>OV884021.1:58307700-68307700 GCA_930367235.1 Sarcophaga rosellei
GATTTTTACGTACTTCACGACGCAGTAAGAGATTGTAACAGTTTTCTACGGAGTCTGCCGAGGATGACATTAAATCCCTGTACAATACTAGCAGACTTTTTATATTGTGTTCACAATTCATTTGGGCATCTTGCAAGAATGTTTTAAATGTTGTGATCATTGCTGTATGATGGTTTCCTATGCAAAATGTACAATCGTTATCACAGCCTGATGTCGTCGACGTACACATGAATCCAAAAACAAAGTGCTGCTGATAAGATGCTTGACACAGAACGTAAATAATTATGAAGTATACGCTGAGAGAATATGTTTTAAAGTTCAACATTTTTATGATGTTGCCCCAACGAATGCTAAAACCAGACTAAATAAGATATTTTAAATGTTCATAGTGTTTGATAATAAAATTCTTCGATTAAAACAGAATAATCTAAAGAAACATTTCTTTGTTGAGTTGTAGGGCGAGAATTTCAATGAAATTTGTTTCGTTTTCTCTGTTTTACATTTCACTTAATTTTTATGCCATTTTACCCACAGTGCACTATTGGTACTCCCTTTAAATGGTAGTGAATAAAGAGACACACAAACAAAATCAAAATTTATACGTGTATTTGTAGCTTTAGTTTTGGTACAGATGAGATGGTTGATGAAGACACGCCAAAGCTATAAATAGTTTTGCTGACATTGCTTGAACATGCTCGCACACACACACTCACATACATACTCACAACACTAACACACAACAATGACAACCATGATGATGATAAAGATATCAATGTGTACATATACATACCCATAGCTATCCAATACACACATACATCTAAACAGTAATATTTAATACTGACACCTTGATGAGTTATCAAGGCAATTTACCCTCTAAAACAATTCACAATCATTCTTTCTTATAGATTTTCTTCTCTTTACTCTTTCTTTATTTTACCTCTTCTTCCACTTCTTCTGTTTCGTTTTCCGTTGATACTGCAGCATTTAAAACGTACAACAAAATCTACCAGCTTAAAGCAATAAAATTAATGCAACAACAACAAGAACAACAACTAAAGCAATTTCTCTTACACGTTTATACACTCTCATGCTTATTTTCTGTGTACGTATGTATGTGTAGAGTTAAGTGCCGGTGCCTTTATATTTCTCCTTGACTAACAAAAAAAAAGGGAAGACAGCACAGCAGAAGTACCGTCATATAGATGAGAGAAACATAGAAATTGAGACAGAGAGAGAGAGAGAGGGCAAGATTGAGTTTCAACGGTGTGTGTAATGATTAATTGCAATAAAACACTCATGATCCCAAAAATGATAAATGACGTTTTGTCTTGTCTTTTGCTACAGTAAGACATTTAATACTCACACTCATACTCATACACATACACATACACATACATATGTACATCTCACATCGTTTCAAACACAGTGTTTATGCAAACAGTAAGGTATGGCATATGAAAATAGCTGCGAGTGTGTGCATGTGCCTGTAGTTTAGAAGTTGTAGTGTAATATTATTGAGTTTGAGTAACGTTATTCATAAGTTGCAATGCATACATTTATAATCTAAAGCAGACAATCATACACACACCATACACGTACACTTTAAGAAAAAAAAACGGCATACAGTCAGTAGCAATTGGTGTATTTGGTGATTTAGCAGATAATTGAAAGACTTAATAAATAGGCCTCCATTTGAAAAATATAATCTAATATATAAAATTCTCGTGTCACGGTGTTAGCGGTTAAACTCCTCCGAAATGGATCGACCGATTTTCATGAAATTTTGTGTGCATATCGGGTAGGTCTGAGAATCGGACAACATCTATTTTTCATATCCCTAAATGTTAAGAGGGCGTTGGCAAATCGTTAAAATTGAATATTGAGGTACATATTGATCGTAGACTAATAAAATTTGGTGGGTAAGTTCGTAGAGTCGATATCGACAATCCCACCAAAAATAGGCGTGTCAACCCTCCCCATTCAAGTGATACCTATAACTCTTAACTACTGAACCGATTTTAACCATTCTTTTTTGTTCGAAAGCTTATCAGGTTTATGTGGTTTTAAAAAAAATTCGATACAGCAAAAAGTAGGCGTGGCAAACCTTTAAAATTGAATATTTAGGGACATAGTAATCGTAGACGAATGCAATTTGGTGGGTAAGTTCGTAGAGTCGATATCGACAAACTCACCAAAAATGGGCGTGGTTACCCTCCCCTTTAAGAGATACCTATAAGACGGCTAATTCGATGGTTTATAACTACATGTGTACATATATAACTTCATCAACGCTATTACAATAAATTATTACAATAAATATATAATGTGACCTGTTTTGGGCAATAAAAAAATGTATTTTGGACGGGACGAAGTTCGACGGGTCAGCTAGTAAAAGATAAAATGCTTTAAGAAAAGTTAAAAATCATGTTGTTTTATGGAAGTGTTGAAAAAAATAAATAATTCATTCAGAGATCTCCTCTCATCAGTCCGCTAACAGTTCTGAGCGTCATGAAAAAGCTGCTCAAAAATCTGTTGTTCGGCCTCAATATAGAAAAAGTTCACTTATGGTCGCTTTGCAATCAATGCTTACTTCAAACAAATGAATTGTATTCGTTGAAGGATTTTTGAGATCGCAATGTCCGATTTTAGAAGTTTATAAAGAGGTAGATGGACAAGCCCATTACCTCAGCACTATACTTTGGTTTTTTCGGTTCTTGTTATTGATTCATGGTTCTAAATAAATTCTATTACTTGTATGCATTTTAAAATTGCACAAAGGATTGCTTTGTAGGATTTTGCACTTTCTTCTTTTAATCAGCTAATCTGTACAATTTAAAAATTATAGTTTTGTTATAGACGACCAAGACTTAAGAAGAAATAACAATTACAAAACGTTTGTTTCACAAATTAATTTCTTTTTGCACTCACTGTATGTCTTCAGCGTAGCTAGTTTCCATGTATTTTTGCTTTTAATATTTTTACAGTGTAGGTTGTAAAACGTTTGGCAACACGTTCTATTTGAATATTTTTTTGCTGATGTTTTTCTAACATCGCAGCGGACGTGACGTTGAAAATTCCGAAAAAATGTCGAAATGAAAATAAAATATTTTTTTTTCTTAGAACGACCCTCCTCAGTCTTATAAAAAATGTTAAGAGAAAATAGAGAAGCTTTAAAATAAATTATTAAAATATTATCTTCTAAACTATTCACTGTAATTAAGTTCCTCATGGCATTGTCATCAAAATGATCAATTTTCATTGGAACAGTTTAAAGACTAATCAATGCTGGTGGTGCGTGTAATTTTCTGTTACTTTTTTCAAGCAATTGATTGATCTGTTTGTCCGTGTCTTAATGGCAAATATTTTTCAAAACTCTTAGACTTTATTGTCTGGTTATGTAAGCAACTAGGCTGTTCCTATTCCCTAGTGTGGAATTTATTCATGTTGGTAAGCGCATATGTACTCGCTGTTTTACATGAATGGCTTACTTTAATGTCTGCCTTACTCCTGCCACAATTTCGTGTGTTTAATGAGTTATTTGGATGAAAAAAGAAAACGAATTCAAGTATATACAACTTCATTACATTCCTTACAGTCAGAGGTTATATTTTTTTAATTCTTCTTTTTACTTTATTTTGCTGTTTTTACAAATAAAACGTACCATACAATACAAACGATGTGTTCAGTTCAAAAACACGTTTGTTGTGAAAGACTATACTTTTAAATCCTTAGAATATATTACAAAATGGTCTTTGCAAGTTTAATATTAATTTTTGTTAATTAATTTGTCTGCAGGCTTTGGAAGGAATTTAACAACCAGAGCCACATAAGGTATCATCAGAGTATAGTTAGGACACCGGACAGTCTATTGCTTGATGCGCAGTTATCCGACAGGATGCCCAACATATCAATAACAACCAATTGTATCACTCTAATACCGTATCAACTTTCCTGATCCAACGAATCCATGCCACAGCTACCCATGGGGACTAGATGCTACAGGGATGGCCCTAAATATGGAGATAAAACTCACTGAGACTCTATATAGAAGAATCAGAAACTAAACTTTGCCTCTGGCTATTAAAGCATACAAGACACTCATCCTCCCCGTGCTTCTTAATGGCGCAGAGGTGTGTTCGAGAGAAAAGTCCTACGCAAGATCTTCGGTCCAGTGCGAGTTGGCGATGATTTACGCATCCGATCCAACAATGAGATGTATGAGCTCCTCAACGACATAGACGTTGTACAGCGTATTAATATCCAGCGGCTGCGCTGGCTCGGCCATGTCGTTCGAATGGAGGAGGATGCTCCGGCGAGACGGGTGTTTGATGCGGGAATCTGTGGAAGTTGGCGAAGAGGACGACCTTGTATCCGTTGGAAGGACCAAATCGAGGAAGCCCTGTCATCGATTGGTGTGACCAACTGGCGTAGGCGCGCAAGAAGCAGAGGCGCCTGGAGGGATGTGTTGCGGCAGGCCTAAATCCGTTAAACGGGTTGTTATGGCCAATTAAGTAAGTAAGTATTAAAGCATAATTCGGTTTTTCAAGCGGAGGTACGCGCTATCAAGTAATATAAGTCAAAAAATGTCAAAAGAAATACAATTTTATAATAAAAAAAGAGCAATAATATCCAGGAATACAGGATCAAATACCATCCGAACGTGTAAAAAGGCGACTAACAATTACTCCAACGGTACGCATTATATGGTCACCTAGTTGTCAAGTAGTGAGGAGTACGTGATAACTAGGAATAGACATAATGTTTACCGTGTTTCATGACTGGAGTAATTTTTAATCACCTATTCACACTATACGCCGGTATTTGATCCTGTATTCCTATCTATTATTGCTTTATTTTTTTTTATAAAATTGTTTTTGTTTTGACATTTCCATTACTTGTCAAATCAATAAAACTTTCCATCCAAGCTAAAAATCAAAGTACTGTCTTCATTACAAATATAAACTTGAAATAATAACCTTCCGAGGCTTTTAAAGCATTCAAACTACTTTTGCTTAATACATCGACATCCGTATTACATTATAAAATGAAAAGAAGCCTTCCGTTGCTTGTCGTAGAAAATAAGTTAGATTAGGGTATTCTATTGGTTTTGCTAGAGTCTTTATTCCAATTCAAATATGTTTTTATACGATTTTCTTGTAACTCATATTTCCTATGCCAATGCCTTTGTTCGATACAAAAACTATTCAGTTTCAGTGCGTACATGTGTGTGTCTATTACAGTATGTAAACGATACCATTACGTTAGAAGGATACGGTTGAAGGGGTAAGTAGTAGGATATTGTATATGTAGTTATTATGAAATGAAATAGTTTTGTTTAACTGTTTGTGGTCTTTGTTTTAGGAAAATAGAAACCATTATTATTATTTCGTGTCATGTCATGATTATTTGTTTCTTTTTCAATATGCTTACTTACTAACTCACTCACTCATTCGCTTACATCCAGTGACTCATTCTCCATTCCTGCAAACACAGTAAATGCAACAGCAATTGTGGAAGACAACGATTTCATTGTTGTAATATCATTGTGGTAACAATTGTGTACAGATAGAGGGAGAGAGAAAGAGAGAGAGGGAGAGAAACATACAATCAAACAAACAGACAGATATAATGTTGCCAAGTCATTTAAGAAGATTTAGTTGTTCTTTAAACACTGACACACTCTCAACCAAATACTGACAGCGTACGTACTACGTACGTACAAGCCAAAGTTAAACGCAAATGCAAACATACAGCACAGAACGCAAGCGAAATAATATGTTGGGGCCTGGTGGACTATGGACTCATGAATATTGTCATGAGAAGTGTGAGGAAACAAGTTTTTTACCACAGCTTTTCTTAAGCTTTTCATTTGTAAAGATTTTTATTGTTGAGCTCAAATTTAATATTTATTTAAGGTGTTTGTATATCGTTTTATTTTTCTTTTTTTCGATTTTCTTTTAGAAAGAAAGAAAGCAAGAAAAAAATTCTCTTTTCCAAGAGCAATAACAGCTAAAAAGGGAAAAGGACGGGGGTGGCGGTGGTGTTGTAAGTAACAAATACATACATCCTTACGAGTGTTTTATGTAGGAGCGGAGAGTGTAAATTGTTAGTGTTTGTTTGCCAGCCAGCCAGCTAAAATTTAATTTAATCTCAATGACTCAGTTATATAAACGGATAAGAAATAATTTCATTTTCATTTCAATTTTCATTCATTCATTTCAATCGTCCTTTCGTGGCATGTGGATATGGCTATGGATTTGGATTTATTGGATTTTCATTTCTTGTTTGTTGGTTTTGTTTACAAAATAAAATTTGTCATGCTACCATTATTGCCATCCGTAAAATATATTTGCTCTACTCAATGTGCAGGAATTGCACGATTTGGTTAACATATGGTTTTTTTTTGTGTTTGATTCAAATAAGCATGAGTATCATCATCATCATCTAGTCAATGAAATTTTTTAATGAATTCTTTTCAAAACACTTTTATTTCATAAAAGTTTTCTTCAACAAATAAGAAACAATTCAAACAACAAACAGTCTAACATTCGTTTTAGTTAAAGGTAAAGATTTTAAGACTTTTAGAAGTCGTCATAGTCCAGTAGATAGCAGAGATCAGCAAGGAGTATTCAAATAGACGAGTAGAATCGAATCATACTCATAATTTCTGATACTTATATGCATTTATACTTCTTTAAATATCATGGAACCTCTACTCATATTCAAAGTTTGAAGTGTACTCATCATATTCATATTTAACAACACGTATGATTTTTACATACATACATACATACATAATTGGCCATTACAACCCTTCAGTCAGGATTACGGCCTAGCTTCTCAACACCACTCATGTTGTGTGCATTAATTTTATACATGAGTGGCGGGACCTACAGTTTAACGTCGACTCCGAACGACAGATTTTTTTGAGAAGCTTTTCATGGCAATTTTTACTCTCAGAGTTTTTGCCAGAAATCTGCTGAGAGAGGAAGTCGCCGAAGAAATATTTTTTTTCATATTTCGCTCTGATGTCTGACCTGGGATTCGAACTCGGGCCTTTCGTCTAATTAGCCAACACACTACCTACTAGACCACGGCGACTTCGTATGATTTCTACTCTCCAGAACTCATGCGAATGAATGGGAGTAGTCCAATTTCAATATTGTTGACCCACTTATATTTAAAATGTCATGAGTGCTTATGTGTAGCGAAAAAACGATTCATTGCTGATACCTGGAAGATACTGTGTTGGCTTATAAGATGTGGATCCGTGGCGTCAAACCCCGGCCACACTCACGAAATACTTAGTGTTTTATTACTTGGTGTTAACTGAAACTGTGTAGTAGTCCTGACGAAAGGGCAGTAAAAACCAATTTAATACGTAAGAGCCGCATATAAACAGGCATGATAATTTGTTAATTTTAACGTATAAGAATTTAAATATCTTCACTGATAGTTAAGTGACAATATTGGGGCATTAACATCCAGCGAAACTAAAGCAAAAACATCCTGGAATGTAAAGTGATTACATATTTACAAATACTCCAGGTATGTAACGGTAATCATTATATGGCTACCTATTGCTAAAGGAGTGAGGAAGCGGATATTCTGGATACTAGAGACAAGCTTACCTTATTCGTTCCTAGATTACAGCCGATAGCTATGCTTTCGACATACATAGTTAGTTGGTTGCGACGTTACCAGCAAACATGATGTCAGTCTGGAGATCAAGCGTACATTCACTTTACCAATAAGCGCTACTATGGTCTCAATAGGAAAGGAGAGACCTCACACTTGTACTGCTTGAGCGTATGCGAGATGAAAACATGTTATGAAGTGCAAAAAATGTCAATGAATTTTTTTTTTATTTTTCCTCTTTTTAAACTCTTAAAACTCTAATTCCCTCCTCCACTTATTCTTCTTGGTATTCGAATCCCTCCATAAAGATGTTTAAAAAAGTTTTGATCACTACACAAACAAAAAAAAAAACAAAGAGAGAGGAAAAAATTAAACTTTTGTGCCCCACAGCAGATGTTGCAGCATGTGATGTGATATTCGTTGCAAGTAAACCTGGTATGGCAAAGAACATTGTCTTCATTTCTTCCGTAAATTGGCTCAATTTAACCGCATAAAATCGCAAATACACAGACAGACAAACACACACAGACTCACTCACACATTGTCATATACTATCAGTGGGGGACGACAATAAGTGACAGAATATTTTTTTCCTGCTTGTATGTGTCTGCTGTAGCAGTGATACAGAGAGAGATAGAGAGAGATAGAGAGAGAAAGAGTGAAAACTTTTAAGAAAATTCTACAGACATACTTAACGAAACAGTTGGTTTTTAATACCGTCAATATATTTAAATGAACGGCAATTAAAAGCCATGATAATGATGATGACAACGATGACGATGACGATGACGACAACAATAATAATTATAAGAATCTGAATCCAGTATCAGAATCAGAATCACAATATGAAACAGAATAATAAAAATAAAAATGAAAATGAAAATAATCATTAAAATAATATAAAATAATAACAGTAATAATAATAATAATTATTATAATAAAAATAACTGTAAATGGCAATACGACTGCCACATCAATAAAAATTGATCTTTGCTTTTATAATACACAAAGAAAGGATAACCCTGTTAAGAGTGTTAAAATTTAAACAATTTGGGGAAGACAAAAACGAATGCAAATGGAATTTAAATCAAGAATAGGAAGTAATTAAGTAAGTGAGCAAGTAATTAGAGCACTAGAACGCATAATTGATTATATGTACTTTGTTTAGTGCAGCGTCTTCCCTGATCATAATTAACTTTTAAGCTGTTCAGAGGGCACTCAGAACGGTTAAGATAAATCTTCGAGTGATTTGTGATTACAATAATTATAGGAGAGAGTTTGGACTTGAGACTCAATTAGTTTCACTACTATAAACTCGCGTGGGAATAGATTTTAGAGAAGAAGCAAAGATGTTCGGAGACCGGGAATGAACATGGCCTCTGTAACCACACCAGAGGTCAGCTAAGCATAGTTTTTTCGCTACTCATAAGCACTCATGAAATTTTGAATATAAGTGAGTCAACAATATTGAAATTGGACTACTCCCATTCATTCGCATGAGTTCTGGAGAGTAGAAATCATACGAAGACCCCGTGGTCTAGTAGGTAGTGTGTTGGCTAATTAGACGAAAGGCCCGAGTTCGAATCCCAGGTCAGACATCAGAACGAAATATGAAAAAAAAAATATTTCTTCGGCGACTTCCTCTCTCAGCAGATTTCTGGCAAAAACTCTGAGAGTAAAAATTGCCATGAAAAGCTTCTCAAAAAAATCTGTCGTTCGGAGTCGACGTTAAACTGCAGGTCCCGCCAGTCATGTATAAAATTAACGCACACAACATGAGTGGTGTTGAGAAGCTAGGCCGTAATCCTGACTGAAGGGTTGTAATGGCCAATTATGTATGTATGTATGTATGTAGAAATCATACGTGTTGAATATGATGAGTACACTTCAAACTTTGAATATGAGTTCCAAGATATTAAAATAAGTATAAATGCTTATAAGTATCAGAAATTATGAGTATGATTCGATTCTACTATACTTATCTTTTTGAATACTCTGCTGATGTCTGTTTCAAATCAATGCTAAATAAGGCCTTCAAATATATGAAATATTAATGAGTTTCTTCTTACTACACCTTATATTTCAAATTGAAAGAAAACTCAATACTTTATCAATGAAAAACGTATAATTTTTTGAAAATTTGAATTTCTAACTGAAAGCATGAAATGCGCCAAAGACCAAAAAATGTTTTCAATTCTAATTCTGTCACTCAAACAGATATCCAAAAGCCCATAATAATACACAAAATGTGTGCGTGTGCATCTGTCTGCGTTCATAGAATAAAATGTCGTCTTCTACCAAAAAAAAAAAAACAAAAAAACTCATCTGTGTTTGCCATTTTTATCTGTCTTTTTTTGGGTAGCTTAAACAGTCTGTTTGTGGGTAAGCGTGTGAGTGCGGGTGTGTTTGATTTTTTTTTTGTTGTTGGCATTATAATAATCCTGAAGCCATTTATAATTTATGTTTTTGCCTTTTACCACAAATCTTTCATAATAAATAGAAGAGAATAGAATGGAACACGAATAGAATTGAATTGAATTTGTAAAGAAGACAGTCGAGCTCCAATACGGCTGAATGCAAACGGTTTTCATGTCTCTTGCTCTGTGCCTGTTAAAAGCTGATTTCTTTTTCTTTTTTATTTCGCTCTCCTTTTATTAATTTTTTTTTAGGGTTTTTAATGCCTCTGCTTGTAGCTCTATCCTGCTCTCTCTCTCTCTCTTGTAAAGTGTACAATGTGTGTGTAGGTGTGTATGTATGAATATATTTTTGAATGTGTTCAAAAACTTTTAGCCACAATCGTCTTTTTAGACCAAAAATAAAAAAAAAAAAAATTCGAAAATTTCGTTATCCTTCATGGCAGGATTACAACATGTTTTTTTGTGACAAAGTTTGTTAGGCCCATAGTTTTTGATTTTCACAATTTGTATGTACTTTAAGCAGGCTTTTACAAATTTATTACACACACACACATACAAACAGACAGAGTCTTATTTATAAGAATGTATTGTTTTCCTTCTCTTTAAGTTGTGATAGGAATATCCTTAATTTTGAATTATAAAATTTTTGTGTAATAATTACAGCACTTTAATGATCATTAAAGAAGCCGAAAGGATAAAAGGGGATTGCATAAAGGGTTTTTTTTAATAAACATTAATTTTTTTTATTGCAGACAGAAATTAATGCCGGTAGTGTATTAATACTAATTGAAGTGTTTGGCGATCATTATGGCTTTTATAAGGCTTTGTCAGTATGCTACTAAGCTGTGGGCTTATATCTTTATTTGAAACTGTTCGTTACTCATCTCAGAACCATCGTCTGCAAGTGTTTCTTTATTTACAAGAATGTTAAAGCTAAGGCTTGAACGCTCAGGGTCTCGTCTAGCAGGCTAATACATTTATAACTAGACTATGTTGATCGGCAGACTTAATTATGAGAAGGCAGCTGCTGGTGATTATTTGAAGTTTATTATAGTCTATAGGTAGTGTGTTACCTTATTCGATGTGAAGACATGGTTCAAACCCAAGAATAATATTTGCCAGAAAATTTTCAATAGGGGTCGTTTTTAAACTGTAGGTCCCACTATTAATGAATAAAAATTAATCCAGTTGTTGAGTGGAACAAACCATGGAGGTAATAAGACGCGGATGTTAAAAGGCAATGCCCTTGATAAGACCCCCGAATACCAGAAAGAAGGCAGTGTACTGGTGGGACGACAACATCGCAGCACTCAGGCGAGAGTGCCTACGACAACGACGGAGGTATACTAGATCCAGACCCGGCGGACCAGCTGCCGACAAAATGCAGGCATATAAGGAGGCAAAGAAGTCTCTGAAGAAGGCTATATCGCACAAGAAAAATCAAGCATTCCAAGAACTACGCGATGACGTAAACGTAAAGCCTTACGGACTTGGATACAAAATTGTAATGGACAAACTGAACAGAAGGAAACCAATGGAAATTATGGACGAGCGAATAATGAGAAATATAGTGGATACACTATTCCCTACTCATGAACCGGTGAACGAAGGACGACAGAATATGCTCAATACGCGATTTTTACCATTCTCCGCAGAGGAGCTGAAAGTAGCCGCAGCCGGACTAAAACCCGGTAAGGCACCAGGGCCCGATGGCATCCCGCCTGTGGTAATGCGGGAAATTGCCAATCAAAGACCGGAACTCCTACTGGGAATGTACAACGCGTGCCTGAGAGAGTGTATTTTCCCCGAAATATGGAAGGAACAACGGCTGGTCTTAATAAACAAGGGAAAGAAGGGGGGGGGGGGGGTGGGAATTAATTGGGTGAGACCCCACACACGGAGGATGTGACGACTTCCTCTATGGTGCGGTTAGGTACATTCACCCCTCCTCGGCGTAAAAAAAAAATCCAGTTGTTGATGGTCTTTTCATTGCTTTCTCGAATTACTTTCTCAATATGAAAACCAAACGCTAGTTTTAATTCTCTTATAACCCTATCTAATTTTCCTCTCTTCCCTTGTTCCTTATCACTCTCGTCCTTTTGATTTTAACTCCACCACAAATCGCTTGGTTAACTGCAGAATTGTAAATTTTAAATTTTCTTTCAATTCAATTCAATTTTTCATTTTCATTTTAATTTTTCTTTCTATTTTCATTTCGTTTGTGTTGTTATTGTTTTATCGTCTGCGAAATGTTGTTCCTGCTCGTGTTTCGCGTAAAATGTGTTTTTCGCTAAAATATGCTGAACATGATTTAGTTCTGTAGGTTCCAATTTTTACATATTATTTCCCCTTCCTTTATTCATTCTTTTCGTTTTCTTTTGCTCGTCTTCCATTTTGTTCGTTTATGTTTCTTGAGTGCTGATTGAGAGATGAGTTTGTTTGTTATAAGAAATGAAGGGAAGGTTGGCATAGCAAACCATGGCATTGGTGTGCTTTTGAACTCTTTTGTACGAATTGCCAGTTTTGAAAGACAAGGATTCACAAAAGGGCGTTGGAAGGAAATAAATACAGTGTAACTCCCTCTATTGTCAGCTGCCATAAGTGACTTCACTATACATAGTTGCCTTAATCTATAATCGTAGGCATACCTTCCCTATTCTTTCGAGACACACATTTTTTTTCTTCACATTCTATTTCAACTAACATTACAATTGTGATGTGTAAGACCATGTGTCTTTAAAATCTTTATTCGTGTATGTGTTTTATGTTTTTATACGTTTGTGTGTTTGTGTGTATTTATGCAAGTGTGTATAAGTGTATGTAAAGTATTATTCAAGATTTTTACAAGTTCGTTAGTTTAAAGTTGGAGGTTCGTTTTTAATGTCGTCAAAGTTTTTGACATGCCTCTCTCTCGCTTGTACTTTTTTCTGTTGAGAGTAGTTTCATGTCGTCTTTATGAATGACGCCTTTGTCGTTGTTGCTGTCTCTGCCTCTGTTGCTGTTGTTGCCAACGCTAACGTCATTGTCCGTCTGTATCAGTAAAACAGTGTTTGAATATCTTAATCTGTAGTTTAAAAACACACTCGTATTGTTTGATTGTGTGTATGGAAATGGGATCTGTGTGTGTGTGTGTGTGAAATGGTATAGGCACTTAAATGTTGAGTGTTTGTAAAGGATTTTGCTTTTATTTCGAAATGATTTTTCGTCAAAATTATAACGGAGATTTGTTATTATTGTTGCAGCTGTAATTTCTTATGCAGTTAAAGCACAGAAAAGAACAACAACAACAACAACAATAATAACAAGAATTTTAATGTGTAAAAATAAATCGTAATTCCCGTTATTTTTGTTTTTTTTTGTTTGTTTATTTCTTACCCTTAGAATTGCATACACAGAGAGACAAACATTTCGTTTCTTAAACAGCCTGTCTTTCTTCCATTCACACGATATTTCGAACATATTAAGGGAAAGAGAGAAAGAGAGAGAGAGCAAGAGAGAGAGAGAGAGCAAGAGAGAGAGAGAGAGAGCAAGAGAGAGAGAGAGCGAGACACAGGGAGATAGTGAGGCTTGTTACATTTTTTTTTTTGGGAATGCATTGTAACAGTTGTGTTGAAAATTGTAACAAGTTTTCAAAGATGTTATCACATCTTCTTTTTTTTACATCTTTTTGTTTTCTTTTTATTTTTGTTGTTGTTAGACTGCTTCTTAACTAAGTATGTATAGTTTTTGGTGTTGAGAAAGAAAGAAAGAACGATTCATTTTATTTAAATTAAGTTTCTTCTGCTTTATATTGTTATATTTTATTGTATTTCTGGCGTTTGCTGGTATTGTTGTTGTTGGAGATGTAAAAATAAGTCCTTATTTAAGTTTTAAAGTAAAAGTTGAAACAGAGACTTCACGGATTTTATAGTAATTGACAGCAGGTTTTTTTTTTGTATGGATGACAAACTAAATCTGTGAGAATTATAAAGCTTAGCAAATGTAGGCGAAATTACTTACTTATATAACTGGTCATTAGAACCTTTCAGTCAGGATTACAACTTAGTTTCTCACATCACCCATGTTCCCATACATAATTGGCCATTACAACCCTTCAGTCAGGATTACGGCCAAAGCTTCTCACACTACTCATGTTGAGTGCCTTAATTTTATACTTGAGTGGCGGGACCTACAGTTTAACGTCGACTGCGACGTTTTTGCCAGAAATCTGCTGAGAGGAAGCCGCCGAGGAAATATTATATTTAATATATTTCGTTTTGATGTCTGGCCTGTGGCTCGAACCCGGGCTTTACGTCTAATAAGGGAACACACTACCTACTGGACTAGGGCGACTACATCACCCAGGTTATGAGTGTTAATTTTAGCAATGAGTGGATTGTAGGTAGGTTATGAAGTCGCCGTGATCTAGTAGGTAGTGTGTTGGCTTATTAGACGAAAGGCCCGAGTTCGAATCCCAGGTCAGACATCAAAACAAAAAATATGAAAATATTTCTTCGGCGACTTCCTCTCAGCAGATTTCTGGCAAAAATTCTGAGAGTAAAAAATTGCCATGAAAAGCTTCTAAAAAAATCTGTAGTTCGGAGCCGACTTTAAACTGTAGGTCCCGCCACTCATGTATAAAATTAACGCACACAGCATGAGTGGTGTTGAGAAGCTAGGCCGTAATCCTGACTGAAGGGTTGTAATAGCCAATTATGTGTGTATGGATTACAATCCATGTAATCCGAGATGTCTTATTGCCGTTCAAACCCCAGGTCGGACATCTCGACATCATAGAAAAACTCTGACCGTAAATTAAAAAATTGTAATGAAAAGTTTCCCCATTCCCCTGAGAGATGGCGAAGTTGCCGCAGTCTAGTGTGTTGACTTATTAAACACGAGACCATGGTACAAACACCGGCTTAGACATCTTAAGTAAAACGAAATATGAAAATATATTTCTTCTGAGAGCAAATAAAATTTCTATGGAAAGCTGGCTGAAATCTGTAGTTCGGAGACGATGTTTGAATTGTAGTTAATTTCGTTCAAGATGTCTGATCCTGTATTACAGTAGATTTAATTAGAAGTTTATACATCATTTTGTATAGATTTCAATGCAAGAGACCATGAGGCAATTTACTACAAACATTCAAAAATATGTATAATGGTTACCGTAAGATAAGGAACATGGAGTCTCTCTTCACCCTGCCTTGCACAAAATAACATACCCAGTTCCTTTGTTTCACAATAATTTTTATTAAAATTGTTTACCAAGCACATTTTCATTTTAATAAAACATGATTGACAATATAAATGCAATTAATTTACAAAATTTTTTCTCTTCTCTTCTGTTTTGAATAAACTAATTATAAAACTAAACTTTTGTGCTGAAAAATTAATTAAAATTCCTTTAACACTGCAACTACAATACGGCATACATAGACGCATGACAACGCAGAACAAAACATGTTTTTTTCTTTTTCGATAACAAAATGAGACTTTGGGATTCAGCATATATGGCATGCATACATAGACAGGTTATTGACAAAAAAAAAAAAAAAAAAAATTAATAATAATTGAAAAGAAAATTTTAATAATCATAATGAAATTGTAAAATAAAAAAAAAGTTTGTCAAAAGGCCTTAAAGACTTATGAAATTATTCTATTTCAACAAGTAAAACTATTGCTACTGTTTGTTTCGAGCATTCCCTATGTCACAAGGCCCATCGTACATTAAAAATTCTTTCAAAATTCTCTACCACATACCACTGATGTTGATGTACAAAAACCTGGCCACAAACAATATCGTGTCAATTTTATCAAATCAACCAACGAAAATTGCCGCAACGTATGAGAATGTGTATGTGTGTGTAGAAGATTTTAATGTGTTGGTATATAAAAACTAATTAAAAGTGCGTTTGCCAAAGAGAACAACTGTATGTCTACTACTGGCTAATAAACAGTTTGAAGCAATATTCATTCCCTCACACACATACAAACACATGTCAAACCACAATGGATAAATTGTTACGCTCCCACATGATGGCGTATAAGTAGCATATGAGTCTGTGTATGTATGTGTGAGAGATTTATTGGCATTCAATAATTCTTGTTGCTTTCTAACACATCAAAACTTATTAAAATTGAGAGCAACTGTAGGCAAGACTAGTTTTTTGGGAATTTATTTTTAAATTTTTCTTGTTGGTTTCTTAATGTTGAAGCAATCAATGATAAATAATTGAAATGTTGGCGCATGTATGTGTGTGTGTTTAATAAACAAATTGTTCGTTGGTTGACGAAGGCGTATGCAGCATACTTTTACCAGCTGCTGTGCTTGTTGCAGTTAAAAAAACACAAGTTTCTACCACTACCGCAACTTCTTCAACTAGTTTTGGTTTTTAAAACTTACAAACAAACGCTTACATTCACACTTACACTCATACTTACACTGTATTTTTTTGTTCAATGTAAATTAAATTCAATTTTCTTGCATATGCTTCCTAGTTCCCTTTTTTTTTGTTTTGCGATTGTCTTTGAAACTAGACACTACAACTGTTGTGCGTGTCAGCATAGAAGTGTTTATATGTGTGTGTGTGTGTATACATCTTGCGTACATGTGCGTAAGGTTTCGATTTTTGTTTGTGTAGTCATTAGTCATTAAAATTTGTTAAAGAGCAGCAGAAAAAATTTGTAAGAAATAGAAAAATTGTTTGTTTTTTTCTAAATATCGTGGAGGTCGTCTATGACTTTAAATACATGAGAACTTTAATTTCACTTCCTGTAGTTAATGAGTGTAGAAAACAGGAAATAATCAGAAGAAGAAATTTTTTTCGTTTAGTAAAAAGTTTCTTCTACATTTTAAAACATATAACGAGCTCTTGTGCCTTCTCTGGGACTGCTTTTAGCAAGCATACATACATACATACATAATTGCCCATTACAACCCTTCAGTCAGGATTACGGCCTAGCTCCTCAACACCACTCATGTTGGTGCGTTAATTTTATACATGAGTGGCGGGACCTACAGTTTAAAGTCGACTCCGAACGACAGATTTTTTGAGAAGCTTTTCATAGCAATTTTTACTCTCAGAGTTTTTGCCAGAAATCTGCTGAGAGGAAGTCGCCGAAGAAATATTTTCATATTTTCGTTTTGATGTCTGACCTGGGATTCGAACTCGGGCCTTTCGTCTAACAAGCCAACACACTACCTACTAGACCACGGCGACTTCACATACATAATTGATTTTTACAAACCTTCAGTTAGTGTTGAGACCTAGCTTCTCATACCACTTATGTTGTGTGTGATAGTTTTATACATGAGTAGTGGGACCTACAGTTTAAAGTCGACTCCGAAACAAAGATTTTTGAGAAACCTTTCATGCCAATTTTCTATTTACTCTCAGATTTTTTGCCAGAAGAAATATTTCTTCATATTTCATATTTCTGCAGATGTTTAACCTGGGATTTGAACCCACTAGACTACGGCGACTTCAACTTATTTTCCTGCCGCTAATCAAATTAGCTGCACTGTTTTTGGCGTTATTATTGCCATTGAATTCACTGAATGCCTGGTAGAGATATTTTCATTAATTTCTCCCCCGTTTTGCGTGTTAATTTGCCACATTGGATTTATTTAATTTTCTTCCAAAAAAATTTCTCCTGTGGTTTGGCACACAACAGGCAGCGGTAACAACAGAGTATAGCGAAAGCAACAACACAATCATCGTTAAATAAGCACAATAAAATGAAATTAAACTTAAAAAGAAAACCGGAAAGAGTGGAAAATGGAGAAAAAACGAACGTAAAAATTTATTTAAATTTACGCGTGTCTGTTTAACTTATTGTCTGTGAGTCGAAATGGGTTTCTTAGAATTTTTTCAAATGTTGTTTGTGTTTCTTAAGAACAAAAACAAAACAAAACAAAAAATTCATGATATGGTTACACAGACAGACAAAAGGAAATGAATATTTTGTAAATAATTGAAAAAAAAAACAACAGCAGCTGCTAATATGTGATTAGAAATATGAAATTAATAAAAAAAAAACCAAATTCAATCACTTGAATACACAAAATAGTTCGCATGGAGTAGTTTTCTAAAGTATTCTGCAGTAGATTGAGAAAAACATGAGCAGAAGATCATGTTATACTTCAATGCTTTATTTCATGCCTTTACTAATTAGTTGCCTTCAGCTGTATAAGTATTAATATTACAATTCGTTGCTAATGTTTATTAAGACAACAAGAGTACAACACATGTGTATTTAATTTCAAGAAAGGGAAATGTAAGGAGACTTTATCCTAGCTTTCTAACATTGAAATTTTAAATTTTTATGAAATTTGTAGGTGCTCCCGTCGTTCTTATAAGGAGCATAGGACCTCTAAGAAAGTGAGTGAACATATTTCGGGTTTTTCCAAGTTCTACATTCGCCGGCTTATACAGAAGCAACGATTTTCAAAGCGACCTAAGCTCTGCTGAGTCTTCTGTATCCAATAGTTAAGGTCCTCGCTTGAGTGGCCAGGCCAGGCTTCTGTGGGTAGGCAGCAAAACTTTGGCCAAACAAGGAACTACTTTAAACCACTTGGCCCAGGTTTTTTTTTGCCGATAAAAGTGCTGAAGCGAATTATGGCTGGAACTTAATGTGACAGTCGATAGCGCTAGAACGATCGCATTCAAGGTGCCGAAGATCTTATGAGTTAACTCTGCGTACTCGACTGCAGTCTGGGACAACATACCAAGTGGAAACAAGGTCCCGGATAAATAAATTTTTGCAATATCATTGGGCGATTAGCGCTGAACTTTACAGTGCTTTAGTGGTTGCATCAAGAGCCAGCGAAATCAAATTGAAAAGGATGTAAAACAGTCAAATACTGCCTTTGAAACCACCATGCAACCATTATGTATATGAGGAATAGAAGGTATCATGTGACGCCAGTATTGTTTTACCTCAGATCAGAATGGTGCAGTCGTTTGCAACTGTTAACTGAAATCACAGATGATAGTATGCTTCTATTTCTATTAGAAAATTCTATAAGCAGTTATAGAAGCACTGGTGACCTTATAACATACATACATACATACATAATTGGCCATTACAACCCTTCAGTCAGGATTACGGCCTAGCTCCTCAACACCACTCATGTTGTGTGCGTTAATTTTATACATGAGTGGCGGGACCTACAGTTTAAAGTCGACTCCGAAAGACAGATTTTTTTGAGAAGCTTTTCATGGCAATTTTTACTCTCAGAGTTTTTGCCAGAAATCTGCTGAGAGGAAGTCGCCGAAGAAATATTTTCATATTCTCGTTTTGATGTCTGACCTCGGATTCGAACTCGGGCCTTTCGTCTAATAAGCCAACACACTACCTACTAGACCACGGCGACCTTATAACATAACTTATCTCTATTCTTTGTTCCGCTTTTGTTTAAGAGCCTTCATGTTTTCCCATTTTCTCTTATTCAAATTCAACATCTTTATCTTGGAGACTTGATGGTGATGGTGTAAAGTTACATGGAAATAAATTAATAGACAGAGAGAAAGAGAGAGGGAGTAAGGAAGATACTCATACGGTTTCTGTGGCTTTTTGTTGAAGAAAATTGAAAAATTTTTTCCTTTTAATTGAAACTGATTTCCTGGTGGAATTTAAAAAGAATTACAATAAATGAGTGCCTTTAGCTGCTACATGGCTTGCTTTCGCCTCAAAAACCATTTGGTGAACGACATTCAGTGGCATTTGAAAATATTGGCGTTGGTGTTAAAGAAATTTTAATTGTATTGTGGTGGCTTGCTCGCATGAATAAGGATAGATAATAGAAAATTTGAAAAAAAAACAAAACCGGAAAGCGTTTAAGAAGCTAGAGGGAATGGAAATTTTAAATCCTCACTTATTTGTAGTGGAGGTTTGAGTGAAAATATGCGATCACAAATATCAACACACTTAAGTTAACCAAGCTCTCTAATACTTTAACTTAAAAAGCTATTCTGATATAGCTTCGAATGTGGATAAAAATATTAGATAAAGAGTGTTCTAGACGGGTATTTGATGCCGGGATATGCGGAAGAGGACGACCTTGTTTGCATTGGAAGGACCAAATCGAGGAAGCCTTGTCATCGATTGTTGTGACCAACTGGCAAGAAGCAGAGGCGCCTGGAAGGATGTGTTACTGCATGCCGAAATCCGTTAATCGGTTTGTCAATGGCCAATTAAATTAAAACAAAACAAAAAAATTAAATTGGTCTTGGATATAAGGCCAACGACTTCTACAGATCTACTGAATGTTCTTCGCCTATTTTTTACAAATTGGAAATGCCCGGGGTTCTCCGGTCGTTTTTGGACATTGGGAGTCTAAACGGTTTCATTAGAGACCATAAGGTTAAGTTCATTAGAGACAATAATTTTAACTACAGATAGACTGCATAGACATTAGACTGCATAGACGATAAAGTGAAAAAGTGTTCATCACCTAATGTTCAAGTATTGGAAGTAGTTGTGTTTCTCCTGTCTTTTCTGGACATTTGGGGTCTAAACGGTTTCATTAAATGTTCCAGAACTAGGGGAAAGAAATTAAGACCTTTCCGCCGAGGTTTCAATCACTTTATTACACTTAATCTAGGAAAATTGTTGCAATATCCTGTGTCCAGAAAGGACACCATAAACTTTATTTTTTACATGATGGCACATGAGCGACAGAGTGAACACCCATATGCAGAAGAAAAAAACAAGGAAAAAAGAAACTTTAAACGCCAAAATAACTACTTAAACATTACAGCACAGTAGCACGTTTAAGCAAGACTCGCTAATAACAACAACAGCAGCAACACTTCATGCAAGCAAACAACAATAAAGACGACTCACAACAATAACAAGAAAAAGCAAGAAGAAGAAGAACAAGAAGGAACAGCAAAAATCGGTGTTTATAATTAACTTATGTTGGGTTAAGTGATGCTTTTCATCAAAAGCCTATGTGTGTATTGTTGTATTGCAAATTGTCGCCAATGGCTCAATAAGGCTTTATTTTTGGTTTGTTTATGTGTGTGCTAGTGTATATGTGTAAGTGTGATTGTTGTTATCGTAAAGGTAGTAAAGCATGTTGATGAAGTGCTTCTTTAAACAACAAAACAACACAAATTCACACACAAACAGACACACATGCACATTGTAGGCGCCAACACATTTACACATTCACCAACACTCACAAATAATCAAATACACTCTGACAGGAAACACACACACTCATACATGTTGTATTCTTACTGTTTGTTACCCACACACCCTCACACTTCTAGTCTCTGTAATATATTCGGTTTGCTACACCGAATGAAGAGAAATCTTTTAAAGGTACGATTACACTTGAAGTATTTAACAAATCGACAGTGGCTACAGTGGGCCATTAAGGTAAATAAATTGAATAATTTTTTTTTTAAAGTATAGAAATAAAATAGAAATTTAGAGGTTAAACAGAGCATAAAGAGAAAAATTAAGAATTTTATTGGAAACGAAGGTCAAATACGAAATTGTGTATACGATCCACTGTGCATGCTAACAGTAGCACAGTGTGTGTATGCATGTGCAAGAGTATAAGAGTGTTGAGTGGCAAACTCTACCAGATTCCTTTGCAGAACTTGAGTTAAAGAAAAAGGGGGGGAGGAAATGAAAGGCAATTCATCTGCATTTTGTGTACCATACAATGGCATTAAATTGATGTAAAATTTTTGGCTTAAAGCTAAACGAAAAGCAAAGCTAGAGTTTGTAATGTATTTAGACAAACCGTTTAAGCCAACAACAACATAAAAAGGCCAATATATAACAAAATAAACGTCTAATGAATGTTAATCAATGTAGAAAAGATGTTTTGTAAATGAAACAATGCAAATTTGATTTAATTACAACAATAATAATAACAACAACAACAACATAAATAATAAAATATTTTCAAAAGGAGTTGTTTGCCTGCGCCATAAAGAGAAAATTTTAAAGGAACACTCATTATATTTAAATGAGGTTTTATAATTTAATAAAAAATTAATTCAAATCATTTTTAATTGAAATTAAAATTTTAAATTGTTTTTATTTTCCAAAATTATTCTACAAAATGTGTGCAACGCATTTTAATTAAAATTTTTATGTAAAATTATTTCACATCTTTATTCTACACTACTGATACATAATTATTCTCATTTTACAGTTACTTTGACTCTTTTTCGATCTCTTATGTTTTTAATTTTTCACTTCACCTCCATGTTTGTTGCACATTTTTGTTGTTGTTTTACTTTTGTATTCATTTGCTACGATTTAATGTCCGTTATATTGTTAATTACACAGTCGTAATTCAGGGTTAATTTGAGCTCTTATTGTTGTTGTCTTAATTGGTGTTGTTGTTGTTGTTGTTTTGTCGTGCCATTATATACAAAAATATGACATTAAAAATAATAATGGCAACAACAGCTACAGCAACAGAAACAGCAAGAACAATTGTAATAAAAGTGGAAAAATGTCATAAAACAACAACAACAACTAAACAGTTTGCAGCAACATAAAGCATAAAACCCATACACACAACCATAGATAAAAACAACAACTTGTTGGACTCTCAATGGAAAAAGTAGACAAAAAAGAAAGGAAAAACAAATCGACACGAAGGCCATGAGTTGGCGATGATGAAATCAAAACCAAAAGGAAAAGAAAAACGAAAAATTTAACAGGATTTAATTATTTCATCATTTTATACAGTAATGGCGGCAATAAGATGCTGGAATACACTGAAACAAAAATTAGAATTAAATTCGTTTTAGTAATGTATTCTGTATCTCTGAAATTATGTCACCAGCCTTTGCAAGCAGTTTCCTTTGAATAAATCCCTGTTGCTTAAGAGCCAGTGACTTATAACTGCATCGGTTAGTATTTTGTACTTGAAAAGTAATTACGAAGTTGGATTTTGCCAAGAACTCTTTAATTTGGATGGCATATGATCACACCGACTTCATTATGTTTTTAAATTCTGAAAACGAATTATCACCTATGGCTGCGATAAATTTAAAAAAGAAAGTTTCGATTTATTTTTAAGCATTTAAATTGGAGATACTTTTAATGAACACACTGCATTATCAACTTTATTACAGCATTCTGTTTCCTACAAAGACCAAACTCTCAGTATGTGATGTAACAGTGTTTATTTGATGCGCTTCTCACACTTTTTGCCTTAATCTAGTAGATAGTGTCTTGGCTTAATAGATAATGATTTTTGATGTCAAAACTCAGTTTTAATCTTATATATAAAAATGAATGTGTGTTTGTATGTATGTTTGTATGTTTGTATGTTTGTATGTTTGTATGTTTGTATGTTTGAACTTTATAGACGACTAAACGGCTGAACCGATTTTCTTGAAATTTTCACAGTATCTTCCTGTATGTCTGGAAAGAGTTATAGGCTACTTTTTATGTTGAAATTTCAAATGAGCGAGGCGCCATGCCCACATATACTACATACTTAATATTTAATTGCATATGAAATATATTACTCATACGCATAGTTACCCTGACAGTATGCAATAAAAATTCTATGATTTTTTGCCGTATTAAACTTAATTTAATTGGATATCACTCATACGTCACATACAGCGTTGCCAAATGTGCAGATTTATCTGCATTTTGCAGTTTTCTGAGCATTGAGCAGTTTTGAAGTTTTTTGTTTAAAAAGTAAGTTTTCTGTAAATTATGCAGATTTTGCAGTTTTTACATTTAAATTTTTTAATTTCAATTTTGTTATTTTAATTCCAATTTCTAAAGCCATAATTGTGAAAAATAACAATAAAAGTATTTTTAAATTATGTCGTTTTGTGCCAAATGTAGTAGAAATGAACTACATTCAAGAAACAGATGATGAGTGGCGTGAACTGCTGCACATTAATTTTGAAGACTTGGGTTTATTAGAAGAAGAAAATATTGAAATTTTTTGGGAAGTCATCTTTAAAACAAAACGTGGCGACGGAACTAAAGCTTTTCCTAATTTAAAAAAACAGGTATATGCAATTTTGTCAGTACCTGTTGCAACTGCTAATGTTGAAAGAATTTTAGCACAAATTAATATTAATAAAAATAAAACTAGGAACAAATTAGAAGTGCCAACACTGTGTGGCATTTTAAGAACTAAAGATTTTCTTAAAAAAAATAACAGTAATTGCAGCAATTTCGTGCAGTCAAAAGAAATGGCAATCAAATTGTACAATGGCAAAGAAATGTACAAATCTAATTAGTATTAAGTGCCAGGAGAAATTAACTCAATTTACTAAAATGCATGTTATTTCAAATAATTTTTATAAAACTGAATTATCAGGTATGTGATGAAAAACGATTTCGATCAAAAAGCGGTATAAAATCGGAAATAGTTGTGATGGCACCACTTATTTCTGTTTCGTTTTGGTTTTGTTTTTAAACCGAATTCGATTTCATTTTTATTTTGTTCTATAAAAATTTCAAAAAATAAGAATGTGATAGAAAACGAAAATTTAGTTTGATTTTCGTTTTTAAATCGAGCAACCATTTGTATACGATTTGCTAAAATTTGTCTGTTTTAATAATAAAAAATACGGTTTATATTTCTCATTTATTTACTATATGAAATTATTTAAGAATAGGCTTTCTGCAATTGCATCCCGGTTTCTGCTTGCCTCAGTATTTGTTGAATTACTTAAGTCAAGTTCGATGTCACTAGGATCAGGTTCTTCAAGTGGAGTAGTCGTAGTATTAACGATTCTAAAATGAGTACCGTCGATACAACCAATTACGCCAGGAATTTTGTATTTTTGAAAAAAATGGTGTTTCGAATAAATGTTTACATAAAACATTTTTCAATACAACTATCATTTTAGAAAATTATTTAGAAAATGTAGTTCTGTGCATTACTACAATGGAGTCATTCCCAACGGACCATTGAAAACTGCCTCCTGCCAACATTCCTAATGTGGTTGCTAATTCGATTACCAATGGAATTGATTTCGATTGTATATGTGGTTCAATTTTGTTTAATATATAGGAAAACCCTTCCTTAATTAATCTAAAACATTCTTTAAAACTAAAAATATTTGTATTATATACTATTAAACTCATTAATTTAGATTTTGGCGTTTTACTTTTTTTCCGGCATATTTAATGGGTTTGATGCATCCCTTAACTTTTTTCGTTCAATATTTTCAAAGCGATTAGAATTTTTGATTATTACAATTGAGGTTGATAAAACAAATGCCATTGTTACGCTTTACAAATTAAAAAATATTTTTTTTTAATAAAAAGTTTGTTATTTTACATGAAACGGTTCAGAATAAAACAAAAAATGGAAACTAAAACCGTTCGGAATTCATCACATCTTATAACAAAACTTGAAATCGAATCGATTTTCATCACATACCTGTATATTTATATTTTTTATTATATATATTTAATTTAATTTGTTTTATTATGTTTTAATAAAAAAATATATGAACTGAATTATAAATTTTTTGGCGGTTTTATGTGCAGTTTTTTCAGTTGAAAATCAGTTTTTTTTTTTTAAATTTGAAGTTTTTGAAATAAAAATTATGGCAACGCTGGTCACATATGTAATTTTGTTAATGAATTTTACATCTGCATATGTATATTTACAAATGCATATGAATGGGTGTTTATTTGTTGGTGGGTTTGTTTGAAGTCTATAGACGGCTAAACGGCTGGACCGATTTTCTTAAAATTTTAACAGTACCTTCCTGTATGTCTGGATGGAACTATAAGGAACTTTTTATTTTAAAATTTCAAGTAGATGAGGTGAAGTCGCCGTGGTCTAGTAGGTAGTGTGTTGGCTTATTAGACGAAAGGCCCGAGTTCGAATCCCAGGTCAGGCATCAAAATGAAATATGAAAAAATATTTCTTCGGCGACTTCCTCTCAGCAGATTTCTGGCAAAAACTCTGAGAGTAAATAATTGCCATGAAAAAGTTTCTCAAATCTGCAGTTCACAGTTCACAGCTTATAACGAAGGGACAACCTATAGTTCCCTTCAATTATGTCTATAATTTTAAATTCCAATTTAAATGTTTTAATTTGTGACAGTGTCGAACTCATTGCTCCATACTAACATATTAAGACACTACTCATATGACATCTTGGAGTCGGTGAGAAACTTTTGATTTCAATTTATATTAAAATTCTTACAGTGTATTTAACAGTTAAATTTTATGGTGTTTATGTATTTTGTTTTGCTACTCTGGTATTATTTCCACTTCCTCGTTTTCTCTCCTTATACCTCTCTTACGCACTGTGTGAAATGTGTGTAAATAGCTAAACATGAAACCCTATTAAAATTATGGTGGTGACCAACACTTGTCGTAAATAAACACTAAGAAAACGATGACAACAGCAACAACAACAGCTACAACAACGGTAATAATAGCACAAAGTGTGAAAAACGAACATAAAACAAACGATTATGGCAACAATACTATACATTAAAACCAAGAAAATAAACGGGATTTAAAAATAAAAACATTTGCACTCATTTCTATATAAAACACACACACACACGCATACATACCAATGCAAGATGTAAGAAATAACAACAAGTGCGTAAATAAAAACACCGTTATTATGTATCATGTAGTACATATTCACAGCAACAAAACAAAAGAAGGAAAATGCAAAAAAAAAAAACACATTAACTAACCTAGAAAAAAAGTGGGAAGTAAGTGCAGAGAGTTATTCTAGAATAGATGGAGGCATGAGAGCATGAGTTATAGTTATATGTTTGTTATTATACGATATTATTACTCATGACAGAGACCGTGTGAGAGAGAGAGAGAGGGCGAGAACTAGAAGAAATTATATTTTTGAAAATAAATAATGATGGCAATTTTTAAAAGTGTAATTAATGCAAGTGTTATAACATTAGAGTGGGTATTTTGTTGCACTTAAACTGCATTCGCTTTAAATGGCAATGACATTTCATTTCAACAGCATGAAGAGAGAGAAAAGAGACTAGGAATCGAGAGTTTATGAGTTTGTTTATTATACCCTTGCACGTATTGCTGTATTTACACTCATTTTGCATTAGTCATGCTACACTATTGTTATTATTGTTGTAGCTCTTATAACAACAGCCCTGAGACTTAAACTTAAAAGGAAAAAGAAATAAAAAAAATAGGAAATAAAAAGATGCATAAAAAATGTTGAGCATAAAGTAGAGGGAAAAAGGAAAACAATAATAATAATTGCAAGTGACAAATGGACACTGTACAGTTAAACAATGTTAACGTGCTCTGTGCACATACACATACACAGTCTCGCACTCACACAAGAACTGCAGTTATTTTAAATATGCTACGTACTTGAAAAAGAAATTATTGTGGTTGTTTTCTCTGTTTTTTGTGTTTTTTGTTTTTATCCACAGAGAATATTGAGTTTTTGTCTTGTTGTTGTTGAAAAGTTATTTTTAAAAAATTGTTCCTTTTGTCTTTGTAACTTTCCTACTCTTTCTTCCTTTCCGTTTTTAACCCACTCTGCTGAAACTGTAAAATTGTCCGAAAAGGAAGAGAGGGAAAGGAATTCGTTTTTTTTGTCGTAACCATCGTTTACAGTTATTTTTATTATTATTCTCAGTGTTATTACTGGGGTTCTCTTTTTATTGACAATGTCAACCACATTTACAAGTCATTATATTGTATTCCTCTTTGTTTGCTTGTTTCTTGATTTGTTTTTCTCTGTAATTGTGTGTAATTGTTGCTGCTGTTGCTATTGTTGTTGTTGTTGTTGTTTTGGACTTTGAAAAATGATGACAACAAAATTTTAATGAAAACCATCATGTTTAGAAAATGGTTTCATTTCTACAGTTCCTTACTCCTTAATTTCCTTTGTACATTGACTCACTACCCATTAAAGCTTCTCCATCTCTCTTTTTGTCAGATGTTTTATTCCTATTATTTTCAATTCCTCAACCATTAAAAGTACTTAAAAATGGTGGCTTTTTCTCAACAATATGGTGACATTTCTCGTTATTTGCTGTTTCCGTTTGTTTTCTATTTTTAGGTTTTAATTTTGGTTTTGAAAAATCTGTCTATGAATGCTTATAAAGCAAATAGACAAAAGAGAATGCCAAATGGGAAGAGAGAGGAGGAGAAAAACAAGTGGCACATGACAATTTACAACAACTAATGCCTACACTCCTTGTACATTGAAACGCATTGACGAGGACTTACAATTCAAGTTCTTCTCTGTTATTTTATTCCTGTGTTGTATTGTTGCTTCCATTTGTCTGCTGTTACTGTTACTGTTGCTGTTATTTTTGTTTTTTTTTTAATTTTAATTTGTTTTGTTTTGCTCTGTTCTGTTTATGATTGTTGCTGTTGCTAACGTTGACCCCTGGTCTAAGAGTAGTGACTGATGTTGTATTGGGTGTTGGCAACAAAAGAAATGATTTTTCTTTCACTATTTTTTTCTTTCTATTTTTATTAAAAAACTTTTGTAATTAGAGTGTTTAATAGAAAAGTTATTATGAAACCACCAGAAAATAAAGGCAGAAAATAAAACTCCATAAAACGAAATGAAATAAATGGTTGCCTGCCATTGTGGTTTAGTGGCCACAATTCAGATTCAGATTTAAACTTAAAAAAAAGAAAGAAAAACGAAGGAAATTTATTGAAATTTTTGATTTGAAAATGAAGAGAATTTTTAATTGAAATCGTATAAAGTTAAAGCGACAAAGGCCTTTATGAGGTGAATGAGAAATCCAACGTAATTAGCCGCATAAATGAGAATTTCGAGCTTCTGTAATGATTGCTAAGTTTAGTGAAGAGCCCTGACATGCATTTTTTGTGAATTTTTGTACTATAACACATGTGTCAGAATTATTCTCATTTATTAAAGGGGCTCATAGGGGGGGAATCATGAATTTTAGGAGTGGGAATCAAAGTCTATTCATCTTTAAGTACTCAGCGGACGTTGGTGGTACCAACACTTTAATGTCGTCTCCAAACGAGAGCGTAATTTAAAAAACTTTCCATGGCAATTTTATTTACTCCCTGAGTTTTTGCCTCAAGACTGCTGAAAAGAAGCCGTAGAAGGTAATATTTTTTCAATAATATGTCTCGCGTCTTACTAGACTATGGTGACTTCAGCAAATGAAATCCTTTCTTCAAATGCTTGATACCTCTAGCGTTTTATGTAGCATTCTGTGACGCATTATTTAATTGAATTTTATACTGATTTGTCGATCAGAGCAAAATGTTTTGTATCGATAATAAGGAAATAACTTCGCCGTTTTTCTAGTTACATTATCGTCTCCTTAAACTTTATAAATTTTCTCAGCAACCTGCCATATTCATATTTCACAACTTTTTCTTTAATAGAAAAGCAAAATACGGCGGTAGTGTGCTGAATTCTTACTCCTTTACGCACAAGCGAGCCAAGTGAGTCTTGAGATGTTACTTTTCAAATAGACTATGGCGTTGCCTACATTCTAGTGCCTTCTATCGACTTAATCGATCTCCAATGTTACAAATTCTATAAACCATGCCAACATCGGTAGTGGTAAAGAATTTAAAAATTTTGAGTTTTATTGGTGTACAGTTCGTACAGCCTGTCTGATGTCAAATAACACCTTCGTACTTTTCATATTCACTTTTGTCTCATTTTAACAAGAAAACCCACCACGTCTTGAGTTTTCTCGATTCACAAAATTAAATTTTTTTTGAAGACTTTAAGTTGTTTCTGCTGTAAATCAGGACTGTTCCTTAAGCACATGAATAAATGAGTCTTTACGAGTCGGATTATGTACATACGTATGTGCGTATGTGTGTGTATGCATGGGTAAAAAAAGAAAATTTGTGGTTTTTATGTGTTTTGAGGGTATAAAAACGAAAAGTTTTACTTTTACGCCAAATAAAATTCAATCAGTTCTACGAAAACTTTAAACATTTGTAACCGACTTCTTCTTCGTCGCCTTCTTCGTCTTTTTCTTCTTTTTTAAACTTTTTTTCCATCTTTTTCTGTTGGCCTGCTTCTTGGTTAGCAAACAAAATAAACAAAAAAAAAAAAGGATCCCCTGAGTCATAAAACAAGCTCATGTAAAATTAAAATAAAAAACAACAAGAACAACAACAGAAATGTTGTAATCAAAATGAGCCACACGAACGATTTCAGCGAATAACAAATATGACAACACACAACTTTACCTACAAAATCATCATCAGCATTGAGTTACAACAAGAAATCTGTATGTGTATGAGTAAGCAAAAGAGTAGAAAGAAAAAGAGTGTTTGCCACTTTACACTCTCATAACTCATAAACTTGACATAAAACTTTCGCCCACGACAACACTTCATGAGCATTAGATTTTGAAATAGAAAAATTTAAAAAACCAAAAAACAAAAAAAAAAAAAAAAAACAAAAACCGCATAATCTAAATGCATGTGTGCTTAAATGTAATTGTATGGTTGAGTGTTTAACTCTCTCTCTCTCTCTCTCTGTCTCTTTCTTTCTACTTATCTTTGTCTCTGTCTCTTGAAGTAAAAATTAAAACACACTTCTTACAAAACCAAATTCAAACTCAAGCATACAATCGAACACACTCATACACTCACAGAGAGAGAGATTTATGATTACACTGAGCAGAGCTGTTTATGAGTGTTGGTTTCGTTCGGTTTTTTTCAAAAATTTTTTTGTGGGTTTTTTTTCTTTTCTTTTCAAAAGCAAGAAATTTTTGACAGCAGCATATAAAGGACCATAAAACATCGACAACAACAACGACATTAACTTTCTAAACAAAAACTTTGTATGCATTTCTAATATCTTCTCCACAAAAGGGAATTTGCCAGAAACAAATTTCCAAACAGTTCCAAAAAAAGCGTGTGAATGTATGTGTGAAGTAACCTACTTTCTCTCTTTACATGGATTAAAACTGATGCTCACTGTGCTACTCGGAATTTGTTGTTATTTTAGTTGTTGTCATTATTACTATGGGTGGTAAACTTGAAAAAAAAAAATGGAAAACTAAAAAATTTTAATTGAAGAAAATTGAAGAGTGTGGAGAAGGAGAAAAGCAAAGAAATATAGAAGAGAGAGGGAGAGTGTGAGAGATAATTTATGCAAAACAGACTTTTCTTTTCTCCCACAAATACAATTATTTATAAAAGCAAGTAGAGGGAAACGAAAAACTCGGTTTCTACAGTAATGCCCAAAAAATTAGCAGAGAAAACGATAAAAGGGGTCTCCTATTGCTTATTGGTATGTTAGAATGGCTAGAAATGGTGCAGCTTGTTCAAATATATACATGCATACTGTCTGTGTTGCCGTGGTCTAGTAGTATCAGACTTGACAAACTCCTGGTCAGACATTAAAAATGAAAATATAAAAAATATTTATGCGGCCACTTCCTCTCAGCAGATTTATGGCATGAACTCTGAGAGTAAATAAAATTGCCATGAAAAGTTTCTCAAAAATATGTCGTTCGGAATCTACCTACTGTTTAAGGTCCCGACACTCATGTATAAAATTAACACATTCAACATAAGTGATGGTGTGAGAAGCTAGTTCGTAATCGTTACTAAAGGAAACCATAAGGAATACAGTAAATAGTATGTATGGAGTGTGCAGTATATACATGGAGTCGACAAATTCGGATTAAAATATCCAAATTATATTTGCATTGAAATGAAACGAAATGAAGCCTAGTTACATACCTATAAGAAGTATACGATGACACTTTCATCTGCACTAGATTTATTTATCAAAAACTTTTTTGTTTACATTTGCTAATGCTTTCTGTAATCATTTAATGCCTGTTAACAGTTTTAATTGTGAACTTACGAAACTTGTAAGAACTACAGCAGAATGTATGTAGTTTAAAAGAATTCCGCTTCTAAGTATAGTGAATAAGGTGGTTGATGCATATTTTGAAGGAAATACAGCTTTTAGCAGGCAGCTGTAAGTTGGCATCCCAGACCACTAAGCCATATGGAACGCATTACAGTGCGTGGTCGTACTTAAAAATTGTAACGACACGTTTCCGCTCGGGTGCTGGGGTAGGTCAGCGGCGTCCAGTGGTTACATAAAAAAAACACTTAGTTTAAGTTTACAGCTATTTATTTACAATACTGCAATAGCTTACACACTAAACTAAGTAAAACTAAATACAAACAAAAATAATTAAATTGGATATGAATTAAAATACCCTAGACCGGCCTAACAACGGTTCGTCACGTCACAGTACCGAAGGCGTCAAGGGGGTTTGAGTCAGAACAACAGTCAAACGGCATGCGCCCAGGATGACTGCGGTCCTACTGGTCCTTGTTGTTGCCCCGGTTCGTCAAGTGACAGTGCCGAGTACGTCAAGTGACAGTGCCGAGTACGTCAAGGGGGTTTGGAGTCAGAAGAACAGTCAAACGGCATACGCTCTGGATGACTGTAGTTTCTACTCGTCTTTTCGGTTACCCCGGCACAATCAGTCAAGTCAATCAAAGGAGGATGTCAGAGCAACAATCAAACGGCATACGCACAGGATGATTGCGGCTCCAAGATCTCCCTTTGTTCGTCTGGTCAGTCAAATTCTCCGGAGGAGGTTGTCAGAACGTAATCAAACGGCATACGCACAGGATGATTCTGGTTCTGAGGCCTCCGGAGTCCGTCCAGTCACAGTTGCCAATGTTTTGCCGGTTGTAAATAAATCACAAGTGGGGACGACCACACCACTTGGGATTTATCATATTTCCAGCACAGCCGATGTCTAGATCGACCGCCTTACCAGCAACTCATCACCAACTGCCCCGACTGCTGAAGTCACGCTCGCTTTTATACACAAAGGTAACGAGTAACGGATCAAACATGATCGAACATCAATCATGTTGCGTCCCACTCTACAACTTACCAATGTGAGAGCATCAATTCAATTCAGCAGAGAGTTCTTGTAGGTCAAATGTGAGTCGTACGACAACCGTTATAAAGAATAATAATATTTCTAAAAATAGATTATAAGTGCTTAGCAAAATTACTTTAAATATTTTAGGCACAGTGGGGCCTGTTATAAAAAATAATTACAATAATGTTATTTACAATAATTCATATAGCCAACATATAAGAGAAAATAAACAATACATTAAATCCTAAATATTATCCAGTGATATGGTGTGGACAAAAACAAGGTCTCCGACTTTTGTCGCCACAAAATGTTATTTATTTCTATAAATATGACATGCCATGAGAAAGTAAATCTGTGCTATTATTTTGTACACTTTTGTCTATGCTTACCAACACTTTAATTTAAACTGATATTCATGTGTTGAGTTTAATTTACATTTACATGCCGTTAAAGGCAATATTTTTAAACATAAACAAACATTGGCTCTGTTTCTCACTCACACTCTTACACACTCAGCCTCTCACGCTCATACATTCGCATTTATTTACAAGCAAACACAAGTAAAAGAGACTTACAGTAGTAGTTACAAACACAATCTGTAAATATGTATGTATGTACGTATGTAAATACAAATAACATTTGTGTTACAAAATTTATTTACATGTGTCAATGTAAATGAGTGTAAATGTATAAAGAATAATATGTAAACGAATGGGATGACAAGGGAGAAAGCGAGAGCATGCCAGGGAAGAAGGGGGATTTATTGCATTTTTCTTTTTGCGTTAAACAAATCAAAGTATTAAAAAGTTTCAGTCTACACAGTACGATGTTTATAAGTTTATGCATGTGTGTGTGTGTGTATTTGTAAATTTAATAATTTGTTTTTTTTGTGATTGTTATGGTTGTTGTACAGTAAGTCTAAATATTATAACAACACATATAAAATGAGAAACGTTTGTTAAATGACTTTCATTCCATTTGCGAATTTACTAGTATGTATCGTTTAATAACGGAAGAATGCGTAAAAAGAATGGTTGGCCACATTTCGAGCATTACAGGGTGATTATGATGGTCATAATAGGGTTGCAGTGCAAGGGATTATCAAGAGTATTTTTCTAACCATTGATCAATATTTGATATTTTTTTTATAAAACCCTTATAATCAAATATTTTGACAGAAGAAAGAAATAGTGTACTTATACTTTAAGAGCACACTGTTGTTTGTGGCAAAATATTTCGTCTTTGCAATTTACACTTCAACGCTTATAAAAGTATAACAGTATTGTTCATACATTCAGGGGAGAGAGAGAGGGGGAGATAGAGAGCATGTGACATTTAAAACCTAACTTACAATAGCGTCTTCCATTCTCAAATTGGATATTAAGTTTTCAATTTGATCATTTTCTAAATAAAGCAAGAAGTTCTGCTCTTTGAAAAAATCTATTTGCCGCCCTATTCACACTCCCATAGAAACATTTACAACAACAATTAAGTCTTTATGAAAAGCTCTCATTAAATCTCATTGTTAATGACCAATTAAATCTGTGTGTTTGTGATGCCTCTTTCTCTCTTTCTCTCTCTCTCTCTCTCTCTAGTTCATATGACTCTTTAAGGAGGCCATTGCTATGAAAAGAAATGTAACAAAGTTTCTCCAAATGTTGGTTTTTGTTATTGTTAGTAGTGGTAATGTTATAAAGGTTGTTGTTGTTGTTGCTATTCTTCTTCTTTTTGTTGTTTAAAGTTCAAATCATACTTTTAAACTTTTTATTTGTTTCCTGGTTTATGTACGACATTTCAATGCAAAAACCGAATGGGAATGAATGTGAGTGTACGAGTGTGAGACTCTTGCTAATAATTTTTATTGTTGTTGACATTTTAATCGCCTTATCTGTGTTCACGATCTAAAAAGAATGTTGTTGTTACATTTGTAACGATAACAATAAAAACTAATTTTTCTCTCTCTCTCTCTCGCTTTTTCGGCGTCTCTCTCAGTTTTTTACGCTGTAACTTTTTTTCTTCTAAAAAGCTGTAAAAAAAAGTTTTTTTTATTTATTTTCCCAGTATGGAAATGTGTAGCGAAGATTGGGAATGGGAAAGAGAGAAGGTGTGAGAGAGGGAGTAAGAGAGGTTTTTTATGTTCTCTTTATTTTATTATTTAACAAAATTCTTATTTAAAATGTTTGCAATTGTGTAAGTGTGTCATTGGAAATAATTGTTTTATGGTTTTTTTAAGTGCTTAGGGAAGAATATGATTGTGTGGGTGGGAGTGAGAGAATTCAGAGAATATTTCGGAAAAACTATATCCTTACAAACGTGACAATCGTGTTACATTCAAAGTGGCGATGTGAGCACATGGTGTATATGGAAGTAATTATTTTAAAGGCAACGCAACAACAAGCGACGATGCTGCTGCCGCCTTTAAAATACTTGATCTGCTGCCCGGTATTGAGAAATTTTTTCGATAGAGGTTGGCTACTGTCTTATCTCCTCTTTCTGGAGACAACAGTTGAATCAAAATCGAGGCAATGCACCTCGCCGACAAACCTCAGTGTCCGAGATCTGTTGAGCGATATTCCGCCATACGCTCTCCCACAAAAGAGATCCTGCAGGACTGCAAAGTAGCTAAGGTTTCTTAACTGAGGAAGGCGCTAGGAAGGCCACTGTCTTTGTGAACCGTGAATCTCTGCCTAATATTCTACAATACGCTCATCCTCCTCGTGCTTCTTTATGGCGCAGAGGCATGGATACTATTAAGCACGGATGCAGCAGCCTCAAGAGTATTCGAGAGAAAAGCCATACGTAAGATCTTCGGTCCAGTGCGAGTTGGCGATGATTTTCGCATCCGATCCAACAGCTGTATGAGCACCTCAACGACATAGACGTTGTGAAGCGTATTAACATCCAGCGGCTGCGCTGGCTCGCCCATGTAGTTCGAATGGAGGAACCATGTCATCGGTTGGTGTGACCAACTGGCGTAGATGCGCAAGATGCAGAGGCGCCTGGAGGGATGTGTTAAGGCAAGCCGAAATCCATTAACCGGGTTTTTAATGGCCAATTAAGTAAGTATGTAAGTAAGAATCTCTGCCGTTGCTGCGGAAGACTCACTGAAACATATTCTATTGCCTTAGAACCATCTTCCTCATGGTTATTCCAAAAAGTGATAATTTCTCTGTGAATTATTTTTAAGTCCATAATGAATTTGTGTGTTCATGCTTAGAAAAGTACTTGAAACAAGTTTTTATTATTCTTAAAATGAAAACTTATAATAAGAGAATAAAAAGAAAAAACCAAATCCAGAGAATAATAAGCAAATATTTTTAAAGGAAATAAAAAAACATGTTACAACAGATCAAATTGTAAAGGAAACGGAAATAGTAATAATACTGGCACTTCTTTTCGTTTTTTTTTATTCTTTAAGTACCACCTTTACTAAGAGGATTTTATTTAAAAGTATGTATAGACAGAGAGAGAGGGAGAGAGAAAGAGAGAGAAATGATTATTTCTTTATAAAGAGAAGTCGAAGTAGAAGTAGAAGAAGTATAAGTACTTCAGCTCTATTGGTCACTGGTTCTTGCACTTCTTTCTTCTTCTTGTTTTGATTTAAATTTAATACCAAAAGATGCTAAAGACTAACAGGACTATCAGAACTGTGACAAGCAAAAAAAAAGTGAAGAAGAAATGTTAAGAAAAGAGTCCTTTTTTCTACCATTGTATTGTGTTATTATAGCAGTTTTAAATATTTTATATTTTTATCGGATGTGATGGCAATGCTGGTGCTGGTGCTTGGTTCTTCTCAATTTTTCTTTTGTTGTTTTAAGCCTGCTTTGGTTTTATTCTTTCTGTGGTTGTTTTGTTGTTGTTATTCTACTTTTTTAATTGTATTTAGTTTTTCTCTTTTCTTTCTTTATATTTTCTTCTTTTTCTTTTCACAATTAAAAAAAATTGGGGGGAAGGGCAAAAGCATGTGTTTTCTTAAAAGGAATATGCCAGTCCAAGAACAAACTCCGACTAAAGAAAACTGAATTTAAACTTTAATTATTCACACAACCATTGCATAAGAGTTTATCATGAAAGCAGAACAAGATTGACTATACAAGAAATGCCAAACGATTTTCTGAAAGGAATGTAAATGATATTTTTAATAGAGTTACCAGCGATGATCACAGCTAAAGCATACACTCTAGTTGCCTAACGGTACTTTGAGAATTATAAGCAAAAGCAAGAAAGAAAATATGGTTGGCTACACAGTCCAATTATTGTGTCAATTGGCTGTCATTATTGTCACTACAATCGACAAGGATTTAGCGATGCTGGCGCCTTGCGAATGATGAGCATCTTGTGGTAATGCAAGGGCTTGAGTGCCATGGTGTTTAGGCAGTTAGCCGTTACAAGAGGGATCATCCATCTCAGAGGGATCTATGCACAAAACTAAGTGATAACGCACTTGTTTATTAGAGCGTGTTCTGCACAATCTTTTCCCTTAGTGGTCCCTAGGCAATGTGGTCACTACAGCCCAGTAAAAGTAAAGCGAACACAAATTAAATTAGTTTTGAGGCTACAACTGTTTAAACTGCGAATTTTTAACACAATTTTCAGCTCAATTGCCCGAGGTTTTCCCCTCTTTCTTTTTACTTAACATTGAAAATAGTTTTTATGTTTCCCTATCCCCCCATTCATGATAATTTTTATCTGTTGTTGTTGTTTTAAATTATTGTGTTTATTATTAGTGTTCATTATTGGCTAAATTCAGCAGTAAAAAATGAAAATACAGTTGAGATCCAAAGCATAAATACTGATTAGAATTGTTAAATAGTTTTTAAACAATATTTCCCGCCTCTGCCTTTGCCCTGCTCTGTTCTGCATTCCCTTCATTTCTATAGTTTTTACAATTGTTGTTAAACTTGTTTTGTTGATGTTGTTGTTCATCTAGTGTTTTTGTGACCCTGTAATAGAGATTTTGCATTGCGTTCTACTTAAACTTTTTTCCTGTGTTGCTTTTTTTTTCTTACAAAAAATTGGTTATCAGAGGAGCTATTAACCCCTTTTGTGAGGTTGAGGTCCATAGCATCTATTACATTCATAAGACGTCTAATTTGTTTAGCAAATCAATTGCTTGGCAAATGAATCTAAGACACTTGCTTTCTCATAACATGTGTGTCATTGTTTCTCCTCCGAGCTGTGCTCTTAGAAATATTACTCAAGCTTGAATCTCATGCCAATGAGACAGTTCCGAAGGCATGATATCCACAAACGCATTTAAATCACCCGCATTGGACAGGCTGCCTTTTATACCCATTAGTAACTACAAAGTTATGGTTGGATGTGTACTCTTTCTATACTCCATTACCATTAATTTTTATGGTTGTGTTTTCCTTATTTCTTGTACATTAACGTATGAGTAATAATAGTCTGAGTAATGGCAATAAGTATCCGTTGCGCTATTACGAAAGACCACAGGTTTTACTGCAGTAGGAGTAACTGGTTCAGTGGGCTAATGGAAGTTCCAACTAAGCTTCCTGTCTAAATTCAAGCCTTGATATTTCACATTCCTAGATAATTTTATGGTGGTAAGCTGGAAAAAAAAGCAGTCACACATTGGTTTGTAAGTCTTTAGAAAAGAACAATGAATTGCCTTTGAAGGATTCACGAATAGGCCTTCTAAACGCGCCAACTCAACACATCAGTGAGAATAGTGGTCTAGAGAGTAAGCAATTAGGTTTCATTTTTACCAAAATGGTAAGCAAACTCTCGGCTTCGAGTTTCCACACCGTTTCTTGGACTTAAGGGGTTAATTTTAAAATCGCCAATGAATAGTTACACAACTTGTGTTACAAAATTCATGAAGAAAAATATTTTTTTTTAATTTTTTTATTCTCAATATTGCTGTTGTTGTTGAAGTTTTTGTTACTGTTACAACTACAACTGCAGTTGTAAAGAGAGTTACAACTTGTAAAAGATTTCTGCAAAAAAAGGAAAATTTATTCAAATGTAACGTAAATTTTTTTGCTGTTTGTTTGCTATTGTTGTGTTATTACAACAAGTAATAAGACTATAAGCTTAACAACAACAACAATAACAATAACAGCAATACTCTTTGTAACCCAATAAAGATTTGAAATGAAGTAAAGTGCAGTTGTAAGAAACGTATCTGAATTACAGGGAATGGCTTATGGAATTCTTATGGAACTAAAGGCATAAGAAATTTGTTTTTCTTCTACGTTTGCTTTGTTTTTATGTAAATACAGCTTAAAGTTTTAAATACATACAGTGTGTACACTGCATACCAAGAACCTTTAGTTTTAATTTTTCGTTTTTATTGTGTTTTAATTTATTGACCAACTCATGAAGGGTTTTTCGATTTGAAAATGATGAAAATTATTTTAATTTTTGGGTTTCTTTTCAATATGAAGCCGTGTTATCAATGTTTTATTTTCATTTATATACAGTGTAAAAATGACAAATGAGATAGAAAGAGAGAGGGGAAAGCAAGCTTTACAAAGAAGTATAAAGTGTTTGTGTTTATATACGCCGGAATACAGTTACTTTAAACGGAAGTATTTAAGCTCTACTTGTGTTATTTACCATTTTCGTTGTTTTTTTTCTAAGGCCCTCTTTAAGCTGGTCCCATGCATAATTTATGCCATTGCCCTGGGATCCCATCAGTACTTTTGACAGGCCAGTTGTTAAAAACCAACTGCACCGTACTTTTTTATTATTTTCCGAAGGTGTTGAACATTCCCACAGAAACTGCTGCGCTGTTTGTTGTTTTTCCCTAGCGTAATAGTTTCAACAATAATTGTAATGCAGTCGCGGTCGACGTGGTCTAGTGGGTAGAGTGTTGGCTTATTAGGCGTGTGGCCTCTGCTCAAACCCCAGGTCAGGCATCTCCAACTAAACGAAATATGAAAAAATATTTCTTCGGCGACTTCCTCTTAGCAGATTTCTGGGAGTAAATATAATTTCCTTGAAAAGTGTCCTAAAAATCTGTCGTTGGGAATCGACTTTGAACTCTAGATCCAGCCACTCATGTTTAAAAATTAACGCGCACAACATAAGTGGTGTGAGAAACTAGGTTGTAATCCTGACTAAAGAGTTGTAATAACCAATTATGTATGTATATAGCTCATATGCTTAGTGTACATCCATCCATAAGTCGCCTGATCTTAGACGACTGTGGTGTTTTCTCTGGCAGGAGTAGACGAGAATAATCTTGGCATTTTGCAAGTGGCAATATCATATCAACTACGTTCTGAAAAAAATCCATTCAACATTGAAAATATAGAAGAAATAAAAATTTAAACGAATACAATCACGGCAATTACAACACAATGTACGCACAAAAGTATGCTTTAAATTTTTTTTGAGCATTTATAACGCAATATTGCAATTCAAAATCACACACACATACCCACTCGCTCAAAACCATACAGGCATTTATTCATCACAGACAGGCAATGTAGTTGAGCAAAAAGTATTCAGAGAAAGTGAGAAAAAAATTAAAAAGAAGGAAAAAGAGAGAAATACAGTTTAAATGAGCTGATAGTGATACGAAATCAGATTTTTTGTTAAAAAAAAAAATCAAAAAGGAACACGAGAGCCTGAAAACACGATCTCTTGTGTGTTTGCAATTTTTTTTGTTTGTTTTTATTTTTTTACGCAGTAAAAGTAATAATGTTCTTGTTGTTCTTGTTGTTGTTATTGTTATAATTTTCTCTTTTATTTTGCTACAATGGGAGTAATTTTTTTTTTGAGTTTTAAAAACCTACGCTGCTGTTGTAGGCAGTAAATGGATTCGTATTGGGTTTGTCTTAGTTTAAACTGGTTTGTAAATACACCAGGTTACTGAACACCAAAGTTTATAACATGCGTATTAAATTTTCGGTATATTTCTCCACTGTTGTGCATGTGTGTAGGTGAGCCAAAGTTCGCCTATGACCGATCCTAACTGTTTTACTTGTTAACTTTCGTATGCATGCGGATTACATACACTCCATTAACATTTTATGCACTTGTATTATCGCAATTAAATTTTTAATGTTTTCATTTCGACAACATGGCAAAAACAAAAAGAAATTAAAGCAAGCAAGAAAAGGAACAAAACGAAGAGTGAATAATAGAAATGAGAGAAATAAAAAACAAGTGTGGCACAGTGTATGTATGGTTTCATGTTATTTTCTATGGTTTATTGTTCTCTTTTCGCCTCCGATAAGAGAGTCGATGTGCTGTTTGTGGAAGAGAAATTTGTTTTTCTTTTATATTTTTTTGTCTTTTTCTTTTTGGAAACATTTATAGTCGTTTGTACTCAGTTGCCAGCAGAACAAGGCAATGCAATTGAAAGTACATATTAGTAGGTGCATGTGAGAGCGAGAGGAAGAGAGAGAGCTACGGTGAGAGAAAAACAGTTCGTGTGGTTCTTTTTAATACCATTTATAACACAACCACTAACATACGTGCTGTTATTACTGGAAACAATCCACACATGCATACATTTACGCAATTTGAAAACATTTTTAAATACTTTTACTTACAGACTCATACGAAAACATAAACACTTGCAATGAATAGTTTCGAGAATTAAAAATAAACTATACAGTGGAACAGCGAGGTGTCTCAATTTTCATTTATGTTCTCAAAACCTATACTTTCAGATTGCAATAGAAATTCCTACATTGGGCTGTAACACTTTGCCTAAATGATTTCAATAAACTTCAAAATTTATTAAAATTGAAGATTGTTGTTCAAGAGCAGCACACTGTAGCAGTGTGTCTGTGCATATGAATGTATTTCATAATTTGTAAGGTGTCTTCTGAATGAGTTTTGTTTATTTTTTTCTCCCTTTTTCCCACTCTGCGTAAATGAAAAATTTGTTTTCGGTTTTTCTGCTACTGTGCTCCTTTAAACACATGAGCATTTGTTTGTAATTTTCTTCCATTTAAAAAAGCAAAAGCATTTGTTTGCATTTATTAAAGTATGACTTGTGCTTTCAGCAGTTGTTACGGTTGGAAGTGACAGAGGAACGATTAATTTTCCGAACTATTCTAAAGTTTATTAGAAAATACATTGTTTAAGATGGAAAGTTATGGACGGCCTAGCCTTGATAATCAATAATGCATATACATACATGCAGATTCTAATATATTCTAATACAGTTACACATGGTTTAGCTTCGCTAAGTTTGGATTTTGTAAGTTTTTGAATTGCTTTTTGTTTCTTTTTTTGTAGAAAAATAAACATCATTTGACGAGTTTCATCACTTTCAAATTGAAATTATCACTCGTTAGACCAAATCGAATTAATATTTCCCTATATGTGGCAATTAACTTTGGACAGATAAAGTTAAAATTCTTTTACGTGCTTAATAATGATGTTAAGAGAGGTTCAATACTCTACACAAACATAAACGGCAAACAAAACCTTTAAAACAAAAAATGAAAAGAATATTTTTGTTTACTGTTTGAAGAGGTCTTTTTAATGGCAATTGCCTGTGAAGGGCCACAAGTAAATCATGCAGCTAAATAACAATGACAACAACAACAACAACAACAAACTGTCAGCTTATCCCAATGAATATTCATAGTGTTTGTACTGTATTTTGTTTTTGTTCTTGCTAAGATTATGGCATTTTAGCCACTGGTTATTACAGGCGACAAAAAATGGAAATAAAACTGTCAGCTCGGGTAGCGTAAAATTGTCATGGTTTTCGATTTTTTCTAATGCTAACGCTCTAATGCGCTAAAAATGCGTGCTTTAATATGTGTTCTAAGTATGAGTGTGTGTGTCAGTGTGTGTTAGTGTTACTGTTATAATGTTGTCAGTTCGCGTTTTGCCCATTATTTTGGTTATTTTTTTGTTTTCTTGTTGTTGCTCGTTTTTACTGCATTACATGTTTGTTGGATTTTGACGTTTGTTTTAGTATGCTCTTGTTGTTGTTGTTTTTTGTTTGTTTCCTTTTTTTGTTTTGTTTTTGTCTTCTTAACTCCCCTTGGTGGTTTATGGATGTATGTGTGCCTTTTGAATTTTTTTCTTCGCTATCTTTCAACATTATCCCGTGTTTATGTGCTGTTTGTGAGAGTTTTTTTTTCTATTTTTTGTTGTTTTTTTTCTTTTCTTTTTTTTCCTATTTTTTCTGCCATTTTTCTTGTGACTGTTTAATGGCTTTAAGTGTTATTTACTTGGTTTCTGTAATGGTTTGTCAGTTAGTTTGTGTGAGTGTGTGTATGTATGCGTGCATGTCTATGGGTTTGCTGTAATGATTGTTGCAGTTACAGTTATTAGTGTTCGTTTCGTTTCGTTTCGTTTCTGCTTTTATTATTGTTGTCGTAATCATCGCCATCATCGTCATCATCACTGCTATCATTGTTAAGGGCTCATGTTGCATGCTTTTTTGTTTTTGTTTTGTTTTTTTTATTCGTTTTTGCTACATTTTCTATAGATTTGTTCGTTACTCTTTTAGTACTTTTTGTTGTTTTCAGTCATATTTTTGTGAAATATTGCACCCTTTAGTGCAATTCATGGCGTAAACTGATAAGAAGAGAAACATTTTCATAAACTTAACGAACAAATATGCTGTGTATGACACTCTATAGCAATAATAACAACAACAACAACAAGAAGAAGAACAACAACTACTAGTGTAACTACTATTAGAACATCTACCATTACTACTTCCATGTTTTATATCTTCATTTAAACATTGTTGTCCTGGTGTTGTTGCAGTTTTATAACGGTTTTAATTTCTGTTTAGTTTTTATCGCCGTTCAGTAGTTCGTTCGTTCGTTTATTCATTCGTCCGTTTGCTGTCCATTATTTTGTGCCATTTTTTGAGGCGGCATTCATTTCAAGAGAGAACTTGTTTTTGTTTTTTTTTTGTTTTTTGTTGTGTGTGTGAGCGATAAAAAATAATTTGAAATAGCAATACTGTCAAGTTATTTAATGCCCTAGGAATTGTTATAAATATTTTGCCAGGGGGCGTGGGGAATTCCACAAAGGGATACGCGAAATGAAAAAGACTTTTAGAGCCAGTACCTATCTATTATTGATTGGATGTGATTACAGCTATTTGTTGCCTATTTTTTTATACTTTACGTTGCCCACCATAGCGTATGATTATTATTTCAATGAAATTTTCTAAATATATTCATCATACGCCACCATTGCATGATTGTACGTAGGGAATTAATAAATTTGTGGGTATAATCCAGGCATGCGATTCCATACGTTCTTTTCCATTCGACATAAATATTCTGGCCACATTAGCGATGTGGAAAATCGTTTGAACAAGTACATTTAGGTAAGAAGAGGTTGCCATAATATTCCCTCTCCTTGTTTTGCTTTATTTTTGCAATTTTCTTGCTTAAGATTTGTAGTAATTTCTTGAACTTGATCCAAGTAATTGTTTCTGCATAAGAAACTTGTATTATTTCTAATATGCAGCTTATGCAGATTGATTAAATCTTACGGAAAATTCTAAATCTTTATCTTTCGTTCAATAAATTGAAGAAAATTACAATTTCCTTGTAACTTTAAAGCAAAACTTACACTCAAAATAACAATGAATGGTCTGTAGGGTTAGTCTCATAAAGAAAGTGTTTTCCAGAGGACGTACAGAGACATATTCAATCACTCTTTTATTGTTTGCCAAGGAAAGCAAAAAATGTTTTCTTAGCAGATAAAGTTTAAGGTTTAAAAGCCTATTAAGCCAGTTTATGAGCCAGTTTCACTTTAAAAGACTGGCGTAAATAGTGCGTAAATTTGAAAACACATTTTAAACATGAAATAAAAAGTATTTTTCAACAAGAGTTTCTAACGAAAAGAAAACTATACAAGAATATTCATTGTTTAGAAATAATAAGGCAGGGAATGTTTAAAAATAAAAGACAGAAATTTTGTAAATTTTCGTAAACTTTAATGAGTTTTTTTGTTTAATAAAGTACTTTGTGGATGATAATGCTTGTGACGACAAAAGTCGGAGACCTTGTTTTTGTCCACACCATATCACTGGATAATATTTAGGATTTAATGTATTGTTTATGTTCTTTTATATGTTGGCTGTATGAATTATTATAAATAACATTATTGTAATTATTTTTTATAACAGGCCCCATTGTGCTTAAAATATGTCATACGATGATTGAGTCGATGTTATAAGCTATTTTTAGAATTAGTATTATTCTTTATAACGGTTGTCGTACGACTCACATTTGACCTACAAGACATTTGCTGAATTCAACAGATGCTTGCTCTCACATTGGTAAGTCGGAGAGTGGGATACAACATGTTTGATGTTCGATCATGTTTGATCCGGTACTCGTTACTTTTGTGTATAAAAGCGAGTGTGACTTCAGCAGTCGGGGCAGTTGGTGGTGAGTTGCTGGTAAGGCAGGTCGATCTAGACATCGGCTGTGCTGGAAATATGATAAATCCCAAGTGGTGTGGTCGTCCCCACTTGTGATTTATTTACAACCGGCAAAACATTGGCAACTGTGACTGGACGGACTCCGGAGGCCTCAGAACCAGAATCATCCTGTGCGTATGCCGTTTGATTACGTTCCGACAACCTCCTCCGGAGAATTTGACTGACCAGACGAACAAAGGGAGATCTTGGAGCCGCAATCATCCTGTGCGTATGCCGTTTGATTGTTGCTCTGACATCCTCCTTTGATTGACTTGACTGATTGTGCCGGGGTAACCGAAAGGACGAGTAGAAACTACAGTCATCCTGTGCGTATGCCGTTTGACTGTTCTTCTGACTCCAAACCCCCTTGACGTACTCGGCACTGTCACTTGACGTACTCGGCACTGTCACTTGACGAAACGGGGCAACAACAAGGACCAGTAGGACCGCAGTCATCCTGGGCGCATGCCGTTTGACTGTTTTTCTGACTCAAACCCCCTTGACGCCTTCGGTACTGTGACGTGACGAACCGTTGTTAGGCCGGCCTAGGATATTTTAATTCATATCCAATTTAATTATTTTTGCTTGTATTTAGTTTTACTTAGTTTAGTGTGTAAGTTTATTGCAGTATTGTAAATAAATAGCTGTAAACTTAAACTAAGTGTTTTTTTATGTAACCACTGGACGCCGCTGATCTACCCCAGCACCCGAGCGGAAACGTGTCGTTACATGCTTATGTATATACATTTAATAGCCATTACTAGGAAAATAGGCCTTCAATTACCAAAACACATTTCTTCCCCTGCTTATGAACTGTTTCGTAATCCGAAGAATCGGCGTTTTTATCCAATTTGATATGCTTTAAAGTAACTTAGGCAGACGGGAGTAGCTAGTCAAGTTAATAAAGGGTTTCAAACAAGCCAATCGATGTACAACTGCCACCAAAGGGACTATTGACATGTTCATCTGCCTTTAAAGACAGCTCTGCAGTATGTATAGTATAAATTTGGAAACAGATGGTAATACCGTAGTGCTCAATCAAACTGCTAAACTGATACTAAAAAATATTATTTGATGGTGAATTTTATCTGATTAGGTAATTAATGTGGAATGGAATTATAATTATACTTTTAAGCCCCTAAAGATAACATTCTAAAAAAATTGAATAAAACAAGGGAAAGGGAAATTAGAATATTTAAATACAATAAAACGTTGTTTAATAATGAAATTCGTGCAATACTAGGAGAAGACAATGACAATGATTTAAATAATAAGGTTGCTCATTTTGACTCAGCCATTGAAGACACTGTAAGAAAATTTACGATTACTAGAACAATAAATGACAAATATTATGTGAACAAATGGTTTAACGGAGAACTGAGACGATTAAAGACGGAAAAAGTAATTAAATATCGGATAGCGAAAATGGAAAATACACAAGTAGCATGGGCTAATTATAAAACAATTAGAAATATATATAAAACCAAAATTGAGTTTGAAAAGAACAATTTTATTAATAAAAAGATAAATAATGCCAAAGACCAGAAGCAAATGTGGAAGGAGATAAAAGACCTAGTCCTTAAGAAAAATAAATCTGTGATACAAAATGTGATATTTTATGGAATAGAATATAAGAATGACGACCACCAAATAGCAACTCAATTTAATAATTACTTTGTAAATAGTATTAAGTCAATCAATAATACAATAGAGGATGTGCAATATGTAAACAATTTACCTGTGATAATGAATAGATTTAAATTCCGTGCAATAACAACTCAAGAAATTAAAAGTATATGCAAGAGTATGAAGAATAAGCCAGACTATAATAATATTACAATTAAAATTATTATGGATAACTTATTAATTATGTCAATGAAGACCGGAATTTTCCCAAATAACTGGAAATACTCTGTGATATCCCCGGTAGAAAAAATATTAAAAACGAACAAATGTGAGGAATTCCGCCCAATAAATACACTAAAACATGTGAAAAAATAATGGAATAAGTAATTAAAGAACAACTAGAAACATACATGGAGCAAAATGACTTGTTTTCAAAATATCAGTCAGGTTTTAGACGAAATTTCTCATGCGAAACAACGGTAAATTATTTGATAAACAGGTGGAAATTTATAGGCAGAAAGAAAAAAATAATGGCAATATTTTTGGATTTAAAAAGAGCTTTTGAAACAATTGACAGAGAAATACTTATTCAAAAATTAAATATGTATGGCATTAAAGAGAAGGAACTTGAGTGGTTTAAATCATACCTTACAAATAGAAAGCAAATAACAAAGGTGAATGGTACAAAATCGGATGAAGTAATTAATGAATTTGGAGTACCTCAGGGCTCTATATTGGGAGCATTGCTATTTATAATTTACATAATTGATATGCCACACGTACTCAAAAGATGTAAAATTATACTCTATGCAGACGACACCCTAATATATGCGGAAGGAGAAACAGATGAGCAATGTAAACAATATCTACTACACGACATAAATAATATAAATTACTGGCTAAAGATGAATAAACTGAAGTTAAATGAAAACAAAACCAAGCTACTTCAAATTAACATGAACGATGATTCAGTAATTAGGATTAATAATGAAATAATTGAAAAAGTTAATAAAATAAAATACCTTGGGTTTATAATCGATAAGGACTTAAAATTAAATGAACACATTGAATTTATATGTAAAAAAATCGGAAAAAAAATTGGATTCCTAAAACGGATTAGAAATAAGATATCAATAATGACTGCAATCAATATATATAATACAATGATAAAACCTCACTTTGAATTTGGATCTACAATTTTGTATACATGTTGCTCGACAACTCAAATAGAAAGACTGCAAAAATTACAAAATAAGGCCATGAGATCGATACTTAAATATAATAGATACACTCCAATTCAACATATGCTGGACACACTAAAATGGCTAAATATCCACCAGAGACTGCTTCTTAACACCTTGCAATTTATTCAAAAAATGAAAATGGGAAAAGCGCCTAGTTATCTAACCGACCAACTTGGATATGTAAGGGATGTTCAACCATACCATCTGAGAAACACTGGAGATTTCCGTTTACCAATGGCGACAACAACATTCATGCAAAGGTCACTTTTTTTCAAAGGACTTAAACTTTATAACATGCTACCAGAATTTATAAAAACAGAAACGAATTTTAATTTGTATAAAAGAAATATTGTTCACTTTGTAAGGAATAATGTAATGAATATTAATTAGTAAAACAATTTTATTTCAAAGATGTTTTAAAGTATTATGAATACTTCTACATAAATAAATAAAAAAAAAACATATCAATTGATTACCATTTAATAGTACATCACAAAAGTAAAAATATTCGCTTTATTAAGACTTTAATATGCTTTCATTGGAATATTATTTGCCAACTCTTATGATCATTATTTCATGATAAAACGTTTACAAACTGTGCATGATGGATGTATCTTTAAGATGGTTTTTGTTTTATGAAAACCTAAAAGTCGCAAACAACTGATACAAGCAAATACAAACAAAACAATACAGCACAACGCAACACAGTACAATATAAACCCATTTGTGTTTTCAGTTTGAATTGGAAGATGATGTAATTCTTAAAGATTTACTTCACATATGCAATGAACTATTTTGTTAAATGACACACACACAAAGAGAGAGAGAGAGAGAGACAGACATAGAGAGATAGCTGAGATGAATTGAAGAGAAATGGTAAAATGATTGTCATTTTGTGTGCAGTTAAGATGGATTTGTTGAGTATTATAAGGCTTTTGAAAGAAAACACAGAAGCATTGCATATGCTATTTACCCTATATATGCAGTATTTGATAGAAATATAACAACAATCAAGCATATCTGTAGCTATACTTCTTGACATTGTTAGCAACAGATTGAGTAGTATCCGCAGCAGTGATATTTTGAACTTATCTTGTGTAATTATTATTAATCATTTAAACTATTTTCCCAAACAAAACATATCCGGTTACCTAATTTCTCTGCAAAATTCAATAACATCTCTCTCTCTCTCTCTCTCTTTCTATCCAGTTTTTTTAAGAAACTTACAAAAAGAAATTTCATTCCTGCCGGCTCATGTTAAACAACTTTTATAAAGACAAACACATAAGTATACAGACAACAAGAAATGGAGTACACCAAAGCGTATAAGCAATACAGGAAAAAAACACGTATAACAACAACACCAATAACAACATAAACAACACACAATAATATATTGCAACAAAAGAAATTGGCAAAAAAAAAAAACAAGAAATAGAAGCAGTAAAAGAAGAACACGAACACGAGGAAGAAGAAGAAGAAATATTGCATTTGCAATTGTAAAGAAAAATGACAAACGCATATAAAACTCATCCATCATTCATCAGTAGTAAGGCTTTTGCTACAACTGTCGCAACTGTAAGCAGAGAGGAAGAGAGAAAGAGACAAGAGAGAGAGAGAGAGAAAAAACAATAAATACAACTACTGCTGCAACCACTATTGCAAATACCGTAACAATGTCATATAGAAATTGTAATTGTTGTTGTTTTTTCCTATTTTTCTTTCTATTCATATTATTTTTCTGCTGTTGTTGTGTGTATGTGCGGTAACATTACAGTCAGTTGCTGTACATGTGTGTGTAAAGTAGTTTTGTAGTGGCAGCGGTTAAGAAAATAATATTTAACATTCGAGTTGCCAGAGTTTTTAAATTATAGAACCGCATAGGGTTATTACTGCTTTCATTGGGGAGTTCCTGTGTGGAATATTGTTGTGGGGCAGCAGCAACGAAGCATACTTAAGGCATTTCATTATGAGAATTATTTGGCTATTGAAGTCGCCGTAATCTGTAGTAAGTAGTGTGTTGGCTTATTAGACTTAAGAGCATGGTTCAAACACCAGGTCATGACCCAATCTGTAATAATGGAAAATCAAAAACACCTTCGTTATTACTACATGTTTTCATATAATTTTCTCGATTGAAAATTTTATTTTAGGAAGATCGTTGCCTTGACATCTGTTAACACCAGTAAATTCTAAGGATTTCCAAGTAAAATTGTGTATAATCCAATGGTAACCTCTATATGGCTTTAAAGACCTAAAGATGTTGTTAGAAATTTCATTTTAATGGTTGGAGTAGGTACAGGAGTCATTCTATTACACATACTTGGTGTTCCGATTGTCTTATTCGAATTCCGCATACTCCAGCAGTTTTACAAAGGTGCTCTACTTCACTGGCTGCATGAGAGTACGAGCACTACTGCTCGGCTGTGCTGTACCCGTACAGATCAGAAGACAACTGATTATTCTCTTTCCTTTAATTGTATGCCAATCTTAGTGCACCGCTCTATTGCATGACAAACTAAAAGATTTGGAATTCGCTAGAAAGACGTCTGCGGGTCCTTTATACCAAAAAGTAAACAATTTTATGTTGAAAAATGTGGCAACTCTTAACACAATTTATATCAGAGAAGTAAATGTGTTTGCCATGAAACACAGAGTCAAGTTTAGTTTTCACATGCTATTATTATTTGCTGTTGTTGTTTTTATTATTTTCATTCCCATTCTATTTTTTTCATTTTTCATTCTCTTTCTTGCTCTTCCTCTCACTCTCTCTCTCTCTCCATTTCAAAACATACAAACAAAACACAATTGAAATTCAAATAAGCTTAACACACTTGCACAGTTGCAGAGCCATGATGCCATGCAGTCGTCATTCACTAGCTGTAGTAAATAAATGAATGTGTGTGTGCGTTTAGCGTATGTAAAGGGTGTTTTTTATAGAGGTATAGAACTTTAAGTTGGCATTACTTTTCAAGATGGCGACCGATTTAACAGCTGTCAAGTGATTTATTCTCAGTTTGGTTTGGCAATTCATCCTGAATAGACTCACGCCTGAACAACGCTTGCAAATAGTGCAATTTTATTTCGAAAATAATGGTTCTGTGCGGAAAACGTATCGCGCACTACGTCCATTTTATCGTCGACAAAATCGTCCATCAGAGCAGTTAATTCGATTAACCATGGAACGTTTTCGCACCACGTTTACTCTTATCGATAACTCGCATCCCCAGAGACGCTGTACGGTGCATACAGAAGAAGCTATTGCTGCTGTAGAGCGTAGCATTGAGGAAGACCCGAATGAGTCCATCCGCGATATAGAGCCATTATTACTAACTTTTTCATTCCTGAATTGAATAACCATGATGTCCAGGAGATGTGGTTTCAACAGGACGGCGCAACATGTCACACAGCTCGTGCCACAATAGATTTATTGAAAGACACGTTTGGTAACCGCCTAATTTCACGTTTTGGACCTGTAAATTGGCCTCCAAGATCTTGTGATTTAACACCGCTAGACTACTTTCTGTGGGGCTATGTAAAGTCATTGGTCTATGCTGTAAAGCCACAAACGTTTGACCATTTGGAAGACAACATTCTCCGTGTTATTGCCGATATACGGCCACAAATGTTGGAAAAAGTCATCGAAAATTGGACGTTCAGATTGGACTACATCCGCGCCAGCCGTGGCGGTCATATGCCAGAAATCATATTTAAAATGTAATGCCACAAGATTATCTTTCGGATAAATAAAATTCATGTCAATCGAATAATCCATCGTTGTTTTATTCTAACTTAAAGTTCTATACCTCCATAAAAAACACCCTATATATGTTGAATTATGTGTGGAGTGGATGATGACTTTTGTATGTGTTTTGTATAATATTTTGTTTTGTTTAAATTATTTTATATTTGTTTTGTATTTATTAATGCAGTATTATATGCACAAACATACATTCACACCTACATACAAAGTCATACATACACATAAATACGCGTACCATTGCTTGGCAGAAAATTGCTTGAAGGAGTCTTTGCTTATAAGGCACATGAACTTATGTTGTGTGTGTGTGCATGTGTGTGTACATATATAAATTTGACGTTTGAAAAGTCATTCATTTAGCGAGTGATGGTTTTACGCAAAAATGCCATTCCGCAAAACTATAAAACAATGATCATAATGAACATAATGAAGATGATAATGATGTTGATGATGCTATGGCAACATTCTTAACTGCCAGCGATTCGACAAAGAAAAAAAAAAGAAGAATAATAAGTAAAGAAACCAAAAAATAAAAGTGAAAAGAAACGAAAAGTAAAGAAAAACTAATGTTTTTCAGTCAACAGAGCGCAACAGTGCATGAAAATATGTTAATGAGTTTTTGCATTAAAATCCAAAATGCAAAAGAAAAACAGAAAACGAAACAACAGAGCATGAGTGCTCGAGAGAGAGGGGGAGGAAACATAAAAAAGTGCAAAAACTTACAAATAATGCAGTACAAGACAGTTGGCAAAAAAAGAAAAAGAAATAAAATATAGTTTGAAAAACATTTTACAACTCACTTACACATACACTCTCTTCCAAGAACACACTTACATTTAAGCTTAAACCCATACATACATACAAACAAACATAATACATAATAGTAAAGACCGTCATGTAAACAACCACATGATGTAGTAAATGAATAAAATGTAGAGTGTGAGGAAGAGAGAGAGAGAAGAGAAAGAGGAAAACATTACAAATTGCCATAAGAAACCTCCTCAATGAATATGAAGATAAAAGGAACCTACAAAAACCTAGAAAATTTTGTAACAGAAAGAGAATTTGAATACATACACATGCATGCATACATGTGTATATATCGTAGGGGACTATACATACATACATATGTACAAACACACATGACAAGCTATTGTTTTCTAACGAAAATTACTTGTAACATATTAATGTTGTTTCTGTTTTTCATTTTCATTTTGTTTCCTTTTTAAAGGGAATTTAAATACAATTACGCTACATACTCTTTAAGACCTAAAGCCTATGATTAGGCAAATGACGAGCGTGAATATGGAATATTTATTCATTGTTTTTGTTTGTAAATTAAAGAGAATTTTAATATTTTGTAGAGAGTTTGTTTTTGTTTAATTGAACTTTAATAAAAAAGCAACAATTTTGAGAAACGTTTTCATGACAATTTTATTTACTCCCAGAGTTTTTACCAGAAATCTGAGGAGAGGAAGGCGCCGAAGAAATTTTTTTTTCATATTTCGTTTTGATGTCTGACCTTCGCACAATGGGGTTTTTGATGCCTAAAATGGGAATTAAATCGTGGGAGCTTTCCTGGTTGCTTTTTTTAACTTTTTTTTGTTTATTTCGCTTAAAGATGATAAATCCATAATAAAAAAAAAAATCTTGACTGAAATGCATAAGGGCCTAACAACCAAAAAATCAAAATTGATTTTTTGATTAATTCTGATGTATTGCATCAAAATATATGTTCTGACAACATTTTATAATCCTACTGTTAAAGATTATCCACCAACCAGATAAAATTATAATTGAAAATAGAAACGTTAATACAAATTAGAATTAATCATTTTGAGTATCAAACAAGTTTTCATTTCATTTTGAAGTCTTTGTTTCGGGCTTCTTGCGCTTCCTCAGTTAACTGCCCTATTGGTATTTAAGAGTAGTTTATTACATCTGGTCCGCGCCAGCAAAGATGACCATTTTTCTTTCCTTTACACTTTTCGTTTTTGCTTCTTTCACTGCAATCCTCGAAATCAACTTTCGATCTACCACACTTAACATCAGATTGGCGCGGGAAACCTATTGAAGAATCTAACCAGTACTTGTTGTTCCGAAGAAAACGCGCAGAAACTCTATAAAATGCATTCCAGCGATTCTTCAATTGGAAAATTAAATTTTTCAATGTATCGTTAAAAACTTTAATATTTTTTTATTGCTTGGGAATAAAAGTGTAAGCGTTTTTTTCTTTAAGAAATGCGATTTTTCAGTCAAGGTTTCAAATCCAGAACTTGCAACTAGTTCATAAAGTTCACTTCGAGAAATAAAAATTGTATTCACGTTTGTACCTATGATTGAATAAATATGGTCTTATAATTTTATACAAAAAATTTAATAGATACAAATTATATAGGTGCAAAAATATATCATAGTTTTTTTTAATCAGGTGCAAGAAAGTGCAAAAAATTTTTTTTCTATTATTTCACAGGGTATCTTAGGTTTAAGAAAAGAAATATTTTTTTTGCTTAACTTTGCTTAACTCAAAACTATTTTTCCATATATGCTACAAAATTTGCAAATTTATAGACCTTCACCAAAAATTTTTTTAAAAATAACAAAACTATATAAACTTAAAAAACAACGAAGCAAATATAACCTCAATCGTCTGTTGTTGAAGCCTCCATATTTTTTTTAATACTTTTACTTAAAAACTTGCCGAGAACTAATTTTGAAAACACTGAAAATTTAGTTTTTTCACGAAAGATAAAAAAAATATCAAAAAACTCACACTTCAAAAAGGCGTAGTAATGTAACGGTACTTACTAGAGACACGTTTTCTTAAGAAAGTGGTGTAGAATTTTGTGCACTTTCAGCCCATGTAAAAAAATATTTGGTACTCAAGAATTTCATTTTCCAATTAATTCCCATTTTAGGCATCAAAAACCCCAATGTGCTTCGGTTTGAACCCAGGCCTTACGTCTAATAAGCCAACACACTACCTAATAGACTACAACAACTTCTTTATATGTTGTATTCTATTCCTATTTTCAATAATGATTTTTATAGCGTTCTTGTGATTCAGCCACTGAACAGTAAACAACACTTGTCATCATTATTTGGATACAATCATACAAGACGAGAGTTAAAAGCAATTCCCATCTGCTGGTGTTTATGTGAAATAATTTTCAATTCCAAATTGGATTTCTTCGAAAATAACAATTACATGATGATGATTTCTTAGTAATAGAATCGAAATAAAACACAGTTTTTTTTGTAAGGATTTTTTTTTTCAAATTAAATCATTAAAATTTACATTCAAAAGAGCCAATAAGACTTAATGAGGTGGGGTACTCCAGGGGCAGAGAGGTATATCCATCTTCACAGATGGGTCTAAGTTAGGTGGATGTACAGCTGCTGGGGTTTTCTGTAGGGAACTCGGCCTTGAACTCCACTTTAGGTTGAATGATGACTGTAGCGTTTTTCAAGCGGAGATTTTCGCAATCTTGAAGGCTATTGAGGCCATAGCTGATGGCCCAGCTTCGGATTCGGAATCTTACGTGATCTTCGTTGATAGCCAGGCTGCCCTTAGGGCCATTGAGTCGGTCTGGTGCAAATCACGGCTCGTTCGCAAGTGCAAGGAGTTGTTGAGGACTTTTGGACTAGACCGTATCCGCCTTTGCTGGGTTCCGGGTCATTGCGGAATACTAGGCAATGAGACGGCGGATGCCCTCGCTAGGTTAGGTTCGCTTCCTGGGGGCGATTTAATACTTGGTCCTGACCCCCCGGCCTGCCACCTCTACGGTCTCATCAATGAATGGGTCGGGGAGGAAGAGCAGATACGTTGGGGGAGCGGATCGGGATGTTTTGTTTCTAGATGTCTATGGCCTGCTGTGGACAGTAAGAGAACAGGTTGGCTGCTGGGCTTGGATAAGGCCAGCTTAAGGTTGGTTGTCAGTTTTATCACGGGGCACTGCGAGATTAGGTCGCTGACGGGGATCTGGAAGAGATCGCAGCCGGACTATTGCAGGGCATGTTGCGATGAGGAGGAGTTGGAGACTATCGAGCACCTCCTCTGTAACTGCCCAGCCCTTGGTAGGCTGAGGCTGAGGACCCTTGGCAGGGCCTCCTTTGAGAGTTTGAACTCTGTGTCGAGAGCCGACATTAAGGCTCTCCACAGATTTATTAGTGGCTTATGCTGGTTGAGAGGCGCTAGGGCTTCATCAGGGTATTCACGCTCTCTCTTCTTTGTTGGGTCTGCGTGACCCCTCCGCTTCCCATTCTCCCTTTCCTATCTCCTCTCCTTTCGATCCTATTCCCTCTCCTATCCTTCCTCTTTAAGGACGTTGTACAATAGGTCAATTCGACCTCCGGGTACTGTACTTGTCTTAATTGACAAGTACACGTCCTCTAACCTAAACTAACCTAAGAGCCAATAAAAAATTTTTAAATTTTGTAATAACCAAGGGTAGGTGTAATTGAGAAGAAGGCAGTTATTTGGGTTAGGTTTTAATGTAAAATTATCAAATCTCGTTCATTTCTCGTTCAGTCCTTTGGAAACCATAATAAGCTCTTCATTTAAGTTACTTATAGCCTTTTCCACGTTAAGTATAGTTAGTTGTATTTTATTTATCACCAGAAAACAGTACAAGTTTTTTTTTCTTACTTAAAATCAACAAACTAAAGTCGCCATAGTCCAGTAGGTAGTGTGAGGCCTAGCTCAGATATCGTTCGGCGACTTCCTCGCAACAGTTTTCTGGCAAAAAAATTGCCATGCAAATTGTCTCAAAAAGTGATCATTCGGAGTCGACTTTAAACTTTAGGTTCCGCCACTAATTGATAAGATTAACACACACAATATGGGTGTTGTGCGCAACTAGGTTGTAATCCTGACTAAGGAGCTGTAGTGATCAATTAAATAAGTACGTATGCTGTGTGTCGCCACTTCATCGACACTAATTCCCTCTTAGTGGCGGGACAGTATAGTTCAACAGATTATCGAGGAACTTTAAGGACAATTTTATTTACTCTTAGAGATTTTGTCAGAAGTCTGCTGGTCTGGGACTTAAACTGTGGCCTCATGGCTAATAAGCCAAAACACTGCCTACTAAGATACGGCGACTTCAATTAGAGGTCAATTAGGTAATGTTTGCTCTAAGCATCATTGTAAATTAAAATAGACTTCACTAAACCATGCCTTTCCTGGTGGTAACTACCATTTATTGTCATGGCTGTTGTCATGTCACAGTGACAAATATCGAATGTCTTCTGTAAGTTTAAAGACTGTCTGAGATATTCCATTCCAGTCGGTGTCTATAATTAGAAGTGATTACCTTACAAATATTGGCAATAAATTTACTCGGTATGTAATAAGAAAATAAATCTTACGATGCATAAGTTTTATGACAAATTAAATAAATGTCATGCGTCCCATTTGCCTGTGTCTGTGTGTAAATCTCTCTTGGCAACATTTTAAAGAAATTTCAAAAACAATAAAACATTACGGATTTCTTTTCTTTTCTTTTTTCTAGTTTCTATTTCGTTTTTGTTATAACAACAGCAATTTATTATAATTTTTTATAAATTACTTACGAAATAAACTATTTTTGAGAAGTTGATTTGAATACGAAACCCATACTTTTATTACCAAGCATTGCACTTTAAGTTTAAGAAAAATCTTGTTTGCATTTCAATATGTAAACAATGAATTGCGTTTGTTTGTTTGCTGCGAGGAGAATCAATTTGTCAATATGGACAAAAGATTCTAATAATGGATTTGAGATCATGACTCCCTCTATTCTCTAAGGTATAATTACCCTGCAAGCTATGGTACTTGCTTCGAAATCATATTAAAACTATCGAGACATGTATTTTCATTATATATTGTTACGAAAATGAAGAATCTAGATATTTGCGCCTTGCTTTTACATCGCATAACATTATAACTAAAAAAGCTACAAAAACAACACAATGTAGTAAACAAACATGTTTACAAATTATCCTACTGCTTAATATAACAGCAGCATAAAAAATGGTAAACAAGTAAACAAAAATACACAAACAACACTACAAGAATAAATGTTCATTCGGAGTCGACGTTAAACTGTGGGTCCCGCCACTGAAGCTTAAAATTAAGGCACATAACTTGAGGTGTGTAAGAAGCTAGGCCGTAATCCTGACTGAAGCGTTGTATTGGCCAATTATGTATGTATATATGATAATAAAATGGAATAATTGAAGATAGTTTTATTAAAACGAATTAAAATAAATAAAACTATTTGATTATTTAATTAATTAAAATAAATAAAAATATATATTTAATCGGATAAAAAATGGACCTAGTGTGCTGAATAGCCATAGTCTTAAGGTTTTCAAAACAGGTTTCCTTACGAACGAGCTTTATTTGGGATCGGAGATATAGGCGACGAAGTTAATTGATGTCTTTAAAAAAGCAACAAAGGCAAAATTTAATAAGAAATGGGCCTAGTGTGGGAATTGGATCAAGTGAGCTGGATAGGCTTAGTCTCAATGATTACAAAACAAGTTTCTTTATGGTCGTGTGTTACTTGGGACTGGACATATAGGTCGTGTCAAATGTCAAATGCCTTCAAATGAGCAATAAAGGAAAGATCGGATAAAAAATGGACCTAGTGGGGCAAATGGACCTTGTGAGCTGGATAGCCATAGTCTTAAGAGTTCCAAAACAGGTTTCCTTACGAATGAGCTTTACTTGCGACCTGAGATATAGCCGTCGAAGCTAATTGATGTATTCAAATAAGCAACAAAGGCAAAATCGGATAAAAAATGGACCTAATGGTGAAACGGACCCAGTGGGCTGGATAGATATAGTCTCCAGGATTCCAAAACAGGGTTCTTTATGGTCGTACGTTACGTGAAACCGGATATATGTATGATAAAGTGCTCTATGTAAATACGGATAAAAATTAAATTTTAGTTAAATGGACTCAAAATTTTTAATAATTCTCATTGAGTTCATGTGCATTTATATGTATATATATAACAAAATGTCGTATTTTTCGCAAGTTGTATTTTTTTGGTAGGTGACTTGCACTTTTTTTTTGTTGATGATTTGTATTTTTGAGGTCGATGACTTGCATTTTTCTTGGACGATGACTTGCAATTCTTGGTCGATGACTTGCATTTCTCTTGGTCAATGACTTGCATTTTTTGGTCGATGACTTGCATTTTTCTTGGTTGATGATTTGCATTTCTTAGTCGATTACTTGCATTTTTCTTGGCCGATGACTTGCATTTCTTGGTCGATGACTTGCATTTTTCTTGGTCGATGACTTGCATTTCTTGGTCAATGACTTGCATTTTTCTTGTACGATGACTTGCATTTCTTGGTCAATGACTTGCATTTCTAGGTTGATGACTTGCATTTCTTGGTCGATGACTTCTATTTTTCTTGGTGATGACTAGCATTTTTCTTGATCGATGATTTGCATTTCTTGGTCAATGACTTGCATTTCTTGATCGATGACTTGCATTTCCTGGTCGATGACTTGCATTTTATAGGTCTATGACTTGCATTTTTCTTGGCCGATGACTTGCATTTATTGGTCGATGACTTGCATTTTTCTTGGTCGATGACTTGCATTTCTTGGTCAATGACTTGCATTTCTTGATCGATGACTTGCATTTCCTGGTCGATGACTTGCATTTTTCTTGGTCGATGATTTGCATTTCTTGATCGATGACTTGCATTTCTTGGTCGATGACTTGAAATTTTTCTTGGTCGATGATTTGCATTTCTTGGTCGATGACTTGCATTTTTCTTGGACGATGACTTGCATTTTTTTTGGACGATGACTTGCATTTCTTGGTTGATGACCTGCATTTTTTTTGGTCGATGACTTGCATTTCGTGGACGATGACTTGCATTTCTTGGTCAATGACTTGCATTTTTCTTGGTCGATGATTTGCATTTTTCTTGGACGATGACTTGCATTTCTTGGTCAATGACTTGCATTTCTTGGTCGATGACTTGCATTTTTCTTGGTCGATGACTTGCATTTCTTGGTCAATGTCTTGCATTTCTTGGTCGATGACTTGCATTTTTCTTGGACGATGACATACATTTTTTGGTTGGTTGGATAGGAGGAGGATGCTCTGGCGAGACCGCTGTTTGATGCAGGCGTCTGCGGGAATCTGCCAAGAGGAAGAGCTTGTTTGCGTTGGAAGGGCCAGATCGAGGATGCCCTGTCATCGATTGGAGTGACCAACTGGCGTAGAGGTGCAAGAAGCAAGGGCGTCTGGAAGGATGTGTTAAGGCAGGCCGAAATCCGTTAATCGGGATGTTAATGACCAATTAAGTAAGTAAGTAAGACTTGAATTTTTTGCTGCAATGTATAGCATGTCAAACATGTAGGCGTAAATTTCATAAAAGTGATAACAAAATGTAATAATGTAAAATAGTTTTATTAAAATAAATTAAAATAAATAAACATATTTAAATTTTGTAAAAAAATCTGTCAATACTTTTGCAAAATTCTATGAAATACAAGTATGTATCAAAAGTGATACTTAATCTAGAATTATGAAGTTTTTTTGAGGCTCAATCTACGGTTAACTTAATTGGTCATTACATCCGCTTAGTCAGGATTAGAACCTAGCTTTTGACATCACCTATGTTGTGTGTGTTTGCAGTCGATTACGAGATTTGAGAAGTTTTTCATGGCACAGTTTTTGCCAGTCAGTCCTCTAATTGCTGGGTGGTAGCCAGTACCATACTTACTAGACTACGGCTGCTCTATTAAATTTAAAATCAAATTTAAATTTTTGGACAACACGTACATTAACGGGCATTATTATTTCTGGAATATAAACTTGTAGTTTTAAGTGGCCCCATTAAGATGTCTGAATTCGGTATATCGATGGTATTTTTACGTCTCTGTCATCTTCTCTTTCTCCTTTCATTTTCCTACAACATGGATAAAGAAAAAGTTACACGTTGTTGGATTGCTGGATTGTTGTGCCATAGCAACCTAACATGCTATACACATACGTACGTGCATACCATAGAGTATGAACAGAATAATGGTATGAAATGCTTTTATATGAATATGTAATATCGTAAATCATTGTAAGAAGTATATACAAAAACAACGACAATAAAAAAAAAACTGGAAAGAAACACCAGAAATAAGAAACACCAGGACGAATAAAATCTGCATATGAAAAAATTATGGCACACGATATATTTTTTTCTTCTGAAAGAAAAAAAAAATGTGGATAGGAGGGGGAGGAGAGGAAGGAGAGAGGCAGAAAGGTAAGAGTATATATTACACTGGAGATCAAAATTCAAGTTGTCCAAAAGATTTAAGCATTTACTTTATAAAAATATTTCCTTCTTACTGCATGGGTGATGTGGGCAGAGAGAGGCATGGACTTTGAGACTGCATGCATTTACTTAAAAAAGACAAATTACCACCACAAACAACAAAAAAAAACACACACACACACAAGACCAACCTGAGAAGACAAAAGACCAACGCCATGTAACTTAGAATAGTTGAGCTGCTCCATGGCTCTCGTTAGGGCTAGCAAAGTGGAAAAAAATGGTAACCAAGTAAATAAGAAACTATAGAAATATAATAATTGTATAGAATTACGAAAGACAAGAGAAAAAAGAGAGAAATAGAGAAAAACGGATTTACGTTTTAACAATTTTTTATTTGAGAAAAGTTTGTCATATTTTTACGCCATGATTTTCATTTTCATGATTTTCATTTCTATTCCCTCTTGTCTTTACAACTTTAACAAGAGGAAAATGAGAGGAGAACAAAAAAACAGAAAAATTTTCATAATTTTTGCATTTCCCGTTGAACACAAAGTCACAAAGAGAAAAAAAGTAGTGAGTGTGCCGGACATCAAAAAACAGATAACGTGGCCAACAAAAACAAAAAAAAGAAGAGAAAAAGTAGAAATAATGTTGCAACACAGTAAATTTTTGTCAACAGCATAGAACAGAACAGAACAGAACAGAACAGAACAGAACAGACAAATGCATAATGACTGTAATAATGTTGGCACTTGTGCGAAATGCTATGCATGCTAGGCAGAGGGCATTTAAAGCGGTTCGCGCTGCAGTAAAGTCTTTAAGAATAAAAAGGGGGGTTGCTTTATTTCATGTTATAGTCTGTTAAATGGACTTTCCCATCAAAAATACAATGGTCGAGTGTATACCGTATTGTTCTCCGAAATATTAAATGCGAATGCAACAACAAAAACAGGGGAAAGAAAAGAAGGAAAATAATATTTTGTCGTCATCGTTAAAATGCCTTACAAATGCTTTTCAACTTATTTTTTAAATGATTTTTTGACACCCCTTTATTTGCTCGAGGATTAATGCTTGTAGTTCTTGCTGTTCAAAACGTTTAACAGTTGTTCTGTATTTTGTTTCTTCTTCTTCTTCTTGTTCTTCTTCTTTGTTTTCTAAATGGCTATTTGAAAATTTGTTTTGCACTATGGGCATGTGATGGAAAAATAAAAATATTTCTGTCGACATTCCTAATCGCGAAATTAAGGGACCGATTGCTGCTATTAAATGACTGCTGGTCTATTAAAGAAGCAACTGGCAGATTCTCTAGCCATTGAAACAGATTGAAGGCTTATAAAGGCTCCGCCAAATAACTTTTTTTTGAAAATGCTGTTAAAAAAAACTACTGAATATTTTCTCAAATTTCTTTTTTTATTTGAAAGTACAATCCTTCCGGTTAATAATGGAAAATAATTTCATTCAAATGGCTGCCTCGGCTGGCCATGCAGTAGCCTACACGATCGGTCCAATTTTTAAGCACATTATCGATTGTGTGCAGCTGTATTTCACCAATGGCTTCACGAATATTGTCCTTTAAAGCGTCAATTGTCTCTGGCTTGACGGCATAACATTTATCTTTGACGGCACTCCGCAAATAATAGCCCAACGGTGTCAAATCGCAGCTCCGAGGTGGTCAAATGACATCAGCTCTGCGGCTGATAATGCGATCTTCAAAAACAGGGCGCAAAACATCGAGTGTAGCTTCGGCTGTGTGGCACGTAGCGCCGTCCTGTTAAAACCAAATCTTGCCAATATCCTCCTCTTAAATTTTTGTAAACAAAAATTCGTTCAACATGGCCCAATAACGATCGCCATTGACTGTAACGGCCACTCCTTGCTCATTTTCGAAGAAAAATGGCCCAATTATGCCTCTGGACCAAAATCCGCACCAAACAGTGACTCATTTTGGATGCGTCGGCTTTTCAATGTATGCATGCGAGTTTTCTGTGCCCCAAATGCGACAATTTTGCTTGTTTACATACCCGCCAAGATCAAAATGAGCTTATTCTGAAAAGATGATTTTTTTTGCTAAAATCTGCATCTTCTGTAGGCTACTCGTGTAGGTAATTTGGCGGACCCTTTACATGGAATTAGAAGGTTCGCTCACTTTAGACGCTGTATAATTGTCGCAAATATCTCAATGACGTAGTAGATCGATATGACGTGCAATATAACATCGGTATCAGGGCACGGGGACATTTAAACTCTCCAATGAACACTTGACGTTGTGAATACTTTTCAGAACCTGGAGGCTTATAATAGACAATGCAGTCGTAGACTTCGTCAACAAAATCGGCAGAACGATGCCAAAAATGGCTAAATGAAGTTCGCACGCCAATCCTGCTTAAGCTCCAAAAAGCAAGCTTACTGTCACTGTAGTTTTTATTGCAGGGTATTGGATTATGGGCACGAATGCTAGGCGCATTGGTCTTGGACACGTTGCTTTAGTAGCTACGTAGGTAAGAAGAAGTATGAGGCTATTATTTACCTACTGTATACATGCACGCACTTGGGTGTTCGTGAACGGACAGCCACCTCTATACATATCTACCCAGTCTTAATTAAAAATAATTATCTTTGTTTCTATAAATTTCTTTCAAAATTCTCTACCCTGTTTGTTAACACTTTTATTATCTTCAATTGGTCATGAATAAATCAGGGCAAACTGTTCTGACATGAAACATTATCTTCAACCCATAGTATGTTTTGCGTGAAACTGAGAAAAAAAAAACGATCTGTTTATGCTCTCAAAAAGCGATAGTGAAAGACAACTGTAAGGCAACAACAACAGCCTGTGTCAAAAACTTTAATGTAACGACTTGTAACGAATTTCATGTCACTTTCTTTATTGTTTTCTGTAGCATCACTCTCCGGCCTTCTCTATGCCATAAAAGTCATAAAACGAATTGTCTTTTTCAAATTGTTTTATTGTCTCAACGAAAATGGCACAATTATTAACAGTTTTCTCTCATTTCTCTCTCTTCTCTTTTTTTGCGTGTTATTAAAATTAATTTTTCTTTTTCTCTTTTTTTTGTTTTTGTTGATTTTTATTACGAATATTATGAATTCAGTGCACAGAAATTAATGCAGGCACGATGGAGAAAAAACGCGTTGAAATTTTAACTTTTACTGGTTTTTTTTGCCATATTTTTTGGCCTTTTTTGGTTGCATTACGAATGCATATTCTTAATGATGAATTTTTATCATGACAAATAAGTTGGTTTTTTTTTTGGAAGGAAAATAAAATTGAATTATTTCAATAACTGATGGACGGCTAGGGCACTGAATTAAGGCCTCAAAACATTTGTATTGCCAATAAAAAAAAAAAAAAGGATTTTAACAACATGCCATTGTGGGATAGCTCACATTAGTAATCGAAATGTTCGAAAATAAGTTGAAATTTATAAAAAAAAAATTTTAATTTCATTTTTCCATTATTAAGAAGTAAAGGAAATAAATATTTAAGACTTTAACATAAGCTCAGTAAGGATTGGAATTCGTTTTGTTTTCGAATATAATAGGCATCAGGGGTGCTTTGTATGAATTTTAGAGAATTGGTGACGTCGCCCCTGAGTCGCCGTAGTCTAGTATGTAGTGTGTTGGCTTGTTAGACGTGAGGCCACGGTTCAAACCCCAGGCAGACGAAATCTAAAAAAATATTTCTTCGGCGGCTTCCTCTCAGCAGATTTCTGGCAAAAACTCTGAGAGTAAATAAAATTACCATAAAAAGTTTCTCCAAAATTTATCGTTCGGAGTCGACTTTAAACTGTAAGACCCGCCACTCCTTTATAAAATTAACCCACACAACATGAGTGGTGTGAGAAAGTAGATCCATAATCCTGACTGAAGATTTGTAATGACCAATTACGTCGTCCTCGCCACGTAGAAAAGTTGAGAAGTATTGCCTCCATAACTTTAGAGCCTCTTGCGAATCTGTTGTCAAGCTTCCGTTTCCCTTTTTTCGACTTCCTCACGCTCTAGCTCTGCTCCCGTTTCTTGTTTCTGAAGAGGCATCTTTTATCCCTTCTCCTCCTCCAACTAGGACTCCAAAATTTATTACTTTATTTCGCCTTCACTTTTTTTTATTATTTCACGCTCTTATTATTACAATTCCTGATATTTTTGGTATCGAAACACGATGTCCTCTGTCTCCAACTAGTGGACATAGTCCTGAAAGTGTCTGAAATCCTGCTTTAATTTCAATAAACTTGAGCACTGTCAGCTCATAATAAAATTTATTCATTTTCGTTTGAATTTGTGTGTTCGTTGTTGTTTTTTTTTCTTTTTTTTTTTTGTAAATTATAACTGTCTCCGCTTTACTACACCCCTTTTATTATTTAATTTGATTTCATTCAATGAAATTCTTTTCATTTCAATTGTTCAACGGTGCGTATGATTTTCAATTTGAAAGAAAATATTTTTATTACTCATACGCACTAGAGTGTCTTTTTATTTGAATCAGCAATTAAGAGAGAGAGAGAAAAAGAGAACTAGTGGCAGGGAGAGCTAGCAATTAAAGTATAATTATGTTAATTAGATTATTAATTATAAATAATTTATAAAGGAAATGCCATTTTTTTTTCTAATGACAAAATGATTTGATTTCCTGTGATTTAAACGTGTTTCTGTTTTTTGTTCGATGAAAAATTTCTACTCAAATTAAAGGAAAGGCCAACACAATTTGCGGACTTTTCTTATGAAACTATTTAGATGATGGAAAAACAATAAAAATCTTTAATAAAATCTATTTAATATGAGATACTCTGCTCTCTTTAGCTTTTGAAGGCCTATTTAACAGTAATTATAAAATTAAAATGAATATAAAATGTCCTCACAAGCAAATTTTAGACTTCATAAGTTCTGCAATGACCACATCAATAGCCAAAGGACCATAACTGATCAGTCAGCATAATGTCAGACGCTGCATTATCTCTTTATTTTTAACTTTGAAGAACAACTTCATACGGAGAGCTTTTATAACTAAGATATCCCGGCGAAACGAATCTTCTTGAGGCAATGTTTATACACCAGGGCAGAGCTTTGCATTGAATTGAATTAAGCCAGTAAATCTCAATTAAATCTAACAGAAGAATAAACCCTATGCAGCCATACGTATCTTGACGCTCACTTAATGCCGGTACACCTTGTAGGATCTAGAAAATCTTTTAAATAATACGTACAGATTTCAAGCTAGATGTTGACTATGAATATAAGAAGAAACTTAATCAAGCACAACGTTTGATGAGCCATTTGGATAGATTGATATAAGTGTTCTTGTGTACTGTTTAATTATTAGATGATTAGGGTGGATATCTAATATGTTCTGAAGTCCATGGATAAATAACTTCGTGTAAATAAAGTTTTGTTTAAGAATTAGGCTGAGATTCTATTTTATTCGATTTTGTTTGAAATCATCATTTGACGACTATGCATTATTTATTCAAATTGATACGTTGTAGGCGCATTAACATTTTTAATCATTTATAAACGGTTTGCGTTTCTAATAAACCAGCACTTGCAAAAGGGCATAAAGGGCAGACATACTGAAAATCCAAACGGCATATGGAAACCAATAACACAGTTAAAAAATGTACAACGTATATGCTGATAGAGTTGCTCAATGCAGTTGTTTTTCATCGTCTATTCGGTTTCAGTTCAAGTGAATTCCTTCAATTTTATAAAGTTTTGGTAGCTTTTTTGTTTGTTTGTTTGTTTTGTTGCTGTGATTCTGTAAGCTGATAGAAAAAGAAGAGAAAAAACATGAAATTTCGCACATACAGACAGTTGTCATTCATACATTCATTCATTCATTCATTCATTCATTCCGTCATTTATTCAGCCGGCAAATGGAAATACAAACGGCAAATGAATGTGGTGACGACGAATGGATAGATGGATGGATGAATGGATGGATGCTGCCGGTTTTGAGTGAAAGAAACGACAACGACTATGATACGATTTATGACAAGGATGACTGAACAGAGACAAAGTGTAACCTAAACGGTAAATGTAATTAAAAGTTAAGTGAATGATTTCCGTATCCTGATTTTCTTTTATGACATCCTTCTACTTCTTACCAACTCTCTCTTTCTCTCTCTCTCTCTCTTACTTGTTTTTATCTAAAAATATGAAAATCTTCAAATAGGAAATGTTGCATTAAATGTTACTATACAAGGCATATGCCATGTTAATGGCAATGTGGATGGCATATTTGTGGTATTGATACTGGTACTGATAATGGCATGCATTTAAAGCAGCTTTAAAATAATCTAGCTTTGGCTCTACGTTTTATTTCTTATTTTGTTGCTTGTTTCCTTGATATTTAAATAAAAAGATACGTACGATATATTAAGTGAACATAGACTACAACTACTACAACATTCTCTATACGCACATACATATATGTATACACACTCATAACTATTCATTAGTTTTATGCATAGATTCTTACAGTCTTATTCGATTAAATTCATTACCATTTGCCATGTGTTTTTTTTTTTTTTTTATAGCTTTACGAGCTAAAGGTTGGGAATCTTCGAAAGACATTGGTAGCCCGGCCTACCAATGTGCACGATTCGCCGCAAGACTTACTCTCGGCTTGCTAAACGCATACGTACTAAACCCAACCTAGGTCGTCACACTTCTAACCATTTGCCCCCCCCGGGACCACAATCAAGTATTACTTCGGGGGGGTGGAGATTCAGCGAGTGCTGCCTTCAAATTCCGCTGACCTTGCACTTTCAGCCAATCTTTGCTGCATCAATACCTTTCTTGCGAAAACACATACTGCGTTCCAATTGTCACATGAGGTTAACATCAGGTTAACTATATTATCGGGCGTTACCTGGAATCCTATTGTCCTCTCCAGGCAATTTCGTTGAACAACATATCGCGGGCAAGTAAAGAAAACATGCTCCGCCGTCTCCCTTTCATTACGGCATTCTGGGCATGCCTCGTCTACATCATGACCATACTTATAGAGATATGCCCTATAACATCCATGGCCGGTTAGTAACTGTGTCAGGTAGAAGTTCACCTGGCCGTGTCTCCTTTTGGTCCATTCTCCTATGCTCGGTATGAGTCTGTGGGTCCATCTTCCCTTGGTGGAATTGGACCATTCTTGCTGCCATCTATCCATAGCATCATCCACTAACTGGACAGGGTTGGAAAGATCCATTCCCCTCCTTGTGTCGCGTTTCCTCCTCTCTACATCCACTGCTAGCCTCAGGGGCATCATCCCCGCAATCACCAATGCCGCAGCAGTAGACACCGTGCGGAAGGCAGAAATCACCCTGAGAGCTGATCTTCTGTAGGCCGCTTCTATTCCTGCTCTATAGGTCCTCTTATCCATGGCCCCGGCCCATATGGGGGCTGCATATATAGCGATCGATGTCACCACCTTCATCAGTAACCGCCTCCTCTCCTGTTTTGGGCCTCCTAGGTTAGGCATTATTCGGGCAAGTGCACATGATGTCGCCGCACACTTTCCACCGATGTACGTCAGGTGTTCCCTAAACGTGAGCCTGTTATCTATCATTACTCCCAGATATTTAATCGCCTGCTTTGATGTTATGCGCTGGTCACCTACCGTTATTGTAATAAATTCCATCTTCTTCCTACTGCTTATAAGTAGTACATCCGTCTTGTGATCAGCAAGTTTGAGACCTATTCCCGTGATCCAGCTCCTGACTATGCCAACCGCAGTGTTACACGTTCTCACCAATTCATCCAAATGTTTTCCCCTTATCACCAGGGCGATGTCGTCCGCAAAACCAATGATCTGTGTACCTCTTGGCAATCTAAGCCCCAGTACACCATCGTACATGACATTCCATAGTATTGGGCCCAGCACGGAACCTTGCGGGACCCCCGCCGATACCGCATACGTCTTCCTGCCATCATCTGTGTCATATAAGAGCACTCTATCCTTAAAGTAATCCTTAATAAGTTCCATCAAGTAGTTCGGTACATCCTTTCCATCTAGGGCTGCTAAAGTGGCATCCCAATCCGCGGAGTTGAATGCGTTTTTGACGTCCAAGGTGATAATAGCGCAGTACTCCTTATCGCCCTCCAGCCAGCGCTCACCGCTGATAGCATCCTTTGCTATCGTTATAGCCATCTCTATTGCATCCACTGTGGAACGGGCTTTCCGGAAACCAAATTGGCGATCCGACAAGCCTTCTGCCCCCAGGAATGCTTCCAGTCTCCTACAAATTATCCTCTCCAAAAGTTTTCCAGCTGTGTCTATCATACAGAGCGGGCGGTATCCCTCATTTCTCATTTCTCATTTGCCATGTGTGTGTGTGTCTGTGTGTGTGTGTGCGTTGTGTATGCAATACATTTTAAATACTTTATTTCGTATAAGACGTATGTATGTAGGTAGCTGGTGAAAGACTCTTAAAATTCGTGTTTTAGTTTATGTTTTTGGTTTTTTGTTTTTGTTTTTGTTTTTGTATTTGTTGCATCATCCATAAGAAAATAAGTGGAAAGACAAGAAGCCATCATAAACAGAAACATAATGTCAGAAGCGTAATGCATTTGCTTGATGTTAAGCACTGCAACGCAAAAGAAACGAAACGAAACGAAACGGAAAGTAAAAAAGTGCTACTCATACGTTAACATTAAAATAAAAACATACCTTAAATACTAATACATACTTACTTATTTACATAATTGGCAATTGATAAAAGGGAAACGTGGCCATTATGATAACAGATGCCCTTGAGAGTACATTCCCCAAAGCAATATTCACTTTCCTTAACCATCTACCACCAGATGAAACTAGTTGCAGCGACCGCATGGATCTCTATCTAAGTCTTTTAATTACTTTTTCTACATTATCTTTTGTTCAAAAACTCTGATCAGCAAGGAGTATTCAAAAAGATGAATAGAATCGAATCGTACTCATAATTTGTGATACTTATACGCATTCATACTTACTTTAATATTGTGGAACCTCTACTCAAATTCAAAGTTTGAAGTACTCACCATACAACAACACGTATGATGTTGTTGATTTCGACTCTCCATAACTCAACATATGTATACACGAATTACAAAATAAGTATGAATTACATACGAACTCTAAAATACTCACTAGAAGGTTATGTGTTTGTTCTGCTTGCTGTTCTGTCTTTTTTGCTTATGTGTCTGTCACTCGAATCATTTATAAGTAAAGGGTGATTTTTTAGTTATTATCTTTTTGGCAACACTGGTTTAAACAGCTCACGTACGTTTCGTGTTTTGTTTCACTGTCAAACATCTTCAGTTTGGTCTATAATTTAAAAATGAATCGTCTTACAAACGAACAACCCTTGCAAATCATTGAATGGATACGTAAATAAGCAGAATTGTCGATTTTGGAGTGAAGATCAGCCAGAAGCATTGGAAAAGCTACCAATGCATCCAGGAAAAGTCACAGTTTGTCGCGGTTTATGGGCTTGTGGCATCATTGGACCGTACTTCTTCAAAGATGCTGCGAATCGTAACGTAACTGTGAATGGTGCGTGCTACCGTGAGATGATATCCGACTCCCCAAAATGCAAGAGCTTGACTTGCATAACATGTGGTTTCAACAAGACGGTGCCACATGCCACACAGCACGCGTAACAATGGACTTATTGAAAGGCGAGTTCGGTGAACAGTTTATGGCCACCTAGATCGTGCAATTTAACGCCTTTAGACTATTTTTTGTGGGGCTATGTTAAAGCTCATGTCTATACAGACAAGCCCGCTTCAATTGACGCATTGGATGATAACATTGAAGCATTTATTGGTGAGATACCGGCCGAAATGTTGGAAAGAGTATGCCGAAATTGGACTAAGCGGATGGACCATTTGAGGCGCAGTCGCGGTCAACATTTGCATGAAATAATCTTCAAACATTAAACCGTACTATCGAACCGTACTATCGATTCAAATAAAGATTTCATGCATTTTTCTGAATTTTATGTGTTTTTTTTTTTTTAAATTTTCCTATAGCTCTTAAAAAATCACCCCTTATTATAAGAGTATTTTTCGAAAGTTATGAATCTAAATGAGTAGGCTTATGAACCAAACATATTTCGAATGGTATGAGTTCAATGTCAACGTGGTATGCATACTTATTGCAACTTGTACTTATAAATCAATGTAGTGTAGTGAGTATGAATGAATCGGAGTACATACATAGTTAAATTTCAATATTGTTCACTCATTTATATTCAAAATTTAATTAGTGATTATGAATAGCGAAGAAACGATCTCTGGTGCATGTATGGTATACGACCATCCGTTTGTGTTCAATAGGTCATTGAATAAGAAACAAATCAAAATTACAAACCTTTTTCCACGAAATCCCTGTCTTTGGTTTCAGAACTTTTTATAGAAACTCTAACATTGTAATAAAAATTTCTTGTTACTCTATAGGCCATAAGACAGTATTTACAAACATGTCAATGTTGGGTAAGTGTATGCGCTCTTTTTCTCTCTTTTTTCACCTAAACTGTGAGTTCCGTCTATCTGTCTGTTAAAAAGAAAGTGGTGTTGCATGGTGTTGGATGCATTTATTGGTGAAATACTGAAATACTCTTTGCTCAAGTATTTCAGCATTTCAGTTCCTTTCATATTTTTTTTTCGCATTTCCTTTGTTTTTATCTCTTTTTTTCTTCACGTTTATTCTACTTTTTTTTTTCTTTTTTAGCACATCATCAATGTGATCTTATTATGCGTTGACAGGTTGAAAATGATGATGATTCTGGCAGTGGAAATGATGCCATAAAAGGTGCGCAAGAGATGACTTTGAAAATGCACATGCATTTGAACATGTTTAATGCTGGTGTTGCTTTTTTTTTGGTTTCTTATTTGTGGCCTTTTATCTAAAGCACAGAGTGTTGTAAAACTGTATACACCAAATGAAAATCATCACTAAAATGTGAATGTAAGAAAATAAGAAAAATAGAAACATGTTACGTATGAATACAATTTCATTAAGGAATGAAAAGTGAAGACGAAAAAGATCAAAAGATGTAACATTACTTAGTGAAGGTGGGAAATTTGTTATGGTGCTTAAGCCATAAAAGTTTGAGAGTTAAGAAATGGTTCTTTACATGATTTCTCTAGGAATTTATGTATAATTGGCCATATTATTGCTGATATTTTTTCTTTACAGAAGCAAGTGGAAATAATAATTTATTAATCATTGTAAATTGAAAGATAAACTGGTGTTACGTTTTTAACTTTTAAAAATCGTTTAAAATATGAACTCGTAGATTGCAAATAAAATAAAAATAAATTTGTGTTTAGTTTTAATTAAAATTCTTTATTATTCGCACAATTCTGTGTGCCACTGTTCACAACTTGATGTAAACAACAACAATTGCTGTTCTTTGTTATTCCTCTATTTACACCCTTTGCGTTTGACAGATCTTTGTAACGGAGATCTTCAAACCACGATTGCTCTCATCAAACATACCGCATATTCACACAAGACTGACTGAACTTCATTAACTCACTCTTGTAGTGTTGTTTGTGGATTTTTGTTTACTTGTTTACCATTTTTTTTATGCTGGTGTTTATTGTTATATTAAGCAGTACGATGATTTGTAAACAGGTTTGTTTACTGCATTGTTTTGTTTTTGTACTTTTTGTTTATAATTTTAATATTAAGCGATGTAAAAGCAAAGCGGGAGTATTTTAATTTTTCATTTTCGTTATATTTTCCATTCCGTTTTATTAATCGATTATTCTCTGTTTTATTTAGTCATTCTCTGCCTTCTCCACGTATCTGTGCAGCTTCCGGGTCTTCTGCCTTTACCTTTGTGTGTTCGTCGAAACAAAATCCGAGTATTCAATTGGAAGAGGCATGAGTTTTCAAATATGAAATGACAAGGTATGCTTTCTCTTTGCTTTGATTGCTTTCCCTGGAAATTGGAACAGTTTCGGAACTCGATTAAACCGATTATCTTCACTAGTTACTTTGAATGCAGTAGCTAAGTCCATAAAGATATGTCTTTCAATACCACCGTCATAATACTTAGCAACACTTTACTACATATTGTTTATTCTTCTCTGTACTATGTCTTGTAATCTTGCGACCACACATGGATCCGCGGTATGTTAACACATTAAAATATTCCACTAAAATTCCCCAACATACCACGTGCTACAAAAAAAAAGCAAAATCAACGAAACATTGGACATAACGTTGATGATGACGATGAAATGAAAAAAGAGAAATACAAGAAGCAAGAGAAAAATTACAATTGAGGTTTCTGCATTTGAAATGAGCGCAAACATGCGAATGGCAAAGATACGAAAACGAAAAAGTGATGAAAATTCTGAATTTTCATTCATTTTCATACAACTCCAGAATACCTTTCGTTGTTCCCTTTTAGTCCTGCTAACCAATTTATTTCATGAAAAATACAAAAAAAAAAAAGGAAGACAAAGACTGAAAGAAAAAAGGAAAATGAATTTCATTATTAACACCTCGCATAATTCAATTTATTTTGTACAACAAACAGAAGAAGAACAATTTTAAATGGCCATCAAAATACGCTATGGCAGTTTCTCCTTTCTCTTTTCTCCTTCCACCATACATCATTTCTTCTTCTGTCTCTATGGTTCTGTACGTTCCATGCAAGGCAAGAATAGAACAAAAAATGAGAGGTGCCGGTAAGTTTAAACGCATATCTGAACTGCAATCGATATTTCAAGGACTTTTAGTATTTCCGTATAAGTTCTTTAACAATTGAATGGTTTTAACAAGAAAGCTGAATGTTTTACCCACCTACTCAGCAGAGCTCGTAGATTTTTATTTTATTATTCGCACAATTCTTCACAATTGTTCGACTGACCTTTGTAACGGAGATCTTCAAACCAATATTACTCTCTTCAAACGCACAGCGTCTTCACAGAAGACTGACTGAACTTTTACTAACTCACTCGCCTGCTTTGCCTTGCCTTTTATATGGCAGGGTAAACAGTCTGATGGATGTTCTTGAAAGCGAATGATCGAGATCCCTATAAATGTAATCATCGTTGTTTCATTATTGTTGTTTATGTATTTTGTTTACATTTATTCTTGTAGTGTTTGTTGTTGTATTTTTGTTTACTTGTTTACCATTTTCTTTATGCTGCTGTTTGTTGTTCTATTAAGCAGTATGATAATTTGTAAATAAATTCATTTATTTATTTATTTTTGTAGCTTTTGTTATATGATTTAAAAGCAAAACACCAGTATCTAGACTTTTCCATTTTCGTAACAACACATTATGTGCTCTTCGTAAAGAAGATACTCAAAATTCTTTTCTGGACACCAGTCGACAACGCATCTGGAAGTGCTTTGTTTCATTAAACAAAATAAAATTTACACTCAACGCCTTTTTGACCAGAGACTCATAAATAATGATAGTATTTAATAATTTAAACTATTTTCTTGCCGTTATTCTATACAGTGCTACCTAGAAACTATGGAAGTTGGGATTTGTTGTTAAATATTATCAGATTTTCCTAGACCCTTCGTTTAGAGTTAGCAAAAGGAAGGATGAAGTAAAGAAAATATACATGGAATATTAACAACAATTCTCAGCATCCTGCATTTCTGAATTTCAAATGATCTTTAAAAATTTTCTGATGATGTCTTCTTTTAAAGGTTTCTAAAAACTTTGACAAACGAGGCTTCAGTGTTTACTCTACACATAATGCGAGTGTATTGCATACATATTAACCTAATTTTAGTTTTTTTTGTTTTTTTTTATTCGCAATTAAAGGAGTTTTTGCCGCCATTATTATCAGGTGTAGTGAAAACGTTTAATTTAATTATAGACTCACAAAAGGTAATTTGGAAGTACAGTTTCATTAAAAAAAAAAACTAAAAAAATACAATAAAAAAAAAAAAACAAAAATTGCTTGTGAAAGAATTAAAATTTTTATTCAATTTAATGGCTACTCAAATAGTTTTTGTTTCAAGTTTCAGCCATTCGGTCGGTCGTTTGTTTGTACTACTTTTTAACATTTTATAGCAATTTTTGTTTTTAATAATAAAGTGTCATGGTTCATTAAAAACTTTTAATTGAAATAATTTAAGACAGTGATATTTTAAGGGCATTTAATTCAAGTGCTTCGGGGACTATTATAACGTATGCCGCAGAGTTTTTTTTTACGGCGAGGAGGGGTGAATGTTCCTAACCGCACCCCATAGAGGAAGTCGTCACATCCTCCGTGTGCGGGGCCCTCACCCACTAAATTAACCCCCTCGTCTCGTGGACTTGTGCCCACTCCGGAACTACGGTGGTATTACTTCAGAGTGGAGTCCTTTTGGCCATTTGGCACCTGCGTGTTCATATCCGCGTCCGGATTGCGTGTCGTAAGTTGAGTAGACATTTACGTGTCTCCACTATTCCTTTAGACCAGGATCCCGTGTCGGTTTCCTCTGACACATCTGTCCGTATCAATTATGCCGGCGTGCCTGCTTGTTCTGCAGCCTCAAGGTCTCTCTTCTTCAGCCTTAGAATGCGCTCCACGTAATTCGCCACTGAGGCCCAATTTTCTCTGCTCGAAGTCATAACACCGACAATATTAGCGGCCGTGATCGTTCCAATTTCCGACGTCAGTACAGAGCGATAGCTCTGCCAGCGTGCACATTCGAAAACCGTGTGCTCTGCATCATCAATAACTTCCCCTTCTTCGTAAAGACAGTAAGGGGAAGCGGTCTTGCAGATATTTCCTAAAATATCCGTGACCCGATAGCATCTGCGTAACGTAATAATTTACCTCTCCAAATTTCCGACCAATCCATGGCCTTATGTCCGGGATAAGTCTCGCTATGCCGCAGAGTAAAACTTTCTAATCTTGTAGGTGCTCCTCTTCCTTTTTATTTGGAATTATTTTAGGCACGCAATTTATGGGTTGTCAGAAATGGGAACACAATTAGTAAAAAATTCGAGTCACTCGAATCATTTATAAGTATTATAAGAGTATTTTTCTAAAGTTATGAATCTAAATGAGTAGGCTTATGAATCCAACATATTTTGTGTGGTATGAGTTTGATGTTAAGGTTCTACATACTCATTGCAACCTGTACTCCTGTACTTATAAATCAACGTTGTAGGGTGTATGAATGAATCGGAGTACATAGTTCAATTTTAATATTGTTGACTCACTAATATTCAAAATTTCATGAGTGCTTATAAGTACATACATACATAAATGGTCATTACCAGGGCAAGGATTTTAATGCAAATGCATGTTTGTAGTCGGTAACTCAAAATCACTTTTGACAATATATCTTTTCGAATCGAAGAATTTGGAACAAAATGGCATCGATTTGTTGTTGCATATTTTCGCATATTTTATAATAAATGCATATTTTTTGCATATTTTTCTTATAAGTGCATATATTTAGCATATTTTACCATTTTATTGTATATTTAATTTTCTTTCGGAAAGATTTTGATTAAACTTCATCGCCTTCTAGGAAATATGCCAAAAGTGAAAGCAACCTTGTCTTCTATTCGAAATAAATATGTTTTAGAACATGCAGATATTTTTAAATCGGATGGACAAATTTTATTTTGTAAAATTTGCAATAAAAACGTGAATTACGAAAGAAAATTTTTAGTAGAGCAATTTTTAGTAGCCAAAAACACAAGGAGTTGCACGATAATTTTAAAGAAAAAAACTCAGACGTTTTTGAGCAAAGCAGATAGCAGCAACAACTTTGGAATGGCCTTGTGTGAAGCGTTTTTTTTTGCCGACATTCCATTATATAAATTAAATAATGTTGATATAAGAAATCTATTTAGAAATTATTCAAATGGGATAATTCCGAATGAAACTACGCTCAGAAAACGATGTTTGGATAAAATATACGATAGTGAATTGAATAAAATTAAAAACTTTTTAAAAAATAAGTTACTTTGGGCATCTATAGATGAAACCACGTTCTAAGCAACGATGAAGAAACAAGCAAGAAAAAATTTTGATTTAACGTTTTAGAATTGGAGAAGGTGAACCATGCGACAATTGCCCGAACATTTAACGACTCTATTAATTTATTAGGAGAAGATTTTGATAAAAACAAAATCCTCCTGCTTTTAACAGATGCGGCTCCATATATGGTAAAGGCAGCAAATAGTTTAAAGGTATTTTATTCCAAACTTATTTTACTTACTTTACATAGAGTTGCAGAAGAAATTTTTTATTGCATATTTTTAACATTTTTAGTGCATATTTTCTCTCTTCTAGTGCATATTATATGCGCATATTTTTAATTTTTTAGTGCATGAAATTCCTTGCCCTGGTCATTACTTATGAGTGGTGAAAAAACGATCCGTTGCTGATCTTTGATTCCTATGTATATCCATGTATCTAACAATCGTCAGCTTATCAGGAGGTAGTCTATATATAGAGATCCATAAAGATTAGACCCTTATAAGTACATACACATATCGACGCCTCCATTCTTTAACGTTCTAAATGTACTTAGAACGTTTTTAATGTTCTTGCATTTTTAAATTCTACGTTGCCTAACTTAAATACTGCCAAAATTTGGTTAAGATACGCCGATCCGTTCCGAAGTTATAGGGAAAAATCGACTTAGAATACACATATAGTCGCATGGCGCGCGAAAACTTTGAGAGCTCATAACTCAAAACATACTTTTTCGACTTAGAATGTTATAGAACGGAGGCGTCGATATATACATAATTGGCCGTTACACGTTAATTGGCCTTCAGTCAGTATTACGACCTCGATTCTCAACCGCTTCAAATGTTGTGTGTGTGTTAATTTTATATATGAATGGCGGGATCTACAGTTTCAAGTCGACTCCGAACGACAGATTTTTTGAGAAGCTTTTCATGGCAGTTTTATTTTACTTACTCTCAGAGTGTTTGCCAGAAATCTGCTGAGAGGATGTCGCCGAAGAAATATTCTTTTCATATTTCTTTTTGATGCCTGACCTGAACCGTGGCCTCACGTCTGATAAGCCAACACACTACCTACCAGGCTACGGCGATTACACCCTTATGCCTTATTCAATTCATTCACAACTTTCTTGATGACTGAAATCAAACGAATGTGGCCACTGAAAATTCTACACAGTTCCAAAAGGACTGCGAACATTTTCGAAAATTTTTGTGTTTAGAGGTTCTTAAATTCTTTTGTTTTTTTTCATTTAAGTTCTTTTAAATGACAACTCTTTTATCCTCCAACTTCTGCTCTCTCTACCTAAATGACATCCGTTGGCTATTATCTGTTAGTTGTATGGCTTCATAATATATCTCGGGTTGATCTTCATTTTGTCTCTCTTTAAAAATGATTTATTTTGCGTATCTTAAAAGATTTGTTAAGATTTTCACTTGTACTTGTATTTAGTATGTCTTTCGGATTCAATTTTTCGGTTACTCGTATATGTTTCACACTAATTTTTCTTTTTCCGTTCGTTATGTTGTGTGTTCCATTTTTTAAATGCCTTTCTTGTACATTTTAATTCTTTGGTAGAGGAAGACAGAAAATAAAAAAAAAATTAAAAATAATTTTAGCACTGTTCGTTATTTTAAATACAACATGTACGAATAATCCACAACAGCTATGGTCACTTTTTATTTCCTTTTTGGCCAAAGGGAGAGTTTTATATTGCGACACTTACTTACTTACGTGCTTCATTGGTCAGAATAACTGTTCTGTTCGTATTACAACCTAGTTTCTTACACATGAGTGGCGGCGGGACCTACAGTTTAAAGTCGACTGCGAATGACATATTTTTGAGAAACTTTTCATGGCAATTTTATTTTTACTCTCAGAGTTTTTGCCAAGAGTTTGTATTTCTTCATAATTCGTTTGGTTGGAGATGTCTGACCTTGGGTTTGAACCGTGGCCTCACGTCTAATAAGCCAACACACTATGTATCTGCTAGACCATAGCGACTTCAACACCTCTTATATTGAAAGCTCCTGGTTGATATCTCTCCACCATTTCGAGAAATAGCTCGGAGTTGTATATTTTTTCTTACAGAAAACCTTTCAGTTTTCCTTTCAAGTCTTGCTTGAAAATGTTTTTAAAAAAAGTTTCTGATGAAACGATAATTTTTGGAGGTCCTATGTACTCTGTTTAAAAGAGAATTTCATTGTTTTTTACTTCATGGAACTTACCATACATGTATGTACATATAATACTTTGTTCTTTTCATTTATTTTTTCTTTTAATTTTTTTGGTTGGGTTTTTTTGTGTGGATAGTGTTGTTGTTGTTGTTGGTATTTTGCTTACTTGATTATTCGGATGCCACACGTCTCCTTGTGGTTGCTGGCAATGGTATTCAATTAAAAAAAAAAAGAAGAAGAAATTTACACTCTCTTCATATTGTTGTAAATGAACGTCGTAATTGCAAGTTTGCTAACATAGCCAACCAACCAACACCAACACCAATACCAACATAGTTGTCCATCGTTGCACACAGCCACACACACTCACATACACCGTGCCTTTAGCTTATGCATATTCTGTTAAAATTTTTTTTAAAAAAGTGCTTCTGCATACGTTTATGAGTGTGTGTGTCTGTATATATGTATTTATTTAGTAGAATTTCTTATTTCATTTTATCTTTTCTTGTGTTTGCTTTTGTGTCCTTTTTTCTTGTGTTTTTTTTTTTTGTTGGAACGTCATTCATTTGCTCATTCATTTTGTTTTAAAATCTTCCGTTTCTTATAGTATAATTCGGTTCTGTTCGGTTGTGTTCTGTTCTGTGAATTCATTTTCTTTCATTCCTTTCGTTACGGATATTTTAGTTTCCGAGGGTAATTAATTCAAGTACTCGTCTGTTTTAAACGACTTACATGCAGGATTACAATTAGACAATCTTGCTCGTTTACACTATTTTCAAAATGGATGGTGTTGTGGTTAAACATTTCGTTATTCTTTACCCACCACCTACCCACTCCCAACACTATTTTACTATCTTCTCTTATACTACCCATACGGCAGCAGTAACTTCTCAAGCTTTCATCACTATCGCAAGCTGCAGGATATGCACACATACACAGATAGTCTATTCCAGTCTTACCATATTTCATTGCCTTCAGTTAAAAAAATAAAAAAAATTGGAGGGGGTGGGGGTGGGGTGTTAGTTTACATGTAGAAAAAAAATTTCGTAGTGGGTTATTGCTGATATCTGTAGAAATGGTTGGTTGCCATGACTAAAATAGCATTTTATCCGTTTGCATATTCATATAGAGTTTCATGCATTTGTTATCTACAGTTTTCTCTGCCTCTCTCTCTCTCTCATAGTTTGTCTCTCTCTCTAGTCGGGTTAATGCATAGAATTAGCACATTTTGCCTGATTTCCTGTAACCATGTTACAACAAAGAAAAAAAAATAGAAATTTAAGCAGAGAAGAATATTAAACAAATAAAGAATTGCATAAAAAAGGATGCCAAAAGAAAAAGGAGAGAGAAAAATGCCAACCATTTTATTAAAAAAAATTCGAATTTATGTAAAAATGCAAATTCTTCTTTTTTTTTTTGTAAAAGAACAAGAATACAAGAAAAAAAAGGAATTCGTTTGTTTATTCGTAAATGTGTTCGTAAATTCATTGTTTACAATGAAATGAAATGTTCAGATTCATTTAAATTCACGCACACATTTCCAGTTTAATTGATAAGAGAGAAAAAAAACTGGAAAAAATTTACAGAAAAAAAAAAAAACAAAAACCAAAAACAATAACCATTGAAGGGCTCAATATGAAAACGTTTAGTAAAGCTTATGCTTTGCTTTACCACAAGGACACTTACTAAAGTAGGCGCCACGGAAAATCCTCCTCTGCAGAGAAACAAACAAATGGTGAATGGGTTTATGAATTCACCCAGACAGATTAGATCCGATATGAATATATGCAGAACAGAATTTGCAGTGAAACCCAACAACATTTCATCTGAGGCAGGATACCCCAGGAGACTCGCAATACCTTACAATGACTTCTACAGGCGAGGAAGAAGAGCAGATCGATCGCAAAACATCTGCGCTTGGAAACCTGAGCAGTAAAATTCTTCGACAATCAGAATTTAGCCACAGAACGAGCCTAGCTTAAGGTGATAAGATTCCTAAAATTATCGGCATGGTTGAGGGTTACCATACCAGGAACTATAATTACATGGAAGAATAGGTAATATCGATGCTACAACTTGATCTTATAAAAAACAAGCAAGCTTAACCCAACCTAACCTATGCTTTGCATAGTAATTTGAAAAGTGTGATGAGCTGATTCCTTTCTCAAGTCCATGCAACTAATGTCAAATATGGAATCGAAACACAGGGTCAAAATATCATTATGGACGGTAAGAAGACTTCTTGCAGCAAACAAACTTCATGCTCGTTAGCTAGAAAAAAAAGCCAAAGTATTTTGAAGAGAAAGAGAAAGTAAACTGAAATTACAGTTACAAATTGTAAAAGTTGTTGATTGTGCACAAAATATTTGCGATTAAAAAGGAAACTTGAATTGAAAATAAAAACAGAATCGGAAATCGCATAGCAACTGGTTCAATGAGCTGCAGACAAAGATGGCGTTTGTGATTATTTGTTGCTGTTGTTTCTGTTGTTGTTATGCACAACAAACTAATACGGACGCATATAAGTGGTCAACAGCAGCAACTAAACCGGAAATTCTTTACACTCTACTCTCTGCTCTCTTTTCAATTTTTTCTCTATCGTTCTCTCTTTAACCGGACCTTTACAAAAACGGTGAATACACATACATTCGCATACAGTTTAACACTGTAACTCTTACCAATCGCTTGAACGTACATATTTGTATCACGTTTCCATAACAAACCAATGCATTGGTGTTGGTATGTTAGGAATCTTTCCATGCATTTTTCAGATGCACGTAAGCATGTGTTTACAGTATGCTGTTGTAGTGGTTTCTGCTTTTATCAGATATTAGCTGGAGTGTCAAAAACTGGTCAACACTTAATTTCCTTTTTAAAAGCTATTACTTAAGCACAAGAACATTTTAAAATATTTTCAAATATTTTTTCTTAATTTTTTTTTTGAATTCAAAAAAGAAAGTTATTACAAGGAAAGCCATTATCTGGGTGTTGTCACATCTCAGTTCTGTTAAAACCCAGTCGGAAATGAATGCTCATTCAAGTTGAATAGCAAAAGTGGTTGCCTAAATGAACAATTGTTACCGTTTTATAAGGAATACGAATCTATACACACTGAGAAACTCCTAAATCGGCTCAAGATAAAGTGGACAATGTTTCTGAATTTTTAATTGTCATCCTTTTATAAAACATTGTATAAAAACAACTGTTGCTAAGCTAATTTTAAGGTATACACCACTGACCGTTACTAGCCCTTAATACATTGGAAGTTTATATATGTCCATCTTAAAAGTATAGGTTTGTTATTAGTCCGGAGACGTTGAAATCTAAGATACTAAGCTCGGTATTATTGGGTTCATATTTGAAACGTCTCAGATAAATCAATGAAGAGTTGGCTGCTATTCAAACGAACTCACCATGGTAGTCTTCTATTCCACAAAAGTGATATGCTTCTAGGAAAGCTTACAAATTACAGCTAACGAGTAATAAGCAGATCTATAGGTATAAACACATAGACGACAGACGACAGACAACAGAAAGCTGCCAAGTATAGAATATACACGTTTATATGAAAACGATTATATTGAAGGCAGAACAGAAAATGCCAAGACAACAACCTAAGCAGCTCCTGCCCAAATTAAAATATTTTCTATTTTTGTGAGCAGCTAAAAGCAAATTAGTGATGCCAATACAACATAAAATCATAATAAAAAACAGCTAAAAATAGTTGTATTATTGAAGAAAAAGAACAATTCTAAAATTAAGAAATCAAAAGCAATCAATGTATTCATAAAATAAAATAGAATTATAGATTCAATTTTGTATCTGAATTCATTTGATAAATGTTTTGTGTGTGCGGTTTTTTCATAAGTGAGTTTATTTTTGCGTACAAAAAAGCTGATAGTGACAACACTGAAAAATATATTTAAATTCAAATTTGAAAATTATTGAAGTTTCTGCTCTGCTTTCAAAAAATTTAAGCAGTCGGCATACCAGAAAACCAGAAAAACCAGTTATCAGAATTTTCTGTCGAGCTGCCGAACTGTTGTCTGTCGTCTATGTGTTTATACCTTATGCATTGCTGTCTACATCAGCTATGCCGCATGAATTTCAGAATAAACAGGCAGTTGAAGGACGAAAATAAAAATACACTCTGTTATCTTCTCTGAAGCACTTTTGGGTCTATCCTGTCTTTACGCTGAAATGAAATGAATAACACAACGGAGCTGATGGAATGGATTAGTTGAAGCCTTGTGCTCCCATGAGGAATACAGAATGGGAATTATGAGACAGAATAGAAGTAAACGCATGCAGCTTTTCTCTGTCTCAATTATGTGCGCTGAAAGGACAACTATAATTCCAACGTGAAGTTACAAATGCTGCCGGTTACTTATTATTGTTTGTACTTGTTTTTTAATTCCATATAGCTTATCGGATTACAATATTATCCTGCATTGTGTCCTACATTCTCGCCAGAGATCAGTAATGAGTATTCAAAAAGATGAGTAGAATCGAATCATACTCATAATTTCTGATACTTATACGCATTCATACTTAATTTAATGTCATTAAACCTTTACTCATATTCAAAGTTAGAAGTACCCATCGTATTCATACTTAACAACACGTATGATGTTGTTGATTTCGATACTAAAATACTCACTAGAAGATTATGTGTTTGGTCTGCTTGCTGTTCTGTCTTTTTTGCTGATGTGTCTGTTTTCTTATTTTGTAAATGCAACAACAACTAAGACTGTTAATTCGAGTGACTTGAATCATTTATAAGTATTATAAGTATTTTTCTAAAGTTATGAATCTAAATGAGTAGGCTTATGAATCAAACATATTTAGAATGGTATGAGTTTGATGTCGAACGTTGTATGCATACTCATTGCAACCTGTACTTATAAATCAACGTTGTAACGAGTATGAATGAATCAGAGTTCATAATTAAATTTCAATATTATTGACTTGCTTTTATTCAAAATTTCATGAGTGCTTATGAGTAGCGAAAAACGATTCATTGCTGATCTCTGATTTCCACAAAAAGTATTATCCTATGAATTATTAAATGGGGAGATTGTGATTCCGGATTCTTGGAAAGATTTTTAATAGAAACGCATTTAAACTTAAAATTATTTCTATGTATACTACATATATATTTTAAATTCATGAAATGCAATTTCTCCCTCACCCTCTCTCACCCTCTATGCCTCAGTATGGAGATATGCAGTTCTTTTATTTTAATTTTATTGTGGATTTAGTTTTTCCATTTATTTTTATTTTGTTTTCAAAATTTATTTTCCAGTTTTCTATTTGATCTTCTTGCCACTTGTATTTCTGAGACAGATTTATTGTGTCTTGTGTGTTTGGCTTAAAGCCTAAATAAATGGAAACAAAAATAAAATAAAATTCTTAAAACAAAAACAAACAAAAACAAAAAATGAAGTTTAGATTGTAAAAGATTTTGCAAGATTATATAGAAAAAGAGAAGAAGACGAAAAACCAGTAGACAAATTGATTTTTATAGATTTTGTTAAGGTTGACTTGACATCGAAGTTGTGCCCATAAAGACGACGATGACGACAATAATGATAAGTATGCCTCCCCAATGGGGGGCAACAAACAATCGATAGATGGATGGATGCTGATGATATGCTCTCAAGTGTTTGTTTAGTAGTTTACAAGATAGTGGAGATTTAAGTGAAGTTTTGAAAAGAAGTTGTCAAAAGTGCTTAAGAAAATGATATTTTAAGCTGACAAACTATAAATAAAAAAGCTTTCGAATATGAATGAATGGCCTTTAGTGGTTCAGTGTAGGAGATTTGAGAAAAGGAAAAAAAACTATTTAAGTTTTGTATTTTAAATTTCAAATATTCTTAGCGTATCTATTCATTATCGTGTTCTTTTCACATTTTCGCTTAGTCAGTATTCAACAAGATTATTTTGATTTTTATCATCATCATCTTAAGCAATGGCAAAAATAATCCTGTCTCAAGAGATGATTATGAAGTCCAATCAATGATTACGAAATACAATTTTAATCTTTCGAATTATGGTTTTTACATGGCATTCAATAAACAGACGAAAATTCGATGACCCCAGCACTTAACAGGGAAGGGATATACAAAATCAAATTTTCCAGGTACCAACAGTAAATGAAACAGAAGAAATTAAGAAAAACAAAAAGCCAAAAAGGTATTGTCTTTATAAAACTGAAATAAAGAAATTTTGGGAAACTAGAAAAATTTAAAATTTTTTTAAAAACTTCTTATCTTGTTTGTAGAGAAGCTACATTTGTCATTTATTCAATTTGTTTTCCTCAAATCATCTCAAAACGAGTTTTCTATTTTGGAGAACGTATTGCACGTTTCACCCATCATTGTATTATCGATAGGAGTATTCGCAATACATACATACATACATAATTGACCATTACAACCCTTCAGTCAGGATTACGGCCTAGCTTCTCAACACCACTCATGTTGTGTGCGTTAATTTTATACATGAGTGGCGGGACCTACAGTTTAAAGTCGACTCCGAACGACAGATTTTTTTTGAGGAGCTTTTCATGGCAATTTTTACTCTCAGAGTTTCTGCCAGAAATCTACTGAGAGGAAGTCGCCGAAGAAATATTTTCATATTTTCGTTTTAATGTCTGACCTGGGATTCGAACTCGGGCCTTTCGTCTAATAAGTTAACACACTACCTACTAGACCACGGCGACTACATCGCGATCTAGAGTATAAATTCGAGTCCCCTGGTTCAGTAAACGATCGACCGGTCTATTATTTATTTATTTAAACACATTATTACGTTTTAACCTTTTAAAAAACGTTTAAAATATGAGCTCGTAGTTTGCAAATAAAATAAAAATAAATTTGTGTTTAGTTTTAATTAAAATTCTTTATTATTCGCACAATTCTGTATGCCACTGTTCACAACTTGATGTAAACAACAACAATTGCTGTTCTTTGTAATTCCTCTATTTATACCCTTTTCATAAACAATAACAATTGCTAGATAATTATTCGACTGATGTTTGTAACGGAGATCTTCAAACCACGATTGCTCTCATCAAACGCACCGCGTCTTTACACAAGACTGAACTTCACTAATTAACTCGCCTGCTTTGCCTTGCCTTTTATAGGGCAGGGTAAAAAGTCTAATGAATGTTCTTGAAGGCGAATGTTTATGACTTCGTCTTCTCTATAAATGTAAACACCGTTGTTTGTGAATTTTTGTTGACTTGTTTACCCTTTTTTTAATCTGGTGTTTGTGGTTATATTAAGCAATACGATAATTGGTAAACAGGTTTGTTTACTGCATTGTTTTGTTTTTTTAGCTTTTGTTTATAATTTTAATCTTAAGCGATGTAAAAGCAAAACTCCAGTATCTTGATTTTTCATTTTCGTAACAACATACTCAGGAAGAAGACACTGAGACGAAGTCGACAAAGAAATATTATTTTCAAATTTCATTTTGTTCTTGATGTCCGGTCTGGGGTTTGAATGTCTAATACAATACCTAGTAAACAACGGCGACTTCAGTATCTCACATACGCTTTGTTTTATTTAAGTTTAAAGATAGAAAGCGCTTAATAAAACGCACGGCTTTGCTGCAATTTGATAGAGTTTCAAAATCCAAGATTATTCACGAAGGTAAAATTCCTACACAATCTTAAAATTTTTCCTGATATACATACATACATATGTATGAAACAGATTCGATGCATTTCCAGTGATACTAAGTTTTAAAATGTCAATTATACGTATACATGACTTCGAAATGGTTTCAAATCGCTTAAAGAGTTTCATACGAATACTTGAGAGTGTATTCTAAATCCTTAACACTATGATAACACCCCCATAGCTATTCATTGTTGTTCAATTCTTGAAAACTGATAATGTTGTTGTGTGTTCGAAATTATGCTTCAAAATATTTACAGTTCACTAGAGTAGGAATAATTAAATTTTTAACCACAACACAACGATACATTCATAGAAAATAATTAAAATTTTCTTCCATGCATTGCCAGATAGAAATTGTAACTTCTTGGTGTTTCGGGTTAATATTATGTAAAATAATACTGTTTAATACGAGATTAATTTAAATTATTTATTTGTGTCACCCAAAAGAAATTTCAATAATTCAAATCAAAACACACCCTAAACACTCGGGTGCATACACTACCTTTGCACACACACACACACTACACTTGCTAAATGCATTACTAATGTCACATATATTGGCATAGGAAGTTGAAGAGTTTTGAGGCTTGACTTTGAGACAATTTAAGTCTATGGAAACTATTTAATCATGGTTTATTTTGTCGGCGTTTAAGTCATATGAAAAGTATATTCACTCAACTAATGGTTACCCAATGATCTAGATCTTCCATTGAAAGTCCTTTAACTTTTCAATTCGTGTAGTTTTTTTTCGAAATGAAAACTGAAATCTGTATGAAGTTGTATTTAAAACCACAGTTTTGTAAAGTTACAATAAATAAATGCTGTACAGTTGTGTGGTGTTCTGTTGTGTTGTAATTTAAATTTATTATGTTACCAGCTAAACGCTTACAAATCCTTCTTTACACACTGGCATACATATGCTTGAATGAATACTCACGTATACACATGCAAAGTCGTACACACCACCTGCATTAATATATTAATTAATACAAGTGAGGGTGCTATGCTCCACACTCACAGAAAAACGAATAGGGAATTAGGTTACGTGTTAAGTGCCTCGGCCACGTTCAAATTCTGGTGTTCAAATTTTGCATATGTGTTGGTAATATTTGTTTGACTCAGCACAGCAACACATCAAATTTCAGCCTTCAAATTTCATTTCTAAAGAATCGTGAAGAAGGAAACAACATACGGTCTTCAGCGGAAAAAATTCTTGTTTTGGTTTTTTTTTTTTTTGAAAATATTTCTCTTTAAAATTTTCTGAAAGAACATATGGTGTTTTATTGGCAGATAGCTTTGTTTTTGTTTTTTATTGCCGAAAAGTGTCGTAAAGAATAAAACAATATAATTGTTTTTCATCGGAAAATATTCTTGTTTTGGTTATTAGTGTTGAGTTTTGCTTATAAATATGACAATGATGATTGTTTCATAGCTATTGCCCTGGCGCAGGCAATTAAAAAAAAAAAAAAAAACAAAACAAGGAAACTGGAAAACGTCTTTGGATGAAAGAATGGTTACAGAAAAGGGATGAATTTACGCACGAAAATCTTCTCAACGAATTTAAGCTGAGTTCTCCAAATGATTTTCGAAACTTTTTAAGGATGGATGAAGACATGAAGAAGGAGAAATAAACAAGATTTTAAAATATTATATAAAAGCAATTAAAACATATTATTAATGGACTTAATTTTATAAATAAAATAATTTTTATTATTTTTTTACAAAACAAAGTTAGTAAAAATAAAGGAACGATCATAACGAATCATAAATAAATACAAAAATACATATACAAAAACAAAACATCCACTTCTTATTATTTTTATTATCATTTTCTGCTACACATTTTCAAAACATCCGCGAACCAGATGGTGATGTTTCTCCTACGAAATCTGCAGAAAAATGAAATTTGAAGTAATTGCCCGCACACACATCAAATTTGCTTCCAATTTCTGCGGAGCAGGTAGCGAAAATCAAAAGTATTTTGATATTCTTCAATCTCTTCTCAGCCTGTACGTGTGAGGACAGTTTTCTGTACGTGTGAGTACAGTTTTACCAATACAATCACAAAAATGGCAGATTGATCAATCTAGTTTGATCGTGGCTGTGCTGCTTTAGCTATGACGAGCATAAGGACTGAAGTGGTCTCATTGGATAAAGAGCAGGGAAGTAACCGCTCTGGCGAATATTGACCTTTAAAGTAGGATGAAAATATCGCTTCACAACTAGGTCCTAGTGAATCCAACTAACATATAAGGAGTTTGATAGGTCAATTCACCAGGAAAGGTATTTCATTCCAAGAATTTTTTCTTTTAATTTAAGTTTGGGTATCAGGAATCTTAAGTTACATACATAATTGGACATTACATATCTTTACTTAGGATTAGGACCTAGCTTCTTAGTTCACCCTTGTTGTGTGAACGTGAATTTTATGCGTGACTAGTGGGAATACAGTTGAAAGTCAACTCCGAACAAATTTTATTTAACTCTCAGAGTTTTTGTCCAAAGACTGCTGAGAGAAAGTCGCTGAAGAATTTTTTTTCATATTTCGGTTTGTTCGATATAATTAAGCTAGGGTTTGAGCAACGGTCTCGCGTCTCTTAAGCTAATAGTACAAGACTACACTACTAGTCTACGGCTATTTCACTATCTTAACTGAGCAGGGTAGACGAGGTAGTCGGCTGGGAAAATATGTTTTAAGAATCCAGGACGCAGAAGAGCAAAGAGGCAACAGTGTAGTCGCTGCATAAATGTTATTTTCCCCGAATTTAAGAGACTAAATATACGTACTGATGACTGAACAAAAATAGTAATATAGTGTCGAAATCTAAGACTAAATTTGATTTGCCATGAAAGATACCCCAGGCCAGACATCAAAACGAAATATTAAAAAAAAAAAATATTTCTTCGGCGACTTCCTCTCAGCAGATTTCTAGCAAAAACTCTGAGAGTAAATAAGCCTGCCATGAAAAGAAAAAGTTTCTCAAAAAATCTGTCGTTTGGAGTCGACGTTAAACTGTAGGTCCCGCCGCTCATGTATAAAATTAACACACACTACATGAGTGGTGTTGAGAAGCTAGGCCGTAATCCTGACTGAAGGGTTGTAATGGCCAATTATGTATATGTATGTAAGAAAGATACTTAAGCTCAACGTGAACCTAAACCTATTATTAGCTCCACTGTTATAAGCTGGTAACAGTATCAGTTCAGTATTGTTGCTGTGTAATTTACGATTTTTAAAATCTTTTCCATTCCAGGTATTTCTCTATTAAAATTCCATTTCATAGTTAAGCTGTATTCATAAAACTTTTGTAGTTATTAACTCTTAACTTAATATGTGTTGCATACGAGTATACAAAAAATGTGTGTATTTTATCTTGTCTATCGGTAACATTAAGTACAAGTAAATAATGCCCAAAACATTTGTTAATTGAACAATTAAATGCAAAACCATACATGCAATTGCAATACAAGTTTATAAATTTAATTGAAAAATTTATATATGAAATCTTAACATGACTTTAAATTAAATACTCTTATATGGTTAAGACAGACAGACATACATATCATACTTACGTATGTATATTGTTTTTAAGCATTTGCATACATACCATACATACAGATTTAACATTTAACTGTAATAATATGAACGGAATTTTAAAGCGTTTGTGAAATAGAATAAGAAAACTTATATGTAAAAAGGGGAATAAAAATATTTGAATTTGGGATGTGTTCTGCATAAGCGCGTGTAAATCGCAAGGTTAGTTTCTTTCATCCTAAGTCTCGTCTTAAACTTCTCGTGCTGTGGCTCTCAAACGATTCATATCCAACAACGTCATAGTTCCGTAATAGTTGGTGCGGCGATTCTAGGTACTCAGAATTTTCCTTGATCCCGTAGTCCACCATGTGATTGCTCTAATTGTCATTAAGTGAGTTAAAAATATATTTTTTACTGCAAAATAACTTAAAAAATCAACTTTTTCAAATACACCTCTTAAGTCGGTTTTATATATCAAACATGAATTTGATAAAAATATTGGTACGAACATGAAGAACCTAGATACATCGCTTAACATTGAAATTATAAACAAAAGCTACAAAATTAACGCACATAACATGACGCAGTAATCCTGACTGAAGGGTTGTAATGGCCAATTATGTGTACAAAAACAAAACAAGAATAAATCTAAACAATGATATTTACATTTATAGAGATTTCGAGAAGGCGAAGGCCTGAACATTCGGCTTCGTCAGACTGTTTACTCTGCCATATATAAGGCAAGGTAAAGCAGGCGAGTGAGTGAGTGAAGTTCAGTCAGTCTTGTGTGAAGACGCGATGTGTTTCAAGAGAGTAATAGTGGTTTGAAGATCTCCGTTACAAAGATCTGTAGAATAATTGTCTAGTAATTGTTATTGTTTATACAAAGGGTATAAACAGAGGTATAACAAAAAAAGGCAATTGTTGTTGTTTACATCAAGTCGCGAACAGTGGCACACAGAATTGTGCGAACAATAAAGAATTTTAATTAAAACTAAATTAAATTTAATTAAAAATAGCAGTCGCCGTGGTCTAGTATGTAGTGTGTTGGCTTATTAGACGAAATGCCCGAGTTCGAATCCCAGGTCAGACATCAAAACGAAAATATGAAGATATTTCTTCGGCGACTTCCTCTCAGCAGATTTCTGGCAAAAACCCTGAGAGTAAAAATTGCCATGAAAAAGCTTTTCAAAAAATCTGTCGTTCGTAGTCGACTTTAAACTGTAGGTCCCGCCACTCATGTATAGAATTAGCGCACACAACATGAGTGGTGTTGAGAAGCTAGGCCGTAATCCTGACTGAAGGGTTGTAATGGCCAATTATGTATGTACTTATGTGTGTATGTAATAAAAACTAAACACAGATTTATTTTTATTTTATTTGCAAACTACGACCTCATATTTTAAACGTTTGTAAAAGGTAAATTGTTCAAAATTGAAAACCATATCAATGTCGGAAATTTAACACTTCTTTGGTGTACTTTATTTACCATAAGTTTTGAATTCATATGCCCAACTGGCTCGATTGAAATTTTATTGACTGCAATCTGCTGTAAAAAAGTAGAATTTTTGCATTTTAAAATTATTCTTAATTGCCCTTTTAGTTCACCTGCTGTTATTTCAAAACATTTACTATTCTTTATGACTTTATTCGTTCATTCTTTCATATGTTTACACATTCATTCGTTCATTCATTTATTCACTGATTTATTCATTGTAATTGTTGAAATTTATCTTTTAATTGCATGTTGTGTTTAATTTGCTACAATTTTAGGTTTATTTCTCTCTCTCTCTCTTTCACTCTCTCTCTCTCTCTCTCTCTTTTATTATCCTTTTTATAGTAAAACAACAGTTGCAATAACAACAATGACGACATTGACATCAATACTGAAACAGTTATCAACTAAAATATTATTATTATTATTATTGTCACACAGACACACACTCATACATGCACACTCTTTATTTTGCTCTCAATTTTCTCTTACTATCTTTCTCTGTCTCACTCTTTCTTACTCGTTGTATTTATGATAACAAGTTTTGAGTGAGCAATAAAATTTTACATAAAATTATAATATTTTACAATACAGTCTAAAATAGTACCCAAAAACAACCACAAAAATTACAACAATAACAACAACAATGACAACAACATCAACATCAATAATAATAACAATAACAATAATACCAAAAAAAAAAGCAAATGACAGGTGTAAGAATTCCCAAAAGTTTAATAAAACTTCCATTTCAAATCGAAATTAACAGTTACATGTGTCGTTGTATGCGTGTGTGTGTTTGTGCGGCATAAAATGAAAATTTCTATAAAACCATACGACAAACACCAGAGTATTTCATTAAATGCACAATATATGGGAGTGTATGTGTAGGTGTATGTTAGTGTAAAACATTTAAATAAATGAAGTGTATGAATAACGAATGATTGAATGAATGAGTGAATGAATGAATGCATGCATGTTGAAAATGTATGAAATATTAGATGTTGCATAAATGTTTAATAGATGAGAGCAACATGTGCGAATATTTAGATCAACAGAAATTAAGGTGACGATTTAATTTATACTCTATAAATAGTTTTACTTGCACACATACTTATGTATATAATTACTTACATGACACTCACTGTTACAATTATTCCCCTAACTATTACTCATTTGCACTCTTACACATATACACAAACATACAGGTACTGTAACAAAAGAGTTTCTTTAACAGAGAGTATCAGAGTTTAAATTCAAAACCAGACACTCAGATAATGGCTGTTTAGAACAACAGGAAGTGCACTGCATTACAGTTGTTACTGTGGCTGTTGCTTTTACGCTTATGATTGTATTAGTAAATGTTACTGCAGGTAGGTGTGTAATTTTCTCTGACTGTGGTGTAGGTAAACTGTGGATAAAAGAACGTTGATTCTCAAATAATAGTTGATTTTGAAATTCAGTTAACAAAATATGCTGCTTTTGTATATGATCCGGCTTATTTGTCTAGTCCATATACGTATATGGCATGTGAAGAGGATATCCGTTTACAAAAATTGATACACATACACACACATACACTGGCAGGCAGGCAGACAAATGCACGTGTATAGAAGTACACATGGAAAAAAGATTTGTTACTAAAAGTTAAATAATTTTGAAACTCAGAAATTCCAAGAAAAACCTCGTTAGAGAGTAACGATGATCGTTGATTGCTTGTTTTAGATTCACCTTAAAAATGTTCTTCTCCTTCTTTCACTAACATAAAGTAAAAACACAAAATTCTCACCATATTCAACTGGACGGGAGTGCAGTTAAGCTGTTGATATATGTAATCTTCGTAGTTTGGTGTAGCTTACTGGACAAAAGTGCATGATGCCACGTCCAGACTGAGGAATAAAAAATAGGCAGAATAGTAGTAATACGTGTATCACGGAATAAGAGTGCCTACATAGTATGTAACTCTTTTCCAAGCATTTGGTTTAAGGAAACTAAAGACTATGCTCGAGGAAACAAACTGCTGTTACTGTCATACACTGACTTTATTACCGACCTTTGCATTTTGATAGATTTTTTAGATTTTTATACCAAATGTTTTAAATCTTAATCTCTTCTCTCTCTCTCTCTCTCTCTCTCTCTCTCGCTCTGTAAGCAGTTGCTGCACTGCAGCCTTTTACCATAAAATGCAGTAAAACGATTTTACGTGTATGCCGTAATATGTAGTGGTAAGTATTTTTTTTTATGCTTTTGTTACTCTTGTTATCATTATCCTGTCAGTTGCATTCAACCAGAAACCCCAAATACTTGTAATCATTTGAGCTGAGAAAAGACTTGGGTTTTTTGTTCATGAAATAAATAAAGTCAACTCTTGCAATAGAACTAATAATAGAAACTCACATACATACGTATGGACAATAGAAAACATCCATACACACACATACATATGTATGTGTGTATGAATATATGTATTAAAGTGGAATTCTTTATTTCTTTTAGATTTTCTTTACATAACATACATACATAATTGGCCATTACAACCCTTCAGTCAGGATTACGTCCTAGCTTCTCAACACCACTCATGTTGTGTGCGTTAATTTTATACATGAGTGGCGGGACCTACAGTTTAAAGTCGACTCCGAACGACAGATTTTTTTGAGAAGCTTTTCATGGCAATTTTTACTCTCAGAGTTTTTGCCAGAAATCTGCTGAGAGGAAGTCGCCGAAGAAATATTTTCATATTTTCGTTTTGGTGTCTGACCTGGGATTCGAACTCGGGCCTTTCGTCTAACAAGCCAACACACTACCTACTAGACCACGGCGACTTCTTTAGATTTTCTTTGGATTTTTTTATTCAATTTAGTTCAGAGAAGTGTAAATTGAAGAAAAGAAATTTCAGGTAATCAAAAAACGTTTGAAAGGAGTTAAGGACGGACGCCGATTAAAAGTTGCCAAAGCATATTGTTGCGAAAATGAAAAATCAAGGTACTGGTGTTTTGCTTTTACATCGCTTAACATTGAAATTATAAATAAAAGCTACAAAAACAAAACAATGCACGTGAACAAACCTGTTTACAAATTATTGTATTCCTTAATATAACGACAAACACCAGCATTAAAAAATGGTAAACAACTAAACAAAAAATCCACAAAAACAATACTATAAGAATAAATGTATACAAAATACACAAACAACAATAATGAAAAAACGATGTTTACATTTATAGAGATTTCGAGAAGGCGAAGTCATGAACAATTGGTCCATTGATCTTAATGCTTGCAATAAATTGTTGGGGACAAAAGGGATAGCATGATCCCTCAGACCTATCTTCAATTATGGTGGGAATCATTTCAAAACTAAAAAAAACTTAAATTGATAAGAGAATGGACAGTGATAGGTGGTATATGTAAATTTGTTCTCTTGTGTTTACAGGCACTCTCTTCATGTTACCTACCCAAACACGATTCAATTAAATCAATACCATTTAGTGTGAAAAGTGTGATTAATTTTTTGTTCCAAAAATATACCCTTTTTTGCAATTTTTTTTTATTGTAGTATTGCAAATACGAATACTTGTGGGTGTCTTATGTATGCGTTTGTGTTGGTGTTGGTGTTGATGTTGGTGTTTGTGTCTTTTTCTAAACGATTTGACATTTCCAAAGAAAACATTAATAAGTCTGTGGTTTAACTTGTCAATACTTGTTAATATTTGATATTTTGAGGCACAAGAATAGCAACAACACTAACAATACCAATCTTATATATAAAAATGGATGTGTGTTTGTTTGTATGTTTGAACTTTATAGACGACTAAACGGCTGAACCGATTTTCGTGAAATTTTCACAGTATCTTCCTGTATGTCTGGAAGGAGTTATAGGCTACTTTTCATGTTGAAATTTCAAATGAGCGAGGGGCCATGCCCACGTATACTACACACTACATACTTAATATTTAATTGCATATGAAATATATTACTCATACGCATAGTTACCCTGACAGTATGCAATAAAAATTCTGTGATTTTTTGCCGCATTAAACTTAATTTAATTGGATATCACTCATACGTCACATATGTAATTTTTTTAATGAATTTTACATCTATGTACAATGTACATACATATATTTACAAATATGAATGGGTGTTTATTTGTTGGTGGGTTTGTTTGAAGTCTATAGACGGCTAAACGGCTGGACCAATTTTTTTAAAATTTTAACAGTACCTTCCTGTATGTCTGGATGGAACTATAAGGAACTTTTTATTTTAAAATTTCAAGTAGGTGAGGTGCCACGCACACATATCTAATAAGTATTTAATGTCGCACGTCTCATTAACTGCAACAGCTAGAGACCTCAAATTTTGTATGGACGACTTTGACGTATATATAAACAAAATGGGTGGATTGGATATAGTGGGCGTGTCACCTCAAATATAAAAAATATTAAATTATTATATATAAGAAAATATAATAGTAAGGGTCCTAGAATTTTGTCGAATACACTTTAGTATCAATACGAATATTTTAGACAAAAGTGGGCTGACTAGGAAAAGGGGGCCTGGTACTTTCCATATGAATTAAATTTAAAACTTCTTATATCTCGGAAATCATTTATATATATATAAAAATGAATGTGTGTTTGTTTGTATGTTTGTATGTTTGAAGTTTATAGATGACTAAACGGCTGAACCGATTTTCTAAAAATTTTCACAGTATCTTCCTGTATGCCTGGAAGGAGTTATAGGCTACTTTCTATATCGATATTTCAAATAAGCGAGGTACCACGCCAACATATACTACATTACCTACTATTGTAAGATAATAACAAAATGGGTATATTGGAAAAACTATATCAGCAAGATACCCCAAAGTATCTACAGTTTCAATATAAATATTTTGGACAAAAATGGGCGAACTAGCAATAGTGGGCGTGACTCCTCCCATATAAAGTAAATTATAAAATCTCCATATCTAGAACACCAGAACAGTTAAACTACTCAAATTTTGTACGAATATCTTTTGTCTTGACAAAAATGGGCGACCTATCATTAGGGGGCATGGCACCTTCCATATAAAGTAAATACTAAAATCTGCATAACTGGAAAACTTTAGCAGCTGGGGTTCCCAAATTTTGTACGAGTAACTTTTGTTTAAATATGAATATTTTGGACAAAAATAGGGAGTTTAGCAAAAGCGGGTATGGCACCCCCCTAAGAAGTAAATACTAAAGTCTGCATATCTAGAACACCAGAACAGTTATTAATATTTTTGTTAAAAATGGGCGATCAAGCATTAGGGGCGTGGCAAACTCCATACGAACTAATTATTAAAATCTGTATATCTAGAAAACTATAACAGCTAGAGTCCACAATTTTGTATTCCAGCTATAGGAAGGTGGTGCCTCTCACGTGAAGTAATTACAAAAATTTTTATATTCTTATTAATTAATAATATTAGAAAAATTCTCTGATTAGTGAGTGTGGAAATTATTATATCCTGAAATATGCAATAATAAGGTACATATATGACCCTTAAATGGTTGAGTTTGAAATTTTCAACTCATATACATAGTAAGTACTAAAATTCATACTATTTAAATATTTATCTTGAAAAACATATACATACATATGTAAAAATAGGTAACTAATAAAAACATTATTTATTTGTCGCATATCTTGAAAACCATATTGGGTAAATTTTATAATTAGCATTTTATTTGGCATACATTGGGCGATAAATGGCCATGTAAAAATAGGCAGTAATATTTTCATTCATTACTTTTTCATTCATTACTTTAATAAAATGTAATAAAATAAAAGTAATAAAATGTAAACTGGCAATATTTTTCTCAAATAACATAAGTAGTTGCAAGGCTCATTAAAAAAGCTACCTGTGACCGACGCAAACACAATTATTTGTTAAATTTTGCAATCCCAGAGAGCAAATGAAAGATCGGAAGAGCGTGAAATTCGCCTCAGGACTGAAAAGTGTCGAGCTCAACCTCTAGAGCCGCCGAAACGCCATCACAACATGAAGAATGACTTGAAGGCCTACGACAACGTGCCACAACAGCAAGAGCTACTGAAACGCCTTCAAAAAGCCAAGAGCGCCTTGGAAGTCGACGAAATCTTACCTCTGAAACGCCTTCAGAACGTGAAAGACGTCCTGAAGGTCTTCGACAACATGCGACAACCGCACGAGCTACCGAGACACCTTTGGAACATGAAGGTCAACTACAAAGTCAGCGAAATCGTACCACAACATCACGAGCTAATGAGATGGAAGTCCAATGGATCCTATAACAAAGTATATAAAATTTCCATCAGACTTTTGCAGAATGACACAATCCAAAGAAGAATTAATAAAATTTTATAAATATGGAATGGTTATGTGAACGTGCGTTACTGGCATCCAAAAATATTGACGTTAATTCCATCAACAGCAATATTCTCAACAAGATCGATGGGAATCTAAGAACTTATAACTCGATCGACACAGTTTCAAATATTGAGGATGTCGTCAATTATCCAGTCGAATATTTAAATTCGTAAGACTTATCAGGCTTTCCACCACATGACTTACAGTTAAAAACGGTGTTCCCATTATTTTACTTAGAAATATGGATCCTCCACGTCTCTGTAATGGCACTCTACTAACAGTAAAAAAAATTATGAACAATCATTATAACTGGAAAGTTTAAGGGAACTGATGTATTGCTGCCACGTATTTCCATGACCACATCGGAGATGCCATTCGATTTCAAGCGCCTGCAATTTCCTATTCGCCTAGCATTTGCTATGACGTTTAATAAAGTTCAAGGTCAGTCCTTGCAAGTTTGCGGAGTTAATCATGAAAATCCATGTTTCTCACATGGACAGCTTTACGTCGCATGTTCGCGAGTAGGAATATCCGCAGATTTATATGTATACGCACCTGAGGGATTAGGCATTAGAATAAGAATTATTTATTTAAGAAAAAGAAGTATATATTAAATTTTAGCCAGTAAGAAATAAAGAGCGCATTAATGTATTATTTTAGAATTTAAATGAAATATATTGTCATCAAATGAAATTAAAATAAATCTTTAAGAAATATTGTATAAATAAATACATTTTTTAAGTATTATGTATTTAATTTCGATGGGGGTAGCGAAGCACACAGGGTATTAGCTAGTAGAAAATATAATAAAATAAAATATAAAAAAGAAGAAAAAATAATAAATTTGATATCAAATGGAAGAGAAAAGAAAATAAAAGAAATGGAAATGGAAAAGAAAAGAGAAAAAACAACAGAGATTTAAGCTAATTTGATGTGTGCGTTTGTTATCGATATATATGTATGTATAATCTTTAAATGATTAATTTCAGATACGATAACATTATCTGTGTAAGAAGATAAAATAAGAATGTTTGTTTGTCGGAAATTATGCAAATACTGACGATGCGTAGAATACCAGAAAAACCTCAATAGCTGGAATCTTCAGGATAGCTTAAACAGAAACTATTTTGCTTAATACCATGTACTCAATTGGCCTTTAGGTAGGATTACAATTCAGTTTCTCACATCACTTATGTTGTGTGCCTTAATTTTATCCATGAGGACCTACAGTTTAAAATCGATTCCAAGCGACATTTTTTGTGAAACTTTTCGTGGCAATTTTATTTTATTCTTAGAGTTTTTGCCAATAAACTGCTGTGAGAAAGACACCAAAGAAATATTTTTATTTCGTTTTCATTTTGTTTTAGATGTCTAAACTAGGGTTTTAATAACGGCCTCAAGTCTAATAAGCCAACACACTACCTCATAGACTACGGCCACTCAATACTTTTATTAAAATAAAAAACTGTTGAGATTTAATGCATATACCCAATATAAAAACAGAAATCTCTTTCAATTTCTTTAGAATACTTAAAACTGACAAGTGACTTCGATTTCGTTATGTTAAGACTTTAAGCCAAAACAAACGTTTTACTTCTCTTTACCTCTCCATTCCATTCTTTAATGCTGTGTTGCCACCAACAGTGTGTGACTGTATGTATATACATATGTGTTAAATATAATCTCATGTATTTGTAAATGTATTTGTGTGTTTGTATCTCAATATATTATGTTTAACAAGAAAACATATGCTAAAACCAATCTTCAGATACACAAGTAAAAATAAACCGCAAATACAACTGACATTCAAGGATAAATTTTCCTGTTTTTTTGGGGGGGAGTATTAAAGAAAAAAAGAGACAAGCACTCAATTCCATATGGGATAAACGAGAGAGAATTCTTTAAAAGCCACAAGTTTTTCTAAACAATTAGAAGAAGCTTATAAAGATAACGGGAATGGAAGATTTTATTAAAGCGGGTGAAAATTATTGGCCATTATAGGCCACTTACTTACGTCATCGGTCATTACAACCATTGGAAATCCAACAGAGTCACTTTGGACTCAATTATATCTTCCAGGATTATACAGATATCATCTAAATACACTCACAGACATATTTGTTTAGAATCGCCGTTAAACTGTTGGGGCTCGCCACTCCTGAGTAACATTAATACACACAAAATGGTTGCTCAACTAAGTATGTAGGTAGGTAGGTAGGCAGGTAGAGTTGGCTGTCCATCTAAGAGGATTGGATGGACACACTTAGTTCGCATATGGCCCATTGTGTTCGCTATCCGCTAGGAGTTCCTGATGAAGCGATTTAAGCTGGCAATGTCAATCCGTGCCAGTTCCTCTAGACCATCCATATAGTAAGCACCTAAATACCTCCTTCTCCTCCGCCAAAGAGCAGGACAGCCTCCTCCTCTTCCTCGTCTCTGCAGCTTCTGCAGAAATCATTAGTAAGATGTCTAAGACCAATGCGTCTCGCATACGTACCCATAATGCAATGCCCTGTAATGACTACGGCAATCACACTGATCGCGTTCTTTTGGAGTTTAAGCAGACCCTTTGTGCGCCCTTCATCCAGTCTTGGCCAGATTTTACCCGTGTCTGAAGTCGCCCATCTATAGTTCACGGAATCGACAATTGCATTCTTAATTATGAGCATAAAGGTTCCCATAGGGATGCCCATAGTCGAGAATTCATAGGGGAGTTCGATGGTCGTGCCCCGCCTGGCCAGTTCCTAAGCCCTGCAGTTACCCGCAATTCCACTGTGCCCCGCTACCCATATGATATGGACAACATATCGTTCTGCTATCTTGTTGAGACATCTGTGACAGCCGTACATCGTCTTATAGTTCATAACTCTGGAATTTAGATCCCTAAGTGTATGTAGAATTAATGAAACTCAATTCATATTTTGAAACATCAAATGGTTTTAGGCTTAAATTTTATTTTAAAATTTCCTCTTTAAGACCTCTTTGAGATAATTTTCGTTTTTCTTTATAAGAAATCCAATAAGAAAATCAGTAACAAAATAAAAATTTACTTTTGCAATGCAAACAATCGCAAACACTGTTAAAATCAACAAGAATTTTCCTGTGTCTAGTAGGAAGTCGAAGTGTAAGTGAATCGAAACTGTTTGCTGTTGCTATTGTTGTTGTTGTTTTGTTTATATTATTTGCTAGAGTTTCCTTTCCGTTTTCTATATTCTTTTCTACATTCCTTTACTATTTTTCTATTTTCATATCTTTTGTTGTTTCGATTTTACACTTTTCGCTTCACTTTTCTTTCGTGATGGCGTTTTTTTTTTTTCAATTTGATTTTTCATTTCCTTTGCAAATGGCGACAATCAAAGAATAAATACAAACACAACCTATAACCACATATGTAGGTACGTATATTTGTGTGTGTATGTACCAAACGTGGCAAACTTAGTTAAATACAGGGTGTCCTTGAAAATATGGTTATAATTGAAAATATATCAGAAGAAATTTAGAAAATGTGGTTATTGCACATACGTTTTTGCTGTCAATGAGATTTGCCGTCGGATCAAACGGACGAACCCACTGAAGCAATTGTTAATAGCCTTGAGTGGCTTAGTGGTTGGAGGCTTAACCACAGCTTATCTTTTCCTGTAAGTAAAGAGATTTTTCAACAGAATCCCATCATCTAAGCATTCCTCTTTGAAAATGACCTCCGTATGGAAAACACTCTCGTGGTCAGGCAGCCTATATGCCTTACAGTACAAAGCCTTACTCGCTGCAAGCCTATCTATAAAGATCTCAAATTCAATTTCGACTTTGGCCACTAGATTCACTGATTCTGTTTATGGAGCGGATTTTACTTAACCGTTTGACTGCTAAGCGATTCTGGTGAGAACGTTCGATATTGTCAAATAAAACACTCTAATTTAGACAAATGTCAATCAATTTTAGTAATTCTTTTTGTATTATAAAGAAACAATATTAATTGTGAATGTTCATACGGGTTATAGGGTGGGGTTAGTTGTTGGGTAAGATAGGGTAGGGTTTATATGTACTTATGTACACGCACAAACCTTTTGTATTAAATTTATATACATATGTAAATGATAAGTGTTATATATGTTTTAATTTTTGTCTGTATTTTCTTAAAACTTTATAAAGTGTATATTTGTTTGTATTTTGTAACGCTAAATATTTTTGTTTATAATGTTCTATTTTGTTCACGTTCACAAACTCTTAGTTTATTAATGTTCACATTGGTTTTAGTTTGTTAAATATATATTTGTATACATTTCCTTGATGATCACTTTTCTGTTCACACACGCAGAGCTTGTTGGGTTGCTCGTTACTCCTTGAGGATCGATAGTCAACTGAACTGCAAGGATCAAAACAACCACGCAGGAGATATTGATGATATGTGTGTATGTTGATGTGTATAGTGAATGTTGATGTGTGTTGGTGATCTTATTGTTATTATTTGTCAGAGATGTTTGTGTAGTTTGAAGTCAGGGTTGGGAATGTGTATGTTTGTTCACTCGTGTGAACATCCTCCCGGGCCGGCAACCTGTGGATAAAAACAAATTATTTGTAGTTGTTCAAAAAGAACAGTGAATGTGAATAAAAAAAATAAACATTAAATTATTTTTTCTTTGAAAATTAAAATTATTAAAAAGATTTTCGTAACAAATTAACGCAGCGCTTATGCGCCGCGTAGCAGTCAAACGGTTAATATTGATACCGTAGTATTTGTTTCTATACCCTTGAGTTATTCATGATTATTGAGTTCGTAATGATGATATCTTAACAGCTATTTTACTTGATTCCATAATATATTCTTGTGTCCCTAGGGTTACCTTGATTCCCGTAGAAACTTGGCTAAAAGCGTTCCTCATGTGTTTCTGGAAGTTATAGAAGCTTTGAAGTATAGAAGAAGAATAACCCACAAGGTCATGAAATATATTGCAGCACCCTGTCCACTTACATACAGTGCTCGTATACACTTCTTTCACACACATACACACAAACAATGTGAACTGGGGTAAGAGAATTAAAAAAAAGAAATCAATTGTAGTCGTGTAAACCTTGTGTTGCCTTATGTTTGTTAACTGGAGTGTATGTGTCACTCACTATAACACTTTCTATTGTACAAATCGTTTACAAGTACGAGGGTAGATGTAAAATAGAAAAATGTTTGCATTAAATCATATCATATACATGCATACATACATAATTGGCCATTACAACCCTTCAGTCAGGATTACGGCCTAGCTTCTCAACACCACTCATGTTGTGTGCGTTAATTTTATACATGAGTGGCGGGACCTACAGTTTAAAGTCGACTCCGAACGACAGATTTTTTGAGAAGCTTTTCATGGCAATTTTTACTCTCAGAGTTTTTGCCAGAAATCTGCTGAGAGGAAGTCGCCGAAGAAATACTTTTTGTATTTTGTTTTTGATGTCTGGCCTGGGATTCGAACTCGGGCCTTTCGTCTAATAAGCCAACACACTACCTACTAGACCACGGTGATGTATCATATCATATACTTTCATATATTTAGAACAACCCTCGTTATTGTATATTTATATATAGTATTTGACATGGTAGTGTTATTTTCTAATCCAGTATTTGATTTTCTATTTCTGTAACTTTTTCTTATAGGTGTGTATGTACTTGAGTGCGTGCATATACATATGTATGTGTGTGTAAGTGTAATGAAGGTTTTGTTGTCACTTGCAAAACGTCACAATTCTCTCTCTTTCACACATTTTCAATACAAATCAATTGATTGTTTGTTGCTGTTTTGTGCTGTTGTTGTTGTTGTTGCTGGTGTGCATCAGGGCAAAATGTTTATTTCCTTGCCTGCTTACGCTACGTTGCACATTTTGTTATGGTGTTGCAACATTTGATTTGAAAGTGTAACGAATTAGAAATCCAACCCAATACACCAAAAGGTCATGATCATTTTAAAGAAATTTATTTTAAAGAAATTTATTTGAACGAATTGCTTACTGGTTTGTTTACGGTCCTTTGGAATTTCGTTTGTCTTTCTTTGTGAATACCTGTTTAAGGACTTTATTTTTATCTAGCGTTATGTATGCACGTGTATGTGTATGTGTGTTAGGAAGTATCTTATCGCATTTGTTGTCTATTTGTTGCCAATATTTATTTTAAAAATCTGTTGTCCCTGCTACATTAGATGGTAGCAATTCATTTTCGAATTTCTCTTTTTTTTTTTTTTTGAATGTGTTGCTGGAAGGAGTTTCCATGGCAGAGTATTTGTTTAGTCTCGAAGGGAAATTTAAAAGAAATTTAATTATTTTTGTTTTTTGAATTTAATTTTATTTTCGCATTCTATTCGCATCTGTTCTGGCACGTATTGATGGTAGTCTTTTGGCTTATTCGACTTCCATAGGGTAGAGACCAAACTTAAGGCTGGACATCTTCCAGAAATCTTCGAAATGAATCTCTTCCATATTAAGGGCACTAACAATATAACAAATCACTGGTTATATGCTTAAAGAGATATGATTTGTAATACATTCATTTAAAATCATTTATTTATTTATTTTTTTATTTATTTGTTTATTCAATTCCTGTACAACAAGATTTAATCTTATATTTAAAGTACAAGAGAGAAGTGTTCATAAACAACATTTGGAGATCAAACTTTTCTAATGAATAAAGTAAAAGAGAAGAAAAAGTAATAATAATAATGATAACAATAGTAATAAATCATGCATAATTTAAAAAAATTTAAAATACTACGGTGCAAAAAACTCAAATAAAAATTTCCTAAAACTAGTTGCGTTGCTATTAAGTTGCTGAGAATGTGGAAGACAATTCCAAAGCCGTGCAGCATGAATGAAAAAATGCAATTCAGATACAAGGTAACGATGTAGGGGAATTATGATCCTGTTACCCCTAAGTGATCTAGCAAATCTTATTTTATCGCTAAGATATCCTGGAGATTCTGAATAAATGACCCTATGCAGAAGTAATAATACACGGATGCTCAAAAGATTGTCAAACGATACACCATAAAGCCTCAGAGAAAAACGGGACACATGGTCATATCTCACAATATTATTGAATAAGACGTTGAGCTTCTCCTTGCTAACGGAATCGCAACTTGCAAAAAGTTCACAGCCGTACATTAAACCAGGAAGAAGATAACATTTTGCAATCAACCGTCTTATATTCAAAGGCGTAAAGTATAGTGTCGACCAAAGACACCTCAACTTCATATAAGTTTGCCCTACGAGTGTGTTAACATGATTTGTGCTGTCATTAAAAGTCAACCCAAGGTTTTTGGCAGCATTCACAATCTTGATCTTCTCCCCGTTCATCAAGATATCGAGACCGATATTGGAATCAAGCGTCCTCCTACGAATAACCATGCACTTAGACTTATGAGGGTTTAAGCGGAGGCCATTTGCCTTGGCCCAATGATATATTCGATCCAAGTCATCATTGAGTCTGTTCACATTCACACTAGTAGATGACACAGGACTACTCAAATGTAACTGTACATCATCTGCGTACATATGAATTCTGCAGTGCTGTAGTTGGCTTGGCAAATCGTTGATATACATTGCAAAAAGAAGTGGTCCAAGAATTGAACCTTGAGGCACGCCTCTAGTTAAATTCAAGGCAGAAGACTGGGCATTTACCGAATGAACAAATTGTGAACGATTTGAAAGATATGATGATAAAAGCCGTGTCGAAGCTCCAGAGAAGTTAAAAAAGTGCACAAGCTTCATAGAAAGCATGCCGTGATCAACCGTGTCGAAGGCTTTTGAATGATCAAGGAGGACCAAGAAATTAAATTTACCTTCATCCAGTTCATGTCGTATATTTTCAGATACATCCAAAAGCGCAGAAACACAGCTATGGTTCTTGCGAAAACCTGATTGTTTCTCGGTTAACAACTTATTAGCATCAATATATGATGCCATTTGAGAGTTAAGAATTTTTTCCAGGACCTTGGATAGGTAGCACAGAATAGCTATTGGTCGGAATTCAGTATCATTCTTCGGTATTGGCAATATTTTCGCACATTTCCACCGTAATGGAAAAGTACTAGTAGTAATTATGCTATTGAATGTATATGTTATATATGGCATCTCAATTATCTCAATGTCAACTTTGAGATAAAAACGTTTACAGAAATCTAGCCTAGCATGAGCATAGCATAGATGACATCTCTACTTATTTAGTTATTGAAAGCGAAAAACAAAACTACAAAATAATTCACTGTGGGCACTTATTGTTGGAATATATTTTCACTTAAGGTCTTAATTCAACACATTATTCGATAACTTTTGAAATATGTATGCGTGTGTGTGTGTGTGTTCGTCATGTTTGAATTAACACTTAATTGCAATACAACAATAACAACAACAACAACAACAACAACTGCTTTTACATGCTTAACTCAAGGTTATTGCATAAGATAATGGAATTACATACATGCTGTTCAGTTTGAAGGGGAGAAAGAAAAGAAAATCTAAAGAAAGTTTTGCTGCAAATAAACCCGTATTGTTTGATTAATGCTGGCTGAATTGTAAGCAGTCAGCAGGCATAATTCTCTTTTCATCAATCAATTCAAAGTTTTCCAATTTTTTCTTCAAATTTTTTTCATTTTTTTTTCGCACAGATTTTCTATTTTTTCTAAGGATTTCTTTTCCATTCAGTTATCGTTACAAACATTGAGTTGATGGTGATAACAAACAAACGAACGAACGAATGAATGAATGAATAGTAAATAATTGAGGTTTATTTTATTATCGATTGAAGGATCAACCAATAGGCGTTTTTTTCTGCTTTTTCGGTTTTTTTTTGTATAAATTTTATCCAATTCTTGTGGTTTTTCTTTCTTTTTCTCCTCGTTTTTTTGATTGTTATACATACACCCACACTAATGAATGAATGAATGAGTGAGTGAATCATTTAGTTAGAGAATAGTTGTAATATTTTTTTGCTGCTGCTGCTGCTGTTGTTGTTATTTCTGGTCACAAGCATAAGAAGTTGTAAAACATTTTGAAGAGTTGGAAAAATCATCACGTACAATTTACGAATGACAAACACGTTCGTAATGAAAGCGTTTGTCACTTCATTGAATGTATGTGTATCTGTGTGTGTGTATGTAGTTTTAGTTTTTTTTCATCTTCTTTCTCATTTTAGTTATTGTAGTTTGTAGAAAACGTTTCAATTGCATTTTTCTTTCTCTTCTAATATTTTCCGAGGCTTAATAGACTTACACACTCACACATACGAAAAGTGGTTCTGTTGGAGATGAGCAAGTGTGTGCATTTAAATAAAACTTCCAAGATAGTCCGAATTTCTAATTGGGAGATAGTAGTGAGCATAAACTAGAAATACAGAATCCGATAAGATCCCCTTAAAAGTTGACGACCACGGCAAACGTTTAAAGGACTACGATTTACGTATTGGCACATGGAACGTCCGCACCCTTTACAGGGTAGGCGCTTCCGCCCAGCTGGCGGATGCCCTCATTAAATGTAGGACTGACATCACTGCCATACAGGAAATGCGGTGGACAGGACAAGGATGCAAAAGGCTTGCATCTTGTGATGTTTACTACAGCTGCCATGAAGATAAGCACGAATTCGGATGCGGCTTTGTGGTTAATAAGAGACTTCGTCACCTCGTCTCTGGGTTCACACCTGTGAACGAAAGAATAGCCACAATCCGCATCAAGGCAAAATTCTACAACATAAGCCTAATTTGTGCCCACGCCCCGACGGAAGAAAAGGACGATGCGGTTAAGGATGCCTTCTATGCTAAACTCGAGGACGTATATGATAAATGCCCGGCCCATGACGCCAAAATCGTCCTCGGAGATTTTAATGCGAAGGTCGGGCGGGAAGGTATCTTTGGCCCCACTGTCGGACAGTTCAGCCTCCACGCGGACACTACCTCCAATGGTATGAGGCTGATCGATTTCGCCGCGGCGCGCAACATGGTAGTATGTAGCACCAGGTTTCAGCATCTCGACATTCATAAGGCCACCTGGATGTCCCCCGATCGATCAACATCCAACCAGATCGATCATATTGTGATAGACGGAAGGCACGTTTCCAGTGTACTAGATGTGCGTACATTCAGAGGTCCAAACATCGACTCGGACCACTACCTTGTCGCAGCCAAGTTCCGATTGCGCATTAGCGCCTCGAGATCTGCGCGCTCTAGTACATTGCACAAGGGGCAACTGAGGCGTTCTCCGCTCAACTCTCGGATAAGCTCCGTCGCTCCCCATCCAATCTCAGCGACATTGGTGGACTGTGGGCCAACATTTCCCACTCTTTGCGCACTACTGCGGAAACAGTCCTTGGTTTCGAGCGCCCACCCCAACGAAATCAATGGTACGACGAGGAGTGTCGCGAGGCTGCTGCAGCGAAAAACGCCGCATACAAGAAAACGCTGCAGTCAGCCGCAACGCGAGCCATTGTCGAGAACTATAGAGAGAGGAGAAGGGATGAGAGACGCCTTTTCAGACGCAAGAAGAGGGAGCAGGAAAGGCGTGAGCGCGAGGAAGTCGAGATGTATAGGTGTAGGAATGATGCTCGAAAATTTTATCAAAAGGTTAAGCGTCTAACCGAAGGTTTTAAGCCCGGAGCGTCTTCCTGCAAAGACGAAAACGGAAACCTGATAACAGACTCGCAAGGGGTGCTGAGGTTTTGGAGGAAACACTTCTCTACTCTGCTGCAAGGTGATGACGACAACAATTCCGCCTTTAGAGATGATGTTTCGAACCCGATCGACGATGACGGCGTGGAGATTCCGCCGCCTAGCCATGAAGAGGTCAAAGTCGCGATTATGCGTCTTAAAAACAATAAAGCGGCGGGTCCTGATGGCCTCCCCGCTGAATTGTTTAAGACCGGATGTAATGAGTTGGTAGGGCGCATGCACCAGCTTATTTACAAAATATGGCTAGAGGAAAGTATGCCCAACGATTGGAACCTCAGTGTCCTCTGTCCTGTCCTGAAAAAGGGAGACCCTACGATATGCGCCAACTACAGGGGTATAAGTCTTCTCCCTATCGCATATAAGGTTCTTACAGGCGTATTGTGTGAACGATTGAAGCCACTCGTAAAAACACTGATTGGACCTTATCAGTGCGGCTTCAGACCTGGCAAGTCCACCATCGACCAGATCTTCACACTACGCCAAATCCTGGAAAAGACCCACGAGAAACAAGTCGACACACACCATCTTTTTGTCGACTATAAGGCAGCCTTCGATAGCCCCATAAGGGATCGTGTTTTTGCCGCAATGTCTGAGCTCGGTATACCTGCGAAGCTGATAAGGCTATGCAGAATGACGTTGAGCAATTCCTGCAGCTCCGTCAAGGTAGGAAAGGACCTCTCCGAACCTTTTGATACCGTGCGAGGTTTCAGACAAGGCGACCCCTTATCATGCGACCTCTTCAACTTCGTCATGGAGAGTGTTCTGCGAAAGGCGGGAGTGCATCGCAATGGCACTATTTTTCAAAAAAGTGTCCAGTTGCTTGCGTACGCTGACGACATTGACATTATAGGGCGTACCAAGCGAGATGTTACTGCTGCCTTTAGTGCTATTGAACGAGAGTCTAGTAAGATGGGTCTGGCAGTAAATGAGGGCAAAACAAAGTATATGTTATCGACAAGTAGAGACGCGCGGCGTATTGATTCTCAGATTACGGCCGATAACTATACTTTTGATACGGTCAAGGAATTCATCTATCTTGGCTCCGCCGTTACCACCAGAAATGATGTCAGTCTGGAGATCAAGCGTAGGATCACTCTTGCCAACAGGTGTTACTATGGTCTCAGTAGGCAATTGAGTAGCAGAGACCTCTCTCGCGCGACAAAACTAACACTCTACAAGACGCTCATCCTTCCCGTGCTTCTCTATGGCGCAGAGGCATGGACCCTATTAAGAACAGATGCAGCAGCCTTGCGAGTGTTCGAGAGAAAAGTCCTACGCAAGATCTTCGGTCCAGTGCGAGTTGGCGATGATTTCCGTATCCGATCCAACAGTGAGCTGTATGAGCTCCTCAACGACGTAGACGTTGTACAGCGCATTAATATCCAGCGGCTGCGCTGGCTCGGCCATGTCGTTCGAATGGAGGAGGATGCTCCGGCGAGACGGGTATTTGATGCGGGAATCTGCGGAAGTCGGCGAAGAGGACGACCTTGTATCCGTTGGAAGGACCAAATCGAGGAAGCCCTGTCATCGATTGGTGTGACCAACTGGCGTAGGCGCGCAAGAAGCAGAGGCGCCTGGAAGGATGTGTTACGGCAGGCCGAAATCCGTTAAACGGGTTGTTATGGCCAATTAAGTAAGTAAGTAAGTGAGCATAATAAATAAACAAAATTTTCTTATAGACGCATTAGAGCTATTAGAACAAGGGTAGTGCTGATCGGGTTATTATCGCATATTTCGAAAACAACGGGTATTCAGCTCTACAATTCATTTTCGACACCAGAATTCGCCTTTGGGCCCTTCACGTAGAGCCCGATAGCGATGGGATGGTACGTGTCAGAGATCAGCAAAGAGTATTCAAAATGATGAGTAGAATCGAATCATGCTCAAAATGTCTGATACTCATACGCATTCATACTTATTTTAATATCATGGAACCTCCTTTACTCATACTCAAAGTTTGAAGTACTCATCATGTTCATACTTAACAACATATATGAAGTTGTTGATTTCGACTCTCCATAACTCAACATATACACGAATAACAAAATATGTATGAATCGCTTACGAATACTAAAACACTTACTAGAAGGTTGTGTGTTTGCTCTGCTTGCTGCTCTGTCTTTTTTGTTTATGTGTCTTTATCGGATCATTTATAAGTATTAAAGGTTATAAATCTAAATGAGTAGGCTTATGAATCAAACATATTTCGAATGGTATGAGTTTGATGTTAACGTTGGACGCAAACTCATTGCAACATGTACTTAAAAACCAGCGTTGTAGTGAGTATGAATGAATCAGTATATAGTTAAATTTCAATATTTTTGATACACTTATATTCAAAATTTCATGAGTAGCGAAAAAACGATTCATTGCTGATCTTTGATACGTATGCAATTTCGAATGTGTATAATCACGTCCCTAAAGCGTAAAATAGTACTTCTGATCAATTTGCAAGCTTTCTACTGGGAGAGCATGTTTATAATCAAACTCTGTTTGCAATTGGTTCTCTATCTCCCGTACTTACTTAAAGTATGGATAAATAAGTCATTGAATGACAGCTTCAGAAATAGGAACTCTTGTTATTTGGCATAAATGACAGCAATACAGAACAAATATTGTAAAAACGATTGGCAATATGGATTTTAAAACTAGATCACCTTGCCATCTCTTTTATAAGTTTTCTCTTGGAGAAGATTTTTGTGTGCTACAAAGGAGTTCTGTTTTCATTATACAAAGACTGTAAATTGCTGTTTTTTTTTACACTTGCAAAGCTAAGATTCATTCTGTTTTATTCTTCTTCTGTTATTTTTTTTGCTTGTTTCCTATTCATTTGGTTTTTTGCTTATTTATGGTTTCAATAGTTATTTTTTTTTTTTTATTTTATTTTAATCAAACGTGTGGAAGGAAAGTTCTTTTTTGAAATGATTTTTCTTGTTTTCAATATCAATTTCAATTCGACCATCAACAAAAGCAATTTAGAGATAAACCAAAATAGTATCAGCAGTCAAACGACATTAAATATTAAAAAATCTTCTCTGCTTTGTTTGTTATATTCTTTGAAATTGTTTTTGTTGGTTTTTCTTTGGTTTCTTTATGGTCGGTTGTCATAATTGGTTAATTTTCAATTTTAATATTTCCGTTTTAGAAAGAAGGCCAAAAACCACATATGTTCGGGCTAAAACAAAACCATTGGATTTGATTGTAGAAATGACTTTTTTTGGCATGCCAAAAAGCTAAAATTAGACTCCAGACAGGAAAATTCTCACACACATAATAATGGTTTTCATTTTAATGGCTTGGCCTCTACAGGCCGGGCAATGAACATATGCGGTGCATGTAGTATTGTATTGAAGCCATGTTAAGCCATTTCAGTTAATGTTTTTGGCTTTAAAATTTAAATTTTTCTTGTTTTTGTTTTTTTCTTTTGCTTTGTTTATTAATTTTTTTTGGTTGAATTTTAATCCATTCATAACACAATTTACGCAGGTATTCGTATTACAACTGATTAGTTTTCATTATTCATTAATGTCCTATGCTTATCGCAATTATTTATCGATTGCTTAAGGCCTTAAGCTTGTGTGCGTGCGTGTTTGTTTTTTATTTTGAAGCAATTTAAACGCTTGTTCTTCATTAACAAACACTCATTTAATGATTTACAAAATACATCTGTGTGTGTGTGTGCGTGTGCGTGTTTGTGTATGTTTTGAATATTTTAAAGGATTATCATGTGTGACAAATGACGTCTGTCTGTCTGTATTAGTTCTCATTAATTGTTGAACACAATTTAATACAAAACTATTCTAAATACACGGCTTTAATGGTAAAACAATTGTTGGTTTTCATCGGCCCTTAATGTCCGGAATATTAGGAATATGTTACACATGAAAGTATTGTAACTTGGCTTACTTCAATCTATTCTCTTTAGCTTTGTATTCGTTCCTCAAAATGTGATACGTATAGATTTGGCATTCCAGCTTAAAATTTCTATTTTTTTACGATGTTATCGTCATAGATTTGTTTTTGAAATAAGATACACCTTTTTTGTTAAGCACTGTATATTTAAACACAAGTAATCTTTTATAGGTAATAATGTCAAACAGTATTGCTTTATAAGGCAATCTTAGTAAGAGTAATTAAGCTCCCTCCCTACGTCATTTTAAAGGTTATTTAACAGTGAACGTTCTACCTAGGCCGTGTATCTAATTCAAGGATTAGCGGGGCCTAAGTTGAGGATAATATTCTCTAAAAAGAGCCTCGTAATGTTAAATTATGTTAAAAGATTTAATTTTACGTTGAGATAAACTCGCTAATATGAATGAATGATGAGTATGTGAGGCTTAAAATATTTATTATTACAGTCTTTTACAAGCAAATAAGTACTGCATCAATTATTTCATAACATTTTACAATCCAAAAAGAAAAAGTGACAAGATACGTCATTAGAAACAGTTAGTTTCACCTAGTGGTAGAGTTGTGTAACCAGGAAACATTAGTCAAAGAGTGGAATTGATCCTTAACTTCCAGCCTAATCATGGCCAAGGAGATTACTATGCACCACGGATCATATATTGTGTCTTTCAGTGCTTCATCCAGTCCCACAAATAAGGGGCGCCTTCGAATAATGAATTTAAATATTCATTTAAAAACCGTCCAAAGGATTTAATTTCGTTTCTGAATTTTTTTTTAAATTGTTAAGAGGATCATTTAAGAAGTTATTGACGTCCAACATACCTAAGCTTCGGGACCAACATCTCGACTTTAAATTCTTATGCTTTTTCATAGAGTTTCTCATTATTTTTGCCAATACTGTTCAGTATTGGTATTGTATAATAGAATGGAATTAAGTATTCATGTTCATGCATGTTCATGCATGTTCTTGTGTTAATATTAATATGAATTATTTGAACTATATTTTATCGATAACTTTTAACAATAGAAAACAATTTTAAATCTTTTCCTCATGCATATATTCTACTACCATACACAGGTCAACAATGAATTTCTTATTTTTCTTTTTACATTTTAAATTGTCTGTTTGAGATAAAAATATCTCAGTATCTTCGCAACAGAAGCATTTAACTTCGAATGCCGTCAAATGTCATACGCTTTTTGCAAGAAAATTTTTGTTATACAGTGTTTAATTCTTAGCATATCATTCTTTTATTCCTTCTTGTTACTATATATGAGTACATATTTATAATATCGAGTACAAGAAAATCCATTTCATGTTGCAATTTATGGTTGCATTGTGTATCTAAATATTCATGTTGTTGTTGTTACATTTTTTTAAACAGAAATAGAAATTATTCATGCTACTGCAATAAAAAGTTTGTTTTGCATAAAGTATTTGAAATAAATCTTTTAAAAAATAATTGAACATAAAAGGAATTATATTTTATCGCTTGAAAACAAAGATTCTTTAAGAGGAGTTGTTTTGTTTGAAACATATACTCTGTCTTGGCATATTGTTACAAAAATAAAAAAATCAAGATACTTGTGATTTGCTTTTAGATCGCTTAACATTAAAATTATAAATAAGAGCTACAAAAACAAAACAATGCAATGAACAAACCTGTTTACAAATTATCGTACTTCTTAATATAACAACAAACACCAGCATAAAAAATGGTAAACAGGTAAACAAAAATATACAAATAACACTACAAGAATGAATATAAACGAAATACACAAACAACACTACAATAATAAATATAAACAATGATGTGGGTGCCCTGGTAGTGGGTAGTGTGCTAGACTATTAGCGTGAGGGCCGTGGGTTCGATTCCCACCAGAGACTCTGGTCTGTGACACTACCGAGCATATGGTCTTGTTACTCCGCTCGTATAAAAATTAGAATATAATTTGTAATTGTATTGTAATTAATAAATAAATAAATAAATAAACAATGATGTTTACATTTATAGAGATTTAGGGAAGAACATTCATCAGACTGTTTACTCTGCCACATAAAAGGCAAGTCATAGCAGATGACTGAGTTCGTGAAGTTCACTCAGTTGTGTGTGAAGACGCGATGTGTTTGAAGAGAGTAACCGTGTCGAATAATTGTCTAGTAATTGTTATTGTTTATGTGGCTTTCATTGGAGTTTTGGGTCCAGTATCACATCTAATGTTTATTTTTCTAAGAGCGTGTCAGCCCTGGTGCTTAATCGCATCTTGAGACTGCATCTACAAATATTATTCCTGATAAGTGGTTAAATGATCTCATTTAACACTGAAGGGGGAGATCATAAACAACAGCAACAGACACAAATTGTCAACGAGAGGTACAAATTTATCACACGCATGTTGATTTCGTACAAAATTTTATTTGCAGCGTTACCACAGGCTACTGAGGAAGCATTGAAGAAAATTTTACTTAAATACATGGTTTCCTTATATGACTAATAAGAATTAATTGTGTTTCCTTGAAGTACAATTGCTCCTTAATTGAAACAATAAGCGTACTGTTTAGGCATTCAAATATTTCTCTTAACAATTTTCTTCTCTTCTCTTGTTCTTCTCTTCTGAATTAAGTTTTAAACGACCAAAAAAAAAAAAAAAACAAAGAGACATTAATTATTATCACAAACCAAATACCTGAGAAATGTTGAAAAGTTTTGAAATTAAGAGATTCAGAGATTCGGCCTTTAACATGGCCTTGATTGCTTGTCAAAGCCTTTTGTGTAGAACATGATGAAAAGAACGTACACACACCCAGACTAGTTTTGCACTTGAAAATAATCAGTCTATGTCTGGGTATTCCTGCTCACTCACTCTCTCCTTCTCCTTCTCTCTCTCTCTCAACATGTTCTCTGTATCTTATCCATTAATAATGGCCAGCCAATATTTAATTTGAAAATGCCCTCAAGTGTATCATAATCGGCTTCAGCAAGCATATGGTCATTATCACCATAATGCGGATGCGGATGCAGATGATGATGATCATCTTTAGCCTAGACAGCTGCCTCGCATTACATGTACATTAGAGAGAAAGAGAGAGGCTCAAGTTTAGTTTTGCCAACTTATTTTAATAATAACAGCGCCAATAACCAACAAATTATTAAAGCCTCATTGCATTTCACTTCAGAGCCACGTAACAAACCGTCAATAAGCGGAAATAGGAAGTGAAACCATAAATGTTTTTGTTACACTATCGTAGCAATTGAATGAAAAGAATGAAAGAAATACACAGAGGAACGAGAAGGAGGAAAGAAGAAAAGAAATTTTCCAAACTCATAATGATATTCGTAAGAAAGTTTTGTAATTGAACGGTAACGGGTACGGGTACAAATTGAAAATTTTTGTAACAATCCCTGCCATCCATCCATAATACCAGCCAGCAAGCCAAAGAAGAATATTTAATGCGGTAAAAATTAATTTTAATTGGAAAATCAATTCCAATTGAAATGTATAAAGAGCTAGGGAGAAAAGAGAGAAAAAAAAAAATTAAACTAGAAACTGCAAGAACTTAATGCCAGTGAAAGGCGCAGCGGAAATGAAGTTTTTCTTTAAGCCTTAAAATTCGAAGTGAAGAAATGTTGCCGAAAAGGCAGGCAGTAACACAAGGTAACACTATACTTTTTTATAATATGAACAGCTACGCAGATACTAGCAATACTACTAAATAGCCTGTACTCAATGCCACTATCACATTTAGCACTATGGACAGTATGGTATATCCAGGTAAGAAATTCTAGGGCCAAACTTTATTAGACAGAAAGCGTACTGAGCCAGTACTTCGTAAAGACACTTCTGTTACTGTATCTATTCCTAGGAGACATTGTGCAATAAGTTGGCATACAGAGAGAATTCGTTTATCTGGAAATGATTTCTGCAGAGGTTTTAGATCGATTGAAGTGCAAGAGACAGATTTCTGTCATTTGGCTTAGCCTTTCTCGATTGTTTAACGGAGCTATCGTTACTAGGTATTGGATTCCTGCTGTGACTAGTGTAATGGATCACAAAAAATTATTTGCAATTGAATAGAGGATATCAGTCGTATGAAATAAATATTTAAACAGAGAAAATTGTTAGTATTTTAAAAGAAACTTGATCTTCAGCTAAGCATTATAAATTGTTACTTCAAAAGGACCACACTGTGAGCCATAAGTTGCCTCATGTCTGTCCTATATTTCCCCAAAATACGTTGGCTTTACGTCAATTGCGTGTTTATTCCAACGAGAATACCATGTTGAATAAGAAAGCTTAACGGCTGACTATACATTTTAAGTGATCTGATATAAAACAGAAGCGGTTAGAAGATACTCAGTCCGTTATGTCTTGTCTAAAGCAACGGGAGAGAATAACCGATATTGTTGTGGAGTAATTTTCTTTATCCATGCACTGCAGAGTGTTAAAAAATACTGTGTATGAAAATCTTATTAAATATTAGACATTTCATGTAACTTGTGAATATTTTCTTGAATTTTATTTTATTGTCTTTTCGTTCTCCGTCTACTGCGTCTTGCCAATAAATGTACATACAATATCAGTAAAATGCCAAACAAACTGTGTTAAATTGAATTGAATTTTATGCACATGTACTGCCTACAAATGTGGCTTGTTAAGCGACCAAACTTTTTCCGGCTGCGTAAATAGAAACTATTGCTGCAACTATAACACAACTATGCAACTGCTAGCTGTACTCCCGCTGCTCTTCAAGCGTGAAATGGAATATAAAGCGTAAAAGTGGCTGTGGAAATGGAAATATAAGTTGGCTGCAGCATTTTCTAACCAGCCAAACAAACGAAATCAGGCAGCCAATATTCATACACACAACAACAACAACAAAAACAGGAGTGATAAAGTTTTTGGATGCAAAAACTTTCCGGCTCTTATATTTTTGTTTGTTTTGTTTGATTTTTCCACACTTTTGACTGCAACAAATGTAACAATAAATTTTGTACAGTACAGTACAGTAATAGCAACGGTAAATGTAGATGTAACTGTAACTGTAACTGTAACAGAAGCAACAACAGTTTTTGAATTGGTATACAACAAGTATCTGTCGAAGTAAGAGATTTTTTTTTTGTTGTTGCAAAAAAAAAATATTCACAACGAAATTCAAATAGTCATGCCACATACATGAACAATTTCAAATGCTACAATTGCAACGCAAGTTCTGAGCAAAAAAACAACAACAAGAATTTTTTGTTTAAGCGGTGTGTAGCGCAAAGGGAAATGCAAAACAGCAGCAGCAATAGCAACAATAACAAGTAAAAATAATAATAATTCAACTTTTATAGCTAAAAATTTAAACAACAATGAATGAGATTTCTGACGATTTTTTTTCTTTCTTTCTTTCTTCATATTGAATTTTATTTTTTCTCTTCGCTTGGATAACAATAGCTGGCTAGGGTAGAGAGGGGCTGGGGTGGTAAATGTTGATTTCGATTTGCAAACCGCTGAATAATTTCAATATAAACGCCAATAATATATAAAACTCAACTCATACAGAGTTTTACTGTGTGAAATAAGTTTACGAAAAACCAATATTCTTCTAGAACTCTGGCTCAACATACAAACGCACGTGAATGCATGGTCCTAACAGAAGAACTGAGATGGCCTTAATGTTGGGCCTTTGAGAGTAGCAAAAGGCCTCTATTCATTACGGAAAAGTTTTGAATTGAAATTTTTAAGAATAATTTTGAAAAGCAAGCTAGTCATATATATTTGGTCCTTACAACCCTTCAGTCAGGATTACGACCTCGCTTCTCACATCACTTATGTAGTGTGTGTTCATTTTATACATGAGTGGCGAACGACTGATTTTTTGATAAACTTTTCTTGGCAATTTCATTTTACTCTTAGAGTTCTTGCCAGAAGTCTGCTGAGAGGCAGCTGCAGAAGATATATTTTTTTCATATTTTCCTCTTGATGTCTGACCTGGGGTTTAAAGCGTGGCCTTACGCCTAACAAGCCAATACACTACCTACTAGACTACGGCGACTTCGTGCATGCTATTCAAGCTCTGTGATAAACCCAAAGCGGCCCCTTGAAATACCCACTCACGACTGCGATATATACGAACAATACACATCCAAACCTTTAGAAATAAGCAACGGTGGGGGAGTGTAGGGAATGAATGCAATGAATTTTCAAGTGAGTGCCAATATACGAGTGAGTAGTAGCAGAAGTAAAGTTAACCATTGAACCATTGAGTACAACCAACACCAGCGCCAACATAAAACCAACCATCCGTCGAACAAATAATACAAAATATTATTTGCTTTTTATTTTCAATTGTTAAACACTTCAGTTTAAGAAATATTTTTGTCTAGCATCCATACACACACAACAATAAAATGCCACCCACACTAAGATACATCGACATATACATATGTATGTATATATGGTATGTATATGTAAATACACATAAGAGCTTAATAACGACAGACGCAATAGCAATACATAAGTATAATGAGGGTTGCGATGAAAGGCATCTTAAATCAAATGGACATCGATTATTTCGATTAAAACCTAAAATTCGTTAAATAGCTTCGCATTAGGAATTTTGTAACAAAATTATGAATTATCATGGTGACTAAGATTGCCAGTGAGACGGCTGTGTCGCAAATATTGTGTTTACATCATTAGTTATTAGAGATTGTTAGATCATTAGTTTTCTTGAACGCCAACATTTAGCCTCAGTTAGGTTGTGTGTTAGTTTGCTGGTTGCTGATAAGTCCTGGCTTGAGCAAGAAACTTGCTTCTTTGTTAGACTCACCTGACTAAATTGAATACAATGCATACCAACCAAGTATTTAAATAGATTGCAAGAAATATCTCTGTCTCTGTATCTATTCTCATGACTCATTGCCTAATGGATTGGCATATGGAGAGACTTTGTTGTCTGCCATTGAGCTTTGTAAAGGTTTTAGAGGTTTATAGCTCAAGTTCAAGTTCTTTCAATTGTTTTACCCTTTGTTGATAGCGATCAGCAAATTCATTATAAAGGGTGTTTTTTATAGAGGTATAGAACTTTAACTTGGCATTACTTTTCAAGATGGCGACCGATTTAACAGCTGTCAAGTGATTTATTCTCAGTTTGGTTTGGGAATTGTTCATGAATAGGCTCACGCCTGAACAACGCTAGCAAATAGTGCAATTTTATTTCGATTTATTGAAAGACACGTTTGGTGACCGCCTAATTTCACGTTTTGGACCTGTGAATTGGCCTCTAAGATCTTGTGATTTAACACCGCTAGACTACTTTCTGTGGGGCTATGTAAAGTCATTGGTATATGCGGTAAAGGCACAAACGCTTGACCATTTGGAAGACAACATTCGCCGTGTTATTGCCGATATACGGCTACAAATGCTGGAAAAAGTCATCGAAAATTGGACGTCCAGATTGGACTACATCCGCGAAATCCGTGGCGGTCATATGCCAGAAATCATATTGAAAATGTTATGCCACAAGATTATCTTTCGGATAAATAAAATTCATGTCATCGTTGTTTTATTGCAACTTAAAGTTCTATACCTCTATAAAAAACACCCTATATTTTCAGGCAGATTTACAGCTTAATTCAAGGTCGTCATTCCTAATATTGATTGGCATGGCCGGCAGTTAGTTCCGGGGTCACTTCCTTGATTATATAATTGAATTAATATGATTAATTATATACAGAATTTAATTTCCTGTACCCTAAAGCTCCATCCATATAAAGGGTGATTTTTTAAGAGCTATAGGAAAATTTAAAAAAAAACACATAAAATTCAGAAAAAAAGGATGAAATCTTTATTTGAATCGATAGTACGGTCCATATAATTTAATGTTTGAAGATTATTTCATGCAAATGTTGACCGCTACTGCGCTTTAAATGGTCCATCCGCTTAGTCCAATTTTGGCATACTCTTTCCAACATTTCGGCCGGTATCTCACGAATAAATGCTTCAATGTTGTCTTCCAATGTGTCAATTGAGCTTTAACCCACAAAAAATAGTCTAAAGGCGATAAATCGCACGATCTAGGCGGCCAATAAAATGTTCACTGAACTCGCCTCTCAATAAGTCCCTTGTTACGCGTGCTGTGTGGCATGTGGCACCGTCTTGTTGAAACCACATGTCATGCAAGTCAAGCTCTTGCATTTTGGGCAAAAAAAAAATTGGATATCATCTCACGGTAGCGCTCACCATTCACATTTACGTTACGATTCGCAGCATATTTGCAGAAGTACGGTCCAATGAGGCTACCAGCCCATAAAGCGCACCAAACTGTGACTTTTTCTGGATGCATTGGTAGCTTTTGCAATGCTTCTGGCTGATCTTCACTCCACAAACGACAATTCTGCTTATTTACGTATCCATTGAGTCAAAAATGAGCTTCGTCACTGAACACAATTTTTCGATAAAGAAGTGGATCTTCGGCCAACTTTCCAAGAGCCCATTCACTAAAAATTCTGCATTGCGGTTGGTCGTTCGGCTACAATTCTTGCACCAGCTGTATTTTGAAAGGCTTCACACCTAAATCCTTCCGCAAAATTTTCCACGTTGTTGAGTAACAGAGGCCCAATTGCTGCGAACGGCGACGAATCGATAATTGATGGTCATCATTAACACTGGCTGATACATACATAATTGGCCATTACAACCCTTCAGTCAGGATTACGGCCTAGCTTCTCAACACCACTCATGTTGTGTGCGTTAATTTTATACATGAGTGGCGGGACCTACTGTTTAAAGTCGACTCCGAACGACAGGTTTTTTGAGATGCTTTTCATGGCAATTTTTTACTCTCAGAGTTTTTGGCAGAAATCTGCTGAGAGGAAGTCGCCGAAGAAATATTTTTTCATATTTCATTTTGATATCTGACCTGGGATTCGAACTCGGGCCTTTCATCTAATAAGCCAACACACTGCCTACTAGACCACGGCGACTACACTGGCTGATACAGCTGCGATATTTTCTTCAGTTCGCACTCTACGTAAGCGTGTTGGTGGTTTAATGTCCAACAATGTAAATTTGTTGCGAAATTTAGTCACAATAGCCCGAATAGCCGCTTCTGTGGGTCGATTAAACTGACCATAAAATGGAAGAAGCGCGCGATGAACTTTCTTAACAGAGCACGTATTTTGATAATGATTTTGCAAGCGTTGTTTGTTTGTAAGACGATTCATGGTTAAATTATAGATCAAACTCAAGATGTTTGACAGTGAAACAAAACACGAAACGTGCTTGAGCTGTTTAAACCAGTGTTGCCAAAAAGATAATAGCTAAAAAATCACCCGTTAGTACACACCATTTGGATAGTGTACTAAGTAAGCATCTTCTCTTGTTTTTCCATACAGATATTAGATTCTTCTATGCTTGTCTTGACCAAGCAGACATCTTTTTTAAATGATACATTTATTAACTTATTTCTCTCCACAATAATAAACTTGAAACTTCTCACACTACCTTCGCAAAACTTTTCTCTATTATTATAGATAAATTAAAGAAGTTTTTATATTTTTGCAAAAAAAGAAAAATCCAACCAAAAAGAAAAGAAGAAAAAAAAATTTAAAATAAATAAAATTGCGGAAAAATTGAAAAGCAATTATTTGAATATGATTTCAAACTACTACATACACTCTGACGAGCCACTAAATAGTGCTTAATGATGTGAGTACGGGTAGTGGGGTATGTAGAATGTGGTGTGAGAGGGCGATACTAAGTTGAAAGAAAAACTTTAAATGGAATTATTGATTTATATGCTCAAGTTTTTAATAAGAAGACATCATCGTCTTTATAATAATATTTTAATCGGTATTTTATGTGAGAATTGTTTTTAATTTTATTTTTAATTTTCATGTTCATTCTTATTGTGGAATACTTCGCATAGAGTTTTTGAAGTTTAATTTTGAAGCAAAATTTTAAAAATACATTTTCTTTGACATGGTGGAAATGTTTTAATTTAAAAATGCGAATGATTCATAAAGGAATGGATTTAATTTTTTATTTCAGGTAAAAAAGAGAAAAATCATGAAAACACTTGTGGCTCGTTATGATATCACAGATTTTCCTTCATTTTAATACTGAACCCGTCTGGAATATAAGTTAAGCATGAGATCTGTCTCAAATAGCTTATTGTGATCATAACAAAACTAAGATAGTGTTACGTTTTTGCCTTTTAAAAACGTTTAAAATATGAGCTCGTAGATTGACAGATCTTTGTAACGGAGATCTTCAAACTACGATTACTCTCTTCAAACGTACCGCGTCTTCACACAAGACTGACTCAACTTCACTAACTCACTCACCTGCTTTGTCTTACCTTTTATATGGCAGGGAATACAGTCTGATGAATGTTCTTGAAGGCGAATTGTTAGTGACTTCGCGATGTAACAGCAAAACACCAGTATCTAGATTTTTAATTTTCGCAACAATAGTTTAAAAGCTTTTTCTTCATCTCCAATTGCTTTCAAGCTATTTGGAGGTTTTAATAAATCCATAAAGTCTTCCCGGCACTTCCCTGTAATTGTGGTAAAAACATGTACAAAAGAAATCAATGAACAAAATGTAAAATCCTCTTCAATTACATATATACATAATTGGCTCATTACAACCCTTCAGTCAGGATTACGGCCTAGCTTCTCAACAGCACTCATTTTGTGTGCGTTAATTTTATACATGAGTGGCGGGACCTACAGTTTAAAGTCGACTCCGAACGACAGATTTTTTGAGAAATTTTTCATCGCAATTTTTACTCTCAGAGTTTTTGCCAGAAATCTGCTGAGAGGAAGTCGCCGAAGAAATACTTTTTGTATTTTGTTTTTGATGTCTGGCCTGGGATTCGAACTCGGGCCTTTCGTCTAATAAGCCAACACACTACCTACTAGACCACGGCGACTTCTTCAATTACAATATATAATAAATTATTAATAGAAATTTGTTTGACAATCAATCAATATAAGAACTTTTATTCAATATATCTCTGGCCTTAAGTTTTTCATTCCCTACTTTAATTAGTTTCAATAAAAATGAAAAAAAAAAGTTGAAAAAGAAAAACGTTGACGAAAAAACCTTTTCGTAATGCAATGGAATGAAATTAATTTCAAAGTCGAGTTTTCTTTTCCTTCATTATTATTCACCAAGTATATTAGAATAGCGAGCATATGACTTTGAGTTCTTATTTGTGACACTTTAGAAGAACGTAACGCAAGACACAAACGTTTCTATTGAATGGAATGGTACCACAAATCGGATATCATGCTACAAACGAATGCTGAAAGACTATGCATTCCGCGCTTTTGTTGTAGCTTAAGTTGCTGTAGTGTTCTGATTGTCTCGCAGTTACCCTGAGTCTGGTAAACACTAGGCCAGCATTCCTTTAGTCACTCTCTTGGCTCAACTCTGTTACTACACTTTCAATGTTTTCTATGCAACTTGAAACCTCATATAGGTTTAGGTTGAGGTCGGAGTAGTAGCTCTGATATCACAAAGCTCACTTGAGCACGCATAGCGGCCCGTTGTGATGCCACGGGTGAGCGCAGGCCCTGTACTAATCAAGTTCCACCAAAATCAGGGAAAAGTAAGAAGTTGGTTAGCGCAAGGGCTGCACAACAAAAGCACGACTACCCCGCACTGGAAAACCAGCCAAAAAATTTGATGAACGAAGCTATATCCTTGATGTCAATAGATGATAGCTCCGTTAAGCTAACCAGGAATGGGGAGCCAAATAACCTATATCTACACCTAGCAAGAGACGGGCACTGGCAACGAAAGTGAACAACAGTCTCCTCTTCCTCAGTGGACCTGTATCCACGGCAGAAGTCGTTGAAAGGGAGCCTCATTCTTTCCGCGTGTCTACCCATGACGCAGTGTCCCGTAAGCATGGCCACTGTAGTCGAGATGACATCACGACCAAGACCAAGTAATCGGTTGGTACGCCTTCTATCCATCTTGGGCCAGGTGAGTCTAGCTGTGGAGCAGGACTCCTCATTGACCCAGGATAGGTTGGCGTCCCGAAAGAACCTCCGCGCAATGGTCAACTTGACCGAGGCAAGTGGCATACCCAATTCAATAGAAGAGGATTCCGGAAGGAGCGTACCAGCTCTGGCGAGCTCGTCGGCCCTACAGTTCCCCGGAATTCCACTATGGCCGGGGAACCACACCAGAGAGATACTGGTGAAGCGCCTCGAGAGAAGGTCGAGACAGCGGCGACATTCCCTAATCACGGAACCCGATAGAGATCCTATCGCGGCCTGACTATCAGAGAAGATCGAGACGCGAGTGAAAGGAGCATCGTTGACGAGGATCCATTGAGCGGCCCGGTAAATTGCCATCACCTGCGCCTGAAACACACTGCAGTAGTCCGGCAGACGGAGAGAAATATTCAGGTCCAGTTTCCCAGAGTAGACACCGCTCCCACGCCTTCTAGAGCCGTCGGTATATATATCCAGGACTTCCGTATTAGGATTCCAGTCATCCCTACTTGGAATCAGAGAGTGGAAATATCTGTCAAGACAATATTCAGCAGGCAAATAGTCTATGTTCAAAGGGCCCACTGGATCAACCCCCAGAATAGTTGAGTGACCAGAGGGTAGAATGTGCCAACGAGAGAGAGCATTAAGTCTAGTCGCAGCAAAATTGGCTATCTGCTTAGCGAGAAGCACAGTAGGAAGCCAGTTTAGCATTGCGAACAAGGCTTTCGTGGGGGTGGTGCGAAGAGCGCCAGTTATATAAATGGCAGCAGACCTTCTGACCTTGTCAAGAAGTCTGACGTTGTATTTCTTGTCCAGAGCAGTCCACCAGAAAGCAACACCGTATAAGAGGTTGGGTTCAATGACCGTGGAATATATCCAACGCATGATCCTTGGTCGAAGACCCCATCTGGTTTCGACCAGATAATTCTTAGGTGAATCTATTTTACTCGAAATTCACGAGTGTTCCACCACGCATTACGGATTCACCAGGGAAGAATGAGCATATTTTAATGTACATCAGTCTTTGCTGCCATTCACTAATAGATTATGAATGCTCTTCTGATTTCATTCGTCCGATGCTGGTGCATTTTGCGTTTTATAAAGGCGGGTAAACTATTTCGCGTAGACATTTATCGGAATCTTCTTTGGTGTCCGTTGCCTTTAGGTGTTTTTCAGAATTCTTACCTGATTAAGTTCCATAGTTCAGTTAGCTAAAGACTGCTTCTATTCAGGATTCAGAATTGCAATCATTTTTGAGGGAGATCAATAAATCGTAGACTAAGTGAACATAATGAGTTGCTTATAAACGTTATTGTAGACGCAAACCACTTTCTTTTATTGTGTTGTGTAAGGCATTGTACAGTCATCTTGGCCCAAAACTGCAACATTTTGTAGATTTATTTGCTATTGTTGCAGAATTTTGTTGCCTAGAAACAAAAGGACTACAAGACAGATAGAGAGAAAGAGAGAGCGAGAGAGAGAGAGAAAAGACAATTAAATTATTTATTTGTAGGCCAAAGTATGTAGAAGGAGTACAGAGACAAAGGCATTAACTCGCTACAGTCTTTGAAAATCAAAAGCCATTTCAAATCTATGGGACAATGGAATAATTGTTGTTGTACTAAATGAAAATGGGTCAACTTAAATGGAACGAATTTATAATGAAATCATTAAAATTACAACAAATATTACAACATACAACACAACATGAAATGAAAGAAAATAGGGTAAAAGCCAATTAAAACATAGCCAAAGAGAAGAATACAGAAGAATTTCTTATGAGTAAAATTTTTGCTCAAATTGAGACGTTATTTGACAATCCAAGAGTTATGCAAAGACATGGCAATACTTAAAATAGCACACTGCACAATAGAGAAACAGAAAGAAATGTTAATTAAACAGCATCTTAAAAATTCCCAGTTGCACTGGCAGTGACCATTTGATTTAAACTATGCGCCACCACCATCACCATTGCCATCACCAAAGAATTAATGACAGCAACCAAGACAACGTTACGAGTAACAATAGAATAAAACGGAAATAAAGTCTGAGGGAAAAAAAGTAGAAAAAATAAAACAACGAAATTAAAATCAAGCTTAAGTGATATCTCTCAGCAAGTAAGCCATAAAACAATTGGGCGTATAAAGGGTGGATTGGTAAAGGAGGGAGGGGGTAGTGTGTGTAAAGATAGCAAATGCCTGCCATTTATATGCCACTTTATATATAAAACTGATTTAGCCTTCCTGCAGCAGCCATAAAGAACGAAATTATTCGAAAGAACAAATTGGACGAAAAGGGGTTTCTTTTGTTTTCTTCTTCTGTTTCTGCTTGTTCTCCTTATTTTATGTTCTACTCTAGAGCTGATGCAGGAATAGAAAAGAAGGCAGCAAATGAAAAGATAATGCATTACACCACTGCTCCATAATTCAAGAGGACATGAACTGACAATAAAATTTAGTGTCGAGTACGCATAATAAAGTAGCGCCAAAAAGATCCTATGAAACGGTTTCAAAGAAAAAAAAAAAGAACACAAGAACACAACCATAACCAAGGCTTCTAAGAGACAAATATGGCTCTTAAACAAATCTATTTAGACTTGGAAGATAAAAATGTGAAACAAATGAAACTGAACTTAAAGTCGAGTCGAAAGCGGAAGAAAGAAAGAAAGAAAAACTTAAATTCAGCACAAGTTAAATTGAGAGAAAATAGAAAGGATTTTCAATAATTGAATAAAATCCTAAAGAATATTTCATAGATTAGGTTAATAATTAAGATTCTAAAGCGATTGAAATGATTGCATTACTCAAGACCATTATGCGGGCTTATGTCCTTTTAAATTAATAATACGGAGTTATCTACGCTCTTAAAAGCATTAGACGCTAGTAGATTAAAGAGAACTTATGGTCACGTATGTTTCTCAGTGTCAAACTATTTTTTAATTTATTGCCCCTTTTTAAGAGCACTATGATGCACAAAGGATAGAAGGGAATTTAAACAGAGGACAGGATACAGGAAATCTGTTCTACTAAAACTTTTTTGTATTGTTTTTGGTGTCTTCAAGAGTTTTAAGGCTGCCACAGGGTATATGTATTCCTATTTCCTCAGTTAATTTGGATGTGGCTTCGCGTGGACGCTCATTCACATTGGAAGCAAAAAGGTACTCGCATTATTTCAAGACTCTGCTGGACGCATATGAACAAGAAGAAGACCGACTCTCTGTTCTGCTTGGTAGGCATAACGGGAAGACTTGGATTGCGACAAATGACTTCTTGAAGCAGCTGAGGGCCTTTCAGGCCATGTGGCAGTACCCTTCTGATATTTTGGACTGAGCTATCTAATATGTAATAGCATGATTTATTTTGTATTCAAGATGGTTTCTTCTAGGGACACTCACGTACATAATTGGTCATTACAACTCTTCAGTCAGCATTACGACCTAGTTTCTCACACCACTGATGTTGTGTGTTAGGTTAGGTTGGGTTAGGTTAGAGGACGTGTACTTGTCAACTGTGACAAGTACAGTACCCGGAGGTCGAATTGACCCATTGTACAAAGTCCTAGCTTCTCACACCACTCGTGTTGTGTGCGTTAATTTTATACATGAGTAGCGGGACCTACAGTTTAAAGTCGTCTCCGAACGACAGATTTTTGAGAAGCTTTTCCTGAAAATTTTTACTCTCAGAGTTTTTGCCAGAAATCTGCTGAGAGGAAGTCGCCGAGGAAATATTTTCATATTTTCATTTTGATGTCTGACCTACAATTTGAACTCGGGCCTTTCGTCTAATAAGCCAACACACTACCTACTAGACCACGGAGACTTCTGTGTGTGTGTTAATTTTATACAATTTAAAGTCGATTCTGAACAACAGATTTTTGAGAAGCTTTCATAGCAATTTTATTTACTCTCAGAGTTTTTGCCAGAAATCTGCTGAGAGGAAGTCGCCGAAGAAATATTTTTTTTATATTCGTTTTGATGTCTGACCTGGGGCACACTACCTATCGCTTGTTTCCACAGATATTTTCATTGAAAATGAGAAAAGTTCGTTTCATCAATACCCGCCAGGCATTTGTTAGCTGTAAGCACTTTAAACTGTACAATCTTACGCATAAATCTCAACAAAATTAATCGTTCTGTTGGGTGTAATTTACAAATGCAACCGGAATTACAAAATTTTACAAAAATGAAAGTAAGAGAGAGTGAGAGAGAGTATTTGGTTTTTTCCCATGGTTACAGTCACACATACACACACACTGTTAAACATGTAGATGTTGCATGAGCTAATACGTTAACACTCCTTCAACAATGATTGTATAGAATCAGAATACATGCGATTTATAATTAACACAACAACAGTAACTGCATTTATAGCAGCAGTAGTAGTAGTAGCAGCAGCCGCTAACAGCAACACTAACTGCAACAGTATATTGTCTTTAAAAACGTGTATAAATCCTTGCATAACAACGATAAAACGACCGACAGCAGGGAGTTAAAATTGCAATTGGACTTGGAGGCGGACGAACTGAAAGAAGCTGTTAAAATGGCACAATGAAATTGCAAGTGGCAAATGCATTTACTGGGGCTACCCAGTCTACAATTATGTCGTGGCATTTCAGCACTTGACATTCACTTGATTTAAATGTTGCTTGGCCTTGTTACGTTATCGCTATGCTTTCGGGCTTGAGAGCAACAATACTAGTTGCCTTAGAGAGTAGCTGCACGAAAAACAAAAAAACAAAATTGTACAATAGAAAGTACAGGAAATTATGTTTTTTTTACATTGAAATGCCAGTTCGGGTAATTCATTTTGTCATAATGATGACTGCTTCTAAGCTTTAAGAAATATGCTTTTAAAACTATGCTCAACTCTATATACATCTCAGTGTGTGTGTGTGTGTGTGTATAGAAAATATTACAGCGCAATAAAAGCAGCAAAGCTATGGCATGGCATGGCATGGCAGTAAATAGAGCTCATGAAATATGAATGCCATGTTAAGTCATGTTGCGTTACGTATGGCGAAGACCAATACCAAGACGATGCATACACACAAGAAAACTTGAAATTTTCTTATTTTCCCATCGTTTTCATTTTGAAGGCAGGCATTATATTCAAAAGCAATTGTTGCAACGAGAGCAGCTGGTTTTTAATATGATGCCTGGTAACAACTTTGTCATCATCAGCAGCAATTTAAATTGCAGAAAACACTAAAACTTCTTGGATATCCTCCTTGGACTCCCTGCCATACGTATGTATATATAGTGTTGTAGTTCATTGTGTCTCTAAGTAAATTGCTCTTTACTGGTGTATATGTATATGAGTTTGTGTGTGTGTATTTTATTTGATAGTTTCTTGTTAATAGAAATTTATACCTTCTCTGCTAATACTCTTGCTTAACATTAAGCCTTTCCACCAAGGAATTGCTTGCTACTGCATAAAATTAATTTATAATTTTTGTTATCGTTTCTGTTTTCTCTTTGCCTTTCTTTAATTCATTTCCATTTTTTCTTTCTTTTCTTTCTAGAGCTTGTTTTCCATTTGACAAGTTCGTTTTACTTATTTTGGTACCCTATTTCGCTTAACTGCATAGACTGCTTCATACAAGGCTACAGGAATATGCATGTGTTGACAGTTGGCGGCATAAAAATAGCAGCTTGCAATACCTGGTTAAGAAATATTGTAAATTTAACTCATATGAACATCTAAAATATTTAAATTTAAGCATTTCTAGCTTCCATTTCCTGCTACCAAAAAGTAAAGTATACCACTGCTTGTTCAAGTTTTGGTAGCAGTCAACTGGTGCACCCCTGTTGATAAGAGCTAGTTTTAATTTTCAGTTAAGATAAGGGGAATTTGTGAAGTCGCCGTGTGGTCTAGTAGGTAGTGTGTTGGCTTATTAGACGAAAGGCCCGAGTTCAAATCGCAGGTCAGACATCAAAACGAAAATATGAAAATATTTCTTCGGCGACTTCCTTTCAGCAGATTTTTGGCAAAAACTCTGAGAATTGCCATGAAAAGCTTCTCAAAATCTGTCGTTCGGAGACGACTTTAAACTGTAGGTACCGCTACTCATGTATAAAATTAACGCACACAACACGAATGGTGTGAGAAGCTAGGACGTTGTACAATGGGTCAATTCGATCTCCGGGTACTGTACTTGTGACAGTTGGCAAGTACACGTCCTCTAACACAACCTAACCTAAGGGGAATTTAAAAAGTCGTTGACATTTAGATCCACCTGCGTGAAACTAGTCTAAGATAATCCAGATTATCCGGTGGTACCGGACTATCCAGACTAAACTGAGTCAATACTTTACTCTTCTTCTTTAATAGCATGGCGTTGCAGGTAGTCAACTAGGCCCAGTAGTTTAGACTGATTCTGAGTTCTAAATTAATATGGATTTTGATAATCTTAGTGAGAATGTCTACAGCAGAAGAGGTAGTAGGTAAACTTTGCCGGCATTGCGTTGCACCAAAAAACCACGAGACTTCCTGTGACTATGTCACTTCCTATGTGCTATCCTTATTAGGAAATGATTTCCCGTAACCTTCTCGAGTCAAATAAATACCATGGTTTAAGCGCGATTAAGCTTAAAGAACACTTTTGCTAATGGTTGGATGGTGGGCCGTAGTCGCCGTAGGCTGGTAGGTAGTGTGTCAGCTTATTAGACATAAGGCCACAGTTCAAACCCCTGGTCAGGCATCAAAACGAAAATATGAAAATATTTCTTCGGTGACTTGCTTTTACCAGATTTCTGGCAAAAACTCTGAAAGTAAATAAAATTGCCATGAAAAGTTTCTCAAAAAATCTGTCGTTCGGAGTTGACTTTAAAATGCATGTCCCGCCACTCATGTATAAAATAAACGCACACAACATAAGTGGTGTGAAATGCTAGGCTGTAATCCTAACTGAAGGGTTGTAATGATCAATTATGTATGTATATGGGTGATGGGCAAGCTTACACTCTAGGTAGCTAATGGAACCTACATATGTAACTTCGCTGATTGGAAATTTTTAGATTTGTTAATATTTCTGGTTCGAAGTCAATATAGGGTAGGACATCTAAAAATTTTTTATAGGCTTTTTAATCACAATTTCTTTCTTTTTAATATTTTAATTCCGCTATAAAATTTGCCAATTATTTGCATTTAAATGTATGCCACAGATTTTTTTCTTTTAAATTTTATTTCATTTCTTAGAAGCAAATTTTTATTGCTATTGGTGTGGCTATTATAGTGCTCCGGGATTGTGTAGTGTGAGAAATACAGTACAGTGTACAGAGAGACGGAGTAGATAGACGAAGTATTATAATGAACAACATTGCGTTTTGTGTTGCCTTTTAATAAGAGCAAATTCTCTATTGTTGCATTAAGATCTTGTTGCTAGTTTTTTTTTTCTTTTCTTTTGGTTCTTATTTTCCTGCCATGTATTCTATGCATAGAGCATTTCAGAATGGCGTTTGCTGTCTGTGACCCCCCTTAAGTTCTTTATTTTTTCTGTTTTTTTTTTTTTTGATAGAGAACGGGAGTCTAGAGTTTATGTTTGTCAAGTAATAAAAGATGATTGTTTTATTGTTGTTGCTGTTGCTATACTGTTGTTTTAGTTGTAGTTGTCACTATATCTTGTGTTCATGTAATTTTGTTTTTTTTCTTTTTCTTGCTTTCTTTCTTCTTAAATGTTGCCAATTGTAAGTGTTGCTGCTGTTGCTGTTGTTGCTGTTGCTAGTGCTTGTTACAGTCAGCAAGCAATGTTCCCAAGTCAACATGTTCATTTTAATGCTGTGCGTCCGTTAAGCAGCATAATTAAAAATTTAAAACGCAATCAAAGCAAAACAAAGCATTACAAAAATTTGAACAGAAAAAAGAAAAAGCTAAGAAATCATATGAAAAAAAGGGCAAACTTTTCATATTATAAAGACATCATCAACACTACCCCTCATCCCATCCCGATATCAACGGCCAAACGTTCTTGTCGTCCTTGTCATTGTCATCATCACTAACTGAACTCGTAGAACTGTGTAGTAAAATTTGTAATAATACAGGCGAAAATAAAAAAGAAGACTCTGAAGAATCCAAGAAGAGAGCACAAAGAGTTACTTTAGACATTATTTCATTAACAAAACAACAACAAAAAACAAAAAAAGAAAAAGAAAAAGAACAAAATTTCCTTCTTTAAATGATTTTTTTTTTCATTTTGTGTGTGTGTTGTAACACAACTTTATTAAAATTATACAAGTTTAACACAAATCTTAAGCATTTGCTATGCACGGCTTTTACGTTACTCCTTCCAAAAAAAAAAAGGAACAAAGGGCCGAAAAAACGAGAAAGAAATTCTCCAAATGATTCTGGAATGCTTTTTGGGTCGTTTCCTTAGAATGCACACGATGCCATTCAGTTGCTTTTCTGTATTAAAATGAATTGAAAAATAAAGAAAGAAAACTAAAGTAAAGATGCCAGGAAGAAAAAAAAAGAGAAAAAAATTAAAAACGTGATTGAATGAACAAAAAAAAAACAAAAATTTCCGTAACAAGAGATTTGAAAATGTTTGCAAGTGTTTTATTTTATATCATCCGAAATGATAGCAGGCACAGTGTCTATGTGATGGCAAAGAATTTATTTCTTCGTTAGAAGGTTTAAACACTTTCTCTCGCTCTTATTGATTATTTGCTCAAAAAATTCCACACTGTCCATAATTGGCGCCAGCAAAGATCCCCACAGCATTGTAGTGCCCTTACCATGCTTAAACTTTTCTTGAGATCGAGCTTTTCATTTCTTTGTCCTCCATACAGTCATCCGAGTAAAAATGATGCCTGTTTGACGTCTGACATCTGTTGGTTTATTAATGCTCCAAGCCCCAACTCAAACATCTCGAACAAAATGAAAAATAAAAAATATTTCCTTGGCAACTTAACAAAATATGGAATATCAATTTGTAAAAAAACGAAAATTCCGAACAGGGTAAGAAAAAGTCGAATATTTTAAATAGGATGTGAATTATTATAAGTTTTTGTGTTTTATTATTTGTGAATAAGTATAATGACTCAATTGATGTAAAAAAATTATGATAAAATGTAATATCATGCGCGTAATGTGACTTTCAATGTAACGTCCGCTAAAACGGACACTGCGCACGTAGAGCAATTGTTAAACGATAATTGGGTAAAATTTTTTTTCATACATGGGCCAACAATTTCCGCAATATTGTTTCAACTAGACTACCTTAACGACAATGAGCTCAATGATATTCCAATTTATACAATACCCCCACTAGGTGGATTCGATAGTGATCAAGATGGCTATAAAAGTGATGATGAGCATGAAGAAAATCGCATCTGCTGTTTCTTTAAGACTAACTGTTTCAAACGAACGTCTGTTCTTATGAAAAACCAAACAATGAAGGTTCTTCTCAAACCGCTTGTCTTACAGAAATATCATATTAATTATTATCTACAGCATATGAAGTAGTACAGGATGGTAATAAATGGGATCACATTGACTGGGGATTAAATTTAACGGACGATTATATACATATATCCAGTTTGGATATATGTGGAAAAATTGCATCAATTACGTGAAGAGCAAACAGAAAATTACCTCTGAGCTCAGCACAGATTATGAAAACAGAGGAAAGGGCATATGAAGATCATTCATTTAGAAATAAAGGAAATATATTGCTTATTTGATGGAAGGATAATAATGTCACAAATGTCGATGCTAATTAAATCGTGCCAACGATTCGACGAAGGAAGATGTTCTGTAACTATTTCCTAACCAAAAGTAGTTTTTAATAAAACATGGCATAAGATGGATCTATTACTGCTTGCGAATCAGACATAAGAAATGATGGTGGTCAATATTTGCATAGCTCTTTGACGCCCATCATTCTAATGCATGGCTGCTGCTAAAGAAGTATAATGCCAATGGTCTGACATGTGTGTCTCTTCACATTTTTCATCGAAATCTTGCTAATTCTTACCTTGAAGCGTATGGTACCCCATGTACAAGAGGTTTGCGAATAATTAAATTGATGGCATATGCACGATATGATGGTAGAAACAACATTATTAAATATTCTAAAATTGAAAATTGATGTGGATATTGCGGAAATAAAACAAAATCTATTTGCAACAAATATGAAAAAGGCTTTCATCCCTAAGATTTCTTTAAAATCTATCATACGCCAAGTGTACCTAGTGCGCAGTGTCCGTTATAACGGACGGTCTATAACTAAAAAACTATAAAAATTTTGGAATAAAATGTTTTTTAGACTATTTAATCACATCATTTTTATTAATAATTGATGTAAATTATAGAAGGAGAGTAGCCAGGGAACTTCATCCACTAATGGGTTAATGTCAGCGGATTTCTGGCAAAAACTCTGAGAGTAAATAAAATTGCCATGAAAACCTTCTCAAAAATCTGTCGTACGGAATCGACTTTAAACTGTAGGTCCCGCCACTCAAGATGGGTGGTGTGAGAAGCAAATTGAAATTCTGGCTAAAGGACGAGCATCTTAGTTGTTTGATTCGCCTTTCAAACCACTGTTATTTACCCGCATCTTTAATGAATTGAAATGAAAACGTACACAAACAAAATGTAACCAAAAAAAAATTCTCTTCTTATTGTACATGAGAAATGAAATGAATTCCTCAATTCAGCACAATTTACTGAACAAATCATCAATGCCTTATGAGACCAAAAAATAAAGAATTGCATCAACAACAACAACAACAACAATAACAGCAACAACATGAGATGAGAATAAACTAAAACCGAAACCCATGCACACACATGCACTCATACACATCCATATGAAAACCGACCAAGAGGGAGATTGTGAACGGACGAGAGAGAGGGAGTGAAAGTAAGAAAGAGAGCGCAAGAGAAATGCACTTTTTGGGGTAACATTAGAAATTCAGTTGCAGTTGATTTAAAATATTAAAATACAGGGTAAACCTATCAATCAAAGTTGTTTCCTTTTTAAAGAGACACCCTATGTACCTGCAGTTTTAAAATTGTTGATGTTGTTGTTTTATTCCCTCTCACGCTGCCATTTTTTTCAAATTTTTTCTCTGCTACTATGGCTGGCTAAATAGCAAAGTTGTTTTAGTATTAGTATGAGTATGTGTGTGTGTATTTTGTTTTCTCTTATTAGTTTCAATATAATTTTTCTTTCATTTAATCTTGCAAAAAGGCAACAAACAACACAAACAATACTTATGTTAACATACGCCTTCAATTCTGTTGCAAATAAATAAATGCAGGAACAATAAAAACACACGAAAAACAACTAAGAAAAATTCATCTTAAGAAAACGAAATGAAAACGAAAGACAAGAAAAAGAAAAGTCTAAGAAAAATTAAAAAATAAAATCAGCAATAAAAGGGTAGAGGTAGAGAGAGCAGAGTGCAGAGTGCAGTAGATTTTGCAGACAAATCAAAAGTTTGTTTGCCAGTTGATTATAAGACGAGATTGATGTTTAACAATAATCCCAACATTTGTTTTTGTTGTTTTCTTTCTGCTTTTTTTTTTTCTTTTTAAAATTTCTTTCTTCAATGCACGTTTGAAACGAACACAGGGTTTTGTTTTCAATGGAGTAGACGCGAGTACATGTCAGGATGCAGGAATTAAAATGTAAAATGAATGAATGAATGAATGAACGAATGAATGCAAACAAAAATGAATGAATGAAAAAAAAAACAGGAGAAAAGTAATAATACCGTATTACACTAAATAATAGAAAAACAAATCTAGAAAATAATCACAGCAAAAAAATCTCACAAAAAAGTGCTCGCAGTTAATGATTCCATAAGTTGCGATTTAAACCATTCTGCTGATGTTGAACACGTTTTGAATGGGAAATGATTAAAAATGAATTTTTGTTTTCTGTTCTGTTCTGTTCTGTTTACAATTGGTAAGTCTGGCTAATAAAAATTAATGCTTTTCAATGCCGTTTTTACTTTTTTTTGTTGTTATTAAGTGGCAGACAATTATTGTAAGAAATATAAACGGAAGGGGTTAATTAGGATAAGCGATTCAACGTATTCTTCCTGCAGAAAAAATAAATCAAAGTAATGGAAATCTATGTATGGGTTTTTTTACGTATAAAATTAACACTGAGTGCTTAGAATTGTATCCAATCCTCTAAGACTCGGCATGTCTGCTATACCATCTTATCTAAAATATTGATCATTTATCCTGATCATTACTGCCTATCCAGTTCAGGTGTATATGTAAGGCAGTCAGTTCCATAAATATTCTCCTTAGTATAGTAAAATCAGTCTTTGTTCAGTCCTATTACACTCACTCCAGACTATGTCCGTAATTTTGTCTTGTGCTTTCGTTTTTCTTTAAAATCTTACCTCTAATTTCCTTCGCTTTAATCCTCCTCCATTTGATTAGAAACAATTACGCGATGCAAACGACCAGCTACAGAAACCTTGACAAACCAATTTTTAAGCGTTACAATTCACACAATTTAAACTGCTTAATGGTCAGTTGTACATACCACTCACTCACTCACTTACACTCACTCACTCACATGCTTACATTAAGAAAATCCCAATCACACAGTTATTAGCATGAACAGAACGGAACGGAACAGAGCAGAACAGAGAAGAAAATACAACAACAACACTACATGCTTCACGTTTAACTGTTGCAGTCTTAGTTGAGTGACTTTATGTGGTTGACTGAATGACTAAATGACCCTCTGTCTGTCTGTCTGGCTGGCTGATTAGTTGGTTGGATTGTCACATTCATGTTGTCATGAGGTTCATTACAATTATGATGTTCATGGCTTGTTAATTATGATTATGAGAAGAGTGTGATGACGATGACGATGATGATGATGACGACTGCGATTGGCCAATAACACCTGTATGGGGTCAGTTAGTTGGTCTGTCAGTCCAGACGACATGGACTTTTGTTTCGTAATATTCGACTTACTTTACACAGCGAGAAGAAATTAAATGTGTCAGCAAATGTATGATATTTTGTTTCTTCTCTGTTTTTTTTGTAGTTGTTGTATATTTTGTAGTAGTAGTTGTTGTTGTTGTTGTCGGTGTTGTTATTATTGGCTTTTGTGGTAATGACATTTCGCTTGAATGTCATTTTGCGCGCCGGTTTATTTTCCATTCTAAATCCGTAAGTAACAACAGCCACTTACAAACCACATTTCCGGTTATTTAGGCTTTGCCATCCGTTTTGCTTAACACGCTCATTTCCGTCAGCTCTTGTAGTCAAAGTTACCGCTGACCATTTACAGTTACATTTACTGGATATCCTTGGCAAAAACAAAATTAAAGCAAAACGTTAGTTGGGAACACTTTTGATATTTTTTTTTCAGAAATTTTTATTTAAAAAGTGAAGAAAAACAACAACAAAAAATCTAATTTTTAAAAAATTTTCATTGTTTTTTTCCTCTTTTTGTTTAATTATATTGCGTTGCTTCGTTTGTGATGAAATATTTCAAGGCAGACTAGAAATTTCCTATTTGTCAAGAACATTTTTTTAAAATGTTGTCTTTTTTTCTTCTTCTTTTTTTTGTTTGTTATGTTGTATTTAAAGCAATATTCGAGACTTTTTCTCTTTGTCTAGTTAAAATAAAATAAAATTAATTTCATTGGAAGAGTTCGTAGAGGGAAGTACCACCCACATGTGCTGAACGTATGATTTTATCTTAAAGACTCATATGACACGTCTTTGAAAGTCTGATTTTGTTTTTCTACCTTATTATCTCGACATTGCAAGCATCAATTATGGAAGTTGCTAATTTATATAACAAGAATTCATTAACGTTGCTATAAACTTCATTAAATTTTTTTTGTTTTTATTACAAACACATTTAAACGAAACATATGTCTTATTATAGGGAATACTTCTCCAATCGAGGTGACATAGCACGGTTGTTAAGATGCTTGCCTACAAATTCAAGTGTGAGAGGTTTGAAGATGGAAGAAAGCAAGAAATTTTCATTTATAAAATAAATTTGATAAAATAAATTACAAATTTAAAAATAAATGTTGAAACTTAATACTCCTTCTAATAGGGAAATGTAAGGGTTCAGAGAGTGTGTCGAGATAACTTCACAAAATGGGAAACGTTAGGACTTAATCGTTGTATTGTTTTCGGGCAAAAAATCTGAGAGTAAATAAAACTGCCGTGAAAAGCTTCTTAAAAATCTGTCGTATGGAGTCGACTTTAAACTGTAGCTACCGCCACACTAAACACACACAACATGGCTGATGTGGGAAGCTAGGTTGTAGATCTGACTTAATCCAATTAAGTAAGTAAGTAAATAAATGCGTTGTTTCGAAGTAATATGAAATGCCAGTCCTATTATTCTAGGGCCTGCCACAGTAAACGAATCATTTGCTTACGGAAACCGTATGAGATACATATGTATTCTGGCCAACATAGTACATCGTATATAATGTTGCTCTCCTTATATATATTTTTGGATATTCTTTGCGATTAATAGTCTACTTTTTTGTTTAAAATAAATTATCTTTCTGTCACTTACAAATTCCGGGAGACCATCCTTATTCTCTAAATTCCTAAATATATGCCTGCTTTGCAACTGAGGGCCTATTTAACCTGCCTTCATTAGTAATTTTTATCGTATAAAATTAATTTCTATAAATTAATTCATATTTCGTTAATACATTACCTTTAAAGACCATACCTATAAAAAAAACTAAAATCAATTAATAATCCCTCTCTCTCTCTCTCTCTCTCTCTCTCTCTGGCTAATTACAAATTTATTCCTCGCTCTATTCATGGTTGTTATTCAAATTCTTTATTTCTTTCTTTCTCTGTTTTATTTGTATTTTTCCAGCCTATTTATTAAGCTGTCAGTTCAATTAACTTTTATTTATTCAAACAGATATTGGAAAATACATTTCCAAAGTGCAAAAAAGAAAAACTGAAAATTGAAAATTGAATATATTAAATTGATTACTCTTGTAAATGTTGTCGCACACAGTATTATCGGAAAGAATTGAATGCTTTTTGAGCAAAATATGTCGCCATAAATGTAAATAATTTTAGTTTTTAATTAAAAACTCCATTATAGAGGCTTTTGGAATTGTGAAATGTATTATGAAATTAATTTATTTTTATTTATTAAAATATCATTTTATAATTATTATCAGGCTATTGATGTTGCCATTTTACCATTATGTATGAGCACAACTAATTCTGTCGGCGCAGGTAGGTATTGTAGTGTCACAGGTAACTTTACACATTCAGGGAATTTACAGTTTATCGGCTTAATTTCTATAAATTGTTGTAATAAAAAACTTATGATTGTTTAAAATTATTGTATGAAATAACTGACATTACATACATATATATTTGGTCATTACACCCTTCAGTTAGGATTACGGCCTAGCTTCTCAAACCACTTATGGTGTGTGTGTTAATTTTATACATGAGTGGCGGTAGCTACAGTTTAAAGTCGACTCCGAACGATAGATTTTTTTGAGAAATTTTTTCATGGCAATTCTATTTATTTTCAGAATTTTGCCAGAAATTTGCTGAAAGGAAGTCGCCGAAGAAATATTTTCTCATATTTTTGTTTGATCTTTGACCTGTGGCTTGAACCGTGGATAACATACCACCAACTAGCATACGGCGACCCTTCACAGTTGACTTAACATTAATAATTATTTATGGACATACCATCAAATCCGGTATACTATTTAAATCGGATTTTCTTTGCTTAAAAAAGGTGTACAGTGTGTAGTAAAAATAAATTATTTTCGTATAAAACTGATCAATCCATCAGCTTTCCTACTCTACTATTGTAGTAAAGTTCTCATAAAAAAATAACGTGTCACAGTCAGGAACAGGTTGTAATCACTTCGTATCAGCTTTGGACTACAGTGTGGATCCATAACGAAATTAGGTTAGGTGCCCTCTCGTTTCACACCGATATACATAACTATTCCTATATATAATTACTAGCTAATACCCTGTGTGCTTCGCTACCCCCATCGGAATTAAATACATATCTCGTGATGCAACTGGATCGCCCACCATCAAAATTGTTACGCCATTGTTGGGGCATTGTATCGTCCTTGGTGTTGTCCAGCTGGAGTTCTATCAGCATGAATTGCGATTATGTGGTCATCTGAACTTAATCGTGGGTCATCTTTGGCTTGCTTAAAGATCCTTACCAATTCGTTGATTTCATGAAACATCACTTGTAAATCGGCAACAATCCATTGTTTTGTGTCAGGGTTATAATGCTGGCGCTGTTGCACTTGGTCATTGTTATCCGCTTCTCCTATTAAATAAATTTGTAAGAACTTAGGATCTTCATTTGGAATTGGCAACAATGATCCCATTTTATGATAAATTTGACCTTGAACACGAAACGTTGGCAAAAAGTTGTCTCGAAATACTTTGGTATCACCAAAGGAGGTCATTTTGAAGCACGAATTATGTTTTCTTATATTTTTAAGAAAATGTTGTGAATCCACATTAGTTCCTAAATGAAAAAAATATTTTTTATTAATATTTTGTTAAATTAAAAAAAGTATATATTTCGAAAAACTTACCTGAAATCAGCGATTGTAGTAGTTCTGGAGGTGGAAGTAAATCAGACAAAACGATTTTATCATTAGAGCAACACATGCCAGGTGTTTCATTTTTGTACCTGAGTGAATTGCAATATTGGCAAACTTCATTTATGTCACCAATTGCCACTAATTCGTCTTCGGTATAATCTATGTCAGATCTATAGTTAAATGCAATACCTGAGTATCCATGAAAAACATTACGTCGATTCACCACCATTCGATTACGATTTTGTTCTCGACGCAAATAATATTGCTCTATCCTCTCTGCTGCTCTTCTTGTTGATGTTCGAATCCGCTGACTTTCTACTCGTGATTCATGTTGGACTTCTGTTTCATTAGTTCGTGATGTTATGGTACGATTTCACCCTTCATGTTCCAACGGTGTCTCGGTAGCTCGTGCGATTGTCGCATGTTGTCGAAGACCTTCAAGACGTCTTTCACGCTTTAAAGGCGTTTCTGCGCCTCGTGATGTTTCGGTACGATTTCGCTGGCTTTGTAGCCGACCTTCATGCTCCAACGGTGTCTCAGTAGCTCGTGCGGTTGTCGCATGTTGTCAAAGACCTTCAACACGTCCTTCACGCTCTGAAGGCGTTTCTGTGCCTCGTGATGTTTCGATACGATTTCGCTGGCTTTGTAGCCGACCTTCATGTTCCAACGGTGTCTTGGTACCTCGTGCGGTTGTCGCATGTTGTCGAAGACCTTCAAGACGTCGTTCGTGTTCTGACAGCGTTTTAGAAGCTCGTGCTAAAGAGGTAAGATTTCGTTGACTTTCAAGGCGCTCTTGGTTTTCTGAAAGCGTTTCAGTAGCCCTTGCTGTTGTGGCGCGTTGTCGTAGGCCTTCAAGGCGTTCTTCAGCTTGTGATGGCGTTTCGGCGGCTCTAGAGGTTGAAGCTCGATTCCTTTCAGTCCTTAGGCGACTTTCACGCTCTTCCGAACTTTCATTTGCTCTCTGGGATTGCAAATGCAATGCATTTTTAGTGCTTCTGGAAAGCGATGCTTTTTTGGGGGCATTTTTATAAATTGTTGCAAACTAAATGTCACTCAACGTTTAACTCGTTTAGAATCAAAGATTCAACTGAATTCCAAAACCGAATGCGTGTTATATTTATTCCTTTATATTTGACCTAATATGAAATAGGTTCAGATCAAAAAACTTTTTAAAAAAAATTAAGGCTATTTAAATTTGACAAATAATTATGTTTGTGTCGGTCGCAGGTAATTTTTTTGATGAGTTTTGCAACTTCTTATTTTATTTGGAAAAAATATTGAGAGTTTACATTTTATTACTTAGGTAATCGAAAGAAATGAATGAAAATTTTACTGCCTATTGTTACATGCCCATTCATCACCCAATAAAATGCTGATTATTAAACTTACCTGATCTATTTTTCAAGATATGCGACAAATAAATAATATTTTTATTAGTTACCCATTGTTAGAAGTAAACAATAACGTAACTATTACATATTACATATTTTTCAAATAAATATTTAAATAGTATGAATTTCAGTACTTACTATGTATATGAGTTGAAAATTTCAAACTCAACCATTTGAGCAGCTTAAACATTCTAGAATTCAAATGTATGTTGATGATATTCAACTCTACATTGATAGCTCTGTAGCTTCCATCAACACTGGAGTTAAAGATCTTAACACTGACCTTAATAATATTTCTCTTTGGGCGACTGCAAATGGTTTAAGGATTAACTCTAAAAAGTCAAAATGTATTGTAATTTGCAAAAAATTCGCAAAGATTGAATCTAGTAATGATGTTGCCTTTTTTGGTTATTTCTGAAAAAAATAAATAAATAAAACAAAAGTCTACGAATTTAATTTTGGTTATATTTTTTCTTATTTGGTGATTTTTTTCACAAATGTTGGTTACCAAATATTTTTCCTTCCCTTCTATCTTTCCCCCGCGTCGTGAAATTCCAAAATATGCCAAAATCCACATTCTTTATACTTTATTTTCTTTGGTTTTATACATCAAGAATCATAGATAGCATACTTTAGGGGTAACTATGCGTATGAGTAATATATTTCAAATGCAATTAAATATTAAGTATGTAGTATACATGGGCATGGCCCCTAGCTCATTTGGAATGTCAAGATAAAAAGTAGCCTATAACTCCTTCCAGACATACAGGAAGATACTGTGAAAATTTTAAGAAAATCGGTTCAGCCGTTTAATCGTCTATAAACTTCAAACATACAAACATACAAACATACAAACGCACAAACAAACACACATTCATTTTTATATATAAGAAGAAGATAAAACCTGGCTGGTATTTCTGAGCCATCCAAAGAGTCTTATGACGGTGACAGTCTGCATTCTGCCGCTTTTAGTGTTTTATTGAGTTTCGTTTCCTAACCAGCTTTTAACCGGCTCGATTGCGTTTTCCTTTTTTAAAGAAGTTTTCCCTTTTTTTTACAAAATTATTCTCTCTTACCTTCTCTTTTAAGATTAAATCAATCCTTTTTATAACTCTGCTGTTATTGTTGTTTCTTTTTTTTTTTATTATTTTTAACCCATAAATTTGCTGTTACATCATGCAACAACAATAACAGTCCAAATATCTAATTGAATTTGTTGATATTTACTGTTATTATGCCAAAGGGCTGTTCAAATCAACTGATACTTTTATACCATTTGAGCATACATATTCCTTTTGTAGGAGAGAACAGGGAGTACAACAAGAATAAAACAAGAACAAAAACAAAAAAACTTTAAAATTTACAACGTTTAAGACTTAGAGATTGTCAAACAGAAATGAAATCAAAAAATAATGCAAGTTCTTCTGCTATTGTGTATGGGTTTGTGAAGGTGTGTGTGTGTGGGTGTATGTATTTTCCAATTGTGGTATTAATATTAGCAGCAATGGTTGTTGTTATTGTTTTGTGTTATCGCCATATCGCCAATATCATCATCGTTATTGTCATCCATGTTTTGTTTTCATTTTATTTTTTTCGTTATTTGTTGATTTTTGTACTCGACATGGCTTCACTTGTGTGTATGGATTATGGAGAGTCGTATGAAGCTGAGTTGAGACGAGTTCAGTTGGGTTGAGTAGTTATTGGCATAACTGTTTATACGTATTGGTTGTTGTTCTTTCTTATTTCTTAAATCTTTAGACTCTAGCATACTCTATCGTTCTTGCTTAGTCTCTCTGTTCACCATTTCGTTTGCATTAGTAGTGGTAGTAGTAATAGTAGTAGTGCTGTTATCAATGGTATATTATTGGTAAATATTTTGACTTTTTCCATTGACATCATTTCATTGTAAATGTCGTTAACCATTGTTAGAGAGGTTCGACAATGTGGTCTTCTATTACATTTTTTTTCTTGTAATGTTCATGTTCATGTTGCTGTTGTAATTGTAGCTGTTGTTGTTGTCAAAGTACAAGTCAAAGTAGTTTTTAATACTAAGAGCTAATGTCGATGTCGATGTCGATGATGTTTTTGTTGTTGTCACCAATTTGTTTTAAACATTATTATGCTCATTGCTAAAGTACAACAACAAAGAGAGATTGAAAGAGAGAGAGAGACAGAGAGGTAGTAAGATGACAGAAGATGTGAAATTCCTACAGGATTTGTTGTATTTCTGTTGTGTATTATTTGCTTTTGTTTTTTTTTTTTTGTTTTTTGCGTTTCTTATTTCATTTTGGTATATTAAGGCTAAAAAACAACTTTAACAACTGATGAGAAAATATTATGCTGCTGCATTTTTATTTTTCCTTCTTCTCTTATGCTCTCTTTTCATTGCCTCTTGCATTCTGTGTAGATTCTTTTGGTGTTTTAAGCAATACAGACGTACATATGTATATGTGTGTGTTGTTGTATTGCTTGCCTTTATCCTTTACTAGCTAATACCCTGTGTGCTTCGCTACCCCCATCGAAATTAAATACATAATAGTTAAAGAATTTATTTATTTAGTAATTAAATTATACAATATTTCTTAAAGATTTATTTTAATTTCATTTGATGACAATATATTTCATTTAAATTCTAAAATAATACATTAATGCGCTATTTATTTCTTACTGGCTAAAATTTAATATATCCTTTTTTTCTTAAATAAATAATTCTTATTCTAATGCCTTGGGATACACAATATTTTTGTTTTTCCCTCTGGTGGGTATACATATAAATCTGCGGGTATTCCTACTCGCGAACATGCGACGTAAAGCTGTCCATGTGAGATACATGGATTTTCAAGATTAACTCCGCAAACTTGCAAGGACTGACCTTGAACTTTATTAAACGTCATAGCAAATGCTAGGCGAATAGGAAATTGTATGCGCTTGAAATCGAATGGCATCTCCGATGTGGTCATAGAAATACGTGGCAGCAATACATCAGTTCCCTTAAACTTTCCAGTTATAGTGATCGCCACGATAAGATTGTTCATCATTTTTTTTACTGTTAGTCGAGTGCCATTACACAGACGTGGAGGATCCATATTTCTAAATAATCTAAAATAATGGGAACACCGTTTTTAACTGTAAGTCATGTGGTGGAAAGCCTGGTAAATCTAACGAATTTAAAAATTCGACTGGATAATTGACGACATCCTCAATATTTGAAACTGTGTCGATCGAGTTATAAGTTCTTAGATTTCCATCGATCTTGTTGAGAATATTGCTGTTGATGGAATTAACGTCAATATATTTGGATGCCAGTAACGCACGTTCACATAACCATTCCATATTTATAAAATTTTGCACGATATTGGGAAATACACAATTTATTAATTCTTCTTTGGATTGTGTCATTCTGCAAATGTCTGCTGGAAATTTTATATACTTTGTTATAGGATCCATTGGACTTCCATCTCATTAGCTCGTGATGTTGTTGTACGATTTCGCTGACTTTGTCTCGGTAGCTCGTGCGGTTGTCGCATGTTGTCGAAGAAGCGACATGTTGTCCTTATTATTGCATATTTCAGGATATAATAATTTCCACACTCACTAATCTGAGAATTTTTCTAATATTATTAATTAATAAGAATATAAACATTTTTGTAATTACTTCACGTGAGAGGCACCACCTTCCTATAGCTGGAATACAAAATTGTGGACTCTCGCTGTTATAGTTTTCTAAATATACAGATTTTAATAATTAGTTCATATGGAGTTTGCCACGCCCCTAATGCTTGATCGCCCATTTTTAACAAAAATATTAATAAATGTTCTGGTGTTCTAGATATGCAGATTTTAGTATTTACTTCTTATGGGAGGTGTCACGCCCGCTTTTGTTGAACTCCCTATTTTTGTCCAAAATATTCATATTTAAACAAAAGTTACTTGTACAAAATTTGGGAACCCCAGCTGCTAAAGTTTTCCAGTTATGTAGATTTTAGTATTTACTTTATATGGAAGGTGCCATGCCCCATAATGATAGGTCGCCCATTTTTGTCAAGAAAAAAGATATTCGTACAAAATTTGAGTAGTTTAACTGTTCTGGTGTTCTAGATATGGAGATTTTATAATTTATAATTTTTGGTGGTCCTGACATCTGTGGTGAAATGGTTGGTCTTCACATCCCTTTAATTGTGTGCCAATAATTACCCATTAAGTCATTAATAAAACTACAAGGTTAAAATACTTTATATGGGAGGAGTCACGCCCACTATTGCTAGTTCGCCCATTTTTGTCCAAAATATTTATATTGAAACTATAGTTACTTGTACAAAATTTGGGGTATCTTGCTGATATAGTTTTTCCAAAATTCCCATTTTGTTACCATCTTACAATAGAAAGTAATGTAGTATATGTTGGCGTGGTACCTCGCTTATTTGAAATATCGATATAGAAAGTAGGCAATAACTCCTTCCAGGCATACAGGAAGATACTGTGAACATTTTTAGAAAATCGGTTCAGCCGTTTAGTCATCTATAAACTTCAAACATACAAATATACAAACAAACATTCATTCATTTTTATATATATAAATGATTTCCGAGATATAAGAAGATTCAAATTTAATTCATATGGAAAGTACCAGGCCCCCTTTTCCTAGTCAGCCCACTTTTGTCTAAAATATTCATATTGATACTAAAGTGGATTCGACAAAATTTTAGGACTCTTACTATTATATTTTCATAGATATAATAATTTAATATTTCTTATATTGGAGGTGGCACGCCCACTATAGCCAATCCGCCCATTTTTTTATATATACGTCGAAGTCGTCCATACAAAATTTGAGGTCTCTAGCTGTTGCAGTTAATGAGATATGCGACATTAAATACTTATTAGATATGTGTGCGTGGCACCTCACCTACTTGAAATTTTAAAATAAAAAGTTCCTTATAGTTCCATCCAGACATACAGGAAGGTACTGTTAAAATTTTAAGAAAATCGGTCGAGCCGTTTAGCCGTCTATAGACTTCAAACAAACCCACCAACAAATAAACACTCATTCATATTTGTAAATATACATACATACATAGATGTAAAATTCATTTAAAAAAATTACATATGTGACGTATGAGTGATATCCAATTAAATTAAGTTTAATACGGCAAAAAATCATAGAATTTTTATTGCATACTGTCAGGGTAATTATGCGTATGAGTAATATATTTCATATGCAATTAAATATTAAGTATGTAGTATAAGTGGGCATAGCGCCTCGCTCATTTGAAATTTCAACATAAAAAGTAGCCTATAACTCCTTCCAGACATACAGGAAGATATTGTGAAAATTTCAAGAAAATCGGTTCAGCCGTTTCGTCGTCTATAAAGCTCAAACATACAAACATACAAACAAACACGCATTCATTTTTATATATTAGATGTCTGCGACCTTTTTGTGTAAATGTATGCATCTATGACTGTGTAAGTCTGTGTGTGTGTGTGCATGGGTTTAAGTTATAGAAAAATTTTACGCTGCAACTCCCTTTTAAATGCATTAAAATTTTACATTTGATTGCATATTTATGACTTTGAGAATTCTTTGGCTAAATATTGGAAAAATATGTTCGCACAAACACACAAAAACGAACTAAAAGAAGCCAATTTCAAGGAAAATCTATAAAAAAAAAATAACAACAAATAACAGCAGTTGAAACGATTCTTGACTACGCTTCAGAAAATGTTGTTTGAAAACAAGAAGAAAGAAAAAAACTTGAAAACAACAAAATAAATTCTGGTTTTAAAATCAAATATTTTGTCAACTTATGTAAGTGTAAACGATGTTGTAGGAAGCTGAACAAAATGGCGTTCTATTTGATTCTGGCCTTGGTCCGGATAGTAATTTTTTAATGAATTGATTTTCGTTTTACAAATACATTTTTAAAATAAGCCACAACAGTATTTATTTGGAAATTTAAGAAATATTTTAAAGGTCGATGGTGTCGATTGTGGTTGTTGTTAAGTGTCTTTGCTATACTCTGACCGTTAAAGTCTAGAAAAAACCAAAGAAAACCCAAATTTTCAGTGACTGCCTAGCCAGTGCAGCTTACTTATGTAGTTAACTTAATTGCTTAATTACAACCCTTAAGTCAGTGTTAGGATGCAGCTAACATCACTTATGTTGTGTGTAGTAATTTCATATGAGTGGCGGTAGCTACAGTTTAAAGTCGACTCCGCCCATGACAGACTTTTGAGAAATTTTTCATGGTAATTCTATTCACTGTTTCTCTTTTAAATTTTTGCTTTTGTGGCCTTTATTGGAAATTAATTTATTTTTATTTTTTTTTTATTTCAAATTGAATTAAAAGGTTTTAATTATTGTTAACAATTTTTTAAGAGCATTAAGTTTTGTGAATAAAAATGTTGTTTTCCTTTTACATACTTTTCTTTTATAATTTTTCGTTTTTATTACAATTAAAATCAATTCAAATAGGCGGCCTCAGTGTATAAGTATTTCGTATACAAAAGGAATTAATAAACAAACTTAATCGTTTTAATATTTATAAACTATTTATTTTCACATACAAACACACATACAAACATGCTCTTAAAAATATTGAAATTAAATGTATAAAATAACTGTAAATTCTATAGAAAAGTAGAAAAAAAGAATTTCAACACCAAAAACAAAACAAAACAAAGGAAAAAAATGAAAAATAATTGAAAATTTTTATTAAACATTACAACAACAACAACAACAATATACGCATACAGAAACAGCTCAAGCGGATAATAGTCACAGTTATGGTCGCAGTCACAGTCAGCGTTAATGTATGGATGAGGATTCAATCATTAAATGTTTAAGCCGCTGCACAGTGATTGTTTTTGGTGTCAACAAAGCAATTTGAATTGTGATGGGCAGTGTGCAATGGGCGTGGCCAACTTAGATCGAAACATATGTATGTCAGTAACAGAGATCAGCAATGAATCGTTACTCATAAGCACTCATGAAAATTTGAATATAAGTGAGTTAACAATATTGAAATTTAACTATGTACTCCGACTCATTCATACTCACTACAACGTTAATTTATAAGGACAAGTTGCAATGAGTATGCGTACAACGCTGACATCAAACTCATACCATTCGAAATATATGTGATTCATAAGCCTAATCATTTAGATTCATAACTTTAGAAAAAAATATTCTTATAATACTTATATATGACTGGATACAGACACATAAGCAAAAAAGATAGAACCGGAAGTAGAGCAAACGCTTCTAGTAAGTATTTTAGTGTTCGTACGCAATTCATACTTATTGTGTGCTTCATGCATATGTTGAGTTAAGGAGAGTCAACTTCAACAACATCATACGTGTTGTTAAGTATGAAGTATGATGAGCACTTCAAACATTGAATATGAGTAGAGGTTCCATGATATAAAAATAAATATGAATGCGTACTTATCTTTTTGAATACTCATTGCTGATCGTTGCTCAGTATCAAGTTTTCAATGATCTAGCACCCCTTCTTTTATTTTTTTTTGGAAAAAAAAAGATGTTTGAAGTGGAATCACTGTGCCTCGTAAGTTTATTATTGAAATTCAATGGTTTCAATACCAAAGACAAAACAAAAGTAAGAAAGAGTGGGAGAGAGAACATTCATATGTACATATGTATGTATGCATGTATGTATATGTATGTATGCAAGGTATATAATACGTTTATATTTGTTGTTTGCATAAAATAAACTAAATAATGATCATATAATGTTTGTGGTCATTTTAATAGAGAGTATTCCATTGAAATATGATTTAATTAAAAATAATTTGTTTAACCAAATTATCAATATTAATTATTCATTTCAGTTCATTTCATTTCATTTCATTGCAAATTCAATTCATTTAATAAACAAATTAGAACAGAACGCAAGATTCGTGGAAATTTTAGAAAACTGTGGTTACAAAAACAAAGAAGTCTGTTTTTTGTTTTTAGCAATTAACACAAATTTTATGTTTTTTTTTTGTTTTTTTGTTTTGTAACTCAAAAAAAGATAAAAAGAAGTTTGCTACAAATTAATTACGAGGTATTATATTAAATTATGTGTGGGATATTATAATTATTAAATGAAATAAAATTAATTTGCAATTGAAATTAAATCGCCAATAAAATTGTTAAAAAACTATGGAAACATTTATTAAGCAAAAGTGTACAACATTAAATACACATCATCGTCTTATGAGTCCTAATGTGGGGTCACATAGGCTCTACTATCTGACAGCCAGTTACGAAATGAATAATGTAATGCGGATTTCTATTTCTTTCAATATTTAAACAACACTTCAGACACAATATGATCGCCGCATACTGGCTGGTTTGTTTAGTAATTATTGTCGAATAGAGCCTTGCATCTGGAGAATGCGGTTACACTATTGAAAATATGATGATGCACTCTTAATTAATTGGGGAGAAAATTATTTGCAATAGGCAATCAATACATACATACGTGAAAACTGTAAAGAAAACAAAAAATTCCAATTCGTAACTCTTCTTCCCCTTCTTCGCTATCAGAGAGAATTCCAAGGCCTGAATATGTTGTCCTCCGATATACATACATACAGCCTGAGGAAGTGAATATACACATCTTGAATATTTGAAATTTAAAAATTTCTTTCTTAAGGATTTTAAAGTCTCTCAGCAAGATCTCCTTTCATAAATAAATTTCGTTTATGAATAAATCTTTGAATCTCAAATTTCTCAAGATTTTTCCCTGCCTCCAGTATCACATTTAAGAGAAAATTAAGTTTAAACAAGTTTTACTTCGAGTTGTTGCTGTTGCTTATTTGTTTGCTAGCAAAGGCCATAATAACCAAAATCTGTATCTATGTACTATGTATAGCAACATAACCGGCAAATTGTCACCTTTAAACACGCACGTTTGCTTGTATTAATTTTAAAAGTTTTTTTTCTTCTTTTTCTTTTGAAGCTTTTTTGCTATTACTCTACCTTGTTTTTTCCTTTTTGACTGTTGTTTGCTACTTTTGCTGCTTAAAGTTTTATTACCAGCAGTACAAACGATTGGCAGTGAAATTTTCTCCTACAAAGTTGACATGAAAGTGTTGTTTGGTAAGAATTGGTAATCAAACACCCGTAAACTGATGCAGTGTTTGAGCAACAACAAGAAGCTTTTAAGGGATGATGAATTCCTTATAACTTTCTAACAGAACATTCGATTTTAGAATTCCAACTAGGGACTTTAGGTGTGAAGGACCGGAGGTTTCCAATGGGAGCTTAAGGGTTCACACTGAGGGCTCACAGATGATGGACAGGGTAATTTAAATGAGATCTCCAAGATTTATTTCTAGGGTATGTTTAATGCACGGGTAGAATTGATTGTGGTACCTCAATAAGTCTAAAAACTGGCCTAAGTGGGACCTCTTCCTTCAAGGGGTTCTGCAACCTAACTTAACAAAACTCAAGAGTACATTGACATACAAATGAAGAAATAAATAAATAAATATGAAGTAAATTTCTCCCACAATATTCTCTTTTTAATAAAATTTCTCATGATTTCTCTTTTCTTCGACTTCTGATTGCAATGACAATATTTCGTTTATGTTTTACAAACCATTTCCCAATGTCAACTGCAATTCGTAACTCAAAATGTAATTTCCCTTCTTTTCTTTACGCTACTCTTCTTTGGGGGGGAAAAAAAGCAAGAGAAAATAACTGAAAACCATTTGAAGGCATTTATGGGAATTGTCTCTTCTTTCAAAAAAAATCAAAAAAAGAAATACAAGAAACAAATTATAAAAACGTCTTCATCTACGAATTGTTACTGATTTCTTATCAGTTAAGATGCGGTGAACTTTCACAACCGCTTACGAAATGGCCACAATATTGCTGGCTGTGTAGAGAGACAATAAGAAATTGGTTGCCAGCAACTAATCAAATCACTGATATGGCTGCAACGACATTTTTACAATTTTTACAATCACAAACAATACCAATAGCACGGGCAATACCAATAGCACGGGCAATACCAATAGCAATGGCAATGGCAATAAGAAAACAATTTCCCCAAAAAACTAAAGAAAACATTAAATTAATGCCGGACAAATGAACAGAAATTGTTGGCAGCATACAAAGTGCCAGACGAGATAATGAAACCGGAAGAAAACAAAAACCTCTCCACCACCCGAAAAAGAAATTGTTGGGGAAATGCTTACCAAGACTAAAAGACAAGGAAAAATAAGAAATTATTGTGAAATATTCCTGGGTACCAATAGCTCTCATTTAAAGGTAAGGAGCACATGGCATTTATATACCATTTTATGAGTTCCTTAACATGTGCCTCAGACACTTTTCAGGTACACAACAGAGATCAGTAATGAATCGTTTTTTCGCTACTCATAAGCGTTCACATGAAATTTTGAATATAAGTTAGTCAAGAATATTGAAATTTAACTATGTACCCTGATTCATTCATACTCATTACAACGTTGATTTATAGGTAAAGGTTGCAATCAGTATGAGTACAACGTTGACATCAAACTCATACCATTCGAAATATGTTTGATTCATAAGACTACTGCCTGCCACTCATTTAGATTCATAACTTTAGAAAAATTCAAAGCAGCAAGCAGAGCAAACACACAACCTTCTAGTGAGTATTTTAGTGTTCGAAAGCGATTCATACTTATTTTGTGCACTTTGTGTAAATGTTGAGTTATGGAGAGTTGAAATGAACAACATCATACGTGTTGTTAAGTCTGAAGTATGGTGACTACTTCAAACTTTGAATATGAGTAGAGTATGAGTATGAGTATCAAAAATTATGAGTATGAATCAATTCTACTCATCTTTTTCAATACTCATTGCTTATCTCTGGTACACACGGTATATGAAGTATTCTTTAACAAATTTTTAAGCAAAAATTTATTCTGAAATATTTTTGCTTTAAACAAAATTTAAGGAATTGAAGCAGGAAAGGATGAAGAAAATAAACGAATACTTTCAACGAATATTGTTTTATCATTTGTTAAACAGAAACAAAAAAAAAACAAATGAAAGTTCATCAGAAATGAAAAAAAAGAAAATCAATTTCTGGCCCCAAGTATTTGTTTATCGAAGAAACTATTATTGAATATGACAACTGACACAGCAAATAGATACACGCACACACACATACATACAATCTATTGGTAGAGAGTCGATAAATTTGTATTGTATCTGTGCTTTAGGAAATATTATTTCAGAGAAAAATTATTTTCGTTTTAATGAGCAATTCCATGAACAATACTTTTTAACAAGAAAACGTAATAAAGATGAAACCATTATATCCTTTCACCTCTCCCGACGCTTTCTGCCCAGAAAGAAAAAAATCAAAAGAAACTTGAACTTGCTAGAACTTTTATTTATTCTTTTGCTATTGATGATCATCTTTTCTTGTTTTTATTTCGTTTTTGTTTTTCCAATTTTTTCTAATCATTATGATTGTCTAGAAAATTTGTTTTAAATACAAACAAAACAAGCAAAAAACGAAAGAAAATTTAATGACAGAATGAAAATTACAATTCGCAAAGGAATTCTATGAAAGAAAGAAAGAAAGAAAGAAAGAAAGAAAGAAAGAAAAAAGTTATCAACAACAACAATAATAAGAAATAATCAGACACAAATGAAAACCTCGGCCAGACAACAATTGTTTGAGTAAATAATTTGCCAACAACAATCAAAAACATTATTTGTTAAAACAGACCAATACCATCACAATATTAAATGAAATAAAAAACTAAACAAGAATCTATTCACCCTGGGAACGTTAAAAATAAAACCCACAGGTAAGTGCTTAGTACATGAGGAAAAAGACAAAGCCAGGCAGCAATCGACTTCATTATCATTACTTACATCATTACATGGTGGAGAGGGAAGAAGGGAGCACCAAAAGGAATGAACACCACCAATTGGCATGTAACTGGCTTGTGGCCATAACATAACAGTGTGTGACAATGACAGTGTTAGTCACTTGCATCACTGCTGTTGGATACAGAACTCTCACGTCTTTATAACTCTAAATGTTTGGATGTGAAACTATACAGTAACATTGCAAACTTATGAGCATAATTTAGACTTTTTTTGATTGACTGCTTATAAATGCCACAACATGGTACAGTTTGAAAGCAATACGCAATTTGCAATTTGCTAAAGAATATGAATTTTTCTTTTTTCGTTGAGATATTTAAAGATTTTAAAGTTAAAGTGCTTTGTGGGGGGAATTTGCCAAGCGTAATATTGTTAAATTTTTACCTTTTAAAACTGTTTAAAATGTGAGCTCGTAGCTTGTAAATAAAGTAAAAATAAATTTGTGTTTAGTTTTATTTAAAATTGTTTATTATTCGCACAATTCTGTGTGCCAGTGTTCACAACTTTATGTAAACAACAACAATTGCTCTTCTTTGTTAATCCTCTGTTTATATCCTTCGCATAAACAATAACAATTACTAGATACTTATTTGATAGATCTTTGTAATGGAGATCTTCAAACTACGATTACCCACTTCAAACACACCGCGTTTGCACACAAGACTGACTGAACGTCACTAACTCACTAGTCTGCTTTGCCTTGACTTTTATGGGGTAAAGTAAACAGCCTGTTGAATGTTCTTGAAGGCGCTTTCGCCTTCTCGAAATCTCTATAAATGTAAACATCGTTGTTTACGTTTATTATTGTAGTGTTGTGGGTATATTTTTGTTTACTTGTTTACCATTTTCTTTATGCTTCTGTTTGTTGTTATATTACGCAATGCGATAATTTGTAAACAAGTTCATTGTTTTGTTTTTGTAGCTTTTGTTTATAATTTAAATGTTAAACGATGTAAAAGCAAAACACCAGTATCTAGACCTTTCCATTTTCGTGACACTATCAACAGAATCAAACATTTATAAACAAAATATAGCAGGCATGCATGCATTGATGATTTGATGCCACTTATGGTAGCAATAGTGGCAAGAAGAAATACTTCTTGGGAATGGTAAACTTACAAACAATTTCATGGTCTCTGTCTGTTGGTGTCTCTGATTTAGTGTCACATGTTGTAATGTTGCTGGTGGTACTGGTGGTGGTGATGTAGTTGGTGTTGGCGTTTGAAACGGCCACAGCTGTGCTTTTAGTAAAACTGTAAAAAATTTTACTTTAAGCGGATGTACAGATGCACAAATTTCGCAATCAAGCCATTTGTTATTTCCGCTTTGTTGCAAAATGTATGGCCAACAATTCGTTCGTCTGTTTCTCTCGAATTTTCATTCTTATTTTAGCCCCTTTTCCTTTGGCTTTTTTCTTTTCAGTTTGTTTGTTGAAAATATTTGTTACAAAACCCAAAATAAATAAATCAATTTTGATATTTTGTTGACAGTCTCTATAAAATACACACACACTCACTCCACTCGTACTCGTACACACACAGCAACTGCATCAGAATAACCGGAAACACAGCATTTGTTAAAATTAAGAGGCAAAAATTTCAAAATTTTTTTAATTTAATTTGAATACAATCCGATGTTGCTTTCTTTTTTTTGTTTGTTTTTTTTTTGAAAAATTTTTTAATTTATTATTGAATTGAGGAGGTTATGTTTTTTTTATTATTTTTAATAAGAAATATCCTGAAAAGTCATTTTTCATATGTTTGTCAATGTATTGTAGTTGCTGTAGGAAATCCTTTTTGATTCTTGTTTTTAATTTATTGCCGAAGTTATTGTCTACGATACGAAATATTCAATTGTAAGCCTTAAATTTTATTTGTACTACAAATAGTTTCCATACGAGCTTAAATAATAAATTTTCTAAATTGACTTTCAATCTGTTAATGAATTATATTTTTTGTAAAAGGCACGTACACATACATACATGTATAGCTTATGTAGACATACAAATGTACGTGGTGGAAGTTAAAAGTTCTTTTAAAAGTTTTCGAAATATTTGCATTTTGCGAATGAATAAATAGAAGCCAAAGGCAGCATTTTGCGGACATTCTTTGATTTTCGTTCTCAGGTTGTCAGAAGGAAGGAATAACAAGCAGACAATTGGGTGCACGCGATTTAAAGATGCGATTAAAGATGCGATTTAAAGATCACAGGACAAGGATATGGAATAGATTGCGGACAGAGTATTGCACAGTATGTTTTAATGAGGAGGACTTGGGAACTATCGAACAACTCCACAGTACATGTCCAGACCGTAATAGGTTAAATATCCTGGACAGGCGTACTTAACACAACAGATTGTTCTGTGGGCATCATAATCCCCAAAAATTCATTCAACTGATTACCGATACTTCACTTCTATAAAATCCTGACCTTTAGCAAGTCTTTTTTCTTTCTTGTATATTAAAAAGGAAATTATCAATCCATCCTAATACGGTTACTTTGGTCTTTTCTGTTGAAAAATAACATTTTTAACTCAATTTTTAGTTATAAATCAAAGTATTATGATGAACACGATGATGATGACGATGATAATACACACATCCTATCAGATTTAAATTTTTGAATTGAATTGAATTTTTCACACACTACACCAACAAATACAAAGGGAATGTCACATGTAAATGTGTAGCATACTTTTAGGCAAACACAACAGGATTTGTTTTTTTTGTTTTTCCGAAGCAAAAGGAGTGCAAGACTCTATTGAACCATGTAAACGTTTAAAGGATATTGAAAATTTGTGTTAATACAGCCGCCACCTTTCTCTTCTTCCACCTGCAACTTTCTTTTGTGCAATATTTTTAAATCTTTGCAGGCGTATATTTCAAATGTCATCATCAGTGAGTGTATAATAGCTTTACGAAATGTCCCAAAAATCACAGAGAATAACAGAAAGAGAGAGAGAGAGAGAGAAAGAACAGAAGAAGAAGAAGCAGAAATTTTTGCCATTTAAATTTTGAGTCAATAATAAAAGGACATCCGTTTACCGTGTCCTGTGTTTGTGGCATTTGTATACGTGTGTGTATATGTGTGTGTGTATGTTCAACAGGAGTTAAAGCATTCATTTTGATTTAATATCCGCCATACTTCCGGCATTTAGTGCGGTTGCCAATATGACAAACTTCCTTTTACAATCTGCTCTCGAAAAAAAAACAACAACTACAACAACAACAGAAACAGGAACAACAGGAACAAAAAAGTAGGCATTCATCCATATTTATCGTCCTGTGATGGAAATAACTCGTTAAAATGTCAGGCATATTCGAAAGCATATGTTAACAAACATATATACATACCCATACATATATACATATGTACATACATATATGCATACGAACATAACAATATGCACATGGCCAGAATGATTTATATTTACAGAGTAGAGTTGAGTAAAGGAATATGCTCATAAATGTTGGTGCACATATCTTGTTTTGTTTCTTCTTTTTTCTTGAAAAATATATCGAAACAATTTAAAATATAAAGAATTTTGTTGTTGTTTTTTTAAATTTAAATTAAGAAATTCGAGCTAAAATTAAAAAAAAAAAAATTGTTAAAATCATTTTACTAAAGCGAAGCAATGGAAAAACATTTCTTCTTCGGTAACTTCCTCTCAGCAGCAGTCTTCTGTCAAGAACTTTAAACCCGAAACATGGGTTGTGTGAGAAGAAAGATGAGTAGAATCGAATCATAGTTAAATTTCAATATTGTTGAGTTCCTTATATTGAAAATTTCATGAAAGGAAGGTTTCAAACTTCACATGTTTTATTTGCACGTTGTTGCATTGGTTAACTTATGGATGAGTAGACATACTACATAGTCGAGGCTGTTGTCAAATATCACACTAGCATTTACATCGTATATTCGAGATAATTCCTTATTCATTGCGAAAGTCAATAAGCTCTTCGAATGTTTCTTAAGTTTCATACAATACGATTTTAAACAAAGTTTAAAATCCAGGAAACCATCTTATAAAAGTTCAATCTATGTATACTGTAATGTATACCATGTATACCACGTAGCGTATGAGTATCGTTATTGTAATTCATAATAACTCATACGTCATGATGATTTTCGTTGTCTTTAATTAACAATTGGTTTTAAATTGTCAATTATGAATTGTTGTGTTACAAAATTACGTATTATTTAATAAATAATTGATTTAATAATCAATTGATTTAATTATTGTATTATTTATGTTGCTTTTGTAATTACTCACACACATAATAAGGCATTAATTAACTCATCGTCGTCACTCTTTTAAAATCAACGAAATGCATTCACTTGAACTTACAACACACACACACACACTCATACTCATTTTTAATTATTTTCTTCAAATTCCATTACATTTACTTCTTACAATGAAGGCAAAATAAAAAAATTAAATTTTTAAAATTTTTCTTTTAAAAATTACAAGTTCGCCTCTTTTGCATATGCTTGTATGAGCTAGATTAGGTTAAACTGGCTGTCGCCTTCTCAGGTCAAGCTTGCTTGGGTCCTGTAAGGTCCCGTTATGATATATTCTGCCATATAGTTATAGCCTCTGGTTTATGTCTCTCAAGCATCCCAAGAGTCTTATGAATCTTTTCCAAATCGTTTTTGGCTAGACAATTTCTTATACAAAATTCTGGTTATTCCTAGAATTCTTTTTCACAGGTTCCAAAGCGGCGGACAATAACAGAGTAGAGCTCTTCTTCTGTTCGTTGTTGCAGCTTTCGCAGAAGTCATTGTGAGGTATTCTCAGTCTCCTGGCGTGAACACCCAGAGGCTAGTGTCCTGTTATCACTGCCAAGAGGTGTATTAGGTAGAATCTTCAAAGGTTCAATGCAAATTTTGTCCTGCATAAATGCATATCAGATCAGATCTGTCTGGTGTCTCTGCAAGTGGGTTCATTATCCCATCTTACCTTTGCCAATGAATGGAGATTCTCTATCGACCATTACATCTTGCTACATTAAAGAGCAGCGGCAGTAGAAATTTGATGCAAAAAAAGCCAATACGGAAGAGAATTTTGTTTCCTTTGCATATTTAACCATGTATTGCTAATGTAAAGTTTTAAATGAAAACTATTGAATTGAAACGAAATGGAATTTAAAATGAAATCACACAGCTAAACAGGTCAAACGTAAGAGGTTTTTTTTTACAAACTTTTAAAATCACCAGAAAAATCAATACAAAATAAAAATATACATGAACTACAGGCACACACAGAGAGAGAGAGAGAGAGAGAGAGAGAGAGAAAGATAACAAAATAATTTAAAAATTTAAAATTCTGTGGTGTAACGAATTTATTTAATACGAAGAAATTCAATGTTTGAACTTTAACTGGCAATTTGTTTCGTTTGCTTAAGTTTGCCATTTCCGTACGTAACATAAGAAAACATTGATTTTAAGTGAAAATCTTTAAAATTCACAAAAATACACACACAAACACTCGCATACACATGCATAACTTACTTAAATTTACAACTGAAACTATTCATTAATGTACATACAAATGTGTGCATGTATTGCTAAAGCTTTTCAGCATAAATGTATACACATGTGTATTTGTGCAGTTATTCTAGAAATAAAATGTTAAGGAAACAAATAAAAATGAAAACGAAAAGACTAGAAGAGAAGAGAGATAAAATCTAAAATACAAAAATTAGTTTCCTTGAGAGCCATTCATGCGTTACAAACATTTGCAGTCAACAAATTCTTTTCTTTTGTGCAAAAAAAAAAAAAAAAGAAAAAAAATAAACACTAAACTTGGCTCTCTCTTTCTTTTGGCCAATATATGCTCGTTTTAGTTGGCTTTTATTTAACCAACACACGTACTTACTCTTATGCACACACACATACATGTGCATGAGCAGAGCCGAACAGAGCCCGAACAGAGGAGAAAATGAAAATGAAACAACTCATCTGCAGCACATTAGTTTTAACCTTTTCTTTACGCAAACTTTCCTTTTAATCATGATAATGATTAAACAATATTACGAGGTACATTCAAAAATTAATCGAATAAAACACGCACATTTCAAGCTGCAATGCACAGCGTTATTATGTTCTGCTCTTTTTGGCGTCATTGTATTCCGTTCATTATAAAAAGCCACAAGGCAATCGTTATTCAAGCCGAGATTTTAATTTGAGAGAATCGTAAACGTTGATAGAGTTTTAACGAGGCTACCTCCTCTGTCTTAAATCGCCATAGTCAAATGGGCAGTGTGTTGGCTTATCAGACGTGAGTTCATGGCTCAAACCCCTGCCCAGACAACTTGAACTAAATGGAAACATATCGTTACTTTTTTACCTTTTAGAAAAGTTTCAAATATGAGGTCGTAGTTTTGCAAATAAAATAAACATATAAATATTTGTGTTTAGTTTTAATTGAAATTCGTTATTATTTGCAAAATTCTGTGTCCCACTATTCACAACTTGATGTAAACAACAACAATTGCCTTTTTTTGTTATTCCTCTGTTTATACCCTTTGCATAAACGATAGCAACTACTAAGACAATAATTCGACAGATCTTTGTAACGGACATCTTCAAACCACGACTAATCTCTTAAAACGCACCGCGTTTTCACACTAGACTGACTGAACTCCACTAAGTCAATTGCCAGACCTCTTATATGGTCTGATGAATGCTCTTAAAGGCGAATGTTCATAACTTCGCTTTCTCGAAATCCCAATAAATGTAAGCATCGTTGTAAACATCGCTGCTTACATTTATTGTTGTTGTATTGTTCGTGGATTTTTGTTTACTTGTTTACCATTTTTTATGCTGTTGTTTGTTGTTATATTAGACAGTACGATAATTTGTAAATAAGTTTGTTTACTACATTGTTTTGTTTTTGTAGCTTTTGTTTACAATTTTAATGTTAAGCGATGTAAAAGAGAAACACCAGCATTTTCGTAGCAATATAAAACTAAATTTCTTCGGCGATTTCCTCTTAACAGTCTTCAGCCAAAAAAACCAGAGAATAGAATTGCCATGAAAAGTTTATCAAAATTCTGTGATTTGATGTCATCTCGACTGCAGTGGCCGTGCTTACGGGTCACTTAGTCATGGGTAGACACGCGGAAAGAATGAGGCTCCCTTTCAACGACTTCTGCCGTGGATGCAGGTCCACTGAGGAAGAGGAGACTGTTGTTCACTTTCTTTGCCAGTGCCCGTCTCTTGCTAGGTGTAGATATAGGTTATTTGGCTCCCCATTCCTTGTTAGCTTAACGGACATCAAGGATATAGCTTCGTTCATCAAACTTTCTGGCTGGTTTTCCAGTGCGGGGTAGTCGTGCTTTTGTTGTGCAGCCCTTGCGCTGACCAACTTCTTCCTTTTCCCTGACTTTGGTGGAACTTGGTTAGTACAGGGACTGCGTTTACCCGTGGCTTCACAACGGGCCGCTATGCGTGCTCAAGTGAGCTTTGTGATATCAGAGCTACCACTCCGACCTAAACCTAAACCTAAATCTATAATTCGGAGTCGATTTTATACTGTAGTTGCCGCCACTCATGGATGAAATTAGCAATTAAATAAAATCGAAATTAGGAAAGTTGCATCGATTCAAAAAAGAGAATTTTGTAAAGAAACAAAGAAAAAAATTTTTGCTGCTCCTTTTAAGACCACCATCGTATCAATGGCAAGCATCATTATCATTATAAAAGCTGTTTCATAACGAAGTTCTTTATCAAAAGCATAATAATCATAAAAATGGCCTGCATTTGAAAGATGCTAGAAAACTAGAAAAACAAAAGAAAATACAGAAAACAAAGATAAACGGAAATATCAAAGGAAAAACAGTTTCGTTCTTTCTCTTGATATATAGTATGTATGCATGTGTGTGTGTAATCACTAGTTTTAGTTACACCTTCTTAAAAGATTTTGAAATGAACAAAATACCTACAAAAAATACCAAAAAACACAAGAAATGGTTGCAGTGCCAAGAATTTCATTAGAGTATCAATGGCTGTTGTTTAATGCACAAGAAAAAAAAGAAAAAATTAAAAACCAAAATCAAACTCCAAATTATTTCTGTTTTTCTCCATCTTTTCATTTCAGTTTGAAATTTTTCTTTTCATATTGCCTTACTTTGTTAAGCACATGTATCTGTGTGTATGTGTGTGTTTGTATGAGTATTTGTATTTCCGCATCCGAGTGCATTTCCGCTATTGAACAACTTCAACTTTAAGTGTAACGTTTCCGTTTTCAATTCAACTTTCGTTGCTCTTTTGCTTTGTTGCACAAAAAATAAAAAGAAAAAACAAAATTCGCCTCCTTCGTGACCCTCTTTTTTTTGCCGCTAATTTTAATGCTAAAAAAATATTTGCAAAACATGTGCATGAATTTTTATTCGATGTTGCTGTTGTTGTTTTATTTTTCTATGTATTCGTATTCAAATACTTATGACTGTGTGTGTTTGTGTGTCTAAGCAACAACCAGTACGCATTTCCATGTTGCCAGTTAGTTTTACTGTCCCTCCTTTGCTTTTGATTCCAAGTTTTCTTTGGGTTTAAAGGTTTTCTTGTCTCTTTTTTTCTTGTTTTTGTTTTCGATTTTATTTTATTTTTTTTCCTGTAATTTATTTAATTTCTGCTTTGTTAGTCGAACAATTCTAAGGTTTACAGTACACAACAATTAATAAGAAAAAAAGAAGAACTCAAAAAATGGCAAAGAAAGAAATTTGTATGTGTGCATAGCCATATCAACGGAATCAAAAAACATGGGTGACAACTGTGATACAAAAGGACCTTAATTTCGTTTATTTATAACCAGCGATGAACGAATGATGAAGTGAATTGAAGGACATACATGAAAACTTTAATCAAATTGGGAACCTTATTGTGAATTTACAGTGTAAATCAGACTCCCAACGATAGATTTTTAAGAAACTTTTAATTACAATTTTCTTTTACTCTCAGCAGTTTTCTGCCAAAGAAATATTTTTTCATTTTCTGCCTTCTTTGAAATGTTTTGGGTTGGGGTTTGCACCATGGCCTCACATCTAATAAGTCAACACACTATCTGCTAGACTACAGCGACTTTACATAGGTACAACAAGGTATACCGATTTTGGAACTTAGTGACTAGAGATGAGAGACGATGAAATGATCATAACCATAGCCCAATTACCATTCAATGAATGTTAAGTTTATGCGTCAAACATAAAATTCATTTTAGCGAATTCGTGACCTAACCAATGGAGTGACTGACAGCTTCCATCTTATTTGCTCCCCGGGACAACAAGACAAGTTGACTCTTCGATTTTACTTTCATACACTTGCAAAGAGTATCTGTCCTTTCAAATCAGACATCAGCAATGAATCGTTTTTTTGCTACTCATAAGCATTCATGAAATTTTGAACATAAGTGAGTCAACAATATTGAAATTTAACTATGAACTCTGATTCATTCATACTCACTACAACGTTGATTTATATGTACAGGTTGCAATGAGTATGCGTACAACGTTGACATCAAACTAATACCATTCGAAATATGTTTGATTCATAAGCCTACTCATTTAGATTCATAACTTTAGAGAAATACTCTTATAATACTTATAAATGATTCGTGACTCGAATCATTCATCAAAATTTACAGTCTTAAATGTTGTTAGGCATTTACAACAAAAGACAACAGACACATAAGCAAAGAACACAGAGCAGCAGGCAGAGCAAACACACAACCTTCTAGTAAATATATTAGTGTTCGTGTGCGATTTATACTTATTTTGTGCTTCGTGTATATGTTGAGTTATGGAGAGTCGTAACCAACAACATCATACCTGTCGTTAGTTATGAAGTATGATGAGTACTTCAAACTTTATATATGAGTAGAGGTTCCAGAATATTAAAATAAGTATCAGAAATTATGAGTATGATTCGATTCTACTCATCTTTTTCAATTTTGAATACTCTTCGTTGATCTCTGTTCAAAACCACTGTCTTTGCATGTTTAGTTTTGTATACATTTGTTGTGCTCATAGGCAATATTCCTTGTGTCTAGTTTTAGATACAAATTTTGGATAGTTTTGTTTATTTCTCACCCCCACACCCCACCTATCTCTTCCATTTTAATATCGTACATTTGGCTTAACATTTTGGGTGGAAAGCGTCAATATGAATACTAGTGTATCTGCTGCTGTATAGAGTACGTATGTGCTTTAAACTACAATTTTGTTAAGCTTTTTGGCTACGTTTTCTAGTTTTCATTCTTTTTTTCTTTTGATTTTGTTTTTGTTGTTTTTGGTCCTTTTGCCAATTCTGCTACGGCTGGGTACATTTCAATGTTTTTGATATTGTTAACATACGCATACACTGGCATAAACACACATATTTTCTCTCTCTCTCTCTCTTATGCTTAGACAAGGCTCCCATTTCGTTTTCTTCTCTCAAGGAGAACAAAAAAAAAGTAAAGAAGACAAACATTTTTAAAACGAGTATCATCATATGGATTGCAATAAAATTAAAGAAAAAACAACGAACTTAAAAAAAACAACAAACAAACAAAAAGAAGACAGAATTTTTTTAGCAAACGTTAGTGTATGCGACTGTTTGTTTGTGTGAGTACACGAGTGTGTGTATGTGTAAGCAAGTGCTATTTAGTAGAATTGGCCATTTGTGCATTTGTTATGCCTCACTGCGTTTGCCTATTTGACATAACAACACACACACACACAACACACACATAAACATTCACTTAAGGTCGCTTACATTGAAATAAAACGAATAAAAATAATATGTATGTACGTTGCAAGCAAGCAGCCCCAAGTATAATAATAAAGGAATCGTTCGTTCGTTCGTTGTATAACCTTTTATACTCATTTTTATTCTCTCCTCGGTGGCCATATCATTTCGTTAACATTTCCAGTCTCTTGTAACTTTGGGTACAGCTTTGGGGAATTTTATTATCAGTCGTTTGCTGTTTTCTTTTTCACATAAAAAAAAAAGAGAAGATATTTTAACTCTTTCTACACATTTTTCTCTTTCTATTTCTATTTCTGTTTCCTTTTTTTCTTCTTTAAATTTGTTAAGAAAATGTGTGTTGCATAGACGTTCTCATTTGCATGTATAGTAGTCTTAGATGCGTTTGTATTTGCTTGCACTCTTTGAACGGCTAATTTTCTTAAAAAGTTTGTAGTAGAAAATGTCACAAGTGGCATGCATTAACAGAAATATTTCTGATTATTGCAAAACTGAATTGAATCGATTAATTAGGTGAGCTCTTTCTCGTACTACAAAACCAATACAGTCAGTGTTTTTTTTAAAGCCCAGAAGCATGGACACCAGAGATCAGCAATGAGTATTCAAAAAGATAAGTAGAATCGAATCATACCCATAATTTCTGATACTTATACGCATTTATACTTATTTTAATATCTTGGAACCCCTAGTCATATTCAAAGTTTGCAGTACTCATCATATTTGCACTTAGCAACACGTATGGTGTTGGTGATTTCGACTATTAACATATACACGAAGCATATACACGAAGTACGAATACTAAAATACTCACTAAATGGTTTGTTTTCTCTGTTTGCTGCTTTGTCTTTTCTGCTTATGTGTCTGTCACTCGAATCATTTATAAGTATTATAAGTAATTTTCTAAAGATATAAATCTATTGGGTAGGCTTATGAATCAAACATATTTCGAATGGTATGAGTTTCATATCACCGTTGTACGCATACTCATTGCAACCTGTACTTATAAATCAATGTTGTGGTGAGTATAAATGAATCAGAGTATATATGTAGTTAAATTTTAATATTGTTGACTCACTTATATTCAAAATTTCATGAGTGCTTATGAGTAGCGAAAAAGCGATTCGTTGCTGATCTCTGGCGGACAGCATTAAGCAACGATGTAGCAGCCTTGAGAGTATTTGAAATAAAAGTCCGAAGTAAGATCTTCGGTCAAGTGCGAGTTGGCTATGATTTCTGCCTAAAAACTCCTCCATTGAGCTCCTCAATGACAAGGACATTCCGCAACGCACTACCATCCGACGGCTGTGCTGGCTCGTCCTTGTCATTCGCATAGAAGAGGATTCTACGTTATCGGAGTCGTATATTTGATTGGCGGCGTTATTATTATGTGCTAATATTCATGAATCATTTCTAAAAATCATTACACATCATTTGCAAATTTATTCCTTTGCTTTGTCGTGGAAGGCAACATAACAAGGATTAAACAGTTAATTTGAGGGCAAATAGGCTTGCGGGTTAAAAGAATTTTAGAAATTGAAATGTCATGTCATGAAATCGCAGTAGTTTAGTAGGTAGTGTGTTGGCTTATTAGACGTAAAGCCTGGGTTCGTATCCCAGGTCAGACATCAAAACGAAATATGAAAAAAAAAATATTTCTTCGGCGTCTTCCTCTCAGCAGATTTCTGGCAAAAACTCTGAGAGTAAATAACCTGCCATGAAAAAGTTTCTCAAAAATCTATCGTTCGGAGTCGACGTTAAACTGTAGGACCCGGCACTTACGTATGAAATTAACGTATACAACATGAGTGGTGTGAGAGGCTGGGGCGTAATCCTGACTGAAGGGTTGTCATGGCCAATTAAGTGTGTATGTATGTATGAAATGTCATGCTACACCGGTTACTCACGTTACAAATATGCCCTCCAGAGACCATTTTTTGTTAAGGCTAAATCGTTGCTGAGTAAAGAGACTCTTATGGGTTCTTAAAATCTCTAAACCAGAAAAAAACTTTAAAATAGTAGGGAATCTGAATGAGTGATCATCTCTGGACTCCTTAAAACGTATTGAACAAGCTTGATATCCATCCCAAAGTGCAATACAATGAAAACTTTGATGACTACAGGAAACTGATGCTGTAGCCATTAAAATGTTTGCTGGGTATTCAAAGCCTTCAACATGTATTTAAATTTTATTTTTTATCTTATAAGTGTAAGTATGTGTTGGCACATGTGTATGTATGTACATATGTGTATGAGTTTAGTCTCTTTCTTTATATTTTTATTATTTGACTAACATTTTATTCTATTTATTTAAAAATTTAAAACAAAAATGTTTTTTAAAGTTTTCGTTTCTTTTCGTTTTTTCTTCTCTATTTTTTTTTGGTTTTTCTTCTAGTTTTGAGTTAAAATAGAAGCAGCAAATAGAATGAGAACCAAAAAGTCTGAAATTCAATTATCTGTTGTATATTTGATGAAGTTTATTTATTAAAATAGAGAGAGAGGGAGAAAAAAAAATGTTTTTTTTCTTTTTGTTGGCAAAGTTTTCTTTACTTGTGAAAATTTCATTCTGATAAAAAGAAAAACTTAAATTTGTTGTTGCAAAAAAAAGTAGAAAAAAATATACAAAAAAAATTAGTGAATAAATCAAAACTGTTGTCAATTAAATGCAAATGCATGAGGGCAATGAAATAGGACATGAAAAATTTAACAAAAATTCAGTGAACACATGCAATTAGTTTAGCATACCTAGGCTGGGATTAGTACTGTTTTATTGTAAACGAAAACCTATCATTCAAGACATACAATATTGTTACTAAAATGAAAAATCTAAATACTGGTGTTTTGCTTTTACATTGCTTAACATTAAAATTATAAACAAAAGCTACAAAAACGAAGCAATGCAGTAAACAAACCTGTTTGCAAATTATCGTATTGCTTAATATAACCATAACCACATAAGAAGTCGCCGTGGTCTAGTAGGTAGTGTGTTGGCTTATTAGACGAAAGGCCCGAGTTCGAATCCCAGGCCAGACATCAAAAACAAAATACAAAAAGTATTTCTTCGGCGACTTCCTCTCAGCAGATTTCTGGCAAAAACTCTGAGAGTAAAAATTGCCATGAAAAGCTTCTCAAAAAAATCTGTCGTTCGGAGTCGACGTTAAACTGTAGGTGCCGCCACTCATGTATAAAGTTAACGCACACAACATGAGTGGTGTTGAGAAGCTAGGCCGTAATCCTGACTGAAGGGTTGTAATGGCCAATTATGTATGTATGTATGTTAATATAACCACAAACACCAGATTAAAAAAAAGAAATTGGTAAACAAGTAAACAAAAATCCAATCCAACAGCACTACAAGAATAAATGTAAATAAAATACACAAACAACACGTGTGTTAAAAACGTGTGTGTTTTGTGTAATTCCTGCTGAAACTGTACATGAAAGATAGTCTCGTCTCAGTCAGAAATCTAAGATCCTGTGGCAATATAGGTCATAATGGTTTCACTGACTTTTCTGGTATTAGAACCATATTGTTGCTCCGTTTGAACTATCAATTTGTATACTGGGGTTTGATACGCTAATTCTTTACTAGCCGTAATACTGGGCCAAGCAAATATGCTTGTGGAAGTCTGGTCAGGTATCCCAAACATCCGATCCTCAAGCGTAAGCTAGGCATTACATTGATAGAGCACTAGTCTTCTTCTCTTAATGTGAACACCAATTGTCAAATAAAACTTAATTTAAAATAAAGCAGTTGTAGTAAAGAACGTTTAAGAAAATTTGTATACACAGTAACGGCTTCTAACAGTTCTGTCAATCGAAAATATATGTATGCTTAGTATGCTTGTAAACATTTTTTTTTGTGAAAATTTCTTATAATTTCTAAAGAAAAATTTTGCAATAGAAATACGAAACCATGTGCTTGACTCTTCAAGTCTACAAAGCTGATTTTTATTTAATTTTGTTGTTTCATGATGCAAACTTTATTATATTCTGGAATAATCTTCTTAAACTATAAACATTCTTATCGAGAAAAACAAAGTCTGGGATTTTCCCTACAATATGTTCGTTCTCTTCCATACGAAATAGTCTCTCTCTCTCATTTCATTATAATAGACAACACACACACACACAGACACACACTTGCAAGCAACGAATACTTGTGCATATTTGTAAAGCTTCAACAGTTTGAAGTAAAAAGAACTAAAGAAGTGAATAATGAGAGAGAGAGAGCGGGCGGCAGAGAGAGATTCGGCCTCAAACCATTCAAAATTGTTTGAAGTTCTTGTATACGGCAGAAGGAACATTATAATTGCATTGAAATCCTTAATGCAAACACAAATCAGGACTTGAGAGAAAATAAAGTGTGGCATTTTGTAGGTAGACAATGCAAGCCAATGCAATTGGTTGAAGGATACGAAGACAAAACAAAAAAAACTGAAAAAAATTGCATTCGAACACAGTCACAGTTATGGTCTAAGGATTCGAAAAAATGGAAAAAGAATAGAAATCCTTAAGAAATTATAGAAAAAATTTGTTATTTTAAATCAAATATTATACACAACAACAACAACAACAACAAGTAAAACATGACAAGTTAAACGTTTCATGCAAAGAAAATGCAAAAAAAAAGAAACGAAAGACTTGCTGCAGTGACAGGACACAGGAAATGTCATCAGGAGATGTTAAAATAGATATTTCAATAGACCATGAAAATAAATGGCAGACCTATTTATTGGGTTTTAGTCACTTATTGCGAACGAGTGTACATAAATATGTTTCTCCAACAAACTTTGGTAAGCAACGTGCTATAATATTGCCACGTTTTTATCTTTAAAGAACGTTTAAAACGTAAGCTCGTAGATTGCAAATAAAATAAAAACAATTTTGTGTTTAGTTTTAATTGAAATTCCTTATTATTTGTACAATTCTGTGTTCCACTGTTCACAACTTGATGTAAACAACAACAATTGACTTTCATTGTTATTCCTCTGTTTATACAGTCTATACGATAGCAACTACTAGGCAATTATTCCAGAGATCTTTGTAGCGGAGGTCTTGTAACCACGATTACTTTCTTCAAATACACCGCGTCTGTTTGAACTTCACTAACTCAGTCGCCTGCTTTGCCTTGCCTTTTATATGGCAGAGTAAACAGTCTGATAAATGTTATTAAAGGCGATTTCGCCTTCTCGGAATCTCTATAAAAGTAAACAACAATATTTACATTTATTATTATAGTGTTGTTGGCGTATTTTTGTTTACAATTTTTTCTTATGCTGGTGTTTGTTGTTATCTTAAGCATACATATATTTTCGATTGACACAACTGTTAGAAGCCGTTACTGTGTATAAAAATGTTCTTAAACGTTCTTTACTACAACTGCTTTATTTTAAATTAAGTTTTATTTGACAATTGGTGTTCACATTAAGAGAAGAAGACTAGTGCTCTATCAATGCAATGCCTAGCTTACGCTTGAGGATCGGAGGACTTGTTTGGGGGATCTGACCAGACTTTTCCTTTATGTGGCAAAACGCTTACATACCATAATAAAAGAACTCCTCAAGCATATTTGCTTGGCCCAGTATTACGGCTTGTAAAGAATTATCATATCAAACCCCAGTATACAAATTGATAGTTCAAACGGAGCAACAATATGGTTCTAATACCAGAAAAAGCGCTGAAACCATAATGACCTATATTGCTACAGGATCATAGATTTCTGACTGAGACGAGTCTATCTTTCATGTTCAGTTTCAGCAGGATATCTTGAATTACACAAAACACAACAGGACTTAAGCGTTTTTAACACAGGTGTTGTTTGTGTATTTTATTTACATTTATTCTTGTAGTGCTGTTGGATTGGATTTTTGTTTACTTGTTTACCAATTTTGTTTTTTTAATCTGGTGTTTGTGGTTATATTAAGCAGTACGGTAATTTGTAAACAAGTTTGTTTACTGCATTGTTGTGTTTTTGTATCTTTTGTTTATAATTTTAATGTAAAGCGATGTAAAAGCAAAACACCAGCATCTAGATTCTTTATTTTCGTAATAATACGATAGATATGCCCTGCTATAACGGAAATCAATCAAATCTGTTCCTGATAACTCTTCCTTGATATCTACTGCAATTTACATTAGAAATTTACCTACACAATGCTGTAGATAGTTAAAGCAAAACAGAACTGATGTCGAGGTGAACTACAGCTCAATGGCTAGAGGTATCTCTAACGTACAAAGATCATTTTTTATCAAAGTTTAATCGTAGCTGAATGAAGACATTCTCATGGTAACTGGAAATTTTTAAACCGGATAGGAAAATTTTAAAATAGTAGCGAATCTAAATGACTGACCATCTCTGGAGTCTTTAAAACGTGTTATACAAGCTTCATACCTCCTCTAAAGTTCAATACAATGAAAACTTTAATGTTTACTGAACATAATAGACCTGCTTTCGACAAATTACTATAGAAAGACACCTCCTCTGTGCTTCCACCTTTACCTAGATTATTTCTTGTTTCTTTTGTATAGGTTTTCAGGCGGCGTAGGTGTCCTTTTGTAAACGTATTTGTATGCTTAAGTTTGTGTAAGTATATGTCGTCATTATATGCCATTGGAATTTTGTGTTAAGAACATGAAAGAAAGAAAGAAAAAAAATTGTGAAAGAAAGAAAGACGAACGACGGTTTCTGTTTTCTTAAACGACACAAAACACAAGGCAACTGAATTACAAGAAACTTGAAAATTACAAAAAGACCAAGAAGATGAGATATACGTATGTACATACTCTATGTATGTATGTATGTGTGTATATGTATGCTGTACATAGTAATGAGAAATAAAAAAGGAAAAAGACAAACAGCAACAGCAGCAGCAACAACAAAAACAATCTTAAAAGATGTTTGCAAAATATAAAAACAACAGCAGCAATAGCAACAGCCAGGCATTCTGCAAACATTGTTCCGTTCCATCTTATGGCTACAACTACAGCTACAGCTTTGACGGAGGCTGCGGCTTCGACACCGGCTCTAGCTTTTGGCATTTTTTTTTATTATTATTCTCAAACTATACATAAGTATTTTATAAAGAAGTGAGTAAATACACACAAAATAAACTTAAATGAATATACTATGGCGCTGTGAATGGCTTTATATGTACGTAACTATGGATGTAATGCACTGAAAGAAATTTGTGCAATTAGAAAACAAAAAGCTTCGATATATGAATTCTACACAAGTTAAGGCAAATATGCCAGGGACTTGATATTCCATTTGGGAATTGTTAATAAATTGTAAAAAGGTCATCCGATTTCTGAAGTGGATTTGTCACTTCAACAATATCGAGACAATAAGATCGTTGCTCCATACAGTCTACAAGGTAGCCAGGTTCAGAAAAAGCATTCTACAAAAGCGAAGTGTGCCAGCGATTGCTAATATTTAATAACAAAACTTTTCGAATTTTACGAACAATGAGCATAGTCGCCGTAGTCTAGTAGGTAGTGTGTGGGCCACGGTTCAAACCCCAGGCCAGACATCAAAAGGAAAATATGAAAATATTTCTGCGGCGACTTCCTTTCATCAAATTTCTGGCAAGAGCTCTGAGAGCACATATAATTGCCATGAAATGTTTCTAAAAAATCTATCGTTCGGAGTTGACTTTAAACTGTAGGTCCTGCCGCTCATGTATAAAATTAACACACACAACATGAGTGGTGTGAGAAGCTAGGTCGTAATCTTGACTGAAGGGTTGTAATGACCAATTATGTACATATGTATGTATTTATGTATGAGCATAGCTTGCTTGAGTCTTATAAGGTCCAGTTGTAACACCGGTGGTACCTATTTCGCCAATATTTGTGGCCGTATATCGGCAATAACACGGCGAATGTTGTCTTCTAAATGGTCAAGCGTTTGTAGCTTTACCGCATAGACCGATGACTTTACATAGCCCCACAGAAAGTAGTCTAGCGGTGTTAAATCACAAGATCTTGGAGGCCAATTCACAGGTCCAAAACGTGAAATTAGGCGGTCACCAAACGTGTCTTTCAATAAATCGAAATAAAATTGCACTATTTGCAAGCGTTGTTCAGGCGTGAGTCTATTCATGATGAATTGCCAAACCAAACTGAGAATAAATCACTTGACAGCTGCTAAATCGGTCGCCATCTTGAAAAGTAATGCCAACTTAAAGTTCTATACCTCTATAAAAAACACCCTTTATTATGCCTTCTATTCAAATCATCAGTGGCTAGAAACGTTCTGTAATTAAATTCTAACTGATAAAGAAATTTTCTTCTTAGTTTCCCAAGAAAGGTGTTCTGTTGTCTTCTCATTTTTAGCTTTTATAGCTTCAGCAGAAGTTGCTCTGTTGTTATGTATGCCCACCCTTAGGCGTTTGAACTCAGTGTCCAATGGCCCTTTTGAACTGTTATAAGAGTCCTTAGACTGTTCTAGTTTAACACAAAATTTTGTTGTGTTTAGGTTCACATCGAAGATCAAGATCCATCTGGTCTGTCTGCAAGTGGGTTTACTATCTCATCTTCTTTTACAATAGAAGGAATTTAGTGTGAAGGAGCATTTATTTGCTCCTCTTTAGAGGAATACCAATCTCATATCATGTATGCGTTCACGGAGTATTGCATCAGGTTTGTTGTTACCTTCAATGTCCCCATATTCAGGGATCTTCATGATGAATAGGAGCACAAGGCAGAGAGAAATTTAATTTGTAAAGCAATGGTTTTTTTAAGTTTCTCAGCCCCTTTATTACCTTGGCATTTTTCTCTCACTGTATGGATTTTCCACTGATATTTACGTAGAACTCCTGGTATGGATAGACACGCTTTTCAAAATGCTTTGTATTCTAAAATTCAATTTTCTTTCTTGAATGATGTAAGCCATGTTTACTCTCTATTTATAATACAAAAGTACACATTCACACACCTATTCACACATACTCACTCTCTCTTCATCTCTCTCTCACACTCTTAAAGAAGAATGGGGAAAAAGAAGTGATTTTATATTATTCTTCAACTAAAGTCAACTAAAGCATATGTTTAACTTGATTATATTTACGTACACGTACATGCATACCACTACACATACATGCATAGGTTGGTATTGGTCTGTAAGTATATTCCGTTTGCTTTTTTTTTTTTTTTTTTTTAATTCCAGAGAGTATGAGCATGAGAGTGTGTATGAGAAAACATCGTGTGCGTGTCTAAGCAGATGTCTGTTGTTGGAAGTTGGAAGAGAACACTGCTCGTGTTTGTTAGTCTCAAAGGAATCTTTTCATTGTATGTACGTGTCTGTGTATGTATTGGTTTTTGTGTCTCGCAAACAAAATACAGCTTTTGGGCTTGAAATGTACAATATTTTTAACTCTTTGCGAAATCAATTTCGAAAAAAAAAACAAACTGGTAACATTGAAAACCTACACACACCTACAGGCAGATAAATTATAAATCACTTTAGCAGGGGGTTAGTTGTGTCAAACTGGTTGCGGAGGCCTTTATTAATTTCAAAGAAGATTTCACAGTAAATTCTGTTTTTCTGTAATAAAAAATCCTTTTATTATGACATTTTCTTTTCATAAATGCATGTCCACTTCATGAAACTAAACAGTTTCATTATTTAACCGACATAAACACTCAAAATACAAACACAAATACAATCATAGGATATACCAAGTATTTGCAAAATTAAATTAAAAGTCTGCCATACACGGCTATATACGGCTCGACATTACAAACTGCAGACAAACGAATTTCTTTTTCACAACATTTCGCTCTTCACACACACACATACATACATACCCGTAAAGTAAATGAATATTTATGTAGATGTATTAGTGTTTACTTGCAGTATATTTAAGTCTATTATTATCAAATGCATCACATGTTTAACAAGCGTTGGCTTTAGTCGTTGATCTAATACTATGTATGGGGCATTCTATATTCAAACGAAGAAAAGCGTAGGCTTATTGAAATGATAAAATCTTACGGAGCAAAACTGTGCAGCCCTTCTTCCTTTTCCCTGATTTTCGTGGAACTTGGTTAGTACAGGGACTGCGTTCACCCGTGGCATCACAACGGGCCGCTATGCGTGCTCAAGTGAGCTTTGTATTATCAGAGCTACCACTCCGACCTAAACCTAAACCTAAAACGGAGCAAAACTGAATACCGGTGTAAACACATGTAAATCCATTCTGTGGTATGAGAACCCATGGAAATTTCCATTTGTGCGCAGATAGTTGCAAAAGCGGAATTGCTGAGATACTTCGACTATTACTGTAGATCATATCGACGCCTCCGTTCTATAACATTCTAAGTCGAAAAACTGTGTTTTGAGTTATGAGCTCTCAAAGTTTTCACGCAACATACGACTATATGTGTATTCCAAGTAGATTTTTCCCTATAACTTCCGAACCGATCGGCGCTTCTTAACCAAATTTTTACAGTATTTAAGTTAGAGAATGTAGAATTTAAAAATGCAAGAACATTAAAACGTTCTAAGTACACTTAGAACGTTATAGAATGGAGGCGTCGATATGAATTCGAATACTATAGCCAGAAATGGCTAGTTGTTGTATTAATCGCGTTTGAAGATCCCCGTTACAAAGATCTGTCGAACAATTGTCTACTAATTGTTATTGTTCAAGCAAAGAGTGTAAACAAAGGAAAACAAATAAAGCTATTGTTGTTGTTACATCAAGTTGTAAACATCGGCGCACAGAATTGAACGAATAATAAAGAATTTTAATTAAAAGTAAACACAAAATTAATTTTTATTTTTATATGCAATCTACGAGCTCATATTTGAAACGCTTTTAAAAGCTAAAAACGTAAAAATGTTCGACTCGCTAATATCCACTGTTTTACCGATAAGCATGGTATCATCTTTATAGCTTTACACCGGCATTGCTGGTGTTCATTTTTAAGAAGCATTTGAACAATACTGCGTTCAGATATCATAAAATGCCTCATATACGTATGTGTGTCAATCATGTAGGCTTTTACACTAAAAATATGCGTTTTAAACTCTCTTTAAATTATTTCCATTTCAGAGTGTGTGTGTTTACCTACATATGTTTGATTATGTACTTGTGTGTGTTTTTTGCTTGTGACAATAAGTCAAATGCGTTTTTTTTTGTTAAGCCTTCTTTCAATCTTGCTTTAACTCTTACATATCCGTCTGCAGCATCGTTTTTTTCACATACTGTGAATGTGTGTGTTGACGTATGCAATATAAATGATGAAATTTATCAAGATTTTATCATCAAAATCACACAGTAAATGTTTACCTAACGTGTAACCATAAGTATTCAAAACGGGAAAATGAGGCATTGATGCACTCACTCACTCACTCACAATGGTTTTCATATTTACAAAGAAATTTGCAAAAACGAGGCCTAAAAGTATTGTGCCAACGATGACTTTAATATTGAAAATCGTAAATAAAATGAAAAATTTTAAATGATTTTCAAATGAAATAAACTTAAATACAACATATAATATGACGTTACAATATATGCCCGTATTAGATTAGAGTGGATTAATTCATGGAATTTTATTTTTATTTATCCTTGAAGGCAGTTAATTTCTTAAAAAAAAATTAAGAAAATGAAGAAGAATAAGTACATTTTTAACAATAATTTGTTAAGTAAAATACGGGCTTTTTCAGTACGAAAGTGGAAGTTGTTTTTTTTCCAGGAGTTTGTAATTGCATTCGTATGCTGCACTTTGCATTTTAACATTAAATTCTTATCTATAATTTATAACATGTTCATTCGTGATAACGTTACGAGGGTTGTATTAGAAAGTGTAAGTAATACCATACATACATACATAATTGGCCATTACAACCCTTCAGTCAGGATTACGGCCTAGCTTCTCAACACCACTCATGTTGTGTGCGTTAATTTTATACATGAGTAGCGGGACCTACAGTTTAAAGTCGACTCCGAACGACAGATTTTTTTTTTGAGAATCTTTTCATGGCAATTTTTACTCTCAGAGTTTTTGCCAGAAATCTGCTGAGAGGAAGTCGCCGAAGAAATACTTTTTGTATTTTGTTTTTTTTTCTGGCCTGGGATTCGAACTCGGGCCTTTCGTCTAATAAGCCAACACACTACCTACTAGACCACGGCGACTATGCTCATTGTTCGTGTAAGTAATACCAGGCCATCAAATAATTTGGTCATTTACAGAATACCATTACTAAACCCCTTGGTGGGAAAAGTTAAACTCCTTACGATTCTCTGAAATATGACTCACTGCACCATTTCTATAACGTTTATGTGCTGTGGATGTGATAATGTTCAGCAACAGCCAAGAAATATTCTATATATGTATATGTATGTAGAGAAATGATTAAAAGTATGTTGAATCTCGGTACGGTTGTCGGGGTCGTTATGGGTACACATCAGAGATCAGCAATGAGTATTCAAAAATATGAGTAGAATCAAATCATACTAATAATTTCTGATACTTATACGCATTCATGTAGTCGCCTTAGTCTAGTAGGTAGTGTGTTCGCTTATTAGACGTAAGGCCCGGATTCGAGCCCCAGGCCAGACATCAAAAAACGAAATAAGAAAAAAAATTATTTCTTCGGCGACTACCTCTCAGCTGATTTCTGGCAAAAAGTCTGAGAGTAAATAAACCTGACATGAAAAAGTTTCTCAAAAAATCTGTCGTTCGGAGTCGACTTTAAACTGTAGGTCCCGCCACTCAAGTATAAAATTAAGGCACACAATATGAGTGGTGTGAGAAGCTCGGCCGTAATCCTAACTGAAGGGTTGTAATGGCCAATTATGTATGTATGTATACGCATTCATTACTTACTTACTTACTTAATTGGCCATAACAACCCGTTTAACGGATTTCGGCCTGCCGCAACACATCCATCCAGGCGCATTCATACTTTCTTAATATCATGGGACCTCTACTCATATTCAAAGTTTGAAGTACTCATCATATCCATGCTTAACAACACGTATGATGTTGATTTCAGCTCTCCATAACTTAACACATATATACACGAATCACAAAATAAGTATGATTCGCGTACGAACACTAAAATATTAACTAGAAGGTGGTGTGTTTGCTCTGCTGGCTGCTCTGTCTTTTTTGCTGACGTGTCTTTTTCTTCATATTGTAAAACTATAAATTTGATGAATGATTCGAGTCACTCGTATTTTTCTAAAGTTATGAATCTAAATGAGTAAGCTTATGACTCGAACATATTTCGAATGGTATTTGTTTAATGTCGAACGTTGTACGCATACTTATTGCAACCTATACTTATAAATCAACGTTGTAGTGGTAAGTACGAATGAATCAGAGTACATAGTTAAATTTCAATAGGGTAGACTTACTTATATTCAAAATTTCACGCGTGCCTCTGAATAGCGAAAAAACGATTCATCGCTGATCTCTGGTACACATATGAGGTGCATGCCCTATGGTTAAATCAGTGTTAGAGGATGGCAGTCTAAGCTCTGTACTTTCAACAAATGGATTGCACGAATGAGGCAAACACTAGCCAAAAACTAGCTCGCAGCAATAGAAGAGAAACTGTGTTCCAAGAGGACAATGTCACACACATTGATAGCATTGATGGGAGATTTGAAATCGGTTGACACTTTTCCTGCCTGTAACTAAAAGATTTATTTTTTTGACAACCCTCGTATCTTTAAAACAAAAAAAAGAAAAACAAAATGGAAACACAAACATATCTTTACTCTTAATGCCCATTTTAAGCGTTTTTATTTACAATTACGATTTTGAAAAAAAAAGAGAAATTACAGACAAACAGACAAAGTACTGGAAAAGAAATGCATCTCGTCGCTATGAGCATAAAATATACAGTCAGTGACTTAAAAGACTTACTCACTCACTCACTCACATGCTGAATGAATGAATGAATGTGAATGAATAAATAAATAAAGAATGAAAATAAACGAATGACTGAAAGAATAAATAAATAAATAAACAGGTAAACATCTTGATAAAAGTGCAACTTTAATGTGCAAATGGAACAAAAACAACAACAACAAGGAGAGAGAGAGATAAAATGGCAAAAATACTGAAATACCTGCATTCATGGCAGAAGAAGAAATAAAATTTAAATTTTATACACAAAAGTACTCTCTCTCTCTCTCTCTGCTTCTCTAGTATGTATTGCTGTTATAGGTTAAGCAACCTTGACTTTAAATACGGAGTGTAGAGCAGATATTCTCGTTAAGCATACCCAAGTTGCAGTAATTGGTAATTTTTGGTTGATAAATGGTTTCAAGGCAATTTCGATGATGTTGATACACAATAATGGAAATGTACTCTGTACTAAATATCCTGGTCGCTGATTTAAAAACCACTTGCAGGCCATTATTATACGATCTGTCTTAGATCGTTTTATCTGATATCGAAGCAGCAGTAGACTGCAGGCCTGTGATGTCTGATAGACTATTCTAAACTTCATCCGTCTAAATTTGTCTACTAGGCTCTCCTTAATGTTCTCTACATACAACATTTGCCGAAAGTACTATACCCTCAGAGATATGGACTCTCATGTAGTGGCCCTTTATAACTATATCAAAAGGTCTGCTCATACATAAATACTCGTACATACATTACATTACATTCAGTCAGGATTTCGGCCTAGCTTCTACTTACATTGTGTGCGTTAAGTTTATACATGATTGGCGGGACCTACAGTCTAAAGTCGACTCTGAACGACAGATTTTTGAGAAACCTTTCATGGCAATTTTTTTTATTTATTTTCAGAGTTTTTGCCAGAAAGCTGTTAAGAGGAAGTCGCCAAAGAAATACTTTTTGTATTTCGTCTGACCTGGGTATTGAACCGTGGCCTTACATCTAATAGGCCGCGTCACTACCTACTAGACTACGGCGACTTCAATGAGTCTACCCACCGCTAACAAATTCTTATCCAAAATTTCCATTTCCTAGTTGGTGTTAGTTACGCCAACAACCATTTGAATTTGTATACAAGTTCATAGCGTTAAACCAATAAAATCAATCTGAATATGTGAATAAAGAACAAAACTTTGAATGGCGTTGCAGACTTCTTTTTCTTCCCCGTCTGGTCTATGAAAAGATCATAAAATATTGATGACAATTTCCTACTTTCAAGCAAAGTTGCATCAAATTATTGCTCAAAAGTCGATTTTTATTTCATTCTTCGATTTGTTCCCCTCCTTTCTCGTAGTCTTCTTGAATAATAAATTCAATCTACAGTTGCTTGTAACCTTGAAGCATTGAGATTAACCTCATTTCCTTTTTATTTTATCTCCTAATAATGGTAAAAACTTTCATAGGAAACTATTATTTGAAATAAGCATTTTAGGATTCTTTTAACAGCACCTGTGTCCTGCTGTTGTTGCTACTGCTTGTTGCAGTACATACAAATATTTGAAGTGACACAATTTGCAGAGTTTTTTTTCATTATTTTTCATATAAAAATTGCATACAAAACATGACTTTCTAATGCCTTTTACACACAATTTGACCTTAAAGTTTCTCTATTCGCCTCTTACAACTTCAACATTTTGATGAACAAATATCTTTGCACACATACATACAAACGCCCCTGTTTTTTCTTTTCTGCTTTTACTCTTACCTCATGTGTGTATGCATATATATAAACAACAATGTTGCCACAACTTTGGGTTGTGAAAAGTTTTCATTTCCCCCAACGACATACACACACACACATGGCTTTGGCAATGAGTTGGGAAAATTTAAACGCATTTGTAGCGTAAAAATATGCAACGATTCGGTTCAGAAATGTGTGCACATTTTTGGTGAACTTTGAAACTGTTCAAGTGACTAATATTTAAGATATACTCACTCGCTCACACACACTCTCACACACTCATACACTCTTGCACTCTTACTCATTCATTTATGTATGTATTATAAAAGTATTTCTCTTTCTCTCCTTTTTCTTGTTTTGTCTTTCTCCACATTGCCACATATTAAGCATGAGTGTTGTGGCACAGTGCGTGTATGTGTGTGTTAATTAAAGTTGAGAGCATAATATTTAAGTGGATATTTTAAGGGGAACTGAAAAACATGTTAATTTAGTGCGATTAAGGAAATTTATGGTTAGAAAAAAACAACAACATCCTTATTATAAACATATTCAGCTTATGTTTAATAAAACGAAATTAAGTAGGAAAAATAGCAGTTTTAAGGGACTCTGCTGTATTTTTTTTATTAATCCACAGTCTTAAGAAAATATGATGTCCTTAGTAACGCTATTGGACTAAAATTTGAAATAAAATTGGCAAAAACTCTGAGAAACTCTGAAAAGTTTCTCAAAAATCTGTCGCTTGGAGTCGACTTTAAACTGTAGGTCCCGCCACTCATGTATAAAAATTAACGCACACTAGAAACTAGATCCATAATCCTGACTGAAGGGTTGTAATGACCAATTATGTATGCATATATGTTACCACATCTATATTTGTTAAGATATCATTATTACGTCTGTTGTAGATAGAACAGCATAAGATTGGTTCAGAAAATATTCAGCGCCACTAAGGAGTTCCTTTCTGTCAGATATTCTCTTTGCTTCTTTTTTTCTTTTACCCCTAAACCTCTAATCATATTTATTCTTTTGCTTGAAACCGTAATATTCGCAATCAATTTTTTTTAGTCTAGAGGTTAGCACGAAAGGAGGTATCGTGCGTTTGATTTATAGACCATGAAAATCTCATATTTTTACGTGTTACGTACTAAGCGTATATGGAACTCTCTTCTCTGTATTTTATAAAGTAAACAGATTCAACTCTATCCATATCATATTGAAGACTAATATCTATGAGTACAGTTCTCTGTTTACCTTCCATAGTCTATTTTACCAGTTCCAACACAATGGATTATAACTTGATTACTGGAGAACCTGTTCACGGCATGGAAAGAGGACAGTGGGATAGTCTGACAGTAAGAAAATGAGTTGATCTCTAATAGAAGCCTGCCATTGTGCTACACTATAACGACCAAGTGGGTTCGATTCTCAGTAAAGACCTGCAATTGTACTGTAGTCGCTGTAGTGCAGTAGGTAGCACAGGTAAGCGGGTATGGAAAGGGTTTCTTTTTTCATAAATAATCCATTAATGCCATCAGTGTATATACCAAAAGAGAACTTTTTAAAATTTTTTCATTTTTTTATGGGATGCCTATAAAAATTTGGTTCAATAGGCTTCAGGAAATTGCTTTAAATATCATTTACCGAACCATTATTACTATATTATCTGTTGTATGTCGTAGTTTTATAATTCTTTGTGATTTTTGAAGCTGAAATTACCGCATTATAGGCGTTTACTAATCTGATAACTCTTCGATTTAAGTTATCAGTACATAATCGTTTTTTCGCTACTCATAAGCACTCATGAAATTTTGAATATAAATGAGTCAACAATATTGAAATTTAACTATGTACTCCGATTCATTCATACTCACTACACTACGTTGATTTATAAGTACAGATTGCAATGAGTATGTGTACAACGTTGTCATCAAACTCATACCATTCGAAATATGTTTGATTCATGAGCCTACTCATTTAGATTCATAACTTTAGAAAACTACTTATAAATGATTCTAGTGACAGACACATAAGCAAAAAATGACAGAGCAGCAAGCAGAGCTGCTCGTACGCAATTCATACTTATTTTGTGCTTCATGTATATGTTGAGTTATGAAGAGTCAAATTCAACAACATCATACGTGTTGTTTGATATGAAGTATGATATTTACTTCAAACATTGAATATGAGTAGAGGTTCCATGATATTAAAATAAGTATGAATGCTTTTAAGTATCAGAAATTATGAGTATGATTCGATTCTACTCATCTTTTTCAGTACTCATTACTGATCTCTGATACATATCATACATACATACATAATTGGCCATTACAACCCTTCAGTCAAGATTACGGCCTAGCTTCTCAACACCACTCATGTTGTGTGCGTTAATTTTATACATGAGTGGCGGGACCTACAGTTTAAAGTCGACTCCGAACGACAGATTTTTGAGAAGCTTTTTCATGGCAATTTTTACTCTCAGAGTTTTTGCCAGAAATCTGCTGAGAGGAAGTCGCCGAAGAAATATTTTCATATTTTCATTTTGATGTCTGACCTGGGATTCGAACTCGGGCCTTTCGTCTAATAAGCCAACACACTACCTGCTAGACCACGGCGACTTCCTCTGATACATATCGCTACTGAGTATTGAATTCTCCTCACAAAATTGCAATAAATCTTAAACTTTCTGGCAACAACATGTGAAAATATTTCAAAAAAATAAAACGGATTTTCATATTCATAAAGTTTTGTTGTTGCTTTTTTTTCTTGTAGCGAAATCCATTTTGTTATGAAACTTTTTCTTTTTTCAGTTTCCCAATTTTCAAACACATAAAATTCAACATAGATTCCCATATTTTCTGCTCAATGGCTTTCGATTTTATTCTCTAGACTTACACACATGAAAAAAAGGGGCTGGGGTGGGTGAAAACAAATAAAGACAACAAACAATTTAAACAAAATAAAAAATAAATTATTTTTCAAACCCTTGAAAAAGTATAAAAAAAAAAAACGAAAAAAACCCTCAAAACAGTAAAAACAAAAATAAACAGACAATCAAATAAAATTGAAAATTGAAAGAAAAGAAATGAAAATGAAATAAAAATTTATTACACCATGAATATAACAACACCAACATGAACACGAACACCATCAAATCGCGTAGACATGAATAAGCATAAGAAGAGCGTTTCGGCTCTCTCTCTCTCGCTCACACTGATGCACACACATGTATGCGTTACAGTTGTTAAACAGGGACACACATCATCATCGTTTTTATTTTCTGAATTTTATTTCGTAGCTCCGCACTCATTTTTTTATTTGAAATTATTTTACAATTGTAAATAAGCATGTGTATGTAAGCACGCATATGAGAGAATGTTTAACGAAAACTATTTGAGATTTTCTTTTCAAATTCGGTACACACACACGTTCGTAATAAAAAGAACAACAATTCATATGTAATTGCTTATGAGTGGCAAATGACGTGTCACCCAAATAAACACAAATTTTATGGGAAATTAAAAAAAAAACAAAAAGGCTTTAAAAAATGGAAACTTTAAAGTCCATTTTTTTTAAGTTTCATTTTCTTTTCTTTTGCTTTGCTTTGCCAGACTGATTTCCTGTTACTGCTTTTCAAAAGTTGCTGACTCTTTGAGTTTCCCTGTTAATTAAGGCATCGTTTCATGATTTTAAAAAAAGAAACAAATTTTCGAAAAGTGACAAGAGAAGAACAAACAAAAAAAAAATTGCGTAGAAACTAAAAGAAAAAACCTCTCTCAAAAAAGTTTGCTTTAAAGCCTGTTAGAGCAAGAAAATAAACATAAACACACAGAAGAAGGCAAAAGTAATGTAGTGAACATGACTGCGAAAATAATGGAATTTTTTTCTCTTGTTAACAGAAGTTTATTTTTTATTTTCAACTGCTTTTTAAGCAGCTTCCGAACAACTTAACATTTTGGCCTTTTGCGCGCTGTTAATGACATTACACTTCCATAGGTAGGTAGCATAAGCATATGGCCTCTTAAGTGCCGTTTGTAACGTGTACGTACGTGTCTTAGGCTAGAATTAGCCAAACATTCGCGGAATGTACGTTAGTTTTTTGAATATGAAAAGCAGTGTAAGCATTTGGCTAATTCTATCTTGAAGCTAGGATTAAACCGTGCATACTTACTTATATATAGGATCGGGATGTTTTGTTTCTAGATGTCTATGGCCTGCTGTGGACAGTAAGAGAACAGGTTGGCTGCTGGGCTTGGATAAGGCCAGCTTAAGGTTGGTTGTCGGTTTCATCACGGGGCACTGCGAGATTAGGTCGCTGATGGGAATCTGGAACAGATCCCAGCCGGACTATTGCAGGGCGTGTTGCGATGAGGAGGAGTTGAAGACTATCGAACACCTCCTCTATAACTGCCCAGCCCTTGGTAGGTAGAGGCTGAGGACCCTTGGCAGGGCCTCCTTTGAGAGTTTGAACTCTGTGTTGAGAGCCGACATTAAGGCTCTCCACAGATTCACTAGTGGCTTATGCTGGTTGAGAGGCGCTAGGGCTTCATCAGGGTAGTCGCGCTCTCGCTTCTTTATTGGGTCTGTGTGACCCCTCCGCTTCCCATTCTCCCTTTCCTATCTCCTCTCCTTTCTATCCTATTCCCTCTCTTATCCTTCCTCTTTAAGGACGTTATACAATGGGTCAATTCGACCTCAGGGTACTGTGCTTGTCTTAATTGACAAGTACACGTCCTCTAACCTAACCTAACCTATATATAGGCCCAATCTATAACCTATAAACGGAAATTTTAAGACAAGTATTCTGTTGGCTGTTAAAAATTTACCTGGAATAGATCGGCAGCAGTAGAACACGGAAGCTGATTACTATCCTGATCACAAGGGCGGTATATAATGTAGTATAGCGTCAGAGAACTTATCCATTAAGCCAGAACTATGAGTTTTGAAATCAAAATTCGGTGTCTTCTATTCGTTGTTTCTCGCTATTGTGATAATATTTTTCTGTTTTCTTTAATTCTTTTTCGTAAAATTTAACACAGACCATCATGACACAATGTTGCACATAATTTTGTGATATTTGCTGGGTAATTAGACACAACAAGGAAATGTTGCTGTGTTTTCATATTTTTTTTTTCAAAATATTTTCTGTTTTTTCTTACACTACACTTCAGCATAATGAAACAAAAAAAAAAAAAAAAGGAAATATCGCGAAAGAAAAAATTGGCGAACGCAAAAGACGAACGGAAAAAGACAAAACTGTCCGGCAAAGTTAAGAAAAACTAATTTAATTAGATTGTGAGCGACGGTTGAGAGCCCAGAGTTATTGACCATAAAATAAGTTTTTTAAAATTAATGAAGACGTTGTTAATTTTAAAAACGAAAAAAACGAACAACAAAAAAACTTCCAAAAATAAAAATTTAATGCAAGTGTTTAAACATTAAATAGGCCTTCAATTAAAACAATTACCATCAGTGAGTAAATTAATGTGTTTTTTTGTTGTTTTATTTTGGTTTAGAAATTTAATAGAAATTAATTTTTCAATTTCCTTTCTATAGATTGCAATCAAATTAAATGCCATTTAAACTAAATTGCTGATTATTTCTGTCTTTCTCTCTGTTGTTCTTTCAATGCCCCGTATACCACCCCATACGAATGTATCACGGCTGATAACCATGCAATAATTTCTGTTTAATTTTTGTATGAGGCTGGTCACGATTTTTCTAAATTTTCAACATTATTAGGCTTAATAATGTTCATAATAAAATTATGTATGTGTGTGTGTGTGTGTAAGTGTGTTTATATGAGAAATTTTACCATTTGCCAGACACATCACCAACAGCATCATCAGTTTGAAAATCTACTTGCAATGAATGAAAATTTACTGCCATTATGGCAGCAGCATATAGACAGTTGGGCTAAACGTTTAACAACAACAATAATGTTAGAAAACGTCCAGGATATGGCACAAGAAACCATTTAAAGTTTTCGTACCTTTCAAACTTGTTCTTTTTTTTTTTGTTTTGCTTTTAAACGTTCTTGTAACGTATTCGTTGCTTTTCTTAATTTTTTTTTCATTTTTTTCTGATAAAAGTGACAATCTGCAGTTTATAGCATGTTTAATATTAGACAGGTCTTTCTCACTCACTCTCTCTCTTTCTAACTGGCCTTGTTCAGCACTTATAAACGGAGGCGGGAGCTGTGCATTTGCCGCTGCTGTGTGTTATAGCATCAGCAACATTAGCAGTTGTGCTTCATTTGCCACATGACATGTTGCAGTTTTTCATCATTTAACTGAACACGTTTAGCCACGTTTATTATGTTCAACGTTCAAACGCTCAATAAAATGTTGAAATACGACAAATGCTTTCAAAAAACAAAAACGGAAAATTGAGAAAGCACAGCCATAGACGAATTTCGAATGCCTTAAGTTCTGCACAACGAATCTAAAGTGTAAATACAAGATTTATAAAATACTCATTGGGCTTTATCACTAGGGTTTCAGGCCTAATAAGGTCAGCATGGTCTAGACATTCACAAACAGGAAACAAGATCCAGCAAATGGATTCCAATAAAGAAACTTAATTAGGATGATCTGAAGTCACCGCGTTGACTTATTAGACATGAGGCTACGGTTCAAACCGGGACTTCCTCTCACCAGATTTCTGGCAAAAACTCTGAGAGTAAACAAATTGCCATGAAAAGCTTCTCAGTAAAAAAAAAAAGAAAATTCTGTCGCTCGGAGTCGCTTTTAAACTGTAAGCCTCGTCACTCATGGCTAAACTAACTAAACAACATAAGTAGGTGATGAGAGAAGCTAGGCTGTAATCCAGACTGAAGAGTTGTAATGATTATTTAAGTCAGTCAGTAATTAAAATGATCTCAGGCAGATGCACAATTTTTTTTGCAGAATAAAGAAATTAAGGACTACAAACCTCTCATAAAAATCCCTTATCTTGTGGCATGTAAAAGTTATACCACAAGAAGGTCTTCTGTTTCCTTCCAATCTTGTGTTCCATTTATTTTACTCACTACATTTCACCAACGACTGTCTTGAATCGAAAATACCCGCCATTATTTAACTTTTGTTAACGAAAACTATCAGGCCTGTAACTGCTCGTTTACTAACACATTGACATGTGGCACCAAATGCTCTGTGTGTGTGTATGTGAGGATGTGTAGAACGATTTGGAGAAAAAAAATCTGGGCACGTAAATTCTTGAATGGCTTCAGTAGCGGCGAACCGTATAAAGTAAAAGACCATTATAACTCTCTGTGTGTGTGTGTATGTGTCAACATTTTAGCAATACACAGACACTAACAAATACACTTTACTATACATGTATATGCACATAGATATGGTTATTTATATACGTAAGTACTCACATAAAAATATTTTTCTTTTTTTTACATTTAAGCTGAACTATAGAAGTGTACTTACATGTACATACATCTATACTACGGTGCATTTAAGCCTTCTTCATATGTAAGCATATTTTAATTCGTTCGTTTGTATTATTTTTATCTGTAAGACACGTATCTGTATCTGAATTCAAGTTTAAAATGAAATCCATGAACCACTTTCAAGCCAACAACAACGCCATGCTATGAAATCAGTTTTATTTTCATTTCATCTGGCCAGGCAAGTATTTGTGTGGCCAACATTTAAGATATGTTCTGATGATGACCTTTGGCGATGCGGCATTTAATTTTTTATATTTTTCTCTTGGTTTTTTTTTTTGCTTTTTTGTTTTCTTTATTTTATTTTTATTTTTTTATTTATTTATTAAATGATAAGAAAGGCCAAGTGAAACTCTTTTAATTTTTAAAATATTTTTTAACATTTTTATACAAAAATTACCAATTAAAGCTTATGGCAAATGAAATGAAATGCATTTAAATGCATTGAAATTAAGAATAATTAGATTAAATTACTGTTACAGTATGATTGTGACCATAGTCCGTATAAATTAATATAAAGTTTGGACATCTGTAGTTACTTTGCTGGACTTAGAACGTATTTTTATTTTTTGTGAACATACTTTATAAGGATGCCTGCAGTCTCATTTGTCTCCATTCTTCTTTTTCTGATCTTAACTTATACCATTTGAGCTTTGTATTCTAGCCTTTTCCTCTTTGGACAGAATACTGCAGGTCCAGCCGTTTGGAGTGTTAAGAGCGTCGTTTAAAAGTGTGAATTTAAATAATATTCACATCAATTTTTATAAGGGTAGTGGGTACCGACCAAACAAATTGTTGGTGGCTTAAACAACCCTGTTTATCTTTAAGTGTCTCCTAAGAGGAGGCGGAACATTTTTCACGACAGGAAATACTTTGTAATAATAATGAGTGAAAGGGAAAATTTGATGACTTACTTACTTAAATAGTCATTACAATTCTTTTGTCAGGATTACGACAAAATAACACTTGGGCGCCCTGGTAGTCTAGTGGGTAATGTGCTAGACTATTAGCGTGAGGGTCGTGGGTTCGATTCCCACCAGAGGCTCTGGTCTGTTACACTACACCGAGCATATGGTCAAGTTACTCCGCTCGTATATAATTAGAATATAATTTGTAATTGTATTGTAATTAATAAATAAATAAATAAATAAATAACACTACAGATGTTGTGTGCGTGATTTTGGCATATATTGGCTTAAATATCTATCATGTAGGCTCCGATATCCGCTATGTTCCAGGTATGAAAGTGTAATGTGATATTCACTTCTCCGATTGAATTCACCCGTTTTCTTATTCTGATAGGTATTCGTTAAGAAAATCTTCCTTTTCATTTCCAAATTAAAAACGGTCGTACGACTACACGACGTATGATGAATATTTCAGTGAGAAAATGAAATAGAAATTAATCATACGCCATGATTAGTATAAAAGCTTCCGTACTGCTTGTACAGTAAGCGCTGAAGGAATTTGAAATCAGTCGGATTGATTTTCATCAAACCATAACTAAGCCTTCGTTGCTCTGATTAATATTCATCTCAACCTACTTCGTTCATTTTAAATTTAAATTGAAATAGAGTCTAGCATAATACACGGGTATTATGCATGTGCGGTCTATCTATTTCATGTTTCTTTCTGCTTTATGCACCTGCTCAATATTCTTTCACAGATGTCCTTGAGTTGCAAGTAATTTAAAAAGTTATTAAAGTTTTGCGACTCTTTCATTAGCATTAGACCAGTTAGACTCGTACGCAAACAAAAGTAAAAGAACGAGAGAAAAGAAAAACAGCGTAGAAACATAATGATAAAGAAAGAGAAAACAATAACATTGCTATTGAAATTCCAAACAAGTTCACAACAGTGGCACATGCACGATTGCATAATTCACACATTTAGTTGAGAAAATAAAAAGAAAAAAAAAGGAAAAAAATGGAAGGAAAACAGTTGAAATAGACCATTTAGACCGCAACCAACATTAACAACGATGAGAACAAACATTCGCAGTGAGACTTAAGGCCAAAATACATACGCAAGTATAGACTCGCAACCAGCGTAAAGGAGGCAAAACAACAGGGCTCGAAACTATTTACACAGACAGAAATGATGAAACAATACATATATACACACACACATACAACAGCAAATATATGAAAATGTGTATGTGTACGTATTGCTTTAAAAGGTGTGTTGCTTATGTATACGCATGTATTTGTTTTCTACACTAGTCTACAAATATTAATTGAAAATTTTGAAAATTATTTTAAAGCTATAAACAGGTCTCCCAAAGTGAATTTATAATTTAAATCGATTTTGTTTTTTAGCTAAGTAAACTTTTAGCAAGCCCGAGGAGCTACTATGAACAGCAGTTTGACGAGTTCAATCTGAGCTGCCTCTTGTTCAAGAAAAAACTTCTATTTGCAAGAAATTTAAACTGGCATAGGCATTGTGCTTTGGACAAATGCAATGTAGATGTCAGATTGCCTTCTTATTCTGTCTAGGATCTTGCAGTTACATCGATTTGATGCCGATCAGACATCAGCAATGAATCGTTTTTTCACTACTCATAAGCACTCATGAAATTTTGAATATAAATGAGTCAACAATATTGAAATTTAACTGTGTACTCTGATTGATTCATATCCACCACAACGTTGATTTATAAGTACAGGTTACAATTTGTATGCGTACAACGTTCGACATCAAACTCGTACCATTCGAAATATGTTTGATGAGTACTTCAAACTTTGAATATGAGAAGAGGTTCCATGGTATTAAAATAAGTATGAATGAATATAAGTGTCAGAAATTATGAGTATGATTCGATTCTACTCATCTTTTTCAATATTCATTGCTGATCTCTGATCCCGATTGGCTAGGTTCATTGGCTGAGAACTCAAGCCGAATAACAAGTATGTTGAAGGCAAGGATTTAAATAAGTTGACGGAAACCCCACATTGCTGTTTCAAAACCTATGTTATTGGAACAAATTTACCAAAAAACTAGATAGATGTATAGATAGGTTCAAATAGATATGTATGTATGTCAGTTCAGGTTTAAACGAATTTTTTGCCATATGGATTGAAAACCGGTAAATTTATTTTGGCAATCGTTTTTGATAATTCTCTGTTGCACAGTGTTCAATATTAATTTTTTTCTTTGCTTTTATTTTTGTTGTTATTGTTTTTTCTTTTTTTATACAGTTAAGCTTGTTTATAAAAGTAAATACAACTGCAAGTAGTTCTTCTCTTGTTCATTTTTTTCCCCTTAGCAACAGTGCATTGCGAGTATCATCATCATTTCTACACTGTTTTGCTAATGTTTACAGGGAAAATAATTTTGTAAAATAATTTTTCCTTGACTATCCTTGATAGAAACCACATTTTTAATACGTTGTTATATTTAAAGAGCCAGCAAGCTGGAAAAAATATTTTGTTCATGTAATATTCGATGTTTTTTTTATATTTTTAATCGATTCCTGAGTAAAATACATGTACACTTAATTGGTCATTACAAGCCTTTAGCTAGGGTCACGATCTAGCTTCTCGCACCACCCTTTTCTATGTGAGTCAACTGCATACACAAGTGACGGGACTTGTACTTTAAAGTCGACTTCGTAGGATGCTTTTCTGAGAAAGTTTTCATGGCATTTTCATTTACTTTCAGAGTTTTTGCCAGAAATTGCTGAGAGGAAGTCGTCGAAGAAATATTTTTTTTTCATAATTCGTTTTGTTCGAGGTGTCTGGGCTGAGGTTTGAATCAAGGCCTTGTGTTTAATAAGCCAACACGCTACCTACGAGAGCGCTGCATTATAGTGAAACGTTATGGCTTCTAGAGAAGCAATAAACCACAATGAAACTGCAAAAATCAATCAGTAGAACAAACCAGAACGAATTATTTGCAGCTGAAGTTCCCCAGATACCCAGAGTAAACCGAGAAAAAGTTATAAGAATTTGAAATGGAAAAAAACCTAAGGCCAAGATAATCGCGGCTTACGATAGTTGTAGATAAACTACATTCCTTAGAAAGCATTATACTCTGCATTCAATTAAATAATGTTTTTAAACTCGAGTTAAGGGCAGGCTACTCTCTATTTCATATCTGTTGTCTGTATGCAATTACCTTTTCAGGGATGCCATAACTTGAGTGCACTACATAATATTTATCATCTTCCTGGTGGTTAAGTAAGCGTAACAATTTCTATATCATTTCCATTTGTGTACTTTACTTAAATAAGTTTTTTTTTTTTCTTTTCTGATTCCCTTTTTCCTTTTTTCTTCTTTTCTACTATTTCTTGGCAAACTAGACTTGGTTTTCATATCTACTCTTATAATTTTTTTTCTTCTTTTTTTTCAATCTTTTTATCCGCATGTTTGCCTCTTTATTTATGTTTGTTACACCGACTTTATTTTATTGTTTGCTTATTACTTGCAATGGAAGAAGGTATACAAATACAAATAAGGGCAAGTAACGACTATATGGAGAGCTTTTTAACTCTTATGTTCTTAGTATAAGAAACATGCTTATGAGTTCAATCACTCTAATACCGTATCGACTTTCCTGATCAAATAGATCCCTGCTACGGATGCTAGTGGAGCAGCATCAGCAGACTCTAAGCACGGAGGTATAACAGGACTGGGCCCCTATACAGAAGAACCAAAAACAAAACTTTGCCTTCGGCTACAGGACCAAAATATTGTTACGTTTTTACCGTTTAAAAACGTTTACAATATAAGCTCGTAGATTGCAAATAAAATAAAAATAATTTTGTGTTTAATTTCAAAATTGTTTATTATTCGCACAGTTCTGTGTGCCACTGTTCACAACTTTATGTAAACAACAACAATTGCTTTTCTTTGTTATTCCTCTGTTTGCACCCTTTGCATAAACAATGGCAATTACTAGGCAATTAGTCGACAGATCTATGTAATGAAGATCTTCAAACCACGATTACTCTCTTCAAACGCATCGCGTCTTAACACAAGACTGACTGACCTTCACTAACTCACTGCTTTGCCTTACCTTTTATATGACGGGGTAAACAGCTTAATTAATGTTCTTGAAAGCGAATGTACATGACTTCGCCTTCACGAAATCTCTATAAATGTAAACATCGTTGTTTATGTTTACTATTGTAGTGTTGTTGGTATATTTTTGTTTACTTGTTTATCATTTTTTTTATGCTGATGTTTGTTGTTATATTAAGCAGTAGGATAATTTGTAAACAGTTTTGTTTACTGCATTGTTTTGCTATTGCAGCTTTTGTTTATAATTTTAATGTAAAGCAATGTGAATGCATAACACTAGTATCTAGATTCTTCATTTTCGTAACAATATAGTTTTTCTAGCGGATTTACTCGCCATCAGGGAATGTATGATCTCGGCTAATAATCATTTGGTAGGCTTAACGTATAGGGGTTAAATTATCGCAACGGATAGTCAAATGACAATTAGATGATTAATATCCGTTAATACGGGACCAAAGACCGTCAACATCTTATAGAAAGTAAGGTGGCTACCCTAAAGGGGAGCACAATTTGGGTCTTATGCCAAGATACCCACTGTCCATTAAGTGCCACATTCTGTCTGTTATAGGGTGTTTCTTTAACTCAACACAAAAAAAGGAAGAAAAACTACCGTATAAATAATAGTAATAATAGCAGTGTGTCCATTGTCAGACAATACGGGCGAGTTGTTTAAATTGTTTACCGTATATGAGTAGGGAAAAAAAAACAAATAAAAGGAGGAAAATAACAGAATAGGAAAAGAAATGAAGGACAATACAATGGCAATCTACAATATTTCTTAACCTATACCAGCAAAAGAAAGAAAAGCGAACAAGAGAAACTGTAATAAAATCTATGATAAGAAAACAGGAAGAATAAATTGTAGTTTTAACAACACAATAATTATCTACAACTGACTGGTTTTGTTTATTACACTCTGCATCCTCCTCACTTGTAGTCAAAATGCTGTGTGCTGACTGCCTGCCTGCTTGCCTGCTGCAAATGCTTGATGTTGAAACATGTCATTTGATAGACGAAAAGCAAAAAAAAGGAGCTGAAGCAGTAGTAGTTGAAAAAAAGTCCTAACTCCATCATTATTATTATGATTATAATTTGGAAACAGGATGGATGGTTGGTTACCTTTTTTTTCATTCATTTTCTGTTCGGATTTCAAATCCAACATGAATTTTAAGTAACCGGGTGTTAACAAAAAGAAAACGAAAAAACGAAAAAACTCCCCAAAAATAAATGCAAAATATTTCTGGCAGAGCGCGCTAAAGCATAAGCGTATATTTTCTTATAAAAATATCATGAGAAAATGTTCGTTTTTCTTTCTTTCCTTCTTTCCTTTGGAAAAAGTCACGTAATGAACATTCGTATGTCTCGTCTAAAAGTATTTTATTGCTGCGGAATGTTATAATGTGGTTACGTTTGCGGAGAGATTTACTAATGCTCACTACAACCAGGACTCTCATCATCATCATATGCATACACATTTAACGCTTATTAGGGAAGTTCGCTAATAAAAATGTGAAAGGAATTTATGTTTAACTTTAGAAATTTTTTTAAGAATGTTGCCCTTATTCGAGAAGGAGAAACTTGGGATATTTTTTACGTATTATCAAAGCCCCTACTATCATCCACTCCTGCAAAACAATATTGGAGACAACCTATGATCTCAATTCTAAATCTGTAAATCTTATCATCTCCAGGACATGGTCAGTTTTGCATTATTTTTTTTTTTAATCGAACGTCCCCGGCGACACACTAACCCACCCTCACCCGACCGCGGAGGGCTCGTCCCCATTACGTAGGGACACGTACACACTACAGTCCGGACTGTAGCGGGTAAGGGAAAAGTAATGGCAACAAGAACATAAATCAGCTACAGAACTTATTCACAAGCTGAATAAACAACAATAAACAGGAACTACCTATGACAAGAATGAAAATACATTTTTATATAATAATTTACAAATTAATGCTAGCATATAAGCTACGTTTTAAATTACAAACACTACAATTAAAATCAATCAAATCGTAATCATTACATAATCTACGAAAAGGAATATTACATCCATAGTTCTTTCTATAGAAATCTAAGGAAAGAGGACGATAGGGCCGTGAAAATCTTGCTGGAATACTGAAATTCAGGTTACGAAGCAAAAACTCAGAATCGATATCACCTCTAACCAGATTAAAAACAAAACAAACACCTAAAACAGACCTTCTATGTTCCAAAGTTGGAAGTTTTATCAAACCTAATCTAGCCTCATATGACGGAAATCCATTGGCATAATCCCATCCTAAGCCATGTAAACAGAATAATAAAACCTGCCTCTGCACAGACTCTATTGAATCACTATGACAACGATAGTATGGATTCCAAATAATAGACGCATATTCCAAAATAGGTCGAACAAGAGAAGTGTATAGCAGTCTAGTTATACAAGGATCAATGAATTCCCTAGCCCATCTTTTCACAAAACCAAGAATAGCCCGAGCCTTGCCAATCATCATACTAATATGATCAATAAAAGAGAGTTCCATATCCAATAATACTCCCAAATCAAGAAATGTAGCCACAGTTTCCAAAGGGCAAGAATTAATTACATAAGTGGGCGAAATCACGCCACCGCGAGAGAAAACCATGCATTTACATTTTTTCAAGTTAAGATCCATTAAATTAACTCTGCACCAAGTTACAAACGAATCAATATTTCGCTGAAGAACAGCCTGACCATGATCATCATCAAAAGTATAAAATAATTTAACATCATCAGCATACATTAGAATATTACAATCAGAAATAGCACAAGGAAGATCATTAAGAAACAATACAAATAGTAAAGGACCCTGCGGAACACCAGAAGTAACATATACAGTCTTAGACAATACATTCCTAAACAATACCCTCTGAGTCCTATGGGAGAGGTAGGAGTCTAGCCTTGCTATGGTAAAATTACCATTACCTCTTCTTGAGAAGAGGCTTTACATTGCAGAATCTTGACGAAATGCTACGATCAGAGATCAGCAATGCTTATAAGCACTCATGAAGTTTTGAAATGAAGTGAGTCAGCAATAATGAAATTGAACTATGTACTCTGATTCATTTATACTCACTACACTACGTTGATTTATAAGTACAGGCATACATACAACATTGACATCAAACTCATACCATTCGAAATATGTTTGATTCACGAGGCTACTCATTTAGATTCATAACTTTAGAAAAATACTTACAATACTTACAAATCATTCGAATGACTCGAATATGCTTCGTGTATGTATATGTTGAATTATGGAGAGTCGAAATCAACAACATCATACGTATTGTTGTTAAGTTTGACTATGATGAGTACTTCAAACTTTGGATATGAGAGGAGGTTACATGCTATTAAAATAAGTATGAGTACGATCCGATTCTACTCATCTTTTTGAATACTCATTTCTGATCTCTGTCTCCGATAAACATTGGAAAAATTCTTGGTAATTTGGAAACGTCTTCCTTTTGTCCAAATGATAGAAAATGATCTAAAAATGTTAAGGAGGTGGACAAATAAATAGTGTTGATCACCCTACAGTACTGACGGCTCGAAATTGAGTCATATCGAACATCGCTCAGTTTTATAATTTGTTGTGTAGATGGAAGTCCATGGCTGAATAGAAAATCATTGACATTGGACTCCCCCTAATAGTTGAACACCAATTTGAAAATCGCTTTGAAACACACACACACACACACAAACACTATATATGTATGTACATGCACATATAAATTTACTTGTTTGAATTAAATACGGTGTGATACGTTTTTGGAGTCGAGAATTTTGTGGAAATTAAATTTAAATGCTCGAGTGTGGCATTTCGCAATTTAAATAATTCCTATGAAAAATCTTTAACGGCAAGTGTTTCGAAAAATTATTTTAAGTTTCCGTTTTAATTTTGTTCATTAATCTGAATAGCTTGCCAAAACTCGTTGTGCTTCGCAATTAGAGTTAGAAAATATTCAATTTAAATAAGAGTTAAGATCATAACATTTAAGACTACATGCGGTTATTTTTGGTTTTTCGGGTATGAGCTCCGTGCCAAGCCTGGCCAGCTCATAAACAATGCAATTTCCAACCATATCCCCATGTCTAGGAATTCATATAAGAATGAGCCGAAATATTTCATGGAAATCCGCGTCATTTAAGTATCGAGACGAAAGTTGAAACTACTAGACATAGTCGAAGCCAGATTGTCCGAGTAATTCAAGAGATTTTTAGGTAAAAATCATGACCTATGCTTGAAAAACACTGCAGTGATTAGGCGGTCTATACGAAAATTGAATATCAGAACCCCTAATTAATACATGAAAGTCAACCCTGTCAACATCTTATTAAACCTTAAGGGTCTCCTTGGGATCTTTAGACCAGGGGTCCCGCGCTTCCTTAAGAAAGAAAGTAACGAAACACAAGTCTGTAATCTAAACTAATCAAACTAAATGCCTCAAATTTCGATAGAGAATTACTATCTTTTGAAATTCTTAGGGTCACTAGCTTACTTTCACAAGCTAAAGATTGGATATCGACCTATTGATCGCTTAGTAAATACAAGATGACAGCTTACTATACATACATACATGCATAATTGGTCATTACAACCCTTCAGTCAGGATTACGACCAATTATGCTGTGTGCGTTAGTTAAATACATGAGTGGTGAGACCTACAGTTTAAAGTCGCTTCCGAATGACAAATTTTTGAGAAAGTTTTCATGGCAGAGAGGAAGTCACCGAAGAAATATTTTTTCATATTTTCATTTTGATGTCTGGCCTGGGGGCCTACCTACTAGACTACGGTGACTTCAGTTAACTTCAATGCAAACAGTGTGTCTAATGAATCAGGAATTACAGGAAGCTTTCAGAAAAATGTTCATGAAACTATTTCCTTTTAATGAATAAAAGAACAAAAACATTATAGACCAGCTATGATTTTCACCCCCTATCATCCTTCTTATGCCATAAGTCTGTTAAAAAAAATTAAAACTTTTTGATCAAATTTTATGGTTTTTTCTTTTGTAAAAAATTATACCCCCAGTGTCATCAGTTCCTTCCATATGATCTGTAAAACATAAAGTATGTATGTACGTATGGTATATGTATGCAGCGTGTCAATATATGTGTAAATGTGGCAAGTTGTAACATTTAAGTGTTGATACATCATCCAGCATACACAATGCAAGTGTAAGTGTTACTATCCACATACATACATACATACATATGTATATTGTATGCATGTGTTTGTATGTAAATCCTGTACAATGCAGCCGATTATTGTGTTGTATATTTATTATATTAAAATTTAATTCACATACAATACACGAACAAAACAAAAAAAAAAAAACTCGAACTGAACAGCAATACCAAGAGCAACAGCATAAACCCGTGTATTTATTTTGCTGTTGTTGTTGTTCCGTTAATTGTATTTTCTCCGACTATATGGACATTGTGGGTCAGTTGCATGGCAAATGATATTAAAAGTTTTCATTTAAAAACACATTTGGTGAATGGTGCAGGAGGCAAAACTACATGAAAAATAAAAAAAAACGACAACTCCGAGCATGGTGGTTGAATAATTTAATCTCAACCATCAACAGCAATAAGTACAACACTATATAACAACGTTGTGGTCCCAACTACAACGTTTTGGGAATACTACTACTGCACAGATACACTCACTATACGATGGATGGATGATATGCTATAAATTGTTGTGATATGTTGTTATTGTACGATACTTTGGTTGGCTGAAAGGCTGCAATTGTACGGCCGGCTAAATGGTGATGATGAGTGAACATAATATATTGACGAACAGTGGTCAGTCAGACATACACATTAAAGTTTATGTTCACGCTGGCCACCCTAATTTAAGTCTTCGATATAAGTTTAGTTTAAGTGTATAAACCACCCCTGTGATTACATTTCTCATATTGTGAATTATAAAGAATAATTGAAAAGAGATCACTACTCGATCCACCCCCGAAGCTAAAGGTACGTTTTGTGTACGAATAAATAATCTTTGAATATTAATACTAATACTTTTTGTATTTTTATTAACCCCTAATTCTCGCAAACTATTTTATTTTATAGCTTCCCCAATTCCCCCCGAAACAGTTTAGAACTGATAGATAGTATTACTTTTCAGCTTCAACATTCTTATGTTTCTAATCGAGAACAGGAGCAGGTACTAGCATATATTTTTGAGTTAATAGTTGAACTCGAGTTCATGTTTCTCCAGAGCTCCTGTGCTCCTCTAGAGGCAAACAGTCGCACAGAAGATGTTGTTACGAAAATGAAGAATATTGATATTGGGGTTTTGCTTTTACATTGCTTAACATTAAAATTATAAACAAAAGCTGCAAAAACAAAACAATGCAGTAAACAAACCTGTTTACAAATTATCGTACTGCTTAATATAACAACAAACACCAGCATACAAAATGGTAAACAAAAATATACCAACAACACTACAAGAATAAATGTAAGCAACGATGTTTACATTTATAGAGATTTCGAGAATGCGAAGTCATGAATGTTCGCTTTCATAAGCATTCATCAGACTGTTTACCCTGCCATATAAAAGACATGGCAAAGCAAGCAAGTTAATTAGTGAAGTTCAGTCAGTCTTGTGTGAAGACGCGTTACGTTTGAAAAGAGTAATCGTGGTTTGAAGATCTCCATTACAAAGATCTGTCGTATAATTGCTTAGTGATTGTTATTGTTTATGCAAAGGGTGTAAACAGAGCAATAACAAAGCAATTGTTGTTGTTTACATCAAGTTGTGAACAGTGGCACACAGAATTGTGCGAATAATAAAGAATTTTAATTAAAAATAAATACAAATTTATTTTTATTTTATTTGCAATCTACGAGCTTATAATTTAAACGTTTTTAAAAGGTAAAAACATAACAATATTGACTTAATTTAAACATTCACATGTATTACAGTATGTATGCCATATTCACTATAAAATAGTGTATATAACACGTGTACACAATACAATATAGTACATATACTCGATGTACTCGCTTAATGTTAACATTTTTAAAACCTGGAAATAAAAATAAAAAAGATTTCATTTCAATTTAAAGTCACTCATTGCGCCCCAAACGTAAACTCCAGAAGAAACAGAAACTTTCGTTTAATACAATGCAATCATGAATTTAATAGCCAGCATTGCTAGTTGCTGCCTCTTGGCTGAAGTAGCATTGCAACAGACCGTTTGCTTTTTTTTTTAAATAAAAGTCATGACAGAATATTTTTTTTTCATCGCATAAAACCCCTCTTTCGAATGGTTATTTGTCAGATTTCATGTGTTGTGACACTTAAACACATGTGACTATACTTGCTGTTTTAATGTTTAATTGAGTCTTATGCTTTTGTGCTCTCTCACACAGTTGTACTCGATAATTTTTTGTCACTCTATAGAGTGTATTCCAAGGCAATATTTAAAGTCTGAAGAAATATAAACGAAAGTATTTCAAGAATTAATAAAAAGGGTGCGTGGCTTAGTTTCATTAAATTTTAATGAGAAACCAAGGGAAGAAATTGCTTAATAGGCTTACACATATTCTTAAATATACAGAAATTACCGCTTCTCGAATCAGTTCGATTATATGTATACAAGGAATTTTTTATTGGGGTCCTTGACTCTCTTTCTGATTCCATTCGTAAGAGTCTTACAGCTTTTCTCCAGAAAGATAAAGTGTTGAATCAACGTAAAAAAGAAAATCGCCATTATAACACTCTCTCAAGTCTGTTGAAGAGTTAGAAGTGGAGAGCGTAAAGAATCTTGTACTCAGGACTTCGTGAAGCTTTTCTACTGGTTACCAAAAATATGTTCTTTGAAAATTTATTTTGAGAACTGAAAACTTTGTTTCCTCTACCATATTTACATAATTGGTCATTACAACGTTTCAGTCAGGATTATGGACCTAATTTCTCACATCACTTATGCTGTATGTGTTAATTTCATACATGAGTGGCGAGACCTACAGTTTAAAGTCGACTCCGAACGATAGATTTTTGAGAAACATTTCATGGCAATTTTATTTTACTTTCAGATTTTTTGCCAGAAATCTGCTGAGAGGAAGTCACCGAAGAAATATTTTTTCAAATTTCGTTTGATGGTTGACCTGGGGTTTGAACCGTGGCCTTGCGTCTAATAAGCCAACACACTACTTACCAGACTACGGCGACTTCTATATACAATGTTTGCTATACCAACTCATGTTCATACTCGGGAAATAGCCACTAAAGAATAAATTTGTGAACTGTCAGTTTTATCCAGAGAAAATTTAATCGCTTACCTACTAGCCAATGTGTTAAAATAGCACTTAAAGGAGGGAAGAAGCTGTATGTAAGGAACTATTTCAGTGCTCTGTTGATAAAACTTAGAATTTGGCAGAGTTATTTATAAATACCGCTTATCAACCTTAACACAGTTAATCACTGGCCGAACTTAAAAATTTGCAAGGCAAAGTTATGGCTAACCTAAAAAGTATTTATGGATTTCAACGTATTACGGACAAAAATCTAATTCTTGCACCTTGGACTATGTTTTTGCAACGCTTCTTTACTCTTTAACAAAACAGAAATTCGTCCTATAGCCTCTCCTTTCATATAAACAACTCCATTGATGCCGACGCCTTTGTCGTCTCTTACAATCTGATACCCATAGATACTGTTGCATACTGAGTAGGGGCTATGCCCTAAGTGAGAGCGTATGCACGTAAACTTATTTAAAGAGAAGAGAGAGAGGGGAGAGAGAGGGAGAAAAAACTTTATATGCTTGTGTATGCGTTTTTGAGTGGTAAGTAAATTAAATTAACTTTCTAATGGGTTGATGCAGTCATCAGCTAACAAATAATAGCAACAACGACAACAACAACAATAATAACAACAACAACTGAATGCAATATAAAATAAAAAGCTTTACGCACGCACTCACAGAGACTCACTCGCCGGTGTGCGGTGCGGCAGACCACCCACCTCGTTTACACGGTTTTACTCTTGTATGCTCAGCATTAAAGTCTTTTAATAACACATTCACATACGATTTGTTTTGTATCACCAAAAAGGATTAAAAAATGGTTGATTGTGTTCGTTTGTTGGCTTGTTTGTTATTCATAAACCTACAAGTCCAGAATACGGTACTCTCATCTCTGATACGCTCTTTCTGTCATTCATACTTGAGTACATTGATTAAAGATTTAGCCAAACAAAGGCAACAACAATACAACATACATGGGAGATGTGGAGACACAAACACAGAGTGTAGAGAGCGAGAGAGTGTAGGGTGACAAAGATTTAAAGAGAATGACAGAGAGAGTATAGGATTACTTACTAATGAAATAAACGCAAACAAAACAAACAAGAAAAGCAAACCTCATACTCCAACTGTTATTGTGCATCCTACACACAGAGATGTGTATGCTAACTAAGGAAGTTATCAAATGCCAGGCATTCCTCTCTCTCTCTCCCCCCCTTTCCCTATACACTTCAGTTTCATTCTTTGCGTTATTTTTAATCTGTGTATTATATATGTGTGTGTGTATGGTTTTTCTTTGCTTTTGTAATTTATAAACAGGATTTAAGTGAACATATGTTTGATAGACAACTAAGAAAAGAAAAACGGAGAAAATTAAGGAAATGGAAATGGAAAATGGTAAGAGAAAATATAATAATTTAATTATATAGCAACATGTTGCATGCTTATATACATACATATACAAGCAAACAGTTCTCTTGGCTAATATGTCTCGTGTCATATTGTAAGGCCTTCTGCTAATGCAATAGTTTTGATTGTGTGGGTAATAATAATTAAATATTAAATAAGTTTTGCCTGAGACAATGGCAACACAATTAAATTTCAAAGAACAATGGCATTAATGAAGAGATTTAACAGTCATTGGCTTTATTAAAGGACTTTGAAGATTTTAAAGAAACAATTTTTTTTCTATAAACTTTTCCTTCTTTCATCATGATATCACTTTCCTCTCCAACCCTATTGTTGCTTGTCCACACATATGAGTCAATACATGTCATGTCAACAGGTTATAAACAATTCTTGTGAAAACAACGAAAGAAAGAAAAAAAAAGAGAAAATTTAACCCAATTTAGGGGAAAAAAAATTGAATTAAATTATCACTCACGCACAAGGACCTCAATTGCTGCTCAAACGCACACATACACACACCTCTTTGAACAAAATTCATTTGTTCCACGACAAATGTAAAAGAATAAAAAAAAATTGAAATTATTTTATCCTGGTGAAAGCCCATTTATTAATACCAGTCGCATATAGAAATGACCCTCCACGTGACAATTAACCTCCATTTAAAAGTATTACCGGTGAAAAATTAAATAAACGGCCGTGTTGACGGATGTGGTCGACTTAGAAATGCTGTACCTCTAGAACTTTTAAAGATATTAAAAAAAGTTGTCTCTCTTCATCTCATTTTCCTAAAAACATTGCAATTTAAAGTCTTGTACCTTCATATGTTTACACATACATACATAATTGGCCATTACAACCCTTCAGTCAGCATTACGGCCTAGCTTCTCACATATGTTTACCTTCATATATTTACTTCTTGGAATTATTGAAACTAGGTAGCTAAGAAAGTAGAAGCTCAAATGCTGTCTTCTCCTTCAACAACAGGCTGGGCATGAATCCAAAAGGCCGAACCCGTAGCCACCCATGCGAGGTTGTCGTAAGAATGCTAAGAAATGCTGTACCTCCAGAACTTTTAGCATCGGCTCTAAAGATATTAAAAAAAGTTCTTGTAAACATTGAAATTTAAAGTTTTGTAGCTTCCTATGTTTATGTCTTGGTTCTCTTGAAACTAGGTAGCTAGCCAAATAGAAGTGACTGTGTCTTCTCCTACAACCCGCTAGATAGGTATATAAAAGGCCGAATCCCTAGCCACTCACATTTCGTGTGAGCTTTTACGTTGCCAAGCGTTACATATGGAATCTCCAACTAATTGCTTCACCTTACACTTGTAATTGAGGACATAAAAATACTGAAAAGCTAAAAATACTCCAAAGACTTACATGTGTCTGATAATGGTTTTCTTTTTATTTAATTTTTTTTCTTTGTTTTTAACACGTGGAAATTAAATATTTTCTATTTTAACACAAATATGGGAGTGTTTTAAAACAATAAAAGTTTTGGAAGCATTTTTATTTTACCAGAAAAGAAAAAAAAAGAATAAATTTGTTCCAAATTTCTGTTATAATTTAGAAGAAGAAGAATAGCACTCTCCTTACTAGCATACTGAAGTCATTCGAGTAATAAAATAATGATTTCATTTAGGCATTACGTCGTCAATGGAATGCAAGTGGGTGAGCAAGTTAATTATGCAAAATGAAATGAAATGAAATAAAAAGAAAATGAAAAAACAAATGAATGCCAAACCTTAAAGTAAGTAAAATAGACACACTTGATTAGCCCTGAATGCTTATGGTTGACATACATATTCCATCTTTAACATGTCAATATATGAGTGTATGCCTTTGTAATTGTGTTTGTGTGCAAGTGTGTGTTTAAATATATTTTTGTGTTTTAACATTAAGTACCACTAATTTGCAATTAGTTGCCACTAATATTTAATCATGATGCAACGGCAACATGAACAACAAACAAGCCTTTAATTGTTATTTTGTATACAAACTTTGAAAATTTGTTTCAAAAACCAAACGTACATTATAAGCTTGTGCTTGTATTTGTATTTGTTTAACATCATCAATGTGTGTGATACACTTCCTGCCTGTGACTCTGACTCTTACTCTCACTCTAACTCAGCCGCAGTCAGTGACAATGACTCCCATTTCACGGTTTAGCCTTAAAAGTTTAATTAATTTTAAATTATTTCATATTAAGTACTCATATATATACTGTACATACACACACTCATCCATACGTACATATGTACATTCATATGTATGTACATACATACATATATACACCTTTATAAGCTTAAGCATGCAAATGGTTATGATGCAAATGATAATGATAATGAGAACAAGTATAGGGACAGGAACAAGGGGCAAGGACAGGGTTGACGTAACGTGTATGTAAACGTCAATAAGGCTTTGGTCTCTTAAGTATCTTTTGTGACACTTTAACCCTCGTTTGAAATAATCACGATAATTATTAATGCGGCTGCTGCTGCTGCTGTTGCTGTTGCTGCTATTGTAACGCATTATCAGATACTGAATGGCGTAATTAAACACGTTACTGTTATTAAAACCAATTTATTGTTATTATTATTCGCTACAAAATATTATTAAATTCGTAACGAATATATATGCTTGCCATAAAACAAACAAATCGCCACAACCATCACCATCACCATCACCATCACCATGAACATCAGCATTTTGTTACAGGAAATATGCTCTGTTGCTTTAATTAATATTCGTGTGGTGATTTCGTATTTCACTTGATTAATAGAAGGAGTATCTTAATTATGTAAAGACATTTTACGTATTTGAATTAATGAAATTTAATTTAAAAAACTCGAAATCGATTATTGAATGTCCTACAATCAATGTTACTTGAAATATTTAGACGAGTTGGCGTTTGAAAAAGAATGTAAGAACATCGGCGTTGGCAATATCATTGGGCAGCACTCAGTTTATGTCATTACAATGCTTCAGTCAGGCTTACAACCTAGCTTCTCACAGCACTCATGCTATGTGTGCTCATTTTGTCCATGAGCAACTCTTCGTGACAATTTTTCTTTTACTCTCAGAATTTTTGTAAGAAGGTTGCTGAGAGGAAGTAATCGAACGTTTAAGCGTTTATTTTCTGTTTCTTTTTTAATATTGACAGTCTACTGAAGTCATGAAGTTCGCCGTGGTCTAGTAGGTAGTGTGTTGGCTTATTAGACGAAAGGCCCGAGTTCGAATCCCAGGCCACACATCAAAAACAAAATACAAAAAGTATTTCTTCGGCGACTTCCTCTCAGCAGATTTCTGGCAAAAACTCTGAGGGTAAAAATTGCCATGAAAAGCTTCTCAAAAAATCTGTCGTTCGGAGTCGACTTTAAATTGTAGGTCCCGCCACTCATGTATAAAATTAACGCACACAACATGAGTGGTGTTGAGAATCTAGGCCGTAATCCTGACTGAAGGGTTGTAATGGCCAATTATGTATGTATGTATTTAGTCTACTGAAGTATATTAAAAGTCCAAATTTTTCTCTAGGCATGAAAATCTTTGATTTTATATACATATTGTTACGAAAATTAAAAATCAAGATACTGGTGTTTTTCTTTATATCTATTAACATACATACTACATAATTGGTTTTTACAACCATTCAGATAGGATTACGAACTAGTTTCTCACACCACTCCTGTCGTGTGTGTTAATTTTATACATGCGCGGCGGCGCATACAGTTTAAATTCGATTCCGAACTACAGATTTTTGAAAAACATTTCATGGCAATTTTGATGTCTGACCTGGGGTTTCAACCTGAGCCTTTTCTCATAATAAGCCAACATACTACCTACTAGATTACGACGATTTGTAATCGTTTATAAATTGTAATAGTTTATAAATTATCGTACTGCTTAATATAGGGTCGCCGTAGTCTAGTAGGTAGTGTGTTCGCTTATTAGACGTAAACGCCTGGGTTCGTATCCCAGGTCAGACATCAAAAAGAAATTCGAAAAAAAAAATATTTCTTCGGCGAGTACCCCTCACCAGATTTCTGGCAAAAACTCTGAGAGTAAATAAACCTGCCATGAAAAAGTTTCTCAAAAATCTGTCGTTCGGAGTCGACGTTAAACTGTAGGTCCCGTCACTCAAGTATAAAATTAAAGCACACAACTTGAGTGGTGTGAGAAGCTAGGCCGTAATCCTGACTGAAGGGTTGTAATGGCCAATTATGTATGTATGTTAATATAGGGTGTTTTTTATAGAGGTATAGAACTTTAAGTTGCAATAAAACAACGATGGATTATTCGATTGTCATGAATTTTATTTATCCGAAAGATAATCTTGTGCCATTACATTTTAAATATGATTTCTGGCATATGACGTCCAATTTTCGATGACTTTTTCCAACATTTGTCACCGTATATCGGTAATAACACAATGTCATGAACATTCGCCTTCAAGAACATTCATCAGACTTTATACATTGCTATATAAAAGACAAGGCAAAGCCAACGACTGAGTTAGTGAAGTTTATTCAGTCTTGTGTGAAGACGCGGTGTGTTTGAAGAGATCTCCATTACAGAGATCTGTCGTATAATTGTCTAGTAATTTTTATTGTTTATGCAAAGAGTGTAAACAGAGGAATAACAATGAAAATCAATTGTTGTTGTTTACATCAAGTTGTGAACAGTGGCACACAGAATTGTGCGAACAATAAAGAATTATAATTAAAACTAAACGCAGATTTATTTTTAGATTTGCAATCTACGAGCTTAAAATACCTTTTAAAAATGCAAAAACGTAACAATATATTTTCCATCGATTCACCATAACCATTAACGTCCAGTTCAGTTTAGTCTCTCATAATAGTTTTGGCTTAAATTTCACAGTCTTTTACTGGTCCATTCTGACATTCTTCTACAGATTAATAGAAAATGCTCCATTTTCCAAGATTGTTTTTTTTCTTGTCTATTCATATTTGATTTTAAACCACAAACAATGCACCACAGCTCTGAGGTTAACTTTATTAATTAAAAACCTTTAAAAACTTTTAAACTAAATTGTTTATTAGATTTGCATTCACCAAAAATTATGACAAATTCAATGAACCCTTTGCCGTTGATAAGTGACGCCAAAAAAAATAAAATTTTTGACAATTGTTTCTCTCTCTTTCTCTCACTCTTTCTCCCTCTCTTTTTTTTAATTGCTATGATTAATATTAGTTTAAACTTTAGTTTGTGTTCCGGTAACTTTTCTTATTTTTTTTTCTTTTTTTTTATCAACTTATTCTCGTTACTTCTTTCTATTGCCTCTACTAATGTTGCTGTTCCTGCTACTTTTGCATCCTGTCCTCTGTTTTATAGAAGCAAAAAAATAAAATGTGTTAACTGATGTGGTAAATACAATTCGCTTTTAATGCGACACTAATCATCGTGTTGATGATGATACTGATGATGATGATGAGAACGATGGCAACGATGACAACCAACTTAAATGTTGTTGGTGTTGATAGTTTGTGGAGAGAAAAGTTTGTTTAATTTTCAAAGGCAAAAAAAACAACACACACACACAAAAAATTATAATTTTTTTTTAAGCGAATGTAAGTGAGTAAATCGGAGGGTTGTTTAGGAGAACGTGCTTCTTTATTGTCTAATGTCTTACGATTAATGCAACCAGAAATAAGGAAAAAAGCTTACTAGCATCGTGCCTAACTAGCATCGTGTACCAGATTCGTCATTCGTTTTATAAAGAAGATTTCTACCCATATAATAGAACATAGTCGTATAATCTGATCGACTTAAAAACCTATGTGGTATTCACAGGAGAGTCTTATGTAAAGTCACACAGCCTTGATGTCTCCAAGACTGTAATTGGAAATTGCAATCTGTTACACTCAGTTTTACCACTGGCGCAGCAGATCATTCGCTTTCCTAAGTCTCAACATCAATTTGACAATGATGAGAATTTGAGAAATTTCTAGAATAGAATTTCTTTCTGCAGGGCACCTCATAAAACCCAAGGCTTCTCTGACACAAGTAGCATATACTTCTCTCTCGTGAGAGTCCAACGGCAGACGCATATGAACATTCTGGGGTTACGTTCTCAAATATCTTTCAATTATTGGAATTTCTTACTTCTGCTTTAATATTACTAGTTCTGGTATCGATGACTTTGCAGTCAGTTTCACTTACCAGCCTGGAGTGTCCTATTTAAAAACAATTGTCGTCGTCCATTATTGAGTTTTACCTCTTCAAAGTTATGAGACCTTGTGGCATTTCTGGAACCAACTAGCTTGTTGCCCTTTCCATCTGTCATTAACGTATGTTAAGCGTGACATTTTCTTGAATGGTCATGTGCATGCGAAAAAGTCAACTGTGAGGTAAATTGCAGATACTTGCCGAGATCTACAGCAGCCTTACTAGCAATGGGCATGGCTTACGTGGGTCTTATATATTCTCGTTGTTACACCGTTGTCATTTATCAGCAGCAGTTGCTGAACTAATGGTTTTGGCTTGTGTTCTAGTTTAGTGAAGGCTACTTCGTTCATACTAGGGATAGCAAATTTAGGAACTTTGTATATTCATGGTGAATAGTAGTAGCCTTCGTCTTGGTTAGATTGACTACCACTCCACATTTATTGCGCAATTTCAATGGTAATCCCTATGCGGGTTCTTTTGTCAAAGCCCTGCTAATAGATTGTAGTCGAAAAAAAAATATTCTTTTCAAATTTCTTGGATGCAAATTGGATGCTTTGTTTAGTAAATCAGTACACTAACCAGTGGACCCCGACTATCACAGGGTGGTTGATAACATTTAACAAACGTTATGCAACGTCACAGTCGCTACGGAAAACCGTAATCTAAAAGCCAACTACTTATAAAACAACCCTTGTTCATTGGTACATTAAGTGTTAAAAGTGTTACAACATAAATTCTAGTATTACATGCACATTCACACACGCATTCACTTATAAATACATTGTACGTCTGGATTACTTAGATTTTCTGCTGTTGCTGCTGTTGTTGTTGTTGTTATCATTGCTATTTGCAACAACAATCTAACAACCATCACAATGAACAACAAACAAACATAGAAAAATTAAAATATATATGGCGAAAGAGAGAAAGAGAGAAAGAGAGAGTGGGAAAGTATCTCATTTACTTAGTTTAAGGATTCAGTGAAATGAAATGGTCATAAAAAAGTTTTTCTCTGTTATTTCTCTGTTTATGGTGATGATGACAATTATGCTGTGAATGTCTAAATGGAAACCTACTCTCATTCTCTCGCTCCCACAACTACCCGCACATACTGTGTAACTGTAACTCGAACTGTGTTAAAAATAATTCAAATAATAACCAAGTGAACACAAGTTCAAAACAAAACAAAAAAACAGAGAGAAAAAACATGTAAACGACACTCTTACATGCAAACAAACGCACACAGAGCATCGTTGGCAAATGTATGTATAATTCATTATAATTGTAGAAGTTTTTTTTTCTATAAATGTTAAGGTGTGTGTGTGTGGACAATTGTGCCTCTTGAGTAAAAGATTCGTGCAGGATACAAATATTTCGGAATTATAATCACAATTTATGTGTAACAGTTTGTGCAAACAGTCGCCATGACATTAAATGTTAAGAAAAATAAAATGAGATGCGATGCGATGCGTTAACTGGTTTCCCATTTATTTCTCTTTTCATTTTTCTATTTTTACATGATGAATATTTATATATTTTTCTTCTTCTTGTTCTTCGTGTTGGTCTTAATAATTTGAAATTTTTATTTCAAGATTCGTTTGTTTGTTTGTTTGCTTCTTTGCCAGTTTGTCTTTACTGTACCTACCCCTCCTGTTCTTAATTTTCTTCTTTGAAAAATAAACGTTATTTTGTTCAGTTAATTGCTTTCATGTAAAATTTTTTCGTTTTGTTTTTGGTTTTGAGAAGTTTAAAAGCAACAAAGCCAAGGATTGCAACTGACCTGGCTCCTGTGAATATAATCACACGAAGACATTTTTAATGGCTAGGCAGTCATTTGATTGGCCTTGTATTTCTTAATAGGTCTCAAAAGCTCTTTTATATTATCAGATGTTAGCGTCTGGCTCTTCAAATTACGATCTACCATCTTCTGGGTAGGTTAGGTTAGGTTAGGTTAGAGGACGTGTACTTGTCAACTGTGACAAGTACAGTACCCGGAGGTCGAATTGACCCATTGTACAACGTCCTAGCTTCTCACACCACTCGTGTTGTGTGCATTAATGTTATACATGAGTAGCGGGACCTACAGTTTAAAGTCGACTCCGAACGACATATTTTTGAGAAGCTTTTTCATGACAAATTTGCTTACTCTCAGAGTTTTTGCCAGAAATCTGCTGAGAGGAAGTCGCCGAAGAAATATTTTCATATTTTCGTTTTTATGTCTGACCTGGGATTTGAACTCGGGCCTTTCGTCTAATAAGCCGACACACTACCTACTAGACCACGGTGACTTCGTCTTCTGGGTAACTGAAAAGCAAATAAACTGGCCAGGCATGGCACAACCATCGAACTCTCCTGTGAATTCCCGACCTTGGGAATCTCTCTGGGGACCTGTAAGCCTATAATTATCAATGAAGTCACCGATTTCGTCCACCGCAGATGGGTGTCTTCGAATACGAGCCGAACAGCATATAAAATCTGGCGAAAACTAAATGAAGGATGATGAACTGTCAAGCAGTAAGATTAGCAGCCTAAGTCGCTTCATCAGAAACTGCTAGTGATTCCAGGACTAGGAGATAATGAAAAAACTGTGTTATTACAATGGGGCCCATGTGGCCTATCCAACCGCGATATGCATAACCTAATCGACATACATATGTACCTATGTATTCCTGTAAAGAGTAGACACGTAGAAACGTGTTAGGCTACATGGTTCTGTAAGAAAATTGTGACGTTAATCAGGAAACAGTATGCAGCTCACACTAGATGACAGAGATACAAAACTCCTGAGCTACAAAAAATAGCAGAGTAAAGACATCCTACAGACAAACTTTACTAATAGGCTTTGCATGTCGAAGCCTGTCCCAACACCAAATCACCCTCCAAACTACTACTACATTTTTAATATTTTTATTATTTCTGAAGAAATTTTTTCTGTATCTTTCCTCATATATTGTCCACAGATACAACTCGCGCTTTCCTTCCTCCGCAGACTATTTCTCAACCTCCAGCACAAAGCATGCTTCGCTGGAGCCATCAGCAGAGTGTTGCTTGTATATGAAACAAAGAAAATAAATTCAAAATTCAATTCCGTTCGATGTGTTAAAAGAAAATCAAAATTTTTATAAGTCCCCCAACTTTTTATGTGTTCCGATTAGGCAGATTTAAGATTACAACAGAAGCATTAAGTTTATCTTGAATTAATTTCAAGCAATTCTATTTACCTGCCAACTTTATTACGTTCGGTTCGGTTCGGTTATAAAAATTATTTCTGAAAAACCCATAAAAAGTTCACAGTAAAAAACAAAAACAAAAACAAATAAAATGAAACCGCATTTAAGGACTCTCTCATAAAGAAAAATATCCAATAAATCATCAGCAAGAGATTAAATGTCAAACAAACAAGAGATGTAGATGAATTGATATTAAAAACCGTAAGAGATTTAGCAAAATTACGTGAATCGAAATGAGACGAAACAAAACAAGAAAAAAAAAACAAAATACATAAAACAATACGAATCGAATTGAATCGAAATGAAGTGAATTACAGAAGAAAAAGTGAAAGGTGGCAGGTAATAAAAGAATGGCAAGTGAATTGACAGCGTTAAACTAAATTCGTTAAAGCGACAGCAGCAGCAGCAGCAGTCGCAGCAATCGAAACTAAGCAGGGATAAATAAATGAAATGAAACAAATAGACTGTACACTACAGCACAATACAACACAGTTACAGTTACAAATTTTGTTGTTAAACAACAACAAAAGCAAATGCTAAAAGTTACAAATACAGGAAACACACACATACATACATGCACACAAACACAAACAGGAAAAATGACTGGCCTCAGGTCTTAACTTGACGCGTCGTCAGTGACAATTTTTATTCGTTTTTTTGTTCGTTTTTCTTTTATGACTGTATTACAAAATACACACACAAGCTCGAACGCATACAAACATGTGAGTAAGAAACGGATGTATGCCTTAAATACAGCTGAAAAATAAATAACCCAGTAAACAATATAAACGAATTTTTTCAAGGAATTTTTTAAAAATAATTTTATTACGGAAAAAAGCATGTCCTTTGCCATTTTATTTATTTTTTATTTAGACTAAATGGTTGACCCGTTATGATACGTTGAATAACTTCAAATTGCCTTTTCATTTTCACAAACTATCACTACCGAAGAACTAGACAATATTTATGTGATTGAGAGAAGATCGCATTTGCAGGTCATTTGGATTTGTAAAATAAGCGATCTAAACTAAGCTTTATTCTATCTACTGCTAGCAATTTCAGTGCTGAACGCAGTTGCCTTATGAGAAAAAAAACACATTCATAATACTATTCATTGAAACATAAATCTCCGTTGAGTTCAGTAGCGGATAGTGTTCCAGAGTCGTCATTCGTTTTACAAAGAAGATTTTTACTCAGAGAGTACACCACAGACGTATAGTCTGACCGACTCAGAAATCTATATAGTGTTCAGAGGAGAGCCTGAGTACCTTGATCGAAAACTGTAATTCGAAATTCTTATGTCTGTTAAACTCATTTTACTTTACTCTACTTTTTCTTGTAAATTTAAAACTCAAAGGAAGACAAGTTTTTTTTTTTTGTTGCATTCCTATCGTTTCATTACCTAAATTCAACTAGCTAGGAGCTCTTTCTATTCTATTATTAATGTAGGTAGAGCGTGACATTCTCTTTAATGGTCATGTGCATGCAAAAAAAAAATCAACTGTTAAGTGAAGATGCTTAATTTTCGCGAATACTTGCCGAGATCTAGAAATAGTTCTCACTACAGGAGGAAATACATACATATATGCAAATAACAAATAACAGGTCATGGTAAATAGTAAGCAGCAGTAATCAGAAGATTCTTATTTTAAAATAAACATTGACTTGCTGGTTCATTTACACACGATCATATCGCAGACCAAATACGAAAATGGTCTTTACAATCAGATAAACTGCCAACAACAAAACAAGGAAAACAAGATAAATTTGTTTGTTTGGATTACAATTTCCCTCCTCTCCTCTGTCTTTTCTTTTTGTGTGTCTTTCTTTGTTTGGATAACTGCTCGCACTCTCAAAGCATGTACAGTTATGGTACATGTGTGTATGTGTGTATGTATGTGTAAATATATTGTATATTGAAAAGGATGTATCACATCTTTAAATGGCTGTTGGCATTTGGAAAATCTGTTTGTGAATCGTTAGTAAAACCGTTATACAAAGCCAAAATAAATCCTTAACGAAAGTCAAACTGCAACACAAAAACTCACACCACTACACTACACTACACTACATACAGTCTTAATCTCTCTTCACTTTCCCCTATACTAACTATCCAAGTACAAGTAGTTCCAAATTCAAATCAGTTTTTCGACTACTTTCATACTCCAATAATGCAACATACTACGTACGACATTTACCAGTGGTTTCACTATTTAAATGTCATTCCACTAACACTGCCAGCCTCTACATAAAAGAATTCAAAATAGGGGGGGGGGGTGTAAAAAATAGGAGGAAAAGAACATATTGACACATTCCTTTCATACAAAAAGAGAGAGAGAGAGAGGGAGATATAGAGATAGTCGTCTTCCGCTAGAGAACAAAAAAAAACCAAAGAGAAAAACGAATAGAAATCATAGAAAATCAACGGATGTGATGTCACTAAGAGGAGCCAAAAAAAATCAAGCTCAATGCTCTCCTCGTATTGTCGATAAATGAATAGATTGAACTTATAATACATGACTGACATACATACGACCATAGACAGCTAAAAACAGTAGTAAAAAAAAAACAAAAAAAAACAAAAAAAACAACAAGAAAAACGTAATCATTCTATAAGAATTTTTGTTGCTTGTTTGATGCTGCCATTTTGTTAGCTGGTACAGCTGCTACTACAGCTAGTACTGTCGTCTGATATGCTTTATCTTTTGCTACAGCATTTTTGGTCCATTTTCCATATTTGTCTGTGACTTGGTAGTGCTCAGTTTTCATGCCACACAAATGATGCTCTGATAAAAATAAAAGTAAAATGAAAACTAAACAGAAAGAATCAGAACATGCACAAATACCCTAAATGAAGGGATAGATAACCAAGTGAAAATGTTGGAAGAGAAAGTAAAGAGTGGGACCAAAGCTTGATGTCCAAAATAATTGGTCATTAGGTTAGAGGACGTGTACTTGTCAATTAAGACAAGTACAGTACCCGGAGGTCGAATTGACCCATTGTACAAATTGGTCATTAACAACCCGATTAACGAATTTCGGCCTGCTCCTTCCAGGAGCCTCTGCTTCTTGCGCGCCTACGCCAGTTGGTCACACCAATCGATGACAGTGCTTGCTTGACTTGGTCCTTCTGACACAAACAAGGTTCCGCAGATCCCTGCATCAAATACCCGTATCGGAGCAGCATCTTCCTCCATTCGAATGACATGGACGAGCTAGCGCAGCCGCTGAATTTAATACGCTGCACATTATCTATATCGTTGAGGAGCTCATACAGCTCACTATTGAATCGGATGCGGAAATCATCCCTTACTTGGACTGGAACGAAGATCTTATGTAGTATTTTTCTCTCAAATACTCTCAAGGCTGCTGCATCAGTGCTTGATAGGGTCCATGCCTCTGCACCATAAAGAAGCACGGGGAGGATGAACATCTTGTACCTAATTGCCTGTTGAGACCATAGTAGCAGCTGTTGGCAAGAGTGATTTTGCGCTTGATCTCCAGACATCATTTTTAGTGGTAACCATTGTTCACCCATATAAAGGGTGTTTGTTTTATAGAGGTATAGAAATTTAAGTTGGCATTACTTTTCAAGATGGCGACCGATTTAACAGCTGTCAAGTGATTTATTCTCAGTTTGGTTTGGAAATTCATCATGAATCGACTCACGCCTGAACAACGCTTGCAAATAGTGCAATTTTATTTCGATTTATTGAAAGACAAGTTTGGTGACCGCCTAATTTCACGTTTTGGACCTGTGAATTGGCCTCCAAGATCTTGTGATTCAACACCGCTAGACTACTTTCTGTGGGGCTATGTAAAGTCATTGGTCTATGCGGTAAAGCCACAAACGCTTGACCATTTGGAAGACAACATTCGCCGTGTTATTGCCGATATACGGCCACAAATGTTGGAAAAAGTCATCGTATTTTGGACGTCCAGATTGGACTACATCCGCGCCAGCCGTGGCGGTCATATGCCAGAAATCATATTTAAAATGTAATGCCACAAGATTATCTTTCGGATAAATAAAATTCATGTCAATCGAATAATCCATCGTTGTTTTATTGCAACTTAAAGTTCTATACCTCTATAAAAAAACACCCTATATTTCATTTATGACAGATTTCCGCGTTACAAGTGCTGCGTCTAATGTGTTTACAGCATCAATGTTAATAAGTCAGTCATAAATTCCTTAATATCAACAGAGCATAATGAAAAAAGAAAATAAAATCTTAATTAAACGTCCTGTATTGATAGAGGCTAGTCAATTTTAGTAAAGTTCATACCGTGACATTTATGGAATCTTGGTTAGCTGTCTCGCGCGAAATGATGGGTAACTCCTCTATTGACCGTAATCTATTAGAAGCTGCAATATGTTGTGGCAGACTTTGTTGTTTCTATTTAACCATCAATCGATCTCCGACTTCAATTAATAGGTACATCGAACAGTTGGATTTCAAGCCTTTAGTTTTTGATTCACTTGCTACTCTAGCAGTGGGGTCGTGTCAACTCTAAGCCTTAGCATATCCCTAATCTTTCTCTGTTTATGAAGCTTTTGGGTTAGTAAAACGAAACAAAGTTTATTTTGTTGCTATTATTGTCAGGGCATACTAAATGTCACAATTCTCACACTAGTATAGTAACTAGTAAACAGTGACCACATTTCGTAATGTGTCATCAATCCCCACTTTTAAAGTAGCAGTAAAAAATAGTTAATTTTAGTGCCCTTTAGAATTGTAACTGTGAATGTATATATGTACGTGTGTGGATGTGTATGTATGTATGGATGGCAAAAAAGTATCAATGTAAACGTTAGAGAAGAGTAGCTGAGAAGCATAACCTCAGGTAAAGAAAATATTTGGCATACAATGCAAATAATAGTGAATTGGCATAAAATATAATAAAATATCTATCAATTCAATAGGATACTATAGATAGAATGAACACAAGCTATCTATATAACAACAATAACAATAACAACTAATAACAAAAGAAAAGAAAGAAAGAATATCACATTTGTCTCTTGTCTCTCTCTCTCTCCCTCTCTTTGATTTCAGTTGTAGGGGATATACAATTTGTGTCATTATTCTTATACTCCTGCTGCCACCTGCCATCTGCCAACTGCCAACTACAATGTCGTGTAGATTGGCCCAAAAGTGCCTCCAGCATATTGCTGATATTACAACTGTGAGTGTCATCTTCTCACTCGCTAGGTACATAAGTGTAAGCATGGGTGTTTGCTTTCCTTAACAGATTTTTAGTTTTTGAATGCATTTTATTTCATTCTCTTTCAATGATATTTCTTTATATTTTTTTTGTTTTTTGCTTTTGAATGACTATGGAATAAAAATATATTTCGAGCATAGAAAATTGATTGGTTTAAAGCTTAGACTTTGATTCTAATGAAACTATAAATCATAAAATCAAACACTCCAGTAGACACATTAATCATGACACAGAGGAAAATTTACGCGACCGTCAACGTTTTCTTTTCCATGGTTTTCTGTATTGTTTGATGCATAAATTGGCAAAATGGCAGGAGGGTTATAAGATAAGTACAATGCCAAGAAGTCTACAATTGAATCTTTTAATGTTTCAAAGGAAATAAAAGGCATTAGTACTACATAACAGATGGCTAATGTAGTTAGAGACAATCGTGTAGTAAACGGCATCGTCCAGAGTAATGGTAGTGAGAAATCTTTTTTGATTTGCTGTTGAATGAAACGAAGATTTTTCGAAAACAATATGATTACAATTGTACTATTGGCTAAATAGGCTTATGATCTCGAGATCGAGGATCATAATATTTTTTACTGACAGTGTGCATTATGTAGTCTTCATTGCATGAAGTAGGTTAGGTTAGGTTAGAGGACGTGTACTTGTCAACTGTGACAAGTACAGTACCCGGAGGTCGAATTGACCCATTGTACAACGTCCAAGCAGCTCACACCACTCGTGTTGTGTGCGTTAATTTTATACATGAGTGGCGGGACCTACAGTTTAAAGTCGACTCCGAACGACAGATTTTTGAGAAGCTTTTCATGGCAATTTTTACTCTCAGAGTCTTTGCCAGAAATCTGCTAAGAAGAAGTCGCCGAAGAAATATTTTCATATTTTCATTTTGATGTCTGACCTGGGATTTGAACTCGGGCCTTTCGTCTAATAAGCCAACACACTACTAGACCACGGCGACTTCAAAGTAAGTGCATGAAATGACATGAAGTAATTGACAACAACTAAAACTCTAGGGGGACAGCCTCGAACCGTAAAGTCCGTTGAACCAAATATTGAGCCGAAATTTCGAATGAATAATATTCCACGTATTGTTGTCAGCAGTGCCTTAGATATGAATGATCGCTCAAAAATGTGAAATCATCCTCTTCTTACCATGACCTGTTTTTTCGAAAGTCCAGTGAATACAACCGGCAATGTAGACATCTGAGGAAATTTATTTTGCCTGATTTTCTGATATTCACTCAGGAACAAGAAGTTTCAGATTTCTTGCTTAATCTGTCGTCTCTCGCTCACCAATTATTAAAATCTTATCTTTCAAGAGGTCAAGAGGTCATACAATTAGTGTTTTGTTTCTCCGAACTATTGCTCAACTAAAGATTTCAAAGCTTTAATTTGATTAGAGGCACAGTTATCGTGGCATACAATTTAAGATCGTGCATTAAGCGTGTCATCTATTTTTGTATCGATTTTCTTCTGGGCCAACAGAACTGTCAACGTGTCCAACTTCTTTACTATTTTCAATTGTAAACGCAGAAGCTATTTAGGTGCCTTATCCACGTTTTCTTTTTTTCATGTTTCGGTTAAAGAGACTTATTAGACTTATTTAGTCTATGCTTAATTAATATTCTTAAATGAAAATATTTAAAGTAAATAACATTTGCTTTTCATTTTAATTTTATTTTACCAGTAAGTAATTGCAGCTGCTTGCAGTTTCTCGACAATTAAGATGATGTGATGATTATTCGTTTTCTACATGTAGCAACAGATTAACACTATACCTGCCATAATGTCTCATTCAATTCACACAAAATTCTTAACTTACTTAACTCAGTTGGTCCTTAGTAGCGACCTTGCCTCTCACACCGTCCATGTTGCGAGGGTTGCTTTTTTATTTATCAATAAGTGGCGGGACAATTTTAAGTCGGCTCCAAACAACAGATTTCTGAGAAATTTCTCCCGGCAATACTATTAACTCCTCAACTAAACTGCTAAAAGGAAGTCGCCAAAGTCTGAGCCAGGAGTAGAACCATTTCCCCACGTCTAATAAGTCAAGATACTCCCCACTAGACTACGCTGACTTGCTTAGTGTTATGAAGGCAACGCCCTAGCCAGCATATGCTATTCACCCAGATGTTGCCGTCGAAAGTACAATAATGCCTCACAGGTACCAACAATATGTTCTTCTGATTTAAGCAGGTTAGGTTAGGTCGGAGTGGTAGCTCTGATATCACAAAGGTCACTTGAGCACGCATAGCGGCCCGTTGTGATGCCACGGGTGAACGCAGTCCCTGTACTAACCAAGTTCCACCAAAATCAGAGAAAAAGGAAAAAGTTGGTCAGCGCAAGGGCTGCACAACAAAAGCACGACTACCCCGCACTGGCAAACCAGCCAGAAAGTTTGACGAACGAAGCTGTATCCCTGATGTCAATAGATGATAGCTCCGTTAAACTAACAAGGAATGGGGAGTCAAGTAACCTATATCTACACCTAGCAAGAGACGGGCACTGGCAAAGAAAGTAAACAACAGTCTCCTCTTCCTCAGTGGACCTGCATCCACGGCAGAAGTCGTTGAAAGGGAGCCTCATTCTTTCCGCGTGTCTACCAAGACCAAGTAATCGGTTGGTACGCCTTCTATCCATCTTGGGCCAGGTGAGTCTAGCGGTGGAGGAGGACTTCTCATTGACCCAGGATAGGTTGGCGTCCCGAAAGAACCTCCGCGCAATGGTCAGCCTGACCGAGGCAAGTGGCATACCCAATTCAACAGAAGAGGATTCCGGAAGGAGCGCACCAGCTCTGGCGAGCTCGTAGGCCCTACAGTTTCCCGGAATTCCACTGTGCCCGGGGACCCATACCAGAGAGACACTGGTGCAGCGCCCAGAGAGAAGGTGGAGACAGCGGCGACATTCCCTAACGATCCTAGAGTTAATCACGAAACCCGATAGAGATCCTATCGCGACCTAACTATCAGAGAAGATCGAGACGCGAGTGAAAGAAGCATCGTTGACGAGGATCCATTGAGCGGCCCGGTAAATTGCCATCACCTCCGCCTGAAACACACTGCAGTAGTCCCGCAGACGGAGGTCCAGTTTCCCAGAGTAGACACCGCTTCCAACCCCATTATCGAGTTTAGAGCCGTCGGTATATATGTCCAGGACTTCTGGGGGGATGACCATATTAGGATTTCAGTCATCCCTACTTGGATGATTTAAGCACATCGTTAAAGAATCCATACCTCGGACTGGAGAGGATAGCCATTCTCAACAATTGCACTTGCTGTCTACATTGCCCTGCCAAAAGACCGGTAAGGTTATTCCTGGATAGGAATAAAATCTCCTCTTATTGTAATTTTCCAACAGAAGCTTTGATTGCCTCAAAACCATTTGGTTTCACATGAGTCTTTGCTTCTCCTATTCTTCTATTCGCAAACACATAAGCCTTCCAAGATGAGTTGTGGTTTATATGTTACCGCCTGTAAGATTTTAACCGTATTGAAAGTCTTAAAATTATTTCTCTTCACTTTGAAGAGATTTTATTATGTTTATGACATGCATATGAGACCAGACACGCTTCAAACAGATGTCTTATCAAAAATATTTTGAATTTTGAAATTTTCTTTGCCACACTTTCTAAGTACATCAGACGTACTTTGTGGGGTATTATTTACGCAAATGTTTTCCTTTATAAATTATGAAGCTCCTAAAGTCTTATTGAAGCATATTATGCCTACATTACCATTAAAATTTTAAAATCTTTAAATGCTTGAATAGAATCACTGCCATTATGGTTTATTTACACAGAAAGTACTTTATGGGAGAGAAAATTACCATAGAAAATACCTTAGCAATGATGATTTACATACAAAAAAGGAATACGAAATTTCAAAAGTGACATGTAAACTAATCCAGTAAAATTTCATTATACTAAAGAGGACTGAATTTCAGAATTTATTTTATAGACTATCGTTAAAGAAATGATTCCTATCAATAGAATGCATTCCTATGATAATGATATGCTTATTTAAAGAATTTTCCTGAAACTAGTTTCTCTCTCTCTCTCTCTCTATCTCTCCAATGACATTATTTACCCACACTGTTAATGTTTCCTGTAACCATATTTGGCTTTTTTGTTTTTGAAATTAGGCCACATGAGTAACAACAACTAACCTGAGTTAAAATCAAACATTTCCATGCAATTGGAATTAAAAATTTTATTTCGAAATCCTTGCATACAATTAACCATCGAAGTATCCGTACTTTATGCCATGCTCTTTAACAAGACAACAAGACAACGTCGTTCTATAATAAATAGCTAAAGTATCCATATTATTACGATTATCGACATGTAGATCAACAATAGCAAGAACAACCACAACAACAACAGCATTCTGAGTAACTCATCATCAGCAACAATACTACTGACAGTACTGTCACATGCATAACTAAGTATTGACTTTCTTGACTACTAGTTTAGATATTTACACTGTTTCCACGGGCAAAGTAAGAGCACTCACAGTAATTCTACGGGAATTATTTGCTGGTTTCGTGAGTATTTTCATAGTAGATTAGATAAGGTTAGGTAAGGGGATCAAACATTCCCTAGAGGGAACTAACCCGAGTCCAAAACAAATCTTGCTATTGCAGCAATCTTGGTTAAATATCTCAGTGAGAGGTAACGACAAAACCAAGCAGCTGACATATGAGGTGAAAGACAGTCTCTTCCTCCTCCTCAGACCCTTAGCTCCTTCAAAAGTTGTTTATCGGAAAGGCACGTCTTTCAGCATGTCTATTAAAATAACAGTTGCCCATAAGAATCGTCATTGTACGATGGATGGCCAGGCGACTTAAGGACAGAAGTGAGTTATTCCTCTCCTTGTTCATATGTGTCCAGCACAGTCTAGCGATATTGTACGTACCGTCCTGCTGCCAACTAGATTGAGCTTACCTGTAAAAGATACATGATATATGTCGTAGATTGCCAGCTCCGCATCAGCAATACAATTTCCAAAGATATTCCAATGTGCCGGAACTCATATAAGAGTTACCTTTGAACGAACCGAATGGACAACGACGGGCACTTAATCGCAACCTGGTTATCCAAGTAAACCAAGAGATTTTTGGAGAAAATCCAGCCACATAACAAATTTAGCGCTTCTTTTAAAAATGCCAGGACCTCTGCCTTCCATCACGCTTTTTAATACCACAAAAAGCTGCCATGAATCATATCGCTATACTTTTGCGGTAAGGACTCACAAACTAGTCTATAAATGACAGAAAAATGTTTGTTATCATGTCTGTAATAATCAAGATGGATACAGTGTTTGAAAATTTAATCACATACTAGCTACACTTACTTTATGCATTTACCTTACTCACACAATTACAAAAGACACTCTCACCCTTCGCTCAACGTGTTATTTCAAATGTATGCAAGCAATGCCATGGACAAAGATAACAAACGTACTGTACGAACAACTGACACGTTTTATAGTTTTCGAGAGTTTTACTAATGAGTTCTAAACATGCATTCATTTACTCATTCATTTAATGTTTAATATACATACGTTGTTGTTGTTATTGTGGTTGTTGTTGTCTGTTATTGTCTGTTGTTGTTGTTGTACTTGTGTGATGCTACTTTTGCTAATTTTTCCTCTAATACTTCAACACAATGTGAATGGCACTTTCACATACACCACCTTTGTACCTCTGTATCCCTGCATCATGTACGATGTACCACGAACGACGACGAATGATGGCCTCTTTACCTTTACAGCCAATATTAATTTGAGTCTGCAGCATATGGAGGGAGTGGGGGGGGGGGGGGGGGGGGGGGTATGCCACTACAACCTTGTAGATGTCATGGGATTAATGTAAGTCTTGTAACAATTTCCCCTTTTAAGTATATTTTGTCACACACACACAAGGGCAGACTGTTACATTGGGAAAGTCATCTTTTAAAGGATTTTTTGGTTTACAATGTATTGATTGAAAGCCGGGCTATGGTTTTTATACGTTTGCATTATTAATTTTAATTTTCTCAAAAAACCGTTAATTAATTGTACTTTTATAGGGTATTTGCATGGCGTTGTTTACCCCTTGTTTGCGCCCTTTTCTCATCATTTTGTTTTTCTCGATTTGTTTTCTCATTTGGATTAATTTATGTTCAGCGTAGATTAGATTACAAATCATTCTTTATTTGTGTGTTTTTCTTGTAACAAAATCTAACGGGATACAAAGAAAAACTCCTCGTACTCCCTATACCTCTTCTCTTCCTTGCTTTGTTTTTTCTTTTTTTATTCCGTTTCTCTTTGTTATTCTTACAAGTTCTTGTTTTCTTTTTTTTTTGTATTTGTTTGCAGTTAATTAAACGTGATACGTTTTACTATTGTTTTTCTGTTTTATTCTCTTATTTGATGATTGTTGTTATTGTTATTGTTGTTTTTTGTTTTTTGTTTTTTGCTTTATTTGATTATTTTTGTAGTAGAAATGAATAATTAATATTTTGTTGTTGTTGTTATGGTTGTTGTTGTGTCTATTGCATCCTTTTTTTTTCCTTTTTCCACTTGTCCTTTTTCACATAGTTATTGTTCTTCTGGTCTTCTTGCCACTGATAAAACGTACAACAAATGAATTGATGATGAGTTGTTATTGTTGTTTTTGTGCTCTTGTTTTACTTGGTGTTCTCCTAATGCCTTGACGATGATAATGTTGATGGTTTTAATCAATTAAAATAAATGTAACTCCTAGTAAATATTCGTTGTGGTCGGATAATCACAAAAAGCATAGCTAAAGCTGATTACGAAACAGTGAAAAGTAAGAGAGACAGAGAGAGAGAGAGAGAGAGAGACATGGAGAGAGACGAATGAAATGGATTAAGCGAAAGCATATCATTCCTAAGCAAATTAATTGAATTTTTTTTACCATTTTCTTTGATTTTGTGTTTATAATTTTAAAGCATATATATACATATTACTACGATTGAATGATTAATAAATTAATAAATGATTTGTATCATGTTCACTTCAGTTTAATTTTTGCATATTTTTTATCCCAAGATCAGAGAATAGTTAATTCACAATCGTAGCGAAAATATATATTCTTACGTTTTTACCCTTTTAAAAAACGTTAAAAATTAGTGTTCGTAGATTGCAAATAAAATAAAAATGAATATGTGTTTAATTTCCGTGTGCCACCTTTGGTAAAATTGATTTACTCAACAACAATTTACTTTAATTGTTATTCTTTCTCTGCTTTCAATCTTTTTGTAAGCAACAACACTTATACTGTGTACAGATCTATAGCGGAGATCTTCAAACCACAACTCGTGTCTTCACACAAGACTGACTGAATTATTACTCCTCTCGTTGCTCCCTTTGTCTTGCCTTTTATATCGCTGGATCAACAGTCTAATGAATACTCTCGAAGGAGAATGGCTGCATTCGGGAAAGATCTAAAGATATAAACAAGTTGTTATCACTATTGTTGTTTGTGTATCTTGTTTACGTTTGTCCTTGTTTACTTTGTTTATCGCCTTTTTATACATTGCTGTTGTTGTTACATTACTGTTTATTCTTTGATCATGTAAACAAGCCCATTATTTTTGTTGCTATATTTTTACTTATTCGTTGATCATGTAAACAAGTCCATGGTGTATTTTTTGGAGCTTTTGTTTATTATTTAATGACACCATTTCCATTTTCGTAACAATGTTATAAGTGGCCATTACAACACTTCAGTCAGCTTCTCACACTACTTATGCTGTGTGTGTTAATTTTATGCATGAGTGGCGGGACCTACAGTTTAAAGTCGACTCCGAATGACAGAATTTTTTGAGAAACTTTACATGACAAATTTATTTGCCCTTAGAGTATTTGCCAGAAATCTGCTGAGAGGAAGTCGCCAAAAAAATATTTGTTCATATTTCGTTTAAATGGAGATGTTTGATCTGGGATTTGAACCTAGTCCTCATGTCTAATAAGCTAACACATTACCTACTAGATTACGGCGACTGTAGAATACCTATTTCCTAGGAAATAAATGTTTGAAAGCAATTAAACCGTTGAATGGTTTGAGGTTTTAGTATGCAATTCATTAAAATAATGAAATATTTTTTTATTATAAATTTTAATTAAAATGCGCATCAAATACTTTCTAGATTTTAAAATTTGGCAATAATTTCTAATTTATTTTGGTTAAAAAATAAAATAAAAAAGAGGTTCTACGCATATTATTACTAAGAACTTATTTGAAAGGGTCTTGAAAGAAAAAGACCAAAATATTTGTGAATTTAAACCCGAAGACAATTGCATACAACCGGTGTATGGTGGAGGGGAAAGTTGTGTGTTGTAAATGCATTTATAAATTAGAAATTGTAGTCAAAAACAAAAAAAAAAAACAAATGAATCCATAAAACAATTGTAAGGGTAATAACAAAAACAACAACAATTATTATTAAGAATTTATGCAAAAATATACAAGTGTATACATATGTGTGTGTGTTTGTATATTTGTATGTATATGTTTTAGTAACAAATTGCATTTTACTTATCTTATGAATTAAAATTCATTGTTTTAATAAATTTATACAACATACGAGTACAAGCACTAGCATAAAACGATATGTTGAAAATAGTGCGTGAATAGTGTGTGTATGTGAGAGTGTGCTTGTTAGTATTATTAGAAATATTTTTATTCTCTCTTTAGAATTTAGCATCAGTTGATGTTGTTATTATTGTTGTTGTTGTTATTGTTATTGTTGTTGTTGGTATACAATTGCATTTGCCCAGATCTACAGTTTGTCAATTAGATAAATTCCCTTAAAACATACTTAATTAATGTAGAAATTTTATCAACAACTTTTACAAAAACTTACTCATTGTAAAATATACCATATCCTGTATGCATACACACATGCATACACATGCACTGCTATTATGCTTACATACACACAAATACATGTGAAAGTTTGTAGAGAAAGTCAAATAAACAGCTTAAGAACAACAATCAGAATTATTTCTTCTCTTTCTCTGTCTAATTCTGTTCTTTTTTTGTTTTTATTTTTGGTTTTTTGTTTCCTGGCCATTTCTAATACGATTTGCTTCTTATAAAATATTCGTTTGTATGTATGTTTGTATGAAAAATATCTACATCAACTATTTGTAACACTTAAATAGTCTTGTTTTCCTTAAAGACACTACAAAGCATTTCAATACGTGCATTAAGATTTGAAGTAAGAAGCAAGTATGTATACATACAAATATACATATACAAATATATGCCAATATATACATACATACACCAGTTGATAAAGTGTCATGTTTATGATGCTCAAACACTAATACCACTGCAGCCTGATAGGCAGTCAGCTGTTGTGATGTTGCACAATAGAGATTCTTACGGCCCTGAGGGCAGCTATGAGTATTCAAAAAGATGAGGAGAATAGAAGCATTCTCATAATTTCTGATACTTATACGCATTCATACTAATTTTAATAACATGGAACCTCTACTCATGTTCAAAGTTTGAAGTACTCATCATACTTCATACTTAACATCACATATGATATTATTGCTTTCGACTCTCCGTAACATACAGTGGTGGCCACGAATTTAAGACACGACATATGACTCACTTATTTGTGATAATTTTGACAACCCTGTAATATGAAATAAGATATTCTTTATTTTTCTATATACCCTGTAATGTTAAGAAAAAGTACCGTTATTTTCTTTTTTTTCTTTTTACATTTTGTTGCTTTTTAATCATATTAATGTAAAAACGAGTATTTGAAACTGGCCACGAATTTAAGACATTTCAGAATTTTCTGATTTTTAAGCGATTTTTTTGTGTTTTTTGAAGCTAAACGGGGAGTAACGAATGTTTTTATTATTTTATGTTGAAATACATCGAAATATTTAATTAGAAATGGCCAGAGGTACTTGGAGTTCCGATGTCGAGCGAAAACTGATTCAACAACTAAAATCTGCTGGAAAAACAGTAATAGAGATATCCATGCTGCTTAAATGTTCTAGATGCAAGATCTACAACGCGATGGAACACTTCAAGCAACATGGTACCACCAAAAATATCAAACAGCAACCTAGAGCCCGAAAAACTACACCGAGGGAGGACATTTTAATTTATAGAGTAGCTGCTTGTAATCCTTTCACGAGCTCAACTAAAATAAAAAATAACATTGCATCGGATTTTCGCATTAATATTTCGTCTAGGACAATAAGAAGACGATTAAATGAAAAAAAACTTGCGTGGGTGTATTGCACAACGTAAACCACTTGTGTAAAAAAAAAATATCAAAGCCCGACTAGCGTTTTCGAGAGAACATCTCAAGAAACCCATGATATTTTGGAAAAATATTCTGTGGAGCGACGAGTAGAAGTTTTGCCGCTTCGGCTCTGATGGAAAGCGGTACGTATGGCGCCCTCCAAACCTGGAGCATCATCCAAAGTACACCCTAAAAACGGTCAGACATGGTGGTGGAAATGTGATGGTGTGGGCAGCATATTCCTGGCATGGTGTAGGTCCCATTTACAAGATAGATTCTAAAATGGACCAGCATGTTTACAAAAACATTATAATAGACACTATGATACCATTCGCTGAAGACAACATGTCTCTAATATGGAAATTTATGCATGATAATGACCATAAGCACACTTCACGTCTAGTGAAGAGTTGCTTAGAGGAAAAGGATATCGTTGTTCTTAAGTGGCCAGCTCAATCCTCGGACCTCAATCCAATTGAGAACTTGTGAAATGATGTTGAGAAACATGTACGAACAGTTAAACCAAGAAATTCCAGCGATTTGTGGGAAGAAATCCAAAAGGCTTGGTATGCGATTCCAAAGCAACGTTGTGTGGCATTAGTCGAAAGTTTACCCAGGAGATGTGCTGCTGTGATCAAAAATAAAGGATTTCCCACTAAATATTGGATTTTTTTTGTGAAGCTGAGCTTAATTTATAGTCTAGATGTCTTAAATTCAAGACCAGGATAAAATTTGTGTTTATGTATATATTATGTAAATAAAAATAAATAACCGAATATAGGTAACAAAATATTATTAATTTTTCTTCATAACATTACTAAATTCTTAAGAAAAATATCATGGACCCAAAACTTTTTCGATAAAATGCAAAAATTATCACAAATAAGTCAGTCATATGTCGTGTCTTAAATTCGTGGCCACCACTGTATATACACGATCACATAATAAGTATGAATCGCGAAAAACGATTCATTGCTGATCTCTGTTAAGGGCCTCTATCCTTTTAGTAGACATGCCGAAAGACTTAGCATGCCGTCAAATTACTTCTGCTGGAGCTATGGGTCATAATTTTTTAAATAGCTTAAGAAGTTCCTATTCCTTTTGAACATCTCTGATTATTGGTGAAAAACTTTGTTAATTTTTCAACGACTCAATTGTTATTTTTATAGGAAGATAGTGAGCATAGCTAAAATTCTATGCACCAGAAAGTGTTTGTTCTACCGAGCATAATTCCCATACTTGCCTCTTTTGCAACAATTCAGTATGTGCAGTTAAACCCAGTTGCATCACTGTCTAATTGAGTTCAAGTATTTCTTTTTAATCACTTGCAGTGAAAGTAACTTTCCATATGCAACTTGAACATTTTAGCACATCGAAAAGCATCTATGTAAACATTTGCTCTTGCAAATGGGCCATTCCATGTGGCTATTTAAATTTTCTTTTAATTTTTGCAGACTTTTCTAGAAAATCAAAGAACTTAAAAAGTGAAATTAAATATTTATTGAAGTTTCTGTTGAAATTTCAATTGATTACTGGACTGCTAAACCATGGAAAGACCCATATTTATTTATTTAAATGTTAAAACATAGATTTTGATTTTCTCTTTACTGTTTTCTTTTTGTCGATTTTCTTGTAAAATTAAGATAAAATTCCCATGTATTTCATATTGTTAAGTATGATGCCAAAAGTAATTTGAAAATTTGAATTCATACAGTGGATGATATTGTTTGTTATCCAAAGAAAAAAAAAAAAACAAAAACAAACAAATAAAAAAATATTGAAATTTTAACAACATTTGATAAGATCTTTACAATTGTAAGATTATAAAACTTTATTATGATAAAATATTACAAATTTATGTAAATTTCTAATTTCGTATACGTTGTAATATTTCCTGAAACATACAATCTCATAAGAGGCAATTGAAAATAAATTTTTTCCCCTAAATTGTAGGTAGAAAGTGGCAGGCATCGGTCTTATATCACGTATATATTTATAAGATTCTTCCGAGCGGATTCACCATACGAGAGAAAACACACATCACTTTGAACTTCTATAACATATTAGTGCGGGTCCATGTGTTTGTCATTGGTTAAGTGCTTTGCCACCTGAAGAAAACCTGAAAGCATCAACCAAATCTTACTCTGTAGTCAACTAATCTTCCCAGTTTGCCATGTTTGCCTGAATGCCAAAAATATGAATTTTTTTAACATAAAAAAACAGAAAAGACTGTAAAAAAACACAGTAATCACATATACATCGAATTTTGCCGCGTGATCTGGATGTGGTGGTGTAAACTATTATCATAAAAGGATTTAACCGATATCATCCTTATAAAATCAGGACAACAAACTGGTTGAGGTAATTTATCAGGCGATCTATCGGCAGATAGCGGAAGTATTAAACCTCAATGATTTGATATTTGGATACCGCATGAATTGACGTCAAAAAAAAAAATTAACAGAAGCACAACAATGTTATGGAATGAGGAAACATGCTAGAAATGAGGAAACATGGAATGAGAGAAGCTTTCTTCTTGTAACCCCTCCTGGATGGCATTCTAGTACCCGCTTGATGTTAACTAATGCGTGCAACGCAGTAAACTTGGATTGTGCGTAGGTCTTGGGACCCACCCACGTAAAAACAGTATACAATGAAAACCACATTACAAGCCTCAAAGACATTCGTTCACTGTGGACAAATGTCTCCCCACTCATTGAGCACCACTACGGAAATAGTCCAAGGTTTCAAGCCTTGATGTTGTCTATTGAAACGACACAATTCAGACGTTTCATTACATTAAGAAACAGCGACCAAAATTGGCCACCAGACAAGCTAATGTCTTCTATCATACGTATAAGAGACAGACGGATATGGAAACACTTTTAAGCAGACCCAAGAAGCTTTTTCAAGGAACTACAGCTACTTTCAAATTAGCTGACATTTGCTACAGTGCCTGGAAATTTCTGTTGAAATTTTTGCCATTAGCCAACACAAGATACGCTTAAAACTATTCGACTAAATTTTTCGACTATCAACCACAAACGTTCTAAAGCGACCTATGGGATTAAGGAGCTATACACACTTGATGAATTTCCTGCAGATATTTTCATTGTTTTTATTTGTGTGCCGCACTGTTCGGCCAATTTAGATTTTTTTGCACAAAAATGTTGCAAGTATTTTCGACATGTTTTCCATAATAATTGCTGTCGGATTTATTTGACATTTCTGCTGTAATGCAATGCAAACATTAAAACTAAAAACTAGGAAAAGTTTTTCTCAATTTATACGTTCTTAAATGCAGTTTTAAATTAAAACGAGACCAAACACTCACACACGCACTCACACATGCACTCGCTCTCGTACTGTTCTTGAGGAAGTTCCAACGTTAAGAAAAAGAATTCAGAAAAGTTTTCATTTCCGGTTGTATGGTTTTTTGTTTTTGTTTTTCTTTTATTTTTTTGTTTACTTTTGTTGATTTTATTTTTTGCGACAGTAAAGAAAAAGAAAGAAACACTTCTTCTAATTACATACATGACCAATGGCAGTACAAGGAAGAAAACCAACAAACTAAGCAGAAATTGGCAAGAAAATTGCATGCGTTTCTTCTGTACTTCTGTTCTCTCTCCTGTTGGCAAAGGAAATAACGCATATGGACATATGTAAACTCTCAAGTATACATATGTATGTGTACATGTATGTGTGTATGGATCTGTATATGTATGCGTGTATGTATGTGTGCAAAGTATAAGGCAAAAGTATATTTGAGAAAAGTTAATTATTCCTTAAGTTTTTTTCCTTTAGTTTTAGTTTTTTTTCGTGTCTAATTCTTCTTGCTCTGCTTTCAGGGGTTTTTTCCCGTCTGTGCAACACCAATTTAAAACTCTCTACAGTTTTACATTTTAAAGCCAAAAAGGCTAAAGTTGCGTGTGCTGGAGTGTGTGAAAAAAGTTTACAGAGTTTAGACCAGAAGGCATTTGAAAATGAACATGTTTCACCTTGTTGCAAGCAAAAGAAGACGAAGAAAAAGAAGTCGTCTCTAGCAAAGGAATGAAATTGGTTACACAAATGAAGAAATAGAAAAAGTTTTACATTTTCTCTCTCGCTCTCACTTACATTCAAACTGTGTTTTCCTATTTGCTGCCAACTCAACCACATGTGTTGGTGTAGCTGGTTATGTAAGAAAAAAAGGCAGAAACAAAAGCAAATACGCTACTCTACTCTATTCTACTCCACTCATATATGGCATCACTTTCGCATTTTTTTTTCGTTCTTTTTTGTTGTACGTTAAGTGTGTGCGTGTGAGAATGACTGCATTTTTATCTAAATTGTTTCCAAAAGTTCAAAAACTCTTCGTGTTGCTCCTGAGGCTGATGTTGCTTGTACTCCTGGAGTTGTTGCAGCCAAATACCAATACGGTCGTCAGTCCTTCACTCATGTGGTATGTTGTGCCTGTGCGTATGTGCTGCCTTGTTAAAGTGGCTGAACACTTGGCCCTGAAACGGTATTTCATGTAGAACTTTAACTTGTTTTTTTTTATTTGTCAACATTCGTTTATTTTTTTCTGCCTTCATCTTCCATTTCCTTTTCATCTGCTTCCTTTTTTTACGTGAGCAAATTTAATTTTAGTGAGTCTGTGTAGGTGAATGAGTGCAAAAGTAAGTGTATTTTCATTTGTTAGTCTCTGTTTTGTTTTTAAGCTTTATGGGTGAGTGAAGTTGGAAAAAACGAAAAAAAAAATGCGAATCAAAAATATTGCTGCTTTAAAATGTCCACTTTAGACTTGAAAAGGAAATACTGTGGACGTTAAAAGTACATCATAGCATCTGCCTAGCAAAAGAACAATGTAATGTACATTTTCTCTTAAGAGTATTGTTGCGTTTTTACCTTTTAAAAATTTTTTAAAATATAAGCTCGTAAATTGCAAATAAAATATAAATAAATTTGTGTTTAGTTTTAATTTAAATTCTTTATTGTTCGCGCAATTCTGTGTGCCACTGTTCACAACTTTACGTAGACAACAACAACTGCTTTTCTTTGTTATTTCTCTGTTTACACCCTTTGCATAAACAATAACAAGTACTGAACAATTATTCGACAGATCTTTGTGATGGAGATCTTCAAACCCCGATTACTCTCTTCAAGCACACCGATGCTTCACACAAGACTGACTAAAATTCGCTGACTTTGCCTTGCCTTTTATATGTCAATGTAAACAGTCTGATGAATGTCGAAATCTTTATAAGTGTAGACATCATACATACATACATAATTGGCCATTACAACCCTTCCGTCAGGATTACGGCCTAGCTTCTCAACACCACTCATGTTGTGTGCGTTAATTTTATACATGAGTGGCGGGACCTACAGTTTAAAGTCGACTCCGAACGACGGATTTTTTGAGAAGCTTTTCATGGCAATTTTTACTCTCAGAGTTTTTGGCAGAAATCTGCTGAGAGGAAGTCGCCGAAGAAATATTTTCATATTTTCGTTTTGATGTCTGACCTGGGATTCGAACTCGGGCCTTTCGTCTAATAAGCCAACACACTACCTACTTGACCACGGCATTCCTATCGTTCCATTATCTAAATTCAACTAGCTAGGTACTCTTTCTATTCTAATATTAATGTAGGTAGAGCGTGACATTCTTCTTTAATGGTCATGTGTATGCAAAAAAAAATCAACTGTTAAGAGAAGATGCTTAATTTTCGCGAATACTTGCCGAGATCTAGAAATAGTTCTCACTACAGGAGGAAATACATACATATATGCAAATAACAAATAACAGGTCATGGTAAATGGTAAGCAGCAGTAATCAGAAGATTCTTATTTTAAAATAAACATTGACTTGCTGGTTCTAATAAGCCAACACACTACCTACTAGACCACGGCGACTTCAAATGTAGACATCGTTGTTTCATTATTATTGTTTATGTATTTGTTTACATTTAGTCAATTTAAGCTTTACACGCTCTAGCTCTTTCTCATTAGGAAGAAGAGTTGCATCTCACCAGTTGTTCACTGTGTTGTATAACCATATCACAGGTATTTCAAAAAAAAAAAAAAAAAAGAAGAAACTCTACAATTTTAATTAGATTTCAAAAAATGTCGATTTCCAATTATAAAATTACCGGCAACAATTATGACATTTAATTATGAGACGTAGCCAAAAATAAAACCAATGCTCCGATGCTTTATTTTACCAACACCGCACGTACTTGCATGCAATCGACTATGCTTGGCATTCAGTTTAATGCAGTTTCAATTTTTTTTGCCATTGACTAGTTTGTTTATTTCAAAATTATTTTATTTTATTTCTCTCTCTCGCTCTCTCTATCTCGCCTTCTCTCTCTCACTCTATTGAGTAATATAGTGTTTAAATAAATATTATTAAAATACAAATTATTCATGACATTATGACAGTGTATTTATATTTACGAATGCACGTGCATAAGTATGTTTTAGTTTTCAAAAAAAGAGAAAAAAAAACTTTTTAATGATGATGTGATAAAATTATCACAGAAACCACAAACAATCGAACTGACATTTTTGTTAATTACAACTGGCAAAACAACAAAAACAAAAAATTTATTTTAATTTTTTTTTATTCCAGAGAATACAATTTTTGACTTATAAATGAGATTTTATGCCGTAAAACAAATGACACAAATTCAAACTGTCGATTTGACCTTTTAAAAGAAGGCCAAAATAATCAGGCAAAACAACTAAAGATGAAATCTAATATATAAAATTCTCGTGTCACGGTGTTAGTGGTTAAACTCCTCCGAAATGGATCGACCGATTTTCATGAAATTTTGTGTGCATATTGGGTAGGTCTCAGCAACGGACAACATCTATTTTTCATGTCCCTAAATGTTACGAGGTAAATGAATATTTAGGTACATATTGATCGTAGACGAATAAAATTTGGTGGGTAAGTTCGTGGAGTCGATATCGACAATCCCACCAAATTTAGGCGTGACAACCCTCCCCTTTAAGAGATACCTTTAAGTCGGCTAATTCGATGGCTTATAACTACACATGTACGTGTATAACTTAGTCAGCGCTATTACAATAGATATATAATGTGACCTGTTTTGGGCAATAAAAAATTAATTTTGGGCGGGACGAAGTTCGTTGGGTCAGCTAGTATAAACATAAAAATGAAAATTTTAAACGCTAGAACCTAAACCGATTCTAAATATCCCACCTTGTTCAGTCCAGTATCGCCAACATGTACCGCCAAACTTTGTCAGTTGATACCGGCCATCTTTTTGAAGCTACATCTGTCAAATTATCAACATAGCTTAATTGGTCATTACACTGATCTTGAGTCAGGTTTACTACCTAGCTTCTTACACCACCTATGCTGTGTGCTTTAATTTTATCCATGAGTGGCGGGATCTACAGTTTAACTTGACCCCAACCGTTAGATTTTTGAGAAACTTTTCATAGAAAATTTTACAGAGTTTTTGCCAGAAGTCTGATCAGTGTAAAAATTGTCTGTTTGTTTGCTCATACAGATTCCATATATGGAAATAGAATACCAATGAGGAGATCCACGTAATGAAATTTCCTGATTCGAATTAATCAAGTACTTGTCACTCATGATCAGTTGTTAGTTTACTCTCGTTTATACTAAGAAGCATGAAGCTGAGAATATTTTCTGAGGATTAGACAGACTTGTACTAAGGCCGAATATCTCTCGGGGGAAACTTTATATTGCTATAGTAAGTAAAACTTTTCTTCTTCTTCTGTTAGCCATAAAGTCTCACTACTTATCCTACAGAACTCTGTATATGTTTTTGTACGACTGTTTTGTTTTGTATTTCTTAGTGACTTATGGATATGCTTACCAGAGATCAGCAGTGAGTATTCAAAAAGAAGAATAGAATCTAATCGTACTCATAATTTCTGATACTTATACGCATTCATATTTCTTTTAATATCTTGGCACCTCTACTCATATTCAAGGTTTGAAGTACTCATCATGTTCATACTTAAGAGCATGTATGATGTTGTTAATTTCGACTCTCCATAAGTCAACATATACACGAAGCACAAATTCCTCTGCTTTGTCCTCTGTCTTTATGCTTATGTTTCTGTCACTCAAATCATTTATAAATACTTTTCTAAAATTATGAATCTAAATATGTAGGCTCATGATTCAAACATATTTCGAATGGTATGAGTTTGATGTCGAACGTTGTACGCATACTCATTGCAATCTGTACTTATAAATCAACGTTGTAGTGAGTATGAATGAATCAGAGTACATAGTTAAAGTTCAATGTTGTTGACTCACTTATATTCAAAATTTCATGAGTGGTTATGAGTAGCGAAAAAACGATTCATTGTTGATATTTGATACTTACACTGCCTTCTTTATAAAAAAAAAATAAATTAAATTCCATAATTTTTTTTATTTTAAATTTTTATTCATTTTTTATTGAAATAAAAAAAATGTTTGCATTTTCTATACTTTTTCGTAATATTTTTTGTTTCTTTTTTTGTTTTTGTTCTTATATTTTTCAATAGTTTTTTTGTTTTTATTTTTATTTTTGTTCACAGTAATTTCCATCATCAAAATATCAAATTACGTACATTATCTGGAGTTGGTTTCTCTTTTTTTATGGGGGGAGGAGGGGATTTTTTTAGTTTTTTTTTTCATTAGTTATACGTTTAAATGTTGTTGTTGTTTTTTAATTTTTTTATTCAAGTTTTATTTCATTTTATTTTTTTATTTTTTTTTCTTTTAGTTTTTTGTTCTCGTTAGTAATATACTTGACATTTGAATAAAAATATAAACATTACTAATATAATATAATTTTTTGGTTTTTGTTTTTATTTTATACTTAAAGGAAAATGCTTTGTTTTTTATTTATTTTTTTATTTGTATTTGTTTTTTTATTTTTATTTTTAATAATAACGCACAAAAAGCAGCAACAATTAAGCAAAAATTTATTAAATAAATTCAATTTATAAAATGGTTTACATATTTATAATTTAATATTTAAAAATTATTTTTTTTTTTATTAATGAGTTAATTAATAAAATAAAGCTTTACACAAAGAAATTTAACAATTTATTAAATTTTTATTTCTTTTTTAATAAATGGCTCCAGCAAAAACCCAAAAAAATAATAATAATAAAAATTGAAAGAATTTGAATTTAAACTAAAAATTAAGCTGGTAGTACTAATGTTTTCCATTGTTTTTTAAGTTAATAAATACATTTAATGTTGTTGGTTTTTTCCTTTTTTTTAACAAATTTGATTTAAATTTTTATTATTCTTTTTTTTTTTTGAATATTAGATGACAAATGTAAAAAAATATTTTGTATTTATCATGTTTGTTTTGTATAACTTTGTTAAAAAATAATTTAAAATTTTTAAAATTAAAAAAATTACAAAATTAAGTGCCTATAGATTGATTACACATGTTAAGAGGAAGAAAGAAAATTAAAATCCCCGAATTTATATTTAAAGATATCTTTTAGGGCCATTATTACAACTTGTCGTTAAACTTGGCTTTAGTTAAAGGTATCTTTAGCTAAAGGGAAGTGGAAAGTTAACTTTAACTTATTTTCGTTATTACAACTTACAGATAAAATTTTTCAAAAATATGGCAGTGCCGGAGCAATATCGATAAAACTGCTCAATTATACAAGTTTTTTTTAACGCAGTGACAAACGTGGGCTTCGTTTTTTTGTTGTATATGCTCATTTTGTTTAAATTTGAAGTTGTCATAATGAAAATAATATATAATATGGCAAGTTCAAACATAAAGTGACCTTTAAATGTTAAAGGTAGGATGATCCTCACTTTAGCTTAACGATCACTTCTATCTTATTGGGTACTCACAATAATGAAAAACAATTTATCTGCCGGTTAAAATCCTCCCTTTAGTTAACGGCAAGTTGTAATAATAGTCCTTAAAGTTACTTACGGTCAAGGATGTCTGTGATAGCTGCAATTGGATATTTCTGCTCTCTTTAAAATTTCAATAAATACCCTCAAGGAAATATTATTATGTATCAGATTATTATGAAAATCAAAATGCATGTTTTAGATTAAGCGACAATCTATACCTTGTTTGTCATTAGGCCCAGAATACTTCTTTATATAAGGTTAGACACTTGAATAATTCAATTTCGGACATTAAAAATAAAACATATTTTCCAAAAAAAAAAAAAATAAAAAAATGCAGAAATTATTTTCTGTTCTTTTTTTTAATTTTATAGATTATTTCAATAATTTTTTTGTTTTTGTGTTTTTTTCTTTGAAAACTTAAGAACTAATTTTAACTACATTTAGTATTAATTTAAACATTTTAATTTTCTTCTTTTTTTCCTATCATTTTCTTTAAGTTTAATTAATGCTATCTCGCTCAAAAGTGTTGTTTTTTTCTTCTTAAAATTCACAATTTAATTATTTTTTACAATTTTAATATAAAAAAAATTATTAAAAAAAAAATTTTATTGAAATATTGTAGCAAATTAAGTAGGCTGAATTAAAAAAAGAAATGTTTTAATAACTAATTTTTTGTTTTTGGTAATTTTTTTATTTTTAAGTTTTAAACACTTGTGCGTAAAAATATATAAATTTTCTGGTTTATTCTTCGGATTTCTTTTCAGAGTTGTTTTTTTATTTTTAAATAATTTTTTCTCTATAATACATTATATATATGATATCATACATATGTATATATCTCTCTATGCTTAGCATTTTAATTTAATTTGTTTTTTTTTTCTTCTGTTTTAATAATAATAATTTATAACTAATTCTTTTTTATTTTATAATTATTTTTTATACGCGTTTTCATTTTATACAGTACCATTAAATTTATGTATGTTTTGTTTTCATTGTTTAATTAAATACTATTCTTTTATTTATAATTTTAAACTAAATTTTCTTTTTTTAATTTTTTTGACGTTTCTTAGCATAATAAAATCTATTTTTGGTTTTTGTATATAATTTTTGTTTTTTTTTTTTTTAATTTTTCTTTCTTAATACGAGTATCTCCACTTAATTAAAAGAAAAAAATGACTATTTTTTTTTTGTATTATGTTATAATCTAAATATATTTTATTTTTATATCTTTTTTTTCATTGATTTTGAAATATATAATTTGTTTTATTTTTAATTTTCTTACCAAAAATATTTTCTATATTTCATTATAAATATTGTTTTTAAATTTAAATTTATTTCTGTTTCGTTTTCGGTTCGCTTCTTCTCTGTTTCGCTTTCATTTGTTTTTATTGTTTAATATTATTTATATATTTCATTTATTTATTTTATAAATTATTAATAAATTTTTCTTATACTTTTCACTACATTAAATTCTTAGTTTCCATTTCTGTATATCTTCTCTATAGAAAAACATTAATTCTTTTTTTCGTCTCGTTTCTAATAAAAAACAAAATAAAAGAAAGAACACATAAAATTTCAAACTGATCATAAATTATATCTCCCACGTCTAGTTCCATATGCATACATATATTCCCAGTAATTGGATAACACAATGGCAATACAATTAATATTTTAACATAAACGCCTTAAATTATGCTTTAAATTCCAATCATAATTCAATTGATATTTCGAAAATACGTTGCCAGATCTACAAAATACGTTGCTGGGAATTTAAATACCATGTACTGAAAATAGTTTCTTTCTTCTTCCTTTAAAGACATTCGTCTTGAGATCATTTGCATAATAAAACCCAAGGTACTTCCACCATCTCAGACAGAACGCTGAGTATATGCCCAATAAGTGAAAACCAGTTTTCTTCTATTAATCTTCTTTGCAATTTCTGTAGAAGAAATTCCTCTATTTTAACAGTATCGAAAATTGTGCACGTGGCATTGACATATTGCTGCATTGGAGTTCTCACGATGTAGAGAACAAACGAGGGACTTTAGTTATAGCGCCACTTTTTGAAGTTAATACGCCTAGGCAAAAACTCGAACAGCTCTGTGAAAATAGCGCAAAAACCACAAATATTCGTAGCAAATGCTTGCGAATATTATGTAACAAATTTTGGCCGGCCCAATTGAAGCCCTTCGAACCTTGAATCAAAGCAGATATGAACGTGGATCGGCCGCACTCCTTCGTAGAACGATGAGAGTATCTCAAGAATTGATTAAAAAAAATATTATCAATTATACTTTAGGGAGATAAATATTTTAATTTCTTAAACTCCCCCAAATTATGCAACGACATTTGGAAAACGGAATCTATTGTTTTCTGAAACACCTTGTTTGTTATTTTTGTTTCTACTTTGAAGTTATTTTCCATCAGGAGAGACTTCATTCGAAATGCGGGAATTTTAAATCTCCGTAAAACTCAGTTCCCTGGTACAAAACTCCTTATGAATCGGAATGCATTACACGCAGTATAAAGAACGCTTCCTCCTTGGTACTTCGAATGGTGTCCATATCATCCTTTATCGGTTTAGTTCCTTCTTTCACATTTTCTTTGGACATAAGATGCTATCAGTAGGCTAAAACATTAATCAAACAAGATGGGCCTATCAAAGTCATAAATTGAGATTTTCTCCAAATTTTTTAAACCTATGAATTGTTTTTCAACTGATCTAAATGAAGATGAATGAAATTACTTAAAATTTTATAATTTTGTAATAGTATTACAGCTGATTAACTAAATCATAGTTTAGTGGATTAATTTTTACTTCGAAATCTCTCACTCAACATTTATTTAAATACATTATTCTCACACTGGGTGTTTCATTTACCATGTACTAAAAATAAATTGTACAGATTACCTGATAAGTTATCGTGCATACTTTGGGGAGTTATATTTTTGTAAAACGAAAATCTTGTTTTCTGCAATTCTGTTCGCCTGTTACTCAGAAAATCAGTTTTGTGGCATTTGTTCAGCAAATTTTAGCAAGATTTTGAATGTAAAATTATGGAAATAGGCCCCTCTCTATGGCACTACACACAAAAGAAGAAACAATTTTTTTTTTAAGTTTAATTAAAATTTCAATAGAAATAAACTAAAATGATTAATTATTTAATAAAAATAATTAATTTTATCTTTTTCTTCTTCTTGTTCGTTTGCTTTTATAGAAAATATTTTGTTAATAAGATTTCTTTAATTTTAAGACTAAATTTGTTTGTTTTCTTCTTATGGATGTTGTTTTTTGTTTGTTACGTACTAGGGTTTTATAAATATTTATTTAATTTTTTTATTTTAAGTTTTTTGTTGTTGTTGTTGGTTTTTGTTGTTTTTAATATTAAATTACATACATGATTCTTGTTAAATAAATATGTATTTTTTGTTTACAATATTTTTTTTTTGTTTGTTTGTTTTTTATTTTTAATTTATTTTGCATATACGCGGAACACCTCGTTGACCAGTCTTTAAATTGTTTGCTTTTGTTTTTTTTTTAATATTTTTTTTTCTTTTCTTTTATTTTGTTGTTGTTATAATCAAAGTTAAATAATGTTAATTTTTATGTTTTAGTTGTGTTGTTGTTGTTGTTGTTAAATTTATAAATATTTTCTAAATGAGTTTGTTTTGGCGAATTGTGTCATGTCCTAAGTCATGTCTCAAGTCAATCAATAATGGCTCGTTAGAGACAGAGTGTATGTGTGTGTGTGTGTGTTTTTTCAATGAAAACTATTTTTGAAAAATGTGGATTTTTGTTTTTAAATAGCATATGTTTACCTTTATTAAGTATATGAGTAGGTGTGTAGGTAAGTGTTTTTTTTTTTTTTCAATATGGTTTAAGACAAAAGTAAATGAATGCTTTGGATGTGTGTGTATGTGTGTAAAAGGACTTATTCTTTTAAAGTGGAAAATAATTTTTATTTTAAAATTTTCTTTTCTTTTCTTGTTTTTGTTTAAATATTTTCGTACTTGTTTTTTTTTTTTTTGGTTTTGTTTTTTTGGTATAAAATATGTATATTTTTACAAAATATGATTTGATTTCGTTATATTTTTCATAAATTTTCTTTTTATTTTTGTTTTTTTTCGGTTTTCGTTTCGTTAAAGTGGAAAAAAGATTGAATTTTTATTTTGACACATTCGTAGATAAGAAGACTTTTTCTCTTGGGGCTTTCTTTTTTCTATTAAATGCCCATTGTAGTATCTTCTTATTTATTGATTTTATATTATGTATATTTGTTGTTGTTAATTTTATTTTATATTTAAACTAGCCAAAAAGGGTTTTCGTTTTTTTTTTAAGTTTTTATTTCCAAACATTTTCTTTTTTTTACTTCGTTTTCAATGTCAAGGAAGCAACTAAATTAGACTGGAAGCTGAGATCGCGTTTTTGTTTAAAGGTTTTTCTTGTTGTTGTTAATGTTTTTGTTTTCTTTTTTTATTCTACAAAAAGACGATCGAATTTTATCTTTTTTTTTCATTTTGTTTTAATATGTAATAATAAATTTATTTAATTTAATTAATAATTAATTAATAGTAATAATAATAATGATGATGATGACAATAATAATAATAATGATAATGACTTAATTAAAAATTAGTTTAAATTTAAGCACACAAAGTAAAAGACACATATTTTTGTTTCGTTAGACATTAATAAGCATTTTATAAATGTAATAATTTTTTTTTTTTTTAATTATTAATTATTTATTTATTATTTTCTTACTAATTATGATTTAATTTTTAAGTATTTTTTTTTTGGCTTCAAAAAGCTTTGTGCCAGTTTTAAGTTTATATTTTAACTACATTTAGTTTAAGCTAAAAAGAAAAATAATTTTATTTTATTTTAATTTTTTACAAATTTGCTAAAAAGCTTCTTATATTCAAAACTAAAATCACAAAAACATAATGAAAATCAAATTCAAATGACAAAAGAAATAATAATAATAAATGAAGAATATTTTGCTAGGTGTTGTATGTAATTAAACGAATTTTAAATTTTCTTTTATAAATTTATTTTTTAAATATTTAAATTTATTTTTTTATATTTAAATATTATGTTTTATTTTTTTGTTTGTTTGTTTTTTTTTCTCAAATGCTGAATCACAGAATTTTTCATCACACATCACTGCAGTACGCAAATAATTATTTTTTTTTATATTTTTCAAAAGAAAATTTTCGTTTGATTTTTTATCATTTTTCTTCAATTAAGTTTTTAATTTTTTTGTTTTTGTTTGTTTGTCTTCCAAAATATTGGATTCTAAAAAAATTTTAATTTGGATGAAAAGAGATGAGAACAAAATTTGTTTCATTTTTAAAAGTTACGTGCGATTTCTAATTCTAATGTGTGTGATTGATTATACTCAATATAAGGGGGGTATATGGTTTGACAAAAGAAAAATTAAAAAAGGAAAATTTACGACGATATTTACATATCACATTTCTATTTCAAATAAAAAACAATTCAAGACATTAAGTTTATAATAGAAAAGTTATATTTTTAATACGGCCATATACAAACGAGCTTTCGTAGAATAAATAAACAAGAAAAATAAAAATTAAAAGAAATTAGAAAAAGAAAATTTTATGTTCTGTAACTAGATATTAACTTGAGGCATAAGAATTCTTATTTTGAAATGAAATGCTGATACTGCTGCCATATATTTACTTGGATAATTGAAAGTACCAGTAAACGTACAACCACGTAAATTTTTTCTTGATTTCATAAATAGGCAGATTATAAAACCACAAGAGAACGTGTATCCCAGAATTCATACTCATAATTTCTCATTCTTATACGCATTCATACTAATTTTAATATCATGGAACCTCTGCTAATATTCAAAGTTTAAAGTACTCGTCATACTTCATATTTAACAACACGTATGATGTTGTTGATTTAGACTCTCCATAACTCAACATGTACACGAGGCACAAAATAAGTATGATTTGCGTACGAACACTAAAATACTCACTAGAAGGTTGTGTGTTTGCTCTGCTTGCTGCTCTGACTTTTTGGCTTATGTGCCTGTTTTTTTTTTTGTTGTAAATGCAGCTACAACTAAGACTGTAAATTGTGATGAATGATTCGAGTCACTCGCAGAAGTATTTTTCTAAAGTTATCAGTCTAAAAGAGTAGGCTTATGAATCAAACATATTTCGAGTGGTATGAGTTTGATGTCAACTTTGTACGCATACTCATTGCAACCTGTACTTATAAATCAAAGAGAGTGGGGAGTATAAATGAATCAGAGTACTTAGTTAAATTTCAATATTATTGACTCATATTTAAAATTTCATGAGTGCTTATGAGTAGCGAAAAAACGAACCATTCCTGAACGTAACCCACTCCGAACAACAGATTATTGAGAAACTTTTCATGAAAATTTTTAATTTACTCAGAGTTTTTGCCATCAATCTGCAGAGACGACATTGCCGAAGAAATATTTTTTGCTATAATACCTATGAAAATGCCCAAGTAAGCTGGGACCATTAATTCAGATGAAAAAAGAAGATAATTTCTTAAAATAAAAAAATAAAAAATGCTGCAAAGAATATTTAAAAATAAAATGAACACAGAATATTTATTTAATTTTTGTTTGTTTAAATCATTTATTAAAATAATAAAAATTACGTAAAAAATTGAATATTATTGAATAAAATTGCTTTTTCAATAAAAATTTAAGTTGATAAACTGAATTTGAGAGAAAATAAAATAAAAATTAAATAAAAATAAAATAAAATTTTTATATAAAGAACTTAAGATTTAAAAAGAAAATAATATTTGTTTGAATATCAAATAAAATCAAATCAAATAATATTTTTAAAATAAATTATTAGTAAAACTGACAAAGACAGACAAAAATACAATCAAGAACAAAAACGAGAATTTATATAAAAATGACTACAAAATTAACATACAATTATAATAAATATTTAAAGAATTTTTTTTTTTTTTCAATAAATTTTGTTTTTTTTTTTTTGATTTTCCTAACAACGAAAGTTTCAAAATAAATTTTAATTTATATGACAATTGCTTTTAAATTTTAATGATTTTGAGTAAATTGTGATATATATTTTTTTTTAAATGTAATTAGCACAACCGCTTTATTTTTTGTTTTAAATCGTACTTTCATTTTTTTTTTTAATAGTTTTGAATTTTTTGTTTAAAGAATTTTTATATTTTAAATTAAAAAAATAAAAAAAAAATGTGAATAGTTTTAATAATACTTTTGTTTTAAATAAAATTAATAATAAACAAAAAATAATAATAATAAATAGAATAAATTTGTTTCCGAATTTATCATTTAGTTTTAATAACATAGTTAAAGATCAATTTTCATAAGGGAATTTTTTAGAAATTTTGAATTAATTTTTAGTTTTTAAATAAATTTGTTGTAAAGAATTTCGTTTATTATTTTTAAAATTGTTTATCGTTTTATCAACAAAACTAATAATAATAAATATGAGAACTTAGTAACTAATATCGTTAACATAAATGTTTGAAACATTATTTGCACTTGAAATTTTTAATATAAAAATAAACAATTTTTCATTCTTTTCTTATTAATAAAAATGAAATTATTAAATAAAAACTTATACATTTTTTTCTTACATTTTCTTTTTGTAATATTTATTGTATTTTTATTTTTTTTTATTTTTTATAATTTATTATAATTTTCTTTATATTTCTTAAATTTTTTTTTGGCAGTGTTGGCTTTACACTCGCAATTTTTTTCTGAATGAGTTTTTAAACTTTAAAATAATTATTCAAAATACAAAAAAGAAAAAAAAATAATAATAATAATTCAAATATAAAAATGTGTGTTAATATTAATTTAAACTTATTTTATAATTATTAATAGTTTAATAATTATTTTTATATATTAAAAAATAAAAAAAACATAAATTGCTTAACTTTGGTAGAAATTTGATTTGTTCTGTTTAACTTAACCATACGTTTTTTACTTTTAATCTTAACTTATAAAAAATAAACAAAAAATAAAAACGATAAACAAAATTTAACACTTTTTATGCGGTATTAAAATTATTAAAAATGTTACAATTTTAAAATAGAAAAAAGTAAACAAAATTAAATTGTTTCTTATGAATTAAAAAAATTTAAATTTTTCTTTTTTGTTTTTTTTTTTTTTAATAAAAAAAAAGTGTGATGATGATGGCACATAACGCTCTCTTAAATCTTTATTTTACTTTACTTACCTCTCTTCTCTTTTTAATTATATTTTTTATTTTTTTTATTAATTTATAGTTTTTGTTTAGATTTTTGTTTTCACTTAACTTTATAACTTATACATCTTGCTGTTGTTGTTTTTATATTAATTTTTGTTTTTCATACAAAAAAAAATTCATTTTTCCAGCTTCTTCTTTTAAATGCTTAATTATACTTAATTAACTTAATTATGATTTTTAAGGAGTTATACAGTGTATAAACTTTATTTTCCAGGAATTTTTGCACTGCTTCTGTTGTTTCATTCATTTCTATTATTCAAGTTCAAATGAAATAAAATGTTGCTTTTCATTGTGTTCTTATGCTTATCAGATTTCAGAAATGTTTGGAAGATTTCCTTTCTCTTCGTTTTTTTATTTCATGGGCTTTTGTTCTGCTTTGCTTACGGATACCATTTACATGTGACGCTTCATGTGCAACGCCAAATGATCGGAACGGGAGAAACAACGATCACAACTGCGGCATTTGAAGGGTTTAGCGCCAGTGTGTTTGCGATAATGACGCGTTAACTCATCGCTGCGCGCAAAACGCCATTCACAACCTTCCCACGAGCATTTATAGGGTTTTTCGCCTGCAAGGAAAATAGAAAATCAATTTCAATTATATTTCGATAACAAAGAAAAATAGAATATGTACATATGTATGTATGTATGTAATTATGTTAATATTATGGATTTTCAGTTTATTAATTTAAAAATAATATGAATATTTCTAGCCTATTTGCCTTTAACTAGCAGTTATTAACTGTTTTGCATGCATACATGCATGTGCAAATGTGCGCGTGTACATTTGTCAAGTCTCTTCAGTGCTATAAATTACTTTACAATTTATATCTCTCTTCGTATTTGTGTTTCTATTTGTGTTTGTGTGAAATCTACACTCTTTACATTTTTTCATTTACAGTGTTCTCTGTTTTCCTTAGGCTCTCGTTTACTACCCCACTCCTGTACCGTTAATTTTTTTTTTGTGCATCATGTTGAATTCTGTGCTAGCACTGTTGAAGAAGACTCATTTTGCATCATGTACATACGTATGTATGCGTACTGGATGTTTGTAAGCGTATGTATATGATTTGCATTGTTTTCCAAAAAAAAAAAAAAGGAAAAGAGACACAGGATAACTGAGAGTGAGAGAGAGAGAAAAAAAGAAATGTTTGCCTCATTTACATTTTCTTGTAGGTTTCTTTCTTTAGTTTTTCCTTTTTTCTCTTTTTCAAAAATAAATAAAAACTTGTTTTAAAGTTGTTTTGTTTTGTTTTTCATTGAGAATTTTAATGAAATTATTTTCTATCTCTGTCTCTCTCACACACTCTTCCTATTTTTGGCTTGTTGTGTTCTGCTTTATTTTATTTCATTTTTAGTTTTAATTTTTAAAGTTTTTCTCTCTTGTTTTCTTGTCTTTCTTGTTTTTTTTTTCATTCTTATTTTTATTTTATTTACAAGTTTTTTTTTTATTGTTTTTGTTTTTGTTTGCAAATATAAGAAGAAAAAAAATGAAATGTTTTATTAAATAAATATTTTTGGCAATTGCACACAAACTTTTCAGAACGTTTCTTAAGGTAAACAGAACAAGAAACTCAACTGGAATTGAAAAACTATAAAGGCGCTGAAAAAAAAATCTTCTTCAACTTTTGTAATTTAAGACCAACCAGAAGAATGCTGAAATGGATTAAAATTTATAAATTTTTTTTATTTAATTTCTAGAAAAAATTAAGAAACGGAGAGAGAGAGAGAGAGACCGAGAGAGAGCGAAAGAGAAAGACAGTTAAAATAGACCACAAGTAAACATTGACTAATGGTGTTTTCTTTTCTACCAAAAAATGTGCACTTTATTTTAAAAAATGCAATTTTGTGTTTGTTTCTTAAAAATGTTTCCCCCTCTAAAGGGGTGGTATGTTTTATTCTAAATAATTCGCACTTGAAAATGGTGGAGGGCATTGCATTTTACGCCCTGTATAAATCGAGAGTGCTGATAATGCCCTGTAAAGCAAATGACTTTTGTTTCTTTATAGGGCTACCAGATGAAATTTAAAAAAAGTCGCCTAGTATAGTTATCCAATTTTGAAGTTAATTTTTTCATTGTTTTGTGGGGTAACCTTAAGAGAACATTACATTATTAAAGCTACATGGTCAGTAATATAAAAAATTGCATTCAGTGCTAGAACTGTGTTAAAAAAATTTTATTTCGTTGAAAAAAAAAGCTCTAAAAAAATTATATCGAAAAATTAGCGATCTGGCAACACCTTTTTTATGTTTACATATTTTATTGAAAACAAATAAAAAAATTAAACATATTTTTAAGGGCACGGGGCATACCCTTTTTTCATATTTGTGTTATGTTCATCTCAAATAAAAATTACATTATAACAGGGTTGGTCAGCAATTTTTTTAATGCACCTTGTAAGAGGGTGACATTTTCTTTGTAGAAAAGAAAACACCATAAATTAAAGTTAATCTTCTCACAAATAAATTGCATAAAGTGTAGTAAACAGTAGTCCAGCACTGAAAAATGTTCAGTGTATAGCAGCATATGCTGCGCTGGCTCGGCCATGTCGTTCGAATGGAGGAGGATGCTCCGGTGAGATGGGTATCGGCGAACAGGACGACCTTGTTTTCGTTGGAAGGACCAAATCGAGAAAGTCCTGTCATCGATTGGTGTGACCAACTGGCGTAGGTCATCGTCGAAGGATGTGTTAAGGTAGGCCGAAATCCGTTAATCGGATTGTTAATGGCCACTTAAGCAAGTAAGTAAATATAGCAGCATATTGAGCAGTTAGAAAACTAAGATTTAATTCTAGAATAACTTATTTGACAGCGATACCAGCAAAGATATAAAATAATTTCAAACACAGGCACCTAATAAGGCTTCAAATGACAAATGTATGCGTTTTTTAAGACCAATTAAAACCCCCATCTCGCACCGCAATACTAGTATAAATATTTCCAAAATTTATGTTTAAATAACGTTAAAGGTAATTGAAATTGAGGTCAATTTCTTTTAAAAAAAATGCACACATAGATTTTATTTCTTGTTTTCTCCACACACACACACACACACGGAAATAATATATAATTTCCGTTTGCTTAGCCTGACTCTGGCTTTAATCTTATGTATGTATTGAAAGAAAAAAAAAAAAAGGATAATAACATGAAAATCAAAGCAAATGAATAGAAAAAAAACGAAATAAGGAAACCCCAAATGGGGTTAAAACCATAAAAAAGTCTACAACAGAAACAAAGATTGAATCAAAAAAAAAAAAAAAACTGAAAAAAGAAGCAGGAAAATTGGACCCCCTATAAAAGCATAACGGAATATCTGAAACAGTCTGAAACATAAAAATGGCGACAAACAGCAAGAAAACGACCCAAATTTTTGATAAAAACACAAGGCAATACCAGCAAAAGTCAGAAACAAAAAATGCAGTGCCATTACACTGTGCACAAGCAATAAAAAACTCCAAAAAAAGTGTACATAAATGATGGTGAAGTTTGCAAATAAAAATTGCGAAAAAAGACGAACAAAATACGAGCAGACATTTTTATTTCTTTGCATTTAAACCTACACCCCTGCTGTCGCCGATCGAATCAAAAAAAAAAAAAAAAGAAAATTCCTTGCACAAGACGACGTGCTTAACATTTTTGAAAGAAAAGACACACACACACTCTCGTTCTTTATGTGAGCTACATATATATGTATGTATATGTATCTGTGTGTGTGTGATCAAACTCATTCATTAGAAATGCTCTCGTTGCACTACGTACGGGTCATCTATAAAAATCGATGGTAATTTATGGCTGCAAATCGCAGTTTGTTAAGCTGAATTCAAAAGAGAGGAGGATTGGTAGGGAACGTAAAACGCATTCGAATGTTGTGCCAAAAAGAGAATGTGAAAGACAGCAAAGAACATGAATGGAAAAGTAAGAAACACAAGACACTTTATGTTCTTGGTGCTGTTGTTGTTGTTGTTAAATGACTTTTTGCTTAATTTTAAAACATATTTGGCCATCCTTTTGGATTTTGGTTTCAGAATATATTGGTCTTACGATGGCATTTTTCTTTTTTTTCGGTTACGTTCTCTTCTCTTAATTGTGTAGCGGAAATAAAGGCTTTCAATCGTTAGTAGTAGCAGCAGCAGTAGTACTAGTTCCAGTTGTTGTAATCCTTTTTAATTTAATGTCTGCAATTTCCTTAAGTCCTTGCCAATTTAGCTCAGCGTCGACTACCTTTAGTACATAGAGTTTAAGACAACTTTTCCTTTTTGTTGTTGTATTTGAAATTCAACAGAAATGTAAACGAATGCATTCTGTCTTGGAAAGGTAGTCGTTAAACAGAAGAAAAGCTTTTGGTGTTCTTAATCGATGGCTTCATGAAATGCACACCAAAAAGGTTGTGAATGTTTTTTCTTTGTTAAAGATGACATCAACATAAACAAGACTGGTCCTGATCAGAGATCAACAATGAATCGTTTTTTTCGCTACTCATAAGCACTCATAAGTCAATAATATTGAAGTTTAATTATGTACTGATCTGATTCATTCATACTCACTACAACGTTGATTTATGAGCACAGGTTGCAATGAGTATTCATACAACGTAGACATCAAACTCATACTATTCGAAATATGTTTAATTCATAAGCCTACTCATTTAGTTTCATAACTTTCGAAAAATACTTATATACAGTCTAAGTTATTGTTACATTTACAACAAAAGAAAAACAGACACATAAGCAAAAAACACAGACCAGCAAGCAGAACAAACACTCAACCTTCTAGTAAGTATTTAAGTGTTCGTACGCGAATCATACTTATTTTGTGTACTCGTGTATAAGTTGAGTTATGGACAGCCGAAGTCAACAACATCATACGCGTTGTTAAGTATGAATATGATGAGTACACTTCAAACTTTAAATATGAGTAAAGGTTGCATGATATTAAAGTAAGTATGAATGCTTTAAGTATGATTCGATTCTGCTCATCTTTTACAATACTCATTGCTGATCTCCGGTTCTGATGCTATAAAAGCCAATAAAGAGCAATTTAGCTATCATCGTCTTCAAACTGTAATTCTTGTAATCAACAATGTTTTTAAAACAAACCAGATGGATAGAGGAATCCAAGACAAGAAAAAGATATCAACGTATGGATAAAACTGAAAATCGTATATACAGCCATGGACATTAAATTAGCACAAAATCCATATATACATTGATTGTGATCTTTTCTCATTTGTATCGTATTTTGGTCTGCAATGTTGCACGATAACATCTAACTGTTGTTTAACAAAAAATATTACCATTATCGCATATATTTTTTGTTTTGACTGCTAATTTGTATCGGTACCTAAATTCGAGCTGGACAGTAAATTAGAACAACGTGCCTAAAACTGTTTTAGGTACAAGTTTTGTTTGAATATTTTTATTCTTACGGTATATTCTTCTAATTTTGTGGCATTTGAAGTAATTTTTGAATAAAATGGTACGTGGAAAAGATTGCTCACCAGAGGAGAACTTGTGGCATGATGGGAAAAAGCTGGCTGAAATACTTGAAATTTCGAATTGCTAGCGAAAAATGATTTATAACGTCATAATTTCCTTCAAACCAAACAAAATAATGTCGCTAAAAACAAAAATTGAAGGCCACGTGTCAAGAAAACAAACCGAAATAGTTCACCGTGCTATTGTCCGGAAGTCAAAGAAGGAGCCTTTCATGTCGTCACGCGATATTTTGAACGAAATTAACTCCCAATTCAGGTTAAATTTATCCGACAGGCTCCTATAACGACGTCTTAATCACAAAAAGCTCTTTGGACGCTCTTGCCGAAAGAAGCCACTTCTACCAAAAGAAAAATATACTCAACCGTTTAACGTTTGCTCGCACCTACAATTCTAAAGACCTCCCGTTCTGGAAAAAAATATTTTGGAGTGATGAAACAAAGGTAAATCGTATGGGACCAGATGGTAGAGTGGTTGTTCATTGGCCAAAATGTCAGAAATTTAATCCACGCTATGCTCAAAGGACCATAACGCATGTTCGAGGAAACTCAATGGTGCGGGAAGCGTTTTAAAGGCACGGTGTAAGTCCCATTGTAAAAATTAATGAAAAAATGGACTGTTATCAGTATTTGGACAATATAAAGAACAAAATGGAACCATAAGCTTTTAAATACATGCCAGTTTTATTCATATTTATGCAAGATAGTGACCCCAAACACATATCTAAGCAGGCAAACGATTGGTTTTATGAAGAGCACATTCCCGTTTTAGACTGGCCGGCGCAAAGTTCCGACTTAAACTCGATTGAAAACCCCCTAGAACGATGTGAAATGTACAATTGCTCAACAAAAGTACAAAAATTTGGACGATTTGTGCATTGGAATACGGGACACTTGGTACTCGATTCTCAAAGAACTTTCCAGACGAACATTGTCCCGTAGATGCTACGCGGCGCTTGAAAATAGGGGCTACTCTACTAAATATTAATCAAATAAGCTGAAAATATTAATATTTTTACTATTTATTAAAGCACCTCATTTTTATTCCAAAAATTTTAATTTGTGCTATTTTACTGTCCAGCTAAAATCTGGCGTTTGATATGTTGAAGGTCTTAATGAGCAGACGACTGGCAATATCGTAAAGTTTGTTTCTTTTTAAAGAGGAATATGTATTTTAGGTTCCTATGTTTACATTTTTTATGAGTAGACCTAAAATACTATAAAAAATATGATTGGTTTTATGACGAAGTTTTGTGCTAATTTAATGTCCATGGCTGTAGTTGTGTGTGATCCGATAGCTCTGCCTAAGCGGGTAGGGCATCCATTAAAATCCTACAACGAACTTACAAACGAAGCTCGAAATGAATGATGTGAACAGTTCCAAGCAGAGCTGACAACAGGTAGAAAATTTTGACGAACATGTGGTTCATAAATACATTTTTTTTATATACGAAATTTTTTATTGTTTTAAATATCTGCCAAATAAATATTTTACGTTATAACAGATTTACGTTATACTCGACTTAATTACTTAACCTCCGTGAATATTGTATTTCAGATAACTTTCAAACTCTATAAATTGCCGTCAAAGCCACAGAGATAAGGATTCTTTTGAATAGAAACGATTTCCCCACTGAATTTAGAATTTTCAGCGACCACTTAATAAATATTTAATGGAACACCCAAAGCAATAAACATCAATAAACACTACTTCACTCCTCTTTAAAGGTTTAAAATGCGAATGAGAGAGTGTGTATATGTGCAAAACACTCTCATATAGCCAAGACAAAACTACATAATTGAAATTAATCAGTAACAAATAAAAGAAAGTCTGCATTAATTAACCATTTTTGCTTTTGTAAAGCTTTAGCAAAGATAGGATTTGAAAATAAAAAAAGAAACTGTGGCAGGAATACCCTTAAAATGGCTAAAAACGTGGCTAAAAATATCAAGTTCCCTAGGATTTACAAGCACGTTTCTTTAAGTTATTAAAACTTAAGTATTTATGGCCATTAAAGACAGACAAACTTGACTAAGATAATAGTCAAGTAATGGTAAGTCAGTCTCAAGTTTCTCAAAAATAAATTTGTCATTCGAAGTCGACTTTACACTGTAGGGTTCCGCCACTTATATATAAAATTAATACACACAGGACCAATGGTGTGAGAAGCTAGGTCGTAATCCTGACTAAAGGGGTAGTAATGACTAATTATGTATGAGTGTATGTAATGTTAAGTCACGGTTACTTAAACAAAAGCTGAAGAATGAAAAGAAATGAATGCTTGGCAAGGATGTCTTAATACTGTGTGAACAATTTAAAGATAAGGATAGTATGAGCAGCATAAAGATTACAGAACTCATTCTAACAAGAAATCATTGCCAATGGCTGTCTACTACTCGACAATTTTCCATTCAGATGTCCAAGCCATGGACATGTGTGAGAGGAAGCTTTAAGTGGGAAGGAAAAGGAACAGCTAATGCCTTTAATTGATAGCGATCGTCTCTACAATAGTGTACATTAGTTCCTATACATTAGGGAAGTCTTACATTGAACATTAGGCCTGTGATGGTAACCAAATGGCAGTCAATGTGGTGAAATAAGGGGAAACTTTTATTCATGAACGATATAATTTGCGGAAACGGAAAATCTATATCACACATATAGGGTGTTTTTTATAGAGGTATAGAACTTTAAGTTGCAATAAAACAACGATGGATTATTCGATTGACATGAATTTTATTTATCCGAAAGATAATCTTGTGGCATTACATTTTAAATATAATTTCTGGCATATGACCGCCACGGCTGGCGCGGTTGTAGTCCAATCTGGACGTCCAATTTTCGATGAATTTTTCCAACATTTGTGGCCGTATATCGACAATAACACGGCGAATGTTGTCTTCCAAATGGTCAAGCGTTTGTGGCTTTACCGCATAGACCAATGACTTTACATAGCCCCACAGAAAGTAGTCTAGCGGTGTTAAATCACAAGATCTTGGAGGCCAATTCACAGGTCCAAAACGTGAAATTTGGCGGTCACCAAACATGTCTTTCAATAAATCCATTGTGGCACGAGCTGTGTGACATGTTGCGCCGTCTTGTTGAAACCACATCTCCTGGACATTATGGTTATTCAATTCAGGAATGAAAAAGTTAGTAATCATGGCTCTATACCGATCACCATTGACTGTAACGTTCTTCCTCAATGCTACGCTGTAAATCAGCAATAGCTTCTTCTGTACGCACCATACAGCGTCTCTGGGGATGCGAGTTATCAATAAGACTAAACGTGGTGCGAAAACGTTCCATGGTTAATCGAATTAACTGATCTGATGGATGGATGGGCGTAGTGCGCAATACGTTTTCCGCACAGAACCATTATTTTCGACATAAAATTGCACTATTTGCAAGCGTTGTTCAGGCGTGAGTCTATTCATGACGAATTGCCAAACCAAAATGAGAATAAATCACTTGACAGCTGTTAAATCGGTCGCCATCTTGAAAAGTGATGCCAACTTAAAGTTCTATACCTCTATAAAAAACACCCTTTATAAGTGCTTCTCTTGCCTTAGTACCGTACAACAGACAGTTCTAAGCCTCTTGTATATAGAAACTTAACAGCGGAATTTTGTTGTTTCGTAAAGTTCACTTGTCACGTTCATTTAAAACCCATTCCCCAATTTTTGCCTTTGGCTTTAATGATTTTGTGTATAAGCAAACTTTAATTTAATATTTGAACGTTTAGATGATAATGGCTTTGCAAATTCGAGCAATTAATTGCAAATAAAGTGTGACCGCTAGTAGTTTGGCCAAAAGGAATTTTTTAATTTCGTTTATATTACTTCAGCTTGATAAAAGACTCGAGAGTACACACTAAGTGAAAGAGAGAGGGAGAGTGATAAATAGAGAAAGAAAGAGAGAGGAAGAGAGAGAGTGTAGATAAAATCTATTAAAAAATTTTCAATGGATTTTCGGCTTGACTAAATGAATGCCATTAAAATATTGAACAAAGTCAGTGAAACGAACATCGAACGCTGTCTGACTGAGTTGAGTTGAGATGGCAGGAAACTTTTTAATTACCCGTTAAAAAAATTCCAACGGATGAAGAGCATAAGAGCAGAAGGTGGAGGGGGAAAATCAAGTCAAAACAAATGTGTCTCTCCTTAGGGATATTTTGTATTCTTATTGATAATAAACACGAGCGAGTGAGGGAAAATGTCATGCGAAACTTGTCCTTAAAGGAATTAATCAAAGGCAAAATTATTTTAAAAGACGACAATAAAGTAGAAAACCGAAAAAGAAATCAAAGAAGGGTAATCAGAAGGGAAACAAAATAAAAAGCGGTTCGTTAAGGCCATTAATTAAACATTTGAAACGCCAAGTAGTTAATTAAAAAGCTTTTTAAATATTTAAGTTTTACATTTAACACTCACAAGCGCCTTTCTTTTTATTTTTTTATTTTTCGTAAGTCTTAGCAATTATTATCAGCAGGCAGTTGGTTTTAAATTTCTAAGCATTCTAAATTATTGAGAAAAAAAAAACGAGAAAAAAAACAAGATATCCTTGAATTTGTGTTGTCGCCTTGCGTTTGTTCAAAATTAATTATCCTCAAGGGGATTTTACATTTTTCTCTTCTTCTTCTTCTTCTTCTACTCTGCCTTTGATTTACTACAAGCGTTTCCTTTCCATCTCTTTTATATGTTGTAGTAGCAGAGATAAGGCATAAATTCTCTCCTCTTTATTTATAACAGGATGTACGCGTACATCTATTTCTATGAGCATTTCCGTTTTTCTTGTTCTCTTATGCTTTTTCCTTTAAATAAAAAAGAAAAATGTTAAGCAGAGACATGTTTTCTAATATTTCCAAGCAGGCGGCCTATATTTTTAGGAGTTTTTTTTCTGCCCCAACTTTTGCAAAAAATACAAAAAAAAAAAAACAATTTTAAGGAAACCACAAAGCAAAGCCCTGCAAAAAAATAAAAAAAAATAAAAAATAAAATAATAATGCGAGTATACTGGTGAGGCCTTTAGCTAAAAGACTGGAAATGTTGGATTTCTTTCATACAGTTTTTAAAATACAACTAGTAACACAAGTGAAAAGGAAATGGTGCCCTCTTTATTTCTTGCTCTCACTTTAAACAGGCAACATAATATATCAGGAGGAAAGGATACACTCGCAGGAAAACAAATTCGAAGAAAATCTACTCCACCACTAATAATATTAAATCTGTTCCTTGGCTTTTTTCTTTCGCATTCATTTTCTTTTTTCAAAGAAAAAAAAAAAAAGAAACGAAAATCTCTTGTCACTTTTGTGGCAAAAAGTAAAGCCTTTAAGGAAACGAAAGTTCTAAAAAAAAAATTGCCACAATTTCAAGAAGATTTAAAATTCAAACAGATCCCCCACTTGCGTCGTCTGTGCGTTATTGTACAGATGCCACCATGTGGTATTTGTGATTAAATTTGAAGGTATTTAACCTTAAATTTGTTTGTAATTTTTATGAGACAAAATAGAGCAGCCAAATGGTATTTTAACATTTGCCATGCTGGCAATGAATTGAGGAGTAAAGCAATACAATAAATCCAAACAATGTTAATATTCATAAGCAGATGCTTAAGGAAGATCTTGCATATATCACGACCAGTCACTATCTCTAATACCATCTTACAACACATCATGCAACACAAACCTTTATAATGCCACTTCAAATGCCATAGAGTATGATGACTCTAAAAAATCAGAGGACTTTTAAATTTAACTATGTACTCTGATTCATTCATACTCAATCACTACAACATTGACCTATAAGCACAGGTTGCAATGGGTATGCGTACGTTGACATCAAACTCATACCATTCGAAATATGTTTGATTCATAAGCCTACTCATTTAGATTCATAACTTTTAGTGTTCGTATTCGATTTATACTTATTTTGTGATTCGTGTATATGTTGAGGTATGAAGAGTCAAAATCAACAATATGAATATGTATGATGTGTACCTTCAAACTTTGAATATAAGTAAAGGTTGCATGATATTAAAATAGTGGGAAAGCGTATAAGTATCAGAAATTATGAGTATGAATCGATTTTACCCATCTTTTTGAATTTTCAATAGTCATTGCTGATTTCTGGTTTGTGCTGTTTGTTAAGGCGTTAAGGCGTTATATTCTCCATATAGGGAGAATGGGAGGTAGCTGGAAGGAATCCACATTTTAATCCAAATGATTGACACAATTACTGGATTTTATTTTACTACATCTTATGTATGAAACTGATTGTGTAGCTGCAAGAGGGGCGATTTTTATAAAACAGAACCCTAGAGGCTCCTACGATTGTATCCCTCACAAAAGCAATCACGGTTCCCAGATGCAATTTACGTACAGAAAAGTATAAATGCCAGCCATGTCAGATTACAAAATTAAAAGTTTTTTTCCAAAATAAATGCAAGTAGGTGCCAGACTTCTGTACCGCAAACATGGCATCTACTTACTGAACCTTACGTTCAGTTCCTCTTTCGCTACTTTTTTTTTCAATTTCCACAATAATTCCCTAAACAGAGAGTGTTTAAATAATTTTTCGTAAACATTTTTAGGTTTTTAGATTTTGTTTTTACCTTTTTTTTTCTTTCTTTCCTTTTCATGTGGGGGTTTTTCTTTTTCGAAATGTTTTCCAAAAAGGGATTAACTTTTGTCATAGCTCAACAACACTATCAGCAGTGTTGTTGGGTACCTGATAGGCTGCTGCTCTAACATACAGCCCAAGTAAAATACATGGAATATGGTAATGAAGAGGGTAGAGGGGACATAATATGGGGAAATTTAAATCATGACTGCTTGTTAAGAGATTTAAATAAATTTTGTGTTCCTTTTTTTCGATTGTGATTGTCTTTCTTGTTGTTGTTGTTTGCAAAATTGAATAATTGGTTGTCATAAATTATCCTTAAAGTCTTTGGGGGATTTGTTTAAATATTTTTATTTTATTTTATGAAATAAATGAGAAAGAAACAGAAGAAATAACCTTCAAAACATTTAGTCGAATACGAACATGGAAGACAACATTTTTCAGGTTTACTTCTCCCCCTTTCACGCTTTCTTTGCTTTGTGGCTGTAATGCAAAAGCTTACGCTTAAAAAAATATCGTGTAATAAATTTAAATCAATAATAAATGAAATCCTAAACAACCAAAGATTCCTGTTTCATCCCTATATTGTGCTTTAAATTTAAATGTCTCATTAAAATTATTTATTTACTACCAGCAATAACTAATTCTGTTCTGTCTTTCTCTCACTCTCTTTTTCACTGACTGCTTTTTGTGGTAAACAATTGTTTCCTTGCTTCCACATCCTTGAACACTTTAAAGGCAATTGTTTCTACACTTGCCTATATTTAGGCGAGATCCTCAAACTGAAACATAAAGAGTGAGAGAGAGAGAGAGGGAGAGATAGAAGCGTTAATTTGTAAAGTGTTAATTTCTTACTATTTTTTTTCATCGGGATTTTCTTAACGTGGTTAATTTTAAAGCATATTTTCAGGCTGTTAATGGCTTTTAACCTGTTTCTTGCGGTGAAAACAATTGCAAGCAATTTTGTTTGACTTTGTATTGCTTTACAATAAAAAAAAATAAGTTTTCTTGGTTCGTTCGCTTATTTTCCTCTTCAATACGCTTTAACAACCAACCTTAAATACCCTCTTTCCATTTATCCAGAATCTTCATTGTTATACTTGAAGCTGCTGAAATGTTTATAAAGTCTTGTTAAGTTTTTTATTTTTTTTTTGTTCTCCTTTCATAAATCGTACATTAAATTACATTTCCGTAATACAAAACTTCATTTGCCTTGTGAAATAGCAGCCAGAAGTTTAAATTTTCCTTAAGGTTTACAGTTACTAAGGTTTTATAGGCCACTATACCTATGTATATGGTGAATAATACAAGCCATGTTTTTACAAGTAACAAAACTGCTACACTTGAATGGAATTTACAATCTAGTGGGGTTCATCCAAAAGGTGTCAGTTAATAAATCTTTAATAATCATTATGGTCTTGAAAACTTATCAAATTAAGTTAAGAAGTTTTGTACATGAATTAACAGCAAAGCTCAAAGTTCACAGAGAGCTAGTAAGTTTTCAAAGCATTAAGTTACATTATATTCAGCGAATATTCTAAAAGTTTGCTTTCTTTTCCATTTGAGAGACACTACGTTGCAAATTACAAGGCTTAATAGGCCTTTATAGTGACCTGAGTAGATGAAAACAAAACTAGAATATCTTGTATCTACATAGATATTGCATCTTTTTCAAAATCAAAATTTTTATTTTGAGGCTTTGAAGTACAAATTTAAAGTTGTCTTAAGAAAATTATCATTTAGAGATATGAAGCTTAGAGAAAAAAGAAGCAGCAGTTGCGTAAAGAAGAAAAGAAAGCACAGCTTCAATTCTGAAAAATATACGAGCCTTTTGAGACGACGTAGAATTAGCCAAAGGTTCGTTTTTAGCCTATGAACAGCAATGCAAATGCTTACATTCCGTTACGTTCTATCCACGTTTGGCTAATTCTAGCTCATTAAATCACATTAGCACATTAAAATCAATAATAACGAGAAATTGCTTGGAAAAACTCTCAAATTATTCAAATGTGAGCCATTCTTTGGGGTTTAATGACAATTATCGAAGGTTCCTGTATATGAAATGTCACTTAATTACGATTTTTTTTATCACAAATTTTAAATTTATTTTACCACAATGTGCCAACCGATTTGAATACTTAGAAATTTAACGAATTCTTGTTTCTAAAGAATCTTAATTTAATAAAACTTTGCTTTCAACGAATAATATTTTTCTTTCTTTCTTCATAAGAAAAAACAATTTTTTTTTTGCAGAAAATTTCAAGCTTCAATACAAAAACCCTTTTAAACTAATTTTATATTCAAATGTTAAAAGTTTTTAAAACCATCATTAATTACAAATAGAAATTGTAATTAAACAACTCTATTCATTAGCATTCCATTCTCTTTCAATGGAGAGGAACAGAGAGAAGAGATTACCATTGAAAGGTTTAAGGATTTCATTAATTCTAAACAACAAATTTAATTAAATTACAAACATTAATTTGTATATGTTGTAAGCCTATATACATACATTGTACATATGTGGTTGTGTGTATGATTGTGTAATGATAAAACTTCTAACACATATGCTGTTTAAAATATTTAAAAATGTAAAAAACATTTCATTTATACACCCACAAATACGCATTTGCCACAATTTCCTTAAAATGGAGGGAAAAAACCAAGCTAAACAACCCTTAAAATTATACAACAAAAATTAAACATCAAACAAGAAAAAAAAACTCGTATATATCATCATATGTATATGTAGTATGAGCGAACAACTACCAAATAATGTCATGTCAATGTAAAACCACTTTATCGCTGATGAAACCCTCAAAATAATTATGGAAATAATCCCCAACTGGAATTCATCATTAAATAATTGCTGAACAAAATGTTAAAAACACCATGAATACACACACACACACACTCACTCACTCACAACAACAGAAAAACTAACAATAATTTAAAAAGCCTAAAATTATGCTAAACATTTATATTTTAAGGGTTTTATTTCGAGCATTGTTGGTTGCCACTAAAAATAATCCCGTAAATCTCTATTTTAATATCAAATTGTGCGTGTGTGTGTGTGTGTGTGTAGACAAAAAGGGGCTTATATAGAGAAAACTAAAAATAGGAATACAAAAGCACATACATACGCATAAACACAAACAGGAAAAGCGTGTGTATACTTTAAGGCTGTTAGCAGTAAATTTAAGGCTAAAGGTTACCATACTCAAATTGAAATGTCAAACGTTTAGTTTTCTTTAATACAATACATTCCCTTCTTACATATCCTTATACATACTTACATACATACAGACATATGTATGTATATATATATGTATAATAAGTATAACTGTATATGATTTATGAAAAAGAGAAAATCATACAATAGTTAGTCCTTTCCTTTCTTTGTTTTTTTATTTTTTTCTTTTTGTTATAAATATTCCTCAATATTTCTATAATATCTCATGTATATTATAGAAATATTCTTTGTTGTAGGCTCCTCTGTAGAAAGAGAAAGAGGAGAACAAGCCATTGATATGGTTTGCCTTTTGTGTAGAGTGAGTGGTTGTGATAGATGAACTAACCTTCTCCTTGTATTTATTAAACAAAATGAACATGAAATTTATTATTTCTTTGCATTCATTAGAGCTGTCAAATACAGCGTAGACATTTCTAAATAACTCAATATTTAATGCATGCCATGAATCTTGGATTTTTCTTTTCTTTTTAATTATCACAAACTATTTTTCATAAGAAGAATCTGTCCCAGCGTCAGGATGAACTGAGGTGAAACTAAAGCCTTTTTAACGCGCTTCTCACTCACACCAAGCGCCGACATAGCTGTTTGTTCCTAGATTGAGGTTTTCACAGCCCTGACAATGAGTACAGTAGACAAAAGAATAGTCTGAAGTTAGTAAATATTGTTGTAGGCTGACGTAAATTGGAGCTGATGTGGTATTAGGCAAACAGGTAACCATCAAAAATCTTATCAAAAATTAGGAGCAGTAGCCTCTGTAGTAGAAGAACAACAAGTACGTCGGATTTTGTAATGTTCCGTATGCTTATATTCCACAATGAATTTGAATTTCCTCCCGGTATTGATTATATAAGTGAAGTTCGCCGTGGTCTAGTAGGTAGTGTGTTGGCTTATTAGACGAAAGGCCCGAGTTCGAATCCCAGGTCAGACATCAAAACGAAAATATGAAAATATTTCTTCGGCGACTTCCTCTCAGCAGATTTCTGGCAAAAACTCTGAGAGTAAAAATTGGAGTCGACGTTAAACTGTAGCTACCGCCACTCAAAATATAAAATTAAGGCACACAACATGAGTGGTGTTGAGGAGCTAGGCCGTAATCCTGACTGAAGGGTTGTAATGGCCAATTATGTATGTATGTAGGTTAGGTTAGGTTAGGTTAGAGGACGTGTACTTGTCAACTGTGACAAGTACAGTACCCGGAGGTCGAATTGACCCATTGTACAACGTCCTAGCTTCTCACACCACTCGTGTTGTGTGCGTTAATTTTATACATGAGTAGCGGGACCTACAGTTTAAAGTCGACTCCGAACGACAGATATTTTTTTGAGAAACTTTTTAATGGCAATTTTTACTCTCAGAGTTTTTGCCAGAAATCTGCTGAGAGGAAGTCGCCGAAGAAATATTTTCATATTTTCGTTTTGATGTCTGACCTGGTATTCGAACTCGGGCCTTTCGTCTAATAAGCCAACACACTACCTACTAGACCACGGCGAACTTCACTGAATTGCAGAGCCTGGGCTAGGATAGTTTTTAGGTCTTGAGCTAGGAGTATTGCCGCATTTATTTTTACTGCAAGAGTTCTACAAAAGCTGTAATGATGTAGGAAAGAATGAAACAATTGCTCGTTTGCTTTACCTTTGTCCATTACTAAGTAATGGTCACTTGGAAGACACTTTGTTAAGGATCTGATATTCCAATCTTACTTATTTATTTCCTTGTAATTGTCATTACAACCCTTCAATTAGGCTGTATTACAACAAAAAATTTTGTTTTTCAACTTCAAGATTTTCTAAATGAAATTTATTTTCATTTTATTTGGAGGCCTATTTACGATTCGTTTTAATTTTTTTGCAAAACTTTTAGGGGCATACAACAGTAGTGGTGGTCATTTAAAGCAGGTTTCTCCTGTTATACTCATTACAATGGCTATAATTGACATAAGCCAACACACACAAACACTGATAGCCCCTATGTACAACACAATCATAAAATAGGAAAACGGGTACAAATGCTTTTCTCGCTCTTAAGCACTTAAATTTCTAGACACACTTCCTTACGCATACACACACACACCCAAATATTGTATTTGTGCCGAGAAAATTTATTATTATTGAGATTCAATGTTCCTCTAAGTGTGCCACAATGAGGATGGCAATGCTTTCGATTTCTTTATACCCTACACCAACATAGTACGGTGAAGTAATTCACTTTAACTGTAACGGACTCAGTAATTCACTATTGTAACGTAGAAAGACTCTGTAAAATACTCACATACATACATAATTGGCCATTACAACCCTTCAGTCAGTATTACGGCCTAGCTCCTCAACATCACTCATGTTGTGTGCGTTAATTTTATACATGAGTAGCGGGACCTACAGTTTAAAGTCGACTCCGAACGACCGATTTTTTGAGAAGCTTTTCATGGCAATTTTTACTCTCAGAGTTTTTGCCAGAAATCTGCTGAGAGGAAGTCGCCGAAGAAATACTTTTTGTGTTTTGTTTTTGATGTCTGGCCTGGGATTCGGACTCGGGCCTTTCGTCTAATAAGCCAACACACTACCTACTAGGCCACGGCGACTTCAAGTGAAATACTCACTCTACAACAAAAAACTGTTTGCGTTGGACAAGTCGATCAAACACTTTAAAGACTGTACTCAATAAGATTTAAAAATCGTTCATACTGCATTATAGAAATTTCAGTATTGTTGACTCACTTATATTCAAAATTTCATGACTGCTTAGCGCAGTAGCGAAAAAACGATTCATTGCTGATCTCTGATGTGCAGCTCTTAAACACTGTAGAACCTAAATAATTCCACTACTGTGCAGAGTATTACAGTAGTCGTCTATGACAATTGAGTTGCAAGTTATTTTATTATGCAGTACACATACATACATATACTATATACTCTATATTTGCTATATATATATACGTATATATATTTATATTTGTATTGTAATAAATCTATTCACTACTTACCGGTATGTGTCCGTTGATGGGCTTTTAAGTGTGAACTTTTCGTGTAGACTTTTTTACAGCCCACAAATTGACACTTGTGTATCCGGCGTTTAGCATCGGGACTGTGTTGTTCATGTAATTGCTGTTGCTGTGCTGAGGTTGACTGTTGTTGTTGCTGTTGCTGCTGCTGCTGCTGTTGTTGTTGGTGCTGTTGACGTTGATGAGGTTTTGTGGTCACTACAAAATGAAAACAAGAAACGAAATGAGAAAAGAAAAGCGAAAAATGAAAATTACAAAATAAATTGAAAATATATTTCAAGGTTATAATGGAAATAATAAAGACGAGTTCATTAAGAAACTTGAAATAATAAATTAAAACTGGAATAGGCCTGCAAATGATGGGGGTGGAAATACAATTTTACAATTTTTCCTCAATGACGAGGGAAAAACTTTACAAAATTTAAAATAAATGGCGTCCTCCACACAGAAATTATTTGGTAAAAGCTTCACATGTTAAGCTCAAAAATTGATTTTAAATACAATCTGATGTTATTAATAAATTGAAATAAGTTTAGAAATAATGAAAAAAGAGCGAGGAGGGTAGTAAGCAAAGGTCAAAATTGAAGCTAAAGAACTAAACTAAATACTGGCTTTGTGAAAAAAAAAATTTGAGAGAAGAGAACAGTTCACTTAATTAAAATAAAGACATTAATAAACAGTTGACCTCTAACCTCAGATATTGGCTTTAGAATTAAAAAAATTATAAAATTTGCTCTCTAAATACTTTATTAACCCCTTAAATCCAAAACGCAAAATAAATCTAAAGAAGTGGCTTTTAACTGGCAACTTACATGTGGTCACTTGTGGATTCTGCAACTGTGTACCCCTTTGTGTTATCTGAGTCGCTGTCAATCCATTGCTGGCATTCCCCACATTCTGACCGCCACCATTAGCAGCAGCTGCTGCTGCTGCAGCAGCCGCCTGGGCTGTGTTGAGTAAAGCAGCAGCGGCAGCTGATAAATTCCCACTGTTGCTATTCTGCATTTGTATGACACGGGCCAAACTGATGGCACCACCTTGTTTGCCATTCGCTGTTGTCAGACGTACAATAGTGCTGCGGGGAATGTTTGTGGCATGGCTGAGTTGATGACCAGCCGAGTTAACCGTTTGAGGATCGGTATTAGTAGCGGCACTGGCTGTTTGTATGGTCAAATGGTGTGGTGATACGGCCGAGGCAACATGACTCGCCTGCGGCAGTTGTTGTTGTTGTTGTTGCTGGTGTTGAGTGGTGGTGGCAATTGATTGTACCGTATGTGACTGTTGCTGTTGTTGTAGCAGAGGAACTGTTTTGCTAGTAGTGGGTGTTACAGTGGCTGTTGTAGCAACAGCGGCGGGAAAACGTAAAATGGCAGTTGTTGTTGTCGGTTGTGGTGGCACATGATTTGGTTGCGTTTGCTGGGAGTTTGACTGCTGGTGGCCCAAACGTTGTTGCTGTTGCTGCTGTTGTTGATGATGATGATGATGATGCTGTTGCTGTTGTTGTTGCTTGTGTATAAGGGCAGCCAATTCGCCGGCATCAATTTGGGACGTTTGCTGTGACTGCGACGGCAGCTGCTGCTGCTGACAACTACTGGAGGATATATTAGTACGTATGGATTCTGGTGACGAGGGCGGTGTAAGGGTGGGTAAAGCATAATCGTGATTATTAGTATGACTAATCAATTGAGGACTGTGATGATGTGAATGATGATGATGATGTTGCTGCTGTTGATGCTCATTGTTGGCGGCTACTGCCTTAGTGGCCACTACTCTCAACTTAATGGCCTTCTCCGTCAACGGACATTGTTGCACTATAGTGGTGGTGGTAGTAGTGGTAGGCGTGGGAGTCGTCGTCGTTGTTAAAATATGGCTTGTACTCAGAACATGTTGCAACGCAGATTGTGATGATTCAGTACTATGCTGGAGACCGCCAATAATCATTTTCTCCTCGCCATTATCCGAACTGAGAGCCTCTTCATCCTCTTCCTCATCTAGTCTTTCCTTCTTAACCACCACCGAACAGCTCAACGATTGGGAAGCCGTGCTGTCCCATGACATGCCCGAACATTGCGATGACACCGACGATGTAGTCGAAATGGAATCCAAATTTTGTTCTTTTATCTTGAGTTCTTCCAAAATACGTGCTGGCGCTGAGAATATTTCCCAAGAATCAATTTCGCTGTGTAGTTTCTTGTATGACTGCAGTTTGGGTTCATCTCGTAAATAGCGTTCCAATTCATAGCAGGTCTGCAAGGAAAGAAAGAAAGAAAGGAAATATTTTTTTATTATTATTAACGTTTAAATATGGAATTTTTATGGAATATTTGAATTGCTTTTTAGCCATTTGGTCAAAATTTTAATAAAGTCTGCAAGTGTCTGTACATTAGTGAGTTACAATACGAAGGGCAATACATTGTGGGAGTCATTTGTGCCTTCTATAGCAGGCAAGTAATTCAATTACAATTTGTAAGAGTAATTGTCATAAATTATCAGAGAAATTTATGATCTTAAGAAAATTAACAATTTTCCTTAAAATTTACCTCTGGAATCTTCAAAAGGCCATTAATTTTTTTCATGCTGATGGAAGTGGTGGTGGAGGTAATGGTGGTTGGTGTTGGTGTTCTTATAAAATTTATAGACAATATAAATACGTTTGTTGTTGTTGTTGCTCAAGTTGACTGTGGTTTACTCAAGGAAAGTTTAAATGAATTATTGGACACTGTTTTGTCTCTTTTTGTGTGCGTATCTTTCTTTGACGGTACATGCAACCCCCGTAACAGTTTCTGTTTCTGTTTATTTTCTTTTCTCTGTTTTTTTTTTTGTTTTTAGAAAAGTTTGCCATGAAATTAATGTGGCAACATGTATAATCATAAATTCAAAATAATAACATTTTAAGAACACAATTAATGTGGCTTATTTATGTATGTCTGCGTGTACGTGTCGGACAAAAACGGAAACTTTTGCCACCCGTATGCAGTTTCGTATCCTGTTTTATCAACTTACTACCAACACTCTATGCTTTTTTCGAACTGTATGAAGCTTGAAACTTGATAATAAAAATGAAAAAAAAAAAAATTATTTTCACAAATTATGCGTTTGGAAAGTATAAGAGAAAAAAAAAAATGATTCGTAAAATGATACAAAAAATATTCTTTATAATATTGATGCCTGCGCTGTAGGTTGAAACAGACGACTGCAAATAAATCTTCCATCTTCCAGTTTTATTTCCGTCTATGTTAAAACAGTTTAACTAATCCCTGATTCTGCTAAAATTTGCTTGATAGAGGTCAATCTCTAAGTGTCTCTGAAAATCTACAATGCTCAATAGCTCAATTCTTTTTTTTTCGTCTAATGATATCGTGAGCCCAATATTAATAAAATAATTTCCTCTTAGGTATTAACACTCCATAATATACATGCAACTTAAACCATAAGCTATGCAATAAGTTTACAGTTTAAAAACTCCTTAAAATATGCAATATTTTGTAAAGAATTTAAAATAGAATACTTGCTGTAATATTCTGACTGTAATATTTCACTTTTTTTCTTTGCCATTTTAAATTCTGTTTAATTTACGCATTACGCAATATTTAACAAAAATCCTTTTGTAAGACCACCATGAAATTCCATCAAAAAATGTGTGAAAATGTATTTGATTTCAATGGCATTCTATTCACCAACCCCCTCCCCCCCCACACTCCTAAAAATATGCAATCTATCTGTTTTCGTTATGCCAATAAATTTATGCCGGGCTTTCGAAAATAATCGTCTAAAGAAAATATTTTCACACAATTTGTTGTTATTGTTGTAAATTTTAATAATATTGTATTGCTTGTAAAACAATCAATAAATATGATGGCGCTAATTTTAAAACATGATTGCCAAACTGCCTGCTTGCCAGCTCATATTTTTGGAGGCATTGTTCATGCCATTGAGAGAGGCATGACAGGCAAACATAACGTAACATTTAATACCAACACTTACATATATAACAAAGACTATGTATAAACAAAAACAACAAAATAACTTTAACAAACATCAACAGTAATAAACTAATACTATAGCATACTTATAGGCATAACATTTGCATATTGTTAAAGGGTCTTACAAACAAAGTGATATTTTCCTGCTTTAAAAGAGTAGATGTTTAATAAAAAATCTCTAAATGGTTTACCCTTTATTTTAAGTACTTTAGTACACACACACATATATGTACACATTTTGATAATAATGAATGTAGAACATACTCTAGCCCCACAGACGTGTATAGACCACAAACATAAACACCCAATAAACTTTAACAATATTTTACGATTATACAATAGCAAGAACAACGTTTTACTAAAGGCCAATGTTGTATACATGCCATACACATGCCACATACAAGCCATTTACATGAATAAACGCACATACGCATTTGCTCCTAAATGTATGCAGCTGCATAAACAATTGCAATAATATATTATTACAGACATAGTGTGGCTCCCTCTCTCTGTAAATGACAATAACACACACCAAAAAAAAAGACAACTAATAAATATGAAAATATTAAATAAAAAATCTGATAAATTTTTCTAATTAAATATTTAATATAAAATAAATTATGAAATAAATTTAAAGCATACATACATTACAAAATAAATCAAAATTCATAACAAGCCCTATAAATCCGGAACTCTGCTCTTTTCCAAGTCTTAGCTTTGTCTTTTAACGAAAACGACAGAGAAATTAATTAAAATCCCTTTCAGCCCTTGCATATGTAGTAACTTTTGAGCCACCCTAATGGTATGCTGTAGAAATTTTGTTTACATTTCATCGCTCTTATATTGTATATGAGATCAGAGCGTTGCGTTGCGTTGAGTATACGAAAACATACAATATTTGTGAATTTTTCTGGTTACGTTAACACAAACATACGCCCTTTTGAAGTTATGTGCGCACATTCGTTCGTCGTTTGACTGGTACATTGTGTTTCGGTTGCATGCTTTACTTACTGTGGTAAGGTTGTAAGCAGGCATTATCAAGGGAAATCAATTTAATACCGTTAACCACTAAAAGTCAAACCTTGTGCCAAAAAAGAAAAATTCCTTTAAAAGCGCTTTAAACAAAAAAAAAAATGAAAATAGTTTCTCTAAGAAGCGATTTAATATTAGAAAATTTTCTCTTTTTTCAGTGACTATCGTTTACTAGGAAATCTATGTAGATGCCAACAAGAGTTTTATTCACAGCAGTCTACTTAGAGGGGTTTTACTGCGTAATATCTGAAATTTAACCTTGAATTTAAAGAAAATCTTACAATGCTAATAGAATAGAATTGGTTGGTTGAGTGCTCAGCTGATGCGTAGTAGAGTTTTGCTTAATATCTGGTTTGTGAAATTAACAGAGAATCATATACGATTCTTAATTCCATGCTGCACTTTTCATAACTGAACTCTCTGAAGGAAGCAAACGCCTGAACGACCACAAACGGCTAGCTATGCTAGATTGAAATAGGAATTGTATTTGATTAGAACAACGCACTGGCAACAGTACTGGCACTCAATGATTCTGGCTGTGGCCATCTACAGAGTGTAGAAGGTCGAACTGTAGCTACTACCATTTCATACATAAACTAATTCATTTCCTTCTACCACTACGTCTCATATGTATATGTTTGTAGGCCTGTTTTTTCTTGCTATTACTTTAGAAAATATCCTGTCAATTATTATTCTGTTTTTCTGGGTGTCTTTTTTTTTGTTTTTTGCAATTTTTTTAAATGTCCTTTTATTTTCCATTAAACACTTGTTTGTTTAAATTGTGTTCAATATTACAAAATCAATATTTATTTTGGTCTATAGCTGGCATTAACGTTGAAATTGAAGCTGTTTGTTTGCATAACAATTTAAAAATGTCAGGTTCTTTTTCAATCTTTCTCTCCTATTGTTTCTCCTTCTCTTGGTAATTTAATTTAAAAGGTACTATACTATAACAAGTATTTGTTTAAGGGTTTAATAAACAATTTAAAATTTTAATCGGTTTTTCACTACACACTCTCGACACACACACACATGCAAATCGATAATTGCTATTTTCTATAAAACAAATACTCATACTTACACTACCATTTACAAAATACAATAAATATGGTGTCTACTTCGAGGCAGTGGGAGAGAGAGAGAGAGAAAGAGGTGGTATTTAAAAGACAAAAAGATAACGGGGTACGAGAGTTATTTGTTACATGATTTATGGTAATTGTAAGCAAACTTTATACAGACACTCACATAAAAACTGATATCAATCTTTTTATTGTGTGTACGTATACAAACAGAGCAAAAGAGAGAGCAAGAGAGAGAGAGAGAGGGAGATAGAGAGAAAAAAATCTCATTTAAATAAATGAATAAAAAGTTTTTGTGCACATAGAAATGGTGAACTTTATTAAGTTTTTAGGCTGTGATAAAATTCTAATAGAAATAGAATAAAAACATGATTTTTTTTGTGAAAACTCTTCTTTTATTTTTAATTTATACACAAAGAATCTGTTGGTTGTTTAGCAAAGGAAGCCTGCTTTTAGGGGCATTGTTTAACTTATGAAATATGAATTTTTTTCTTATTTTAAAATATTTTTTTTTTTGTGTGTTTTTGTTTGGTTCTTTTGTTTTGTTTTATTTTCTATGGTTTTGTTTTTGTTGTTGTTTTGTCTGTGTTGTCTTGTTTCGTTTATTTGAAATCGCTGTAAATCTCAGTGTAATAAATTATTTTGATAACTGTAAAAATAATTGGCTTTAAATCCTTACAGTATGCTATGCTTTACGGTTTCTTGCTGTTGAACATGAATATATTTCTTCCGTTTCTTTCATTTGTCTCTCTCTCTCTCTCCCTCTTTTGCTCTTTAGTTCGGAAAAAATAAATGAAACAAAACGAAACGAAACAGTAGAGAATTGACCATGATTTTATTTTAATGTTTTGTATATAATGCATACATACATACCATACATATGTATGTAGTTGTGTAAATTTATTTGTGTGTATGTATCTGTCTGTCTGCATGAGTGTGGTTTAAATGAAAACGTATGCTGTCTTTAAAGGATTTATATGGTGATTTATGATTTAATGTTTTGATTTACATTTCTTATAATTTCTTTTTGTTTTTCCCTAAGAAAAATAATATTAAATACGCAATCTGTCGCTCTTCCTCCCTCTTTAATAATTCTTAGACAGTAAGTAAAGATTTTCAATAATGCACCATGGCCATGTCGGAAACAGAAATTCACTTCACTAACAGGACACTTCAGGAGACTGGGAATATTTCACAATGATTTCTGCAAAATCTGTAACGACGTGTAAGAAAAGGTGACTAAAGAACATTTTCTCTGACATTGTCAGGCGCTTGGGAACCCGAGAAGTAGAATTTTTGAATACCCAGAATTTAATGACAAAACATGTCTAGCTAAACGTGATTTGAGAAAAATTCACACCTTGCAGGAGCAATAATTACATGTCGGAATAAGTAATGTTGATAGTACAACGGGACCTTAAAGTATCCAAGTAATCTGTGCCTAGCTTTTTTGCCAGCTAAACCTAACCTAACCTAACATATTTTATTTTTTATGCAACATAGGAACTTAATGAATGAAATTATCCAAAAATAAAGCATATTTTTAGGTTAAAAAATTGTTGTTGCTGTTATTCTATTGTTTTTTCAATTGGCTTCTGTCGAAGATAACAAGTTTAGACGAATTTTCTGTTTTTACCTTTTTATTTATCACAAATCATTTCAACGAGAAAAAAGAGGACTTTCGTTTGGAGAAAAGTAATCTATTTATCATTGGCAGACATTTTCCAATGAATATAATAAATTTAAGGCAATTTATGGGCTAAGCTAGCATCAAACAAAAAAGGAAACCAAAAAAAGGTAAACGAATTTCAGTATTTTATCTCTTAGAATGATTTCATTTATAGCACCTCTTTTTTTTTTTGGTGCGTTTTTGGTGTTTGGGGAAAACAGATAAAGCGTTAAATTACATCGTTAGAAGATATTGTTAACACAATAGGCCTCCTTTTTAAGTATATAAATAAATTACAACAAATGTAAAAAACACAAAACTTATAAACAACTGATGAAGCGTAAACAATCAGAGTCTCAATGTTTTCCATCCCTTTTTTGTACTGGTTTTGTACTCCAGTTTAAGTAACAGACGCTGCCATCAACATGTGTACACTACCATAACCATTTCCAATAAGATTTATTTCGATAAATTACAAGTTAACGGCTCATATATCATACATTTTACAATAAGATTTAAAAAAAAAAAACAGAAAAAAACAAAAAAGAAATCGAAGAATTGAAGAATCAACGAAAGAAATCAAATGAGAAACATAATACGCATAAAACAAAACAAAAAAATCAAAGCATATTTCAGGGGGTTACTGTGAAACAACCAACCAGCAAAGTATGTTGCCTAGCAAAAGGGCTTGAAGACACACAAAGAAAAAAATATTAAATTTCACTTTCACAGAAAAAAATGTTCCCTTTTTTTTGCTAAGACTATTATTATGATTCATTCTCAACAGACAACACAAATACAAGAGAAATAAAATAAAAAGCAATAATATTAATGATTTTTAAAATTGACCACTTAGAGAGAAAGAGCGAAAAAGAGAGTGAGAGAGAGAGAGAGAAGAGAAGACACACACACACACATACATATATACAATATACCAGAAACCATTAAAATCAAAAGTAAAAAGAGTAAAACGGAACCAAAAACTAATAACTTCGTCATTTACATTGACCAGTAAATCATTTTAATGGCATTCAAAAACATATAATTGCTCAACATAAATTTTATTACAACAGCAACCTTTAGTATTTTAGGGAATAGAATACGCTTAAACTATATTCAGTCTCACTCTCGTTCTGTGATGCTTTGTGGTTTTTTAACATACTTTTTTAAGTTAACCTTAAAGTATGCAGCAATTTTTTATATTTGTAATCAGAATAGGTCACTATAAAAAGATTATTAGCACGCAGTCTCTGGTACGACACAGAAGAACTTTACGAAGTTTTAGTGTACCGATTGACCACTTTGTCAGCCTATACCTATGGAAGTTCCGGACAGCTATCTGCCGGTGATGTATCCTGGCGATTACAGATGTATCCTGACGTCCGAAGGTGGACCCTTGAAATACAGGAATTTCATCACTCTGAAGGTGTTAATGACAGCCACAGCACTAGCTTTATAAGTATCGTATCTTAACGCAGGAATAAGAATAAAAAATATGTATATATATTGTACATGTTGGACCAAATAAACGGCATGAACATGAGTTCTTGTCGTAAAATATAAGGAGATGTTCTAAAAATAGATTGCTTGGAAATATAGGTGTGCATTTTTAAAGTGTGCTTTTAGGATTTAAAAATTCAGAGAACACATTTTAAGCCAAATAAACAGGTGTTTTGATTTCAAAACAATATTTAAAGACCTTTTGCCTTTCTGCCAGCGCTATCTTTATACTTTACATACCGATATTCTGGTTTATGTTTCTCAACACACACACATAGAAAAGATTGTGCGATTTTTTTTGCTGGCGTTGTTGTTGGCAGTGTCAGCTTTTAGGAGTTTCTACTTTTATTATTTATCTCTCTATTAGATAGATGTTCGTGTGTTATTATTTTTTTCGGTCTATAGTTTTTCATTTTTTCCTTTCTTTTGTCTTTTTTTTTTGGTTTTGGTTACGCTCAAAACTTTTATTCTTTTCAACTGTGCAAATTTATGGTTAAAAACAGTCGAAACTGTATTTGAATTCTAAAGTCTAAGAGGCGTTGGCGACGATTGCAGGGAAGCGGGGAGTTGTAGGACACATACCCAGAAGGGGGTAATGCATCAGTAAAGCAATTTTCATTCATGTGTAATGATTAATGTTTTATAGTTGGTAGCAAATTCTCATTCTCATTCTCATTTTTATTATTATTTTTATTTTTTTATTTTTTTTGGCGCGTTTATTCTTCTCTGCATTTTGCCAATAAGCATGAATGAGGCGGGAGGAGATGGTAGTCTGTATGAAATCCTACACAGACACTTGTAAATTAATAGTTGTACAGTAAAACCACATTTACAACTATCGCTTGAAGCCATAAAAACGATTATTCTTCGGCATTAGCTTTTAAGCAGGTTCTACTGTCTCTCTTTTATAGAAAGTTTTCACAATAATTTCCTCTTTGTTTTGATGCTATGGTTTCACATGAGAAATGTGTTTTCCTTTTGAAAAAAAAGGAAGAAAAAAAAAATCTAAAACATGTCGACCAGAATTAGTTTTCGTAGCTGTTTTATATGTCAAGTGATGTTTTTTCTGTGTTTTCGTTTTAATTTAAACTCAAAAGGATTTTTTTTACAACCAAATAAAGTACAAAATTTATGCAATCTAAAAAACAAAAGGTAACACCCCCATCGGGGGCCTAGAAAATGGCACTAAGTTTTTAAATATTTTCCTGGTAAATATTAAAATGAATTTAAAAAGAATAACCATTTCGGACTTTTTCATGAAACAGCAGAATCAAATATTTTCCCAGTAAGATTAGTCTTTTTAAAAAGAATTTTAAATACAAGACGTTTAAAGATTCCATAAAACAAATTTCCAATTAAATTAATTTTATTATTAAATAATAAGCAGATCAGCCTGAAAGTATGCAACATTTTTTTCTTTTCTGAAAATGCTTTTGCTACGAAATGTTTTGAATTGTGATGTCGGAAAATTGAAATTTAATTATCCCTTAATCGAGTTTTTTTATGCTCAAATAAATAGCATCCATTAAATATGCAACGATTTTAAAGAAAATCCTCTTTGTACTTCATAAATGCAGAAAATCATACCTAAGGTATGCAACAAATTTAAAATTTTTTTTTTCACAAAGTGAGTTCAAATTCATGAAACATTTGTTGCTTTAATAAAGACTTAAAAATGGTTCCTATGGAGGATAATCTTGTGCCTATTTTAATTGGGGGTGGCATTACAAAAAAAGTATTTGAGAAATAATGATAAAGCGAATTCAAGAATGATATTGTATTATTCCCCTAAATGTATGCAGAGCTTCCTGTGCTTTAACTTTTTCACTTGCGGTGCAAAAGAAACAATTTAAATAAGCTGTCAAAGCTGTTCAATGCCAACGATAAACGAGTTTTATATCCGTAACAACATTAAAAAAGCTTTTTAATTTTCCTTAATTTCAAATATAATCCGTTTGGAATTTTCGTCTTTTTTACTGTTTTGTTTTGTTAATAACAAATATTTTTTCAATCAATAAAGTTTTTTTTGTAAATGATTTATTTCTTGTGTTTTACATTATAAATTAATCATGCTTCAATTGATTTCATATGTACAACTACAAAAAAAAAATAATAAAAAAGTAATGATTGCATACATATGTGTTAATAACTGATTTTTTTGTATTTAAAATGCATTTTTATGTCCTCATTTTTTTCTTTTTTTTATTAATCACAATATATATTGAACAATCAATTTATATTTCATATGAATTTTGATTGATGCAGCAATAAATTTTTTATTTTTTTATTTTACGAGCTCATGTTTAAATAATATTTAGCTTGTTAAGGCAGAAATTGCAAATGAAATTGTTTGTACAGATACGTTGAGCACTTGTCGTTTTTTTTTGTTTTTTGTAAATAATAAATATTACGAGGGTGAAAAAAATATGCTAAAAATATGCAAATTATGTTATAAAAGAAACCTATAAAAATTAAATAAATATATAAATTGCATATTTACATATCAAAACAATAAGAGAAAAACACATCACACATTACATTAATGCTGCATACTTTAGGGAGTAATTGAAATGTTTTTTTTTTAAAGCGGACATATACTATATAGTAAATAAATTACACGGATCATATAAATTCGAAAATAATAACTGTAAATAAAATTAAAATGGGGGTTTTGTTTTGTTAAGAAATTAAAATTATTTTGTAATTATTTTAATAGATTATCGGAACTTACACTGCAGTGAGTACTCTGAATTATCCGTTGTGATACCATATGAAGCGATGCCTTAGAACTAACAATCATAACAATCAGCAAGACTGCCTTAAAATTGAACTGAAGATCAGTTTTGTGATCGAGAAAGATTGAGCCAAATTGGGAAAAATCTGAAGCAAGCCAAGGCTGAACGGTAGACGTTGTAATAAAACAATACTATACCTGCATCGACTATGCAGACTTCAAATGGAATTTAAGCTTTTGAACAAATTATACCTACTTTGACAGGAAATTTTAAAAAATTTCTTGGAGTTATACAAAATGAGATAAATATCTGCACCATAAATCAGTGGTTGATTGTCGTTGATGAATCAGTCAGTCAGTATAAGTATTTAAGAAAATCTTGTATTTTTTTGTTTATTCAATAAACAAATTATAATATTTTCCACAAAAGATCATAAGACATTTATAAGTTAATTGTTTATGTGGCATGTATTCGCAATTGAAAACATTAGTTATGCTTAACCACTGTTCACAGTACTTGTTGGCCATGTTATAACATTTATTGTACGCTGTTGTAAACGTTTTATGATTTTAATAAAACAAAAAGAAACAAAACCAAACCAAACAATGGCAAAATGGAAATATTTTTCTTTTAAAATCGTTTTTTTCTTCTTCTTATTTTTGTATAATGACATGAACAGCGAAACACCTGTGTTATGATAGACACCAACAACAGCATTAAGTCCCCAGCATTTGTTATTCATTAGGTGAACAACTGGCATTGAACTTTGAAAACATTTATAAAAATACAATCGTTGTTGTTGATTATCTTTTCAAAATGTGAAAAGATTATAATAAAATTTGTATGTGAATTTGTATGTGAAGATAAATTCAAATTTAACAAGCAAAGACAAAAACCAACAATTTGAACAGAGCTAATCTTAAAGTTAACAGCAATGTTAGGTGGTTAACAGAAAATAGTCAAGGAATAAATCACACAAATATACGATATCAGAGAATGGAACACTTATTCCATTCCTTTAAAATTACTGTTACAGCTGCTCTGGTAATTCGGTAATTCTTTTGAAAATTGAAAAACTTTATGTGTATGAAAATAAATTCGAATTTGAAAATCCAAGATGCAATCCATAAATTTTAGCAGCGCCACATTTGGCGTTAACAGAGCAAAATTACCACGATCTACCGAAATATAAGGAAATGTTTTCTGGAGAAATCGCTGCAAGCTATACTTCTATTACCTAATAGTTTCGTAGGCAATATTTATCAATAAAATATATGTACCTACATACACATACATACATATACATACATATATACCCAAGTGTGTATATACTAATTCCTGTTATTTTTTAAATACTTTTAACCACAAATAATTTTCCATTTTTTTTTTCTTTCTTTCCAATACATTTTTGAAAACAAATTTATGTGAACTTGTTTGTTGTTCTCTTAGCTTTTAACGGGTAATTTAAAGCTGAAAGAATACATAAACAACAAAAAAAAAAAAAAAACAAAAACCCAAAAAGAAAGTTTATAAATTATAGTTATTTAAACATTTCATTTTGTAGAGTAAAATAAAAGCATTTGCTTTTTTTCTCTCTCCTTTACTTCTTATTTTCTGTCTTTTTTTTCGTTTTTTGTTGTTCCTTTTCAAATGATAAAGAAGGCTAAACAACACATTAAGGGAATTTAAGTTGGCCTGACAGCAATAAACTAACACTACCAAAAAGGACGAAAACAACAACAACAAAAGTTTATCTTACTCATATCCGTTTCCTTTAAACGCTTAAACGCTGGCATATATGTATACACAACTATACATATATGTGTGTATGTATGTATGTGTATACATAAAACTGTACTCTTTAAGATGTATAAGAGAGTATGTGCCAGGAACGACAAGCCAGAAAACTAAAATAATATTTTTTTCTTTCTTTCTTTTTAGCAACTAAACAACCATTTATTCATTTTAATTCGCAAAGAAACCAAACCCAACAGTGGAACATTGATAACTGAAACGCAACTGCAGAGAAACAGCAGGATTTTTCTTGTTAGAAAAATAAACAAAAATTTATTTTCAAGGATTTTAGGATTATCATTACGTTTCGTAATGAATAAGTATAAACTGGCTACATGTGAACATGCATTAAATTTCAATACTGGGAAGTCATTTAAAGACCTGGAAGACTTGCAACTGATAATGCAGTTATGCCGAGTGGGCTATTTAGAATGTAGGCAAAAGAGCACAGCAAATCTACCTAAAATTGGATAGGGAAAGAATGCTTAAATTCCTAATGGAATCGCTCAGTATAGTTATAAAAATCTTTTTTCCGGCCATTGCATTATCAGCACTTAAGCAAGGTGCATTGGTCTTTGACACAAGACTATTGGAGGAGACGAAGAGAAAATAGAGACCAGCACTATGTCGTAAAAAAAAGACGCCTTGATGATGCCACCAGTAAAACATCGCAACATCGAAAGCTCTCTACGGTTCCTTAGGTATGACACAAATATTTCTAACTCTACTTTTTTCGGTAGACGGCCACCTCTATCTACCTAACTGTTACGTCAGATAAACCTAAGTTATCCGAACTACTAATGAAATTACTTTGTAGTCCATTAGGAAAACTTTCATAATATTACCGATTGCTTACTTTGTTTGAGTTTTAAATAATGCTCAAGCCTTTAATTGCTACCAACACTACATTGAAAAAGAAAAATCAGTTGGTTAGGCACTTCACATACATACATAATTGGCCATTACAACCCTTCAGTCAGGATTACGGCCTAGCTTCTCAACACCACTCATGTTGTGTGCGTTAATTTTATACATAAGTGGCGGGACCTACAGTTTAAAGTCGACTCCGAACGACAGATTTTTTGAGAAGCTTTTCATGGCAATTTTTACTCTCAGAGTTTTTGCCAGAAATCTGCTGAGAGGAAGTCGCCGAAGAAATATTTTCCTATTTTTCGTTTTGATGTCTGACCTGGGATTTGAACTCGGGCCTTTCGTCTAATAAGCCAACACACTACCTACTAGACCACGTTGACTTCGGTTAGGCACTTCGCTTGATGCAATAATTTACAACCATTCAAAAAATGTTTCCTATATTCCTATTCTCTTGCCTGTAACAAGGAAAACTTTGCTATTAACAGAGCACTGTTAACTGTTTAACAGTGACAATAAGTAGATTAGTCTTCCATTTTGCAATTATTGCAGACTATTCAGACATAAAATATAATTCTCATTATGATCATTAATATTTGTGAACAAAAGCGCTGAAATGTGAAAAATGGTTGGTGAGCGATGGAAATCGATTTTTTAAAAATTTATTTTCTCGAATCTCAAAATTATACCAGCTATGCCACTACCACGGTTCGAAAGAGGAGCCTCTGGATTACGATTTGCATATAGACGATAGAGTGTACTACGTCTTATATGTTCCAAAATGGCCACTGATCTTCTACAGAATTTTCAAGCAAAAAAATTATATTTTCAAAGCCAATTTCCTCAATACCATATCACTTTATATGTGACTATGTTGCTGATTATATTAAGAGGCCTTGGAACCTTCCTTTGCATTTAGTATTGTACTCATAGACCTAATATTTGTTCTAAAATTAGCTTCTAAACAAGTGGGCTTGTTCAGATGGATACTGTTAAATAGTTAACAGTGCTCTGTTAAGAGAAAATTTTGTTCTGTTACGTGGAAATTGTGCTCTGTTAAATCCAAATGTGGCGCTGCTAAAATGTATGGATTGCATCTTGGATTTTCAAATTCGAATATATCTTCACACACAAGTTACTTCTTTTTGGGATCAACGAAACGTTTTCGTTTTGCCACTAAAGTAAGCTGTACTTTGTAGTTTATAACTGATTTTTACTCTAAGTTAACATTTAGTTATTTAGGCGTCAAGTCATTTTCCTTTAAGTTAAATACATTTTTTCGTTTCAAAAGAAAAAAAAAGGAAAAGTTTGTCTTTTAGACACACATACGCATACATCTTTTACGTTGTCTTATTATTACTATTATTGTTACTGTTGTTGTTGTCGTTGTTCTTATTTATGTATTTAGTTTATATGCTTTTATTTGTATATAAATATGTACGTTTGTTTGTTTGTTTTTACTTTTATTTTGTGCGTTAAAAGCAAATAATCATGATAAAATTATGTGTGACAAGTTCACAATAAATATTGATAAAACAAAATAACAAAAGGAAATAAAAAAAATGTAATGAAAATGGAATAATAAACAAAACAAAAACGTAGTAAAACAAAGTCAAAGTCACAAATGGTAAATAAAGTGAAAATGTATGAAAAGAACAGAAGAAAAAAAGAAAATAACATGGAAAATACGAAATTTATGGCATAATTTAAGCATTTCAAAAGTGACAGAGCACACACACACACTCATACACACAGCATACACATACACAGGATTGTAGAATATTTAACACTTAATAAAACTAAAAAGACAAATAATAACACAAATTTTGTAAATGTTTTCCTAATGATAAATACATTTGTCAACAACAAACAGCAGCCGTCAGAGTCATCATCAACATCTTTATAGGAAAATAGAATTCTTCTATCGAAAGTAAATGCTCCTTACAGTGTATGCTTACACTGAGAGACTGTGTGTTTTACATTAGATGTGTTAAAACAGTACATTTGTTGTTGTTGTGTTATTGTACAATACTTAGTGTGTCGGTGTCGTTGTCTGTGTCATTGTCATTGTCATTATCAGCAATTTGCATTTGTAACAATTAGTTGAGTTGAGTATAAATTAACGTACTTAACGCACTACTAGCAGTTGTAATCAAAGTGGTAGTATTTACTATTCACACACACACGTACACAGATCTAAACACTTGTTTACTATATGCATTAGTAGTTTGCCAGAGAGAGAGAGAGAGAGTACAAGAGTGTGTATTTCAAATTTTATTTACTCTTCAAATACTAGTGCAAGTACAATTACTACTACTAGAGTATCTTGCACTTATGTATTTTCCTAATTATTTTAATTGGTATTATTATTGCTGTTGTTGTTGTTGTTGTACTTGTCGTATAGTATATGTTGTATTAGTATTTGAATAACACTTAATAAGTTGTGATAAATAAAAGGCAGTTGATAGCTATTTTAACTAAAAGCAATTTTAATTTAAATTTGACATTCAATCAATTATTGATTACATACATATGTCTATTTATTTTATTCTATTCTTTTTTGTTGTTGTTATTGTAAATCTACTTCAATAAAAATGAAAACGAATTTTTCACACTGAAAAAAAAAGAAAATTTCAATCTAAACTTGCCAAAGACTTTAATAATGTCCTTAATGCTGTCAGTTATAGCTTCGGCCGGCCAGTCATTGAAAAGATGGATGAAATATTGTGCGGAACACGGAATTTTAGAAGCTGATCATTTATAAGTGGTGGTAAAAATAATTGACATAGTATAACATTAACATTACTCATACAAGACACTAATCATGGACGTGGAAGAGAATTAAATTTTAGAATCTGCTGGAGTAATTAAGTCATGTTAGGTTAGGTTTCAGACTCAACTCGGAGACTACTTAGAGGTAGACAAATAATGTCCAACCTGGAGACCAAAAAAATTTGTGAAGTAAATTAACTAGAGTTCAGAATAAATCTTGACATTGCAGCCCTCTCTTTATTAGAAAGCTCCGTCAAGGATTTTAAAAAATGTGAGGGCAAAAAGATTCGCCTCTTTATGGCAAGAGGACGACCTCATCCTCTGCCTCAGACACACAGTTCCTGCAGAAGTAGTTTGACGGAATACCTAGGCTTTCGACATGTGTACCAAAAGGATAGTGGACCTTGAGAATTGCTATTGTGCGATGGATGGCCATTCGATTTAAGTATAGAAGTGCGTGATTCCTCTTCTTATTCATGCAAATTCAGCATAGTCTAGAAATATGGGATGGATGGCCATTCGATTTAAGGATATGTACCAAAAGGATAGTGGACCGTGAGAATTGCTATTGTGCGATGGATGGCCATCCGATTTAAGTATAGAAGTACGTGATTCCTCTTCTTATTCATGCAAATTCAGCATAGTCTCGAAATATGCGATGGATGGCCATTCGATTTAAGGATAGAAGGGAGTCAGTCCACTTTTTATTCGTGCAATTTCAGCATACCCTAGAAAAGTTACAGACACAAACTAAAGAACCTGTCACATGATGCTACAAACTGACAGACAATCTATTCTAAGTCATGGTCTATTTCGAACATCTTACATCACAATCATCTTTGATTAGCTGCCATAAATTGTTGCTTCTATAGCGATGAATACAATTACAATTCCATACGAAAAATGGCAGAAATTCATGCATAATACAGACAGACAATTTTGTTTAAAATTGTTTAAATAATTTTAAAAATACACAGGAAAAGGTTAATTTTTCATTTATATTCTTTTACGAAAAAGTCTTTAAACATTTAAAAATATTTGCAAAATATGTATGTTGGTTTTAAATTTTAAATTCTTTCTCTTTTATTTTTTATATTTTTGTTTTCATTTCTTATTACATTTGTTGCCTTAAGCATTTGCCATTAATATAATGAAAATAATAATTTTCTTAAGAATTTCTTTTCAATTTTATTTGAGGTAGGAATACCATCAAGAATATTTAATCAATTTTATTGATCCCTAGAAATATGCTACAGAAAATAATCAGTTTTATATTGGATTTCATTTACCCCACTACACATACAGAAACGCACAATATTTAATGCCTTACACATACACACACATATGTATGTACATACGACATGTGTGTGTATGTATGTATGTGTAATCGTACATAGCATGGCAGACATAAATATTTATTAATTGTAAGCTAGTTGTTGTTGCTGTTGTTTCCTTTTTCATTTCATTTTATAGTCTTAACATTTCGAAATCTCCCTAGACCTGCTAATGTACAATTTTCCATAATTTATTTCAACATAAAATAGAAGAAAAAAAGAAACTTGAAATGCTATAAAGGAAATTAAGGAAACAGTTTTCTTTTTCTTTTTGCCAAGATTTAGTTTTTTTCTCTCTCTCTCTCTTATTAGAGATTTCATAATAAAATAACAAGCAAAAGGAGCAAGAGCAAGAGCATTAGCAGTAGCAGTAGCAGCTGATGTCTACAAAAGAAAATTTTGATTAAATTTAATTACATGTGTTCACTTAAACGTATACAATGTAACATGGTGTTATATTAACAGAATAGACAAGGGAGCTTCAAATAAAAACAGAGAAATTGAAATTGAAATGAAATAAAATTTTATAACGAAATTAAAGAAAATTCAATTTGCCTTAAAACAGGCAATAGTTTTTATAATTTTATTTCCAGAAAATAAGAGAAAATTATGTTTTATTGAATGAAACCTTTTCTTTAAACTGTTTTTTGTTTATTATCATGATTGACTTTCATAACATACAACACATAGTCGTATGTATGCACACGTATTTTTTCAATAAAACATTTTGTTTCTCTTTTATTATATTATAAACTGCTTAAGACAATTAAACAATAGATTAGATTGCAGATCTAAAATCTTCTATTATGGTAGATATCTTTTGGTTACAATACATATGTTATTGTTAATAAGAATTTAAGTTTTAGTTTATTATCCTTTCTATACAATATAAAGTCCTTACAATAAACAATTCAACAATGTAAGCAGTCTTATACAATCACTTACTTACTTACGTACACATACACTAACAATAACTAGTCATAAACACAACACAATGTAGATACAAAGACACTGACACTATGACTGAGAGAGAGAGAGAGAGAGAGAGAGGAAGAGAAAAATATATAAACATGCACACACACATGCTTCAATACACACACGCCTTAATCGTAGAACAATCACTAACAGTTGCCAGACATGTTATTTAAGAGCATTGGCATGTTTGCATGTATGTGTGTGGTAAATAATAAAATTCCAAGTATTACACAAAGAAATAGAAAACGAAAGAGCGAGAAAGAGAGGGAGAGTAAGAGTGAGAGCGAGAAATAAATGAAATAGATTGGGAGTTTATTTACAGTTAAAAGATAATAATGAAATTATTATCATTATAAATTCTCATTCTTTTTCTTACTCTTGTTCTTCTTCTTGTCGTCATAAATAAAATCCAGCATAAAAATGTGTGTGTGGGTGTATTGGTTGGTTGGTTGGTTCGTAGAAGTACTGATAAGTAGCATTTGCTGGTGTAGGTATACAATAGTAAGAAAAGGAAGAGTACAACTAAATCTGGTGAATAGGTTCAGAATGTATGATCATATGAACAAGTAGCACAAGTGCACTTAGGAACAAAATACTCAAATTGCGTCATCTCTCCGGATGACGAACTGATTGATTCAGCAAGACATAAGCCAAGTAAGTGGTTTAATCGTTCCAACGGAAACTCGATTGTAACCAATCCGACTACGACTCGCTGGGGCGCATAGGCGCTCTGCGAAAAGGCTCCTGTTCATACAGGACAGAGTCCGAAGAGACAATTGTTGCAATATTCAGGCTGATGCCGATAGATACCCACGCCAGATTTATAGTACGTCAGTTGCACCTATGCCACAAGTTTGAAAATTAGAGGAGCGTCTGTAATTTACTAGAAAATGCCAGCAAAGGCGGCCTATATACTTTACTACGATGTGAAGTATAAGAAATCGATCTACATCATTACTTAATGACGTAATCCCGTCCGACCATGGATGTTTCCGACAAAACCTGCATTGATTTAAGCTAATTGCTGGGATGATTTTTTTTTTTTTCTGTAGCCTGTCTCAAGACTTTTGCATCACACTGTTAATATTTTTGTTCACTTTTTTCCTGTACCTTTCTTCAACGTTTTCGTTTAAACAATCGAATCATTCTTAGCATTACTTTTCAATTATTTTTATTGTTATTTTTATGTGTTTCTCATAATGTCTTATAAGGCTGGCTTAATATGCTCTCTACTACAACACTATTGTGGTAATAACCTTATGCAATGACATTTAATTCTAAAAAAAAATAATAATAAAAATAATAAAATGAAACTTTAAATACAAAAGCAACAAAGGAAATACATTTTAAAACATGTTTTAAACACTTTAACACAAATTCGAAAACACACACGTGCAATACTTTTATTACACACTGTGCGGTGTCTCGCATGGTAGTTCACACACAGACTGAGTACTGTGTGAGAATTTTTATGATTATTTTTATGATCATAATGCAATAGAAAAACGAAAAAAACACAAAAAAAATATTGAAATGGAATCAAAACCACAAACATGAAATAATTGTTAACAGCAGAAAAAATATGGAAAGAAAACAAGTAAAAAAAAGTCAAAATAAAAGTATGGACTGCAAGTAGCATATAAAATCAATGTGGTCAAGTCCATAGAAAAACATTAAGAAACCATAATCACCACTTTCAAAGACAATGGACATGGGGGCATTATTAAATGGCTTCCGAAACTGAGCACTCTTTTAAATACAAAGACTTTAAGGAGAGAAAAATTAAATAAAAACTAAAATAATAAAACAATCTATTGCTTATACGTATCCAAAGGAAAATAAAACCTTTCTTATATGGCATTAGGAAACTAAATGGAATACAACATCTGAATTCTGTCATAGGCCCCAGAGGGGTCCAGTCACAAAAACTATTGAAATTTTTTTTTATGTGTGTGAAGATAAATTCAAATTTGAAAATCCAATACGCAATCCATAAATTTTAGCAGCGCCACATTTGGCATTAACAGAGCAAAATTTCCTCTTAACAGAACAAAAAATGTCATTAACAGAGCACCGTTAGCTATTTAACAGTATCCCTCTGAACAAGCTGTTAGAGGCTAGAAGTGGCGCTGCTAAAAGCGTGGGTTTGCGTCTTTGCGTTGAGATCTTCAAGAAAAAATATTAGTTTTGTTCGAGGTGTCTGCATTGGGGTTTGAACCTAGGACTTACGTCTAATGCGCCAACACACTATCTACTAGACTATGGAGACTTTAATTATGAGATGTTCCAAAAATATTTTCTTTTTCAGTTTATTTTTTGAGTTAAGATTGTTATTTAAGTATTTAAACATTTTGCATTAAATTGCCTACTTTAAGGCATTCACTCCCTGTGTGTGTGTGTGTGTGAGTAATAAAACTAAGAGCCTTACATTGTTAACACTATTTGGGAATACGTTGAGCATTAAAATTAAATTAATTATGGTACAAGCGTCATCATAACGTGATCAGTCATGTATGGGGTGTCAGTATTAAATTAACTCCCCCTAATTTATCTTCAAATTTTTTCCATGTTTGCTTTTTTCCTTGCTTTCTACTTGTTTTTCTTTTCTTTTTATGCTATTTTGGAAAATACACATACAATTTTTTTTTGTTGAATTATATAAGAAACCATTGCATACATTTAGGCTAAAATAATCGATAACCTTATTCATGCTAAAATAAAAGAGGGAAGTGAAGCTTCTACCACTTGGCATATTAAAGTGGCCAAATTATCTATAACGCTCTGCCTGCTATGCGCATTCAATTTGCTTTTAAGTAATCGAAAAACACTTTAAAGTCTAGCGAAACGTAAACAATAATATGACGCTGATGGAGGGAATTGAAACAAGCCAAAAAGTATGCTACAAAAATAAAAGAAAAAAAACAAAAAAAAAAAACGAAGAAAATACAAAAAAAAGTGTGAAAAAAAATTAAAAAAAAGGAAAATAAAAGAAAAGAAGTACACGGCTGTATAAATAAATAAACAAAGATGTAGTGGTTAAAGAGGGGAAGAAAATATATAGAAACAAGCACAAGAAAGGGAGAATGACACAGCAAGAGAGAGAGAGAGATAGAGAGAGAGAGAGAGAGAGAGAGCGAGAGTGAAAGAGAGGTGAGAAACAAATATTGTTGCTAATACACGCTAATGCCTTGTACGCGTTGTTGAATTTAAATGAGGAATTAATGCCGAATATTACATTACTTTGGTTTTTCTTGTTAAAATTTCCAAAATGGTTCTGTATACATAACTACAGAGCTAGCTCTACAGAGAAGAGGGTCGTCGTCGTCTTCGTCGTCATCGTTCATGTATTTGTAAAAATGAACACGTTGAAAATTAAGATGATTGTCGAGCATAATGACAAATATGATGGTAATGGTGAGACAACTTCGACTACGACTTTGACGTTGGCATTACTGTATGTATGTATGTGTGTTTGTGGCAAAGAAAGTTTGTTTGTTGATGCTGTCAAATCGTCTTTTGTTAACATTTTGGAAGCTCAAAACAAAACGGAAATATTGATGGTTTTTCTTTTTTTTTTTTGTTTGGCCATAATGGAAATTCAAAGCAATTCCTTTGCCCTCTTGTCCTCTTGTACTGTTTAAAAAACAACGAACACACCAAATTTTGTTTATTATGCTGGGTTTTATGTCAATGGGAGAAAAATTGTATCTGTTTGAACTTTATGGTTCGTTTCTTTAACGTATATTTTATCATTATCATTCTGTTCTAGTTTTTTCTCATTTTTTTTTATTTTATTTTTTATTTTTTTGATGATGATTTCCACCACAATAATGAAACGATTGCTATGAAGGTGGATGGCTGGCTGGCTGGCTACCAGACAGTTCCACAAAGTCAGTCGAAGGTGGCAGCTGTAGTAATAATAATAAATAAATTTAACACACTTCAAGGCTCGCACAAGACACTACAGAGAGACACGGGTGTTGTAAGTCAACTACGGTTTTAAGACTTGTTAAACTAAAAACACTTTGCAGGACTGTAAAATAAAAAAAGTAAATAAAATGTCTCTCGCGTAGTCAGTGAGTCCGTCAGTCAGTTTGTCTAAATAAATTCGTTATAAAATTTAAATTTTTTGTTTTTGTCTGCCTACACGAAATGACCGAATCTAAACGAATTTTCTATAATTTAACAAGCCAAACATGACATATTTTAAATTGGCCAGATGTCATCCACTTTCACGTTTCTGTGTTAAATGAAACACGATTACAACGAATTTTATATTTTTTTTAAATATTTTTTTGAGGCTTTTATTGAGGGGGCAGGGAACAATTTGTTAATATTTCAAATGAAAAATAATATGTATGTAAATGTATTGTGTAAATAATACATATATGTATATTGAGTGTTGTATGTGCTATACCATGGGCAACACAAAGAGCAAATTTGTTTGCTTTCTAGTTGAAATTGAAAATAAATTTCATCTGTGCGTTTCTGTGGAAATGTTTTTAATGGTTGTCTGTGGCATTAATTAAATATTTGACTGTTCAAAACAAAAATTTAAATGTCAACTGAAGCTGAAGTTTAACGAGTATTTTTAAAATGTAATTAAAAACAAGGTCAATTATTAGGCAATATTGGTTGTCCAAAACAAAAAACAAAAAAAAATAAACATTTTTTTTTATTTTTTTAAGTTTTCAACCTAAAAGTAGGCAACACATAATTTGTACATTTCGATAGTGTGTTTATATAAAATAAAAATCTGCGGTTCAGAGGCCGACTTTAAACTTTAAAATTGACACACACAACATGGTTAGTGTGAGAAGCTAGGTCGTAATCCTGACTAAAGTTAAGTAAAGCTACTTACACTACGGTGTAATCGAAAAATACATGAAGAATTATGCAAAAAAACTGAAATTTAAATATTATCGACTTGGGTTGTTTTATTTTAAATGTTAATTTTTCAAGCATTTTAAGTCTATATATATTCGGATTAGCATAGTGAATAGTAAACAAAGTAAATATACATGTCTTTAACAGACCCCTTAAGGCAGTAACGATAAATATTTGAATTAAACTTCAAATTTAGAAAGTTTAAATTTTTCCACAGAAAAATACATTATTTTAGGAGAATTTTTTTGCATATTTTTAGGGGTTTAAAATTTTATTATTTTTATTATTTTATTTAAACTCATTTCACAAAGAATAATATAATAATAAATTTAATGCCTTAAGATATGCAATAAATTTAAATATGTTGAGATTTTTTGAGGTATGAGTAAATGACAACCCCAAGGGTTTGCAAAAATCAGATGTAAATGATAAGATAGACCAGAATAATTTAAATAAAAGTTTAAATTATGATAGCTTTGTACAAGAATGTCATAAACCTTAACACATAAATTAAAAAAAAAATTGCCTAAAAGTATGCCAATTTCATTATACACATTAAAAGCTTTAACAAACATTAACTTTTAAAAGGAAATCAACTTTTCAAACCTCTTTACAACAACAAATTGCAATAAATGAATCTGAGAACTAATTTGTAGTTGTACTTCTTATAACAATTTTAATTGTTGAGCATTATTGTCAGTTTTAAAAAGTGCCTTTATGGCACTTTATCTAACAATTAATTTCGAATATTAACAATAACTAGGCCATATATGGTCAAATACACTCGTTTTCCTTTTTGTTTTTTAATTTTGAGGATAACATAATAGCGGTTGGGTATCATGATATCAAAAATGTTATTAAAACAGAATTTTATAAGCATACTAACATACCTAACTACATACACGTACACATTTAAGCGTACAACCACAAAAATTACTTGAATATTAAAGCTTTACACAGGCGGCACAAACAAAAACCACAGATGAACACTTACAAAACGATAAATAACAAATAGGATCAGTCAGGTCCACAAATACTTTTAGCCAAAAACACACATATATACACACACTTATCTCTGCATGCATACATACATACATACATACATACACATGTAACATGTTATAAAGCCTTTATACTATGAGTAAGAGAGTAAGAGACAAAGACAGAGAGAGAGATGAAAATAAAGTCACAATAAAAACTAATTTTTTGTGGTCGCATTAAGAGGATACACCGTAAATGACAAGAGAGAAATACATACATAGACAAAACAGAGATGAACAAAACGAAACAAAACAAAGCATCAGGCAATAGAAGAAGAGAAAAAAAAACGACAACAACAAATGCTCTTCTGATTGTGTAAAACTCTTACACACACACAAACCCATCCACAAAACAATTTCGTTTACATACTAATGTATACTCTGTTAATACAATTGACCAGTTATAGATGCTGTTGGTTTGAAAATAAGGGTCATTTCACACTGAATAGGAAAAAAACGAAATGAAAACATGGAAGAAATTTTGAAAATTTTGAAAAAATTTCGAAAATATTTTCAAATAAATTTGCTTTTGTAATGGAAATAAAAGCAGAAAAAAACAGAAAAAAACCATATCCTTCGATCTCTTTAACACTGCTTCCAATGACTGTCTGTATATGTACATATTATTATAGAGAAGTAGTCGACATTTGTAAGTTTCCTAAAATCATTTTCATTTTAGTTTTTCTGCTTATATCATCGTTTATATGTCAGACTGTATGTGTGTGTGTATGTATGTATGTTGGTGTCTATAGATTTCGTTGGGTATTTGGGTAAAATGTGTCTGACTGTCCGCCTTGTCTATACACATATAATGTATCTGTCGAGTAGAGGATATCGATATCATTTTGTGGTTAACAACTATCATGGCTTATAATATTGACCCAAAACAAGCTCATATGGCTTTATAGGTTGTCAGTACTTATACAACCAAACAGCATCAGCAACTCGATTTTTTTTTTCTTTCATGAAATACAGAAAAGCGAAAGAGTGAGAGAGAGAGAGCGAGAGAATAGAATCCTTTTTTTCTATACGTACGGCTGCGATACCTTATGAAAGACTCTCGTTGTCTCACATTTATTTGTTATCAGTTTAGAATTTTTTTTGTTTTTTTTTTGCTGTTGTTGTTGTTATTACAGTGGGTTTATCTATGCTATTGATTGTTGTCATCATTGTATCATTGCCACACGAATTGACTTCGATCTTCTTTTATTTGTGGCTCTATTTTTGTGTTTCTTGTAATTTTACTGCCTATTCTTTTGATTTGTACAAAATTTGTGGTTAAAACGTGTTGGCCCAGATTAATTTACCATTTGAAATTTCCTGATATTGGTAAAACGTAAAAGGAAAAAAAAAGAAAGAAGTTAGAAGAAAAGGTTGTATTAAGGTTAATGTAAATTTGAATATAAAACGTTTTTTTTTTCTGGTGTATGTGTATGTATGTCTTTGTTACTAAAAATAAAAAAATATGACCCAGAAATTGAGTAACAAGAGTTTAAATAATACCCTATAAATATTTTGTTTAACGGATTTGCATAAATTATCCTTAAACTGATTTAACTTTAAGGATTTCTTATAGTTTAAGAGTTTTTTTTTTAATGTTTACTTTGTCTGTTTCTATTGTCTGAAAATGTTGCCTATTTCAAGGCTTAAGTGGTAAATAGTTACTTGATTCAATTGATTTTTAAAGCAAAATAACTTTAAATTCTACATTTTCACCATATTTAATTACAGATTTTTAAATATTTTGCTTATTTTAATGCATAGTTTTTGTATAAGAATTGTAAAAAAATGTTGCCTCCTTGCAGGCTAGATTTTTAATTTTATGCACTAAGTAGAATACAGTTATAAATTAAGTTTTTATTGAGAAGAAGGTATAGGAAGAAGGCTAGGTATTTATTGAGAAGAATGATATTCTAAAAGCTGTGCTTTCCAACTAGATTTCAATTACGAACGTTCCGCGATATTTATAGGTTGTCAGATAAATTGTGTTGGAGAGAAAGCTCAAAACTATCAGAGGTTGTACGACTTGATGATGATGAAATTTTTGGAGCGAAAGATTTTTTTTTTTTTTTTAACATTAATACGGCCAATATATTGCATTATAAATATGCAAACACACTTTGCAAAATTACTTGTTAAATTATGAAAATGTATTGCATATCTTTAGGCGAACATTAATTTTTCGTTTTAATTAAAATTGAATTAATTTAGAGTAACGATTTAAAGAAAATACGATTTCGATAAAAATGAAATAATAAAATTCGAAACAAATCTTAAAGCTACACAAACACACTTTAAACAAATAAACCTACAACACAAATACATAAACAGCACAAAAGATTGGTAAAATGTATCACTACCGTATGAATATACAGATAAGTGAGCTTGGGTGCGCAAACGAAATGAAAGTGAGTACAACGAGAAGAGAAAGTGAGAATGCACAAGACCGAAAGAGGGAGAGGGAGAGAGAGAGAGATAAGCTCAATGAAGCTGTTACAAAGTAATTGGGTCGATTGCCTTGCAATGCTGTCTGAATCAACCAATACTCACGAATCACTTCATACAGTTTTTGGGTACACATACACACATATGCATGTATGTACATAATCCTATAGACAGACAATTCAACTGAGCGACTTACGGTCGGATAGACTGCCAGTCAGATAAAATGCAATCGTATACAGTTACAAACAATATAAAAAAACAAATGATGTTTTTTATTAACCAACTTAAAACGTTGTATAGCAAGCAAAGATAATACATTTGAAAGAAAAAATCAAACATTTATGTAGGGATGATAGCAAGTGTAGATCACAACAGTTTTTTTTTTGGTTGTTAGAGCGGGAAGTCTAGTTTACTCAGTGTAGTTTACTTCACTAGGCAGAGGGTTTAAGATTGACTGACGATAATTGTTCATTGTTCGATTATACCAATACCTACAAATGCAATCAATAAAATGCTGTGCCATTTTTCTTTTTCTTTGTGTGTTTGGCTGTGTATTTTAAGCGCCTAAAGGTATGTTTTGATTGTTTGTCAAAGTCAAAGTTCATATTCTGTTAGCTGGTGTTAAGAGAAAACAACAATTGAAATTCTTTAATTTTTATATTTCGAATGTTTTTGAAAGATTTAATTTAAGTTTGATGAGTGCTTTTAAAAATTATTGATTTTGGAGAGTTTTTGTGTTTAATTTTTGTTGTTAATTGCAAACCTAGTTGCTCCATTGAATTACCACAAAACCAAATATTATTAGGTAACCAACAACATTTTGAAAATGACATTTCAAACCAAAAATTGAAATGAGTTTGTCAATTAAAAAAAGAAATCTAAATTTTATGTGATATTTTATCAATAATTCTCATCAAGTGCAGCATATTTATAGGGGCCAGAGGTGTTTTTTATATTGAGCGTATTACATAGAAATACAAGATTCACAACAACTAGCGTACACTCATAACTTTTATCTTTAATAACCTGTATTGGTTGTATAATAGGTGGTAAGCTTCACATGGTAACCGTAGACCAGACGTAGTCTGATGTTGAGTAACTAACTGTCATGCCGAAAATTCTCAGTTCTATTGTTCAAAATCAATGTTAAACTTGTTCAACTATATGACGTTGAATACATCTGTTGCCAGTAAGAAATAGTCTTTCTACAAAATCCCAATCCCACATTTTTTAGTCTTACGCCCAATAAATTAAATAAATTACAGTTTAAGTGTTTCAATTAATTGAAATGTAATGTAAACGACAGTTTTAATAGTTCAACAATAAAAATATTGTGTCATAAAGTGAGAAATAGTTTGCAATTTTTCTGTTTTTTCTCACTGAAATTTTTTACGGTATACTTTAAGGGGACCAAAGAAATACGTTCAAATTTAAAAAACGATATAAATCATGGCAGTAGTTCTGCAGTAACACGAAAAAGAGTTGTCCAACGAAAATAAAGATCAGATAGAAAAGAAAAGTTGAACAGTAAACTTCTTAGCCAAACTCTTTCAACTTTTTTTTTTGCGTTTTTGAAATTGGACTGTCATAGCCACTACTATGCTGGCAGTTTGCATAAATTTACAACTTGTTGTATAAAGATTCTGGTCATATAAGCCTTGTTAGTGCCATTAACAAAAGCTTTAAAGGAAATAGAAAAGCAAACAGCATGTAAATCTTATGCGGTCATTTATATTACACTTTGGTTCCTCCAAAATACAATACTCTTTCTCGTACTGAGAGAGATACAGAGATACAGAAAAACAGTGAGAGTGTGAGAGTGTAGGGAGCATGAAAAGAATTTATAGGAAAATATGATAACACTCCTAACATTAAGACCACAAAAACCTTTCCTAACATCAATTTGTAAAAGTGCAATAATAACAAGAGAGAGGAAGAGAGAGAGAGATTGAGGGAGTGAAAGAAGCAACAAAAAATCTAGGAAAGTATATGAAATAAATAGAGAGAGTGAGAAAGAGAAAGAGAGAGAGGAAAGGCAGAAATCTCTAACCAATACCAGAGATGGTAGTGTTATAAGGTGCCCATAAAGAAATTGCTTTTACAACACTGTAAATGTCAGCTCGGCCACAAAACATTGCTGGGGAAATGTTTTACGGTATAATCTTTACAATTGTTAGTTGGTCATAAATATTGCAGCAACTTTTATTTCCTTTCAAAACACCATTCTCTGAGTGCATGTATGCGTGCGTCTCTGTGTCTCTGTAATTCTCTGCTCAATACCAACTGCCAGTTAAATAAGTTAGTTGTAGTTGGGCATGGGGATGGGGGTATCTTTTGCTGGGCTTAAGATGAAATTAATTTCAGCCGTAGAGACAAAGCTAAAGGAAGAGAGAGAGAGAGAGAAGGAGTTGCTGGTAATGTTAAATTTTTAATTTCAAAGCTTAATTCCGAAGGGACCTATTAAATGTGTGGTGAAAGGAAAAAATCGAAAGTTTGTACACAACACAGCACTTCATTAATTATAAATTAAGTGAACAAAGAAAGTAATTCCTGTTCGATTGTATTGTATAATCAATTAATTATTAACGACAATTTGTTTACTTTGCATTGCTTTGGTTGAGTCTATTCAAAGTGTGTTAAATAAAAAACAACAACAAAATTTGAAGTATACTTTCGAGAGTAAGCCATTTTGTAGCACAAAACTTAAAATCAGCATAGTTGAGAATAATAAAAGCAAATATCCCTTAAAGTAGGTTAACAAATTAAATTTAGAAAATATTAAAATAAGGTGTAGTAAGCGGAAATCCAGTTTCTTTTCAAACAAACGACTTTTCTGAGAAGCACCTTAGAGGGAAGTATAAGCAATACAGTGATTGTGTGTCTCAATAGAGTTGGAGAAGGCTTTCAAAATGGAGAAACACTAAAAAACAACTATAAAGTTTTAAAATAATATCTCCACTTATTTTACAAACACCTTCTAAAATCCTTTACTTTATTATCCCTCAAATTAGTGCCCCTGAAAATATACTCTCAAAAGTAACAACAGTTTTCAATTTCAGTTAACTGCCTGTATCAGGTTTTCTCGAAAATGTTTACAGTTATGATTTACAAGCCTAAGAATTTGTTTACTGCAACACCACAATTCCTATGCTAGCTCCTTAAAGTATGCTACAAAAAAGATGTTTTACAGCTTTCTTTACGGTCTAGTGTTAAAAGTTTTATGGCCTAAAAATAGAGAGTGTAAGCGTCAGTTAACAGTTCATTTTTTAGTTTTTGTTTCACGTTTTTTTCTTTTGTAATTTTGGTTTTTTGAGCAACGAAGGAAAAAAAGAAACTTTTTTTCAAATAAACGAAAGGAAAATTTTGCTGCATACTTTTTGGGTTGCTAGTTTATTATGCTTTAAAAAACCCGAAAATTTTCTTTACATGACTCTACTTTACAACATGTACATTTACCGTTAATCATAAAGTATTTGCCGAACGAACTAAGACATAAATTTTCTTGTTGGTGCAGTAAATGTTCTTACTGTCTCTCGCTCTCTCTCTCTGTGTCTCTCCTACTATTTTCATTGTATTATTACAGTTTCTCCTCTAGTTAGTGTTTGTATTCCTTTTCTTTTTGCTACGTTCGCATACTTGTTCTGTGGGTTGAAAGTAAATTATAAGTGGGTGCACAAAGGTAGGAAGAGTTATCTGTTACGGCGTTTGTCTCTCGGATTGTGACATAAAATCTAAATGAAACGTAAATTTGAATAGCAAACTTGTTTGTTGTTTAACGACTGTGTTATAAAGTTTTCAGCGCCAAAGTCATAAACGGTAACCATCCACAGTCATGGTAGACAGACACTCTTCGGTAGTTTTTTTTTTCGTGTTTTTGTTTTTTGAGTGTTTTTAAAGAAGACGAATTTCACAGAATAATTACCTGGAAAGAGAAAACAAAGAGAAAACAAAGAGAAGAACGGCATTAAAAATTAATTTAAGACAAACACTTAAGCAGAAATGTTAAACAGTGTAAGTGTTCTAAAATTTTAATTATTCACGATAAACACGTAAAAATAAAAACAAAAACAAAATGATGGTCGATTGTTGGTTTTAATTTGGTATCAAGGCACTTTAGTTTAGGAAATTTAATTCAGAAACAAAAAAACGCAACTTAAATTAGACAAATTTAAGGCGATCATATTCGACACAGGGTGACCTACCTATATGTACACTGCTGTTCAAAAAAATAGATTCACCTGCTCTCCGAAAAGTTTACTAGATATCTCTTATGCAAAGGAGTATATGTAAAAAAGTAACTGGACTTCGTTTACTGGCCTCTTATGAATATAATTCCGATACATTTCAAAAATTTGAAGCGTAACTCTTCTTTAATTAATTGCAAGATGTTGATCATGGTGAATCTATTTTATTGAACAGCAGTGTATATATGTATAATAAAACGTCATGTTATTCACGGATATTGCACATATTATCCTGCAGCCAACGAAGTTTAGCTGAAGCATGCTCAGTTTAGCTAAGATGAAGATTGTAAACTTCAAGTAACTTCAGTTACTTTGGAATAATGCGAAATCTTCCTGACACTCCTGAGAATTCATGAAAAGAAATTTTCAGGAAAAGCTTCTAAAAACTAACAGCATCAGTTGTTGAATTAATTAATTTGGAGTAGACATTAAGCTACTATTTATTATATGTTCCATAATAGATACTGATCTTCTAGAAACTTTCAGCAAAAATTTTTTTCAATACACATCACTTTATATGGGACTATGTTGCTGATTATATTAAGAGGCCTTGGAATCTTTCTTTACATATAAAGGGTGTTTTTATAGAGGTATAGAACTTTAAGTTGGCATTACTTTTCAAGATGGCGACCGATTTAACAGCTGTCAAGTGATTTATTCTCAGTTTGGTTTGGCAATTCATCCTGAATAGACTCACGCCTGAACAACGCTTGCAAATAGTGCAATTTTATTTCGAAAATAATGGTTCTATGCGGAAAACGCATCGCGCACTACGTCCATTTTATCGTCGACAAGATCGTCCATCAGAGCAGTTAATTCGATTAACCATGGAACGTTTTCGCACCACGTTTACTCTTATTGATAACTCGCATCCCCAGAGACGCTGTACGGTGCGTACAGAAGAAGCTATTGCTGCTGTAGAGCGTAGCATTGAGGAAGAACGTTACAGTCAATGGTGATCGGTATAGAGCCATGATTACTAACTTTTTCATTCCTGAATTGAATAACCATGATGTCCAGGAGATGTGGTTTCAACAAGACGGCGCAACATGTCACACAGCTCGTGCCGCAATAGATTTATTGAAAGACACGTTTGGTGACCGCCTAATTTCACGTTTTGGACCTGTGAAATGGCCTCCAAGATTTAACACCGCTAGACTACTTTCTATGGGGCTATGTAAAGTCATTGGTATGTACGGTAAAGCCATAAACGCTTGACCATTTGGAAGACAACATTCGCGGTGTTATTGCCGATATACGGCCACAAATGTTGGAAAAATTCATCGAAAGTTGGACGTCCAGATTGGACTACATCCGCGCCTGCCGTGGCGGTCATATGCCAGAAATCATATTTAAAATGTAATGCCACAAGATTATCTTTCGGATAAATAAAATTCATGTCAATCGAATAATTCATCGTTGTTTTATTGCAACTTAAAGTTCTATACCTCTATAAAAAACACCCTATATTATTTTACTCAAAATTAGCTCTTAAACAAGGGGGCTGGTTCAAATTTATACTGTTAAACAGCTAACAGCGCTCTGTTAAGTGTAACTTTTGTTCTGTTAAGAGGAAATTTTGCTATGTTAATGCCAAATGTGGCGCTGCTAAAATTTATGGATTGCGTCTTGGATTTTCAAATTCGAATTTATCTTCATAAACATTCAGAATATTAGTTTGGTTTTAAGCTTAAGAACAGATTTTAATGCAATTAAAAATTTAAAATGAAAATTTAATTTTCATTTCGTTATATTAGTTATACGTGTACATAGGTGAGATTAAATTCTTAACCAAATAAATACCAAAAACAAGCGACTTATAACCCCTTTAACGTGGTGTTGTTGTGTTTTCTTGAGAATATAAAAAATTAAATACTCTGCTCTCTCTTAATAATTGTAATGCAATAACATCTTGAACTGAACACCGCTACGTTCATATGCAATGTGTGTGTATCTACATATGTGTCTATAATTCTTTATTTAAATAAAAGCATATGCATGTATGTATGTATGTGTGGTATGTATGTATGTATGGTATGTATGTAAAGTAGAATGTAACTAAGTAAGCTTGTCTCGATTTGAAAGTACTAAATAACTAGTATGACTTTTGAGTCGATGTTTTAATCTGCATACAAGTTACTATGTACGTGCATATGTACATACGTACTATGTATGTATGTACATATGTTGTATGTTGTACACTCTTATATCGTATTCAAAAAGAGAAAAAAAAAGGAAAATGCGAAGAGATAAAAAAACAATAGAAAAATAGCAGAAAAAAATTGCATAATAATACATGGTTTGCTTAAATGGAGTACAAGACCAGTAACGGATTGAATTCTTTGCTGCTGCCTTCCTGGTTTTTAAGTAATAACGCACAAAGCATAGTACAAACCGACACTGTATTCGCTTGACACACACAGATTTAATTTCTTTTAATCTAGCAATTGTCTCACATACACATATACAACGACACACATGTACACAATACAATTTCCCTATCTGCTACAGTGACATAAACGAGCACACACACACACATGTATACGCTTTGAACTTTCATTCCTTACTTTAGTCTGCTTTACTCTGTTTTACTTTACACATGTGTAATGAAACCCTAGAAATGCGTGTGATTTGTTTTTCTGACTTATTTTCCTATTTCTGGGTTGTTGTTTTTTTTCTGTTTATTTTTCATTTCATTTGTTTCTTTTCTCTTTCCTACACCCCACCCCATACTTCCTTCACAGTTTGGTTTTTATGTTTTGTTGCTGTTGGTGTTATGTTGTTGTTTTCACTATCTTTTAACTTGAGAATCATTTGTTTTTGTCTGTTGGATTTTTAATAAATGAAAGGCAAAGACAAGAACTTTAAAAACTACGCTTACAAGATACTACAGAAGACTGAAAGCAAAATAGAGAGTGAGAAAGAGAGAGAGAGAGAGACACAGAGAATTTTCTTTTGGTACGTTTTGAAAATAAAACAAAATGAAGGCATTTACAAATGGAATGAGGGCAACAGTATGTTAATAAGGTAAGCACGACTATGTAAATAACCTACTAAAATAGAAGAATGAAGACCTATTTACAGATAACGTATACGTTGTGGGTATTAAGATTAAAAGTGTACGCAAATTAACACTGGATAAATGAATGGTGAATGGAATCTCTTTTTAAAGTTGTAAAATTTTAGGCATAGTATACTATTAGAGGCCTATTTACATAGCCTTTTAAAAAACTATAAAAAATTCTAGCATCCCTTATTGAGTTTAAAATTTTTCCTTTTTATTTATAAGATCAAAGGCCTATTTACCGAGAAATCGTTTATAATCAAGCATTGCTGTGATGTTTTATTTTTCAAGACAATCAAATATGTTTCGAATTCTAAGGCCTATTGATTGAAATATCTTTTACATAGAAAATATTTCTTTCCTCACTTGAACAATAGCTTTTGGACTAGCTAGAATCTACTTAAGTACCCAAATACTATTCAAACACTTTAAATATCTCTGTATGATGCTTGAATTTTGCATTCTGGTGATATTAGCTAACACTTGTATACAATAAATGGTATTAAACAGGAATCTCTGCAATCCTGCTTACACTGTAATTGTGGAAGCCAAAATATTGTCGGTGGTGAGTTAAAGCAAGCACATCCAATGGAGTACTTATGCACACCCGTAGAATTTGGACTAGACTAAGGACTTTTTACAATTGACTACAAGTCATCACACAATTTTAATGATTATAAACCTATTTACCAAAATATAGGCTTCAAAATCAAGCTTTAACACGTTCACGCCGGCGCGTACCACCGGTGGCCCGCACTAGACTGCCTCATCGGGCGGCGTGTACCACCGGTGGCCCGCACTTGATCATGCTATTAGAACGCACGTAATACCAAATGTTTAGATCTTTAACAGTTATAATTATAAATAATAACAATTATAATCAATAACTGTTCTATTTTCACCGTAAAAATTCAAAAGATTTAATGAGGATGGGACGAATTCCCGAAAAAATTCGCAAAACTTTAAACAATACCATTGTAGGTTACTAAACAGCTGCCGTCCGACAGAGCGAACCATGAATTTAAGCGCCGGCGTGAACGTGTTAAGCCGAAACAGTCCAGCAGGCCTAAATCATTCCTATAATAAAATGTATAATAAAAATGAAGACGTATTTACCCTCGTAAAAGTGGCATACATTTTTATAATTTCTATTAACTGTTTTTGAGTAAGAGGCCTATTTAATGTAAGAAATCCGCGAAATCGTTTTTTCACTGTTACTTAACAGTTTTTAGACGAATATTATCACCTTACAAGTGGAAGATTTTTTTTAGTAACGAAATACAGTTCATTTTCCATTTTCCATCTGCTAGTCGGGGTTTAAATCAACAACAATTGGAGTAGAAATTCAAGTGTCATTGCACTTTATAAATAGAAAAATAGAAAAAAAAAGTGAAGCAAACGCCAAGAAAGTACAATTGAAACAATGGGAAATGGGAAATGCAATGAAAAAAATAATAAAAATTAATTTAACAAATAAAAATTCATAATCATATAGAAAACGAAGCAACAACAACAGTAACAACAAAACACAACTTAAAAGAAAAAAATAAACTAAATTAAATGAAATTTTATTGAATTAAAATTATAGAAAGAAACATACATACGACAGCCTTATTATTTGCATTACAATCACACAGTTTTATGGCAACATCAACTAAGAAGATGGCGAACAAGTGGTCGTAGAAGGAGAAGAGAGAGAGAGAGAGAGAGTGAGCGTTTCTTTGGCTTTAAGTTCATGTTACAATCAAGTGAGAAAAATCGACAACAACAACAACAAGAACAATAACATAAATACAGTAAGAGTAGAAGTGAAAAGAGATTTGCATACATTTGCAAGTAATGAAAATAACAGTAGCAGCTGTACAATAATAAACATCAGCACCAAGAACAACAAACAACAACAAAAGTGCAATAACTTCATTAAGCCGATTAGTTTTGTTATTGTCTAAGGTAAAGTGTCAACAACAATAATAATAAAAACAGAAATAAAAAACAACAAAGAACACCAACAAAAACTAGAACTACAACTGCACCAGCATTCACATGCACATTCACATCTACAGGTATAATACTAAAGAGAAGAGAGCAGAAAATAAACAAAATTGCATACATTTGGGAACAAAACATATACACACATACGCACACACACACAGAGCAATTTATTCTTTACTCTCTCTGTCGGCTGCTCTTTATTTCTAGGCTCTTTTTTTTTTCTTTAGCAACAACAGCAACAAAAATTCCTTCAGCTTTAAAATGTACTCCAAGGTATTAACTGTGAATAAATAGTACATGAGTAGTAGTAGTAGTAGTAGTAGTAGTACAACACAAGTAGTAGTAGTTGTAGTAGTAGTAGTGTATGCATGCATATTTCTTCTATAAGTATTTAACAAATGTTGAAAAGAGTAAAAATTTAAACAAAAACAAGAAGCTATAAAAGCAACAATAACAACACCAACAACAACAACAACAACAATCTAGAAAACATGATGTTTTGTTTGGGGTTTAATGTCAGTCTTAACAATACAACGAGTAGAATGCATTTAAATAACAATAGAAAACAGTATTTAAAATACAGAGTAATTGTGTGCGTGTGAGACAGAGATAGAGAGAGTGGAATATGATTGAAAGGAGAGGAAAAACAAAAGTACAATTTAAATGCAATGCCATAAATAGTAAGGCAAACTTTAAAGTTGTTTCAGATTTAATTTTAATTAAAGTTCTTTAAGATTTGCTATTCTTCTAAATATATTTGGATGATTAAAGAATTGACATTTAAGGAAATAAGTTAAGTAATGTAGAAACTATACATCGATTCTCTTTGTCTATTCAACCATCTACAGGTGTTTTCAAAGATGTTTAATTTGGAATTTTCACTGGACACTCGAAACAGCGACTTTACTCTCGAGATTCTAGTACATCTGTAACAAAAAAAATTACTAAAACAGAGATAAACAGAATACTGAGTCAAGCAAGGTCCACTCATTTCTCTTTATTGTGAATTACAACCCTTTATTAGCCAGGGTTTCAACCCAGCTTCTCACAGCAGCCATATCATGTATGTGTTAATTTTGTCTATGAGTGGCGGTACCTACTGCTTAAAGTCGACTTCGAGTGACAGATTTCAGAGAAACTTTTCGGGGCAACTTTATTTTACTCTCAGAGTTTTTGCCAGAAAACTTCTGAGAAGAAGTCGCCGAAAGAAATATTTGTTCGTGTTTCGTTTTGGTCTGAACCAGCGGTTGAAACATGGGTTCTCGTCTAATAAGCCAACACACTACCTACTAGACCACGCTGTTAAGCAAGTTTTATTTTAGAAAATCTAAATAAATTTTCTTTTACGATTGTGAACCTAACTGTCGAATTAAAGAAATTGTGGACATTACTTTGATTAGAAATACCATGGCTTTTCGTTTCGGTTTACTTTCCTAAAAAGAAACCCGATTTTATGATTGAATGTACTTTGTTTCAAAGCCTTTAGTTAGGCTTTAAAAATTTTTTTCCATACGAATTGCTTACAATCCAATATACATTACACACACTACAACTTTAAAATTTAAATTAAAGCTGAAGCGGGAGCTGGTTTTATAATAAAATGCTGTTAACATGTTATTGCGCCTAAAAGTAAACAGCATAAATTATAAATTCTACATAAAAGATCAAAAGTAAACAATGTAAACGACGGCAGACAGACAGACAGGCAAGTTACCTGGCTGAATACCAACAATATTAACAACAGTAGGCAGCAACGAAACACAACAGGAAAGCAACAGTAGGTTTTAAGAGTGAGTATGTTGCGTCTGATGACGCTCTCTCTCCATACGTCCGTCCGTACGTCCATCCGTCTAGAGCTGTTTTTATTTATAGACACATAAATGACTGCCTGGCTGGCTTGCTTTGGTTTGGCTTGGTTGTCTATTAAAAAAAACAACGAAAAAATAGGCTTGAAAAACAAAAAAAGAGAGAAACTTTAGCAGAGACGCTTTATATGCTACATGTGTAGTAAGTACTGACAGGGTACATATGATATATACATACATAATGTAAATATGTGTGTATGTATGTATGATGGCCATAAAAAAATAAAAGGAAATTTGTCCGTCTTCTATTTTTTCTTCTTCCTTTTGTAGAGTATTGGCGTTCATTTGCCTATTTTCCACTGGGTTTGTTTTTATGGGCCATCTATGGGTAGATTTATTCTGTTATAAATACGAATATTGCCAACCAACCAACTCCCTACTCTGGCATTTTCTTTTTTTTTTGTTTTTTTCTTTACCAAAAGGTAATATTTAAACACGTGTAACCATACCATTAGTTTAAACACCACCTTTTTCCCCATTTGATCCCGAATCTATTTTGCACTTTCTCTCCTTTTCTTTCCTTCCCTTTCATTTCCTTGTGCTTTTTCCGTGTTGGTTGGTGTAAAAATAATGGTGTTGGCCATGTTTTATAAGGTTACAGTTTTTATATGAAACTGTAGCGTTTGCTAAGTTAGCAGGCATGCAGCTGGAGTGGAGGGATGTCCTGGCCATCTCTGGCAAACATCCATCCATTCATTCATTCACTCATTGTTTGTATTTTGGTTGGTGCTCAAATGTTTACCGTATAAAAAGGGTGCTCTTTAGTTTACAGTCAGTTTTTCATGCCCGTTTTTGTTTTGCCATATGCATACCAAAACAACAAATAAAAAAAGATTTGCTTTGCGCTCGTTTTCTTTTATTTTTCCATTTCTCCGTTTCGCTATGGAAAATCGTCATCGTTTAGAAAGAGGAAAAATCATGGTAATTTTTTTTCCAGTTCATTCTGGTGGCCGCCTTTGTTGTCTGTTTACTTCTTTCTAGCCGTGCTATGTTGCCGGCTATTCCACACACTTTTGCCAATGTTTAGCATTTGGCCGGGCCAAGCCAAACTGTTCGTTCTACTGATTCTATCATCTAGAGGTGGAGGAGGAGAATAACAGGACATGCTTTATATACATATATAATGGTTTATTCACAGAACCAATGAATTGGTCAATTTTAAACCACAAATGTAGGTATGGTTCGTTGGTTGACATATAGCCATAGAGATAGATGGATAGAGATATAGATGGATAGTTACCATGTTCCTCATGTGAACTTTACATACACACAGCCATTGAAATGCATATTGACTGGATATATTATACTACCAGCCATTTATAGACAGTCGCACAGACAGGCTCACAGACAGACAGACAGATAATATAAAAAGTCAAAAGGTAAAAGTTTCCGCATTGAATTGAAAAATATGCGACAAATAGGGCGGCAAAATAAGGCAAAACAATAAACGTGTATACAGGAGCATTGCGGGTTGAAAGAAAGGGATGAGTTTGGCCGTACCTGGTTTGAAAGCCATAAGGACAAATATATATTCAGGTATTAAAGGAAAGCAAAGAACAAATTTGTTTATTTAAAAAAAAAAAAAATAACAATAAAAAATTATTGTAGCATATCCAAAAGGGGGAAATGTGCAATGTATTTTAAGGTATCGCATACAAGGCAGTTTAAACAAGCAAGAGGGAGAGAGAGGGAGTTAAAAAAGTGAAATAAATTTACTCGCTACAAGATTTTGATAAAAGTAAACTTTTTATTGACCTGTAAATAATAGCCAGAATATGGATGGTAATTTGCCATACGAAGAAAATAAATAATTCTTAACCTTAAAAAATGTTACATATGCAAGGGAGCAAGAATTTAAAACATATTTCATTCTTTATTTGAAGCATTGGCAAGCTACAGCGCTTGTTAAAACAATGCACCAGCAAAGACAAAATGCTCTGTATTGACCGTTGAAAACGTGAATAGTTCTTACGGTTGCTATAGCAGTTGAACAATTCTGATCCAGTAATTTTGAAGCCAAAGATATATCGAAGGAAACTAATAGAAATAATATTTCGATTGTTTAGAACGGATATACTAATGCCGGTTAAAATTGTTTTTAAGAATGGAGCACGACTTAAGGCGAATCACTGTTGAGTCGTACCAAAATCAAAGTACGTTTTGTAATTGCGTAAACGCCGTCCGAAGCTACATATATATATTTTTGTTAGACGCTCAAATTCTTTCTTAAATAAAAAATAATGGCATACCATTAGGGGAATTTTTTTTGCTTTTTCGTTAGCATAATTTTAGGAATGATTTCCAATCCAACAAACATTTTCTTTATATTTCTTTAGCATAAAACATTTCTCATAAGAAGAGATACTTTGAATTAAGACAGTTTATACAAAAAAACTTGTGCTTTCCACACTTCTTTCGCTTTTCAGTGTATATTTCTTAAACATTTTATTCAGTATGTAAAGGAGAACTTAAAATGATTCCTTTAAACTGTCAGTTTTAATAATCATAACAATAAGACCGCCTTGACTGCCTGTCATTTACCACAAAAGTAAATATTAATCATACGCCGTTGTGGTCGTTAAGGAAATTTTTATGAAATAAATGGCCGGCCAACAATAAAAAAAAAAAACACAGAATAAGAACAGCAAGTGTATGCATGAATTCTGTGTTGCTAGCCACAGTAACCACATCGAACCATAAAAACCGAAAAACTGAAATCAACATTCATTTGCAGTCCTTACTTTTTATTTTAATTTTATTTCTTCTCAGACCACTATCACCATCGCCATCATCATCGTCATCCGCAATTCGCCTCAATTTTTGTCGTTTCATTTAATTTTTCTTTTTACTGTTAAGTTTCCGTTTCCGTTAATTTATATTTGTATTGTTACGAGCGAGCATGACAACAATTACAAAATAGCTGTGCCAAATACAAAAAAAATAACGGCATTTTTCCTTTTGTCAACCTCCTCACTTCTCACTTGACTTATTCCGGTGAAAAAATCATCACACCTTCTTTGTAGTCTCACAGAAAGACTTCTTTGATTAGTGTGAGTGTGTATGTGTGTGTCGATGGGTGTCCTTTTAAATACTGAAATTATGCACAGTTTCCTTAACCCACTTGACGGGACATTTTCTTTCTTTTCCTTTTTTTTTGTGAGACGAACAAAATAAATACAAAAAAAATCACTCTGATTGTTATTTCTTAATTAACAATTATTGATGATGAATCCTGTTCGCGTATCTAAATATGGAGCGAGAGTGAGAGAGAGAGAGGGAGAGAGCAGGAGGAGCAGTAAACATTCTCTTTTCTTTTTCGTGTTTTTTTGCAAATGAAATACACAAATGAGTAGAGGAAACCAAAGAAATTGCCAATTTTCTTTTATTTCTTCTTAAGAAACCTTTAGATGTCCGTTTTGTATTAAAGTTAAGAGTTTAGTTCTTCAGGAAATAAAAACGCATAAAAGAGAGAATGTGAGACAGGGACGAAGATGTAAAGAGGACACCACAGAGGGCATAGAACGGAATAAATTCCCCTTATATCCGCTATTAATTAATAAACTTCCGTCAAATTAAGGCTTATTCTTTAGAAATAATTTTCATTTTTGTTGGGGGGAAAACAAATATAAATATAAGAAAATAAAGCATACTTATGGGGACATATGTGGTATTTATTTCCAAAATAATAATAATAATATTATGCTACAGGTTTTAATAACAGTTTTAAAGAAGCGTTAAGCACTTTAAGGCGTAAATACATATATAGTAAAGTAGAAAGGCAGTCTTATGCTTGAGTGACGAGACTTTCAGTTAAACGGCAGTCTAAATCAGAAGATTTTTATAGCAATTATTTAATCTTGTTCCTAAAAGATTGCTGAGAGGACATATGTTTTTACAGTTCTTTCCTTCTCGAAATTAGTTTGAACTGCGCACACATTGAAATTCTGATGTGTGTGAAGTTAAATTCTTTTTCATATTCTTTTTTTTACAGTGAATGTTATGTTAACAGACACTGTTAACTTAACATAATCAAAAAATTTGGAAAGGGAGGAAAGAAAATCGCTTAAAAATTGCAAAAATAGGGATAAATTAGAGAAAAAAAATTAAAGGAAGATGAAGCTAAACCTTTGAACTTTACAAAAAACCAATATGTATGAAAATAACATTTTGCTTATTGGAGATAATATGTCATTTATAAATCGTGAAAAGTTCGATAAAATTTAAAAAGGTGCGGTTTTCTGGCCTATTGGGCTGGATAGCTATTGGATCAAGGATTCCAAAACAGTTTTCGCTATGGTCGGGTCACGACCGAGAGCGGAGATATAGCCGACGAAGCTAACTTTTTTATGCGACCAAACAACATGCTCTATATAAATTGTGAAAAATTCGATAAAATTTAAAAAGGTGCGGTTTTCTGGCCTATTGGGCTGGATAGCTATTGGATCAAGGATTCCAAAACAGTTTTCGCTATGGTCGGGTCACGACCGAGAGCGGAGATATAGCAGACGAAGCTAACTTTTTTATGCGACCAAACAACATGCTCTATATAAATTGTGAAAAAGTCGATAAAATTTAAAAAGGTGCGGTTTTCTGGCTTATTGGGCTGGATAGCTATTGGATCAAGGATTCCAAAACAGTTTTCGCTATGGTCGGGTCACGACCGAGAGCGGAGATGTAGCAGACGAAGCTAACTTTTTTATGCGACCAAACAACATGCTCTATATAAATCGTGAAAAATTCGATAAAATTTAAAAAGGTGCGGTTTTCTGGCTTATTGGGCTGAATAGCTATTGGATCAAGGATTCCAAAACAGTTTTCGCTATGGTCGGGTCACGACCGAGAGCGGAGATATAGCCGACGAAGCTAACTTTTTTATGCGACCAAACAACATGCTCTATATAAATTGTGAAAAAGTCGATAAAATTTAAAAAGGTGCGGTTTTCTGGCTTATTGGGCTGGATAGCTATTGGATCAAGGATTCCAAAACAGTTTTCGCTATGGTCGGGTCACGACCGAGAGCGGAGATATAGCAGACGAAGCTAACTTTTTTATGCGACCAAACAACATGCTTTATATAAATTGTGAAAAATTCGATAAAATTTAAAAAGGTGCGGTTTTCTGGCCTATTGGGCTGGATAGCTATTGGATCAAGGACTCCAAAACAGTTTTCGCTATGGTCGGGTCACGACCGAGAGCGGAGATATAGCAGACGAAGCTAACTTTTTTATGCGACCAAACAACATGCTCTATATAAATCGTGAAAAATTCGATAAAATTTAAAAAGGTGCGGTTTTCTGGCCTATTGGGCTGGATAGCTATTGGATCAAGGACTCCAAAACAGTTTTCGCTATGGTCGGGTCACGACCGAGAGCGGAGACATAGCAGACGAAGCTAACTTTTTTATGCGACCAAACAACATGCTCTATATAAATCGTGAAAAATTCGATAAAATTTAAAAAGGTGCGGTTTTCTGGCCTATTGGGCTGGATAGCTATTGGATCAAGGACTCCAAAACAGTTTTCGCTATGGTCGGGTCACGACCGAGAGCGGAGATATAGCCGACGAAGCTAACTTTTTTATGCGACCAAACAACATGCTCTATATAAATCGTGAAAAATTCGATAAAATTTAAAAAGGTGCGGTTTTCTGGCCTATTGGGCTGGATAGCTATTGGATCAAGGATTCCAAAACAGTTTTCGCTATGGTCGGGTCACGACCGAGAGCGGAGATATAGCAGACGAAGCTATCTTTTTTATGCGACCAAACAACATGCTCTATATAAATTGTGAAAAAGTCGGTAAAATTTAAAAACGTGCGGTTTTCTGGCCTATTGGGCTGGATAGCTATTGGATCAAGGATTCCAAAACAGTTTTCGCTATGATCGGGTCACGACCGAGAGCGGAGATATAGCCGACGAAGCTAACTTTTTTATGGGACCAAACAACATGCTCTATATAAATTGTGAAAAAGTCGATAAAATTTAAAAAGGTGCGGTTTTCTGGCTTATTGGGCTGAATAGCTATTGGATCAAGGATTCCAAAACAGTTTTCGCTATGGTCGGGTCACGACCGAGAGCGGAGATATAGCCGACGAAGCTAACTTTTTTATGCGACCAAACAACATGCTCTATATAAATTGTGAAAAAGTCGATAAAATTTAAAAAGGTGCGGTTTTCTGGCCTATTGGGCTGGATAGCTATTGGATCAAGGATTCCAAAACAGTTTTCGCTATGGTCGGGTCACGACCGAGAGCGGAGATATAGCAGACGAAGCTAACTTTTTTATGCGACCAAACAACATGCTCTATATAAATTGTGAAAAAGTCGATAAAATTTAAAAAGGTGCGGTTTTCTGGCTTATTGGGCTGGATAGCTATTGGATCAAGGATTCCAAAACGGTTTTCGCTATGGTCGGGTCACGACCGAGAGCGGAGATATAGCAGACGAAGCTAACTTTTTTATGCGACCAAACAACATGCTCTATATAAATCGTGAAAAATTCGATAAAATTTAAAAAGGTGCGGTTTTCTGGCTTATTGGGCTGAATAGCTATTGGATCAAGGATTCCAAAACAGTTTTCGCTATGGTCGGGTCACGACCGAGAGCGGAGATATAGCCGACGAAGCTAACTTTTTTATGCGACCAAACAACACTCTATATAAATTGTGAAAAAGTCGATAAAATTTAAAAAGGTGCGGTTTTCTGGCTTATTGGGCTGGATAGCTATTGGATCAAGGATTCCAAAACAGTTTTCGCTATGGTCGGGTCACGACCGAGAGCGGAGATATAGCAGACGAAGCTAACTTTTTTATGCGACCAAACAACATGCTCTATATAAATTGTGAAAAATTCGATAAAATTTAAAAAGGTGCGGTTTTCTGGCCTATCGGGCTGGATAGCTATTGGATCAAGGACTCCAAAACAGTTTTCGCTATGGTCGGGTCACGACCGAGAGCGGAGATATAGCCGACGAAGCTAACTTTTTTATGCGACCAAACAACATGCTCTATATAAATCGTGAAAAATTCGATAAAATTTAAAAAGGTGCGGTTTTGTGGCCTATTGGGCTGGATAGCTATTGGATCAAGGACTCCAAAACAGTTTTCGCTATGGTCGGGTCACGACCGAGAGCGGAGATATAGCCGACGAAGCTAACTTTTTTATGCGACCAAACAACATGCTCTATATAAATCGTGAAAAATTCGATAAAATTTAAAAAGGTGCGGTTTTCTGGCCTACTGGGCTGGATAGCTATTGGATCAAGGATTCCAAAACAGTTTTCGCTATGATCGGGTCACGACCGAGAGCGGAGATATAGCCGACGAAGCTAACTTTTTTATGGGACCAAACAACATGCTCTATATAAATTGTGAAAAAGTCGATAAAATTTAAAAAGGTGCGGTTTTCTGGCTTATTGGGCTGAATAGCTATTGGATCAAGGATTCCAAAACAGTTTTCGCTATGGTCGGGTCACGACCGAGAGCGGAGATATAGCCGACGAAGCTAACTTTTTTATGCGACCAAACAACATGCTCTATATAAATTGTGAAAAAGTCGATAAAATTTAAAAAGGTGCGGTTTTCTGGCCTATTGGGCTGGATAGCTATTGGATCAAGGATTCCAAAACAGTTTTCGCTATGGTCGGGTCACGACCGAGAGCGGAGATATAGCAGACGAAGCTAACTTTTTTATGCGACCAAACAACATGCTCTATATAAATTGTGAAAAAGTCGATAAAATTTAAAAAGGTGCGGTTTTCTGGCTTATTGGGCTGGATAGCTATTGGATCAAGGATTCCAAAACAGTTTTCGCTATGGTCGGGTCACGACCGAGAGCGGAGATATAGCAGACGAAGCTAACTTTTTTATGCGACCAAACAACATGCTCTATATAAATCGTGAAAAATTCGATAAAATTTAAAAAGGTGCGGTTTTCTGGCTTATTGGGCTGAATAGCTATTGGATCAAGGATTCCAAAACAGTTTTCGCTATGGTCGGGTCACGACCGAGAGCGGAGATATAGCCGACGAAGCTAACTTTTTTATGCGACCAAACAACATGCTCTATATAAATTGTGAAAAAGTCGATAAAATTTAAAAAGGTGCGGTTTTCTGGCTTATTGGGCTGGATAGCTATTGGATCAAGGATTCCAAAACAGTTTTCGCTATGGTCGGGTCACGACCGAGAGCGGAGATATAGCAGACGAAGCTAACATTTTTATGCGACCAAACAACATGCTTTATATAAATTGTGAAAAATTCGATAAAATTTAAAAAGGTGCGGTTTTCTGGCCTATTGGGCTGGATAGCTATTGGATCAAGGACTCCAAAACAGTTTTCGCTATGGTCGGGTCACGACCGAGAGCGGAGATATAGCCGACGAAGCTAACTTTTTTATGCGACCAAACAACATGCTCTATATAAATCGTGAAAAATTCGATAAAATTTAAAAAGGTGCGGTTTTCTGGCCTATTGGGCTGGATAGCTATTGGATCAAGGATCCCAAAACAGTTTTCGCTATGGTCGGGTCACGACCGAGAGCGGAGATATAGCAGACGAAGCTAACTTTTTTATGCGACCAAACAACATGCTCTATATAAATTGTGAAAAAGTCGATAAAATTTAAAAAGGTGCGGTTTTCTGGCCTACTGGGCTGGATAGCTATTGGATCAAGGATTCCAAAACAGTTTTCGCTATGGTCGGGTCACGACCGAGAGCGGAGATATAGCCGACGAAGCTAACTTTTTTATGGGACCAAACAACATGCTCTATATAAATTGTGGAAAAGTCGATAAAATTTAAAAAGGTGCGGTTTTCTGGCTTATTGGGCTGAATAGCTATTGGATCAAGGATTCCAAAACAGTTTTCGCTATGGTCGGGTCACGACCGAGAGCGGAGATATAGCCGACGAAGCTAACTTTTTTATGCGACCAAACAACATGCTCTATATAAATTGTGAAAAAGTCGATAAAATTTAAAAAGGTGCGGTTTTCTGGCCTATTGGGCTGGATAGCTATTGGATCAAGGATTCCAAAACAGTTTTCGCCATGGTCGGGTCACGACCGAGAGCGGAGATATAGCAGACGAAGCTAACTTTTTTATGCGACCAAACAACATGCTCTATATAAATTGTGAAAAAGTCGATAAAATTTAAAAAGGTGCGGTTTTCTGGCTTATTGGGCTGGATAGCTATTGGATCAAGGATTCCAAAACAGTTTTCGCTATGGTCGGGTCACGACCGAGAGCGGAGATATAGCAGACGAAGCTAACTTTTTTATGCGACCAAACAACATGCTCTATATAAATCGTGAAAAATTCGATAAAATTTAAAAAGGTGCGGTTTTCTGGCTTATTGGGCTGAATAGCTATTGGATCAAGGATTCCAAAACAGTTTTCGCTATGGTCGGGTCACGACCGAGAGCGGAGATATAGCCGACGAAGCTAACTTTTTTATGCGACCAAACAACATGCTCTATATAAATTGTGAAAAAGTCGATAAAATTTAAAAAGGTGCGGTTTTCTGGCCTATTGGGCTGGATAGCTATTGGATCAAGGATTCCAAAACAGTTTTCGCTATGGTCGGGTCACGACCGAGAGCGGAGATATAGCAGACGAAGCTAACTTTTTTATGCGACCAAACAACATGCTCTATATAAATTGTGAAAAAGTCGATAAAATTTAAAAAGGTGCGGTTTTCTGGCTTATTGGGCTGGATAGCTATTGGATCAAGGATTCCAAAACAGTTTTCGCTATGGTCGGGTCACGACCGAGAGCGGAGATATAGCAGACGAAGCTAACTTTTTTATGCGACCAAACAACATGCTCTATATAAATCGTGAAAAATTCGATAAAATTTAAAAAGGTGCGGTTTTCTGGCCTATTGGGCTGGATAGCTATTGGATCAAGGATTCCAAAACAGTTTTCGCTATGGTCGGGTCACGACCGAGAGCGGAGATATGCCGACGAAGCTAACTTTTTTATGCGACCAAACAACATGCTCTATATAAATTGTAAAAAAGTCGATAAAATTTAAAAAGGTGCGGTTTTCTGGCTTATTGGGCTGGATAGCTATTGGATCAAGGATTCCAAAACAGTTTTCGCTATGGTCGGGTCACGACCGAGAGTGGAGATATAGCAGACGAAGCTAACTTTTTTATGCGACCAAACAACATGCTCTATATAAATTGTGAAAAAGTCGATAAAATTTAAAAAGGTGCGGTTTTCTGGCCTATTGGGCTGGATAGCTATTGGATCAAGGATTCCAAAACAGTTTTCGCTATGGTCGGGTCACGACCGAGAGCGGAGATATAGCCGACGAAGCTAACTTTTTTATGCGACCAAACAACATGCTCTATATAAATTGTGAAAAAGTCGATAAAATTTAAAAAGGTGCGGTTTTCTGGCTTATTGGGCTGGATAGCTATTGGATCAAGGATTCCAAAACAGTTTTCGCTATGGTCGGGTCACGACCGAGAGCGGAGATATAGCAGACGAAGCTAACTTTTTTATGCGACCAAACAACATGCTCTATATAAATTGTGAAAAATTCGATAAAATTTAAAAAGGTGCGGTTTTCTGGCCTATTGGGCTGGATAGCTATTGGATCAAGGACTCCAAAACAGTTTTCGCTATGGTCGGGTCACGACCGAGAGCGGAGATATAGCCGACGAAGCTAACTTTTTTATGCGACCAAACAACATGCTCTATATAAATCGTGAAAAATTCGATAAAATTTAAAAAGGTGCGGTTTTCTGGCCTATTGGGCTGGATAGCTATTGGATCAAGGACTCCAAAACAGTTTTCGCTATGGTCGGGTCACGACCGAGAGCGGAGATATAGCCGACGAAGCTAACTTTTTTATGCGACCAAACAACATGCTCTATATAAATCGTGAAAAATTCGATAAAATTTAAAAAGGTGCGGTTTTCTGGCCTATTGGGCTGGATAGCTATTGGATCAAGGACTCCAAAACAGTTTTCGCTATGGTCGGGTCACGACCGAGAGCGGAGATATAGCCGACGAAGCTAACTTTTTTATGCGACCAAACAACATGCTCTATATAAATCGTGAAAAATTCGATAAAATTTAAAAAGGTGCGGTTTTCTGGCCTATTGGGCTGGATAGCTATTGGATCAAGGATTCCAAAACAGTTTTCGCTATGGTCGGGTCACGACCGAGAGCGGAGATATAGCCGACGAAGCTAACTTTTTTATGCGACCAAACAACATGCTCTATATAAATTGTGAAAAAGTCGATAAAATTTAAAAAGGTGCGGTTTTCTGGCTTATTGGGCTGGATAGCTATTGGATCAAGGATTCCAAAACAGTTTTCGCTATGGTCGGGTCACGACCGAGAGCGGAGATATAGCAGACGAAGCTAACTTTTTTATGCGACCAAACAACATGCTCTATATAAATCGTGAAAAATTCGATAAAATTTAAAAAGGTGCGGTTTTCTGGCTTATTGGGCTGAATAGCTATTGGATCAAGGATTCCAAAACAGTTTTCGCTATGGTCGGGTCACGACCGAGAGCGGAGATATAGCCGACGAAGCTAACTTTTTTATGCGACCAAACAACATGCTCTATATAAATTGTGAAAAAGTCGATAAAATTTAAAAAGGTGCGGTTTTCTGGCCTACTGGGCTGGATAGCTATTGGATCAAGGATTCCAAAACAGTTTTCGCTATGGTCGGGTCACGACCGAGAGCGGAGATATAGCCGACGAAGCTAACTTTTTTATGCGACCAAACAACATGCTCTATATAAATTGTGAAAAAGTCGATAAAATTTAAAAAGGTGCGGTTTTCTGGCCTATTGGGTTGGATAGCTATTGGATCAAGGATTCCAAAACAGTTTTCGCTATGGTCGGGTCACGACCGAGAGCGGAGATATAGCCGACGAAGCTAACTTTTTTATGCGACCAAACAACATGCTCTATATAAATCGTGAAAAATTCGATAAAATTTAAAAAGGTGCGGTTTTCTGGCCTATTGGGCTGGATAGCTATTGGATCAAGGATTCCAAAACAGTTTTCGCTATGGTCGGGTCACGACCGAGAGCGGAGATATAGCCGACGAAGCTAACTTTTTTATGCGACCAAACAACATGCTCTATATAAATTGTGAAAAAGTCGATAAAATTTAAAAAGGTGCGGTTTTCTGGCTTATTGGGCTGGATAGCTATTGGATCAAGGATTCCAAAACAGTTTTCGCTATGGTCGGGTCACGACCGAGAGCGGAGATATAGCCGACGAAGCTAACTTTTTTATGGGACCAAACAACATGCTCTATATAAATTGTGAAAAAGTCGATAAAATTTAAAAAGGTGCGGTTTTCTGGCTTATTGGGCTGGATAGCTATTGGATCAAGGATTCCAAAACAGTTTTCGCTATGGTCGGGTCACGACCGAGAGCGGAGATATAGCCAACGAAGCTAACTTTTTTATGCGACCAAACAACATGCTCTATATAAATTGTGAAAAAGTCGATAAAATTTAAAAAGGTGCGGTTTTCTGGCTTATTGGGCTGGATAGCTATTGGATCAAGGATTCCAAAACAGTTTTCGCTATGGTCGGGTCACGACCGAGAGCGGAGATATAGCCGACGAAGCTAACTTTTTTATGGGACCAAACAACATGCTCTGTATAAATCGTGAAAAATTCGATAAAATTTAAAAAGGTGCGGTTTTCTGGCCTATTGGGCTGGATAGCTATTGGATCAAGGATTCCAAAACAGTTTTCGCTATGGTCGGGTCACGACCGAGAGCGGAGATATAGCCGACGAAGCTGCTTACGTACTATTGTGTATATATTGTAATATTGCGTAATAAGAACTGCAATAAACAGATAATCACACATTTCCGAAAGCTATTGTAATCCGATAAATAAATCAATATTGTGGGAAAACAGGACTGAGTGGGCGGACAAAGTAAATTGCTTTTCAAGCTTTTTACGTCCTTTTAACTAACCCAATCGCCAGAACCCTTAACAGAGAGAGTTTTCATAGTCAGAGCTTAACAGAACAGATTTCAGATTTTAACAGCACAGATTTAAAATTCTAACAGAACAGATTGCACATTTTTTACAGAACACATATGAGATTTCACAGAGAAACAGCGTTGTTTTTAAGTTTAGTTTTTTGTCGGACAGTTTATTGTAGACGATATACAGCATACTAATTTGAAGGCGCTGTGGTATAGCAGGTAGTGTGTTGGCTTGTTAACCGTAAAGCCACGGTTCGAACCCCGGGTCGGGCAATCAATACGATTTTTTTTTCTTATTTTCTTTTTTAATTTTTTCTAATACATATCAAACATATAAAAAGCCACGGTTCAAACCCCGGTTCGGGCATTAATACGATTTTTTTTCTTTTTTTAATTTTTTCTGATACATATCAAATATATAAAATTTATCAGTATATATTGGTATCAGTTATTAAAATATTTGTATTAGAAAAAATTAAAAAAAAATTATACAAAAACCCCAACTACGGATTGAACTCGGTCATGATAGAGTATATGTATTTGAATTTCAAATTCGTCTTTCAAAAATATGTCTCATTAAAAATCTAGTACGGAGATATAGCAGACGAAGCTAACTTTTTTATTCGACCAAACAACATGCTCTATATAAATCGTGAAAAATTCGATAAAATTTAAAAAGGTGAGGTTTTCTGGCCTATTGGGCTGGATAGCTATTGGATCAAGGATTCCAAAACAGTTTTCGCTATGGTCGGGTCACGACCGAGAGCGGAGATATAGCCGACGAAGCTAACTTTTTTATGGGACCAAACAACATGCTCTATATAAATCGTGAAAAATTCGATAAAATTTAAAAAGGTGCGGTTATCTGGCCTATTGGGCTGGATAGCTATTGGATCAAGGATTGCAAAACAGTTTTCGCTATGGTCGGGTCACGACCGAGAGCGGGGATATAGCCGACGAAGCTAACTTTTTTATGGGACCAAACAACATGCTCTATATAAATTGTGAAAAAGTCGATAAAATTTAAAAAGGTGCGGTTTTCTGGCTTATTGGGCTGGATAGCTATTGGATCAACGATTCCAAAACAGTTTTCGCTATGGTCGGGTCACGACCGCGAGCGGAGATATAGCCGACGAAGCTAACTTTTTTATGGGACCAAACAACATGCTCTATATAAATTGTGAAAAAGTCGATAAAATTTAAAAAGGTGCGGTTTTCTGGCTTATTGGGCTGGCTAGCTATTGGATCAAGGATTCCAAAACAGTTTTCGCTATGGTCGGGTCACGACCGAGAGCGGAGATATAGCCGACGAAGCTAACTTTTTTATGCGACCAAACAACATGCTCTATATAAATTGTGAAAAAGTCGATAAAATTTAAAAAGGTGCGGTTTTCTGGCCTATTGGGCTGGATAGCTATTGGATCAAGGATTCCAAAACAGTTTTCGCTATGGTCGGGTCACGACCGAGAGCGGAGATATAGCCGACGAAGCTAACTTTTTTATGCGATCAAACAACATGCTCTATATAAATTGTGAAAAAGTCGATAAAATTTAAAAAGGTGCGGTTTTCTGGCTTATTGGGCTGGATAGCTATTGGATCAAGGATTCCAAAACAGTTTTCGCTATGGTCGGGTCACGACCGAGAGCGGAGATATAGCCGACGAAGCTAACTTTTTTATGCGACCAAACAACATGCTCTATATAAATTGTGAAAAAGTCGATAAAATTTAAAAAGGTGCGGTTTTCTGGCCTATTGGGCTGGATAGCTATTGGATCAAGGATTCCAAAACAGTTTTCGCTATGGTCGGGTCACGACCGAGAGCGGAGATATAGCCGACGAAGCTAACTTTTTTATGCGACCAAACAACATGCTCTATATAAATTGTGAAAAAGTCGATAAAATTTAAAAAGGTGCGGTTTTCTGGCTTATTGGGCTGGATAGCTATTGGATCAAGGATTCCAAAACAGTTTTCGCTATGGTCGGGTCACGACCGAGAGCGGAGATATAGCCGACGAAGCTAACTTTTTTATGGGACCAAACAACATGCTCTGTATAAATCGTGAAAAATTCGATAAAATTTAAAAAGGTGCGGTTTTCTGGCCTATTGGGCTGGATAGCTATTGGATCAAGGATTCCAAAACAGTTTTCGCTATGGTCGGGTCACGACCGAGAGCGGAGATATAGCCGACGAAGCTGCTTACGTACTATTGTGTATATATTGTAATATTGCGTAATAAGAACTGCAATAAACAGATAATCACACATTTCCGAAAGCTATTGTAATCCGATAAATAAATCAATATTGTGGGAAAACAGGACTGAGTGGGCGGACAAAGTAAATTGCTTTTCAAGCTTTTTACGTCCTTTTAACTAACCCAATCGCCAGAACCCTTAACAGAGAGAGTTTTCATAGTCAGAGCTTAACAGAACAGATTTCAGATTTTAACAGCACAGATTTAAGATTCTAACAGAACAGATTTCACATTTTTTACAGAACACATATGAGATTTCACAGAGAAACAGCGTTGTTTTTAAGTTTAGTTTTTTGTCGGACAGTTTATTGTAGACGATATACAGCATACTAATTTGAAGTCGCTGTGGTATAGCAGGTAGTGTGTTGGCTTGTTAACCGTAAAGCCACGGTTCGAACCCCGGGTCGGGCATCAATACGACTTTTTTTTTTTTATTTTCTTTTTTAATTTTTTCTAATACATATCAAACATATAAAAAGCCACGGTTCAAACCCCGGTTCGGGCATTAATACGATTTTTTTTCTTTTTTTAATTTTTTCTGATACATATCAAATATATAAAATTTATCAGTATATATTGGTATCAGTTATTAATATATTTGTATTAGAAAAAATTAAAAAAAAATTATACAAAAACCCCAACTACGGATTGAACTCGGTCATGATAGAGTATATGTATTTGAATTTCAAATTCATCTTTCAAAAATATGTCTCATTAAAAATCTAGTACATACATATTCGCAACTCTTAACAATAATGTCAAACGGCCAGGATTTTTTTCTTTTTTATTAAATATATACATATTTATGTATTCTATTTTCTTTTATTTTGCTATTATGCATCATAATAGCATAATTTATACATATGTATATGCATATAACATTATATTAAATTAATAAGCTTTAAAATTTATCAGTATATATGTATGTACATATGTACATACTTAAATGTACATACTTAAATGGCTGGTTTTCATAGTACATATATTTTATGATTATAAATTTATTTAACTTTACTTGGCACAAAGAAGTAAAAAAAGGAAAAGTAATGTGGTTTTAATTCTATGTTACAGAAAAATAATTTTTTTAATTCATAATCACAAATTACATTTCTAACAAAAATATAATTTTTTTGATAAATTTTAAATAAAATATATAATTCACATACATTATCATTAATTATTATGTTAATACAATGTTATGTAGTACAAAATAATCAATATCGAAATACGTAACTAGGTACAATGAAAACAACGGGGAAGCCCCAGTTTTGTTTTTGCTTTTAATATCACAGTTATTTAAATATAAAAAAATTCCCGTGTTTACTTTACGTCAAAGTAACCAAACATAAAGCAAAGCGCATTAAAGACGACGTGGTCTAGTAGGTAGTGTGTCAGCTTATTAGCAGCAAGGTCGCGGTTCAAACCCCAAGTCAGGCATAAAATCTTTTTTCTTTTTTAAATTTTTTAAAATATTTTTTTGCGTCAAAAGCATAAAAGTGTAAAAAAATAAGCAAAATGTAGGTATTTGCTTATTATTGATCAAGTTCAATGCCCATTTGGGATTTTTGTGCGATTTTTTTTTCTTATTTAAATTTATTCTAATTCACATATATTAATATATTGATAAATTTTATATATTTGATATGTATTAGAAAAAGTAAAAAAAATGTTTTTGACGCCCGACCCGGGGTTCGAACCGTGGCTTTACGGTTAACAAGCCAACACACTACCTGCTATACCACAGCGACTTCAAATTAGTATGCTGTATATCGTCTACAATAAACTGTCCGACAAAAAACTAAACTTAAAAACAACGCTGTTTCTCTGTGAAATCTCATATGTGTTCTGTAAAAAATGTGCAATCTGTTCTGTTAGAATCTTAAATCTGTGCTGTTAAAATCTGAAATCTGTTCTGTTAAGATCTGACTATGAAAACTCTCTCTGTTAAGGGTTCTGGCGATTGGGTTAGTTAAAAGGACGTAAAAAGCTTGAAAAGCAATTTACTTTGTCCGCCCACTCAGTCCTGTTTTCCCACAATATTGATTTATTTATCGGATTACAATAGCTTTCGGAAATGTGTGATTATCTGTTTATTGCAGTTCTTATTACGCAATATTACACAATAGTACGTAAGCAGCTTCGTCGGCTATATCTCCGCTCTCGGTCGTGACCCGACCATAGCGAAAACTGTTTTGGAATCCTTGATCCAATAGCTATCCAGCCCAATAGGCCAGAAAACCGCACCTTTTTAAATTTTATCGAATTTTTCACGATTTATATAGAGCATGTTGTTTGGTCGCATAAAAAAGTTAGCTTCGTCGGCTATATCTCCGCTCTCCGTCGTGACCCGACCATAGCGAAAACTGTTTTGGAGTCCTTGATCCAATAGCTATCCAGCCCAATAAGCCAGAAAACCGCACCTTTTTAAATTTTATCGACTTTTTCACAATTTATATAGAGCATGTTGTTTGGTCCCATAAAAAAGTTAGCTTCGTCGGCTATATCTCCGCTCTCGGTCGTGACCCGACCATAGCGAAAACTGTTTTGGAATCCTTGATCCAATAGCTATCCAGCCCAATAAGCCAGAAAACCGCACCTTTTTAAATTTTATCGACTTTTTCACAATTTATATAGAGCATGTTGTTTGGTCCCATAAAAAAGTTAGCTTCGTCGGCTATATCTCCGCTCTCGGTCGTGACCCGACCATAGCGAAAACTGTTTTGGAATCCTTGATCCAATAGCTATCCAGCCCAATAGGCCAGAAAACCGCACCTTTTTAAATTTTATCGACTTTTTCACAATTTATATAGAGCATGTTGTTTGGTCGCATAAAAAAGTTAGCTTCGTCTGCTATATCTCCGCTCTCGGTCGTGACCCGACCATAGCGAAAACTGTTTTGGAATCCTTGATCCAATAGCTATCCAGCCCAATAGGCCAGAAAACCGCACCTTTTTAAATTTTATCGAATTTTTCACGATTTATATAGAGCATGTTGTTTGGTCGCATAAAAAAGTTAGCTTCGTCGGCTATATCTCCGCTCTCCGTCGTGACCCGACCATAGCGAAAACTGTTTTGGAGTCCTTGATCCAATTGCTATCCAGCCCAATAAGCCAGAAAACCGCACCTTTTTAAATTTTATCGACTTTTTCACAATTTATATAGAGCATGTTGTTTGGTCCCATAAAAAAGTTAGCTTCGTCGGCTATATCTCCGCTCTCGGTCGTGACCCGACCATAGCGAAAACTGTTTTGGAATCCTTGATCCAATAGCTATCCAGCCTAATAAGCCAGAAAACCGCACCTTTTTAAATTTTATCGACTTTTTCACAATTTATATAGAGCATGTTGTTTGGTCCCATAAAAAAGTTAGCTTCGTCGGCTATATCTCCGCTCTCGGTCGTGACCCGACCATAGCGAAAACTGTTTTGGAATCCTTGATCCAATAGCTATCCAGCCCAATAAGCCAGAAAACCGCACCTTTTTAAATTTTATCGACTTTTTCACAATTTATATAGAGCATGTTGTTTGGTCCCATAAAAAAGTTAGCTTCGTCGGCTATATCTCCGCTCTCGGTCGTGACCCGACCATAGCGAAAACTGTTTTGGAATCCTTGATCCAATAGCTATCCAGCCCAATAAGCCAGAAAACCGCACCTTTTTAAATTTTATCGACTTTTTCACAATTTATATAGAGCATGTTGTTTGGTCCCATAAAAAAGTTAGCTTCGTCGGCTATATCTCCGCTCTCGGTCGTGACCCGACCATAGCGAAAACTGTTTTGGAATCCTTGATCCAATAGCTATCCAGCCCAATAAGCCAGAAAACCGCACCTTTTTAAATTTTATCGACTTTTTCACAATTTATATAGAGCATGTTGTTTGGTCACATAAAAAAGTTAGCTTCGTCGGCTATATCTCCGCTCTCGGTCGTGACCCGACCATAGCGAAAACTGTTTTGGAATCCTTGATCCAATAGCTATCCAGCCCAATAAGCCAGAAAACCGCACCTTTTTAAATTTTATCGACTTTTTCACAATTTATATAGAGCATGTTGTTTGGTCCCATAAAAAAGTTAGCTTCGTCGGTTATATCTCCGCTCTCGGTCGTGACCCGACCATAGCGAAAACTGTTTTGGAATCCTTGATCCAATAGCTATCCAGCCCAATAAGCCAGAAAACCGCACCTTTTTAAATTTGATCGACTTTTTCACAATTTATATAGAGCATGTTGTTTGGTCCCATAAAAAAGTTAGCTTCGTCGGCTATATCTCCGCTCTCGGTCGTGACCCGACCATAGCGAAAACTGTTTTGGAATCCTTGATCCAATAGCTATCCAGCCCAATAAGCCAGAAAACCGCACCTTTTTAAATTTTATCGACTTTTTCACAATTTATATAGATCATGTTGTTTGGTCCCATAAAAAAGTTAGCTTCGTCGGTTATATCTCCGCTCTCGGTCGTGACCCGACCATAGCGAAAACTGTTTTGGAATCCTTGATCCAATAGCTATCCAGCCTAATAAGCCAGAAAACCGCACCTTTTTAAATTTTATCGACTTTTTCACAATTTATATAGAGCATGTTGTTTGGTCCCATAAAAAAGTTAGCTTCGTCGGCTATATCTCCGCTCTCGGTCGTGACCCGACCATAGCGAAAACTGTTTTGGAATCCTTGATCCAATAGCTATCCAGCCCAATAAGCCAGAAAACCGCACCTTTTTAAATTTTATCGACTTTTTCACAATTTATATAGAGCATGTTGTTTGGTCCCATAAAAAAGTTAGCTTCGTCGGCTATATCTCCGCTCTCGGTTGTGACCCGACCATAGCGAAAACTGTTTTGGAATCCTTGATCCAATAGCTATCCAGCCCAATAAGCCAGAAAACCGCACCTTTTTAAATTTTATCGACTTTTTCACAATTTATATAGAGCATGTTGTTTGGTCCCATAAAAAAGTTAGCTTCGTCGGTTATATCTCCGCTCTCGGTCGTGACCCGACCATAGCGAAAACTGTTTTGGAATCCTTGATCCAATAGCTATCCAGCCCAATAAGCCAGAAAACCGCACCTTTTTAAATTTGATCGACTTTTTCACAATTTATATAGAGCATGTTGTTTGGTCCCATAAAAAAGTTAGCTTCGTCGGCTATATCTCCGCTCTCGGTCGTGACCCGACCATAGCGAAAACTGTTTTGGAATCCTTGATCCAATAGCTATCCAGCCCAATAGGCCAGAAAACCGCACCTTTTTAAATTTTATCGAATTTTTCACGATTTATATAGAGCATGTTGTTTGGTCGCATAAAAAAGTTAGCTTCGTCGGCTATATCTCCGCTCTCCGTCGTGACCCGACCATAGCGAAAACTGTTTTGGAGTCCTTGATCCAATTGCTATCCAGCCCAATAAGCCAGAAAACCGCACCTTTTTAAATTTTATCGACTTTTTCACAATTTATATAGAGCATGTTGTTTGGTCCCATAAAAAAGTTAGCTTCGTCGGCTATATCTCCGCTCTCGGTCGTGACCCGACCATAGCGAAAACTGTTTTGGAATCCTTGATCCAATAGCTATCCAGCCTAATAAGCCAGAAAACCGCACCTTTTTAAATTTTATCGACTTTTTCACAATTTATATAGAGCATGTTGTTTGGTCCCATAAAAAAGTTAGCTTCGTCGGCTATATCTCCGCTCTCGGTCGTGACCCGACCATAGCGAAAACTGTTTTGGAATCCTTGATCCAATAGCTATCCAGCCCAATAAGCCAGAAAACCGCACCTTTTTAAATTTTATCGACTTTTTCACAATTTATATAGAGCATGTTGTTTGGTCCCATAAAAAAGTTAGCTTCGTCGGTTATATCTCCGCTCTCGGTCGTGACCCGACCATAGCGAAAACTGTTTTGGAATCCTTGATCCAATAGCTATCCAGCCCAATAAGCCAGAAAACCGCACCTTTTTAAATTTGATCGACTTTTTCACAATTTATATAGAGCATGTTGTTTGGTCCCATAAAAAAGTTAGCTTCGTCGGCTATATCTCCGCTCTCGGTCGTGACCCGACCATAGCGAAAACTGTTTTGGAATCCTTGATCCAATAGCTATCCAGCCCAATAAGCCAGAAAACCGCACCTTTTTAAATTTTATCGACTTTTTCACAATTTATATAGATCATGTTGTTTGGTCCCATAAAAAAGTTAGCTTCGTCGGTTATATCTCCGCTCTCGGTCGTGACCCGACCATAGCGAAAACTGTTTTGGAATCCTTGATCCAATAGCTATCCAGCCTAATAAGCCTGAAAACCGCACCTTTTTAAATTTTATCGACTTTTTCACAATTTATATAGAGCATGTTGTTTGGTCCCATAAAAAAGTTAGCTTCGTCGGCTATATCTCCGCTCTCGGTCGTGACCCGACCATAGCGAAAACTGTTTTGGAATCCTTGATCCAATAGCTATCCAGCCCAATAAGCCAGAAAACCGCACCTTTTTAAATTTTATCGACTTTTTCACAATTTATATAGAGCATGTTGTTTGGTCACATAAAAAAGTTAGCTTCGTCGGCTATATCTCCGCTCTCGGTCGTGACCCGACCATAGCGAAAACTGTTTTGGAATCCTTGATCCAATAGCTATCCAGCCCAATAAGCCAGAAAACCGCACCTTTTTAAATTTTATCGACTTTTTCACAATTTATATAGAGCATGCTGTTTGGTCCCATAAAAAAGTTAGCTTCGTCGGTTATATCTCCGCTCTCGGTCGTGACCCGACCATAGCGAAAACTGTTTTGGAATCCTTGATCCAATAGCTATCCAGCCCAATAAGCCAGAAAACCGCACCTTTTTAAATTTGATCGACTTTTTCACAATTTATATAGAGCATGTTGTTTGGTCCCATAAAAAAGTTAGCTTCGTCGGCTATATCTCCGCTCTCGGTCGTGACCCGACCATAGCGAAAACTGTTTTGGAATCCTTGATCCAATAGCTATCCAGCCCAATAAGCCAGAAAACCGCACCTTTTTAAATTTTATCGACTTTTTCACAATTTATATAGATCATGTTGTTTGGTCCCATAAAAAAGTTAGCTTCGTCGGTTATATCTCCGCTCTCGGTCGTGACCCGACCATAGCGAAAACTGTTTTGGAATCCTTGATCCAATAGCTATCCAGCCCAATAAGCCAGAAAACCGCACCTTTTTAAATTTTATCGACTTTTTCACAATTTATATAGAGCATGTTGTTTGGTCCCATAAAAAAGTTAGCTTCGTCGGCTATATCTCCGCTCTCGGTCGTGACCCGACCATAGCGAAAACTGTTTTGGAATCCTTGATCCAATAGCTATCCAGCCCAATAAGCCAGAAAACCGCACCTTTTTAAATTTTATCGACTTTTTCACAATTTATATAGAGCATGTTGTTTGGTCCCATAAAAAAGTTAGCTTCGTCGGCTATATCTCCGCTCTCGGTCGTGACCCGACCATAGCGAAAACTGTTTTGGAATCCTTGATCCAATAGCTATCCAGCCCAATAAGCCAGAAAACCGCACCTTTTTAAATTTTATCGACTTTTTCACAATTTATATAGAGCATGTTGTTTGGTCCCATAAAAAAGTTAGCTTCGTCGGTTATATCTCCGCTCTCGGTCGTGACCCGACCATAGCGAAAACTGTTTTGGAATCCTTGATCCAATAGCTATCCAGCCCAATAAGCCAGAAAACCGCACCTTTTTAAATTTGATCGACTTTTTCACAATTTATATAGAGCATGTTGTTTGGTCCCATAAAAAAGTTAGCTTCGTCGGCTATATCTCCGCTCTCGGTCGTGACCCGACCATAGCGAAAACTGTTTTGGAATCCTTGATCCAATAGCTATCCAGCCCAATAGGCCAGAAAACCGCACCTTTTTAAATTTTATCGAATTTTTCACGATTTATATAGAGCATGTTGTTTGGTCGCATAAAAAAGTTAGCTTCGTCGGCTATATCTCCGCTCTCCGTCGTGACCCGACCATAGCGAAAACTGTTTTGGAGTCCTTGATCCAATTGCTATCCAGCCCAATAAGCCAGAAAACCGCACCTTTTTAAATTTTATCGACTTTTTCACAATTTATATAGAGCATGTTGTTTGGTCCCATAAAAAAGTTAGCTTCGTCGGCTATATCTCCGCTCTCGGTCGTGACCCGACCATAGCGAAAACTGTTTTGGAATCCTTGATCCAATAGCTATCCAGCCTAATAAGCCAGAAAACCGCACCTTTTTAAATTTTATCCACTTTTTCACAATTTATATAGAGCATGTTGTTTGGTCCCATAAAAAAGTTAGCTTCGTCGGCTATATCTCCGCTCTCGGTCGTGACCCGACCATAGCGAAAACTGTTTTGGAATCCTTGATCCAATAGCTATCCAGCCCAATAAGCCAGAAAACCGCACCTTTTTAAATTTTATCGACTTTTTCACAATTTATATAGAGCATGTTGTTTGGTCCCATAAAAAAGTTAGCTTCGTCGGTTATATCTCCGCTCTCGGTCGTGACCCGACCATAGCGAAAACTGTTTTGGAATCCTTGATCCAATAGCTATCCAGCCCAATAAGCCAGAAAACCGCACCTTTTTAAATTTGATCGACTTTTTCACAATTTATATAGAGCATGTTGTTTGGTCCCATAAAAAAGTTAGCTTCGTCGGCTATATCTCCGCTCTCGGTCGTGACCCGACCATAGCGAAAACTGTTTTGGAATCCTTGATCCAATAGCTATCCAGCCCAATAAGCCAGAAAACCGCACCTTTTTAAATTTTATCGACTTTTTCACAATTTATATAGATCATGTTGTTTGGTCCCATAAAAAAGTTAGCTTCGTCGGTTATATCTCCGCTCTCGGTCGTGACCCGACCATAGCGAAAACTGTTTTGGAATCCTTGATCCAATAGCTATCCAGCCTAATAAGCCAGAAAACCGCACCTTTTTAAATTTTATCGACTTTTTCACAATTTATATAGAGCATGTTGTTTGGTCCCATAAAAAAGTTAGCTTCGTCGGCTATATCTCCGCTCTCGGTCGTGACCCGACCATAGCGAAAACTGTTTTGGAATCCTTGATCCAATAGCTATCCAGCCCAATAAGCCAGAAAACCGCACCTTTTTAAATTTTATCGACTTTTTCACAATTTATATAGAGCATGTTGTTTGGTCCCATAAAAAAGTTAGCTTCGTCGGCTATATCTCCGCTCTCGGTCGTGACCCGACCATAGCGAAAACTGTTTTGGAATCCTTGATCCAATAGCTATCCAGCCCAATAAGCCAGAAAACCGCACCTTTTTAAATTTTATCGACTTTTTCACAATTTATATAGAGCATGTTGTTTGGTTCCATAAAAAAGTTAGCTTCGTCGGTTATATCTCCGCTCTCGGTCGTGACCCGACCATAGCGAAAACTGTTTTGGAATCCTTGATCCAATAGCTATCCAGCCCAATAAGCCAGAAAACCGCACCTTTTTAAATTTGATCGACTTTTTCACAATTTATATAGAGCATGTTGTTTGGTCCCATAAAAAAGTTAGCTTCGTCGGCTATATCTCCGCTCTCGGTCGTGACCCGACCATAGCGAAAACTGTTTTGGAATCCTTGATCCAATAGCTATCCAGCCCAATAGGCCAGAAAACCGCACCTTTTTAAATTTTATCGAATTTTTCACGATTTATATAGAGCATGTTGTTTGGTCGCATAAAAAAGTTAGCTTCGTCGGCTATATCTCCGCTCTCCGTCGTGACCCGACCATAGCGAAAACTGTTTTGGAGTCCTTGATCCAATTGCTATCCAGCCCAATAAGCCAGAAAACCGCACCTTTTTAAATTTTATCGACTTTTTCACAATTTATATAGAGCATGTTGTTTGGTCCCATAAAAAAGTTAGCTTCGTCGGCTATATCTCCGCTCTCGGTCGTGACCCGACCATAGCGAAAACTGTTTTGGAATCCTTGATCCAATAGCTATCCAGCCTAATAAGCCAGAAAACCGCACCTTTTTAAATTTTATCGACTTTTTCACAATTTATATAGAGCATGTTGTTTGGTCCCATAAAAAAGTTAGCTTCGTCGGCTATATCTCCGCTCTCGGTCGTGACCCGACCATAGCGAAAACTGTTTTGGAATCCTTGATCCAATAGCTATCCAGCCCAATAAGCCAGAAAACCGCACCTTTTTAAATTTTATCGACTTTTTCACAATTTATATAGAGCATGTTGTTTGGTCACATAAAAAAGTTAGCTTCGTCGGCTATATCTCCGCTCTCGGTCGTGACCCGACCATAGCGAAAACTGTTTTGGAATCCTTGATCCAATAGCTATCCAGCCCAATAAGCCAGAAAACCGCACCTTTTTAAATTTGATCGACTTTTTCACAATTTATATAGAGCATGTTGTTTGGTCCCATAAAAAAGTTAGCTTCGTCGGCTATATCTCCGCTCTCGGTCGTGACCCGACCATAGCGAAAACTGTTTTGGAATCCTTGATCCAATAGCTATCCAGCCCAATAAGCCAGAAAACCGCACCTTTTTAAATTTTATCGACTTTTTCACAATTTATATAGATCATGTTGTTTGGTCCCATAAAAAAGTTAGCTTCGTCGGTTATATCTCCGCTCTCGGTCGTGACCCGACCATATCGAAAACTGTTTTGGAATCCTTGATCCAATAGCTATCCAGCCCAATAAGCCAGAAAACCGCACCTTTTTAAATTTGATCGACTTTTTCACAATTTATATAGAGCATGTTGTTTGGTCCCATAAAAAAGTTAGCTTCGTCGGCTATATCTCCGCTCTCGGTCGTGACCCGACCATAGCGAAAACTGTTTTGGAATCCTTGATCCAATAGCTATCCAGCCCAATAAGCCAGAAAACCGCACCTTTTTAAATTTGATCGACTTTTTCACAATTTATATAGAGCATGTTGTTTGGTCCCATAAAAAAGTTAGCTTCGTCGGCTATATCTCCGCTCTCGGTCGTGACCCGACCATAGCGAAAACTGTTTTGGAATCCTTGATCCAATAGCTATCCAGCCCAATAAGCCAGAAAACCGCACCTTTTTAAATTTTATCGACTTTTTCACAATTTATATAGATCATGTTGTTTGGTCCCATAAAAAAGTTAGCTTCGTCGGTTATATCTCCGCTCTCGGTCGTGACCCGACCATATCGAAAACTGTTTTGGAATCCTTGATCCAATAGCTATCCAGCCCAATAGGCCAGAAAACCGCACCTTTTTAAATTTTATCGAATTTTTCACGATTTATAAATGACATATTATCTCCAATAAGCAAAATGTTATTTTCATACATATTGGTTTTTTGTAAAGTTCAAAGGTTTAGCTTCATCTTCCTTTAATTTTTTTCTCTAATTTATCCCTATTTTTGCAATTTTTAAGCGATTTTCTTTCCTCCCTTTCCAAATTTTGTGATTATGTTAAGTTAACAGTGTCTGTTAACATAACATTCACTGTAAAAAAAAGAATATAAAAAAGAATTTAACTTCACACACATGAAATTCTGTTGCATAATTTAAGGCAACATTAAACATTAACGAGCAGAATTTTTGTAAAATTTTTAACTAATTTAAAAATGACACTGCTTAACAACAAAGCTTGCTAATACAGCAATGTTTGAGCAGAAAATTGTTTTGGCATTCCTTTACGCTGAGCTTTAAATATTTTTCATTAAAGAATTTCTTTTTTTTTTTTTGTTTTTGTTTATTGTGCATTTCAAAGTCACTTTTCGCCTTGTTTCGAAAGAATTTTGTAACATTTTTTGTTACAGTAGCATACAGTAAATTGTTGAAAAGCAAAATTCTTTAAGACTTGCTGAAATGCCTTCATCTGTTAAGCATATTTTCCATTAAAAATGTTGAATCTTTTTATTATTCTTGTTATTTTTCCTAGCATGTTATGTTAAGTTTTTGGAAAAACTATTTAAAGTTCACAGTGTTTAACCACAACACAGCCAGCAACTTTTCATTTTTTCTTAAACATAAAAAGAAAATTAAAATTACAAACACATGCATGTATATGCCAGCCAACAGTACAACATACTTTTGTGAATAGTTTTTAAAGGCAGGAAGAAATAGAACCGGGTCTCAACATATTATTTTTGTTTTTGTTTTTTATTTTTTCTTTATTTGGATGCACAACACGATAATGCAAGTCAAAAGTGTCAAAAAATTTACATGAACTCCTGACAAACAGGCTAGTAGTAGCAGTAGCAGGAGGAGGAGTGAAGAGACTACAGCTAACCATTACCAACTTATGCAATACATGGTTGACTGTGTATTAAAGAAAAAATAAAAACTAAAAAAATAAAATAAAGGAATGAACGAGCAAAGAAATATGTTGACCAACTTTACAATGACATTGTAGTAGCTGCTGTTGTTGTTGTTGTTATTAGTGTTTTAGCAGCATTTTCTTATAAAAAAAAATTCGTTTTTCATTTAGTTGAGTTGAGGTCTGCTGTTGTTTTTGTTGCACATTTTTTTCTCGTATATTGTAAGCAAACATCAAACATTTTTACAGTTTTTCCCCATATACCTATGTCCATAAGTATGTGCATATGTGTGTAAGACTATGTGCAGTAGTAGTGGTAGTAGTAGTAGTTGTCAGATCATATCCAGGATTTATGTTGTTGAAATAGCAATAACATGTGCAGCAAGTAAAAAAAAACAACAAAAAAATCCCTAAAATGAACAACTTCATCTCTTGCTCTCGCTCTCGTAACGTAGAAAATGAATGAATTGACACTCGGAAAACCACTCTACAACAGCATGAAGTATGAACACACTAAACAACACGACAACACATCATCTATGAAAGTAAAAATAATGTCACCATTTTTAAGGTTAGAATGGTAATAAAAACAACAACAAGAAACAAAAAAAAATTGCATATTTTAGACAAGAAAACGAAAAAAATGACAAAATATGTGAAATCAAGGTGTCCTAACAAAAAGAGAAAGAAAAAAAAAACAAACTGACTGGCAGTAATACTCATACTTCATATTTATTTATGGACTGTACAACAAGTATTACAAGGTTTTACACTTTAAATTAAAAAAAAAGAAAAAAATTGTCAATGTTTTTGCAAGAAGCAAAGAAGAAGAATAGCCTTAAAGTATGCTATACTTTTTAGAAACGCCTTGTAATTGAGTTTCGAAAAATTGTTTCCAGAAAAACTTGAATAGAAAAAACTGTCTTTAATATGAAAAGAATTTGTATTTAAAATTTGTTTCCAGGTTTATTGATTGGGTTCTTTAGGCAATAAGATTCGTCCTTACCAAGTATAGTCAGTCCTGAAAATGACGGATCACTTTTTATTCCAATTTTTAAATTTAACTACGATATCAGACACAACTGGAACGTGTAATTATTTATAGGAGTGATAATAATTGAGCTGATAATTACTTAATTGGATATCCTAATGCCTCTTACTGCGTTGAAAATCAAGCTGAGAAAATAGGCAAAACCGTAACATCGATTAATATGCTATGAAGATACTTTGTGGCGATAGCGAGTTCTAAGACTAACTAAAAGCGACTTAAGTACATATACAAAATAATGTTTTTCTCATTAAACGTGTATATAAGCAGTAGTTTTCAATTAGTTTCAGAAAATTGTTAAAGTGCTGATTTGAAATCAATTTGTGTTTCTTACCTAAAAGTATGTTAAACAAAAAATTAATTCTGAAAAGTTTCTTTACAAAACTGTTTTTAACAGCTTACAAACACATTCAATATAATTATTAATTCACTTTGACAATGTGTAAAGAAAGAGCAAAAAGAAATACACATTTCAAAAGAATTTAATATTAAGCCTGAAAATATGTTTTAAAAAATAAAATAAATCTAAAGCCTTAAAAATTCTTCTAAAGCATATGCATTAAATAAAAACGACTTTTCATTTTATGTAAAGACTTTTGGTAATTATTTTTTCGAGTTCTTCTTCTGCGTTTTCGCTGAAACAGTAGCATACCATTAGGTGTAAGAAAAAAAGAAAATAATTTAATAACTTTTTCTTTCCAGGAGCAAACTCCCCCTTCTTTTCTTTTATGAAAGTTAAAATTTATTTTTCTAATCATCCACCATTTATATTCGATGATAATAATGATTTCCCTAATAGTCCACAACTCCTACAAGCCCTCGGTAAAAATGTTTCATAATAAAAATGAAATGAACAAAAAGGGGGGACGACCAGACCATTTCATTTATTCTGTTGTGTCCTTTTCTTTTGGAGAATGCTTTGGTCATGGTAATCAAATTTATTAGAATTTATAAACGTTGGACGAAAAAAAAAAACAGAAGAAAAACATAATCAAACACAAAAAACATTACAACAGCATTAAGCCAGAAAGGGACAGCTTTAGAGACCGAGACAGAGCTCGTCTAAAAAAAATAAAAGGAGGGGCAGAAAAACATTTCTGCTAAGCTTGAATAATGGTGACAGTTTCTTGTAATACGTTTGTAAATTACCAACGTCTGTTAAGTAAAATGTTTATTTTTTTTCTTTTATTTTTCTTTTTTGTATTTAATAATATGAAATTATAAAAAAATACAACAACACCATTGGCATTTATAGAAGCAATGGCAGACATTAAAAGTTCAAGAAAAATGAAAGAAAAAAACAAGATTTTTCCTTTAGTTAATTAGCTTATCATTTTAGAATTTAAATACCTTTAACAGTGTGTCTTAAGCAAGAAAGAAAGAGAAAATCGAATATAAATGAAGAAATAAAATGGGGACAAAATGGAGCAAAAGCCAAAGAAAAGAACTTGAAAATATCTTAAAACATAAATTTTCTTAAATAACCTGCCTTTATTAAGGGAATTTTAACTTTCCCGTCTCTGTATTCAGCCGCCAGCCATAAAAAGGTCACATTATAATACTGTTGGGTAGAGTAATGCGATTTAAACACCTTTTTCGCCCCGTGTTATTATCATGTTATTGCGGGGCTACAACACCTTTCGTTTTTCTTGCTTTTCAATATTCCAAAAAAAAGTAAGGGATTTTTTTGCCCCACCACCATTCTAACTTTTTTTTGTATAAGTTAAATAAATAAACGGTATTTTTCATTTAAAGGCTTTCTGGTTTCTTTCTATTAAAATGTTTATTAACATTTGGTAGCATGGTTTTGTTTGGCAACGTTCTCTTTTGCAAATACCTTCAAACAAGTGACATTTTTCAAACCATACTTTAAGGGGAGTTTTTTTCTTTTTTTGAAGTATAATATTAGGCAGTGTATGGTATATATGCCTTTTTGTATAGTCATGCTGGTGTAAACAAAATCAATAGACTAAGAATAAACCGTAATAAAGGGTTTTCCACACACGCCTAGTTCTTTTTTAGGGCATGGCAAAAATAAGACGAGAATAGCTGCCATATAAAGCATAAGCTTTCATTTAAATATGATGTATTAAATTAAATATGTAATAATAAAAATTCAAATAGCAGACATGTTAGAAGTTCCACAACAAACAGTTTCTGGGAGTTTAAAGCCAATGGAAAAGATGCAAAAGTCTAGAAAATGGGTGCCACATTAATTAAATGCGAGATAAATGGAAAACCGAAAATTCATGCGCTATAAATTTAAACTTGATATGGGACACTTGTGTGTGAAGAAAAATTCGAATTTAAAAACCAAAGACACAAAACTACACTTTTAGCAGAGCCACTTTTTGACTCTAACAGGATAAACTCTGCTATTAACAGAGCACTGTTAACTATTTAACAGTGGCAAAAGCAGATTGGTCTTCCACTTTGCAATTATTTCAGACTATTGACATCATTTATAATTCTCATTATGATCATTATTATTTGTGACTAAAAGTGTTCAAATGTAAAGGACTCTCAAAATTATTGCAGCTATGCAACTACCACGTTTCGAAAGAGGACCCTCTGGACTACCATTTGCATATAGTCTGTATGGTGTACTATTTCTTATATGTTCCAAAATGGCTATTGACCTTCAAGAGAATTTTCATGCAAAAAAAATGATATTTTTAAGCCAATTTTCTCAATACTCTTTATATGGCACTGGTTTTGCGGATTATATTAAGAGGCAAGATTCGAACCTTCCCTTGAGTATGATACTCGTAGACCTAGTATATGTCCTAAAATTAGCTTCTAAACAAGTGGGCTTGTTCAGATGGATACTGTTAAACAGCTAACGGTGCTCTTTTAAGGGCAAATTTTGTTCTGTTGAGAGAAATTTTTGCTCTGTTAACGTCAAATGTGGCGCTGCTAATATTTGTGGATTGCGTCTTGGATTTTCAAATCGGAATTTCTCTTCACACAGATTATAGGACAGAGCATAATGTTGTATATCTTTAATACGGGCGCTATTGTCAACTGCTTACTACTCAGTAGTACTTTCAAGTTGTCGAATATAGTTTTATTTATTTGCTTATTTCCTCTTAAATGCATATATCTAATGGAGATTGTCTGACTTGGCAGCTCAAAATAAAATCAATTGTCAAAAGCTTTTCATAACAACAAGAAAAAAACAACAGAACCTAAAAATAAAATCTATTATGCGAGACATTGAAAATTCCTTTAGATAAACCTATTGAATGATCAAATAAAATGAATACAAAAACGAAAAATAAAAATGCATTTTCCAAATGCACATGAAAGCATCCTTAAATATGTATATACAACATATATTTTACTGCGATAAAATACTTTACGTATTATTACAATTCATGTTTTGTTTGTTTGCAGTAGTGAAGGGGTTTTATTTTTTTTTTTTTTTAAGAAAATGCACAAAATAGTGGCATGCATGTAAGGGGCATTTGGCTGATTTAGTAGAGCAGAAATGCGAATATTTTGAGTAGAGAAGTATTAACTGATAAAGAAAAAAACAAAAATAAAATGTTTTCTATATTTGGATTTATTTCTTGGTTCGAAAATGTCATTTCGTAGAAACGGATAGACGCTAGAGTAAAAGGAATTTAAATAAAATGGAAGACAGTAAAGGTTTCCAAGAAATAGAGTGTTATTTAAGTACACTTTGCAAAAGGGAATTAACACCGAAAAATATACAAAATATATTTAAAACAATTTTTTAAATTTATAACAGATTTTAAGGATTGCATTCATTTATTTAAAGAATAAATATTTTTAGATATTATTTATAAATAAAAATTGAAAATGTCTTTGTCCCACTACAGTACAAAACGTTAAGAGGATTTCTACAGAATTTTTGCTTAATTGAAAGCCGTTTATAGTAAAGTTTTCTTAACAAAATATTGTGTTGCTTTTTTTTAATTATAATCTAATTTTTTTCTACTATAAACTAGCCAAATTGCTTTTTAAAATCTATAAAAAAAAATGATTTTGAAACAAAACCTACTTAGAAGGCAAAAACAGTTGAAATTTCCTTTTAAACTGACAACTAAAAAAATTCACCTAAAAGTATGCTTTAAACATTTTATATCAAAACTAAAGTTCTTCAATTGAATATTTGCTGAGGTATTAAATATTTACTGTAAATAATTGCTTTTGAAGTTTATGTTTAAATCTCTTTTCGTTTCTCTACTGTAGGTGTATACTTTTAGGGGAAAACCAATGTGTGTTTGAGTGTGTAGAAGAATGGGGCATAAACACATAAAAAATTTTCACTCAATTAATTTTTTGGTAAAAAAAAAAATAAGAAAAAAATGTTCAAAATTTCTTTATTTGTTTCTGCTCTGCTCCATATAAAATAGTATAAAAAAATTGGTTACTGAAAATGTAGTATTTGTAGAACTACTACCATAGCAAAATGAACATGTGACCAACAAAACCAGTAGTTTGCAAACTCATATATCATAAATCGAATTGTTCTGCTCTTGTTTTTTATTCTTTTAATTTTATTTTATTTTTTTATTGTATTTTAAACTTTATTTTTGGCACCATTTTACCTTTTTACACTAAATTTCATACATTTTTATTTTGAGGATTTTCTCGTTTTTTTTTCTGGGAAAAAATAATTTTTTTTTGTAAAAGTTGTACACTTGTCGGTGGTTATGGTTTCATAGAAAATATGTGAGTAGTAAAATTGACTTGTATTTGGTTTTTCAAACTCTAAACTTGAACACAATTTCACTTCAGACGAAAATAAATAGTTTAACGTATCAAACAACAAAAGTATTCAATCGTATTTATTTTGTTATGATTTTACAGAAACCATTTCGATAATTAAATTAGGAAAACGATAACAAAAACAAATAAAATCGAAATTTATTGATATCAAAACTATGGATGACGTTAGGACAAAAGTTTTTTATTTTTTGCAAAAACCGATTAAATAAATTAAAAACAAAAAAAATTGAAAAGCGATTCAAGAGTTCTTGGTGTATTTTTTTGATTGTCATACCTAAAGCAAGCAAGTTGAGCCCTTCCACTTTAACATGACGGTTCCATGATAGTGTACTTCCTTAATTTTTCTAACATTTTTATGAGAGTGTTTCCCTGCAACCACAATTTGATACATTTTCTTACACAATTCTAGGATAATTTTTATTTTATTTTTGAAGCATAATTTAAGGATTTCATAGAACTAATTTAGTAGTAATTTAAACTTAAAATTCTTATTACTTACTTAACATTCAATAGAAAGATAAACATGAAAATACCATACCTGCAAGAAAAAAATAAAGGAGAACAATTAAACAAAATATATTTTTTCTTTTTTTTATACTTATATACTTTATACTTTTACTTATACTAAGAGGAGAAATATATTAAAATAAGGGTATTTAGTTTATTTCAACTACTACAGTCCATTTCATGCCATTATATTTTCTAAAAACAAACATTTTCAAATCGTTTTTCTTTTGGCGCCTATAAATATGCCATTTTTTTTAAATAATACAACCGCCATTAAAAATATGAAGCATACTTCAGTGAAGGTACTTCAAAAGTGAACTTAATGAAGCAAAAAAAAAATTGTTTTCCTTATACAAACAATTCTCACAGCAGTAAAAGCCAATGAAACTCTGTATTACATGACAGCTGTTTGTGCCTGTATTTGAATATTATATTTGCTTTATAATTAACTCGTAAAGTGTACTTTACCATCCTTTTGGTTTTAGGTCAAAATATTCTATTTCCTTTGTGCTCATATTTAATTATGATTATTGTCCTTAGATTTCATATGCAATCACCACCATCTGGGGAATTGCCACTTTAAAGTCATTGCTATTGAATAACTTATAAGTGATAATTGTTATTGTAATATTGTAGTGGGGAAATACAAACTATTTTCATTTGTCTTTAAATTAATTAGCAAAATAATAGTAATAATCAGGTTAAATACGACATTTAACTAGTATAGCGCCTTGAAGATATGCAATAGTAATGAAGTTACTTCCGTAATAACATAGATAGCGAAAGCTGGAAAGAAGAAAGTCTTATGGTTTTTGATATGTATTTAATTTCTGCAACAGAACCGAACTAAACAATACTGTGTTCAGAAGTAGAAAAACTCAGATAAACTAAGAAAGGACAGAGGAACTCAAGAATATGAACCGGACTAGTCAAATGAGACACATTTGAAACAAAATGATAAAAAAGCAGGGTATTACGTCCTAATCGTTAAGCTTATTATTTGACTTGAAATATTCCAGAGAAACTACAGAGCATAATACTGTTGGAAATGAATCTACAAACGCAATGTTATCTACTAGACTAGTGAACATCGTGGTGTCAATGTTTTTACCCTAATTTTCTTTCATGACATTATAGCCTATTTAAAGGCATTATCGCCAACAATGTAACAACATTTAAACTTTTTGTTATTAAGGCGATGTAGCCTATTTTAAGGGGTTAATTGTAATATAGTTTTAAGAAAGTTTTAATTTTATAGCAGCATTTTAGTCTTAGAAGTATTTCACTAAAAAACATTGTGGCATACTTTAAGGCTGCAATAGTATTATTTAGTAATTTCCATATTCCAATTTAAGTGAAAATGTTAATGTATTTCATTTAATACCATCAACATCCTTCCATTAGTTATAAGTTTTATGTTTTGTTTAAAATAAATAATTTGTTTGCATACTTTTAGGTGTTTAGATAATTCTTGTGTTTGTTGCCTGTAATAATTGAAATAATAATTGTATTGTAGTTTTCATTTATTATTGCATTTATTTAAGCATTTAGGCTTTCTGAAGGCCTTATTTATTTTTATTATAAGCCAAGTATACTTTAAGGCTTTCAGTCAATATTATTTGTAAACAAAATTATCATTTTTGTTTTTGGAAATAAGAAAACAACAAAATAAAGGAAAATGTAAATTAAATTTAAGTTTAATAAAACAAAACACACACAAACTAAATAATAACAGCCATCTTGTTATCATCTTAAATAAACACGACTCATGTTTAATGACAGGCAGTGGGTAATGGAGTAAGGCCAATAGTGTATAGTGTATGCTTTTAGGGGTTGGTAGGGGGAGAGTTGGAGTTGGTGCTATAATAAAAGTCCTTAACATCCTTTTGTAATAAAAAGCAAATTTGTAACACATTTTCAGCAGTTATACGTGCCAAAATATTTTCTGGGAAATTAGTTGTTGCTCCTAACCTCCGTCACCCTCCCCCTCCTCCTTCCCCTTCCTTTTACCTTCTTGCCATCTTACCATTTGGCTTTTGTTATTGTAATATTTTTTTTTTTTTGTAAGGATGCTATTGTTGTTGCTTTTGTTGTCAGCTTTTTTTTTTTTTGTTTTGTTGCCGGGTTGTTTAGAAAATTTGTTCTGTTGTTATGACTATTACTTGTTGTTGTTGTTGTTGTTATTGTAAGAATTACAAGTCAAGCAGTGTGTTCCACATCTAAATAGATGGTGGTGGTGTTGCTGACCTGTTTAGTAGAACAATGGCATCCCAGCACCCTCTATATTTTGGTTCGCATTTAAAGATTCGAAGCAACATGGCAGAAAACGTTACATTTTCTTTGTAAAATACGTAGGAGAACGAAAACGAAAACATGTAATAAAAATGAAATAAAAATAAAAGTGATAAAATTCCTATACAATACTCGTACACATAGATTCTGTTCTGCTCGGTACTATTGTGTATAGATAGGTTGGACTCATCTTAGATACACGAGTATGATGGTTTCGGAAATTTAGTTTTTTTTTTTTCATAATGCGTTTGGAAAAACGAAAACAGAAGAAGAAGACAAAAAAAACATTAAGAACATTAAAAACATGCAGACTGTATTACAGCAACAGCAGATACTTCTACAACACCCTTAAGCAATGTGCTACAGTTTTTTTTTTTTGGTTTCAACTTCTATACGCTGCTGTTGGGCCAGTAAATTAGCATTAGTGGCAGCTCAAACAAAAGGCAACAGCAATAATGGGGTGAAAGGTAAAGACTTGGAAAATTACAATTAAAAAAGGGTTAACATTATACAAAGCGATACTCATTTCCCCCCCCCCCCCTCTCTCTCAGCGACTCCTTAAATGGAATAAAGCCAAAGTGGCTAAAGTGGCTAAAGAAAGCAAAATAAAAGAAAAAAAAATGTAAATGAAACATAAACAATTATGACGGAAATTAAGGTTTCAACAAGAGAATTTCGTAGAAACTAATATTTTTTCTCAATGACAACATTTAAAATTTAATTATTTAAATAAAAAAAAGAAATCGTAAAACTTTGCCAGAAACTTTCAACTTTTAACATTTTTAATTTCCGTTTAGAGATTTACTCATCGTAGGGAATTCTGCAGAGGTGCTTCTGCAGAGCATGCTGAACCAAAATAGAAAATAAAATTTAATTTCCAATATGAATTAGAACTTTCTTTACTTTGTCTCTCGCTCTCTTCCCTTCCCTCAATTTGCAGTTGGCCAAGTACTAGCAAAGCAACAAAATAATACGCTCCTTTAAGGACAATGGTAGTTTAATTAAAATTCTCTCGAAAAATCTCTTTTCGTAAATTGAAAAACGAAATTGTTTTTTTAGGTGGAAACAAAAAAAAAGCGAAAACATTTTAAAATAGTTGAAGCGTGTGACAAACCAAAAAAAATGAGAAAGCTTTCATCATGGAAAAATAAAAACAACAAAATACTTCTTAAACCACAACAAAAGATGTTGTTAACAAGAAAATTTTAAAGCATATTTAAAGGCAAAAAAGTATTCAAATAGGGGAAGGCAAAAGCAATTTAGAAAAAAAAAACCAAGGCTGTACAAGTAAAATAAAGTTCATTTCAAGACTGTTAGAAATACTTATCGAATATTCGTGGACAGACTAAAATTTCAAATGCAAGACAAAATATGTAGCATATTTCAGGGGGACGAATAAATCTTTATTAAAATAAATATATATAACGATGTGAAGCTACAGAGTTTTGAGAAACGTTTCATGGCAATTTTATTTACTCTCAAGAGTGCTGAGATGAAGAAAGAAATATTTTTTCATATTTTGTGTTGTTCGAGATGTCTGAGCTCGTGTTCGAGTTACAGCCTCAAGTCTAATAAGCCAATACACAGCCTATTACAGTACCTAGACGGTACTATGACCGACTGAAGGGAGTAAATATGCTCAATACCATCATATGGTACTGAATAGCTGATCTTAAACCTGAACTGCCATGTTGACTGGGCCTAGGTGCTTGCTTTCCAATTTGTTGTATATTTTTCGTGTTTTAGTACAAGAAATCAAATAATTAAAAACGTTGCCTACTTTGAAGGATTAACTCAGTTTCATTGAATCCTTCAAGGGTTAAAAGAGCACCAAATTCATAAATTTTTTCTGAATTAAATTTAACTTAAAAAGGACTGCCTACCAACCATAGGTTGACATTATTCATAAACAATTATGACGCACACGTAAGAAGAAAAAAACAGACAATATGTTGACTAGTATTTCCTTTAAGACATGCTGAAGTAATATTAAATATTTGCTTTAAACAAATATGTACGTTTTCTGTGCGTCTTTCTTGTCATAAATTTTATCACTCTGAGTACTGTACTCATTACCGACATCATTATGATGGAATTGTTTGTCATAAAAAACCGAAAACAGAATTTCAAGTATTTCTATCCTCCCCTCTCCCTGTTTGTCTTTCCATTTCAATATTTTTGTTGTCCTTATTACGGTTTCATGATATTATTTTCACATTTTTTTTCTGTTCTTTTTCGTTTAGTCTTTTTTATTTTGTTTGTTGTTTTTGTTGTTTTGTTTTGCTTTTCATAAGACATTCTAACATGAGCCAAATAAAGATGGCTTAACGAAATCGTTTGTCTAAGCGTGTTAAATTCTTCAAGGTTTTCTTACGTTTTATTATTGATAATAAAACTCGCTCCCTCTCTCACTTACACTAATACTTGTACTTAAGCAAACATTTAATTGTAGAAGCAAAAATGATGTCATGCGTGCCTCTTCCCTTCTTCTTGAGAAACAAAAATTACGGAAGACAACATTAAACATGAACACATACACATACACTCAATTGTATGTGGTATATGCTTGTGTGTATGTGTGTGAGTGTAACAAATACTTGAATATACATACATACTTTAAGTGGGCGTTTAAATCTGGGTGGCAAAAATATTTGCGTCTTTTCATTATTTATTTAGATTCGTTAGAGAGCAACACACACAAATTTCATGAATAATTTCAGCAACATTATAAGCGAAGACAATATGGATGGCACTTAAGCATAAACATCTCAACCATACTCAGACACACACAAACACACAAGCACGCAGACGCACAGACAGACAGAGATGTATCAAACGGCTGTCATGTAACTCACTTGCTTGCAATGGTACGAGTCGCTAAAAGTTGAAATGGAGAATGAGAAATTAAGCAGAGGAGCGCGGTGGGGGAGTAGGATGATGGTAAATGAAAATCTTTTTAAATGAATAAACAGTGATTTTCCTTTGATTAAATACAATTTGTTAATGGTGAAGCATAACAATTTTCTGTTGAATCATTGTTAGATAATTTACGACTACTAACCCACTAACCCACTCTATCACAGCAGCAACAGAATCCTGCTCAGCCTCATATTACCGCTGTGTCTTCTGTAACAACACTTTGACTTTGATTTGTTGTAACCAAACAAACCAATAAAAGCTAAATTGGAATTAAAATTTCTCTAAGACGACAAGGAAAATTAAAAGTTTAAATTAAAAATAAATGTTTTAAATAATCAAAACTCAATTTATAAATAAATAAATAAATAAATAAATGATGTTTACATGACACTCAAAATAACTCATTGGAAAAATGTGTCCACCAAGAAAGAATATGGTGAAGTTTAGTCTTTAGAAACCGATTACACAGAATTTATGATTTTCAGCTATTGGCTCCTATCTGGATCTAGAGGAGTCAGTATGTAGTCGAAGAAATTTCCAGTACATATATGTATATATTAGATAGAGAATCTATTTAAGGATATATGTGTGAAGATCAATTCGAATTTAAAAACTAAAGACGCAAACCCACCCAGGGTAAACTGCGCTATTAACAGTGCACTGTTAACTGTTTAACAGAGGCAATAGTAGATTATTCTTCTACTTTGCAATTATTGCGGACTATTAACATAAAATATAATTCTCATTATGATAATTAGTATTTGTGAACAAAAGTGTTGAAATTTAAAGGATGGTTGGATGTTCTCAAATCTCAAAATTATTCCAACTATCCCACTACCACGGTTCGAACGAGGACTCTCTGGACTACCATTTGCATATAGTCGGTATTTCTTTTATGAAAGAAGATCTTTCACTGATCTGCTAGAGAATTTCTTCAATACCATATCACTTTATATGTGACTATGATGCTGATTATATTGAGAGGCCTTGGAACCTTTCTTTGCATATAGTATGGTATTCATAGATCTTTGCATATAGTATTTCCAAAAATTAGCTCCTAAATAAGTGGGCTTGCTCAGATGGATACTGTTGAATAGCTTACAGAGGTCTGTTAAGGGCAAACTTTGTCCTGTTAAGAGGAAATTTTGCTCTGTTAACGCCAAATGTGGCGCTGCTAAAAGTTATGGATTGCATCTTGGATTTTCAAATTCGAATTTATCTTTACAAACATTTTACGGATGACGTTACGAAATGGCAATGTCGCCTACAAATGCTAAGTGGTCCGAATACATTGAAGGTTTGTTTAATAATGGTTCGTGGTTCCTGTAGGTAGTGCGTTGGCTTACTAAACGCAACACCGTGGTCCGAACCAAAGATCAGACATCTTCAAAATATAAAAAAAACATATCTTCGGTGACTTTCGCTTAGCAGAAACTCCGGCAGAAACTCAGAGAGTAAAAAATAATATTCCATGAAAGACTATTCAAAAATCGGTGGTTCGGTCCTGCCATTCATGTATAAAATTAGCACAAACAACAAGAGTAGTGTGAGGCTAAAGACTTGTGATGACCAATTAAGTAAATGTCTCGACGTATACCAAATTCTTGTTAAAAAAAAGGAATTCAAAATAAATTTCAATTTTATTAAAGGATATCCATTAAAATATTCTATTTTGCTAAGGGATACTAAAATATCGCATAAAATATGTTTTAAATTTTAAAATGTAAAGCATAAACCACATCTCAGTTTAATTTAAAAGAAAAGACATGGTAACATTTTGCTATGAAAAGACTCTAATGTTGTAGAACAAAAATTTGTATTTACTATGACAACACATTATTGAGATTTTCTTCTTATTATAAGTTCTCTTTCGCTCTCTGTCTTTTTCCTTCCCTCTCTCCCTCTCTCTCTTTCTTTTTTATAACTTGTTTGTTTAAGTTAAAGAAATCATGGAGATGATGGTGACGACGATGATGTTGCAGCTGACATGTGTTGGCATTGAACACCATCAATGCTGTTAGCAGTAGTAAAATCGAGTATGTCGGCTACATACTGGTTTAGACGGTACTTTTTTCTTCTTCTATTTCGTCTTTTATAAAACTTTCAAAGTGCGTTTACCAAAGAAAAAGAAAAGAATTCTTATTCCAAAGATTATGCAAATATTATTGATAAAATTTGTTTACACTGAAAGACAGAAAGAAAAAAAAAAAAAGAAAAAAAGTAAAGCAGCTTTCTTGGCGTTTACATAAGAACACATACTTTTATGCTGTTTTACATTATGGCACAATTTTCTTCTTTTTTTTTGTCACATTTTATTTATTTTTCTTCTCGGTAATTTAACAAATGGTCAAAATGCAAATGTTAGAAAAACTGTTTCCCCTTCTCTGTAAATACAAACGTTTTTATTTCCGAACTGCAGACGAAAAATATTGGCATTCTTTTAGGGTTGCATTAAAATTTCGGATAAAATTTGGAATTTAAATTTCAATTATTATAAGGCCACAAACTATATTAAACCGCAAATACATATATGGAATTTTACAATTTCTAAGCCTACTTTCAGGCTTTAAGGGATGACATGATCATAATCACTTTGTATGGTAATGTGGAAGTATTTCAATAAATAATAAAATACCCGTTAGTATATTTATTAGGAGTTTTAATAATAAAACATCTGACTTTATTTTGCCCAGATTTATGCTTCACTTTTATTGAATTTCTTTTTCCTTTTTTTTGTCTTCAGGACTTCTTTGCTTCAATTTGAAGCGTTATTTATGTGTTTCTTTTTATGTTTTCTAATGTTTTATTTTTTCGTTAATTTTTAAGGTTTTATGGCGGACGGATGCGTTCTTATCAATTTTTGAAACTCATAAGACATGCTCGTAAAACACAAATGCTTATCTCAAGGCTTATATATTTTATGGCTTTACTTTTGAATATTAAAATGTATTAAAATACATAGGAAATTTTGTTTTAGAAAACGAAAACGAACATAAGATTTATGGTTAAAGGTAACAACAAAGATAAAGAAATTCAAATGAACTGCGAAAATCTACAGAAAGAGAAAAACCATAAAACCTTAAACTTGGCCCAAAAGCAGGCCACAAAATTTAAAGATAATAAAACGTTCTACTTTGAAATTTATCTTTAGTTTTATATTTAAAGTTGTAGCTATGCTAAAAGTGGAATTCTGAAACGTATTACGGGGGCAGATATGCTGACAGAAAAGTTATCAAAGCAATTAAAAGATGATGTGGCAGAAAAAATAAATTTTGTGGCATACAGTTAGGCTAACTATTTTTCAATCATATGTATGTATATCTTTTTAATAAAAAGTTGTAAATGTATGCTTTATTTTCTCTGTGTATTGCTTATGGCAGTGTTTAAGATAAATTTATTTAAAACTTATATTTCTTATTGAAAATACATACTTATTAAATACTAGCTGACCCAGCGAACTTCGTCCCGCCCAAAATTGATTTTTTTTTTTATTGCCCAAAACAGGTCGCATTATGTATTTATTGTAATACACTGGATAATACAGTTATTAAAAAGCTAACTTACTATAAGTGTGTGTGAATGTACTTATAATCGAAAGCGTTCTAGACAATGAAAATATGCTTTATTTAGGATAAAACAAAAGTCTATGAGTTTAATTTTGGTTATATTTTTTCTTATTTGGTGATTTTTTCACAAATGTTGGTTACAAAATTTTTTTCGTGGCAACACTGTTTCAGAAGAATAAATAAAAAATTAGTCAAACAACAAAAACGCACGATGAGAACAATTGAGAACATTGTTACGCTCTTGGTTTCTTTATCTTTCCCTTCTATCTTTCCTCCCGCGTCGTGAAATATTTTTGAAAAATATTCCAAAATATACCAAAATTCACATTCTTTATACTTTATTTTCTTTGGTTTTATACATCAGGAATCATAGATAGCATACTTTAGGGGTAACTATGCGTATGAGTAATATATTTCAAATGCAATTAAATATTAAGTATGTAGTATACATGGGCATGGCCCCTCGCTCATTTGGAATATCAACATAAAAAGTAGCCTATAACTCCTTCCAGACATACAGGAAGATACTGTGAAAATTTCAAGAAAATCGGTTCAGCCGTTTAGTCGTCTATAAACTTCAAACAAACAAACATACAATCAAACACACACTCATTTTTATATATAAGATTCTGAAGCCTATCTTAAGGCATCTGAAATATTGTATGCAATTTTTAAAGACAGATAATAAGGATGTTTTTTTAAGAAATTAATTCATAATTAATTTTCAATTTTTACCATGTTTGATTGCTTAACGCAAATTACTCTTGAACAGGGTTAAATACTCTCTTTTGCTTTCAGTGCCAGGCCATGAATAAGCAAATATTTGCGCTATTTCTGTTGCTGCTGACAAATAGCCAGAGGATATTTGCTGGCTTTTATGTTTAACTACTAGAGCTTAAGCCGTGAAAGGATTGAAACAATTTACCCCCTCGAAATATGAGTTTATTTTTGAAAACAAATTTACACATATTTTTGTTTTTCCAGTTTTATTTCTCCTTTTTTTTTTTTTTTTTTTTTTGAAACACATAAAGATGTGAGTAAACAAAAATATTTACATTTTGTATGAAACAACAATGACAACAAAAACAACAATTAAAAAAATATAAATACATAAATAAAGAAATATTAATATGAAAAGTTTAATGATAAAAGTTCACTTCACTTGCATACGCCTGAAAGTATGCTTTAAATAAAAACAAAACTTTTTTCGCTTATAATTGTTGTTGTTGAAGAAGATGGGCAAACTGTAAGTATGACTAATTTAATAATAATTAAAAAAAAAAGAAAAATAAATCAAAAAAGAAGGAAAAATAAAATATGAATTCTTAATGACAGACTCTTAACACACAAGAGAATTTTTATTAAAATTTAAATGAGCGAGGGAGAGGAGAGACCTAGTTTAGTATTTTTTTTAGCTACTCAAGACGAAATATTTCTAATCTAAAATTGTTGTTTTCGAGAGGAAAATGTTGCACAAAGTTAAGCAAGCACAGGTGGTTTGGAATCATGAACTGTCAAAAAGTAACTGTCAACGTTTATTAAATTTTCGAGCATAAAATTGTCAAAGCCAATAATGAGATCGGACGGGCAAAAAGCTTCATACATTTTTAATTAAAACTTTATGTTGGAAAACAGCTTTGTAGGGATTTCCAAATTTATTTGAATATCAACATATTTTAGCAATTAGCCTTAACAAACTACAATTTACTTGTAAATGAACACAAAACAACTGGCATACTTTTAGGCTTAAACAGTTTACAAAGTATAAACTAGAAGCTAATATTACAATGAAATACTGCAACACAACAGACAAAAACCATGACAAAATGAAAACGAAAAATTATAATAATTTGCAAATATTTTGCCACAACCATTCAATTCTATTCGATATATGCAACAACAATTGTAGGTTTTGTCTACAATTTAGAATTTATTTGCTTTGAAAACTCAGTGCATAAACATATACACTCTTTTATATTGTTGTAATGCGAAAAAATAAAACAACAGCAATAAAAGTCAAATTAAAATAGCGGGAAATAGCGAAAAAAAATATCCCTTATAATATGCTACATTATTATTATTTTTTTTGTTTCATTTTGTTGTGGCCTAAAATGTTATAGAGATTTCTAGTTAAATACATATATGCTTTAGATTTTCCTATTTTTATTTTGTCTCCAACAAATAGACACAGTGAAATGAGCTAAAATACTAAATATTTACACATACAATGTGTAAATGCCTAAATGTAGGCAATGAAAAAAAATGCTAACTAGTTACACAGTAAAACAGGAATACATATGTATATGGAATATAAGAAGAGTGTTATCTCTTAAATATACCGGGCCTTGTAATGAAACGAAGAAAATTTGATGGGAAATAGTAAATTTGGCCACTAGGCTTAATTCCGCTCAAACCGAAATAACTACACCAGTAGTGTTGTTAAGAATATTACCTTCATGGAAGGTCTTGTTTAAGACGTGAACTCAACTAGACTATGGCGATAATAATTCTCGATTAATTGAGAATTATTGTTCTTAAAAATCCTGTATAACAAATTCTCAAAATCATCACGTTTCAGCTTTGATGCACTGTGTTGTTAGTTTTCATTTATGGGTTTATAAAATGCTAGGCTTAGGGATAAATCCGAATCATTATATGGAAAACAATTTATTTGTTTCTCATTCTCTCTATCCATTTATTTTTTTTTACAGCATATACATATATATGTATGCTTAACGGAGTTTTTGTTGTAAATATTAGTTTTTCTTATAATACAGATACACACTAGTGCTCATACACACAGTCATTTACACACATGTTAGTATAAATAAACATTTTTTGTAGCATACTTTTATGAGCTAAACACAAATGAGTAATTTTTAGCATTACCAAAATCAGCTTTTTTTTTTGTTGGAAAGAAAAAAATGTTTGTTTTTTTGTAGTTTTTTTTTTACAAATAAATTATTTGCTTTCTGTTTGCGAGTGTGTGTATGTATATAGATGTATATGTAAACTGGTTTTTTTGTTGATGTATTGCAAAAGTTTTAGTTCGTATTATTGCGGTGTATTAGTATTAGTTTATATGGTAAACGCAGTTAATCCGTATAGCATGTTTTTAGGATGGATTTATTTTCATTTCAATTCGGTGCTTTTTTTTCTCTTTTTTTGGCCTGACTTTTATGGTGTTTAAAGGCAAATGAATAGCATATATTAGAGGGTTATATTTTGGTTTAAATGAAAATGCTATATATTTGAAAAAGTTTTGGTCGATGAATGGACAAAAAAACTCTTTCTAAGTATTTTAAATGCGTAAATTTAACACAATATTTAGAATTAAAAAAAACGACGTTCGTATAAGTTCTAAAGCATGCAGAGTGAATAAAAATTGTAAAAAAAGTACACCCCAAGGTATGCTTTAGTGAAAAAGGTTTAAAAATTTATTTCTAAAAATTCATAACCTTTAGGTATGATGATTTTTTATTACAAATCATTTGTTGAACAGCCGTTTTACTCATAAAATGACTCATATGGTCTTTTGCTGTTAAACAAATATGATTTCATATTTTCTATAACAGCTTATGTTTATAAAACTGCACAGTTATAGTCACTTACACAACCATATCAAGCATATTTCATATATGTGATATACAAATTGTCATTGGATTTATTTGTTCGTAATATTATTACGAATGCCATACAGAGCAAAAGTTCATTAATTTATACCCAGAAAAATAATAAAAAAAATATTTACTTGACATTATGTAAATAATACACAAATATTTTATTACAATTCTGTTTTATTTTCTATGATTGAGGTTCTATTTTATTTTTGTTAGCTTTATATGTGTAATCAAAAACCTCAGCAATTTTTTTTTGATATTCATGTAATAATTAAATTGTTCAGGCTTGTTAAAGGCAAAATATATGAAAAAAAATAGTTTTTCAATATATATTTTAGATATTTAAACGAGAAATTAAATCAAAACAAAATAAGTTGGTTTTAAATTTTCAAAGTAATCAAAGTTTTAATTGTCTAAAACGCCTGAAATTATGCTTTAATTTTTTTTTACTCAAATTGATGCAATTGAGTTTTTATATAAAATATTATTTAAAAACCATAAACAATAATTTAAATTCAATGAAACCAATGATAATCTTGTTTAATTATTAAAATGAAGAGTAAACATTTAAATTACGAATCAGAAAAATTACAGGCTTTAACAGTAAAACAATTTCAAAGAAAATTTATTTCCAAGAAAGCATTTGCCATAAACCGCTATTATTTACGCTTAAATAACAAAGAAATTATTTGCTTATGAGTTTATGAAAGCAAAAAAAAAGCACTGTGCCGGCATTAGCCAACCAGGCGTAAGAAAACTGGTGCAAAAAAGATATTTATTTATGCAACAATAACCAAAAAAACACACAATCTTTAAGTATAATAATGAAGAAAAAAGATACAGTGCTTTTGTTGTTGTTAATATTTACCGAAAAACCATTTTTTCAAATATTTATTATTATTATTTTTTTTAAAGCATAATGCAAGGGGTCTTAACTGTTATACGCTTGAATTAATCTAAACGTATAATACCACTAAAATACTATAAATAGACCTTTGTTTTCTCTTGTTTTACTCTCAATAATTTTCATTGTTTATAATTTTTTTGTTTGTGTATTTTGCACTAACCCTCCTCAAAATAGGCAACATAATATTTTTGTTTGTTTATTACGCCACAAGTGGTGTAGTGTTAGTGGCATGAGTATTTGTTTTAATAATGCAAGCACGTCGATCTATGCCTTTTAGTAAGTGATTTGATAAACCTAAACCAGCGCCCAGAAAGAGAGTGAGAGAGAGATAGAAAACGGGAGAAAGCATGGCAGCATGGGTTAATAAATAAATAAAAACAAACATACATGGCAAAAATAATAATAACAATAATAAAAATACTGTGCTTATTAAACGAGTGGTTGAACAATGAAAATCAGCCCATTCTACGTCAATGTTCAGCTTAAGTGCATACCGCTCGAAAATTCAATTCCTGACTAGGAATACTTTTCATGGGAAGAAACCCAATAAGGAACATTTGCTTTGTTGCAAATTTCTACTTCCAGGAGGAACGTTAACTCAATAGCGTTTTGTTGGCCAATCTTACAATGAAGTTGTAAAAAGAAAAAAAGATGTATCCTTCGTACTTTGTTTAAATGTAAACTCACCCATATATGGTATATAAGAAATTATCTATGCGTATGAGTGTGTATTGGTGTGTAAATTTGCATTGCAAAAACGGGAATATGTGTTCGACCATAATTTATAGAGGTTGTTAAAATTACACCAGGGGTTTGTATTTATTTTTTATTTGTTGAAAAAAAAAATTTATAAAAATTTCATAACCGTATGCACACACATATACAAGCATACAGTAAAAATATGAATTACATATGTATGTCCATACATATATGTGTATAATAAAAATTTGTTATATACATATGTACCATACAAACATACATGTAAGCATCATATAGAGCTACTTTGTATCTGCATATATGTACATCCTCTGTTTTTGTTTTTTTTTGTTTGTTTTCAGTAGTTTAATAAAATCTAAAAAGGAATCCATTAAGTATGCTATAAAAATATTTGCATATATACAACATACCCTTGTGTTTTTAAATATTTTTTGTGATTTTATTGTTTCTGTTTTTGGGTTAAACAAGTTTTTTTTTTTATTTTTTTAATAAAAATATATGAAACTATTTGTGAATGAATTTTTATTTTTTAAGCATATGGTTTTTAGTAAAACTATTAATAAAGATAAATTAAGTGTACTTAAATGAACGCAGTTTAGCATAACAAATCCGAAAAAATTACTGGCCAAACAAAATAAAAAATATATGTGTAGCAAAATTCTTGCCTACTTTTAGGTGTTAAATGTTAAATTGTTTTTAAATTACTTTTATACCTAATATGCTATAAATCTAATGCAAATTGTGTAAATTTATAATTTGTTTTTCAGAAAGAGCAACACCTTAAAGTAGGCCAAGAATTTTATTTATTTATTAAACAAAGTGTTGCCTATATTACCAAAGAACAATTTCAATACCTTAAAAGAATGTTGGAACATGGATCTGCTTAATAAAAGGTATAGCATACTTTTAGGGATTAATTTTTAATTTTAATTATGTTATCAAGCAATAGGATACAGGGGTAGTAAGATTTCTGAGTTGCTGTGATTAATATAAAATGATCAGTTAAAAAGTGCTCGTGTCTAAAGACTAAACTGTATAATTTTGTTCTATTGGAGCCAATAATGCTTCATGAATTTTTGCAATTTCCACAAGAATTCCCAAGATCTATAGCATTATAGCAGTTACCTACACCGCTTGGAGAATGTAAGCTCTCCAAATTCAGTTCTGCGTTGTTCCAATTAAACAGATTGAACTCATCTGTTCAGAGGACATAGACTACATATACAATTGACGAATGTTTCGCAACTAATGTTTGAAAATTTTGTGGAAATGATGTGAAAGGCCATATAAGAAGGGCCAGAAGAATTAAATATCATTGGATTAATACAAGGATACACTTTCTTCAAGTGTGCAGTAGAAACCTATGCCAGGTAGCCGCACTTTTCAAATGTTTGTATGAACGTTTGTATAATTTATTGAACAATTTCGAAATTGTTGTAAATCTAAACATCAAAAGCAAATCACTTTTGTGGTCTCGTTTACTGAAACATGTTTTGTATGTTAACAATAGGGACCAGCAGTGGTATAAGAATATCCCTTGCATCCATGGTTGTTTGGCAATCTTGTATTTTGATTAGATTTATAAAATATTTCCTCAATTGCATTTTTATTTATTTTTATTTTCTTTTTTTTTCATTCTTTTGTTTTTGTTTGCTGCAAGAGTATACAAAACAATTGGCCCCAGCATACATAGAGCAAAAATTGTAATAAAAATACGTAGTTTATATAGACAGGAAACAACAAACTCAAGTAGAAATTCAATTTTCTTTTTTGGTCAAAGTTTATTGAATTTATTAGACAAGAGCACACAACAGTACAACTAGTACAATAGCAGCAGTGGTAGCAGTGGCAGCAGCAATAGTTACACAGTAGCATTAGGCACTTGGACGTGGACTTGCATTTACAGAAAAATTCGAAATAGAAACTCAAATTGAAATTTCGTTGATGCTGAAATACAGAATTTCAAGAAAATAAATAAAAATCCAAAGGAAAGGTTTTTTATTTTTATTTATTTATAACCTTAACTTAATTAAGTTTCTATTTCTATTTTATTTTTGTTTTTCACTTGTTTTTCTCTATAGTTTCTGGTTGTATTTGTTTCAAAGTCGTTTAAATTTAATTTCGTTTCGTTTTTTTTTTTTGCATTATTTTTCCAGTTGCTCTTGTTATCATTTACTTTCGAAATGCATTTTATTTTATGTATCATGACCAAGGCATGTCGTTTATTTCTCTTCAAGTTCTGTTTGGTTTGTTTTTCTCTTCTTTAAAATTTTTTTCTGTAACTCCAACGCTAAGTGTTGCTTAAGATGGCGTTAAGATCGTTTTGTTGTTAATGGTTGTTTTCTATGCTGTTTGGCAATAGCAATGGTGCTGGTGGTTGCACCTCTCTTGTCTCTCTTTTCACAACCTCCTCCTCTGCCACTAGTAGTTGAGTATTTATAAACTTCTTTCATTTTCGAGCATTTCCTTTTCTTTTAAGCATTTGTTTTTATTTCTACTTAAAATTCTCAAAGCTGAGTAGTTTTTCTTGCAACTGCCACTAACACAGTCCTCCTCCCTCTCTCTCTCTCTCTGAGTCTCTCATGCTCTTTTAGAAATTGTTTTGGTATTGTTGTTATGAAAAAAGATGCAGCAGATAAGCTTAAGTGTTGTGCAAAATTTTGTGACAACAACCCCAGTACTTATAGCAACGTTTAGTACATGTTTAAGGGGCAACAAACAAAACAACCAAGCAACAGAATTTCAAACCTTCAACTCAGTTCTATTTCTCCCTCTCTCTCTCTCTACACCGTTTTCTAAAGTTAAGTGCCAATGATGCACTTACTTTCATAACAAATACAATGGCAAACACCACCACACAATATAATATACTTGAGATAAATACATACAACTTAAGCCAGAGGCAATTTTTCTTATAAACGACAACAATAACAGCAACAAAAAAATGCAAAAAAAAAGAACAACTATACCGTCACTACATGTACGTGCATACAAATACATTTATGCCCTTAAGACAAATATTTCTTAACGAAAAAAAAAAAACTCTGCTTAAGATATATTTTAATGCCCTAAAAGTAGACTACAAAATTAAACACTTTTTATATTCAGTTCATCCGGTTGTTAATCAAACACTTTCTGAAACAATATTTGTTTATAAATCAAGAATAGAAAGAAAAGCTCATTATTACGCCTTGAATAAATATTTTAACATTCTCCTCAATTAGGTCCATTGAAGAAAAAAGCAAAAGATTTTCGTTAAGCAATCTTTTAGAATCTGTTTAAATTTACAGTACGCTTCTCATCAGGACAACTGTTTTATATCTGCAATATACCTCAACAGCGACCTCAAACCTACACTTACAAGGTATCGCAATATGAGAAATTTGTCATTACCGACCTGTACGTTCTTTACAGTCAACAATTCTGTTACCCAAGGCGTGCTCACACGCTTGTTCTAGCCAATTTTTGGCCAGACAGCTGTCAAACATTGACAGTGATGGTCTATTCCAAGATCTGAAATATATATCTCTACCTCTTATTCTAAAGAGCTTGGAAATTTACTTTACTCACTCTATTGTCCTTTAGAATTTTACTTTAACTTCTTCCAGTTCGTTCATAAATCCCTGGCAAAAACATTTTACATGATGGGTACACACTTGATGCCAATTAAAAAAAAATCTTTTTAATGACATTTCTAACCCATGCTTACTTTTCTGTCAAATGCTGCCATTGTCAGTCTAATGTTTCCAATCAAATTTCTAATCATACCTGTTGCCATACTATAACTATTTTAGGCGTAAAACCAATTCGTTTTTAAACGTTGCACATCATGTAAAAGGCATTATTATACAGAACTTTTGTTAACTTTCACGAAACTACCAAATCAACCGCGATATGTCACAAGGATCACAGATATTTTTGCCAAAATGACACAACAAACCACATGAGATTGCACCCACATACCCATAATACATGTGACACTCTCTGGGGAAAACGTTTTAAGCAACACAACAATGTGAGCTGAAATATCATGTAAATGCATGTTACATAATTACAATTGGGAGTGCACACACACATATACAGACTTGTGCTATACCCGCACATATCGTTTATTGAAATTTAATGGAGATCGCGTAGAGGTATTTGTGAATCGTTAATGAGAAATGCCATAAAATTTCACTTTACTTGTCTGTAAACAAACACTGGAGAATAAACTGCGATAACCCAGTAAACATTTGAATGAGAGCGAACTAAATTGAAGGTGTTCCAAAAAAAAACCTACAAATTCATTAAAAACAAGTTTAAAATCATAATAAATACGGAAGTAAACTAACCCAGACTAACATAAAAGTTGCCTCATACAAAGGCTTGTTCTACACAATTAAAGCAAAAAGTCTCTCTTAAATATCGTATGAAAATAAAAAGTGAGACAAACTTTAAAAAGGAATAAAATAGAATAAATTTAATAATATAATCAAATTCAAACGCCTAAAAGTATGCATTTTCAAACTAATTTATTTTACAGCGCCTCGAACTATGCTTTATTTTTTGCATATTTTAGCTCAAAATGAATTTGTGTTTCTTTTATACAAACAAATTAAATGCGATAAGCTGCAAATTACATTTTTAGACGAGATTTATTTTTTTTTATTTCGTTCGTAATCAAAAAGCCAAAAAATAATTGAAAAAAAAAATTATAATAATAAGGCGATAACAAGATGTAAATGGAATTCATTGAATTGAGAGTTTTTCTCTTTTTCTATCTGCGCCAGTTCTACTGCCATTCTTTCAAACAAAAATTCAATCAAAACTAACCAACAATACCAGCAGCAGCTGCTGGTGATAAGTAAAAATGGTGTAAATTTCTCTGGTATTTTGCAAATTTTCTTAACCCCTCCTCTCCTCTACGTAACTCATTTCTTGCTGGAAAAAGCAAAAAAAAAACTCTTCAACTTCAGTTTTATAATCGTTCGTCTCTATACAATGAAAATGAATAACTCAAATAGAAAAGAATGCAAGAAAAAGAGATTTTCAGATAAAAATCTACAACAAGAATTAAATTTACGCCAAATTTACACAGACAACGCGCCAAGCAGATGGTTGATGCAGCATTAGTAGCCAAAAGCTGCAACTGCGGGCTTAGCAGATGTTGCATAGAATGCAAAATTAAAGGAGGGCATTCAAGAAAAATACAAAAAAAGTCTTGAAAGAAAAAAAAAGGAACTTTTCGATGAATTGGATTATTTTGTGCGTTGAATACTTTATCAGTAGCTACCCCAGCACTTAACGTTTTACAATCAATACAAATGGGTTGAATTAAGGGTGGGATGGGGGCGTTTGTCAAAATAAAAACATAATTGCATTGGTTTAAGGGTGTTTCACTTTTTGAATAATATTCAGGAGAACTTTCTTTCGGAATTGTAAAGATAATCAAGTGTAATGCACAGTGAAGCATAAAACTGAACTGAAGCATAAATAAATTCGATTTAAGTATGTATGTTGTGCACGCGTATTTAAATAATAGAAAACCTTTCTTATCAACCCTAAAGTATGCTTTAAATCATTACTATTTTTCCAGTTCTTTTTTTTTTAGTTTGTGCAAAGTTTTGTGGGTCACTGTTTATATTGCTTTTAATAGTTTTTTTTGTCCTACTCTCCGTTAATTATAGAAAATCTCTGATAAATTTTGTTATTTTCTTGTGTTTTTTTGTTTGGTATGCTTAGAGAGATTTCTGTAGCTCTGCTTGAGGCATAGGCATGCTTCTCAACGCAGATTTGTTGGCTTATATATCTTTTTGTATCTCTCTCTCTCTCTCTCTCTCTCACTCTCTCTGTCTCTGTCTTTCACACTTTATATTATTATTTCTATCATTTATTAACTCAAGCCTGATTGCTTGTGCCACAACATCCTTTTGAAAGAGCTTTTAATGATGAATTTCTAGCCACTATAACAACCACTAGGTTTCCCAACAACGTATACAAGACAATAAGCAGCAGAGTTTTCATTTTCCCACACTTGCATTTTCGTTCTTCTTCGTCTTCTTTTTCTCTTTCGTTTTTGTTACTTTTCATGGCGGAAAACTGCAGAAATAGAAGAAGAAGAAACAGAAGAAAAAAGTTTTTTTTTTCTGGCCAAAGTTTGATGAAATTTAATTCAGTCTTAAGACCGGATATGGAGTCGTCGTCGTTTGGCATGAATAAAATTAACACACACAAACTTAGCTTGAAGGCAAGATTATGCTTATGAATGTTAAAAAGTAGTTGGGCTAAATATTTTCCTTTTATTGTATTTATTTTCTTTCTTTCTTTAATTTTAATTCTTTTTCTTTTCGTTGTTTCATTTCTTTTTGCGCTTTTAAATCAATATTTTGTTAATAAAATAAAATTTTATTGCCTGAAGTTAGGCTCTGAGAGACAAGAGGCTTACACAAAAAGTTTTTATTTCTTGAATGAATGGAAAAAGAAAAGGAAGAAGAAAATAAGCATACGAAAGAATATATTTCTTAAAAACAACTTAAGAAAGCTGCTTAATAAAGTTTGATTGATGCAGATGTTTTATGATGTCAGGCAAAATAATTCGCAAAATTGTTGCGGCAATATTTTCAAATGAAATTAAAATTGCAACAATTCTTTTTCGTTTTTGTTTCTTTCTTCTTTGTGAAAAAGAACCTGAAGCTAAAGGAAAAATTTTCAAAAATACACCAAAAATAAGGCAGAAATATAAGTTTGTGTGGAGTATGAATCGATATTCAGACACATCGGGTACTAGATTTTTGCTCGAAAGAAGTGATATCATCTCGTGAAGTTTCTGGAGTTGCTGGAAGTAAATGAGCAAAGCTTTTAAGGAAATTAGCATCTACAGACCAACAAATACCTTAAGTACTATGTCAACTATAAAAACAATTTTTAAAATTATTTTGCAACTTTTGTGTGCTTAAAATATGTTTTGAAAACTTTACCTAAATTTCGATAAAAATCTGGAAAACAAATCTGTTCAAGACATTGTTAATAAAAATATAAAGAACAGAAAAACTATTTAATTCCAGACAAGCTTTTGTTTGAAGATAAAATTTTATTTCACTTTCAGTTGGAGCCTATAGATATGCTATTTTATATTCAAACTTGAAGCACTACTCTCTCTCTCTCTCTATCTCTCTCTCTAACTATGTATATTTTTAATGCAATATTAACAGTCCCTTCTTGAGCACCGTATTGGAAAAATGAAATGAATTAGTGACTACGACTTTAATTCTGTTGTAGTATTAGTAGACAACTTTAAGGAAACTAAGGCAAAAGAAAAAAGAGAAGAACAAACAATGTGTTGCCCTGCTGTGGATATGTCGTATAGGGATTTAACGCACACACACACCCTCACACTTAATATCCCGTATGCATGTACAGTATTTCTTTAATTACCAAACAATAGCTCATTTGAGAAGAAATATTTTCTCTGTCTTGTTAGGTAAAATATCTCTCCCTCTCTCTCTCTCTTTGTTTCCTTAAAGAGCTTTAGAGTGTTATAGCCTCTGTTTTCTGTTTTCATTTTTTCTTATTTACAAAATATTGTCATTGTATACATGTGTTAACAAAGCACCAGCTTTGTATCCTTTTTTGCTTAATTCTATGAATTTATGTATGAGTGTGTGTGTGCGTGTTAGAGAGGAGAGGGAAAGGAAGAGTTTTTATATTTGTTTAGGTCATCACGTGCATTTTATAGTTTGTAGTTGTCGTTGTTTTGAGTTTCTTTAAGAAAATTTTTTTTGTCTTTTTTGTTTTGTTTTTGTTTGTTTGTTTTCATTTGCTCTGTTGTATTGTTTGTTGTTTTGGAAAAACTATAAAAAGTTTTCTTTTTCCTTCTTTTTTTCTTCCCGTTATTGTTGTTGTTGCTATTATAGCTGTTTGTTATGTTTTCCTTTTTACTTATGCTGGCCACAATTTAGTTTAAGTATTTAAGTTTTCTGTCCCCTGTAAATTCCTCATTTTTATTTCTTCATTTCGTTTTCCTTTTTTTCTTCATTTTTCTCCTTAAGAGAATGTCTTTGTTTGTCTACATTATTATTGTCTTTTCTTCTCTGTATGTTTTTGTTGTCATTTGGGGTTTTAAAGTTTTTCTCTGATTTTTTTTTCTTTTTTGTTGTATTTCATACACACAGACACTGACACTGATACAATCATTTCATTTTATTTTATAAGATATTGTTGGCTTAAGTAGCCGGCAACATTACCTGCATGCACAATGAGCATCAGTTTTAAAAACAAAACTAAGGGATAAGAAATCTATTTCGTCTTCCGTTTTCTTCCTCATCATCTGTAATACATAGTACTCTGCTTAGAAGTGAGTCTATATTCATTCGGTTTGGTTGGAGGATAAAATAAACACGGGTAGAGGATACCAAATGAATTTAAATTAGTGGCAGGCAGGGTGTAAGGAATTTAAATTAAAATGTTTTAATTTCAGCTAAGGATTCGTGTTGAAATCATGGTCTTTGGATTTTAAATTAAAAAAAAAAAGAAAAAAAAACGACAACATTTCTTAAGGGGTTCTCTCGCACAGAATATGGTAAAACAAATAAGTCAACATTTTTTGTAATTCTCGAACAGAACAGGATGATGACGAAATAAAAGCAAAAAAGAGAATGAAAAGCTTGCTTTAAAAAATTTAAACTTCCTAAGCACTTTGAAGACCAAATGGAAACTTCACTGTAAGTTGAATAGAAGCTGTGTAATTACTAATGCATGCACACTGTTTAGAATGCAACGTCATGCTTTGAATAAAAATAATTGTTATTGAAATGAAAAATTTAGTTACTGGTGTTTTGCTTTTACATCGCTTAACATTAAAATTATAAATAAAAGCTACAAAAACAAAACAATGCAGTAAACAAACCTGTTTACATATTATCGTACTGCTTAATACAGCATAAAAAATGGTAAACAAGTAAACAAAAATACAACAACAAACGCTACAAGAATAAATGTAAACATTTTTATAGAGATTTCGATATGGCAAAGTCATTCGTCAATAGACTTAGTGAAGTTAAGTTAGCCTTGTTTGAAGACGCTGAGCGTTTGAATAGAGTAATCGTGGTTTGAAGATCTCCGTCGCAAAGGTTTGTCGAATAATTGTCTGATAGTTGTTATTGTTCATGCAAAGGGTATAAACAGAGGAATAACAAAGTGAAGCAATTGTTGTGAATGAAATGCGATAATCCTGTGAATTATTGCTCTGTCTGATTAATTTTCAGCTATATCTGGCAGATAGCTATAGGAACAGCTTAGGACTTGTTACAGGATGCGAACGTATTCTTATTTCAGAATCTTCAGAATTCCTTGGAAAGAATTTATGCCTTAACAGGGAACTGTCTATAGTATTTTTGGCTTTAAAAATGTCTTCAACAAAATCATAAAAAAATCCATAATATTTCGAAAAGCTTCTATTGAGGCGACTTTAATGGCCTCTAAAAATGTTTCTCACTTGTTTGTTAATATTCTAAAGAGAACAACAACAACAACAACAACGAAATGTTTTTCTTAACAATATTTGTTTTTGTTTTCTACAGTGTGTGTCTGTGTTTGTGAATGAGAGTTTTTATGTGTTTTTTTTTTTTTTTGTAGCAGAAAGGGAAACCTTGTCTTACTTTTGTTTTGTTTCTCTTGTTTCTGTTGTTGTTTATTAGTTTCTGCGGTAGTTGTTTGTTGTTAATTTCAAAATAACCTACGTTTTGTTGTTCTAGTTGTTGTAGCAATTTGTTTTTTTTTTATAATAATTTTTCGCTGTTTTTTTATTCGGTTTTTCTTGTGTTTCTAGGTATGAATTGTAGTAAAAGTTCCCACAGCTTGACCTAAAAAACAACTGAAAATTTTGTAAAGGAAATAACAAGAGCAACAACCAACAACGACAACAACAAGAAATGGAAAACATTTTTGTTTATATTTTTATTTTTAAATTTTAATATGAAACCGCAAAAGTACGTGGACAGACGGAACGCAACAAGCGCAAAAACATTTTAGTAACGCTAAATTAAATAAAAACAACAACAGAACAGCAGCCGTAGCAAATTAGGAAAAAACAGTAGAAGAAGTAGAAAGAGAATCACAATCACAATCACGAAAAATAAAAACCAAATATTTATACAACGAAACCAAAAACAGAATTTTTTTTTGGATTTTCATTTCATTTCATTTTTCTCCATTTTGCTATCTCTCTCGGAATAACCTATTTTGGTTTGCAAGTAGTTTATTTAAATAAAATTGTTGTGAATCTTTTATAATTTTATGGCCGCGTTTACCTTCCCTTTCAATTGCATTTTTTTTAGTAAATATTGCAAGAAGCCTCGACGCTTTTATTTGCTAAACAAAATGAGCAGCTGAGTAGAAATTTAGTTCAACAACAACAACAATGACTGAAGCCAGTAACACTGATAACGTGCAGTAACAATAATAACAAAAGAACCCACAATATTCCCACGCCAATTTATCTATCAGTCAACCATGATTTTACGCTAATTTCCATAATTACTTAGGAAACTAAGTCATACGAAAAATATTTACAGTTTAAATGACACAAAACTTGTAATTTTTTTTTTTTATAAAAAATAATGGAAAAATGTCTGTAATAGTTTAATTCTACGCACGCCATCATCATACAAAAATTAAGATGTCAATTAAATTTTATAAACGAGCCTACACTTGCCATGGTTAGATTGGATTAGTTTCCAATGATGACTCAGGAAATTGTTTAAAGTCACGCATGGAAAAAAATAAAAAAAATAAAATAAAAGAGAAACAAAAAATAAAAAGAAAAATATGAAGAAAAATCAAAAGACCACTCCCCTTAGTTGTAGAATTCCATGTGTGTGAAAATTACTTCGAATTTAAAAACCAAAGACGCAAACCAAACTCTTAGCAGCGCCACTTCTTGCCTCTAACAGGGTAAACTTAGCTATAACAGAGCACTGTTAACTGTTTAACAGTGGCAATAGTCTTCTACTTTGCAATTATTACATACTATTGAAATAAAATATACTTCTCATTGATGATCATTATTATTTGTGAACAAAAGTGTTGAAATGTAAAGGATGGTTGGTGGGAATAGAGAGCGGAAATTTTCCCAACTCTCAAAATTATTCCAGCTATGCTAATACCATGGTTCGAAAGAGCACCCATTTGTTCGAAAAATGACCACCAAAGTTCTAGAGAATTTTTAATCAAAAATTTGATATTTTCAAAGCCTATTTTCTCAATATCATATTAATTTATATGTGACTATGTTGCTGATTATATTAAGAGGCTTTGAAACCTTCCTTTGCATATAGTATGGTACTCATAGACCTAGAATATTTCACAAAATTTCACAAGTGGACTGGCTCAGATGGATACTTTTAAATAGCTAACAGTGCTCTGTTAAGGGCAAATTTTGTTCTGTTAAGAGGAAATTTTGCTCTGTGGCGCTGCTAAAATTTATGGAATGCGTCTTGGATTTTCAAATTTTCAAATTCTTCACACAAATTAGATTTCCTTGGGTCTTAGATACAGATACAGCTATATGAAAACTGTTTTGTTAAATTTATTATTGATTCTGAAAGTCTTTGATTGTGCAAACATCTTTGCCACCAGTATAGGGCAGTGTAAGGTTTGACAACTTAGTGGACTGCAAGTAAATGTTCATCCAATTTTACGGCGGATGGCTTTTAGGATTTTTTAAACCAAAATTTGGCATTTAAGACAATAACGATACAATTAATCACTATTTATAAATTAAAGCTAAGATGTAAAAACATTCATTCATTTTGTAAAAAATATTCATCAACTACACTAAATACCACAGATGCAATAAAACCACTCAGTTGACGTCTTAAATTATGAAAAATTGTGTAGAAAACGTATTTAAAAAATCTCATTTCCTGTGGTACACACAGACACAAATACGGCAGTGTCTGTAACAGAAGAGTTTTATTTTTCACAATTTTCATTACATATTGTATTTGTTGGTTTTATTTTTCATTTACAGTTTTATTTCATTTCATATTTTTTTTTTATAATTTCTTTCCCCATTTATTTTACATCACTTTAGTCACATGCTTTACCCTGCACTTACATGCGTAAAGGAAAGCGAGGATGATAACAAAAAAAAATCTGAATAAATGAATACAGAACACACATATATCAGTCATTGTATAAGCAAATGTTACGTGTTATTACATTTATTTGTTCTACAATTTCATATAGAATGACTCATATGTATGTATACAAAACAAATATCCTTTTAAACATAGTTTTGAGCTCTGCTTTTTACTTCCTCTTTATAAAGGGGCAATGAAGAAAAAAAGAAAGAAACGGTATTTGTGTTAGTGCCGAGAGACAAGTAACACATGTTTTTGCCGTTTCAAAAGACAAACAAAAAAAAAAAAAACGAGAATAAATACTGCAAATAAAAATTGAAAAAACAAAAGCAACAACAACTTGAAAGACTATTTCTAAAGCATTGTAACAATCAACAGACAGAGAGAAAGAGAGGGAGAACGACAGAGAGAGAGAGAGAAGAAAATGAAGGGAAAACTTGTGCAGTTGTAAATTATAGTTTATCTGTCTGTATCTGTGTGTGCATCTGTCTTTCATGCTATTATAAATTTACTAAAGCATACTTTGAGGTGTATTAACTGCACATAGACATGAAGTTTGATTACATTTATAGTTAAGCATGTTATTTTTCTTATTGACACATTGACAGATGAAATCATCTATTTTTCTAGTCTTTTTCTGCTTTTACTTAAATCCCTACAAATAGAGCAGAGCAAAATAGAAAAACCTGAACAAAATTTATGCCTATTAAAGTTTTAATAAATCATTTATCCACGTGCATTTTATGCTTTATTATATATTTAAATTTTCTATTAATATTAATATTTATTGCCTACTTTTAGGATTAGTTAAAAGAAAGAAGAAACAAAATAACCATTGCCTGCGTACAGGCCAACAATTTTCTGTTTTCAAGTATCCTAATAATTGAGCACAGCCTCTGTATTTGGGTCACAACAGAAATTATTTAAAATGTTATAAAATATTAAAAGATTTTTGCATAGTGTATGATGAATGATTTAAAGCACTTTAGAAAATTTATTAAATTCTCGTTTTGATACATAAACAAATAAATAATTTAAATTGTTAACAATCTACTATTTTATGACTAAAACAAAACAAAAAAAAAATTATTTGAATTTTTATTATTAAAAGCAATTATAATTCGAAATAAAAAATAAGAGAAAAAAATTCTATGGCAGGCTTAAAATTGTTTTCAGGAAAATTACATACATACATATGTATGAATGTTGTTTATAAAATTCAGAATTTTCTTTTAAGCAAATTAAATTATTAACAAATAGAGTGAGAAAATCACAAAATATTTAACATTTTTCCTAAAGTATGCTTTAATTTTTTTTTTTTTTATCAAAGCTATACATTGTGACTAGAAAGGCATACTTTTAGGCATATTTAAAATATTTTCCAAAAGTAGAATAGAAAATTTCATTAAAAATTTATTAAGCTTCTAAAATTGAGTAAAACAAACAAAATACTATGTACAGTGTTATATGTATATAGAGAAGAATAAGAAAAATAATTTAATTTTCCTTAAAATAGGCTTTAAAGTATTCAATTTCATAAGAAATTAAATTTTTCTAAATATAGAATATTATTGTTCTATTTTAGAAAATATAAATAAAATATTTTAATAGCCTGAAAATAGGCTTTTAAATAGAATCTAACAAATATTTGCAAAGAAAACAAAATTTTAAAGAAGCAGAAAAACTGAATGGTAGTGTTGAGCATAAAGATCAAATGTACGTTACTTTAAGGCTTGATTTTATGGAAAAATGTATGTGCTGCACTAGAAATAATTTTTTATTCTAACAATTTGTTTCTATTGGAAATACAGAGGCAGTAGTTACTTAACAATTACTCTACAACAGTTGCTATAGATCAGCGTAAGCTTGTTAATACGTTATCCAGTTGGAAGAGAAAGATTAGTGAAACTGGAATAATTTTATTCGAAATAAAACAAATAGCGAGGACCAATGCCATAGGAATTCACGTTTATTCTAAACAAATTTAATTTTAAAGCATACTTTTAGGTTAATACAATACATTATTGATCTTTTTATTGATCAAAAGATTTCATAATGGAATAAACAAAAAATGTCTTCCTTTATACTAGGAACCATACCTATTTAATTTTTAAATTCTTTAATCCTTGTTTTTAAATTTTATTTTTAATTTAATCACATATTTAAGACACTTTAACTACACGTTGTCACCTGCATCAACAAGTGTTGTTCTCATTATTATTCGTTTCTTTTTTTAATTCTTAAGCGAAACGAAATGAGCAACTATGTAGACACAAATAAAACAGAACCTGTGTATATGTACATATGTATGTACTATGTATGTTTAGTTTTACATAAAAAAAGTTATCTTCTAACCATAAATTTGTAATAAAAGATTTGCTTGGCACTTTGTTAAGGCATTCACTGGTATTCTGTTGGCTTCTACTTACTGTGCCTTTTGCCATAAAAAGGCTGACGTTTTTTCTTTTATGTTCCGTTGTGTATAAATACCCATTCAACTAATGTTTGCATAAAAATGCATATCTTACAAACACTTTGTGTGCAAATGTCTAAAAAGGCACATTCATTTCATTTCAGTCGTACATATTCATTTTATGATGTCTACATATAATGTCTGTTTTAGCCTTAAACACCGGGCCGAGACTTAAATATGCTCATCAGTTAGTCTATGCTAGCAAATGGATCCTTAACATTTGTGAGCCTGATTTTTCGCTTTTTTCCTTTTCCTTTCACTCTCTCTCTCTCTCTCTTCGCTCTGTTCCTGCTTAAGCCGTAACACACAACTGTGAATGGCAAATGAAAGAATCATGCAAAACAAACATGGCGGGTGAAAAATTAGAAACACAGTCTCTGAGAGAGAGGGAGAACGAAAATGGAAAATCTCGAGAAAAAAAAAACGACTGGTAAACAAGCCCATCATATTTAATAATTCTCATGTAGAAGAGAATTTTTAATTTAAAGTGGTACAACGAACAGTTTTTATGATTCTCTCGTTTTATTTTTATTTTTTAGATTTTATTTTGTGCTCTGCTTTAATACACAGAAAAATGTTAATTAAAGATGAGCTTTAAGAATAAAAGGCATGAAAAATAAAACAAAGTGCAAAACCTTAATGTAGACTTTAATTTACAGAACTATAAAGTACATTAAAAAAGGGATTCTTATTCTCTTAAAAATTTTTGTTGAACAAAAACAAAATGTGTAATAATAAAAAAAATGCGATATAAGATGCTAATTATTATTAAATAGGGCAAATACTCTTATATTAATTTGATTTTCATTAGAAAAGCGCCTAAAATTATGCTCTAAACATTAAATAGAAAAGCACAAGATTTAATTAAATTAAAAACCGTTGGCTTCACAACTCAATTGTAACCTATGTACTAGGCCGCAGTTATTTTGAAAGAAGATCTAAATTCACAAAACCGCTTTTAATTATTCGAATAAAAGTATTTTCCTATTAATTTCATTGATACTGATAATTTTTGTTATTAAAAATATTCCGTAATATTTATTAAAAAAAAAAAAAAAACAAATGTAATGTGATTTAATATAAATTTATCAATTATTCAAACAAATTATTTAACATAAAGTTAAATAAATTGATTTAAAATGCCTAAAGACACGCTTTAATTTCCAATTTTTTCAGTATGTTAACAACACTGTCCATTTTTATTAGTAATTACATCCGAAAGTGAATAATTTAAATAAAATCCAGTATTATTGCCTTAAACTATGCCTAATTTTCTTAATTTGTTTTTAAAACTTTCTCATTTCAACTAAACCTTGTAATATTATTTTAAGTTTAATGAAACGGATAAAGTAAAATTTAATAATTTATCCTAAATGCATACATCACTTAATTGTTTTTATGAAATACTGTTAATTAAACTTTAAGATTCAATATGCCATAACAATTAGAACAAAAGTGTATTACAACAACAACTGTTAACTTTTTGCCTGAAAGCATGCTAGATTTTGTTAATATTTAATTTATTCAATATCAATTATGTTTATAAAATCATTGTCAGAGAAGTAAATTAATTAAAATTTAATAAATTTGCCTAATGGCATGCTTTAATTTTTTCTGATTTTGTTATTGGCATAGCTTAAAGAAAACAATTTTACAGGAAAGTTGATTGAAAAGCAAGTTATTATTTAAAAAATAAATTTAACTTCAGATTACAGACAACGACGATTGTTCGCTAAGTGGTGTCTGGAGCAATTGGCAACTCATCCTTATTTTCATCGAAAAATCATTTTCAGCAATGAGGCTTATTTCTGGATGAATGGATACGTGAACAAATTGTCTAATTTCGAACAATACGAATCTAGATTTAAAAAATCACTGTTTGAGGTAAATTTTAAGCTGACAGCGTCATAGATTTATATGTGGTCAAGACCATCACCTTTAATGGCAAGCACTGTAGGTTGATGATTAACAACATCTATTGAAATTTAGAGATATAAAGCGCTTAAAAAATACCCTATATACATATGTATACAGTATATACATTTTTTTTTAATATTAATTACCTTAACAGCACAGTAAAATTGTTTTTTTAATTGTTAAATTGATTAAAAATTCCTTTACAGCCAATACATTCGACCCCTCTTTAAAAAAAATATATGTATTCGACTAAAAGTATGCTTTAATTTTTTTTAATTCACAATTACTGAACTTCATTATCAAAATTTTTTCCTTCAAAACTATTTAAGTTTTATGGTTTACAGCAATTTTTTGTGTGTGTAAACCTAAAAGTATGCTTTAATTTTTTATGGGTAGATTTTTTAATGATGTTAATAAATACCAACCAACACTTACACTACTATATACACATGCACTTAAATTTTATTAATTAACTACACACTATTTTCTGATACATGCGCTCTTATCATATTAAGGTTTTTATTTGTTATTGTTTTTGTTGTTATTTTAGTTTTAACTAAAAACATTTTAGAAACAATAAATTCACTATGATGATGCATATGTGTATGCATGGATGTGGCTGTGAACCCATTAATAAATTGTATAACGTTTCTGAAACAAACCACTACAAAGTCATAACTTATAACACTTTCCCAACCCTGCATGTTATGTTATATTATAAAGAGAATGACCGACCATTGACAAGCCAGCCAGCCAGTAACAATGACCCATACTTTTGGGCGGAACGTTACAATAAATACTGATGCACACTCACTTTGCCTGTGTGTGTATGTGTTAAATAGCATAACATGTATTGAGTATTGTAGCCAATACATTTAAAAACAATAGATACCATAAATTTACACTTAGGCAGGCAGGTATGTAGTAGTATGTACGAATGTGTGTGTAAACAATAATAAATAGTTGTTGTAACACATTGTAAAGATTTTTTCTGTGTTTTTTTTTGTGTTTTCTTTTTTTTTTTATTGTAATGCATGGTTCGTTTGCCTTCAAATAGGTGGTTGGTTGGTTGGATGGTTGGCTGGTTGGCTAGCGGTGATGTATTAATTTTCCATAAATGCTGTTGATGTAACACATTGCCAATGCATTGGCTACAGCAACAATACAATACAATGCAATACAAGACAATACACCGACACTTGAATTGCCTTTAACAAGGATGTGTATATGTGATATGTTGGATTGTATTGTATTGTGTTGTATTATACATATGTATGCTGTTGTATTGAGTACATGTCTGTGTATAGAATTCATTTGAAAACTTTTTTTTTTGTTTGTATGTTTTTGCAAATTTAAAACAATATTTTTATTCTGGAGTTTGTTTTTCTTCGTATTTTTTTTTTTGTTTTTCATATTTCATAGACCATTTGTAGTGGCAGCGTAATTGGTCTAATAGACATTGATGTTGTTGTATCATATTAATATAGCGAGTAGTACATGGCATTAGATCTTTACGAATACACAAGCAGAGCCACAAGCTCTTTTAAATATTGGGTTCGTATAAAAGCATTTAAGTCTTTATGTGATGAGATGTTGTTGATCTCCATATATTGCGCAACACTATTCCGATTATGACAAGCGGACACGTGTTTTAAGCAGGAGATATTTCTGTTTATATATCTAAAGGAATACGTAATGCGAAGTTTCTTTCACTTCGTTGCCTTTACTTTACTTAGACAATCACTGCAAAAATTAATCATATTTTGCAGCTGATGTAGCAATACCGGAAGCTGTCAACATGCAGACATAAACTTAAAATAGCGATAGGGAGAAGCCTAATGTTTAGGCGCTACATGAATTAATAGAAACAAATTCAAACTGCTTTTAAAGCGAATATGACGAAAGATATATAAAATGGATTAAGTACGCAAAGTCATGTCCAAGGATCGATGAGCTTCTGCAAACAAGATTATGTTGAGTATTGGCTTACGATTGGTATCAAAACATTAACTAAAATCGGTTAACAAAAAAGAAGGTGTATTTCATCACATAAATCGGGCTCTCAAACGTGTACGCAGTATTTGTTTCAATGTTGTTAAAAGAAGTAAGGCTTGAATTTGCTTGCTGATGTGAATTATACGATAAATATACCAAAAACATGCGGATACAAAAGCATTGTATTTGTTAAACATACCTACATACATACATACATAGTAATTGGTCATTACAACCCTTCAGTCAGAATAACGACCTATATATGTATGTAGTTTCTCATACCACTGTTAATTTTCTACATGAGTGGCGGTAGCTACAGTTTAAAGTCGACTGTGAACAACAGATTTTTAGAGAGACTTTACATGGCAATTTTTTATTTGCTCTCAGGGTTTTTGCCAGAAATCTGCTGATAATAAGCCGCCGCAGATATATCTTTACATATTTTCGTTTTTGATGTCTAACCTGAACCATGGCCTTTACGCCTAATAGGCCAACACACTACTTACTATACTACGGCGACTTAATGTTTAACATTAAACTTTAAAGGACACAAACTTAAGTCTTGTGGATTTGAGTATAAATTGTGCAGGATGTCTATAAGACAGTCGTATGCTTTCGTTGAAAATTTTCTAAAATATGTTGGAACAGATTTCAATCGGATTTTCTATTTGCTTTATACTGACAAACACATTTTTTTGAAATTTTATTTTACCGACTATACAGCCTTCATTTATATTTTTCATTTGAATTTTTCTTTTTAATTTTCCTGCTTTTTTCCTGTTTTTTTCTGAATTTTTTATTGTGTTAAAACGTCTGCTGTCGATTAAGTTTGACAATGACGATCAAACAATAAAACAGCAACAGTTTATAAAACATTAATAATAACAAAAAAAGGAAAATAAAAAAAATTTATATGACGCCTGTTCTCTATTAAATACAATGAAAAACTAAAAGAAAAAACCAACAACAACAGCAAATAATGATTGAGGCAAAAAACGACAAAAAAAAGGAAAGAAAAATATTGTGCACAATGAAGCATCAATATTTAGAAGAGACAATATTTTTAAAATTTTTTCAGTTTGTCACTCATACATATTTGTTATTGTTGGCAGACAAAAAAGCACACTTGCAGGAGCAGAATGAAAGAAGAAAAAGAAAAAATTATAAAAATAACAGCCAGAAAAATGCTTTAACATGCAGGCAGGCACAGGATTGACATCAACAACAGCAGTAGGAGCGGTAAACAGCATTGTGCTCATCATCATCGTCATCGTTGTACACTCTTAACTCATCAACAGCATGTCAAGTAGACTGTCATCATTGGCATTTTAACCACAGACACACACAAGGATAGAGAAAAACATAAACTTTTATACAAAGAACGTCAAGCTAAAGACACTACAAATTCAATATTAAACACACATGCATACACTCTTTCTCTCCCTCTCTCTCTATCGTTCTCTCACACAAACAAATGTACATGTTAAACAACTTTTATAAGGACGGACAGTAAAGAAATATTAAACGTGGAGTGAGTAAATAAATAGTAAAACATGGTTTAGCACTAAGCCCAAGAGAGACAAAGTGGCACAGAGAGAGAGAGAGAGAGAGAGAGAGAGAGAGAGACTTTAAGCAGACCTTAAGAAAATTTTAAAATAATGCCAGTGTCTGTGTGTGTTTGTGTTAAAATTGTATTACTGTTTTGTTTTGTTGCATTAGAAATTGCTAAGTGTGTGTGTGTTTCGTTTCGTTCTTTATCCCCCTTTGGTTAGGCAACATATTCTTGTTGCAATTTTTTTTATTGTTTTCTTTACTTGTTCTAAATATTGGAATGAAGCATGTTGTTGTTGTTGTTGTTATTATTGTTGCTTTTATCAGATGTTGTTAACATAACAATAGGCTGGCAAGCAAAACCTGAAATTGTTGTATAAAAAAGGATTTCTTTTGAGGTATTTACGACAATTTCAACTACAAGTGCTAACATTTTGCAACAATAAAAAAACAGAAAGACAGACAATTTCCTCTGCCTGGTTTTATGCTTTTAATTAAAAAGTCACTGGAATCTGAAACATCATCACCATCGTCTGAAACTTTAACTTTAACTTAGACGTACGGTCTCTTATTAAATGCTTAACTTGGTTTTTTTAAATTAATTTAAAAATTTAACAAAAATTTCATTATTTTGTCTATTAAGGCGAGCAATAAAAGTTATGAGAATGACCTGTGGAACTATAAGGATGCATAAGACCATTGACTCTGGTTAGATATGCAGATGGAACAGGGGGGCCTGTTAGAATTCTTATTTACATGTTTGTGTTGCTTTGAAAAACCATAAAGATCGTGCGCTTATAATCAAATGTGCACTCAGATCGAGTTTTATGAATACGCGCTTATGTTCATATTTACAGGACACAATTAAATTCTGTTAATTATACCAAGTTTAGGGAATTTTATAACACCTTCTATTATATTTGTTGCATAAGACAACATGTAATACTTAAAAGGTTGCTATATGCAAAAAAACGTGCATACTTTTAGGTGAAAAAGAAAGCTTAACTGTAATTGAATTACAAATTAAAAGTCGTTGACAAGAGAACTCACTTTCTCTTCAGATAAATATTCTAATATTTTTTTTTGAATTTTTTTATGACAGCAGGTTTACAATACAAATACCACCAACAAAAAATATTACCGTAATTTGTCAGTGAGAAAAACAAATAACACATCCAAACGAACACAAAAAAAGGATTTGTTTTAAATAATTCAACATGTTTGTGAAATTCTGCATGAAATATAATAAAAACAACAAAAACACGGAACAATAGAGAATAACTAAAGCTTATTTGTTGTTATAGCTGTTGTTGTTCTCTTGGTGGTTGTTGTTTTTGCTGCTGTTGTTGTTGACGTTTTTCTGTAGTTATGGCTTAAAGGTGCAAAGGTGTCATAATAATAAAAGCTAACGTTGCATAAACGAACTTCCATAAAACCATAAAAATAACAACAACAACAGCATCGACATCGACAACAAAAATACAGAAAAGGATTTTTACACTTTTAACTAAAAACAGAAAAAAAATGAGGAACAAACGGTTAAAAAACCTTCATTTATATTGTATATGTTAGAATGTGTATCACACAGACATACACAGAAAAAATAGTGTGTTGTTGACAGCATATAGAATAAGTAAATTATAAACAACAGACACATATACATATATACATACATAAACGCCAAAAAGCATATACACATTATATAGAAACTAAAGAAAAAGGGTATTGTCCTCTGTACCCCTAAAAATATGCAACAAACTGTATTGCAAACTTAAACTTCCGTTGTCTCAAACTAACACTACCTCTTCCTTTCTCCCTCTTTCTTTCTCACTATTGCAGTGTGTGTTAGTACCGTAAGCAGACATACATTTCTCCATTTCTCTGGTTTTTTTTACAAACATTTTATGTTTCGCCTAAATTATGGCAACAAATATGTGAAACAATAATTTTTATATGAAAAAAAAAAGAAAAAATTGAATATTTTTATATGTGTATGTATGTATGAATGTATGCATGCATGTGTAAGTGCGTGCATGAATGTTTGTTATTTAATATTTTGTTGGTCTTGGCTTGTTTTTTTAGTTGATGTTGTTGCGTTTTATTATTATTGTATTGTGACACTTTAATGATGCGAGTTTATGATGCTTTTAGCTTATATTACCTTTTACTTTTTTCCTCCCCTCGTTTGTTTTTTTTTTTTTTGTTTTAATTTTCTCTTTTATGTTGTATAGTATATGCCATTATTACTCTCTTGTTTTTACACACTTACATACATACATATGTACATACATTACTCGTGAGTGTATGTGTGCAAAAAGTGAGTTTTAAATTTATTTTCTTACTCTGTTACTGCCATACTTCCATAAATGTCGTCTGTTTCATTTGTATGTGATTGAGTTTTCTTTTTTGTTTGGTTTTTTACTTTAAACTTTGGCTACGTTTATGGAAAAACTTTAGTTTTCTATTTCTCAGTCTTCGTTTTACTTCATTGTGATCATTTAAGAAAAAAATAGACAATTACCTGTAAATGAAATGTAGAAAAAGAAAGAAAAAAAAATTAAATTAATAAAATGTAATAAAAATGAAATGTAAAACAGAGGAAGAAAAGAAAACAGAAGTATTTACAACAATTTATGAGAAAAGTTTACAAATTAAGAGGAGTCACATTTTTCTCTTTACGACTACAAATTACGGTCATTTGGAAAGCGTAATGATGAGGGACACTCATAAATTTTGAAAAAACAGTTTTTATACCTTATCTGGTAATTGTATAAAAAAAAACAAAAAACCAAGAAATTTTTAAAACACTCTCATTTCACCAGCATTTATGTTTGTTTTGCATTATGATATGCAATGCAATGCAGGAGATGTAACAGAAGTATGTACATGGAAATATATATTGACTTAAGGTATCTGAAGTTCTGACAAGTCTCACTTACAGTTTTATCAGCAAACTTCTCACACTACCCACGTTGTGTGTTAATTTTATTCATGAGTGGTGGGATCTACAGTTTAAAGTCGACTACGTATGACAGATTTTTGAGAAAGATTACAGAGAAATTTTATTTTACTCTCAGATTCAGAAACCTTCTTCTCTTTATCATAAGGGCAGGGTACTGATTAAAGATTAGCAATGAGTTTTCAAAAAGATGAGTAGAATCGAATCATACTCATAACCTCTGCTACTTATACGCATTCATACTTATTTTAATATCAGGGAACCTCTACTCATATTAAAAGTTTGAAGTACTCATCATACTTCATACTTAACAACACGTATGATGTCATTGATTTCGACTCTCCATAAGTCAACATATACACGAAGTACAAATTAATATGAATCGCCTACGCCTACGAACACTAAAATACTCACTAGAAGGTTGTGTATTTGCTCTGCTTGCTGCTCTGTCTTTTTTGCTTATGAATCGAATATATTTCGAATGGTAAGAGTTTGAGTTATGAGTTGTACGCCTACTAATTGCAACCAGTACTTATAAATCAAGATTGTAGTTAGCATGAATGAATCAGAGTAGTTAACTTTCAATATTGTTCTTATGTGTAGCGAAAAAACGACACATTGCTGACCTCTGGAACTGACACAAGAGGTGAAAGACAGCCTGTTTCTTCTTCTAAAGCCTACTGCTGCTGCAAAAGTCATTAGCGGGAATGGCGAGCCTTTCGGCATGCCTACAAAAAGTACAGTGGCCCTCATAAATCGATATTGTACGATGGATGGTCATTCGATTTAAGAACATAAGTAAGTCAGTCCTCTTCTTGCCTATACGTGACCAGCAGGCTCTAGCAATATTGCATGTAACTTCCTGCTGCCAACGAGATTGAGTTAACCTGTAAAATGAGTGGATAATATTCAAATTTATTTATCTACGGGGGCTATACCAAAAATAGACTTGAATCTTGAAGCTGCATGTTTGACACATCTCTGCATAATCCTTCAGGTGCCCTCCTAAAAACAAGAAAAAACTGTGCTAACATGGTATCAGCTTTTCTGGAAATTCTGTTTGAGGTTATTAAGTCATTGAGATGGTCGACTCTATTAAATTCTTCTAAACACATTCATTTATTATGAATACAAATTAAAACAAATAATATCTTATACTCGTATATATATATTTAATACAATTAAAATATTCTCATTTGTTTTAAACATGACTACATTACACTGACACACACATACACACTCGGAAAGCATGCCATTACCATTTACATGTCACTCTCTCTCAATATCCCATAAAATATTATAATTTCGTAATTTTGGCACGTTTGGTTCATTAAACTTTTTGTACGTTTTCCCTTTTATGTACGTACGATGGTTTCCTTTTTATACGCTGCAAAAACCAAAAAAAAACACAAAAAAGGAAAGCAAAGGAACAGGAAAAAAAAACAACAACCAACTGCCATCTATGGTTTACACTGTACCAACAAGTATTTACGCTTGCCTACTGCGTACAGGTATACTCCGTACATAGAGTATAAAATAAATACAAAGCAACACTGTACAACAGAATAATCGGCAAAGAAAGAAAAAAACTCCATGAATAACTCTATAAGTGTTCTACTAGAGTGAGAAACACACACATAGAGAGAGAGAGAGAGCGACAGAGTGAATATTGACAGTTTGTTTAGTGTGTGTAAGTGTAAGTGTGAGAGCTAGTGCGAGCGTTTTTGTACGTTCGTGTAACATAAATGCGTGCAAGTATGTGCCACCCACTTAATAATTCTAAGCATGATTTCAACTACCCCTGAGGCTCATAAACTCTATCAAACAACAACAACAACAACAATAGCAATAGCAATACAGTACAGTACAGCACAATAAAGTACATACGCAGACAAAATAAAAACAAACAAAAAATATACAGGGAAAATAAACTACTGTACTGCGTGCATAAAACAAATGTTGGGAACCCAATAAGCCATTTGGAGTTTGCATTAAAGTTCATGGGTCAAGCTTGGACATGATATCGAAAGGATTCTTTAAAATTTAATTTTAGCAACCGCATGTTTCGTCTAGTTTTCCTGACTGAAGGCTTATCATGACCACTTATGTTTTCAGATGTGTGTGAACATTAATTCGAATTTGAAAATCCAAGACGCAATCCATAAATTTTAGCAGCGCCACATTTGACGTCAGTAGAGCAAAATTTTCTCTTAACAGAGCACTGTTAGCTATTTAACAGTATCCATCTGAATCAGTCCACTTATTTAGGAGCTGATTTTGGGAAATATTCTAGATCTATGAATACCATACTATATGCAAAGAAATATTTTATGCAAATAATTTGAAATAATTGCAAAGTAGAAGAATAATCTGCTATTGCCACTGTTAAACAGTTAACCGTGCTCTGTTAATAGCAAAGTTTAACCTGTTAGGGGCAAGAAGTGGCGCTGCTAAAACCGTGGGTTTGCGTCTTTGGTTTTTAAATTTGAATTTATCTTCACCCAGATTGTTTGCAGGCTAAGAGGATTTTCGTATTTTAGTTTGTTTGAGATGTCTGAGCTTTGGTGTGAAACACGCGCTCTGGTCTAGCACACTACCTACCAGTCTACGGCAACTTCAACACATATTACTGTACTAGACCTATACCTATACCTCTAATTAGGCCCCCAATTACAAACTAAAATAAATTTAGAGCTTAAAAGCTCAAAAAAATCTTTTGATGTAAAATTTTTTGGAATCTATTTTTCCTCTTTCATTATTGCCACATTTGTTCATTCCAAAAATTTTGGTTTATTGGGTAATATTTATAGTTTTACAAATACTTTGTACCAGATAACTTATTTTTATTTATTTTTTTTTCTTTGTCCTTATGCTGGTCGGTTATACATATACCATATATTATGAGCAATGACTCTATAAATAATGAAAAGAATTCTATTTGAAGTAATAAAACATTTGAAGCATTTCTTTTATTTTTGTTGTTGTTTTTATCGTTGAAATCATCATCAAAAGTTGAAGTTGTGAATGAATTGTTTTTGTGTTTTAATTTTCTTAAAACTTAAATTAAATACTTGAAGAAATTTGTGATTCAAGACTTGAAATGTTCTCATTTTAATAGGAAAAAAAACAAAATCTACTAGATCTAGAAATGGTTTCTGGGTGTTAATAATGAGAGTACTAATGCTTTACAAACGTATTTCCAATAGGAGTATTTCAATAACGCCAAGGTCGTGTAGCCCTTGCGCTGACCACCCTGATTTTGGTGGAACTTGGTTAGTACAGGGACTGCGTTCACCCGTGGCATCACAACGGGCCGCTATGCGTGCTTAAGTGAGCTTTGTGATATCAGAGCTACCACTCCTACCCAAACGCCAAGGTCTCTTAATACACCATGCCCGCCTCCAATTGAATTACCGACTCCATGACAAAAATTTCGCTCGAAAACTAAACTGAATTAAAGAAATGTATTTCGATAAGGTGTCGCCGTAGTCTACTAGGTAATGTGTTGGCTTACTAGACGTAAGGCCACGGTTGAAACCCCCAGATTAGGCATCAAAACGAAAACATGAAAAAATATTTCAAAGGCGACTTCCTCTCAGCAGATTTCTGGCAAACACTCAGAGTTTTACTCTGAAAAGAGTTGACCTTAAGCTATATGGCCCGCCACTCATGCAGAAAATTAACGCACACAACATGAATTTATGAGAAGATAGATTGTAATCCTGGCTGAAGGTTTGTAATGACACATTATGTATGTATGCTTGTATTTCGATAAGGTGTTAGGGCAGGTTCCAAATTGATAGGATTTGCTTAAAACGATACTGTTTGCAACTGATCACTGCGCCATCTAAAATTAATCGAATAAAATACATTCATTCAGTTTTCTTTTAAATTCCTTGTGAATAGAGTTCCACTGTCTATATGTGATGGCCCCCTCTTTTCAATATAAATTTTCTATAAAATAAATAAAATGAAGAAATAAAAATAAAATTTATTTTTTGTAAAGGTACGTACTAATAATCGATGTCATGGAGTAGATGTTTTGCATATTTAAGTACAATTTCTTTGTTCGTAGGTTCTCTGTCAAGTGAGTCAAGTGTTGGAGATTTTTTTTTCTGGTTTTTGTTGGATTATTTTGCCAACATCAATAACACCAGAGCCACAATATCGACAAACACTCGAGAGACAATAAATTGTATACAAACAACAACAACCATAATATATTATAAATTTTTTTTTTTTTTATAAAAACTTGTAGATTTTTCTTTTCAGTATGAAAACCCATTAAAATGTGTTGGAATTTTTAATTATTAAGATATTTTGCTTAAAAAAATAAAATTAAAATAAAAAATAAAATCAAGCAGAATATTTTAATTTTGTTGTTGTTGTTGTTGTATTTAAACTCACAGAAGGCAACGCAACAATAAATACGTGATGGCATGACATAAAATTTATTTTCAATGATTTTAAAAATAATAAATAATAGAATACAGAGAGAAAAGAAAATGTATTGAAAAATACTTGATAATATTAAAAAGAAAAAAAAACAAACATATTTTCCATACATATGTACATATGCACATGTATTCAATCAGGTACAATATATTTGCATAGTAATGCGTTGATTCGTTCGTTTTCGTTTTATTTTTTTTTTGCGTTCATCAACGGTTTTTCTTTTATTTTTCCTTCCCCCAACTGCTTTCAAACACAGCAGGAGCAGAAGCGGCATCAAAAGTGGTAGAAAAACTAGAAGGAGTTGGTAAACGTATGTCTTTGACATTTGCCTGATGCTGATGCTGATGATGCTGCTGATGGTGATGACGATTATTTTGTTTAAAGGAGCTTTAACGCTATTTTTCTACATACAATTTATTTTGTATGAAAATGCTCCTAAAGGTATGCTTTAGTTTTGTTTACAGTTATTTTTTTTCCCTCTCTACTTTTTTTTAAATAAACAAGCATTTGTAATGCATGAATAATGTTTATTCACACACACACACGCTCATTCGCACACACATGTGTAATGTTTATCATTATGTTGTATTTTTACTTTTTCTTATGCTCTGCCAGTAGAGAGCAATAGTTTATGCTTCACTTTTATATTTTACCTCATTTCCCTCAAGTACATATATATACATATACATATGTACATCAATTGCTATTCACTTTGCTAGAGACTGTTTTCTCGCTGCATCTCTCTCTCTTTTACTTTCAGTTCATTTATTTATTTTCATTTACAATATTTCTTTTCGTTTTTTTTTCTTTTCTGTTTATCTATAAAGGAAAAATTTTATTTTCTATTTGCTTTTCAATAACATTAACATTGATAAATCAACGCTCCCCCATTTACACAGCGCCTGATTGCAGGCAACAAGAAATTTGTAAATGTAAAAAGAAAATTAAAATTTTTCAATATTATTTGCTTTTCGTAGTTAAAAATCTTAACTTTTAATTAACTTAATAATGCTTATGGTAAACGATAATTATATATACAATATATTGCTTAATAGAAAGAAAAAAATATTGCATACGTTTAGGTTATAACTTTTTAATTGCTTAAGGGTGTGTAGGGTTGTACTGCAAGAGCAGGTTAATTTTAACTAAAACATTTACTAGCATACAAAAGACACATAAGAAAGTACCTGACTATGATAGGGTTATTTATAAAATTTTATTTTGTTTTGAAGCATATACCAAGGAGCAAACTTTTTTCTATTATGTAAATTAAAATTGCTACAAAAACTATTAAAAAAAGATTGAATTTGTATAGAAATAGGTTTTGAAAAAAAATTATGTAAAATATATCCCCTTAAGATAGACTACAAAAAATTTACTATAAGTATCTAAATTCAAAATTAGCAAAAAAAGGAAATACATTGTATATGAGTTTGTTTAATTATATACTTGACACAAAAAAACATACATGTCAAGTGCATGTTATTTGCAGAAGTTATTAATGCGATAACAAGGTTAAGTTTGACGTCGCACTCCTAAAGGTAGGCCAAACTTTATAAAAAAAAATTATTATATGATATGATTTAATTTAATTTATAAACATGTGGACTAAAAATGTCTACGAAAGACATTGCTGAAGTCCCCCTTAACATAGGCAAATAAAAAAAGCTTTCTAGGATTTGAAGAATTCATTAATTTCATTTCAATTAAAAGCCAACATTCGCCTTTAAAAATAACCCAAACAAGAAATTCCCTGACCGCTTATCCGCCAGAGAAGATAACATTAATGGAAATTAAGGCAGTGCCATTTCCTAAGAAGATGTGCCACCTCATGAGCAAAGTTCTTCACCTCTAGATCTGTTATAAATTGGGAACCTGGTATAATAGACCACAAATTAAACTTATTTTAACGTATACTCACGAGATGGTTGGTACTGCACACCTTACCCCAATTAATGAGCCCCTATGGTCGGGAGCAAGTGATGTAAACAGTAAGGAAATCTGATGATGTGAAGTGTACCTTGAACTGTCCTAAGAAACCATTGCACTTCTTTCGATACTTGAAAAATATGCCCAGAATAGCATTTTCCTCTGACTTCACAATTTTTATATAGACGACCTATATTTACAGATGACTTATTATTAACGATGCACTTATGAGTTAATAATCAACATTGAATATTTCACAAACTAAATTGAAATTTATATTAAATTTTTTTATTATTATTGCAAACCCTCTGTGTATACTGACTACATACCGTTCATGTTCCAAGTGCACATTGCTTTTAATTAAAATTGAACAACTTTACTACAGTATTACTTATTAGCTGTTCATGATTGCATTTTTCCTTTTTTGTTTCAATTGAAAAATTATAAAATTAGAAAGTGTTGCCTACTTTAGGACTGTAATCACAAGAACATTTCCTTTGAAACGTTAGTATCATCGTTGGACTCCTTTATTAATAATAAAGTGTGACAATTTTGTTTTTGTTAGAATCTAAAAAGAAAACTTAATAAAGTTTTCTCTTTTTTTTGCGAAAACAAAAAGCTAGAATAATAATAATTTCCTTCAACAGAAAAGTGAAGACAACAGACGAAAAAAAATTAAATAAAAACCTATAAAGAGAGCGAAAGAGAGCATACTTTACACAAGACAAAGTTAAATAAAATTAATGATGTATTTATTTATAAACTTGTAGGATATATTGCACATGTAGTACATGTATAGCTGTATGTGTGTGTGTGTAAAATGTAAGTAGAATATGTATGCATGTATGCTATATTATACGAGATATGAACATGTCAATGTTTAAACTAAGAAAACTATTTTTTTTTTAAGTTTCTTTTGTGTTTATAAGTTTTTTTTTTTATTTTTTTGCTTTTTTACAGCTTAATTTATTTTTTTATTTATTTTTTATTAATTTTCACAGCTGCATTGTGATGTGTTGTTTGGTGTTGTTGGTTGGTTGTTCATATTTCAGGCAAAGTGTGACTGTTGTCATGACAGTTTGGCGTTAAATTAAGTTTTTCTGCTGCTTTTTTTTTTCTCTTGTCACTGGGATGAAGTAAAAAGTGTAGGGCTTTGAAGAGTATGTCATTTGTAACTAACATCAGTCAAAAAACTATAAGCAGCAGCAGTACCAGCAGCAAGTAGTACTAAAAGATAATGACTTTAGTGTAAAGGAATGAAAAACAACAACAATAACAGCAACAACTACAACAATAATGAAAGTAAAAATGAATTTTAATTTAAAGTTTTACTTGTCGTCTTTTTTTTTATTATTTTTTTAATATTCTTTTGCTATTTTTCATAGTCTACTTAGTTAGTTACTCACTGTTTGGCTTCAAGTATGTCTGAGTGGATATTGTCAGTGTATAGCGAAAGCAAAGAAAAAAACGAAACTATACATATAAATACATATACACATACGTCACACATACACACACATATGTATATATATATATATATAATACAAATAATAAATATACATACATATGTACATACGAGTATATGAGTCATTTTGTATTGAAATACTTTGAAAAGCTAAAAATAAATACAAAAAAATTCTTAAAAAGTTGTAAATTTCTTCAAGTGGAATACACCATTTCCTTCAGTGATTTCCTAAAAAAAAAAGCAAAAGTTTTTCGTGTTTTAACAAATCTTTTATACATCAACGCATATTGGCAAAAAGTGTATGACAAGAAAGAAAAAGAAAGAAAATACCCAAGTGAAATCGTATTTTGTATGATAATGAAAACAAAAATTACAACAACAACAACAATTGCTTACAAGAGAATATACATATTACAAAACACGCATACACTTTCATATATTTATGGTACAAACAATAAAGTGTCAACAGTAATTTATACAAGATGACGACAAAGAAACAGAAGTGAACACAAAAAAGAAATCCTTCTTATGACACACGTTTACATACTTATGTTCCACATTATGTCAGGTCAAAAGGATGTAAAAGGATATGTGTGTGTGAGGAAAAGTTGGAAGAAGCAGAAAATAAAGAAAAGTTTTGCTAATATTTTGATGTATGACATGTCAATATATCAACATCAAGCATTATTATTAAACAATATCACCATAAGGCTTAGAACCCAAACCTACTCTCGTGAAAAAGCGTACAAAGGCAGGGATTTTTAAAGGCCCATCAGACACTTCTCTCTCTCTCGCAGAAGCTTTAACTAAACATATAAAAATGAAACATTTACTTAAAGAGTGTAGGAAAATGAATCCCTTTTACAACTGCAGCGGCCTTTGAGTTCCTTTGGAAATTCGCTTTTGCCAATAACGTACTACAGGCTCTGAAAGTTTTAAAGTGTGCGTGACATGTGGCAAATACATACATGCAATAAACACATTAGATACAGCACTTGCGGCGCGGCAATCTGTCAAATATAGAATACATCGGTTTATATACATACTTACATACATAATTGGCCATTACAACCCTTCAGTCAGGATTACGGCCTAGCTTCTCAACACCACTCATGTTGTGTGCGTTAATTTTATACATGAGTGGCGGGACCTACAGTTTAAAGTCGACTCCGAACGACAGATTCTTTGAGAAGCTTTTTCATGGCAATTTTTACTCTCAGAGTTTTTGCCAGAGCTCTTCTGAGAGGAAGTCGCCGAAAAAATATTTTTTTTTCATATTTCGTTTTGATGTCTGGCCTGGGTTTCGAACTCGGGCCTTCCGTCTAATAAGCCAACACACTACCTACTAGACCACGGCGACTTCATCGGTTTATATGGAAATGATAATTTTAAAGGCGACGCATTAATAAGCATCGATGCTATTGCTCTTAGGGTAATTTGTATTTGTACTTGAGGCAATGAAAGAATTTGTGCTAGCAATGAGAGAATTAGAGGATTTAAAAACTCGATACATACAGCATTACCGTTAAAAACGCTCAAACACATTTTAGTGGCACCATTGACACATTTTATGATCAAATCAATCTCATAATATTTTAAAGGCCCAACTGCTCTTAAGGAATGTCCCTCTCTCAGGTTACTCCACTCCTCCACCAGTTTACTCACTTAGGTACACATGTTTGCAGTTAAAAATAAAGTGCCACACATTTAAGTGAAAACAAAATTTAAACACACACACACACATACTCACACGCGTAAAGACATTAACGGATATTTTCAAACAAAATGTTTAGGGAAGTGTAGGTGTAGGCATGATTGAGTGTGTTTGTGTGAAAGGAAAGCGAAAAACTTTAAGACAAATGATTGAAGAAAATGAGAAAAGAAGACTTTCCTTTATAATATTTCCTTAAGACACAAAGTGTTGACAGAAGAAGAGTGAAAGAAAAAAACAAAAGGAAAGGAAAAAACAAGAAAAACAGAAAAGAAAAAGACGAGTTTATTTTTTATTACTTTCCGACACCAAATATATATAAACGCGGAAGAAAAGGACCTATACTCTCATCTATAGACTGATACTAACAGATATCTTATAACCCAGCAAACCTTTTTATAAAGCAAAGAAATTTTGTAAGAAATATGCAACAGAAGATAAATAAAATGTCATATCATGTTTCATATTTAGTTTTAATTTGAGCCCACTGTGTCAATATGTAAACTGGATGTGGCCGACTAGTATTAAAGGAATTCTATTCCTTTTGTACGACAGTAGGCTACTTAAATTGATAAAGAATTCTGAGCCATTTAGAGAGCTTATAGTTGGGAAGTTCTTATGCCTGCCGTGTACAGCTTCTACAAGGTACAAAGCGTTTCTATTTATGATGCGACTTCTCTGGCATCATTTTGGGAAAAATAACATGACTTTACCAGCTCCTTAAGAGAGATTTAGGTGTGGACGTCATAAATTCTACTAAAATTTCTATAAAAGAGATTAACTACGGACATGAATTCAATATTTTTATGTAAATACAATTTGATGGGTTAAATATTTCGGGCCCCTTAAAGTATTACCCTTTAGAAGAGGTAAGCAACGAAGATTTTATTTTTCATTTATAAGCACATAACATGTCTTTGAATTTTTATGTTCTGCTAAGTTATTTTTTCCTTCTCTCTCTCTCTTTTCTTTGTAACACCTTTTCTTCGCTACTACTTATACAAATACACACACACACAAAAACACACACATGTACCCATTTTACAACATTTACACACGCTTTTTAATAAAGAGGCTCTTAACAACACGAGTAAGTGAAATTGTGAAATCGAAAAAGAAAACCAAGGAGATGGACGGACGGAGGTGGGAGAAATACAGAAGAGGCTGTCAGAGAGTGAGAGAGAGAGAGAGAGAGAGAGAGAGAGAGAGAGAGAGAGAGAAGGGTAGAAGGTAGAGGGAGTAGACATATTATTAGTATTTACTTGATTGCCGTTTAATATCCGGGCAATTTTTTTTTCCTTTGCTATGACACTTAATGTTGTCAACACATTATATTTCTTACATCATGTTATAGCAATAGCAACAATAATATCAACAGAAATAGCAGAAATAACAACAACAACAACAACAACATTAAGAATAGCAACTGAACTGCAAAAATAGATTTCTATACACACCAGCTGCTATAGAGAGTGATAAATGATGTAAAACATGATTTATTTTCGTTCTTTTTTTTTTAATTTTCCTTGGAGTTTTTCAATTTTTCTTTTGTTAATGTTATTGTTCAAAGAATACTTTTGTTTAACATAATGAATATTTAATAAAAAAAAAATCGAATAGTAAGAGAGTGGGAGAGTGTGGAAAAATGAAAATAAAACAAAAGTTCTAAAAATAAATTATGATATTTGTTTTATTAAAAAACAAAAAACCTTGAGTATATTTTTAGGCATTGTAAGTAAGATAAAGCAAGAAAAGTTTATTGTTTAAAGATAACTCTTTTCTGAGAACGATATTATATAACTTCTGTGTTAACGTTTGTATTCTTTTATGGTCCAGATACAGCAAATTACAAGAAGAAATTTTTAATTGGCTTCCAAGTCTCAAATAGTTCCTTTGGTAGAACAAATAAAGTCAAAAAGCTAGCAACACAATCGAAACCTTAGTCATATTGCATTGAAAGATGAATGTCCACTTGAATTGGTACAGAGATAAATACAATGCATACCATTTTGTAAAGACAGTTGCTCTCAAAAGTCTTGTCTAATAGGCCAACACCATTCCACTAAAATATGGCGACCAATAACAATAATTAGTTTACATTTTTATTTTAATTGTATCTCCTTACATACCCTTTTTCTACTTATCACCACAAAAAAAAAATTTCTTAGCACCCTAAAATATGCTTTTTAAATCATTCATTTTGTTCTTTTTATTGCCTTAAATTTCCTTCACTCTTTGAACGAAAAACTCTATTTATTGAAAAACATTTTCATCAATAACACTTTACTGACTTGAACAAAATGCAAACTTCTCAAAAGAATGTTTTTGTACAGATTTATTGAAAAACATTAGCATAGTTTCAGGAGTATATTTTCTTTTTGTTTCTATGAGAATAAACTCAAAACAATTTAAAATAGTTAATTAAATAAAATCAAGATACATATTGAGAAAATAAACAGAAAAACAAAAGCTAACAAAAGTATAATAAACTTTATGAATAAATAAGCAAATATATCAAGCATACCTTTAGGCTTACTAAATATATTTACATAAAAAATTTCTTTTTTTTATAAGAAAATTAAAATTATTATTTAAAAATATCAATTATAACAATGAATAAATACATATAAAAAAATTTAGATTTTGAAAAATATTTTATGGCATACATTTAGGTTTATATATAGATATTTCTCTATGTAAGAAATGTGTGAATGACTTTTATTTATAAATTTTGTTTTTGTTTTCGGCATTGTTATCGATTACATATTTGTGAAAGACATAATACAGTTTTGTTTCTGTATTTCAATTACACATGAGTGATCTTTTGTTTTTGAAAATGTAATTTTCAAAAAAATTTTTTATTTAAAGGAAAATATTAAAATTTAATAAATTCAATACAAATGAAAATATTGTATTGTATTGTATTTGTGAGATGGAATAAGCAAACTGACTTTAATTATAAACATACTTAGTGTAAAAAAATTATGCCTTTAGCGCCTGAATATATGCTTTAAAATTTATTTTCGTTTTTATGTATCGACTTTGAAAATAAATATTTGTTTTATGCATTTAAACAGCAAAAAAAGAGAGAAAAAAATTCCTTTTTTTTCAGTATTTTAATTATTTTGTGAAAAAAAAAGAAAAATGATTTAAAACGACAGCCTATGTATGGATGTATACTTGTACCTCATACTGACTGGTATTAGTAAAGCTTAAATGTTTGTGTGATAATTTGTTAAAATTAAAGCCAATTTGTATATTGACTACCAATACAGCAGCTACCATTTCCTGCCCATTTCCAGCTACCCAAGCTTGTTGGCTCACTTTTAAGAGGCCTGATCAGTCAGGGCTGTATAACGTTAAATGTACTCGTACGTAATACCATAAATTCTGTCATAATATTCATTTAAAATTCATTATTTATAAACAAATACATTATGCATGACAAACAAACAAACATACATACATATAAACAAACAAACGTAATGTAATGCTGCGATGTATTGTGTTGCGTTGCGCTATAGAATAAACAATAATAATAGCAATAACAACAACAACAATAATAACAAAAATAAAAATTATTATAAATTCAACATACCAAAAAAAAAAAATTTTTTTTTTGTTTTAACAAATAATATCCATTATGACAGGACAGAGGGAGAGAAAGCAATAAATGGGAAAACAAGATTTTTTTGTTTGTTTTTTATTGCATAATTTACATACATTTTTAATTTATTGTGAAAAAAAAATTATATTTAAACTGAAATAAATAAATAATAACACAGGGAAAAAAGGAGAATTTTTTTGTAATAATAAATAAATAATAAAACAATAAATTCATGCCACACTGACGATTCGAGTGTTGGTATTTGTTTTAAATATTAGTTTCTTTGTTTAATAATTGCAATCTATTTTATATTCAAAAAAATATTTGCATAGACAGCGAATAATTGGTTCCGCATTTAAATCAGACTCACATCTTTCCGACACGCACCGCTTTTTTAAGCCAAGCAGCTTAAATAATGTGAATTCTAGGCAAAAAGGCTACTTGCTGTAATACATATCTGGCAATGGCATAAGCACAAGCAGTCTCGTTGATAACAGATCTTATTTCGTGATCGGAAACATCTTCTGTTTGCTCAGAAGCCACTGGCTGATCCGGACACCTACCTTACTTCTAGATATGACACAGCATTAAATTAACAAATTCTTTGACTTACTAGGTAACCTCGCATCAATTAAAACATAATGCCAAATAAAATAAATATGCAACGCAAAAAAACAACAATGAAATTATAAATAATTATGAAACATAATAGTGTTTTCACTTTAATAAAAACCATAGCATATTTTTAAGCTTTTAATAATAAATATTTTCATAATATATTGTATATTTAATGGCGTTTAAAGCAAATAGACCTGAAGAATAAATAATTATTATGAAACACATATGGAGGGAGAAAGAATAAAATCAATAGTTAAATACAAAAACAATAAAAATTAAATAGATAATAATTTAAAAGAAAATTATACAAATTCCAATAGAATTTTTATATTAAACGTATAAAAATAAAAATAACTTATCGAAAGAGAAAATATTTCTATTGTAAAATTATACATGTTGTGGTAGCTTTCTTTTAGGCATAAACTAAAGACAAAACTTGGCCACTTATTGTATATCTACACAAAAAATGAAGATGGTGGTGTTGATTTAAAAACTTTTAACACTATCTTTTATTTCAGTTTGTTAAACACTACCTTGAAATGCGTGTTAGTTATACATCCTTAGAGGAATGGGGTTACAAATTAAAGCCTACCTTTAGGAGTCATATTAAGTCAACACTTAATATAAAAGTCAAATAAATTAAACATACACCATGAACAATACAAATACAAATCCTCCGTGTTATTGCAAGCATATTCAAGTTCAAAAATCAATGCCTAACCTTAAGGGATAGAAGATTTCGTTTTCGTTTTTGTTTATCTCATTTGATTTTTTTACTTCTTACAACAATATAATCCTGTAGACAAGAAACACAAATAAAACAAAGTAAACTTTTAGGCTTTGAAGAACTAAAAATCGATATTGCTTTAGCCAGAAAGAAAAGAATATTTTCTCTCTTAATTATTAACAAAAACAAGGCAACAAGTGTTAGTAAATAAATATTAATTTCCCAAGAAAAGGAAACCTTCTTCTTACTACTTATGTATATAGTATACTTTAAGGGATCATTTCAAAGTTTATTTCGTAAACATGTTGTCTGAGTTAATTACTTGAAACGGTTTTAAATTAAGACAAGAACATATGTATAACATGTTGTTTTAGAAAACAAATTTTAAATTAATATTCTGAGAATTAATTAAGGCACGGATTAGCTTAGTATATACCTTAAAGATGACCTAAAATTATGCCGTATATTTGAACGCTTAAGGAACGTTAATTTAAAAAATAAAATGCATTCTTCATATACAAAAATTGTGGGTAAGCCTTAAAACACGCCACGCTGAGTTTAGTGGTTTTAATTGGATTACATTCAAAAGCTTAGGAGACATTCAAATGGCTAGACTCATTATTTTTTAAAGGCGCCTAAAAGAACGCCCAAAATATTTAAATACTTATTTAGCAACACCTGAAATAATATTTTTGTTAAAAAAAACGAGAATTATTTTGGATTAAAATAAGACTGAAAAATGGGAAAAGGAAGCCGTCCTTCATAATTACCATAAAATGTTTTAGTTGCTCGAAAAAAGCCACCCCAATTGTTAAAACCTAAGGAGGAGTATGCTTCTGCCACAAAACTTAATTAACAATTCAAAAATTTACACAAATTACACGATGTGCATAATAATGATACGCCTTAAAGTATACACATATTTTTTGAATACTCATACAAAATGTAAGAATTAATGTCTAATGTAATAAGCGGGTGGGCGTATGGTATGTAAGCATTTCGGGCCAAAACTTTGTGACTGGAGTTTTTTTTTTTTAACCATCAACCACGTTTTGCCACCCTCTTCTCATTTTCTTAGCAAGTGTTAAAGGTTGTGGATGAGTATACTTATCAGTTGCGGTATCTGCTTTTTTTTGTATTTTTTCTTCTTTTTATTTAAATTTGAAGCGTACAATTGTAGTAGGAAGAGAAAAGTATAGGTATGTAAATGTTGGTATTTTTATGGCTGTTATATTTTATCTTTAATTTATTTAATTGTTTCAAAGGAAAATGCATATTTTAAGGGTTTCAATTAGAACAGCAAGAAAAGACTTCAAACATTTTAAAGCATACTTTAAGGAAAATTTTGTGCGATACTAAGAAAGTTGAATTTTAAGGCATTCTTTATTGAGAAAATGTTTAATTTCGGAAAAAAATTTTAAATTTTATTTAGAAAATAAAATAATTTACCAGGAGACTGACAAATAGGCAAATAGAAGATTGTCTTTTTCCAAATGCACTTGAGAATTGAGACAAGTACAGTACCTGGAGGTCCTGTTGAGCCATTGTACAACGCTCTAAAGGGGAGATAGGGAAAAACGAGAGGAAGTAGGAAAGGGAATCACAGGGTTTGTTCGGGTGGGGTAGTACTGTTGTATTGCTAAGTTGCCAAGAAACTTGGCCTCTTACAAGTATTTTAGTTCCATAAGAAGTTGAAATTCGTTTTGTTCTAATTGACTTATAACTGGTCCATACTTATAGGCAATATTTCTACCTATTGTTCCTCAGCAGGCTAAGAAGTGACGAATCTTGCTTAAAATATTCCCACTTAATGATTGCAATCATCTGCTTTTATTACACTGATTCCCTCGTTAGCATATTAACTGAGCAACAATTGCATCCGGTTTTCATCTTGATCTACAAAAATTTTCACCTACTAATAGGCTAACGCAAATTATTTTGCCCCTTAAAGTATGTCAAAACTAATTTCTACCGAAAATAAACACAAACACACATATTATTGTCATGTCAAAAAGACTAATGAATATAACAAGACAAACAACAACTACGATAACGAAATAAAAAGAGAGAAACAACAACAAATATTTTTAATGAAATTCCCTGAGTTAAAACAAACCAGAACAGAACACTAAGGAAACATTTCAAATTCAATCTACAACTTTTACAACTTAAGCAAATATTCTACCTCCATCTCTCTCTCTCTCGTACACGTCTATTGCTGTTGCTTTTGCATGAGAGTGACGTCTTTTTTTTCTTCTTTTCTTGCTCTGTATTTATTTTTGTTTGTTTTATGAGAAATACTATAACAAATCAGGTATTTAGACCAGAATACAAATAAAATCAAAATGAACAGCGCGAGGATTTATTTTGAAAAAAAAGACCAGAAGAGAGAGAGAGAGAGAGAGAGCAAAGGCGATGTATGTTTATTAGTGTGTTACACACCTACATATACATAGAAAACTCACAAGCTAATTTGTGTACTTTTGGTAGGTGCTGTGATTTCTTATGCCATCAGACTAATTTATCAGGGGACTCTCTTGATGACAAAACATAAATATGAGCGTAGTACAGTGACTGAGAGTTACACACACATGCACACATATACACAAGGAGAAGAGAAAGAGACTTTTTGTATTTGTATAATGAATAAATATAAAAAACTTGTGTATTTTTTCCATCCTTAGGTTGAACGTAGTGAGGAGATAGAGAGACAGAGAGAGAGAGAGAGAGTATATAAAATATTATGATGTATGACAACCTTAAAGCAGTAATTTAATGCATCATTCTTCTCAGCAACTTTAACAAACACGACAAAAAACAAAAATAAAAATTCAAACAACTTTGTGTCTGTGTATTAGTGTATGTATATGAATACAAGGCTTTGCTTTTCGTTTTTTTTTCTTTATTTCTATTATTAAAACATATACATACTAGGCTATGAGCTACTGTTAGCGTGTTAGTGTGTCTATAGGTAGTTCTTAATGTTGCTGATTATGTTACATTTGCTGCTGCTACTGCTATTGGTGTTGTTGTTGTTGTCCTTTATATGATGACAAATGAGTTCTAATAATTCTTTTTCTGTTTCTCTCTCCACTCTTTACTCTTGATTATTTATTTGACACATATACATACATCTTGTATTTTCTCGTTTTTTTATTTTTTATCTGCATAAATACAGTGTTGTACACTGTCATAGATGAGTCTAAAAATGATGGAGGCGGCAATTCTCCATCTTTGACATTATGTTGTGTGGCCTGTTAAAGATAAATTCTTTCTTTTTGAAAGGCACAGCCATGGCAGAGCACCTTAAACTAGACCTTAAAGACTTGTCATTTAAAAAAGAGTACAAGATACGAGACGAAGGGAAAGAGAACGAGGAGTGCCTATAATTTGTTAAATTTTGTATCGATTGATGTGTTTATGCTTACGGTGGTGGTACTTTATTTAATAAATGAAGTTAATTTTTCTTTTGAAAAATCATCATAATTTTTACGGTGTTTCTTCATTTGCCCACTTTTAGATAAATTTGTTATGTTGTTACTGATTTTTCTTTCGTAATATTGTGTGTGTATTGTAGAGCATTTGTAATACATAAATTCAGTTTTGTTTTGATGAAGTTAAATATGTTGACACCTCAAGGTATGCTTCATGGAAGATAAGACGCAAAAACCAAAAAAAAATATGAATTTGTCCTTTCTGTTAGACAAAATCATCATCATAAATAATAATAATTTCTTGGAATTTATCTTATTCATAAGAAATCACACAGAGAAATCTAATCCTTAGCCCAAAGGATGTAGACTTTATTAAAGAAAATTAATTTCAAAAAAACATAATGCTCGTGCAAGTAGAGTGTTTGAAGAGTGGGCAAAAAAGGGATCAAACAAGGCAATTAAGGAAAGTCTATAGTTTTAAAATAAATGAAAATGATGTGGTAAATTTATAAATTTTGTTGCTGTTGTACTCTTCTCAACAAAGCATTTTAAAGTTGAAAGAAAATGTTTAATCGAAAATGAATTTTCCTAGAACTTTTCTCCATTTTCCAAACAGGAGTGGAACATATCCTATAATTAATTGTCTACTAAACTGTTGTATTCATATCTCCCCTCCAGTGATAAAGAGCATTTATAGAGATCTCTAGAAGGCGATGGAGTTAGTGAAGATCAGTCAGTCTTATTTGAAGACCCTGTGTGTTTGAAGAGAGTAATAGTGGTTTGAAGATCTCCGTTACAGAAATCTGTCGTATAATTGTCTAGTAATTGTCATTCTTTATCCAAAGGGTGTAAACAGAGGAATAACAATGAAAAGCAATTGTTGTTGTTTACATCAAGTTGTGAACAGTGGCACACAGAATTAAACACAAATTTATTTTTATTTTATTTGCAATCTACAAGCTCATATTTTAAACGTTTTTAAAAAGATAAAACATAACAATATTTATCCTTGAAATACAATATAAAAATCAAAATAATTATGACACCTGTTAGTATTACCCTGTTAGGTATGCTAAACTTTTTTCTGAAGCAGAAATTAAATAAATTTTTTTCTAAATTGCCTTAAAATGTTTTCTCTTCAAGTATTTTCTCATTTTTGGCGAAAAAAAATAAAATAAAATGAAATAAAAAATAAAAAAGAAATAATAAAATGAAGCGCAAAAAAAGCGAACAGAAAAAAAACACAATTTACGAACCTAAAGACCCACTTCAAGTGCAATGGCATAGAAAACTCATAGACCAAAAATAATAAACGAGACAATTTCATATGAATGAATGACTGACTGACTGGCTGGCTGATTGGAATGATGGTTTTTTGGTGTTTTCTTACTTCAAACCAAGCAACTGAATGACTGACTGCCTGCCTCAATGTCTGAGATCCCGTGTCTGTCCTTTTAAATGTCTGGCGTGTATTTCTTTGAAGATATTGTAGGCTCTTCTATATGCCAAAATAAAAAAAAAATAAAACACCAACAACAATAATAAGAATAATGATGATTATCAGCGAAATATTTTCTTTACGAAGAAACGAAAAACCAAACAAAATATTGGAAAGAAATTGTAAAATAAATAGAAAACAAACCAAACAAATAAGTAAAGAAGACAGTGGAAAAATTGCTTCTCTTTTTTAAGTTCGTTTTTTTTTCTTTTTTAATAATTTATTTGCCTTTTTGTTGTGGGCTTTTAAACACAATTTCTCTTGACTTTTAAAGAGAAGAATGAAAGAAATACATACAAGTAAAGAAAATGAATTAATTTTTAATGAATTTTTCTTTCATTTTTTCCTCTTTTTTTATGGCCGCTTAATAATTGAAAAGCATATTCGATGGCAAAGAATACGAAATGATTTCCGAATTAAAGGCTTCATTTTTAATGTCTTAATTTGGTTTGCTTTTCTCGTATTAACAGAAAAAAAATTAACAGGCGTTGGGTTGTACGTTGCATTGTAGGCCGGAGTCATCGAAAATGTGTGAAATTAAGAACAGTTTCTTCCTAAGAAGTGTCTCAATTGAGGCAAGAAATTCAACAGACAACTGTTATGTTACTTTCAATTGCAAATTCTTTAAAGAACTTAAAAATTGTAAAAATTAAATTGCAATTCGTTTCGTCAACATTTAAAGAAAAATAATTTAAGCGCGTATAATAAACTCTACTGAAAGGTGGATGGGGGACATAAAATGAAAGAAATCCCATTACATAACCATATCAAGTCATTAACTCCATTTTCATTGTCATCGCCTGCATTCTGTACAATCCTTAGCCACCCAAACCACCAGCCCAACAACAGCCATCATTATCTTGGCAAACATTGTTCGTTAGTTATGCACTCAGCTTTTTTTCTGTTTTATTCTGATTCTTCTTTTAAATGCTCGCTCCTGCCTACCTTGAGTTTAATGCAATACGTATACAATTAATGGATTTTACGTATGGCAAACATAGAAAGCACAGAGAGAGATAGCGTGCAAGAGAATGAGAAATAAATACCAAGTAAAAGAATTTTAATGTTCTTTCATATAAACGGATTTCAGAGATCCGTTGTAGTGTTGATTGTCAGTGTTGATGCAACGAAATGCTGACTGGCTGGCTGGCTGCACTTTCTACAGGAAGGCATTTTTAAGTAACAAAGGAAATGCAGTTTTATGCCTGCTTTATTATAAAATACGACTGCATGTAACTGTACTCTACTGTGTATAATAATGTTATATGTAAAGAAGCTTTAAATAAAATTAAAAAAATATTATTATTATTAACGCCTTAAAGTAGGCTATGAAAATAAAATGTAATAAAAAATGACCAAATTCGAAATATTGGTATAAATTGTAAAGCTTTGCAAGAAAAACGAAAAAACAAAAATATTAAAACTCCATAAAATAGGCTTTAAGGTTTCTTCATTTACTTTAATCAATTACAATTTTAAAACATGTTTAACATTTCAAACAAAATCTTGTTTGACATAAATTCATTATGACGCCTTAAAGCATTCATTTGTATTGGATAGTATTGAGTCTTTAAAAAATCCTTAAATTATATGTAATTTTTTTCATTTTCAAAGTTCATTAAGGTCGAAGAGAATGTTTAAATTAAACACAAAATTGATTGATTAAATTCTGACGCTGTTGTCTGAAATACAATAATTTTTACCTCGTATTAAATGTTGCTTACTTTCACTACGACACTGTTAGCTTAATAAACCATTAACATAGTTTTTCTAGGCTCTTCTTTTTTCCCTTTACACGTCATTGCAATGTATAAAATGTAGGCTTTTTCTAATTTTGTATTTCGGTAGAAAGTCCTTGATTATTAAGTTTTGTTAAACAAATTTACTGTCTCCTGACTAACATGCCACATTAATTTTTCAATAACCATAATAAGCCCACACCTTCATCATCGTCATTGTCGTCGTCATTACATAGAAAATTATTTAAGGTTTATCAGCATCTAACAGCAAACTTAACATTGTTTTTTTTATATATTTTATACATAATTTTTTCTTGTTCTTATTTAACACTTGTTAAAGCTTATGTTGTTGTTGGCAATGTACCACAACAACAACAACGAGAAAATATAGATTAAATAACCTCCACTTGTCTGTATGAAATAATAATAAACAATAACGTAGAAAACACAAGCATAAAAACAGGCGAAAGCAAAAAAACTGTAGCCTACTTTTAGGCAAGTTTGCAAGCCTTAAACATAAAATTTCATAGTTAATTATCTGAAGTCTAATTTTACAAGGATCTCATATTTTAGTTTGTTTTTTAAGGCTTGCCATACTGCTTGTGACATTGTAATGAATTGGTAGTGCTTGCGACATAAACGATACTTTCGTTTTGACAAAAAATATATATGAAGCAGGCCAAAATTAAGGAAAATAAAAACAACAATAACAATTTAGTTATTGTTGTTGTTAAACTTCTAAAAGAAGAAAAAACATACTGAAAGAGAAGAGAAGAGATTTTAAGCAAAAACCTGTAAAGAAATTGAGGGAGTGTTAGCGAAAGCAAAAAAGGATGTGATTGTTATTTTGCCAACATTTTCCTCTCAAGTGTTTTAGCCATATTTTGTTATTGTTTTGTGCTCTTGTGTGTTTTTTCTTTTTTAAGCTGGCAGTCATCATAGCGTTATTGTTTAACAATGATGATGTAAAGTACCAGAAAACAACAATAACAATAACAAAGAGAAAACAAGTGAAACCAACTAACGTTTAAGGAAATAAGGTCAAATTTGTAAGAAAAACAAAATTTACAGCATACTTCTTGGCGATATTTCTTGTTTCAACGTTGAGCATCTCTCTAGTTTTTTATTTATTATTAAAAAAAATACAAGCAGACACAATGGAATCATAAGAGAGTTAAGACGTAAATAAAAACAACAATGAAAATATTTTGAAATTCTTGGTAACTGAGTACATTGAAGAAGAACCTCTTGCGTTGAGAACAAAGATTTTGTTGAAATATAATCTGAAGATATTAAAAAAAATACTTGACAAATACCTGAAATCATAGTTTTACTGTGATTAAATATAAAATTGTATTCAACTTCTAGAGTTACAGCAGTCCTAAAAAGATGTCAGCCCAAAAGTAGGCAAAATTTTACAGTTTTAGTTTGGTGAACGATCCATGTACCTGAGACTGTTTCTTCTAAGCTAGCAGAAAAATATTGAATGTGAATTCGTTTGGCATCATTTAAATTTTTCTTAATATTAACACTAATAATGCTAGAATTAGAAAATCAGCCTTAAGGTATGCAACAAAAAGTTTGCAAGTAAAATTAATTTCATTATTAAAAATACACAATATGTTAAAACTAAACGAATGTCATAGTAATTTGACTCTTAGGAATATAATTCCAAATTGCTTTAAACATTTTATTATTTTGAGTATTTAATATTCATTTAAATAAAAATCAGCCCAAAGGTATGCAAAATTCCTTTTCATTTTCCATTTTCTATGAGCAGCTACTAAACTTCAAGAAATTTCTTAAATTCTTTTGACATTCCGTACCATTTTTTGTTCTTTATTTTTTTTTTTTTGTTGAAACAGCCGGGAACAAAATTAAAAATAGAAAAGCAGGAAGAGAAAAATACATGAACGTATAATTTTCCAACAAACTATTTTCACTCGAACATGTACAAAAATATATTCCACAACAAAAAGAGAAGAAAAAAAATCATAATTTTCTCATTTAAATGCATTAAGTCTGAAGTGGCAGGCAGACTCAGTAACTCATCTTTCATAAACCATAGAAATATTATTCATAAATAGGAAAGAAACGTAAATGGGGAAAAATGCTAAAGAAAAACCGCCATCTAACACGTTCACATATAACACCTAAAAGTATGCCACACAAAAAAAAAAACAAGGAACGAAAAAAAATCATTGTCAAACATTTTAGCGTGAACATTATATTAAAAATACCATTTAGTTTGTGAGGACCAAAAGGAAAAAGACAACGAGTCATTCACTCTGGCAAAAGTTGAAAAACATGATTAAAGATCAAAAACATGTACGAAAATATGCTGGCATATTTAAAGTTTTAATTTAAAAAACCTGGTCTTAGCAACAGCTAAAAGATAATTTATCAAAATAAAAATAAAGCATACTTTTTGGCTGTTAAGAAATATACAACAAGATTATGTTTTATAATAAAAAAAAAGGAAAAAATAAGAGAATACACGTGCATTGAATTGCAAATAGAAATAATTTTCTGCTACTTTATATGACATATTAATATTCATTTTGTATGCCGTAGCATACTTTTAGGTAAAACTTTTTCAATTTACATTTTTACTTGACAGACATTGCTCAGAGTTTTTTTTTTTTGTAAATAGAAAAGGTCGCAGGATTTGTTTAAACTCAAATTGACCTTAGGAACATGTAGCAAACAGATTAAAACAAAATTTCTAATTATGCACATACTTTTAGGACACTAAACCCTATAAGCTTTTAACTTAATAACAGGTATTTTTCTTAGTTATAAATTTCGTTTGAGCTTTATATCAAAGGAATTTAAAGCAAAATATTTTAAACACATATGATCATACAATATGTATGTAAGAATTTATTTAAGCCTTAAAATATGCAATAGTTTACAAACTTACTTTTTTAACTTTGTTTAATTGAAATCTCGAAATCTCTATAAATGTAATTATGTATGTTGTTTGTGTATTTTATTTACATTTATTCTTGTAGTGTTGTTTATGGATTTTTGTATACTTGTTGACCATTTCTTTATGCTGGTGTTTGTTGTTATATCAAGCAGTAGGATAATTTGTAAACAGGTATGTTTACTGCATTGTTATGTTTATAATTTTAATGTTAAGCGATGTAAAAGCAAAACACCAATACGTAGATTTTTCATTTTCGTAACAATAATGTGTGTTCTAGAATGTTACTTCACACATTTTAGGCTTAAAGAATTCCCATTCAAACCGAATTAGAATTCCTAAATTGTTAAAGAATTTAATTTAATTTTTAAATTGTTTAAAAACAAAAATACTAGGAAATATGCTTGGCTCATTTATTTAAAACTTATTGTTCAATTCATTGATTTTTAATGAATATGATGCACAGGCTATTTGCAATTCATTTTTAATTTAAATTAAATTCATATTTTATTTTATATTTTTTCTGTGTGTACGTCTTTTTTATTATTTATTTGGAGTTTTTCTTGCATAATTAATTAAATTTAATTGTTTGAAAATCTAAATGCAAAATCTTATATATAAAAATGAGTGTGTGTTTGATTGTATGTTTGTATGTTTGAAGTTTATAGACGACTAAACGGCTGAACCGATTTTCTTGAAATTTTCACAGTTGATATTCCAAATGAGCGAGGGGCCATGCCCATGTATACTACATACTACATACTTAATATTTAATTGCATTTGAAATATATTACTCATACGCATAGTTACCCCTAAAGTATGCTATCTATGATTCCTGATGTATAAAACCAAAGAAAATAAAGTATAAAGAATGTGAATTTTGGTATATTTTGGAATATTTTTCAAAAATATTTCACGACGCGGGAGGAAAGATAGAAGGGAAAGATAAAGAAACCAAGAGCGTAACAATGTTCTCAATTGTTCTCATCGTGCGTTTTTGTTGTTTGACTAATTTTTTATTTATTCATCTGAAACAGTGTTGCCACGACAAAAATTTTGTAACCAACATTTGTGAAAAAATCACCAAATAAGAAAAAATATAACCAAAATTAAACTCATAGACTTTTGTTTTATCCTAAATAAAGCATATTTTCATTGTCTAGAACGCTTTCGATTATAAGTACATTCACACACACTTATAGTAAGTTAGCTTTTTAATAACTGTTTTATGCAGTGTATTACAATAAATACATAATGCGACCTGTTTTGGGCAATAAAAAAAAATCAATTTTGGGCGGGACGAAGTTCGCTGGGTCAGCTAGTTTATTATAATTTTTAATTAAAACAATATACGCTCAGGTCAGTTCAGCTCAGCTTTGCACTGCACTGCACTGCATTGCTCTGCTTTGTACTGCTCTGTCTCTGCTCCGGCATATGAAGAGAAAACAATTTTTTTATTGCAATAAATCCCTGAGTTTAGTTAAACAAACAAACACGTGCACAACACATAAACTTAAACAAATAAGCCCCCCTCCTCTAATGCTCATGATGATAATGATGATGAGGATGATGATTATTAAACATTATTTTATTAATAATGTTTTACCAATTATTATTGTTGTTGTTGTTATTGTTATTATTGTATGCATTTAATGTATTCATGTTTAATCTACTTATGAATATTGTGGTTAATTATCAGCACAAAAACCAAAATTATTGTTTATGAATTACGTACGTTCGTTTGTACGTTCGTGCGTTCATTTGTTCATTAAACTTTAAATAGAATTAAATTTTTGTATGTGAAATTGTTTATTATTTTATAATTGCATTAAAAACACTAACAACAACAATAACTATTTGGCTTTAAATGTTTTAGAAAATAGCAACACAACAGTAGCAAAATGTTTTGTTAAAAAAAAAAACGAACAAACGAAAAAAATTTTGAGGAAAGGTTACTTTTATTTACTTTGGCTAATTATTTAACACGTTTAAGCTAACAAAAACAAAAGAAAATTAAATAATTTTTTACAAATTTAAATAATTTGTTCTTAATTATCAAAAAACAAAAAAAAAAAAAAAAATAAAAATAAAAAAAACTGCAGACCCATGAGAATGTCATGGAGTTTTTGTAGCTAAAATTGTAAAAATGGCGTAAATTGTCATGCCCTAAAGTGATTTGAACTATGCTAAAATAGAATACTGTCCACCCTCCTATAACGCGGTGAGTGAGTACCGCGTTGTATGGAAACCGCGCTATAAAAAACTCGGATTTGACCGTACAAACCAGACTAATTCGTAGCGTATTCTATGGAAACTATCCACCGCGTTATAAGAAACCCGGAATTAATACAAATCACATCATTCGTACCGCGTTATATGGAGAGTAAGAAATACAAAAACCCTAGATAGATTATAAATTATTTTTATTGATTTAAAGAGTTCATTTAAGGATTGATGAAAATATGAAGCAAAAACTAAACTAAAAGACCGTTTTCCAACAAAAATAAGAAAGAATTTTGTAAAATTATATAATTTTTCAACATTCATCCTCATTGTTAGATATGAGTCTAAGGCTCAACTCATCTTCTTTTAAAGGGCAAAATGTCTACCTCACTTGATTCATCTTCACATTGGTTTTCGATTGTAGATTTTTTTCGCTAACTCCACTAAAATCTTTTTATAAGGACCTAAGCAACTTTTTAACTCTCTTTTAAATTTTGCTCTGCTCCCCGTTGAACGATCAGTTTGAATGAAATGAAGATCTAATTCCTTTGCCAAATTTAGCCCTTTTTTCACATCTTGTAAATCGAGATTTGGCCATCATTCATTTTCCTTATTTTCGTTTACAAATGCATTTGATTACATCAATCAATTCTACTGCCGGGATAACACAACTTTGAAACGTATCCTTAAATACATCTTGATTCATTCAAGCTTTCTTATTAGATCGCCAGAATGCAGGCAATTGGCTCTTATTAATGTTGTACATTACACTGGGAGTTGAAGAACTATTTATTATCATTGGTTTTATCATCAGGCTCCCTTACAGACTGCTGCATACATGAAGGGTGATACATTCTTTTGAAAGTTTAAACCTTAAACCCCTGAGCACGCCTTTGATTTTTCAAAATGACGGTCCTAGATGGTAGTTTTTTCCAACATAATTTCATCTCATTAGCGTTAAAAATCTGAACAGGTGAATAAACTCCTTCATTGATAATTCTAGCGGAAGGAACTTATGGAATATTCTTAAACGGAAACCGCACTGTAAAAGTACCGCGTTATAGAAGGACTGCCGCAATTGCAGCTCCGCGTTAAAATGGAAACCGCGTTCTGAGAGTACCCCGTTATGGGCGAATTGACTGTAGTACATAGGTTAGAGGAAGTGTACCTATCACCTGAGACAAGTACACTACCCGGAGGTCGATTTGACCCATTGTACATAAGTAAAGGATTCCTTTCTGCTACACCAAACAGTAAAAAATTAATGCGAAAAATTTATTAATTTTCTTGTATTTTTTCTCTCTCCTTTTTAGGCCACTGAATTTATTTCTCATTATAATTTATTTCAATCCTATTCGAGTGTTTTTTCTTTTTTTTTTAATTTCTTCCATAGTTTCTGTATATACATACAATGTGTGTACAATATTCAGCTGCCGATTTTAAATTTGTTGCAAATCTTTAAATGTTTTCTGCCCTCTTATGCTTTGGTGGTGGTAGTTTGATTTCCGTTTCGCTTAAAATATCCTTCACGTTTTCGTTCGTTCTGTTGTACAACTCCTTTCACTATTTAAGCCAATAATAACAACAACCACTCTAGTGTTTTTTCGTTTTCGGTTTTCTGCCACTTTTTTCTTTCAGTTTTTTGCGTTCGCCTTCATAGTAAAAATATCGACCGAAAAAAGCGACATTGTGACTCCTCGAGAGCCATAAAAATAAAATCATAAAAACAAGACTACGACAACGACAACTACGAGTACAAGGCGGTGTTTCGAGGTTTTACGAAACAAAAAATGCCAAACGCTTGGAGAGGGAGTTCGTTTAAATACATCTGAAGGAGTAGGAACAGGATATTTATTTGTACACGTTTTCTTTTGCCTTTTTTTTAATTCACAAACTGTTTGCAGTTAAATAATCGTAAAATTGCTTTCACTCTTTAAGCAAAAAGTCAAAAATACAATTGAAAACTATTTTAACCACAAAAAAAAGAGAGGTAAACAAAACAAAAAACAGTTAAAACTGAAACTTTTTCAGGAATTTTTGAAAATTAAAAACAAAAAACAATTTCGCAGTCACATAAATTATGCCTGCCCGCCTGCCTGTTCCTTTAAAAACAAAAGAGGAAGAAAAACTTCTTCTTGGAAACTTTCTGCTTTTCTATCCTTTTTTTTGGCTGCTACTTTCTTACTTTTGTGGCTGGTATAAAATGTCTTTCCTTAGTCCACTTTTAATTTCTTTTTTCTTGTGTTTGTTGTTGTATTTCACTATCTTCGTTAGACCTAGACCTTTTCGTTAGCAGAGCATGAAGCATAACTAGACTAGCGTAGCGGTTAGACAGCGTAATGGTTAAAGCGAAAATATTTCATTTGACTGCCACCCCATTGCGTGTCAAAAGATAATTTATAATACCGGCTGGCAATAGTAGTCAGACAATGAAAGAAGTACAAGAAAAAAAATCGGCATTTAAAATACTGCAAAGTATTCCTGTATTTACCTGCAAAAAAAAAATGAAACAGAATGCACTGGCAAATTTCTGTCTTCAAAAAAAAAAAAAAAAAAAAAATCATAGCCTATTTAAAGGGGTGCGTTAATGTACTAAATGTTGGAAAAGGGTTCAATTTGCAAAGAACTGAAAAATTTCAGCAGGAGGATTAAACATTGAAAAGTATAATAAGCATTTAAAATCCTATTTCAGGACTCTACAAAGCCCTGTAATACAAGGGATTTTCAATATAAATATTGGGCAGTAAAAAAGTTGGGGCCTATTTTAGGGCGCTAAAAACCACAAAGTATAGAAAAAGGAAAATTAAAACACAAAAAATAATTAATTACGCAGCATAAGTAATTGCCTCATATTCTTCTAAAAACAAAACAGTTGTCTATTTTTAGGAGTTCTTAAAGCTTCATTTGAAGCATTTGGAATCGAACTTTTCTTTATATCCTCTTTATGGCCATTAGAATATCACTTATTTTCTTGATTTCATTACTTTCAGTGTATCACCTTTTAGTGCATATTTTATTTCATTTCCATTTCAGTTGTTGTTGTTGTTGTTTTTGTAGTTTCCTAGTCGTATTGTTGGTCGGATATGTGTACGTATTTTTATATTTAATTTCACTTGGTTTTAATGTTGAATTTTCTATTTTTATTTGCTGCCATATATACTCATACTCACACTCACTCACTGTCAACACAAACACTAATACAAACAAGGACTTGTTGGCGCCAAAAAATATGCTTTAGTTTGTGGTAAATACTCGTAGTATATTTACAGTAAAACACGTCACGTGAAATTAGTCACTCATATAAGTGTGGGTTACAGTTCATTTCAATTTCTTTGTCTTGTTTTTTTCATAAGCATTTAAGGATAGCAAGAAAAATTGTTATAAGAGGGTTATTAACCCAACAATAGTCGTGAGGGAAATAGTGAGAAAATACCTTCTCTGGTTCAAATTTCATTCAAATATTAAAAGGGTTTACCTGTAAAGAGAAAGAAACAAGAAATAGTTTTAATCAGGATTGTATTTGTAAGTTAATTTAATTGTTGTTGTTAAATAAATAAAATATATAGATGCCTAATGTAAAGAAGGAATTCATAGGAAATGTTGAAGTTGAAGCATACTTTCAGGTAAAATTTTTATTAATGGTATGGAACCATAGAAAATCACTGAAATTGTTAAGTAAATATTACAGCTCATTCTGATTGTATCTCAATGAGGAGACACCTACTAGGTCATTACAACCCTTTAGTCAGGATTACAACATAGTTTCCACACACCACCCCTGTTGTATGAGTGGCTGGACCGATTGACAGGGTTTTTAAAAAGATTTCATGGCAATTTTGTATTTACTCTCAGACTTTTTGCCTAGAGTGTAATGAGAGGAAATCAACGAAAGAATTTTTGTATGCTGCTACTGATTACTCCGTTTTTGATAACCAGTTGTAGAAGGATCTGAAATAATCTTATCTAATATCGAGGGCTGATCTTAAAATTTTAAAACGATTTAACACATTTAAGAACACATTTATCATTGAAATGTTTACGGGGTTACTAAGTCTAATAATGTCATTTAAAGCAATTACTGTTACAGCATTTTTTAAATTCCGACAAACAACCAACCAACCACCTGTTTTATTTTCAATTATTATTTATGGTATATTCTTTGTATTTTAATTAATATTATAAAATATTTTATATTGTTGTTGTTGTGTAAATCTTGAGTATGCATAAGTTAAGAAAAAAATCGGTTCCCAAGCAATATTCATGCACTGCCTACAACAAAGCAGTTTAAATTTCAAGTGAATGAATCACGATTTTTAATTGAAAAATAAAAATCGGGTTTTTTTCTCTGGTTTTTATTATTAAACTGACAACAACATCAACAACAATGGCAACTGTCTAACAATTTGCAAAGTGAGATTAAAATAAAAAATAAAAAATTGAAATTTTTTTAAAATGACTGCACAATCGTCGTTTATAAAAATTTTAGTTCAGCTTATGAAAGTATGTGTATATAAAGTAAATACATATGTATGTTTAAACAAAAAAAAAAAAAAAAAAAAAAAAAAAAGAACTCATTACTGTGGAAAACTAAAGAAAAAATGAACAAAATATGAGAGAAAAAAATATTAATCAGCTCGATTTCTCTATAGCACAGCTGTTTATGAGAGGCAGCCAGTGCCAACACACATTATACTTCCATTATACATACGAGACTATAAATATAACAATTATCGCTAATTTATATAAAAAAAACAAGAAAATAAAATAAAACAAATATTTTTTTTTTTTTTAATTGCGAACCAGAGATAGTTTTTTATTTTTATTAATAATTTCTGTTTTTTTCTTTTCACTATAAAAAAAAGGAAAGCAAAGAAAGAAAAAAAAGAAATAAAATAAAAAAATAAACAATAAACACAAGCATAATTTATGTTTGTATGGAAAAAAAGGAATTAAAATATAACAGTAAATATTAATATGTTGTATATAAACATAAGCATGACTGTATGATGATTATGTCTGGTGCCTAGCAACAAAAACAGCAACAACAAAAAATAATAATAATAACAATAAAACAAAAGTTTAATTATCTATAAATACACATGTTTATTTATTCCCAGTACCCAATACTATACTACAATAGGTCTATAGCTACAGCAATAAAGCATTTTATGTTTGTAAATTCATGAGAAGCATGATAATAAAAACAAAAAATTGTTTATAAACAATTATTAATGATTTTCAGTTTAGTAATCATTAGCAAAATTTTTTAAAACGTCATAGCAACACTTGGGTCAACCTTTAGACTGAATAATTTTTAACAACCTTGGTAACATGTTGTAGAAATGTTCCCCTTGCAATATGTTCCTTTAATACAAATCATTCAAAATTAATATTTGAAAATGTTTAGCAACATTTTCAGCAAACCTTTATAAACATTTTTTAAAGCAGATTATTTTTAAGTACAATGTTTATAAACACCTAACCATATTGAAAGGGATTTCGGCAACATTGCGTTCGCAATATATGTACATTAGCAACATTTTAAATTTTTGCAATAATTAAAAAATTTCTGTAATTAATTAATTTTCTGTTAAAAAAAAAGAAGAATAACAATTTTAGAAAAAAAGAAAGTATTATCAGAAAACTTTTCCAAATATTGATAAACATTTTCCTTGTCAACAACATTGGCCTTAGCAATATAACAGAAGCAACAGAAAAAAAATGTATATAAAAACCCATCAAAACTTTATTAACTTTAGCAACATTGTCTATAAACACTCAGCAATATTTTGTAAGTTTAAACTTTAAAGTATACTAGAATGAAAATCAAAAAGTTTATAAACATTCAATAGGCAACAAACCTTAGCAACATATTAAAATCAGTTACTTTGGCAACAGATCTCCTTTTCACTAAGATTTCATAGACGATTCAGGATCGACAAAGTGATATCAAAAAAAGAAGTCGGAGCATAATGCTGTGTAATTTTTGCTTGAGTAGCTACGTCTAATGATATGTCCTGGTAAGAAATGGCACAAAAAATCATATTGATTGACATAAAATGGCGCAGTTGACGGTGGATTGATCGCACACAAACGAATGATATGCGCAGAATTTCCTTCGATTGGATTGCGTAAGGGAACTACATATACAAAACAGAAAACGTCCAGTCTATACGGAGAGAAAATAAATTGAAACCGAGTTCAACTTGCAGAGAGAAATGCAAGCGTTAGCACAAAACACATATAGCAGGAAATTTTTGTTGAGGCTGTATACTCATTTTCTGAGCGTGTTGAAGTTCTTACAAGCAATATCGTGCAGTTAAAACCTGAATATTGTGTTTAGAAGCTTTCAGGAACACTTAAGGACGTGTTAGTATTGTGGAATATGTAATTCACTTTATTGGATATTGGATAAGAGTCACCCTCTTCCTGGCTTAACAGATGTGTATGCCTTTCGTGTAAAGTTGCTTTCTTTCTGTTGCTTTTATTTCTATGTCGAGTAATTAAAGTTAAGGGATAAAGCAATCAATTGAATAGAAAATTCATTTCCACTGTCATTATTATTTCTATTTTCATTGTTTTTTAAACTGAGGATGAATCATTTTCTATGAGACGAATCCAAAATCTCTTCTAAACGACTTACAAAACTGAAAATGGTTTCAAGCAAATATGAGTAATCATTTAAAATTTTTCAGTTTTGTGTAGTTGAATTAAGTTTTCGAAAATATGTATTGTTAAATTGTCAACAATATTAATTTTTATTAAATATTTACAAGTTTTTATTAATGGCTATTGAAAGGTTTGCTTAGCCATATAGTGTCCTTTGTAGAACTTACAAGAGTTTCAAACACTAAATGTATAGATGTGTGTGAAGATAAATTCGAAATTGAAAATCCAAGAAGCAATCCATAAATTTTAGCAGCGCCATATTTGGCGCTAACAGAGCACTGTTAGCTATTTAACAGCCACCATCTGAACAAGCCTACTTGTTTAGGAGCTAATATCATACTTAAAGGAAGTTTCTAAGCAATGATATAATGAAATAATAATGATCATAATGAAAATGCAATAAGCAATAATTGCAAACTAGGAGTTTAATATACTTATTGCCACTGTTAAATAGTTTATCATGATAAAGACAACAAGTGGCGCTGCTAAAATTGTGGGTTTGCGCCTTTAGTTTTTTAATTCGACTTTGTCTTCACACACACATAATTGGGCAATTCACACAACTGTGTATCGTGTATGTTGTATTGAATACATTTGTTTGTTTGTGAATGCTCAATGCTATGCTGCATTGTGTATTTCGTGGCATTCAAACAATTTGATAGCCCGAAACCAACACAACATACGAAAACATATACACATTTTTTTCATTCACACAATTTGATAGCACGAAACCAATACAACATTTAAAAACATATGGAAAAAATGTGTATAAGTGTATCAGATTTTTATATGAAAATTATCAACAACAATCATACACTGTTGTACGTTCTTCCAACAATACAATGAATACAACGATACAACGGCTTGTGTGAATTGACCAAATGTATATTCAGTCGTAGTAGATTTCACTGTTTGTTTGTACATAATTTCGTTGATAATATAAATTATAAATTAATTAATAACATTCTAACTTTTTCTTTTTACAAAAATAATCAAAGCAAAATAGCTCACGGCAATATAAATAAATTTTTAATTAAAATTTTACAAAAAAAAAAAAAAAAAAATGTGTTTTTTTTTTTTCGGTAAATTTTTTTCAAAGTTTTTTGTTTTTATGTTAACTTAGTCTATAAACTCAATTTGTTAATTATTTGAATCATAATATAATCAAAACAAAAATCTGTGAATAAAACGAAAAGAGAAGCAAAACTTTAAACGAATTATTTATTGTATTATTATGACAAATGTCAAATGTTAAATTCCAAAAAAAAAATTTACTAAAAAATTCTATAAATAGTTAAAAACCATGGAGAGATATTTTTAACTGTGAATTCTTTTTTAAATGGTTTTTAAATGAATTAAAAAATGGCAGTTGCGTGCTTTTAATTGGCGCTGTATGTTTGAGATTTTTCATTGTGTTGCTAAACGTATGATCAAAAAAATTTGTTTTATTTCAAATGTTTTTTTTCTATTTCTATTTCCATTTTCATTATTTTCTTCTTTTTTATTCAAACATATTTGATTTGCAAAAAAGAAAAAAAAAAGAAAAAAATTTATCGAAAAAAATGTGTGGAAAAAAATTAGCAAAAGAATTATAAAAAAAAACTGCCAATTTGTTTAGCCTTGAAGAGACGTTTAAATAAAGAATTTAATGAATTAATATTTGTGAGATAAAGATACACAAATAGAGTAAAAGAAACAAAAAACTAAAAAAATATATACGAACAACAAACTCAAATAATATGTTAGAAAAAAAAGATGTATGTATGTATGTGTATATGCTTACACGATAATTCTCTTAAAAATATAAAAGTCAACAACAGATATTATTGGTACAAACAACAAAAGTAAGACTAACGAACGAACATGACTGCCAAGTAAAAACGGTGAGTCTGTCATCAAGACCTTAAGCCAGTAAGTATTTCTTAAGCTTAAAAAAAAACAACAACATGTACAGTGTTTGATAATTAAGTTAAGCTTTAAAAAAAAACAACAACATGAACAGTGTTTGATAATTAAGTTAAGCTTTTACGAAACATTTTCAAAGCCAACAAATTTTTTAATTTTTTTTTTTTTTTTTTCAAACAAGTATGGTTATGACGTCATATAAATGATGTTGCAATATTCATGTATACATTTTGAAGAATTAACTTAATAATGATACGTTAAAAGTATGACGAGAAATTCAATTTAAGATTCAATTTTAATTTAGCAAAAAATATTTCAAAACGCTTGAAATTCGAAAAATAGGCCTCCAATCAAAAACTACAAAAATACCTTGTGCTTTAAAATATAAAATGAAAATAAACAATCATTCTGATAGTTTAGACTTGCATCGATCAATACGATGTCTCTAAGAACCCATGTAAAGTACGATTCGTAACAGATGTTACATCCATCTTCTAATCTGAAGGTTGCCAGCCAGTTTTTCTTCTTTAAGAATTTTGAAGTCGACGGATGAAATGTATAGAATAGATAATTAATGTAGTAGTGTTGTTTGTGTATTATTGTTTACTTGTTTACCATTATTTTATACTGGTGTTTGTTGTTATAATAAGCAGTACGATTGATTTGTAAACAGGTTTGTTTACTGCATTGTAATTATAATTGTAATGATAAGCGATGTAAAAGCAAAACACCAGTATCTAGAATTTTCATTTTCATAACAATATATTCTATATCTATCAGAGTATAATTGTTCATCTTCGAATAGAAGAGAAAACGTAACCCATACCTTTAGTAATATCACTCTTGGATTTTCAGAGTTTTTGCCAGAAGACTGCTGAGGGGAAGTCACAGAAAGACATTTTTCTTTCATATTTCGTTACGTTCAAAACGCCTGCCACAAGGGGTTGAACCATAGGCTCTCGTCTAATAAAGCAATACACTGCCTACTAGTCTACAGCAACTTTCTTTATTAGATTAACTCAGTTAAACCCTGGTATTGCTTATAATAGGCCTGTTACAACCAAATCAAATAAATTTTCGAATTAATCTATTTATAAAACGTGTCACTGACAAAAGAAACTCACGGCTTTTAAATTGAAACGTATGAACGTATGTTGTCCTCCTCGACAAAAGAGGTTGGAGGCTATAGCAGCGGTCAGTTGAATATGAAAATGTTCTTTTTATGGTTTTCATCATAGCCATTAAAAAGAAATCAATTTTGTTTTGTTTTTCACACTTTAATTCAATTTACTTTCGTTGTGAGCGAATATGTGCCATATGTGCCATATGTATGTGCGAGCGATACGTCAATGACATTGACTGTACCATTCATACATACATACACGTGCCAATATGAGTGAGTAATCGTTGGCTGTTGAAATTGATGTTTTATTATGACTTCGGCTGCTGTTTTATTGTAGCGTTCTTTGTTTCTCTCATTCTCTCATTCAAAAAAAAAGCTAAACAAACATACGCGGAAATATACTTGATTCTGGAAATCAGTTAAAAAATGTTGTGCTGGTATTTTTCTTTCCTAAAGCACGCATATAGAGGAGGGAAGGGATGACCTTAAGGAATATCTTACTAAATATGACTAAAGTTAAGATACGAACTAGCTTAGGCTCAAGAACTTAAGCAATTTGTTTCAAGGGTTTATTGTTTCTGTTTACCTTTAGTGAGTCCATATTTTGTTATAACAAATACTTGTATTTTATTAATTATGCCAGTAGTGTGCGTAACCGTTAAGCCATTTAAATTTTCAAGATTTTTTTCTTGTTTTTTTTTTCTTGTTTTTTTTCTTGTATTTAAAGAATATTTAAACTGAGGTTAACATTATTTTCTATGAATTCATTCATTCAATTAACCGGTTCTTTTTAAAAACGTTCAGAGTTGAACGATTGAAATTCAAATTTCCAGTTTTTTTTTTTTTTTGTGAACAATCGCGTGATTTTTATTAAATACTTCTCGGTTTAAATTTTATTTTATTTTTTGTTTGTTTGTTTTATTTAAATATTGTATTTCGTTTTAATTTTATGAATAAAACATATTCACAAAGCAAGGTCTTTCGATAAGATTCTCCCCTCCTTCAAGAGGTGACATAATTTTTAAATTATTTTCAAACAAAAAAAAAAAAGTTTGGATGCAGAAGAAGCCTGTATTCATTTGAATAACTCGTTTATGATTTTGAAATCCAAATGAAAACGAAATTTGTTTATTTATGATAATAATTAATAATTACACTGGTCAACAAAAAAAATAAATAAAAAATAAATAAAAAAAATAAACTATACATAGGCAAACACGAATAAGAAATTTCACAAGACATGGCTTAAAATATTTTCTTCAAATCATTTTTGAAATGTGCGTAACGAAAGCGATACAAAGTCTTCCGTTTTTACACCTCACCCAAAAAAAAAAAAAAAAAATTCTTTGAAAGTTATGATCAGTAAAAGTATATTCATAAATGTCATCTTAAAAAGCCATTAAAATATTGGCCACAGCTTATGACAGAAACAATTAAAAATAAAAAATTTCAGAAACAAAAAACTTACAATTTAAAATATTCAAAATAGTTTTTTTTATTCGTTTAATTTATTTCTAAGGGAGTGTGTATTTGCCGTATGACCAGCCCGTCATTAAGACACTCCTTGTATGTATATGGCATAGCAATGCATACCAAAATGTATCATATCGAGTCAAACTGAAGTTTGGCAAGAATAAATTCCAAAGAGTATTTCAAAACAATCGCTGTTAATTGAAAGAATATCAAGTTTCATAATAATAACATTTTGTTTATTCTTTTTTCAAGAGTTTGTTATCCAAAATATTTAAATTTAGAACAAGAAACGCAAACAAATTTTATTAAAAAAAACAATCAACACACCGAAGATGATTTGTAGCCAAGCATTTCAAGGTTTTAGAATGAGGAACATAGATAAAGCGTTAAGAAAACATTAGTAAAGTCAAAAAATTCCATTTTTTTTAATCAAATTTCGTATAAATGAGGAATTATAAAGTGGATCCCTTAAAATATGCTTTAAATTATTTGTTTTAAAGTTTCCTAGTTAAACATCACAACTTTAAATATGCTTTAAATATTTAATTTAAAAATACCCCAAAAAGGCGACTTTAAAATTTTAACAATTTTTTTTTTTTTTGAGAGCTATCATGAGCTCGTATGATGGTACGATATGAATTTCTTATTTTAAGAAAAATATTTGCTTTGGCATTTAAAATATGCTTTTATTTCCATAAATATTTACCTGAAAGTTTAAAGGTGTTTGCTGTCTATATGAAATCCTTAAAGTAAACTTTAAAATTTTTTCCAAACATTTTGTTTAAACAATTTTGCTTATCTCTTGTTAACGCAACTTAAGGTTCTTTGTTTTTTGTTTTCTTTTTTATCTCGTTAGGACTAAAACTATATACACAATATAATTCATCTTGGCCAATTATGTGTAGAGTCTGTATTTAAATGTCACTGTTGTTGTCGTTGTTATTGTAACTACAGCTTCCTGGCCTAAAACTATGCAAACATGGTTAAGACAAGCAAAACATGTTTTCTAAATGTTAGAGCTGATGTTATTGTTTAAAATTATATATTTTATAGACACACACACACATACTACAAACATTACCATTGAAGCTGACCATTCCATTGTACCTCTTTTTTACTCTTTATTTAAATAACCCCCTTTGTATATGCTATACTATATTCTATGCGAAATATGTTTGTAAGTAATGGTGTTGGTAATGGAGTTATGTTCATAAGCATATGTTAAGCACAAGAAAAATAAGAAGCAGAAATTTAAAGCATATATTGCAGGCTTTTTTCTGATTGTTGTTGTTGTTGTCGAGAGAGTAAGAGTAGAAATGCATATATTAACAGGTTATTTGCAGCTGTTGTTCCTGTTGTTTTTACTTTTTCTTCGTTGTTTTTGTTGTTGTTGTTGTTGTTGTTATGATTGTGGTAAAGGTTCTTACTCACACTGTCGTCTGTTGTTGATGGCAGACAAAAGATAATTTCTGCTGCAAATATATGGCAGATATGTTTGCATAGCATGCATGTAGGCGTTAACTTAACAAGAAATGCAGGAAAATACATAAAAACAACAACAACCACAAAAATGTTGAATATATTTGTAATTTTTTTTTTTTGGTTCTTTGTTGTCTTGCTTTACATAGAAGAAATGCTAAGCTTATTTTTGCCTCACAACAAATAATGTGGTATACTTTTAGGCTATACAAAGAAAATGAACAGTTTTTGTGCGTGTGTGTGTGTATGTTGGTGTTTTAGAAATTTTACTTTTTCCTTACAAATTATTTTTTTTTCTTTCGTTTTCCTTCTTTTTTGTTTTTGTGCTTCCAAGCACAGTGGGATATTTCATATATTATATATATTAGATTCTAGATTAGAAATATTCAGCAAATTGATTTCAAAGAAGAGCAAATAGACGCGTCCAGTCAACTCTTCTTCCTAGTATTTCTGATCTCCTCTGACCTCTAGTTCGTATACTATACGCCTTACAATTCTTTTGCTTCAAAGGGTGTTTAATAATTGTAAAATAAACTTTCTTTCTTTCCCAATTAGTTTTTACAAAATTCTTCCACTGTGCCGCAATCAACGAACCAACGTTTCATTGTACTTTGTGGCCAGAGAGAAGACAATGAACTTTATGTCTTTGTATTTGCTATACTTTAAGTATTTCTTTTTTCATTCATTTTCTTTTTGCATTTTATATCATGTGGTTTTTGTGTTTGCTGGTGATGTTGTTGTTGTTGTTGTATTTCTTTTGAATTACTGCAGCTGTTTTGTTAGCTGTTGACTTATTGTTGTAAAAAATCAAAAACAAAAAAAGTTGTGTATGAATCACATACATGTAGCCAGGCGTCATTTGTTGTGGCACATCACGTGCATACTTTTAGGGGATGGGCAAACGTAATATTGCGTGTCAGCGTACAGAGCAATCATACTTATTTTGTTTAACGTTTTTGGAAAGCAAACAAGAAATTGCTTACTTTTGGTTTCAGTTTTTATAAAAAATAGTTTGAAACATACGTTTTTGAGGCTTTCTGTTTTTCTTTTATTCGCCTTAAAATATACTATAGGAAATAAGATGTAAACTAGAATTTGTTACTTAAAATTATAACTATAGCTTAGCACTGTAGTAAAGGTATCTGTATTATTGATATTATAAGAAATCTTGCATCGGAGATTCTTTTTTAAGTGCGTTAGCCAAAGGATCTAGATATCATAAAACTTCCAGAGTTTTGGTCGAAAGCTGCCTAGTGTTAAGAGTAGATAGGTATTTGTGCAGTAGACCGAACGAAAGCAACAGATTGGTTTTCAGCCATTTCAGAATTATGTTTAGATCAGATAATCGCTCTCTGCATCATAATAGAATAGTATGTGGAACATTGCAGCACACAATTAGTATTTTAGAATAAAGTTCAATATTCTATAGAACAAGACACGATATGGAACTACGAGAGACAATATTACCAACAAATAGAAGCTGGTCTATTCAACCAGAACCAGGGGAGAGCTACATATCCTGAATTCATTGAATTATTCTCATAAGAAGATAGTGAAAGAGGATTGGAAGATAAAACGCCAATTTTGGTTAGGAAAGAGGAGTTCAGTTGTATTATATAAAACACCAACTGGAAAAGGAACTTTGAGACCTAAGACAACATAAGCGAAAAGGAAAAATAAATATCTCTAAACGCAGCCAACAAGATAGGTAAGCGCTACTAATTTGTTGATCAGTCACAGAGATATCAATTATAATTGAACCCGGTTTTTGATGGGCAGGATCCGCAGTAAAAGTCTATTGGTAGCATATATTACTGTGGTACGTACAGCATTCGAAAACTTTATTGCAAAAGCTCAACAATAATTCAATCTTTAAGAGCGTAAGTCACCATTATCTATGTTACTTTTCATAGCAGCCTGCTGCCCGCTGCAACTGATGATCCTACGACCAATGCTTTTAATGTAGAATTGTTAATCCCGCTTAATTTAAACCATTCAGTTTACTGGTCCACAGCAATTTAATATTTCAAAAATTTTTTTTTATTTCTTTTCTTTTTTGTTGTGCTTTTGTTCGGTTCTCTTTATAGCGGATTTTATCTATGGCTTTGGCAATTGCAATTTACAATTTGGGAAAAACGCAATTTACATCAAAATAAATTTATTTATTTATATATTTATTTGTTGTTTATACGTAAATATATGATATTTTATGGTATGGTTTACATAAAAAAATTAAAAAATTAAAAAAAAAAATAAAATTGTGTAGCATATATTTTTTGGCAAGCATATCAAAAACAAAATGTGGCATACTTTTTAGCTGGCCAGAAAAAATAATAAAAATTCAAGCAGGAAAGCAAAGGGAAAACAAACAAACAAAAAAAAATTTAAACAGAAAAGAACAGCCATCACTATAAATAAAATAAATAAAAATGAAATAAAACTACGAGTCAAAGACATTTGAACTGCAAATGAAAATGTGTTTATTTATTTATAAAAAATAAAATAAAAAAAAAACAAAACGAATTTTATTTTTTTTATTCTTTTTTTATATTTTCCGTTGAACTCTTTGCCATATTTTTCGTTTAGGGACTAAAGCAAATTTTTAATGAAAGCCAAAGCAGTTGTTGTCAACGAACTGTCTACGGAACTGAAAACCCTTTTGGAAAACAGCCAGGCATGGTATTTCCAAAAAAAAAAACAGCAGCAAAAACTCTAGCCCAAGAGAGGTTCGTTCACAGGCTTTTATACTGCAACACACAACAACTGGTAACATGATTTAGTTAAATTTTAAATGATTAGATTTTCTTTTTCTTCTTCTTCTCTCTCTCTCTTTTTGTAAAGGCCTTTATATAGGATTTGATAAAAATTTATTTTCCGTTTTTCATTTGTTTTTTTCTTTTTTTTTTTTGTGAATAAAAAAACACAGCCAGTAACAATTTCTAAATATTTATGACAAACCATTAAATTTACAAAAAGAAATGTCTGTACATATCTAAAAAGCAATTTAACTAACAAATTTATTGCATAGTTTTAGGCTTTACCATTATAGTTATTGTATGTACATATCTATGTAGTCAATCCCTCAATATAAATAAATTTTATGTACACAAAATTAGTTTTCAAAGCTGATTTATTACGCGAAATAGAAAAAATTATCATTAAATAAATGCATGCGGAAATATTTTGTTAAAATCCGTTAAAAAAAAACCCCCAGGAATATTTAAACAAACTCAAGCATCAAGCGCCTAATAGTATGCAAATCACACACAAAAATATCTGCACTCAAAAACACGCCATAATTTATTATAACGACTCTAAATTCCTACTGCGTGTCTCTCTATCTCTCTCTCCCCTTCTCTGTATTGCTGTTGATTACATTTTAACACTATAATTATTGAAGAGTAATTTTTTTGTGCTACACAGACAGACAGGGAGACTGACAGTTAGTTTGTTAGGTAAATTGTATTTGTGTTAAAACAATGACCGCAAAATTATAGCATAATTTTGGGCTGATGTGGGTGTGGGCCTTTAAAATATTAATGACTGTTTTAAAAACAACCTCTCTTAACAATTAATATTTCTCTTTCGTTTCAACTGAACAATTTAGAGAGGGAGGGATAGAAAGGCAATGAATGGGGAAGAGAGAGTGTGTAGAGAGCCATTTAACAGAATTGTGTATTGCGTGTTTAAGTTGTTCGAGGGTCTGTTATTAAAAGTCAAATTAATTAAAAGGATGAAAACCTTGTTTTTTGCTCTCTTTCCTCTTTCGGCGAAAAGCAAAAGTAAATTTCATGCGAAGATTAAACAACAAAACAAGTCAAAGGACCTATAATTTACTCCTTACACAAGAACAACAAAATTGATTATGGCCTATTAATTAAAAGTAAATACAGCGTAATTTGGCAATCATTTGTAGGCGGTTCTTAAAGCTCGTAACAATTGAAAACTTGTTCATGGGATGACAAGTTGATGAATGATAGAGATTTGCTTTTCAATAAACGGGATTTTTAGGTAATTTTTCTAATACTGTGTGTAACCAGAAATGATTTTTTAAATAAATGGAAGGGGCAGCTGGAGAAGAGTCATCTCAAAATCTGGCGACCATGATTTGAGGAGTTAGAATGGACTCTTATAAATATGTTACTGGCTATAGACTGAAGTAGGGCGCTATAAAATGGTAAAATGAAGGAAGAAAACGATTTCTACGTTAGTGTGTCTAAAGTAACTAAAACCGTGAAAAGAATTAGATTTTTTGCAAAATTATTAAGTACAGAAAGAAATTTAAAATTAAAAAAAGGTTGATTCGTTCTAAGGCATCAAAGAAATTTGAAATCCAAACTTGGATAAATACGTTTAATTCTACGCCAAAAAATCATTCGAGTAATATGAAATAATTTTTCCTATATTTGATGACACTCTTGCTGCTCAATATGGCAGTCCAATTTTTTTTTTTTTTATTGGAAAATGCTTGTCATTGCCTGGCACTAAATTTTGTTGATAAATCAGCACCTAAGGTTAGAATTTAAAAATAAACAGGATTATAATATATGAAAATGCCTTAAAGTATACAATGAAAATCAACAATAATTATGGCTACATAAAGTTTCCGGCTAAATAGCAATACAACACAAAAACATTAAAAAAAAAGAATAATAATAAAGGAAATTGTTACAGCTGCTACTACAACAACAACAAATACATTAAAAAGGAAATAATAATTTCACTTTTTTTAAACACAAACTTCTCTACAAAAGCAAAGCCAAAACAAACAAAAAATACAAAAAATAACCCTTTAAATATGCAAAAACCACAAAATTAAACAAAATAACACAAAAAAAAAAAAAAAATAAAAAAAAAGAAATTGAAAACAGTCCAGTTAGCAACCAACAGTTACTACAACAAAACTGCAAGAATAACAAGAACAACAACAAAAATGGTAATAATGTGGAGTATAAAACCCAGAGAGTTCAAGTTAAAGTTTGACATGATGATTATACCGAGTATTGTATGTACACCCATGCAATTTCCTCTCTCACACTCTGCTCTCTCTCTCTCTTATCCATTGGCTTTTAGTTTTGCGTACTTGAAATTGTTTCTTTATTTCACTTTATTTTTCCTCAATGTTGGTGGTCACATTTACAGGTGACGCCTAAAAGTATACTTTACTTTTATTTAAATGGGGAGTTTTTTTTATTTAAGCATAATGTTTTTATACCTTATTTTTGCTTGCATTTCTCTTTCCTTCTCTTTCTCTGTGTATTTTTATCTTTTATTCGTTTTTTTTTAATTGCCTGTGTATGTTTGCCGTACTAAAAGGAAACTAACGACGTCATATAGGCTCGCCAGCTAGACGCCTTAATATATGCCGTTATATTTTTGTATTCGTTTTGCATTTTACTTGTCATTGGTGTATGTGTTTGCGTAAGAAGTGAAATATAGAGATAGAGAGAGAGAGAGAGAGAAAATAATTGTTTGCTTATAATTTTAGTGCAGAATAATTTATATGCTCGCATATTATCTCTGGCCGTTTTAGTGCCACCGGCACTGGCATTTGCTATGCACATTCGGTTATTGGAGTGGTAAAATATGTTATAAATTTTTAGTTTTTAATTATTTATTAAGAAAAAGGCGAGCATTTTTAATCTGCACTAATGCTTTGGAATTTCTGAATGTGCTTCTTGTGCCAAGGGACATAGTACATTGCTCTTCAGTTGAGCTGCGACTTGCAGCAGATTTCGAATCATCTGTCTTGGCTTTTTATGTTAATGGAAAAGTCTAAAAACCTATTGCGCGTTGAAAGAGAGTTGGTTAAGCATCTAATGTGGGTAATTACTGGGCGCTGAGCCTGTGGACCAATACGAGAACATGTGGAGTAGCCATATTATAGGCGCTAGAGGAGTAGTTATTATGAGTAAGAACTGGTGTGATGGAAACTTATTTGTATCACCCAGGTCTGTCTAAGGGTATTGTACTGACAAATCTGATAAATTTCATCAGATAAACTGGTTACCTCCCACTAGAACCACGTGGATCTTGCCAATTCAAGACTTTCGCGTTCGGCTAACGGATGTCCGAATATGCAGAATGCTCTCACCTCTCAGGAAAAGGACTAGAGAGCTCACTTCGCCCTCGTAATCGGAGTTGTTACTGATTTAATTACCGAACAGTATAGGATACGACATGTATCTAAGCTTATAGCCTTAAAAATTTTTTGAGTGAATTTCAGTCTCTGCGGAAAGCTAACCTGAGGCATACCGGTGAAATGTGGCACTGTGAAATACACTACCTGGAAAATATGTCAGGCGAATTCGATAGAATATTTTAGGAGTATTGATTGGTTCTGAAGTGATCGGCGTGAAATGTATTTAAAACTGGAAGAGAGAAAATGGAATTTCAGGGTATCACAATGGACCACACAACCGCCGAGTGAGTTCGACAAATTTAAGAGCAAACTAATCTGACTTACACTTACTTTATACGCAATGCTTTAATTGATTCAATGTTCATAAACTAAAGATCTGTATTGAAACGGATCTATTTCGTTCACCAAACAGCTGGCGGTATTTATTTATAGCAAATATTTGATTAACAACCCAAAAAGTATGCAATAATAATTGTTCGCGCCTTAATGTATGCATTAAAATCAATTGGTTTCTTAGACCAAAGACAAAATTTTTTTTTTTTTATTAATTTTTGCAAAATTTCTTACCCCTTAAAGCATGCAATAATTTTTTTGGTTGTTCTGTGTTGATTGCCTTACCTGAAAAGAAAAAATTAGAAAATTAATTCACATTTACAGTTATTGTTAAAGAAAAACTGAAATTAGAAAACTAACAAAACTAAATACAACGCAAATGCTTGTAAAACAAAAGTAATAAATAAATTTAATAAAATTTCTTCGGAAAACCACTTCTTTCATTTGCTTTTCCTTATGCTTTATGCTTCTCTTTATAAAACCAAATAGCCAGAGAAAATTCTTGATGATTTCAAATGAAAATATTTATGACCATAACTTGAGGCCGACAGAGAAAATTTCTGATTTATTTTTCCATTTACAATATTTAATATTTCTTTTATTGCTTTTATTGTGTATGCAATAATCTTACAAGAAAATTTTTAAAAATGCTGTAGAAAAATTGTTTTTCTTTTCATTTTTAAGTAAAACACGCATATATTGGTTATGCTGGCTGCAACTGCAGCAACATATTTCCTCTCCCCCTTGTTTTTTCACATTTTCTTTAAAGACTTTCTTAAACAGAGAGAAACAGAGAGAGAGAGAGAGAGAGGGGGGCAGTGAACATGTTAAACTGTTTAGCAGCATCAAACATTCAAAATGAAAAGAAAACAGAAATTGCAAAGAAAATTTTAAATTGCAATACAACAACAACAATAACTACAACAAACATAATAAAAAGAAATGAAAAACGATTTTCCATTACTTTCCTAACCAACTCCAACACTCTTTAACTGCAGGCTATAATACAAGAAGAAAATTCTGTAAATTTTTTCCCCCTGTGTTTTCTTTGATTACACTTTCCTAGTTTTCGTTTTATTTCTTACAATACGTTTTTTGTCCTTTGTTGTTGTTGTTGTTGCATTAAATTGTATTAAAATTTTCTTTTATTTTCATTCTTGTTGTTGTTGTTATTTAAAGAACATTTGTTTTAATACTCGCTCGCAATATAAAACACAACTAATGTTCGCATTATAGTGGTGGGTTGTTGTGGTTGGTAATTTTTCTCTCCTTTTTTTCTTTAAAGCCAAGTTCTTCTCTCGCCTCTATTTATTGTTGTTGTAGTTGTTGTCGTTGTCTTGATGATTATTGACAAAATACAGTTTCGACTGCAAAAGTTTAATAGCAAATTACGACACAACAAGAACAATAACAACAACAACAAGAACAATTATGCTGGAACAAAAGTAACAGAACATGATTTAAAAAGTAATAGAAACAGCAAATGCAACTTGCACAGTGTAACGCAAAATGTTGAAAAAAAGGAGTCATCCCGGGCGAAAGTGCAAGGATGCTTAGAAGCTAACCGGTGGTACAATATTGCCTACTACCTCCAGTTTCCCTGACACCATACAACCGGCCATTAAAGTCCTTTGGGCTTGTACGCCTGCAACCAGAAAGCTATCGGTGCCTGTACACCAAGTGAGCGACTGAAGTGTGCTTCTGCTTACTGAAGAGCGGCAGTTTATTGAAAAATCTAAGCAGTAGGCATCAAATGCAAAACCTCTTACTTCGAAATAAAGTGTGACAACCAGAAGTCACATACTGAGTATCGGCAAAATTGTTTCATAATTTCCAGAGATCCAATCACAACAGTAACGTGAACAAGTGAAGCCGATAGGCCACGAAAAACGTAGTTTAGTAGCCATTGTTTCTATCGAATTTCATTTTTCGGTTGCTAGTAAGTTGGTAGGGATTAAGTCGGTCACCAAAACAGTTTCCAGGTACCAACTCTTATGCAGGGAGAGTCTGTCTATATAGCATATGGCCATACCCCCATGCTTTTAAAAATAATTACCCCAAGGCACAATAAAGCACTTAAAAGACCCTTGATGGAAAAGGTCAGGTTCATGGAGTAAGGAAAAAACTTTCTTTATTGGGCTAAAACAAATATCTTTTCTGACCTCTGGGTACTACCACTACCGGTGAGTGAAGTGGAAGATAATACTCCAAACAGGCTGCAATTGAGCCACAGTAGATCTTAGCCTATCTGCAATGTGGGGGGTAGACGGCCGTACATGATCCTATTGTAAATACTACATACTACTTTAGCCTAGTAGGTAGTGAAAAGGCCACGGTTCAAATAGTAGGTTGGACATCAAAACAATAATATGAGAAAATATTACTCTCGGGGTAAATGAATAATTGCCATGAAAAGTTTCTCACAACTCTGTCTTTCGGAGTCGACTTTAAACTGTCGGTCCCGCGAATCATATACAAAACTAACACACACAACATAAGAGGCGTGAGAAGCTAGACCGTAATCCTGACTGAAGGTTTGTAATGCTCAATTATGTATGTACATACTAATGTAGTTGTTTGTAAAGTTCTGAAGCTTAGTAAAATAACTTTCTGCAAGACAAAGATCTGTAGTTAATACAGTGGGATACAATAGTAAGCAGAGACAATTACATTTCACAATTGCGACAATCAACTTCTAAAATGATAAACCAATTACTCATGGCACAGGCCTACATATCCTACTTGCAGCATTCTAACACGTATTTTAGTCTGAAAACTGTTTCACTTTTTTTTTCGAACTTCAAAAGACCACTTTTAATGAAGCTTTTGAACACTGTGCCCGGTTATTGGTATTTAAACTTCTGTCAGTACTAGTACAGAGTCAAGTCAATTATTGTGACAGTAATACTGCTGTTGCTTGTAGATGTTGAAATGATTTCAAGGTTTTATTCGTATTTTTTTTGTTTGTTTGTTTGTTTTGCCATAAAACGCGTTGATGTTTTAGCAACATTTATCCATTTATAGTAGAGAACAAACAAGCATTATAACTTTATTATGAGTCAAGTAGAGAGCCAGGCTATAACAAGACAGACAAACAGACAGACAGACACCGATAGAGGGACACAGATAAAGTCAATGTCCAATGTTTAGAGTCATAAAAAAAAAACGTGGAGTTCGTTTTTGTTTTTTTTATTTGTTTTCAAACACTTCTTCAGCATTTATGCTGCAGCAGAAGCCAGAATGGCGTAAAAATATTCTTCGAAAAGATGCGTTATGATTGAGCGAATGAGTAAATGAATGAAGAAATAAAACAAGAAAAAACATGATGGAAGAGTGAAAATAAAAGAAGTCATAATAAAAAAAACACTTTTTTTTATGGCATTTATATTGAGCAGCAATAAAAGCAACGTAACCAGTAATAAAATCATACGAAAACAAAAAAAAAAAAAACAAGAGAACTTTGGCCAACAAATAGACTCTCTCTCTCTCTCGATTGCAATAAATAGCAGCAGCCTAAAGCCATTAGAAAAAAATGCAGAGGTTAAGAGAAGGGGTGGAAGGGGTGGAAGGGATGGAATGGCAAAAGGGCAGTTAAAAAATAAACTCTTGTTTGTTTACAAGTCTTAATATTTCTAGGCTAAAGACAACAAAAAAAAACAGCATTAATAACAATAAAAGAAGCAGCATTTCTAATATAGAAAACAAGGCAAGAGAGAGAGAACGAAGAAAGCAAAGAAATTTTCTATAAAATCGAAAAGAAGAAGAAAAAAAAATTACTTATTTAGCCCTTAAGCTAAACAGGATGTAAAGGAACTTCTCTCAAAAGGAAGCAAAGCAAATGAGAGAGGAGGCAGAGCATAAGAGAGAGAAAGAGAGAGAGAGAGCAGATATTGAAAATAAGAAATTAAATATTTATTCGAAATGAAAAATAAAATGAAAAAATAAAACAAATACCACTCATACGCCACATATGCTAGCTAGCTAGCTAGATGGGCTAAGGAAGAGAATCTATATTTAATAAATAAATGAGACAAGCGGTACGAGTAAGGGAAAATGAAGGAGAGTGGAAGAAGATTTAATAAAAAATAATAAAACAAAATTGTTTCATATTAATATCAACAGTAATAATAAGTTCTTCAATATGTTTTCCTTTTTCTATCGAATTTTTTTTATTATTTTTGTTTTCTTAGTAACCAATCAATCGGGGATGATAGCGTAGAAGTAAAAAACGTAAGCAACATCACCATCACCAGCAGCATCATCAGTAAATTATTGAGAAAATAAACCCCAAAGTTGATTAGAAAAGTTACAAATTAAATAAAACGAGATGAAAAAAGAAATGAAAAAAGAAAATCAAACGGAAGTCAGCCATATTTAGAAAATTCATTAAAAGAATAAAAAAAAGAGATAGAAAGAAAGAGAAAAGAAAAAAAAAACTTTTTCTGAAGGGTTAAAGAGAGAGAGAGAAGGTCATTTGGGAATTTTTTAAAGTTAATTTAAAAAACGAGAATAAAATGCTGTATCAGATCATTTCCCGGAAAAGCAATCACAACGCTGTAAGAATTAAAGAAAATTTTAAGCGAATTTCTGAAAATTTACAAACGAATCGCATTAGTTTTGGTCTTAACTTGGTTTAAACCATAGGTTAGAACCATCTGGAACCAAACGAAATCTGAAAAAATACTTCTTCGTCAACTTCCCTCCCTTCAGCAGTTTTCTGTCAAAAACTCTGAGAGCAAATATAATTGTCATAAAGTCTCTCAAAAATCCGTCGACTTCAAACTGTAGGTTCTCACTCTCATGGATAAAGTTAACACATACAACATGGGTGGAAGATAGGACACAATCCTGACTAAAGAGTTGTAATGATCAATTAAGTAAACGGATTCGCTTTGGACAGTAGTGATATGATGAAGGCTTTTAAAAAAGAGTAAAGACCCACATCATGCCATCCATACTTGCCCATAAGTGAGGGATCCACAGTTTAACATCTAATCTGAAGGATATAATTGAATAGCTCTTTCATTGGAATTGATTTGCTCTCAGACATTTGCTCAGAAGCCAACAGAAATATTATTCTTTCTCGAGCACGTCTGGTCTAGCACGTCAACATGCTAAACACGACCATGGCGAGAAGAATGGTCTAGGAAAGGGAATAGTAAGATTTAAATGCAATATATCTCGTACTCTTTCGGAATATTATAAAACACTATAAAGTTGGGCGAAGGCAGAAAAGGAAAGCTTTTAAAGCTGATTTCGCCAGAGAGTAAGTATTTATTAGTGTGTGTGATAATAAAATCGAATTTGAAAATCCCAAGACTCAATTCAAAAATTCTAGCAGCGCCACATTTGGTGTTAACAGAGCCGAATTTCCTCTTAACAGAACAAAATTTGCCCTTAACAGAGCACTGTTAGCTGTTTAACAGTATACATTTGAACAAGCCCACTTGTTTAGAAGCTACTTTTAGGACAAATACTACGTCTGTGAGTATCATATAATACTCGAAAGAAGGTTACAAGGCCTCTTAATATAATCAGCAACATAGTCACATATAAAGTGATACGGTATTGAGAAAATTGACCTAAAAACTATAAATTGTTTACTTGAAAATTCTCTAGAAGATCAATGGCCATTTTGCAATATAAAAGAAATAGTAAGCCATACCGACTAAATGCAAATGCTAGTCCAGAGGAGCCTCTTTCGAACCCATCCAAGATGGCTAGTTCTGCATCATTGCTTTGTATGTGTTTGGTAATGTTTAAGTGAGAGTTTTTCAAATTGGCAGATCATTTCAAACGGTATTGTAAGCTGAACTTAAATATTATGATACAAACGGCATTTTTTAAAAATGTTGGAGATTTTCGACATTTTTATAGAAAAAAACTTTGGATGTTTTGGCACTTTCTTTCTTCATTATTTTATACGCTGTTTCTTATTAATGTTTATTAATAAATTAATAAAAACCAATTAAAATTTATTTTTTTTTTTAACGAAAACAAGTGAAAAACCCACATACCAACAATGTTTTTCCATTTCATTAAAGGAATTTTTTTTTTCATCTCTTACGTTGCCTTCATTAATAAATTGCTGGCATTTAAAAACAAATAAGCAAACAACAGCAACAACAAAAGAGTGTATAATTATTATAAGAAAAAGTGCTCACATATGGCAGTTATGGCCTACAAGTAATACACATGCCTCCTCACCACCACCATCGCACCAACATGTTCATGCTGCATGCAAAAATGAGAAAGAAAATACACAACAACAACAACAAAATTTTAACAAAATACTCAAGAAAATAAACGAAAAGCTTCCTTTTTATGTCGTTAATTTTCCTCTTGATCTGCTTAAGTCACAACTTGAAGTCTCCTCTCCTTTTTTCAAGAGGGTTTTTAAACATGACGCACTTGATGTCTTTTAATTGAGTGCTTTTTTAACTGCTGCTGCTGTTGCTGTTGATGTTGATATTGCTGCCATCATACATGCATACATACATATATGAATACACTTCACACGTATGGCAAAACAGTAGCAAGAAAAATATACAACAACAACACGATGAAGAACAAAAGCAATTTTATAAATATGAAAGAAAAGCAGCAGCATCAACAAACAAAAACAAAACAAAAGATGTGGAAATACAACAACAACATCAACAACAACAGCAAATATTATAATAATAATACAAGTAAATGAATAAAAAATCAACTGCAAACAACACATGTCGTCGTTAAACATGACTGACATCACAAGCGATGAGAGGGTTAGGAGGCAGCAACACTTTTTCCTACCTTCCTATGCGTCTCAGCAATGAAGAGGAAAGTGTTTTTGTTCTTTTTTTCTTGATCTTTGAAGACTTTGCCATGCTTAAGTGCAAATTTGAAAGCGAAAAATCGTAAAAAAAAAGGTATTAAAACACGGGCCTAAACGAATTCGTTAAAGGCGTTATTGAAATAAACAATTGGTAATTAGGTTACACCATCATACATGCTAGAAATTTTAAAGCCTCTTGCCCCAATAAAAAAACAACATAAGGAATAAGGATGCCAATAGTTAAGCGTGCAAAAACGTAACTCAATCACAAGCTCAATCGCGCAAGAGTTTCATGATCCCATAAAACCTTCGAATAACAATTGTTGAGCCTTGAATGCTCATCATCATTCTCTGATCAATTTTATTTTTATTTAACAGGCTCAAGGCCGCCCTCTCTTTTTTTTAGGTTTCTAATGAAGCTTTTAATGTTCTTCAAGGACATTCATATAAAAGACAGGCGATTGAGTTATTGAAGTTCAGTCAGTTTTGTATGAAAGCGCGCTGTGTCTGAAGAGAGTAATCGTGGTTTGAAGATCTCCGTTACAAAGATCAGTCGAACAATTGCCTAGTAATTGTTATTGTTTATGCAAAGGGTGTAAACAGAGAAATAGAAGTCGCCGTGGTCTAGTAGGTAGTGTGTTGGCTTATTAGATGAAAGGCCCGAGTTTGAATCCCAGGTCAGATATCAAAACGAAATATGAAAAAAAAAATATTTCTTCGGCGACTTCCTCTCAGCAGATTTCTGGCAAAAACTCTGAGAGTAAAAATTGCCATGAAAAAGCTTCTCAAAAAATTTGTCGTTCGGAGTCGACGTTAAACTGTAGGTCCCGCCACTCATGTATAAAATTAACGCACACAACATGAGTGGTGTTGAGAAGCTAGGCCGTAATCCTGACTGAAGGGTTGTAATGGCCAATTATGTATGTATGAATAGTTAAGCGTGCAAAAAAGTAACTCAATCACCAGCTCAATCGAGCAAGAGCCCTACGACTCGATAAAACCTTCGTACAACAATTGCTGAGCCCTGAATGCTCATCATCATTCTCTGATTAATTTTATTTTCATTTAACAGGCTCAGGGCCGTCCATATATTTCATACGTTAATACTCTTTTTTTAGGCTTCTAATGAAGCTTCTAATGTTCTTCAAGGACATTCATCACACTCCCTGCCATATAAAAGACAAGGCCAAGCAGGCGATTGAGTTATTGAAGTTCAGTCAGTCTTCACACAAGAGACTCGGTGTGTCTTAGGAGAGTGATCGTGGTTTGAAGATCTGTCTTACAAAGATCTGTCGTATAATTGTCTAGTAATTGTTATTGTTTATGCAAAGGATGTAAACAGAGGAATAACAATGAAAAGCAATTATTGTTGTTTACATCAAGTTGTGAACAGAGGCACATAGAATTGTACGAATAATAAAGAATCTTAATTAAAATTAAACACAAATTCATTTTTCTTTTTTTTGCAATCTACGATCTCATATTTTAAACATTTTTAAAAGGTAAAAACGTAACAAACGTATGTATGTATGTAACGTAAGCGAACCTCGGTATTGTGTTTTAAGGACTTTAAAATAGACTTGAGTTGCTTTTTAGTGTCACATACAGTTACTTAAGTCACCAATGCCAACTGTTTTCTCTATCATACTATTGGCAGCATTTGTCTCGCTTTCTCTTTCTCTCTGTCTATCTTTTTTGACCCTCTAAAAGATGACAAATTTTTGCTCCCGTTTATTTTGCTTTTTCTCTTTGAATTTTTATTTTTATTTTTTTTATTCTTAATTTTGTTCTGGTTTTTGTTCAACAACAAATGTTTAAGTAGGAATAATTATGAGAAAAATTACATGTGTGTGTGTGTGTACGTGTTGAAGAGCGAAAAAGTGTGTGTAAGAGACAGAGAGAGAGTGAGAGAAAGAGAGTAAATATGTGTATTTATAAATAGGCCTCTAGCCATTTAAATTATAATGAATGTCAAGGAGTGTTAACTGTTATAACACAGCGTACTGTTTGCAAGCGTTGTGTATGCGTGTGTGTGTAGGTGTTTGTAAGCAAGCGTATGCTCAAGTTATACTTGCAGTTTTATGAGGGTGAAGAACTTCTTATTCTTGTTGCTGGTGTTGGTGTTGTTGCATTGTATGTTTTACGTTATTTTTACACGTAATGCTGCCGCTGTTGTTCAATTCAGTACACTTGTGTGCGCTTAAATATATGCTGCATATTTGTTTCATTGCTGTTATCAGAGGGGTTTGTATGCATTTACATACATATATGTATATGGATGTGTGTGATGCATATGTTTGTTTACATATATGTATGTATGTATGACATGCAATAATGAGTTGCTTTTAAAATTCATTTTGTCAATCTTGCCAAACACTTATAAATTATGCTCTTTTTCCCCTTTTCGTAGAAAACTTATTACATTTTTTTCTTCTTCTTTATTTTATTCATTATTTTTCTTCATGTTGTTGTTGTTCTTTATTTAAACTCAAGTATGTACCCAGTGTGTCTATAATTACACTTGAAGATAAAGACATAATGCCCCATGTTTTATGTGTAAATTTAATATTTTTTTTGGTTTGCTTCTCAACATACACAAACAAAAAAATATATGAATTGAAGAAAGAAAAACAGGAAAAAATGTTTATTTTCATGTTTTGTTAGTTAATATTTACCAGGCCTTGTTTATATGTTTTGCCCTTTTCATTTCCTTTTATTTATATAGAGTAAATTGCTATGTGTGTGTGTGTTGTGTATGTGTGTGTTAAAAGATCCTCTCGTATCAAAGGTCATGTTTGTTTTATAATCTTGTCATCTTATGTCAAAATACATCATCATATACTCGTATCCAGAGACTGAAACAAACACTCCAGTATTTGTTTCTCCCCCTCTTTGGCTTTGTCTTCATTCTGGTAAATGTTGGTTTAGAAAATCAACATAAAGACACACACACTGGCTCTGACAACAAGATGACGAAGACTACAAAGAAGACATTGATGACAATTTTAAGTAAAATGAAGACACAAGAAACGAAAAACATAAAAAACTAAATAAATGACTGACTGACTGACTGACATTTTCCTTAAGAAAAGGAGCACAAAAACAAACAAACAAACGGGAATTTTTAAGGCGTATTCATCGCCAGAAGTGTGTTAATAATTTGCACATTGTTTGGCTTGCCTGTCAAACAGTGAGATATAGGGAAAGTTTTTTTCTTCTTCTTTGTTTTTAAATTCAACTTGACACACATGAGTTATTAATGGACTTTAAAATAATGATCCTGTGTTAATTTATTAATTTGTTCGTCTAAAAATATACGCCATAAAACCACATATGGTTTCTTAAGAGAAAATAATTTTTAAAGATAAAAATTTGTCGCTTCGAAATTCTGAAAATTTAAAAGATTTTACAGTGTATTCTGTTGCATCTATTTTATAAGGTATAGTAATAAAAATTCCATGATTTACCGGCTTTAACTAGGTCAAGTGTACAATTAAACTGGGCTCTTGAATTTTCAGTTTCAAGTTTTAATTGAATAATACAGTGGATACGTATGAGTTATCCAACCGTAGCATAATGTCAGTTAAACTTTGTTGCTTTATTCCCTCAACTTCTTATGGAACATGGAGCCTGTACAAATTGAAGGTTTCTGGAATATTATTCAAACATAAATAACACGTTCCTAGTTCTCATAGGTGGGGACTTGTAGTCCCTTGAGAGTTGTACAATATAATCTGAAATCTAAAATAAATTGACATTTTGTTTACATTTTGTATCTTAAAGTGCGGCCAACTTCGTTAAATTTTAAAATAAATGCAACTATTTGACCTGATTTTTCCTTAGTTGTTTGGATTGAAATATTTTGAAAGATTTTAATGGAATTTGTCTGTTTCTATGATTTCAAAAGTGAATAGAATTTTAAAAAACATAAATAATATATGTATTTATGATCAAATATTGTCGATTTTTTTTTTAAATGAAAGCCTTGATTGGCATTTTGACGGACGGAGGACAGAGCAATATTTTGGAGGAGATATTCAAAAATTCTTCCACTGTTAAAATTTCTAATTTGAACGTTATATTTTATATAAAAAAGAATTTAAAATTTAAGACTCTACTACTCTATACAGTTTAAAATAAATTTTACTACTAAAGGCACCAATCAGGAACTAAAGGGTATTTTTTATAGAGGTATAGAACTTTAAGTTGGCATTACTTTTCAAGATGGCGACCGATTTAACAGCTGTCAAGTGATTTATTCTCAGTTTGGTTTGGCAATTCATCATGAATAGACTCACGCCTGAACAACGCTTGCAAATAGTGCAATTTTATTTCGAAAATAACGGTACTGTGCGGAAAACGTATCGCGCACTACGTCCATTTTATCGTCGACAAAATCGTCCATCAGAGTAGTTAATTCGATTAACCATGGAACGTTTTCGCACCACGTTTACTCTTATTGATAACTCGCATCCCCAGAGACGCTGTACGGTGCGTACAGAAGAAGCTATTGCTGCTGTAGAGCGTACCATTGAGGAAGACCCGAATGAGTCCATCCGCGGTATAGAGCCATGATTACTAACTCTTTCATTCCTGAATTGAATAACCATGATGTCCAGGAAATGTGGTTTCAACAAGACGGCGCAACATGTCACACAGCTCGTGTCACAATAGATTTATTGAAAGACACGTTTGGTGACCGCCTAATTTCACGTTTTGGACCTGTGAATTGGCCTCCAAGATTTTGTGATTAAACACCGCTAGACTACTTTCTGTGAGGCTATGTAAAGTCATTGGTCTATGCGGTAAAGCCACAAACGCTTGACCATTTGGAAGACAACATTCGCCGTGTTATTGCCGATATACGGCCACAAATGTTGGAAAAAGTCATCGAAAATTGGACGTCCAGATTGGACTACATCCGCGCCAGCCGTGGCGGTCATATGCCAGAAATCATATTTAAAATGTAATGCCACAAGATTATCTTTCGGATAAATAAAATTCATGTCAATCGAATAATTCATCGTTGTTTTATTGCAACTTAAAGTTCTATACCTCTATAAAAAACACCCTATATAATTACATGGCGGAATAAGTAATATCGGCGTTACAACGGGACCTTACAAGGCCCAAGTAAACTGTGCCCGGTCAAGTGGATGCCAGATGAACTTAACCTAATCTTAAAGTAGTTGTGTTTTCCTATTATTTACTTGCAGAAGTGTAAAGTGCGTGTGCGTGCACGTGAAACCTAATAATTCAGCAATCAAGTTGAAAATTTTTATTTACATGGCTTTGTAATGAAACATGTTAAACACTACACTACCACGCCATCTGTTTTAAATGAATTTATTGTGCCAGCCTAACAAATAAAGTTGATTTTCTCTTTAAATGTTTGGTTATTTAAAAAAATATAAAAAAATAAAAAAATGCGTTGCAATTAAGCCAAGCGAGTATTTATTTAAACAATTACCTTTAGAAAGTGTGAAAAACGCAGGCATGTAAATATTTACGTCAATTAAAACAAATTTAATTGATTTAAAACCAAAGCCAAATACACAAAACAGGCGCATATGCATTTAGTAACGGTGGGAGACAAAAGTATATATGTACATATATGCTCATAATAGCATTTTATTTTGTTTTTTCTTACAATTAGTTTATGATTAATATCCTGTTAAAGACTGATTCCTTGTTGATCACAATTATTTGTTCAATTTTTTTTATTTATTTCTGCAACTTTTAATGCAATTATCCGTATCCGTATCCATATCCATATCATTAAAATTATTTTTTTTTTTTTGTATTTTCAAATGATTATTTATTATTTTTCTTTAATTTCATTTCATTTTCATGCCGACTGACTTTGTATTCATATCATTTAATTTTGTTGTTGTTTTTGTTTTGTTTTTATTTCAATTTTAGTGTGTGTTTAAACAATTGCCTTTAATTGTGTTAAACATTAAAGGCAATTTGTTAAATGAATTTCAACAGAAACAGAAAAATACCAATTTACGCATACACATACATACATATGTATACGCATACATTTACCGGCATTAAAAAGTAAAATATTTTTCAAATTATTTCTTTCACACATACGTACATACATACAGACGTAAACACGTACATTTACATAGAAACTACTCATGTATTTCAATTGTTTTTTTTTTTTTTTGGCATTTTTTGGTATTTTTTAATGGCATTTAAAATGTTTTTCTTGAAAAATTTGTTTCAATAACAACAAGAAGAAGGAAAAAAGTATACAGCGCCGGGACTCATTCACTAGCATTCACAAACAAAAAGAGAAAAACTGTCAATCATAATACAAAAAGGACAGACAGATAGACAGACAGGCAACTCTACAATATTTTATTGTGGGGTGTTAATAATTTTTGTTAAAAATGACAAAAACAAAATTACAACAAAAGCAATCACCGTAATCGTTATTTAAAAAAAAAAAAAAAAATTCATTACAGTTTTTTTTGCTGATTTTTAAAACGAAAATTCACAAAAAAAAATTTTGTTTTTCATATCTGTTTACACATGTATGTATGTATGTATGTATATATGTGTTATGTATTTGTGTGATGATGATTTAATTGAAAACGTTTAACACTTTATTTAGATGTAATTGATAGCGTTTGTAATTATTTTTTTTTTTTTTGTCATCCTCTTGTCTAAAATAATTTTAAATGGATTTTAATTTGAAGGTGTATACAATAGAAACAAAACATAAGCAATTCATATAAAGTGAGTGACTTTTCCTAATAAAAATCAATTAAATTTAATATAAAATTCATTATGTATTTAAAATAAAACAATTCAACAACTAATTAAAGAGGAGTGTAATAACCACGATTCATTGATTTGGGTCACTGAAATAATAGCGCCGAATAAATACAGCCAACGGTCAGTAATTCAAACTCGTTAGTAAAGTTTGCACGAACTCATAAAGTCTTCCTAATATCAAATCCCAGCTCAGACATCTCAAATAAAATGAAACTTTGAAAAAAATATTTCTTCGGTGTCTTCCTCTGAGCAGCATATGTGAGAAGATAACTTCAAATTTAATTAGCAAAGACAAAAAGAAAATATTTTAACAGAGCTAATGTTAGAGTTAACAGAGCAATGTTAAGTGATTAACAGAAAATACGAAAAATAGTCAAGGAAGAAATCACTCAAATATATGATATCAGGGACTTGCTCCACATATCCCACTATACACAAATTGTAGCCTAAGGTGTCCCTAATAAAACCCAATAAGTGGTATATCCCAAATAATTCTGGAACTGGAGATATTGGGCTTCAAATATTAACTCTTTTAACAGAGTCTGGGTAGGATGACGGATGATGGACATTGTGGAAAAAGATACGAACAGAGCATTATTAAATGTTTAACAGTGGCAGTAGTAGATTATTTTTCTGTCTGTATGTCATTATGATCATTTGCGCAATTCACACAACTTTGTATCGTGTATGTTGTATTGAATACATTTATTTGTGTGTGAACGCTCAATGCTATGCTGTATTGTGTATTTCGTGGCATTCAAACAATTTGATAGCACGAAACCAATACAACATTTAGAAACATATGGAAAAAATGTGTATAAGGGTATCGAATTTGTATATGAAAATTATCAACAACAATCATACACTGTTGCATGTTCTTCCAACAATACAATGAATACAACGATACAACGGCTTGTGTGAATTGACCAATTATTATTTGTGAACAAAAGTGTTGAAATGTACAGGATCTCTCAAAATTATTTCAGCTATCCCACCACCATGGTTCTGTACTTCCATCTGCATATACTCAGTATGGTGTACTTTCTTTTATATGTTCTAAAATGGCCACTGATCTTCTAGAAAATTTTCTCAATACCATATCACTTTATACATATGTACGATTGCCGATTATATTAAGATGCCTTGGATCCTTCCATTGCATACATAGTATGGTACTCATAGACCTCGAGAGTTTCACAAAATTAGCTCCTAAACAATTGGGCTTGTTCAGATGGATAATGTTAAATAGCTTACAGTGCTCTGTTAAGGGCAAATTCTGGAAATTTGGCTCTGTTAACGCCAAATGCCGCACTGCTAACATTTATAGATTGCGTCTTGGATTTTCATATTTAAATTTATCTTCACTCACATAATAGACTTTAAATTTAAATTAAAAAATAAAAAATTTTAAACGTAATTTAATTCCCGCCTTCGCTCTCGCTTAATTTTTTCTATGTAGTAAACCCCAAAAAATCGTTAATTATTCCCTTAATAAACAACACAACCTTTTTTCATATCCGTCCTTTGAATAAAAAGCGCTTATTTTTTATTTCTTTTAAATTATCCTCTGCTTCTTTGTACTTTATTAACCAATTTTCTTTATAACCCCGGAAAAGAAATTATTTTTTTATGCAACTTTTTACCTTCGGATAATGAGGCTTAAAAGCAAATTACATACACCGGCGTTCTGGACATTAAAAGAATCATAAAATTCTACGTTCTCTCTTAACCTATATTTGTAACAGAGAGAGAGAGAGAGGGAGAGAGACAGAGAGAAGGAACAAAAAGGAAAATCCAATGAAGTGTTTGAGCGAAAAATATTCTCTCTAGACAAAGCTAAACAAAAGCAATGAAAAAGTATTAAAGCAATGGAAATATAAACTTAATTGGCATACACAACTCATACATAAAACACAGCAAAATTTGGAAATAAAAACAAAAGAACGAGAGGTGTTAGTACAGCAGTCAGTTGGCAAGAAATCACCATCCGTTTTTAGGTTTTTGATAGGTTTTCTATTTGTTTCTCGATCTTCTTCAAATCTTATTCACACGTTTGCTGTGTTAAAGAAGCCCCTCCGTTTTTCACTTTCTTACATTGCACCATTTAAAGAGGAAATAAATTGTAAGCAATCAAACATCGAAGATAAAAATAAAACAAATGCAAGAACTAACAATTGCATCCACGAAACACACACACAAAATAGATTTTTTTGTTGTACTTTTAGTGTCATGTTGGTTGCACTTCTTAGTTCCTAGCCATCACTCAATAGCGAGAGCTAAGCATTTCATACAACTATTGAGACTAGTGAAATATGCGTACACGTTTTTAAAGGAGAGCACTACAGTTTGGAGAGAATTACTACGATTCTGTTTTTTGAGCTGGTCAAGTCGGTTTAATGATACAAAAGGTTAGAAGTCTAGTAGGTTGTGTGTTGGCTTATTAGACGAAAGGCCCGAGTTCAAATCCCAGGTCAGACATCAAAACGAAAATATGAAAAATATTTCTTCGGTGACTTCCTCTCAGCAGATTTTTGGCAAAAGCTCTGAGAGTAAAAATTGCCATGAAAAAAGCTTCTCAAAAATCTGTCATTCGGAGTCGACTTTAAACTGTAGGTCCCGCTACTCATGTATAAAATTAGCGTACACAACACGAGTGGTGTGAGAAGCTAGGGCGTTGTACAAGTGGTCAATTCGACCTCCGGGTACTGTACGTCCTCTAACCTAACCTAACCTACAAAAGGTTGGTATGTTTGTTTGATGAGACTAGAGGAAAGAGCTGCTCTTCCACTTTCAAAATCTAAATTCCAACAACGGATAATTAAAGTCGACTGATAGAAGCACTCGACTAGCTTTGTCTTCCCCAAAGAAAAACATCAGGCCACATACGGCAGAGTTGTGCAGAATCTTCAGTGAGATAAGAATGAAACGGTTCTTCTACAATTAATGCATAGGCATGTAGACCAGGATGGGCATAAAAGTTGTGTGTTTGCTCTGCTTGCTGCTCTGTCTTTTTTGCTTACGCGTCTTTATCGAATCATTTATAACTATTATAAGAATAGTTTTCTAAACATATGATTCTAAATGCGTAGGCTTTTGAATCTAACATATTTCGAATGGTATGAGTTTGATGTCAACGTTGTACGCATACTCATTGCAACCTGTACTTATAAATCAACGTTGTATAGAGTAGTATGAATGACTCAGAGTACCTAGTTAAATTTCAATATTATTGACTCACTTTATATTCAAAATTTCATGAGTGCTTATGAGTAGCGAAAAAAAAACAATTCATTGCTAATCTCTGATACATATGTATGTATGTATATATAGAGAAGTAAATAGTTTCCTGTCGATTTTTTTTTTTGTAATCATTTAATTTCAAAGTGAAACAACCCACATACATAAGAAATGAGAAGAGCAATAACAAACAGCATGTTCGGGTAATATTAGCATATTAAACATGTTTTAATAATAAACACAAATAACACACACATGCACACCTACACGCCCATACAGGCATACAGTAACAGTAGGAGTTGGATACACAGACAGAGAGAGAGAGAGAGCAAGATCAGACAAAGAGAACAATATGATATTATTCCGTTATATGTTAGAACATAAACATAAAGAAGTATTAAAAGGAAGAATATAAAAATGGATTTTAATTTTCTAATTACATACACGCATACATATACCTACATGTATGCATATGTATACAATAAACAAACAAACAAACAATTTAACCAATAAATATAGGCACACATACTTGCAATTATAAAGACATACACTAGGTATGTATGCAAAATTTATTTACGTATATATACCAACTCATACTCAGACACACACTGTTTCTAAACAAAACTTTAATATCCTCAGGAATATCTGTGAATAGACAACCTTGTAAGCAGAATAAAACTTTAAGAAAAAGAGAAATGGCAGGAGAGAGGGGAGAGAGAGAAAGAATTTGTGGAAGTGTGAGGAAAACAGGTTTTATACAATGCATAGTAAATATAAAGGAAGAGAGAGAACGAGAGAGAGAGAGAAAGAAAATACCAAAATGAGAATTTATTGTGGTTGAGTTTTTATGATTTGAAAAAAAAAAATAAAGAAGCAGCAGCAATAGCTACAATAACAACAATAACTACCGCCATAATAATAACAAATTGTAGAAAATATCGCGTATGTAACCAACCGTTATATTAGAAAATAAATAAAGCTTTTTGCATACTCATAAAAATACAAAGAAACAAACACACACATACACACATGTGAATACATATGATACACACATACATATGTATGTATGTAGATAAAAACATAAGGAAAAGCCGGCAATAATACATGTTGTTTTTATAATTTATACTGGCATTTGCAAACACAACAAGAAAAACAACAAAAACGGTACGTATCCATAAGTAAAACAGTTTAAATTTAGCATTGTAAACTTATACTCACTCTTCATGCAAACACACACAACCACATAACCATACAAGCACATTAAGAGTACTTAGTACAGTGAAAATCAGAAGTAATGACCCTATCTCTGTATGAAGGAATAAAACTTTTTTAGAATTTTTTCTATCTGCTGTAAAAATCCTTGAAAATGCTGAAAACCTTGATCAAAAGCAATTGCTTATGTCTTGTAGCTTGTAAGGTAGGCTTTATATTTAATTTATAGTTTTAAAGGGGGCACGTACGTACAAGCTTGTATTGAATATACGCGCACGATTTTCATGTACAAGCGATAGTGTGTACGGCTCAAAACTGGGGAAGGATACAAGCTCCAATTAAGTCAACAAAAAAAAAATATAAGAAAAAATGATTCAATAATGGATTGAACTTAACGGGTAACTTCATTCGAATTTTCACTGATGGATCCAAATGCCGCAACAATTCCGGATGTGGAGTTTTTCAGAATAACTGCATATTAGATCGCCACTTGCGCTACCATATTATTGCAATATTTTTCAGTTTAAAATAATGGCTACTAAAATTGAGGCCATGCGAATTCAGTATCAGGGTATACCGTATAGGGACAAGCGCATAATTATTTATGTACAGTAAAGCGTCTGTTAGATCCCTCGAGAATATGTACTCCACATCCAAGATTGTTGAAGAATGCCGAGTGCTTATGAAGGAGATAGTGAGATTTTGACGGTTAGCATGGGGACATCGAAGGCAACTAAAAGACCAACGTGCTTGCTAAAACAGGTACAATGGAAAATTCAATTGAATTCCAGAGAGGTAAACAAATAGTCTCACAAAAATTCCATTCATTGACAAAGGTAAGATGGGTTAATGAAACCACAGATCTAGCACGATATGGCTACATGCAGAACAGAATTTGCAGTAAACCTGTCAAGATTCCATCTAAGGAACCTCATAGCAGTGACAACGGTACATTGATATCTATGTGTTCACTTCTATAGAAGCTGCATCTGATATGTCATTGCCCTGTGCTTGGAAACCTAAGAAGAAGAATTCTTGGACGCCCAGAATTTAGTGGGAAACCTGTCTAGCCAAAGATGTTTTGAGTAAAAACCCACACCTTCATGAGACTGTTTAGGCAGGACTTAATTCGCGAATGGTTAACACCAGACACTGGGCAGTTGTTGCTGCCTATTAGGCTCTTCAAATTGTAATAGGAGTCAAAATTTTATCAAACCAGGAAACAGTTTTTAAGAAAACCGAAGAGTACCTCAGCAGAAACTGTACGTAAGCTTTCAACGTTTTTTTTTTTTAAATGCACTAGGTTGGGAAATAAAAACTCAATTTAATAATTAAATTGCCGTTCATTAAGACCCCATTTCATTTTATTATTTTGTTGTTTTAGTTAAAATTTTTTTTTCTTATTTGCAGACAACTTAAAACAGTTCAAATGAAGTTGCTTGCAACACTCATACGTATGGCATATGCTGTCAGTCAGCCAACCATAGCAACAAACTTTACAGCACATAATGGTCCTATAAAATGTAATTTCTTTAATGTCCCATAAACTGCTCGAGTTGTTTCGCAGTAATTACAATATTTTGGAATCACCAACAACAACAACAACAGCAGCAACACCATACAAAATCAGAGAGAAAGGAAAAAAAATCAAAACTTTAATAGAAAGTCCTTTCTGTTGAAAATGAATGCAGGCAGGCAGGCAGGCAGTCCTTATGTGAGCCTCCACTCCTTTATTTGCTCAAGAACAGAATAGGAAAAGTGCGTTGCCGTTACTTAAATTATAGTTGTTGCTGTTGTTGTTGTTGTTACTGCTTTTATTTATTTAAATATGAAACAGTTGTGAGCTGATGTTTCACCAAATGACTCGTGCCGAAAGTCCCACAGGACTCGTTCAACAGCAGAAGCAAAACAAAAAAAAAAAAACAAAAAAAAAAAAGAACGAAAGAAAGAAAAAAATACGGCACAACGAAATAATTTAGAGTGACACATAACGCAGTCGTTGTTGTAAAAGGCTAGAAAGAAGGGACGGCCCTTAACGAAATTAAAGAAACAAAAAAATGGAAAAAGTTGTTGCCACATGAGTGAAACTATGGCTAAATGTTGCACGTATGACATGCGTATGCCTATGCTGATGGCAAATAAGTGTGTGTAGCAATCACACACACACATACACTTTATAATGCAACATTTTTAACAAAGTTAATCAGGGGTTACATTTTGGGGGGAGTAGGGGGGTCCCACAGAAAGTGTGAGCCACAAAATGTGTCATGTGTGTGCTGCACAGACGCATGTTTACGCAGAGCACATAGGGTTGCGTAAATATTTTGGTTTTTTTTTTCTCGAAACTTTTTTCATTCAACAGTATGGGTGTGTGATGTGTGTATTTGTGTGCCTGGTAATGCTTATTGTATAAAACTTTTAACATTTGTTGTTGTAACACTTGGCCTTTTTTTTACCAGCAATAACGGCAACAACAACAACAACAACAACAACATGCTTTAAAATCATATTAAAGCGGAAAAAAACCAGCAGTAAACATTTCGCAAAAGAAGTCTACGCTGTGGAAAAGCCATTTTCATAAGGCCTAACAGTTTTCTTTAAAAAAAAAAGAGAAAAAAAAAACAGCAAATGAAGTTAAAACGGGGGAGGAGTGTACTCTACTTACTACACAACACAAAACTTTTTTAAAAATAGTCCATAAAATTCAATGGAATATAAGAAACTCAAAGAGAAAGGAAGATAAGGGAGTGGAAAATACTCATGTAATGTAAAGTAATGTGATATGTAATGTAATGGAGTTTTCGTTATTGTGGCACGATAGTGTGTGTGTGTATGGAGAGATGGGGTTGAAAAATTGCATAAATTTTTACGACTACGAGTGTGTTAAATTTTAATCCGCCGTTTCAATAAAATTTGCTTAAAACACACACACACTTGCACACGCAAACACTTAGCAGAGGCCGTATTGCTAAGCGCCATTAGAAATGAAAAACAAACAAAATTTTATGTGTTGCACTACTACTACTACAGTGTGCTACAGCGTAGAAAGGAGGCAAATAAACTGCTTTTCATGTAAAAAAAAAAACGGGGACACTGACAGAAAATTTGTGATTGTTTGAAAACAAATTTTTTTAATTTTGTTTTGTAGAGGGAAAGAACATCTTACCAACATCACCAACAACATTGCCAAAATTTTAGGCAAAATTGTAATCACATTTTGAAATTCATGCTTCCGGTACGGCGCAATGCAACGCCATCTAGTGCGCAGTAGCTAGACATACGCGTTATATCGTCAAGAGTATATTTTTCTATTCAAAACAAAAAATTCCAAGATGAATGAATCCCTAACACTCTCTTATGATCATCATAATGTTACATGTGTGTAAAGATAAATTCGAATTTGAAAAATCCAAGACGCAATCCATAAATTTTAGCAGCACCACATTTGGCGTTAACAGAGCAAAATTTCCTCTTAATGGAACAAAATTTGCCCTTAACAGAGCACTGTTAGCTGTTTAACATATCCGTCTGAACAAGCGCACTTACTTAGGAGCTCATTTTGGGAAATACTCAAGGTTCCAAGGCCGCTTAATATAATCAACAACATACTCGCATATTAAGTGATATGGTATTGAGAAAATTGGCTTTGAAAATATCAATTTTTTGCTTGAAAATTTTCTAGAAGATCAGTAACCATTTTGGAACATATAAGAAATAGTACACCATACAGACTATATGCAAATGGTAGTCCAGAGGGTCCTCTTTCAAACCCTGGTAGTGACATAGCTGAAATAATTTTGAGATTTGAGAACATCCAACCATCCTTTACATTTCAACAGTTTTGTTCACAAGTACTAATGATCATAATGAGAATTATATTTTATGTCTGAATAGTCTGCAATAATTGCAAAGTCGAAGAATAATCTACTATTGCCACTGTTAAACAATTAACAGTGCTCTGTTAATATCAAAGTTTACCACGTTAGAGGCAAGAAGTGGCGCTGCTAAAAGTGCGGGTTCGTGTCTTTGGCTTTTAGATTTGAATTAATCTTCACACACATTAATAACTCCGTCTCACTTATCTCATTGTCCAACTTAACATCGTGATGAGTCTTTAATAATATTAAGCCCTCATTAGGCCTACTATCTTTAGAGTGGCACTTATGGATGCTGAAAAGGAGTGGAAATTGAATTGTTATCTCAAAAGTTTTGTCCAATTTTAAAGAGGATTTTTGTGTGTGTGCAACAACCCACATACAAACATACTTTTCATATGTTTTTCGCAACGAAATTCGAATATGCAGAGAGTACAGGCGGTATGGCGGTAAATGGCAGGTACAATACTTATAACCAATATTACTTAGTGTTTTTGGCACGTTTTATGATCCAAAACGAATTTTGTAGCCGAAATTTTCTTATTTTTTTCGCATGACAAAAATTGAATATTCAAAAACAACACAATTTAACTAGATAAACTTCAAAAAAGGAAAGAAAGAGAAGGCACAGATGGAGATGGGACGACAAACTATAAAATAAAATGACACAAAACGATGACATTAAACGAAATCAAAAGGGGATCATTATGAACTCTCAAACATTTGGCCCCCAAACATTTCTTCTTTTTCTTCGAATTCAATGAATGGTTGGTTGGTTGTCTTGCTTTCATATATAAAGTGTTACAACAGCATTACGGCGACAACAACAACAACAACAGTGTTACATCATGTTGCAACTTTTACATACACACACAGTAAAAACATTGAAATACAATTTAAGCCTGAAAATTTATGCAGAAACTTGTCAAAATGTTGGCTGCCGGTTGCCTTCAATTCTGAGGCTAGGGAGTAGCGCTATGTCAAGGAGTTTAAAAAGGGGTGGGCGAGACAGTTGGTTGGTTGGTTGGCAGGCCAAAGCAATATATGTACGTTTATTCATTACATAATGGAAATGGCAAAATGGTTTGGTTAAATGGAACGTGTTTACGCATAAAATTTCTAAAATGCCTCATAAAAATTTTTCTTATTGCCTGGCAAGACTCTCCTTTACCCCACGCGCCCTTCCGCTTACCCTTTTCATGTGCTTCAAATACATTTTTTTTTTGTTTAGAGTATAGAGTTCTAGAGAAAGGGAAAGCTTTGGAGATTTGCAGTTATGGGAGTCATAAAATAACCGCATATGTAAGTATGCCACACTCACGCACACACACACACAGAATTCAATCGTAAAACATAAAACTGCTGCTGCTGCCCTGTAACTGAACAGAATGTGGAGTAATTGAATGCCATGGAATATTGAATTGAATATTTTATTTGTACAGATAAAAACAACAACATTTTAATACTCCTCTGCTAATCGCACTCATAATTTGTTGGGTTTTGCAATTGAAGAGGACAGATATTTTGGTTTTTTTTTTAATTTCATTAAAATATTAACCAAAGGGACCAAAAAGCATTTAATATGTGATTAAATGACCCATAAAAATAAGTGATGGTCAATATAAATAATTTCTCTAATGGCCTACACTCTTAAATCATGTACATAATTCCTTAGAGATTACTTACTAACTTACTTAAATGGCCATTAATAACCTGATAAACGAATTCCGCCTGCCGTAACACATCCCTCCAGGCGCCTCTGCTTCTTGCGTGCCTACGCCAGTTGGTCACACCAATCGACAGCAGGGCTTATTCGATTTGGTCCTTCCAATGCAAACAAGGTCGTCCTCCTCCATTCGAACGACATGCCCGACCCAGCGCAGCCGCTGGACATTAGTACGCTGCACAAAGTCTAAATCGTTGAGGAGCTCATACTGTTGTATCGAATGCAGAAATTATCGCTTACTTGCACTGTAACGAAGATCTTACGTAGGACTTTTCTCTCGAATACTCTCAAGGCTGCTGCATCAGTGCTTAATAGAGTCCATGCCTTTGCGTCATAAAGAAGCACGGGGAGGATAAGCATCTTGTAGAGTTTCCTTGGAGATAACCAATGTAAAGTTCCATAGATGATTACATGAACGATTAATGCTGTCTTATAAACGCCTCACGAAATATTACCTACTAACGATTAGGTCGACTACTTCAAATACTTTATAACTGTGCATCGAATTGAATGCATTCATAGAAAAATTAAAATGTCATAGTCTTCTAATGGCAACACGAATGCTATATTGATCAGATGACTTAACAACAGTTTCTCTTAAAGACTTTCCTAGAGTGCACAGAACATTGGTAGAGGAATTTAGCAGCAGTTTCGGTACAAGGGTAAAAGCGAAACCATTTCATATAGAAACACCAAGTGCTTCTTATTTTTGGAAGGATATTGTATGGCCTGTCTTTCTAGTTACCAAAATATCCACAAATATTTCAGAATCCACTTGCTGTTACACTTGACAATTAGTGTGCCGGCTTATACACATACATAATTGGCCATCAAAACCCTTCAGTTGGGATTACGACCTATTTTCTCACACAACTTATGTTGTGTGTGTGATAATTTTTATACATGAGTAGCGGGACCAACAGTTTAAAGTAGGCTCTTAGAAATCTGCGGAGAGGAAGTCGCCGAAGAAATATTGTTTCATATATTTACGACGTACAAAGCCTATTTTCTAAGCTTAAATTAATTCACTCTCTCTCCCTCCCTCTCTCTCTCTGTTCTTCTCTTTTTCTTATTTCTCTCATAAAACGACAAGGTTTTCATATAAAACCATTCGTATAAGCATTTTCAACACAAACTGCGCTAATACACACAAGCATACAAGGGGTCCTTTATTTTAAGCACACTCTTTCTCACTCTCTTTATGTCTAACTGCCTCTCTCTTTCTCTATTAGAGGCAGAATCTTCCATTTCAGATGGTTTAAGCACTTTAAAAATCGGTAATCAAGTAACGATTTCAATTTAAGAAGAAAATAAAACAACAACAACATTCTTTACAAAAGAAAATCGAAATTAAGGAAGAGAAAAGAAAAGCAGGTGAGCAAATTCTCTAACAGCCTTTATAGATAGAAAGATAAATGACAGAGAACGAAAGAAAGTGAAAGGTAGATAAAGAGTGTATGAAACTTATTATTTGTTATTGTTTTATATAAAACCACACACAAAATTGTGAAAATTTTACCACACATTTATGAGAAAGACACTTTAAAAGCAGAAGAAGAATAACTTTTTCTCTCGCTCTCCCTCTCTCTCTCTCTAATACTTGTTTATCCTTTATTTACACGCAAGCAACATAGACAAACAACACATTGACATGCTTTAAAACCTCAATTGTAGATTTTCCTCAAATTTTTTTTCTCTCTTTTTTTTCTGTGCATGTATGTAGTATATGCGTGTATGTGTGTGGTTTATTTTGTAATATTTCTGTAAATGTGGTTGTGTTTAGTGTTGTGTTGATATTGTCTGGTAGTGACATATTTTTCCATTTCCTTACCACACACACACTCTCTCTCTCTCTCTCTCCCTCTCCATCAAGGCAATATTTGTTGTTCACCATCATTTAAGGTGAAGTAGAAACTAAAGGGAAAATATAAAACCGACTTGTGCTCTTCATAATTTTTGATTGTGGTGTAATCTGTGTGTAATGTTTAGAGGTTTACAATCATGCATGAATGCATGTAGCGTGGGTATATTATACATTTTGGTCCTTTTTGTCTTTTGTTCTTTCTCTTTACTTTACCTCAACAGCTACAAGTGTTATAAATACGGTATTGTTATACTCTCTCGTGGCTCTAAGGTGTGTTTAGGTGCTGCTGATGGGTTTTTTTAAAAAGCCTCACTTTTGTTAAGGATTTTTAAAGAAAATTGTTGAGCATTAAACCCGAAATGCATATGCAGAATGGAGAAAAAGCCGAGGAGCAAGTAAGTATTCGCAAACAACTCATTATCACTTCAAGCAACATTATTTAAGAGAAAATAAACTCCAGATCTCACATCTAATCCAAAACAAATTTTTTTTTTCAATATTTGTATAACCGAAATGAGAAAAACGAAAAAAGTAAAGAAAAGAAAAAAAAAAAACTAATAAAAGTGGTAGTTGAACTCCTTTAAGAAAAAAAAAACAAAAAACAAAACTGCCATAAAAACCAGGCTATAAAAACTCATGTTATCAAGGTATTTGCATTACAAACACTTTTTTTTGTTTGTTTTTGGTTGGCAAATTTATGCTGTTGTTGCTATTTTTTGCATTTTATAGCCACCGCAACAACAAAAACTATGATGGAAATAAAGAAAAACTTTAAATGGCATAAAAAACAAATATTTCTGCTCCAGTTAATGTGTCGCCAACAAAAGGTGTTTTTTTTCTTTATTGAAAAAACACCAAAAAAAAAAGTAATAATCATAGAATTTTTATTGTAATTATATTAGTGTAAGTGTTGTTGTTGTATTAGGTAAAACACTAGAAATAACGTTTGTTGTGGAGGTGAACAAAACGCAAAAAAAAAAAAAAAAATAAACAAAAATGCAGTGGTTTTTTAATGTAATTCAATATGCCGACACTTTAATTAAAAAACATACGAAAAAAAAATTCCATAAAAAATATTAAAAAAAGTAGAAACAAAATAAAATAGAAATATTTGTTGAAGTTTTTGAATTTCGAAAAAAAACCAAGAGTATACATTAAGGCGATACAGCATAGGTCCTTCGGTCTAGCCGAAGTAAATCAACCGTAGCGGATGCTGAGTATGGATTCGACGTGTGTGAGATGGCTTGTGCAACACGACATGTCAGACGCTAAATTGAAATTATTACTCCAAGAAAACTATTGTCAAACTGCAGAAAAACTTGTAAAATCAGTAGAAGTTATTGGGCATCGCAAGAATGGAAACCGAAGGAGAACTGACTGAAATGCTGATAAAGAGAAGAAAATTAAGCATAGAATCATTATTGGCGACATAAAGTGGATTTCATATAACCAAGGACCAGAAAATTGTGGACAAATGCCGGCCAATCAGTCAAACAACCACAGAAGGTAAGGTTGACTAGAGCTAAGACTAAAACCATTTCATTTGCTATGAGCAGCTGATACTAACATAGCCGATCACCTAGATGCAGTAACGAATACCAGTGATTCGCTTTAGGCGACACAGGCATGAAGGACAACACTCACCAAAGCCTTACGTTGCAAGATCAATTGAATACTATGTAAAGGGTGTTTTTATAGAGGTATAGAACTTTAAGTTGGCATTACTTTTCAAGATGGCGACCGATTTAACAGCTGTCAAGTGATTTATTCTCAGTTTGGTTTGGCAATTCATTTTGCTTTTTTTTGAAAACTTGAAAAATCCAACCAGTCGAGTCGAGTCGAGTCGTTTGTAACCGAGAGAGCATCCGCGTTTTGTAGGCACACAATTAAGGAATGTATATGTGTTTACCAACAACCTTTTCCCAATAGATGTCCAGACCGCCAATTCATCATGAATAGACTCACGCCTGAACAACGCTTGCAAATAGTGCAATTCTATTTCGATTTATTAAAAGACACGTTTGGTGACCGCCTAATTTCACGTTTTGGACCTGTGAATTGGCCTCCAAGATCTTGTGATTTAACACCGCTAGACTACTTTCTGTGGGGCTATGTAAAGTCATTCTATGCGGTAAAGCCACAAACGCTTTGGAAGACAACATTCGCCGTGTTATTGCCGATATACGGCCATAAATGTTGGAAAAAGTCATCGAAAATTGGACGTCCAGATTGGACTACATCCGCGCCAGCCGTGGCGGTCATATGCCAGAAATCATATTTAAAATGTAATGCCTCAAGATTATCTTTCGGATAAATAAAATTCATGTCAATCGAATAATCCATCGTTGTTTTATTGCAACTTAAAGTTCTATACCTCTATAAAAAAACACCCTATATTAAGAAACTGAGAAAATCGTTCTTTGCTTTACAGACCAGGGCGCTTATTACGGGACTTGCGATAGAAATAAATTCGCTCACGAGGCTTGTAATTGATCCTCAGAAATTGCCTTGCAGCGCTACCCTATATATTTCGATCAGTGCAGAAGGCTCTCTACAGACTACTCCATATTTTATTTTAAATTAAATAAGCGATCGAAAAGCACACACAATTGTAGGTTATACACCCCAACAGTTTTGTAAGCAAGTGTCCAAAGTAGTATAAACGATTTCTTCCAGCAGCTACTGAACATTAAAAAAATAACGCGTTCAAGATTTATGTGTTACTAACGACTCCTTATATGTATGTCGTAATAATCATTGAAATCTGCTTAAAATCTTTAAACATTTAAGGCATACTCTACTGATTGACATACTTTTTCTTCAGCTTAATTTTAAATCTTTTTTCAATTTCATTCCCATTTATTCTGTTTTCTGTTTTCTATTTTGTTTGTTTCATTTTTCTTATTCGATTAGATCAACACAGAAGCATCTGGCAGATAAGCCCTTCTTTGATTGAATTGCTTGTGTCTGTCGATAATGACAAACACCACAAATGGTGTGCCTGCCTTTACACGCTGCCACAAATTGCTGCCGTCCAACACTTGTGGAATAAAAAAAAATACTGTGTTCATAATTTGAAGGGGATTTAAAAGAAAACAAAACAACAACAACAAAAAATTATATTAACTCACTTCAACTGTCAAATATTTATAGACAGACACACAATAATGATGAATTAAAAATTGAAATTGAAAAAATAAATAATTTTTATAAATGGATGTTAAACAGGCGGCCGGCCACAATTGTTTAACAGTTTCATTTCATTATTCAATTTTGTTTTCTGTTTTTCTTTTTTTTTTATTGTTTTTTTTTTTTGGTCTTTAGATTGTTTTCTTAAATTTGTAACACAATAAAGTGTTCTCTTAGTCTCTCTCTTCCCCTCCCACGCTCTTCAAACTGTCAATCAATCACCCCTTGGATATGATGGATAATGTCTGCCTAAAATGAAGAAAAACAATCATAACGAAAGAGGCAAAATTTAACATGAAATTCAATAGAAATTCAGAAAATTATTCGAAGAGAATTGTTGTTATGCATTCCCTAAAGGAAACTATATTGACTCCATAATAAATCTTTGCAATTGCATTAAACCTCAGACTATGATGACAGTCATTCAAAGATGACAGAGAATGAGTAGACGAACACAGTTATTCGAGTGCTGGCTACTAACACATGACGTGAAAGAAGAAATATCCATAAATCCCACAGAAATCATTTGGCATGCTTTCCAATAAAGCAATAGTTTCCGGGAACCTCAATACTTCCATGTGAAGAAGGCAATCAGTCTGACAATCAGTTTAAGACAAGCTCAATACAGTGATTTAACAGCACCTCGAACGCCGTGCCAATTAAGTACAGAAGTTTGCAGATAAAGTCGCCCTAGTTTAGTTGGAAGTATGTTAGCTGAGGCATTGGCTCAGACATCTAGAACACAATAAAATATGATAAAAAAAATTCTTTTCTGGCGAAAATGCTGAGGTTAAAATAAAATGTTCATGAAAAATTTTAAAAATATTATGTCGTTCGGAGTCGACTTTAAACGGTAGGTCCGACACTCATGGACAAAATAAACACACACGACATAAGTGGTGGGAGAAACTCGATTGTAGTTCTGACTAAATGGTTGTAATGAGCAATGAGTCCTCCAAACAAGTCAACATGGTTCCACCACAATATGATGACAGGGGAGGTTCTAAAACCATCAAGAGAATCTTACCTCTAAAGCTTGAATTAAATTCAAATCATAATATTGCCATAAATATTTGACCATCATGTATTACCTGTAAGTAGAAGACAATAAAGGAAAACATTATTCTCACAGTTTTATATGTGGAAATTAAACAAATGATACACAATAATAAATAACTGTATATGTTCTGCTCTTTTTGTAACTCTCTCTCTCTCTCTCTCTTTTTATCCCTTTCAAACGCAATGACTTAAATGCCTATACAACTGAAACACAAACATTGTTTATGTGTGTGAAGATAAATTCGAATTTGGAAAATCGAAGACGCAATCCATAAATTTTAGCAGCGCCACATTTGGCGTTAACAGAACAAAATTTACCCTTAACAGAAGAAAATTTTGCCATTAACAGAGCACTGTTTGATGTTTAACAGTATCCATCTGAACAGGCCCACTTGTATAGGAGCTAATTTTGAGGAATACTCTAGGTATATGAGTATCATACTATTTGCAAAGGAAGGTTCCAAGGCCTCTTAATATAATCAGTAACATAGTAACATATAAAGTGATATGGTATTGTGAAAACTGGCTTTGAAACTATCAAGTTTTTGATTGAAAATTCTATGGAAGATCAGACTATACGCAAATGATAGTCCAGAGGGTCCTCTTATAAACCGTGGTAGTGGAATAAATTTGAGAGTTGAGAAAAATTTCCGTCCTCCATGCTCCACCAACTAACCTTTACATTTCAACACTTTTCGTCACAAAAAATAATGATCATAATAAGAATTATATTTCTTATTTCTGAATAGTCTGCATTAATTGCAAAGTCGAAGACTAATCTACTATTGCCACTGTTAGACCGTTAACAGTGCTCTGTTAATAGCAAAGTTTATCTTGTTAGAGACAAGAAGTGGCGCTGCTAAAAGTGTGGGTTTGTGTCTTGGACACAGATACATTGTTTCACCACAAACAATTAAAGTATTCATTAAAATAACGAAATAAAAGGAACAGTTCTACCAAAACAAAACCAAACAAAAAAATAACAATAACTTTAACACTCATACATTTACAATAAAAACAACAATAACAAAAAATTTGCTTATCACCACAACAATTTGTGTTGAAAATAAAATGAATGCCAATGCAATTACAATTGCATTGTTATGCACATTTTTTCTTCTTCTTTTTTTTGTTCTGCCCTTTTTTGCACTTTCTCTCACTCTCAAGCAATGTAACGTAAAAAAAGAACAGTTTTCTCTTTATTTTATTAAATAATAAAAACAACATGCCATTACTATTATGATTACGGTTAATGACACAAAGGTAAATACATGTAAACAAAAGTAATGCACAGTCAATGACTGAGAGGGCGAGTGCGTAAATGTGTTAATGTATGTACATATTTTGGGATTTTATGTTTATGTGCGTAAATAAAGCCGTAGCGTAAGCAAATGAATGCACAACACTAAACACACACACAAGCATATGTGCATACACGCATGCATAAAAGCATGTTCATGTAAATGCAATATTAATATGCATTGCAAATGTTTTCTTTTTATTCTTATTTTCTCTTTATTATTGTATATTTCTCTAAATGCCGGCATTTTACTACGCATCGTGTGCTAATTTCTTTTTTGTAAACTGTTTTCCTTGCTGTAGTTGTTGTTGTTGTTGTTGACAAACTCTTTTTAGATATGTTTGTGCAGTTTTAGGAACACAGTCATTCGTTTTGAGCGTGTAGATTTGTTGCTTATTTTTATTGTTTTTGTTAAAGCTCATCAATCAAAGTTTATGAGTGCTTGTCAATATTGAAGCTCATGTGTATGCGTGCAAATATCTTTGAGCTTGTGTGTGTAAGTATGCGAATAAAAATTTATGGTATTGATGGTGGAAAAAAATCAATTTTATCGTATTGTTTTATTCATTTATTTGCATAAATTTTTTGTTTATGTATGAATATGTATGTAATGCGTGTGATCTGTAACGGATTAGCCACTTTTCGGTTTCAAATGTAAAGTTCAATAAAACATGTTACGAAATACAATGTCATCTAATAGTGTTTTCACACCGAGTGGTTTTAACGCAAAAGTTGGTTTTAACGTTAAAATCATTAATAAAACCTGCTTTTACCATACAAAATTATTGTGTTAAAATCAACTTAAAACCTTTTTTGAATTGGTTTTAAGTAGATTTTATGAAATACATCCTTGTTTTATGTACTAAATCAGAGCTACCAGCTCTGAAATGTTGAAAACAGCTGATAAAAACAAAATAAAAACAAAACAAATGTAAAAATACAGAAAGCCGGTTGTATAAAAATGTAAAATTTCAAATAGTGAATGCTATAACAATAATAAATAATAATATTTTAACAATAATATTAATAATATTAATATTATTTCTTAATTTTGCATATTTTTTGTTTTTTCTTAAAGAAAAACATTTCTGTTCCGTCATAAATGTATGAAAGTTAAAACCAGATTTAAGAAAATTTGCTGTGTGAACGCAAAATCAGCTGATTATGGTTTTAATGTTAAAATCAGGTTTTAACTTTTGGTGTGAAAACACTATAAAAGAACGCCAATGAATTCGTTCCAGCAGTTGATCTTTTTGTAGTCGCCGTAGTCTAGTGGGTAGTGTGTTCGCTTATTAGACGTAAAGCCTGGGTTCGAGCCCCCAGGTCAGACATCAAAACGAAATATGAAAAAAAAAAATATTTCTTCGGCGACTTCCTCTCAGCAGATTTCTGGCAAAAACTCTGAGAGTAAATAAACCTGCCATGAAAAAGTTTCTCAAAAATCTGGCGTTCGGAGTCGACGTTAAACTGTAGCTACCGCCACTCAAAATATAAAATTAAGGCACACAACATGAGTGGTGCGAGAAGCTAGGCCGTAATCCTGAATGAAGGATTGTAATGGCCAATTATGTATGTATGTATGTATGTATGTCAATCACTTTGTCGAACATTGCGGTCGGTATCTCAATCATACTTCCTTAATTGGTTTGCGACCTAGCTTTTCACACCACCCTTGTTGTGTTGATTAATTTCTTTCGCGAGTGGTGATTTCAAAATACAGATTTTTTAAGAAACTTTTTATTGTAAATTTAGTTACTCTCAGCGTTTTGCCAGAAGTCTGCTGACAAAGGAAGTCACTAAAAAGAAATATTTTCTCACATGTTTTCTTTGTATTTGATATGTCTGGGCAGAGGTTTGAACAACGGTTTCACGTCTAACAAGCCAATACGCTACCAACTATACTACAGCGGATTATTGGTGATAAGTTGGGGAAAACTTAGGCAAACAAGTCTAACGGTGATATACCTTAGGATCAGGGTGGCCTCTGAAGTTCTCAAAATGCAAAGTTACTTCCTTTGGTAAATTTCCCAAAGAGCTTCGAGTGCCACTCCATTGAAACCACATATCGTGCAGTTTATAATCCTTAATCCATAACCACATCGGTGTTCGCCGGGCTCTGTATTCAACAATTTTGCTTGCTATATAGCCACCCAGTGAGAAAAGAGGTTTCATAACCGAAGATAACAGACAAGGTGCCTAAATAGGCCAACAATTGTAAACTTAAGGTAATTTTTAAAGAATTTTCTTTATTTTGTAGCGCTTTTTCCTTCGAGTATGATAATAATTTAATAATAATTAAAAAAAAATTAAAGAAATTGTTCAACAATTTTTGAATTAAATTGCTGTTTCGAATATCTTAAAATTAATTTCGATAAACGAATAATTTTCATAAAAATGTTCAACAAAATTTTCTATTTAAAATATGCCGAAAATTATAGAGAAAAACCATAAATTTTTCACTTAACTAAACCATACATAATTTAATATTTTGAATATTTATGTATGTATACAATAAATAGGCCAATTACGAATTATGAATAAACATTAGGGTAGTACAGATTCTGCAAAATAAAAATCAAGAAAATAATTCCTATAAAATAAAATTAAATTGAAGGAATAATTTATTACATCTACTAGAGTAAAAAAGAGAATATTCTGTAGTTTAGTTACCACCTTAATTTCAAGATGAATATATATATGATCTTAAGTTTTTTTCTCTTTGTTTTGTAGAATTTCCTTTAGAATTTATTTAAATTTTGCGTTCGTCGAGTGATGATTACTTCATTAACCATAAGCAAAAATACTTGTGTGTTAATTTTTAGAAAACTTTAACCACATCTTCCAACATCGTTTAGAATATTATTTTAATGCCCGCAAAATGATTCAATAGTTGGTTGGGTAGTCGGTTGTAAATGAAGTGTGTAGTATTTAAAAAAAACATGACTAAACATTACATATGTATGTACATACATATATACCATATACATATGTATAGATTAGTAAATTAACTAGAATTTTAACCACATTTTTAAAATTAAAATAATAATTTCAAGTATTTTCTATTAAATAGTAGAAATAAACATTCGAAAAACCCATTCAAAGCCTATGAACACAGGCTACAGAATGAAATCATAAAGAAAAGAGTTCCGATTGAAGAAATAATTTCTGCCACTTTCATAATCAGTTGCCAGGCAAACGGTTTTTAATTGCCTTTCTTTAGAGTTGAAGAAATATTTCCATTTTTTGCTTATTTTTGCCATAATTTCGCTCACTTTCTACGATTTGCAAACATAAAAGCAAAAGAAAAAGTAAAAAAAAATCTCTTTCAAATGGAAAAAGAAGAAGAAGAAAAAAAGTTGCACAAAAACCATGTCATTGGAAGCACGCAAAGCGGTTTGTAAGACATTTTGGTCACGTGAGGGTGGTTGCAAAAACGAAACGAAAAAAAAAAATAGAAAAACTCGTGTGTAAGCAGGTATGTGGCAGCATTAATAGACCACAGCCGAATACAGATGATCATCAGCATGTTGTGAAGAGCAAAAGAAAAGAAGGAAAAAAATAAAAAGAACAGCAATAACAACAAAATAAATGCTAAACATTTTATGCCACCGGTGGTGGTGGTGGCGATGCTGCATTCTCCCAATACTGATGTGTATGCGAAGCATGCCAAGCATGCATGCCTTCAGCCTTTTTACCGGCTGTCTGACTACTAGCCTGACTGCCTGGCAATGACGTCTCTTCTGCCTTTCGCAGAAAACAAAAAAAATGAAAGAAATACCAGACTGTAGTAACCAGGTGAATTGGATTTTTTTTTATTGTATTTAACTGGGCTTTAAAACAAAAGCGAAACGAAATGAAATGGAATGAACTGAATTGAAAGCAAAAAAAAAAATGGGATTTTTAAAGGCGCGTGGCATTGGAAATTTTTTTTGCTTGTTGCAGACTGTTACGCTAGTCACGCGAAATAACTTAAAGAACGAGACCGCTAAGAAGCATGGCAACAATAAGAAAATGCAACAGTAGCAGTGCAGTGTAGTTAACCAATAAGAATATTAAAGGCATTAAACGGTTTTCTTTATAGGCCATACTAACACACACACACAGACTTATACTTCCATATGAAAATATTGTTCATAAAATAGGCCTTCTTTCCCTGTAGTGAGTATTGTCTTATAACTGGTATGCCAATAAATAACGGTTATATTGTAAAGTGAAGGCATCCATTGACTTTGGGATACAGAAATTGCTTCATTAAGATATATTTCAATATACTCACAAACACACACATACACATACATATCCATATACAGTTAAAAAGGATGTGATATTTTCAAAGCCTTAAACAAAGAAGAATAAGAAAAAATGTGCAACAACAACAAGATGTCTTAAATAAATTAGTACGGCAATGCAAACTTGCAACATGCAATGGAATTCCAATGCATTAAACAATACATATACAGTTCTCCGCACACATATTCGTTCGTACACAATAATTAACATTTCAAACGTCATTATTATTGTCACATGCAAATAAGCTGTGCAGTTCAAGGGAGAACAGGACTTTATTGCTCTGTTTCTGTTCGTCTTTTTTCATTCACTCACACGCTATATCTATCTCTCTCTCTCTCTCTCTTTCGGTTTTGTGTATGATTATATAGGCGTGTGTATGTGTTTGTATAAATAAATGTAAGAGTGTTCGTAATTCATCTCATAACATCCGTTATGCCAAAACGGATTTACAATGAATAACAACAGAAACGCAGTACAAAGAATTTCAATGCATTTCCCAGTAAACATTTTTTGTGATTACAAAATATACATACGTATGTATTCTTTTTAAAAATATACAAGATTTTTAACAACGTTGTTCCTTTAAACTTAAACGTGCAGTGTAATACTAGCCCGGCATGTATTCAAAAACTTCAAAATGTTTAGCAACATATTTAATCTTACAAAAAAGTACTTAGCAACATTCCGAGAAATCTGTCATTGCTGTAAGACGTCTGAAAGCTACCAAGCGTGCAATATAACATGTTTCGAATTTTAGAAGCACCATTTTGGAAGACCCTACAGGTTCTTCAAATAATATAAACAAATCAGGGTTACTAATAAATGTTTAGGGACATTTTTGTTTATTTACAAATTTGGAAACATATGTAAGAACCTGTAAAGATTTTATGAAACGTTGTAATAATTGCATATATGTAGTTGGTATACTTTTGTCTTTAACTGTATATACATTTTTTGCCTATAAGTATGTGACAGTAGTAAGAAAACATTACCCAGTTAAAACAGTCTGTGTGTGTGTGTGAAATTTATATTTGTTTTCCTTTCTTTTGTGCAACGAGTTAAAGAAGGAAATGAAAGTGGTTCCATAATAATTGTGGCTTAAAAAAGGAGACCCGACTACATGCAGTTACAGTTAATATGAGCACATATCCTGGCAGCAGCAGAAACAACAATAGTAACAAATAATACCAAACCATAGACCAGACACAAAAACATACAAGGATACACAAAGATACATTGCTACTCTCATATCCACATACACTAACAGAGAGAGACAGAGGGAGAGATAGAGAGAGAGAGAGAGAAAGTCGGACATACGTATGTATGTAACGAAAATCTCCACATAAATAAATAATAAAGTGAACAAAACAAAAGCGCACAAGGATATAACGCTCCATATTTATGTTGTTGTATACTTGCTGCTAGGGTATGTGTGTGTGTCAATGTGATACAGAGAGAGAGAGAGAGAGAGAAAGTTACAGTTACACACGTAATTTGTTTTTGTGGAGGTAAAAACAAAATTATGCCATTTCCATTGTAACAAATAATTGTGCATGAAACACTTACACATACAAACACTCATGAGGAATAAAAGGAGTACGTGTGCTGCGACAAGTTGCATGCATGCAATGCAACAATATTAACCATTATTATGGGAAAAATATGCAGAAAAATTTACAAATAAGCAGAAATAAAAACAACAAAGTAATAATTAACACAAATAAAGAAAAGAAAAAATCGTACCAGGAAAGTTAAAGAATTTTAAAGGATTTATGATGCTAGCAAAGGATTAAAGAAAAAATTTTAAAACAGAAATTTAAATTACAGTTTTTAAACATTAGGCTTTGTAAACATTAGACATTGTTTAACAACATTGTTAAACAACATTGTTTAGCAACATCGACTATCCCAAGTATATGTACATGTATATGTAGGTGATCTCAAACAAACTTCAACAAAATTTCGGTAATTTATAAAGAAGATAAAAGCTGGCAACATGTTGCCAAGAAAAATAAAACTCGTCATTAACGTTTTGCACCAAAAAAAGAGGTCGTCACTGTTATATGGCCGTTATATTAAAGTTTAAAAGCCTATCTAACACATACTGTTACTAATTTGATATGAAAATACCAGCTTATGACTCAGCTACTAGTCATAACGTCTTATTTAATTGACTCTGGTTCATTGTATTCCATTAATTTGCATTCAAAATGACTTCATATGATTGAAATTTAAAAAACAACAACAACAACAAATCAACAATAAAAACAGAAAATTTATTGGCAACAAAAACAAAATAGTTTTGCAAACAAACAAAGAGAGAAAGAGAGAGAGAGAGAAAGAATTCAACTGAAATTTATATTTTTTTGTTTAAATAAACATAGAAGCTACGAAACATTAACTTTTGTTTAAAGAAATTAACAACCAACAACAACAACAACAGCAATAGCAATAATATTGGCAACTAGAAAATGCAATAAATAAACAAAACAAAACGAATAATTGCAGGTGAAACGTGTCAAATTAGCAAAATTGCTACTTCGCAAATAAATATTGCAAGTGGAGTGAAAAAAGACGCAAAATGAATAGAATGTGTCATCAATATTATTGCTATTATTGTTGTTGTTATGGTTGTTGTTATAATAGTAATTTTAGTTATTGTTGTTTTTAGCAGGTAATTAACGAGTATGTGTTTCATACAATCGCTTTCCACTTAATTTGACGAGACAACAACAAATGAGGCATGACGGTGTTTACGAAGAAAGAAAGAAAAAAAATCATTTTTTTTTTGTTTTTGCAATTAAAATTGCAATACAGTGAAGCGCAATTAATCAATTCGGGAACGTTAATAGCTTAACATTATCAAAAACTTTATTTAATTGGTCATTACGAGCCTTTAGTCAGGATTACGATCTACTTTATTATACCATAACATTAAACGAAAATTTTGGAGATACGATGCAATTGATGGCAGTAAAACTATCAGTCGTTTAAACAAACATGGATCATACTTATTAGGATGCAGCAATCATTGCTAAGGCAAAGAAACACTGAAGGCGTTTGGAGGATTGGTGGGCAAAGAAATCGAAGACAGTTATTTTCACAGCAAGTTCGTATCATGGCATGAGTTTTATTTTTAGTACCTACAACTTTTCTCACAATTTCATCAACACAGTGCGACAGAGTTACTTCTGTGGCATTTCTAATACCAAGGAGCTCCTTGTATGCCTACAATACATACATACATAATTGGCCATTACAACCCTTCGTCAGGATTACGGCCTAGCTTCTCAACACCACTCATGTTGTGTGCGTTAATTTTATACATGAGTGGCGGGACCTACAGTTTAAAGTCGACTCCGAACGACAGATTTTTTGAGAAGCTTTTCATGGCAATTTTTACTCTCAGAGTTTTTGCCAGAAATCTGCTGAGAGGAAGTCGCCGAAGAAATACTTTTTGTATTTTGTTTTTGATATCTGGCCTGGGATTCGAACTCGGGCCTTTCGTCTAATAAGCCAACACACTACCTACTAGACCACGGCGACTTCAATATGCATACAATATCGTTCAGAAAATTGTGTGGCACTAAATTATATTGCCAAAGAAGCAATTTTATAAAGGCCTCTACGATACAAACATAATTGGCCATTATAACACTTCAGTCTGGATTAATTTTATACCATAAATTAAAGTCGACTCCGAATGACAGATTTTTTTGAGAAACTTTTCATGGCAATTTTTATTTACTCTCAAATTTATTGCCAGAAATCTGCTGAGAGGAAATTGTTTTTTCATATTTTTGTTTTGACGTCTGACCTGGGGTTTGAGCCGAGGCCTCACGTCTAATAAGCCAACACACTACCTACTAGACTACGGCGACTTCAAGGCCTCTACGATGCTATTGCTAACAATTATTGAATGACAAATTCTTTACAAGTGTTTTTTTTAATATAAAAATAATAATAATTTATTAATTTAATTTTTTGTTTTTAGTTTATTTTGAATGAAAAGAAACAAAAAATAATAAAAATATTAATTTAATTTTTTTTTTTTTTGGAATTAATTGAAAATGCCAAGTGTAAAGCCATAACGTGCGCTAGCAAAATATTAATGATAAGGTGTGCATACCAAATAACTCATGATTCGTAATTTAATCGGTATTTGTTTTGTCAAAGTTTTTGTTGATTTTTTTCGTTTTCGGTTTGAATTTCAAATTCAAATGTATTGTTTAGTTTAATGACTTGTCTTTGTTTCAATGAAAAAAAAAAACAAAAGTTTTTTCATATTAAAAAAAAAAAACATTTTTATGAGGTTTTTTTCCCCAACTTAAATAGAAATACACAAATTTCGTTTTGTTTTATTTTAAAGGGGATTTTAAATAAAAATGTATATTTAAAGAGGGTGGAGTATCACGATTTCTTTTCAAAACATAAAATATTAGAAATTTTAATTTGAGCACAAACAAAATAAACATGTCGTCAACGCAACATTGTTAGCAACATTTTAAGAAACACAAGAAATAACACGTCTTAAAAGGTATTGTAGTCTACAAGTCCTGAAATAACTGTTATTACAATAATAAAACATCATCAACATTTAAGCAACATTTTAAATGCAGGTCATATAAAGAGTTTAAAGCAAGCAGCTATGCAAAACGCTAGCAACATTCGTAATTTTATTAAATATTTCTTATTAATTTAAGTTACTTTAAGGTATATACATTAAAAAATATTAAAAATAATTTGTCATTAAAAATTTAGTTGGCTTAGCAACATTTTAATTGTAATAAAATGTACAGCAACATAAATAAAACCGTTAGCAACATATAATTAAAGTTATTGTGGCAACATTTAAAAGATGTCGATAATGCTACAAAATTAATTGCAGCATGATTTAGTAAAACCAAGTTCGGGTTTCTTTTTGAAAAACAAAAAAAAAAACAAATGTTGCAGTGCATCTTAAATTTTTCAGGGCCACCAAAGTGCTATAACATGTTGCTGAGCAGTTTAAATACTATATTTTATAAAGACGTGAATATCTTAGATCAGGTAGGGTGATGGTGCCCCTCAAAGGAAGAGATCGCACTTAGAAGTCATTAGCCGGGATGCCTAGCCTTTCGACATGCCTACCAAAACGACAGTGGCCAGTAAGAATCGCTACTTTGCGTTAAATGGCCATGCGATTTAAAGACAGAAGTAACGTTCCTTCACGCTGCCAATGATATTGTCCAAATTAACAGAGGCAATTGGAATTCCTAATAGGTATGAAATCATTCGCAATGGATATCGATGTTATCTTCCAGCTTTAGGGATGAAAACGACCTTCGCTTTTCTCCTCTTAAGTACTTACTGAGTACTTGAGTCAGTCATAGAAGATTTCGCTGTAGCCAAGGAACTACCATATCCAATGTTGCTAGCAACATAACATTATACTTTAAATGCTATAAGACGAAATAATCAATAATGTTGAGCAACATTTTTTTACACCAACCAAACATGCTATGCTTACAAAATAATGTATATTTGTCTTAATTTTTCAAACTGTTGCTGGCAACATGTTGCTAAGAATATAAGAAAGCTGTAATGTAAACACCTCCAATGTTTCCGGCAGCATGTCTCGATTTATGATTTTTAAATTGAATTTAAAACCAAAATATTTTCAGAAACATTATAGGGTGCTTGATTTCATTCTATGGAAGCGTTTTTCAGTTCGCTCTTATTAAATAAAACATTAAACCGTAAAAGAAGAAGAAGAAGAGTTCCAAACTTAAATGTAATTTTATATTGAAATAATCATATTCTGAATAAATAATAATAATGGTCAGTATAATGAATACCTTCTGGAGGTGGGGGGATGATGACGTATACAATTCAGTTGCAATGTTGCAAAGATGATAAGCATATAACAGCAGCAGCAGCAGCAGGTTGCACGCATATCATGTAATGAAAATATTAAAAATTTCAGGCACAAAAAAACCGTAACAATAACAACAACAACATCAACAACTATAACGGCAATATAAAATGCATTTTAAATACAAAAGAACAAAAGACTGAAGAGAAGAAAATAAAACACGATGATAATGGACTGTGGCAGACTTAATGGAAAGAATTTAAAAAAAAACGACGACAACAACAATAACAACAAAAATCAAATATCACTTGTTTGACCAACAGATAAGCAAAAGGCAATAAAAAGGAACAACAAAAACAATCGCAAAAAACGAGAAAGAAAGAAAGAAAAACGACTTAAAACCTGTAAAATGAGACGACTGTTGGACAGACGAACGGACGTTATTGTAGGCGCATCAACAAAGCATTACAATTGTTGTTCATGTTGCTGCAAGAGTAAAACAACAGCAACAACAACAACACCACATGTAAAAATCAACACTAACAACAAACGAAAACAGATCAACAACACATTTCTCATGCATATTGCATAAATAAAATGATGAATCTGTCTACTGCTGTCCTTTTCTAGCTCCACTTCTACCTCTTCCTGTCTCACTCTCTCTATCTGTACGACTGTCTAAGAATGTGTGTGTTTGTGTAATTGTGGGATGTGAAACAAAAATTTCGAACAACAAAAGCAACAGCAACAGTAATAAGAAAAAAAATCCCTTCTCGGATACATTTGAAACGCATGTTGAACGTGTATCACCACCACCATGTTGTCTGAACACACAAATAAACGCGTGTTGCGACTTGAGTATGTTATGTTGTATACATGTTTACAAGACTTCCATATACATATTGCAAGTATGTGTGCAACATCAATGCATATGTTGATTTAAGTGTGCTGGGACAAGTGTATTGTACCCCATGTAAAACATCAACTGACTTTAAGCACAACAACGACATCAACGTACACAGGCAGACAGACAGACAGACAGACAGACAGCCGTAGAATGAAAGAAGGAAAGAACCAGCAAAAAAACATTCACATTTGCAATGATTGTTACAAAAATGTAAAGTAGAACGTGGAATAAGTTCGTCTGTCTGTCTGTCTGTCTCCGATGTCTGTCCATCTGTCCATATCATCTGAATTGGTTTTGTTCTTTTTTTCCTTCTCCCCGTTTTCTATATGCAAAAATAGTCGTCAGCTCTTCTCTGTGTGCAATGAATGATGATGACGATAACGCAGACAATGTTGCTGGTGGTGATGGTCAGCAGTGGTATGGGGCATCATTGCAATGCTTGGCTGACTGTATGGGAACCACAACACTGCTGTCATTTTAATTTCAGAATTTCCGTTTTAATCACTGGCAGAAAATCGTTTTAATTTAAGAGGGAAAAACTTCACAACAAATTCCAACTGAAAACCACTATAATATTATATTGTCCAAAAGGCATTATGTATACTACATCAACAACAACAACAACTACTACTACTACCATCGAACAGAAATTCTTCATTTAATGGAATTCAAAAAAAGGGAAGAGGAGGAGGGGAGAACCAAACTCAAAAGTGAAAGAAATATTTTCAATAGAGAAAATGGCATAAATTAAAAAGTTATTTGAAAATTATTTTCTTTGTTAAGGAAAACTGTTAAAAAGAGAGAGAGAGAGAGAGAGAGAGCAAGAGATATTGAAACTGGGTTACAACTTCCTTTCCAGGCATTATGCTCTCCCCATAAATCACCCGGAAAAGGAAAAGAGGAAACTTTAATGAAACCAAACTCAGGAAATTAAAACCAGAAGACTTAAAGTGAAAGCATGAAGAAATCATAGGAAAACAATGAAAATTTCTTAAAGTTTTCCAATGACTTTCATTTCTAATTGATATTCAGAAACATTGAAAGAATGTTTAAAACAATGTTAACAAAATGTTTAGCAACATACGGAATATGAAAAAAAATAATTCAATGTTAAGCAACATTTGCTTTATATCGACTTAATGCCTTAGCTTATTTGGAAAACCATAACAAGTGCATTATTTAAGCAACAGCAACATGTAGTGAATGAAATTAAAAAATATTTGACTAAATTTTTCAGAATCTCTGCTTTAATATTCATCAGCTTTTGGCTTCTTTAAATTTATACTAATGTTGACAAAGTTTCAGCAACATTTTCTAAAGTTTAGGCAACATTATTAAATTGTTCTTCTCTTGAAATCGATAAACTTCAAAACAAAAACAATTGTATGTTATAATACATTCGAAAACATTTACTAAATTCTAGCAACATTCTTATTAGGCCTAGAAATGATGTTTACAGGCGGGTATAACTCTTCGATAAAGTTACTGGTTCATTTCAATGTCTTCCAGGTGATAGTATTGGCTTTATAAGCTGCGGTATTCATTAGTAGTCGTTTATTAGTTAATACGTCGAGGACGATAGCAGATGTGATTCAAGGCTCCTAACGTTATGGCAGAGAAGGAATTCCATGGATGCACTGATAGCTTCGGACATGAACAAAATAGCACAGCAGAGCTAGGTAAAGAGTGAACGAAAGGTTTCTTTCAACTCCAAACTAGCAGGTTGAGCGCAATGTTCGTATTTACTACTGGATGTTGCATTCTAAATAGTCATACATAATGGACAGGTTTTAGTCATATGACCAGTGACTTTTGCAACAACTTTATAGTCTAGAAATGAGAGGAAACTGTACTTTATCTTATGAGTACATATTCAGCGTAATATTGCAGGAACACATCTACTGATTTGTTGAGAATGGGCGACCTTAACACAATTTACTTCACTGAAGACAAAATAGCAATCCAGAAATACTTATATTACACTCTCCGATGTTTTGAAACATTTGATAAACTTTGGCAACATTATCTGTACAATTTTGGGAAACCCCAAAAAATTATATTTTTGATCTTCGCAAAGAGTTTAGTATACCTTTAACTGTCCTTCAACATTTCTATATGTAGGGCAACATTGGTGCTAAACATTTCGAATATTAAAATTTAATTTCCAATTAAAATCTGTTATCAAAGAAAAGAAAGTCTATCTCAAGGTCTATAAAAATCAAATTAAATCATTTTCGACAAGAGTTTAGTATGCCTTTAACTGTCCTGCAACATTTCTATATGTTGGGCAACATTGATGCTAAACATTTCGAATATTAAAACTTAATTTCCAATTAAAATCTGTTATCAAAGAAAAGAAAGTCTATCTCATGGTCTATAAAAATCAAATTAAATCATGCTTTCAATTATTATGGCTAAAGGTCTCTCTAAAAAAAACAACAATAATTGCAGATGATATTTATTTGGCTGTTGTTGTCTATTTTCCTTCTAATTTTCATGCCACAAAATTTTATTTATGCTTTTACAATTTAGTTTCATTCACAATTCTTTAAGGACCAGCATAAAAATATTTCCATTTTTTTTTTTGCTTTTCTGTTTCTGTTGTTGTTTTATTTGAGCAGAGTTTTTATTCTCAACTCACGTTTAGAATAGAACCGAAAAGCGGGACAACAAACAATGGCAACAGAATTCAATGCACGAATCTTTTTTTTTTTTTTTTTGCAAACACAACAGCAGCTAGATATACAACAACAACTGCAACATGGCCATGTTTTCATAAAAGATAGAAGAGTTTTTTACGTTATTTTTTCTTGATTTGTTGTTGTGGTTGTTGTTGTTGTTCACTGTTTAATATTGTGCAACAACGTGGTCATCGCAGTTTTAGCTACCATTACCAGCACCAACCACTACGTTGTTTATGTGTCCCCTACTCTTTTGGTTAAAAAAACAAAGAAAAAAAGTAAAAAAAAAGTTAAAAATAAAAAAAGCGGCAAAAATATTGTCTGTCTGTCTGGACATTCTCTTTGTTGGCCTAAATTAAAAAACGCTGCAGTATAGTAAAATACTAAGAAGAGTAACGAATAGACGAAGGAAAAATAAAAAAAAGAAAAACTCCAGCTTAACTAAAATGAAACTCAACAGCAATCTATTGCCAACTGGCAAAGTGACCAAGCAAATGGTACAATGCGTTACAAAATTAAAATATAATAAATTAGAAAAACAAAAACTTAATTGGTAGACATATATAGGTTGTATAAAATTCGGGCAACATGTTACAGAAAGTGTTTTTTACGAGTTTCTATTTGTAAGGTTGCAGCAACATATGTTGCCAGCACTTGACTGAAACTAATGGTGTTTTCTTTTCTACCAAAAAATGTGCACTTTATTTAAAAAAATGCAATTTTGCGTTTGTTTCTTAAAAATGTTTCTCCCTCTAAAAGGGTGGTATGTTTTATTCTAAATAATTCGCACTTGAAAATGGTGGAGGGCATTGCATTTTACGCCCTGTATAAATCGAGAGTGCTGATAATGCCCTGTAAAGCAAATGACTTTTGTTTATTTATAGGGCTACCAGATGAAATTTAAAAAAGTCGCCTAGTATCGTTATCCAATTTTGAAGTTAATTTTTTCATTGTTTTGTGGGGTAACCTTAAGAGAACATTACATTATTAAAGCTATGTACATGGTCAGTAATATAAAAAATTGCATTCAGTGTTAGAACTGTGTTAAAAAAATTTTATTTGGTTATAAAAAAAGCTCTAAAAAATGATATCGAAAAATTAGCGATCTGGCAACACCTTTTTTATGTTTACATATTTTATTGAAAACAAATCAAAAAATTAAACATATTTTTAAGGGCACGGGGCATACCCTTTTTTCATATTTGTGTTATGTTCATCTCAAATAAAAATTACATTATAACAGGGTTGGTCAGCAATTTTTTTAATGCACCTTGTAAGAGGGTGACATTTTCTTTGTAGAAAAGAAAACACCATAAGGCTTTACATACATACATAATTGGTCATTACAACCCTTCAGTCAGGATTACGGACCTAGTTTCTCACACCACTTATGTTGTGTGCGTTAATTTTATACATGACTGGCGGGAACCACAGTTTAAAGTCGACTTCGAACAACAGATTTTTTTGAGAAGCTTTTCATGGCAATTTTATTTACTCTCAGAGTTTTTGCCAGAAATATACTGCCAGGAAGTCGCCAAAGAAATATTTTTTCATTTTGATGTTTGACCTGGTGTTTGAACTGAGCCCTCATGTCTAATAAGTCAGCATACTACCTACTAGACCACGGCGACTTCCCGTTTTTTACGAGTTTCTATTTATAAGGTCACAGCAACATATGTTGCCAGCACTTGAGTGACACTAAGGCTTAACATGATTTTAGTGGCTATGTAGTCAACATTTTTATGCTGCAATATAACATACTATAGATGTATGTATCCATAAATGTTGCTAGCAACATGTTTACATGGATACGATATGTAATTCTTCTAGCTGTTATAATATTTGTTTCTTAATATTTAATATAAATACGGTAAAACAAAATAAATTATAAGTAGTCTTTTAATTCTTAAAAACCCGGAGTTTTGGACTTTATATTAAAATCAGCATGCTTTTCTTATGACTTAATTTAAAGTAAAAAAATTGAGAAAATTCTATATAAATGTATCAGCAACATGTTGCTCCAAATGTTGCCCACCAATTACTTAACCAGCCTTTAATAAAAATAAATATCTCATTTATAACCGAGAACAATAATTACTTTAGAAAATGAAAATGTCGCCACAACATGCTGCTAAAGCATTGGTAGTTCATTTTTAAAAAAAATCTCATGTTTTTTTTTCTTGAAAATCAAGTGGTGTTTAACTTTTTTATTTTACTGTTTCTGCATTTCTATGGATTTTTATTTAAAGTTAAAACTGATGGTGGCTAGACAATTTGCACGTTTCAAATGGATGTGTTGTTGTCGTTGTTGTTATTGTTTCTGCTGCTGTAGCATAGAAATATATAGCTATGTGCGAGTGTATGTGTATGTGTGTAAGCAATAGAAATAATACAACATAAAAGATCTGTTAGATGAATATACTATGTATAGCCGTGTATATACATACATACACTTTTGCTTATGTTGGATATCCAAGCACACACACTATAATTGTTGGTATGCAGAGATACAAGTTCCAAAAGTGTGGACCAACACTCTCGTATTGCTATCGCATTTTGGCCATATGAGTGGTTTATTTAGGTGTGTGTGTGTGTGAGTGAGTGGAGCAAGGTTTGTGCAAAATACTTGTGCATTTGCATGAGTTGCTTACATAAGCTTATAAATTATTTATGCATCAAGCCTTGATGATCAGAGCAAGAAGAGATGCTTTATTTTCTGATTTCATTTCGTTTTGCTATCTAAGCCAACCTGCCCAAGCAGCCATGCAGCAGTCAGGCAGCCATGCAGCCGGACAGCCAGTCAGCCGGTGTAACCACCGCCAAAGCTCTCCAGACCAATTTGACTCGCTCTATGAAAGAAATATAACAGCACCAGCACCACCAGCAGCAGCAGGCAGTTTGTTGTATTGTATGCCTCCACATACACTTTGTTAAACACTATTTTGACCATCATATTGTCTGTTGCAGACATTGTAGACGAATTAAAAACCAACAACAGCAGCAACTAAATGCAGCAGCACCAACTACAGCGCCATGTACACCAACAGCAGTAACAACAATAACATTCAACTTGCCATGGAATGAATGGTTGGGTTGGCTGGTTTGCTGGTATTAGAGAAACTGTTTGGATGATGATTGTCTGTTGCTGCTGCTGGTTGTTTGGTTTTCATGACTTCAGGCTTTCAAATAAAAAAAAATAAAATCAAAAAAAATTCGAATCATAAGGCACGTTAGCTAAAGCTCTAAAGAATTACCGCGTGTTCAGTCGTTTTTAGTATTTTTTGTTGTGAACCGTTTATTTTGAATTTTTGTTTTCTTTTCTTTTCGATGCTGTCAGTGCAAAAACAGTTGGTTTCTTTAGAACTCACGCTGTTGAAATACATCTTTTGCCAGCTGATTTTTATGACCAGTTAGGGAGAGTTGCTTTCGTTTTGTTGCAGTTGTTGTTGCTACAGCTTTATGCAGTGGTTTATTGCAGATTTCTCATCTTTGTAAATTCTTCTTGTCTTTTTTTTTTTGGCAGGGGGGTTTTCTCCCTCCCTCTCCTACACTTTCTTTTTTAATTCGTTTTTCATTCAATTTTTGGAAGGCTTTTATTATATTAAATTACTTAATTCATAAGTTTAATTCCTAATGAACAATGAACAACAAAATTTACAACTTTACAAGCAATGTGAATAGAAGAGAAGAATGTATAGAAAGCTCAAGAAACAGCTCACCAGTTAACATTTGTTTTAGAAAGTTAGAAAGGAAATTAACACAAGACATTGCTTTAACGGTTAAAGTTCAGGCATCATTATTTAAGAATTAAACGAAATAAAGCGTTTAAATAAAAATAAAATTCAAAGTAATTAATTACGAAAAAAATATAAGATTATGGCAGCCATATAATATTTTACAGCCAGCTGCAGTATTGCTTAAACACTTGAATTATTGCACTCGAATTTATAAAAAGAAAATATAACCAAAAGTTAATTAAAATTATTCTAATGCCACATGGTTTTGCAAGCAACATGTATCTAAACATCATTGGATACTTGTTCCTTAAGAAGATATGTGCACATTTATAAGTAGTATTTGATAATTCTAAGACCATTTTTAAATTATGAATGAAGGCTAAAAACAAATGTTGCTGACGATTTTTTCTCTGCAATTTGCTACTCAGGAATTAGCAAAACAAACAAAATGTTGCTGACTTTTTTCAGCTGTACTATTGCGTAAACACTTGTATTATTGTGCAGCATTTGCAGGAAACAGCATTTTGAAACATATAAGTTATGGAATTTATAACAAAAAATATAACCAAAAAATATTTAAAATTCTTCTTATGCCACTTGGTTTTTATGGCAACATGTTGCTAAACATCATTGGATACATGTTCCTTTAGAAGCCATGTGCAGCATATTTATAAGTAGTATTTTGGTAATTTTAACACAATTTTTAAATTATGAATGAAAGTTAAAAACAAATGTTGCTGACGTTTTTTCTTTCTCTACAATTTTATACCAGGAATTAGTAAAATGTTGCTGACGTTGAATTTTCTGTTTTCATTTCTGGCATTTGCGAAAAATATCCATTAAAGTTATCGATACAGGGATTTGAATTGTTGTAGTTTTATTTTTATTTTTTATTGTTTTTTTCTTTTTGGTTTATTTAATACACGAGACTTCATAAATTTTCATTGATGCTGAAGTGTTGATAACAATTATTTATAAAACATAGAGTGGAGTGGTTTCAACACAAATAAATTGTGAAAAATTGTTAATAAATATTAAAACTGTATGGTTGGTTGGTGTGTAGCAATGATATACATCTGATAAATTTATAACTAAAAATATATATAGAGACTGAATATTTAACAATAAAAAAAATTTAAAAAAAAATATTGTTTTGTCGCCATCAGCGAGTGCTTGACCATTACAAAACACCAACATTGCATTGCACTGTACTGCACTGTACTGTACTGCACTGCATATGGCTATGGAATGTTTGTTTCACGCCACAAATCGTAGCATGGAGAAGGGCAAGCAGCGGAGTTAAAGAGAACAATGAACTCTAAAGCTTAAGCTGAAATAGTGGCGTATATTTACAGTGTTTTTCATAGGCAGGGCTAGTGCAGGGGATACGGTATAGTAACCAGTAGTAGTGTAGTAGTCAAGTACACTCAGGCAATAACAATTACAGAAAAATTAAAATATTTTTTATTCACGACAAATAGAAAGAAAAAAAAAATAAATATTTTATTATCAGTAAACATTGGACAAATGGCATTGTAACGAGCATTGTAAAACGTTAAATGGATTTTCAATGAAAGCGTTAAGCGTTATAGCTTTACGCTATTATATCAATACATTTTAGGTGACTTACAGCCCCCGCCAACATTGTGTTTTTACCCTTTAGACAAGCAATTACATTTTCTGAATTCATGTACAGAGCGAGCCAGCCAAAGCGTATGAATAAAAATTCATTCATAAAAATTTCATATTTTTACAAACGTTTCGAACAATGTTTTTTTTTTATCTTAAAAATTCCATTCGTAAATATTGTTACTGGCAGCAGGCAGCAAGCAATAGTTAAGTCTGTAGTCAGGGTGTGTGAGCGCTTGTTTGTAAGCACAATAATTTTTATTTTTTTAAAATTCATTTCTAAATGCAATTAATATAAATCATCAGCCACTCAAGTCAGCCAGCAAGGCGAAAGAAAGAGGGAGGGGAGGGTCGTGCGAGGGGTCATTGGTATCACAATTCAATATAAAAATGCATTCCATTGTGCATTGTGCATAGCATTGTATCCGATACCAGCGAGCATTTGTTTATTATGAGAGGCTGACTGACTGATGAAAAAAATAAAGGGGAAAACGAAAATATTTATAAAATGAAAATGAAATCAACGAAATCGACGAAATTGTTTATTTTATAACTCAATGGATTCAATGTTAGATTTTCATATATTTTTTTCCCAACTCTATCATCACAGCATGGCAGAATGGCGGGCAGGCAGGCAAATAGGAAGGCAGTCAATGCGATGGCACAGTAGCAAATGGTCTGTCATCCAATTCTTGGTTTTACACCAGTACCGATTATATATACGAGAAAATGGATTTTTAAACATCAATTAATTCATTGCCTTGTCATATCATTATAAACATACACAGAGTTGCATACAGCTATTTACAGTCAATATCTAAATAGCAGAGGCATGTGATGTTTGTTTATCTTTTAAAAGAGAGATATATATAGAGAGAGAGACAGAGATCATGTAGATAAATTCTCAGAGCCATAAAAGTATTAAAACAATTCCATGAAAATAAGCAGCTCAAGCTTATTTAAAATTGCCAGCCTAGCAACATGTTGCTGAAGTTTTCAGTAGCAAAAATTACTACAAAAACAAAATATTGCAAAGGTAGCTGATGTTCAAGTGGTTGAGTGGTATATAGTATGGGACTGTCTAGGACAGTTGAACCACCAAAGTAGAAGAATGTGCCATGTTGGAATTCTGTGGCTCCACCGCTAGACTCACCTGGCCCAGGATGGATAGAAGGCGTACCAACCGATGAGTTGGTCTTGGTCGTGATGTCATCTCGACTACAGTGGCGGTGCTTACAGGCCATTGCGTCATGGGTAGACACGCGGAAAGAATGAGGCTCCCTTTCAACGACTTTTGCCGTGGATGCAGGTCCACTGAGGAAGAGGAGACTGTTGTTCACTTTCTCTGCCAGTGTCCGTCTCTTGCTAGGTGTAGATATAGGTTATTTGGCTCCCCATTCCTGGTTAGCTTAACGGAGCTATCATCTATTGACATCAAGGATATAGCTTCGTTCATCAAACTTTCTGGCTGGTTTTCCAATGCGGGGTAGTCGTGCTTTTGTTGTGCAGACCTTGCGCTGACCAACTTCCTCCTTTTCTCTGATTTTGGTGGAACTTGGTTAGTACAGGCCTGCGTTCACCCGTGGCATCACAACGGGCCGCTATGCGTGCTCAAGTGAGCTTTGTGATATCAGAGCTACCACTCCGACCTAACCTAACTTGGAATTCTGGGCAATCAGCAGGCATATGAACCTGCAATGAGAGCAGTTTACCAACCGCTAACAAGATCAGAAGCTTCCTGCGAAGTGAGAAGAGTGTAAACGGCAAAAGGGAAGATTTATTGCGGCCAATAATCTTCCCAGAACATCCAAAGGTGGCCCGAAGGCAGTAACTGGGCCTTTGAACGATGATATATGAAGATTCTGTGATGAGGAAAGGTAATGATCATCATCTGGTTGCCAGGTTAAGTACCAGGTAAGGGAATTCTGCTTAATAATACCTAACAACACCCTGACGTTTGCCGAAGCAATGGGAATGAGAGAAACATTACAGGAATAATATAAGAAGATTGAGCACATCCCAATAGAGGGGTTTTCGCAGTGACACTAGCACCTTAGCATGACAATGATAGTAACGTTCGTTAAAGCATTATGACATATCAAGTCTTAGTAGATCGATCATACATGTGTTGCTTTAAAATGTTGCTGGCTTCTGTTGTGTGATTGAATTCATTTACAAGAGTTCCTTTAAATTTTTATTTCTCTGTCTGTTTTTATTTTTTAATTTTCTCTGTTTTTTTTTATTTTTCAAAATCAATTCATGAATGTGTGGTATTTAGGTTTATAGTGTGACTTAGATTTATTGATTGTTATTGTAATTGTTGTTGTATATGTATGTTGTCAGTTGTAATGATACTGCTGATGCTTATTGTTTATTTCTACAAAGTTATGCAACAATGCTGCAATACATTAACCACAATAAATACGAAAAAAAAAACGAAACGAAGTAAGAAAAAAATTTATTTTCAATCGTTTATTAACATTATCAATATACTGTTTAAGCTAGTGTTGTAGATGTGAATGTATAGGTTCTTGTAAGTTTGAACTTCTTTTTTAGTTGCGCCTCGCAATTCAGAAACCTTGAGAGATTACATAAGAACGGCGTTCATAAATAACACAGATCCGCAATAAGTATTCAAAAAGATGAGTAGAATCGAATCATACTCATAATTTGTGATACTAATACGCATTCATACTTATTTTAATATCGTGGATGATGATGTTGTTGATTTCGACGCTCGTGTATATACACGAAGTACAGAAAATAAGTAAGATTCGCATACGAACACTAAAATACTCACTAGAAGGTTGTGTGTTTGCTCTGCTTGCTGCTCTGTCTATTTTGCTTATGTGTCTTTATCGAATCATTTATAAGTATTTTTCTAAAGTTATGAATCTAAATGAGTAGGCTTATGAATCAAACATATTTCGAATGGTATGAGTTTGATATCAACGTTTTACGCATACTCACTGCAACCTGTACTCGTAAATCAACGTTGTAGTGAGTATGATTGAATCAGTGTACATAGTTAAATTTCAATATTGTTGATTCACTTATATTCAATATTTCATGAGTGCTTATGAGTAGCAAAAAAACGATTCATTGCTGATGTCTGATGAGGAAATCTTGTTGAAAGTGCCACCTCTAAGACAGGGTATGAAAAACATGATTAAATTCCAATACAAAACCTATGTTTAATCGACATTAAAACTGAACCCCAACATTGCAAGACCCTGTTTATGTATGCTGATGGAAAATTATGGCATAAAAATCATCGTCATAGCTATTTGAGGCGATTCAACAAACAAAACAAAAAACAAACTTGTGCTGCATCATGTACGTCAATAAACTAGAGTAACGAGTTTTATTTATAGTATGTTGTACTTAATATTGTTGTTGTCGATGTTGATGTTGCCGTTGCCGTTGATGTTGATGTTGTTTTAGTTTAATTCACTCAATTCCAAACCACTTCATTATTCAAAACAATTCAAACACGTTTTTCCGGCCCAGATTTCGAATTTTTTTGTTTGTTTTGTTTTTCGTTTTGTTTTCAAAATACAAAAACAAAAATTCTAAACTATGTTGTCGTCATTATTGTTATTATTGTTGTTGTCCATATATTAGTGTGGCATAAACACACGTTCTGTATTCATTATTATTATTGTTATTATGGTTGTTGTTATTATTGTTGTTGTTATAACTACTCTTTGTATGGCATTAAAAACAACATAATTTAACGGAGGAATAACACAACAGCAGCAACAACAATAACAATAACAAAAATTTAAATTTGAATAAATTTTCGTATTTGTTGTTGTTATTGTTTTTGTTGTTGTGTTATGTATTTCAGACAAACGGAAGTTTATAATTTTTATTTTTAAATTTATTCTCTCAAATTTTGCACGAAATTTGTTGCTTCCAATTTGCAAATATTGCGTATATTTGTGTGTGTTTAAAAGAAATTTTTGTTTAAATTTCAACGTTTAAGTTTAACGATGAGTTTAAAAAACTAAAACACAAGAAGCAAAAATACAAAGAAAAAATTATTTTGCCAGACAATAAGACGAAGATTTTGTTGTTTCACAACAAGATTTCATGTCAAACGCATATTATCCGTGAGTGGAGGAATGGTTTTTTATAATCGAATTTTTAAACGAATGTTTTTTTTCGTTTATTTTTGCTTCATAATTAAAATAAACGTTTTTATAAACTCCCCCCAAAAATAAGAAGAAAAAAATTAAATATAATCCATCAGTTAATTTAATAAAAAATTATTTTTAACACAAATGGAGTGGAAAAAAATGAAATCATGAATCAAACAAAGCCTTTGTTTTCGTAACAAAAAAGAAAATCCATTAAAAAATCAAACAAAACAAGACTCTTTGTGTATATACTAAAGCTTAAAGCAACATGTTTCAGGCAACATGTTGCCAGCAACATTTTGTAAACTGTTTTTTTTTATAAATAAAATAACAAACAAAATAAGTCCATATTTCTTTAAACTGTAGGAAGATGTTGCCCAAAATTTTTTTTTATTCGTACAATATTACGCATACGCCTCCAAGCAAAAAAGTTATTTCAATTTGTTTAACAATACTCTTGGCATCATAAAACCATTGACATGTTGCGAGCCACCGTTTACATTAATAATTTTCCAAATTTTAATCGTGTCCAAGGCGGACAACCTCTCCTGCCACCTTTGCAGAACACACTTCCATTACTCAGTGAGTCGTATAGATAGATGCAAACTGTTTATTTCCGTATGTTTACCAATTCCGTAGGTTTTTTCTTTTAATTTTTAAAATTTTCTAAATACTGTTACGTTTTTAAATACTGTTTACGTTTGCAAATAAAATAAAAATAAATTTGTGTTTCGTGTTAATTAAAATTGTTTATTGTTCACACAATTCTGTGTGCCATTGTTCACAACTTGATGTAAACAACAACAATTGCTTTTCATTGTTATTTCTCTGTTTACACCCTTTGCATAAACAATAACAATTACTAGACAATTGCTTGACAGATCTTTGTAACGGAGATCTTCAAACCACGATTACTCTCTTCAAACACACCGCGTCTTCACACAAGACTGACTGAACTTCACTAAATCAGTCGACTGCTTTGCCTTGCCTTTTATATGGCAAAGTAAACAGTCGGATGAATGTTCTTGAAGACGAACATTCATGACTTCGTTTTCTAGAAATCTCTATAAATTTAAAAATGTATTTGTTGTTTACTTGTTGTATTTGTTGTTTACTTGTTGTATTTGTTGTTTACTTGTTTACCATTTTGTTATGCTGGTATGTGTTATTGTATTAAGCAGTACGATAATTTGTAAACCGGGTTGTTTACTGCATTGTTTTATTTTTGTAGCTTTTGTTTATAATTTTAATGTTATGCGATGTAAAAGCAACACATCAGTATCTAGTTTTCATTTTCGTAACAATACCAATTCTCATTAAAAAAGAAACAAGTACAGATGAAAAACAAATTTGAAAAAAGCGACAACAACAACAAATAAAACAATAAAATGATTGTAAAAAATTTTCAACAAAATGAGTTTAATTTCACGCACACACACACACAACCCGATATGACAAAAGCAAATTCGAATGAGAACAGAAGAGAAAAAAAGAAATAGACAGTCGTGGTAGTGATAGTGATAGTAGTAGTAGTAGTAGTAGTAGTAGAAGTGATAATAATGGTATACGTCGTAGTAGCAGTTGTGCTAGTAAATTCTAATATGTTTTGCTTGGTAAGCAATTTTATAATAAAGTTCTCTCATATGTTTCAGAACAAAAGTTGAGAGCAGGAAAAGAAATAAAAAAAAAAACAAAATACGAAGAATATTACCGAGTATTTAAAATAGGGGACTCTCTTGCATATGTAATTGCAAAAACATGTGTGTGTGTGCATTTAAAACGAAAAAAAAAATGTATCACAAGTTTTATAAAATAACATACAATATACAGACCGTATGACAAGCAGACTGACATGTTGTGCTCAAAATGTTTAATTTCTCAAAACAGGCATCATCAGTAACAACAGCAGCATCACAGCATGGCTTGGGCTAGCATTGCAAACATTTATCAACACTACATATGTATGTATGTGAGTAGTAACACATCACATCTAATGTCGAGTGTATAACAGAGAGAGACAGAAAGAGAGCGGAGAAAAGCTCATATGGTAGAACTAAACATTTCTCATTATGCTTTAAGCATAATTGCTAAATGCATATGCTGTATACAGAGACAATATAATGGCAACAACAACAATAAATATATTTTGTAAAATGCAATACATATGTATTTATTTCATATGCACACAACATTAAAATACTTTTTAAACAACCAACAACAACTATCATATGTGATATGCTCTATGTGATCATAATCATTACACAGCAATTACACACATACCCAGACACAATCCCTTTTTCTCTCCCTCTCTGTCTGTCTTCGAAAAAAAACCATTTTCTTGTTGCTTTTTCTCGCCTTAGAAACGAACAAAAATCATATAAAGGAGCACGTGAGTGCAAGCTACCACAAAACAGGCATGTGTGTAGTACTACTACGTCTACTACTACTACTACTCCTACTACTGCTACTACTCCTCCTCTCTGTATGTTAATGCAACGGTGTTAATGGTAACTGGTGCACTAAACTCACGCAGAGCTAGAAAGACAGAAAAAAAAGAAGCCGAAGAGGCCTTTATGGAGGCAATAAAAATCGGGGAAAAAAAGAAAACTGCAGCAACAACAACAACAAGACTAACATCTTTGGCATGTAAAACAATCTGTGCTAATAGCAGTACAACTCCCGCATTTTCTGTTTTTCTCTCTCTCTCTTCGTTTCATTGTGAAAATTGTTTGTCTATCATTGCTCTGACAGCCATAATGAAAATGCAATTTTTTTACTATGCTCTCCTCATCTTTTTTTTGTGCTCTCTTTTGTAGTGCATGTCAGAGCATGCTTACTACGCTAAAAACTTGCCTACAAGCAACAATGTAATGATTATTGTGATGCCTTCTTTCTTTTTCTCTCCTTTTTTTTTAATTTCTCTGGTTTTTGTATTTTTATCTACGCGTTATAGTTTTTAGCCAAAAAATTTAATATTTTCTCCCCAATTTTTTGGAATATTTTAGCCAAATGCATACAGTTCCGGCTCTTATTTTACGTCATATGCACAGTCTGCCACATTTTGTGGCACAAATAAAATTATGATTGTATTTCACAAGCCTTTGGCTAAAGTAGGTGGTCCGTTAGCGTTGAATAAAACGTAAAATAAAAATCCCAACAAAAAAGTTGGCTAAAATCTAAGAAATCCTGAAAAAACGAAGCGAAATAGCCTCATATTGCAGAGAAACATTGCAAGTAATTACAAAAAAGAAAGAAAAAAAGAGCAATCATCACCCCTTCGAGGCAATAAACATTTTGCGACAATCGTGTGCATAGTATGAGCTCCACTGTGGCATGGAGATTTCAACACAAAAGTAATAACAATTCAAAAATAGTACAACAAATACACAAATACTCTTGCAATACTCGTAGATTGAGTGTCTGCAGCACATCAGTATGTGCAATTTTAATACTTATTATTGTTTAAGGCCACATGTGGTTATTTTATGAATGAAATATTTTTTATGTTGGCCTCCTCCCCCACCCTTCCTGCCGCCACCGCTGCTCTTTCTTCCTGTTCTTATTGCTCTATAAACGAGTTTCATAATGATTTACGAATTACAAACGAACTGATGTACGAGATAAAATGAAATATTTTTTTGGGGAAAAATAAAATCTTTCTGCTTATGGCATGATAAATAACATATACAGGCTGTGGCCATATAAATGTAGGCAGAATTTTCTAAGATTACAAAGTACAGTTGAACCTCGATTATCCGGCTCGTTCGGGACCGGACTTAGCACGGATAATCGAAATACACGGTTAATAGAGGTTGTATTAAAACATACAATATTTTATTTTTTTGATTCATTTTTATTCAAGAATTCAATTTGCTTCGTTGTTTTAAATTGTTCTTTAAATAAATGGTTTTGAATACGATGCATCTGAATTTTATCTGTTTCCGATATAGCTGGAGAATTTTCTACGAACTTTAACAAAACATTACAGGCCTCTATTGCCTGTAATAAAGTTGGAGTTTCAATTTCAGTCTCTTCATCTTTGGAATTTGAGCTATGATCACTTTGCTGAGCTTGATTGACCATGTCAATGATGTCAATGTCAGATAAAATAGCAAACGGCATGACATCAGCATCGCTCTCCACCCACTCTGTTAAATCATGAATAGAACAATTAGCCGGTACTTCTATGTCTGATTGTATTTCTGGACGGTTACTTAGTTAATTTCCAAAAGCTAGCAAATCAGACCAAACATTAAGCAAAACCTGTGTGGATAGTGTATTCCAAGAAACAGCTGCTGTCCATATTACTGTTCTTATATTTAATGATTTTACGAATTCATGTCTGCTGTTTGCACATAAGTGTTTCTGCACAATCGACTTGCGATAATTGCATTTAAAACTTCGAATCACTCCTTGGTCCATGGGCTGAATCAAAGACGTGCAATTCGGAGGAATATATTTTACTACCACGTAACATAATAAAAAAATCATATGAATGCTGCACGGATAATAGAGGTAAAAATTCAAAAAAATCTGCATGCCGGTTAATAGATGTGACCGATTAATGGAGGCCCGGTTAATCGAGATTTAACTGTATAACTAAATTTTATGAAAGATGGATTACATAGAGGGTACTGCTTGTACTATAATTATTTTAATATAAAAAAATTCAGGTTATTTTGAAAGAATTTTAAACAAGTTTTGTAATATTGGTTCTCACTTAAGGAATTTGTTCGTAACAGAAAAAGTTTGCTCTTAACAGAGCACTCTTAGCTGTTTAACAGTATCCACCTGAACAAGCCCACTTGTTTAGAAGATCAGTGGCCATTTTGGAATATAAAAGAAATAGTACACCATATACATACGTACTGCATGCAAATGGTAGTCCAGAGGGTCCTCTTTCGAACCGTGGTAGTGGAATACCTGGAATAATTTTGAAAGTTGAGCATCCACCAACCATCCTTAACATTTCAACACTTTTGTGCACAAATAATAATGATCATAATGAGAGTTATATTTTATGTCTGAATAGTCTGAAATAATTTCAAAATATAAGAATAATCTACTATTGCCACTGTTAAACAGTTAACAGTGCTCTGTTAATAGCAAAGTTTACCATGTTAGAGGCAAAAAGTGGCGCTGCTAAAAATATGGGTTTGTGTCTTTAATTTTTGAATTCGAATTTATCTTCACGCGCATTTCTAACATCTGAATATCTCTTTTGTTTACAATAAAAATATGACCCTAGGTCCATGCAATCGCCGTATGAATCTCTTTAATATTCAAGTTCCGTTTGGCGTCCATATTGTGTGTGTTAATATAATTAATGAGTGATGGAATCTTCAGTTTATGGTCAATTTCGAATGACAGATTTTTAATGCTTTCTCATGCCAGTTAGATAATCTTGACAGTTTTACTAGAGGACGTGTTGTCGACAGAAATAAACTTTTCAAATACACTTTCTTAAGATGGCAGAGCTGAGTTTTGAACCCACTACTTTTGTCTAGTAAGATAATGCTAGATAATGCGAGACTACGGTGACGTTATATAAGCTACGAGGTATGGAAATAGTACAAACGAGACAAGGCCAAGCATGGCTACTTTGTAGTAAGATAAGGCACAAATTTCTCTGCTTTTTTGAATTGCAATTTTCGGCCGCACAAAACTCTTTAAAGCAGACAACGTTTGTTTTCTTCTTTTTTTTGTTTTTGTCTTTATTCAATCATACACATCCTGTATCACTATATGAAAACTTATTACAATTGAGAATTGCTTTTTAAGTGCAAAACTATTGGTTCTTCATAGAAATATTTTGTATGATTTTTCTTCTTCTCTCTTATGTAGTTTTTGTTTTGTTCGTTTAATGTATCTGTCTGTCTGCCTGTCTATCTGTCTATGTGGTATGATACCCAGCCTGACCATCATTATGGCCATACTTGTATTCATAACCCTGTCAATCTGTCGTTAGAACGACGAACATAGGCAAGTAGAGTATATGAGTTTCATTTGATTTCATCGATTTTTGTTGTTGGTTTTGGTTTTATTATAACATTTTTGAATTGTTCATTATCTTTTTGACTTTAATTGACAATTTTCTAATTAAGAGCAGAAAAACTACAAAACTAAATTGCTTCTACTTTTTCTTTTTCGTCTTCTTCTGGTTCTGCTTTTTTTTTGCAGTCAAGTTTTTTTAGGCAACCTAAGGCAGTGAAAGGTTTGCTTGGACTCTCTCTGTCTCTCTCCCAGCCCTGGCTATGATTGTTGCAGTAGCAAACGAAAGAAGAGATAAAGAATAGGGAATGGAAGGCTGTCAAAAGAAAGTCAGTCATTGATTGGTGCTTTTCCTTAAGCATATTTTAAAACTCATACAAAAAAAATACAAGAAAAGAAAGGAATGGAATGAAATGTATAAAGACAACGAAACAAGACATGACCACTACGTTTAGGAGACTTGCTACAAGTTTTCTTTTTGGAACACCATTGAATCAAATTACAATTACAAATACAATGACAATAACCCGGAGGATGAAGAAGAATGAATTGCAGCAGTTTTAAACTAATTCAACAGATGTCCATACAAGATACGAGTCACAAGTGCCAGCAGGCTAAATTTACACACACACACACAAACACACAAACTCAGAGAGAGAGAGAGAGCGACAAAAGAAATTAAGAAGGAATTCTTAAGAAACTGAGTGCAGCAATGGTCAAATGTTTATCATCATGCAAGGCAGTCTATTTCTTTCAGTCATGCAGTCCATTCATAAGTAGGAAGAAACGATGTCGACCCCATCATTTTACAGCAACAACTACAGCAGCAGAAGATATCCCTTATGAAAGTTTTCTTGATTCTTCTTCATTGGTTGACCACTTAGATAATAATACTTTGTACACAGAGAGATAATAATTAAAAATATTATGAATGTATGGGGGTATGATGATTCGATGATTTGTGGCCAAGTGGATGTGTGCGTGTGTGTGGGTTCACTTACAAACCATAAACAGAATTTATGAAAAAAAAGTTTGTTTTAACAACACTCTACTGTAGAACTAGAGGGCTTAACAGAAGCAAACAAGTCCCTGTCAATAAAGGATATTTCCAGGATAACATTTCTATTTCAGATCTCTTATACGTTGTCTCTGTATAGTCAGACTTTAAAGCATATATGTATTCTATACCATCAAGTCCCATATTAGGCACTCAGATCTTCAGCAGATCTTCTAGTTTGGTTCACTTACTTAATTGGTCATTACAACCAGACATTCAAGACGATGAATTTATTGTAAATGCAACGACAACTAAACCGAGTCACTCTTATCATTTATAAGAATTTTTCTAAAGTTATGAATCTAAATGAATCAAACAAATATCGAATGGTATGAGTTTGATGTCAACGTTGTATGCATACTCATTGCAATCTTTTCTTATAAAGCAACGTTGTAGTGGTGAGTACCAGAGATAGGCAATGAACCGTTTTTTGCTACTCATAAGTTCTCATGACATTTTGAGTATGAGACAACAGTATTGATATTCAACTACACTGTAATTCATTCGAGCAGGTAGGTTTGGATTACGAACTTACATCTAATAAGCTTTACCAATTAGACTAAGACGACACGGATTTTATTGTAGCACTTAAAATGCGCAAAAGTTTTATAGTTTCAGGCATCTTATAGAGCGATTGTAAATTTTGTATACCATAATATAACTATTGAATGAGAAAGAGCTCTTGATGCCTTAAAGTCTTCGTTAGCCATTAAGTTTTTAGCTTTCTAGCTGAACACTTTATTCTTTAGTTTTCAATTTTAATTTTTATTTTTATTTTTTTCTTTCAGTTCTTTTTCTCTATTCAGCAATAATTCTTAATTTCTTTATATTTTCTTTCGTTTTTTTGTTTTTTAATAAAAACTTAATTGCTAAAGACTCAATAAAGAAACGAGGCAAAAGAGCAATTCTTACGCTGCTTAATATTGTGTATGCAGCTTGACTCACACACTCATTAAAAATGAAGGAAATGAAAATAAAAATCCACACACACATACATACATACATATCAACGTAATAGAAATAATAACAACAAAAAAATAGAATTAAAAAACCACACACGCACACACACACACAAAACATATTTTATCATTACTTTTATTAAAGTTTATGGCTCTGTGGCTGCTTTTACAGCATCAACGCCATGGGCCCATCCATTGACCGCGTTCCATGGCACTCCATACTACGGCTATGGTGGTGGTGGTGGTGGTGATCTAAAGAAATCCAAAACGGGAACATTTCTTAACGATATTTAATACAGCTACAGAGGAGCAGCAGCAGATAGCCAACGCCAGCATTTCCAAAGGAATTTCAATCATATGAGTATAAATAGTCGTACATCTGTGCTGCACTCGTTGTCTTTCAGTTAATCTATGTATGAATCTATGAAAGTTTTAATTACAACTGTTGTCTTAATGGATCAATTGAGAAGAGAACGAAAGAAATATTTTCTTTTTAATTCTTTTCTTTTTTTAATTTATTTGCAATAAAACAAAATGTAAGAGGAATTAAATACAAAAACTAAAAAAATAAAAAAAAATTTATGAAAAAATTATGAAATAAAATTCATTAAAAATTTCAAGCATGAGATATTGTAATAAAAGCGAAATAACTTCATAATGGCAATTGAAAATAAAACCAAAGAACTTCGAGAGCATAATCTGTGGACGAACAAAGAATATTAGAAGTTAAGAAAAGAAAGCTCTTTCAAATCTACTGAGACAACTTTAACCGAAAATTTATCGATCTTAACGTATTCCCTTTTATTAAGTAAAATACCGCTTCCTATGGCCTTTAATCTGTCCATTCATTTTAAGAATACTCTGTTATATCCTCTAAAGACAGTGTTGTTTTGTTCTTTAATTATGCATTTCTATGTGTGAAGTCCTTTCACCATTGGGAAAGGCTACGTTTTATTTGGACTTAAAGAAAAGTACCGGAAAAGTAGACGCAATGTAATGAATAAAAGCTCTTTATGCAGCGTTTTAACCTGCGAAAAACCTCAAAGCTTTAATGTAACGGGTGTGACACCTTGAAGTAAAGTGTGTTACACTCTGTAGTAACGGGTGTGACACCTTGGAGTAAAGTGTGTGTGACACCTTGAAGCAAAGGCTGTTGCACTCTGTAGTAAAGCCTCCAATACTCTGTGGTAACGGGTGTGACACCTTGGAGTAAGGTGTATGGGGCACCTTGAAGTAAAGGCTATTGCACTCTGTAGTAAAGCCTCCAATACTCTGTGGTAACGGGTGTGACACTTTGGAGTAACGAATGATAGGCCACCAAAAATAGTCAGAATATGATGAAGCAACTCACATTGTACAGCGTTTTAACAGCCGAAACCTTTTGTAACAGGTGTGACACCCTGGAGTAGCGGGTATGGCACCATTGAGTAACGCGTGCAACATCTTGTTGTTACACCTTGGAGTATCGTATGTGATTCATCGGCATTATATTTGCAGAACAGAATTTAGACGAGATAACGCGAAACCGTAACGTAACGGGTTTAACAGTTTCAAGTAACGGGTGTGACATGCAACTTAGTGTGGTAATGTCTCTCATGCACATATTCAGAACACATGTTCGTATACTGAGTATGACATCTTGTTGCGAAGGAAATGTATTCTTGCAGATGTTATTATACATATACAAACCAAAGGGTATGACACCCAGGGCGGGAAATTGTTGTATTAATGTGTGACAAGGATTAAAATTTAAAAAACCATACATCATGACGAACATAGAAAGTGAGATTGATGTACAAATTAAACTATTTGCACAACAAGATTTCTTTAAATCTTTTTTGCAAAATCTTTCTCTAAGCTTTCTGTAAGCGTGTTGATGATATTGAATGAAGGAATTTTCTGTTTTTCCTTTTTTTCTTTTTTTTGCTTCAATTTCATTTCATTATAATAATTATTTTAATTATTTTTCTTCATCATTATGATGAACACAATTGTCTTTATTTTTATGAGCGTTGTTCTCATTAAGATAAATTGTTTTAGAATGAAAACCCAACAACAACAGCAGAAAAAACAAAAACTAAAACGTTTTAAAACACTTTCAGTGACGATGATGATGTTAGAGGGAAAAAAAGGGACAGAGGAGAAATAGGGAAAAATAGAGGAAATGATGCAAAAAATATAATTGAATTAAATTAAATTCTTTATTTTTTTTGCTTTCGTGTGTGTATGAATATCCCAGCAGATACAGAGAAATGAACGAAAAAAAAAAATCCAATTAAGGGATATAACAATGGACCACAAATACTCAAATGAATGTAGGCCGAGTCTCAAATAAAGCATTAGCCGATAATGATCATTATCATTGAAAATGATAATCATTATCATTTGATTTTGAAAAACGCAAAAAATGATTTAAGAGGGGTGGTGGTGGTGATGATGATACAAAGAAACAACAGAACAATTATTATAAATGATAGTGATGATATGGGGGGTTAGAGAGAGCCAAGGGGGGGAGGCAAACGGACATAAACAATCGTAATAGAATAAGGAAAGAGTCTTTAAATCCACATATAGATATAAGGCAGGCTATTCCTTTCAATACAAGCATAAAGACATTTTGAGGGGAATAGTACTAAAACTGTTGTAAAATAGTACTTTCGTGTATCACACTTACTTACTTTTCTTGAAAAGTTTTTTTCGATTTTATTTTAGCTTTCATTGTAATTTACCTGCAAAGAGAAAGAAAACAAAAAGAAACAAAATTAATATCAAGACAAATAAATTATAGAGTAAAGGATAGCAGCAAAAAACAAAAAGTACTTTTCTCTTCTTCCGCCAAAAGATTACTTTGCCAAATTGCGGCCAACACATTTGGATTTGGCAAAGAAAAAACAACTATTTGAGGTTTTTTTTTTGATGAATTTCGACTTCTTTTCATCAATCATTAACCAATAAAACAGTGTCAGTCATTTCCCTTCTATGCCTCTACCTTTCCGTGACTGATTGTCTAAGCGACTGCCTTCAATGACTATGAGATTTGGCCAACAAAATGCCAAGTGCATTGTCTTTTAATAGCACCACTACTACGAGCAGCAGCAGCAGCCATAAGGCCAGAAAAGAGGCAAAAGAAGGGAAACGTAATATTTCGGTTTTATTGCAGTTTCTTCTAACGGCCTCTACTTTGCACGTCTGTCGTCTTTTTCATTTCAGTTTCTAAAGGTAAAAGATATTTGAGGCAAATGAATGCATATTTTATACAATCTATGCCATTGACATCTAAAAAAGGTAGTCCGTTTTGTTTTTATTCCATGTGGATGCAACAACGTTCAAACGCTTAGTCTGTCTTTTGGTGTGACGTCCATTACGGCGGCCAGACGTTTATCGTTTTAGCTGTGACTGTGGCAGCATTATAATTTACTTGTCTGCATTTCAAATGCCCATTTGATGACTGTGAATGTGACTGTGACTGGGACTATGACTGGGCACAATAGCCAACCAACACTACTGCCATCAAACAATCCATAAAAATTCAAATAGAAACAACAACAACAAACATTATTTCTTTATTTTTTTTTTCTCTTTTCTTTTCTTTTTCTTTCATTTGCTTTTCTTTTTATAGGGAATATAAATAACAAAAGCTGTGAAAGCAAGGAAAAGTGGACATAAAAAAAGAAAAAATCCGAAACAAAAATAAGAAAGAAAAATGCAGCAGCAGCAGCAGCGACAGCAGTACTTTCTATTTGCATTACTGGCTGCCAACTTATTAGATGTATAAATAACAACGAACAACAACAACAACAACAGCAGCTTAAACAAAAAAACAACAACAACATTTTAATAGCAAGCAGTATAGTAGTAGGAATAATAACAATAATAGAGAGACATTTAAATACCCTCCAAAAAAAAACGGAGAAATAAATAGGAGTGTAGACCGAAAAACGAAATGCTAAGATTACAAGGCAGTTACCATAAAAAGGAAACAATTTTAAATGCATTTACGCCATTCAATGCTAAGAAAACTAAAACCAAAAAAAAAGAAAACTGAAGTTTAAGAGCATTTAAATTATAAATAAAATTCCCTGAGGAAAAAGAATACTTTTTTCTTAAAAGAAAAAATAGTACTTTTGTTGGTACTTTTTAAAATTGTGTTCTAAATAACGTATTCTTCAACACTTTTTCTACCAAAAAAGACCCAAAAGATGTAAAAGATAAACAAAAATTACGCGACACCTTATTAGAAACCAAGCATGGGCAATAATATCATATGAGAGTGTAAATAAATTCGAATTTGAAAAATCCAAGACGCAATCCAAAATTTTAGCAGCGCCACATTTGACGCTAACAGAGCAAAATTTTCTCTTAACAGAACAAACTCACTTGTTTAGGAGTCAAATTCGGAAAAGTACTCTAGGTCTATGAGTACCGTACTATATGCAAAGGAAGGTTCCAAGGCTTCTTAATAGAATCAGCACCATAGTCACATATAAAGTGATATGGTATTGAGAAAATTGGCTTTGAAAATATAAATTTTTTGCTTTAAACTTCTCTAGAAAAACAGTGATCTTTTGGGAACATATAAGAAATAGTACGCCATACAGACTATATGCAAATGGTAGTCCAGAGTGTCCTTTTGCGAACCGTGGTAGTGGCATAGCTGGAATGATTTTTAGAGTTGAGAAAAATTTCCGTCCTACATTCACACCAACCATCCTTCCTATATCATAATGAGAATTATATTTTATGTCTGAATAGTCTGCAATAATTGCAAAGTAAAAAACTAATCTACTATTTCCACTGTTAAACAGTTAACAGTGCTCTGTTAAAAGTAAAATTTACCCTGTTAAAGGCAAAAATGGCGCTGCTAAAAGTGTTGGTTCCCGTCTTTGATTTATAAATCCGAATTTATCTTCACACAAATTAATATTGTACCCATCAAAACAGTGTAAAGTCGGTTTCAAAGGACACATTTTTTGAAAACTTTTCAGTCGTCAAGCGTACTTTCTTCTAGCCATAGTATGCAAATAAGATGGTGCCTGTGCTCCATTAGCTTACTATCCCGAGCCTTAAATAACTTTGCAAAAATTTTTTGCATAAAATTGGTAAAAATATACCAAAAATTGAAAAAAGTACCTTTTCCCCAAAAAGCCCCTTTTCCTAAAGATATTTTCAGAATATACGAAAAAGGAAAACAATGTGTAGCAACAAAATTATGAATGAAGGAAATACTTTTATTCTTGCAAAAAGGTATGAATAGGAACAAATACATATATCCTTTCCTTTAGTACTTTTGCCAGTACTATATTCAAACTTTTATGCCACAACTTCTCGTACACCCTTCCCATTTAAATAAATTCCTAAAAGTGTCTTTGACAAACTGGTTATAATCCATTGTAAAATTGTTGACATTATGCCGTATGATTTAACGCTTAAAAAATTTTATTTCAATTATTTGAGCACATAATCTCTGTGACTTTGTGGCCCAATCAGTTCTGGAGTTCATTTCCTGTTGTGTGTTGGCCATGTTCTTTAAGGCTTAATCTCTAAAGGAAAAAGCCTAACTAATCTATAATGCTGGAGATCTAAAGACTGAAAAACTACGATTTAAAGAAATTGATAAAAATTAAAGGAGAAAAAGAAAGAAGAGGGAAGAGAAGAGTACATGTCACCATCAACAGCAACAGCAGAGGCAGCAACACGATCATAATCGCTATGTGAACGTCATGGGGCATTATTAAAAAGAGGGCCATAACCCCACATTTTATTAAATAAAAAAATAAACAAAAAGTGTGGAGAGTGAGGCAAAAGGAGAGGAATGTACGGAAATTATCAAGCAAAAAACGAAGCAGCAGAATAAAAAAGCGAATGTTTTTTGTGTCTCCTATTTTTTTCGTGCAACAATATTTGTTATCAACAACATAAGGTTTTTAGCAAATGCATCATAACGTCATCCACAACATCATCCTGCAGAGTTACAAATTTACTCTCTACCGGCTTCTAGACACACACACACAGCATACACACAACATACAACATAATGAAACAGTAGTTGCAACAATTGCAGCAGTTGTTTATCAACTTTTCTACGTTTCGGTTTTAGCTTGTGGCCGCCAAGATGATGTGGTGGTGATGGCAATGGTAGTGGTAGTGGTGGTGCTGGCGGTGGTACTGGTAGTGGTGGTTAAGCTGTGACAAATGTTGCTCAAGTTGTTGAGGCAAACAGGAGCAGCAAGAAGAAGTTTATTTGATATGACGACAATCTAACGATGGTATGTAAAGATACGTTGTTTCTTTTTTTCTTTCCTTCTAAATATTTTCTTTTTATTTTTTCTGTTAATTTTTCATTTCTAGTCGTTTTATTTGAAAATGTTTTCTCAACTTGTGTGTGTGTGCGTGTGTCTGACAAATGCCGGCTTTTGCATCATTGCATCATACAGAAAAAAAAAATAACAGCAATAACAACACCAGCTGCAACAACAAGTTTTAGCTTAGTTACAACATAGAAATAGAAATGCATTGAAGCTGCATAGCCCGCAACCAACAACATATTGCAACACTCAACTGCATTAGGAAGTGGTAAGTGCGATAGACCAAGCTCAGCATCATAATCATCTGCAGCAGCACTAATATCGTTAGAATTGCTGTACCTACTCAACTTAAGTTTCAGTTGATTATTATCTCTCCATTAAAACTATTGGATTAGAAGGCAACCAAGGACTACCATTTAAACCTCATGTTGAATGGTTTTCCTTAACAAAAAAATTAAAGAAAAATAAAACAAATACAATAAATGCAATTTAAAGATGCAATCTTTAATAAAGAACACAAGAAAACAGTACTACATAAGCATTACGAACAAAATGTTGCTGGAAACATGTTGCTGAGTAATAAGGTAAGTCCTAGCGGAATGAATTATGCTAGTAAAATTGGTAGTAAATTGCTACTGGCAACCTGTTGCATACATTTTAAAATTCTAATCATTCAATTAACTTAAACCCGCTGGAAATTTATTATTAGCAACATGTTGAAAACTCACAGCATACATTACAAAGCCTTAGAGCTTAAAAGAAATAGAACTTGAGAACTTAAAATAATTTCTTAATTTATCGAGCATTCCAGCAGCAACATAATTGTTGCTAGCATTACCCTATACAACACCAAGGTGACAACAATTATTACCATTAAATCACAATCAATATTCAGATACATTTTTAAATTTCTCTGAGACAATGTTTATGGAAACATGTTGCAAACAGCCATACTGAAGACTGTTTTACAACTTTACAACTTTAATTATGTCTGAAAATTGTGTGAAAGAAATATGCTGGCAACATGTTGCAGATAGATGCCTTTGTATACAAATCTTAGGAGTTGCATAACAAATGTTTCTGGCAACATATTCATTGCATAACATAATAACGTTGGGATTTGAAATGATATTCTCAGACATAAGTTTAGATTTCCTTGTTTCAAACATGTTGGAGTATTAGCATTGATACCAAAGCTCACTTGAGCAAGCATAGCGGCCCGTTGTTTCAATCAGAAAACAAAACTTTTGTTTCGGAACCAACAAATATTGCCAGCATCATAAGCAAATACAAAACGAAATTATTTTATTACTTGGATTAAACTAGACTTTATAACCGTTATTTCTCTGTACTATAGTCTACCATTTTATTTCTCTTAGATTTTCCTACTCAATCATAAACAGCATTGGTTTCTCTATTTCATTTTCTCAAGTATTTTTCTTTTTTTTTATTACGTAACCTCCTACTCTTTGGCCGCCAGTATCATAAAGTATTTCGTTAAATTGTGCCTCTTTTCCGCGCTCTATCAACTTGTACAGCTCGGTAATGGGATTTTTTTTTGCAGTTGAGGAACAGAAAAAAAGTTGTACGTATCGTGGAATATGAACTCGAATGTAAAACCATTTTAGTGGATGGATGATGATGACACTAGCGAGGCAACAGCAACCGCCGTAGCATTTAGTTGCATGTGTTTTGTAGTTAATGCAGAGTGCAAAATTATCATGATTATTTTCATTATTTCCATCATAATGATAATCATTGTTATCAGCTGCAGCATTTATGTACATTTGAACATCATGATTATTTTGGCATCATTTGCCACAAATACAGCAGCTACGAATGAACACATTATGAGAAAAATAGCGACAAATCGTTTTACAATGATAAAGAAAAAAAAATATTCAAACAAACCAAAAAAAATTGAAATTTTTCTCCCTTTTTTGCTCTACTCGTTAGTCGTTGTCATTCCATGCTTTTTTGTCGCGCTAATGTTAGGGCAACGAAATAAAAACTACTGCCATCGAGAAATGCTTTTCTTTTACTTGTTTTTTTCTTTCTTTTTTGCGCTTATTTTTATCAATATTTTGTTGTTGTTTTTTACGCATTTCTTAAGAGCTGTTTGGAGTTCGTTCGAAATCGATTTGTCGGTGCATTTGTTATTGACAAGCAACACAATTGTATGCAGCATTGTTCATTGGCAGCAGCAGCAGCAGCAGCAGCAGCAGCAGCAGCAGCAAATGGTTGATAAAGTTTTTGCTGCTGCTTCTATTCTATTCTATCCACTCTCCTCTTCTCTATTCTATTAAAATTCTTTTTTTTCTACTTTTCTTTTCAATATTTTATTTGTAAATATTTTTTCTTACTTGTCGTATCATTAATATATATGGAGAGGGGGGGTTGGAAATAAGGAAAAGTTCAATAGAAAGTTGGAGTAATAGAAGACAGACAGACAGACAGGCAATTGGAGAGACATCTTCAGTTCAAATAAATTTTTCTTGGTACAACTTTGCACAAAACAAAAAACAAAAATTTAAATACAATCTACATGGGGTACAGTCAAGGGCTTTCGGAATTAAGATGCATAAGTTAAAATAAACAAAAATGTAATAACTTTAAATTAAATTGGACAAAAAGGCCTAAACCAGTCATAAGAAATTCGTTTCAATGAAGCTTTTGGCCTCAGGTAAATATAGCAACATGTTGCTAGACATTCACATGTAAACACTTGAACAAAAGCGAAGTATATTGATTATAAAGCTAAAGAGGTTTCTTGTTTTTATTGGAAATAATAAAAGTCAGTTCTAATAAATGTTGCCAGAAAACATATATTTGTTTAGGAACATGTTGCAAGAAATAGTAAAAAGGGCAAACACTGTTGTTTAAGCAAAAAAATATGAATATTTTTATAAGAAAATGTCAAAACCCATAAAATGAAGAATTCTGGCCCTTTCAGAATTGATATCTACTGCAACATGTTGCTTGTTGAAATGTTTCTAGAACAAAGGTTTGTATAATGAAATGTTTCAATGAATTATTTCCTTATATCCACGATCGAAATGTTTCCTTAAAAAAAGAAAATTGTTTGAAGTTAATGTTTGTTTTCCTTTTCCTGCAAAACAGAAATATTTAGGACTGCTTAAGGTGTACTGTATAAATTGCCGGATAATTTTAAATGCAAATTATCTGCAACATGTTGCTAATTAACTGATTGCATTAGAAACTTTTATTTAAATTGAAATCTATATTAAAAAAATACTTTTACATGCACTGTTATACATCTTATAACCTTAAAAGTTTCTGCAACATGTTGCTGATACAAATACGAAATATTGAAATTAAAGGCAGTGTAGTGTTCTTACTGCTTGAAAATTTTTTACATTAAGTTTGCATTTCGGTTAGCAACATGCGTGTGTGTTTAGGAACTTTTTCATTTCAAACTTCTTTATAAGGAAGTATTGGGATGTCTTGAATTCTTTTAAATATTAGAATTGGGATATCATTGCTTAATTTTTGAATTTCAATTCTGCGATTAATGTTTTTTAAATACTTTTGCTCAAGTTTAAAATTCCTAAAGGCCTACAAAATATATTTCTCACTTCCCTTTATTGAAGGTAAATAGTGCAACAAAAAATTTTACAAAAACAATTTCAGGCAATTTCCATATTTTTATTTGTTTTTTGCTTGTTTTTATTTCTACGAATAATTTTTGCAATCATAGATAATAATTAATTTGTCTTTTTGTCATTCTATCCGTTGGGTTCCTTTGTCTCTCTCTCTCTCTCTCACTCTCTGTCTGTCTTTCATTTCTGTTGCACGGTTATGTACATATATCGCCCAAGACTGTTTTGCTTCAATTATTGAAATCAAAAAAAATTAAAAAAATTTTTTTTCTATTTTCTATCGAAATGCTGACATTGCCAACTGCACAGGCTGCCGGGAGCGTAAAAGCGGTGTGGCAGCAAACAACCAAAACGACTAATTGACGCACAAACTCATTTAAAAGCAATACACTGTGTGGCACTGAACTATAGATTCAAGGGGAACACACAGAGTCCAAAGCAGCAGTAAATGGGGGAAAAAAAATTGAACCCAATATGCTTGCTCTGTTATTTGTGCTCAGGTTCAATAGTAAAATAATAAAAAAAAAAAAAAAAAATATTGTATTATAGTTGTTGTTGTTGTTGGCACAATATTTGCTAAATATAGTCAATTTAAAAACGTAGAGAAGCAGCAGCAGCAGCAGCAGCATAAGAGAATATGCTTACAGTACATTGTAATTAACTACAATCAATTCACAACGTTTTTTTTTCCATTATTTTTCGATTTTCCTCATAGTTTTTTTCGTTTTCGGTTTTTTTTTCAGTTCATTCTTATAATTATTAATTGGTTTTTTAATCACAATTTTTTTTTCGTTTTTTCTCCCAACTTATTGTCTTGCCACAATTTTTTCCATTGTTATACACCCAAGCTGTCTCTGGGATAGTATTTTTTTTTTTGTTTTCCTTTTTAATAATTTTTCAATATTATTTTTTTTTTATCTCCAGTATTGGTTGCCAATATATCCATAAAAATTCAAGAAATAAAGAAAGAAATGAAGCAGCACCACCGTAGTCATATAAAGTTTCACAAGACGAAAGATTCATGGCCTTAAATGAAGCCAATTGTAATTGGTTATTGCTGTTTTGTTGTTGTAGCTGTTGAACCAATTGTTTTTCGTTTTTCTTTAATGACAATTACAATTGCTTGCAATTGAGAACATAATTTTTCATATTGAAGAGTACAACACAACCTACACTAGCAATACACCATTAAAGCGAACTAAAGGAGAAAATCACACTGTGCTTGTCTAGCTTGGGCAGTAGAAATCCCACAACCTATTAGAGACTTTGCATAACTTTTAGGCAATCATTGTTCGATCATTGATCATTTCATTTTCCAGTCTGTAGCTGTAGCTTATCCATACCACCACATCCATATAAAATTTCTACCTCGATACACTAGGTAGGCAGGTAAGCAGGGTCTTGGTAGACTTATAATGCGCTCACACTTAAGTGTTACCAACCTTACTTTCTATAGGAAGTCTGTCTCTTCAACAGACTTCCTTAGTTTCTTCCATTCCACTCTTCTGGGGCGACTGATGTCTGATATAATGTGTGTGAAGATAAATTTAAATTTAACTAGCAAAGACAAGAACCAAAAATTTTAACAGAGCTAATGTTAGAGTTAACAGAGTAATGTTAAGTGGTTAACAGAAAGTACGCAAAATAGTCCAGAAAAAAATCACCCAAACAGAGTATATCAGGGACTTGCTGCACATATCCCACTATATACAAATAATAAAACCCAATAAGATATCTGCAGCAAGTCCCACTTTTCCACAATATCCATCATCAGTCATCCTACCCAGGCACTGTTAACACTGTTAACATAGAGTATATTTGAAGCCCAATATCTCCAGTTGCAAAACTATTTAGAATACACCACTTATTGCGTTTTATTAGGGGCACCTTAGGCTACAATTTGTAGATAGTGGGATATCTGCAGCAAGTCCCTGATATCCCATATTTGGGTTATTTCTTCCTTGACTATTTTTCGTATTTTCTGTTAACCACTTAACATTGCTCTGTTAACTCTAACATTAGCTCTGTTAAAATTTATGGTTCTTGTCTTTGCTAGTTAAATTTAAATTTATCTTCACACTCATGTCTGATATAGTCTCTCCCAATATATTGTAATCTAGATCTTTAGAGTCAAGCCAGGTGTTGAACCATGGTCTCTTGTCTAATAGCTCAAAACACTACCCGGTGGACTATGGCAAATTCAATTCGATCAATTCCTAGAATTTTCTTCAGAAAATCAGGGTTTAATTTATTTGATGGTGTATGGCCCAAGTACACAACAGAGATCAGTAATGAATCGTTTTTTCGCTACTAATAAGCACTCATGAAATTTTGAATATAAGTGAGTCAACAATATTGAAATTTAACTATGGACTCTGATTCATTCATACTCACTACAACGTTGATTTATAAGTACAGCTCGCAATGCGTATACGTATAACGTTCCACATCAAACTCATACCATTCGAAATATGTTTTATTCATAAGCCTACTCGAATCATTTTCGAAATTTACAGTCTTAGTTGTTGTTGCATTTACAAAAAAAAGAAAAAGACACATAAGCAAAACAGACAGAGCAGCAAGCAGAGCAAACACACAACCTTCTAGTAAGTATTTTAGTGTTTGTAAGCGATTCATACTTATTTTGTGATTCGTGTATATGTGAAGAGTCGAAATCAATAATATCATACGCGTTGTTAAGTATGAATATGAGTAGAGGTTCCATGATATTAAAATAAGTATGAATGCGTGCGTATAAGCATCAGAAATTAGGAGTATGATTCGATTCTACTCATCTTTTTGAATACACATTGTTGATCTCTGCTATATAGCTATGCTCTCCTAACCTAACATACTTTTTTTTTTGCAACAGTGGCTTCCAATTTCGAAAAGAAAAACCCTTTCAAAGTACTTTTTTCTTCAACTAGTCTTAATTAAAAGAGAAAAAAATTTCTAGAAATATGAAAACAATACGTTATTGAATATAAAATAATTATAAAAAATTATTATTTTTATTGTTTTTCGTAGAATGACATGTAAAAATCCATTTCCTGCCTTTTGTAATGGGCCAGAAAGTAGAAAAACAAAAAAAAAAATACCAAAACTGGGTAAAACTAATAAAATTAAGGTGCGTTTTAAATGATGACGGTTTCGGTACGGAACTTATTATTCCCTGGCAATAATAATTTGTACGTTAAGTTTTCTTTTTTGTTTTTTTTTTTTGTTTTTTTTATTAACATTGTACGATGTCTTGGAAAGAAATGAAATGAAATATTGATTGTCATGACAAGTCAGTTAATTTCCGTTTAAAAATAAACACACACACACTCTCACGCACATACTAAGTAATCAATTCTTATGAATCACTTCTATTTACTACGTACTAAGGCTGGTACTAAAACCAAAATGCATATGAAAACACAACAAAAAAAAAACAAAAAAAAAGTACTTAAAATGGCATGTTATAGAGAGAGAACGAACCCTTTGCACCACAAAGCAGCATATGTATGGTATACTGATGACACACGCACACAATCAGTCGTAATATTATAAGCAATAAAAGAAGAATTTATTTTTATGAAAATAAAACCAAATGCACGTATGTACATACATAAGTACATACGTAAATATGTTTCTCATTTTGAGAGAAAAAAAACACAGAAAATAGTACCACAATTACAGTTTGTGGTTGTGAAAAATAAAAAAAAAAAACTTTACTTCTTTTATTACTCATACTTGTAATTATAGATAAACAATATATGTACGTATGTATGTACGTATGGTATGGTATGTATATATAGAGTACAGTAGTTTTCCGATTTAACGAACCTATATGTTGTCAGGCCTGTTCGTAAAATCGAAAAGTTCGTTATATGCAGTACTAACCTAAACGTGGGTTTTTAGTATGAGAATAAGTTAAAAGTACATAAAATATTTTTTTTTAAATGTATTTTATAAAAATGAATTATTTTTTATAAAAATAATACAAAAATAGGGAACAATTCATATCAGAAATTAATTGTTATTTTGAAAAATAATAATTCATATTACATTAGTACACTTAAAGAACAAAAACATACAAAATATTCTTTGAAACAAATCTATTTAAAAAATTGATTTAGCAATGTTTGTTTTTTTGGTGTAGAAATTTTCTCTTTTATTGGTTCTTCTTGAAGCTCTCTTAAAATCATTGATTTTGAAAAATCAAAATCAAAAAAAATAATGCAGCTTTCAAAATATTTGACTGCATCCTCGTGTCTTATTTTGGGATCAATGTTTTCGACAACATCCTCCTCCTGCGCCAGTTACAGGAATCTGACATCGCCGCTGCCTTTGAAACCATGAAAAGAGCCTGTTCTCCATTATTGGAAATTCGCCCTGCTTTATAGACCTTCTATTTTTAGATCCAAAATTTGTTGTTTCCGCAATTTGAATGAGATTCTCTTTAGATTTTAAAAAGGTACAAATATAGGACTTTTTCATTCCATACTTATTACACAAAGCTGTAATACGTAAAAAATTTCGATGGTTATCCACAATTTTTATTGTATCACAGTCCTTTTCTTCCACTCATTTTGATGTTTTCATCATAAAAGTATGCACAAAACCAAACATCAAAAACAAACACATCAAAAGAAAACAAAAAACACCGCTTAAAACAACGGTATATTTTTTTTTTGCTACAAATTAGGTTTTTTGTTATATTTGTCAAATGTCATTTCATCTTCATTCAAATAATATTTTTATTTGTTCGTTAAACTGAGTACAAAAAATAATTTTTGTTCGCTATTTAAGGTACTCAATAGGAAAAATTTGCCTGTTCGTTAAATGCGATGTTCGTAGAATCGAATGGTCGTTAAATCGGAAAACTACTGTACATAATTATTGTATATATTTTTATTACTATTGTTGTTATTGTTATTGTTTTGGCAGTAATACTTAAAATTTATTTTTGTGATATCCCTCCATTACGATTCCTTTGGCATGATGGTTGTAATGATTTTGCCTCTGCAAAAGCCAAAGTTGTAAGGCATTTAAAAGCCATTAAAATGTTGCAAATCGAAAATGATGCGAAATTGTAGACAATTAAGCTTAACATGCACGCATCACAGATGCGTAATAAAGAAATTATTAACGATACCATGGCTCCTCTAGTTACACGTTAAAATCTTGGTACTTTTAAAACGAAATGGAGATTAAATGAAGAAGAAATATGCTCCAAAAAAAATAGATCACAAATAATCTGTGTGAAGATAACTACGAATTAAAAAACCAAAGACGCAAACCCACACTTTTAGCAGCGCCACATTTAGCATTAACAGTGCAAAATTTTCTCTTAACAAAGCACTGTTAGCTATTTAACAATATCCATCTGTTTAGGAGATAATTTTGGGAAATACTCTAGGTCCATGAGTACCAAACTATATGCAAAGTAAGGTTCCAAGGCCTCTTAATATAATCACCAACATAGTCACATATAAAGTGATATGGTATTGAGAAAATAGGCTTTGAAAGTATCAATTTTTTGCTTAAAAAATCTCTAGAAGATCAGTAGCCATTTTGAAACATTTAAGAAATAATACGCCATACAGACTATATGCAAATGGTAGTCCAGAGGGCCCTCTTTCGAACCGTGGTAGTGGAATACCTGGAATAATTTTGAAAGTTGAGAAAATTTTCCGTCCTCCATCCTCCATACCCAGTATTCACAAGTAATCATGATCATAATGAGAATTATATTTAGTGTCTGAATAGTCTGAAATAATTGCAAAGTAGAAGTAGACTAATCTACTATTACCACAGTTAAACAGGTAACAGTGCTCTGTTAAGAGCAAAGTTTACCCTGTTAGAGACAAACTAAAGTGTGGGTTTGCGTCTTTGGTTTTTAAATTCGAATTCATCTTCACACACATTCAAAAATATGCTTTCAAATCAAATACTTTCATCATACTTTTCCATATGAATTAGAAGAATCATAAGGCGTTTAAATAGTCTTTTTATTTTTAAATTAGTTTTTTTTGTAACCCACTGTATTTGTAATTCAAATTTATTTAATCCAAATGAAGTTTTTTTTTCCTTTGGAACGCCAAAAAAAGTTTCTTCAAAACAATTTTTGTAATTTTCCTTGGTTGTCATAAATCTTTTTCTTCGCTTTCAACATGTGTTGTGCTTGTGTGACATGCTACAGATTTTAAAGTTTATAATTTTATTCATGAGCTTGAAAACAGTAAAGAAAACAATAAAAAAACAAAAACCAAATTAAAGCTTAACAAAATTTAAAACAGTCTTAACAAATATTTTTGGGCATGTGACGGGAAAAACAGTGGGTCACAAAAGAAATGACACGGTTTTTTTCATTTCTACAGAGGCAGTTAAGAAAATAAATTTTGAAGTGGTAGTAAAGGAATTAGTAATGGCAACAATATTTTTCAATTCGTTTATAGCAAAACTAATCAACTAGTTCTAAAACAGCTGATAAAGACATTGCAGTCCCTAAAGTAATACTTTTGCCTAGTAAGACAGCTGCACATATCGTTGTCAGAAAGTTCCATGGACTTCATGTCCACTTATCACCTTCATTGTTTTATTGTAGCTCTGTTTCGACGTGCTTGGGATGCCATACCGGAGAATGGAGGCGTCCAATAGGCTATACGCCGAATTGCTAGATCGCACCATACAGAGATAAAATTATAATATGCATACAATGTGGCAGTTGTGAAAAGCTTACGCTTCCAGTACGACAAATTTTGTGGCACATGGTAATTTCTTTAATTGTCTTTTTTAACTTTTGCCTGGTTGCACACAATTCTCGTACACACATGCCAAAGTTGCAACAAAAATTCTCTCTTTTTTGTTCAAGCAAATCGCATTAACTCGCAGTTAAAAGCTTTAAAAAGAAAACAAAAAAAAAAATTTTTTTGTAGGAAAGAAGAAACAGAAACAGCACATACAACCCTCGTGTAAGCAAGCACACGCAACTCAAACAAATGCTTATAAAGGAGTGGGTGGATGATGATGATGATGGTAGTGGTAGTGGTGGTGGGTTAATCATGGGCATACATTTCAAATTCAGCTTAAAAATGTTTTTTTTTCTTTTTTTCTTAAGGACTTACACTTAACACACACATGGTTTAACTAAAGTGTGATTTAAGTTTAGGAAGAGACTGTATTTCGTATTGCCACAAAATGAAAATTGAAAAACACAAATTTAAACGATAATTTATCAAATTCTGTTAAACGTAAACACCGGTAAACGGTGGCTTTTGGCGGCTTTGCTAGCAAACTGTTACACCTTATCCATCAAAGTGAGGCCATTCACTGCTTGTGAATCAAAATAATTATTTTGTCCTTGCTAACGCTAAGCCAATGTTGCTGACAATGTAACAACAACAACAACTATGTTGTTGTTCGTTGTTCAATGAAATCATTCATTCATTCACACTCGCTTATAAATTGAATTTAAGCACATACCGCCGCCACTAATTGAATTTTTCACTGTCGCGCTCAATTATAATGATTTTTATTAAAATTCTTTTCAATATCATCGCCGTTGTCATCGGCATCGGCATCGCCATCGTCATTGTCGTCATTTTGAGCGGCAACATTATTTTTTTTTTTCTTATCATCAACACCGTCACCAATGGCGGCGGTACCAGGCCGTAGCAATAGACGATCGACAGTAACAGCAATAGCAATAGCAATGGCAGTAGCAATAGTCGTGTTGTAAATATAAAAATGTAAACAAAACAATTGAGGATGGCTGTGCTACAGGCGGCAGAGCGACAGCAGCAGCAGCAGCAGACAATAATAAACCAATCGAATACAAAACAATAGATTGATGACAATGGAAAAATGACAACAACATCATCACCAGCATTTAATATGTGTAACAGAAATAAATTCGAAAATAGCAAACAGAAAAAAAAAGCAAACGAAAGAATGTGTGACATCTCTGCCAGTCAATAATATTTTTGCTGTTGTTGTTGCTATTTTATTAACAACAATAACAATAATTGTACAGCAACAACATCACTTACACTCAAAAAGTAGCCACCGAGATGGACAGACAACAATAAAAAAAAACTCATCCAATCCACTTCAATTATTTTTTGCCTATTCAAGCGGAAATGAAAATAATGGTCTCATGTGCGAGAGCACAGTGTAACGAATATAGCGCAAAAAAGGGAAAAAAATAAAAGTTTAAACAGAAAAATAAATACACAAATGCCTTGTAATTGCTTGTTCTACGAAAGGCGAGTGAATAATTAGAACACATGTTCGAAACTTGTGCAGCGTTATTGCTTACCGCAAACACCCGGGTGTGCACCAGAGATCAGCAATAAGTATTCAAAAAGATGAGTAGAATCGAATCATATTCATAATTTCTGATACTTGTAAGCATTCATACTTATTTTAATATCATGGGGCCTGCTCTACTCTGATATTCAAAGTTTGAAGTGTACTCATCATATTCATACTTAACAACAACACGTATGATGTTGTTGATTTCGACACTCCATTACTCAACATATGCACACGAAGCACAAAATAAGTATGAATTGCGTACGAATACTAAAATACTCACTAGATGGTTGTATGTTTGCTCTGCTTGCTGATCTGCCTCTTTTCTGCTTATGTGTCTGTTTTCTTTTGTTGTAAATGCCAAACAACAACTAAGACTGTAAATTAGCATGAATGATTTGAGTAGGCTTATGAATCAAACATATTTCGAATGGTATGAACACATGATGTCAATATTGTACTCTTGCATACTCACGACAAACCTGTTGTTATAAATCAACGTTGTAGTGAGTATGAATGAATCAGAGTACATAGTTAAATTTCAATATTGTTGACTCACGTATATTCAAAATTTTATGAGTGCTCTGATGAGCACCAAGTACTAAGCATAATCATAGAGACCTCTAGCAACATTGTAAAGTTGGCCAGGCCAACAGAATTTGAACTGATATTATAGGGACACCCTATATAGGTAGAAGTCACCTTAAGGTATAAACACATAGACGACAGACAACAGTTAAGCAGCTAGACAGAAAATTCTGATAACTGTTTTTTCTGCAATATGCCGACTGCTTAAATTTTTTGAAAGCAGAGCAGAAACTTCAACAATTTTCAAATTTGAATTTAAATATATTTTCAGTGTTGTCACTATCAGCTCTTTTGTACGCAAAAATAAACTCACTTATGAAAAAACCGCACACAAAAAACATTTATCAAATGAATTCAGATACAAAATTGAATATATAATTCTATTTTATATTACGAATACATTGATTTCTTAATTTTAGAATTGTTCTTTCTCTTCAATAATACAAGTATTTTTAGCTGTTTTTTATTATGATTTTATGTTGTATTGGCATCACTAATTTGCTTTTAGCTGCTCACAAAAATAGAAAATATTTTAATTTGGGCAGGAGCTGCTTAGGTTGTTGTCTTGGCTTTTTCTGTTCTGCCTTCAATATAATCGTTTTCATATAAACGTGTGTATTCTATACTTGGCAGCTTTCTGTTGTCTGTCGTCTATGTGTTTATACCTTTAGTCTAATAGGTAGTACATTAGCAGATTAGACGAGAGACCGTAGTTTAACTCCTGGCTTATACATCTTGAAACAACGAAAAGCGAAAACAATTATTTCTTTCGGCGACTTCTCATCAGTCTTCTGGCAAAAAAACTGATTTAAAAATAAAATTGCCATGAAAAGTTTCTTAAAATCAGTATTGAGGAGACGACTTTAAACAGTAGGTCCTAACACTGATGGATTAAATTAACACACACAACATTAGTGGTGTGAGAAGGTAGGTTGTAATCCTAAATAAGTATGAATCCTTAAGCCACCCCTTCAGCAGAAGGAAACTGAGTCATCAGCACACAATTTTGCAATTTGTGCAGCGGCGTTACAGCAAACACCTGGGACGTCAAATAACATTTTGAAGATTGCCAGAGCAACCGTCTCAGTGACATGTGCAACAAGATCAGAAAAAAATTCTTTCTGTAGATAGAAAATAGGCGTAAGTTCTTAACTATAATTTGAAATTTTTTTTAAAATCAGTTATAAGAAGAAAAAAAATCATCTCCTCGCACATAATTGTTTTCTTGAATGTTAAGATTCCTTTACTAACTGTCTGGCTGTAAAGAATTTTCCTTTCCCTGGGAAGTTTTCTTTGCGTTTTTTGGCTGTGGCAGCCACATTGAGAGCATACAGTGAGAGTGGGTGGGCAGCATGATAATGATATTCATCTTCTCTTTCTTCATCATCACATTGATGACGATAATAATGATGATAATGTTGGTGTTGTTGTTGTTGTTATTGTTGTAGCTGAATAATTTGATATTGTTGTGTATGATGTTTATTTTTTTTTTCCTCTTTTTTTTGATTGTTGCTGCAATAAACGTTTATTATAGTTGTTGTGGGTCGTATTTAAATTTCATTTTATTACGTCGTCTTCTTTAGAGTTTCATTCCTTCGTACTTCTCTTTTCGTCTGTTTTTTTTTGCTTGCTGTTGCTGTTGTTGTTGGCCATTTAATTGTATTAAAATTAAAATTTACCGTCTCAACAAGCTTTATGCAATTTAAGGAATTGTAAAAGCGAGAAGAAAAAAAAGTCGCTTTTTTTTTTTTGAAAATGTATTGTATTGCAGTAGTTGTCGTCGTCATTTTATGAGAGAGAGATAAACGGAAGTTGATCTTCACTGGGGCCACCCAAGTGGACTAAAGGAATTTTATTCAGCCAGCAAGAAGAAGAAATATTCAATTGCAAAGGAAATATTAATTTATAACAATTCATTATGGAAATTGAGAGTACAGCACTTAACATTACAGCCTAGGCTGCATACCAAACTGATACTCATACTCAGAGTGGCCATTAATAGGCTCAACGGAATGTAAGAATACGAAGAAGAGGCATTTAAGAGCTAAGGAGTGCATTAACTTGACATCAATTGAAATAATGTGTTATGATATAAGAATTGAATGCTATTGACAATAAAAAAATTTTGGATGCCAATTTTGAAATAATTTCACACATGATTTTCCTGTAATTGATTATGTTGTTTTTGTAATTTTTTAAATGCTTTACAAGTTCACTAGAAAGAGTATGTTTGGGATTTTCATCTTCAAGTGGGTAAAGAAAAAATTTGTAAAAATGCCAAGATTTTATATTTTTTTTGTTCACTTTTCCAACAGAACGTGCCTCATAAATTCTGTTGGTTGTTGGGAAAACCACTTTACAAACACCACACGCGCCGTTTGCGATCATCATAATGATAATAATTATGGTGATCATGAGGATTTGTTTAAAAATTTTCATTTTCAATGATATGGTTGCACACAACACTTTCAAAATTGCTGATGCTCTGTGGTAATATTTTCTTGCAACAACAAAAACAAAACTCAAGAAAAACGAAATGTGTACAATATATATTTATTTCTGTTTCGTTTTTTATAAACAAATTTTAAATTTTCACAAAAAAAAATTAAAATCTTTAATATACACAGGCTTAGGGCAGGTCTGCCCATAAACAGAATACAGCAGCAAATGTTTTTTTTTTGCTTTTTTTGAAATCTGCTTCTAAGCGATACGGCCAATTGTTGCTTTAGTTTATTTCGTTTTTTTGAGATTCTTTTGTTTTATTTTGAAATTGACAGTAGCACAGCAGCATCAAGTCAAGTCATTCAAAACAATACACAAGAAAAACAAAAAACAACAGAAACAAAACAAAATTGTTTGTATTTTAAATTTGATTCACTAAATGAGGCGGTCAACCAAAAAACAAACGAAACACAAGCGAAAAGCATGCATCAAGAAGCACTCAATATAAAATAGCACACAGTCAGAAAAGACACACGATGGCAATGAACTTGAATTTCTTTAGGAAAACAACAATAAATTTGCGGAAAAACAAAAACATTTTGAGCAAAAAAGGAAAAAAAAAAAAATTTGGCAACAATATCTTGGCTAACTTTTTAGCTAGTCTGAATTATTATTTAATTGTCCAGGGTTTATCTTACAGACTGAAGTAGAATTTGAAGAGTTCTTGATCGAGTTTGTTAAAATATCCGTTCAAAGCTCAGAATGAAATCGATTCAAACTTCTCCGTAATAAATACTTTTTTTCACTTTCTGGCCCTGGAAATTTCCAGTATAGCATGGAACTAGCCAGTATAGCCTACGGAGTAGATAAGACTATTCATTGTTACATTGAAATTATAAAAGAGAACCCAAGACGGAATCCATAAATTTTAGCAGCGCCACATTTAGCGTTAACAGAGCAAAATTTCCTCTTAACAGCACAAAAATTTGCCCTTAGCAGAGCACTGTTAGCTGTTTAACAGTATCCATCTGAACAAACTCACTTGTTTAGAAGCTAATTTTGGGGCATATACTAGGTCTATGAGTACAATACTATATGCAAAGGAAGGTTCCAAGGCCTCTTAATAAATATAATCAGCAACATAGTCACATATAAAGTGATATAGTATTCAGAAAATTGCCTCTGAAAATATCAAATTTATCAGTGGCCATTTTGAAACATATAAGAACTAGTACACCATACAGACTATATGCAAATGATAGTCCATGGGGTCTTCTTTCGAACCGTGATAGTGGGATAGCCACATACATATATTTCAACACTTTTGTCCAGAAATAATAATGAGTATAGTCTGCAATAATTGCAAAGTAGAAAACTAATCTACTATTGCCACTGTTAACAGTGCACTGTTAAGAAGAGCATAGTTTAGCCTGTTAGAGGCAAGAAGTGGCGCTGCTAAAAATGTGGGTTTGCGTCTTTGGTTTTTAAATTCGAATTTATGTATCTCCACACACACGAATCGATTTAAACTTCTCAGTAATAAAGATATTTTTCCATTTACAGGTCCCGTTATATGAAGGCTTTTATAAAATTGAAATTTTTAATGAAACGGAAATTTCCAGTATTGCTTGGACTTAACCAGTATATCTTAGCTAGCAAATACGACTATCTAATGTTACATTGAAATTAAAAAAGAGAAACCTAAATCCTAGTATTTGTTACTTAGTTAGCTAACGTGCACGTGTTGCAAACACAGCATTCTCTTATTGGTATCGAATCCAATTACTATTCTAGAAGGCCAGAAGGTTGCTATCTTTATTATACTCCTGGATATATAAATCTCTTCGCATTGTCATTACCAAACGGTTTAGTTTACCTCAAAATCATTTGACTTGAGAAGAGTATACAGCACTTTTTAAAAGTGACCTGTTTCAAAGCACCTTTAATGGGGTTTTGGCGTGTATATGATGAAAGCATTGTATGGTTATTAGGTCATAGATTTTTTTTTTGTTTTTTTTATGTTTTTCTAAAAGCAATTAAAAAGAATACGTACTCTTGTGCTCATAAGCCATACACAACGTTAATTGAAACCCAAGTATTTATTTTATAAAAATCAACAACAACAAAAAAAAACAAGTGGCGATAAGATAAAAATTAAATAAAAAAATAAAAATAAAAATTGAAAGTTATCTAAACGCCAAAAAGTAAAAGAATAAAAAAAATAATTTCAAACTAGCCATAGTATGACGTCAGTAGCCGATAATATTCGGTAAGTGACTAAATATTTACCCAAAAAACTTAAAACAAAAAACAAAAACCTATCAAAAGGTAAAATTTTATGAAAACAAAAGTACTTCGAAAAGAAATTTAACTGCAAGACACAAGGTTTTAATTAAAACACAAAAAAAATTAAGAAAAAATATGAAACAAAAACAAAAACACATGATAAAATAAATTTTAGGTGCTAAGCTCAGGATTTTCCATGTCTTTTCAAAAGTTAGTTAGTTAGTGATAAAAAAAAAGTATCATAAACGAAACCTAAAGCACTTAGTATAAAAACTTTTAACGAAACGATAGTACTTAAAACAACAATTAAAATAATTGGGTACTTTTGTTTTGTTACTTAGTACTTTTTTCTAGTTACCTTTAAATGGGAAAAAAACGAAACATATATCACCTTATATATGAAAAGTAATTTGTTTTACTACAAAGAAACTGCTTTAAAATATTTAAGTTAAGAAAAAATTGTAAACAAATGTAGTCTTTTCTTGCTGTATTCAAGTTGACACGCAGCCTCCTCGTGGCCCCTCCTGGATGGCATTCTAGCACCCGCTAGATGTTAACTAATGCGTGCACCGAAGTCCAATCCCCTTTACGTTAAATTTGGGTTGTGCGTAGGGCTTGGAACCCACCACGTAAAAATCCCCCTCCAATGAAAACCAGAACAGAATCCTCCGATGCCTGGAAGGATGTGTTGCGGCAGGCCGCAATCCGTTAAACGGGTTGTTATGGCCAATTAAGTAAGTAAGTAAGTAGTCTTTTCTTAAGTACTTCGAGGCGGCAAATCGGTATGACGTTTGCATCACATGGTTGAATCTGGATGAACTGTGATGCATCGATATTGGCAGTCTGAGCCGCGTCATCGAAAGCTTCGACTGGTTCCTGAACTAGGGGAGAAGGTGAAACTGTGGTATCACAATGGGCCCAGGGTGCGGCCTAAATATGCCATGACTCCATCGAGGGGACTGTCACTTCTACCTACCTACCTAAGTACTTCGTAAGTACTTTTCACTACCGTTTTATGCTATTCTAGAACTTTAGGTATATAGTGACGATAGTCGAAAAACTAGCCTCAGTGCTTGTTAAAGACATGAAGCATGAATGGAAGCTTGGGGATGCTTGATATATAGATAATCGCTGACAAGTGCCAAATATTCCTGGTGTTAACAATGATGGCAATGAATTTTACAGGCAGATACTGTGCTTGCCTGATAGTAAGGCTACGTTATAGAAACTTTTATTTTCACTTCAAGCATTCCGGTGTCAAAAATGGTTTCTTTCAAAAAAGTACTTTTAAGACATGTTTTTGGTACTTTTCTTTCAAATTTCTTTCTATATTGTAACCATTTTTAAAGTAAATTTATCACATTCTTAGCATTTAATACCACGCTTATCAATACATTTCTATACAAAAACCTTTGATGTCTTTAATAACGATAACATTCTTGAACCATTTCCCCTCTACACCACCTCCATTGAACGAACACCTTTGCAAGCCGAAAAAGAAATGCATTCCATAATGTTTCTTTTTTTGTTGTATTCTAATTAATTTGGAAAGTTTGTGAAGCGTATAAAAATTAATTAAAATATAATTTTAAAACATATCTTTATAGTTTTCTATTTTTGTATTAATATTTTCGCAGGCTTTTATCTTTATGACGACTACTATTATTATTATTTTGTAGTTTTTAGTACATAGTTTTTTCTGCTTTAGTTTTCTGTATTTTTTTTTTTCTTTTTTTCTTTTTTGCAACAGATTTCTTGGCTTTGTGTAAAGAATGAAAAATTATGTCATTTCCCTTTCTACATTACTAGACGTAGTTTTTCATTATGATTTCTTTCCTATCCTATCCTCTAGTTTTTGTTTTTCCATTCATTCATTCATTCACTCATTTATTCATTCATACAATTCTTTTTACTCGTATTGTTTATTTAAGGCCAAAGACCTTTTCATCAACACATTGTACACCCCAACCCCAACCCCTTACTACCTACCCTGCTGTATAAAAGAACGAAATCTTTAGCTAGGCTAGGAGGAGTAGAAATGTTTCCCTCCCTGGTGTGCATGAAAGGGGTAGAAAAAAAGTCGTAGAAAAACTGAAAATTTATATAGGAAAACACCATCGTATTGTCATTTTAACAAAGAAAATGTTGTTTTGTCTGCAAACAAAAACGACAACACCAGCAACAACAATAGCGGCAAAAATAATTTCCACAACAAACAACGTTTCCACCCACACACACCATAAATGCGAAAAGCAAAAAAAAAAACAAAACAACAGAAAAAGGAAAAATAAAATTCGAAAAAGAATAACAGGAAAATTATTGTGAAAATACTACAAGAAAAATTCAAAGAGAAAATCTAAAGAAAAAAAAGAGAAATAAAAAAATGAGTAAATGAGAGAAATTACTTCCATAATACAGGAGAAGATAATGCTTTAAAAATTTATTTTTGCTAGAGCCTACAAGTAGGCTTTAAAATATTCTAAAAAGGAGTTAGTTTTTCTAGTATCCTGGCAATTTTCAAAGTACTAATGGCATCCAAACAACTTTGCATATTTAAAAAATAAAATCGTTTTTTAAACTATTTTTTCTGACTTAAATAAAAATTCAAAAAGAATATAATAAGTACAAAAGGTACTAAAGTACCAAGTATCAAAAATAAAAAGTACTTTTTACAAAATCCTAACTATAAATTTTTCCACTGGTACTGTTTCTTACCATTTGGTTGTAAATTGTTCATTTGGACAAAAATTTAAAAGGAAGTTAAATTCCCAGCAATAAATACAAAAAGTACCAACTAATAAAAATAAAAATTACTTTTTACAAAATTTAAACTTTAAACTATTTTTGCTGACTTAAATAAAAATTCAAAAAGAATATAATAAGTACAAAAGGTACTAAAGTACCAAGAATCAAAAATAAAAAGTACTTTTTACAAAATCCTAACTATAAATTTTTCCACTGGTACTGTTTCTTACCATTTGGTAGTAAATTGTTCATTTGGACAAATTTTTTTAAAAGGAAGTTAAATTCCCAGCAATAAGTACAAAAAGTACCAACTAATAAAAATAAAAAGTATTTTTTTACAAAATTTAAACTTAAAACTATTTTTGCTGACTTAAACAAAAATTCAAAAAGAATATAATAAGTACAAAAGGTACTAAAGTACCAAGTATCAAAAATAAAAAGTACTTTTTACAAAATTTAAACTTTAAACATTTTCTCCCGGTACAATCCTAACTATAAATTTTTCCACTGGTACTGTTTCTTACCATTTGGTAATAAATTACTGATTTGGACAAAAATTTAAAAATAATATAAATTCCCAGCAATAATACAAAAAGTACCAATAATTTAAAAAAGTACCAGGTACCAAAAATATAAATAAAAAGTACTTTTTGTTTAAAATCTACACTTTGTTGCCACCTTTTATATATATATTTTCAAAAGTACTTATTCGAAATTAATAAATTTTTTAAAGTTTCGTTTTTACGAAAATATTTCATAAAAGTACCAATTTTTTTTTAATAAATATCATGTTACCTACAAAATAATACCTCCAACTGTTGAAATTCTTCAGAAAAATAGTTTCTACTGGCTTTCAATGCCACAGTTATCGAAGGTTGCCTTTCGTAAAATGTTTATCTGACCATTTAAATTCCCAGCTCTGGCATTTTACATTCACAAACACCAACAAAATGTCGGCCATCGTAAACGTCAACATCATCATAATTCTGGCTTCTATTGTTCCATTATGTGGCAATAATATAGAAAATGAAAACTTCAGTCCTTAGTTTTATTGCCCAGCCATACCACACCTCGTCACATGACTTGTCTAGCAGAAACAAGAAAATCATGACAGAGAGGAAAAGGAGGAGAAGAAGACAAAAATTCTGTACGAAATTACAAGAAATTACTGTGGCTTACTGTTTAAGAATCCTTTTGTTGGCTAAAGTGGTTACACTGACTGCACTGGCTGCAGCAATGTTGCTTGAGTTTCTCTTGATTAGAAAGAATTGCAACACTTGGGCAATGGGTGCGAGAAGCACAATTACAATATTTTTCATAGGAATTTTCCATTAAACGTAGTCAAAATGTTGTTATAGAGTTTGGTTGTTTGTAAAACAAACAGAAATACATAGATTGCAGCAATTGTAAGAATTGTTAAACGCACTTAATTTAATTAAATTTTATTTTGTTATCAAAATCTATGCAAAATGTTGTCAATGTTCAGTTGAAATCTGTATAAGAAACGGCACAGAGAAAATACAATAATTCTTGTATCGTCAAGGAAAACTAGCAAACAAAGGAAGAACATGATGCCTCTAAAACAACAAGATATTGTCAAATGTTCACCACATTTTCAGAAATTTTGCAGACAGTGTGTCATCGATATATTAACCAAACAGGCTGTCCAAATCGGAAAGATGTTGTCAAAATGTCATCAATATGACAACCGAATTGCTGCAACAAATTATTTGAAAAGTTTTTCGTTTTTTTAAGAAATGCCAAGAATACCTGAAGAATGTTGTGAAATTGATGAAGAATTTGTTTAAAAGGTTGTTCACCGCTTTTTCATTAGCGGCAATAATTGTTTAAAAATTGCGTCAATTTTTTTGGCAAAGTATCAACAAACTTGTCTGAAAATAAAGAGCACTTTGGCAAATTAGTATTGAGGATCTATTAAACATGAACTACAAACACCATGTAGTACGCTTATTAGACGTAAAGATCGGGTTCGAGCCCCAGGCCAGACATCAAAACGAAGTATGAAAAAAATATTTCTTCGGCGGCTTCCTCTCAGCAGATTTCTGGCAAGAACCCTGAGAGTAAATAAACCTGCCATGAAAAAATTTCCCAAAATCTGTCGTTCGGAGTCGACGTTAAACTGTAGGTCCCGCCACTCATGTATACAAATTAAGGCACACAACATGAGTGGTGTGAGAAGCTAGGCCGTAATCCTGACTGAAGGGTTGTAATGGCCAATTATGTATGTATGCAGCCGCAATATTTTGTCAAAATTTTAATGAACAACGATAGTGTTGCCAAGCTTAAACACTTCCTAGAAGTAGTACAGGCAACATTTCAGACAGGAAACTATCTTAGAACGAAAGCACTCACTTTAGAAAGGATGAAGAAGGCTCTTAATGCATACTATGCAGTCAATAGTAAATTAAGAAGGCAATGGGTCGGCTTGTTAATATATAGTTATAGAGGTTAACACGCTTAGCTAGGCTGTATGACGGTAGACTTTGAAGACAGCTTGTTGGACAAGGTGACACATAAGTTTCTTTGGACAAATCGAACGCCCTCAGGAGTACTAAGTCCGCGATAAAGGGGTTTAAAAGCAAGAACTAGAATATGCAGTAGGGACATGTGTGCGAAGATAAATTCGAATTTGAAAAACCAAGACGCAATCCATAAATTTTAGCAGTGCCACATTTAGCGTTAACAGAGCAAAATTTCCTCTTAACAGAACAAGATTTGCCCTTAACAGAGCACTGTTAGCTATTTAACAGTATCCATCTGAACAAACTTACTGGGGTAGAAGCTATTTTTGGTAAATACTCTAGGGAAGGTTCCAAGGCCTCTTAATATAATCAGCAACATGGTCACATATAAAGTGATATGGTACTAGAAGTCTTTCCTAACCTAAAATGCATTGTAGTGCGTAAATTTTCATGTTATCAGCAACATATTCTTCAATAATTGCTAGATAATCAACACTTTTGATAAAGAAAGATTAACAAAAAACTCTTGAAATCTAAAAGGTTATACTCTGGGCTCTACAACTTTTTTCTATTACGGGTATAAACGTTGTCAATGGAAAAGGGAGTACTATGGTTTGTCAAATACATCATAATTGAAAGAGTTCCATTACAAATACAATATTGTTTAAGGCTGCTGTTTGGATTTTTGTTCAGGCCTATTACTGTGTGTGAAATTATTCTTTGTACTCTTGCCTAATTATGTATGTACTTATGTATGTCCTCCTGTTTAAAAACATGCAACATAAGAATGTTTTTTTCCCCAATTACTCTTTGTGGCAGACAATTATTGTGGCATCAGCATGCAACAATGTTGTATTATTGACATTATAATGACGTTTTTTTTTATTTTGCCTTTTGCAGGCTTCGTCGGTTCCTAATAATTTTCGTCTGACTGGTCTCTCGGATGTTACGAAATGATGCCAAAGGAAACGGACTTTTTTTCATGGCTGCATAAATAATAACAAATGCTGAAAGACCAACAACAACAACAACAATAATAATAAATATATGAATCTTTTATTACAACATTTTCTTTTTTTTTGTATATTTTTCACCAAAAATAATACAAAAAAACCCCAGACTCTTTGATAATCGTCAACCAGAAAGTAAAACAGAAATACCGGCACTCATACAGACGACATTGGTGCAGCAGCAGCAGCATCAACTTAACATCATGCTTAAAATCATGCCACAAATGGTATTTCTGTGTATATCGACTGCAGTTGCTGTCTTTTCTTTGAATTTTTGGGTTAAATTGCAATGACGACGACAGCAACAGTAACAGTGACAACGGACAACAGACAACGACAACCGACAACGAGACCAAATGCCAATGATGCAACATTAAGCAATCAGTCAATATTTTTGATTATCTTTTAAAGCAAAACTGATATTTTATAGTATACTTCAAGGGCTTTGAGCCCCACATTCTGTGAAAGGTCAGGTCAGTATTTCAAAGAGAATAAATTTTTTTGTTTGTTTGTTTTTTTTTTATTATTAAAAATCAAAGAAAATTAAGAAATTGCATTCAGATTGTTTGGCTCTCATGATTTGAGTTCAGTTTTCATGACAAATAATCATCATGCGGTGGTTCAGACATATGTATGCGACAGCAAATTAAATTGAAATTCAAATGGTCAACCATCCGTTCGTTGACAAATATGGTTTAAACATCTTACAGTCTGTCGCAAACAAGCAAACATACACACGCACGCACTCATACCAGCAATACACAATATAACGAGTACATTCTAATGGAACCATATTTGGCCGCATGGCATTAAGTTATTTTCATAAAACCATAAAAATGGAACCTTTTTTATTTTGCTATGCCCGCAGTCTGTGTTTCTGCTCGTTTTCCGAACTCATACTCACGCTCAGTGTATACAGTATAAAGTAAGTAAATGTCAGATCTTTGATGCTCTACAGCCAAATGGCCAATAACAACAACAAAATAAACGAAAAATAATTATTTAATGCTTAAGCATTGGCAACAACAACAACAACAATGACAAAATGAATTAATTTTTATATAATACTTGGTGGCACTGGTTAGTTGTTGCTTCTGTAGATGATGTTGTTGTTGTTGTCGTTTCTTAGAAGGCCAAATCAAAATTGGTAACATAAACGGCAATACGTTTAAGAATTTTTGGTTTGAAATTTATTCAATGCGAATGTTTAAATTTCGTTACTAATTAATTTAAAAATTAATCACTCACTGAGCATTGGCATTAATTGAAAATATTTCGAATATTTTTCGCATCTAATTGGTGTAGGACCAATCATTATTGGTTGGCAATTGACAAAATAATTGCAAAAATAAGGGAAAAAAATTGCAATTAATGACAGAGCATTAAAGCATTGTCATTGGTTTAGGCATTACGATTGAAGTAATTACCAAAGTAATGCTTGATCAATGCTGAACTATATAAGGCATAAGTGGTGTGTTAATCACTAAAAATCGGCACTTTTAAAAGAATGACAGCAGGGCAATCATGCAATAAAAATTTTAAAGCGATTTAGCAAAAACTACTTGACCGATTTCGCTGAAATTTTGGGACAATGAGCCGTCAATATTTAATAATTTTATTAAACAATTAAGGTAGAAAAAATAATGTATGTGAAGATAAAATCGAATTTGAAAATCCAAGACGCAATCCATAAATATTAGCAGCGCCATATTTGGCGTTAACAGAACAAAATTGCCTCTTAACAGAGCAAAATTTGCCCTTAACAGAGCACTATTAGCTACTTAACAGTATCCATCTGAACAAGCCCACTTGTTTAGGAGCTATTTTTGCGATTGCTTGGTTTTCAAAACAAAAATCTGTTTGATTTATGGAGCTTACCTTTCTGTAGGTTGGCATACATTCCCAGTTGGCTGTAGAGTTAAACAAATTGTTGAAATAATGGTTACAAATGAAATTGAAATTAAACTAAAATGCCTACGATGGCGTAGTTTTAAGACATTTTTTTTGTCATCCTCAGGTACGCAATAGGCGTCAAGGTTGGGTTTTTCTTTCTTTGAAAACTCGTTTCTAAAGGCATAAACAATTTTTATCAATTTTTTTCGGAGAAGAAAGAAAGAAAAAAAAAATCACGGCCAAAACTAAAAATCAAAAGTGTTAAAATTAAAAGACGTGGTTGTCGTTGCGATGTAAATGACAATACGCACGACAACACATAACAACATATGTAAGCTCTGCTCAAAAAGAGACCACGAGATAAAATTAATGAAGCAATAGCATGAGAGGACTGAGGATCATCAAGCATAGGAATCATAAGAATCAAAAGCCATATGCAGTCAGAAAAGGTGGCATGGCAAGCAACAGACGAAGCTATTGACAAACTCGTTTTGATTTTTATCAACCATAAAAAGGAGGGGTAGATAAACAAGCATACAACATGAGTAAAACTTGTTAGGAGCCATGTTCAAAAAAAAAAAAAAAGCCAACAAAAATTAATAACGTAATCATAACAATAAACTTGACTAAAATATGTTGATTAAACAAAAAGGGCCAACGAAAGAGCACAACAGATAAACAGCATGATAGGTAAACATTTTCTAGACAACACTTAAAATATGATTAAAAACTACTCAACATGACTGGGCTAAAAAAATCAAACCCAAATACAATGAAACGAAACAGTTTGATTGCAAACGGGGCCCTTTAAACTTGAAACCCTGTTGGACTTACAACCCAAGCCCACCTTTTTCTTTCTTTGCTATGATATACAGCAATAGCGGTTGCTTAACGTTCTTGTTAAGCTTGGCAGCCTAAAGTTTAATCCTTTTTTGGTAGAACAATCAAAACCTTAAGTAACGAAATTAATGTACAACTACAGTCTTTCTCTTGTTGCCAAGAGGCGAACGAACAGCAAAAAAAACACATTTCGTGCGATTATTCGTAGGCGTTTATTAAAAAAAAAACAAAAACTTGTTCAAAAAGTCAGTATCAAGTCAGAGAAAAATAAAAAAAAAATTGAACACAGCTTCACAACATGCGTGGGCTGACACTGATTTAATGTATGAGAAATCATCATCATCAGCAACAACGTTGTTTCAATCGTCGTCGTCGTCGTCGTCGTCGTCGTCGTCAGTCTCTATATGAGGCGTTTGTTGTTGTGGCTTTTTGAATGAGAGAAGACTGGCTTAAAGAAAATAAACAGGCTTAATTATTTTCCATCATCTTCTTTAGTCTTCCAGCATCGTCACTTACAAATTTATGCTCAATTTAAAGTAATTTTTTTCCTCTCTTCTTCTTTCTTTTCTTCATTCCCATAAAAACAGATCTGAAAGGATTTTAATAAAATGAGTGTCTTGAGAAATGAAATGATATCAATTGTATACCTTTTTTTTTTAAAAGCTTGGGCGTTAAGATATGCAACAATAACAACAAACAGTGGATAACGATATTAACAAAGTTTGCAAGTCATTCTTAAACAGAAAGATACTGAGGAGAAGCTGAAAAGCGGTTGCCCCCAAACATGCCAATAGAACATCGCATGGAAAAATTGAAAATTTCGAAAAGAAATTTTGCATTTGAATTTAGATTATAATTACATGTGATCTGTAATAGAGGCTCAAACATTCTTGTCATATAGGACAGACAGTTACTGTGCCTGTTTTGAGTGTCAGTGACCCCAAGGTGTTCTGATGCCGCTAACCACCATATAAAGAGAGATGAATTCCTCACTGTGGTCGCCGTAGTCTAGGTAGTGTGTGGTAGTGCGTGGTTCAAACCGAACATTCCGAACAAGACGAAATTTTAAGAGAAATATGAACAGAAATAAATTTTTAGTAGCGCTACAGAGCAAAATTTGCCCCTAGCATAGCACTAAGGAATACTACACCATACAGACTATATGCAAATGGTAGTCCAGAAGGTCCTCTTTCGAACCGTGATAGTGGGATAGTTGAGATAATTTTGAGAGTTTAGAAAATTCGTCTTCCATGCCCCACCACCAACTAACCTTTACATTTCAACACTTTTGGTTCACAAATAATAGTGCTCAGAATGAGAATTATATTTTATGTCAATAGACTGCATTACTTGCACAGTAGAACACTAATCTACTTATTGCCACTGTTAAACAGTTAACAGTGCTCTGTGAATAGTTAAGTTTACCCTGTTAGAAGCAAGCAGAAGTGGCGCTGCTAAAAGTGTGGGTTTGTGTCTTTGGTTTTTAAATTCGAATTTATCTTCACACACATCAGTATATTTCTTCGGTGACTTTCTCTCAGCAGCCTTATGGCAAAAACTCTGAGGGTAAATAAAATTGCCATGAAAAGTTTGTCAGTAATCGTTCGTTCAGAGCAAGGCCACTCATGGATAAAGTTAACACACACAAAATGGGTGGTGTGAGAAGCTAGGTTATAATCCTGACTAATTCTACAAGTAAATAAGTAAGCAACTTATGGCCTGGCTTGGATTTGAAGATCAAAAAGTAAAAATATAATCAGGTTTTATAGCCCATTCCGACTTGCGTTCGGCCTTCAAGCTAAGATTCCTTAAAGCTGTGCCTTCGTTGAATAAAAACTTTATAGCCAAAGGTTAAGTCAGAATTTTTCAATTAAAAGGAAAATTTTATGATAAGAAGAGAACTGTGTCAGTAGTAATGTTTTTCATTTCCCGGGCTTATTCATTTCCCGGGAAACCGGGATTGATTTTGAAATTTCCCGGGATCCCGGGAATTCCCGCTTAGAACATAAAATCATATATTTACTTTGTTAAGTATGTATTTTTTATTTTAAATTCATATTAATGAGATCAAAAACATAAAATAAAATAACAATAGAAACACTTAAAAGGTATAGTTCTTTAAAAAAAATAAATAATTCAATGTATTTTAAAAACTAGTTAAATTAAAATGAGCTTTTTAAACCGACTATGCATTTGTTGATTTATCTGAAAGTCGGTTTCTAATTTTGATAACATATTGATCAGCGAGAGAGAAAACTCTCTCGCTTTCAACAGATGTTGGCTTAATAGTTAACAAGGCCTCTAAAAGATTTTGTATGTTTTCCGTTTGCTTACCAGATTCTCCAAAAAATTTTAAGTCTTTTTTTTATCGATCCGGTAGGTACATTAGTGTTTGATGTAGATATTTCACTAATGTTATTTATTGCATCGTTTAAAATGTCCTCAAAATTTTTATCTTCTAAAATATCATTATCGTTACTTTCTATTTCTTCTAATTATATATTTTTTCCGTAAAAAGACGGTTATAAATTTGTTCTGTATATAAAATAATTGAGTGTTTTGAAGCATTCGGAAAAAATTTATTATTTTTATTAAAAATTTCAGGATCTTTCAAGTATTTGGTTAAGGTATACAATTTTGTATCTCTCTTTCTCTAATTCGGTATATAAGAGATTCAAACATTATCTTTCCTAGTGAAGTATGTGTAAATGTTGCCAAATAGTAAGCATTTTTTATTCACAATAATTCCCGGGAATTCCCGAACAATTTTCCCGGGATTTCGGGATTGAAACATTTGCGGAATTCCCGGGAATTCCTGTCCCGGGAATTCCCATGAAAAACACTAGTCAGTAGCAAACGAAAGTGTTGCTTTTAAGTACTTTTCTAAGTTATTTTAAGTACAGTTCAAGACATTTTCAAGTGCTAAATTTGGTACCATAAAACCAAGTGGCGACAGTCAACCAAATCAACTGAAATTTAAATATGTTTTGAATAAAAAAAAAAAAAAATTTTTAAATACACTTGAACTGCCATCAAATACAAAGCGTACACACACGCAACATACCCCTTTTCCTTCCTTAGGACAGACAATGCGAGTGATGGTACTCTATAATGATCTTTGACTTTTGTCACCCTTTTTTATATTATTTTTAAATTCTTTTATGAGACTTTACTCAAAGGCAAAAGGAAGTTGCCTTAATCGTAAACAGTTATATGCTACGAATGTATATGTACGCGTGCATGTACATACGAGAGTATACAAAGAGTCCCTTTTACAAATATTCGTTCGTTTGTATGGTTCATTGTATTGTCATATATAAAGGAAATGAATTACACTTATCATATCAAGGGGAGAGAGAGAGAGAGAGATAGAGAGTGAAAAAAGGGGGGACATAAAAATATCTTTGACATCTGCCGACATGTCGAAATAAAAAAAAAACGTATAAAAACGATATACAAGAACCCAAAACTAAACTTGACATTTATCTCTGTCAAAATCTTGAAAATCACTGCTACAAATAATCATATACAGTAAATAATAACAACAACATCAACAATAATGACAACATCAATGATATGGTAGGGCATAGCATACCACGGCATACCATGGCATAGCATACCATGGCATAGCATAACATATCATATTTAAATTTAAAATTCATTTCTATACAGTGCGTTGCTGTAGCGTAAAGCAGGACTTTTTGAAATTTAATATCATTTTTATCTACACTTCCCCCTCCCCCCTCCACCTATCGCTGTGCATGGCAAAAGTACTTAAAAAATCGAAATTTTTTTTAAAGAAAATCGAATTTCATTTTTATTTCCATTTTTTATATGAATTTATTAAGTAAGAAAGTGCTGTTGATTGATTGTAAAAAGCTTTAAAAGCGTGCATAATAATTCATAAAAGCATTCATAAAAGAAATCCAATAAAATAAAAATAAAATCGTAGAAAATCATAGAAAAGAGCGAACGAAAAGGGGAAAAATATGTCAATGAATTACCCCAGTTAAGTAAGGTTCTTTATCTGTAGTTCCCTCTTAGTCCTCCTTAGCTTTCTTAGCAGTTAAGAGCACTTTTAAAGCTCATAAAAAATCTATGTTTTGAGCGCATTTTCTACCACAAAGAAAGAGAAAGAGAGAGAGAGAGAGAGAGTGTGTGAAGGAGACACAGTAATTTAATACAGGATGAAGCAGAAAAAATAAAAACTCTATAGAAAACATATTCTTTTCCTCCTTTCCACACTTATTTCATACCAGTCAAGCGTCATTTCAAAAAAAAAAAAATTAGTTTAAAATAAAAAATTATTTGATGCACGCTACCCATCAGAGATCAGCAATGAATCGTACTTTCTCTACTCATAAGCATTCATGAAATTTTGAACATAAGTGAGTCAACAATATTGAAATTTAACTATGTACTCTGATTGATTCATACTCACTACAACGTTGATTTAAAAGTACAGGTTGCAACGTTGACATCGAACTCATACCATTCGAAATATGTTTGATCCACAAACCTATTCGAATCATCCAACTTTACAGTCTTAGTTGTTAGGTATTTACAAAAAAGAAAAAAGACACATAAGCAATAAAAGACAGAGCAGCATACTTATTTTGTGCTTCGCGTATATGTTGAGTTATGGAGAGTCGAAATCAACAACATCAAACGTGTTGTTAAGTATGAATGAATATGATGAGTACTTCAAGCTTTGAATAGGGAAGTAGAGGTTCCATAATATTAAAATAAGTATGAATGCGTATAAGTATCAGAAATTATGAGTATGATTCGATTCTGCTCATCTTTTTGAATACTCATTGCTGAGCTGTGCTATCCATAAGACTTGATTAATTATTTATCATTCCACGTATAATAAAAATAAAAAAGTATAATAAAAATATAGTTGGCAGAACTATCATATTGATATGTTGACTATTATTTAGGTGCCATAGCTCTGAGTCGCATAGTATACCAGTGATTTTACCTACTGTGCCGTTAAGTCGTATTCTCTGTGTGACATTTGAACGTTAGAAAAACTTTGGATTGGAATTATTAGTTGTCGCCAATAAATTTTTCAAAATATTTATTTTCCTGATAGGACTCATCACGGCCGCTTTAAATCAAAATTTAATTTTAAGCGCCTTTTATCACACACCTATGTTTAACAATCATATCCAATCATATTGACTGATTTATATGCTCCAAAAACCGCAAATATTTTATGAATATTCCCTGTGAGGGTGAGAGCAGGATTACAACAAGCAAAGAAAAATTCAACAAAAACAACCAGAAGTGATGCAATTTAGCAAAAAAAAAAAAAAAACGAGAAAATCAATATGTATGCGGGCTCAAACACTCATATTCAAAAATGGAACGTTTAAGGGGAACTTTTAAGAGGGAAAACCCGCTTGAACGCTTTGATGACAAAATTAACTTCAATTTTAGAAAATCATTCAAAAAAATTTTTTAAATAAAAATGAGAAAAAAAACATAAATAAAGAGAAGAAGAAGATTTGAAATTTACAAAAAAAAAAAAAAAAAGTACCATAAAAAGAAGTAAAAAAAAGTACTTTATGCTTACCAGCTAACATAAATTGAAAATCAAAATATTACCTGAAATGAAAAGAAAGAAAAAATTTATAAATTAATTAGTTTCACAATTATTTTGTTAGTAGTATTTTTACTTGTTAATACTTAAATAGAATTCATGTTATTACTTGCAGGCCCCAAATTAGAAAAAAGTACCAAGAAAAATTTTTTAAATTTGTCAATCAAAATAGAATTGTACATGGCTCTAAGGATGTATAATATGGCAGTTGTTTGGTGGTGATCTAGGCCCGATAACACTTATTTTTCTAGCCTGAATTAAATGTATTTCTGGTCTAATGTGTTTGCCTTTATAGGCCGAACTGAACACCTTTTGATGCCTGCTTTGGAGATGTTTCAACGTGAAAATGAGAAAAATAGGCAAAGAGATGTAAAATGGATGCCTACACAAGAAACGATGTCAGACGTTGAATGATATAGATATGCTCATAAGTCAGATATGCTAATCGCCCTTGTTAAATCGCATGAGGTTGCTCGTACGCGGTTGGGGTTTATGGATTCACGGATTTCTTAATGGTAGTGACAGTGAGTGGCTCTCTGGCAGTCATAAGTCCATCAGGACTGTTTAGACACTTTTCTTAACGGGATACAGGGTTTAATGAAAATTATGTGAAGGATGCCTTAGGAGATGTGGAAATAGGGCACATCCCATATCGAAAAATGCCAAGATGACATAGAAGGAATGAAGGTGAAAGACCACCAATTACATAATACCCTACTAATACCAATGAAGAATTATGAAAAGCTTTGAAAGACCTTTTCTTTTGTAATGTATTTCGTAAACTAATCCTTCGACCATATGACATATATGTCTTCCGTTATCTCACAAGATCTGAAAGGTTTCAAGTTTCAAGAGTTGAAAGCATAGAAAAAAAAGGAATTAATTGTGAACTTATTTTGTAGGAAATTTCTAGTCAAACACTTCAATTGATTACTTTTCCCATTAAAAGCAACATAAATTGCTAAAAATGTTTACAACGAAAAAAAAAATGGTGTTAAAAAATGGCATTGAAAGAAATTCCTTTTCATATGCCTCTTGCCAAGGCCAAAACCATAATTTTTGTTTTCATTTTTTTCTTCCTTCCTTCTTTACTGTTCTCTCGTTGTGTAGGAATTTAAGGAAAGGCCAGAAGATATTATGTCGGCTGTTAACGATGTATTTGATAATGAATTTTAAGATTACAAGTGACAGCAGCCTAGTCAATGTTAACTTATGTACGACATTACACAACAAACTACACGCGTATATAATGCGCGGCACATATTGCCGTCTGATTATGATGGAGCAGTAGAAACTGTCATAATTAAAGATTGCAACACTAAAATATAGGCATCCTTTCAGGCAAGGCAGTCAGTATATGACATTTTATATAATTTTTTAATGTGTTGGTAGTAAAAACGTAACAGGCGTTACAAGATTTTTATCGTAAACAAATAAATTAAACAATTTTATGATCAATTCCTTTTGCTTTTTTGGTGGTTTTTTTTTTAGCAATTTTTTGTGATTAAAATAAAACAGGACAGACGTCGTTTTGATTAATATTGCCACGAGAAGAAAAAAAAATAAAAGAAGGAAAATTTGCAGCCCACTTTACGATCCTGGCAACAACCCACTCAATTGTTAACAACAACAACAAAAAATGAAACAGAAAAGTCAACTACAAACTTGTCAATTGTTGTCTCGATGTCTCGGTGTGTCTGTGTTGCTATTTTATTGCGAGAAAAAAAAAACCGTGAAAAAACCTCGCAGATACCGACAAACAGACAGATAGTCAGTCAGTCGGAGTCTATCAATATGTTTTATCATCATTTACTTCAAAGTGGCATTAAATTGGAACACACCATAAAATGGTGGGTTGTTGCTTGCTGCTAATGCCACGTTTTTTTTTGTTGCTATTGCAGTTGTTGTTGCTGTTATTCACCCATTTTTTGATTTATTTACATGACAAGCGGGTTAATTACAACATGTTGTGGTTTATACTGCTGGTTATTTGTACACCACACTGTGCCACACATACTTGCAACGATAATAAAAAAATCATCATCATCGTCGTCATCATCATCGGTAGCAGCCAGCAACAACAGCAGCATCCTCATCAGCAACGTGTCATAGGCAATAGCAGCAGCTTATCACAGACTCAAGTAATAAAAAAAAATATCGAAAATGTTGGTTAAAATCATCAGAGATTGAAGACACAAAAAAATGCAGGGTTTGTCGCCCGTCGCCGCCATTATAAATGGGGGTAAAAAGAGAAATGAAAAAAAACAAATGGCGACAAACAAAAAACAAAAAAAACATGACGAGCGTTAAAAACTAACACAGTCATGTATAAAATGGGGGGAAAAAGCTTAACAAAATACGAAATTAAACAAAATCAACAACAACAACATCAATAAGAACATGAAAAAAAAATCATGTTCAGCTTAAACAGCAACAACCAAAAAAAAAGGAGTACAACAGAAGAGTGAGTGCCTATTAAAGAAATCTGTTGTACATATATCGATAAAATATATCGAAAAAGCAACCGAAAGGGAAATAATGAAACAAATTGTTGCAAATTAATCACGAAGAATAAGAAGAAGACCAACCGAAAGCAATAACAACAACTAAAACGTAAACGAAAATCCCTTCAGCTTAAGCAACATAAATTTACTAAAAAAAAAAAACAAAAAAAAACAACATCCATCAGCACGCAATCTATTATTCTCAACTCAACTTTTCTTTTTTGTTTTTATTGTTTTTGTTTTCCTTTCTCATGGCATGCCATCCCATACCATCCCATCCCATCCCATCCCTTTGCAGCTCGCCTTTGTGAACCTGGCCTGCTGTTTCCCTCTCTAATTTCTATACTTTTGCTTGCTGTTCGATGGTATACAGACTTTTTTGTGGTTTTAATCAAATCAATACACATTATTGGTGTTTTATTTAAAAAAAAAATGTTCTTTTTTCTCCAGCTGCTTGTTTCTGCATCATTTGTTGGTTTTGCTGTTGCTGTTGGTGTTGTTGTTGCTGGTTTTAGGCAATATTTTTATTCTTTTTTTTTTTGTATTGTAATTAGTTTTTAATTAAAATAAAAATCAGGCATGAGAATGGGAATGAAAGATAAAAAGAGAAATTAAAGCTGTAATATAAGCAAAAAATCCGTGATATGAGAAGGTACTTTTTTCGAAAATAAGTAGGTTTTGTAAGATGAGGTATTTTAATAATAAACAGTTTTAAATATGTTTTATTGAAAAAACAAAATAGTTTGGTTACAGAAAAGTACTTTTTCAAAAAGTACCTTTGACAAAAATACCCTTTACAAGAAATACCTTTTACAAAATGTACCTTTTACAAAAAGGACCTTTTATAAAAAATACCTTTTACCAAAAGGACCTTTTATAAAAAGTACCTTCTACAAAAAGTACCTTTTAAAAAAATACCTTTTACAAAAAGCATCTTTTACAAAAAATACCTTTTACAAAAGGTATCGTTTTTCAAAACGTTCCTATTTCAAAATATGTAGTTCTTTGACAAAAAGTACCCTCAGTCTTTTTACGCTTTAGTACTCTTTGGAAAAAGTGTTTGAAGCCATTACTATTTATTCACAATGGAAATCCCATTGAAAAGTACTTTTAAGCAAAACAAGTTTTAGTACTTCTTTGAAGTTTCTTTTTTAAATTTGTTTTCTCAAACCCTTCTTAAACATATAAGTACATACATATGTATGTATGTATTTATTAGGAAAAGTCTTTCTTTCTGTAAACAAAACTTTTACAAAAAGTACATTTTTCGAAACTATTTAATGTACAAAAGCAACAAAACAGTACCAAATAAAGTTCCAAATTTTTAGAGTACCACAATGAATTATAGAACACATTTTGGATAATATTCTGTTTCTGTTTTGATACCAAAAAAAGTTATCAAACTGAGATTTCTCTGCTGAAAGTACTTTTCGTCTAATGAAAACCTATGAATAAACCAAGGTACGAAAAAAGTACCAAAAAAAGTATAAAATTTTTTAAAATGCAAAAATGCTTCTTTACAGAAAGCGTTTTGAATCAATTTCACAGACTGATTCCAGGGTAAAAGTACTTTTCGTATGCCACTTTCACAGTTTGAAGCAGTTTTTGGCTGACAGCAGTTTCTTTTGTGACTAAAGGTCACGGCGGCAATATCATGACTATGCCTTGTAACAATTTCAATCACAATCATTTTCTCATTTGGCAAACATACTAGACAGGACAGGACAGCAGTAATAACAGCATAAACAATAACAACAACAACAACAAAAATAATGAAAACAAAACAAAAACTTCGATTTCATAATGCCGTTCGTTTTCCACCTTAAAAATGTTGCCACTCATCACTCTTGTTCTTGGTTTTTTTTGCTCTCCTTCTGCTGTGTCAGAAGCCATCAACTGCATATGCCGTCAAAATAGTACTGTTCCTGTTGCTGTTGCTAGTACGGTTTTCTAATTTTTGTTGTTGCTGATATTGTTGTTGGTATTGTTTTTGATTATGGTGTTGGCTGTCAGTTATTGTGGTCGATTTGGAGGTTTTCATTTTGGTTGTATTTTTTCGTCTTATTTTCTTCGTTCTTGTCGGTCGATTTTTTTTTGGTCTCGTTTTGATTACAACGAGACGGAAACGATTTCGGTTTGTTGTTACACTGTTGTTGTTGTTGTTGTTGTGTAGTAAAACATTTACCATTAACAAGTGCTACAAAGACGGCAGTCGTCTATACATAGAAGATGGTGTTGCTTCATTTTTGTGTGTGGTTTTCCAGATGATAGAGACGGTGGTGGTGGAGATGGTGGTGGTATAGGTGTTGCAACTATAAATCGAAAAACTTTTAGAAATATTAGGCCGTTTCTACGTTTAGAATTTAAACATAGAAACGTAAAAATAAACAAAAAATATTACGAAAATTACTAGAATGTTAATTAAAATCATTTGGTACTTTTCTTATAACCTATGATAGCACACAGACAATTGGCGAATTTTTCTGGCTGTAAAGAAAAAGTACTTTTTTTCAATGCAAAAAACATTTAAGGAGTGTTGTCAACTCCCTTGAAAAAAAAAAAGAAAAACGAACTACAAATACAAAATTAAAGCCATTAAAGTACGAACAATTTAAAAAAAGCAAATAACAACAACAAATTGACATTTAAAGTGACAGCTTCATTTGGTGCGTAATACGGAAGTACCATTTTTAGTGTGTGTCAGGCAAAACAAACAAAAAAAAAAAAACATCATGGTCAGTGGCAGGCAGTCACTCAGTCCATCACTTAATAGCTGACAACAGTCAGTCAGCCCAACAGTTTTATAACCAAACACACACACACAGACACACATTTTACAAACAACAAGACAATGCTATTGAGCTGACAGGCAGGCTGTTCTATTAGAATTTTGATAAGCGGCCAAGAAATTTCTCAATACATACATACGTTCATACATATGTATGTACGTACGCCTTTTCCAATATTCAATTAAAAGGCAAGTGAAAAAAACGTAAGGGGCAGGGGAGTAGTTTTAGTTATAATATTAATTTCAGTTGTTGTTGTTGTCTCTACGCTTAATTAAACTCAATTTATTCTAAGTATTGTTTGTCCAATGGCCTCCTCTTTGTTCATTTCATAATAGACGACTAGCCCAGCTAACTCGAATATGTACGTGCAATTACTCGTGTGTGTTCTAGGCTTAGAAGTTGGTGTTAGTTTTTCTCTTCTGCCATTATTTCAAATATATTATGGCCTGTCTCTTATTTTGGTCTATTGTTTCCGTTTTATGCTAAACATGTATGGCATTGGCATACCGTACATTTCTCAACCCCCACTCCCAGGCCTCATTAATGTTTATCAAGTATTTCATTAATTGGTTTTCTTCTTCTGAGTTAAAATATGTATGTATGTTTGCTTTGGCATTGATTATCGACATTTGTTTTACCAAATAAAGATTGTGAAGGAATTCTTATTTTTTTTTATTCAAACAGTCGAATTCAAACTCAAACTCAAACGTACTTTAGGCTGCCATTCTTCGTTATCAGAAGCAATACTTTAACTCATATAGAGGCAAGTAACGCCAGGGTTTCTCCGTTTTAATTTTAATTTTCATTCCTTCATTGAATATATCCGCGTTGCGGCCATTTTACTAAATTTTGCATATTTCCAGCATATTATCATTGTCTTTAACATTCATTTGAAAAATATTCTCGAAAAAGTGAAAAAAAAAAATTCTGTTAAAATACTTTCCAAAAATTCCCAATAAAGCATTCGTGTAACAGCAGTTTTAACAACAAACACTGTCAGTGTTAGTGGCAAAAAGAACAGTGTCAGTTACAAGACTGTTTTTCACTGGTTGCCTCTATATACACTCGTTCACTCTAAATTAAACATCCGGTTTTGAACCAATTGTTGTGGTTTTAACGCTGTTGGACGCTTGGCTACAACATGCAAAACTGGCCTGAAGGCAATTTGTAGTGTGTATGCAATAACAACACATGTTGCTGACAGTTCACAAAAAAAGTGTATATTTAAGGGATGAGAATTGATGCACAAAAAAAAAAAATAATAAAGAAAATGGAAAAAGAAATAGTATAACCGAACTAAACTTTGGAGGAAAAAAAAACTATTCAAAGTACTTTTTTGGTACTTTTTTTAAAATTAATTTTAAAATTTGTTTACCCGAAATTATAAACTCCATAAAAAGCAAGCTTATTGTGTACCAAAAATGTGTTTAATTAAAAAAAAGTACTTTTCTCGGCACTACTGTAAAAAGTACTTTTTTTGTACTTTCTCAACAGCTTAAAAAACGAAAAGAAAGGAAGCGTATTGGGTACCAAAAATGTGTTCAATTAAAAAAAGTACTTTTTCTTGGTACTATATTGGCAACGAAAATTAAAAATTTAAAAAAAAAATCTAATAAAAAGTATCCTTCGTTTCTATAAATGAGACCAGAATTTTAAAGCTTCTAGAGAGAGAAAAAAGTACCAAAATTTATTAACATTTATTTGGTACTTTAACTAATAATCTGGTACTACTTTTTACAACTTTTACAAAATTTTAATTTTAAAATTCACACTTCCATAGCCTATAAGCACCCATCTCTTCACTGTCCTTCAGGTACTAGTGGAGTGCCTATCTACAAACAGAATGGTAGCAATTGCTTCGTACAAAACGTAAACAGCAGCCAATAAGTTCCACTTTCTTGCAGCTTCCGTAGTTATCAACTCGTATCGAGTCCCCCCTTTCTTAACTGCATACCAATAACAGTTTAAATTACAGTGTGCGTGTGGTGCATGGCTTTATGAGCACTTACAACCTGGTTAAAATAAAATGCTTCGGATACTGATTTTTAATCAATGAGTAGGTATGTAAGTGAAAGAGCTCATCTTTATTAAACCATCATGGGTTTCAAATTACCAATAATTATGAAACTGCAGCAACAACAACAATTACAACTACAACAACATATGAAAATATTATCAAGAGCAACAACAGCAGCAATGAGAGTACCAATGAACAAGTTCAGGAAGAAACGGATATTTTTGTGGCGGCAACTGTACCAAGGAAGCAAAAAAAAAAAAGAAGTAATCCTCCTGTACAAATACTATATCAAACCACAAAAAAAGCCGAAAATAAAGGGTGTTCAGGTAATTTTGAAAACAGATTCAAATGGCATTTGATTCAGAAAGTTTTCTAAGATAAGCAACGAAAAATAGAAGCCAGAGGAGGCAGGAAAGAATTACTGGAATGACACCATTGGCCTACAGTGCGCGGACACAGTTGATGTTACTACAATTCCTTGATGTACTATCTCTACGATTAGCAATTAGATTAGATTAGAATGTTTCCTATTGAAACAACATAAAAAGTGTTTACTTTCAGTCCATCAATGCGATTGTATTTCAAGTTGCAAATAAAACCACGTAAATATTATCCAATAACCCTGTATTCAGTGTCAGTATTATGACACACGTTTAAGTCAAGGTGGGTGTGATAATGGTTACTTTGAAGAAAAATTGTTTTTCTTTGCATAAAATCCATTGCTATACCCTGTTTATAGTGCAACAATCAAAAAAAGAGAAAACAAAAAGGGCGCAACATTAAAAAGCATATTAAATGTAGGTTGCCTGCCTGCCCTCCATAAGTAAGTAAATGACTGACTGACTATGACTATGACTATAACGAAGCAATTGTTGTTTTTAATGCAAAAGAAGCCCCATTAAGTTTTATGTTGTAACTCTACTTTTTTGCTTTTCTTCATGTAGCTTTTGCAACAAAAACTTATAATTTATTACCAGATCTGTACCAGTAGAAGAGGAGAGAGAAAAATAAAAAAAAGAGGAAGAGAAGACGGAAAAGTAGAAGTGGAAGAAGAGAAGGTAAATTTAATCTAGATTTATATTTTAGATTAACAAAATGGTAATAATGCAACACAACCAACAACTTGGCCAGGCTGATAGGCAGGCATATGTAGCCTAGGCAGTGTACCTAATAATTATAAACATAATGATGATGACGTTTACGACAATATAATGATCATAATGATCATAATGATGATGATGATAATGAGGCTGATGATAATGATCTTTTTTAATAAGACTGATGATCAGTTAAAAACCAAATGCAAACTGACGACTGTGGTGCACTTAATAAATTTTTGAATTACAAGAAGACAAAACACCATACTTGTTACACTTCTCTGAGATTTGTAGATTCATTTTTCATTATCAAGATGTTAATGAAAATTACACGTTCTTTTCTTTGTTGTTGTTGTTGTTTTTTTATTTTAAATTCTTATGATTTCCAAATAACAATTCAAAATAGAATTTTTCATTTAAAAAATTTCAATTTTTTTACTTCTCTAACGAACAAGAGCCAGCATTTATTAGCCAATAGATACATAGACGACAACATTGTTGTAATAATTTCCATTTGAAATACCTCCATACATACATACATATATGTATATACGTATTGTTGCTGCAACACAATTGAAGAAGCAATTGGCTTGAAGCCTTAAGCGAATTTGAAAAAAATTTGTAAAAAAGAAATATGGGAAAAAATTGTTGCAATTTACACGAGTGTATAGATGAATGGACGGACCAACAGACAGACAGACAGATGTATAAATTGCCATGAGTAAGTTTATGGAAATTTTAACAAATAGCTTAATATAGGGTGTCAAAGCCAGCAACCAGTTGGGGCATTCTTTTAAACTCTTTACAAGAAATTGAGAGACTCGGATATTTCAGCCATGTTAGGAAGAGCAGGTTGCTCTTTATATACCATGATATACTTATTTACTTCATTGGTCACTACAATCCTTTAGTCAGGATTACAAACTAGCTTCGCACACCACCCATGTTGGCGGGACCTACAGTTTAAACTTGACTCCGATCAACAGATTTCTGAGGAACCCTTCATGACAATTTCATTTTATTCTCCGAGTTTTTGCCAGAAGACTGCTGATGTCTGAGCAATGGTTTGAACCATAGCGAAAGGGTTAACACATTGTTGCAATCAAAATTATGTTTGAAACCAATATACCAATCGCCACTACGGGGTTAAAATTTTTTTTTTAAATTTTTTTCGACTTATCCAGAAACTAACGACTCCAACCGATGTAAAGGGTGTTTTTTATAGAGGTATAGAACTTTTAGTTGGCATTACTTTTCAAGATGGCGACCGATTTAACAGCTGTCAAGTAATTTATTCTCAGTTTGGTTTGGCAATTCATCATGAATAGACTCACGCCTGAACAACGCTTGCAAATAGCGCAATTTTATTTCGAAAATAATGGTTCTGTGCGGAAAACGCATCGCGCACTACGTCAATTTTATCGTCGACAAAATCGTCCGTCAGAGCAGTTAATTCGATTAACCATGGAACGTTTTCGCACCATGTTTACTCTTATTGATAAATCGCATCCCCAGAGACGCTGTACGGTGCGTACAGAAGAAGCTATTACTGCTGTAGAGCGTAGCATTGAGGAAGACCCGAATGAGTCCATCAGTCAATGGTGATCGGTATAGAGCCATAATTACTAACTTTTTCATTCCTGAATTGAATAACCATGATGTCCAGGAGATGTGGTTTCAACAAGACGGCGCAACATGTCACACAGCTCGTGCCACAATAGATTTATTGAAAGACACGTTTGGTGACCGCCTAATTTCACATTTTGGACCTGTGAATTGGCCTCCAAGATCTTGTGATTTAACACCGCTAGACTACTTTCTGTGGGGCTATGTAAAGTCATTGGTCTATGCGGTAAAGCCACAAACGCTTGACCATTTGGAAGACAACAGTTGCCGTGTTATTGCCGATATACGGCCACAAATGTTGGAAAAAGTCATCGAAAATTGGACGTCCAGATTGGACTACATCCGCGCCAGCCCTGGCGGTCATATGCCAGAAATCATATTTAAAATGTATTGTTGTTGTTGTTTTATTGCAACTTAAAGTTCTATACCTCTATAAAAAAAAACACCCTATATATAGTATATACTCCAACCGATGTATGTACATAAGCAACCTATAACAGCCATATTGAACCACGCCCACTTCTAATTTTGTATTGTACTTACTGTAGTGTAGCATAGTGATATAAATTTGAAAATTCGCTGAAAATTAAGCATCCTGTATTTGTGTGTGTGTGTGCTTTTAAGCGTACACATGTGAAATTTACAAATGAACAAATTTATTTTATTTCTTTCGATTTGTATTTTCTCCTGATGGTGCCACAAGCAGATGAAAAACGCAAAACCGAATAAAACGAAGCACATTTCAACCATCAATGATTAAATGAATATTGAAAGACAACAACAAAAAAAAAAGAAATATTTTCTTCTTGCAACAGCAACAGCAACAGCTTCGATAATATTCATTCAACATTTTCCGTAATTTTCTTAAAGAAAATCAAAAAAAAAGATACGAGAGAAAACAGGAATCGCCTTTAACAAGCGCAGACCAAAATGCAAATGTTTTAAAATGCTGCAAAAATAGCATAAGTATGTTGCATATGCAACGTTATGACGTTGCTGATATTGCTGACTGCATAAAAGCCCCTTAAAGATAGACAGACAAACAAAACAAATGATGTAGCAACATTAGTTATTGACGCTTAAAGATATCCAAAGAAATTTAAAGAAAAGAATGACTATGACTGACTGACTGCTTGAATGGAATTGCAATTGCAATTTCAAAACAACAAAAAAAAAAAAATAAAAATACAAAAAATTCCATAAAAACCTAAACAAGGAAGAATAAAATGAAAGAAAATATCTTGAGGCGGCTAGAAACGATTTTAGAAAATTAAAGTAAATGAACTCGTACAGATGAACAGATGTTTTCTTTGCCAAGCAGAAAAGCCTTCGTTCGATTGATCGTAATTTGGCTCTGTACTCTAGTACTTTTTTTGTTTTCTCTTCTTTTCCTTTCTTTTTTTTGTTTTTTGGGTTAGAAAATCGTTTTTGTAAGCTAGAAAACCCATTTCAATTAACACCATTAACTGACTATGTTTGGTTGCCTCTGCCCCATGTCGTTCGTTACGGCTATTGTTACCATAGCAGTTGAGTGTTGTATGGTTGAGATATGCATGCGCCATGTGTATAAGGCCAACATCATGTTTTTCACATTATTTTTTTTTAAAGTCAGGTTGTTGTTGTTGCAACACACGTTTCACGTACAATTATATTTTATATTGTTTACAACACTATTACAACAATGAAAGCTTTTAAAGTTTAAGTGCAAGCAGAGATAAAAATAAAGTGGGACAGTGCTTTACAAAAAGTATTAGGAATGATTATTAAATATGCCGCTAAATTGCAATTTTAAATGCTTATTTAGCTAAAGTCTTACTTAAAACAATAATTTCGTTTTGTTTGTTTTTGTTTAAGAAGAAAATTGAAAAATACACACTTCCAGTCAGGTAGTAATTTCAGCATTTTGTTAAAGTCCGCGCTGTTTCAAATTTAAAATGTTTCGGTTCTGTCAGAAAAAGTCCGCTTAACAGTGTTTTCGTATCAATTGCTTAAATTGCAGCATTACAGAATTTTTTTTAGGAAAATGTTTCCTGCAACATGTTGCTCCAAGTTTTGCACGCCTTTTGTTTTATTTTCATTACTCGATTCTATTTTATCTTTAGCTTAGCATATATTTTTTATATTATTTTGAAACATGTTGCCAGCAACATGTTGGTTTAATAACTGATATCTAAAAAACAGTTTTTATTTCAATAAATTTTTCAATTTTCCATCTTTACTTTTATTTATATTTTCTTTGGTTATTTAAATATGTTGCCTGCAACAATTTAAAATTTAAACAATGAATGTAGTGCTCGCAACATGTTGCAAATATATTTACAATTCTGTATAAACTTCCACATTTATCAGTTTGTAATGACTTAAAAAACCTTTTCCTTCCTTATAATGTACCGAAAATCGCATTACAATAATGGCGGTCAGAAATGGAATTTTTATAAAATATTGCCTGCAAGTACAACAACAATAACAAACCAAAGTCTGGCACAATTTATTTTCTATTTTTAATTGTGTTTTCCCTTTCAAAGATTCAAGGAACATGTTTTAAGCAGTAGTTTATGAAAATGTTGCCAGTCATATATTTCTAAACATTTGTCAGCAACATGTTGCCAATAATGGGTATGACATATTTCTTTAAAATTCAATAAAATATCTCTGAATCTTTTATGCTTTTATAAAAAATATTTTCGCTTTTTCCCAATTTATTCAAATGTTGCAAGCGATAATGTTGCCGAGATTTCCTTCAGCATATATTTGCCTAATTAACCGTAAAATTATTTTAAAATAAGGTTTACATATGCTAATGGCAAAACTTTTGCTTCAAACTGCATTCGCCAGTATTTGCATTTCTTTTTTTTTTTCTGAAGGAAATCCTTCACTTTTGTTTGTTTCATATCGGGGCATCTTGAGCAGAGTTTGAAGTGTCTCTTATACTTCGTAATTTCTTTAGTCTTCTGTTAAAGATTTTGTTTTTATTTGTTTTTAAAAAAAACTTTCCTTCACTTGAACATCTGTCTCTTGGTTGCAACTATTGCAGATGGTCGTTCCAGACCGACATGCAGACGTAGATACATACGTGGGGATCTTTTTGTTGTCTTGACTGACATTTTCCAACAAACCAGACTGGACTGAAGTATTTATGGTTCGACACAAAAAAAGGGCATTTAAGTGTCTAGTCTGTGTGTGTGTGTGTGTATAGCTCAGCTTGTTGGCCTTTCTATTATTTTTTGTTTTCACAAACATTTTCATTCGGTTTTTCTTCTTCTTCTTCTTGTTTTCAAATGTAATGCAGCCAGTCGACCGGCCGGCCGGCCGGCTATAGTCGATTGGTTGGTTGCTTTCCTTTTCTATGAAATCCAGACTGAAATGAAATCATCAGACGTTGTTGTTGTTGTTGTTGGAGGAAAAAAAAAATAGAAGGAAAATTCATGCAAGAGATTGCAACGATTATGTAAATGAAAAATTTCCATTAAATTCATTGATTTTTTTCTTGGTATTTTTGTTTTCCTGCATTTTGCCTATAATGGGCTCGAGACTAAAAGCTTTCGTCATCGTAAAGGATTTCGTTTTTTTTTTCTTTCCTTTTTTTTTTTTGCCTTCATGCATAGAAACAAGTCCTGAATTTCGTTATTAAAATCAAATTTACCAAATTATTGTTGATTGACTTAAAAGATTTCTTTTTTTTTTTTTGATGCATTTTTGCATAAATTTTATGGATTTTTTTATATTTTATAGGGGAGAGTACTTAGGAAAGAAAATTATCACACTCACATACAGACACACAACTTCATTGTTAAGTAAATATGTACAATGAATTTCTCAATTTAAGTTCAAATTGTTAGAAATGCTGGATTTTTCTGTGGGGTATTCGAAAGAAAAGAAGAATTAATTTCAAAGCAAATATTTAAACAATTTGTTTTTGGGATAACATGTGAGTGTTAAATATTTAACAAAAATATACAATAAATAAAAGCAATAAATAAATAACGAAATAAAGATAAAAATACAATACTAATGCAGTACAGTGCATAGCAAAAATATATGAGCGTTTCTGTCTTTATTATTCGTATTGAACCAAAATTTTATTGAAAATGGGGCAATTCACACAACTTTGTATCGTGTATGTTGTATTGAATACATTTGTTTCTTGGTGAACGCTCAGTGCTATGCTGTATTGTATATTTCGTGGCATTCAAACAATTTGATATCCCGAAACCAACACAACATTTGAAAACATATACACATTTTTTCCATTCACACAATTTGATAGCACGAAGCCAATACAACTTTTAAAAACATATGGAAAAAATGTGTATAAGTGTATCAGATTTTTATATGAAAATTATCAACAACAATCATACACTGTTGGATGTTCTTCCAACAATACAATGAATACAACGATACAACGGCTTGTGTGAATTGACCAAATATATTAAAATGCACATATGAAGTGGATAATATCCCAATATTAACTACCCCTGTGGAGAATGGAAAGTGGCCCCAATTACTAAAAACGCTAATTAGTTCGGATAGCTCTCAAAGAGGTCTATGGAAAGTATGGTAAAACAGCTGTCCATTATACAGGCCGTAGTGTAGTGATTCATAAACTGCTTACCTACAAACAAAATTTTCATCATGAATCCCCTTCCAAACTATCCAAATTATGTATTTTTTAACTGAGACCAGGAGATGCTTCTTAAATAGGTAGGTATCAGAGATCAGGAATAAGTATTCGAAAAGATGAGTAGAATCGAATCACACTCATAATTTCTGATACTAATACGCATTCATACTTATTTTAATATCATGTTATTGTTGATTTCGTCTCTCCATGACTCAACATATGCACACGAATCACAAAATAAGTATGACTCGCATACGAACACTAAAATACTCACTAGAAGGTGGTTGTGAGTTTGCTCTGCTTGCTGCTCTATTTTGCTTATGAGTCTGCTTTTTTTTTGGAAATGAAACAACAACTAAGACTCGTAAATGTCGATGAATGATTCGAGTCACTCGAATCATGAATATAAATGAATGGTCTTATGAACCAAACATATTTCGAATGGTATGAGTTTGATGTCAACGTTGTACGCATGCTCATTGCAGCTTGTACTTACAAATCAACGTAGTGTAGTCAGTATGAATGAATCAGCGTACATAGGTAAATTTCAATATTGCTGACTCACTTACATATATTCAAAATTTCATGAGTGCTTATGAGTAGTGCTGATCTCGGTCCAAGGGGATTGGATGAACATACATAGGCCACATAGGACCACAGCTAAGTAATCCTAACGTCTTCTCTGCATATGACTTGTATTACAATCTAATGTCTATCCAGACTATAATGCTAATAAGTAGCATTCAGTCATAGTAGTGTCATGAGTGGAGTACACAAAACACGACAGAAAGAATTATTACTGTATGCCCACGTCTGGTTTTGCCTTCCTTAAGCTCGTTCCTATTATTCGTGTTGAGAATAGCGTTTAAAAGTCTTCAAAAACAGAAAAAATATCGAACTACGGGTCCTTTTTCTCTTCCATTTTCTTTAAATATTATATATAATTTGTTGCCTTTTTTTCGTTTCTTCTTTGCTTTTCCTAGGAACACACATCCACTTTCAGCATTATTTTCTTAAACAGATTTAAAAACAATTTTTTTTTTTTGAAATTTTTTTTTTATTGATTTTTGATTTATTTTTTTTTTTTCGTTCCCTCCCTTCTTTATTAAAAACATTAAGAAATATTTTTGTATTTTGTTTATAAAAGCTTTTAAGCAAAAATAATTAAATTAATTTACCAAAAAAAAAAAAAAAAAAAACAAAAACAGAAAAGTTTAATTCCACCAGGCTAAAAGCCTGCAAGTGGTAATTTTGATGGCAACTTTGAAGCTGAGTGGGGATACGAGGAGAAAAAACACCAACAACAAGAGGACGTATTAATGTGGGAAATGGAGATTTAAGAGAGAGGACTTTAATAAAGTACGTGGAAAATAATTCAATATCATGGGTATTAATTGGATGGATTCTTATGCCACGCCCTTTTAAACTGGGCGTGTTATAGTCGCGGTAAGCTAGTATGTTGACTTCTTTTCATCAGACTTCTGGCGGTCGACAATAAACTATAGGTATCACCACTAATGGCTAAAATTAACACACACAACATGCGTGGTGTGTGAAGCTAGGTTGTAAGCGTAACTAACAGTAGTGCCATGCCTTTTAAAGGTGGGCGAACATGGTAATAAGTTTTCATACTCCGTAAGATGTTTTTCTAATGTACACAAATATGTTTCATTTAAAACAATTTCTTTAAGCTCAAGAGTTATTTCGCAATTATTTACTTCTAAAATGCATAACGCCACGCCCTTTTAAAGTGGGCATATGTGAAGAACTTCAAGAGAATATTTTTCACTTCATGAAAACGTATTTTGTGGTTTAAAACTTCTCTTATAACAAAAATTAATAACACCACGCCTTTTTAAAGTAGGCGTTATATTACGATTGAAGTCGCCGTGGTCTAGTAGGTAGTGTGTTGGCTTATTAGACGAAAGGCCCGAGTTCGAATCCCAAGTCAGGCATCAAAACGAAAATATGAAAATATTTCTTCGGCGACTTCCTCTCAGCAGATTTCTGGCAAAAACTCTGAGAGTAAAAATTGCCATGAAAACCTTCTCAAAAAATCTGTCGTTCGGAGTCGACTTTAAACTGTAGGTCCCGCCACCCATGTATAAAATTAACGCACACAACATAAGTGGTGTTGAGGAGCTGGGCCGTAATCCTGACTGAAGGGTTGTAATGGCCAATTATGTATGTTATATTACGATAGTGTTAGAAACTTGATTTGAACGTGTTTTGGTGTTTTCAAGAACCCTTTTAAACACAAAATTGTTACTGAAATATATACAGGCATAGCGTATTATGTCCTAAGATTTCATTCAGTTTCTGCAGCTTCTTTTGTCTGTTCTCTCAGTGTATGTAGGATGTCCTCTTACCACTTTCTTCTGCGTTTTTTCTTTTTTTTTTTAATAATTTTAAACTTTCGCATTTAAATTTTGTGGAGAAACAAAAGTTATTTATTTTTGATGTTGATGCTTAATTAAGTGGAAAAGGCAATTTAATTCAAAAGAAAATATTTTATTCTTCTTGTTTCTTGTTTCCTTAGGCCAATTAATAAAATTACCACTTGTCCTCAGGCCTATTAAAACATTTAAGAAAAGGAGTATCGAAAAAAAACCAGCAAAAAAAAACAAATTATTTACAACAATTGCTATTATTTGCCTGGGCCTATTAGGATGAAACTGCGACAATTTTTTTTAATTTTTTTTTGAGGACAAATTAAAGGCTAAAAATTGAAATGAAATTCCAATTGAATGCCGTAACGAAACGAAACGAAACGAAACAAAACTAATCAAATTGAATATATTGAGTGAAAAAGGATCGAGTGAAGAAGAGAAACTCTTTCAAAGTGATTAATCATTTTCCTTTCAGCTGTAGAGAAATAAAAAAAAAGGCAAGCAAAAAATCAAAAAGTCTGTTGAATACTTTTATTTATTTGTTACTCTCAACATCAGTCTATATTGACAGCCTTATGTAATAAAGAATTTTCTTTTCAAAAAAACAGAAATGAGAGGAAAAAAAATTTGGAACAAAACGAATAACAAATTACTTTTTCCAATTACCATGTTGCAAGGTTCATCCATTCACTCATTCATTCATTCCTTCCTTCCTTCCATCATTCATTCAACATTTCATTTTTTATTTTCTATGTTTTTTCTTCTTTTTTTTTTGTTTTTTTAGCAAGAAGAAAAGGAATTTTTCTATAATGTAACCCAGTAATTTTCATTATTTTTTTTTGGTCATGTTTTTAAAAGAAAAGAGAGAAGAAATTCCATTAATTTTTTCCTCTTCTTTGTGTGTGTGTGTTGTTGTTGCCACATGTTTGAGGCCATAATATTAAAAAGTCAGTCATACATTAATTTAAACCATATTTGCCATATTTTTGTTCTCTCAGCTTTAACAGAAAAAAACCCGTCAAAAAATATGACGTTTCTTATTGAAAATTATGCATGTCTAGACTTACTTTACTTACTTTATTGCTGTAGACTTTGGCCAATTTAAAAGGCTCAGCATTATTAAGTAATTATTTTTGTAAGGAAAACGTTCTTGCAGCAAAAGTTTGTAAGAAAAATTAAAAACCAAGAAAGAAGATTTCTTTAAATTTTGCTTGCTTTACACAACAAAAGTGAAAAATAAAAGTACCAAAACTGCTACTGTTCCTTAAAAACAAAAAGGTACCACAAAAAGTACCCATTAAAATAAAAAACCAAGAAAGAAGATTTCTTTAAATTTTGCTTGCTTTACGCAACAAAAGTGAAAAAGAAAAGTACCAAAACTGCTACTGTTTCTTAAAAAAGAAAAGTACCAAAACTGCTAATGTTTCTTAAAAACAAAAAGGTACCACAAAAAGTATCCATTAAAATTTTGTTTTTGGCCAAAGTTCGGAAAATAGAAATTTTGACGTGTGTGAAGTTAAATTCGAATTTAAAAATCAAAGACGCAAACCCACACTTTTAGCAGCGCCACTTCATGCCTGCTAATGCTGGAATGTATAGGATGGTTGGCGGTATGCCACTACCATGCTTCGAAAGAGGTCCCTCTGGACTACCATTTGAATATAGAATGTATGGTGTACTATTTCTTATATGTTCCCAAATGGCCATTAATCTTATAGAGATTTTCAAGCATAAAATTGATGTTTTCAAAGACAATTTTCTCAATAAAATATCACTTTATATGCAACTATGTTGCTGATTATATAAAGAGCCTTGGAATCTTCCTTTGCCTTTATTATGGTACGAGTATTTGAAAATGAGCTCCTAAAAAAGTAGGAGTAAATAGCTAACAGTGCTCTGTTAAGGGCAAATTTTGCTCTGTTAACGCAAAATGTGGCGCTGCTAAAATTCATGGATTGCGTCTTGGATTTTTAAATTCGAATTTATCTTCACACACATTAATGATATTAAAAAAGTTGACTGAATCCCCACAATGAATGCCGCCGTAGTCCTGTAGGTAGTGTGTTCGCTTATTGGACGTAAAGCCCGGGTTCGAGCCCCAGGCCAGATGTGCAAAAAAATATTTGTTCGGCGACTTCCTCTCAGCAGATTTCTGGCAAAAACTCTGAGAGTAAATAAACCTGCAATGAAAAACTTTCTCAAAAATCTGTCGTTCGGAGCCGACGTTAAGCTGTAGGTCCCGCCACTCATGTATAAAATTAACGCACACAACATGAGTGGTATGAAAAGCTAGGCCGTAATCCTGACTGAAGGGTTGTAATGGTCAATTATGTACATATGTATGTATGAATCACCACATATACTCTAGGTAAGCATACTTGGCGAGTGCAACGACAAAGTCAAAAAGGCCCAAAAAAACCAAGAGTTTGGTTGCATGATCTGGTTCCTTCGGGAAATACTTAGATGAGGTTCTCTGAGAGGTTAAACCCTATCTCGGCGTGGTTAACCTCGGAACACACATAAACTGCTGCAGTTTATTAAAAGAAAAAAAGTACCACAAAAAAGTACTGAAATAAAAATGTTGCCGAATGTATTGTCTAGCAATTTATAGTACCTGCTTAATGTTGCTTGAAATAAAATTTATTACTGTTGTTGTTATTATTATTTGCTGCTGCACATTGCCTGTTGCTAAATGTTAAACAATTTATCACAATATATGTACATAGCAAGGCGGTTAGGCAACCCTTTTTTTCACGCTATAAATGAAAAACGCCGGTTTCCTTAGCAAATAAATGTTTTGGAAATGAATGTTGAGAAAGTATGTTGCATGGACAGACGATCGAGAGAAAAGAAGTGTGTGGGCGTGTTGTTGGGTTAATAAAAACGGAAAACCCATCAATGGTAAATGACTGTCAGTCAGACAGACAGACAGCCAAAGAGTATTACAACAACAACAACAACAACGATAAACAAATGGAAATAAAAATAAAAATTCTTTTCATGCATTACATCACTTTTCATTATGGCTGATAATTTGTTATACAAAGTACTGTTCCATACTGTACTGTACCCTCACTCACTTACTGCATCAGCAACAACAAAATACAAAGAAGGGAAAACCGTTAACAAATATTATTTTTTACCCCTCACAAGAGTGGTTGGTGATGGGCAAAAATTCCTTCTCAGCAATGAAAATGTTAAAAGAATAAATGATGTGCGTGCGTGTGTGTGAGTGGGTGGGTGTGTATGTATGTAAGCATTAGTGTTTAAACCATTAAATGTTATTGACGCATACCAAGAGAAATTATTTAAATTCCTTGTGAACTTTTTCTCTTTATTTTCGAAACCCTTTTCTACGTTCTCCAATTGCTACTGCTACTACCACTGCTATTGCCATTGCTATTGCCATTGCTATTGCTGTTGCTGTTGTTGAAAAGTGTTTGTTGGTCGATTTTTCTTTATTTGGTTTTCAATTTAAAAAGAAATCCATCATTGTTTGTCTCTCTATATTATTGAACGAGTCTGTATGTCTGTGTGTCTGTCCGTATGTCTGTCGTTGTCTTGTTCGACCATTTGTATCTTTGAATTTTCATCTTCTCTCATCCACTATGGTACGTCCATACATACGTATGTACGTATGAACGTATCGAAATGCTACGTTTCTTCTTTTTTTTCATTTCAATTTCAAATTGATGTCCTAAAAGATATAAACGACACATCGAAACACTCAGTTTTGTTTAACAAATTGTTATTTATTTAAATTTTTTTAATATTAAAGCAACAGCAACAGTAACAACAACAACAACAACAAAACCGAAAATAAATTGAAAACAAACTTTTCGATTGAAAATCAATTTTTCTGTCTTTTATTCTTCTACCGTACGTATTTAAGTTTTGAGAAATAGAAGAGAAACTTTAAAAGTACATACGTATACATACATACATAGTTTAAAAGGGAAAAGATTTCAAATTCTGAAGTTTAATAAACAAATAAAAAAAAATAAAGAAAATTCATTTAAAAAATAGCTTCTTTCGTTACTTCTTTTTTTATTCAACATTTAAAGCGCAATCAAAAGAGGAATTGTCTGAAAAATTCCGTGCTAATGGTTTTATTAGCGCCAATCTGGCAACACTGTCAGCTGTTACATATTGTCCAATGTGCGGGTTATTTAGTAAAAGGCTTGCCATTTATGAAAATAGATTGCTGAACAGCTGAAGTTACGCGCAAAACCAGAGAAAACTGACTGCAATCAGGATGGGTATGGCTGGCAGTAAATAAATTCATAAGTAAAATAAGTAAATAAGTTCAGTCAGTCTTGTGTGAAGACGTAGTGCATTTGAAGAGAGCAATCGTGGTTTGAAAATCTCCGTTACAAAGATCTGTCGAATAATTCTTTAGTGATTCTTATTTTTTTATGTAAAGGGTATAAACAGAAGAATAACAAAGAAAAGCAATTGTTGTTGTTTACATCAAGTTGTGAACAGTGGAACACAGAATTGTGCGAATAATAAAGAAGAAATAATTTTTATTTTATTTGCAATCTACGTAACAAATCAAAATCGATCTCCTGTACAAGAAATTGCCAGGACTAGAAGGTAATTTAAAGAAACTGAAAGCATTACAGATAGGTTTAGCCCAGTGCATCATCGCAATCCAGGCAAAGTCGACAATATCGTTGCTGCTAGAAAAAGTGTAAAGTCGCCGTAGTCTAATAGGGAGTGTATGAGTACCAGTGGTTCTAACTCCAACTCTTAGACAAATATCTTTAGGCGAGAGTCAACTCAAAATGACATGAAAAGTTTCGTAAAAATCTATCGTTTGTAGTCGACATTAAACTATATGTTCCAGCGCATAATCTAAATGGTGTGAAAAGCTAGGTTGTAATCCTAACTAAAGGGTCATGATAACCAATTAAGTAGGTAAGTACGTTAGAGAATGGTATATTTTGCAGTTTAATTCAAAAAGATAAGTAGAATTGAATCATACTCATAATTTCTGATACTTATACACAAGCATTCATACTTATTTTAATATCGTGGAACCTCTACTCAGATTCAAAGTTTGAAGTGTACTCATCATACTTCATATTGAACAACACGTATGAAGTTGTTGATTTCAACTCTCCATAACTCAACATTTACACGAAGCACAAAATAAGTATGAATCGCATACGAACACTAAAATACTCACTAGAAGGTTGTGTGTTTGCTCTGCTTGCTGCTCTGTCTTTTTTGCTTGTGCGTCTTTTTTCTTCTTTTTTTTTGTGAATGCAATAACAACTAAGACTGTAAATTTTGAGAATGATTCGAGTACGCTTATGAATCAAACATATTTCGATTGGCATGAGTTTAATGTCAATGTTGCACGCATAAGGATTGCAACCTGTTCTTATAAATCAACGTTGTAGTGAGTATGAATGAATCAGACGACATAGTTAAATTTCAATATTGTTGACTCACTTATATTCAAAATTTCATGAGAGCCTATGAGTAGCGAAAAAAAAATTCATTGCTGATCTCTGGTCTCAAACCATATAGACTTCAATTCACACAACAATTAAAGATGGCAACAAACCGCGAAGGCATGTTTGAAGTCACAAGTCCAAGAATAAAATTCGTACTCCCACTCGCATACAATTTCATCCCAGTCTATGATAAGTTTATTCCAAACAATTATATTCTAAGACTTGCAGGGTGATATGTATGTATGCCTTCTGGTCATTTTGAAAACTTTAAAAAGTTTTAAATTTAAAAAGATGGAGAGTGGGATAGCGAGAGAGAGAGAGAGAGAGAAAGTAAAAAATAATTTCCCACTCAAAATGTCATATGCGGTGACTGCTGCAATTACGAATGCCATTCGAATTGAATTTCCGGCAGCAATTATTTCCTTCTTCTCTGCTGTGCTGTGCTGTGCTGTACAGTGTTAAGCTGTGCTGCTGGGCTATATTTCCTCTTCTCTTCCCTTCTGATTGTAATCGAAATTTATTGAACTAAAAAAGAACAATTACGTAATGACGACAACAACACAAGAAAATAAAAGAAAAATTCAAAAACAGGCCAACAACATACGGACATTTGTAGTTTTGCAACAGCAGGCCATTGAAAAATTTGCTTGCAAAAGAAAGAACGTGTATGAGGGAGGTAGGTGACTTGCTTGCTTTCTAAACTTGCCCGGAAAATATTTTCTTTAGATTTTTTGAAGTTCGTTTTCGATTACTTTTTTCCTTTTTTTCTTTAAAGAAATTTTTATAAATTAGATTTTTGTCAATATCTGGCTGACTGGATCTATCCATCGTTCATGTGCAAAAAAATTAAAAAAAAAAAAAAGATTTTTTTCTCTTTTTTTATTTTTGAAAATAAAAGGAAACCAAAGAAGATTCTTTGAATTTTTGATTTCAAGTCCTTGGGGACACTTACACAGCAAACACATACACATACACATACAAATCACTCTCTTAGCCATACAGGAGGAAGTGACTTTGCCCGAAGAGCTTTTTTTTGTGGATTTTATTTTCTTGGTTATGTTGACAGTTTTTTAATAAAACTTTTACCATATGAAGGATTTAAAAATACAACAACAACAACAATAAAAAAATAAAAAAAGAGAAACAACAGTTCCATCTTAAGACTCGCTTTTGTTGTTTTCTAGTTTCAAACTGATTTGTTGGTTTGATTTGCTCTCCCAAAAAAAAAACAAAAAAGTACTTTTTTTGAAGGATGAAGAGAAGGATTTTTAAATTATTTTATAATAAAAGAAGCATATTCTCCTTTAATATTAAATTTAGTTGATACTCTTAAAGAGAAAAGAGAAACGATTGTCCTCAAAAGGTTTTTTTCTTTTTCAAATAAAATTATGAACCCTTATTAGGAGGAGACCAAAAGAACAAATAAGTACTGAGACGATAATCTTTTTAAAAAAAAAATTTTTTTTTATTACAGAACTTGGAATACATTTTCATAATCGAAAACTTTTTTGCAAAAACTTTTTCAAATTTAGTTGGATTTTCTATGTTTTACCCTGAAATTAAAAAAAAACTTCTCTGTCACTCAAACCCTACAATATGTTGTGCTACCCCTTTTTATAGGAATTATTTTCTTATGATTTAAGAAGCAGTTATGGATTGACCCAAGTTCAAACTAGATTTTAAGGCTAAACTCTCTTTACTTAATATATAGCTGCAGAGGAGCGAAGTTATATTTGACCAAAAAAAAAAATTTTAACTCGATGTAAAGAATCCAGGGCCATTCACGATCAAAACTTTAAACGTCAAGAAATTATTTAAAGCGGCAGACACATAGCGTTTAACAGCGCACTGGCTAGCAATGAAAAAGCCCAGATTTAATTGAAATTTGCAAGTGTTTAAATGCTATTCGAAATGATCACATAGTGTAGGAGTTTCGATGGACATAAAATACTCCCCCTGCTCCCTCTCAGCTACTGTACACTTGACATCTGTTTTCTTTTACACCCTTAACAAACCCTCTAAGGGGAAACTTCTGTTTTCCCGCTTTCTAAAGCACCAAAATGGATGCATTTTGTGCATTCCTAGACAGATAAGTGGCCTTCTGCTAGCTTAATACTTGAGATTTGTATTGACAAAAAAAAAACCTGTTGCCTTTGTTCTTTTAATGCTTGTTTCACGTTTAAACGCCAAAAACTATAGCATTGTGACATCAATGTGGCTCACTGGTTGGCTGTTTTCGCAGTCATTAATGTGGTGGCAGTTGTTGTAGTCAATTGGTATCATTGCAAGGAATATTAATGAGAGGACAGAGAAAGAGATACACACGCACCGATGCATTTCTTGTTTATGGCACAACAATAATACGGTTTCTTGTGGCTTTACAATGGTTCTTGCATTTTTCTGTGGTTCTGCTTCTTCTTTACGAACTGCTTTTTTTATAGAAGAGGTCAAATTTCAAGTCCTCTTTCTTTGGTGCAATGCAGGACACAAACACACACACAATATACTAAACAGTGTGCGTAAGAAGTGAAAGAATAAAAAAAAGAAATTTTAAAACAATAAAGGCCTGCTAACTAACTGTTCCTTTCATCATGCAATATATACACACATCTGTTCATACATAAGTACATACAGTGCTGTTCAAAAAAATAGATTCACCTGCTCTCCGAAAGGTTTACTAGACATCTCTTATGCAAATGAGTATATGTAAAAAAGTAACTGCACTTTCTTTACTGGCCTTTTATGAATATAATTCCGATGCATTTCAAAAATTTGAAGCGTGACTCTTCTTTCATTAATTGCAAGATGTTGATCATGGTGAATCTATTTTATTGAACATCAGTGTACATGCATGGATGTCGATGAGATGAATGAGAAGCTATACTGCATGTAATGTGTGTTAAAAACTCTGCGAGTAGGTGTTTATGTGTTAGTTTAACTTATGTTTCTTGCGGTTAATGCATTAAAAAAACAAAAACAAATCGTAAATATTAATAACAAACATCAGCAACAACAACAAAAGAGCAACTGTGTATGTGTATAGAATACATACATAAAAAAATATGTTGCTCAAGTGGCCTTCTCATGTTCTATTTCTGGGGATATTTTAAATAATTTTTTTCCATACAATTCCTTCCCTTAAAAAAAAAAAAAAATATTTGCAATCACCATATGGTGTTAAAAACAACAAAAAGTCACAATTAAACACAGCTCGTGTGCCATGTCAGTAAAGCCAAAAAATATATTTTTTGTTGTTGTTTTCTCTCTCTTCTTCAAGTTCCAAATTTTGTTTCTTTTTTTAAGAGAAACAAATTTGAGGTTTTAATTGGCTGTATAGCTGGCTGGTAATTAAACATCAAAGATGACAAAAATGTTTCGTTTTTTGCATAAAACGGAAGTCACTCTGGTAACAGATATCACAGACATAAGCCAGGGCGTACATACATACATATGTACATACGTTGTATATTCCAATGTTTAAATTTAAAAATAATTTCATTTCTAAGAGGGGCTCTATAAGATATTGAATAACTAAGCCCGAGTTGGCAGAATTAAGGCAGTTTTCAAGGAATTTTTAATTGAAAATTTATTGTCAACTTTAAAGGGAGTTTCGACGACTTAATGGTGTTGTAATACATTACCAAGAAGGGTTAATTAAGGAATTAAAAAACGAATTCTTACAAATTTATAGTTAAGCTTTAGTAACTTTTACCCAACTTACCCAATTTATGGTTGAATGGAGGAGAAAAAGAATTTCAAGCATAAGAAAATAGTGAATATTACCTGAAAATAAAACAACAAAAAAGAATACATGTTAATAAGGATTTATGATAAAAGGATATGATTAAGAAAAAAATTTAAAAATGAAATTCTTTTAAAAATTTCTCACAAAGAGAACATAATTAACTGGCGGCAGGGTTTTGAGAGCAAGGTCAGCATTGGAATTTTCTCCGAAAGGCCTAATTTTAGCATTACCTTTTGTCTCCTCCTGTTTAGCTTTCTGCGAAATTGATCTTGAGCGTGGAAGCTTCTTTTGCAAGAATTCCTATCTTCTCTGGCAACAAAGTTTCACTCAAATCTTTCTCTCTTTTTCTCTTGTTTGGCCAAGGAACTTGCAGCAGATGTGTGTGAAGATAAATTTGAATTTGAAAACTCAAGACGCAATCCATAAATTTTAGCAGCGCCACATTTAGCGTTAACAGAGCACTGTTAGCTATTGAAGAGTATCCGTCTGAACAGGCCCACTTGTTTAGAAGCTAATTTTAGGACAAATTCTAGGTCTATGAGTACCATATTCTACCCCAAGGCCTCTTAATATAATCAGCAATATAGTCACATACAAAGTGATATGGTATTGTGAAAATTGGCTTTAAAACTATAAATTTTTTGATTGAAAATTCTCTAGAAGATCAGTGGCCATTTGGGAACATATAAGAAATAGTACACCATACAGACTATATGCAAATGATGAGAGGGTCCTCTTTCCAACCGTGGTAGTGGGATAGCTGAAATAATTTTGTGAGTCGAGATTTTGAATTTAAAAAAAATCGATTTATGGCCAAAGGTATATGAGAATTCTCTAGAAGATCAGTGGCCATTTCAGCTATGACCTTGTTCAGATAGATACTGTTAAACAGTTATCAGTGCTCTGTTAAGTGCAAATTTTGCTCTGTTAACAGCAAATTTTGCACTGTTAACGCTAAATGAGGCGCTGCTAACAATTATGGATCGCGTCTTGGGTTTTCAAATTCGAATTTATCTTCACACACATCTTGCTGCAGCGGGTTTATTCTTACGCCTGTTGCTTCCACTATGCTATCTATGAGTTAAAACACTATATTTGATGCAAGTTCTACCCTATTTGCGAGCAATTTTCTTTACCAAAATTTACCCAAATTTTAATATGCCTTCTAATCAATCTCCAAGTTATGTTTACTTTGTTGGAAACTAAATATCATGGATGTGGTTTTCCATATCCTACTACTCTTCTTTGTCTGGCCATCCATGTCCATAGAGATTTTGCGTCGTTATTATCCTTTTAATTTGATTAATAAACCAAGTTGTACAGAAGCTAAGCCTCCTAGCTAGACGCTGCTTTTATTCGTTTGGCTTTTATGGCGTATTTCAAAGGCCATTATTATTCAAAATGCTTCGAATAGTAGTTCGTTCGTTCGTTTGTTCGTTCAGTTATTCATAGAATTTCTCTTAACAATAACAGTAAAAACAACAAAAACAACAAAATATTCTTAGTTTTTTTTTCTGTCGTATTTATGTACTTTGTATTCAAAGTTTTATGGCTAAAGAATTTACTGGCGTTGTGTCGTGAATGATTTGACAGCCCCAAGGTTAAAATCAAAAAGAAAAAAAACGTTTTTTTTTGGCAACAAATAAAGGATTTAAGCCAACGTCTGCAAATTGTGATAACGCCACAAAAATATTCATGTTTTTTCAATTCTAAAAAGAGCTTAGAAATGCTTGCCGGCCTGGTCAATTGAAACACCAATCAAATTTACAGGGTACTACGAGGGTTATGAACGAAGGCTGAGCAGCAACACTGTGTTGATAATAGTATGGGCTAGGGCGTGGAGTGCATGAAACATTTGTTTACAAAATAAATATTGACAAGCAAGACAACAGAGGGCCTTCAATTTATTTACTTAATTTGCCTCTGCTGTAGTTCTGTTATCAATCACTAAAGCACTCCTTAAAAATTTACGAAATTCTCACAGTAGAAAACAATAACTAAAGCAACTAGTCAGCAAAGAGAGAACATGTGTTAATCATTTTAGAAATGAAACGAAAAACAAATAATTTTTCTTATTAAGCACTATGTGCACACATTTTTTAAAGTTCATTCACAGCCCTCGTTATTTATTTAAATTTTCAATTTTTTTTTCCCACAGTGTAATGCAGTGAGAAAAAGTTTTATTTTAATTTGAAATGATTTTCTTTTCATTTATTTTTTTTTTTGTTGTTGTTAATTTTCTTGGAGAAAATTGAAAATTGTGGTTCAATTTAACTTTCATTTATTAATGCCCATTTGGATCTCAACTGCTGTGACTGTATTTGACATGTTTTCACAGTTTTTTCTTCTTATTTTCTCGTTGTTTTTATTTTTTTAAGTCATTGTGCCCCCATTTATTAATAAAATTTTCATTTTAATTTCATTAAAGTCTCGCAATGGCCTTGCCTTGTAGTGGCAAATATGTTTCATAAATTTTTTTTTTTTTTGTTTTCGAATAACACTTAAGCAGGCATATGGAAAATAAGGAAGCAATGCAAAAACAACAATTTTAATTAAAACATCAGAAAATATTAACTTTAAAGCAGCCTTCGTTCCTACAACAGCATAACAGTACGAGGCATATGCTAAAACTGGTAAGCTGGCCATTCTTTTTTCTAGAATGCTTCGCTGCATCGCTGCAAAGATTCATTGTTTTTATGGGTCTATTAGGGAAGTTCAGGGTTAGCAGGATGCATAGGCTTAAATTTAATAAATATGGTGACTCAGGTGGATCAAAAACCTTTAATCACGGTTTTGATACTTGAAAACTAAACAGGATTCGACCCTTCAACAAAAATAGATTCAAAAACCACTCTCAGAAAGGATAACATTAATGTGTGTGAAGATAAATTCGATTTTAAAAACCAAAGACACAAACCCAAACTTTAGCAGCGCCACCTCTTGCCTCTAACAGGGTAAGCTTTGCTCTTAACAGAGCACTGTTAACTGTTTAACAGTGGTAATAGTAGATTACTCTACTTCTACATTGCAATTATTTCAGACTATTCAGACATAAAATATAATTCTCATTATTTTCATTAGTATTTGTGATTAAAAGTGTTGAAATATAATGTAATGGTTGGTAGGGGTGGAGGAGTTTCTCAACTTTAAAATTTATTACAGGTGGAATAGCACGGTTCGAAAGAGGACCCTCTGGATTATATAGTCCATATAGTCTGTATGGTTTACTATTTCTTATATGTTCCAAAATAGCCATTGATCTTCTAGAGAATTTTCAAACACAAAATTTAAATTTTCAAATCCAATATTCTCAATACCATATTAATTTATATGTGACTATGTTGCTGATTATATTAAGAGGCTTTTGAACCTTCCTTTGAGTATTTTATGGTACTTATAGACCTAGTATTTGTCCTAAAATTAGCTTGTAAACAAGTGGGCTTGTTCAGATGGATACTGTTAAATAGGGAACAGTGCTCTGTTAAGGGCAAATTGTGTTCTGTTACTAGGAAATTTTGCTCTGTTAACGCCAAATTGTGGCACTGTTAAAATTTATGGATTGCGTCTTGGATTTGCAAATTCGAATTTATCCAGTAACGCTTTGTAAGGATTTCAGGAAATCTTTTCCCTTTTCTTCATCGTTTCCAAGAGGTTTAATGAAACTTAACGTCGCAGTAGATGGAAAAAACATAAGAATTTTTTTATTAAGAAATTGAACAACTAAATGACATACTAAAACTACAACTGTTCCGACATAACTATTGTCGTGTTGTCATTGTTCTCTTAGACAGTCATCCTTAAAATGATGTTTTAATATGAGCATGTTTTTCTATTATACAACATACGACATACGATATAATACTTACAACAATACAAACGTACATGTATTGATGAGTGTTGTATTTAAAAAACATGCCTTAAAATACCCGACACACACACACACTGAACCAAGATGCTAAGCTTGCTTATGGCAAAGATGTTGGTCGGGAAAGAATTCCAAAAATTTGTTTAAAAGTTCAAAAACATTTCATTTCGAAAATTATTTTTTTTTTTTGTTTTCCTACTCATCTAAGCAACATATTTTGAGATACTAGAAACTATTTGTAGTTATTATTGCTGTTGTAGTTGGAAAAATGTTTAAAAATATTATAATGAAGTAGGGTAAGACGGAAAACTATTTACAACCATAAACGAACAAACAAACAAAATTTAGAAAAACGTTGAAAATTAAATTTCTTAACGTCTCAGGAGGGTTAAAGTAAACATTTTGAAATTAAAAAAGGACACAAAAGGAAGACAATAAAGACGAATCCAGCTCCAAACGTTCAATAATTAAAGAAACGTTAATAAAGCGATAATGATCATGTGTGTGAAGATAAATTCGAATTTAAAAAACAAAGACGCAAACCCAAACCTTTAGCAGCGCCACTTTTTGCCTCTAACATGGTACACTTTGCTATTAACAGAGCACTGTTAACTGTTTAACCGTGGCAATAAGTATATTAGTCTTCTACTTTACAATTATTGCAGACTATTCAGACTACACCACTACTTCGAAAGAGGACCCTCTGGACTACTATTTGCATATAGTCTGTATGGTGTGCTATTTCTTATATGTTCCAAAATGAATTTTCAAGCAAAAAATGTATATTTTCAAAGCCAATTTCCACAATACCATATCACTTTATATCTGACTATGTTGCTGATTATATTAAGAGGCTTTGGAACCTTCCTTTCAGTATGATATGGTACTTATAGACCTAGTATATGTCCAAAAATTAGCTCCTAAACAAGTAGGCTAGTACAGATGGATACTGTTAAACAGCTAATGGTACTCTGTTAAGGGCAAATTATGTTCTGTTAAAAGGAAATTTTACTCTGTTAACACTAAATGTGGCGCTACTAAAATTTATGGATTGCGTCTTGGATTTTCAAATTGGAATTTATTTTCAAAAACATTAATGATATTAAAAAAGTTGACTGAATTCCCACATTTACTCCAGGTGAGCATACATTGCGCGAATGTAAAGTTAAAATCAAAAAGACAAAAAAAAAACAAGAATTAAGACTCTGCCTGCTTGATCTGAATCCTTTAGAGAATACTTAGATATAACAGTCAGTCAGTCCCATTTTCATGTTTTATTTTTGTGACAAATTTAGTTTCCCTTGCTGTAGACTTTTTTGTTTTTAGGTTAGGTTTTTAAATATTTATTATAAGCATGGTAGCGTGCTCATATTTTTTTTTCTAACGAGATTTGCACAGAAGTTTTTTTTTTTATTCTTTGTTTTACAAAAAAAAAGCAGGGGGACTGAATTAGTTTTTAGCAAATTTACAAGTACCCATCCAAGTAAAAAATCATTAGCTCTGCTTACAATGAATTACAGAAAAAGAACAAACAAAAATTGCCTTTCCAACCCTCTATCCATATGTACATAAATTGCCAAAAATACGAGAAAAGGACGTAACTGTGGCATGTGAAACTGAAAGTGAGCAACGATAAACGGTTGATGGTGTTCAGCAACAGCAACCCTCCTCACGTTAGCAAAAAAAATAAAAAAAAATAAAACGAGGCTTAACATAATTTAATAGACTTAAGAATTGCAATTACAACAACAGCTACAACAAGAACAACATAAGGAGAAATCAACCACCCTGTGCTAAGCGTTCCTAACCGACTTCGGTCTTAATATTTGAAAAAGCAAATAAAAAAAGAAATTATTTTTGGTTCATATGTTATACAACAACAACAACAATGGTAATGGCACAACTGCTATTTGAAATAAAATGTTTGACATTCTTAAATATAATATTTTTAATAAAATATTGTTATTCCCTCTTGTTTTTCTTCCTAATTTCAGCCTTCCAAAAATTATGGCTTTAGTTTCTACTTCTGGACATGTACAGTGGTGGTCTTACAATTAGCACTTGCATTCACCAAAAGGTTTTGTATCGAATGTTTTAATTTTGAAAGCAATAATTTTGTTGTACGAATTAAATCCACGACATACTCTGAAGGCAATTAAGCATGGAGAAGTTAAAGTGGGTATGAAGATAAATTCGAATTTGAAAATCCAAGATGCAATCCATAAATTTTAGCAGCGCCACATTTGGCGTTAACAGAGCAAAATTTCCTCTTAACAGAATAAAATATGCCCTTAACAGAGTACTGTTTGATGTTTAACAGTATCCATTTGAACAAGATCACTTGTTTAGAAGCTAATTTTAGGGCATATACTAGATCTTTGAGTACCATACAATACTCAAAGGAAGGTTCCAAGGCCTCTTAATATAATCAGTAAAATAGTGACATATAACTTGATATGATATTATGAAAATTGGCTTTGAAAATATCAATTTTTTACTTGACAATTCTCTAGGAGATCAGTGGCCATTTTGGAACATATAAGATATAGTACACCATACAGAATAATTCCGTCCTCCAAGCCTCACCAATTATCCTTTACATATCAACACTTTTGTTTACAAGTAATAATGATCATTATGAGAATTATATTTTATGTCTGAAGAGTCTGCAATATTTGCAAAGTAGAAGACTAATCTACTATTGCCACTGTTAAACAGTTAACAGTGCTCGGTTAATAGCAAAGTTTACCCCGTTAGAGGCAAGAACTGGAGCTGCTAAAAGTGCAGGTTGGCGTCTTTGGCGAATTTAGGTTGTGTGGCATCCACCACAGCAAGATTTAAATCCACGCTATACTCTGAAGGCAATTAAGCATACGGAAGTTAAATAGTGGCAAAGTCATATTGTGTGGATTCATTCGATTCCACTCGCTCATGAAAACTTCTATATATAAAATGGATTTTTATGCAGGATATATATGATAATGATAACACCCTACACGATAGATTAAAGTATGTAGAGGACCAATAAGTGGACGTTCTGATTCCAATTCAAATTATGGAACAAGACAATTTATTTTTGGTTAAATTTGTTTTCTAAAAGTTCTCTTTTACTCTTTACATAGCTTAAGTATACTCCATCGAATATTTAATTACCCTTAAATAAATTTCGTATCGAAGGGTGTACTAATTATAAGGCCACCACTGTATTCTGTACATACATGTAAGCAATTGTGTGTTTTTGCACATTCTCAAAATTACAGCTACAACAACAACAATAAGAACAACAAAATATAGAATAGAATTGTTAATAAAAAATATTTTATTTTGTTTTGTATGTCATCATCAGTACAACGAAAACCAAAGGCAATCATTTCGTGACATTTTATTTTTATTTCTGAACCCATAATCCCATTTAAATTCATACGGTTTCAGTTATTATTGCTCTCCCATTGTCTGTCTGTTTGTCTGTCTGTCTAAAGGTCCTTTGCCTGCGTATGTCTTTCTATTTAAACATGTCGACTAAGCGAGAGAGAGAGAGAAACAGCAAAAGAGACAGAGAGTGAGAGTGATGTAATTGCCGAGAATATAAAATTTAATGGATTTTGGAAAATAATCATAAAAACACATGAAAAAAAAAAAACTTGACAAAATGGCATTAAAAAAAAAAAACAAAAATAAAAACGATGCGAAAATCATATTTTGTAACTACAAATTAAGCACGTGGAACTGTAAAATCAAATGAATTTTAAAAGCGGGAAACGTTTGGATAATAAAATTTGTGGCAATATTTTATACAAAAAAAAAAAAAGAGTTCCTTCAGCTGCATGGCCACACATCAGAATTATACCTTCAAACATCATTTTATAAGTGTTGTAAAGAAGAGGATATGTATGAATTCTGCAGTGCTGTTAGTGAAAATCATAAGAATTCTGATATTCTTTTACTAACACAATCACAAAAATATGAGTTTGATTGGTTAATTTGATGTATGGCCATGCTGCTTAACAAAACACAATAATAATAGCCCGACAGTCTGCAGGTTATCGCAAAAACATATAAATCGCTCAATGCCTGGCTTTGCCTTGGTGTGTTCATTTTAAAACAATTCATCAGTTGGAATGTAAGGAAATTAAATTAAAAAGCCATTAAATAAGTATACAAAGTGCTGCAAATACAAATTTACATTGTCATGGCTTTTCTTTTTGACACAAGAAAATTACCGATTTTCCAACAATTCTTAGACGATAATGTCCTCCATAAATCACCTAAAAAAATCAATGTAAAGCATAAAGAGAGAGAGAAGCAAATTTTACAAAAAGAAAGAACTAGACGATAAAACATTTGATAGGGGTTGGTTGAGATTCTTGACAATGCCACGCTGTATTTAAATACAAACAAGAGCATACAGCTAACAACAGCTCCTAGTAAGAGTTTTGAGCAAATCTTATACAAATTCCAAACACATTGTAAGCATATACAGCGAGACATTAGGCGTCAAGGCTTACTACAAAGAAAAAAACACAAGAAATTATCACGTATAAAGAAAGCAAATAATCTACCAAACACTCCTACTCCTACTTTTACTCCTCCTAGTCACTGTAAAAGGCAAAGGAAAATAAAAAAAAAAAAATTCCCTTTATTGATAATGCCAGGACTAGACAACAAGAGAAGTAAAACTGAATGAACGAAACAAAGAAAAAAAACAAAACAAAAATGACAAGAAAAATATAATTTATACGAATTTGGAAACACTAATCAGCGTTGCATAGCAGACGGCAAAAAAAAAAAGTGAAACAAAATCACGTACTAAGGCTCTGCTTATCGCTCCCTCTTTCGGCATCAGAGAACACATAAGCAAATGCATAGAACTGGTGGCAGATAAACAAATTCAAATTGCCAGAACCCTGCACTGCACAGAATGATTATGGTCGACATAATCGAGCTACTGTTTTGAGGCATTTATACAATTACAAAGGAATTTAAAGAGTCTGAAAGCCTTACAGATCTTCTGTTTGTCAAGTATGATTGATAATCCAAATTTATCATTTCCACGGCCTATTTAGCTTATCGTACGTGTCTTTATGGTATATTCCGCATTTGAATTTGAAAACTCGATCCCTATTAAATCCAATTCACACAACAATTGGAACAGGCTGTTAATTTGCAACGTTGTAGTTACGCCATTGGGTGCTCTAGCACACACTACTATGTGCGGATAACCGCTTAACAATAGCGTGTCTTAAATACTGCTATTATAGCGGCTCTTTAGTAGAAACCAAAAATAGCTTTTGCTTTTAAAAATGTCTCACAAGTTAATGTTTCTGCAACATGTTTGCCCATGTGCTTCCATAAGCCAAATGGTGGAGGAGGTGAAGGCGAAGGCGGGCATGCAAAAAGTTACGTGCAAAAAATTTGAAAATATTGGTTTCAACACTTGCCCATCGTCTTTAAATGTAAATGTGACTGTAAGTATTTGCCAAAGATGAGTAGAAGACAAGAGGAACATGTACGAAGTTCGTTCCATAAGCCATAACGTGATTTTCATTACATAACTATGTTCAGAGACCCAGTCTCTGCACATCTATGAATATCCTATGCTGGCTGGCTTTGTTTTTTGCTGTCATCCTTTAAAGAAGAGAATTTTCTTACAAATTTCCATTTCATTTGTATTTGAAAGAGTATGTATGTTTGAAGAAGCAAAAAAAAAAATGTTTTCTTTTGTGTTTGTTTTTCGTTATTTTTTCGGTTAGTAAATGACAGTTATCGTATGTCGGAAGCGGCAACGTTAACGACGACGACAATGAGTAGGAGTAGAACTATAAGACTGTGTGATAACTACCCCCACAAACAACCATTAATCATGTTTCCTGCAATTAATCATCAAAAACCGAGAATAAAACTCCAAAAAAAATAAGCAGGAAAATCGCCAAAAACAAAAACGTGTTATTGCCCTGATATTGCCCGGCAATAGAGAAGACTTTGTTTGTAAACAAAAGAAAGGCAGGCTGAGTGGTTGGCTGGCTGCCTGGCTGACTGATAGTGCGATAAAACCAGCATTGAATTGAAAGAAAAAAAATTAAAATTTAATTTTTAAAGTTTCATTAACCTTCCCCAAGAGTGGGCAGAGTGTGATAAAAAGAAATCTGAGAATTAAAAATTTTGAATTTCAAAATAAAAATTTTTTTTAATAAATTTATCGCGTTTAATTTCATATGCAAGGTTCAGGGCAGCATCATATTTAATATTTCATTAACGAAAACAAAAATAAAAAACAAAAATAAACAATTAATGTTAACACTACAGTAAGACGTGCTTTGCTCCATTTTTATCTTTTTTTTCCACATAACAATTCCTTTAATGAGATGAGCTTAACGGTAAAACCTTGCATATTAGTATGTACAGTAGTGTATACCTAATACACTTGCCTATCATCATCAGTAACGGTAAGAAATTAAAAACAAAGTGAGAGTTTTTGAAACAAAAAAGGGAGAAGAGAGTACAAGAACTCTAAAACGTGATTAGTTTAACAAATGTTTACTTATAAATATTAAATAAAGGCGGCTTTTAATTGAAAAAAAAAAAATAGTTTTGACAGGAAAGAAAAAAAGCCTTGAAACTAAAATGCTGCCAAACATTTATTAGCAAAAGAAAATCCATAAATGTCTGCAGTTTTCTATTGAAAAAAATCATCAACCGTTATTGGGTATTAAAATAAGATCCCATTAATGTTGCTCATTAATATTAAACCTTTAATCATTAAGCTTAAGAGAGTAGCAAAAACAAAAACTAGAGAGAGTAAGAGTAAGAGCAACTGAGTATAACCTTAACTTTTAACACTTGCTTGCTGTTGTTTGTTTATTTTCCCCTCTTTGAAAGACTATAAGACTACATACATGCATACATACATGTGTATGGGTGTGTGTGTACATAGAAGCTTTGGGTTTATTTAAAGGATTTGTATGCTCCCACATACATACATACATTGTGGCATACACATAACCATAACTAATTGATTTTACCACTACATATGCATGGCTGGTTCTTTGATAAATTTTTGTATTTATTACAGCAGCAAACTTACTAAAACAATGTTAGTAGATTCACTCTATTTACACTATCTCTGTCTCTCTCTGTCTATTTGGTTGCCACTCTTACAATTTTCATAAGGGTAGTTTCACATTGTAAGCTAGAGTGTCTTATTTAATATACGTATTAAGTTTGACAAAAATAAAATTTTGCAAACAAAGAGTTTAAATTAATTAACTTGACTTTGTACCTCAAGCGTGCGTGTGTATAAGCATATTATTACAGTGGACGTCCAGTAGTACGAACGCTCTTTATTACGAATTTCCAATAATGCGAATGGCAAAATTTTCGCATTGACTACTCTATAGTATGAAAGATGGGCATTTTTTTTCTATTCGATAGTGGTGGTTTGTTATAAGAATTAGAGAGAATTATAAGAAGTAGAGACATTTTTTGTGAGCAGCTAGGTCGTAATCCTGTCTGAAGGGTTGTAATGGCCAATTATGTACATATGTATGTATGTAGAGACATTTTTAAAGGAAAAAAACTTTCAATTAAGGCTCTTCTAATATTAGACAAAGCTCCAAATCATCCACCGGCATTTGAACTGGTTCATGATGCTAAAGATGAACAGATTTGGGTAATGTATGTGCCCACAATGTAACTCCACTAATACAGCCCATGGACCAGAATGCAATTAGGCTCTTAAAACTGCATTACCGTAGCAATTTACATACATACATACATAATTGGCCATTACAACCCTTCGTCAGGATTACGGCCTAGCTTCTCAACACTACTCATGTTGTGTGCGTTAATTTTATACATGAGTGGCGGGACCTACAGTTTAAAGTCAACTCCGAACGACAGATTTTAAGAACCATTTTCATGACAGGTTCATTTACTCTCAGAGTTTTTGCCAGAAATCTGCTGAGAGGAAGTCGCCGAAGAAATACTTTTTGCATTTTGTTTTTGATGTCTGGCCTGGGATTCGAACTCGGGCCTTTCGTCTAATAAGCCAACACACTACCTACTAGACCACGGTGACTTCAATTTACTGTCAAAAAATTGTATCTTCCAACGAAAATTTAGAAACGTCCCTCAAACAAACCACTTTATTTGAAGCCGTTTCATTGGTTGCCTTAGCCTGGGAAAAAGTATCCAGTGATTCCATAAAGAAATGTTGAAAGAAAATTTTGGGCAATGACAATTTTGAGGGCCAGGATGATATTCCACTATTAGTAGTGTGTGACAGCGAGAAGATAAGAGCAATTTCCAAAATGTACAATTTACTACATGCAAATTTTCCAAATTCACAATTTGATTTTCTTGATTTATTTGAATGGAATCTTGATGATCCAAGTGAAGAAATTGAATTGGATAATGATGTCGATGAGGATCATATTTTATTATGTATATATTATATTTTATATGTATGTACATACATTAGTATATTCTTTCATGCCTGTTTAAGTACAAAAAATGAATTAAAAAATATACATATATGTATGTAATATGTAATCTAAATATTATTTATTTATTTATTTATTTATTTATTAATTACAATACAATTACAAATTATATTCTAATTTTTATACGAGCGGAGTAACAAGACCATATGCTCGGTAGTGTCACAGACCAGAGTCTCTGGTGGGAATCGAACCCACGACCCTCACGCTAATAGTCTAGCACACTACCCACTAGACTACCAGGGCACCCTATCTAAATATTTTATGTGAATTATTTGAATTGGAACATAAAAATGCATTGTTCAATAATACGAATTTTTCGGTACTACGAAAGGGCCTGACAATATATAATTCGTACTAGCGAACGTCCACTGTAACGAGTGTATGAAGGATTTTTTTTTTAAGTTTTGTTTGTTCTTTAAAATTACACTCTATTCTCTTTATCTACAAAACTATTACAGTGTTAGAAAGAAAAGCCACGAAAACCTAACTCCCTTTAAGTTTTTTTTTTTACAAATTGTGACTCATTTTTCTTTTAATTTTTTTTAGTAATTTCCTTTGAGAAAATAAAAATAAATGTTTAGTCTTCTAAGCCATATAATGAGTTAAAATTGAATCCTATAAATTATAATCAAATAATACCAGAGTACAGTGGAACATAGCAGTGTTGCGGAGGAGTGTAAAACTGTTGAGAAAAACTTTATTACTGGCTCGTACTTACTGCCCACTAACTGAATATTTATTTTCAAACCTTAGAAAAGTTGTTGAGGGCAGCAAAGAAAACAAATAAAACAAAAACAATAAGAAATGAGGTTAAGCCAAGAAGAAATTCACTTAAAAACAAAGACAGAAAAACAGAAAACAAACACAAGCAAATAAACTTTAGAAATTAATTTTTATTGTTGAAAGCATTTGTATGCGTTAAGAGTTTAAGAATGCGTTAACGACAACAACAACAACAATAACAATAACAACATTTTCTATGCAAAAATAATGAGAAATAATAGTGGAACAAGAACAAGACAACAACAAGAATAACCAGTAAGAAAACCACAATTGAAATCGGAAAGAAAGAACGGTCAGAAAACTTATTTTAATTAGAAAAAAAGAAGAAGTTTTTTTCTTAAAAAAGATTGACAAATAAAAGCAAACTTAAAAAAAAAACACGAGAATGCAATTTAAAGAAGTTTTGAAAAATTCACAGCGTATTGGATTAGATAACCTCACGGTATACATATATTCGTAGACGATGAAAATAAACGTCAATGGTAGAAGCGAATAAAGCACATCCAACTTTGAAAATAATTCACTTCAAACAAGCCTGCTCTGTAAAACAAAGTTATTCGTGACCGCTGGTTAATAGAACTGAAACGTCCTTACATCAACGACCAATACATAGTCCAGTCATTTCTACAACAATCGGATCAACATCGCGTAACGTCCTGAAAACTGCTGAATCATTCGAAAATTGTTTTCCCGGAATAGAACTTTTAGTAAGTTAGTAAAAACAGCTCAGGTACAACTACAACAACAATGTCCAGTTTGAAAACACTAGCTGGCAATAGCCTTAGCCTCGCGGTCATTACACTGAAAATCTATCTAGCCTTATGGCTTGTTTCACAATGTGGCGAAAATTAATAGAAGCCTTGGCTACCAGCCATAAATGGTTTTTCTAAATTTTGGTGGTGAATGCAGAGCACCATGTCGTATCACATATAAATCACACAGACCTCTGGCCTGTGTTGTAAATCACTTTCACTTCTAATAAAGCCGAATGGGTCACAGATTATGTAGCACGTGATAAATAATAATAAATCCGGTACCCGACGACTTAGCCTTCAGCTAATAAAGTACCATCAATGTCAGTAAATGAAAGGAAAACATTTCGCTATCTTCTTTAGATTTCCCTTGATCAGAATATATGTCTTCTATGCTGCCTTCAATGGCTTCAGACTCGTGTGATTATCTGCAAATAACTGAATATCAATGACATGTGATAGTAACACTGTACCCAGTTTGTAGTGCCTAGAGGGATATTATAACCGCCAACCCCCTAATATAAAGCTCATTCCCCCACCAGTTCTAATTTCCATGGTATAGACCATGAGCAATCTCAGCTCATGGTAAGAAGTGAATTTGGATCATGAATATTTTGGAAAAGAGAGAATAAAGTATCAGTCCACATTCCAATGGACAGAGTCTCAGTTAATCACTGTATGAATATGAATTCACATTTGCGTTTCCATCCAAGCAGGCGCCCAAGTCCAAAATGTACAAAGAAATTTTGTAGCAAACATTTCAAACGCATACACGGCAAGGTAAACATATAAGCTCTTCAAGTTCCTGTGATTAATAGCTTTCCAAATCTATATCCTGAGTTTACTAACAGGTCGGTTGCTTACTTCATTAACTGCTGACACTCAGTCAACAACGCTTCGTACGTCAAATGACATTTTAAAAGAAAATGTTTCTCATTTTATTGTTTTTTTTATTTTGTTTTTATTCATTAAAAAATAAATGCATTCTTTCATGAAATATTGTTTCTTTCTTGGCCCCTTCTATATTGGCCTTATCACTGGGGCTATAATTAAAGAAAAAAAATGCGAAAAAAGAAGGAAAAAAAATGTGTTTGTTTTTTAATATTTTATGAGTCTTTATTAATAAAACAATAATAATAATACCCTGAGAGATAATATTAAAGCAAGACCAAGACCAGCTCTTTATCAGTATCCGAGAAATAATAACAACAACTATAGGCTGCAGTAGTAGTACTGTAGTAGAGGAGTTGCAGTTGTAGTTGTCATTGTCGCAATAAAACCCGATAATAATATTGAAAAGCGAGAAAGAAAAAAAATCCAGCGCTGATATCGAAATTCAATTTCCCCCAAAACAGCTGGGCAAAGGGAAGGAAGGGAAAAAATAAGAAGAAAAGAAAAGGAATTTTATCGGAATTATTTCGTTTTTTTGAGGAAATGATATGAGAAATAAAAGATTTTAAAAGGCTTTACACGAAAATAAATTAAAAATCATGCAAAGAAATTAAAGCAAATGCGGGTAATGCTGCAGAAGTTTGCTGCATGCAATTTCTAAGCAGCCTAAAGTTCTAAGGCCCAAAACGATTAAGTTATTGCACTATGTGACATGTTGTAGGCGACAGTTAATAGCGGGAGTTACTGGATACTTCAAGAACTAGCAGGGTGTTCACATAAAGGGTTAGGAAGCTGGAGATATTTTATAGAAACCAAGTAGAAGAAGGGTCACTTAAAAGACAGTTTATACAATATCATCCTTATAATTTTGGCCACACACTGTTGAAACTTTACAAAAAAAAAAAAGTGTTGAAAGATCACTATCATAAAGATTATTTTTATAAAAAAAAACAATGTATGTGAAGATCAATTCAAATTTAAAAACCAAAGACACAAACCCACACTTTTAGCAGCGCCACTTTTTGCTTCTAACAGGGTAAACTTTGCTATTAACAGAGCACTGTCAACAGTTTAACAGTGGCAATAGTAGATTAGTCTACTTCTACTTTGCAATTATTGCAGACTATTCGGACATAAAATATAATTCTCATTATTATTTGTGATTAAAAGTGTTGAAAAGGATGGTTGATGGGGCATGGAGAAGGGAAATTTTCTAAACTCTCAAAATTATTCCAGCTATCCCACTACCACGGTTCGCGAGAGCACCCTCTGGACTACCATTTGCATATAGTCTATATGGTGTAATATTTATTTTATGTTCAAAAAAGGCCACTGATCTTCTAGAGAATTTTCAATCAAAAAATTGCTAGTTTCAAGGCCTCTTTTCACATTACCATACCACTTTGCCTGTGACTATGTTGCTGATTATATTAAGAGGCCTGGGAGTATGATATGGTACTCATAGCTTCTAAACAGGTGAGCTTGTTACTGTTAAACAGCTAACAGTGCTCTGTTAAGGGCAAATTTTGTTCTGTTAAGAAGGAAATTTTGCTCTGTTAACGTTAAATGTGGCGCTGCTAAAATTTATAGATTGCGTCTTCGATTTTCAAATTCGAATTTATCTTCACACACATTCAAAAAGATTATTTTTATTTAAAAAAACATTTTTTTTCTTATTAATTTCGTTAATTTTTGTTCGCATAATTTTTGCAAAAGAGTATTAAAAAAAATGCTTTAAAAAATTACTGTTGTTGTTGTTGTTTTTGTGTTTATTTTGTTAATATGCAAACATGTTGATATTTTCTTAAGCAAAACATTTAAACATTTTGGTTGGGGCTGTTGTGTTGTATTTGTTGTTTGTCTTCATTTAAATTAAATAAATTTTATTCGTATTTTTATTTTTTTTTTTTTATTTTTTATTGTTTCTGCTTGTGTTGTTGCTGATTTTGGATTTCTAAATTTATTAAAAAAATTAAAAAAAAAATAAAATTGGAAATTCAAGTGTATGAGTACGTTCAATACGTACACGTACACGAACACGAACACGAACACGTACATTGACGTTGATGACTGACTGACTGTTTAGCCATTGAAAATGTATTTTTATTTTGTGGCTCATAATTAAACAACAACAACAACTAAACCAAAAAAAAAAATAAAAAAATAAATAAATAAATAAAATAAACGATAATAATCAAGACAATGATGTTAAAGTCGTTTTGTACAACACCCTACTTTTCAATTGTATTTTGAGCAACTTATGGCATTGTCTTCTAGGATCCAGCTAAGCGTTAAGCTACTTTACAGGATCCATAATTATTCAAATGTAAACATTTTTACATTGTAGGGCATTGAAATGGTTGCCTTTTGTTGGCGATTTTTATTTGTTTCAATTAATTATGGAAACTCATACTCATAAATTTGTGGTAGATTCTTCGAGAAAGATTTTTTCTGTTTTTTTTTTAATTTATTTTTAAAATTATTTATATTATTTCAACTGCTTTTTGTTTTTTTTAATGTGAATAATTGAAATGCCAATGTTCTTAAATAAGCCCTGGTCACCACAATACCTAGTGGAGGCGATGGAGTAAACGATGACGAAGAACTCAACTGTAACCGCACAACGTTTAAAAACCGATCATAGAGAACAATAAAAATATCAACAACTGATTTAATTTAATTTAATATCTTAACAAAATATCAGATTCATAAACTACGAACGAACGTCATCAGATACAGTAAAGTCTGTAAAAAAAAGGCTTCCTGGAAAAAAGGTTACAAAATTAGAAAAACTTTTAATGGTGGAGAGGTATTCTACGTTGTTTAATAAAATTTTTTTTCAGTTCTTCTCATATTTTTTTATTGGGTATTTGAATTTCAGAATACATACATACATATATAGTTTGTTTATAATTTTCCAAAACAAAAAAAAATAGGAGGAAAAAAACAATACTTTTTGTTGATATTGATTTACGCACATGCTTCAAATTGAAACAAAATGGAACAAAAAAATTTTGTTTCTAAAAAAAAAGGCGTGAAAAATGTTTATTTAAGTTTTATTATGGCATTCAGTATTGCTTCCCTATAGAAACTACGTACGAAAACTATGAGAACATCAGCTCTTAAACACTCTGGGGCATAGAGCAAGAACAAAACTTTCAATTGCTTTCGAAAATTGAAAAGCAGAAGAAAAAAAAAATTGAAAAAAATTGTTTTTTTTTTTTATTGGAAAATAAATTTTAAGATCAATCGAATGGAGAAGGGAATTGAAATTATAAATAAATTGTATACAATTTGTTGTGTATTTTGTTTGAAAAAAAAAACAACAAAAAATGAAAATATTTCACACACAGAATGTAAACATTTCCTAATACAAAATTATTTAAGTAGCCAAACAAGCCCCATACAATTGTGAAAATTATCTGCTACTGCTATTGCTACTCTTTATCTCTCCCTCTCTCTCCGTATTTATTCTCTTTTCATATTTTTGTTTATTATTTAAAAGCTCTCCTTCTTCCTCTCTTCTTTCTCTCTCTCTCTTTAAATAAGGCTGAGTAAAAATGTTTAAAAATATAAAATTTTAATGCCAAAAATATAAAATAATTTCCAATTAAATGCCAGAAAAGATTTATGGCCACACATTGATGGGGCCTGTAATAATAAAAATAAATAATTTATCAAATTAATACTACAGCAACAAGAACAGCAACAAAATACACTGGAGAATTGATAACAAATCATTTGAACACACAAGTGAAGTAAACAATTGATCGGCGCTTATAATGACTCCACTATCGGGTGCCACTGTAAGTATTTACTCACACTGTAAAGATAACAAAAAACAGTGCTTCAAAACGCCTTGAGCGTGCGCTATTGCACTACGTTATTGCCGTCACTAACAGTGTTGATCACTTAAAAAAAAAAATTTAAAATAATGCAGGAATGGATGGCATCCTGTGGTATCTGGAGATTTCTCTGACCCGCATATAATATCAGGCACACAGTACACATCAGAGATCAGCAATGAGTCGTTTTTTCGCTACTCATAAGCACTCTATGAAAATTTAAATATAAATGAGTTAACAATATTGAAATTTAACTATTTAACTCTGATTCATTCATACTAGTCACTACAACATTGATTTATAAGTACAGGTTGCAATGAGTATGCGTACAACGTTCGACATCAAACTCATACCATTCGAAATATGTTGGATTCATAAGCCTACTCACATTAGATTCATAATTTTAGAAAAATACTTATAAATGATTCGAGTGCGAATTTACAGTCTTAGTTGCTGTTGTATTTACAAAAAAAAGAAAATCAGACAGAGCAGCAAGCAGAGCAAACACACAATCCTCTAGTGAGTATTTTAGTGTTTGTACGCGATTCATACTTATTTTGTGATTCGTGTATATGATGAGTTATGAAGAGTCGAAATCAATAACAACATCATACGTGTTGTTAAGTATGAATGAGTATGATGAGTACTTCAAACTTTGAATATGAGTAGATGTTCCATGATTATAAGTATGAATGCGTGCGTATAAATATCAGAAATTATGAGTATGATTCGATTCTACTCATTGCTGATCTCTGGTACATCATCACTGGCTTTGGCCGATTTGAGATCATATTGAACCGATTGAATTGCAGTGATTCCAGTTCACTTATGGTTAGTGAGTGTAGGGCATTTAAAGGAAAGCCTTTGATTTTTATTGAGCCACCAGGCAGGAATGCAATACAAGTGTTATTGTGTCTCTAGCTTTTCTTCCTTTCCTACTGTTCCTTGCCTTACAATCTTTGTTGTTCTAAAGATGGTTTTGATTTTCATTTACTTCACTCTCTGTGTTAGTATTTGTAATTGTTTTTCTTGCTGTTGTAAGTGTAATTTACGTTTAAACGTATTTTTTTTTTTTTTGCTTCTGTTGTTTGTTTTTTCTATTGTAATATAAACATTGAGAGTGAGAACCAGTGCAGTAACTAAAAATAACTACAACCACAACAACAACAAAACAAAAACAAGAAGAGTGAAAAGAGTAACAACATATAATGCAAAGCATAGAATATAATGGAACGACAAATAAATAAACAAAACGGAAGTCGAATGAGGGAAATATAGGAGCAAAACATCCGTTATTTTACGCTCATTAATTATGGGACTCCCTGTTTGTTTTCAGTTTTGTTTTTCAATATTTCGTAAATTTTTCTGTTTTTCTGTTATTTTTTCTGAATTTTTTTAATTATTGTGGTGTGAGTAAAAATTATTACTCTTTAGAATGTTTAGAAAGAAAGAAACGGCAATTGCTAGTAGTAAGGCTGGGAATAAACCATACGAAAAAGGCAAGAAATTTCTAAGATTATTGATTACTACATACGCGGTTGGAAAGAGGACGCTCTGGACTATCATTTGCATATAGTCTGTATGGTGTACTATTTCTTATATGTTCCCAAATGGCCACTGATCTTCTAGAGAATTTTTAATCAAAAACTATATTTTTGCAAAGCCTATTTCAACAATACCGTATCACTTTCTATGTGTCTATGTTGCTGATTATATTAAGACGCATTGGAACACTCCTTTGAGTATGATATGGTACTCAAAGACCTAGTATATCCCCTAAAATTAGCTTCTAAACAAGTGACCTTGTTCAGATGGTTACTGTTAAACAGTTAACAGTGCTCTGTTAAGAGCACATTATGCTCGTTAACAGCAAATTTTGCACTGTTAATGCTAAATGTGGCGCTGCTAAAATTTATGGGGTGCGTCTTGGGTTTTCAAATTCGAATTTATCTTGACAAACATTAGTTGCGAGGCAATTCAAAGCATTTATCGGAAACTTTTTGACAAAACTGTTACCAAAATATACCGATACGAATTTGATTTTTACTATGGCTCCTATAGTTTGCAAAAAACTACACATATTCAGTGTAGGAAGTTCTATGTTAAAATATGTACGACTGCTTTGATTGCTTAAACAACGGATTAAATAATTTCAAGTCCTTTAATCCTTTGAATAACAAGTCATTGCTGGCCATAGACAATGTATTACTCGAAATAAAAATTTGTTAGCTTGGTTTGGACTTCTATGAGGCTCTACGCGAATTGGTAGCAGGAAAACACTTATACGGCTTACAACCTCTGCAGTCATGAGAAAGAGAAGAAGGCTTTGTAAGGAAAATCGAAATTTTCTTATTTTTAGAGCTTTCTTTGAGGTCGCAGACAGGCCATGGACTATATTATGCTTTGCCGCAGTAAATGCCAAAGAGTTGTGCCTTAACTTTCTTTGGATAGCCAATAAGAGGATATGTACCCTAGCATCGCACAAACTAAGTATTGTAAAACAAGCTCTGTGTGTTACTAAGGGCTATAGTAGATGGAAATTCATAAAATTGTATTTGTTAAGTGAGACCATTTAAAATTGGTCCTTCATTACAAATTTAATATTTACAGCGACGCACAATGGGATTTTTGATGCCTAAAATGGGAATTAAATCGTGGGAGATTTCCTGGTTGCTTTTTTAACTTTTTTTTTGTTTATTTCGCTTAAAGAAGATAAATCCATAATAAAAAAAAAATTGTGACCTGAAATGCATAAGGGCCTAACAACCAAAACATTCAAAATTGATTAAAAGGCTTTTTGTGAAATATTATTTCATAGGAAACTACAGATCAAGCTTTTACTTTACTTTACTTTTCCCAGAGATGGGAATAAAATTTTAATTGAAAAAAAAACAAACATTGCTTACCTGTTGCCATTGATCCTCAATGGAGGGTTGTGATGAAAAATATCCTGTGGTACAGATGCGTTCCAATTCGCTGAAAATATTCCCGCTCGGTAGTATATCCATATTGGCGTCCATACTATAAATATCCCAGGACTCCGTGATGGAAAATTTATTTTTTTTTTATTGTTTTTTTTTTTTTTTTCTTTCAGATAAAGAACTTAAAACACTTGGAAATTAAAAAAAATTTAAGAAAATTTAAAAAACTTGCTGGGAATTATATATTTTTTTTCTCTTTTTGATTTTAATTTTATTTTGAAATGATTTCTTAAGACTTTTTCTATTCTTTTTCTTATTTTTTAAACACTAAACACTATTTTTTTCTTTTTTTGTAATTTTTTTTGCTTAAATTTTCTGGTTAATTTCCATGGGTATTTATTTAATTTTTTTCAATATTTTTATAATTTTTTATTGATTTTTCTTTCTGGATTCTTTTTAAAATTTTTATTCAAATTTTTTTTTATTACGAAAAGGGCATGTATGGTGATGGTGGTGGCGTGTTGATTGACCAGGTATTTTCAAAGCCAATGAATCTAAAAAAAAAGAAAACGTTTCAAAAAAATTAATTAAAATCTATTTATGAAAACGACAACAATAACAACAATAACAAAAGAATAAAAATTACATATGCTTTAAGCATAAAACATTATGTTGTTGTATAGTTTATGGTTAATTATAATTTGTTTTGTGTTCACAATTTTTTCATTCTTTTTCAATAAAAATTTTCTTAACTGTTATGTTTTCCTCTTTATTTTTTTTTTGTATTTCGTTAAATTACCCACCATTTCATGCGGTCAGTGACCTTAAAAACAGAAGAAAAAATAAATTTGGGTTTGAAATTGTGTTTCTTTATAAACACCCGTGTGTGTTTTCCTTTCTCTAGTTACCATTTTTTTGTTGTTGTTTTCGTTGTATTTTTCTTTATTAACTTGGCTTTAAAAACAGAACATTAAACTGTAACCAATAGCCCATGTGTTTTGGTAGTAAAAAAAACCGAAACAAAACAAAAACACTCCAAATGTCGGGACAGTCAGACAACCTAACGCCATACATTTGGCTGAGCTGTTTGTTCACTGTTCATATTACATTCTCAACCACTGTTTCTTCAACGTTTTGGTGTTCATTTTGTACTGCATTATTTGGGCATATTTATTTGGCTTTTTTTTATTGAAAAAAAAAACAACAACACAAAAGAAAACAAAGAAAATATTTTTTTTTGTTCGATAGTACAGTTGCAAGTTATTCAAATACTTTTTAGGGAATTTTAAAGAAAGTTCCTCAGAAGCTTTATTTACAAGAATTTCGAAGAATTTGAAATTCCAATTTTCAAGTTTTTTTTAGCAAAGGTAATGTTAAACGATTATTCAAAATTGTCACAACAGGTCAAAGGGTCAAAGGTCAGGCCAAAAGCTAAGAATTAAAAAATTTCTACATGGCGACCAAAATATTTACAAAAAAAAATTTTGAAATATTTAATTAGGAAAGGTCAAAGGTTAAAGGTCAACGCTCATATATTGACTAATATATGGCACAAACTAACGCTGGATGGCGTTAATCGAATACAAAGAAAAAAACATTAAATGTTGCAAGAACCAGCCAAACGGTTATAATATTGGTTTGATCCAGTCCATGCAGTACTCTTAGGAAGACCAATTGAGTTTGTGGTTATCAAGAAACATACAAGAAACATTCTCTAGAAGATCAGTGGCCATTTGGGAACATATAAGAAATAGTACACCATACAGACTATACGCAAATGATAGTCCAGAGGGTCGTCTTTCCAACCGTGGTAGTGGGATAGCTGAAATAATTTTGTGAGTCGAAATTTTGAATTTTAAAAAATTTGATTTTTGGACAAAAATCTGTCAAAATTCTCTAGAAGATCAGTGGCCATTTGGGAACATATAAGAAATAGTACACCATACAGACTATATGCAAATGATAGTCCAGAGCGTCCTCTTTCCAACCGTGTATAACATAACATAATTGGCCATTACAACCCTTCAGTCAGGATTACGGCCTAGCTTCTCAACACCACTCATGTTGTGTGCGTTAATTTTATACTTGAGTGACGGGACCTACAGTTTAAAGTCGACTCCGAACAGATTTTTTTGAGAAGCTTTTCATGGCAATTTTTACTCGTAGAATTTTTGCCAGAAATCTGCTGAGAGGAAGTCGCCGAAGAAATATTTTTTTCATATTTCGTTTTTGATGTCTGACATGGGATTTGAACTCGGGCCTTTCGTCTAATAAGCCAACACACTACATCAAGACACTGTATGTAGAATTCATGGCCGAGAAGCAGTTCTCCTTCACGTAAATAAGGCTTTATGCACAAGTTAATCCAAAGAAACCACAGAATCACTGCCGACTAGCAACAATATCGACTCATTTCTGTAACGAGATGAGTTAGATGGCAAACAATTGGTTCAGCAATGACATCAACAAAGCGATTGCTAGTCGTTCACTCGTTTAAAGCGGTGACTCAGATAGAATTGACGAAGAGATATGGTTCGCCGTGGGTTTAATGGGATTGAACAATTATGCTACTGCTAGTGCGACTCCATTCATACATACATACATAATTGGCCATTCCGATTAATCCTTCAGTCAGGATTGCAACCTAGTATCACACACCACCTATGTTGTGTGTGATAATTTTATACATGAGTGGAGGAGACCTACAGTTTAAAGTCGACTCCGAATGGAAACATAAGCCGCCGAAGAAATATTTTTCATATTTTCGTTTTGATGTCTGACCTGGGAGGTTTAAACCAAGGCTTTACATTTAAAAATTCAACACACTACCTACTAGACTACGGCGACTTCCATTACAAACAAATTCTTTATACGTACCGGACCTCTACTGACAACATTTGAAACATCTTTAGGAAGCAATAGCTTACATGTAGTAAACTTTAGCCAATGGAACAAGAATTGTTTTTCATCGGGAGAACACTAGATTTTAAGAGTAACTTGGCTGAGACCCTGTTGGATGGTCAGCTGAACCAGTTTTATAGTTTATAGCCTGAAACTGAGGGCTCTTAGTGATTACCATCTGTTCAAGACTATCTTACCAAATTCAAAGCAATCGTAGCAGATGAAAATCGTTCCTTTTTTAGAACAGGGTCTAGAGATTTTATAAAAAAAAATCAAGAATAACTTCACCGTCAAAATGATGACAAGTCGCGAAATTTCAGAGTTCCAATAATGACTAATAAGCCTTCGAAAATACAAAGACTTCACACCGATTGTATTATCACCCTGAAATCACAACGGAAGAGACCTACTTCTCTGGCAAATGCTGACAGATGGTAAGGACAGAATCATGGTGTGTCCATATAAATAATGTACTACGCGGCTTATACTCTCAAACTTAAATATTTCTTAAAAAAGAAATAAAATTTTACAGTTTTTTGGATTAAAATTAATTAAAGAAAAAAAAAATAAAAATCTATTATTTATTAACGTTTAAACAATTTTAAAAACATTTAATTTGAAAGCAAAATAATAAACATTTTACAGTCCCCTTAACAGTGTTTCACACGCTTTAACAATGAAAATTATTGTTTAGTTTCGTATCTCAAAACAAAACCGAACATTTTTTAACGCTTTTTTCCGGCTCTTAAAAAACATTTCAAAAATCTTTAATTTTTACTACACACAGTGGAACAGGTTTAAATATTTTCAAAACCGTTTTCTTAAATAGGCGGCAATTTTGTTATTGTTTTCCTTCATAAAAACAACAACAACAGCAACAACCATGTCTTTTTGTTTTATCAAGGTTTTTATACACTGTTTTTTTTTTTGATATTTACTTTGTCATAAAGATTTTTATTTTTGTTTTTATTGTAATTCCCTTTTATAAAGGGTTTCTTGATTGTAGCAGCAGCAGCAGCTACAACTGGATTTTTGTTTTGATTATAAAACGTAACAGAAATTAAACACACATATACACATGCACATCCAAACAGACAGTTTATGGTTGCCATATTAACACAACTTAAAGCAAGGCACACACACATACACACACAGCAACATCATACAAGGGGAACTTGAAACAGGAAAAATAGCAAGCAAAACATAAACAATGCAAGCAAGCAAAGCTTTTTCTTGTCAACAAAAATTAAAAACAATAACAATCACGTTTACTCACAGAGAGGGGTAGAGTGGAGATAGAGCGAGAGTGGAGAGTAGCAGCATAAAAAGAAACAAGAATTCAACCAAATTTGGTTACCAAAACAAAAATCTTAACAAAACAAGAAACGAAAACAAAACAAAACAAAACATGAAAAATATGAAGAAAAACAACAAACAAGCGGGAGAAAAATAAGTAACCATCATGCATAAAGAGTGATGCGAGACGAAGTAAAAGAGTTAAGGTAATAATGAGTACATCATGCGTTAACAACAACAACAATAGCAACAAAATATATAACTGATACATGAAAAGAAGCAACAAAAACAAATAAAAAACAAGTTAGAAAAACAACAACAACAACAACACCAACTTGGTAACAAGTAACGAAAGCCTGTTAAAAATTGTTACGCACATGATTTGTTGTCGTATACTTGCACACAGTGGAGTGCATACAAATATGCTTACATTACGGTACAGTTTAGGTTTGTATGGCAAAATGTCAGCAACACTGTTGTTGTGGTTGTTTCGGTTTTTATTGTTTTTTTTGTTGTTTTTCATAAAAAGTGTTGATTTAAGGAATTTTTATTTTTCTAGGTTCTCTTAAATCAATTTTGAGTGTGTGTGTGTGTGTGTGTGTGTTTAGAGAAAACAGAAAAAACAACGGTTTTGTTTACATATTGTTTTTCTCATTGACTTTCAATAGTTGTTGCTTTCAAATGAAGAATTTCTTTGACAAATATGTTGTTGTTTTTATTGTTGTTGTTGTTGTACCCATTATTTGTTTACATTAACGCTTGAAAACCCGCGTTTATACTTCGTCAGTAGGCGAATGAAGAGGGCAAAACAAAGCTAAAACTAGAGACGATTTCTTGGGTAAATAAAAAGAAAATTTTTAAGAGTCAAATTACTGGCTGATTGTGCATGATTGATTTGATTTAATTTCTTCAAAAAAAAATGTTTTTTTTTTATTTTCAAATGTTTTTGAATTTAAAAAAAAACCGGTTTGAAATCTTCTCAAGTATTTGCTCTTTTTGTTCCCCCGTTTCTAATTTCATTAATTTTCATTAAATTCCTACTCTCTTTCTCTCTCTCTCTCTCTATCTGTCTGTCTCTCTTCAAATAACTTCAATGTTAAAATCAATTGCAGCATTAGCAGCAACAACAAAAGCAAGCCCACATAAAATGTAATTTAAAAAGAATTCTGCTTTTAACACTCTCTACCACTACTACTCTCTCTCTCACTACTTAATTTTAATTGCATTGATTTTGTTTATTTCTCACTACACTTTCATGCATACATTCAAACACTTACACATCCCTATACATATATGCACTCAAACTTACATTAACAAACCTGCAGATGCATTGTTTGTGGCTTAATATGTAATTGTAACACGTGCAGAGCAAATGTACATACACACACACACTTGCATTACCCACACATGTCTGATTGAAGTTTTAAAATTCAATGAAAATTTTTTAAAAAATTACAAGTGATGTTGAGCAGAACAATAGCAACAACAACAACTACTACTACTATTACAACCAACAATAAATGGCATTTAAAATAGAGAAGCAACGAATAACACGAGTAAATTTCTACTTGACTATACACACACACACACACATGCAAGCACAGGATAACTTGAATTGTTTTGCTGAGTTTTACTGTGTGTCTTATAAGAGTACTGTAAATACACTTCTTATAAGCAACTGTAAATCAATTAAAACTCCTTTTAAATTTTGTTTTTGTTTTTGTTTCTCCTGCTCTGCTAAGTGTGGTGGTGGTACTGTTCAATGTTATTTCAAAGAGAATTTCTCTTTAAGAAAAACAAAAAACGAAAAAAAGGAAAAGTGCTGTCAAATTTTAATTTCAATTTCAATTGATTTTCTATTGTTGCTTTAGTATTTAAAAATTGTAAGTATGAGGGGCGACGAAGCAAAGATATTGTATAGAGGCTGACAAACTAACGGCATAACGGTCCGTCCATGTTATGCTGGTGTATTAATAAAGGGGAGGTTTTTCTTCTTATAAATGAAATTTTTTAAAGAGTGTGAAATATTTATTAACAATTGATTTCATTCTTAAAAAAAAAAAAAGAAAAAAATCCTTTTGTTTGATTTGTTTTTTGGCTTATCAATCATGGCGTGGCTTTCTTTCAATACATTTTCATTTTTGATGAAATGCGGGTCCTCATAAAAGGGTGTGGAAAGTTAAGCGGCATTCAGCCGTTATTTTTTGTGTTGCATGGTGTTGCAAATTGAAGAATTATTATGACACATGACGACATATCAGATAAAAGAAAGAATTACACCAAAAGGAAAGCATTTAAATTGTTTAAGTGACTAAGAAGCGGAAAATTATGGTCAAAATGAATGAATTAATGATACTGGCTAAGTGATAACATAGGTTACAGTCAGTGGATGAGAAGTTGTGGTACCCTTGAGCCTAAATCGTTCCATATTACAATATGATAACTGAAATTATAGCATATTTTTCAAAGGTCTTCTGAGGTTCATAAGTTTAGAGAACCATATCCAGTACATATGGACGGTTGAAGCGTAATGCTGTTACGATTTTTCATTCAAAAACTGTACTCTGAACAATGTTTAAAAAATACTGTCTTGCCACTAGAGAAACTGCAGAATCTACGATACAGGCCAATATGAAGACGCATTAGAAACGTTGTGATCAAATTGACACTGGGATACTGGAAGCTGCTCAATCAGTCGAACATCTAACCTAACGTAAGGACAATTAAGCGAAGATACATATTATCATCTATCGCCGTGTTCTACTAGGTAGTGTGTTGGCTTATTAGACAAAAGGCCCGAGTTCGAATCCCAGGTCAGACATCAAAATGAAATATCAAAAAAAATATTTCTTCGGCGACTTCCTCTCAGCAGATTTCTGGCAAAAACTCTGAGAGTAAAAATTGCCATGAAAAAGCTTCTCAAAAAATCTGTCGTTCGGAGTCGACTTTAAACTGTAGGTCCCGCCACTCATGTATAAAAATGCACGATGATTGAAGAAAAATATTTCTTCGGTGACTTCCTCAAGTTTCTCAAAAATCTGTCGTTCGGAGTCGACGTTAAACTGTAGGTCCCGACACTTACATATAAATATTAAAGCACACGACATGAGTGGTGTTGAGAAGCTAGGCCGTAATCCAGACTGAAGGGTTGTAATGGCCAATTATGTATGTATGTATTATCATCAGACAAAAGCCTTGAACTATTTGCCAAAATTCTAGGAAATTTTCTCTTTTCTTTCTACAAATTCTAGACAAAATTTACAGATGGCGTCACAATAATAAGAATTGTAGGACTAATTAAAGAAAATCGACTTGAATTCTGCAGGCTAATTGAAATGAGATTTGTTTTCGATGCCATAACACTGTATCCATGGATACTCTGAAAGAAAACAGTGAGCAAAATCATATTCTTGGAACTAATCTGGCTCATAAGCGACATTTGAATGGCATCATTATGCTTTAACTCTAATATTGCAACCATTCATCCATGGGCGACTTATTATCGAATAAGACTCTTTTGAAAAAATCAGATTCAACACTGATGTCATTCGGCAGGCGAATCTTATAGAACTAATTGTCTTAGCTGAACCATATATAACCCTATCATTATGTTATCGGACCCTTTTAAGCAAAATGCAATCATTATTGATGTTATTCATCAGATTTTCTGGTGATATTTTCGAACAGGTTTTTGGAATCCTAAATTAAGCAGAACAAACTGTCGCTGTGTTACATAGCTGTTGCTTTAAGTATCCATAAAAATGATATGGAACGGGTTGAAAAGGCCTTACAAATTTTGGTTTTGGAGAGTAGCCAGTTGAGATTGATTACGAAGGTTTGAAGGCTTATAAAACAGTCTGAGATATTTTGTTTTTTTTCTTTTTTACATGTGAAGTCATAATCATGAGTCTTCTAAAAATCAAGCTCAGCTTTAAAGTGCAAATCTAAATCAGAAACAACAAAAAAACACATTCTCTGCATGTTTGCTTGAACTTTAAAACATCTGTGAACTGATAATTTTGACCCTGTTTACACTAAACACAAAACAAAATAAAATATGAAGAAAACATGGCAGATTAAATTAAGAACGCAACACATCAGCCGTTTTTTAGCTGTACAGCCATCGCAGTCGTAAACTTGAATTTTTATTTTTCAATTCTTTATTTATAAATTTCATTAACTTGCAGCGGAAATTCCTATCAGGGCAAATAATAAAATGCAAAAAACATAAAAAAATCATTTTGACTTCATTGAGTTCTGATTTAAAAATTCATTTTTTTTTTTAAATATTTTCCCTTTCATTTCATCTCTTTACGTTGATTCATAGTATGTTCTAAGAAATTTTCATTGACTAAGAAATTAAGGGAAAAACAAATTGTTTCTGTGTCTGTTTCTCAAATGATCAAATGATTCATAGATTTACAGCCACAATAATTGACAGTGAAAACAACAAACTACTAAGATAAGTTGCCGACTGCACACATGATGACCTACGTCGTCAATTGCTCATTTGCCGGTGAATAGGCCGCCAACACAATCAAACAAATTCTTAAACAAAGATGATCGCTCTTCTTGAAAACAATTACAATTCATTACCTCCTAAGGAAATTGGCTTCTTATTTCCAAAGCAAATCTCTCCAATTTGATTTTTTTTTTTTTCAAAACAATTGCAAACTCTAGCACACCATACCACCGTAACAGTGTAACAAATTTAAGCGCCAGTAAAATAAAACGAAACCAAACAAACATACACACACGCACACACAACAGTAATAAAAAAAAAACACAAAGAGATCGTAACCATTTGCATTCATAATTTTCTTCAAGTGCATCAAATTTCTCTGACTTGTGTTTTACTCTCCTTGTTTATTGCCGTATTCAGTACATATTGTACAGTAACAAAAACAACAACAAACATGCAATGAAATCCATACAAAAGCGTCACTGCGTTAGTAGTAGTGTCAGCTACTACATACTTCTATAGCTTGCTGGTGTGTAAACAAATGACTAATAACACCAGCAGTGTAATACAGTATAACAGTGTTGTCAATACGTTTCTAAGGCCAGAGGAGACAAAGAGCAGCAGCAGTAGAACAACCAGAGTAGCATATAAAGGAAACGTAATTTTGTAAGGAAGTGAATAAATTTTGTTTCACAATATCTTTCGTTCTTTTCGCTTTTTTTTTTGGCAATTCTTTGTGCATTCAATTGAATTAATGCCGGAGTCTTATTGGGTAAATAATTAAATTTTTAAAGGCAATATGCACACAAGAAGAGCAGATAGATACTGTAGGATAGAATTGGCAATCAGTTAAAATAGGAAAAAAATATTTTTTCTTTTAAATCCATTCAAAAGCAGTAACAAAGTTTATAAAAAATGGAATAAATTGTAAAAAATTTAAACAAAAATGAGTCAAAGCCAGAGAAAATTTGCCTGGAAAAGATTTTCGTCTTTAAGGAAGTTTCGTCTGCTTCAAGATAAGTAAAGAAATATTGTGGACCCCTTTTTAGAAGGTTTCTAAATGAAGAATTAAGGCCGTTTCTTCTTTAACTATTATTGAAAAATATTGAAAACCCACATAATTAACTTGAGATCCGCGATATTTCATAACTTAAATTAGTATTTATGAGGCAGTAATTGATGTTTGAAGAGCAAAATCTGCTATTTCCAGACCTAGCAGCGCAATAAAGCTGTTTTTACTACATAAACTAATAAATTGAGCAACTTTTTTGTTCAGAGTTTGGAAAACATTTTACAATTTATCAAATAAAATAAATTTCGTAATAAATACCCTGTGGAAATACAAAAAAATTTGAAAAGATACTAGTTTTAAGGAGATTTCTAGAGTTTAGAATAATAACGTTAAGTTCTAAAGTGTTTCGAAGGTTGAAATGCAAAATTGAATTATGAATTAATGTATTGGACAAAGTATCCTTCAAATAAGGAAGCATCTTTGAAAAAACTTAACATCTGTGGAATCTAATCATTTTAGATAAGCCTTATAACCTGTATTCTGTATTCATTTTAATTGAAACCATTGTCCCTAGCTTGTCAATATTGAACCATTTTATGTAAATTAAAATATTCCCAATATTTCCAAGCAATTTCTGTGTTTTAAAACTTTAAAATCTTTTTCAAAATTTAAAACTTTTAGCTGAAATGTTATTCGAAATCGACCAAATTTAATAAATTCTTGGGTATACAGTTAAATTCATTTAATTTAGAGCTTTTTAGGTTATAAAAATAAATGAATAATATTTTATTATATATTATATTATTATCGGCTACCCAGCAGTCTTTTGGTCAAATTCAAACGAAATTTAGGATATTGAAGGCATCGCAAATAATTTATTATTGGCCTAGATATGATGAAAATTGTTCGACAATTTCTATAAGACAGAATATACTGAGATTGATAGGCAGTTCGATATAAATTAAGCTAAATTTTTTGATCAATTGTTTGTTCAAGTTTTCTTCTGAAACTATGCGAAATCCAGAAAATCTTAATGAAACCAAATTCCTATTAAACTTTGAAGTGTTTTATTTTTAATCATGACTTTTTAAATAATTTTTAAAACTAAACTAAAACCAAATACCTTAAAGAAGTTAGTTTTTAGCAATTATTTAATGAGAATTAAACAAGTTTTCACTAGAAAAATTAAATGATAAGAAAAGTGTTATTCGTCACAACTAAATAAAGTTTTTATCAGTTTTGAAGTCATTATAATTACCTTTAAAGACTTGTTAAAATTTTCTATGAAATTTTTTTAACTCCCTTTGTATTATTATTATTATTTTTTTTAAATTAATATTTAAAGATATTTACACTATTTTTTTTAAAAACTTTTTTGTTATAAATTTTTTGCCAACTTTTTTTGTTTAATTATTTACGTATTTCTGCAGTTTTTTATTATTATTATTATTATTGTTTTATTTTATTATTTCTTTAGTTAATTTTAGATTATTTTTTGTTTTATCAGACATTAATTTTGACGTTTTGAAATAGAAGGAAAATATTTCTTTTTTATTTTTTTATTTTATTGCAAAATTCTATTTTTTTTTTTTTGCTATTTTTTCGCCACCAGTAGTAGTATTTTTGATAAACTTTTTTTTTTGTTTAATTAAAGATTATTTTTTTGTTATTGATTTTTTTTTGTTTTTATTAATGCTTCTAGATACATATAAAATTTTTTTTTTTTTTTTTTGTCTTATTAAATGAAATTTAAACACTGTGATGATTTTCGAAAGCAAGCAAAAAAATTTAAAACATTTCAAAAAAATATTCTTTTTTTTTTGTATATATTTTTGTATATAAACCACCACGCAAACAATTGGATAAGATACAGATGGGATGTTATAGGCAAGAAAAAATTAAAAAAATATAACCAAAGATTTTTTAATTATTTAAAAATATATACATATTTTGTTGTAGTTGTAGTTGCTTAAATTTTGCCATTTTATTGAAAATATTCTCACATTCATTCACTAATTAATGTCTGCCATAAGATCTCTCACGATAATTTTTTTTCTGTTTTAATCACGTTCCATACGTGTTTTTCATTGATTATTTACTATTTTTTTGTTGCTGTATTGATTGCTGTTGTAAAGATTTCAATTTCTTTTATTAAACGATTTAAGAATTTCTTTAAAATTCTTTCGATTCATTCACTCACTGTTCACTTTAAAATGTAAGCGTTTAAACGTTAAAATCCAACAACAATTAAGCGTTGTTTATACAGCATATTTCTGACGCTGTTATCAATACTCTTGAAGAAACGAACAAACAAAAAAAACGCAACAACAACACATCAACACTACTAATCGCTTCAATTACACAGTCATAAGAAGAATATTCATAATAACAACAACAACAATTTATACGATTTATTAAATATTTAATAAATCAAAGGAGAAGGAATTTTAAAAAAATATAAAAAAACACCGATATTGGCTAGGCTACTGTTCTCTCTCCAGCCTCTCCTTATCTCTTTCGCTCACACTTTATGAATATATGGTTGTTTTTCTTTTTTACTTTTGTCAGATGATAACTATTAAATCTCAAAATATTTAAGGTGCTAATATGTTTTTGCCGCAGTTGTTGTTATTGTTGTTGCTGTTGTTCATACTGATGGAAGATGAAAATTAAAGCACGAAAGTCAAGAATGAAAAGAATACAAATGTTTGGTAATCTTTTGACTTTTTTTTCAATTAATTGCAGAGAAAAATCCCATACACCCGTCACTCAATACGGCACACACGTTCACACATTGTTTACTTTTATTTTCGTTTTCGTTTTTTCTTCGTTTTTTGTTCCCGTTTGATTATAAAAAAAATTTTCAATGATTCGACACTTTGCTCGCGTTTCTTTTATGAAATTTTCATCAACTTTTATTAACAACTGGTTTTAGGCTGTTGTTGTTGCTATTGCAATTGGTTTATTTGCCATCAGAGTGGAAATGATTTTTTTTTTTAAGAAAAATCTTTTAATTTTAACAACTTGTGCTGGTGGTTCGATTTTCATGTGGTTTTTCTATTTTCTAGGCTTAAGGAGTGAGAGAGAACCAACCGAAAATAACAAAAAAAATCTTAATGAAACGTTTTTTGTTTTCTTCTTTTTTTCACTAAAAACGACGTTGAAATAACGTAACACGTTTGCGAGTATATTGCATGTTAGCCGGCATAAACAAGACTAAAAACCGTTAATGCCATACGAGAATGTGATGGTTTTAAAACACAGCGTTTTCCATCCATAAAACTCATTTCCATAATGTTTCCCATAAGTTCGCTCTCTCTTGATTAGCATGACGTAGCCAAAGCAAATAAGAAACATACACAAATGTAAACATACCTACTCACAGTTCATGCATAAATTCAATTTCTGTTGTCGAATCTCTTTGAACTCTGAGACTCTGAGAATGAAACTCTCTTGCAGTTTGTTTTATATTTTGTTGTCTCAGTGTTTCACTGTTAGTCAGAGCGGCTGAGAATTAATTGTTTTGTTTATTTTGGTGTTTCTTTTACCATTTTGTTCTCATCTTCTCACATGAAAACATATCACCAGCACAACACAGCTGCCAGATGGATTTCTTTCTTAAAATATTGGAAAATTAAGATTTTTATTGAAGTTTACATAGGAATTGTTTTGAAACGTATTTAATGTGGATTCTAAGAGCAGTTCTTCCTATGACCGTCAACTAACCTTCAATTGTGGAATTAGTGTTAAAGTTTTCCTTGATTAACCTATGCTGATAGGTAGGTAGGTACGTAGAGGTGGCTGCCCATGCAAGAAAATTGGATGGGCACACTTAGGCCGGATTGGGCCCATTGAACTGTACTAATACCTCCTAACCAAAGATTTTCTTAGTAAATGTCGTTGATGTAACGATTTGTACGGCAGTCTGCATAGTTTCATAAAAGTGTAAGAAATCGTCTTGTCTTTTGGGTGAAAGGTTGAACAGATTTCTAACAAACTTATTTCACTGGGAACCATATTTGAACTTATTCCATCATAAGCTAGTCTCCAATTAGAGCAGGAAGATGTTGTTTGTTTGATTTATTAAAGTAATGAAGTCTCCGTAGTCTAGTAGGTTGTGTGTTCGCTTATTAGACGTATGGACCGGCTTCGAACCCCAGGCTAGACATCGACACGAAGATTGAAGAAAAATATTTCTTCGGTAACTTCCTCAAGTTTCTCAAAAAGCTGTCGTTCGGAGTCGACGTTAAACTGTAGGTCCCGACACTTTCATATAAATATTAAAGCACACGACATGAGTGGTGTCAGAAGCTAGGCCGTAATCCTGACTGAAGGCTTGTAATGGTCAATTATGTATGTAATGGTCATATTTTAACATATTCCCTATAGTAGCATACTTTAGTAGAGCAAATAAATTAAATTGTATTCGGTGTAGTGTGTTGGCTTATTAGTTGTGAGGCCAGGGTTCAAACCCCAGGTCAGACATCCTCAAAACGAAAGAAGAAAATTTTTCTTCGGCGTCAGCCAACCTGCAGCAATTTTCGGGAAAACTCTGAGAGTAAATATAATCGCAATGAGAAAGTTTCAGATGAATCTGTCATTCGGAGTCGGCTTTAATTTGTAAGTCCCGTCACTTATGTATAAAATTAACCCACACAACATAAGTTGTATGAGAAGTTAGGTCGTAATCCTGACAAAAGGGTTGTATTGACTAATTAAATAAGTTAGGAGCTTGTAATTTTTAAAATAGTATTGCTGATCAAGGGGTTGAAGCACGGCCTTTAGTCTAATAAGACAACACTCTAGCTATTCAACACTACACTCAAAACTTTTTCTGCGGAAACATTCTTTTTAAACAACAAGAGTTGACAACCATGTCAATAATAGTGGGAACTGCTACAAAACTTGGATCAACGATTGACTAAGAATTTTTTAAATTTAAATTTTTAAAATGTATTACAGTTTTGCGTGGCATATTTTCCTTATAACGCATATTAAACGTTTAAAATCGTTTGATCTGGCAACCAACTAAACAAAACATACCGCAGAAACAAGAGAGAGAGAGAGAGAATAAACAACAAAAGCGAATAGTAAATAAAAGAAACAAGTGTAAATTAATGCATGGCACCGCTCGTCCACACATCGACATTGTCCAGCTGAAACAAGGAACACTGTCAGTCACCGACTACTGGCTGTTTCAATTCACCGGCAAACTAACAATTCCGTTGGCACACAGTACAACATACAAGTATTCATACACATTTCTCTCACACTATCGCTGTGTATCCCTTTACCATATTCGTTATGTTTAAGTTTTCATAAGCAGAAGATATTTTTAATATTTATATTCAATATATGCAGTGCGATATTATTGTGTGCAATAACAACAAACGAATGGCGAATATATATAGGGGAGAAGAGAAGTAAAACATGGATAAGGAAAATAATAATGGCTGGCCGTTGTATATGCGGCTGTTTCATTAACTTTGTGCCTAGTAGTAGAACTGGTGTTTCATTTTCATGTTCGTTTCAATTAAAAACGGTATGTTTCATTTTCCATGAGAATGCGTCAGCGCATTAATTCTGTAAGTGACGTACTCTTAAGACACCAATTGATTAACTGTTATACAAAGTAAACAAATGTGTACGTTGTATAACACATTTTTAACATTCAATTCATTAACATGAGGCTGTTAATTTTCTGCTCTCTTGCTGTCGTTATTTAATTTTGTTTTTGCAAGTAGCACAGTTGTTTTGTCTGTCTGTCTCTATCTCGCTCTATCTTTGGTTAAGTGTTATAATGGGTTTCATTAAAAACATTCCTTAGAAGTTATTAAATAATTTCGCTTTTTTTTCATTCATTCTTAATTGGCATGATCTCACTTAAATTGAATTAATCATCATCATTTATTTAAAATATGTCATGTTTTTTTTGCTGTTGTTGTTATTGTTGTGGTTTTTCTTCTATTAATTCGATCACATGGATATGAATATGAATTATTAAATATTTTAATTAATTTATTTTTTTTAGCATTTATTTTTACTCGAAATAATTGCTTAAGCAAATGGAGATTAAAAATAAAAAACAGAAATAAAAATAAAAAAAATATTAAAAAAAGAATAAAAAAAAACCAGAGAATGCAAATTGCTATGCTGGAATCCCTTAGTTGATGGTTGCCAACCCTGACTTTTTTTATTGTACTTACAGTCAACGAATTTATGATCATATTTAGCACTGACTTTTAAGGTTCAATGTAGTCACCGCAGTCTATTAGACCGTGTATAGGCTTATTAGGCGCTTGGCCACGCTTTAAATCCCAGAATACACATTTCGAAGAAGATATGAAAAAAACATTTCTTCGGTTACTTCCTCTCAGCAGACCTTTGATAGAAATTCTGAGAGTAAATAAAGTTGCCATGAATAATTTCTCAAAGATCTACCGCTTGGAGACCGGTATACCCGCGAAGCTGTACGGAATGACATCGAGTAATTCCATCAGCTCCGTCAAGGTAGGAATGGACCTCTCAGCTGCTTACGTACGCTAGCGACATTGACAGCATAGGGCGCTTTTGGTGATATTGAAAGGGAGTCTACTAAGATGGGTCTGACAGTAAATGCGGGCAAAACGAAGTATATGTTATCGACAGGTAACCGCCGTTACCACCAAAAATGATGTCAGCCTGGCAATCAAGCGCGGGATCACTCTTGTCAACACGTGCTACAATGGTCTCAATATGCAATTGACTAGCAGAGACCCCTCTCGTAAGACAAAACTAATACTCAGATAAATTGCCATCGATATGAAAGGCAGAAAGAAAATGTGCAATCCTGGTTTTTTTTTCTTTCATTTTAAATTCCATTTTGCCAATAAACCAGAGCTATGGACACAGTTTAATACCCACTCCTAAAACATTGAAGAAAAAGTCAAAGCAGCAGCAGAAGAAGGGCGGTCAACAACTTCAGGGCAGCCATAATCGATATAAATAGTATAAAACGCCATAACACGACGCTCATCCTCCCCGTGCTTCTTCATGGCGCAGAGGCATGGGTCCTATTACGCACTGATGCAGCAACCTTGAGAGTATTCGAGAGAAAAGTGCCAAGTAACATCTTCGTTTCCGCATTTGATACAACCGTGTGAGCTGTATGAGCTCCTCAACGACATAGATGTTGTGCAGCATATCAAGATCCAGCGGCTGCGCTGGCTCGGAAATGTCGTTCGTATGGAGGAGGATGTTCCGGCGAGACGGGTATTTGATGCGGGACTCTGCAGAAGTCGGTGAAGAGGAAGACCTTGTTTGCGTTGGAAAGGCCAAATCGAGCAAGCCCTGTCATTGATTGGTGTGATCAACTGGCGTAGGCCATGGAAGGATATCTTATGGCAGGCCGAAATATGTTAAAGGAATTGTTAATGGCCAATTAAGCAAGTAAGTAGGCGTTGCCATGAGTTATGAGTACATAGAAGAAGAGCATGAGGGTATCGCAATGATCCTCTTTAGCGGTTAAAATAAAACTTCTCCACTCTATAACTGCCTTTGCCATTAATTGCGATTATTGTTTTATCATTATCATCGGTATTATCGTTATGCAAACTGTTTTATACTTAAGCGCCTTGAAATCTCTACTAATTAACCCATTTTGAATATGAATTATTGTTTAAAGCATTTCAACAGATTTTCATTAATGAAATGAACGCAAAAATAATCTCTTAATCTGTCCCATCAACAGAAGCAAAGAAGAGATGAGGGAGGCATAACAGATTTATCTTGGCCATCGTAAGAGCATAGCATAGCATAGCAGTTGAAATATTTTTTTATTCCTTTTTTATCTTGTTTCTCTTCGTATTTTTATTTTTGGTATTTCATTTTGATTTGATTTAATAGAGTAAAACGAAATGTATGCAAAATTTTGCCAGCGTTAATGAACAAAAAAAAAGAGAAAAAAAATTATGGAAAAAATTTCAAAAATTCTTCCTTTTTTTTTTGTATTATTTTTGCTAATTTATCTTCTGAGCTTCGTTGTCTCCACTGTGTTAATTCGTCATACTTTTTTTTAAACAATTTTTTTTAACAATTTTTCTAATTAAAAAAAGTTCACGAATTTTTTAATTCAATAACAAGGATGGTAACATTAAAACAGTGTTAAAACGATAAAAAAAATGGAAAAAAAAATCTGAAAAAATTTAAGATGAGACGCTGAAATACAAGCATGCAACACAAAAAAATAATGTATTTAATGAGTAAAACATAATTTTCCACGGCTATTTTTAACAACAACTTTAGACGACACTTTAGTAGACGCATAACTAAAATGCTTCAGCACTTCCATCAACTCCAACACAGTCTCCAGACACAGTCAGTCTATCATTCATCCAACCCCCTCCCCACACTTAAGAAAGAAAAAAAAATTACGAGTCATCAGTCTGGTGATAATGCAAATGCCAGCCAGCCAGCCAGTAGTAGCCTAGAAAATATGCTTGAAATATTACAAATGAAATGCTGGATTCTAGGCTTAAGACTGGGTATGGTGGTGGGGGGGTTGTATCCAACTACATTTTAAAGAACGAATACAGCATAATAAAATGAAAAAATAAATTGTTGAAATAATTATGAAACTGATGAAACATCTGCATACAAATTTACTTAAAATATGTCCTCCTTCCCCCTCGAACTAACTGTCATGAAATATTCTCTTCTCATATTTTAATATGCCTGCCTAGCTAGCTAGGCATGTCATAGAATTTTGTCTGTGACTGTAATAGTCCGGTTGTTAACTGAACCCATGAGTGTCTTAATAGATTTTTTTTGTTTGTTTTTAAATTATTTTTCTTATTGTCAATAAATAATAAAATAAGGAAAAACAAAACAAAAAAACAAAAATATAATAATTAATAATCCATAGACAACGAGAAATCACTAAACATAGTGCATTTTAATAAAAACAACCAGTCATTACACCATTTCCCACAGAAATTTTTTAAAAGACATGACAATCATCATTTCGAATGCAGATCAATGTACACAAAAGGCCTATTTGGTTAGATCATTATGATGACCTAAGAATTATCTTCCACATTGTAGGTGATTCTCTGAACCGCTATCAAGTATTCCTGAAAAAGTAATCCTATCTTGCTGACTATTAGAATCATTGAATGGAATTAGAAATACTGAACCCACCTTCCTTCGTTCTTGAACTACGACAGTTATGGAACCATCCAATTCTTCAGAAATAACTGATAAGACTGGCCAATACATTCGAGATATTGAGGGCCGTGATCTCGTAAATTTGTCTGTCTACATAGCCTTTGAATCAGAGTTCAGTAATGAGTATTCAAAAACATGAGTAGAATCGAATCATACTCATAATTTCATACTTATTTCAATATCATGGAGCCTCCTCTAATCAAATTCAAAGTTTGAAGTGTACTCATCATATTCATACTTAACAACACGTATGATGTTGTTGATATCGACTCTCCATACATACATAACATACATAATTGGCCATTACAACCCTTCAGTCAGGATTACGGGCTAGCTTCTCAACACCACTCATGTTGTGTGCGTTAATTTTATACATGAGTGGCGGGACCTACAGTTTAAAGTCGACTCCGAACGACAGATTTTTTGAGAAGCTTTTCATGGCAATTTTTACTCTCAAAGTTTTTGCCAGAAATCTGCTGAGATGAAGTCGCCGAAGAAATATTTTCATATTTTCGTTTTGATGTCTGACCTGGGATTCGAACTCGGGCCTTTCGTCTAATAAGCCAACACACTACCTACTAGACCACGGCGACTTTCCATAGCTCAACACATATACAAAGCACAAAATATGTATGAATTGCGTACGAACACTAAAATACTTACTAGATGGTTGTGTGTTCGCTCTGCTTGCTGCTCTCTGTCTTTTTTGCTTATGTGTCGCTCGAATCATTTATAAGAATTTTTCTAAAGTTATGAATCTAAATGAGTAGGCTTATGAATCAAACATATTTCGAATGGTATGAGTTTGATGTCGAACGTTGTACGCATACTCAATGCAACCTGTCTGTGGCTTATAAATCAGCGTTGTAGTGAGTACGAATGAATGAGAGTACATAGTTAAATTTCAGTATTGTTTACACACTTATAAAACAAAATTTCTTTTCATTTCGATTCATTGCTGATCTCTGCTTTGAATCAGACGTGTCCATTTAAAATCCCATATATCAAGTCTACTCCTGAAACATCTCTTCTCACCAATTATCACACGAAAATGTTATAATGCAGGGAAATGGTGTCATTTGTTGCCTTTTATTGTTGTTGTTGTGTTGGTTGGATAATCCATTAAGGAAATCATAAAGTATGTTTTAAGCCGGTCATAAGTAGAAATTTTGTTTGTGTTTAACCATTTTAAACTGCAATTGCCTTAAACGACCATATGCCACAACCATATGCCACAACAAATAGCAAGCAGTACTCGAGTACTGAGAGAAGGAGGATCAAAATTATTCAAAACCATTTACGACGACAACAATGACGATTTTCTTTTGGATATGAAATCATATAGCCAAAGTAGTCAGCCTACTAGCCGGTCGAACAGTCAGTCAATTTGATGCATTTGCCTCAAAACAATGCATTCAACAATGCATGATAAATAGTCAATCAATGCGTCAAACGTGTGTACGTGTTGGTTGATAACTCATGGAAATGATGACACAACGGAAACCTTTCAATATTTTGTTGTTGTTGTTGTTGGTGTTGCCGTCGGATTTTAAACAGCCGACGTGTTAAGAAAATAAGAAAAATTTTTGTAATAAAATATGAAAATATGAAATTAAAAACGAAGAAGAAGAGAAAAAAAAGACGAAGAAACCCACACAATAGCCAAGGACAGACACGTAGTAAGACAGACAACAAAAAAAAAAATAGACTCTTAAGTAACCATTTTAGTAAATGATTACCAGCGTATGTACATATGTATGTACGTTTGTGCATCCATGTGATGGTAGTTGATCGCTATGTATTGACAGTGGGTATATGCCGGCTGTTGCTGTTCAATGTGCGTACAATTCCTAATGCGTCAACCCAAGTCAATTTATTAATTTACGTGTTAATATATTTTAATAGTTATTGTTGTTGTTGTTGTAGTTGCTTATAGCTTGAAATTATTGTTAATAATTTAATGGCTAAAATGGAGTTAAGAAAAGAGGCCTATAAAGTAAACTAAAGTCTTATTATAGCACATACAACATGTGGATCATTTTGCAATGGAAGGTAAAGGTTAGGTTAGAGGACGTCTTCTTGTCAACTGTGTCAAGTACAGTACCCGGATGTCGAATTGACCCATTGTACAACGTCCTAGCTTCTCACACCACTCGTGTTGTGTGCGTTAATTTTATACATGAGTAGCGGGACCTACAGTTTAAAGTCGTCTCCGAACGACAGATTTTTTTATTTTTTTTTTGAGAAGCTTTTCATTGCAATTTTTGCTCTCAGAGTTTTTGCCAGAAATCTGAAGTCGCCGAAGAAATATTTTCATATTTTCGTTTTGATGTCTGACCTAGGATTTGAACTCGGGCCTTTCGTCTAAAAGCCAACACACTACCTACTAGACCACGGCGACTTCATGGAAGGTAAAGTGCGAATGAAAAAATATTCTAGAAATTTTCTAGGTACCATCAGATCCAGGCAGATCCAGGAATAGGTGAGGACATATGTTTTCTAGGCCATGAAGTGATAATGAAAGCTGTCACAAGAAATTTTCCTTAAAGGAAGGTAATATTATCGCAGGCTTTGTAGTAATAACGGTAACTTTAAATTCTGCTGGCCAACGATGTTAAACACCTCTTTCGGCATCTTTGGTTTTACGATAGGCGATATCGCCTATGATATCGCCTTGACTGAACTCATCAAATAGAGGCTGCTTGATTTCCGTGTTAGAAATGTGTTTGTGCTGGGACCTTGCTCTTCCAGAAGAGGTTCGCAACTAACTTAAACCTCACTTGTCAAACAAATTATTACTCAGATCGAGAGCTTTCAATAAAATTCGTACCATAATGAATAATTATTCGTACCCTACACATACCATTTAATAGAATATGAAATGACCCATATAAAAATGATTTTAAATTATCGTTGCCATACATAATTATGCTGGCGTATGCGTTTTTGGAAGTGTGAGTCTCTCTCACACCATTCAGTACATTGTAGTTCATAAGGGTGCGGAAATGTTCATCAATGCCAATAAAAGTGGTCAATAAACAGCAAAGAAATAAATCCAACAACAACAACAACAGCAACTAGGTATAGTGAAAAAAGGAACGAGCCTAATTGTTGACATATTAAAATAATAGGCCCTTAATTGGAAACGAAAGAAAAACGAGATACAAATTAAATGCAGAAACGTTTTAAAAAAAAAATATTGGCAATACATGTGTAATAATCGTTCGTATAATCGTTCGTATTAATAATTATGGTCACATACATACATATTTCAATAGGCCTTGTAGAAACGTGTTTTAGTCAAGAATACGTGGGTGATAAACGTAGTAATATTTGTACAGAAAATTTAGACAAGAAATAAATTCTCATTGTTAATAAAATTGTTAAATTTACTAAATAGGCCCTTAAACTTAAAAGTAAGCAGGTCTTTTTTTAAAAGTTCGCAAAATACAGGTTCTTTCCATGGAGATTGGTATTCAAATTCGCCAAGAAACTGTGGACCCTGTTGCACTGCTAGTCTTTCACGTCATCCACGAACCACTTGAAGTCCTTCCTCAGCCGTCCATATCTAATATATAAAATTCTCGTGTCACGGTGTTAGTGGTTAAACTCCTCCGAAATGGATCTACCGATTTTCATGAAATTTTGTGTGTATATCGGGTAGGTCTGAGAATCGGATAACATCTATTTTTCATATCCCTGAATGTTAAGAGGGCGTGGCAAATCGTTAAAATTAAATATTTAGGTACATATTGATCGTAGACGAATAAAATAATATAGAATAAGTTCGTAGAGTCGATATCGACAATCCCACTAAAAATAGGCGTGACAACCCTCCCCCTTCAAGTGATACCTATGTATAACTCTTTAGCTACTGAACCGATTTTAACCATTCTTTTTTGTTCGAAAACTTATCAGGTTTAGATGGTTCAACAAAAAATTAGATATAGCAAAAAGTAGTAAAATTGAGAATTTAGGGACATAGTAATCGTAGACGAATTCAATTTGGCGGGTAAGTTCGTAGAGACGATAACAACAAACTCATCAAAAATGGGCGTGGCAACACTCCCCTTTAAGAGATACCTATAAGTCGGCTAATTTGATGGTTTATATCTACATATGTATGTATATAACATGTATATCTGTTAGTTTTTGTTTTGGAGCAAGTACAACAACTACAACTTCGTCAGCGCTATTACAATAAATTATTACAATAAATATATAATGTGACCTGTTTTGAGCAATAAAAAAAATCAATTTTGGGCGGGACGAAGTTCGCCGGGTCAGCTAGTATTTTATATTTGTTTTGCGTATGCTCTCTCAAAGTTTTTAGTGGCCTGCATACTAAAATTGATTCAGCAACGGTTTTCGAGTTGTTCATGTTCATATTCGTTTTCCTACTCAACATACAAGATGGTGAGAGTACGCTGTAAAAAAATAACAACCAGGAATTGATGTATTTTTCAATGCCACTGTTACCATGTAAAATTCCATACGACTGAACGAACTGTCATTGCCGTTGTATTATCATCGTATTATTATGCGAAAACGCACTTATCATTAAAGACATAATTTGTAAGTTGTTATAGATGTTGTTGTTGGTGTTATTGTTGTTGTTATAGCAATTACACACACAAATGTCTCCAACAAAATGCGTGTTTTGGCGACTAAATATGTGCTGTCATATGCAATGAAATGAATCTCTCTGCTAAAAATACGACAGTCACACAGATTATAAAAGCCTGCGATTGCCTCCAAAGAAACGAGAGGAAAAGTTAATAAAAAAAAAAAAACAACAACAACAATAAAGAAATCACACTCCAAATGTTTATTTATATGCAAGTGATAATGATGGTTTACAAACAAACAAAAAAAAAACTTTATGTTGTGTAGTAGCAACAGTAACAGCAACAGCAACAGCAACAGCAACAGCAACAGCAACAACAACAACAACAACACAAACTAAAGTTAATAAACATTATTGTTATTGTTTTTAATTCTCCCCACATACCCATCCCCATGAGCACGATGGCAATCGTAAATTTACGTATGTTTTCCAATAAAGGTACAGAGACAGAGACAGAGAGACAGAGAGAGAATGAGAGTGAGAGTGTAAAGAACACGAAACCAAAATCCAATAGTAACCGTAACAACTACTACAACTTCGTTACTGACACCAACGCCAAAACAATACCAGTGTAATTGGAGATGGATATGGGGAAATAAAAACAAAAAAAAACAACAAATCGTTACAAAATTCCACTGAACTATGTATACTGAGTTCGGCTGTGTTGGGCTGGCTCTGAGTGGAACAAGTTGATATTCATTTCATGTTTATTTTTTCTTTTTTTTTGTTGTTGTTATTGTCATGTTTATTGCTAGTGGTGCTATTGATAATATTTGTTGTTGGTGTTGTATGTGTGAATTGTTGCTTAAAATTAAAGGCGCCAACTTATTTTTGCGGTTCCTGTTTTTTTTTCTCTTCTCTCTCCTGAACATTTCAGGCACTAAATTTTATTTCTTAACAAAAAAATCCAAGCAAAAATAAAAATAAATCAAATAAAACGTGAGCATATGCACAGAGAGAAATAAAAGAGAGAGAGAAAAGAGAAGTGAGTTATCAGAGTGATAGAAGAATAGAGGCCTGTTTGAAAAGAAACCATATGGAAGTGTTTCAATGAGTCCGGTTACATAAAGAAGCTCAATGTTGGGTTTCATAATAGATATTGAAAAAACATTGGAAACAATTTCACATGGACGCCATCGTACACTGAGATTTAACAACAGAATTACAAAGATGGCACTGCGGTGCAACCCTTACAACTTCTGCAGTAGTACGTGTCTAAGAATATTTAGGCGTATCGCAAGGAGATAGCAAGTTCTAGGATTTTCATGGGAAGATACAATAAGAACAGTTCAATAAGATATATGTTTGAAAGCCACTTATTCAGAAAATTTACTGCCCAGTTGGAGAATAGCGCCGAACCCTCCGACGCTAGCATATGAAAAATGAAAAATGTAAGCCTGATGTCATCTTTCACTCGTAACCCTATATAGAGGTACACTTTTCACCTCTTTTAGGTTGTCTATTAGCAAAAGCCATTGACTCAACTGACCTCAATTGGATGTACAGCTTACCAACCAAGTACTTAAATTAGATCGTAGAGGCATCTCTGTCACTTTGTCTATTCTTATGAGTAATTAAGTAGCTAAGGCAGTGAGGAGATAGAAAGAATTGATTCAATGGCTACTTTTCTCATTTGGCTCAACCTTTGTCGATGGTCTAACGAATCTAACTTCATTAGACTATCATGAATTATTTCAAGGAAATAATCTCCAAGTCAGACATCTCCATACAACTCAACGAAATATGAAAAAATATTTCTTCGGCGACATCCTTTCAGCAGATTTCTGGCAAAAACTCTGAATGTGAAGAAAATTGCCATGAAAAGTTTCTCAAAAAAAATCTGTGAATCAGAGTCGACTTTAAACTGTACATTCCGTCACTCATGTATAAAATTAACACGTTCAACATTAGTGGTGTGAGAAGCTGAGTAGGTCGTAATCATGACTAAAGGGTTCTAATGACCAATTATGTATGTATGTATGTTTAAGGAAGTCCTGCTTTAAATAAAAAATCCTGCTGCCGATTGTCAAGACCAATTAATCAGTACTTTTCTATTAATCGCTGGGCCATCACTTCATGTGACTATTTCTGTTAAACTATTCTTTGATTTAACAACACTGGCTTGAAAAACTCATGGCCATTCCTTTCAAGAAAAACAAATATGTACATACATTATGGTGGTGGTGGTGGTGATGCAGGATTGCCGTTAGTATTGTTGTTGATTACTAATCCCTTTCTAATGCTATTGATATTTATGTTGTCAAACAAATCACGTATCATTTTGCAAAAACTCGTACTTTTTTTCAGCTTCTCATACTGAATTTTGTTTTCTTTTGTTGTTATTGTTACAAAATTTCTGATTAAATGTCACATATAATTTATGCTTAAAGCAGGAAAACAATAATTAAAGATTTTTGCTAAAATAAATTTGCAAAAATAATAAATAAATCATCATCATAATCATCATCATTGTGATTGAATATGATTTTCCTCTTCCTATTACCCGCTCTCTATCTCTCTCTCGCTCTGTCGCACACACTCATACTTTTCTCTGGTAACCCACAAAAACTCATAATTCATAGATAATTTATTTGTATTGTATATTTATGCATATGTACAGACATACATATATACATACATACATACATATGTATGTATACAGTATCACAACAATAATAACAATAACGAAATTATTAATTTATCCTGAGGACACTATAATATAAAAACATACAAACACTCATACATACATAAGCACAAAGGTTATATAAACATTCATATATGCAAACATACATACATACAGATGAATATACTTCTATGGGGATGCAGAGAGTAGGATCTTTCATGTACATGTCTTTCTTTTTAGCAATAGAATTTCAAGTTTCTGTCTGATTTGCTTGTGACTAGATCTAGTCGTGTGATGAAATAAAATACAGGGATTAGCCATGTAAAAAGGGACAATGTTCGAAGGAAAAGATAACATTTATTATGCATTAACGGAAAAGCTACCTTTGTGAGTTTAATTTAATATTTTTCTAAGGAGAGAACCAAACCTGTTAGACCCTGTACGTACCTTATATGAATAGTAAATAACCATGTACTCAATGTCTAATCATTTTCTTTTTTTCTCTTTTTGTTTTTCTGTGTGTATTTTAATACAATTGCATTTAACTGCGTATGTTTGCGATTGTGTGTGTATGTGTGTGTGTATGAATAGTAGTTGTAATCCCATCACAGTGTATTTTAACCATCAAAATGAGAATAAAAGGAACATAAAGTTTTATTTTTGTTTTTTTCCGTTATTTTCCTATTCATTCAGTGTCTTTCTCTCGCGCTCTCTCTCTCTCCCTCTCTCTCTCTCTGTGTGGGGTTGTCTATTATTCTTATTACTTTTACATTTTATGCTTAGACGAGTGAGTGTACGTACGTACATGTATGTGTATGCATAAGTGAGTTCGTCCATATACGTGTGATATTTTATTAATGTTTCACGAGGTTTTTCTCTCTCTTTCCTTTTTATTGCTGTTACTGCTGTTGTTAATGTGTGGTTCTTTCCTACTTATTGAGGCAGGATGCTTTGCAGAATGTTAATAACTTTCAGGGGGTATTTAAAGGAAATCACACTTTAAGTACAACAAATATTTTCGCTGACAAAGCAAAGCTACTATTACAACAACAACAACAGCGACAACAATAATAAAAGCTTCTCTCAAAGCCATACCCATAGCCATAGCCATTGTCCATACATTAACTTAATAACGTTCTACACTCGCTCTCTTTCTCTCTCTCTTATGTAAGCTTCATTAAACTCGCATACAACTACGCTTACACGTAGAATTTCTAAAAGAAAGAAGAAAAAAAAATGCGGGTGTATATGTATGTTTTTCCTATTGTTGTTGTTGTTATCGTGCTGTTAATCCTTTTAATGTTTCTTTTATTCCCATTAATTTCATTGTGTTTATGTAAGTATGTGTATGTGTGCATGTATGTATGTGTTACGAAACTTTTGCAAGATTTACGCTGATGCTGGTAATTTTCCAGCAATCAGGTTCAAGTTTAAAAAGGGAAACTCTGCCATTGCAGTTGTATTCGTTTACACTTATATTGTGTGTGTTAAAAATTTTGCTCAAAAAAACTTTTTTTGGCCATTAAAGCAGCATTTTTGTTATCCCATGACCCAGTGTAGAATGAACAGGGTCTGTCAAGTATAAAACAAAACCAATTTCATTATGTTTCGTATAAATGACTGTAATTCACGTTGTTTATGTCTGATTGCATATTGCCAGGTGGCATTAAAAGGACAATTTTATGGTTTTTTGTTTGTGAAATGCGAATTACATGTGCTTTATTGATACTGAAACAGTCAAACTCATGGAATTCGAGATCAGTGATTCTATTTTGGCAATTTTCATGTCAAAATTAAAGCTTTGGCAAGATCAATACCTCAAAACAACTTCTGCAAAAGGTGTAAAGTTGAGGAAATAAAGAAGGCCACAGAAATTATTCACTGTCTATTGCGCAGCACTAATCGGTATTACAATGGGATCTCTTTTTATCCTATCCTAACCAATGGAACAAAACTTAATTGATTATTTCAACTATTTGCGCAGGATTAAGTACCCGAAGAAACACTTCGCAATATTTCGTTTTGGTCCAGATGTCTGAGCAAGAGGTTGACCCACGGCCTCACGTCAATTGAGGCAACACACTACCCTACTATACAACGGCAACTTACTCAAGACTCTGTTCGTGAACATAAAATGCTACAGAAAAATATAGAAACTGTCCTGAGAAGCTTAGAGCACTAGAATCAAACCCTTAGGTTTACTTCTCTTCCTACGAAGACCATGAAAATGCTTCAATTAGAGCCTAAGCAAAGCAAAAAGTCATTATGGTCGTGAGTAATGAACCCAGAATTATTGAAATGAAATCAATTAATAAGTTGCAATCTTTCATAACAGGGGATGACGCACAGCAAAAGAATACCGCCGGATGTTAGCAGCAATATAGACCATGACAAGAGAAATAATAGCAGAGTTGTGAGGCGAGTTGGGATAAGTAAAGGGTGTTTTTTATAGAGGTATAGGACTTTAAGTTGGCATTACTTTTCAAGATGGCGACCGATTTAACAGCTGTCAAGTGATTTATTCTCAGTTTGGTTTGGCAATTCATCATGAATAGACTCACGCCTGAATAACGCTTGCAAATAGTGCAATTTTATTCGATTTATTGAAAGACACGTTTGGTGACAGCCTAATTTCACGTTTTGGACCTGTGAATTGGCCCCCAAGATCTTGTGATTTAACACTGCTAGAGTACTTTCTGTGGGGCTATGTAAAGTCATTGGTCTATGCGGTAAAGCCACAAACGCTTGACCATTTGGAAGAAAACATTCGCTGTGTTATTGCCGATATACGGCCACAAATGTTGGAAAAAGTCATCGAAAATTGGACGTCCAGATTGGACTACATCCGCGCAGCTGTGGCGGTCATATGCCAGAAATCATATTTAAAATGTATTGCCACAAGATTATCTTTCGGATGAATAAAATTCATGTCAATCGAATAATCCATCGTTGTTTTATTGCAACTTAAAGTTCTATACCTCTATAAAAAACACCCTATATTAGCTCAATATTTGATGACATTTCTTGTTCGATAAATTAACCCGTTACGTTGGCTGATATGATTTCATAACAGTTGTTGTCAGTTACTTTCCACATTTCTCTCTGTGTGTTCTTAATTTTATTACACAAATTGCTTTGTTTTCTACAAAAATTTTGGAAATTTTTCTCATTACTCTTGCCGCTTCTTCATTAAAAATAATGAAAACTTTAATACTGACTGCACTTAAGGAAAGGATAACGAGAAAAGAGAGAGAGAGAGAGAGAGAAAACAATAAAAGAAGAAAAAACAGGAGAAAAAATTGAAAATAAAATTTAATTTGTAAAAACAAATAAATGTTCTCGGTTCTGGCATATTTTATAGCCGCAAGTTGTAACAAATTATAGACAAACATCGAATATCCACACAACACAATACATATGTACATACATACATACATGCATATACATATGCATGAGCATGTCTATGCATATGTGTTTGTACATACATAGACAATAATGATAATGTTACATTTATAATACAGCCATACATACATATACCAAATGAATATTATGCATATGGGCACGCATACATACTCACACATGATAACGTTATATGCATATGTATGTAGTTACATATGTACAAATGTGTTTGTCTGTACGTGTGTATGTGTTTATGTTTAAAACGCCATGCACAAGTTCATGTATGAATTTGAATCTGTTTAATGTTAAAGACTTAAAAGAACACAACAACTACTCGTGTTTTCTCGTGTATGGCATGTAATTAATACATGCATCATCATCATCATCGTCGTACTATAAATATGTCCACTCGCCAACCAACCAGCCACACTAACTGAAGCTGTTACAGTGGATGGCCGCACTAGCAAGAAAGGTGTTGAAAACGTTTGAAAAAATTTAAATTCAATTTAAAATGACGTCGCTGTGGTCTAGTAGGTAGTGTGTTGGCTTATTAGACGAAAGGCCCGAGTTCAAATCCCAGGTCAGACATCAAAACGAAAATATGAAAATATTTCGTCGGCGACTTCCTCTCAGCAGATTTCTGGCAAAAACTCTGAGAGTAAAAATTGCCATGAAAAGCTTCTCAAAAATCTGTCGTTCGGATTCGACGTTAAACTGTAGGTCCCGCCACTCATGTATAAAATTAACGCACACAACACGAGTGGTATGAGAAGCTAGGACGTTGTACAATTCGACCTCCGGGTACTGTACTTGTCACAGTTGACAAGTTATCTCTACGTCCTCTAACCTAACCTAACCTAACCTAAAGTGATCACAAAGCAATTCAATGCAAAGTGATCGATATGTTACCCTTGCTCCATTTTAGCAGTGTGTGAGAGTGACTCGAATCATTCATCAAAATTTACAGACTTCGTTGTTGCTGCGTTTACAACAAAAGAAAAGGACACATAAGCAAAAATATATGATTAGTACTTCAAACTTTGAATATGAGTAGAGGTTCCGTGATATTAAAATAAGTATGAATGCATGCATATAAGTATCAGAAATTATGAGTATGATTCGATTCTACTCATCCTTTTGAATACTCATTGCTGATCTCTGCAATACAATTACAAATTCTATTCCCACACAGCAGTTAGCCTTCTGGCAAAAGCTCTGAGAGTAAATAAAATTGCCGTGAAAAGTCTATTGCAAGGAAAAATATTCGTATTATTTATGATATTTAGGTTTAAAGAGTGGCCTTACGTCTAATAGGCCTAAACACTACCCACTAGACGGCTCAATATTGTTCTCATACAGTGTGATCAAAAAGTCTACATACTGTAGCAAACAAAATCAGCATATTCATGCATCTCTATTGCTTTTAAAATTAAATTGAAATGCAGAGCATGTTTGTATAGGCACTTATTATTTAATTGCCTTAAAACCAAAGCTGGAAGGTGTTAATTAAACGTTGTGGCGGGCCAAAAAATATGATTATCACCTTGTAACCTGGGTTTTATTGTTTTTGTTGTTGTAAAAAAAATATTAAATTATTGACTAACATTTGTAAATTTATGGATGTTTTTTGTTTTGTTGTTAATAATTTATGGATGTGTATTGTAAACGGTACATATGTGTAAAATTAAGTTGCCAACGTGTGGTTATACTGTGGTAGCATTCAATAAATACACTCATACACAAAATTAAGTGATATACATACTCTGTACGACGACAAAAGCAGCATGAGTGTGTGTGGAGAGTGAGGGAGGAAGAGAGAGAGAGAGGGACTGATAACGTATTTAAATTTAATGAAAAATCATTATTTAAAATTTTCTGAAATACAAATTCAATGTAAAACGGTTAATTACATACAAAAATAAATTTTTACCTTGAGCTGTCACTCACACACCTATGCACACACATACAACACTCACTTACAACAATTACTCAGTGATATGAAACATCACATGTAATTCATAGATATTGTAGCGTGTAAATACAGTTTTATGCGGCATAGCATTTACGGGGCATCATTTCTCATAATCTGTGCAAAAATATGCGTGTAATACGCGAAATAATTGCGTAAATTTACGCAGGCAAAGGCAAGCATCCAGCCAGCCAGGCAGGCAGGCAATTCAGGCCGCATTTCTGTTTTCGGTTTTTTTTGTCTCTTTTTGTGTAGCTGCAATAATTGTATTGCTAGGCATTTGAGTGAGAGTTTGGGTAAACTGCAAACAAAATTCAATAAATCCTCTGGTGAATTGAACACAATACCCACAATTATAGAATTTTTCGAATGATTAAATTTTTGGTTGGATTTTATTAAAAAAAACGTGGAAGAAGAAGAACAAAAAATAATCAATAAAATTATTATTTGTGTTGTAACACTGTGTGACCTGTGACAATATTTTAGATTTTAGAAGCATATTTAAAATATTAAATAATAAGTAACACACACACCATTTGTTCTATGGCAAATAGTTTAAAATTAAACAAAATTTTTATGGAATTTAACGAATTATTTAAGGAATCTCACGTGGGGAAAATATGGCATAAGTTCGATTTATGGCTAACATTTCATTTAAATTCATAGAAAATGTTACATTTTACAATTTTTAAATGATTTCCTATAACATTTATTAAAGCATATTTTTGCATATTTTGGCATATCTTGCTTATTGCATATGATTATGCACATAATGTAATGTAATGTAAGGAAGAGAATAAAACTTAAAAAGGAAAACCTTTTTTTATGGAGATTTTTTAAGGAATTTAATATGGAAAAAAATATTGCATATTTCCTATTAGACTTCAATTAGACCGTTTTTTAATTGAAATTTCATTTAAATTCTTAGAAAATGTTTTATTTTACCATTTTTAAACGATTTGTTATAAAATTTATCAAAGCATATTTTTGCATATTTTAGCATATTTTGGCATATCTTGATTATTACATTTTTATGCACAAAATAATAGAAAAAACCTTGGAACTACTGGAAAACGAAGCTGGTTTTTTATATTTTATTACAATTTTACTAAGAATCTTATGATTGGAGATTGGTTTTAAAGGGTCTTCTGGTTTATTCAATCAATAAATCAGTTATTGGATTGAAATTTTATTCAAATTTTTAGAAAATGTTTTATTTTACCATTTTTAAACCATTTGCTGTAAAATTTATTAAAGGATATTTTTGCATATTTTGGCATATCTTGCTTATTGCATATGATTATGTACATAATGTGGCAAATACTTAATAATAATTAAACAAAACCTTTTTTATGGAGATTTTTTAAAGAATTTAATGTCGAAAAAAATATTGCATATTTCCTATTGGAGCTCAATAAGTCCGTTTTTTTTATTCAAATTTCATTTAAATTCACTGAAAATGCTGTATTTTACCATTTTTAAACCATTTGCTATAAAATTTATTAAAGCATATTTTTGCATATTTTGGCATATCTTGATTATTGCATTTTTATGCACAAAATAAAAGAAAAAAATCATAGAACTACTGGCAAACGAAGCTTGTTTCTTTATATTTCATTACAATTTTATTGAGGATCTCATGCAGGGAGATTGCTTTTAAGGGTGTTCTGGTCTGACCAACCGGAGTTTCCAGTTAAGGGTCTTGACATATATATCCATGGCTTCAAAATGTCTGATTGGGTATCCTTCTTGTATTAGACTTTCCTATAGCATGCCTCACTACAGCAGTGTTCAACATGCGGAGGTCATGCCTATCGGGACAATATAAGGGCACTTGCTATAATGTAAAGCACGGCTAAAATTATATGAATATAAAGAAGACCGATTGCCACCTTTTTTAAGGTATGTATGTATATGGATAATGCCAAGAGACAATTTAATTAGAAGTTTGACTAATTTTAAGGGCAGTAGTGATTTTATTTGCACTGCATTATCATGCCCATTAAATTTATTTTTTTAATTACAATACACACCGAAGAAATTTCACTAATTAAACACAATATTTTTTTGTTGTTGTCTATTTTTGTTATTATTGTGTCTGTCTGTCTGACTGTGTTATTTGTCTTTAAATGCCGGTAATTTCATGTAAATAAAATTCCATTAAATGTTTAATGATCCGTATGATGTGACTCGTTTAATTGATTACTCTCTCCCTCCTTTTACGTTTAATAACGAATAAAAATTACCATGTAAATAACAATTATGACAAGGAGTACGAATAAATGAGTGAACAATGTTACAGAGATGCCCTTCATATGGTAAAAAATTTCTGTAAAGTGTTTCTAGATCCATTCTAATGGCATCAGGTTCAGGATCAGAATTTGTGAATCAGTGATACATCCCATTAGTTTAGATTCCCATTAGGGAGAAGTGTAGTTAAGATCTTGTTTTTAATTTTCAAACGAATTCAAGTTTTTGTTATACACGCCATATCATGTGAAATAGCATCACTTTGGAAAGTATGGCCACCCCATTATAATAACATAACATGGCAACAAGTCAGTTAATTTTTGTTTTATCTTCTCACTCAGAATTTAATTATGGAAACGAAGAAAAAATACAAATAAATTATCAGTGACAGCAGGTTGATTAAAAAGTGAGACTCAATTTTAAAGCGATTATTGAAATCCAAAAAACGAAAAATTAAATGTGGAAATTAAACTTTAAAAACAAGAAGAATTTTATTAAGATTAATAGGCAGACAACAGATCAATTGTTTTAAAATGAAGAAAGAAAATAATTCTCTAAGAAAAGTAGGACAGTGTTCTTTCCCTTGAAGTTGCCATAGTCTAGTAGGTAGTGTGTTGGCTTATTAGACAACAGTTCGTAGTTTAAACACTGGCTTAGACGTCTCGAACGAAAAAACCATATTTGAAAGTAATTTTTCATTCGGTAACTTTCTCTCTCCGTAGTCTTGTAGGTAGTGTGTTCGCTTATATGACGTAAAGCCCGGGTTCGAGCCCCAGGCCAGGTATCAAAACGAAATATGAAAAAAAAAAAATATTTCTTCGACGACTACCTTTCAGCAGATTTCTGGCAAAAACTCTGCAATGAAAAAGTTCTTAAAAAACTGTCGTTCAAATTCGACTTTAAACTGTAGGTCCCTCCACTTATGTATAAAAATTAAGGCACACAACATGAGTGGTGTGAGAAGCTAGGCCGTAATCCTGACTGAAGGGTTGTAATGGCCAATTATGTATGCAAAAACTCTGAGAGTAAAATAAAATCCCAAAAGTCTATCAAATTATTCACACAACATGAGTGGTATGGGAAGTTAGGTTGTAGTCCTTGCTAAAGGATTGGTTGTATAAACCAATAAAGTAAATAAATAAAACTCGGTTTACGCTCGCTTCAAGAATAACTTACTGGTGAACTCTGTCCCGAACATCCAAGATATTCCGAATTTTTGGCAGCAATAAACAGTCCAAGGAACGCAGTAAGCACTCCAATTCTTTTTCAACTTAAACTGGATAGGCTTTGCCTTTAAAGAAAAAATGTTGTCGACAACATCCAAATTTTAGCCTCGAAAGCTCATCTATTTCATAGAAGTAGGAAGAATTACAAAGAAACTCGGGAGCGATGAAAGGAAAACCAGAAGTATTTAAGGACTGAATAAGGGCTACTCACGAGCCACATTTCACTGAACATCCTGACCTGAACCATATTGACGTGGGCATGTGGTGAAAACTTCGAAACTAAGAAACACTTTTTATGTCACTGTCCAGCCTTCGTATGCTCGAGCTCCGCACATTTTAGGGACGACATATCTCGTCTTATAGCAATGAACTGGAAGGAAGGCAGGAAACTTTTACAGAATAAGACTGGTGAGGTGAGCTCACAACAAGCGTACTTGATGGCTGATGTATGTACCGATAGGCATTTTTTTCTACAACCTACAATCAATCTAATTATTCAAATCGAGTACGTATTAAAGAAGTTTCCTTTAAATTTTTTTAAGCAACAATTGAAATTGCATTGACAGACCGTCTGCGCTGTAAATTGATTATGGCAACCAAGAAAACAACAATTCTCTGCATTGTTTTTAACCACATGTGTGCCAACACACACTGTGTTTGTGGTACAGTGTGACCATGTTTTGTGTGTGTGTGTATGTGTGTGTTTTCTTAATTCCTTATTTTTTTTTTGTTCGTTTTTAATTGGGAATTGAATCCCGTGTATCTGGTTGGGTGAAATGAGTGATAATTTCAATTAATGCGGTATTTAAATAAATCACGGATTGTTTGCAATTGCAATTGCAATACACAGCCACTCGGATTCGATAATTTAAATTCGCCGGGGAATGCTTTTCACGAAAAACAGATTCATTCCATTGGAAAAGAAGCTTAACGAGATTCTTTTTTTTTGTTTTTTATTTTTCTCTCAATTTTCTTAATTTCTTGAACAATTTTTTTTGTTTGTTTTTGTTTTAAAAATTGTTGTGATTATATACAGGAACACATATGGAAACTGTAATAATAATACAGTGGCATATAAAAGTAATACATTTAAATGGCCATGTGTGTTCATAAACAGAGACACGTATAGGAAAGGATAAGTTGCGGAGACTTTAAATTTAAGCTTAATGAATGCAAAAATACTTTGTTTAAGGCATCTAGGAATACAGATGAACAATAAAGAATCATTAAATTTAAGTCAGGGATCATGTTTTTGGGGAAATGAAATTCAAATTTAGAAAAATTATATTTGAAGAAGAATTTTCTAAAATTGTGATAAATCAAGGCGCACATTATGGATTATTTGGCGACATTGTTAAGCTCATAGAGACTAGCGTCACTTTTGATAGAATTATGTGATGTGCTGGCATAATGAAGCTGCAACTGTATTACCCAGCATAACATTAAGGCAACCAAACGTTCATAAATTTTCGCATTGTTGTTAAACAGAGTAGCTATTGTAGAATTAAAGAATTTTATTGTGAACTTTGTTAATAACCCTCTGGCTCATGGGTTTATTGACTAAAAAAATTTTTAATTAAAATTTTTCAATTATTTTCTGTTCATAAAAGATAAGGACATGATCGTAACCTGGATGAATGAGTACAAGGGAGATATTCAAGAGAAATTCTATCGCAGTGGTGTTATTCTTTTTTCTTTTAATCCATTTTTATCCAAAATTATACATATTTTGGTTTTAAAGTTAAATTTGAAATGAGTCGTCCTAATCAGGCTTCAAATACTTGTGATTTTCCCTTCATCGCCCCCGAGTTTCTTTGTAATTCTTCCTACTGTGCTCATAACATTAGATGAGCTTTCAAGATTAAAATTTGAATGTTGTCGACAACATTTTTAGTTTAAAGGCAAAGCCGACAACAAAAATCATAATAATGTACTCCTATCCAGTTTAAGTTGAGGAAAAATTGGACTGTTTACTGCTTTCTTTGGACTGAATATCTTGGATGTTCGTCAGCTGGCCAGTATGCCTGACAGAATTAAACAGTTAAGATCATGGAAGGATCGTAAACCAAGATTTATTCACTTACTTAATTCGTTATTACAACCCCTTTAGCAAGGACTACAACCTTACTTTACACACCACTCATGTAGTGTGAATAATTTGATAGACTTTTGGGATTTTATTTTACTCTCAGAGTTTTTGCATACATAATTGGCCATTACAACCCTTCAGTCAGGCCTTAATTTTTATACATGAGTGGGGGGACCTACAGTTTAACGTCGACTCCGAACGACAGATTTTGGGAAACTTTTTCATGGCAGAGTTTAGGCCAGAAATCTGCTGAGAGGAAGTCGCCGCAGAAATATTTTTTTTTTCATATTCCGTTTTGATGTCTGGCCTGGGGCTCGAACCAGGGCTTTACGTCATATAAGCGAACACACTACCTACTAGACTACGGAGAGAGAAAGTTGCCGAATGAAAAATTACTTTCAAATTTGGGTTTTTTGGTTCCAGATGTATAAGCCAGCGTTTGAACTACGAACTGTCGTCTAATAAGCCAACACACTACCTACTAGACTATGGCGACTTCAAGGGAAAGTACACTGTCTTACTTTACTTAGAGAATTATTTTCTTTCTTCATTTTAAAACAATTGATCTGTTGTCTGCCTATTAATCTTGATAAAATTCTTTTGTTTTCAAAGTTGGACACCAAATTTAATTTTTCTTTTTTTGGATTTCAATAATCGCTTTAAAATTGAGTCACTTTTTTGTCAACCTGCTGTCATTGATAATTTATTTGTATTTTTTCTTCGTTTCCATAATTAAATTCTGAGTGAGAAGATGAAACAAAAATTAACTGACTTGTTGCCATGTTATGTTATTATTATGGGGTGACCATACTTTCCAAAGTGATGCTATTCCATACGATATAGTGTGCGTAACAGCAACTTGAATTTTTTTGAATACTTATTCTTGATTTTGTTATGTTTTTTTGATTGTCGATGAAAAATTTTGCTGGGATTTATTTGTATTTTAACGCATTTTATTTATTACCACACACACACTCACACAGTAACAATAATCAGACATTTAAGTCTCTGTATGTGTATGACTGTTCTCTCTCTCTCTCGCTCTGTCTCTCTCTCTGTTCGTCTGATTATATTTTTTTCCGTTAAAATTAAATCGCTTGATGATCACAATGATTTAATGATGAACGAAAGAAAAAAAGTCCTTCACGGCTGATGGATAACAACGATTGTGTGTGTGATTGTAACGATGATTATTTCACAACTTTATATAGAAACGAATTAAATGCAGGATGAACGAAAAAAAAAAGATGGAAACAGGATATGCAGGAAAAACGACTGACACACACATAGTACACAAATGCTGATACAAATACACTGGAATTCAAACACAATAAAGAAGAAAAACGAAAAAAAACAGTTTACGAATGCATACGCAATATAGTATGTATTGAAGTATTGAAGTGTAAGATTAAATTGATTGAAGGATTTGCGTACAGTAAATGACCGCAATAATCGTATAGTGCAGGCAGGATATAATGCCATTGAAATGCTGTTGAATGCTGTTGTTGCTGCTGTTACTGTTGTTGCAACAATGGCAGACGATCAATGAACCATCAATATAATGCGAAAATATATCATATTTAAATCCATTACAATTACCATTACCAATGTAATAATAACAACAACAATTGCAACAATAACATTCAATCTACAATAATAAAAGCAATTAAAAAATATTAACATTTTGTTTAATTTATGATTACAAATAATTCCCTCTTTCTTGTTGTTGTTGTTATAGTAGTATTTATTATATTATAATTTGTGTATAAAAAATTACGGAAAATAGTCTCACTTCGTAAGAGAAATTTAATTAAAAACTAAATAAAATGCACAAAAAGAATGAGGAAGAAAATGATCATAATTGTTTAATAACGAATCTTGTTATAAATTAATATGTTTAAAGAGCACAGCCGGGGTTAGTTAAATAGAAATCATTCAAATTAGAAAACACTGCAATTCAATTAGAAGTACACAGGTCAACGGATATACGCGAAGAACCTCTACTTCTTTTAAATTATACAGGCGAACTCGCCGTAGTCTACTAGGTAGTGTGTTGTTATATTAGACGTGAGACTGTGGTTCAAACCCAATAAAAATATGTCTTCTGCGACATCCTCTCAGCAGTTTTCATGCAAAAACTCTGTGAGTGAAATAAAATTGCCAGAAAAGTTTCTCAAAAATCTGTGGTTCGGAGTCGGCCCTCAACTGTAGGTCTCACCACCCATGAATAAAAATTAAGTTAATGAGCGGTGTGGGAAGCTAGGTTGTAATGCTGACCAGAGATTAGCAATGAATCGTTTTTCGTTACTCATAAGCACTCATGAAATTTTGAATATAAGTGAGTCAATACTATTGAAATTTAATTACGTACTCTGTTTGATTCATACTCACTACAACGTTGATTTATAAGTACAGGTTGCAATGAGTATGAGTACAACGTTCGACATCAAACTCATACCATTCGAAATACCTACTCACATTAGATTCATAATTTTGGAAAAATACTCTTATAATACTTATAAATGAATCGACCGACACGAAATCATTCAACAAACTTTAAATTAAATTTAGTTGTTGTTGCATTTGCAAAAAAAAAAAAAAAAGAAAACAATCACGCAAGCAAAAACGACAGAGCAGCAAGCAGAGCAAATATACAACCTTTTAGTAAGTATTTTAGTGTTCGTACGCGATTCACACTTATTTTATGCTTAGTGTATATGTTGAGTTATGGAGAGGCGAGAAGTCGCCGTGGTCTAGTAGGTAGTGTGTCGGCTTATTAGACGAAAGGCCCGAGTTCAAATCCCAGGTCAGACATCAAAACGAAAATATGAAAATATTTCTTCGGCGGCTTAATCTCAGCAGATTTTTGGCAAAAATTCTGAGAGTAAAAATTGCCACGAAAAGCTTCTCAAAAATCTGTCGTTCGGAGTCGACTTTAAACTGTAGGTCCCGCTACTCATGTATAAAATTAACGCACACAACACGAGTGGTGTGAGAACCTACGACGTTTGTACAATGTGTTAATTCGACCTCCGGGTACTGTACTTGTCACAGTTGACAAGTACACGTCCTCTAACCTAACCTAACCTATGGAGAGTCGAAATCAACAACTACATCATACGTGTTGTTAAGTATGAATATGATGAGTACTTCAAACTTTGATTTTAATTATATGATATTAAAATAAGTATGAATGCATATAAGTATTAGAAATTATGAATATGATTCGATTCTACTCATCTTTTTGAATACTCATTGCTGATCTCTGATGCTGTCTAAAGGATTGTAATGACTAATTAAGGAAGTAATTCTAGTTATTATTGCGATTGTTTCAAAAGCAAAATTATTCGTTATAAGATCGAATGATAATCACTGAGCTGGGTTGCTGATTCTTTTCCTCATTGTATGTGGTAGCTAGGCAATAGCCTGTTTTGCCTACCGCGCTTTCTTTTTAGAAACGGCTAAATTTTGTTTTCTATTAGCATCCACCCTTTAAATGGTTACTTATGCATTTTACAAGTCCTAAGTAATTGAACTGCAATCAGAAGGAGTTTCTTTGCTATACATTTTAATATTATTGCACCAGACTAGTAATTAATTGAAAATATAAAAGATTTCACAAAGAATTTATTGTAAATAAAATAAATGCTACTATTTAACCAACAAGTGCTGTAATCATATGCCTACACATTGGAGTTGTTATGCTATTACGATAATTATATTGTTTTTGTAATTAAGAACCCATTTTAGCTTTACTTGATATTCCTTTCAAACATTGTATCACATTCCTTGACCCTACTCCCCCATATACCCCCTGTTTCTTGCAGGTTACCACACTTAAATGTAATGGCGTTACCAAATTTTGGAAGTCAAAGTCAAAGTTTTCTATGGTAAATCTTTCTAATTTTCAAATACTAAATCACTTAAAATTTTATGCAATTAACTGCAAAGCCCCCTCGTACTCCAGCCGTATTTAAAATTTTACACAATTTTACAGTACAGTCTCATTAAGTAAAGGAATTATTCAAAGAAATGGGAGGGAGAGAAGACCATGTAGGTTATGTATAGGAATATTTAATAAATACTTGCTTGCTTGGCATTACATGGTTTTGATCTATTGGCCATGTACAGGTAGACATATTGTATGCTCTTATGTGTGAGTACCACACGTACATATGTACGTACATATTTCAAATTATTTGTTAGTTGTTAGGGCTATTATTGTTGTTGCTGTTGTTGCTGTTACCAACGAAATGGCCTATTTCAGTTATGCTGTATGGCACAAACGTCTCCTTACTCATTCATGCATTCATTCATTCATTTATTCAATCAGCAATTCATTCATACTTTATTTCCTCTCTCTCTCTCTCCCACTCTCTGTATATTTATTCAACTCAACTGATTCGTATTTGATTCGATTTAAACATTTTATACCTGATGTTTTGTTCTCATATTTTATGCCTTAAGGGGGGGTTACCAACAAGTTACGTCTTTAAATGGTCGCCTGGAAATATGTGCAGTTTATCACGGTGGATGTGACGTACAAGAGTATGGGCATGTCGGCTTAATTTTCAACACATACAAACAACTGGTAGAAACACAAATGCGAGTATTTTTGCTACGGAAATAGGGCGGCACATGTTGAAAAATAATTCAAGAATGACTTTATCGTTGGAACGCCAAATTTCTACTGAGCCGGATGGCCATGAAACTATGATTTGCAACGATTGCTCGTGCATTAGCTAAGTTGTTCAATGTTCTCTCTTAACGGCAGGTTGCTAATGCCGTAGCTACATGTAGTGCAGCTTCCGTAAGACCCATATTACTAGTAACCTGTTGACATGAGTCTTACAAAGGCGGAAAGCCTCTATTCAACGATTTGATGAGAGCAAGCAGAGACGTATTGGATTTCGGATTATGGCCGTTAACTATACATCCAATACATATAGTCAAGGAATTTATTTATTTCGGCTCCGCCGTTACCACAAAAAATGATGTCAGTCTAGAGGTCAAGCGCAGGATCACTCTTGCCAACAGGTGCTACTATGGTCTCAATAGGCAATTGCTTCTCAATAGGCCGTGCTTTTTTATGGCACAGAGCCATGGACTCTATTAAGCACTGTTGAGAGACTTGAGAGTATTCGAGAGAAAAGACCTAAGTAAGATCTTCGTTCGTCGCCGTAGCCAAGTAGGTAGTGTGTTCGCTTATTAGACGCAAAGTTCGGGTTCAAATCCCAGGTCAGACATCAAAAACGAAATATGAAAAAATATTTCTTCGGCGACTTCCTCTCAGCAGATTTCTGGCAAAAACTCTGAGAGTAAATAAACCTGCCATGAAAAAGTTTCTCAAAAATCTGTCGTTCGGAGTCGACTTTAAACTGTAGGTCCCGCTACTCATGTATAAAATTAAGGCACACAACATGAGTAGTGTGAGAAGCTAGGCCGTAATCCTGACTGAAGGGTTGTAATGGCCAATTATGTATGTACATATGTATGTAAGATCTTCGTTGCAGTGCAAGTAAGCGATGATTTCCGTATTCGATACAACAGTATGAGCTGTATGAGCTCCTTAACGATATAGACGTTGTGCAGCGTATTAACATCTAGCGGCTGCTCGACCACGTCGTTCGAGTGGAGGAGAATGCTCTGGAGAGACGTGTATTTGATGCAGGGATTTGTGGAAGTCGGCGAAGAGGACGACCTCTCGCTCTCACTCTTGTTTGCGTTGGATATACCAAATCGAGGAATCCCTGTCATCGATTGGTGTGACCAACTGGCATAAGGGCGCAGGAAGCAGAGGCAGGCCGGAATCCGTTAATTACAACTCTTTAGTCAAAAATCTATCGTCCGGAGTCCATTTTAAACTGTAGGTTCCGCCACTCGTTTGCACAATAAACACACACAACATGGATGCTGTAAGAAGCTAGGTTGTAATCCTTACTAAAGGCTTATAATGACCAATAAGAGTTCAAGAATTTTATGCTGAAATGTATTTCAAGCAGTCTGACGAAATAAATAATAATGAGCCCCTTTAAATGATATCTCCCTACTACCGCCACCACTACATACATATAAAGGAAGAATGCTTGGAGTTTATTTGAATTTTTGTCGCCAATATTTTAATATGATTATGGCTTATTCGCTCTCCTTTTCTGTCGCTCTCTCTCACTTTAAGACTCTTTATATGTATGTATACCACACTGTTATGCTGTTATTATTATGGTAGTTGTGTTGTTTGCTTTTTCACTGTCTCTCTCTTTCTATCATGGCTCTTATATTCCGTGTGTGTTTTTTTGTCGTCCATTTTTCTAGTTGTCATTATCCTGGTATTTTTTTGCTTTCGAATTTGTTTGCTTGTGTGGAATTTTCATTGTGTGTTCCATTGACGTTGTCTCCCCACAGCACAGTTTAAATATTAAGAATCAATGCCCATGAAAAGGAAGAAATCTAAACATTTTCCGTTGTTTTCTTCGAAATGGTTTTTGCTGTTGCTGTAACTGTGGCTGTTGCTGTCTCTAGTGTTATTATGGCTGTTGTCCTTGCTTTTTTTTCGTGCCATTATTGTGTGGTTAAATGAGTTCAAACGTTTTTTTTTCCTTCGTTTTTTTTTTGCAAGGAAAACTTGTCTGTGAACTCTGTGTTACTGGCGTGTAAGTATGTTAGAATTTCTAGAGAAATTCTAATATGCCCGGCTGTTGGTAATTTAATAAAAACAAATATTTGTTGTTGCTATTATTGTTGTAATCAGTCCATATAAATACATATAAAACATGAAACATGACAGACATATGGTTTAATTATAAAATAATATACCAGAGACCAACCAGATATGTCAGAGGAATTGTTTTAAGTGGCATAGGAGGTTTATTAGTTAAGGCAAGAAAAAGCGTTAAGACTGGAATATTTCTTTCGAATGATGCATGCTATGCTTACTTCGTGTAGTAAAGATCGAACAGTTTTTGCCAGGAGCCTGCTAAGAGGACGAAATTCTTCAGAAAAAAAATTTCATCAAATTCTGAAACAATTGAGTGACCCAGATGATCAGTTTTGTTTCTTATGGACAGCAACTTCGTCTTATTAAAAGAAATTTCTATCCAAAATGCCTGTAACTTAGACAATTTACTGCATTTCTGATCTCCTTTTTAAATATTTTCTTTCTAAGTGCCTTAAAAAACTTTCGTACGCTTGTATAGGGTGTTTTTTATAGAGGTATAGAACTTTAAGTTGGCATTACTTTTCAAGATGGCGACCGATTTAACAGCTGTCAAGTGATTTATTCTCAGTTTGGTTTGGCAATTGATCATGAATAGACTCACGCCTGAACAACGCTTGCAAATAGTGCAATTTTATTTTGATTTATTGAAAGACACCTTTGGTGACCGCCTAATTTCACGTTTTGGACCTGTGAATTGGCCTCCAAGATCTTGTGATTTAACACCGCTAGACTACTTTCTGTGGGGCTATGTAAAGTCATTGGTCTATGCGGTAAAGCCACAAACGCATGACCATTTGGAAGAAAACATTCGCTGTGTTATTGCCGATATACGGCCACAAATGTTGGAAAAAGTCATCGAAAATTGGACGTCCAAATTGGACTACATCCGCGCCAGCCGTGGCGGTCATATGCCAGAAATCATATTTAAAATGTAATGCCACAAGATTATCTTTCGGATAAATAAAATTCATGTCAATCGAATAATCCATCGTTGTTTTATTGCAACTTAAAGTTCTATACCTCTATAAAAAACACCCTATATAACCAAAAATATACAAAAAGTTAAAGAAAAAATGTTTTTTCTCACACACTATATGGTTATCAGACTACCGCGAATGTTGCATGAATAACGTACACGTAGGCACACAATAAAGTATACGCAACAAATTGTATGCACATGTAATAGACCATGTTAACAGCTATTGGTAACAGGAAAACGAAACAAAAAACCTGTGATAATCAAACAAAAAAAAAACCAAACAAAACAAGAGAAAAACAGAGGAAAAAATCACACATAAAATGTGTATCAATAAGTGAACAAGTGAGTACTACTACTAGTACTACGACTACTACAACAACCCGGTTGACTACCACACTGCTGATATGATGTACATGCACCGGTAATTTAAAGGCAGAAGCAAAAGCAAAAACAAGAAAATAAAGATAGAGGAGCACATGTAATACAGAGTAACACCACGTGGTTCTTTTTGAGAGCCAATAACCTGAAACCGTTGAATAATAATAACAAATAATAATAAGTCAACAACAACAGAAACAACTACAACAACAACAGAAATAAAATCAAATATTATACCGTTACATACATCTTCTGTACATAAATTTTTTCATTTCTTATTACATATTTATGTTATTTGTTAGTGTTGTTGTGTTTGTAATAAAATAGGCCCTATTGATGGCATTTTCATAATATTGCCAGACAACATCAAAAACAAAAACAAAACATCACAGTAGAAGAGAAATGAACAACAAGCAATATATTGTAACAACATCAACAGAAACAACAACAGTTGTAGTTACCGCAACAATAAAAACAACAGCATGCATCATATACATAGTAGACAACAATAACAAAACGGGATGCGCCATCAAAGTTTACAATGCAATAATAACAACAACAACAACAAAAACAACAACAATTGCACACTTACATACATACATTCAGAGAAAGAGTGTAACTCTCTATACCAAGAGGTTTAAAATCATAGTAAAACCATGCAATAACAACAACAAAAATGTCAAAAACAACAAACATTGCATTTAAGCCTCCAACTGTGTTTCTGAGTATGTGTGTGTGTATCAAAGCTATACAGCGAAGAGTAAGAAAACACATGAAAACAGGACTACCGAACACAACAATAACAACAACAACAACAACACAAGAGAACATAGAAAAGCTCATGCTTTTGGCAGTTCTGAGATAAATGATGCTGTTCCATACATACATACATGTTTATTGTATGTATGTGAACAACAACAAAAGCAATGACAAAAACAAAAAAACAAGAAAGAAAAACAAGCGAAAAAAGAGAACAAATTTTACAAAGAAAATGTTGGAAACAAAAAAAAAAACAACACAATTCCACGCTGTCTAGCACAAGTAAAAGAAAAGTGAACAACTACATCAGAAACAACAACAACTAACTGCTAGAGAAAACAAAAACAACAACAAAAATAACAGCAACAATAAACAACAGTAAAAATGGTAACAAAAAAAAACAAAATGAAAACGAAAATGTGAATGTGAATGTGCTTAGAGCCGTACACTATAAAGAGAGATACGATAGACACACAAAAGCCACTTACTTACTCAATATTGTAGTCATTTACAGTCATGAACGAAATTATAAGGACGAAGCAATTATGCAGCAATGAATAGAAATTTAAAGGTTTGCTGAGGACAGTGTTAACGTTGTCATTAGAAAATAAAGTTTATTACGGCTCCTTCACAGATTATCTCAATCATGAAGTCAAAAAAAAAAATACATTTTCAGTTACCTTCAAAGGTTTCTATTGAGAGAAGCTTCTTTCTAAAAATATTAATGAATGTAGAGAGGAACAGGTGCATTTGGAATACTATTTCTCTGCTAATTAGCTCAATTTATAAAGCTGTATGCGATTATTCGCTTTCAATGACGGTGAAATTGATAACAGCAAGGGCATGAGGTTGCCATTGTCTAGTACGCAGTGCGTTGGCTTATACCCCCGACTCAGTCATCTCAAACAAAACGAATCATGGAAAAAGATTTCTTTCGACAACTTCCTCTCAGTAGTTTTGTGGCAAAAACTCGGATATACACTTATGGATGAAATGAACACACACAACATGGATGGCTCTAGAAGCTAGATCTCAATCCTGATTGAAGCGTTGTACTCAACAATTACGCTAGCAAGTAATGGGGTCTGAATTAAGAGTTTGACATTAGGGAAGCAGCTAATAATAAATAGAAATGTTGCATATTCAATGCAGTTTACATACATAATTGGCCATTATAACCCTTCAGTCAGGATTACGGCCTAGCTCCTCATACCACTTATTGTGTGTACGTTAATTTTATATATCAGAGGCGGGACCTACAGTCTAATAGACTACAATGACTTCAATATTATACAAAAAACGTTCATAATTTGTAGAAAAATACAGGAAAGCTCCAAAAAGAATTTTGCAAAGATTCTAAGCTGATTTAATGAAACACTGTTCACAACTTGATGTAAACAACAACAATTGCCTTTCCTTGTTATTCTTTTGTTTAGACAATAACAATTACTAGACAATTATTCGACAGATTTTTGTAACGGAGATCTTCAAACCACAATTACTCTCTTCAAACACACCGCGTCTTCACACAAGACTGACTGAACTTTACTAACTCGTAAGCATTCAAAGAGAGGATGTAACCTTCATGCAATGTCCCTAGCATTTTTACTAGCACTGTGTTGATTGTAATTGTTTGTATGTACAAACACACATAGTTAAAGTAGTTGGCAACAAGAAGAGCAATAGACCGGCTTTACAGCATTCATTGCAAATATAAAAATACATACACACACATGTATACATATACACACGTGCAAAGCACAAATAAACAAAAGCACAAAAACAGGAATACAATGAGAAAAAGAAACGACACCGCATGAACAACAACAAAAACTACAATAAAAACCATAACAATATTAAAATAACAGAGAGAGAAAGAAAGAGAGAGAGAGAGAGAACATAAACCAAAAAAAAAAAAGAGGAAGAAAAGAAAACTTTAACAACGACTATGCGAGACAAAATGGAATTTTAATGATAATAACAACAACAACAACAACAATAACAATAACAATATAATCGTTGTATAATATACAAAAACACACTACCATACATATAAACAAAATGCTTATCATACGTCATCTCTTGTGAATCTCTACGAAGAGTTTACAAAACGAATACACACGCATTACACAAAACTCTCGCAAACAAACAACATTTTGCTTATGAGATATAATCAATACAGTTGGTGGGAGTTTGATGTGTAATTGTAAAAACAACAACAACAACAAAAGCATGACAACAACATTATCAAACAAAATACAATCACAAACAAAATTAAAAAGATGAGAAGGAAAAAAGTGTGATTCTGTGTGTGTGTGTGTGAAATAGAAGAGAAAATTTGAATTTGTTTTATATGCATGTTTGTAATGTTAAGATATGTGAATTACACATACACACATACTCACACTAAAATATATATGTATTTGTATTGATATTAAACATGTGCAAGGCAGTAATAAGGTAGTTAGGAGTAATAAAAGCCTTTTCAGAAGGCCTTGTGATATAAAACCACGGGGTTTAGGTATCGTATAATAGGTACATATATATCTACCAATAACTAAAGATTCTAGCTTCCATGATGTCGTTCTCTTGTGGCGTTCTGTCTTCTCATTGCCGTGTTCAAAGCGGCTTGTTTCGTTAACATGACTGGTGGAAGACTTATGTAGATGATGTAGTTTTAAGATGATATAACGGAATGATATAAACACTCCTGGCATTCACTCATAACATTTTCGTTATTTGGTTTACATAGTTGGCACTCTCATTTTTTTAACAAAATTGTCGCACACTACATATATGCAGCCCTTTCGCTGACCAACTTCTTCCTTTTCCCTGATTTTGGTGGAACTTGGTTAGTACAGGCACTGCGTTCACCTGTGGCATCACAACGGGCCGCTATGCGTGCTCAAGTGAGCTTTGTGATATCAGAGCTACCACTCCGATCTAACCTAACCTAACATCTCTGTAGTTTGCAATGTTTTCCAGGCGGAAGTCGAAGTCATTTTGAAAACGGTGCAATGCTTGTACAGTGGGGGGGGGCGCAAGTGTCTCATGAACGCCTTTTCGAAATCCTTCCTCGTTTATAAATGGCAAGGATTTCGCAGAAGAATTTCGGATCATTCATAAGTAACTCTTATATGAGTTCCAAGTCATAGATATATCGTTTGAAACTGTCTTACTGATGTACTGGCATGGGTATGCCGATTGCCTCAATTACACGAGCTATGCTCTGCTTGTTTTACATACATACGTGCAACATTACCAGACACTGCTGGACTTTTAGGGACAAGAAAAATCTATCGAACGTACAATTGCTCATCTCGCAGGTCACCGGCTTTTTAAAACGCATGTCGATGGACTATATGGAAATAATGATTAATACAAGAGCAAGCTTTATTATATAGTTGGAATGGTTTCCTATAAGGAATCTTTGTTAGACATCGCACTTGAAATTACTTCATAAAACATAGTAAAAAATACTTTTAAAAGTGTTATAACTCTACAGCAGAGCCCGGCAACACTTGCTATTGGTCAGTTGTTGCGAGAGTGAAAAATAAGGAAAGGGAAAAATGTATACTCTTACATTCACTACAATGCAGGCATGGAAAATTTAAATTTTTAAATGGTGGTATTTTAATTAAAAATATTAGTTTATAAAATTAAAATTTGTAAAATTCGTTTAGACTTCTTTGATTATATTGATTTAAGAAAGCATTTTAGATTAAAATTTGTTTTTTTTGGAAATATACATATTTAATAGAAAACTTTCTGGGATATTCATACTGTACATCCCTGCATTAGCAGATCTTCATGTACAAAAGCAAGAAGCATGCGACAACGCAACCTCTTTCAATGAATTCTCAAACGAAACTGAGTGTGTTTTTGATCGTGAGAGTACGTTGTTGTAATGGCTGACATGCACGCGTGCATAGGAATTGCCGGGCTCTGGTTTACATAGTTGGCACTCTCCTTTTTATCGAAAAAAATTGTCTTACACTACATATCTGTAGTTTGCAATATTTTCCAGGCGGAAGTCATAGTCATTTTGAAAACGGCGTATGCTTGTTCAGTGGGGGGCCAAGCCTCTAACGAACGCCTTTTCGAAATCCTTCCTCATTTATAAATGGCAAGGATTTCGCAGAGGAATTTCGGATCATTCAAAAGTGAGTCTTATGCGAGTTCCAAGTCATAGAGATATCGTTTGAAACTGTCTTACTGATGTACTGGCATGGGTATGCCGATTGCCTCAATTACACGAGCTATGCTCTGCTTGTTTTACATACATACGTGCAACATTACCAGACACTGCTGGATTTTTAGGGACAAGAAAAATCTATCAAACGTACAATTGCTCATCTCACACCGATCACCGGCTTTTTAAAACGCATGTCGATGGACTATATGGAAATAATGATTAATACAAGAGCAAGCTTTATTATATACATAGTTGGAATGGTTTCCTATAAGGAATCTTTGTTTGACATCGCACTTGAAATTACTTCATAAAACATAGTAAAAAATACTTTTAAAAGTGTTATAACTCTACAGCAGAGCCCGGCAACACTTGCTATTGGTCAGTTGTTGCGAGAGTGAAAAATAAGGAAAGGGAAAAATGTATACTCTTACATTCACTACAATGCAGGCATGGAAAATTTAAATTTTTAAATGGTGGTATTTTAATTAAAAATATTAGTTTATTAAATTAAAATTTGTAAAATTCGTTTAGACTTCTTTGATTATATTGATTTAAGAAAGCATTTTAGATTAAAATTTGTTTTTTTTTTTGGAAATATACATATTTAATAGAAAACTTTCTGGGATATTCATACTGTACATCCCTGCATTAGAAGATCTTCATGTACAAAAGCAAGAAGCATGCGACAACACAACCTCTTTCAATGAATGCTCAAACGAGACTGAGTGTGTTTTTGATCGTGAGAGTACGTTGTTGTAAATTTAGTAATGGCTGACATGCACGCGTGCATAGGAATTGCCGGGCTCTGCTCTACAGTATACCACATGACACTGTTAATTACAATCCCTCTTCGTAAAAGGCAAACGGGCCTGTATGAATGAATACAACAACTATAGATAATAAACAACAATAATATGTACGAAAGTTGTTACGAGTAAGGAAGCGACAGCATTAACAGCAGTGAGACTTTTACAGCAGCCATCACATGTACAAGCATTGCTAGACGACATACAGATAAAATCAAAAGCAGGCAATTCACTTCAACTACTACTACAACAACAACAAAAAAAAAAACAACAAAAAAAAAGAGGAAAACAAATAAAAATAATACGATAGAGAGAGAATCCCTTACTCAATGAATTTTTGTGTAATGATGGACTCTCACATATACACGCATATATGTATATAAATTCAAACATACTCACCATGTTTTATAAATACTCATACACACACTCACGTCTAGGATACATAAAATGGTGTGTATACGTTTAAACCGCTTTAAAACATACACATGTCTCGCGCGGTGGTATTTTTAAGCGGGCTCTTTTTTTGTTATACGGCAACTCTCTCTCTTAATTTTGGAAAGCTAAAGAGTAAAATCATTTGCCATTATTCTCTCTTTCTCTCTCTTATTTGTTTTATTGTGTATTATATGTTGAAATGTCGTGTATATTATGCAAAAAACTAATAAATTATTATGCATACATGTGCACATGAGGCAAAAACATGCTTTCTTTGCTAGCAGGCAGCACTCATGTTACACTTCTTATACACAATCACTCACTACACTCACTCACACTAGCATATTTACATACGTACGAGAGCACATTTTTGTTTTGTACTCGCAAAAAAAATGCCGGCAACACTTGTTATACGTTTTTGCTCTTACTTTGCCTTAATACTGTTGTTGTTGTTGTTTCCGTTTAAATTTTAGTAAAACAAGAAAGAAAAAAAAAAAAATCGAAAGAGAGCATAACAAAAAAAAAAAACACGATTTTAAACGATGTTTTCGAAATACCAAAATATGGACCAAGCAATTGCTGTTGTTGTCGTTGTTCACGGTGGTTGTCTTTTAACAGACAACGACTCTCTTTTTCACACTTACACAAGTCTGTTTAGGCATGCATGTATGTATTGCATGTTGTCGTATACATATGTACGTATACTATATAGCATGGAGACTGCCGTTTTTGTATACGGCAATGAAAGAGTATTTTAATGGCGTATAGATGTTACACTAGACTTGTCTAAACATATATTTTTAATACCCGAATAATACCAACAAAATAATGAAATGTTTTTTTTTTTTTTTTTTTTTGGGAAATTTATTTAAAAGCATACATTTAGGCTGCTTAAATAAAAACGTTTTTAAATACTTTTAGGTGTTATTGAAATTCAAATGCAAATAATTACGTTAAATTACTTTTGTTTTTACTTTTTCTTTTTGTTTTTTTTTGCTTTTGGAATAGTAGAGTATTTGTTGTGGTAGTAGTTTTATGTATTTTTGTACGTTTGTATACGTACATATAAGCGTTTCAATGACCCGACGCTCTCGAACGTTGACTCGTTTCTATAATTTTATAGTTGTCATCGTGCTGTGGCAACCTTCTGTCATGTTAATCATTATTATCATCGTAATGAAGTTTCAATTTTTTTTTTTATGGACTGTATAAGCATGCATATATATGTACATATGTATGGCTACATACGTACATAAACATTTTTTATTGGTTTCCCTTATTTCATTTCAATAAGTTTTGTTTTTTTCTTATTTCGTTGATGCTCTTTAATTGTTGTGTGTGTGTAATAAACATTGCCGCAAAGTATACTTTAAAAAATACAATAAAAGATTTTGCTATTTCTCACTCTCTCTCTCTCTCTCTCTCTTTGGCTAACGCTCTCTTTCTCTTTTCATTTTTTTAATTTCACAGCTCTTAATAAAGTAATTTTCAATGGGAAAAGAAAAAATAACACAAGCTACACTCGGAAATGACATAAAATTTCTAATGACAGCCATTAAGTCATAGAATGAAACACTCTGTTACACACACACACACACATAACACAAGAGCACGTTACTTAGTATCTCTTAAGAGCACTTGACTCTGAATATTACTCACTTACTCTCTCTCTCTCTCTTTCTGTCTCTCTTTGTCTTATGAATCTCTTTGTATGCATGCCTATTGAAATACTCTTGTTTATAACAGTTATTTTAGATAAAGCAACTCTTAACCTGTTGTTTATATCCTTTTCCTGGTTAAAGCTGCTACAAGCAAAGCAATGACGTCATTATTGAGCTGCAAAACAACAACACCAACAACTTGAATCAGTGTGCGCAATATTTACAACAAAAAAAAACGTATCTGGTCTCGTAAACCTGGAAGTATGAATGAAAATGGTGGCAGCAGTTCTTTTTTTCATTATTATCGAGCTCAAGTGAGAGCAAAAAGAAAATTTAAAAAAAGGAAAGGAAAAAACGCAACAAAACATCTTTCAATGAAGGTTTATTGTTTAGTAAATTTGGTTATTTTCAATTTGTAAACACTTTGTCACTCTCTCTCTCTCTCTCTCTCATACTACACCACACCATACACACACAGCTGCACTCTGTAATATACACTCGTAAAAATCAAAGCAACGGTTTATTCAATATGATTTCCTGTTTGATTAAATGATGACGACTTTTAAGCTGATGAAGAATTCGGCAGGACACGTTATTTAAGGCAACGAACGAAAGATTGATAAGTTAACGCGATTCGCAAAATTAAAACGGAAGTAATAAGCGGCATCATTTGACATTATCGCTGTCAAAATGTAACAATGAGAAGGGAAGATATCATTTTAACAACCAATTTTATTAACAAAATAAAGTTCGTGTTTTATCAGTCAAGTATTGTCGGTGTAAGGAGGCAAAAAATGGAGGGAAAATGATATTTTAAATGAGCTTATGTAATGGGGAAGAGGTTTTAAAATGTTTATTTTTTTTTAAATAATACTAAAGGGTTTCTTTTTTTGGAAATTACTACCTAGTTTGTTACACCATCCATGTTTGTGTGTTAATTTAATTAGTGGTGTGACCTACAGGCGTACGTCGACTATGAATTAACGATTTTTGAGAAACTTTTCATGGCAATTTTATTTACTCTCAGAGTTTTTTCCAGGCGCCTACTGAGAGGAAGTCGTTTCTTCAATATTTAGTTTCATTCAAGACGTCTGAACCACTGTTTGAACCAATACACTGCCTACTAGAGTTTGAAAGCACTTAAGGCCTGCTATTATGGTGGAATTGTGACAACGGTGGCCTTATTACTTTCGACATACAAACTGCTTTTGACATACAATCTCGTTACATTGATGCATTGTACTTGAATATCCGATTCGAATAATTCGAAGAGTAGTTCGAAGTACCTATTCGGTTCATATAAGTTTGACTGGAGACTAGTATGGGACTGTGTCGTATGTAAAGGAGAAGTAACGTCTACATACATACGTACAGGATTGGTCATTGCAACCCTTCAGTCAGGATTACGACCCAGCTGCCAACACTACATCTGTTGTATGTGTTAAACATAAGTGAAGGGACCTACAGTTTAAAGTCGACTTAGAACGACGGATTTTTGAGAAACTTTTCATGGCATTTTTACTTACTCTCAGAGTTTTTGCCAGAAATCTGCTGAGAGGAAGTTGCCGATGAGATATTTTCATATTTTCGTTTTGATGTCTGACCTGGGGTTTGAACCGAGGCCTCACGTCTAATAAACCGACACACTACCTACTATACTACAGCGACGTCTCCTTTTTCTGAATGTTGGGTCAAATAAGAATTCCCGTCAATAAGCAGGCAGATAAGCTCTCAAGCCTTTCGACAGAGTGGGAAGAGAGGCTTGTAAGCATCTACTCAATAAAAGGGAAGGAGTATTATGTAGCAGACTGTTCAGAAGTAGACTGAGGAAAGAAAGTGGCCGTCTGCGTCAGATGATGATGACGATGATGATGATGAATTCAAGCTCAATATGTATATTCTGCGAAGAGGAAAATGAATCATCGGCACACATACTTGAAAACTGTGCTGCATTAAGGCATCTCTTGATCATCTAGCACTAGGCAGGGAGTTACACAGATATGGGTGGAAAATTATGGAGATGGCCTATATAGATTGAGGGCAGTGCAATAGACTTGTGGACGCAGTATACTAGCACCTCTACACAACAACAATAATAACACTGTTTTTATTATTAAATCACCAATGTAGGAGTTAGATACACAGGAGCAGAAGTTAGATCGACAGGAGACTGCTAGACTGATGGGGATAAGAAAAAGATTGTTTCTTTCCTTAAAAACGCATGATCTGCCATTGCACTATTAGAAGGCATACCGATAATGATAATTCCTCACACGATATCTGTAGGACGTGTAAATAGAAGAGACTATCATTCTTGTGTCTGTGTGAACAGCATTTGCTACAAGGAATCTTAGGTATTTAAAATCTCATTTTCTTCCATCTTTTGCTGAATACTGGAATGCGATAATCTAACCCAAATGTTACTATCTTTAAACGCTACTAAAAGCTACAAGTTTGGTTTGATAACTTCACGGTTTTTTTTTTTTTTTTGTATTTGAAAGTGTGTAAACAAGGATTTCAATGATATTAAAATGACATTTGAATTATTATTTTTAACGTATTTAACTATTTAACTCATTTAAAACATTTTTTAATTGAAAAACTTTTCTTTCTTGCACGCTTCCCTTTCTCTCCCCTTGTCTTGCAACCTTTGCCTTTGCAAGAAATTAAAAAAATTCAACAAGTTAACGAAGAGTTAAGGAGATCAAGCAAAACGAATGAAAAGTTAAAGAAGAAAGTGAAGAAGTAAAGTGGAGATGGTTAGTATTTCTTTAAAATTGCAATTACACACTGTATTACCCGACATGTTTTCTGAAAATACTCGGGCACCCCCCTTCCCCCTTTCTACTCTTGAAACGAAATGAAAATAATTGGAAAGAAGAGAAGAATTTTTTTGTCTTTCTTGTTTTTTTTTTTATTCTGCTTGACACACCAAACAATTGACAAAATTGACAATCCTGTCAAATGTCCTTTTAATTTAAATTCTTGAACTTTTTTTCGTTTCGTTCTTCTTCTGCTCTTTCTCTCGGCTTTTGCTGTACTCTGTTCACGAACATAAACATGATAAAAATACTTGGTAGCATAACTTGAAATCTAAAGTCAATTTCTAAACAAGAATGAATAAAGAAATCGAGGAGAATGGTAGGAGAAGAAGGCAAGAAAGTGTTAAGCTTTTAACTGAACTCAACTTAACTCTGTGCGTGTGTGTGTGCGTGGACGCAATGGTACTCTATGTACCGAAAGGGGTGCGCCAAAAATGAAGCGACAACAACAACAACATTTAATGTAGAAGGAAAGACGTTAGAACTGTGTGTGTGTGTGGTTGTATTGTGTGCCAGAGAGTGAGTGTGTAGTAGTAGTAGTAGTAGTGGTGGTGGTGGTGATAGCGTTGAAGTTGTCAGTTGCCAACAAAATAGAACATTTTGAATTGGATTCCTATGAAAGGAATTTCTATTTAAGAATTTGTCATGTCTTCACAGCTATCAACACTTTTTCTTTCTTTCATATTAAACAAATTGTTGTTGTTGTTGTTGTTGCTGTTTCTTTCGTTTTCCATTTAGTATCTCCTCCATTTCAGTTTTGCTTTTTTATTTCTACAGCCAGTATAAAATATCACACAGAAATTTAAAGAAAGAAAAAAGGAAAAAAAAGAAGGAACTTCATGTTGACAATGATGGGTATTTTGCAAGTGAAAAAAATTTCAAAAAGAGAGAAGAAAACAAAAAATTCAGAACAAGCCAGAACAAGAAGAAGAAAATTCATGCAAAAGTTTAAGATTATTTAAGATAAGCCAAGAGTCTGAGTGTACGTACGTACATACATACATGTACCTCCTCTGCAACAGCATTGTACAGCTCCTATTTGGCCCGGGTTCTCCCTCAAAAAGTAAAGGGGGTGGAGGGAGGTGTTGAACAACAACACTTCAAATTGTATATCATAACAAGAGAATTTGTTTTTGTTTTTGTTGTTGTGGAGACACTCTAAAATGGGTTAGATTTTCTGATTTTATTTGGCCAAACACTTGTCGGAAGATATTTTGTATGTGAGTATGTGTGCATACACACCTCAATAATACCTGACATGAATGATCAAAATGTCTTAGACACTAACAAATGTTACAGTAAAAGGAAAAAGTATTCGAACAGAATTTTTTAAAAATTTTTAATTTTTTAAAACAAAAGCCATTCCCTCTGAAAAGTAGGCAAACATTGCATGTCACTATTTAAAATAATTTAAAAACCAATGTATGATACCAAGTTAGAGTATCCAAGAAATTTTTGCCAATGCTTTTGTGGTGGTTAAAGCCTCACTCCTTCCGGATTCCTATTCAATCGATTTGGGTATGCCACTTACCTCGTTCAAGTTGGCCATTGCGCGGAAATTCTTACGGGACGCCAACCTATCCTGTAGCAATGAGGACTCCTGTTCCACCGCTAGGCTCACTTGGCCCTCGATGGATAGAAGGCGCACCAACCAGTTACTCGGACTTTCTTTCAGTAGTATTCTGGCAAAAACTCTCAAAGTAAATAAAAATTGCCATGAAAAGTTTTTCAAAAATCTGTCGTTCGGAGTTGACTTTAAACTGCTGGTGCCGTTACTCATGGATAAACTTAACACACACAACATGAGTGGTGTAAGCAGCCGGGTTGTAATTCTGACTAAAGAGTTGAGATATCAATATCACACCGTTCCGTTGCTCAGTTTAGATATTTTCGACAGCTGTATACCGTTCTGGAGTTCATCACGTTGTAATCCAGTGCTTTGATAGCCGCCTGACTATCGGAGAGTATGCTAATATTCCCTTTGGGAATATTTGCCTTTCCAATAGTTAACACGACAGCCTGTATTGCAGAAACATTACGAAATTAAATTTTGAAAATTTTAAAATTTTTCTCGGCAATTCATTTGCCTACTTGTCTAAAAGAAAGAGAGACAGAGGAAAGAGAAATCTTTACTAATCATTTGGACATTTTGAATACAAATAAATTTCATTTAAAATTTATGACACACTCCGCCATTGTAACTGACGGGCTGCCGTATTAAATGACTCACTGACTGACTGACTTGCCACTGGCTTGTTGATTGGATTGTTTAGTTCACAGTCTGGGATTTGTCCTTTTAAAGAAAACAAACAAAAAACGTCCTTATTTTGTTATACATTTTACTCCTTCTTCTTGCATTCTCATTCATTTTTTATTATGCTGTACTCCTTCTCTCTCTCTCTCTCTCTCTTGGTTTTTGTGTTTTTTTTTTTTGTTCGTTTTTAGCCAAAGTGATGATGTTACCATATTACATTAGTGTTGTCCATGCTGTGGTTCTATTACAGTTCTTAACTTGTAATTTTATTCCTACCTCCACCCCCTACCCTTACTATTAAGCATGTAAAAGTCTCTTTCTTTTTTGGTCATTTTTTCTTCTTCCTCTGTTTTTGCATGTCATTTTTCCATCATCTTCTCCCAGAGATACATGGCGCTGGCCCACTGTAGTTGCTGCGTAATCTTTTGCTTGCCTGGTTAATACAGTTACAGGACACGCTTAATAGCGTAGTATGGGCAGACACATACAAATGCAAAGAATGTAAATGCGTGCATGGATGTGTGTAGATGTAAGCGTGTAAGCGTGTTTGCAAATGTAAAAATGAAAAATAAAAGAATCATTTCACACTCATCAAGTTGACAAAGAAAAACTTTTTTCATTATTTTCATTGAGCTGTCAGTGTGGTATTATTTCTGTGCTGTTTTGCCTTTTTCATCATCATCATCATCATTATCACCATCTCCTTCGTTTTCTTGCTTCCCTTCGCTCCTACTGCAACCAATCTCTCTGACCAGCCAAGATGAAACGTATGAAATTTCCAAATGAAAGATGAGTAGCAAGAACAGGAGTAACATCCTGTGTATACAGGATGTTTTCATGTCTTACACTACCCCAGTAAAAGAAATGTTGTATGCTTTACACCTCATACTCCCCATATATATACTGTAGTTTTGCTTAGTTGTCCGTCTGGTTTTTAAAGTTTTTTCTTCTGTTTTTTTTTTTTGCTATTTTGAATCGAATATGAATACAAAAGGTCTGTTTTAAGAGATACGCATCATATTTCTTGGCCGGTTGATAGAAAAAAAGGAAGAAAACTTTGAATATAGAAACGTGTGGCAAGATGGTATAATAATAACGCAATATTTTCTATCGGAGACATGATGAATAAGTGTCCCTTTTTTTAATATATTTTTAATGCGCCCATTCTCTCTCTCTCTCTGTGGACTGTTACTTTATATGTCAGGGATAAATGGGCTTTAAATGGCAGCGAAAAAGAAGAAGAAAGAAATATTGCAATAATTTTGCTCATAGTGAAATATGTCAAGTTAAACTAATTAAAAAAATTCTTTATCGCCCGGCATTGTTAATAAATTGTGTTTCCTTTTCATATTTTTATTCGCATAATAGATATTAAAATTGAGAAATTACGAAATTCAAATAATGCAAACTGAATTTTTGTATGAAAAAGAGGCTCTAGTTTCAAGCAGTTTCCAACAGAGAAGAGTTTTACTACCTTCCAAGAGGACTGAAGAATACTTGCGACTGATGGCAACAGTCTTCTTCAGGGCTTACATATGGTCTTAAGGACTGTGCCAAATGAACGAGCGAATTGAGGGAAGTAATCATTACATATCCTGTAGTCGCCATAGTCTAGTAGGTAGTGTGTTGGCTTATTAGACATGAGGCTATGATTCAAACCACAGCCCAGATATTTTGAACAAAATGAAATACAATAAAATTATTTTTTTGACGACTTTCTCTCTGCAAAATTCGTGCTAAAAACTCTCGAGAGTAAATGAAATTGTCATTAAAAGTTTCTTTAAAATTTGTTGTTCGAAGTCGACTTTAAACGTTCTTAAAATTAACACACTGTGGGAGATATGAGAAACTAGGTTGTAATCCTGACTAAAGGTTGTTATGATTAATTATGTGTGTACGTATTAGAGATTAGCAATGAGTATTCAAAAAGATGAATAGAATCGAATTATACCCATAATTTCTGTTACGTATACGCATACATACTTATTTTGATATCATGGAACCTCTACTCTATATTCAATGTTTGAAGTACTCATCGTACTTCATAGTTAACAACACGTACTATCCATACTCTCCATAACTCAACATATACGCGAAGAACAAAATAAGTATGAATTGCTTACAACACTAAAATACTCACTAGAAGGTTGTGTGTTTGCTCTCGTGTGAGTCACTCGAATTATTTATAAGTATTATAAGTATGGTTAGGGCCATTATTACAACTTGTCGTTAAACTTGGGGTTAGTTAAAGGTACCTTTAGCTAAAGGGAACTGGAAAGTTACCTTTAACTTATTTTCGTTATTACAACTTACAGATAAAATTTTTCAAAAATATGGCAGTGCCGGAGCAATGTCGATAAGACTGCGCAATAAACAAGTTTTTTTTTTTTTAAACGCAGTGACAACGACGGGCTTCGGTTTTTTTTGTATATGCTCATTTTGTTTAATTTTGAAGTTGCCATAATGAAAATAATATATAATAATATGGCAAGTTCAAACATAAAGTGACCTTTAAATGTTAAAGGTAGGATGATCCTCCCTTTCGCTTAACGATCACTTCTATCTTATTGGGTACTCATAACAATGAAAAACAATTTATCTGCCCGTTAAAACCCTCCCATTATTTAACGGCAAGTTGTAATAATGGCCCTTAATAAGTTATGAATCTAAATGAGTATGCTTATGAATCAAACATACGTATTTCGAATGGTATTAGCTTGATGTTGAGGAGCTAGGCCGTAATCCTGACTGAAGGGTTGTAATGGCCAATTAAAAAAAAAAATATGTATGTATTAGCTTGATGTCAACGTTGCACGCATACTCATTGCAACCTGTGCTTAAAAATCAACGCTGTAGTGAGTACGAATGAATCAGACTACATAGTTATATTTCAATATTGTTGACTCACTTGTATTCAAAATTTCATGAGTGCTTATGCGTAGCGAAAAAACGATTCATTGCTGATCTCTGGTACGTACATCAATTGAATTTAATAAGCCTTTGCTAGCGCTGATCGCTTTTCAATAAGACATAGAAATTAAATCAAGAGCAGCTTCTTGTTTACGAGTTGGCAAATCACAAACTTTTCATGGAATTTGTCATTCAATAAAATTTATTCATTCCACTTCTATGCATAGCGTGATTATTAGCATTATAGTTGTGACAGTTAATAAACAACTCTATTAAATTAGTTGTTGTTGTTGTTGTTTTTTATAAGAACTCGTTAACATTTATTTATTAATCGTATACAATATACAATAAATGGCCATTTAAAGGAAATATTGCGTTAAATAGCGGCACCTTATTTCTGAAGTGTAAATGTCTTGATTGGTGGTTTAATTTAAAGGAATTGAGTTGCCATTGTTAATATTTTTTTTTTAATTTTAAATAATAAGAATTTAATGAAAAATATTTTTGTTTTTTTAGTTTTAAAACTCGAAATTAAAAATTTAAATTCCTTTGCTTGTTTTCTTCTTCTTTTCTGTTCACTAACCAATTTGTTAAACTTGGCAACTCTGTGTTTCTCATTTTCCATTTATTGATGAGTTTGATAAACATTTGCTTCTAATTAATTTATTTATTGGCATTTTTCTTTATTTTCTTTAAGAAATTTTCTTTTTTTGGCTCATTTTCAAGCAGCTGGTGGAAGAAGGCTAGTTCTTGTTATTGTTGCCTATGAAAGCAATACATACGCATTTGTTCATCGATCCTTTAAAGAGCTTAGGGCCTTGAGGTACGAGAAATAAATTCGTATCAGATTAGCAAATAATTCGTCTATCGTCTGTCCTAGTCAGGACTGCGTCTAAGCCATCCAGTCTGATGGCTGGCTAGATTGATAAAGATAATGGAGGACAGACCTTGTATTTGCTTCTCATAACTCGCTGCAGCTCAGAAGTCACAAAGGGTAGAGTTTTGACTCGACTAAACGTATGATCGATTACGATTACCTTGGGTATACCAAGCTCAACCATTCAGGCGTTTTACACTATCCTTATACTCCCTGATCTCGAAGGCGAGGATAGGAGTTGTCTGGGTAAATTATCATCTCTTTTTTGTTTTTAATTTACAAGCAACAGAAAAAATGTTCACTTATCCTTGAAATCAACACCATTTACGCACTTTTAAGATATTGATTACAGCGATGGTTAAAATTCTAAAATTTTGCAACAAATTTTCTTTGTGTCTTTGTAAATATTATTCTTGATTTTATTCTATTTGATTTTATTTATCTTATATATAAAAATGAGTGTGTGTTTGATTGTATGTTTGTATGTTTGTATGTTTGAAGTTTATAGACGACTAAACGGCTGAACCGATTTTCTTGAAATTTTCACAGTATCTTCCTGTATGTCTGGAAGGAGTTATAGGCTACTTTTTATGATGATATTCCAAATGGCGAGGGGCCATGCCCATGTATACTACATACTACATACTTAATATTTAATTGCATTTGAAATATATTACTCATACGAATAGTTACCCCTAAAGTATGCTATCTATGATTCCTGATGTATAAAACCAAAGAAAATAAAGTATAAAGAATGTGAATTTTGGTATATTTTGGAATATTTTTCAAAAATATTTCACGACGCGGGAGGAAAGATAGAAGGGAAAGATAAAGAAACCAAGAGCGTAACAATGTTCTCAATTGTTCTCATCGTGCGTTTTTGTTGTTTGACTAATTTTTTATTTATTCTTCTGAAACAGTGTTGCCACGAAAAAAATTTTGTAACCAACATTTGTGAACAAATCACCAAATAAGAAAAAATATAACCAAAATTAAACTCATAGACTTTTGTTTTATCCTAAATAAAGCATATTTTCATTGTCTAGAACGCTTTCGATTATAAGTACATTCACACACACTTATAGTAAGTTAGCTTTTTAATAACTGTTTTATGCAGTGTATTACAATAAATACATAATGCGACCTGTTTTGGGCAATAAAAAAAAATCAATTTTGGGCGGGACGAAGTTCGCTGGGTCAGCTAGTTTTCTAATAAAACTTTCCTTTAATAAATAAAGGTTTGTTTCCTAAAATAATAATTCTGTTTGTAAAAAGGAAAATATTTCCCATGTAAATCCCGCGACAAGAACTTGAAACACAGTTCAGTTCAGTAGTTAATGGTGGAAATAGTTCAGGTTGTTATACCGTACCGCACGATGTTGGTGTTTTTGTTATGTTGTAATATTATTGTATTGTTGTTGTAGTTTTAGAATCCAAAGTAAGTTACTATGCTTATGCTCTTCTGTAGAGAAGAACCAGGCAATAATAATGAAAGCAAAGTAGTTCTAGAGAGAGAGAGAGAGAGAGAGCAAGAAGAAATAGTTGTGCAGTAAAAGTACATTTTCTGTTTAGGCCCTAAGCCAAATGTCTGCTTTGAAAGTAACATTTTTAACATTTCATTCTTACTTTTCCGCTTTTTTTCCTGTGTTTTTTCCTCTTTTCAATATTTCTTTTCCACATTTTTCATTCATTCAGTGTTTTATTGTGTATTTTTATTTTATTTTTTTAGTACGTTTTGTAGTTTTTTTTGCGTATTTTCAAGGAGTTTTCTTGTATTATGTTTGTGTGGTGAGGAGAAGGAATTCCTGCTGTGTTTTATGTTCTGATACGGACGTATTCTTCAGACGTACACTGAAGCAGAGTAAAAAATGGAGTGGAAAATCTTCTGGTCTGGACCTTAACTCAACATTATGAATTGATGAACTCGCGAAGTTACAACAGTTCGATCAACGTTTCTTTATTGAGTCTCATTTTTCACGACCATTGCCTCTCTTTTATTATTCCGACATTGCTACTATCCGCCAAGACTGAATGTATGGATGTAAACAGGCGTAGACCCTTCAATACTACCTGTGGTTCGTACCATAGCGGCTTAGAGCTAAATTAACGTCCTTATCCGAAACGAAAAGAAATTCTCCAGTTCTGTTTCGATAGATTTTAGAATGATAAGCTCAATCTGCGTAACATTGCTCTTGGCACTGAAATGTTTTTTGAATACGGGTCATCTCAAATAGCTACTCTTAACCTGTACACTGGTAATCCTAGCAAAGATATGTATGTATTGGTCTTAATTATAATGGAGCTTGGCTGTGAGCTAATAATAACAATGTAGGCTGGACAGTATTCTTAACACTAGATTTACCAAGAAATTTTTATACCTATTTATACCAATACCAGTCAAAATGACTGGTAATCAAAAAAGACGTTTTGAGCGTGTAAATTTAGTACGTACTATAATGTTTTATAGAATTAATAAACAGTATTGGTAAAATATCCTATTTGGCACCATTTACGTATTGGGCGGGGTGTTTCTGGAAGAGGAGTTGTTGGACAGTCAGCTTCACTTATTGTCTCTTGACCTGATGACTGATAATCAGTGGTGAGTTCTTCAGCCAAACGATACAAAAAATCCTTCCTTGAAATATTCTTTCCGGTTGTATTTTTATACAAAATTCAGGAATTTATTCCGACACAATTCTAAAATATAAAAAAATCTTGAAGTGGCCTCCTCCTAGATCCTGATTTCACACTATCTTTTCGTACCATTTGATCTGTTGTTGTTGGGCTTAACTTTATAAACTCTAAGTGTACATTAATTTTTTGTATGTAGTAATGTTGGAATACGAGCCATACTATCCTTCTTTTCCTTGCAAATTTTTGGAAGGTCCCGTTTGTTCGAATGTTCGGTAGCAAGGAACGTAGTGCTTTTGGCTAATAATTTTGAAGCTAAAGAAACACTGGTGAAAAAGTTGTCGGTTGTTACAGTCCTACCTTTCATGGTATAAGGCTCCAGTAGTCTCATTACTACAAATTCACCAAGAGGTGTTGCCAAATTTCGTGTTTAGATACTTCGTTTCAACGTCAGGAGCCAGCCAGAATTTTATTCCAAAGTTGTCTGGTTTGTTTGCATATACTATGTAAACAAACATCTGGCTTTTATTGGAAACAATTGTTCATCTATTCTATTCATCTATGTAATATTTGCTCCTGGTTTGAAACAGTTTTGGCTGTTGACAATTTGTTCTAAGCAGTTGACACTAACGCAAATTTTTCAGTTTGCAAGCGTTGAATCCTTTCATTTCTTTTATCGAAGCGAATGAAACGTAAAATCTCTGTAAAGTCAAGCCACTAATAGTTATAGAAAAAAAATTCAGAACTCCATTTTTTGTTACATAAATACGACAGCTTCAAACCTCTTGCTTCTTATGACCTCGGGCATACAGTAGAGCTTCCAATTTATCCTGTGAAAGTGTCCATTTCTTCCCTAAAACTCTAGAGGCTTCTGACTCGATTTTGATATACTCTAATATATGGTAGTCAATCAATAGTAAAAAGGCACTGCTTGGCTTCTCTTCCATAATATTTTCTATAGCATATGCTGTACGCCTAGATAAATCTTTGAATATGCAACGAGTTGGTAACCTTCCAACAACACCTCCTTTTTTTGCTTTTTTACATATAGTTCCACTTGCAATATCTTCAAGTTGTGTATCTTCTCCGCTTTCATTATCCTCTTCAGAACTAGAAGGAAACCGCATACACATTCGTTTTTGTATATTACGAAAAGGAATAGTCTTCTGCCATAGAAAAACATACCAGTCAAAATGACTGGTACCGGTATAAGTACCAAAAACAAAAATTATTTTTTTTTATTGTGGACACAAAATCAAAATAAGTTATCAAATTTATTGTATTTAGTTGTCGTTATAAAAATCATATAATAGTTTCGGAAAAAAATATTCACACAAAGTCAATATTTAAGTCTAAAAAGTTAAAACCAGTCATTTTGACTGGCGCGGTAAATCTAGTGTTAAGCTATTATTTTTAAGAAACGGCAGGAGTTGTAACATTAGCAATAGAAAAAATTTTTTGGTATCGATTAGTATTCAAAGTTATCGATCATTACTTAATAAAAAATGGTTTTCCACATAATAACAAACAAACTCTCTGATTTTATGTACTGATGTCCAGAAAAGTTCAGTCAGTCTTGTGTAAAGAAGCGGTGCGTTTGAAAAGAGTAATCGTGGTTTGAAGATCTCCGTTATAAAGATCAGTCGAACAATTGTCTAGTAATTGTTATTGTTTATACAAAGGGTATAAACAAAGGAATAACAAAGAAAAGCTATTGTTGTTGTTTACATCAAGTTGTGAACAGTGAGTGCCACACACAATTGTGCGAATAATAAAGAATTTTAATTAAAACCAAGCACAGATTTATTTTTATTTTTTTTTTGCAATTTTTTGCTCATATTTTAAAAGATAAGAACGTAGCAATATGTTATGAGCTCATTGATAGCAAAAACTGTAAGAGTCCTTAACATTTCGAATTGGAGGTGCCTATATGGGCATCTATGTAAGAATTGGTATACTTCCCCTATGTCAACATTTACGCATAAATAGCACAAACACAGTTTTTTTCGTCTACTCTTTCACTTATTTCGTTAGAGTTTAAAGCATGTTTATGTTCTTCGTCTTCTTCTTCTTCATTATTTTGCCGAATTTTCTTTCTAATATTTTAGCAAAAAAAACTAAAAGATGAAAAATATTTTGTTTGGTTCTCTTACACAAATATGTAGACGTGTACATGCTCTCTACTACCATCACCACCACCACTACCACTGCCAAATGCTAATGATGATAGTAGTTTCGGTGCTGATGGCAATGGTGATACTATAGTTCCACGTTCCACTGGTATTTGGTAACCCAGTATTTCGAGTAGAATGCTAAAAGTGCTTTTGGCCTGGTACTTATGCTTTATTTGTTTCATGTGCCTCAGCCTTTCTTTGACTGTTTCTAGATGATGATGTACTTGTGCTTGTGCTTGTATTTGTACTTGTACTAGTACTAGTACATCATCTTTATAACGTTATATTGTATAATATTAGCATAATTCCACAGAAAAAAAAATACTCAAAATAGCTAAAAAATCTACAGAAAGAGAAAGAAATTCTTAAGTAAACTTTAATGTGAACACAATGGGAATTTCTAGTGTTTTTGCTCATTTTACTCTTTGTGTGTGGGTATAAGTATACTCTTTGAAAGCCATATTTTAAGGGTTAAACTTGTTTTGTAGAAATTGTTTTTATTTGTTTATATTGTTTTTTTAAATAAATTACGAAAAATTTATAAAATTTAAATGAAATTCTCACAAATGAAATGAAATTTTCGAAAATAAATCACAACACTTGGGTTATTTCCAGGCCTTGCCTGCACAATTAAAACTTTACAAGTTTCTAATGAATTATTTTCCTCTGTTCTGTATTCTGTAAATAGGCCTCTTTTTCTAAAACTAGGCAACAAAAAATATGCAAAAAACACAAAAACAATCAATTCACTCCCCAGTCAATTGGTAGTTTGGTTGACTTTGCGTTGTGAGTGAGTAAAAGTCGAGGGGGAGCATGTTGTATATGTAAAGCTTGTTTTATGAGTTTCCGCTATTTCTGTTGGTCATAGACCAACATTAGCACTGGCAGAAGCAGCAGCAGCAACAACAACAACAACAACAAATTATCACCCAAAACAAGTCATAAATAATCAAAATGTTTGGCCCGCTCCTATCAAACGAATATCTAAAATGGTTACAACATCTATCAGGTCAAGCCAGAGTACCTCAATTTGCACATACACATTGCCACATTCACACACACACTTTATTAGACATATTTGTATGTATGTATGCACGTACATATATACATATGTATATCATTAGACATGAAATGATGTTTTGATATGCTTTTGCGAGTTGTTTTGTATTTTTGCTCGTTTTTTCCACAGAGTTTTGTTGCCATTGTTAGTGAATCCATGTAAACGTTTACTTACATGTGACAATAGGGCAACAACAAACAATAACAATAGTAATGCTGATTAGTTTAGTAAAACATTTGAGTACATTGGCAATAACGAATATCCCAAAACATTACGAATTCAGCGAATGCTGAGTTACCATACAGTATATGGCCAAATAGGCACAGTGGTTTGATTAGATAAATAATTTTTATTTTCAAAAAAAAAATTATACAACAAATTCAAATTTCTGGTCCAAAGGGAAATGCTGAATATGAATAGCTTTGGGTGAGAGATTAGCAAAGAGTATTCAAAAAGATGAGTAGAATCGAATCATACTCATAATTTCTGTTACTTACACGCATTCATACTTATTTTAAGATCATGGAAACTCTTCTACTCATATTCAAAGTTTGAAGTACTCATCATATTAATATTTAACAACACGTATGATGCTGTTGTTGCTTTCGACTCTCCATAACTCAACATATACACGAAGAACACAAAATAAGTATGAATCGCATACGAACACGAAAATACTCACTAGGACAACAACTAAGACTGTAAATTTTGATGAATGATTCATTTATAAGTATTTTTCTAAAGTTATGATTCTAAATGAGTAGGCTTATGCATCAAACATATTTCGAATGGTATGAGTTTGATGTCGAACATTGTACGCAAACTCATTGCAACCTGTAAATCAACGTTGTAGTGAGTACGAATTAATCAGAGTACATAGCTATATGCTTACATAGCTTATGAGTAGCGAATCTCTGATCTCAGCTGATCTCTAGTTTGAACCATGATCTTACGTCTAATAAGGCAACACACTACCTACAAGACTACAGTGACTATAATGCCAGCGCTGTCTTCAATAATTGCCTGGTAGTAAAGAAACGTTAGCAGTCATTCGATTATTGATTTGCCTCGAAGGTAGAAGTTTAAAAAGAAGAACATTTCGGAATTCTTCATCAGAGCCATACTACCATCACTGTTGCGTTTTTAAATAAATGAACGAAATAAACGAATGAATACATATGTATGTTTATGTAGTGCAGTGACAATGTATTGTTTTATTTTTTTGTTCTATATGCTGTTTTTGTTGTTGGTGTTTTCCTTACTCTCACCCACTTACACACGCACACATACAATGGAAACGAATACAATTTCAATAGATTTAATTACACATGAGTGTGTACGTTTTAAAGTTGTGAAGTTGTGTACATTAAATCTACTCACACAGACACACATGCATATGTATTTATGTTTACATATACATACATATATACACAAACATATTGTGTGTGGTAAATTTTCAATTTTACGCTAGTTTGCAAAATTAGATGCTAATTAAATTTACATATTCCAATTGCACTCTCTCTCTTTCTCTCTCGCTCTCACACTCTGCACTCCGTACTCATGTTACACTTCTGACACACTCTCTCTTTGCTCTTCTTACGCTCTTGTAAGCAAACTAAACAAACGAGTAATGATGGTAATGTTGCAAATGGCATCGTTGCTAACGCTTAAACACTATAGTTTGCCAAGTATTAAAAGGCAATAAGTATGTGTATGTGTACATGTATATACATATGTGTGTGTGGAAATATTCTTAATATTTACATGTTTGTTGTACTAAAGGAATTTGTTGTTGTTGTGTAGAGTAAACCAGCACAGAACACGAACCTGGTATTTATTGTGAACCTTATTTGGTTGCCATTCAAATAATTTTTCGTTGTTTTTTTTGGAGTATTTTTTAGGGGGCCATTGTTGTAGTTTTTTTTCATTTGTAAGTACTTTTTTGTTGTTGTTTTGAAAGAAAAACCATTTAATTGTAGTGAATTTCATTCTTTGTTGTAATGTATTGTATTGTGTTGGGTTGTCTAAACACTTTGTTTTTTCGTGGTTATAAACGTCGAGTTAAAAGTGCCATCCCATTTGGTGTTTTTATCTCTTTATTTTGCCTATAAATGTTGGAATATGTTAAATAGATGAACTCCTCGTGCCTAGAAATTCATACGTAATGTTGCAAATATGTACGTTCGTTTACAGTAGTTAAACGGTTTGAAGTCAGTAATGACAGTGGTAAAGTGGAAACTACCAGCCATTAGTGGAGTCATTGCAAAAGTTGTCCTCTTTTTCCTAACAATAGAACACAGCCTGCGTTTGTATCTTAATTAGTCCACTTTCAACCGCAGCCTTAATGTTGCCATTGAATATTTTCAAATTATCTGTTTAGTATTCTTTATCTTGTGTGTGTTTAATCTCTTATTAGCTAGCCCACTATTGGCTTGAGAAAAATTTCAGTTTTAAGCTGCTAATATCAATGAAATGGTTTTTCGGGGGAATTGCTTAAACAGCCTGATTAAAAAATAAGTAATTGGGTCATTATGAGCATTTTCTGAAATGATATGAAATGTTTAGAGAGTTTACAACATCATTGGTTTGCTGCTTTTACAAAACTTTTATACATTAGTTTTGCTTACAATGTGTTTTTAGAGAAGAATTGAAATTTTAAAATTTTTAAATTTAATTTCCAAGTATTTTAGATGTTCATTCTTCCAGAAGGGAACACACTCATAGCATCAGCAAAATATTTTCCATCTGTTGCCCGATAACAGGATATCACATTTAACTTCTAACTACAAGTAAGCCTGACTACAATACTGTCAGTCTAGTCATCTCTACACCGCTGATGTTGTATGTATCAAATTGTTTGATATTGTTACGAAAATGAAAAATCTAGATACTACAAAAACAAAACAATGCAGTAAACAAACCTATTTACAAATTATCGTACTGATTAATATACATAACAACAAACACCAGCATAAAAATATGGTAAACAACTTATAAGGGGTGATTTTTTAAGAGCTATAGGAAAATTTAAAAAAAAAACACATAAAATTCAGAAAACTGCATGAAATCTTTATTTGAATCGATAGTACGGTCTATATAATTTAATGTTTGAAGATTATTTCATGCAAATGTTGACTGCGACTGCGCCTCAAATGGTCCATTCGCTTATGGTGTTTTCTTTTCTACCAAAAAATTTGCACTTTATTGTAAAAAATGCAATTTTGTGTTTGTTTCTTAAAAATGTTTCTCCCTCTAAAAGGGTGGTATGTTTTATTCTAAATAAATTGCACTTGAAATTGGTGGAGGGCATTGCATTTTACGCCCTGTATAAATCAAGAGTGCTGATAATGTCCTGTAAAGCAAATACTTTTGTTTATTTATAGGGCTACCAGATGAAATTTAAAAAAGTCTCCTAGTATCGTTATCCAATTCTGAAGTTAATTTTTTCATTGTTTTGTGGGGTAACCTTAAGGGAACATTACATTATTAAAGCTACAGGTCAGTAATATAAAAAATTGCATTCAGTTTTAGAACTGTGTTAAAAAAATTTTATTTGGTTATAAAAAAGAAAATCCTAAAAATATGAAATCGGAAAATTAGCGATCTGGCAACACCTTTTTCATGTTTACATATTTTATTGAAAACAAATCAAAAAATACAACATATTTTTAAGGGCACGGGGCATACCCTTTTTTCATATTTGTGTTATGTTCATCTCAAATAAAAATTACATTATAACAGGGTTGGTCAGCAATTCTTTTAATGCACCTTGTAAGAGGGTGACATTTTCTTTGTAGAAAATAAAACACCATTAGTCCAATTTTGGCATACTCTTTCCAACATTTCGGCCGGTATCTCACGAATAAATGCTTCAATGTTGTCTTCAAATGCGTCAATTGAAGCGGGCTTGTCTGTATAGACATGAGCTTTAATATAGCCCCACAAAAAATAGTCTAAAGGTGTTAAATCGCACGATTTAGGCGGCCAATGGACCGGTCCCGAACATGAAATAAAATGTTCACCGAACTCGCCTCTCAATAAGTCCATTGTTACGCGTGCTGTGTGGCATGTGGCACTGTCTTGTTGAAACCAGATGTCATGCATGTCAAGCTCTTGCATTTTGGGCAAAAAAAGTTGGATATCATCTTACGGTAGGGCTCACCATTCACAGTTACGTTACGATTCGCAGCATCTTTGAAGAAGTACGGTCCAATGACGCCACCAGCCCATAAACCACACCAAACTGTGACTTTTTCTGGATGCATTGGTAGCTTTTGCAATGCTTCTGGCTGATCTTCACTCCAAAATCGACAATTCTGCTTATTTACGTATCCTGAATAGCCGCTTCAGTGGGTCGATTAAACTGACCGTAAAATGGAAGAAGCGCGATATGAACTTTCTTAACAGAGCACGCATTTTGATAATGAAATTCAATGATTTGCCAGCGTTGTTCGTTTGTAAGACGATTCATGGTTAAATTATAGACCAAACTGAAGATGTTTGACAGTGAAACAAAACACAAAACGTGCGTGAGCTGTTTAAACCAGTGTTGCCAAAAAGATAATAGCTAAAAAATCACCCTTTAGAAACATTCATTAGACTGTTTGTGACTGAAGTTCAGTCAGTCTTGTGTGAAGACGCGGTGTGTTTGAAGAGACTAATCGTGGTTTGAAGATCTCCGTTACAAAAATCTGTCGAATAATTCTCTAATAATTGTTATTGTCTAAACAAAAGAATAACAAGGAAAAGCAATTATTGTTGTTTACATCAAGTTGTTAACAGTGTTTCATTAAATCCGCTTAGAATCTTTGCAAAATTCTTTTTGGAACTTTCCTGTATTTTTCTACAAATTATGAACGTTTTTTGTATAATATTGAAGTCATTGTAGTCTAGTAGACTGTAGGTCCCGCCTCTGATATATAAAATTAACGTACACACAATGAGTGGTGTGAGAATCTAGGCCGTAATCCTGACTGAAGGGTTGTAATGGCCAATTATGTGTATGTATGCGAGGCGTATTGGAGTTGCAAATGATTTCTGCAGAAGCTGGGGACATGAGGAAGAGGATGAGACCTACTGTGCACAACTGCATGAACTGTCATGCATGGATATAGGCAATCTTAGTCGCTTCATCGAAAGCTCCGAGTGGTTCCTGGACTGGTGGAGAATGTGAAACTGTGTTATCACAATGGCTTCTGTGTGCGACCTAAGTGTGCCCGCTCATGACTTCATCGAGGAGAGAACCACTTCTACCTATCTACCTACCTTCTTCTCTATATTGAGTCTTGTCCTAAACTGCCTTTGCACGGATGAATACCCTGATTAAATAAACTTTTTTGTCTCTTCAATAATTGAAAAATTGTTTATTGTGAAGCAAACTACTACCCAACATAGCGCCTGACAATTAAATTTTTGATTTTGATTGTGTTATAAAACCATATTGGCAGCGTATAGGCTATTTAAAGCCGCCATAAAACAAGAGTGAAAACCATTTTAAACTATTTGGCACTCAACGTATATGCATACACAACGTAATTATAGCCTTAATTGTGTGTGTTTCGCCAAATAATTTAACGTGTGTTTAATTTAATTTCATTTGAAATACATTTTCATGACACTTTCATTATGTTTAGCGCGTGCCATGCAGTACGACGAAATTAAAACAACTTGCAGCAGCAATTGTTACAGACTCTCTGTAGCTCTCTATGTCTCTCGCTCTACACTACTGAGTGCCAACATTTTATCAGTAACAGCAACATGGTTAAACCAGCCATCAATTGTTATTCCACAGGACAATGAACAAAAAAAAAGTAAAAGAATTGAAAACAATTTAAAATGACCCACATTTTGCTGACATTTAAAGCCAAGAAGTTTGTTAATATTTGTTTTTTTTTTTTATCAGATTTTTGTATTTAATTTTCAATATCCTTAAATTTAAAACGCATAGGTATACCGGGAGCATTTACAAAATTGGCTATAAAAGGTTTTGAGGCATCATAATTGAATTCCACTTCAAAGTTTCTTAACAAATTCATTGTGATTATTTCCAATTCCATTTCGGCCACACGTTTGCCAACGCATATGCGTGCACCCACACCAAATGGCAAATAACTGAAGGCATCAAAATTTGCCTTTTTATTGTTGTCATCACGCAGCCAACGTTCCGGTATAAATTTATTGGCTTCGGGGAAGAAACTGTCATCTTTCATCAGACAATTGGAATTCATAGCTACCGTCGAGCCTTTGGGTATTTTATAACCGGATAACACAACATCTTGTAGAGGAGTACGAATGGGACCAGTGCCATTGGGATAATAACGCAGAGCTTCTTTAATAACGGCTCTTAAATACGGTAAATGTTTTGTATTATTTTCAGTCAAGGGCGTATCTTTGGTGGGCATGATCTTAAGAATTTCTTGTCTTAGTTTTGCCTGTTTTTCGGGGTTTTTCGCCAGGCATAAAAGTATAGCCATAGTGGAGACGCTAGTCTGGAAAAGAAACAAAACTAAATAAGAACCTAGTTTCTGCAGTAGAACACGGCATTAATAACCTACCGCATCCACACCAGCCATTAACATATCCATGGCCATAACAACTGCCAATTTCTCATCCATCACCAGCATACGTTCCAAAACACTGTAGGTCTCTTCATTAGTATCGCCTCTCTTTTGTTTCGCCTCAATTTCTTTAAGAGTCTCTTGCACATATTTATAGGTGATCCTGAATATATCCTCCTGATTTTTCATACTCTTGTAATAGGTGGGAGTGCGTATAATTTTCCACATGGACGGCTGTATGTCCAACTTGTAGGCATGATCAAAAAGGGCTTTTGTACATTGAAACAAATGCAAGGCATCGGGATCATCACGGGCTTTGCGAATAAGACCCAATTCACGATTGAGTGCCACCAAAGCGATTGATTCAAATGTTAAGCGATTGAGTTCAACATCGAAATTTTCGGGCACCTCTAAAGTATCAGCGTCACGAATTTCTTTGATGCTAAATAAAGAGACATTAAACGTATGTATGAGTTTGAGTGTGTTTTTTTCGTAATTTTTGCTTTTTAAGTATAAAGTGTAGTAAAAAGGAAAATCTTTAGTTTTCTTCAATAGTAATGCTTCTCCCTTATGATTTCTCTTGCGTCATATGAACGCGATAAGAACTCGAAAGATGAAGTTGAAGAGATAAGATAATCCTTTAAAAACGGCCATAAATTATCAAACAGTACTTAGTACATTTGATTGGTTTTCATTTAAAAACAAATTAATAAATTTCTTTTTACTACACCTTATATTACTTTGTAATGTTTTCTTACCGTGCAACGAATTCATTGTTAACATTTTGCAGAGGTTGAATGTACATTGTAAGATTTCTGGGTTTCATTAATATGGGATTAACAGCCGATCTAATTTTGCCCCACTGTTCCCTTTGTCTATTTAGAAATTGAATTTGAAATGGGGGTTTATCTTTTCATAAACAAAACAAACTTTGTGTTAAACTTACGATACTGCTAGACCTGTGGTGCCATTGAAAAAATCTCCTTTAATCACTTCTCGATAGTGTTTAAGGGAGTCAAGACCTTGTCTAATAGGCCATTGGCCTTCATTACGGTAAACCATTTCAATATCTTTGGTATTGAATACCATAACCATATCGGGTTTACCGAATAGGCCAGGCATTACAAAAATATCACCATAACGCTCACGCATAGCCAAGGCATAATCAAAGAATGAAGCATTTTGATATTTACCACCCGGCATAAAATCACGACAGAATGTCAATAAACTGGGTCGTGGTATTTGTTTGTAATCCTTGGCCATTTCATAATCGCTGGCAATCTAGAGAGCATAGATCCGTATTAAATAAAACAAAACAAAGAAAGTCAAGTGAAAATTCCATGCCCGTACATACCGCTGATGTGTGAGTAGTGCTCATTAGTTTTTGTAAAACTATAAAATTGTTTTTGTATTTCGTTAAACACTTGGCGGTATTTAAGGTAAACATTTTGAGTTTTTTTCTTTTTCTTTCTTTTTTATTAAATTGCGTATTATTTTTTTATAAAATATTCAACCTGCTGATTCCAATGCTATAGCAAGACTAACGTTAGCACTTTAAAAATGTTTGGTTTTTTAACAAAAAAAACATCGTTTTTCTGTTTTGGTTTCGCTGATAATAGACTGGTTTTTTGTTTGTTTTTTTTTAAATTAAATATTTTTAATACGTGTTATTGTTGTTGTTGATAACACACTATAATTAAAGTTATCTCTGCAGTGAGTGTTAATTTTGCATGGCTAGGTAGTCCCAGTCTCAGTTGGTCGATATTGTTTGTTATTGTTTTCATTGTTTTCTCTTCGTTTTCTTTTTTTTTAAATAAATTTTGTCTAGTCACCTTAGTCAGCTTGATGCTAAATGACTAGCAAATTTCTAAATGTTTTGCAATCTCATTCATTTAAGAATATCGTCAGTTTAACCCTAAAACGGTCTAAATGGTAAATAGCAGACGAATTGAAATTCTTTTCAATTGTTATTATTGCATAGACGATTACATCTCAATTCGTATGTTCCTAGTGCCCTGGTGGTCTAGTTGGTTGTGTACTACACTATTAACGTGAGGGTTGTGGGTTCGATTCCCACTACACCGATAATAGAGTCTACGTTGCTCATCTCCTACTGATTAGATAAATTTTGTAATTGCATTCCAGCTAATAAACAAATAAAATAAAAAAAAAATATTCATACATTAACAATGACTAATAGTGCGTACCATAAAGGATTAATTTTTATTTATTTATAGATTAAGCGTGAGAATTTAAAGTGTTTGCATGAAATTATTTATTTTCATGTGCTAATTTAAAAAAAAATAAAAAATTGTTATTCCAGCAATAAATCATTAAAATGAAATTCTGCTTATGCAATAAACAATGGGACAATGTGCTCAACGCTTTAGAATTGATATCGAGATTACTTCAGACTAATTATTAACATTAAGCACATTGTGAAGTGCCTAAATAAATAGTAATGCAGTGCACTATAGTTAGGAAATATTGTTGATTTTTAATTTCCAATTTAACATGAAAATACGATTTTTATTATACAAATAAAATTTAATTTTTGTATGCCAATTAACATTCATGCCATAAACACATTAGACGTAACATTTGCAGCGCGGCAATTTTGCATTTGCCACCTCAAGCAAGCAGCATTCGCTTGACTTATTTTAAAGGCAGAGCTGAAGTAGTCGTAGTCTAGTAGGTAGTGTATTGGCTTATTAGACGTAAGGCCACGGTTCAAACTCCAGGTCAGACATCTGCAGCAATATGATACGTGATAATGAAATATGAAAAAAAAAATATTTTCTTCGGTGACTTATCCTCGGCAGATTTCTGGCAAAAACTCTGAGAGTAAATAAAATTGCCATGGAAATTTTCTCAAAAAATCGGTCGTTCATAGAGCCCGCCACTAATGTATAAAGTTAACTCACACAATATAAGTGGTGTGAGAAACCAGGTCCATAATCCTGACTGAAGGGTTATAATGATCAATTTTGTATGTTTGTATGGCAAAGCTTAAACGAAACAAATAAAAATAAATTCATTCATTAATTCTTTATCAATACATACATAGATACATACATAATTGGCCATTACAACCCTTCAGTCAGGATTACGGCCTAGCTTCTCAACACTACTCATGTTGTGTGCGTTAATTTTATACATGTGTGGCGGAACCTACAGTTTAAAGTCGACTCTGAACGACAGATTTTTTGAGAAGCTTTTTCAAGGCAGGTTTATTTACTCTCAGAGTTTTTGCCAGAAATCTGCTGAGAGGAAGTCGCCGAAGAAATATTTTTTTATATTTCATTTTGATGCCTGACCTGGGATTCGAACTCGGGCCTTTCGTCTAATAAGCCAACACACTACCTACTAGGACACGGCGACTTCTTTATCAATAGTGCTACTAAAATGTATTTACGCGTTTTAAGAGATTATACTGTATGTAAAGCGTTTTTAAAATTCTAATTTGATGCATGTTATGGTATTGACAACACTGTTGCTTTCATTGCCAGCATTTATAGTCTCATTACCGAGAGCAGCAGTATCGACGCTTGTTTATTGCGGCGCCGCAAGTGCTGCGTCTAATGTGTTTATAGCATAAAACTACCCAAGTTATTCAGTTAACAACAGATCATTGGTTGTTTTTTTTGCTTCATAATTTCCATTTTTCTCATTAATTTTATGCAATTCATTACCCCTTTTTAAGGCGCATTATTATTTAGTTTTTAGTTTTATATCTCTTTATAAAAGCAATACTGTGGCATTTAATTTACCCTTAACCATAAAAGAACTAAAGACTGAATTGTAAATGATTCTAATCAGTTAACTTTTTAAAACAAAATATGTAATCCCTTAATATAGTATATGTACACACACTGTACGGTACAATACACTGTTTGGTTGCCCTATTCTTTTTGACATGTTTAATAGGAAGGTTTTTTGTTTGGCTCTAAAACCTGACAATAGACCTTTAAGGCATAATATAAATGCAATTAGTTTTACTTTTACTTTATAGTTTCTACTCTTTCTTTCACTTTCCCTCTATCACTCGTTTTTTGTGTGTATATTTTTGGTTTTTTTCTCTGTATCGTATTATAAATACGATGTTATCTATCATTCTATCTCAATATGGCTTTTATGTCTGACTTACCAGCTACAGTTAGACAGTCTGACAGCAAGACAAAACGATAGACAATGATATAAGGGAGGGGGTGGAAGGAGAGGGTATAAATTTATTCTTGTTAAAATTTATTCTTTTTCGACATTTCGCAAACGAATTATTATCGCAAATTTAGATTCAGTTATACTTGTACGTGTGATATTCTTCTTGTCTCAGCAATACAATTGCATTGAGATACAGTTATATGCATTCGTTTGTATGTATGTACGTATGAATGTATATATGTTCTGTTATAGCCTAGATTTTCATTTTTTTTTCTGACATGTTATAGTATGATATGATGATATGGCCGGTCATCTGCTCTCTGTTACTCCCTTTATGTCCTATGCTACATGCCGAATGAGGACCAACAATACAGTTGGTGTTATCCTCCAATTTAAATCCATGTCTTTACCATAAACCGTAACTATCGTTTTTAAGTTTGTGCTGATGTTGGTGTTGGTATTGGTGTGGATTTTAAGTATCTTAAAGTATGATTATTAGTCCCTTTTGCTAAGCAGCTGTTGCCAAAAACTGCACTACAAAGCCAATATGTTCGTTCATTCATTCATTTATTTATTCACAATAATCGTGTAGGGAGGGAGGGAGGTAGGTAAAGATAAAACGAAGCAAAACTGACCAAAGCCACCATAATATTTCATAAACAAAAATAAGGAAAAACCCGAACGTATTTTAGAACACACTGCATACATAAGTACATACTTACAGTGTATAGCAGCTAAATAGTAATAATAAAGGGCTTCACGTTGAAAACCCAACGACTCTTATTAAGCTCGCATACCACAATTGTTCTAATTACGAAAAGAAAAATTGGCGGAGAAATGCAACAAAAGAAAGTCTCTTCCTCCTCCTCCTCCTCCTCAGACCCACAGCTTTCGCAGAAGTCTTTTGACGTAATGCCGAGCCTTTTGGCATACTAGTGGCCCGTACAAATTGCTATTGTGTAGTGGATGGTCAAGCGATTTAAGGACAGAAGTGAGTCGTTCTTCTTTTTCTTCATACGTGTCCAGCAACGAGATTGAGCTTTCTTGGAAAACAAGTGGATAATATCGAATTTATTGGGATGCAATCGGAATACCTATGCCCTGTAACATGTCGGAGATTGCAAGCCACGCACCGGAGCTGGTCTACTCATCAGAACAGAAATGCAATTTACAAAGATATTCCAACGTTAGCGGAACCCATATAAGGTTTACCGAACTTGTCAGCATTCATGGACATGGGCGGCCGTTGAATTTACGTTCGTTAGGGACTTAATCGAAAACTGGCTGATCGCGTACATCATGAGCTTTCCAAGGAAAATCCCGCCACTTAACAAGCTGCTTACGCTGCTTTCAAAATTGCCATGAGCTTGGAAGATACTGCCTGGGTCAGGCAGCCTATAATATCAGTTTAATATCACAACCCATAATAAACCACAGTCCACCTTGTCACTTCTCTTTGAAAGCCTGTTAGTTGCTTATCAGCCCTTAATCTATTCAACTTGTTACTTGCTTTGCTTTTCAAATACTTTTGCTTTGCTTTTCTCTAATGCAGTAGCACATTTATTTCTTCAATTACTTACTTAATTGGCCACTAACAACCCGTTTAACGGATTTCGGACTGCCGTAACACATTCTTCCAGGCGTCAATGCTTCTCAAGCGCCTACTCCAATTGGTTATACCCCAATCGATGACTTGGCTTCCTCGACATGGTCCTTCCAACGTAAACAAGGTCGTCCTCTTTGCCGACTTCCGCAGATACCCGCATCAAATACCCGTCTCGCCAGCGCATCCCACTCCATTTGAACGATATGGCCGAGCCAGACTAGCTGCACAACGCCTATATCGTTGAGAAGTTCAGACAGCTCATACTGTTGGATCGGAGGATTAGATTTCTTCAATTAATTGTTACTAATTATTTGCCATCAACTGTATTAACAATTGTACTGTTGACGCCATTTGGTTATACCCCAATCGATGACATGGCTTCCTCGATATGGTCCTTCCAACGTAAACAAGGTCGTCCTCTTTGCCGACTTCCGCAGATACGCGCATCAAATGCCCGTCTCGCTGGGGCATACCACTCCATTTGAACGTAATGGCCGAGCCAGACTAGCTGCACAACGTCTATATCGTTGAGGAGCTCAGACAACTCATACTGTTGGATTGGAGTATTAGATTTCTTCAATTAATTGTTACTAATTACTTGCCATCAACTGTATTAACAATTGTACGGCTGTTGGTTGTTGTTGTTGCTGGCATTGTACAGCGTATTAACAAGTCAATAATCATGTGTCCTGCGAGTTCATCTGTATGCGCATATCATGCATGTAAATGTATGTATCACACTCTATAATTTTGTTGTTGTTTTATTCATGCGTTCATGTATTTGCCAATGTATGAGTGTTTATGTATGTATGTATGTGTGTGCTGTCCTGGTTAAAGCAGCTATGAAATGAAAATGGAAACAGAGAGAAACAGAAACAAAAAAAAAAAAAACAAACGAGATGTGAGGGTGTCATTAGGCCATGGTCAGTTAGTGTAGTACTATGCTGTTGCAACAACAACAAACAACAACAACAAGCAACACTTTTTAATGCATTTTATAAGGCAGACAGCTGTTATAACGGGGTTGTAAACACAGAGTAGCCTTTTTGTTCTTGTTGTTGTTGTTGTTGGTGTTGTTGTTGCTAGATTTAACCGAATATATTTTAGAATTTTAAAACAAACATGTTTTTAATGGTTAAGTTAAAGTTCTCTCTTTTATTATTTTTTTTTTTCAATTTTAATTTCAATTTCCTTTTATTTCTTGTTTGTTTGTTTGTTTGTTGATCCTTCGTTGTGTGTGGGTTGGCCGATCCAATGTTTCTGGTTTTGTGCATTCAATTTACTACTCTGTTTCCGTATAATTTATTCCCTTTGTCTCTTACACTGACTCACTGTTCCTTCCTTTCATAGGCACACTGCACTCCACTGCACTGGACTGCACTCTACGACACTGCGCGGTGTGTTTTTAAACCTCCGGTATTTTTTGTTTTTTTTATTGTAATTAAATTTGAATTTGTTTTTGTTGCTGTTTTTGTATTTCAACTCTAGCTGTTGGCATATCTTTAAAAATATTGTATTTATTTATAAGCAATTTGTTGTTGTTATTTCTGTTGTTTTTGGTATCAACCACAAATTTTGTTGGCATTTTGTCTGAGTGTGTGTTAAATTTTTGATTTGGGTTGCAAATTATTTGAGTGCAAAATATTGCTGTGCAGTCAGCCGAAAACCCTCAACAATTGGGGTTTTTTTTCAAAATTTACAATGAGCCCTACACGGATGCACAGGTAATCTAAAATTGAATACCAATTTGAGTACAAAAGGATAAAGAAATGTTACCTTCTTTCAATACCATTCCAGCACAAAATTACTCTTGCCAAGAAGAGCCATAATGGTCTCAATAGGTAATTGAGTGGCAGAGATTTCTCTCGGACGACGAAACTAATGCGTTATAAGTCGCTTCTTTGCCACAATGCAGCTCATTATTTGAATAGGAAAATCATAACCAACTCATTCCTGACCGAAAATCTTGCATAGAACTTTTCTTCCGAATACTCCCAAAGCAGCTGCTTTTCGTATTCGAATAATGAGCTGCATGAGCTCATTGACGTTATTTCACGAATTAGTTTTCAGCAGCTACGTTGTTTTGATGGTAGTTGTTCCGCTAAGGTGGGTATATGACCAGAGTAAGTTGACTTATTATTATCATTGCCTTGAAGAGGTGCCATTGAACTGTGCCCATACGATCTATTGTACTGCCTTCAATCCATAATAGGCTCTTCTCCAAGACTGATGTTTTTACAAATTTCAGCATGATTTTCGGTGCGAATAAAGACAATTCCCTGTCATCACTTGGCATGCATGCAGGTGTTTACACTAACTACAAACTATGGTTGATACAGCTTCCGCTGGGTTGACAATCCTTGGCCGATGTTGAGTCGGGTCGTTCCGGAGCGCAGGTCCGATTGTCGTGGGGCAGAAATCTCCTCACAGGAGGATAAAGATGGGAGTACCTCAGGGGGGAGTTCTGTCGCCTATACTTACTTTTACATCTATCTCACTCCACTCCCGGAACCACCTTCAAACATCTCCTTGGTCTCTTACGCGGACGATTGTACAGTATTTTCTTGAAGTGGAAGGCAATAACATTCCCACGGTTCGGTACCCAAAGATTCTCGGGGTAACATTCGACAACTTACTTCACTTCGCGGCACACGCAACGACCATCAACGCAAAAGTGAAGAAGAGAAACAAAGTCCTAAAGGCCCTGGCAGGCACCACGTGGGGCATGGACAAGGAAACCATCATCATGACTTACAAGGCTATAGGACGGTCTCTCCTCAATTATGCTGCTCCTATTTGGACATCATTCTTGAGTGAGACCCAATGGCGGGCACTACAGACGACACAAAACAACGCCCTGCGTATAGCCACCGGATGTGTAAAGATGTCCAGTATGGATCACCTCCACGATGAGTCCAAAATGCTGACTGTTAGGACGCACAATGTGCTACTAACAAAACAGTATCTAATAGCCTGCTATCTTCCTACCCATCCAAACCACCACCTAGTTATGGACGCTCCCCCTCCTCGCCGAATAAGACAAGACTTCACCGTTTACAAACCCGACATCACACACCTTATACCCACAATAACAGACGCACTATCTGTGAGAGAGGCGCAAAGCGCCTTACACCAAACGGCTGTTACGACGGCCAGGGACGAGCTCAGCCTTAACAGGGTAATTAATCAACACCCACCACCTATATCGGATTCTGAAAGGCAGCTACCAAGGTCAACGAGAACCATTCTGGCACAACTGAGATCAGGATGGTCAAACATCCTGAACAGCTACAGGGCCAGAATCATCCCGGGAACCCAGGATACCTGCCCCTTATGCAACCTGGCACCACACGATACGGTGCATATCTTTAGCTGCCCAGTAAAACCGACAACTCTGCGACCCATAGACCTATGGCTGAACCCAAGGACAACTGCGGACTTCCTAGGACTGCCGACTACATGACGTTGACAACACACCTACATAACCAACTACAATCAACCCCATCTCTTACCCATCTCATCCTCACCAAATCACATGGCATACAACCAACTAAAGGCATGAATAACACTAACCTTTTATATCTTATATATAGGGAGAAGCTTCTGGAAGCAACAGCCGAACTGTTACAACAACAACAACAAACTATGGTTTAGTCCCCATGGACTAAACTATTTTAGTTGTACTTTAAAAGTTATGGAAGAAACATAAAACCACTTATAATAGATAGGATCATGGGGCAAGGTTCAGATGGTACTTTTTTCTGGTACTTTTTTCCGCGGACCAAAAATATCTAAATTTAAAATCCCCTTAAAAGTACTAAATGGTGTGTATCTGCATATGATTCAAATTCAAGATTATCTATTCCATTATTTGAACTTAACATAGTGTAGGGTTCAACAACAGCCTTTTATTAACCCGTCTTTATGAAATCTTGTCGTGGCTTATTTTCGCTTGAAATTGAAAAGTTTTACATGGAATTCCATTTTTTGCACCTTTTCCTTTCGTTTTTTTGTTTTTTCGGGTTACAATTTATTTTCTTTTCTTTGTTTTTGTATTTTTACATTGTAGTTGTTGTATTTTTGTTTTTGCCCCTGTTATTACCACCCATGATGTTGTGACCACATGTCGCATTTTCCCAAAAAGGCGACATCAGCCCATTTAATGGTTTTGGCAATAGTAGGGGGCGTTATTGCGTTCACATGCAAGTGAAATTCAGAAAACAAATTTTTACCCTTAAACTTTAAAAGGGGGAATGTTTAGTAAAATTAGCGGACATATATAAAGGGGAAGGAAACAACGCTTGCCGGAAAACTATCATAATAATAGAGGCAGGACTGTAATAAAAATGTAAAGAAAATCAAGATAAGAAAAGTGATATAAAATGTAGAAGTTTGGAAATTTCTGTATTGGCTAAGGGCTCCAGAGTTCAAATTCCAGCTGGCATTCTGTAAAATAGAAAAAAATTTAATAAAATAAAAAAAATATATTAACGATTGCGATTAAAGCCTTTGTTACAGGAATTTTGTTGAAGCATTTGAAAAGCGGAAATTAATAAACTTGGTCCATATGCAAAGAATAGAATTAAAAAGCTGAGACTGATAAGATTTTAACAGTTTTGGACTGAATACTCCTACCCAGAGTATCAATATCAGTATCAGAATGGCTAAACAGTGTGAAAGCTATTGCCTTGACATTGTTAACCTCACCTACATATGTTAAGTATTGGCCTTCCAGTCTGAAAGAGGTCAACAGTGAACGATCTAAAATGGTGACGACTTCACAGCCAGTGTCAGTACTCATTTAGATTAAAGTATAAATACTGTTATGCTTTTACCTTTTAAAAACGTTTAAAATATGAGTTCGTAGATTGCAAATAAAATAAAAATTAATTTGTGTTTAGTTTTATTTAAAATTCTTTATTTTTCGCATAATTCTGTGCGTCACTGTTCACAACTTGGTGTAAACAACAACAATTGCTTTTCTTTGTTGCAGAGCAGCTCTGCCAGAAAAGTATGTAACTTTTGCAATGGTCAGCCTTTACCGGTGCCTTTCATGGTGAGCCATGATGAATCCCAAACCCCTCCCATTTCTGGTGAAGGAATATTTTTAATAATTTTTGTGTTTATTTTTCTAGCTATAAGAGGCCTATTTACTTATAAACATTTGATTGAAATTATCAAAATGGCCTTTTGTTTTATACGATACATAAGGGAAAGTGTTCCTTTTTACAAATTCTGTTGTAGCAAAAGAAGCTTTTTTTTCTCATTTAAAGGCCTCTTCATCATTTTATTTGTATACTTTTTGTTTTTGTATTTTGTAGGGCACTCCAGATTCACTTCATTTGTGTTTATTGCTGTGACATGTTTGGCGATGTTTTTTGCGTCTTTTTTTGTTTGTTTTTCTTTGCAACATAATGTTCCTTAAGTGCTACTCCAGATAAATCTCAAGAAACAAAATGAAGACTCTACTCTCCTTTTATTGTTTTCTACTTCTTTATAACCATGCTCTAAACGCACACATGTACACAAATACACGTATTTGTTGTAACGGTGATGACGACGATGATGATGATGACATTTCAAGTGCATTTTAAGAGAAAAGTTTTTCATGTTTTCAAAACTCTGCGTTTATGATGACTTCGTCGCCATGTACATATGTGGGTCTGTGTGTGTGTGTGAGCATGTGAGTAGATGAGCTTTTATTGAAGTTTAAATGCCAAATAAGTCCTAAAGAAGGGGGGAGGGGGTGTTAAGGTAACTGCTTTAAGGAGAGGATAATAATAAATTTGAACACATTTGGCCCTTTTATAAGGACAAAAACAAAAAGAAAAAACAATGTGAAGTGAAAGAAAAAGAAAGAAAAAAATCTAAATTAGGAAAAATGATATAAAAATTTTGTTGTTTCCTATAAGAATACATAGCATAGTGTATCTTCCATTCGTTATAGTTTTATTTTTTTTTATATGTTTTTGCTTTTATTTTTGCTCTGTTTCTTTCCTTTAATTATTATGAGATCTTTTTTGTTCTCTTTTTTTATTATTTTATTTTCAAATGTTTTACCTTAAGTACCTTTACATGTATGAGTTCGTGATAAACTCGTAAAGTTTTCACAAGTATTTGTGTCTAACAAGTTCGTAATTTAAAGTTATAATTGTTAACAACACAATAATAGTATTTAATTGAAATTTGTTCCAAACAATGGTAAAAACAACTATTAAAACAACAACAACAGCAACAATAATTACAACAATAATAACTTATTTATACTACCATAAAAACCAATGCATTTTATTGCAATGCATTGCCTAGTACAGCATCATTTCAGTTGCAATTTCTTTTCCACAAACTGTTTTATTTCTATTGTCCGATATTTGTTTTCTTTCTCTTTTTACGCAAATGACAAAAATATAAGAAACAAGATGTTTGGTGTTTTCCTTTTACATCGCTTAACATTAAAATTATAAACAAAAGCTACAAAAAACAAAACAATGAAGTAAACAAACCAGTTTACAAATTATCGTACCAGCATAAAAAAAATGGTGAACAAATAAACAAAATTTCAACAACAAACACTACAATGATAAACATAAACAACGTTGTTTACATTTACCGAGATTTCTAGAAGGCGAAGTCACGCACACTCGCCTTCAACAACACTCATCAGACTGTATATGTTGCCATATAAAAGGCAAAGCATAGCAGGCGACTGGAGTTAGTGAAATTCAGTCAGTCTTGTGTGAAGACGCGATGTGTTTGAAGCAGTGTAATCGTGGTTTGAAGATCTCTGTTACAAAGATCTGTCGAATAACTGTCTAGTAATTATTATTGTTTATGCAAAGGGTATAAACAAAGGAATAACAAAGAAAAGCAATTGTTGTTGTTTACATCAAGTTGTGAAGAGCGGCACACAGCATTGTGCGAATAATAAAGAATTTTAAATACATAACACTAAACACAAATGTATTTTTAGTTTATTTGCAATCGACGAGCTTATATTTTAAGCGTTTTTAAAAGGTAAAAACGTAACAATATGTTTGGTTGCCATAAACCTCCAAATATGCCTAATTTTAGCCAAAATTATTTCTGTTGAACAATTAATGGACACCAGTTTACCAGAAGTTTCAGGTCAACCGTTAAAAATAACAATCAGTAAGGGTAAGGGTAAGCAGTTTTAACCTGGATTTTGTTCTAATGAGGACATGCCTTAGACTCCTATTCAATACCGTGTAGGATATTGTCATGCAGCAGACAAGAATGGGTAACTCAATAATTGTCTGGGAATTGTACGAAATGTTAGAGGAATCAGGGCTAAAAACCAATATGAAAAATACAAAGATGATGTGAATTATCTGTTCAATAGTGGAAGTTATAGACTCCATCGACATTGAAGTCCTCGTAGTCCAGTAGGTATTGTGTTGGTTTATTATACGGAAGGTTGTGGTTCAAACTCCAGCCCTGATATCTCAAAAGAAGTATGAAAAAAATAGCTTTGTGGCGACTTCCTCTCGGAGGTCTTCTGTGAAATTTTCATGAATAGTTTCTCAAAAAAATCTTATGCAGGGAGTCGACTTTAAACTGTAGCCATCCAATATGGATGGTGTTGATCGTAATCCAGACTAACGGTTTGTAAACACCAATTAAGTAAGTAAATACACGTTGAGTTGTTGTAATTAAAAAAAAAAAAAAAAAGAAAATTCGAACTTAAAACTCCCTGTGCTCTACATTAGTTGACAAGTGTAACAAATATTTGGTTTCCTCCTATTATTTCATTAAATTATTATTTAAAAAAATAAAAGAAATCCTTTTCTTCTCTTCTCCGAAATTTTTCTACTGGTCAGATTTTAAAATTGTTTGCCTTTCGAATTTGATTTTTAGGAATTTTGTTGGTTTGTTTCGGTTTAAAACAAAATGTCACTTTACATTCCTTGCTGCTGCTGCTGCTGCTGCTGTTACTCTTGTGTTTTTATATTCTATTCTGTGCTCATTTTTTTAGAGAGAAATTCTTGTATTTGTATAAAATTTCTGTCATGCTAAAATGTCCAAATCTCAGCATGAGATAAACAAGTTTTCCAACTTTTTTCTGCACACACACACAGTCAAATTCTTCAGTTGTCATATGATTTAGTTTTTTGGTGTAGTTGTAGTTGTTATTGTTTTTGTTCATTTCATTGGTTTCGTTTATTTGTATAATTTTTATGAGACTTTTTTTTGTAGGAAAATATGCGCACCTTCATTGTTGACCAACCACAAGGATTTTTTTCACTGTTTTATATGAAGCTCTCTTTCTCTCTCTCTCTCTCTCTATGTGTATGAGGATGTGTGCAGCCATATTGTTTTTAATGTTGTTGTTGTTGTTATTGAATGTTTTGTTGAAATGTTACAGTCAGTTACTGCATATTTCTATTTAAATTGTATAGTGGGTGTTAAAAATTTGTTGAAGAGAAAGCTTGTGTCTTCTATTTGAGACAGAAACTAAGCTGACAACTGTATGAACTGTCAGTGAGTACAGCCTGTTAGATGGGTAACCCATTACTCACAAGGGTTCAAGATCAGCAATGATTCGCTTTTTCGCTTCTCATAAGCACTCACATGAAATTTTGAATATAAGCGAGTCAACAATATTGAAATTGAACTATGTACTCTGATTCATTCATACGCACTACAACATTGATTTATAGAGTACAGGTTGCAATGAGTATGTGTACAATGTTCGACATCAAACTCATACCATTCGAAATATGTTTGATTCATAAGCCTACTTACATTAGATTCATAACTTTTAGAAAAATACTTATAAATGATTCGAATGACTCGGCTTAGTTGTTGTTGCATTTACAAAAAAAGAAAACAGACACATAAGCAAACAAGGCAGAGCAGCAAGCAGAGCAAACGCACAGCCTTCGAGGAAGTATTCTAGTGTTCGTACGCGAATCATAATTAGTTTGTGGTTCGTGTCTATGTTGAGTTGTACGTACATAATTGGTCATTACAACCCTTCAGTCAGGATTACGGCCTAGCTTCTCAACACCACTCATGTTGTGTGCGTTAATTTTATACATGAGTGGCGGGACCTACAGTTTAAAGTCGACTCCGAACGACAGACTTTTTTAGAAGCTTTTCATGGCAATTTTTTTTACTCTCAGAGTTTTTGCCAGAAATCTGCTGAGAGGATGTCGCCGAAAAAATATTTTCATATTTTCGTTTTGATGTCTGACCTGGGATTCGAACTCATTCCTTTCGTCTAATAAGCCAACACACTACCTACTAGACCACGGTGACTTCATTATGGAAGCGACTGAGTTATGGAGAATCGAAATCAACAACATCATACGTGTTGTTAACAATGAATATAATGAGTACACTTCATACTTTGAATATGAGTAGAGGTTCAATGATATTAAAATAAGCATGTATGCGTGCCTATAAGTATCAGAAATTATGAGTATGATTCGATTTTAGTCATCTTTTTGAATACTCATTACTGATCTCTGGTTCATACCTCAGCTCTGGCATGTTGAACAATACGAAATATGACAAAGATATTAATTTCTTCTACTTCCTTTCATCAGTCAGTTTTTCAGCTTCTTAAATCCGTCGTTCATAGTTGACATTTAAACTGTAGGTAACGTTACTCATGTGTAAAAGGTAACCCACATAACATGGGTGGTGTGCGATTAGGAGCTAGTGCTTCCCACCTACAGTTTATAGTCGTTTCCAAACGAAAAATGTTTAAAAAACTTTCCAGGGCAATTTTATTTTACTTTTAGAGTTTTTGCCAGAAGTCTACTGAGAGTTAATTCTGCTATTGGAATTAAACTTCAAATAAAATTGGAAACAAATACCCCCATTCGTAGACTTTTACTTAGCACTGTATTTGTGATTTCACATTTCCCATTCGTGCTTGCTTAAATAAGTGTCAATATTTTTTGTTTTAGTTTGTTTACACATTACTTTTGTCACTCACTGTATTGTCAGTCATGTTAACATTGTTTCTGATTGTCTATTTACACTATTTACACCATGTAACCATGTAATGTTGGGCACAGAACGAATAAAAAACAAAATCAAGAAAGAAAAAAGAAACATTTTTTGACCCAATTTTTCAACAATCATGTGCAATTTTTTAATCATAAAAATTCTTCATTTTATTATTGTATTATTTGCATATGTATTGTATGTATGCATGTATGTATGTATGTATGTATGTATGTGAATGGAATCAACCAACAAATAAAACTAAAAAAATAAAATAAAATGGAATATGTATGTTTATTTGTTTTTGTAATGTAGTGTAGTAGTGCAGAGTATTTGTTTTAAAGTTCGTTATACTGGGAAAACATACATACATACATACATACATACTTATTGAGTAGAATTCTTTAATTTTTTTTGTTTATTTGAACAACATTTTTTTTAAATGAAATATTTAATTATGAATGAGTGTCCAAATGTCTAAACGAAATGACTGGAGCCCATTGAATGATGTGATGATTCACTGGAACATGTGATGACTATCACCACGATGATAATGATGCCGATAGTGATGATGATGATGATGAATTTCACTTTAATTTGTAATATTTGTTGGCGACTTTTTATGTTGGGGTCACCGTGCATATTTGAACTTAAAAGAGGGGTTAAGTTCATTGTTACTGGGCTACAGTTTAGCCTGGCTGTAATGTTTTTTAATTGCTTTTAATGAGGTCTTAGATCTGACTGGTGTTTTCTTTTTTTTGGGGGAAGAGACCATAAATATGGGGTAAGAATACTAGAGTACAAGTTTTTTTATATTCATTTCATTAGACCATCGACTTTATTCATTTTATTCATACATTCATGCATTCATTCATTCATTCATTTAGTCATTCATTAATTTAGTTTTTTTTGTTCGTTCATGGTGTTAATAATTCATTTGATGGTGATAAAAAATTATGATGATGATGATGACGATGATGTTGATATTGTTGCTGAAAGATGATTTATATTGCGTGCTAGTAATGATATTCGGTTGTAGCGTTTGTGTAGACGTTTGTATTTTAATATCATTTGACTTTATAATTGAATATACAGGGGTTGAGAGAGAGAGAGAGAAAGAGAGTGCAGGCTTAATAATAATTTAATTAAATTTTCAATTTTAAACAAATTATGAACTTATAGAACTTAAATGTTTTTAATGCAAAAACCAAATGAAAGTGAATGTTTTTTCTTTCTTATTTTGTTGCTTTTTTGGAATTTTTAATATGCCCGTCTGTGTGTCTCTAATTATAAGACATTTAATGCTGGTCAATGTGGTCAACGATATAATTATTGAAATTCTCTACACAGTGGTTAGAAGGGATAAAAAGTGTGATCAACATTTAATTCAGTTCTATGGACACTGGCTTAGTAGCTCGGGATGTCTAGATCCTAGTGTTTTGCTATTACATCGCTTAGCATTTAAATTATAAACAAAAGCTACAAAAACAAAACAATACCGTAAACAAATCTGTTCACAAATTATCGTACTGCTTAATATAACAACAAATACCAGCATAAAAAATGGTAAACAAGTAAACAAAAAATACACCAACAACACTACAAGAATAAATGTAAACAAAAAATACACCAACAACACTACAATAATAAATGTAAACAACGATGTGTACATTTATAGAGATTTCAAGAAGGCGAACACATGAACATATTAGCCTTCGAGAACATTCATCAGACTGTTTATTCTGACAATGCGAAGCAAGCGAGTGAGTTAGTAAAGTTCAGTCAGTCTTGTGTGAAGAGTAATCGTGGTTTGAAGATCTCCATTACAAAGGTATGTCGAATAATTGACTAGTAAGTGTTATTGTTTATGCAAAGTGTATAAACAGAGGAATAAGAAAGAAAAGCAATTGTTGTTGTTTGTATAAAGTTGTGAACTGTGGTACACAGAATTGTGCAAATAATAAAGAGCTTTAATTAAAACTAAACAGAACCTTTTTCTTTATTTTACTTGCAATCTACGCGCTCATATTTTAAACTTTTTTAAAAGGTAAAAATTATTTTCGAATGTTGATTTCTAATGACACTGAAACTCGTTTTCTTTTGTGAAATTTTATACGGATTAAGGGAAAACTCAAGTCAAACCCTGTAGGATGCTAAATGAACACAGAAGATTGGTTAATGCATGGCTATGGAGATAACTTGTCAAAGAAAGCGTGGCATCATGAGCCTATTTGTGATCACTGTTCCCTTAGACACTTTAGATGCTTTAATTTCTTAAATTATTCATTTGACTTTCCTTATTCAAAGTAAACGTGCCGCCCTATTCTAATGCATTTAAAACATAAAGAGGAAGGAAGAGAAGTTAAACGAAAAAAAATCAATTGCAATTACAATAATGACGATGAGGTTTATGATGATGACAATAATGGATTATTATTTAAATATGCTGGTTCGTCTTGTAATTATATCACTCAGCCCTACTTTGTCTCTCTCTCTCTCTCACTCTCTCTGTATTCGACTTACGCCTAACATACGTGATGGTCATTCATAAATATTTGTATGTTTGAACTTAAATTGTTCGTTAACAAATTGATAATTATGGGGCTGATTGTAATTTAAATGATAATTAAGAAGCAACATGAGACTGAGACTGTGGTTATTGACTATAAATGCCTGATAGTTATGAACTGGGGGGTTAGGAATCAAAAACGCAAAGGTCACTGACAGTCTTTTGAAAAGAAAACCAACAAATGAAAGAGACTGAAAATGTTAATTTTTTTTTAGTAAAATTGTAGGGAGGGGGGGGGTAGGCTAATTTATTTGTTAATGCAATTAAAATTTGTTTGCAAATGAATATTTTCCTTATTATATTTAAAATGTTGCTCTCCCCCGCAAATTAATTCCTTAATATGTTGCAAGATTAATTTTATACCAACCATTCATTCAGCCCAGTCCTTATGCATTTAAACATCGAAAGGATATACCAGCATCAGTTACTATAACTGTGATGGCCTACTCCTTCTCTTCCAGCAATTCACTTCCCTAATGGTTATCGATATTTGAAGACGAAAAAGGTTAATACGTGTGTGTGTTAGGTGGGGGGGTATAAAACAAAATTCCATTTCGGTTAAATTTAACCATCAAACAATTAAGATAAAATCCTACATCAGGAAATTATGGTAAAACCACACACACACACACACACACTCATAAGCCTTAACAAATCTCCTCCGATACAGATATAACGAATTATCTCAATATCTCAATGTATGTATGTATATGTGAGAGTGTGTGTATTTGTTTACACACATCCCATCACAAACATATTTATTTTCACACATTTGAAACATTAAATATTATGTCCGGGTATTCATGTGTATCCCACTTGGAGGCCATGTACCATGCAAATGCTGTCTGCAGGTATACATTACCCAGGAAAGTACCATAAGCAGGGGGGAAAGCGAGAGGTAGTACATGTCAGGTTTAAAGTTTTGATTCTCTGTCTAATATTTTTGCAACAACACCAACAACAACAACAACTCATGTAGAATTCAACATAATATTTGATGGGTATTCCTCTCTGTGTGCACCATACATACATACATGTACCAGGATATCGGTGTGTGGTTGGTTGTTGTTCTTGTTGTTCGAAGGAGATTTTAAATGTCAATAATTCATAACGTTTGACAAATATTTAGCAAAGTTTTAAACGCCAAACAGAAACGATTACAAGCTTAAAATAAACTTTGATTACGATACGAGGATGGTTAGAATGGTGCACATAGAGTTTTTAATTCTTCTTCTCTTTAATGCGCTAAGTTTTAAGGATGTTTGTTAATCATTCAAACTGTTTTGATAAGCAAGCTTTGTTGTAATCTTAGGCTCTTATAGGCTAAGCGGCCTATATTCCCAGAAGTGTTTAAAATCTACTTCTCTTAAGAGGGTTTACTTTGGACATTTTGAACAGACTGGTTTCCATCAATCATTGACTTGCCTTTCCAATTAAATATGAATAACTTACTTTGCTTTTTTAACGCCTGTCGACGGTTTGGTGGATATTATGAATATCGGTACTTTTGCGGGCGTTCATCTATTGTTTTATATGGCTTTGGAATCTTAATGAGTTCTTGCTTATTCCCCTTTGTATTTCAGATAGTTGGAAAAGCATACAAACGTCTACCTTATTCTCTGTGCAATTCTCACAGAGACAATGCTATATGCCGATCGTATTAAATGGCAGAATTCTTTTACCGTCCGGTACACATCTTCAAAGAGGTTCTTGTCGGTTTCGTTGCTTAGTTGGGAACCTAACTTTATTATGTGATGCGTTTCTTAAAAGAATATATACTTATTTCCTTCAGTTCATCACGTAATCCTTATCGTAATCACTTGTGATTTTTGAATATTTTTTCCTGCTATAGATGCATCGGTTGCAGTTTTTAGAGCCCTGTCTTAGCCTTTCTTACAGGCTATTTGAAAGGTATTCGATTAATTCTTTAATGGAACTCTTTCTTTGAATGTAAGACAAAAGCACAAATTAGGCCTTAATTACCTTCTTTGAAGACAATCAATAAATGGACCTGCTCACCACAATAGTCTCTGTCTGAAGAATTCATTCCATAATAGAGCAGAGATCAGCAATGAGTATTCAAAAAGATGAGCAGAATCGAATCATACTCATAATTTCTGATACTTATACGCATTTATACTTATTTTAATATCATGGAACCTTTAGTCATATTCAAAGTTTGAAGTGTACTCATCATATTTATATTTAACAACACGCATGATGTTATTGATTTCGACTCTCCATAACTCAACTTATATGCACGAATCACGAATAAGTATGAATCGCATACGAACACTAGAATACTTACTACAATACTTACTAGAATACTTCCCCGAAGGTTGTGTATTTGCTCTGCTTGCTGCTCTGCCTTCTTTGCTTATGTGTCTGTTTTCGTTTTTTGCAAATGCAACAACAACTAAAACTCACTCGTATCATTATAAGTATTCTTCTGAAGCTATGAATCTAATGTGAGTAGGCTTATGAATCAAACATCTTCCGAATGGTATGAGTTTGATGTCAACATTGTATACATACTCATTGCAACCTTTACCTACAAATCAATGTTGTAGAAAGTATGATAGAATCAGAGTACATAATTAAATGTCAATATTGTTGACTCACTTATATTCAAAATTTCATGAGTGCTGTGCGATTGCTGATCTCCGTTCAACAGCTGCTACAAATTTCTTTAATCCTTCAGATTAAAACTCTCAACTTATTGTTGTGTTAGCAAATTCATTCTCACCAAACATATCAAGTTCCTTAATCAGACAGAATCTGCATTCCCAACCCAAAAATGGCCAAAAATCAAATGTAAATTCCTGTAATGTTAACCTTTTTTGAGATTAATTTGTTTATCCTGTAATGATAATTGTAAGTATATTTATTTTCTTGTTACCAAAAAGATTTATAGTTTCTCCATTCTCCACTCCCTCTGTGTTTCATTTGCTTTATAAAGCTGTCTAATCCATCTTAATAACGATCGTCATTTGCTGTGTTTGTTGTTGTAACTTAAACACAATTTCTATGCAAATCGATGTGTCCTTAAAAATGTTCCAGAAAAAAAAAACATTTCAAAGTGGCTCCATAAATGCATACACTAACACACCCACACATCAATTTGCATCTGAGAACACACGCAGCCAGCTAGCCACATACAGGGATGTAGTATGAATGCATGAAAAGCGCTTAAAGTTTATTTATGCTTAAACACTAATACAGACAAACCCTGTAATGTAAAATCAAACAGAGAAATAGATAGACAGACAGAGAGAGAGTAGAGATAATGTATGGAGAATACAATACATTACACAATACATACATATGATAATACACCTGTTGTTGTTAAACTTTATGTTTTCACTTGTTTACCTATTTCATATTCGTGTGTGTGTATGTGTGTATGTTCTCTTTTAGGTAAATATGGGTGGTTAGAAGTACAGAGAGAGAGTGAGTGGGTGGTGGTTGTAGTGGTGTGTGTTCGTGTATATCAAAATCTATTGTAGTCTCCTTATTTAGTAACTATTTTGAGAATGTACCCGTACGTCTGTGTTTGTTTTGTTGGTGTTGGTGTATGTCTTACCTTTTAAATCCATACACGACTAAATCTTTTATAATGTTCTTGTATTTGTTGCTTTTATTCTCATTGTTGTTGTTGTTGGCCATTGTATTGTATTGTATTGTGTAGTTGAAATTGAGGTTTAAATGTTAATTTGTAAATGCTATTCGGTTTTGTCGTTGTCATCGTTGTCATTGACTTTTATTGGTTTGATTGTTTGCATACACTCGCACGCACACGGACACATAATCCATTTGTATTATGGCATACATATCTATGTATGTATTGGTTTAACATGTTTCAGTATTAAATAGCCTCAGACAGTTCAAAAGGGATACGTATTCTTTTTTTTTTGCAAAAGCCCAACCAAAAAACTCCAAAACGTTCAAATTGAGAGTGATTAAGAAAAAAATTACGACAAACATTTAGTGTGATAACAGTATTCAAATTCCTATAAAGGCTAATGAGCATATGTACGTGTGACATTCACTGAGTTTGAAAAGTCTAACTATTATAAAGCCTTTAAGTTAGTTTTCCCGCGATCAAAAAATACGCCAGAAGTGTAGTTATCATAAGCTTAAGATTGCCATGCCATGCATCTTAATATAAGCAAGTATTCTAAGGCGAATAATATACATATGTATGTCACGAATGTCTTGTCCTAGCAATCTATGCGCTAAATGGTAGACTGTTTAGTCTTCTGATTATTAGGATATCAGGCAATATTGCTCAACTATATTTTACAAAACATTACTGATAGTACTTCTAGTACTGGTAGTTACTTCTAAGGAACTATTTAAAAATTTCTGTTCTTTGCCTTTGACGTGTGACCTTTGACAAAGACCAAGCCAGTGAAGTACATACGCTGGAACCAGCATAGTATTCAAGTGGTGAATCAAGAATCACTTATTAATTGTCTTGTTTATGTTTACATCAGCCCTTCTTCTTTTACATATAGATTGGGAAACTTCTAACAAAGTAGAGTATTTAACTCTATTGATGGAGTAAACAAGTTATCGTTATTGTTTACATGTACTAAAGAAAACTGTGACTAAACGATTAGCATATCTTCCTCACGAAACTCATGATAGGGATAACCTATTGCCTAGAACCTGCATGTTAACTTCTTCCTTATCGAAAGATATACAATGTTTGGTAGTTTCTCATCACGGCATGTGCATATTGAACTTGATGTGTCATCTATTCTGTATAAATGTTCTCTGAGTCTAGAAAACTAAAAGGCCGGTTACAAATTTTGGGCTTCTTCTGGATGGTTGGATGTCGCACTTAAATTTAGTTTTTAGGGCAAAATTTTCTTCTATTCTGGGCCAGAATATCTTTATTACTGTTCCATTGCTAGTCTTTCCGCATACCACAGAATGTTCGTACATAGCTTTTAGATTCAATTTGGTTTTATTGCAAGGCATTCGCCAAAGTCGAGTCGAGAAAGAAATAAAGGGTCTGCCATTTAATGTTTTTTTTTCAACTAGTGCTTATTTCATGAATGGTAACACTTAGCTCATGTCTGATATGACAGATAACAACGCTGGGAAATATTGCGACATTACTTTGAAAATCATGGTAATGTTGATGCCGATTTTGGCAAAAAAATCATCTTTTCAGATGAAGCTCATTTTGATCTTGGCGGGTATGTAAACAAGCAAAATTGTCGCATTTGGGGCATAGAAAACCCGCACGCATACATTGAAAAGCCGACGCACCCAAAACGAGTTACTGTTTGGTGCGGATTTTGGTCCAGAGGCATAATTGGGCCATTTTTCTTTGAAAATGAGCAAGGAGTGGCCGCTACAGTCAATGGCGATGTTGAACGAATTTTTGTTCACAAAAATTGAAGAGGAGGACATTGGCAACATTTGGTTTCAACAGGACGGCGCTACGTGCCACACAGCCGAAGCTACACTCGATGTTTTGCGCCTTGTTTTTGAAGATCGCATTATCAGCCGCAGAGATGATGTCGTTTGGCCACCTCGGAGTTGCGATTTGACACCGTTGGACTAGTATTTGTGGGGTGCCGTCAAAGATAAGTGTTACGCCGACAAGCCAGAGACAATTGACGCTTTAAGGGACAATATTCGTGAAGCCATTGGTGAAATACAGCTGCACACAATCGATAATGTGCTTAAAAATTGGACCGATCGTGTAGGGTACTGCGTGGCCAGCCGAGGCAGCCATTTGAATGAAATTATTTCCCATTATTAACCGGAAGGATTGTACTTTCAAATAAAAAAAGAAATTTAAAAAAATATTCAGTAGTTTTTTTGAAGCATTTTCAAAAAAAAAAAAAAGTTATTTGGCGGACCCTTTACAATGCATTTTAATGAAATTGGTTAACGCTGTAGAACTGTTTCTGCTGTTGAACTGTATCCTATAGAAACTTCTCTCAGTTTCGAGGGTTTAGAATTTTTTTTTAATGGAAAGAAATGTATGGATAAATTTAACGGCTTTTAAAAACATTTACGTTGTCATTTATCAATTTAAAAAACCGTAGATGTGATTGGTGATCTGTCAAAGCCGCATAAAAAGTTTTATTAAGTGACAGTGTTCTTATTTAGTCGCCGTGGTCTAGTAGGTAATGTGTTGGCTTATTAGACGAAAGGCCCGAGTTCGAATCCGAGGTCAGACATCAAAATGAAATCTGAAAAAAAATATTTCTTCGGCGACTTCCTCTCAGCAGATTTCTGGCAAAAACTCTGAGAGTAAAAAAAAGCTTCTCAAAAATCTGTCGTTCGGAGTCGACTTTAAACTGTAGGTCCCGCTACTCATGTATAAAATTGACGCACACAACATGAGTGGTGTTGAGAATCTAGGCCGTAATCCTGACTGAAGGGTTGTAATGGCCAATTATGTATATATGTTATGTTCTTATTTCGTTTCCCTTCCTAGTACACCAATACCCCGGTTTGCGTCGCTAATTGGGACTGAAAAAATGAGACGCAAACCGAAACGACGCAAACTGAAGCATAATTTTCAATTTCAACTTTCAGACTGAACTTCACTCCACGACATATAATTCGAAACTAATAACTACGCTTAACATGTAAACAACTCACACCTGCAAATTTGCATTCTACTAAACGGGAAATCCCCTTTTTCTGCTTTAGCTTTGTAAAAACATTTTCATATCAACGACGCAAATCGAAGCATTTACGACTCAACTTCGAAGCCATGCGACGCAAACTGAAACAAAAACGACGCAACATTGAAATTCCAGAAACTTAAAAAGACGCAACTTCGAAGCGACTCAAACTGAAGCGACGCAAATCGGGGTATTGGTGTAATAACACGCCTAGTGTTAGAACACAATTTAGCACTCAGAAATCTACTTTTAAAGCTCGCTTGAACTAATCCCATCCATCCATCGTCCATAAAATGTTACTTCTTCACAACTTTACTGTAAAGCAGCGTTAAAAGATCGAAAACATTCGTAACTTGAAATTGAAACTCCCAACTCTGGAATTATTTGTTAAAACATAATGAATCATAAAATAATTTCTTCTTCTTATTCTTCTGTTTTTTTACATAAATTTCTAATTTACAGGGTCAACGATAACATTTTATTTATTGGCGCATAATTTTACAATTTTCACGCAAAAAAAAAAACAACAACACTCTCACTCATTACTAACACACCAACATACTTACAGTGGTCTTTGTATCCTGAATTACGTTACGAGCGAAGTTCTAAAATTTTATGAATGAACGAGTAGCGATGATATCTCGTTTGTGTTGATAACCAAAAAAAGAAGGAACACAGAAAAAGAAGATAAAACATCAATATGTACTCATCGTATCCAATCCAGATGGATATGAATTCAAAATGAGATGAGATGATACAAGTTGAATACGAGTACTTTCATGCCCATTATCATTGGAATACATCATCTATTGCCACATACTTGTAATTCCAATTTTTATGACCTTTAGACATAAAAAGTTTAAGTGGTCACATACAGACAGACACGTACTCAATGCTCAATGTTCAATACTCAACTCACGAACGAACACACGCACGCTTGCACGAACGCTCGCAGTTAAAGACAATACAATAAACACTCACACACATACATACATACAAGATTTAACATTATTTTTTTTTTAGCATACATAGGCTGTAAAAGTGAAATTATACAGTTGAGACCAGCTAAATAGCAAACTAAATGCAGAGATTATTTCAAAATACCCGCGTTAGGCTTGAAATCGCCGCCTTATTTCTTTTGGGGACAATGTCTCTATACAAGTTGATCGACAGACAATTCAAACAATGAATATTATTACTAATTAACTGCTGTCAGCTGTAAATATGTACGTGCATTAATCTTTGAAACTTCGTAAGTGTAGAAATCTGTGTTCCTGTGCGTATGCCTAAGGGGGTTTAATACTTAAAAAAAAGAAATGCAAAAACAACAACAACAAGTAGGACAACAAAAAATGTACAACAAAAAAAAACAGTCGTTTTATAGACACCAATACCATTAGCATTGCAAACATAAAAGCATCTTTTCCGTAAATCATATTTACAGTGGGACAAAGAATAATAATTGAATTACACTCTCTCGTGTAATGATTGTTAGTGTTGGTTGTTGTCAACACACATTTCTATGCACACATATACATACATACATACATTTATAAAAACAGAGAGAAATTCAAATTGAACCTTAAAAGGCAAAGCACAGTATTACATACTCCATTCCAGGGTAAAAGGGAAGAGAGAGAGGTTTGTGCGTGTCCTCGCTCTGTATGAGTTAGTGTATAGCCCCCTCCCGCGCTATAATGCCATTCAATCACTTTGCCATTTCGCCGTATTGTCATAATTGTAGGTTTTTGCTGATTATCATCTTCATTGCTGTGGTGTTATATGTTGGGTAGTGGTAGTGACAGTGGCAGTGGAGATGCTGGTGGTGGCGGTAATGTTTGCCATGACAAAGTTTATGATGATGTTTCTCTCTCTTTCTCTTTTCCACCCCTTATCATCATGTTTTTTATTTTTTTATTGTCAAATATCCTTGTAACCCATAAATATTGGTTTGAGGTTAAAAAATGTGTGTGACTTTGGATGAGTTGAGTGTATGACAGTGAGAGAGTGTCTAAGCGTGAGTGAGTACTTCATTTCAAAAGTACTTTTAAAGACTTTTTTCTGTTTGTTTTCTTTTTATGATTATTTAGCTGCAAAGAAGAAGAAGAGCGAAGTAAGGGCATGAAGGCATCTACATATATGGAGTGTGGGAGTAAATTTAATTTAAATTGATTAAGTCTGTTGTTGTTGTTTAAACATGAAAATCCTGCTCGTTTGTTTTCTTTGGGGAGAAACACTGTGTGTAGCTTGTTCACATTTTTGAACGTTTGAAAAGCAATCAATTGATTTCCTTACCCTTACTCCTTGCATTTTTTTTTTTTTTTTTCTTTATTGGCAAACAAACAGCAAAACGCTTTTTATTGGGGTTAAGAAATTGTGTAAATAAAATATTTTACGAGTTTAAGCGAACCCCAGGAAAATACGAGCGGTTGTATACGGAAACCCTTGAAAAAATATTTTAAGCATTTATAGCCTCTTAATTAATTAACTGGACGGTCTTGATGAAACTGAAAGGACTCCCTCCCTTAGTACAACATATAAATTCTTTGTGATTTGGGGTTTAAATCATATGAGCGGTTTCGATTTCACTTTCTGATTACATACATACATAATTGGCCATTACAACCCTTCAGTCAGGATTACGGTCTAGCTTCTCAACACCACTCATGTTGTGTGCGTTAATTTTATACATGGGTGGCGGGACCTACAGTTGAAAGTCGACTCCGAACGACATATTTTTTGGGAAGCTTTTCATGGCAATTTTTACTCTCAGAGTTTTTGCCAGAAATCTGCTGAGAGGAAGTCGCCGAAGATATATTTTCTTATATTTCGTTTTGATGTCTGACCTGGGATTCGAACTCGGGCCTTTCGTCTAATAAGCCAACAAACTACCTACTAGACCACAGCGACTTTCTGATTGCTTTCTATAATAAAGAATGATTCGATTCCAGCAGATTGTCAAAGCCCCTCTTGAATCTGAGCATAATGACTAATGAGTACGTATTTAAAAATTTATCATTCGAATTATGTTTGTAATGGAGTAAAAATAAATGTGGGAGAGCCTAAGAAGCCAAGGCTAACAAACTCAGTGGTACTGCAGGAATTGAGGCGAAAAATACAACCAAGAAGACCCTTGGATGTCACACTATACTGATATTTTAGAAAGTATTAGTATGCTACAATGACTTCTATTTGAAAATTAAATTATTAATCGGTTAATCGGTTACTCGTATTGGTCAACAATGTCATGTTGTCCGAGGTAAACTGTGATGTTGAATTCAAGTTCACTTCATTGTTTGCAATCACTTACACTTGATAGTCGTATGACAAACTGTAAAAGTCTGAAATCCTTCGTTTTCCCTTTAAACAAGTGATTCTACGGGAATATGTATAACCAGTAAGCGTGTTATACTGTTGCCAACTTGTTTTTATTAACCCTGCGTTCTACATTAAAAAAACTGATTTCAGAAATTTTATTTAAACAATTCTACCTCTTATCCTTGTTCAAATACTTTTAACCAACACTCTAAATGATTCTTTAACCTCAATTCTACATTCATCTAGCGTGTAATAATTGAATTAAGAATATAAAGTTTTTGTCTGCAATAAAGCAATTGCGTATGCTAACGAGCAGAGAACAAAACCAAGTACATACCAGAAAATAAACAGTTCCCGTAGAATTATTGTGAATACCTTTTGCTATACCATTGCTATACACACAAATAGCGCACACTTGAACCACGTTAGTTTATATCTAATTCAAAACAGTCATCCGCATACGGATAACTATACACTGTGGTAATAATTGTCCAGATACAAAATTTATCAAAGCCACAAACCTTAATAAACAATAGACAGCCAATAATGCCAGATGTGACAATTTGCCGTCATTTAACAGCTAAATGATGAATTGACGATTTTTACTGTTTTTACTGTACTGCGTGTATGTAGGACGGTACTAATGGATTAAGGACTCTAAACGATTTTTCGTTACTGTTCGTTACCTTACGGGCCGGCTGACTAAGCAAATTGTTTACTTCAAATTCACAGGATTCCGGAAGGAGCGCACCAACTCTGGCGAGCTCGTCGGCCCTACAGTTTCCCGGAATTCCACTGTGCCCAGAGACCCACACCAGAGAGACACTGGTGAAGCGCCCCGAGAGAAGGTCGAGACAGCGGCCACATTCCCTAACGATCCTAGGGATAATCAAGAAACCCGATAGAGATCCTATCGCGGCCTGACTATCAGAGAAGATCTAGACGCGAGTGAAAGGAGCATCGTTGATGAGGATCCATTGAGCGGCCCGGTAAATTACCATCACCTCCGTCTGAAACACACTGCAGTAGTCCGGCAGACGGAGAGAAATATTCAGGTGCAGTTTCCCAGAGAAGACACCGCTCCCAACCCCATTATCGAGTTTATAGCCGTCGGTATATACATCCAGGACTTCCGGGGGGACGACCGTATTAGGATTCCAGTCATCCCTACTTGGAATCAGAGAGTGGAAACATCTGTCAAGACGATATTCTTGTCCATGTTCACAGGGGCCACTGGATCAACCTCCAGAATAGTGGAGTGATCAGAAGGTACAATGTGCCAACGAGAGAGAGCATTAAGTCTAGTCGCAGCAAACTTGGCTATCTGCTTAGCGAGAAGCACAGTAGGAATCCAGTTTAGCATTGCGAACAAGGCTTTCGTGGGGGTGGTGCGAAGAGCGCCAGTTATATGAATGGCAGCAGACCTTCTGACCTTGTCAAGAAGTCTGACGTTGTATTTCTTGTCCAGAGCAGCCCACCAGAAAGCAACACCGTATAAGAGGTTGGGTTCGATGACCGTGGAATATATCCAGCGCATGATCCTTGGGCGAAGACCCCATCTGGTTCCGACCGCTCTACTGCAGCAGTAAGCAGCACATGCCGCCTTGCGTGCCCTAGCAGCCAGATTCGCCCTCCAGTCGAGTTTGGGATCTAGGATCAGGCCCAGATATTTAACCTCGCGACTCAACGTGAGTCTGGTCCCTCCTATGATGGGAAGGGAGAAGGTCGGAATTTTATATTTCCTCGTAAAAAGAATTGTATCGGTCTTAGAGGGGTTAATAGACAGTCCAAAATCTCTACACCAGTCCAGTACGATTGACAGTGCCAAGTTCAACTTATCCGACAGTGTCTGCGGACAAATTCCCGACGCAGCAATGGCAATGTCGTCAGCGTAAGCTATGGCCCCATTGCCAGAGTTTTCCAGCCCCCTTAAGAGTGAGTTGACTGCAAGATTCCAGAGAAGTAGTGAGAGAACACCGCCTTTCGGTGTGCCTCTACGAACCATTCTCTGACAGTTCGTGGCCCCCACTGTGGAGGTTACTATCCTCGACTTGAGGAGAAGCTCGATGAACCTGACCAGATTCTGTTCCAGGTTCAGAGAACCAAGAGCCCTAACTATGGCGTCCGGGTCGACATTATTAAATGCACCTTCAATGTCCAGAAAAATGACCAAAGTGTATTCCTTAACGTGCATGGACTTTTCTACCCGAGAGATAAGGGAGTGAAGTGCAGTCTCCGCTGATTTACCTCTCGTATACGCATGTTGGGACGCGGATAGAAGCGCTGGATCAATCGAAGTCCTAATATGAACATCAAAAACTCTTTCCAGCGTCTTCAGAAGAAAGGAACACAGACTTATGGGTCTATAATCATTCGCCCCAGTGTGGGACGGTTTCCCAGCCTTGGGAATGAAGATCACCCTAGATATTCTCTAGCTCCAAGGGATGTAAAGGAGCCTGAGACTAGCGTTATAAATAGCAAGCAACCAAGGGCGGATTATCTCCTCCCCATGTTTAATGGCACCTGGTGACTTGAATGGTTTGAAAGACCTAACAGCCCACTGCACTTGGCCAAGGGTAAGGGTCAGGGGGGAATAGTTCCCAGACGGTAGTTCGTTAACCTGATAAAAGGCCTGGCCACCAAGTGTGTCACTTCCTGGAAAGTGAGTGTCAAGGAGAAGCTCAAGCGTCTCCAAACTGGAAGTAGTCCAGCGTCCGTCAGGTCGTCGGATACAGTCAAGGGATTTGTGAGTGGAACTTAGAATTTTACGGAGACGGCCCGTTTCGGCAGAGGATTCTACGCTTGCGCAGTGGTTCCTTCACGAGGCCCTCTTCGCTCGCCTTACAGCGTATTTAAGTTCCCTCTTTTTATCCTTGTAGGCTGACCATTCGCCTGTCGTCTTCGCCCTGTTAAAGAGCCTGCCACAAGATCGGCGTAGATCATTGATCTCTTGGCTCCACCAGGGCGGTTTTCGCTTACCCCTATGGGCAGCGGGTTTGACGGAGGATGTGGCTGCCGCCCTAAGCGCGGTTGACAGTGTGTTCGCAGCCCTATCCACGTCGAAATGGGTTGTTATAGTCGGAGGGGTAGAGGGAAGGCTTCTACGCAGTTTCTCTCTAAAAATGGTCCAATTCGTGTTCCTCCTATTGACCGGAGGGGTCATGAGAGGACCAGACTCGTTCGTGTCAATAATGAAGGTAATGTATCTATGTATTCCGAAAAGGAGCATTCATGAGATACAAACCAGTCCTTAAGGTTAGCAGAGAAATCGGAACTGACCAGAGTGATGTACAGCACCTCCTTTCTGTTCGAAGTGAGGAAGGTTGGTTCATCGCCCCGATTAGCTATAACTAGGTTATTACTTATAATAAAATCAAAGAGGCACTCACCACGTTCGTTGGTACCGGAACTGCCCCACATCGTGTGGTGGGAGTTGGCATCTGCTCCGATTATGACCGGATATCCGCGCAGTCTCGCATCCGCTACCAGTCGATGCGGACAAAAAGAAAACAGACAGAGGCAGCATGCATAGTAAACACACAACCTTCTAGTGTGTATTTTAGTGTTCGTATGCGAATCATATTTATTTTGTGCTTCGTGTATATAGGTTGAGTTATGGAGAGTCGAAATCAATAACATGATATGTGTTGTTAAGTATGAAGAATGATGAGTACACTTCGAACTTTAAAGACCAGTAGAGGTTCAATGATATTCAAATAAGTACGAATGCGTCCGTATAAGTGTCACAAATTATGAGTATGATTCGATTCTACCCATCGTTTTGAATATTTATTGCTGATCTCTGGTAGGGAGTGAGTAGGGCATGCACTTTCTATGCAGAGTGATAATTATTTATCATAAGTTTTCGAAAGTACAGCAGACAGGTAATAAGAATTTTATGTGCAGCGTAAGTGATGCACTCCAAAAACTAAAAGTGACTCAAAATAAAATGCATTTTCCTTTTTAAATGTTAATTTTGTTTTTTTTTTATTAATTTCATGTTCCAAATGAACATTACAATTGCTTACACAGATACAACTGATATTGTTTTTTATTTTTCTTTGTTTTTTATTCTTTAGAATTATTTTTAGAGATGAAACTACACTTAGAAAAATTACATTGATTTTAATATTTTTATTTTTTTTCTGTTTCTGTTTCTGTTTTTTAATTATTAATTACTGGCTATAATTAATTTTTATTTTTGTTTTTTTTCTCATTATTTAAAAATCTTAATTTAAAGTTTTAAATAAATTTTACAGAGTAAACAACTGAAAAGGGGGTGGCCAATTGAAATATGTTTACTTTTTGAATATTTTTCTTTATTTGTTTTTGTTTTAATAAGGATATGATCTTTTTGTTAAAAAATGGGCGTTTGTAGTGGGCGTGTTGCTTAACTAAAACAAATTTATTTAAAACTTATATTTAAATAAATACTAAATTAATTCATTATTATTAATTAATTAATTAATTAAGTTTAGAATATATTACAAAACAAAGAAAGGCGGGTAGGGATTGTTATCTTAAAAAATAAAAAAAAAATTGTTTTTATTTTTTTGTTTTTTTTCTTTATTAATTAACAATTTAACTAAGAATTCAGTTCTTTTATTTCATTTTCTTATTTAAACATAAAAATTTTTCTACAAACTAAATTAAATTAAATTTTATAAAATTCTGCACATTTTCATCTGCCTATTGTAGTGAATAGCCTTAATGTTTATCTCGTTACTTTTAAGAATTTCCTTAAGGGAGAGAGAGAGAGAGAGGGAGATACTTTTTATTATTCCCCTCACAAATATTTCTTATGAAATGACTTTATTTTTGTGTGTGTGTATTAGTTCATGTTTTTTTATTTATAATTTTTTTTTGTTTTGTTTTTAAAATCCTTTTTAAACATGTCCGTGGCTTTCGTTTATTCTTTTTTAAATTAATTTTTGAAATTAAAAAAAAAACAAACAATTTCTCATGTATCAACTTAAAAAGGATTGAAGAAATGAATGAAAGAAAGAAAAAAAATCATTCAATTTCATTTATAAATTACACGAGACTCCAGTCGTTTAATGCTGCTACGAGTTTATCACATTGGTATACGTCTTACAAGTAAATATTCGGAAAATTGTTGACCCTCAACACCGCCACCGGTACTGGCCTCAATGGTGAAGCCAGCATTTAACAGTCTTGTCAACACCTGCACCGAATTCAGTTTACAATAACCATTAAGCGGGAAACGTATAATTTGACGCCAATCACCCTGATTCCAGGAGACACCACTGCGGCTGGTCTGTGTTGCCTGATTGACTTCGGGAAATACCTCATCGAGCAGCGAACGTTCGGCCGATAGCATTATGCGTTCCCCTAGATCTGGTGAAATATGCAAAGCCACCACTTCATAGTTGTATTCGCAATTTGAGGCCGCACGTGGACTGGTTTTTATGCGCGACGGCGGCGTAGGTGGCGCCACCAAATAGTTGCCATTACGTACACGTTCCTTGCGCAAGCTCTCCAATTGTTTGATCATGGCTAAACAAGATTTCAATGGAAATGAAAAAATTATTTCTACTCTCATGTAGAATTATTAAATAAAACTTACGTTCCACTTCAAAATATCTCGCCTCTTCGAGTAGCAATTCCAAATCGGGAAAATCTTCTGCGATTAACAGCCGTGAATTTCTCATGAAATTCAAAATGTGCCTAAACATGCCGCCATCACGATCTATGAAGTAATGCTGCTTCAGCGAGTCCAATACAATGGGTATGGAACCATTAAATAATTTGGCCAATTTTGAATCGGGATATTTGGTCAAGGTTTCCAGTGAACTGGTGTATATGGTGCCACCCACATCTATGTGCACGGGGGCGGTATATCTTGATGCGGCCGCTACACATGGTATACCGGTAATGGCCTTATGATTGGCATGTAAATAGGAGGCAGCACTACCTGCCGAACCTGATGTACTGCCAGAGCCCGATGTGCCACTTACCGAACCGCCAACTGTGCCTGGTGGTAGACCTAATGGTGTTACTGCCGAACTGGCCGGGGGTGTAGGTGTGGGAGAGCTGGAATTTGATATGGTCGGTGACACTGTGGGCGAGGCGCTGTAATACAGGGAATAAAAAAGAACGTTTCAAAATTAGTACGTTTTCAAAATAATTTGAAGTAGTAACAGAGTTTAAGTACCTGATTTTGATATCACTTCGTGCATAGATTCTACCGGTGGCTGATAAATCCCTCGGCTCTAATGATTTGTTTTCTCTTTCTCGCTCTCGGTCCATATCGCATTTTTTTCTGAAAAGATAAGACGAAAAACAGAGAATATGAATATAAACCAAGAAAAACAGTTGTTCGGTACTTTATTTCGTTATAAATTTAGTTTTTTTTCACTTTAGATGTACGAGGATCAGGATGTTTCTGCTTTGTTTCCCTTTATACATTTTTTAAGGGGCTCTTTAGTAAGGAAATAAAAGACGATTGTAGGGAGAATAGAAAAGAATTTGAGAAAATGAGAAATCTGCCTGTGGTGCTGAGAACAAGATCGAATATATTCGATAACACTTTCACCTAGAAATTAAAGAATAATAAATTTAAGGACCAAAGGAAGGCGGAAAATGTTCTACTGGCGCCTAAAGCAGAGAAAAACAAATAAAAAGGAACACCAGCCTGTTTAGCGTCTCCATAACTAGGAAAAATATTATGGCAGCAATATATTCGTCATTGTGAAGCAGTCGTTGAAGAGGCTGTGAGTAATATGCGGCTTGAAGTCGCCGTAGTCTAGTCGGGTAGTGTGCTGACTTATTAGGCGTGAGGCCCCGCTTCAAGCCCCAGGTCAGACCTCAAAACGAAAATATGAAAAAATATTTCTTCGGCGACTTCCTCTCAGCTGATTTCTGGCAAAAACCCTGAAAGTAAATAAAACTGCCATGAAGAGTTTCTCAAATATCTGTCATTCGGAATCGACTTTAAACTGTAGGTCCCGCCACTCATGTATAAAATTAACACACACACTGTGGTGTGAGAAGCTCGGTCGTAATCCGGGCTAAAGGGCAATGATCAATTATGTATGTATGTATGTAAAAGGGCGACTTGAGTACGGTAATGGTTAAAAAAAATGGTGAAAAGTTTTTCAAAGTACCTGTATCAAACAAAAATAAACAAATAAAAAGAGAGTTAAAGTCAAGAAGAGTTTTCTGCAATTTAACAAGATCTCTGATAGGACTTAGAAGATATAGAAGTTATTGGCTTAAATGTAATAGTAATGGTAGGTAGGTAAGTTGGAGTGGTAGTTTTGATACCAAAAGCTCACTTGAGCACTCATAGCGGCCCATTGTGACGCTAGAGGTAAACGCAATACCTGTACTGACCAAGTTCCACCAAACCAGGGAAGAAGAAGATGTTGATCAGAGCAAAGGCTGCACATTTAAACCACGACTATCTCACGCTGGAAAACCAGCCTGAAAGTTTGATAAGCGAAGCTATATCCTTGACATCAATGAATGAAAGCTTCGTCAAGCTGACAAGGATTGGAGAGAGAAATAAGCTATAGCTGCACCTCGCAAGAGATGGACATTGACAGAGAAAGCGGATAACAGTTTGCTCTTCCTCAGTGGATCTGCAGCCACGACAGATGTCGTTAAATGAGAGCTGCACTCTTTCCGCATGTCTTCCCATAACACTAAGTCTTGTAAGCATGGCCACAGTGATTAAGACGACCAAGTCCAAGCAAACTAGTTGGTGCGTCTTCTATCCATCGAGGACCAAGTGAGTCTAGCGGTGGAGCGGGACTCCTCATTGAGCCAGGATAGGTTGGCGTCTCGAAAGAGGTAATGTAGTTAGTAATGGAGGCACAAACGATAATAATTTACCAATGCCTTCAAATTCATTATGATTTTTGATTTGATTACGAACCTGTTGTCTGTATCATAGGGTGTTAAGCTGTGTTGGTGTTGATTCCTTTACATTCTTACTTACACTAAAGATGAGACATGAAAACATGTCTTCTCATATATGAGGAGAAATAAGCTTTTCGTAGCCTAAAAGCTTGAGAAACTTATTGGTCTGACATTCACATGCGATTTATTTTTGGGCTGGTTTGTGTTGCTTTGTGACCACCTTAAGGCATTTCCCAAATTTTTTTTTGTTGTCTCTTTTTCGTTTTCCTACTACAGCACTTCCTCCACCTCCTCCTCTTTCTTTGGTATGTATTGCTTAAGACAATGCCAATAAAATGAGTATAAGTTTGTAAATGTATTGGATATGAATGTATGTGTGTGAGTGTGGGTTTTACAACAATAAAATACAGAAATATTTCATTAAAATTATAATGAAAAGGGTTATTGATTTGCCATGAGTTAAAAGTAGAAGAAGAAACCTGAAAGATGATGATGATGATGACGTTGACGATGTAAAGGAACGAATGATTGAGGGGGGATGTATTGGGAAAAACCCCTAAGGCCTTTCAACAACTACAAGTACCCTAATGTTACAAGGTAAACCGGACATGTTTTAAACAATTTCAATAAAAAAAAGAAACACTTTGAGAAATAAAATAAAAACAACTGAAGAGAAGAGGGGAGAGTAAATAAATATTTATTTGACTGTCATTAATGTTTTAATATATTGAGAAAAGAAAAAAAAGAGAAGAAAAAGAGAATCATTTGGAATAGTTACGCCTTCGAAACTAATTTTCATGACTTTTTCGAAACTCTTTTTGGGCCACACACACACACACAGTTATAGCAAATACACAATATTAATGCAGATGATAAAGGATCAAAATCAAACGAAATTTTCCAAAATCCAAATTAGAAGAGGTTTGGTTTCTTCCTTTTTTTTCAACAGTAAATTCAACATGAGTAAAAAAAGAACGAAAGAAAGAAAGAAAAATTGTATAGAAAACTCCCTCAGGTAATCAGGATGTAGAAAATATAGCCAAGCCAAGCCATGCCAAGCCAAACCAACCAATATAAAAAGGTAAGCGTGTATGTAAGCCAAACTTATGTGGTACTGATGGTGCTGTTGGTGTTGGTGGCAGGGTTCATAGTAAAACAGCAGAAGAGAAAAAACATGACATTTTAAGCTTTAAAGCCTTTAAGGCTCAAAACTAAAGCTAAAAAAAAACAGTAATGTGCACAGAGCATGATGAGATTGAAAACAAAAGACCTGACTTGACTTCAGTTTCGTTCAGTTTCATCATTTACTGGCTGCAGCATGCAAACCATAAAGGGTGGCTGGGGGTGTTGTATTAAAACCCGAAAGTAATTATTGTTGAGAAACAAACAAAAGCTTTAGAAAAGTGTAACGTATTAGCGCAGGATTAAACAAATATTACGACGAACGAACAAAGTTCAGCATAGACAAAAACCTTACGGTTGAAGAAGGCCCCGGGCGATGAACGAAGAAGAAAAAAACACTCTTTTTCTAGTAATAAACATACAAACGTAAAACGCCCACCGTAAACCAACCAGCCAACCCTCCTTATCAGTCAGGCAGGCACACGTTTCTTTAGCAGCAAGTAAAACAACAACAGCAACAAATACAATAAATGGTGCAAGCATTATAGCCTACGGCTTACAACAGCGCTGTTAACGTCTACGTTCACTGTAAGCATAAGGATGTCTATGAGAACGTGGATAATGATTGTGATGATGATGACGAAAATGAGATAGACTAAGAAATCTAAGCCATGGGCCAAAAGTTTTTGTAACAACTACAACCGTAATACATACAACTAATACAACTAATACTAACACACTAATACTAAGGCATTTGAAATACCAGTACATACAGCGTTACAAGGGAAACAGCCAACCAGCCAGCCAGCATTATTTGCCTTAAAATCAGTCAGCTCCTGTTACCATACCATACCACACATATTTAGACCAAGTCAAGTCAACCAAGTCAAAATGAATCGAAGCAAGAAATCATATTCGTTCTATTTTCTCCTCTTCTTCTGTTTTTTTTTTCTTGTATTGTGTTGTGCTCTCCTATGGCATGTGGAAGTATAGTTTTATGTTAACAGCGTGGGTCAATTGATAATGATGTTGCTCCATAATTTCAATTATAGTTCATGAATGGCATGTGTTTTGTTTGTAAAGCAAAAGTGATATCATCGATGAAAGTGGATGAAGTGTTTGTCAGTTCCGATCTGTAAGGCAGTTCTGCCAGGGTGACTTGCGATACAGGACATATGTACATTGTACATACATCGTTTGACACTGTGAACCTTTTAGTCAGGATTATTCCTACCACTACCCATGTAGAAGAGTTTCCTGTAGTTTAACGTCGACTCCGTGCGACAAATTTGAGAAACTATTCATGGTAATTTACTCTCCGAGTTTTAGAGAGAAGATTACTGAGAGATATCTACAAAAGAAATCCCATGTTTCATGGTGCTACATCTAAGGTTTGTGCTAATGGCTCACGTACAGTAAGTCAACATATTTCTACTAGACTACGACGTCCATTCGGTGAGTGAAATCTTTCTGATTGCCTTTCCTTTGATCACCTGTTCGGTCATAAATTGTATCAGTCGGTGACTAAATTGCATGATTCTTCGGCTTTGCGTTTTTGGAATCTGTCGACCCCTTGAAAAGCTAGCAGAAATCTAGTAATCGGTGTTGAAGAAGTAATTTTATATTCGTTTAAAGTACATGTACTACAGCTCAAAATCACTGGATCGGACCCAGAAAGACAACACACTATGTTCCCATAGGTTATGCTGTTTAAGAGCTTTCCAAAACCCTTTTTTCTTCTGTCCATAAATCGAAAGATAGCGATCATTTTATTCAGGCCTACAGTACTTCCATGATCCTGAATTGCTTGAGTGTCATAAATTCCATATAAATAAAAATAATTTTAAGTTCACCCTCGTATCTTATGATATGTTAAATGTAAGGGTATGTGTGTCATCATATCGTAACACAAGTTTACTAATCTATTGGGTGGCTTGAGTTTATTTTCTTTCTTCTCTTCCGTTTTATTTTAATTTTCCCGAGGATCCTATGAACACAACTACTACCATAACAATTTCTTAACTTTTGTTGCACTTACACCCACACAAACCTACACACACATACACACCTACATACTTTACTCTGCATATAGTACTCTTGGGCATTTTTCTCTTTCCTTTTTTGTTGTTGTAATTTTTGTTAGAAACAACAACTACAAACCCCAAAAACACAACAAACCCTTGAGCACTGAACAATGTCTAAACATTTTGCCATCCAGCCAGCCAACCAACGAAGCCAACCATTGAGCCATTCAGTCATACCAGCAGTGAGTAGCACTGTTCAGAGTTCCCACTTACTTGCCATTCAAAGCGCCCAAAAGGAAACCAGCGACCCAAGCAAAAATCATTTCATTTCGTTTTCCATTTTTAGAAATGGGGAATTTGGGGGAATTTTTCAGTTGGAAATTGTTCATCATCTTCATTTAAGGCTCTTGGATTCCTTTTGCTGCAGACTTTTATGCTGCTATTGCAGTTTTATACATTCCATACACACATACATAAGTACTGTACACAAATACATACATCGTTGTGGTAGATAAAGTAAAAGTTTCCTTTTGGGTTTCATAGGGATTGTAAGTTTTCTAGATTGGATTTCTATTTTTTGTTCTTGTTTTTGTTTTTGTTAACTGATATCATATATTATGGTCGCAACGTAAAAGCAGTGTATAGTACAGCAGTTGTTGACAAAGTAGAAATGATCATAATATTTCTAAAACTCTTATCATATCTTCTAGAATAGAATCTCCGGAAGTTTAATAAGCTTCAGTAGTTCGGAACCAAATTAAAACTGTAGGTCCCTCCACTGATGGATAAAATTGACACACACACAACATGAATGGTGTGAGAAGCTAGGTCGTAATCCTGACTAAAGGGTTGTAATGGCCAATAAGGTTCGTTCCAAGGGAATATGTACAAGTCTTCGACAGAAAATTTTTCGATTATTACGAAGACATTGGTTCTTTGCTCTGTACGATGCGAACGCCGATCTTTTATACTCGTAGTCCTGTATTCATTTGAATTAAAGGTTGCAATTGTTGTATGACAGAAAAGTAGGCACATTATTTGTCTCGTAGCTTTAAAAGAATTGTCAGATTCTATTTTTTATAGACACAATGGCTACGGTAAAGGTATGGCATTTATTTTCAGAGTCTTTGCTAAAAGGCAGTTTTGTCATCTGCTTAGTTAACATATTTCAGGCAGACTTTATTGCAGCTTTTATGACCAAAGAGGACATTGGGCTGGTTTCTGTAAGGCGAAAGTCTATTAGAATGAGTCATACGTGTACAGAAACATTCGTCTTTCCCTTTGAAACATTCTTTAATTCTTTAAACTCCAATACAGAAATGAAAAACTTTTTCTAAATGGTATTTCTATTTAGCTTACAACAACTGTATGCTTTCCTACATGTTCTTATAAACACACACGTAAATCTATACAGCATCTATACAGCATGCAAACATAGCATATATATGTGTATGTGTATTCACATGCTTGTATGACTAGAAGTATTTGTTTCTCAATATTACTGCAGGTTAAAGTCATTTATTTTTCTTTTTTAGTTCTCTTTTACTCTTACTCTCCCTTTCTCTCTCTTTCTGTCCTTTTTCTCTTTCTTAGGTTTCTAGTAACGGCAATAAAAAAAAAGAACTCTTACAACCAACATGTTACACTCTCACTCACACATGCAAACGTGTGTATATACTCTTGCAAATATTATACAAGAATAACGGAAAAGTTTTGCAGGCAAAAGACCTTATCTCTCAATTTTAAACTGCCTTAAGACAGTTTTTGTTTATGTTGTTGCTATTGTTGCAAAAACCCAAAGAGAAAACCAACACACTAACCCACACACACATACATGTATATGAATAACCCTCAACCTTAAAGTAACCTCATATTGTTTAGGGGGGTTTTTGTAGGATTTTCTCGGTTTTCTGTTCTTACTTCAGCCAAAGAGTCATTTTTTATTTCCGTAAAAATACAAGAAAAAAAAAATCCTTTTTTATCCTTTTGGTTTTGTTTTCTGGTTTTTAAGGATATTCATGCATACATGTTTGTGTTGTGTTTAGTTGTGTTGTATGTAAAACAATAAAAACAAACACAAAATTGAAAAATAAAAGAAGGGAGAGAGAGAGAAAAACCAAACGATAACGATAATTTATTAAAATATTTTAAAATACTTATGCACGAGTATCTTCTATGGTTTCATTCCTTTTTTGTTTTTTTCTTGATTGACTTTTTAAATAAAAATTTCTAGACAGACATTTTCCACTTTTTTTTGAATAGAAGAAGAAAGTTTTCTTTTTAAAATTGTTACAGAAAAAAAAACAGAAACGAAAGCAAGAAAACCGGAAAAGAAAGTTTGAGACTGTCTGCAAGGCATTTGTGGACACCCTAAACCAGAGATCAGCAATGAATCGTTTTTTCGCTACTCATAAGCACTCATGAAACTTTGAATATAAGTGACTCAACAATATTGAAATTTAACTATGTACTCTGATTCATTCATACTCACTACAACGTTGAGTTATAAGTACAGATTGCAATGAGTATGCGTACAACGTTGACATCAAACTCATACCATTCGAAAAATGTTTGATTCATAAGCCTACTCGAATCATTCATAAAAATTTACAGTCTTAGTTGTTGTTGCATTTCCAAAAAAAGAAATAAGACGCATAAGCAGAAAAGACAGAGCAGCAAGCAGAGCTAGTAAATATCTTAGTGTTCATACGCGAATCATACTTATTTTATGGTTCGTGTATACATGTTGAGTTAAGTAGAGTCGAAATCAAAAACAATATCATACGTGTTGTTAAGTATGAATATGATGAGTACACTTCAAACTTTGAATATGAGTAGAGGTTCCATGATATTAAGATAAGTATGAATGAAGTCGTCGTGGTCTAGTAGGTAGTGTGTTGGCCTATTAGACGAAAGGCCCGAGTTCGAATCCCAGGTCAGACATCAAAATGAAAATATGAAAATATTTCTTCGGTGACTTCCTCTCAGCAGATTTCTGGCAAAAACTCTGAGAGAAAAAAATTGCCATGAAAAGCTTCTCAAAAAATCTGTCGTTCGGAGTCGACTTTAAACTGTAGGTCTCGCCACTCATGTATAAAATTAACGCACACAATATGAGTGGTGTTGAGAAGCTAGGCCGTAATCCTGACTGAAGGGTTGTAATGGCCAATTATGTATGTATGTATGAATGCTTACAAGTATCAGAAATTATGAGTATGATTCGATTCTACTCGTCTTTTTGAATACTCATTGCTGATCTCTGATATGTATGCCTTTGGTAATTGTGTGTAGGCCTCCCCATGTTTTTTAATTCCATAAATCATGTTTCAAAAAGTTTTTCCATCACACATGAATTTAAACTGTCATATAAACAGTCCCCCTGAAAGTTTTGCTGACAATGGAAATTCTCGAACCTCGTAAAACGAATCATTTATTGTGCTGCACGACAATCAATTCCGTATTCTTGTTTGATTCCCTTTAAACTGCTCTCAATAAAATAAAATTCAAGGCTTATGGGTACGTATGTATGTATGTATGTATGCGTATGTGTATGTATGTTGTCTTTGTTGTGGGAGAAAAAAGAAAGAAAGATTAAAGGGCTACAAGGCTCACTGGCAACAACACACTCATAGGAGGTAACAACAGGCCAGCAAAAGCAACATGTTTATGAACAATAACAACAACAAGAACAATAATTAAGTTGAAGGAATACGAAGAAAAATGCCATTGCAAGAGAAGAGAATCGAGCTCAATGTGGTGAGAACGATGATGATGATGATGAACTAAACTGAACTGAACTGTACTGAACCGAATACAACAAAATGTAATGAAATGAGAAATCCATCCAAATTGCTGGCAGCAATAAATTCTTCTTTTAAATTATCCTCAGGGCATTTTGTGATTTGTGTGTGTATGTTTTAATTTTTCCTTTTTCCTTTACAGTTTGAATGTTTTTCTTTCCATTCTACCATTTCTACATACTTTTACTCTCTTGTTCGTTTTAATGTTTGTGTTGTTGTTGTTTTTGTTTTTGTTGTAGTTCGTTTGTACGTTTAATCTTTATTTGAATGGGTATCGTAGTCAGTCATTGCTTAGGAAACGACATGGAAACGACAACAATGCGTGGCCCTTATTCGTGTATATGTACGTGTATGTATGTGTGTAAGTGTCTTTTGGGCTTTTGTTTGTTGCATGAATCCTTTTTTTAGCAGCGTTTTATGGTCTCATTGTTATAATTTATATCACCTTTTACGATGTGGGTGTATTGGGTATGAGCTTTGATAATGCCTTCCATGACTCAGTATCAGTATTGGTTTAGGGGTCGAAAAGTTCATTTACAAATGAGAGACAATGACGACGGGGAAAGATAGATAGACCTCGAATATATCACGGTAAACCAAAAGTGATTTTCTATTTATTTGGCGGCATCATTTGGGGGAGTAGTAAAAAGAAATCTTTTGTCATGTAAGCAGATAGCTTTAATCAATTCATTAATATTGTAGATTAGGTTGCACAACTTTCCTGAGAACGTTTTCTAAGTATTAACTCATGGGTCATTTGTCCAGATACGTAATCTTTACAGAACTTTTCTTATCCCTAGCAATACTCGATTACTGTAGTATTACATTCGGGTAAAAATAATGCCTATAAATATAGTCGCCGTATGAAGTCGCCGTGGTCTAGTAGGTAGTGTGTTGGCTTATTAGACGAAAGGCCCGAGTTCGAATCCCAGGCCAGCCATCAATAACAAAATACAAAAAGTATTTCTTCGGCGACTTCCCCTCAGCAGATTTCTGGCTAAAACTCTGAGAGTAAAAATTGCCATGAAAAGCTTCTCAAAAAATCTGTCGTTCGGAGTCGACTTTAAACTGTAGGTCCCGCCACTCATGTATAAAATTAACGCACACAACACGAGTGGTGTTGAGAAGCTAGGCCGTAATCCTGACGAAGGCTTGTAATGGCCAATTATGTATGTATGTATGAATCCACTATCAGAGCATATTGTATGCTGACATACCTACAGTAAAGCAACCACTAGATGTCTATTGAATGTGCACACCACATCTGAGATGGCTCAAGAGATCCAAGTGCCTCTTGAAAAGAAAATGGTAGCGGTTACCCTCACATTTGTTACTGTTCACGAAGACATTGAATGTAACCATAAAGCCGACCACCTTGCGAAAGCTGGCACAATGGAAAATCCAATTATATTCCTACATGAGATTGGCATTCCTCTACAGAGAAGCAAATTTCATTCATTTGCAAAAGAAGGATGGAAATGAAATGACCACCACTTACTGAGAGATCAGACAGATCAGGCCCAATATTGATAACATGCAGAACAAATTTTGCTTTAAACTTGACCAGATTTCATCTTTAGGGGCCTCAATGTGGTTATGGGTGTATATGCCCGGAGACTGGGAATAGATAACATACCGACTTCTGAAAAGAATAAGAGACATAAAAACATCTGTCATTGCTTAGTGCTTGGGAACCTAAGAAGGAAAACCCTTGGGCACACAGAATTTCTTGATTAAAAACGTTTAAACAAGAAATCCCCATGGTCTGGTAGGTAGTGTATTAGCCTAGTAGCAAATGATTCAAATATGAAAAAAATATTTCTTCGGCGACTTGCTCTCAGCAGATTTCTGGCAAAAGCTCTGTGAGCGTAAATAAAATTGCCGTGAAAAGTTTATCAAAATATCTGTCGTTCGGAATCGACTTTAAACTGTAGGTGCCGCCACTCATGTACTAAATTAACACACACAACATTAGTTGTGTGAGAGACTAGGTCGTAATCCTGACTAAAAGGTTGTAATGACCAAATATGTATGCATGTATGTATGCATGTATGTATGTATGGGGAGGTCTAAGCGATGCTAACTAGGAGCTTGTATTATTTGAAGAGAAAGGTAATATCGGTGTTACAATTGGACCTTATTGGACCCAAGTAGACTGTGCCGATTGAGGCAGCCGTCAGTTACACTTAAGCTAACGCAAGAGTATGATTTTTCCTAGGACACTAATTAATAATTTTTACAATTAGAAAACGCATTCCAGGCCTAGAATATTTTTTATTTGTGGTTTTCTTTTGTTGCCCAAAATTTTTTCCTATGTAAACAACGTTTCAAGTTTTTTTTTTGGAATACTTTATATACAAAGAAAGCAAAGACAAAACAAAACAAAAAAAACGAATCAATTTGTCTTTGTGTCTCTTATATTACAATACAAAGAATGGGAGTACGATACATACATATGTATGTATGTATGTATGTATATATATATGCCATATACTACAGTGACATTAACTTTTCTTTCAATTAAACATTGTTTAACCTTTTATTTTACCTGAGGCATATTAAATACATACATACATCCATACAATCAGACACAGCCTGGTGGTACCCATACATACATACAAATAGCTGAACGATACCACATACTTGGCATAAACAAAGAAAAAAAACCGCACTCAGGCACACACAGACACATGTACATATACATACATAAACGAAAATTAAATGTAATAAATGAAATTCGAGCTTTTTTTGGTGTGTTCACGTATGTATATGTAGTACGTATAAAAACATTCATGTATACATACATGTGGCATGCATATGTGTATACATGTATGTATGTAAGGTTTAGTAGTGGTATGTAGAAATATTTTAAAAAAATGTTTATAAAGCTCTCCTTTGATTCACTTCCTTGCCTTGGGCTTTAGTTGCCAGCACCACCCAACAACCAACACTCAGACTATGCCGAGTCAGGCTTGGCGAAATGTAAACAGATGAGAGCATGCACCGATAGGACAACCAAACCATATCGAAATGAATATAAAAAAAGAACAAACTGATGCTGCCAAAACTATATATTTAAGCCATGCTGTGTACCCACACCTGACCCCCCAAAGGCAACGGGAACACAATCAAGAAATAAAAAATGAACAAAAAAAAAACAAGAGTACTTCAAATGCATTTTTATAAAATACAATATAAAAAGGAATAACACACACACATGTCTTTGTTTTGGTTATGCATGTGCTGTTGGATATTTTAAATCCAGGCGTACAGTGAAAGCTCTGAAAAACAAAAAAATAAATTAAGTTCCCTGTTGGCATTTGAAACAATAACACAGAAAAAGAAAATAAAAATTATGGCCGAAGAATGATTTAAAGTGGATTTAATTCTTTAATTCTTCTTCAGGGTATACATTCGGTATTGATTTTTTTAAAAGACCCTAAGCCTAGTGCCGCTCAATTTAAGAAAATTAATAAAATTTTTCTGTAAAATCTACTGCCAGCACTCATATTCGTTCCTAATATCCTATGCCTGGTTTCAGGCTCATTAATTAATCATTACTCTTCTAGAGCCAATGTGCAGCAGCATGATGGGACTCTCCCGGCAGACTTCTGGCATAAACTCTTATAGTAAAGGACTATCCATTTCGTGGTTTCAAAAGTATGGGGCTGGAATTCGACATCTGTCAAACTAAGTTGTGAAACCAATTTTTTTTCTTTTCACTTAAACGTCTGACATTGACGAAAATGGATCGCTTAACTATCACACAACGCATAAAAATGATCAAAACCTACTACAGAAATGGTGATTCTGCCACAGTCACGTATCGGCAATTTTTCGAACAAAATTTTCTTCAGCGATAAAGCACATTTCACACTCGGTGGGCATGTTAATAAACAAAATTGTCGTATTTGGGGTTCTGAGAATCCTCAAGTAATTGTAGAGAGCCCATTACATCCAGAAAAAGTAACTGTTAAGTGCGCTCTTTGATCCGAAGGTGTGATTGGACCTTACTTCTTCGAAAACGACGATGGAACGACTGTCACCGTCAATTCGGAGCGTTATGGTCATATGATAACCGGCTTTTTCTTTGCCTGCTATTGAAGAATACGACTTGGAGAATATGTGGTTTCAACAAGACGGTGCCACATGTCACACAACTCGAGCGATGGCTACGCGATAGACCTTGTTTATGCAGATAAACCTTCAACTCTTGAGCACTTAAAAACCAACATTCGTCAAGTTATGGCTGAGATACCACCCAATATGTGTCAAAAAGTGGTCGAAAATTACCTCAAAAGAATCAATGCTTGCAACACTTCGCGTGGAGGTCATTTAAATGATGTAGTGTTTCACACATAATGTCAACGTTCAAACGTTACAATAAAAAAGAAATATCATGAAAAAATATTTTATATGTGTTTTATTTACGTTTACTTTTGAATCCACGAAATGGATAACCCTATAAAATGAAAATGCATTGAAAAGTTTCTCGAAAATCTGTTATGATTTCATGTAAAAATTATGGCATGGATTTCTTTTGATTACACCTTGAACTAAGATTTTCTCCCAAAAAAGCCAATGATAGGCCAAGAGAGGCGTTGCTTCTGTAAATATTGTATGTACTGTCAAGTATGTAAATACATCCAATATATGTCCTTTGAATAGTTTTGATGGACTTAAACAACCTTCGTTTTAAACTCTCATGTCACTTTAACATTTAAAAACTTGTTCGTCTTCTTCCTCAACGAAAGGGTGAACAAATTTTAAATTATTTCAATTGTTGTTGTTTCTTTTTGCTTCCAAAATTCTTGTTGCCTCTTGGTTTACTTTCTCTAGGGTTCTGTTTTTTTTTTTAAATTTTACATCTCCCCTGTTCTCAGTTGCTGTTGTTGTTTGTTTTTTCTCTCGTTTTTCGTTTTTCGTTACGTTTGTCCTTAACCAATTGAATTTTGGTTATGCTCTGATTTTGGGGCATTCAACAAAATTACTTGCTTTTCGCCCAAAACCATAAACAACAGCAAGATGGCAAAAAAAGAAGAAGAAAAATATGAAGAAAAAAAAACTACTACTCACGCTCAAAGGAATCAAATGCATTCAAACACATCAAAGACCGACCAACACATTTATACTTACACTCTTCAGAGCACACACACGAACTCAATAAAAAGGGTATGCAAGTACTAAAAGAGACAGAGAGAGAGAGAGAGAGGGAAACCGTACGACCTAAAGGGAATGTGCAAGGTAGTGTGTTTAAGGTTCAATTTTCTTTTCTACGCTCACTCTCTCTCTCTCACTCCCACTCCCTCTTTCTGTCGCTGTATTCCTAAATCATTCCTTTTAACTTGACTTACAAACTCGTACAAGTTTTCTTATGCTCTTACACACGCACACTACTACATACTTCTTCTTCTTCTTCTTTGTAGTGTAATTGTTGTTGTCATTGCTATAGCTGTTGCTATTTGCTGGTGCTGTTGTATAGTGTGTAGTGGTGTAGCAGCAACAACATTCGTCATGTAGTTTATGTTCATATCAGACCAACCCTTAAGGCTTTATTGGCAGATTTTTTGTTTCTTTCTCTTTGCTTTTCTCCCGTTTTTCTTTTATTGTTCATTTTTTTCTGTGTGAGTGTATATGTAGGTAGGTCGGTAGGAAGGTAGAGACACTCATACATATGCTCTTAGGGATCTATGTATGTTAGTGTTCTTCCTGTGTAATGTATATGAGTGTATGTACATATATGCAATTCAAATGCCTACAGGTTATAAAATTCTATATGAACGAAGAACTTTAAGATTATTTTACACAAAGTTTGCACACTTATTAGTTGTGATATACAGAGCGAGAGAGAGAGAGAGAGAGCAATGGAGAGATTGTTTTCTGTTGATATTAGAAAATTTTATTACACATTGATTTTTTGATTTTGATTTTTTTTGAGCAGAAAAATATTCCTTAAAAAACAAAATCAAATAAATTTTAAATTTACTTTTCAGTTTTTCTTTTCGCCTTTCAGCAACAAAAAGAAACAAAAAAAAACCATTGAAGAATCTTCATAAGAAGTGGAATAAAAGCCAAACAGATAAGTGTACACCAGAGATCAGCAATGCATCATTATTTTGCTACTCATAAACACTCATGAAATTTTGGTAAAGGTAAGTGAGTCAAAAATATTGACGATTTAACAATGTACTCTGATTCATTCATACTCACTACAACATTGATTTATAAGTATGCGTACAACGATGAGTATGAGTACAACGTTGACATCAAACTCCTTCCATTCGAAATATGTTTTATTCATAAGACTGCTCATTTAGATTCATAACTTTTAATACTTATAAATAATTCGATGATGACACATAAACAAAACAGACAGAGCAGCAAACAAAGCAAACACATAACCTTCTAGTAAGTATTTTAGTTTTCGTACGCGATTCATACTTATTTTGCGATTCGTGTATATGTGAAGAGTCGAAATCAGTAACATCATACATACATACATAATTGGCCATTACAACCCTTCGTCAGGATTACGGCCTAGCTTCTCAACACCACTCATGCAGTGTGCGTTAATTTTTTATACATGAGTGGCGGGACCTACAGTTTAAAGTCGACTCCGAACGACAGATTTTTTGAGAAGCTTTTCATGGCAATTTTTTTCTCTCAGAGTTTTTGCCAGAAATCTGCTGAGAGGAAGTCGCCGAAGAAATATTTTCATATTTTCGTTTTGATGTCTAACCTGGGATTCGAACTCGGGCCTTTCGCCTAATAAGCCAACACACTACCTACTAGACCACGGCGACTTCATAACATCATACGCGTTGTTAAGTATGAATATGAGTAGAGGTTCCATGATATTAAAATGAATATGAATACGTATAAGTATCAGAAATTATGAGTATGATTCGATTCTACTCATCTTTTTGAATACTCATTGCTGATCTCTGGTTCCGAGATCTTGGACCATGTGCTGCATTATATTTGTATCTTTCCTGCAAAGATCTTTTCACCGATAAGAGAGATGATAGATCTCCTTATGGGGCTCTCGACCTTATGGGCCTTATATATACATTTGAAATAAATAGATGTGGCGAATAGCAGCGAATGCACGCTATTTAAAGAGAGTTTATTTAAAGAGAGTTCATTAAGAGGTTAGGATTGCAAGAAATTAATTCCATACAGCCGATAGTGGTCAAGTCCTTTCAGCTTATCCGCCTACCTAAGATTATTGGGCTTAACATGCATCGCTTATCACTGTGCTAAAACGATTACAGATTTGCACTCTCTACGATACCGAAAGATACTATGCACTGACCACCTAAGATTGGTGCTGTTGTGTAAAAGGGACTCTGTAGAATGACTTCTAATAAAAATTGCTTTAATCTAGAGGAAGATGAGATTATTGCTTACGTTCTTTGCCAATAAGATTTTTGTTGTTGCCCGCAGTCTTTACGTCTCTATGAGAACTAAAAAAAAGTTGTTAACTCGACAAGTTCTCTTACCTTCTCACTTTATGGGCGTCTGAGAACATAAAGTTTACTTTGGTATTCGTGCGTTTTACTTTGCCAGTGACCTTGTAACTTAGCTTTCTTTTCTACTGGCATCAAAGTAGGATCATTGACTATTTCGCTTCTCCTATTAATCGCTCCTGTCTTAACCAGTCGGAGGTTGAAATATTTTTCCACATAAGCAACCTCTTATACAGCCGATTATAGGGTGAATATATTTATTTGTAATATGTATACATTTTCGCAGTAAATGGAAATTCTAATTACAATAATCTTAAATTATGCTTCAGAGCATACATATCACGTAAACCATTTTCTTTTGAAATTGTTGAAGTACACAGAGTAGTACTATTCTTATTAGAAAATACAAAACTACAACCACAACTACTGCTAAACAGAAATACAAAAATACAAAAACAATAATAAACAATACAAATGCTATAAACCTTTACAACACATACAGTACAACATACATATGCATACACACAATGCACATAGAAACGTAAATAAATTCACTCATACAGTTCACTCACTGTGTATCCCTTTGATTAGCGATGTGTATTGAAAATTACAAAATCCAGAAATCTAGAAATACATTCCGAATTCCGCATTCCAAACAACCACAAAATAATTTCAGAATGCAAAAATCCTTTAGAAATGAAAAAAAAAATATGACGGGCAGAATGATTGTAAAACGCAATACGAAAAGTAAACAATGGCAACATGTTATTGCAACATACAAAGGCTCAAATACATATGCATGTACATGTACATGTACACGTACATGCAGCACAAAATGCATTGATAAATGATTTTAATTTATCTTTGCGTGTATGTGTATGTGTATGTGCATATGCGTGTGTTTGCATACGGAGTTGTGTTAAATGCATAAAACAATACATTAATTGGCTGCCAACGCAAATAAAAGAGCAAAGGAATGAGTGAAAGAGCGTGGGAGCGAAAGAGTGCCGTTATAAAACGGCTAAAATGCCACAATAAAGAACTACTTTTCAAAGAAGTCAATTTTTGTATACGTTCTGATATATGTATTGTTGTATTCTGTTACGAGAGTCGGAATATGAGCACAAGAAAAGTACTTAATTGGTCATTAAAATCCTTTAGTCAGGATTACGAGCTAGCTTCTCAAAGCACTCATATAGTGTGTGTTAATTTATATCCATGAGTGGCAGGATCTACAGTTTAAAATCGGCTCCAATTGACAGATTTTTGAAAAACTTTTCATGGCAATTTTATTTACTTTTAGTCTCAGAGTTTTTTTTGTCAGGAAACTGCTGACAGACAGTTACAAAACAAACATTATGCTTTCATCGTAAAATTCGTAAATCATTCTAGAACAACAACTACCATCAATTCAAAGCACTTTATGCATCTGATAATTAACTTCTGTTGGCCTGCAGTTGCAGACTATGAACAGGACGGCACGTGGTTTCACTTCAATGATACTACAAGATCAGAAATCAGCAATGAATATTCAAAAAGATGAGTAGAATCGAATCATACTCATAATTTCTGATACTTATATGCATTCATAGAACCTCTACTCTACTATTCAAAGTTTGAAGTACTTATCATATTCATACTTAACAACACGTATGATGGGTTTGATTTCGACTCTCCATAACTCAACATACCATATACACGAATCACAAAATAGGTATGAATCGCATACGAATACTAAAATACTCACTGGAAGCTTGTGGGCTGCTCTGTCTTTTTTGCTTATGTTTCAGTATCACTCAAGTATAAAATTAAGGCACACAACATGAGTGGTGTGAGAAGCTAGGCAGTAAACCTGAGTGAAGGGATGTAATGGCCAATTATGTAGGTATGTGTGTCATTATCGAATCATTTATAAGTACGAGTATTATAAGTATTTTTCTAAATTTATGAATCAAAATGAGTACGCTTATGAATCAAACATATTTCGAATGGTATGAGTTTGATGTCAACGTTGTACGCATACTCATTGCAACCTGTTGTTATAAATCAACGTTGTAGTGAGTATGGATGAATCAGAGTACATAGCTATATTTCAATATTGTTGACTCACTTATATTCAAAAATTCATGAGTGCTATGAGTAACGAAAAAACGATTTATTGTTGATCTCTGCTACGAACCACACAACACGGTCGGTCGATTTTAGTTTTGTTGCAGGAGTAGTTGCCAAACAGAGCCATTTAATATTTTCACCTCCAAGATTATGTGATTTTGACTTAAATTGGAACATTTGAATCACGGCTATTTGTCAAATTAACGCTGAGATATTGTCTGAAATGTGTAATCTTGCACTTTTACTTCAAACAGCACTCGTATTGAATTTTTAAATTTAATTAAAATTTGTTTATTTCTTTTTGTATTTCAAATGAAAGGATGGCAATGTAATGAATATGAATAATAAATAGAATATTTTAAATTTAATGTTAATTACACATATGTATGTACAGCCATGGACATTAAATTAGCACAAAATCCATATATACTTTGATTGTGATTTTTTTCTCATTTGTATCGTAATTAGGCCAATTGTTTTAGTCTGCAATCTTGCACGATGACATCTAGCTGTTGTTAACCAAAAAATATTACCATTATCGTATATATTTTTTGTTTTGACTGCTAATTTGTATCGGTACCTAAATTCGAGCTGGACAGTAAATTAGCACAACGTGCCTAAAAGTGTTTTAGGTACAAGTTTTGTTCGAGTATTTTTATTTTTACGGTATATTCTTTCAATTTTGTGCCATTTAAAGTAATTTTTGAAAAAATGGTACGTGGAAAAGATTACTCACCAGAGGAGAAGCGCATTATCGTTAACTTGTGGCATGATGGGAAAAAGCTGGCTGAAATTGCCGAAATTTCGAATTGCTAGCGAAAAATGATTTATAACGTCATCATTTCCTTTAAACCAAACAGAATAATGTCACAGAAAACAAAAATTGAAGGCCACGTGTCAAGAAAACAAACCGAAATCGTTGGTCGTGCTATTGTCCGAAAGTCAAAGAAGGAGCTTCTCATGTCGTCACACGATATTTTGAACGAAATTAACTCCCAATTCAGATTAAATTTATAGGACAGGCTCCTATAAAGACGTCTTAATCACAAAAAGCTCTTTGGACGCTCTTGCCGAAAGAAGCCACTTCTACGAAAAGAAAAATATATTCAAGCGTTTAACGTTTGCTCGCACCCACAATGCTAAAGACCTCCCATTCTGGAAAAAATATTTTGGAGTGATGAAACAAAGGTAAATCGTATGGGACCGGATGGTAGAGTAGTTGCTCATTGGCCAAAATGTCAGACATTCAATCCACGCTATGCTCAAAGGACCATAACGCATGTTCGAGGAAACACAATGGTGCGGGGAGCGTTTTCAAGGCACGGTGTAAGTCCCATTGTAAAAATTAATGAAAAAATGGACTGTCATCAGTATTTGGACAATATAAAGAACAAAATGGAACCATAAGCTTTTAAATACATGCCAGTTTTATTCATATTTATGCAAGATAGTGACGCCAAACACACATCTAAGCAGGCTGATTTTATGAAGAGCACATTCCCGTTTTAGACTGGCCGTCGCAAAGTTCTGACTTAAACTCGATTGAAAACCCCCTAGAACGATGTGAAATGTACAATTGCTCAACCAAAGTACAAAAATTTGGACGATTTGAGCATTGGAATACGGAACGCTTGGTACTCGATTCCCAAAGAACTTTCCCGAAGAACATTGTCCCGTAGATGCCACGCGGCGCTTGAAAATAGGGGCTACTCTACTAAATATTAATCAAATAAGCTGAAAACATTAATATTTTTACTATTTATTACAGCACATCATTTTTATTCCAGAAATTTTAATTTGTGCTATTTTACTGTCCAGCTAAAATCTGGCGTTTGGTACGTTTCAGGTCTTAATGAGCAGACGACTGGCAATATCATCAAAATTTTTGTTTCTTTTTAAGGAATAATGTGTATTTTAAGTTCGCATGTTTAAATTTTTTTATGAGTAGACCTAAAATACTATAAAAAATATGATTATTTTTATGACGAAGTTTTGTGCTAATTTAATGTCCATAGCTGTATGTATGTACTGCAGACGTACTTACACTGTAAATACAATTATATTGTACCCATATCGTGTGTGTGTGTGTGTGTGTGTAAATAAATATTTACAAATACAAATAAATTTCAATGTAAACGCAGCTTTTATAAGCATTTGTAAATGTAAGTCATTATATTTCTATGCATAAATGTATGTATGTATGTGCGTATTGTGTGTCTATGTATGTGTAAGTGTATAACAGTTCAAACATCCATGATAATTTAAACGTAACAGGCTGACCATTTGTAAATATACTCAGGCACACACACACACGTAACATGTATTAACACAGTGTTCTGACGTGTAAAATATCAATATTCATTACAGACATACATCCACACATACATACATACAACCATAAAATATTACAGAAATTTATTCTTTCATATACAATTCATTTTTATTAAAGCATAAGCTTGTATGCGTGTGAGTGTTCGTATGCTGCTGTTAAACGGTAGAAAGAGTGCGTGAGCAAGAGATGAAACGAAAGCAAGTTAAAGAGCAAAAGTGTGTCTGTGTGGGTGTAATAAGTTTATAATGTTTGCCTATGTGTAAGTGTGTATTTAAGCTTTAATATCGTACAACATTGAATTGGTTTATGTTTGTTTATGTGTGCAGTATTTATGCTTTAATTTATCTCACTCTCTCTCTCACTCTCTCTCTCTCTGTTTAATGCATGTATTCATGTGTTTATACGTGTATAGTATATTATGCAAGTATGTATGTATATGCGTATGTATGTATATGTATGTATATGGGTTATTTATATTGTATATCATCAAGTGTTTGGCTTGTGTTTAACTGACTTCAACACCTTACGTGCGAAAATGGTTGGTAAATGTGTTTAATTATCTTTTAATTACTTTAATGAATCTTTGTAGTCCTTTTATTACAATATTTCTCCACAAGAGCGTTGTTATTTCTACTTTTTTTTCCAATATTTTTTTTTTTAATTCAATAATTCTCAGTCTATGCATACATGTACATATGTGTATATATATGTTCTAGCCACAGACAGACAGACATACATACCGTAAGCCAGACAGACGTAAAATTATATAAAATTTCCTTACAATTGTAGGCCGTCATTTAATGTGATTTTGTTTAAATAATTTAATATTTTGCCATAAAATTCAACGAAATTCCCCAAATGAAAGTGTGTGTGAAAATCTTGATAGAATTCGTAATGAAAAGGAAGTTTTAATTTAAAAGGGAAATCAATTAATGTCAGTGTCAGTGTCAGTGTATGCTTTATGTGACAGTAAAGTAGTGGAGTCAATTAAAGGATTAAAGTGTTAAAAAGAAAATTTAAGGTTCACTTATACAGGTAATGATGTAGAGAGGAAGTTTTTTTTCTCAAGTGAAAATTCAATACCTACACGACAATGGTCATAGCTTACTTGGTCTCCACAAGGTTCTGTTGTAACACCAATATTACCTTAGCCATTCTGAAATTCTTATGCAGTTGTGAGTTTTATTGAAATTGTCTATGGTTACACACGCTCTGTCATTCAAATTCGGAGTGCTTAAGAAGTGCCAAACAATTGCAGAGAAAATTTTCTAGAGACGCATCATTGTGAGGTGTTCCCAGTCTTCAGGCGAATGTATCCTCATGCCATTGTATGACTGGTATGGTTGTTTACCTTATGATGCGGGCTTCTTGGGGACGAGTGCTATAGACTGTCTAATGGTGAAGGTATAACACTGGCCATTTTATAGTCACCTAGCAGCAACTCGTTTCCTTGCCGTTCGCATCTTGAGTCAAATGTCCACAAACACTACTCCTTCTTTCCACCTTCCTATAACCTATTTTCCTAAACCTGCACAATGCACTGCATAAGTAGGGGCCATCCCCTGAGTGCTGGTTTTATTAAAAAAAAGAAAAAAATGAGGTTCTTAACATGGAATCTTCTTCTTTTTCTTCATTGATCATTACAGTCAGTCAGGATTACTAGCTAGCTTCTCTCATCACCCATGTTGTGTGTGATAATTTTATCCATGAATGGCAGGACGACCTACGGTTTAAGGTCAACTCCGAACAACAGATTTCTGAGAAATGTTTTCATAGCAATTTTATTTTAGTCTCAGCGTTTCTGTCAGAAAACTGCTGAGAGAAAATAGCCAAAAAGAATATTCTTTGTATCGAAAAGTTTGGACTGATGTTTTAAACACTACCTGTTAGACTATGGCGACTTCAAGATGAAATCTGGTCAGGTTTCCCCGTTATTATCCCTTCGATCTTTTTCAAATTAAAGCTTTTGTGAGACCATTTGTGTGCTAATCAGTAGGGGAATGCCAATTTCGCATAGGAATTCAATGTGTTCATTTCCCGAAACCCATGAAATGTCTCTCTATCCTTTCTAGAGACGGGCGGTATTATTGGACAATCTTAGATGTGGCGCATAGCCTCTCTAGGGATGTTATGGCCGCCTTACGATCGGTAGTACTGATAGTGCAAGGGACAATGTTTTATAAATTGAAAGTTTTGCAGAATGAAGGTTAGATTAGGTTAGAGGACGTGTACTTGTCAACTGTGACAAGCACAGTACCCGGAGGTCGAATTGACCCATTGTACAACGTCCTAGCTTCTCACACCACTCGTGTTGTGTGCGTTAATTTTATGCATGAGTGGCGGGACCTACAGTTTAAAGTCGACTCCGAATGACAGATTTTTGAGAAGCTTTTCATGGCAATTTTTACTCTCAGAGTTTTTGCCAGAAATCTGCTGAGAGGAAGTCGTCGAAGAAATATTTTCATATTTTCGTTTTGATGTCTGACCTGGGATTCGAACTCGGACTAGATCACGGCGACTTGCAGAATAAAGTACGAAAAAATTTCCAAAAATACGTTCATAAAACTCTTTAAAGCTCAATCGCTTTTTAAGATGTAAACTTAAACGTAAACTCAAGCATAATTACGGCCTTTTGTTTTGTTTGTTTTGACCATTTGCAAATGAAAGAAAAACGTCAATAATAATGATGATGATGATGATGGGACTGGGAACAGCAAATATCCATTCATCATCAGGATAAAGAACAGCAAACAACATGACAATCGAAAAATACAAGAGAAAAAAAGTGAAAAATTGAAATTCTAGCAAAATGCCCAAGAAACAAACAGAAAAACTTGATGGCCAAGAAACTGACACTAAATTTTCAATACCAGCAAAGCAAAAAAAAAAAATAAAGAAATCCGACAAGCTGGCTAAAGACACACATACTCGTACATACACAATGGCAGCAGACAATTGTTTTCCAAATCAACTCAACCAACTCAACCAGTCAACTAAAAACTCTGGTAGCAGGAGAACGAAACTGAAAACAAAAAAGTTCCGAATGTCTTAACATAGACAACTCAACTTAAAACAACCACAACGCCAACGACAAGAACAATAGCACACAAGTGTAGAATGGAAAAAATAATAGAGGCAGAGCAAAAGAAAAATCATCATTTCCATCAGGCATCGGGCATCGTCATCATTTTCATTCATGTGAGTGAATCTGAAAAGCGAAACAGAACAGCAGAACAACTTCATCATGCTTAGCATCAATAGTCAGTCAGTCAGTCAGTCACTGTCATTATACAGTTTAGTAGTGAATTGCATGAAGAAAAGACCATACATTCATACATACATGCATGCATGCATGATAATCTACCACATATCTTCATTAAAATTTGTGTGTGTTTTTTTGCTATTATTGTTGTTGTTGTTGATGTAGGTCTTCTTGTGCTTGAAATATTCTTTTCTTTCTATTCAAAATATCCACTACCAACCACACTACAACCGTTTTGATGTTTTCTTTCTTATTGTTTGTGTTATTTGTAGTGATGTTGTTGTTGGTTTTTTTTTGTCATGTTTAACAACTGCAACAATAGAAAAACGTAGAAAAGCATTTGAAGCAAAACATTTGAAGAAAAAATAGAAAAAAAAAATCGACTTCAATCTCGTGCCACATGCATGCATGCAGATACACCTTCACCACACATGTTGATGTTGTATGTGTGTATGGACATCGCATCGAAGATTACATGGTGTACCGTTCAGGGAGTATTCCTAAAAAAAATTTAATGACAATATCATGGGAAATAGGCCTTCATTTCAAAATTATTCAAATATTTATCATTATAATTTATTCGATTAAAAACATTATAATTTTCGTAAGATGATATACATTTGGAAGAGCACATTTGGTAGCTTGTGTGCCCTAGAAGGTTAATGGATAGTGTAAGAATCGTGGGTTCGTTACCTACCAGAGACCCAGATTACATTACATTAAACCCAGCATATGGTCTGTATATAATTTGTAATGAATCGGGTAAAAGGATTTTGTATTTGAGTGAAGCAAGGCTTTCCTTATTAATTAGATGAACAGTTTGAAACTTTCAAAGTTACGAGGCATTGGCCTTTTTGACCACATTCCGTAAGAACATATAAATCTAAATGGTTTTGCGTTGACATATACCTCAAAGATGTCGCCGTAGTCTATTAGGCATATCAGAAGCATGGCCGTAGTTCAAACTCCAACCCAGACATATCTAACAGTACGAAATAAAATAATTTCTTCGTCAAACTCCCCTTAGCAGTCTTCTGGCAAAAACTCTCAAAAGTCTGTTGTTCGGAGGCGACTTTAAACTGTAGATCCCGCCACTACTCATGAATAAAATGAACACACACAACATAAGTAGTGTGAGCTAGGTCGTAATCGTGACTAAATAGTTGTAATGACCAATTGTGTATGTATGTCCCTAAGTATGTAAGTACTTAACGGTAAACAGCCCTTTAAATATTCATTAAGACAATATGCTTTCGCATTGTTTAAGACTACAACGCTACTAAAAAACACACCCTGTATTTAAATATTTCAATTTGCCAAAAAAACGTATCAAAGTGTTGGTAAGAATGTGCAGTCTTTTTTGCTATGCTTCACTAGTTTTCTTGGCATATGCGCCCACACGCATACACACATACGAGTACATGAGGACAGTGGAATTTCTCATCTGAACGGTATTTTAATGATTTCTTGAAAGAACACACTCTTCTACTTCATTGGTTACTATTTTCGATGTTCCTTTGCGGTTCCGTTTAACAAACATTCCACTGTACACCAAGCTATATACATATGTATGGATTGCATGTATGTGTGTATATTTCGTGTGTGTACGGGTATATTTCTCTGAATATTATTGTTACCCTGTATTATAGTCGTTAACATTTCTACTCATTTGTTAGACTGTCTGTTCAGTTTGTCATTAAATGAATGAGTATATACATATATGTGTGTGTGTGCATGTGTATGTATGTAGTTTTCAGCGAGTATGAGTGGGTATGTCGTCTCATTTCCATCTATTCTGGTTGTTTCAACGCCCCCAGGCGGTATCTTTTCTATGCCAGTTTAAAAGTTGTTCGCATTGCCTGCGGCTAAAATTTTGGAGATGAATTTTTTCTCTCTTTTTTGATTTTTTTTGTTTTGTTTTTCTGAAGAAGTTTTTGTTGTTTGCTTTTATTATTGTCTTAATGTCTTGTATGTCTTGCTATTTGGTTTAGCTTTTGTTTCTTTGGCTTCATAAATAATGGTAATACTTGATGCAGTGCTGGTAATAGTGTGGTTATTTAAACGATATTTTGGTATTCAAAATTTATTTTCTCACAAACGTATTCATTATCATTGACATCAAGCTACAATTGCAAGTCAATAAACTTAACTTAGATGGGAAAAAACTGCATAATTTTTAAAGTTTTCAAATTTCATTCCTTTTCGTTAGCATCACCCCACTGTGCAAAGAATTGAAAACTGAGACTTATTGAGCAGGAGTTTTATAACACCAATCTTGTTCAATTTGCGTTCATTTCTACTTCAGACGTTTCTCTGACAAATGATTCAATTGAAATTTTTAAAATACAAACAACTTAATATAGCTTAGGGTCCCTAATATTATCCTAAAATACAATATTTTGTGAATGTGTTGAATACATAAATCGTTTGTAGCGTATCACACTTAAGTACTCTCTGATCTGGAGGGCGAATCTGGCTGCTAGTAGAGCAGTTGGATCCACATGGAGTCTCCACCCAAAGATCATGCGCTGGATCTATTCTGCAGTCATCGAACCCAACCTCCTATACGGTGTTGCTTTCTGGTGGACTGCTTTGAGCAAACTACACAATGTCAGAAGGTCTGCAGCTATTCATATTACTTCTGTTCTACACATCACCCCCACAAAGGCCTTGTTCGCAATGCTTAACTGGCTTCCTACTGTGCTTTTTGCTAAGCCAGTAGATAATGCCCTGTCTTAGAGCATCGTCAATTCAGGTCACTCCTTCTTTTTGAAGGTTGGTCCTGTGGCCCCACTGAATATCGATTATCTCCCTGTGGAATATTATTTTGACAGGGGTTTTCACTTTCTGATTCCGAGCAGGCACGACTGGTAGCCTGATATGATCATTGCCCCGGAACTCCTAGATATATACACCGATGGCTCTAAACTCGATAATTGGCTCAATAGCGGAATCTACTCTGGGAAACTAGACCTGAACATTTCATTCCGACTGCTAGATTATTGTAGCGTGTTTTAGTCGGAAGTAATGGCTATTTACTGGGCTGCTGAAAGAACGGTGCTCCTTTCACACACGTCTCAATCTTCTCTGTTATTCAGGCTGCCATAAGAACTCTGTTGAGCGTTATGAATAACTACAGGATTGTTAGGGAATGTCGCCACTGTTTGGACCTTCTTTCTGGGCGCTTTTTTTTTTTTTATTTATTCATATTTTCAAAAATTCGATTAATACAAAAAATGGTTGTTGCCTCAGCGTCCATAGGGACATTTTTGAGGCCACTTTAGTGTCTCACTTGTCTGGGTCCCTGGGCACAGTAAAATTCCGAGAAACTGCAGAGTCGACTAGCTCGCCAGGGATTGGTGCAACTCTTCCGGAAACCTCTTCAATCGACAAGGGTGTGCCACTTAACTCGGACAAGTTGGCCATTACGCGGAAATTCTTTTAGGGCCGCCAACCTATCCTGAGTCCGCTAGACTCACTTGGCCCTCGATGGATAGAAGGTGGCCAACCAGTTACTCGGACTTGGTCGCAACGTCATCTCAATCACAGTGGCTATGCTTACAGGCCATTGTGTTAAGGGAAGACAAATTTTCATTACGATTTGCATATTTTGAATTTTAATTGGCTTACTTCGATGGAGTCTAGGTAGGAATTCTAAATAGACCTCCAATTATAAAATATAAATAAATACTCATAACTTATAATAAATAGGCCTTCAATTGAAAAAATCCCAATCACAAAGAGTCCGTTTAAGTTATCCTTTTGTGACTACCCTCGTATGCATGGAATATAACTGACAGACATGTTATAACTTTTTTGTGATTTCATTACATAAATATTTAAATAATTAGGACTCTTATTAGATTTGTTATGTTGCTCCTACACTTGGACAAATAATGTTAAAAAGAAGAAAAAGAAGAAGGCAACAAGTCATGAAAAGGAATGCTTTGCGTTTGTAATAGCTTAAGAGAATACTCTGTCTGTCTGTCTATGAAAAGCATATGAAAAGCACATTAAGACAGCTACACAGACAGCTACACAGACAGACAGACAGATGGATAGACGCATGAAAATTTGTTATTCTTTTTATTTCGTTTTTGAAAACGAAAACAATAACAACAACAACAACAACACTAAAGAAAAATAAAACAAATGTTTTGTATTTATTTTTGAAAAATCTTCATCCATTCAGTCATTCATTCAGGCATTCATTCATCCATCATTCGTCTATCCATATCCATATGTTTGAATTTCTTATTTCATATCCTTTTTCGTTTGTTTTCTCTTTTTTTTAATTTTTTTTTTGATTTCTTGAATACAAAGGAAAAGGAAAAGAAAATGCGAATGATGAGAATGAGTATGAAAAAAAAAATTTAAATACTTAAAAATTACTCACACATGTACATACACCATCTATACACACACACACAAATATATTTATATTTACACACACGCATACATACATTTGTCTGTATGTGTTCTAAACACATATACATGAAATTGTAAACTTCTATGGTGGCATGTATCCTTACGTACAGACATACATACGTACGATGTATGTTTCGTGTAAGAATTTTATTTTTATTTTCTCTAAAATTCCATGAGAATTAACCGGAGGCAATCTTTATATTTTATAAGAAGATATTTAAAAAAGGGATGTTTATTTGTATGTTTGTATGCGCATGTATGTATGTATGTATGTTTTTAATATGAAGAACATATAATTATTTGTATTTAAATGTTTATTTCCTAAAAGCAAAAACAAAAACAAAAAACATAAACAAAAAATTTCGTTCATTCATTCATTCACTCAGTCATTCATTCATCCAACCAAACAACCAGTTACTCCTGTAGAGTATTTTGTTTTGTTTACTTTTTGTTGTTATTGTAGTTTTAATATTATAAATACATTTGTATACGTTTCATATTATTTACACTCACAAAAAAATGTTAGTAATTTAGTAATTAGCACGTAGATAATGTGGGTAGCAGAGTTCCGCAATCAATCATTTTTTCGCTACTCATACGTACTCATGAAATTTTGAATATAAGTGAGTCAACAATATTGAAATTGAACTATGTACTCTGATTCATTTATACTCACTACAATTCAATCGAATCATTCATCAAAATTTCGAGCCAATCGAATCATTTCTAACTATCTTTCTAAATTTATGAATCTGAATGAGTAGACTTATGAATCAAACATATTTCGAATGGGATCTGGGATGAGTTTGATGTCGAACGTTGTACGCATACTCATTGCAACCTGTATTTATAAATCAACGTTGTAGTGAGTATGAATGAATCAGAGTACATAGTTTAATTTCAATATTGTTGATTCACTTATATTTAGAATTTCATAAGGGCTTATGAGTAGCAAAACAAAAAAAAAAAAACGATTCATTGCTGATCTCTGGCTTGTATCCCGGTAAAGAAAGTGATGGTAATTGTCATAGGCATTGGTTGCAAGGGTAGTTTGATACGCAAATGATTAATTTAGTGACCAGAACTGTAATTATTTCTATCTCTCCTTCCTTTTGTAGTTGATGTATTAACTAAGCATGGCAAGATTCCCCTAAAATTTTATTTACATGTGCATATACATACGCGTATGCATACATAAAGGGTGATTTTTTAGCTATTATCTTCTTGGCAACACTGGTTTAAACAGCTCACGCACGTTTCGTGTTTTGTTTCACTGTCAAACATCTTCAGTTTGGTCTATAATTTATTTAACCATGAATCATCGTATAAACGAACAACGCTTGCAAATCATTGAATTTTATTTTTAAAATGCGTACTCTGTTAAGAAAGTTCATCGCGCGCTTCTTCCATTTTATGGTCAGTTTAGTCGACCCACTGAAGTGGCTATTCGGGCTATTGTGACTAAATTTCGCACCAAATGTACATTGTTGGACATTAAACCACCAACACGCTTACGCAGAGTGCGAACTGAAGAAAATATCGCAGCTGTATCGGCCAGTGTTAATGATGACCATCAATTATCGATTCGTCGCCGTTCGCTGCAATTGGGCCTCTGTTACTTAACAACGTGGAAAATTTTGCGGAAGGATTTAGTTGTGAAGCCTTTCAAAATACAGCTGGTGCAAGAATTGTAGCCGAACGACCTACCGCAACGCAGAAATTTTGGTGAATGGGCTCTTGGAAAGTTGGCCGAAGAAACTTCTTTATCGAAAAGTTGTGTTCAGCGACGAAGCTCATTTTTGGCTCAATGAATACGTAAATAAGCAGAATTGTCGTTTGTGGAGTGAAGATCAGCCAGAAGCATTGCAAAAGCTACCAATGCATCCAGAATAAGTCACAGTTTGGTGCGGTTTATGTGCTGGTGGCATCATTGGACCGTACTTCTTCAAAGATGCTGCGAATCGTAACGTAACTGTGAATGGTGAGCGCTACCGTGAGATGATATCCAACTTTTTTTGCCCAAAATGCAAGAGCTTGACTTGCATGACATGTGGTTTCAACAAGACGGTGCCACATGCCACACACCACGTGTAACAATGGACTTATTGATAGGCGAGTTCGGTGAACATTTTATTTCACGTTCGGGACCGGTCAATTGGCCGCCTAGATCGTGCGATTTAACACCTTTAGACTATTTTTTGTGGGGCTATGTTAAAGCTCATGTCTATACAGACAAGCCCGCTTCAATTGACGCATTGGAAGACAACATTGAAGCATTTATTCGTGAGATACCGGCCGAAATGTTGGAAAGAGTACGCCAAAATTGGACTAAGCGGATGGACCATTTGAGGCGCAGTCGCGGTCAATATTTGCATGAAATTATCTTCAAACATTAAATTATATGGACCGTACTATCGATTCAAATAAAGATTTCATGCATTTTTCTGAATTTTATGTGTGTTTTTTTTTAATTTTCCTATAGCTCTTAAAAAATCAACCTTTATATATTTGCATTGCATATGTGAATGTATGTGTATGTGTGTGTGTGTTGTATCAGTAATAAAACATTTACTTACACTCACACAGACAAATTTTCTGAGTGAGTTCATGTAGTTAAAGTTAATCAAATCGTAATTACCAGAAATATAACCCCTTGGGGCCTTAAAACATTTTAAAAGCAAAACTTGTTTTAATTTTTTATTTATTTTTCTTGAAAAATAAAAGAAAAAATAAAAACGAAAACAATTTACAATAATTTCTTGATTTAGTTGTTGTTATTGTTGTTGCTATTTTAAGTAAATATATGTATTTTTATTTATTTTTATAAATGTTTACCTATGTCAGTGTGTGTGTGTGTGTGTGCAAATTATTTTGTTGCAAGCCAACAAAAGCAAAGAAAGGGGAAAACTGGCTGGGCATTCCATATTAATATGAATGAATGGATGGCTGTGGAATGGAACGAATGGTGGCTGGTGGCTGGTGCCTGGCATTCATAGAAATGCTAAATGCCTTCATCGTCTAGGCAAACAAACCCCACTCCACTCTTATAATTTATTTGTTTATTTTGTCTTTGTATTTTCAATTTATTTTATTTTATTTCATTTCATTTTAAATGCTTTTTATTATATTTTATTTTGTTTATTTTAAAATGACAAACACAGGTTAATTCTTTTTTATTGAAATATTTATCAGCTGGGGTTTACGTACGTACATACATACATACATACATACATATGTCAACTGATACTTTTCCAGTTTTTCTTTTTGTTTATTATTGTTGTTGGTATTCCGTTTAAATAAAATTGCATTCGCTGATAATTGTTGTTGTATTGTCGTTGTATATATTTTCTATCATTTAAAATTTTAAAACCCACAGGCTATTTAAAGGCGTTTAATTCGAAGGCAATAATTTTCATGTTCATTATTATTACGTACAAAAAACAAAAAAAAAAAGAAAAATAAAACAATCTAGGGAAGGCAATAAGAGAGTAACTAATAGGAAAACCCACTTCTCTTACCATAAGTTGATCGTATTGAAATTGAATGAAACAGTGGTTAGAAGGTAAGGAAAAGAAAATGAAAACTACCAATACCAACGCCCATGTTGTTGTTATGCTCATACCGCTCATTATTAGATCAGAAGTTAAACATCTAACGTAGGACTCTTCTCTCGAGTACTGTTAAGACTGCTGCATCTGTGCTTAATACTGTCCATACTTCAGCTTCAGTAAAGTACCACGGGGTAATACACTGCCCAACGTCTATGTCGTTGTTAGGCTCATACAGCTCATTATTAGATCAGAAGCTAAACATCTAACGTAGGACTCTTCTTTCGAGTACTTTTAAGACTGCTGCATTTGTGCTTAATACTGTCCATGCTTCAGCGACTGTCCATGATGTGCGACTGGTAGAGTATAAGTTTTGTCATATGAGAGAAGCCTCTGCTGCTCAATTGCCTATTGATACCATAATGGCGTCTGTTCCTGTTCTAGCTAGCACAGCCGCCGGATGTTAATGCACTGCTCAACGTCTATGTCGTTGAAGAGCTCATACAGCTCATTATTGGATCAGTTGCGAAAATCATCGCCAACTCGCACTGGATCGTAAGCCTTACGTAGAACTTTTCTCTTGAAATACTCTCAATGCTGCTAACAGCATCCATACTTCTGCGGTGTAAGGAAGAGCGGAGTGGATGAGCGACTTGTAGAGTACAATTGCCTCTTGAGACCATAGTAGCAACACTTGTTTGCAAGTGTGATCCTACGCTTGATCACCAGACTGACATCATTTTTGGTGGTAACAATGAAGCCAAGATAAGCAAATTCACTGACAGCATCGGAAGTATAGTTATCGACCGCAGTTTGGAACCCATTACGCCGCATGTCATTAATTCTCATATACTTACAACCCTTCAGTCACAATTACGGCCTAGCTTATCACATCACTTGTGTTGTGTGCGTTAATTTCATACATGAGTGGCAGTCGATTCCGATCTACAGATTTTTGAAAAACTTTACAAGGCAATATTATTTACTCTTACAGTTTTTGCCAGAAATCTGCTGACTGGAAGTCGCCGAAGAAATATTTCTACTATTCTACTCATTTACTGCCATACCCATTGCAAATGACTCCCATTCAATAGCGGTAAAGGCAGCAGTAACATCTCGGTTGGTATGCCCTATTGTGTCACACCCACAACATCATTAGCAATTCCATTCGGAATAAGGCGCCTGATATTGGCGGTACTAATGAACGTGCAGTGTTGGCTGAGCAAAAGTCTTTATTTATCAGTCTTAAAACTCCTCAATTAGTTATGAGGAATTGAAAACTACGTTAGTACTGCTATTGTCCCACTGTGCTAATATCTCGCTTTCAATAATAAATCCCCCATTTTAGAAAAAATTTTGCCGTATATTTGCTGTCTCGTAAAAGCCTGTCGGTTGTTATTTATACCTTCAACTCTGACTTTTTGAACAGTAGTGCAGTTGTGCCTATGCAATGTAGTCCATATGCTACAGTCTCTATAGTATTTTTTACTATTCTTATTATTATTGTTATTATTGTTGTTGCTGTACCTTCTTATTCCTTCATAATATTTCCTTTTTTTTCTCTTTCATTGCGTACATACATACATACATATGTGTGTGTGTGTGCCTTTATTTTGTTGTTAATTGCATAGATGATGCCATGTATGCGTGTGCCCGAGTAAGTGCGTGTATGTATGGGTGTAAATATTCTATGTGAGAAGATGGCCTCAGGTTAAATGATGTCCAAGTCGAGACACTCTCTTGTAGAAAAACTAACCACTGCCGAATGGTTTGTTGTTATTCAGGCATCAGGAATGACTACGACTACTACCACTACCACTACTACTGCAGTACTATCGGCTACTGTAAACAGTTATTGTGTACTCGAATAGAGATGCCACAGCATAGGCTAAGTAAATAGCAACGAAAGTAAAACAAGAAATTATTTTAAAGATTTGTTTTATGCTACTTAGTTATCATCAGCTGTAAATTTGTAAATAAATATACATTTAAGCAAAAGACCCATGCACACTCATACACGTTGTGATCACACAATACGAAGAGGCAACTAAGATGATGCGAATGTTTTAGTATCAGTATTTAGCAGGCGTTCATGTGTAATTTATGATGTTGTTGATCTTGTTACTGTTGTTGCTGTTGTTATTATTGTTGCTACTGTTGTTATGATATGTTTAGTTTTTGCTTTTTCAAGTGTTGGTCGTTTGTTGAAATCTTCAACACATTAAAAGCTCTCGCACAGTAGCCATAACAGCTGCCACAATATATTTTGTATTGCAACAATCTCATTGTAACTAAAACAATAGCAACAACATGCCATGCATACCATACCATAGTACCATACATGTATACAAGTAGATAGTATTAGTCTGTGAGTCTGCCAGGCTGTGAGTCCATAGTATATGGAATTCAAAATAAAATACAGAAGCACATGAAATTAATTTGCCAAATTGATATTAATTTCTACAATTTATTCCATCCAGCCATCCGTCCATCCATTATACAATCATAATTCATTCATAATTTATGCTGTTAAAAGGAACTCCTTTCAGAAGAAAGTGTAAAAAAGGAAACATTTAAGTAAGAAACGTTTTATGTGTGAGATGGTGAGTATTGCAGGAGACTAATCACCTGCTTAAGTGAAAAGATTTAATTGAGGAAACTGTAGCAATGCATAGAAATAATATAAAATGGGAGAATATGTTGTGTGAGATGCTTTGTGAGATGTCTTATGTTCCTTAATGGAATGAAAGAGAGTAAAAAAAAAATAAATTTTACGAGATTGAAAGAATTTTCCACACTAAATTAAGTCCTTTACACAAATTATACAATACAGTCGTATTGATAACCATAAATTCTCGGATAAAAACTCTTTCGTGATGTACTTAACAGGTTTCTTTGTCAAAAAAAAAGATTGATTGAAATGCTAACAGCCAATACTGCATACTTTCTGTTTCGTTAAATACATTCCAGTAATTTTAAAATCAATTGTACATCCCTCTATGGAAGGTTAATCAATGAAATCGTTGTAAAAATAATAAAAGCCACTAAGCGAAGCGTTATGTAAGCACTGTTTTGGTCGCATTTAAGTCCACTGAAAGTCGTCGTTGTCTAGTAGACAGAGTGTTGGCTTATCAGACACGAGTCTGTGGTTCAAAATCCAGCTGAGACATTAAAAAAAACAAATGGAAAAATATTTCTGTCGGCAACTTCATCACAGCATTCTTCCGGCAGAGTAAATAAACTACGAATCGACATTAAACTGTATTTCCCTGCACGTTTGGAGATAATTAACGCTCACAATGTGGGGATATGAGAAGCTAGGTTGTAATCCTAGCTAAAGAGGTTGTAATGACCAATTAAGTTAAATATGGATGGAATAGGTTTGAGTACATTTTAGGAACCTCATAGGAGTTCTAATGGGACACCATATTTGCATCTCAGAATTACCCGAGAATTTCTTCTTTGCCTTTGTTTGGTAGTCAGCAACTTGACACGAATGATTCCTAGGCACCCTAAACTGGAGTAAAAATTTCAAACAACTTAGGACTGATTAAGCAATTTAATAACAGAACGTCGTATTGAAAATCAAAGTTGAAAGTTACTACTTTACAGTATTGCAGCAGAGATTTTCCAAACCCCATGCGACTATTTCAGAGTATAGACACACTAAGCTAACATGGCAGCAGCTGTGTGGAGTATGTATGTACGTTTCGAACTCGGGCCTTTCGGCTAATAATTACTTTTTTGATTACTAATGCCTTCCCCTTCTGTGATTTCTCTTGTAATTCCAGTAAAGCGTATTGCACGTTTTGTTATCCTGTAGGGTTCTAATTACATGGCCAATCCATATACATATACGACGTCGAATTGCTAAAAATTTTTTACTGGAGTTTTTTTATGTCGAACCAAAATTCCCAATAGGATAGGCACACTTAGTCCATACCACAGCTTTCCACCACCATCTCAATATGTAACTTACGTTGTATCAAATATTTTTACTAAGTATTGTATTGTAATTTATAAACAATTCTTAAGAAAAAAAAACAGAAACAGTTCTACTTAAAAGCCATTTGCTTCAATTAAAATAATTGGTAATAAAATTTTACTTTCCCATGCAGAATAAACACACTCAGCATAGATGGCAAATTTCATCAATTCATCTTAATTTTAAAAAACATTTGAGACTGTCATCTTAAGTATCATGCAACATTTGCCACAGCAACTAACTAATAATGGCCACAATAACACAATAACGACGTCTTTAATAACCGTATCCAAATGAAAAATAAAGAAATAAAGAAAAAATAAAGCCAGAGAAACCGATACACAAACTACAATACTAACAACAAGAACAACATCAACGACAATACGAACATATCCCCCCCCCCTTCCCCTCTTTCCAGCATACAATTTATATTGCCAAAGTATTCAATGTGATTTTCGTGTGAAAATCTCGCGATTTAGCCTCGGGCCTAAATATTAAATACAACCAAAAGACAATAAACAAACACTAAAAGACAGACGGACAGACGGACGGACGCAGATGGACGGACGGTTAAGCGAATGGATGGTTGGCTGTTGAGACGTACAACAGATGGATTAACGATTCAAGTAAAAGACAGGGGGGTTGGTTAAAGAATTAAATAGACACTCACACATACATACATTCGTACAATTATACCTTGACTTACAACTACAACAAAATTACCAGGCATACCATATACACACACACACGAGAGGAAATACCATTTAAAGCAGCACAAATAAAATAAAAATTTGAAAGACAAAAAAGAGAGAAAAACTTTATGCAGGAATACATATGCACCGAATGAAAGGAACACTACACCAGGCAATGAATTCTTGCAATATTCATTACTCTTCCAGGAATAACTGAAAGAACTCCGAGTGATTGGATCATGGCACTAAGGCTTTAAAAAGATACATATATACATATGTACATAACATAATTGGTCATTACAAACCTTAAGCCAGGATTACGACATAGCTTCTCATACAACTTATGTTGTGTGTGTTAATTTTTGTACATGACAGGACCTACAGTGGCGGAACGCAAGATTTTTGAGAAAAAATCTCAGAGTTTTTGTCAGAAATCTGCTGAGAGGCAATCGCCGAAGAAATATTTTTTTCATATTCCGTTTTTTTTTTTTTTTTGAAGATGTCTGAGCTGGGGTTTGAACCGTGGCCTCACGTCTTATAAGCCAATACACTACAGACTAGACTACGGCGCCTACGATAAAACGCTTAATATAGTTCACACATGATGTAATCAATTGCATAAAAAATGCACCACGATCGGCAAATTCAATTGTTAAAAACAATATCCAAGTAGTAAGAATCGTCAAGCTTAACAGTCAATTGATAAGAAGCTACAAACAAGGGAAACATTTTTTTGGAACCACTTACTCACTTAGGTGGTCCTTACAACGCTTTTCTTAATATTACGACATAGTTTCTCAGACCATTTATGTTGTGTGTGTGTTAATGCTGTCGTCCTTAATGATCGTCGGTACAGTCCAAATTGCAGAATATACCGTCTGAACGTCGCAGCAACGATTCGGTAGCCTAATTGGATGAGCCTACTCATAAGCACTCATGAAATTTTGAGTACAAGTGAGTCAAAAATTTTGAAATTTAACTATGTACTCTGATTCATTCATACTCACTACAACGTTGATTTACAAGTACAGGGTTGCAATGAGTATGTGTACAACGTTGACATCAAACTCATACCATTCGAAGTATGTTTGATTCATAAGCCGACTCATTTTCATTCATAACTTTAGAAAAATACTTATAAATGAATCATTCATCAAAATTAACAGTCTTAGTTGTTGTTCTAGTGAGTATTTTAGTGTTCGTACGCGACTCATACTTATTTTGTGATTCGTGTATACATATGTTGAGTTATGGAGAGTCGAAATCAACAACATCATACGTGTTGTTAAGTATGAATATGATGAGTACTTCCAACTTCGAATATGAGTAAAGGTTCCATGATATTAAAATAAGTATGAATGCGTTAAAGTATAAGAAATTATGAGTATGATTCGTTTCTACTCATCTTTTTGAATACTCATTGCTGATCTGTGGTTTCGCAGCCATGTAGAACAAGTGATGATTGTCCATTATATAGTTGAACGAGTGTGTTAAATTGCTCTTTTGGAACATCCTAGGTAGAGAAGAAATGGATGTCTGGTTCAATGCCTTATCCATCCAGCGTTGTTAGCCCACGCAATAGAAAAAACAATTTCAGACTGATGCCTGCTACACGTCGAAATAGGATTTCTGCATATGAATTCTGATATTTTGAAGACACATACAACCATATGTGCATATAAGAATTCTATTTTAATACTTTGTAATCAATCCACAAACGACAACCTTTTACTGGCATTAGGAATTTTGAATTCCCTTCGAATTCCCTTGAATATTCAATTCAATTCAAAAATTCCTTGACCATTGTTGAATACAATTTTTATTAACCTTTCGCGAAGCAATTTAAACATTCTGCGTTTTTGTTTTATTCATCACACACTCATTGGCATTCATGGTGGACATCCGCCACTAAAACTCTGGGACTTTTTTTTTGTTTTAATAAAATCGCCAAACTCCATAAGCACACATGTAGGTGTATGTGAACAAATTCGAGTGTGTGAGTTCACACCGCCGCAAAAGACAACAAAAAAACCAGAAAAAGCTGGAGAATCAAAACGAGCAAAAATAAAATTTTTTTCTTTCTGTCGATTTGTTTTTCTCTTATAGTTGGGTTTGCAGTATGAAAGGGGGTGGGGGAGAGTTGGAGCAAGAGGCTACAATAGTATCGCCCTTTGGGGCATATGCACGCGGCTTATATCGTCACATCATGCCCCTTTGCTATGGTCACGTTTCCTAAACAATTGTCTTGCCATAGTTTAAATCCTTTTCTTTGTTGTTGTTGTTTTTTGATTTTTGATTCTGTATTTTTGTTTCTTATACGAGTACTTGTGGATTGTTGTTGTTTTAATAGCGTTTTTGTTTAAACTTAATTCATTGCTGGTGTTGTTGTTGTTGTTGATGTTGTTGTAAAAGTTATTTTAGCCATTAGGCATTAAATGTGAATTTGAATGAGCATGTGAATGTGAATTATTATGTGTATATCTATGTGTGTGTGTGTGTGAAAGTCCATTCGCAAAACCTCTGGTCATTTAGTTTCTTCTTAAAAAAGCGCAACGAAAAACGAGGCGATTAAAGTAAAAAAAAAACAACAATTGCCCTTAAACCAGGTCATAATATGGCTCATAAGAAACTAAGAAAAAAACAACAACCCACAGATTGTCTTTTACATGTTGGTTTGGGAAATTTTTTAAAGAATTTTTATGGGATATTTTTAATTCGCTACGAATGATTGCAAACACAACACAACAGAGCGATAAGAATTATTTCCAACTAATTTCCAAAGTATACATGCAATGAACTTGTACTACCCATAACCTGTCACTCTTTTATCTGTAGTATGCGAAGGGATTCCTTTAGAGGTGGACTCCCACGCTTAAAAATCAAAGTCTAAAGCTTTTAGAAGCTTACAATGCCTGCTCGTAAATAAAATTCCCTTCCTCGAGGTTTTTTTCCTTCAATCAAGTTTCGTTTATTTAACTTTGTCTCTCTGAATACCTTCAAACCAATACTCCAACATCAATTGTTAGTAATTAAGATCTTTCAAATCAAATCGATTCAAATCGATTCAAATGAAATGAATGAATTAAGTAAAGAATTAAAATTTCCGAAAATTTCCGCAAATAATTGACAATGCAATTATGTCACCTTCTTTTTTGCCAGGACATTCAAATTCAAATGAACACGCCACAATTTCTGCTCTTTAGCAACAAAAACAGTGAAATTTTTAACCATAAAATGCCTCTGTCTACCTGCATCAATGTTTTGAATGACGCGTAATCATATTATTTTTGTGTTTTTTTTTTTGTGTTCTATGTGCTCCATGGCTCTATTCGAATAATGTTTTGGTGGTTGACTCTTTAGATTGTATCCGCATTAGTGGCAGTGGTGGAAAGAAGATGAGCTTCAGTCTTATTTACAATTTCTTTCAGGTGAATGTGCGGTGCAGTAATCGCAACTAGTCATGTTTGTCTATAGACTGTGGTTGAAAATGATATGCAAAGGAATGAAATCATAAAATATTTTAATAGTGGTGTTGAAATCGCCGTAGTCTAGTAGATAGTGTGTTCGCTTATTAGACGTAAGGCCAAAGGTTCAAACCCCAGGTCAGACATAAAAACGAAAGTATGAAAAAATATTTCTTCGGCGTTTTCCTCTCAGCAGATTTCTGACAAAAACTCTGAGCGTCAAAGTAAAAATTGCCATGAAAAGTTGCTCAAAAATGTGTGGGTCCCGCGACTCATGTATAAAATTAACGCACACAACATAAGCGGTATGAGAAGCTATGTCGTAATCCTGACTGAAGGGTTGTAATGACCAATTATGTATGTATGTTGGGGAGATGAAAATAAAATTATTATATAGCAGGACTAAGACTTATGGTGGTTGTTTTAACGTAAGTCTACCTTCCTACCATATCCATCTGAAAATGAAGTCGGATAGCTCGGTACATTAAAGTCTATTTATACGATCTTCGGCCTTTCAACTCTATTAATTGGAATATCGTCATAGACCACAATTGCTCGTGATCGATTGGCCAGTGGAACGCGCAATTTGCCAGTGGAACGCGCAATACACCGCTCTTCATACAGAAGTTTTCTTGTCACAACATATTCAAATCTAAAGTTTATATACACCACCCGCTCTTTCCCTCTTCTCTCTCTCACTCTCTCTCTCAATATCTTACTGCATGAGTGAAGACCTTGTTATATAACAACAAAAAAGCTCATAATCCGTGTTTGTTTTGCTGCCTTCGACAACACACGTCTAAGTCTCTTCATTTCCTACAAATTGGAAACTTCAAATTGGGTTTTTGCAAAGCATACAAAATTTGAGCTCCTGATGGCATTGCTTTTTAGGGCTTTGTTGTAATATGAACTGCAAATGGAATAAGTGATCTTGTTCCCGTCTACAATATATTTTTATTTTGTATCGTTAATGTCAACTCTTATCGAATGGAATTGGATTTTCGGAAATTATAATTTCAGAAAATAGAAATTTTTAAAAACATGCCTGGAAGACATAAATCTTCTTGAAATTAAAATTTTTTTACTACAATTTGTAACAAAATCACCGAACTATCCCTCTCTCTCGCTCTCTCTGTATAAATTTTATTATATCTTAGTAATGTCATGAGAAACGATTTGATTCCTTTACTGCTCTGTCTAAATATAAATATTTGTTTGTGATTTTCACTATCTCTGTATACATCAATGCTTAAAGCACATAGAAACACATACAAACACACATTGCCCAAACTACCAACACATGTATAACACACAATCGCTCACACTCATACTAAATCCAAAAACTTACACTCGCACATGCCCATCCATACATGAAGATACATACTTAAATACCTAATTGCCAAACAAGCATACAGGCACTGTCCGTATGCTGTGTGTATGTGTGTGTGTGTTTAATTCGTTGCCTTTCCTGTTACAGATGCTGCTATAGATAGTAGTATTGTGATGGTTTGGTGTTGCTGTTGCTGTTGTTTGTAGAGTTTGAATTTGAATTTTGTATAAACGCTTATGCTTAAAGCGTATATTTTGTATTTTCGCGACGTGACTTTGCCGTAAGATGATATTTACTGTCAACGTGTTTTGTGGACATTTCCGTTGGCTAAACAAACGCAACCCAATGTATAACAACAACAATAGCAATAGCAACAGCAACAGGAGTAACAATAGCAACAACTACTAGCAATGCAGTCATTCAAGCAAAAATTAAAAAAAAAATGGCATCCAAATAAACCACTCACACACACACACTGACATACGAACAGAGCGCATTTTCAACTGTATTTTCTCATTCGACTGTCAAGCAATACTACATGTCGTATGACATCGAAGAAGATTTTCAACAATTTTATGCAATTGTCTGATGATGATACAAACACACATATAAACAGTAAACTTTTACAAATTGTTGCATCCCCATTCGTTATCATCCTCATCATTATTTGGTGGTCATCAGCTTTGATGAATGCTTTTAAACATTTTTAACGGTTCTATTGGCAAAACAACAATGCAACAATGCATGTATATAATGAATGTGTATGTGTGTGTACACTCACGTGTCATTATAAAATGCAGAAACAATCACTTTTTTTTTTGTAATTGAGTCGAGATTTATGCGAATATAACGATAATGATCGGCTATTAATCGAACATAAAACAGAAAACTTGATGGTTGGCACTGTGCTCTGTGCACTCTGCAGTGCTACGTATACGTTATGCTATGCTTTGGTAAACGGGTGTGTGGAGATTTGCTTTGTTGTTGTCCAGTTGCTTGGTAGTTAATTGGTTGGATTGGTAATTATAAATTTCAATGCTTTTGGCATGTCTATGCCGTCGTCGTATTATTGTTTTACCGCATTGATGCGTTTATTAATACACTTTTAATAGTATTGCACATGGCTGTTTATTTGGAGGTGTTTATTTCAAATAGCCAATTGAGAGAGAACATAAAACTTACCTTTTTGGACAAGAGGACTCCACCGTCAAAGGTGATCTTTGATCCAATGCCACAAACGATGTTCTGTAATGAAAAAAAAAATTATTTTTGGATTAGAGAAGCATGGTAAGAATGGCAATAATTTGTTACTAGAAATTGTCAAATTAATATTAATTTTTTTTTTATTTAAAAAAAATATGTTGATAATCACTTGAATGTATTGGTTAGTTTGAGTTTTGCTTTACATTTTTACTAAAAATCACCATCTAATTTAGCAGCGAATTTAAGTGTTTTTTTTTAACCTCAAACCCTGCGCAAGGATGACACGCAAAATCGTGAAGCATTCCACATTTTTTACGAGTGGTGTGAGAAGCTAGGACGTTGTACAATGGGTCAATTCGACCTCCGGGTACTGTACTTGTCACAGTTGACAAGTACACGTCCTCTAACCTAACCTAACCTAACCTCAAAGTTGAGGGCGCACTGTTTCGAATGCTAATGGTTTCAATTCATAGCTTCTAGCTAATGCTAATGAGACGATCAAAATGGACCATTTGTATTATCTTGTTAATATATATTTGACAATTAGCCGATCAGTGGGTATCTCTGGCATCTTCAGTATGGGAACGACATAGACAGAAGCAACATTTTGCGTAAACATCAGAGCTAGAGACGCTTATCTTTATTACCAGTGCCTAGTGTACATTTTTTTCTTTATCGAAGTAAAGCCATAAAATTTCAAGTACTCTTCTTACTGGTTTTCAATATCAAAACGATTATAGAAGCCTTAGTTCTGCACTTTACTTAATTGTTCACGATAATCCTTTTGGCAGGATTACGATCATGATTTTTTAAATAAGTGACGGAACCTATGGTTTAAAGTTTTTCATGGCAATTCTTATTTACTTTTAGAGTTTTCCGCCGGGTAAAAATGAAGTCACCGAAGGAAATTTTGTTTCAATATTTCGTTTAGTTTGAGATGTCAGAGCTGAGGTTCGAACTCAGAAGCTCTCGTCTAGTTAGGCAACAAGAAAAAGTATTTTAGCATACTTCCTGTTCCGATTTATTGGGCTTATAGGACATGTATAAACAAAGGCGGGTATTCTAATTCGTTGACTCTGACTCTGTGTTTTTTCAGTCAATAAAATTTATTGAAATATCGCTTTAGGGGTTTTCGTTGAGTGTATTCAATCCAACTTCTTTAAGGAATATCTCTAGCGAAAACATTTAAAAAATTTACCGCAGCCAGCGGTTGACATGTTGACATTTTCAATTATTTGAAGGCACACAAAATATTATGCTTCACGGTTTTCATTCTCACTGCGGTGTGAGAGCGATTTATTGTCCTCTGTATTACTGCAAATTGTTGGTACATTATTTCCAAGCTTGTTAATATAAGTTTTCAGAATCTAGTCTTTCCACTTTTAAATTAATTGCAATTTAATCAAACAAAACTTTACCCAATCATATACTTTTCTTCTCCTCCACTAGGGCCTATAAACTAATTCAAAATATCGGGTGCGCCATCTAACGTTTTTTTTTTCAACTATTGTTTATTTCGTGAATGGTAACACTTAGCTCATGTCTGATTTGACAGATTATTAGTTTTATCCTTCCGCTGAACGAATATGGTTGTTTTCGTTGGCGTTTTCGCTTCGCTAAGTGGGCCTGCGATCGACTTACAGAAGATGCCGATTTTGGCAAGAAAATCATCTTTTCAGATGAAGCTTATTTTGATCTTGGCGGGTATGTAAACAAGCAAAATTGTCGCATTTTGGGCACAGAAACCCCGCACGCATACATTGAAAAGACGACGCAACCAAAGCGAGTCACTGTTTGGTGCGGATTTTGGTCCAGAGGCATAATTGGGCCATTTTGTTTCGAAAATGAGCAAAGAGTGGCCGTTATCGGGCCATGTTGAACGAATTTTTGTTCACAAAAATTGAAGAGGAGGATATTGGCAACATTTGGTTTCAAAAGGACGGCGCTACGTGCCACACAGACGAAGCTACGCTCGATGTTTTGCGCCTTGTTTTTGAAGATCGCATTATCAGCCGCAGAGCTGATGTAGTTTGGCCACCTCGGAGCTGCGATTTGACACCGTTGGACTATTATTTGTGGGGTGCCGTCAAAGATAAGTGTTACGTCGACAATCCAGAGACAATTGACGCTTTAAAGGACAATATTCGTGAAGCCATTGGTGAAATACAGCTGCACACAATCGATAATGTGCTTAAAAATTGGACCGATTGTGTAGGCCACTGCATGGCCAGCCGAGGCAGCCATTTAAATGAAATTATTTTCCATTATTAATCGGAAGGATTGTACTTTCAAATAAAAAAAGAAATTGGAGAAAATATTCAGTTGTTTTTTTTAAGCATTTTCAAAAAAAAAAAGGTTTTTGGCGGACCCCTATTTGTATTCCAATCATCATTGTAAATTTTCTTTTTCTGCAAGCAAAACTCCCTCAAATTTCAGCTTTTAAGGAACTCTATTTCTAGGCAATGTTAGACAATGTCTCACATAACCCATGGGCATACGAATTCTGTAATCAGCTGCCACTTTTAAACAGTCTGTGGTTTGCCATATTCATTAATAATTCCATTGAGATGGAATCAGTAAGGTCTCCATTCCTGGGAAAAATCGAATGTGGTTAACTAACTGATCTTCCATCAGGTTTGACCCCAAGGCCGTAGTTATCAATCATGACCACATAGTCCTCCGGCTGAAGCTTGCAGTTTTATCTTATTAAAGGAAGGTGAAAGGTTCGATTGAAATTCCACGAATGTACGACAATGATAAAATATGGGAATTTGTAGAAAACTCTTTTGAAATCATAATAAATTTTGAATTTTCTCCACAAAGCTCATGAAGACTTTCAGGCCATATGAGTAATAAAAGTGGGACATCTTTGATTATCCCATCGAATATGCAGTTCGGGTGTGGAAATTCTTTTCAAATTTGATTAAGATCCTGCTTAACTTCCTAATAACGTCCTGCAGCAGTAACGGGCCCTAAAGTTATTGGTATGGAGCAGCAAGTATATCTACAGAGAACTTGCATTCTTGTCAGAATACTAATGTAGGAGATCTACCCATGCATACACGTTGATTTTTATTGAAGGTGAAGATGTCTTACGATAATATTGAAATACAGATATAGGCAGTCAACTAGCCGTGCTTGTTTAATGCCGTTCTAGTTCTGGAAAAAAAGAAAATTAATAAAGTCTCTAGTCTCTGCAGAAAATCGAAAATTGTTTGCGTAGGAAACAGTGTTGAACAAGTTTGAGGCAACATATTGAAACAACTCCCAAGTACACAAAGAACTGTTGTCATTGAGTGTTTAGCATTCCGTTTAATTATGAATTTAACAAACAGTGCTAAAAAATTGCAAATATTTAGGGAAACTTGAATCATTTCATAACGATCCCTGAGAAAAGACGCTGTATATAAAAATGCTGCATTATTTTCTAACACTTAAGGGCATATTCAATTAGAAGAGTTGTACAGATGCGTAGCTTACAATCGATCAAAAAGTTTTGAAGTCTTGAATTTTTTTTTTTTTTGGTTTAGAATTTAAAAATTTCCCGATTGCCGTAACATTTATTGGCCACAAATGAGTTTTTTTTTTAAATTTAATACAACAACCAACAAATGTTGGTATTCATATGTTGCCCAGTGTATTTTGCTAAACAAATGGCTCTCTGATCGAAATTAACTCCCAAAGTATTGATCCCTAAATAGGCTGGGCTATAAGCCATAAAACTTTTGTTGACACAGTGCGTGTGTATGTGTGAGTAAATATTCAAACACATACATGTACATGCACATACACACAAGTGCAAGTAAACAATACATCAGTAGTAAAAAATTAAAAAATTTGTTTGATGGCAAAATAACACAAACAAAAACAAACACAGACAAATGTACACATACATACATACATATATGTACGGATGTACATATATACTATAATATATACATATTAACAAAAAAGCAAGAAGAAGAAAAAGAGGAAAAAATATATAAAATAAAAATACGTTTTAGCCCTGAGTAATTTTAAACAAAAATTTTAATTTAGAATGCCTACAGGTGGTATAACATTTGGCTCTTGTTTTTTGTGTTTTGTTTTTGTTGTAATCTTTTTTTTTTTTTTTGTTTCTGTTAATAGCCACAGGAGTGACCTTAAGTCATGTCAAAATGTATTTTTGACAAGGGTTGTGTTGTTGGTAGCAAATAAATTAAATTCGGGTTCTTTTTTTTTTTATAAAAATTTAATTATTTTTTTAATTAAGGGCGTATATTTAACCAATTTTTTTGTTTTTTATTTTTTTTTTAATAAATTTTATTTATCATTAGTTTTTTATCATTTTATTTTATTTAATCAGACAAACGATAAAAAAAAAACTCACAAAAGATTTAATAAATGCACTTTAGATGATTTTTCTTAAACACTTGTGATAAAAAATAATTTGTTTATTATTTTTTGTTGTTGTTTTAATTCAAAAGCTATTTGTTGTTAAATATTTATTTCTCTTTATTTCTCTTTATTTATTTATTAAAATTTTTATTTGAATATTATTTATGCGTTACGTAGTATTAGTGATCAGTTCAACATGCTTTTATTAACTAACAAGTTCATGCCACTAAACACTTGATTTTATATTGCATGACATAAAAAGTGGTAACATGCCACACACAATCTATCGGATCGTTTATTAAAATCTCAAAATCGTAAAACACTTGCAATTATTTGCTGTTCTGGTTCTGTTCCATTGGCTAAATGGCAACATTTTCTTTCTTTTTTTCCTTTTTTTTTTGATTTGTTTCGTTTAAAAATCTGTTATAAATTGTTCACTTCCGTTTCCGTTTAATGTAAGTGCAACGTTATAAGAGTGTGGCCATACACTATCGTTGCTTAACAGTTACAATGTTCCAAAGTCTCTAAAGAACTACACTATCCAACGCAATAATACCAACAAAAATGGGAAGAATATGCTTTCCTAAAGGTTTACCTGACTTGCATTCGCTTTGAATGTCCGTTTCGAACTGAATTGAAACTGTTAATGAAGTCCCATTAAAATCTGTTGTGTTTGAAACTTGTCCGCACACACACACACATACGCATCCAACACATTTGAAAGCAAATTCTCTCTGGTTTGTTTGCTTGTATTTTCAAACACGTATAGCATAACCAACTTATGTTCAAATACATTGGCCAGTAATGTCAACTGTCGAAAGATTTAAAACGGCTGGTTCAGTGTTCAGCCTCTTGCGCTGAAAAGTTGCAATAATATGTCGTAGTAAGGATTACGACCTAGCTTGTCACACAACTTATGTTAATTTTATCCATGAATGGCGGATCCTAGAGTTTAAAGGTCAACTACGAATGCCCAATTTTTTAAGAAACTTTTCGTGACAATTTTATTTACTCTTAGAGTTCTTGCCAGAAATCTATTGAGAGGCAGTCGTCGAAGAAATATTTTTTCATATTTTCATTTTGGCGTCTGACCTGAGGTCTCAACCGTGGTCTTACGCCTAATAAGCCAACACACTACCTACTAGACTACGACGACTTCAATTCTGTCAATTCATACGTACATAATTGGCCATTACAACCCTTCAGTCAGGATTACGGCCTAGCTTCTGTCAATTACGATCTTATAATTTTAATGTTGTAGACACGTCACGCTTAAAAATACAATTTGTCCAGTGCTCTGATCAAAGACGGAGATGTGGGGAGATTCAAAATAAAATCGCTCAGTTGATTACCGTTCTGGTCGGCATTTGAGGTTTCTACGTGTCTATAGCTGCAGATAACAAATATTTTTGCTCACCATTAAGTGTCAGCAACCTATATCGGCCTTCACCATATTTAGTGCTTCACGCCATTTTTAATTCATAATTCTGAAGACACTCTTCATTCTGTTTAGCTTGAGCGGTGAACGACCTATTTTAAAAGGCTAAAATGGTTTCCATGCATTTTTGTTAAGATTTTATTAAAACGCCTAAACCTTTCGTTAATAGCTCTACAAAATCAACGGCATTGACATCATTTAGTGTATTTGCATTTGTAGATTTCTTACAGCGTGTGTAGTAGTAAGTATAAAGTGTCTCTCTCACGCTCTCTGTATATGTTAAGAGTATGCGCTTTTAGATCTGTTGAAGTTGTTTTACAACTTGTTGGATGATTTTTCTTTCTTGTATCATTACTGTGGCTCTCCTTCTAGTTGTATGTTATTATTGTTGTTGTTGTTGTTTTTGTTGTATCAATTGCTAGTATTGTTTGGTTGTTCATTGTTTAGTCATGAATAGTTGTTTGGTTTTATTCTCCTGTTACTCTTACCAAAACGACCTTGGCACATTATTATCTCCCACCACCAATGTAAGAAAGTAAGTATTAGAGCACAAACTCATACGTACACATACATACACACACACACACCTCTCTATTGTTTTGTTATTTTTTATATTGTATTTGTTGTTGTGCAAATATTTTGGCGCGTATTTGTGCTGTTTTTTTTTTTTTTTTTTGGAGAGAGGGTTTGTTTTGATTTGTTTTTTTTTGTCTTGTACTTCTGTTCTCTTTCTCTAAGTTCTCTACGTAACTGTTGGTGTGTCTTTTTTTTTTCTTCTTTGAAATGCTTTTTATGTTATGGCTGTGCTGTTGTACTGTTGTTTAGTGGTTGTTGTTGTTGTTGTAATAATCTATTTCCGGTTTAAGTGTTGCCCGTAATTGAGCCACAATAAAATGGTACAGCAATTGACTTGTTAGCATTTTTTTTTGTTTTCTTTTATTCTATTTTTTTTGTCTTTTTTTCTTTTACTTCGGCCGTTATTTTCTTAAGGCTTTTACCACCAAATTATTTAGTGAGTGCGAGGGTGTGGGTGTGTGTGTGTGTGTTCTTAATGGGCCAATTTAAGTGTTAAATGTTTGGGCGTTTGTTGTACCCTTTTTATTGCTGCTGCTGTTGTTGTTATTTATTTTTTAAATCAATTTTTTTTTCGTTTCTGTATTAAATTTTTAAGGTTTTTAAATACAATTCAATAGTAGTTAGTTGTAGGCACTCACTGCCGTTGGTTGCAAAATAAATTGTTAAATATTTAGCAACGTTTTTGTTAGTTTTTAATATTAATAAATGGTTGTTGCTGTTGTTGCTGTTGTTTTTTATTCTGTTTAAATAATTTAAACTAAAAGCCTTTAGCTAAGAAACGTTGTTATTGAGTCGCATTGTATACACATACATATATTTTTTCTTTTAAGCAATTTCATTAAATCCTAAAGCTATTTGTATAAATCAAAGTATTGGGCGTAAATGAATATTACCAGCAAGCCATTGTCGAAGTGTAACTAAAATGCAAGAGAATTGTTGTCAGAAGACAGAAGTTTCATTTAAATGAGCGTATTTGAGGGGGTTTTTTTTAAAAAGGATTGGTTTGAAGAAAAAATATTTCGAGTTCTTTACAAGTATCAATATATATGTATCCATCGTTCGGAGTCGACTTTAAACCAGAGATCAACAATGAATCGTTTTTTAGCTACTCATAAGCACTCATGAAATTCTGAATATATGTAAGTGAGTCAGCAATATTGAAATTTAACTATGTACTCTGATTCATTCGTACTCACTACAACGTTGATTTCTAAGTACAGGTTGTAATGAGTATGCGTACAGTATACAACGTTGACCTCAAAGTCATACCATTCGAAGTATGTTTGATTCATAAGCTTTCTAATTTAGACTCACAACCTTAGAAAAATACTCTTATAACACTTATAAATGATTCGAGTGACTCGCATCATTCCTAAAAATGTACGGTCTTAGTTGTTGTTGCATTTGCAAAAAGAAAAAGGACACACAAGCAAAAACGACAGAGCAGCAAACAGAGCAAACACACAACCTTCTAGTGAGTTCTTAGTGGCCGTACGCAATTCTTTGTGATTCGTGTATATGTATGTTGAGTTGTGGAAAGTCGAAATCGACAACATCATACGTGTTGTTAAGTATGAATATGATGAGTACTTCAAACTTTGAATATGAGTAGAGAGGTTCCATGATATTACAATAAGTGTGAATGCGTCTAAGTATGAGAAATTGTAAGTATGATTCGTTTCTACACATCTTTTTGCATACTCACTGCTTATCTCAGGTTCAAACCGTAGGTACCGCCACTCATGTATAACATAAATGGTGTGAGAAGCTAGGTTACAATCCTGACTGAAGGATTGTAATGAGCAATTATATATAGTAGCACAGTTGTCTGTTTTTTAAACCACTTTAATTCTTCCCAACATAAAATCTTAATCAATTGATTCGTATGTTTTTTGCAGTTTTAAAATTTGATAAGTCCAGGTAACTAATCCGCTATTCTCGCTGATCTAACAGTCTCCATGGCTCTCGAAATCTTAGTTTCGTTTGAATGGCCTTTAAGTATACACTGTTATTGAATTTCTTTATACTTTGCTTTCTTAAGGTTTTCCGTTTAGTAAATGCTGTTGCAAAATTTCAAAGTCCTTTAGCTTCTGCTTACCCCTAATATTTAAGCAAACAAATATACAATCATTGAATTTTATGGATTCCTGCTGGCAGACAAATACATTTCAAATACACACTCATTTTCCTGACACTTTTGTTGCTGTTTGTGTTATATTTCTCTCATTTTTTTTGTTTGTTTTTTTTTGCTTTATGTTTCATTTTTGATTTCATTTTTGCAGTTCGTTGTATATGAACTACTTGTGTAGGGTATTCTGGTGATATAAATGCCACCTACTCAAACGAGCATCATTCATCATCGCTTAGAACCGGGAGTATATTATTTCTATTTCTAGAGAAACCCAAACAAACAGCCAAGCAAATGGAACAACCATTAAGGGATACCTCCCCTCCCCATCATAACTATTCACTATTGTTATAACAACAACGACAACTACGTTATATTAATACAGTATTTAGTGTGTGTGTGTGTATATTATATTTTATTTCTTTGGTAGAAACAACTGGGTGTTAGAGATGATAAAACATATACGAGCTGCTTGGTATTGCCCGCTAACAATTTATTTAAAATAAGCTTCACAGATAGTTTTAAATGTGAATGAAATTATTGCCTTTGGCTAGATTTTTGTTCATCATCATCATCATCATCATCATCATGATTATCGTTAGCGTTAGCAATAGCAGCCTTAATAATCTGGCTGCTGATGTTATCATTGTATCTACTCGATAACACTGTATTTGTAAGTATTTTCCCCCGTCTATGTATTCGTCGTCTCATAACATATACTGCTACAATATATGTATGTATGTATGTGTGGCTATGTATTTATGTCAGTGTATGTGTGTATTGTAATAAATACAATATTAAACAAAAATTTTTGAAAGAAGACATAGAGTAGGTAAGGCTGTAAGGCTGTAAGTTTGCAGTTTCTATCTCTCTCTCTCTCTCTCTCTCTATATATACCATCATATCCTTTATTAGTAGATATTCTATACATAGCTATGTATGTATACAATTATGCATGGATTTGTATATATATACATGCATACATACATACATACATATAGATTTTATATGTACATTCTACTATTTGTATATTTCATTCTGATGTTATATAATTACATCTGTTTGCCTTGAGATGAATTTGTTTGAAATTTATGCCCACGGCCAAGTTATCACAAGTTCGTTTTTGTTTAGCCGGCGGCTGAAATATGTTGCTGTTTTGAAAGCGGGGTAAAAAGTATAAAAAAAGCAACAATAACAACAACAACAACAAAAATACAAATAAGTGTAGAGAAGTAGCATTAGAGAAATAATAACAACAAAAAAGGCGGAAAGAGATAGGAAGAGAGAGCATGACAGTGTGAATATGTGTTAGAGTACGTATAGTGGGTACAACTTTAGCAAAAAAGTGAGACACTGTGAGACAATTTTCATCATCGACGTTATCCTGAATAATAAAAGAACAGAAAAAACTCAAACAGTCTTATATTGTATGTGTTGCAACAGGCTGCAGCAATTTTTATTGTTTTTGTCGGCTTTGAGCTGCAAAAATTTTCTTCTAAGAGAAAATATTCATTGATTATGAAAACTACTAGCATGGCTCTAAGATACTTTACCTCGAATGGAGTTGGTCTGTGTCAATACAATGATACAATAATCACAAAAAAACTTGGAGATCATGCTTAAGACTGCTGTTTCAGCGAAAGGTATGACTGCGGTGAGCTGCTGAACGGAGATCAGTATAGTGGAACATTGATTCACCCATTAGAAAAACCTAAGATAAATAACTTCTATTGCCAAGAGATTCATTCTATCAAGTTACAAGCATCGTGCTTGCTATCCTATATGCTGGGGTCATTATAGGACACAGTCCTAAATGATCTCATACAAGAGATTATGGCTGATTTTTTTTAGTATAATCTGTCACTATCTAACAATATATGTAATTAAGGAGAGTTGGCTTGAATAAACTTTGTTGTTTATGTAGTCCATTGATATTAGTACCCTTTATGCGTTCGTTAGGACTATAAGCTTCAGATGAGGTTGACAGGCATTGTATAACAGCTTAAAAATGCAATAATGATCGGTTCAGTATTATAAGGGGATGTGTGGAGTCTCGAAAAGTTTGGTATGACACTGGAATTATTTCTTGGAGCCTAGAGTGTAAGCAAGGGTTATCCAATACTGTGTCCATGTGTTTATTTTTAATTTATTTATTAATCACAATACAATTACAAATTATTACCATTTGCTTGCTGTAGTGTAACAGACTAGAGTCTTTTGTGGGCATCGAATGAACCCATCACCCTCACACTAATAGTCTAGCGTACTACCCACTAGCCTACTAGTGCAACCAGTTCAGAGTATGTCTTACCCACTGTCGTACAACTTTTGCAGGCGTAACTATTGTGCCGTTGCACCACATTGGAAAAACTGATTAACTGCTAAGAAAAATCCCACAATTCTTCATTAGAGGCTTAGATTTCCGGTGTCATATTGTAAAAACATTTCAAATTCTTCATTGCAGCATTCACTAAAGAAACTGTCAGCATTTTAAAGTTCGAAAAACATTGAAAATTTTTGTTCGACGCCGCCCAGTTTAATTAATCCGGTATTGCTTAGGGACACACAAGATTCATTTTAACGTTTACCAAAAAAAAAATGGAACGAAAAAGGAAGAAGAAGCGGACAAAAAAAAAATAGTCCCTTAAGAATACCTTCCGACTGTCATTGGTTTTTTATATGCTTCTTGCAACAGCAGAAAAAAAAATTAAACCTCCACAGGGTTACTGGTTACAAGACAAAATGAACTGAAGCTCTCTCATTGCCAAAAGGTTTCGGGGGCATTTACAAAAAAAAAAAAAAATTAAAAATACACAGAAAAAGATATAAAAACTGATCACATTTTATGTTTTTTGCTGTGTGGTGATGGTGGTGGTGGTGGTGCTTTTATTTTTAATTTTTTTTTGTACATCTATTTTGTATAATGGCTGATGGGCATTTTATTATTTTCTTCATAATCATTGTCATTATAAACAACAGTAGCTGTTAGGTTGTTGCAGTTGATGTTGTTGTTGTTGCTGCTGTTGTTGTTGCTTGACTGGCAATGTGGCAGCAGTAAGGTTGAGTAAAAGCCCGCCTGGACTGGCAACAAAACCAGAGTGGTGGAGAGGTAACAACAGCAATGAGATGATGAGTACAACGACAACAGCAATTATGTGGAGCTGCAACACCAAACAACCATCGAACCAATCATACAACAACAACAACAATATTATCGTCAACATCTCTCTGTCTCTTGTACGGCAACTATAACAGCAAAAATAACATCATCATCATCATCATCATCATCGGCAACATCATCATCATCATTATCATCATCCATGATAAGGACAAATTTGTAGAAAAAGAAATTTGCTTGTGCTTATCACAAGTAAAAGACAGCAGAATTTCATATTTTACAGAAGCAGTCAGGCAGGCAACCAGGCATGCAAACAGCCAGTTAGGCATATACTCAGTCTCTGTGGCAGCTCTTTTAACAGTCATAGTAATAGCAATAGCAGCCAGCAGCAGCAGCAGCAGCAGCAGCAAAAGCAGCCGCAATAGCATTAGCATGAGTAGAAGCAATAATATTAATGCCTAAAGGCGTATAACAGCATATTCCTGTAACGTAACCTTGCTGTGTGCTTGCACTGTGTGTGTGTATGTGCAAATGCTGCAATTATTCGTGTTGGTGCATTAGCGTCGTATATATATTCGCACCACTTGCTTAGCAAGTAACCGAGCTGTGTGTTGTGCTGTTGTATTGTGTTGAGAACATGTGATGTGGCATGGCATTTTAAAATTGTTTTAAATAAATTACTTACAATTACTAATATTAACGTTGTTTAATAATTAAATGTAGATTTCTTGTTTCTACCTTACCTTCTGCCTCTTGTGCCTCTCTCTCTCTAACTCTTACTCTATTGCTCTCTGTCATTAATTCCTCTTACTTACTTGGCTTGGCTTGGCGTCATTTCAGTTTCTGTCTGTCTGCCTGGCTGCTTGTTTGTTTGGTTCTTTTGCTCATCTTCGTTTTATGGAGCGGATGTTGTTTGTAATGAAAGAACGAACGGCAACACCTGAAAGTATTTTTTTGTTTTTATTCTACGAGGATTTTTTTTTCGTTTTTTTTATTGTGCTGCGAAAAGAAAATTGTTGCCTGCGGTGGTACCACAAAATACTTCGTTTCTTATGACATTATTACTTAACATGGGTTTCTTTCTTTTTCTTCTTCTTCTTCTTTTTTTATTTTCTGAGTTGCAAGTGTGAAAATAGAAGACAGCAGGAAACAGAGAGAAATTTTAATATCAGATCCACAATGAAGCCGTTAAACCAGGAGTCGCTCAGTTACAAACATTGCATTACTCTTGAAAAAAAAGTTGAAAAATTACTAGAATTTTTCGGTCATTTCCTCTCAACAGTTTTTTTTTCTTGCAAAAACTACGAGAGTAAATAAAATAAGTTTTTCAAAAGTCTGTGGTTCGGAGTAGGTCCCCGCCACTCATGACTAAAAATTAACACACAACTTGAGTGATGTGAGAAGCTAGGTTGTAAACCTGACGAAATGATTTTAACAGCCAATTAAGTAAGTAAACTTACAGATGACGTCATATTATTGTCATGCTTGTGTATCAATAAAATCACATTGGGCCTTACGTGCATTGAAATCAATCTATTCGGACACCCCAACTTCGGAAATTGATCGTAGATTAGCCACTTGTATTAAAACTTTTTGCCTCAGTATCCAAAGACTCATTGTGACGCCACTGGTGAACGCAGTCACTGCACTGACCAAACTCCTCCAAACCAGTGAAGAATAAGACGTGGGTTAGCGCAATGGCCGCACATTTAAAGCACGTCTACCCCACCCTGGTAAACCAGCTCGATAGGTTGACAAATGAAGCTGTATCCTTGACATCAATGGCCGATAGCTCCGTCAAGCTGACAAGGATTGGGGAGCCAAATAATATATATCAGCACCTTGCAAGAGATGGACATTGACAAAGAAAGTGGAAAACAGTCTTCTCTTCTTCAGCGGATCTACACTTACGGCAGAAGGCGTTAAATGGAAGGAGCATTCTTTCCGCGCTTCTTCTCATAAGCATAGTCACTGTCATCGAGATGGCGTTACGACCAAGTCCAAGTAACTGGTTGATGCGCCTTCATGCTCTAACGGTGGAGCAGGAGTCCTCATTGACCCAGAATAGGTTGGCGTATCAAAAAAATTTCAGCGCAATGACCAGCTAGACCGAGACAAGTGACATCTCTAAGTCGATTGTAGACGATTCCGGAAGTAGTGCACCAGCCCTGGCGAACTCATCGGCTCTGCAGTGTTCCGTAATACTACTGCGCTTGGGGAGCCAGATAAGTGTGACATTGAAGCGCCCCGAAAGAAGGTCGAGACAATGGCGACATTCTCTGTCGTTCCTAGAGTTATTGCCAAAGTTCGACAGAGTTCTTATGGCAGCCTGGGGTACCCCTAAATTGAACAATAAATAATTCGAATTAAAATTTTGTTATTCCGATACTTGGTGAGAATTCCTTGCTGTCTTAACAAAACTAAATATTAACTTAAGCAGACATATCCTGGGTATATGAATGGGTGATCGATCATTTCATAATTTTATTTACTTGGCGTTCAAATTCCAATTTTTTATTTTAATTTGTTTTAAACTTTTTTTCTCTTCTTTAAGTTGTTAAATAATTAACACACCCTGTGTGTCTTTTTTTGTTGTTGTTGTAAATATTTACTTAAAATTCATTCACAATTTGTGGAGGGTAATTAATAACAATAATTTGGGTTAACATGTGCAACCGTAACCACAACTACAACCAACCACAACGTTCTTGTGTAAACAACTTTTTAAAACACGGCAATCAATTATTTGTTGGCTTTAAAGCAAACAACAACAAATTTTTAAATTTTCTTGTATTCGTTTCCTTTTAGTTTTTACTTTCTATTCTTGTTAATATGTAAGTAAGTGTTGTTGTACATACAAATGCTTGCCACACTCACACCTTATTTCAATATTTTACTTCCACTACATGGCGACATGCCACAAAACAAACCAAAAAAAAAAAAAACAATTTCGATTCCATTTCTATACCTTTTTTTTGGTTTTTTTTTTTTTTTTTTTTTTTTTTGCAACGTTTTTTAGTTTTTCATGCTTAGAAATCAACAACTGGCTGCCACTTGTTGCGGTTACATGTTGAAAAGCGAAAAAAACGGCAGACAAACAGACAAAAAACACGCAGACAATTTGGCAACCGAACGAAGAAGGAAAAAAACAAAAACATGCGTTCAACTGATGTACTCGTATACTGTGTGTGAGAGTGTATATGTGATGTTAGATGTGTTTATATGCGTGTAAAGTAAATAAAAATTCTAACACAACTTTACAGTCCCCCTTTTTCATACATCATCCACTCGTCAGTACGTACGTGAGAGTCTGCATGTGTATTTGTTTTTTTGTATTTGTTTTTGGACAAGATTTTCACTGTTTTTTTTGTTGTTTTTAGTTGTTTCAAATACAAGAGAATAAAAAGTAAATAAAACGTAATCGTTTAAGAATCAAAGAAAGTTGCTCGTTTATCTTGTTCATTTGTTTTTGGGGTAAAAGTATTTCAAAAAGAGATATTCTTCAAGCAATTCTTTGACATTCTTTTTGATTTATTTTAAAAGTTTTTAGTAAATTATTCTTTCCTTTTTTTTGTTGTTGTTGTTGTGAAATAGGATAACTTATTGTAAAGTTTTTAAATAATCTGCATACGAGAGGTGTATTAGAAAGCATCTTAATTCCTCCTTTACCCGGAGGAGGAGCATTGGACATTAAGAAATGGGAAAAACATATACATGTTAATTGTCAAGAAGATAAACTGTTCGTAGGATGCAATATTACAAGCAAGTATAGGAAGGATATTGAGAGGTGGTCGTTGATTAGTCGCCTGCAACGAAAAAAGTTGCTGGCACTAGATTCTATGGATTTTAAAGACGAGCACGCCAATTGCTCGCTCAGAAGACGATTTAGGCAACAGTAACTATCAAATCAAATGAGAAGACTGAAATGCAGTTAAAAAGCTTTACTTATTAACAAATGAGAGATGGGATAATGAACACACTTGTGTAGAGGTCAAACAATTCTGGAATTTCCACCAAAAAATTGTTGCGAACGATGGCTATACGATAACGATAGTCAGTTAAGTCTGTCCTTTCTAAATCTTCGACTCTAGTTGATTTTCCTTTAACAAAAAGTTGAAATCCACTCCACGGTTAAATTTGGCTGAAACTGAGTGTGGAAAGAGACCTGGTGTGACATCTCATTTGTTTGATGCTCTCCTGAGGCGACTCTGTCAGTCTTTACGGAATGTTTACTGATAACTTTTCTGAACACTATCAGATATCTATCGAGTCAATCAGGCAATCTGATTTTGTTGCCTGGTCATAAATCTTTAATTGTATGCCAAAATAAGGTAAGCCTTGAAGAGAAAGGATAGAAAAGTATCCAGTTAAGCCTGTGCTACTGTTCGGCTTTGAGGTAAAATAGCTAGAAATAGTGCAGAGATTGTTTCTATCAATAATTTTATACAAAATAAAACCCGACCCAATGGTGTATGTGAATTCGTTAAAACACCAGATATGTGGTGTGAGAAACTAGGTGGTAATCCTGACTAAAGGGTTGTAAGGACCAATTATGTAAGTAACTCTTGCTCTTGTTCTTAAACGTAGGTTCCACACTACGGTAAACAACAGAAAGCAAACAAATTTTAGCATTTTCTAAAGCAAATCCTAATTTTTAAATAAGTTTGCTTTGAATCCTCTTACAGCCATAGCAGCGTTGGCTTTTCATTTAAATTCTGAATTTAAGATTTATTTTTGAAAAGACACAAACATTTTGGCTTTGTGTCAATGAAAGAAATTTTTTTTTTAATAATTTCAGGTTATTTTTGTTGTTGTTGTTATTTTAAATAATTTTTTAACATTTTTGAAGTTTTTGATTTTTGAAATTTTCTAATTGTCCGTATCATTTTCTTTTATTTTTCTGATAAATTTAAAATATTCCTGTTGTTATTTTTTGTTGTTGTTATTGTTGTTGTTATTATTCTTACAATCCAAAGCTTGTTTTTGTTGTTTTTATTTATTTTATTTAAGGATTTAAATTATACCCTTTGGCCCTGTTACTTATACAAGAGAAAGAAAAGAGAAAGAAAAAGAAAAAGAAAGAAGGAACGAAAGAAACCTTTCTTTTGGAATATCAATACCATGGCTATGTTTGTACAAAAATCTCTCTCTGTGTGTGTCTGTGTCTGTGTATGTGTAAGCCAGAAAGAGAGAGAGAAATAGAGAGTGTTTGTTTAAAAACAAAAGAAAAAAATGAAAAATAAAATGCAAAAGTTTATTTATTTATTTATCTTTTGTTGTTGTTGTCGTAATACATATTATTTTTTATTCCTTCCCCCGAAAGAGTTTTATTGAGTATAAGAAAACAAATACAAACACACACTCACACACATACACACACAGTATTACACATAACGGTTTTAAAGTTCGAAATTCATTTTTACACCATCAATCTTAAAAACTAAAATTCTGTAAAACATTTTGGAAATGAACACTCAGGGGATGTCTTCGGTTTAGTGAGTTAATTTAAGTAGCTGCCCTATCTTTTTGTCGAATATAAGGCAGCCTTTGATAGTCACATAAGGGATCGTGTTTTTGCCGAATTGTCTGTGCTCGGTATACCTGCGAAACTGGTAAGGCTATGCTGAATGGCGTTGAGCAATTCCTGTAGTTTCGTCAATGTAGGAATGGATCTCTCCAAACCTTTTGATACCGTGCGACCTCTTCAACTTCGTCATGGAGAGTGTTTTGAGGAAGGCAGAAGTACATTGCAATGGCACTATTTTTCAAAAAAGCGCACAGTCGCTTGCGTACGCTGATGACATTGGCATCATATGGCGTACCAAGGGAGATGTTACTGCGGCCGTTTCTGCTATTGAACGGGAGTCTATGAAGATGGATCTGGAAATAAATGAGGGCAAATTGGGATATGCGGGCGATAACTATACTTTCGGTATAGTCAAGGAATTTACATATATTGGCTCCGCCGTTATTACCAAAAATAATGTCAGTCTGGATGTCAAGCGTATGATCACTCTTGCCAACAGATGCTATTATGGTCTCAATAGGCAATTGAGTAGTAACGGCTTCTCTCGTACATCAAAGCTAATACTCTACAAGACGCTCATCCTCCCTGTGCTTCTTTATAGCGTAGACTCTTGGACTCTATTAAGCACTGATGCAGCAGCCTTGAGAGTATTTGAGAGAAAAGTTCTACTTAAGATCTTCGGTCCAATGCGAGTTGGCGATAATTTCCGCATTCGATCCAACAGTGAGCTGTATGAACTCCTCAACGACATGGACGTTGTGAAGTGCATTAACACCCAGCGGCTGCGCTGGTTCGGCCATGTCGTTCGAATGGAGGAGGATGTGGAAATTTGATGCGGAGCTTTGTGGAAGTCGGCAAAGAGGACGATCTTGTTTGTTCATGGCAATTCGAATTTTACTCTCATTTCATAAATTGTTATTTAAAAAGATAAACTCGTACTTGAAGAACCCTCTACCTACAATTATATTGTAGTTATGTATGTTTTTTTTTTTTTTTTTTTATAGCTTTACGTGCTAAAGGTTGGGAATCTTCAAAAGACATTGGTAGCCCGGCCTACCAATGTGCACGATTCGCCGCAAGACTTACTCTCGGCTTGCTAAGCGCCTGCGTACTAAACCCAACCTCGTTCGTCACACTTTCAACCATTTGCCCCCCCCGGGACCACAATCAAGTATTACTTCGGGGGGTGGAGATTCAGCGAGTGCTGCCTTCTGATTCTGCTGATCTTGCTCTCTCAGCCAATCTTTGCCGCATCAAAACCCTCCTCGCGAAAACACATACTGCGTTCCAGTTATCACTTGAGGTTAGCATTAGCCTAACCACATTATCGGGTGTTACCTGGGATCCTAATGTCCTCACCAGGCAAATTCGTTGATCGTCGTACCGCGGGCAGGTAAAGAAAACATGCTCCGCCGTCTCCTTCTCATTACGGCATTCTGGGCATGCTTCATCTACGTCGTGTCCATACTTATAGAGATATGCTCTATAACATCCGTGGCCCGTTAGCAACTGTGTCAGGTGGAAGTTCACCTGGCCGTGTTTCCTTTTGGTCCATTCGCCTATACTTGGGATGAGTCTGTAGGTCCATCTTCCTTTGCTGGAATTGGACCAGTCTTGTTGCCATCTATCCATGGCATCGTCAACTATTTGCACGGGGTTTAAAAGATTCGTCCCCCTCCTTGCATCCTGTTTCCTCTTCTCTACGTCTACTACTAGTTTCAGGGGCATCATTCCCGCTATCACTAGTGCTGCATCAGTAGACACCGTCCGGAAGGCGGAGATTACCCTGAGAGCTGACCTCCTGTGGGCCGTTTCAATTCCTGCTCTATAGGTCCTCCTATCCATAGCCTCGGCCCATATAGGGGCTGCATATATGGCGACCGATGTCACTACCTTCATCAGTAGCCGTCTTCTCTCCTGTTTCGGGCCTCCTAGGTTAGGCATTAATCGGGCAAGTGCACATGTCGTCGCCGCACATTTCTCACCGATGTACGTCAAGTGTTCCTTAAACGTGAGCCTGTTATCAATCATCACTCCCAAGTATTTAATCGCCTGCTTTGATGTTATGCGCTGGTCACCCACCGTTATGGTAATAAATTCAATCCTCTTTCTACTGCTTACAAGTAGGACATCTGTTTTGTGGTCAGCAAGTTTGAGACCTTTTTCTGTTATCCAGCTTCTGACCGTGCCCACCGCAGTGTTACACGTTCTCACCAATTCGTGTAGATGTTTTCCTCTTATCACCAGGGCAATATCGTCCGCAAATCCAATGATCTGTGCACCTCTAGGGAGTCTAAGCCTCAGTACACCGTCATACATGACGTTCCACAATATAGGGCCCAGGACGGAACCCTGTGGGACGCCCGCAGTCACCGCGTATGACTTTCTGCCGTCGTTCGTGTCGTATATGAGTACTCTATCCTTAAAATAGTCCTTAATTAGTTCCACTAAGTAGTTCGGTACGCCCTTTTCATCCAGGGCAGCTAACGTGGCATCCCAATCCGCAGAGTTGAATGCATTCTTGACGTCCAAGGTGATGATAGCGCAATACTCCTTATCGCCCTCCAGCCAACGCTCACCGCTGATGGCGTCCTTTGCCACTGTCACTACTGTTTCTATTGCATCCAAGGTGGAACGTGCTTTCCGGAAGCCAAATTGGCGATCCGACAGGCCTTCTCCCTCTAGAAATGCTTCTAGTCTCCTACAGATTATCCTCTCCAAAAGTTTCCCGGCTGTGTCTATCATACAGAGCGGGCGGTATCCCGAGGCATCCTGTGCGTTGTTACCCTTCGGAATGAGAACCAGCCTCTGCCTTTTCCATATCCTAGGGAACGTTCTCTCATGGATACAAGCATTAAAAACTTGCCTAAACAGCTCAGTATTACTCTCAATGGCTGCTTTAAGAGCGATGTTTGGGATCCCGTCAATCCCCGGTGCCTTATTTAGTTTCATCTCCTTGCAGGCCGCCTCAAATTCCTGGCTGCTGACTTCGGTGATTTCCTCTGGAGACCTCATGTCTCGCACGGAGTACGTAATCTCGGCTTTCTGCGGAAAAAGGCTCCTGACGATTGATTGCAGCTCAAGAGCACACGTCGTTGCTGGTGGTCGGAAGCAGTTCAGCTTTCTCATCACCACCTTATATCCAGTACCCCAGGGATTCTCGTCCACATCGGCGCACATTTCCTTGTAGCATCTTCTCTTGCTGTATGCAATGGCCCCATTAAGGCTGGCCCTACACCTTCTATACATTTCCCGTAGTTCAGCAGATTCATCACGGCCTCTGGCCCTTTGGAAAAGCCGCCGTGCGCGATTACATTTACGCCTTAGGTCCGCTATATCCGCGTTCCACCAGTAGACGTGTTTCTTTCCAGACATATGGCGCCTCCTTGCCATAGAAACGTTGCAAGCCTCCGTTATGGAGCGCATAAGTCCCGTCGCCTTGTCATTCGCGTTCCCGAATAACCGAATGTCCTCCAACGCGAGGACGAAGGTTTCCCTGTCAAAGGTGGAGTCCTTCCAAAGAGGGTTCGGCGGTGCGGCAGGAACGTTGTGTCCCGTAGAGCGTTCCCGAATTTCGAAAATGATTGCCTGGTGATCACTATGTGTGTAGATGTCAGACACCGACCAGGTAGATGAGGACGCCAGGGAGTCGCTGACAAATGTCAGGTCAATTTTTGAGCAGCGTCCATTCCTCGAGAATGTATCCTTGTCACCACTATTAAGTAACACAACCTCCAACGTTGCAAATGCGTCGAGTAAGCATTCTCCTCTTGTGTTAGTGCATGCCGAGCCCCATTCAACAGCCCAAGCATTGAAATCCCCGGCAATTACCACAGGTCTCACGTTCCTTGCTTCCTTAACGATGTCATCTATTCTGCGTCTAAAGTCTTCTATTGAAAGGCTAGGGGGAAGATAACAGCTGAAGAAATGTACCCCATTAACGGTGCATTTCACAAAGCTCTCCCACCTGTCGTCGACATTCCCCACTGGGAATTTACCACAGGACCATATCGAAGCCTTGTTGCATTTGCTGGTTATCCAACGTTGGTTTCCAGATGTTCTGTAGTGCTCGCTCAGTATTGACAAGTCTATTCTCTGCTCCCGTACAGTCTGCTTAAGCAGCTTCGCAATGGTTCAAGTTCAACTGCAGAACTCTCATTTACCCGCGCCTGTTAGCTTCCGTCGTGCCGCCAGATAGTGTGCGCACTTATGTCCTCCGGTGATATGTTTCGCGTCAGCATCTGGATCGCCTCTGCAGAGAAGGCAGTGGGGGTCGCGCCCACAAGCCTTGGCAAGGTGACCCTGCGAACCGCACTTGAAGCAGTGTTTGGACCAGTCGCTATTGCTGCGACACTTTCCAGCTACATGCCCGAAATCTAAGCACTTGTAACATCTCCTTGGGGTCAGCTTCCTCAACAAACGGCAAACTGTCCACCCTACACGCAGTTTGCCAACTTCCTCGGCCCTGCATGCCATCTTCGTGGGGCATGTATGGTAGTATGCAGTATGCGTTTGTGTGTGTGTGTATGTGTTTTTAAGTGCATTGTTTCTAAAGAAAACTTTTTAGTTTCTTACTACAATGCCAAGAAAGTAGTAAGAAGAAGAAGAACAAAAAAAAACCACAACAAACCAAAGAAGGTAAACAATAAAAACAATAACAACAATAATCTCAAAAGTATCATTGACTAAATGAGTGTATATATGTATATATAAGTGTGTGTGTGTAGAACATAAATAAATAAAGAATCAGCCTGCAATTCATATGCAGAAATCCGACTCAAAACGACAACAAAAAAAGAATTAAATTGCAAGAAAAAAAAAATAAAACACAGAGAGAGAGAGAGAGGAGTAAAAAAAAAATGAATAAATAAACCAGAAAATAAAAAGAGGAAGAAAACATCATATGGAGCCTAAGGTGTTATTGATAATCATATTTTGTTTAAGTCACGAAGGTTTATATTTTGTTGCTTTGACGTTTTCTACATTCCCAACACATCCATACATATGTATGTACATACAGACCTACATACACACATTTAAAAGCTGGTGATAAAGGTAAATACTTGTATGTATTGCACGTGTGTGTATGTGCATATATTTATTATTGTCGTTGTCGTCATCATCAGCAACAGCAAAAATCATTTTTTTTTTTGTTTTTTTTTGCTGTTATTGTTGGCTTTTATTGTTCGTCCTCTATTCGTGTAAGTGTGTGTTTGTGTATGCATGGGTAGTTCTTGATGTCGTTTTAGTTTGTGCATAAGTTTACATTGTTGTTGTTGTCGCTGTTGCTGTTGTTTGGGGTCAAACATATTTTTAAATACATTCCAGAAACCTGTCAATGCATGACATTTTACATTTACTTCATAATTTCATATGCAAGTTTCACATTTTTTTTGTTTTTTGTTTTTAATTTCTCGCTCTCGCTTTCTCTCTCTCTCTCCCTCCCTATTACACTTACTTTACAAGTTTCCTTCTTTAGTTTTGTGGGGTTTTTTTCTGTCGTTTTTGTTGTTGCATTTGTGAGAATTAATTTTTAATGGGGTTTTTTGTCGAATGCCCTTAAGGTTTAAAATTTATTCTTTTTTTTTTTTTTGTTCATAATTTTTTTTTGAAAAACTGACAGTTGATATTTTTTTTTGTTGTATTTATTGTGTTTGTTGTATTTTATTTAAACAAATTTAGCCCTAAGAAAAGACCAGTTTTCCTTTTGTGTTTTTTTGTTGTTTAATTTTTGGTTTTGTTTATGGTTTGATTACACATGTACATGTATGTAAGTATGCATGTGTCCATGCCTTATCGTCATCGTGTATAATATTTTCATTATTTGTTTGGACATGACCATATCCATACCTACATATATATGTACATACCTGGTCACTGATAATGATGATTTGCTTTGTCGTAGTTGTTGTTGTTGTTACATTTCATATTTAAAATGTCAAATATTTTGCTTGCTTTTAATAAATTATAAGAGAAAAATTTTATTTTTTAATTTGAATGTGTGCAAAATTTTTTTAGTCGTTATCTTCTTCTTCGTCTTCTTTTTCTTTCTTTAAATTGATTTTTTTTTTTTTGTTTTTAATTAAAAAAATCATGTTTGATAAACACGAACAGCATACACCAGTAGGTATGTACATATATTGTGTGCCTAAAGAGGTTCATATTTTGACAGTCGATGCCTTTGTTTATATCTTAGCAATGGAATGACAAAAATAAATTACAAAACATTATCAAATAGGAACTCTCATTAGAATCCTTTACATATTCATACGTTTAAAAAAATTGAGTTACAATGTGTTAGACTCACTGACTTAATTGACTTACTGATACAGCTGAAGCAATAGAGTACAATTGAATGCTAAAATTCTGGATTAACGGTATATATGTATGTATGTATGTACGTCCGTCAAAGAAATATTTTAAGAACTGGGAGACATCTACGAAAATCAAATGTAGAATAAAAGTTACAAGGCCAACTTTCTGTATATATTGGCTAATTTTGTGCCAGTTACGATGGATAAATAAAGTTTTCGAATTTGGGACGCTACCAGTCCACACAAGATCCTAAAGTGTTCAATACACCCCGAAAATGTCACTATTTGCTGTGAATTTTTTGGGTTGGGCCTTCATCGGTCAATATATCTTTGAGAACGACGTTGTTCAGTTCATTACTCCATTGGAACCTCCAAGCTCAATAGCGATAATGCATTAATAGATTCTGAAAACGCGTGGTTCTGCCTTAGGATACTGGCAAGATAGCTCAGCATATCTTGTTAAATGAAAGGAACACAATATCCGAAAGAGCAGTTGTCGTTGCCATTACTGAACATTGCATTTTGAGTACTCATGCGAAATATATAGGTCTTGGCCTTATGGCCTTGGCCTTCTGCAGAAAGTGTGGAGGGGAACTGTTCTTCAATTCTAGGGTATACACACATACATAATTGGCCATTACAACCCTTCAGTCAGGATTACGGCCTAGCTTCTCAACACCACTCATGTTAAGTGCGTTAATTTTATACATGAGTGGCGGGACCTACAGTTTAAAGTCGACTTCGAACGACAGATTTTTTGAGAAGCTTTTCATTGCAATTTTTACTCTCAGAGTTTTTGCCAGAAATCTGCTGAGAGGAAGTCGCCGAAGAAATATTTTCATATTTTCGTTTTGATGTCTGACCTGGGATTCGAACTCGGGCCTTTCGTCTAATAAGCCAACACACTACCTACTAGACCACGGCGACATACATACATACATACATACATACATACATATATTGTAGCAGTATATGTTATGAGACGACGAATACAAAGACGGGGAAAATACTTACTAATACAGTGTTATCGAGTAGATACAATGATAACATCAGCAGCCAGATTATTAAGGCTGCTATTGCTAACGCTAACGATAATCATGATGATGAAGACGATGATGATGAACAAAAATCTAGCCAAAGGCAATAATTTCATTCACATTTAAAACTATCTGTGAAGCTTATTTTAAATAAATTGTTAGCGGGCAATACCAAGCAGCTCGTATATGTTTTATCATCTCTAACACCCAGTTGTTTCTACACACAGACATACATACATACATACATACCTACTTTCACATACTTTCTAGGGTATATACCAAGCATTATATTGTAGTAGAAGGAAGCATCTGAAGAATGGATAGTATAAGGCCTTCTCAATGGCATTGTTAGAAGCTCACTATCATTCCAGTGTTAGAAATAATTTTTTTTTTTCAATCTTTTAAGGACGAAATACAAAATAATTTATATCCGTTAAAAAAATTTTTCAAACTTCTCAGAAATACTATTCTCAGAAATGTATAATAAACAATAAGGATGTTCTTATGTATACAAGCAAAAGAATTTTTATGCCGAAACTCTGTCTACCAAATAATTTGCTGTCAGTGAAAAGAAATAAAATTCTTATTTAATTAGAAACTTTGCCTGCCTATCCACCTTTAATCAATTGCTGGCAATTACTCGCTGTCATTGATATTTTAATAATCACTCAGGCATGAAAGCCACATGTACACAAGCCCCCATAGAAACACTCACTCGCTTACCATGCAATACACATGCAACCGGCCTTAACTCATGGTTGTTTAGCATGAACTGAACATGCTTTGAAAGGATATTCAGAGAATACCCACCCCTTTTTAGTTGAAATCTGACAAAACATGCCTGTGCATGAGTTGCAACACAAAACAGCATGTTGGCAAGAAACATGTATGACTTGTGAAAAAATAACAGTAAAAGAGAGTATGTAAACAATGAGAGAAAAGAGGGAGAGAGATTACAATTGATAACAAGTAGAGAGAAAAAGAAAATGTTGTTTTATTTCGTTTATTATAAGTGTGACTGGGTTTGCGTGTGTGTGCGTGTGTGTGAGTAGAGATGGTAAATGTTGCTGCTGCTGATTATTGCTTCGATTTGGGTATTTTTTGTTGTGTATGTTGTTTTTGTTATTGGGGCTTTGCGTGTTGTACAATTTTGTTATCAAGAAGCCAACATCTAAATTATCACCAGCAACAACAGCAACTCTCTAACATTTTATACAACAAACAACCGGCCAAACAAGCAACCAACCAACAACAATAATAAACCGATATAACCGCCAATAGCCTCTAGCGCTACTGGAATTTGTTGAGAGGCTACAACAACAATAAGAAAATCTCAACAAAAGATGAATAAAAAATAAAACAAAAGCAACAACAACAATTACATATTACAGAAAAAAAAGATTTTTACAATATATTCGTAAAGATTGTAAAACAACAACAACGGCAACAACAAAAGAAAACGTTTGAAAAAAATCATATTACAGGTGAAACAATTCTATTCATTAGCAAGAACAACAACAACACTGAGACTAATACATAATAAAAGGATGAAAGTGTGTTCTATTTAGTTGTAGAGATAGTGTATGAATGAATTGCTTAAACTCTTGGCTCTCTTCTAATACGCGGTCTAAAACCAGATTCTTTAAGATTCTATTGTACAGGGGGAAACCTGTCTGAAAAGGTTTTGCCAGTAAATTTTCTATTTAGTGGGAGATTTTGTGTAGATTTTTGAAAAAAAAAATGACACCAACACCAACACCAGCACCGTCAGTTTTCAACTACTTCAACCTCTACTACTGGCAACAAATGCAACAACAACAACAACAACAACAACAGCAATGGCAATTCATAAAAGCAACTTTATTTTGCTTAGAGTAATACTAAGTTTTTTTTGTTGTTTTTGTTGTTATTTTTTTTTCTAGTTTGTTGCTATTGCTGGTGTTGTTATTGTTGTAATGCTAACAAAATAGTAACAAAAAGAGCAGAGAGCGAGAGGACACAATAAAAAAAGAAAGAAAAAATACTTCTCTACAATGCATAACTAGCGCTTGGTTGGTCCATTGCTATAAAAAGCGCCGAAAGGTCTCATCGCTCATAATTATAATATTTCATACAAAACACAGCCACAGGCACTGCACCAGTGATGGATTTCAACTTTTGAAAATAATATACGATGTTATATATACACACACATACATACACTTATACACTTACACCCATGCTTACTTACATACTCTTCCATCATATCCGCCGCAATCTACATTGTATAGGAGGAATACAACAATACAATACAAACGATACACCCAACCTAATGGATGTCGAAAGGCGAGCGAGGTGCGACGTACGACGTACGACGTTGGTCGGTGGCCTGAACGGAGGCAGGCGAACAGCATTATATAGAGAAGACAAACGACATAACAGTCATATAAGCCGACAGACAGACAGACAAACAGACGAATAGACATTTTAGTAACAAAAGAGGAATAGAGGGTCTGTTCTATAAAATGCCTCCGGGTTAGTTTTTGCCAAAAATGTCTTTGGGCCAATTATAAATATAAAACACAAATTCAAAATATAAAATGAAAATGGAAATGGAAATGAATTTGTATCAAGAGTACGAGTATACATATATACTATACCAACAGTAATAATAATAACAATTTTTTTTATATACTTTTGTGCAATGTGTGTGTGTGTGTGTTTGTACAATATGAACCCATTTTATGTACGATTGTTACCATCCATGCCTTACCCAAAATGAATTCATAATGAGCAGTGAAATTGAAGATATAAAAGGGGTTGCTGTTGTTGTTCGTGTTGTTGATTCATAATGTAAATTATTAATTAAATAATTAAACAAAAATTCTTTTTAATTACAATATTAGCACTCTGCTGTTGTAGCTTAAGGAACTCAATAGCAAAAGTTTCAAACATTAAAACTCTTTGTATATACAATCATGTTAGACTATGAAGTCGGTGTAGTCTAGTAGGTAGAGTGTTGGTTTATTACATATAAGCCCGCGAGTCAAACCCCAGCTCAGGCATCCTGAACAAACCGAAATATGAAGAAATATTTCTTCGGCGAGAGTGAAATAAAATTGCCATGAAAAGTTTCCCAAAAATCTGTGGTTCGAAGGGGAAGTTTAAGACCAAGGTGCAGCCATCTATGGGTCACCAATATTACTCTCGGGATAACTGAGAGAGCCCACCCAAAAGTTGTTATTATATGGCAGAATACTAAATATCGGTGGTAAATCGATCAGCAATGAGTATTCAAAAATATGAGTAGAATCGAATAATAGTCAGAATTTCTAATACTTTACGCACGCACTCATACTTATTTTAATATCATGGAAGATCTACTCATATTCAAAGTTTGAATTGTACTCATCATATTCATACTTAAGAACACGTACATACGATGTTGATGTTGTCGATTTCGGCTCTCCAGAGCACAACACGAAGTACACAAAATAAGTATGAATCGCGTACGAACACTACAATACTCACTAGAAGGTTCTGTGTTTGCTCTGTTTTTTTGTTTTGCTTATGAGTCTTTTTATTTTTTTGTAAATGCCTAACAACTAAGACTGACTCGAATCATTAGTATTAGAAGTATTTTTCTAAAGTTATGAATCTAAATGAGTAGGCTTATGAATCAAACACATTTCGAATGGTATGAGTTTGATGTCGAACGTTGTACGCATACTCATTGCAACCTGTATTTATAAATCAACGTTGTAGTGAGTATGAATGAATCAGAGTACATAGTTAAATTTCAATATTGTTGGCTCACTTATATTCAAAATTTCATGAGTGCTTATGAGTGGGGAAAAAACGATTCATTGCTCTGTAACGATTCTCTGGCCCAAGTAAGCTATGCTCATTGGTGCGACTGATGATGCAACATAACCCAGCCTAATCTACCCTTTGGCTAGATCGCAACAAATACACAATACAGTTTTATGGTGTGAGCATCCATTGAGCACTGTGAGAGAACAAGTATCTTGGCTTCATCATAGCTACTATATCTATCAGATATCCTAACGAATAGTATTGCAAGTGTTCACAAAATCGCATAGCATTCATGTAATACTGCATGAATTTTTAATAATCCTAATAAGCATATGAAAACAATTAATGGGGGAAATTGGGAGAGGACTCGCATGTATTATTTCATTCAATATTTAAATTCGATAAAAGAAGCGAATTGTTGACTTATTTATTAATCATCGATTGATTGTGGATAAAATGCACCTTAATTGTAATTGTAAGGGGTATTGAGTCAATTTATTTCATTTTCGCTATTAACATGTATGTTTCCCTATGCTTTAGTATCAAACAAAATCCAATTTTCATTAAAGTTTTTTTTTGTAATTTTTATTTCGGTTTTTTTTTTTTTTGCAAAATTCAACGAAATATTGTCGTAGGTTCCAGTTGATAAACTTGCCTGCCTGTTCCAACATCATCAGCTTAATCGATAACATACATATGTATGTACATGCCAAGCTCCGTGTCTGTGTCACTATAATTTAATGTTCATTTACTATTACATATATCATACGAGTATATGTATATGTGTATATTGTGTGTAAATAATTCCACTTAAAATTGAGCATAAAATTAATGGCTTTTTTCCACCTATTTTAACATTTATTACGAATATTTGTATTAGTACCGTTATTATTATTATTCCTCGAGAAAAAGAGAGAGAGAGAGAGAGAAAAGAAAGAATGTCATGCAAGGTTTCCTATATTTCAACCTGATTGCACATTCGATTAGAATGTGGTAGAGGAGAAAAATTATTGAAAATTAATATTTTTATTTTTTTCAAATACCAGTATACACACATACAGGCACATACACCACATACAGGCACATGATGACAGTATTGTATTTATACCAGTATGAATATACATATTTATTTCAATAGCTTTAGGAGACTAAGGATTGTATATTTGGAAATATGTTTTGTTTTGTTTTGTTTTTCTTTTCCTTTCGCTAAATTATTTGTCATGGCGTAAATATAATGGCAACAACAACAACGTTAACTAAAAAAAAAGCAATTAGCCAAACAAATTTGTTCTATTTATTTAAATCGAGTAGAGCCGAATATTAATATTCATATAAATATTGCTGTATTCCATGCCAGCATAGTAGAATAGAGAAAACCAAACGTTATGCAAAAGTGAGTATTTAAAACAAACAAAAAAAAGGAATACATTTGACATTTAAAGAAGAGATGCCATTACTGTGCTCGTGTGTATGTTAAAAATTAATTTTTTTTGTTTTTTGGTTATAAATTATCACATATTACAGTAGTACAGAGAGATATAGCAGTACTTGGAAGTGAAGTAATATTTAAGGTATTAAAATACAAATAAGTGTATGTATCAGAGATAAGCAATGAAACGTTTTTTTTCGGTACTCATAAGCACCTATGAAATTTTGAATACAAGTGAGCCAACACCTATGTACTCTGATTCATTCCTACTCTTTACAATGTTTATTTATAAGTACAGGTTGCAATGAGTGTGCGTACAACGTTCGACATCAAACTCATACCATTCGAAATATATCTGATTCGTAAGCCTACTCATTTAGATTCATAACTTTAGAAAACATATCGGGTCCGCCATCTAACGTTTTTTTTTCACGTCTGATTTGACAGATAATTAGTTTTATCCTTCCACTGAACGAATATTGACCATCCAATGCGTTTTCGCTTCGCTAAGTGGGCCTGCGATCGACTTACAGAAGATGCCGATTTTGGCAAAAAAAAAATCATCTTTTTAGATGAAGCTCATTTTGATCTTGGCGGGTAAACAAGCAAACTTGTGGCATATGGGGCACAGAAAACCCGCACGCATACATTGAAAATCCGACGCACCCAAAACGAGTCACTGTTTGGTGCGGATTTTGGTCCAGAGGCATAATTGGGCCATTTTTCTTCGAAAATGAGCAAGGAGTGGCCGTTACATTCAATGGCGATCGTTATCGGGCCATGTTGAACGAATTTTTGTTCACAAAAATTAAAGAGGAGGATATTGGCAACATTTGGTTTCAACAGGACGGCGCTACGTGCCACACAGCCGAAGCTACACTCGATGGTTTGCGCCCTGTTTTTCAAGATCGCATTATCAGCCGCAGAGCTGATGTTGTTTGGCCACCTCGGAGCTGCGATTTGACACCGTTGGACTATTATTTGTGGGGTGCCGTCAAAGATAAGTGTTACGCCGACAAGCCAGAGACAATTGACGCTTTAAAGGAAAATATTTGTGAAGCCATTGGTGAAATACAGCTGCACACAATCGATAATGTGCTTAAAAATTGGACCGATCGTGTAGGCTACTGCATGGCCAGCCGAGGCAGCCATTTGAATGAAATTATTTTCCATTATTAATCGGAAGGATTGTAATTTCAAATAAAAAAAGAAATTTCAGAAAATTTTCAGCAGTTTTTTTTAAAGCATTTTCAACAAAAAAAAAAAAGATATTTGGCGGACCCTTTACTTATAATGACTCGAATCATTCATAAAAATTTACAGTCTTAGTTATTGTTAGGCATTCACAACAAAAGAAAAAAGGCACATACATAAGCAAAAACGACAGAGCAGCAAGCAGAGCAAACACACAACCTACTAGTGAGTATTTTAGTATTCGTACGCGATTCATAGTTATTATGTACTTCGTGTATATGTTCAGTTATGGAGAATCGAAATCAACAACATAATACGTGTATAATGAGTACTTCAAACTTTGAATATGAGTAGAAGTTCCATTGTATTAAAATAAGTATGAATGTGTGCGTATAAGTATCAGAAATTATGAGTACGATTCAATTCTACTCATCTTTTTGAATACTCATTGCTGATCTCTGGTATATACTAAGCATTATATCGAAGTAAAAGGAAGCACCTGGGCTTCTGCTAACTAGAATGTATACAGGAAGCCTCAATGGCATTGTCAGAAGCGCACTATGATTCCAGTGTTAGAGAAATTGGAAACCTATGGCATCACAATGGAGCCATAATGATTTTCGAAGATTCTAAATTTTAAAGAGAAAACTTTAGAGCTTGCTTGTTTATAGTATACTTATAGCAAAATTGGTTGTTCGCTTTAATTTTTTTATTTTAGTTTACCCCTCCAAATGTTAAATCTGCATGGGGGACTGTTATTTTTAAATAAACGTCAAAAGCTTAAGGCTACTCCATCTATACAATTGTAATAAATATGTAGTTCCTCTCTGTATTCACGTATAAATAGGGTGCGTGTATGTGTGTGCATAGGGATTAAAATAAAGTTTAATTAACGTAACCTCATAGTAAAGTTTTAGGCTCACATATCATTAAATCATGAAAATATTATTGAAATACAAAATACAAGTGTTTGTGTATATGGCTGTGTTAGCGTGTGTGAGTTGGCATATAATATTTGAATATATGCGAGGAAATTAACTGTTTTCATATTTATTATTAAAGAGTCCATAATGAATTATATCTCATAGACATGTACGAGTATACGGGGTGTACCGCTATGAAGTGAGCATCAGTATACAAACGTTTCCATATTTTCTCATATCATCGATGGGACACACACGCATTGGCTGAACAGCACTTCGGTTCGTACAAGAAAGTTGACAAAGTAGACGTTTGCTTGAAATGGTGAACAGTTTCAGCAATGAGTATTCAAAAATATGATGTGAATCGAATAATATTCATAATTTCTGATACTTTAACGCATTCATACATACATACATAATTGGCCATTACAACCCTTCGTCAGGATTACGGCCTAGCTTCTAAACACCACTCATGTTGTGTGCGTTAATTTTATACATGATTGGCGGGACCTACAGTTTGAAGTCGACTCCGAACGACAGATTTTTTGAGAAGCTTTTCATGGCAATTTTTACTCTCAGAGTTTTTGCCAGAAATCTGCTGAGAGGAAGTCGCCGAAGAAATACTTTTTGTATTTTGTTTTTGATGTCTGGCCTGGGATTCGAACTCGGGCCTTTCGTCTAATAAGCCAACACACTACCTACTAGACTACGGCGACTTCATTAACGCATTCATACTTATTTTAATATCATGAAACCTCTACTCATATTCAAAGTTTGAAGTACGAATATGATGTTATTGATTCAACGTTTTCGAGAGCCGCAAAATAAGTAGGAATCGCGTACGAACACTAAAATACTCACTAGAAGGTTGTATGCTTGCTGCTCTGTCTTTTTTGCTTGTGTGTCATTTAATAAAGTTATGGATCTAATGTGATTAGACTTATGAATCAAACATATTTCGAATGGTATGAGTTTGATCTCAACGTTGTACGCATACTCATTACAACCAGTACTTATAAATCAACGTTGTAGTGAGTACGAATGAATCAGAGCACAAAAGTAGTTAAATTTCAACATTTTTGACTGGCTTGTATTCAAAATTTCATGAGTGCTTATGAGTAGCGAAAAAACGAGTCATTGTTGATCTCTATTACACACACCCAAACATTTTTCTAAATTATATTTACAGTTAGCTGAGAATAAAAATAAAAAATAAATTTGTTGAGTGAAAGCGAGAAAACAAAATAAAACCAGAAGACACATTAAAATGGTAAGCATGGAGTTATAATAGCGGAAATAAAATATATATTATTTGTTAACGGTACTGTATGTGTGTGTGTCTGGGATTTATATGTGAAACAGGTTATGAATATATGAATGTCACAGAGAAATGCCTAAAACTGTGCTAGAATATCTAATGTTTTAACGTACACATACACATATATATGTATATATGTATGGGCACATGCATACATATTTTTTATAACCATGCATTCGAATATGATGTACAATAGAAATTTATTTTTAATGTTTCATATTTTATTTATTATTGTTTTTGTTATTGTTTCTATTTTTATTTTATTTCCTTCTGTGGCAATGCAATAAAATATTCAAATTTTACATTTCTATGCATAGTTGAGTATACTTTGTTGTTGTTGTGTTCATGTGCTCATGTAAATACAATTTTAAATTTTTTTTGTTTTCATTCTCATATTTTCGCTGGAATTTTTTTATTTTGTTAACACCTTCAAACAGTGTTTATTGTTTTACATGAGCCTTTGCTATGCAATATTTTTTTTTAATTTTTATTATTTAAATAACACACACATACACATACATAAGTGCACATTTTAGTGATCAGTTTAGCGAAGCGCTGTAATAGCATTGGTTTAACGCTGGCATTTTTAAATAAAATAAATATTTTTCATTAGTTTTTCTTTCTTTGTTTCTATTTTCAATTTTCCCTATAAAATATTATTTATTGTATCAGCATAGTTATGTACATATATACATAGTAAGTGTGTGCATGTGCCACATATTGTGCCACAATTTACAAATTTACAACCTGGTGTTATTCATTGTATTTCTAAGCAATCGTGTTGTTATTTTAAGCTGTTGTTATTATTTTAAATATATTTTAGTTTATTTTCTCTTTTTCTCTCTTTCTCTCTCTTTCCTTCTATTGTTTTTTTTTTTCTTGTACATTTTTGGTTACAAAATATTGAAAATTTTACCCAAAAACCATTTAAACATGTGTCTCTTGTATTGTATTTAATGGTTGCTGTTTGGTAGGTGTCTGTCTGTCTCTAACTCTGCCTGTGTGTGTGTGTAATTGTTTGTGTGTGAATGTGTGAATTTTTAAATAAATATTATTTAAATTTATCGTTGTTGTTTTTTGATTTCAATTCCAAAAACGTTTTGGTGTTTGAAAAACAATATTTTTGTAACACCTTGTTGTTAGAAATTGAAAAATTTTTTGGAAAATATACAGAAAATTAAATGCATATTAAATGCTTATTTCCATGAATGTATTTAAAATGCTTATTTTTATTATTATTTTGAATTAAAAGTGATAATTTGAATACAAGGAATATTACAACATAATAAAACAATATAAAGGGTGTTTTTTATAGAGGTATAGAACTTTAAGTTGGCATTACTTTTCAAGATGGCGACCGATTTAACAGCTGTCAAGTGATTTATTCTCAGTTTGGTTTGGCAATTCATTATGAATAGACTCACGCCTGAACAACGCTTACAAATAGTGCAATTTTATTTCGATTTATTGAAAGACACGTTTGGTGACCGCCTAATTTCACGTTTTGGGCCTGTGAATTGGCCTCCAAGATCTTGTGATTTAACACCGCTTGACTACTTTCTGTGGGGCTATGTAAAGTCATTGGTCTATGCGGTAAAGCCACAAACGCTTGACCATTTGGAAGACAACATTCACCGTGTTATTGCCGATATACGGCCACAAATGTTGGAAAAAGTCATCGAAAATTGGACGTCCAGATTGGACTACATCCGCGCCAGCCGTGGCGGTCATATGCCAAAAATCATATTTAAAATGTAATGCCACAAGATTATCTTTCGGATAAATAAAATTCATGTCAATCGAATAATCCATCGTTGTTTTATTGCAACTTAAAGTTCTATACCTCTATAAAAAACACCCTATAGATGCTATGGACTGTAGCAGTTAATCTCATCGTATTTGAAATTAACTTTCATGGTAAATTTTAAACTGAACGTTTAAGCAACGATTTTAAGTACATAGATATCGCCCTCTATTAGAGATTGACAACTTATTGTATACGTTTTTATTTGACCTTGATTGAATAGCAGATACTTTAAAGGTTGATGTATAATAACAACATTTAGTTTGTAAAAGATCATGCATAGACAGACCAAATAAGTCTGTGACACATACATAGCATAATTGGTCATTACAACCCTTCATTTAGGATTACGACCTACTTTCTCACACAACTTATGTTGTGTGCGTTAATTTTATACATGACGGGCGGAAGGTACAGTTTAAAGTTGACGCCGAACGACAGATTTTTTAATAACTTTTCATGGCAATTTTGTATTTACTCTCAGAGTTTTTGCCAGAAATCTGCTGATAGGAAGTCGCCGAAGAAATATTTTTTCATATTTTCGTTTTAATGTCTGACCTGCGATTTGAACCGTGACCTACCGTCAGTGACACAGATTTTCTAATAAAAAAACATCATCATATTACTCAACATAGGTACGTTAGGTAAAGGTCCCACTTAGTCCAGCATTTCATGCCATAATCAATTCTGCCTGGGGATCAACCATCCACAAGAAGAACTCATACCGAATCTTTAATAAATCTTGCTATTGGAGCAATCTTTATATTAGAGAGCTCCGTCAAAGATGTCAGCAAACAAGTGGGTGGAAACCTCCATCTGTTTATGACAAGAGCAGACACAAAGCTCTTGCAAAAGTCATTAGACGGAATGCCAAGTCTTTCGATATGTGTACCCAAGCGACAGTGACCAGTAAGAATCTCTATTGTATGATGGATGGCAATGCGATTTAAGGACCGAAGTGAGTCATTCCTCTCCTTGGCCATATGTGTCCAGCAAAGTATGGCAAAGTATCTCCCTGCCTCCAAGGAGCTTCTTCAAATTAACTGAGGAAATCAGAATACTTATGCCCCGTAAGATACCAGAGATTGCTGGCTCAGTACCCGGCAATGTAAAATCTAACGATATCCCCATGTCCCGGAACCCATTTGAGCGTTACTTTGAAATAATCAGAAATTTCCTTGACGAATTCTCGATAATCATGCACAAGAACGAACGCTGAGAGTACGTTCGTTACAGACTTAATCGCAGTCTGGCTGTCCGAGTAAATCAAGAGGTTTTCTGGGAATTTTCTGCCACCCAACAAGCATTTCAGCCCTTTCAAAAATACCATTATCTCCGTTTGGAAGACACTGCAGTAATTAGGCAGCCTATAAGAAAGTTTAATATCAGAATCCTTAATAAATATACCACATCCTACCTTGGTACTCACTTTTAAGTCGTGTCAACTTCAAGTGTCACTTTGGGAACTTTCGGTTCTTCTGTTATCGCTCACTCCAGGGAAGGTAGGCGATGAAAACATCTTCACCTTGAGGCCAGAAATGATCCATTGTGGTTATTTGTATACATTTTTTGTATTTAAATCTTTAATGTAAGAACCACAATATTTTTCATTTCGTTTCATAAAAGTCTACCAAATGAAACAAAAAAACTTTCTCCTTTTTTTATTCCAAAAAAAATTCAAAATTAAAACAATCATTGACACCAACTTGATTACACAAAGCCCAGACCCGATTTGAAAAATTAAAACTTTATAGACTCATTTAATCGCTCAAAGAAATTTCTACAAAAACAATGGAAAATTATGGGCCACATCATCTGCATCATAGTCAACGTCATTATATGCACTGCATCATATACTCGTGTGGTGTATGAGTAGACTTTTGTCGGTCAAAGGTATTTTTGTGTGACCAATTGTTGACTTTTATTTAGAATTCGTATAACCAGAGGCGATTTATAGTGCATTTGTCACCAGAAAGTTCTCTTTGTCGGTGTTTTTTCATTATTTCAACAGCACTAAACGAGAGATAGAGAGAGAGAGAGAACAAGAAGGACTCTTCAAAAAAGCTGATTATGTTGGTAAATAAATGGCAAATAAAAGGTAAATCTGTTAGAGATTGAAATGAAGGCTTATGAAGAACAAAAGAAACTTTTTTAGTATTCAAATATTTTCTTATCGGGTATACATACATACCATATGTACAGTGGTGGCCTTATAATTAGAAACGACTTGGCAACATGTATGTTTGTTAATTTATTTTCAAAACTTTTGTTACTCACTGTAAAATTAATAGCTAAAAAGCAATTAAACAAATTAGCTTTATGTTTATAATAAAAAAATTCACAGCAACATTATGATTTGTAAAAACATTAGCTAAAAACAAAAAATGCCAATTTCAGGTTGGTCATATAATTAGAAACAAAAAATATTCTTACAAACAGCTTAGAAATATCGTAATATATTCACATTTAATGGGCATATTCTTTAATATTTTGTCGGATGGACCTTGTTTTGAACAACATCTGCAAGTCTTTTCGGCAAACTTTGTATCAAACGCTGGCATGCTTGTCTGATATGTTTTGCCAGCTTTGTTGCACCAACTGAAAGCATTTATCGTTATTTTCGAAGGTTGGCCAGTCCAGAACGTCAATATTTTGACCCGAAAGCCAACACTTCACTAACCTTGAAGTGTGCTTTGGGTCATTGTCATGCTGAAAAATTTAATTGAATACGGTATCATTACATTTTCCAATATTCTTTTATATTGATATTGGTCCATTATTCCTTAAACTTTTACAATTGGACCAACACCACGCCAGGGAAAAGCACTTCAGACCATAATAGAGCCACCACCGTTTTCACTGTGTACATGGGATCAAAGGCTTTGTTTGGAAGACGTCTTGCATAAGTTTTTCCATCAGATTGGAACAAATTAATCTTGGATTGGTCACTCCAGAGAACTCCGTTCCAGAAACGCGGATCTTTTTTTACGCATTTCCGTTGCAAACTGTAACCGGTTTTAAATATTTTTTTTAGACATGCGGTTTTTTCTGCACAATGTACCCACGAAGTCCCGACTCCTGCAAACGCCTCCTTATTGTCCGTGTGGATATTTCTGACGTTATTTCTTTGAGAGTATGCCCATCAATTAAACTTTTCACCATGACAATGACCCAAAGCACACTTCATACATGTTGCCAAGTCGTTTCTAATTATAAGGCCACCACTGTATATTGTTACGAAAATGAAAAATCTAGACACTGGCGTCTGCTTTTACATCGTTTAACATTAAAATTATAAACAAAAGATACAAAAACAAAACAATGCAATAAATAAACCTGTTTACAAATTATCGTACTGCTTAATATAACAACTAACACCAGCATAAAAAATGGTAAACAAGTAAACAAAAATAGACAAACAACACTACAATAATTATAAGTAGGCAACGCTGTTTAAATTTATAGTAATTTAGAGAAGAAGAAGTCATGAACGTTCGGTTTCAAAAACATTCATCAGACTGTTTACATACATAATTGGCCATTACAACCCTTCAGTCAGGATTACGGCCTAGCTTCTCAACACCACTCATGTTGTGTGCGTTAATTTTATACATGAGTGGCGGGACCTACAGTTTGAAGTCGATTCCGAACGACAGATTCTTTGAAAAGCTTCTCATGGCAATTTTTGCTCTCAGAGTTTTTGCCAGAAATCTGCTGAGATGAAGACGCCGAAGAAATATTTTTTTTTGTGTGTTTGAAAACAGTCATGGTTTGAAGATCTCCGTTACAAAGATCTGTCAAATAATTGTCTAGTAAGTGTTATTGTTTATGCAGAGGGTATAAGCAGAGGAATAACAAAAAAGGCAATTTTTGTTGTTTACATAAAGTTGTGAACAGTGGCACACAGAATTGTACAAATAATAAAGAATTTTAATTAAAACTAAACATAAATTTATTTTCATTTTATTTGCAATCTATGAGCTCATATTTTAAACTTTTTTAAAGGTAAAAAACGTAACAATATGCACCACAGAGAAATGCTACAGTCCAAATTTAAGTGCGCAGTTGTTTAGTATCATTCTCATTATCTCATTTTCAGATATCTAGAGTCTTAGAATTGAAGATTGTAATTGAAATAATAAAATTTATGAAATACATACGAGTTTTAAATTTAAAAGCCTGGCCTACAAGCGTATCCTTGCACTCATACTTAGCCGTAACATTTACGTTTGACTTGAAGAACCAAAAACATGGTGTATCATGTCATGTAACTTATGAATACAAAACTTTAATGTTAAAACAAAGGATAAAAAGCAGAAAAGAATTGAAAAAAAAAATAATAAAAATTAAACACGAATCCAAAAGCTTTAAGGGATTTTTGGTCATAATCTTAAAACATCAACACTCAACATGTACTCATAAGCAGCGTCTTTTAAGGTGTTCTGTCTGTATTTGCAAAGCACAAAAAAAAAAGAAGAAAAAAAATGAAATTTTAGCTCTAAAACGTTAACGGGCTTTCGCCTTAAAACTTTCGAAATAATCATCAGTATTAAAAGGCCGTCAGCATTATGGTTACTTAATTCCTTCTTTTTCTCTTCTTCATCTTCCTCTTCCCCTACTTCTTCTTACCATTCTCAAAGTATAAATGTTTTCTATTTTTTTTCTCTGAAATAAAAAATAAAAATTTAAAGAAAAGAATACGGCCATCATCATAAGCATTTTTCATTTGCATTTGCATTTGGATTTGCATTTATTGTTTGGCTGGAGGGGGCGGAGGGTAAATGTTTTATAGTTTGATTTTGTTTTTATTGTTTGGAGGGCATAATCGTAATATTTGGGGCGGCATATGCAAATACTTTTAATAGTAAATATTACTGCAACAACTACAATCACAGAAAAAAAACACATGCAATACATACACACCCCGAAACTGTGGTAAATGTGGCATTAAGATGAAATGAAAAGGTAAATGCAAGACGACAGCACATGCCACTAGTAAAGGATCGTTTTTAGCGCGTCAATTTAACTTTATAGTGTAAACTAGCTGTACCCTGCGCGCTTTGCTGCACTACAAACTAAAATAAATTTGAAGGAAAGACATTAGACAAATATCCAATTAAGTTTGAATCATTTTATTGATTTTGTTTCCCGTTGTCCAGATGATTCAGACGAACGGGCCTGAGTAGTACGCATTCGATCAAGTGATTCATTGTTCAAGTGATTCATGCGAACGGATCTGTGCGGCATGTACTCGAAGATTTTTCAGTCTCAATGCTGATTCTGAGGCTAGTAATGCTCTTTTCTTTTCTTTTCTTTTCTTTTCTTTTCTTTTCTTTTCTTTTCTTTTCTTTTCTTTTCTTTTCTTTTCTTTTCTTTTCTTTTCTTTTCTTTTCAACACAGTTTACGATTTAATTAATTTCGAAGAATTTTCAGTGGCGCCACCTGTCGGAAATTGGTTATACCAACTTAGAAACCTTCGTCGGCTCATGCGCAACAACTTTGCTAAAGATTAAATGCATAGTTTACGATTCCATAAAGTACATTCATTTTTATATACATATATAGATAATTTAAACTTGAAAAAAAAAATAAATAAAACAAAAGTCTACGAATTTGATTTTGGTTATATTTTTTCTTATTTGGTGAATTTTTTCACAAATGTTGGTTACAAAATTTTTTTCTTTCCCTTCTATCTTTCCCCCCGCGTCGTTCTTTACACTTTATTTTCTTTGGTTTTATACATCAAGAATCACAGATAGCATACTTGTAGGGGTAACTACTATGCGTATGAGTAATATATTTCAAATGCAATTAAATATTAAGTATGTAGTATGTAGTATACGTGGGCATGGCCCCTCGCTCATTTGGAATATCAACATAAAAAGTAGCCTATAACTCCTTCCAGACATACAGGAAGATACTGTGAACATTTCAAGAAAATCGGTTCAGCCGTTTAATCGTCTATAAACTTCAAACATACAAACATACAATCAAACACACATTCATTTTTATATATAAGATTGGTGGCGGAGTATGAATTTATTTGTTCTAATCAATCTCATCTTAAGGAGTAGGTAATAAAAAAGTTAAAAACTAGACTTGACAGAGCGAGTATCTTTCCCGTATCTGAAGCCATTCACACGGTGTTTACGGAATCCATTACATACATACATACATAGTTAGTCATGACAACCCTTCAGTCAGGATTATGAACTTAGTTTCTCACACCACTTATGTTGTGTGTGTTAATTTTATACATGACGGGCGGGACCTACAGTTTAAAGTCGAAACCGAACGAAAGATTTTTGAGAAACTTTTCATGTCAAAGAGGAAGTCACCGAATTAAATATTTTTCATTTTTCCGTTTCGATGTCTCACCTGGGGTTTGAACCTTGGCCTTACGTCTAATAAGCCGACATACTACCTACTAGACTACGGCTTCGAAATAGAGTGTAGAGGATTTCTAATTCTGTTAGCTTCCATGAGTGATCGATATTTGGTCTGTCCAATCGTCAATGGGCAATGACTAGCATTTGATGCTGAGGTCTAGCAGGAACGGAGCTAATATTAGCACATTAAGGGAGAGGGAGAGAAGATATTAGGTTGAAAGGAAAGAAAATAAACCTAAGATTTGATCTCTCTGTTCTCCTCCCTCCGTTTGAATAATTTTAACTATCTTCCTACTAGATTTCTTCTACACGATTTCAACAGCAATTCTAGTTATCAATATTATTCATCATATTATTTGATTGAGTAGCGCTTTCTTTCGACAACAGATCCAAGAAGAAATAAAAAAGTGGCTTCACACCTAAATAAGAAACTTTTGTTCTTGCCCTTGTACAAGCCAAATGAAGTTGATTTCTCTACACACCATATAATTTACTGATCGTGGACCTTGATAAGTAAAATTAATGAGAGGTAGAATTGAAGTGAGACAACTAAGCAACAAATCTCTCTTCAGTAGAGTTCTCCATGCCATGAGTTGTCCACTTAAACCCTTTAAGGTTTATCCTTAAAATAGAAGAAGAATTGTGTAGAAACCTGTGTTTAACTTCGCAGTAAAAACTTTGGTAAATGTCGGCCCAAAGTTTTAATCAAGTAGTGGAACAATATCTAGCAAAATATTTCACTTTAAAGCTGGCAAGAGGTAAATAATATAATATCCGTATGAACGTGGCTTATTTTATTTCGAAAGATTTCTTTGCATGTCTGTTTCTTGTTTTCACTTGATCTGTTGAAAACGCAACCACTTTATTCAAATGTGAACTAATAAAACTACAAAATATGTAATAACAATTGCAATAATAACAACAACAACAAAAACAATAAACAAAAAAACGAAACGAATTCTAAAGTACAATTACGATACTGTGATGGTATTATGGCAGCTTTTTTAAAATTTTCAGGAGATTTTGTTTTCTATTCAGTTGAGTAGTTTTTTGTTTTTTTTTTTGTTTCATTCTTTCTGGCTTAAAGGTAAATGCAGGTTTTTAGCATTGCGATAAGCTGATATTTTAGCACAACAAATAGCTGGCTAAAGCAGCTATTTTGACTGTGTATTAAAACAGCTTCTGCTTCCAAACTAAACAAAATATGAGATTACGATACCCCTCATCGTGCATTTTCCATATGAAAGCAGTATGCAGCGTGTATGAGGGATAATGCTCGATGTTTTTGAAACACTTACTTGCATATATCGCTGCTAAAAGAGAGTTGCAAATTCAAAACTTTTACTCTGACCATTCCGCCATTTGACCATCTGTCAGTTGTATTGAGAGAGTGTTTTGTTATGGATATGTTATGGGATTATTGCAATCGCTATGAGTGAGTATGTTGCAAAGTAAAGCATGTATTTGTACCACCAACACTTGTAATTTGCCACACGTTATTTATTTGTTTCATATTTTGTGCTCATTTTTAAAACGATTTTGATTTATTGTTCTCATTCAGATGCGGGTGGTTGGTTGCCCATTTTGTATGCGCTAGCTTTTAGCAAATTTTACGCTGTTTGCTGCTCGTTTTTTGCTTGAATTATATTTTAAAGGTATACTTATGCCAATGCATTAGGGTGGCTCCAAGTTTTGGATGACAATTTAGTTTTTTCTTTTCTGTTTTATAATGATATGTTTGAAACTCGTTTTTACCTTTTAAAAAAACGTTTAAAATATGAGCTCCTAGATTGCAAATAAAATAAAAATAACTTTGTGTTTCGTTGTTATTAAGATGCTTTTTTATTCGCACAATTCTGTGTGCCCCTGTTCACAACTTGATGTAAACGACAACAATTGCCTCTCTTTCTATTGTTATTCCTGTGTTTATACTCTTTGCATAAGCAGTAACAATTACTAGACAATTGCTCGACAGATCTTTGTAACGGAGATCTTAAAACCACGATTACTCTGTTGAACCACACCGCGTCTTCACAAAAGACTGACTAAACTTCACCAACACACTCGCCTACTTTACCCTGCCTTTTATATGGTATGGAGTCAACAGCCTGATTAATGTTCTTGAAGGCGAATGTCCATGACTTTGCCTTCTCGAAATCTCTATAAATGTAAACATCGTGCTTTCATTATTGTTGTTTGTGTATTTTGTTTACATTTATTCTTGTAGTGTTTGTTATTGTATTTTTGTTTACTTGTTTACCATTTTCTTTATGCTGGCACTTGTTGGTATATTATGCAGTGTTATAATTTGTAAACAAGTCCATTGTTTTTGTTTTTGTAGCTTTTGTTTATAATTTTAATGTTAAACTATGTAAAAACAAAACACCAGTATCTAGATTTCTTCCATTTTCGTAACAATATATATATTTTGTACACATGTCTACATTAATTTAAGTTGAACGTTTTATTTAGCTTCTAATGTACCACCCTACTAATAATACTTCATGTTGCCTGACTCGTATATATGCCAGTGGTGGTTTTGAAGAGGCGGAAGAATATTTATTTATTTTCTAAATATTTCGTTTATTTTATGATTTTTTTCCACTCGATTTAAGTCGGGGCATTTCATTTTAAAATTATGATGTTACATTTGGCTGGTATAGCTGGCTGCTATGGAGAACAAGCCCAAGAGATTGTAGAGGCAAAACAAAACAACAACAACAAAAAATATATCGAAAATATTGTTTCAGGTCATGTATTGCACTCTAAAATGGCAAAGAGAGGCGAAAGGCAAATGTAACAGAGTTATTGTTTTACATTTAAAATACATAAATCAGTGAAATTAATCGCTATTTTTACTCTAAAGAACTTTGATTAATTTTACTCCGATTCTGGCAAATTTGCGAAAGAAATTTATTTAAAAGACTTAAAGAAATATAAAGGAAAAGTACATGTAGTAGTGAGGGTAGAGAACATTGAATGCCAATTGCAGTGCAATTAAAACAATGCAAAGCCAAGAAATACAAGAAATTCAAATCGAATCATTGACTTTCATTGAGTAACTAAGCAAACATGGTTTAGAGGAACAATCTACTTGGAGGAGTATTTAAATGCTATTAATTTTAGTTTAAGAATTGTATGGACTTAGAAATTCAATGGACTGTATTGCATGTAGAGTTTCCAAATTCCCGACCTTTTTTGATTCCCGGGAATCGGGAATAAAAATATTGTATTCCCGGGAATTCCCGAGAAATAAAAAACGATTTCAACGTATTTTTTTTAAATTTTACTTAAGCATTTGCTTAATTATTTGCTTAAGTGTTTGCTTAAGCATTTGCTTAAGTATTTGCTTAAGCATTTGCTTAAGTATTTACATAAGTTTGCTTAAGTATTTTACTTAAGTATTTACTTTATATCCATATAAAGTATTTGCTTAAGTATTTACATAAGTTTGCTTAAGCATTTGCTTAAGTATTTACATAAGTTTGCTTAAGCATTTGCTTAAGTATTTACATAAGTTTGCTTAAGCATTTGCTTAAGTATTTACATAAGTTTGCTTAAGCATTTGCTTAAGTATTTACATAAGTTTGCTTGAGCATTTGCTTAAGTATTTACATGAGTTTGCTTAAGCACTTGCTTAAGTATTTGCTTAAGTATTTGCTTAAGTATTTACATAAGTTTGCTTAAGCACTTGCTTAAGTATTTGCTTAAGTATTTACATAAGTTTGCTTAAGCATTTGCTTAAGTATTTGCTTAAGCATTTGCTTAAGTATTTGCTAAGAAGGTAACTCCGAAGTATTATAATTAATATAAAATAAATTAAATAAAATCAGGAATTTCATAGATGTTATTTTTAAAATAACATTTAAATTTAATTAAAAAAAATTTGTTTGTACTCTTGAGTGAGATTGATAGTTAAAAAATTTTTGCATATTAGTTTTTATTATTTTAAATAAAATAATATTTTAAAATCACCAATTCGTTAATAGATTTATCAGACAAACGATTTCTAATTTTGTTAACAATATTTCCAGAAACAGAAAAAACACGTTCACTCTCTATGGAAGTTGGTCTTATTGTCAATAAAGCATTAAATAAATTATCTAAATTTTCAATTCTAGTGCCAGTTCCTTCGAACATTAAAAATTCTTTTTTAAGAGTTGATTATATGATGACTTTGACCTTTTACCTTCACACATTACATATTCGATAGCTCGATTAAGCTTATCTTGAAATGGTTCCATTTTATCATCAAATTCTATTTCAGAGTCTGATTCTGAATTTGGTACTAAATTATTTTGGAATAATCTATTATACAAATTTTCTCCAAAAGCTAATGTAGTTGCTTTCGACGAGTTTTTAAAAATTATATTTTCGAGTTGGATGCTTTTAAATAACTCGGAATTTTTTAAATATTTTAATAGCGTTATGATTTCCATGTTTCTACCTTCCGAAATTCGCTTCGTAAGAGCATCAATTATTTTTTTTTTTTTTTGATATAAGAATATCTTCTGCAATTAATTTTTTTGAAAAGCTGCTCTATTATCGCATCTGCTTTTAAAATATTCGCATCACGACGACTTAAAGCATCTACGGATATTTTAATTGGGTACCTACAGCGTTGCCAGTAACTTTTTTTTTTTTTAACTTTTTATTTCTGGAAAAAAACCTTGTTTTTAGCAAGAAAAACTTTTTTTTCCTACTAAAATACCAAATTTTAAAAAGAAAGTACCGGAGGTCGTTGACTCTGTTTCTTTTCCTGTTGGTGTTTCTTTGACATCTTGCCCTGGAGTAAATATTTCGAGTTGTTATTAAATTTATTAAAAAAAAAAAAGAAGCGGAAATTGAAATTTTATGAAAAAACTTGTTTTGTTAGAAAACGAATTTGATGAAAACTTTATTCGATCTCAAAAAGCTTGGAAAAAAAAGGGAAAACTTGGCACGTGGCAACGCTGATTGGGTATAAAACGTTGTACCATGATTCTAAATTGTCGAAGTTATCATCTCACATATTAGCTAAATTATAATCTATCAACGTCTTTTTAATACAATTTTTAATTTTTAAAAAAGAATCCATAATTGCTAATAGTGAGTTCCACCGCGTTTTTATATCTAGACAGAGTTGTAATTCTTTACCATATTCGGCTTTAGCATACGTTTGCAACGTTCCGTTTTTTAATGGGCTTCGTTTGATACATTTGCTAATTTTTCTCATATTGTTTAAAACAATGGAGTATGTTTCTATTAAATTAAATGAGTTATTTTCTTCACTTTCGTCGAAATTGTCAGTGTTGCTTTCATTACTGGAACTAGAACATTCAGCTTTAGTGTTTTTTTTTTTTTGGTAAAGAACGTCCAAAATAGCTAAATGGGTACAGTGATTGAGTCAAAGTATTCCACATGATGGACTTTCATTACGTTTGGCCCATCTGAAATTGTAGAAACAATATGTTCTTTTAGGCTTAAATTGTATTCATCAAGTTTTGTTTTGACAATTTTTCTTAATTCCAATGCGCCGCATTTTCCTTCAATGTTAATCATTCCGAGGTTGAATAGCTTTTTATTTGGTCCATATAAATTTATATTTAGATAACGTCTATTTTTCAAGCTGGCCCATTCATCAAAAACTAAACAATATTATTAATATTTGCGATCATATCCTTATTTAGAAGTCGCCGTGGTCTAGTAGGTAGTGTGTTGGCCCGAGTTCGAATCCCAGGCCAGACATCAAAAACAAAATATAAAAAGTATTTCTTCGGCGACTTCCTCTCAGCAGATTTCTGGCAAAAACTCTGAGAGTAAAAATTGCCATGAAAAGCTTCTCAAAAAATCTGTCGTTCGGAGTCGACTTTAAACTGTAGGTCCCGCCACTCATGTATAAGATTAACGCACACAACATGAGTGGTGTTGAGAAGCTAGGCCGTAATCCTGACGAAGGGTTGTAATGGCCAATTATGTATGTGTATCCTTATTTATTTGTTCGAAATAATTCAAAATGCATTTCATTATTGTAGTCTCACATTTGGGAACTGTAAACCCTTTTCTTGCTAATGATTCTCGGATGAATAAACTTCGTGTTTTAGTTCTTATCGAAATTCCATCAAATGCAGCTAATTTCGCCAAGGTTACACTAAGGTCATCACTTTTAACATACTCATCAATATTCCTTTGTCTTTTGGTGGGAGGCGAATCTTTAGCATCGATGTTTTTGTTGTCGGACTTTTGATCTAAATGGTGAATCTTTGCAAGGTGCTTTACTAATCCACTTGTTGATGACAGTATCTTCGGACATAAGTTGCACTGAGCATCGGAATTCGTTCCTTTTGAAGAATAATTCTACTCAAAAGATTTCTTCATTGCCTAGGAAATATATATTATATGGTAGTATTAATACTTGACTCAGTACAAGTATAACTTGAGAAAATTGTGCATACCAGTTTAAATTAAGTCAAATTTTACAATTATTATTTTGCTTTTAAGTTTTGTTTTTCTATAATTTTGTATATAAAATAGTTGTATAAAATGAGTAACAATAAGCATATGGTTGCATTTTTTAGTAGTTATTAAATCCCGGGTTTCCCGACTAAAATTCCCGGGAATCGGGAAGTTAAAAAACACTGTATTTCCCGGGATTTTATTCCCGACGCTTCTCGGGAACGAAACTCTAATTGCATGGTATATTGTGTTACAGTGAGGAAAAAACTTGTAACATGTCTAGAGATCGAAGTCCGTATCAAACAGGACCTGAGGGTAAAGATTTTTCTATACAGTTTGCTTCATTTAGTTAATTTTGTTTTGCTAAACCCATTCCTGTGATTCGTTTAATTATAAAACTTTTACCAATTGCATCTCAAAATCCTTGAGATCTAAGGCCTTCGTAAAATTGGATATTAATGGTTTCGGATTGTCATGATCATATTCAAATAAAATATTGAATTAATATCAGTATATGTAAATCAGTATATGTAAATGGTCTAACAAACCTCGTACACAACTTCAGAGATGTTTCGAAACAGTGTGGAAGCTTTCTTTCGAAGTTGGCAGACTTAGCTCTTGCGATAAGGCTACCGGAGCAGCGTTTTTCAGGCAGAAATATTTGCCCTAGGGTTGGATTGATGACTTTTAAGGGTGGCAGCATATATGGAAAAGATTTTATAATACTTTCTGATAGGTTGGCGGCTATCACCGTTATGTGCTTTATATATATAAGCTCACTGATCCGTCAATGATTTAGGATTAGGGTTTTAAAGGAATTGATAAGAATTCCTCAATATACCTACTATCCAATGGTTTTTTTACTTTAAATTCAGCATCAACTGTACCTTAAACGATGTGGGAGCCAAATGCTTAAGTAAAACTTGCCATACCAATTGCTGTGGTCTCATCTCGATCAGATGTCAGCAATGAATCGCTTTTTCCTTACTCATAAGCACTCATGAAATTTTGAATAGAACTGAATCAACAATATTGAAATTTAACTATGTACTCTGCTTCATTCATTCTCACCACTACAACGTTGATTTATAAGTACAGGTTGCAATGAGTATGCGTACAACGTTGACATCGAACTCATACCATTCGAAAAATGTTTGATTCATAAGTCTACTCAAACCATTCATCAAAATTTACAGTCTTAGTTGTTGTTGCATGTGCTGAAATATAAAAAAGACACATAAGCAATACAGACAGAGCAGCAAGCAGAGCAAATACAAAATCTTCTTGGGCGTAAGTATTTTAGTGTTCATACGCGATTAATACTTATTTTGTGATTCGTGTATATGTTGAGTTATGGAAAGTCGAAATCAACAACATCATACGTATTGTCAAGTATACATCTATGGTGAGTACTTTAAACTTTTAACATGAGTAGAGGAGGTTCCATCATATTAAAATAATTATGAATGCGTATAAGTACCAGAAATTGTGAGTATGATTCGATTCTACTCATCTTTTTGAAACTCATTGCTGATCTTTGATCTCGATTAATAAATTTCTATCTGCCATTTCAATTATTTTACAATAAATTTTTTTTATTCAAATCTTAGTTAGACGATTGTAACGGTCAAAAAATGGGCCAGTTTGGCTGAAAAATTCAATTATTGTTACATGGTTTCAGGTATTTTTAAATTCCTTGATTGTTTCCATGTGACATGCCTTCTAAAAGAAAACTTTTGGTTTTCATACAGTCTTGAAGAAGAATAAGCTGTCACTTACATGACTGAATGATTTTATCATAGAGAAAGATTTCCCAGCTGAAATCCAATTCAATTCGAACTCTAAACCTTTACTTTATTATGTTCTACGTTTCTTTTTTTTGAGATTAAAAATCTCAAAACCCATAACAAATGACCAGAAAAAAATCCTGAGGTTTGACATATAAAACACTAGCCTGGAGGTGTTTAATTTCAAATCAAAAGGATGAAAAAAATACATTTTTATGAACAAATATATCCTTATAGAACAACAATAACAATTGTTAATATATGACAATAAATTACACACACACACACAACACATCTCATACGTAGGGAGAGTGAAAGAATAAAAAAAGGGAGAAACGACATATATAATGTAAAATACAGACACACACACAGTTTAAGCCTGCAAACATATTACATATTTTTAATATCTTAACACTGATGACATTGGCAGAATGATGCTAAAACGCGACGTTTAATTTTATAGCTACAGCAATAACAATACGTACATAGCTTTAGCACACACATACATATGTATGTGCATATGTATGCATGTACATGTAAAGAGAGTGAATAATAAAGAATAACAATAATAATGCCCAATATGAACGATGAACGCATTTTATTTTCTGCATATCTTTTATTTTATTTTTTGTGATTTTTGTTGTTTTTTATTTTCGTCTTTTAGACCATAATTGTACGCCAGTAATCATCGTCAGCATCATCATCATCATCGGGGCAAACATCATTGTCGTCATTAAAAATGTCGACAAACAAACAAATCTATCTGTATAGTTTAGCCTTAAACACACACACAGAGAGAGAGAGAGAGAGGGAGGGGGAGAGGAATATAACGAAAGAGTTTTATTCTTTCTCTTCCTACACACACACACACACATACGCTTCATCTCTCTGAGTTAAATCGTTTTCAGGCTCATGTGGGGCATATTCGCATTTATTATGCGAATAAATACACATGTGGAATGTATGTTTTTGGGGTATTTAAGTGTGACTCCTTTGCGTATGTACATGTATGTATGTATGTACATATGTATGATTGACTTTATGTTTATACATATAACTGCAAACTGTTTATACGAGTGTTCATGAATCTGTATGTTCGCGTGAATCCTGAGGGAATTTAAGGCAAATTGGCTTGTAATATACTTGTAATTGTATTGTTGTTAATGGTCGTGGCTGTTACATACATATGTAAATACCCAGTTACTAACAAATACACAGACACGCATACATCAGCTGGTATTTGTATTATTGTGACTCTTTTTTTAATGCATGTTAATGCATGTGTGTATTGTGTGTGTTAAATAGCGATTTGGATTTTTTTGCTTGATTTTTCATTTTAAGCATAAAATTACTATTCGTATTCTAATTGTTGTTGTTGTTGTTGTATACAATTGTCATGCTCATCACTGATGCCACTATACGCAGAACATTTCATAGTGCAATAAAAGCACTGGAACCCATTTTCATGTTTTTATTTTTATTTTTTTCATAAACAATAAGCCCTCAACAGTGCTGCACAAAAGTTTCAAATTACAATGGCCGTATAAATCAAAATTTTATTAATTTTTTTCTGTTAAATTCTCAGTGAGTCTAGATTTGTAAGTATTTTAGTTCCATTACTTTACCAGAAAAAGTGACTCTAGAAACAGTACACTTTTTTTACGCACTGTAAAACATGATTGAGTACAACAGTTTTTTCCCCCCACAAACCCTGACAGTTTATGTAGACAATTTTTCTATTTTCTATTATTTTTTTTTTTTTTTTGTTGTTTTTTGTTTCATTTGTAATTTGAATTGTTAAACAATAATTTACTAGAATAATAGACAATCCAATGCAATGTGATGCCATCCAATGCAAAGCAATGCATTTCAAATATTTTTATTAATTTGCCATGAGGTAATAAAGTTTATTGTGCCATTAGTTGTAAACCATACATGTTTGTTGCCATGCATACAGTATCAATAAAAAGTTTCTCATTTTTAATTCAATATGATGACCTCTGTATCACAAATGTGAAATGTTCACAATTTGTTATAGAAAATCGAAATCAATCACTTTAAAATATATATTTTAACTCAATTGGTCAATTAGCAAGTGACTTATGACGTCATCAATAGGCCCCTAATTGTAAAATTAAGTTTAGCGAAATCTTGTTTGTAAAATGAAACCAGTGGTCGATTTATTTCTTCAAATTGTTAAAAATGTGCAGAATACCTGTACTCCAAAGCATTTCCTGATCGTGAATTCTGTCGAGAACCTTTCTGCAGAGTACGTAAATCAATTTATAAAGTAATTGTTGGTGTCGAAACAGATGATGGGGAGAGGCGAATAATTTTTCAACTAAACAATCTATACTTTTAATGGATTATTACAATCGAGAGGAGGCATCATACTATTCAAAAGTTGCTTTACAATTGTTACCGACCTTCTTACGGAGACAATAGACCAAAAGAATCCTTGCAAAGAACAAACTCGCTTCAAGCCCGATATGTAGTTTCTATGCTGGGGAAATTAAATCACCAGAACACCTAATTGCCATCGGTTTGGGCGTTAATACATCGGCGAAGGAAACACATGTATGCTTAACAAGTACTAGCCAAGTAGTTGACCTTATCGACACTGAACAACAATCTGAAATTCGTCAAGGCAACAGAATTGGGAAAGATAATATGGGGGATATCTTATAGAGGTTCGTATGCTCGCCTTATGTTATTTCAAGATTTAAGACACAGTTTTCAAGCACATGCCATGGCAATTTTCAAAGCCATGCAATGCTTGTTGAGTGGCAGGATTTTTACAGAAAATCTCCTGATTTATTCGGACAGCTTGGCTGCGGCATTAACGAATGTAATGAATGCCGAGAATTTCTCAGAAAAAATTTCGAGTAATTTAAAAGTAACTCTTACAGCTGCGTGCAACTAATTAAGGACACGAAGCTTACATGTGAGTTTGAAGCAAAAAAATACAAATGGCTGTATGATATTGTCAAAATTTGTTCATGTTTAATTAATTAATGTCTTTGTCGTAGAAAATAACTGCTTTTTGTGTCAAATAAATGATTATTTATAAAGCTGTGAGCCATATTTTAGGAGATTATTGATTTCATTCGTGCATATAATTATGGACACACCGTAAACTTTATGAAAAACATGTATTTATTAGAAAAATATTGAATATTTTGTTGCAAAACCATTGTTGTCGATAACAGCTCGACATCTGCGAGGCATCAAGGTAACCAGATTTTCACATACACTGGTTGGAATGGCCTCCCAAGCTTTCTTTGTTTCGGCATCAAAATTGCTTATTTTTACTGAGCTTACTTTGGTTTTTACAACTTGCCATTAGTTCTAAATCGGGTTGAGATCTGGACTGCATGAAGGCCAATCAAGTACAGTGACCGAATTGTTCAAAAACCATTGTTTGACGTGATGAGCCGTATGCTTCGGGTCATTATCTTGTTGAGATATCCATGTTACTGGCATATTCTCGTCAGCATACGGCATCATTGTATCGCTAAGGATTCTTACATATTGGAACTTGTCCATGCTTCCGTCAATTTTGTGCAGTGGCCCAACACCGCGTGACGACATAGCACCCCAAAGCATTATAGTACATTCTCCATGCTTTAAAGTGGCCCGGGTGTATCTTGGATCAAATTCTTTTAATTTTGACCGGCCAACATATTTTTTTTCCATCGGGAGAGACTATTAATTTTTGTTTCGTCCGAAAATAACACTCTTTTCCATTCCACTGCGGTCCAATGGCGGTATTTTTTTGCGAACTCTATTCGCTTCTTCCGGTTACGCTCAGACAACATTAATTTCTTTCCGGAAATTCTTTCAAAGAGCCCAGCTTCTCGCATTTTCACCAAAGACTGCTATCCGAATTTCATTTGCTGATTTATTCGGAACTTTTTTCTTGACTCGCGGACAATCAGTGCATCTTCACGAACTGTCGTAATTCTGCTTCTTTGTTTACGAGGCAACTTTTCAGCTGTCGAATGTTTTCTGAAATGTTGTACTGATTGGAAAACCATTGTTTTAGAAACTTTTAAGGCTGTTGCGATATCCCGATAAGAGCTTCCATCTTGATGCATTTGTACAACAATCTTCTAACCAGTGTATGTATCTGGTTACCTCGATGCCTCGCACATGTCGAGCTGTTATCGACAACAATGGTTTTGCAACAAAATATTCAATACTTTTCTAATAAATACATGTTTTTCATAAAGTTTACGGTGTGTCCATAATTATATGCACGAATGAAATCAATAATCTCCTAAAATATGGCACACAGCTTCATAAATAATAATTTATTTGACACAAAAAGCAGTTATTTTCTACGACAAAGAGATTAATTAACTAAACTTGGACAAATTTTGACAATATCATACAGCCATTTGTATTTTTTTGCTTCAAACTCACATGTAAGCTTCGTGTCCTTAATTAGTTGCACGTTGGGTTCTGGGACATGGGGACATGGGGCAAGGGCCGGCGTTTTGCAGCAGGGTATAATTATTCCGATTGTCCGAGTTAATTTGGATATTATTCACTCGTTTTACAGCGAAGTTCAATATCTTTGGCAACAGAAAGATTCATGCAGTATCGCTAGACTCTGGTGAACTCATATGGATAAAAAGAGCACTTTTTACTTCTATCTTTAAACTGCATGGCTATGCATCACACAATAACAATTCTAACGGGCCACTGTTTTTTTGGAAGCCATACCAAAAGACTCGAAATCTTAAGAGGAGAAGATTATCTCCCATTTCATGTGTCAGTACTCTGTTCTTATCAACGAAACGAAGGTTTTGGACATCTCACTTTCTGATTCCTTTAACCAAGCTTTCTAATGTGAAGATTGCTGCAAAAGGAAAACTTTTGGACTCGGGATAATTTTCTCTAGGGGAAGTTCGAATTTATTATGGCATTACAATGGGCCTAAATGCTGGCCTAATTGGGAACTCTTCCTTCAAAGGGCTATGCCGCCTTACATGACCTAACCTACGGCAAATTTGAAAATATTTCTTATTAATGACTTATATTTCGGCAGCATTTGTTTAGAGAGCGTTAAAACAGATTACAACAGATTATATTAGAGTTCTGTCCTACGTAAGGAGATGCTCTTATAATGCTTTTGTTTTGTTCAATTTTAATGCGAATTTGGAATTTCCTTGCAATTCATTTATTTTTTTTAAATAAAATTTCACTTGAAAATTAACCTAAAAATTACGGTAAATTTAAGTTTTCTTCACACATCCGTGTTATAACACACGCACACACACATGTACACTGGCACACAACAGTCATATTCACCTGAAGCCATTGAAATCATAATTACTTTTCAAATGCAAATTCGGCTTGAAGCCATAAAAGAATCACAATAATTTCGCATATGACTACAGAATTGAGTCGTAACTGAAATATTAAATCTCAAAAAAAAGTCAGAAAAAAAGGAAAAGAGATTGAAGGGGAAGAGAAGAGAAGAGCAGAGAAGAGAGCGAAAGAGATAAAGAAGAAACGTGTTGTTCTAGTTTAAGCGGCATTAATAAAATTCACTTGCAGCTAAACGGTTAATGTTGCTGTTGCAACAGCAAGCAGCCAACAGAAAATGGCCTGCAAAAAAAACCTCTCCAATTGCTGAAACTCGTAAAACACTTATTGGCGTTAAAAGTAATGGCTGCCTGGCTGCCTGGCTGGCTGACTATAATGACAATGATGATGAGGCCCCAAAATGATAATGTTAATGGTGATGAAGCTGATGATGGTGATGTTGATGTTGATGTTGATAGTGATGGTAGCAATAATATTAAGGACTTTAATAATAATGATGTGGCTGTGTTGATTTTGTTGGTGCTTCTTCTGCTGCTGTTGCTGCTGCTACTGGTACTTCCTAAATCTTAATTCCACAAACACAATGCGTGCATATGTGTGTATATGTGTGTGTTGAGTGTGTAATTTAAATTTAAGTCGCCTCTTAATTTTCATTCATATCATACTTGACGCCTATGAAAATTACGTTTAAAGCTTGGCCTGGCCTTTTTTCATGAAATTTCGGTAAGAAATGGAAATGAAATGTAAACAAAAGATTTTCTTTGAGAATTGTTTTGTATATTCCCTTCGGAATAATGAATTTCTTAAATCTTTCTTTGTTTTTAATTTTATTTTTTCGGAATTCTTAAATAAATACTCCTCGTGCGTATATATAGGAAGTTATTTGAATGACTTTCTGACAAATTCTACCAACATATTGCCAGGCTTGGCAAGAAATGCAGGCATGACGAATGGCATGCAATTCCATACAGTTTGGATTTCAATTGAAAGTAAATGAATGGTAATGAAAACATATACGAATAGTTTTGTAATAAAAATAAGATTTCTTTACTTCTTAATTTTTTTTTTTCTTCTTTAACAATGTTTGAGAAGAGTTAAGAAGTATATACACACGTACATTAAATGTATGTACGTACCTTTGTGTTGATTTAAAAATCCATTGAAATAAATACAACCATATCCACTGAACACGAGGGTAGTACTAGAAGTTTAGTTTATTATTCCTTCAAATAAGTAGTCAGTCAACTTGAATGTTATGTCCTTGACGGCTTTCATAATGTAGAAAATTCAGCTCCATTCCCTGACCGCAATTTTGCTGCGAATTGGCTCTGTTTCCATTAGATATCATAGGTTTCTATTAGAAATGTATTCATTCGGAGTCATATGAAGTCGCCGTAGGCTAGTATGTACTGTGTTGGCTTATTAGATGTAAGGCCTCGGTACAAACACCAGGTCAAACAACAAAACGAAATATGCAAAAAAATATATCTTCGGCTATTTCCTCTCAGTAGATTTCTGGCAAAAACTCTGAAAGTAAATAAAATTGTCCATGAAAAGTTTCTCAAAAACCTGTCGATCGGAGTCGATTTTAAACTGTAGCTACCGCCAGTCATGTATAAAATTAACACACACAACATAAGTGCTGTTGAGAAACTCGGTCCATAATCCTGACTGAAGGGTTGTAATGACCAATTGTGTATGGTTGTATGTATGTATGTAAGTATGCTACACTATTAGGTCACTGCTCTGCTTAAGCTCATTAACACCCCTTGTCCTCTGAAAACATTGCTGCTGACCTATGCCCTAGAATTCTCTCGCCAACCGCCTAAAATTGTTAATACCTGCACCGGTATATTTACATACATATATTCAATATGGATTTTGTTGAAACAAAATGTCGAAATACATATAAAAAAAAGAAAGAAAGAAGAATTAAAAATAAAATACGTTGGTATTTAAAATGAAAAGCTTGTGGTGTAGCGGTGATGAGGGAAAAAATAAGGAAAGGCAGTTGCAGGAGGGGGTGGAAGGGAGAAAACTTAAAACTGTGTATTTAACTTACAATTGTAATTTTCGATATTTGATGCCTGCAGGTTTGAGATGAATATTGTGAAGGATATGGAACAAAGAGCACAATAAGAGAAGACTTTTAACGAGAAACTGTGAACCACCTTCATTCATCGACTCGTTGTTATTACCAAAATTGATATTTTATACAATAAAAAAAATATATTTTAATTTCGACAAAAAAAAAGGAAGAAAGTAAGCAGAGAGAGAAAAAGAGAAGAAGAACAAGAGTACGGCCTGAACAAATGGCATTTGTGCCATGTTGAAATGTTGTATGCGATACAAATGAAGGATACAAATGGGTTTCCTTTTTTCATTTTGTTTAAAATACCAACCAAAAGAAGAAACAAAAAAAAAAAAAGAGGAATAATGAAAACACAGAGAGCCTTTATAGATGAAATGCTGTACAAAAAATAAAAATAGTTGTAGACACTGAGTAACAAAAGTGAACCGCAAAATATCGCTTTAAAATGTAAGAAATGTACATAATTGGTCATTACAACCCTTCAGTCAGGATTATGGACCACCACTTATGTTGTGTGTGTTAATTTTTATACATGAGTGGCGAGAGCTAAAGTTTAAAGTCGACTTCGAACGACAGACTTTTGAGAAACTTTTCATGGCAATTTTAATTACACTCAGAGTTCTTGCCAGAAATCTGCTGAGAGGAAGTCGGTTTTCCAAAACAAATTCTTATTTTGTTTTTACTTTTGTGTTTCACTGTATATAACAAATATGCAATCATATTTCAACAAACAGAAAATAAATTAACTTTTACTCGTACTCGTAAGTAAAAATTTATAAATAACAAAAAAAAAAAAAAAAATATAAAACAAAAATTATTATTATCCACCCCTCTCTCTGTCTCTCTCTCTCTCTCTCTCGCTCTCCACTCTTCATTTATTGCATGAGACCAATCAAGTATTTGTGCAATTTCATATGCATTCGAGTGCGTAAAAGTGTATTTAAGGCAATCCAGGGTAGTTGATACATATTAAAAAAAAAAAAGAAATGAATTGGAAAAATTTTAATACTGTAACTGACTCGTTTTATATAAATTACAGTTAAAATATATACGATTCGTTGTGTTTTAACGAATTGCAGTAGCCTTAAATAGAATTAAATTCAATTAGATTGAAGATGCCATAGTCGAGACCAGCAATTAGTATTCAAAATTCACAAAGATGAGTAGAATCGAATCATACTCATATTTTCTGACACTTATACTCATTTATTCTTATTTTAATATCATGGAACCTCCACTCATATTAAAAGTTTGAAGTACTCATCATATTCATACTTTACAACACGTAGGTTAGGTTAGAGGACGTGTACTTGTCAACTGTGACAAGTACAGTATCCGGAGGTCGAATTGACCCATTGTATTACGTCCTAGCTTCTCACACCACTCGTGTTGTGTGCGTTAATTTTATACATGAGTAGCGGGACCTACAGTTTAAAGTTGACTCCGAACGACAGATTTTTGAGAAGCTTTTCATGACAATTTTTACTCTCAGAGTTTTTGCCAGAAATCTGCTGAGAGGAAGTCGCTGAAGAAATATTTTCATATTTTCGTTTTGATGTCTGACCTGGGATTCGAATGCGGGCCTTTCGTCTAATAAGCCGACACACTACCTACTAGACCACGGCGACTTCAACAACACGTATGATGTTGTTGATTTCGACTCCTCATAATTCAACATATACGCGAATCACAAAATAAATACGAATCACGTAGGAACACTAAAATACTCACTAGAAGGTTGTGTGTTTGCTCTGCTTGCTGCTCTGTCGTTTTTGCTTATGTGTGTTGCTTCTTTTTTTGCAAATGCAATAACAACTAAGACTGTAAATTCGAATGACTCGAATCATTTATAAGTATTGTAAGTATTTTTCTAAAGTTATGAATCTAAAAGAGTATGCTGACGCATCAAACATATTTCGAATGGTATGAGTTTGATGTCGAGCGTTGTACGCATACTCATTGCAACCTGTACTTATAAATCAACGTTGTAGTGAGTGTGAAGGAATCAGAATACATAGTTAAATTTCAATATTGTTGACTCACTTATATTCAAAATTTCATGAGTGCTTATGAGTAGCGAAAAAACGATTCATTGCTGATCTCTGGTTCTAGAGATCTCTAAACAAAAGGAAACATTGGAAAAATAACTACTTCGGTGGCTTCCACTCAGCAGATTTCTGACAAAAGCTCTGAGAATAAATAAATGTGTCATGAAAAGTTTCTCAAAAATCTGTCAATGCGAACCGACTTTAAAATGAAGGCACGGCCACTCATGCTCATGCTTACTTAATTGGCCATTGCAATCTTTTAGTTAGGATTACGATCAAGCTTCTCACACCACTCACGAGTGGCAGGAACTACAATCTAAAGTCGACTTCAAAGGACAGATTTTCTTTTAACGAAATTTTCGCAGCAATTTTATTTATTCTCAGAGTTTTTAACAGAAGTCTGCCGAGAGGAAGTCGCCGAAGAAATGAATTTTTATGTATAGTTTCGGTCGCACTAGATGTTGGATCACGAACACGTATCTCATAAATCATACATACATACATAATTGGCCATTACAACCCTTCAGTCAGGATTACGGCCTAGCTTCTCAGTGGCAGTCCCTAGTGGCGGAACCTACAGCAAGTCGACTCCGAACGACAGATTTTTTTTGAGAAGCTTTTCATGGCAATTTTTACTCTCAGAGTTTTTGCCAAAAATCTGCTGAGAGGAAGTCGCCGAAGAAATATTTTTTTCATATTTCATTTTGATGTCTGACCTGGGATTCGAACTCGGGCCTTTCGTCTAATAAGCCAACACACTACCTACTAAACCACGGCGATTCATCTCATAAATCAGCATACTACCAAATAGACTATGGTGATTTCAAGCAGCTATGTTTAGATAGTTTAAATTCATTATGCAAGCCTCGAATGAGGCATCCGCGCTGATAAACCGGCTATTACGCGAAGGAAGTCACTTGAGAGGCAACTATTCATGCAATGTGTAAGCTCCATTGCTTCTCATAGAATATCGAAGAAGTAAAATCAGATGCATACTATACAAACAAGTTTTATGCTTCCTGTAGATTGTCTAAAATTCGTTTTAATCCTTTTCAGTAGATAGTTTTCCATTGATATCATCATTAAAATGGTTTCTCAATCATTGTATCATCAAATAATTGTTTTTTTTCTCTCTTTATATGGTAGCCTCAAAAATACAAATTCTTTACATTTTTTTCTCCCTTTCTTATACATATTTTTGCATACATATGCAGAAAAAAGTAATCATTATCACTAGAATTGATGAATTGTATGGAGTAGAAGGCATGTGAATCATCTTTCTTCTCTTGTTTAAATACCACATGAGTGGATATCCTTGTGTTGTTTGGGGAGGGGGTCGTCAATTAAAATTCCATTTTATTTCTACTGATACGATGGGTTTCAATCAAAATAACGTTGTGTTGTATTGTATTTATTATTTAAACAAAACAAAAAAAAAAGGGGGAAAACTACAACAGAAAAGAGGCAAAAAATAAATGAAATTTTTAAAATCATGTTCCATTTAAAATATACTTTTTGTTGGTATTTGTTGTTGCTGCTGCTACTGCTGCTGTATTTTGCATTTTGCAAATATGAAAACCATTTTAAATTTACACATTTATTGGGGGACTGCGTACTTGTCAGCGCCTATTTGAAGAGGGAATGCATAGCTTGGTTTGACTGGGACTGATTTTTGGTTGTCAATCTGTTATTGGTCGAAAAGTCTAGTGATTTTAAAATAAATTCTTCGTAAAAGTATTTTTAAAACAAAAGCCAATTATTTTAACATTTTATTAATACAACATCAATAGTAATAATAACAACAACAACAACAAAAAATAAATACGTTTGAAATACATTTGAAAATACATGCATACTTGTATGCATTCGATGTGTGTCAAATACATACACAATGTGAGTTACAATAAAAAAAAGAAGGGAAAGGAAATGCATTGAAAATTGAAAATTTACGCACATTTTCAATTTGAAAATATTTAAAATACGAAAATAAATGAGAAATTTTAAAAACAGTCGAGGCAACATTTCTGATAACATTGTAGAAAATTATTGCACACGATATGCAACATCAATGGAAAGGCCAACTGGCCTATGCATATGGCTCCGAAAAGTTAAGAATGCTTTTAGCTTCATCTTGATCCTTCCATTTTTGCTTACTTCATAGCAAATGGGTTTTAATTTTTCCTTACCGTCTCTATTCCTATGCACCTTTAGTGTATCAAATTAAAGTAAGAGAAAGAATATTTTTCATATTTTTGTTGAAATAAACGTTTTCAAATTCAATTGGTTTTTAGTTTTATAAAATGTTTGTTTCATTTGCTTCAATAAACAAATACTTGATAATTTATGAAATAATACAAATACGAACAGTGGGACCAAAACGGCTTTATCTATGAGGTATATATCACTTTTATGTTACGTTTATTTTGGTGTTTATTTTTATGCATGTTAAGCATGTAATAGTCAGAGTTTTATTTTTTTAATGTTAGCACTGAGTTTTGAGCTCGAAGCTTTCGTCTACATAGTAATCCAACAAAGTAGCCACTGGTTTACAAATGCCAATCGTATAGATTTGTATTTCGTTTATGTTTCAAGTTCATTCTGGACTTTATTTCATTTCTATCATCCTTTTTATAATACTACTTGAAAATGATTATTCAAGCATGTTGTGATTGATGGTTTCGCATCAGAGATCAGCAATGAATCGTTATTTCGCTACTCATAAGCACTCATGAAATTTTGAATATAAGTAAGTCAACAATATTGAAATTTTACTATGTACTCTGATTCATTCATACTCACCACTACAACGTCACTTTAGTCAGGACTACGACACACACTGTCGCGATTTCATATAACGAGTGGCCAAAAATAGAAGGAGTAATAGTAGAGTAATGAAATTTGGCACACCTATATTAATTGGTAAAACATAATCATACTAACAATTTGGTCATTTAAACTTAAAGGATTCGTGTCCTTCCCATATATCCTGAAATTAAAAATTACTATAACTTGGAAGAAAAAAAAGATATGTTAATAAAATTTGGTACACTTATTAGTTTTAACATGCTTAATATTTCCTCCAAATTTCGTTCAATTTGGAGCAAGGATACGCCCACCTTAAAAATGTCCTTTTTCAAAAAAGTATCAAAAACACATAAAAAAGTTGAATATATACTTTTTTGAATCGGAAATTATGATTTAAATGTTTTACTAACTCATTAAAATTTAATTTTCTCACATTCCGTATATCCTTAGAAAATTATAAGGATAAATTTTTACCATAGCTGAAATACTAATTAAACAATATTTTATTAAACAATTTAAAATTTGTTTATATATATTAAAATACTTAAATTTATACATATAAGTGAAAAGACACTTGTACTTGGTTCCTAATTGAATTTATTTATGTTTAAATATGTATAAAAAATCGATGATCTAGAAAAATTTACATCACTCCTCAACTCAGTTTCAAACCTACTTTTTCCACGTCTGTATTTTGTCCAATTATTACTAATTTTTAAAAGAATGAATTTTAGTTAGTCCTTTTCTATATCTGCTAGAAATCTTTGAATACGATTTTCCACAAATTGTACAATATGGTGCAACACATTTGTTGTATTATTTTTCTTAAGCTGCACCCATTGCTCAAAAATATCACGAATCTGCAATGATATTGACACTAAAAACATTTATAACGCCCACAAAAGCAGTCAGAAGCAGCTGAAATTTATATATGTTGAAGTATATACTTGTGGCAATAAAATATCAAAAAATTTCAAAAGTGATATTGGGTGTTTTTTTTAATTCACTACTGAAGTTAATAAATGTATGAAAATCTTAATTTTTTGAAGACCTGTACTTTGGCTAAGGATATTTCACATATGATTAATATTTGTAAACAATTATAGCGTTGTAATTACAATTACATACCTGGATTACAATTCTATCACAAATAATTTAGTCATTACCAAAAGAATTTTTGAATTTTGACTTTGACAAAAATATGTAAAATTTCAAGTTTTCGCACAAATTTTCTATATTGCATGGGAATTCTTAACTTTGAGATACAATAACTAAAAAACTACGCAAAAGTTTATAAAAAAATTTTACATACCAACTAATTGAAGTGTTTTCTATAAGATAAAGGTAAAAAAATATTGAATTTCCCACATTGACTTTAACCATTTTTGGCCACGGTCGCGACAGTGTGCGACATAGCTTGTCATACCACCCATGCAGTGTGCAATAATTTTACACATGATTGGAGGCACCTACAGGTGATGTTCGAGAAACTTTTCAAGGCAATTTCAAGTGTTTGCCGAAGAAATTTTTTTTCTTCATATTTTGTTTTGTTCGAGATTTCGGGGATGATTATTAAAAAAATGGCAACATGCTATCCGCTCTTCTCCTATAAGCTATCTCTCTTGTACATAACATAATTGGCCATTACAATCCTTCAGTCAGGATTACGGCCTAGCTTCTCAACACCACTCATGTTGTGTGTGTACATTTTATACATGAGTGGCGGGACCTACAGTTTAGAGTTCACTCCGAACGACAGATGTTTTTTGAGAAACTTTTCATGGCAATTTTATTTACTCTCAGAGTTTTTGCCAGAAATCTGCTGAGAGGAAATCGCCGACGAAATATTTTCTCATATTTCGTTTTGATGTCTGACCGAGGATTTGAACCCTGGCTTCGCGTCTAATAAGACAACACACTACCTACTAGACTACGGCGACTTGCAAGCTATCTCTCTTGTATTCCAACATAATGCACTGCATGAATATGTGTCATCTCCTAAGTGCCTCAAAAAAATACACTTGAATCCGTTTAAGTTTTTCGCCTACGAGCGATAATATCTCTTTCCCTACTGTCATTTACAATATTTTATATCATTTACAATACATACTCAATAATCCATATGTGTATGTGTAATTCTAATGTAAATTTTTTAAAATTAAAAAAAGAAAATTTCATAAAAATCTTTAGAAAAACAAAAAAATGAAGAAGAAAAAAAGAAAAAACAGAAACGAATTCATTTAAAAGTTTTTTAATAAACAAGTTATTGATGCGTACAAAAGAATCTTTATTTTGCATTAAATTTATTGCAAAATAAATCTTTAATAACAGAGAGACAGATTTTTATGAATTTTTTTTTGTAATTCTTTCAGACATCAATTCATAAATATTATTTGCAAAAACAACAACCACATGTTACATGTTACAATAGACGAAATTAAAAAGTTAATTATAAAAATTTAATACGAATATTTGTTGTAACATGAGCAAAAAGAATTGAATTTTTTCCTGTTTTTTCTTTTTACTGCAAAAGAAATAAATTTATAAAAAAAACCAGAGAAAAACTATTGAGCGTGTAGCTAAACTATTCATAAATTTCAAAAAATGAAAATAATTAATATGTAGTATATACATACATACGTATATACGTATTATGGTGCGTGTGTAGGTGTACATATATATATGTTTATATGTAAAATTCTGTAATAAAACATCATTGGTTTAATTTTTTTTTTTGCAATGTTGTCTCTTTCTTTCATGTAAGGATTATAAAGGCAATCGTTCATTAAATGTATGTGACAAACAGAGCTGGGATTTACGAAGTCAAAACAGTCAGGCCTTCAGAATCATGGATCCTGTGCCTCACACAACTTATGTTGTGTGCGTTAATTTTATGCACGAGTGGCGGCTACAGTTTGAAGTCGACTCCGAACGACAGATTTTTGAAAAACTTTTCATGGCATTTTTATTTACTCTCAGAGTTTTTGCCAGATCTCTGCTGAGAGGAAGTTGTCTAAAAATATTTTTTTATATACAACTGACTAATGAAGGTGAAATGTTTGCCAGAGATCAGCAATGGATCGTTATTTCGCTACTCATAATCACTCCATGAAATTTTGAATATAAGTAAATCAACAATATTGAAATTAACCTTTGTACTCTGATTCATTCATACTCAATACAACGTTGATTTATAAGTACAGGTTGCAATGAGTATGCGTACAATGTTCGACATCAAACTCATACCATTCAAAATATGTTTGATTCATAAGCGTGCTCATTTAGATTCATAACTTTAGAAAAATACTTATAAATGATTCGTTAATGACACATACGCAAAAACGACAGAGCAGCAGGCAGAGCAAACCACAACCTTCTAGTGAGGATTCGTGATTCGTGTATATGTTATGTTCTGGAGAGTCGAAATCAACAACATCATACGTGTTGTTAAGTATGAATATGATGAGTACTTCAAATTTTGAATATGGGTAAATAAGTATGAATGCCTATAAGTATCAGAAATTAAGAGTATGATTCGATTCTACTCATCTTTTTGAATGCTCACCCACACTTAACGTCGTGGGCTGTAATATTTCTAATGCATCATTGATGCCTACCATTGAATACACCAGGAACAAGCCCATTATGATTTTACACACATTATAATATAATTTATTTGTTAAATAGGCCTTTCCGGATTATTTGGTAATACGTTAATCCCATTTCTGTTGTAACTCAGTGTGATTTGATGAGTTTTTTCTTTATTGTGTGGGTGCCCTTGTTTATCGCCATGGGAGAGAGAGTGAAAGGGAGGCAGGGGGTTCTCTGTTGTAGAGCCACTTTTTTTTATTTTTTGTTGCCAAAGGACAACTTGTAATTGTAATTAAAAATGACTTTGTTGTTTTAATTTGTTTATTGTTGTTATAGTTGTTCTCGTCACACATACACGCGCACAGGCGTTTATTTAAAATGAAAACATACATTAATTAATAATTTTTTTGTTGTTGATGTTGTTGTTGTTGCGTTTGTTGTTATTAATGATTAAAATGCATAAAATTAAAACAAAAACGAAAAAAATAAAAACATTTCATTATAAAATACTGGCATAATTTTTTATTTTTTATTTTTTTCTCCTTTAAATAGTTTTTATTTGTGTTATTGGATCTGTTGCTGCATTTACTGCCAAAAGGCTAAAAGCAACAATAAAAATTGCAACAAAATAAAATAAAAAATTAAATTGAAAATTATTACAAAATAACAATGTCATCATTAAAACAAAAGAGCACAAAAACAAAAAACACGAAATAAAAACAAAAACAATAAACAAAAATTATTATTGAGAAAATACAAAAAAAAAACTAAAAGAGGTAAAAATGTTTTATTATTAATTATTATTTCCTTTTTTTTATTATTAATTTTTGTTGTCTTTTTTTTCTTTTTTTTTTTTTTGCGTGCTTTATTATTTATTGCTATTTTTATAATAAATTGCCAGCTTTTGTTATGCAAATTTTAATATTTAATTGTACGATGCGGAAATATGCATCATTTTATGACAATTGCAATGAACACCATTAAGAATAACTGCCAATAATACCGTTAAATTTTATATGTTTATTTAGTCTATATTGTTCCGTACCCCTAGGAAGTATACTATTGTGAAAATGATAAATCCAGATACTGGTGTCTTGCTTTTACATCGCTTAACATTAAATTTATAAACAAGAGTTACAAAAACAAAACAATGCTGTAAACAAACCTGTTTATAATTTATTGTACTGCTTAATATAACAACAAACACCAGCATAAAAAAATTGGTAAACAAAAATCCACAATCAATACTACAGGAACAAATGTAAACAAAATACACTAACAACACTACAATAATAAATATAAACAACCATGTTTACATTTGTAGAGGTTTCGAGAAGGCGATTTCGTGAACATTCGCCTTCAAGAACATTCATCAAGCTGTTGACTCTATCATATAAAAGGTAAGGGAAAGCAGGCCAGTGGGTAAGTGAAATCAGTCTTGTGTGAAGACGCAATGTGTTTGAAGAGAGTAATCATGGTTTGGAGATCTCCGTTACAAAGATTTGTCGAAGAATTACCTAGTAATTGTTATTGTTTATGCAAAGGGTATAAACAGAGGAATAAAAAACAAAGCAATTGTTGTTGTTTACATCAAGTTGTGAACAGTGGCACACAGAATTGTGCGAATAATTAATTAATTAAAACTAAAACACAAATTTATTTTCATTTTGTTTGCAATCTACGAGATAATATTTTAAACGTTTTAAAAAGTCGATTTTTCTAGGTACAACTTTTCATAGTTGTCAGAATCAAGAGCTAACCCAATATTTCAAAATTGTTAGAAATACATTTTCTTTATTGCCTTTTAAGGCAAAATATTGATTGCCAATCACCTGTAAAATGACTCACACATAAACGTAGTTATGCTCATAATAAGTACACTTTATTTAACGTATGCGTTAATATCGCTTATAAAATTTATTAAATTTTTATTATAATTTTTGTATTAAAATTAATTCTTAATCAGTTTTTTCTTTTTTTGCTGGCATTAATTGTGATCGATACGAATTTAAAATTTATTAATATTGTGCTACACAGCGTATGATTGATATATAGAGAGCACTCATACGCACTGTAGGCAATTTGTTTCTCATATAACTTCTATTTAGAATAACAATTCTAATATGTATGCATACATATTCAATTTTTTAATTCTCAATAAAAGTGATCACTATGAGTTCAGATAAAAACATAAACTCCACATAAATGCAATAAAACACTCACTTTAGAGATTGATTCTCTAAATATTTACACAAAGTCGCAGCCCATAAACCCAAGACACATAAGACGGCAAATTCGAATGTCCCTAATTCTGCTTCTGTGCCCTCAAACACAGAGTTTTCTGTTTCGAAGTTTGACTGACAAAAAAGTTGTATACAAACATACGTACATAATTAGTCATTACAACCCTTCAGTCAGGATTACGATCTTGCTTCTCACACCCTTTTGTACCTGAGTGGCGGGACCTACAGTTTAAAAACGAGGCCGAAAGACAGATTTTTGATAAATTAGCAATTTCATATGCTCTCTGCTGAAAGGAAGTCGCCGAAGAAATATTTTTTTTTTCATATTTCGTTTTGATGCCTGACCTGGAGTTTGAACCCAGGCCTTACGTCTAATAAGTCAACACACTACCAATTAGACTACGATGACTTCAAATATTTTTATCCATTTGATATTCCAGAGCTCTAGAGATCGCAAGAGCAGGCAAATCTATTAGAAGGCTGGTATAGCAAATAGAAAGGAGATCCTTATAAGAAGCGTACTGACTAAACACCTGCTTTCCAATGTTTTTAAACTTTATTTTTTTACAATTTGGCTGTAGCTTCGATATCTATGTAACACGTCCGCATATGTACAGACTTAAATGGCTGTCTCATGAGTGGGATTTCAGATAATATCGTTGATAAAATCTAGTCGATTCAGTTCTACCAGCGTTTCTTTATACTATATATTTTATATTTAACTTATTTTTTTAACTTGAAATGGGGAGCACAGTTTAGACTTAAACCCTGATGGCCCGATTGCCAATAAAATCCATACAAATTTGTCATAATCATTGCCTAATAATGCATAAAATTTTAATCATAAAACGAATGTTAAATAATCATTAACAAATTGAAATTCCTTACTGCATATGTGCGATGGAAATTTACAAAAAATAACGTTTTTAGATTTTAGAATTTATAATTTTTCTCTCGACATATTAAATGAGTTAAAAATCAAAACAAAAAGCATTGTAAATCTGGCTATCAACTTTACAATGCATTTTAACACTTTCAATGCAAATAATTTTGCAGCAGCCACAACAAATAATTCTTGTCATTAATCTCACGATTTCCAAAAAAAATTTTATATTTAAATACATACAACAATTTGCTGGTGCACATAAAATTAGAAACCCGTTTAAGTTTATTTAATTGGGCCATTTAAAACCTATTGAATGTAGAAAAAAAATGAAATTAAAACGGATTTCATTTGAAATAAAATGTCATAAAAATATTTCATATTTTTATAGGGATTTTTATGCAATATTTGAAACATACTCGTACATATATTACGGCCCAGCTTCTCAACACCACTCATGTTGTGTGCGTTAATTTTATACATGAGTGGCGGGACCTACAGTTTAAAGTTGACTCCGAACGACAGATTTTTTGAGAAGCTTTTCATGGCAATTTTTACTCTCAGAGTTTTTGCCAGAAATCTGCTGAGAAGAAGTCGCCGAAGAAATACTTTTTGTATTTTGTTTTTGATGTCTGGTCTGGGATTCGAACTCGGGCCTTTCGTCTAATAAGCCGAGAAGCTGGGCCGTAATCCTGACGAAGGGTTGTAATGGCCAATTATGTATGTTATGTACTCGTACATATATACATATATAAAAAACATAAATATTTATATTTAGAATGCTCCAGAGGAATAAATCCGTTTTTAATTCTATTTTTTTTTATTATTTTATTTTTTTTTATTATTTTTAATAAATATGGCAGCCACAAAACAATATTTTAATATCATATTCATATTCACCGTATATGCAATATTCATTCATACTGGCTCCCCTCTGTTTTTTTTTGCAGTTGTTCTTCTTATTTTTAAGCTGCTGCAATGCAGTTGTCATGTGTACGATATTAAAACCGCAAAAAAAAAATGGGGGAAATAAACCGTTGCCGCCTCTACCTAAAAGTATGCATCTCATGAACTGTAGTCATAAAATTAAAACAAAAAACAACAACAACAAAAAACTATTTGCTCATATTTCTTTCAATGCGGGTACGTGTGTGTGTGTGTGTGTCAGAGGTATAATATAAAATAAATTTCTTTTATTTTTCTTTCTCTCTTTCTACCCACACAAATGCAAATGCAAAATGTGCATTGCGAATACGAAATATTCGTGCATGCACTGTGTGTTCTGCTGTCAATATGTACGTATGTATGTGTTGTTGTAATCTTTTCATTCCCACTCTCATTTGAATTCATTTTTTTAATATTGTTGCGTTATAATGATGAGCCATTGTCATAGTGCGGCAGCATTACAATGCTACAATTCGTCATTAGTTTTAGTCTCATTGCTTTATGTGATGTTTTTGTAACACAGGCAAGCAAGTGAAATAGCTTGTGTTACAAAAACATCAGATTAGTCTCAGTTGCTAAGACGGTAAAGGAAATAGAGGAGACAGCGAACATAGCGGTTCGAAAAGTTGAAGAATGGCGTGATAGGATAGGATTGACACTTGCTACACACAAGACAGAGGTCGTCTTGATAAGTGCACAGGAAAAGAGTGGTAAAGATGGAAATGACTGGTGGGGACACTAAACCCGAATCGCAGGGGACCATAAAATACTTGGGAATGATCAATGACGACAGGCTGAACTTCAAACAGCACGTAGTACTCATCAGCAAAAAGGCATCTGTGACCCAGCGAGTGCTGACGAGAAAGATGCCAAATATTGGACGAATAAATTCATAGAATTGGAGAATTATATCGTGTGTTATAACTACGATAATGTTTTATGCTTGTGGTGCTGGTAGTGGCAAAAAGAAAAGTATTGATACCTAACTGGATGGCGATGATTAATCGTGCACACTTGCGAACCTCCGGCTCAAAGGAAATAAAAACAGTAAGTTTTACCCACAAAGTGGTTTAAGTGGTTTCCGTAATTGGGGGCTTGTTTTTATTTTTAATTGCTCTCTTTTATCGTTTGTTATAAGGTGTCTTAGATCTGTTTAGACCGACCATTTTAAACTAACAAGTTTCACTATTTCGTTTCAGTTTTATTTCATATGAATGCACAAAATTCTGTTTGACTTCGTGTTGAGATATCAGACAAATACACTCTCAGTCAATTGTCATTCAAAATTATATGTATGCATAGGGTGTGCTCTTTCAAGTTAATTTCTTTCAACAAACCTTATATACAAAAATTATTTCAAATTAAAGTTGATAGCGATTGATGCATTTGGTTTTTACAAATATTTTTTACCTCATTTAATAGGTCAGAAGGAAAATTATAAATTATTAATTCAACAATAGATTGTTACATTTTTTTTTTTTGTAAATTTCCTTCGCACATTAAAGAATTAAAATTTTTTAATGTTCAATTAATGTTCGCTTTATGAATAAAATTTTACACATTATGTGGTTTAAATCTAAACTGTACTCCCCATTTCAAGTCAGAAAAATAAGTTAAGTTATAAGATATATAAAGAAACGCTTGTAGAACTGAATCGACTAGATTTTAGGAAAGACAATGAACGATATTATCTGATATGGCATCCATCAGACAGTCATTTAAGTCTGTACATACACGAACGTGACACCTAGATATCGAAGCTACAGCCAAATTGTAAAAAATAAAGTTTAAAAAAGTTGGAATGCAGGGGTGGACATGTGTACATACATATGTGTATACTACCCCGTGGTTATTTTCTATACTAGCCTTCTAATAGATTTGCCTACTCTTGCGATCTCTGGAGCTCTAGAATACCAAAACGTATAAAATTTTTAAAATGTCATCGTAGTTTAATTGGTAGTGTGTTATAGCTTATTAGACATTAAGCCAGGGTTCAAACCCCAGATCAGACATCAAAATGAATTATGAAAAAATATTTCTTCGGCGACTTTCTCTCAGCAGATTACTGGCAAAAACTCTGAGGGTAAATAAAACATTGCCAATGAAAAGTTTCCCAAAAATCTGTTTGTAGCTCACATTACTAACAAATAAAATTAACACACACAAGGGAAGTGGCGTAAAAAACTAGGTTATAATCCTAACTGAAGGGGTATAATGAACAATTATGTATGTATGTATGGTTATAGCCATGAAACAGCCTGCACTTCTATCTTAGAATTACAAAAAAAAAAATTAGGTTTCCAATGAAAAAAAACCTTTCCAAAATAAAATGTAAAATGTTTTGTTCTATTTAAAAAACATACCCCTTGATGTATAACCCTATAAACAATGACAAACATTCTTACAAGTGCATGAGTGCCTATCAATCCATATGGGTCCATATGACAAACTTGATGTAAATGCAACAAAATATTTTTGTTTGTGTTTTATTTTCTCTTTTGCTTTACCTACTCCTGCATTATTTTAATAACGGTTAAACTCAATGCGAATACATATACACACATGTGTAGAATGCATGTATGTGTGTATCTGTGTATTAACGTAATGGTTACATTATATACCCTTTATTCAGTATCATTCAACCGCTTATTTTGTCTATTATTTGTTGTACATTTTTACCACATCATATTGTAAACCATTTACTGTCTCGCTCTCTGTCTCCTTCTCTTGCTCTTTCATTCAGTCTCTCTTATTTAAGTAGACACAGATAAAGGTGGCGTGGATAAGCACGTTGATGTTGTTCACTGCTGATGATGATGGTGTTGGCGTTGGTGCTGGTTGTTATGTGGATGTGGCACTGCATGAGTGACATTATTTTCGTATTTATTGTGACATTTATGACTCTTGTTAAAAGAAAATAAACATTTTAAATAAAATTTATGAAAAAAACAAAAACAAAAGCGAGAAACAGAATAAAGCCAGAGAGGACACATATATTATAAATGTATACTCTCTACGCCATATTGTACATGCATATATGAGTATATGTTTCATGTGTGCAAGTATATCAGTGTGTGCGTGTGTGTTATATATTTAAATAAAAAACTTTATGAGTATTTTTGTCGTATTTTTTTTTGTATTTTATTGTCTTGAACAGGACATTGGTAAGCCAGAAAATAATTTTTGCTTTTTGCTTTTATTACCAACAACTTATTGATACGTATTTGATTCCCCCATTTTTTTCTTCTCAGAAGAGGAGTTAAAGTTTAAAAATAAAACTGATTTTAAACAAATACAGTAGTAGGTGCATCAATGCAATGGCTTAGTAGAAAAAAATCTGTTTTCTCTGGAAAATATATGAGCTTTGCTAATTGAATTATTGAGAATGACTAGATGCTTACCATGTTGCTTATGAATAACGTTCGACTGAAAAAGGCAGTACCAGCCACGGATGGTCCCTGATTGGTCCCAGAATGAAATATTTCGAGACCATACCTCAATTCAACTCGCATGGAAGGTACAAATAACGAGGCTTGGCAAAACTAACAATCAGGCCGCCATTTGAGCATTCAACGTTAAGTCGAAAATATTATCGGATTTTCAGGTCACATAGGAATTCATGAACAGGGCGATGAGCTTAAGCTGTGAAATGCTTCCACGTTGCCGATTGGGCCAGAACTTTGCTGAGAAGTGAGAACAGATACTTCGAAATGTATACTCAAGGATAGAAAAGAAAAAAAGAGGAAAAAGGTCTTCTCGAACCTAATACGTCTGAAGTAATCAAAATTTTTGTTGGGAAGTTGCAATAAGAGGAGGCCTGAGTAATACATCAGACTATCAATGAATTACCTGAGGTTGGTAATCTGTCTTTTGAAAGGGTACTGTAGACACAAATTGTAGTCATTCAGAATTGGGAACGCCTTGGGGATCTGGAACCTTACTTCTCTCGCCCCTTTTACAGGCTATTTCCGATACAATTAACAGTTTTGCTATGGATTTTATTTAAAAACTACTGAGTCTGAGTCTGCATGCTAAACGATCTTAAGGGTTCTATTTTAAAAATGTTGATATAAGCTGTGTACACCTGACTTCTCTCCAAATCGTATGCGGTCTTCCATGCATGGCTTGTACTGTTTTATCTTTTATTTTAATGAAATATTTTATTATACACAATCATTTCATATTTTATGATCGCATTCTACATACAAATAAATACGAATTCTTAGTTCTTTTTTTTTTTTTTGTTCATTTCTTTCATATTTTATTTGCATTCAACATTATTCGTGTATCAAAAAAAAATAAAAAAATTAAAAATTGGAATAAAATATCGTCACAAAAACCAGACCTTTTATAAAATATTTGTGTCGCATTGGATTTTATGACTCAAAAAAATAAAACGCAACGAAATATGACTGCAAAAAAACTTATTCTGCGAATACGAGTACGATGTTCACATTTGACATTCTCTGTACATAATTTGAATTTGCCGCAGGGGAGATATAAAAATGAAATTTAATAATAAATCTGGTGGTGTTTTGTTTTAAAATCAATACAATTCATGGACAATTAATAAATAAATAGTAATTTTTGTTAAAAAGCAATGTTCGAAAATAATCCAAAAAAAACCCCCAAAAAAATCTAAAAAAAAAATTCAAAAAATCTGAAACAATCAATTGAAATTGTATTTGAAATTTAAACGCATTTAAAACGGATTTAATTTGTTTAATTTTTTCTTCAATTTCAACAAAAAATAGAACGCAAATAAGCAAGTAAAGCCTCAGGTTTTTTTTATTTTAAGATTCAAAACATAATATGTATGTTAACTAGAAAAAAATTTCAATTAAATTTTGTGCAAGTTAAAGAGAATTTAATTTTTTTTTTTGCTATAAAGCTGTACATAGCAGAGGCCAGCAATCAGTATTCAAAAAGATGAGTAGAATCGAATCATACTCATAATTTCTGATACTTCTATACATTCATACTTATTTTAATATCATAGAACCTCTACTCATATTCAAAGTTTGAATTGTACTCATCATATTCATACTTAACAACAACACGTATGATGTTGTTGATTTCGACTCTCCAAAATAAGTATGAATCGCATCCGAACACTAAAGTACTCACTAGAAGGTTGTGTGTTTGCTCTGCTTGCTGCTTTGTCTTTCTTTTTTTTATGCAACAACTAAGTCTGTAAATTTTGATGAATGATTCAAGTCCCTCGAATCATTTATAACTATTATAAGTATTTTTCTAAAGTTATGAATCTAAAGTGACTAGACTTATGCATCAAACCTATTTCGAATTGTATGAGTTTGATGTCAACGTTGTACGCATACTTATTGCAACCTGTACTTATAAATCAAGATTGTAGTGGTGAGTAAGAATGAATCAGAGTACATAGTTAAATCTAAATATTGGTGACTCATTTATATTCAAAATTATTATTTTGTGGGTAGCGAAAAAAATATTCATTGCTAATCTCTGGTGCATATCCCCCTACTACTGTTTGTTACTTCACATAAGAGAGTTAAGTATGCCTCTGCCTTTAACAAATTTTTTTTTTAATATTTCCTTAAGCCTTTTTAAATGCGGATTGAAATAAATTCATTCGTACGCATGCAAAACGAAAACAACAAGAAAAACGCACTAAAATTATCCTTTAAGATACATATGTGATGCATCCTTATGTATGTATACATTCTCTATTATACAACAGCAACAACAACAAATGTAAAATAAAAATATATTTTTTTGTCTTATGAAAATAAACAGCAAAGAACATAAAACATCAAGTAACTCATGTACTCAAAAGGAGTCATATTTTCATTACTTTCACCACCACTGACCTTTGGGCTAAACATGAGGAAACGTTTCTTTCCATCTTTCCTTTTTGCCCGTTTTATTCTATCTTCTCGTTTTTCCTTTCTTTTTTTTTTCCATCAAATATTTCATTTCACAAAAATATGCTTGTGTGTATGTGTGTGTGTGTGTCAAAAAGAGCTTGAGAGACAGAGAGAGAGAGCGAGAGTTTTTGAAAATCCAACAGAAAACTTCAGTGACGCTAAAGGGCTATTAAGAGCAACGGTAAAGGAAATCAAGAAACAAGTATAAGAACCTATACACATACACATACATGCACACCTCTATATATTGTATTAAAGCAAAGACACATGAACATTTATACATGTATAGTTGGCAAATGTGACGGTTGTTGTTAAAAGCATATACCAACGATACCCACACACATACACAGACAATTGAGGAAATATGAATAATAATAACAAAAACAACAAGAAACAGAAGAAGAACATAAACAAAAAAGGAAAACCACCTTAACACACGGTAAAGAGCGTAGACAAATTTTGTAATCCACTCATATGAAACCACCAACATAGCAGTGAGGGGAAAAAGTAGTTTCCCAGCCTTACTACAATACAAAATAAAAGAAGTATTAGGCGTATACAAGTAGATTCCCTACTTTTATGTGTATTTGGAAGGTTTATTAGACAAATGTTCAGAAGCTTTCGTTTGTTTGTTTGTTAATTAGTATATTGAGGCAAGTACTTTGAATAAGTTTACATAATATTTGGTGATTAGTTAGGATTACAATCTAGTTTCTCACACCACCTATGTTGTATGTGTTAATTTTATATATGAGTGGAGGGACGTACAATTTAAACTCGACTTCGAACGACAGATTTTTGACTTTTCATGGCAATTTTATTTACTCTTAAATTTATTACCAGAAATCTGCTGACAAGAAGTCATATACATAATTGGCCATTACAACCCTTCAGTCAGGATTACGGGCTAGCTCCTCGCACCACTCAAGTTGTGTGCCTTAATTTTATACTTGAGTGGCGGGACCTACAGTTTAACGTCGACTCCGAACGACAGATTTTTGAGAAACTTTTTCATGGCAGGTTTATTTACTCTCAGAGTTTTTGCCAGAAATCTGCTGAGAGGAAGTCGCCGAAGAAATATTTTTTTTTTCATATTTCGTTTTGATGTCTGGCCTGGGGCTCGAACCCGGGCTTTACGCCTAATAAGCGAACACACTACCTGCTAGACCACGGCGCTTTCTGTTTGTATAAGTTAAGTTGCAGAATTTCTAGATCTTGCACAGATATTGCTCTCGAAATGGTGCAACCAATGTGATACTACTCACAAGGAGAAACAAAATCTTTCGCTTTATTGGGAAGTTCTAATATCTAGACATTGCATAGTCATTCTATAGCGAAACAATTTTTAAGCGAGGAGGGAAATTGGTTTTCTGGAAAGGAAATTTAAGTTTAAAAATTTACCAAAAATTCCGAGAATACAACTAAAAATGTATATTCTTTTGAAAATCATTTTTCACTTTAATATTTCCGCCTTTGAGAAATGTCTTTCTCACATCACCAATAGTAAAACGATTTTACATAGTACAGGTTCTTTTATATTCGCACGAAATGTTTCAATAACGTTACCCATTGCAATACTTTTATGGACCCATAAGAAGACATTCATACATGTTGTAGCACATGTTTGTCAGTCTATGTAAGTGTATGTGTAGTGCTAAAGATGGTAAGAAACTATTAAACAACAACTTTCAATGTATACGTTTCCATCTGCCATGAAGAGGTAGGTGTATGAGTGTGTGTTTGTGAAAAAGAGGAAACAACCATGACGTATTCAATTTTCACGGTATCATACACTACCACAACGGTAAAATGAGTCTTCAGGCAGAAATGCAACCAAATTAGAACACAAACACACACAAGCCCGACATTCATTAACTCATCCATAGCCAGCCATGCTCAGCAGTGTCTCAGCATGTGTGTTTATATGGGAGTGTGTGTGAGAGAGACAGAGAGAACGATTTATGTTTATGGTTTTCATTTTATTCGCATTTGTCATAATACTGACTGACTTTCATGTAAGGATTATGGATGTGTGTTGGTTATGCAATGGGCCAAAAGTTGAAGAAAATGGTAGAAAAAAAATAAAAAAGAAAGAAAACAAGAAACAACAAAAGTAAAGAACACAAGTTAAACAAAAAATAAAACTGAAGGAAAATACCCTCCAATACCCGGCTAAATATGAGAGCAAAAGGTAAAGTTCGTATATGACAAGCGAACAAAAGCCAGGATTTCTCAGGATAGCAGCAGGATAGTATAACAAATGATGACTGCCGAGACAGACACAAGGACAGATTGACACACCAATGGACAGACAATATAAACGACTATTTCTTAATACCGTTGTTGACTGTAAGACTAAGAGAACGGCTGACAGACAACTACAATGCAGTCTCTATTGTGGTTGTAGTTGTGTTTGTGTTTGTGTTTCTCAGTAACTTAAAGATGAGAGCATCAGTTGAGATGATGTTTTACACACCTGCAAGCAATGCTTGTAAATATAAATGGTTGACTGATTATACACGTATACGTACATATATATGTTCATATGTATGTATGTATGTATGAATTTTAGTGGATATGTACGTTTCTGTTTCCTTTTTCAGGTTATTTATGCTGGCTGTGTTGTGTTTATGTGTGTTCCTGTGTGTGTGTGTGTGTATATATACAATGGTTGGTTAGTTACTTGGATAGATAACAACAGTAAGGCATTGTCATCATATCCATCGTATTCATAATTATTATCTACTTTGTGGACATCTTTATTAGGGTTTCTTACTCTCTACTCGTTAAAATTGTAAAATTAATAAAATTTCCTTGTCACTATTACGATAGGAGGCCTATTTAAGAAAATATATACTGTACACACCGTATATGTAGTGTTAACGAGGTGCATTATTGCCTGATTGGACCATCAATTCATATTATAACCTTTAGAAAGTACGCTGTACTAGTTGTATCCACAAAACATGTAGTAATCTAGCTAAGTGGCCTATTTAGCTACTAATGACGTTTTTAACATCGCAGAGAAACCCTATGTAACAGTTTAGAAGACAACATTTATAAGAAGACCGTAAAGGAAATAAGTTCAGGAAGTGGCACTATAACAACAGCCTCTTCACTCTCCCTCTCTCCCACACACACACACATAGAGGCATACGACTACATTTCTGCATCTTACATTTAACCACATATTCAATCATCGCACTTGTGTACATTCCACATATGCATTCATATGTATTTATACAGATAAGTGCATACACCGTATACATGACTACCTCGCTGATGTACTAAGAAAGCCAGAGTAATGTTTCATTGTATGTTTTTCTCCAGCTTTTTTTCGTCTTTAAAAGGGAACCCACACATATGCATCCACACACATTTAAAGTTGACAATATGATGTGATGTACACACATACAATGCTCACAAATTCATACCGAGACGTAAAGTTAAACTCATGCATGTAGGTGAGCTTATATTACATCACTGTGACATTAATAGGCGACCCGTTTCGCAGGCAACAAACTAAGCTTAGCCATCACATCAACATCTATTTATTGCTGGATACAGTTCTTAAGGTTATTGAAACAAAGTGATGATGAAAAATGGTTTCTTATATACTCTGTTACAGATATACGCTTATACACTCAATGGGCTGGCTGTAATAAGGCTTCGTGTTCATTTCACATGTGCGGTTTCATAAAGCAAGAGTCAGGTGGTCTTAAGTTGCGGTATTGTGGCGTTTTTACATTATCCTCGTTTCGTTCTTAAGTCACAGCTATTAGTTCTGCAGTTATTGTTGTTAGTGTTTCTCCCTTTAGCCTTTTAAGGCTTTACTCATGTTTAATTTAAAATGATACACACACACACACACACAATTTATAAATAATTTATAGAGTAAATTATATACCATTAGAGGTGCATTTGTATTTTTTTTTATAAAAGATTTAAAAAAATTAAAATTATTGAAAAAAATGTTGTTCATGTTCAGAATTGGATTATCTACACAAGATTTGTCAATGACTTGAATTTTTAACAATAAATTTGTCGATTACTTTCATATTTTACAGTGAATTTATCGATTACTTGCATATTTTTCAGTAAATTTGTCGATTACTTTCATATTTTACAGTAAATTTATCGATTACTTGCATATTTTACAGAAAATTTGTCGATTACTTGCATATTTTTCAGTAAATTCATCGATTTCTAGCATATTTTACAGACAATTTGTCGATTACTTGCATATTTTGCAGTAAATTTGTCGATTACATGTAATTTTTTACAGTAAATTTATCGATTACTTCCATATTTTATAGTAAATTTGCCAATGACTTGCATTTTTTACAGTAAATTTATCGATTACTTGCATATTTTATAGTAAATTTGCGATTGACTTGCATATTTTACAGAAAATTTGTCGATGACTTAAATTTTTTACCATAAATTTATCGATTACTTGCATTTTCTATAGACAATTTTTTCTCTGTCATTTAACTTTAATTTTTTTTTTATTCTAAGCCAAGATTTACGTACAACAACGAATTGAAATCTTTTCAAATGTAAATTATCTATTGAAACACCTTTAAAATGCTGCACTTTAATATGATGAAAAATATTATAGTATATCGTGCACTTCCCTATACAGATAAATTGATTACCCCGCTAAATATATGCAACGTAGTTTTAGTCGGCCGTATTCAATCTATTAATTTACCATCACAAAAAAATATTTATTTATAATCGAACATCAGACCTCAACCTACGTACACAACCAGCACAAACATTATGTATTTTTATATGCGCTTTTATATACCATTTAGTTTTTAGAAATAATTTAAATAAACCTTTATGCTTTTGCTCTCTATTTTCCTTTCTATTTCTTTCTCTCTCTCTCTCTCTTTTTCTCTCATGTTTGCAAGTGTAATTTAAATGAGCCATTATGCCTCACATATTCATATAAATGCTATCGTATTACATACTGTTGCATGTTTGTATGTGTGTGTGTATGTAACGCTGTATTTGATTAAATATTTTTTTAATGGCTGAATATGTATGTGAGTGTATGTATGTGTGATGAACTCATCTGTATGCAAATTAATATTTTAATTGACATTTTCTATGAATCGGTTTTTATTTTCTGTTCACACTTCTCAGGTTTGCTTTGCCATTCACTCTCCCTCCCCGCACTCTCTTTCTCTCTTTACTACTCTTCTATTATTTTTGCTTTTCATATCAAACAAGCCTTTGACTCTGACACAGTCACAGCACAGCCATTGTGTTTGGAACAAAAACAAAAACAAACAAAAAAGAGAGAAATTTCTTTATGGCAAAGTGTATATGGTTGTGTGGTGATGTAGAATATGAATGTATGTGTGTGTTCTGTTGAACAAATGAAAATAAATACAAAACAAATAGAAGAACCGTTGCAATAGGCCAAGAACGATTTTATGATATCCTTACTTTGCGTAACCATTTACAGGTTTTGTTTGGATGTGGATTTTATATTCAAGACAGCAATTTATTTATGAAGCCCAGCAAGTAATGCAAGATAAGGGAGATAAAAGGGTTGACCTCAAGAAGATGAGAAGTTTGATTAAAAATTAAAATTTTGTTTGCAAAACTAATCACAAAAGCTAGTGTCAGTGTAATTTTGCAAGAATCGAACATGACAAAGATTCGATGTTACCAACCAGCACGATACACACAATATACCTGCACTGTCTGTAATACTCAAGGATTGTAATGGAAACATGTGCCAAGTTGGATGGCTGGATGAATGTTTGATTTGCTTGACTGCTTTAGCACTTGGCTGATGTGTTTAGCATAACGAGCATAATGTGATTTAACCATCAAAGGATTAAAAATAAACAACAAAAACAAGGAGTGTTAATTAAATATTTTTCATATTTTTTTCTCTCTATTTGCTCTCTCTGAATAACTCTTTTAGCTCAGCTTTTATATTTCCAGCAGATTTTATTGCTCTACTCCATTTCTCTGTGTATATGTATGTAGGCAGTCAGTCTATCACACACCCTGACAATATTCGTTTAACTTTCACGGATTCTATTTAGAAATATGCAAATTGAGACAATATTGGCAATGTTTCTTTCTGTGTTAATCGTTTACAAAATTTCATTGAAATTTAAATGTATTTCTCAGAGTTTTATTATGAAATACTTCCAGCGGTTTTAAATGAGAATGTAAAAGGGATTTTTCATAAGATTTATTTAATCAAAGAAAATTGTAATTAATTTTTGGCATAATTTTGTAAGCGATAACAATAACATGGTAAGTGATTTACTTTGTAATAAATTTGTAGAACGAATTTCTATTTAATATTTAGAAATGTTTCAAAATAAAGTTATTTTCAAATTCTTCAGTTAAGATCAAAGGAATCGAAATGACGTATATAGACTGAAATCAGTTTATATTGCAAGAGATCGGAAAGTCTGCTTCACGGCAATATTTCAGGTATAGATAGAGAAACTAAACCATTTCTGTAAAGCTTTGGTTTTGGATTTAATTGGTTAATAGAATGATATCCATTACAATAAACTGTAGACTAGAAATCAGCAATGAGTATCCAAAAGATGAGTAGAATCGAATCATACTTATAATATCTTATACTTATACGCATTCATACTTATTTTAATATCATGGAACGTATACTCATATTCAAAGTTTGAAGTACGAGTACTACTTAACAAGACGTATGATGTTATCGTTTTCGACTGTCCATAACTCAACATATACACGAAGCACAAAATAAGTATGAATCGCTTACAAACACTACAATACTCACTAGAAGGTTGTTTGTTTGCTCTGCTTGCTGCTCTGTCTTTTTTGCTTATGTGTCTGTTTTTTTTTTGGCAACAACAACTAAGACTGTTATGAAGTCGCCATGGTCTAACAGCTTATTAGACGAAAGGCCCGAGTTCAAATCCCAGGTCAGACATTAAAACGAAAATATGAAAATATTTCTTCGGCGACTTCCTCTCAGCAGATTTCTGGCAAAAACTCTGAGAGTAAAAATTGCCATGAAAAGCTTCTCAAAAATCTGTCGTTCGGAGTCGACTTTAAACTGTAGGTCCCGCTACTCATGTATAAAATGAACGCACACAACACGAGTGGTGTTAGAAGCTAGGACGTTGTACAATGGGTCAATTCGACCTCCGGGTACTGTACTTGTCACAGTTGACAAGTACACGTCCTCTAACCAAACCTAACGTAACCTAACTAAGACTGTAAATTAAAACCACTCGAATCATTCCTAAGTATTATAAGAATTTTTCTCAAGTTATGAATCTGAGTGGGTAGGCTTATGAATCAAACATATTTCGAATGGTATGAGTTTGATGTCAACGTTGTACGCATACTCATTGCCACCTGTACTTATAAATCAACGTAGTGTAGTGAGTATGAATGAATCAGAGTACATAGTTAAATTTCAATATTATTGACTCGCTTATATTAAAAATTTCGTGGGTGCTTATGAGTAGCGAAAAAACGACTCATAGCTGATCTCTAATAATGAGCTTTAGTTTCTACGTAATAGTCATATACACTTAACTCGTAACTCCGTATCAGAATGGAAGTCATTATCTCTTATCGTGATTTTAAGCGAATTTTCAATTAATTTCTCAATAATTTTTAACACACGCTTTAGTAATTAATAAAGAAAAGAGCGGAGTGGAGAATTTAAAAATAAAATTAAAAAAAAACCTCCTTATTTTTTACAGTTAAATGGACTTGTGCTGTTTACACCTTCCCCCCTACCATTTGCAATAAATTGTAAGGATTTTAAATTTTAATTTATAATTCACAAGCACAGTTGCACACATCAATTAAGTCATTTACCAAAATCATAAGGGGAACGAGGTGGTGGTAGGAGGAGGAGGTCAAATAAAAAATCAAAAGAGAGAAAAACCAGGGAGGCATTACAGTCAATGCAGAATGCATGTGAATGCTATGAATGAATTCATTCAGTAAACGGTCGAGTGCAATGAGTGTGTTAATTGTGGATGCAATTGTTTACCGTTATACACCTGAATAGTCAAAGTGATACATCAGACACACAAACACACACGCATAAACACTGAATAATGGTATTGTGTTTGTGTTTGAAAAGTACAAACAATAACAGGCAGCATGCATACGAGCATCATTGGCTCAAACATACTTGAATTCCTATGTTTGGTATGCTTGTGCATGTGTATAAGTGTGTCTCTCTCGTTCTCTCGTTGCCTAGCTTTGAAATGGAATTTGTTTGAATGTTTGTTTGTTTTTTCCATTCGAGTTAAATGAGGCGTTATGAGATGCAATTTATGCACACCTTGTAAAGTAAATTTGTTTCACTAATTTTACATAAACTCAGCTGTCAAATACAATAATATTCAATATTTTTACTCTTTTACTCTTCTCCTCCTTCTCTTACTATCTCTCTCTTTTTATATTACTTTGTTTATTCTTGTGTTGTTGTTGTAGTAGTGGCTATTGCCTACTGTTATTAAAAGGTTTACATTTAATATGGAGAAAACGAAGCAACCCAACTCAACCATGTGAAAAAACAATTTAAATCGCCATTATCAGGTCCAAAGTGTAGTGCAACAAATTTTGTAAATATTTTTATCGCCTTTAAAATGCAATTTAAACCACCATACTAAACGCTACTTGGTTGTCATTTGAATATTAGCTTCCACAGAATATCCTCATAGTTGATTGTAGTTTTATTTTGTTTCTCTCTCTCTCTCTCTTCTATTTTAATGAAATTTTAATAGAGTTTTGTTATCCTGCAGGTATAAAAAATGATTTTCTAAACTTTATTCGTGTATACATGTATGGCTAGATTGTTTATTGATTACAATTATTAAACGATTAGTGGCGAAAAGCGGAATAAAAAAAATTTCTTGATACATACTTTTAATTGGTTTAGAACGGAAAAACATAAAAAATAAACGGAAAGGTGTCCAAATTCTTAAATAAAATACTCATAACCAATATTTGGTACATAGTTCCCGAATGCAATGAATTTTTCTGAAACTACGATATATAAGAGGCAGAAATTTGTAACGACACGTTTCCGCTTGGGTGCTGGGGTAGATCAGCGGCGTCCAGTGGCTACATAAAAAAAAACTTCGTTGAAGTTTTAACACTATTTATTAACAACTATGTTAGAGCTACATTAATCTAATATTAGCTAATAAGCCCTATGCCGGCCAAATAACGATTCGTCACGTCACAGCACCGAAGGCGTCAAGGGGGGTTGAGTCAGAACAACAGTCAAACGGCATGCGCCCTGGATGACTGCGGTCCTACTGGTCCTTGTTGTTGCCCCGGTTCGTCAAGTGACAGTGCCGAGGACGTCAAGGGGGTTGGAGTCAGAATAACAGTCAAACGGCATAAGCTCTGGATGACTGCAGTTTCTACTGGTCCTTTCTGTTACCCCGGCACAGTCAGTCAACTCAATCAAAGGAGGATGTCAGAGCAACAATCAAACGGCCTACGCACAGGATGATTGTGGCTCCAAGATCTCCCTTTGTTCGTCCGGTCAGTCAAATTCCCCGGAGGAGGTTGTCAGAACGTCAATCAAACGGCCTACGCACAGGATGATTTTGGTTCTGAGGCCTCCGGAGTCCGTCCAGTCACAGTTGCCAATGTTTTGCTGGTTGTAAATAAATCACAAGTGGGGACAACCACACCAGTTGGGATTTATCATATTTCCAGCACAGCCGACGTCTAGATCGACCTGCCTTACCAGCAACTCATCACCAACTGCCCCGATCGCTGAAGTCACGCTCGCTTTTATACACAAAGTTAACGAGTAACGGATCAAACATGATCGAACATCAATCATGTTGTGTCCTACTCTACAACCGACCAATGTGAGAGCATCAATCTAATTCAGCAGAGAGGTCGTGTAGGTCAATTGTGAGTCGTACGACAACCGTTATAAAGAATAATAATATTTCTAAAAATAGATCATAAGAGCTTAGCAAAATTACTTTACATATTTTAGGCACAGTGGGGCCTGTTATAAACTTATACTAAAATAATTACAATAGTTTTATTTACAATAATTCAAACCTCAAAAATATAAAAGAAAATGAACAATACATTAAATCCTAAATATCATCCAGTGATATGGTGTGGGCAAAAACAAGGTATCCGCCCTTTGTCATCACAAATTTTCATGAACACTGGGTTAGAAACAGTTTACAGCGTATAAATAGGTAAGTACAGGTAACTGTCCATCCAACGACTCAGGCTACATAAGTCCCACTACGATACCACAGTTTTCATTATTCCCTAGTTGCGGAACCAATCGGTACTTCTGGCGAAGCGGTTCAGACTGTCAATATGTGACAGTTCCTCCAGTTTGTTTACATAGTAGGCACCAAGATACATGTACCCAATGCGTGAAAAACAGTCTCCTCTTCTTCCTCATCTCTACAGCTTCTTCAAAAATTATTAACAAGGTGTCTAAGACGATGCGCCTCGGATGAATGCCCATAATGCAATGCCATGCAATAACTCCGACAATCATACTGAGCTCACGTCTTTAGTTCTGAGTTTCAGCAGACTTTCCATGCGCTTTCCATCCAGTGTTGAACAGATTTTCTGAGCCATTATGCACATGTACGAGGGCCACCCATCTATAGTTGGGATTTTTAAAAGGAGTCCCAAAGTAGAGAATTCATCGAACAGTTCGATAGTTGTGCCACGTCAGTTCATTTGCTTTAAAGTTGCCCGGAATGTCAGTGTGTCCTAGTACCCATATGATATACATACTTAGGTACAGTAAAATACAATATTATCTCACATAAAATATTAATTTGAGCATTATAGAGACGTCTTCATTGATAGTCTTGCATTCTTCAGCAGTTTTGACTATTTGCCTTAAGCATAAAGTACCTCAATCGCAACTGAAACAAACAAAGCTTTTACAGGTCACTCATAGACCCAGCAAACAGAAGCTTTACAGCATGGTCGTACTCCCAATTTGCGGAACACAAAATGGTTAGGTTAGGTTAGTTAGGTTAGGTCGGAGTGGTAGCTCTGATCTCACAAAGCTCACTTGAGCACGCATAGCGGCCCGTTGTGATGCCACGGGTGAACGCAGGCCCTGTACTAACCAAGTTCCACCAAAATCAGAGAAAAGGAGGAAGTTGGTCAGCGCAAGGTCTGCACAACAAAAGCACGACTACCCCGCACTGGAAAACCAGCCAGAAAGTTTGATGAACGAAGCTATATCCTTGATGTCAATAGATGATAGCTCCGTTAAGCGAACAAGGAATGGGGAGCCAAATAGCCTATATCTACACCTAGCAAGAGACGGGCACTGGCAGAGAAAGTGAACAACAGTCTCCTCTTCCTCAGTGAACCTGCATCCACGGCAAAAGTCGTTGAAAGGGAGCCTCATTCTTTCCGCGTGTCTACCTATGACGCAATGGCCTGTAAGCACTGCCACTGTAGTCGAGATGACATCACGACCGAGACCAAGTAATCGGTTGGTACGCCTTCTATCCATCCTGGGCCAGGTGAGTCTAGCGGTGGAGCAGGACTCCTCATTGACCCAGGATAGGTTGGCGTCCCGAAAGAACCTCCGCGCAATGGTCAACTTGACCGAGGCGAGTGGCATACCCAATTCAACAGAAGAGGATTCCGGAAGGAGCGCACCAGCTCTGGCGAGCTCGTCTGCCCTACAGTTACCCGGAATTCCACTGTGGCCGGGGACCCACACCAGAGAGACACTGGAGAAGCGCCCAGAAAGAAGGTCAAGACAGCGGCGACAATCCCTAACGATCCTAGAGTTAATCACGGAACCCGATAGAGATCCTATCGCGGCCTGACTATCAGAGAAGATCGAGACGCGAGTGAAAGGAGCATCGTTGACGAGGATCCATTGCGCGGCTCGGTAAATCGCCATCACCTCCGTCTGAAACACACTGCAGTAGTCCGGCACAAAATGGTTAGATTTTGCTGCAATTCCTTAAAGACGTTAGATTATAGGGTCATATATAAGAGCTAGCTTCACGAGGGAATGTAAAAAATTACACGACATTTTCTGTTCTGCTCTCTGACTTTAAGAAGTCATACACAGATGAACTAGGAATGTCATTACATTTCAATGGCTAATGACCGTCCATGTCAATACCAATTCAAACATACTGGAAAATCCATCTCTAAGAGTACTTGTAACCATGCGAGATAGAAAGTAACTGCGTTAGCCATTGTTACTAACACCCTGTAAAGCATATACGTTTCCCTAGTTCGATAAGAAAATGAAAAATTCTTCACATATTAACCCATACACATGCATACCTACATAAGCGTACATGCAAACACATACGAAAAAGGGTCGTTTAATGACTAGAGGCTAATAAAGAATGAAAAATAAAAACTCGATAAAGAAAAAATGGAACAAAAAAAAAAGAATTATTTTCTTGTACTTGTCGTCCATGTTTTCGCTGCTGCCTGCTGCCTGCGCCTGCATGCAATTCATAATAAAACATCATATCGTCACATTCGCCATACGCCATACGCCATACGCTTCTTTAGTTCTTGGCCAAACGTCAAGGTAAATTGAACGTTTCCAGTTCAGTTGGGCTTCAACATCATTTTTCCCTGCCATACGTTGCTATTGTTGTTGTTTTCTTTTTCGTTGTTTGCCTTGCTTTTTTTTTGGTGCGCTTCATGAATTTTCTCCTTGTTCTTGTGTTTATTTTCTCCTCTTCTCTTTATTTGGTTTCTTTTTTAGGAAGTCTTTCATTTTGAATTTGTTTGCGCCTGTATGTGTAAGTATATGTGTGTGTTTTATCGTTCTTCTTCGTTTCGGGTTGATGTTTTTTCATGGCCCCTGGGGCCAGTGAGTATATCATGACTCGGAGGGATTACCTGCTATGTTGCCATTAATTTAACTTTGTTTCCTTTCTTGTTTGCTTTTGACATTCGCCGTAAATGTCCTTTCGTTAACGTTGTATGCGTGTAGAGTATATGACTTTGCATTTGTGTGTGTGTATATGTGTGTAGAGGTGAAGTTAACACACATGCAAGGGCTTTCAGGTTGTTTTTGGTGGCTTAAGAAATTTTCTGAAGAGGCCAATTTGTTGTGGATTTCTTTTCTGAGCCTTCTTTAAGGTTTTCGTTAAAAAACCTTAATTGGGGAGTATGAAAATGACACTCTCCAGTGCATATAGGGCCCACTGAAATTGCAATTCCATATTTTTCGAAAAACTGCTTAGCGAAAGAAAACGTAAAAATTGTTTGGAAATTTTCAATTTCCTTTCTAAGTCATACTACCCTATGTGTTCGTATATATATGCCGCCTTTTTAAGAGTATCCTGCAACAATAAAAACCTCCACATCCATACCCGGCTTTACGTTATGCCTGACTATTTCCATACTCCTACCATGTAAAAGTAAATTGAGTGTGAGGTGCATGTATGGTTGTTGCTTGTTGGCCACATAATGGAAACCTTGAAGAATGATGATAAATCATTCATTTTTTCACTTGTTGTCGTTCTGTCGTTCATTCAAGCAGTGAGCCAGTCATTCAATTCAAACATACATACCAACCAACTTAAACCTTCTTTTTATTTATGGCCGTTGGCTACTTTTTCTCTTGTGGCCTTTAGGGAAATACTTCGTTGGTTTTCAACAATTACTTGATGTTCCATGCATCACATACATGCACAGACACACCCATACTCATGTATGAGAGTATATACTTACACAACCTTAATAATAACGGTTTCAATTCATATCCTCTCATAAGTATAACAACAACAGTCACAGCACCAGCAATAATAACAGCAACAACAATAAGAATGTCGACAAGAAGAAAAAAATTTGAAGAATCAAATCCTGTGTTATAGTGGTTACTGCAGTTACCTCCTCCTATATGTACATATGTACGTATGTACCTCCTCTATAATAGACTCTTTTGTTATTTCCGTTTTCGTCTACGTCCTCGTCAATTTAGCTCATAACCATCATCAGCATCATCATCATCGTTAGCATAAGCCTCACCGTTACCATTACCGTTACTGTTTATATGTTAATGTGTGTACGTATGTATTGGTGTATATGTCTGAGAGATGTCCTTAATGCTTTAGGCTTTTTATTCCAATTTGTGGTTGGTTTTAAGAATTCTATGGCCGGTTCATCATATTGCTGCAGCTTTTCTTCTCCTAGTTTTTTCCTTCTTGTTTTTGTTCCTTTTTTTTTTGCTATTTCCTCTTGCATTTCTTGAACTTCTAGCACACACACATACATACACACGTATGTATGTGTGGAATGATGCTGATGTTATGCTTCATAACTTACGTTTGGAACAATAAACATGTGAAATAAAGGATGCAAGGATGCCTTAATATTGTATCTTTGACTTTAACATGCGAGATAGAGTAGAGGTTTGCATCTTAAATTTAAATCGTACACAAGTTAAAAACAAAACTAAATTGATAGTGGAAACTATTTATTGGAATACACGATGATATTTCAATTTCTTTCAAAGTTTTATTTAGCCGTAGTCGCCATAATCGCCGTATTCTAGTAGGTAGTGTGTTGGCTTCTTCTTCCTGCAAAGACGAAAACGGAAACCTGATAACAGACTCGCAAGGGGTGCTGAGGTTATGGAGGAAACACTTCTCTACTCGGCTGCAAGGTGATGACGACAACAATTCCGCCTTTAGAGATGATGTTCCGAACCCGATCGACGATGACGGCGTGGAGATTCCGCCGCCTAGCCATGAAGAGGTCAAAGTCGCGATTATGCGTCTTAAAAACAATAAAGCGGCGGGTCCTGATGGCCTCCCCGCTGAATTGTTTAAGACCGGATGTAATGAGTTGGTAGGGCGCATGCACCAACTTATTTACAACATATGGCTAGAGGAAAGTATGCCCAACGATTGGAACCTCAGTGTCTCTGTCCTGTCCTGAAAAAGGGAGACCCTACGATATGCGCCAACTACAGGGGTATAAGTCTTCTCTCTATCGCATATAAGGTTCTTACAGGCGTATTGTGTGAACGATTGAAGCCACTCGTAAAAACACTGATTGGACCTTATCAGTGCGGCTTCAGACCTGGCAAGTCCACCATCGACCAGATCTTCACACTACGCCAAATCCTGGAAAAGACCCACGAGAAACAAGTCGACACACACCATCTTTTTGTCGACTATAAGGCAGCCTTCGATAGCCCCATAAGGGATCGTGTTTTTGCCGCAATGTCTGAGCTCAGTATACCTGTGAAGCTGATAAGGCTATGCAGAATGACGTTGAGCAATTCCTGCAGCTCCGTCAAGGTAGGAAAGGACCTCTCCGAACCTTTTGATACCGTGCGAGGTTTCAGACAAGGCGACCCCTTATCATGCGACCTCTTCAACTTCGTCATGGAGAGTGTTCTGCGAAAGGCGGGTGTGCATCGCAATGGCACTATTTTTCAAAAAAGTGTCCAGTTGCTTGCGTACGCTGACGACATTGACATTATAGGGCGTACCAAGCGAGATGTTACTGCTGCCTTTAGTGCTATTGAACGAGAGTCTAGTAAGATGGGTCTGGCAGTAAATGAGGGCAAAACAAAGTATATGTTATCGACAAGTAGAGACGCGCGGCGTATTGATTCTCAGATTACGGCCGATAACTATACTTTTGATACGGTCAAGGAATTCATCTATCTTGGCTCCGCCGTTACCACCAAAAATGAAGTCAGTCTGGAGATCAAGCGTAGAATCACTCTTGCCAACAGGTGTTATTATGGTCTCAGTAGGCAATTGAGTAGCAGAGACCTCTCTCGTGCGACGAAACTAACACTCTACAAGACGCTCATCCTCCCCGTGCTTCTTTATGGCGCAGAGGCATGGACCCCATTAAGAACAGATGCAGCAGCCTTGAGAGTGTTCGAGAGAAAAGTCCTACGCAAGATCTTCGGTCCAGTGCGAGTTGGCGATGATTTCCGTATCCGATCCAACAGTGAGCTGTTTGAGCTTCTCAACGACGTAGACGGCCATGTCGTTCGAATGTAGGAGGATGCTCCGGCGAGACAGGTATTTGATGCGGGAATCTGCGGAAGTCGGCGAAGAGGACGACCTTGTATCCGTTGGACGACCTGTTATCGATTGGTGTGACCAACTGGCGTAGGCGCGCAAGAAGCAGAGGCGCCTGGAAGGATGTGTTACGGCAGGCCGAAATCCGTTAAACGGGTTGTTATGGCCAATTAAGTAAGTAAGTAAGTAAGTGTGTTGGCTTATTAGACGTAAGGCCTCGGTTCAAATATTTCTGGCTAAATCTCTGAGGGTAAATAAAATTCATCATTACAATCCTGACTGAAGGGTTGTAATGACGAATTATGTATGTTATGTATGTATGTTATCCCCCTATTGAAATAATAAGTAAAATAAAATCAAAACACATTTCTTTAATATTTTAATTCTAGTTTAAGTACTTATTTGCGTTGAATTTAAAATTTTTTTGTTAATGAAAGAAAACAATCGACAACAACTTCAGAACAAACTGAACAGAACTGTCGAAAAGTCATAAGTTTTGTTTATGTTGCATGCAGCATCCTGACAACAAATAATCCTGTTGCAATTATCAAATACTCTTTATCTCATTTTCCCGCTACCATGCCAGACTACTCCATTCGGTTTGTGTTCATTTGTTGCTGTCAAACTTCATTTTGTTAAAAAGAACCAAAAAAAAAAAGACGAAAGAAAAACGAAAGCGAGTCGAAAAAATTTCACATGCTCGTACGCACTTTTCAGCTCATTAAAAACTTTTACGATTTTTTTGCGCTCTTTATCTCATTTTTTTAATGATTTTTTCTTTTCTTTAATGAAAAAGTTCTTAAAGTTTATCTCAACCCTTCCTTCTACGTACATATTTCGTAAGCAAAAACCGAAAGAAATGAAACGAAAATGAAAGAAAAAAATTGTTTCACAAATAATTCTGTTGTTTACACCAAACGAAATAAGAGAATAAAAATTTGAGAACAAAAATACAAAAAAAATAATAATAAAATAACTGTAAAGATAAAGAATTAAGTATGATGATAACGGTAATGATATGTTGGTAATGATGTTGAGAAAATCAACACTTCCGGCTTTATCCTTACCCATACACAGCCAGAGAGAATGCAAGACAGAGACAGTGAGTGACAGAGAGAGAGTGTGAGTGTAAGGGGAGGAGTATAAAGGGGTAAAATTATTAATAAAACGAAAAATCCAAAATAAAATTAAACAAAAAGTTTCTTCTTTTTTTTTCTTTTTTTTGCCTCGAAAATAAAATAAAATTATTAAGATGATATGATATGATATGATGATGTTGATACTGTTGCTGTTGCTGTTGCTGATGCCGACGATGAGATGATGTTGACGACGTCTCATTGAAATGTTTTTAATTAGATCGAGAAAACTTTTCTTCACTCTTTCTTTACTTGCCAAAAAAAAAAAAATGGAATGAAAAAAGAAAACCAGAGCCATATTATGATGAGGTTGGTGGTTGTTTCAGCACCAACAACACTCACTTTAACTCTTCAAACCCATTTTTAACTATGTATTACGGCCAGAATGTTCTATGGTTAGTTATAGTTATTTGGTATATGAACAGCCAAAAAACGTACTTCATGAAGATGACGTCTTTCCGAAAAAAAAGAAATAAGAAATAAAAAAAAATTACTAGAAAATAAGCAAACAATACAAAACAACTTTATTGATGTTAAAAGATTTATTTTTGTCAGACAACTCAAATTGAGACGAAAAACAATTTGCATATGTGGCACACAGTTTTGTGGAATAAAATATTTCTTCAGTTTACTATTTAATACCATAATTTAATGATTATTCGCAAACAGAACAACAGAGAGCCAAATTACACTGCTGTTCAATAAAATAGATTCACCATGATCGACATCTTGCAATTAATTAAAGAAGAGTTAAGCTTCAAATTTTTGAAATGTATCGGAATTATATTCATAAGAGGGCAGTGAACAAAGTGCAGTTACTTATTTACATATACTCTTTGCATAAGAGATGTCCAGTAAACCTTTCGAAGAGCAGGTGCATCTATTTTTTTGAACAGCACTGTAAATTCTAGTCACACAAGTAAACTTTTATTTCAAAATATGAAGGCTGATCATTAATGATTTTGTACCTCTCTGGATATGGCGATGTATGGCGCAGTCAATGCCGCTGTGATCGTCAGCTTAGATGCAGCATAAGTGCATAAGAGGTGCAGCATCTATGAAGGTTAAGATCAGAGATCAGCAAAGAGTATTCAAAAAGATGAGTAGAATTGTATCATACTCGTAATTTCTGATACTTATGCGCACGCAATCATACTTATTTTAATATCATGGAACCTCTGTACTCATAATCAAAGTTTGAAGTACTCATCATATTCATACTTAATAACACGTATGATGTTATTGATTTCAACTCTCCATGGCTCAGCAAATACAAGAATTATCGAGTTACTCGAATTATTTATAAATATTGTTACGTTTTTACCCTTTAAAAACGTTAAAAATATGAGTTCGTAGATTGCAAATGAAATAAAAGTAAATTAGTGTTTAATTTCAAAATCAATTCTTTATTGTCTGCACAAATCTGTGTGCACCCTGTGTTGATATTTATTCACACAATAACAATTTCCTTTAAATTGTTATTCTTCTCGTACACAACAACAATTCCCTTTGTTGTTCTCTTTGGTACACTCGTTCGTTAGAACTTCGAACTACGATTCTCTTCACACGCAACGCAACTTGTCTGATTGAATTATCACTCTTCTGCTTACAACCAGCGTTGCCAGAATTTTTTTGAAAAAAACTTTTTATTTCTGGGGAAAAAACTTTTTTTTACCAAAAAAAACTTGTTTTCTACAAAAGTTCCAAAATGTTTAAAGGAAACACAGGAGATCGGTGCCCTCTATTGGTGTTTTTTGCTACTTTTGCCCGGGCTAATAAAATACATAACATTTCCTTTAAAAATGTAATTATTGCGTGTTATTATCATTAAATTTATTGAAAAAAAATTTTAAATTAATTTTGTCGAAAAAACTTGATTTGTTAGAAAACAAATTTAATGAAAACTTTTTCGCATCCTAAAAAACTTGGAAAAAAAGGGAAAACTTGGCAAATGGCAACGCTGCTTACAACCCTTTTTGTAAGCAACAAACTTTCTGCTCGCGTAAACACTAACAACTGCTTACTTCGAACGCAACTGTGTCTTCACACAAGACTGACTGAACTATAACTCACTCCTCGTTGCTCGCTTTGTCTTGCATATTATATCGCTGGATCGACAGTCTAATGAATGCCCTTGGCAGAGAACGTAAACAACTCGCTTCTCTTATTGTTGTTAGTGGATCTTGTTTACATCTATCCTTGTAGCGTTGTTGTTGTTTGTTTACTTTGTCCCTTTTCTTTTTATACCTGATGTTATTGTTGCTTGTTTACTTTGATCACGCGATCAAGCCATTGTTTTTGTTGCTATATGTTTACTTCTTCGTTGATCATGTAAACAACTGTCTTATGTCGTTTTTGGAGCTTTTGTATATCACTTTATACATGATCAAGTCCGTTGTTTTGTTTTTGGAGCTTTTGTTTATTATTTTAATAACACCATTTCCATTTTCGTAACAATATTTTTCTAAAGTTATGAATCTGTACGAGTAGGCTTAAGAATCAAACATACATATTTCGATTGGTATGAGTTTGATGTCTACGTTGTACGCATACTTATTGCAACCTGTACTTATAAATCAACGTAGTGTAGTGAGTATAAATGAATCAGAATACATAGTTAAATTTAAATAGGGCTGACTTACTTATATTCAAAATTTCATGAGTGCTTATGAGTAGCGAAAAAACGATTCATTGCTGATCTCTGATACATACACTATACAACTCTATTATATGATATTAAAACTATATTTACGTTGCTATAAACTAAAGAAATTATAAATTACAAAAAAAAAGAAGAAAAATCATTAAATTTTAACAATATACATATGCATGACCATGTAATAATAAATTATGCATTCCAAAATTAAAAAAAAATAAAACAATTTTTTCTTATTTTTAATAATTTATTTATTATTCTATACATTTTATATTCATTCTTATATTCATGATTTGCATATTGGACTTAAGAAAACCACACAAAAGGGAAGAGAAACTCAGAAAAAGCAACCATAAGTTGTAAGTTGTAAGTTGTATTATGCTAATGCCTTTGCTATTCTTCTCAAGTTACCTTCATCCATATCGTTGCTCTACTCTTGAGACAAGACTTCAAACACTCCCTACAAACTTTGCAACATTTAGGGAAACCAAAGAATTTCTTTTATTAGCGATAGGGTATCGGCAATTCGTCTTGTAGTTTCGAATTAAAAATACGGCAAAAACTTTTTGAATTTCCTTCGTTTGTATTTTACATTAAAAAAAAAATAAAGGAAAACAGAATTTTTTTTTCTATAAATTGCATAATTAGTTTGCAGCAGCAGCAACAGTCAAGATAATTTGTTGTCATAAGTTTCTTATTCTTGTTTTTTTTTTGTTTTTGTTGTTTATCTGCATGTTAAAGAAAGTGATTAATGGACTTGCCATTTAGAGAGCTGATAAGCATGAAGAAAACGATATGCTCAGATAGAAAAAGAGCAGAGAATGAAAATGGAATTAATTTGCCTTCAGTTTGGAGTTCAAAATAAATTTAAAAATAAGTAAACAGACAAAATCATTCGTTCCTTTTTCAATAAATAAAGCTTTCGCAACAGAAATGTTAAATTTTAACACAAAAAGTATTGTTTTTGCCCGAAAATATGCAACATTTCTTTGGAAACTCAAAATAACAGTAAATTGTTTCTTTTTTTATTTTAATTTGGTTCATAGACCACTAAACATTCTAAAATTTCTACAAAATGTTGTGGAAAACAGCAAATAAAGCCTCCAAAACATACATACATACATAATTGGCCATTACAACCCTTCAGTCATGTTGTGTGCGTTAATTTTATACATGAGTGGCGGGACCTACAGTTTAAAGTCGACTCCGAACGACAGATTTTTTGAGAAGCTTTTTCATGGCAATTTTTACTCTCAGAGTTTTTGCCAGAAATCTGCTGAGAGGAAGTCGCCGAAGAAATATTTTTTCATATTTCATATTTCGTTTTGATGTCTGACCTGGGATTCGAACTCGGTCCTTTCGTCTAATAAGCCAACACACTACCTACTAGACCAGGGCGACTTCATAACTCCTTTTTTTCACTCCAAAACATACATTAACATTTATATGTAAATGATCGCCTAGTGTCAGTAAATTGAGCATTACTATCCTTTAGTCAGGATTACTACCTAACTTCTCCCACCACTGACGCGGTGTGTTATAATTTTATGCTTCAGTGGTGGGATCTACAGTTTAAAGTTGTCTACGAACGACAGATTTTTTGAGAATCTTTTCCCAGCAATTTTATTTCGTTCTGACAGTTTTTTTTTTCTCAAAAGACTACAGACGATGCAAGCAGCGTTTTAAAACACATTTTAAAGTAACAAAACAACCAATATTTCTATCCCGTTTTAGATAAGCTGTAGGTACTGGAATGCATCTTTCTATATCTGTAGCATGTGTTAGTTCTAGTGAAAATGGCATTGGATTGTCATAAGGAACTTCAATGATTTCCAGCTGTAGAGAGGTTGGAAAAATCTTTCAGATTAAAGCCGAATGTGGTATATCGATGCAAAAAAAAGTCAAATATTTCTGCCATAAAAGTCACAGGATTAGAAATAAACGAGCGAAGGTCACAAAAAAAGACAATGCCTATGTATAGTTGCAGATGGAACAGTCAATTTAAACATTAATTTAAAAACATTTCAATCAATTAGTTAACAATCAGCAAACATTTTCAACAAAGTAACCCTTTTCCAAGTATTTAAGTTGCCTTTAAAAAGAATAAAACGAGGTTACCTACGCAAAGGAGGCTACCTACGCAAAGGACTCGATTTAAGTGGCCTTTGTCAATAGCCTTAAGAATTTCCGTTACAATTCAAATTAATAAAAAAGAATTACACAAGCGAAGGACAAGAAAAGGAAATGCATCCGGGCAGAGAGTGAAGACGACCGGAGATGTAAAATAATTTCGTTTGCTAGCAAATAATTTTTAATTAAAACCACGGACGGTATCTACTTTCCAAGTTTTTTTTTGTTCTTTAGAAAAATTAGCATCTAAATAAATACTAATACAACAACAACTGATTATTATTGTTGTTGTTGTTGATGTTTTTGGCATCCTTTAGCGTTTTTTTTTCTCCTTCTTTTTTGATACCCTTTTATAAAGTTTTCCAACATATTCTTGGAAAATTTCTTTGTTAATCTAAAGGTAGAGGTAGAGACGGTTTTACATTGAAGGCAATAAGTTTAACAAAATTTTCTTTCTCTTGAGGTGGTGGGTGGGTGTTCTTCTTAAATTTTTCAATTTTTTTTCTTTCGTGTATTTGTAAATTAGTGAGTGAAAAAAAGTAGAAGATGATGTTGATGACAGTCTGACAGACATATTGACAGTTGAAGGTACAGCATTATTTTACAATTATGCTGTGGGTGTGTGTATGTTTTTTTTTTTTTTCTTTTATTCCACTCATTTTCATAATTTGAGGAATCATTCTATGCGGACAGTTGCCAAATCAACTCTTTCTCGTACCCTTCAAACATTTTTTTTTTTTTGTTCTATACCCGCAATAATTATTTTCCCCAAATTGTCAGCCAGTCAGTCATTTTGCTTATTGCAAGAGATTTCAGTGTGTAAGTGATGGTATAAAGAAAAGGTTTCGAAAATTTTTTAATTAAAAAAATTGCTTTCAATTCAGGTGAATTCATATCCTGCAGTTAGGAAAGAAAATTCTTTTTATTTACTTCGTTTTTTTTCTTTCATTTAAATTTTAAGTTCTTTAAGAAAAAAAAACGAAAAATTCATACGAATTAATAGACGCCATAGAAAATTTGTTATCCACACGAATCGTGTCTGTAAGAATCTTTAATTTTAAACCCTTTTGCCACACTTAACAACAACAAATAAAAGAGTACCAAAAACCGAAAAACAAAAAACAGAAACATATTTAGTAGTTGATAACTGTTATTGTTGCCTGCAATTTTTCTTTGTTTAATTGTCGCTCACATTCATTTTATGGCCATAAAAGATGACCATGATAGGCCTGACTGGGTCTACATTCGACACAAAGTGTATGATGGGTGTGTGGAGGGTAAAGGAAAATGATCACAAAACCCAAACATTTTTATGCTAAAAACACTTCTACTGAAATAAAGGAGTTTTTCCTATGATTACACACTAAATATACGAGGGTATTCAGGTAAAGATACCAGGCTGACCAATTCGAACATAGCGATGGAATGATTAAAAAAGCACACGTATGGAGCACTTATATCACTGTCGTCAGGGTTGTTTGTCTAAAAAGAAATATTATTCAGACCAGAGGTCAGCAATGAGTATTCAAAAATATTCAAAAAGTAGAATCGCATCATGTTCATAATTTCTGATACTTGTAAGCATTCATACATACATAATTGGCCATTACAACCCTTCAGTCAGGATTACGGCCTAGCTTCTCAACACCACTCATGTTGTGTGCGTTAATTTTATACATGAGTGGCGGGACCTACAGTTTAAAGTCGACTCCGAACGACAGATTTTTGAGAAGCTTTTCATGGCAATTTTTACTCTCAGAGATAAGTCAACACACTACCTACTAGACCACGGCGACTTCATATATGCATTCATACTATTTTAATATCGTGGAACCTCTACTCATATTCAAAGTTTGAGGTACTCATCATATTCATACTTAACAACACGTCAGATGCTGTTGATTTCGACGCTCCATAACTCGACATATATACACGAATCACAAAATAACTATGAATCGCGTACGAACACTAAAATACTCACTAGAAGGTTGTGTGTTTGCTCTGCTTTTTATTATTATAAGTATTTTTCTAAAGTTATGAATCTATATGAGTAGGCTTATGAATCAAACATATTTCGAATGGTATGAGTTTGATGTCGACGTTGGACGCATACTCATTGCATCCTGTACTTATAAATCAACGTTGTATAGAGTATGAATGAATCAGAGTACATAGTTAAATTTCAATATTGTTGGCTCATTTATATTCAAAATTTCATGAGTGCTTATGAGTAGCGAAAAAGCAATTCATTGCTGATCTGTGGTGTGTAATATGAACTCGAAGATAATTATTAATCGACCATGTGGTTGGGAACTTCGAGTTTTGAATGAATGCACGTATCACGTATCAGAAACCATCAACAAATCATATTGCTACCGCCAATTTTTTGCCAACCCTCGTTATTTTATAACATTTTTTTTCTTATAGTTTGCAACATACTCCATGTGTACATGTGAATGTTTACTTGTGATGCATTTCGCAATGTGGTAATTGCAATAGCAATTGTAGTTTAATCGTACTCATAATTATGGCCAAAATATATCTAAATTTCTACAACAACAACAACCACACAAACGAAGAGAGAGAGAGAGAGAGGGAGAAAGAAAAAAAGAAACCACAAACCAACCAGAAAATGGCCATTAAAATTGTAGTTGAGATTATGCACAGCCAGTGGTAGTGCTAGTGCTAGTGCCAGTGCCAGTACCAGTAAGTGTTAAGCGGACAATGGCATTCCATTGCACATCGTTTAATGACCAAAAATTTTTTTTGGTTTGCTGTCCATGCTATAACATTCCCTCTCCCATTCTTTCTCTCTCTCTCTCTGTATATCTAGTCGTAATAGATGAATAATAGTTTTTTTCTTCTTTTTTTTTGTCCGTTTCTATGCCTCATAAAAGATTGCAACCATAATTACGAGCACATTGAATATTTTCGAATGATTATTTCATAGCGATTAAGTGGAAATGTTTTCGAGCAATTCGTTCTTTGGTGGCAAGAAAGTCTTGATTAAAAATTTCAAAAATGAACTGAAATTGAAATGTGTTATCACTTGAAAATTTATAATTTAAAATGTTTTTCTAAGAAATATAAAAAGTGAAATGCATTCAAATTAATTAATTTGTTTATTTCTAGATCCATGTATTTGTAAATTGTATTACTTCTATGATTACATGATTAAAAGTTGCCATTCAAAAGCAAAAAAAAAAATATTTATTTTCATTAATTTATATGACCTTGTTCATGAATTTCTTAAAGTAAAAAACAAAAAAGTAAATAATTACACGGGCATTATTATTTCTATTTACAGTTTTGCTTGAAACTAAAATTAAAATTAAATTACAGTTCTTCCCCTTTCCACTATTTATTATGTAAATAAACAACAAAAATTAGTTTCCAGTTCCATAATATTATTTCCTAACTCTTGTTTTCATTTTTATTTGAATTTTTCTGCTTTTTTTTGTTGTTGTTTTTATTTTCAATTTTAAGTGAAGGAAATTTTATTTGATTTGAATTTCTTATTGCGCCATAAATTGCATCACAAGTCGTTTACATTATTTTTTTATTTTTGTTTTTCGAAATCAAAACAGCCTTCTTTAGTAGACTTTAAATTAAAAATTCTTTGAACTTGAACCATGAGTAGTAGAACCAATTTAATTAATGTCGTTTTAATTAATACTCAACGAAGTCTTGAATCGTTAAATGTTTTTTTTTTTTCATTACCAAGGCCATGATATTTCTTTATACGCTACGAAGTATATTTGATTGGATGTAAAGAATATTTAGAGGGTTCCGAGAAATTAAAGCTAAAAATAAAAAATAATTCAAATCTGTTCCGAGAAATTCTTTGAAGAAAATTTCATCACAATTCAAGTCGCAATAAGAACGATCCAAAACAAATACTTCTTAAAGTAAAGACTGATTGGCATAGATGTGGTAAGGAATTAAAGTACAGTGAAAGCTCCACTGGCGGACAGCTCTAATATGCGGACATCTCCGCTAGACGGACGATTTTCTAAGTCCCGTGAATTAGGTCGTGTTTTTAGAGCAAATTCGTCTCCCCTGGACGGACGCGGACACCTGTTTTTCCAGAAACATCTCCCATAGGCGGACAAATAAATATTGTAAAAGTCAAAGCTGAGCAATTTTATTGTATTTCGGTTTATCCCCCTTTTGTACTATGCGCAATGTGTAGAGATTACATAAATATTTGTTTGTTGAGTGTGTATTTTTCAAGTTAATCAGATTATGTAGCATTGCGTAGTGCGGTGATTCCCCGGTTTATTATTTTATGTAATGTGATGTTCATAGACAAAATCTAAATTGTGATTCCCCTTTTTATTTTGGTTTATGTGATGGTCAGTTAATTAGCTACTCTGACAATAAATACATATCAACGTATGTACAAGGTTCGTTTTCTCATGACGGAGTTGGTCCGTTGGTGAAAATCGATGATATTTTGAATGCCATTAAATACTGTGAGATCCTAGAAGAGAATATGCTCCCACATCTTCTGGAAAAAATGCCCCCAAACAGCATATTCCAACAAGACAATGACCTGAAGCTCTCTATTCGCTTGGTTCGTAACTACCTAAGCGATCATGATGTGCAAGTTTTGGATTAGCCGTCACAATCTCCCCTTAGAAAACCTATGAGAGACTTTAGATCGGGAAGCTAAGAAGAAAAATCCTTCAAATTTGGCGGCATTAGAAAAAATTTTAAAGTCAGAATGGAAAAAAATACCCCAACATACCATCGTGCCCCTAGTGGATTCTATGCCCTCCAGACTGCAAGCGGTAATAGAAAATAAAGGCTACGCCACCAATTATTAGTTTTAAGTATATTTTTAACCAACATTTTGTAAGAATTTACATTTAATTTAAATAAAGTTATGAATAACATAGCGTTGCATTTTTGTTGCTCGCTGAAATTTGGCACTTTTTTTCTTAAATGTTAAAATAAAAATAAGTGGATAGAAAAATTTTGATATTGTAACCTGCATTTGTTAACTAAGTTTGTGGAGCATAAAAATAAAAAAAAAGTTTTTAATTTCCGTACTTTTTTTTTGAAAGAGGCGCACATAAAGATCAATCCGCTTAGCGTTGCATTTTTTGTGCTCGCTACTGTATATGAATAAGAGGAAAATAAAAGTTAATGAAAATATTTTTAAAGATTATTTTTTATCGCAGTTATCGTTGGCAACAAATAATATACAGGTAGACATGTATTTATTAAATTTTTCCCGAAATATTTTAACAAAATATCCCTTGGACGGACATCTCCCCTAGGCGGACAAAAATGTCTCGACGGTCGGTGTCCGCCTATAGGAGCTTTTACTGTAATTTATTCTGTTACAACATTACGTAATCACTAGTTTTAAGCTATTTTGACCATACCCTGGCGAAAATAGGCATAATTTATATAAAGCAAAGCTTTAGATCCTTATAAGCACTTAAAAATGTTTTTCATCTCTTTAAATACATCACATAAATACATACATAATTGGCCACTACAACCCTGTAATCAGAATTGCAACCTAGCTTCTCACATCGCTTATGTTGTATGTGTTAATTTTTATACATGAGTGCCAAGGCCTATAGCTTAAAGCCGACTCCAAACAACAGATTTCTTTGAGAAACATTTAAATGGCAATTTTTATTTACTCTCAGAGTTATTGTCAGAAATCTGCAAAGAAAAAGGCGCCGAAGAAATATTTTTTCATATTTCGTTATGATGGAGATGTCTATCGTGGCCTCTCGTCTAATACGTCAACACACGCACTACCTGCGAGACTACGGCGACTTAATCTTGTTGAATTCAGTTCTTAATTTTACAAAACCTTAGGCTAAGAAATATCAGATTATGTTAATAAAATAAGCGAATGCCGTTTACAGTAGAACACTCTCTTAGGGTTCAATCGTATTTAAAATATTTAAATAGACAAACAAAATAGATTTTATTCTTCGTCAGGGGTTATCACTTCAGTGAATGATTCCGAGTGAAGAGGAACTTAGGCCATACTACCGTATGGATATCATTCCAAATTTCAAAACGGATATCTATATGTGGAATGCCCTTCCCGCAGAAGTTTTTCCCGACATTTATAAACAGATTTAAGTCTAGTATCCATTAATAGCAATCCTATATTCCTAGTGCGAAGCAGAGATCAGTAATGAGTATTCAAAAAGAGAATTTCTGATACTTATGGAACCTCTACTCATATACAAATTTTTAAGTTCTTAACAACACGTATGATGTTGTTGATAGTTGCTCTCCGTAACTCAACATGTATACACGAATCACAAACTAAGTATGAATCGAGTACGAACAGTAAAATACTTAATAGAAGGTTGTGTGTTTCCTCTGCTTGTTGCTTTGTCTGCTTTGCTCATGTGTCTTTTTTCTTTTTTTTACAAATGCAACAATAACTAAGACTGTAAATTTTGATGAATGATTCGAGTCACTCGAATAATTCTAAGGTTAAGAATCTGAACAAGTAGGCTTATGTGAATCAAACATAGTTCGAATGGTATGAGTTTGATGTTAATATTGTATGCATACTCATTGCGACTTGTATTTATAAATCAACGTTGTGAAGAGTATGTATGAATCAGAGTACATAGTTAAACTTCAATATTGTTGACTCACTTACATATATTCAAAATTTCATGAGTGCTTATGAGTAGCAAATGAAAACGATTCATTGCTGATCTCTGGTATGAACACAAGCCACTGCATGTTTTTATTTGCAAATTAATAAAACATATTAGCTGCTTAAAGGGAAATCATTAATAGCGCATCATATCTTTTCAAGCTCCATCATTTGGTAATCTAGTGAGTAGTTTGCTATACTATTAGTGTGATTGTTGTTGGTTCGATTTCCACCAGAGATTCTGGTCTATTGCACTATACTGGTCTTAAATTTGAATTCTCTGGTTTTGCTTATTTAAACTGTGCATTAATGCATTCATCAAACTGTCAACCGCTCAATAATGAAGCATCTTTTATTTGAAGATTGTTTATGGATTTAAAGAAATTATTTTTATACAATCAAATATACATACATACATATACGATGGCGACATTTGTTTTTTATTTTTAGACTTTCAAATATTTTGCACCCGCAAACATTTTGTTTCATTTATACTATAGGGTGTTTCTTATAGAGGTATAGAACTTGAAGTTGGCATTACTTTTCAAGATGGCGACCGATTTAACAGCTGTCAAGTGATTTATTCTCAGTTTGGTTTGGCAATTCATCATGAATAGACTCACGCCTGAACAACGCTTGCAAATAGTGCAATTTTATTTCGAAAATAATGGTTCTGTGCGGAAAACGTTGTTCCCGATTTTCATAAGCGAATTCTGTTTAGCGATGAAGCGCACTTTTGGTTGGCTGCCGCATTTGGAGTGAAGGTAATCCTCAAGTGTATGTGGAAACACCGTTACATCCAGAAAAACTGACTGTTTGGTGCGCTTTATGGGCTGGTGGAATCATTGGTCCGTACTTTTTCAAAAACGATGGTGGCTAGAACGTTACAGTCAGTGGTGATCGGTATAGAGCCATGATTACTAACTTTTTCATTCCTGAATTGAATAACCATGATGTCCAGGAGATCGGGTTTCAACAAGACGGCACAGCATGTCACACAGCTCGTGCCACAATAGATTTATTGAAAGACACGTTTGGTGACCGCCTAATTTCACGTTTTGGACCTGTGAATTGGCCTCCAAGATCTTGTGATTTAACACCGCTAGACTACTTTCTGTGGGGCTATGTAAAGTCATTGGTCTATGCGGTAAAGCCACAAACGCTTGACCATTTGAAAGACAACATTCACCGTGTTATTGCCGATATACGGCCACAAATGTTGGAAAAAGTCATCGAAAATTGGACGTCCAGATCGGACTACATCCGCGCCAGCCGTGGCGGTCATATGCCAGAAATCATATTTAAAATGTAATGCCACAAGATTATCTTTCGGATAAATAAAATTCATGTCAATCGAATAATCCATCGTTGTTTTATTGCAACTTAAAGTTCTATACCTCTATAAAAAACACCCGTTAGAACAAGAGTGTGTGAAAATGTTATTTTGAAAATATTTTTTTAATATTTTTCAGTTTGAGAAAACATAAAGAAAACATTGTTAAACAAGGCCATTTATTTCTGGAAAAATTGTTTTTCTTTTTAGTTTTCTAAAACGTTTGGAGGTCAGTAGCAAAAACGTGTGTGCCAATAGGTAAAAGACTTCTGAAAATATGATTTTTATTTTCATAAATAATGGATCAATTAGAGAGAAAAATTTAGAAGAAGGCCTATATACACTTTTGTACAATTCCACCGATTTTAATTTGTAATTGTGTATTTACTTTGTTAAATCGTAATAATTAAATCTCGGAGATTTTTAAAGGTCCAAGTAAAAGTTGAACATTGAGTGATGAAATCTTTAATCTAAAAACTTTGTTTTGACGATTAATTTTTTATAAATATATACCGGGAAATTACAGAATGTCTTAGGGCCTTTATTGACGTACTATTTAAGCAATAAAAAACATTAAAACATTGGTTTTTTTAATCTATAAATTTTATTGTCAATATACATACATATTAATTTAAAATATAAATAAAAAAATGGAATAAAAATGTTTAAAAATAAAAAAAAACTAAAAACATAACAGCTGTCAGTGTAATTTTAATTTTAAAAATTAAAAAATAATTACAAAAAAAAATTGCAAATTAAATACTAAAACAACAAAAAAAAATCTAAAAAGATTTAAATTCATTTAGAGACAAACGAATAAGTCTTATAAGTTATTATTAACCCTTTAAGTATGCTAAATAGACATATATAAACTATAATTAAATATTTTTTTATTTTCTTTTTATTTTTGTTTTTATTTTTAGTTTTTAATAAAATTTATATTAATTTACTAAAACACAGCATACTTGACCATTGGCACAGTCTGTACCCGGTCTCATAAGAGTTCTGTGGCAACGATCCATACATTCGCCCAAATGTTCTCTACAGGGTCCTGGCCTTACAGGTACTACAGTGACGTCACACAGTATCCAAAATAAGTTGATAGATGGATGGATGATGGGCATATGAAATCAAAATGGAATTTCAAATGGAGGCGAATAAAATGCAAATAATAATACCAATTAGAATTTGTTGATTTTTTTTTTCAAGGAATTATTTTAATTTTTTAAGGAATTTTAGGTGTTAGTGAGATAATTTTTTACTGATTTTTTTTGTTTTTGTTTTCATTGTTTTGGAAGAGTTTTAGTTTAGTTTTGATAAAATTGTAAATTAGTATCATTTGTTTTGTTTGAAATATGTTTTATGTGTTGCATTCAACTTACATTCATAACAGCATTCGACACCGCGATGGGTATTGGAGGGACATAAGCCTTTTTTGCTAGTGGGCTCATTACAATCGCTATGATGCACACACAGGCCACCCACTAATACACATTCACGATCACCGGGAAACACTTCAACACCCTGGATCTCTTAAAAATATAAAGAAAAGAAGTTTAATTTAATAATAAATTCTGTCGTTAATAATAATCTGAAACAAAAATTAAAAAAATTTAAGAATTTATCAAGAGAAAAAGACCTTCATTTCACCTGTTTTTGGTTTTTTTCTTATTCAAACAAACTTTTGGCCTAGTTTTTAAGGTCTTGCAATTCTCTTAAATCAATCACTTTAAAAATACAAAATACAACAGCAACACAATCAATCAAAAGATATCATATGCTTTTAAAATTTTGCATTGTTCAGATGATCTGATATCGAAATGTATACAAAACCCATTTTTTTGTTTTTATTTTCTTAAAAACTCAACAATATAATCCACTTCACATTTCGTTTTGCATTAAAAGACAGAAAAAAAAAACAGAAAAAAGAAATACAACCATATGGAGAAACTAGTCACGAGTTTATTGTTGTTCACTCTGAGGAAGTCAATAAACTGTCACATGTGACACATGGCTGGCTGGGCATTGTAATCGTCAACAAAAAATCAAAAAGAAAAAAAGGAAAAACGTTTTACAGACAATGATTGTTTGCTTTTATTTTATTTATTTATTTGTTTACATAACATTATTATTCAATTTATGAAAAATAAATGTAAAAGATTACGGGACTAAACAAATATTGTATTTAATTATTTATTATTACAATAAAATTTAAAAAAAAAGTCATAAACAAAAATTTTAAGTTTCATGAGATTTCATTCTCTAACAGCTCTGCATATAATTGATTAACGTGAATATTAATTTCTATGCTCTAAAAATATTTGGCAATTATTTATTTAAGAAATTATATCCAATAAGATATGATTAGAATAATTAACACGTATAATTGGATCATTTAATTAAGATGCAAATACACAGAGAAAACTGAACCTAATAAATACATAGTAAATTAGAACAAAGTTTATAAGATTTCTCTATGGTTTTTTTTCAAGAAGAGATTCTTATTGTTTTTATAAGGAAAGCCTTTTTGAAAAAATCAAGAAGAAAACTTAGGGATTATACTAGATAGTCTTCTTGATTTTTTTAAAAAGGTTTTCTCCTTAATTTTATTAGGCTTTCTTTTTGTTTTTTTTCAAAAGGATTTTCTTCTTGATTTTATTAGGCCCTCTTTTTGTTTTTTTTCAAAAAGATTTTCTTCTTAATTTTATAAAACTATCCCTTTATTTTTCCAAAATAATACTTATTGATTTTGCTTTTTACATAACCTAAGAAATCATTATATCGTGGCCACTCTTGAAAAATATTCGACAAAGATTTGGCATTTTGTATCTCATCAATTCTATTTTTCTTTGTTTCCGTCCAGAAAGAAATCACCTGTTCCCATGAATTGCAATTGTGCTGCAACCAGCACTTTTGCTCGAAATATTTATCTTTGAAAGAGAAAGATAGACGTATAAAGATGTACATATATTAATTTAAGGAGTTTTACCATTATGCAAATCTTTAAAAGATTCGTCCGCAGTGACAGGATAATCATCGATTTTTCTTTTTCAAAATTAGTCCAACGAGAAAATAACTTTCCTTCCCGTCTTTTATAACACTTTTTTTGTTGAAATTAAAACAATTCAATATTTTTATTTGAACTTTGTTTACTTTGTTACTTTGTTCTTTTAAGAAGAAATATTTTTATTACTTTTTTCCACTTCTTTACTTGCCACTTATTAAAACATTAATAAGATAATTTACACATGATCAAATAGAAACCTAATGAAATCAATAAGGCGTACTCTTTAAAAAAAAATTATTAAGTAGCCTAATGAAATCTATAAGAAAAACCTTTTTGAAAAAATTGATTAGGTAGCCCAATGAAATTAATAAGAAATTCTTGTTTTATACAATTTAGAAGAAAACACAATAGAATCGATAAGTTTTTCTCTATGGATTGTATTTTTTGTGGCAAAAGTGACGGAATTTGAGTAAAAAAATGGTAAATAACAAGTTTTCTTCTTAAATGTATGTGTTTTACTTTTTGAAAAAATTAAAAAGATTTATCACATAAAAATAATAAGAGATCTCTACGAAAAAATCTTCGTTTCTTTCTGCTGTAATACCCCTCACTCCAAAAACGTTTCGTAGAGAAAATCTTCTTGATTTTATTAGGCAGTTTTCGTTCTGTGTACAATTAAAAAATAGCTGCAGCCTTAAGAAATTAATAATTATACACTGTTAGATACATAAACATTTGCCATAGACAACAGGCAACAGATGTGATAATCAATTAGCAACAAGTCCAGCCAGATGCATGTGTACCTTCCAACCAATCTCACACAGATTCAGACGAGGCACTATCAATGTGAGTGAACTGGCGTTATTCATACATAACATACATAATTGGTCATTGCAAGCCTTTAGTCAGGATTACAACCTAGCTACTCACACCACTTATGTTGTGCTTGATAATTTTTATACATGAGTGGGGATAGCTACAGTTTAAAATTGATTCCGAACGACAGATTTTTGGGGAACTTTTCATGACAATTTCATTTGCTCTCAGAGTTTTTGCCAGAAATCTGCTGAGAGGAAGTCGGCAAGGAAATATTTTTTTTTTTTATATTTTCGTTTGGATGTGTGACGTAGGGTTTAAACCGTGGCATTACGTCTAAAAATCCTACACTACCTACAAGACTACAGCGACTACATTACTCAATCAACAAATCAATAAAAAAAGGAATCGATGTAGTAGCGCCTCATATAGACGTGCTTGATCGACCATAACTTTCTTATTTTTCTTATTTAAATGCGATTAGTTATTAAAATTAATTTCTAATTCATTTCTATTCATTTCTATTTCTAATTAATTTTATTACACTCGTCAGTCTCTCTTTTATTGTGTCATAATGCCGTTTTTATTTTTAACCATTAATGTCTACCAAGAAGAGAAAAAAACGCAACTCGATAATCAATCAATAAAAATCCGCCTATAAACTTTCTAAATTAACACATATTGATTGAAAACGTTAAATGATCAATAAAAAAAAAGATGAATAAAAAAATAAAAATAATTTGTTTATTTTGATTTTGTTTTTGATTTTGATTTTTTACAACAAGGTCATACCATTCAAAAACAAAAACAAACTAGAAAAATTTAATAATTTATGCAACACGAATGAACGACATTGTATATACAATCAGCGCCACAACATGATGACAAACGTCATTCTTCAAGTGATATGTTGTGTTGTGCAGTGTTGTGAGGTGTGATGTGATGGCAATAAATAATTGAATTGAAGTTGGACTTGTCCGCCATCTACTAATTGAATCACACTTTATTTTTCCACACACACAAGGTTCATTGACTTGGCAAGAGAGTGTCGAGAGTGCCGAGTGTGGGGTATTTAGTATTTTGATTTTGATTTAGTTTAACAATACAAATACATATGAAGACTAAATGCTGAACATGTTTTTATTTTTGCCATGTTATTATAAACAAATAGACAAACAAAACAAAAAAGAAAAAAAAATTAAAATAAAATTGTCATGAAGCCAAATTGTTTGAAATTGTTTTTCAAATTTTATTGTTAAACATTCCCAGCCATAGATGGTCATGTACGATTGTGGCACGTATTGACGGTTTCTCCACAATTAGAAATTTGATTACAAGACAAAAAAACTATCCATTATTTGTTTAGAATATTTTATAAAAATTTTAATAAAAATTACGCACATTCAAATGTTTTCGGAATCTATCAAATTGATGGAACATCTATCACGCATATCCTGAATAACAATTATTCTAATTCCAATATCAACATAAACTTCGTAAAGCGATTTGTCGGCAAAATGAAATTAAATAAAGTTGCCGAAGTCACCTGAAATAAATCCTGGTACCTACATACAACGCTTCAGTCAGGATCATATTTTATTTTTTCATATTTCGTTTCTGGTCTCTGACATGGGATTTGAACCGTGGCCTTACGCCGATTCTCAATTATTTCCCTTAACATTTGAAAAGGTCTTAACGTTCTTAAGCAGTTAAACCTATAAAGTGCCCCCTTTATGTTTTCTACTTTAAGATATTATCTGCCTTCTGGACCTCATCCAAAGTTGAACAACCTTAACAGGTACACTAGCTGGAATTTACAAAAACACAAGTTGCCGAAGTCTAGTAGGTAGGTAGTTTGTTGGCTTATTAGACGTGGGACCATCGTTCAAACCCCAGGCCAGATATCTCAACATGTGTAAAAATAGTTTCTCAAAAACTTGTGGTTCGGAGTCGACTTTAAACGGTAGCTCTCATTACTAATGGATAAAATTAACACATGCTGGTGTGAGAAGCTAGGTTTTAATCGTAACTGACATGTTGTAATGATCAAGTGAGTGAGTAAGTAAGTACTTGTAATGAAGTCAAAATAAAAACAACTCGCAATAAACAGCTTCTAAACAACAAGTACAGTTTATATCCCTCAAAGTGTACTTAAAATTATGGCGCCTGCTGTGTATTAACATCCACTGGGTTATCAGAGACTGCTTAGTCATTAATTTATTGGCTGTAAACAATATTATAACGCCCACTGTATGCGCTTTCACCTGATTATCTCCAAATGAAATATATTTCTTTGCAGTATTTTTTTTTTTGAAATAAGAAAAAAAATCCCCAACCATTAAAACCGATTTAAAGAAGTTTCTCGAATACTGATAAGAACCAAATTTAAAATATTTTTGTTTTGAATTTGTACCGTATTTATTACGTTCTTAAATAACGAAAAAAAAATTTAATCGAATTTAACCCAATTATCTCAAATGAAGTGTCAATGTCAGGGTTCTTTTTATTTTTATACACACTTTTTATATAAAAAAAATAGACAAGCTTCTCAGACAGATCAATGCGTTTCTGATTTATAAAAAAAAATTTAAAAAAATAAATAAAATAAAAATTAATTGCGCAATTGATTATAAATAAATCAAGTTTCTTTTCTTTTTTTTTTCTCTTTTTTTCATTACTTTGTTATGAAGAATTGTAAGCAGAATATTTTCTACTGACGATTTAAAATAAAAAAAAAATTAAAGAAAAACAAGACAAACATGAAACGGTTCAAAAGTTCAACATCGTAAAGATAATTTCAAAAGAGAGAGAACCAAGCCTATGTTAAGCCTCTGTTTGAAATTGTTTTTGGTTTTTGTTGTTGGTATACGTACTATATGTTTCAGGAATATCATTCACTTCATTATCATTCAGATTGGCTGTAACACACTGTATGGATATCAATGCGATTGCAATTATGGCATAAGTAAACAAAATTGATTTGTAAGACATGTTTTATGCTGATCTGGTCTTTCGTTTTTTAACTTTTTTTTTAATTATTTTGTTAATTTAAATAATTTTTGGAATTTAATTTTTTTGAACACTTGTTTTAATCGCCACGGTCTGCTTTCAACTGAATGTTCTAAATGTTCGACGCAACTTTTATAAACAAAAAATAAATTTTTAAACAATTTTTTTTAAATTAAACACTCATCATCATTCACCATCACCAGCAAGCAGTGGCAGTAATAAAAATTCACAATGTTTTTGTACTTTTTTTTCGAATTAATTTCAGTTTTTTTTTTAATTTTCAATTTAAATTTTTGATTTCAAATGTTTACTTTGTATACAAAAAATTTTCTTAATTTTCTTTTTTATTTTATTTTCTCAAATTATATTTTCCTCTTTTTATTTCTAATGATTGCGATTTTTCTTTCGTTTTTAACTGCGTGAAATGTTTCGCATAACTGCCAGCACAAATATTTTGTTTTGCATGCTCAACTAGTGAATACTAGCGACAGTGATCAGTCGGTTTGTGAAGCTGTTATTGGAATTACTATCAGAGAGTGATTGTCGTCGTCGTCTCTATTGTGATCAATGTGAGAGCAGAAAAGTAGTGTGTATTTGCGTGCAAAAAATTTACGTACTTTTTTAGGTACTTTTTGAATTTAATCACACTTTTTCAATAGTCATCAAATTAACATTAATACAGTGTTGAAACATTCAGTAGTTTAGCACTTTTTTCAGTACTTTTTCATTTCAAAAATACCGCAGTACCCTCGTGACGGGTTCAGTACTTTTTCATTATAACATATTTTGTCTTGAGCTTTTCAACTATTAATGGATGAGCAACATATTCAACGTAATGCTAAAGGTAGGATTAGGCTTTAGACCCGGTTAGCCAAACGTCCACGGAAAGTACATTCGTTTTTAGAACACGCAAAGCAATAAAATCGCTTGGCGAACCGTAATGTAATTTCGGTGAGCATTTGCATAGACCGTAGTCCTGACTGAAGGGTTGTAATGGCTAATTATGTTATATGTATGTATGTATTTGCATTGCTTTCCATATGCTACTACGTATGTTACATTTCGTTCCATTGACGTTTAACTAAACGGGCCTGTTATGTTTTGCTACGTTCCGAATCAGTCTTTTTTTGTCTTGTATGTGAGTGAATGTCGCCGTGGTCTAGTAGGTAGTGTGTTGGCTTATTAGACGAAAGGCCCGAGTTCGAATCCCAGGCCAGACATCAAAAACAAAATACAAAAAGTATTTCTTCGGCGACTTCCTCTCAGCAGATTTCTGGCAAAAACTCTGAGAGTAAAAATTGCCATGAAAAGCTTCTCAAAAAATCTGTCGTTCGGAGTCGACTTTAAACTGTAGGTCCCGCCACTCATGTATAAAATTAACGCACACAACATGAGTGGTGTTGAGAAGCTAGGCCGTAATCCTGACTGAAGGGTTGCAATGGCCAATTATGTATGTAAGTATGTATGTGAGGAATACGAATAAGTCGTTAGTTTTTCTGTTCCGTGCCGTATTAAATATAAATAAATAAATAGCCTAGTTGGTAGTGTAGGGGATCCTATTGGCAAAAGCTTTGAGAATAAATAACATTGCCATTTTCAAGTTTCTCAAAAATCTGTCGTTCGGAGTCGGAGTCCCGCCAACTCACTTATAAAATTAACATACACAAAGTAAGTGGTGTGAGAAGTTGGATCATAATCCTGATTGAAGAGTTATAATGACATATTATATATGTATGTTTTTTTTTACAAAAGTACCATTTAATGCAAAAAAAAGTACTCTTTCAGTTATAGTTTAGTACCATTAACTTTTCAAAGATCAAGCTTAACACATTCGCGGACAAGACGGCATATGCCGTCAATTTTAGTTCAAAATTATGGGATAGGACGGCGTATACCGTCGCCAATGTTATTTATCATTGGGACAAAATGGTAGCTCCCGCAGTAAAGTTCATTTTATGTTTTGTTAAAATGAGTGTCCCAATAAACTCTCTTTTGTGTGCCTTAGGAGTAAAAGTAACGGCCATAAAAACTTCTAAACACGTGTTGTGATCCCCGATTGAATATCTTCAGTTAATCAAAAGATATAGACTGCCCCACAATGAGACAACACAGAATTTAACTGTCCGCGAATGAAATAATCCTGTAGGAAATAAATTGAAAAAAACCCCTATTTCCAAAAATAGTACCAGAAAAATAAACAACCATACAAACTATCACCATTTAAGCAGTTATTGGAGCACAGATAATCTCTGTGTTTTGGTGTTTCGTAATATAGTATACGTTCAACTCTCCCTTTCAAGTGTCGCTTTAAATACCATACACGTCATGAAAGGCTTGTCACATCACTGTTACGATTAAAATTAATTGCTTTGGCAAGCACATAATATGGCTCGAGTACAAACATTCAAAAATTATTACAAAAAACGATAAGTTTTTAAATAAATTATTAAAATTATTATGAGTTTTTTTTTTTGCAGGGATTTTCAAATTATTTAACGCTGCAAAATTTCAACCTCCGCTTGAAATTCGTAACAAAATGCCTGATAAGAAAACTATTTAAATTAGAAAAAAAAAATTAATTTTTGTTTTATGTAATTTGTTTTTTTTTTTCTTTTTGTTTTTATTATTTATTTGTTTTAAAGATTATGATTATGGTACCCAAAAGCGAAAAAATTATTTAAAAAACTACAAGCTTGGAATTCATAAGCACGTAGCGTAGAGGTGGGTTTTTTTCTTTCCATGTTTGTCTTATTAATCACGTAAGAAAAAGTACCCATTTAGGATGGAAGTTAGAAAATTATCAGACACTCTTAATAGAGACGTCATCAGTCTATTTATTTAAATCTTGAGTTGTTATTTAATTAGTAAATAAAATAAAAATCACCTATTTAGAGGTAAAAAAAACAAGCTACGGAAATGAGCTATTGAATACGTGGTCTTCTTATTTAATCACTGACTTATGTTTTCACCCTCAAATAGAGAGTGATATAAATTTAGAAAATGATACAATTGTTTTTAAAATAAATTTAAATTATTGTTATCACATGCATGCGAATCCTATAAAAGATATTTAAATATAGAATATATGTACATACATAAATAACCTTTGACCTAGAATTAAAATCCATTTTTGATAAGATTCTTAGAAATAAAGACTGTCATTGCATATTTTGAAAAATTTTATTGCATTGCAGAAAAAATATTGTTTCTAGGAAAGAAAACACGCCAAAGTATGTATCAATTGAATGAAATACCAGTTTCTTCTTAATGGACTTTGAACCGGTAGTACGAATGTCAAAAAAAAAACTGCGATGCTTCTTTAAACACATAAGGCTCTTTCCGTTGAATCTATACTTCCTTATTTAATTGGTCATTACAACCCTTTAGAATGTTCTACCCACTAGACTGAGTAGTGTACTAGATCAGTCAGGATTTCAACCTAGCTTCTCACACCACCCACTTATATCTACTGTTTAAAGTCGACCCCATTCAACAAATTTTGACAAACTTTTAAGGGGATTTTTTTACTCTAAGAGTTTTTGCCAGCAGTCTGCTATGAAGAAGTCGCTGAGGAAATATTTTTTATATTTCGTTTTGTTCAAGATGTCGGAGCCAGGGATTAAACCACGTTCTCTTTTCTAATAAGCCAACACACTACCTACTAGACAACGGCGACTTTAGTTAAATGTATACTACCCACTTAAATATCGCTTTACAGTTTAGGCAGCCCTATCCTTTTCAAATTTTCTGGCGAATTGTATTTCCACAAAGGCAAAAGGATGCTCCTTCATGCCGCCAAATTAAAAATATTGTTTGGGCGCATATGTAATAAAGGCACAGACTATATTGCCGCAAACTATGTTGCAACAACTGCTACAAGATTCAATTACTAGGCAATTGTTAGACAGATCTTTGTAACGGAGATCTTTGTAACGGAGATTACTCTCTTCAAACACACCGCGTCTTCACACAAGACTAACTGAACTTCACTAACTCAGTCGCCTGCTTTTCCATCTTTATATGGCAATGTAAACAGTCTGATGAATGTTCTTGAAGGCGAACGTTCATGTCTTCGCCTTCTCGTATATAAACGTAAACATCGTTGTAGTGTTGTTGGTATATTTTTGTTTACTTGTTTAACATTTTTTATGCTGTTATGCTTGTTGTTACATTAAGCAGTGCGATATTTTGTAAACAAGTTCATTGTTTTGTTTTTGTAACTTTTGTTTATGATTTTAATGTTAAGCAATGTAAAAGAAAACACCAGTATCTAGATTTTTTTTGTTTTCATAACAATATCTAAAGGCCGTCCAACGACTATCACATGTAAATCTCTGTTAAGTAAGACAAAACTTTAAAAGTCTTATTCTGTTCAATTTCCAACAGAAAGCTTTGACTTTACAGAAATGTAGCTTTCTGTTAATAATAGCTTTAGACTGTTCAAAACACTGTTATTAAAGTTTACTGTCAATTTTTATACATTTTGAATACGTGCAGTGTTGAAAAGTGCTTGTAGTTGAAACGTTACTTTTATGGAAATTAAATTCCATAAGGAAATACAATAGAAGGCAACATTATGAGAGCTTTTATGAAACTACATACGCAATAAACTTTTCTTAGATTTCGCAACTCCTGCCTGGTTTTCCATCAACAATAGTTGTTTAGGGGAACCACTGCGGTGTTGTTTTTGTTTAAACATGGCATTGAAAAGTCATTCGGTGTTTTACCTGATTCTTGTGGGATTACCCCTTCACTGCTCACATTGATAAGAGTATTGAATAAACATACATAAATCGAGTGTATCTTTGGAAAACAGAAAAATGGGATTAAAATTACGACATTATTTGAACGACATGCCTGATAAGGTAAATGGAAACAAAGAAAAATTACATTCGACCGACAGGTGATACTTTAAAGCACATCTTGACTTAAGAAATCTTAAAAGGAGGTCTATTTTCAGATTTAATCATAATACTGCGAACATTCGATCTATTGTACGGCCCTCAAAAGGATAACATATCCGAGACAATTTCAGACTATTTTCGAGAGTTAACCTCATACGAGCTGAGTACTGGAATGTTTGTCTAACTGTCAGGTGGCATAACTAAGTCACGTCCTTCGTAGTTTCTATGTAAGTTAAATTGAGCATGGGTGCCCTGGTAGTCTAGTGGGTAGTGTGCTAGACTATTAGCGTGAGGGTTGTGGGTTCGATTCCCACCAGACACTCTGGTCTGTGACACTACACCGAGCATATGGTCAAGTTACTCCGCTCGTATATAATTAGAATATAATTTGTAATTGTATTGTAATTAATTAATAAATAAATAAATAAATTGAGCATATGTTTCAATGATACCAAATACCCACTGTCCCAACAATTGTCTTACTTACTAGTTAACTAATTAACAACTCGATTACAGCCTATCTTAACACATTCTTCTAAGCGTTTCTGCGTTTTGTGCGCCGTTGTCAGATCGTCACGCTAATCGATGACAGGGCTTCCTCGATTTGGTACTTCCATTCGACTTCCTTAAACCTGACCTGATCACACTTATAGAACGTGGACTACAGTCAGTCAAAGCTATCCATTGGAAACTTTACAAAAATTGAAAAAGTGTTCAGAATTTTATGGTCAACAATAAACGACAAAGGCATGATTACTCACTCTTTCGTATCGCATTTGACTGGCATTAAACTTGCACACATAGTAAGTATTTGACATCGATATGTCAATAGCACCAAGCGCTATTCACATATGTCACATGGGCGAAACCAAATAATTCCTAATGACATTCAATTATCTCTTCAATAAATTCAGTGTCTCGTCTGATAATATTTCATTTCAATTGAATTCATTTTATTTTAAATTAATTTTTATATATATATATATTTAACATATAACATTATTTAAATTAAAATTTGTCGACATGTTAAAAATAATTGTTTCTATTCAAATGTTTCTCGATTTCTATGCATTTCCACGGCCAGGTCAGCGCAGCTACTGGGGTGTAATGTTGTGGCGATGCACTACGCCATGTCCATGTCGTTGACAAGCTCAAACAGCTCACTGTTGCATTGGATCCAGAAATCATTGCCAATTCGAACCGAATCGAACATCTTACATAAAACTTTTCTCTCGAATGCTCCCAAAGCTACTAGATCGGTGCTTAATAGAATCCATGCTTCAGCACCATAAAAAAGCGAGTGGAGAGAGAGCGTCTTATAGACTATTACGATTGTCTTCCATCTTAGATTATTATATTGTAATGAAAAGGACGCAATATAGTATGTAGTATATTAGGTAGTGTGTTGGCTTATCATACGAAAGGTGACCTTCCAGACCAAAGGTCAGCAATGAGTATTCAAAAAGATGAGTAGAATTGAATCATACCCATAATTTCTGATACTTATACACAAGCATTCATACTTATTTTAATATCATGGAACCTCCTCTACTTATATTGAAAGTTTGAAGTACTTATCATATTCATACTTAACAACATGTATAATGTTGTTGATTGCGATTCTCCCCAAAACTTAAGATATATACGAATCACAAAATAAGTATGTATACTCACTAGAAGGCTGTGTGTTTGCTCTGCTTGCTACTCTGTCTTCTTTGCCTATGTGCTTATGTGTCTCGAGACATTCGAACCATTTACAAGTATTTGAAATATTTTTCTAAAGTTATGAATCTAAATGAGTACTCTTACTAATCAAACATATTTCGAATTGTATGAGTTTGATCTCGAACGTTGTACGCATACTCATTGCAACCTGTACTTATAAATCAACTTTGTAGTGAGTATGAATGAATTAGAGTACATAGTTGAATTTTAATATTGTTGACTCACTTATATTCAAAATTTCATGAGTGCTTATGAGTAGCGAACAAACGATTCATTCCTGATTTCGGGTTCAAATCCCAGTGACTTCCACTCAACAGATTTCTGAAAGAAACTCAGAGAGTATATGAAACTTCCATAAGAAGCTTCTTAAAAAATCTGTCGTTCGGACTTTAAACTGTGATGTGAAAAGCTAGGCTAGGGTTGTGATGACCAATTATTCGAAGAAAATAAAATAAAAAATATTTTAAATTTCTTCTTCAGCTATCACAGCCAGAATTGAATACAAGTCCACTAGTAAGTGATATTATCTAGTAATTAACTTTTAAATACCTGTGTTGAGTTCATAGTTTTTTTTTTTCTTATAACATATCAAATGAAACATCGATTGATTTAGAAAACTTATTACTTAAGTGTGTACATTTTATTTCCTTAATCGTACAACAAAACTATACATAAAAATAGAACTTAAAATTTTAAAACAAACAATTTAAAACTCTTAAGAATAGCCATACTATAGATATGTACATACAATATATAAATAGATAAAGTGACAATTACTAAATTATAAATTAAAGGAAAATATGCTTTAATCAGTCTTATCATTTATATTTTAGAATATGGATATTCACTTAATAAAGCAAAAAATTCTTTTTTTTTAATAAATTTACAAATACTATTCCACTTAAAGTAATACTATTATGTGTTCAGTTAAGTTAAACAAATTAGAAAATATTTTATTTATTTTCAATAGAGTCCTTTTGCGAAGTGAATACCCCTGATAATAAATGTTTATAAGCAAGCCTAATAAAGCTGCTAAACACCGCTTCCATAATTATTGACTAATTTTAATGTGAACTTTTAAAAAATAAAAGAAAGAAAATGCTCAAAAATATCACAGATTTTGTTTGTTTATGCCTTTTGTTGTCCAACAAATTATTGAGACTTTTTCTTTAGGAAACCACGATCAGTAAACAATTTTGAAACTTTTTTTCTGTTCTTGAGATCTTTTTGAAAGAAAAAAAAGTTTAAATTGCTTGCATTAGCTACTCTCTCTCTCTCTGAAGGCGTTAACTGGCCGCCTCCTTTTGTAATTCATTGATGGTATAAAAGCTGATACTGGGCGTTGTGGGTTGTTCTATATTGTTGATGTTATTGGTAGTCATGATGGTGTTGGTGGTGTTTTTGGCAGCATTCTGTTCTTGATTGGTGTTGGCAAATGGCACAACAAATATGGAATTTTTATTTTCATTTTGCATTTTCACCACACTCTCATAACTGGGCGGTGCAAATTCACTGTACGAAGGCGAAGGCGTAGGTGGCGGTATGGGCTGTTCACTTGTATTCATGTTGGCATTACGTTGGGTATCACTGCAACGTCTATCCGAGCATGCCATTAGCAAAAAGAAAGCAGCCAAAGCCAAAAATGTGGCCACATACCAAACAATTGTTATGATATCCATGGCAGTTTGTGATAATTCGTTCGTTTGTTCTCGTAAGGCTGCAAGAATATTGAAAAGAAAAAAAAAAAATTAAAATTAATTTTCAAAAGTTCTTTGAATTTATAAGGCATTATAAATAATAGGTAATGAGGTTTTACTATTTTTTTACTAATCTACGTACACACCATAAACACACCTCCCGGTACTTGAGTGCGGTGTGAAAATTTCATGACGAAATATTATGAAAACGTCACTCTGCCTGCTATACTTTACTATTCTTTCAAGTGTTCAACAGAAAAAACAATTATAATAACGTTTTAATGATTTTTTTTTACTATTATTTATGACTCTATTGTTATTGTTTCCATTTATTTATTTATTTGAACGGGTACAATATATTGTACTAGGCCGTTAAGCCTTTTGATTGAATGGCTTTAAATGACGACAGATTACAAGTGCTTTAATACTCCGATAATGACAGATTGCTACGTCACTATGGCACTTGACATGATGATAAACAATTCTAAAATGTCAGGGCCAGTGAATAGTTGAATCTATAATTAGAGTGACAAGTAATGCTAACAACTCATCTCTCATGGGGACTGATATGTTTGACAATATCAGTCATAACATGATGCAATTTGTGAATGAAGTTACGTGGGGAAAATTTTAAAAATTTCATATAATTAGAGAGTCATTCTCTCTCTTAATAGTGAGGTTCTAGAAGTACGTGTCAAACAAGACCTAGGTTGACGTTTAAACTTTTCTTCTCGCAATGAGCTTAGATTTAAAATGATAAAACCACTGTTCACGTATGCAACCTCCTTCTTATCTTCGATATTCTGGCATAAAGAGACTTATTATTCCAGTAGGTTTTCATTTATAATAAAAGCCCACAACAGATGTCATATGACACCACCATGACCCACACCATAGTGAGAAAGTGTCGACTTATTAGACGAGAGACCGTGGAAAATATGAGAAAGTATTTCTTCGACAACTTTTTCTCTGGAGACGTCTCACCCCAATGGATAAAATTAACACACCCAGCGTATAAGTGGTGTGAGAAGCTAGGTTTTAATCCTGACTAAAGGATTGTAATGACTAACTAAGAAGGTAAGTGTGCCTGGAGTGTAACAACTGACCTTGCCAGCCCGTAGTGTTCAATGGCTTTCACTTTATTCTTCGCGTACTCTTCTAATTCCCATTAAAGGTTTATAGATCTAGTCTAGTCTAGATATTCTAGATAAAAACTAGATGAGGTCATATTGGAGGTTATGAAAACGTTTATTTTATAGAAACAGACAGCTTTATATCCTTACATACATACATACATAATTGGCCATTACAACCCTTCAGTCAGGATTACGGCCTAGCTTCTCAACACCACTCATGTTGTGTGCCTTAATTTTATACTTGAGTGGCGGGATCTACAGTTTAAAGTCGACTCCGAACGACAGATTTTGAGAAACTTTTTCATGGCAAGTTTATTCACTCTCAGAGTTTTTGCCAGAAATCTGCTGAGAGGAAGTCGCCGAAGAAATATTTTTTTTTTTCATATTTCGTTCTGATGTCTGGCCTGGGGCTCGAACCCGGGCTTTACGTCTAATAAGCGAACACACTACCTACTACGTCGACTTTATGTCCTTACTAAGCCACAATTTGAAATAGAAAAATATGGAACCAATGATAGCAACAAGGATGTGATTACAATGCAAATACCATACGGTATCAGTTCTTAGAAAGTGACGCATTAAAACGGAAACAATTTCAAATGACAGTCTTCCGGTGCACTATGATACAACGAAAACTAAATAAATATCTGTTTAATCAATTTTCTTATTGTTTATTGTCAAGCTCATACAGTCTGTTTTACAAGAATTTATAATTTTTGAAGAGAATTAATTGAATTAATAATTAAATTTTCCAATTGACGTGAAATTCTGAATGTTTTTTCCTCTGTAATATGGTTCTGTTATAACTTTTTTGAGATTGTTTTGAAATCTTTGTTTTTTAAGTTTGAAATGACGTAAAATGAAATGACGTAAGTCAGAAATGACGTAAATATACATTAGACCTGCATACAATGCTAAGAAAGAGTTACGTTGTACGATAATGAAGTAAATAAGTTAGTTTAGAAATCTTTCTTAATAGCCAATATCGATTACTTGCACTCAAATCAATTTGACGAATATTTACGTCACAAATATTTTACATCACAAACTGAAGCTTATTATTCTTAAGCTCAACTTACAATACTTTTGGAAAATATTTACAAACACTTTTAGAAAGTTTTTTTTTTGTTTTTAATTTAATTTATTTTTTGTTGTTTTTTGATTTATTGATCACTTGAGAAAATATTGTAATTATTTATTGAATTGTTGTGTTAAAAATATTTAATTATTTTGTACTTCCAATTCAATTCTTTATATTACACTTTGATTTATTTTTAATATTGAAATGCTATTGAAACAATTTTCACTATGACACTTTCTTATATGTATCGATTGCATGAGGTGTTGGTATTTATTTTCCTTTTTTTTTATTAAATTATTACACGACATTTAATGTTTTTTGTAGAACCCACTTCCTTAATATATTATTTATCGTTTTCCATTTTTTCTTTTCTTTTTTTTTTTGGTTTTTTTACGACATTTCGTAATTTCGTATTACGAACATTGGTATACTTACTGGTAACAATTATTGTTGAATTCAAATTCTCAAAATCACCTGCAGCGTTATCCGTATAATTGTTGTCTGCAATGTATGTTTTAGTACTCGGTTCCCGATATAATTGATCGAAGTTACGCTGATGATGACCGATTATAAAATGATAGGCCTGTCCGTGAGCAAATGGCAGCAAAACACTGACTACTGCAATAGATTAGAACAGAAAGCGTAAGAGACTAAATTTAGCAACACTAGACAACAAATTAATTTTATTTTTGAAAGCAAAAAAAAAACATTTAAAAAATTGTTCACATATATTAAAATAATTATCAATACAAGTATACAATATAATGGTAGCTAAATAACTGTTTGTTTGTTTGAACACCCGTAGTTCAATATCCATGAAATATCAAAATATCTTACCAAACTATTTCATGATCTTTTCGTTTCAAAAGTGATCAACATTTTTATTTGTTAATCATTAAAAGGGTCCGCCAAATAACCTTTTTTTTTTGAAAATGCTTTAAAAACAAAACTACTGAATATTTTCTCAAATTTGTTTTTTTATTTGAAAGTACAATCCTTCCGGTTAATAATGGAAAATAATTTCATTCAAATGGCTGCCTCGGCTGGCCATGCAGTCGCCTACACGATCGGTCCAATTTTTAAGCACATTATCGATTGTGTGCAGCTGTATTTCACCAATGGCTTCACGAATATTGTCCTTTAAAGCGTCAATTGTCTCTGGCTTGTCGGCGTAACACTTATCTTTGACGGCACCCTACAAATAATAGTCCAACGGTGTCAAATCGCAGCTTCGAGGTGGCCAAACGACATCAGCTCTGCGGCTGATAATGCCATCTTCAAAAACAGGGCGCAAAATATCGAGTGTAGCTTCGGCTGTGTGGCACTTAGCGCCGTCCTGTTGAAGCTAAATGTTGTCAATATCCTCCTCTTCAATTTTTGTGAACAAAAATTCGTTCAACATAGCCCGAAAACGATCGCCATTGACTGTAACGGCCAGTCAAGAAGAAAAATGGCCCAATTATGCCTCTGGACCGAAATCCGCACCAAACAGTGACTCGTTTTGGGGTCAATTTTGCTTGTTTACATACCCGCCAAGATCAAAATGACATACATACATAATTGGCCATTACAACCCTTCGTCAGGATTACGGCCTAGCTTCTCAACACCACTCATGTTGTGTGCGTTAATTTTATACATGAGTGGCGGGACCTACAGTTTAAAGTCGACTCCGAACGACAGATTTTTTGAGAAGCTTTTTCATGGCAATTTTTACTCTCAGAGTTTTTGCCAGAAATCTGCTGAGAGGAAGTCGCCGAAGAAATACTTTTTGTATTTTGTTTTTGATGTCTGGCCTGGGATTCGAACTCGGGCCTTTCGTCTAATAAGCCAACACACTATCTACTAGACCACGGCGACGAAGATCAAAATGAGCTTCATTTGAAAAGATGATTTTTTTTGCCAAAATCGGCATCTTCTGTAAGTCGATCGGAGGCCCACTTAGCGAAGCGAAAACGCGGAGGGATAAAACTAATTATCTGTCAAATCAGACATGAGCTAAGTGTTACCATTCACGAAATAAGCACTAGTTGAAAAAAAAACATTAGATGGCGGACCCTTTATATACTGATGTTCACGAACGAGAATACATACTTACTTAATTGGTCATTACAAAAAATTAGTCAGGATTACAACCTAGTTCCCACACATAACCCATGCTGTGTATGTTAATTTACCAAATAAGAGGCAGGACCAACAGATTTAAAGTCGACTCCGAACAACTTTATATTAGTCTCAGAGTTTTCAATAGAAATCCGCCGTGAGCTTAGCGGAAAATAATATAAAATTGCCATGAAAAGTTTCTGAAATCAAAGGCTCCGAGTCAATATTAAACTCTAGGTTCCATCATTAATAAATAAAATTTATATCATGTGTGATATGACAGCCCAAGGCGTAATTCTGGTTATAGGCTTTATAATGGCCAATTCGTTAATTGAAGAGAACATAGCGAAGCATACCGGATGTTGTCTACCAAAAATATAAAGTGACAAGGGAATAAATTAATATAAGTTGGTGTGTAATGAGTATCTGATATCTTATCATTCATTAACTGTATTTGCCACACGCACGCAATTATTATTTGTTTGTTTTTGTTTTTGTTTTTCTTTTTAACAATAATTGTTGTTGTCTTATTTTAATATTCTTGTTTTTACAAATTGATTGTGTAAAAAATGATTCTTTATTAAGGTTAAGCAAGTTTGGTTGATCTTTTCCCTTCATTGTGTCTCAGGAAATATTTATGTACGATATCTACCAGGAATGTATCTTCAAAATGACAGATAGATACCTACAGATAGATAACTTTTGGCCAATAGTTGCTAATTATTTTTGTTGTTTTTGTTTTTTCAATTTGTCAATACGACTGATAAGACAACGTTACAGTGTAGCGTATGAGTTATCACAAAGACATTGTTTCGACGGTAGTTAAAGTAAATCGTGTGTGACTTTGTTACGGGGCCCCTAATTTAAGTTTACCTATTTAATTTTAAATACCTTGACTTATTTCTTAAAGATTTTAAACATGACGTGACTGATGGCAACTTGGTAACAAAATTGTGCAAATTATTGCTGAAAAACGAAAACGAAAACAAAAACGAAATTAAAAACAAACGGCGCAAATTGCATATTCAGTTGAAGTGTTTGGGTTTGAGTTTGTAGAATTGAATGAATGTAAGTTTATCACACAATTAATCCTTGTAAGACCATCATCATTAGAGCCCTAGACATACAATTTGCTTTTAAGAACAATAACACTTAACTTTGTAAACATATGCCTACAATTATAGACTTAACTTCCTTGCGATACTCACAGATAATAATGTGGCCTGATTTTGTTTACGTACAACTAAAATTAGTATACACAGGTGTGATCTGGTTAAAGTTTTGTGACTTGTAAAGAAACTTTACACAAAAATAAATTAGGCAGTCAATTTACAATTTAAGTGTTATTGTAAATAAGCACTTAAAGCAATTTCATATACACAGATTGAATCATTGACGCCCTACCGACTAAAATGTTAATTAGCATGTTAATTTTACAGTTTATAATAAATTCAACATCTTTTTAAAACTTGAAAAGAAAAATATAAAAACTTTCAATTTCAATAGACCAGAACTTAAGCTAGTTAACTAATATGGGAAATGACCAATATTCTATTAGGATAACCGTATGTAGCTTGGTAACAAAGTTTTTTTGTACTCCCTTCATAGTGCAAACCTGTTACCAAGTGTTAACAAACTGTTTCTTTCGCTGGAAATATTTTATGGTGGAAGAATCAACCTCAATAGCATCATGGGAAAATGGTTATGATGGCTTAGAAGTAAAGGGTGTTTTTTATGGAGGTATAGCACATCGAAACGAAAATATGAAAATATTTCTTCGGCGACTTCCTCTCAACAGATTTCTGGCAAAAACTCTGAGAGTAAAAATTGTCATGAAAAGCTTCCCAAAAAATCTGTCGTTCGGAGTCGACTTTAAACTGTAAGTCCCGCCACTCATGTATAAAATTAACGCACACAGCATGAGTGGTGTTGAGAAGCTAGGCCGTAATACTGACTGAAGGGTTGTAATGACCAATTATGTATTTATATGTTGTTGTCCAAGCACAGTTCATGGCAATTTTTAAAGCGGCACAATACTTTATAGATAGCCAGGCTGGGGATTCTGATATTAAATTTTCGTATGGGCTGCCTGCTTATTAGACGAAAGGCCGGAGTTCGAATCCCAGGTCAGACATCAAAATGAAATATGAAAAAATATTTCTTCGGCGACTTCCTCTCAGCAGATTTCTGGCAAAAACTCTGAGAGTAAAAATTGCCATGAAAAAGCTTCTCAAAAAATCTGTCGTTCGGAGTCGACTTTAAACTGTAGGTCCCGCTACTCATGTATAAAATTAACGCACACAACATGAGTGGCTGTTGTTGAGAAGCTAGGCCGTAATCCTGACTGAAGGGTTGTAATGGCCAATTATGTATGTATGTATGTATAAAACTTTAAGTTGGCATTTACTTTTCAAGATGGCGACCGATTTAACAGGTGTCAAGTGATTTATTCTCAGTTTGTTTTGGCAATTCATCATGAATAGACTCATGCCTGTACAACGCTTGCAAATAGCGCAATTTTATTTCGATTTATTGAAAGACACGTTTGGTGACCGCTTAATTTCACGTTTTGGACCTGTGAATTGGCCTCCAAGATCTTGTGATTTAACACCGCTAGACTACTTTCTGTGGGGCTATGTAAAGTCATTGGTCTATGCGATAAAGCCACAAACGCTTGACCATTTGGAAGACAACATTCGCCGTGTTATTGCCGATATACGGCCACAAATGTTTGAAAAAGTCATCGAAAATTGGACATCCAGATAAGACTACATCCGCGCCAGCCGTGGCGGTCATATGCCAGAAATCATATTTAAAATGTAATGCAACAAGATTATCTATCGGATAAATAAAATTCATGTCAATCGAATAATCCATCGTTGTTTTATTGCAACTTGAAGTTCTATACCTCTATAAAAAAAAACACCTTATATAAGGGAATAGCCTTTGAAACCACAGCAATTTATCGAACAAAAGCTTACAAAACATTTGCACTGAAAGTGACTTTATTATGCTAAATAAGGTTACTTATTTAAAATTAATTTAAATGAAAAACTCAATTAGTATCACAGATCAGCAATGAGTATTCAAAAAGATGAGTAGATTTGAATTATGCTCATAATTTCCGATACTTATGTCATGGCACCTCTACTCATATTCACAGTTTGAAGTACTCATCATAATCATACTTAACAACACGTACATATGATGTTGTTGTTGATTTCGTCTTTCCATAACTCAACATATACACGATACGCAAAATAAGTATGATTCGCATACGAACACTAAAATACTCACTAGAAGATTGCGTGTTTGCTCTGCTTGCTGCTCTGTCTTTTTTGCCTATGTATGTGTCTTAATCGAATCATTTATAAGTATGTATTATAAAGTATAGTAGACTTATGAATCAAACATTTTTTGAATGGTAAGAGTTTGATGTCTACGTTGTATGCATACTCATTGCAACCTGTTCATATAAATTGTCGTTGTAATGAGTATGAATGAATCAGAGTACATAGTTAAATTTCAATATTGTTCACTCACTTATATTGAAAATTTCATGAGTGCTTATGAGTAGCGAAAAAACGATTAATTGCTGATCTGTTGTTTGTATATCATGTAATAACTGCTATTAATTTCATCAGCATTTTCCTGCATAGTGGATCATTTTGGCTAATGATTTCAATATTTCCAGACAGCTTTGTACAAAAAAATATTTAAAAAAAAAATTTAATTTTTAAAATTTATTTTTAAAACAATTGAACCTTACTGTTCGGTAAAATTTTTTTGCATTATTTAACGGTAACTGTTAATTAAATTTGTTATTGTTTTTTTGAATTTAAAATATTTTGGAATATTTTAACCGAAAGTAGAAAATTGCATTTTTAGAAACTCTATAGAAAATATAAAAAATGTTTTGAAAGTATTTATCATTCCATAAAACAATAAACAACGATTTTTGTATAATAAAAAAATTTACTTAAATTTATTAACTAATTAGTTGAATACAATATGATTTTGTTTACAAAAAAATATTTTTCAAAAATTATTTTTTTTTTTTTTTTGTGTGTGAATGCAAATCAAATTAGCATTCTGAGAATAATTTTGTGCTAATATTGCATTGGAGTTTTCAAATTAAAATTTAATTTGAACTTGAACGTTGATTTTTTCGAACTACATGGCCTCAGTTACTTTCATTGTACTCATACTTGATAGTTATTGTATTTCCTTCTAATTATTATTTGCCTTAAATATTTAATTAAAAATTAAATCTATTGTCAGTCAGTCAGTTAGTATAGAAAAAAATATGAAAATAGTATATCAGGTGCTAAAATCATGTGAATTTTTTTTTCTTATTTTTTTTTTAGAAAATAATTGTTAATGTGAGAAAATTTATGAAAAGAAACGAGAGAAAAACAAGCAGTTAATAAAAGTTGAAGAATTTATTTTATTCATATAATAAATATGAATGATTGGTTATGATATTTAACGAATATTTTTTTAATGGATTATATAGCTACTGTTGTTATTGTAAACAAAGTAAATTAGAGAAAAAAACAAAGTAATTAATTTCATATTTAAAGAACATTTATAAGAAAAAAAACTTAAAAAAAATTAAAAGAAATGATTAAAAACTGATAAAACAATCCGGCAGTTATTAATCAATCAATCAATTATTATTCAATCGAATGGAATAATAAATTATTTATTAACCCATAATACTACACATTCAATACAAATCATAACAAAATTATGGCTTTGAATGGTATTTAAAGGAATTAAATCTTATAGAGTCGTCGTAGTCTAGTAGGTATTGTGTTGGCTTATTAGACGTAAGACCCGTCTTCAAACCCCAGGTCAGACATTAAAACAAAAATATAAAAAAATATTTCTTGGTCGACTTCTCAGCAGATTTCTGGCAAAAACTCTGAGAGTAAATAAATTTGCTATGAAAAGTTTCCCAAAAATTTTTCGCTCTGGATCGACTTTAAACTGTAGGTGCCGCCGCTCATGTACACAAATTACCACACACAACATACAAGTGATGTGAGAAGCTAGATCGTAATCCTGACTCTTCAAATCATGGTCAGCAGAAAAATGAGATAAAACTCTTCAGGCTGCCGTACAACTGCCGAACTTCAAAATAATTGAAAAAATTAAATTTTTGTGTTAACCATCAAATGCCCCCTTTTAACATATAAAAAGATTGATTTGTTTAAACAAATTGGTCTTTAAAAAAGGCAAAAAAAAAGACTCTTAGGAAGTACACTGACCCCTTAATATTGTTTATAAATTTTTAATTTTTTTAATTCAAGATATTTAAACATAACGTTTAAGCTTGTATTTTGTAAAATAAAGATTTAATTACTTTATGGCTCTGATATCAAGTACTTTAAACTACTTTTAGAAAAATAACTGAAAAATATACAGGAAATCCATTAAAAATTTGTTTACGCTTCAAACTAAACGCTTAAACTTAAAAGTTCTAAATTGTTAGACCAGCAAAGCTTAACAATTACTATGTTTAACCCTTTATGAAATACAAAAAAATATGTAGAATTTTATAGCTTTGTAATGTTTAAGGTTTTTAGTATTCAATGCGTTTGGAAAAGTCCCCTTGTGGTTATTTTATTTTCATCCATATGGCGAAACCTAATCAGTTTTTATAAATGTATTCCATATCAGAATATAAACAGAAAAAATTTTTTAAATTTAATAAAAAATTAAAAAATAAATTATATATTGTGTCGCAATTTAAAATAAATTCTATTGTATTTAATTTTAATTTATTTTTTTTTTACCGTATAATATTTGAATTATTAAATTGACGTTAACGTTATAAGCCTCCGTCTGAAACTCATTAAGTTCTTCACAATGAATGATTCAGTGTTATGGTGTAGAAAAAAAAACAAAACACACAAAAAAAGAGTATCAGAGTCAAATGCGGTCAGTCTTTTGAAAAGGGGTTTCCTGTTTCGTTCAATAAACAGAACAAAAAAAACGTTAAAAAAATAATAAAAAAAGAGGCGTTAAATGTTAAATTATTTTGTTTAGAAAACTTGTATGTGTGTGTTAATAATTTCGTCACAATGTGCAATTGAACTTTAGAATCTCGTTTGTTTAAGTTCAACTCAATTTCTCTTTTAATTGGTTTTTTTTCTTTGAAAGCTTAGTCTACAGATGGAATTTCCTAAGAAGACCAGGAATTTTAAGAAAAGATTATGATTCAATAAAATGGAAAATTATTTAATTAAACAATTTAAAATATTTTAAACACTTCAGACAATTTTAAAACAGAAATGTCTTTTGTGTTTACTTTCATTACATGTCACGTAGAAAGTTTGCAATTGTCTCTGAAAGCTTCAATTTTACTAAACATCCATATACATCGAAAGATACGTGAAAGTGTTGGGTTATCTCAAATCATAATAGAGTAGAAGTCGGTCATCTTCCCCGTGCTTCTTTATGGCGCACAAGTATGAATGCTATTAAGCACAGCGCCATTAAGAGTATTCGAGAGAAAAAACCCTGTATGAGCTCGCCAACGATATAGACATTCTGCAACTCATTAATATCTAGCGGCTCGACCATGTCATTGAGATGGAAGATGCTCTGGCGAGACGGGTATTTGATGCAAGGATTAACGGAAGTTGGCATAGTGGAGACTCGACGTTTCTTAGCCTATATAGTGAGGACATTTGTGAGGACGTAATAAATTTCCTATAAAATAAAGGGTGTTTTTTATAGAGGTATAGAACTTTAAGTTGGCATTACTTTTCAAGATGGCGACCGATTTAACAGCTGTCAAGTGATTTATTCTCAGTTTGGTTTGGCAATTCATCATGAGTAGACTCACGCCTGAACAACGCTTGCAAATATTGCAATTTTATTTCGAAATTAATGGTTCTGTGCGGAAAACATATCGCACACTACGTCCATTTTATCGTCGACAAAATCGTCCATCAGAGCAGTTAATTCGATTAACCATGGAACGTTTTCGCACCACGTTTACTCTTACTGATAACTCGCATCCCCAGAGACGCTGTACGGTGCGTACAGAAGAAGCTATTGCTGCTGTAGAGCGTAGCATTGAGGAAGAACGTTACAGTCAATGGTGATCGGTACAGAGCCATGATTACTAACTTTTTCATTCCTGAATTGAATAACCATGATGTGCAGGAGATGTGGTTTCAACAAGACGGCACAACATGTCACACAGCTCGTGCCACAATAGATTTATTGAAAGACACGTTTGGTGACCGCCTAATTTCACGTTTTGGACCTGTGAATTGGCCTCCAAGATCTTGTGATTTAACACCGCTAGACTACTTTCTGTGGGGCTATGTAAAGTCATTGGTCTATGCGGTAAAGCCACAAACGCTTGACCATTTGGAAGACAACATTCGCCGTGTTATTGCCGATATACGGCCACAAATGTTGGAAAAAGTCATCGAAAATTGGACGTCCAGATTGGACTACATCCGCGCCAGCCGTGGCGGTCATATGCCAGAAATCACATTTAAAATGTAATGCCACAAGATTATCTTTCGGAAAAATAAAATTCATGTCAATCGATCGTTGTTTTATTGTAACTTCAAGTTCTATACCTCTGTAAATACAAGGTGACCTAGAAATAAAGCTATTCAATTATATTCGTTGAGAAATCCAAATTTCTTTCCATTGCAATCAACTTTCAAAAATCATTGTTTTATTGTGTCTTATCTGATTCTATTTTTATACATTGATTTTAGCATTTCTAATTAAAAAACGAAATTTATCAAAAAATATAAAATTAATTATTGCTGTATTATAAATCAATAAAACAGATTAAAATGAAATTTGTTTTCAACTATCGTATCTCAAGTGAAATGAAGTGGCTTTTTTTTTTAGTTCATATGCTGTTTGCATTCAACAACTGTGTGTGTCTCATGACTCAATGCATATCTACTGTACTTAACGGCAAACTCCACCTTCATTTTTTTTCTTATTGATTTAATCATTCATTCTTTATTTTTATTTCAAATTAATTTTTTTTTAATAATTATAAATCCAATAAAACCTTATTTGCAAATATTTAATAAATAAAATGAAGGAATAGCGCGCATTTTCTTTCAATTAGTAGCTTGATTTTAATTAAAAACGAAAATATTTACTTTGCAACCGAAAAAAAAAACATTGGAAGGGAGAGAAAATTTTTTATCGATTTTAAATAAAATATTTGTTATAATTTTAATAAAAGAACATGAAATATTTTATCAAAACATGGAATTAACATGCACTCAGGAACATTCATTTCTTTTCATAGTACATAAGAACATATAATAAGAAGAAGCATTGTCTTTTGACGGCTGGTTTAATGGATTCCTCACAATAGACGCAACTATTCGAAAATAAGCCCTTTACTTGAATTCTTGCCAGTAATTTGCTTATTAAGCCTTGGCGAGATATTGGTCCACCGAGTTCTATTCCTGCATGCTCTAAAATCTGCTGTGCTTTACTAAATTTAATTTCTACTACTAAATAACTATGCCCTAAGCAGTGGTGTTGTCGAGCCGGAACGCTCCGGAACGTCGTTCCGGTACTTCATTTTTGGACAGGAACGCGTTCCGGAACTAAAGACGATTTCTGGGTAAAATCTCTCTCCCCCCTGTCGTCAAATTCGGGACATGAGACCTAAAAAAAAACGCCGCCGCCAGGATTATCATGGAAAATCACCCCTGTCGTTAAATTTGGGACATGAGGCCGCACAGAGCGGCCGCCTACCCAGGATCGGCCCTGTCTATATAATTATATATACGCGTTCCGGTAAAAAAAAAATTAGCACAACACCACTGGTCCTAAGTACTCCACATGGGCATTGTTTGCGGTCTGTTCCACTCTTGGCAATAAAAAGAGAGAACTTGTCAGCGAAATTAGCCGCTCTTGGTATTAAGCGAAACCATTTGTTAGCCAAATATTCCGTCGCATGCTATAAATCGGTTAATCCACGAAGATTAACACGTTCACGCCGGCGCGAACCACCGGTGGCCCGCACTAGACTGCCTCATCGGGCGGCGTGTACCACCGGTGGCCCGCACTTAATCATGCTACTAGAACAAACGTAATACCAAATATTTAGATCTTTAACAGTTCGACTGCCGAAAAAAAATACCTGAGGGTCACGATGTTCTATTTCACCGTAAAAATTCAAAAGATTTAATGAGGATGGGACAAATTCCCGAAAAGATGCACAAAACTTTAAACGATACCATTGTATTGTTACTAAACAGCTGCCGTCCGATAGAGCGAACCATGAATTTAAGCGCCGGCGTGAACGTGTTAAAGGATCATTTCGTCCAATTTTGGTTGACAGAACGCTGAGCAATACATTCGCTCATAATTTTTCAATTGTCCTCTCAACCCCAGCATACCACTAGAATCGTTGGCCTATATCGACCTAACACGAAAGCTCTTCCATCGACCACTAAGCCATACAGAAATAGTTGGATGACCTATGTAAGGTTGGACGGTAGGCTCTCCTCGAAGAATGAAATCCCACTTAGGCCAGTGATTAGACTCATTGTGCTACTACAATTAAACATTTCCTAGGGGAAACTAAACAGAATCCTAAATTAAGTTTTCTGTTGCGGCATCCGATCCAACAATGAGCTGTATGAGCTCCTCAAAGACATAGGCGTTGTGCATAAAATCCAGCGGCCGCGCTGTCTCGGCCATGTCGTTCGAATGGAGGAGGATGCTTCGGCGAGACGGGTATTTGATGCGGGGATCTGTGGAAGTCGGCGAAGAGGACAACCTTGTTTATGTTGAAAGGATCAAATCGAGGAAGCCCTGTCATCGATTGCTGTGACCAATTGGCGTAGGCGAGCAAGAAGTAGAGGCGCCTGGAACGATGTATTAAGGCAGGCCGAAATCCGTTAATCAAGCTGTTAATGTTCAATTAAGTACATAAGTAAGTAAGTAATTTAGGCCTGTAGTAATATTCTCCACACTCAAACAATTTTCAAAACTTTTGATCTGTTTATAGTTATTAAAAATTCGAAATACTTATCAATAACGGTTTTTATTAAACAAAAAACTATCAACCACCATTTGTATAATAAAAATTAAATTATTTTATGTGTGTGTGTATTCAGTTTGATTAACTTACCACATATTGCCAGCAGTCTTGTAGCAGCTGCACTATTTTTAGCCAAAGCAAACATTTTTAAATTTTTGTTCTAAATTTATTAAAAATTTGTTTTATTGCAATAACAGCACTTTTAAAATTATTTCAACTGTTTTTTTTATTTTCCTTGTACTGAATAAGTTTCAATATCGTAATGCTTTTTTTGTTTTCTTTTCTCTCTAAAAACCAAACGATAAATATTTCAAAAGACTTTTCTTGGAGGTTTTTTCTTTGCTACTTTTCTTTTTACAACAACAAAAAAAATGTGTTTTTTATTTTTCTCTGTGCTTAAGAAACTATTTTTACAGCAGCAAAATTGCACAAGACAATTTTCTTTTTCTTTTCTTTTAAACTTTTTTTAAATTATTTTCTTGACTTTTACGTAGAAAATAGATTTTTTTTTTATTTCTTTTTTTGATGCTTTTATTAGAAAACGTTTCGTATATTTTCTTTTTTTTTGATTTTTTTTTCAAATTTTTACATCAAAACTAAGAAATACCGGCAAACGAGCGCTAATGTTGATTCACTATGTGTATGCGCTTCAGACACGTTCAACAAACTGTCAAGTTCAAGATTGTTTACGCTACTGATCGTTGTGCAGACCAGACCCACAGAACACACAGAATATCTATCCATTCACTACAGCAAGACTCAAATGAGAAAAAAAAATAAAGATTTTTTTTCTTCTTGCTCAACAAATTTGCAAAGAAATAAAAGCACAAACAAATAAAAGTTTTTTTTTTTTTTGTTGTATTATATTGCACATGAGCTGAGCTAAACAGACTGACTGGCTGAGTATTTGTCAAAGTGTTGTTAGAAATGTAATTGTTATACGGGTTATTATTGCTATAAAACCGCTAATGTAAACACACCAACCAACACACACTGACAATATCAACATGTATGACAGCAACACTACCAAGCAACAAGCAATAGAGCAATAAATTTGTTTTTTATTCAATTCTGATACGACTTTTTTATGTTTATTATTTTATGAACATCGGCTTGGATTGTTTAGACCTCTTCACAATTATACTCTCAAACCACATATACACATTCTTCTCTGTGCGATACAACATCAACTCAACCTGGTCAAATAAACAACAACAAACGTCAATTGCTCTTGTTCAATCGTTCATTTAAGCCGTTTATAGGTTTTCAAATGAATTTCGCCAGAACTTCAGTTCAATTGAAAACCAGTTTCAGTTAGAGAGACAAAACAAAGAGCACCAAAAACAAAAAAAGAGGCTTAGAAGAGAGTCAGTCACTCAGCCAATTTTGCGGCAAGGGAATTTCACAAAATTGCGGAAAACAGTAAGCTTTTGAATAGAAACCCACACTTTGACAACACATAACTCTAAACCACAACATCGCAGCTGTGAAAGACAAGACGGATTAGTAATAAACCAGTAATGTACTCGTATTGTTATTAATATTAGGGGTGTTCACACGCTACACACTACACTCTATTAGCGAATTCCTTTAAATCATAGGCCAAGAATATTTCTAGCTACTCAGAAATAAAACAAATTTTAAAATCATGCTAGTTTAGAAAGAGTTTTTTGTGACGAATGAAAACTTACATGATAATTTAAAGCATTCGATATGATGTTCTTCCGTGCAGTGGGCTGCCTGCTGCCAGCTGTTCTATTACTTTTGCATTCTAATATGTGTTGATTGACGTTGTAGCCTTGTGTATTACCTTAATTTGTTATTTGTTTCGATGAACTTGTTCACTGCCTCTATTCTTGAACAGCGATATTTGTTACTAGGGCAGGGAATAAGCCCGAAGCGGACGTTATTTTTAGACAAAAGTTTCGTGTGATCAATTGGATAGAGCCCAGGCGATTGTGAGCTGTTGGTAAAACACTTTCGGAGTCGTATACTAGGAAATCGTTCGATCAGTTTACCATAGCTTATGTCTTATGGAGTAGCTCCTGATGGGTACGGAATAGTAGAATAGTAAAGTTTCTACTACCACAGATGTCATCCCTTATAGGCTACGTCTTCTAAATTAGAAGGAATAACAGCTCTGTCGAGAGTAGGATGAAACCTTAGGTCTTATTTTGTAGAATTGTATTACACTAGCCAGGATTCAATGTCCTAAGGAAATTATTTTTACTTCTATTCAAACTATATTAGAAATCATTTGAAAAGCGAAGAAGTGCATGTCTGAACAAAATTGAATGGAAATTTTAATGGAATATTAAAAGTATCACGCGGACAGATGTTTAAGCATTTTTATAAGATAATACAGCAGCTCTTAAGAGATTATCATGTTTAACCCAATTTCTAGATCTTAAGCCAATAAGAAAATATTTTATAAAGTGAACTTAGAACAGCAGTAACATAAATGGCTTCATAATCTTTATAATCTTATCATTAAACTAAATAATTTGAATACTTTTTTATGTACATTATTAAAAAAAAAAAGCATAAGAGATAAAATAATAAAACGATTGGCAAATAAAGTCAAAGTTAAATATTCCGCATACATATTTAAAAACTATGGGGAAAAAAATAAACATCTTTAAGATTAGATGCTGGGTGGTAATATGCCCAGTTGGAAAATTATTCCAGAAAAGAAGGCAAATGTTTACTAATGAAAGTTAGTCATCCGATTCAAATGAATCACTGGAGTAACGATGTTCTTTCTATCGACAACAGAATGTATTGTAACGAAAAAAAAATTGGTCGCAGTACTGCCAATTGCTAATTTTTAGATAGAACTTGTAAAAGACATCCGTTAGTAAACTATAGGGTTTTTTTGTAGAGATATAGAACTTTAAGTTGGCATTACTTTTAAAGATGGCGACCGATTTAACAGCTGTCAAGTGATTTATTCTCAGTTTGGTTTGGCAATTCATCATGAATAGACTCACGCCTGAACAACGCTTGCAAATAGTGCAATTTTATTTCGATTTATTGAAAGACACGTTTCGTGACCGCCTAATTTCACGTATTGGACCTGTGAATTGCCTCCAAGATCTTGTGATTTAACACCGCTAGACTACTTTCTGTGGGGCTATGTAAAGTCATTGGTCTATGCGGTAAAGCCACAAACGCTTGACCATTTGGAAGACAACATTCACCGTGTTATTGCCGATATACGGCCACAAATGTTGGAAAAAGTCATCGAAAATTGGACGTCCAGATTGGACTACATCCACGCCAGCCGTGGCGGTCATATGCCAGAAATCATATTTAAAATGTAATGCCACAAGATTATCTTTCGGATAAATAAAATTCATGTCAATCGAATAATCCATCGTTGTTTTATTGCAACTTAAAGTTCTATACCTCTATAAAAAACACCCTATACAAGACAGTGAGAGTGGCTAAGTGCTTTCTGTCTTCTTCAAATATGTCTCTTTTCCCTGCAAATCTATGCTTGGCTTATATAGAAGTCAACTTCTGAGTCCACGCTTGGCTTGTAACTGAAAAAATATTAACAAGTGTGCCAGTATTAGTTGCTGACGATTTTCGAAGGCAATATTTGAAATTACATTTGAATTTAACTGCGCTATTTTCATTTACGTAGTTAGTGCTGCTAATTAGAATGTCATCTGCCATAAAAGTCATCTGGTTTTAAATAAATATTTTTTTTATTTTTTTTTATTTCTAAATTTGTTGTCGTTGTTATTTATTTTTTATTCTTTAAATTTCACTCAGCCACTATTTATAGAGTTACGGTTTTCATTAAAGTTGTTTGGCCAAGTTATTGACAATTCAAATGAGTTTATTAGACTTTGTTTTTATTATTGCTATTGTTTTCGTTATTTTATTAAACAAAAATATAATTAAAAGTAATTAAAAGAATTATAAAAACAAATGCTTTAGAGTTAGCCATTCTTCAAGAAATATTTAAAAAAAAAATTGAACTCGGATATAACGGGTGATTTTTTAGCTATTATCTTTTTGGCAACACTGGTTTAAACAGCTCACGCACGTTTCGTGTTTTGTTTCACTGTCAAACATCTTCAGTTTAGTCTATAATTTAACCATGAATCGTCTTACAAACGAACAACGCTTGCAGATCATTGAATTTTATGATCAAAATGGGTGCTCCGAAGATCCACTTCTTTATCGAAAAATTATGTTCAGCGACGAAGCTCATTTTTGGCTCAATGGATACGTAAATAAGCAGAATTGCCGATATTGGAGAGAAGTACAGCCAGGAGCATTGCAAAAGCTATCAATGCATCCAGAAAAAGTCACAGTTTGGTGCGGTTTATGGGCTGGTGGCATCATTGGACCGTACTTCTTCAAAGATGCTGCGAATCGTAACGTAACTGTGAATGGTGAGCGCTACCGTGAGATGATATCCAACTTTTTTAGCCCAAAATGCAAGAGCTTGACTTGCATGACATGTGGTTTCAACAAGACGGTGCCACATGCCACACAGCACGCGTAACAATGGACTTTTTGAGAGGCGAGTTCGGTGAACATTTTATTTAACATTCGGGACCGGTCAATTGGCCGCCTAGATCGTGCGATTTAACGCCTTTAGACTATTTTTTGTGGGGCAATGTTAAAGATCATGTCTATACAGCCAAGCCCCCTTCAATTGGCGCATTGGAAGACACCATTGAACCATTTATTCGTGAGATACCGGCCGAAATGTTGGACAGAGTATGCCAAAATTGGACTAAGCGGATGGACCATTTGAGGCGCATGAAATAATCTTCAAACATTAAATTATATGGACCGTACTATCGATTCAAGTAAAGATTTCATGCATTTTTCTGAATTTTATGGTTGTTTTTTTTTTTAATTTTCCTATAGCTCTTAAAAAATCACCCTTTACATATCACCCTAAATTGTTACCATGCCCTTTTAAAATTCCGAAACTATTTTCAACTTTTTTCTATTGTTATTCATAAAGCTCACACTATTTTGGTAATATTTTTGCCAATCTAACAATTCTTATCTCGTTTATAATTGATTGAAATTATTACTCCAACCATAAGGTCCACAATCTAAAATTAAAAACAAAAAATAACACATGTTTTGACTGATTACGTTCGACAACTGTAACGTGCTGTTCAGAGCACGTGAATTTATACAATAAAAAAATAAAAAAAAAAAAATAATAAATATGTAAAATGAAAATCAAAGAATATTGTTTAGAAAGCAAATTAATTAAACTCAATTAAATACATGGAAATAAAGTCAAGCCGCAGTTTTTATTTATTTTTTATTTTTATTTTTTATTTTATTTTTCAAATTTAGCACAACAAGATAGAAATCTTATAAATTAAAGTGCTAATGATTGCTTACAAACAATAAATTTAATAATAATGTAATAATTAAATATGACTACAAGTTAAATTAAAAAAGAATTAAAAAAATAAAAAAAAAAGATTACAAATAATTTAATGCATTAATTTGATTTTATAGAATACTTCAACTAGTCATTAACGAAAATATTTCATTAGTTCAATTTTAAATCTGGTTGCGTTGCTAATTATTTGAATTCTCTTCGGTAATTGGTTCCAAAGTCGAGTGCAATAAATAAAGAACTGACGCTCAGAAAAGGTAGTTTTATATTTTCTTTGAATCAATACCAGTCCTCTAGCCGATCTGCCAAAACCTATTGTTTCATATAGGTAAGTCGGTTGTGCAGTATAAATTATTTTATGCAAAAACATCAAGCTCTTAAACTTCAAAAGATTTTCAAAACACATATTGCAAATTTGGTATGAAAACACAGATATGGAATCACGTATTCCTCGGTTGAAGATATATCTTGCAATATTATTATAGGCAACTTTCAATTTCCTCAAATCATTTGCATCACAATTCGCATAAATTTCACATCCGTATAAAAGAACTGGTAACAAATAAGTTTTAGCAAGCAGCATTCTTATTTCAAAAGGTGTTGAACATTTTACAGCCCAAAGATTTCTCAACATACCATAAATTTTACCTACTGCAGAAGCAATGTGATTGGACCAGGTCAGTTTATTATTAAAAATTACTCCTAAGTTTTTCGAACAGGTCACAAATTCAATTACATTGCTATTTATTTTAATTTGAATATCGTCACCAATCTTTCTATTACTCCAATCTATTAAAATACACTTTGATTTTGTAGGATTGATGCAAAGTCCATTGTTTTTGGCCCAGATATCTATTTTTTGCAAATCAGAGTTTATTTTGTTGACACATGCGTTAATCCCACTTGAAGAACCGCTGTTGTATATTTGGACATCATCGGCATACATATGTATTTTACAATGTTCTAAAGTATCCGGTAAATCATTAATATATAAGCAGAATAATAGGGGTCCAAGCACTGAGCCCTGCGGGACACCTCTATTAACATCAAGGCTTTCAGAATATGTTCCATTATAAAATACAATCTGAGATCGACCTGTGAGATATGAGCATAACAATCTACAAGCTGTTTCTGAGAAGAAGAAAAGTTTTTCCAGTTTTTTCAATAATATAGAGTGATCAACTGTATCGAAAGCTTTACTGTGATCGAGTAAAACTAAAATGGAAATCATACTATTATCAAGATCAGCTCTTAGATTCTCAACTACATTTGTCAAGGCTGTCATACAACTCCTTCCTTTAATAAATCCCGATTGAACATCACATAAAATATTATGGTTCCTTACATATTCATTGATCTGCTCACTCATAATATTTTCAATAACTTTCGATAAGAAGGGAAGAATAGCTATTGGCCGAAATTCGTTGTTTTGTTTGGGTATTGGTGTAATTTTTGATTTTTTCCATTCATCAGGAAATGTTGATTTAGTTAGTACTGTGTTAAACACATGAGTAACATAAGGCAAAAGTTTATACAGTAATATTTCAAAAAACCTGGGGCTTAATCCATCTATACCGGTAGCTTTAGACTTTATAGAGCGAAAACTGCTCAGAACTTCCAGTTGGCTAACGCACCGAAATGTAAAAGAATCTTCAGGGGATACACTACAAAGATGGTCATATATATTACTGGTCGGTGATGGTATGTTTGCATTTTTAAACATATGGTTTAATCTATTGACATCAACATCACATGATGAAACGTTATCTTTTCCAATTCCAATTTTACGAATTTCTTTCCATTTAGAACAGCTATCAATAGCTGACGAAAATCTTCTCTGGTAGTACAGTCTTTTTGCATGTTCTATGCTTTTATTAACAGCTTTACGGCAATTTTGGAATACTGTTCGAAGTTCTGGAGTTTTAAATTTCCTCCATCTAGCATACGCAGTGTTACGCTCATTTATCAGTCTTTTAATATGAGTGGTAAACCAAGGAGCCTGATTCGCTACTACACGTCTAGTTCTTACGGGTACATTCGCTTCATATTGTATTCGCTTTTATTGTAAAAAGCTGCTCTTCATTTTTAAGCTCGTCACAATTGACTCATACAAAACGGTCGTATGCAAAGTATTTGCATACACGATATTTAGTTAGACTAGAGATAAAAATAGTTTCAGTTAAGCAGCTTGTTGTTGACAACTGATCAAATCTAAATGATTAATAAAATTTTTTAATAACTTTTGGTAAATCACACAAGTGCAGTAAATGATTTTACAATGAAACTTATGAATAATTTGAAAAAAACACGTATTTTTTTGTTTACGTTCATAATTACTGAATTCTTTAGTTTGAATCAATTTCTTCAATTATGTATGGTTTGAGAGAGTGGTTTATAATCAAGAAAAAAAATGTAATGCCTTCACGCCTGATAAAACATTTGACTGGTAATCAGCCAGTTTACATTTGAATTTCTATTAAGGCAATTCAAGAAATACATACAGTGGTGGCCACGAATTTAAGACACGACATATGATGGACTTATTTGTGATAATTGAGAAATCTCAAGAAACCCATGATATTTTGGAAAAATATACTTTGGAGTTTTGCCGCTTCGGCTCTGATGGAAAGCAGTACGTCTGGCGCCCTCCAAACCTAGAGCATCATCCAAAGTACACCCTAAAAACAACATGGTGGTGGAAATGTGACGGTGTGGGCAGCATTTTCCTGGCATGGTGTAGGTCCCATTTACAATATAAATTCTAAAATGGACCACCATGTTAACAAAAATATTATAACAGACACAATGATACCATTCGCTGAAGACAACATGCCTCTAATATAGAAATTTATGCATGATCCTAAGCACATTTCACGTCTAGTGAAGAGTTGCTTAGAAGAAAACGATATCATTGTTCTTAAGTGGCCAGCTCAATCCCCGGACCTCAATCCAATTGAGAACTTGTGGAATGATGTTGAGGAATATGTACGAACAGTTAAACCAAAAAATTCAAGCGATTTGTGTGAAGAAATCCAAAGGGTTTGGTATGCAATTCCAAAGCAACGTTATGTGGCATTAGTCGAAAGTTTACCCGGGAGATGTGCTGCTGTGATGAAAAATAAAGGATTTCCCACTAAATAATAGGTTTTTTTTATGAAGCTGAGATTAATTTAGAGAATAGTGCTATGTCTTAAATTCGTGACCAGGATAAAATTTGTGTTTATGTATATAATATGTAAATAAAAATTCTTAACCGAATATAGGTAAGAAAATATTATTAATTTTTCTTCATAACATTACTAAAATCCTAAAAAAATATCATGGACCCATAATTTTTTCGATAAAATGTAAAAATTATCACAAATAAGTCAGTCATATGTCGTGTCTTAAATTCGTGGCCACCACTGTATATAAAAAAAAATAATTTGAAGTCTTCAATAGAGAGAGAGATTATTAATGAAACGTTTTTTCGCTACTCATAAGCACTTATGAAATTTTGTACCTAAGTGAGTCAACAATATTCAAATTTAACTATGTACTCTGTTTCGTTCATACTCCCTACATCGTTGATTTATAAGCACAGGTTGCAATGAATATGCGTACAACATTAATATCAAACTCATACCATTCAAAATATGTTTGATTCATAAGCCTACTCATTTAGGATTCATATCTTTAGAAAAATATTTATAATACTTATAAATGATTCGATAATGAAACATAAGCAAAAAAAGCAGCAATCAGAGCAAACACACAACATTCTAGTGAGTATTTTAGTGTTCGTACGCGATTCATACTTATTTTGTAATTCGAGTATATGCTGAGTTATGGAGAGTCGAAATCAACAATATCATACGTGTTGTTAAGTAAGAACATGATGAGTACTTCAAACTTTAAATATGAGTAGAGATGCCATGTTATTAAAATAAGTATAAATGCGTATAAGTATCAGAAATTATGAGTATGATTCGATTTTACTCATCTTCTTTAATACTCATTGCTGATCTCTATTCTATAGCACTGTAGGGGGCTAGTTAAATCGAACAAAATCAGTTGAAAATGTAGCAATGAATGTCATCCAGCATTAGGATGTTAAAATGTGTGCAATGTTTAGCTCATGCGGATTATGGCCGCTTTATCGGCATGCAATGCGCAAAAGTAAAGGATGAAGGTATTGCAACTTAACAGAAATCACTGCAGAGCTGAGCTGCATCTACTATGGCGAACTATGACGAAATATAACGTTGACGGTGCCTTACTTACAGAGGATATGTGACTCCCACAACTAAAGCACAGAGTCTGAGAAATAAGGAGCAATTTAAGCAGTGAATGATTGAAATCCCTAAAGTAAGATGACGATAATCAAGAGAGATTTTGTGTTAATGAAACTAGAGAATATGAAAGTTATAATGCGCCACCGAGGTAAAATCTGAATGAATTTACTAATATGCTGATAGCGACCGAACAAGAACTAAGAGCAGAACAACCTAGGGCATGTTTCTAACTGGCATATATCCCGTTTAAGAAAAAACCAAAAGTTGTAGAGAACATATCCCGACAGCGACAGCAGAAATTAAGTTTTTTTAAAGAAATATGAAGTCGTCGTAGTCTAGTAGGTAGCGTGTTTTTTTAGGCTTATTAGATGTGGATCAGACATCTTCAACTAAACGAAATGTGAAAAATATTTCTTCGGTGTCTACCTATCAGCTGATTTCTGGCAAAATCACTAGGTTAGTTAGATTAGGTCGGAGTGGTAGCTCTGTTATCACAAAGCTCACTTGAGCACGCATAGCGGCCCGTTGTGATGCCACGGGTGAACGCAGTCCCTGTACTAACCAAGTTCCACCAAAATCAAGGAAAAGGAAGAAGTTGGTCAGCGCAAGGGCTGCACGGCAAAATCACTGAAAGTGAATAAAATTGCCATGAAAAGTTTCTCAAAAATCTGTCGTTCGTAGTCGTCTTTAAGCTGCGGGTTGCGCCATTCGTGTATAAAATTAACACACACGACATAATTGGTTTGATCCTGACTTAAGCGTTGTAATGACCAGTTAAGTAAGTGAGTGAATAAAGTCGCAGATATGTTAAAAGCTTCAAATAAATTCTGTTTAAAGGATTTCTTTTCTGAAGAGAGCTATTTAAACATGTATTTATTTTGTAAACAGAATTTTTCCAAGTGTTGTTTTATTGGTTAGTGAAACATATTCTACCTTGAAAACTTTTACAAACGATCATAATATACACGCTCTACACATTTTACCTCCCAAGATGTAGTTCTAATGTACTGAAACAAACTAGTGAGTCTGAGCTTGAAAAATAGAAAAAAAATCAGAACGTTGTTGCTAACCGTTTAACATTCACTGTTAATTGGCAATTAGCAATAGACCACGATATCAGACGGAATGCTATTAATTGTTGAACGAATGATGTAATTATTTTACAGCACAGGTTTATTTATATTTTTTTATTATTTTTATTTATTTATTAATTATTTTAAAATAATATTAGTTTTTCTAATACATACTTCAGAAGCAAAAAAAAAAAGTTTTTTTTTTTTTATTAAAACAATCATTTGGTCACAGAATGCATTGATTTGTTTTGCTTTGAAGCACTTGAAGAAATATTTTTAATGTAAAATAGAGATCCTACAGTAAATATTTGTAAAGAATAGTGAGCGAAGTGTACTTAAAACGTTTGAGTGTTTTTTTTTCTCAGTGTGTGGGGTTTGCGCGTGGAACTGACATTGACAATGAAACAATTCATAATTAAATGTCAATAAACGCTCTTACCGGTTATGCAAAGAGAATAAATCAATATGAAATCATAATAAAAAACAAAAGAAAAAAACGCTCAATAATTCATATACAAATACTCATAAAATACAATACAATACATATATCCATATGTATATACATACATATGTATATAAGCGAAACTAACTGATTTGAAACGAAAAGAAACTGTATTGAAAACAAGTCACACTTAAACTAACTGTAACGAATTTTTTAAAGGGGTGTTCGATTAAAAAAAAAATCGTTACAGTTCGATTATGGTGAAGTCGCCGTGGTCTAGTAGGTAGTGTGTTCGCTTATTAGACGAAAGGGCCGAGTTCGAATCCCAGGCCAGACATCAAAAACAAAATACAAAAAGTATTTCTTCGGCGACTTCCTCTCAGCAGATTTCTGGCAAAAACTCTGAGAGTAAAAATTGCCATGAAAAGCTTCTCAAAAAATCTGTCGTTCGGAGTCGACTTTAAACTGTAGGTCCCGCCACTCATGTATAAAATTAACGCACACAACATGAGTGGTGTTGAGAAGCTAGGCCGTAATCCTGACTGAAGGGTTGTAATGGCCAATTATGTATGTATGTATGTATGTTCGATTATGGTTTATCAGACGAAGCATAAGACTTCAATGAAAAGGAAATAAAAAAATGTTAATTATGAAAAGTTCATCAAATCGTATTCTCTTGATGAAGGCCAATTTACCACGTTATAGGCACTTAGCAGAGATCAGGAATGAGTATTCAAAAGTATGAGTAGAATCGATTCATTCTCATAATTCCTGATACTTATACGCATTCATACTTATTTTAATACCATACAACCTCCTCTACTCATATTCAAAGTTTGAAGTATACTCATCATATTCATACCTAACAATACGTTTGATATTCTTGATTTCGACTCTCCATAACTCAACATATATGTACTTACAAGAAACACAAAATAAGTATGTATCGCGTACGAGCATTAAAATACTCATTGAAAGGTTGTGGGTTTGCTTTGCTTGCTGCTTTGTCTTTTTTGCTTAGGTGCCTTTATCGAATCACCAATAAGGCGGCTTATGAATCAAACATATTTCGAATGGTATGAGTTTGATGTCAACGTTGTACGCATACTCATCGAAACTTGTACTTATAAATCAATGTTGTAGTGGTGAGAATGAATGAATCAGAGTACATAGTTATTTAATTTCACTTAGTAACACAAAGCAAAGATCACCTCTTGTGATTTCTTTTTTTTTAATAGGAAAACATTTTCTTCGTTTTATAATTTGAAGCCTGTTTATAAAGTTGTAGGCATTAAAGATAAATATGGGGTTCTTGTTTGAAGTCGCCGTGGTCTAGTAGGTAGTGTGTTGGCCTATTAGACGAAAGGCCCGAGTTCGAATCACAGGTCAGACATCAAAACGAAAAATATGAAAATATTTCTTCGGCGACTTCCTCTCAGCAGATTTCTGGCAAAAACTCTGGGAGTAAAAATTGCCATGAAAAGCTTCTCAAAAAATCTGAGTGTTGTTGAGGAGCTAGGCCGTAATCCTGACTGAAGGGTTGTAATGGCCAATTATGTATGTATATGTATGTATGTGGTTCTTGTTTAGCTATTCTATTGAAATTTTTCGGAAGCTCCTGTTGTAAGACTCGACATTATCTTGTAAAGAATTAACGATTCAAATACCTGACCTTATTTAATTATGTATTATCATTATTTTCCATATCAATTAACGACTTCTTTGTTTAACTTTCATTCAATTCATTCAGTTGTGTTAATAAAACTCTCTTTGTTTTTTGTTTTTCTGGGTTAATATGACAATTTACGCTTAAAAGTAAAGTTTCGAAAAGAAAAATGCCTAAAAAAGAACGACTCAGTTTCTCTTTGCCTGGTTTTTTTTTTTTTGTATTATTTTGTAAATAATGTTTCATTTGATTGCATATGAATTTCTTTTAAATTCATTTTAAACCGTTTTGACTAATAAAAACCTCCTATGACGTCATAAACTCGTAATTCAACATTTTAAGGTGACTCACAATCACAACAACTTTTCTGTTTATGTTCGATTTCAAATAAATTTGAATTTGTATGAGTCAGAAATCATTTTTTAAAAATTATTTGTTAAAATAATTACAAATCAAAAAGAACATAAACAAATTTAATAAAGAAATAAAATTGTTCAGCCTAAAAATATGCTGCAATTTAGTATTTCTTCTTTGAGTTTACTATACAAGGAAATTTGTTTGCAATATGAACACAAGCAAAAATATATTTGGCATACTTTTAAGCGCAAAATATTTTAGTATCTATACACCCTACAATTAGTCGTGGCAATCGAGAAACTAAACAGCTCATTTGCGTTTTACTAGCGGCAACGTGTGTTAAAAGAATGGATTACTCTATTTATTTAATTTTGATGACATCGTACTTCATGTTGCATAATTGCAATTAAGTCTTATTAAATAGCTTGAGGAATATAGGATTTTGTACTAAAAAGTACCTTTTCAGTAATGCTGCTGAAGGATTCAGAAGTCAAAAAATGGATCGGAATTTATGTATAATTTTATAATTTTTCTGTGTTAAAAGTTAAAATATAGTACAGGGTCTAATGTCTAATGAATGGTTTTGCCATAATATACACGAATTGAATTCTGCTTTATTTGTGCCACGTCTTACTTACTAGCTTACTTAATTGGTCATTATAATCTACTTAGTCAGGGTTACGACCTAGTTTCTTACACCTCTCATGGTGTTTATATTAATTTTACCCATGAGTGGCGGATCCCATATGTAATTTAAAGTTGACTCCGAACGACAAATTCTCAGAGTTTTTTGCCAGAAGACCGCTGAGAGGAAGGTGCCGAGGGAATATTATTTCATATTTCGTTTTAATCGAGGCACACGGATAATTCATATTTGAACCATGGCTTCACATACATACATAATTGGCCATTACAACCCTTCAGTCAGGATTACGGCCTAGCTTCTCAACACCACTCATGTTGTGTGCGTTAATTTTATACATGAGTGGCGGGACCTACAGTTTAAAGTCGACTCCGAACGACAGATTTTTTGAGAAGCTTTTCATGGCAATTTTTACTCTCAGAGTTTTTGCCAGAAATCTGCTGAGAGGAAGTCGCCGAAGAAATATTTTTTTATATTTCATTTTGATGTCTGACCTGGAATTCGAACTCGGGCCTTTCGTCTAATAAGCCAACACACTACCTACTAGACCACGGCAACTTCCTAACCATGGCTTCACTATCTACTAAACTACGCCGACTTCGATCATATCATTGAACAAAAATCCACATTATTGATTAGTCGAACATGTTTGACAGTCAGTGTTCTTGCGCGTAATTTTCGAAAATTCGTAGGGAAGTATAGGGTGTTTTTTATAGAGGTGTAGAACTTTAAGTTGGCATTACTTTTCAAGATGGCGACCGATTTAACAGCTATCAGGTGATTTATTCTCAGTTTTGTTTGGCAATTCATCATGAATAGACTCACGCCTGAACAGCGCTTGCAAATAGTGCAATCTTATTTCGATTTATTGAAAGACACGTTTGGTGACCGCCTAATTTCACGTTTTGGACCTGTGAATTGGCCTCCAAGATCTTGTGATTTAACACCGCTAGACTACTTTCTGTGGGGCTATGTAAAATCATTGGTCAAACGCTTGACCATTTGGAAGACAACATTCGCCGTGTTATTGCCGATATACGGCCACAAATGTTGGAAAAAGTCATCGAAAATTGGACGTCCAGATTGGACTACATCCGCGCCAGCCGTGGCGGTCATATGCCAAAAATCATATTTAAAATGTAATGCAACAAGATTATCTTCCGGATAAATAAAATTCATGTCAATCGAATAATCCATCGTTGTTTTATTGCAACTTAAAGTTCTATACCTCTATAAAAAACACCCTATATTTACTATGAGTTAATGCTCAGAGGATGATTTTATAAAATGATCTGTATGACAGGGAAATAAGCTGTATGAAGCATATAATCAATTAGAAACAACTGCATTTAATAAAACATTGTTTGTAATCTTTCAGAGCAACATCAAATCATACATTTCAATAGGGAGGAGGAGGAGCTGCAACTGTTGTAGCTTTTTACAAGAGATTACCAACTATTCCTGTAAATAATCTGTGGAAATCGATTAGCTTAAATTTTGAACAAAAGTAAAGAGTAGTTCTATGAGAGTGGCAGTAAAGAATGGATTGAAGGACACAAACGATGTTTTGGGTAATATTATCCATCTGCTGTCGTTTAAATAACCTTTTAAATTGAAGAAAAAATAAGATTTATTGTTATTGCACAGGCTTTTGCAGCATAAGCACAAATTTCCAACTCTTTGAAGGTGAATTAATAACTATTTTTTAAATGCTTATAACACCTCCTTATAGCCCTCCTTATTCATTTTTCATTCTTATCTTTAAAACTAAAATTAAACTCTTGTAATTTGGATTTCTTTTTGTTTTTTTTATTTATTTTTGAAATTTTTCTTTTTTGTATGAATTTTTTTTGTTTGTTTATTTTTTTTGTACATATTAGAGATTATTAAATACATACTTTAATAAAGTTTAATTATAAATAATTACTTAAGACATGCATTTTGTTTTTATAAAATGTTTTTAAAGCATAGTTTACAATGAATATAAAAAAAGTTTTACAGCAAATAAAAAAAAATTTACGAAAAATTATGTTTTGCATTCAAAAGTGGCAGTACGGATATTGGACAGAAAATTTTAATTAAATATTAAATAATAAAATTACAAAAAAAAGCAATTAGAAAACTAGAATAATGTATCTTTTTTAAGGCAGCTTTTCTTGTTACAGAAACTATACAGTATTTCAATAAATTATAAAAAAATAAAACTTATTTGCTTTGTAAACAATACGATTAAAAATTTAAAATTATTATTAATAATAATTACATTTATAAACTAATTTCTTAATGTTAAAAAGAAAGAAAAAAAAAGAAAATATATTTTTAAAAAACTAAAACAAAACATAGAAGCGATGGAAACATTAAAAATACTCACTGTAGCATACTCAATTCATTTCTTATGTTACATGTAGTTTTTTTTAAACTTAAAACTAAAAATTAAATAAAAACTAAGATTCGTTTGTGTTATGTTGGGGTTTTTTCAATATTTTTTTTTTTCTTTTGTTTTAAGAACTGTTTTCTTAAATTATGGAAATTTAGAATCGCTTCTTCTTCTATTTTTCTTTTTTTTAGTATTTTAACGAGATTTACTTGGTTTTGGTTGAGGTCTCTTTGTCATCGGTGTTGATTTATATAAAATTAATATAAAAAAAATTAAAAATTAAAATAAAATTGTAAAACAGGCCCTATATTTAGTTCAATGCAGTTCTAAAATAGTTGTAAACATTTGGCCAGGCAGCCAACACGTAGCTTTCAATATCACATTCGTTGACACCGCGCAATATGCGGAAATAGCCATGTTCACCCCACCAGGGTCCCCATGAGTTCGCAGCAATCTAATGAGATACAAAAGAAAAACAAATTAAAATCAAATTTAAAGGAAAAGTCTAACACACTTACCCAATATTTAACACCATTATGCTCTTCACCCCAGCCTACCAATTTAACGGAATGGAAACCTCTGGGACTGCCACGACTAGCAGCACTGTTACGATAAATACCGCCCGAATAGGAAAAGAAATCTCTGTAGATGCGCATGGTGGCTTGTACGGGCCCAGAATGGAAAATCTCCGCCATTATATCGGTTTCGTTTTTAATCGAATAGGCAGGGCCCACAGTATACAAGTCATCGCGATCAACACCCGGTGCTGGTCTACAGCCATTGTCTGAAAGGGAACGTCTTCTATGGTGTACCTTACAAGTATCACGTTGGCCAATATAAGGATAACAATTGGCATCAAGGACACTAGAAAATTAAATTAAAAAAAAAGAAATGGTCAATTGCTCAAGAGTCAGTGTAAAGTGTAAAAGAAAGATCTTGATTAGTTAATAGCAATAACACTCACCCTTGTTTATGCAAATAACGCCAGGCAGCATCCAAATGACCACCATCACAGCCTTGTTGTTTGCGTGTGCAAGACAAAATATTTTGTGGAGACAATTGTATGACTTCCTTACCCTGACTTTGAATAGCATAACGATCTGAGGCCACTGAGGTTGTAGAGATAACCCAAGAAGAACCACACCAACCTAATAAAATTCAAAAATTGAAAATAATCTCCTAAGGACACACATTGTTTTCTCTTTAACTTTACCTTGATCGGGTACATCGGAAATGTAGGAAGACCATTTGTCGATCGAATTGAAACTTCTGGGCAAACCATCGGCAATGTTGTGTAAACGAGTCATTGCCTTGACACGGAAAGTGGGTTCTTTAGTACCCAAACGTTTGACCAAACCTTCGGAATATTTACGTCCCCACCATTCGGAATATTTACGGGCTGACCAACCCAAATTATGTATGGAATTGACATTATGTATCAAGGCATCATCGGTAAGGCACAAATCCGTGTCACACTCGACACGACCGCCATCCAAACAGCGGCATTCGTTGCAATTATCTCGGGTGGTATTGAATTTATTGAAATAGACGCCATTGTGCAGGCAACTAACAATGGGATCGGGCTCGCTATGGCAGAATGAACGATAGTCGGGACAACAATCACCGCTAGTGCCGCGATCACAGAATTGATCACAATAGCACAGAGTATCTGAAATAGAGCGAACGACATTAGTAATCTAAATACCGTTATAATACTCCTATGAATACTTACTTGCTATGGGCACTGAGCAGATGTCATGACGATTGTCACAGCAACTATTGATTTTCGCACAATATGGTCCGGGATAGTCAAATTTCAATGAGTGATCGAAACCAGAGCTCACTGCTATTAAGCTTAGGAGGCAAAAGGCCAACGAAGACAGGTGCTTGCTCACCATTATTTAAGTTGGGGTTGGGACAACAGGGAAATGGAAGAAAACAAACAAAATCTGAAAAACAAAAGACGAATAAACCTTTAGAAAAACAATATTTTCAGTGATAAAAAAAACATAAAAAACCTTTTACTTGTGAAATTAAAAAAAAATCGATAACATTTTGATAAGTTTGGTTCGAGGTACTCCCCGAAAATAAATGTTTAGTGGTTTTTATTTGTTTTAAAAAACACAAAGACAGAAAAGAATCAGCATCCCCGATAAGATATGAAATTATTAATGTTTTATTGCAATTGTTGCTCGGTGTTATTATTGCTGCTGTTCTACTTTAAAAAGTTGTTGTTAATGTATTACAACATTTTTTTTAATTACAACAAACCCGATCCCTGCTATACATACATATGTATGAACAAAATTTCTTCAAAAAATTCGAATGCAAAATTAAGTTCCTCGTATAGATAACGACACGCTATTAACCGCAAAACCACATGAATAATTTAAATTTCTATTGTATTTGCTAACAAATGATTTCGAAATTTATTGTAAAAATATTTGAAAATTTCTAAAAAACAAACAAATTATTCCGGGTTTCCTTGCAAACACCCGCTCATACCGCATACATAAATGCTTAAGACTGTACCTCATTAACAAAAAAAAAAGGGAAAAAACTTTTTTTAGAGTGATTTGGCGCAAATGAGACATGTCAGCAGTTTTTTTTTTGAAACTCTTAAAATAAATTCTCTGCCTTTGTCTTGCTAAGCCTTTCTCGCCTTTCTCACCGTTCTATGTATTTGAGTTTCTTGTAATAGAAACTAACAATTTTAATAACGTATCAAATATTTTGAATTGTTTTTTTTATTGTTGTTGTTTTTCTAGGATTTTTAGCAAATATAATAGGAAAAAAAACCTTTTTAAATTCTAACATAATCAAATAGCGTACGCTTACACTACAACAAGCAATCTCTGTAATGTCAACAAGTACGCCAACAGAAGTTTTAAATAGAAAACAACAAAAATGCTGGTAAAACTGTTGATATAATTTGAAATCTGAGTGGGAGTAGCCAACACAACTCTAATCATTTTAATGTATGTACATATACGCCAAGGAAAAAAAACACCATTTTATTTGAAAATTTCAGTTTGAAATTAAATATGCTGACCACAGATCGTAATTTCTGATACTTATACACATTCATACTAATTTTTTATATCATGGAACCTCTACTCATATTTGAAGTTTGAAGTGTACTCATCATATTCGTACTTAGCAATACGTTTGATGTTGTTGATATCAACTCTCCATAACTCAACGTTTGTGCGTTTGCTTTGTTTACTGCTCTCTCCTTTTTTGCTTATGTATGTGTTTTTTTTTTTTTTTGTAGTAAATGCCTCGAATGAAGTCGCCGTGGTCTAGTAGGTAGTGTGTTGGCTTATTAGACGAAAGGCCCGAGTTCGAATCCCAGGTCAGACATCAAAACGAAAATATGAAAATATTTCTTCGGCGACTTCCTCTCAGCAGATTTCTGGCAAAAACTCTGAGAGTAAAAAATTGCCATGAAAAGCTTCTCAAAAAATCTGTCATTCGGAGTCGACTTTAAACTGTATGTCCCGCCACTCATGTATAAAATTAACGCACACAACATGAGTGGTGTCGAGAAGCTAGGCCGTAATCCTGACTGAAGGGTTGCAATGGCCAATTATGTATGTATGTATTATGTATGTAAATGCCTCCAATCATTTATAAGTATTGTAAATATTTCTCTAATGTTACGAATCTAAATGAGTAGGCTTGTGAATCAAACATATTCCGAATGGTATGAGCTTGATGTCGAACGTTGTACGTATACTCATTGCAACCTTTATTTATAAATCAACGTTATATAGAGTATGAATGTAGAATAGTTGAATTTCAATATTGTGGACTCACTTATATTCAAAATTTCATGGAGTGCTTTTATTGCTCATCTCAGATGCAGACGTTTTCATAACACTAGGGCTACCTATTTGCTCAAGAGATTTTCATAAGACTGCGACTGAAAGTGTTGAATGACAAATAAATTCATGAGTTGTGTGTGAACCCAGGAAAGCAATTAGTTATTGTGTAGGGTATAATAGAACAAACGTGACAAATTTCCCAAGGTTCAACATTACAATCGAAGAAATTAAAAGAGACAAAACCGAAAATAGTATATTGAGATTTATATCGATCGGTCGATTATTTTGATCATGTTCTAGGGATTCAAAAGCTCAAACGATTAATAAGAAGTAGTCATCGAATGCTTTAAAATAGCCCTGAGTAAAAACAATTCATTGTTCGAGCGGAAATCAAGATAATAATTCTGCTCACGCTCCATTACATCTTATCTAAGCGACTTACTTAACTTAATTGAACGTTACAAGATTGCGACCGAACTTCTCATACCAACAATTTTATGTGTGCTAATTTTATCAATGAGTGGCAGGACCTACAGTTTAAACTTGATTCCGAACGACAGATTTTTGAGAAACTTTTCATGGCAACTTGATCTACTATCAGAGTTTTGCTAGAAATCTGTAGAAAGGAATTCGCCAAAGAAATACTTTTTTTTTCATATTTCGCATAGTTCGATATGTCTGGCCTGGTGTTTGAACAACACACTTCCAACTAGACTACCGCGATTTGTAAGCAACACTCGCCTGATTAAGGAATAAATATTTTATTCAAAATTCCAAAAAGTTTCCAATTGAATTTATAAGAACCTGATGCTTTTCTTATGGCTTTTTATTTTTAAACAAAAAAAATATTTGTGCAGGAAATGGTGTTGAATTTCTTCGTTAGAAATTCACTTTTTTTCTACTACTCGAACATATGAAACTGGCTGACCGTTTTTGAGGAGAGGAGAAAGAAATTGTCAATGTATTCTTGAATTAAAACAGTATTTTCTTTAACAAAAATAATAACAAAAACAAAGAACTAAGATTTGCAAATTTGTTCATTGACATGTTGAACTGAAATTCGTATATTCTTAGCAGGTTTATGCAAATTTCTTTTCTTTCTATTCGAATTTACATTTCTTTCACTTCTTTTCTAAAGGAAAGAATAAAATAAGAAATTAACAAAACAAACTACAATAAATAACAAAAATGTTCTAAAACAAAAAAGAAAATAACGTTAACAAATTGGTTAAGAAATCGATACGAGTTGTTTAATATGCAAACATTATCAGCATCAGTATCATCACAAGGCTCTTGTTGTCATTCATTTGAGTTTTTTGCATAAATTTTCTGAAACTGATTAATTACGGTTTCGATTTTAATCGGTTTACTGTGAATGGCTGGTGATGGGGCCTATAATTATTAGAGAAATCCTAAACAATAATTCAACAGATTACGAATACGAATTTCAATAAGGCATAAGTTAAGATTTGTTTAAACTGGAGTGAGTTGATTAAACTTTAATAAAAGAGAACCTTTTCTAGACGTTGAAATTTTTCTTAAAAACTTAAATATTCTTTTAACGTCTACGTTCTTTTGTTTTTTTTTCTATTCTGTAATTCATATTCAATTTTTGTTTTTGTATCATTTATTAGAATTCTAATAGGCGTTTTAGTTTGATTTCCATACTTTTGTTGTTGTTATTATGAATTGAAATTCTTAATGAAAAAGAAAGAAAGAAACAAATGATAATGAATGTGAGCAATAATAATTAAACCGTAATAAAATTATAAAATATATTATTGAATACATAATAAATAATTATAACAATAACAATAACCACAATAAGTATTCTCTTTTTTCAGAACAAAAAACAGAAAATATTCAAACCACAAATAAAAGCTGGTTTATATTGAACAACACGTTTAATCGAATACAGGGTGGTAGAAACGAAATTATATAATATAATGGGTGTTTTATTGAAAAGAAAAATCAATTAAAAAAGTTTCGTTTTTCTTACTTCAAGTTATTGTTATGAATTTCACTTAATCAGATACTTAAGATCATCCGTGGTTATTAAAATGATATCCTCGTAGTCTAGTATGTAGTGCGTTGTCTTATTAGATGCGAGCCCATGGTTTAAATTCTAGCTTAGAATTCTCCAATAAAACAAAATATTATGATTCATAGTCGCCGTCGTCTAGTAGGTAGTGTGTTGGCTTATTAGACGAAAGGCCCGAGTTCGAATCCCAGGTCAGACATCAAAACGAAAATATTTCTTCGGCGACTTCCTCTCAGCAGATTTCTGGCAAAAACTCTGAGAGTAAAAATTGCCATGAAAAGCTTCTCAAAAAATCTGTCGTTCGGAGTCGACTTTAAACGGAGTCCCGCCACTCATGTATAAAATTAACGCACACAACATGAGTGGTGTTGAGAAGCTAGGCCGTAATCCTGACTGAAGGGTTGTAATGGCCAATTATGTATGTATGTATGTATTATGATTCATTTCTTCGGCGACTTACACTCAGCAGATTTCCGCCATAAACTCTGAGAGTAAATGAAACTGCCATGAAAAGTTTTTCAAAAAATCTGTCATTCGGAGTCGACTTTAAACTCTAGGTTCTGGCACTCATGTATAAAAATCAGCGTACACAATAAGGGTGCTGTGAGATGCTAAAGCATAATCCTCATTGAAGGATTGTAATGACCAATTAAGTAAGAAAGTAGTATGTATCTACACTGGACAGGCCTGCCAAAACGTCTTGAATAACATTTTATAGGATACTATCGGACCCGGCGAACTTCGTCCAGCCCAAAATTGATTTATTTTCTTTGCCCAAAACAGGTCACATTATATATTTATTGTAATGCGCTGCATAAAACAGTTGCATAAAAATAACTAACTTACTATAAGTGTGTGGGGATGTACTTATAATCGAAAGCGTTCTAGACAATGAATGTATGCTTTATTTAGGGTAATAAGTTGTTCTTTATTAAAGTAACGAATATATTTTAAAAACCAATTCTTGATAGCTATCTAAACATCAAAAATAATTGTTCATATTTGGACTATTAATTAATTATTATTACATATTTGTTGCCACGCCCATTTTTGGTGAGTTTGTCGATATCGACTCTACGAACTTACCCACCAAATTTTATTCGTCTACGATCAATATGTACCTAAATATTCATATAAATATATTTTAACAATTTGCCACGCCCTCTTCACATTTAGGGATATGAAAAATAGATGTTGTCCGAATCTCAGACCTACCCGATATGCACACAAAATTTCATGAAAATCGGTTGATCCATTTCGGAGGAGTTTAACCACTAACACCGTGACACGAGAATTTTATATATTAGAAGAGATATAGGAAATAATCGATATTTGCAATTCTAACTTTCAGTATGTATTGCCAACATTTGACAGAATTGAAATCCTTTTATGGGTTAAACAGGAAAATTTTTATGTAAGCGACTGTGATGAAACCTTTGCGGCAATTAGTCTAAAAGTAACAGCATTTCACCCTGACTTGAAAATTCCTCATTGAAATTATTTCAGAAATAAAATTTCATCGTGTAAACAACACAGTGAGTAAGTATTTTGCAAACAATTTTAATAAATGTATTCAGCATGTCGATAAATTTAAACAAAAACGGAACATAAACTGTGTGAACAATTAAATAAAAATTAGCAAAACAAAAAAAAATGCTTAAAAATAAATTAACAAATCGCAATTAATTTCGTATTTAATTAATTATTATTTCTTTGTTGTTTTGCATATAATTGAATATTTTTTTTAAATGTTAAAAAAAAAAATTTTTTCAATTCTACAAAATGATTCAAATTTTATTTATAATTTCTTAAAGATTGTGAGTCAATACGACATTGCAAAAAAAAAAAAATAAATAATGTTCCATGTTAAGAATAATATTTTGGCTATAAAATTTTTAATGGCCGCATATATTTTCATAATTTAAAAACAAAATAACAACTACAAGGTAAGAACAAAGAAAGAAATTGAAAAAAATAAAGAAATACGGGAACACTACTCTTCTAATGCCATATGAAATTTTGTTTTGTTTGCTTTTATCGATAACCTGAAACTAATCAGCTACCCTGGCAATAAGCTGCCTGTTTAGAAAACCAGTCATCATATAACGTCAGCATAACCTTAGCCAAAGCAACGCCATGATAGTCATCTTGTAGCCAAACCATAGAGACTCATCGATTATTCAATTCACGCAAAAAAAAAATGGGAGGAGGACGCAAAAGTTCTTGTTTAATTAGAGAAAACAAACTGGATGTATTATTTCTATTTCTATTTTTGTTTATTTTTTATTTAATTATTTATTATTTAATTTATGCAAATTTGTTACAAATTATTTCTTTTTTTTTGCGTTTCAAATGTAAACAAATTGTGTGTGTTGTTTTTTTGTAATTAAAAGGGGTCTTTGGCCTCATTTGGCTACTGTTTTCAAATAGCCAAGGAAGTGTTAGACATTGTACAAGTATTTCTACGCATGCCACTGTTATTTATTTGACTGGAAATGGCCTTGAGTTTGTTAATAAACACCTCAGTAATTACGTGTAATTTTTTTCATTTCTTTTCTTTTCTTTTAATACGAAATAAAGTTTTAATTTGTTCATAATCATACCATGGATTACATGGTTCATTAATAGAACCGGTTGTAATTGATTACAATTTTTTCCCTATCTGTTCGTTTACCTGCCTGTCGTTAATATGCGAATTTATTTGATGACATCAAACGTTCTTATGTTAATTTTATGGATTATGGTTTCTGTTAAATTATTAACAATTTTTACAAATTGCCGTTCATTATCTATAAAGTGCGTATTTTTTATGTGGTAAACGAGTGAGTTGTATAACGTATTTTACATTTTCATTACAACGTAATTTGTTATAAATTTTTTGGAGTCTTCCTTATTTTTATAAATTAAGGGCAGTATAAGCAGAAGATACATATATACATATGTATGTTTGTAATAAAAATTTTTAAAAAAGATTTTGAAAAATTAAAAAAAAAAATGTTTTTAATTTAAAAATAAAATTAATTTTATTTTATTTAAAAAATACATACAAAAATATTTAAAATACTGTTAAATGTAGCAAAAATATTTAGCACATAGACAAAGACCCATTAACCTCAATGTGTCAATAATTAAGAAAATTTAAACAATATCGTATGAATTTATTTTTAAAAATCTTAACAATACTGTATTAAAATAATTTTGAAAACCTTTAAAATTCCTTGTCAATAATTATTTAAAAAAAAAAAAAGCAAAAAGTGAAAATCGTTTTAAATTTCTTTATGATGGCCAAGGTAATAAAGACAAAAAAAAAATTAAAATATTGTCACTAAAGAAAAGAAAAAAATTTTAATTTTCCTTAAATTGTTAAATATCTTTTGTTTATACTTTCACCCCATTACTAAGCAAACTACGTAGTTTGAATGACAAAAAGAAAAAAACCATTCCCAAACATATTCCCACATACATATGTACCTACAAGACATTAACATTAACATTATCCTCTATTGAGTTATAAAAACTAAAAGAAAATTAAACATTTTCATCGTCATGATCAAAAGCTTGTTGCTTTTTTTGTTTTTTTCTTTTTTTTATTTTCTTTGTGAATATATTTTTTTCTTATTGTTGTATTCTTTTGGTTGTGTTTACAGGTGTTGTTCGTTGGCCACAAAAATCTATGAAAACAATGAATAGCAACAATAACTTATCTGATGGTTTTTTTTTTTGTTTTTTGAGATTTTTCGGGAAACTTGGTGAACACAATAAATTCAGAATATTGGCAGTACAAGAACAAACAAAACTAGACACTACCAGCCACTGCCACTTATTCAGTCACAGCAACAGCACCAGCACCAGCACCAACAGCAATTCATACAGAAAACAAACTTTAAACCATTGGGGGTGTCATGGGTCTTATTTAACTACAATTTGTTTTTTTTTTTTTTCTTTATTTAATGTTTTAAATTTTTTCTCTTTTATAAAGCTTCAAAATCATTAAACTTTTACGAGTTGCTTTTGCCTTAAATTTGTGCTCATTTAAGCCATTCAAAAAAAGCCAAGTTTTCTTCATTTTATTTCTCATGATTTTAGGCCATAAATCTTAAAGAATTTGGTGCGCAACAGTTTTTAAACACAAAATTAAAATAAAACAGAATAAAATTCAACAAAAGAAATGAAAAATATTTCGAAAGAGTATAAAAATTGCAAGAAAAAAACAACAACAGTTGAGGCTTAAAAGGGATTAAATCTTCTGGAAAGTATTTCGAAATTTCCTATGAATGGCTGAAAGGATTAGTAGCCCATAAAAATTTATGAAATTTCTTTAAATTCCTCGAAAAACCTACTGACATACATTCATCAGATAAATGCCTACGAATGGGTTAATTTATAGAGATTTTTCCACAAAATTTATTGCCCTCCATAAATAGGTCGCTTAAAAAAGTAAAGGAAAAAATATAAATCATTTCTTTTTTCTGGATTTTTATATACTCTGCCATATATACATAGATTAACTGTTAAAATAAATACTAAAGATCAGATGAGATCATATTTACATACATAGATTAACTGTTAAAATAAATACTAAAGATCAGATGAGATCATATTATTTAAGAATGTTTGTTTCCCTATGCTACGTTATTATTTGATATAAAAACCATTAAAAACAAATTTTAAAAATATTTGGCATCTCTACCATAATTTTTCTTTTTTTTTACTTTTACTTTTTCCCGTTAATTTTTAAAGAAAAGTATTTAAACAATTGAGTCATTACTAAATTAATGACATGACAGTGACATTTGTCATATTTTTTTTTTTGAATTTCAATTGCCAACAAAGTTTTCATGTGAAATTCTTTAAGGTAACACACATACATTTTCAAAATTTAAAAAACAAAATAAAATTAAATAAACATTTAAATTAATTGAATAGAATAAACTAAAATATAAAAATAGAAACTAAAACAAAAAAAAAGCAGCAAAGGAATGGTTATCATTGGGAACGAATAAAAGGAATAAGAAGGAGATAGGTTAGGTTAGGTTACAGGACATGTACTTGTCAACTGTGACAAGTACAGTACACGGAGGTCGAATTGACCCATTGTACAACGTCCTAGCTTCTCACACCACTCGTGTTGTGTGCGTTAATTTCATACATGAGTGGCGGGACCTACAATTTAAAGTCGACTCCGAACGACAGATTTTTTGAGAAGCTTTTCATGGCAATTTTTACTCTCAGAGTTTTTGCCAGAAATCTGCTGAGAGGAAGTCGCCGAAGAAATATTTTCATGTTTTCGTTTTGATGTCTGACCTGGGATTCGAACTCGGGCCTTTCGTCTAATAAGCCAACACACTACCTACTAGACCACGGCGACTTCAAGAGGGAGATTATTTTCTAGAATTTTTGGCTGCACAAAACCTAAATAATGCAGTCTTGTTTTAGCAAGCACATTTTTGCAACAATGCTTTAAAGAAAACTGTTTATGTGACAATATTCTTAAAGGACAGTTATGGCCTTGTCGCCAACTAAGGTCTTATTGTGCCTTTTATGGCGCTTTTCTACTATTAAAAGCATCTACTAGAAAACCCACAATTAAAAAATTGTGTAAAACTAAGCTTTGTGTTGTAGACAAATAATTTTTTATATTCATCATGTCAAGTTGGCAAACAAGAATTTTGCTGTATTACGCGAAATGGATGGTTTGCCATCAGATTGTGCTTGCAAGCAAAGCTCGCTAGTGCAATAACTACTTTATACATCAATAGTTCTCCAAGCTTGAAAAACATACATAACATAACTGGTCATTACAACCCTTTAATCAGGATTACGATCCAGTTTCTCATACCACTTATGTTGTGTGCGTTAATTTTTATACATGAGTGATGGGACCTACAGTTTAAAGTCGATTCCGAACGACAGATTTTTGAGAAGAACTTTTCATGGCAATTTTTTATTTATTTTTTTGTCAGAAATCAGCTGAGAGGAAATCACCGAAGAAATATTTTCTCATATTTCGTTTAGTTGGAGGTGCCTGACCTCTTGGTTTGAATCGAGGCCTCACGTCTAATAAAGCAACACACTACCGCGGTGACTTCAGCTTGGAAAACTTGATTTATAATTCAAAACTGTTACCAGGCCATAACCAAATCCTTTTCTAGACCAGGATTAGATTGAGAAAATCATTTGTATCTATTTTCTGACTATAGTGACAAGATTTTTAAAGTTTCTCAAATGCCAACAAGTTGAAAGAAAAAAGTTCAGAATATTTGTGTTCTATTAAATCGAAGTAAGGCTTTAATTTCACGCAAAATTCATTCTTTTGTTTTTACTACACCTTATAATTAATAAAAAATAAAACATTTGAAAAAAATTAAAAATCTGTTTCTCATATAAATTGGTAGCTGTATGATGGTAACCATACAAAAACCATTACTATTACTAAACAATGTTAATAAATTAAAAAAAAAAATGTTTGAAAAAATTATAATTTTTTCAGTCATTAAATTATTTTTTAATTTGTTTTATATTTTTGAATAAAATTTGAATTGAAATTGTAATGTTTTAGATTTAAAATAAAAAATACTCTATTTCGGCGCATAATTTTTTTTTTTAAATAAAAATTGTTTTCTAAATTCAATACTTAAATGTAAAATGAAGAATATTTTCAATTAAATTAATTTGAGTATCAAACCTTTCTTTATTTTTTTTTTATTTATTTTTTTTTTGCTCAATATTTTCTAAAAATGCAATAGATTTTCAATATTTTTAAAAGTTTTTGCCGTGTGAATAAATACTGTTTTCAATTTAGAGTTTAGAAAATAAATACTAAAAGAAAAAAATACAACTTGCCACCCCAAAGTTGCAAAATATTTCAAATTGTACAGCCAAACAACAGTTCTTGTAATATCAGCACTTTCTTAATTTATAAATTTATACTCGTAATATAATATTTTTATTGCACAATTGAAATTAGTTTCCTTTTCTTTTTTTAAATTTTTAAACAGCACTTTAAACCAAACAATTAAAATTGTCATTAAAAATTAAAATATTTAAATCCTTTAAATATATAAGTTTTCTTTTTTAATTTTAATAAAATATATAGAAAATGAAAATAATTACATTTTAAATATTTATTTTTATTTAAACAGCCCGCGTTCTTTTATTTTATTTTTTTTTTTAATAAAATGACTCTATATTTCAAGTGTCCTTTTGCTTAAATAATTGCAAAGCAATTCCTTTTGATTTCTTATTCTTAAATTGGCGTTTATTTTAGCTCTTTATGATATTTCGCGATCGCGACTCGATATCAACTGAATTCACAAATAAATTCGCAGCCCCACAAAACCTGCTGACAATGCTTTCTACCGAGTCGAAAAGAATCATAAAATGTGGTTGGCAGCGCTGCCAGCGTCTGTTGTGGGGATAAACAGAGGAGAGACGTTAATTTTGTTTTGGTAAACCAAAATAAACAAACAACAAACAACAACAACAAAAAAACATGATGGGAAAACAGTAAAACTAATAAAAGAGAATGGCACTTAGTCACTAATACAGACACATATACATATACTTACTAACACCCACATTGTAGAAACAATTAAAAGAGCGGAAACTTCTCGTTCTTAAGAGATTTTTGCATTTTATTTGTTTATAAACAAAACAAAAATGGAAACGAAAACAAAGCAACTGTAAAAATATTTTTAAATTGTAAAAATGTATTATCACCTCTAAGCCATAAAAATTAATAAAAAGAGATATCGTTTGATATTTTTTAAATAATTTTAACAAAAATTGGTAACGTCCCTTACTACTTATATAGTCCTGCTTTTCAAGTTTTTGCCGTAATTAAATGGCAATTCAGCCAGCCGGCATTCTGTTACATGCAGAAAACACAAAGCGAGAGAGAGTGCACATGCACTCACATCAATACATGTACATTTTATAATTATTTATTACATTTGTTTACAGATTCTTTGCATTCTTTAGGATTACCAGGCCAATCCATAAGCGACAGAATAGATGTATTGTGTAAGCACAAAGTCGAAGTATGTATGTACACACGTAATGTCTAGCTATTTTTATTTGATTGGTTATAAACAGAAGAAAATTCCTTGATAACAAAAAGTTTCATAAAAATTTCTGTCTGTTAACGATAACTGCCAATAGATAACACTTTCGAAATGGTAAAAATAGAGAAAACGCGATTAATTTTATTAATATAACAATGACAACAGATTGTTTGCATTTGAAATTCTTAATGTTTTGCTTTCTCCACAAAAATTTAAAAAAAAATTTTCTTTGCATGAGTATGATTAAAAGAAATGTTTTTGAATTTGATTGAGTCATAAAATATATTTCCGTATCTGTTGGCAAAATATTAAGCGTCATAAATACATTATATTAGACAATAGCATCATAAAAATTTGTTTATTTGCCAATTTATTAGACTAATTGGCATACACATGGGGCACGATGTTACTTTTTAATTTATAGTTGTTTTGTTTAATTTCGTATTTAATTGAGTCCTAGACCAGTGTTTATACAAAACATAGTGAAGATAATTCTGTTATTTTTATTTAAAATGATAACATTCCATTCAAATATGCGTACTATTTTCAGTGATAACTTATTGTTATTCATAGTATCACTTCTTATGAAATCATCGCGTCTAGTGGGACAAGACTAGGTCAATATATTTCAAAATATATCATTATCCCTAGACTGGAACTAGATGGTAATTACTAAAAGTTTCGAACTATTAAGAGAATACGTATAACTTGGCAACCCGCTTAGCATGTAAAACAAAACATTAATTGCGAATGTATGAGTGAGTGATCTCATTCACTCAGAAATTTTGCATTGTAAACAATTAATACTTGTGGAGAGCTCTTTACAAACGGCAGAGAAATAAAAATGCTCTTTAAACGTACACACACTTACACACATACATACCTGTGTGCGCGCAAATGTGTATGTGTAAATGAAACCTTTAGTTTGGCACACTCTAAAAAAAACAACCACAAGTACTCAATAATTAATGAATGACAACCAACAACAATTAAACAATCGTATTACATACATATGTATGTATGTATGCCGTATTATTTCATTTGAACTTTGTATCATAAGAATTGCTTTGCAAACAAAACAAAACAAAACTTTAACGATATTAGCCAATGACGTTATACAGCAACAAAAAAAAAAAAAACGTTGAAAATATTTAACACTTTTAAGATTTAAAATCATTAATTAAAAATCAAAATTTAGCAAAATAACGAATTGTATTGTATTGTATTGTATTACGGCGCTGCGACTGCTATTAACGTCACCGTTATTAAAGGCATTGTTGTTGCTGCTCTAATTCTAATAGGCGATCTAAAGATCTCGAAAAGAAATATTTTTTTCTGTTTGTTTTTTTATTTGTTTTGATTGGAACTTTATACCAACAATTGTACTGTCGTTGTTATCGTCGGCAATGCTGTCGAGAAAGATTGTCAACAATAAGCACAGAGGCGTCAGAAACCGTATTTAACAACAACACTAGCAACAACAACCGTATATTTCAATTGATTACTCATTTGTAAATCATGAATAAAAATTCGCAAAATAAGCTTAATACACAGGCACACACATGCATACGTACGTACGTGTACACATCATTATTATGGTATGTACAGCAAGCAAAAGAAGAGTTTAGACATTAAAAAAAACAAAAACAATACAATTGTATTTGTAATAGAGAAAGAATGACAACACAAAAAAATATCCATTACAAATGTGTGGTTATTCAAGTTGTCTGCGTGTGTTTATAACAACATTGTATGGGTGTTATCGATATGAAAAGAAAAAAAAACAACGATTTTACAAATAAAAAGTGACAACAAAAACTGCTTCTGACTTCCTGATAAGACAGCATACACCGAGCGAGAGGGAGAGAGATACAGATTTGCTCTCTTTTTTTTTACACAATTTGTGTGTATGTGTGTGTTTTATGTTTTATTTTTTTTTTTTTTGCGTAAACGTTGAGTGTTATTGATTAATTTCAATTATTTTGTGTTCTTTTTTTTTGTAGATTTCTTGTTCTGTTAAATCATTTTTATTAATTACCTAAACCCCAATTTTCTTTTATTTCTATTTTTTTTTTAACGGAATTTTTTTGTTTTTTTGCTTCTGGAATTTAGTGCAAAATTCTATTGAATGCCTCTGTGTGATGATTTTTGCAAAAAGTTTTGTTTGAATGAAAATGAAATATTGGAGAGATTTATGTTATCTGCGATTTATTTCGTAAACAACCGTAACAACATTCATGCGAGCAATAAAAAAGAACTTTCTTGGCTTCTTAAGCTCCTCCATTCTATTTAAATTTGCTTCTTGTATACTTTTGTTGTAGTGAGATCTGTTTTTTATCTAAAATGTTCTTGTTTTTACGTTAAGTTTTGTTAGTTTTTTGTGTATATTTTTGCAATATGACATCATTGTCTAATTTTTTTTGTTTTTTAGGGAATAAATACATGAAATCAAGGTTTCCATATGACTTCGTTTTTTTGGTGATTTACGAGTATTTGTTTGTTTCAATAGTTGTACTGCTAAGGGTCTACTTTATAACGACAACCAGCATCCTTTTGTTAATTTGCTAACTGAGTAGATTGACAAGAATTTTATTTATAGCCAGTAACGTTTACAGTAGAGGCTATAAGAATAAGAATTAAAGGGTGGCCAACTCAAAATTTCTTATTATAAAAGTAGGACAGCGTACAGAAACAGCGACAGCATGCCAAGATAAAGTATACACTTTGACACGATATGAGATGCTGAACAGGTTGTGACCAGAGATCAACAATAAATCGTTTTTTTCGGTACTCATAAGTACTCATGAAATTTTGAATATAAATGTGTAGTCAACAATATTGAAATTTAACTATGTACTCTAATTCATTCATACTCACTACAACGTTGATTTATATATAAGTACAGGTTGCAATGAGTATACGTACAACGTTTGACATCAAACTCATACCATTCGAAATATGTTTGATTCATAAGCTTACTTATTTAGATTCAGAACTTTAGAAAAATACTTATAATACGTATACATGATTCTGACTGGTGTACAGTCTTAGGTGTTAGGCATTTACAAAAAAAGAAAAAAGACACATAAGCAAAAAAAGACAGAGCAGCAAGCAGAACAAACACACAAGTGAGTATTTTTGTGTTCGTAAGAGGTTCCATGATCTCTGGTTGTGACACGAGAGGCGCTTACATAAGGAGAAAAGTAAAGTTATTCTACTTTGCAACACGCAATGAATACGTATGTGTGAATACTTTTTTGACTTACTGTAATGCCATAGAGTTTCATGAAATTAAATTGTTTTTAGGGCTTTTAAGGAGAACAAAAAGAAAAAACTGCAGCGTTAGCAGTTTACGAAAATTTTTGTTGTTTAATATGTGATCTTGAGTGTGTTTAAATAAATATTTATTTCTGAAGAATGAGCAAATATTTTATAGTATTTATTGTTGTTGTTATTGTTTCCAAACCAAAAAAATTTAAAAAACCAACAAATAAAAAAATTAATTGATGATTCCAACGGGCTGGTTCCATTATTAATAACTTCAATGTCAAAAAGTGTGTATGTTTTCTTGTTGTTGTTGTTGTCGGTTTTTTCGAAAGGATTGCAATTTATGAAGCATACAGCACTCTTGAGATCTTTAAACATTTTTTTTTGTTTTCTAGTCACACTTGTGCTGTTGTCTCCCATTTAATTCCATTCATTTAATTTCTCATTGATTCATTCATTCTTTCAATTGTTTATTTCATTTGTATGCAATGTCGAGACCAAGACCAAGACATGTTAAAATTATTATTCTTGTGTTTTTGTTTCAATAAATTTCCTTAAGAGGGATTGCTTGTTGTTTTTTAATTTATTATTTTTAATTTGTTATTGTTGTTATTTTTATTTTATTTTTTTAATTTTATTGTTATATTTTAATAAAAATGAAATGAAAACTCATTAACCCAATTTCGCTTGCTTCAATTCAATTTCAATTTGATAACACAACAGCATTCCTCTCGTCAGAAAAAAACAAAAATGTACTCACAATTGAAAAACGGGCGTACAAGTGCAAAATGCTTTTTAGCACACTGTCAGTGTGCTTTAGTTGTGTTGCTGCCTGTTTCTGTCATTCGTCATGGAAACACTTTTAAATGTGGAATGCAGATGGTAGTTACAAGTCTCCCCATACCAATGGGTAAGAGACGACTGATTGCATTTGAGACAATGTTTAATAGATTTCTTTTGTTTTTGTGTTTTTATTATGATTGAATAATAAAAATTGAAGAATGTGATCATAATATATTTTCGGAATGACAATTTAATCAAATTTTAAAAGCTTGTTATTTTTAAAGATTGTTGCGGTGTTTTCTGTTATTGCCATTCAATAATTGAAATGATCAATAATCAATTTTTGTTATTGTTTTACGGTTTTTTTCTTTTTTTTCACGTGATTATTCATTTGTTTTTATTTTCATTTTCTGTCGTTTTGTGATGTTGAAATAAAAATTTATTCTGGAAGAAAGCATTTTTTTTCTGGCATGACACATAGAAGGGCTTCTTAATCATTGGTAGCAGATTGGCATTGAGGTCAAACGATACTGAGGCAGTCATTTTTAACAAGCTTAAGTTGTGCAGTTCAATCGGTCATATCCTTAGAAGGCTGCCCAATAACAGAACATGGAGAAGACAGCACTGATAACAGTTGTGGGAGGTATTTAAAGACATTAGCATTTGATTATGATACAATTTTATTGAGACCCCATGCTCCTTTTAGGCTATATGACTATAGCAGCACGAGCAAATCAGTTTAGAATTGAAAATTAGGTGCCAGAGAGATCTGCTTGTCGCTTAACTGCCATATATAATCACAGTATTTTATTACTTTTCTTCAAATACTCTTTTCTTGTGCCAATATGCGATGAGTGGGATGCAAATTACTAAACCCATTGGAGCATTAATAAATTCATATGGACAAACCCTAAATTCATGCATGTGAAAACAAAAAGACTATTAAATGATCGAAATTTGTTGTAAACATATTGGTAATTACACACCAAAATCTTGTAAATTCAAATATTTGGTTAAGCGAATTTTTTTCAGTTTTTTTTAACTTTTTCTCAAAAATCTAGATTTTTTTCACCTTTGATTTGCAATTGCAATCGAATTATTTACTCATATGCTGCTATATCGTTCAGAAAAAAAATCTGGGATTGTGATTTTAAATGCATAAATTTCCATAAATAAGATATTAAGCCATAGCAATTGACCCATTTTTACTTTGAAAAAAAAACTGAGAATTTATTTCAACATGGGGACATAATAATAAAATTAAAATATTCAGTGTGAAAACAGAAAATAAACGATTTTCCCTCTTTTTGCATAAAACCTTGGTTAATAGTTTCTGTTTTAAAGTCTACTTGACATGTAAACAATGCAAAATTCATAGAGTGGGATTCAAGTAAAAATAAAATTTTCAGAAATTCTTATAATTTACAAAAAACAAAATAAACAAATAAAAATTGTTTATTTATTGTCGCTGTAGACTAAATAAATCAGAAAGTATTTCTAAAAAACAAAACACAATGAACGAAACTTAATATGTATTTAAAAGAAATAAACTTTAATTGTCAATACCAAGTTCTTTTTGAAAATGTTTGTTTTCCTTTTTTTTTAAGCTCAAACCATTGATACAAACATTTCGTTGACTATACCAGAGATCACCAATGGTTCGTTTTTTCGCTACTCATAAGTACTCATGAAATTTTGAATTTATGTAAGTGAGTCAACAATATTGAAATTTAACTAGGTACTCTGACTCATTCATACTCAATACAACGTTGATTTACATATATGAACAGGTTGCAATGAGTATGCGTAAAACGTTCGACATCAAACTCATACCATTCGAAATATGTTTGTTTCATAAGCCTACTCATTTGGATTCATAACTTTAGAAAAATACATATCAGACTTATAAATGATTTATTTATTAAAATTTCCAGTTTTAGTTGTTGTTGCATTTACAAAAAGAGAAAAAAGACACACAAGCAAAAAAGACAAAGCAGCAAGCAGAGCAAACACCTAACCATATAGTGAGTATTTTAGTGTGCGTACGCGAATCAAACTCATTTTGTGATTCTTGTATATAGGTTGAGTTATGGAGAGTCGAAATCAACAACATGATACGTGTTGTTAAGTATGAATATGATGAGTACTTCAAACTTTGAATATGAGTATAGGTTTCATGATACTAAAATAAGTATGAATGCTTATAAGTCTTAGAAATTATTAGTATGAATCGATTCTACTTATCTTTTTGAATACTCAGTGCTCATCTCTGGTTAGAATACAATATGTCTGATAGTCGGTCATACAGTCAATCACAATTTAATTTTTTTTTGTTTTGCATTGTAATCGTTACGCTTTCAGATTAAAATAAACAATTTTTGATTTTCGATAATTTTGTTATTTGTTTAGCTTTAATCGTAGCATTTAATACAAATAAAATTAAATACGTTAAACAATCATTAATTGAGCATCTAAACATTCCAAAGTATTTATAAAGAAAATGAAAAAGAAAAAAAATTCAAAAACAAACAGAAAAAATGTTCAATAAACGCTAACAATCGACAACGCATCGTCGTTGTACACAATTGAATTGAACTTGAAAGTGTAAATTATAAAAATAAAACATAAAATTTAATAATAAAATGCTTTTTCTGCTTTTTCTTATATTTTCTTTATTAATTTTTCCTTTTATTGTCCAGCCCATAAAAATGAATTCTTCTAATGGAATGGGATGGTCCATCATAAAATTTATTGACAATTTGTGGCATGGTGGCAAATTTATACACTTAAAAAATATATGTATGTATGTGTCCCATGGAAGACGGTTCGTGATTAAAATCTTCGCCCTTTGTAAATGTACCGTTGCTCTGGTTAATAGAACGAAGAGTGTTAGTCTGAAATCCTATCGTTAAGGACTTTTAAAGCTGATCTCATTATGGTTCATTGTGGTGGTAAGCTTCTCTGCAAGAAGTAGAAGACTTTCGATTTCTTTTGCGATTAAATATGAGATATACGCTGAAGTCGCAGTAGTCTAGTAAGTAGTGTGTTGGCTTATTAGTCAGGATTGCAATCTAGCTTCTCACAGCTCTAATTTTGTGTGCGTTAATTTTATACGTGAGTGGCGCGGGACCTACAGGTCAAAGTCGAATTTGAACGACAGATTTTTTGAGGAACTTTTCATGACAATTATTTACTCGCAGAAATCTGCTGAAAGGAAGTCGCCGAAGAAATATTTTTTCATATTTTCGTTTTGATGTCTGACCTGGGGGCTTGAAGCATGGCTTTACGTCTGACTTACGGCGACTCCCTTGATGACTTAGCTGATTTTAAATTGCCAACACAGTGAAACCACGATATGCCATGCATTTATTCGAATATAATTTTCTAAAATAGCAAGTGGTCTAGTAGGTAGTGTGTTGGCTTATTAAACGAAAGGCCCGAGTTCGAATCCCAGGCCAGACATCAAAAACAAAATACAAAAAGTATTTCTTCGGCGACTTCCTCTCAGCAGATTTCGGCCAAAAACTCTGAGAGTAAAAATTGCCATGAAAAGCTTCTCAAAAAATCTGTCATTCGGAGTCGACTTTAAACTGTAGGTCCCGCCACTCATGTATAAAATTAACGCACACAACATGAATGGTGTTGGGAAGTTAGGCCGTAATCCTGACTGAAGGGTTGTAATGGCCAATTATGTATGTATGTGTAAAATAGCAAGTATGAGAATTAAAATATGTCATCCCTATTTAAATTTTATTGAAAATCACCATATTGGTCGTTCCTAAACACCTAAACACCTTTGTATGGAATTTTTTTTAATTTTAATTTTTTATTTTTGAATTTAACCGACGATTGACGACAAATCGTCTGTCACTGTGTGTATTAAAATAATTATTTGTTAATTCATGACATGATTTCTCAAAAAAGAATAAAATAAATCGTAGAAATTTTATTTGAAAACCTATAAAGGGAGACGACCATCCCCAGCTGTTTAATATTTACTGGCGTATTTCTTTGTGTGTATTTTTTGTTGTTATTTTTTTTCTGTGGTATTCGAATAGAAACTATAATTAAAATCGATTAAATGGCTAATTTAAACAAATTTAATTTATTATTGTTTGTATATTTTATTAACCACAACAATAATAATTTAGATGACAGATAAAAGAAATATTCAAGCGATTATAGCCACAGGATAGTTATAGCAACATAAACAATCTAATGATAGGTTGTAAGACATATTAAAGATAATAATATTCTTGTCAAAGTCATGTCATGATAATGGTTAATCTATTATGATATATGTACGTATACTTTGCTCTGCTCTATAATTAAATTATTTTATTTCGATTATGTTTCTGAAAATACTTTTGCAAAACAATCAAAAGCCTTCAAACGGTATTGATAAAACAAACCTTTCGCTGTAACATGTAAAGAGCACTTATTTTTCATATTTCATAGCTCTGTTATTCTCTCTATCTCTTTCTCTTTTAAAAGTTATTTTTATTTGAGGGCTTTAAAGGTTCATTATCGCGGTCTAGCATTTCTTCGTTATTTTTATTTCAGTTTTGTTGTCTACAACAACATCTACATATCATAACTACTGGTTGATTTGCGGCAACAGTGTTCATTCTGTTTCGGTTTTTTTTTTTTGTTCAATTAAATTATATTTATGGCATGACATAATCATATTGGAATTCAATTCAATTCTTTTTTTAATATTTATTTTGCAAATATTGTTGGGTCGTCGTCGTTGACGTTGTAGTCGTTGTTTAAACGTAAAAACTGTGTATAATTCATAATTTTTTTTTTTTTACTACAAAATTAATAACAATTTGAAGCTCTCTTTAGAGAACGTTGAAACATAAAAAGACAACATCGAAATGGTTTGTCTAAGCTTTTTTGGCTTTTTAATGTTCTGTTTAAGTGGCACAATAAAATTTTATTTAATTGTACTGCGATCTTCAATTTATATTTCCATCAGAGATCAACAGCAATGAATCGTTTTTTCGCTACTCGAAGTCGCCGTGGTCTAGTAGGTAGTGTGTTGGCTTATTAGACGAAAGGCCCGAATTCAAATCCCAGGTCAGACATCAAAACGAAAATATGAAAAATATTTCTTCGGCGACTTCCACTCAGCAGATTTCTGGCAAAAACTCTGAGAGCAAATGAAACTGCCAGGTCTCGCTGTAGGTCCCGCTACTCATGTATAAAATTAACGCACACAACACGAGTGGTGTGAGAAGCTAGGACGTTGGACAATGGGTCAATTCGACCTCCGGGTACTTTACTTGTCACAGTTGACAAGTACACGTCCTCTAACCTAAGCACTCATGAAATTTTGAATATAAGTGAGTCAACAATATAGAAATTTAACTATGTACTCTGATTCATTCGTACTCACTACACTACGATGATTTATAAGTACGGGTTGCAATGAGTATGCGTACAACGTTCGACATCAAACTCATGCATCCTATCATTGTGTTGGGAAATTCTACACGATAATGCAAAAGACTTCATGGACCATATTTGCATCTACAAATGGCTGTTGAATTAACATTCTATGCCTGAAGTAGATCAAAAGTTAGGTAACGAAAATCAGATTACTTACAACAAAGTTTAGAGAAAAAAAGGTTAAAAATATTTGGCAGTCAGTTCAAACTCACTTGCAAGGAATCATGTAACAATGACCAAGCTTTTAAATCGACAAAGGCTTTCAGTCGAACAGTTGCAATCCCTGAAGAAAGAAAACTCTTAACATAGCCAGATTTACTCAGTAGGACAGGAATTTCATCGTTTCATCGGGCCAAGCTAGGCCACGCACATTGGTTGTAACTCGTCTTAAGCCCATTTCCTTGTTAATGAGAAATTATCTTCAACTCAAGATGAGACAGACCATCGAAAAAGAAACGATTGCTCCTCGATAATCAGACAGATAATCTTTTTTATTGTTTTTTCATTATAAAATTCGTTTTACCAAGATGCAAAAAAATACCCAACATATGAAACCTTTCACATGAGAATGATTTCATTTAAATATGATTTGCAATGTGTAAGACATCCAATTATTGACAACCTACCTACACACCATCATCATAACGATTAATTGCTGCAACACACTTCCAAAACCAAATGCATTGTAAGTCTTTAACAATAAATTGTTATAAGTTTCAAGGTCTTTCCGCTATTGATTCAAGTGCAAGTTTTCAAAAATTCCGAAAAAAAAATTGGAATGGGAAATGGAAATGAAAACGAAAATTACCAATCAATAGCTCCATAACGATTTAAAAAAAATTCAATTTTTCTATTGAATGAAAATATGCAAATTCTTTATTAAAATAATCACCATAAATTTCTTGTGAAAACAAATCAAATAATTAATAAAGTAATCACAATAATTTTTGATTAAATTTGAAATCAAAATCAAGGCTATTAAAATAACGTACAAATATTATAGTTTTCATTAAATGGAAAATTTTTGTTTCCTGGAATAATAAAATCACATCAGAAAGGGGGCTTTGCCCGGTTAAAAAAATATACAAATTTAATATTATAACATATGTATGTATAGGGTGTTTTTTATAGAGGTATAGAACTTTAAGTTGCAATAAAACAACGATGGATTATTCGATTGACATGAATTTTATTTATCCGAAAGATAATCTTGTGGCATTACATTTTAAATATGATTTCTGGCATATGACCGCCACGGCTGGCGCGGATGTAGTTCAATCTGGACGTCCAATTTTCGATGACTTTTTCCAACATTTGTGGCCGTATATCGGCAATAACACGGCGAATGTTGTCTTCCAAATGGTCAAGCGTTTGTGGCTTTACCGCATAGACCAATGACTTTACATAGCCCCACAGAAAGTAGTCTAGCGGTGTTAAATCACAAGATCTTGGAGGCCAATTCACAGGTCCAAAACGTGAAATTAGGCGGTCACCAAACGTGTCTTTCAATAAATCGAAATAAAATTGCACTATTTGCAAGCGTTGAACTGAGAATAAATCACTTGACAGCTGTTAAATCGGTCGCCATCTTGAAAAGTAATGCCAACTTAAAGTTCTATACCTCTATGAAAAAACACCCTTTATTATGTTTTGAATTAAATTCCATAGAATTGCTTTCTCTTTTGGTCGCAATTAAATTATATTTGTACGTATTGATTGACCTTTGGCCAAATTTATCACAATATTTTTGGACTAATAGACGAAAATTGACAAATTTGTAGACTATTAAACTATTTTTATAAAATAAATGAAACAAACAAAAAAAACTTGAATTTATTGTCATAATTTTTTCAATTAAATGCTCAAGGTTAGTTTGTGATAAATTCTATTGAATTTGGGCAAAAATTCTTACTATCAGAAATTGATTTATTATTGCTCTCTCTGTGTGATAAAAATAGGAACAGAAGTGATTTAAATTTGAAATAAAAGTTTGCAGTGTAAACACACATGGTGACTTGGTACTCGAACTTGTAGTTTGTAATAACGTTGGCAAGACCTTAATTCCTATAAATAATTGTTCCGGTTCTTATTGGCGATCATTTCACTTTGATTTCTAATATTAAAACCTGTCTTACTTAATTGGCCATTACAACCCTTCAGTCAGAATTATGAACCATTTATGTTGTGTGTCTTAATTTTTATACATGAGTGGCGGGACCTACAGTTTCAAGTCGATTCCGAACGACAGATTTTTTGAGAAACTTTTCATGGCAATTTTATTTCAATCTCGGTTTTTTTGCCAGAAATCTGCTGAGAGGAAGTCGTCGAAGAAATATTTTTATCATATTTTCGTTTTGATGTCGAACCTGGGGTTTGAAACGTGGCCTTACGTCTAAAAAGCCGATTATGCCTACTAGACTACGGCGGTTATTATAACAGTTTAATCAGGATCACGACTTAGCTTTTCACAGCAACCATGTTCTGTGTGCTAATTGTAAATGTGAGTGGCGGGACCTACCTAGTTTAAAGTCGACTCCGAACGATAGTTTTTTGAGATACAATCGATCTCAAGAGAATTACCAGTAACCTCCGGATTGTCAGACCAGAAGTCCTTCATTGGACTCCTTCGTTTGGATGATGATTTCTTTCTACATCACAACAACAGGCAGTCCTTGAAAATAACAACCAGTTTTTTTTTTGCCTTTCTTTCAATTTAATTCACCATAACAACGTCAATTAAAATACCCATAAAAATTGATTTATTGCTCGAAACATAGTTGAAATATTTTTAGTTTTTTTTTGTTGCTGTTGTTATTGTAATTATTGTTATTTACAAAACTAATTAACAAAAATTTAAATGTTCATGTCTACTGTTATTGTAATTTTTATCATTATACTCCACATACTTTTATAAAAATTTCATCCAAAAATCTCACCTTTAATTATATACATTACTTGGCGTTATTGACAAATAAATAAAGAAATAAACAAAATAAAAAATAGTTTTTTTTTTTGTTTTTTTGGTATTTCTTGTTTTGTTTAAATATTTATTTTAATTATAAACACTTGATGGCGCTACTAGTAGAGATTTTGGGGTTTTTTACGCATTTTTTTTTCGTATTTATATGGCGCTTAAGGCATTTTAGGCACAAATTTATCACACACACCATACATATCTATTTGACATGTAATGACTCATTGAAAAATATCTCTTTTAAATATGTATGATTATTATTATTGTTATTGTTGTTGTTGTTTTTTTTTTAACTAATTACAAGGTGACTTAAAACTAATGCTATAATTTGAAATGATAGAAACATCGCATGGGCTGGCGATAAGATGCTTTAAATATTATGAATGAAAGAAAACAATGCAAATAATCGCAACAATTTCCGATTTCCATGTATTTACAGCATTAAAAATTTCTTTAAACCGTCACATCTTAGATGATAATCAAGCATATTAAGGGTCCGCCATCTAACGTTATTGTTTCAACTAGTGCTTATTTCGTGAATGGTAACACTTAGCTCATGTCTGATTTGACAGATAATTAGTTGTATCCTTCCGCTGAACGAATATGGTTGTGTATACGCTTGAACAACGCTGGGAAATATTGCGACATTACTTTGAAAATCATGGTAATGTTGATGCCGATTTTGGCAAAAAAAATCATCTTTTCAGACGAAGCTCATTTTGATCTTGGCGGGTATGTAAACAAGCAAAATTGTCGCATTTGGGGCACAGAAAACCCGCACGCATGCATTGAAAAGCCGACGCACCCAAAGCGAGTCACTGTTTGGTGCGGATCCAGAGGCATAATTGGGTCATTTTTCTTCGAAAATGAGCAAGGAGTGGCCGTTACAGTCAATGGCGATCGTTATCGGGCCATGTTGAACGAATTTTTTTTGACAAAAATTGAAGAGGAGGATATTGGCAACATTTGGTCTCAACAGGACGGCGCTACGTGCCACACAGCCGAAGCTACACTCGATGTTTTGCGCCCTGTTTTTGAAGATCGCATTATCAGCCGCAGAGCTGATGTCGTTTGGCCACCTCGGAGCTGCGATTTGACACCGTTGGACTATTATTTTTGGGGTGCCGTCAAAGATAATTGTTACGTCGAAAAGCCAGAGACAATTGACGCTTTAAAGGACAATATTCGTGAAGCCATTGGTGAAATACAGCTGCACACAATCGATAATGTGCTTAAAAATTGGACCGATCGTGTAGGCTACTGCATGGCCAGCCGAGGCAGCCATTTGAATGAAATTATTATCCATTATTAACCGGAAGGATTGTACTTTCAAATAAAAAAAGAAATTTGAGAAAACATTCAGTAGTTTTTTTTAAAGCATTTTCAAAAAAAAAGTTATTTGGCGGACCCTTTATAATGTTAAAATTGAAAAGCCATGGATAGCTTTGTATGTGGACCAGAGATCAGCAATGAATCGTTTTTTCGCTACTGAGAAGCACTCATAAAATTTAGAATATTAGTGAGTCAACAATATTGAAATTTAACTATGTACTCTGATTCATTCATACTCACTACAACGTTGATTTATAAGTACAGGTTGCAATGAGTATGCATACAACGTAGACATCAAGCTCATACCTTTCAAAAAATGTTTGATTCATAAGCCTACTCATTTAGATTCATAACTTTAGAAAAATACTTATAATACTTATAAATGATTCGATAAAGACACATAAGCAAAAAAGACAGAGCAGCAGGCAGAGCAAACACACAAGCTTCTAGTGAGTATTTTAGTGTTCGTACGCGATTCATACTTATATTGTATATGTTGAGTTATGGAGAGTCGAAATCAACAACATCATACGTGTTGTTGTTAAGTATGAATATGATGAGTACACATCAAACTTTGAATATGAGTAGAGGTTCCATGATATTAAAATAATTTTGAATGCGTATAAGTATCAGAAATTATGAGTATGATTCGATTCTGTTCATCTTTTTGAATACTCATTGCTGATCTGTGATGTGTACACAACTTTAGTAGTTCGATAACAATTTTAATAGATAAGGGCTAAGTCGTTGGTTATGAATGCGTAGAAAAAATGTCAACACAAATTTCAGATGGCTAGAATCCAATTTACAAATTGGTATTACTTTTGAGCCAACCTGTTTATTATTTATATATGTTAACACACCTTATTTGAACAAGTGCTTAGTATTAGTGTTGCTTTATTTCAATTGAAATTATTGGAATACAATGAAATAATTTAAAGAAATTTTGTTTACAAAAAAAAAACAAAACTGCGTAACATTATAGTTTTTTTGTAGTTAAAATGACTCAGTTTTTTACGCTTTTATAAGGAATAAGGGGGGTACGTCATCTTTTATTGAAAATGTACTGAGTACAGAGACAATTAGACGTGTATTACGGGTACGTGTTTGTGTGAATGTGTATGAATTTGAAACTTCCGTTTTTCATTTGAATTAATAGAATTAATTTCTTGTGAATATTGCAAATAATAATAATTTAAACGATTATTTTAAAAAACAAATTTGCCATACTATTGTATGTGTTTTGTTGCTTATGAACCAATTGTTTAAATAGAAAAAAAATTATTCTAAAAATATTTCATTACATCGTGTGTTAAAATGCACACAAATGTCCAAATATGTACATACATATGTATACAATAGAAAGTGTTTATTATGAAACAAAAACAAACAAACAACAACATTTTGTTAATTGTTCTAAATTTTATTTGCCATCATTACCCTGCGTCTCCTATTAATATATACCTGCTGATGCTACTGCTGTATTGAAAGTCATGGATTGTGTTTTTGCCATGGATTATGAAAATTTCTTATTAGAGATGCACTCGCTGGCAAATTCCGCTAAATAGCAGAAGCGGAACATATACAAAATATCACGTTGTTAAAAATGAAGTGCTAATAATTCATAAATAATAATAAACCGCGCTAAAAACAACACAAAAATAAGAAATTTTTCAAATCCTCAACTAGCAATACAGTGGCTACCAGGGAAGATGTACATGTACGTTATGCAAAAACGTATGAAATTTGTAAGTAAAGACAGCCGCAGATAGGGTTTCTTCCATTTACGAGCGGATATCAATGCTTAATGGATCCACAGAACATTTTCTCAATCATTTTCCCGTGCTTGCGAACCTAAACTTGGTAACCAATGCACAGAGCAGCATTAATTTAGGCCTGATTCGTTTTCTGCCTTTAGTAATGACGTCAAATAAAAACTATTGATTTGATTTTCCAATGACTGCTATCGAAACCAATTATAGAAGATTATGTACAGCTTTCTTATACGATTTGTACAAGATACAAATGTTAAATCCATAAGATAAAGATAAACACACACTTTTATTTGTATTTCAATTCAATTGTTTTTTTTTTTCTTCGTGTTTGTTTTAAATCATATGAGGTAATGAAAACAATCATACACATCGTATGGTACTCTTGAAATATCAATTCAAATATAAAAAAACATTGCAAATTAACGTCATCAACACATTTTATTTACAAACAGAAATTTGTTTAAATTAGTTTTCAATCGAATAACAAAACAATCGAATAATAAAAATTTTTTTAAGGGTTTCCGTAAAAACTTAATAATTTTCTTAAATGAAATTCATAAAAAATCTTATAAGATTTGTTGTCTACAGCGGCCTTATGTCAGAAGCTTTGAAAGCAAACAAGGTTAACAAAAACCTGTCGTTAGGAGCCAACATTAAATTGTAGGGCTCTCGACTCAAGTATAAAATTGCAACACACGACTTGGGTGGTGTAAGAAGTCATTGCAATTGACAACAGCATAATGAAACAACAATCAGAAGTTTATCACTAACATTCGACATTTTAAAGGCCACTCTTAGTTAGGTAGGTAGATAGAAGTAGCTGAACCCTCGATGGAGTCATGAGCGGATACACTTAAGCCGCACACAGGACCCATTGTAATACCACAGTTGCACATTCTCCCCTAGTCCAGGAGCTACTCGGAGCTTCCGATTAAGCGACTCAGACTGCCAATATCAATGCATGACAGTTCATCCAGATCATCCTTCCATGTGGTAGGCATCCAGGCGCCTCTTTCTCCTCCAACCAAGTGCCGGGAATGTGCACAGCAGGTGAAAAACAGTTTCATCCTACTCCTCATCTTCACAGCTTCTGCATAAATCATTTGCAAGATCAATACGCCTACCATGCGTTCCTATAATTCGATGCCTCGTAATAACCGCATTAACAGTGCCTACTTCTTTGGAGTTTAAGCCGGGCTGTGGCCAGACTTTCTACGCCGTTCTGCCCGTATCCGAAGCTGTCCATCTACTGTTGACAAGGTCCACGATTGCATTGTGAATTATAAGATTGCAGGTACCCTAAGGGTACATCTTCCTAATGTAGAGAATTCTTCAGTGTTCGATGATCGTGCCCCTTCCGGCTAGTTCATTCGCTCTGCAGTTACCGGGTACTAATGTGATACAAACATGATTCGCTATCTCGTTAAGTCATCTACGTTAAATCGTATACCGCTCTGGAGTTCATTACAATAGAATCCAATGCCCTGATAGCCTCTTGACTATCAGAAAGTAAGATAATTTTCCGCTTGTGAACATTTTTGTAATTTTCACCGCAGCCCGAATTGCCGAGACTCTCCCTTGCAAAACGCAGCAGTGCTTTGGTAGTCTTATAGACTGTTATATTCCCATTGACTCCGAATAAATTCCACAACCAACGGCTCCCTTCAGCTCGGAGCCATCGAAGTAAATTTGTACGGAGTATCATAAGAGGTACGCTGCACCATTTCTTTAGACCTCCCTTTGCAGAATGGATGTCCTAAAATTCCATACAGTCACTGCTTCCGACAATACCAAATGCTTAAAGTATCTTTGCATGGCCAATGCCCGATTCCTGCAGAGACGCCTACTAATCTCAGCCGCCTTTGACCTCTACTATAGAGGTCTTAAAATGCAGAAAAGTTTTGTACAAACTTTACGTGTAGTGGGTTAACGATAATCTCTCAATTAAAAGATATTTAAATGCATTTCATATCGCAGTTTATTTGATCTTTTTCGAGCATAATTCATTACAAGCCAAGCAAAAATTCTTTTCCTTGATTTTAAATGGCATTCGAATAAATTTCAGTTAAGTATTCTAACGAATAAAAATATTTGCATAGAAATTTATTAAAAGAAAAAATACATATCATTTCTGGTTATTTATTATGAAATATTTTCGTAATAAATTTCATAATTTAAATGAACTCTTCTTGCATTTTAAGTACAACCAGAAGGAAGCGTGGACGAATGAATAAATTTATTTCAGAAACATTTTTTTTTTAATTTTTTTGTTTCTTCATTTGATTTGATTTGAAAAGAACATTTAAATCAGAGATCAGCAATGAATCGTTTTTTCGCTACTCATAAGCACTCATAAAATTTTGAATATAAGTGAGTCAACAATATTGAAATTTAACTATGGACTTTGATTCATTTATACTCACTACAACGTTGTTTTATAAGTACAACGCGTACAACGTTGACATCAAACTCATACTATACTCGAGTGATTTGAATCATTCATCAACATTTACAGTCTTAGTTGTTGTTGGAGTTACAAAACAATAAAAAAGACACATAAGCAAGCAGAGCAAACAAACAACCTTCTAGTGAGTATTTTAGGGTTCGTACGCGATTCATAATTATTTTATGCTTCGTGTTTATGTGGACTTAGGGAGAGTCGAAATCAATAACATCATACGTGTCGTTGTTAAGTATGAATATGATGAGTACACTTCAAACTTTGAATATGAGTAGAGGTTCCATCACATTAAAATAAGTATGAATGCCTATTAGACTCCGAAATTATGAGTATGATTCGATTCTACTCATTGCTGATCTCTGGTTTAAATTATGTTTGATAAACAAATGTGTGTGTGTGTGTGTGTATTCGTTGAAATTAAATGTACAAATCTCAAGAATTGAAATGTTTAATTAAGAAAAATTTTCCTATTTTCCCACTCACAAACAAAGTAAAGCAAAGGAAAAGCAGAGAGGGCTAATGCTACGTGCTTATATATCTATTGTTTGTAGGTGTGTACAAATATGTGAAACTAGAGAAAAAAATTGTTTCTAAATTTAAATTTATTTTTATAGTGAAAGTGTCATCATGATTTGGATGACAATGATCATGTCATCATGATCATTTTCTATAAAACATAATGATAATGATGCTGATGATGAAGATGAATATCATTATGATGACAGGCATTGTTGATGAACATGAATTTACGTTTTTTAGCCATTTCTTGTTTTTTTATATTTTCATTTAAATATTGTGTTTATTTTTAGTTTGTCTTATGGTTTATTTATAAAAAATTTAAAAAAAAAAAAATTAAATTTTATTATTTTGAATTTATTTGTTGTCTGCAATGCCCTTTAAGTGGCCTTTTTTCTCTCTTAATTTCACTTGATACACATATGCACACACATATGTAATCATCATTTACATTTTTAAGATTTTTCATCATGTTCTTTAATTAAAAAGAAAATTCAAAATGTCTGCATATCAGACAGACAGACATGAATTGTGTTTTAGAAAAATGATTGCACTCGTATTATTTGTCTGTCAGCAAGCACTCTATTGTTGTTTACAAAGTGTGTTGATAGAAAACTATGCAAAATTATTATTTACTTTGTGGTTTATTTAAACGTAATATTATAGAAATAGAGGGTCTCACACTCTCATGCATATGACAAATTGTCAGAAAACTGATAACAGAGTATAAATAAGTTATTAATCATGAATATTTAATGCCATTATCAATAGAATATAATTTAATTAGTAAAGAGTGATTAAATCATTGCACTATGGGATGTGTTTTATTTGAAAAACAAAAGCTTAAAACGCAGGAAAAAACTGTGCGCAAAAATTCAAGTGATTTATTCGAATAGTTTCAATGCACCTTGCTCTGGTCCAAAAAGTAGTAGATGACCAGCATAAAAAGCTGTTAGAAAAAAGGCTCCCACAGTAACTGTAACCAGAGATCAGCAATGAGTATTCAAAAAGATGTGTAAAATGGAATCATACTCATAATTTCTAATACTTATACGCATTCATACTTATTTTAATATCATAGAACCTCTACTCATATTCAAAGTTTGAAGTACTCATCATATTCATTCTTAACAACACGTATAATGTTATTGATTTCGACTCTCCATAACTCAACATAAAGGGTGTTTTTTATAGAGGTATAGAACTTTAAGTTGGCATTACTTCTCAAGATGGCGACCGATTTAACAGCTGTCAAGTGATTTATTCTCAGTTTGGTTTGACAATTCATCATGAATAGACTCACGCCTGAACAACGCTTGCAAATAGTGCAATTTTATTTCGAAATTAATGGTTCTGTGCGGAAAACGTATCGCTCACTACGTCCATTTTATCGTCGACAAAATCGTCCATCAGAGCAGTTAATTCGATTAACCATGGAACGTTTTCGCACCACGTTTACTCTTATTGATAACTCGCATCCCCAGAGACGCTGTACGGTGCGTACAGAAGAAGCTATTGCTGCTGTAGAGCGTAGCATTGAGGAAGAACCGAATGAGTCCATCAGTCAATGGTGATCGGTATAGAGCCATAATTACTAACTTTTTCATTCCTGAATTGAATAACCATGATGTCCAGGAGATGTGGTTTCAACAAGACAGCGCAACATGTCACACAGCTCGTGCCACAATAGATTTATTGAAAGACACGTTTGGTGACCGCCTAATTTCACGTTTTGGACCTGTGAATTGGCCTCCAAGATCTTGTGATTTAACACCGCTAGACTACTTTCTGTGGGGCTATGTAAAGTCATTGGTCTATGCGGTAAAGCCACAAACGCTTGACCATTTGGAAGACAACATTCACCGTGTTATTGCCGATATACGGCCACAAATGTTGAAAAAGTCATCGAAAATTGGACGTCCAGATTGGACTACATCCGCGCCAGCCGTGGCGGTCATATGCCAGAAATCATATTTAAAATGTAATGCCACAAGATTATCTTTCGGATAAATAAAATTCATGTCAATCGGATAATCCATCGTTGTTTTATTGAAACTTAAAGTTCTATACCTCTATAAAAAACACTCTATATATACACGGATCACAAAATATGTATGAATAGCGTACGAACACTAAAAAATTTACTAGAAAATTGCAGCTTGGTGCCCTGTCTTTTTTGCTTATGAGTCCTTTTTATTTTTGTTGTAAATCCAACAACAACTAAGACTGTAAATCAGACAGAATCATATATGTATAAGTATTTTTCTAAAGTTATGAATTTAAATGAGTAGGCTTATGAATCAAACATATTCCGAATGGTATGAGTTTGATGTCAACGCTGTACGCATACTCATTGCAATTTGTACTTATAAATCAACGTTGTATTGAGTATGAATGAATCAGAGTACATAGTTAAATTTTAATATTGTTGACTCACTTACATATATTCAAAATTTTATGAGTGCTTATGAGTAGCGAGAAAACAATTCATTGCTGATCTCTGGTGTAAACTGATGCGTTTTGTTCTAACGCCTAATTTATATCCCCATTGTCTGGAGTCATTTGACCTTGGAATGTTTCCAAACATTTCCATTTTGTAGATTTTCACCATTCCTTCAGTAATTTTTTGTCAAATTTGAAATTGCAATCGTAAACATTTCCTATATCGACGCCTCCATTCATTTTTAATGTTCTTGCATTTTTAAATTCTACGTTCTCTAACTTAAATACATACTGTCAAAATTTGGTTAGGATGCGCCGATCCGTTACGAAATTATAAGGAAAAATCTACTTAGAATACACATATAGTCGTATGTCGCGTGAAAACTTTGAGAGCTCATAACTCAAAACACACTTTTTCGACTCAGAATGTTATATAACGGAGGCGTCGATATATGTATTTAAGCATAGTTATCGATTAATGAACGTGACACGTTAATTATTGTTTAGTCATGTATTTCAGCTATTTAAGAACTGTTAATCAAATTAAATTAAAATTGGTTTTAGAAAAATAATCGATTTTAATCAGACTTGTTTTTAAAGCTTTTTTAATCGAAACTGAAACTAATGGAATTAACCTTAATTTGTTTGGTGAAATTCTTCTATTTCTTAATGGAAATATTAACACTTTTATTTAATATTCCTGAGATGTTTATCGCTTTAGAAATCAAAATAAAACAAAGTATTTTTATGCGTTTAATTTTTCCATTCAAACATTTAAAATTCTAAGCACTTTCTTTAAAGGTTTTAAATTATATTCTCATTAAATTTGTTTATGATTGAATTTGCTGTAATAAAATTTAATTTAAAATCTTTACAAAATAACAACAAAAAAATATACGATAAATTATGTCCATTATACTGTACAGATTGAATTCGAAATAAAATCATAAAAAACAAAAAAATATTGGAAAACAATAGACCTTTACCGCCGCAAATGAATTTTTTTTTTATAAAAGCGTAATAAATTAATCGTTTTTTAAATCAACATGTCAAAATATTTAATAATCAACCAAAGTAGTGTAATCGATTAATAAGCGAACCACCATTGAAAACGTAATCGTTTTTAATAATCAGCAAACGCAAACACAAAAGCCCACCCGTACTTCATAAATAATTGAAAATTAAGTGCTCGAATATAATCTCTCAAAGTGGCCTTTCCTACATACCGAAATCGATAACAACCCTACATCCGTTTCACTAAGTACCTTTTGCGCTATCGATAAAATGAAATTTATTTGATTAAAATAAATGTTAACAAAAACAAAAGAGGAATCAGCAGGTTTCAAGATTGTCCGTAATGTCGTAACAAAAAGTTTGGCCGAACAATCGTCATGCATAGAGGCAAGTAAAACCAAATCTTCACTTTCCTAACTTTCATCACAGTTTGCGACGTATGTCTTATTGAATTCAGACTATGAACTAAATGAGAATTATAATTTTATTCTTTTTTAAATACGAAAATACAACGTACACAATGAGTATTAAAAATAGAAATTTATTTACACACACATACTAAAAAAAGAACAACAACTCTGTTAAAAGATAGTGGAGGGAATAGCTGTAAAGAAAACAAAAACAAATTTTAGTAGCACACTAATGTGGTGATGCCAGATGGGATAAGATATAGAAAACGGAAATATTTCAACAGATTTTCTTTGATTTTCTCTAATAATTGTTGGAATGAAATACAAATTTATTATTTCGAGGCCTATTCACATACTAGGCAATCACTTTATGGATAGTTTGCTTACTTCAACTGAAAACTTTATTAAGAATTGTCATATCAATTGGCCACCAAGCTTATGCAATTTAACGCCTTATTAACATTTATCAAGTTATCAACAAAATACCGCCCTAATTGTACGAAATGTGTGTATTTTTTTTCGTTTTTTGCTTTGAAGGCCTATTTATCTACTTTCAGGCATTTAAAATAATTAAGCATTAAACGCCAAGTGACCATTAAAGGATTGCAATCATTAAGTAGCATTTCGACGCCTCCGTTCTATAACATTATAAGTCGAAAAAGTGTGTTTTGAGTTATGAGCTCTCAAAGTTTTCACGCGACATACGACTATATGTATATTCTAAGTAGATTTTCCCCTATAACTTCGGAACGGATCGGCGCATCTTAATCAAATTTTGACAGTATTTAAGTTAGAGAACGTAGAATTTAAAAATGCAAGTTGCAAAGCAATTCTAAGTACACTTAGAGCGTTATAGAATGGAGGCGTTGATTTAAGAACAATTTGTTTTGTAATGAATTTAATTTACATTCGTATGCTTTAAGTACCTAATTTAAAACAATTTTATATTTTTTAATTTATAACGTTTGTCGTTTGCTTTTACTTTTTGATTTTCGAATAAAATATCGTTTAAAATAAACAAGTTTATGGTGATGCGACAAATGTCTCCACCACGAGCACAATTTATGGTTTATAAATTAAAATATATGGGGAGTTGAGCCAGTAATTAAGCGAAATGAGACAAAAAATAAAAAAAAAAAAAAACTATTAAAATTAATTTTAAAATACTATTGCCATTCATATACTTATAAGGGGGAATAAAATTTTAAGAAAAGTTGTTTAACAAATTAAACAAGATTTTCGAGTCGAGAGTTTCTTTTTTGGCAAATAAAATATTATTTTCTATTCAAATATATTGGTTATGCTAAGGAACATTCATCATCTAAAATGTCACACGACATCACCTACATATAATATCAAAAATATCGGGGATAATTTCAAACAAACATTCTAAAAGAAACAAAATCTTAAATACGAACATTTGAAACCAGTGTTGAAAAATTCAGTATTTTTGTATTTTTTTTTTAGTACTTTTTTATTTCAAAAATACCGCAGTACCCCAGCAGCACCTTCAGTACTTTTTTATTATTTTATAAAGGGTAATTTTTTAGCTATTATCTTTTTGGCAACACTGGTTTAAACAGCTCACGCATGTTTCGTGTTTTGTTTCACTGTCAAACATCTTCAGTTTGGTCTATAATTTAACCATGAATCGTCTTACAAACGAATAACGCTTCCAAATCATTGAATTTTATGATCAAAATGCGTGCTCTGTTAAGAAAGTTCATCGCGCGCTTCTTCCATTTTATGGTCAGTTTGATCGACACACTGAAGCGACTATTGGGGATACGTAAATAAGCAGAATTGTCGATTTTGGAGTGAAGATCAGCCAGAAGCATTGCAAAAGCTATCAATGCATCTAGAAAAAGTCACAGTTTGGTGCGGTTTATGGGCTGGTGGCATCATTGGACCGTACTTCTTCAAAGATGGTGCGAATCGTAACGTAACTGTGAATGGTGAGCGCTACCGTAAGATGATATCCAACTTTTTTTGCCCAAAATGCAAGAGCTTGACTTGCATGACATGTGGTTTCAACAAGACGGTGCCACATGCCACACAGCACGCGTAACAATGGACTTATTGAGAGGCGAGTTCGGTGAACATTTTATTTCACGTCCGGGAACGGTCAATTGGCCGCCTAAATCGTGCGATTTAACGCCTTTAGGCTATTTTTTATGGGGCTATGTTAAAGCTAATATCTATACAGACAAGCCCGCTTCAATTGACGCATTGGAAGACAACATTGAAGCATTTATTCATGAGACACCGGCCGAAATGTTGGAAAGAGTATGCCAAAATTGGACTAAGCGGATGGACCATTTGAGACGCAGTCGCGGTCAATATTTGCATGAAATAATCTTCAAACATTAGATTATATGGACCGTACTATCGATTCAATAAATATAAGGTTCTTACAGGCGTATTGTGTGAACGAATGAAGCCACTCGTCAAAACACTGATTGGACCTTATCGGTGCGGCTTCAGACCTGGCAAGTCCACCATCGACCAGATCTTCACACTACGCCAAATCCTGGAAAAGACCCATGAACAACAAGTCGACACAGACCATCTTTTTGTCGACTATAAGGCAGCTTTGATAGCCCCATAAGGGATCGTGTTTTTGCCGCAATGTCTGAGCTCGGTATACCTGCGAAGCTGATAAGGCTATGCAGAATGACGTTGAGCAATTCCTGCAGCTCCGTCAAGGTAGGAATGGACCTCTCCGAAACTTTTGATACCGTGCGAGGTTTCAGACAAGGCGATCCCTTATCATGCGACCTCTTCAACTTCGTTATGGAGAGTGTTCTGCGAAAGGCGGGTGTGCATCGCAATGGCACTATTTTTCAAAAGAGTGTCCAGCTGCTTGCGTACGCTGACGACATTGACATCATAGGGCGTACCAAGCGAGATGTTACTGCTGCCTTTAGTGCTATTGAACGGGAGTCTACCAAGATGGGTATGGCAGTAAATGAGGGCAAAACAAAGTATATGTTATCGACAAGTAGAGACGTGCGGCGTATTGATTCTCAGATTACGGCCGATAACTATACTTTTGAAACAGTCAAGGAATTTATTTATCTTGGCTCCGCCGTTACCACCAGAAATGATGTCAGTCTGGAGATCAAGCGTAGGATCAGTCTTGCCAACAGGTGCTACTATGGTCTCAATAGGCAATTGAGTAGCAGAGACGTCTCTCGTGCGACAAAACTAACACTCTACAAGACACTCATCCTACCCGTGCTCCTTTATGGCGCTGAGGCATGGACCCTATTAAGTACTGATGCAGCGGCCTTGAGAGTGTTCGAGAGAAAAGTCCTACGTAAGACCTTCGGTCCAGTGCGTGTTGGCGATGATTTCCGTATCCGATTCAACAGTGAGCTGTATGAGCTCCTCAACGACATTGACGTTGTACAGCGTATTAACATCCAGCGGCTGCGCTGGCTCGGCCATGTCGTTCGAATGGATGAGGATGCTCCGGCGAGACGAGTATTTGATGCGGGTATCTGCGGAAGTCGGCGAAGAGGACGACCTTGTATCCGTTGGAAGGACCAAATCGAGGAAGCCCTGGCATCGATTGGTGTGACCAACTGGCGTAGGCGCGCAAGAAGCAGAGGCGCCTGGAAGGATGTGTTGCGGCAGGCCGAAATCCGTTAAACGGGTTGTTATGGCCAATTAAGTAAGTAAGTACTATCGATTCAAATAAAGATTTCATGCATTTTTCTGAATTGTATGTGTTTTTTTTTTAATTTTCCTATAGCTCTTAAAAAATCACCCCCGCTTTTGTCTTGCGCTTTTCAACTATTAATGCATTAACAACATGTTCAACATAATACTAAATGTATAATTAGGCTTTAGCCCCAGTTAGCTAAACGTCCACGGAACGTACATTCGTTTTTGTAACACGAAAAGCATTGAAAACTCTTGCCAAATCGTAATGTAATTTCGTTAAGCATTGGCATTACTCTTCATATTCTTAAAAACGAACGTGTGATACATTATGTTCCACCGACGTTTGCGTAAACGGGGTTTTTGTGTTTTATTACGTTCCGCATTTTTGCTTTTACATTAATTATTTATTTAAATTTATTTATTAGAAATTTAAAAAACAAAAAATTTAATTAATTTGTCCAATAATGTTTGTTGTATGAGTCTTAAATTCATTTATACTCATAAATATTTAAAGACAGTTTTATTATGGCTTTCAAATACATATTTGTATAAACAAATTGGAAAAAAATCTGATATTTTTTAAACAACACTACGTTAATACTATTAACAAAATTAAACTCTATGGGGGGCCTAATAAATTTTGTTTTTGGTGACTAAGAAACTGAAAATATCTTCAAGTATTATAAAGATTTTGTTTCAGATTTAAATTGAATTTTACGTGGAAAAAAATTAAATAAATAAATATCACAGATATCATCGTTAAATATACATATATTTATGTAACGCATTTTATTTATTTATAACAGAAAAATATGCTCTGAATAGTCTTGTTACAACAAAAATTATTCAAAATATTTTTTTATAAATTTTTGAATACAAAATTATTAAAAATCTTTTCGAATTGAGTTTCTTTATCAAAAGTAAATAAGACACCCGTACATAACATACATATATGGAACTTCATATTTAGTAATATGTACATGGAGGAGAGCTAAGAACAGCTGGAATCAAGGACCCTTGATGTATGCGATGAGATTGGCTTTTATGGCCAAGTTTAGATCATCCAAGATCTTGAAACGTGAAAGGGAATCTATTACAATTTCAATACTATATCTTTTGCCAGAGCATCACGCCTTGAGGACGAGTACTATTATGTGAAATAGAAGCTTTGCTCCAGGCTTTATGTTAATGTAGGGGAGTCAGAGTTTTTAAAGCATATGCTGTGCCTCTGATCATACATGCAGAGGCGAAAATACAGGTGTTTTAGTCAAAATTTCTCAATAGCTTTGTTGAGAATTCTATCTCTGGCATTAGCTAGGTTATAAGATGACCCTATCTCCATTCTTTTCATTTTCCATTGCTCTTCACTACTGAAGCATCCTTTAGTTGTTTCCGTTTCTTCTGTGTCTGGTTTTACTTACATACTTTGAATCGCATCATTACCACCACTTCTACTACTTCTTACTTACATACTTCCTTAATTGGCTATAACAACCCGTTTAACAGATTTCGGCCTGCCGCAACACATCCTTCCAGGCGCATCTGCTTCTTGCGCGCTTACGCCAGTTGGTCACACCAATCGATGACAGGGCTTCCTCGATTTGGTCCTTCCAATGGATACAAGGTCGTCCTCTTCGCCGACTTCCGCAGATTCCCGCATCAAATACCCGTCTCGCCGGAGCATCCTCTTCCATTCGAACGACATGGCCGAGCCAGCGCAGCCGCTGGATATTTATACGTGTACAACGTCTATGTCGTTGAGGAGCTCATACAGCTCATTGTTGGATCGGATACGGAAATCATCGCCAACTCGCACTGGACCGAAGATCTTGCGTAGGACTTTTCTCTCGAACAATCTCAAGGCTGCTACATCTGTTCTTAATAGGATCCATGCCTCTGCGCCATAAAGAAGCACGGGGAGGAGATGAGCGGCTTGTAGACCCCTTTTACTACATACATAATTGGCCATTACAACCCTTAGTCAGGATTACGGCCTAGCTTCTCAACACCACTCATGTTGTGTGCGTTAATTTTATACATGAGTGGCGGGACCTACAGTTTAAAGTCGACTCCGAACGACAGATTTTTTTAGAAGCTTTTCATGGCAATTTTTACTCTCAGAGTTTTTGCCAGAAATCTGCTGAGAGGAAGTCGCCGAAGAAATACTTTTTGTATTTTGTTTTTGATGTCTGGCCTGGGATTCGAACTCGGGCCTTTCGTCTAATAAGCCAACACACTACCTACTAGACCACTTCTACTACAGTACTTAATAACCTTTCGATGTACATGGTGGAGATACATATGGGATAGGTTTCCATGTCTCTTCAGTCTAGTAGGTAGTGTGTCGGCATATTTGACGTAAGGTGATGGTTCAAACCCCAGGCCAGACATCAAAACGAAAATATGAAAATTTTCTCAGCAGATTTCTGGCAAAAACTCTGAGAGAAAATAAAATTGCCATGAACAGCTTCTGTCGTTCGAAGTTAACTTTAAACTGTAGCTACCGCCACTCATGTATAAAATTAACATACACACCATCAGCGGTGTGAGAAGCTAGGTCGTAATCCTCATTGAAGCGTTGTAATAAGCAATTATGTATGTATGTCATGCTACTGCTGAGTTGACCGTCCTGCATTTACGAAAATTATTTTCTTTTTAAATTTTTCTTTTTTTTTCATTTTTAAAAACTTTTTAACTCTAGAATGCTTTCATTATTTTGCAAAAAAATTGATTGCATTGCATCACTGAAATTTAAATGAAGGTGAAAACGGGCCATTAAAAATACTTACATTCAGCCTCGTTTGTTGTCATTTCCCGTTAAAGCAATTTCAGCCATAAAAAAAGTACTTAAACTTGTATACGTACGTATATACAGTGCTGTTCAAAAAAATAGATTCACCTGCTCTCCGAAAGGTTTACTAGACATCTCTTATGCAAAGGAGTATATGTAAAAAAAGTAACTGCACTTTGTTTACTGGCCTCTTATGAATATAATTCCGATACATATCAAAAATTTTAAGCGTAACTCTTCTTTAATTAATTGCACGATGTTGATCATGGTGAATCTATTTTATTGAACAGCAGTGTATGTAAGTACTCACTACTTTGGCCATCAATTATAAAAAAAGTGCCTAATTTATTGGCCATTAATTAGTTAATGAAACAAATTTACGTGGAATTCTGACATTTCATTTCCTTCTTTTCCAAAAATATTTTCCGAAATTTTGCTTTTGAAAAAAAATATTTTAATGGACTTTAAAAATATCGGCTGACCGAATCCGTTTTGAAACGAAAAATAGAAAAATAGAAAATGTTTCCATGCACGTCATAATTTTTCTCAATTGTTTTCTTATTTTTTTCAATTGGAATGTGTTCCAATTGATTAAACCATTAAAGCTGATTTTTTTGTTTTTGTTTCACTATTTCTAAAGCATAAAAATGTGAATGAATGTGAACATGAATGAATGAATGAATGAATGTGGGAAGCAAGCAAGCAAGCGAGCAAGGAATTGTTTGTTAAACGTTTTAAGCAGACAATTGATTTGTTGATAAACAAAACAAGTGTTAAAAATGATTTCATTTGCAACAACAACAAAAACAATCTTTTTTTTTACTATAGCAACAACCACAACAACAATACGAAAAATTTTCTTCCGTTTAATTATTTGCAAAACAATTTCATTTGATGTGAACGATAATTAATCGATGGGCGTTATATGATCTCCTTTCCTAATTAAGGAAGCAATGTATGACAGAGAGGAGTCTTTGTCTGGACTGAAACTTACATACTTGCCGGGCCCTGACGGGGTACCGGCCTGTATTTTGAGAAAGTGCGCTGTTGTCTTGTGTGGTCCTTTGACCTTTATATTCAATGGGCTTCTGAGGGCTGGGCATTTTCCATCTATTTGGAAGAGTTCGTTTATAATTCCTTTGCATAAGTCGGATAATAAATCCAATATTTCCAATTACAGGGGAATTGCCAAACTCAGTGCTATTCCCAAGTTGATGGAGAAACTGCTGGCGGATTATCTCTTTTTTAATACGAAATCTTTAATATCCCCTTTCCAGCATGGTTTTTTAAAAGGTACTGTCGACTGTCACAAATCTTCTTGAATTTACTACACATGTTTTCATGGGTTTTCTTGCCAGCCCTCGGACTGATGTAATTTATACTGATTTCAGTAAAGCTTTTGATAGGGTTGATCATAGAATTTTGCTTCTCAAATTGTCATTAATCGGTATTCCTGATATTATTCATCGTTGGCTAGACTCCTACTGCTCCCTTAGGACTTAGAGGCTATTGTTTAGGAATGTATTGTCTAAGACTGTATATGTTACTTCTGGTGTTCCGCAGGGTAGCCATTTGGGTCCTTTACTGTTTTTATTGTTTCTTAATGATCTTCCTACAGTGCAATTTCTGATTGTAATATTCTAATGTATGCCGATGACGTTAAATTATTTTATACTTTTGATGATGATCATGGTCAGGCTGTTCTTCAGCGGAATATTGATTTGTTTGTAACTTGGTGCAGAGTTAATTTAATGGATCTTAACTTGAAAAAAATGTAAATGCATGGTTTTCTCTCGCGGGGGCGTGATTTCGCCCACTTATGTGATTAATTCTTGATTTGGGAGTACATATTATTGGATATGAAACTGTCTTTTATTGATCATATTAGTATGATGATTGGCAAGTCTCGGGCTGTTCTTGGTTTTGTGAAAAGATGGGCTAGGGAATTCATTGATCCTTATATAACTAGACTGCTATACATTTCACTTGTTAAGCCGAAAGTCCATAGCATGCGTTTCATGCGAGCTTGCATTACATGCGTATACTGAAAAAGTAGAATCAGTGTAGTTGTATGTGACAAGAAACATAAGAAAATGCATAGAATGCATAGATGCGTAGAACGCATCAAGTAGATCTACTTTCTACTTTTCTATGCGACTCATGCAGTGTTGGAAAATGTCAGCAGTTTTTTAAACTTGGCATGCCAAATTATATACTATTGTGAATGGTTTCGATAGATATATTTACATTTTACGACATTATTATTTTCGCATTTTTCTTTTTGCATTAAAAAAATATTAATAAAAACATATTTCATAATAAAGTTTACTACTAATTTAAGAGGAAAATAAATTTTTAGCACATTTCTGAACATTTCATCATTTCATGAACAAAATATGCATGTTACTAGTTGTCGATTGTTTTTATGTACTGAGTGTCATCTACTTTGAATTTATTTATTTGTAAACATGAAAAATGGAGGATAAATTAAACGAAAACAATCGTCTTGTGTTCTTTTGAGGATTTTCGTAGGACTTAACAGCACAAAATATCACATATTTAAACTTTAAAATTACAATTTAATTTTCTATTTTCCCCAAAAATGTTCTTGTTTGCTTTTTTATTGTTTACCACAACAGCTGACCAAAACAAAAAACCAGTCGCATAAAACGCATTGTGTGTAACTTGCAATAAGAACCGCATAGAAAGCAAAAATTGCATGTAACGCAGTCCGCATGAAACGGATGGTATGGACTTTCGGCTTTAGACCTATTTTGGAATAGGCGTCTATTATTTGCAATCCATACTATCGTTGTCATAGTGATTCAATAGAGTCTGTGCAGAGGCAGTTTTTATTATTCTGTTTACGTGTTTAATAATAATAAAAAAATAATAATAATAACAACAACAACAATAAACAGAATATGATTCAATATCATTCAATGAGTAAGTAACGGCAAACAATTTAAACGAGATGCAAAAGATACTCTTGAGACTCTATACATGATGAGGACAGACGTTATAAATTATCATGTAATACAGCTAAAATCACTTAATTTATACCCTTTGAACACACATACACATCCACACCCTCTAATTTGCATTGAAAGTCTCAAAGGCATCAGTCACTCAGTTAGTCCGTCACTCAATCAGTATGTTAGTGTGTCAAGTCAGTCGACCAGTTAATTGAGAGAGAATGAAAAAAAAACACTGATATTGTTGTTGGCCATCAAGTGTAGGCGTATTTCTTCGAATAAGTTGTTATGTCAGTGCCAGTTGACATTAACTGCAGCGCCAGTTATAACATAAACGGCTGACGTAGCTGGAGCCGAGCTTATGATCCAATGCAACAAAACCTAAACATTCAATTGCATTTCAATTATGAGTGTGTCTGAATGTGCTGTAAACAATTGAAATGTTTGCCCCTAAAATAAACGCCGTTTAAAACAATCGTTTAATGCGGTTTTATTTTAATTTTATTATTTCGTTTAACTTAACTTGTCTTATAAGAGTGCATTTGTTTGTTGTTGTTTTTTTTTTGGCGGCATTTAAGGGGTCCGCATTCTGGGCGAGTCATTTATAACGCTGATGTCACACTCCGTATAACATTTTAAGCCAAATGTGAACAAAACGAATCAATTAACAACAACAAAAAAAAAAAAAAATACAAACAAAATGAAAAGATTAAATCGATTTTTAATAATTGTTCAGATAAACTATTTAGATATTTAGCAATTACTACTATGCTTGGATTGCTTTTGCAAAGTGGTGGTGGTTACACCCTAGAAAATATGTTCGTTATTATAACCCCTTGTCACAGTTTGTTTTTTGTATCTTCTAATCTACTAGAGGTGCAGATGGAATACAGAAAAGGTGGCGAAAGTTTAACACCTTTTTCTGATAGTGCAACAACACCTATTGTTGTTAAAAACCCTGAGAAGAGAGTGTGGCCCTTGACTCATATACAAATCGATTATTATTCACTCCTCTTTTGATTTTAATATCGAAAGGGCTTGTAGTTTTCTAAATTAAACTCAATGCTTTTGTAGAGCTTGTTTTAAGGGTACTCCTTAGAGGACAAAGTCACTTTTAAGCCAACGTTTATTCCCATTATGAGCCTGACCATAACGTATCCATATTTCATATTGATCTTTACTTATACATAATTTTTAATACATTTCATTGCTACTAGTCAGTCTTGTGTGAAGGCGCAGTGTGTTTGAAGAAAGTAATCGTGGTTTAAAGATCTCCATTACAAAGATCTGTCGAATAATTGTCTAGTACATAATTGCTATTGTTTATGCAGAGGGTGTAAACAGAGGAATAACAAAGAAAAGCAATTGTTGTTGTTTACATCAAGTTGTGAACAGTGACACACAGAATTGTGCGATTAATAAAGAATTTTAATTAAAACTAAACATAAATTTATTTATATTTTAATTGCAATCTACGAGTTTTTAAAAATTAAAAACGTTTCAGTCAAGGGCCACTGTAAAATTTCATCATTTTGATCATTTATTACCTTTCCTTTTGATATATGCAGGTCTAGGTTTTTTTTCTATCCACCCTAAGGCTTCCAGAGAATTCTGAATGAAAAGTTGATCGGAGATATAGCCGTCGAAGTTAATTGTTTCCTTCAAATCAGCAAAAAAAAAATGGCATAAAGCAATTTGCTTCGTCGCTTATATCTCCGGCCTCAAGGGAAAGAATGTAACCGAAATCGATTGCCCTCCAACACATGCAGTATATTATATCTATACGATCAAGAGAGATGAAAATTGTTTCAATATGAGGGCACATCCTTTATATATTTGGAAGTATGGGTCTATCCATCACATAAATATGAAGGAAAACTGTGTACCCGGTCCTAAAGCAAGGCAGTCGAAATTACTGGGAAACAAATACTTTTTAATCACGTTTGAAATGTGATTACATTACATTATCATTCCAACTCTCAGATCAGGATTACGACCTAATTTTTTACAGCACTTATTTTGTGTGCGTTAATTTCATACATGTGTGGCGGGACCTACAGTTGAAGGTTAACTCCGAACCACAGAAGCTGTTCATGACATTTTTATTTACTCTCAGAGTTTTTGCCAGAAATCTGCTGAGAGGAAGTCGCCGAGGAAATATTTTCATATTTTCGTTTCGATGTCTGGCCTGGGGTTTGAATCGTAGCCTTACGTCTAATGAGCCGACACACTACCTACTAGACTGAAGAGACATGGAAACCTATCCCACCATGTACATCGAAAGGTTATTAAGTACTGTAATAGAAGTGGTCTACAAAACGCTCATCCTCCCCGTGCTTCTTTATGGCGCAGAGGCATGGACCCTATTAAGTACAGATGCAGCAGCCTTAATTCAGCTCACATACTTTTAAATCGTAAACCTAGAAACTCTGATATTTGTCAAGTAATTCTTGTATTTTTCCAAAAAATTTATTTTCATTTCATACTTTTACTAACCATTTTCTCTGGGTGTATGCCAATTCTGCTATAAGATGCGCTTTATTTATTACGTTTTTCTGTGTGTTCATTTTTTAATTTATTCAAACAATTTAACAGCAATGAATTATTAATTGCTTTGATAACCTTTCAAGCAGTCAATATATCGATTGTTTTTTTTTTTATTCATTTTCAGTTTCTAGTGAATTTTCTAATAAATTCAGAAAAAAAAAGAAAGAAAATATCGTTGATATCAAGTGTCTTCTAATTGTGTCTGATGGCATTAATTTCTCACAGTTACTTTGATTTATTTTGCCAGCAAATAAATGTAGCTGGAGTGGTAGGAAAAATTGAAAATTTGTAATAACAACTAAAACAACAACAAGAGCAACAAACAAATTTAATGAACAATTTAGTAGAGGCCAGAGGCATTCAAAAATTAAAACTATTTTGCTCTAAACGAAACGAAATGAAACGATCTCTGATGGCGTCTTCCGATGAAGACGATTATTGTGGCAAATTATTATTTATGGCACGACTCAAATAACAACTTAATTAATTTATGATCCAATGGCCAACTATTTCAACTTTTGACAAATGCCAAAAACAGCAAATATTTTTAAAATTGCAAAACAATTTGCAATGGTGGATGGAAGATGGAGGGTGTATAAAGATGCCCGCTTTCAAACCAATTGACACTCGATTTCTTGCCCCGATTTAAAAAACAATGCTTATACAAGTTTTAGTTACGATAAAGAAAAAAAAAGAAAAAAATTTTATTAAAAAAAAAATCAGCAACAATGACGCAATATTTTTGGCTTCATAATTGAATACGCGCGCACAATGCGAAATCAATTAAAAATATTTAAAGAAAAGCCACTTAATGTTTAGTTATCGGCGATATGGAATATTTTTATATTTTTTTTTCTCCTCTTTTTAATTAAAAACAACTTCAAACAGAAACTAAAAAAATGCAGAACCATAAAATAATTAACCTGTTGACAAATTAATCGATTAATTTCTTTCTTTGTTCTTTAGTTTATTTTATTTTAAGTTTCTAATCTCTTAATAATATTAGCTTGATGACCGCGTGCTGTTTTATCTTATATATAAAAATGAATGTGTGTTTGATTGTATGTTTGTATGTTTGAAGTTTATAGACGATTAAACGGCTGAACCGATTTTCTTGAAATTTTCACAGTATCTTCCTGTATGTCTGGAAGGAGTTATAGGCTACTTTTTATGTTGATATTTCAAATGAGCGAGGGGCCATGCCCACGTATGCTACATACTACATACTTAATATTTAATTGCATTTGAAATATATTACTCATACGCATAGTAGTTACCCCTACAAGTATGCTATCTGTGATTCTTGATGTATAAAACCAAAGAAAATAAAGTGTAAAGAACGACGCGGGGGGAAAGATAGAAGGGAAAGAAAAAAATTTTGTAACCAACATTTGTGAAAAAATTCACCAAATAAGAAAAAATATAACCAAAATTAAATTCGTAGACTTTTGTTTTATTTATTTTTTTTTCAAGTTTAAATTATCTATAAAAATATAAAAATGAATGTACTTTATGGAATCGTAAACTATGCATTAAATCTTTAGCAAAGTTGTTGCGCATGAGCCGACGAAGGTTTCTAAGTTGGTATAACCAATTTCCGACAGGTGGCGCCACTGAAAATTCTTCGAAATTAATTAAATCGTAAACTGTGCATTTGATCCTGTGTTGAAAAGAAAAGATCATTACTAGCCTCAGAATCAGCATTGAGACTGAAAAATCTTCGAGTACATGCCGCACAGATCCGTTCGCATGAATCACTTGAACAATGAATCACTTGAACAATGAATCACTTGATCGAATGCGTACTACTCAGGCCCGTTCGTCTGAATCATCTGGACAACGGGAAACAAAATCAATAAAATAATTCAAACTTAATTGGATATTTGTCTAATGTCTTTCCTTCAAATTTATTTTAGTTTGTAGTGCAGCAAAGCGCGCAGGGTACTGCTAGTAAATTATAAAAAGAAATTTTAATTTCAATTTATTTTGTATTTGAATTTAAAATTTTTAAACATTAACATTTAACAACTGATAATGCAGTTAGTTTATGTCATTTTTAATTAATTGCTACACTCATTAGATAATGCAAAGAATTATCGATAAATGTGCCGATAAACGTTTAATTCTTACGTATATGAAATTGAAGTGTATTGCATTCTAAACTGGCATACAAATTTCAAGAATTTTTTGTACTCGTATTGGAGTTAGAACTGCTAATTCATATACCCACCGTAATTGTCAGAAAGCGAACCATACAACATTGGCAGGAGAAATGAAACACTGAAACAAGTGGTAGATGGACGGCAAAACTTCTCCCAGATACATATTATCCGCTGGATTGACAGGAAATTTGGTGTGGTTAATTACTATTTAACACAGCCGTTATCCGTATACGGTTATTTTTGTAAATAAAGGGTAATTTTTTAGCTATTATCTTTTTGGCAACACTGGTTTAAACAGCTCACACATGTTTCGTGTTTTGTTTCACTGTCAAACATCTTCAGTTTGGTCTATAATTTAACCATGAATCGTCTTACAAACGAACAACGCTTGCAAATCATTGAATTTTATTATCAAAATGCGTGCTCCGAAGATCCACTTCTTTATCGAAAAATTGTGTTCAGCGACGAAGCTCATTTTTGGCTCAATGGATACGTAAATAAGAAGAATTGTCGATTTTGGAGTGAAGATCAGCCAGAAGCATTGCAAAAGCTACCAATGCATCCAGAAATAGTCACAGTTTGGTTCGGTGGCATCATTGGACCGTACTTCTTCAAAGATGCTGCGAATCGTAACGTAACTGTGAATGGTGAGCGCTACCGTGAGATGATATCCAACTTTTTTTGCCCAATATGCAAGAGCTTGACATGTGGTTTCAAGAAGACGGTGCCACATGCCACACAGCACGCGTATCAATGGACTTATTGAGAGGCGAGTTCGGTGAACATTTTATTTCACGTTCGGGACCGGTCAATTGGCCGCCTAGATCGTGCGATTTAACACCTTTAGACTATTTTTTGTGGGGCTATGTTAAAGCTCATGTCTATACAGACAAGCCCGCTTCAATTGATGCATTGGAAGACAACATTGAAGCATTTATTCGTGAGATACCGGCCGAAATGTTGGAAAGAGTATGCCAAAATTGGATGGACGCTTAGGATGGACCATTTGAGGCGCAGTCGCGGTCAACATTTGCATGAAATAATCTTCAAACATTAAATTATATGGACCGTACAATCGATTCAAATAAAGATTTCATGCATTTTTCTGAATTTTATGTGTTTTTTTTTTAATTTTCCTATAACTCTTAAAAAATCACCCCTTATCTGTTTAAAATGGGGATAATGTCTCGATCAAATTGCATTTATTATGATGCGTCCATTAATGACGCGGAACGCACTTTCTTTCATTGTGAGAGATGGAGTTTGGAAAGGACGAGTCTTGAGGTCAAAGGCGTCTGTACTGTTGTAAACTTCTGCGATATACACCTGGACAGCGAAGAAAATTGGAATAACATAGGCAGTTATACTGAAGCCTTGTTGAAATCTAAAAAAATAGATGTTTAAACACCTTTTCAGATCTCGGATATAGATATAAAGGGGTCAAATGGCCAGAAGGACTCCACTTCGAAGTAATACTACGGTAGTTCCGGAGTGCGCACAAAGAGTCCGAAAGAGGAGGGGGAGCTTTAGTGGGTGAGTGCCCCACACACGAGGGATAGTGACGACTTCCCCTATGATGCGGTTAGGTACATTTACATCTCCTCAGCGGAAAAAAATGCCCATTGTAATCAAAGAAAACAATGGGCAGTGCTCTATGCTATCTTTAAATTTACCGTTAAATATCTCAACCATTGGTTCCCGCATCTGCTTTTCTGCTGAAGTTTTTTTGGATTCTATAATGAGGCAAATGCCGCTGAAGTCTATTGTGGTCTAGTCTTTCAAACATCATTCGAAACGAAAATGAAAAATATACTTCATCAGCGACTTCCTCTCAGCAGTAGTCTGGCAATATCGCTGAGAGTAAATAAAAAAAGAAGTCGCTGTAGTCTAGTAGGTAGTGTGTTGGCTTATTAGACGTAAAGCCCGGGTTCTTATCCCAGGTCAGACATCAAAATGAAATATGAAAAAAATATTTCTTCGGCGACTTCCTCTCAGCAGATTTCTGGCAAAAAATCCGAGAGTGAAATAAAATTGCAAAGAAAAGTTTCCCAAAAAATCTGTCGTTCGGAGTGGACTTAAAACTGTAGTTACTGCCACTCGTGGATAAAATTAATGTACACAACTTGAGTGGTGTGAGAAGCTAGGCCGTAATCCTGACTGAAGGGTTGTAATGACCAATTATGTATGCATGTAATGGGACTAAATAAAGCTAAGTTTAGGCTGCATCATCTTGATATTTAAAAAAATTAAGGAAATTTTCTTCTAATATTGCCCTTTTGAACATCCAGAAGACACATTATCTTACAAAGAAACAAAATGATAAACGGAACTGTTTTAAAATTTAAAATGTTTAAACATTAAATCGTTTGCATTCCATTTATCAATTATTTCCCATAAAATTGACAACAATATCCTCTTAAAGGCAATTCAAATTCCAAAGGCGTTTATGGTTTGACATGAATTGCTCCGTTCCATTCCAGTCACAATCGGCAACACCTCAAAACGATTAAATATTAGAAAAACCAAAAAAAAAAACACACATACAAATTCCCAAACGATGAATTAATTAATATTTATTGGCAATTGAGAGAAAATTCCACAAAAATTACTTTATTCGCCAACAACACTCAGTCACTAGCACACTCACTCGCACACTCGCTCACTCACTGTAGGATTCTAGAGTGCAAATAATGAAACCCGCATTACAACATGTTAACTTGAAAATTACGCACAAATAAATTTCAATTAAAATGTGTATGAGAACTGAATTGAATGCAAATAAATACGATAAAATATTCGAATAAAAAAATAAATAAAAATTAATTTAAAAAAAAAAAAAAAAAAATACTGAAATTAAAATAAAAACAAATTAACATTTCTAGAAAATAAATTCAAAATTAATTCATAAATAATTGCGTTTATAAATAACTATGCGTATAATAATAATAGCAACAACAACAACAGCAACAATAAATGATTGTCATTAGCATTAGCAGCAGTCGTAGCAATAGCACAGTAGCAGTACCAGTTAATGATCATTGTAATCATTTTGTATTAGTGTATGTAAACAAATTTTAATTGATTTTTTTTTATTTCTTTCTGTTGTTGTTGTCACTGTTCTATTGTTCTTTATGATTTCTAAGCACGAATATTTTTGAAATTTATGTTGCAATCATATGCCGCATATTTATTGAGTCTCTACTGGACTAGACTACATTACACTATCCATTGAGCAAATAGCAAATGGCAACAAAAAGTGAAATTGATTAAAACACTTTGTAATTGAGAAGTTTCAAAACAAAACAAGAAAAATCTAAATTAAGGTGACCATGCTACACACATCTTTACTACACTTTCAGCCAGAAATTCAATTTAATAGTTGAATAGAAGACGATCATCCTCCCCGTGCTTCTTTATGGCGCAGAGGCATGGACACTATTAAACACTGATATAGCAGCCTTGAGTGTATTCAAGGGAAAAGCCGTGCCTAAGATCTTCGGTCCAGTGCGAGTTGGCGATAATTTCAGCATTCGATACAACAGTATGAGCTGTATGAAGGTATAAACACATAGACGACAGACAACAGAAAGCTGCCAAGTATAGAATACACACGTTTATATGAAAACGATTATATTGAAGGCAGAACAGAAAAAGCCAAGACAACAACCTAAGCAGCTCCTGCCAAATTAAAATATGTATTTTATATTTTTGTGAGCAGCTAAAAGCAAATTAGTGATGCCAATACAACATAAAATCATAATAAAAAACAGCTAAAAATACTTGTACTATTGAAGAGAAAGAACAATTCTAAAATTAAGAAATCAAAAGCAATCCATGTATTCATAATAAATAAAATTGTATTATAGATTCAATTTTGTATCTGAATTCATTTGATAAATGTTTTTTGTGTGCGGTTTTTTCATAAGTGAGTTTATTTTTGCGTACAAAAAAGCTGATAGTGACAACACTGAAACATATATTTAAATTCAAATTTGAAAATTATTGAAGTTTCTGCTCTGCTTTCAAAAAATTTAAGCAGTCGGCATATGGCAGAAAAAACAGTTATCAGAATTTTCTGTCGAGCTGCCAAACTGTTGTCTGTCGTCTATGTGTTTATACCTTGAAGGGAGAGATCGAGGTAGCCCTGTCATCAATTGGTGTGACCAACTGGCGTAGGCGCGCAAGAAGCAGACGCGCTTGTAAGGATGTGTTAAGGCAGGCCGCTAATCGTTAATCGGGTTGTTAATGACCAGTTAAGTAAATAAGCAATTAAGTTGAGGATAAAAACCTTCCTGAAAGTATTAAATGTAAATGGGTCTATTATGACTGCCATTTAAAGGCAGTGCAAAACCTCATTTCATTTCTTCATCATTTAATTCTACAACTGTTTCATTATCTTACCTATAATGTTTAGATTCTTTTTTTTTTTTTTTTGTAAAAAATAATGAATTTTTTTTACGCATCTGGTCACCCCATCACTGCTAACAATGTTTACATTTCAGCATTTCAAATAATCAACAACATGTTGTATATTTTTCTTTTCTTTATTTGATTGTTGTTGTTTTTGTTGTTATTGCAATTGCATATTGTACAATAAAATGTACAAAAGACATTGACTTCAAACAGTGTCATTAGAACAGAAAAAAAAAACATTTTTTTCCAAAGCATTTCATTCTCAGTCTCATTCTCAAACGCTTAAGTGGCGAATTACACGATATGCGCCAGTCTCAAGTTCAGGGTTAAACGTTACAACGTTTTAATGTTTGTTTTGCTTTTCTGTCTATTTCCAATGTAATATTACACCATTGCCTTGAGCAAAGGTAAACAAAAGTTTTCAATTGCAATTGAAAAATCGTTACAAAGTTCGATTGGTTTTTTTTTTTATTAAGTATGCGGAACAAATGGAACAAAAATCGCTATTGATTACTGAATTACAATCGTCACTATTATTATAAAACTATATGCAAAGAAACCTATTTTCAGCCATATAAGTTTAAGTTTACTTACTTACCTACTTAATTGGCCATTAACAATCCGATTAAGTGATTTTGGCCTACCCCAACACATCCTTCCAGGCGCCTCTGCTTCTTGCGGGCCTACAGCAGTTGCTCACCCCAACTGACAGGGCTTCCTCGATTTGGTTCTTCCAACGCAAACAAGGTCGTCCTCTTCGCCGACTTCCGCAGATCCCTGCATCAATACATAGACATGGCCGAGCCACAGCAGCCGCTGGATGTTAATACGCTGCACAACGTATATGTCCGCTCATACAGCTCATTGTTGGATTGGATGCTTAAATCATTGCCAACTCGCACTAGACTGAAGATCTTACATAGGACTTTTCTCTCGAATATTCTCAAGGCTACTGCATGAGTGCTTAATAGTGTCTGCGCCATAAAGAAGTTTGGGGAGAGGAGCTTCTTATAGAGTATTAGTTTTGTCGTACGAGAGAGGTCTCTGCTACTCATTGGAACCATAATAGCACCTGTTGGCAAGAGTGATACAGCGCTCGATCTCCAGACTGGTGGTAACAGCGGAGCCAAGATAAATAAATTCCTTGACTATATCTACAGTATAGTTATCGACCTTTATCTGAGTATCAATACGCCGCACGTCTCTACTTGTCGATAATTCGAACGTCCCCGGTCTCACACTAACCCACCCTCACCCGACCGCGGACCGCTCGTCCCCATTACGTAGGGACACGTACACACTACAGTCCGGACTGTAGTGGGTAAGGGAAAAGTAATGGCAACGAGAACATAAATCAGCTACAGAACTTAATCACAAGCTGAATAAACTAACAATCCACAGGAACTACCTATGACAAGAACGAAAATACATTTTTATATAGTAATTTACAAATTAGTCCCAGCATATAAGCTACGTTTTATATTACAGACACTACAATTAAAATCAATAAAATCATAATATAAGTTAAAATCTTTACATAATCTACGAAAAGGAAAATTACATCCATAGTTCGTTCTATAGAAATCTAAAGAAAGAGGACGATAGTGCCGTGAAAATCTTGCACAAATACTGAAATTCAGGTTACAAAGCAAAAACTCAGAATCGATATCACCTGTAACCAAATTAAAAACAAAACAACCACCTAAAACAGCCCTTCTACATGCCAAAGTTGGAAGTTTTATCAAACCTAATCTAGCCTCATATGAAGGGACCCATTGGCATAATCCCATCCTAAGCCACGTAAGCAGAATAATAAAAACTGCCTCTGCACAGACTCTATTGAATCACTATGACAACGATAGTATGGATTCCAAATAATAGACGCATACTCCAAAATAGGTCTAACAAGTGAAATGTATAGCAGTCTAGTTATATAAGGATCAATGAATTCCCTAGCCCATCTTTTTAGAAAACCAAGAACAGCCCGAGCCTTGCCAATCATCATACTAATATGATCAATAAAAGACAGTTTCATATCCAATAATATGTACTCCCAAATCAAGAAATGTAGTCACAGTTTCCAAAGGGCAAGAATTAATCACATAAGTAGGCGAAATCACGCCCCCGCGAGAGAAAACCATGTATTTACATTTTTTCAAGTTAAGATCCATTAAATTAACTCTGCACCAAGTTACAAACAAATCAATATTCCGCTGAAGAACAGCCTGACCATGATCATCATCAAAAGTATAAAATAATTTAACGTCATCGGCATACATTAGAATATTACAATCAGAAATAGCACTGTAGGAAGATCATTAAGAAACAATAAAAATAGTAAAGGACCCAAATGGCTACACTGCGGAACACCAGAAGTAACATATACAGTCTTAGACAATACATTCCTAAACAATACCCTCTAAGTCCTAAGGGAGAGGGAGAGAAGTCTAGCCAACGATAAATAATATCAGGAATACCGATTAATGACAGTTTAAGAAGCAAAATACTATGGTCAACCCTATCAAAAGCCAACATATACTTCGTTTTGCCCTCATTTACTGCCAGACCCATTTTAGTCGACACCCGTTTAATAGCACTAAAGGCAGCAGTAACATCTCGCTAGGTACGCCCTATGATGTCAATATCGTCAGCGTACGCATGTAACTGGGCGCTTTTTTGAAAAATAGTGCCATTCGGGTGCACTCCCGCCTTCTGCAGAACACTCTCCATGACAAAGTTGAAGAGGTCGCATGATAAGAGATCGCCTTGTCTGAAACCTCGCACGGTATCAAAATGTTCGATTGATCTCTTTCGTATACATTCTCAATTTATTATTTATCGACTACTGGTAGCGATTGACCTTTTATAGGAGTCTATAAATGCAAGTTTATTTCCCTTTTTTAAGTTACACGGCGGTAAAAAGCCATTCTCTCTAAGTATCAAATTTTATTTTGATTATACTTCCTATACATTTTTCGTTTTATTGGTAAGATTTTAATTGCAAATATTTATTTTGGGAAATGGTGTAATTGTAGTGACATTTAAAATCATTTCAATTGCATTTATACTGCTCTGTACTGGTGGGTGCATAAAATCATGCATTTAACCTTCTAAAACGGTTTTAAAATTTTAATTTAAATACTTAAAATAAAAACATTTAATGGCTACAATTAATTCTGTATAAATAAATGCAGTAAAAACAACAACAGCAACAAAAACAAAAGAAAAAACAAAACTTATGTGCATACTGTCACATTAACTATATCAGCTGACAACTGTCATGTCATAAGATACGATGTCCACGCAATACTGTGTTGATTGTAATAGAATCGAATCGAAAAGTGTTGTAGTTCACACAATGTTGCAAGTGTTAGACATGACGCACACACCTCAAATCGATTTCAAATGAATACATTTTCAATTAAAAAGGAAAAAAAATTAAAACTGATCAGAAAATAGAAAGCGAAAGTATTTGTTGTGCTGATACAGTGATCAGCAGTTTTGCCGGTAAAAAAAAAAAGATCACTGAACATAATTTCGTAGATTTATGCAAATGTGTCACAGTCTTGAATAAGTAACAATACTGTGTGATGGTAAATTTTTTTATTTTTTTTATATTGTATGCATACATACTATTTATGCCGTATAAATAAACATTCCTTCATACTTTTAGTCAGTCATTTATCCATATGAATTTGTTAATGCGGCTTAAGCATGTTAAGCTTTCTATCTAGTTGAACCGCAGAAAAAGAAGAAATTAAATGCCCATTATGGCCACGGCAAGCGACCAACCATCGGACTAACCAACTGCAAAAGACCACAAATGCAACAAAATTCTTTCACCGCCACCGCCATCACTACTACCATGTTGTGGTATTAGCCAGGCCCGAAATAAATTTTTCGTGAGTGTTGTTGGTTTGTATATGCAAATGAATATAAATATCTCCTCCCACATAGTTGCCTTACGTACATACGTGTGGTAGAGAGGCCACTCTGGGTTGAATAACATGCTCCCAGCATGAAATTATCGTTTTATTATGAAAAAAGAAAAAAACCTATGATGGCAACGAAGAAAATGCATTTTTTTCTCCATAAAAAATTATCACAAATATTGTTTGAAAGTTATTTGCTTCTCTATTTGCCTTTTATCTGTAAACATTTCAAAACGTTTTAGCCGAAAGGGTAGATTTGCTGTTTGCATTCATTGTTAAACTTTCTTTTGTTACAAAACGTGGTCAAAGTTTCTAAGATTTCTTTATGATGCAGTCTTCAGATTGTTTACTGACCTACTAATTGATGCACAAGTGCAACGTTATTATGATTCGAAGGAAAAACAAGTAATAAATATTATAAGAATCTAAATTTACGTAGCCTTTTGTTCCTAACCATCATGTGGAGGTTCATTCCGCACTTGCCTTCATTGCCTGCCATCTGGCAGATAACTCGATTAAATAAAAAAACGTTCCATCAGTTTACAAATTTGAGTTTAAAAATGAATCAAATTTTAAACAAAAGTTTTAAACTCAATTTAATCATGTCTTAATAATAATTTAACAACAGAACCTTATTTAATTTCATTTAAGTTAAACCATGGTACATACACCATCTTAATAACTGAGTGGTGAATATATGTATATTTGCTATGAAACCAAAAAGCAAAAGCATACTCCTAGGATGTAATTTTTTTTGTAGAAACTGCTGCCAGATCAATTACAATTACTTTATTGTGGATTTTTCTAATCGAATGACTTCGTTGATCGAAATGATATTTACTTATTGCAAACACAAACCGTATAAATTCACCACTGGTAGCACCGTGTCAGTATGGTAGTACCCACAAGTTGGTAGTGCCGAATATTATTTTTGGAGTAACGGTACTCGTAACGAATTTGTATTTGTATTTGTATTTGTATTTATTTATTAAATTTGAATTTCTGATACAACAAGACATAATATCTTATAATTTAAAGTATCAGAATCTGACAAGTTATATCAATACTTATAAAATTCAAAACTTATAAAAAAGAAATAAAAATTAATAAAATAAACAAATAAAAAAACAATAATATAAAATAAAGTTTAAATAAAAATAAAGATGGTTAAGAATAAATAACAATATTTACAACTGACATTTATAACAGATTACGTTTGATAATATTGATATAGTACATGCTTAAATTTATTTGCGTTGCCAATAACTTGCACGTCTGGAGGAAGTTGGTTCCAGAGTCGGATGCTTAATATGAAAAATTGTCTCTCGGACGCTGCATCCCGATGAGGAATCTGCACAATACCCTTTCCCCTTAAGGATCTCATGAACATTAAGCGTTTGCGAAGATATTTTGGGTGTTCCGATATAATAATTTTATGAAGAAAAACCAAGTTCTTTAACTTTATATAGTTACTAAAGGAGATATTAAATATGCGTTTGGAGAAGTGAGAGACATGATCAAATCTCCTTAGGCAGAATATGTAACGTACAATGTTGTTGAAAGTACTGTTGAGTTTCGCAGTGTCTTTTGAATTACAGCCGGAGAAGACTTCAGATGAGTACAGCAAAGTTGGTATTAATTTATAATTATTCACCACGCCTGAGAATTTCACCACGCCTGAGAATTTCACCATTTTTTAAAATTCACCACGTCTGAACTCACCATAGATTAAAAAAATTTAAAAAAAATCCTTCTCCCTGGGGGAAGTTGATGCTGGTCATTATTTTCGTCAAACACAGGCAGACAGGCAGACAGACAGACAATACACAGGCTCACACGTAAATTATACTCCGTATTTCAGACACAAACCACTCAACACCACCCACACATATGTACATCATGCACTTAAAATTTTCAAATGGAAATGTTTCAATTATATAAACCGATCACGGAAAAAGAATATGCGAAGTTTAAAAACGTTTTTCTTTTTTTTTTGTGGACTAATGCACTTTTCATCTCACCTATCCAACCAGGTTAGCAGCCAACTTTGTGTTTGGTTTGGTTTGAACAACAACAACAAATGGATGAAGAACTTGGTTTTTGAGTAACAGCCAGAGTTACCAGATAACAATCTGGTAGCAATCAGGTTTTGTTCCCAATTTTGAAATTATCACACGAAATATGTCGACGTCTCCGTTCTATAACATTCTAAGTCGAAAAGTGTCTTTTGAGTTATGAGCTCTCAAAGTTTTCATGCGACATACGACTATATGTGTATTCTATGTAGATTTTTCCCTATAACTTCGCAATGGATCGGCGCATCTTAACCAAATTTTGACAGTATTTAAGTTAGAGAACGTAAAATTTAAAAATGCAAGAACATTAAAAACGTTCTCAGTACACTTAGAACGTTATAGAATGTAGGCGTCGATGTAATAAAAAATATAGATTTTTATATTGTCAACACTATTATTCCTCTAGCAATTTCTAACATATTTTTATTACGATGGCTTCACACATTCACAGTTATTCACATTTACATATTAACTTTTAAGATAATTGCCAGCTAAGAGAGAGAGAGCAACAATAATCTTTACGCAAATAATAATAAAATAAAAAAACAAAAACTGCAATCCCACAAAAAAAAAACATTTTTTATTCCCATATAGAAAAAATTCCTATTTTGGGGAAAGACTTTTGCAAGTCACACTTTGTATACACAAAACTCTCTCACAGCTTTAGTAAGGCACAACAATTGTACACACTTAAAGATATCGTATACACGTACAAACACACACACACACGCCTTTGTACACCATAATATCCAACATGTTGAAATGATACCAATTCTAAATCGAACCAACACCAACAAATCACTTGATCCAACATAACTCATATGTGGTTTATCAAAGCAAATGTTTTAAACATTTTCAAGTGTTTTGCTTGTATGTATGTATCGAGGAGATACGCTCTGACGATCGTTGACTACAACAATAACTTAAAACAACTGAAATTCAATCAGTTGGAGTAAAAACGTCGCGCGAGTACGAAGATCGTAGCGCAAGCTTGTAAAAGAAATTTAAAACCTCTCCATATAAAGATTGATAATAAAAAAAAGAATATTTTTTTTGTATTTAATAAAGTGTGAAAATTAATGGGAAATTAATTAAGTGAATGAAGTTATTCAAATAACAACAACAACAAGTGATATTAATTATTGAATAGAACGTACAAAAAAGTAAAAGAAAAATGTAAAATTTTATTTTAATTAAATACAAAGGAACCCAATAAATTTTTAAAATAAGAAAAGAAAACAAAAAAAAAAAACAAAACAACAAAAAGTATTTAGAAAGAAAGAAAACTCTGCTAAAAAAAAAGTTGAAAGCAAAATACCCACTGGAATGTGTTAAAGCAACGTAAGCACTGCTATAAACCAAAAGCAAACAAACAAACAAAAAAAATGAGCGTTAAAAAGTGATCAATTTGTGAAAATCAAAGTGCACTTTTTTTCGTGTATTTGTAACAAGAGAAAATCCCCCACCACCACAACCTCCACAAGCAATTTATCCATCCTAACTACTACATACGTACGTACACCACATTCATGAGCAATAATAACTAAACTAACAAACAGCGCAGAGTGCATACCACCACATACATACATGCACAACATGATGATTGTGTACATGTGTGTCTGTCTGAGCACAAGATCAAAGCAAAATAAAACAAAATAAGAGACAAAAAAAACAACAACAATAACATAACAACAGGCATAAACACATTTAAATTATAGAGGGGAGCCCCAATAATTACCGTGTGTTTACGAAATGCTCGCATAAATAAATGTTCGTTCGTTCTTTCTATTGCTACTAAAGTGAGCCAAGTTCAATAAAACAAAAAAAAAAAAAAACATATAAATTGTTGTATTACTCGTGTTGTTCTTATTGCTGTTGTTTGTTACACTTGAGAAAGAGAGAGTGAGAAACAGTGTGAGAACAAAGGAGAGTGCGTGTAGTTGTTAGTATTATCATATCAAATGGGTAAATTTTCTTTCTTGTTCTTGTTCTTGTTTTCTATAAATTTTTTGTTTGTGTCTTTCTAACTATACAAGTGTTTCTTACTCCATATTGAATACACGTATAATTTACATGTATTTGCCTTTGTGTATGTGTATGTGTGTGTAAGAATTTTGTAAATAATGAAATGGCAATGATATTTAATTTAAACAAAAAAAAAAAAACAAATTCTAATTGAATTTGTATGTATTATTCGGCTTATTAATCAATAAGAAAATTAAAAACTGAATACACACTCTCTGTTACATTTCATAAAATTCTACGCTCTATTTAATACCAAAATGATGGAGAGAGAGTTTATAAGCTTTTTGGAGCCTAAAAAATACTCCAAATTTGGTTTTCTTTTTTTTCTGCTTCAGACTGGCGTTTTCAAGTCAATACCATCATACCTTTTAGTGTGTGTTGTTGTTTTTGAATGATACACAAAACACACAAGTGTGTGTCTGTCTATCTTCCCCCATTTGTTTGGTTGTTTTTTTTTTCTGTGTGTGTCTCTTTATGTTTTTACTGTTTTATTCAGTTTCTCTTTCTCTTTTTGAAAATAAACGTGTTCAACGAATAGCAGCTGTAGCTGTTTTTTTTTTTTTTTGGAAAGTAAATAATTGGCGTTTTTAAACGCGATTTTTAATGTTGCAAGAAATTTATCACAAAATCGGAAGTATTTGGAATATTTTTCCTATGTACAGAGCTAATTGAGTTCGAATACAATTTAAAATGGCAATAATGAAAGATTGATGAGCACACTTGGGCATTATTATAGTTCTTTATAAGCAATTTCATTCAAAATAATAATGAATTTGAGTTGTTTGGAAAAATATCCTGAACTATAGGATAGAAAATGTATGCTCCTCTCAAACAAAATGGTTTAGTAACCTTCCCTTTAACAACGCGTTGTGGGCTTAGAGTACACCTCTTCAGAAGTAGGATCATTTCGAACGCAACATGTATTGTAGATTCTGAACGAATCACAGAATTCATATTCGTAATCTATAAGGCTTTATTCAAACATACATAATTGGTCATTAGAACCCTTCAGTCAGGAATACAGCCTAGCTTCTCAATTTTATTTAGTCTCAAACTTTTTGCCAGAAATCTGCTGAGATGAAGTCGTCGAAGAAATATTTTTTTAAATTTCGTTTTGATGTCTGACCTGGGGTTTGAATCGTGGCTTTACGTCTAATAAGCCAACACACTACCTACTAGACTACGGCGACCTATATTGGGTGATTTTTTGAGAGCTATAGGAAAATTAAAAAAAAACACACATAAAATTCAGAAACACTTTGAATCGATAGTACGGTCCATATAATTTAATGTTTGAAGATTATTTCATGCAAATATTGACCGCGACTGCGCATCAAATGGTCCATCCGCTTAGTCCAATTTTGGCATACTCTTTCTAACATTTCGGCCGGTATCTCATGAATAAATGCTTCAATGTTGTCTTCCAATGCGTCAATTGAAGCGGGCTTGTCTGTATAGATATTAGCTTTAACATAGCCCCACAAAAAATAGTCTAAAGGCGTTAAATCGCACGATCTGGGCGGCCAATTGACCGGTCCCAAACGTGATATAAAATGTTCACCGAACTCGCCTCTCAATAAGTCCATTGTTACTCGTGCTGTGTGGCATGTGGCACCGTCTTGTTGAAACCACATGTCATGCAAGTCAAGCTCTTGCATTTTGGGCAAAAAAAAGTTGGATATCATCTCACGGTAGCGCTCACCATTCACAGTTACGTTACGATTCGCAGCATCTTTGAAGAAGTACAGTCCAATGATGCCAGCTTTTGCAATGCTTCTGGCTGATCTTCACTCCAAAATCGACAATTCTGCTTATTTACGTATTCATTGAGCCAAAAATGAGCTTCGTCCCTGAACATAATTTTTCGATAAAGAAGTGGATCTTCGGCCAACTTTCCAAGATCCCATTTTGATAATAAAATTCAATGATTTGCAAGCGTTGTTCGTTTGTAAAACGATTCATGGTTAAATTATAGACCAAACTGAAGATGTTTGACAGTGAAACAAAACACTAAACGTGCGTGAGCTATTTAAACCAGTGTTGCCAAAAAGATAATAGCTAAAAAATCACCCGATATATAATAAGACTTAATTATATACCAGAAGAGGAAACATCTTCGTACATATCATCTTCGTACATCTGCTAGAAATTGTTTTTGTCATGGAGTTTGTCATGAAGACATTATAGGGATACCTACAGAGATTAAGGGTATCCCTTACGTCTTTTTAAGCTTAAATTGTTTATAATTTATGTGTATAAACCCTATGTGGGCCATAAAAACAGAGATAATTTACCAAAGAATATAAATTTGACAAACTTGACCGACAAATGGATTGCTGTTTTTGCAATGCTGCTATACTCGACCTATTATGGAGCAGAATAAGATCTCTCGCGTGGACAGCAATCGGTATTTTGCCGAATAATATTGACATTTTTTCTCTAGATACTGTTCTCTATGCGCAAGAGGCTCTTAACGCAGAACGTCTATGCACATATAAAAGTGGGTCTACCTTGATAACATGCCTAGCTGTTAGTAATTTTACTTTCATTAAAAGTGGCGCTTTTTTATTTCTCTCAATTAAGCAACACTTGCCCAGTGTGTGTATGATTCAAGTTATGCTTGTTTTATTCTACCAAAAATTGAAATCGTTGATTGAATTTAATTTCGTATTTTAATAAAAAAAAAAAATAAATAAGTAAATAAAAGCAAAACACAATAAAAAGGCAAACGCACACATTAAATTTTAAATAAAACAGCAAAAACGTAAAATTAAAAGTTCAGCATGAGTAACAGATTTTCCAGGAACTAAGGAGGCCCCCACTTAATGTGAGTGTACGTAACATAGTGGTGTTTAATATCTTCTTAAAAGCTTATTCAGAAAAAAAAAAAACACACAGACTTCCCGTTTAGATATTAAAAGAATATCTGCTTAAATGCTTAAATATAGAATTAATGTACAAAATAAGTGAATAAATAATTAAAGAAATTATATAAGAAAAACTATAAAATTTAAAACAAGTGAAAAATAAACAAAAACAAACAAAAAAATATCAGCTATTCATGCATTTTATAGATAGAAACACATTTTTGTTTTCAATATTTTTTGTTTCAATTATTTATTAAAAATAAAAGAGCAAAGAAACATGATAAGATAACAAACAAACAAGTTCAACAAAGAAATTCTAAAAAAAGTACAAAAAATAATACAAGAAATTGAAGAAAAAAAAGTACGATATCGTATCAACTATTAAGTAAATAGAAACCCTTTATCTTAGTAATGAACCCTAAATGAACGAGTGTGCAAAAAAAATGGGAAAAAAGAATATTTTAAAGTAAACTGTATGTGTTGAAAGGAATTTGTTCTCTTTTCTATATTTGGTATCTGTTGGTTAGTTTTCCTTTTTTTGTTTCATAAGCATTTTCGTTTGTATCTTATCTTGACAACAAACAACATAAATGTTCAAAAGCCAACAACGATGATAAATTCAACAGTCAAGCCAGAGATCGTTTTCTTTCAGCAGCTCCTTCTATAGCTATCGATGGCATTGCCTTTTGGTAGCAAAACTTCTATGCCAAGCAAAAAATAAAAGAGTTATTCTCCAAACAAAGTGGTTTCATTGGTTTTGATTTCTTCTGCTCAGAGGGAAAGAAAATTTTAAATCCATTATATCCGGTAACTGAATAGAATAGAAACTTTCTTACCGTATTTAAAAATACTTAAAAGTCCATAGTAACTGATGGTCTTAGAAATCGGAGATGAGCTGAGATGCTGAGGACAATTTTGCAATAGAAACACATTTCCAGCGCAGTCCGAATTTTCATAATAAAATTCAGTGCAAGCGTTATTCATGTAGTCATACATACATAATTGGCCATTACAACCCTTCAGCCAGGATTACGGCCTAGCTTCTCAACACCACTCATGTTGTGTGCGTTAATTTTTATACATGAGTGGCAGGACCTACAGTTTAAAGTCGACTCCGAACGACAGATTTTTTTTTGAGAAGCTTTTTCATGACAATTTTTACTCTCAGAGTTTTTGCCAGAAATCTGCTGATAGGAAGTCGCCGAAGAAATATTTTTTCATATTTCATTTTGATGTCTGACCTGGGATTCGAATTCGGGCCTTTCGTCTAATAAGCCAACACACTACCTACTAGACCACGGCGACTTCTGTCATGTAGTCATACCGAAATGAAAATATTACTCAGTATTGTTGGCATAGATGCAGTCGCCGTAGTCTAGTAGGCTGTGTGTTGGCGTATTAGATGAAAGGCCACGGCTCAATAACCAGGTCGGTCATCACAACGAAATCTGAAAAAATATTTCCTCGGTGACTTTCTCTCAGCAGATTTCTGGCAAAAACTCTGGGAGTAAATACGAAATTGCCATGAAAAGTTTCTCAAAAATCTGTCTCTCGAAGTCGATTTTAAACTGTAGCTACCGCCACTCATGTATAAAATGAACACATACAACATAAGTGTTGTGAGAAACTAGCTTGTAATCCTAACTAAAGGGTTGTAATGACCAATTATGTATGTATGTATGTGTATTGTTGGCATTGCCACAAGTCATGAAACTTTATTTTTATATAGGGTGTTTTTTATAGAGGTATAGAACTTTAAGTTGGCATTACTTTTCAAGATGTGCTGTCAAGTGATTTATTCTCAGTTGGGTTTGGCAATTCATCATGAATAGACTCACGCCTGAACAACGCTTGCACATAGTGCAATTTTATTTCGATTTATTGAAAGACACGTTTGGTGACCGCCTAATTTCACGTTTTGGACCTATGAATTGGCCTCCAAGATCTTGTGATTTAACACCGCTAAACTACTTTCTGTGGGGCTATGTAAAGTCATTGGTCTATGCGGTAAAGCCACAAACGCTTGACCATTTGGAAGACAACATTCGCGGTGTTATTGCCGATATACGGCCACAAATGTTGGAAAAAGTCATCGAAAATTGGACGTCCAGATTGGACTACATCGGCGCCAGCCGTGGCGGTCATATGCCAGAAATCATATTTAAAATGTAATGCCACAAGATTATCTTTCGGATAAATAAAATTCATGTCAATCGAATAATCCATCGTTGTTTTATTACAACTTAAAGTTCTATACTTCTATAAAAACACCCTATACAAAAAAAAATTTCTACTAAAATAGCTAGAAAAACCCCTTTCTATCGCTGAGATTCATGTTATCTTAGTTTAAATAGACTAAACGTAATGGGTTTTAATAAAATAAGGGGACTTTTTTTTCCTTTATCATCGAGGCCATTGAAGAAAGAAAATAATTTTTAAATGTTCCGTTCCTGTGTTCTTTGCAAGGTAAACAGATTCAAATCTAATACGTATTGACACCACTTCCCCTATCAGCCTAGTCCCAAACTTCAAAAGTCTCTTAACTATGCGTACATGTTAGCTGTTTAACTACGTTTCCAGAAAAATTGTGTTTTTTGTTTACCGATTAATGTTTGGCATGCGGCTTATCTTTTTCGCCAGCCTCTTATCTCCTTCAGTTTAATAGATATTCTCCTTTAAATATTTCAAACTTTTGTTATTGTATGCACTTAAGTATTTATATATTAGCAGTAGTAGAACTAAACCATTTTAAATTTAAAACTCTTAAATATGTATTGTTCTCAAAAACACTTACGGTTTTTTTTTTTCGACTCATAAATAGCTTAGTAATGTAAATACTTATCTGTTCTCTTTACATGCGTAAGCTTTTTTAGACCCTAGAAATATTTTCCCTTAAGAAGGCCAATGATAATACAAAGAAATCTTTATGTCTAGAAAGAATTTCTCTTTAAAAATATGTCCCTAAAAACCACTGTGTTGTATGGTTTAGCTAAAGGAATAACAACAACAATAAGACTGTGTACATTTTTTGCAGGCAACAACACTGAAATTATGGTCGATGACTTGTAAACCAGCCCAGATTTCCCATTAACGTTATAGAATTGAACTGCGTGCCTTATTCTGTGCGTTTTTTTTTTGTTTTTTGCAAATAAAAAATTGAAATTCCTACTGTAATAAATATGATCATGATGGTCGATGACTTGTCTAGATAAACTTTAAAGTTACAAAATAAAAAAAAAAATTGAAAAGAAAAACAAAAACAACAATTTTGTTTTTATTTTGTAATGAAGGGCATTACATTATAATGAAAATATCTGTTTAACCCTACAATGAATGAACTGCTTGCTGGCTGGTGACTTATCTAGTTTTTGTGTTTTTTTTTTGTATTTTTTGTTGTTGCTTTTTTAATAAGCAAAAAATAAATAAAAACTGAATTTAAAAAATAATTATAAAAAAACAGAAGTCTCACATACACACACCCATACAATGTATTTAATATTATAGAACTCCTATATGGTATGGTGATATTCATTGTAATTGTTAAACAAATAAATTTTAATTTACAATACACTCCTCATTATTAATCTTTTCTTGTCTTTCTTTAGTTTTTCTAAACTTGTTAACTGACTAGCACCATATCACCATATATTATTACACGACGATACGTTACGCAGCGTTACTTTAAGTTACAGTACGTTGCCATATAGAAAATTAACATTAAAATGTGAAAAAATAAAGAAAAAAAAGAAAAAAAATTAAATAAAAATTCAAATTCAAATTGTAAAAAAAAAAAAATTACAAAACAAAAAGGAAAGCATCAATCGAAAACAAACAATTGTTTAGAGCGTAGTATGTTTGTATGGAAAGTGTTTTAAATAAATAGAAAAAAAAGAAAGAATAGAAATCGAATTAGAAAGAAATATTATTTCTAATTATAATAAGAATAAATATAATAATGTAATTAAAAGTTAAATAAATAATGACACCTCATTTGTCTTATACTAATAATTCTTATAACAAAGAAATTATAATTCTACAGAAAGCAAATAATAAAAGAGGCACAAAAAAATCAATAAAACCACAGAAAAAAAATAATTATTGTGAATAATATTGTCTACTAACTGTGAATAAAGTAATAATAATTGTGACACACACACACACAAAGAAATTACAAATAACAACATAGAACCCATAGTGCAGCAACACAATGGATATAGAATCTGATGATTCTGAGCGTTGGGAAGATTTTTTTGGTAAGTCTATATTCTCTCTTAATAATTCAAATTAATATTGAAAGACCCTTAAATATGTAACTAGCCTGTGAAAATCCTCTTTAATCTCTTTGCAACTTATGATACGTATATTTTTAACGAGTACATTAATCACCTGGTGTCAGTATTGGCCAGAGGTTGAACCAAGGACTAGCTTCTAATAAGCCAACTTACTACATACTAGACTACATTGATTTCTGTTGTACTACATTGTTTTTAAACTATGTTAGTGGAAACCGATGGAAGATAATTGGTTCCAGTTGACGGGTAAAGATGCATGCATATTGTCACGTTTTTAACTTTTAAAAACCTTTAAAATATGAGCTCGTAGATTGTAAATAAAATAAAAATAAATTTGTATTTAGTTTTAATTAAAATTCTTTATTATTTTCACACAATTCTGTGTACCACTGCTCACAACTTGATGTAAACGACAACAATGACCTTTCTTCCTACTGTTATTTCTCTGTTTATACGCTTTGCATAAACAATAACAAATACTAGATAATTATGCGATAGATCTTTGTAACGGAGATCTTCAAAGTACGATTACTCTCTTCAAATACACAGCGTCTTCACACAATACTAATTGAACTTCACTCACTCCCTTGCCTGCTCTGCCCTGTTCTTTATATGGCAAAGTAAACAGTCTGATGAATGTTCTTGAAGGCGAACGTTCATTACTTAGCCTTACCGAAATCTCTATAAATATAATCATCGTTGTTTACATTTATTCTTGTAGTGTTGTTGTAGTATTTTTGTTTACTTGTTTAGCATTTTTTTGTGGTTGTGTTTGTTGTTGTATTTTTGTTTACTTGTTTACCATTTTTTTGCTGTTGTTTGCTGTTATATTAAGCAGTACGATAATTTGTAAACAGGTTTGTTTACTGCATTGTTTTGTTTTTGTAGCTTTTGTTTATAATTTTAAGCGATTTTTACAAAACACTAGTATATTGATTTTTAATTTTCGTAACAATAAGTAGGGGATTACCTATGTTCCGCAACATGGACTTGAAAAATAAAATTCAAACATTTGTTGAATTCTTAATAGAATTAGAATGATTTGTTTTATTTTCTTTGGAGTTTTCAAATTTAGCCTGCTTAAAGAGATTTTTCTTTTCATCTTGTTTTTTTAAGCATCATCTTTCCAGCTGAGTACCATAGTGCTGCAATTGAAAATTGTTCAACTAACTGTTCAAAAAAAACCCGCTTCTAATAGCCGACTCCTTAATTAATTTGCCATAAAATCTGTTTCTTTAGCTTCTACAGCTTTGGCGTGTTTCTCTCTTTTTTTTTTTTGAATCTCTTAATAGTTTTTCATTTGAAAGCGTTTTACATGATTTATGCCTCAATTATGTTTTAAAATTGGTTGTGATCATAGAATTAATGTCACCAGTGACGCCCATTTTAAGATGCATTAACCCCAATACATATTTAATGAATTTCATATGATGCGTCTCTCTCTATGAAAAAAAACAAAACTAACAACAACAACAACAATTACAATAACAAAAGAAACAACATTAATGAAAACATTTATTGAATATGAAATAATTTTATATTTTTAGCAAATGGCTTAAAAGAAAAGAAAAAACACAAAAACAAAAACGAAAATAGTGGCACAATGATAAGTAGTTGTTTGGCTTTAAACAACCCCATCATACCCCATAATTTTCGTTGTTGTTGTTGTGCTATTGCTGGCATAGCTGATGATGATGATGTAGGAATGATCAAAGTTCGTTTCATTCGTGGCAGACTAAAACCAGTTTGTGTTCAAACCAAAAAAAAAAAGAAGAGAAAAAAATTTAAGTTGGTCGGCTTCCACTACCAACTTGAGACTCCAGAGTGATTATTACACAATAACCTGTTAGAGCCATACACTGCTTAGCACAACAGCAGCAGCCAATAAACCGATATCAGGCATACCATTGCCAAACAAACTATAGCTTGCCGGGCCAACGCTTATTGTGCACACATACATATACTTTTAAAGAAAAGTCAAGTCAAGCAGCCAGCCAGTCAGCCAGTCATATAGGCAGGCAGCCTATCCACCACCACCACCACCAACAATTTTTGAAACGGGTAGTCATAATTTAACAATACCTTTGGCAATTCCAATACCATTAATTTTTATTTAGTATTGGCCATAACTAATCGATACAACTAAATTTTTCAAAATCCTCATATTATTTTCTACTCTCCGCCTCCTCCCCTCTGCATCTCTCCTTCTACCTGAATTGTTTCATTTCTGGTTCGCAAGAGTCTTCCGATAGAGACGTGAAAATTTAGATCATTGACATTCTACTACACATTCATAAGAGGCTGGTATTATTATTTCTTTTTTTTATTATTATCGATAACAGTGACGCCGTTGATATTTTTTCATTTTTTTTATTTTTTTCCGTTTGGTATATGAAATATATTTGTAGGAAGGCAGAGCGCAGAGATGGAATAAAGAGTTGATTTTAATAGTGTGATAAATTTATTAAACAAAATATTATTATGGGGGGCTTTGTAAAAATATAAGAAAGAAAAAACTCTTGCAATGTTTTACCGCAATCAGTGATGACAATTTAGCGTTTTTAAACGATTATAAAATTGGTTTATAATTAAGAAAAATAAGCACACTAACACTACGTTTTTTTCCAATTTAATAGCCACTGTTGGTGCTCTTGTAGATGAAATTAATGGGATGGAATTGTGCTATCAAATCCAATAGTTAAGCCACCCTTGTGGCTTATTTGCAATCGTTCCATAGTCCTAGATCTAATGCCTAAGTATACTTGTTTTTAAGTTTCTCACTCGCCATTTGAAAGACTTTAGATCGCTAAGCCTAGTTCTCTTTCTTCTTAGGAGGGAACATTGATGATCAATTAAAAGTGATCATAAATTCAGATTACTTGTTGCCTTCTTAGCATTGCAGTAGGCTGGACAGATCAGCTGTATTCGCTATTGAGATCGAGAGTATGGTAAAGTCTTCGGATAGATTCAAAAAGAAATTTTTTTGATGAGGAAGTAATACCACCGATACTGTGATTATGGCAAAAGCAAGAAATAAAAAAGAAATATTCACGTCGATAGTATGATAGGAACATATTTTCTTATAGGCTGCCTGACCACTGCAATGTTTTCCAAGCACAGTTCATGGCAATTTTTAAAGCGGCACAATACTTTATGGATAGCCAGGCTGGGGATTCTGATATTAAATTTTCGTATAGGCTGCCTGCTTATTAGACGAAAGGCCCGAGTTCGAATCCCAGGTCAGACATCAAAACGAAAATATGAAAAATATTTCTTCGGCGACTTCCTCTCAGCAGATTTCTGGCAAAAACTCTGAGAGTAAAAATTGCCATGAAAAAGCTTCTCAAAAAATCTGTCGTTCGGAGTCGACTTTAAACTGTACATCCCGCCACTCATGTATAAAATTAACGCACACAACATGAGTGGTGTTGAGAAGCTAGGCCGTAATCCTGACTGAAGGGTTGTAATGGCCAATTATGTATGTAAGTATGTATGGGCTGCCTGATCACTGCATTATTTCCAAGCAGAGGCCATGGCAATTTTGAAAGTGACGCAATGCTGATTGAGTGGTAAAATTATTCCTAAAAATCTCTTGATTTACTGGGACAACCAGGCTGTGATTAAGATCCTAACGAATGTAGTTTCCATCAATGCCATGGATTCCTTAGAAAAAAATCTGTTACTGGCCTATTGACACACTCTTCCAAATATTGCTGAGATAAGCATGCATTTTACTCTCTTTTCTAGTGATAAATTTACTGTTGCGATTCATAACCGCTCCATCGGCATTACTAACCCTTGTAAGCCGAAGTATTTGGTGTCTATGGCTCTAAAAACTGTTGATTATATGGTATGGATATTCAGATGCTTACAAATGCAAACAAACATATAAAGATTACGATACCCCAAGCCACTAAAGGAACTGATTGATTTTATCAGGAACTCGGGGTTGTTCAAACCACTAAGCTGTTCAAACCATTAAGGGAAACTAAACTTGCCTGTGAACAGCAAACTACTCGCTAGTCTAACCTAACCTAACCCAACCTATAACTCAGTAAATAGGCCAACAAACTCAATTCATATTTGTAATCACATTGATAGGCCTTCTATAGTATAAAATTAATTTCAATTGCCATGAAAATGTTTTCCTGTTATTTGCAAAATTTTGAAAAATAATTTTTCTTCTTTTCTGCAGACTTTTTTTTTTTATTTTTTTCTTTAAGTTTTTAAAAAATTGTTTACATTTGCAAAATGAAAACAAAAAAAAAAAGTGGACGGATATACATGCTAATCCGCTGATATGAGTGTTGAGTTGTTACTTGAGCACACGATATTTAATTGTATAACTTTGTACATCAAATTTCCAAATCCAATTTATCTTTTTGAAGATCTTTTGACAATATTTTGTGTGGCTTTTTAAAGCTGAACATTGTTCGTTACGCTCCTTGTTTTGAAACAACATAAAAATTTATTTCCAAAAAAAAAAAACGTACATATCTACATGTATTTTATGTCTGTATATCTGTTTGTATATATGTTTTTGTAGCTCTTTTTTCAAAAATAAGTTTTGTGTGGTTGGTTTGAAATCATAAATCTACATGACATCGTTTGTTAAATTGCACAAATACCACATGAGTTGTGAGACAGTTAGCCGAACGTAACGTAACGTACCGTACTTTCGCTTTTTAGGATATGGAGAGCAATGTTAACACTTACCGAAATATTCTCTCTTGTTAGCAAAACGGAACGATCTGTATAAAACAGAATTCCTTCACGTTTTTATGTGACATTTGAACATGAGTGAAGGGGCTATTGTATTCACAGTTGCATTGCGGCACAAATGCACTTTTTGGTACTTTCATGACTATTTATATAAAACTTTTAAGCTTTACATATACATAATGCTCTTTGTTTTTAATTCTTGATTAAAATAATAATAAGAAAATCTAATATATAAAATTCTCGTGTCACGGTGTTAGTGGTTAAACTCCTCCGAAATGGATTGGCCGATTTTCATGAAATTTTGTGTGCATTTCGGGTAGATCTGAGAATTGGACAACATTTATTTTCATCCTAAATGTGAAGAGGGCGTGGCAAATCGCTAAAATTGAATATTTAGGTACGTATTAAACGTAGGCGAATAAAATTTGGTGGGCAAGTTCGTAGAGTCGATATCGACAAACTCACCAAAAATGGGCCCCTCCCCCTTCAAGTGATACCTATAATTCTTAAACTACTGAACCGATTTTAACCATAATTTTTTTTTGTTCGAAAGCTTATCAGGTTTAGAAGGGTTAAAAAAATTCTATATAGCAATATTTAGAGCCATAGTGATCGTAGACGAATGCAATTTTGTGAGTAAGATCTTAGAGTCAATATCGACAAACTGTCCAAAAATGGGCGTGGCAACAAATATGTAATAATAATTAATAAATAGTCAAAATATGAACAATTATTTTTGATGTTTAGATAGCTATCAAGAATTGGTTTTTAAAATATATTCGTTACTTTAATAAAGAACAACTTATTACCCTAAATAAAGCATACATTCATTGTCTAGAACGCTTTCGATTATAAGTACATTCCCACACACTTATAGTATGTTAGTTATTTTTATGCAACTGTTTTATGCAGCGCATTACAATAAATATATAATGTTACCTGTTTTGGGCAATGAAAAAAATCAATTTTGGGCGGGACAAAGTTCGCCGGGTCAGCTAGTAATTTTATAAGAAATCAATACTTATTGTTATGATTCTATTGTGCACACAAAAAAAAATTTAAACAAAATATTATTAACATCCTTCGTTGTCAGATGTCCTGTTTTTAACGTTTCTATAACTACACAAACACTCTTACGGCAACGTACGTTACGTTTCTACGTTCTTTACGCTTGACTAACCAGCCCATTAGTTTAACATTATAATAGTAATGGTAAGTGTATTAGGGGGGAGGGAGGTTATGATTTTATAAGATTATTTTGTTATTTATTTAAGTTTTTTAATTTTTTTGTTTTACTTTTGAAATATTCAAAAATACAACAACAACAACAATGACAAAAACAGTAATAATAATGCATCCCAAAAACCAACCAACATACCATATGTGTAGAAAATGTTTTCGAACAGGTTTTCAACATTTGCTTTCAGTTTTTTCGTTTTTTCGTTTTTTGATGCAACACAACCAGCGCAATAAAACCGCTGCTATAAATAGGCCCACGCATTTTAAAACATTTTTTTTCTCAAGATATTTTTCGTTTCTTAAAACGTTATAAAGTTAGTCGGTTTTGTTTTTGTTGTACAATTTTTCGAAATATTTTGCATTTAAAGAAACAACAAATGCCTGCTGATTGTTGTTGATTATTTCGAACAACTTTACTGGAAACAAAAAACAAAAGAAACGAAACGAAACTTAATTAGTGGCGCTAATTGATAAGAAAAAAAAAGAAATAAGCTCAGACAGATAACTTTCATTAGAAAATAAAAATCATCGAAGAGTGGTATTATTTTGTTTTTAATGACCAAAAATATTTCCAAATACTCTTAACAAAAGCCAGCCATAAGCCATAAGAAACTAAAGAAGAAGCTGATGAAAAAGTAGTAAGAAGAAAAATGTTAGTGGTACGCTTCCGCGGTTATCAATGTCAATTGAAGAAAGAAAACCAAAACTTTACCATGATGAACCAACGAACGTCGTTTGCTTCACATTTTTTTTTTTTTTTGTACGAAAAAGTGATTTCTCTTCTCTATACGTTATGGAATTACAAGTACTTGGAAATCAACAACAAAAACAACATACAATATGTCATCTGTATGTACGTACTTGTCTGTATTAAGCGATTCACTTAGATTCACAAAAAATATTGCAGAGATGGGAGTTGCATGCCAATGTTAATATACGACTGCCATACATACATATATACGTGCATATATACTACGTATGTATGTAGAGATGAACATGTTAAAAATCTAATATTTCATGGTCTAGATGAATGTCTGTTTGTTTTCTATTTATTTTTGTTTCTTTATTTGTTTTTTTAAGTTTCATTACAAGCCGTCTGTCTGTCTGTCTCAACCATATTTTGTCCAGTTCAACTATTTTTAATTTTTTTTAAGAAAACAATATTTTGTTGCTATTGGTGTTGTTTTACTTGTTGTTGTTGTTGTTGTTGTAATATTAACTTTTGATAACATAAAGATGTGAAATTGCATATGTTTGTTGCTGTTTATTTGTTTTGATTTTTTTCCTCCAAATTGTAAAACATATTGCAATTCATTTACAGTGGGCCAATTGCTATAATTAGCAGAAATTGTTTTCACTTTTCTTATTTACAATGTAGTCAAGTTTTGGCCCAAACAGCACTATGGAAATGCAGATATTCTAAATTTCCAAAAATGACCATTACAACCCTTCAATCGGGATTAGGACCTAGCTTCTCACACCACTCATGTCGTGTGTGCTAATTTTATACATCTGCTGAGAGGAAATCGCCGAAGAAATATTTTTTATATTTCGTTTTGATGTCTGACCTGGTGTTTGAACCGTGGCCATACGTCTAATGAGCCAACACATTACCTACTAGACTACGACAACTTCTCACAGGCACATTAGATTCGATTATATGTTTTCTTATAACTTTCTGATCTTCAATTTTAGAATTCCAACTAAGGACTTCTGGACGGAAGATCTGTAAGTTTCCGATGAGACCCTTGACTCAAGCCTCTAAAAAAAAAAAAAAAAAAAAAAGTTGAAGGCAGTGTGGCCTGTAGTATTTTTATTAGGGGTTCTGATATTAAATTTTCATATAAGCTGCCTGACCAATGCAGTGCTTTCCAAGCAGAGATCATGGTAATTTTGAAAGTGGCGCAATGCTTGTTGAAAGATGAAATAATCCCTAAAAATCTCTTGATATACTAAGACAGCCAGGCTGAGATTAAGGCACTAACGAACGTAGTTTCAATGTCCACTACCTAGAGACGAATTTTCTCGCGTTTGGTGGTCATATTTGTGACACTCCCAAATATTGCTGAGATAAGCAAGCAGAAAGTGGTACCAGAAATTGTTTTGGTACTTCATCGTATGTTTCTAATGTCACCTAGTGTAATCCAATTAGCTAGGATAAATAACTAGATTTTAGAAAGACATAACCTAACCCACTGCTTCAATGAACTTAGGATTGCCGTAAGGAAAATTTCTGTGTGAAAACTGTTAGAATTTCTAGCAAAAAAAAATTAATGTTATTAAAACTGATCTATTATTTCTGTAGAGACAGCATAATTTTTTTTTTGTTATTTAATACCAAATCAATAAAAATCCATGAGGTCTAGTAGGACGTAAAGCCTCAATTCAAATCCCAGGTCAGACATCGGAACGAAAAATATCAAAAGAATATTTCTTTCGGCGACTTTCTCTCGACAGATTTCTGACAAAAACTCGGAGAGTAAATAAAATTGCAATGAAAAAGTTTCTCACAAAATCAGTCGTTCGGAATCGACTTTAAACTGTAGGTCCCATTGTGGTGTGAGAAACTAGGTTGTAATCCTGACTGAATAACTGGTTGTAATGCTGAATTATGTATGTATGAATACCAAATCAATATTCATTCATTTTGAATTCGTTGATTTTGTTCCACTGTCTGTAATCCTTGTGCTTAAGTATTGTATGAACAACGATTTGTTATGATTTGTTTAGTGAGAATGCCTGCCTGCCTGCCTGCTGCCTACATATAAAACGACTAACACACAAACAATTACGCATGTACAGACAGACAGACATACAATGGAATCTGAGAGCTAAAAACAAAATACAAAAATAGAAAAAAAAAAGTATCGCAAATATTACAAATAAACACAACACACAACGTTATCATGTTGCACATGAAGTAAATGTGCGAATAAATATTAGAGATATGATGAGTAAATGTTAACCATTCATTACTCTTTTATGGAGCCACGGAACATTAGTTAATCGACGACATAGATTGATTGACAACCTGTTGCGAAAGGTGCTCCAACTCGTTTTCTATTGAAAAAACACTTCAGTAAACTTCAGAAAGCAACATAAAGGAGTAAAGGAAGTACTGTAAAGACACAACAACAGTAACATTACTAAGCAGTTTCAATAGACAGATTGTAAGACTAGCTAAGATGGTTAAGAAAATGAAAAAACGCGGTTTTTTGAACATTCAAACAGACATTCTACCACTCACCATTTCATTATTCTTAGTATGCTATCTACGGACGTACGTACGTATGCATATATGTATGTATGTACGCTTAAGCTTTGTCTATTGCAATGCTTTAAATGCAAAAATAGAAAAGCCTCGAATGATTTGTTTTAAAAATAAAATGTGCCAGATTTTTCTTAGAAAACCATTTGTGTTGGTCGCCTTCATATGGTGCCGGCCGAGACTATTGCTACTGCCATACTGCTGCTGCTCTCTAACATCAAATATACCTTTGAGACTGAGACATGCTGAAGCAGTGTACCCGGTACCCATGTCATTTGTTACCATAAATGTTATCATTTCTGTTCACATTACTCTTTATGCTTCTCATGCATGCTTTACTGTCTACTATACAAATATGAACTCATCGTCAATATTGTATGCATGGGGACTTTATAAAAAAAAAAAAAATGTGCAAAAAAGATTGGTTTTGCTGTGCTCTTTTCCATTTACCATACCATACCATACCATTGGAAATCCTCACATTAGTCTCTAAGGAAAAACATGATTTATAACTGCTGCGAATAGAAAAAAGCCAAGTTGCAGCAGCAACATTCCAATGTTGCTTACATATATGCACACATACTCTCTTAAGTAAAGCCGGTAGCAGCTATCGTTGGTACTAAAACTAACGCTCAAATGTTTAATCGAACATTCATGGCAACCAAGCATGCTGCGCCATATAGTATGTATGAACAATTCATCTATCCATCCAACCATCCATCCCATGGCCTCAATTTCCTTGTCATTCGGTGTTGACAGTCGCATAAACTATAAAATTCAGTAGCTGGCTGATGTGCTAAGGCTGCTTAACAGAATTAAAAAAGAAAATCCTCCAGTTAATGTGTCAGTGATTTCATTAGAAGCCAAAGCAAATAAAGCGAAACACAAAATTAACATTTAAATTACTTTTCCTTTAACAAATTCCTTCCAACGAATTTAATTGTTAAAGAAGTAATTTTTGAAATTTTTCAGCAAGAGAACTGGTAATGATTAACTCAACGTTTATATATTGCCAATAATCATTATTTAGTGTTTTTTAATGTGGCCATTAATTTGGCAATTTATTGACAGGAGTCAAGTATAATTAAATCTGGAATTGAAATGTTACTTTGGGATACCAGGTTTGTTTAAGACTTTCGTTAAAGAGAATAATGTTTGCTATGCCCACTGATTTGTTAATTAGTTGGACTCTGTATTATTTACTTACTTATTTAATTGGTCATTACGACGCTTTAGATAGGATTACAACCTAGCTTGTGTAAGTGGGTGACCTACAGTTGAATGTCAACTCCGAGCGAGAGATTTTTTGAGAAACTTTTCTTAGCAATTTTATTTCGATTTACTCTCCGAGTTTCTGTCAGAAATCTGCTGAAAGTCGCCAAAATAAATATTTGTTCATATTTCGTTTTGTTAGAGCTGTCTGACCTGAGCTGTGGCCTTACGCCTAATAAGCCATCATGCAGCCTACTAGACTACTGCGACTTTAAATGTAATCTACACTTCTGAAAGTTCTGAAATCCATCAGGATACTTTAGTGACCAATCTATGCCATTGAGCAGTCACTTTTACACGTTGCCTTAGAGAACGAAGGAGAGAGATTTCTATACTATTTCAGCCTTCGATATATCAGTCATAAAAGTAGATATACGTCGAGTGGTGCCTATAATCGTTATTAGGAATAAGAATTCGAAAATATCTGCAAACAATTGTTACGTATTTACATTTTAAAAACGTTTAACACGTTCACGCCGGCGCGTACTACCGGTAGTTCGCACTTGACTTCCTTATCGGGCGGCGTGTACCACAGGTGGCCCGCACTTAACTGCAATTGATCAAGTTATTAGACGATACGTAATACTAAATATTTAGATCTTTAGCACTTCAGCTATCGAAAAAAATACCTGAGAGTCACGTTCTCTTAAAAGCATTTATTTTTAATAACAATTACAATTAATAACGTCTTATAAATATAACAGCCGCCCGTAGGAGACAAGCACGAATTAAAGCGCCGGCGTGAACGTGCTAAGATATATGCTCCTAGATTGCAAATAAAATAGTTTTAATTAAAAATAAAAAAAAATAAAATAGTTTTAATTAAAATGCTTTATTATACGCATAATTCTGTGCGCCACTGTTCGCAACTTGATGTAAACAACAACAATTGCTTTTTTTTTGTTATGCCTCTATTTACACCCTTTGCATAAACAATAACAATCACTAGACAATTGTTCGACAGATCTTTGTAACAGAGATCTTCAAACCACGATTACTCTTTTTAAACACACCGCGTCTTCACACAAGATTGACTGAACTTTACTGTTCGCAATCGTTATTGGGATAGATCTCGAAAACATTTGCAAATCTGTTTCCAAATATCAGTTCCATTAATATTATTTCATAGCTAAATAAGCTGCCTAGTTTTTGCACTTTTTCTCATGATAGAGAAATATAACTTCTTATACTCCTCTCTTTACAAAGATGTACTAGAAGATGTATAACAAGAGTTAAACACACATTTTCGTAAGTGTTGTAGGAAATCAAAAACTTTCTATTCGTTTTAAATGGACTCATCTGTTAAATCTTGTTTTATTACAAATCACGTCCATATGGTTTTTATCTCACATGATTGTTTTTTTTTTCTCTGTTTGCTACTCTTCATTTTTTTCTGTATTTTGCACACATGTGCCTGGAAAGTGGCTACTGGTACTGCATGCTGCTGTTTTCTGTTACTGTTTTTATTACAACAAGCAAATCATTTTACCGCCTTTATATGGCAGCAAGAGTAGAACGAACTGCCGAACAAATAGAGTGAGTGGAGTTGATATCAATTTTATTACAAAAGATAAGAAAATTTTCAAATACAAACAGTCTCTTAAGAAAACATTCATCAAATGTTCAAACGATGTTACGCGCTTACATTTTCAACACAGATTATCTAAATGACTCTATGGTATGTATGTTTGTATGTATGTATGTATGGATAAAGTGCGATATCATTGAAAGTTCTTGATTTGAACAAGGAAATCAAAAAGAAAAGAAAAAGAAAGTTTAGAGATACTTATGCACATAAGTATGTACACAGATGTTGTATTGTGTTTATTATTTGCATTTCCCTTTTGCTGTACATATGCATTTTGCATAACCAAACTTAACTTTCATATTCAATTATACAAACCTAAATGCTGATCAATCATTCTGTTTTCCTTTACAAAAACAAATTTATTAAAAATTTATTTCGAAAAAATATACATACATATGTATGTATTGTAAATTTGTAAGCCAGGAAGTACAAATTAAATGTGGGTCATGAGTATCATTGGCTCTCCCTCTAAATTTTTCATTCACCATCAGAAAAATAAGCAGAAGAAAACAAAATTGATGGTAGTCAGTCGTAGGCCTTCACTAGTAGACACAAACAATTATTTTTTTCAAAATGCCTGCATTTGAAGGTTCGTTGTATGCCATTAAAGGCCGAAGATCAATTGAAATTGAAAAACTTTGTCACTCTGTTCATATTTAGCCGACAGCATCTTATTAAAAACAAAAAAACACACACATTGGCAAGGCTGTGGTTGTAATGAATAACAGCTCAAGTCAATTTAATCCAGACAATGTAAATTCTTTTTATATCATAGAAGTTCTTAACATTTAAAAGATAAGCCTTTATTCACAACACCAGCCTAGAAATAAGGCGTATATATTAGAATAAAGCGTTGGGCGTAATTTACAAACAGAAAAAAAAGAAAGAGAAAAAAATCAATTAATTATTTGAATTTAAATTAATTACTCAATATCTGATTGAATCTTGTTATTAATTTTTGTATTTCAATACTAAAAAAAAAAAGAATTTTTTTTTATTATTTTTTAAGACAATTCAGGGTCATAAGCTTGTCAGTCATACCATAACAAGTTAACGCCAGTTAGAAAAGTTCTCAACAACAATTCTTAATTATAAAATCAACACATTTTTAAGGCATCAAGAGAGAAAAATTTTAAAATATTGATGTAAAGAACAAGTTTTCAATCAAACGATCATAATTCTTAAAAGAGAAATTCTTCTTAAGAAATTATTTTTTAGTTGAGTGAGTATCAATGGTTTTAAGCAAACAAAAGTGTGAGGTTAGGTTGGAGTGGTAGCTTCGATACCATAAGCTCACTTGGCGTCCGTTGTGACGCCAAGTTGTACCAAACTAGGGGAGAAGAAGAAATTGGTCAGTTCAAGTTAAAAACACGAGTTAAAAACTATGCTGGAAAACCAGCCCGAAAGTTTGATAAAGGAAGCTATATCCTTGACATCAATAGATGATAGCTCCGTCAAGCTGTGAAGGGTTGGAGAGCCAAATAACCTACAGCCATGGACATTAAATTAGCACAAAATCCATATATACTTTGATTGTAATTTTTTTCTCATTTGTATCGTAATTAGGCCAATTGTTTTGGTCTGCAATGTTGCATGATGACATCTAGCTGTTGTTAACCAAAAAATATTACCATTATCGTATATGTTTTTTGTTTTGACTGCTAATTTGTATCGGTACCTAAATTCGAGCTGGACAGTAAATTAGCACAACGTGCCTAAAAATGTTTTAGGTACAAGTTATGTTCGAGTATTATTATTCTTACGGTATATGCTTTTAATTTTGTGGCATTTAAAGTAATTTTTGGAAGAAAATGGTACGTGGAAAAGATTGCTCTCCAGAGGAGAAACGGGAAAAGCTGGCTGAAATTCCCGAAATTTCGAATTGCTAGCGAAAAATGATTTATAACGTCATCACTTCCTTCAAACCAAACATAATAATGTCGCAGAAAACAAAAATTGAAGGCCACGTGTCAAGATAACAACCCGACATCGTTGACCGTGCTATTGTCCGGAAGTCAAAGAAGAAGCCTTTCATGTCGTCACGCGATATTTTGAACGAAATTAACTCCCAACTCAGATTAAATTTATCGGACAGGCTCCTATAACGACGTCTTAATCACAAAAAGCTCTTTGGACGCTCTTGCCGAAAGAAGCCACTTCTACGAAAAGAAAAATATACTCAAGCGTTTAATGTTTGCTCGCATCCACAATGCTAAAGACCTCCCATTCTGGAAAAAAATTGTTTGGAGTGAGGAAACAAAGGTAAATCGTATGGGACCGGATGGTAGAGTGATTGTTCATTAGCCAAAATGTCAGACATTAAATCCACGCTATGCTCAAAGGACCATAACGCATGTTCGAGGAAACACAATGGTGCGGGTAGCATTTTCAATGCACGGCGTAAGTCCCATTGTAAAAATTAATGAAAAAATGGACTGTTATCAGTATTTGGACAATATAAAGAACAAAATGGAACCATAAGCTTTCAAATACATGCCAGTTTTATTCATATTTATGCAAGATATTGACCCCAAACACACATCTAAGCAGGCAAAGGATTGATTTTATGAAGAGCACATTCCCGTTTTCGACTGGCAGGCGCAAAGTTCTGACTAAAACTCGATTGAAAACCCCCCTAGAACGATGTGAAATGTACAATTGCTCCACAAAAGTACAAAAATTTGGACGATTTGTGCATTGGTATACAGGACGCTTGGTACTCTATTCCCAAACAACTTTCCCGAAGAACATTGTCCCGTAGATACCATGCGTCGCTTGGAAATAGAGGCTACTCTACTAAATATTAATCAAATAAGCTGAAAACATTAATAGTAATATTATTATAATAATAGTAATATTATTTATTAAAGCACATCATTTTTATTCCAGAAATTTTAATTTGTGCTATTTTACTGTCCAGCTAAAATCTGGCGTTTGATATGTTGAACGTCTTAATGAGCAGACGACTGGCAATATCATCAAAATTTTTGTTTCTTTTTAAAGAAGAACATGTATTTTAAGTTCCTATGTTTAAATTTTTTATGAGTAGACCTGAAATACTATAAAAAAATATGATTGTTTTTATGACGAAGTTTTGTGCTAATTTAATGTCCATGGCTGTATATCTGCATTGACAAAGAAAGTGAATAAGATGGAGCAGGACTCCTCATTGACCCAGGATAGGTTGGCGTCCAGAAATGGTCTACTTGACGGAGGTCAGTGGCATATCCAAGTCGATTGAGTAGGATTCCGGAAGGAGTGCACCAGCCCTAGCGAGCGCGTCGGCCCAGAGGTTTCCCGGAGTGCTACTGTGCCCATGGACTCAGACCAGTGAGGCACTGCAGCGCCTAGAAATAAGTTCGAGACAGCGGCGTCATTGTCTAACAATTCTGGTGTTATTCACAATGCTCGACAGAGATCTTATGGCGGCTTAACTTTTAGAGAAGACCGAGACACGGTTAAAAGGAGCACCGTTAACAAGGATCCATTGAGAGGATCGTCAAATGGTCATTACCAGCGTCTGAAACATGTTATAATAATAGGGTAGTCGGAGGCAAATGTTCAGGTCCAGACAAAAGTTTTAATGGAGTTCGATTGGGCCTACATAGTCATGAGTTATCAACTTTTGTAGGACCAGAAGGCTAGATTATCATAGTGGTTTCTTTCGGATTCAGAAAATTAAAGCGTTTTTAAAAGATAAAACATTAGAGCCAAACCTTCAAGTTAAACAGACACAAAGATCTGAGAAACTAATGATCTGAGAAACTAGGTTGTGTGCTCAAGGTTTTTCAGTAGATAAGTCCAGTTGCATCTGCAGAATTCCTTTTTAACTACCGCTGCGGCTACAATGTATGCTCTACAATTTTTGTAAATCTTTACTCTGCTTGCAATTTGAAATAATGTTCCACATTCACTCTGATGAAGTGTTACAACTTGCGAGATTTTAAATTTTTTTTAAATTCTCGTCCTTTTATTTTAATACAAAGTAAAACTATTAAGTGATAAAGGTTAACTTGAAAACAGAAACTCGTTTCATTATAAACAAATATTTTTAGGCTTTTAGCTTCAGATCAGGTTTTCTAATTCCTCATAAAAGAATTCAAAAAAATTCTTCAAAGTTCTTTTGATTTGCATAAGGGCAAACGCTTAAGTGTAAACAAACATAAGTTTTAATCGCAAATGAATCATAAAATAAAAATACTTTGGACTCGTAAATGATTCATGCGAATGATATTAAAAATGTTTATTAGAACGCTTACAATTAGCCAAACAATGCGATATGAATGAATGAAGACGACGAGAAGTATTTTATGATAGTACAGGCCAATGTAACCATACGTACGTAATTTAATTTAATTTCTTAAGAAAATTTTAAAATTTTTATAAAAACAGACGTTATTTAGTATTCGAAATAGTTGTATGGTTCTTGATAGTAAACTCAAACGCGGTAGAAAAATTCAGTGAAGCTTTTACTCAAAGTTAACATCTGGCTGTTTACTTGGACATTAAAAAATCAATAACCTTTGAAATATTCTATCGATCGGTAGATTAATAAGATGGCTTTCCACGCTATATAACGCCCAAACCCATGGTACATTGATACTGAATTAGGGCCCATTTCTGTATGACGAACGTGTTCAAATGTTTGTATAGAAAAACACTTAATTTTGTTTGTGAATTTCGAAAAATTTTGCTTGATCTTTCAAGCGGATATCTAAAATTTGAACCTTTAGAATTTTCTATCTATCGGTAGGTCAATAAGATGGCTTTCCACGCGATATAACGCCCAAACCGATTGTACAAAGATATTGAATTACAGTCTGTTTCTGTATGACGAACGTGTTCAAACGTTTGTATAGAAAAACACTCAATTTTGATTGTGAATTTCGAAATATTTTGCTTGATCTTCCAAGTGGATAACTGGAATTTGCGAATGAACTTGCATCACATATTTTTTCTGAAATACATTCAGAAAAGTTCAAGTTTTTCGAATACTACTCGATTATATAGTTACTCGCTCAGCTTTCGTCATAGGGTACACCTATGAAAGATTGTTAGCCTATCTTCAATTCAATATCTTTGTTGCCATTATTTGTTACAATGTATTGAAAGATGTGGTATGCAACATGGTTTTATATTTTATTTATTCTTTATCATCTTCACTTCTTTTTTGTTGCATATAAAGGTTACGTATTGTATTTTTTCTGTTGCAATTGCATTATTTTACTTTATTTCATTGTATTCCATGGTAATGTTTCGTATTTTTTTTATTATTTGGTTTTGCGTATTATTTGCTATACAAACGTAAAGAATTTCTTTTCGATGAAAATGCTAAAGTTGCGGTTTTACAATCAATACGTACTTATGTATGTACGCATTCGCTTGCAATGATGCACGACTCTCTTAATGATGTTGAAAACGTTAATAATAATGAAAACGCAAACCTGACTATTAACTCGATAATAAAAAACATGATGATGATAATGATGGTGTTTCATACACTATTTTTGCATACAAAAACAAAGAAAAAAAAAAACAACACGAGATACCAACTAGAGTTTAATAATAATTACAAGTCGACTCTGACTAAATATTTAGCGCAGTCTGGGTTATTGGTTTTAAAATAAAAAAACATCGGCTTCTGGGGTTTTTTTTTACTTCTTCTTTTTTTTTTTTTTTTTTGAAATTCGTATGTGATAAATTAATGTAAGAATATCAACACAATTGTGGTAAATGAAGAATAACATAAATAAAAATTGTGGTAGGCTACAATTGTAAAGACACAATTAGGGATAATCATCGGTTATAAGATGAATGATTTCGTATTAAAACAAATTATTTGGTCAATTCACACAAGCCGTTGTATTCATTGTATTGTTGGAAGAACATACAACAGTGTATGATTGTTGTTGATAATTTTCATATAAAAATCTGATACACTTATACACATTTTTTCCATATGTTTTTAAAAGTTGTATTGGTTTCGTGCTATCAAATTGTGTGAATGAAAAAAATGTGTATATGTTTTCATATTTTGTGTTGGTTTCGGGCTATCAAATTGTTTGAATGCCACGAAATACACAATACAGCATAGCATTGAGCGTTCACAAACAAACAAAAGTATTCAATACAACATACACGATAAAAAGTTGTGTGAATTGCCCAATTATATTTCTTATGTGTGTGAAGATAAATTGGAATTTAAGAACCAAAGACGCAAACCTAAAATTTTAGCAGCGTCACTTCTTGCCTCTAACTGGGTAAATTTTGCTATTAACAGAGCACTGTTAACTGCTTAACTGTGGCAATAGTAGATTAATCTTCTACTATACAATTATTGCAGACTATTGACATAAAATTCTCATTATGATCATTATTATTTGTGAACAAAAGTGTTGAAATGTAAATTATGGTTGTAGAGGACGGGAATTATCTCAACTCGAGCCCGAGATGTAAAAAATAAACCATTCGCCGACTATTTCTCAACAGTCTTCTAGCAAAAACTCTAAGATTAATTAATTAATATTCCCATGAAAAGTTTCTTAAAAACCTGTCGTTCGGAGTTCACTTTAAACTGTTAACACACACAACATGGGTGGTGTGAGAAACTAGGTCGTAATCAATTTTCATATATTTTTGGTCAAAAATCGATTTTATCAAAATTCAAAATCTCAACTCTAAAAATTATTCCAACTATCTCACTTCCACTCTTCGAAAGAGGCATATAGTGGTATGGTGTACTATTTTTTATATTTTAAAAAAATGGCCACTGATCTTCTAGAGAATTTTAAAGCAAAATATTTATATTTTCAAAGCCAATTTTCTCAATACCATATCACTTTATATAGGACTTTTATGCTAATTATATTAATAGGCCTTGGAACCTTTCTTTGCATGTATTATGATACTCATAGACCATAGACCCAAAATTAGCTCCTAAAGAAGTGGGCATATTCAAATAGATACTGTTAAATAGCTAACAGTGCTCTGTTAATGGCAAATTTTGTTCTATTAAGAGGAAATTTAGCTCTGTGGACACCAAATGTGGCGCTGCTAAAATTTACAGAGTTAGTCTTGGATTTTTAAATTCGAATTTATCTTCACACACATACATATATTTCCTATTAAAAAAAAATATTTTTAAAAAAAAAGTGTCTTCAGTGCCATGATTACAAGCAAAACTATACGCAAACCTAGAAAAATCTTAAAGCATTTAACAATGGTATACGAATTTGTTTAAATTACAATTAATAATAAAAATAAATTTATAAAAAAAAACATCGAAAAATATACATTGTGTTGAGCGTATTTTACGTTCTACTATTTTCATTTTCAATGGATATTTTTTTTTTTACAATCTGTTCTATTTTTACGTAGAGCTCTATCAATTCACCAGATACCGCAATGACTACAACGATTTGTCATTTTATTTCTTATTGTTGTTGTTCTCTTATACAAAAAATAATTTATAAAGATTTATTTCATTCTTAAATTAACTTAAGCAGAGATGCGCCCCTATTCGCACTAAAGAAACTATGATTAATGAACAATACTGACAAAATTTGTTTATCAATCAGGAAAATGTTGTGTTTTTTTTTTAATTCATAAAACAGCGTTTAATTTTAAGGCACAACTATAAATAGGTGTAGTACCTAAGCTTTAAGTTTGATAAAATTGCTTTTTGGCGATATACTACAGTACAATTGTTTTGAGTAAATACGTTTCGTATTATAAATTATGAAATTTTGCATGCCTGTAGGCAAGTGTGAGTCAAAATAAAACTCTTCTCTTATATTTGTGCTCCTCAGATAACCGAAAAGGCTAGCTAGCCTTAATGCATAGCATCAATTCAGATCACGTAAAACAACTGACCTAACAAAAGAATTAAGAATTTCCATCTCTATTGCGAATGTCATTTTCGGAAACAAAAGACAAATATGTCTTGAACCCTTAATGTCCTTTTAAAGCCTTAAAATCTAATAGATTCTGTGGTTCACTGAAGCCTTAACTTTAAGTCAATATCAGGTGGAACCTAAGCAGGAATGATGTATGTGAAGATAAATTCAAATTTAACTAGCAGAGACAAAAACCAAAAACAGTAAACAGAGCAATATTAAGTGTTTAATAGAAAATACGAAAAATAGTCAAAGAAGAAATCGACCAAATATATGATATCAGAGAATTGAATACCTATTCCATTCCTGAGTGAAACAGCAGCTATGGCAATAATAAAATTCTTTTAAAAATTGCAAAATTTAGACAAAATAAATGTATGTAGAGGGTGTTTTTTAAAGAGGTATAGAACTTTAAGTTGGCATTACTTTTCAAGATTCGATTAACCATGGAACGTTTTCGCACCACGTTTACTCTTATTGATAGCATCCACAGAGACGCTGTACGGTGCGTACAGAAGAAGTTATTGCTGCTGTAGAGCGTAGCATTGAGGAAGAACGTTACAGTCAATGGTGATGGGTATAGAGCCATGATTACTAACTTTTTCATTCCTGAATTGAATAACCATGATGTCCAGGAGATGTAGTTTTAACAAGACGGCGCAACATGTCACACAGCTCGTGCCACAATAGATTTATTGAAAGACGCGTTTGGTGACCGCCTAATTTCACGTTTTGGACCTGTGAATTGGCCTCCAAGATCTTGTGATTTAACACCGCTAGACTACTTTCTGTGGGGCTATGTAAAGTCATTGGTCTATGCGGTAAAGCCACAAACGCTTGACCATTTGGAAGACAACATTCGCCGTGTTATTGCCGATATACGGCCACAAATGTTGGAAAAAGTCATCGAAAATTAGATGTCCAGATTGGACTACATCTGCTCCAGCCGTGACGGTCATATGCCAGAAATCATATTTAAAATGTAATGCCACAATATTATCTTTCGGATAAATAAAATTCATGTCAATCGAATAATCCATCGTTGTTTTATTGCAACTTAAAGTTCTATACCTCTATAAAAAACACCCTATATTTATTTTAAGAATGTCTGGATAGGATGATCGATAATGTGCAAAAATGGGACTTGCTGCAGATATCCCACAATAACCAGATTGTAGCCTAAGGTGTCCCCAAAAAAACCCAATAAGTGGTATATCCCAAATAATTTTGGAACTTGAGATATCTGGCTTCAAATACTCAGATTTGTATTATCCCTTATACATAAAGTATCTCCGAAAGGCCTTGTACACAAAGCCTATATAAATCAGCCGGAGGGCATGGATACAAAAGTTTAATTCAAAAAAATGAAGTGAACTTGAGTGAAACCCAAAAACTCATACCAAAAGTATTGTAATGATCATCCGGTTTAATCAAAATTATTTACAATTTAAATTGAAGGTCAATAACTGAATTTATAAATTTCTATAGACTTTAGAAGTAATCCAAAATAACCGCTTTGGGATTGAGAAATACGAGTAAAAAAATTAAAGTAAGGAACTTGAAACCTGAAAGCCGTATTAAAAAAAGCGTTTGATCATTAAAAAATGGTTTTAAATTATTTTTATTTTATTAACAATAAAAAATGAATTCTTTTCACACTTGAAAACATAAAAAGTTTTACAATAAAATTCTACACAGTGTTGGTTAATGGTTGTTGAAAACCTTCCAATTGCATAATTTATTCGTTTATATTATGGAAACAAAAGAGGTAATCAAACGAAATTCTAAACTCTTAGCAAACAAGTTTCAAATTCTTTAAAATGACATCATTTTGGTCAAAAAAGAAAAGCAAAGAACAAAAATATAAGACGTTGAAAAACGTTACAATTTTTTTTTAATAATTCTTTGGAAAAATGTTCACAAAATGTTCCACACATTTAAGAGTTTTTTTTTTATGGGCTAGACTAGAAATCGAAAAATAAAGTTCGTTGGGTTTTTCAAAAGTTGCAAATTGTTTGTTGTGTGTGCGTGTGTGTGTGTTTTAATGTGGCATAATTAATTTCTTCAACATTTTAACCTGCATACGAACACGAGCTATAACGATGATGGAGACGATGGCGGCGACTACAGGCATATTTAGCCCACATTTGACGAGCAAACAACATGGAATTGAACAGAAACAAAAACAAACAGCAGAAAAAGAAAAATGAAAAATGAATAAAAAAACAACAACAAATAAACCAAAACAACTCTTATCATATTCAGAGCATTTGCAACTCCATTACCAACTTCCACACCTTTTTTCTTTTGAAAACATTTTACTGGGTTACTTGCTACTCTTTTCGTTTCGTTACTCTTTTTTTTTAGTACATTTAGCGCATACGAGTGCAGGCAGTTATACACGACTCCATATATTTACAATAATGGTCGTACGTTTAAATATTTCACATTTATGAGCTTTAAAATGTTTTAAGTATTGTTTTAGAGAGATTACAATTTCATGCAGGGTCTTTCATGTATGTGGTTCTTCTTTAAAATTGAAATTGAAAGACATGATATTTTCGTTGTCGTTGTAGCCCGATATTGTCTTTTGATATGTTCATTTGCTTCTGATTTATTTGATTAAATTCTGTCTTTATGATGGACCCATGGAAATAACTATGATGGTCAATTTATTGCAGAAAGCTGCGAAATTATCTTAACCCGTATATGCCCAACTTTTTTTTTGTAAAAACCTGGATTTTTTGTATTTATTGGAATCTATATGGTATACCACACAGCTGATCAATATCTTACCATTTTAAAAATGGGGCGATAAGCGCATGTGGGTTAAACAAGAGTCCTAACAAGAGGGCAGTGTGCTAGACTATTATCGTTCGGGTCGTGGATTTAATTCCCACAAGAGATTCTGGTCAGTTAACCTACACCGAGCATAAGGTCTGTGTTAGTCAGCTCGTAATAATTACAATATACACCAATACCCCGATTTGCGTCGCTTCAGTTTGCGTCGCTTCGAAGTTGCGTCTTTTTTTAAGTTTCTGGAATTTCAATGTTGCGTCGTTTTTGTTTCAGTTTGCGTCGCATGGCTTCGAAGTTGCGTCGTAAATGCTTCGATTTGCGTCGTTGATATGAAAATGTTTTTACAAAGCTAAAGCAGAAAAAGGGGATTTCCCGTTTAGTAGAAAGCAAATTTGCAGGTGTGCGTTGTTTACAGTTATTAGTTTCGAATTATATGTCATGGAGTGAAGTTCAGTCTGAAAGTTGAAATTGAAAATTCTGCTTCAGTTTGCGTCGTTTCGGTTTGCGTCTCATTTCTTCAGTCCCAATTAGCGACGCAAACCGGGGTATTGGTGTAATTTGCATTTTTCCCATTTTGGTACCCTTCTGAAATTCGCACTTTTTACCTTCTTAAAAGTACTTTCACCCTGATTTGTTGAATTTGTTACATATTTTGAATTCAATGTTTGAATTCAATCTTCAAAAGGATTTAAGGGTACTTTTTACCCTCTAAAAAGTAGTCTTTACCCCAATTTTACATTAAAAAAAATTCGTGTACAAGGACTTAAGGGTACTTTTTACCCTCTAAAAAGTACATTCTACTCTGATTTTTTCATACAAATAAACTTCATATACAAAAATATATTTAAATTTTTAGAATTCAATGTTTGTGTCCTTAATAAAGGACCTTTAAAAAGTACTTCAGTGTGAAAAAAGTACTAATTCAACATAAAAAAGTACTAAATATGAGAAAACTACAAAAAGTGTATTCCTTAACGAATTAAAATCATTAAATAGAGTGTATTGAAAAGTACAAAAAATTTAAATATTTAACATGGACTTGACAAACCCTGTACAGATTATAATGTGTTCATGTGTATGTATGGTGCCAACTGAGTGTGGAGTATCTGTGTGCGTGTGTGCATTTGGATTTATATTTAGATATTGGATTTCATAACTTTTTTTTTTATTTCAACTTGTCTGTTGAAATGTCTGCTTCACGTTACTCTCCAAAGAGAAACTTTGGTGGCATTATAGAGATTTGGTTTTAACTCTCTTTTGAAGGCTTTTAACTTCAGTAAAAAGAGTAAAAGAGTATTTCTGTTGCAACCCCTTAGAATTGGAGAAACTCTTTTTTTGAAAAAAGCCGATATGTATCTCTTATTTGGCGAACAGAAGAAGAAAAAGAAAAAAAGGTGTAAATTACCACCACCATTCCACTTGGAATTGAAATTGCATTAAATGTGACACAACGACAGCAGTCGTTTGTTGTAAATATGAAAAAACAGAGTTAAACATAAACCAGACCAGAGCGACATCGAACAGAGGAGAGGCACAATGCAAAAAAATAAAAACAGAAACACAGAAACTAAATAAACAATTAAAAAATAAAAATAATAAAAAAAAAAACTTTAAACAGAACGAAATAATAAGATAAGGTACGTTACCATAATGGCATAAAACGTTAAACCTAAACAAACTCAACTAAATTGATATTGAAACAGTAGAGAACCTAGTATCGTAATGAAAACATGAACAGATAGTGGATATGAATGAAGATAAAAATGAAATTTATTTCAAATTCAATTCATATGAATAAAAATCGAATTGAAATCACAGATGAAAATTGAAAAAACCAAATACTTGTTATTGTACACAGAGACAACAACAGCAACAACAATAATAATAGAAATGAATAAATACAAGGTTCAGAAATGTGGTTAAAATGAAACAGTTTAGTACCAGTTTGTAATAACTGTCAACAACAATAATAACAACAACAACAATGGCAACAGCAACTGCAGCAGCAGCAACAACAACAGAAAAATATGTTAACAAATAAAAGTTTACAGAAAAAATAAAATGATTTCTGTCAGAAAATAAAAACACGTACGTGAGTGATGTCTTAATAATTAAATTGAAAAATTTTTTAAATGAAAAAAATTCAAAAAAAAAAAAAAAAATTTAAAAAAGATTATAAAATAAAAAGGAAAATAAAAAGAAAATTATAAAAAAAAATTTAATAAAAAAAATTCTTTAAAATGTTAAAAAAAATTAAAACCACTTGGTGTGTAGAAAAAATTATACAAAAGAATGTCATGTAAAATATTTTAAAAAAATAAAAATAATAAAGAAAAACTCAGAAGTTCATTGAAACCTTGTCTAACTACCAAAACCCTAAAAGGTAAGTGGCTTACAAAGGGAAGAAAAACAAAAACCATAAACCGGCAGTTACATTCAAAAATTCCTACAGCAGAAAAACCCTGAAATATTTTAACTTTTTCAATAATTTTTTTTTTTTTCGTTATTTTATTAATTTAATTTGAAAAAAGGGTGTAGCCCTAAAAGTTTTTTTCGTTTTCTTTCATTTTAATCAAATTATGTGTTTTTTTTTCTTTCAATTTTATTTTTCGTTGCCAAATACCAACAGATACATACAGTTTTAGTTCTAAGAAAATTATTATTTAATTAACTTTGCGATGCAATAAAATGCAACGACAACAACAGTGCAAATAATCGAATAGAACAAGCATAACAACAAATGTTAAAAGATTTTCCAACTTATAAGAAAATTCAAGGGATTTTATAATGCCCATGAAAATTTAATTTAAAAAAAAACTTATTCCCATGAAACTACTGCTCTTTCCTTTCTCCTGTAACTGTCTGTCTGATATTCCAACATAATTAAGGCAAGACTTCTAATTTAACATCTACTCCGAACGACAAATTTAAGAAATTTTTTATGGCGGAAGCTATTGACCTGAGGAGAATAAAGAAACTGCCTTTCTCTTCTTAAGTAAGTTCCCTGCTCTAGCCATAAAAATATGGAGGTTAAGGACCTGTAACATACATACTTGAGGGAGCTCAATAAAATCTTCTCAAAAGCGGTTAATGCCAGAGAACCCTATTGTTACGAAAATGAAAAATCTAGATACTGGTGTTTTGCTTTTACATCGCCTAACATTAAAATTATAAACAAAAACTACAAAAACAAAACAATGCAAGTAAACAAACCCGTTTACAAATTATCGTACTGCTTAATATAACAACAAATACCAGCATAAAAAATGGTAAACAAGTAAACAAAAATCCGCAAAAAACACTAGAAGAATAAATGTGAACAAAATACACAAACAACGATACTGAATGTAAGCAACGATATTAACATTTATAGAGATTTCGAGAAGGCGAAGTCACGAACAATCGCCTTCAAGAACAAACCAAGGCAAAGCAGGCGAGTGAGTTAGTGAAGTTGAGTCAGTCTTGTGTAAAGACGCCGTGTGTTTGAAGAGAGTGATTGTGGTTTGAAGATCTCCGTTAATTGTTAATGTTATTGTTTATGTATAGGGTATAAACAGAGGAATAACGAACAAAGCAATTGTTGTTGTTTACATCAAGTTGTGAACAGTGGCACACAGAATTGTGCGAATAATAAGGAATTTTAATTAAAACTAAAATACAAATTTATTTCTATTTTATTTGTAATTTATGAGTTCATTTTTTAAATGTTTTTAAACAGGCAAAAACGTAACAGTATTTAAAACAACTTTCATTTGTTTAGTTTAATGCATTATAATTGGTTTCATGATAATCTATGAAACTGTAATACTTTACAGCAGGGACTGCTTCTATCATTAGAAAAATCATACCAGAATAAATAAAGAAATCTTATCATCAGTGGTTCGTGAGACCATTTTCTACTAAGGCAGCATAAGTTTTCATAAATCAATGCCAAACCAAACAAACATGAATTAACATCGAATCTCTAACACCATCCAACTAATCATCAAAGCCATAATAAATATATTCTGTAAGATTTTCTGGGTCAAGTGGATTTTGTCCAACAACAGCATGTTGCAGCACTTACGACATCAAACATTTGTAAACAGAATTCAATTGAATCTAAAATTAAACTGCCACTGCCTCAAGTGGTAAGCCTTTATGCATTTGCATTGTCGGAATTTTTTAACTAAAAAATCGCTCCCAAAACTGAAGATCAGTTCAGCTGCAATACATTTCTATTGTCAAGGGAAGGGAAACTTTTCCCACAAAACACAAAAGAATTCGGAAGTTTTTAAGCCACAAGGCTAGCTTGTAAATGTCAAGTAATTTCATTAAATTATTCTATAAATTTGGTTCAATTACGCGTTCTCTTTTAATTTTCTCCGTGTAGAATTCTTTTTCTAATTGCTCCTTAAAGTTTCCTGGCATAAAATGTTTTATTTTTGCTGTTTTTAGCTGAAAATTAGCTGTGGGCCCTTTTTCTTTATGGAAATTAAGCAAAAACAGAAAAAGAGAACGAAATTCTTATTTTATGTCAATTTATTTTTAGCTTTTATGCTCCCACAAGCTTTTCTTATTTTTTTTTTTTTCTTTTAAGTAGTCGTCTGTCGCTTTTATTATGGCAAAGGAAACCTTATGACAACAACATACAAGCACACGCACACACATGGCTCAACTGAAATGAATGAACATCCTTCTCTGCCATTACCCTTATGACACCCTTGACCATTTATTTTAAGATACTCCTGCCAGTCTAGTTTTATGGCATTCTGACTGACAGTCTGCCTTTATACAACGTCAAGGAGTATATAAAGTCAGCTGGTAGTGATGGTGGTGGGGGACTTGTTGGTGCACTTTACGATTTTTCTAAACTTTTTCATTCATTCATGAATTCATGGATTTTTTTCCATTTCCATTTCAAGAGTCTAGACGAAGTGCAACGAATTCTGTTGCATGTCACTAATCTAAGTGCTGTTGCTGTTGTTGTTGTTTAGGTAGGCGACACATAAAACGCCTACATTTTCTTTATATTTTATACGAATAACAAACATTTAGTCGGTTTTCGTTTGTATCTGTGTATCTGTATCTGTATCGGTAACCGTATCTGCATCTTTTTGCTGCATATGTTGCCACATGTACTCGTTTCATGAAATGCGTTCGTTATGTTTCGCTTTTTATGGCTCCTTTTTTCTCTGTGTGTGTTTGTGTTTTTTTTTTCTTTCTTTTTGCAATTGATATGGAGAAGGTATCCCAAATTCATTTCAAAATATAAAGTGTGTGTGTGTCACAAAATTTTAAAAACACCGGCAAAAGTTGGTTGGCCTCATTGCATTTGTTGTTTTTTTTTTCTCTTTGTTTCTCACTTCGTGTTCGTTTATTTATTTATTCATATTCGACTTTTTAACACCATTTATCTTAACTACTGTTTCTTATTAGTATCTTTGCATTTCATTTTTGTTATTGTTGTTGTTGTTTGTTTTTTTTTTATTTTTTGTTGTTTTTACTTTGCGTCTCATTATACAGTCATATTTGTATAAACACAACGTTAAACTTCATCAATTTGAAGTAGGCACTACGAACAAGTGTTTACACTGGCAACGAAAATGAATCGAGTGCTTGTTCGAGAACAACAACAAGTTCTAACATCTCCATTGTTGAATACATTTTCAAGGGCAACTTATGTGTTGCAAGAATATTGCAAGAGTCTTATGCAGCATAAGAGGTTTGATGCAAAGTAAATTTCGCAGTGCAACTATATTCGATTTCCTTTCGTTTCTCAATTGTATGATTGACACACTCATCCGGTTGCTAGTTGCTACGCTTTATACATACGTTTGTTTCTTATTGTTTGCTGAATTCAAAAATATTACCTGCTAAAAATATGATCAAAAATTTGTACCAAATACTGAGAAACAAAATGGAATTCAACAACATATGTATTCCCAACATGATGTTCCCATGCCTGGAAGTCTACCGTAAAACAAAAGAAGCCCTGGAGTTCAGACAATATTTGAATGGTGACTCTTATTCTTTACGGAAGTTGCCATAGTCTAGTAGATAGTGTGTTGGCTTAGTAGACGTAAGGCATCAGTTCAAACCTTAGGTCAGACATCAAAACGAAAAATATGAAAAAATATTTCTTCAGCGACTTTCTCTCGGCAGTTTTCTGGCAAAATCTCTGTGAGTAAATCAAAATAAAATTGCCATGAAAAATTGCTAAAACAAAAAACCTAACGTTCGGAGTCGTCTTTAAACTATCGGTCTCGCCACTCGTGCATAAATTAACACACACAATATAAGTTGTGTGAAAAGCTAGGTCGTAATCCTGTCTGAAGGATTGTAATGACCAAATATATTATGTATGTTGTTCTTTACAAACGACGGAGTGAGAAATGAAAAATGATGAAGAAGTGTCAGTGAATCAGAAAGTAGATGATGTTTGTTATGCCGTGCTATGCTTGAAATATATTTCATTTGGAGGAACTTGGTCAGTACAGAGACTGCGTTCACCTGTGGCATCACAACGAGCTGCTATGCGTGTTCAAGTGAGTTTTTGGTATCAAAGTTACCAATACAACCTACTTACCTGTTATAATTTATTAGACGGACCCTAGAGAGTTAAGATTTGAAAAAGCTTGCCAAGTTGGAGTTTCTTACATTTTTATATGACAAAACTGTCGAAAATTTAAAGGTATTCTAAGTGAAACGGTTAATAAAGAATTCTGACGTCAAAGTTATGGTCTAATATAGATACTTTTATATGTGCGGGGTAAACAGTTTGATGTATGTTCTTGAAGGCGAATGTTCATGGCTTCGCCTTCTTAAAATCTCTATAAATGTAAACATCGTTGGTAAACATCGTTGTTTACATTTATTCTTGTAGTGTTATTTGTGTATTATTTTACATTTATTGTTGTAGTATTGTTTGTAGATTTTTGTTTACTTGTTTACCATTTTTTTATGCTGGTATTTGTTGTTATATTAAGCAGTATGATAATTTGTAAACAGGTTTGTTTACTGCATTGTTTTTTTTTGTAGCTTTTGTTTAATATTTTAATGTTTAAGCGATGTAAAAGCAAAACAACAGTATCTCGATTTTTCATTTTCGTAACAATATAAGGGAAAATTAATTTCACTATTCTAAAGCCTTATTTTAATTCTTAACCAAACAACACACCATAAATTATGTTCTTTTAAAAATTTCACTTTTCTTCAAGACAATTATTGTTCTATGCATTGTGGAATAGAAGAAGTGTGATTTCCGTCTTCTAAACCATTAAATCATAAATTTATTGTCATAAACAAAATAAAAAAACGGTTTTTTGTAATCACATGCCTTGAATAATAATTTTCCTTTTTAACCGTCACAAACTGTACATGGCCATAATAATTAAATTTCATTGCCGGTGTAAGCATTGCATTGGTATTTAAATGTTCTTTCATTCTTAACAGCAATACAGTGATAGGCACTGGCAGAGCCAATGAGAGGGAAGCGGTGATAGACTGGCTGGTAATTCTGCATACCATTTAGCAGGGAACGCACATTTTTTTCGTATTTTTTCCATGTCTTAAGCATGCACATATGTACGCTTGGGAGACATTCATACAAATAAATGAGCAGCAGACATTCAAGGAACTTTTTCTTGGGCTTTTGGTTCATTCAACTTTCAGGGTTATGAAATGTCTTATCTGTGACGAATCAGTCACTCAGTCATTCGCTCACTCACTCACTCACTCACTCATAAGATTTCTTAAAGGATATGCAAAAAGAAATTCTTTTTTTTTTCTCTTTCTGTTACCAAGAAGTCTAAAGTCTTCTTTTATGTTATGTGGTGTGTGTTAAAATCTTAAAATAGATTTTATTTTTACAATTTTAATCAACACACTGCATGCAGCACTTGGAACATAACAATTTCCTTTTATTTATACAACAGGAGAAATTTTTATTTTTAACCACAACGAAACGTTTTTAATACAAAATTAAAAGAAAAATAAAACATCAAAGGATAGGAAAGATAGTGGGAGACTGGAAAACACTTGAATGTATGGTTTTTCTTTTGAAATGGCCAACACCAACAACATACGGTACAAATAAACAAATGAATATTCAACGTTTAAGCCTTCAGAACAAGAAATGTCTTATAAATCAGTTCTAGTATGACGAACGTAGTTTTATAAGATACTATTCCATGGACATAATATACTCCCGAGCTGTCAATCTAGACGCCAAGTTTAGTCATCATATGACTTAAATATCATGAAATCGAACCATGCAGATGGTATTGCACAACAATCTTTTGTGTTACCATCAACAGATATAAGACTCAGTATTATATCTATCGATCGTTGGTTTTTAGGCACTTCCTTGGTTAGAACCTTTTTTTGAAGTTTTCTACTTTTCATTCGCATATTTTAACGAAAATTTCACCCTTAACTCTTCTTCATACGAGCTCTAGATAAAATCCCTCCTAATGGGTATCAAAAGCACTCAGACAATAGTACAGAGTCTATCAATATGATCCAAATAGTTTTTAATGGACCTCGGCATCCTGGTCAATTATATTTTTCATACAGAAGTCGCCATAGTCTAGTTGGTAGCTTATTAATCTCGGTTCAAATCCCAGGTCAGATACCAAAGCGAAAATATGAAAACATATTTCTTCAGCGACTTCGCCTCAGCAGATTCGCTGGCAAAATCGCTGTGAGTAAATAGAAATTAAATTGCCATGAAAAGTTTATCAAAAAAAATAACAAATCTGTCGTTTGGATTCGACTTTAAACTGTAGCTCCCGCTACTCATGTATAAAATTAGCACACACAACATAGTTAGTGTGGGAAACTAGGTCGTAATCCTGACTGAGGGGTTGTAATGACCAATTAAGTATGTATGTATGTACAACTCTAACAATTCTTAATTGAAAATGGCCTTACACTCTCACTGCTAGTGGTACTCAAAGTAGGTATAATAACAGAGGAAGTCGCCGTGGTCTAGCAGGTAGTGTGTTGGCTTATTAGACGAAAGGCCCGAGTTCGAATCCCAGATCAGACTTCAAAACGAAAAATATGAAAATATTTCTTCGGCGACTTCCTGTCAGCAGATTTCTGGCAAAATCTCTGTGAGTAAATCAAAATAAAATTGCCATGAAAAGCTTCTCAAAAAATCTGTCGTTCGGAGTCGACTTTAAACTGTAGGTCCCACCACTAATGTATAAAATTAACGCACACAACATGAGTGGTGTTGAGAAGCTAGGCCGCAATCCTGACTGAAGGGTTGTAACGGCCAATTACGTATGTATGTATAATAACAGAGGGAGTATGGACATACATACATATGTATATTCAATTTAACTCCTACAGTTTAAAGTCGACTCCGAACGACAGATTTTTGAGAAACGTTTTATGGCAATTTCATTTCTATTTACTCACAGCGATTTTGCCAGAAATCTGCTGAGAGGAAGTCGCCAAAGAAAGATTTTTTCACATTTAGTTTTGTCTGACCTGGGGTCTAAACCATGGCCAACACACTATCTACTAGACTTGGCGATCTTAACATCTACTGGATATAACAAATGGTGAATGGTCAAAGAAACACACGGAGGCGTTTTCCGAAGCTCTTTGACGCCCCTTGTAGAACTAAATCAAAATAGAATCGTTTAACAGCCTAAAAATTTACAAAAACTTGTTTTAAAAATCACAAAATTTCAATGTATTTACTAAACATTTGAAATATTTCAATTGCATTTCATAAATACACGAAAATGATTTAAATAACAAGACTTTAATTTGTCTCAATTTTTATCCAATTAAAGACCATTTTTGGTTATAAAGCCAATAAAATAAATTTGAATGCGAAAAAAAATCAAAAATATTTGAAAAATTCCTCAACAAATTAATCGTTTTAGAAAATTTGTCTCATTGCCACACATAACATATGACCAATTTGTTAAACATTTGGAGTTTTCATGGTTTTTTTTTCCTTTTTCTAAATGTGAACAAAAGTTTACGGTTTATGGCTGTAAACTAGTCAAACAAATATGTATGTTTGTATACGTATCTATTTATTATGATTTATTTTTATTTTTTTGTCTGAGCAGACCATTTGTTTTGTTGAGTATTTGTATGAGTACTTACGTTTAGAACATTTTGTTTTCTTTTGTTGCAATTTGACCTTTTCCTCTCTCTCTCTCTATCCTACCAGTTGCAATGAATTCTTAGAAACAGTTGTTCGCATACAATGTGTTAAACGTCTGTTTATCTGTTGTTTAATTCATTGACTGACTCAACGAGAACATATTTTTCCTTTTCGGTTCTCTTTTTTTCCTTTTAATTTACAGGCGGTATTTCAATATGTTAAAAACGCCAGATACCAGGCTGCATGAGTGCTGGGATGTTGGTGGTGGGCGTTAAATCGTTTGTGTTATGAAATCCAAAACTAAAATTAACCATCAAAATGCCATATGAAAACAGAAACAAAAACCTGAAATGAAAAAAACAACAACAACATTTTAAATACCACATATGACAACAGCACGTAGTACAACAACATATATACATTGACTAAATAGAATACGACAAACGTTTTAAATGACAACAATTTTTCAAAGGTTACCCAAAAACACTTGAGTTAATATGTACGTACCCACTCCTATGCTAACAATAATGGCTGGATGATCATTTCATAAGGCTGGCACATAAATTTGTGCATTGTTGTCTGCGCTTGTTTATCCCTTCCTCATATTTGTTTAACATTTACTTTGCAGCTGAGGCCAAGGGGCAGACAGCTCTGGTGGTTGGTGTTGTTTTTCTTAAATATTTTGGCCTCCTGCCGCCAATGTTTTAGCCTAAATTTATACGCATTTTTTTTGATTTGTGCCACACAAACTTATGTTCTTACATTAAAAAACACTAAAAAAAAAAGAAAGGAGGGCTTTACTCCTTATGCATACCAAATAAATAAATTCTTTGCTTTCTTTTAACACAAATAAACTCTCACTCCTTTAAATTTGTTACACTAGAACCGTTGTCAACAGAGTTAGAATAGGGGTTTATATAGAACCTTTTAAAAGGCCTTGAAAAATGCTAGTGACCATTGAGAAAAATCTACACAAGCTACTGGTCGTTGGTTAAGATAGAGGCGTCTCGCATGAGTAACCAAACTGCAGTGCCCAGTAGGAATTCTGGCAGCTAAGCGTCTGCTGTGCAGTTTTCCGAAATACCAGTATGAATTGGTCTCCATGTGACATGAAGGCTGATAGTCTTAGACTGTCACCTGGCTATCAGAAATTGTGGAAACATCTTTTACAGCGATATTGTTATCTTTAATAAGCCTGAATGGCTTCAACACTGTAACGATCCGGTATCGAATGAGGTATATCTGGCGACTTCGTACCATCCATGCTGTCTACCCGGAGTGGACGTTATGAACTTCCGTGAGAAGAAGCTAGAGCGTGATATTATGTAATCTGCATACATACATACATGATTGATCATTACAATCCTTTAGTCAGGATGACGACCTCGATTCTCACACCACTTATGTTGTGTGTGTTAGTTTTATACATGAGTGGCAGTATCTACAGTTTAAAGTCGAGAAACTTTTCATGGCAATTTTATTTTTATTTACTCTCAGAGTTTTTGCCAGAAATCTGCTGAAAGGATGCGGCTGTAGAAAGAGAGATGTCTGACCTGGGATTTGAACCGTTGCCTTACGTCTAATAAGCCAACACATAGCCTACAGGGCTACTGCGACATCAAATGTAATCTACAGTTCTGAAAGTTCTGAAATCCATCAGGATACTTGAGTGACCAATCTATGCCATTGGGCAGTCACTCTTGCATGCTGTCAAGAATTAGCTGCTGAGCTTTTAAAGGTGTGATACAACGTCTTACCGAATTCATATCGTTCTTAAGGGACTTTTATGAAAAAGGCCTTTTAAATGCAGAGCCCGTAGTCGCCGTAGTCTAGTAGGCAGTGTGTTCGCTTATTAGACAAAAAGCCCGGGTTCGAGCCGTAGGCCAGACATCAAAACGAAATATGAAAAAAAAGTTTCTTCGGCGACTTCCTCTCAGCAGATTTCTGGCAAAAACTCTGAGAGTAAATAAACCTGCCATGAAAAAGCTTCTCAAAAATTTGTCATTCGGAGTCGACGTTAAACTGTAGGTCCCACCACTCAAGTATAAAATTAAGGCACACAACATGAGTGGTGAGAGAAGCTCACCAATTGTAATGGCCAATTATGTATGTATGTATGTATGCAAATGCAGAGCCCTGTTATATACCCTGCTCAGAGCCTTTGCAAAGTGTAATGAAAGCATTAGTAACAGTTTGTATGTACATATGTAGTTCCATCAAACAAATATTCTTAAATTTTCTAAGAATATTTTCCTTTATTTTTTTCTTTTATTGTTGCTTTTTGCATTATTTATTATGCAACCAGATCAATATGATGATGCTGAAATGAAGATGAAAAGAATTCCATTTTTTTTTCTATAAAATCAAATGAAAAGAATGATTGTTGTGCGAGATGTAAAAATTAAGTGAAGAGTTTAAAAATAAAACTGAAACAAGACCCAATACCTATCTATGGGAGCTTAAACTTATGAGATTTCAAATGCTTTGAAAAAAGAAAAAAGAAGACAAAGTATTTATGCCGAGTAAATTATGCTTTTAATTCATATGCATGTACTATTTACATACTGGATATTTAGGGTATGCTCTGCAAAGACGAAACAAAATTTTGAAAAATAATGAAAAACCATTTTGTAATGGAATATGGGCTCCCTTGAGAGGAAAGAGGCTTGTGAATATAAATTTTGTTAAAAATAATGTCAATTGAGAAAAAGGTTCTTCATTAAAAAAATCTCAAGATTTAGAACACGATGTAAACATTAAAATTTATTTTGTGTTTTGGTATACAATTTCCAAAAGTCAAGACTTTTCTAAACATTGAAACAAAATTCTTTTGAAAACCTTTTCTTCGATAAACTCTTGACATCCCTGTTGACTCAAATTTCCTTTAAAACCCTTGAAATTATTTTTGTTCTTGTAATTCAATATACAATCTTTACAAGCCTTTGGTGATTACCCCTAATAATGTTTTGTCGCTTGTAATATGATGTTGATGGCATTGTGTTCAAGTATTGCTTCCAGCCCTGCATACAGCATAAAAGGCAGGCAGCAGGAGAGCACGTGTGTATCATGCTCATACACAAAGTTCAAGTAAAATTATTATTAATTGTGTATAGAAAATATTTATAGAAATACTATTGTATTGGTAGTGTACTGATAGTGTGTATGTGTGGTGCTCTTGTGCTTAGAGTGTGTGGGCAATTGCAATTTAGCATGCTCTACACACTGCTCCATGTAATGCAATACATAAGATCAACAGCATAAGCTGATCTTAACAGCAATCATACCAACACCACCAACACAGTCACACACGGTGTTATTATCTTCAGGCCAATGACGACGAAGTAAAGAAAATTGAAAACAGAAAAGAGCAGGAAAAATACTGAATAACTGGCGCCTATAAGATATCGTACACAATTACAATATGTACAACAACAACAACAACAATTGATATTTTTTTTTGGGTTTCTTCTTTCTTTCATTGCAAGAAAGAATACAAAGGCATTGATCAGTGAACATTTAAGCATGCATGAAGCAAACCTACACATGTTCAAAGAATACATTGTAAAACATTTAACACAACAACATAACACATGGCAACAGTTCTTCGATGTGAATGCATAAATCTGCCCCATGCTCGTATAAAAAATCAATTCAAACCTTGTTTACTTAGTATTAAACAATCCGTGTGATCCTTTAAGCTTGCAAGCGAATCTGTGTTGCACATTTTAAAGCATAGGGCTGTTAAGAGGGAATATCATCTTTACAGCTGTATTTGTTTATTCAATGATTAAACACTTTGGAATGCATTAATGATTGATTTAAGCACAGAAAAAAATTCAAAAAAAAAAAAAGAAAACAAATCATAAAAGAAATCTCAAAACAAACGCTTAAAGAATAACGTTTTTTTCTTTTTAATTTTTTATTCTTATAATTTTTTGCCTGTTATTAAACAACAAGGTAATGCAACAAGTGGTGTTATCTTGTATCGTTTAGTTGGTATTGCATAAATTTAATTTATTTTTCTTTTATTTTTCTATTTGCAGGTAGTTCCACAGATTTAACTCCTTCTCTTTTGGGCATTTACGATTCACTCACAACTGTTTTAGATTCTACCACAAACTCATCATCAAGCCATAATCATAAGTCTACAACTACTAACAGCTCTTTAGCCTCCAACACTTACAGTACAACAGACTGTGATATTCTCAATAAAGAAACGAATGCTGAGCGTCAAGAACAAACCAAACCGCCTTTGGATGCATATCTAAGCCGTTTGGAAAAGTACGCTGCTAAACAAGGCGAAAATAAAAGTGTACGTAACTCTCAGGAAAGAGAAGAGTTTGGGGTAACAACATCAGCCTTAACGCAATCCAATAGTGGCAGTTGTAATAGTAGTCTAAGAGGTTCCCTAGAGTCGGTATCCTCTACTAATGGCTCTTTAAGTAAACATCGCTCCAATATACGCAATCTATCAGCGAATGTCCAGCGTATTATTACACACTCAGATGCTGAAGCTGTTGATGCCGTGGATATAGAAGCATTGCAATATCAAAATCGTGCCAGTACACCCATACAACAGCAGCAAATCCATTTGCAACATCGTTTTATTAAAAAGTCATCAAGTGCTGGCCATTGTTGCAACAGCCAGCATAAAGCCAAGCTTAGCCACATACCGCTCTCCAAGATAACAGGCAAACTGGCGCAAACCGGCACCGATCTCGTTGAAACCTTTAATAATGTCCTAAACGAACATTCTGAAAACTCATTGAGTCGTTTTGAGTACAAGTCAAAGAGTTTAAGGAATTCGTTTATGGACGACGATAAGACACCCACTAATGCCATACCCTTTAATTTCGATTGTTTGGCAGCAGTAAAAGGCCTAGGCCCACGTCCATTAAGCCTTAACCGATGTGGCTATGAAAATGAAAAAGACTGTCTACAGAATGACACCAATATGTCGTTGGAGTGCTTAAATACGGAAAATTCTGTTTCGGAAGCAATTAATTTTGCGGTGGTTTCACAAAATCTTAAAAATCTCACATTAGCAGTCAATTCTAAGGATTTTCTAACACCCTCAGCAGATAAGGATGTGATAAAACCTCTCCACCACTCAACAGTGATCTCAACCAATAATAACAAACATAATGGTAGGCAACAGCATCCCTTGTCATATGCCCGTTCCAAGAGTTTGGCGGCACGAGATTTTGCCCAAAAGAATATCAATGTCATCAGTCTTAAGCACACGAATACCCTGCCACGCTCACAATTCCTCAAAGACGAAGAACTCGATGAGAATCAATTATCTGCCGAAAGTTTGGATCGCCTGTCGGATATCAAATCGAAATTTTCACCCAAAGAATCGCGTAAACTCTCTACGCTTATGTTGCCCGATATTGCCAAACTTAAACACCGTCCCCTATCCTCATCGTCTATATGCTCCACCTCATCAAGCTCAAGTTCGAGTTCGGGTACCGATCATATAAACGGTAAATTAAATACTTCGTATTTGGCCAGCATCGAAAGCTTAGCAGACGAACACGATATAACCGATCCTCATAGTGGCATGACGGTATTTGAACGAGCCTGCATGGAAATTGTGGATTCGGAAAGAAGTTATGTTAACGATTTAGGAGAAGTTATAAGAGGGTAAGTTCAAAGCAATTTTTTTTAGGAATTTTAAAAGTAAATCCTATATTTTTCTCTCTCTCTCTCCCATTAGATATCTCTTGGATTGGAAGGAACGTGCCTGCTTGAAGCAAGACGACTTAAATACTTTATTTTCCAACATACAGGATGTCTATCAATTCAATTCGGAATTATTAAAACATCTGAACGATGCCATATTGGATCCGCTTAAAATTGCCAAATGTTTTATAGATTTAAGAGAAGGTTTCGATGTCTACACCACTTATTGGTAAGTCAAAATGCTTTACATTACATGTTGGTACGAAAATATTTAAAAAAAATAAATTATTTCAGCACCAGTTATCCTGAGGCCATATCACTACTTACCAAACTACTGCAGGCTACACATACCAATGCCTTATTGGCATCGACCCAAACAATGTTGCATCATACACTACCTTTGGGCTCGTATCTGCTGAAACCAGTACAAAGAATTTTAAAATATCATCTGCTCTTGGATGTAAGTTCCCCGATTTAATTGAATGATTTCGAGTAAATGAAATGATTTTTTCTTTTCTTTAAGAATTTACGCAAACACTGTGACATTAAAGAGGTCATGCAGGCCTATGAAATCATGCGACAAGTGGCACGCAATATAGATCAAGTGAAACGTAAATTGGAACAACAGACACGAGTTAAAGAATTATGCGGCATATTAGATGGCTGGTTAGGGCCAGGTAAGATTTTATACATCTCAAAGGTAGCTCAAATACATTTATTTTTTTCTTGTATTGTTATGGCAGAACTTACCGTCTTGGGTGAATTACGTTTAGAGGGCATTTTAATGGAGAACAATAAACCGCGTAGGGTATTACTCTTCACCACCATGTTGATTATAGCCAAACCCAAAGAGGATAATCGCCTGCAATTCAAAAGCTACATACACGTAAGTGTTAATGCTGTTAATTAGCCATACAACAACGGTCTCTATACAAAGATCTTCTATCTCTTTTAATGTATTTCGTTATGTATTATGTACGTTTGGTTTTGTTTTCTATTTTAATTTGTGAATTTTTTTTTTTTTTTGTTTCTCGTTTATTTTTCTAAAGCAAAACAATCTCATGCTGAGCGAACACTTGCCCGGTGACCCAACCAGCTTTTATGTAATACCATACGATGAACCGCGCCACCAAATCAAGTTAACAGCTAAAAATCGTGAACAGAAACGCCAATGGACTCATGACATTAAAGAGGTCATACTCGAAAAGTTCAAAAACATTCCATTGAGAGCCATAGAGCTGGTCCATAAATTGGGCGATGAGGAAGGTATGTAGGTGGTGTTTAAAAAGCAATGCAAAGTAATGCTCTCTTTTCTATTTATTTAACTTTTTTTCTCAATAACTTAAATGCCAACAAAAAAAAACCCAAAAACAATTTATTTTTTTTTTTTTATTGTCTCGCCTTTCAGTGTAAATTTTTCCTTGAAAATTGTGAATTTTTTTTTGCTGATTAACAGAATAAAAACAAAATAATGTTTTTTTTTTTAAAAAAATTGCAAATAATTTCGCGCTAAAGACTGAGATAAAAGAACTAAAAAATAAAAAAAAACGTGCAAGGGAACTTATTGCATTGGCCATAGCCATAGTCCTCCTCCAATTGACAACTATCAGCCGACATAAGTCTGTTCTGATGAGTTATTATCCCCATTACATAGCCTACATAGAGGGCTTAAAGCGATTTCAATTCTGTTCTTTGAGTCTACAAAATTCCCGTTTTACGTCTGTATTGTCTGATCCTGTCCAACGATGGAGCAGAGTTTTAGTTATGTCGTCATAACCATGTATATACATGATCATGCAAAAGTTATACTCTTTGGAGTAAATTAAGTATAAATTATTAATAAATACTAAACTGGGCTAACTTGGCAATTCTTCTGGCCACTATTAACCATTTTAAAAATAAACTTGGCTGATACTTGTAAATATTATGTCCAAAACGAAAGAAAGTCAGCTAACCAGGGTACCTCTAAAACAATTTACTTTTCACTGCTGATATACAGCATTTTCTTCACTTCTTCTTAGTTTGCACTCTTGGGCTGGTTAGACCATTCGTACATCCATTTTTTTAATCTGTTCAGTGTTATCAAAAGTGAAGACACAAACCAAGAGCAAAGAGATTCTGTTTTATCCTTAACCTCATCGAATGACAGTGTATGTGAATCGAAAACTCTTGTAAATTGCGATAAAAATAAATCAAACGAACGTTTCCAGTATGAGGAAAGCATGGAGGCATGTTTGGAAAATGATTTTCTTGATGCAGCTATATATAGTGATGATAATGAAAGGCGCCTTGAGAAAACCAATTCGTTTTCATCGATTAATAAAAATCCGCCATTGAAACCCAAACCGGCTTTTGTGTCACTGTTCGACTGGTCAGACCATTCGTAAATTCATGTTTTTAATCGTCAAGGACATGAAAAATGTGCACTCTTCATGGCCCTGTAAGAAAACTTCCAGAAATATCTCATAAAGTCAGGATATTAAATAAAATAAAAGTCCTATGAACATTAAGCGAAGAAAATTGCCACCATTTTGGCTTCCAATGCTAAAAAATTTAAACAATTTTGAGATAGCCATGTCATTATATATGTATGTATATAATCGAGAACAGATCCATCCGTTTTCGAAAATTTGGAACAAATGTGCCAATACCTATCATAAGATAAAAAGAAATTCTATTAAACTGGCATTGAACAGATTGTAAATAAAACTCTCTTGGTGTATATATATACTTTCCTACGAATATTATTTCTTTCTCATAATAAAATTTAGTTTTTTTTTAAAGAAAGAACATTCATAGAATGTTCAGAAACTTAAAAGACTATAAATATATAAAATTACAGCATTTTTTAAAATTTATTTAAAGTTCAAATAATTGGAAACAGTATGTATCAGTAACGCATAAGTCATGCGCGTTTTTTTTAAGGGATTCTTCTGTCTTTTGCCCTAAGAATAAATTCAATTTCTAACATATCGGTACATTTAATGTTAAATTTTTAAAACTAAAACTTAAACAATTAAATTTAAATATACATATTTACTAGCATATTAACACAGAATTTTAAATTAATTTCTTGTTTTATTTATTAATTTTCCTTAATTTGGCTTTACACTTTGACACAATGATTTAATTTTCTTTCAATTTTAGTGCTGTAGTACAAAAACAAAACCAAAACCAAACAAAACAAATAAAAATTAATAAAAAATAAAATAAAAGAAAACCAATTAAAAAGAACAACGAAAAGGGGTGATTTGTAATTAAAAAAAAAAAAAAAATTATAAAACTTTACCACACCAAAAGCAATTCAAACAAATCAAAATGAATTGAACAAATTACACACACTATCTTGTAACATAGGGTTAGTACTGCCAGTCGAAAAATGCTTTTTTTTACAATTTTAAATACAACAACACAACACATTTCAAAAACAATGCAAAACACATTAAAAATATGCACCAAAAACAAGCACTCAAATGTATCATAAATATGCACAAAATCACTCAAAAGAAAAAAGCATGATTATGGCATGGCACATACCAACTCTTGTTCTCTATCTATCTCTCTCTCTCTCTGTTTCTGTGTTTGTCACTAAACGGTTTCTGCTTCTATAACTGTTATTTACACTCCTTATTTTTGTTATTTCGTATCGTATATTCGCTTCATTCAACGCCTCATAACGCTTTAATTCGCCTCAAAATGATTAATTGCTTTGACTTGACCGCACTTAACTGGTCCCTATGCTTAACTGTAATTAATAATATATGTTTTATGACCTATTTATAGATCGCTCTGCGGATAAGAATACTTGGAAATGGAGTTTAAATACCAACTCTTCCACGCCCACGTATTTGGAAAGACGCAATAATTTTAGACGCAGCGAAGTGCGTAATCGCTCCAAGACCAAACGCAAAACCATATCAAATACCAACGCTTGGGAAATGTCCTGCGAAACCACGCCCACCAATGACAATAAAACGCTTATCAAGTCCATATCCAAAAGTGCTGAAAGTATTAATGACAAGTCTGCAGCCACGTCTACCGAGGATGCTGTTGAAATGGCTGAGGAGGCAGTGGAGAGCTGTAATTGTGCTAAAAATAAAACATGTAACTGTTCCGTTACACCAAACACACAGGTGGCCAATGGTAAATCGAGTCGTGAATATAGTAAATCATTCCGCTTCGGTGGTAAACCTTTAAAGGAACGCAGTAAATCAGTGCCTCGCATAAGTCTACATATCGAACACTTTGAAAAGGTGGCCAGCGAACAGGTGACCCATACATTAACTCCTACTAAAGATATTAAAAAATCTATGGATAGTAACCAAAGTAGTCCCAAGATAACGACCAATAAGCGTTTGGCTTCCTTGAAACGCCAAAAAAGCAAAACCAAGGAAACCTCAACGTTCTACATGGCACTCAGTGAGTTTGAGACGTCCAGCGAGACGGTATTAAAAATCACAGAATCTTCCGAAAATATTTTAAACAACACCAAGATCGAAGAGAAGGAAATGAGCAAAGAAATGGCCAAATCCACTAATTATTTACCTGATGTGGTCATGAAAGGCAATCAGAAGGAAGACGATCAACAGCAACAAATGTCCTCGTCTTTTACTATGACGACCAGCGAAAAGGCCAAACAGGATGCTGAAATTGTATTGGATCTCTTAAAGAATAGCAAGGAATTCGATAAGTTATATTCTAAAATACAAAAGAAAAGGTCATCGGATAAACAGTTACAGACCTCGAAAAGTCTGGATGTTAAACTAAACAAAACTATGGAAAAACCTGTGGATGTAATGCCGCCAGAACTGCCACCCCGTCCACCTTCTCGTTCACCGCCTCCATTAGAGAATGAAAATGACTGTATGGAATACAAGTCCTTGAATTTAGAAACTGCAGAAGCTGAGCCCATTTACGAAAGTCTGCTTAGAAATGTGCATGTGCCCTATAAATTCTCACCACCCTTGGGAGGGCGTTCCAAATCGGTTCCGTATAGCCAACAAAGAGAAAAGAAACAACCACCCTTACCACGCCCCGAATCCGACTATGTTACATTGGTATATACGGCTGAGGGTATTTTGAAAAATGTAGGCGATGAAGAGGTCAATGGATCATTAGCGCCTAACCTAAATGAAACAAACTTGAGTCCACATGGCTCCAGTGCTTCTTCCACAACAACACTTAAGGAACGAGACAGTTTTAACAGTGAATTCCCTACAGAACCGCATTCTTTAGACTGCAGTACACAAATGTCAGCCACACCCATTTATAGTACCGTAAATGAGGCGCATTCAAATCGAGGCCATACAGCACGAAGTTTATTAAAACGTTTATGGAGTAATTCCACCGTCATGACAGATGATTTCACAGGCAATCGCCTTAGTCGCTCGGTGCACAATTTAGAGCGCAGAGGTTCCGATAGTTTAGAGGTGGATAGACATTCCATTTTACATTTGCCTGGCAGTGAAACCATAGGCGAACGCATGGCCCATGTCGACTATGCCGATCCACGTACTCTGTTTAGTGTTATAAAAAGCGAAGACACAAACCAAGAGCAAAGAGATTCTGTTTTATCCTTAACCTCATCGAATGACAGTGTATGTGAATCGAAAACTCTTGTAAATTGCGATAAAAATAAACCAAATGAACGTTTCCAGTATGAGGAAAGCGTGGAGGCATGTTTGGAAAATGATTTTCGTGATTCCGCCATATATAGTGATGATAATGAAAGGCGCCTAGAGAAAACCAATTCGTTTTCATCGATTAATAAAAATCCGCCATTGAAACCCAAACCGGCTTTTGTGCCACCGCCACCACTTAAGTCTCCCTTAAAGTCAACTGAAACCAATAATTCGAAAAGCAATGGCATTAAACCCATGGGACCTGGAGTTGTAATGTGTCCGCCCAATCTGAGTCCGAATAGCACCCGTAGCTGGGTGTTGCAACAAATTGATAATTTTAATAAATAAATTTCAATATGTATTCAATATTTAAGTGTTGCCATATCTAATTGAAAATTATAAACATATTTTATGATAGTTTTAGAAATAAAAACGAAAATAAAAACAAAAAATCACTGAATTAGAAATTAAATGAAATTGTTTGTCAGTATCCAAAGACTAGAAGGGCTTTGATTTGACACACTCTTATCAAATGCCATTTTAATTAATTAAAGTTAACATATCTTATCATTATTTTAATTATTATTATTGCGATTTACGATTATGATTACTATTGCGATTGCAAATGCGATTTCGATTACGAATATCGATTATTATTATGAAATATTATGTGTGTTTTTAAATGAATTCTTTTATACTCTACTGATGATATACTACTACTATTAGAGCGAACATTTAAAATGTATTAATTATTAAATATTATTATTATTATTATTATATTAAATTAATTTGTTTATTATCTGTTAAAACTAAAATAAAAAAAATAATAACGAGAAAACAGAATTAAGTATTACACAATATGTGACTTTTAAATGCAATTCCCTTGTAAAAGTCTGGTGGTAAAAGTAAAGTCTTTAAAAAAATAAAACAAAACAAAACAAAATACTTTAATTAATAATAAAAGAATTTTTAATTGTTTTTATATGTATGTATTTGCAATAGTTTTAGCCAATTTTATATTAAATTTATTAAAAAACAAATAAAAACGACATCATAATTACTAAACATGAAAAAAAAACATAATCGGAGTTTTTATTTATTGTGATGCCTTTACAAGCAATGAATGGTAATTAAAAGTCTTTAATATTGATCAATATAATCAATTACTAACTTAATTGGTCAATACAACCCTTTACATCGCATACATAATTCGTCATTACAACCCTTCAGCCAAGATTACGACTTAGCTTCTCACATCACATATGTTGTGTGTGTTAATTTTATACATGAGCGACGGAACCTATAGTTTAAAGTCGATTCCGAACAACTGATTTTTGAAAAACTATTCATAGAAATTTTATTTTCATTTACTCTCAGAGTTTTTGCCAGAAATCTGCTGAAAGGATGCGGCTGTAGAAAGAGAGATGTCTGACCTGGGATTTGAACCGTTGCCTTACGTCTAATAAGACAACACATAGCCTACAGGGCTACCGCGCCATCAAATGTAATCTACACTTCTAAAAGTTCTGAAATCCATCAGGATACTTGAGTGACCAATCTATGCCGTTGGACAGTCACTCTTGCATGCTGTCAAGAATTAGCTGCTGAGCCTTTAAAGATGTGATACAACGTCTTACCTAATTCAAATCGTTCTTAAGGGACTTTCATGAAAAAGGCCTTTTAACTGCAGAGCGCTGTTATATACCGTGCTCAGACCTTTTGCGAAATGTACTTTCATTAATAACAGTTTGTATGCAATTCCATCAAATAAATATTTTTAAATTTTCTAAGAATGTTTTCCTTTATTTTTTTCCTTTATTGTTGCTTTCGCCGCAGAAATATTTTTCATATTTTCGTTTCGATGCCTGACCTGGAGTTTGAAACTAGGCTTCACGTTCAATAAGCCAACACTCTACCCACTCGACTACGGAGAATTCAACAACCGTTTAGTCAGGTTTAAGACCTAGTTTACCGCACCATCCATGTTGTGTGTGTTAATTTTATCAACGACGGGTCCTACAGTTTAAAGTCAATTCCGAACGACAGATTTTTAAGAAACTTTTCATTTCAATTTTATTTCCACTAAGAGTTTGAAGCAGAAGACAGAAGAAAGTAACATTGCCACGATCCGGAATCGCCTCAATTATCACTAATTTATAAGCAGTTTGAGATAACTTCCTTGCATTGCTTGAGGTTTTTTATTTGATTTTAATACTACACTCTAGTGCTAATGACCGATAATCTGTTTTCAAGAAACTGGATATTTAAGACGCTGTAGTCTAGTAGGTAGTTTGTTTACTTATTACACAAAAGCCAGTGGTTCAAACCCCATCCCAGACACCTTGAATAAAGCATAATATGAAAAGCTATTTAATTAGGCGACTTCCTCTCAACACTCTTCTGGAAAAAAACTATGAGACTAAAATAAAAATGCCATGAAAAGTTTCTCCAATCTGTCGTTTTGAGTTGACAATTAAACACATGCATAAGAATTAACATACACAACGTCAGTGTTACGTTTTTACCGTTTAAAAACGTTTAAAATGTGAGCTCGTAGATTACAAATAAAATAAAAATAAATTTGTATTTTGTTTCAATTAAAATTCTTTATTATTCGCACAAATCTGTGTGCCACTGTTTACAACTTGATGTAAACAACAATAATTGCTTTGTTTGTTATTCATCTGTTTATACCCTTTGCATAAACAGTAACAATTACTAGACAATTATTCGACAAATTGTTGTAACGGAAATTTTCAAACCATGGTTACTCTTTTCAAACGCAACGCGTCTTCACACAAGACTGACTGAACTGGGTTGTAATCCCGACTAAATAGTTGTAATGTAAAATTAAGACGGTAAGTAGATAGAAGTCGCCGTGGTCTAGTATGTAGTGTGTTGGCTTATTAGACGAAAGGCCAGAGTTCGAATCCCAGGTCAGACATCAAAATGAAATATGAAAAAAATATTTCTCCGGCGACTTCCTCTCAGCAGATTTCTGGCAAAAACTCTGAGAGTAAAAATTGCCATGAAAAAGCTTCTCAAAAAATCTGTCGTTCGGAGTCGACTTTAAACTGTAGGTCCCGCCACTCATGTATAAAATCAACGCACACGACATGAGTGGTGTTGAGAAGCTAGGCCGTAATCCCGACTGAAGGGTTGTAATGGCCAATTATGTATGTATGTAAGTAGATAGCACCAAGACGATCGGAACTTTTAACAAAACCTTATGATGTTCGAAGGAGCAAAAAAAGCTAATTTATAATGCTTCAAAAGCTTGGTTGGAGGAATTCGACCTGATACCAAGCATTTACCATCCGTTTCAAACGTTGTTAAATAATTTTATTTGAAAAAAAAAAATTATCAGAATGGATTGTCCCGGTGTTTAGATTGTTTGAACAATTTCTTTTTTTTAAGTTTTATCGTTTTTAAATATCTTGAATTGTCTTTGCTTTTATTATCATTAAAAATGTGTTTAAAATTCCATTGATTTATTATCATACAATTTTCAATTTATTTGAAAAGCAATTTCCATGCCACCATTCAAATCTATTGGCAAATAATTTGTTTGAAAGACAAATGATATCGAAATTTGTTGCATAAACATTTATTGTCGCAATCAATTGAAAGGGGGAAGTTGAAGAAGTTGAAATCAATTATATCATGCAGTCAAGTAAAAGTGATGATAAACTTAGAAAGCCTGGCTTAAACAAATATCGAATGAATCGAATTGCAATTGGAATCAAATAACAATAATGCTGTAACAATATTTGTTCAAGAAAAGAAAAGAAAAAAAAGAAAGAAAGAAAAATCATTATTTGTTATGAGTTTAGGCTTGTTTCGGTGCATTTAAATTTAAAATGTTTCTTTAGATTTCCTCTTAAATGATACTTTAAACATAACCGCATTAATTAATCCCGTTTTATTAACGGTTTGCATGTCAGCTTGTGTTAAATGAGTTAAAATTTTTAATAATTTTTTTTTTATTTTCTTTAATTTTTTTAACCATTTACGAATAAGCAAATATTTGTAAATAAATAAACTTTTAATAGCATTTCATTTGCGTATTTACCCAACAATTTGACAAGCAAAAGTGCTGTTTGAGCGAGTGTAACTAGTGGTTGGCGATATCGTGTATTTAATGTTGCTTTTTTTTTGGCGAAAGACATTGTTCAGCTCTTGTCAGAGAGATTCCTGTTGTAAATTTAACATTTACTTCCTACCAAAATAATAACCAAAATCATACCCACTTCTCTAGTGCATAAGATATCAAATAGGGTTACCATAAGACTATAATTTTATTTAAAAAATCACGGAAATAAAAATTTTAATTAAAATCCTTAAGATCAGTCATAGAAATTATTTGAAAATATATTTCAAAATACATTCTAGCTTAGTAAATTTCAAATTTCTTAATTAGTCATGTGTCTGGTCAGCCTAACATTCATAATTGATTGCAATTACTGTTTGTCCTATTAATAATTAAAGCTATTGACTGATATAATTAGCACCACTCAACTGGAATTACTTTATTCAATAGCTTAATCGCTGGCTTCTTACATAATAAATTACTTTTTAAATATCAATTATAAGCACCTGATCCCAAAATACACTTCATTATGACATGCCTGTATATGCATACTGAAACTAAGACACTAAGTACCAACGTTGCAACCAAAACATTTACTAAACCTGGCTTCTCTTATTATTTTAAAAGAATTCACATTTACTGTGTATAGGAGGGCTACACTTACTTCTTTTTCAAAAAATCGGCTTTCAAACAAACCAACAAACAGACATTATACATTTATACTACGGAGAAATTTTACTAAACCTGACTTAGAATACATTTTCTAAAAAAATGGTGTGTTGTTTGTTCGATTAAAGTTTAAGCAAAGAAAATAAAGTATAAAGAATGTGCATTTGGACATATTTTGGAATATTTCTCAAAAATATTTCATGACGCGGTAGAAGAAGAACGGTCATGATAGAAGGGAAGGGTAAAGAAACCAAGAGCGTAACAATGCGTTGTTCTCATCGTACGTTTTTGTTGTTTGACTAATTTCTTTTTTTATTTTTGTGAAACAATGTTGCCACGAAAAAAATTTTGTAACCAACATTTGTGAAAAAAATCACCAAATAAAAAAAATATAACCAAAATTAAATTCGTAGACTTTTGCTTTATTTTTTTTAAGTTTAAATTATAATTAATAAAAAAAGAAACAAAAAATAGCTTTTTTTTATAAGAAAAAAAAATAACTAAAACCAAAAAAATCTACACATCTACATCGATTAAAGTTTAAGCCATGTTTTGTTTACGAAGTAAGAAGTAAGAATTTAAGAAATCCTTAAAGTATGCTAAGCATTTTGTAAATATGCATTATTGTGTTATGTAAACAGTAAGTTTATGCCAAATACTCTCTCTTTTCCATAATTTTTAGGGCCATTATTACAACTTGTCGTTAAAGTTGGGGTTAGTTAAAGGTACCTTTAGCTAAAGGGAACTGTAAAGTTACCTTTAACTTACTTTCCTTATTACAACTTACAGATAAAATTTTTGCAAAAATATGGCAGTGCGGAAGCAATGTCGATAAAACTGCTCAATTTTACAAGTTTATTTTTAATGCAGTGGCAATCGCGGGCTTTGTTTTTTTTGTTGTATATGCTCATTTTGTTAAAATTTGAAGTTGCCATAATGAAAATAATATATAATATGGCAACTTCAAACATAAGGTGACCTTTAAATGTTAAAGGTAGGATGATCCTCCCTTTAGCTTAATGATCACTTCTATGTTATTGGGTACTCATAATAATAAAAAACAATTCATCTGCCCGTTAAAATCCTCCCTTTAGTTAAAGGCAAGTTGCAATAATGGCCCTTAATATATTTACTTGCACACATACATACATACACACACATATGTATATAGCATGCATTCCTACATACATATACAACACATATTTTCATCTATTCTACAGACTTCATAGATGCCTAGATATTTTACATTCTCTTCGTAAGTATTTTCATTATAGATTATTTTCCGAGTTTACTCAGAGGCCATACAGCCTTTAAAATTCCACTTTGCTTATTTAGTCTCATTTACATAGATTCCATATGTAGTGTATTGGCTTATTAGACGTGAGGAGCCAGGGTTCAAAAACCAACTCAGACATTAAAAGCGAAAATATGAAAAAAATATTTCTCCGGCGACTTCTTTTCAGCACATGTCTGGCAAAAACTCTGAGAGCAAAAAAAAAAGTTCTCAAAAACTTCGTTCGGAGTCGACTGTAGTCCCCATTCTCTTAACCACTGTAAAAAAGGAGTTTAGATAGTCTCCGACCCCTAACCAAGGCGGAAGTCATGTGCAAATACATGGCTTCGAATTGGTACTTACGTATGATGATGCAACCAATAGTATGCTTATCCTGTGCATTCTATACTGTGCGTGGGGCGCTGATAGACGCATTGTTTCCACCCGTGCTTTGAGCACCCTGGGGTATGCCGTCATGGCGAAAGTGTAGTGGTATGCAAAACTAGGTTGTAATTCTCGCTACAGGGTTATAATGACCAATTATGTTATGCATGATAGATTCCATATGGTCACCTTGAAAACAGATATTCCTGCATAATGCCATCACCTAGGCATTTTCCAGTCTATCCGTTCCGAGTGTATAGTACCCTGGACACGTTTTTTTTTTCTTCCTTTTTTGTTCAAATCAGAAACAGCACGTACTATAGTGGTAATGTGATTCAAACACATTTATGCAGCATCTAATAACTACAAATTTCAAGACTCTAATTGGTTTCCTGTCAAAGCTAACACTAGGGCTAGCCAGTGTATCTTGGATAACTTTTGTTAGGGGTAACCTGCAACCTTCCAAAGGTTTACCAGGTTTTTCAATAACATATCATAGTATGCTGAAGTACTAGAAAAGTCACATCTGAATTATACTAATTTGATGTCAAAAAGCTGTCTAAATTTCTAAAAATCTTTGTTTTTAAAAGTTTTGCTAAAATAGTAGCAAAACTCATTCGTGTACATACTGTATTTGTTAAGAAAACTAAAATTGGTTTCAGATAAAAATAAATAAATAAAAAAATTATGCAAATAAATATGTGATGGTTTAACTGTTATTGTGTGTGTCTTAATATCTCAATGTTTGGCAAAATTATTATGAAATACAATGAAAGTTTTTGATACGATACGGTTTTCATAAGAAGATTCATATTAAATGACCTTTAAATAGTTCACAAGTTTGTTTCGTAATAAGACTGTGTACTGTCGCATTATACACAAAAAAAAAACTTCTAAAATGGTTATGCAATTAGAAAAACTAAATAAATAATTAGAAAAAGACATAAAAAAACAACAAAAGTAAATAATTAAAGTTCATAAACCATAAACCATAATGTTGGTTGATTGTTGGTTAAGCTCTTTAAAAAAATACCCATGATTCATGCGAATGGTTTTTCAAAGACTTGTGCAGATGTTGATGCTTAACGTTGGCCCTGATGGCTTTGTATAACGCACACAAAATTCACATGGGTATTTTTGCTGAATTTTTTTTAATCTAATCGGATGGCCAGTTATAAATATTGACTGGCCTACAATCGCTAATTATACTCTGACAATTTCTGACAATGAAGGTTTGTCGCTACTAATAACATACGATAATGGAGATTCGTTATTGTTTTATGGTAGCTGTGGCCAAGATCATTAATTTCATTAGGAATACAATATCTATACATATATACAGTGCTGTTCAAAAAAATAGATTCACCTGCTCTCCGAAAGGTTTACTAGACATCTCTTATGCAAAGGAGTATATGTAAAATAGTAACTGCACTTTGTTTACTGGCCTCTTATGAATATAATTCCGATACATTTTAAAAATTTGAAGCGTGGCTCTTCTTTAATTAATTGCAAGATGTTGATCATGGTGAATCTATTTTATTGAACAGCAGTGTACATACAGACGTACGTTGAGTTGTGATTTTTGGCTGTAAAATGTTTACAAATGTTTAGAAATCGGAAATCTTTGTTAATAGTAGGTTGTCATAATCAAAAGAGCAGTTTACCAAACGTTTTAAAAAGGCATGTTAATCCACAACAACAACAAAAAGTAAAACAATATGAGGAGACGTTAACAATAAACAGCTACTGGTTACAAAACGAAAGAAAAAAAAAATCAAATAAATAAATAAATATGTGTGTGAAGATAGATTTTAAAATCGATCTCTCCATGTTAGCTAACAGAGCTCTGTTATGTTATTAACGGAACTCTGTTAAATAATTAATTTAAGACTGGAAAAGAAAAACAGGAAAAATTAATTAAATTCCCGGGTAAAATAAGAAAAAAAAGCATAAGTTGATAAAAAATAAGTCCTATAGTTAATCACTGTTACAAAATATTGCGTAATAAGAACTATAATTAACAGATAATCAGACATTTCGGAAAGCTATTGTACTCCGATAAATAAATCAATATTGTAGGAAAATAGGACTGAGTGGGGGGACAAAGTAAATTGTTTTTAAAGCATTGTACGTCCCTTTAACTAATCCAATCGCCAGAACCTTTAACAGAGCGTGTTTTCATCGTAGATTTTGAAATTTTCCCAAATTTCAGATTTTAAAATCCACTGTAAGTCCTTTTGTGGGACTCACACCGTCCCTCACACTGTACCTCACACCGTCCCTCACACCGTCCCTCACACCGTCCTTCACACCGTCCCTCACACCGTCCCTCACACCGTCCTTCACACCGTCCCTCACACCGTCCCTCACACCGTCACGTCAGGGTGAAGGGACGGTGTGAAGGACGGTGTGAGGGACGGTGTGAGGGACGGTGTGAGGGACAGTGTGAGGGACGGTGTGAAGGACGGTGTGAGGGACGGTGTGAGGGATGGTGTGAGGGACGGTGTGAGGGACGGTGTGAGGGACGGTGTGAAGGACGGTGTGAGGGACGGTGTGAGGGACGGTGTGAGGGACGGTGTGAGGGACGGTGTGAGGGACGGTGTGAAGGACGGTGTGAGGGACGGTGTGAAGGGCGGTGTGGGGGACGGTGTGAAGGGCGGTGAGAGGGACGGTGTGAGGGACGGTGTGAGGGACGGTGTGAAGGACGGTGTGAGGGACGGTGTGAGGGACGGTGTGAGGGACGGTGTGAGGGACGGTGTGAGGGACGGTGTGAGGGATGGTGTGAGGGACGGTGTGAAGGATGGTGTGAGGGACGGTGTGAGGGACGGTGTGAGGGACGGTGTGAAGGACGGTGTGAGGGACAGTGTGATGAACGGTGTGAGGGACAGTGTGAGGGACGGTGTGAGGGACGGTGTGAAGGACGGTGTGAGGGACGGTGTGAGGGACGGTGTGAAGGACGGTGTGAGGGACGGTGTGAAGGACGGTGTGAGGGACGGTGTGAGGGACGGTGTGAGGGACAGTGTGAGGGACGGTGTGAAGGACGGTGTGAGGGACGGTGTGAGGGATGGTGTGAAGGACGGTGTGAGGGACGGTGTGAGGGATGGTGTGAGGGACGGTGTGAGGGACGGTGTGAAGGACGGTGTGAGGGACGGTGTGAGGGACGGTGTGAGGGACGGTGTGAGGGACGGTGTGAAGGACGGTGTGAGGGACGGTGTGAAGGACGGTGTGAGGGACGGTGTGAGGGACGGTCTGAAGGACGGTGTGAGGGACGGTGTGAAGGACGGTGTGAGGGACGGTGTGAGGGACGGTGTGAGGGACGGTGTGAGGGACGGTGTGAAGGATGGTGTGAGGGACGGTGTGAGGGACGGTGTGAGGGACAGTGTGAGGGACAGTGTGAGGGACGGTGTGAGGGACGGTGTGAAGGACGGTGTGAGGGACGGTGTGAGGGATGGTGTGAGGGACAGTGTGAGGGACGGTGTGAGGGACGGTGTGAGTCCCACAAAAGGACTTACAGTGGATTTTAAAATCTGAAATTTGGGAAAATTTCAAAATCTACGATGAAAACACGCTCTGTTAAAGGTTCTGGCGATTGGATTAGTTAAAGGGACGTACAATGCTTTAAAAACAATTTACTTTGTCCGCCCACTCAGTCCTATTTTCCTACAATATTGATTTATTTATCGGAGTACAATAGCTTTCCGAAATGTCTGATTATCTGTTAATTGTAGTTCTTATTACGCAATATTTTGTAACAGTGATTAACTATAGGACTTATTTTTTATCAACGTATGTTTTTTTCTTATTTTACCCGGGAATTTAATTAATTTTTCCTGTTTTTCTTTTCTAGTCTTAAATTAATTATTTAACAGAGTTCGTTAATAACATAACAGAGCTCTGTTAGTTCTGTTCATAACATAACAGGGCTCTATTAGCTAACATGGAGAGATAGATTTTAAAATCTATCTTCACACACATTAAATAAACAAAACAGCAATAATAACAAAAAAAAACAAAATAAATTAATTTTTGACAACTTTAGTGGTACAGACAGAAGACCATCTTAACGTCCATGCATTTATTTCAAACTAGTGATCATCGATTTGCTTTGATTTTCCTTTTTTTATTTGTCTTTGAAAAAAGTTGTAGTCGTTCGATCGATTGATCGATAAAGTGATCGCTCGCAAAGACTTAGCTTTGTCATCCACATGGTCTTCTCTATCCCCTGTTCAAATTATGTTTACTGTGTTGGTAACAATGCTAGTAGTGAGGGTATTATAATGCCTGTAATTACCGCATTTGACCGGTGTGATGACCGTGGCGACATTATATGCATCTATTACTGTAATTATGGCTCTCTTCAAAGATTAGGCAATTTTTTCTGTTTATTTTTGTTGTTGTGTGTTTCGTCTTGCTTACCAGATGTACAGAGTAGTAGTGTTAGGGCTTTGTTATTATTGTTGGTTATTGGCTTCGAACTCAGTCAACCATTGACATTAAAATGGCCACACAATCTCTATCAATGGATGAAACAAAACAAATAATTTTGAATTTTTCTTCAGCTGTCTTTGAGAAGATCTGGTGGTTAAGGCAAAATATTGGTACTTGTTTTTTTAGCTATACATACATAGAATTGCAGATTTATTGTGTTCAATAAGAAATAGTTGGTTTTGATCAGCATTATTATTAATTAAAAAGCCGCTACCATATGGTAGGAGTCGATTTTTTAATAATTCTGTGGTTTTTATAAGAACGGGCAGACTCTAGGGATAGCAGAGATCAGCAATGAATCGTTTATTCGCTACTCATAAGCACTCATGAAATATTGAATATAAGTGAGTCAATAATATTGATTCATTCATACTCACTACAACGTTGGTTTATAAGTGTAGCTTGGAATGAGTATGCGTACAACAAACTCATACCATTCGAAATATGTTGGATTCATAAGCCTACTCACATTAGATTCATAACTTTAGAAAAATACTTAATGATTCCAGTGACTCTAATCATTCATCAAAATTTATAGACTTAGTTGTTGTTGCAATTATAGAGGAGCAAGCAGAGCAAACGCACAACCATTTAGTGAGTATTTTAGTGTTCGTATGCGATTCATGCTTATTTTGTGATTTTTGTATATGTTGAGTTATGGAGAGTCGAAATCAACAACATCATACGTGTTGTTGAGTACGAGTGTGATGAGTGCTTCAAACTTTGAATATGAGTAGAGGTTCCATGATATCAAAATAAATATGAATGCGTATAAGTATCAGAAATTATGAGTATGATTCGATTCTACTCATCTTTTTGAATACTAATTGATTATCTCTGATGGGTAGGCGCTACGCATATAATGTGTAGTAAAAACCTTCTTAATTGTTCCAACAGATGGTTTTGGCAGCCAGTATCTTCCATATTATAAGTGCTACTCAATCACAGTAAGCGACTTTGCCACAATAAAGACTTTGGAGATTTTCAAATTTAAATTCAAATTTGGACATTAATAAGCTGTTGCTGGTGAATATACAATTTAAAGTACTCCCTGTAGAAAAAGCAGACTTCAATTCAAATAATCTATCTAAGAAGCCCTCTAATTCCATCTCACCTTTCCAGTGGCATTAACATTAATAACGAACACCATACGAGATTAGGCTAGGCCACCTTTTGAGAAAGAGTAGAACTTCATTGACAAAAAGTTCCTCAAAGTTACACCCCAAAACATTTCTACAAAACAGTTTGTTTCTATGCAATAACATATGAAAACTCGAACAGCCTAGGACCTGTCAAGCACTTGTTTTGCAGGAAAACCTTAATAGAAGTAAAACAAAGCCAAGAAAATAATAAGAATATGGGAGAAATTTCTCCAATAATAATCTAAATTGACCAGTATGATCATTACCAATGTAAATACATACATAGTTTTTCAATACAACCCAGGATTACAACCTAGGATTACGACCTAGCTTCTCACACCACATATGTTGTGTTATGTATGAGTGGCGGAACTCACAGTTTAACATCGCCTCCGAACGACAGCTTTTTAGAGAAGCTTTACATGGCAATTTAATTTGCTCACAGATTTTTTGACATCAATCTGCTGAAGAAATTTTTTTTCATATTTTCTTTTGATGTCTGACCTGGGGTTTGAACCGTGGCCTTACGTCTAATAAGCCAACGCACTACCCACTAGACTACGGCGACTTTCAATTCGTTACCAATGTACTACATTCATTACTTGATAGACTTAGAAGAGATAGGGTAGCTGACTTGCATTGCTGCATTACTAGGGATCAAAACATGGGCCAAAGTTTATCAAGCAAACGTTTTAAACCTCCTCTCAAGCACTCATTTGACCAAAAACGCCTACTTTTTTCTTTTAATATTTTATTTAGTCTTTCCAAATCACTGTCTCTCACACACTGTTGATTATGATCTGAGTTAAAATTTGTCAGTTGATAAGCAGTTATTGCCTCATCATTGTTACGACGATGCCACCACACAGCTGTTTTAAACTGTTATGAAAAGATTATTTTACGCTTAACATTTACGGTAGCATCTATACGGTTTGCGCCCTGTCTTCCTTTATTTTTAAGCTTTTATTTTTATTTTTAATTTTAATTTTAATTTTCTTGTTGTATTTGCAGTTAACAAAATAAAAAAATAAAAACAACAATACAGTGTTGATCAGGCTAAAATAAAAAAAAAACAAGAAAAACTATATAAAAATTCAAAAATTACAACAAAATAAAATATAAAAAAAATAAATAAAAGCAAAAATATAATAATAAAAGCTTTTCGTTTATGATGATAATAATAATATTTGCAGTAAAACCATAAAGTTGGCAAAGCAGCTGGCTGGTTGAATGGATGGCCTAAAAATGTTGTAGCAGAGCTTAGAGCTTAATAACACTGAAAAGCACTAACAATGCACAACGTAAACGTCTACGACAGCTGTTATGCCTGATGGCAGCCAAACAAGCAGCCAGCCAAACAGGCCAAAAACAGCCAGCTACGGCATAGAGCGTAGTGCTCATGCGTTTAGACTTCTTTGAGACTCGACTCAAGAAGGTCGTTTGAATTATTTGAACGGTTGTTGTCATTTCAATACAAAAAAACAAAAATACGGAATCTGATAAATAAAACGAAGACACGGATCCAAATTGTTAATATTTTTCTTTTAAATTATCAAATTAATACAAAAACAAAAAATAAAATAAAAAAAAACAACAAAAACCAATTCACAAGTGCAATTAAATTTGATAAATAAATGGAAACGTTAGTTTATGATAAAACTTTAAACACGACTAAACGGTAACGCATTAAACACGCCGCCCAACGAATAATAAACGGTCTCAAAAACATTTTTTTTTTGAAAAATTTTAACAAAAAAAAACAAAACGAAACCAAAATTTTATGAAAGAAAATAGTGTAAGTGTTGCAAAATCTAAGAATAAAAATAATTTTGAAAAAAGAAAAATTAAAATAAAAATCAGAGAAAAAGGAAAAACAAAAACCAAAAATAAAAAACAAAATCTTGCTGTTGTTAACGCTGTTGTTATTACTATTTCTCTTGTTTAAAGCCGTTAAACTTTAAATATTTGAAATTAAATTTTTAAAAAAAAGAAAAACTGGTGGTTTGTTTGTATATATTGTTGAACCAAATAATAGTTTTCGTTTTCGTTTGTTGCTTTTTTTTATAGTTTTTCTCTTGGTTTTTATATTGTTACTGCCATTAACATTACAACTGTTCATTGCAATTATTGTCAACAATTGCAACATATTAAAATCGACCGATTATTTATCGTAACCACAGACCAAGAGAAACAATACACAATTGAAATAACAATTACTGTGGCAATGTTTCTTTTTTTTTCTCCTCTTAAAAACATCAAACTTCAAACTCATCACATCACGATTGTCTTCATTATCGCCACTTTTATCATTACCAAGCAACGTCATTAACAATATTGCCAGCATTTATAGAGGATTTTCTATAAAATTGACCAAATAATTTTCATTATTATCTACTTGTAGCTAGTTTACATTGCTACAACTGTTAACGGCCTGCTATGATTTATTCCCATATTTAAATGTTGTAAGCCCCTTAAACAGTACAATGCAATAAATAGGCCCGGTGTATTGAAAGGAAAATATTTCTCAAATCTTTAAAACACAAGTTTTTATTCAATAACGAAATTATTCACAACTGAAATAATAATTATTTTGTAATTTGTAAGTCTTTTAACATCTCAGAAACCATAGGCATGCAATATAATGTGATAAATAGGCCACCCACCAAAAAAAAAACTCTTTTCTAATATAAAAAATACAACTTTTCGTTCAAATAACAATAAATAACAACAAATTTCTATGATATTTTGTTCCTTGTTTAACCACATACATACATATGTACATAATTGGTCCATTAGTACACCACTAATGCTGTGTGCGTTAATTTTATACATGAGTGGCGGGACCTACAGTTTAAAGTCGATTCCGAACGACAGATTTTAGAGAAACTTTTTTATTTATTTTTAGTGTCAGAATTTTTGCCAGAAAATCGCCGAAGAATTTTTTTTTTTTCATATTTTCGTTCTGATGTCTGATCTGAGGGCTTGAACGGAGGCCTCACGTCAAACAGGCCAGCGCACTAGCTACTAGACTACGGCAAATTAATTACCAGAGAAACACAGCAAATAGACAAATATTTTAGTTGTAGAAAATAGGCCTCAGACCTAAAAACCATTTTTTATAACAAAAAAAAAAAAAATTTGAAAAATATGCAGCAAAGGATTACAGCATGCAAGCCCTATTACAGAAATTATCACGTTATTAGATCCACCACTTGAATTTGGTTTTTTATTTTAGAATAACTTGCAATATGAGACTTTTTTTGAATAAAAATCTTAATAAACATTTAAAAAATACTCATAAGAAATATAGGAAACAGAGAGACAGGTTTCACTAAGAAATCCCACTATTTATTGATTACAATTACAATTGTAATTACAAATTATATTTAATTATATACGAGCTGAGTAACTTTGACCATATTGGTCGGTGTAATGTCACAGACCAGAGTCCCTGGTTGAAATCGAAATCGAATAGTCTAGCGCACTACCCACTAGACTATCAGCGCACCCGCAGTATGGGTATATATCCAATCAGATCATGAACTTCAAATTTAATTTTAATTCAATAGTAAACGAAAATTAAAATCAAATTTTAATCAAAACATTGTTATCAGTATCAGCCAGCAATAGAATTAAACGGCAACATACCACTTCTAAAGGCAGTTCTTCAACAAAGATTTGTTTGCCAAAATCATTTTTTTAAACCTCATAAGCAAAAGTGATTTTTTCTTTTTCTAAATCAGCAAACAACATTTTCTCCTCCGTTTCCTTTCAAGGCCGTTATTTTAGTTCGTGCTTTACTTTTAAGTCCTGTATTCATTTCTAGCTTTCATTTGTTCATGAAAAACTATTTCAGTTTCGTTTGTTTTTTCTTCATTTTATCACCTTGAAAACTATTTTGTATGTGTGTAAATAGTAACTGCCATGTATTGAATGTTTTTCATTTCAAACATTTCAAAAAAAAAAAACACCGTGGCAGCTTAACAATGTACATATGTATGGATTTGTAAAAGTATTGCTGATTTACGCAAAAAACAATGAAAAAAGAAAATTAATGAAAAATATCTTAACAAACTGAAACTGAAATTTTATACGATCATTGCAAGCATTTCATCCATTTTATCCGTTCATCCATGTATGCCTTTGTCCATTTTCCTATAACTATGTACAATCCACTGCCACTAACAACTGACAGCAACAAAAAACCTTGCTTGTAAGATAAGTGATGTTGAGGCCTAGAGAGAGAGAGAGAGAGGGAGAGAGAGAGCTGTATTCGCAACTACCACCTCTACGGTTGTCATTATCTTGCTGAAGTAACTATTTGACCGTCTGTCGGTCTTTATGACATAGAGCCAGGCTATGACTGCTCACTTTGACTTTGCCTTTCTGGCACTGTCAGTGAAAGTAATTTTTTTGGTTGCTTTGCACCACTATATAGTGGCGGCCTATAGAGTGTATTTGTATCATTACATCCATCCGTAGTTTGCTGCAAAACCCTCAGTTGGATTATGTACGAAAAAAGAGTTTTTTTTTGTGTTCATTTCTACTGTTTAAGTATAATTCATTTAAAATGTTTTTTTTGGTGAAATAAAAAATAATTTTTTTTCGGTTTTATTATGAATATTATTTTTTTTACAAGTGGTAAGCGTTTAAACTTATACAAATGACTGTATGTGTGTATTGCTCTGGAATGAAGTTCTCAAACTTTTCTTAAAAGCCTATTACTTTTCAGTAATAAAAACAAACGCAAACTTGGGTAGCATATAGGGGATGTCTTCTAGGATAAAGCCTTTTAAATTATTGGTTCACAAACGTATCAAAGGCTGCAGCTTAAACGGACAAAAACATAACATCACAGTGGCCTTTTGTCTGCGTTTACTATTCCAGATCACATTGAACCCCAAATTGTGGTTTATCTGCTTCTGTTGCTTCAGAGTCGAATGGATCAGCAAACCGTTTCCAAGAACCTACTAAAAGGCAAGCTCTTCTCATGGTTTCGGTATATAGGCTTACGTCTGTATGCATATCTAAGCTTAGCTATACATGTCGACATTTTATGTTTAAAATGTAAACTATGCAGGTATCTATTGCAACTTTTTTTATACAAAATTTAACAAACTTATTGCATTTGGGAATCCCTGTTTGTTTGGTACACATTCTCTTATTATGTTTTCTGTTAAAAAAAAAAAGCCAAGATTTGGATTTCAGTTTTTATTTATGCTGTTACACTTATTGCGCCTCAATATTAAAGACAAATCCACTAAAATATAAAAAAAAATAAAAAAAAAACATTCATAAATATGGATGTATTATATGAACAGATGTATGTATGTACGTATGTACCAGCATATGTAAGTATGTACATATTTATGTATCTTTTTATCTTTTATTTATTAAAAAAAAAATACACCATATTTCTATAAAACTAGAGGAGATTTTTTTCTGTTTTTCTTGTATTGCAAATGAAACACACTCAAAACACAGCAACAACAAAATTACGTTACAACAATAAAATAAAAGCAGCAAAAAATAAAACAAGAAACATATTTGAAACAAGTTTACTTTCATCGATTGAAAGTTTGTTAACTGTTTTGTTTCGTGTTTAAATTAGGATTTTTTGGTGGGGATCGTAATCAAGGGGGATATTTCAACATTTCTTCCTTCTGGTTGAACTTGGTTAGTTTTTCTTTTCTTGTATTAATTGAGTTTGATTGAAATGAAAACACACACACACATACACACTCTTAAAGTTACTTTTGCAAAGATTTTGAAAACGTAGCGATTCATATAAAGCTGAATGACAACACAACAACTAGTTGTGTAAAGTTTTATAAAAAAAAAAGAAAACAACACCCAGAGTATTAAAATATGTTTGTAATTAAAACATAAACCGTTCAGAGCTTAGGATGAATGGATGCGGAAATTATTAGATTATAGAGATTGGAAATCTATTTGTAATCAAAAAAACGAAACATGAAGTTAGTTTACTTCATAAAGGCTTATTTAATTGCTAAAAGGAAATAATTAAGTAATTAATTATTAAGGAATATATAAAATGCTTATTATTTTGCATATAAATGAGGGAAATGAGGCACTGTGGTATCAAAATGTGCCTTGTTTGCTGCCTAAGTGTATCCGCTCATGATTCCATCGAGGGGACAGCCACTTCTACCTACCTATATTTATAAGAGGCCAGTAAACAAAGTGCTGTTACTTTTTTACATATACTCCTTTGCATAAGAGATATCTAGTAAAACTTTCGGAGAGCAAGTGAATCTATTTTTTTGAACAGCACTGTAAAATTATGCAAAGTAAAGATTATGAAAATTTTTATAAAACCCATACACCCATTTTTAATATTCAATTAATTTTCTTTTTAAAATTTTTAATTTTTTACATTTAAAATTACTTCAATTATTTGTTTACAGTACAAACTGACTATTAAATCAAAAGACTTAAGAAACAAACACCGGCATTAGTTGTGAAACACAAATACATATTCATTCCCATTAAAGACTTAAGCAACAAACTCTAAACGAGAATAATTCTCGTGTGCTCTCTTTCACATTTAAAGTTCGTTTACCTTAAAGACTTAGAAAACAAACGTGATTAAAAATGGTTGAAACTGTTCTTTTATTCTCTCCCTCTCTCATTAACAGTTTGTTTACGTTCAAAGACTTAAGAAATACACGTGATTGTAAAATAATTGTTTGTTTATATTAAAAGACTTAAGAAACAAGCGTGTTTTAAGAAGTTTGCTTATATCAAAGGCTTGGCGAAGCGGAAATAAAAAATTAAAAAGATATTAAAAAATATAGATTTTAAGAAAATATCAGGAGTTGGCATATATTTTTAATAAACAGAGAAAATTCATGAATGAAAATAATAACAATCTTGTAAATCAAAAATATAAATTTATATTATTTCGATGACGTCAAATGAAAGTTATTATTTCCAAATATAATGAAATATATCCCTAAATTGTGATGTAATCAAAATCTCTTGCTAAATTTCACTTACTTTTATAGTTCATTTCGGAGGAATTTAAATTACATAAATTATTCAAAAATTCGTCAACAGTTTTCACTTTTAAAAATCGAAGAATTGCCACCAAACTTATAAAAATGCAAATTATGTCGACCACCTTCATGTTTAAAAGCTTATGGTCTGAAAGTCTCGTTTCTCTAGGTATCATGTAACGTATATATAATTTGATTCTTTGAATTTGGTCCAGAATTAATATAACATATCAGAATTTAAGACGTTCATAAACATTCTAACATCAGAAAAATTATTCGATTAATTAGCTGAAACCCCGGCGTTGTTATTTGTTTATTTGTAGGTATTATTTCAAAACCTCAACAAAGTATTTCTGAATTTGTGTATATTATGAAAATACGGTTACATAATTAATTAATGTTTTATATTTTATATGTATATGTAACTATAAAATTATGTAAAGTAACTACTTATTACTTAAATGGCTGGCTGAAGGTCTCTATTAAAATTCTGTAATGTTTGATTTATTGAAGGTGATTAAAATAATAACAGTTTTTTTTTTAGCTAAGCCCCTTTCTTGAAACGCGGCCATTAACCAATACCTTAAATAATTAATTATTATTACAAAATGGCAATAATAATATTAAAGTATTACAAACGAGGGTGAGAGAGAATTAGAGAGAAGAAAAAGTAAAAACACTCTCTAAAAATTATTTTATTTTAAATAAAGTCCTAAATATGGCTTGGGGAAGCCCTGTAGTACATGACCAATTTAAATAATTGATGTCACGGCATTGACATAATTTACTTTCCAACAAAAAAAAGAGAAAAAAACTAAGGAAAAGTATTTAAAAAAACACATTTTTAAAGAAAAAAAACAAATACAAAAATTAACATAAAAAGTGTTAAATAATAAGCACAATAAAATACAATACAATTGTAAAATTTTAAAATAATAAAAAAAAAACAAAGTAAATTTTACAAACTACACACAAACGCTTATACATAGATGCATCACAAAAAAAAAAAAAAAAAAAAAAAAAAAAATAACAAGTAATTGTCATTAAAAAATATTGGTAAGACAGCATAAGTGGTTGGCTGACTGGTTGCCAATATTTATGATTATTGGGTAAGGTAAGTGCGTAAAAGTACACAATACTTCACAGAAATACTTTTTCGTAAAAACTGTAGACAGCCAGCCATAATAACTTGTAGCAACAAAGAAAGAAAATAAAAACAGTTTAAAAACAATGTTTAAACACCTTTTTCTCTCTCTCTCTCTCTCTTTCTTTCATTCAAAGCAAAGCAAAGCAAAACAAAACAAAGGCAACAACAAAATCAAACCATAAACAACATTACTATGTTGAAAAACGAAAAAAAAACAAATTTTAAATGAAAAGAAAAGAAAAAACAACAAATTTTTAAAATGCACAACATCATTTAACAACGTAACACACGTAACAGCCACAAATAAATACAAATTCAACCACCACCACCACCACCGCTTTCCTATTTAAAGGCAGCAACCACAACAACAATAAAATGTTGAGCAATTCATACAAATTTACCATCATAATAATGTTTTATTTTGGCTAAATAAACAAAGAAAAAAAATGGAAAAAAATTTGTAAAATAAAAAGCAATAATAATGATAACGAAACAGTAAAAGAAAATTAAAGAAAAAGAGAAAAAAAAATACATTTTAAACCAAAACATCACGTAAAGAAAAGAGGTTGTAGGCAAAAGACATGGAGAGGACGAGAGAAATTAAAAACAACTTTGTTTTTAACCCATTTTTAGCCCAACTGAGATGCGCTAACAATTTCTTCAAAAAGATAATTGCAACAATAAATTGTATTTTATTTTTAAACATTTTTTTTCATTTTTTTTTTTTTTTTTTTTTGCTTTTACTTCTTTTCGACACTCTCACATGCACACTCCCCCGCTGCTTTTATATGGTGTTTAATTTTCAGTGAATTGCTCCTGTAATTGTCATCATTTTAATGGGGGTTTTTTTTTTAATTTTAAATGCCTAAACATTTAATATGTTCACTGGCGTTAAACTATTGCTAGAGACAGCAAAAGAGAAATATTTTTTTTTTAATTTATTTTTATAAAGATTTTTGTAATTATTTCTTAATGCAAAATATGAAAAATTTCACACATGTATACCATACATACATGTGATAATTGAAAGCATTTGAATGTAAATTAATTAAAATTGAATTGAAGCAATTTAAACTTTTAATTTGAATTAGAAACCAATTGCAATGAAATCATAATGATTAAGGGAATGTCTTAAGCAAACATGATATTTCAATCATTTAATTGCTTCAAAATAACAACACAACTGTGTGTATACTAATCTATCTTTGTAGAGCCAAAAATTTTATAAAATACTTCGTTTCAAATATGAAAGTATATTACCGGCGACTTCTTCTCAGCGGATTTCTAGCAAAAACTCTGAGAGTAAAAATTGCCATAAAAAGTTTTTAAAAAATCTGTCGTTCCGAGTCGACTTTAAACTGTAGATCCTGCTACACATGTATAAAATTAACGACCTCTAACCTGACCTCTAACCTAACCTAACCTAACCTACTTCGTTTCAAAAATCAAATACGATTCATTTTCATTGTTTCAAATTAAGGGAGAGGAAAACATTATAAATTAAATTAAATAAAATTTTACAATTTGTTAAACCGTACTCTCTTTATTGTTTTATTGCTTCCAAATGAGAGCCAAAGAGTTGTAACAGTTGTACAACTCATATGGGTGAGGACATTAGTTGTTGATGAACTATTTGGAATCCCTTTACTTCAAAAACCTTGACGAACTTCTTCTATGTTTCCTGCAACAACATTGGATTAGGTTTAGAGGACTTGCACTTGCCAATTGAGACAAGTACAGTATCTGGAGGTCCAGTTGCCCTATTGTTCAACGTCCTAAAGAGGAGAGGATAATAGGGGTGTTGAGAAGGCAATCGGTCATGCCAGCAATTTCCCGGGATTTTAAATAAGACACAAGTTCTTAACAAAAGGCTTGATTTATTAGGCAAGTGTATTTATATTAAAATTCCTGTGTAATAATATTAAACAAATATGTTATATAAAATGAAATTTTAATTTGTTAATTACAACATACTTTTTTGTAGGATACTACTGAGATTGAATTGCAAGATAAATTCAATTTAGATAATTTAATAATTTATCTTAATCTTCGTTAAAAAATGTATGTATTCAGTATTGGAAAGTTTAAAAATTTATCATGGCATATTGCCAGACCACTACATAAATTATGGCGATTTTGGGAGCAGTTTTAACAAGGGGGATAGGGAAAAAAAGAGAGTAAGTAGGAAATTGAATGAGAAAGCAGAGGAATTACACAGACCAACAAAACACAAAAAAGCGCTGCTAAACTATTGAAGCCCTGGCATTTCTCAACCTGCTCAAACTAATAATGAATCTATTGAGAGACATTATGTTGCCTCTCGACACAGAATTCAAACCCTCAAAGAAGTCCCTGCCAAGGGTCTTCAACCTCAACCTACTAAAGGCTGGACAGTTATAGAGGAGGTTTTCGGTAATCTCCAACTCCTTCTCATAGCAACATGCCCAGCAATAGTCCGACTGAGATCTGTTTCCGATCCTTGTCAGCGATCTAATCTCGCAGTGCCTCGTAATAAACCGAATAATTCCTTGTATACCATGCTATCTCTACATTCTTTAACGAAATTTTGATTTATTTTAATTCTACCAAGAGTACGAATTCCATACAACTCAATTCGAGCTGTTTTTCTAGAAAACTTTGCATGTTTTAACCCAAACTTTTTACGTACCTTTAATAATAATGTTTGAAAAATTTAATTATACAAACAAAGGCATGCAGTACTCGACATACACAGTGATATATGTCTACACAAGTTTTAAAATAGCCTGTTAGATATACTTTTTAATTTATAGCCAACAACGCTTTGCAATATTTCTTTAAATCATAAAGCCCTTAAAACACTTTTAATACTATTTATTACAGTTACCATTTACTACTGCCTGCAGGCTGGTAAAAGCTCGTTATTGCCAAATAGCATGCCAACAGCTTAATAATACAATTTTATTTCAAGTGTTAATTATTACGCCACAAGACAAATTAACACAAATTTTTTTCAATTTTCTTTTTCAACTTTTTGAATTCAAAGAAAGAATCACTTGACTTTGAACTTAATAACTCTCCACAGTAAATAAATATTTGCATAATCAAAGCCTTTAAAATAGAAAAGAATAAATATTAACAATCCATTTATAGATGAAATTTAAATTTAGCACTTTTCAAGTGTAAATAGAATACACGCTTTAGTACATTCTTTTTCTCTTTTTTTTTCTTTTCTTGATTTAGAACTTTGTAAAGTAAATGACTTTAAAGGGTTAATTTAACACCTTCATTTATGAGTAACTCTTTAAACTTACTATCGTATTTCTTTGTGAATAAACGTTTAATATCGATCTAATTTCCAATTGATGATGCCTAGTTGGGGGGTTGGTGTCATGCAAATATTTAGCGCGGGATTATTTCATTAAATTGCTTTAAACTTCATGCTATTGATGACGCCGGTGCTGGCGGTTATGTAATTAAAAGTTTTTCAACAAATAATTATTAACAACCAAAATGTATAATAAATAAAATAAAATGAAATAAAACATAATACATGTGCACGTACATATATCTTTTTATGTAATAATAAATAATAATAAATAAAAAAAATAAATTTATAAAAAAATATACAATTTAATAAACAAACACTTGAAACGTTTAAGATTTTGGTGTTTTTTCATTATATACCAGCATAGATTATGGCATATTTAAACGAAGCCAAAAGAGAAGAAAGAAGATGACTTCAGTATATTTTTTGGTTGGTTGCATATACTTGGATGGATGGCTGGATTGATTAAATTGTAAATATTACTTAAGAGAGTAAAGTTACAAACAATACATGCACAATAAAACACAGACAATAAGCTTAGCTGTTTTAATATCCAATTAAATGTTCATTTTGAAATTTGTAACTTTTGTAAATTAAACAAATTTTTTTTTGGATTTAGGCATAGGAAAAACAGTGGTGTGAGGCATAATGTTTAAGTTTGGAAAAAAGTCATTGAAAAATTGTTATAAAAAAAATTTTCTTTTTTAAATACAGTGGACGTCCAGTAGTACGAACGCTCTTTATTGCGAATTTCCAATAATACGAATGGCAAAATTTTTGCATTGACTACTCTATAGTACGAATAGATGGTGGTTTGTTATAAGAATTTTTGTTTTATTTACATATGAATGAAGTTTTTATTATGTTTTTACTTCATTCTTTCGCGGTCATAAACATTTAGCGAAGTTATTGTGAAGTTTTTTTTTGATTTTTAGAAGTGTTTTGTGTTTTTAACTGTCAAAATACTGCAAGTAAAACGATGTAAAAAAAGACAATTTCTTTGCAAGATAAATTAAAAATTATAGCAGAACACGAAAATGAAACATCGTTGTCTGAAAGTTCATATAAATATGGATTATCCAAATCCACTATATGTACAGTCATTAAAACAAAAACGCGACTGCTGGATAATTCCATGAGTTCGTTAAAAAAAATCGGTATAGACTTACAAGTGCTGAATTTAAAAAAATGGAAAATGTGCGAGTGCTTTTTAGCACAAAGAAAATTCTATATCACAGTCGGTTGAGAACAATTAAAATGCAAAGCTGTGGTCAGTTTTGTCCCAGTGATGGTTGGCTAACAAAATTTAGAAAGCGTTATGGAATACGATTGTTAAAACAGTCTAGTGAGAAATTATCATCTTCTAAAGAAGAAGTTAGCGTCTACCATTATGGAGCATGGGCTATCAAACGAAGCAATTTTTAATGCGGATGAATCCGGTCTCTACCGGAAAATTTTTCCAAACAAAACTTCTTCCTGTTGAGTACGGAAACTCTAAATCTGCTTGGATGAATGCAGTAAATTGTTTTTTTTTTTTTTTGTTATATGTATATGTACAAACATTAGTATGTTCTTTCATGCCTGTTTAAGTACAAAAAATTAATTCAAAATAATACAAATTAATTAAAAAAATCGATTCGTTTTCAAGTAAAATCGAATTTGGAAAACGAACGATTTGTTATAAGATGTGATGAAATCCGAACGGTTTTAGTTTCCATTTTTTGTTTTATTCCAAACCGTTTCATGTAAAATAACAAACTTTTCAGTAAAAAAAAATAATTTTTTAATTTGTAAAGCGTAACAATGGCATTTGTTTTATCAACCTCAATTTTAATAATCAACAATTCCAATTGTTTTGAAAATATTGAACGAAAAATGTTAAGGGATGCATCAAACCCATTAAATATGCCGGAAAAAAAGTAAAACGCCATAATCTAAATTAATGATATATATATATAATGATATATATAATATAATACAAATATTTTTAGCTTTAAAGAATGTTTTAGATTAAATAAGGAAGGGTTTTCCTATATATTAAACAAAATTGAACCCCATATACAATCGAAATCAATTCCATTGGTAATCGAATTAGCAACCACATTAAGAATGTTGTTTCGTTATGTATTTTTTTATAAATATATATATATATATATATATATATATATATATATATTAATAAAATCTGTATATTTTATGTGAATTATTTGAATTGGAATATAAAAATTCGTTGTTCAATAATACTAATTTTTCGGTACTGCGAATGGGCCTGAAAATATATAATTCGTACTAGCGAACGTCCACTTATGTTCTAATAGTTTTATTTTGAATAGAAACTAAAGACTTAAGAAACAAACCTGAATATTTTATAAAATCCGAATTTTTATTGTAAATACGAAAGACTTAAGACATAAACTTGTTTGATACATAGGTACATACATAATACAGATTTTTAAGAACATTTTCATGGCAAGTCTGTCCAGAAATCTACTGAGAAGAAATCGTTGAAGAAAATCGACAGATCTTTGTAAAGGAGATCTACAAATCACGATTACTTTCTTCAAACGCAGCTCGTCTTCACTCCCTCACTCGCCTCTTTTGTTTAGCTTATGGCAGTGTAAATAGTCTGATGAATGTTCTTGAGGGCGAATGTTCATGACTTCACTTTCTCAAAATTTCTATAAATGTAAACTTCGTTGTTTACATTCATTATTGTTGTTTGTGTAAATTGTTTACATTTATTCTTGTAGTGTTGTTTGTGGATTTTTGTTTACTTATTTACCATTTTTATGCTGGTGTTTGTTGGCAGTACAATAATTTGTAAACAAGTTTGTTTGCTATATTGTTCTGTTTTTTTTTTTGCTTTTGTTTATAATTTTAACGTTAAACGATGAAAAAGCAAAACAGCAGTATCTAGATTTTTCATTTTTGTAACAATATTCTACATACTATGATACTTATTTCCATATTTGAACGCCCTCAATACGTTCAAAGTCAAAATCAAGCTGAGTTTGCTAAATTAATTACTTGTTTTTTTTTTTTTTTCTTCTTTTACTAAATGCGGTCAACATGAAATTTACAATTTCTACATGGGAAAATTCAAAAGCACTCTTTCATTCCTTTATTTCGTTACTTCCAAAAGAAAGAGATTTTCAAGCTATGATATAATGAAATAAAATTTCATCTAATTAAACAATATTCACTAAGAAAAAAAATAAAACATTTTCAAAACAATGCCAATAAAAATTCTCTTATTCAACCTTAACACAGTAATAGACTGAATAATAGACAGAAAGAAACAAGATTAAAGCCATTCCGCTTTTTTTTTTCAAAAATTAAACAATTAAGAAATTTGTTATTATAATTATATACAGAAGCCAATAACAATAATATTTAAAACAAGGAATTTGTTACACTATTAACACTAAAACAATAAAAAAAAACGAAAAAATTCAAATTAAGCAATAATTCATCGTACAAAGAAAAAATAAAAGAAACATTTCTTCGTATTAATCACATACAAGATAAACCTATAAAGAAATCTTTCTCCCTTTTTTTTACATTTTATTTTAAAACAAATACACTCCAACGCAATGAATGTATTTTTTTTTTATATTTCTGTGGATCTATTAAAACATTAAATTTTTTAAGCAGACAGTAGCCTACTTCCGCAACGAACGCATAAAAACATATGAAATAAAATGAAACAATCATCAGATTATGATCATTATCACCATTGCTATGGCCATAGCCATAGCCATAGCCATAGCCATCATCATCATAATCAACAGCAACATCAACATCAACATCATTTGCATAATCAATTGGGTAAACATTTTTCAAAATGTTTATGTAACAGCATAACAAAAACAACAAGAAAGAAAGAAAAAATAAATGCCTTTATACACTCACTCTAGCTAGCTGTTGCTTCTCAACGCATTATTTTTGATATTTTTTCTTTTAAGACAACCAAAAAATCGTTAAGAAATACATTTTAAGGCGGAATTATGGAGCCTCCTATGCAGTATGGCAAGGCTCTTAAAGTCATAAGATACCCCAAAAAAAAAAAAGTTAACGGTTTAAAAGGCTGGTTTTCAATACATATTTTTTGTTTTTTCTGTTTTTGGCCAGTTTTGGTTGCAGCATTTACAATGTCCGTGTTAATGATCAACTAACGACTAAAACCACTAAAACCAATACGAATACCAACTTGTTTTGTTGTAATTTTTCCATGGCCATGGCCACAATTTTTAAACCAAAAAATAAACCCGTTTGTTATCCAAAACAAAAAAACCAAAAAATTTTTAACAGTTTGACTACTTGAAAAATATAAAAATAAAAAAAAATCCCAAAAATAAAATGGTAACAAAAGCTTTAAATGATTATGCTCACGATGATGATGATGATGACGAGCATCGTGATGATGCTGGCAACGATGACGACGATTGATGATATTGGACTTATTACGTGATTTTTTTAATACAAGTTATTTATCAACAGTTTGCTGTCTTACCCTCCTGCTGCTGTTGTTGTTAAAATTTACTACCAATTTTTTCTTTTCTTTCTTCAATAACCTCATTTTTTTGAGTTGCTATTTAGACCAAATTGAAGATGTGCCCTTAAATCGTAAACAAGTTTAACTCTCTGCGATTGCATTATAATGCATAACTTTAAAAAAAATATATTTGATCGCCAGCCAGAAAAACACAATATTAATGAGGCTCTGCGTCATCATTGCTCATAATGAATTTAAACAAATAAAACAAAAATATTTGGAACAAGTTTCTCTGTTCAAGAGTTCTTGAAACAAAATTTTGTTTTGCCAAAAGCTGAAGTAATTTTACACCTTTGCTTTGTTTAATTTTTGGGGACATTCACTCACTCACTTACTCACTCATCCATTCACTAGCACTTAGCCAATAGCCAGCCACCAGTCACCAGCCACCAGCCACCAGCCACCAGCCACCACTTTAGCAATCTTTATAGTTCATGCAATACAACTGAAAATGTACAGATGATAACCAAAAAAAAAGAAGAAAAAAAAATTGTAAAGTTTCTCCACTTATGCAATAGCCTGCTATGAAATGAGACAAAAACGCAGGAGAGAAAACAAAAAGTGATAAAAAAAAGAAGAAAAAATCGTTATTGACAAAATCAACAGGAAAATAATTGAAAAGGCAAAAAACAGAAAAGAAATACAAACAAATATTCGAAAAACTTTGTTGTCTTTTTTCTGTTTTCAAAAAGATTTTGCAAATAGGAAGTCAGTCGTTGCTGTGAGAGTGTCAATAAATATTATTTTACAACCGTTAACATGGTTTTCTCTTAAAAAAAAAGAAAATTAAAAGAAAATATGATTTTTCAAATGCTTTTAACATAATAAATACGCATGTAAACATTAAAAGAAAAAAGAAAAATAAAAAAGCCAATGATCAGTTTTTTATACTTCACGCCAAAGCTGTAAAAAAAGATACACTTCCTTATATTGTAGATGAAATGTAGTAGTAATACATACATAATTGGTCATTACAACCCTTCTGTCAGGATTACGGCCTAGCTTCTCACATCACTCATGTTGTGTGTGTTAATTTTATACATGAGTGGCGGGACCTACAGTTTTACCAGAAATCTGGTGAGAGGAATTCGCCGAAGAAATATTTTTTCATATTTTCGTTTTGATGTCTGACCTAGGGTTTGAACCGTGGACTCATTTACCACCTATTATACTATGGCGACTACGAAAGATACTCTTCCTTATATTGTAGATGAAATTTTGTAGTAATACATACATATTTGGCCATTACAATCCTTCTGTCAGGATTACGGCCTAGATTCTCACATCACTCATGTTGAGTGTGTTAATTTCGACAGATTTTTTGAGAAACTTTTCATGGCAATTTGTATTTATTCTCAGAGTTTTTGCCACAAATCTGCTGAGAGGAAGTCGCCGAAAAAATATTTTTTCATATTTTCGTTTTGATGTCTAACCTGAGATTTGAACCGTGGCCTCACGTCTAATAAGCCAACACATCACCTTCTATACTACGGCGACTTCACATAGTAGTAATCCTTTATATAACATTCCTCAATTTCAAGTTATATACCACAAATGCTATTGGATTTGCCAAGTGGCGTAATAAAGAAATAACTTTGTTCGAAATGGAACGTATTTGACAATTTTCAGTCAGTCATGTGTGAAGATGCGGTGTATTTGAAGAGAGTAATCATGGTTTGCAGATCTCCATTACAAAAATTTGTCATGTAATTGTCTAATAATTGTTATTGTTTATGCAAATGGTGTAAACAGAGGAATAACAAAAAAGAGCAATTGTTGTTGTTTACATAAAGTTGTGAACAGTGGCACACAGAATTGTGCGAATAATAAAGAATTTTTATTAAAACTAAACACAACACAAATTTATTTTTATTTTATTTGCAATCTACGACCTCATATTTTATTCGTTTTTAAAACGTAAAAACGTAACAATATAAATTTGGTACATGAAGTCGCTGTAGTCTAATGTGCCCGGGCCCGAGGCTCAGACATCTCTACAAAGAGGGCTACTTCGTCAGCGGCCTTCTAACAGAAACTCTGAGAGTAAAATACAAATTGGCATGAAAAGTTTCTCAAAAATCTGTGGTTCGAAGTCGACTGTATGTATGCATAAAATTAACACCCACAAAATGGAAATGAAATGAGAATCTTAACTAAAATATGGCATATAACATATCAATCTTTCAATTCTGCAGTTGAGTCTGGCAACTGTTTAGCTAGGCCTGCTAGTAGTATTAAACTTGCAGTGGTATTTTTGCCAGGCAGATGGTAGAATAAACTTATCACGCTTGTGGTCCGATAACATGCCCTCGTTTGCGATAACAGGACACAACAAATTCTCTCTGGACAGTGGGAGAGATCGTGTTTAAAGTCAGACAATTTATGGAATTGTTAGTACAATTGGTACACTTTACTTCAACTCTTGATGCTTTTTTTAATCACATAAAATGATGGTCACTCTATAATCAGGCCTTCGACAGAAATCAAGTTTAAATTTTTGACTTGTTCTGTAAAGAAAATGTCTGTATTATTTATTTGCAATGGGGGTACTACAATGATAGACTTGCTAAAAACTAAACTGAAAAAAGGAGTGTCATATACAGCGCTGAAACTATAAACCTGTCTGTAGTTTGTTAGTACTGTAGCATACCCCGGATGACAATCAAACTTAAGGGAAATATCTTAAAATTAACCTTTGGCTTCAAAACACTTATAAAATAAAGTTTGGCATTTATTCAAGCCTTTTACCACAATCTATTGTAAAATGATGCAAATAAAGGTGGAAATCTTTTGTATATAGAATTATGAGTGACATTCATTTTTTTTGTGGTTTTATTTTTTCTTCCAAATTTTTTGCAATATTTTGCTGCATAGATTCGCAATGATAACACAACTTGAGATAAAAAAAAAATAAAAATTAAAAATAAATTACAATAAAATTTAAAAAGACGAAAAAAAGAAATGAAAAACAATAATAATAAAAAATAAAATAAAAAAATAATAATAAAAAAATATAAACAAATGAAGAAACAAAAAACCTTAACTTTCACTCATGACATAAAACGCATATTGTGTACCACTTGCGTGACTCTGTGAAATACAAAAGGGTACAAAAATACAACAACAACTGATGTATGTAGTTTGGATGTAACAGAGTACGAACAGCACCTCGTATCTGGTACTATGACATATTCAGTGTGGCACAAGTAACAAACAAAACAACAAAAAGTTCAACTATTTTCAATGCAACAAAACTTTTTTTTTCTTTTTTTTTTTTAACAATACAATGCAATTGTTTCTTTGTAACTCTTTAATGACAAAATGCACAAAAAACCTACCAAAAAAGAAAAACAATTTTTGATGACTTCAAACCGATAAACAAAACAAAAAAACCATGTAAGAGAAATTGTACATCAAAACAAACAAATAATTAATCAAATGCTTTAACGTATTTGAATAAAATAAATGGTCTTCTTGGGGAATGATAAAACTGAAAAGCAATAAATTTTGAACCAACATCACCTACCAGCATGCTTAGAAACATGACATGAACTTGACATTTTTTTTTTCACAAAAAAAATTGAATTTGAACCAAATGGCCCGGCCCTTAGGTTTGGAAATTAATTTAAAAAGATTTTTTTAAATTTTATTTTTCAATTTCAAATATTTCATGTAATACACATCAATCAATTAAGATTTTGTATTACAAAATCAAAATGAACAGCGATGGCGTGAAAAAATTTCTTCTACAACATTTTCTTGTTTGTTCCCATTTAAAAAACTAAAACACAACTGAAAATACCTAAAATAACGAAATTTTTCTTTTATTCGATTTCGTATCAATAATAATGCCTGCCATGCCTGCCTGTCTGCCCATATATGTATGTAGAGTTACGAGTATTTGATTTACTGCAACATTTTTTTCTTTTTTTTTTCATTTGTTATACATATTTTGTTTAATATTTTGCAATAAACGAAAGTAAATTAACATTTTCTGTTTCTGTTAAAATTTGTTTTTTTAATTAAATTATTTATACAACACAAACGCTTAAACAGCACAAACAATAGGGGCAGTCTTGTTGGTATTGCCAGTTATTTGGCAATTATATTCGTTGCATATTTAATATTAAATGTTGTTGGCTTTACAACAACTAGCAAATATTAAGACATTTTATTTTATTTGCGTTCAATATTTGGTCATTATTTCAATAAAAAAAAATATTCGCTTAATTGCGTATGTCATCACAACATCATCTCTTTTAGCATCACTTAAACCACCTCCACAAAGCAATGCTTTCTTTCATATTTAAACTTTTTTAATGAAAGTAAGGCAATAACCATTTAAAATTGTTTTGTAAGCAAAGATTTCTTTACATACGTTTTCTTTTTATATTTTTATTTCATAATTAATGACTTCAACTTTGTTACTTAAGACGAGACCCCAAGACCTCTTCACATTCAAATCACCAAAATGTTTAAAGAGAAATTAAGGCAAATAATCTCAATCAATTCAGCACAACTCCCACTCCCACATCTGAACTCCAAGATATTATTATTTTTAATAAATTTTATCACAACATTGTTGTTTGAACAAAAAATTAATTTTGTGCGTTAATAAGCAACGAAATTAGATTAGAAATTACATACATACATAATTGGTCATTACAATCCTTCAGTCAGGATTACGACCCACCTTCCCACGCCACTTATGTTGTGAACAGAACAGAAAAAGCCAAGACAACAACCTAAGCAGTAGCTGCCCAGATTAAACTATTTTCTATTTTTGTGAGCAGCTAAAAACAAATTAGTGATGCCAATACAATATAAAATCTTATAAAAAACAGCTAAAAATAGTTATATTATTAAAGAGAAAGAACAATTCCAAAATTAAGAAATAAAAAGTAATCCATGTACATATTCATAATAAATAAAACAGAATTATAGATTCAATTTTATATCTGAATTCATTTGATGTTTTGTGTGCGCGATTTTTTCATAAGTGAGTTTATTTTTGCGTACAAAAAAGCTGATAGTGACAACACTGAAAAATATATTTAAATTCAAATTTGAAAATTATTGAAGTTTCTGCTCTGCTTTCAAAAAATTTAAGCAGTAGGCATATGACAGAAAAAACAGTTAACAGGAGTTTCTGTCGAGCTGCCGAACTGTTGTCTGTCGTCTATGTGTTTATACCTTAAAGAGACAGATTTTTGAGAAACTTTTCATGGCAATTTGTTTTTACTCTCAGAGCTTTTGCCAGAAATCTGCTGAGAGGAAGTCGCCAAAGAAATAATTTTTCACATTCAGTTTTGATGTCTGAACTGGGGTTTGAGACGTGGCCTTATGTCTATAGTAAACCAACACACTATCTTTACGTATGCAATTAAAATTCCAGGCATGGATGAGATATTGACGCAATATGCTAGACTGACGTATTCGATTTTAACATATTAATTCTGCAGCAAAAGTAGGCATACTTTCTAGAATGACAAGTCAGTTCAAATAGCCAATTGTGCTCCACAACCAACGCGACTACTATATAAAGCAGTAGCTAGTCTGCTTATATCTTTAAAATAGTCATATTTCGCTGTTGTACCACGACCACAGGAAGTTTAGGTTAAGTTATGTTCGACCCATTGCGAGAACATAATCAATTCTGCCTGGGGATCAACCATTTCCTAGAGAAAATCATTTCGAGTCCAAAATAAATCTTGCTATTGCAGCAATCTTTATTTTAGACTTATATTACGGCAACCTCCGTCTTTATATTACAAGAGCAGGGCTCTGACTCACGAACTGAAAGACAGTTTCTTCCTTTCCATCAGACCTACAACTCGTGCCGAGCCTTTCGCTATGCCTACCAAAAGGACAGTGGCCCGTAAGAATCGCTATTGTGCGATGCGTGGCAATGGCATTTAAGGAAAGAAGAAAGTTAGTCCTAGTGTCCAGAAGAGTCTAACAATATTGAAAGTACCTTCCTGCTGTCAACGTGATTGAGATGCACTGTTAAACGGGTGGCAATCGGAATACCACAACTTTCTAGCATGCCGGCCCGGGCCAGCTCATCAGCAATGCAATATCCAACAATATCCCTTTGTGCAGGAAGCCTTATAAGAATTACCTTTGAATGATTCGAAATTTCTCTGAGAAAACCATGGTTAGGGAAATCGGGGAACAAGCATTGTAACGCTTTCAAATTTGCCATGACCATTGCTTGCGAAACACAGTGGTCAGGCAGAAAGGAAAACTTTACATTTGTAATTTCTTTTATTAAACATGATAAATTGCATAATTTTTGGCAAACAAACAAATGAGAAAAAAAAACGAAACAAAAATTATTTGAAATTATTTCTCCTTAAATAGAAAGTAAATGTCCTGAAGAACTGCTTTAATAAAATGAGAAAAATAAAAAAAATAAAAAAAAAAATAAAAGCAATTGGAACTACAAGTTGTATTATCAAGTTTTTCTATTTAATTTATCAGTTTTTTTTCTTTCTATTCAAATTTCTTGGCAATTTAAACACTTCAATTGAAGCATTAAAAATGGTTTTCATGGAAATGAAAGAAATGCAAAAAGGCAATGCTTTGCAATTGCAATTGAATTGTTTTCTGTCGTCTCCTTTATTTCCATTTTTTTTTTCTTTTTCTTTTGATTTGTTTTTCTTTTTGTTTTTTCTGCAGCCATTCAATCTCAAGGTCAGTTTTGTTATTGTTAACAATTCTCATAAACTTCCGGTTTTCTCTTCCACACACACACATACGCAAACATATAAATGCAAAGCAGTTGTTTGGAAAGTTATGCTCATACACCGGTTTTATTAGCAAAACAAATGCTCTTCCATTCAACACTCACTCACACTCAAACAATTTCACTCTTTCTATATATGTATGTGTGTGTGTGTGTTGAATGCAAAAGAGTGCGCCATTGTGGAAAATCAAGTTTAAAACCTTTTTTGTTTTTTTTTTTGTGTTTCTTTCCTTTTTGCTTAACGCTAAACTGATCACTCCACAATTATTATTGTTGTTGTTAAGGTTGGTTGCAATGCATTGCAGTGTGAGTGTGTGTGTGTGTGGACTTGACTCCCGCATAGAGGAAATGTTGTCGATTTTTTTTCTTTTTTCATTTTTTTTTTTGTGTGTGGAACATGAAATTATTTTCCATTTCACGTAGTAGAAAAGATGTTTCGCTTTTTTTTTCCATTATACTCCCGTATACCATATTCACATATTAGAGAGCGTGTATGTATGTGTCTTTTGCTGAGTTTGTTTGAGTGAATTTATTTGTTTGTTCCGTTGGTAAGTGTGATTTGTTCGCGGTTAAATGATTTTTATTACAACATCCTCTTAAAGTGTGCTGAACTCATTATGAAAGTGAAAATCGTACAAAAAAAAAATAAAAATTGACGAAGAAAAAACATGACAACAGTCAACGTATATCGCATTTTATACTTTAAAATGAAATGAAATTTGAATAGAAATGAATGAATTAAGAAAGACCGAAAAAGAAAACAACACAGTAGATTGTAATCTAGATTTGAAAGAAAGCCAAGTAAGTTCATTGGAATGCAAATCTTTTTAAAATATAAAGATAAAATTATCAAGGAAATATATACTAAAGGATATGTTAATTTAATAAAATAAGTCGCCGTGGTCTAGTAGGTAGTCTGTTGGTTTATTAGTCGTGAGACCACGATGCAAAACCCAGGTTAGGCATATACTTTAATATTTTAATTCGCTTGTCGTTTTGTTGTGTACATTACTATCAAATTGGTTTAATCGGAGTAAATTAAAGCCTCCTAACTTTTGAAATTTTTGCTGAAGTTCAAAGCCATACTGCTCCAGTTTGTAATCAAGCACTTTCAAATTCTATTTTGTCTAATCTTGTTCAGATTTAGTACCTGTCCTATAGGGTGTTCTTTATAGAGGTATAGAACTTTAATTTGCAATAAAACAACGATGGATTATTCGATTGACATGAATTTTATTTATCCGAAAGATAATCTTGTGGCATTACATTTTAAATATGATTTCTGGCATATGACCGCCACGGCTGGCGCGGATGTAGTCCAATCTGGACGTCCAATTTTCGATGACTTTTTCCAACATTTGTGGCCGTATATCGGCAATAACACGGCGAATGTTGTCTTCCAAATGGTCAAGCGTTTGTGGCTTTACCGCTTAGACCAATGGCTTTACATAGCCCCACAGAAAGTAGTCTGGCGGTGTTAAATCACAAGATCTTGGAGGCCAATTCACAGGTCCAAACGTGAAATTAGGCGGTCACCAAACGTGTCTTTCAATAAATCTATTGTGGCACGAGCTGTGTGACATGTTGCGCCGTCTTGTTGAAACCACATCTCCTGGACATCATGGTTATTCAATTCAGGAATGAAAAAGTTAGTAATCATGGCTCTATACCGATCACCATTGACTGCAACGTTCTGGCCACCATCGTTTTTGAAAAAGTACGGACCAATGATTCCACCAGCCCATAAAGCGCACCAAACCGTCAGTTTTTCTGGATGTAATGGTGTTTCCACATACACTTGAGGATGTATGAAAATAGGGAACAACGGTAATCTCGTTTTGGGCCCATTCGACGAATCTACGCCTTACTTGATGATCATTTGGCTTCAATTCTTGCACGAGTTGGATTTGGAAGCACGCAAAATCTTCCATAAAGTGGATGGACACAGATCCAATTCCTGTGCTCGATGGCGGATGGACTAATTCGGATCTTCCTCAATGCTACGCTCTACAGCAGCAATAGCTTCTTCTGTACGCACCGTACAGCGTCTCTGGGGATGCGAGTTATCAATAAGAGTAAACGTGGTGCGAAAACGTTCCATGGTTAATCGAATTAACTGCTCTGATGGACGATTTTGTCGACGATAAAATGGACGTAGTGAGCGATACGTTTTCCGCACAGAACCATTAATTTCGAAATAAAATTGCACTATTTGCAAGCGTTGTTCAGGCGTGAGTCTATTCATGATGAATTGCCAAACCAAACTGAGAATAAATCACTTGACAGCTGTTAAATCGGTCGCCATCTTGAAAAGTAATGCCAACTTAAAGTTCTATACCTCTATAAGAAACACCCATTAGTAATACGTATTCATCCCTTCACATATGACAGCCTGTCCTGGGTTTAGCAGAATCAGTTTAAGAAAATAACCTTCTTTAAATGTACAACCCATCTACTCAAATAAACCGATAAACAAGATATAAAAATAATTTGCTAAGGACAACCCAATACAAGGACAATCTTCCCCTTGAATATTCTAAGAAAAATCACTCTGACTTGATTCAAAAGAATATGCAAATTTTCTTACCAATTAATATATAATTGCCAGTTAAACCTAACAATAATAAAATTTTCATCTTAATAAAAGCTTGGGGGAAAACCATGTTTCTTTTTTAAAAATGAAAAAATATTTCATGATCAAAAGTAGTCATTAAAATGAAAACAAACTCTTTAAAGTCCTTCCGCTTTTAAATTGATAACCATTAATTCGGTCGCTGCCGCCTTGAGGTGTAATACAGAACCAGCCATATCAACAACAGCAACACGAGCAACACCAGCAACAACAACAACATTGTAACAGATAGTTAGACAGGAATGTGTCTGCAACATATCAACACTTTAACAAACGCAACTATTTATCCGTGTAACTTGCATGCATGCCTTACCATGACTTATCATGTCATGCAACATCGTTTATAATACGTTTGATTATTATCTGTTTGTTCACCTCTCCTGAAACTCAACAACAACAACAACAACAAAAAAGATTTACAAAAAATCACAAAAAAAACGCGTTAAAACAACAGCATAAGTTTCCTGATTGCAAAATATTATTAAAAATAAAATAAAAACTAAACACACATACATACATATACAAATATTTACCATCATCACTAATTTATTTATATATTTTCTTCTTCTTTTTCTTCTTTTTCAAACAACATCTCTATTGCAGGGGCCACTTGAAATATTATTGACTGCAGGCATTAAGGAAGTCAATTATCGATAACTGTGTGTGTGTGTGTTTGTTGTGTTGTGTTGCGTTTCGTTTCGTTTGGTTTTTCTTCCCAACTTAACGTTTTCCTCTGGCTTTCTAAGCGCAACACAATTTCAAGAGATGTGGCGTCTCTATTAATACACGACGCTTGTTTATATGTTCACGTAATAGCAGCAACACCAGCAGCACCAGCAGCACTAGCAGCAACAGCAATAGCAACAGCAACATTATAATAATAATAAACAAAACAATACAAAACACCCATTTAATAATAATTGCAATTTGCAATAGCAAGTGAAGCAGTAGCACAAGTTTGTGTGCAAATAAAGACAGCAAAAGCAACACACGATAAAGACCAATAACCGCAGTCGGCTCTCTAATAGATCGTTAAATGCTTCAAATTGCAACCAACATCCAACAGCAGCGGCAGCAGTTACAGAAACAGCAACAACAACAATTGCTATAATTTATTTAAAGCTCATCCCGTGAGCACAGGAATTTACATTACAAGTGTGTGTGTGTGTTTTTATGGAAGCTTCAGTTCCTTAAACAACAAAAGAAAACGAAAACACATTAACATTGCCAACGACAACTAATCCAAGTGCAGGAGAAGTCGTAACTGCAAAGTTGCGAGATATCCGTGGCAGGTACACCAAATAAGCTGATCTTTACTGCAGTTGAAGCAACGTAACAACAACGACAACGTATTGAAAAAAATTAAACTGTTGCACAGGAAAACAGTATTTATCGATTAAAATCAAACAGCCAGCCAAGCAACCATCCATCCAATCCAATCCAAACCGATCCAAACAGTTCAATGAACGTTTTTTTTATTATTTTTTTACATCTTACGACAATAAATTGAAACATTGAAAGGCAAATAGAGAAACAAAACGTTTGCAACGTTTGGTCTAACCACGCCACCTCCTTCACCTTTACAACTTCATTTCATCCAAACTCAACTCAACTCAGCTCATCTGGAATTCTTTTCTTTTCTTCTCTTCATTGGAACCCTGTTCATAAGAAAACCTTCTGAAATTAATACCACACAGCCGTGCTTCCAATAAGCTCCATGTAAAATGCAAGCAACCAAACAATGCAGTCTTTGGTCTCTTATAACAGGTCTCAGCAGTTTGCTGGTCTTAACGCAAGCTCAGGTCATCGATACAAATGCCCTGTACCTGCGCAATCATACGCCTTCGTTGTCCACCACGTTACAGCAGCATTCGGCTACAGCCACAACACCAGTCCAGCAAACTTCAACGCCTAATTATGGCAGTTCCCCCAATCAGCCGCCTTGGCTTAACCATTCATCATCCACTGGCCAAGGGCGTTCAAATACGGCACGTAACCTGTATGCTCCATATCAAAGCTTCTCTAAAGTAGATGTAGCCAACTTTCCTAATTTGCTTATAAGGCCTGATGGCTCAGCTGTGCAGACTTTTGGTGCCTATCGTAATGCCCGCTCTTTTAAGCCAGTGATAAATCAGCCACAACAGGCCCTTCGGCGTTCGGACTCAGCTGAAGTGGAAATTATTGCCGCACCTGCCGTAGAATTACCAGCCAGCCCTTTGATTACAGTACCGAGACAATTGGTGCCAGCACATGCAGTGAACCTTAGTAGAGTGGGTCGTAAACGCAATTACATGTATATACCTTTGCAGCAAGATCAGTCCAATTATCTTTTACAATTGAAACCCAAAACGAATGGCTCTTTGGCTGACCTGAAGCCGCCCAGTACAAAAGTGGAACCTGTTTTACCAGAGCTTAGCGATGATACTCCCAACTTTAATGAGAAAACTGAACGCAGTGATGTTAACATACCTAGTCCTCTAACATCCACTGATCGTTATGATCATGGTGAGGAGAATAGCAGTAGGCGTGTGGGTTTCTCTTTCCCCAGCTATAGTCTTAGTCCTGCCAATCCCTTCCAGCCACAAGCCTATAGAGAAGATAATCCAATCTTTACAGAGTCTACGGGCTTTGAGCGTCCCTTCAGTGATGATGACAAGGATAAACGCTTGACACGGCAACTGGTATTCGAACCAGACGTGTCTCCCACTTCGTATTCATATGACTTTTCTAGCATAGGCTCCAGTTCCATACCACATACTCTAAATGCTGCAATTGCCCAGGGTAAACAATATCGTGATGAAGTTACTAAATTTGGTGACATCAATGGTCCCATAACAGCTTTGCCGCAAAGGCCTCAAAGAGGTATTTATTTTGGTGATACCGAATTCAGAACTGGCACTCTGTCTAGGCCCTATACACAACAGCAAAAAAACTTCAATGAGTATGTAGGTCCAGCAGATCCCTCCAGTTCACGTAAAAGTCGTTACTTTCCGTATAAATCTTCACGAAGTCCAAGAGTGGTATTCCCAGTCAATGATAATGTAGGCGCTACCGGTCCCAGCAGCACGGGCACTGGCGTCTATTTCAACGATAACGTTGTCTTCCGGGATCAAAATTTCGGCATCAACGAATTAGCTTCCATCCAGGATGTACGCAATGAATTCAGTTTACAGGACTTGGATAGCTCATCGGATAGTAGCACACCATCAGTGGCCCAGTCGGCCAGTACATTTAAGGAGAAAGGTATGTATTTTGGGGTCTTATATTAAAAGGGGGAATTTTGTAAAATACGTATTCCACAAACATAGAAAACTAATCAGACTTCTGCTTATTAAAAAACATATTAAAACATTAAACAACAACAACAGCATTCAAATCATAAGCGAAAGTAAACGAAGTGAGTGGTAAACAGTTCACCGTCAAGCAACTGCATTGTTTGAGGTTAGAAATAGATTGGAGGGTATTCTGAAACACAGGGAGGAAACCGTTAAGCGATTGTAATGAATAATCAATTCAGTTTAAGAAGGATGTAAGGTTGATATAAGGACCTTAAAGAGACCTTAAAGTTAGAGCAACAGATTAGAAGTTTGAAATAAAAAAAAACCTTAGAAATGGTAGATGTTGTTCAGCCATAGTTGTAAATATTTAAACTAATGCAAGTTAACGGGTTCAACAAGAACTAAAATAGGATAGTTCTGAGGTGTATGAAGAAATTTAAAGTGATACAATGGGTGTATTTATTTTACTATCATAAGGTTCAGCCCTTGCGCTGACCAACTTCTTCCTTTTCCCTGATTTTGGTGGAACTTGGTCAGTACAGGGACTGCGTTCACCCGTGGCATCACAACGGGCCGCTATGCGTGCTCAAGTGAGCTTTGTGATATCAGAGCTACCACTCCGACCTAAACCTAAACCACAAGGAAACTCATCATTTTTGAATGATTTTATTTAAGATTTCGCCATTTTGAAGGTAGTTCCAATATAACTGTCTCACAACTACCCTAGCCTTTGAAAGATACTGAAACAAATGGAGAAGAATATTTCAATTCCGCAGCCCATCAAAATATTCAACCCTTAAACCAGGTCGTACTTTCTAAATACACTTTTGATGCACTTAATCCGTGTGCGGGTTAAAAATCTTGTCGATCTGTAATCCACTCTAATATCGACAAACACCGTTAACCCCACCATGGACCGCAGCTCACCACGATTCGCCTACAACTGTTTTCCCTTGATATTGTTGTAAGTAGCAATTATTCATTAGCAGCCACGTTTCCCTACAGAAATGAATGCATTTTCAAGTTGTTTTGATAGATTTTTCGTAAAAAGTGCTTACAAAACTATCAGACTCTAGGTTATCGATTTTATCGGCTATCGAAATGAAATAGATGACCGCATAATGTATTGAACTGGGTTATCGAAGACACTGTTATTAACTTCAATCTTTTGCTAAGGACTTTACTCCTGAGGGTTTTCATAAAGGTAATCAATATAATCCCCTAGTATATAGTCTAGTAGATAGAGTGTTGGTTTATTAGCTCAGATATGTCGATAGTGAATAAACTTGTCATGAAAAGTTTCTCAAAATATCTCTCTACTGTAGTTTGGAAACGACATTAAACAGGACCTACTGGATCAAATTGATAAACGCAATATGACCTACTGGATCAAATTGATAAACGCAATATGGGTGGTGTGATAAGCTAGGTTGTAATCCTGACTAAAGGGCTGTAATGTAGAGGTGTGAAACTATCGATAGTGCTACTATCGATAGTTTTTGATAGTTCATAAAAATATATCGATTTATCGAATCTAGACTATCAGTTCTTATACAAAATATCGATATATCGGCAATACTATCGTAACACTATCGGAGTCTCTCAAATAATACTAAATAACGCATTTTGTATAAACAAAAATAAACAAAACCGAACTTTATCTCTTAGTTCAAAAATAAAAGAAGTAAAAGGAAGCATATCCGAAACTATTTGACCAGCTTTACTAAACATTATTTTCGACTCAGTCGAGGTAGCTGGGCAAAAAGCAAATACACAAATGCAAGTATTTGCATCCCTTTCATATCACTTGAACGTGTCTGGAAATAAAATAATTGTTTTAAGTTATAAATAAATACATCTACATCTCCATTTTATAATAATACTGTGGGAATCACCAGTTTATAAATGCAAACAAAAAATTAGTGGTGGAACATTTACTATCGATAGTGGAAAAAAAACTATCGATAATAGTTAAATGTTTATATTTTGTAAAAAAAAAAACATCGATAGTAACGAAAAATATAAACTATCGATACTATCGATAGTTCCATCGATATTTTGACACCCCTACTGTAATGACCAATTATGCAAGTAATAAAAGAAAATAGTGACTAAAACTAATTTTAGTCGCTTTTCGATTATATTTTCTCACAGTTCTTTTATGGTGTCTAGTATTCCTTAGTGTAGACATCAGCCACAGGTTTCTCCCGAAATTCAAATACCACCATCTGTGTATGTAAAGATTTTGTTTATATTTAAAGCTACTGATTTAATAGGATAAGTTGCGTTCAAAGGTGGGAAAATCCCCGACACGATTTGGGCATTCCTTGTGTACCGGCTCACAGTCTCCATTGGTACAACAGACTTTTAGAATACGATTGTTGATCAACATGTCCTTCCATTATACCATGGAATTACATGGTAGCTTTAGAGTTCCAAAAATGGAATTTTATTCTTAATTTTCTTTTTAATTTCATTGCAATCGCTTAGGGTTTTCTAGCTTGCAATTGCATTTTTTGGCTTCATAACAATGTTTTGGGGTTTTTTGAAAATAAATGCAACAACATAGAACGACAATAAGGCACTGCTTGCTCTTTTTTTTTTTTGTTTTTTTTTTTTGGTAATTGTATGCTTCCACTTCCACTCTTTCTTTTTCCTTCTTTCTCTCTCTTTCTATACGTTTTTTTTTTTGTTTACCGATTCAGCTGACATCACAAGCGAACTGGAATGCCAGCATCGCGGTGGCACTTGTGAATTTTTTGTAGGCTGTTGGGTGACTGGCGGTCTATTGCAGGGCACTTGTAATGGACTATTACGTGGCTGCTGTCATCGTACAGCTAAATCGGCTAATTTGCGTACCTCCGAATATGTGGGCCATACAATCGATTTGACTGATCTTCCGCAAAAGAACTATGGACCGGTGAAAAATGATCCCAGTGAGTGTTTGACCAAAAAACCAAAAATAAAAAACAACAACAGCAACTTACTTAATTTTATTGTTTCTGTTAACAATACCAAACAAGACTATGAAATGATAAAAGAAAAAAAAAACTGCACGACTTATGAATTTAAAAAAACATTTCTATGAACTACTCTACTCGTACGATATCTGTGTGGGGTAGGAAGGTATCAACAGAAATTCCTTAACTATTTATGTATGTATGTATGTATGCATGTATGTGTCTTGAATTACTTTATCTGAGACATAACCTAACCCGGCTAATCTCTTATAATATGACCAAAAACAACAATAATAGTGGACTGGTATTTCTTATAAAGTGTTTAGTGGTGTTTAGTGGTGTTTAGTTAGAGGAGGAAAACCTCCCTCCTGCAATATATGGCATGTTTCATAATTTTTCTGTTTTTTTTTTGTTGTTTTTATTTCTTGGCATTCCATTACAAAATTGAAAAATTTTATAGTATTTTGCACGCTGTATACGATTATTTTTATTTTATTTTCTTTGGTTTTTTTTTTTTAAATAATAATTTATTGCATGATTTAAATTGCATGTATTTGCCCACAAACAAAACAACGTTCAAAATTTTATTGATAAACTTCCTTCTGGGATATTGTAATTGGAGTAGTTTCTAGATAAAAGCATGTTGTGAATATTTTAATAAGAAAAACGAAACATACTGTATTTCTAATGGTTCCGGTTAAAGGGAGTAGTGGTAGTAGTAGTTAGTGGTAGAAGTAAATATCTCTCAATTAATTCATCTCCTCTTTCAAAACTTATGTACTTATCAGGTGTAGGTTTGAAAACATATTGAAATATTTACAAAAAAAGGTGACCATAACCCACATGAATTGAAATGAACGTACAAACTTAAATAGTGTTCCTGCGGAAGATCAGCCAAAAATCGTTTTAATTTCTTAAATAATCTTTTTTAAAATTTTAAATCTCCCACACAAACACTGTTACATCCGTTAAATCATCAATCAATCATCACCATACAACTCCATCTCTCTCTTAATCTCTCCTCTTTATATCGCTTTTCATATTTCATTGCTCGCAAGCTTTTGTTTAAACACCGCTCTTTATTTATCTATGCATTGTATGTAGAAAGCTTTTAAATTGCACTAAAGTTTGTTAAAACAACAATAAAACCAATAAAACCAATTAAATATTTAATAAAATCAAGATTAATAATGGTATGTTGAAATTTGTGTAAAAAACCTTTGATTTCTAGGTTGTGGCATTTCATTGGCAAAGCAAACTGCTCAGCGACGTATAGTGGGTGGTGATGATGCTGGTTTTGGTTCATTCCCCTGGCAGGCCTATATCAGAATTGGTTCCTCAAGGTAAGTTTTGTTTTTTTTGTAACACACATTCAAACTCAATTAAAAAATCTTTCTCTTGTTTAAAACAGATGTGGTGGCTCTTTGATTTCACGACGTCATGTGGTTACCGCTGGCCATTGTGTAGCCAGAGCTACTCCCCGGCAAGTTCATGTTACCCTCGGCGATTATGTTATAAATTCAGCCGTAGAACCCTTGCCAGCCTATACATTTGGTGTACGACGTATCGATGTACATCCCTATTTCAAATTTACGCCTCAAGCAGATCGTTTTGATGTTTCCGTCTTGACATTGGAAAGAACCGTACACTTTATGCCCCATATAGGTACTACTGATGTCTATAAAAGATGGTGTATGTTTGGTTTTCTAAATAAAACATTTTTGTGTTCTTTTTAAAGCTCCCATATGTTTGCCCGAAAAGAATGAAGATTTCTTAGGTAAATTCGGTTGGGCTGCGGGTTGGGGTGCTCTTAATCCCGGTTCAAGACTGCGTCCAAAAACTTTGCAGGCTGTTGATGTACCAGTTATTGAAAATAGGTAATCACTTAATTATGAAAATGTCCTTAAAGAAAATTCTTATTTTAATTCAGCTAGCTGAATAACTATACAACTTGCTGAATTAGAATGTAGCTTGCTGAATAACAATTTAGCTTGCTGAATAATAATTTAGCTTGCTGAATAACAATTTAGCATGCTGAATAACAATTTAGCTTGCTGAATAACAATTTAGTTTGCGGAATAACAATTTAGCTTGCTGAATAACAATACAGCTTGCTAAATAACTATTCAGTTTGCTAAATAACTATTCAGTCTGCTGAATAACAATTCAGCAGGTTATGTAACTCAAACATTAGCAAAAAAATTCATTTTTTCATGATTCCAGCTGCTCATCATTAAAAATTAAAATTAAAATTCATTAAAATGCAAATAATGGTCTCCTAAAATATAAAATTCCAAATTCAGCACGCTGAATGTAACATTTATATTGCTGAATATAGAAATTTTTATCCCGCATGATATTAAACAAAAATTTTTTTAATTTTTCTAGAATTTGTGAAAGATGGCATAGACAGAATGGCATAAATGTTGTCATATACCCTGAAATGATGTGTGCCGGTTATCGTAATGGTGGCAAAGATTCGTGTCAAGGCGATTCTGGCGGTCCATTGATGCATGAAAAGAACGGACGTTGGTATTTAATAGGTATTTAAATTGGCTTTCAAAATCCTTAAAACAAATTCTTAATCATCCACGTTTTATTTTTGTTTTTCAGGCGTTGTTTCAGCTGGCTATTCGTGTGCCTCACGAGGCCAGCCTGGTATCTATCATCGTGTACCCTATACTGTTGACTGGATTTCACATGTTGTTGGCTTAACAACCAGTGTTTAAGATACAACATACATATACAAACATACAAAGACAAATCTATTGTAAATAGTATTCATACATATTTCTTGAAATTCAAATTTTATTTTTTTCTAATACTTTTGACACTGTTTATCTGTCTTCATATGCTGTCCTTCTAACTTCCAATGCTTCGTTTTCCGTTTTCCAATTTTCAAATACTTTCCTCATCTCATTAATATTAGAATGCGTAGTAATTTTTAATTTAAATTTGTTTCTTTTGTTTTACAAAAACAAAAAAAAGTAAAAAAGAAAACAGAATTATTTTTAATTTTAAGCTTTATAAGTCTTTTATATTTATTAACCTCTTTATTAATGTTATTTTATTGCAACAATTTCTTTTGTTTAGAAGAGAAAAATGTTAATTTTTTTAACATATTTTTGTTTTTTAAATCCTTAAGATTGATTGATTGTATTGTTCAATCAAAATACAAACTAGAATTAACCAGGATTTAAACACTGTTTAGTTGTAACGTTTTTATATTTATTCAAAATGTAATTTATTTTAATTTTAATATCGTATCGTAAAGAAATATGAAACAAACAAACAAAAATACTATATATATATATACAAAATGAATTAATTGTAAATAAAAAAAAAACAAAAAATATGAAATAAATAAAATAAAATCGAGAAATTTTGTTTTTAAAAAATTTTTATAATTTTATTTACATATATTTTCAAAGATCAGTAATGAGTATTCAAAAAGATGTGTAGAATCGAATCATACTCATAATTTCTAATACTTATACCCATTCATACTTATTTTAATATCATGGAACCTCTACTCATATTCAAAGTTTGAAGTGTAGTCATCATATTCATACTTAACAACAACACGTATAATGTTGTTGAATTCGACTCTCCATAACTCAACCTATATGTATACACGAATCACAAAATAATTATGAATCGCATACGAACTCTATAATACTCACTAGAAGGTTGGGTGTTTGCTCTGCTTAATGGTCTGTCTTTTTTTGCTTATGTGGCCTAAATTTCTGAATCTATATGAGTAGGCTTATGAATCAAACATATTTCGAATGGTATGAGTTTGATGTCAACATTGTACGCATATTCATTGCAACATGTACTTATAAATCAACCTTGTAGTGAGTATGAATGAATCAGACATTCATACATTCATACATAAATTGTTGGCTCACTTATATTCAAAATTTCATGAGTGCTTAGGAATAGCGAAAAAACCATTCATTGCTGATCTCTGGAACTCCCTTTTAAACTCTTTTAAATTCTTGAATATTTTAACAATTCTATCGTACTTATCATTTATTAGAAATTTAAATTTCTTGATTGTTGTCCTTTTTATCTTTCTGGCGAGTGAAGGAGGCCTATTTACTTACTTACTTACTTAATTAGTCATTACAACTATTTATTCAGGTTTACAAACTAGCTTCTCACGCCACTCATTTTGTGGGTCTTAATTTTATTCGTGAGTGTTGGGATCTACTGTTTAATGTTGACTCCTAAGGACAGATTTTTTAAAAACAGCTTTCCATGGCAATTTTATTTGCTCTCAGAGATACTACCAGAAAACTGCTTGTTTTGTTCGATGATGTCTAACCTAGGGATCTGGTTAGCATCTAATAAACCAACACACTACCTACCAGACTATTGAAAGGAAACATCATCAAAACCTACACAGAAAGAAAAACGGCGTGCTAAAATTAACTTTTCTATTCTCAATTTTAGCCGAAAAAACGTGCTTGAAAAATTAAGCCCGTTTTGGCTATCGTTTGCTTAAAACAAGCAAAAAACGGGATTGATTTAAAAAACTAAACCTTATATTACTAAAATCAACACTAAAAAACTCAAATCTATTTAAAAAAGTGTTATTTTGAGTGCAAAATAGGATTAAATAAAAATTAACAAGTATTTTCCTTGAATTAAGCAAACAAAGGGTTAAATCAAACGCTGAGAGAAAATGAGCGAAGTACAACTTACTCTCTCATCTGCTCTCATAATCAGTGTTGCCACTTACTTGAACTTAAATCAACTTTATAATTCTTGAAACAAGTGCGCTTAATGATTACTTCAACTTCTGACTCTCTTGAATCAAGTACAAATTCGACCTTAATTCAAGAAAAAAATGCTTAAACCAAATACATGATGAGATCACTTTGATCCCAAAAAGGCTTGAATCGCGCTAACATCAACACTTTTGTACTTGGCTGATTCGGGCTTGATTCAACTCTTTTGTACTTGATTCAAGCCAAACCGTACTTACCGTACTATTGTGACCGATATGGATTGATTCAAGCCCGGATGACTTGATTATTTTTTTGAGTGTAGACCATTCGAATGAATGCAAAGAACTCGTAATCTATCGACAAACCATTGAGGAAGTGTATTAAGAACAGTACGCTCAAGCCACATGTAATGATGCTGATCCATGCTGCAGCATCTCTGCGCAACAAATCATGGAATGAACTGAAGACGCCACCGAATGCAATAGATGTGTGGAGTTCTTTGTATAAACACTACTTTTAAAGCAGTGGACTCGATCGTAGTCTAGATTTTACGAAGCCTATGATCAGAATATGAATCTTCGATAAGCTGTTTGCTTGGCGGTCATGGAATATTTACAGATAACTTGAAGATTTACGGATAACTTGAAGACTTAAGCTAGAACTTAAAGGAACGTAATAGAATGTAAAAAGCAATGATAACGAATGGGTAATCGTAATGGTAAGCATGTGCATTATTTTCGCATGCTATAAAAGAACTTACGTTCTGTGAACGTTCGACTAGCTTTAAGCTGACAGTGGGACGGGTATCTATAGTGTGGATTTGCCATCCTGTAGGCTACCCGATGAGTGCATTGTATTTCAGCCTCGCAATCACGAAACCAACAGAACTGATGTGGAAAGAAGTGCGTCCATTGATACGGGGGTCAATTATGTTGTTAATCAAGATGCTCTGAAGGCACTATGTTTGCTTGAGTTTGGTTCAGTACAGAGGAAGGCCCTCACTTTGCTTCTAGGTAGGCATTGCATTGAATTTCGTAGCATTGTAATGTAAGGAGTACTTAGACTACAAATAAAAGTGTGGGAGAGTGAGCGCTTCATATGCCCCTACTGCTCCAAACATTGGCTTATTTTTCCAATGCGAGGAAAAATACCAGATAAAACCGTAGACTGATATACTGCATATGAAGACAGTGAGCATTATTTTTCATTAAATTTCTTAGATTAATTTGTGGAAATTAATCTATGAATAGTCTATTGAACGGGTTATAATATCCGAACAAAAGTTTGTTGGTCCTTAATGGTTTAATTTTGCTTTCTTCTTTTGGTAAAAGTGTTATGGTTTCAATTCCAAGTAACAGATTGTATTTAATCATGCATGCAAATTAACCCAGTTTAAAGGCATTACAATTTTATAGCCTTCGACCCTTAAAGGGTTAATCACTTTGGGAATGTTTTACTAACCCGTAAATTAATTATAACCTGAGCTTATTATAAATAAAACGAATAAAAAAATTTATAATTTTTAGAGGGAATTGGTACAGAGACAGAGACCGGCAATTAAAGATGACATGCAAGCAAACACATCTCAAAAAAGCAACAACAACAAAAAAAAAAACAAGACCGCTAAACACCACCAGCACTTATGCTTGAAAGAAACTAGAAATTTTTCTTTTCTTTTTTCTTTTTTTTTAAGAAACAACAAAAACACACATAAAACAGTGATTATATTCTTAACAGGCAATCGTTGTTTTTCTATTTTTTTTATACGTTTATTAAATAGAAAATGAAACACGAGAAGAAGAAGAAGAAGAAGAAAAAATAAAAGACTTCTTGGAACCTGTTGTAGCTATTCCAACATTTACAATATGGACGAATGTTCTCATTAGTCAATGATGGAGCTGATGGTGATGCTGATGTTGGTTACTTTTACTCTTCTAAACATCAGTTATATTTGGTTGGCCAACGTATGTAGACGTTAAATTTAAAATTTCAAAACAAAAAACAAAAAAAAGAACAAAAAGACTGTTTTGCTTTTATTTAAAAAGGCAATCTTGTCATAAAGCTGTGAATAGCTAACTGTAGCACAGTGTAATTTGATTTGAACAACATTAATAACGTATTAAAGTTTTTAAAATGAGATTTTTCTTTAACACTTTTTTTAATGAATTTCTTTCTAATTGAACGAAAGTATAGCGTGAGAAACTCCGGTTTACATGAGTTACTCTAAGGCAGAACATGATTATTTCTGGATGTGTGTGTATGTGTATGGGTGTATGGATGTATGAATGTGTGTGAATATATGAAAACTTAATCAATTAAATTGTGACAGGCTATTGACAGCAAAATATATCAATTATTAAGGAAATTCATAGAGTTTCCTGTCTGTTATTAAGAAAAAAATTAAAATAAAAAAAAAATTGAAAATAATTTGGGAAAAATTTTGTGTCGACATATGTGTTTTCCAAAGTAATTAAAAGAAAAGTAAACATTTCACAAGCAAACAAACAAATAGAGCAAAACACTCAATACTTAACTACTTTGTTTGGTTTTCTGCAATCCATTCTAAACAATCTTTTGTAAATACATATGACCGTCAGCTTTAATTTCTTTTATTGAAACTGCTCTGTAGCAATAATCATCGACGACATGAAATTAAAGCTTACAAAGTAAAGTAAAAAAAAAACGTTAAAAAAAAAGTAAAAATTAAATAAAAAAAAAACAACAACAAAAACAAATATTAATTTATTTATTTATACAAAAGCACAAATACACTCACTCAGCGTGGCAATTCTGTAATGGTGGTGATGTATGAAAAGTGGAGCATTTTCTGTTAGAAATTCTAGTGAATGGTGTCATTGCCAACTCAAATAATACCGTGGATTTAAAAGCGTGGAATATCTCCATAAGAAATATAAATTAAAAATAACAATATAATTAATTAATTTGTAAACGAAATTAAAACAAAATTGAACATCCATTAGGTATTGAAATAGGGTTCTTGGAAGGAAGGCTTTTTAATTTCTAAAAATTAAAGAAATTTTACTCGTATTGTGATTGATTGAAAACGATTTATGTGGAGGTATGTATATGTAGGTGGTTGAAGTCGCCGTAGTCTAGTAGGTAGTGTGTTGGCTTATTAGACGTAAGGCCTCGAGTCAAATCCCAGGTCAGACATCAAAACGAAATTTGAAAAAAAAAACATTTCTTTCAGAGTGTATAAATAAAAATTGCCATGAAAAGTTTCTCAAAAATTTGTCGTTCAGAAATGACTTCAAACTGTGGGTCCCGCCACTCATGTATGAAATTAACGCACACAACATGAGTGGAGTGAGAAACTAGGTCATAATTCCGACTGAAGGGTTGCAATGACCAATTATGTATGTATGTATGTATACTCAATAGCAGAGTAGATCATCAACTTTGCAAAGAATAAAACACATTTCTGACTTTATTTTTCGGTCCACAATATCATTTTTGCTTCATAAAGGGTGTTTTTTATAGAGGTATAGAACTTTAAGTTGGCATTACTTTTCAAGATGGCGACCGATTTAACAGCTGTCAAGTGGTATATTCTCAGTTTGGTTTGGCAATTCATCATGAATAGACTCACGCCTGAACACCGCTTGCAAATAGTGCAATTTTATTTCGAAAATAATGGTTCTGTGCGGAAAACGTATCGCGCACTACGTCCATTTTATCGTCGACAAAATCGTACATCAGAGCAGTTAATTCGATTAACCATTAACCGATTAACCGAACGTTTTCGCACCACGTTTACTCTTATTGATAACTCGCATCCCCAGAGACGCTGTACGGTGCGTACAGAAGAAGCTATTGCTGCTGTAGAGCGTAGCATTGAGGAAGACCCGAATGAGTCCATCCACCATCGAGCACAGGAATTGGATCTGTGTCCATCCACTTTATGGACGATTTTGCGGAAGGATCTTGGTTTGCGTGCTTACAAAATCCAACTCGTGCAAGAATTGAAGCCAAACGATCATCAAGTAAGGCGTAGATTCGTCGAATGGGCCCAAAACGAGATTACCGTTGTTCCCTATTTTCATAAGCGAATTTTGTTTAGCGATGAAGCGCACTTCTGGTTGAATGGCTACGTCAGCAAACAAAACTACCGCATTTGGAGTGAAGGCAATCCTCAAGTGTATGTGGAAACACCATTACATCCAGAAAAACTGACTGGTTGGTGCGCTTTATGGGCTGGTGGAATCATTGGTCCGTACTTTTTCAAAAACGATGGTGGCCAGAACGTTACAGTCAATGGTGATCGGTATAGAGCCATGATTACTAACTTTTTCATTCCTGAATTGAATAACCATGATGTCCAGGAGATGTGGTTTCAACAAGACGGCGCAACATGTCACACAGCTCGAGCCACAATAGATTTATTGAAAGACACGTTTGTGACCGCCTAATTTCACGTTTTGGACCTGTGAATTGGCCTCCAAGATCTTGTGATTTAACACCGCTAGACTACTTTCTGTGGGGCTATGTAAAGTCATTGGTCTATGCGGTAAAGCCACAAACGCTTGACCATTTGGAAGACAACATTCGCCGTGTTATTGCCGATATACGGCCACAAATGTTGGAAAAGAAAATTGGACGAAAATTGGACGTCCAGATTGGACTACATCCGCGCTAGACGTGGCGGTCATATGCCAGAAATCATATTAAAAATGTAATGCCACAAGATTATCTTTCGGATAAAGAAAAATTCATGTCAATCGAATGATCCATCGTTGTTTTATTGCAACTTAAAGTTCTATACCTCTATAAAAAACACCCTTTACAATCAAGTCTGAATACAAGCAATTAATTCAATGTGATATCTGTTTCAGTCGCCGTAGGGTAGTAGGCAACACTACCTACAGTGTCTTGGCTTGGCGCGAGGCCGTGATTCAAACACCAAAGTGGTTTCGAATTGAGGTAATAGCAATAAATAATAAGAATAATATGATAGTGGTACATACATTAGAATCCAATTTAAGCTAGGAAAGCCACCGAAACAGACAATCTCGTACTTGTCTTATTTAGCGAGTTTGTGTACCGATTAGCGATCAACTTCAACCCCCGCATATGCCTGCAACCTGGCAAGTACTACCCTAGCAGAACAGTTTTTCATTCAGAATCAATTTTCAATATTTTATAATCCAGTTTATCAAATCAAAGGCCTTTTGTAATACAATTCTTTTGCATTTTGTTTTATTCTTAGTTTCTACAAAATATAGTCCTTATTATTATTACCAGGTATAATTATTTTGTATTCTGATTTCCAATAAAATTTCTTTTAACACAGAAAAGAACATCAAAATTTCAAAAATAATTTTCAGAATTTTTATGAAAATAATAGAAAATATTGTCTCCAGTTCAAGAGGCAATAAACAGATTGAGAAATGCTGCAACAACGGTAACCCCAATTTTAGTAACACAAACGACATGTACTTATGGAATACTGTGACTCTAATCTTTGGACTACTCTACATAACGATAATTGCCCTGGCCTCGCAATCAGTTAAAGGAAGTATGATTCTTATATTTAATCTCATCTCGAAATCTTTATTTTTAATAAGTAAATGCGCGCCACCTCTCTTGCCCTCTCCTTTGCAGACATACTCAATAGTTTACTGGGTGTGCCATCGGAATGTATTCACCAAGGTGGTGTATGGCCATGTAAATTATCCTTTTCCTGTTGGCTGCAGGGAGGCAAACATGCACGAGGCTGTGGCTCTAATAAATGGTTATTTTCCTGTTGTATAGCTGCTGAGAGTGAAGTATCGCCCGCAGCCAATTTAGTGGAAACTGCATTGATGGAATATAACAAAAAGGTTACCGCACTGCCCAAAAGAGTATTTCTAAGGCGTAGAGATGATAATGATCTTTTGTTAAAGGTTAGTATAGTTATAGAAAGAAACTTAAGAAACGAGAGAAAATGAATTGAGTTTTCCTTTTTTTAATATTCCAGCCTGAATGTGGTTTGGCACGCAACTACCAGCGTACTTTACAGAAACGTATTATAGGCGGTCGGCCAGCAAATTTTGCTGAATACCCATGGCAGGCACATATACGCATAGCCGAGTATCAATGTGGTGGTGTTTTGGTCTCTAAAAATATGGTGGCCACTGCGGCCCACTGTGTGCAACAAGCTCGTCTTCAAGACATTTCTGTGTACTTAGGCGAATTGGATACACAAAATTTGGGTCAAACACAAGAACCTTTACCGGTAGAGAAACACAATGTCATACAAAAGATAATACATCCCCTATTTGAGTTTCGTATGACCCAACCGGATCGTTATGATTTGGCTTTATTGAAGTTGGCAAAGCCAACAGGTTTCAGGTGGGTATCTATTAATGCTCTGAAAGTTTGAGAATTTTTTAATGAACCTTTTCATTGCAGTGAACACATTTTACCCATTTGTCTGCCATTGTATCCCATACGTTTGATAGGACGCAAAGGTATTGTAGCCGGTTGGGGCAAAACTGAGGCCAGCTTAGGCCAGGCCGGTACGAATATGTTGCAAGTAGCCAGTGTACCTATAATAAGTAAGTAACAAACGTTGTTTTTCATAAAACTCTTTGCTTTGATAGCAAACAATTCTAGGTTTTTTAAAATAATTTTTTAAAATAACTAAAGGGTCCGCCAAATGACTTTGTTTTTTGAAAATGCTTTAAAAAAAACTACTGAATATTTTCTCAAATTTCTTTTTTTATTTGAAAGTACAATCCTTCCGGTTAATAATGGAAAATAATTTCATTCAAATGTCTGCCTCGGCTGGCCATGCAGTAGCCTACATGATCGGTCCAATTTTTAAGCACATTACCGATTGTGTGCAGCTGTGGCTTCACCAATGGCTTCAAGAATATTGTCCTTTAAAGCATCAATTGTCTCTGGCTTGTCGGCGTAACACTTATCTTTGACGGCACCCCACAAATAATAGTCCAACGGTGTCATTTCGCAGCTCCGAGGTGGCCAAACGACATCAGCTCTGCGGCTAATAATGCGTCCTGTTGAAACCAAAGGTTGCCAATATCCTCTTCTTCAATTTTTGTGAACAAAAATTCGTTCAACATGGCCCGATAACGGTCGCCATTGACTGTAGCGGCCACTCCTTGCTCATTTTCGAAGAAAAATGTCCCAATTATGCCTCTGGACCAAAATCCGCACCAAACAGTGACTCGTTTTGGGTGCGTCGGCTTTTCAATGTATGCGTGCGGTTTTTCTGTGCCCCAAATGCGACAATTTTGCTTGTTTACATACCCGCCAAGATCAAAATGAGCTTCATCTGAAGAGATGATTTTTTTTTGCCAAAATCGCCAGCATGGCCAGCCGAGGCAGCCATTAGAATGAAATTATTTTCCATTATTAACCGGAAGAATTGTTCTTTCAAATAAAAAAAGAAACTTGAGAAAATATTCAGTAGTTTTTTGTTAAAACATTTTCAAAAAAAAGTTATTTGGCAGACCCTTTAGATGGTGTTTTAATTTTGTTACACAGTGTAACCTTAAAACGTTTAATAATTGACTATGGCCTTAATATTACTTTTAGTATTTGAAATTTAAATTTTTTTTATTACACTTTAAGCCTCCCTGGAATGTTTGCGCTGGCATGAGAGTAAACAAATCGATGTGGAGCTATTCAATGAAATGTTTTGTGCTGGCCATTCTGATGGACATCAAGATGCTTGCCTGGGTGAGTGTAATGTTTCAAAAGTGAATGGTTTATGAAGTTTCATAGCTTCAAAGCATACTTTAAGGCAGTCATTTAAGAAATTGTAAATAAAACTTCCATACAATCTCTCTTACAGGTGATTCTGGTGGACCACTTATTATTAAAGAACGTGGTATGTGGCACATGTACTCAATTATTATTTGTTTTAATAATTATTTACTTTTTGTTTCTCTTTTTGTTGTTTTGAAACCTTAATTACTTATCATATTAACTGTTGCATTTCTCTGTTTAATTGCATTCTACTTACATAGGTCGTTATGTTTTAGTTGGCATTACCAGTGCCGGTTTTGGTTGTGGTGTCGATCATCAACCGGGCATCTATCATAATGTCCAGAAGACTACCAAATGGATACAAGAGGTTTTAATACGTAATACAATTTAATTTTAATTTTTGTTTTTATAAAGAAAGAAAGGAAGAAAAAAAGGAAAACTATTTACATGTACTTTTAATTATTAAGAATTAAAATTTACTTTTAATACAAATACAAAAATAGCTAAAGAGAGATTAATAAACATTTTCTATAATAAATTGTAAAATCGTTTTTACAAATTCAACAATGTGACCCAAATACAGTTCTCTGATAATTATTTAAATAAATAACCTTGAAATTTATTATTACACTACCCTAAACTGTTAAATATTGGCAATAATATTTTATTTATTTACATATATTTTTTCTTTCTATTTATTTACATTTTAACACATTTTGTAATCCAAAACACAGAAAAAAAACACACTACACTCAACCCATTCCTCCCTCATACTTTGCAAGCAATTATCCATAATTGATCTTGTAAATAACGCAACAAGTGCCATAATCAAAGAAGATTGTCAGAAAAGACAAAAAAAAAAATACAAATTAAAAATAAAAGTGTTAAGTGCTGGCTGCTCTTTTTGTTAAGCACAGGCCTATTGCCATTATGTCAACAGTCAGTAATGAGCAGAGAGGTCTAAAGAGCGTCAATAAAGCGTTGTACGTGTTAAAACAAGACAGACTTCAACGACAACAAAACCACTTTACCGCTTAAACTTAATAACTACGAAAGAAATACAAAAATACAGAAAGAAAAAAAAACAAGAAAAAGAAAAATACGTTCAAAAAATTATGTCATTTGGCCTTAAATGCTGCCAATTTTAGAAGAAGAAATGGGGAAACTGGCACAATCACCTGGGCACTTATAATAACAATCACTGCAGCAGCAGCGACTTGCAACAACAACAACAATTATTGTTACGTATTGTTTTTGTAATGAATTTTATAGTTCTCTGTCTTTCGCTCTCTTTCACTCTTTCACTGTCTCTCTCTCTCTCTCTCTGCCGATCTCATTTGTTTGTACACAGTTTTTTTTTTTGCCGTTAAGTTGTTGAAAATAAAAATAAGTTTCTATTAACCCCTTGAAGACCAAGCTGGTAGGAGAAAAGATAAGAAGAGAAATTTTTCTCTTACTTTTGCTGAATTCTCTCAATGGACCTCTTTTTATTTAAAGAGGCATTATGTCCATTGCAACATTGCTGGAAAACTGTTTACTCCTCACTACATGTTTGAAATCTATTATTGGATCCAGCCAGTACAGTTACAGACAACTAGTAAATCTATCCAACACATCCATCTTATTATAACTCTCGACAGACCCTGACTATCGACACGAACGAATACCATTCTAGTCAGAACAGACCTAACCACTGTAGTATATGTTAGGTTAGGTTAGGTCGGAGTGGTAGCTCTGATATCACAAAGCTCACTTGAGCACGCATAGCGGCCAGTTGTGATGCCACGGGTGAACGCAGTCCCTGTACTAACCAAGTTCCACCAAAATCAGTAGTATATGTACGGTGTAATCATTTAACATAAATGGAGGCCATACTGAAGGCTTTTCATATATGCAAACTTGTTTTCAAATTATCGTAGTGCTTAATGTAACGACAAACACCAGCTTAAAAAATGGCAAACAAGTAAATAAAAATAATATAAATGATGACTGCAGCGTTTTTCAGGCGGAGATTTTCGCAATCTTGAAGGCTATTGAGGCCATAGCTGGTGGCCCAGCTTCGGATTCGGAATCTTACGTGATTTCCGTTGACAGTCAGGCTGCCCTTAGGGCTATTGAGTCGGTCTGGTGCAAATCATGGTCGTTGAGGACTATTGGACTAGATCGTATCCGTCTTTGCTGGGTTCCGGGTCATAGCGGAATACTGGGCAATGAGACGGCGGATGCCCTCGCTAGGTTAGGGTCGCTCTCTGGGGGCGATTTAATAGTTGGTCCTGACCCCCCGGTCTGCCACCTCTACGGTCTCATCAACGGATGGGTCGGGGAGGAAGAGCAGAGACGTTGGGGGAACGGATCGGGATGTTTTGTTTCTAGATGTCTATGGCCTGCTGTGCACAGTAAGAGAACAGGTTGGCTGCTGGGCTTGGATAAGGCGTGTTGCGATGAGGAGGAGTTGGAGACTATCGAACACCTCCTCTGTAACTGCCCAGCCCTTGGTAGGTTGAGGCTGAGGACCCTTGGCAGGGCCTCCTTTGAGAGTTTGAACTCTGTGTCGAGAGCAGACATCAAGGCTCTCCACAGATTCACTAGGGGCTTATGCTGGTTGAGAGGCGCTAGGGCTTCATAAGGGTAGTCGCGCTCTCTCTTCTTTGTTGGGTCTGTGTGACACCTCCACTTCCCATTCTCCCTTTCCTATCTCCTCTCCTTTCTATCCTATTCCCACTCTTATCCTTCCTCTTTAAGGACGTTGTACAATGGGTCAATTCGACCTCCGGGTACTGTGCTTGTCTTAATTGACAAGTACACGTCCCCTAACCTAACCTAACCTAAATAAAAATATACAAACAACACTACAAGAATAAATGTAAACAAAATACACAAACAACACTACAATAATAAACATCGTTGTTTACATTTATAGAGATTTCGAGAAGGCGAAGCCATGAGCATTCAAGAGCATTCATCAGTCTGTTTACTCTGCCACATAAAAGGCAAGGCAAATCAGGCAAGCGAGTGAGTGAAGTTCAGTCAGTCTTGTGTGAAGATGCGGTGTTTTTAAGGAGAGTAATCGTGGTTTGAAGATCTCCGTTACAAAGATCTGTCGAATAATTGTCTAATAATTGTTATTGTTTATGCAAAGGGTGTAAACAGAGGAATAACAAAGAAAATCAATTGTTGTTGTTTACATCAAGTTGTGAACACTGGTACACAGGATTGTGCGAATAAGAAAGAATTTTAATTAAAACTAAACATAAATTTATTTTTATTTTATGTATTTTCAATCTACGAGCTCATATTTTAAAAGTTTTTAAAAGCTAAAAATGTAACGAAATATAAGGACCCAATCACCTCTAAACGTGTTAAAAAAGATAACATGAACTGTTTAACTGAAATTGATTTGTTTAAAACGTTTAAAATCAACTCTATTGTAATAATTTCGGCTTCCACTTCAAATCAACACGGACACTAAGCTTTAATATGCCGCTATAGGCAGTGACTGAACAGACACGACAATTTTACTAAATTAACTCACAAGCTCCACAAACAACACAATACATTTAAAATAATCATAATAAAAAAATAAAATAAATATAAAATAATAATTTATACACTTAAATTTACTACATATTATTTTTATCTGTTTAAACTTTAAAACAGTCTGCTCTCACCATCGCATTAAATCAGTTAGCGAGCGTTGCCAGCCATTTAAGAAATTATGCAATTTTATAAAAAATATTTCAAGTAGAGGTAAGCTGTCTCTGTTTTATTTCACATGAAAGATATTTAGGACACAATCTAAAATGAAATTCTTGTTAAAAAAAAAGAAAAATATTTAAAAGATACACAAAAGATTTCATAACCATCGAGAGATATAAATGACAAAGAGATGTCATTATTTCGAATGCACTTCCCTAATATGTACGAGTATGTATATTCAACCTTGACTTAATTGCAGTCTTCGACATTCGAACCAGTTTTCGTTAATGATGGCCGGATTGACAAGATGTCAATACAACTTCAACCGGAAATTTTCAATTAATTTCTATAGAAAACTCCATTATTAGTCATTGACACTTGTCACACACATGCACACATAGATATATTGGAAAGAAGAGTGTTTGTAATAGCATAAGTAGATACATACATACATATGTATGTATTATGCATAGGCCCGTATGTACAAGTTAAAGTACGAACCTGTATTTGCACGTACATGTTGTATTATGCAAGAGCAAGTCTTTTGCTTTATATGGCGGCAAGACAAAATGGAAAATTATAATAATTTGTTGTGTTGATTGTTGTTATTTACTTTGTTAAAAAAAAATATACAAACAAACAAAAATCTTTTTGTCAATTTAAGAGAGTATTCACACCTATTTTATGAGCAAAATAAAAAGCATTGAATGCACACCTAATACTGCTCAACTAATTTTTTTTTGTAACAAAATTGTCATTGTCAACGGGTACTCTTGATCATCGAATCTGGTGGTAATTACTGACCATTCATCACAAGGCCATACAATTCAAAAAAACTCAGACTCTATGCTTATTATGACAGATTTTTTAATCATGAAATGGAATTACAGTTGCATTGTTTTCCGTTTCCAAAACAATGATTTGCTAACAAATCAGATGCTCTATAGCTTCTCCAGTTTGTTGATGAGATTCACCAAATTAGGTTGATAGTGCAGGTATTCACTTATCAAAGAATTGTTTGTTTTTATGTCAATTGCTTATTAATGGATTACGTATGTAAGAAACCGCGTTAGGGTTTTTTTTTTCTTATGTTACAACGAAAATTTATTCAAATTAATTGTAATTGACGTATTGAATGTATTATAATCCTCTTACTCTTACGATTGGATGTCCGTGATTATTGTTCTTTCCTTGTTCTGTATTTTCAGAGTTTTTGACAGACGACTGCTGAGAGAAAGTCGCCGATGAAATATTTTATTTGAGATATCTGAACGAGTGTTTGAATCAGGGGCTCTCGAATAATAAGCTAACAAACTAGCTACTAGACAATGGCAAATTCATTAATTGGAAAGGATTTTTAATTAAGTGTGCACAGACCGATACATATATACCTACATAATTGGTCATTGCAACCCTTTAGTCAGGATTATGTCATAGTTTCTCACACCACTTAGGTTAGGTTAGGTTAGAGGACTTGTCAACTGTGACAAGTACAGTACCCGGAGGTCGAATTGACTCACACCACTCGTGTTGTATGCGTTAATTTTATACATGAGTAGCGGGACCAACAGTTTAAAGTCGACTCCGAACGACAAATTTTTGAGAAGCTTTTCATGGCAATTTTTACTCTCAGAGTTTTTGCCAGAAATCTGCTGAGAGGAAGTCGCCGAAGAAATATTTTCATATTTTCATTTTGATGTCTGACCTGGGCTTTGAACTCGGGCCTTTCGTCTAATGAGCCAACACACTATCTACTAGACCACGGCGACTTATTCTCACACCACTTATGTTGTGTGTTAATTTTATGCATGAGCGGTGGGAGCTACAGTTTAAACTCGATTCCGAACGACAGATTTTTAAGAAAATTTTCATGGCAATTTTATTTACTCTTAGAGTTTTTGCCAGAAGTCTGCTGCTTTGTGTTTAGTTTTAATTAAAATTCTTTATTATTCGCCCAATTCTGTGTGCCACTGTTCACAACTTGATGTAAACAACAACAATTGCTTTTCTTTGTTATTCCTCTGCTCATACTCTTTGCATAAACAATACTCTTTGACAGAAAACTGCTGAAAAGAAGTCACCGATAAGAAAGAGAGCGTCAAAGTTTTAGAATGTACGTTCAGGATAGAGAATAATGCTTGAAATAATGGTCTAATGGTATTAGTTTAGAACACACTTCACTGTAATATCCATAAATATTGAAAAGCAAGCAAGAATGGAACTATATTGTTGTTAAAAATCCAGTAGAAAAGATTCTTTGGAGGCTAATCGTACACGAGATGACAATTCTGTACGATAAGCCTTCAAATAATTCAGGAGAGGGCAACTCTCATTTATATAAAATATATGAATCAACAAGAGTTTCCCTCTTTCTTACGTACACTATAAATTTAACCACAATAGTTAAATATTGGAACGGTATAAGGCGCTGAACAGGTTAACTTATGGCCATAGGAGCCGCAACATGCGCTGTAGTAGTTGTATATCATTCAGCCCAGAAGGGGCTATAATACACAATCGATCTACCGAGCATAAAGTACATAAAGAGCACATAACCTCACATTTAGCACTATTTTACGTTTAGTTTTAAAATCATAAATACATTTAATAAATAATTCTTACAAGAACTGTGTGTAATAAAAAAAAGAAAACATAAGTAGTCGTGACAGAAGTTTTTACACTCATAATGATGAGCAAAGTAAATTTTTTTGTAAATATTTGACACGAAAAACAGTAAAAAAATTTCAAATATTTCTTGTTACTGAGTCACAATAAATTCCCCATAAACTTAATGAATAATAAAATACAATAAATTATAAACAATTTGCTTTTATAAAATCAATCACTCACCTTAGAAAAATTGAAAGGAATGTGACGACATTAATATCCAATTGATGACCTTCAATTTTGTATGGAATTCCCTATAAGTCGGTTAATTGTTAATGGCTAAAAGAAAAAGACACAGAAATAAAAGAGTTATTATCATTGCTCTCCAATAAAAGTAAACATAAATGGAAAAAATCCTCTCTTTCAGTCTTTACATAATTTGCCTAAACTCAGTTTTGATAGACACTGTCTTAATGAATTGGTTTTATATAAAGTTTGAACCTTGCAGAGAGAAAGAGAGGTAAACTTTTAAGTAAATTTTTATAAAAGGGAAATAAAAATTTATTAGTTTTATATTACGTTACATATATGAGGTGGGCTTAATAAGTTTGGTTAACTATAGAGTTGTGATTGATATTAATTTAATTCAAAATTTCTTTGTTAGAAGAAATAATGATCATTTCTACAATTCTTTTAAATTATCAAACATTTTCAATACATCACTAGATTGCCTTTAACCACCCTCGTAAAACTTTATCGGCAGTTATCATAAAATATTACGACAATCGCAAAGATTTGTTTTGTCAATGCAAACTCATACTCATACTTTTTACTCATTTTTTCTTTCTTCTGACGATTGGCTTTGTATCTGTCGTATATTTGTTTTTGTTTCCCTCATGTATTTGTTGTTTTATTTACTTTCGATTTCATTTGACTTTGTTTGACTGCTTTTATAGACAGGCAAACGACACATATGTACGTAGGTACACACACTTACACTTATGCTTATTAATTACTAGTAAAAGAGTATTTAAGCCAAGTTTTAAACCAAAACAATAACAAAAACACAACAAATTTTACCACAAAAGCACAATTTCAAAACATTAAACCTTACTTGTATATGATATATGTATGCATGCATGTGTAAGTATATATGTGCATATGTGTACATATGTGATGATCCCATATGTTTTGTGGAAAAAAAAAACTGATTTTCTGTTGGAGCTGAGTAAAGAGTTGATGATTTTGTATGGCTGTCATAGTGTTATTGGGTATTTTGACGCAAAAACACATACCTGATCAATTAAACGGAATGCAACAGTAACAGTATAAGTAACGGAAACGAACGCTACCTACCGAAACTAAATGTGACAAAAATTTTACGAAGATTTTTATACGTGCCCGGTCTAAATGGTCTGAAACATCACGGCCCAGCCAAAGAGTTACGCGATTTTTTTCAAGTGATAAATACGAAAAGTATTTTGCATTTTTGATAAGCAAACCAACAACAAAAAATATTACAAATATTTTGTGTATGCAAAGTGTATAAAATTAATGAAAAAATAAATTCAAAATACCGATCATAATAAATAAATAAATAAAAAACGAACACACACACAAAATTAGGTTACAATTGTTCAATTGTTTAAAATTTGAAAAAGAGGAAAAAAAACAATCGAAAAAAACCAAAAAAATTAAATGTTTATGTGTATAATTAAATAAATTAAAAAAAAATATGTTTCAATAATCATTTAAAATATAAAATAATAAGAAATACGCATCTTTTGTTATACAAAGTAAAATAAAATAAAATTCATTAAAAAAAAAGTAAAATCATTATGCTTAGAACTACTCATTATGAAAAGTTTCTTTTAAATGGAAATGTTTTAATAAAGTGGTTGTTGTCTGTACTAATCGTATGTAGTGTTGTGGTAAATGCTTCCGTTAACTATAATTCCGTTTATAATGAGGCCATTAACCCGGAACTAAAACAGGCCATACAAAAGGATTTACCCAAAGAAGCAAAATTTTTCGATGAATTGGATTGTAAGTAGTTATGAACATAAATTGAGAGATTTTACCTTGCATAGAAACATAATTCTTTAAAGCTATTTCAAAATAAACAGTTAAAGTAAAATCAATACAGTTGTATAATTCCTAGTCATCGTAGTCTAGTTCAAATTAGAGGCCAGACATCTCGCATGAAACGATCATTTAAATGGTCTAGGTTTTGATGATGTTTACATAGAGTAGTCTGGTAGATAGTGTGTTGGCTTATTAGACACGAACCCGTGGTTGAAACCCCAGCTCAGACATCAAAATGAAATATAAAAACATATTTCTCCGGCAACTGCCTGTCAGCAGATTTTTGGCAAAAACTCGTGTAGTAAATAAAATTGCCATGAAAAAGAGTTTCCTATACGAAGTCGACATTAACTTGTAGGTCTCTCCATTTATAGATAAAATTAACACACACAACATAAGTGGTGTGATAAGCTGGGTAGTAGTCCTAACTGAAGGATTGTAATGACCAATTAAATAATTAAGTTAGTCTTATATAGAGCACACTTCCTGCAGAACTTCTCGTGGCTTTTTATATTATTCAGTCGAACGAACCATTGAACGGAAGATGGGCAGATGTTAGGACACTCTTTTCGCAAAATAAAGGGCTATCCATTTCGTGGTTTCAAAAGTATGGGGCTGCAATTCGACATCTGTCAAACTAAGTTGTGAAACCAATTTTTTCCTTTTCAGTTGAAAGTCTGACATTGACGAAAATGTATCGCTTAACTATCACACAACGCATAAAAATGATCAAAACCTACTACAAAAATGGTGATTCTGCCACAGCCACGTATCGGCAATTTTTCGAACAAAATTTTCTTTAGCGATGAAGCACATCTCACACTCGGTGGGTATGTTAATAAACAAAATTGTCTTATTTGGGGTTCTGAGAATTCTCAAGTAATTGAAGACAGGCCATTACATCCAGAAAAAGTCACTGTTTCGTGCTCTCTTTGGTCCGAAAGTGTGATTGGACCTTACTACATCGAAAACGACGATGGAACGACTGTCACCGTCAATTCGGAGCGTTATGGTCATATGATAACCGACCTTTTTTGCCTGCTATTGAAGAATACGACTTGGAGAATATGTGGTTTCAACAAGACGGTGCCACATGCCACACAACTCGAGCGAATATGGCTTTATTGCAAGAGACATTTCCTAGCCGCGTAATTTCTCGACGTGGCGATATCAACTGGCCACCAAGATCATGCGATTTGACACCATTAGACTTTTTTGTGGGGCTACGCGAAAGACCGTGTTTATGCAGATAAACCTTCAACTCTTGAGCACTTCAAAACCAACATTCGTCAAGTTATGGCTGAAATACCGTCCAATATGTGTCAAAAAGTGGTCGAAAATTACCCCAAAAGAATCAATACTTGCAACACTTCGCATGGAGGTCACTTAAATGATGTAGTGTTTCACACATAATGTCAACGTTCAAACGTTACAATAAAAAGAAATATCATGAAAAAAATATTTTATATGTGTTTTATTTAGGTTTTTTTTTTTGAAACTACGAAATGGATAACCCGATACTTATCTTTTCTGATCATATTCTAATCAGATATCTCTTAGCATTATTCTCCACCTTCCCGTATAGCTTATTCGTCATATGTCTAAGCGGGGGGGACTCCAGAGGTTGGTTGGTTGGTCGTTAGGCACAAGCAATAGCTACAAAAAAATCTGCAACACAATCAATAAAAATAAATTAAGACGAGCTTCAGTCTTTTACAGAGTCACTTACAAAATGGGAAGAGGAAAGAACCTGCTTTACAAAAGTTCAGGCCATTTATGTAATGAGTATTGCATACATTGTTGATGACTTTTTTCTCTTGTAGAATTGAATTGATGAACAAATGTATCCTCATATGTTTTCTGATAGGTCAAGTGTAATATAAACAAAGCGGTCTTTTCTAATACAAATTTCAAAAATATGTCAGAAATAATCGTAGAATCGAATTAGATTTTGATTTTCATCACAGTTAAGTTTTATGAAAAGTTTTGCTTGGAAACGCATGACAAATGTATCTACACTCTACGTTACAAGCACATATCAAATCGAAAACCTTGTAGCCAAAGTATTGAAACATTTGCGTTCTTCAAAATATATCGAGAGGAAATTTGTCAAAAGGGGGACAAGTGTATAATAGATATGATAGAAATTAATTTCTAAAGTATGAAATTTTTAATTAAGACTTAAAATTTTCCATTAATAGCATGAAAGATTATTTAAAAATAATTAAATTTTCTTTAGGGAAAGTATTATCAGAAAGTCGAGAACTAATAGATCAACACACAGGTTGAACAAATTAAATTTGTAAAAGTTATTTATCTGTATATATGTATATATACATATGTATGTGTAAAATCAGGTAATTAAAGCAAGATTTTAGAGTATTTGTTTATAATGAATTCTTGGTAAAAAATTTAATAGCCAAGCCTCTGGACATTGAAATCATTTGCAGGGCTTGTAAAATAAATTCATTAAATTTAAAAACGTTTAAAATATGAGCTCGTAGTTTAAAATACATACATACATACATACATACATACATACATACATATATACATACATACATAATTGGCCATTACAACCCTTCAGTCAGGATTACGGCCTAGCTTCTCAACACCACTCATGTTGTGTGAGTTAATTTTATATATGAGTGGAAGGACCTACAGTTTAAAGTCGACTCCGAATGACAAATTTTTGAGAAACTTTTCATGGCAATTTTATTTACTCTTAGAGTTTTTGCCAGAAGTCTGCTGCTTTGTGTTTAGTTTTAATTAAAATTCTTTATTAGTCACCCAATTCTGTGTGCCACTGTTCACAACTTGATGTAAACAACAACAATTGCTTTTCTTTGTTATTCCTCGGCTTACACTCTTGGCATAAACAATAACAATTACTAGACAATTATTCGACAGATCTTTGTAACGGAGATCTTCAAACCACAATTACTCTCTCCAAACGCACCGCGTCTTCACACAAGGCTGACTGAACTTCACTAACTTGGTTTTACACTAAATTTCAATTTTCTTTTTGAATTATTCAAGGGTAGTTCATAATTATTAATTATTTTTCAATTAATTATTTTTACAATACCACAGTGTATTAATAAAAGAAAAACAAAACCTATTGTTAAACATATTATTACGTCTCTTCTGTTATATGTATATGCTGCTACATAAGCCAATACAACTTTTAGCTTAACAACTTCTTTTCACATCTTTATTTTCCATTTAAGCCTTCCGCTATAAAGCCATTACTCTGTATGACCATTACTTATGCAAGCATTAGCATCATCTCAATAGTTATCAACAGCTTGATCATGTAAAATCATTTAAAATGTTTGTTTTTTTTCGCAACTCTTTTAAAACACGGAAGGAAAACAAACAGTTCAAGTGAAAGTATTTTACAACCATCACTAATACTCATTCAAACTATTTCTCCTTTCAACTGATGACTATTGCAGATGAAAAAAAATCTTTTTTTGTTTATTTCTTGTTTAAGGTTCTGCCATGTCAAAGAAAAATTCAAAATTTCAATTAAGTTGTACAACAACAAAAAGAAAATACATTCCAAAGGGACACGAGGCCAATTTAATACTTGTCCAAAGAGTATATTTTATTATTTTAAATCAATTTATTTAAAAATTAATATGAATCCATGAATTTTGTTGTTAATTTATGCACTCTCTGCAGATACATGAATGTGATTGCAAATTTAAACGTTCGTGTCTTAAGTCTTTTGTTTGATTATAAACATTTTTAATATTGAACTTGCTTTGATGGTTTTATAGGAAATATTTACTTAAAATTTATGGTTATTTTAAACTTCAGTTTAAAAAAGAAATTAAAAAACAATATTCGTAATTGTATTGATTAAAATCATAATTTATGGTGTTTTTCCAAATGCTACCAGTCTAGACAATTACATGTTTGATTTTGATATTTTTTTTTTTATTTTAATTTTATCAAATATAAAAAACCAGTAGCTAAGGCTCCAAAGTTTGGCCAACCAGTCGTTTTTTCTCACTTTTTTTCGTTTTTAAAATAATTGATTTCAATGTAAACCATATAATCGAAAGAAAAATGTACAAAAAAAATTTGTTTTCTTATTACATTGTAATTTCCATGCAAAGACATTACAACGAGACAATGATAAACCAGATTGTGCCTGTTTTAGTTTTCATCGATTTCATGTGTAGGCAACAAGTTCAATGGCATGAACATTTAGAGCTTAATAAAGTAAACATCAACACAACATATTAATTGTTAAGTGTCCATGTACAATAATAGTAAAAAAAAAAAAATATCCAGGAAAACAGCTTTTCCAACTAACAACCAGTATAAGTTTAAACAGCCAACAGCCAACAGCCAACAGCCAACATGTTCATTATGATCAAAGAAAATTTACCAAAAAAGCAGTAGAGCAGCAGAGACAAAATAGCAGAAAGAAAAGAAAAAAAACCAAAAACTAAAGAAATAAAAAATTAAATAAAAAATGGAAAATTAAACAACAACACTTTGTATTTTTGTGTAAAAACAATAATAATAATGCTCTCTTGTTAAAAGAAAATCAAAATACGATCACGCACAATGGCACACAAATGGAAAAACTAGTGAAACAAAGAAACAAGGTCCTATGACTCCTTTGTTACAAAGCAAGTTCTACATCTTCTTGTTATTCTTCTTATGCTTTGTTTCCAATTCGTTGCCCAACATTTTTGCTGATTCAGGGTTATTTTTTTCTCCGACTGGTAGCGCTGTGTGATGTTCTTTTACTGTTTTTTGTTGATGTCTATACCTCTCTACATGGTCGTAATGTCATCTCGATCACAGTGACCATGTCAGGTCATTGTGTTATGGGAAGACACGCGGAAATAATGCAGCTCCAACCTAACGACTTCTGCCGTGGGCGCAGAGCCACCGAGGAAGAGGAGACTGTTATCCACTTTCTTTATCAATGCCCATCTCTTGCGAGGTGCAGGTATATGTTATTTGGAGCTGACGGAGCTGTCATCCATTGATGTCATGGCTATAGTTTAGGTTAGGTTAGAGGACGAGTACTTGTCAACTGTGACAAGTACAGTACCCGGAGGTCGAATTGACCCATTGTACAACGTCCTAGCTTCTCACACCACTCGAGTTGTGTGCCTTAATTTTATACATGAGTAGCGGGACCTACAGTTTTAAAGTCGATTCCGAACGACAAATTTTTGAGAAGCTTTTCGTGGCAATTTTTACTCTCAGAGTTTTTGCCAGAAATCTGCTGAGAGGAAGTCGCCGAAGAAATGTTTTCATATTTTCGTTTTGATGTCTGACCTGGGATTTGAACTCGGGCCTTTCGTCTAATAAGCCAACACACTACCTACTAGACCACGGCGACTTCGTGGCTATAGTTTCGTTTATCAAACTTTCTGGCTAGTTTTCCATCGTAGGGTAATCGTGTTTTTAATGTGCAGCCCTTGCGCTGACCAACTTATTCCTTAGTTTGGTGTAACTTGGTCAGAACAGGGACTGCGTTTACCTGGGACGTCACAACGGACCGCTATGTGTGCTCAAGTGAACTTTTGGTATCAAAACCAACCTCTCCGGTGTGGCCAGATGTTACTGAGTTTGCTAGATAGATTATTTGGAAGAGATTGAAGGTCTCCTGATTTTTTAAATACGAAAGTATTATACATATACAGTGGTGGCCACGAATTTAAGACACGACATATGATAGACTTATTTGTGATAATTTTGTGATAATTGAGAAATCTCAAGAAACCCATGATATTTTGGAAAAATATACTTTGGAGTTTTGCCGCTTCGGCTCTGATGGAAAGCAGTACGTCTAGCGCCCTCCAAACCTAGAGCATCATCCAAAGTACACCCTAAAAACAACCTGGTGGTGGAAATGTGACGGTGTGGGCAGCATTTTCCTGGCATGGTGTAGGTCCCATTTACAATATAAATTCTAAAATGGACCACCATGTTTACAAAAATATTATAACAGACACAATGATACCATTCGCTGAAGACAACACGCCTCTAATATAGAAATTTATGCATGATAATGACCCTAAGCACATTTCACGTCTAGTGAAGAGTTGCTTAGAAGAAAACAATAGCATTGTTCTTAAGTGGCCAGCTCAATCCCCGGACCTCAATCCAATTGAGAACTTGTGGAATGATGTTGAGGAATATGTACGAACAGTTAAACCAAAAAATTCAAGCGATTTGTGGGAAGAAATCCAAAGGGTTTGGTATGCAATTCCAAAGCAACGTTATGTGGCATTAGTCGAAAGTTTACGCGGGAGATGTGCTGCTGTGATGAAAAATAAAGGGTTTCCCACTAAATACTAGGATTTTTTTATGAAGCTGAGCTTAATTTAGTGAATAGTGTTATATTATGGCTATGTCTTAAATTCGTGACCAGGATAAAATGTGTGTTTATGTGTATAATATGTAAATAAAAATTCTTAACCGAATATAGGTAAGAAAATATTATTAATTTTTCTTCATAACATTACTAAAATCCTAAAAAAATATCATGGACCCATAATTTTTTCGATAAAATGTAAAAATTATCTCAAATAACTCAGTCATATGTCGTGTCTTAAATTCGTGGCCACCACTGTATATAATATAATTATAAATACAGTGCCATAGTGCAAGATCAAATTTAAGTTGTATTTTGAAGCATGCGCAACTGCTGTTTACACTTGTCTTTACTGGTGGTTAGTTACAGAGTAATCGTGGTCTAACGGATAAATTGAAATTGATGGCTGTTTGGTTCGCTGACTAGCTGGAGAAGACAACAAAACTTAAAAACAAGCGATTAAATTAATTAATTTTTGTTGTTTTTTTATAATCAAAAGAAAATAATAAAAACACAAGCACACACACATACAAACACGAGATAAAAAAAACAAGACATGAGCGAAATGAAGAGAAATAAAACAGTAACTAAAAAGTAAATTTTTTTATATGAAATTTAAAACTAAAAATTAAAAAAAAATAAAAAACACAGAAATCAGTTTTAGTACAATAAAATGAAAGGTTGAGAGTAAGTTTTTTTTTTAATGCGTTTCAGTACTTTGGTTAGTTTGAAAAGTGAAAAGCGTAAGATATCTACCATAAACGAATGAATGAAACGCTGCTGCTATGGAATTATGCTCCAGTACTTCACATTGGTTTCTTTCTCATTATTATCATCATCATCATCATCATCGTCATCATCGTTGTCATCATCATCATTGCCTTAGTTATTCCATGCAGTGGTTGTGTTTCTTTTTTTTTGCTTCTCAGACAATGAAAAGACTTGCAAGTGGATTTAGTGTTCGTTTCCAAGAGTTTAGTTCTGATTTAGATACGCCAAGGTGCGGTTCGTGAAAAACTACAACTCAACTTGTTAACACAAATGGAATTATAAAAGAGCAAAACAGAAACCTGCAAAAATATATTTTTTGGAAAAATTTAAGCTTTCTCTTCTTCTTTTTCTTCTCTATCAACACGGCGGCTCTTTTTGTGTTTTCAAATAAATTAATTAAAAAAAAAAAAATCAAATTAATTTAAAAAAATTATTTTTCCTTTCGCTTTCAAACAATTTGGTGAAAATTTGAAGTCAAAGAAATTTTAAAAGAAAAATTGGTTTTTTTCTAAAGAAACAAAATGAAAATTTAATAAAAATTAATAAAAAGTGAAAAAAGTGAAATTTTTTTTGATTTAAAATAGAAATTTTTGTTACAAAATAAAAAAAAATTAGAAAAGCTTGTGTAGTTAATTTTAATTAAGGAAATATGTCAACAACGATAAAAAGAATTAAAAGTAAAAAAGATACATGGCTTAGATGGACTTTCGAAATATTGTGTCTTTTGGTGCATTCAAGTAATTCGTCACAGATTTTAGCTTATCCCACAGCCCAACAGGAACATGATTTAATAATATTGGATGCCTTATCACGTCGTAGTGGCAATGGCTACTATGGAGAAAACTCCGTTATGGAAATGCTAGCAAGAAGTATATTTTTTTTTTATTTCTTTTTCAAGATTTCTATCATTAAAAAACCCCCTTATAACGATACAAATTAATAAAATTTCTTTAATTTTCTTTTCTTTCTTTTTTAGTGATACCACAAACATGTCGTTATCGTGGCCAGAAATTTGAATGTGGCCTATCGATTTCATGTGTATTGGGCGGTGGTAAACCTGTGGATTTATGTTCAGGTGGCATGATTTGGTCATGCTGTGTGGACAAGGATTCCAATGATGAAGAACAACAAACTCATGCTGGACAAGTTAATAATACCAGTAAGTATCGTTACAACTAAGCATAGAAGAATTCAGTTCTATTATTATAGAAAAACATTTTCAATTAATGTTGCCAACAACTCCTTTTGACTTGTGCGTCATGGTTTTTACTACTGATTACATTGAAACGCTTGGCTTCAACAATTATTATGCAATTTTAGTTTTCAGTTTTTGTTTTTTTTTTAATTTTATTATAACAAATACGACGAGACTTGCATTAACTTTATTATACTCTTTAAATAACTGAAAAAAATAAAAATCAAAAACAAAAACAACAAATAATACAGTTTTGTAGAGCATTTCGTAAAATTGGTTAAATTCTATCGGCATTAAGACTAAGCAGAAGTACATAAAAAGAAGAAGACGACGTGCACAAATAAATTAAATTGTAAATCAACTACCAACAATCAAAGTAATGGAAGCACCTTTGGAACAGTGACAGAGTTTCTTAAACATGCAACTTCTTGTTATAACAGAATCAAGTCAAGCCTGACTAAATAGCACTCTACACTGGTACACACTCTACGTTTTTGTGAGGAGTTGCAAGTTAATCTGGTTACCTTTATTTTAAAGACAATTTTTCATATGTAATCTTGGTTCAGTTATGAATCAATTCGCATTAATTATGTTACAAGCATTAAAGTATTCAAAACATATATGTATTTGAGTACCAAATTAGCAACTTCAAAATAAAGGATTTCCAATTTTACCAAGTTTAGCTCGTGTCCACTGAGGAAGAGGAGACTGTTGTTCACTTTCTTTGCCAGTACCCGTCTCTTGCTAGATATAGATATAGGTTATTTGGCTCCCCATTCCTTGTTAGCTTAACGGAGCTATCATCTATTGACATCAAGGTTATAGCTTCGTTCATCAAACTTTCTGGCTGGTTTTCCAGTGCGGGGTAGTCGTGCTTTTATTGTGCAGCCCTTGCGCTGACCAACTTCTTCCTTTTCCCTGATTTTGATGGAACTTGGTTAGTACAGGTACTGCGTTCACCCGTGGCATCACAACGGGCCGCTATGCGTGCTCAAGTGAGCTTTGTGATATCAGAGCTACCACTCCGACCTAACCTAACCTGAATTTACCTCGTTAGTTGTAGAGAATCGTTAGTTTAGCTTAGTTCAAAAGGCGATTAGTATTGATGTATATGATTAAAAGAGATAGCATGGTAACTCCATCAACTCCGTCGATAGAGTTGGTAGTAATTATAGATCAGACATGAGTATTCAAAATCGAATAATACTCATAACTTCTGATACTTATACGCATCCATACTTATTTTAGTATCATGAAACCGCTACTCGTATTAAAGGTTTGAAATACTCATCATATTCATACTTAACAACACGTATGACGGTGTTGTTGATTTCGACTCTCCATAACTCAACACGTATACACGAATCACAAAATGAGTATGAATCGCGTAAAAACACCTAAATATTCATTAGAAGGCTGTGTGTTTGCTCTACTTGCTGCTTTGCCTTTTTTTGCTTACGTGTCTTTTTTCTTTTGTTGTAAATGCCTAACAACAACTAAGACTGTACGTTTTAATGAATGATTCGAGTTTCTCCAATAATTTATAAGTATTATAAGTATCTTTCTAAAATTATGAATCTAAATGAGTAGGCTTATGTGAATCAAACATAGTTCAAATGGAATGAGTTTGATGTCAACGTTGTACGCATACTCATTGCAACACGTACTTATAAATTAACGTTTTGGTGAGTACGAATAAATCAGAGTTGACTCACGTATCTTCAAAAGTCCATAAGTGCTTATGAGCAGCGAAAAAACGATTCATTTTTGATCACTGGTGGTAACTTTTAAATTAGAAGCATAGATAAAAACATTCCTGAGTCTCAAAAAAATGCGGCACTCCTGGCTGCCCTATTTCCTATTCACAAGGCTATGAACTCTTTATAATGTAAATGACTATATAGAATGGTTATTCAGTTTCTACCTGTAAGCAATAAGAGCCTTTGATATGTCCAAATGCCTGCCATTGCTGTTAATATGCTAGAAAAAAGAATACCAGGCTACATTATTCCTAAATGGGTTGTCTTATTTGCCACAAACGTTAGCTTTCTTATGTATCGTTCCCGTCCATAGTCGTGTGATGGGTTGCTAGATGAGAGCTGCTAACTCTGGCATCTCAGAATATAGAAAAAAGATACAATTCCTTCTGCTGTTCGTTCTTATAAAAGAATAACTAATGAATTTAAAAACGTAAATGAAAAAAGTTTTCAATATCTGTGAATCAGAAACAATCAAGAATATCTTCTAACCTCTGCACAAAGGCCACATTGTCCCCTGATAGCTAGTCGAAAACTCATTATAATTATTTGCAATAGTTAAAAACTTATCAAACGTCCTACTTATAATATTGTATATGCAATAAAATGCAATTCAAGATTAAATTCCCTATTAAGACAATATTACGTTGTGCTCTAATAACCCTTTTTGTATAACTGGATGAATTTTTTTTATGCCAACAAAAAACCCCATTTGTGAGAAAAAATAATTCTTTTAAAGAAAGAAACCTTCCTACGTCTGTCCCTATTCGTTAAATTTAAACAATCAAAGGAATTGTAATATTTGCAGAAAGAGCAGATGAAACGAAAGTGAATTTTTGTTAACGTAATATTCCTTACAAATGTTAAGGAATGTTAATGTAAGAAAGCAGTTTCTTACGTTTTCTTTTCACTTACTGGTGCAATGTTTTCTTTTATTTTTTTTTCGTTTTTCGTTTTCGTTTTTCGTATTATAAAATTAAAATTTAAAAGAAAAAATAAAATAAAAAGTGAAACTCTTTTTTTTTTCTTCTTCTTCTTATATTTTTCCCATTGAGAAGAGGTTACTCTGGTGGATTTGATGACTTCAGTTGAGATATTTTTTTGGTCTTATTTCATTAAAATTAAAAGAAATAAAAAAACAGTTTATTTTTCTTTCTTTTTCTTTCAACACAAACATTTCCATTTATTCCACTTGGGATATGATTTCGCATTTTTTTTTTCTTTTCTTTATTTTCTTTTTATTGTGTTCATTTACAATTTTTTTTTAATTTTCTCACTTTTGAACTGAAAATAAAAGTAAAATTAATAAAGAAAATAGAAAGAAGTAAACACCGAAGAAGAAGAAGAAGAAGAAGAAGGAACTGAAGTTAGTGGAGGATGACGACTTTACTTGCCGCATAGCATGTTAAGCTATTCTGCGTTTACAGTAGTAATATTATTAACACTGCCATTGCAATAATTAACGGTGGTGTAGCACAATTTTATAACAGTAAATTGTTTTTTTTTTTCGCTTTCTTTGTAATGAAACTAAAGTCTGTCCGTTGCTCTCAGGTGCTAATGAAGGTCTGCTGGTATTCCTTTTTTACTTTCAACATCATTGTCATCACAGTCAAGTCAAATAAAATCAGATCGTGTCTGGTCTAAATTATTGTATAACAATTTTCAGTTTGTTGTTGTTGTTGGTTTTTGTTTTATTTGTTTTATTATGTGTAAATTAAAAATTATCTCATCGTCATCGTTGTTTTTTTATTTTTAATTTCTTTTTATCAACTAAATGTGGCATGTAGTTGTTATTGGATTTATTTATTTGTTTTAAAAGTATATTTTGTTTTTTATTGTTGTTTAATAGTGTGTAAATGAATTATTTTTTTAAGCAATATTATGCTGGACTCTTTACTTAGTTTATATAATACAAAATTATATGATTTTAAATGAAATATAAAAAAATTTCATTGCAAATTTCTTTGTTTCAAGATGTAATCTTCATCAAAAAAAAAACGTATTTAAAAAGGTTGCTTGACACTGTTTCTTATTTAATAGCAATTACATGACATTAGTTTGGGATTTCAAAATCCTAGTTATTATTATTGTTTATAAATTAAAGACAGTTTCTTTATATGTAATCTTTTAAACAATAAATTTTTTATAACAAATTTTTAAAACTAAGTTTTGATGTTAATTGGTCATTTCAACTCTTTAGTCAAGATTACAACCTAGCATTTTACAGCACCGATGTTGTGTGCGTGTAAATTTATCCAAAATTGCTGGGATCTACAATTTTGCTTCGATGTTGTACGGCAGATTTGATATGCCTGAAGTCGCCGTAGTCTAGTAGGTAGTTTGTTGGTTTATTAGACGTAAAGCCACAGTTCAAATATCAGGTCAGACATCCAAACTAAAGTGTAAAAAAAATATTTCTTCGGTGACTTCCTCTCAGCAGATTTCTGGCAAAAAAATAAATGAAATTGACATGAAAAGTTTCTTAAAAAAAGTTGACGTTTGGAGTTGACTTTAAACTGTAGTCGACTTTAAACGTAGTGCGAAACTATGCCCATAATCCTGACTGAAGGGTTGTAATGACCAATTATGTATGTATGTATGTATGTCCAGACAATTTTTTGTCAGAAGACAGCTGAGAGAAAGTCGTCGAAAGAAATATTTTTTCATATGTGAAGGAAAAGTTTTGCTCTTATACTGTGAGCGTCAAAATAAAGTAAACACATTAAAATCTTGTAAAAACAGTTTTATTATATTTACTTTGATGACAAAGTTTTGGAAAAAAATTTACATAATTCATTAATAACTAAAGCAAAATAAATTTCATAAATTAGAAATTAAAAAACTAAGGAACTTAACAAATTAATTCACTTTTAGCGGAAATGTACCATATTTTTCGCGTCAAAATTAAGTAAACAGATATATTAAAATTGTATTTAATATTTTGTTTGTCCTTCCTTTTGACTTTATCACAGCTGATAATCTTCTAGGCATTGAATCAACAAGTTTTTTTCGTAAAATCAGCTGAAATTTTATGTCATTCGTCCTGTAAAACTGCCTTCAGGTGATTCTTGCTAGAAATATTTCTATCTCTAATTTCTTTGTCGAGATATTCCCACAGGTGTTCGATGGGATTAAGGTATGGGGATTGTGGTTAATGATACAGAGTTTTTGGACAATGATAAAGCAACCACTCTTTCACAATTTTGGAAGAATGCTTAGGATCATTGTCCTGTTGAAACATCCTTTTTTGTGATAGTTCTAATTTCTCTACACTAGGAGCTACATTTTGCTTCAAAATATCTAGATAATCTTACTTTTTCATTGTAGATTCTATAAATACCAAATTAACAAACCCTAATGCCGCCATAGATCCCCTTTGATATGAAGGTCTTTTTACGTGGTACTCTGGCATGTAATCCATTTTGATGTAAAGATCTTCTGACAGTACTTGCGCTCACTTGTTTTTCAGAGGTTTTTGCAATATTTTCAAATTTTTTTACAGCACTAGAAGCTGGATTTGCCTTTACTTCCCTTACTATAGCACTTATTTCGGTTTCTGTTAAATGCTTTGGCCGTCTTGCACCGGGTAAATTTTCAAGAGTATTTATTTGACATACTTGTCTATGATTTGTTTTATTGTACAGTGGTGCTTTCCAACGATTTATCCTATTTCAAGCAGGGATTTTCCTTTTCTATTTAAATCTAATATGATTCCATGTGCCTCAACTGAAGTTTGTCTTCCCATAGTAAGTTTTTCGCTATTTTACCTCTTTCAAAAATTAACTTGAACCGTGTTATACTTTTAAAAAATTTAAAAAATTGCCACTACTACTTTTGCAATGAAAAGGTTTTTGCATTGGATAATGCCACTGTTGACTTTATTTTGATGCGAAAAATATGGGACATTTCCATTAAAAGTGAACTATTTTTAAAAGTTCTTTAGTTTTTCAGTTTTTTGTTACCGAAATCTATTTTGCTTTAGTTATTAATGAATTATGTAACATATTTTTTAAACTCTATCATTGCAGCATATTTAATAAAACTTTTTTTTACAAGATTATGTGGTGTTTACTTTATTTTGTACTAGCTGACCCAGCGAACTTCGTCCCGTCCAAAATTGATTTTTTTTTATTGCCCAAAACAGGTCGCATTATGTATTTATTGTAATACACTGCATAAAACAGTTATTAAAAAGCTAACTTACTATAAGTGTGTGTGAATGTACTTATAATCGAAAGCGTTCTAGACAATGAAAATATGCTTTATTTAGGATAAAACAAAAGTCTATGAGTTTAATTTTGGTTATATTTTTTCTTATTTGGTGATTTTTTCACAAATGTTGGTTACAAAATTTTTTTCGTGGCAACACTGTTTCAGAAGAATAAATAAAAAAATAGTCAAACAACAAAAACGCACGATGAGAACAATTGAGAACATTGTTACGCTCTTGGTTTCTTTATCTTTCCCTTCTATCTTTCCTCCCGCGTCGTGAAATATTTTTGAAAAATATTCCAAAATATACCAAAATTCACATTCTTTATACTTTATTTTCTTTGGTTTTATACATCAGGAATCATAGATAGCATACTTTAGGGGTAACTATGCGTATGAATAATATATTTCAAATGCAAATAAATATTAAGTATGTAGTATGTAGTATACATGGGCATGGCCCCTCGCTCATTTGGAATATCAACATAAAAAGTAGCCTATAACTCCTTCCAGACATACAGGAAGATACTGTGAAAATTTCAAGAAAATCGGTTCAGCCGTTTAGTCGTCTATAAACTTCAAACATACAAACATACAAACATACAATCAAACACACATTCATTTTTATATATAAGATAAAAGTTAAAAAGGAGTTCAATGCTATTCAAATGATAACGTAACAAATTTGCATTTTTTTTTTTACAACTACACAAGCTAAGCAAGAAAGCTGTAAAATTACGCTTAAATTATTCAATTAGAAACCTATTGAATGCTTGATCATCACTAAAAAAAGGTTAAATGGTTCTTATTTTATTACACTTAATAAGAGTTTTATGGAAAATATTATTTTACCCAGTGAGGCGTATTTAATAAACTCAATTGTAAATCAAAGTGCCTTGCACGGTTAAACATATTTCGTTTCTTTAGGTGACATCATACATTTGTATGACATTTATCCAGATCTGGCCAATCATAATAAACACCAGAGCAGTGCACCGTATATACAATCCTTAAAACGACCCACATCCAGTCATTCGTCAATAGCAAATTATCCGGCTGTAATAAATAATCATCAGTATCAGATATCATCGTCATCATCAGCCCACTACACAACAAATAGGCCGCATTCACCACCACCGTTAGTGAATTACAAACCGCACACAACAAGGCCTGGCAGTGGCAATGGATTTTCCAATGTACCGAACAATTGGGAACACGATACAAATCATTTAGGTGGTGCTGGCTCACATACAGGCATAACCAATCATTTGGATAATTTTTTTGATATACCACCAGAGCCTCAAGTGCAAAGGCCTTTAAGTTTGGATAACGGTGCTCACTCCTTGGCGGGAAATGATGCCAACTATGCGGTAGGCAATGTTTTGGATTTGAATAATGGTGAAATAAATGATGATTATGACAGTGGCGTAGAAGGGGGAAGACCAGCCAACAAATATCCCGATAATTCATATCGACCAGTACCGGGTACTTTTTTTTAAATAAATTATTACGATTTGTTTTGTTGTTGCTGTTGTAATTTTTTTTTCTCTGTTATTCTTTTGTATATATTTTAAATGGTTTCACTTTCTTTCTTACAATCTTCTTTTTTTATCTCATCTCTATCACTTCTTTCCTTGGAGGTATTTGGTAAAATTTTATTTCTGGTTGCAAAAACATCTTCTTTAGCACTGTTTTCAAGGGCTTGCACTGCAATTTCTCTTATTATACTATTTATTTTTCCCTTAAATTTTATTTTATTTGTAGCCTCTTTAAAGCAAATTAAAGAACAAAATTGTTTTCCTTGTTTTAGGTTGTGGTGAAATCTTTACGCGTTCGAATCGCATTGTGGGTGGCCATTCTACGGGCTTTGGTTCCCATCCCTGGCAGGTGGCCTTAATAAAAAGTGGTTTTCTATCTCGCAAACTCAGCTGTGGTGGTGCTCTTATTTCAAACAGATGGGTAGTAACTGCAGCTCATTGTGTGGCCACGTAAGTTTAAAAATTTATTACGAAATTGAAAAGTTTTTAATAAATTTTCCTTTTCCCTTTAAGCACTCCCAACTCCAATATGAAAATCCGTTTGGGTGAATGGGATGTTAGAGGCCAAGAAGAACGTCTAAATCATGAAGAATTTGGCATAGAACGTAAAGAGGTGCATCCGCATTATAATCCTGCTGATTTTAAAAACGATGTTGCTCTCATACGTTTGGATCGTACAGTGGTTTACAAGCAACATATAATACCCGTATGTTTGCCACCATCCACCACAAAACTAGTGGGCAAAATGGCCACAGTAGCTGGCTGGGGTAGAACGCGACATGGTCAAAGTACCGTACCTTCAATACTACAGGTTGTTGTTGCTGTTGTTTTCTAAACCAATTACTTGTCTAATTACTAAGTTTTGTTTTTTCGGTAACAGGAAGTCGATGTGGAGGTCTTGTCCAATGATCGCTGTCAACGTTGGTTCCGCGCTGCTGGCCGCAGGGAAACGATACATGATGTCTTCTTATGTGCCGGCTACAAAGAAGGTGGACGCGATTCTTGTCAAGGTGATTCAGGTGGTCCTCTTACACTCTCCCTAGAGGGACGCAAAACCCTTATTGGTCTTGTTTCCTGGGGCATAGGTTGCGGTCGTGAACATTTACCCGGTGTATATACAAATATACAGAAATTCGTACCCTGGATTAATAAAGTCATCTTTAACGACAGCACGTAGTAAGTAGTCAAGGCCGGTAGTATAACCACCCACACAATAACAGTGATTATTTATCATCAACAACTCGGGGTTGTTAGTATTTAAGTCACAAACTAAAATTCAAGTTTAGGATCACAAAAAACACACATACACACACGAAGAGAATATCACCGTAAATTTAAATAGCATTTAAGAAACAATGCCTTCAATTGTATATTTTTCTTTAAATCATAAATTATACTATTCGTCTGTACTGAATTGTTTTATTTGTAAGCGTATTATTACTATAAGACTATATACTTAGACTTAACAAATTATTTATTTTTCCCAAAAGAAATTTTATTAATAAATTTTATACACCTTTTTTTTAATAAAAAAAAATGAAATAATAATAAAACACTTTAAATTTATTCAATTAAAAGACAAGAAAAAAAGTGGCAAAGTCTCTTCCAGAAAACTCATTTGATGTTTAACTAGCAAATAGATTACATGCTTTGTCTCTAGAAAAAATAAAACAAATTAAGCCTTTAGCCTGTAATAGAACAGTAGTTTTTTAAAGCATAAAACAGGTGTTTTACTACGATCATTCGCTGAGTAATAGAAATGTTTGTGGTCTAAACAGCATTAGAAGAGAGCAATACTGTCTACTAATGTCTAGCTGTGAAGGAAAACCAAACAGAATCCAGTATGGATTAGAATTTTTCTCTGATTTTATCGTGATTGTGATTTTCAACAACTTCTTAAATGTGCTCGAGTTGATTGCACACTAAGCGTGGCTTAACTATGTTTCAAAAAAACCCACTATTTATTATTAAAAATACGTTTATCAGTTAAAAAATGATTGCATACTTTTAGCTGTAATAAAATAATATTAAATATTAGCGAATACAACCACCTATTTCTATAAAGCCTGGCTTAAAAGTTAAATTCCATGTAGTAATAGAAAATACAATGTTTGTGCATGTACATGTAGACTTGATGCAATTTTGTAAGGCATTTGTAGTCTTCACACAAGCCAAGCTTCTACAGGGTGTTTTTTACAGAGGTATAGAACTTTAAGTTGCAATAAAATAACGATGGATTATTCGATTGACATGAATTTTATTTATCCGAAAGATAATCTTGTGGCATTACATTTTAAATATGATTTCTGGCATATGACCGCCATGGCTGGCGCGGATGTAGTCCAATCTGGACGTCCAATTTCGATGACTTTTTCCAACATTTGTGTCCGTATATCGTCAATAACACGGCGAATGTTGTCTTCCAAATGGTCCAGCGTTTGTGGCTTTACCGCATAGACCAATGACTTTACATAGCCCCACAGAAAGTAGTCTAGCGGTGTTAAATCACAAGATCTTGGAGGCCAATTCACTGGTCCAAAACGTGAAATTAGGCAGTCACCAAACGTGTCTTTCAATAAATCGAAATAAAATTGCACTCTTGCAAATAGTTGCGTGAGTCTGTTCATGATGAATTGCCAAACCAAACTGAGAATAAATCACTTGACAGCTGTTAAATCGGTCGCCATCTTGAAAAGTAATGCCAACTTAAAGTTCTATACCTCTATAAAAAAAACACCCTATATTAGAACATCCACCTGTTGGTAATTCAAGTTCGCAGAAAACTTATCGAAAAAAAATTATGAGACATGGCTCAAGCAATATTCAGCCAATGAAATAAATTTTTCCTGCCTAATGCAATCACTTTAATACCAGGCTTTAAAAAAAAGGCAAAAGTCTTCTCTGTTTATAAAAAAAAATTGGTCTTATCACTACACCATATAAATAAAGTTTATTACGCTTTTTTTAATCCTTTATTGACAACACTGACATGTTTATGTCTCTAATCATCAGAATCATTAATTTGGCTTATAATTAATTGATGGTGTCTTAAGCAAAAGAAAATCAAATAAAAAACCAAAAATTACAGGCAAAAATTACAACAAAAGGAAACAAATCTCCTTATAATCATCATCATCATCTTTGTTATTGTTGTTGTCATTGTAGTCGTTAAAGAGTTGAGAAATTCAACTGACGATTGAACAATTCATTCATGAAATAATCAAATTGGCCTACAGGCGAAATGCTGATGACCAAAGGCTATCTCTCTCTTTGTAAGGAAAGCAATTCAATTGAAATGACAAAAAGAAAAGAAAATCTATACAAGCCAGAGAGCATGCAGTCAATGTCTACATATGTATTTAAGGCCCAGATATACGAAAATACAAGTGAGTTTAAATATTTTATTTTAATATGCATGCAGCGAAAGTGAGTATCTTTAGAATGCAATACACGTACACGTATACGTACATACATCAATGACAATCTTATCGCTCTCACTTACTGGCACTCGTGCTCTCTTAGTCTTTGGCCATAACTACCGGTGTATACATGCGATTAATAGATATGGTCTGTGGCTACAAGAGTAAGTTACCATTGCTTGTGTGCGTGCATGTATGTATGTGTAAATATAAAAATAGTTCTTGTACTTCATCTTTAACTTTCGTATTATTTTAAAGTAAAATTTATAGTTAAGGCAGCCGTTTAAATGAAAAACTCAAATGGATATGCAATGGCAGTGGCAGTGGCAGTGGCAACATACAAATGTAACTTCAATCTTAGCTTGACTGCAGTTGTCTTTGGTATGGTGTGGTGTAGTGTGATTGGGTTTGGTATGCTCTTTGTATGATTTGCTGTAATTGACCAAAACGAACATGTTATAACTTGTTTTGTTTCTCTTCTTTTTTTCTGCTTTTCTCAAACCAGCCTTTACAGTGTTTGTAGTATTTGTTTTGATTTTCAATATTTGTCTCTGGGTCTTTGGCAATTTTACAGTTTTTCTCTTTAGTTGCTAAGAAACATCTTCAGTGTCAAGGTTTCAAGTTCATCTTCAGCGGGAAAAGAAGTACTTGAGCAACAACAAAAAAAAAAAAAAAATAAAGAAAAGGGAATTTAAAAGAATAAATAAACCAAAACAGACAGGCAGTTAGTAATCAGCCTGAGTAACTAGTAACCAGTGATCAAGAGGACGGGCATTGTAAACTTAGAATGAAACTTGAAGCTCTGAGTTAAAAATAAAAGAAAAATATTTGCTAGTGAGAAATTCAAAAATAGTCGAAGCAATAATGTAATGGAAAAAATTATAAAAAAAACGTAAGGCTTTAATGCGTTAAGATTGGTAGTTTCTAAAAATAGATAAATAAGTGGTTAAATGGTTAGCCAGTATGAGATGGTTTTAGACGATCATATTCATTACATTACAGTGCTACAGGATGTTCAACTCCGTTGTAATTTATTTCATTAAATGCAATTACCATAAATGGATAAAACAAGAAGAAATGTGTGTGCATTATGAGGAACTCTTCAAGAAATAAAATGTTGCAAATTATCAAAAAAAAAAAAATTAAAAAATTAATCAAGTGATTCGATCAAAAAATAATACATTTCATGGTGATATTTACATGAAATTCCTAAACTGGCCAAAATTAGAAAAAAATAATAAATTAAATACAATTCAAATTGCCTCATTTAGATCCTCCAGTTTTGAAGTGAAAAAAGAAAAAATAAATAAAATTCTGTGTGATTTTTTAATTATCCTAAACACTGTCTCAAACTTAATGAAATTTTGATATCCATTAGAATACCATGTATAGCATCAAAGTAAACAAATTTATATGGCTTAGAGATGAGTGACAGGACAGGATGTGGTTTACTTATTAAGTGTTCTGATATTAAACATTCTTACAGGCTGGCTGTCTGGCCAAGGTAGTGTTTTCCAAGCAGAGATCATGGCGGTTTTTTTCCCTAAATATCTTTCGATTTGCTCAGAAAGCCAAGCTGCAATTAAGTCCATCCTCGTCCATGAATGCAGTTGATTTCTTAGGGAAAGTTTGTATTATTCTGTTCAGGGCCGGTACCGAGCAAGTAATCTCAAGCATGTTACAATCCAAAGGTGTGCAGATTGCCTCAGTTCATTTGAATATTCGGCACTCTATTAACAACGCTGCTCAATCTCGTTAGCAACATAGCAAAATTCTGCTAGACACGTAAGGACAAGAAGTGGACTCACTTCTGTCCTTAAGTCCCATGGCTATTCACTGCACAATAGCAATTATTATGGGTCACTGTCCATTTGTCAGACATGGCGTGAGACTCGGCATTCGGGTTTAAAATTTGTTCATGATATGTGAGTCTATCTTTCACCTCATGTGTCAGTGCCCTCTCATTTTCTGACATCATAAATCGAGCTCTTTAACAGATTGCTGCAATAGTATGATTTATTTTGGATTCGGTATGGTTTTCTAGGGAATGGTTGAACCCCAAGTAAGAATTATTGTGCTGCCCAAAGTGAGATCTCTTTTTTCAGGGCTCATTATGCCTGGCACTGATGGAGACCGCAATATAAAATATTAGTAGGTTAGGTTAGGTCGGAGTGGTAACTCTGATATCACAAAGCTCACTTGAGCACGCATAGCGGCCCGTTGTGATGCCACGGGTGAACGCAGTCCCTGTACTAACCAAGTTCCACCAAAATCAGGGAAAAGGAGGAAGTTGGTCAGCGTAAGGGCTGCACAACAAAAGCACGACTACCCCGCACTGGAAAACAAGCAAGAGACGGGCACTGGCAGAGAAAGTGAACAACAGTCTACTCTTCCTCAGTGGACCTGCATCCACGGCAAAAGTCGTTGAAAGGGAGCCTCATTCTTTCCGCGTGTCTACCCATGACGCAATGGCCTGTAAGCACGGCCACTGTAGTCGAGATGACATCACGACCAAGACCAAGTAATCGGTGGGTACGCCTTCTATCCATCTTGGGCCAGGTGAGTCTAGCGGTGGAGCAGGACTCTTCATTGACCCAGGATAGGTTGGCATCCCGAAAGAACCTCCGCGCAATGGTCAACTTGACCGAGGCAAGTGGCATGCCCAATTCAACAGAAGAGGATTCCGGAAGGAGCGCACCAGCTCTGGCGAGCTCGTCGGCCCTGCAGTTTCCCGGAATTCCACTGTGGCCGGGGACCCACACCAGAGAGATACTGGTGAAGCGCCCCAAGAGAAGGTCGAGACAATATTAGTAACTTGTTCTTGATCGCTTTTTGTTCTTCTGACCTACAGTGCTCGAACTCGTCATTCAGCTTTTAAATTATATAAATTGGTCCGATAGAAATAATGGTCACGACTCAATTTGTAAATTTATAGTCGTATGGTCATCAAATTTAATTATTTTTAATACATTTCCTAATAAAAAGAGGGTATGCCGCCTTTAATTAATTGTCCATGAGTGTAACGTGTATGTAAATTGTTTGTATGTAAATAAAAATTTGAAATTTATACCAAAAGATAATCATGCACTGCATAAAGAAAGTACACACAAAACAACACATACAAACACTTACTATGCTCCACAACATTTTATTTGAATGCTCTTAAGTTCTTGCATCCTCTCTAACATAATCTCACACACTCTCTGCTGCTTTCTCTCTTTAAAGTTTTCAGTTAGCAGTATACGTTAGCGCAGACGCTCTGGTAAAAGTTGACTTTATAATTCTGCGTTTAAACAGCTGACCGACAGGCAAACGACCAACTAAATAAACGGGGCTTTCTAAAGAAAACCATTTGAATAAGACCAACAAGCCATCACACTCACTCGCTTACTCGCTCGGTCACCCGATCACCCATTCACTCACTAACGTATAAAAAGCACTACCGTTTGGCTTCTTGGCCTTCTTCTTCCTCTATTCACTCCGTTTTCGTCGTTTTGTTTTTGTTTTTATTTTTATTTTCTTTTTTATTATTATTACTTCTAGTTGTTGTTGTTGTTGTAGTGCGTTTTGTTGCTGGTCTTTGGAGAGTGTGTTGGCCTTAATGAGAACCGTTATGTGGTGCGCGTAAGTCGTTGGCCATAAACTAAACAAACACACAAGCATATCCACATTCACCCATTCATATTCACATAAAGACTACCTAACAATAAACCAATAACAACAAGTGCGAAGTGAAATAGAGAAAGAAGCAGCATTAAAAGAAAATAAAAGAAGAATTTTTTTTCTTTCGTTTTTCGTTTTTGTATAACAAAAGCAAATACATGGAGAGAGCAAGAACAGAGAAATCATATTTGAAATTAAATACACACGCATACGCACACACACATATTCATACTAATATACGTACAATACAAATGTAAAGTAAGCAGGCGCACAGCTTTTAAGGCCTCGTATAGCAAATCTTCTTTTAAACTTGGAAAACATACTTAAGCGATGATTATTTTATTTTCTTAAGTTTAAATTTTTTTTGTTTCATTTTGTTTCCTCTGCATCATTTTCGTATCATTATCACTCACTAGTGGCCACAGAAATAAATTTGATTTCATTTCTTTGTCTGTGAATTATTTTTTTGTTGCTTTTTTTTCTTTTTTAGTTTGAATATGTTTTGTAGTTGTTGTTGTTGTTGTTTTTATTCCTATTGGAAACTAAACATTATACACACGCTCCTCTTTGGCTTGTGTATCTTTTTCTTTATGTTTTCTGATGTTTTATATTTTATTGGTTAAAGAACTATAAATAATGCTTACGGTCTCAAACTGTACAGTGGGACAAAAAAAGGAACACACATTATGAGATACAAAAAAAAAACAAATGAGTTAAAGAAATTTTAATTTTTGGAAGTAAAATACGAGGTGCATTGTCATCAATATAGACTCTGGCGACTTCATTTACAAAAAAAAAGTTGTGGCAACATTTTTGACATTCGCTTATGCAGAAGAGTATTGTTGTAGACATAGAACAATTGCTTATAGAAGTTGAGAATCCACACTTCAAAAGGAAAAGTACGGCTAAAGACAGGATATTATTCCTTTGTGTGTAAAGAATTGATGATCGAAATCGAGCCAGCCTTAAAGCCTGCATCTATTTTACATTACATTTCTCATCTAAAACGCAATAGCTTGTATGGTGTAATAAAGGGTGTTTTTTATAGAGGTATAGAACTTTAAGTTGGGATTACTTTTCAAGATGGCGACCGATTTAACAGCTGTCAAGTGATTTATTCTTAGTTTGGTTTGGCAATTCATCATGAATAGACTCACGCCTGAACAACGCTTGTAAATAGTGCAATTTTATTTCGAAAATAATGATTCTGTGCGGAAAACGTATCGCGCACTACGTCCATTTTATCGTCGACAAAATCGTCCATCAGAGCAGTTAATTCGATTAACCATGGAACGTTTTCGCACCACGTTTAGTCTTATTGATAACTCGCATCCCCAGAGATGCTGTACGGTGCGTACAGAAGAAGCACAATAGATTTATTGAAAGACCTGTGAATTGGCCTCCAAGATCTTGTGATTTAACACCGCTAGACTACTTTCTGTGGGACTATGTTAAGTCATTGGTCTATGCGGTAAAGCCACAAACGCTTGACCATTTGGAAGACAACATTCGCCGTGTTAATGCCGATATACGGCCACAAATGTTGGAAAAAGTCATCGAAAATTGGACGTCCAGATTGGACTACATCCGCGCCAGTCGTGGCGGTCATATGCCAGAAATCATATTTAAAATGTAATGCCACAAGATTATCTTTCGGATAAATAAAATTCATGTCAATCGAATAATCCATCGTTGTTTTATTGCAACTTAAAGTTCTATATCTCTATAAAAAAAAACACCCTATATATCGGAAAAGATAGAAAAAATATGAAAAATTGTATTCAAAATTAAAAAAAAAAAAAAATTCTGCAAATTTTTCCAATTTGCACCACTGTTGGTGAATGTTTTTTTTTTCTTTTCTTTTTTCTTTTCTTTGGTTTGTTTATTTGCTTGTACGAGCATATTTATATGAGAGTTGTTAACTTTTGATGATGAGATGGATTTTGACGGTTTAACATTCTAAAAGAAAAAAAGTCAAAGTCAAGGCAAGCAGAGCAGTTGCTGAGATGCTTAATGCTCATACACCTTATTAAACACAGCCACAAACCGCTCAAGCTGTGCTGAGCTCAGCTCAAGTCAAGACTTTTTTTCAATGCACACGTTAACGTTGATTTTCATTTTTTTTTAATTTACAAACAGTGTAGCTGAGTAAGAGCTTGCGTTTGGCTAATCCACGGTCTTGGCCACAGATACATTTCATTTCATATTCATTCAAAGCAACCATAATAATACGATAAGCGGCAACAGTAACATGTAAACAAATACACAACAACGATGGTAAACACGACGACGAAGACGACGACGACGACGACCACAATAACGCTGTAACAGAGTAAAGAACGCGCGCCAGACCAAACCAGACTGCAGGCCAACCAAATGGTTTTCGGTTTTAATGTGAAGAAGAAGTGCTCATTGCTTTTGGATCTTCAGTTGCTGTTAAACATTTGCCTTTGTCGGTAAGGCCTTTATCAAAAGGCGCTTGCAAATTTAATAAAACAGTAACAACAACAACAACAACCACAACAACAAAATCAACACATTTAGAAGAGGTTTTAATAAAAAATTAAAAAAAAAATATTCTTCATTGGCTAACGAAAATTAATGATAAAAATTGTTCAATAATCAAAAAAAAATTTTAAAATTAAACGTTGAAATTAAAAAAAAAAATTGTAAAAAAACGAACTTTAATTAAAACGTTGAAATTTTTAAAAAACAATTATTAACGGTATATTTTTTTTTATTAATTGTTGTTGTTATTTTAATAATCATTTCTTATAAAGAAAAAAAAGAAAAAAATTACAAGAAAAATTATAAACGAAAGAAAGTGTAAAAAATTAGAGAGAAAAAACCTGTTAAAAATATTTGGAAAAAAAGTTAAAATAATAAGTGTTAAAGACTTGAAAATTATCAAAAAAATAAAGAAAGAAATTTAAAGAAAAATTTAAATAGAAAAAAAAATAACCGAATGTATGAGTGGTAAAAGTACGTAAAAGAAGTCTTTAAAAGCATATACAACGCTGAGTCAAAAGTTTAGCATTTAAACAAAAATAACAACAACAATAACAACAACAACTTGCTGAAAACCCATTAAAACATAACATTAAAAGAATATCTTTTTCTTACGTTTTTTTTCTGATTTTGTTTTTGTTGTTCCCTTGTACACTAGCTTAACTTGTATTTAACAGCTTCATGCATTCATCAAATTTTTAAAGACATAAAAAAAAGGTTTTAAGAATATAAAATTAAAAAATTTACGAGTACGAGAAAAATACAACAACGAAATAAAACAAAACAAAAAAATAACAAAATAGTAATTAATAATAATAAAAGTATACAACAACAATAAGAAAACGTTTTGCAGCAACCAACGAAACGAAACGAAACGTAGCCGAAACAATCAATGTCACTATTTTCGGAAACAAACAAAACCAAGTCCAAGTAACTCTCCCAGAATACTCAGAATAATAATAGCAACACAAACAAAGAAAAAGAAGATCAACATCCAGAGCCACCACACACACGCCAGGGATGTTAAAAGATTTATCAGAAAAGGTATGCATAAGCACTTATTGAAGATAATTTTTTATTATCTTATGATTTTAGCATAAATATGGTGAAGGTTTTTACACCATAAAAATACAATTTTTTTTTAATTTAAAATAAGTTTTTTTCTTAACTGATGTAAATGACTTATGACGAAATTGTAAGTTGTTACGATATTAGTAAAGCTTTAGTCGGGAATGACTGTATAGTAGGAATTTATCATTTACCTACATCATACAACGTATGAGTACTCTAAAGGGGTAGATATCAATCACAAACAAAATGACTGTTTTCAAGCTTAAGAGAAATTTTCTACGAACACAATTATTTGCCATACACTATCACTAATGGTAATCAATAAGGGTTCATGTCTTGGCTATAAGGAACTCGTAAACAGAATCCCTCTCACTATTGATCTACATAGTCTGACATTATCCTGATGGTACGCATGGTGCAAAGGTGATTGTAGTGTAACACTGTCCAATTACTGTTGATAGTAAATGGCTTTCCATTATTGTTACCATGAATTACATTACATCATTACGATATTGTTTCGATGAAGACGCCGTAGTCTAGTAGGTAGTGTCTTGGCTTATTAGACGTACGGTTACTGTTCAAACCCTAGGTCAGGAATCTCCAACTAAAACGAAAATTTTAAAAAATCTTTCTTCGGCGACTTCCTCTCAGCAGATTTCTAGAAAAAACTCCATGAAAAGTTTCTCAAAAATCTATCGTTCGGAGTAGACTTTAAACTGTAGGTCCCGACCCCCACGTATAAAATGAATGCACACAGCATGAATGATGTGGGAAGCTAGGCCGTAATTCTAACGGATGGGTTGTAATGGCCAATTATGTATGTATGTATTGTTTCGAGCTGTCTGCGGTTACTAAATGCCAATACAGTCTTAGTTTTTCTTTACAAATGCTTCGAATTGCTTCTTCTATCCAAAAAATTTCTCATATAAGCAATCAGTGCTAGAATTATGCTCTAACCTAAGTGAAATTCAAATTGGCCATATTTGTCGGTTATTATACAAAATCTTACATACATAATTAGTCATTACAACCCTTCAGTTAGGATTACGATCTAGCTTCTCACACCATTTATATTGTGTGCGTTAATTTCATACATGAGTGGCGGGACCTGCAGTTTAAAATCGTCTGCGAACGACAGATTTTTGAGAAACTTTTCATGGCAATTTTATCTCAGAGCTTTTGTCAGAAATTTGCTTATTTTTCCTATTAATTATTACAATTTCACACGCTTTCATTCTACTCGAAATAGCAACGATTGCGTGGTATAGTTCCCATCAAATATTTTCACTGTTTAGTTTGAAAAACACCATTTAAATCTTGTTTTTTTATAACTTAATGGTGGAATTAAGTTATTAATGGATTTGGTTTTTATGAAATTCCTAGAGAGAGAGCCTTATCTTAATCGCTTTCCAAATAAAACATTCTTTCACAAAATGTATCACAATATTTACGGATGTTTTTGTTGTTTTTATTTTGTTTGTGGTGTGAACGCTTTTATCTAAAAGTTAACCTAAATAACATAGAAAATGTGAACACCGACTATACATATATTCTTCAAATGCAGATGTTAAATGTCAGTTTCTTTACCTTTTTCTTTTTATCATAAAAATTTTAAATGTTTAAGAGACGATGTCTTAAATTCATATTGTTTGTTGTTGTTTGTACACACACTATCAGGTACACGATATTATTATTTCAAATACTTTTACAACAACAGCAACTAAATAACAATTACAATAGTCATAACAAATGTATACCATTTTACAACAGCTTCCTACATCGTGTACTAACTATGCTGCTGCTATGCTACAGCTAATGGTTAAAAAGCCTGCCGGCTTCCCAACCCCCCCTCTACCCTACTATTTATAATACACCACTGACATGCTTATCAGTTGCTGTTGTGGCGAAACAGCCATTTACCATTAAAAAAAAAAAAGAAAAAGAAGAAGATGTAGAAGAAGAAGAAGAAGAAAGAAAAATAAACGTAACGAGAAGAAAAACAATGTTCAGAATATTCAAATCTTGTAACTATGTGAAGAGTGGACTGGACTGAACAGAAGAAGGACTGAAGTTTTTGTGCCAAATTCTTTTTGAAACCTCCTGTTACTAAAAGGCTTTTGACATCAAATTAAGCCACTCTTAACCGCATAAATTTCTGATTTCTTTCTTGGTCTGTTGTGCTGCTGTTAGTCGGTTGTTGGTTTCACTTCACTTGTATGCGATTTATAGCAACCTTTGGGCCAATTCTTACACACACTGATATACATTTACATATACATATAAACTGTAACCGCATTATATGGTATTCTTAAGCCATATAAAATATACACACATACATACATACATACGAACGGAATACGACAGGTTCTTATTCGGTTTCATTATGTACCATCATTATCATACAGTAAAAGCAGCAAGAGCATCACATCAACCTCATCAACAGCATCATTATCATCATCAGTAGAACAGAATTTTCATCTGCAATATCAGTTGTAGAAACGTAAACGTAAAGTAAAGACAAACGAAACTGAGTAACAGCATTCCTATGAAATAACATTAAACAGCAAAACAACGATTATAGTCAGCTTCCTTCTTTTGCGTACAAGAAAAAGAAAAATCACACAGCAAAAGCAAGAAACAGCTAAAGACCGACCAAACCAACTACCAAGAGCTTTTTTATTGGTATCATATACAATACTTTTTGAAGGCCTGGTTTACAATTTATTCTTCTGTTTTTTTTTCATCTTCTTCTGATTTTTTTTCTTTCTTTTTTTTTATTATAAAAGAAAAGTTAAGATTTCTGGCATTGCGTTGTGTTCAACAGCCCGGCCATGGAATCGTGGCATATTCTTGTTTGTTTTATGGCATCTTTACTCTTCTGGCTTATTTGTTGTTCTTACATTCGCTTTTAGAAGGTTAGTTACCAATGATTGCCTTCTCTACCTTAGACTCTGTTGCATATACAATCTTTTATGCCGAAAAAAAAAATGAATTTTCAAGCAGTCACTCAGTTAAGGATCCATTTAATGTAGTAGTAGGAACAAGGAAATTAAATTTTAATGTCTTCAGACCAACAATCATATACAAAATCACCATTAAGAGCCATTAACGTTACTATCAATGAGATCATATCGTTTACAACAATTCAAAAAGCAACAGCAACAGCAACTGAAATTTATTCTTTTATGCTTAAATCATTTTTAAATTATTTTTAAATACTTTTTTCCACCAAAAAACCATAAATTCTTAAACAATAATTTAAATAATACGCTTGCCTAGCTTTTAAAAGGTGGGTGATTATACGAAATAGGGCTTTTACAAGCAGTCTCTATAACCTAGTTTTCATTAAAACAAAAAAACAAACTATAAGATTGTTTTGTTATTGTTTTCTTTAAGGTGGAAAATTTGTTTCACTAAATGTCATAAACCTTAGTTGTTGCGTTAACTATCATATTATTTCTACAAAATCATCACGAAAGTTTGCCTCCAATAGGAAGTGAAAACAAAAATAAATAAATTTTATAAAGCATGTGTCTTAAGTCTTTTGTTTCTCTAAAGAAGGAATATAATTCTCACACTAATTATTCGAATTAAAAGAAAGTTTTTACAAATTAAAGGCCAAAATACAACATAATTTCTCTGAAGCTATAAAAGAAGCAAATAATAAGCATAAATTAAGCCACAGATAGTTGCTTACTACATAAGTTATAAAGATTAATTGTCTTACAGTGAAAATACAGTGGAAAAAATTAAATTATAGCTGGCAAGCCATGCTGAATTGATCAACAGCAACAATATTATTAGAACACCTGCCAATAATAAAAATTTTTTGACGGCATTTGCTATTTAGATTTTTGAAAAATAGTAAGATTTTCTTACGTTCACAATGCTATTACAAGTTTGGTGGGTTTTTAATCGTTAGTTTTATTAACTTTTATTCAGCACAACACAAGCTTATAGAAATTTTAATTAAAATTTTATAAAAATTAAATGGAATAATCATTAAAAACGAGGCCTACGGCAAGAGTACGGCCTGACTTTTTCTATCACCCATATTATGTGTGTTAAATGGAACCATGAGTGACGGAACTTGTTTAATTAAAGAAGAACTAAATTGAGAAAACCCTGTGACCAACTAGCGAATTTGAGCGCGAAATAGAGGCATCTGGAATGTAGAGTTAAAGGAAACAAAAATCAGACAATTTAATGGATAGTTAGGTACGTAGGCTCAAGGAAAAGAGGCCAACCAAGGACCTAAGCCATCATGTAGCCTATTTGGAATGTAGAGTTAAAGGAAACAAAAGTCAGACAATTTAATGGATAGTTAGGTATGTAGGCTCAAGGAAAAGAGGTCAACCAAGGACCTAAGCCATCATGTAGCCTATTTGGAATGTAGAGTTAAAGGAAACAAAAATCAGACAATTTAATGGATAGTTAGGTACGTAGGCTCAAGGAAAAGAGGCCAACCAAGGACCTAAGCCATCATGTAGCCTATTTGGAATGTAGAGTTAAAGGAAACAAAAGTCAGACAATTTAATGGATAGTTTGGTATGTAGGCTCAAGGAAAAGAGGTCAACCAAGGACCTAAGCCATCATGTAGCCTATTTGGAATGTAGAGTTAAAGGAAACAAAAGTCAGACAATTTAATGGATAGTTAGGTATGTAGGCTCAAGGAAAAGAGGTCAACCAAGGACCTAAGCCATCATGTAGCCTATTTGGAATGTAGAGTTAAAGGAAACAAAAATCAGACAATTTAATGGATAGTTAGGTACGTAGGCTCAAGGAAAAGAGGCCAACCAAGGACCTAAGCCATCATGTAGCCACAATTAGGAATACCACCTTACTTCCTTGTACAAATTTCCTTAACTTCTTCCAATCCACTCCTCTGAGACGTGTTAAATCCAATAGAATTCTCTCATATGATTACTTTTAGTTGTAATTTAAAGAAATCATGTTTGTGTCTTAAGTCTTTTATTTTGCTATATTATTTCTCTGACAAGAAGGACGGATGTGGTATTAATTACAAATATAGAACACCAGACTATTTCCTGTAAGCCAATAGAATATAAAATTAACTTTAAAAACGAATTTTCATGTGAAAAATTTTCACATGATTTTATGATTTTCAAATTTTTTCTGCAATTTTTTCTCAATTGCCAAAGGCTTTTGTGTGTAATTTTGCGCTTGTTTTCTAAGTCTTTCGATTTGGTTCCCACAAAATTCTATTTATTTAGCTATTGAGACGTTTTCTTATATCTTTTGTTTTTATAAGCCAAAGAGCATATCCTGATAGTAAAAATAAAAGAATATTCATTTAATAAAAAACATATTTTAAAATTTTAAATACTTTCTTAACGTCATGGCCTCAATGAATTACCATTTGTATGTATGTATGTGCATACTCAATACTCTCATTTATTTTATTTGCAGATAATAAATTAAAGGCTTTTTCTTTTCTCTTTCCAATCCATTATAGTTTCGCTGCTTATTTCTGCAGCCTTCTGTTTTATTTTTATGTTTTTTTTTTTATTCATTTTTCTAAGCAAAAATTATACGGTTTCACTTTCTAATAATCTATAATCTATTATAGAAATTTTTTTTATTTGCATTACAAATTAATTTCTTTGATTTTTATTGTCATCTAAGGTGAGGTAACCAAATCAAAGCAAACTAAATCAATTAATTAATTTATATTTTATGTTAACAAAAAAAAAAGAAATACATTTTCAATGCTTACAATTCAATAACACAAGAGTGAATCATTAAAAAAGCAACCATCAGTTGACATAATACGTCAACACTTATGAAATCGGTTTTTCAACAAGAAAAACAAAAAATTATTACCAGTGAATAGCCAGTAACTGTTCAATACGTATGTATTTTTATTTATTTAACGAAACAATGAAAACATTTCACCGCTTAAATGGCAGGCATGCAAGTGTATGTGTAGGTTTATGTTGTAATATTTTATTGAAGTAAAAGTTATTAAACAATAAAAAAATAAATATTTTTTATTAAATAAAAAATAACACATGAAGAAAAAAAAAAGAAATTTTCGGCTTTTATTCTTGCCTCTTTCTTTTTTGTTACTTAGTCAGAGTAAGGTTTCTATTGTTATCAAAATTTATTGTTTTGCCAAATTTAGAAATGCCATGAAATTTTGTGAAATAAAGTGAAATGTGTAAAGAAAAAAAAAGAAACAAGAAACAAGAAATATAAAGTAAATAAAGAGAAAATAAATAAAACAAATTATTATGTGTTATTTCTTATTTGTAAATATTTCTGTTGCCATTATCATAATAACCTAATGGCTTGAGATTGTTTTTCTTTATTTGCCAAATTCAATGTGTATCAAGTCAACATACAAGTTCTTTTTTTTTTTGTCTTTTGAATGTAAAAAACATTTTTTGAATTTTATTATTTATTAAATCAAATGTTGGTCGTATATATCCACGCCTGGTATTTTTTATTTTATTTGGTTGATTTTCACTTTTATTTCAAATAAAAACACACTCATTCACACACACCAACTTAATGTTATCGCTCTAAAAGGCCAAAGTGTGGGTAAAAGCAGCCATTTATGGCTGGCCCTCAGACTCTGCGCTTACAAAAAAACGTGAAAAGAAAGAAACAAAACTTTCGCTTTTTTAACATTCTCGCTGATCAAACAAATAACAGAAAAAAAATGAAAAAAAGTTAAAACAACAACTACACACATCACATAAATATAAACACAGCCATCAACACAAGTCAACTGGTATCATGAAACCCGTATACTCATGTATATTTCACTTATAAATATTCCACCATCAAATAACCTCAAAAACTTCCCTTAATAATAATAAAAAAAAACAATAACAATAACAACAACAAAAATTAAATTTTAATTTCACTTTTCGTAGTGCAAAATATTTCTACACGGTCTTGCCTTAATGGTTAATCGTCATAAACTCTCTTTTTTTTAACACCAAAGAAACGAAATCATTGCCATTTATTTGCCGGTAATTACAATTTAAATATATTTTTCTTAAAAATTACAACAACAACAACAACAACAGCAAAGCAATAAAAAAAACATTTAAAAATTTTTCTTTTTATTTTTTTATTTTCAAACTCAGCTGGTGATAATTTAAATAAACAGCAGCCAACACAGAACGTGACCTAAATATTCGAGTGTTTCAGTGTGTGTTTATCTTATCGAAAAACGTAAATTTATTTTTTTTTCAAGTGTGAATTTATTTTCTTTTGTGTGTGTATGTATATGAGAAAACAAAAATTAGGTCAAATCTTATTGAGAACCTGTTGATGTTTAAAATTCAATATTTTTTTTTTTTTTGTTAAATATTGTAGAAATCAACAGCTATTAGGGAAACTACAAATCATTTCATAAGAAGACAAACTTGTACGCATAGCTGAAATTTAATTTGAAAAAACACACAGGTTTTAAGCATAATTCGGTTAGAGAACACAAGATCTAGCGTGCAAAAATGATACAGGTGTGTGTGCGAATATAAAACTGCTGCTTCGAGGCATGAATATTTTAAGACTTAATTTGCAAATGAAAAAGAAAAAGAAAACTTATAAATTGCAAAATCATTTGACTACACATCAAAAGGCTTTCATATTAAAGAGCCCCATTTATAGGTTGATAGATAAGTTTTAGATTTTTTTTTAAACTGCTACCGTTTGTATATACTTTCTTAACAGAAACTGTTCTAAAGTTTGTTTAAAAGAAGGAAACATATACGACAGACTAAAGAGACGTGCTTTATCAAATAAATAATGTGAATAAATATTTGAAGTAATTTGAGATTTATTATAGAAACAATATGTGCTAGCAAAGAAGCAAGGATCTAATAATAACAAAGCTTTTAGTAAGGCATATAGCCTGCAAAGAAAATATTCTATTTGATATACAGAATTCATAAAACGGTGGAAATAAAATGATTATATTTTTATAACTACAATTAATTTTTTATTAACATACATACATAATTGGCCATTACAACCCTTCAGTCAGGATTACGGCCTAGCTTCTCACACCACTGAAGTTGTGTGCCTTAATTTTATACTTGAGTGGCGGGACCTACAGTTTAACGTCGACTCCGAACGACAGATTTTGAGAAACTTTTTCATGGCAGGTTTATTTACTCTCAGAGTTTTTGCCAGAAATCTGCTGAGAGGTAGTCGCCGAATAAATATTTATATATTATTTTTATATTTAATTTTTTATTACTTTCTTAAATATTTTCATTAACGAATTTTAATTTTAAAAGGTTTTTTAACAAAAAACCTTAAAATTTTACGTAAAATATATGATTAAGCCTACCTTGACAGTTTATAATCAAATCAAAACTGTATACAAAAGACTTAAGACACATACTTCCTTTAAAAATGCCAATAATAACAAATAATTAATAAAACCCTGTATTCATTTTAAAGAAATGTTTTATATTTCCCTGAAAATCCATCCTTAACTACAACAAAAAAAAAAAACAAAAACTTATGACATTTACATATTGATTGACAAATTAATAAGATAAATCAATTTAAATGTGGAATTTCGAATTTTTAAGTGAAATGTATTATGCATCATACATCAGCAAGCACACATGATGAATCGTGATTCATAAAGTTTATTTAACACACTTTTTTTTTGGGAATCGCGAATTTTTTTGGCATTTTTTGTTTGGATTACAATAAATGTACAGCAAAAAATCCTAATCTTTTGAATATTTTAAAACAACGAAACAAAGTTAAATGACTGACATTGCAAATTAAGATACATATTGCAGATTAAAAGATAAGGTTTGAACACTTTTCTTTTCAATTTTAATGTAAACAATTTAATAAATTTTAAAATATAAAAAAATATTTAATAAACTCCGCTTGTTTCATAATAAAGGCCTCACAAGATTTAATACGACAAGCAAGCAGCTTTCAATTTATTAAAATATTCATCACTTTCAACACACTTATGAAAGTAATTTATATTAAGGATTGAGACGACATTACATTTCAAAAACAATTACAAAATACTTAATTTCAAATAATTTTTTGAAAAACTCTTATGTATCGTTGGCCTCATGTAGAAAGGCCCTAACTCAAAATTTTTTCGATATTGATTTTTTTTGAGAGTCCAATGCTTTTAACACAAATACACATTGGAATCACAAAAAAATCAATTTCGAAAAAAATGTGGATTAGGGCCTTTTTACATTAGACCAACGGTATATAATCTTTTTAATTTTTATTTATATTATTTAATATGATTTCATTTCCGAGGCAGTAAAAATATTTCTCAAGTTGTAACAAAAGACTTAAGACACGAACTTGAACTCATTTAGCGAACTAATTTATCACTTCCCAACTTACACACATATGTATGTATGACTCTGTGTGTACTTCAATCGAATTAAATGGTTTGTTTGTATTACAAAACAAAAGACTTAAGACACATACTTTAAAAAATTTTGTTTTTACAAACTTAAATTAATTTTTTCTTTTTTTTCCAAATTAAATAAAACTGTAAAACACTTTATTACAACAGTCTTCTAAAATATTATTTTCATACATGGCAACAAGTGGAGTTTTCAAATGAAATATCATTTCAAAGAACTTTTAATACACACACACAGTACTCCATACAATTTAAGTGCAAAATTTCATAACGTTTTTTTGTAAATAAATCAGAGTAATTTTCTTCACTTTTTTTTCTTTTATGCTTGTATTCTTTATCTTTGCCACTACTACTTAAAAAAAAATATAATAAAGAAACAAAAACAACACCTCAGTTCAGTTGTCATCCACCTTTCCAGTAAAGTCAACGACCTGTTACGCAAGAATACAGAAATGTATAAATTTCTGAAAGACTAACAACAACTTGTATAAGAAGAAATATGTACATATTCTTCTAACTAAACAAAAGACTGTCGTTTTAAACTATACACGAAATAATAAACAAAAACAAGAACAAGAACAAAAAATAAAAATAAAAGAAGTTGCTTTGTCTGTCCAGGCGTTTGTTTGTCTGTTAAACGTATGTACTTTAAGTTTCTGAAAGCTGAACAGAATACAGCCTTTTGTGCTATATTTCAAATTTAAAAAAAAAATAACAGAAGAAAATTAAGAAACAAACAAAACTTATACTGTTTTGACAAAACATAGGGATTTAAATTTGATAATAAAAGAAATTAATCATAGTTTTTGTTTTAATCAAAGGATGCATCATAATAGATGACTAATATAACATAACATGTAAATTATTAATATGACAAACAAAATGTAAGTCAAGCGCATCAAAAACAAATCAATTTGGGACAAAAAAATAATTTATTTTTTTTAAATTTAAATTGAATTTCTCTTTAAATGAGTCATTTCATAAAGTCATGGTTTTGTCTACCAATTATGCAACCTTAAAGCGATGAATCAATTCAATACAAAAAATCACAAAATCGCTAAAAAAAAAAATCATATAAAACGCACAAAGAAAAGAAATTAACTTTCTTTATTTCATTTCATTCCATTATTTATTTATCATTTCGTTTCTTTAGAAAACTAAATTTAAATCATTTTCTTTCATTTCTTTTTCAGATGGGGACCAAAAAACTTTTAAATACGAGTAGTTCTCCACCTATTGCCTATAAAAGATACAGTAATTATAATAACGAAGAACAACAACAACAGCAAGAACCATTACAACAGGAACAACATAATCAACAGAAAGAACAAAATTTTTTTAGCGGAAATAATAGAAAAAACTATAACAACAACAACAGCAATAGCAACAACACGAATACCTGCCTTTTATTTAAACAAAATACACATGCAATGTTAATAAAATTAAAAAATTATTTCACACAAAATCGTACAACTTCACAAACATCAGCATCATCATCAGCATCATCATCGCCACCACCACCATCAGCAGTAACAACAAAAACAAAATCGCAACATCATAAACACCAGCGTCATCAGTATCGTCATGAAAAGCTGAAAGAATGCAACAGCATACCCATAGTGCAGCAGTTAAGCAACAGCTCCAGCTACAGCTACAGCTCCAGCAATATGTTGAATATCATTACAATCATAGTAACGTTAGTCTTTTTGGCCTCATTTAATGGCGTCTCATCGAATCCCGTATTTGTGGATAATCCCAGCTTAGCACAGTGTAAGTTCTATTAACACGATTTCTCGCTCTCTCTCTCTCTTACTTTCAAAGTCATATCATAATTAAGTATATAATAGCAAAAGACTAATCGGTTTATATTTATCAAAGGCACAGTGGTGTTACGAAGACATCAAACAAAATGAACAGAAACTGAAAAGATTCCAAATATCGTTAAAAATCTTAAAATATTCTCCTAGGTATGGTAAAATTGTCGATGAAATTTCTTTGGAATTGTGACTTTGTCACAACAGATTTATGTCGTTTAATATTTATTTAAATGAATACTAACTTTAACTAACCGTAATTTGTTCATGCGCCTTGAATTTGGAGAATGAAGCAAGAATTGGAAGTAGCCTTGTTAGCTTAACGGAGCTATCATCTATTGACATCAAGGATATAGCTTCGTTCATCAAACTTTCTGGCTGGTTTTCCAGTGCGGGGTAGTCGTGCTTTTGTTGTGCAGACCTTGCGCTGACCAATATCCTTTTTTCCCTGACATTGGTGGAACTTGGTTAGTACAGGGACTGCGTTCACCCGTGGCATCACAACGGGCCGCTATGCGTGCTCAAGTGAGCTTTGTGACATCAGAGCTACCACTCCGACCTAACCTAACCTAACCTGGAAGTAGCCGTAGTCTAGTAGGTAGGGTGTTGGCTTATTAGAGACGTAAGGTCACGTTTCAAACCCTAAATCAGACGTCGAAACGAAATATGAATGAAATATTTCTTCGTCGACTTCCTCTCAGCAGATTTGGGGTCAAAACTCTAAGAGTAATTGAATTGCCATGAAAAGTTTCTCAAAAATTTGTCGTTCGGAGTCGACTTTAAACTGCAGGTCCTGTCACTCATGCTTTAAATTAACACACACAACACAAGAAGTGTGAGAAGCTAGGTCGTAATCCTGGCTGAAGGATTGTAATGCCCAATTATGTATGTAAATATGTATGTATGAAGGAATTTCGTAAAATTGTATTTTTATTGTAATTTTTAGGTTAATTCGCGCATTTGGAAAGATGCAAAGCTAGCCTTAGACGACTTTTGCACGTTCAAAACGCTTTGCAAAGTACTTTGAAAGGTCTTGAGTTTGTAGGATAAAGGAGAAAAACGAGCGGTGGTAAGTTCACACTTTGATGAACTCGCAAAGTCGCTTTATTATTCGTTCGTCGTATACCGATGGTTGTATACACAACAACAAAATACCAAGAGTTTGTGAAAATTCTTTGCAAAGCACTATGAAGTGCAAAAGTGATACAAAGTTTAAAAGAAAATGTCAAAGAGTTTCTTTCTTTGCAAAGTACTTTTAACGTGCAAAAGGCGTCTTATCATTCTTGTAATCAGTGCTTCAATTTTTGAAAGATTTTCTATGCATTGGCATTCAAAGCGCATAGTCAGCTGCTAATTTAATAAGTGAGACAAACAGAACAATAACTACGCATCAGTCAACATGGCATCCGTCTCACTCTTAATGCTTGCCTGGCGAAGATCTTAATATAATCTATTGTCAAGAGAGAATAGGTAGTCAGAAGTCGAATGTGCTTGTTCTTATCAATCAGCAACAATTTCACTTCATCTTGAATCTGTTAATATAGTAAATAGAATATATTCAGTTGTAGTCCAATTTACACCAAGTTTGCTCTGTTTACACCACTCACTTGGCTTCTTCAATGCATATTCCAATTGATTACACATGGCAATCTAATGACGGCCAAGTTTGCGGACATCTTATAATTCAACAACAGGACAGCGTTTATTTTATTGAAAAGTTTAAAATCGTTATTTTATTTTAAATCTTAAGTTTAGAACATATTTTTAATGTCAAAAATATGGAAAAGCTTTCTCTAAAAATTATTTCTGACCCCCGGGTTGTTTGTTGTTTTTTAAATTACTTTTTAATATCTAAAATATTAAGACGTATTTTATTTGTTGAATTTTAATATTTAACAACAACAAAACTTTTAAAATCACGTTTACAACATACAACAATTTGTCAAGTTGTTAACACATAACCTGGCCAATACGATAAGTAATTTTCTATGTAAAAATCATAAAATCATAAGTCAGTCTAAACCTGTTTACACTGAATGCAAAAATTTGACTTTAAAGCCTAAAACATTAAAACTGTTTTCAGTTCAACAACAATTAAGTGTCACTACAAATGATGTTTCTCATACAGACGAACGTACATACGTACGTATGTACGTATACATACGTAGTGTAAAGTGTTTTTGAAGTGTTGCTGGTACGAGTAAAAGTCATTAGTTTGGTTGGTTGGAAGATCAACATATTTGATCTTGGCTTATTATTAATGTTGTCGGTGTTGTTGAAATTGTTGTTGTCGCTTGTAGAATGTATGTCGCTATTCCGTTAGCATGGAAATGTTCACATGAGATGAAATGCGATGCGATGCGATGCATTGAATGAATACAAAGCTTACAAGCTTACAAAAACATCCGTTTTTGTTTTTCTTTTTTAACGTTGAAGAAGGGGGACTGACTTTAAACATGTGTTCGTAGTCATTGTATGTTGATTTCTTTTCTTGTGCTGCATGTCGGTAATTTGTAAGTGAATGTAAAATTTAAAAGGCTGCTGATGTGCATAAAAAGAATAGTTTTAGGAATTTTTTTCTTCGGTTTTTTTTGTTGAATAGCTTGTTCAATAAATAAATAATGTTGACAATTTGTCAAGTTGTTTTTCTTTTCTCTACAACTCTTCTGTGTTGAAAGACAAGCGTCTGTTCTTCTTGGTTTTTTAATTCATGAAATTAAAAGACAAATGCAGGCTTTATAGTTTTATAGCAATGTTGAAATGGAAGTGTTTATACATTTAATTTTCATATCTATTACCCACATGTAAGCAATTAAATGAAGTTTGATCTGTAATAAATTAAACAAATTTTAAAGGGGAAAACATAACATACATAACATGCATAAATAATTGGCCATTACTATCCTTCAGTCAAGATTACAACCGAGCTTCTCACTCCACCCATGTTGTGTGTGTTAATTTTGTACATGAGTGGCAGGACCTACAGTTTAAAGTCGACTCCGAACGACAAATTTTTCAGAAACTTTTCATGGCAATTTTATTTACTCTCAGAGTTTTTGCTAGAAATCTGCTTAGAGAAAGTCACCGAAGAAATATTTTTCATATTTCGTTTTGTTTGTGATGTCTGAGCTGGGGTTTGAACCGTGGCCTTACGGCCTAGTAAGCCAACACACTATCTACCACAGAATACACGCAGAATCGAAACTTTTGACGTTTAATAAACGCTCGAAGCAGTAGCTTAACTTAACTATTAGAGGGAGAAACAAAATATTAAAATGTAGTGCGTAACGAATGTGGTAGAAGCAACAGATATACAGAGTTGCAATCAGAGAGAGACAAAAATTCTTTTTGGTAATATTTGTTGCCCCTTTCTAAATGCTAGGTTAACTGTCAAAATCTCCTTTCGATTCTGTGTGTATTCTGTGCTATCTACTAGACTACGGCGACTTCAAAGGGAATCCTTTTGTTTATTAAGTGCTAAGTCTATTACACAACAAGTTGTCTAGTAGCAAAATTCCAACGTTTTAAAAGCCGTTCACAACTCTAATCTAAGGAAATCTGTCGCTAAAGGGAGTATTACTAGAACGTATTTAATTACCAGCATTAAACTAAAGATTTTAGCTTGATAGGTAAGCAACTAGTCCGAAATCGACTTAAACCCACTCTTCGAAAGAATATCAAATGGCCTCAGCAGTTTCATCCACACCCTGTATTTCATAGCCTTTTCAAAATGGCTGTTTTATTTGGTTGGAGGATCTATTTATATAGCAGGATCGTTTAGATATTCCCATCAGTATTACGTTGTAACAATCTTTCGTTTTGAAATATTTATTGTTTGTGTTTTCTTCTTCTTTTTTATAAAAATTTTATTTGTTTTTTTCTGTATAAATAATTTTGAAAAATATCTCTGATTTAAAAGATAAAAAAAATCTTACAGATAAACAATTACGTGAGAGAAAGTTAAAGTCAGCTCAGCTTAAGTAGTTCTTTCAAATTAAAAATGAAAAACACAGCTTAAGACACAAACAAACTGGCTGACTGGCTTTCTGACCAAGTGACTGACTGTTTGACTGATAAATGCCATTTACTGTCTGTTAATTTTTGTTGTTGTTATTTTTTTATTCATTTTTTAACCAAAAGTGGAACATTTGCTATTAAAACATCTACAAAGACAGGTTGCCTGCAGCAATGCATTTTAAATTGAACCCAAAAACGGTGGGTGTGCACTAAAAAATACCACCAACAGCAGTGCAATTGTAATTTGGAAAAGAAATCACAAAAACAAAAACAAACAAAATAGTAAAGAAAATTCACTCCCGCCTTTCTTAGGAAACAGAAAACAGAAAACCTGAACCACATTTTTCATTGCTGTTCTATGGGTTTTTACTGCCTGTTGTTAAGCACTTATGTTGTGTTAAAAGTGCTTTCTGTGAAGCAAATGCTTCTTAAATTGCCTCCAACTGGTTTTTGTGTTGATTGTATTTGAAAAGACAGAAAGAATTACATGAAATCATCTCGAAACAGCAGCAGCACCTGTATATAGAATTGTATAAAATTTGAATTGATTTGTACGTAGCAAGTGCTACAAGTTCATTAGCAAAACAAACAAATGATAGAACCACTAAACCAGCCAGCCAACCAACCAGCCAACCAACCAGTTGCTGAACATTTTGTGTTCAAACATGTTTTCTTTGGGCTCCAAAGGGGCTTCTATTCTAACGTGTGAATAATTTAATTCTTTGCTTATGTAGATGTTTTTTTTTTTTGTTTCTACTGCATCATGCAGAGGAAATTGTTAAAATAATTGCACAGTGGGCATTAAAGTCTTGAAAAAAAAATAGGACAGGTTTAGGTTTACATTTAGTGTTCTTCAACTGCATTGCTTGGCTATCTCTGTTCAATTTATTTTTTAGCAAATGGCAGGAATAATTGTCTTTCCTAATTCATCCACATCTGGCATACAGGCAAGCAACACACAGTTTTCTGGCAGTAATGAGTCGGATGTGTGAAAATCCAATACAATATCTACTGGTACCATCACTATTTTCAGATGCCGCATATCAATGTCTTGATTTTCTAAGACAGTGAAAGTTACTCTAACCGAAAATGGTATACAACTTTCATGTACAGCCTGTAACACGAAATATCTCTCTACTATGTGCAGAAGACAGTGTTTTAATCAACTTATTGATGCATCAGAGCACCATAGCAAAGTGGTTGTTGTTTCGCCGTGTTATTAGCTGTAAAAGGGAATGTACTGTACACATCCATTCATAGTAGCACAATGCATTACAGAAAGAATTATATCCTTAGCAGCACTTCATAGGCAGAGGCACTCGTGGAGAAGTATTTCCTGCGACTAACAGGGAAAACGAATGGAAAATCTTCCCTGTCATCCAGAACTGTGCGATTCTATTAAGACCTTTGAAGAGAAGAGAAAAATCCCAGGATTTTAGTTTGAAGTGTCGACATCTGGTTGCTTTAACTTGCACAAAAATTGCCAGAGCAGTGTAAGCCCAGCATTATTATGTTACCATTTAAACCGCATCTCGTACGTAAACACATTTCTTAAACTTGGGTTTTGTTTTTTTTAAATTCTAAATTTGTTTGTATGTTTCAAAGTAATTTTTTCTAGTTTTTGTTTTGCCAAAGAACATGCATTTTAACTTCAGTGTATTGATTTTTTTGTTGGTCATTGTCGAAGGTGGTTTTCTTTTCTTTGTGTAGTTGGCCTAGTGCATGAATTAACATGCAAAAGAACTTGTTAAAGAAAGAAAATCAACTCAAAGACCAAAACTTTAAATCTGTGTTGCGACTGTTAATTTAATGCAGTCATCGTAAAAACCACTCTGCAGCAGAGACAGCATATTGGGGGGTTTGTTTTTAGGTCAAGCCAGTTAAATCAAAGAAAATAAATATTAACGCTCAAAGCCTCAGTCACTGTAAACGTCAACACAGCAGAGCGGTTAGCCACAGAAAGTGACGCTGACTTTGAAATGAAAATAAAATAAAACAAAAGAAAACAAAACAAAGCAAAAAAACCAGAAAGAAAGTAACAGCTGTTAGAGAACGACTCTATGATATGCTACAGCATGCAATGCAAAAATTAATTAATTTGATGGAAAAACAAAAATATTCAGTAAAAAAGTTTAAAACTATTTACTCAATTAATTTACACAAATTAATCTTAATGATGAAAAGAAAAACATTACGAAAGTCTTATCAAAGATAAGAAATATTTAATTTGATTAGCAGATGTCTAATTGATCTTAGATTGTGTTTAGTACCGTCAGTAAAATGTTCGCGTATGCCTGGATTACAAGAACTTTCACCTTTTCCTGTAAACTGACGATCTGCAGATGTTAAGCATGCTCTTCTATGTTTAGGATAAAATTCAATCGAAGTCTACATATAATTTCTAATCGTAGTATGAGTTTGGAATAAACAGTATTTTGTACTACTCCTAAGCCCCCTTTGGAGATAATCTTATACCATATGCAAGGGCGTGGCGGCTAAGGTTAGTAGGCGTCTCTGGGCGCCTGGACAGTGGCATGAATCGGGCATTGAATTCTGAAACATACTTAGAAAATTTGGGATTGTCAGAAGCAGTAGCTACATGATACCGCGATATGACTTCTCAAAGAATTTTAGGACATCCATTCCGGAAATGGGAGGATGGAGGAATGGTACGGCGCACCTTGCAAGAGACTCCCTACAAATCTACACCGATAGAGGGAGCCGTTGGGTGTGGAATTGATTCGGAATCAATCGGAATATTACGGTTTATACAGCTACCGAATCACTGCAGCGTCTTTCAAGCGAAAGTGTCTTCAATTCAGGCTGCGGTGAAAATGATTGTGGACAAATATGGCTATCAGGACATTGGATTCTAATGTAATGAGCTCCAGGACGCTATATGACTATCGCAGATATCTTAGCGAGGCAGTGAATCAATATGATGTTTGTATCACCGCGATATATGGACATTCCCGGTGACTGCAGAGCGGTTGTACTGGCCAGAAGAGGCAGACCATCGAACTCTCTGATGAATTCTCTACATTAGGGATCCCTTTGGGTATCTGCAAGCTTATAATTGAGAACGCAATCATGGACCTTGTCAGCAGTAGATGGTCAGCTTCGGACACGGGCAGAACGGCGCAGAAAATCCGGTCAAGGCTGCATAAGAGGCGCGAGGCGTCTCTGCTTAAACTCCAAAGAAGTAAGCTCAGCACTGTTATCGGGGGTTATTAGGGGGCATTGTATTATAAGAACGCATTCGAGGCATTTTGGTCTTGGACACCTTGTAAATGATTTCTGCAGAAGCTGTTGAGATGAAAAGGCGGATGAGGCTGTTTTTCACCTACTGTGTACTTGCCCGACACTTGGTCGAAGGAGAAAGCGGCACCTGCGTGCCTACTACGTGGAGGATCTAGATTAACTGTCATTCATGGATATTGGCTTCATTGCTTCATCGAAAGCTCATAGTGGTTCCTGGACTAGGAGAGAATGTGAAACTGTGGTATCACAATGGGCCCTGCGTGCGGCCTAAGTGTGTCCGCTAATGACTCCATCGAGCGGACAGCTACTTCTACCTACCTATCTAAGTACAGAATACCTTTATTTATCGGCCTGAATGAAAGTAATATAAAACGGTCATGACATATATTTTTTGTGAACACATGGAGACAAACGTTGCTACCCGAACGTTTGTGCACAAATGCGCGAGTATGTGTCTTAAGTCTTTTGTTTTTGATGACACTATTCATAGCAATTGTGCAATAACTGCAATACGCTAAACTATTTGCCAAAGATGCTCAATAAAAAGTAACCAACTTAACTTATTTTGACTTTCTATCATAGAATTTGACCGCCTTTTGGACTCATTTTATAGACCAAAGGCAAATTTTGTAAATAAAAGTTATTAACTTCGCGAGCTTGCCGGTAGGGTATAAAGTGTGTTTATATTTGATTGTTTTGGTGGTATTAGAGGTGCTGTTTAATTTTGTTTATGTAGCGGTAAACATAACTTTAAACATTTTTAAGAATTCAAATGTAAAATATGTATGTCCAACAATGTTTACAGAAAAGAAAGAGTGAGACAGAGAGAAGCGGAGAGACGGAGAGTTTGCATTTATGTATATGTGGGGTAATGTATTGTAGTTGTTGTATTTTGTGGGTGATTTGACTACTGACTAGTTCTGTATGTAAATGCCATGCAGCTAACACTGTATGTGTGAGTACATAAATGTATATGCACGTATATGTACGTGTTAAAGAGAGTATTCGATGTGAATAAGTGAATGCTTTTTTCTTTTCTTTGCTTTTTGTTGCTATTTTGGTTGTCACAATGAAAGTGGGTCGCGTGCTGTTTTACAGTATTACGAATACTTGTATATGCATACATACATACATACGATAATGTTTCCTTTATGGTGGTGTATTAAGTGTACCTTAAACGTTTACTGGTGGTTATATTCGAAATTGTTATTGTAATTGTCATTGTTAGTTCTATTAATAATAGTATTTGTTATAATATTTAGCCGATGGATAAAAAATTTTTACTTTTTTTGTTGTCTTTATACAATTTGCAAATTTATATTCAAAAGATAAAAAATTCCCTGAAGTATGTATATATTTTGAATTCCTTTCACTTTAATTTCAGTTTGTGGTTTTTTTTTTTCTTTTAAATCTTTTAATATATTCTTTTCTTTTGCCACAAAAAAAAATAAACAAAATGATGTTTTTCTTTTAAAGAAATTTATGATTTTTTTTTTTTGTCTTTGACAATTTGTCGGATGCTTAAAGCACCGCTTTTTTAACATAAATCTGACCTTAATTTGTTAAAACGAATTTAGATTGATGTTAACAATTTTCTTGCTCTTGTTCTTGTTATTATTTCTCTTTAGATGGTAGTTGTGATTGATTATCTCTTTTTTGTTTGTTAAGGAGACTCTTAAATAACCTATGTATTGTTCATGTTTCTAAAGACAAATTAACAAAACAACTAAAGAAATGGGTTAATAATATACACTGTTGACAGTTATCACGTGCTGTAAATGAACTCAACTGTAAAGACTGATTGATTTTTTGCATTTTTTCAGCCTTCAGCATCATATGCCTGAACAGTTTAGGGTCAACTAATAGATTTTTTGTATTTCTTTCATTTTCCGGCATCATATGCCTGAACAGTTTAAGATCCACATGAATGCCCAGATATTATCTTTTAAGGGGTGATATTTTAAGAGCTATAGGAAAATTAAAAAAAAGTACATATAATTCAGAAAAATGCATGAAGTCTTTATTTAAAACGATAGTACGGTCCATATAACTTAATGTTTGAAGATTATTTCATGCAAATGTTGATCGCGACTGCGCCTCAAGTGGTCCATCCGCTTAGTCCAATTTTGGCATACTCTTTCTAACATTTCGGCCGGTATCTCATGAATAAATGCTTCAATGTTGTCTTCCAATGCTTCAATTGAAGCGGGCTTGTCTGTATAGACATGATCTTTAACATAGCCCCACAAAAAATAGCCTAAAGGCGTTAAATTGCATGATATAGGCGGCCAATTGACCGGTCCCGAACGTGAAATAAAATGTTCACCGAACTCGCCTCTCAATAAGTCCATTGTTACGCGTGCTGTGTGGCATGTGGCACCGTCTTGTTGAAACCACATGTCGTGCAAGTCAAGCTCTTGCATTTTGGGCCAAAAAAAAGTTGGATATCATCTCACGGTAGCGCTCACCATTCACAGTTACCTTACGATTCGCAGCATCTTTGAAGAAGTACGGTCCAAAGATGCCACCAGCCCATAAACCTCAACAAACTGTGACTTTTTCTGAATGCATTGGTAGCTTTTGCAATGCTTCTGGCTGATCTTCACTCCAAAATCGACAATTCTGCTTATTTACGTATCCCGAATAACCGCTTCAGTGGGTCGATTAAACTGGCCATAAAATGTAAGAAGCGCGCGATGAACTTTCTTAACAGAGCACGCATTTTGATAATAAAATTCAATGATTTGCAAGCGTTGTTGGTTTGTAAGACGATTCATGGTTAAATTATAGACCAAACTGAAGATGTTTGACAGTGAAACAAAACACGAAACGTGCTTGAGCTGTTTAAACCAGTGTTGCCAAAAAGATAATAGCTAAAAAATCACCCGTTATTATGTGATGTTTTTGTTAAAGAAATGTTTTTGTAAAGTAAGGATACAGGTTTAGTTTATTAATTATTGTAAACATTTTTAACTTGATTTTGAATAAATTTTTAATAGAATTTAATTTCATTACTTTCGCTTAACTTTCACCAATAAATTATATCGTTTGGAAAAACAGAAGAAATTGTGCATTGAAAATCTGTCTTTGGTATAAGGCCAGCAATAAATCTTGCTACACATTGTCATCTGCAATTAACTGCCATTAGCCATATGCTTCAGATAATGGACTCTTAACAATATATGTACAAATAGAGGACAAAGTTCCCTATCAGCAGTAATAGATGCCTGCTCGAACGATGTTAACTTAAAGCAGCACATCTTATAGAAAATATTATATTTCTAGGGCCGCATTACCAAAGTCCTCATTACCAAAATCTCGATTGGAAAAATATATGTTTTCTTTTTACTTCAGTTCATTATAATACTAAGAAATTGATCTTTATGCCTCTCAATCTTATATATAAAAATGAATGTGTGTTTGATTGTATGTTTGTATGTTTGAAGTTTATAGACGATTAAACGGCTGAACCGATTTTCTTGAAATTTTCACAGTATCTTCCTGTATGTCTGGAAGGAGTTATAGGCTACTTTTTATGTTGATATTCCAAATGAGCGAGGGGCCACGCCCACGTATGCTACATACTACATACTTAATATTTAATTGCATTTGAAATATATTACTCATACGCATAGTAGTTACCCCTACAAGTATGCTATCTGTGATTCTTGATGTATAAAACCAAAGAAAATAAAGTGTAAAGAACGACGCGGGGGGAAAGATAGAAGGGAAAGAAAAAAATGTTGTAACTAACATTTGTGAAAAAATTCACCAAATAAGAAAAAATATAACCAAAATTAAATTCGTAGACTTTTGTTTTATTTTTTTTTTTTCAAGTTTAAATTATCTATATATATAAAAATGAATGTACTTTATGAAATCGTAAACTATGCATTTAATCTTTGGCAAAGTTGTTGCGCATGAGCCGACGAAGGTTTCTAAGTTGGTATAATTAATTTCCGACAGGTGGCGCCACTGAAAATTCTTCGAAATTAATTAAATCGTAAACTGTGCATTTGATCCTGTGTTGAAAAAAAAAGAAAAGAGCATTACTCGCCTCAGAATCAGCATTGAGACTGAAAAATCTTCGAGTACATGCCGCACAGATCCGTTCGCATGAATCACTTGAACAATGAATAATTGATCGAATGCGTACTACTCAGGCGCGTTCGTCTGAATCATCTGGACAACGGGAAACAAAATCAATAAAATGATTCAAACTTAATTGGATATTTGTCTAATGTCTTTCCTTCAAATTTATTTTAGTTTGTAGTGCAGCAAAGCGCGCAGGGTACAGCTAGTCAATTAATAAAATGGAATTTTATTACACCTTAAATTGGCCTTAAATTGATCAACCAAAAATTTTTCTTTATTTAATCATTCATAGGCATGGCATATGGCAATTTTATTGCGAAAATCATTTTTAAGCTTTATTGGCAGATTATTTTATTTGCTTTTGCTTAATGCTTGAGTGAGTACACCAACTTATTTAGAAAATCTTAATTCTTGACATATTTGTTAAGCAAATATTTCAGCACAAATCTTTTAAAAACTTTCAGCCGTATTGTGTTTTAGGCAGCACAAATACTCAAACAAATTTTTAAGTAATAAAAGAAAGATAATCATACCGGCAATGACAATGAACACTGGTGATTATAATAGCAATTGCTGGTGTTGGTCACACAATGGCCAACATTTGCGTTGCGTTCCTCTAATCACAGTCTATATAGCAGACAGCTGCTAATGGCCGTATGTCTTGATTGTTTGCCTGCTACGATCTGAGTTTTAAACTCAAATATCTCATGCCATTTTGCCGTTGACTGACCGCATTTTACAGCTATGAGGCTGGCTAGTTGATTGGTTCATTGGCTGGCTGGCTGACTGGCTGGCCGGTATTTAACCAACTACTCCCATCAAAAAATAAGAAAGAAAAAAGACCCCGACTGCCAGTGACCGTATGGCAATAACTTTTTACCATATAAATTAGAGGAAGTTATTCTTTTTTTTTGGTTTTTGTTTTGAAATTTATTACTTTAATTATATAAAATTACTTGGTAGATAAAATAACCACAAGAAAGAAAACACAAAAGAAAGAGAGTAAAACAACAGAATCAACAAAATACCGAAACGTAACCCAGTTTTGAAAGTGGAGAAATTCAAATAGAGGAGGCTGTTAGTATACGATATTACACATCCAATAATAATTATTTAATGTTTTTATAGTTTCTTCTTCTTCTTATCTTTCTCATTTTAAACATTTTATTTCAATATCAAGCTAATAAAAGATCTCCTTTCTTTATTTTTCAGTTCAATCTGGTCGAAATATACGACATTTACCCTGTATAGTAAGGAAGTCGGGCAGATCAGGCGTATGCATGTTCGCTATCGATTGTATCAAACAGAATGGTACGCATTTGGGTACCTGCATAGATCGTTTCTATTTTGGTTCATGCTGTGATATTAAAGTAAGTCATTTAATTATGAACTACAGCATATAATATTGATTTCTCATTTCAATATGCATTTTTTGTGATATTTTAGGAAGATACATTAACGGAAATAGCTGATAATAGCATAGATCAAAATACCATATCCCATCATTTTACACCCGAGTCATCAACCGTACCAACTAGTGCTTTATTTAAGCTCACCACCTTAAGTCCAGGCCATGAACATTACAATGTTAGCTATTCCAGCAGCAGCAGTACCAGCATCAGCAGCGGTAGCAGTTCTAGCGGTTCGACTACCCAGCAAGATGTTACACAAATGGTAAATAGCGTAACACAAGGCTTTGTCACACCCAGTACACAACAGAATGACACCATCAAACCTATTATACTCACGGATAAACCCACTAGATCATCGACCACTGTAAGGCCTGGCCAACATACAACCCACAAACAGTCACATTTTGTAATAAGGACAACACCTAAACCCACCAAAACTCCAACGGGTTGGAAACCAGGCCACAATAGTACCACTAAAAAGAAAACAACACCCTCTAGTACCACCAAAAGGGCCACGACAACTTCAACTACTACTACAACTACAACCACTACCACAACCACAAAAAGACCTTTACTCACTACTGCAGAACCGATGCAACAAAAAGATGAAGTACCTGTGGAACTAACCACAACACCAACTAAATTATTCACTTATCAAATAGTTGAGACAACCACCTTTAACCCTACAGAACCTACCAAAATAGTAGATTTTGTAACTACAGAACGTGTGAAACAAAAAACCACCAAAGCACCTGAAACTACGACAGCAAAATCTCCGGAAACCACCACCACAACACCGGCGGCTACAACTCATAAACCCAAGCCGCCAACCTCTAGAAAACCTACAACCACCAAGAAACCCACAAGCGTTAAGAGAACTACCGTAAAGCCTACTAGGAAACCAACCTTACCACCCAGCACCATTACGGATATAAAAACTGATCAGAACACTACCTTGATTACACAAAGTAGCACTATGGCAAGCACAACAACATTGGCAACAAATAAAACTACTCTAGCACCCAGACCAAGACCGAAACCCACGGCCAGTATAGTTAAAGTACCAAAGCCTTCTATTAGCAGTACCACTACAAAGACCACATCCAAACCTAGCGCTACAACTACCACCACCACCAATGCACCAAAAACTACAACTGAGCAGGAGAAAATTGCAACAACCAAAAAACCAACATCCACCTCTACCACAACAACAACTACTACTACGACAACAACAACAGAAACTCCAACTACCACTACTAGCAGCCATAAAACTACACAAAAACCCTTAATGAGCTCTACCACCCACAAGCCCGGCTTAGTAACCTGGACAAACATAGATGGAGAACCAATCGAGTCGAATCAACCTTTGCAATCTGATTGGATACCAGTAACCAGTGAGTCTCCTCTAAGCAACAACAAAGTCGAAGGTATAGAAATAGATTTAGAATGATAATAAAAAAACAAAATATTTCATTTATAACCAATTTTCATTTTATTTCAGAATCCTCTTCTGAAAATGTTACTTTCGAAGAAATGGATGTATCCGTATCGTCTAGTGTCAGTGCAGTAATGAATAATACCACGGTTATCATAAAACCACCAAACAAGCCCATACCAATTGAAAAACCTTCAACTACTTCCTCCACTAGCAGCAGCAGCAGCATGAGTTCAACTACTAACACAGAAACCAAATTACCCACTAAACCTCAAACGACATCAACATCTACCTCAACATCTACTACTACTACCACCACCACCACAACAACAACCGCTAAACCCATCACTACAGTTGAAAAACAACCCGAAATAGTTTCGTCCACTGAATCGGCAATACAATTCACTACCGAAGGTATTCCCACTGCCACTGCTAGTTCGACAACAAGCGTTTCTTCTACAGAAGAAATGACGACAGAGAATTTAAATCTAAATTCTACAACAGCTGCACCCATTACCGGTCTAGAAGGTGTGGACTATAGACAAGGTTTGCAATCAATAATGAATTCAATAATGAAGTCTTCAAATTAATAATATTTTTCTTTATTGAATCATTGACAGTTTGCGGGCGTCGCATGTTTCCCGAGCCACGTATTGTTGGGGGTTCTAATGCCGCTTTTGGTCGCTGGCCCTGGCAAATCTCTTTGAGACAGTGGCGTACATCGACATACTTGCACAAATGTGGAGCAGCTTTACTGAATGAAAACTGGGCAATAACGGCAGCTCATTGTGTCGAAAAGTAAGTAGAGCTCGTACGCCACGTAAAAGGAAGACTAAAATAAATTTTCAAATATAAATGGAATGGTAGCAAGCTAGTTTTGGGTTTATTGTTAAACATGGATTGCAGATGGTTGCGAAAAAGTGTTTTTAATAAGGCTACCTTTTCCTAAAAAATCAAGAATGTTCATCCTTAAGCATACATACGTAATTGGTCAGGATTACAACCTAGCTTCTCCCACCACTTATGTTGTGTATGTTCATTTTATACATGAGTGGCTGGACCTACAGTTTAAACTTTAAAGTCAATTCAGAACGACAGATTTTTGAGAAGCTTTTCATGGAGTTTTTGCCAGAAATCTGCTGAGAGGAAGTCGCCGGAGAAATATTTTTTCATATTTCGTTTTTGATGTCTGACCTGGAATTTGAACCGTGGCCTAACGTCTAATAAGCCAGCACACTACCTACTAGACTACGGCGACTCTACTTAAACTTCTCAACAGAAACTGTTACATCCAACAAAAGTTTCTTTAACTGACCGTTCGCTTGGACATGGTTAGGTTAGGTTAGAGGACGTGTACTTGTCAACTGTGGCAAGTACAGTACCCGGAGGCCGAATTGGACTATTGTACAACGTCCTAGCTTCTCACACCACTTGTGTTGTGTGCGTTAATTTTATACATGAGTAGCGGGACCTGCAGTTTATATTCGACTCCGAACGACAGATTTTTGAGAAGCTTTTCATGGTAATTTTTACTCTCAGAGTTTTTGCCAGAAATCTGCTGAGAGACGAAGTCGCCGAAGAAATATTTTCATATTTTCGTTTTGATGTCTGACCTGGGGTTTGAACCGTGGCCTTACGTCTAATAAGCCAGCATACTACCTACTAGACGACTTTACTCAAACTTCGACCAAAATACCTTATAACAGATGTCTCAAAGGAAACTATTACATCCAACAAAAGTTTCTTTAACTGCGTTCCAAGCGAACGGACAATATTGCACAACAATTTCTTTTACCTCTGAAACTGACAGCATAAAATGTCGGCCAAAAATTTGCGTTAGCAAGGGACCTGACGAAATATTGCGGATTATATTCGTGCTTTGTAATCACAGAGCTTTCTTTTGCTCAATAAACTGTGATATCTTTTGAAAGTGATCCGATATTGCATATTGCTTCCAATTGAATGAATGCATGAATGCATAAAGTTAGGTTAGGTTGATTGAGTGGTCACCTCAATAAGCGTATATTACTTGAGTTCTATAGGGTCGCCTGTAATGGCGGCAGTAGTTATTCCCTCATTCAACACATGGTTTCTATAGAAATCAACTGTGGCTAGAATGTTTCTGTAAATAAATTGTGGCTGCCCAAGGATACTTCGTCTTGGATCCACAACTAACAAAGGAGGAGAAAGTGCTCACAAGCATACTTTTTTTAAGGGCTTCACAAAGCCTCTTTAAAGTTTTCTAAGCTGCTATCTCAATTGAATACAAAATGAATTTGGATCAAAATTTTCAATAAACAATTGCCTTTCAATTGGATTTTTTTAATTATTTTTTAAATTTTACTTTCAGCGTGCCACCCTCGGATTTACTTTTACGTTTGGGCGAATATGATTTAGCCGAAGAGGAAGAACCCTACGGCTATCAAGAGAGAAGAGTACAAATAGTGGCTTCACATCCTCAATTTGATCCTAGAACTTTTGAATATGATTTGGCTTTACTGAGGTCAGTATTTTAATGAAAAAAAATTTAATTTATTCATGGTTTTTAATGCATATGTCTTTGCCTTTCAGATTCTATGAACCGGTAGTATTCCAACCGAATATTATACCCGTTTGTGTGCCCGAAAGCGATGAAGACTTTATAGGTCAGACAGCATTTGTTACCGGTTGGGGACGCCTCTATGAAGATGGTCCTTTGCCTAGTGTGCTACAAGAAGTGGCAGTGCCTGTCATCAATAATACGATATGTGAGTCCATGTATCGGGCAGCTGGTTATATAGAGCATATACCACATATTTTTATATGTGCGGGCTGGAAAAAGGGAGGCTATGACTCGTGCGAAGGTAATGATTGATGATGATTAATAGATTTCAAGTGGTGAAAATGAAAATTGAAAATTTCTGTTTGTTTTAACAAATAAAAGGTGACTCTGGCGGTCCAATGGTTTTACAGCGTGAAGCGGATAAGCGTTTCCAATTGGGTGGCGTCATCTCATGGGGCATTGGTTGTGCGGAGGCTAATCAACCGGGCGTCTATACAAGAATCTCCGAGTTTAGAGACTGGATTAATCAGATTTTACAATTTTAATATAATAATATGGCTTACATGTAGCATAAGGATAAGGCTTGAGGGTGCTTTCGGCCTTTCGTTAACGAGCTGAAAATCTTGTTTTTTTTTTTAATTAAAGCGAATTGTTTTGTATCTATAGTTACATATGTTTAGATTTTACAATTGTATTTGTATTTTTATTGTGTAATTTTTTGAATTAAAAAAAAGTTTTTATATACCAGATTAGGAGTTGAGTATGTTTTCTTTAATTTATTTGCAATGATTTCTGAATTTTAAATTTTATTTTTTTTTTCAAAGAATATTGTTTCTTGTAATTTTGGAATTTTTGTCGGTGATTTATTTATTTATTTATTGTTTAAATTTTCATAAATTATTGTATTTAATTTTAATTGTAATAGTTTTTATTTATTATTTTCTATTTTTTCTGCTTATAATTTGCATAACTTATGCTCAGCATAAAGGCATTATCTTGTTCTTTGGTTATACCAAAATACATACATACATAGTTTTAGATTGAAACGGTATAATCAAGGCAACGACTGGACAAAAATGCAATATGGCGTCAAACACTCAAACATACACACACACACACACGCACATACACATACATACACAAGTAAAAATTAATTTAATTTAAAATTTTATTTTTATAGAAAATAATTGCATTTAATGAAATATAAAAGAAAAAAAAAATTATTTTAATTATTTAGATCCTTCATAAAAAAAGAAAAAAAACAGAAAACATAAAATTATTTTATAAGCTAAAATAAATAAATTATAGTTGACAATATAATTATAAAATAATGTATATTTAAAATCTATTTAAAATCTAATTTAAGTAAAATAAATATGAAAAATACAAAAAATATTATTTAAACAAAATTCTACAATTTGTTTGTTGGCTCATTTCAATATCAAGATATTCAAAGATAAATTCTATAGTTTTTTATTCGAAAATTTTAATTGTTTATATACTTGCTTTATACCGAAAAATATAAAAATATGTTCAAAAAACCCTAGACAACCCAAATTGTAAAGTAATTGCTTGAAAACCCAAAGCCCAGAATTCTTCAATAAGCAATTCTTGTTTTCGACACAAAAGAATCCCAAGAAATTTTTTTGCACACTTTCATTGCAACCCTTTAGTCAGGACTACAACCTAGATTCACACATCACCCATTTTGTGTGAGTCAATTTTATCCAAAAGTGGAGGGAACTACAGTTTAATGTCCTCTCCGAACACCAGATTTGGAATTTTTATATACTTTTTGCCAGCAGCCTGCTGAGACAAACTAGCCGAAAGAAATATTTTTTTCATATTTCGATTTGTTTAAGATGTCTGAGTTTATAAGATTCTTATTATTCTGATTGTTATCTGATAAGCCAAAAGGCTACCTCTTAAACTACGACGACTATACACTTCTTAATTTCGATTCAAAATAAATATGGCAATTGACACATACAATTTTAATCTGGAAATTCTGGAGTCCAGAACGCAAATTTACAACTCTCAGTTGGAAATCATTTGACGTTAGGTTTAGGTTTAGGTCGGAGCGGTAGCTCTGATATCACAAAGCTCATTCATTTGACGTTAAGATTAAGGCTAAAGCTTAAGACACTTGTAACTCTGTTTTGGATATTTTTTGTTATCGCTTTATTAGCAGCGTAAAAGTAATAGTTAAAGATCTTAACTATAAACTCAAGTAATCCAGCTTCAACACCCAGAGAAGGCGATCATTTTTCAAGATGGTTTTAGAAATTATAAAAAATTATAAAAATTTATTAAATACATATATTCAAAGTAATCAATCAAGGGAAGTCACTGATCATTGCCCTCTAAAGAGAATAATATCAACATCGAACATCATCTTATATATAAAAATGAATGTGTGTTTGATTGTATGTTTGTATGTTTGTATGTTTGAAGTTTATAGACGACTAAACGGCTGAACCGATTTTCTTGAAATTTTCACAGTATCTTCCTGTATGTCTGGAAGGAGTTATAGGCTACTTTTTATGTTGATATTCCAAATGAGCGAGGGGCCATGCCCATGTATACTACATACTTAATATTTAATTGCATTTGAAATATATTACTCATACGCATAGTTACCCCTAAAGTATGCTATCTATGATTCCTGATGTATAAAACCAAAGAAAATAAAGTATAAAGAATGTGAATTTTGGTATATTTTGAAATATTTTTCAATTGTATATAAAAATGAAAGTTTGTTTGTATGTAACTTATAGAATCGTAAACTGTGTATTTGATCATGTTATGATCTTTAGCAAAGTTGTTGCGCATGAGCCGACGAAGGTTTCTAAGTTGACCAATTTCCGACAGGTGGCGCCACTGAAAATTACTAAAAATAAATTAAATCGTTAACTATGCATTCTTTAACAAAGTTGTTGTCCGGATATTTCTAAGTTGGTACGATTAATTTCCGATAGATATCGCCGCGTAAAATTATTCAGAATGAATGTCAAGCAATTGGTTGACCTACACCTCAAGCATGGAAGAAAAAGGAATTACGAGCCTCAGAATCAGACGAGCGACGAACATTGAGACCGGAAAATCTTCGAGTATTCTCAGGCCCGTTCGTCTGAATCATCTGGACAGCGGGAAATAATATCAATAAAATGATTCAAAACTAATTGGATATTTGTGTAATGTCTTTCCTTCAAATTTACTTTAGCTGGTGGCGCAGCAACACGCGCAGGGTACAGCTAGTAGGAAATATTTTGACATCTTGGAAAAGATTATGACTGTTTGCAGAACGTTCCCCACCGCAACACCCAATATTTATAGGATCACAGAGGTCGTGGTTTCACATATCGTAAAATCTTCTATTGGAAGATAAATTACGGGAAGTTTTATTAATCAAAACTGAAGCAAATTAAAGAAATACTAAAAAAGGGCACTAAGCATGACAGCCTTCCGATCCATAAAACAACACAAAAATGTATACATACAGCAAGCAATCGCTAAACATGAATTAGACCACCAACGTTTTAGCATATGAACCAATTTTTTATCATCCATAGATTGATTTTGCAGTGGCCGAACTGAAGTTTACATATGAAAACTCCACAAACAAAGTTTTTGACTTTAATTCCTATGAGACCTAAACATCGACCTCTAGTTGGTAAACACCCTTATTCAAATGGTAACAAAATGGTTGTTTATTACATTTTCCTAGCCTCTGGGCATTTGAATCTGCTCATAAGCATTTTCGACGATTTCCCTTTTAAATTTTTATATAAAATGGCCAAAACGATAGCAACAAGGACAGTGTTGTATCAGAGAACGTGTTACGTTATCAGCACTGCAAACACTATTTTTATTTTCAGTTTTATAGAAGAAAAACTGGAAAACATAGCATATTTTCCCATAGCCAATGTGAATTTTTATGAAAACCGAGTCAGATAATTATAAAGTTCTCGAAGTAGATTTTTTAACGCATCCCTACGTGGTCGCCGCAGTCTAATGAATGAATACTGTGTTGACTTACTAGACGACAGTTCAAGAGTATAAACCTCAACTCGGAATTTTTGAGAAAAAGAAAAATAATTCTGCTGGCACAAGCTCTGAGAATAAATAATTGTCATGAAAAGCCTTTCAAACGGATTCGACGTTAACTTGTAGGGTCGCCACACATAATTTAGGTGGAATGAGAAGCTAGACCGTAATCCTGAAATATTGTAATGATCAATAATAGGCCTTCGGTGCTTGGAAAAAGAACGCACTCCTTTTTATTACATCTTACACAAAGCTCTTGTAAAGTAAACAAATTTTTAAGAAGATATTTAAGCGTAGTTTCTTCGAAAGGGAAAGAAATACAAATTTTGGGCTCTTAAATGCCATGATTATTATATACAAAAGAAGTTGTGAGTGATTACACACACAGACATTATACCCATTACTACCTTTTAGTTAGGACTACAGCCTAGCTTTTCAAAAATTAAATAAAGACAACTCAAAAGCCATATTTCACTTCAAATTTTTGTATAATTTTAAGAGCTTTTAAATAAAATATAAATACACAAGCAAATGAAGTAAACATAATGGCAATTACATTAAATATTCACGTATTTTAAGCATTTATTTTAATGAAACATATTTTAAGATTTCTATTATTAAATGGACTTATTTGCAAGGCAATTAATAACATAATAAATCAAGTCGTTTTTTTAAAATTATTTATGAAAGAAAAAAACGCTTAAATTTCTTATTTATTTATAAAGTTTTTATTTATTTATTTACTATCAATTTTTATTTACGTTTTAATGATCATTAAGTTTAGAAAAAAAGAAAAAACTTTTTTCTAAAACATATTCATCATGTGCTAATTAGTGGGGCCTTTTTTGCACACTAAAATTAACACACACAAAAAATGCCGACAATTTTATTTTATTCGATTTGATTCGATTTAATAACTTTCACTTTCAACATGAGTTTTCAGAAAAATAGTTTTATTTGTTTAAGAAATGCAAGAAAAAAAACAAATTTAAAGAAATTAAAGTTCATGCTACAATTGAGTATTAAAATGTAATTAAAGGTCATTTACATGCACAAAAGATGACAACATTTGTCGTTGAAAAAGGTATTTTTTTTTTTTGATTTACAAAAATCAATTGTTGCTGAATGTGTTTAAGCATTTGAAAAAAAGGCAATTTAATTGCCATTAATTGCCATTTAAAAGGGAAAATAATGTGTGTAATTACATAAGAGAAGTTATCACGGTGATAATTAAAGGTACGCATCCCATATGTTATCCAGTATGATCGGTATACTCAGCATGTACAAATTTTAATCTGAAATTCAAAATCTCACGCTTTCTTTAGAAACTTGTATACAAATTTACGCAACAAAATAATTTTAATCATCTTAAGTCAATAAATAACACACTTTTTTAGTGCAAAATAGCCACTCATCAATAGCAGACTTGAGTCATTACTATTGATCCAAAGCCGACACGAAACTATATCAATATACACCTATCCCCCGTTTTACACGGAAGATCGGTTCCATAAAAAACCGTGTAACTCGAAAAATTCACTATTATATGGAAAAACCGTGCTAAACGAAAATCACTATAAAAAAGCCCTTTTTGTCAGTTTTTAATATGATGAATAACAAACACATTGAACGTTATTTGCTCACCTTGAATAAATTTACTCTATCAATTATATATAAACACTAATTAAAAACAAAGTTTAAAAACAATGATGCTCTTTGTTTTGGTATTTCAAACAACCTAGCTTATACACACATAAAATTTAGTTTTGATCATAAAACGGGGAGTTCCCATTTATCTATTTCCATCATAGACATAGACTACTAAGAATTCGTAACTGCTTCATACATTTTGTAGTGTTGTATTTTGACAGTAAAACAATGAAAATGTTATTGTAGATATAACAAATTATAGTTTAGTGTTTATAATTTCGTGTAAATGCAAAATTAATAAATTTCGTTAAAAAAATTTTACATTCAAAAACCGTGTAAGATCGGAAACGTGTAAAACGAATACCGTGTAAAACGGGGGATAGGTGTACTTGAGAAAAATAGATTACATGATGGTCACAAATCACTCTAACCGAACCAGACCTTCCGATTTCATAAAATATTTTGAAACTTTGTTCAAGCAGGCATCTTTGGATGTAGGCTCACTAATATCTATGCCGATCTGGTTGTGCTATTGTTGTAGAAACGTATACGAAAAAATTTTGACTAATCTTATGTACAATTTCATGTTGGGCCCTTTTAACTCTTTCTATTTCTCCTACCATACATATATACATACATAATTGGTCATTACAACCCTTCAGTCAGTATCACGACATAGCTTCTCACACCATTTATGTTGTGTGTGTTATTTTAATCATGAGTGATGGGACCTTCAGTTTAAAGTCGACTCCGAACGACAGATTTTTGAGAAAATTTTCATAGCAGGTTTATTTACTCTCAGAGTTTTTACCCGAAATCTGCTGAGAGGAAGTCGCTGAAGAAATATTTTTTCAAATTTCGTTTTGATGTCTGACCTGTGGTCTGAACCGTAGCCCTACGTCTAATAAGCGAATATACTACCTACTAGACTGCAGTGACTTCTTCTCTTACCTTTAAAGCAAACTCAACTTACAACTGCATTCGTTTGATTTAGCAACAAACTGTAGGGAAGACTAGCACAAACAGCCTGACATTTAAGCATTCATGTCCACCATACGCACTAAGAATGGAGCGACTTTTATATCTGTGGCATTAAATAATAATAGCTTAAGTCGAAATTTCGTGTTTAGAGATATTAAGGTTTTTGTCTAAAAAGAATTGTATTAATATATGTATATAATATATAAAATATAAAAGCGTATAGTTTTGTTAATAATGACATTTGTAACGACACGTTTCCGCTCGGGTGCTGGGGTAGGTCAGCGGCGTCCAGTGGTTACATAAAATAAAACACTTAGTTTAAGTTTAAAGCTATTTATTGACAATACTGCACTAGCTTACACACTAAACTAAGTAGAACTAAATACAAAGCAAAAATAATTGAATTGTAAATGAATTAAAATATCCTAGGCCGGCCTAACAACGGTTCGTCACGTCACAGTACCGAAGGCGTCAAGGGGGGTTGAGTCAGAACAACAGTCAAACGGCATGCGCCCAGGATGACTGCGGTCCTACTGGTCCTTGTTGTTGCCCCGGTTCGTCAAGTGACAGTGCCGAGGACGTCAAGGGGGTTGGAGTCAGAATAACAGTCAAACGGCATACGCTCTGGATGACTGTAGTTTCTACTGGCCCTTTCTGTTACCCCGGCACAGTCAGTCAAGTCAATCAAAGAAGGATGTCAGAGCAACAATCAAACGGCATACGCACAGGATGATTGCGGCTCCAAGATCTCCCTTTATACGTCTGGTCAGTCAAATTCTCCGGAGGAGGTTGTCAGACCGTAATCAAACGGCCTACGCACAGGATGATTCTGGTTCTGAGGCCTCCGGAGTCCGTCCAGTCACAGTTGCCAATGTTTTGCCGGTTGTAAATAAATCACAAGTGGGGACGACCACACCACTTGGGATTTATCATATTTCCAGCACAGCCGATGTCTAGATCGACCTGCCTTACCAGCAACTCATCACCAACTGCCCCGATCAAACATGTTGTGTCCTACTCTACAACTTACCAATGTGAGAGCATCAATTGAATTCAGCAGAGAGGTCTTGTAGGTCAAATGTGAGTCGTACGACAACCGTTATAAAGAATAACAATATTTCTAAAAATAGATTATAAGTGCTTAGCAAAATTACTTTAAATATTTTAGGCACAGTGGGGCCTGTTATAAAAAATAATTACAATAATGTTATTTACAATAATTCATACAGCCAACATATAAAAGAAAATAAACAATACATTAAATCCTAAATATTATCCAGTGATATGGTGTGGACAAAAACAAGGACTTTTGTCGTCACACATTTTATACATGAAATTTAACTGAGTGATAGATCTTGAAGAAGAGAATAAGAATTTGCAAAAAATGAAAAAACACTTATGTCAACTTAAGCCATTATCATTTATTGCCACAGATATGATAAGTGAGCCTATAGAGGAAGAAAGCAGAAGACATTAAGTATGTCATCGCCCAAACAGCTCAAATTGAGCGTCACCATTTAATCTCGTCATCTTGCAAATCTGTAGTGAATATACTCAGAAATACTAGCATCTTCACTGTACTAAACATTGATATTCAGAGCAATCACAGTGAGCCTACGTCCTGAGGAGGTATTGACTAATGGCAGACTATGTTTCTTAGTCGAAGATTCAAACCCCAGGTCAGACATCAAAATGAAATTTGAAAAAATATTTGTTCGACGACTTCGTCCCAATAGATTTCTAGCAAAAACTCCATGAAAAGTTTCTCAAAAATCTGTTGTTAGGCGTCGCCTTATGTATATATGTTTCTTAGTAATTCTTACCCACCAAAAAATTGCTGACATTTTTATCAAAATTGCATATGAAATGATACTCGATATATAAAGTGATTCTAAGTCGATTACTATAAAAAAGTGGATTTTAAAAAGTGTTTTGAAAGTGTTACAAACGTTAGCAAAAAGCTAACATATGTATCTCCTAACATTTATCATAGTCTAGGACATTAATAGCGCTACACACCCTTTGATAAACTTAATAAAAAGGTATTCAGCATACATAAAAAGAAATCACTTTCTTTTATGCAAAAAACTAAAAAAATATAAAAAAATAAATAAAAAATGCCCATGAAATGATGATTAACTACAGGCGAAAATATTGGCAGGTGAGTAAGTGAATGATGATGTCAGCAACCTATGAGATTTTTTTTTTTTTGTAATTTTTTGTTCGATTTTGTGTGATAAAAAATGTAATTTCATTTCCATTTCAGATCTTTGAACCCTTAAAGCATTAGAGAAATATTTGTTGCAAGACGTGCAATGCAAATATGAGTAAACCCACACCCCACATTTTGAAGAAGATAGAGATGGATTATTATAATCATTTTTATTTCATTTTTATTAGCCAAAGGTGTAGTTTTTTTCTTCTTTTTTCTTCAAATAAAAATATTTTATTACATCGTTTTTTATATTAAAATAAGCGAGTGGAGGTGGTAAAAATAATCATAAAAATGATGAAAATGAAAGTGTTGTCGGTAAACAAACAAACGAAATCCTAAAGTAAAAAAAAAAATGTCGGGAAACAAACAAGAATGAAATGATTTAAGACTTGAGATTATAACATAACTAAAATCGTACGAATGTAATCAACACGTTTGTTAAAGTGGAATTTAGTTTATAAAGGTGAAAACATTGCAGCGGATAGAGGTCGACAATTTGTTGCCTTTCATTATCATTTCTTCAAAATACGGAAGCAATATGAGTATTATTTATGTTATGAAACTGATTTCATAATCGATACCCTAAAAAGCTAGACAACTACCATTATGGAAAGATCAGACTGAAGTAGTACATTGGCTAAAGAATTAACACAAATATTAGACGACTTCTGATAGTCGTTGAAATGTGCAAAACACAAATTCTTAGGTAAACCTTCAAGATCCATCGAAAATTTTGAATATTTTAAACTTAAAGTTCACTTGATAAGACAACATATTGTTACGAAAATGAAAAATCTAGATGCTGGTGTTTTGCTTTTACATCGCTTAACATTAAAATTATAAACAAAAGCTTCAAAACAAAACAATGCAGTAAACAAACCTGTTTACAAATGATTATACTGCTTAATATAACAACAAAAACCAGCATAAAATATGGTAAACAATTAAACAAAAATCTAAAAACAAAATCTACAAGAATAAATGTAAATAGATGTGTAAATACACAAACAACAATAATGAATGTAAACAACAATGTCTACATTTATGGAGATTTCAAGAAGGCGAAGTCACGAACATTCGCCTTCAAGAACATTCATCAGACTGTTTACTTTGCCATATAAAAGGCAAGGCAAAGTAAGCTAGTTAATTAGTGAAGTTTAGTCCGTGTGCGAAGATATCGTGGTTTGAAGAACTCCGTTGCAAGGATATGTTGAATAACTGTCTAGTAATTGTAATTGTTTATGCAAAGGCTATAAACAGAAGAATAACAAAGAAAAGCAATTGTTGTTGTTTACATCAAGTTGTGAACAGGTGCACACAGAATTGTGCGAATAATAAAGAATTTTAATTAAAACTAAACATAAATTTATTGCAGCTCATATTTTAAACATTTTTAAAAGGTAAAGACGTAAAAATATATTTAAGAAAAATATGACTCAGCTTTTATACTCTTTAAATAATAACTACGGTAATTTTTGTCCGATTTTATCAAACGAAGTGTCAATCTCTTCACAAGAGAATGCACTTTATGAATATCACCACTTGTTTTGTAGGTTTTAATAAAATTTTGCAATTAAGAATGGCCAAACTTGAACTTCCGATGTTTACCCCACCAAAACTCATAACATAGGATTTTGAACAAAATGTTTATGAATACCGTTTTAAAGGCTAATCTCTCGCCTTTTCAAAAGACTTTGGATTTTTAGCCATAGTTGAACGTTGTACAATGGGTCAATTCGACCTCCGGGTACTGTACTTGTCACAGCTGGCAAGTACACGTCCTCTAACTTAACCTAACCTAAGCTTGGATATTTAAAATACGTAGGTTCAAACATATTTGGGTAATCAATAATTGTGTGTGAAAAGATCAAAAACAAACCAAATAAAACAAGTTTAAGGGGTTCGAATAATCTAAGAAAAGTATTTTTGAGTTCTACACAACCTACTAAACAACTTAGACTATGTAGTTACTCGGTGTAATTGATTGTTTACCACGCTGGTGGCCTATCACATTACATGTTTAATTACATTTCGATTATTTTATTTTATTGTGTACAAATACATTTTTAATCTGATATTTTTGCTCATATAGATTCACCACCGTTTCTTAGTGAATTAAAAAATTTCATAAACAAAAAAAAACTCACTTTTACTTTGAAAAGACATTTTTTGGTTTCAAATTCAATTGAAGTTTATGATTAAAATAACTGCACATTTGGTATAAAATTTAGAAAAGCAACAACACAAAAAAAAAAGCGAAAATCATTTCACTTTTATTTATTAAAACAAAAACAAAAAACAAAAATTTGAATTGCATCCAAAACCAACAATTGAATTTCAAGGGGAATTGTTTGATTTGAATTGAAAGTATTTTTAAGATATTTTTCTATCCCACCGTGGTGTAACTGTTTGTTTTTGTTTTCATTATTCAGAAGAAAAATAAAAAACGAAACAAAAAACTTTCGTTTTCCACTCGTGTTTTATTTTTTTTTTATGAATTGTTTTGTTTTATTAATTATTTTTCTTTGTTGTTGTTGTTATTGTTTGTCTTCACAAAATAAAAATTTCTTTTTATTGCAATTGTTTTTATGATTTTAAAATCATCACTTGATGATTAAGTAGGTGGCAACTTGAAAAGGGCCCCTTTTGAGTTTCTTCTTTCGATTTTAATTATGATGGTTTACTAAGCAAACTTATGTAAGTTAAAAGGCTTTTGAATTAAATTATTATGGTCTTTTTCTGTAAGCATCACTACTCGCCTTATGGTGTGAACATTTAATTTAAACGTTACCCCTTATAAGTCAAATAATTGACTGTGAAGTCCGAGACGAATTTTGAATTTTTCTTATTAAAAGCAAAGAAGAAATATTTCGTTGTTTTTTTTTTTTTTTGTTGTTTTTATAAGAATCATTAATTATGTTGTTAGACATTCCTACCATTTTTATTTTTATGTTTGTTATATAACATCATGAGAAAGTCATGTTGCAGATGAGAAGTTTTAAGATACGCTTTAAAAACAAACAAAAAAAAGTAACTGACCTATTGTAATACAAAAAATTGTTATGAAATAATAAACGAATAAGGAATAAAAATGAATTTATATAGGAATTTTCTAAATAGTCAATGAATAGGCCTCCACATGACGTAATAAGGGCTCCGCTATCTAACGTTTTTTTCAACTCATGTCTGATTTGACAGATAATTAGTTTTATCCTTCCGCTGAACAAATATTGACCATCCAATGCGTTTTCGCTTCGCTAAGTGGGCCTGCGATAGACTTACAGAAAATTCCGATTTTGGCAAAAATAATCATAATTTCAGATGAAGCTCATTTTGATCTTGGCGGGTATGTAAACAAGCAAAATTGTCGCATTTGGGGCACAGAAAACCCGCACGCAGACATTGAAGAGCCGACGCACCCAAAACGAGTCACTGTTTGGTGCGGTTTTTGGTCCAGAGGCATAATTGGACCATGAGCTAGGAGTGGCCGTTACAGTCAATGGCGATCGTTATCGGGTCATGTTGAACGAATTTTTGTTGACAAAAATTGAAGAGGAGGATATTGGCAACATTTGGTTTCAACAGGACGACGCTACGTGCCACACAGCCGAAGCTACACTCGATGTTTTGCGCCCTGTTTTTGAAGATTGCATTATCAGCCGCAGAGCTTATGTCGTTTGGCCACCTCGGAGCTGCGATTTGACACTGTTGGACTATTATTTGTGGGGTGCCGTCAAAGATAAGTGTTAAGCCGACAAGCCAAAGACAATTGACGTTTTAAAGGACAATATTTGTGAAGCCATTGGTGAAACACAGTTGCACACAATGGATAATGTTCTTAAAAATTGGACCGATCATGTAGGCTACTGCATGGCCAGCCGAGGCAGCCATTTGAATGAAAGTATTATCCATTATTAACCGGAAGGATTGTACTTTCAAATAAAAAAAGAAATTTGAGAAAATTTTCAGTAGTTTTTTTAAAGCATTTTCAAAAAAAAAAAGTTATTTGGCGGACCCTTTAGTATAATCTCTTTAAAGGATTACATGATAGCTCTTAAAAGATTGCTTTGTTAAACGAAAGAAATTTCAGAAGCTATCTATCTATATACGTACTGGTATTACTGAGCAAACTAATGAGGCATTACGAAATATCAATGGGATCAAGTCCATTTACAAGACCTTGCTACCTATATTTTCTTTTGCAGTCCGCTTTCCTAATGGACACTCTTCTCGCAAAACCTCTTGGAGTAAAATAAAATTGCCATGAAAAGTCTTTCAAAAATCTGTCGTCGGGAGTCGACTTTGAACTGTAGGTCCCGCCACTCATGTATAAAATGAACACACACAACATAAGTGGTTTGAGAATCTAGGTCGTTACCCTAACTGAAGGGTTGTAATGACCAATTATGTAGTGTGTACCTATGTATGTTTACCAGTTGCCGTAGTCTAGTAGGTAGTGTGTTCGCTTATTAGATTTACACCCCGAGTTCGTGCCCCAGGCCAGACATCAAAAACGAAAGGAAATATGAAAAAAACTATTTCTTCGGCGACTTCCTCTCAGCAGATTTCTGGCAAAAACTCTGAAAGTAAATAAACCTGCCATGAAAAATGTTGTCAAAAATCTGTCGTTCGAAGTCGGCGTTAAACTGTAGGTCCCACCACTCAAGTATAAAAAATAAAGGCACACAACATGAGTGGTGTTGAGAAGCTAGGCCGCAATCCTGACTGAAGGGTTGTAATGGCCAATTATGTATGTATGTTCCAATGTATGTACAATGCCACTGCAATGGCACTGACAGCTAGTCAGGCAGTCGTTTCAAGAACCCGATAAACGTTTATACATAACTTTCTAGAGGTTCTAACACCTACTGGGTGAATCAGCGAGGATTTCTCTCACTGTCCCACTCTCATAGGGATTTTGCTGTTTTACGTGCCTCATTAATTAATTCGTGTTTCTTCAAAGGTCAATTGGATTATTCGATAAATAAATAAAAAGAACTTATTTTTCTAATTTGAATTATTTGTAATAAATTATTTAACAATTTATCATTTCATTAATTATTTCGTTACGTACGCCCCTTTTAATTTCACTTCGTTATGGCTTTCGTTTTATTTACTTTTTTTTTCTCTTAATATTTCAATTGTTTTCCACTGAAGACAAACGTCTTCGAGACGTTTGTTATGATGCAGCAAATCGTTTGCTCTTGTATTGAGACTTCCGCCGCTTTATGGCTGTTAAGCAAAAAAAAAAAACAGACGAAAAGAAAACCTATTAAAGGGAATTCGAAAGGCATCTCAAACTCCCATCTCTTTAAAAAGATGAAGTGGTCGGTCATTGTTAAACTTTTATTTGTTATAACAAAACGTAATCGCATTATCATCATTATCGTAATCATTTTATTGTTTGAAATTTGTGTTTTATTTTGTTTTAAACAGCATTTCTTTCTTTGTTAAACTATTTTAAATGGGATTTTTAACAGTTAAAAACCTTAAAGGTTAACCCATTCAATGCTTTTTGTCTCTCTTTGGCAACAGCAATAACTTAGTGTATCATCAATGTACATTATCAGTGTAAAATGTTTACTGGGCTGCAAAAAAGCATATAAAATTAATGGAAAAGAGTTAAGCATTTTAATAGCATTTAAGCCTGTAACTGTTTATTTAGGCTTCAAAAAATACAAAATGTAAAGACTGAAAAGTTCAATTTGCTTATATTGAGAAGTTTATGTAATATGACATACATACATATGCAATTATTTAAATCTGTTCGATGAACTTTTCATGTTATAATAGTACATACCATGATTGTATGCACCACATTCAATACGTATGGATGGTCACCATCTGTGAACATATCAAGTCCAACATCAGATTCACCAGCTACAATTTACTGAACCTTAGAAGTGGGATACAAGCATTTTTCCCGTGAACAGTACGGATTAAACATCCCTCCACACATTTAAACGTAAAGGCTCTTAACTAACGTTGAAAAGTGTTGTTTTTATTTAAAATAAAAAGTTTGCATAGAGGCCTATTTACCACAGCATAGAGGCCTATTTACCACAGTGAAAAGTATAGATTATTATTTGTTACGTCTTTTTCTCTAAAAACATTTTAATTGCGTTTGGTATACACATTTTGCGGAAAAGAGGGAAGAAAAACTGTTTAAAATATGTGTGTGAAGATAGATTTTAAAATCTATCTCACCATGTTAACTAACAGAGCTCTGTTATGTTACTTACAGAACTCTGTTAAACCATTAATTTAAGGTTGGGAAAAACAAAAACAGGAAAAATTAATTAAAATCCTTTGTAAAATAAGAAAAAAAAGGTAGAAATGATAAAAATAAGTCCTAGAGTTAATCACTGTTACAAAATATTGCGAAATAAGAACTACATTAAACAGAAAATTATACATTTCCGAAAGGTATTGTAATCCGATAGAAAAATCAATAGTGTGGGAAAACAGGACAACATGGGCTACAATGAATGTTGTTTTTAAAGTACATTGTACGTCCCTTTAACTAAATCAATAGCCAGAACCCTTAACAGCGCGCGATTTCACAGTAGATTTTGAATTTTTCTGAGATTTCAGATTTTAAAATCCACTGAAAGTCCTTTAGTGGGAAAACAGGACAACATGGGCGGACAATGAATGTTGTTTTTAAAGCATTGTACGTCCCTTTAACTAAATCAATCGCCAGAATCCTTAACAGCGCGCGATTTCATAGCAGATTTTGAAATTTTCCCAGATTTCAGATTTTAAAGTCCACTAAGTGTCCTTTTGTGGGAAAACAGGACAACATGGGCGGACAATGAATATTGTTTTTAAAGCATTGTACGTCCCTTTAACTAAATCAATCGCCAGAACTCTTAACAGAGCGCGATTTCACAGTAGATTTTGAATTTTTCTGAGATTTCAGATTTTAAAATCCACTGAAAGTCCTTTTGTGGGACAACAGGACAACATGGGCGGACAATGAATGTTGTTTTTAAAGCATTGTACGTCCCTTTAACTAAATCAATCGCCAGAACCCTTAACAGCGCGCGATTTCACAGTAGATTTTGAATTTTTCTGAGATTTCAGATTTTAAAATCCACTGAAAGTCCTTTTGTGGGAAAACAGGACAACATGGGCGGACAATGAATGTTGTTTTTAAAGCATTGTACGTCCCTTTAACTAAATCAATCGCCAGAACTCTTAACAGAGCGCGATTTCATAGCAGATTTTGAAATTTTCCCAGATTTCAGATTTTAAAGTCCACTAAGTGTCCTTTTGTAGGAAAACAGGACATCATGGGCGGACAATGAATGTTGTTTTTAAAGCATTGTACGTCCCTTTAACTAAATCAATCGCCAGAATCCTTAACAGCGCGCGATTTCACAGTAGATTTTGAATTTTTCTGAGATTTCAGATTTTAAAGTCCACTAAGTGTCCTTTTGTGGGAAAACAGGACAACATGGGCGGACCATTGTCCGCCAATGTTGTTTTTAAAGCATTGTCCGTCCCTTTAACTAAATCAATCGCCAGAACTCTTAACAGAGCGAGTTTTCATAGTAGATTTTGAAATTTTCTGAGTGTGAGGGTTTGAGGGTGTGATAGTGTGAGTATGTGAGGGTGTGAGGGTTTGAGGTTGTGAGGGTTTGAGAGTGTGACGGTTTGAGGGCTTGAGGGTTTGGGGTTGTGCGGGTGTGAGGGTGTGAGAGTGTGAGTATGTGAGGGTGGGGGGTTTGAGGGTGTGAGGGTTTTCAGGGTGTGAAGGTTTGAGGGTGTGAGAGTGTGAGGATTTGAGGGTGTGAGGGTGTGAAGGTTTGAGGGTGTCAGAATGTGTGAAGGTGTGAGGGTGTGAGGGTTTGAGGGTCTGAGTGTGTGAGGGTTTGAGGGCGTGAGAGTGTGAAGGTTTGAGGGCGTGAGAGTGTGAGGGTTTGAGGGTGTGAGGGTGTGAGAGTGTGAAGGAGTGAGGGTTTGAGGGTGTGAGAGTGTGAGGGTTTGAGGGTGTGAGGGTTTGAGGGTGTGAGAGTGTTAGAGTGTGAGGGGGTAAGAGTGTGAGGGTTTGAGGGTGTGAGAGTGTGAGGGTTTGAGGGTTTGAGGGCTTGAGGGTGTGAGGGTTTGAGGGTGTGAGGGCTTGAGGGTGTAAGAGTGTGAGGGTTTGAGGGTGTGAGAGTGTGAGGGTTTGAGGGTGTGAGTGCTTGAGAGTGTGAGGGTTTGAGGGTGTGACGGCTTGAGGGTGTGAGGGCTTGAGGGTGTGAGGGGTTGAGGGTGTGAGGGTTTGAGGGTGTGAGGGCTTGAGGGTGTAAGGACTTGAGGGTGTGAGGGGGTGAGGGCTTGAGGGTGTGAGGGCTTGAGAGTGTGAGGGTTTGAGGGTGTGAGGGTTTGAGGGTGTGAGGGCTTGAGGGAGTGAGGGCTTGAGTGTGTGAGGGTTTGAGGGTGTGAGGGCTTGAGGGTGTGAGGGCTTGAGGGTGTGAGGGTTTGAGGGTGTGACGGCTTGAGGGTGTGAGGGCTTGAGGGTGTGAGGGCTTGAGGGTGTGAGGGCTTCAGGGTGTGAGGGTTTGAGGGCTTGAGAGTGTGAGGGTTTGAGGGTGTGAGGGTTTGAGGGTGTGAGGGCTTAATGGTGTGAGGGCTTGAGGGTGTGAGGGCTTGGGGGTGTGAGGGCTTGAGGGTGTGAGGGCTTGAGGGTGTGAGGGCTTGAGGGTGTGAGGGTTTGAGGGTGTGAGGGCTTGAGGGTGTGAGGGCTTGAGGGTGTGAGGGTTTGAGGGTGTGAGGGCTTGAGAGTGTGAGGCTTGAGGGCTTGAGAGTGTGAGGGTTTGAGGGCTTGAGGGTGTGAGGGCTTGAGGGTGTGGGGGCTTGAGGGTATGAGGGTTTGAGGGTGTGAGGGTGTGAGGGCTTTAGGGTGTGACGGTTTGAGGGTGTGAGGGCTTGAGGGTTTGAGGGTGTGAGGGTTTGAGGGTGTGAGGGTTTGAGGGTGTGAGGGCTTGAGGGTGTGAGGGCTTGAGGGTGTGAGGGTTTGAGGGTGTGAGGGCTTGAGAGTGTGAGGCTTGAGGGCTTGAGAGTGTGAGGGTTTGAGGGCTTGAGGGTGTGAGGGCTTGAGAGTGTGAGGGCTTGAGGGGGTGAGGGTTTGAGGGCTTGAGGGTGTGAGGGCTTGAGGGTTTGAGGGCTTGAGGGCTTGAGGGTGTGAGGGCTTTAGGGTGTGACGGTTTGAGGGTGTGAGGGCTTGAGGGTTTGAGGGTGTAAGGGTTTGAGGGTGTGACGGCTTGAGGGTGTGAGGGCTTGAGGGTTTGAGGGTGTGAGGGCTTGAGGGTGTGAGGGCTTGAGAGTGTGAGGGTTTGAGGGTGTGAGGTTGTGAGGGCATGAGGGTGTGAGTGCTTGAGGGTTTGAGGGCTTGAGGGTGTGAGGGCTTGAGGGTGTGAGGCTTGAGGGCTTGAGGGTGTGAGGGCTTGAGGGTGTGAGGGTTTGAGGGTGTGAGGGCTTGAGAGTGTGAGGGTTTGAGGGCTTGAGGGTTTGAGGGTGTGAGGGCTTGAGGGTGTGAGGGCTTGAGGGTTTGAGGGCTTGAGGGTGTGAGAGTGTGAGGGCTTGAGGGTGTGAGGGTGTGAGGGCTTGAGGGTGTGAGGGTGTGAGGGCTTGAGAGTGTGAGGGTTTGAGCGTGTGAGGGTTTGAGGGTGTGAGGGCTTGAGGGTGTGACGGCTTAAGGTTGTGAGGGCTTGAGGGTGTAAGGGTTTGAGGGTGTGAGGGCTTGAGGGTGTGAGGGCTTGAGAGTGTGAGGGTTTGAGGGTGTGAGGGTTTGAGGGCTTGAGAGTGTGAGGGCTTGAGGGTGTGAGGGCTTGAGGGTGTGAGGACTTGAGAGTGTGAGGGTTTGAGGGTGTGAAGGCTTGAGGGCGTGAGGGCTTGAGGGTGTGACGGTTTGAGGGTGTGAGGGCTTGAGGGTGTGAGGGCTTGAGGGTTTGAGAGTGTGAGGGTTTGCGGGTGTGAGGGTTTGAGGGTGTGAGGGCTTGAGGGTGTGAGGGCTTGAGGGTTTGAGGGTGTGAGGGTTTGAGCGTGTGAGGGCTTGAGGGTGTGAGGGCTTGAGAGTTTGAGGGCTTGAGGGTGTGAGGGCTTGAGAGTATGAGGGTTTGAGAGCGTGAGGGTTTGAGGGTGTGAGGGCTTGAGGGTGTGAGGGTTTGAGGGTGTGACGGCTTGAGGGTGTGAGGGCTTGAGGGTGTGAGGGTGTGAGGGCTTGAGGGTTTGAGGTTATGAGGGCTTGAGGGTGTGAGGGTTTGAGGGTGTGAGGGCTTGAGGGTGTGAGGGCTTGAGGGTGTGAGGGCTTGAGAGTGTGAGGTTTTGAGGGTGTGAGGGCTTGAGAGTGTGAGTGTTTGAGGGTGTGAGGGCTTGAGGGTGTGAGGGTTTGAGGGTGTGAGGGCTTGAGGGATTGAAGGTTTGAGGGTGTGAGGGCTTGAGGGTGTGAGGGCTAGAGGGTTTGAGGGTGTGAGAGCTTGAGGGTGTGAGGGTTTGAGGGTGTGAGGGCTTGAGGGTGTGACGGTTTGAGGGTGTGAGGGCTTGAGGGTGTGAGGGTTTGAGGGCTTGAGGGTGTGAGGGCTTGAGAGTGTGAGGGCTTTAGGGTGTGAGGGTTTGAGGCTGTGAGGGCTTGAGGGTGTGAGGGCTTGAGGGTTTGAGGGTGTGAGGGCTTGAGGGTTTGAGGGTTTGAGGGCTTGAGGGTTTGAGGGTTTGAGGGTGTGAGGGCTTGAGGGTGTGAGAGTGTGAGGGTTTGAGGGTGTGAGGGTTTGAGGGTGTGAGGGCTTGAGGGTTTGAGGGCTTGAGGGTGTGAGGTCTTGAGGGTGTGAGGGCTTGAGGGTGTGACGGCTTGAGGATGTGAGGGCTTGAGGGTGTGAGGGTGTAAGGGTTTGAGGGTGTGAGGGCTTGAGGGTGTGAGGGCTTGAGAGTGTGAGGGTTTGAGGGTGTGAGGGTTTGAGGGTGTGAGGTCTTGAGGGCTTGAGGGTGTGACGGTTTGAGGGTGTGAGGGCTTGAGGGTGTGAGGGCTTGAGGGCTTGAGGGTGTGAGTTTGGGAGGGCTTGAGAGTGTGAGGGCTTGAGGGTGTGAGGGCTTGTGGGTGTGAGGGTGTGAGGGCTTGAGGGTGTGAGGGCTTGAGGGTTTGAGAGTTTGAGGGCTTGACGGTGTGAGGGCTTGAGAGTGTGAGGGTTTGAGGGCTTGAGGGCTTGAGTGTTTGAGGGTGTGAGGGCTTGAGGGTGTGAGGGCTTGAGGGTTTGAGGGCTTGAGGGTGTGAGGGTGTGAGGGCTGGAGGGTGTGAGGGCTTGAGAGTGTGAGGGCTTGAGAGTGTGAGGGCTTGAGGGTGTGAGGGCTTGAGGGTGTGAGGGTTTGAGGGTGTGAGGGCTTGAGGGTGTGAGGCTTGAGGGCTTGAGAGTGTGAGGGTTTGAGGGCTTGAGGGTGTGAGGGCTTGAGGGTGTGAGGGCTTGAGAGTGTGAGGGTTTGAGAGTGTGAGGGCTTGAGTGTGTGAGGGCTTGAGGGTGTGAGGGTTTGAGGGTTTGAGGGTGTGAGGGTTTGAGGGTGTGAGGGCTTGAGGGTGTGAAGGCTTGAGGGTGTAAGGGCTTGAGAGTGTGAGGGTTTGAGGGTGTGAGGGCTTGAGGGTGTGAGGTCTTGAGAGTGTGAGTGTTTGAGGGTGTGAGGGCTTGAGGGTGTGACGGCTTGAGGGTGTGAGGGCTTGAGGGTGTGAGGGTTTGAGGGTGTGAGGGCTTGAGGGTGTGAGGGTTTGAGAGTGTGAGGGTTTGAGGGTGTGAGGGTTTGAGGGTGTGAGGGCTTGAGTGTGTGAGGGTGTGAGGGCTTGAGGGCTTGAGGGTGTGAGGGCTTGAGGGAGTGAAGGGTTGAGGGTGTGAGGGCTTGAGAGTATGAGGGTTTGAGAGCGTGAGGGTTTGAGGGTGTGAGGGCTTGAGGGTGTGAGGGTTTGAGGGTGTGAGGGCTTGAGGGTGTGAGGGCTTGAGGGTGTGAGGGCTTGAGGGTTTGCGGGTGTGACGGCTTGAGGGTGTGAGGGCTTGAGGGTGTGAGGGCTTGAGGGTTTGAGAGCTTGAGGGTGTGAGGGCTTGAGGGTGTGAGGGCTTGAGGGTGTGAGGGCTTGAGGGTTTGAGGGCTTGAGGGTGTGAGGGTGTGAGGGTTTGCGGGTTTGACGGCTTAAGGGTGTGAGGGTTTGAGGGTGTGAGGGCTTAAGGGTTTGAGGGTATGAGGGCTTGAGGGTGTGAGGGTTTGAGGGTGTGAGGGCTTGAGGGTGTGAGGGCTTGAGGGTGTGAGGGCTCGAGAGTGTGAGGGTTTGAGAGTGTGAGGGCTTGAGAGTGTGAGGGTTTGAGGGTGTGAGGGTGTGAGGGCTTGAGGGTGTGACGGTTTGAGGGTGTGAGGGCTTGAGGGTGTGAGGGTTTGAGGGTGTGAGGGCTTGAGGGTGTGAGGGTTTGAGGGCTTGAGGGTGTGAGGGCTTGAGAGTGTGAGGGTTTGAGGGTGTGAGATCTTGAGGGTGTGAGGGCTTGAGAGTGTGAGGGTTTGAGGGTGTGAGGGTGTTAAGGCTTGAGGGTGTGAGGGCTTGGGGGTTTGAGGGCTTGAGGGTGTGACGGTTTGAGGGTGTGAGGGCTTGAGGGTGTGAGGGTTTGAGGGTGTGAGGGCTTGAGGGTGTGACGGTTTGAGGGTGTGAGGGCTTGAGGGTGTGAGGGTTTGAGGGTGTGAGGGCTTGAGGGTGTGAGGGCTTGAGAGTGTGAGGGTTTGAGGGTGTGAGGGTGTTAAGGCTTGAGGGTGTGAGGGCTTGAGGGTTTGGGGGCTTGAGGGTGTGAGGGCTTGTGGGTGTGAGGGCTTGAGGGTGTGAGGACTTGAGAGTGTGAGGGTTTGAGGGTGTGAGGGCTTGAGGGTGTGAGGGCTTGAGGGTGTGACGGTTTGAGGGTGTGCGGGCTTGAGGGTGTGAGGGCTTGAGGGTGTGAGGGCTTGAGAGTGTGAGGGTTTGAGGGTGTGAGGGCTTGAGGGTGTGAGGGCTTGAGAGTGTGAGGGTTTGAGGGTGTGAGGGTGTTAAGGCTTGAGGGTGTGAGGGCTTGAGGGTTTGAGGGCTTGAGGGTGTGAGGGCTTGTGGGTGTGAGGGCTTGAGGGTGTGAGGGTTTGAGGGTGTGAGGGCTTGAGGGTGTGACGGTTTGAGGGTGTGCGGGCTTGAGGGTGTGAGGGCTTGAGGGTTTGAGGGTGTGAGGGCTTGAGGGTTTGAGGGTGTGAGGGCTTGAGGGTGTGAGGGCTTGAGGTTTGAGGGTAATTTTATGTAATATTATGTAATGATCAATTTTCATGGTCCGCCCAACTCAATCCCGTTTGCCCATAATATTGATTTTTTTTTTATCGGATTACAATAGTTTTCCGAAATGTGTGATTATCTGTTTATTGTAGTTGTTATTACGCAATATTTTGTAACAGTTATTAACTATAGGACTTATTTTTATCAATTTTTGCTTTTTTATTTTATTTTACCGAGGAATTTAATTAATTTTTCGTCTTTTTCTTTTCCAGCTTTAAATTAAATGTTTAACAGAGTTCTGTTAGTAACATAAAAGAGCTCTGTTAACTGATAGATTTTAAAATCTATCTTCACACACATGCTTAAAATTAGTAACCAAATAAAGCTAAATTCGATGTGTATATTCGAATAAACACTCAGAATGAAATGTTAGTAAAAATATAGGCTACAGGTTTACATATGTATATTCAAATGTGGTAGATTTAGTAGCAAGTCCATTAGTTGCACAATTACCTGAGATATTTCTGTGACCAGGGACTTATATTATATTAACACAAAACCGCCACAAGAATCGAACAAGAAATGTGTTAACCAGTTTAGATATGAAAGTTGGCCCGAAAGAAATCTGAATGCCGACTTCTGCTGAGAAAGAAAAAAAATTCTAGCATTTGGAGATCCTATGTTCGAAACGTGATTTATGAACATTCCCTTGACCAGAAACATACAACCTGAGAAATAGCCTAATATTTAGCCCTTCTTTGGAAATTCCGTATCCTACTTTATTCCCAAGCTTAGATGTGTAGAGGTTTTCTCAGAATCCCCTGAAGAAACAATATCAGAGCACACGCTAGGAATTCTAGTGTGAAATCTACTTTATATGGAAAATAATCAATTTTATTCAGAATATAGGGATCCATAGATTGAATACAGACAAGGTATTAGGTCTTATTATGGAACTAGATATTAAATATTAATTTTACATATTGCAACACACATTATTTTATAATTATTTGGAGCAGAATAGATCAGTTATGATCGATATAAAAACGAAAGCAAAAGATGGAAGTGTGGTATGTCCTGCAGAGATCAATATCCAATACAAACAGACCTTCAATAGAATGGAATTACCATGACATTCTTTGGACGGAATGCTCAATCTTTGAGATTAGTGGCATAAAAACATGTATAACGACGTTTATGTAAATATATGCCTTATGAAGTACCATATGGTCTCAGAAGTGGCTTAGACTTTAAATTCTTTGCAACTTTTATTAACAATTTTCTTTGAGTGTGTAAAATAATTTATAATACTTTTACAATAAGTTTTTATTTTTGTTCGCTGTCAGTCTTTTCCTTTTCCTTTAATATTTATTTACAATTAAAATTATTTAATGTTTTTATATATGTATTTTTTTGTTAAAATTTCTTTAGCAAATATTTGATTGTAAATTTCTTTCCTTTCCTTTCTCTTCTTCAATACTTTTGAAGCTCATTAGTGTTTTGGAAATGATGTTTAAAATATGCATTGTCTAGTTTAAGTTTTCCTTTATATTTACACGCTAATTAAATGTTTACTACAAATAGTAGCGCGTTATTATTGTTTATTTATTTTATTTTATTTTATTTTATTTCGTTTTAATTAATGTTCAATTGTTGGAGTGTTCACAACAAATGGCCACCTTATGACTTATTATGTATTCGTATTGCTTTGAATTTTTTTCTCTGTTTTTGTTTTGTTTTTCTCCTGTCTTTTTATTTACAAACAAACATTGTGTTTTTCTTTAAGTTTTTTTTTCCGATTTTTTTTTATTTTTTTTTTTCTAAATTGTCACTAAAGATGAGCCAGTCAGTGGAGGAGAAGACACACTATACTCGTGCAAACATTTCATTCATGTGCCTCATAATGATGATGATGATCATGTTAAGTTAAATTGATGTGGTAATGATGTTGATAATAACGATTTGGTTTCGGTTTGTCGAAAAAAAACCAATTTACTTTCATTTTGCACACTTGTTAAGCGTTTTTACTTTTTCATTTTATTTTAAGTGAGAAAATATTGTATTTAAACTAAAAATACAACAAACAAAAAACAACACAATACCAAAAGTAATAGTTAACAACAGCAACAACAAGTTGTTAAAAGTGAAATTAAACTAAGGTTTAAAGTTTTATTAACCATTTACTAAATATCATAATAAAGTGATCATGAAAGTTATCGATTGTGTGCTGAGTATTGTTGTTTCTTCAAAACAAAACTAACATTATAAAAATAAACATTCTTTTAATCAAGAATTTTCATGTTCTTGAAATTGAATAAGAAAAACAAAAGACTTAAGACACATGCACCATGGTAGTTTGTTGATTCATAAAAGATGAATAGCTCGTAACGTTACCGAGCACCACAAAATTACATCATTGTGATACCCTCACAGGAATTTTTTTCTTTCTTCGTTTGTAACTCCTTCGTAATGCTTATTTAAAGCAACATTTGGAATACGATTCCGATCCAAGAAGATGTGGCCTACTCAGTAATGCAGACATACGAAATCTTTATGTCGCACAGGTTGAGGGAATATTATCTCTGAGGTCAGAGCGTATAATCCAGTCAACCTTAGGGAATTAAAAAATATTAATCAGTTTATCAAATACCATAGTCTTTGAGAAGTAATCCTTAAACACTCCAGGATCCAATAAGAGCGCCAATATGAGTAATCTTAAGTTGACAATCAAAAGATCTGTATTTGGAAAAAACATTTCTAAATTACTTTGGTATTCTAAAACTGAAATGAAGACACCCTTAAAATAGCACAGATCTGTGACAACTGAGAGTATACATACATAACTGGCCATTACAACCCTTCAGTCAGGATTACGGCCTAGCTTCTCAACACCACTCATGTTGTGTGCGTTAATTTTATACATGAGTGGCGGGACCTACAGTTTAAAGTCGACTCCGAACGACAGATTTTTTGAGAAGCTCTTTCAAGTTTTACTCTCAGAGTTTTTGCCAGAAATCTGCTGAGAGGAAGTCGCCGAAGAAATATTTTTTCATATTTCATTTTGATGTCTGACCTGGGATTCGAACTCGGGCCTTTCGTCTAATAAGCCAACACACTACACTACCTACTAGACCACGACGACTTCAACTGAGACTATAAAGCCTGCCTAATTAAAAGTATTTAAAATAGCCACACGTGGAAAGATTTAATAGCAGTGAACACAAGTCTATCCAACAAGTTTATTCTGTACACAATTACTGACTGAGAATGGTAATCCTCATATCCTTTTGAAAGCACTTCATTGGCTTTTTCTATAATCGATCAATCTATTAGCATTTATTCCTTTGTAGCAACTTAAATACACAAAAATCTTTAAAAAAAACTTTCGATTTCGTTCACAAAGGCTCATCATTAAATATGAAAAACTAAAAGACTTAAAACACAAGCACACAATTTCCCACTCATACGCAGATACACATCTCACAACGTAAATAAAACGTAAGCATGTTAAAGCTTTCGATGTAATTTAATCATAAACGCCAATGTAATTAAAAACCTTAAAGCCTAAAAGCCTATTTAAAAAATGTCCATAAAATATGTACATACATTTCCCCAACAGAAGAAAGCAACTCACGAACAAACATCATTAACAAGTGAATGAATTAATGAAACACATTTACAAATATAATCAAAATAACTAATGGCGTTCATAATGTAATTCAAATCGGATTTCGAGTGTATTTCTTCTTAGATAACAGCAGAAGACACCAAAAAACTATTATGCCAGTGGGCCCTTTAATTATAAATGATAACAACAACAATAAAAATAACAGAAATACTGAAAGACCACTCTCACTTTTTTTTATTGTTTTAAAAAACAAAACAAAATTAAAAAAAAAGAAACATTTGTGTCTTCTTTCTTTCATATAATTTCCTTGATGTCTTCTTACAACTTTAAACATCTGAAGAGTCTAAGTAAATCTCATATAATGACAGTCTGTTGACAAGTTATTACCACAAGTGCTTACCACAAATATTTACAAGAGATTTTTTTCTTTGATTTTGGCCAAGATAAATAAATTTTTCTTGTGAAAAGAAAGTGAAAATTTATTTCATTCTTTATTACACACACTTCATTTGAATTACGATAGCAAAGCCCTTCTTACCATATGATGTCTGTTGTAGCTTAAAATATTAGAGAAATAAAGCAGTTTTAATGACAAACCTTAACAATCTTCAAATAAACACCTGAAGCTTTAAAGATAACATTTTTAATGCTTTCTTACCATACCTATGTATGAAGTTATTACCATAACTCCGCAGACAAGTATTATCCGCACGCATACAGTATTCAGTACTTAACACATTGCATATGTGTTATTATGCACGAAAATCTTAAGAAAATCTCTCTATTTACAGTGACGGTGAAAAAAAGTAACACGCAAATAAACTATTCAATTAATTAAGATCATATTTACAAACTTAAAGTTTACATATGAGAAAGAAGTGAAAAAATCTATTTGTATGTTAAAATTTCCAATTATGCCGAAGAAGTTTACTTATTACGATAAAACAATGAAACAAGAGCAGCATTCGCGTAGACAGAAAGTTAGAAGGATTAGAGGTTAAAAAGAGAAGATCGAAATAGAACACACACTTACTTACTTAATTGGACATTAAACCTCTTAGTCAGGATTACAACCTAGCTTCTAACGCCATCCATGAGTGGATGGGTCTACATCTACAACAGATTTGTGAAACTTTTCATGGCAATTTTATTTACTCTCGGGGTTTTTGCTAGAAGGAATTCTGCTGAGAGGAATTCACCGAAAGTAGGTAGGCAGGTATTGGTGGCCATCCCACCAAGGAATCGGATGGACACACTTAGGCCCCATGTGGCCCATTGTGATACCACAGTTCATGTCAATTATCCCCTAGTGCTGGAACTGCTTAAAGCTAAACAAGAAACGACTCAAACTACCGATGTCAATGTTCGACAAATCACCTAGATCATCGATGTAGTAGACACCAAGATGTCTCTTTTTCCTTTAACATAGTATCGAGCATGTTCCCAGTAGATAAAAAACGGTCTCCTCTTCCTCGTCATCCCTGCAGCTTCTACAGAAAACATTTGCGAGGTGTCCCAGACCAATGCGCCTCGCGTGTATACCCATAATGCAAAGCACCGTCACAACACCGATAACCGTACTGAGCATGCTTCTTTGGAGTTCACCCAGCCTTGCAGTACGCCCTCCACCCAATCTCGGCCAAATTACGTGCACCATTCTGCCCTTATCCGAAGCCGCTCTCAATCATGAGCTTGCAGGTTCCCAAAGGGACTCCAATATTCAAGAATTCGTCGGAAAGTTCGATGATCGTGCCGTGTCTGGCTAGTTCATTCGCTCTGCAGTTGCCCGGGATATCATTGTGTGCCGGATTCCAAATTATCCCTCCGCCACCCTCTTTAGGTGTTTTCGACAGCCGTAGACCTTCCTGGAGTTCATCATATTTGAGCCCAGAGCCCTGATAGCCGCCTGGCTATCGGAGAGTTTGGTTTCTATTGGGTACATCGTATCCCAAATAATCGTAACCGCAGCCTGTATTGCCCACACTTCTGCCTGGAAAACGCTGCAGTAATCCGGTAGCCTTATAGATTCGGCTATACCGGTTGACTCCGAGTAAATTCCGCTACCAGCGGTTCCTCCCAGCTTGGACGGAGTCTTTGAATTCACCGAAAGAATAAAAAAAATGTTTTTTAAATGTTGTCCTGCTCGAGATATCCGAACCAGGGGTTGAACTACGGTCTCTATTCTACCTACTACATACCACTAAAATGGATAGATGAAGTATCTATACAAACCAAAGTACATGCCTATTGGCAGCGAAATCAGTAAGTTGCTTTGGAAATATCGAGAATTATAATTCTTCTTCGGCATCTCTGGAAGTTTGATTATGAAGAGCTCATGCATCTTATCTTATCTATTTTATAGCCTGCACCTGGCACGAAGCCTGTACCATATTTAACTGTCTGTGGGGAATAATTTTATTAATGGAAATATCCTTGGGAAAATCGATTCTGCTAGTTTTTTTGTGAATATATAAGAACGTTTGCCTTAGAGGCAACAATATAATGATTTTATCCATGCTAAATATACTTTTTTTTTGCTAGAAAAGAGGTATTGACAACACTTGTAAATTAAAAAACTTCAACGGTTACTATTAAACTTTGTAACATTTATAAAAAAAGATCACATTCGTATAACATTTATACACTTTAAATCAATTACAACTGAAAAATTGTTGATATGCTTACACTTATATCTATGCACATACATACATACGTACTTGTGCCCTATCGATAATGTCCATCAAATGGTCATTGAAAATAAACAGAGAGAAAGATCATTATCTGGCATTACATAAATAAATACATTATCTCAAGTCGTATCTACAGTATTCACCTGTATCTCTTACTCTAACTCTCTACACACAATGCTTTTATAATGACAATGAAATGAAAAGAAATTTAAAGCAAGAATTACCACTTAAAACTTCATTATCAGCTTTATCTTGGCTTGCGAAGAAAAACAAAACAAAACAAAAATAAAATTAAACTTTATACTAACAGTGGTAAACACTGTTAAATAACAGTGAGCAGAGTAAAGCAGAGCAACATCAATGTCAATGTAACATTTCTTAAGTATGTGTACATATGTATGTATGTTTCAGAGTTTTGATTTCTTTTCTTTCTTTCTTTCATTTTTTTTTTTTGTTTTTTTGTGTGTGAAATGAAAAGAAATGATTGAGTAAAAATATGGACAGCCCATACAATAAGAGATTCAGTCGTTATAGAGATATCAAACGTAACGGACGTGTTTTATTTGAATGTTAACGCGTGAACGTTTTGATTTTATTTGTGCTTTTGGTTTTTTGTTCATAGTTTTTAAGTTTAAAGCAGCTGTAAAGTATTGTAATAACGGTGGAGTAGCATAAAATATAAGAAAAAAAATACTCGTAAATGTTGATGCAACAATTTAAAGAAAATTATAGAGAATATGAGGCAAAAAAAAATTGCATTTAACAGCAGATTCTAATAAAAAATTAAAAAAAACGGCCACTTTAGAGTAAAAAAATAATAAATAAATAAATATAGGGGTCCATGTTGTGAATGAAGCTGCAGTTAAAAGAGCGCTTTTGCCAAAAAAAAAAGAAAAACAGAAAAACAAATTCATTGATTATAAGACAACAGAAAAGAAAAAACAAATACCCGGTTTTACTCAGTAATTACTCTCTAAATACAGAGTAAACTTTTGCTTAACTGGCTCACTACTTGTTGGGCTGGCTTGTTGCGCTAACTCACTAAACGCCTGTTTGGCTCAACTGATGGCTCTTTAAATGAAATGTTAATACCACTACCACCACTTGCTGTACTAATACAGCGTTATAGCCCGCCATGGTTTTATGCTCTTTGCTAAAGTGAAAGTTTGTGTTCAGCATAAATTCGAAGTCCGTTATCTTTTTTCAAAAGACAAGAATTTTTTTCACTAACTTGGTCAACACTTGAACATTTCTTACTGTAAGGTCCAAGCGATCGGACGTCTTTCAGCTGCCAAACATACAAAGCTTTTAACGAACGGTTGTCTTAGACACACACGTACGCATTTATACGATAGAAATTAAAGTAGAAATACATTTTTAACACTTTTTTATTTTGCACTACGGTGCTCAACAACGATAAGAAAAAATAATAAACAGTCTCAACAGGTGAATGTAAATTAAAACAGCACGACGGTTTCTTATTTAAGGTGGTTTGTGACATTCAATGCTACTTAAGTCACTCTTTCAGTATAGTGCATACTTCTCGAGCTTACAGTAGTTTAACACGGGCCTAAATAGGATTACAAACTTAATTTAAAGAGCTTAACTTTGTTTAGTTTTTAAGCACCGCTTTTAAAGTGCCGCTTCAATTTTAATTATTTAACAATCAATCTTTGAACGCGAGTGTTTTTCCCAAAAAAAAAAAAAAAAAAAACGATTTTTCTTTTTACTTTACTTTCTTAAGCTTAAAATCAAGTCAATTACAACAAATACAACAATAACACACAACTATAATAATATCGGTTAAAAAAGTGGCAGAGTTTTTTTTTTATTTTTTTCAAGAATCAAAGCAGAATCTAAAACAGAATACGATGGAAAAAGAAAACTAATTATAATTATATTTTTTCTTTTTATTATTTTTGTTTTTATTTAAAGAATTTCTCCGTGTATTTCTCTTCGTCTCTAACATAAACCAATAGCTTTGAAAAGAAAATAAAATAGAGAACAACAAACAAAAAAAAAAAAAAACTGCAATGCATCGTTTCTACAAATACGGCAATACCAATAACAATAACAACTACAAACAAATAATAATTGTGCGTAAAATATAATATTACAACAACAATAACAATAACAATAGAAAAAACATAGATACAACAACAATAACGAATAAAAAAAATAAAAAGAAAAAACGAAAAAGATAAAGAAAAATAAATAATTTGCAGAGAAGCATGAAACAAAACAAGTTTGTTGCTTAAGTCTTTTGTTTTTCCCAAGAAAAGCAGTACATACAATATAAGCGACAACCAAACCATTAAACGGTTTATTTTGTTTTTTTCAGTGTATTTCTGTAAAATTCTAATAAAATTTTAATGCCAAATAAACTACATACTTTAAATAAATAATACGAACGTATATTAAAAAAAAAGAAATAATAATAATAAGAAAATAATCATAATAACAAAACGTCTATAAAAATGACTTTTAAATCCAGAAACAGATCGCTGTTAAAGCGATCTTCACTGACATCATCATCATCATCAACGTCTTCATCGTTTGCCATACATTGGTTGCAACTTGTTGCAACCACTTTAGTTATAATTGCCGCTTTAGCAGATCTAACGCATGGATTTAAACCCATTGTGGGGGGTAAGTAACTTGAGAAAAATTTTATATTTTTTGGAAAACAAAATTTGAAATCTTTTCTAACTAACATTTTCAAGTTGATATTGGAAAATATTGTCAAGAAAGAAGTATTTTCCCATGTTGCATGCAGTAAAATTAGATTTTCTTTGGGCTTTTTAATGAAATTTATAGAAACAAGGACATTAACGTCTCCTTTCCATGTGTTGTAAGCTATTGATGATATGATGAAACCTTAATAGTATTATTTGTGGCAAAAATAAATTTGAAAATTACATCTTATCTGCAAAGGACACGTAGAAGATAACATTTTACACCTACTATTTTAACCAAAGTGCAAAAAGTTTCCAAAAATCTTTATTGGGACTTAAAAATAGAAGAAGAACGATTGTAATGTAAAAAAGTTCTTGAAACAGGACTTAATCCTTTGAAATCACATTTTGGATGTACAGAAAAAATTGCTTTTATTATAATAAAGACAATGGTTTGAATCATGGGATATAGGGATATTGTTTTCGGACATTAGATTTAAATCCCTTTCTCAGGAAATGCCTTGTGCTTATCTTTTCTTCATTACACAATAGGAGAATGCTACTCTAGTTAGTATTAAAACTGCAATTGTTATAAACTCTTATTAACTAGCACATTACATTCGAATAATTAGCAATATAGGATCGATCGTTTTTGAAAAATATGCTGATTCTAGAGGAAATTTATTGGAATTCTAAGACATGCCGAATTCCCAATACTTAAGCGATTCATAGCTGCAGATATTATGCATTTTACGTTAACGAGTTATCAAACTACACTGAATATACCACGCATTTAAAGCATATCCTGCAAGCCAGATGCAACAGAGTCTTTCATACGAAATCTTTTCGACAAATTGCTTTTGAATTTTTTTTTTTTTTTGAACTGTAATGAAACTTGTTTTATAAACAGAATCCTACATACTCCCATCAAATTATTGTAATCATTATTTATTTTTTTTTTGTTCCTTTGCCATTTACGCTTTGCGCATTTACGCAAACGATACATGAGCTTGAAATATTAAAAATCATTTTTTTTTATAAAAAAATAATTCAATTTTCACAAAATGTACAAAATACTCTCAAAGAAGACAAAAAATTGTACTGGAAGCTTTCACTACTGTATGTTATTGTTTTTGCCACTAACTGGCTAAAGCCATCAATGAGGACAACAATGACAGTCAGTGCTAAACAAAAAAAGAAATATTTAAAGAAAAAAAAACACAAATAAAAAAATTTACTCGTAAATAAACAATTTGCACAATATATTGCTGTATACTCGTAGTAGTTGTCTTCGTCGCTGTCGTTGGTTGTTGTACATGTTTTACAATGGCATTAAATAAAGAAGAAAAGCCAAAGTCAAGATTTTTACTTGAGCAACACTCACCGTAAGGCAGACACAGATACTTCTTTCAGTTTTAAACACAACCAACAGCAGCAGCAGCAGATACAAACTGTTGCCAATAAAAGTTGAATAAAACAAAATTTACACACTTGTGTTGTCTTACCAACAGCCAACAATTGTTGGCAATTGGTAACAAGTAGGTCTTTTCTATTTCTATTACTACTTTTTATATTCTGTTTCTTTTTTTTAATTCTTTTTTCCAATTTTTTTTATTTATTTTGTCAACATATTTTTTGTTGTTGAAAGAAAACTAAATAAAATATGCCATGTTACACTTTTGATTCTAAAACTTGTACATACATATGTGCAATTCCTTTTGTTTGTGGAGATTTTCAAAAAAGAAAGAAAAAAAAACATCAGAGAAAATAAGAAAAGAAAGAAGGCAGCATTTGATTTTGTGAAAATGAATTTAAACAACCTTAGAAAGTGAGTTTTTTTCTAAAGGAAAGTTATAGAAATTGTTTGCCATGCAGAAAAAAAGATATGGGAAAAACAGGAAAAGGGGAATTTTTTCTTACTATTAAATTGTTTATTTCATTAATTTTATTATATTTCAACAGCAAGCAAATACGTAATCGAATCGATTTCATTTTTATTTTTTTGTTTTTATTGTAAAGTTTTGCCTTAATGGCTATTAAGCTTTGATATACAGTGGTGGCCACGAATTTAAGACACGACATATGATGGATAATTTTGTGATAATTGAGAAATCTCAAGAAACCCATGATATTTTGGATAAAATATACTTTGGAGTTTTGCCGCTTCGGCTCTGATGGAAAGCTGTACGTCTGGCGCCCTCCAAACCTAGAGCATCATCCAAAGTACACCCTAAAAACAACATGGTGGTGGAAATGTGACGGTGTGGGCAGCATTTTCCTGGCATGGTGTAGGTCCCATTTACAATATAAATTCTAAAATGGACCACCATGTTTACAAAAATATTATAACAGACACAATGATACCATTCGCTGAAGACAACATGCCTCCAATATAGAAATTTATGCATGATAATGACCCTAAGCACATTTCACGTCTAGTGAAGAGTTGCTTAGAAGAAAACGATATCATTGTTCTTAAGTGGCCAGCTCAATCCCCGGACCTCAATCCAATTGAGAACTTGTGGAATGATGTTGAGAAATATGTACGAACAGTTAAACCAAAAAATTCAAGCGATTTGTGGGAAGAAATCCAAAGGGTTTGGTATGCAATTCCAAAGCAACGTTATGTGGCATTAGTCGAAAGTTTACCCGGGAGATGTGCTGCTGTGATGAAAAATAAAGGATTTCCCACTAAATAATAGGTTTTTTTTATGAAGCTGAGCTTAATTTAGAGAATAGTGTTATATTATGCCTATGTCTTAAATTCGTGACCAGGTAAAATTTGTGTTTATGTATATAATATGTAAATAAAAATTCTTAACCGAATATAGGTAAGAAAATATTATTAATTTTTCTTCATAACATTACTAAAATCCTAAAAAATATCATGGACCCATAATTTGTTCAATAAAATGTAAAAATTATCTCAAATAACTCAGTCATATGTCGTGTCTTAAATTCGTTGCCACCACTGTATATATAGGGTTATCCATTTCGTGGTTTCAAAAGTAAACGTAAATAAAACACATATAGAATATTTTTTTCATTATATTTCTTTTTTATTGTAAAGTTTGAACGTTGACGTTATGTGTGAAACACTACATCATTTCAATGACCTCCACGCGAAGTGTTGCAAGCATTGATTCTTTTGAGGTAATTTTCGACCACTTTTTGACACATATTGGACGGTATCTCAGCCATAACTTGATGAATGTTGGTTTTTAAGTGCTCAAGAGTTGAAGGTTTATCTGCATAAACACGGTCTTTCGCGTAGCCCCACAAAAAAGTCTAATGGTGTCAAATCGCATGATCTTGGTGGCCAGTTGATATCGCCACGTCGAGAAATTACGCGGCCAGCAAATGTCTCTTGCAATAAAGCCATATTCGCTTGAGTTGTGTGGCATGTGGCACCGTCTTGTTGAAACCACATATACTCCAAGTCGTATTCTTCAATAGCAGGCAAAAAAAAGTCGGTTATCATATGACCATAACGCTCCGAATTGACGGTGACAATCGTTCCATCGTCGTTTTCGAATAAGTAAGGTCCAATCACACCTTCGGACCAAAGAGCGCACCAAACAGTGACTTTTTCTGGATGTAATGGCCTCTCTTCAATTACTTGAGGATTCTCAGAAGCCCAAATACGACAATTTTGTTTATTAACATACCCACCGAGTGTGAAATGTGCTTCATCGCTAAAGAAAATTTTGTTCGATACGTGGCTGTGGCAGAATCACCATTTTTGTAGTAGGTTTTGATAATTTTTATGCGTTGTGTGATGATTTTCGTCAATGTCAGATTTTCAACTGAAAAGAAAAAAATTGGTTTCACAACTTAGTTTGACAGATGTCGAATTCCAGTCCCATACTTTTGAAACCACGAAATGGATAGCCCTTTATTTTCATAGAAACAATGTTGAATGAAGTTTTTTTTTTTAATCTCATAGTTTTTGGTGGTGAGAGGAAGTCGCCGAAAAAATATTTTTTTCATATTTCATTCTGTATGAGATCTTTGAGCGAGGGATCGAACCATGGTCTCTCGTCTAATAAACTAACACACTAGCACCTAGACTAAGGCGAAACTTTTTAATTGTTTTTTTTTTTTGTTATTCGAAACATACGAAAGGAACGAACTCCTTTAACCACTGCTACTCGCCAGCTCAAAAACTGTTATTTCAGACAAAAATTACTACACTTGATACCAGTTGTTATATGTAAAAATTGTTAATGATAAACAAAATTAGTTAAATCGGTTAAAATGATTAACGAAAAATGTATAAAACAAACATAGTACTTAAATGCAGACCTTGGACAAATTTTCTATAATTGATTCGATTTTAAAAATGTTTTTTAAAACAGCCAAATACAATGACATTTGATCCCACGTCCAAGACATAATTGAATTCTCTCAGTTCATAAACTATCTCTGAAAAAGTGTACATTATGATGAAGGTTATCATATACATACCTCCATACATAACTGGCCATTACAAACCTTCAGTCAGGATTACAACCTAGCTTCTGACACCATGTTGTGTGTGTTAATTTTATACATGAGTGGCGGGACCTACAGTTTAAAGTCGACTCCCAACGACAAATTTTTGAGAAACTTTTCAAGGCAATTTTATTTACTCTCAGAGTTTTTATCAGAAATCTGCTGAGAGGAAGTCACCAAGGAAATATTTTTCATATTTCATTTTGTTCGAGATGTCTAAACTGCGGTTTGAACCGTGGCCAACACACTACCTACTAGACTGCGGCGACTTCATATAGTCGTACTTAAACGGTAGTAACATTTTTACTTGCTATAGTTTTTTCATTTTTAATTTGCTAACATTATTATAAAATTTCTTTTTCTTTCTTTATTAGCCCAATAATGTATAAAAATTTTCACTTTACAAAATTATGGTACTTTTACAAAAATACGATATAATGGGTTATTGTGATAATTGTTAAAATTTTTATTGTTAATTTAAAAGAAGTGCTATAAAATATAAAGTTTTTTTGGTTAAATGGTTTAATTGTAACACAAACATAATTTCGAGACAAGTCAAGTCAACTCAAGCCAACAATGTATGCCTGCCTCACTACTTATTATTAAGTTTAGAGAGGGAAATGACAATAAAACCACAACCAAAAAAAAATACATGAAAAAATTAATAAAAACAGAAGCAGAAGCAATGTATTGTTCTCAAACACAAACACCAATGTTTAGAATTTTAACTTTTTCTCTCTCTTTCTCTCTGCTTTTTAATTGTTGTTATTATTTAGTTACGAGTATAATTGTTGTTGCATTTTCGTTTGTTTACATAGATAAAAAGAGCACAATTATTGTGTTCATTTACTCATTCATAAATATTTTAATGTATCATAAAGAGAGCTGTTTTAATAATAATAACAGTAATTGTAATTTGTTGTAGTATATCAAATGAACGTATACAATAGTATGTGTGAGTTATAAATATAAAGAGAGTAAAAGCTAGAAAAAGAAGTTAATCTGGCATTAAATTTTCTAAACTGTGCAAAACAAAGCCGTATAAAAAGGTGACAAAATGTTACTAAAAAGGTGGTTCAGCTACACTCTTCTTATTATCTTCCTTTTGCGTTGTTTAATTGAATTTTTGTAAATGTAGTTTCTTTTAATAACTAACTAGACCACCACTATCAATCAATCTAAGAGATTTTTTTTTATATTCATCCGGATCCGGTGTTTGTTTTACTTGTTCTTGCAATTTGTTCAGGTGTGTGAGTTTACTTTTGCACTTGACAATCATTTCTAAACCATAATGATTTGCAATTTTTTAAAGTAAAATTTTTTTGATTTACTTCTGATGCTTTTGTCAAGCTGAGAAAGTGTAAGGAAACGTCACATACTCTGTTGTGGATTGATGATACAAAAGGAGGAAGAACAAAGATATTCTGTGGCAATCGTGGTGAGGAGAACAAGCCATCTTATGTGAAATGATGAATGTAGAGCATGTGGTGAAGACTTCATAACGATGGAAAACTTTTTATGGCATTGCCCTTCCTTCAAAAATTCAGCAAAATTGAAATTTTTCAACTATTAAGTTTTTAACTCCTGCATAAGACAATTGAAACATGCTCGTAGTACTTCCACTACAATTTCAGATGTAATGTTCGTATTTCTGTTCGCAAACAAATTATCATTTTAAGATAATATTCCTTACATCCCATATGGCCTTCTGGTAGGTTAGGTTAGGTTAGGTTAGAGGACGAGTACTTGTCAACTGTGACAAGTACAGTACCCGGAGGTCAAATTGACCCATTGTACAACGTCCTAGCTTTTCACACCACTCGAGTTGTGTGCCTTAATTTTATACATGAGTAGCGGGACCTACAGTTTAAAGTCGATTCCGAACGACAAATTTTTGAGAAGCTTTTCGTGGCAATTTTTACTCTCAGAGTTTTTGCCAGAAATCTGCTGAGAGGGAGTCGCCGAAGAAATATTTTTTCATATTTCATTTTGATGTCTGACCTGGGATTCGAACTCGGGCCTTTTGTCTAATAAGCCAACACACTACCTACTAGACCACGGCGACCATTGGCGTAGTAGGAAATGATTAATGTAGGGCATGCGGTGAAGACATCATAACGAAATTTTTCAAGTGTTAAGTTTTTAACTCTTGCATAAGACAATTGAAACATGCTCGTAATATTGCTTTTCAGATCAAATATCAGTACTTTCACTACAATTCCAGATGTAATGTTCGTATTTCTGTTCGCAAACAAATCATCATTTTAAGATAATATTACTTACATCACATATGGCCTTATGGTAAGAACCCTTGAAACATTTCTCCATGAAACAATTTGCAATACTTTTTTTCGAAATGAAGGCTGTTGCCCAGTTGCCTAGTATTAACAGGTTATTCATATTAAGCAAGTATTTTCATAAAGATGGAAGAGTCAGTGGGTTGGACCACATCAATAGCTTTCCTATGTTTTTTTTCACAATGCATAATGCAGCTGAGGCATGGACTTTGTGAATAGTCTCACTGGACAAAATAGAAATATTCAAAATGCCATGTTATAGGGAGAACGCCTCGAGAAATTCTCGGCATTAACAACTAAAAAAAGTTTGTTTGCATTATGCAACAGGCAGGCAACTTAATGAATATTTCTATGAATATTTCTTAAATGAATATTTCTTAAATGAATATTTAAAGGAAGAATGCAAGGGAAAAAAACGTGAAAATATTCATTCCAATAGAGAATGTTCGAAGAGGACAGACAGCAACTTTTACTTATTACTAGATAGTATGGTGTTATTAATTCGCAAACAATAAATTGTATCATGCGTTTAAATGTAGGGTATCAGAAAGCTTTTCATAAGCAACAATAACTTTCTTTTTTTTGTTTGGAATTATATTACAAAATTAAATTAAAATTAAAAGGTGATTCACGACTTGAACCCTTCATTGAAATCATTTAGTTAAGCTCTTTTGTAAATCCATAAATAGAAGAACTTGTGGGGGAAAAAAAATTAAATAATCAAATAACTTTTACTTTTATTGTAGTGGCTTTATAATTTATTTAAATTTTAAATATTATATTTATGGATTATTAATACATATAAATAATAATAATACAGCGGCTTAAATTATGCAATCGCAACTGAAATGTTATGCTTTCATACACTATCGAAAAAATCTAATTTTAATACAAGAAAGGGAAAAGAAAGTGTTGAATAATTCAAATACTTTTAAAATAAAACTCAAACAATGTTGAATATCAAAGATTTTCATTGTAGCGTTGAATAAACCTTTGAGGCAAATGATTAATATTTAATGTACATATGGCCTGTAGTATGTTTATCAAAGAGAGTATAAAAATGGAAAATATTACTAAAATCTTAAGCACATGTTCGATTATTCGTTTAAACAAATTGTTTATGTAAATTAAAGTTTTTTTATTTCTCCAGCTGTCACTGTCACTGACACAATGACAGCTAGCTGTGTATAGAAGAGACACTGTCACTACTATAGCCAATGCTATTGGCAGTTATAAACTTGAAAAAAAAAAAATTGGTAACAAGTTAAAGATCACCATATGTACATAAATATGGGTGCTAACATACACATATATTTACACTGTAAATTAAATTGAAATACGACGACAGGTATGATATGCAATAAACTCGTCTCTGGGTAGAGTAAGTGTTTCTCCAACCATGTAGCATGTGAATATTAAAATAATAAATTTTTATGATAAAAATTACAACAAAAAAAACAAGAATTTTTATAAAACTACTGCCAGAAATTCAAGTTTATTGTGGAAGAATTTCTTTTCTCTGTCGATTATCATGATGGCAGCCACATTGCTGTTGTTGCTGTTATTATTGATGTTTATTTTGTGTAATTTGTTAGTGTTGCTGTTGTTGTTGTTGTCAGTATGACACAAATATGAAAATTGTATGGTTAAAAATTTATATGAATAAACGCTATCAAGCCTGATTTGTGAAACTACCTTCGTATTAAAAAAAAAAAAATTTTATATAAAATATGTGAAATACTTGAAAAAAACGCCATTTGCATGGTTAACTGAATCTCTAAAAAAAAACAAGAAAAAATTTAGAATATGAAGGAAAAAAATTTTTTGAAATTAAACCAGAAATACAAAGTTAAAAGAAAAAAAAAACAAAACTTGTGTTAAATTTAAATTACTAGCCAACAATTTTTTTTCAGGTTGTGTTACACTTTAGCTATGAGCACATACAAGTACAAAGAAATTATTTATTCTTTTAATTTAAATGGTCCTCACGTTTTAATAATTTTTTTTTAATTTTTCCTTTTTCATACCGGCTTAGAAAATATGTTAGTCAAGTTAGTTAAATTTGTGAGAATCTTTTGAAACTCATTGCTGCATACATTTTTTAATAAAAGCTATTAAATAAAATTATCAGATGATACAGTAAACAATGAAAACTTTCTTCGGTTATTATTAGAATCGATTCTGTATCTAAAAAACCACACGTTCATCGGCAAAAATTTTTTTAGAATTGTTTTCGTACGACTTAGATGCCAAGTTATTTATTCGTTCAGTTCAGTAGCTGCAGGTATACATACATACATACATATATATATAATACTGAGATCAGATATATACATATAAATAAATTGTGCGATAAACTTTAAAAAGGAATTTATGGAATAAGCTTAAGGTTCAAAATAAAATTGGATCTGCTACTTGTAGTCGCCGGTTCAAACCCCAGGTCAGACATAAAAACGAAAATATGGAAAAATATTTCTTCGGATTTCTGGCAAAAACTCTGTGAGTAAATAAATTTGCCATGCAAAATTTCTCAAAAATCTGACGTTCAGAAACGACTTTAAACTGTAGGTACTGCCACTCAAGCACGTATAAACTTAATACACACAACATGAGTGGCGTGAAAAACTACAGTGATCGCCATAAGTGAGTGAACACTCACTATAATTTTAAATTTTCTATTATGTTCTTAAGTATAAAAAAAGTTCCTTTATCATGAATTGTTGTTTTTGTTTTAACATTTTATAAATAATAAATAAACGTTTTTATTTTTGGAAATTTATTCGACTATTCTCATTTACTTTTCTCGCTATCCTAAGAAAATGAATTATTTCAGTGGTGTTTACTCACTTTTGGCGCTCACTGTAGGTCGTAATCCAGACAAAAGGATTGTAATGATCAATTATCTATTGGTCAATTCACACAAGCCGTTGTATCGTTGTATTCATTGTATTGTTGGAAGAACATACAACAGTGTATGATTGTTGTTGATAATTTTCATATAAAAATCCGATACACATATACACATTTTTTCCATATGTTTTTAAAAGTTGTATTGGTTTCGTGCTATCAAATTGTGTGAATGAAAAAAATATGTATATGTTTTCGTATGTTGTGTTGGTTTCGGGCTATCAAATTGTTTGAATGCCACGAAATACGCCATACAGCATAGCATTGAGCGTGCACAAACAAACAAATGTATTCAATACAACATACACGATACAAAGTTCTGTGAATTGCCCATATGTATGTGCTGCTGGATTTGATTATATTAGGTAAGATGAAGGCAAAGATGCTCCAACTCTTCTCCAGTAATGTTAATAGACGCCAAATCAGCCTGATCAATGAATTTACGTGGTTAGTATCACTCATTTGGTGGGCGTTGAACTAACTTGAGTGTGTGCCGATAAGGCATAAGACCATATGATTAGGTTCTCCCTTATACCTAAAGTATCCTACTCTCTAATAATACCAACACGGTACTGCATTCACCGAATGCAGAAGAACCTCCTAACAAAGTTTCTAACACTTCAGGCAAGTAATAAGATACTGATGTGTGCAGTATGGTGTGTTCCTTACAGAATATAAATATTCTCTCTCTCTCTCTTCAATAAAACAGTATACTGATGAACGATTGCTTAATATTCTTTAGCACTTATTATTGTTAAACAAATCTATTAATTTGCCAAACCTCAGTAAGAATTTTTTCCTATTATCCCACTGTGCTGTGTGTGGTATGTTATTATGTTTCTTCATATTATTGACTGTGTGTTATTGTTTATGACAAGCACGTTTATTATGATGGTATGCGAGTGCCTCAGAGTAAAAATATCTGTGCATAGCTCCCAAGTATTTAAACAACAAGTACTTGTTGTTAACATACATATTCTTTTTTTTTTTGTATTTCTTCTATTCTTCTGTTTTTACGATTTTACTTTCACTGTTTCACAAAAAAAAATCGTAAAAAAATAAATATTGTCTGTCTCAGGGATTCACTTACTGTCTGTGGATAAGTGCCCAAAAGGTCGTTAACGTGCTTTGGAGCTGTTTGTTGTTATTGTTGTTGATTTGACAGATATTTTAGCTGCAGAATAAAATAAGAAAATACGAAACTTTTAAACGTTTTGTCATTAATGCAAGTGTTATCGCTTATTATCCCATTGAACATAGTGTTGGACAGTGTTATGAGCAAGGGGACATAGTCTGACATATATTATAATTGCAGTTTCATTGTAAAGCATTGTTCCTTAAGTGTTTTCCAATAAAAATATTCAATTTATTTCCGTTTCAGTTCAATCAATTGTGTGAAAGTTGTTTTCTATTCTCACACTTCAAAGTTACAGTGAAACACAAAGTTTAACAAACGCAATTAAATTTTCAGATTTATTTTTTTTATATTCTTTTGATTTATATTTATTGAAATAAAAACGAAACCCTATTATTTGTTTTACCTCATTTTTCGATGCCTAGTTTCGCTATTTCATTTCACTCTCCTTGTCATCGTGTCTACTAGAAAAAAATTATTTTTATACTCTCTATTGAAACAAAGCTCTCGTCTACCACATTATAAGCCTAAGTAGACAAGAACGGGTGGTAATTGCACTTGTTCAGACCATATGGTGAATGCTGGAGAAGCTTGATTGGGATCGCTTTTATCAAAAATGTAAAAAAGTTTTTATCAGAGATACTACTTATCTATACTTAGATTATAATTTTCTCTTCGACACACTGTTTCGCAATTGATATTTTCTAGTTTGAATTCTTTTCTATGAATTTTAATGATCCCCCTAATGATGGCGTTGACTTACAGCCTTAAGAAAAATGAGAAAAATTAAAGATCATTTACAATTTTAATATTTAGTTTTCAAATATTTTTGGTCAACATTAAGGCCAGACAGACATTCCAATGGTTTGTTTGGTTTCTTTCATTTCCACTTTCCTTAAAACATTTTTAAACAATAATTTTTCTTGTTTTTTTCTCTTCGTCGTTTATTATTATTACAACAATTATGTTGATGATGGGAATAGAGTTGAGCAATTATTTGTTTAAACCACGTACTATTCAATAAACAAATTTGTTAAAACGTTAAGCCATTAAGCCACAAAAATAAGTACCAACATGTACTAACTAATAACTTAAGTACACAGTCAGACAAATAAAACTAAACGCACGATCAACTGGAAAGAAAAAAAAACTTTCTTTTGTGGGGTCTTTATGACGTCATTCGTTGGCTTTTGGCAAAAACTGAAAAGCAAAAAAAAACCAGCAACTGAAATTTAATTTAAAAAAAAAAAAATGAAAAAAAACTAAACTTTCACTGAAAATTTCAATTTAAAATTTCTTTTGGCCAAGACTTCTACATTTGTCTCTGCATTTGCTGCTGCTAAGCCAACTACCAATTGTTCAAGATACAATGCAATTCAAGCCATAAAACATCAACAACAACAACAGGCCAGACCAGACCAGACCAGACCAGGCCAGGCCAGGCCAGTCTGCTTAGGTATTATAATGATCATTATACTGATATTCTTTCATAATGCCAGCCAAAAATTAAATGCGTACCTAGTACATCCGCATTTACAATGTGAATAATGATGTTTGCTTTGAAGATCTTCTTCTTCTTCTTCATTTTCTTCTGGTCTTATTACTGTGGCTTTTGTTTTTTCATTTTATTACTCATTATTATTAAAGCTGTGATTGGAATCCATATAATTATGTTACTAACAACGCACATAAAAACGAAATTTATTTATTTCCATTTTATTTTCATCATAGAAAGTGTTTTTAATAATATTTTTAAATACAAATAATTATTTTTTTATGACTATTTTTGTAAACAGAACAAAAAAAAACCAAACAAATTGAAAACTGGAAAAAGAAGTCCTCAAATGACAGAGAAAATAATTTCAAATTCATAATTACTTATGACTGCATTTAAAAAAAAAAAACAAAAGAGCGTTTAAATAGAAGCCATTAGACTCGAGAAATGAAAACAAATTAAAATGCGAAATCATGTTAGTGGAACTGACTGCAATGGATCTCACCAACAATGGTCTTTGAGAAACCATTTAATGAATATCTGCGAAATACTCGACATTTCTAACAAGCTTAATCCTCTCAAACGCCTACATCGGCCAACATAGCCTCACTCTATGCTCAGTTAGCGGCTACAGCGATCGAATGTAGTTACATATGGGCTATGTTACATGTGGGCTTAGTTGAGATATGAATTTCTGATGTATCCTAAAGAGGTTGCTTGGAAAATTGTTGTAATTATATAATCTGATCAACTCATAATAGTCGCCGTATTCTAGTAGATAGTGTGTTAGCTTAGTACAAGTAAGGCCACGGTTCAAACCTTAGGTCAGATATCAAAACGAAAATATGAAAAAATATTTCTTCGGCGACTTCCTCTCAGCAGATTTCTGGCAAAAACTCTGAGTAAATAAAAATAAAATTGCCATTGAAAAGTTTCTCAAAAATCTGTCATTCGGAGTCGACTTTAAACTGTAGGTCCCGCCGCTCATGTATAAAATTAGCACACACAACATAAGTGATGAGAGAAACAAAATTGTAATCCTGACTGAAGGGTTGTAATGACCAATTGTGTATGTATCAACTCAGAAATTTGTAGGCCCTCAGAAAAGATGTCATATTCATGAATACTGGTGACAGAGCCCACAGCCCGATCGTCTTTGAACTGCACCTAAATGGCGAATTTAATATTTATGTTAACTTAGAGGCATAGAATCGATCTACTAGAAAATTCAAAGTTAGCAAAAACTTAAACTAAACTTTCACCGCCCTTATATCAAGACAATCTATTCAGGATATTCAATCTCCTTTAGAACGTGCCTAAGCATGGAAGTATATATAATAAAAGGTTTAAAAAGACTCCATTCTATTTTACTCAAAGAATATAATCAACGCTTTTAATAGTCTTCAAAAATGTCAGTAGAAAAGAAGACAAAAATAAGTAAAAAGTGAAATTAATTGCGCTCCTCTACGTTTTAAATAATTATGTTAACTTTTCAACAGTTATGCCCATTGAAAAAAATTGAGGAGTTAACTGAAATATATCAGTTGCCATAGCATCCAAGGCGGTTCTACAATTATTAATAACACTTTACGACACAGTAATTATTTATATTTAGTTTTTTCCTCGATTGAAAATTAATAATTAAACAACTTTTTAGAAATTATTATTACAAAGACTATAGATAGGCATACTTTGTGTACTATATACTCGCATATATACGATAAAGTGTAATGTAAAGATATTGTATGTGCGTGCTTTTCCCTCCTTTCCTCTCTTTTGATTGCGGTAGTTAAAAATGTAACAGTAACCCAAATTAAGAGACCGGTATTAACAGCAACAGCAGCAGTAGCAGCAGCAATAGCAGTAGCACAACAGTTAAAAAGAGTAGTACAAAATAATATCTGTTGTACTGAAACTGTTGCTCTCTTTATAAAGATAATGGCTGCTTGTTTCAGCCAGTGGCACTTGTGGTCGGTCCATCTACCACAATTGCCATCATAATCAATCATTTCACTGGTTTAGTTAGTTTTTTTTCTTTCTTTCTCTCTGTTTTTATTATCTTTCCTGCTGCAAATATTTATTTATGAATTACATTTTATTTTTCTTTCATTTTTCATTAAAATTTTTATGTAATAGGCAAAATCGTAAACAGTATTTAGACCACCAAACCATCAACATTTGTTGGAATAATTGTGTCATTTAGTTGAAATGATTTTTTTTTTTTTTATTGAGAATTACTTTTTATGACAAACCAGCTGCAAGCGTTTGAATAGATATATGAAAATCCAGTATATTTTGATTAACGGATAGATAATTCAATAAAGAAATTTTAGGATGCATGCAGGAGTGCAGAGGTATATGATAGAATTCTCAATTCTCGCTGCAAATGATAAATTGTTGTGTCAAAATGTTTTATTTAGCCTAGCCAAGGAACCATTCGGATTCGCTAATGAAAGGATTTAGATATCTTTGATACTATTGAGTCAATAAAACAGTGAGAGCAGGATGAAGCAAACACTGGACATGTATCCTATAAGTGAAGAATCATTTTCCCTCATCTTCGTCTTCTTGCAGATGTCAAGACCAGTGAAAACAGAATCACCTAAAGACTGAGCAATAATATGACGTGAAAAAGCTGTCGTAAATTGATTTATTGCTCAAAATATTAGCTAATGTCTTCCTACTTCGTACTCTGGCAAAACATGTCCTATACAGATTCATTACTCCATCGCGGATACACAATACAATGATGGAATGTATTGAGCTACGTACAAGTTATGAGCTAATGCATTTGAGAAAAGCACTAGTAGCGTTTTTTATATGATGTGAATTGACAAAAGGCACTTGGGACGGAAGAACAGAATCATAGGACCAAAAATTTTTTTTTTTTTTTTCACAAAAAGGAATCGCATGATCACTTCTGTCGAATGACGTTGTGGACTTGGACTAGGTGTGGAATCACTGTTGGTGGACTCATCAATTTACAAAATATTTGGACACTTCTACTGTTAGTTGGTTTCATTTCATATGGTTACGGTGGGATCCTTGCCTTATATAGATATCTAAATAAATAATTATCGAGGAACATGGTTAAAGTGTAATCCTGCTTCAAACCAAAGAGAAGGCAAACAAATTTAAGCATGGTTTTCGATTTTATGAAGAGAATAATATCAACAACAAACGTATCAGACATTACGACCTCTTGACGTGGGACGTAATCAGCAATACTCGGGAGTGCTTCTTCCAGGCAACAACAGACGGACTGACTATCGTTTTTGGATCTGCTATAGTAGAAGTCGCCGTGGTCTAGTAGGTAGTGTGTTGGCTTATTAGACGAAAGGCCCGAGTTCGCATCCCAGATCAGACATCAAAACGAAAATATGAAAAATTATTTCTTCGGCGACTTCCTCTCAGCAGATTTCTGGCAAAAACTCTGAGAGTAAAAATTGTCATGAAAAGCTTCTCAAAAAATCTGTCGTTCGGAGTCGACTTTAAACTGTAGGTCCCGCCACTCATGTATAAAATTAACGCACACAACATGAGTGGTGTTGAGGAGCTAGGCCGTAATCCTGACTGAAGGATTGTAATGGCCAATTATGTATGTATAGTAGACCCCCTAAGAAACTAATGAATCAAAGCAAAGGCACAAAAAGGCATAATTTGAAAAAATATTTGATTTCTTAAGAATTTTTTTTAAATTATCTTTGAAAAATCGTGACCATAACTCCCCTACCTTGCCTTTAATTTCTTCCTCTTAAAAACTCAAATTTTTTTTTTTTTGGAAATTATTTGAAAAAGAGAAAATATTTTTTTTTTCATAGTTTTCTCCCTCATTTTAAAACAATTTTTTTATTTTTTTTTTATTTATTTATTGTGTTCTAAATATGAGCAATTTTACTTGGTTTATTTAACCCAATTGGCATTGGGTTTAACTAAATTAAATAAAAAAAAATAAAATAAAAAAAACAGACAGAGAAAGAAAAAATAAACAGATTTTAACCAATTTCATAAATATTGATGCATAAAAAATAAAAAATAAAAAAAAACGAATTCAACTAAACTAAACAAAACATGTTGATGCCTCATGCATGCAACAGTTTTCTTATATATTTTTTTCTGTTTAATTTTAGTTTTTGATGCATTTAACGTTTAAATGAACTGGAAATATTGCAGTTGGTAGTCAGACAGATTATTATTAGGCTTGAATGTGAAATTCTAAAATATGCAAAAGTAATAGAAGCGAAACCGTAATGAAAAAATAAAATCAGCTTTCCAAAGCGTACGTAGATAATGCAAAAAAAAAGAAAAGAAAAAATCAAATTGTAATCAAAGAAAAAGAAAGAAAGAATATTGGATGGAAAATATGTACGTGAAGAAAACAAGTGATATGGTAAGACAGGGGGAAGAGTTTTTCAAATACACTACTAAATGACTTTATTTATACGTTTATGCTTATACTATGCACATAAAATTTAATTGCTTAGACAATAGTTTCTTAAAGAAATTTAAATTTTTCTATTTTCACTCAAATAAAAAGAAATGATTAAATTATTAAAAAAAAAAAGAAAATTAAAAAAATTGAAAATATCACATTAAAAATGAAAATAATTTATGACATCTTAGACTGCAAGATAGACATGACAGATTTGCATGACAGAAAGACCTTGCAAATGTCATGATAGAATTAGAAGTGAAAAAGAAAACGCTGTTGATAAATTTAAGAGAGAGAGAGAGAGAGAGTTTTTAACATTAAAACATTACTCGGAGGAACAAAGCACGACCGCTCCACCGAAAGTAAATTTCGAGTTTTCAATAGAAATATTAAGACCATATTAATATATGGATAAGGACCCCTCATCAGAGAACATCGGCACTTTATTGTCTGATGTCTTCATAGATCATTAAATCATTAGGCCTGGAACTATCAATTAAGAAATGTGCCGAAATATTACACAGGACCGAAATCTACACGGAAGAACGGCTCATACGTAAACAAGACAAATAAAGAACGAAACTAAACTGATCAAACATAGGTGGGGTAAAATCAAACAAACCCTTCAGTCAAGATTACAACCTATGTAGCTTCTCACACCACTTACGTTAATTTTATAAATGAGCGGCGGAATCTACAATTTAAAGTCAACTCCGATCGACAGATTTTTGAGAAACTTTTCATGGAGTTTTTGCCAGAAATCTGCTGAGAGGAAGTTGCCTAAGAAATATTTTTTTAAATTTCGTTTTCATGTCTGACCGTGGCCTTATGTCTAATAAGCCAACACACTACCTACGAGACTACGGCGACTTCAATTGCTAACTAATATTAGTCGAAATATTTGCTTTAAAATAATCATCAATTTATATTTGTATGAAAGGTTTTCAGTTTTGCGGATTATATGTTCCAAACTCTAAGAGTTTAAGTATGAATATTCATCTATTGGTTAAGAAACTAAGGGGTGATTTTTTAAGAGCTATAGGAAAATTTAAAAAAAAACACAGAAAATTCAGAAAAAACAATGAAATCTTTAATTGAATCGATAGTACGGTCCATATAATGTAATGTTTGAAGATTATTTCATGCAAATGTTGACCGCGACTGCGCCTCAAATGGTCCATCCGCTTAGTCCAATTTTGGCATACTCTTTCCAATATTTCGGCCGGTATCTCACGAATAAATGCTTCAATGTTGTCTTCAAATGCGTCAATTGAAGCGGGCTTGTCTGTATAGACATAAGCTTTAACATAGCCCCACAAAAAATAGTCTAAAGGCGTTAAATCGCACGATCTAGGCGGCCAATTGACCGGTCCCGAATGTGAAATAAAATGTTCACCGAACTCGCCTCTCAATAAGTCCATTGTTACGCGTGCTGTGTGGCATGTGGCACCGTCTGTGACTTTTTCTGGATGCATTGGTAGCTTTTGCAATGCTTCTGGCTGATCTTCACTCCAAAATCGACAATTCTGCTTATTTACGTATCCCGAATAGCCGCTTCAGTGGGTCGATTAAACTGACCATGAAATGGAAGAAGCACACGATGAACTTTCTTAACAGAGCACGCATTTTGATAATAAAATTCAATGATTTGCAAGCGTTGTTCGTTTGTAAGACGATTCATGATTAAATTATAGACCAAACTGAAGATGTTTGACAGTGAAACAAAACACGAAACGTGCTTGAGCTGTTTAAACCAGTGTTGCCAAAAAGATAATAGCTAAAAAATCACCCTTTATTATAAAAATCATAAAACAAAAGGGTGGCGAAATATTGCACAGTAGTAAACTTCAATAAGATTTATTTGTTAAACAAATTTCTCAAAAAAAATTCAATTCAAAAGTTATTTTCTTAATCCATATTTCTATAGTCTTATGCATAAAAAATTTAAATTATTTTATATTGTTTTTAAACGTTTTAAAAATGTTATTAATAAAGCAAAGAAGTTGTTAAAAAATTTGTTCGATTTTATTGTAAAATCAAAGCAGAAAGAAAGACAAAAATTATATTGCATTTGAAATTCCAAAAATGTCAAGTTATGTTTCGTTTCGACGGTTTTTTTTCGTTTTTTTTTTTGTTTTGTTGTGGTTAAAATTTTTTTTATAAATTTCAGTCATTTGGCTGGCCAGCAAATAACAGAGATACATTGTGCTCTACCTCTTAACGAAATGACAAAAAAATGAAAGTTCTCATTTACATAATTTCTCAGTTGTTGTGCCGTTTTACGAACAGTTTCACTTTCTTATAAAAATTTTTATTTTTTTTTATTATTTTTTTTTATTTAAGTTTTCGTACTTGAATTCCGAAAACTAAAAACTTAAAAAAGAAGATGAGAAAACAATCTATAAAAATATTTACATTGAGGTTTTAACAAAACAAAACAAAAAAAAAGCAAATCGTATGCCATCATGTTAATGACTAATGCTGTTACACATTAACGATCATTATGATGATAATAATCATCATCATCATGATATAAAAAATATTTAACAAATTTGTGGTTGAGGTATTACTGTAATTTTATTTGAATTCTATTATAAGTTTAATAGCCGCCTCAAGCGAATGAAAGAAGTTTAAAAAGTTATTTTCATTTTGTCAACGTTTTAACACAATTCGTCGTTATCGTTTTCTTTTTTTGGTAAATCAAGCGCACGAGTCCCTACAGACAGAACATGTTATGATTTTTAAATGAAGTTTAAAAATGTGATTTTTTTTCTTCTTTTTGTTTTTGGTTGAAAATCGAAAGTATTTTATGTTTTTTTAGACGTACATATATACGTTGAAGTTGTTATAGTTTTCTTTTATATTCTTATTACTTTCGAACCACAGGTTTATAATTGTTTTCAATAAAAAGTAACAAAAGTAACACGTTCATTGCACCCTTATGTTCGTTTTTATAGCGTTGTATTGGTTGTGTTTCTGAAAGTTTTCTTTAAAAATTTGTATTCCATTGGCTTAAAACAGAGAAATATTTATTTATTTATAGCTTTAAAAGAAAACAACAATTTATTTTGAAAGTACCTTTTCCGAAAGCATACAAAGCACACTCAATAAAATATTTCTTTTGAGTTCCAAAAAAAATATTAAACAGGTACATAGGATTAAGGAGAATTGCTGTTTTATGCTTAACACCCAATATACCTCGTACTGTGTTAATGATTTATACAAAGAACGTTGCCTTGAATAGCGGAATTGAGTTTGGATCGAAAAAATAATCTGATACTGTGCATATATCTGACAGTGGAGTGTTAATTAATCCTTGTCAAGTATTGTTTTATTTTGTTTGTCAAGATCAGTGCTATTGGTAAAGCTGCAGATGATGTAACAGAACTTCCAGTTATGAATTGTATCCTTGACCAGCTTGCGCAAGCTCGAGATCATAATATTTTTAAGGATGGCACTATACCAGATATGTAAATCGTTTCAGAAGTATGAACTGGAAAAAGTTAAGGAAGTTTGCATAGGGTGTTTTTTATAGAGGTATAGAACTTTAAGTTGCAATAAAACAACGATGGATTATTCGATTGGACGTCCAATTTTCGATGACTTTTGCCAACATTTGTGGTCGTATATCGACAATAACACGGCGAATGTTGTCTTCCAAATGGTCAAGCATTTGTGGCTGTACCGCATAGACCAATGACTTCACTTAGCCACACAGAAAGTAGTCTAGCGGTGTTAAATCACAAGATCTTGGAGGCCAATTCACATGTCCAAAACATGAAATTAGGCGGTCACCAAACGTGTCTTTCAATAAATCGAAATAAAATTGCACTATTTGCAAGCGTTGTTCAGGCGTGAGCCTGTTCATGATGAATTGCCAAACCAAACTGAGAATAAATCACTTGACAGCTGTTAAATCGGTCGCCATCTTGAAAAGTAATGTCAACTTAAAGTTCTATACCTCTATAAAAAACACCCTTTACAAGATACAGACTTCAAGATACGGACTTCCTTTAGAAAGTATGGTGATATTCCTATTCCACAACAAGCCTGCATGATGGCTTAGGTGCTTGTCAATCGGCATTAGGCACTTAGTAGGTCGCTTATCCTTCAACCTTTCTACAACTTTCTTGAAAAGGAGACTTATTAATCGCTATCTACCTCACCCAGAACTGCCACTTGTGGTTCTTTACATGCATACATACATAATTGGCCATTGCAACCTTTCAGTCAGGATTACGGCCTAGCTTCTCACACCGCTCATGTTGTGTGCCTTAATTTTATACTTGAGTGGCGGGACCTACAGTTTAACGTCGACTCCGAACGACAGATTTTGAGAAACTGTTTTCATGGCAGGCTTATTTACTCTCAGAGTTTTTGCCAGAAATCTGCTGAGAAGTCGCCGAACAAATATTTTTTTTTTTCATATTTCGTTTTGATGCGAACACACTACCTACTAGACTGCGAAGACTACACATGTGGTTCTTTACCTGCATTTTATTACAGAACCAGCAGAGACATTCTTTTCTCAGGAAAGCATCTGGGTTACAATCGTTTAAGGCACTCAATGCAATGCATTTGCTTAGGATATGGGCTGTTTAAATTTTTCTAATAGTGATTAGCTCTTGCACATAATGCTTGATAATATGACTAAAGCGTTAATGAACGAACTTCATCGAACTTATACACATACCGCACACAATGGCTGAATTACAATTTAAGCCGTTTTAACAATTAAACAAGGTTTTTAGAATACATCGGATATTGCATTATGTTCTCAAGATCAAAAGCCATCGTTTAATAAGGTTTTGATAACTAAAGCATCTGCAGAATTGTTTAAATTTAGCATTCTTAGGACATAAATTAAGTACAACTTTAAATTTTATTTAAATAAAATGAGCACAGCTTATATGGCACATTAGAAGAGCTCTCAACATTAACCTTCAATATGTTTTCTAAAATAAATCATTTGAAAGAAATTATTTCTCTAATTATTTAAGCAAATTCCCATTTTGAAGTATAATTTATTGAAAATCTTTATGTTGAAACAGAAAACTTGATCCATTTTTTCAAAATGAATATGTATTACCAACCAGTGTCATGGCACAGTCTCTGACTTCTTTCCAATGAATGTGTAAATTTAAGCAAATGAGTACACAAACATAAATTAAACAAAATTGAACGATATTTAAACAGATCTATTAGATAAAAAATCTATGGATCATGGCTATAAAACAAGCAACTAAAAATATGAAAAATAACTAGAAAACGTTGTTAGTTTTCGGTTTCGATTTCGATTTCTTTTTTCTTCTTCTTTATTTTGCCACCGAAAAATGTAACAATCAAGAATGAGAACTGGCACACTTGAACGTGAAATTAAATGTGTTAATTAAAGGTGGCCAAACAAGAATACTTTACAGTCAAGACACTCGAAAAAATTCTCAGTAAACAGAAAATTGTTTTTATTACCCCAAAAAGAACAAGTTTTCTCTTGAGAACCATCAAAATTATTTACAATTATGCCACAATGTTACACTTACATTATTCTTATTAGAAAACTAATTCTAATACGAATACTAATTTAATGTTTATTTTCTCTTTTGCAGAAAGTCGCAAACTGTTTGGCGGTTATCGTATTACACCCAAGCAATGTAGAGCTACCAAGACATTACCCAGTACGGATCCCCGAGCGAAAGGTCCAACGATATGTATGTTTAATCATGAATGTGCTCAGCGTAATGGTGAAGTGGTGGGTGCCTGTATGGATGGTTTTCTCTTTGGTGCCTGCTGCCAAGTGCCCAGTAATCAGGAACCAGAAAATTCTCTCATAAATGATGCCCAGAATGCCTACTACCATCAATATCAAAATCAAAAGTTGCAACAGCAAGAAACTGAAACAAATAAAATAATTTCACAGGCTTATGAAACCTTTGCTGAAAACTCTGTACAACAACAATCAATGGAAAATAGTCAGGCTCAAGATTCTGCATATGGTGGTGGTTCTCTAAGCAGTACCTATAATGTAAATCGTCTGGATATTCAACAGCATGATGAAACCTCGGAACAATTGAACGCTAGTTCAGATGACTCTACAGAAAGTGCTATGTCCAGTAGCAGTTTAGAATTGAATTCTCCTAACAGCCAATCTAGTACCGTAGCAGAAACTAAGCCAATTGAAAACCCACCTAAGATTCAAGTCAATAAGGATTCCGTTAAGGTATCCTCTCCATCACAATCGCCTCAGAATGATGATTTTGTACTGCAGGCTTTAAATACAATGCCAGCGGCAGATAAAAATCATCGAGTAACTTTTACCACTGAATTACCCAATAAAATTGCCAGCAGTTTGACACAACAACAAATCAGTTCCGAGTCCAGTTCGTTTGAAGACGAATCCTCTCATGCTACCACAAAACCTTCCATTAAAAAACCTGATCCCACTAAAAAACAAAACAATACTAAAGTTAAGCAGCCGGTAAAGGTCCAACAAATGGAAACCCAACATCAACAACATAAACAACCCATAGAGCAGTATGATCAGAGCGCTACGGTAGAGCAAGACGATGAGCAGCTGTTTGGTGCGGGCGTTACATTTACTCACAGTGATATCACCCATCCTGGTGCTGATGCTGATCTTATAGAAGATGATTTGCAGTTTTCCACTGGATACGGTTCCCAACCGGTATTTGTACCAGCACCACCAAAACCTATACAATCATCTTATAACCAAGAGAATACTAAACTAAACTCCCACGTATATGATGCCACTACCTCGTCATCATCTTCGTTTACTACCCATGTCGATTCTATAGAAACCATAATACAACAATTGAATAATAATAATAGTAATCCGGGTCCAACGTACAATGTTATCAATCATCATGAACAACAACAGCAGACTAACACCTATAACAGCCCAAGCGAAACAGCCTCCAAAAGACCTTCTATTGCAAATGATCGGCCAGATAAAACTAAGATTAGTACCATATCTTCGTCATCATCTCAGCCATCATTATCTTATAACACAATAGAATACAGCGATGATTATCCATCATCCAGTAATAATTATGGACAGTCGTCGTCCTCGACTTCCTCTTCGTCGTCTTCAGAAACCCCTAACGAATCCACCACAGTAAACACGGTGGAATACGCGGACGAATTTGTACTCGAGGATCATACTGTGCCTGAAATTAACTACAACGACTACCAGGCTAACAAACGTCCTACATCTGATTTTAATAAAATGCCTGCAATCGGTATAGCCTATCCAGTTGACATGTCGTACATGGAAGAGGGAGCCAATTTGGAAGTGGAAGACCATGCAAATACCCATACATCTTATTTGAACACCCAACAAGAGCATCAACAACAACAGCAGCAACAGCAGCTGCAATCACAAACTCCACAAGCTGCATACGAAACCCAAAGTGATGAAGAAAAAATTAGTGAAGAAACATATCAGTCCCAACAGGAACAACAACAAGAACATCACATTAGCCCTCCTTCTTATACTTCTTCTCAAAATGACGAAGAAAAAATTAGTGAAGCCCAAACTGTACAAAATTATGTGGCAGAAAACCATCAAAGGCCAATAGCATCATACATTGGCGTGGTAACTTCTCAAACCTACAATACCCAACCGGTTCCTAATGAGGTTGTGGTATCATCTTATACCACTAAAGTGGAAGAAAATGATGAAGTTTCTACGGAATATAAACCAATTATAACAACGAATCGAGTTACAGCTACTACCTCCCACAGAACCACAACTAAGCCAGTTAGAATCACATCGTTTACGAACCGTCCAAACCTGGTGACAAAGAGACCAAATAACCAGAAACCTACCAAAACAAGCCAACAACAACCCACAACAATTAGCTATGTCAGCACAAATAAAATAACCACTCAACATCATTACAGCAGTACGCCTATTGAAACTAAGACACCTTCACCAGCTGAACCACTGTACGCCAGACCAACCGTGGCCTCCTCTTACCAACAGGATATTCAGCAACAGGACTATTTAATTAGTTCGGGTTCAACCCCAAAACCTGTGGTTACCAGGAAACCAACCAAAAAACAAACTGGCAAACCAGTTTCCACTAGCTATGTCACTGGCCCCACTACACCTCGACCCGCTGTCACACCGCAATTCCATTACGATCACCAAGTGCCTGTTGTACAAGCCGACGATAAATTGGATTCGTTTGTGCATAGCACAGCAGAAAGTTTGGCTTCCGCCACACCAGCTCAAGAGGCTTTATCCTATGATCCTCCAGTATTTATCAGTAATCAACGACCTCAATTTAACAAGAAGCCTATCTTTATCAAGGTTCAAAGTGCCACTCAAAGACCACCAAATCCCACGGTTATTATAACACCGAAACCAACCACCTTACAAACAACACTCAGCAGCTTTACCACTCCAACTCTTCTCTCGGGATACGGCAGCACTTCATTTGTGTACAACTCTTTGGTAACACGGAGACCCGATCTAGACGAAAATAATGCAGCCGCAGATTATATGGGCATCAGCACTGTCAACTCCAATGACTTCGATGATCCAGGCTACCATGGATCGCCAGATTTTAATAAACTGGGACAGCCGGCTTATGTTTCAGGTTCTACTGAAGGTGTATATCCCGCGCCCTCAGATGACAAGCCTGCCTTCCCCGGTTACTATGGTCCCACACCCACCTATCCAGCCTTCCAAGTGCCAGGCGAGAAATTTGATTCACCTGTTGACGAACAGGTTTATACGTCACCAAATGATTTTATTAATTTCCCACCTGTACGTAACCCCAATCTTAATATGTCGGCCACCTCCAGCGCAGTTACAAGCGATTTAGAGCTGTCCACGCCAGCTTTTGTAGAAGACTCTGTTTTGAAGAATAAAATGAATACTTTGGTACACAAGATCGTTGAGTCTTTGCAAGGCAATTTTGAGGCTTTAGCCGATATGATTGATGAGAACAACAATACATTGGCCGTACAAACTTATCAAGCTTCGCAAGCAGCTGCATCTACTGTTACCAAAAAACCCACACGTAGACCAATAACCAGAATATCGACTGCTAAACCTAAAGCCACTACAAAGAAACCCATTACCCGAGTGTCTACCAAAAGACCCGCAACTACCAGAAAACCATCTGAAGCACCTACCAAAAAACCCGTTGTAAGACGTACCACGACAACAACTAAAAGACCCAACACCAGAAAACCAACACGCAAAGTAACCACTACCACCCAGGCACCGGTTGAAGATGAAATCGTCGATGAAGAGGATGAGGAAGACGTTAATCCCAGTGAAAATGAAATCAACGAAGAGGAGACTTACAATGCGGGAGCAAGTGGTCGTAAAATACGTAAGTTTCACTGTGATATTTTATTTAAAATAAAGTGAACAAGATGGTTAGATTGGCAAATTGGAAAATTTCTTTTCTTCTCAAAATCATTTCAATACAAAAATTAACTTGAACTAAAAAACGAACACTGTCTCCTACACTCCCCCCCACTGTCACTCACTTCATTACAATTTCACTATGCTATCACTGCCTTAAACACCACTACTACTACTACTACTACCACTAATAGTGCAACTACTTAGTCATCTAGTAGCCATTTTGTAGTTTTGAAAAACCTAATTTCCCTTTAAAAAAAATTTCTTGCCTCTCTCTCTCTCCTACCTCAACTATACTTTTTCACTATCATTCCCTTGGCTACACTTTTAAAATCACATCTTTGTTCTGTAACTATACTACTTTCCCTATCTCCTAACCTCAAACATTTCACTCCACATCAACAGAGTGCGGTATGAGACCACATGTAAAATCGGGACGCATCGTTGGTGGCAAGGGGGCCACATTCGGTGCCTATCCCTGGCAAGTATTAGTGCGCGAATCCACTTGGTTGGGCTTATTTACCAAAAACAAATGTGGCGGTGTGCTTATAACGAATCGTTATGTTATAACAGCGGCCCATTGTCAGCCAGGGTAAGTTTGCCGAAAGGCCTTATGTAAGATCCGACAATATGCTCATGTTTCTGTACTACAGCTTTTTGGCATCATTGGTTGCTGTTATGGGTGAGTTCGATATATCCGGTGATTTGGAAAGTAAACGTGCCGTTACCAAAAATGTTAAACGTGTCATCGTTCATCGTCAATATGATCCGGCGACTTTCGAAAATGATATTGCTCTGTTGGAACTCGAAAGTCCTGTACAATTCGATACTCATATTGGTAAGACTTTGGTAACAAATGCAAAGAATGTTTAACACCTTATCACACTTTTCTTTTTGCTTGTAGTACCCATTTGTATGCCTTCGGATGTTGCTGATTTTACTGGACGCATGGCCAGCGTTACAGGCTGGGGTCGTTTGAAATATGGCGGCGGTGTACCTTCAGTGCTGCAAGAAGTGCAGGTATGTAGTTAAACCTGATGTTATTGTGTGTGAACTATTAATCGAAATCTTTTTATTTTGCACTTTCAAGGTACCCGTTATTGAGAACAGTGTGTGTCAGGAAATGTTCCATACCGCTGGTCACAATAAGAAAATTCTCAACTCCTTCCTGTGTGCAGGCTATGCCAATGGTCAAAAGGATTCATGTGAAGTAAGTGCAATTGAAATTACTGCAGAATAATGCTTTATACTTTGCTAATATTTTCATAACAATTCCATAGGGCGACAGTGGTGGTCCTTTGGTATTGCAAAGGCCCGATGGCCGTTATGAATTGGCTGGTACCGTTTCACATGGTATCAAATGTGCGGCTCCCTATTTGCCTGGTGTTTATATGCGTACCACATTCTACAAACCCTGGTTAAGAAGTATAACAGGAGTGAAATAAATACCTTCGTTCGTACTCTATCTATCTCTCAACAATGCTCTTTCAAACCTGCCCACATTAGTTTAAATATAAAAAATATAGAACGAAATAAACAAATTCTACCACAACGAATAATAATTTATAATCGATTACATGCATTAAAACTTACTTAGAAAAGATAATAAATACAAGCGATACATTTTTTTTAAAAAATATTTTTAAGGTATTTGGTCCAGGAAACAAAAAAACAAAAAACAAAAGAAAATAATAACAATATAAAACAAAATGTAGTAACTTAAATAAAATATTGGGGCATTATTTATTTATACATACATACATATATTTTTATTTATTGATTTATGCAAAATTTAGTTAATTAGATAAATTAAGTAGTTTAAAATTTTTGCTGAATATTTATTTATTTATTTATTTATTAAATTTAATGTAATTATTTATTTATTTATTTATTTTAGTTAATTTTTATTATTGTTTATAATTAGTTAATTTATTAAGCATTTAGTAAAATTATTTATTTAATTGATAGTAACATACCTGACAATCTTTGTTAAACGTTTGCAGCAACGATTATGGATTGTTATAATTATTGTTGCGATATATCTAAATTGAAAATAATAAAATATTAAAACATTAAAAAACAAAACATAATATTGTGAATTAAAATAAATATTAATAATATTTAATTTCTATGGAATAACAACTAAGTAATACAAGTAAGTAATACCAGTATAAACTGGCCTCTGTCAGTCTCAATTCAATGTTCTTATCAATCTGCAATGGACGCTAGCAAAGCAAAAAAAAAAATCAGTCAGTTGTTTCCTTTAATTCGTTGAACTTTTCAATCGAATATACAAAGCAATGAAGTTTTATTAGAATCTTGGTAAAATAAGGAAATTTTCGAAAAAGTCATTGCCTCGAACGATCAAAATTAACCTCAATATTCATAAAGTTCAGGAATTTTAACCTCTTCTTAAGCCTCTTCAATAGTCTAAGGAAGATAATATGGGCTGATAATAACTTAATAGTAAAAGCCGATTACATAGTCACCAAATGAACTCCACTAGCTTTCTGAAAGGGATATTTTACTCCCATCTGAGACAATTTTCTCCTAGGAGTATTTCCATAACAGTGGTTCCCCCTGTTCAATTAGCACAATACCAGCTTGGCTCTGCATTATTATATACAACACAGCTCCCGATCACCGATTGATGTAAGTGCGAACCAAAGAAATATTCCCAATTGAAAAATCAAGATCTTCGCCAAGACCTTGCCATTTTCGTCCCAACTTAATTTTACATACATATTTATGTATGTATGAGTATTTAAAAAGATGAATAGATTCGAATCATACTCATAATTTCTGATACTTACTGATACGCATTCATACTTATTTTAATATCATACTCATATTCAAAGTTTGAAGTACTCATCGTACTCATACTTAACAATGCGCATGATGTTGTTGGTTTCGACTCTTCTTTACACAACATTTACAACAATTACAGAATAAGTATGATATGCGTACGAACACTACAATACTCCCTAGAAGGTTGTGTGTTTGCTTTGCTTGATGTCTTTGCCTTTGTCTTTTTCTTTATTCTTTTTTTTTAAATGCAACAACAACTAAGACTGTAAATTTTGATAAATGATTCGAATCACTCGAATTATTTATAAGTATTATAAGTATTTCTCTTATTTTTAAATTTTAAATCACGATGAAATTTACCTTGAGTACCATTTTGTTATTAAAGAACTTTTGCACATTTTCTATTTATTCTTTTCTGAACTTTTGGCCACTTTTTTTTCTTTTCTTTGCTTTCTTTCTTTAATTTTTATTTTTTACTTTTTTTCTATACTTTTTTTTGCTTTTCTTTACTTTTTTGCTTTTCTTTGCTTTTTTTCTTTTCTTTGCTTTTTTTCTTTTCTTATTTTTTTCAATACTTTTTCTTTTTCTTTGCTTTTTGCTTTTTCTCTTCTTATTATTTAAATTAAAACACTTTTCTTATCAATTCGATAAAGATACACAAAACTTATTGCACTTTTAATTAATAAATTTAATATTTAACACATACACGAACGAATGAACACGAATTATAATAAGGCTTTACCGCTTTACATAAACGAACACGACGAGCGATTGCATTGTAGGTGGATAGATACTGAAAAGACGCCACATTGAAATGAGCACCCCCGGAACATTAACTTTTTCTACAAAATTAAAAAGACGCCACATTGAAATGAATGCCCCGTGAAAATTAATTTTTTCGAATTATCAGCGCCTTTGCAAACTTGAAAACACTAATCTTATATCGAATAAACTACGGATTCATTTATAATTGGATTATTACACTTAAATTATTACATTTAATCAATTAATTTTTAATTTTCACTCACGTATAATACAATGCAACCAAAACGAATACTTAACGCTAGAAATAAAGATGCCAGACTGTTGCTTAAAGAGAGGAAATTAAGAAATGCAAACGGAAAAGATGATCAAATGCACAACAACAACAACAACAACAGCAATGTAACGTTTATTGCTTTGAATTTAGCACCACAGAGAAAGAGGAAATGAAGAAATTAGGAAATAGAGATGCCAGATTGATTTGCTAGAAAGGAAATTGCATTCTTAGGGCTTTTATTAGCTATTAACCTATTGATGGTATCTGTGGGTGCAAATTAAACTGATTCATTTCTATTTAAGTAAAAATTTATTAAAATCGAAGAATAGAAGTTCGTATTAAAGTTGAAATATTTTTTTTTATTCAAATAAAAACCACTTAATACAAAAAATTAATTAATAAGTAAAAATAATATAATTAAAATAAATAATTAATTATAAATAAATAAAAATAATTAATTAATTATAATTATTTAATTGACTAAAGTTTCTATTCGCTTTAGTCAATCAAATCTGTCGATTTATTATATCAACGCGACCGGTCCTCGACAGTGTCCATGTGTAGATGGGCCAAGCCAGTGGCTATAGATGCTAAGTCATGCTAAGCATGGTTTTGGAATCTATCTTTAACGACCGGATATGGAAGTGAAATAGAATATTGAATATAATAGAATAATAGAAAATGTAGCAGAATGCTAGACAATGATGGCAATTAACTGGACCACTTATGAAACCAAAGGACGTGATAGATCTGTATATATCTAGAGAAAGTTAATACGTATTCGAATTCAAAGAATTTGGAATATCTTGTTGTATGATATATATTTGCATTTAGTAAAGGAGAAACACCTTTGATATTGTTTTATCTAATGCACATATTTAAGTTTTATCAATATAAATACGGCAATCGAAATATTCGAACAAGGTTGCTTTTACACTTTTTATTATTTAAAAATTTGTTATTATGAAAACTATTTTTTCTATCGCCCATGCACTCATATAAAAACAAGGATTATTTAAATAAAGAAACAACCCCAACAATTTTATTTTTTTTTTTTTATTTATATTAAAGTTTTATTTATTATTTGTTTGTTTTTTTTTTGTTCTTTTTTATCATTTTAATTTATTTATGTTTACGCTTTTTTATTTTTGTGGTATACTTTTGGTTATAAAAATGTCAAACAGAAAACGTATGTATGTAAATGAAATCTTAGTTTATGGCAGTCTTGTGTGGTTCCAAACTGTATATATTGAAACAAAAAAAAAACAAAAAATTAACAAAAATAAGAATTAAATTATAAAAATTTGACAAAGAAAAAAATTCATATTTGTATTTTGTTTCATGTAAAATGCATATAAAGACAAAATCAGGATATACGTATGTATATATGTGTTTATAAAACGATAATTATGTATGTAAGGAAAATGTCTACAATATGTATTGTATGTATGTATGTTGTATTGTTTTTGTATGTGGTAGGAAGGTGTATATAATATACAGATTTTTTTTACAGGCAAAAGCTATAATTACTAAGAGTAATAATAATAATAATAATAATAATAATAATAAAAAAAAACAATGGAATTTAAACATAAATTTGCCACTTACATATGTATGTAATTATAATCTTACAAGTTAATAACTTATGCTAAATACAATAGTATATAATCTTCTTTTTTTTTTTTGCTTTGCTTTGCTTATTATAAATATGTATGTATATAAAATTTAAATATATACAGGGTGAAGGATTTTACACAATCATCAGGTGAATTTTAGTTTTTTTGTTGTTTTTTGTTTGTTTTTTCAGATACATTTTTCTTTTACATTTATTAACCATTCATAGGGATTCATAGAGGGTCACATTCAAAGAAAAATTTTTGGTTCACAGATTTGTAAGCTGTTCCTTATAATTTTATTATGTACTTATCTTAATAATCCAAAAATTGTTCTGATATGAAACTTTCCATATATAATATACTATATATATAACGTTTTTCGTATGCCATTTTGTTTTGTAACAATATTATATACAATTAGAAACTTGTGGGTGTTTATTAAAAAAAAAAATAATCATTTTAGTTTACCAAGGTACACCTACAATTATGTTAAAACTTAAATAAATAATCTAAAGGTTTATTTTATTTTGTTATTTTCTGTTTTTTTTTAATTAATTTTTTGTCTTTTAAATTGTAGGATTTGCTGTTTTTTTTTATTAAATCAATATCCTTAGCGTAAATTTCAAAGTGACTTTAAAGTTTTTGTTTCTTTTTGTGTTTTTTTGTTTTGTTTTGTGTTTATTCTTAAAATTTATTAAATATGTTATAAACTTAAATTTAGCTGCCTTATTAAATAAAATATAGTACATGTACATTTATTTTTGAAACAAACATTTATAAATTTATCTTAAATAATAATGCCTATCAATAAATCTTCTGTTTAAGGAAATATTTTATATATTTTATAATTAAACTTTCAAAAGTTTTGTTTATATTAATAATAATTATGTTAAAGCTCAACAAAATAAAAAAAAAAACAAAAAAAAAACAAAAAAAAACATATAATGTTACATGTAAAATATGTAAAGATGTTTAATTGTGGTAATTGGTTGGGTGCACAGAAATGAGAATGGGTGAATGTGAATAAATTGGGAATGTGTATGGGTATCATGGAAGTAATGTTATATCATTTGTAATAAGCTTAGAGGTTGATTGGTAGATGCAGGTATGGTTGTAATAGGGTGCGTTGATGAAGTAGCCATCAATAAATCATTGATTGTTAATCAGTTTTTAACTTTATCTTCTACACTTATATTAGACAGTGTCTTTTTTATTCTAAGAGCAGTCAAACGTGCCACCGGATTTGGATACCAGCATTCTTTCATCACTTTGGCCATACTGTGTAGTACTTCAGATGCATGCCAACGGTTTGGAATGTTTGGACGCATTTTATCTATGCACACCACCTAAATAGAAAAATTCAAAGAAAATATTCGCCATTATGTTCACTAGAGTTCTCTTATAACAATTATTCATTATAACAATTACACGATATAAAATAAAATACCACGTCCATAAATTATGTAATTTAGACGTTCATAATTTCACAGTTTAAATCTATTTGCCAAGTTGTGAATATAAAATTTGCATAAATTTATTTTAAAGTTTTGAAAAGTATGGAAAATAACGATCCTCATATCGTAAATTCTAGATTTTGAAAACTTCTCATTTATCATTTAAGTTTTGACAAAAAAAAGGAAAATATCGATCCTCATATCGTAAATTCTAGATTTTGAAAACTTCTCACTTAACATCATCTTAAGGACTCATTAGCCAGCACCATTTAAAAAATATATACAAATGTACTAAGAGTTCAAGAAAGCTTACCTTTTTCATTTCTTCTATACTTGGATCTGGCTGCACGACATCATAGTATGGCAATTGATATTCATCGTATATCATGCCCATGTTACAGCGTCTCGCTATTTCCCATAAAATTAAACCAAACGCATACACATCGGCTCGTTTATATGCGTCAAAATGTTGGGCATTCATAGTTTCATCTAAAACTTCTGGTGCCATATAACGTTTGGTACCCACTCGATGCGTTGAGGGTATATCAACAGAATCGTTTTTCTCTACATGCCGTACGGCTAAACCTAAATCGCCAATAGCACAGGTAAGATTAGATTTAACCAAAATATTTTTGGATTTTAAATCACGATGTGCAATTGCCGGTTTACCACGAGTACCAACAATGTCCATGTGTAGATGGGCCAAACCAGTGGCTATGGATAGAGCCATGCTAAGCATGGTTTTGGTATCTACCGTATGTGAGGTTAAATAATCGAACAGAGAGCCATTTTCATGGTAATCGGTGACTAACCAGAGTTGGGTCCATGTACCATTATCTGTTAAAATGAACGAAACAAAAAATTACAATTTTTCACACAAAAGAAAATACACTGGAAGTAATACTGACCCTTATTATCTGCTGCTATGAAACCTAATATATTTTCATGCCTCAACATGACAGTCTGATAAATTTCAGCTTCTCGAAACCACGAGCACTCTTCGCGACTGGAAAATATTTTTACCGCGACGTTTTCACCACGCCAGCGACCGCGCCATACCTCACCGAAACGTCCTTTGCCTATGACATGGCACAATTGAATTTGTCTCGCTATTGAACGTTGCACGAGTAAAGGCAGGCCAGCTTTTAAAAATGATTTAAGATTAAGTTATAAAGTTCTTAATAGAATCTTTAATAATATAATTGCAAACCTGATCCTGAACCCGATGTGGTCATCTCTATAATATCCTGTAGAGTATTTCCATTGAGTATAGGATCATAAACTGAATCTTCGGGAGCAAACGGTCTAGCCCGACTGCCTTGTTTGCGTTTTTGACAATAGCACCATGACAGAAACACCGATAGACAGGCAGCTAAAGTTGCTCCAAATATTATGGCGACCAGCACCCAAGTGTTTATGCTCTCCTCCGGCAAATAATCTACATATTTGTAATTGATTTAACTTTTAGCACTTAACATTTAAAAACGTAATGTTTTAATATTTTTTTTATTTTATTTTTTTTTTATTTAATTTTTTTTTTTTATTTTTTTTATTAAGCCACCACATAAGTTTTTAAGCCACCAACGAAAAAACAAATTAAGACGTGCAATATATTTTTCCTTTGCAAAATGAATGTTTAAATAAATGCATTGTTAATTAAAAGCCAAAAAAAGTGTTAAACGTGCATTAAAGTATTAGTAAAAGTGGGTTCGGTTACATGCCAAAGTCAAAACATTAATACAGTTGGAAGGAAGGTGTGATGAAAACAAAAAAAAAAAAAAAAAACAAAAAACAACACAAATGCTTGAGAAATAAATCTTATTAATAAAATGCATATAGAAAATGATAAATCATATACATACATATATATCTTCCATACACTCATACAGTCTCATTCATACAACCACAGTACGTTTTAAAAACTTATCATCTAATTCAGAACCTACTCATTGATTGATTTATTGAGATTTCTTAAAATTTGCCAATTAATCTAAACTTTATATACGTATAGCTAGCTAATTACAAAACAAGCACTGTAGCACTGTAATATAATGAATATATGTATTCGCAGTAAATATTTTTAAAACGTACAGCATTTCCATTATAAATTTTAAGGTAAATTTTTTTTCCTTAAGACTTTTTACAGTATCGAAATTAAAAGCTAGAAAAACAACCTCTATATGGTAAATAAAAGTATAATTCTCATTATAATAACATATATGTATTAGATGGATTCGCCAATTAGTTTTTATTTAAATAAATACTTCATAAAAATAATTGTTTGATTTTAAATAAATCTATTAATCGTAAATATGTTTTATATTTGAATAGAAATAGTTTAATATACCTTTAGGTTGCATTGCCAGAAAAATATTTATACATATTTGAAATTAATTAAAAATTTAATTTAATAATAACGAAAAACTGAAAATAAATTAATAAATTTCCTTGCCGATCAAAGTATTTCAAAAAAATAAACATACATATGAATAATCATGAATCATAAATCCATATAAACATTGAAAATACGCCGCAAAACATTACAAATTAATTTAAGCCAATTTGGATGAAATCTTCATCCTAAACAACAACAAACAAATAAACGATGTTGAAAACACGGGCAAAGTAACTTCCCAATCCTTAAAAAAAAAAACATTAAAAATAATAAAAACAATAAAACATCAGTATAACAAAAACATAATGAGTCATAAATAAATATAATAATACAATATCCTGCTGCTGAGACAATGTACGAACAAATATAGTAACTATAAAATAAAATAGATTTTGAAAATTTATAATAACAATATTCAAGCGTTTTCCATTAAACTTTACCCCGTTGAATTGCCAATGAGTTCTAAAGTAGTTGTGATTCGTATGTATAATAGAAATGATTTTTTTAAAAATTTTGTTTTGATTTTACTTTGATTTTGCATTTCGATACGATATACGATATAAAAGGATGGACAATATTTATATAAAAATCGATTGATGTGATTTTGAGATGAGTGCTAACAGCATTTATTTATTTTTTTTTAATTCCTTTAAATGTCATTGATGTGAAATAACTGATTTAGTTTAAAACTTTTTAATTCGTTTTTGTAGTAGCATTTATTAAAAATGAAAAGTTTTTTTTTTGTGGTTTGATTTTAATATGTCTCACCTGGCAAGGTACCCGCATAATTTTCTCTTGTATTACATAAATCTTCATCGCAACATTGTACAGAGGATTCTGAGGTCTTTTCGTGACACCAGGCAGGATCATCTGGTGGTATATGATTTTCTACAGACATGCATCTAATTGAAGTTTCAAATATACACACACATAAATAACGTAGTACACATAAGTATTATATGTAGATTCGATTAAAAAGTTAATTTAAAAAAAGGACCCATTTAATATTAAAGAACATTTTAATGTTAATTGGCGAAAATCACAAAACAAAAATTGAATTTTTGAATTTAATCATAATTACAGCACTAGCGCAATAGAAGATACTGGACCAAAACCCCGCTAATAAAATAGCTTAAATTTGAAATCAATAGGAGAGTTTAAGTGATTAAAATTTTAAAAATATATCTGAAACTGAAATATATAATTAAAATGGAAGTAAAAATTTAAAATAAAATACTATTTTTCCTAGATTTTTGCAAAGGCTGAGTACCTAATTCGATTTCCAATCGCGCGCACCAAAACTAATCCAATCACGAATCGAACATATATTTATTGAAAGTCAAATAACCAGCGTTGTGATATACACGATTTTTCGAATAATATTAAATGTTTTTCAAATTAAATTAAATTTTATTCGAAACAAATTAAATTATTTTTAACGCAAATTAATTAATTTCTAATACAAATTCATTGTTTTTCATTTGAAATTAAATTTTTTTCATTTATATTTAAATTTATTTTTTTTCAATTTATATTATTTCAAATTAATTTTTTATTATTTTAAATGAGGGAATATCTTAATCTTTGTACAAAATTAAAACGTGACTAAATAATTTTTGCCATTCATCAGTATGTTTAAAAAAGGTTCAACCGTTAACCCTACAAACATCGTTACCAACGCATAGTTTCAGTATTTCTTGAACATAGAATCTACATTTTGATGTTGTTGGTATTGAGTTCATCAACATAAATAGTGAAATATAAAATTGCCGAGTTTGGGCATACATTAGTTTTTCTTCCTCCATACTCCCCCATGCTAAACCCAACAGAAAAAGTATTCTCAAAAACTAAACTGTGTGCACGCAATTTGCTAACTGATCCCGATATTAATATGTACTTGGTAACTGTAATTAAAATCTCCGTCGAATCGGTAACACCGTCTGATTGTAATATGTATTACTATGTCGAATAAAATTTAAATTAATTTGAAAAACATTTAATATTAGTCGAAAAATCGTGAATTTGAGATTAAAAACCAATATATTTTTAACTATTTTGCGTTAACTAAAAAATGAATTTGAAGTTAAAATAAGTTAATTAAAAATTAAAAAAAATTAATTTAAAATGAAATATATTTAATATGACACACAAAAAGTTTAAGTTGTGTTGAAAATAATTTAATTTCATTCTAATAAAATTTAATTTGTTTTGAAGAAAATTTAATTTGACTTAAAAAAAATTGAATTTGTGTGCAAAAATCTTTAATTTGAGACTAAAAACCTATATATTAAGTTATATAATATAGTAATGAATCAAATGAGCATAACTATAACTTTGCTCATATTCATTAAAAGCTTATACATACATATTTCAAAGTGTAAGACTTAATCATTTCCATTTTTTTTTTTTTTTATAATAAAAATCATAACCGATTTTTTGTTTTAAAGTCATAAAATGTACAATAAATTTAAATAACTCATTTTTTTCAAGAAACTAATTCTGCATACACACTAACACGATAGTGTTCCAATTGCAAGGTTTGTCATCATAATATTTGTTAGTGTTAAACACCGAGAAAATTCGAAAATGACAAACGTTATCAATAGTACACAATGTCATGGCCGACATTCTCTATGGATGACTTTGAAGAAGTTTTAAACAGAAATTAAGTCCTACTTAATGAAATTCTAGAATGCAAAGAATCTATATGATTTAAATCTTTATGATAATACAATATAAATTGTTTCACTATAGTCATAAATATAAATAAATAAAATTAAAAAACAGAAAATAAACAAAATTTTCTTAAACCATTGAAATACCTTAACATTACGTGTGTGGTCTACAAATTTACTCTCATAATCTAAAATATGATTTATAGTAGCGGTTCTGTAATATCCTTTGAACACTCATTCAATAAATAATATTAAAATTTTCCATATACAATATATTTAGTGACTCGTTGGTTTGCATGCATCATAAGTCATACGTAATATGTAATATGGTGTATTTGTAAAAAAAAATTAGCTTTAAAAGGAAATATGTATACTACAATATAATAAAAACAAAATATATATGTATTTTAAAAGTTTTACTAGCTTTAATTGTACTATTGCTTCATAACTAGAAAGCAGTGCATATGGTTTAAAAAAAAGCATAAACAAAATAAAGTTGATAGTAGTCAATCTGAAGAAATTATAATAATAAATATGATAGCATTTTGTATAAGAGGAATCTAAGTTCTATAACAAACATTCCCAAGAAAAAAAAAGAAGTAATTTTGTTAATTAAGTTAGAAATTAGCGAGGGAGGCTAGTTTGTTTGTTTGTTTGTCAGAAACCAATGTGCAAGTATACAAAGTGTGTAAAAAGTGAAGGTGTATAATAATAATCATAAGACAGAAAGATTTAAAAAAAAAATTGTTGTTCATAATTAGGAATGAAACCGACAAAAATGCATACTTTATTAAAAATTAGGCAACAGTAAAATTTATACTGTGTGTGTGTTATAAAAATAAATTTAAGATCTTGTTCGAAAATAATTATAACAGGATTAATGGGCGAAAATATTACAAATTGACTTAGTAAACACCCCCACATAAATATGTATAAGCAACTATAATCAGCAGAAACGCCATATATGTACATTACATGATTTAGATTTATTATTTATTCGTCATTTATTCTTAAGAGAGATCATAACATTTATTATGTTTTGATAATGAAACAGTTACAGAATTTTTTAGCTCCAAATTGTTTAAGAAACATAATTTGCCCCATTATTTAAAAGACTTTTGAGCGTATATATCAATCAGTTTTGCTAATGCATTTCAGACAACGGACAAGCAAAGGATTATTAAATTTTGTAGGATTAAAATCCTTTTTTTTTTTGCATTTAAACCTGTTATAAATATTTCTCTTTAAAATATGGAAAAAAAAGTAAATTATATATAAACTAAACTAATTAATGCTGTTGTCTAATTAGCGGTAGTAGTTTATTTTATAAAAGAATATTGTGATATTTGGTTAATTTATTTGTATTGAATTGTACTTGTTTTTTTTTTGTATTATTTTTGCTTTTTTAAATATCGCAAATACCTTCAGGAAAACTGAGTCTTAAAAGTTCATTTTTATTGCAGAAATCCTCATGGCAACATTGAACTTTATAAATATTCTGTTTTTTTTTGCTCGTCAAGCATTCAAGCGGCTCTCGTTGGAGATCGTACTTTTTGTCAAGGCACCTAACAAAACAAAATATGGAGCATTCAAGAAATTAAGTGGGTACTGGGTGATTAGATAATTAACAAACATGTTAGATTTAAACAAAAAAAAAATATGTTTTTAAAAGAATTTTATGGCCTGGCAGCGTAAAAGACCAATAATTATTAGACAGGTTAGTAATATTAAAAAATCATAAGTGTTAAAAAGAAAACTCAAAACTATATACAGAATTTTGTTGATGTTTTTTTTTTTTGCAAAAACATTCAGTTTGGTCCATACAAAACGGCAAAGCTGTTATTAGTTAGTTGAGACTTTTTGTTTTTTGTTGAAACATAATCATTATAAGTTTTGCTGGTGTTAAGTTTTTTTCTTATCATCCTCATAATATGGTTATTTTGTTTTTAATATTTTAAATGTTATTAAACGAACGTTCTTAATATGAAATAGAAAATGTTTAACATTTCCAGGACACACTTGCATTGTCCTTTCAGAAAAGTAACAAGAGGGAGCAGTGTGTGAGACAAAAAAAAGAACAAACAAAAAAATTTTAAAGCGGTGGCTTTTCCAATAAGCAGCCCACCTTTTGTTGAGTCAATTAGCTGTAGACCATTGAGGGTATCATAATAACGAATGTTCGGTTTTAGATCGAAATTACAAAAATCATAGTTTTTACAACAAGCATGACCACCATGTTTAGCTGCTGGTCTGGCTGTGGGACCACCATTTCTACCGTCGTTGCACCATATAAAACGACCGGGTGGAAAACTTTGCGACATATTTAGACATCTAATTATAAATTAATTATACATTAATTTCATTTATGCACTCATGTTTTTTTTATTTGTTTTTGACATGGTGATACGCAGATATGTATATTTTGTTCGGTAATAGCAATTTATAATTAAAGTTTTTTTTAATTAAATGAATGTCAATAAAAATAAAATAAAATTCATTTTAATATAATAAATATAAAATGCATTGAGAAAAGATCAATTGATGTTGTTATTAATTATTGAAATGATAAGTGTAAAACAAGTGTTTAATATTGACTTTAACGTACCTGTAACTGAATATTAACGATCCCGATTTTTCCTTTTCAACTGAGGTGAAACAATAACCATCCGTTTCACAAATATTATTGTTATCCTTACAAATGTCACAATGACATTTTAAAGTACCTAATGTAAAATGAGAATATTACTTATTATTTTAATAAAAAAAACGAAACTTATTTAAATTTATATTTAATAAAAAAATAACTTGAAAATAATTTTAAGCTTTCACTTTGCAAATTAATTGTTCGATACTTAAAAGATACAATATTTCTATAGTTGTAGGTTAACAAATAGACCAAATTTGTGTAAAAACTTTGTAAAAATGTGCTTTATCCAGAGATTTTTTCCCATTCTTTCTTTTAGCAGTTATTAAATATAAAGGTTAAAATTTTCGAAAGCTGTATAATTTGTTTCGAAAACTGTATAACATTTAACAACTGTATAACAAGTATAACAATTGAAATCCGTAAACCGAAAGCAAAAAATTGTGAATAGTTTTGCCATTATAATCTTCAATTTTAGTGAAATCGTTAAAGATAAAAATTAGGCAACGCAAAAGTGAAGATTTTTACATAAAAATTTTCTTTTTGAATCGTATGCCAGATAAAACTAACTTCCATTTGATAACAATGCTATAAAAATTTGCAATTTTTTGCATCACTTCCATTCAGAAAATGGTTTTCCAAGCTAAACAGTTTCAAATTTTAAAAATAGAGTTCTTTAAAGGCTATTCTTGTAAAAGATAAAAGCAAAATGAATTTTATTTCTAAAGTCTTTCGGAATAAGCTCTTCGAAACAGGCGTCATCCTGCTGTCTAGTCAATAGTAGCGGGCATTTCAAATGTAAATATGATATTAGGAAAAAATTTAACCGACTTACGATCACGAGGCTTAATTTTTGGTTTATTTTGCGTGGATACTGGCGTAACTTGTGAGACCAACATCATTGGTAAAGAATCATTTAAAATACCATATGGTTTTGTTGAAGTTGTCGTTGGCGCAATAGTACTACGTTTATTGCTATTGATATTACGGCCTATTGAAGAATGTCCATATGCCGCCGATGACATGTTATTATAATTATCAATTGTGTTATTATCCGCCGTAGAAGCCGTAGTACTTATTATAGGAACAGCTAGAAAAGAAACGATTATATTAAAATTCCACAGGATTATTATACCATTATTTTTTACTTACCCTGAACTGAACATATACCAGCTATACAGGTATAAAACAAAAGATAGAATAAAACAGAGATTTGCACTGTAAATGGGTAACATAAAGTTCGTCTATGGGAAATTTTAAGAATATCTCTGATAAACGTACAGTTCGTCTCTGTAGATGTCATTTTTTTATTTTTTTTTTATAATTATTTAATTGTTAAATATAAGATTTTATTTATTAAATGCTCATGCATAATCCTTGGAATGATTGTTTTTTATTTTTGCTTTCCAGGATAAGTCGCAATTATTTTTCCGTTTTTCGGTTAATCATTTTCATTGGGATAGAAGAATAAGCGAGAGTACTTGTGTAAGAGACCTAGTGCGGGGGAGAGGACAGCAAAACCAAACAAACAAATAAGAAATCAATAACAAATTTGTTGTTTCATTGTATTGTGTTGTAAACAAAACACATCGCACCACTACTACACATTTCAATACAAATTTCAATTAATACTCAATAATAACTTTGTTTTTGTTGTTGTCTGTATTTTTTTATTATTCTTTTTATGTTAACATCGTTATTGTTGTTGTTGCTGCCTCTGCTGCCGCTCTTGTTGCTCGCTTGTAGCTATTTTTAATTTATTTTTTATTTATGAATACACTGTGTTGTTTATTAATAAAATTATTATTGTAGTTAAGAAAATATCGTCGTAAATGATTGAGTGATTACGAACTTATTATTGTTGTTTTTTTATTGATATTATTTAGCAGGCTATCGTACCAGCAAATGCTTTTGATTTTTTCATAGTTTTTGTTGTCGTTTTTGTTATAGTTTATTTATTGATATTTGTTTTATTGTTGTTGATATTGCTGTTGTTTTAGTTGTTTTTCGTCTTGTTATTCCTTTATATTTAAATGTTAATGTAATTGTTGTTAAGGGTGAAGGGTCGGTTGCATTACATTCAATCATTTTTACTTTATCATTAACAATTTTTTCACTTTGCCCTGTACAAACATGCATTTGTATTTATTTGCTTTAAAACACATATTATTTTGCAAATGTTTATTAAAAATTAATTTTAAAAATTTCTTTATTTTCAATGTGCTCTACAACAATTTGTACTCCTTTTTATTTTTATTTTATTTTTTTTTTTGTGTTCAATTTGTGGTGGGTCCAAAAAGAAAATTGTTCTTCCACCGTTTTTTCTGCACTATTTTAAAGGAATTTTATCACGTGATTTTTCCGCATAATTCCAGAGTACATTATTTAGCTTTAACAAATATCCTTAAAGCTTTTGTTGGACTAATGATTTTTGTAAAAATATTTCAAATTTAATTTGTTAATTTATACAAAAATTATTAAAAATGTAATGCACTATCGCGAAAGCAAAGCAAGAGGTCGTGAAAAAATCGCCATTTTTTGCTTTTGACGTCGAATATATGGCACAAAGCACAAGTGTCAAAAATCTTTAAATAAGAAAATAAAACAAGTGTCAAAACTTTAAGTGGTAAACAAACAATGTACTTTTAACAAACATTTCTGTGAAATTTCCTAATATTGGAAACAATTTGTTTACGAGATTAAATTGCAAAGAATGTCTATAACAGCCTGATTTTAGCATTGCATACTTCAATTTCTAATCTAATCCCTAATCTTTACGTCACTACTAAATAAAGATTGAATGTTGTCATCTGTTTTTTGCATCTTTTGGTTTAAATACCAATTTAGAAAATCAAATAACTGACATATACTGCCTTATATTTATGTACTATAGTTTGGACCTACAGTTATAACCATCTTTGCTCTCTTAATTAAATAATCGCAGTGTCTTTAACAATGAAGTACGATGCACACCATAATATTCCTTGTTATTATTATTATCAGAATACATATATTGTTTTCACTTGGCGCCATTTTAAGGAACAAATTAAATGCTTAAAATTCTTATCTAATGACTAAATTATATTTTTTTCTCTTATTGCTTACTATGTATATGTTTGTTTAGTATTCCGATAAGACCCAACTAGATTCAGACCACCCTGTTAAAAAGATTAACCCCCATTTTGACTTATCAGCAACTCTGCTAATATTGTTTATATTTTTCATCTGTTCTGATGTTTTTTTTTTTTGTAAAGGAAAAACGAAAAATCTTGTGTTGTGAAAAGTTTTTGATTATAAGCAATTAAACGAATATATTATTTAATTTATAATAACAACAATAAAATTTTTATTCCAACTACTTACATGTTTTTAATAAAAGTTGCCTATTTAGCAAATTTTTATCAATAAAAATGTGATGGAACTGTTGTGTGAAGAGATAACAAATTGACCTGTGTGTAATTTATCATCAAAAAAACAATGAACAATAGCGACAACCAGAAAACAAACTGCTTAACAACGAAAACCAACACTATTGCCAGCAAAATTACCGATGAAGCAGCATTTTTTATTTTTTTTAATGGATCACGAGTTACGATTGAATGGGAAAATGAGCTACCACCGATGTTGCCTGTGTTACGATTATGTTCCATAAGTCCTATCGTCTTTTTGCTATTGAATCAAGACAATTGTTTGTACGAGGCAAAATTTGACCCTGAAAACTTAGTCATACGTATGAATTGTGTAAAACGTAATGTTATCGATGTACAATATTGTCGACAGGCAAAGCAGGTCTTTATAGTTTTGAATAAGGGACAAGTGGTAAAGCAAACATTCAGTGAAAATGACCAATCTTTAGAAGACCATCTTTGGTTGCCTGTGATATTTGACCCTTTAGAACTATCTGAAGATGGAGTATGCATAAGACGTGTATGCTGTTCTGCTGAGGCAATAATTTTTCTCTCGAATGCTGGCGATGTTTATGCTCTTGGCAAATGTGGCGCTCACTTTTCTGTCGATTGCGAACAACCAAAGCTTATACGTTTATTTAAAAATAATTTAGAAATACTTGATGTATCAGCTGGAGAGAAGTTTTTTGTATTTCTAACACGCAAAGAATGGGATGGTGGCCTTAATCATAAAACAACTATTCGGGAATACGGTAAACAAATGTAGAATTTCAATTTCATTATGGCTTACATGTAAATTTTTTCAGGTCATCTGCCAGACTTGTTACCAGCAGAACAACATAGTAAGCCTGCCACATCTTCAGTGTATTCCTCCATTTCGACTGGTAATAGGTCCTTAGAAGGGGTAGCAGGTCTACTACAGCAAGGCTTTTCACTTTTACACACGCAAATATTTAGTATGGGCTCAACTAATAAAGGTTTGCTTGGTACTGGAGATCACATTAGACGTGAGTCCTTATACGATATACAGAAACTGAAAGAAGTGGGAGTGTGCAGCATGGCTACGGGTAACAGTCATACTGTAGTGCGGACTATTGATGGTCGTCTCTATCATTGGGGATTCAATGATCAGAAACAATTGTTGAATAGCGAACATATTTATGAACTTAGCAGTCCTACAGAATTAAGCTTTGATTCTTCCGATTTAGATGTGCCACGTACTCTTATTTTGGAAGCCTGTTGCGGAGATTATCGTACAGTTTTATTAAATACTCAAGGCGAAATATATGAAAACGAAAAGCAAACATTCAGCCAAGAAAAGGATTTTCTTACACTGCAAATGAAAGACACAAGCCAACAGTCATATCCTCTTCTTTTGGCCAGCTGTCAGTTGACATTATATAATCGACGTTACTTTAAACGTCGGTATCGTATGCTGCATCATCATATACAGAATCAATTGAAATTATTGATGAATTTTCGTAAAAAATTTCTACATCTTAAAAAGTTAGTGGACAAAGTATTAAAAGACCTGAATCAGGTTTTTCATTATTGGGAGAACGTTTTATATTTGGTCATTACCATACTGCACTCTTTTGAACAGTTTTATCGCGGAGATTATGATCAGACAATAGAATTGGTGGTCATCAAATACTATCGCGAGTGTATACAAATTTTCGAGTTGTACTCAAAAGCCTACTGTGATACTTATTCCATCGATGACTTTAATGAAGCGTATAAATTGTTTAATCATTCTTATCCGCCCACTTCTTCTGCTGGCTACAAAAATCAAGATCTTATAAAAATGTTCCAGCAACCGTTCTCCGTATTTCCGTACATCATACAATTATTGGAGCATATACAGAAACATGAAAACAATTGCAGGGAAGAGTTACTTGCCTGGAATGAGTTTTCTCGTCGCAATCGTATAGATTTGGAAGTGGCTGAACACACTCGAGACTTTTGGAGTACTAATCTGAAAAGCACCAAAATTTTGCGTTATAAAGTGAAAGACAGAAGAGTCATCTTATCGTCCACATCTGTACCAGTAAAACTTTCACATACGATGGGTTTAAGCAACCCCACATTTATATTATTCTCAGATTTCCTGTGCCAGTATGGCAATCATATTACGGCTTTGCCCTTAAATGCGATGTGGCTGAAAAAGGAAGATGTTGGTATACGTATTATAACACCTGAAAAGAACTTTGTTTTGACAGCAAAAAATACACATGATAAGGAGTTATGGTATGATCAATTGGAGAATGCAATTAAAACTGTGCTTTCACTAAATGAAAGATCTAAAATTCCGGAAGTTCGTATGATTGACTATAATTATTCCGCTAATCATTCCATTTATGGTGGCGTCCATGTTAAAGGTAGCTTCTCCAATGCTGTTATGCATGGCAAATGCCGTTTAGAGTTTCCTAACGGTAAAATGTATTCCGGAGATGTCATACATGGTGTAATTGAAGGTTATGGCCGTATGTTTCTGCCAAAAGTTGGTCTTTATAAAGGTAATTTCAAAAATGGCAAGTTCTGGGGTCATGGCACATTAATTATTAATGAGAAGGAGTTGTATGAGGGCCACTTTCGTAATGGTCTCTTCAATGGTCATGGACACATGCATCATAGCGACTATGTTTATATAGGGGAATTTGTTGACAATCAGAAATGTGGTTACGGTGTGCTGGATCGCACTGTAATCGGTGAGAAATATTTGGGCTTATTTGCCGATAATAAACGCATAGGAAATGGCATATGTATATCCTCTAATGGCAATTACTTTGAGGGGTCATTCGCCAATGATGAGCTCACTGGACGATGTATTGCTATATTTCCTAATAATTTTTACTATGAAGGCGAAGCGACTTTAAATGGTCCCAATGGTAACGGAAAGTATTATATGCCTACAGTGGATCACTCTCATGAGGAAGATGTAAGTTTTAAAAACTTTACATATTCATAAAAATTAAACTAAAATCGATTTCTTTAATCATCTTAAGATTGTTGCACTATCACAACATGCTGAATTGACAGGAAATATACTGAGTGGTCAGCTAACTGGAGTCTGGGAAAGTGTACGCATCAATGCCGGTTCGATGGAAATGAACCGGAAATTTCACAAATATCCCAGGTAACTTTATTAAAATACTAAAACAAATAATATAGATTCTGTTGTAACATATTAGTTGTTGTTATTATGTTTTTAGCTCTTTTGGATCTTATGTGGTGGACAATTATCGAAAATGGTGTTCTTTATTTCAAAATTTTGAAGAGGAACTCTTTGATGATTTAGCAAATAATACACCCAATACTAAGCCATTAACATTTGCTCTATGGAATCGTGTTATAGCTTTTATCAGTAAGCAGCAAGAAATCGAAAGTGAAAAAGTTATTCCCCATGAATTGGATATAACCAATGTTTCGATATCCAATACTAATAACAACAACAATAAACGAAGTTTATTACCTCTACAAAATCTTTCCATGGAATTCGATAAGTTGAGCTTAAACTCTTTCAATTTCGATAAACTTGAACTAAGTCGCAATCACTCACACTCCGAAGATACTTTAAATGGTTTAGATTTTTCAAATTTTGATTTATTAAGCACATTTAGTAAATTCACAAATCTATCAATAGACGACAGTTTTGGCAATCATTCGTATGCTACATTAATGGATGTTATGGAGAATTGTAATAACATTACCTTGGACTCATTCAACGATAGCGCTTTAAGTAACAGTGTAATGGACGATGAATGGTTGGTGTAGTTAATTATTTTCTATAAAATAAGAATATCTAAATGTCATGTTACTGTTTACAGTATTTCTTTACAAACTCAAATGGATTTACCGCCACAATTTGGAATGTCGGATTTGAAGGAAGAAGATCTGACTGCCATCAAAGAGTACCTGCGTGATGCTTTCCGCTATCGTTATCATCCGTTTAAACATTTAAATGAGCGTATAACTCATTGCTTTTATCGATCATATGGCTGTTGGAAAATAAAACCCACGCCTTTACTGGCTCAACAGGCCATGCGTGAATGGGAATCTGTTTCCCAGAGAGTATATAAATTTATACGCCGTCTATTTCCGGCTCTGCCAGAGGAATATGCCGTTGTCGGAGAAAATCGTGAGGTTGTCTCTCATATAACGCTACTCTATCCTATATTGCTGTCGGAAGGCATTTATTCTACTCTATTTGTGCTCTACGCTAATAAATACAGTTACAAAGATGAAATTTACCGTCAAAATCTTTTGCAAGCAGAAAAATTAAATGACGAAGACTTAATGCAATATTTAGAGTTTGACAAGTAAGCTGAATTATTTTAGAAAAAAAATTTTGTTTAAATAACTAACATTTATATTTTACAGCAATATCCTATTAGTGGCTAATACCGATACTTTTTCGGCAGCGATTAATATGTTAAAAGAGCTTAAGGAAAAATACACACCCATGGCCATGTTAACTGTGATCGAAAACTGTATGGAGAAAATAACAGATGCATATCAAACTATATCCAGTGGTAAATAGAAGAATAATAATGCTAAAATATCGTGCAATAAAATGATGGTTTATTAAATTATGTGTCCTTTTTTGTTACAGAAACTAATATTAGCTTAAACGCTGACACGATTATGCCTTTATCCTTAATTTTATTGCTACGAGCAGCAATACCACATCTCGGTGCAGAGCTGGCATTGTTGGACGATTTAACCGATTGTAAAAATTTTCAATTTGAAATGAATGGCATACGAGGTTATTGCTATACTACTTTAAAAGTAAGCATTGCAATAAATAATTAATTTAAATATTTATATTAATTGAAACTCTTCTGTTTTTTTAGGCTTCATATGAACACATTGCTACCAAAACTTTATTTGAAAAGAAATAAGTAAAACGATTATGCAAAATTTGCTCAATTTATAATTTGTAGATACTTATTATTGTTTAAGTCCATAGTGCTGATATTTTGTATATAGAGTTATTCTTTGATATACTATATATGTATATCTGTGTATTTATTTGTTATAAAAATAATTTATAATAAAACCTGTATTACATTCGATGTTGTTATTAAACAAGTTATTTCCTTATACGTACTGTGCATTCGTAATTATTTAACAAAGAACTTTAATTATTATTCTGATACTGAATACGGAATTGAATAATCTTCCTCTTTAGTTTCCCTATCCAGATTGAATATAATATCTTGCTGTGAGTATACCTCACAAAGAGAGAGGTCAGATAGGTGTGTACACCGTTTTGGATAAAAATTACCTTGATCTATCATGAACAACTAATATCAGTCTTAACTAAAAGAGAAGGTGAAACATTCAACGTTGGCCTTTGGGTTGAGACAGAAACTTACAGGCATTAGTCGGTCAATGGGTTAATTAAGCCAAAGGTCATACTAGTAATGCCTTTTGTAGAATGTGCAATGATGTAGTGCAGAATAAAACTACCTTTGGTAGAGTTTTACTTTATAGAAACGTCTTTAGGAGAGAACTTGTATTTAGCGCCCTAGCAACTGCAAGATCATCAAAGCAAGTAATATATACGATTTGAATTCAATTTAAATTAGGAATGTGTGATTGACCAACCTTGTTTACTACTATCGCGTTACCAACATCTATTTACGCCATTTGTTTGTTGATTCATCGTGGTAACACTCACATGCTTTGTTTATGTGTTTTAAATCAAATGACGTCTAATCTCAGCTGTGAAGGAGAATAACAAACGAGACGATTTTGTATTTATTTGCAATTATTTATAAAAAATTATTTAAATATCTAAAAACGACTGCAACATGTTAGAATTTTGTCAGAAAAAACACATGCTTTTGGGACTTGGCCTTCTAGTCACAACCACAGTGATAGTACTCATATTGGAATCACGTTTGGCCACCACTGGGCCAATGCGTCGAGGTAAATCCCAAGAATTTGTGATAGAAAACAATTCGACATGCTGGAAACGTGAAAAGTACACTGTAATACAAGAATGCCACAAATGTTCAGATTTTGATATTGTGAGCCGAAGTTTAGGTGTGTGTATCCACACCAAATATAAAGAGGTGTTGCGTTGTAACAGTGGTGAAATTGTTACCAAGAGCTGTGATCGGGTGGCCTTGATTGACCAGAAACATTTCATACAATTCGAGGTTTGGTGTTTTGTTATAGGCGTCATCAGTTATTTGATATCTTATGCACGGGATAGGATACTTTCGAGAAGAACTCACCAGAAGTTGGAACGGCAACTGAATCGTGTTACTTAGGGTAATGTAATTAGTAAATAGGAAGATCAAATTGGAACTTAAATTCTCAATAAATGCTATTTGAGCAAGAATATTCATTTATTTACTGGTTTTTTAATTACAAAACAAAATTGAAATTCTCTTCACATTTTGTCACTGGAATAATAAGTGATAAGGAATAAAGCGCTAATAATAAAAAGGAAACACATCAATTTAATTAATAAAGATTTATTCGATATGGACTATATATAATTAATAATGTTAACAGGTGCATAAATTACTTTCCTAATAAATAACATGCATCGGGCATAAAGATAAATAAAATGATTACGATAAACTAATAATTAATTAATTAAAACGTTACTTCTAATGAAACCATAACAATTTAAGAAACTCACTTAACAATTATCTGCAATACAATATAATATAATAAATGAAATAAAGAACAATATATGAATCAATTTTCTTTTTTTTTCGATTTGCCTAAAACTACTTTGGATGTATATGTTGTAGTGTAGTAATATCTTGACAAAATTGAATCAAAAAGAATTATTTTAAAGAACTAAAGGCACTTCTCCAGTACATATTTGTATTATAATATCATTTAAACTTTGTGAGGGCCATAACCTTTCATTTAAAGCTTGTTTTTCGATCTCTCAAAAGATGTCAGTAAACCTAGAATAATATTTTTGCAAAAATGAACACATAAAAATTGACAACATTCTTTTTGATTCATTATTTTGAACCTATTCTTTCGATTTTATAGAGGATATGGAATGTTTGTTAGTTTTTTTTTTTTGTTTCTTAAGTACCGCTCCATATTATATACATTAGCCTATTGTGGGCTTTTTATTGCTTTCTCCAATTGGAAATAAGATCTGGTTCAGTGCTTTCCATTGTATTTGAAGTAGGTGGTGGTAAACTTTTAAAATCGCCTGGTCTGCTTACTGTTGTTGTATTATCTTCATGATCCATATCACCACCACCCATTTGACTGGTATTTGATGAGTTAGCTTTTAAAGAAGTATCGGTCATTGGCAAGGGTTTAGCCACACCAATACGTACCACACCTTTAGCCGCCCCCTTTAAAGCTTGTACTGCTTGATCTAGTGTTGCATTTTCCAAGTTAATATTGTTCACGAACAAGAGACGATCTCCTGGTATTAAACGGCCATCTAATTGGGCCACTCCACCAGGCACCAAAGAACGTATGACAATTAGGCAATCATTTGAGTCCATAGGGTCTTGATAATCGAGAATTGAAAAACCCAAACCACGATCTCCTTTAATTAACTCTATAATTTGCGGTTCTGACGACCACATCGCTAAGCCTGTCAAGGGTTCTAACGATCTGGATTTTAATTTGAAAGAATCTTCATTTGTTGGAGACGATGTGGCTAAATTGCCATCCGATTTAGCTTTGACTAAACGATCTGAAGCCGGAACTAAATTTTCAAAAGTGTTGCCCAACTTTTTTAGTGTATCTTCAGAAAAAGACATTAATTCTGTTTTACTTCGACCGCAAACCATGCGAACATCTTGAGGTAGTTCCTTTAAAATTGCCACCACCTCCAAGTGATTCATGCCAAACAAGCGCTCACCATTAACTTCCAGCAACTCATCGCCTGCTCTTAATTTGCCATTCACACCAACAGGTCCATCAGCCAGAATAGAACGAATGTAATGATGGGGTCTTACTTCACGACCACCCTCGACATCCACAGTGCCTTCTAAAGAAATGCCCAAGCCACCAACGGGGAATTTTTTAATTTGCGCCACTACAACATCAACATCCGGACCAACAACTTTCTTCCATTTGCGTATGATTTCCTGTTCTACTTCGGGTGTTAACTCTGGATCTGTATAATACTTTTGGCGTGAGAGCATAATATTATTTTTGGCATGTAAAGGCTCCTTAAGAAGATGAAGAAATTATTAAAAAATCGATTTCAAACAAACATTCTTACTGAACTTACCATTAGATCATGTTGTTCAGATTCAGGAGCTGATAAAATATCCGACGTTATTATTTTCGGCTTTTGTTCATCATTTATGGAAAGTAAATTCTTATCCACACCAAAGGTTGATAAATTTGTTGTGGTTGTTATAGTACTACTGTTATTACCAGAAGCCAAAGTAAAGCTTTCTGGTTCAGTTGAGAAAATATTTACTTCATTGGAAGAGGGTAAAGCTTCCCGACCAGATAAATATGATAAATCTGTGTTGGCTACTGAAGAACGCAACGGTGTTATGGAACTAGAAGGCAAGTGAGCCGTAGTACTACGAGAAGGTGTAGACGGTACTGAGGGTATCTTATCATTAGCTGCGATGGCTTGTTGCAACTGCTCATATTTTGGACCACGTAAATAGCGTTCAAGACGCAAGTTTACTACTTGGCCAGATTGTTTTAAAAGCTCTACAGCCTGATGATTGGAGTAGCCTTGTAGAGACTGACCATCTACTTCTATAATACGATCATTGACTCGTATACGCCCATTAAGATCAGCGGCTGAGCCGGGAGAAACACTTTTAACAAATATACCAGACAATTCTTCTTTTTCACAAACATAGCCGGCTATGGTTATACCCAGGCCATTAGCATCTTTGGTTAACTCAACTTGCAACTTTTCGGTTTCCGGTAATTCCAATAAATCTATAATCGGCTGCTTGCCTCGATAGACAAAACGCTCATCTTCAGTTGTCGTTTGGGGAGTGGAAGCATTTGAACTTTCACCAAAAATTTCTGGATAACCAGTTGATATTAAATATCGTTCTAATTCGGCCCGATCAACTAGAACTCTAGCCGGTACAACAGCGCTACCAGGTTCTAAATTTAAACCTATCGGCGAAGGGTGCTCAATAGCTCTGCCAACTACTAAACGGACATGGGTTCCTGATTGCCTGAGGACTGTAGCAACCTGTTCAGATACCATTTCTTGAAGATTAACATCTCCTATTTGCAGTATATGATCTCCGGAACGCAAACGACCATCTCTGTCTGCTACACCGCCAGGCAATATTGTCTTTACTATAACACCCGATGTTCTAGCACCAATAATACCAAATCCTAAGCCAGTGCCATCATTTACCAATTCTATAGCTTGTATTTGAACGTAATCTGTTGGAAATAGTTCCACTCCAGATAGAGAAGGCATTTTGGTATGCTGAACCAATGTGGGATCTGCAACATCTGTAGCAGCTTTACTACTTCCCGGACTATTGGGACCCGAGGCACTATTTAAAGGCGTCGACAGACGTTCATCAAATTCATACATCACATCGCCACCATTAACGCTCAATACCAAGTTACCAGCCATATCAATATCGAAGTCATTAGGCAACATGGAAGGATGCTGCGTCAACTGAGCATTCAACTCCGACAACGAATCCTGCACATGTACGATAGTCCTGAATACTGGATCCTGCAATATATCCAAAATAGTTTTAAGGCTGTCCCCCGTTTGAGACTGCAATTTTGGATCATCGCTTTCGTCTATACCCCTTTTAACAGCTTCAATTTGCTGCAATGCACTTGATATATCTGCACTTAAATGCATTTTCTCTCTTTTCTCTTAAACTTAGTCAAGTGTAACACTTTTCACTTTTATTAATTGGATTATCGTATTGCAATGAATAAACGACACCACCCAGATTTTTATTTTTTTGTGGCACAAATTTATTCCAAGAATGTACAACTTTTTTATAGTAAACAATATCTTAAAACAAACATTTTTCCAGTTGTAAACGTTAAATATATTTCCCAATACGCTTTGTTTTACCTGACGAGGGGTTTAATAAGTTTTTAACAGCTAATTAATAAGTTTTTGCAATGGAATTACTAATTGTGTCAGGTAAATATTTTTGCTTTATGTACTCTATACTCATATAGGGACTACAACAACAGTTCTTCAATGGTGCCAAGTTCAAGAAAGAGCAGTAATGCCAAGCTATTTTTACAACACAGCTGTAAAATAGTGTATATATCTTTTAAAGGGAAAATAATAATTAATATTTTAACGTTTATTCACCTATTGAAAGATATTTTGGAATTTAAAATTAATTAATACATGGAATTTTAATAAAATTAAGATTATTTACACATATGTTTAGAATTCATTTCAACTATTTATAATATAGATATACATACATACGTAGATATATATTTTTGAATACGAAAACGAAATTTTTGAAAATCTGTTCATATTACATACATATATATTTTAAAATTTTATGAAATTAATTTTCAATCCAATAATTTATTATGAATATTACCGAACTTGATTATTATGCGATTTTGAATGTGGCGCGAAATGCTAGCAAAGAAGAGATAACTTTGGCTTATAGAAAACTCGCGATACGATTATGTCCATTTCGTGATACAAAACATGAAAGAGATTTTGTACCATTATCCCAGGAAAATCATTTGACACACATGGCACCATTGTCTCTAACTCGCCAGTGGAATTACATTAATATGGCCTACGATGTTTTAGGTAAATAGTATTCAGAGTAAAATTGTGCCTGTTCTTAAATAAAATTCATAACCATTCCAAGGTAACGACTTATATAGAAGTATATATGACCGTTATGGTGAGGCCGGTTTATTTCAAGGAGTCAATCTACCCAATGGCTATTTTCCACCTTACCAGTATGATGGCGATAATATGCGGGTTTATAACAGTGTTTTCGAATCATATTCGCCTTATGCTAATATTATCGATGCCATAACAAATCCACCTCCTTTGTATAACAATAAAGAATCGGGTATCGGTATACGTACGAGGGATCCACCAGTAGAGAAAATTATAGAATTGACATTGGAAGAGGTATTTAATGGTTGTGTTAAAATTATGCAAGTGTGGCGCGAGGAATTTGTCGATAAAGAAGAAACCCGTACAGAAAAACGAAAAAAATCATTAACCATAAACGTAGAACCAGGAGTATCGTCTGGTACTAGATATTGTTTTAAAGAAGAAGGAGATCGTTCTCCTTCCAAAATACCGGCCGATATAATATTTATAGTGGTTGATAAGCCACATAACAGATTTAGAAGAACGAATCTAAACGACTTGGTGTATACATATGAGTTAGATCTATGCAAAGCTTTAACAGGTTTTCAGTTCTTTGTTACCACCTTAGACAAGCGTCAATTGAAAGTGTCAATTATTGATGTTGTTAAGCCTGGCTATAGAAAAATTATTCCTGGCGAGGGTTTGCCCAGGTGTAAATGTGAAACTTCTACTTCAGGCTTAAAACCACAGATGTATCAAGGCAAAGAATGCGGCGATCTTATAATTGAATTCGCAAGTAAGTAAACATTTTCTAATGAAAATGATTTAATTCATATATTTTCTTTAATTTTCAAGTTAAATTTCCCGACTATCTTAATAAAGAAATGAAACAGTGCGTTAAAAAGATGTTTGCAGAATTACAGGCTTTACAGGACGCAGAAGATAGGAGAGGTTCATCGTAAATCAAAATTATTGAGTGTAATATCCAAAATCTTTCCTAGTTTATAATGACACACATCGACAATGTATTGATAAAAATAATATATTGTATATTTTTTATTTATATGTATGAATTTCCTTCGAGTTTCAAATGTTTTTTCTTCACTTAATGTATGTTCGCTTTAGTTTTAACTGTATACGTAATGCATTTTTCTTTTAAATCGAAGGATTTTTCCTTTTAAACGATGCTTAAAATAAAGTTACAGTAATAGGGACCACTACGTTTGCACATTAACCAAATAATATTTGTGTGTGAATGTTAGTGTTTCGAATTGATCTACGGAATAAATTGATGAATAATAATTAGTTTTTCTGCTTGTCAATTTCCAATTTCATTGAAAATGCAAAAGAATATATGAAAATTAATAATTTATCCGCATCAGCAGACGTTTTAAAGAATTCAACTAATGTATCGATATGCCTGCAAACGAGACTTCTAGACCCACATCGTTCGATTCCATGCGGCTTTTTATGTGAGCCAAGGTATTTTTGTAATGCATTTCGATTTGTTTAGTTTCCTCGCTAGGTTCCAAATTCGGAAGTTCTTCATTGATTTTAGCAATTAACTATTTAATTAAAAACAATTGCTTTAGTGTTTTAGATTTTCGAGTTTTAGCGGAATACTAACCTGATTAAGCATGGCTACGGTTATTAAAGAATTACCACGTTCAAAATAAAACAGGTAATGATTTAAAAGTTCAACATAAAGTTGCACTTGCACACCTATATCTAAACATTGAGAGGCAATGCGGGCACCTTTTTTCAAGCAATCTAAAGTCTTCTTTTCATCGCGCATTTCTTCTCCATTTTTCCTTTAAAATAATACAAAGAAAAATGTAAATAATAAGACTATAATTAGAAATCTCCGCATAACTCACTTGCCACTCCAAAAGAGGGCAGCACATGCCACCACACCTCTACACTGATCTGGCTTTTTCAGCAGTTTTGAAGCCGCTAGAGCACAGTTTGTTCTTAAAGGATCTGCATTCTCTTCGCCGAAACACGACATTTGTTCGAAAGTTGACATTATTAAAGTAATGGCCGCTAATTGGGCTTTAGAATCTGAGATTTCATCTTCATACAAGGAAAATGCCTGTGTCATAAACTCATAGGCGACAGTCTCATGGTTTGTATAACCAATTTCACCAATCACTAAAGCCCCTTGAAGGTACAACCTTAAGGCCAGTTCAGCTAAATCAGCTTTGGCCAATGCCGAAATTGTGCTGTGACAGTATTGTATAATCTTTTGACATTTTTTATCCCAGTTCTCATCTTCATCAGATTTGGATTTATATTTGTAAGCCAATTGGTATGCAGAGAACACAAGCGGAGGCAAAACATGTTTAATACGTTGCGGACCACCAGCACCGAAATGTTTTCGAGCAGTTTGCAATATTTTATACTGCATGTCTGGGTCATCCGATTTAAGCAAGTGTATGAAACGGGCAACTATACCTTGCTCTTCCGCAAACTCGTCAGGATCGCCATTTGGCTCTTGTCCATTCTTTAACACAACCGTCTCATCATCCTTTATTAACGGTGTGATTATATTTAAAACATCATCAGCTTGTTCAGCCGTAGGTATTTGCGTTTCATACTCGAGAATATTCATAAGTAAATACAATGCCAACGTTTTACGAGAAGTATAATCGAACTTCTCGAGTAGGGGACAAAAGTTTTTCAATTGTATTACAGTCAAAACATTATTGTAGAAATCTATACAAATATGCAAGAGCCGAGATAGTTCTTGGTTAACGGACAATAGATGAGAAATGCTAAGAAAGCAAATATTTTAATATTTTTTCTTAATAACTTTTCAAACAAAACTCACTTGTTCATATTGAGGCATTCCAAAATCTTTGTGGTTGTACCCAACACCTTGTCCACATAGTCCACACGATCTGGATATACTTTTTGAGCCAAGCTCAATAGAGCAACTTGCAACGAAATGGTGTCTTCTAAAGGCATATCAGAGCGAGTCTAAAGACAATTAGGCATAGAGTAAAACAAATTTAATTTTGTTTATACAGAAAGTACCTGTACAATATTAGCGATTTGTATACTGAAGACTTCAAATAACTCAACTTCCGGTGGTATTATGGATTCTATATCCGTGCCATTATTCTAAAGAAACGTAAAAAGAAAAATTATTTTAAAACGTTATGAGATATGTAATATATCCTGTAATTACCTTGCCGCTTCTTTGATTATATGTAGCCAAACGATCAATTAAGCATATTATGATGTTCTTCACATTAACGCCTGTTTGCAATTGGGCACAAGACTTAAGAAATGGATCTAACGTTTGTAAGTGAAACTCGTCGGGAAATACTTGTATTATGCACTCCATTAAATATTCCTGAGCTATAGCATCACGACAACTGACCACTTGTTCTAAAATACCAGGTAATATCAAACGTTGATAGATCTCCAACGAAGCGGATTCTAACTGCGACAGACGCACTAAATTTGTGCCTACCAAAATCTTTAATTCTTCGCGTTCTTTTTCTCGACGTGTCTTCTCACTTGAATGGCCCTGATGCTGCATGCGTACCCACAATTTGTTCATTTCAGCAAAATTAGTCAAAACAAAATCAATGGCATCATAAACAGTGCCTTCGTGTTCATTCTCGGCAACTAAAACATCTGGCAAAATATTGCGTGTACACTGCAACAGATAGTTGCGTAAGAATAGACCACGCAAAGGATGCTGAACACCCCGACACATTTCCACTAAATCCTTAAGTATACTGCGCTTTAGAGAACGATCATTTTTAATGTACACAATACCAACGGTAATTAACAAATATAAACGGGGCACTATCGTGTGCGAATACTGGACAAGTTCATAAAGATCTGTTTCCTTTGATGCCTTCTCACTCAAATACAGTTCGAGATGACACAGTTCATCTGTAATCACCATATCTGCAAAAAATGGAAACAAAATTATTTTTAAGGTTTCTAATTTCATTTCGTGACTTTATTGTTATTAGTTATTGACTTACACAATTCATAATAGCTTTTTGGCGATAACATTGAGGTGCGTAATTCACTCAGCATAGCACTAGCACATTTTAAAGCATCCAGCATACGTTCCTTGTCTAAGAAATGATTCATCTGAAATGCCTGCTTGCGTGCAGAACTTATGGCTTCAGCCAATAGCTTCTCCTGATCATCAACGCTGTTCGGCATAGTCTGTAATAAGAAATAAACAATGTTTTATTAGCAATAAAATACATGTATTGAATGGGAGTTTAGTTTTTATCACAATGAAATGTCTCTGTATGGATATGTACATATGTAAACATTTATGTGTCTAGGACATATGAATGACATTGTTAATGCTTTTGGTATTATATTTTAAAACAAATATTTTACTAATATGTACTCAATTAATGTATTAAATATATATCCCAATTGGCGCATAGCCGTTTAATAAATAAAGTTCACCCTGAACGTACTAACGATTAATATATAATAATTTTTGTTTAAAAAATATAAAGGTTTTTAAAAAATATGTACATATAAGATGAAATTTTATCACAGCAACTGTTAAATCAACAATGATAGAGACGTGGCCGATTGGGATATGTTGTGGTTTTTGTTTTTGTTGTATTTATAAAGACTAAAGGCATGAGTAAGTGTGTGTACACATAAGAAAATGACAAAAAAATGACTTGTGAATGCAATGGCTGGTTTGAGTGCTGAAGTGCATTTGCCTCAATATGTATAGGAAGGTGATTGGAAGAAATTAATGTTAATAAAATTATTATATTGTTGTCCACAACCACAGTAACGTTGGAAAAAGCATTAGGATGGACTAAGAAAAGAAGCAGAAAAGTAAAAGAAATACGAGAAAATTACCATTGTACCAACACCACCTGCTACCGGTGAATAGTTTGCAGAACTCCAAGGATACATTTATTTTTGTTAATAATTTACTCTTTTCTGTAAATTGTGTGTAGAGAACCCCTTTTAAAGGAGGGAGCTGAGGAAAGATTTTTTCACTTTCTTTTTAGATGTTGAACAACAATGTTGGAGGAATCTAGTTTTATGGTTTTTTTTTTGTAGTGATACTTGTATTTGATGTCTGTCTATTGATCCTGCATTTATTAAAAACTTACCATAATAGGAACAAGCAGGTTTTGAGAATTTTTGTATAACTTTTAAGCAAATCCAATTTATTTTTAATAAAAATTAAGGCGTTAATTGGGATTTTTTTCTTTTTCTCCTTATCGGTTTTACAAATTCTTTCTTTTGATACTTTTCGCTTTGTGGATAAAACTTGTCAGAATGATGATGACATATATTTACAAAAACATGCAAAGTAAGTTACCGGACTTAGGAGAACTTGGTTTTAGCGATTTTTAAGTGCTTAAGCATGTAGTTGGAAGAGAATATAGTATGAGAAACTATAGTATTATGAAGGATATTTAGTCAACATAATCAATCAATATTTTCTGATAGCCTGCTCCAAAATCGATTGTGTTTTCTATAAAATTCTCGGATCTCTTGTCAATTACAAAACGATTATTATTGCCAACAAAACAATATGGCCTCACATGTAATTGTTTGTTTACATTTCTAATTAAAAATGTACGATATGGTAACTTTATTGATGGACATCTAAATAGTGAAGGGTAACTCTATTGTAAACATTTGTTTGTTTACATTCAAAATAAAGTGAATTTTAAGTTCTTATTTTTTGAACGTATTCCACTTTAATTTCAGAATTAAATATTATGGATATAGATTTCAAACTAATAGAAGGCGTTAGGCAATGCCCCATTCTGTATAACAATAACTTTAGTTTAGAGGAAAGAAATCATGCTTGGCTGCAACTAGCGGAAAAGTTGAAAACCCCGGGTAAGTCGAACATATAAATTAAAAATAAAAATAAAAAATATTTTGTTGTAAAAAAATTAGAGCAACTTTTAAAAATTCGTTGGCATTATCTACTGCAACGTTATCAACGCGAAATTAACTTTCGCTACTCCAAAAAAATGAATTTTTTACAGCGTCATGCCAACAAGAATCGTGGTGAATCTGAACAATGGCCGGAATTTATAATAACCGAAGAAGACTTAAAGGAAGAGCGCCAGGAAGAGAGAGAAGAGTTTCGTTATTTATTGGATGAAAATGAAGACAAAAATGAATGCAAAATATCAAACGAAAAAAAATTTGACAATAAAGATACAAAGGATCCCAGTAATAGAAAACCATTAGAGAACAATTCCATTGATTCTGCTGCAAAAGATCGAATAGATCAAACGTCGCGTAGTTCTGAAGGCCCTAACTTAGCCAAAGAAGTTACAGATGAAAATAAGGATGATAATGACAATACAAATATAACTAACAAAATAGCAGTTATGAATATGGAGAAAGATGTACAAAAGTCAACTGAAAAAGAAAGTACAAGTGAAGATACTAAACAAGAAAATGCCACCAAGTTAATAGTAGCGGAAGCTGCTGCGGAAACATTAGATGGTTCAAGAGAAAAGACAGAACAGCCACGTAATGAACGCTGTGAAGATGTTATATTTGGAGAGCTAGTATCAGCTATGCTTATGCGTATGGACGAAAGTAAGAAAAAGAACATCAAAAAAGAAATTATGAATATTTTGTTATCCTAATTCATCAGCTTTAAATAGTAGCTGTTTGAGTCGTAAAATGAACCGTGTAATGTGAATATTTTTTACGATAAACAATTGTCATTGCTATAAAAGTATCAATATCAATTTCAAATTACATTATTAAATATATTATTATAAATTGGCAACAATTTGGAACAAACGTTTGTAAAAAGCCTGAATTTATATAACAAATGAAAACGATTTTTAATTTATTGATATTCACATCTTGTGGAAACCTTACCCTTTTTTTCGTTGTCTCCATCACAATAAATAAACCATTTGAGTTCATCATTTAAATTTAAATATGTAAATAAATGTTTGTGTATATTTATGACTACAAATTTCAAAAAAAAATTGTTTTTTATTTGTAACGATAATTACATTTATATATTAAATATATAATAATTATGAGAATACTGGACTCTAATTAAGAAAAAACATTTTAAACCTACGAAAAATTATTTAATTGCATTTATATATTTTTCTTTCTTTTATTAAAAAAAAAACATTAAAAATATAACATTTCTTTTATATAATTTGTTCATACAATTTTACTTTGACTTTATCTAATTATAATTATTCCTTTGGTTTAATTTTGCATTTTATAACTGCAATTACCGTACAAACAGTACAAATATTGAATTACTATTTAATCAATTTATATATTCGGTTTTAATTAAGTTTAGTTAAATATTTCATTTGATTCTTAATTTATTGTTGTTATTAAATATGAAATTCCATTGTGCCGCATGTAGTAGTTAAATTGTGTGTTTTTTTTAATTAAAATATGTGTTTTAACGACATTTACCATGAAAAAAGTTTTATTATTTTTGTTCATACGTTTGTTTTATATTTGGGGGTGTTAAGTTTCAAAATATTCTTTTTGAATATACATATATTACTGCGTTTTAAATCCTTATCTAAATTTTTATTCATATATTAATGCAAAATAAATAAAATTACATAAAAACTGTGTAATTTTGTTGCTAAATTCAAATCCGTTTTCTATCATTTTTATGTGTATACAATATAATTTTGTTCATGAATGACAACGTTATATACGTTACGATTTTTGTATATAAAAAATTAACAAATTAAATAAACTATAGTCGTTCTATACTTTATACCTTATTCAAAAACAGTAGCCATCAATCGCAAGATTGATCACCTTCACATTTTTTTTGGTTTAAAGTATATTAGGACCATTTTAATTGCTATCTAATAACTGAACAAATTAAAAAATTAACTTTTGTTATTTAAAGTGTTCAGTTTCATTTTATTTATGTTGTTCTACTTTTGGTGTTAAACATGTTTAACTTTTGATCATTAGTGTCATTAATTAATTTTTTTTTTATTTATTTTTAATGGTCCCTTTATCTAAAATTTTCTAATGAATTTATAACAAATTAATAAAACATATAACGTATACTTTCTAACAAATAATTGCAACAATTTTATAAAAAAAACAACATTTTTTAAATTTATTTTATAATTAATCATACAAGACATTATTTCATCACGAAAACATACAGTGTGAAATAAAATTATTCTACTGACATAAAAAGATTATATTTTCGATAATATAAATTAATGTTGAATACTACTAAAACAAAAACTAATATGAATTAGGGATAATATCCTGTGAATTGTATTTTAAATAGACAACAAAATTTTGCATTCGGAAGTGAAATATGTAGTATATAAAGATTCTGAATTTACGTACTTTTTAGAATTTTAAGTACAGAGTATTATTATTTATTATTATTGTAATGTGGAGGTACCAAAGTACTAAGCAGAAATCATCAACTGTGCTTCTTTTAAAGCATTTCCTTATAAAGCCCACAACTCCATTGTCTTAACGAACCTCAGCATACCAAAGAATAATTCCCCAAAATATAATAAGTAATTTAAAATTCTTTACATTGAAAATATTGTGCTAAAAATATTAACAAACGTTTGAAATCTCATATAATTAATCCAATACGTTTGATTGTATTAAAAGTAGAATAGTTTCCGTATTAACTTTCAATACATATTTTGAAAAAGTTGGTCTCATAATGGACACATAAATCTAGTCTACATCTTTCAAACATTTTTAACAACTTTAGAAAACATTTATTCGAATTGAAGAATTTATGAGATCAACCACATAAATAGTCTGATATTGTATGCCAACAATTTATTTCTTAATTGAAATAATATGTATAAAAAAGTAATAAAAAAAGAAAACAATAATTTAAAAAATAATATTTATTAAATAATACATTTAATAATAATGATAATATTACAATAATAAATTATAAAATATTCGTCGCTAATTAAAATCAGGTTTTAAACTATAATTTATAATTTTAAATCACACTGTATGTAGGTAGTTGATTATACAGACGTATGGTTATACGATATCTCCTTAAATCACACATTTATATACATACATATATATATATTATTTATTAAATATAAAAAGAAAACATTAATAATATTGTATATCATATACATTAAACAGAATTTACACTTTCGCTTTAATTTTGAAGAAAAGGAAGGAAAGACAAAATAAAACTTAATATGATAAATTCTTGTTGAAATATTAAATGCATTTTTAATGTGCGAATTAATTTGTTTATGTAGGTATATTCAATATGTTTATAATATTTATTAAAATAACTTAATAGTTAATAATGTTTCAAAATGTACAAGTAACTCATTAACAGTGTAATTTCCATTTAATATACAAGGAATATTAACATGAGTTTGTAATTTATATAAAATTTTTACAACAATTAAATTGGAATATACGGTTTAGATTTAAATATTGCTTTTTTTGCATACTTAAATAAAAGGAGTTTTTGAACTCTTTTTTGTTTTAATTTTAATTTTTTTTTAAATATTTATGTTTAGCAAACATTTCTTAAATATTTGCTTTATGTCTTTTATATGTATATACTTATATATATTTAAATTTATTCTTAAAGAGGAGGGAAACTGGATGGGAATTTAATAAGAAATTTCACATTGACAACATTTAGATTCATTTGAAAATACATACATCCATACATATAAAATTGTTTTTCTTCAAAAAATGGAGTTTCGTTTTAAAACATCAATTCTTTTAAAATGTATGCTTATAATATAAAAAAAAAACAGAATAATAAGAATAGAGAAATAAACTACATATTTAAACAATTCGAATAAATAGTTGTAAATTTTGTGTAACATTAATGTTTGCTAATGTGGACCCATCTCAAAGAAAATATTTGATTGTTAATTTGTTTTTACTTAAAAATTAATATTTAACAGTTAAGAGATGAACAAAGCTAAATTGGTAAATAATACTCAAAAGTTTATATTATTAAACTTAACCAAAAAGAAAGAAAGTAAAATGGAAATTCAATATGCTTTATACGCTTACAAAACATGTAAGTTTTCACAGCTTTTTGATTTCGAATCCCTAGCCCAGACACGTCCCAGTAAGCCTTTAACTTTTAAGCTAGTAGATGTTCTCGAACCGCGATATTTACGAGGACTATTAAAAAGGATTTAAAAAAATATATATTTATATATTATTAAGTTTCTTTATTTTTTTTAATGTAAAGATTTCATAATTTAAACGAAATTTTTGCTTACCTACTGTGAGCACTACCAGGTGGTGTATTAACATCTGAGATAACATTATTCATGGGGCCCATAGGTGTATTAGGATTTGTTCCACCTGTTAAACAGGCACCACTTAAGGGTGAACAAGCTCTCCTTTTAGATTTCCTAATAGAACGTTTTCTAAACATATCCCTATTGATAAAAAGTGTAAAAATATATGAAAGTAAATAAAAGAAAAATCAGGTTTAATGTGATGTAAATTACCTTGATTTTTCTGGATTTTCTAGCTTTAGACGTATTTGAGATAATAAGCCCACTAATAATTCATCTACATTATGGTTAATACCTACAGATGTTTCTATAAATTTGCAATCGTATGCTGTAGCCATAGCTTTGCCCTCTAGAAATTTTAAAAGCAATTGATAACATTATTGATCAGATATTAAGCTTTATTTTTCAAAAACTTACCATCAGCGCTGACCAAACGACTTCTGGCTAAATCGGCTTTGTTGGCCACTAGAATAACAGCTTTTTGTGCAATATTTTGATTTGTCCATAACACTTGTAATATATGTTCGGCAACATTAAAACTACTACGATCGGAAGCTGCATAGATAACACAATAACCATGTGGGTCATAACTACTTAAGCAATCATCAGGCTAAAGAAAAGAAACAGAAAATGGAAATAAATCGGAAAAACACTCCTTTAGTCAAATGTCATAGAGACTTACCGTCATTTCAGCATATGGATGATCGATAAATATCAATTCCGATTCTTCGCCACTCAATAATACTGAAACGGACTTTTCACCAGAGTCATCATCTAATCACGAAATAAATTAAAGGAATAAAAAAGAAAGAAAATTAATGAATTTCTTTTTCTTTACGTAATCAAGTGGAAAATTTTAAATTTTATTATTAAACAATAAATAGAATGAGAGGAAAATTAAAAGTAAATATAAACTGAGTGAAGATAATGTACGTGCAGTAACAAACAAAATTTTTTACTTTTTTTAATATCATTTCATTAATTGTTCTTTTAAATAATCATAATAAAAGAAACTCTCTAAAGGAATATTTTTTTATTATTAAAATAACGTAAATAAGTACATATGTATGTATGCATGGGATATATCCATATGTACAATTGGATATACATTTTTGAATATAATATAATATATATAGTAAATGTATGTATGTATGTACGTATGTATGTGCTTTAAATTGTGTACTACATGTGATTGATTAATAGATTTGACTGATATATTTATTGTAGTCGGTATTGTTGCTAAATCTACATATGTATGCGTGTTTGTGTGTTGATTTCTTTTACGATTTAATCGAATATATATATATATGTATGTATGTATGTATGTTATGTATATGATGTTTTACTTTGTACTATAAACAAAAGGATATTATTATCATTATTATTATTTTTGTTTATTGTACCATTTGCTGGTTTTTATTGTATTTATTTTCAAATTTAACGTTCGGAATAATACCAAAAAAAAAATTTGTTTTCGCTTTCTTTCATCTTGCATAACGTACGATAATTTTAATTTATTGCTGTCGATAACAATAACAATAACAATGATGACTGGGCTAAATCTAACGAATGGAATTTTACATAATTTGCAGAGAAATCAAATTGACTGCGCAAATATTTATAAGTATGCCTGGGATTTATGTAAGTATGAAAGGTGATTTAACAAAATTCTAAAAAAAGGAATATCAATGCCTTAAAAATTTTTCATACCTTCAATTATAATCTAAAGAATCATTGGCATAAGATAGCTTTGGTATAGATAGCTTTGAAAGGTTAAGGAACTTCTACTTAGACGTTCCAATTTGTATGCTAATAGATCAGCTTACGTTGTCATTTAGACAAAACGAATAAATTTTTAAAATTTTCTAAGTGTTTAATAATAAAGGTTAGTCTAGTTAGCATAACTATAATGAACGACATTGGTTTTTTGATATAAAATCTAAATTAAACTTTGGCAACGATAATTGCGATAAAATTATGTAAATATCGTTGTACATAAACACTACACAAAGTTCCGTTTTAGAATTTACTGGAAAGGGTTTGGAAAAAACTATGCAAGGCCTAGATGTCTTTCATTTGTACAGCCTTGAGCAAAGTTAATCAAACTTCAAATAAACTTTAGTTAAATTCTCGCATAAACTTTTTCTTTTGTTCAACAAACTATAGCCACATTGTTTTTATTGTCTATTTTCGACCCTTATTAAGCAAAATATATTTCATAATTACTTTGCCTTTCTAGCCAAAGGTTAAAGTGAAGTGAATACATGCATGCTCTTTCTTGCATTACCAATCATCCATAAATAACTCAAATTCAGCAATCCAATCCTTTGATAAAAAAAAAAATGACTGTGTATTCAAACAAAATGGGTGGCTAAAGGGCACCCCAAGCTACATACTCATACATGGCAGTCAGGCCAGGCAGCATTGATGTGAGTCAAACCAATTAAAAATGTGTCAAGTTCATTGCATTGCGTTTTTTCTTCTACATTCGTTCACTGTTTTTCATTGCTGTTTCAGTATCAGTTTTTAATTTTTTTTTCTGTCTTCTTTTCTTTCATATTGTAAATTGGATTACTTTTTTTTTATACATTCGCATGAATCATTGTAACATTGTGTTGGTCTGTTATAGTGGCTCATATGGGGGAAATCACAAATAACAAACAAATAAAAAAGAAAGAAAAAAAAAATAACGGATATCCTTTAAAAGTGTGGGAGTAAATTGGGCCGGCAAATGAAGCGAAACATCAAATTATAGTGTATTTTAAATTTAAACGAACTTCAATTCGAGCATGTGTAAGTATATCTACAGTGCAAGGTAAATATTGTTAACTGTAGTCTATACCGATGTTTTCTCGATGTAATATAATGCAAAGAAGTATCGGTGTTATATCGATGTGCATAGATCAATAAAACAAGAAAACATCGAATTATTTCGATCTATTACATCGAGTGTTTTTAAAACGTCAATGTATATTATCCGCCACTATATTTTTGTCCAGTACTGTATGCAGTTGTATAGGTATGGCTACGTATGTATATTATATTAAATAATAGTAGGATTCCATGATATTGATGATGATAATAATGAGAGTGATCAATATTTGGTGGGTTTGGAATGTTGATTGAATTTATTTATTGTTGTTTTTGTAATTTTTTAAATTATTTTATAGTTTTCCAATTACTAAAAGTCAAAGGGTGTGATATGTGGTATTCAAAGTGTAAGTGTATATATGTTTACGATGATGTGATGTGTTATATTTACGTGTACGTACGTGTATGGTAAATCATTTATTTTAATGAACGTATAATATGAAAAGCTATATTTTTATTTTAAATTTAATTTGATAATAGTCAAAAGTGATTAACAACAGAGCAAAATAAGTAAAAAATATAGTAATATAGTATGTAGAGTATGCATGTAGTAAATATGTAAGTAAACTAAGTAAACAATCAACTGATTTTCAAATTTGCATTTCTTTTTTTTTTGTTGTTTTTGAAATTGGTTTGGTTTATTTATACAATATATTATTTTATTTTAATTTTAAATAAATTTAAGTAAAATGTTATTTTATTTTTAATTTAATTTTTTTAGTTTTTAGTTTGTGATTACCGTCAGCGGGTTTATCGATATGTATACGAATGTTACAATTATTGCCTGCAGTCCAACATGATGGTATTTTGTATAAATTGTACGAGTATGTTTGTTGTTTTATTTTTTTTTCATTAAAATGGATTGAAAATAGATTGCAGGATATTAAAAATGTTAATAAAATTATTATTTTTTTTGTTTATTTTTGTAAAAATTTATTATTGATGTTTATATTTTTATACATTTTTATATAAAATGAAACTTTTTTCAAATTGGATTAAAAATAAAGTCTATAAAACAAATGAAAATGAAATGTAATTTAATTTATAAATACACATTAATTAACGTCTTTTTTTGATAAATGAAAAATAAAAAGATTATGAATAAAATAACAAAAAAAGAAAATGATTGTAAATTGCACTGACAGTTTGAATTTATGGCTGTGCATAGTTTTTAGCAATGAATGCTTATTCTGTTTAAATAATAAAAAAAAAAAAAATAAAAAATAAAGTTACATTAGGGTCATAACTTTGCATGCGGGGAACATGAGAGAGACATCTACATATGTATACATGAACTGATTTTTAAACACGACATTGAATTTGTTTCTTTTTACTTTGAAATGATGAAATTTGTATATGTTAAAATAATAGTAAACAACAATGTTTCACTTGAAATTATTTTCGTAACAAACTTTTCTCTACAACGTTTAACCCTATCAAACCTTTTGCAGAAGACTATGACATACATATGTGGCTCACAGCATATTGGATTAATTAATTAATACGCTAAACTTCCTCTCTTTGAACCTATAGGCAGTTTACGAAAATTTACGATTGTGTATCAACTGCAGCCATGTAGGCAAATTATGATTTCTTAAAACAGTGCAAAACATACTTCTTTTTAACAAAAATTAAGTATAATACTATTGCTTTTTTTTAAGTTTATTTTAAGGTATAGGAAATGGACAGCATATCATTATATTCGATCGTAACTACTTGGCCAGTGAGCGGTGAATGGTAGTACAGGGGAAAATTCATTATTTAGCGGCACTATACATATATATTATATTATTTTTATTATGTTCGCATTATTAATTTTTCTAATTCCCCCGTAGATTAATCCTTTTTATATCATGTGTTAAGGAACAGTAAGGAAGAACCAGTTTGTTTAATTGTTTTCCTGGTTTATTTTCTTTTGTTACTGTGATACCTTTATAAAAAGTTGTTCTAATAATGTCGATTAAATTACTAAATTAAAGTCAAAATAGAAAACTATACATTGTTTTATAACCAATAGTATAATAAACTTTCGCAGTATTGCTTTTATTTACACGATTGTAATCTGTATGTAATTGATGTTTGAAAGAAAGTTGTGTCTTTCTTTTCAAGACATGAATATGAAATGGGAAGTGTATCTAAATAAGCAAAATACTTTGTCTTTAGCCATATTCTGAAAATGTTCTGAAAGTATTTCTTTGTCTTTGGATATAAAAACAATTAATCAAAGGCATTTTTTATGTGGCATTTTAATTAAACCTATAATAGACTTTGTTTCTCTTAAATAATCGAATATTAAACTTAAAAATTAAAAGAAAGAAATAATAACGTATGATGCAAAAGTATTGTCATAAATCATTAATTCGTTTTCAATCAGCTAATGAGCTGTGTGACAGTCTTAATTTTTTATACGTTTATGACATTTCTTTTGCCTCAATCGATACGTAACAAAATTAAAATGATTATTTATAATGAAAATAATTAAAAAATAATTAAGCAAAACATATTGTATGCTTATGAAAGGAGTAGTAAGCATAGCAACAACTTACCAATACTGGTATCATAGGCATGCAAATATTCGGAAGTCATAAACTGGGACACCAAAGAACTTTTGCCAACGGCAGTTGCACCCAGCATAAGAACTCTAAAATTAAAAAGGAAAAACCATATAATTTTTATTAAATTTCAGAAATTTTGTTTCTAAAGACAGTATTGTATTGAATCATACCTGTAAGGACCACTGCCTGGATTAGAGGTACTGCTTTCACGGCTTGAGGCTAAACTGCAAGTGGCCGAATTACGGGCTGAGTGGGCTTGACTAGGTTGTAATTGGGTAGTTAGGTGTTCATTGCTAAAATTCATAAATAAATAAGTAAATATTTCAAGAATTCAATTACAATTCATTTTTAACATAAAATGAAAACTAAGGAAACTGAAACCTTAAAAATTAGATTCACTGTTTGGCAACTAATCTTAAATTAAAATTTAATACCTGGAATTGGAACTGGCCACACTGTTATTCGATTTACTGCGTCGGCTCTTCAAAGAGTCTCCACGATTTATAACGCCTTTGCCCGTTATGGAGAAATGCCTTAATCTATAGTACTCTTCCTCTACACCGGTATTAGGCATAGAGGCCACTCTTTATAAACAAAAAGAAAAAAATTAAATTTTCTTTAATTTTTTGCTTACTTTGTTAATTTGCTTTAATAGTTCCTTACCTGGACCTTTGCTGAGGAAGACACAATTGATTTGGCCGTCCTGAAGCTCTGCTGCCGGGTGTCTTACACGATTGAGATCGACTGTGGTGTGGTGAACCATAACTATGTATATTGATTGTATTTTATTGAAATCATATTTTTGCGTTCATACATAAAGAAAAAATGTATTGTATTTACCGCATTTCAAAATCTCTTAATTCTTCAAATGTCAGTGTATTTGTTACATCCAATAATTGTCGCATATTTTCATCACGTTTTTGCTGCTGCTGCTTCTGTTGTTGCTGCTGCTGCTGTTGTTGTTGTTGTTGTTGCTGCTGTTGTTGTCCAACTGATGATGTCGCATTGAGCGTTTGCTGAAATTGCTGGGAATGACGTTTACGTGCCGACAATGAAATAATATTCTGTGGATCCTTGTCCTGTTCAACACTTATGAAATCATTTTCATTTTTAATTAATAGTGTTTCAATGGTATTATCTAAACTAAGGGACGGCTGAAATGGCAAAAGTTTAATAAATACAACATTGTTTAGTTCGAAATAATAGATGAAAACGTATGAATAATACAAAAACAAAAACAAAAAACTTTTTATTTCCATTAGTTGTTCTGCATTTGAAAGGTTTTAGATTTTGTTTTTTTCAAATTTATTAAAATATACTTTTTTTCTATTTATTTTGTGTGAAAAGAAACGTTATATTCCATTGTGGTTATGGGATGAAACTGTTTTTAAAATTTATTAAAATTTCTTAATGAATTTTAAAAGGTGGTCTTAATCTAGGCCTTTGAAAGGTGTTGGAATAGAAAATCACAAGTATTTACATTACTCGAAAAAGAAAACTTGAATAGAATTAAAAGCTTAGTGTTTTTTTTATAAATTGTAGTATGTATCTATATACAGTAAACCCTCCTATAACGCGGTACTCTCAGAACGCGGTTTCCACATAACGCGGGGCTGAAATTGCGACAGCCCTCCTATAACGCGGTACTTTCAAAACGTGGTTTCCATATAACGCGGAGCCCTCCTATAATGCGGTACTCTTACAGCGCGGTTTCCGTTCAATAACATCCCTTAAAATCCTTGCAGTCTTTTAATTTAGTTTTTATTTAATTTTTTTCTATCAATTCTTAAATGAACTCTTGAATTCAATAAAAAAAATTTATAATTTATCTTGCCTTTTGAATTTCTTGGTCTCCATACAACGCGGTACGAATGGTGGGATCTGTACTAATTCTGAGTTTCTTATAGCGCGGTTTCCATACAACGCGGTAGACGGTTTCCATAGAACGCGCTACGAATTAGCCTGGTTTATACGGTGAAATCCGAGTTTCTTATAGCGCGGTTTCCATATAACGCGGTACGCACTCACCGCGTTATAGGAGGGTTGACTGTACATAAAAATGAATGTTTGTTTGTATGTAACTTATAGAATCGTAAACTGTGCATTTAATCATAATATGATCTTTAGCAAAGTTGTTGCCCATAAGTCGACGGAGGTTTCTAAATTAGTGCAATTAATTTCCGATAGATGGCGCCACTCAGAATTATTCAAAATGGATTGAATCGTAAGCTATGCATTTCATCATGTGTTGATCGAAAAAATACCACACATTTTAGGATTCATCATTTATGATTTTAATAACGTTTAGTATAATAATTGATTCCCGTAAATCACAAATTTGAAATATTTTAATTTTGGAAAATGTTTAAAAATGCTGTTGGGTTCAATTGGATTGGGTACATTGTGAGATTCTTATAAATTTAAACGCATTCTTCACATCGTTCCCGTGTAGGTAGGTACAGCTAGTATTCTATATATTTAAATTTAAAAATACATTTTTGCATTTTTATAAATTATTTCCAATGTAAAGTGTTTGTATTGCAAATCCATTAATATTGCTGTCATAATTTTTTAAACATTTATTAAATCCTTAGCGACATATATCTAGCATTACTTTTTGACAGTGTAATTTCAAGATGTTAAATAATTGTGTAAGACTATAGAATATGTTTTTAAAAGTAACATAATTCAATATTTATTGTCTTTCAGTATTATTTTCAATGTTTGAATGATGTTCCCCCTCATCAATAAACAACACATCCTTTAAAATTGCTGAAATATTTTAATGTTGTATTTCCTATCCGTTGATGTCCATTAGTCGTAACTAAAGGTTTGTTATGGCCAATAAAGTTGGATTTATGTAACCGCAGGTTTAAATTTGATCGCTTATTAATTGTAATTCGAATTAATATTTTATAATTAAAAATTCGAATTAAATTTATCTTTCTTGTAACCGCAGGTTTAAATTTGATCGCTTATTAATTGTAATTCGAATTAATATTTTATAATTAAAAATTCGAATTAAATTTTTATATCTTTATTAACTTGTTTAATTATCGTTTAATTATTTTTCTTGCCTTATATACATACATTTGTTTTTTTTTTTTAATTCTAGAACTCACCTTTTGTTTTTTTGAAAGTCTCCTACAAATCCGTTTATATAAAGGATCCATATTTTTAAATTGGTCTGGCATAAATCACTCTTTAAGTTTATAAATAAATTATTTTTGTTTTAATATCTTGTTTTTCAAAAATAAAACCGTTGTTGTTTATAAGAATTGTTAAAACAATTAAAATGTTTTGCCACTTAAATAAATAATAGTTTTCTTTTGTTTACATTTGTTTTAATATTTATAAATAAAAAAATATTGTTTTTTTTCTTTAATTATACTGTTTTGCTTCAGTTTTTGATCATTAATTTAATAACAAGAGAAAAAAATATTCGATTTTAAATAAAACATTTGTTTCTTCATACAGTTCTGCCTTTTGTTCAACTCAATTAATAATTTTATTATTTTCTTTTACGTTAAAAAATATTTCTTTTTTTTTTATTAAAATTTCCTCTTTTTTTTTTGCTTTTAGCTTTTCACTTTTCAATTTCACTTCAATGTTGTGTATTGTGTGTGCACTGAAAAGCGTATCGTAAACAAATAATAACTGATCTCAACAGTACGCCGCTTTTTATAAACTAGAATCGTGAAAGAAAATATTGAAAATTCACTCTTTCACCGAATTGAGCATGAAAATTCTCTCGAATACAAACGGCAAGATGACAAGACAAGAGACATATATTCATACGTTTGCATGGTCTTTGGAGAGAAAGAAATTTTCTCATAAATTAAGTGTAAAGGCAAATGTACATAAAGCTACACGTTTCGTGGAAAATATGAGATATTCACCCAAAATAATCGGAATACATGTGATAGAGATACAAATTAATGGGAATGATGGTTTTAGTGGAAACATTAAAACGTCAGCAAAAAAAAAAACGAAAATCTTAAAGATCACACTTATCCTATGTATTGTATGTACTCATATGTGGCTTGTAGATTTTGTTTTGCACCTGTTACCCTTGCTTTCGTAGCAGGGCACAGCAGGGGAGACAGTGTGAAGATTGCGTATTTCGAAAAATCAACACCTTCATTTACGTGTACTATTGCTCGTAGTAAAATTGAGACGACTTTTGTGGCCAATGAACGCGCATCATCATCATCATCGTAATTGAATATGAAAGGAATACAATATTTTGATTTTTGATTGATTGAAGAAAACCAAAAAAACATCTTTTAATTTTCATATTGACATAAAGAAGTATGAAATGTGGTAATTCTCAATTTTATATAATATGAACGTGGTCGAGTTAAATATGAATTACATGCATAGGTTGGCATAACTAAATTGGGCATTTAAAGTTAAACAAAATTTTTTTCAATACTAAGCAGATAGGTGGGTTGAAGGGTAGGAGACTAATCAAAGAGTCTCATGCATATCGTCTTACATATGAGCCATCAAGTTGGTTTGTTGCGTGCTCAGCATTAAGGGATGTCAATCATGCATTCTAACCTGTATCGTGTAAAAACTTCTTTAACTTTTTTCAATAAAATTTTCTGAGACGAGTTATGTCTGGTATAATATTAGCATCAAAATATTGCCTAGCTTTTGTGAAATCGAGATTCGAATATTTTAGAGATGACATTATACCAGTCATAATAAGTCTTAGAGGAGTGGACTGGAGGAAGTTATTGAGGTTTGTACAACATACAGACTTCTAAGAGAAGGTATGATAAGTTTATGCTGATAGGTTCTCATAACCTTGGTTGGCATTTTCTTTTTCAACGTAGCAGAAGCCGGATTATATTTTCGTTTACATACATACATACATACATAATTGGCCATTACAACCCTTCAGTCAGGATTACGGTCTAGCTTCTCAACATCGCTCAGGTTGGGTGTGTTAATTTTATACATGAGTGGCGGGACCTACAGTTTAAAGTCTACTACGAACGATAGATTTTTGAGAAACTTTTCATGGCAATTTTATCTACTCTCAAGATATTTTTTGCCAGAAATCTGCTGAGAGGAAATCGCCGAAGAAATATTTTTTCATATTTCGTTTTGGTCTGACCTGGGATATGAACCGCGGCTTTGCGTCTAATAAGCCAACACACTACCTACTGAGAGTAGTAAGCTGGACTACAGATGCTGACTTTTTCAGTGCACACACCCCCTATCTACCAGATAATCCTTTCGTTCACTTGATAAGACAGTGATAAGTGATAATAAATTCAAAATAATTTAAATTTATAATGTTATCGTATATTGTATATATAATCAAAGTGACCTACTTTGAGGCAGTATGACATACACTCTTTTCTAAAACCTATTTATAAATTAAAATTAATTCCCGTTCAATCATTGTCCTCAGAAGATTTTTTCCGCCAAATTTAACAATGAAAATAAACGATGATATTAAACACGATTATTTATTTTTTCCTTGTATAAAATATTTATTTACAAAATTCCTTCGAATCGTTTATAATGTTGTGTTTTTAACATTTAAAAGAGATTATAAATCAATTTTAATTGGAACTAAGAATTTACCAAAAAGAAAGAAAGAAAAAAAAAATGAGCGAAATATGTATGCTCATGACTCACATTTAAATTATATTGTAGCATGGATCCATGATGGCCTTTAATTTTATGTATGGCAAGCAAAAGTAAGTAGCATGAGAGATAGCCTTCTTCAAGTAATAAAAAGAAATTTATGCAAATGATTACATACTACTTGGAGGTCATTGCCAAAGGTAATTATAGTGCTATACTACCGGCTAATACATTAACGTAATAAAATCAAATAAAAAAAAAACAAAACAAATGTAAACGGAAAATTATAAATTTCATAACAATTCGAACGAACGATGCAGTAAATTGACAGTAAATATCAGTTGCCTTTTAAGAAAATGACAGGAGAAATATCAAGCCGGAAATCAAACCAACGAAAATACAAATGCCATTGAACTTAACGGTCGGAAGCTATTTTCCCCCTCTTTTTTTTGTTTGTGTTTTTTGTTATCAAACATTATATTACAAAAAAATATATGAAAAAAATATTAAATTTACATTCGCTATTAAGCGATGCCAAAAATAAATTTTTAAATTTTATATTCGTAAGATATTACGATAACACTCGTACGTGCAGAATAATGAATTCTTAAGTTTGACCATTTTTCATTAATGGCCAGCAAATGAAAAACTTAGGAAAATCAGTTCCTATTTTTTTAATTCTTCTTACCTTCACAACATGAAATTTTTCAAATTCTATAAAATAATGATTCATAATAAATTAAATATTATATCATATTGATAAATATAAATTTTATTATTCATTTTACGACCATGTTCTTTTGTACATTTTAATACTATAATCACTTTTACAAAGTGAAAGTGAAATTTTAATGTGTTGAAATAAAAAATATATATAAAACATAGCGGTTGATAGCAGAGAATGCTGAAATTATCATGAAATCGTAATGAGTTGTAATTTATGAATATTTGTTTGTAATCATAGTCGTAAAACATTGATAAACAATATGACATTATTTGTTTCAAGTTTAAAGTGAATTTTTTGTAATTGTTGTTGTTCGTGAAATGAAATCTTCTTACTTCACTAGATTGCACTGGTAGACTAGTGGTTAGTGTGTAAGTCTATTAGATTCAGAGACTCTAATCTGATACAGTGCAGCGAGCTTAAGATCTATGTAAGTCACTAAGATCGTATAAATATAATGTAATTTGTAATTGTATTCTAATTAATAAATAAAAAAAAGAAAAAAGCAAATAAATAAATAATGTTTAACTCGCATGTAAACCTAATGGGTTGTTAATTATATGATCGTTAATGAATTTGAAAATCGGACATCATAACGAAAATATGAATAAAAATATTCCTACGGCGACTCCCTCTCAGCAGATTTCTGGTAAAAATTCTGAGATTAAATCAAATTGCCATGAAAAGTTTTTCAAATATCTGTCGTTTGGAGCCGCCTTTAACCTCTAGGCTTAGCCACACATGTATAAAATCAACACACACAACATCAGTGGTGTGAGAAGCTGTATAGATCGTAATACTGACTTAAGGGTTCTAATGACCAATTATGTATGTATGTATGTATGTATGATTATGTCTCGCTTATAGAAACCTAAATCGATTTTAACAAGCGCATATTGAAGAGATTTATTCCTCATAAACAAGAAAATCTCTTGGCTTAAGGCAAATCGGTATTGATTTTCTGATGAAACTCAATTAAGAGTTTTGTGGTAGGATAGTAGCTCAAATTCTCTTGCCAATCCCAACAAACACCGCTTGGCCAACGCACTATCGCCAAAATTCGAAATTTAGCTGCATAAACCGCCCATTTTTACTCCATTAGAACTGCATACCATATTTGGGGAGGTTGGCCTATCGGGAAGTGTTTTTTTGCGAACACTTTGGGTTTTCCGGTCATAGTGTAACGTTTGATCAATTGCAACAGTTTCAACTCGAAGCTTTAGAAATCGATCGAAGCTTTTGTTGGAAACCAAAAAGCTTTCGAGGGCATGGTTCTAATTTAAAATCAAAATTACCCATGTGGTGTTAACGAAATCAAGCTAATGCTTGATTGAGTGTTATTTTACAAAGACCATTAATACGTTTAGAATTTTGAACCATTTGGCTTGAGTTTTGGCTTTTGACAAAGTAAAACTTTAAACTATGTATGCCTGTATTTGCTTTCCATGTGCCCTCAAATAATACTGATACAGCTAGAGAAAGAGAACTAAAACCATTGAATTATTTTGTAGATATAAAGCCATCGTAAAACTGTTTTACGTTTTTTTATTTTTTATCAGAAATGTGCTAAATACGTATTCACTACTTTTCAATATAGATACTGTGTTAGTTGAAAATTTATAATGTTATATATATATATAGTACATATGTATATGTATGGTATATGTATGTATAGATAGATTAATAATAAAATAACAATTATTAACATTTGCTGAAGATTACTTTTTCCTTCATTAGTTTTACGTCATTTGAAGCAAACGCCATAGAAAGGAATGTTATCTGTGTTATCGAACATTATCTACTTATTGTATGGCTTCATTAGTGACATTAACAACTTAATGCAATATGTTAATTTTATTATCGTTAATATGTATGCGTGTATGTTAATGATAATAATGAGTTTTATTTACATACATAAGTCCAAAATTTACAAACATTTCTCACAGGAAACCGTTTCTAAATAATTAAAATTGAATTCTTAGAGTTACTGTCTAGCTATTGTTGGATAGTGCAATATATTGTAATGAAGGCATGGTCATTTTTGTTGGATCTAGATCTTTCTATGGGGATGTCATGTGTATTCGTTTATTAACTTGTATCACTTATACCTACGGTGACCATATTTTTTTCAGCAAAATACAGAACAGGAGAAAATAAAATACAATTAAGTTTTAAACACTATTATATTGATTGTTAGAAAAATAAAAATTTATTAATTCAATTTAATAAAGTACAAAAAGAATGCAAATAATAAATAAAGGGTCCGCCTAATAACATTTTTTTTTTAAATGCTTTAAAAAAAGCTACTGAATATTTTCTCAAATTTCTTTTTTTATTTGAAAGTACAATCCTTTCGATTAATAATGGAAAATAATTTCATTCAAATGGCTGCCTCGGCTGGCCATGCAGTAGTCTACACGATCGGTCCAATTTTTAAGCACATTATCGATTGTGTGCAGCTGTATTTCATTCACCAATGGCTTCACGAATATTGTCCTTTAAAGCGTCAATTGTCTCTGGCTTGTCGGCGTAACACTTATCCCCCACAAATAATAATCCAACGGTGTCAAATCGCAGCTCCGAGGTGGCCAAACGACTTCAGCTCTGCGGCTGATAATGCGATCTTCAAAAACAGGGCGCAAAACATCGAGTGTAGCTTCGGCTGTGTTGCACGTAGCACCGTCCTATTGAAACCAAATGTTGCCAATATCCTCCTCTTCAATTTTTGTGAACAAAAATTCGTTCAACATGGCCCGATAACGATCGCCGTTGACTGTAACGGCCACTCCTTGCTTATTTTCCAGGGGAAATGGCCCAATTATGCCTCTGGACCAAAATCCGCACCAAACAGTGACTCGTTTTGGTTGCGTCGGCTTTTCAATTATGCGTGCGGGTTTTCTGTACCCCAAATGCGACAATTTTGCTTGTTTACATACCCGCCAAGATCAAAATTAGCTTCATCTGAAAAGCTGATTTTTTTCCGCACACATTCTGCAACATTACCATGATTTTCAAAGTAATGTCGCAATATTTTCCAGCGTTGTTCAAGCGTATACACAACCATATTCGTTCAGCGAAAGGATAAAACTAATTATCTGTCAAATCAGACATGAGCTAAGTGTTACCATTCACGAAATAAGCTCTAGTTAAAAAAAAAACGTTAGATGGCGGACCCTTTAGTATTTTTACTTGCACACCTTTCAGTGGTATAAAAAAGCAAACAAGTATTGGATATATTTTTATGTTGTTATGATTTGAATAATCAAAAATATCGACACTACTTATCAGTTTTGGTAAATGTTTATAGTTGAAAAAAATGTATTACCTACATTTGTGTCAGAATTTTTTAATATTTATGGATTTTTCTCTGCGTTTCTTATGTAAAACTGAAAAAATAACTAAATACTGAACAAATACAGAACACTAAATAAAATACAGAACATTTTCACGTTTTTTAGCAAAGAATAATTTATACAGAACAGGGCTCTAAAATACAGTACTGTTCTGTATAATACAGAACGTCTGGTCACCGTACTTATACCTAAGTGTTCAGTTGTTAGTGATCGGGGTACTTGATCTCTCTTGATCTATTACGGAAATGCCCTTTCTCGTACAGAAACTTATTGCATGCATAGTGATCTGTAAGTGTTTCGTATATGGATTTCATACCTTGATCATAGGAAATGCGCTTACTTTGGTCCATTATTCATAATACAAACATTGACGATGTGTGTTTTCAACAAAATGATACAATATGGGACAATTTAATCACCAGGATAGCCTCTGGAATGTTTTTCGTTCGTTTATCTTAAAAAAGGAAAACAAGAATTGAGGCTTTGAAATACATTCGGCGTGAAATTACCGAAAAGGAGACATACATACATAATAGGCCATTACAACCCTTCAGTTAGGACTACGGCCTAGCTTCTCAACAACACTCATGTTGTGTGAGTTAATTTTATACATGAGTGGTGGGACCTACAGTTTAAAGTCGATTCCGAACGACAGATTTTTTGAGAACCTTTTCATGGCAATTTTTTTACTCTCAGAGTTTTTGCCAGAAATCTGCTGAGAGGAAGTCGCCGAAGAAATATTTTCATATTTTCGTTTTGATGTCTGACCTGGGATTCGAACTCGGGCCTTTCGTCTAATAAGCCAACACACTACCTACTAGACCACGGCGACTTCAATGGAGAATGGAGACACAAAATATAATTTAGAACCTTGCAGGTTCTATAGTTTAGAACCTTTAGTACATGCATTAGTAAACATGATAAATTTTGAGTCGTAATGTAAACTTGAACTTAAAAGATGCCGTATATGTTGATAACGAGGAAGAAAGTTTGTTTTTGTTTCGTAAATTGTTTGTTTACAACTCAATAAATAGGCCTATAATCAATAAAATAAGCATATAATTCTTGTTTAATATATTCCATATATACACATGTACATATGTAGTTTGCATATGTTTTGTATACACACATATGGATTTTTAAAATAATTTTTTATTTTTTAATGTTATTATTTCCCTTTAAAAACAGATGTTGTGCCGGTCGGTCTGTCTGTTTGCCTACATATAAGTGTTTATAATTTGATTGAAATAAAATGCGGGAATATAAAAAAAGACCGATAAAAAACAATAATGAAAATATTTATTGTATTTTGACCTATTGGCCATTTATTTATATCCTTTTTAAATAAATTATGGAAAAATTTTTGCACTTTATATAGCAATGCGAAATATACCATGAGCGAAATCATTCGTCGCTAGTAAAAGTTAATCAGTTTATCGCTCTAGTAACCCGGCAGATTCGTTGTTGAATTTCTGTTGTCATTTTTCCTGTTATCAACAGTGTAGGTGGGGGCGTATGCCAGTGTGAGTGTTTGTTTATTTGCGGTAATATAACGCCCCCGGAATTTACACTTACATACAATTGCCGGTACTGTCTGTTTATTGTCTTTCTTTAAGGTGTAATATTTATGGTTCTTAATTGACTCACTTTTGTTTCAACTTAAAAAAAAAAGTCTCTTTGTGTTCTTCACTCTCTCTCTCTCTCTCCCTCTCTCTCTCTAGTAGAATAATGTACATATCGTGTGGTGTACGAATGTTGGTGTTTGTATATAATATTATTAAGTAGTAGTATTAATTAATATTTCATATAAAATAAATATATTTATGCTCGTATTTGTTTTTTTAAACATTAATAAATCTGTTCCGTGTAAAGGGGCTATCTATACTGGTTTACTTACTTGTTGGACGACAATTGTTGCTCGGGGCTGCGTGCATACAGCCACCTCCATAGGATTGGCTGTCACGTTAATAGGGCCACCCGTATTAACGGCACCATTATTAGCGATAACGGCAGCAGCATTTTGGCTCAGATATTGGCAATCACCCAAAAAGTCGTGTGCTGTAGATGATATGGCCGATGACGATTTCGTCTCCATTTCCTCAATGGCTGAGGTGGCTAAAGCGCCTCCGCCGACGCTGTTTTTATTTTTAAATGATTTCTTACGTTTTTGCATAGATTTGTCCATAAAGAAATCAACACGTAAATTGGGTAACGGTGGAGTTGTGCTACGTGAATTACTTGGACTGCTGGCGTTTGATGATATGCTCTCGATATTGTTGTTAATGTTGTTGTTGTTATTCTTCAAATTCGTTAGTTGGTTACAGCTAGATAGGGGGCTAGTGTTAGTTTTTGTGGATAGATTGACTATGGAACCATGTTTTGGTGGCATTTGATCGAATTTCGAGGCGATATCTTCGAATTTATTCAATTCGATTTGTGAATTGGGCGAATGATGGGCATTGGGTGTGCTGGAGCCTGTCTTTGTTTTGGGACTAAATGCATCCGATTTTGGTATGTATTTTTGTGCTAAAGAATCTGAACGTAAGCGTTTCGAGTTTTTACGTGAAGAGTATTGTTGTTGCTCTTTTTGGGACAGTAGAGTGTATTGTTTGTAAAAGTCGGTTGGTTTGGGCGACAATGTCGCTTTGCTCCTTTCATACACCGAACAGGGCTCAGCCTCATCTGAATCGCTAGTGGTGGTATTGGAACTGGAGTTTTCCTTTAACGCAAAGCATTCACGCTGTATGCGTTCATAGTCGATTGCTTCACGATCGAAAGGAAATAAAATGCCATCTTTGTAGCGTTCACTGCCACCGGAAGAAGAACTAGAGGAATATTTACGCTGACCGGAGCTCTGCGAGGTAGGCGAGAGTTGTTTGTTATTATGCCGATTTGGCGGCGAGGAGGAGTTGCTGCCAAAAAAATTACTGTCTTTCATAGTGGGCGGAGCTGAATTGATTTTAGATGATGACGAATTCGATGGAGAACGTCTACGTTCACGTTTTGGACTGGTTTTGTGTGCGACATTGGCCGTTATGGAGGCCCCCATTGAATAGCGATTTGAGGCATCAGTGCGAGATTTTTTACTGGCATCTGTGGTCACAGCAGTTGCATTGGTTTGATTGGAACTCTTTTGCGAGGAATATGTAGTTCGTGAGGTTTGGCCTTCTTTTACTGTTATTGTCACCTTATCATCTGGGTATCTACGCTGCTGCTGCTGTTGTTGTTGTTGTTGTTGCTGCTGTTTATTATATGATCTCTGCCCATCATCGTCTTTAAATGTAAAACAAGTACGTGACTTGTCACTACAACGTGCGGATTTCGGTGATTGTGGTTTGTCAAATGTAAAATGTTTGCCACCACTTGTAGGTGCCGGGGCTGTACTGGGCAAACGTTCCCTCTCCTGTTCCCTATCTCTATCTCTGTCGCGTTCACGTACCTTATCGTTATAGCTTGTTGCGGTGGAGGGTGAATGCTTTCTATGTGATGACAACAGCGGGGTGGTTGATGATGGTTCGCCCGTTAAAATGGAAAGGCAGGATTCTTGACTCTAATTGTTGATTTTTAAAGAGAGAGAGAGAGAGAATGAGAATAAATGCAAATGCTTTTATTAAAATAAATACTTGAAAGGAAATACAAAATGAAATGCTTAAGAAATAAATGTTGTATCAATCAAAGTGATACTTAATGCGGTTGTAGTGTTTGTTGTTCTTTCAAGAATCATTTTCTAAGAAAATGAATACATTTTTAAAATAATAAAGTCTAGTAATACATACATATATATGGATGTATGTATATTTCAAGCATCATTTCCACCATTAGTATACATAAATAAATAAATTTTTAGAAATAATAATAATAATAGTCTAGAAATTTAAATTAATAAACAAGTATGCATACAACATACAACTTTACTTTAAGATATTTTTTCTCTTATCGTAGATTGTATGGAGTATCTGTGTATCTGTATTTGAATTTCTTTAAATAAAGTTGAACTAATCACCGATAATTTATAAACAATTTATAATTTTCTTTATTTCTTATCTCGTTAAATCAATTCTACTATACTAGGACTTGCTACAGCTTAGCTGGAAGAACTTAAAACTGAAACAAACCAGCAATTAGAGGAAATCGATTAAAATGAAGGTGTTTTTGAACAACCATACATGACTCCTTAAATGTAGTACTAAAGAATTAATACAAAATAATAATAATTAGTGACCCAACTCGTCTTTCAAAAGAAATAACTCTATTAATTAACTTTCTTAAAAAAAGATTTTGGATGACGAAAATATAGATGTATTATACGACGATTTCGAAGATAAAGTTTTGTACACTTGTAGTCTTGGCCATGAATTTGAAATTCAGGTGGAAAAATTGAAAAACACAAATAAAATTCGTAAAAATAAAGTACAAGAAATAAGAAATAATTGCATTAACTTCGTTGTTGGATTAATAAACCAATTAAAGCAAAGCTAAGATAAATATAAATATAAAAAATACATAAACTAATCCCTTCTTTATTTAAGATTACTAAATAATATAAAAGTTTTACAAAACATAGATTTTTTCGGTACAAAACGTTTTAAGTTCCCAAAAAGGTGATATTTTACCAATTTTAAAATTATTTTGTATAAGCGAGGAAGAAATTGAAAAAATAATTGATCAATATTCCAACATTCAATATATAAAATGGATTAATAAAAACAACACATTATCATTCTGGTCAGAGGCAGTGGTGTTGTGCTAATTTTTTTTTACCGGAACGCGTTCCGGTTCAGCAGGAGAAAACTCCGGTTCACGGTTCCAGTTTTCCGGTTCGGTTCGATTATTAGAAAAAATAATCAGCAATTCTTTTTAATTTTTTTTTTTTTTCAAAACGTCAGCCAATTCTCGTTATCAGAAATTATCTTTAGTTCCGGAACGCGTTCCTGTCCAAAAAGGAAGTACCGGAACGACGTTCCGGAGCGTTCCGGTTCGACAACACCACTGGTCAGAGGTAAAAGCATATAGAGATGCCGGAGGAAACAAGAGATTCGAGGAGATTGCCAATTTTGTTTTAAAACTTCTCAGTCTTCCAATGTCTAATGCAGACGTAGAACGTGTGTTAGTCAAATGAACATCGTAAAGACAAATATAAGAAACCGATTACATCTACAGACAGTAAATTCCGTTTTAGCAATTAGGTACAACTTTAATATTAAATTTTTATTTCTTAATTTCATTATATAATAACATTTTAGATACGGATTAAAACGAAGGGGAAAGTGCTGTTACCAATACGTCCCAACGAGTTATCTGAACTTAATTTGATCTGGTGAAAGTTATGATAATAATGATCAAAATGACGATGATGATGACTGGACTTTTTAAATTCATCAAATTATTTTAGTCATCTTAAAACTTATGTGAAAAACTACGAATTTAAAAGTTCATGTTTAAACAGTAATTTGTTTTTTAAGAATTTACTTTCGATTTATTGTTTTTAAAAATGAATTGAACATGTAATTTTTGTTTTTTTTTAGTGTAATTTCAATTTCTTTATTCATATTTAAGTATAAAAATGAATTTTTAAGAAATACAGATCTCATAATTAACTATAAATCAATTTTTTTCCATTAATTTTTGTTAGCACTTTTTTTTTTGGCACTTTTTTAAAATTTTTAGCACTTTTTAGCATTTTTTTTAGAAAAATCTAGCATTTTTTCTCAATAATGTTTTGGCAACACTGAGTGGGTAGTGTGCTAGACTATTAGTGTGAGGGTCGTGGGTTCGATTCCCACCAGAGACTCTGGTCTGTGACACTACACCGAGCATATGGTCAAGTTACTCCGCTCGTATAAAATTAGAATATAATTTGTAATTGTATTGTAATAAATAAATAAATAATAATTTACTAAGCAATTATAAAATTTTCAACATAAATAAATCTCCTGGTAATTATTGGCACCTACGATTCTTTCCCTGTCCGCATTATTATACTGGTAGAATTTTTAATTTTCTTAACATACAGTTTAACTTACCTCGGTACTATCCTGTATATTCATTTCAGGCCTCGAATACGATGAACAACTGGTCAATTCAATTTCAGTACCCTCTTGTTCGGAATCAACTTGTATGGCTGTTAGTAATGGTTCTTCCAAGGAACTAAATAGCGGCTCACTTTGGCCCGAATTATCACCTGAAACACATTCAACTTTGTAGAGTTTAGAAGAAAAAAAAGAAGTAATGTTGACATTTTAATATAACAGTGAAAGCGAAATTGTAACTGTAATTACGAATTCACGAAATCTATAATCTTAATAAGAGGCGAATTCAAATATCAAATATTATATACAATTTTCAAGTAATTAAAGAAATTTCAAAATAATTACAAAACAAATTGCAAAGAAGATTCTATGGTTTGGTAGAGAAGGTCACTGGGATCGATTCATACCATTTCATGCTTAAACAAGAATTCGTTAATTTAAATTATAGATTTCGTTTATTCTCGATTTAATCTTTGATTTTTATTGTTTTATGTATTAAAACCACAAAAGCAGGCATAATAAAAATATAAAATAGAGTGTGAAACAAAACAATGATTTTCACAATAAAGTGCAAGACAATAACCATAGCAAATAACAAAAAAAAATTATTGAAATAGAAACCAAATTTACCCAGATCTAAAGAATCGCAGGTCTCTGTATCTGTATGGGTTACATTTGTAATCATAGTCGATGCTGAATCAGTGGATGTATTTATGATCGTATCGCTCGTCGATGCCGTAGACGAACCCATAACGACAACCTTCAGTTTTAGTATTTCGTTGTTTGTGTAGGAGGGGGAAAGAACAATTAAACAAATAATGAAAATTTTTTTAATACTTTTACCTTTTCTTCTTCTTCTTCTATGTGTTTTAAAGCCAATCAACACTTTTGATTATGAATTAAAAACAAAAAAAAAGAAAATAAAATCAACTGACCTTGGGAACACTTTTATTATTGGATGTATTGCCAGCGCCACCGCCTAGGGCACCTTCTACGGACGAATGATACAGCACAGCCGCTGTACAAATGGCATTTTTCGTTATTTGGGTCATAGACATGGAAGCTTTATTAGCATTATTGGCTTTTGTTTTTGTGCTGCGGCCACTTTTGAAGTACAAACGCCTTAAAGCAGTGGCCGACGAGGAAGAGGACGTATTTACACCATCGTTGTCTGAGCTACTCGAACCGCCTGAATACAGGTCACCTAAGCCATTCGGACGTTCGTTAATAATTTTCGTTTTAAGCTGTTGCACCGGCGATCTTGTTGCCGTCGTTGGAGCCGTTGTTGTCGTCGTAAATGTCGATTCAACCGAATGATTTGCCGTTTCGCTAGGTCTTTGATAGCTACGGGAATTTTTATGTGTCGTCTGTGGACTGGGTGGTGTTTGACTACGCAATGCTAAAGCCATTACGGCAGCGGAACGTGTACTAGTACAATAGGTAGAAGGTAGGGCTTTAGGCGATGATTTTTTGGTATTGGTATTGATTATAGATCTATTTTGTTGTTGTTGTTGTTGTTTTTGTTGTTCGTGTTGTTGTAGTTGTTGGGCATTTGTTATAGCCTGGAAGTGGGTGGGGGAGGTATTGTCGGAAAGGCCTGCATCTGCAAAATGGAATATTTATTGATTTGATAACATGACATGCAATATGTTAATTTTACAATTTTTTGTTGGTTTTTTTTTTGTTTTTTTGGTTCTATATTAGGGTGGCCCTCTAATGTGTGAATAGAGAAAACTACAATGTGTTGACATTAATTAGCAAATTTAAATTTAAGATACAAAATTTAAAACTGAAATAAAAAAAAAATTAAATAATATTCTATTGTACTCATATTGTAATATTATTGTAGAAGTCGCCGTAATCTAGTAGGTAGTGTGTTGGCTTATTAGACATAAAGCCCGGGTTCGAGCCCCAGGCCAAATATCAAAACGAAATATGAAAGAAAAAAAATTTCTTCGGCGACTTCCTCTCAGCAAATTTCCGGCAAAAACTCTGAGAGTAAATAAAACTGCCATGAAAAAGTTTCTGAAAAGCTGTCGTTCGGAGTCGACGTTAAACTGTAGGTTCCGCCACTTAAGTATAAAATTAAGGCACACAACATGAGTGGTGTGAGAAGCTAGGCCGTAATCCTGACTGAAGGGTTGTAATGGCCAATTATGTATATGTATGTATGTACTATTATTGGGGCAATTCACACAACTTTGTATCGTGTATGTTGTATTGAATACATTTGTTTCTTTGTGAACGCTCAATGCACATTTTTTTCATTCCCACAATTTGATAGCACAAATCCAGTGCAACTTTTAAAAACATATGTGGTCAATTCACACAAGCCGTGGTATCGTTGTATTCATTGCATTGTTGGAAGAACATACAACAGTGTATGATTGTTGTTGATAATTTTCATATAAAAATCCGATACACTCATAGACATTTTTTTCCTATGTTTTTGGAAGTTGTATAGGTTTCGTGCTATCAAATTGTGTGAATGAAAAAAATGTGTATATGTTTTCATATGTTGTGTTGGTTTCGGGCTATCAAATTGTTTGAATGCCACGAAATACACAATAGAGCATAGCATTGAGCGTTCACAAACAAAGAAATGTATTCAATACAACATACACGATACAAAGTTGTGTGAATTGCCCAATGGAAAAAATGTGTATAAGTGTATCAGATTTTTATATGAAAATTATCAACAACAATCATACACTGTTGTATGTTCTTCCAACAATACAATGAATACAACGATACAACGGCTTGTGTGAATTGACCAATTGTATTGTACTATACTTGTAACGCATACATTTTTACGGACATAAGGAGTTTTAAAAGATTAATAAACTTATTTTAATATGCAGTTCGCTATATAGTAGTCATTATCAGTGAATGCGATCGATTGCCCTCAAGCTAAACATCGTTTAACATCCGTTTGAACCCAATTGAATAAGGCAGAAATTTTGATGTAAGACTCCACAGGAACTAAATAAAATAAGGTCCAAGTAGGTCAACAAATCGGAGCCAAATTGATCCATTACTGAAGCGGAAGTTGGCTAGTGATGAAATATGAACCAGGCAGCAAATAAGTTTGTTTTTGACCTTCATTTTCAATTAAATCGATTGAAGGCATCAATCGTCTACTTTTTCTGTGGGTTATAAGAGAGGAATTGTGCATCATCAAGGCACTGAGTCATCGAACGAAGCGTGGTGTATTAGACCTGATTGAATCATTCTAAGGAAACTAAGTAAAGCCTTAGTTTTATGTATTTCGTTTTACTACACGTCTTTATAAAAACAATATTTTGTATACGTTTCATAAAACTTTTTTGTTTGCTGAATACTCTTTCAAGATGTTATTTACTGAGGTATTGGTTAAGAGGCTTATGTGCCGCTCAGAAGTACAGTAAGACCACGCTTAACGCGGGGGATTCGTTCCAATAAGATCCAGCGCTAAAAGAAACAGCGTTAAACGAGGCTAATAAATCAACTGTGACGCAGGAAAGATGCTCGTGCTGTGACTGCGACTTCGGAAAATACAGTTGGAATCTTTATTCTGGAGCGTTGAAAAAGATACATAGTATACATCTTTGCTATATAGTGCACCGCTTTTGATTTGTGCATGACCTTTTCATTTGCACACATATACAACAAGTATCAATACAGTGTGCGATTTAGGGGCATCCCAATACTACCGCGTGATACTGAAACAGCGTTAAGCTGAGCACCGTTAAGCGTAGACTTACTGTAACGTAACATTTTTCTTAAACTTGTTTATATTTTTGGTATTCAAGAGAATTTATAGAAATTGTGGATATTAAAAAACTTTCTATCTCAAATATGTTCCACCCTAATTTACTTCTGACAGATATAGTAAAACTATTTAAGATTTGATTGTTTTTCTATATTCACAGTTAAACTAATATCATATACTTGTTGTATAGTATAGTATGGTATATATATATACAAATTTGTACATATATCTCTACAGAGGTTTACTATATATGCATGTATGTATGTATATATTTATATATGAATGTATGTATGTATGTATCTATTTATATAGTATTAATATATACTATACATATGTATATAAATATGTATATTTTATTTAATATGATGATAATATTTATTGTATTGAAAATGATTTACTAACAATACTACACACCTTTTCCAGCATGCTTTGTTTTAGTTGTTGTTGTAAGTGCTATAGGTGTTATCGGCACCTTGTGGCATTCTTCATCAAAAGCTCTTGTTGATGATGTAGTTGCAATTTTATCAATCTAGAAATAAAATAAAATGAAAATTATTGATACAATGAAACATAATGGCGATAAATAAAATCGATAAGATAGTAAGACAAACATCTCTCTCTCTTACAGTTCTGCTTGTCTTTATGTAGGGACTCTGTCTTCATGGCAATATACATAAATTGTACCTGTTGTAAGTAAGACTGTCTCAAATCTTAATTATTTCTTTAGTCACTCTTTTAAGTTTTACGAGTGTTGAACACAAACGAGAATAAGAAAGGAAATTTATTATAAAAAAAAACAAATCAATTAATTAAAAAAAAAGAAAAATTTTAAAGAAAAAATATAACAAAAAGGAAAAGATTTTTATAATAATGCCTTCTTCGTGCTCGTTGTCGCCACTGTCATTGTCATCACTTGGCAAGTCTTTAGCAATTGTCGTCTTTGTTCTTGTTATTGTCTCAATGCTGGCCATGTCTGATGGTAAGTCAGTAAATTGTTAATTAATTTTAAGTGCGATAATTGTCTCTTATATTGTAGAAACAGCGTTAGAGCATGAAGTAGAAAAACAAAAGAATTTTTTCTTTCTTTTTTCAACTGTTTTTATTTTATTTTAATAAAGAAATGCAATGGGAACGAGTTTAGATTGGGTTTAGTTTTTGGAAAATTTTTACAATTTTTTTTATTAATTTTTGTATAAAAGTCTAGAATATCAGAAGTAATTCTGCAGCTAATGAACTTGCAACAGCCGTTGCACTCTAACTGAATATTAATACACACATGCATTAATATATCCTACCTTTGTGAGATTGTGAGATTTCTCAGTTGAGGAAGAATTGTGCTTTAGTACCACAACCCATCTGACATAAATTGAATAGGGAGCGTACCAACTACTTAAATTAGATCGTAGTAAGGTCTTTGTCACTGTATTTATTCCTTCAGATTATTACGTAATGCGAAGAAAGTTCGTTTAGTTGGAAATTACTTCTATCGGGTGATTTTTTTAGCTATTATCTTTTTGGCAACACTGGTTTAAACAGCTCACGCACGTTTCGTGTTTTGTTTCACTGTCAAACATCTTCAGTTTGGTCTATAATTTAACCATGAATCGTCCTACAGACGAACAACACTTGCAAAGCATTGAATTTTATTATCAAAATAGGCTCTTGGAAAGTTGGCCGAAGATCCACTTCTTTATCGAAAAATTGTGTTCAGCGACGAAGCTCATTTTTGGCTCAATGGATACGTAAATAAGCAGAATTGTCGATTTTGGAGTGAAGATCAGCCAGAAGCATTGCAAAAGCCACCAATGCATTCAGAAAAAGTCACAGTTTGGTGCGGTTTATGGGCTGGTGGCATCATTGGACCGTACTTCTTCAAAGAGACTGCGAATCGTAACGTAACTGTGAATGGTGAGCGCTACCGTGAGATGATATCCAACTTTTTTTTGCTCAAAATGCAAGAGCTTGACTTGCATGTGGTTTCAACAAGACGGTGCTACATGCCACACAGCACGCGTAACAAGGGGCTTATTGAGAGGCGAGTTCGGGGAACATTTTATTTCACGTTCGGGACCGGTCCATTGGCCGCCTAGATCGTGCGATTTAGCGCCTTTAGTCTATTTTTTGTGGGGCTATGTTAAAGTTCATGTCTATACAGACAACCCCGCTTCAATTGACGCATTGGAAGACAATATTGAAGCATTTATTCGTGAGATACCGGCCGAAATGTTGGAAAGAGTATGCCAAAATTGGACTAAGCGGATGGAACATTTGAGGCGCAGTTGCGGTCAACATTTGCATGAAATAATCTTCAAACATTAAATTATATGGACCGTACTATCGATTCAAATAAAGATTTCATGCATTTTTCTGAATTTTATGTGTTTTTTTTTGTTATTTTCCTATAGCTCTTAAAAAATCACCCAATATTGAGGCTGTTGATCGATTGCGGAGCAAGACAATATTGATGATTTTGCTTTCAATTGGATAACAGAAATATTTTTTAATTTTTTTTATTTAAGTCCTTAAGTTGGAATGTCGAAATGAAGTAATCAGGCGCTTGGTAGGATGGTCAACCGCTACTGTAACTGCCTAATGGAGCTTATTTCGACATCTGTTGGAATGTTATAGCTTAGGGACTGTATAAACATTTACATTTTTAAATATATTTCAAAAACATACGCATTCAAATGTGGCAATTAGTACAAATTCGATTTGCTTTTGATATATGAGAACTCTTTCTTCTGTTCTCTGCTTTTTTTCTTAATAAGTATGTTAAGGTTTTAATATTTAAAATTAATTTAAATATCACATTTCATATACATATACATATATGTAGATATGTATGTAGATTCCATAGGAATCAATGGCAATTTTACATCAAAGAAATGTGCTGATGACATGCGTTTCTGATGAGCTGAAGAACGGCAAAAACATTTGTCAACAGTTTTCCACATGGTTAAATTTGAAAACGCACGAAAAAAAAAAACAAAGGCAAACACTTAATGGCGCACAGATACGAATAAATTATAAACATATTAAGGATTGAAAACAAAGGAAAAATTCAAAATGCTGCCATTTTATTTCTATCAGTTTTTGCTGTCAGTTTCAACATTTCATAAAATCATATTTAAGACTTAAATGATTTTAAATTGAAATGTTTGCTGGGTTGGTTGTTCACCTTTTGTTTATTTTTAATACACATGTACTCATATACATACATACTTAGATTGTGTATTTAATAACATTGTATTAATAAAGTTAATAAATATACAACAAGTACGTGGTCGTGAGTGTTGTTGTTTTGTTTTTCACCTCATAAATTCACTTTGCCTTTCGGTAAACGGACGGATGGATGGTTTTGTTTGTTTACAAACATAAACACTTTATTTTCATTCAGACCTCTTCGAAGGAGACAGACAGACAGACAGATAGACACCATTTGATGGGACGCATAGGGAAATAGACGAAATTCACACACACAGAATTATATACCAGATATGTATGAAGGAAAGCCTTAAGTGAAATGAATTTTAAATTATACGGAATGATATAAAAATCCCCTTGGCAATACGCCATTTAATGTGGATTTTCATAGAAATAATAACTAAAAAAAATAACAATAAAAACAAAATCAAAACAAATTAATCTGCACACCGGTGGTGGTGCTGATGACGATGATGAAAGAGTCGTCATATTTTAACGCATTATGAACTGATTTAAAGAGAAGAACTTTTAAATTGTGATCTTGTACGAGTATATTTTTGTTGGCAGTGGAATTACAATGAATTTTCTTTTCTTTTGATTTTGATTGTTTTTATTATTTTTCTTTAAAACAATTTTCTTATTTTCATTTTTCTAAATGTACGCTATTGTTTCTGCCTAACTTATCTTTCTTTCGTCGACGAATTTCATTTGAAAAAAAAATACTTGTCAAAATTGTTCAGAATCATAAACAAATTTCACTGAATGTGAAATAAAAATTTAATTTTCTGCATTTTCAATTTATTTACTTTTGATTCGATACAAGTGATTCTATTTTATATTCTATTGCACAGCAGAAAACGAGAAGCCAAAAGGGCTGCTAATAATGTAACTAAAATTCGTGGAAAATTATTTGTCATTCAAATACAATTTACATGCATTATCGTTGTAATGTTATGCAAATGATTGAATTATTTAAAATATGACGACCAAAGAACAGGTTCCAAGAAATCCCCATGATAATAATATTTATTTTTGTACGTGTTTTCGTACAAAACCACTAATTGAAATATATTTTAGCAAATAATTGCTCTCTATTGAACTTTATAAACCTTCAAATACAAGGTGTCTACATACTACATATCGATGATGATGGCGTGGAGATTAACCCGCCTAGCCATGAAGAGGTCAAAGACGCGATAATGCGTCTTACAAACAATAAAGCGGCGGATCCTGATGGCCTCCCTGCTGAATTGTTTAAGACCGGATATAATGAGTTGGTAGGGCGCATGCACCAGCTTATTTACAAAATATGGCTAGAGGAAAGTACGCCCAACGATTGGAACCTCAGTGTCCTCTGTCCTGTCCTGAAAAAGGGAGACCCTACGATATGCGCCAACTACAGGGGTATAAGCCTTCTCCCTATCGCATATAAGGTTCTTACAGGCGTATTGTGTGAACGACTGAAGCCACTCGTCAAAACACTGATTGGACCTTATCAGTGCGGTTTCAGACCTGGCAAGTCCACCATCGACCAGATCTTCACACTACGCCAAATCCTGGAAAAGACCCACGAACAACAAGTCGACACACACCATCTTTTTGTAGATAGCCCCATAAGGGATTGTGTTTTAGCCGCAATGTCTGAGCTCGGTATACCTGCGAAGCTGATAAGGCTATGCAGAATGACGTTGAGCAATTCCTGCAGCTCCGTCAAGGTAGGAATGGACCTCTCCGAACCTTTTGATACCGTGCGAGGTTTCAGACAAGGGACCCCTTATCATGCGACCTCTTCAACTTCGTCATGGAGAGTGTTCTGCGAAAGGCGGGAGTGCATCGCAATGGCACTATTTTTCAAAAGAGTGTCCAGCTGCTTGCATACGCTGACGACATTGACATCATAGGGCGTACCAAGCGAGATGTTACTGCTGCCTTCAGTGCTATTTATCGGGAGTCTACCAAGATCGGTATGGCAGTAAATGAGGGCAAAACAAAGTATATGTTATCGACAAGTAGAGACGTGCGGCGTATTGATTCTCAGATTACGGCCGATAACTATACTTTTGAAACAGTCAAGGAATTTATTTATTTTGGCTCCGCCGTTACCACCAAAAATGATGTCAGTCTGGAGATCAAGCGTAGGATCACTCTTGCCAACAGGTGCTACTATGGTCTCAATAGGCAATTGAGTAGCAGAGACCTCTCTCGTGCGACAAAACTAACACTCTACAAGACACTCATCCTACCCGTGCTTCTTTATGGCGCTGAGGCATGGACCCTATTAAGTACTGATGCAGCGGCCTTGAGAGTGTTCGAGAGAAAAGTCCTACGTAAGATCTTCGGTCCAGTGCGTGTTGGCGATGATTTCCGTATCCGATTCAACAGTGAGTTGTATGTGCTCTTCAACGACATTGACGTTGTACAGCGTATTAACATCCAGCGGCTGCTGGAATATTTCCAAATATTTAAAAATTATCACTAGAAATCTAAATGTGTGTGAAGATAAATTCTAATTAAACTAGCAATGACAAAAACCAAAAAATTTTAACAGAGCTAATGTTAAAGGGTAACAGAGCAATTCTAAGTGATTAACGGAAAATAGTCAAGGAAGAAATATGATGGATATTGTGGGAAAAATTAGACTTGCTGCAGGTATCCCACTCTATATACAAATTGTAGCCTCAGGTGTCCCCAATTAAAACCAATAAGTGGTATATACCAAATAATTTTAGAACTTGAAATATAGTATATAATAATTTTACAAAATTTTTCTATTTTTCTTTGTCATTACAGCACTTCGATGCTATACTTGCAGTTATGTTGAAAATACTGAATCATTGGATTTCTCTTGTATAAACGATCCCAAGCATGAGACAAATTGTACAAAGAAATATTGTACAATAACACGTCAAGACGTATTGGTAATTAACGAATACCGATTATTTTCTTATAGCCATTTTTTTTGGCAAGGAAGATATAATTACAAAAAAATTGTGTCACAATAGAATTTTAAAATCAGAGGTGGAGCAGGACATTCTGAATCCTTTATTGCAGCAAGAAAACATATCGCATGTAGAATGGAAGGTTTTAAATAAATTTCAAACTCATGGCCTTTTGATGATAATCGAATATTCTGTAGATAAGGTTGAAGTCGCCGTGGTCTAGTAGGTAGTGTGTTGGCTTATTAGACGAAAGGCCCGAGTTCGAATCCCAGGTCAGACATCAAAATGAAATATGAAAAAATATTTCTTCGGCGACTTCCTCTCAGCAGATTTCTGGCAAAAACTCTGAGAGTAAAAAAATTGCCATGAAAAAGCTTCTCAAAAAATCTGTCGTTCAGAGCCGACTTTAAACTGTAGGTCCCGCCACTCATGTATAAAATTAACGCACACAACATGAGTGGTGTTGAGAAGCTATATAGGCCGTAATCCTGACTGAAGGGTTGTAATGGCCAATTATGTATGTATGTAAGGTTGACAATTTTTTGTAAAGGACTGGAGTAGAAAGTAATTTAATCTCGTAGGAAAATTGCAGCTGCTCTTAAATGTATTTAAAAATGAATTTTTTGTATGAAAATTAAAATTGTAAAATTACTTTGAACCAAACTTTACTATGATCAATTATTGCTAAGCAGTCCGTTACGAAAACTTGTAAATATTTTTACAAATAATTTAAAGATTTCAATTTCCAATTGTCCATTATTACTTGTATTGTAGTAAAGATAGGTTCATATTTTAAAGCTTTATATTTTTGGAATTTATAATCAAGGTGTTCATATCTTTAATATATATTCTGCATTACTTTCAGAAACCTGATGGCAAAGTCATTTCATTCTCACGCGGTTGCGAGGATAAACCATTGGTAAGATTAAGTCTTATTTAAATCATATTTAATCACAATCCTGATGGGAACAATGTTTTATTCTATTTAATTTATATTTTTAAGTAACTTCTAAGAGATTAAAGCAAATATTTCTTTTCAGTACTTGAATGCGGTTAAAACGGATGCTACATATAAAATGTATTTCCGTTCATGTACTTCAGATCTGTGCAACGATTCGGATGGCAAAATTTCTGCCACAAAAGTTGATCCCGATTTTGGTGCTGCTCCCAATATGATAATCAAAGGAAGAAAATATAATGCGGAAGTATAAAACAAAATCATTTATTTAATGGCTGGCATAGCAACAAGAATGAAATAAAAAAACATAATTTCCATTTAAATAAATAAACATAATGGATTTTTAATTACAGACAAGTATTCTCTTATACGCTTAAGTTTAAATACAATTTGATTAGGCCCGTTACACAATATTGTATTGAATTATAAGAGCTTTCACTGTTAAATTTCAAATAATGCCTAAAATTATGCAATACATATTGAATAAATTTCACTTAACATTTCGAACAAATAAAACAACAATCTTATATATAAAAATGAATGTGTGTTTGATTGTATGTTTGTATGTTTGTATGTTTGAAGTTTATAGACGATTAAACGGCTGAACCGATTTTCTTGAAATTTTCACAGTATCTTCCTGTATGTCTGGAAGGAGTTATTGGCTACTTTTTATGTTGATATTCCAAATGAGCGAGGGGCCATGCCCACGTATGCTACATACTACATACTTAATATTTAATTGCATTTGAAATATATTACTCATACGCATAGTAGTTACCCCTACAAGTATGCTATCTGTGATTCTTGATGTATAAAACCAAAGAAAATAAAGTGTAAAGAACGACGCGGGGGGAAAGATAGAAGGGAAAGAAAAAAATTTTGTAACCAACATTTATGAAAAAATTCACCAAATAAGAAAAAATATAACCAAAATTAAATTCGTAGACTTTTGTTTTATTTTTTTTTTTTTCAAGTTTAAATTATCTATATACATATATAAAAATGAATGTACTTTATGGAATCGTAAACTATGCATTTAATCTGTAGCAAAGTTGTTGTGCATGAGCCGACGAAGGTTTCTAAGTTGGTATAACCAATTTCCGACAGGTGGCGCCACTGAAAATTCTTCGAAATTAATTAAAGCGCAAACTGTGCATTTGATCCTGTGTTGAAAAGAAAAGAAAAGAGCATTACTAGCCTCAGAATCAGCATTGAGACTGAAAAATCTTCGAGTACATGCCGCACACATCCGTTCGCATGAATCACTTGAACAATGAATCACTTGATCGAATGCGTACTACTCAGGCCCGTTCGTCTGAATCATCTGGACAACGGGAAACAAAATCAATAAAATGATTCAAACTTAATTGGATATTTGTCTAATGTCTTTCCTTCAAATTTATTTTAGTTTGTAGTGCAGCAAAGCGCGCAGGGTACAGCTAGTAAAATATACATAAGTACGTACGTATGTACGTACGATACATTGAACACCGACCGATGATGATGATGTTGATGATGCCGATGACGATGATGTATCGGTCTGGTTTTGTCGGTTTGGCATCCAACATTACAAATTGGTTTTGGCATACGGCACATTATGAATGCAGAGAAATAAATTGATATTTTGTAACTCATAAATATGATATAAACCAATAGGCAGTATACATATGCATGTATGTATATATGTACATACAACCTCAACAGCATGTACATATGTACATACACACTCTCTAAATAATCCCTGCAGTCAGACTGGGTCTATATGTCTTTTTGTCAACAGCACTAGTTCAAATGTCCCCAATCTTTCAATATAAAAAATACAGAGACAAAAGAAGTGGTGTATATCTAGCGACATTGTCAACAAACAATTAATTGTACACCATACAATATTGTATTGACATATAAGCCTTTATTGAAATATACCTATGCTGTTGACATTTATGTTTTTTATGCGTAAAAAATTCTACTGCGTAATAGCTCTCCTCTATTTTCTCAGTACTATAATTCCGTGGTTTTATTAAAATTTGGAAATTGTTTGTGTAAGCATTAAAAAAGTGATATTATAATATGACAAAAAGAAATTATAAAAAGCAAATTAAAAAACAAATTGATTTATATAAAAATAGAAAACAGTTTTGAGTGAAAGAAATGAAACAGTGTCAATGAAGCTATAGGCGAAGGAGAAAATTATAGTGTTGATGAGATCGCTGTGCCAAAATTTATACTTTATTGCCTACCATTAAATTCCAATTTTTTAATAATTACACTTTTGCACACCTGCATTCCAGAAAAATGACCGATCCACCAAGGTAAGTTTTACCAAGCGTTTCAGTGCTACTGATTTGTTTTTCTGTATTTCTTTTTTTTTTTTGTAGCTAATTCAAAATGCGGCTGCTGCCAAGAGGTCTCAAAACGGTTGTTGAACACAAGTGTTGCTAGATAGATTGGTTTTCCCGAAATTCCATAGTCGACAAAATTATTATTATATATAATTTTTTGTTAAATAAACTTATGATTTAAGCAATAGTGTACAATTTAATTTATTTGCTTAGATACCGGCTTAAAGGCCATAATATTAAAAAAAGTAAAAAAAACTAGTGACAATGTCGCTAGTATGACACCACCTATTTACTATTGATATTTCCTACAGGAAAGTTCCATAAGTTATAGAAATGTACTAGTAAATTCCTGGTTCTAATGTCACCATATAGATCCATGAGAAGTACCTAGTCAATACGAAGTCAATAGTCATTATGTCACTAGAGGATTTTCAATGACACCGACATGTTAAATGTCTATAGCACTAAGCCTTGTACGGGGTATAATTCGACACTAGTACTGTTGACAAAGTCAATAGCGATTCAGCACATTTTTAATATTGACATTTCCTACAGGGATGGTATAATCTAATTACCTCCTTACATACTTATGTAGACATTTAAATTGCTGGTTATGAAGGCTTTCAAAATAATCAAACGACTCGTATTCAATTAATATAACTTTTCTTTGAATATTTTTAAAAAATTTCCTTGTTGTAATGTTGCTAACAACAAATTGTTATTTGATTTTCAATCATATGGTCATTATTATATCCCCTCTATGCTCCCCCAACTGCCGCTTGCAAACCTTTTGAAATTCTCTTGATTTTGAAATTAAATTTTTTTTTTCAAACTTTGAATATTCTGTCAAAGTACCTGCTGTTTTCCCCATCAAAATCAGGAATTTTTCAACAATTCAAATCAGTTGAAAATTTTTTAAGCAAGAAGTCGCATGTCATAAAAATTAAAATTTTTATTTTTTTTTTTCACCAACCCCCCCACCATATAATAATTCTTTAACCGTAAAGCGTTTTTCATTCTTCGTAACGGTCCATCTAAATACATTCAAAAGGAGTTTAACGAATACAAAGAGTCGTATATTTCAAAAGAGGAATTTTAAGTTGTTATTAAGAAAAGTGCAATAGACATCATTATGAATTCTGAAAACGGTAATCCAAGTAACGTAGCCAAAGAACAAGCCGAGGAGAAGCCCAAGACACCAGTGGAGCCAGCAAAAGCATCGCCACTGCCTGTATCAAGTATCAATGGATTTAATACGGAAGAGTTTTTGGCCCGTGTCAATATGAATGAGAAAATCAATTATTTACTACGATCACCGACCAAAACTGCCAACGGAAGTCGTCAGCGTTCGGTATTTACGGCAATAACTCCGGTAAGTAGCGGTGGAAAATGTGTTGGTTCAGACCATTTACCTAAAATGAGTGAATCATGACTGTCATGCAGTGTGTCACCATTTGAATGAAATTAAATTTCTATTTGACATGTTACGACAGACGTTTAGAAAATTTCATAAACTTCGAATAATTCGGAAATTTTCGAAAATGTCAATATTCAAAGAAATTCATAGAATTTGGGGCAGCCCTAGCCGAAATATTGATGGAATTTAGATATTTCGTAGAATAATTGCATTCACTGCTTTTAGTTCGAAAATATAGCGAAGATATAAAGTTTCTTTTTTAAAGTTTTCTGAAATACGAAATTTCTTCAAACGGTTAAAATATCAAAAAGTTTTTCGATAATTCTTTTGGTTTTAGGAGTTTTACCCCTTTAACCTTAATTATTCACCGTTTTGTCCGTTATCTTGTTTCTTTTCTTATAACACATTTCATTATTCTTCTTTCATAAAAATGGGGAAAAAAAAGAATTCATTTATGAATCCCAAAGTGTATCATAAGTATATCCCGATGAAGCCCCAAGACATTGAAGCGATGTAATTTGATTGACAAAATTCTTTTCCATTGGTTGAGCCTTTCCGGCGATTGCCTCCTTCAGTCTGTTCTGTTTGAAATCTTAAAAATTCCAGAAAACATTTGAAAATTTTATTCCCTTTTTAGTCCCGTTTCAATGCCAGTGCTGCACCATTTATATCACAGCAACATCGCCTCAGTGGTGGTACTGGCGTAATGACGCCAAAAGATGCTTCGACCCCATCAGGTTCAATGCCAACAAGACAGCTACCGATACCGGTGCATATGAGTGCCGCATCTCCCCATCATTATGGTGGTTATGAATCTCCAATAACCAGTCGTAGTGGTGGTATGACACGTGGTGTTTTTAATGCCACCCGTTATCCGGTAGCGCCACCGCCATCACCCATTTATGGTTATGAAAACGATATTTGTCGAATGGTAATTATTGTGATGCCACTTTATTGAAATGCAATAAAAATTGATATATGTGAACCCCCTCTCATTCAGCCCCCCACCATGTCTCCCTCACATCATGCCCAACAATTTCCACAGCCTATGCCGCCACCACCTTATGCTATGGGACGTTTAAGTGGCAGTCATCGTGGTGTTGAATATGAACATCCCACACCACCACCATGTCCAGGTGCTGGACCTATTGCCATGACCAATGGTACTATACAACTACGTTTGAGAGATGGTATACGGTAAGTTAGCAAAAAAAAACAGTTACATTTCAAAAACTCTACAATAAATAAACATGCTTACAGCATTGATATGACTTTGGATAAGGCTGTACGTGTCTTGAATCAACGCAGTATGGTGGCTATAGCCTTATCGCGTAACTGCAGTAACTCGGCATTAATACATCCCAATGGACGCATACTCCAAAGCGGTTCGAAAGTTGAAATCGTCACTTATGATGGCATGAAGACCAATAATTATGTGTAAGTATTGGGGTGTTTTAAAGGAAACGTTTTTTGATTGCTTCTTAAAAATGATATTTTCTTAATAGACGATATGCCAAAATGTGGTATAAAGGAGTCAGCTTTACTAGTGAATCATGTGCTTTGATTTATTTGGTCGATACTGCTGGTACACGTACAACCACCGATACTTTTACCGATTTAACTAAGGACTATACGTTGACAGTATTTTATGAGTAAGTAAGGCAAATGGTAACAATTTCTTGGATCGTTTAAGAATGGTATCGATTGACAACTACGATGGCAACTAATATCATGTGTAAAAAAAGTTCTTTTTTCGATATCGCAATACCCGTTTACCATAAACGACCCCAGAAAATTTTTATTAAACTCTTAATAAATATAGTAAATCTGTTTTTTTTTAGCGATTCCCGTCATGGTCCTTCTTATGTCCAGGATGCCAATGAAGTTATTCAAAATTCTACTTATACCTGTACCGATGAAGGCACTGAAATTTACGATATCAATGGTTTTCGCATTACCCAGGCTGCTGATGGTCTTGTCAAGTAAACTCTTTTCAATTTAATTGCTTGAATTTGAAAATCAATATTTTCCATCAATAGATTGACACGCACTCACAACAAATGTTTGATACGCACCAGCCCTGGCAATGGTTCAGCCACTCTTACGACACCCGGTATACATTGTACAGCTTCATTGGGAAAGACTTCGCATTTGTTTGTAAGGTATGTAAAACGATTTTGAAAGTCTTAATTCATTTCTAGGGTGTTATAGTACAAGATAATAAAAACACACCCATTAGGTTCAAGTATGATACGTTTTGTCTAATGAAAAAAGCAAAAGATTCTATGGAAGCGAATGTTGCATTCGCCATAGACAGAGTAGTAAAAAATTTGTGGCTCGTCCATATTACAAGATAAGAACCTTCCAGCTAAGCTCTCAAGAGCCAATGGCATTGAATTACCGCTGTGTGTATGTTTATTATTCTTTTCCATTGTCTAAAGGTAGGTGATGATCGTGAAAGTTAACTTATTTCAGAAGCTTTAGTTGTTGCCATCAAATTTCTAATCCTCAAACCTGGCTTGACCACCGCCGTTTGATTTTTGTCGAACGTTGTCGCTATATTATGAAGTTACCGTAGTTCAGTAGGCAGTGTGTTGAATTTCTAAACGATTTTCATTATTTTATTGCAATTTTCGACAATTAGCCTTCCTGAGCAGAATGCAACATCAAAATTACCTACTACTGTATACATACATCATTGGTCATTACAATCCTTTAGTCAGGATTACGACCTACAGTGAGTGCCAAAAGTGAATAAACACCACTGAAATATTCATTCGCTTAGGATAGCGAGAAAAATAAATGAGAATAGTTTATTACTTATAAAATGTTGACTCACTTAAGGCGCTCACTGTAGTTTCTCACACCACTTATGTGCGTTAATTTTTATACATGAGTGGCGGTACCAACTGTTTAAAGTCGACTTCGAACGACAAATTTTTGAGAAACTTTTCATGGCAATTGTATTTACTCTCAGAGTTTTTGCCAGAAATCTGGTAGGAGGAAGTCGCCGAAGAAATATTTTTTCGTATTTTGTTTGGTTGGCTGTGGTTTGAAGGGAGGCCTCATGTCTAATAAGCCAACACACTACCTACTAGACCACGGCGACGACTGTATAAGAGCCATAAATATTACTTGTTAATCTAGAAGAAACTTAAACGAAAGCAAATATAGAACTTATACCACTCAATATATCGTTGGTCTCATGTAGAAAGGCCCTAACTTAAACTTTTTTCGAAATTGATTTTTTTGTGATTCCAATGCATTTAACACAAATACACATTGGAATCACAAAAAAATCAATTTCGAAAAAAATGTGAGTTAGGGCCTTTCTACATGAGACCAACGATATGTAAATTACTTTTTACTACGCCTTTTAGAATTTATTTAGAATTTTATCATATTTATTTTTTAATATTCTTTCCTTTTTATTAGGCGAAACGAGAAACGTATGCATTTTGATGGCTCCTGTTTTATTGTTCGTAATGCCGGTCATTCTGCTGGTTTTAATGAAAACAATTTGTTAATCGTTTATTAGATCTCCACAATTTAAATGACCATTACCGATCCGAACATATTTTTAATATCCAAATCAAAAACAACAAAAAAAAAACGAAACGAAAAAAAATGAAAAATTAAGAATTTAAAATCCGTTCTGCGCATTCGAAAAAAAATACGAAAAAAATTTCATTTTTTTTTTGAAAAAAGAATACGAAGAACTTGAAAACGCAAATTAAGACTTAAAAAGTGTTTCTTTAACAAAATTACCTGTAGTGCTGTTAAGTGTACCCCCAAAGAATAGAAGATTGTTAATGACAAAATCAGTTGATAAAGTTACTCAAGTCCCCCAGTAGTTGTACACCAAAAAGAAAAAGAAAAGCTCCGAAGAATAAATCAAAAATTGTCGTTTCCCCTCTCCTCATTAAGCTACTTTCCAAAATATATAGAAACTTAACTAACAAAAATAAATAAGAAACCATAATGAGGGATGGAAAGAAATAAAAAATATGAAACAAAAAAACAAGAATTAAAAACAAACAAAAAAAAAAAAAATAAAACAAAAAATACGGAAAAGTTAAAAGTAACGAGATTTTAAAAGGAAAAAGAATAAAAGAGAAAAAAAACTTACTTGTACGTACGTAACTTACTAAGGAATTCAAAGAAGAGAAAAAAAGAGAAGAACAAGTAGAAACTAAAACTTAAAACTAAAAAGGATAACTTTCTTACAAGTGCTGGTGCTGTGTAATTGTTCTCCATTCTTATCAGTTAATGTTAGTGTGTAAAAAGGGGAAGTTATCCCGTTTAATGTGTATTGGTCAAGTAGAAAAATCAAAAACTACAAAAACAAATAAGAGGAAAACCTTAAAAGTGTTGTTCATCATACCCCCCCTCTCAATGGTAATCAAAAATATCTTTTACATTTACAAAACCTGCGTATAAACACGGCAAATCATATCCGTATATCCGTATCCGTATAACTCTGCAACCATGTCCGTAAATGTTAATGTATTTTCCCTTTATTGAAATGGTGTTGTTTTCTTTTTTGTTTTATAAAATTTTCTTATTTTTTTTTATTTTATTCTCCTTTTTTATATAATTGTAATTGTAATTGTAGTTTTAATTAATTAGAATAATTTAATCTGTACTTAACTGAGACAAGCAATTTGCAATTAACAAAGTTTAGTTTGTCTTGGTTTGCATTTAAAAAAAAAAAAATTTTAAAATGTTCCAATCTGTAAGACGACAATTTGGTGAAAAATTTTAACAAAATTATTACAAATAAATTGATATCGAAATTTTATGGTATTACAAAATGTTATAAATAATATTGTTTGTTTTTTTAACTACTTAAACAATTATTATTACGAAAGAAAATCTTTCTAAACACAATGCTTTACAGCGTAAGATTCTTTGCCTTATTTTTTTTTGTTAAGGTTGGCTAGGATTTTGAAATTAATGGCTCGATTATGGGGTCAGTTGCTGTCCATAATGGACCCATAATGATTAAATGTCGGATGTTAGAATGGAGGAAAGTACAAGTTGCCACATGGCAACACAAGGAAGTTGCGGTAGATATCTAGAAACCATTATACTGTTGATATTGAATGTTTATAATCTGAGAGCAAGGTTATAAAAAATTGTTACGTTTTTTATCTTTTAAAAACGTTTAAAAATATGAGTTCGTAGATTGCAAAAAAATAAATAAAAATAAATTGGTGTTTTACTTTTAATTAAAATCTTTTATTATTCGCACAATTCTGTGTGCCACTGTTCACAGCTTGATGTAAACAACAACAATTGCTTTGTTATTCCTCTGTTTATACCCTTTGCATAAACAATAACAATTACTAGACAATTATTCAACAGATCTTTGTAACGGAGATCTTCAAACTACGAATACTCTCTTCAAACGCACCGCATCTGAACTTCACTAACCCACTCGGCTGTTTTGCCTTTCCTTTTATATGGCAGAGTAAACAGTCTGATGAATGTTCTTGAAGACGAATCTTCATGGCTTCGCCTTCTCGAAATCTCTATAAATGGCAACATACATACATAAATAATTGGCCATTACAACCCTTCAGTCAGGTTTACGGCCTAGCTCCTCAATACCACTCATGTTGTGTGCGTTAATTTTATAATAAGCCAACACACTACCTACTAGACCACGGCGACTTCTTGTCAACTTAAATGTCAACATCGTTGTTTTATTATTGTTGTTTGTGTATTTTGTTTACATTTATTCTTATAGTGTTTGTTGTTGTATTTTTGTTTACTTGTTTACCATTTTTTATACTGGTGTTTGTTATTGTGTTTTTGTTTATAATTTTAATGTTAAGCGATGTAAAAGCAAAACGCCAGTATCTAGATTTGTCATTTTTGTAACATTATTAAAAAATACGTGCAAAAGAAATTAAATAAATTGTATTAGAATAATCGAACAATAAAATCAAATGAAACGTCCAACAAAAACCCACTTCACTTCAATATTTCATATATTGGTTGATGCTCTTTTAGTGAACGTAAACTAACTTCAAAGAAACCTTAAAACCGAAAGTGTTAAGTGTATGTAAGGATTACGTCTTCATTTAAAGTTTCTCTAAATTTGTAATAAAAAAGAAGTTTTCCTCAAAAATAAAGGCATTTTCCCATTTGCCTTTTTCGTTTGCTTGACAGACTTACGTATGTATTTGAGTTAAATAAGTGTGTATATTCGTTAATGTTTTTGTTGTTCATAATACATATACAGTTTATAAAATAATTAACTAAGCCCATAATAGCAATAATAATTTATAGCACTTCACCAGGTAATTAGTGGCACGTTGTTATTGTGGAGAAACTCTTATTGGTTTTAATTAAGGCTAATTGACCTCGTAAGCGCCAACGCTTGTAAGAAATTTGATATTCTTGACATCAGTGTTAGGTTGCATGTGGGAAAAGTTTAGCACAGATTTGTTTTGAGGTTTTTTTTAAATTGTTCTCTAAGGGAATACAAAATAAATATTTTTCTTACTCTTTTCTTCTTCTCTTTACTCAATCAATTACATGTTTGTTGTTATGTTTCCTAAGCGATGACCAAATCAACAACATTTGGCAAATAAACAATTGTTTCAAGACAGAAAATCATGAGATAATAATGCTGACAGAATAAAGAATAGAGAAAACTGCCTTTTTTATTTTAGTTTGTCTCTTATATTTGCTTGAGTGTTAAGGTGTATAAATATGGGAGTACGAATGCTGCAATTCTCTTATTTCTTTGAAGTGTTTACAAAGGAAGTCCAAATGGCCGGAAGTTCAAACAAATAATCAAAATAGTGTATTTGACCTTTTCTTTCAAAACTCTTAAAACTTTCGTATTATTATATGCCGGCGTAGGAATGTTTATTTACCCTTATTAACACGATATATGCCGTCCATACGTCTAGTATGTTTCTTTATAATTGCTTGTGTGTTCAGGGATTCATATAATGATCCCTGTTGAGTTGCAAGAAAAAGCTTTTACGAGTATTTCTTTATGTTTTCTGTACATCTTGTTAATGGCATCATTTAATCTAATAGTGAGAGCTGAGAGCAATTATTATAGAACTCACTTATGGCATTTCAAAAAATATTAAAGAAAAAACACATACGCATACTCTACATTCACGATTATTAGTTCTCTTGAGTTTATTAATTCCGCATCCTGTTTAGTTAGTTTAGTTGTATGACATGTTTTAAGTCCTTTTACTTTCATGCTATTAACTTTTCATTACAGGATAATAGAAAAATAGTTAGTGAAAGTAGCTTGTCATAGCTTTTTATAACTTGATGACAATAAAGTATTTAATCCTTCTAAATAGTTTTTGAAGGCATTATGAATTACATATATATGTAGCATACATGTTCTATATATAAAGCAGCGCTACTAGAAGTGTATCTAAATGAGGAGATGTAGATACGAATTTCTATCTGGCAGTGTGGAGGATATGTGTTTATTACAGCCATTGAACAGACCAAAGAAATTTCACATAACCTGCATGGCTACCGAAACTCAAAACAAACGATTGAAAAATATAACCAGTAACGAATATAGCCGAGTAGGCAAAGTCATGCGTTGATAGTAATATGCTTGAAGTTACATGAGCTTGGCATTCACCTTAGGGTAGTCAAGATATGCTGCCAAGCCCACCAATTCCTGTCAAAACTCCCCATCGGTAGAAGTTAAATTTAAGCAATTTTATAATTCAATGAATATTACATACGTACGCTAATAACCATTTATTTTCCGAAATAAAATTACATTGTATCAACAGTATCTAAATGTTTAATTGTGCTTTTAAAAGCTTAACACCTCAGCCCTTGTCAATTTGCTTAATTTCGTATGTATGACACAAGATTTAAAATGATTTATATTCATACCCTTTCAAATACTATACAAATATACAAGCCAATGTACTACGTATATATATACGGATATACATACAGACTACATAAGAATATTGATTCAAAACACGTTTCCCCATTTAATCCTTTAATAATCTTTTGAATGACCGTGTCGTTTACCAAACTAAACCAAACCAAATGAAACAATATCTTCTCCTGGTATTTGTAAAACGAACTTCATTAGATTTTATTGTTTTTGTCGCCGTTGTTGTTGTTACAATGGCAACTAGTATTTTAATTATAATCCCATCATGTGAAAACTTTTTAGATTTAATTATTGAAATTTTAATATTATTTTTGGAATAATGTCTCATAGGAAATAACCCTTAGGAATTGTTATTAAACCCCCTGTTGCAGACGAACTTTTATTCGAAAGTGGATTTTCAATGGGCCTTGTTTAATTTTTAAAAGCATTTGTAGACAACAATAAATGCTATTTTGAAAGAAAATAAAAAAAAATATTTCATTGTAGCTGAACTGTAGTTTCCAGAAGAGTATGACATTTTTTCTGGCACGGAATAAACAAAAATATGCTTAGCTTTGAATGATCCTATGTTGGCTTTAAGAAGCATAATCACTACATGGAAAACCTTTATCCGGAACTGATTGTTGTATGAGTTAATTTTTATCTATTAGTGATGGCATCAACAGTTTAACCGTTTGAGTGCGAATCGTCGCTATAGCACCGAATCGGTAATGCGCAAAATAGCGGTTCGTCGATTTAGCGAGTTTGGCGTTCAATTAGTGACGACTGCTGCGACTGTTATGTATAAAAAAATATTTTTTCCCAATTTCTCATAGCAATTTTCAGTTAATTTACCCCCAACACATAGCACTTAAACGGTTAAAGTCGACTCTGAACGACAACTCTCAGAGATTTTGTCAGAAGATTGCTGAGAGGAAGTCGCCGAAGAAAGATATTTTTTTATATTTCGTTTTGTTCAAAATGTCTGAGCTAAGCTTTGAACCACGGGATCTAGACGACGGCGACTTAAGAGTGTTTTCTCATCGCCATAACCGCAAAACCTGGTGGGATATTGGCCAAAGGCACAAGTTGGATATTGTATTTGGCTAGAACAAGCGTAGAATGCCTGAATGTGGCCTATCTTGATAAATAGGCCTCAAATTACAAACATAAACTAATTTTGAGAATTTCTGTATTGTTGATAAGTTTTCATTTTCTTTAATTATCATAATTTTTATTTCGCTTTTTAATTATTTATTTTATTTATTTATTTATTTGTTTATTCAATTCCTGTACAACAAGATTTAATCTTATATTTAAAGTACAAGAGAGAAGTGTTCATAAACAACATTTGGAGATCAAACTTTTTTAATGAATAAAGTAAAAAAGAAGAAAAAGTAATAATAATAATGATAATAACAATAGTAATAAATCATGCATAATTTAAAAAAATTTAAAAAAAATTTTAAAATACTACAGAGCAAAAAACTTAAATAAAAATTTCCTAAAACTAGTTGCGTTGCTATTAAGTTGCTGAGAATGTGGAAGACAATTCCAAGGCCGTGCAGCATGAATGAAAAAATTCCATTTAGAAACAAGGTAACGATGTAGGGGAATTATGATCCTTTTACCCCTAAGTGATCTAGCAAATCTTATTTTATCGCTAAGATATCCTGGAGATTCTGAATAAATGATCCTATGCAGAAGTAATAATACACGGATGCTCAAAAGATTGTCAAACGATACACCATAAAGCCTCAGAGAAAAACGGGACACATGGTCATATCTCCTTAAACCATAGACATATCTCACAATATTATTGAATAAGACGTTGAGCTTCTCCTTGCTAACGGAATCGCAACTTGCAAAAAGTTCACAGCCGTACATTAAACCAGGAAGAAGATAACATTTTGCAATCAACCGTCTTATATTCAAAGGCGTAAATTACAATATATTGTACCTTAATTTATTAAAATTTTCCTATACACAGCTATTGCAATCATGATAAAATAATTATTAAATAATCTTTTCATAAGCGCAGAAATTATTACTTTTGCTATGAGTTTCGTTAGCCAAAAATGTTATTTGGCCATCAGCCAAAGACAAGCAAATTTGAAAAGAGAAAAGGCCCTTGTTGAAGGGACTCTGTAGCAAAATACAAAAAAAAACCAAATTGAAGGTTGCTTAGGATGCCAAAGACGAAAATAAAACCGATTGTTTAAATGTCCATACCTTCCTTTCAATTAATGTTGTCTTCCATTTCACTACTACAGGCAAACAGGATACAACCCAAATTAAATACACAAAAGCATCTGTTCTCCCATAAATTCTGGTCAACCGAAAGTCTTTTGTGTAATCGTTTGTACATAAATCGTATTTATGTATGGTAAGTGTTGCTGTGTGATGTTATCTCTACCACATGCTCATTAAAATTTATTTATATACGTATGTATGTATATTACTTGTAAATATTTTATTAAAAAAAAAAATTAAAATGTAGATTAAAATGTTAAGAAACATACGTACATATGTATGTACATACAAAACGAGTTTGGTTGAGAAAAATAAAACTCTGTTAGTTACACAAATGTTTACAATTCTTAATTTTAGTGTACATTATCAATATGTATGTAAATGAGTAAATGTGTCAATGTTTTCATATGAAACCATATTTAGATGTAAATACACCAAACGGATGTAACACTAATCCAACACTTACACACACATGGACATACTATGTATATGAGCATACGTATTAATGGCCTTAAATAATATACTCACACAAGTATGTAAAGAATTTATTTATAAAACATAATGACAAAAAAAAAGAAAAAAAATAGATTCTTTCGTTAAATAATAAAGATAACAATGATAGGTATATAATATGCATACATACATATACACATATGTATATATGTATAAGTGAATAAAAATATTTACATGTATTAAAATTTCTATCTTGTCATCATTATTTCAAATACATGTACATATACATACATATAGATTTGGTTAATACACATATTCGTATAAAATTTCTCTCTCTATATACAATATATATATATGTATATAAGTGTGTGTGTGTGTGTATTCTCTCTCTCTCTTTATATCTCTTTACTTTGGCGGCACTGAAGTGTGTGAAAAAAAAGTTTTTAATTGAATTTTATACCCAATTAAGTGCAAAATTCGTTTGATGTCTTTTTTCTCGCTCTTTCTCTCTCTCTCTCTCTCTCTTATGCTCTCCCTCTCTCTATCCTAATTCGAATGGGTTAAAATGGTTTTTGCTTTATTTTCTTCATCTTCTAATTACAATATAAGAAATGTAGCGATGGGTGGCTTGGCTGCTGCCATTGACAGCCCGTTTGCCATTCGTTTAAACCGTTATGTTAAGTGACAGCCAACCAAAGTGAGTGTGAACAAAAGAGTAAGAGAGGCATAATGAAAGTCCTTTGAATAAATTGAAATGTTTAAATTAAAAATTTTGTAAATGTCAAAAAAAAACAAGAAAAAAAGAAAGATGAATTCAAAATAAAAAAAGAAATTAAAAAAGGTGATGAAAATGACGATGATTTATTTTCAGGGTCTATCGGTGTGTTCTACTAGGTTTCTTTATGTGCCTTTTTTTTGGAAATGTGTTGTTTATTGAAAAACAGGAAGTTTTAGCACGAGGTGTCATTTGAGTATTCCTAAGGCGTAAATAGAATGATTAAAATTTTGTTTACCAGCATTACTAGTTAAATGTTTAACAATAAAACAATAAATTTTCATTTCATTTCCCCTGGGTTGAAAGTTTAGTGTCGGCAATCTTAAAGTCGAAACTCAGGTTTCTAATCGTCCTCAACACCTTTTTCTCACCCTTTTGCCTGGGCTATAATGACGTTGTGCATTAAAAGTTCTTACCAAAGCTTGTGCTTTCTTGTCTAGAATTAAGATAAACAGTTTATTACATTCCAATAATACATCTGTTTCACTCACTATTGGTAGTGATTGATTTGATTTATACTTTTCCAAAACTGAAATGACCCTAAAAGGATAGAACTTCAGGAAAATGCCTGCACACAAGCATTCCCCCTGCTTGTGACAGAATATATTTATTATAAAGTCGCCGTAGTCTAGTAGGCAGTGTGTAGGCTTATTAAACGTAATGCTGTGATTTAAACCCCAGGTCAGACATCTCGAGCAAAATGAAATATTGAAAAAAATTGGGCAGCTTGCTCTCAGCAGTCTTCTGCTTAAAACTCTGAGAATAAATAGAATTGCCATGAAAGGTTTCTAAAAAATCTGTCGTTTGGAGTTGACTTTAAACTGCAGATCCCGCCACTATTGAATAAAAATTAACTCAAACAACATGAGTGGTCATAATCCTGTCTATTAATGAGAGTTGCAATGACCAATTAAATAAGTAACGCGTTAATACATATATATTATGTATGTGTATTGACATCTACTATACATATAAAACATAGCAACATAGACTTTTTAAATTTTTTTAGAATTTTCTTTCGTCCTGTAAACGCTAAGTTGTTTGATTATCTTGTTATTCTTTTCTGGAATAAACAAATCAGTATCTATTCTGCCTTTACTACAAAAGTCGTGCTATATGCAGATAAATCAAATGCATTTTAAATATTCTTAAAGTATTCAAAAATATTTCTATTATGCTTTCCATAAAGGCAGTTTATTATTAGATGCAAAATTTGGAATATCTGACCAGCTGTGTGTATATCTAGAGAAACAATATTAAAAATTGAAAAACAGTTTTAAAAAATCCTTGCGGCTGCTGCTGCAACTGAGCCAATAGCAATGTCACACTGTGACACTTTAACTTTGCTGTCAAGCAGTGTGAATCGATTAATTTAATGTCTGTGTGTACGAATTCATTTCATTCATATGAAATTCATGAAACTTTTTTGTGCCACAAACACTTTTAAGAAACGCAATTATTTTTAAGTTCTTTGAAAACCCCTATAGTGACGGTAAAAAAGTTCTCTTCCCTTGGATAGTTATTAACTCTAGAAAACGAGAAAAAAGAACAACATGTTACATGTATAGATATATATATATAGTAATACATATAAAATAATTATTGTTGTTACAACAACTAATGGAAAAAACATAGAAATCAGTATCATGTTTGAATTTAAACTTTTACAACAGTTAAGTAAAGTAAAGAAAATAAACGAAAAACATAAAACTTCACTTCGCCTATGAGTAACTGAATGAATGACTGACTGAATGACTGACTGACTGAATGAATATAAGTGACTGTCTGAATGTTTTCTAAAAAAACTTTTCTAAACAACTGAAGCGAATGATAGCAGTGACGTAGAGGGAAGTTTATAATTCTACTTAGTTTTGCACTTACGGTTCATAAGAACACTTCCACCCTAACACTCGTTTAGTTGTATGAATGTCTTCGTAAACATGAAATGATACACTTGACTCTGACACAGAGAGAGAGAAGGCGACATTATAAGATTGTTTTCGAAAACTATCAAGTCAAAAGCCCTAGAGTATATCGTTGTGCTTGTGTCCTATCTTGTCTGGATAATAAAATGCAATAAAATGCTTATGAACTGAACATTAATAAAAAAAATAAGAAAATAATAAAAAAAGACATGGCTGATGGATCTCATTACATATGCATACAATCCATAGCCATTATAAATATGTACATACGTGTAGCAGCCATTGCCATGACATTACAAGATGGCCCACATGGTAAATCATTTTGCAAAAACCGGACAGAATGACATGGTCATGGTTCAATAAAAAATAATTCTGCTTAAACATGCAATCAGTGTGATGGAAAGGCCAGGAGGGGAGAGAGGGCTGAAGGACTAAAAAGTTATCATTATTGATTTGCATTCTTAAATTATAATTATATTGTATAATATGGCAATAGAAAATGCATGCATTCTATTCTATTCTATGCCACAGAATTCTAGTGCTTACTACTGACCCGGCCTTCTTTCGATTTAGTTTTGTGTTGTTGTTGTGTTGTGTGTTTGTGTAGCCCATCCATGCCTGTTAAGATTTTCTATTGGCAATAAGAGGAAAATTGAATTATTCATGCACAAATAGATACTTAAAGAGAGAAATATGTATAACCTTATTATGTATTTGAAAAGCATAGCAGCAGAAGTAAATAAATGAAAACAACAACATGCCAAATATATCAAGTTAAACCAGTGCAATAGAATTACATATAATATGCTGGCTATTCAACCTATTTCACAAATCTAAAGGGTGGGTATAGATTGAGTAATTAGTGGTTATTGTACATGTGGGAGTAATATTATTTCAAAACTCTTTTAATTTCATAATTCTTAAGTTATACCGTGTGAAGTTGTCGTAGTCAAGTATATTGTATGTTGGCGCTCATTGGACGTGAGGCCGCGGTTTGAACCCCAGATCAGACACTATATTAAAATGTTTATATATTTTGCCTCAATGGTCTTGGTTATTTGGATGATATATGGTCCCTCTGTAACGCCGATATTCCTATTCCGTCATATAATTACAGATAATGGTTGGCATCTCTCAGTCATACCAAGTCGTTATAAGGTATTCCCAGTTTTCTATTTAATTGCAATGAGTTTTCTAGGCTACAATCTGGACAGTTTAATGCAAATTTGTATCTGCTCTGTCTGGTCGCTCTGAAAGTGGGTTCACTATCCCATGTTTCTTTTACAAATTAATGAAGATTGTGTGTGATCTGTGGTGCTAGCTATTACAAGCGTATTTGCTCTGTTATTCAATTTATTGCCTCCGTGTTCAGGAACCCAGATCAGGATAATTATTTAATGTCTCGCTATCTCTTCTAAAGGTTACAGGCATTCTTAGACAATCTTTACTGACATACAGTAAATATGCGTATATCATCATACGATATACTCTGATACCAGACTCGAACCGTATCATACTCAAAGGAGTGTTCCAATGCGTCTTAATATAATCAGCAACATGGACACATGGAAAGTGATATGGTATTGTTGAAATTGGCTTTGCAAAAATATAGTTTTTGATTGAAAATTCTCTAGAAAATCAGTGGCCATTTGGGAACATATAAGAAATAGTACACCATACAGACTATAGGCAAATGATAGTCCAGAGGGACCTCTTTCCAACCGTGGTAGTGGGATAGCTGAATTGTGACACACTTTCAAAAAGGGGTGTGAAAAATTGTGACACACTTTCAAAAAGGGGTGTGAAAAATTGTGACACGCTTTCAAAAAGGGGTGTGAAGAATTGTGACACACTTTCAAAAAGGGGTGTGAAAAATTGTGACACGCTTTCAAAAAGGGGTGTGAAAAATTGTGACACACTTTCAAAAAGGGGTGTGAAAAATGTTGACACACTTTCGAAAAGGGGTGTGAAAAATTGTGACACACTTTCAAAAAGGGGTGTGAAAATTTTTGACACACTTTCAAAAAGGGGTGTGAAAAATTGTGACACACTTTCAAAAAGGGGTGTGAAAAATTGTGACACACTTTCAAAAAGGGGTGTGAAAAATTTTGACACACTTTCAAAAAGGGGTGTGAAAAATGGAGACACACTTTCAAAAAGGGGTGTGAAAAATTTTGACACACTTTCAAAAAGGGGTGTGAAAATTTTTGACACACTTTGAAAAAGGGGTGTGAAAAATTGTGACACACTTTCAAAAAGGGGGTGTGAAAAATTGTGACACACTTTCAAAAAGGGGTGTGAAAAATTGTGACACACTTTCAAAAAGGGGTGTGAAAAATTGTGACACACTTTCAAAAAGGGGTGTGAAAAATTGTGACACACTTTCAAAAAGGGGTGTGAAAATTTTTGACACACTTTGAAAAAGGGGTGTGAAAAATTGTGACACACTTTCAAAAAGGGGGTGTGAAAAATTGTGACACACTTTCAAAAAGGGGTGTGAAAAATTGTGACACACTTTCAAAAAGGGGTGTGAAAAATTGTGACACACTTTCAAAAAGGGGTGTGAAAAATTGTGACACACTTTCAAAAAGGGGTGTGAAAAATGTTGACACACTTTCAAAAAGGGGTGTGAAAAATTTTGACACACTTTCAAAAAGGGGTGTGAAAAATTTTGACACACTTTCAAAAAGGGGTGTGAAAAATTGTGACACACTTTCAAAAAGGGGTGTGAAAAATTGTGACACACTTTCAAAAAGGGGTGTGAAAAATGTTGACACACTTTCAAAAAGGGGTGTGAAAAATTTTGACACACTTTCAAAAAGGGGTGTGAAAAATTTTGACACACTTTCAAAAAGGGGTGTGAAAAATGTTGACACACTTTCAAAAAGGGGTGTGAAAAATTTTGACACACTTTCAAAAAGGGGTGTGAAAAATTGTGACACACTTTCAAAAAGGGGTGTGAAAATTTTTGACACACTTTCAAAAAGGGGTGTGAAAAATGTTGACACACTTTCAAAAAGGGGTGTGAAAAATGTTGACACACTTTCAAAAAGGGGTGTGAAAAATGTTGACACACTTTCAAAAAGGGGTGTGAAAAATTGTGACACACTTTCAAAAAGGGGTGTGAAAAATGTTGACACACTTTAAAAAAGGGGTGTGAAAAATTTTGACACACTTTCAAAAAGGGGTGTGAAAAATTGTGACACACTTTCAAAAAGGGGTGTGAAAAATTTTGACACACTTTCAAAAAGGGGTGTGAAAAATTGTGACACACTTTCAAAAAGGGGTGTGAAAAATTGTGACACACTTTCAAAAAGGGGTGTGAAAAATTGTGACACACTTTCAAAAAGGGGTGTGAAAAATTGTGACACACTTTCAAAAAGGGGTGTGAAAAATTGTGACACAATTTCAAAAAGGGGTGTGAAAAATGTTGACACACTTTCAAAAAGGGGTGTGAAAAATTTTGACACACTTTCAAAAAGGGGTGTGAAAAATTTTGACACACTTTCAAAAAGGGGTGTGAAAAATTTTGACACACTTTCAAAAAGGGGTGTGAAAAATTGTGACACACTTTCAAAAAGGGGTGTGAAAATTTTTGACACACTTTCAAAAAGGGGTGTGAAAAATGTTGACACACTTTCAAAAAGGGGTGTGAAAAATTTTGACGCACTTTCAACAAGGGGTGTGAAAAATTGTGACACACTTTCAAAAAGGGGTGTGAAAAATTGTGTCACTTTCAAAAAGGGGTGTGAAAAATTGTGACACACTTTCAAAAAGGGGTGTGAAAATTTTTGACACACTTTCAAAAAGGGGTGTGAAAAATTGTGACACACTTTCAAAAAGGGGTGTGAAAAATTTTGACACACTTTCAAAAACGGGTGTGAAAAATTGTGACACACGTTCAAAAAGGGGTGTGAAAAATGTAGACACACTTTCAAAAAGGGGTGTGAAAAATTGTGACACACTTTCAAAAAGGGGTGTGAAAAATTGTGACACACTTTCAAAAAGGGGTGTGAAAAATTGTGACACACTTTCAAAAAGGGGTGTGAAAAATTGTGACACACTTTCGAAAAGGGGTGTGAAAATTTTTGACACACTTTCAAAAAGGGGTGTGAAAAATTGTGACACACTTTCAAAAAGGGGTGTGAAAAATTGTGACACACTTTCAAAAAGGGGTGTGAAAACTTGTGACACACTTTAAAAAAGGGGTGTGAAAAATTGTGACACACTTTCAAAAAGGGGTGTGAAAAATGTTGACACACTTTAAAAAAGGGGTGTGAAAAATTTTGACACACTTTCAAAAAGGGGTGTGAAAAATTTTGACACACTTTCAAAAAGGGGTGTGAAAAATTTTGACACACTTTCAAAAAGGGGTGTGAAAAATTGTGACACAGTTTCAAAAAGGGGTGTGAAAAATTGTGACACACTTTAAGAAAGGGGTGTGAAAAATGTAGACACACTTTCAAAAAGGGGTGTGAAAAATGTTGACACACTTTCAAAAAGGGGTGTGAAAATTTTGACACACTTTCAAAAAGGGGTGTGAAAAATTTTGACACACTTTCAAAAAGCGGTGTGAAAAATTTTGACACACTTTCAAAAAGGGGTGTGAAAAATTTTGACCCACTTTCAAAAAGGGGTGTGAAAAATGTTGACACACTTTCAAAAAGCGGTGTGAAAAATTTTGACACACTTTCAAAAAGCGGTGTGAAAAATTTTGACACACTTTCAAAAAGGGGTGTGAAAAATGGTGACACACTTTCAAAAAGGGGTGTGAAAATTCTTGACACACTTTCAAAAAGGGGTGTGAAAAATTTTGACACACTTTCAAAAAGCGGTGTGAAAAATTTTGACACACTTTCAAAAAGGGGTGTGAAAAATTTTGACCCACTTTCAAAAAGGGGTGTGAAAAATGTTGACACACTTTCAAAAAGCGGTGTGAAAAATTTTGACACACTTTCAAAAAGCGGTGTGAAAAATTTTGACACACTTTCAAAAAGGGGTGTGAAAAATTTTGACCCACTTTCAAAAAGGGGTGTGAAAAATGTTGACACACTTTCAAAAAGGGGTGTGAAAATTTTTGACACACTTTCAAAAAGGGGTGTGAAAAATTGTGACACACTTTCAAAAAGGGGTGTGAAAAATTGTGACACACTTTCAAAAAGGGGTGTGAAAAATGTTGACACACTTTCAAAAAGGGGTGTGAGAAATGTTGACACACTTTCAAAAAGGGGTGTGAAAAATGTTGACACTCTTTCAAAAAGGGGTGTGAAAAATTTTGACACACTTTGAAAAAGGGGTGTGAAAAATTGTGACACACTTTCAAAAAGGGGTGTGAAAAATTTTGACACACTTTCAAAAAGGGGTGTGAAAAATGTTGACACACTTTGAAAAAGGGGTGTGAAAAATGTTGACACACTTTCAAAAAGGGATGTGAAAAATGTTGACACACTTCCAAAAAGGGGTGTGAAAAATTGTGACACACTTTCAAAAAGGGGTGTGAAAAATTGTGACACACTTTCAAAAAGGGGTGTGAAAAATGTTGACACACTTTCAAAAAGGGGTGTGAAAAATTGTGACACTTTCAAAAAGGGGTGTGAAATATTTTGACACACTTTCAAAAAGGGGTGTGAAAAATGTTGACACTTTCAAAAAGGGGTGTGAAAATTTTTGACACACTTTCAAAAAGGGGTGTGAAAAATTGTGACACACTTTCAAAAAGGGGTGTGAAAAACTGTGACACACTTTCAAAAAGGGGTGTGAAAAATTTTGACACACTTTCAAAAAGGGGTGTGAAAATTTTTGACACACTTTCAAAAAGGGGTGTGAAAAATTGTGACACACTTTCAAAAAGGGGTGTGAAAAATTGTGACACACTTTCAAAAAGGGGTGTGAAAAATTGTGACACACTTTCAAAAAGGGGTGTGAAAAATTGTGACACACTTTCAAAAAGGGGTGTGAGAAATTGTGACACACTTTCAAAAAGGGGTGTGAAAAATGTTGACACACTTTCGAAAAGGGGTGTGAAAAATTGTGACACACTTTCAAAAAGGGGTGTGAAAAATGTAGACACACTTTCAAAAAGGGGTGTGAAAAATTGTGACACACTTTCAAAAAGGGGTGTGAAAAATTGTGACACACTTTCAAAAAGGGGTGTGAAAAATTTTGACACACTTTCAAAAAGGGGTGTGAAAAATTGTGACACACTTTCAAAAAGGGGTGTGAAAAATTGTGACACACTTTCAAAAAGGGGTGTGAAAAATTTTGACACACTTTCAAAAAGGGGTGTGAAAAATTGTGACACACTTTCAAAAAGGGGTGTGAAAAATTATGACACACTTTCAAAAAGGGGTGTGAAAAATTTTGACACACTTTCAAAAAGGGGTGTGAAAATTCTTGACACACTTTCAAAAAGGGGTGTGAAAAATGTTGACACACTTTCAAAAAGGGGTGTGAAAAATGTTGACACACTTTCAGAAAGGGGTGTGAAAAATGTTGACACACTTTCAAAAAGGGGTGTGAAAAATTGTGACACACTTTCAAAAAGGGGTGTGAAAAATGTTGACACACTTTAAAAAAGGGGTGTGAAAAATTTTGGCACACTTTCAAAAAGGGGTGTGAAAAATTGTGACACACTTTCAAAAAGGGGTGTGAAAAATTTTGACACACTTTCAAAAAGGGGTGTGAAAAATTTTGACACTTTCAAAAAGGGGTGTGAAAAATGTTGACACACTTTCAAAAAGGGGTGTGAAAAATGTTGACACACTTTCAAAAAGGGGTGTGAAAAATTGTGACACACTTTCAAAAAGGAGTGTGAAAAATGTTGACACACTTTAAAAAAGGGGTGTGAAAAATTTTGACACACTTTCAAAAAGGGGTGTAAAAAATTGTGACACACTTTCGAAAAGGGGTGTGAAAAATTTTGACACACTTTCAAAAAGGGGTGTGAAAAATTGTGACACACTTTCAAAAAGGGGTGTAAAAAATTGTGACACACTTTCAAAAAGGGGTGTGAAAAATTGTGACACACTTTCAAAAAGGGGTGTGAAAAATTTTGACACACTTTCAAAAAGGGGTGTGAAAAATTGTGACACACTTTCAAAAAGGGGTGTAAAAAATTGTGACACACTTTCAAAAAGGGGTGTGAAAAATTGTGACACACTTTCAAAAAGGGGTGTGAAAAATTGTGACACACTTTCAAAAAGGGGTGTGAAAAATGTTGACACACTTTCAGAAAGGGGTGTGAAAAATGTTGACACACTTTCAAAAAGGGGTGTGAAAAATTGTGACACACTTTCAAAAAGGGGTGTGAAAAATGTTGACACACTTTAAAAAAGGGGTGTGAAAAATTGTGACACACTTTCAAAAAGGGGTGTGAAAAATTGTGACACACTTTCAGAAAGGGGTGTGAAAAATGTTGACACACTTTCAAAAAGGGGTGTGAAAAATTGTGACACACTTTCAAAAAGGGGTGTGAAAAATGTTGACACACTTTCAAAAAGGGGTGTGAAAAATTGTGACACACTTTCAAAAAGGGGTGTGAAAAATTTTGACACACTTTCAAAAAGGGGTGTGAAAAATTGTGACACACTTTCAAAAAGGGGTGTAAAAAATTGTGACACACTTTCAAAAAGGGGTGTGAAAAATTGTGACACACTTTCAAAAAGGGGTGTGAAAAATTGTGACACACTTTCAAAAAGGGGTGTGAAAAATGTTGACACACTTTCAGAAAGGGGTGTGAAAAATGTTGACACACTTTCAAAAAGGGGTGTGAAAAATTGTGACACACTTTCAAAAAGGGGTGTGAAAAATGTTGACACACTTTAAAAAAGGGGTGTGAAAAATTTTGGCACACTTTCAAAAAGGGGTGTGAAAAATTGTGACACACTTTCAAAAAGGGGTGTGAAAAATTGTGACACACTTTCAAAAAGGGGTGTGAAAAATTGTGACACACTTTCAAAAAGGGGTGTGAAAAATTGTGACACACTTTCAAAAAGGGGTGTGAAAAATTGTGACACACTTTCAAAAAGGGGTGTGAAAAATTGTGACACACTTTCAAAAAGGGGTGTGAAAAATGTTGACACACTTTCAGAAAGGGGTGTGAAAAATGTTGACACACTTTCAAAAAGGGGTGTGAAAAATTGTGACACACTTTCAAAAAGGGGTGTGAAAAATGTTGACACACTTTAAAAAAGGGGTGTGAAAAATTGTGACACACTTTCAAAAAGGGGTGTGAAAAATGTTGACACACTTTCAGAAAGGGGTGTGAAAAATGTTGACACACTTTCAAAAAGGGGTGTGAAAAATTGTGACACACTTTCAAAAAGGGGTGTGAAAAATGTTGACACACTTTCAAAAAGGGGTGTGAAAAATTGTGACACACTTTCAAAAAGGGGTGTGAAAAATTTTGACACACTTTCAAAAAGGGGTGTGAAAAATTGTGACACACTTTCAAAAAGGGGTGTAAAAAATTGTGACACACTTTCAAAAAGGGGTGTGAAAAATTGTGACACACTTTCAAAAAGGGGTGTGAAAAATTGTGACACACTTTCAAAAAGGGGTGTGAAAAATGTTGACACACTTTCAGAAAGGGGTGTGAAAAATGTTGACACACTTTCAAAAAGGGGTGTGAAAAATTGTGACACACTTTCAAAAAGGGGTGTGAAAAATGTTGACACACTTTAAAAAAGGGGTGTGAAAAATTTTGGCACACTTTCAAAAAGGGGTGTGAAAAATTGTGACACACTTTCAAAAAGGGGTGTGAAAAATTGTGACACACTTTCAAAAAGGGGTGTGAAAAATTGTGACACACTTTCAAAAAGGGGTGTGAAAAATTGTGACACACTTTCAAAAAGGGGTGTGAAAAATTGTGACACACTTTCAAAAAGGAGTGTGAAAAATGTTGACACACTTTAAAAAAGGGGTGTGAAAAATTTTGACACACTTTCAAAAAGGGGTGTGAAAAATTGTGACACACTTTCAAAAAGGGGTGTGAAAAATGTTGACACACTTTCAGAAAGGGGTGTGAAAAATGTTGACACACTTTCAAAAAGGGGTGTGAAAAATTTTGGCACACTTTCAAAAAGGGGTGTGAAAAATTGTGACACGCTTTCAAAAAGGGGTGTGAAAAATGTTGACACACTTTAAAAAAGGGGTGTGAAAAATTGTGACACACTTTCAAAAAGGGGTGTGAAAAATTGTGACACACTTTCAAAAAGGGGTGTGAAAAATTGTGACACACTTTCAAAAAGGAGTGTGAAAAATGTTGACACACTTTCAGAAAGGGGTGTGAAAAATGTTGACACACTTTCAAAAAGGGGTGTGAAAAATTTTGGCACACTTTCAAAAAGGGGTGTGAAAAATGTTGACACACTTTCAGAAAGGGGTGTGAAAAATGTTGACACACTTTAAAAAAGGGGTGTGAAAAATTTTGGCACACTTTCAAAAAGGGGTGTGAAAAATTGTGACACACTTTCAAAAAGGGGTGTGAAAAATTGTGACACACTTTCAAAAAGGGGTGTGAAAAATGTTGACACACTTTCAGAAAGGGGTGTGAAAAATGTTGACACACTTTCAAAAAGGGGTGTGAAAAATTTTGGCACACTTTCAAAAAGGGGTGTGAAAAATTGTGACACACTTTCAAAAAGGGGTGTGAAAAATTGTGACACACTTTCAAAAAGGAGTGTGAAAAATGTTGACACACTTTAAAAAAGGGGTGTGAAAAATTTTGACACACTTTCAAAAAGGGGTGTGAAAAATTGTGACACACTTTCAAAAAGGGGTGTGAAAAATGTTGACACACTTTCAGAAAGGGGTGTGAAAAATGTTGACACACTTTCAAAAAGGGGTGTGAAAAATTGTGACACACTTTCAAAAAGGGGTGTGAAAAATGTTGACACACTTTAAAAAAGGGGTGTGAAAAATTTTGGCACACTTTCAAAAAGGGGTGTGAAAAATTGTGACACACTTTCAAAAAGGGGTGTGAAAAATTTTGACACACTTTCAAAAAGGGGTGTGAAAAATTTTGACACACTTTCAAAAAGGGGTGTGAAAAATGTTGACACACTTTCAAAAAGGGGTGTGAAAAATTTTGGCACACTTTCAAAAAGGGGTGTGAAAAATTGTGACACACTTTCAAAAAGGGGTGTGAAAAATTTTGACACACTTTCAAAAAGGGGTGTGAAAAATTGTGACACACTTTCAAAAAGGGGTGTGAAAAATGTTGACACACTTTCAAAAAGGGGTGTGAAAAATTGTGACACACTTTCAAAAAGGGGTGTGAAAAATTGTGACACACTTTCAAAAAGGGGTGTGAAAAATGTTGACACACTTTCAAAAAGGGGTGTAAATATGTTGCGCATCATATCTATGATGAGCATCATATCTATGATGAGCATCATATCTATGTTGTGCATCATATCTATGATGAGCATCATATCTATGTTGGGCATCATATCTATGATGAGCATCATATTAACGATGAGCATCATACCTATGTTGCGCATCATATCTATGATGAGCATCATACCTATGATGAGCATCATATCTATGATGAGCATCATATCTATGATGAGCATCATACCTATGTTGCGCATCATATCTATGATGAGCATCATATTAACGATGAGCATCATACCTATGTTGCGCATCATATCTATGATGAGCATCATATCTATGATGAGCATCATATCTATGATGAGCATCATATTAACGATGAGCATCATACCTATGTTGCGCATCATATCTATGATGAGCATCATACCTATGATGAGCATCATATCTATGATGAGCATCATATCTATGATGAGCATCATATCTATGTTGTGCATCATATCTATGAAGAGCATCATATCTATGTTGTGCACCATATCTATGTTGTGCATCATATCTATGATGAGCATCATACCTATGTTGTTCATCATATCTATGATGAGCATCATATCTATGTTGTGCATCATATCTATGTTGTGCATCATATCTATGATGAGCATCATATCTATGATGAGCATCATATCTATGATGAGCATCATATCTATGTTGTGCATCATATCTGTGATGAGCATCATATCTATGTTGTGCATCATATCTATGTTGTGCATCATATCTATGATGAGCATCATACCTATGTTGTTCATCATATCTATGATGAGCATCATATCTATGTTGTGCATCATATCTATGTGGTGCATCATATCTATGATGAGCATCATATCTATGTTGTGCATCATATCTATGATGAGCATCATATCTACGATGAGCATCATATCTACAGTGGCTCACAGTGAAAATGGCCCACTACGAAATTAACCAGTATTTGGTTAATATTTATTAAAAGGAAGAAAATAAAATAAATATTTTTGTTTAAAATAAACTTTATTTGGTATTAAATATAAGGAACTAAAAATTCTTTTAATTACATTATTAATTCATTGATTTTTTACATTAGAAACAAAAGCAGTTCAAATTTAGGTCACCATGAAAATTACCAATTTAAAAAAACGTTAGTAGAATTCATTCCTAATCGTTTAAAATCGGTAATAAGTCAAAAAACAAAATATTAAAAATTAAAAAACTTTATTTCTTTAATAATAATATACTGGGCCATTTTCATTGTGACCTAATACTGTTTTTGTTTCTGATATAAAAAATCAATAAATTAATAATGTAATTAAAAGAATTTTTAGTTCCTTATATTTAATACCAAATAAACTTTATTTTAAACAAAAATATTTATTTTATTTTCTTCCTTTTTAATAAATAATTACCAAATACTGATTATCATGATCATGGTGGGCCATTTTCACTGTGAGCCACTGTATGTTGTGCATCATATCTATGATGAGCATCATATCATATGATGCATGATGCAGAGCATCTGATGTATGATGCAGAGCATCTCATGCATGACGCAGAGCATCTGATGCATGATGCAGAGCATCTGATGCATGATGCAGAGCATCTGATGCATGATGCAGAGCATATGATGCATGATGCAGAGCATATGATGCATGATGCAGAGCATCTGATGCATGATGCAGAGCATCTGATGCATGATGCAGAGCATCTGATGCATGATGCAGAGCATCTGATGCATGATGCAGAGCATATGATGCATGATGCAGAGCATATGATGCATGATGCAGAGCATCTGATGCATGATGCAGAGCATCTGATGCATGATGCAGAGCATATGATGCATGATGCAGAGCATCTGATGCATGATGCAGAGCATATGATGCATGATGCAGAGCATCTGATGCATGATGCAGAGCATCTGATGCATGATGCAGAGCATATGATGCATGATGCAGAGCATATGATGCATGATGCAGAGCATATGATGCATGATGTAGAGCATCTGATGCATGATGCATGATGCAGAGCATCTGATGCATGATGCAGAGCATCTGATGTATGATGCAGAACATCTCATGCATGACGCAGAGCATCTGATGCATGATGCAGAGCATCTGATGCATGATGCAGAGCATATGATGCATGATGCAGAGCATCTGATGCATGATGCAGAGCATATGATGCATGATGCAGAGCATATGATGCATGATGCAGAGCATATGATGCATGATGCAGAGCATCTGATGCATGATGCAGAGCATATGATGCATGATGCAGAGCATAATGATGTAGAGCATCTGATGCATGATGCAGAGCATCTGATGTATGATGCAGAGCATCTGATGCATGATGCAGAGCGTCTGATGCATGATGCAGAGCATCTGATGCATGATGCAGAGCATATGATGCATGATGCAGAGCATCTGATGCATGATGCAGAGCATCTGATGCATGACGCAGAGCATCTGATGCATGACGCAGAGCATCTGATGCATGATGCAGAGCATCTGATGCATGACGCAGAGCATCTGATGCATGATGCAGAGCATATGATGCATGATGCAGAGCATATGATGCATGATGCAGAGCATCTGATGCATGATGCAGAGCATCTGATGCATGATGCAGAGCATATGATGCATGATGCAGAGCATCTGATGCATGATGCAGAGCATATGATGCATGATGCAGAGCATCTGATGCATAATGTAGAGCATCTGATGCATGATGCATGATGCAGAGCATCTGATGCATGATGCAGAGCATCTGATGTATGATGCAGAGCATCTCATGCATGACGCAGAGCATCTGATGCATGATGCAGAGCATCTGATGTATGATGCAGAACATCTCATGCATGACGCAGAGCATCTGATGCATGATGCAGAGCATCTGATGCATGATGCAGAGCATATGATGCATGATGCAGAGCATATGATGCATGATGCAGAGCATCTGATGCATGATGCAGAGCATATGATGCATGATGCAGAGCATATGATGCATGATGCAGAGCATCTGATGCATGATGCAGAGCATATGATGCATGATGCAGAGCATCTGATGCATGATGCAGAGCATCTGATGCATGATGCAGAGCATATGATGCATGATGCAGAGCATATGATGCATGATGCAGAGCATCTGATGCATGATGCAGAGCATATGATGCATGATGCAGAGCATATGATGCATGATGCAGAGCATCTGATGCATGACGCAGAGCATCTGATGCATGACGCAGAGCATCTGATGCATGATGCAGAGCATCTGATGCATGACGCAGAGCATCTGATGCATGATGCAGAGCATATGATGCATGATGCAGAGCATCTGATGCATGATGCATGATGCAGAGCATCTGATGCATGATGCAGAGCATCTGATGCATGATGCAGAGCATCTGATGCATGATGCAGAGCATATGATGCATGATGCAGAGCATATGATGCAGAGCATCTGATGCATGATGCAGAGCATCTGATGCATGACGCAGAGCATCTGATGCATGATGCAGAGCATCTCATGCATGACGCAGAGCATCTGATGCATGATGCAGAGCATCTGATGCATGATGCAGAGCATCTGAAGCATGATGCAGAGCATCTGATGCATGATGCAGAGCATCTGATGCATGATGCAGAGCATATGATGCATGATGCAGAGCATCTGATGCATGATGCAGAGCGTCTGATGCATGATGCAGAGCATCTGATGCATGATGCAGAGCATATGATGCATGATGTAGAGCATTTGATGCATGATGCAGAGCATCTGATGCATGATGCAGAGCATCTGATGCATGACGCAGAGCATCTGATGCATGATGCAGAGCATATGATGCATGATGCAGAGCATATGATGCATGATGCAGAGCATCTGATGCATGATGCAGAGCATCTGATGCATGATGCAGAGCATATGATGCATGATGCAGAGCATCTGATGCATGATGCACACCCCTTTTTGAAAGGGGGTGTGAAAAATGTAGACACACTTTCAAAAAGGGGGTGTGAAAAATGTAGACACACTTTCAAAAAGGGGTGTGAAAAATGTTGACACACTTTCAAAAAGGGGTGTGAAAAATGTTGACACACTTTCAAAAAGGGGTGTGAAAAATTTTGACACACTTTCAAAAAGGGGTGTGAAAAATTGTGACACACTTTCAAAAAGGGGTGTGAAAATTTTTGACACACTTTCAAAAAGGGGTGTGAAAAATGTTGACACACTTTCAAAAAGGGGTGTGAAAAATTTTGACACACTTTCAAAAAGGGGTGTGAAAAATTGTGACACACTTTCAAAAAGGGGTGTGAAAAATTGTGACACACTTTCAAAAAGGGGTGTGAAAAATTGTGACACACTTTCAAAAAGGGGTGTGAAAAATTGTGACACACTTTCAAAAAGGGGTGTGAAAAATGTTGACACACTTTCGAAAAGGGGTGTGAAAAATTGTGACACACTTTCAAAAAGGCGTGTGAAAAATGTAGACACACTTTCAAAAAGGGGTGTGAAAAATTGTGACACACTTTCAAAAAGGGGTGTGAAAATTTTTGACACACTTTCAAAAATTGGTGTGAAAAATTGTGACACTTTCAAAAAGGGGTGTGAAAAATTGTGACACACTTTCAAAAAGGGGTGTGAAAAATTTTGACACACTTTCAAAAAGGGGTGTGAGAAATTGTGACACACTTTCAAAAAGGGGTGTGAAAAATTGTGACACACTTTCAAAAAGGGGTGTGAAAAATTGTGACACACTTTCAAAAAGGGGTGTGAAAAATGTTGACACACTTTCAAAAAGGGGTGTGAAAAATGTTGACGCACTTTAAAAAAGGGGTGTGAAAAATTTTGACACACTTTAAAAAAGGGGTGTGAAAAATGTTGACACACTTTCAAAAAGGGGTGTGAAAAATTTTGACACACTTTCAAAAAGGAGTGTGAAAAATTTTGACACACTTTCAAAAAGGGGTGTGAAAAATTTTGACACACTTTCAAAAAGCGGTGTGAAAAATTGTGACACACTTTCAAAAAGGGGTGTGAAAAATGTTGACACACTTTCAAAAAGGGGTGTGAAAAATGTTGACACACTTTCAAAAAGGGGTGTGAAAAATATAGACACACTTTCAAAAAGGGGTGTGAAAAATTTTGACACACTTTCAAAAAGGGGTGTGAAAAATTTTGACACACTTTCAAAAAGGGGTGTGAAAAATTGTGACACACTTTCAAAAAGGGGTGTGAAAAATTGTGACACACTTTCAAAAAGGGGTGTGAAAAATTGTGACACACTTTCAAAAAGGGGTGTGAAAAATTGTGACACACTTTCAAAAAGGGGTGTGAAAAATTTTGACACACTTTCAAAGAGGGGTGTGAAAAATTGTGACACACTTTCAAAAAGGGGTGTGAAAAATTGTGACACACTTTCAAAAAGGGGTGTGAAAAATTGTGACACACTTTCAAAAAGGGGTGTGAAAAATTTTGACACACTTTCAAAAAGGGGTGTGAAAAATTGTGACACACTTTCAAAAAGGGGTGTGAAAAATTGTGACACACTTTCAAAAAGGGGTGTGAAAAATGTTGACACACTTTCAAAAAGGGGTGTGAAAAATGTTGACACACTTTCAAAAAGGGGTGTGAAAAATGTTGACACACTTTCAAAAAGGGGTGTGAAAAATTGTGACACACTTTCAAAAAGGGGTGTGAAAAATTGTGACACACTTTCAAAAAGGGGTGTGAAAAATTGTGACACACTTTCAAAAAGCGGTGTGAAAAATTTTGACACACTTTCAAAAAGGGGTGTGAAAAATTGTGACACACTTTCAAAAAGGGGTGTGAAAAATTTTGACACACTTTCAAAAAGGGGTGTGAAAAATTGTGACACACTTTCAAAAAGGGGTGTGAAAGATTTTGACACACTTTCAAAAAGGGGTGTGAAAAATATAGACACACTTTCAAAAAGGGGTGTGAAAAATTTTGACACACTTTCAAAAAGGGGTGTGAAAAATTTTGACACACTTTCAAAAAGGGGTGTGAAAAATTTTGACACACTTTCAAAAAGGGGTGTGAAAAATTGTGACACACTTTCAAAAAGGGGGTGTGAAAAATGTTGACACACTTTCAAAAAGGGGTGTGAAAAATTTTGACACACTTTCAAAAAGGGGTGTGAAAAATTTTGACACACTTTCAAAAAGGGGTATGAAAAATTTTGACACACTTTCAAAAAGCGGTGTGAAAAATTTTGACACACTTTCAAAAAGGGATGTGAAAAATTGTGACACACTTTCAAAAAGGGGTGTGAAATATTTTGACACACTTTCAAAAAGGGGTGTGAAAAATTGTGACACACTTTCAAAAAGGGGTGTGAAAAATTTTGACACACTTTCAAAAAGGGGTGTGAAAAATTTTGACACACTTTCAAAAAGGGGTGTGAAAAATTTTGACACACTTTCAAAAAGGGGTGTGAAAAATTGTGACACACTTTCAAAAAGGGGTGTGAAAAATTGTGACACACTTTCAAAAAGGGGTGTGAAAAATGTTGACACACTTTCAAAAAGGGGTGTGAAAAATTGTGACACACTTTCAAAAAGGGGTGTGAAAAATTGTGACACACTTTCAAAAAGGGGTGTGAAAAATTGTGACACACTTTCAAAAAGGGGTGTGAAAAATGTTGACACACTTTCAAAAAGGGGTGTGAAAAATTTTGACAAACTTTCAAAAAGGGGTGTGAAAAATTTTGACACACTTTCAAAAAGGGGTGTGAAAAATTTTGACACACTTTCAAAAAGCGGTGTGAAAAATTTTGACACACTTTCAAAAAGGGGTGTGAAAAATGTTGACACACTTTCAAAAAGGGGTGTGAAAAATGTTGACACACTTTCAAAAAGGGGTGTGAAAAATGTTGACACACTTTCAAAAAGGGGTGTGAAAAATGTTGACACACTTTCAAAAAGGGGTGTGAAAAATATAGACACACTTTCAAAAAGGGGTGTGAAAAATTTTGACACACTTTCAAAAAGGGGTGTGAAAAATTTTGACACACTTTCAAAAAGGGGTGTGAAAAATTGTGACACACTTTCAAAAAGGGGTGTGAAAAATTGTGACACACTTTCAAAAAGGGGTGTGAAAAATTGTGACACACTTTCAAAAAGGGGTGTGAAAAATTGTGACACACTTTCAAAAAGGGGTGTGAAAAATTGTGACACACTTTCAAAAAGGGGTTTGAAAAATTTTGACACACTTTCAAAAAGGGGTGTGAAAAATTGTGACACACTTTCAAAAAGGGGTGTGAAAAATTGTGACACACTTTCAAAAAGGGGTGTGAAAAATTGTGACACACTTTCAAAAAGGGGTGTGAAAAATTGTGGCACACTTTCAAAAAGGGGTGTGAAAAATTTTGACACACTTTCAAAAAGGGGTGTGAAAAATTGTGACACACTTTCAAAAAGGGGTGTGAAAAATTGTGACACACTTTCAAAAAGGGGTGTGAAAAATTGTGACACACTTTCAAAAAGGGGTGTGAAAAATGTTGACACACTTTCAAAAAGGGGTGTGAAAAATGTTGACACACTTTCAAAAAGGGGTGTGAAAAATGTTGACACACTTTCAAAAAGGGGTGTGAAAAATTTTGACACACTTTCAAAAAGGGGTGTGAAAAATTGTGACACACTTTCAAAAAGGGGTGTGAAAAATTGTGACACACTTTCAAAAAGGGGTGTGAAAAATTGTGACACACTTTCAAAAAGGGGTGTGAAAAAATTTGACACACTTTCAAAAAGGGGTGTGAAAAATGTTGACACACTTTCACACCCCTTTTTGAAAGTGTGTCAAAATTTTTCACACCCCTTTTTGAAAGTGTGTCAAAATTTGTCACACCCCTTTTTGAAAGTGTGTCAACATTTTTCACACCCCTTTTTGAAAGTGTGTCAACATTTTTCACACCCCTTTTTGAAAGTGTGTCAAAATTTTTCACACCGCTTTTTGAAAGTGTGTCAAAATTTTTCACACCCCTTTTTGAAAGTGTGTCAAAATTTTTCACACCCCTTTTTGAAAGTTTGTCAAAATTTTTCACACCCCTTTTTGAAAGTGTGTCACAATTTTTCACACCCCTTTTTGAAAGTGTGTCTATATTTTTCACACCCCTTTTTGAAAGTGTGTCAAAATCTTTCACACCCCTTTTTGAAAGTGTGTCACAATTTTTCACACCCCTTTTTGAAAGTGTGTCACAATTTTTCACACCCCTTTTTGAAAGTGTGTCACAATTTTTCACACCCCTTTTTGAAAGTGTGTCAACATTTTTCACACCCCTTTTTGAAAGTGTGTCAACATTTTTCACACCCCTTTTTGAAAGTGTGTCAAAAATTTTCACACCCCTTTTTGAAAGTGTGTCTCAATTTTTCACACCCCTTTTTGAAAGTGTGTCACAATTTTTCACACCCCTTTTTGAAAGTGTGTCACAATTTTTCACACCCCTTTTTGAAAGTGTGTCACAATTTTTCACACCCCTTTTTGAAAGTGTGTCACAATTTTTCACACCCCTTTTTGAAAGTGTGTCACAATTTTTCACACCCCTTTTTGAAAGTGTGTCAAAATTTTTCACACCCCTTTTTGAAAGTGTGTCAACATTTTTCACACCCCTTTTTGAAAGTGTGTCACAATTTTTCACACCCCTTTTTGAAAGTGTGTCAAAATTTTTCACACCCCTTTTTGAAAGTTTGTCAAAATTTTTCACACCCCTTTTTGAAAGTTTGTCAACATTTTTCACACCCCTTTTTGAAAGTGTGTCACAATTTTTCACACCCCTTTTTGAAAGTGTGTCACAATTTTTCACACCCCTTTTTGAAAGTGTGTCACAATTTTTCACACCCCTTTTTGAAAGTGTCACAATTTTTCACACCCCTTTTTGAAAGTGTGTCACAATTTTTCACACCCCTTTTTGAAAGTGTGTCAACATTTTTCACACCCCTTTTTGAAAGTGTGTCAACATTTTTCACACCCCTTTTTGAAAGTGTGTCACAATTTTTCACACTTCACACCCCTTTTTGAAAGTGTGTCACAATTTTTCACACCCCTTTTTGAAAGTGTGTCAAAATTTTTCACACCCCTTTTTGAAAGTGTGTCACAATTTTTCACACCCCTTTTTGAAAGTGTGTCACAATTTTTCACACCCCTTTTTGAAAGTGTGTCACAATTTTTCACACCCCTTTTTGAAAGTGTGTCACAATTTTTCACACCCCTTTTTGAAAGTGTGTCACAATTTTTCACACCCCTTTTTGAAAGTGTGTCACAATTTTTCACACCCCTTTTTGAAAGTGTGTCACAATTTTTCACACCCCTTTTTGAAAGTGTGTCACAATTTTTCACACCCCTTTTTGAAAGTGTGTCACAATTTTTCACACCCCTTTTTGAAAGTGTGTCACAATTTTTCACACCCCTTTTTGAAAGTGTGTCAACATTTTTCACACCCCTTTTTGAAAGTGTGTCAACATTTTTCACACCCCTTTTTGAAAGTGTGTCACAATTTTTCACACCCCTTTTTGAAAGTGTGTCACAATTTTTCACACCCCTTTTTGAAAGTGTGTCACAATTTTTCACACCCCTTTTCGAAAGTGTGTCAACATTTTTCACACCCCTCTTTGAAAGTGTGTCAAAATTTTTCACACCCCTTTTTGAAAGTGTGTCAAAATTTTTCACACCCCTTTTTGAAAGTGTGTCACAATTTTTCACACCCCTTTTTGAAAGTGTGTCAAAATTTTTCACACCGCTTTTTGAAAGTGCGTCACAATTTTTCACACCCCTTTTTGAAAGTGTGTCACAATTTTTCACACCCCTTTTTGAAAGTGTGTCACAATTTTTCACACCCCTTTTTGAAAGTGTGTCACAATTTTTCACACCCCTTTTTGAAAGTGTGGCAAAATTTTTCACACCGCTTTTTGAAAGTGTGTCAAAATTTTTCACACCCCTTTTTGAAAGTGTGTCAAAATTTTTCACACCCCTTTTTGAAAGTGTGTCAACATTTTTCACACCCCTATTTGAAAGTGTGTCACAATTTTTCACACCCCTTTTTGAAAGTGTGTCACAATTTTTCACACCCCTTTTTGAAAGTGTGTCACAATTTTTCACACCCCTTTTTGAAAGTGTGTCACAATTTTTCACACCCCTTTTTGAAAGTGTGTCAACATTTTTCACACCCCTTTTTGAAAGTGTGTCACAATTTTTCACACCCCTTTTTGAAAGTGTGTCACAATTTTTCACACCGCTTTTTGAAAGTGTGTCACAATTTTTCACACCCCTTTTTGAAAGTGTGTCACAATTTTTCACACCCCTTTTTGAAAGTGTGTCAACATTTTTCACACCCCTTTTTGAAAGTGTGTCACAATTTTTCACACCCCTTTTTGAAAGTGTGTCACAATTTTTCACACCGCTTTTTGAAAGTGTGTCACAATTTTTCACACCCCTTTTTGAAAGTGTGTCACAATTTTTCACACCCCTTTTTGAAAGTGTGTCACAATTTTTCACACCCCTTTTTGAAAGTTTGTCAAAATTTTTCACACCCCTTTTTGAAAGTGTGTCAACATTTTTCACACCCCTTTTTGAAAGTGTGTCACAATTTTTCACACCCCTTTTTGAAAGTGTGTCAAAATCTTTCACACCCCTTTTTGAAAGTGTGTCACAATTTTTCACACCCCTTTTTGAAAGTGTGTCAAAATTTTTCACACCCCTTTTTGAAAGTGTGTCACAATTTTTCACACCCCTTTTTGAAAGTGTGTCACAATTTTTCACACCCCTTTTTGAAAGTGTGTCACAATTTTTCACACCCCTTTTTGAAAGCGTGTCACAATTTTTCACACCTCTTTTCGAAAGTGTGTCAACATTTTTCACACCCCTCTTTGAAAGTGTGTCAAAATTTTTCACACCCCTTTTTGAAAGTGTGTCAAAATTTTTCACACCCCTTTTTGAAAGTGTGTCACAATTTTTCACACCCCTTTTTGAAAGTGTGTCAAAATTTTTCACACCGCTTTTTGAAAGTGTGTCACAATTTTTCACACCCCTTTTTGAAAGTGTGTCACAATTTTTCACACCCCTTTTTGAAAGTGTGTCACAATTTTTCACACCCCTTTTTGAAAGTGTGGCAAAATTTTTCACACCGCTTTTTGAAAGTGTGTCAAAATTTTTCACACCCCTTTTTGAAAGTGTGTCAAAATTTTTCACACCCCTTTTTGAAAGTGTGTCAACATTTTTCACACCCCTATTTGAAAGTGTGTCACAATTTTTCACACCCCTTTTTGAAAGTGTGTCACAATTTTTCACACCCCTTTTTGAAAGTGTGTCACAATTTTTCACACCCCTTTTTGAAAGTGTGTCACAATTTTTCACACCCCTTTTTGAAAGTGTGTCAAAATTTTTCACACCCCTTTTTGAAAGTGTGTCACAATTTTTCACACCCCTTTTTGAAAGTGTGTCACAATTTTTCACACCGCTTTTTGAAAGTGTGTCACAATTTTTCACACCCCTTTTTGAAAGTGTGTCACAATTTTTCACACCCCTTTTTGAAAGTGTGTCAACATTTTTCACACCCCTTTTTGAAAGTGTGTCACAATTTTTCACACCCCTTTTTGAAAGTGTGTCACAATTTTTCACACCGCTTTTTGAAAGTGTGTCACAATTTTTCACACCCCTTTTTGAAAGTGTGTCACAATTTTTCACACCCCTTTTTGAAAGTGTGTCACAATTTTTCACACCCCTTTTTGAAAGTTTGTCAAAATTTTTCACACCCCTTTTTGAAAGTGTGTCAACATTTTTCACACCCCTTTTTGAAAGTGTGTCACAATTTTTCACACCCCTTTTTGAAAGTGTGTCACAATTTTTCACACCCCTTTTTGAAAGTGTGTCACAATTTTTCACACCCCTTTTCGAAAGTGTGTCAACATTTTTCACACCCCTTTTCGAAAGTGTGTCAACATTTTTCACACCCCTCTTTGAAAATGTATCAAAATTTTTCACACCCCTTTTTTAAAGTGTGTCACAATTTTTCACACCCTTTTTTGAAAGTGTGTCAAAATTTTTCACACCCCTTTTTGAACGTGTGTCAAAAATTTTCACACCCCTTTTTGAACGTGTGTCAAAAATTTTCACACCCCTTTTTGAAAGTGTGTCACAATTTTTCACACCCCTTTTTGAAAGTGTGTCAAAATTTTTCACACCCCTTTTTGAAAGTGTGTCTATATTTTTCACACCCCTTTTTGAAAGTGTGTCAAAATCTTTCACACCCCTTTTTGAAAGTGTGTCACAATTTTTCACACCCCTTTTTGAAAGTGTGTCAACATTTTTCACACCCCTTTTTGAAAGTGTGTCAAAATTTTTCACACCCCTTTTTGAAAGTGTGTCAAAATTTTTCACACCCCTTTTTGAAAGTGTGTCAAAATTTTTCACACCCCTTTTTGAAAGTGTGTCAACATTTTTCACACCCCTTTTTGAAAGTGTGTCAACATTTTTCACACCCCTTTTTGAAAGTGTGTCACAATTTTTCACACCCCTTTTTGAAAGTGTGTCAACATTTTTCACACCCCTTTTTGAAAGTGTGTCAACATTTTTCACACCCCTTTTTAAAAGTGTGTCACAATTTTTCACACCCCTTTTTGAAAGTGTGTCACAATTTTTCACACCCCTTTTTGAAAGTGTGGTAACATTTTTCACACCCCTTTTTGAAAGTGTGTCACCATTTTTCACACCCCTTTTTGAAAGTGTGTCAAAATTTTTCACACCCCTTTTTGAAAGTGTGTCAACATTTTTCACACCCCTTTTTGAAAGTGTGTCACAATTTTTCACACCCCTTTTTGAAAGTGTGTCACAATTTTTCACACCCCTTTTTGAAAGTGTGTCACAATTTTTCACACCCCTTTTTGAAAGTGTGTCACAATTTTTCACACCCCTTTTTGAAAGTGTGTCACAATTTTTCACACCCCTTTTTGAAAGTGTGTCAACATTTTTCACACCCCTTTTTGAAAGGGTGTCAACATTTTTCACACCCCTTTTTGAAAGTGGGTCAACATTTTCACACCGCTTTTTGAAAGTGTGTCACAATTTTTCACACCCCTTTTTGAAAGTGTGTCAACATTTTTCACACCCCTTTTTGAAAGTGTGTCACAATTTTTCACACCCCTTTTTGAAAGTGTGTCAACATTTTTTCACACCCCTTTTTGAAAGTGTGTCACAATTTTTCCCACCCCTTTTTGAAAGTGTGTCAACATTTTTCACACCCCTTTTTGAAAGTGTGTCAACATTTTTCACACCCCTTTTTGAAAGTGTGTCAACATTTTTCACACCCCTTTTTGAAAGTGTGTCAACATTTTTCACACCCCTTTTTGAAAGTGTGTCACAATTTTTCACACCCCTTTTTGAAAGTGTGTCAACATTTTTCACCCCCCCTTTTGAAAGTGTGTCACCATTTTTCACACCCCTTTTTGAAAGTGTGTCACAATTTTTCACACCCCTTTTTGAAAGTGTGTCACAATTTTTCACACCCCTTTTTGAAAGTGTGTCACAATTTTTCACACCCCTTTTTGAAAGTGTGTCACAATTTTTCACACCCCTTTTTGAAAGTGTGTCACAATTTTTCACACCCCTTTTTGAAAGTGTGTCAGCATTTTTCACACCCCTTTTTGAAAGGGTGTCACAATTTTTCACACCCCTTTTTGAAAATGTGTCACAATTTTTCACACCCCTTTTTGAAAGTGTGTCAACATTTTTCACACCCCTTTTTGAAAGTGTGTCAACATTTTTCACACCCCTTTTTGAAAGTGTGTCACAATTTTTCACACCCCTTTTTGAAAGTGTGTCACAATTTTTCACACCCCTTTTTGAAAGTGTGTCACAATTTTTCACACCCCTTTTTGAAAGTGTGTCACAATTTTTCACACCCCTTTTTGAAAGTGTGTCACAATTTTTCACACCCCTTTTTGAAAGTGTGTCAACATTTTTCACACCCCTTTTTGAAAGGGTGTCACATTTTTGCACACCCCTTTTTGAAAGTGTGTCACAATTTTTCACACCCCTTTTTGAAAGTGTGTCAACATTTTTCACACCCCTTTTTGAAAGTGTGTCAACATTTTTCACACCCCTTTTTGAAAGTGTGTCACAATTTTTCACACCCCTTTTTGAAAGTGTGTCAACATTTTTCACACCCCTTTTTGAAAGTGTGTCAACATTTTTCACACCCCTTTTTGAAAGTGTGTCACAATTTTTCACACCCCTTTTTGAAAGTGTGTCACAATTTTTCACACCCCTTTTTGAAAGTGTGTCAACATTTTTCACACCCCTTTTTGAAAGTGTGTCACCATTTTTCACACCCCTTTTTGAAAGTGTGTCAAAATTTTTCACACCCCTTTTTGAAAGTGTGTCAACATTTTTCACACCCCTTTTTGAAAGTGTGTCACAATTTTTCACACCCCTTTTTGAAAGTGTGTCACAATTTTTCACACCCCTTTTTGAAAGTGTGTCACAATTTTTCACACCCCTTTTTGAAAGTGTGTCACAATTTTTCACACCCCTTTTTGAAAGTGTGTCAACATTTTTCACACCCCTTTTTGAAAGGGTGTCAACATTTTTCACACCCCTTTTTGAAAGTGTGTCACAATTTTTCACACCGCTTTTTGAAAGTGTGTCACAATTTTTCACACCCCTTTTTGAAAGTGTGTCACAATTTTTCACACCCCTTTTTGAAATTGTGACACACTTTCAAAAAGGGGTGTGAAAAATGTTGACACACTTTCAAAAAGGGGTGTGAAAAATGTTGACACACTTTCAAAAAGGGGTGTGAAAAATTGTGACACACTTTCAAAAAGGGGTGTGCAAAAATGTGACACCCTTTCAAAAAGGGGTGTGAAAAATGTTGACACACTTTCAAAAAGGGGTGTGAAAAATTGTGACACACTTTCAAAAAGGGGTGTGAAAAATTGTGACACACTTTCAAAAAGGGGTGTGAAAAATTGTGACACACTTTCAAAAAGGGGTGTGAAAAATTGTGACACACTTTCAAAAAGGGGTGTGAAAAATTGTGACACACTTTCAAAAAGGGGTGTGAAAAATGTTGACACACTTTCAAAAAGGGGTGTGAAAAATGTTGACACACTTTCAAAAAGGGGTGTGAAAAATTGTGACACATTTTCAAAAAGGGGTGTGAAAAATTGTGACACCCTTTCAAAAAGGGGTGTGAAAAATGCTGACACACTTTCAAAAAGGGGTGTGAAAAATTGTGACACACTTTCAAAAAGGGGTGTGAAAAATTGTGACACACTTTCAAAAAGGGGTGTGAAAAATTGTGACACACTTTCAAAAAGGGGTGTGAAAAATTGTGACACACTTTCAAAAAGGGGTGTGAAAAATGGTGACACACTTTCAAAAGGGGGTGTGAAAAATGTTGACACACTTTCAAAAAGGGGTGTGAAAAATTGTGACACACTTTCAAAAAGGGGTGTGAAAAATGTTGACACACTTTCAAAAAGGGGTGTGAAAAATGTTGACACACTTTCAAAAAGGGGTGTGAAAAATGTTGACACACTTTCAAAAAGGGGTGTGAAAAATTGTGACACACTTTCAAAAAGGGGTGTGAAAAATTGTGACACACTTTCAAAAAGGGGTGTGAAAAATTGTGACACACTTTCAAAAAGGGGTGTGAAAAATTGTGACACACTTTCAAAAAGGGGTGTGAAAAATGTTGACACACTTTCAAAAAGGGGTGTGAAAAATGTTGACACACTTTCAAAAAGGGGTGTGAAAAATTGTGACACACTTTCAAAAAGGGGTGTGCAAAAATGTGACACCCTTTCAAAAAGGGGTGTGAAAAATGTTGACACACTTTCAAAAAGGGGTGTGAAAAATTGTGACACACTTTCAAAAAGGGGTGTGAAAAATTGTGACACACTTTCAAAAAGGGGTGTGAAAAATTGTGACACACTTTCAAAAAGGGGTGTGAAAAATTGTGACACACTTTCAAAAAGGGGTGTGAAAAATGGTGACACACTTTCAAAAAGGGGTGTGAAAAATGTTGACACACTTTCAAAAAGGGGTGTGAAAAATTGTGACACACTTTCCAAAAGGGGTGTGAAAAATGTTGACACACTTTCAAAAAGGGGTGTGAAAAATTGTGACACACTTTCAAAAAGGGGTGTGAAAAATGTTGACACACTTTCAAAAAGGGGTGTGAAAAATTGTGACACACTTTCAAAAAGGGGTGTGAAAAATGTTGACACACTTTCAAAAAGGGGTGTGAAAAATTGTGACACACTTTCAAAAAGGGGTGTGAAAAATTGTGACACACTTTCAAAAAGGGGTCTGAAAAATTGTGACACACTTTCAAAAAGGGGTGTGAAAAATTGTGACACACTTTCAAAAAGGGGTGTGAAAAATTGTGACACACTTTCAAAAAGGGGTGTGAAAAATGTTGACACACTTTCAAAAAGGGGTGTGAAAAATGTTGACACACTTTCAAAAAGGGGTGTGAAAAATTGTGACACACTTTCAAAAAGGGGTGTGCAAAAATGTGACACCCTTTCAAAAAGGGATGTGAAAAATGTTGACACACTTTCAAAAAGGGGTGTGAAAAATTGTGACACACTTTAAAAAAGGGGTGTGAAAAATTGTGACACACTTTCAAAAAGGGGTGTGAAAAATTGTGACACACTTTCAAAAAGGGGTGTGAAAAATTGTGACACACTTTCAAAAAGGGGTGTGAAAAATTGTGACACACTTTCAAAAAAGGGTGTGAAAAATTGTGACACACTTTCAAAAAGGGGTGTGAAAAATTGTGACACACTTTCAAAAAGGGGTGTGAAAAATGGTGACACACTTTCAATAAGGGGTGTGAAAAATGTTGACACACTTTCAAAAAGGGGTGTGAAAAATTGTGACACACTTTCAAAAAGGGGTGTGAAAAATGGTGACACACTTTCAAAAAGGGGTGTGAAAAATTGTGACACACTTTCAAAAAGGGGTGTGAAAAATGGTGACACACTTTCAAAAAGGGGTGTGAAAAATGTTGACACACTTTCAAAAAGGGGTGTGAAAAATGTTGACACACTTTCAAAAAGGGGTGTGAAAAATTGTGACACACTTTCAAAAAGGGGTGTGAAAAATTGTGACACACTTTCAAAAAGGGGTGTGAAAAATTGTGACACACTTTCAAAAAGGGGTGTGAAAAATTGTGACACACTTTCAAAAAAGGGTGTGAAAAATTGTGACACACTTTCAAAAAGGGGTGTGAAAAATTGTGACACACTTTAAAAAAGGGGTGTGAAAAATTTTGATACATTTTCAAAGAGGGGTGTGAAAAATGTTGACACACTTTCGAAAAGGGGTGTGAAAAATTGTGACACACTTTCAAAAAGGGGTGTGAAAAATTGTGACACACTTTCAAAAAGGGGTGTGAAAAATTGTGACACACTTTCAAAAAGGGGGTGTGAAAAATGTTGACACACTTTCAAAAAGGGGTGTGAAAAATTTTGACACACTTTCAAAAAGGGGTATGAAAAATTTTGACACACTTTCAAAAAGCGGTGTGAAAAATTTTGACACACTTTCAAAAAGGGATGTGAAAAATTGTGACACACTTTCAAAAAGGGGTGTGAAATATTTTGACACACTTTCAAAAAGGGGTGTGAAAAATTGTGACACACTTTCAAAAAGGGGTGTGAAAAATTGTGACACACTTTCAAAAAGGGGTGTGAAAAATTGTGACACACTTTCAAAAAGGGGTGTGAAAAATTGTGACACACTTTCAAAAAGGGGTGTGAAAAATTGTGACACACTTTCAAAAAGGGGTGTGAAAAATGTTGACACACTTTCAAAAAGGGGTGTGAAAAATTGTGACACACTTTCAAAAAGGGGTGTGAAAAATGGTGACACACTTTCAAAAAGGGGTGTGAAAAATTGTGACACACTTTCAAAAAGGGGTGTGAAAAATGGTGACACACTTTCAAAAAGGGGTGTGAAAAATGTTGACACACTTTCAAAAAGGGGTGTGAAAAATGTTGACACACTTTCAAAAAGGGGTGTGAAAAATTGTGACACACTTTCAAAAAGGGGTGTGAAAAATTGTGACACACTTTCAAAAAGGGGTGTGAAAAATTGTGACACACTTTCAAAAAGGGGTGTGAAAAATTGTGACACACTTTCAAAAAAGGGTGTGAAAAATTGTGACACACTTTCAAAAAGGGGTGTGAAAAATTGTGACACACTTTCAAAAAGGGGTGTGAAAAATTGTGACACACTTTCAAAAAGGGGTGTGAAAAATGGTGACACACTTTCAAAAAGGGGTGTGAAAAATGTTGACACACTTTCAAAAAGGGGTGTGAAAAATTGTGACACACTTTCAAAAAGGGGTGTGAAAAATTGTGACACACTTTCAAAAAGGGGTGTGAAAAATTGTGACACACTTTCAAAAAGGGGTGTGAAAAATGTTGACACACTTTCAAGAAGCGGTGTGAAAAATTTTGACACACTTTCAAAAAGCGGTGTGAAAAAATTCGACACACTTTCAAAAAGCGGTGTGAAAAATTTTGACACACTTTCAAAAAGCGGTGTGAAAAATTTTGACGGCCAAGGCCACTGATCTTCTAGAGAATTCTCATATATCTTTGGCCATAAATCGATTTTTTTTAAAATTCAAAATCTCGACTCACAAAATTATTTCAGCTATCCCACTACCACGGTTGGAAAGAGGTCCCTCTGGACTATCATTTGCCTATAGTCTGTATGGTGTACTATTTCTTATATGTTCCCAACTGGCCACTGATCTTCTAGAGAATTTTCAATCAAAAAATTTATTTTTGCAAAGCCAATTTCATTTCATATGGGACGATATTGCTATTGTATTAAAAGGCCTTCAAACACACCTTTGAGTATGATATGGTAGTCAAAGACCTGGTATATGCCCTAAAATTAGCTTCTAAACAAATGACCTTGTTCAGATGGATACTGTTAAACAGTTCTCAGTGCTCTGTTAAGAGCAAATTTTGCTCTGTTAACAGCAAATTTGGCACTGTTAACAGAAAATTTTAGCACTGTTAACGCTAAATGTGGCGCTGCTAAAATTTATGGGTTTTTGAATATCTTGGGTTTTCAAATTTGAATTTATCTTCACACACATACATCATTTACATGTATACCGAGTGCTTTAGTAAGATGTGACATTTATAAGTTGTTAAATTAATGACAAATTGGTATTTACACGCTTGCTTACTCAATATATGTATGTTACACCATTTCCAAACAAAAAATGCAACGGTCACCCTTTCAAGTTTCCGCAGCAGGTAGGACATAATGATCAGAGATTTATCTGTTGCTGTGTAGCAGCAATGACCTCATGTTCTGATGTAGTTACAAGGAACTATTGACGACTATTATGTTTTTTCTACGTTTTCTCCGTTTCAGAAGAATTATTTAAAGAACTATTTAAAGTCTAATCGAAAACTATGATGAAGATGTTTATGCTATCACAGTAATTGTTAAGCTCGAATTAACCAAACGTTTACGGAACGTAAAAGCGATGCAAATGCTTACCGATGATACATTACGGTTCGGTAGTCGCTCTCATTGCAAACCTATGAGAGTACCAGATCTACAGATCTACAAACGCGCACTCAAACAATACTGTGTATTGCAATTACAAAACTATCCAAGAAGTGTTTTTCGACTAAAGGTTGCTATTTATTACTGTAAGGAAAATGCGATTATTTTGATAATTTACATTTTGAGTCTACATTTGAATCTAAGACTGATGGATAACAGAATTAGAATTTTAAAAATAAAAATTAAATTGAAATTGTTATGGGAAACGGTGTAGACAAGCATATGTGAGTTGATTTCTAATAAATAAAAGCAAAAAACAAAAAAAATAAAACTAAATGCAATAAGAAGAAGAAATATTAAATTTTATTACACAATTATTGTTTGTTTTGAAGTTTATAAAAACTTTTGTTGTCTGCACTTCATGACAAGCTCGTTAAAATGATGATGACGACGATGTCAATGATGATGATGATGATGGTGTCATTGTCATCGTACAACATTATTATTACGTTGTATTACATTTTATTGTTGAATGAGGGTGTAAATATGTATGTGTTAGTAATACAGTTGTATGTACTTACATTTTGATTGGATCCATTATTGGTGTTGTTGGTTGTGGTGTAGTAGGTAGCGGTGTTGGTATTGGTAGCAGTGGTTTCACGACAGCTGGCTGCTGTTGAGGGATGAGGTGAGGTAGGTGGAGATGGTTGTGGAATTGAGGGGCCCGTTCTATTGCGTAGACGGGCTAAAGCACTCCTTAGGCCTTCCGTATTTGTATTGTCGGGCCCCCTTCCAAACAAAATGCATCCACAAAACACTTTGAATGTTTGACAGTGAGTTTAAAATATACTTTCTAACGGTTTTATTCTTTTACTTTTTTCTTTATTTCGTTTAGGCCACGGATTTCTTTTATTTTTGTTATACGTTTAAAACACTTTAAATCGGTTCTTTTTATTTGTATTTTTTTTCTTTTAATTTTTATTTCAAGTTGTTGTCAGTTTTACAAAAAAACCCTCTTTTTTAAGGCTGAGATTTGATTAAAGTAAATTTGATTTTTTTTCGAAAAGGCTTTCAAGGCCTTATATACACACACAGACGCAAACAAACATACAGACACACACTCGTATGCAAATTCATGTGCACGAAAAAACACTCTAAAATTGTATAGACTTTCTGAAAAACCATTAACTTTGATACTCTATATTAAATCATTCAAACAAAAAAAAAAAAAAAACAAAAAAAAAAGGAAACATTTTGTTTAACCAACAAATCCAGTCAGTAGTCGTCATTCAGCCAAAATACAGTCAGTCGTTTCGTTAACATTTCAAACTATAAATTTGCTGGGTGAGTCAGTCTATAAATTTTATTTAAACCTTGTTTTCCCTCTCTCTTCTTCGTTTTGTTTCTGTGTTTATTTTTCATTTCATGGCTTCGAATGCAACAACATATGGTAAGAATTTTTCATTTTCACTTTTCCCGTTTTTGTAGCTTAGGAGCGAGCATTAACTGGTTAAACATTTTGCACATGATAAAATAAATAATAGAACTAAAAAGGAATCAACCAACGAACAAATAATGTACGAGGGGCAAGTGAAAGTACAAAAAGGCACTATAATGCCACGATAGATGATAAAATATTACACGAGTTTATTGGATTTGATTTTTATTAACTTCATTGTAACGCTGATGTTGGTAGTAAAAAATTTATTCTCGTTTATTTGCTCATAAACAGGCATTTCATTCACAAAATATGTATGTATGTAATTATAACACACTTTTGGGGGGATTTGCCTTCGTATATGTATTTTACTACTATGTTGCATAAAAATTACAATATTAGTGGCCATGTGGCAAAATTAATACAATAAAAAATAATAATAAGAAAAAGTAATATTTCATAAGCATATTTAATCAAGAGCATTTAATATTGTAATATTGTATTATGGGATTTGATTTTTATTTTCAATTTTCACGCAAGGGAATTTGAGAATTAATACAATTCTTTTATTCATACATATGCACATATTTATATATGTACAGTATGTATAGTCAATGTATGTATGTATATATTTTTCTTAATGGAAGCGTTACGAACATATGATTTAAATACATATTTTAATTACTTATAAATTCAATTTCTCCAAAAAAAAAAAAGAAAAATTTTTCCATGACAACGCTTTAATTACTTTGATTAAAGCAGTTGAGCTTAAATTATACTCATGCATAAAAATAATAATAATTGAATGTCTGCATGTAGCACAGGATCTACAATTTATGAATGTGCTAAATGTTACCTTGAAGATAAATTCAAATTTAACTAGCAAAGACAAAAACCAAAAATTTTAACGGAGCTAATGTTAGAGTTAACAGAGCAATGTTAAGTGGTTAACAGAAAATACGAAAAATAGTCAAGGAAGAAATCACCCAAATATACCATATCAAGGACTTGCAGCAAGTCCAATTTTTCCACAATATCCATCATCCGCCATCCTACCCACACTCTGTTAACAGAGTGAATATTTGAAGCCCAATATCTCCAGTTCCAAAATTATTTGGGATACACCACTTATTGGGTTTTATTAGGGACACCTAAGACTACGATTTGTATATAGTGGGATATGTCCGGCAAGTCCAATTTTTCCACAATATCCATCATCCGGTATCCTACCCAGACTCTGTTACAAGAGTGAATATTTGATGCTCGATATCTCAAGTTCCAAACTTATTTGGAATATACCACTTATTGGCTTTTATTAGGGACACCTTAGTCTACAATTTATATATAGTCAGATATCTGCAGCAAGTCCCTGATATCGTATATTTGGATGATTTCTTCCTGGACTATTTTTCGTATTTTCTGTTAACCACTTAACATTGCTCGTTAACTCTAACATTAGCTCTGTTAAAATTTTTTGTTTTTGTCTTGGCTAGTTAAATTTGAATTTATCTTCACACACATTGGTATATCCCACATAACTTTGGAACTTGATAAGTCGGACTTAAAAAGTTTACTCTGTTAACAGTGTCTGGGTAGGATGGTCGATATTGTAGAAAAATTTTACTTGCTGTATCCCACTATATACCCATGGTATCAAGGATTCCAAAACAGGTTTCCTTACGGTCGGGCGTTACTCAGAACCGGAGATATAGGCGATGAAGCTAATAGATCTAGTCTCGAAACTAGTGGGCTGGATGGCCATGGTATCAAGGATACCAAAACAAGTTTCCTTATGGTCGGGCGTTAATTGAGACTGGAGATATAGGCGACATTTTGTCAAATTAGCTAAAAAAAAAGCAGTGCTCTGTATAAGTCGGATAAAAAACTGACCTGTGGGGCAAGTGGACCTAGTGGTCTAGATAGACATAGTATCAAGGATTTCAAAACAGTTTTCCTTAGGATCGAGCTTTACTTGGGACCAAAGATATAGGCGACGAAACTATATATAAATTGGTTTAAATAGGATAAAAACGAAATTGTGGGGAAATGAACTTAAAATTTTTAATAATTCTCATTGAGTTGATATGCCCTTATATATATATATGTATATATCCAAGAAAATGTCGTATTTTTCGCAAGTTGCATTTCTTTGGTAGATGACTTGCATTTTTCTAGTAGATGACATGCATTTTTTTTTTTGTTGATGACTTGAATTTTTTTGTTGATGACTTGAATTTTTTTGGTATATGACTTGCACTTTTTGGTATATGACTTGCATTTTTTGAGTCGATGACTTCCATTTTTTTGGTTGATGACTTGCATTTTTCTGGTAAATTACTTGTTTTTTTGTTGATGAATTGCACTTTTTGAGTCGATGACTTGCAACAAGCACTGTTACATAGGGAATATTTGAAGCCCGATAAAGCAAGTTCCAAAACTATTTGGGATTACCACTTATTTGGTTTTATTAGGGATACCTTAGGCTACAATTTGTATATAGTCAGATATCTGCAGCAAGTCCTTGATATCGCATATTTGGGTGATTTCTTCCTTGACTATTTTTCGTATTTTCTGTTAACCACTTAACATTGCTCTGTTAGCTCTAACGTTAGCTCTGTTATTATTTTAGATAGATAGATAGAATATTGGACCTCACTTTCTGTGGTCCATTTCTTGTTTGCCTATCAGCTTCAAAAAATTACCTTTTTGAAGCACTTTAGTAGCGATTTCTCCAGCAGGAAATTCAATTTATGCGATGCTTTCGATCCTCAATCTTAATCAAGTGATTCTAATTGCTGCTAAACAATCCAAAGGGTATTCCCTAAATAATCGATACATTACATCAAAACCAAAAAAAATCCGAGTTATTTAACTTTACAACCGCCTGGCATTGTTGATGAAAACTAGAAAATAAGACGGATTTTGTGAGGACTGCTTAAAAAATACCTCGTTTTACATTTCTTTCGAATGTCAGCTAATAGGGGAACTCAAACATATAATTTTTTATCAACATTCCTTATATCTCTTCCCTAGTTATTCATTTCGAAATGCTGTATTCCAATTAAAAAAGTTTTACTCCTGAATATAACACTTCAACTAATTAAAATTGTTTTGAATACTAAAAATATGTTGATTAGATTTCTGTTTTACATAAAAATTATACGCATTAAACACTCAATTATTTGGCATTCAACACTTAAAAAGTCTGATAATTAATCTCACACTCCTACTCCGAATACATTTGTAGCGATTGCATTAAATTTGCTGGTGTTTGTTGTGTTGTGTTGTGTAGTTTTGTTTGCGTTTTACATTTGAAGGATAGTCGTAAAAAACAAACTTTATTTTATTTATTAAGTATTCAGAAAAGTTTTCTTTTGCTATTTTTCTTGGTATTTTTTCTTTCTTTCGTTTTATTTTGTTGACTGTAATCAAAATCATTCTCAGAAACACAATAAAATTTAACACCGAATATGCGAATCATGAACCTTGTGACTTGTATTGTGTAAGTATGGATGGATGCATGTATGTAAGTGTAACTGTTTACATTGTACACAGGGTCCTTAAAGTATGATAGGCTTTTTCAATAAGGTGTTGCGTTTCTTTTTGGCAGATTTCGAAGTGTAAATATGATATATTTGAGCTAACAAATGTTAAACTGAAGCTGATATAAGATATTCATTAAAAAAATGTTTGTGTCCACTGCCTCTCTAAAATAATAAAGGCAACCATGTTTATACTCTTCATGTTGGTTTAACTGGAAATAATGTAAAGATTGTAGCGGCCGTGGTCTAGTAGGCAGTGTGTTGGCTTATTAGACGAAAGGCCCGAGTTCGAATCCCATGCCAGACATCAAAATGAAATATGAAAACATATTTCTTCGGCGACTTCCTCTCAGCAGATTTTTGGCAAAAGCTCTGAGAGTAAAAATTGCCATGAAAAAGCTTCTCAAAAAATCTGTCGTTCGGAGTCGACTTTAAACTGTAGGTCCCGCCACTCATGTATAAAATTAACGCACACAACATGAGTGGTGTTGAGAAGCTAGGCCGTAATCCTGACTGAAGGGTTGTAATGGCCAATTATGTATGTATATGTAATGTAAAGATTTATGTTACCGAGGCAAATATTATGTTCGTAGTTAGTATGCTGGCTAACTAGACTGATAGCAGTAGTCATGAGAGAGCTTCTAAAATCTAGTGTGAGAAGCTAGATCGCAATCCCGACATTCATTTTATTCAAAAAGCCATCAAAGTGTTTATATTATATATAAAATGTGATGTATTTGGGCGTTGGAAAATTTACATCAAAATTTGTAGATGTAGCGGAGAACGTATTTGCCTGTCCTAGTATATCCTAAGCAATTATCATCTTGCTTTTGGCTAATATTTGCTGATATTGATGTTCAAGGTAAGGAATTATTACCTGAGAACTTAATAAAATTTTTAAACAATTTATAGGTCAAATACGTCAGAATGTCTGTGGTTCAAGCTCAAGAGAAACTCGATCAAATCGGCATGATATTGCTGAGATAAAGGCACAATTATTATGAAATATCAGCAGAAATTTCTGTCTTGCATATCTAAATCTAGGGATATTTGTTATTATCATCATCAAAAAGAAATTCAAAATCGAAAGACCCTGTTTAAGGATGTGTGCATGTTACGGTATCTGCTTATACTTACAATAAATGTATATGGCTTGGTAGTAAAACGGAAATGACTGAAGGTGTTTTTTTTCGTGTCTCATGCTCTCGTCTCATTTTGACTCTCCATCATTTTCAAAATATTATATACATTCCCTCTCCCATACATACATACATACATACATACATTTTCAGACTGTATTTCTAAATAACTACAACAATACATACATATGTATATAGAGTATTACGACTATTGGCGTTATTCCTCTACTTCCTCTATTTTATTCCATTTCGTTTGCCGCTACTATAGTAGTTGTTGTCGATGAAATCTTACTGACCTAGTTATGTCAATGGAAATTCCAAAACATACAACAATAAACAAAAAAAGAGAAAACAATTACACTAACTACGACAATAACTACAGCAATAACAATATTGCCACAAACAACAACAATAGGAGGCATAATGCAAAAAGAAAAAAAAATATTTAAAAAAAATCAACAAAATAGGCAAAATAACTAAAGAAGAAGAAGACGAAGAAGGATTAGAAAAAAAAATCACAATCCACTATTAAGAACGAACGAATACAACAAAAAAAAAAAAATAAAAATAAAAAACACTATCAAGGCTCTTTCTTTTCTATTTTTTTTACTTAAAAAATAAAATATGTTTGTATGCATGTCTGTAATAAGTTGATGTCTAAGAGGGAGGGGGTAAGTATATGATGTTGTTTGTAGTATTGTTGCTTTTTCAAAATATTCTAAACTTGGCTGGAAGAATAACAGCGACTACATTTAAAACGTTCCAAAGCCGAGAGTAAGTGAGAATGGGGAACATATACACAACCATTTACTATTACAAATGAATGACTAACAACCGTCTGTAAGTAACGGTTTATTTTAGCCGACTACAACAATAGTAGCGTAATGTATTTCTCTTTTTCGTTTTTGTTGTAGTAAAAAAAAAAATAAAATAAAAATCAATAGTAAACTCATAAAAAAATCAAACAATGTGAATAGAGCTGCCAAAGCGAGAGAGAGAGAGAGAGAGCGCGCGCGAGCTTTAGCCGACAACGACCACGGTAATAACAAAGAGACAAGTGGATAAAGCAATAGTACACACTCATACTCAGAGAAAATAATAATAAAAATGCGAATTGAAATAGATAAATCTCTGCTTTAAATGTTCTTTTCCGTTCCAATATATTTTAAGTAATGCGAATGTAGTGATTAATATGATGCAATAGCTTTGCAATTATTTTGACTACATTTACGTTTGCACACGGGTGAGAAGCAATGAAGGATAAAGTAGGCAATTGTCCGATCCTTGGTCAAAAGTGTAATGAATGCCACTCAAAAGTTGAGTGTAAATCAAATCTATTTCATGATATCGTAGTAAGGAGGACATCTGTAAGAACTACTACCGGGTGGCGATCATTAAACTGAAGTCCAGAGCTTCAGGCAAGATCTGCAGTATTGACTCGGTCTTTTTACTAAGTGCTATCAGCATGATAGCACATGTCTCAGGATACAGGTTGTAAATGGTATGCGTCTGCTGTTGGCCCTTTCCAAGTAGTACTTTAATCTACTCTATCGGAGGCACTACCTTGTCCATGTATAGTTCATATCATTCAATCCGTTTGCAGATAAAACTGAGTGAGTGTGCTTTTCTAATGGCCAAAATTTTCGCCTGAAATACACAGGAGCTGTTAGGAAGACTATATTGATGAAAACATGTAAGTTACGCTTGTGAGAGCATAAGCGCCGCTTTGCCAGGACTTTCCGGAGTTAAATATCTTCCATTAAAAGCGTCATTTACAAACATAGATCGTTTAACAGATGAATAGCTTAAACCAGAGCCCGGCAATTCCTATGCACGCGTGCATGTCAGCCATTACTAAATTTACAACAATGTACTCTCACGATCAAAAACACACTCAGTCTCGTTTGAGCATTCATTGAAAGGGGTTGTGTTGTCGCATGCTTCTTGCTTTTGTACATGAAGATCTGCTAATGCAGGGATGTACAGTATAAATATCCCAGAAAGTTTTCTATTAAATATGTATATTTCCAACAAAAAAACAAATTTTAATCTAAAATGCTTTCTTAAATCAATATAATCAAAGAAGTCTAAACGAATTTTACAAATTTTAATTTAATAAACTAATATTTTTAATTAAAATACCACCATTTAAAAATTTAAATTTTCCATGCCTGCATTGTAGTGAATGTAAGAGTATAAATTTTTCTCTTTTCTTATTTTTCGCTCTCGCAACAACTGACCAATAGCAAGTGTTGCCGGGCTCTGGCTTAAACTTACTACAACAGTGGTGGTGATTCAAATAATTTTCATTTTTCGACCTACTGTGCAAGGAATTGACAAAGGAATTTGAAGGAAATTGAAAGGAACGGCTCATTATGGCGTATTTTGCATTTAGATTTGCACCTTAATCCATATAAAGTCCAACAATTAAATTCGATTGACTATTCACCTAGCCGTAGGTCTGTTAATTGGATGCTAGGGTAACAGGCTTTCAATGCTGATATAAAGCAAACCTGTAGGTTTTGGAAATTGGTGACCTCAGTGCTGTTTATTGCGTATTGTGATCTATAGCATTGACCCTAATTTTTCCAAAAATTACTCTGCTAATCATAGGTTTATATGTGTACTAATGTAAAAAAGGACAACTGACTTTTGTTAAATGTATGTATTAGACTTCAGACCCAAGTCAGACCTATTCAATAAAACGAAATATGAAAAAATAATTCTTCGGCGTCGTCCGCTAGCAGATTTATAGCGAAAATTCTGAGAGCAAATAAAGTTGCAATGAAAAGCTTCTCAGAAATCAGTCGTTCAGTGTCAACTTTAAACAGTAGATCCCGCCACAACGGAAGTGCTGGGAGAAGCTAGGTCGTAATCCTGACAGAAGGGTTGTAAAGTAACACAAGTACAGTAAGTAAGTAATGTAAACTTTTGTAAGAGTGTGTACATGATTAGAGAAGTTGAATAGAAAATCGTGTAATACAAAGTAATGCTACATATATGCACATAATATTAACATAAACACAATATAATTTAAAAACAGTATCAGTTTTACATTCTTCACCATATCCTTATTAAGCGTTTTTCTTAGTCTTCGAAACATTGTCAACATTTAATTCCTTATCAAATGCGATATTTTAAAAGAAATTGTGCTTGCAATTTATGATAAACATTCTCCTGGTCTATCTGTGTACATCGTGAATAGCACACAGCACAACCACACAGAGTGAGAGAGAGAGAGCTAGAGGAATAGTCATGGCGAGGAGGAGGGAGCGAGAGAGATAGAAATTTATGAATTATAATTTAATGTTATTTTAATAGGACTCTTGTCGACATGCTTTTATGCTGTTCAATACAATTATGGATGTATGGATGTGTGCGTAAGTGCGAGAGAGAGCATGTGTATGAGAGTCCATAAGTTATAAGCAGCAATTTTTATGTTGTTTTTAAGAAAAACAAAAAAAACGGTAAAGGAAAGATATTTAAAAATACATTATGGTTGGTTATAAAACCTTTTTAACATTTAAAAACTAAGCATAGAGGGCGGGAGGGAGGTATGCTGCGGTGATGGTATTAAAAAGATGTTTAAATTTCCGGAAATTGAAAAATAAGGAAACCATGTCCCTAGACTATATTTGAAAAATAAATCCATGGTATTAAATAACACTATGTAAGAGAATGACAAGAATGGCAGAGCACAACAAAACAGTAACAGGAACAAAAAAAAAAAAAGGAAAAATGAACAAGCCGCGTTGAGGAGTATTGACGGGAGAAAAACGCTGTGTTTGGCTTTTAATAATGCCTTCTCGTACTCTATGGCCAAAGTGTAAATGTTACGCACTGTTTACGTATGTATATGAGTGTGTGTGTGTGCTCTTAGCTACAAACATTTACAATAACAGCAGCAATAACTAAAGCCAATGGTTAAGAGTGCATTGAAACAATAGAAAAACAATTGTTAAGAGGAGGAGGCATAACCCAAATGGCTCCTCTCTTACTATGGCACACTCTATATTCTCTCTTCTCCTTACTTGCGTTATGCTCTTCCTTTAGAGTCCTTTTGTGTTTAAGGCTTTAAGTTAAATACACATAATATTTACGTCGTCGTGGTTTAGAAGCTTATGCGTCTATTTGCCAATGTGTGCGCTGTATGCGTGTATGTGTATGTTTTTGTGTTTTTGTATATATACATACACACATACACATTTGTCTATGGCTCAATATAATTTTCTTTCAATTCAATAATTTCGAAAGCCTTATTTTAATTGTATCTCTCTTACTTAATCGAACATAATCCTTTTGAATGCATTTATTATTTTAAAAATTTTTATTTTCAATTATTCTGAATATTTATTCATTTCGTTCTTTTGTTTTAAACACTTTTAATAATTTTAATTCTTTAATAACACACTTTTTCTATTCATTTTTTTTTGTACATGTACACATGTGTGTGTATGTGGGTATTTTTTTAAAACTTATTTTAATCAAACATTTACCGTTCGTTTTTTCTCTTTTTTTTTACAATTTTACCAACCGTCCACGACAAAACCCTGCAACTGACTAAAACTTTGATTGAAATCATGGCATGCATGACATGCTCTGAATATGAATAATGACACTCATTTTCATAAAGGATTGTCAATTCAATAAACAATAATAATAACAAAATTACTCTCTATTGTTTGGCTTTAGATTTTTATTCCTTTACTATTGTTTTACTAAAAGAGAGTGCCATAGATGAAGAGCGCAAGTTATAAAATGTTGCCAGATGAATTTGTTTCACTTTAACAAATTACCGTTGTTTGCAATCTAAAGGGTGTTCCTCATGAAACCGCTTTAAGTTTACTTATAGCTTCAGTTCTATATTTCTTTGCTTAAATCTTTGTGTCGTTTTAATATTGAACCAGCACTCTGCAGATGGCTTCTACTGATGCAGTACATTGTGCTGCTAGATAAACAAACAAGTGGAGTTTAAACTGGAAAGTGCAGAGATGTGCATATCTAGCCTTCAGAAGGGTTAAAATGAAAGTCATTTTTAATCTAAGGTCTCACGTGACGATACAAGAAGTTATTGCTATGCATTCTTCATTCGTAGAAAGGGAAAATTAAATTTCCATATATTGGGTGAAATCGATGAAATTGTGCTCAGCTTTATTAGGCGGAACAGATCGGTCTTTCTTGGAACCGAATAAATGGTAAAGAACATATCTAAAATGATAAACGGAGCTGGAGCCAGCTTAGTGGACCCAATACAACTAGATTAATAACATTGCGCAAGGATACCATAGCTTTCCAGACGAATATATATTCAATGCTCTCTTAAAAGGAGCATATGGAAGCAAGAATAAAAATACTCGAGTTTGTTATGAGATAGAGGAGGACTTTTAAGGCTCTAGTAGAGTCTCGTGAAAAAGAAGATAAATAAATGGTCATTAGAGGTAACTATTCCCAAACATTCCACTGTTTCGCTGCTGATAGAGAAAACTTTGCGTAGGAAACTGGGTAGGAGGAAAAGCTTGAGAACACTTTCGGCCATACTTGCAGATCAGTATGCCAGTAATAAGCATTTGTAATAGGACGATATCCACAGCACATGTTAGGTTGGATGAAGAGAATATTTGAAAGATAAATACAGGGGATTTCGTAATGTTTTGTAAAGCTTTGAGATCAAGATAGAGATGATGCATGAAGAATTGCAGGAGATAGCCAGTCCGATTTTTCAATTTTCTAAGTCTGTAGTTGACAAAGAGAGGCATAATACATCACCCATGACATCTATGCCAGTTTTTATGAGAAAACCAAGCGACTAATCTCGCAGTCGAGTTCATGCGAAATTTGCACGAAGTAGCGATTTTCTTACTTCTGAAATGTCGTCACGGTTCAGTTGTTGATTTACGACTACCTTACAAAGTTAGACTTTTTTATGATTTAAAAAAAATGATAATAAAATATAGAGCGTCTGAAATAACAAAATTTTGTTCTAATTTTTATTAATTTTGTTTGTTTAAGCGTATCACTGTTGTGTAAAGCGTAAAAAACGCGTGGTTCAAGCATACCAATTAGGTAACATTGTATCCTAGGCGAATTCATGTAATAGGTGGGATTGACTAAACAGCTGATACTATTCCAAGTGTCAAAATTTGTGTGTGTTTGTTGTGCGTGTGTGTTTTGTTGTTAACTTTTTTTTCTTTTCAATTTTTTTTCTTCCTATTTTGACAGCCGAAGGAGTGTTTTACAAAAACAAAATGCCTGTTGTTTTTGCATTGTTGTACTTGTTGTAGAGTTGCGGCTACCTTATATGAATTTGCCGTGATTGTATCCATAGAAATTTGTGAATGGCAACACTGTTTTGAAACACAGCTGTTCAATTTGTTTTTGTTTTCAGTGAAAATTAAGTGAGAAAACTTTTTGCCAGATATTATAACAAAATTCTAAATGGTGGACATTTGTTTGTAAACAGGAAGTTTAATTTGACAAAAATGGCAAACGGATATTAGGACATTATCGTTATTTAATGGATGAAAACATAATATAATACAATATAATATAATATTATAAATAATAAAAGCAATGAAATGCAAATAAATAATTGAACCGGTTATACTAGTGATACACACACGAAAACAAACAACAAACGAACAAAATCTTAATAAATAAAAACTTTCGGCTTTAATTTGTAAATATTTAAGATTTTACTTGTTTATGTTATTAAATCTGTCATCTATTCCGCTAAAGCTGTATGGTTGTAGCGAATACAATACGCATGACAGTTGGCCTATGTGAGTACAAACGTTTGTTTATTGTTGTCTATTTGACTACAATAAAATGTTTTGATCAACGATATTATTAAATTGATAGAAAAACAAAGGTATTCGATGGAATAAGAAGGCCTACTAGAAGGCCTTATATAGTACATATTTATACATAAATGTGTTAAATGCGGGTTTCATTCTTTAAAGATCTAATTGACTGCTTATCTTTTTGTTGAATTTGAGAGAGGCGTGAATAATTGAAAAGATTGTTACGTTTTTACCTTTTAAAGACTTTTAAGATATAAGCTCGTAGATTGCAAATAAAATAAAAATAAATTTGTGTTTAGTTTTAATTAAAATTCTTTATTATTCGCATAATTCTGTGTGTCATTGTTCACAGCTTGATGTAAACAACAACAATTGCTTTTCTGTGTTATACCTCTGCTTATAGCCTTTGTATAAACAATAACAATTACGAGATAATTAATCGACAGATCATTGTAACTAAGATCTTCAATTCACGATTAATCTCTTTCAAACAAGACTGTGTGAACTTCACTAACTCACTCCTGTGATGAATGTTCTTGAAGGCGAATGGTTGTAAGCTAAGTCAGCCCTTCAAGAAAATGTTGATTTTTAATTTTGTTTATTTGCAAGAAACATATGGCATACACACGTGTTGTTGCGTTGCTATCTATTGGAAAAATTTACGAATTTCGAATTCTTTCGGTCTCGGCCTTTTAAATCTTATAGAGTACTAGCTGACCCGGCGGACTTCATCCCTCCCAAAATTGATTTTTTTATTGCCCAAAACAGGTCACATTATATATTTACTGTAAACAGTTACATAAAAATAACTAACTTACTAATAAGAGTGTGGGGATGTACTTATAATCGAAAGCGTTGTAGACAATGAAAGTATGCTTTATTTAGGGTAATAAATTATTCCTTATTAAAGTATCGAATATATTTTAAAAACCAATATTCTTAATTTAATTTTTAATTCTTCTATCTAAACATCAAAAATAATCGTTCATATTTTTACTATTAATTATGACAGTTGAAAAAAAATAAAGTTTAATCTCTACGATCACTACGTCCGTAAATATTCATTTTTAACGGTTTGCCACGCCTACTTTTTGCTATATCGAATTTTTTTTAAAACCTTCTAAACCTGATAACCTTTCGAACAAAAAAATAATGATTAAAATCAGTTCAGTAGTTTAAGAGTTATATGGAAACACTTGAAGTGAGAGGGTTGTCACGCCCATTTTTGGTGGGATTATCGATATCGACTCTACCAACTTACCCACCAAATTTTATTCGTCTACGATCAATATGTACCTAAATATTCAATTTTAACGATTTGCCACGCCCTCTTAACATTTATGGATATGAAAAATAGATGTTGTCCGATTCTCAGACCTACCCGATATGCACGCAAAATTTCATGAAAATCGGACTATCTATTTCGGAGGAGTTTAACCACTAACACCGTGACAGGAGAATTTTATATATTAGATTTAGCCGTACCTAAAAAAAGGCCTTCCAAAAGGCATGTTTTAGTAAATGCTTTACTTCTGGCAATTGAAAGAAAATATATGAACATGAATATCTCTATACAAGCCGGCATTTAAATATTTGATAAGATACGCAATTCAGTTTGTTGTAGTACATATTGTTTATCACCGCGATATGTTTGTTTTAATCAATCCATTATAACATTTGGCAGCGAACGATTGCTAAGGAGACTTTTAACAGAAGATTCAAACCATTTTATTGAAATTTAGTTTTTCAATAGCGGCTACCGGTATTAGACGTGATCGTGCAGTTTTTAAAAGCCAAAATAATATTAATTAAATCTTAAATGTTTATTAATTAAAGATAAAATGGATAAGAATAATACAAATATCAGGCGAAGAGTTCTACCCTCGCCAGATCCAAGAGCAACAGATCCTCTATTGCAACGCATTCAATCCAGCGATGAGGTAAGCTTTAATAATTTTTCTATTTCAAATGAACTTTGATTTTGTCATGTTTGTTTTTTGAATTGGTATAACAGGTAACTGACATGATTAAGTATTAAAAGGTATATTTTCTGTCTATTTATTAGGGGGGAAATAAGTGATAAGATAAATAAACTGTAATGGATTACTAACAAAATAACTAAAAGTTCTATTGGATACGATTTGGTTTCCAAGTATTTTTCCGTGTCATAAATCAAATATTGTTTCAAGTCGTTAAATAATAAAAAAAAAGAAATGCAATACAATTTTATAATCGTTTTGGGCATAACTTCGAAATGAATTTGAAAAAACAAAATAATAACTTGATAATCTGGCATAAGGTCGCTTAGCAGCCTTTGACTTTCCCAGACCCAGATAAGCCTTTAGTGTTGCCGATTATCCACATAAATTGAGCTGAACTCTTGGGGACGTGTTTCCTGACCAACAAACAACCTCCATATTTATATTCGTCGTAAATGGGTTCTAAATAAAGCCCCAAACTGATGGATATCTTTTTATTACCTTACCGACTGCTAAAGTGCTAGTTTTTTCGAATTTAGAAAACAAAACAAACAGTTTCAAAAATATGTCACATTCTTATCACAATACTACATTTGAATTAAAAATAGTAACAAACCAAACGATTGCCACTGGTTGCCCTTGATCAAAATCTATAAATTGTTCTAATCAATTCTATTTAGCTGCAGTGTAGGTTATTCTTCTTTGTTTTCGATAAGATTACTAATTTTTTCTCCCCCTTTTTCTTTCCAAAATACTCAGGGCAAAGGCTTTGAACGTTTCTTTGTAAGACGCCAAAAAATCCAATGGTATTGGGCTCCCGTCTTCCTATCCTTCTGGTTACTTTTGTACTATATCATAGCTGTGCCTGCATTTAATCGCCTGCCTAAACCTTTGAATATTAAAGATGAAGCCAACCATCCGGATTCGTTTATAGCCGAACGTGCTGAAATTAATTTACAAAAACTGATCGAATTGGGACCTCGTGTAGTGGGTAGTGAGGCTAATGAACGGGGTGCCATCAAGTATTTCATGAATTTTGTGCAAAAGTTAAAGATGGAGGCAAAAGATTTGTATGACATTGAAGTCGATGTTCAAGTGGCCTCGGGCAGTTATTGCCATTGGGCCATGGTTAATATGTATCAAAGTATACAGAATGTTGTAATCAAAATTAGTCCCAAAGGCTATAAAGGCGATTCGTATTTGCTGGTGAATAGCCATTATGATAGTGTACCGTTTGGTCCTGGCGCAGGTGATGATGGTGCTATGGTAGCTATAATGTTGGAAACTTTACGTGTTCTCTCACAATCAAATAAACCGCTCAGGAATCCAGTTGTTTTCCTTTTTAATGGTGCTGAGGAAAATCCTTTGCAGGCATCGCATGCCTTTATAACACAACATAAGTGGGCCAAGAATTGCAAGTAAGTTGTTGATTATTTTATAACGCTTAACTCGACAGAAATTTATTTTGTTTGTATTTTATTTTTAGAGCTTTAATCAATTTGGATTCGGCTGGTAATGGTGGCCGAGAGATACTATTCCAATCTGGTCCCAATCATCCTTGGCTTATGAGACGCTATCGTCGTGCTGTGGTGCATCCTTATGCCTCTACCGTTGCCGAAGAAATGTTTCAGCGTCATTTTATACCTTCAGACACTGATTTCCGTATATTCCGTGACCATGGCAAAGTTCCTGGTCTCGATATGGCCCATCAGTATAATGGTTATGTCTATCATACACGTTTTGATCGCCCAGAAATATTGCCCAGAGGCACTTTACAAAATACCGGCGATAATGTTTTGTCTTTGGTACGAGAACTGGCAAATGCTCCCGAATTGGAAAATCCCCAGGCTCATGCTGAAGGTCATACCATATTTTTCGATGTTATGGGCTCATTTTTGGTATTCTATTCGGAAACAGAGGGCATTATTTTAAATATAGTGGTTTCCTTAACTGCTTTGACAGCGTGTGCATATTCCTTTAGCATGATGGCTAATAATGCTGGAGTTAAACTGGTTACGGTGCTGAAACGCTCTATGTATACATTTTTGGTACAGGTTATAGCTGTTACAGCGGCCGCTACTTTGTGTTACTTAGTGGCCTTCTACATGGACCTGGTTCACTTACCCATGTCTTGGTTCTCTAATCCTTGGCTAATTTTCGGTCTTTATTTCTGTCCCTTGTTCTTTGGCTTTGCCATGGTGCCCGCTATCTATTTCCACTATACCAAAGATGTAAGTACATTCCGATATAAACAAGAAAATTAAATTGAATTTAAAAATTTTAAATTGTATTCTGTCTCTGTTAAAGGATCGTTTTCCAGTGGGTCATCGTGTGCAATTGCTACTGCATTGCCATTGTATATTTTTGGCCATGTTAACCATAGTTTTGACTATTTGCAATATACGTTCGGCCTTTTTGTTCATGATAACATTGTTATTCTATACCGTGGGTTTGATTATCAATTTGGTTACAAAATTACACAATAAACGTAAGTTCATATACAAGAGCCAGCATACATATATACATATGTATATGTATTCGTTATTTCATTTTATTCCTTTTTATATTTTTAGCCGTGCCCTGGTTAATACCACATATCATCTGCGGCATACCGCCTTTCTTGTTCTATTCCTATATGTCTCATGGCTTCTTTACAGCCTTCATACCGATGTTTGGTCGTTTCGGTGCAAATGTTAATCCCGATTTAATAATTGCTACCTTCACCGTGGGTGTGGGAATTTTAACGGGTGGCTTTATGGTGAATATATTTTCTTTCTCATTCCCTTAATACATTGAATTTAATTTTAATTGTTTCACCTGATTCATTACAGATTCCTGCCCTGAATCTATTCCATAGATCCAAGACTATTATATGCTCTTTATTAGTTTTTACCGTTATCTGTTTAATAATTGCGGCAACACCATTAGGTTTTCCCTATAAACCGGAAACAAACGTACAAAGATTTTCGATTATACATGCTCGTCGCACTTTGCGTGATTTTAACAATGAAGTAAGACGCGTAGAAACCGGCTATTTCGTGTTCCCCATGGACAGACGCATCTATTCGGTTAAAGGTAGGTTATCATAAACGGGTAGATTTCTTAACAACTTAAAATTAATGGTTTTTGTGCTTCGTACAGATCAAGTTACCAATGTGACATTGGCCCGCTCCATTGTGAATGACTGTGAAAATGAAATGTTCTGCGGCTTGCCCTTGTACAATCATAGATGGGTTAAGGCCAGGTTTGTTTCCCTAAGTATTATAAAAGCTTTTAGAAAATTTTAATTGTTCTGTTTTGCAAATAGACATGCCAGTTATTGGATACCAGGACCTAATCCAACTTTCGATTACTTGCCCACCTTAAATGTCACAAGCAAAAATCAATTGAGTAAAACAAAATTACGTTATGATATGCAATTGTCTGGTCCTGATCACATGGCCATTTATATAAGGCCATTGGCTGATGGTAAAGTTAGTAGTTGGTCTTTCCATTGGACGCCTTTACGCATGAACTGGGATACACCATACTTTATATACTTTTCCTATGGTGTTAACGGTGATCCTCTTAAATTTTGGCTGGAAATTGAGGTGAGTTTCGAATTGAATGTATTAGAGAGAGTAAGAAAATGATTTTCGTTTCATTTATAGAGAGAATCAGGCGATTGGAGTACGCCTGCTTTTGAAATTGGTATTGTCGGTCACTGGAATCATGATGAAAGTAAACAAACACCAGAATTTAAACAGTTCTTGGCCAGTTTCCCCGAATATGTAGATCCCATTGCCTGGCCATCATCATATGATTCTTATTATTATTAGAAAGTATAGGTCTTAAGTGGAAAAGTAATGCGTTATTTTTAATAACATTTATTAAGGAAAAACTATATAAATTCAACGAAATGATAAGTAATTAAATTTTTGTAACAATTTAAAAAAATAAAGACTTCATTAAACTGTTTTTTCTACATTATTTCTGAAAAGCTTTTAAAGTTTTTCTTTTTTTCTATAGGAGAGTGGAACCTATCCATGGAACAAATGGTTTTCAAACGTTTTTTTTAACAACATTATGCGCCATTTTTAAGTACAGAGTACAGACCTGAAAAGGGAGACCCTACGATATGCGCCAACTACTGGGGTATAAGTCTTCTCCCTATCGCATATAAGGTTCTTACAGGCGTATTGTGTGAACGATTGAAGCCATTCGTAAAAACACTGATTGGACCTTATCAGTGCGGCTTCAGACCTGGCAAGTCCACCATCGACCAGATCTTCACACTACGCCAAATCCTGGAAAAGACGCACGAGATCTTTTTGTCGACTATAAGGCAGCCTTCGATAGCCCCATAAGGATCGTGTTTTTGCCGCAATGTCTGAGCTCGGTATACCTGCGAAGCTGATAAGGCTATGCAGAATGACGTTGAGCAATTCCTGCAGCTCCGTCAAGGTAGGAAAGGACCTCTCCGAACCTTTTGGTACCGTGCGAGGTTTCAGACAAGGCGACCCCTTATCATGCGACCTCTTCAACTTCGTCATGGAGAGTGTTCTGCGAAAGGCGGGAGTGCATCGCAATGGCACTATTTTTCAAAAGAGTGTCCAGCTGCTTGCGTACGCTGACGACATTGACATTATAGGGCGTACCAAGCGAGATGTTACTGCTGCCTTTAGTGCTATTGAACGAGAGTCTAGTAAGATGGGTCTGGCAGTAAATGAGGGCAAAACAAAGTATATGTTATCGACAAGTAGAGACGCGCGGCGTATTGATTCTCAGATTACGGCCGATAACTATACTTTTGATACGGTCAAGGAATTCATCTATCTTGGCTCCGCCGTTACCACCAGAAATGATGTCAGTCTGGAGATCAAGCGTAGAATCACTCTTGCTCAGTAGGCAATTGAGTAGCAGAGACCTCTCTCGTGCGACGAAACTAACACTCTACAAGACGCTCATCCTCCCCGTGCTTCTTTATGGCGCAGAGGCATGGCTCGGCCATGTCGTTCGAATGGAGGAGGATGCTCCGGCGAGACGGGTATTTGATGCGGGAATCTGCGGAAGTCGGCGAAGAGGACGACCTTGTATCCGTTGGAAGGACCAAATCGAGGAAGCCCTGTCATCGATTGGTGTGACCAACTGGCGTAGGCGCGCAAGAAGCAGAGGCGCCTGGAAGGAAGTGTTACGGCAGGCCGAAATCCGTTAAACGGGTTGTTATGGCCAATTAAGTAAGTAAGTAGGTACAGACCTGATGCAGTGCATCTAGTCATATTTATTTCAACCCGATTTCCATGCTATGTTTATATTGTGACGAAAATTAAAAATCAAAATACTGGTGTTACATTAAAATTATAAACAAAAGCTACAAAAACAATACAATGCAGTAAACAAATTATCGTACTGCTTAATATAACAACAAACACCAGCATAAAAAATGGTAAACAAGTAAACAAAAATACACCAACAACACTACAAGAATAAATGTAAACAAAATACACAAACAACAGTACAATAATAAATGTAAACAACGATGTTTACATTTATTGAGATTTTGAGAAGGCGAAGTCAGGAACATTCGCCTTCAAGAACATTGATCAGACTGTTGCGACAGTAGGAGTGAAGTTCAGTCAGACTTCTGTGAAGACGCGGTGTGTTTGAAGAGAGTAATTGTGGTTTGAAGATCTCCGTTACAGAGATCTGTCGAATAATTGTCTAGTAATTGTTATTGTTTATGCAAAAGGTATAAACAGAGGAAAAACAAACAAAGCAATTGTTGTTGTTTACATAAAGTTGTGATCAGTGGCACACAGAATTGTGCGAATAATAAAGAATTTCAATTAAAACTAAACACAATTTTATTTTCATTTTATTTACAATCTATGAGCTCATATTTTAAAGTTTTTTAAAAGGTAAAGAATGTATCAATAAAAAAAAAAAACAATTAAAGCACCATAAAAAATATTAATTCTGAGATAATCATTCAATTATGTTTACCGGTATACAAAGTTTAGTTAATCTCTTCAAATCCTAATCAAAAATTCATCCCCCCTTTGTACTCGCTAAAAAAGAAAATCATAAAATCGTTTATTTTGATATTTAATCGCAAAACTGATTACAAAGCCATGATAAGATCAATTAATACGATGGAAAGAAAAACATTTCTATGTCTAAACAAGTTAGTATCGAAACGGTTGAACTTCTGTGCAGAAGTTTTCGGTAGCAAAAGAATGACAAGCCAAAGTTTCGATTTGGACTCGGATACGAAACAAGTGAAAAAATCTCATAAATATGCCTGGTATTGGTCTCCAGTGTATTGTGTTGTGTGGTTTTTACTTTTTTATGTTGCCGTAATACCCTCATTCTACTCGTATCCTGAAACAATACTCATAAGAGATGAACTCAAGCATCCCAATGAATTTGTAGGCGAACGGGCTCAAATACAATTATTGGGTCTCTCGTCGATTGGCATTAAACTGACAGGCACTGTGGAAAATGAAATTCATGCTGTACAGTTTCTTCTGCAGGAAATTGACAAGATTAAAGCTAATGCTCGCTTAGATCTCTACGATATTGAAGTGGATGTTCAGCATTCTTCGGGACAGTTTATGTTGTGGGGCATGGCTACCAGTTATCATAATATATCGAATGTTATTGTTAAAATTTCTCCAAAAAATTCAAATAGCGATTCGTATTTATTGGTGAATTCCCATTATGATTCGGAAGTGGGCTCTCCAGCGGCAGCTGATGCTGGTGTCATGATAGTAATAATGTTGGAAACATTAAGAGTCATTTCCATTTCGGAGAAAGAGCTTAAAAATCCTGTAGTGTTTCTACTAAATGGTGCTGAGGAAAGTAATTTGTTGGCATCACATGGTTTTATAACACAACATAGATGGGCTCCATATTGCAAGTAAGTGTACAGAGGATCATTAGTAAAGATTGTTTGTTATTAATAAATGTCTTATTAAATCCGTTTGAAATATCATTTTAGAGCCCTTATTAATTTGGATTCATCGGGTAGCGGTGGTCGAGAGATTCTTTTTCAAACAGGACCAAATCATCCATGGCTTATTAAGGTAAATCGATTAAAATATTTTATTTCGGCAATTTTTTCTTTCGTGTTATCGGAACAATAAAAGAAATTTCTTTTTTTTTATTTAAATTTAATTTTTATGACTGCTATTAACGATACATAATAAAAATTAGAAAATTTCCTGACATTATTTGATTGAAGCTTAAAAGTTTTTGTGGCATTTCTGTTAAACTTAAATAGTTAATAAGAATATATTGGTAATTATGAATTATTTTTAACAAAACCCAAGAGAGAATTATTTCCTTAGCCATACAAATCGTATGAGTAATATTATTCAGCAAAATACTTTCCTGCTAACAACATACATACATAATTTCCTAGTACTAGACAAGTTTAAGACAAGGAAAAAATAAACTTTAATCACTTACCCATAACGTTTAGAAATCAATTCTAGGCGATCTTGCCGCAAATGCTTGTTTAAGCCACTCTATGTTTTAATTGATAATTTAAAATTTTTTTATGTATTTTAATTTAATTTGTAGTAAATTTTATTATTATTATTAATTTATTTAAGGTATATTTAAATAATTTATTTAAATAAAGTATAAAAACTTTATTATTTTCATTTTCCATTTAAATTTTCAAAATTTTAAATTGCATTTCCTGTTATGACAACTTTTTCAACACTTTCCAACACTTTCCAACACTTAATTTACTCATTTCATATGCACATCTTAAAAGCACAACACACACACACTTAATGCAAATGCCCGCCATTAGCATAATGAAAAGCAACAACAAGTGGCTGTTGATGCTGACGCTAAAAGGCAAATTTATTCTTTTTAATTTACAGCCACATTAGGCAACTTCTGCACTTTATTTATTAATAATTTTACTTGCGTGCACTTAAACTTTCTTTTAATTATAATTTGATTAGGCTCTTATGTTAATTTATTTTGTAATTATTTATCTGAAATCAGCACTATTTCGATAAGATCTTGTTGTAAGAAACTCACGCACTCAACTAATGAATGACAAACAGTACTAAATGTATGAGAGAGAGAGAGAGAACAGAATGCAATTAGAAGAATGTAAACAATGTAAATAATGTTGCCAGACGATTGTGTTAAAGGGAATTTAAATCGAAGATATAAATAGGAAACTTAACTGCTGCAAATCGCAAAAAAAATAAAGAAATTAAAAAAATTTAAATTTAATAACATTTCTTTTATAAATATTTTCTTAACAGTATTACCATCAAGCAGCTAAACATCCTTATGCCAATACCATAGCTGAAGAATTATTTCAAAACAATTTTATACCCTCCGACACGGATTTTCGTATATTCCGCGATTATGGTCATGTACCCGGTTTGGATATGGCTCATGCTTACAATGGTTATATTTATCATACCAAATATGATAATTTTCAAAATTTACAAAGAGGCACCTATCAAACTACGGGTGATAATGTTTTGGCTTTAACTTGGGCCTTAGCCGCTGCTGAGGAATTGAAAAATCCCCAGGCCTATGCCGCAGGTTATTCGGTTTATTATGATTTTTTGGGTTGGTTTTTGGTAAGCTATACTGAAACCATAGGTGTGATAATAAACTCCATAACCAGTGCTTTCGCCATAATCTTAGTGGGTTTATCCATATTTCTAATGGCTAAAGAGACACAGAAAAATGGCCAAGATATGAAAGCAGTGTTTATCACATTTTTACAAATATTGGGTGTACAAATATTATCAAACTTGGCAGCTGTGGGTTTAACTATTTTAATAGCTGTTATAGTAGATGCTTTGGGTTTAACGCTTAGTTGGTATTCGCAGGAATGGTTAATATTTGGTTTGTATTTTTGTCCCATGTTTTTGGCCATTGCATTAATACCAGCCTTTTATATACAAAAAACTAAAGACACGGTAAGTGTATATCAAAAAAAAAAAACCGAAACTTGTTCAATTTTCTTAAAGTCTTGTTATTCCTCTTTTATAGACTCCTTTGGTCATCAATGATATTATAGCGTGTTTCATGCATGCCCACTGTATAATATTGGCTTTGGTATGCATTATAATGACCTCGATGAGCATCAGATCATCTTATTTTCCCATGATAGTCATATTTTTCTATGCCTGTTCCATAGTTTTGAATATGTTAACATCGAAATTCACTGAAAGTAAGTGATTTTGTTATTGTGCAGCTATTATTGTTCCAAAATTTATAAAAAAAAGTATTGTTTCAGAATCATATTTTATACCTTTACATCTGCTGTGTCAAGTTATGCCATTTTGGTTTTATACTTATATGGCCTATAGCCTACTTAATACTTTCATACCCATGCAAGGGCGTGATGGTCCCGAAAATAAACCTGAGCTTTTAATTGCTATCTTTGTAGCCCTTATTACTTTACATTTTGCCGGTTTCCTAGTAAGTTTTATTTCTTTTCTTTTTCTAATTTTATAGCGTGTTGCTCAAGAACTCTATTTTCAACATTTTTATATTCTTAGATACCAATTTTACATAAATTCCATAAATCTAAATGGTTCTTTTCGCTATTTGGTGTTTTGTGTGTGATATTCATCATTATTGCTGCCACTCCAGCTGGTTTCCCCTTTAAAAAGGATGAGGCTGCTCAAAGATTTTATGTTTTGGTAAAATTGAATTGAAGCTGTATTCTTAACGATAAGAATAATATTAATGTTTAAATTCTAGCATACCGAGCGTGTTAGCCATGATTACAGTGGTCGTATAGTTAAAAACGATACTGGATTTTATATACAACCCGTGGAACCTAGACATACTGGCTTGGATGAGACCACATTCGAAAAAGCATTGCCGCAGTCTTGGCTTAAAAAGGAATGCGAAGAAGAACTATATTGTGGTTTGCCTTTATATAACACTAGATGGATGGATTGGAAGTAAGTGTGTATATACAATTAGGTATGCTTTAATAGTAAAACTTTTTAAATTTCCTTTTTTAGAAACTCTGCCAAATGGATACCCGCCTCACGTCCCAATCTAGTTACACCCACCGAACTAAAACTCATGAAAAAGGTTTATGAAACCCCCAATAGAATACATTATGAGTTTAGTTTAAGATCAGCCGATAGAATTGTTATCTATGTGGATCCTTTAGCCAAGGTTAAGATAACAAATTGGTCCTTCGATGTTACACCTCTAAATGAAAATTATGAAACCCCATATTTTATATATCATGTCTATTCAATGGCTGAAACACCTTTAACATTTTGGCTAAAAATAGAGGTGAGTCCTTAGTAAATTCATACCACATAAAAAACAAGTTTTGATTTTCTGCTGAATTTGTAGCGCGAAGAGATCTTAACAGAGGGCCCATATCTACGCCTCGGTGTAGGTGCTCATTTTCAATATCACACCCATACTTATACCAAGGAATTTAAGGACTTTTTACAATCATTTCCAGAATGGACATATGCTACTAACTGGGCGGCTGCCTATGAGAGTTGGCAATTTTAAATTTTAATAAAAAAAAAATTCCGTTTTATTTTAGATTTTTTAATTAAAAACTTTTTAAATTGAAATCAGTCGTGACTTGAATCTTAATTAATGGCCATTGAAGCCAAAGGATATTTAGCATAAAAAATGGGCTTACGAAGAGATATATAGGGCTGTGATGCTGAGAAGAAGATCTGGTTGGCTTTCTAATTTATAAACTGCTTTGGATCCATTCATATAGGCCTTAATGAAACACATCTTATCTCTTCTTATTGCTTCAGTGTAGCTTTCAAGTTCAATTCAATTCAAAGCGAATTAGTTTTTTTTTTAAATCATTTCGTTGTTTTTGTTTTTATTTGATAAAATTCTTAAACTTATCGTATCAAATGAGTTCGTCTTAATAATTTATATGTTTTATATAAATAAATTCTTATACTATACAGTTAATAAAATAATAATAATAATAAAAGTAAGTATAATTAATCATAAAATGGTGCATAGGACATTATAGTTTTCTGGGTCAACAGATTTCATCTGTTATTGCTCTAAGCACTTTGTTCCTGTTACTTTGTTTTTTTTTTTTTGTTTTGCTTATTTTAAAAGCATATTTTATAAATTCCTAAAAATGTTTTCTTTAAATAGAAACTAAATCAACTTAATTAACTTAAAAAATGTAAAAAATCTTGAGCATTTTAACATTTATTGCTTATAATCTCCAACTTTCATAAGAACTCATCCAGGAACTGACATAAGCCCAGGCGGGAAAAGAGGCCAAAAATTGTCTGAAATCATTTGTGGCATAGATTTCATCGTGTACTTTATGGCCCATAATGGCAATGTCAAAGGTGGAACCAGACCAATCGGCATTATCACGCTGTTAAAAAGAAAATAAATCGATTTCTTTAACCTTGCTTCAGAACAAATTGCTTTATATAGAATATTACCTCAAATTCTAAATTAAATCTTAATGGCGTAGGATCTAAGGCATATGAAAAGTATACAAAATATGGAGTCTCAAATTTTTCCTGCAAAGGCAATTTGTTAAAGGACCAATCTACCAATTTGGCATCGGCCAAGGGCTGTAAGAACATGCTCATATGGTCGGGTCCGGATATTTCCAAAGTAAACAACACATTACGCGGAGAGGTCTGTTGTTTGGCAATTATTTCCAACTTAGGCCAACCGACTACAGAGGGTGCTGGGGCCGGCACAAAGAAACTTTGATCTCTGCAAATATATTTGCAATAAGAATACGCATTTTAGTTTCATTATTGGAAACTTACTTCCAGCCTAGCCATCTACTACTGTATATGGGATAGCCACACATTAATTCTGTTTCGCAATCTTCTTTGCCTGCCTTCATGAGATTTGTGTCTTCGAACATAAAATCAATAGAGTGGGGACGACGATCAACTGGTACCACATAGAATCCGGAATCTTGGCGACGTACTGACATGGCAGGATCACCTTCATGGAAAGTGCGCGTAGTGTGCTGTATAGTAAAATTATTTTCCAAAATTTAATAACGTTAGCTTAGCATTAAAATGATTACAATACCTACCACTGCATAGAATCTTTGTGGTGCTTCCTTTTCAACATAAGGAAAGCCAATGGGTGTGGCTGCCAAAATTATGAATATAATCCAAATAACACCGAATATGGAAATAATAGTTTTCGATTTACGGAAGAGACAAAGTAAAGGCACCTGAAAAAGAAATAAGAATTTTCAATTGGAAAATAATGCCAAAAAAATCAAATGATAACGGAAAAGCTTACCAAAAATGCCGAAAACATTAAACAAATCAAAACGGTATAGCCACCAATTAAAAATTCTGGATTAGAATTGGCACCATCGCGACCTTGCATAGGTATAAAAATCACATAGAAAGCATAGCAGAAATATGAATAAATCAGGAAGGGCAATATCTGGCACAAACAGTGTGGTACAAGCCAAAGGAAATCTTCAAATGAAAAACAATATTTTTGTTATTAATTTTTCTTTGTAAATTTAATTATTTTTCTACTTACTTTTCTTATGGAAACACGTAACAATATTCAAAATTACTGACAAAGTATAGAAGGCTATGGCTATTATAATGCAAAACGCCGAACGTATACCGAGTGATATCATAACGATGGACACAATACACAAAATGAGACAATGTGCATGCATGAGTAATTGTAAGGCATATGCCAAGGGCAGGCCATGTTCCTTGGTGTGGCTTAAATAAATGGCCGGTAATATGCCCAAAACAAAGAATATGGGACAAAAGTAAAGGCCAAACATGAACCAGGATTTGGAGTACCAGCTCATGGGTAAGCCAACAGCATCCAAGAACCAGGCCATGAAGAGTACAACCAGAAAGGCTAACACCACCGAACACAATTGGATGGCAAATAAAATGCCAAATTTGGTAAAAATACGACGTCTAAACATGCCTGTCTGATGGGCCATATTCCAAATGTAGGCCAACAAAGTTAAAAGAAATAAAACGCACACCACAATATTGATAATCAAACCAGTTTCCTCCGAATAAATGACAATAAACCAGCCCAAAATATCATAGAATATCATATGGCCCTCAGCATGTTTCTGAAAATGAAAAAAACCAGGAACATAAGCTTGTATTGTGATAAAAGCGTGTGTATATCTACCGCTGGATCTTCCAACTCGGGCGCATTTGCTAGGGATTTCGCTAATGCCAACACATTATCGCCAGTCGATTGATATGTTTTCCTGGGTATGGCATTAAAACGATCATATTTCGTATGATAGACATAACCATTGTAGGTATGGGCCATATCCAAACCGGGTATATTACCAAAATCGCGGAAAATTCTGTAATCCGTTTCAGAGGGTATAAAACCATTCTGAAACAACTCTTCGCCCATTGTTGAGGCATAGGGATGTATAATATTGGCGCCATAATACTTCATAAGCCAAGGATGATCGGGTCCAGATTGAAATAGAATTTCACGGCCACCAGAACCTGCCGAGTCCAAATTTATAACAGCTCTGTAAGAAAAAAAAAAAAAAAACGTTGGTGATATTAAAGAAAAACTTACGGAAATCTAAATACTCACTTTACACTTTCCGACCATTTGTGTTGCGTTATAAATGCATGTGAACCCTGCAAGGGATTCTCTTCGGCTCCATTGAACAGAAAGATAATGGAATGCATTAACTCATGTTCATATTTTGTTAGGACACGCATTGTCTCAAGCATAATTACAACCATCATGCCAGCATCACCAGCACCAGCACTACCTGGTACCGTATCGAAATGGGTGTTAATCAAAAGGGCCGAAGAGCTATTCGAATTTTTGGCCGATACTTTAACCACCACATTTTGTATGCTCTGATAGCAATTAACCATTTTCCATAGAACATAATTTCCCGATGCTATTTGTACATCTTCCTCGATATTGTACAAATCCAAACGGGCTTCAGTGCGTATTTTTGCAATTTCCGCCAAAAGAAAAGCGACCGCTGACTGTTCATTGGCTGGGCTGCCTACTACTTTGGGACCAATTTTCGTTAACCTCAACAGCGTATTTTCAGCCCTCTCTCCTATAAAACGTCCCGGATTGTTGGCCTCCTGCTCGATCGTTATGGTCTCCGGTAGATAATGGAAACTGGGTATAACAGCCAAATAGAAAAGCAGAAACCAAAATGCTATGAATACCGGTGCCCAGTACCAGCCAAATTTACTGCGATTGTAAATGATTTTCATATTCTCATATTTGGATTTCATCATGACAACCGGGAAACGGTGTTACTGCAAAAAAAAAAAAGGAAAAATAGTTTCTTTTGAAATTCGCCGATAAATTGCAATCGATTGTAAAAATGTTCATTATAATCGAATTATAACACTTTGCTATATGATAAGAGCTATTTTTTTATTATGGGAACTAAAATTAAGTAACTTTAGACCACAGCTAATCGAATACTTGCTGTGGGTCTATGCATTTATAAGATTAGTTGTTAAGTGCTAAGGACTAATCAATTGGCAAGCTCCGTGCATAGGCCATTAGACTTTAATCGTTATTAGTACTTATGATTGAATTTAATCTTGTAGATAAATTGTTAGCAATAAATGAAAAGAATAGAAAAGAAATTTAATTTTTGTTTTATAAACAATTGCAATTTGTTTTGCAAAAATAAAAAATAAAAATCGAAAATAAATTATAAAATTATGTCTAGACTTATTACCAAAAACATATGTATATATTTTCTTTATTTTAATTTTGTGATTTAAAATTATTAAATTAATTAAGATTACAGATTTCTTTGTGTCAATCAAACAAAATGTAAAAAAATATGAGTTCAATATTCGCAAAATTCTGATTAGATTGATTTGAGCTGTAATGGTGTACGACGTCCGTTGAAAAAAAGGCGATGGAATTCAAACCTATCACCAATTGCACGGACTAATGACTCATTTCCACCTATCTTCTAGTCCCCACCAGTGTACTGAACAACATTTACTATAACGACAGAGACCAGAATCCAGTCATAATGGACACGTTTTATCAGCATAACAGCATAATTTGAGATCTGTAATCCGTTTTCCCAATTTTAGCCTCTTTTCAGACCGATTATGCCGCGGCTTATTACACTTTCTCATTCTCAATATTGTTTTAACAGGAGATGAAAGCCTTTTATTTTTAAAGTTTTTAAAACAGTAAAATTGTTTGTCTTCACTGGGTTTTGGAACTATTCCTCTCCAGATCGCTGTCTCGATTTGTAGAGTTTAAAAGTATTACAGTCTAAACATTTTTTCCTCATTTACAATGCAATTTAACACAAATCTTTCTAATCTTTGATTGTGCTTTGAGTCAAATCACAACGAAAAATGTATATATGTATGTCCAGAGATATGCTAGAATTTCTGAGTTTTTTAGACAGAAGTAACCTAGTAAACATTCTAGGCTTTATCAATAAAAATTAATAACATGAATTCCGAAATTATTAGAAACTTAATTTCGAGCCAAATTAAATAATTTCTCATTAGATTTTCAATTATTATTTCGCTTAAGCAACATTTGTTTAATAGTTCTTCGCCTTCTACTTCGTAATAAACATCATCTCCCCTTCTCTCTCTCTCTCTCTAAAATATCATAAAAGAAAACAACTGTTTTCTTCATCAAGATAAGAGAAAGAAATATGTTCTACTCCATCAATAAACAAGAATAAGATTTACCCCATACACTAGTGTTAGATTTACACTTTCGATAAAATACCCACTCACTAACATATATGTATAAGTGTGAGAAGAGAATTATTCATCAATAAACCCCCAATAATAATAATAAAAGACCACATAATGATTCAAATCAACTAAAATTAAAACACACAAGCAAATACAAACAAACAAAAAAAAAAACCAGAGAAAAAAAAGAACTTAACGCCACCATCAACATCATTATTACGAATAAATTGTAAATTGTTCAAATTCCAGGCATAACAACACAACAGGCAAATGATAATGAAATCATTACCAATACAATGACAACAAGCAAACTAAAATTAAATGAATTGAATTGAAATGCATTACATCGAATTAAAGTTCACAATACTTTGTCAACGACATTTAATCACAGAATGAAAGAAAACAACAAAGAGAAGAACCAAAACAAATCACACTAACAGCAGGAACAATAAAAATAATACAATTTGCCCTTCTGGCTAATATCAATGCAATGTAAAAACAACAACAATATTAGGTCTTTTTTTATTTGTTTGTTTGTATGTGTTCTTGTAGTTTTCTCTCTCGAAAGATGTAAAAAAGTATTATGTTCGGTTAAGTTCGACAAACCTTTGCTGTAAAAGTTTTTATAGAATTTATTACAATGACTTGATGTATGTATATGTGGTATTGCCTTTGAAAATAATTTTTTCTCTTCGTTAGTGTAGGGTATAAAATTAACACAACAAACCGATGCAAAACACTGTCATACCAAAGCAATTATTTCCGTATTTAAGTGAACAAATGAATGACTGCCTATCAATGTTTTGTGTTTAACTGAGTACTGCATGAATAGGATGAATGACTTAGGAAATGACTAAAGATTTGCAGTGTACATAAACATAAAAAAACTTAAACACTTTGGCATTGTGTATAAGTGTTGGTGGTGTGCATAACAATGCATATGTATGTCTTCATTCCCATAGTTTTTTTCCAACGGGAGAAACTAAACTGAAGAGTAATATGCTCAAGGAAAAATATTAGTTTATTACTACATACATATGTAAACATGTACTACATATACCTCTGCAATATAATTAACTAGTCCAATCTCTTCAAACAATGTCGTTTATTTGAAACGTTATTTCCGATGATATTACAGATTATTGTAAGTTAATAATGAACTGACCGACCATTAACTAAGCATAATTCCAAAAAAATTTGTTTTTCTTTAGAAAATATTAACAATTAATGGCTGAAAAATATAAAAATAAATATTTTGAAATTTAACATAATTCGTTAGTACATGACAGTCGTTAATTAAGCATAGTCGTCTACAATTAATTGTTCATAAATGTTCTATTTTGAAAAATAAAAAAAACAATTAACAATAATTAAATACTTAAATAACACACAAAAATAATTATTTGTTTACAAAAAAAGAGAAATTTAACTGCTTTGAACCCAAAAAAAAAAGTAAAAGAAAAATGTAAATCAACAAAAATCAATCATCTCATGGGAATAATAAACAAACATCGTGATTTGTTTATATGCTTACACGCGAGCAGCGTCATTATTTATTAATATTTTGTGAGTGTAATATTTATGAAAGGGTGTACAACATAATATATTGCCATTGTAATAACAACAACAAAAATTTGATGATAACATAACAAAAAATTTATCATGCAAGTGACGACGCTAACTACAACAACTGCAACAACAGCTCATTTAATAGTGATATCGAAATAATATTTCTTGTACATATTAGCATTTAAGAGCACATGAGTACATAAGAGAAATTAGTCTTACATCTAAATTTCTCTTCATTGCGGAGGAGTTGAGTAATAAAAAGAAATAATTTTGTTTTTATTATAATAATGATGAATAAGAAAAGAGCACAACAACACAAACACAAGCAAGTGGGTAGTATCGGTGTGACTTTTTAACCTGCATCGGGAGAAACAAGAAACAGATTGTGAAACCATTAAAGTGTGTCAATAAATTTAATGAAACGAAAAACACATTTTCCTTGTTTTTTGTTTTTTCTTTTTCAATATAAAATATTTAACAATAAATACATGCTTTATTTATAAATAATAATGAAATAAATCATTATTTTTACCTTGCAATAAAGAAATTATCAGTTTAAACAGAAATACATACATAAGCCAAACGGTCAAGATTTATTCAAGGAGAGATCATGTTTACATTTTATGAATTTGCAATTGATGATGCTCCATAGATGGGATCACAAGAGTTGAATATGAATTTAAATTGAATTCAAAATTCATAAATAAAACTCGTTTTAATATTTATTAAGTGTACATTGATGACAAATTCAGAAATGTAATGTAAGTGTAATTAGGAGTGTTTGCTCTTAACTTTTAGTTTCTTATAGGCTTGAAGTTATGATTGGCTACTGTAGAGCAAAAATTGGAAAAAAAACTTTGAAAAAATAAAATGAAAAATAAATAAAAAACTAACTGCTCTTTTAAAAAGAACGAGAAAATGCAAAAAAAAAAAAAAAAGCTACCACGTACTAAAGGGAACATCGGACAAGACTATCTTTATTATAGATGATTATACAGTGAACTCGCGAAAACGTGAACACTCGAAAGTGTGAACGGCTCAGAAACGTGAACAAATTTATTTTTCCACAGGGTGTTCTAAAACGTGAACAAAATCTGAAAGCTCTAAAACGTGAACACTTTTTTACTTTTTGTTTTTTAATCTATTTTTAAATTGAGAAATCCCCGAACTATGGTAAGTGGACTGATGTTAAAAGTCAAAGCTTTAGAAATTCACGATCAAAGAAAGTGATCGTGTTTTTAACGCGAGTGACGAATGGCTTCAAAAATTTAAACAAAGGTTTGCTGTTTGCCTTCTTAAAATTTCTGGAGAAAAGCTTTCTGCGCAGCCGTATCTTGTTGACCCACTTAAGGAAAAGTTAAAAACAAAAATGGAAGAACTCTCATGATGACACTCATGTGTCATCAATGGAGAAAAGTGCTCCAGGCACTAAGTTGGAGAAACAATGATTAACCTTCATGGGCTGTACAAATTCGTCGGGGATTCACAAACTTAATTTGCGAGTAATTTGAAAATCAAAAAAACCACGAAGTTTCAAAAACTTCACTTGTCCAGTGAATTACAAATTCTCCGAATCACCATTGATGTAAAATTTTTTATGACTGCTTTCATCAATGTTTTCCTAAAAAGAGGCTACCGATAAAAGCACTTCTGTAAATAGACAATGCCCCTTCACATCCGGCGGATCCTAATTGATTCCTGATGACGGATTCATTTGTGCAATGTTTTTCCCACCCAACGTCACATCGCTAATTCAGCCCAGGGACCAGAATAACAAAACGGTATTATAAAAACAGTCTCTTGACATTGGTGACTGGAAAACAAACAGAATTGTTAGATTCTATTAATTTAAAAAGGGTTTAGCATTTTTACTTATTAAAATATCATTTTTCATATTAAATAGGGTCATTTTTTGCTTAAAATTTGGGTACTCGATAACGTGAACAAGCTCGAAAATGTGAACTGCCTTGGTAAAAATTAGTTCACGTTATCGCGAGTTCACTATATTATCGATAATTATCTTCTAGGGAGCAGTGTAATATTGGTATCAAAATTACCGGCAGCAATCGAAACAGCCAAAATGTGTTTATTTGTTGCAGTATCAGGGCTAAAAACACTTTTCATATTTTCGACCGTCTAGCTTGCGATGTCACATTATCGAAGAAAAATTATAAAATATGGTTAGAGCACACTTATCAAACTCAAACTGTACTTCTATTTATTTTTGATTTTCATAAAAGAAAGATTATAAAACTTGGCAGCGCTCAATTTCGAAATTGGACACAGTTTTGTAAAATAATTTATTATTTATTTATACTTTGTGTGTTTTTATTTTTTTTCTAATTTGTAATAAAAAATTGCTCATCATTTCCTATAATAAAAATGATGAAAATTTTATTCTGCAATTTTATTTCAGCGCAAATTTTTTTATTACTCTTATATTTCAATTACTTTTTCTTTTTCTTTTGGATTTTGCAAATAATTATGTGAGAATTTTTAAAAGAAATGCTATTAAATTTCAAAATAATAAACATATACAAATTATTTGTGCCATATTTTCTATTTCTGACGATATAATTCGTAAACATCGACCCATAAACTAAGATGAGCAAAAACAAAAATAACAATAAAAAACAAAATTATTTTGGCTCACAAATGTTTAAACAAATTGGTAATACATATTTCTTATACACACGCGTGTCTATGTGTAGCTATGTGTAGTGTTTGAATTTATTTTTACACTTTTTGTCAAAATACATACATACGTACAATTCATTAAAAAAATTAAAATATTTATGGTTTCCATTTGCCGCATGACAATTTTTGATTTTTTTTAAAAGAAAAAAAAACAACATTTTTACTCACAAATAATTACATGTTAAGTATTTAATTTTTCCTATTTAATTACCGAAAGAGAAGACAAATTTAAGTGAAAAACTAAATTCTAAAATTTAAAAATAAAACGATTATTTAGATCAACTTAAAACACAGACACACACACACACACAAACAAATCCATTTTCAAAAAGAAAAAAGAAACCCCAGCAAATAAAAGAGGGAAAGAATTTTGCGTGCAGACACATTAGTTGTGTATTTTTAGTTCGAGTTTTATTGCTTGGAATAGAAATTGTGCGAAAATAAATAGCAACACTTAGTGCATACAAGTGTAATTTTTATAAGTGCCGTTATTCAACACTGCTCAACATTGAGTTTAAACTAATACCCTGTTTCTGTAAGACGTTCGTCTGAAGAAGTTCGTCTTACAAAAACATGGTATTAAACGGTAAAAGGGTCATAAGCAAGGTAAAACACGAATTTATCAAGTTTTTTTAAACAACACTCAGAGTCAGAGGATCAAATTCCTAGACATACATATTTGGTCATTACAATCCTTCAGTCCGGATTACGACCTACAGTTCCGGATTACGACCTACAGTTTAAAGTCGATTCCGAACGAGAAAACTTTACATGGCAATTTTATTTACTCTCAGAGTTTTTGTCAGAAATCTGCTGAGAAGAAGTCGCAGAAGAAATATTTTTCATATTTTCGTTTTGATGTCTGACCTAGGGTTTGTACTGAGGTCGCATGTCTCATAAGCCAACACACTACCTACTAGACTGCGGCGACTTCTAAATTCCTACAAGTGTAACGAAAACCAAACCCATAATGAAAGGTATCTTATCTATCTGAACTATGTAGGGAATTTATGATTAATCTGCTGCAGAAAGAACATCTTACTGAATACGAAGACAGTGTAATGACACAGAACTTGTAGAGTTTTCTATAATTCTGTACATTCTGTTTATGAATGGTAGCCGTTGAATGTTAGGCTAACACCCTCTCTAGAAACACTCTTACGATATACTCTGATACAGGATTTGCACAGCAGCAAACTTTATTGCCTGGTTGTATTTAGTTTCCACACTTATTTAACCCTTTGCATTCGGCACCGATTCGATAGTTACTTACCAGCGAAAACGTACATTCTGGAAACGTGATATTATACAGTATAATTTTAGAACCAAGTAAGGAATTGTAATGAAATTTGTTTTATATGAATTTGTGGACATTGAAGAACACATATTTCCAAAAAAATACCGAAAATTTTTTCTATTCGCTTGAGTACGAACTGAGGTCTTGTATAGGGTGTTTTTTATAGAGGTATAGAACTTGAAGTTGCAATAAAACAACGATGGATTATTCGATTGACATGAATTTTATTTATCCGAAAGATAATTTTGTGGCATTACGTTTTAAATATGATTTCTAGTATATGACCGCCACGGCTGGCACGGATGTAGTCCAATCTGGACGTCCAATTTTCGATGACTTTTCCAACATTTGTGGCCGTATATCGGCAATAACACGGCGAATGTTGTCTTCCAAATGATCAAGCGTTTGTGGCTTTACCGCATAGACCAATGACTTTACATAGCCCTACAGAAAGTAGTCTAGCGGTGTTAAATCACAAGATCTTGGAGGCCAATTCACAGGTCCAAAACGTGAAATTAGGCGGTCACCAAACGTGTCTTTCAATAAATCGAAATAAAATTGCACTATTTGCAAGCGTTGTTCAGGCGTGAGTCTATTCATGATGAATTGCCAAACCAAACTGAGAATAAATCACTTGACAGCTGTTAAATCGGTCGCCATCTTGAAAAGTAATGCCAACTTAAAGTTCTATACCTCTATAAAAAACACCCTTTACTATACATTTCTTCTCTCGGTTATCGTATTTCTTTATTATCGTATCAAGTTTCACACTTCATTAAGCCACACCCCTGTAGCTTTAGACGCCTACTCCTCTATATCTACAATTTGCTCAACGGATCAGAGAAACATACAGCCCGTCGTGAACTCACTTCGCATGTTTTTTTCGACGTGTAAAACAGTTGATTTATTTATCACGCATCCTGTTAATTTTATCATATTCCTATTAATTTTATGTGTCATTTTAACAGAAAACTACAGGAGAACAAGCATATCTCCAAAAAATTACGGTGGAAATATTTCGTTGTTCTTAATCGCTACAACCGACAACTGAGTAATATACTAGACTTATGTTGTCCCCTCAGAGGGGACAGCCGAGTGCAAAGGGTTAATATTAAGTACTAGGAATTTTATGCGTTAATAGCACCCGAAACATTCCTTATTTTGTAATGTACAACGTGGACTAGATTTGTAATTTTAATTCACGTGAAACATAGAAAAGACGTCCGTTTTCAAAATAATGAATACATATTTTTTCGAAGTAATGAACATAAAGTCCGGGAAAAAATGGAAATCCTGCGATTTATAATATTTAATTCTGTATATAAAAAATATATATTTTGTAATTTTAAATAATCACAAAAAAAGAAATTCACAATTAAGTTTCATATAAAAAAATTAAGAATAAATTTACGAAACATTAAAACCGGAAAAATCCGGATCATAATGTGGTTTGTATTTTATTTTGATTTGTTTTTTTGTTTGTTTAGATTGATATACATACATATGTACATATAATGTACGTTTTATTTTTATGACGTTCATAATTTAAAATTGATTTAGAAACGTTAAAAGAATGTTGTAAAGGAGTATAAAAGTTATTTTTAGATACTCCGATAGTATAGTTTAATCAGTTTTTGTTACTTTATTTTATATTTTTTAGAAAATTCTTTTTTTAAATCATTTTATATAACATAAGACATGATCGAATTCACAGTGTATAAATATATTTTACGAAATTAAATTTAATTTATTTCACTTATTATTGTTATTTAGCGATTCACAATTTATTTTTAATTATGTTTTCATTGCATTATTTAAAATGTACATTAAATTTGTGACCACACTGTCTGGCATGCAAGTGCATTACAACAGATGTTTTAACCCGCAACAAAGAGACGTTCAAAGGTTAACAATTGTTTAAACGTTTCAGAGAAACCACTAAAATTAATGAGGGTTTTTTATTCTCATATATAAAATGGAAAAATATTGCAACACTCACACAATTTTAAAGATTTTTACACAATTTCTTTTTCTTTTGATTTTTTTTGTCTTCAGCATAAATGTTTTTAAAGAACAAATTTTTTTAACGTTTTCCTTGCATACAGTTTTGCATAAAATACATGACTAATCGAAATGTTGCGGCAACGAGTTGTGGGACATTAGCAATTAAACATGGCACACACACACACACGCCCCACTATAGTCATAGTTTAGGAAATAAAGATTTAAATTATGAATAGACGTCTACATGGACCCGATCAGATCAGAAGAAAAACCGCAAAAATTTATCAAACGACACACGAAAATCTTTTATTTTTTTTCTCTGGTTTCTACAGACAAACTGTCATGACTTTTTAATAAATTATTTTTATTTTCAAAATTTGTTTCATTAAATGAACAAAAAAAAAAACAAAAAACGAAACAAAACAAAAAGTTTTTAAACGTTACGCCGCGTGCTGCATATAGATCACGATCTTGCCGGTTCGATGTATAAAAGTCTTCTAAACCGTATGTATGTAGGCTTTGACGATCGTGATGGCCATTGCAACAGACATTAAGAGATACTCAGCAGTAAAAACGAATACAAAATAGGCTCTTAAGACATATTGTGGTTTTTTTTTTGTTTTTTTTTCTTATTTTCATTTATTTCTCTGCATAATTGGCTTGATTTTCAGAGAAATTCTAAAGAAATTCTCTTAATTCACTTTAAAAAGCTCTTTAGTTTATTATTGTTTGTGTTTTGAAGATATTTGAATATCCTTTGAAAACTTTATTTTTTCCCCTTAAATATCCTTGTCACAAGGAAAAAAAAATATTTAAAAAAAAAAAAGAAAACAAACACATACTGAACTCGTATTGAAATAAAATAATGCTGCTCGTTTTGGATTTGAAAATTTGGCGCCGTTTCTCTACAACCGTTACGTTCTTAACGCGCTACTGCACTGAACTGTTTTGCTACTGTAGAAGTTCCATTTTATAACTTTTTTTTATTAAAAAGAAAAAAGAAAATTATAAATTATAAAAAAAATAACAATTTTTATTACTTTTATCATTTAAATTTTGTTTTGTTTTTATTAATTTATTTACAACCCACCATATTCGATTTGATATCACCCGCAAGCCCAAAAGTGTTTGAATGTTCCCACTGATCATAAAAAAAATTTCTTTTTAATTTTGTTGTTATTATTATTTACACCCCTCTTAGCAATACTATAAGTAAAATACTTTTTATCACTGGTTTAGTTTGTGGAACGTATTTTAGAGCGATAACCCAGTAAACAAAAATTTTTAAAAATATCTAAACAAACTTTAAAGGCATTAATAATGTTGTTGTGGGCACCATAGTGAATATTGTGTTGTATTAATAGATGAGAGCTTGAAATTTATGAACTCATACATACATACAGAGTTTCCTTTAGTTTCTCACACCACTTCTGTTGTGAGCGTTGATTTTTATACATGAGTAGTGGGATCTACACTTTAAAGTCGACTTTGAACGACAGATTTTTGAGAAACTTTTCATGGCTGCTATATTTACTTTCAGAGTTTTTACCAGAAATCTGCTGAGAGGAAATCGCCGAAGAAATATTTTGTCATATTTCGTTTAGTTGGAGATGCCTGACCTGGGGTTTGAACCGAGGCCTCACGTCTAATAAGCCAGAACACTACCTATTAGACCACAACGACTTCATTTCTGAACTCAGTTGTGACATTTAAAAAAACAATATTCCCTTCAGTATTTTTCTGGCAACAGGCACTGAGAGTAAGTTAACTTATATTAAAAAAAAAACTTTGGAATCGACATTAAAATATACGTCCCGCCACTCATAGATAAAATTAAGGCTTGAGAAGCTATCAGCTTGTCACAACTGACTAACTTGACAGACAGTATTAGTCACACACATTTCTAGCAATGTAAATAAAACACCAAAGTTTGATCAATAATCGTATATTTTTCTAATGTTGACTTCTTGAACGTAAAAATAGCAAACTTTGTACCTGTTCGATTTAAAATTTTCTTTAAAATATATTTTTCTTTTTAAAAAAGGAAATTGTTATAAAAAAAATAAAATTATTCGGGGTTGTCATAGAAACCATGTCGGTTTTCTTGATTATCATTTTTGAAAACCAATGTTGGTGTCAGGAAACCAAGTTGGTTTCGTTAATTTCGAACGTAAATTAAAACCAATGTTCGAATCAAAAATAAAAATTTAAAAATTTTTTTGTTAAAAATTGAAATTATTTATGTTAAGAAATAAATACAATGTCAACAGCAATAGTGATATTTCTGTTATTAGGAGAAAAGCGATCAGAAAGAGTGAGGAGAAGGATCCTGAGAGATTATAGCAATCCACTGGAGCTGCCATAGGCAATGTAAGAAGTTTTTAATCAGAAGGAAGTTTCTTGTACTCATATATTTAACTATATTTTACAGATTTGTTTCTAATTATCGCTTAAACAAAGAAGCATTTCGTATAGTACTTAATGCTATTAAAGAACATTTGTCGCGATATAAAATTCTTCCAATTTTACAACTTGCTGCTACGTTTCGCTTTTTAGCAGAAGGGTCATAACAAAGATCAGTCGGGAACGATTTATGTATAAGTCTTGGTAGAAGTACAGTATCTGAAATTTTGACTGATGTAATCAAAGTCATGGAGTGGTACATTTGTCGACAGTGGGTCCAGCTGAAAATGAATCTAAATGAAAAACGTAGGTCAAGAGACTATTTCTCCAAAAAATATAAAATTCCTTCTTTTTGCCATCCAAAGATGTAGAAGAGGAAAGTGTTCCATTACCACTGCCAACGTCTCAACAAAGTGAAGCTCAGGGAATCAGGGATGAAATAGCAAGTAATTTATAGGAAAATCAAAAAAATTTTAGTAAAAATCAGGATATCCTTTATCGTATATCAAAAATGTTCTATCTGCAGTATATTTGTTCTGTGGATAAACCATTTTGGATATAGGATGACGATATATTTTTTATTAATAATAACAACAACTAAAACAACCAAAATTCAGTCTTTTTTAAGTTTTTTTATTAAAACTGACGACTGTCAGCTGGTTGGTTTCTTTCCAATAAGAAAACCGATAACCTTGGTTTCTGTGACACCAAAAACCGATATTAATTCCAATTCGAACATAAAACGATAATATCGGTTTTCATGACACCATAGCATTTTTTCTCGTCGTTTTTAAAACCAATTCCGACAAGGTTGGTTTCTATGACAACCCCGATTACTTAAAAATACCATACCAAAATGCGTTCTAAATATTTGTGTGTGTTTCTAGAAACAGGAATTCAAAACAAAATCGCCAGACTTTGCGTGATTTTAATCAAAAAAATGTATTTTCGATCTGATATAATGAACGATATTCTTATTATTATTATTATTATAAGATTAATTTTGTCAATGATAATGATTGTGAAAATATGTTATCAATCAGTTAACAATTCAATTACGAAGAAAAATGCAGCCGGCGATAACTAAGTTCGAAAACAGAATTCTTTGAAAAAAAAAAAAAAAATGAGTGCCCATATGGACATAATAACAGAAGATAGTCTTGTTATAAATAAAATTAAGTTATGATTCAATCTTTTTGATTTATGGCCATAAACTTTACAAACAACTTGTGTTTTAAATTATTTCCCTCAGTGTAGTCTGTCTAAGAAAAACGCTCTCATGCAGGTTTATTATTTGAACGTGCCTTTTAATCACTTTTAATATGAAAAGCGAATTAAAAAAATTAATAAAAAATTATTAAATTTGTTTTATTTTTTATGTGTCTTTAATCTTAATCGAATATTTTTTAGTCATTAAATATTCGCCGGTATTCTATAATCAGTCAGACAAACATTTACTTACTCAGTCTGACTCGAATAATAATGATTATTGCCATAAAACGATAGATCGATCGATTATTCAGTGATTATCGTAATAATTCATAAACAAAACATGGATAAGGCTTTAATCGCCTGTATTCTATAGGTGGGTTTATTATTGTTTATATTTGTTTTTTTTTTCGATTAGCAGCATTGCATTCGAGACATGTTGTAGTCATTTTGCAGAAGTTTTTTTTTGTCAATGAAATCGTAGAAATCGTTCTACAGATTAAAATACATATACATATACCAAAATCTTGTATATATCGGGTGATTTTTTAGCTATTATCTTTTTGGCAACACTGGTTTAAACAGCTCACGCACGTTCGTGTTTTGTTTCACTGTCAAACATCTTCAGTTTGGTCTATAATTTAACCATGAATCGTCTTACAAACGAACAACGCTTGCAAATCATTGAATTTTATTATCAAAATGGGCTCTTGGAAAGTTGGCCGAAGATCCACTTCTTTATCGAAAAATTGTGTTCAGCGACGAAGCTCATTTTTGGCTCAATGGATACGTAAATAAGCAGAATTGTCGATTTTGGAGTAAAGATCAGCCAGAAGCATTGCAAAAGCTACCAATGCATCCAGAAAAAGTCACAGTTTGTTGAGGTTTATGGGGTGGTGGCATCATTGGACCGTACTTCTTCAAATATGCTACGAATCGTAACGTAACTGTGAATGGTGAGCGCTACCGTGAGATGATATCCAACTTTTTTTTGCCCAAAATGCAAGAGCTTGACTTGCATGACATGTGGTTTCAACAAGACGGTGCCACATGCCACACAGCACGCGTAACAGTGGACTTATTGAGAGGCGAGTTCGGTGAACATTTTATTTCACGTTCGGGACCGGTCAATTGGCCGCCTAGATCGTGCGATTTAAAGCCTTTAGACTATTTTTTGTGGGGCTATGTTCAAGCTCATATCTATACAGACAAGCCCGCTTCAATTGACGGCCGAAATGTTGGAAAGAGTATGCCAAAATTGGACTAAGCGGATGGACCATTTGAGGCGCAGTCGCGGTCAACATTTGCATGAAATAATCTTCAAACATTAAATTATATGGACCGTACTATCGATTCGAATAAAGATTTCATGCATTTTTCTGAATTTTATGTGTTCTTTTTTTTTTAATTTTCCTATAGCTCTTAAAAAATCACCCGTTAGTAGGTGTTAATACACCTATCGACGGTACATGAGCCAGCTTTCGATCCTGAACATTAGATATTTTTATATTAATGGCTTACATATCCCAGAGAACGTCAAATAAGTGTTCACTTATAGATCCATATCTTGCAACAAAGTCGAATGTGGAAGCGCTATGCGCTTACTGTATCATTATTTAGGCTGAAATAATAGCTGTAAAGATTATCGCTTTGCGGAAGCGGTACCAGAATACATATTATAATAACATACGGTTATTTACCGACAATAAAGTGGCAATTAGAGCCACAAGTATGTCAGATGTCTCTAGAGGAGATAGCGAGACATTCGACAGATACCCTCTTATGAGTTACTGGATACGAGGACATTGAAGATAAGCCAACGCACTTAAAAAGCCTTGTACCACGGAAGACTCAATTAAATTTGCAACTAACAATGCTATTCCTCTACAGAGGAACAAACAAATCGCCTCCCACAAACTTCATTCATTTGGAATGGATGGGATAATGAAACCACTTGCAGACAGACCAGACATCACTCGCCTGATAATGATATTTCTTTACAGAGCTGTAAGCAAATGACCGCTCACAAACTTCATTCATTTGCAATAGAAAGATAGGATAATGAAACCACTTTGAAAGAGACCTGACATGTCTCGCATGACAATGATATTCCTTTACAGTGGAACAAGCAAATCGCCTCCCAGAAACTTCATTCATTTGCAACAGAAAGAAACCACTTGCAGAGAGACCGGACGGACATGTCTTGCACGATACGGATACATGCAAAACAAAATTTGTTTAATCTTCTCTGAATGGATGATTTCTGCAGAAGCCGTAACAATGAAAAATAAGAAGGGACCCACAGAACGTCTTTTTGACATTGTTCTGCGCTTGGGAATTCAAGAAAATATCTTGGACACCCAGATTTTATTGACAGAAATTGTGTGAGGTTAGATTAGTGTGGTAGCTTTTATACCAAAAGCTCACTTGAGCACGCATTGCGGCCCCTTGTGTAGTCAAAGGCAATATGAATAAAATTCTCATCTTCATAAAACTATCGGATGGGCTGCATGATGGCAACCAAGAGTTGTAATTATTTAACAGTGTTACCACGGGACCATTGTGGCCCATTGTAGCGGCTGCCAATTTAGTCTAACTTATTCTACGTAATAAATATTAGGTTTAGGTCGGAGTGGTAGGTCTGATATCACAAAGCTCACTTGAGCACGCATAGCGGCCCGTTGTGATGCCACGGGTGAACACAGTCCATGTACTAACCAAGTTCCACCAAAATCAGGGAAAAAGAAGAAGTTGGTCAGCGCAAGGGCTGCACATAATAAATATTAAGATAAAATTGTTTACCCATGCAAAAAGGTCAATTTTGAAATTTAAATTAAAATCTCAAAAATATTAAACTTTGGATTAAAACAATGACTCAGTTAAAGCAAAGAAAACATATTGGGGGATTATATTTTTGAATATTTTTTTATTTGTTTTCTATTGATTTCATTTAACTAAACAAATAAATAAACAAACATTAGACTTTCATAGAATCTATGTATAGTAAAAGGCCAAATTTAAAAACTTTATTGATAATTATTATTGGCTTTAATATAAACACTCTTGTAGTAGACATGCTAACCAGGTGAGTAAACAATAGGCAGTAAATAATTGTCCCAAAACAAATCAAATCGTATACACAACGTATGTATGTACGTAGTTTGGCACACACCCACACCATTGCATAGGCTTTTACTTTTACACAGGGTAATAACTATTTTGGGACAATTTGTTATGGCAATTTGATGATAACTAACCAATAAGATTTTAGCCAAATACATATTTTATCAGTAATTTTTCTGATATTTAACTGTAACGATCAAACACATAAACACACTCTTTCACGGCAATATTCATTCATTGATTAATTTGCTTGAAGCGTAACTTGTTTAGATTTTGTTTTTTTTTATTGAATGGCGTTTAATTGCTTTTATCGTTTACGATATTATAGCTTTTCTGATAACTTGATCCCTACATAACGAACTTGTAGCGTGAGCATGAACTTTTTTTTTCTATATTTTAGAGGCATAAATTCAAAGAAACGTATCAATCTGGCATGAAACGTGCGGGCCTAAAGACGTTCTCATAAGTTGAAAAAGAACGATAACAACGAAAGAAATCGATTTAAAATTTAAAAAACAAAATAAAATCCTTTAAAGGATTTTAATTGAAATAAAAAGAAATACTCTAGACAGAAGTAACGGTGTCATATCTAACAGTTTATCGTGCATAACAAATATTCAAAGGATAACCGATTAAATCGTCAGTAGTAATGGGTGTATGTATTCGTGAAAAAAAAGATGAAAAGCAAAAGTGAATTTTAAAAAGGAATTTTGTAAAAATTAAGAAAGATAATTGCATTCAAGGAATTAAATTAAAACTAAAATTGTAAAATTAAATTTTTTGAGAATCAACTTAAGTGTTCTTAATAAATAAAAGTGATGGAACCAAAAAAATTTTAAAATTACAAAAAAAAAAACATTTTCTAGAACAATGTAATGAAGTAAAATTAGAAATTAGAAGCCTGTAAAGATTTTAAACTAAAAATATTTTTGAAATGATGCAGCTATCTCTCACTATTCAGATCAAGTTCGAAAAAAATTTCTAAGTTCTTGAAAATTTTATCTTCAAATATTAAACATTATTCTACATGTTGCTTTATGCCTTATTAACTATTACTCTTTTGAATAAATTTCTTATCAGTGACTGATTATTTCAAATTGGAAAGTATTAACAAAATAATGAAACATTTTTTTTTATGAAATCAATCCGTTGACTGTCTTAAGAAGAGATAAAATTTTTAAAGATTTACATGGAGCAAGCTTGCTTTATAGAATATGAACATCATACTTTTTCCCTCTGTGCTCTATATAAGCCATATCGTTAGTCTAATTCGCAGATATGTTAAGTCCCTTTTTTCGAGTTTTACAGGAGACACAAAAAACATTGTAGCTTTTTGAGTTTTTAAAATTTGTAAACTTTTTAAACGCAATTATTTTTACAAAATAGCTCTCTTTAAATAAATAACCTAGATCAATATAATAATAATAATAATATGATATAATATTCGTGGAGTCAGCACGTGCTTTTGTTATTTTCCGTAGTTTTGTGAACTTGGCGTTTTTGCAAACAATAAAATTACAACAACTTTAATTAACGTAATGACATTTTTTGTTGTCGAAAAATATGTATTTTGTATAGTGTTATCGTTTTGCATTAAAATCTCAATTTTGGAAAAAAGTGGTCTTAGCATCTTTGCGAATTATACTAACGATATAAGTTATTATCATGGTCATAATACCATAAATATGTCTCAAACCTCAAAAAATTTGCACATGGCCTACCGTATGAGGTCCTTATGGAACACATTTTGCCTTTGATTGTGCCATTTTGAAGGATTATAATGGTAGTCAAACCATGGCAAACCTACAACATATGCAGCATATTGGTATAGACAAAGGTCGATATAAATTTGGAGTTTTATGCAGGGACGCAGACTAAGCAAAATTCTACAAAAGACACAAACTTACGATTCAGTGCCATAAAAACCTTGCTTCTTAAATGTGTGCTAGTATTTTATAAAACGTACATACATACATAATTGGCCATTACAACCCTTCAGTCCGGATTACGGCCTAACTTCTCTCGGCCACTCCTGTTGTGTGTGTTAATTTTATACATAAGTGGCGGGACGTACAGTTTAACGTCGACCCCGAACAACAGATTTTTGATATGATTTTCATGGGAATTTTATTCATTCTCAGAGTTTTTGCCAGGAAATCGCTGTGAAAATATTTTTTCATATTTTGTTTTTAATGTTTGACCTGGGGTTTGAACCGTGGCCTTACGTCTCATAAGTCAAAAAGTTGGTATTTATTTCTCCGCTAATGTTAAAAGTGTTTTAAATAACTAAAAATAGTATAATAAAACTCCTTCATTGTTAATATCGAAATTTTGCCATTTCTAAGTATTTATGATATTAGATTCGATTTTAACCGTTATACCCCCTTTGGCTATTTTATATCGAACTTTTTTTTTTAATTTCTTTTTTTTATAATTTTATAGACTTTTCTTTAATAAAAATCGGTAATTACAAAGTGTAGCAATAAACGAATGAACGATAAGACCAAATAAATGAAATCTAACATTATACCAGCAATTTAATTTGTTTCTTTCTCTTTTGGAAGCAATATTTGGTACACATTTTTCGCTAACCATGAAGCAACTAACCCGCTACAATTAAATTTAAACATTTTTAATACTAAAAAAGAAAAATACTGCAACAATAATAAAAAATAATAATAATGAAATTAAAATACAATTAACAATGCCACCTTATCGTAGCTACATACATATGTAGTATATTAGCTGGCGAGTGTATGCAATAGAATTGAAAATTCAAAATATTTTTTGATTCCTTCCGTCTAATGGCTATCTACTACCTTAGTGACTAATTTAAGCTGATTAGTTAAACATTTTGTTTTATGTATTTATGGCCAAAAACTAATTGCTAAACATTGCCTGTTCGACTGGCGACTTTCTATCTAATTAAAGTGAAAGAAAAAGTCCCGAAATTTTTGTTTATCTTGAAATATTCTTTGTTTTTTGTTTTTGTTCATATGAAAATATTTTACTTTTGACTAAGTTTAGTTACAAGGAAGTTAAATACAAACACACACGCAAGCTGACAAATAATTAAATTTCAATTAGAGATAAAGAATATGAATTTGTATTAAATATTCTAATATTATAATACATTCAACATATGTATGTAGATACATAGTATAGTATGTATGTAGATTAGGGTTTAACCAAAAATTTCAATTTAAACTCATGGTGTTTACTTTTCGGAGAAAAATTTAGTATTTTCTGCATTTTTCATTTTGCCCTTAAAATGATTTGTTCGTGTTCTTTTGTACATATATTACATAATTGGTCAATTCACACAAGCCGTTGTATCGTTGTATTCATTGTATTGTTGGAAGAACATACAACAGTGTATGATTGTTGTTGATAATTTTCATGTAAGAATTCGATACACTTATACACATTTTTTCCATAGTTTTTAAAAGTTGTATTGGTTTTGTGCTATCAAATTGTGTGAATGAAAAAAATGTGTATATGTTTTCATATGTTGTGTTGGTTTCGGGCTATCAAATTGTTTGAATGCCACGAAATACACAATACAGCATAGCATTGAGCGTTCACAAAGAAACAAATGTATTCAATACAACATACACGATACAAAGTTGTGTGAATTGCCCCTATATATATACATAATATTGGGCATTACAACCCTTCAGTCAGGATTACGGCCTAGCTTCTCAACACCACTCATGTTGTGTGCGTTAATTTTATACATGACTGGCGGGACCTACAGTTTAAAGTCGACTCCGAACGACAGATTTTTTGAGAAACTTTTTCATGGCATTTTTATTTACTCTCAGAGTTTTTGCCAGAAATCTGCTGAGAGGAAGTCGCCGAAGAAATATTTTTTCATATTTCATTTTGATGTCTGACCTGGGATTCGAACTCGGGCCTTTCGTCTAATAGGCCAACACACTACCTACTAGACCACGGCGACTTCATTGTAAATATATTGCCCTCAAAAAATGTTAAAGTTCTTGCACTTTTTGCCCGAAAAAACAATACGATTTTTTATTTTTATTAACATTCGTCATAAGGTTGTTTCTTATGTGTCCCTTCAAAATTAATAAATTTAAAGGAAATCAATGTAAAAATAAAAGCAAAAATTCTCGAATAGAACCTCCTCTAAATGAATAAGCTCCTGAAAAAATTGTTGATGAATTATTGAATACATCTTGACGGTTAGATGAATATGTAGAAATATCGAAGAAACGAAATGGGTTATCAATCAGTACATAGAGATTAATTGAATCCTTTGCTTAATGATAAAGACAGACCTTAGCATAAAACTAATTTTGTTTTGTTGTTCAAGAATTATTTGAGCATAGCTGAGCGCTAATTTTTGCTGGATATCTTTTAAGAAGTATTCTCTATTTTATATTAAAATATCAAATCAAGGGGGAACACACCAAATGTGGGTTGGAAATCAGATTTTTTCTTTTTATGGCATGTTTTTCTAGGCGGCAATAGGACCACTTTTCGCGGTGCTGGATCTTGTTCAATATATGACTGTGAAGAACTCATTCATTCTTTAGCAGGGTTTTGAAGTTTTTAATAAATACAATAGAACTGAAAGTCATAAAACCTTTTCGTGACGTATTACAAATCCATTTGCAGATGAAGAGTTGTCACAACAATGAAGGTTCCAGCAGTATAACAATTATAAAATAAAAAATTCGTGGACGTTCCACTTTCACTAACCTTGGTGCACAATTTGTCTTTGCAGGGGAAACTTTTTTTAACACAAATCATAGTTATTTTATGCTTCTACCTTGTACTTTAAAAACGGCGACAATATGTTTTATACTCATGTACAAATAAACTTTATATGCATTTTTTAATTGCTTAAGTAAACTAGTTATCGAAATATCGATTTACGACAATCATAATTATTTGTATTTTAACGAATGCCATAAATAAACAATTAATTGTTAGTTGACATTTATGATCAGTAACTAAATATTCTTTTAATTAATTTTAAATTAATTTCTTTTGATTTCATTTATTACTTTCAGTTCAAATCCAAATACCATATTGATGTCGATTTCGAAGTGCCGAAAAAGATCAGTTGGTATTATGCCCCCCTCTTTGCAGCATTCTGGCTAATACTCTACTTATCGATAGTGGTTACACAAATTGATCACTTACCCAAGGCTTTACATATTAAAGAAGAGCATAAGTATCCTGATAGATTTATAGGTGAACGTGCCGAGTTAACGTTGATTGGTCTATCGCGTATAGGACCGAAAGTGGTGGGCAGTGTGGCTAATGAGGTGACTGCTGTTGAATTTTTAAAAAATGAAATTTCCAAGATACAACAACAAGCCAGTGATTATTTTGAATTTGAAATTGATGTCCAGATAGCCAGTGGCAGTTATATGCATTGGTCCATGGTGAATATGTATCAGTCGATACAGAATGTGGTGGTTAAATTAAAGGCTAAAGATTCAACAAGTGATAGGTATGTGCTAATGAATAGTCATTTTGATAGTGTGCCTGGTAGTCCGGGTGCAGGAGATGATGGAGCTATGGTGTCCGTTATGTTGGAGGTAATGCGTGTAATATCGAAATCGAATGGACCCCTTAAGCATTCCATTGTATTTCTGTTTAATGGTGCCGAAGAAAATCCCTTACAGGCTTCTCATGCCTTCATAACGCAACATAAATGGGCTAAAAACTGCAAGTGAGTACGATTAGTGATTAATATTAAAATGGCATATAATATACAATACATACATACTTTTAAAGGGCTTTAATAAACTTGGATTCTGCTGGTAGTGGCGGCCGTGAGATACTCTTTCAATCCGGTCCCGAAAATCCTTGGCTTATGAGATATTATCGCAAGGTGCCACATCCATTTGCCACCACCATGGGTGAAGAGATATTCCAAGCTGGTCTTATACCCTCGGATACTGATTTTCGCATATTCCGCGATTATGGCAATGTACCAGGTATTTCGAAACTATTAAAGTACTATGCCATGGCGTATTCATTGAAATGAAAACTTCAATCTGTTTTTAAAGGTCTTGATATTGCTTATGTTTTTCATGGATATGTTTACCACACTGAATACGACAGGATTAATATTATAGCAAAAGAATCTTTGCAAAATACGGGTGATAATATTTTGGTTTTGGCCAAAGGTATAGCAAATGCACACGAAATGGATGATTTGGATAATCCGGTAATATTTCCATTATACATGAGCTATCTTAAGAAGATAACATAATAAATTTTCAATTGCTTTACAGGCTAATTCTGAGGGTCATGTTATATTTTACGATTTCTTGGGCTGGTTCTTGGTATTCTATACAGAAGACACAGGCGTCATTATAAATATTGTGGTATGCCTAATTGCTTTGTGTGCAATAGGTTTCTCCTTATATTTCATGTCAGCTAGATCGGGCTTAGGTTGGCCAGCAATTTTTACCCGCTTTGGTATATGCTTTGCCATACAAATAATTTCTTTAGTTTTGGCTGCCGGTTTAACAATTTTAGAGGCTTTGTTTCTGGATGCTGTCGATAGATCCATGAGTTGGTATTATTCATATTGGCTGCTGATTGGCTTATACTTTTGCCCCATGTTCTTTGGCATGGGCATTTTACCGGCCGTCTATTTGGAAAAGACCAAAAGGGTATATGATTTATTTTTTAGAAAAAAAATTTAAAATTTTTAATAAAACCGCGATTTTTGTTTTGTTCGTTTAAAGGATCCTTTGAGTTTGGGTTTTCGCATACAATTGTTTATGCATTCCCACTGTTTGTTTTTGATTATTCTAACCTTGGTTTTGACCGGCATGGGCATACGTACTTCGTTTATGTGCATGTTAGCTGTACTCTTCGATATAAGCGCTTTGGTTATTAATTTAATAACGAAATGGCATCGTAGAGCCTATTGGTTTGCCATCGCCACTATGATTTTACAGATCTTACCGTTTATTTACTACACCTCTATTGCACATGCTCTCTACATGACGGTAATACCTATGAGTGGCAGGGCTGGTTCCACAACTATACCAGATGTCCAAATGTGCGGTTTAGCGATATTTTTTACGGTTTTATTTGCCGGAGTTATTGTAAGTATAACTTCTGGAAACAATCTAGTTGCAAATTTAAAATATAATTTCATTTTGCAGATGCCTTTATTTTTGTTTTTCCGTAAAACCCGTACGATTATATGTGCTTTCCTTTTGGTAAATTTGGTGTTCATAATCATGGCGGTAACACCTGCCGGTTTTCCGTACAAAGCTAAACTGGCTCCTCAAAGATTTTCTTTACTTGTAAGTTATTCTTAAACGAATAGAAATTTGGAAGAAAAACTTTTAATCAATACATTTGGAAAATTCCTTTAGCATGCTGAAAGAACATTGTACGATGCCAACGGTAATGTACGTCTACAGGAGGCGGGCATATATATTTATCCGCAAGATCGTCGCATCGATAGTATCGATGGTAAGTTTATATTTTCAAATTGAAATTGAATTCTTTTTTTTTTAATAAATTTAAACATTTTTTTTTTAGATTTTGTAAAAGGCGTGGGTCAAAAGCATGCAGTTTCTGACTATTGTGAAACGGAAATGTTTTGTGGCATGCCTTTATACAATCACCGATGGCATAAGGCCAGGTAGGTAGAAATATCTTAAAATCTGTATGAAATTTTTAACAAATTATTCTTATTGCAATTAATATAGGGATACTGCTTATTGGATACCTGTGGCTGAAGCACCTATACTGCCTACAGCCAAGCCTGTGTTAAGCTTAAAATCCAAGACAGATCTTGAAGGCAACTCATCGGGCAAACGTTATGAATTTGAGCTGCAAGGACCAGATCATATGACAATCTTTATAGATCTCAAAGAAGAGAGCAAAATTATCGATTGGTCCTTCAATGACACCATGCTAAAAGAGAAATGGGAAAATCCCTATTTTATTTACTTCTCATACGGCAAAGATAACAGTAATTTAATATTTCACATAGACATAGAGGTCCGTTAATACATAACCTTAAATGTTAGGACTTTATTTTTAATAAAAATTTCTTCCTTGCTTTTAATTTCAGAAACCATCTGGCAACTATAATACTCCCAGTTTGGAAATTGGCATTGGTGGCCATTGGATACACCAGGAAGTACAGCGTACAGTGAATTATAAAAAATTTTTACAGGGTTTCCCGGATTATACTACCATTTCAGATTGGGTGGCCTCCTATGAGTCTCGGTTATTCTAAGAATAGCTTTGTAGCTTTTAAATATACTCGAAAGCGATTAAAGAAACTAATAGTTTTTAAGTTTTAATTAATTGTACATAAAAAAGACGATTTAAAATTAGTTTGTATGTAATAAAAAAAAATAAAGTTTAATTATGTTTTAAGTCATAAAAAAACAAAAACAATAAAAATAATAGAATCTTATACTAAAGACATATTCCAAATGTGTTTCGCTTTAGGAATTTGAGCGAGTAAAATTGATTCGCAGTATAATCATTTCTGTAGAAGATGCAAAGCTATAAAAATCACTAACACCTCTAGCTATTGTCTTGCATTATTTAGAACTAGTCACAGATTACCTGAATTACAAGGTGACATCTTGGAATTTCTTTGAAGTTCGCAAGAAATAGTGTCAAACGGCCAAGCGATTAGTTTTGTTCCACCTGGACATCACAATAGGATAATAAATCTTTGTTTTAAGTGCAGAAGCACTGTGTTAATACTCTCCTACTTTCTGTCGTACCTGATCTAACCTCACATATACATATAAATCCTCTTATAACAAATATAACTGTGTTAATTGATGTATTTTCCCATTAAAACATCCTTGATTTGTGACTTAAATCAGAAACATTGAAGGTCTTGTTTCAATTGCCGTAATTGCTCGTGAAGTAATAAATTTTTCCCTAAGGTGTACATACAATAGTATGTATATGTGTTTTTGTGGGTATATTCTTGTACAAAAATGTCACACCTTAACAGGCAATATATGTGACAAATACAAATTTAATGTTAAAAAGTAACACACACAAGCGCAAGTATGTACTTCCTTAAATGGTGGATATAATCTTTAGTACTTGCATACATATCTTTACAAGTGTTTATCGTAATAATAACAGTTATGATTTACAATTGATATAAAATTTGTTATTGTTTTTTTTATTGGAGTGGTGGATGAAAGATGCGGGTTTAGAATGGTGTACAATCGTATGTAAATCGGTTATGGTTGACTAACGTACACAAACAGACATTTACATTTGAATAGAATAACACACTTACATAGTAGATGATGGTCAGAGGCTTAAAATAATTAAATCTTAAAGTGTTAAATAAAAACTGAAATTTAAATAAATATACATATATGCTCCGATGTACTATATAGGATAATAAATTTCATTTAAATGTTCGAGAAATACATACATACATATATCAGATGTTGGTCACCGGTTTGTATAATTACACTTATATTCGTCTGCTGTTTTTATAGAGAGGTAAAGATATAGAGCATGATTTCGTCTTGTCATTCGCTTATGACCTAACATTACAGGGGGATATGGGGGTTTAGGCTTTGGCCTTTTGAGCACGAAACGTATGTTAAATGAATGTCACATTTATGTAACCATAATCCTTAGGAAAAAGGTAAGATTAAGACCATAGAAAACTACAAGAATATCCAAAATCTACAGAAGGTGCAATGTCAGAAAAAAATTTAAGAAATTATTATATTTTTGAAAAATTGTTTTTAAAATATTTTCTAAAAATTCATAACATTTCAATCTTTTACAATCTCGATATGAGAAAAAAAAAACAGAAAACTAAACATTCCGCATGTAGCCGCAGTATAAAATTTGTTTTTTTTTGTTTTGTTTATTTTGAGTAGATTAATTTGTATCAAAAACTTGTAGACAATTTCGCTTTTTATAGTTTTAGTCTCTCTCACTATCTTTAGTCGAATGGTTTGTTTGCGCTCATTCAATGCCTCTGAATGCAGACACTCATCAGTGATTAGGCATTTGAGAGACGGTTAAATTTTTATTATTAGTTTTGGGGACCCCTATGATAAGAACTGATGCTGACTAAAAAAAACAAATTTCAGTTCAAGATTACTCTTGTGACGGTTGGACGAACCACATGCTGTAGAAGAACACCAAACGAAATAACAATCAACGTTTAGATTGTATCTACGAAAGTATTCAGTATACGCGGGGTACGTATTATTTACAATTTTAGTCATAAGAAGATATAAGATTACCATTTAAAAGGCAAATTTATCTGAGATTGCAAAAAAGAAAAGTAAAAAAACAGAATAAATTATGCAATAACAAGTAGTAATAATTTTATGTAATAATAAAAATAGATTTTAAAATATTGTTTTAAAATACAATTTTACAATATTATATTATGTACATATGCTTGTACGTATACAGACAACATTTACTATGAAAATTTATGTGAAAACGATCAATCAAATGATTTACAATATTTAAAACAAAAAATATGCAAACATTTTGAAAAATTTTCAATTGCCACTGTCCATGTAGACCTTAAAAATTATTTTCTTTGATTTTCATGTTTCAAAATTCAACAAAATTAATTAAATTATTTTCTCAAGATCCTTTTCTTTGCTGTCTTCTAAAACTTTGTAAATTTACTTTAGGAAACATATCGATACTGAGAATCAGTTTAACATGTATCCTGATGCATAATCCGTCTGCATACGAGACCTGAGCGAAATAGTTGTCGAAATACATACATACATAATTGGCTATTACAACCCTTCAGTCAGGATTACGGCCCAACTTCTCAACACCACTCATGTTGTGTGCGTTAATTTTATACATGAGTGGCGGGACCTACAGTTTAAAGTCGACTCCGAACGACAGATTTTTTTGAAAAGCTTTTCATGGCAATTTTTTTACTCTCAGAGTTTTTGCCAGAAATCTGCTGAAAGGGAGTCGCCGAAGAAATACTTTTTGTATTTTTTTTTTTTTTTTGATGTCTGGCCTGGGATTCGAACTCGGGCCTTTCGTCTAATAAGCCAACACACTACCTGTCGAAATACTAACGCATAATATCAGTGTACTTATGTATCTTGCCAAACAAAGTTCTGCAGTCGAGAATATTGCAACTTTGGCTTCATGGATGCCATATCTACTCGACGACTGCAGTGAAAGTTTGAATTTGAAAAATAGGAAGATTTAAGATGTCCAATGCATCTCCAGGAGGTTGAAATGACGAAAATCATTAACAATTGCACTCAGAATGAATGAAAACATTCATATGGATATTCAGATCTTAACGCTTTGGACAGCCAGTGCTTTCTTTTGATATGTAGATAATAGCACTACTTACATTACAAGACACTGTATGAGATAGACTAACCATATCTCAGAAATATAAAGCTTCCAGAAGATTTTAAAAATTTACCTTAGATTTGGAACATATTCTTTATATGATACAGAAATTTCTTTTCTTTATTTTGAATTAGTCTAACAATTTGTGGTTGTTATTTTGTTCAAACAGCTCAGCGAGCAATTTGTCTTTTAATTTTCGATAAATAAAAATCGATAAATTTATTAACAGCAAAGACTATAAAAAAAAGCTTTTTGCAGATATGTTTGGTTTCGTTGAATGTATATACATAGGGATCTATAAAATAAAAAATAAAAGTAAACCAAACTGATTGATAACGCCGTACAATATAGGCCACATATAAGAGTATATATGCATATATAAGAGTTGTTAAGATTTCTCCCCCCTATACTGTCACTTCCATTCAAATTTTGATTCAGTTGGCTCCGGCTACAGCTTGAGCAATGAATTGTTTTAAGAAATTTTCAAAAACAACACCAGAAATGGTCAACAACAAGGATGAAGTTAGTGAATATTAAAAAAGAAAAAAATATCCTTTAAAACAAACAAAAAAAAAGAAAATTTTTCAAAATTCAATTATAAAATTTCTTACAGTTCATTGATAGCGAGAAATCTGATTTGAATTTGGAGGACGAGATGGTCTCTGCTAAGGAGAAAGGCAGTAGAGTGGGTTGGTATTATGCTCCCGCATTTTTACTATTCTGGTTGGCTCTCTTCTTTGCCGTAGTGGTGCCAGTATTTTTCAATCTGCCCAAAGGTTTAACATTGCAAAATGAACATGAAAATCCTGGCCAATTTATTGCCGAAAGAGCCCAAAGAATTTTACTCGATTTTGATATGATTGGACCTAAAATTACTGGCAGCCATGCTAACGAGAATACAACTGTACAATTGTTAAAAGATGAAGTGGAAAAAATACGCCAGGTTATGCAGCATGATTTATATGATTTGGAATTGGATATACAAGTTGTATCGGGAGCCTATATGCACTGGTCTATGGTGAACATGTATCAGGCTTTACAAAATGTTGTGGTGAAACTAAGTTGCAAGAATTCCTCTTCACAAAATTATTTACTAATCAACAGTCATTTTGATTCAAAGCCGGGCAGTCCAGGTAATTTATTGCCAGGTTTTGTTTTATAAAATAAAATTTAAAATTATTTTTTGTTTTTTCAAGGCACTGGTGATGATGGCGCCATGGTTGTCATTATGTTGGAAATCTTAAGAGTTTTAGCTACCAATCGTCAAACCTTTAAGCATCCCATTGTTTTTCTATTCAATGGTGCCGAAGAAAATCCTTTACAAGCTTCTCATGGCTTTATATCACAGCACAAATGGGCCAAAAACTGCAAGTATGTTAAAAAGATTTTTTGTGTATAATCAATACAAACGTAGGGAAGGGATAAATGCTACTCATTTAATAATAACATAATTTATATTAATTTTAGACATTTCAACACGTTTAAAAAAAATCTATGAACACTTTGGAAATATCAATTATTGTAAACTAAACATGTTAATTTTCTTTTCACTTCAAGAGCTTTGATCAATTTGGATTCAGCGGGCAGTGGCCATCGAGAAATTTTATTTCAATCGGGACCCAATCATCCTTGGCTGATGAAAGTAAGTTCAACTTAGGGCCTGACTCTGTAAGACGTTTGATTTGAGACGAATGTCTGTTTATATAGAAAACACAAACAAAATTGAGTGTTTTTCCATGTAAAAAACCAAAAAAACAAATTATTAAAGAACTCTATTTGAGAAATCTGAAATTGATTAAAATTTTTAAGATTTAAAGGAAATCGTTATAAAAAATTTTATAATCATTGCGGAGATAAATGTTCAACTTTGTTTGTTTGTTTTTGAAGTACTTATTAATTATGAATTAATTGATTTTTAATTATTATGTCCACTTAAGTGTATATTTTATTACACATCTTTATTTATTTATAACAATGACAATAACAAATAAACAAAAAATCATGATTATAAAACAATTAACTCCGTAGGGTAGAAATATCAAAAAAAAAAATCATAAAGAATTCCACACTGAGTCCAGATATCAAAAAAAAAAATTATACGATAAACGCATAATTGCTTGTTAAATATTTATGAATTTTCAATAACAATAACAAAAAAAGTAGAATATTAAAAAAAAAATAATAATAATTTTATCTTTATAAACCATTGTTATAGAACGATAAGATTAAACGATATGCATTTACTAACTATTCGTATCTGCATCTATTTTGGTTTTATTTCCTTTCAATTCTTTTTCCCTTTTCTATTTTTTTTTTGTTTTTTTGATATTTTGATTCAAAAAAGTAATCATAATTGTTGTTATTATTGTTATATTGGCGCTAAACAAGCCTTTCTTTTTATAATCAATTATTATCAATTTGAAATGGAAAAGAAATTTTTTTCATGTTTTTTTCTCATTCTTTAGTACTACAAACAACATGCCGTAACACCTTATGCTACATCTATAGCAGAGGAATTATTCCAAGCTGGTGTTATACCCTCGGATACTGATTTTCGTATATTCCGTGATTATGGTCATGTACCCGGTTTGGATTTTGCCCACTCCTATAATGGTTATGTTTATCATACGAAATTCGATAAATATGATGTTATACCCCGTGGTACCTTACAGGCCACCGGTGAAAATATTTTAAGTTTAGCCAGAGCCTTTGCCGATGCCCCTGAATTGGAAGATACAGAGGTAACAGCTATAAGTTTATATAAAAACCAACCTTTAAATAATATCTAGAACACTTTTTCGAAACCAGTTCTTCTAAACTGCGAATGATTTTAGAAAAAACGTACACATTTTTGCGTACTGAAATGTACACACTTTTTGATTCAAAGTTTTTGTCCTCCTAAGTATTTGAAAAACTGGCCTTATGGTCTTTGATAATTACCGTCAGTTATAGATGGATTGCTGTCTCAATCCTCACCATTATCTCTTGGATACATATATGGATTGGTTGCTGATAACCAAACGATTTCTTAGTCAATAATCCCGACAGAATATACGCCAGCCAATCTGATATACGATATTGTCTAGAACGTAACCAGAATTGAAAAATGACTGACATGAGAAGGGTGTTGTTTAAGGAGAGGACAAGACTCAAAATTACATTTGTATCCATTTGGTGTACATTGTCCATTGTAGGATCTATAAGTTCGATCTAGACTGGATCATAAAACGACAATAAAGGTAGTTTATGTTGATACAGTTTTTATAAGCTTTACTGCGGGATTACTAACATACGAAAAGGAATTGATATTTTTAGTCTGACAATTGGTGAGTCTGCTAATAGCTGAATGGCTACAAGCAATTTTTAGCTCACGAATTTAATTATTTTTTTACTTTGCGATTTTTAAAAAAGCCTTCACGAAATGTTTAAGTATTATTGGATATTATTTTTGTGATAAATTTATTTTTAAACTTATCTTTATCAATCCTTTACTATTGTATTACAGAAATATGCTGAAGGCCATTCAGTATTCTATGATTTCTTGGGTCTTTTCATTATTTACTACACCGAAAATGTAGCACAAATTCTCAATGCTTGCGTCTCCGTCATCGTTATAATAGCAATCGGTGTCTCATTGTGGCGCATGGCAGCCATTTCATACATTTCCATTGGCAATATCTTAAAAACCTACGGTTTAATTTTGGTACTGCATTTAGTGGGTCTGGTATTGGCTGTCGGCCTACCATTGGCCTTGGCTGCCATATTTGACAGTGGCGATCAGTCTATGACGTGGTTTACTAGTAAATGGTTGGTCATTGGTCTGTACATGTGTCCCACACTATTTGGTTTGGCCGTGCCACCTCTGTTATACTTGAGTTTTAGCCGTAATGTAAGTATAAATATACTCGTATGTAAGGGTAACAAATTTTTGAATATTTTATAAAATAAGAATCTCTTCTTTTAGGATAAATTGCGTAAAAGTTTCAAAATTCAAATTATACAACATGCGCATGCTTTAATTTTATGTATTCTATGCTTAGTGATCACATTCCTGGGTATACGCAGTGCGTATCTTTTATTAATTTCCATATTCTTTTATGGTCTATCATTGATTCTCAATCTGATAACGACATTACATTATCGCGGTAAGTCAATGGCTTTAATTCTCTCATTTGGAAGTTCTTATAATGTTTTCATTGCAGGCAATTACTGGATTATACTCATTATTTTGGGACAAATTTTGCCCTTTTTATATTTCACTTATGTATTCTTTGCCTTAACTAGTAGTCTAATGCCTATGATGGGTCGCTTTGGTACTAAACTTAATCCAGATTTATTAATAGGCGGCCTAGTTGCCTTAGGTACCATTTTAGCTATGGGCTTTGTGGTAAGTTTAAACTAAAGAAAATACACAAAAAAGAAAAACATTTCGAAATTATGCAAAATTTGCATTCTATAGATGCCCTTGTGGAATATGTTCCGTCGTTCAAAAATATTATTGGTGTCCTTGCTAGTGATTACATTTATTTTCTCTATGATTGCCATAACGCCGATAGGTTTTCCGTATACACCCAAAACAAATGTAGGCAGAATAAACTTTTTGGTAAGCTTAAATCATGGAAATTTATAAAAAAAAATGTTTAAATTTTAATGACTGCCTTTCACACACAGAATGTAAGGCGTGTATTTTATGAATACGATGACACTGTTAGTCTTAATGAATCCGGATATTATTTCGATTTTCAAGATAGACGCATACATTATCCGATTGAAAATGCAATTGATCTTAAGGACATGGTAACGATAGCTGAAGATTGTGAAGAATACATGATGTGTGGTTTTCCATTGTTCAACCATCGTTGGGTTAAGGCAAGTAAGGAAGGCGTTTGGCTGCCCACAAAGGAACCAACCGAATTGCCTGATATACCCAAAATAAAATTGTTAAAGAAAACGTTCAATAGCAACAATAATACTGCTCGTTTTGAATTTGAATTAAGTGGTCCACCCCATATGAGTATATTTTTATCGCCTATGGACAATGTAAGCATATACGATTGGTCTTTTCTAAAGGAACTGCTGAACAAATTCGTACCACCCTACCATATCTACTTTACCTATGGTAAACACTCAACGCCTCTAAAATTCTTTGTAGACTTTAAGGTACCTAATCATACTTTTATTATGTTAAAATGGCAAATTCTTTTAACATCCAAAATTATTTTTTGGTCTTTTTTTAGTTAACAAACAAAACAATGAACGAACCTCTATTCGAATTAGGTATTTCAGGACATTACCTCAGCTTTGAATGGCCGCGTGGAAAAAATGCTCAAGAATTTCTTAAAAAATTTCCCGACTATATACATGTTATGGAATGGCCAAGTTCTTATGAGCGTTATATATTTTAAGAACTCGAAACTCACCATAGTTATTATTAAAAATTTATTTTAAATTAATTTTTTTTTACATATTTTAAAGATTTTTATTGTTTTTTGTTTTATTTTAATAAACATATATTTTTTTTTTATAATAAAAAATTAGTACAATTTACTGTTGCATCATTTTATGCTTATATGCTACCACTCATAAGTTTTTGTATGGAACGATCGAATTTCCTGCAAAAGACACAGGTGGACAGATGGATATTATAATTTAACGTGAAGGTAAATAGAAGGACTTACTTTGAATTAAGAGGTTCACCGGGTAAGTAAAAAGGATTGCATATTGCATCTGTGTAAAGCATATGTAGATTACGAAACATCTAAAATTGTTATAAAGATGAATAAAAAACAGTAATTATGTCCATGAACTTTGTCTTTACAATAATTGAAGTATTAGAAGTAATATCTAACTCTCTCCTCACTCTTAAAGACTAACAGGGTAACAAAAAAAAATTTTTTTGACTAAGCTTTACGGCGACAAGGACCGGCATATCGTCTAATTTACAGCTTTAGTAATTAGCAATCCAAGAAGCTAAACACACCCTACAAAGTGGTCGATTTAAGTCGGATTGGTGACGTTTTTAGCAATTAGAAAATGGACAATGGTATACACTTAAGACTATGGGATGGATGCAATATGTTTTAAGAAGCCGTTTCTGCTATTTATTGAGTTGGAAAATTGTTAGGACTACAGCCAGTGTAGAAACCATACACTATAGAAGGATCCCTGATAGAATTTTGCATATTTTTGGATAAGATTACTATTTTACAATGCCAATTAGACTTACAACAAATAATGTGTAGTAAATATTTATTCATGTTTTTAAGTTTTTATATAGACTGATCTATTAATAAAATATTACTACTTACCGCTCTCACTTCATTCTCCCTTAATGCTATATTGCCCGAATCAATGACCAATATAAACTTAATCTTTGTATTTGTAACAAAACCGTAACTAAAATGAAACAAAAAGAAATATACTCCTCCTGCGTTTGTTGCCGCCGTTGTGTCAACTTACATTTTATGTGTCTCCGTGGCGTATAATAAACCCAAATAAACTTCTTTACTCTCTGGTGTTCCTTTAGTAACAGGCTGACATTTTTCTTCGATAACATCGAGAGCAGCATGAACCCGATACTGTAATTCCAATTCTTTATCCATATCCGTGGTGGTCAGATAGAGGGGGGCATTCTTTAAAGAAATTTCTTTGATTTATAAGTACTATGGTACTTCAACAATTGTTTACTTACATCCTTTCCAATTATTGAAATGCAAACAGCCATTTTTGTTTAACTAATTTCTGATGGAATGCAATTTCTAAAAATTTATATTTTATTTACTGTTTTCTTCTTCTTTTTTTGTTTACATTTTTTTCTATAGTGCTGCCACTGTATATGTTTGAACAAAACAGCTGATTGTATCAAATAAGCGTTTTTATCACGATATGTGTGAGAAGAGCGGAATTCATTTTAAGGATTTAAATATTTCCCAAAGGAAGATTATATCTTAAATTCTCCCTATATGACAGTGACTGTAATCATAACTTAACAGTTATGGCTAATAGGACATTTCTTAGCAAATTACTCCAATATATCTTCAGCAATTGGTGACATGTTTCAAATTTATGATAATACAATGAAGTCGAGTACACCCCTCTACGCAAAAATATATGGACAAAACTCCAACAATCTGGTATAAAATATATGAACATCGAACATTATATCCGATATCACAGGGAAAAAATTTGAAGACAAAATTTTATTGGAATGTAATTAACACGCTTGATCGTCTAGGCTCAATTATAAGCTTTTGGAGTTATACCGTAGTTAGCAATGAAGAAAAAGTCCGAGGACATAGTCTAAGTAAGATACTGTTCCTCTGTCTGTCAACAGTAAGGCTAACTTATTTATAATTCGCGTAAATTCATTCCTTTACGCCCGGTGAAACTGTGATTGAGACCAAGGTGGCGCAATTTCTCCAGCTAACAACCAATTGACATCAACTGACATCGAATCGAATTACATACGTAAAAATCCTTCTTCAGGACGGTTACAAGAACAACGCCAACTATCCCGACATCGTACATGAAACGCATCAACAATAGTGACCAATAAATGTGTGTCCAAATCTGGCTGTACTAAGATTCATCGGTAGAAAAAGATAAATCGTTTATAAACTTTAAATAAATACGTAACTAAATATTCAACTAGATTAGAGGCCGATCATAACACATACAAAATTCGATTAATAAACGTGAAATAATTGCTGAAATTTATAGGTTTGATTGGCTTGGAAATTTGTATTTTATAGCACTTGCGTTGGTAGTATATAGTAATTCCGTTGTAAACATAGCCTTTACAGTAAATAATCCAAAATTATTTACAAACCAAAAGTTACGGCTTATTATAAATTTATTTTTTAAAGTATTTTTTAACACTTCATTTATATTTATCGTATTCTCACTAAGAAAACCTGCAAAGTACATTAAGAAATATTACTTTTATTATTGCAAATCAATTCCGATAAACATAAGGGCATACTTTTATTACTTCGTTCTCCATTGGGGAAAGACATTAAACTAATAGCAGTAAATATTTTTGTTGTATTTGATATTTATCTTAGGCAGCTGCATCTAAACGCTTTTGACGTTCCAACAATCGTCTCTCACGTTCGAATTCCTTCATACGCAGAACATAATCCTCATATTCACAAGTCATATACTCATGTTTCTCATGGTGGCATTTGTACAACCAGGGGAAAACATCAGCACGACAGGCTCGGTATTTCAATAGTTTATCGGCACAATAATCACGATCTTCTAATGGCAGTTTGGCAGAAATCATTTCTTCTGCGGTCGCCTTCATGACACGTTCTTTGCGATTGGGAGCACCCAAAAGTGGATCGAATGTGGGTACACAATCGGGTCCAGGCATGGTATCAGGATGAACGGCACGTGTGTAGGCGTTACCCATTTTGTTTGGTTGGAAATTTGCCTTAATTAAGCAATTTTTTTACACAAAAATATTGAATTTAAAGGCAAATTACGTAAATTTGCTGGTAAAATGTTTGATGGTACACAAATGTCAAATTGACAGTTCAGCACAGATGTTTTTGACTTTTGCAAGTGGAATAGAATAGTTTAGGGTTTTCGTAACAAGCATTCAGCGTGTAATAATAACACTCGGTATATATCACGGAATGCACGTTCGTTACGCAATATATATGCTAACCGAAATTATTTTACGATTCTCCAATCGCTCAGAAAAATTAATGACTTATACATATTTCTCATTATAAAACAAAAACAGCTGATTCGGAACGTAACATAACATAAGTACTACTTATGGTACAGGGTTGCTTTGTTTAGGCATAAAATGTTGTGCCTTTTTAATCTTACTGTGAATATTAGTTTGACGTTTACTAGAGAGAACCTATGATGTCAACATTAATCAGTCGTCAAATAACTTAAGAAGGGAATAGTGAACCTTCCGAGTATTTACGGAGGAAGATAATTATCGTGTGTTTATGCACTATTTTGTTCGCTACCATTTCTTGTTATTTCTCTTTAATTTTGTTAAATAATTTTTCATTTCGTACAACAAAAGAAGAAAACATATCAATCGAAATGAAATCCTAATGATACAAAAGATAATTATATTTCTAAGCATAGAGTATAAAACAAAGTTTAAAGTTACGGCGACGCCACCTCCCTCATTAATAATGATTAATTTTATGCAGAAGTAGTGTTAAAACGGAAAAAAGATTTTTTTTTTGGCTGATACGTCACTATGAACAGCAAAAACAATAATAACAATGAAACGAAAAATAGTATATTCATATTATTTAACATCATAAAAAAAGAAAAAACAAAGTGATTAACTATAATGAATGAATATTCGTTTTGAATAAATTTCATAAAATGGAGAATAACAATAATTAGATCAGTAATCAAAAAAAAGAAAACGAAATTAAAAATAATATTAATACAGTGAAGAATAACAAACAGTATGTGGAAAAATGTATAATAAACACTTTATAGAGAGAACTAAAAAAATTAACAAGAAATTTCTTTTCCAAACCAACAAATGAAAAATTAAAAATTTGGAGAAAAGATAACAAAAAACTTGTTTTGGATTGTGATACAAGAAGAACGTCAGTGGATGTGCGGCCGTGTGTGTAATAAACAAAGCAGTTATTAAAGCGGTGTAAAGAGAAGTGATTGTTGGTTGCTTTTGTTTTCCAAAATAATTTTTGGGCTTTTAGTTTAGTTTCAAGCGAATGAAAGAAGTGAATGTAAGTGAAGTGTTTTAAGTTCAAATTTCGTCTAAAATATCAACAACCAACAGCAGCAGTAACAGCAAAAAACAAAAAAACAGAAACAAAAGCTATACAAATTAATTTTATTACAAAAACAATAACAAGGAATAAACAGTAAACAAAGAGAAAACAGAAACACTAAAAGACCAACTAGGAAGTAACTAATTTTCGTTGTTGCTTTTTTTGTCTTCCAATGTGTTTCTTTAATTTTTAATTTTTTTGAATGTTGATTTCTCAACATTGTGTTGCGGCTGTGTGTGTGTTTATGTTTTCGTTGTTTAAACACAGTACCATATATACACATACCTCATCACTACCATCATAAGCTTCATCGTCATCATATGAACCATCAACCTTAACGTAATCAACAGACACACGCAAAAGAAAAACGAAACACTAACAATATCAACAACAATTGTAAGGCACCTACAAAACTTAAAACACAAAGAGAAAAAAATAAAAACAGTATCAAGATGTCATCATCGATTAAAGTTGCTGTGAGGGTTCGTCCCTTCAATACGAGGTAAGTAGAGTAGAAAATATAACTCATTATCAATACAACGTAATACCGTTAAGTTTTTCTTTTAAATGAAAAACCATTGATTATTTCTTCTATGTTATGTTTACATTTCAGAAAGGAGACTTCAAATTATAAATTTAACCGAATTTTTATTGCATTAAAAGATTATTTGAAAATAGCATATTTTTTTTTACTAAAGTATTTATATGTTTATATTGAACATATGTATGTATGTATTTATGTATTTCGATAAATAAACTTTTAATCGTAAAAATACATATATTAAATTTTCATATGCACTTTTCCTACATTTCAATTGCCTTTTTGAAATATTTGTATTAAAAATACGTTTTCATTCCCAACATGTTTTTTTTTGCCACACATTCGATAACAGCAATCGCAACTGCATTCAAAATAAAGCTCAGCTGGACGCCCAGTATTAGATGTCAATACTAGAGATAACATTGCTACTGCTTAGAGCGTTTTGCTAACGTATATTTATTTTCAAACGTACAAATGTCTGCAATTTCATTTAATTGAGAAACTCATCGATAAAGTTAAATGTTTTGTTTTTAGGAAATAAATACGCTTTTTAATACAAGGCAAATGGAAAAGAAATCTATTATTTTCCTAATAGATAACTTACGCCAAATACCTATGTATGTATATCTTATGTAGTATAACTGCGATTGGAGAGTTAGAAAGATATGATTTGATGCTTATGCGATATTTAATTATCCATTACAGTCCTTTAGTCAGGATTCCCAAGACAATTTAACCTTCGATCTGAACACGACCAAGATAGTCAATTTAGCGAAAGCTGCATTAACCGAACAACAACAGCAGAATTGTTACAACAGCAAAGATGATTTAAAATGGGCTGCAGACAAGTGATTTTGCAAATTTTTTTGGTGGTAATTAATCTCAGAGCTTCTGCCAGAACACTGTTGAGAGGAGGTTCACGAAAGAAAATTTTCTTTATACAGAACAACAACAGAACAGAGATTTGAACTCATTTGCTCTCGTCTAGTAAACCAATGCACTACCTATTAGACTACGGCCATTACGTTCTGGCGAAACAAGCGGAAAATGTGAATGATACTATAAGTGTCATGCCCTATTTTGATTTTAAAGTTGCACCTCGTTCTAAAAAGCCAATTATCGAGAAAAATTGAAACCCGCTTGACACTAAAAATTGTTCAATAAACAGGTTGGAACAACATTAATAAAGCTGGATGACGAACTGCTTTAGAACCCCAGCAAAGTCGGCTCAATTCTCAAGCGAATATGGACAATATATCAAAAGTAGGCCATTTGCTGTAATGTCAACGGCGAAGCCATTAACCAGGATTAATGTTTAGGAAGATTTTGTTGTTTAAGGAGGTAATAGCTTATTACCCACCTCCTTGTTAACGTAGCTCACCAGCTTAACCCAAATGGTTGCTTGCTCTATTACTATTGGAGTATAACATATATACTTCATTTATTCTTCTACTAAACGGGTCTTGATTGTAATGAAATTAATTTTTGCAGAATAGTGAACGAATAGTTTTAATTTTTCTTTAAAGTTTTTTATTTTAAGCTTTTGCTTGTTACCAACAGCGTTAAAAAAATTTGAAATTAAATAAAACATTAAAAAAAAATGTTAAATTATGGGAATTAGTGCGTCAAGGTTTTATTTTTAATTACAATTATAATTTTTATTTTTTTATTATTATCAGTACAAGAAGACCCGCGTAAGAGATATGACAATTGGTGTTAAATCTGTCTGGCCTTGTTTTCATGTAACCCAAATGTAAAATAATCGCATGAGAAAAAGGAAAATTAAATATTTTTTCTATATTGGATTTATATTTGCAATTTTATTCAACTTTTCCTTTTTAAATTTCTTTGTATGTATATGTTAATTAATCTTAATTATGAAGATCGAATACGAACTTGTATAGATTTTTTTCAGAAACTTGTAGAGCAGGCAAGAATAACATTTTATGATACCATTAGATCATAAGATGATGCATAAATTTAAATTTAAATAAACTATGAATCATAATCCATTTAGTTCTATTGAATGGAGATTTCTTTAACAATATGTTTTTTCTTTTTTTTATGAACATTTGTTTTATTTTTATTTTTCTAATTTAATTTTGTAATTCTAAACATATTTTAAAACAATTGTTTTGTTTTATTAAATAAATGTTCATGAACCATATACAAACATACTGTTTGTGTAGATTGCAATCGGCCACTTATCTGTAAAATTGTGATACATATAGCCAAAGTGATACTATTTATTGTAGATTACCCTGAGAAGGTTTTTCATTATGCTGAGGGTTTATTATGAATTTCGTTGCGAAAGAGAAATCTTCGAAACGCAATGCTTTACAACGTAAGATTCGAATCAAATTTCTTTCGATATGAGATACATAGTAACTGTCTTGGTCGTATGCTATCTAAAGGATTTCATTCCAGAATACAAAGCACAGAATAACGTATGATCCGATAGTCATATTTCGCTACCATACAGTAATGCTGGGTTTCAAATTCCTCTGATAGCAATATGCCTATGAGTATAGTAATTAACTCGGATTGCAAATATGTGTCGCATGTCAGATCATTAGCCTCGTTTTTGTTGTGTAAAAGTCTAGGGAAATGGAGGCAGACATCATCTGCGTAATCCAAATGATCATGGTGTCTTTCAAAAATATTGTCTTATCTTACCCTAACGCTTACGTTGAACGAAAAAATGTTGTTTGTTTTAGGCAGGAATTCTTTTCTACTACATCTATATCTATCTATATCTTATATCTACTACATCTTATATTATGGATCAATTTGTATAAGCACCTCTGAGGCTGAAATATCTTTCAACATACATACATATGTTTGTTTCTATGTTTTATTTAAAACATACTTTATTATTTATACTTAATATTCTTTTACTGTTCATTGAAGACAGGTTTTTCCAAATTTATAATCTATAATGGCAGTGTATTCCTAATTTATTATACTTTTTAAAAACCATTTCTTCTTATTACGTTTTATTTAAAGAGCCAAGTTTGTTACAATTTATGTCTTTTCTATAGAAAATAAATAAATAATGAATTATTTTTTTTATTCTTTTTTTGTTTATAGGGAGAAAGATATGGATGCCCAGTGTATTATGGAAATGGAGAATAAAAAAACTCGTCTGCTGAAGCCAAAATTGCAATCATTGCGTGAAGCCGGTAGAGAAAACTTTCATGATTTCACTTTTGATTATTCTTATTGGTCGTTTGATAAAAGTGACAAACACTTTGCCACACAAGAAGAAGTCTACAGTGATTTGGGTACAGATGTAATCGATTGTGCTTTCGAAGGTCAGTAGAATAACAAGCCAAAAACCAAAAAAAAAATCTGTATTTTGTATACAACTGCATATGTATCATTGATTTTATCCTGTTTTAGGTTACAATGCCTGTGTGTTTGCTTATGGTCAAACGGGTTCTGGTAAGACATTTACCATGATGGGTACCAATGATAATCCCGGCTTAATACCACGTATATGCGCTGAGCTCTTTTCACGTATGCGTGTTGGCCAGGAATCGGGCACAAGTTATAAGACTCATGCCAGTTACTTGGAAATCTACAATGAACGCGTTAAAGATTTGTTAGGTCCACAAACAAGTGGACATGGTTTGAGGGTGAGAGAACATCGCACCTTGGGTCCATACGTGGAAAATTTATCTCAGCATGCAGTGGCAGATTTTGAAGAAATACAAGAGTGCATAGCCCGCGGCAATATACAGCGCACAACGGCCAGTACAAATATGAATGATACCAGTAGTAGAAGTCATGCTATATTTACTATTACCTTTGTACAAGCGGCCTTTAATAATGACATGCCCAGTGAAACGGTCTCCAAAATACATTTGGTGGATTTGGCTGGCAGGTAAAAATAATTGTTTCTATTTGCATTACATTAAAACTAATACGTTATATTCTTTACATTTACACAGCGAGCGAGCAAATGCTACTGGCGCCACTGGCCAACGTTTGAAGGAAGGAGCTCATATAAATAAATCTTTGGTTACCTTGGGTAGCGTTATCTCAGCTTTGGCTGAACAAAGTAATTCATCCGCGTTAAACACCACAGGCGGCAATTCTAAAAGGGTTTTATACATACCATATCGTGATTCAATTCTAACTTGGCTGTTAAAAGATAGTTTGGGTGGCAATAGTAAAACCATTATGATAGCAGCTCTATCGCCAGCCGATTGCAATTATAGTGAAACGTTAAGTACTTTACGTTACGCCAATCGTGCTAAGAATATCATTAATAAACCCACTATCAATGAAGATCCCAATGTTAAGCTTATACGTGAATTACGTGATGAAATCAATAAACTCAAGGCCATGCTAAGCGGAGATGTTGTAAGTTTTACTTAATTTGAATGAATTTATGTACATTGGTAAATTATAATCTGAATTCTATTTCAGCATGCCTTACAACCGTCAATTAAAATGCTTGAAGACTTGCAAAAGAAAGAAGCTCAAGAAAAACATTTAACCGAAGAATGGACAGAAAAATGGAAAGAAGCTCAATCCATTTTGCAAGAACAGAAGAGTTTAGGTCTGCGTAAATCTGGTGTGGGTGTTGTATTGGACTCCGAAATGCCTCATCTCATAGGGATCCACAATGACATCACTACGGGCGTTAGTTTGTACAGTTTAAAAGAGGGTGAAACTTTTATAGGTACCGACGAGTCTGAAATACCTCCCGATATAGAGTTAAGTGGTGGCATACGTCCTCAACACTGCAGTATTGTGCTGAAAGATGGCATATGTACACTTCGGCCCAAACCAATGGCACAATGTTGGCTTAATGCCAATCTCATCAATGAGCCAACAAATATATCTCAAGGTGATATAATATTATTAGGGCGCACTAATATCTTTCGCTTTAATAATCCCACTGAGGCAGCTAGATTGCGTAAAGAATACAGTCGCTCTCAATTGGACATGTCTAGGTTATCGTTGATCACATCATCACGTGAGAACCTGCTTACGTCCAGTTTTTGTTTAGATGATGACTCATCTAACAGCATGAGCAGCAGTATGGTCTCATCACCATTTAAACGCAGCGATAAACAATATTATCCTACAAAGCCCATGTCCCGTGATGATCCCGAATTGCAAGATGAAAATCGGAAAATTTTAGAGACAATAGAAAATGCTCTCAAGCAATTGAACATTGTAAGTGAATTGAATTGAAACAAACTGAATTGATTTACTGAGATTCTTATGTTATTCTTAAAGGAACGTGTCCAAATGCACGACCAATATAAGATTAAAGTACAAAACTTAACCGAAGAACTCAAACGCCTTGAAAAGGAGGAGAAAAACAGTTTGGAACTCTTGCGTTGCCGTGAGGAAGAGTTATTGGCCAGAAAGGATATGCTGTTATGGGAAAAAAACAATGAAAAAGTACAGGTTGGTAATCAATCGTTGGTATAGTTTTCTATTTGTCTTTTAGATTTGAACTATGTATTGTTAGTTATAACCTTTTGAAGTCTTTGACTGTAGTTTTGTTAACTCTTAGTTATTATTTGTTTTTGCGTTGTTTTTAGACTGATATTGTATGTAGACAGATCTCTGCTTTGCAAACCCAGCTCGATTCGAAAAAACGTGATTTTTCTGAGTACGTTGCCAAAGAGCTGCAGGAATTGCAAGATTGCGGCAAATTAGATGAGGTTTGTGTTAAAACACTAACTAACTAAAACGAATATTTAAATCGTAGTGTATGCTATCAAATATAATGTATTTGAGTACAATTTTAATTTAAATAATGAAAACAATAACCATTTTTGTAAAGAGCAAATGTAGAATTGCTCGTTAATACTTTTTGGTTGTTGTTGTCATTGTTAAATTCGAATTTATTCTTTACACATATATTATGGGCATCCACATCAGCACTTAAAATTCTTCTTTCAAACCTAATATGTTATTTGTCTTTCCATAGATTGATATTAAAGTGGATCCTGCGGCGCCATTGACCGATAACTTATTACTACAGGCAGCGGAATCACTTGATTTATTCGCATCGCAATTTATAAAGGACACCGTTAAAAGAAATGTAAGATTTAAAAAGTTTTGAATTATTTCCAATTAATTGAAATTAATAATGCAATCGCTTTATACTTTTAGAATGAAGATATTCATCGTTTAGATGAACAGGTGGCGGAAAAGGAACGCATTCTTAAGGCCAGTACAACTAAAATTGCACAAGTTGATGAAAGTTTATTACAAATTGATGAGCAATTAGAAACATTACGCCAACAACGCTTACAAAAGGAAGCCGACAATGACAATATGCAACTGAAACGGGAAAGGTACACTTGTGGACATACAATTAAGTGACTTATGCAAAATTTTTAATTTTTGTAAAAATTAAAAAATTTAAGAAAAGTGGAAACAAAAACAACTAATATTTATTACAGTCAAAACAAATACTCACTTTAACGAATTCGGGTTATAACGAATGAGTAAATTTCATACATTGACTACCTTATATAACGAATGTTTTATAATTTTCAAGCTCAGTATAACGAATGAATTATAAAATGGTAAAAACAATGAATGTAACCAATAAGAACACAGAAAATGTTCGTTAAAGTACCGTCGGTTTTCATTTTATACAAACTCACAGTGCTTTTAAACAAGTTGCCATAAAAATTTTAGTCAATTTGTAACAAGTTGTGAGTTTTATTTTATAAAAAGATGGGAAATAAAACAAGAATTTCTTTAAGTGAAAAAATAATAATTTAAGGAGACTGGATCGCTTTCAGTGATTTCAAACAAATATAAAATATCAAAATCATCCATATATACATTTAAGAAAATGGAAAGTAAAATCGTTTCAAATCTTGAAACTACAAACAATGGATCAAAAAACCTCGATCCCTCAGAAAGGGAGAATATCCCGTAATGGAGGAAAAACTCTATCAGTGGACCAATTTTCTAATAATCAAACGAAAATAAAGCATTCTGAAGTAATAAAATATTTTGATAAATGTATACAATGAGGTTCCCAAAATAATATTAATATTTCAAAACAATTAGTACTTCGAGAAATACAGGAAGAAGCTCTTCAAATGCGTCTTCAAGTTACTTGTAAACAAACGTCTATAATTGATTTTTTTTCCGCCAACTTAAATAAATTAAACGTTATTTTAAGGACATATCTATATATTTTTAATAAAATGAATTAAAAGTACTTGTGCTTTTCTTTTTTTTAATAAAATTTTGATAAAAAAAAAAAACGTCGCGATATAACGAATTTTTCACTATAACGAAAGGGCCTGACAATATATCGTTCGTTATACCGAGCTTTGACTGTAATTTCATATGCTTAAGATTTAATTAACAACAAAAACTTAAATAGTTATTCATTATAAAAAATGTTTTGGGACTGGGTTGATATCAGACTTAAAATTTAAGTGGACACATAATTAAGTCATTTGAAAAAAAATATTGAAAATTTAATTACTTTGCTTTATGTTTCACCCAAACTATTTTGAACCATTAATATTTATTTATTTATTTATTTATTCAAGTCAATGCACAAATTCCTTACTGACTAATAACAAAAATTGGTACGAATAAAATTAAATACAATTACAAACAGTTTCTACAAAAATAACGTAACTATTACAATAAAAATTAGGAAAAGTTAAGAATTGAGAAAAACAATAATATTCCGTTTTATAACGCAAGAATTTAAAGAAAAATCAACAAAGTCTGACAAATAATTAAATTGACGGCAAATTCTAGTTAATGAATCAGCAACAGCATAATTAGTTGTGCAGAATTGAATATAAATAAGATTATAACAGCGGAAGTTACGACTAGGAATATTGAATTTAACCGATCTTAACAGAAATTCACAGCAAATATTACCATTGATCAGGTTAAACATAAAGGATATATTTAACATCGTTCGACGGCTCTTAAGGGTAGGCAGTTTTATTAATGCCAGTCTGCTAGTATATGGAGGCATATCCAGATAATTCCATCCAAGGCCACGCAAACAGAAGAGAAGAAATTGTTTCTGCACAGATTCGATGTGTTCACTGTAAACATCATAGTGAGGATCCCATACAATGGACCCATACTCTAAAATTGGTCTGACAAGCGATACATATAGCTGTTTCGTAATATAAGGATCAGAAAATTCTTTTGCCCAACGTTTTATGAAACCAAGAGTGCTTCTTGCCTTATTAACAGTCAAAGTGATATGATCATTAAAGTTTAATTTTATGTAGGATATCCTTTTATAGATCGTGCATTTTATAGTATAAGTTTTTGTTGTTAATTAATTATTAAGCATATCAAAATAAATAAATATTAGTTGTTTTTGTTTCCACTTTTCTTAAATTTTTTAATTTTTACAAAAAAGTGACTTAATTGTGTGTCCACAAGTGTATGTAAATTTTAAATTCTATTAAAAAAAAATATTTATTTTAACTTTAACATGCCGTTTTACAGTTTAAAGTTGAATTTAGACAAGAAATCCACAACGGATATGAATGTACAAACCGAGAATGACATCTCATCAAGAACTGATACTTATGAAACCACCTGTGATACCTATCATACAGCTCAAACAAACTGTTCAAATCTCAGTTCGCCGACCATAGCTGAAGATGAAATTACTCCATTGAGTAGTAGTACCTTATCTTCGGGTGAAATAGAAGACATACACAATGACGCTGACGATGATGACGATGATACAATATCTGATGGTATAAGAAAATCAAAATCTTCTGCTTCCTCTTCAATGGCCACAAATACAGATACCCAGACAAGCTCAAAAAGTGGCAGTGTTAGAAAGAATCTCAACGTGTCCAATGCTCTGATGAGTGATAGCGGTGTGTGCTTAGATCCGATTAAATGTGGCAACAACCACAATCATAACAATGATAGCAATAATGCGGTCTTGGATCAGGAGGTCCACCAAAATTCCTGCAATTCGGATGAGGAGACAGCTTCTTGTTCCTCCTGTGAAATAAGCGCCAACTCCGATAGTATGCCTGCCCACTGTCCTATGCATAGTTTAAGGCGAAAAATTGCTGCACAAAAGGCTTTAATTATGAAAAATCTCGAAATGAATGTCAACAAGGCCATGTTGGACGAACAAATTGCCGAACTGCAAGAACTACAAAAACGTTATATAAGAATTGAAAAACATATGATTGAATCGGGTCAACATACAGCACAAGATCATTATTTATGCTGTCAAACAACACAGCCTGACGAATTGGAATACGACAATGAGGAGGGCGTAGAGACTTCATCACCTTTTAGAGGCGAAACGACATCCGCTATGGAAGATGCCACCTACAATAGAAATATGGCACGTTCATGGCCTTCAGTCAGAGATTATTGTAAGTTAAATTCGATGTTTAAAGAAAATCTATTTAAAAATATTACTTTACAATATATTTTTGATTTTTAGCTGAAACGGAACATGTTATAACAATACCAACATTTGTAATACGTGGAGCTGGTAAGCAGACGCATTATGAATATGAAATTCGCATTATTTTGCCTGATGGTAAATTAAATATATTGCGACGTTATAGCCGCTTCAGGGAATTGCATTTGAGCATGCGAAATACTTATGGGGCCAAGGTATGCTACCAGAATAAAGATATAAATTTAAGAATTTTGAATTTGATATTTTGTTTTCCAGATTTCTGCCTTGCCATTTCCGCGTCGTGAAATATTCTCCTCGAATAGTGAAACAGTAGCTAAACATCGTCGCCGTTTACTGGAATTGTATTTGCGTAGGCTATTCGTAGTCTGCTCGCGTATACCTCAAAGTCCAATATATGAAGGACCTGGTGGCCCTGGCCTAACGAGAGCCTCTTTGGCTCAATTGTCGCCTTTCTTCAAAAAGGGCCTTTTCGAGAACGGCAGGCACGGGACGGGATAATAGTTTGCCTACTGCTAAATTATCTCCTACCTACAGTGTGTCTTCTAATATATTTTTATTATTTGTTAAGTTATATGTCACAATCATGATGATTACATTTATGATGATGATGATGATGATGAAGATGATGAGCGTTGATCTTGCAAGTAATTGTTGAAGTAATAGTTAAAATTTAAAGTCGTCGACTACCAACAAAAAACAAACAAACAAAAGTTAATCAATAATCAAAATGTGAGTATTCAATCAATCGATTACATATTAAGTTTATACATGTAAGCATATTCAAATAACTGCAGACATAAGTTAAACGTTTCTTTTTTTGTTTCGAAAATCCTTAGTTTTTAGGTAATCATATACATATAAAAAAAGTAAATTTAATGAATGTTTTTTGATTGATGCCAGCTACTACACGTATATATATTCTTTATTTTTCATTTAATTTAATTTTTAATGTCCGTCTTTTTCATAAGGAAATTTATTTAATTTTATTTACAACAGTTTTTTTTATAAATTATATGCTGTGTCGGTTTAAATTTAAATTACAATATTTTTAAACAAAAATTTCTTCTAGCAAGAGTAGTTGTTGTTAGATTTAAATCTGAAACAAACTGTTGATCAGTTTGATATTCTCTTTTTGTTTTATTTTGAAAAGAAATACATATATTTAATAAATTTTACTATAGGAATAGACATCTAAGACATATAAAATTCCTTGTTAATTGTAAATTTTTCTTCTTTTTGTGATCTTGGAAAAATTCATTATTAAATAGATAGCGTAAATGATGTGCTTTCATATTAATTTGTTGGCTATTATACATCCTTGCTGTTAATATCTACATATGTATATAAAATTGAAAGGTTTTTAAAATATTGTTTAAAAAAAAACTGTTTCTCATAACAAAACAACGTTAAATAAATCTCAAAATAAATCTTATTTTTTTAAAGAATATTTTTGTTAATATTTGAAATCCTTTTTCTTTTGGGTAATTACAAGTTTATAACCCACACCATGTTACAAAACATTCCACATATCGTTATAATACAAATTTCGAACATATATTTATAATATAGTTTTTGAGAACTTTTTGTATATAAAAAAAAGATCTCTAAAGGCAAACATGCTATATGTTTTATAATAATAAAAAATAGCTTTTGATTGATGTATACTAAATAAAAATAATTGCATGTATAACAAAGAAAAAGGCAGCTTTTTTAGACTACTAGGGGTATTTGAGAAACATACGAAAGAGGTAAATAGAACAAGATATGAATACTATACCGTGGGGTATAGTATGTAGAAGTCTTTAAAATATATTAATTTAAAACAATTACTCGCGAAATATTGAAACATCAAACTGAAAAAAAAATTACAAAGAAATCCTCAATACCTCTAAACACAATTATAAAATGAAATTATAAGAGAAAAAAAAACGATAAATATAATCTCAATGTATATACTTCTAAAGAAGTAACGAAAGAATAGAAATTCAAATGTAAACTTATGATCTGTTATTGTAACTATGTATTCCAATAATCTTAAATCTATTACTTATACAAGATAATTTACTTATAATAGCTATTGCATACACATATGTATTTTTACAGTTTCATTTATTTAGCATAATAAAATTTACCTGGATAATAAAATAATTTTTAAATCTACTTTAGTATACCATATGTATGCATTACAAAATTATTACTTCTTCGGTATTCCCGCTAATATACATACATATTTTGTAAATTATTTTATTATGTATGTAAATAATGTAAACAGGTAATAACCATCCTATCGTAGAGTATATTTCGTCCATATGCCAGCCTTGAATTCATCTTTTAGCCGTATTATCTGGATGTGATAAATTTTTCACAAACAAATTCCTTTTCATGTTTTACAATGGAAATTTACTAAAATTCACTTCAAGTCCTTCAATACAAATCGCTATTTTTCCTTTTCAAAATCCATGTTTTATAATTCTTACTAGGCAGTAGTCCTCTTCACACATTGTGATTTATGACAGTATTGGCTAAATTCTTGGGAATATCCGCGAAATGAATTAATAATTTTACCTGTTTATGTACAAGACAGATGCTTGAAAATTAACAAAAATTTTAACAGAATGTTTAGTTTGAATAAGGAAATGCACAAAGACCTCTTAAAACAATATAATTGCAACATAGGATATTCCGGGAACGAAAAAAAGGTCAAATACAGTTCTTTTATACCTGTTGTTAGTATAAGACGACCCTAAATTGTAATTCTTATTCAGAATCACTATTTAAACAACCTTGAATAAGAATTATTTTACGATTATTTCAACACCTTGTTTAAAACAAAAGGATACACGACTAAAATACTACTTAGAAAATTATATACAGTATGTTAACTTTATGTCGAGCTGTTGGTGTTATAAATCTAGACCTTTTAAAATTCTGTGGAAAATAAATTATTTTATTTATTCGAATAATACAATTTCATACAGAATTTCTCAACGAATTGTTTACTTAGACACCACTTTTAAATTAATACTTAATATACTCCCCTTTTTGCCTTTATTACCGCTTTAATTCGTTTTGGCATAGGCTAGGCTATATTTCTGCAAAACTTTGATTCTATTTTGCCAAGCATTTCGAGTCATTCTGCTACATTCTGTTGTATTATTACAAATTGAATAAATAATAAATCCAAGCAAGTTCAGGTTTGGAAGGGCCAATCGAGCACTAGAAATAAATTAATTTGAAAGCCAAGATTTAGCAACACAGGATGTGTGTTTCAGATCGTTATCTTGTACGTTATGATAATCGGCACTATCTGGCCCTATTCTTCTAGAATGCTATGTAAATCTTGATTAAGATTTTCGACATATTGGTTTGCATTCATTCGTTCAGATAGTCGAATGCATTCCTGTACCCCTTCCTTCCCGAAACACAGCCATATCATAATACTAATACCATCAAATGTCGATTGAACAATGCGATTGGTAACTGGCTCGCAAGGCTTTATCCATATCCATTGACGGCCATCTATCATTTCGTTTGATTATGTGGCATGCGCCTAGTTATTCAGGAGTCATTTTTTTAATTTAATCCGTTCTTGCAAGCCATTCTTCGACGTTTCTTTCTTTCTAATTGCTTTACTTCTTACTCTGATACTTTCGCTATTGAGAAGGTCACGCGTTATTTGAACAAAACCCATAAAGGCTTTGCAACCTCTCGATGTGTGGTGTTCAAGCCTAGAAGAACTTAAAAAAATTATATTATAATTAAACAATAAAAATAACAACAAAGTTATTAACATTTCAAACATTTTTTTTTCTTTTAAAAATACCGATAAATGAAACTGTAAAAAATATTAAAAAAAAAAATAAATAGGCCCTGTGTGTAAACCCTAAACAATTACGAAATCGAAAACATTCAAATAAAAAACCATTGACAATATAGAGCATTAATTATTTTATTAATTTATTATTAGTATTTCATTATTATCACTCAAGTAAGTAATTAAAATGAAAAATTATATGTATAATTTATTTTTGATATATTATTTTGTAATTTTCTTTGTAAATAGCAAACTATATAGACCACTGAGCCAATAGGTAGGAAGAGAGTTTAGCAGTAGATGAAATAAATAGTGTATTTATTTTAAGTAAATTTAATAAGTAGTTACAATGTACATACGTAGTACGTACATGTATGGTACATACGTAGATAGTTATGTAGTTAGCTTTATTGTTATAATTTTCTTTTTTATTTATAGCTACATAGTATAAATAAAATAAATTATTTTTTTTATAAACAATTCATAAACGTAATATAATGAATAGAAAAAATTAAAACAGTGAATAACATAGAAATTCAATTAAAAAAATGAAATGAAAATGAAAATATTTATAATATAAATTAAAATAAATTAAACAAATATTGTATATTTACATGGATAATTATCAAATGTGATACAAAATTACAATCCATTAACTATTAAAACAAAGCCAGTAATAAATTTAATAAACAAAAACTGAAATAAATATTAACAATGTAACGTAATAGTTGTAATAGTTGTAAAATTAAAATTTTATTTTTATTTTCTATTTTGATAAACAAAATTTTTTTAATTTTTTATTTAAGTTTACTTGTAATCTATATATTATGTATATACATATGTATATATGTATGTATTTGTATATGTACACATATAGAGAATTTCTTTTTAACAAAAAGAAACAAGTATTATTATTATTATTTTTAAATATGGTTTAAAGGGTTATTTTTCTTTTAAAAGAACATTATTTTCATAACTTTTATATTCAATTCAAAATTAATTTGTTTTTTTCTTTTTAAATTATATTGTGCAATATATAAAGAAATTATTGCCTATAAAATAACTCAATATTAATTAGCCAGCCTGTGTGCATCCCTTAAAATGAGAAACAATAATTTTTTTTTTATATAAAATTCGTATACATATGTAAGCATACATACTTTATTAATTTTTAAGTTAAACTAATTTTATAAATATAAATAATTATTATTAAAAAACAAATTAATTATTCTAAACTGTTTTTACTAATAAAAGAAGTTTCATTTTTGATAAAAACTAATTGCTGTTGTTTTTTTTAATATTTTTTCAGTAATGTTTTCTAAAGTAGCTTGAATTCTTACTTACTCTTCTTAGTTTCAATTTATTAATATTCTTTTTTATGAATTATTTCAAGCTAAAGATAATTTTTGAATAAATTCGTTTATGTTAATATCAATGCTGCTCTACTCGATAGTGTGCAGCTATCACATTAGGAAAATACATTTATGTTTATTAGAGCGACTCAAGTGGTATGGAAGCGAAATTCGTGCAAGATGTACCCTCCTCAAAATGAACTTTGGTATATTGTATGATGACATTTAAAATATTTCGGCTTCAGCTTTGACCTCTCGTGAGCTGGACCTTTTTGAAAAAGGGTATATTTTTCCATGTTTTGCCAATTTGAGAATTTGTTGCCTAACCAACATATACAGTATGGGTGTCATAAGAAAGGGGTTTTCAAGGCGCGTCCAACTGTATATACAATTTGTCCAAGGACAATCATCCATGTCCTTTTTTTAAGGATATTCTGTTAAAAAGAACAGTTTTTGAATTTTTTCTTCGGGGTTGTTTGAAATAAAATAACCAAATTAACTCTAATATGATGGCGGATTTAGTTTCTAGATGATGTATGGATGAAAATAGGACTAAAGAAAGAAAAAAAGAAATGATCCACGACTTTTTCTCGGCATATTTTTTTCCCAAATTAAAAAAAGTTATTAAATTTTTTTGTTTATATTTACAAAACTATACTCAAAAAACGCAAACTAGGGCGAATTTCAAAAAAAGCTGAGACCCGTATTTAATTAAATCGACTAAAGATTAAAATGTGTTAATTTGGTTATTTAAAAAAAAAAAATTCCTTAAAAAAAGGACATGGATGATTGTCCCTGGACAAATTGTAAACCTTTCTTATAACACCCATACTGTATATGTTGGTTAGGCAACAAATTCTCAAATTGACAAAACATGGAAAAATATACCCTTTTTCGAAATGGTCCAGCTCACGAGAGGTCAAAGCTGGAGCCGAAATATTTTAAATGTCATCTTAAAAAAAGTCCAAGGTTCATTTTTAGGAGGGTACAGCGAGCACTTTTTTTGGTGAGTCACTCTAATGTTTATACAACTAAAAAAAGGAACGTAAACCAAAATGATTTTAAGCTTGAAATAATTATTTACAATTAATAACGTTTGCTTACGTTTAAAATAAAAGCTAATAAATACGTTTCGTGACTTCGAATATAAGCCTTCAGCTAATATCAAATTCACGTGCTGTTACTGTAATATCGCTGCTTGTTTTTCAATAGTTTTTTTTTCGATATAGCCTTGCTTATACAGCCATGGACATTAAATTAGCACAAAACTTCGTCATAAAAACAATCATATTTTTATAGTATTTTAGGTCTATTCATAAAATATTTAAACATAGGAACTTAAAATACATATTCTTCTTTATAAAAAAAAAAAAACAAAAATTTTGACGAAATTGCCAGTCGTTTGCTCATTAAGACCTGCAACATATCAAAGGCCAGAATTTAGCTGGACGGTAAAATAGCACAAATTAAAATTTCTGGAATAAAAATGATGTGCTTTAATAAATAGTAAAAACATTAATGTTTTCAGCTTATTTGGTCAATATTTAGTAGAGTAGCCTCTATTTTCAAGCGCCGCGTGGCATCTACTGAACAATGTTCTTCGGGACAGTTCTTTGGGAATCGAGTACCAAGCGTCCCGTATTCCAATGCACAAATCGTCCAAATTTTTGTACCTTTGTTGAGCAATTGTACATTTCACATCGTTCCAGGGGTTTTTAATCGAGTTTAAGTCAGAACTTTGGGCTGGCTAGTCTAAAACTGGAATGTGCTCTTCATAAAATCAATCATTTGCCTGCTTAGATGTGTGTTTGGGGTCACTATCTTGCATAAATATGAATAAAACTGACATGTATTTAAAAGCTTATGGTTCCATTTTGTTCTTTATATTGTCCAAATACTGATAACAGTCCATTTTTTCATTAATTTTTACAATGGGACTTACACCGTGCCTTGAAAACGCTCCCCGCACCATTGTGTTTCCTCGAACATGTGTTATGGTCCTTTGAGCATAGCGTGGATTGAATCTCTGACATTTTGGTCAATGAACAACCACTCTACCATCCGGTCCCTTGCGATTTACCTCTGTTTCATCACTCCAAAGTATTTTTTTTTCAGAATGGGAGGTCTTTATACTTTTGGGTGTGAGCAAACGTTAAACGCTTGACGAAATTTTTCTTTTGGTAGAAGTGGCTTCTCTCTGCAGTTGCGTCCAAAGAACTTTCATTGATTAAGACATCGTCGTATAAGCCTATCCGATAAATTTAACCTAAATTGGGAGTTAATTTCCTTCAAAATATCGCGCGACGACATGAAAGGCTTCTTCTTTGACTTTCGGATAATAGCATGGTCCACGACTTCGGTTGTTTTCTTGACACGTGGCTTTCGTTTTTTGTTTTCTGCGACAACATTATGTTTGGTTTGATGGAAATGATGACGTTATAAATCATTTTTCGCTAGCAATTCGAAATTTCGGGAATTTCAGCCAGCTTTTCCCATCATGCCACAAGTTAACGATAATGCGCTCCTCCTCTGGAGAGCAATCTTTTCCACGTACCATTTTTCCAAAAATTAGTTTAAATGCCATAAAATTAAAAGAATATACCGTAAGAATAAAAATACACGAACAAAACATGTACGTAAAACACTTTTAGGCACGTTGTGCTAATTTACTGTCCAGCTCGAATTTAGGTACCGATACAAATTAGCAGTCAAAACAAAAAATATATACGTTAATGGTAATATTTTTTGTTAAACAACAGTTAGATGTCATCGTGCAACATTGCAGACCAAAACAATTGGCTTAATTACGATCAAAATGAGAAAAAAATCACAATCAAACTATATATGGATTTTGTGCTAATTTAATGTCCATGGCTGTATGTATCTTGATAAATAATTTTCTAAGAAAATTTGTATATAAAACTCATTTGATCATTATTTTAAATATATGTAAGCCTGTGATTAGTGAACACCTTTTCTGAAGCATTTAATTTTGTAAATAGCCTTCGAAGTAAATTTTTCTTACCTTTACAAATGACTTCTGTTTAAGTCAGAGTTCAATTTTATGATAGTTTTTCCTTTGTTTATGAAAATGAATTGTTGCCAATAACTTGCCTGCCAGCGATGAAATATTCTTGGAATATTTATTGTTTAAAGTGCATCTCACGGCTTCTTTCAGTTGATACATACAGGAATTGCGTTCATACGATTATTCTCTCGGTGTGGTCGTTAACGGATTAACTTACATCTGTCATAATAAATGTTTTCTTCAAGGATTTTCATTTCCATTGAAAAAGAGTACGTAAACAAAAGGACTAGTAGTATTTGAACATAGCAATAATCCAACAATAAGCAGAATAAACTAAACTCGAAATATAGCGAAATCTTTACACTCTTCTTTGTTGATGTTTGTTATTGTATCTCGGTAAGTGAGATGTACAGTGCTGTTCAAAAAAATAGATTCACCTGCTCTCCGAAAGGTTTACTAGACATCTCTTATGCAAAGGAGTATATGTAAAAAAGTAACTGCACTTTGTTTACTGGCCTCTTGTGAATATAATTCCGATGCATTTCAAAAATTTGAAGCGTGACTCTTCTTTAATTAATTGCAAAATGTTGATCATGGTAAATCTATTTTATTGAACAGCAGTTTATCTTCGCTATATCGATAAGATTTCAGCGACCGGAGCTTTGACAGCCGCCTGACTTTTTTTGGAGACATTTTCGTCTTTCACGCAGCAGACAACACACCGGACAGATTTAATGGCTATTGACTGTACGTAGGGGAGCTGTTGCAATTTCCATGCCAAAGGACAACATTTGGCGTGAAGTCGCCAAAATTATTATGTTAAAATGCTACCATGCTTGCGAATGACATTTATAAGACATCCTTTGTCATTCATAACTCCACTTAACCTTAATTTTTATTTTATGGGGAAGCTCTAAATCGATAGACCCCGTTTAAAAATAAAAATAATTTTTAACATTTTCTGTTTTCTGTTTTCTGTTTTTATTATTTATTACAATTTGCAACATTTGTGGAGGTTTGTTTGTTTTTTGTTTTATTTTTGTTTTTATTTTTGGGTATTATTATTATTATTAACAATTTTAATTTGTATCGTTTTATAATTGTATTAATGTTAGATTTGTTGTATACAAACAAGTATGCAAATAATGAAAAATAATCTTAAAAGCGGCATTGTTAATAAAAAATTTTATTATTATTATTATAACGTAAATATTTTTTTTTATTTATTTTTTGTATAAATTTTTGTGATTAAAATTAATAACAAGTTTAACAAAATTATTCATTTTTTTTTAAATTAAATTTTAAACATTGCTTGTATAAATTATTTAAATATTATTGGTACACTTAGACCACAACAGTAGAACCTTTTCTTTCAATAATAATAATAATAATAAATAAAATTATTAAAAAAAAATTATAAGAAATAAATGAAGAAACTAAAAATTATTATAAAATAAGTTTTAAAACAGAAATTAAATTAAAATAAAATTGAATTACATTTGGGATTTAGCTTTGACTAGTTAAAAAAAAAAAAAAACATAAAATGTGAACGAAATTATTAAAATAATTGCCAAAAAAAAAAAACAATAATAATTTATAATTATTAATTAATAATAGTGCATGGAGAACAAATATTGTTGGTGCCTAATATATCAAAACTTGGTAAATAATTTCTGGGTGCAAAAAAAAAACATTTTTCATAAATTTTCTATTGCTTTTAAAGTGTTGGACTTGACTTTTGAAAGGATAATAAAATTATTCAATTGTTTTTAACAAACAATAAATAAATGTTTTAATATTAATATTAACTTTTTTTTTCTTTAAGTTATCATTAATAAGAAGTGTTTAACAACATTGGTATAATAATATCTCATATCTTTAACAAACAATTTCATTTTTTTCTTATTTTTTTAGTTTTCTTTGTATAACTGCTATTTAGTTTTCGAGTTCTCTAATAACATTCATTCATTCAGCTAAATTTACACTATCCTGTTGCTGGAGGAGAAGGCTATCTTTCAAACCCTTTCCACATAGTTGCCGGGAAATGTGCCAAAGCAGCCAGAACGTTGAGACGTGCCCACATACCAGCCATCATCACACTTTTCCAAAACGTGCACAATATCACCTTCTTGCAGTTCCAATTCATCGGAGTTTTGTGGAAGGTATTTGTAAAGAGCACGATATCTACAACAGAAATTGTAAATAAAATGAGAAATAAATTTGAAATAAATCTCAAAAAGATGGTTCTGAACTTACATTAAAGGCTCTGAACTGGTGTCGACATGTAAAATATCAGTTTTATGATTACGTGTTTCTCTTAATATGGCATTCGGTGGCTGATTACCATTGCGGGTCAGTGTATTAAATTCATTATTGATGTTTGTGCGTAAGGCATCTAATGTGGGACGTGCATTGTGAGTGATGGTAGTGCGGGCCGCTATATCTTCAGCACCAATATCAGTAAGTACCTATTAGGAGGAAGACATACAGAAAATAGTTTTTATTTAAAAAAAATTTCATATATAATATATAGATGTTTTTACCTCTACGTATGATACGGGGAATATGCCTTTACGATTTGCAATTCTACCCTCAAACCAATTATCATCGACTCTTCGTGTTAAGGCCACTAATTCACCCTTGTTAAGTGATAGCTCAACAGCTGATTGAGCCTGGAAATTATATTTGGCTCTCGCCTGACCCTCAGAAGGTTTACGGTAAGCAGTGCTCTGAATTTGCACGGGATATGTGGATTCTTTATTGATTATCTGGAAATATTTAGAAAGGAGTTTTAAAATATATTTTTAAAATATGAAAATAATTGCGGAAAGCAATTAGTAAAAAGTCGATCTACTGATGATATTTATATTGTATTTTATTTTTATTTATTAAAAAAGAAAAAACGATGTCAGTCTTAATAATAAAAGAGAAAGAACAGTGTGGTGATAAGAAATGAAGAAGAAAAGAAAAACTGTAAATAAATAGTAATTGTAAATAAAATAAATCATGCCAAAGAAAGTCAAATAAAAAAAATTGTCCAGTCATTAAATAAAATTAAAGACGGCGGCATTAAACCACAAATCAGCAATACAATTAAAAAAGAAAACTTTTTTCTCGTTTATAATGGTCATTAAAGTTACAACTTGAAGTGAACTTTCATCATTAAAAACACTAACTATTGTTGCATCTATAATAGGTTTCACTTACCTCCACATAATTAGCGGGGAATAAGCCAATCATGGCATTATGCTCACCCTCATACCAATTCTTATCAATGGCACGTCTGATATAAATGATATCGCCCTTCTTAAAGCTCAGTTCTCTGCAATAAATGAATTTTTGTTTTTTTTATAAATATTTCTTTTTTACAAAATCCCAATTTCTTTTCTACTCACTTGGAATTCTGTGCTTGGAAGTTATATAAAGCTCTGGCTACCGATTTAATTTGATTGATGCCCGTTTTTGGCGCCAAATCAGCGGGAAAATCATCATAACGATTTAAGGGTATGGGTGACTTTTGTGATGGCGTAAAGTTATCCGTATGACGACGTGAATTCATATCTTGTAATTCTTGCAGGTATTTACGACGTCTCTCTTCTCGATATAGTTTTTGCATTTGTTCCGCCTGACGTAGGGCTAATTCTTCCTCGGAGAGGGGATATTTAAATTCTTGACGTACCGGTGTCTTAAAGTGTATATTTACGTCCGATTCATAATAACGATTGGGTGAAACTAAATGAAAGAAAAAAAATGCAATATAAATTATATAAACATAAATAAACAATTATAAGTACATTCTAATCGTAATATGAGTCACTTATCATTTATGCCACCATATCATATCATACGTCTTTGTCCCCTAATAAATAGTGGTTGGTAATCAATAAACGCATGTTACACTTATTCTCGGAATTATTCTGTACTTTGTGATGTCATTATTAAGCAGTAACTTGAGTGTGTACATACATATACTCAGATTTTTTAACATATTAAACATACATTCATAGATTGTATACAACTTTCGAGGTGCTCAATTTTATTTTAAAGCTTTCATGGAATTGACAATCGAATTTATTGGAATATTTTCTTAACTTTATTTGATTTTAAATTCATAAAACGAAAACAAAAAATATTTATTCGCTACATATCTCGCAATATCAATAAGATGTTGCAGATTACGCTGACACCCATTTATCGTTCAAAACATAGGCACAACACGATTAATATATCTACACTATCAGCAACGTTAACAAAGGTGACGATAAAATGTGTCCCTTATAATGAAGATTGCTATCTCTCGCGATATTCTTTATAAACCAACTAATAAAACCATCTACCGTTACAGCTACAGCTACGACAATGATGATTGTATAGTATTTCCATCCGGCAATCATTATCGCCAATCCAATCCAATATCAACTAAAATAGGCTCTAATCTGGACAGCCTTTCATACTGTGCTAATGAGCCACCTAAAGCATAATTTTTTTATATTCGAACCATGCCTGTAAATTTACAAGAGTCAGTTGCTCTCCACATAGAATATTGTCTTTCCTTTCTTTTCGTTTCAAGAATGCTCCAACAGCTACTCCAATGATGCCCCATTTAGACCCATTTGAGGTAGATTCCCTACGAGTTATTCCGTCCACTTTTTCATTTCTGATATCCGAGAGTCGAAATAATGGGTTGACCCATACAAATGTAAGACGTTCAATTTTATCTTGCTTTTCCTTAGATGTCAAGGGTAGTTATGTGTGATTTAAGGCTAATGTAAACCTTTGAGTGCTAGCCGGTAGATTACCCCCGAGTTAATCCGTCCACACTTTCATTTCTAATGTCCGCGAATTGAAATAACAGGTCGTCCAATATGAAAATCATCCAATCCAATACTCTTGCTGCTCCTTAACAGTCGAGTATAGTTGTGTGTCATTTAAGGATAATACAGGCTTCTAGTCCGCAAACTTCTGAACGTAAGTTTATACGTCTCTTTCCCCAACAGCAATGTACCGATGTGTGTATTGGTTATATAGGGTGTTTTTTATAGAGGTATTGAACTTTAAGTTGCAATAAAACAACGATGGATTATTCGATTGACATGAATTTTATTTATCCGAAAGATAATCTTGTGGCATTACATTTTAAATATGATTTCTGGCATATGACCGCCACGGCTGGCGCGGATGTAGTCCAATCTGGACGTCCAATTTTCGATGACTTTTTCCAACATTTGTGGCCGTATATCGGCAATAACACGGCGAATGTTGTCTTCCAAATGGTCAAGCGTTTGTGGCTTTACCGCATAGACCAATGACTTTACATAGCCCCACAGAATGTAGTCTAGCGGTGTTAAATCACAAGATCTTGGAGGCCAATTCACAGGTCCAAAACGTGAAATTAGGCGGTCACCAAACGTGTCTTTCAATAAATCGAAATAAAATTGCACTATTTGCAAGCGTTGTTCAGGCGTGAGTCTATTCATGATGAATTGCCAAACCAAACTGAAAATAAATCACTTGACAGCTGTTAAATCGGTCGCCATCTTGAAAAGTAATGCCAACTTAAAGTTCTATACCTCTATAAAAAACACCCTTTACTATGGTTGAGTACATTCAGAGTAGAAGTCTGGTATTAAGACTGCAATGTCCGTCAACTAATTAGTAAAAGGTTTAGTTGATGTTGGATCTAAAAACCCGCCCAGACTTTTCGAGACACAATATCTATTTGTATATGCTAGGGACTCTGAAATCCTGACTCTTCTGTGAGAAAAAACTCTTGCACAGACCACCACTCAAGGCCCAGAGTTTGGAGGGAGTATCTGCTATTTAATCCAATGAACTTTTCTTTACCGTTTCTGTTACAAGTCAAAACCTTAATCGGTTAAATAATATCAAGACGCCTTGAGTAGAACCTGTACTATGAACCATACTGGAAGTGGCTACATTGAATTCAATTAGAATTTTATGCGATTAATCAGAAATATATTTTTAATTTTTAATAATTTTTACACATATGTATGTACATATAAAATTGAATTGTTATTAATAAAAACTATTCACTTGTCGTATTTTTATTGTCGTAGTTTTTAAATCAAAACTGTATGTTTAATTAACCCAAAAGCAAAAGCAACTGATAATACAAATCAAAAGGGAATCAGACACAGACTAAAATCGAATTTCAAATAAATAAAAAGAAAAAAAAAACAATTTGGAGTGACTTTAAGCAGCTAAAATAAGAAGAAAATCAAAATAAAAATAAAAATTAAAATAAAAAAATAATAAAATTAATAAATAATTTATTTCAATGTCAATAAACTGTTATCGGAAGCCAATTTGCTATAAAATATAAAAACAACAACAACAATAAGAAATCACACATCACAGACACACACACATTCTTAAACATGCGATACAAATTAATAAAAAAATATTAATAAATTTCTAAAAAAGAAACAAAACACAACACAACACGATCATCATTAGCAACATCACATCGACATCATCAGCAACATTATTTGATCATCTGTTGACGTCTTGAATCTCGTTTTCCTTCCCCTGCCAAGTTTATTGTGGATTTCCTTCTTTTTCATTTCTTTTTCTTATAATAGAAAGTAACTTTAATTTGTTTTTGTTTTTGTTTTTGTTTTTTATTTTATTTTCATTTGATTTCGCTTTGTTTTCACTTCACAAAGTTTATTTACTTCATGCTCGTACATACTGGTGGTGGTACTCGTACTTCATTCAATTGGCTAATTTAGCGAACAGAGATTATTACCAGACACATTAAGCGTTTTGGGCTCCAATTGTACTTGTAATGGATTATATGAGTTCCTCTCTGTACATGTGTGACTGTGTTTGTGTTTGGTGTGTGTGGTGCGTTGACTTTATGCAGTGGAGAATGCATGAGTGAAGAAATTGTAGCGCAGTTACACTTTAAAATTAAATTAAATGAATAATACTGGCCTATAAGGTAAAGACGACTTTTAAACACTTTATAGCGCGCTTTAAATGCATAGAGAAACGATATTTTATAATAAAGGGTGTTTTTTATAGAGGTATAGAACTTTAAGTTGGCATTACTTTTCAAGATGGCGACCGATTTAACAGCTGTCAAGTGATTTATTCTCAGTTTGGTTTGGCAATTTATCATGAATAGACTCACGCCTGAACAACGCTTGCAAATAGTGCAATTTTATTTCGAAAATAATGGTTCTGTGCGGAAAACGTATCGCGCACTACGTCCATTTTATCGTCGACAAAATCGTCCATCAGAGCAGTTAATTCGATTAACCATGGAACGTTTTCGCACCACGTTTGCTCTTATTGATAACTCGCATCCCTAGAGACGCTGTACGGTGCGTATTGCTGCTGTAGAGCGTAGTATTGAGGAAGACCCGAATGAGTCCATCCGCCATCGAGCACAGGAATTGGATCTGTGTCCATCCACTTTATGGAAGATTTTGCGGAAGGATCTTGGTTTGCGTACTTACAAAATCCAACTCGTGCAAGAATTGAAGCCAAACGATCATCAAGTAAGGCGTAGATTCGTCGAATGGGCCCAAAACGAGATTACCGTTGTTCCCGATTTTCATAAGCGAATTTTGTTTAGCGATGAAGCGCACTTCTGGTTGAATGGCTACGTCAACAAACAAAACTGCAGCATTTGGAGTGAAGGTAATCCTCAAGTGTATGTGGAAACACCGTTACATCCAGAAAAACTGACTATTTGGTGCGCTTTATGGCCTGGTGGAATCATTGGTCTGTACTTTTTCAAAAACGATGGTGGCCAGAACGTTGCAGTCAATGGTGATCGGTATAGAGCCATGATTACTAACTTTTTCATTCCTGAATTGAATAACTATGTGGTTTCAACAAGAAGGCTCGTGCCACAATAGATTTATTGAAAGACACGTTTGGTGACTGCCTAATTTCACGTTTTGGACCTGTGAATTGGCCTCCAAGATCTTGTGATTTAACACCGCTAGACTACTTTCGGTGGGGCTATGTAAAGTCATTGGTCTATGCGGTAAAGCCACAAACGCTTGACCATTTGGAAGACAACATTCGCCGTGTTATTGCCGATATACGGCCACAAATGTTGGAAAAAGTCATCGAAAATTGGACGTCCAGATTGGACTACATCCGCGCCAGTCGTGGCGGTCATATGCCAGAAATCATATTTAAAATGTAATGCCGCAAGATTATTAATCGAATAATCCATCGTTGTTTTATTGCAACTTAAAGTTCTATACCTCTATAAAAAACACCCTTTATTTGAGCTTTTGCCAGATATCTGCTGAGAGGAAGTCACCGCAGAAATATTTTTTCATATTTTTGTTTTGCTGCTGACCTGGGGTTTGAACCGTGGCCTTTCGTTTAATAAGCCAACAGTATAATCAGCTATTGAAAAAAAGCGATAGTGATTCGCCTAATAGTCCAACCTCCTTGGTTAAGCAGTTTTTATGAGTCCCAAGCTGGCACATCCGGTGGTAAAAATTGTTTCAAGAAAACTATACTCATACTACTACATTCTACGCAGTATACGAGATTACACCTAATGTAGGGTGTATTAAAAAAAGAAAATAAAAATAAATATCTATAAAATGCGTTATTAATTGCAGCACAAAAGAAAGACATCTTTTAGATTAAAAACAATTTAAAACAATTTAAATTCAGATAAAAGAGCTCTCTTAAGGCTTTGGGTGTTGCTTTTAAGAGTTAAACGATTTATAACGTCCGTTAATTTAATCAAACTTAAAAAAAAAAATTATAAATAAACCTTTACAGGCAGCATACAGATCCAAAATAAAAAAATTTCACTGTTCCAAATATTACTCTTTTTTCTATTGTTTGTCCTCTAAATAACAGAGGGAAATGTTGGGTAATAAGTACTATTTAGGCGAATATAAGAAATTTTCTTTTGAGGTGGCCACTTGTCACTGTAGTTATGGAACCTTATTACAAACAAAATTCTATTTAAACTGAAGAATAAGGGCATGAAATGACATTGAATAACTTTATGCTGCTTATAAGAACCGTAATAAACAGCGAGCAACAGTTTGGACAGCCCAGTTTGACTGACAAGAACCGACAGCTATTTGAGAAGCATGTAAGAATACGGGAGGGATGGGATATATGCACACAAGGTAAAGTTTCTGACTGTGGCAACGTGGCGATCTCCAGGACGATCCTTGTCTTGCTGTATTCAAGTTCACAAGCAGCCTCTACGCGGCCACTGCTGGATGGCATGTATGCAAACAAGGTAAAGTTTCTGACTGTGGTCTACGTGGCGACCTTCAGGACGATCCTTGTCTTGCTGTATTCAAGTTCACAAGCAGCCTCTACGCGGCCCCTGCTGGATGGTATACTGGCAGCCGCTAGATGTTAACTAACGCTTGCAGCGACGTTCAATCCCCTGGACATTAAATTTGGGTTGTGAGTATGGCTTGGACCTACCACGTAAAAATATTATCCAAAACACAAGAATTTCCGCCTACGATCCAACAGTGAGCTGTATGAGCTCCTCAACGACATGGATGTTGTGCAGCCCATAAACATCCAGCGGCTGCGTTGGCTCGGTCATATCGTTCGAATGGAGGAGGATGCTCCGTCAAGACGGGTATTTGATGCGGGGATGTGCGGAGATTTGCGAAAGTCGGTAAAGAGGACGACCTTGTTTGCGTTGGATGGACCAGATCGAGGAAGCCTTGTCATCGAATGGAGTGATCAACTGGCGTAGGCGCGCAAGTTGAAGAGGCGCCTGGAAGGATGTGTTAATGGCCAGTTAAGTAAGTAAGAATACGTGTGTTGGGTCTAGCGACGACGGATCGATATAAGGCTAAACGGTTGCGGATAAAATAAGGAAAAATAAGGAAGAATAGAAAACTATGCAGCATCTTCAATAATAGGTAAATAGAAGTTGCTGTTTTCAAAAACTCAAACTAATTTCAAAAGTGATCTTAACAATCCTTATCAGGTATCTTCAAGGTGGGTCTTTCCAAGAAAGGGGGTTTTACAATGAGATTAATGGCTTGTGGTGGGTTCACATATCACCATTTAATCTAGGGAAAATGAAATCTTCCATTCAATTTTAAGAAATAAGTTGAGAATAATTAAGGTGCCCTGGTAGTCTAGTGGGTAGTGTGCTAGACTATTAGCGTAAGGGTCGTGGGTCCGATTCCCACCAGAGACTCTGGTCTGTGACACTACACCGAGCATATGGTCTTGTTACACCGCTCGTATAAAAATTAGAATATAATTTGTAATTGTATTGTAATTAATAAATAAATAAATAATTATGCTCGTTGGTAAGCGTACCTTTAATTGCTTTAGACCACCACTGATCATCAAGCGAGCAACTGAAAAAAAATACATTTTATTTTGCCAAAATTGAATTGCACCATAAGAGAACGGATGCTTGGCATTCATTTAGAAGATAAACATTGCATTGCAGTTTCAAGGATGACTGTAAAACGTGTGCACCAGTCTGTTACGGATGAAAGGGGCAAAACTTTCAAGGGGACTAAATCAGTATGAAGGAATAGTAAATTTACTAGTTTCGTTATTCATACGATTTTCCCTGTAAATCTATGAGAGCTTAAAATTTTGAACCTTTTTTTTGCATTTTTCTTATTTGGAAAGAGAGGAAGAACTACTAGTACTAGAAGAAGAGGAAGAATAAGAAAAAAATCTCACAAAAATACTCGTTTCTTAGGAAATTCGACTCTGCAGTAGATTTGTATGTTTTTTTTTCTTTTTTTTTTGGATTTTCTCATACTAGCTTTATACAGCTTGCAGCAGCATGTGTTTAATGATATTCAAATGTTGTACTTGCTAGTGAGCTGTACAAAAAAAAAAAAAAAAGCTGGGCTTTATAGCCATCCCTGACATAAAAATCATGCATGATTGGCTGGCTAGCTGGCTGGCTGACTAAAAGAAAAAAACTAAAGAAGAAAAAATATGTTCATATTCTAGTTCATGGCTAACATTAAATATTTTTACTTGATTTCATTTCGTTTTAATTTATTTTATTCAAAAAAAAAGAAAAAGAAACAAATTAAATTAAAAAAAAGCGAAAGATAATACGTTTTTCACGATGCTTTTGATGTTTTTATGTGCCTGGCCTGGGTAATAGAGTTTCACTTTCTCTGTAAGTGCTTGACCATCACTCAATGCTTTGGCTTTAATAATCTTTCGTTTTAAGTTTTCAATTTTATTTTATTTTTTTTTGTTATTTTTTGTTTTTATGACTTGTGAAATTGTTTAAACAATTTGTCGTTATTTTTTTTTTCTTTTTTTTTTTTTGGTTGTTGTAATATTACATTGTTGTTTACCTTTGCGGTGCTAAAAATAGGGTTTGTGTTTTATTAGTTATGGTTGTTGTTATTCTTATTTTTAAACTGGGGGAAAATTAAATTTTTTTTCAATTTTTTCCATTCAACACTTATACACCGTGGTTGACTAGGTGGCTGGCTGGCTGAGTGGCATTCACCAAAATATTTGTTAATTGATAAGCCAACTATATATTAGATAACACACACACACACACACACACGTTATTAACTAAATAAATATAATTTATTGTTTACTTATTTATTATTTTAACAAAAAAACTAATTTTACACTTATTTTTCTTTTATTTTTGCCTAACAAAAGTTCTTTAAAGTTTTCACGTTCGTTTTGCGCGCAATCGTTAAACGTATTGAATCTTCAAGTGATTGTCGGACTGACTGACTATCTGTAGTTCACTGTTTAAGAGAACGTTTTAAACTAAATGATCGGTTAGGAATATTTTGCTTTTAGACCCAGCCAATGTCATGTGCATGATCGTGAATTTACTTGCTATTGTTGTGAGTTTTAGCTTGTTTTTAAGTATTTTTTTTTCTTACTTATTTTCCCAACAACAACATTTCAATTAAGCACTAAAAGCTCTCTCACTCTCTCTGTGCAAACAACGGTATACGAGTATCTGCGAGTTAAAGTCAGGGTACGCATATGAAAGAGTTTAAGCTCTTTGCGAATTATTTTGAAAGATATTTTCAAATGAGTTTGCTTTTCGTGAATACCATCGGAGTAGTATCAGGTACATATAAAGGGTGTTTTTTATAGAGGTATAGAACTTTAAGTTGGCATTACTTTTCAAGATGGCGACCGATTTAACAGCTGTCAAGTGATTTATTCTCAGTTTGGTTTGGCAATTCATCATGAATAGACTCACGCCTGAACAACGCTTGCAAATAGTGCAATTTTATTTCGAAAATAATGGTTCTGTGCGGAAAACGTATCGCGCACTACGTCCATTTTATCGTCGACAAAATCTTCCATCAGAGCAGTTAAATCGATTAACCATGGAACGTTTTCGCACCACGTTTACTCTTATTGATAACTCGCATCCCCAGAGACGCTGTACGGCTATTGCTGCTGTAGAGCGTAGCATTGAGGAAGACCCGAATGAGTCCATCCGCCATCGAGCACAGGAATTGGATCTGTGTCCATCCACTTTATGGAAGATTTTGCGGAAGGATATTGGTTTGCGTGCTTACAAAATCCAACTCGTGCAAGAATTGAAGCCAAACGATCATCACGTTTGGTGACCGCCTAATTTCACGTTTTGGACCTGTGAATTGGCCTCCAAGATCTTGTGATTTAACACCGCTAGACTATTTTCTGTGGGGCTATATAAAGTCATTGGTCTATGCGGTAAAGCCACAAACGCTTGACCATTTGGAAGACAACATTCGCCGTGTTATTGCCGATATACGGCCACAAATGTTGGAAAAAGTCATCGAAAATTGGACGTCCAAGTTGGACTACATCCGCGCCAGCCGTGGCGGTCATATACTAGAAATCATATTTAAAATGTAATGCCACAAGATTATCTTTCGGATAAATAAAATTCATGTCAATCGAATAATCCATCGTTGTTTTATTGCAACTTAAAGTTCTATACCTCTACAAAAAACACCCTTTATAATAGATCATATTGGAGTTATAGCTCAGAATCGACCTGTACAGGCCATATTCGATACATACATACATAATTGGTCATTATAACCCTTCAGTCAGGATTACGACCTAGCTTCTCGCACCACTTATGTTGTGTGTGTTAATCTTATACACGAGTGGCGGGACCTACAGTTTTAGGGTGACAAATTTTTGAGAAGATTTTCATGGCAATTTTACTTAATCTCAGAGTTTTTGCCAAAAATCTGCTACGAGGAAGAAATATTTTTTTCATATTTTCGTTTTGATGTCTGACCTGGGATTTGAACTGTGGCCTTACGTCTAATATGCTAGATCTACTAGACTACGGCGACCTAGACTACGGTTTCTTCAGCCGATCATATGTATATATATAATCGGCCTGTACAGGCTCTAGTCGATATCCTCATGAATTCCATTTCAGTGATTATAGTGTTCAATAAGTCGAATGGCATATAATTGTCTTCTAAAGTTTACGCGATGATAAGACATGGCATCAGTTCTCAGTCTTAAGCAATGGCTCGAAGATAAATTTCGAAAATTTGCCTGGTATCTAAACTAAAGACAAGAAGATTTCTCAGTTAATCAGGCTAACCGACTAAGTTCTGAATTTTAGATGGAATTATGAGAAATAAAAAACTAGGAGATGGATATTGTTAGGAATAGTCTTGCAGTAATTAAATCCTTGGATTTTACAGCCAAGGAAGCCTGCAGACGGCCACTGAAGCGATTATTTTGAAATAGATTTTAAGTAGAATTTTTATAAGGTTAGGTTAGGTTAGAGGACGTGTACTTGTCAACTGTGACAAGTACAGTACCCGGAGGTCGAATTGACCCATTGCACAACGTCCTAGCTCCTCAACACCACTCATGTTGTGTGCGTTAATTTTATACATGAGTGGCGGGACCTACAGTTTAAAGTCGACTCCGAACGACAGATTTTTTGAGAAGCTTTTCATGACAATTTTTACTCTCAGAGTTTTTGCCAGAAATCTGCTGAGAGGAAGTCGCCGAACAAATATTTTTTTTCATATTTCGTTTTAATGTCTGACCTGGGATTCGAACTCGGGCCTTTCGTCTAATAAGCCAACACACTACCTACTAGACCACGGCGACTTCAAATTATTTTTATTATTTTCTACCATTTCCGTACTCTGTTTGCTCTTTTAAAATAAGAAAGCTTTAGCGATTTACAATACAAATCCAATATATATCGTCAGAGATGATACACATGATCAGGAACTAGAATTATACTCTTGTTTTTGCAAACAATTCTTTTACAGTGATGTTTATAATTGTTATACATACACATTTATAGCGGTCAGTGGTTATCAGAGGATAAGTCAAACTTACAATTTGAAGTAAAAGTCATGGATTTCCATTTACAGTTCGACTTTTTCCAATCTCGTGTAATTGACAAGGCCCTTTACTTTGAGGACATGCCTCGTATTTTGATATTTGTAAAGATAAAGAGACATATTTTTTAATTACAGCTGTAGGATAAAGTTGATTAGATGCAACAGTTAATTAAGCTTTTCGAAATGTAATTGCTTCTGAGCTGAGCAAATTAACGATTTCACACGCCACACTATACGGTTCGCCTCGTTTGATGTTCTTTCATTTGAATATTGATGACGCACTGTTTTAATTTATTTATGCAGGCAATACGTGTGCCTTTTTTCAATTAATTTGAGGAATGTTTTAATCAGCACATTAAACAAAAAAATTAAATGGAATGAAAACTTTCAATTTCAACACCTACATGCAGTTCTCCTGTTGGACATCTGCTGTTGTTGTTGTTGTTGTCTCATAACTAATGGAAGCGCTGTCTTGATGGCACTCTGATTAGCCAAATAGGCTTGTCTTTCTGTGGGTTGTGGCGTATAGGGCAGATTACGCTGGCCTGTCCTTATGTCATATGTGGTGTATTCCGGTACTAAAGCTGAAGCGCTGCGTGATTTATGAGGATCTCGATAGACCCATAATAATTTACCGCAATTCGTAATGTCACAATAGGAGCTGTAGTGTTGGTTGTTGTTATTATTGAATGCCAAAGAACGTGCCGGATGATGTAGATATTCTGGTCCCTTGCTTGCCGTGTTTATTGTATGGGCCATATGGGCATCTCGTGATCCATTCATTTGCTGTGGTCGATTTTGATTTGTAAAATACATTTTCTTTAAATTTTGAATAAGTTTTTAAAAAAATTCTTTAAATAACGCGATTAATTGAAGGAAAGAAAGAAAAAAATTCAGCGCAACTGTTTGTTTATTGTTTCCCGTTTATTTTGATTGTGACTAACGGTTACGTAGTTACCGTTATTTTTCATTAACTGCCTTTAACGTTGTGGCTCTCAAAGAAGCCATGCGCAGTTTGGTGGCTCTGATGGTGATGGTGGTTTGATGGTATTCGTGTTGAGTATTGAAGAAATACAGGTCAATGCTTGATTGACTCATTGATTTAGAATATCGATTTGCGGATTTTTTTTTTTGAAATACAAATAGAAATTGAAATGACAACAACTTTTAAGGCCTATTGTTGCTATTGCTAGTGGCCAGTTGCATGGCTTTAAATAATATGGAACAAGTTTACATTTGCAAATTGTAATCACATCCACTCGTACCTTACATACATACATACATATCTATTGATGATGATTAAAACACATTAAATTGAAACTCACCTGCTGCTATCTGTTCAAGTAATTCACCCTTAGGGGGCGGTGGTAGTTGTGGTTTCGGAAAATCATAATCTGTTCGAGTGTATAGGGTTGTAGTGTTTTTGGGTTGATTGATTTGGTTCCGAAATAAATTTTGAAATATTTTTGTTTTTGTTTGTTTCGATTTTTTGTACCAATTGTGAGTATATAAAAAGAATCATAAAAAATATGGCATGAGTTTGGATTAAGAAATTTCTGTTCTTAGAGTGTTAAATGCTAATAATCATAAGCTTTCTTTAAAAATCGAGCACCTTATATACATACATGATTCCATGAATGTTTGGGTTAATATGCAGTGTTAAGTAAATGAAATTAAGAAAATAACGGTTATTTATAGTAATACAGACAATAAAAATACAATACAATAAAAAAACCAAGAAAAACCTTGAAATGTTACAGCATTTCCTTGTACTCTTTTCGAGGTCAAGGGTGACCATTGTAAGCGTGGCAATTGTTTATGCGTTTCGGCACCTTCGGGCACATAACGCGCTTTGGGTGTGTGTATTTTAGGATCAAATTTTTGATTGGCAAATATATCTTTAGGTTTACCGTGAAGCTTACAATTCGGTAACTTTGTTTTGATGTTGTTATGAGCGCAACTCCGGACCTTTTTAATATGTCTTGTTTTGCTGTGATCGCCTAAATGATTATGTGTGGGACTGGGATATCTATGGGCTATCCAGTTGGCTGTCAGATACTGCGGTATACATTCTTTAATATCTCTTATATCTGGCGAAGATTGAGACATTTGGCTTCTTGTATCATTGTTTTCGGTTGGCGCTTCATAGCGCACTTTAAGGCGTTCCACAATACCACTATTGCTGCTTAAGCTTCTGGTGGGACTTTGGGATCTAGTTTCCCGTTTGTTGCTTGTCAATTGGCCTAACGCAGCGGTTTTGCTTATGCGATCTATGTGTGGCATAAGACGATTGCCCTGTGGCGGTATAGGCGATCTCACTAAGCGTTTAAGACCCCTGCGTGGCTCCTGTTCCTCTTTGATGGGCTTTAGTAATTTATTTTGCATCTCAAACTTGTGCGTAATCCAAGATACATCGGCGTCTTTTGACTCTGATTTGAGTGTATTCATTTCAGGGTCGCTGCGCACCTTCCTCAGCTTACTTAGTCCAAAAAAAGAATTCGATTTGTTGTGATCTTCGTAACCTAAACTTTCGAATTTTTCTCGTATCTTTTGCACTTCTCCCGTATTTACACGCTGCAAATAGGAAGAGCACTGAGATTGCGGTGAAGCGCTGCGTGAACGACAGTAGGTCTCTAAGAATTCCAAACTACTATACGGTGTATAATCTTCGGAATGTTGATAGATTTCACTGTAATCATCCTGACTTTCATCTGGTGGCCGCTGTAGCGGCGAAAGCCTATGAAAATTTACACGCGTAGAATTTCTCTCGCCAAAAATACCGCACAAGTCTGTTAAAGAAGAGCTCAACTCTTTGTGTTGCCTCTGTTCGCGATACTGTTTCAAACGCATTTTTTCGTCTATAAGTCTCATAACCTCATCTTCATCGGGTGATGAGTCTTCCCGTGGCCGATATATAGTTTTTGGTGGAGTTTCAAACTTGCGCTGCTCGAAATATTTAATTTTCTCCATAATATCCTTGTGATCTTGTGCAGATCTGGTCGGCTCTTCTGCAGGCATTTTTGGTGCCGGTGGTATTTCAGGCGGTTCTTGGTTATCTTCTTCCTCTTTTTCCTTTTGCCTAACAGCCTGTACCAGTTCCTCATTGGCCTTATCATGCTTCTTCAGATTGATTTTGTTCAAAGCGTTTTTCTTTTTCAGTATAGAGCCCAGTAACTCATCCCGCGTAATAGAGGATTTACAACGCACTCGCAAAGCCTGTGAAGAGCAGGGCATATTATTGTGTTCCACGGTAACCACATATTGCTCATCTTCCCCGGCTGCTTTGCTAGCAGTAGAGTGAGGTTCACTGGAGTAAATATCGTTTAGCTGTTGATTGATCTTTGTTAACTGATCATCGGGTAGTGTTTTCACCAGTTGCTCACTAAAATGGCTCTCCTGTAGAGGAGTGCTTTCTCTTTCTGCTAAAGTGTCTTTTTGGAATTTCTCTTCTAAACTGTGCGTCAAATCGGCCACAGTATTACGACGCCAATATTTCATATGGCAACAGGTTTTATTTCTATGTTCAGCATAGTCTTGCAGAAAATTTATGCTTTCAAAGTTCTCTCTCAGATCCTCTACCGATTTCTCTCGGGAATTTAAGCCGATATCGCACTCTTTGCGCCATTTAACTTCATTGACATCCTTTGGTAAAAAGAGAAACTTTTGGGCCTGTTGCTCCTTTTTGAGTTTCTCCACCAGAAAGTTTAATTCTTTCTCGGCCCTCTCATGCAGGCGCACTTGACGCCATTCCTCGTAGTCCAATAAGTCGCTTTCTTTACGTATAGGCTTGAAATTTGTTTTCGAAGTGCACTTTTCCAATTGGCCCTTACGTTCGAGGAGAGCATATAAACGACTGAGCTCTGCAAAACGTTCAGAGTTGTGTAGATAACGGCAAGTCGGACTATGGCGATCACTGGAGGCGAGAGAAGTAGCACTGTGGGCCAGCTCATCGCATAGATAGAGGCCACGTTGTGAACGATCTTCGGCACTTGACAAACTACTGGCCCGTATAACTTTGTTGGTTTGATTGGAGCGACAGCTGTCGATTTTCCGACGAGAAGGTGAACGTAAATTGCGTGCTGGAGTTTGGTAGGGCGGTACACGCACTTCTCTCGTTGGAGAGAATTCTTTTTCTTCTTTTTTCACGCTTGCCTCAGGCGTTTCGGTATAACCCGAATCGCCTGTTAAATTTTGATTACTTTCTTCAGATGTTAAACGATTGCGTTTGGGACTCAAGCTTCTTGATTTGTGACCCGAGGTTACATTGGCAGTGTAAGGTAGTAAGGGTCGCTTGGGTCCCGTATAAGGCAATGAAACGGTTTGTTGCATATTAAAATCATTCCAAAAATCGGTTCTATCGCGCACTGACGATAAGCAAGTGTCGTAGCTTTTTTCAAAAACTAAATTATCAGGCTTTCTCGGTGGTGACCTCGAACTGGGCGTATATTTCCTTTCGCTTACGTAAGTACTCACCTTAATGGCTTCTTTGGGTTTCTCTACTTTAGAGGGAACAGAAGATTTCTTTGGTTTTGATTTATCTTTGGTAAGTTTCTTGCATACTTTAGAAGTTCCTATAGATTTTGCAGAGGTTTTGGCGCTAACGGCTTTAGGGGCTGATATTTTTGGTGATGACTGGCCTAAGGAAAATGTAGAGTTACTGGCCGCTAAGCTGACGTTAGAATTGGTTTTGGCCAACTGTTTGGCAGACTGAGACTTTAACATTTTTCTTTTTCGCTCAATTTTGCTAACATCCACCGGTTGCCGCACCCATTCGGTGTAACCATAATGACTAATTTCCGGCAGACCTATAGTTTGGGCATAAATTTGTTGTTGATTGTTGTGCAAAATAGCCTGGCTTCGGCAGCCTGTACAAAATCTAGGGACTGAACGACTGCGTGATTGAACAGCACATGTCGCCAAGGTACGCACGGCTTTCTTAATGTCTTGTGGCGATTTTAGAGCAGGATCTCTTAATATATTGGTACTGGCCTCAAAGGTATACCGACTTAAAGGTAAAGAGTTTTCTAGCCTTTTCTTTTCCTCGGCGAAAGAACGTTCCTTGGAAATGGATCTGCCAAAAGCTACTGGACTACGGCTGGTATGACGTGAAGTCAAGGATTTCCTTAAAGGACTTGTACAGCGCATTTGTGCTTGTTTCCTTGTTATTACCCTAGACTTCTCTTCGCTAGGCAGAGTTGCAGTTGCGACAGCTCCAGCTGATTTGGAACGACATAAAGGCCCCTTATGGGTGGTGGTCTTACGCAAGGTGAGGGTGGCATATTTACTGGGCAAACCCAAAATGGGGCTATCGGGACTCTTAAAGCATTTCTCATGACGTGACGATGAACTACTTGGCAAGGGAATGCCTTTGGATTTTTTTATGGCCATGGATTTAGTGTATAAAGATTTACGATTTGGTGGTGCTGGTGGTTCTTTCTTATCCTTTTTCGTTTCCAGTGCTATAAATGATGGCAGAGTTTTTGGTATTTCGGGAAACATTTCAGTTCAAGATGGCAAGAAGATCTCCTTAAGGTATTAAAAAGAAATATTTATTGAAGGTTTAATGAAGCTATCAAAGACTGTAAGGGATTCTGTGCATTTTCAAAACAACAAATTCTTGCTGGTGAGGTTGGTATTGGTGTTTGAAACAATTCTCACAACGTTGGTGATTGACGACGGTGTGGAGTTACTCAAATATTATACTGTGTAGAGCGATCAACACCAATTTTAATTTCGTATTCGTATTCAAGTAAGTAACGGTGAATTTTATTAAATTGTTGTTGTTGTTTTTTTTAATCAATTGCAAACAAACTTACCTGGTGCGAATAAACGTGGTGAAGAAGTTAGGTTAGTAACTGAGAAAAATAGTTAAGTAGTACCAAAGGATAGAATGTGATTGAAAATATTAATTCACCCAAATTTAAAACAAAACTTTTGAATACTACAGAATAATATATTAATTAATACGTGTTGATGACACTAAAAAGTTGAATTTATTCTTGCAAATCTTATGAGAAATCTATGACTGTCATACAGTTTCGGCAGACTGAGACAAGCAATCGTATTTGATCCTAGTTCCGGTACTAAGAATGATATGCAGAATGCTTTCATTTTGCATGGAAAGAGATTAAATTTTTCTCTTGAACTGACATTTATTATGTGGTCTCTGTCCTCACGGAATATTGCATAATAAGAAGGCATAAGTTCATAGTACGTTGTGTATTGGCTTATTAAACGCAAGACCGCGGTTCAAATCCCAGCTCACACATCAACAAATCGCAATATAAAAATGCCTCTTAGGCGACTTTCTCTCAGTAGACTTCTGGCAAAAACTCTAAGATTAAAACATAAAAAAATTCTCAAAACTCTGTCGTTCGGAGTCGACTTCAAACTTCGCCATTCATGGATAAAATGAGTGGTATGTAGTCGCCGTAGTCTAGTGGGTAGTGTGTTCACTTATAAGACGAAAAGCCCGGGTTCGAGCCCCAGGCCAGACATCAAAACGAAACATGAAAAAATAAATATTTCTTCGGCGACTTCCTCTCAGCAGATTTCTGGCAAAAACTCTGAGAGTAAATAAACCTGCCATGAAAAAGTTTCTCAAAAATCTGTCATTCGGAATCGACGCCACTCAAGTATAAAATTAAGGCACACAACATGAGTGATGTGAGAAGCTAGGCCGTAATCCTGACTGAAGGGTTGTAATGGCCAATTATGTATGTATGTATGTAATACTGACTAAAGGGTTGTAACAATCAAGTAGTAGATGTCCTCTCTCGATGCTTCTGCAGAAGTTGCGACTAGAGAAGGAGTAGGTACAGTCCGTCCCTTGCTTATATGGCCTAGAATAATGGAGGTCAATAATATATCCTTGAAGGAATAGTCTGAATTCAGAATAAGAGACATTGCTTGACTGGGAGGACTAGAGTCCTCTAGCTCTTCATAATGCAGTACATTGCTGTCTTTTAAATTTAATGAAATGTGGTAGCGATTTAATGAGGGGTGGCGAGGTGGGTTGAAGAGAGAGAGAGAGAGGGGAGAGGTTAGTTGAAACCTTACTTATCCTATTTATTGTAATAGGCCCTATTCGAAAAAGGCATGTTTTAATTTTATAAAAATTGTATAGCTAGGCCGTAATCCTGACTAAAGGGTTGTAATGGCAAATTATGTATATGTACATACACCTATTGACACCTAATTAGAAACGCTTGTCTTACTTTAGCGCAAAGTGAGTAATATAAATAATTTTTGGGAAAACTACTGTTATGTTGCCTTCCAAATACTTGTATTTTGTTTATTTCTCTGTTTTAGTTTCTTTATTAAGCATTTCAATTACCGTTATTTTTTTGCAAACTTGTAAACACGTTCTTAGTATAGTTTTAAAAAAGTGCGACACACAATTGGAAACGATCATTTATTGTTTAAAATTTGCTGTGAAAGGTAATATTTAGAAAAAGGAAGGCAAATATTTTTTTTAATTCAGTATATTTAAATATAATAGCCTAATATTTTCAAGTTTTTTAAGGGGCAAATGTAAGAGCTGCACTCCTGAAAAAGGAGCTCTATTTTCGAACTGTGCAAAGCTGGAAAGTCGTATAGAGAAATATCAGAGCAGCTTCAGTATTTAAAAAAAATTGGTTTTTAACGCTCTGAAGCATATTTATAAATATGACACCATATCGAACGTTCCACGACAGAAAAGGCCCAGGAAAACATCAGAATATACCGACCGCATGATTAGGCGGATCTCCAAAGCCGATCAAAAAAGTCGTCTGCGGATATCCAGCGTAAAATTTGCGACAGATTTGATATCTCCATATCCAAGAAGACCATTTCAAGTCGTTTGGTTGAAGTCGGGCTAAATGGCAGAGTAGCACGCAAGGGACCACTTCTGAACAAAATTCAGAGAAAACGTCGCGTTGACTTTGCTTAGTTCCATTTGAATTGGACAGCCAATCAATGGAAATATGTGCTTTGGAGCGACGAAACTAAGATAAATCGCCTTGGTCCAGATGGTCGAAGATTTGTTAGAAGGGCCCATCAACCAAGAATTTAATCCTCTAAACTATTTCAACATTTTATGAAATTTTAAAGCGGTTCTAATTAGGTGTCAATATGTGTATATGTATGTATGTATGTATACTTTTTTCATAAGTCCAAAGCTAGGTAAAGAAGTCCTAAAATACATATAAGCTAATTTTTGTAATTGCTGTGGTGCATATATTGCATGAATTCTATGCTCTTTTCAATCTTCCTAAGATTCCCTTCCCCCTATCTTGGTAATTATTTAAAATCCTAATAGGATATCATGACAGATTTGTTTTGTATTTGATTCTTGCTCTTTTTAATTGTCCTAAGATTCCATAACAGTTCATGCTTAGCACTGCTTTATATTTGATGTCTGTGACCCATCAAAATCAAAACTTGTGTTCGTCAAATCAAGATTTTACTGTTATAATCATTATTGTTGTTATGTTAGTTTTAGTGTTAGTAGATCGATCTTATAAATAAAGTACAACCAAAGGACCCCATATAAAAATATTAAAAATGATTGTGTTGCCGTAAAACTACTACTACTACTACTACTAAAACTGGATGTATAGGTACATACCTTTCGTTTTTTCGGGTGCTGGTTTACGGAAGCCAAATAATGGTGGTTCTCCACCGGCTTGAACGTTTTTATAGGCTTGTTTCTGTTCGACAGGACTCAAGGGACTGCTTTGGGGAATTTCCTTTTTACGGAAAACCAGATTTGAGTCACTCGTATAACCCGATTCCTTGGCCAAGGCTCTGTAATGGTACATATGGTTAGTTAAGTAGATAAGTTTGGAAATAAAATTTAAATTGAATTAAATTACCTTGAAAGATTTCCTTCAGTGTAGTTTGTAGAAAGCTTGGCCTGGTCCAATTGCTGGTTAAAACAAAAAAATTAAAAAAAAAAACATTTTTAGTAAAAACTAATCAAACATCTAAATAGAATAATATAAGACAGGTAAAGTATAATGGTATTTTGAAATTGTGTCAGGGAAACCCTTAATTAACTTACTTTTCGTTTACAACGATTATTCGATATTTCTAGACAAAATATTCGAATATCGTTGTATTCCTTAAGCCACTTGTGGTAAGCAGTTAAAGAAACACAAAGAATTTCAGAGAAAACTTAACTTAAAACTAAATATACTTCATATCGGTTAAAAGGTAAAGTATTGTTTGTATAGATAGTAATTGGGTAGGTGTTTAGAATATTTTTTATTTTATTTGTTTTTTTTTTATAAAAAATGTTTAAGGGAATAAAGATTTGCAACATTTTCTATAAAAAAAAGAGTTTCTTTAAATTTTGTAATTAAATACTAAGAAATTTAGCAAAAAACAGTTGCATACCACATTAAAGATGTCCATTATTTCGTCCCACCACTAAAAAAGTTGTAAAAAATATTTGATTTCTTTTATTTAAACAATTTTAATTAACAATTTAAGAAGAAAAAAAAACAACATTCTTATTGTTGAACAAAACCTTACTAAATTGAACACATTTACAGTAGAAAACAAATACGAAAGAATACATACAAACTAAGACGATAGAATTATAATAACAAGATAGGTACCTTAGAGAAAACCAAAAAAACAATGAAGGATGACAGAAATGATTGTAGAGTCGCATAATGAAGCACCTAATAATGTTGGGGGATATGTATAGAGGAGGTAAGCATATAATTATTTTATTATGGCAGTATTTATTGGGACAATTACAAACACTGGCGCAGAATAGATGATAAATGCATGATATTAATACGTCAGTCAAGAAGGGAAATTGGTTTTATAGAATCGTTTACAACTATCAACTTTTAACGGAGATCTTCAAACCACGATTACTCTCTTCAAACACACCACGTCTTCACACAAGACTGACTCAACTTCACTAACTCACTCGCTGCTTTTCCTTGCCTTTTATATAGCAAGAACAGTAAATGTTCTTGAAGGTGAATGTTCCTGGTTTCGCCTTCTCGAAATCTTTACAAATGTAAACATCGTTGTTTCATTATTGTTGTGTTTGTTGTTGCATTTTTGTTTACTTGTTTACAATTTTTGTTATGATCGTATTTGCTGTTGTATTTTTGTTTACTATTTTAACGTTAAGTGATGAAGTCGTCGTGGTGTAGTAAGTAGTGTGTTGGCTTATTAGACGAAAGGCCCGAGTTCGAATTCCAGGTCAGACATCAAAACGAAAAATATGAAAATATTTCTTCGGCGACTTCCTCTCAGCAGATTTCTGGCAAAAACTCTGAGAGTAAAAATTGCCATGAAAAGCTTCTCAAAAAGTCTGTCGTTCGGAGTCGACTTTAAACTGTAGGTCCCGCCACTCACGTATAAAATTAACGCACACAACATGAGTGGTGTTAAGAAGCTAGGCCGTAATCCTGACTGAAGGGTCAGGCCAATTATGTATGTATGTATGTATATACACTTGAAAGCTATTACTATTGAACGGTCGTAATACTATGAAAATCTACTTTATTGGTCATTACAACTTTTTAGTCAGGATTACAGCCTAGCTTCTCACACCACCCATGTTTTATCCATGAGTGGCAGAAACTACAGCTTTAAAGTCGAATCCGAACGACACAATTTTTTGAGTACCTTTTCGTAACAATTTTATTTTATTTTGTTCTATTAAACCAATTTATTCTATAAAACCAATCCCAACTTGAAACTAAAATGGTACCAAATCCAAAAGAAAAAATGTTTATGCATGAAAATTAAAGAAATGCATGCGTTCTATGATAATGGCTTTGATTTTTTCAATGCGAATTATTGAATTTATCTCATTAGATTACTTACTTCTTTCTTTTCCTTTTCGGAGACCGAGGAGTGACCAGTAACGTAGTCCTCTATACGACCAGGTTGATTTTTATATGAATTTTGACCAGATTTAACAGGATTTGGTAAAGTACCATAAAGTCTGAAATAAACAAGGTTTTCACTACAAGATACAGAAAAAACATAGTTTTTAACCCTAAGTAAGTACCTAGTACTTGTTAAGGCACTTTTCTTAAGGTTATCTGTGTAACTGAGAAGAATACTTACGTATCGTTGCTTTTGCGTATGTTTAAAGCTGAAGAAACCGATTGCAGGCGATTTGGATTTACTGTACGATATTTAATGGTTGAATAATCGGAATCGTATGTCGGTTCGGGTTCTGATTGATAACCATTTGGTTTATTATATAAATTGCGACCTGATTATGGGGCAAAGAAAGAAAAAAGTTAGTTATCAATCATAATATGATGGGAAGAGACAAATAGCATATCAAGTCAGGCAGTATGCATATAGCGTAGCAGGCTGTTATTTTCTTATAAATCAATTTATATGATTTATCCTTTTAATAGATAGTAAAGTAAGTGTTTAGTTATAGTTTAATGAGTGTATAACAAGGGTTAAGTGTAATTTTTAATTTAAACTACGTTTTTTAGGCGGGTTTTAATGTTTTTTTAGTACAACTACAAGACTACAGTGCATGCAATATTTTTTTTTTTAATCTAATTAATGTTATAATTACGTGTAAGTGTTGTTATTATTTCGACAGTTTACTTTTTAAATACCAAACTATAAAGAAGCCTTACTTTAATGCAATTTCTTGTTTGCGATTTATTTAAGCATTATTAAGTAATTATTAAATCAAGCGTAACATCAGCAGTTTTCATTATTTTTATTATTATGGATACTCATTATGCTATTTATACAATAGCATGCTATAAAATAGCATAGAGGGAGAATATGTAGCATAGCATTATACAATATCTCTCTCCGCATATGGTTCAATAGAAGATACAGATGCAGATACAGATATTTAAGCCAAGTTCAATACTAAACACACACATTCATTCATTCGTTATATAATTCTATATGAATTCTAGTCATTATATTATGATATATATGTATGTATGTAGTATTTTATATACAATATTAATTAAAATTAAATGAGATTATTTTTTTATATAAAGATTCACCTCTTGGTTGCTTGTAGCGTATTATACATTCATCTGTTTTGTATGCATGATTTCATGGCATTTTTTATGGCATTTAGAGGAGTTAAATCGATAGAGAAATTATGATTAAAGAATTATATAGAAATAGTATATTTATTATTTCGAAACAGATGTGCATTGAGAAATTGTAAAGAAAAAATAAATACAAAAAAAAGCATTTGTTTCAAGCCAATTATGGTCATAAACCAAAACGAAAATATAGATTTTCTTCTTTAAAATTTATTTGTTTTCGTTTTCCTATTAAAGAAATAAATAAAAAAAATAATTTAAGACACTTGGAAAGTATGTTTTCCAATACAAAAACTTTCGATTTAAAGAAAATTGAAACGCAAAATTAATAAAGGGTGTTTTTTATAGAGGTATAGGACTTTAAGTTGGCATTACTTTTCAAGATGGCTACCGATTTAACAGCTGTCAAGTGATTTATTCTCAGTTTGGTTTGGCAATTCATCATGAATAGACTCACGCCTGAACAACGCTTGCAAATAGTGCAATTTTATTTCGAGAATAATGTTTCTGTGCGGAAAACGTATCGCGCACTACGTCCATTTTATCATCGACAAAATCGTCCTTCGATTACCCATGGAACGTTTTCGCACCACGTTTACTCTTATTGATAACTCGCATCCCCAGAGACGCTGTACGGTGCGTACAGAAGAAGCTATTGCTGCTGTAGAGCGTAGCATTGAGGAAGACCCGAATGAGTCCATCCGCGGTATAGAGCCATGATTACTAACTTTTTCATTCCTGAATTGAATAACCATGATGTCTAGGAGATGTGGTTTCAACAAGACGGCGCAACATTTCACACAGCTTGTGCCACAACAGATTTATTGAAAGACACGTTTGGTGACCGCCTAATTTCACGTTTTGGACCTGTGAATTGGCCTCCAAGATCTAGTGATTTAACCCGCTAGACTACTTTCTGTGGGGCTATGTAAAGTCATTGGTCTATGCGGTAAAGCCACAAACGCTTGACCATTTGGAAGACAACATTCGCCGTGTTATTGCCGATATACGGCCACAAATGTTCGAAAAAGTCATCGAAAATTGGACGTCCAGATTGGACTACATCCGCGCCAGCCGTGGCGGTCATATGCCAGAAATCATATTTAAAATGTAATGCCACAAGATTATCTTTCGGATAAATAAAATTTATGTCAATCGAATAATCCATCGTTGTTTTATTACAACTTAAAGTTCTATACCTCTATAAAAAACACCCTATACTTAGGGTCTCTATAATCATGTACTCTTTGAAATAATTTTTCTACTAAGTCATCAAATTTATTTTAACGTTTTAAAAATAAGGGGACTGTAGTCCCAAATTTATGCCAACAATGTGGTAATACTACTTGCTAATAGAATGATAAGATTTCATTCAAAATAGAATAGCAAAGTTTTTCAATTGCTTCACAATAAGATAAGCCCAAATGCTTGAAAACAATGACACAATTCGGACGAGAGTGAAGCAATGAAAAATCATACAAAAATAATTGAAATTTCAGGTCATCAGGCACTTACGATAGTCGTTTTAATTTACATTATCCATAATCGGAGTCGCTCATAAGCGACTAATATGAGACGAGTTGTGCCCCTTTAGTAAAAACTCAAAAGACGTACTTTGTTAAGGTCTTAACTGATGCTCAGAGAGCATGGTTGATAGATTTTTATACATACGAGCAAAGATTGCTAATTTTTATCAGGCAAAGTAATTAGGATTGTGATTGCAATTAGTTGTGGCTTGCTTTCGCCACACGAGTGCGGAATTATTCTGATCTCTGTAAGTCAGAACATACACTGCTGTTCAATAAAATAGATTCACCATGATCAACATCTTGCAATTAATTAAAGTCACGCTTCAAATTTTTGAAATGTATCGGAATTATATTCATAAGAGACCAGTAAACAAAGTGCAGTTACTTTTTTACATATACTCCTTTGCATAAGCGATGTCTAGTAAACCTTTCGGAGGGCAGGTGAATCTATTTTTTTGAACAGCAGTGTATAACAGCAACAATTTCTAGACCAATTTAATTCACAGCAATCTGATGCAATTCGGTCGGATGTTATTCCGATAATAAGGAGTTTTGTAAAACATTGAAGACTTATTAGAATCCTCAGACTTAAGTGCACCTATAACACATCAAATGATTTTCTTTTATTTGAAAATTCTGTATATTTTAAGCCCTAAATGATAAGGATCCGTGTTGGAATAGGAAAAATCTCAGGAGTTTTTTTCTTCTGAAAAAAGTAAGTTTGAATAGTAAAAAAGTGTCTTGAATTCTATGTCTACTTAAACACATACATAGTAAGTGTTACTTAACTTTTGTTAAGGACTGTTTTCGAATATCTGTAATAATTTATTGTTTTGATCTAGCATTTGGCTTTAACGCCAGCTAAGCGTGAACAATTAATTAAGAGCAGAAAAATATGTTCTCTCTCAATAAAAATCCAATAGTTTTTCAAAAAAAAAAAAAAAACCCATATTTAACGTTTTGGTTTATTTTTGTTCAAATTGCTGTTTTTCAAATTGATTTCGTACCGCCATGTTTCTGCTTGTGAATCGTCTGATATAAACGTTTATACCACTCATGCTGATGAGGTTCCTTGACTTCCTGTTTATCATCATCATCATCATCACCATCATCACCATCATTACCATCATCATTGTCACAACCCCCAATTTTGAAAGACAGACAAAATTGTTAATCGGTTTGTAAAGTTGTAAAGAGGAGATATTTTTTTGTTGTTATTCTATATGTATTTATGTATATATGTATGTATTGTAAAATCTATTTGTAAATCATTACCGATCTTAAAATGATGGGCATGCCATCATTGGTCATTGGACCAATACCATCATATTGTCGTCGAACTAATTGTGCCATTTTTCTGGGATGTTCTTTTTCCGTTTCCGGTTCACTCATATATTCGTGTTTAACGTTATAAACTGGAATATTCTTAATTTATTAGTATCAAACGTTTAATTATTAAAAAAAATATATTAAAATGTTGTGTTGTGTGTGTGTGTGTTTTGAGTAAATACAACAATAATGGCATGCGGATCAGGATTTAAGGACTATTTTTTTGGTAAAAAAAATTTTTTTTTTTATTTTTGAAGAAAATTAAAAATCTTGTTATTTATTCAAGGTTACCAAAAATAGTTAAAAAAAAAATTTGTCATTTCTTTTGTTAGTGTCGACGAGTATTTAATTATTTGTTAACTAAGATTCTGCCTTTTCAGATATTTTTTAAAATTTATTTTCCGTCTTACAATAAAAATGAAACGATCTTAGACCATTTATTTAGGTCAACATACATATTTAAAATGATATAAATTTTCCCGCCTAATTAAACTAATTTCTATACTCCTTTAGAGCGTTCTAAAAGAATTGTAAACTGTTCCAATATTTATTATAAAAATATAAAAAAATAGTACTTCCATTAAGTGGTACTTTTTTATAGGTGTGGCACGAGTACACTGTGTTTGTTAAGCATTTCCCCAGGGCATTTAGCTAGTCCTATAGATTATACTGGATACCAGTGTTGCAAAATTGAAATTTTGAAACGATAATGAACTTTAACTGAAAGAGTACTTTTTAGCATCAAATGGTACTTTTGTAAAAAAATATTTATTTTTACTTAGGTTAGGTTAGAGGACGTGTACTTGCCAATTAAGACAAGTACAGTACCCGGAGGTCGAATTGACCCATTGTACAATATTATTTTACTTAATACACGGAATATGAAATAGAAAAACTAACGTACCGTGGACGTTTGGCTAATCGGGGCTAAATATTAATTTCTCCTTAAGCATTGCGTTGAACATGTTGCGAACGCATTACTATGGTATTTTTGAAATGGAAAGGTACCGAAAAAAGTACTAAAGTACTGAATTTTTCAATACTACTGAATACTATATAAAAAATTAAAGAAAATTTTTTATAATTAATTGCTTAATTTGTCATTACAAACCTTTAATCAGGCTAATGACCCAACTTCACACAGCATTTATGTTGTGTGTGTTAGTTTTACCCATAAGTGACGGGTCTTACAGTTTAAAGTCGAGTCTGAATTTTATTTTACTTTCAGACTTTTTGCCAGAAATATGCAGAGGAAGTCGCCAAAGACATATTTTTGGAAACTTTATGGAACGCATGGCATAATAAGGAATAGCATCGGATTGGATTCACTTAGAATCTTGAACCGTTAGCTGTAAACTATAAGTTGTACAACATTTTTGTTAAATAATTCGATAATACTATTCTCTAAACTGAGAAGTTAAGCCACGATATGTTAGAATACATATATGGAAAAATAATTGAAAGTAAATTCAATTTGTTTACGATTTCCTGATTTTTTAAATCTTAAATTTCAAATGCAGAGTGATACGGACATCCTTTAGCCCAAATTAACCCTTACACATACATACATAATTGGCCATTACAACCCTTCAGTCAGGATTACGGCCTAGCTTCTCAACACCACTCATGTCATGTGCGTTAATTTTATACATGAGTGGCGGGACCTACAGTTTAAAGTCGACTCCGAACGACAGATTTTTTGAGAAGCTTTTCATGGCAATTTTTACTCTCAGAGTTTTTGCCAGAAATCTGCTGAAAGGAAGTCGCCGAAGAAATATTTTCATATTTTCGTTTTGATGTCTGACCTGGGATTCGAACTCGGGCCTTTCGTCTAATAAGACAACACACTACCTACTAGACCACGGCGACTTCTTAACCCTTAAGTTTGAATAAATTTTGTGTTTGTTTTATTTACTTACTGACTTCATTGGGTTTACATAGGGGACGGCCTTTATCGGCTAAACGTTTAATTTGCGGCCGGCTATATAATTCGGAAGCGGAAGCAGATCTTTCAAATGCTAAGAACACAATTAAAGGAAACGATAATAATCAGATTTGAGAACCACTTAAGCGATAATAATAAAAACAAAATACTTTTGATTTTCTCCGATATACTAGACTTGGGAAAATCTGCTGCTATGGAACTAGATGAGCCGATTTGATGATGACTTGGCTTACGTTGATTGAAATTTGTACTTTCGGTTTCTAGGCTATCATCGTTCCACGGTGGCAGTGCTGGTTCAGCTGATGTTGATAACACGTATTTACGTGGCAATGTGGGAGACTCAAAGCGCACCGGGCGAAACTCTTTGCGATTCGATTGCGGTGAAGGTTGAGGTGTCCAGACAGGCTGCAGTGGCGGTGGCGGTGGTGTTGGTGGTGTTGACTTGTTCAAGTCACTCAACGATGAGGTGGGTGTTTGATTTTTGGGTGACCATATGCCTATAGGTTTGAAATGTTATGTTTTAGAAAACAAAAATTAACGCATATTGACATGAAACGAACAAAACAGTTTGTTTGTTTTTTTTTTCAAATGGATTTAATAATGACAACAAAACACATGTAATCTTAGCTGAACTAACATACTAAACGACCTTCTCTGTGTAATCAATTCCCTACTGAACTAAATTTTTAACCAAATAAAGGAAACTATACGAGACTCCTTCCTTTTCCTTTTCGTTTTTCGTTTTTCCCCTATTTCGATCATAATCAGACACGATCATTTTCGAAAAAGTGGCAGAAAATAATTATGAAAATAAAAACTAAAAACTAGAAAAATGAAATAAGAAAAATTGAAACACTGACGAAAAAATGAAATGAAGAAAAAGATCTGCAGAATAAACAAACAACCAAAAAAAAAAAAAATTACAAATTCAGAAAAAGTCACAGTTGGCATCTGTTCAAGAAAAACACTATAAAACAAGACTAAAAGGAACAAAAAAATCTATTCGGAATCATGCTGATCGTGACGATGATCACCAGTCGATGACTCATTTTTGTTTTCTATATTTTATTATTGTTGTTATTACTAGCAGTTGTTGTTGTTGTGTTTTTATATAGATTTGAATTTAAATTAAAGAAATAAAAAAAAAACCAAAAAGATTAAAACGGATATAGTCGAGGGCGCCGCATGGTGGGAAAGTCCACAATGATTTCTCTTAATTGAAAATGGTTTTTTTTTTGTATATTTTTTGACAATTTCATTTAAATTGAATTTCAATTTTTGTTGTGATCACTATTTTATTGGGGGTTAGGGAAACATTTGTGTAAGTTTAGTAAATTGTTTCAGAGAAAAAAGTGGGCGTGGTTTTTTCTCCCAAAATTTACTTTTTGAAGTGGTGTAAAATAATTGTATATGTATGTATGTATGATCAATAAGTAGAATAAGAAAATGGTGAATGTCTTATTTTATAGTTACAATTGTTTATACATTATGCGCAGTGGTCTAATGGTATAATTGTTGGCAAGCGTTGTGTACCTTAGCAATTTTTTAAATTTCAAGGAAACCATACCGTTAGGTTATACAATTTTATGAAATTTTAAGAAACCATTTATTATGCAAAAAAAAAATAATACATACATACATACATAATTGGCCATTACAACCCTTCAGTCAGGATTATAGACCTAGGTTCTCACAGAAAAAAAATAATAAAAAATAAAAAAATCTGAGGCTTTATCGATATATGCAGAGCAAAATTTCCATTAACCCTTACCAAATTCCATCCTAAGGATCTCATAGCACATGTTCATATGCTGGGAATACCACTGATGTAGGGGATGTAACGACGAGAAAGAATAAGAGATCATCAGAGTTTATTGACAGAACGTGTCTAGCCAAAGGCGATTTGAATAAAATTCTCACTCTTCTTCATAAAACTCTCGAGATGGCTGATAGATGCCAACCAGGAAGTGTAGATGTATGAGGTACATAAAATAATACATAAATGGTCATTACAACCCTTCAATCACGATTACGGCCTAGCTTCTCACATCACTTATGTTGTATACGTTAATTTTTATACATGAGTGGCAGGACCTACAGTTTAAAGTCGACTCCGAACGACAGTTTTTTTGAGAAACTCTTCATGGCAATTTTATTTGCTCTCAGAGTTTTTGCCAGAAATCTCCTGAGAGGCAATCGCCGATGAAATATTTTTTCATATTTTCGTTTTGATGTCAGACGGGGGGTTTGAACCGTGGCCTTACCTAGACTACGGCGACTACAATATATATGATATAATAGATAATATCGGTGTTTTAATGAGAGACGTTCTAGGAGCCATTGAACATTCTAGGTGTGTTGCGTATTGGGAGCTCCTTTCATGGTCTGTTGTTCAGAAAAAATTACCAATTTTTCAGTATATGTATATGAAAAACATTCCAAACTAAGAGACAAATGTCGTAAAAACACGTGAGGTTTATTACATATCAAGACTTTGCTTACTGTTCTCTGTAGCCATTGTGGCATAGGCTAACATACCAGGTGGTTGAATGTTAAATAAAGCGTATTAACATGAACTTAAGCACCATAGGTGAAATGCAATATGATAAATGTTCGTAATTGGGCAAAAACATTGCAAGGTTTATACATACATCGTAATAATGAATCTGCTTTAAGGCTTTCTTTTCAGAAAAGCACCCAGTATTGAGGGATCGTTGTACGAAGGAAACAAAATGGGGATTGATGCACAACCATTATACATATAGACTACTGTCTATGGATTATGAAAATTCTAAATATTTGTTCAACATTTTTCTTCAAATTTGATATCCTTTATAATTTTTCTTATTGCATACAGAATTGGCCATTACAACCCTTCCGTCAGGATTACGGCCTAGCTTCTCAGCACCACTCATGTTGTGTGCGTTAATTGTATACATGAGTGGCGGGACCTACAGTTTAAAGTCGACTCCGAACGATAAATTTTTTGAGAAGCTTTTCATGGCAATTTTTACTCTCAGAATTTTTGCCAGAAATCTGCTGAGAGGAAGTCGCCGAAGAAATATTTTTTTTTCATATTTTTCGTTTTGGTGTCTGACCTGGGATTCGAACTCGGGCCTTTCGTCTAATAAGCCAACGCACTACCTACTAGACCGCGGCGACTTCATTATTGAGTTTAACTTTATTAACAAAATTTTACACGTTGATCACACGCCATCATTTTACCATTTCGAACCACTGTGCAAGGTTAAATTGTTTCACTTTAAATTGTTATACACTTGATTGTTATTGACTGTATTGTATAACTGTTGAATATAAATTATTCTTTTTAATTTTTTTTTTGTGGTTTAAACTCTATATATCATTTATTTATATATTTATTTTGAAATGAAAACATTAAATTTATTTACTTAATCTGTTGAAAATAAATAATGAAACTCGTTTTGAAACTTATTTGCGTTCATTCGTTACGGTGACATTTATTTTTAAACTTTCCGGACCGATCATCGATTAGTCGCCGTTGCAGCTACAGATTTGCAAATTTATTCAGAAAAAAAAACAAAAACAAAAAAACAATTTTTTTTTGTACTTTTAATGAACTCACATACAATTTCAAAAATTTAATGGAATAGAAATTAAAAATGCTTTTTGCGAAAAAAAAACACACGGCACTAGTGAAGGCAAGTGAAGGCAAATTATTTAAACTGACGTCAGTTCTTTTTTAAATTATTTTAATCACAATAATAAAACGAAATTGATTTTTTTCTTTTCTTTGTTTTTTTTTTATTGAAATTGTATTAAAACTTCAAATTGCTGCTGCTGGTCAGTCAGGATTATTAATGAATGCAAAACTGGGGGAAAAAAATTCAAACCACAAACACTTGCTTTTTTTTTTTTTTGTTTTTGCCTATGACACTTTAATGTTTGTTTTTGTTTTGTTGTTGTAGTAAAATAATTGCTCACTTTTGTATTTAATTTCGGTGTTCTACGAAATCCTTTATGGAAATTATTGAATTGAAAAGATAAGATTGATTGATTTTGAATATGTTGGTTGTACCGCATTAGAGTTGCTGACTCCGTAAACGTTGAGTAACAACTAAACTTTGTGTCATGTCACAAGCACTTTACGCATGGTAAGCAACACTACTGTGTGCTGCTGTGACTGTGACTGTGGCTTTTGGTGGTGGTGCTCTTCTGCTCTGCTGTTTCAACTAAAAGCGACCGACCGACCGACAGCCTGCTACAGCCCCCTAAAACTAATGGCCCAATAATGACAATGACAATAACAATAACAAAAACAGCAACACACAGTAATAAACAAAATCAAAAACCAAAAAAAAAACTGAATTCAAATCGAAAACCATCAACAACTGTTTTGTTGTTGTTTGTTTCTAAAACGGGCTTGTTCTTAACAATTTTGTTAACACTGCCTGCCACACTGTACTGTTTCATTCTGTTTAGTCAGTCAGTTAGTTGTACTAGTATATGCGAACTGCGCGAACTGCGAACTAACAACCCAACCCAACCCATTGAAACTGGACTGTTGTAGTAGTTGGCTAGCTGTTTGGCTCATTCTTATTGACTCTTAACTGTCTCTTTATAATCTTCTTTCTAAACAGTGATGTTTTGCTATTTAAATAATTATATTGCATTATTATTAGTTCTAGTTATTGTTATATTTGTTGTTCTGATTTCAAAAAAAAAGGGGAAAAACATGTTAAAAATCTATTATTTTGTGACAGTTTCAATCGTTTTGTTTCTGCTTTTTTGCTATGTTTTATGTTTTTCATATACAAATTAAAATTTCTATGCTAAAATCATTTAAAAGATTTGAAATATAATTGTATTGATCGAATCAATGAACTCAGTTTTCCTTTCAAATACAATTTATTTCATTCTTAACATCATTTGACTTCATTTGATTTGATTTGATTTCATTACGTTTCGATTTGAGTTGATTTAATTCGTTTTGAATTGTTTGATTGAAGCCTGATTGTTTAGCCAGCAAATGATGACTGATGGTTGTCTCACCCTGTTTTGATCAGGCGTTGCTACCAAACAATACAATTTTTATTTTTAAATAATTAGAATAGTTTCCGGTCTGTACATAAAGATATACATACTTAATTACACTCAAAGCAAAAATTTAGTCATAATATGCAAACGAGCAAAAAAAAAATGTATTAAATACTGACTGTTTTTGTATTAAAACCTGCTCCCAGCCTATTATTTCGATTCCATAAAATGAGAAAAACAAAAACAGAGAAACGAAGTTTTTTAAACACTGAGAAATCCCAAGCTCTAAAAGCTCCCATAAGTCATCTAGAAGTCCAGGTAAAGCAAACTGGTCCACTGACATGGTATGCTCTGCCGATTTAGTGGAAGTCATCTATACGTAGTGTTCTAATTTTAAAAAGAGGGTAGGAAGAGGAAGGGTTTAATCTTAGGCTATCCTATACACACATACATAATTGATCATTAGAATCCTTTAGCAAGGATTATGATCTAGCTTCTCACACCACTTATGTTGTGTGCGTTAATTTTATACATGAATAGCGGGACCGACAGTTTAAAGTCGACTTCGAACGACAGATTTTTGAGAAGCTTTTCATGGCAATTTTATTTCTTTTGCAGAGTTTTTGCCAGAAATTTGCTGAGAGGGAGTCGTCGAAGAAATATGTAAGAACATCAATCTACTCCTAAATATATAGTAGATATACCTCCTAATTCCTCTTCTGCTTCTAATAAGCCGTTTTCCTCATTCGACATCTTTTTTAATATGAATTTTTTTCAATTCTACACTTTTGAACTCTGTTCTCATACGTCGGATATATCCTGTAGGCAATAATCCTAGTATCGTGTCCGCCATTTAACGTTTTTTTAACTAGTGCTTATTTCGTGAATGGTAACACTTAGCTCATGTCTGATTTGACAGATAATTAGTTTTATCCTTCCGCTGAACGAATATTTGACCATCCAATGCGTTTTCGCTTCGCTAAGTGGGCCTGTGATCGACTTTCAAAAGATGCCGATTTTCGCAAAAAAATCATCTTTTCAGATGAAGCTCATTTTGATCTTGGCGGGTATGTAAACAAGCAAAATTGTCGCATTTGGGGCACTGAGCACCCGCACAAATATATTGAAAAGCCGACGCACTCAAAACGAGTCACTGTTTGGTGCGGATTTTGGTCCAGAGGCATAATTTTGCCATTTTTCTTCGAAAATGAAGAAGAAGTGGCCGTTACAGTCAATGGCGATCGTTATCGGGCCATGTTGAATGAGTTTTTGTTCACAAAAATTGAAGAGGAGGATATTGGCAACATTTGGTTTCAACAGGACGGCGCTACGTGCCACACAGCCGAAGCTACACTCGATGTTTTGCGCCCTGTTTTTGAAGATCGCATTATCAGCCGCAGAGCCGATGTCGTTTGGCCACCTCGGAGCTGCGATTTGACACCGTTGGACTATTATTTGTGGGGTGCCGTCAAAGATAAGTATTACGCCGACAAGCCAGAGACAATTGACGCTTTAAAGGACAATATTCGTGAAGCCATTGGTGAAATACAGCTGCACACAATCGATAATGTGCTTAAAAATTGGACCTTTCGTGTAGGCTACTGCATGGCCAGCCGAGGCAGACATTTGAATGAAATTATTTTCCATTATTAACCGGAAGGATTGTACTTTCAAATAAAAAAAGAAATTTGAGAAAATATTCAGTAGTTTTTTTTTAAAGCATTTTCAAAAAAAAGTTATTTGGCGGACCCTTTAGTATGTGAACAAAACTTATGAGTAATTTCTTTACCAAACAATCATCTTCTAAACGAACTAATCGAGTGTATCTTGTCATACAAATCAATCGAATCGAATTCATCGTTAATGTACAATGTACGTGGAGAGTATGAATAATAAAATCACTTTTTGAAAACAAATCAAACGTAACGCTTTTCCTATATTTTCCTTTTTATTTTTTAAATTTCTCTGGTTTGGTTGAATGTAAATGCATTTGTTTATTTGTAACGTTGTGTGTTGTTAAAATATTTAAAAAAAAAAAAAAAACAAAAAAAAAATTGTATCCCCATTCAGCCGTCACTACTGAAACTATTTCATCCATTCATCCATCCACATGGTTCATCACTTAAGGTGTGGACAAGGTGTGTTCTATGCTTCGACAACAACTAAAACAACAGCCAACCAATTAGCTTTTCATTTCAATCACAGTGGACTTAATAGGTTCTGTTCTGTCTGACTGGCTGGACGCTTTCAAAAAACATTTTTGTATTCTTTTCTTTTCTATTCTTAAATTAAGTTTTTCAACTTTTTTTCAATTCTTTTTATGTTCCGAGTTATTTAGAACACAATTTTAGCGAATATTTTTTGTTTTGTTTTGTTTGTTTTAATTTTTACATTCTTTCTCTCTGTCTTTTAATTATTATTAATAGATTTTCTATTATAAACTGTTATACTAATAACGACAGACAGACAGACATATGTATGTAGTTTACTGTTATTTAGCGTTTAGGCACTAAGAGCTTTTCACATGTGTCTTGTACTGTGAAGCTACAAAAAATGTGACAAATTTTTTTGTAAGTATTTTCACACGAACTTTCCATTAGAAAAGGCGGAACAAATTTAAATGTGGCAACAGTTTCAACAGGGATGTGATGCATGTAAGCAAGGTAAAGTTTCTGACTGTGGTCAACGTGGCCACCTCCAAGACGATCCTTGTCTTGCTGTATTCAAGTTGACACTCAGCCTCCTTGTGGCTCCTCCCTGAATGGCATATTAGCAACCGCTAGATGTTAACCTTGTTTGCATTGGAAGGCCTGTCATCGATTGGTGTGACCAACTGGCGTAGGCGGGCAAGAAGCAGAGGAGCCTGGAAGGATGTATTACGGCGGGCCGAAATCCGTTAATCGGGGTTTTAATGGCCAATTAAGTAAGTAAGTAATAAAGTTATTTTTTATCTTAAAACCTCTATAAAAAGGGTATTAGAAAAATAAAATTGTAAAGGGTCCGCCAAATAACATTTTTTTTTTTGAAAATGCTTTAAAAAAAAACTACTGAATATTTTCTCAAATTTCTTTTTTTATTTGAAAGTACAATCCTTCCGGTTAATAATGGAAAATAATTTCATTCAAATGTCTGCCTCGGCTAGCCATGCAGTAGTCTACACAATCGGTCCAATTTTTAAGCACATTATCTATTGCGTGCAGCTGTATTTCACCAATGGCTTCACGAATATTGTCCTTTAAAGCGTCAATTGTCTCTGGCTTATCGGCGTAACACTTATCTTTGACGACACCCCACAAATAATAGTCCAACGGTGTCAAATCGCAGCTCCGAGGTTGTCAAACGACATCAGCTCTGCGGCTGATAATGTGATCTTCAAAAACAGGGCGCAAAACATCGAGTGTAGCTTCGGCTGTGTGGCACGTAGCGCCGTCCTGTTGAAACCAAATGTTGCCAATATCCTCCTCTTCAATTTTTCTGAACAAAAATTCGTTCAACATGGCCCGATAACGATCGCCATTGACTGTAACGGCCACTCCTTGCTCATTTTCGAAGAAAAATGGTCCAATTATGCCTCTGGACCAAAATCCGCACCAAACAGTGACTCGTTTTGGGTGCGTCGGCTTTTCAATGTATGCGTGCGGGTGTTCTGTGCCCCAAACGCGACAATTTTGCTTGTTTACATACCCGCCAAGATCAAAATGAGCTTCATCTGAAAAGATGATTTTTTTTTTGCCAAAATCGGCATCTTCTGTAAGTCGATCGCAGGCCCACTTAGCGAAGCGAAAACGCATTGGATGGTCAAATATTCGTTCAGCGGAAGGATAAAACTAATTATCTGTCAAATCAGACATGAGCCAAGTGTTACCATTCACGAAATAAGCACTAGTTGAAAAAAACAAAACGTTAGATGGCGGACCCTTTATTTGTAAGAGCAACACTTTTTAAAAAAATCCATTAATTTGCCACACTTTTAAAGTGCTGTCTGTAGCTTGTAAAAATCTAACGCTTAGATGCAAATTACAAAAAAAAAAAGATTATTTGACCTGCTGTTACCTCCACCTTTAAAATGTAAGTGATAAGTGATGTCAATTGAATAATAAACATGTAAACGATCTCCTAGATTTTCGTATTAAAACCGAATTTCTTGAACCAAAAAAAAAAATGTTCAAAGAAAATTGTTTTCTTTTAAGAGAAATTAGATTATCAGTCATGGCCTATGGCTATACGTTCTTCATCCTCGACCGGAAAACAGCCTCTAAAACATTTTCTCGGCATGCCTACTGTTTTCGAAAAGATCTACAACCCAGATAAGATAAGCAATCCATTGGTACAATTTCAATACAATTAATGCCCCCTGAGCTTGGTAATGTAACAAAATTCCTCCTTAGGGCAGAATTTTTAAACGTCAAATATATACCATTGTCTGATAAACAGTTTAATGAAGTTAAGAGATATTCCTACTTTCAAAAGTTGAGGCATGCATTTGCTGTGTCAAGTCCATCGGCTACAAATTATCCAAGATGTCTTGGTAACCGGGCACTTTGGAATAAAAAACAAAAGTGAAAAGTTACGCTCGAAAGAGATCTGGTTGCTGTCAAAGGAGGTAGGTATACTAGTAACAGCATATCCTTTATTCAGAATCAATTCCGCAGCATGAATAAAGGTCCTTACTTCGGCCTGAAGCGTACTACAATAGCCCGGGAGGCGGTGAGATGGATTAATATTAAGCTATCTCGATAGAATCCCACAGCTCAACTTTAATATGACTCTGCAGGCATGAAATAACTCCCCGAATATGACAATGTTGATCAACCTCTTCTCTACTTATAATTTTATGGTGTTTTCTTTTCTACAAAGAAAATGTCACCCTCTTACAAGGTGCATAAAAAAAATTGCTGACCAGCCCTGTTGTAATGTAATTTTTATTTGAGAAGAACATAACATAGATATGAACAAAGGGTATGTCCTGTGCCCTTAAAAATATGTTGTATTTTTTGACTTGTTTTCAATAAAATACGTAAATATGAAAAAGGTGTTGCCAGATCGCTAATTTTTCTGCTTCATTTTTTGCGGGCTTTTTTATAACCAAATAAAATTTTTTTTAACACAGTTCTAACACTGAGTGCATTTTTTTTTTTATATTACTGACCATGTAGCTTTAATAATGTAATGTTTCCTTAAGATAACTCCACAAAACAATGAAAAAATTAACTTCAAAATTGGATAACGATACCAGCCGACATTTTGTTAAATGTCATCTGGTAGCCCTATAAATAAACAAAGCTCACCTGATTTACAGGGCATTATCAGCACTCTCGATTTATACAGGGTATAAAATGCAATGCCCTCCACCATTGCCAAGTGCGAATATTTAGAATAAAACATACCACCCTCTTAGAGGGCGAAACATTTTAAGAAACAAACACAAAATTGCATTTTTTGGTAGAAAAGAAAACACCATTAGTGTGAAATGCCCTTCAATATTAAGCTATTCTTCTAGAAACAATACGTAATGACCTCTTCTGAGAGATAAAAAGCCTCACAGTTGTTTTGTAAATAAACAGAAAATGTGGAGTCATATGCTAAAAACAAAGGATACGTCTGTCAAAATGAGTGATTGTGATTGTTAATAAATTGTAATGGATTCTGAAAAATATTTATATTGAAATTATAATTTCATTTCATCTCTCTAATATTTATTTTATTATTCAATTCCTTTTAAGGTATTTTCATTCATTAATTTCCATTTTTAATAAAGACAACAACCTGTTCTAAAAACTAGAAATTTATCATCATCATCAGCATCATCATCAACATGATGGTGATGAATAGCTCATGCTTATCATAAATTAAAAATGATGTTGTATTTTGAACATCAACCAATAAATTTTTCTACAGATCAGATGAATTTTCCTTTTTTTTTGATACAAAATTTGAAAGCTCATAAAATGAAAATTAACAGATAAAATGCTTTTCTATCAATAAATTTGACATAAACAATGTTTTTTTTGTGTTTTTTTCTATTTTTTTATTTAATACGACTGATCTAATCACTCATTTTTAGCATTTTTAGAAAAAAAAAACGATTACATACAACGATATACAATAAAGACGAACAATCATATTTTTTTTATCGGTCTCATGGTATTTTAAACGAGTGCGAAGTGATGAATAGAACGAGAGACGAACGCCTGACGACGGACAAATGGAGGAAACATAACTGATCCATCGATTTATAAATATAATTCTTGTTTCATGGACTCCATTGAACAAACAAATGAAAAACAAACAACATTTAAATACAGGGTCTTACAAGTTTGAGATTTTTAATAGAAGGCAGAAAGTGTGTATTTTACTACAAAGCGTTCAAATTCAGGCCAAGCCTTAAGCCGTTCAACTGGTGAAATTGTTAAAACTACAGTTTACTATATATACAAATACGACTTTAAAGGAAAATATAGAAGAAGATTACGCTCTGAAAATAGTGAGAAGCTCATAGTGAAATCAGGTAATTAATTTCAAGTAAGAATTTTCTTCTTAACTCTTTCAAAGTTGGTTAAAGACAACGGCATCAAATGAAAATCAACAACGTTGAAGTTCCAGAAATAGCATGGAAACGTGCTTGGAGTTGTTAATTGGTTGGAGTGTCTCTCTCGAAGTTGGAAGTTTTAGTGGCACGAAACTAATCGTAACTCTGTTGTCAGCTGTTGTTTGATACTTTAGCTTGAATGGAAACCGTTAAGGTAAAGCTAATGCGTTTACGAGGTTAATTTTTTCTCCGATAAAATTTCTGCAATGTTCTTTCATCCGTAGATGTACGATTTTTTCATATTTCTTTTCGAAATGTCTGAGCCAGGAATAGAACCACATTCTCCCGCCAACACACTATATACTAGACTACGGTGACTATTTGTTTCTGATGCTAACATAATTTGCATCTTTATGCATCGTCTAGTGCCCAGAATGGACTCTCACAACTTTGGAAATAGTTTTCTTGAATTGATTCTTAAGGTTTTCAGTTTTCTTCTCTTTGACCTCGCCGAAATTTATCTAGTGAGAGAAGAAGTTGTTAAACTCTTCCATATACTATTTGCGTTTTGATCCAATAGGGTGCTTTGAATATCTCTGCTGAGATAGGACAGTTCCAATCGACAGTAGATAGTCTAGAAACCAATACAGAATAACTGTATTACGCTTGCTAGTACACTCATTAATTTTGTGATGTAAGAGCATATTTAGGTCCAAGATTATCATATTGGGATCTACTGACACGCTATATAGCGCCCAAAATAATAAGTTCATTGAGTGTAAAGCTCTCGAAAAGAATTCCAACAACAATCGTTGGATATTTTCTGTGGGTATGTTTAAAGGTGGAGCTTATCAAAATAAAGAAGAAGACTAGAATGATAACATTTGGATTCAAACTTAACGAGATAGAGCTACAGGTCCGTCCAAAATTTAAATGAGTATTTAGGCAAAAGAGTATGTCATTATTGACATGAGTATGTCATTTATTATTCACAAATTTTTGATCCCCCTTATATGAATCTGAATAAAAAGAAAATCAAACTTGTAAGACTCTGTATAATAAATAGCAGCCGCACACAAATACTTGTAAGGCATGGAAAATAAAATTTCACAAATGGAATGAAATTATGGTGGAAAAGCGAATACAAAACTATAAATAGACAAAAAAAAATATTGACTCGTATTTTAAATAAAATTTAAATTTTTTTATGTTTATTTTCTTTGTTTTTGTGTAATTTTCTTTAAAATTTGAACAATTAGCATGAAAGGGGGAGTTGGAAGAATATATTCCCATTTCATATTTTTATTTTGTTTTTGTTTTAAATAAATTTGGTTATTAAACTAACATTTAAAGACAGAAAACATTATGAAAACACAACAACAACAACGTTAAATTTAAGATAAACTTCACCTGTGCTTTCCCTAGTATACAATGAAAATGAAAATTAACAAAGATGGTATAACAAACAAACACAGACTTTGATGTAAATTTGTAAAAAATTTTGAATTTACCTGAGCCGCTAGGAGCCTTGGCCTTGAATTTCGGGGCAAACATACTGGGAGATTGAGCCTTTTCTGTAAAATTTCGATTTCATAAAATATTGTTTCCAACAAACACTTAAGAATTTTTGCTTTAATTTGTTTTTGTTTTTGTTTTCTTTCACATCATTAACAGTAATAAGTGAATAAAAAATAAATAAATAAATTTAAATACTGAATTTCTGAATTATTATTTTTCTGTTTTTAGATTTGACTTTCTTTAAATTTTTTTTTATTTTTGATTGTTTTTTTTGTGACTAACCCTGTCCCATATTTTTGCAGACTAAATCGAAAAAAACACACACCGCCAAGAAACGAACAAATGAATGAATGAAACAGGGATGCTGCCCAATAAAATACTCTGAACGCTTTTACGTCCGACACTCAACTTGTTCAGCTTTTTTTTCAGACTATTTTTCTTTTTTATTTAAAATTTCCTTCTTTTCTTCTTTGTTTTTTGAAAATATTCAAAAATTTTAAAAAAGTCTTGAAATGAAATTGTTTTTCACCACCATATCCACCATGATCATCATCATCATCATCATCATCATCATCATCATCATCATGATCGTGGTCATCATGCCCAACAGCAGCAGCAGCAGCAGCCATCATACAAGTGAGTAAATTAAAATGATTTTGGTACAGAAAGAAAATAAGCCCCGTTCTCAAAAATTGTATTAAAAAATGAGAACGAATTTTTAATGTTTCGAATGTAAACAAAATTTTAAAAAAGAATCGAAACACGACGACAAGCGCATAAATAGTTTGGGTCATCATACCGTACACATTAGAAACGTATACACATACGTGTGGGTATTTTGTGTACGTTTCTTTCTGACCGATCGGAGAAAAGCGCAACGATAACAATAAGGAAAACTATAGTGAAAGAGAGGAGCATAGTTCCTCTATTGAAATAGAAAAATTTGAAGAAAAACATACACCCACAATTAATTAATGTTACATGTGTTTGAAGCAAAAAAAACACCACAAAAATAATAAAGGGTGTCCATACAAGATATGGTTTTCCTATCTGTACTAGCACTATGAACTTTCAGTTTTGTATCCAAAAGTGGGCTGGAAACCATTATTATTTCATAAAAACAAACATAGTCGCCGTAGTGTTGAAGGTAGTGTGATGGCTTTGTTAGACGTGAGGTTGCGGTTCAAACCCCAGGTCAGACATTTCCAGTAAAACGAAAATTTGAAAATATTTCTTCCACGACTTCCTGTCAGCAGTCTTTTGGCAAAAACTTTGAGAGTAAAATAAAATTAACATTGAAAGTTTATCAAAAATCTTTCGTTCGGAGTTGACTTTAAACTGGTAGGTCCCCTTACTTAGGGATAAAAATTAACACACACAACAGAAGCTGTGGCAGAAGCTGAAGTAGTTCGGTTTCATACAGAAGCTCTCTGAGATTTTTAATTCATGGTCACCATAGAACGTGTTCAGCTTCCTTCAAAAGGGAGGATTCATTCCCTATTGTGACATACTAGAAAATCAATCTAGAAAAACACCTTTTATGCGTAACACCCTGTACTATTCAGTAATAAATCCCAAAATATGGGATAATTTATGGTGGGCAGATATTTCATCATTCTTAAATAATAGACAGAGGTTTAGATCGTAAACAAATTCGGATGAAAAATTAAAAATCCTTTCTAAATGAATCGAATTTTTTAGGGACTTTTTGTTAAATAGAAACTAAAGTACTTTGTAAAGCTATAATATCGACGCCTCCGTTCTATAACATTCTAAGTCGAAAAAGTGTGTTTTGAGTTAAGAGCTCTCGAAGTTTTCACGCGCCATACGACTATATGTGTATTCTAAGTAGATTTTTCCCTATAACTTCGGAACGGATCGGCGCATCTTAACCAAATTTTGACAGTATTTAAGTTAGAGAACGTAGAATTTAAAAAATGCAAGAACATTAAAAACGTTCTAAGTACACTTAGAACGTTATAGAATGGAGGCGTCGATATGGGTGCTTTAATTGCTATTCAAAAACACTTTTTCCAGAAAGTATCATATGCAAAGTATTCTTTGAAAACAATAATTTTTTTTTTTAAAAAGTACTTTTTAAATCGGAGTACAAAAGTACTTTTTTGAAAAAGTGCTTTCTTGGAAAGTTTTTTAAAATATCTGTTTCTATTACATTGATGAGAATACAGTTATAAATTATATTACAAAGTATTCTTTGAAAACAATAATTTTTTTTTTTTTGAAAAAGTACTTTTTAAAACAGAGTACAAAAGTACCTTTTTGAAAAAGTGCTTTCTTGGAAAGTTTTTTAAAATGTCTGTTTCTATTACATTGATGAGAATACAGTTATAAATTATATTACAATTATTACAAGCTTAGTTACTTAGGTCTTATGCTCGATACAGTGTAGTAGACCACAGTCTCTGATTTGAATCGTACCCATTATCCTTGCACTAATCTACATCCTAAAAGCCAGATTAAGAAAAAATATTTAATTTTTTTTCCTAACCATTGGTGCGAGGCACATAACAAAATATGATTAAAAAAAGAAAAATAAAAAAATTAATTTAACAGAAAATATTTTAATAAACAAACTCCTGGCAATCATCATATCAACAATATCTGGCTACAATGTTGCTAAACATTCAGACACAAAAAAATGTCTGAGAAATTTTAATGGACTTTCAGTCTCTTTAAAAATTAATAACATTGACGAAATAGTTTTTATATATAGCCATTTATATAAAGATGTACAAACCAGAACAGTAAAAGAATGTAATCATTTTTTTTTAAGATTTTAAATATTTATAAAAACGAAAGCAATATAAGGTTGAAGGACTACAATGTACTAAAAAGAAGTTAGAAGATCTTATTCAATTCCAATTTTAAATTGGTAGATTTTAAAGAACTTATTTACTTAATAGGTTATAACAACCCTTTAGTCAGGACTACGACCTAATTTCTTACACCATCCATGTTGTGTGTGTTAATTTTTTCCATAAGTGGAAGGAGCTACAGTTAAAGTCGACACAGAATGACAGATTTTTTGAGAAACTTTTCATGACTACTTTATTTTACTAGAAGACTGCTAAGCGGAAATCGCAGAAAGAAATTGTTTTTTATATTTCGTTTTGTTCTAGAGCCTGAGCGGGGATATGAACCACTGGATAACGTCGATTTGAACTACATTCTTGAAATAGAGGATGTTCTTGTTATCCTTAATTAATTAACAAATTTCGGTTAATTAATTCGTTACAAGATATTAAAACAGTAATTTTCGATCATTTAAATGGTCAAACGTTTCAAAAGAAACGAAATACCTTTCAACAAAAAATCATTCTGATGCTGTTGGGTGTCATCCAAAAAGTTTCCATACATAAGCAATTAAATCTTAACCCTCACAAGATCTAGTACATTTACCATTAGCAAGTCATATAATACCAGTTTAATAAAAGACAACCAAATGGTTTGCCTGAAAAGTCTACATTTTCAGTAGAAATATATTTCCAACTGAGTTTCAAATACAATTTTTTTAAAGTGGAAAAAATGTTTGCTGGGTTTCTTTTTTATTTTTATTTTAAAATTCTTCAGTTTCTTTTGATATGTTTTTCCACTCTTCATATTCTCTCATGTTGATTTTGCCAATATTTGGTGAACATTATGACATTCGAAATATTTGGAGGAAAAATGAGAATTTTGTTTGTTTTTTTTTCGTTTCATTGAAATAAAAAAAAAATATTTGAAAGAACGCAAATACATACAATATAAAACTGAAACATCGATATGAATTATAAAAATAAAATATTTAAATACGTATGTATGTACATATGTATGCATAATTGTTTATTTCACATATTTTTAGAGATGTTTTTTCGATACTTTCATTTCAAGCAAAAACACAATGAAAGCGATGTCGTTAAAAATGTTTAAACTACAATAATAAGCCCTTCAAATGAGACATTTTCTTTAATACTTTCCGTATTGTCGTAAGTTGGTCTTTAAGTTGGCATTACTTTTCAATATGGCGACCGATTTAACAGCTGTCAAGTGATTTATTCTCAGTTTGGTTTGGCAATTCATCATGAATAGACTCACGCCTGAAAAACGCTTGCAAATAGTGCAATTTTATTTCGATTTATTGAAAGACACGTTTGGTGACCGCCTAATTTCACGTTTTGGACCTGTGAATTGGCCTCCAAGATCTTGTGATTTAACACCGCTAGACTACTTTCTGTGGGGCTATGTAAAGTCATTGGTCTATGCGGTAAAGCCACAAACGCTTGACCATTTGGAAGACAACATTCGCCGTGTTATTGCCGATATACGGCCACAAATGTTGGAAAAAGTCATCGAAAATTGGACGTCCAGATTGGACTACATCCGCGCCAGCCGTGGCGGTCATATGCCAGAAATCATATTTAAAATGTAATGCCACAAGATTATCTTTCGGATAAATAAAATTCATGTCAATCGAATAATCCATCGTGGTTTTATTGCAACTTAAAGTTCTATACCTCTATAAAAAACACCCTATACCTACTTACTTAATTGGTCACAACAGCCCTTAAGTAATGGTTTCCGACTTTGTTGACTTTAAACTGTAGGTTGCACCATTCACGGATAAAACTAACACACACAACCTAAGGGGTGTTATAAACTAGATCGCTATCCTGACTAAAGGGTTGCAATGATCAATTAAGTAAGTTAAGTAAGTCAATAATGTTTTTAGTTCATAAAGTCTGTTCAGTCTGTCGTGCTACGTTCATAACTAACCTTTACTTTAAGATAAGAGCATATGATAAGCGATGTTGGAAGTCAAGTACACTGTCTTCCTCATCGGCAACTACCAGAATGTAGTCGGGCTATAGTTAATTTGGAATAGCTAACAATTTTTCTTAGAGATGTCGGCATTTCTTGATCAGGAAGAATGTTGTGTAGCCTCAATCTTAGGACTTTAAAGCCTTTATTTACTTAAACAATGACGTTGAATAACTTTAAGAATAATGAGAAATGAAAACACTCACTAAAGTATATTTCGTTCTTAATTGAGTAGTCGTTGACGCCTTCTCTGTCGCTGTCGCTTTCATTGTGTTTACGATTTATATGGAAATTAGAAAAACATTTCAGTGTAGGTGTGAAAATATCGCAATAAACATACAAATTTAGCACGATTTTCAACAATATTGGAAAAATATTTCAAAATTATTTCAAATAATTAAATTAAGTGTACAAAAATATCCAAAATTAGAATTTTAAATGGAAATTATTTACGCAAAAACGATCACTCTCACTTTGTGCCAATAATTTACTTACAAATAAAATTCCAAAACTAAAAGTTTTTTGGAAGTGGAATTGGAAATGAATTTAAAACGTTTACACAAGATTGAAAACATAGAAAAGGGAAAGAGAAAGCAATTGATTTTGAATTTTGTTTGAGAAGCATGCATTTGGCCAAATCTAGAGTTTTTCAAAATTACTTTTGGGAAAGGATTAGTCAGTATAGACACTAAGTAAGGGACAATGACATTTGTTTTATGGATAGACAATGGATATTGTGTGGTGTATTTAATAAATTGTTGCTCACCCACCATCTTGAAATAGAAATCCTTTGGCCAACTTTAAATCTTTTTCAATTTCCTGCAACAAATCACTCTCAGACCAGCTGCGACGATTCGTATTTACAGCAAATCGTGTTTGTTTATGACATTTCCGCTGACCACGATCCGTTAAATGGGGATCTTTAGGTCGCACCGCTATATGATGGACTCTAGGCTTTTGATTACTTTGGGGAGTATCTGCATTTGGAAAGACCAAACCAAATAGAAATTCAAATTGTGCAAAAAAAAAAAAATAAAGAAAATCATTAAATTGAATAAAATTTATAATTGAAATAAAATTGACGTACTTTTCCTTTATTTCTTTCATTTTTTTTTTTTTTTTTTTGTATTTGATAAAGGAAATGGTGTCAATTTTGTTACAGTTATCTACATATGGTATATAAGATACGATATATTTTGTATTTGTGTGTGTGTTTATTTTTATCGGGTGGCAGGCAGGCAATAAGAATAAGTTGTCATGTTTAATTTTGAAATTTTCATTTGAAATTAAAAATAATTTAAATTCACATTAAATGCAAATTAAATGGCATTTTTCATTAACCTCTTAAATGAAAATTTATTTTTAGATTGAAAACAAAAAAAAAAAAAAATATAAAGAAAATTATTTAAAATTTTAAAAGAAAAACACATTTTATAAAAAAATTATTCATTAAAATTTATAATTCATTTTGTTTTTTTAATATTTAAAAATCAATGCTTTTTTTCAGTGTATTTTTTTCATTTTTTTCTTTTGGAACATCATGGCCCATCTGTTTAGAAAAACAAATAAAGAGTCTTTAACAGAGCGACAGCCCCAAGTACTTGAGTGCCATTTAATAAAACATTTCCCTTGATTATCTTTAAATGAATCTCTGCCACATACAACATCCAAGTGCAGTCTCTTGTCATAACCCACATTTTGAAATGAAACAGAAATTATTCATAAATAAACACACTCTTAAACACACTTTAATAAAAATTATTATGAAATCAGGTTAATAACGAAGTGCAAATACCCTAAAAACATTAAATAAATTGGAAAAGGGACCTCAGATTCATAGAAAAAAACTGTCAATTAAAAAAATTCACCCATGAGCCCTACAGCATATATGTCCGTAAGCACATAGATAGGATCTTTAATTTCCAGCAAAATATTTAAAAAAAATATATGCAAGAAGTTCGGTGCCTCTATCGTCAGTCTATCAAAACGGATGAATCAAACACAGTTTGAGATACAAAAGCGAGGAGAGAGAATAAACTATTCCGAGTCCATGGGAAACTTCCAAAGTATTTTCTAAGCGGAAGTTTACGCCATCGAAAGATGTTTACAACCCAAATTGGACAAAATAATGCTATCTGACAATCTAACCGCTACCTGAGCTCTTAGCTTTAATAAAGTTGATTCCAAATTTGTACGAGACTATCTGGATAAACTCAAGCGGCTAGGCAGGTTCAGTACGGTTACTTTCTGCAGTAACCCTTGTCACGTTTGATTAGAGAAAAATGAACAGGCAACTGAATCTGTCAGAAGAGAAGTTTTCACATCAGAAGGGAAGTTAAAGAGGGGCGCAAACAAGCTTGACGGGTTTGAGGCAATCAAACATAATAAGAAGCGCTTTGAGTCTAGAAATAGTCCAAGAATAGAGACTAGCCTTAAGACCAATATGCAGATTTAGTGATAAGCTTTCTGAATTACCAGTGTTTATGCTTGTCACTTGTGCGGCGTTAATGAATTTCAAAAGAAAAAATCTGACATCTTTAGGCAAGGAGTTATGGTTGCTGACACTAAGCAGAAAATAAAAATTTCTCAAAATAAACATAGGTTATGCCCCTAATAGTATGCTACATTTTTTTACTTTTTAATATTTGTATTTATTTATTTTGTTATGAGTTGGACATTTCAGATTTAGATTATTATAGGTTCGTTTTTCAAGGTTTACCTATCTAAACACATAATTTAAAGTCGTGTAGCAAAAAAAAATAATATTTTAAACGTTTAAGAAAATTTTCTGGTGTCAAGATAAACAAGTTTTCAACTTAACCTCAATGTCTATACAGGTTTTTGTATAATTTTATATGGTTTAGAAATATTTTTTTTTATATTTTTTAGGAAACCAAGAAGGAAAAAATTTAAAAAACCTGTTCAGAAAGCATTATTCAACTAAGCATTCCTAAAAGTATGCTGTGTAATGCTATATTTTGCATAAATAATTGACATTTAATTGTAATAAAAAAAATTAATTAATAACAAGAACAACAAATAAAAATTACAATGAATTTCATTCATTGTTAAAGAGTTTCATGAGAATTTTTTTCTTACGAGTTGAAAAGGCGAAAGATACAAATCAATCTACACACAGAATTTCAATTTGAATTTTAAAATGAATCAGTTAAACCAACTGCCGGGCCGACTTTGATATTTTCTCACATCTGTTAGAAATTATTAAAAACAACAACAAATTGCAAGTACAGATATACTACATGTGTATGTACTAAATGTATTCAAGTATAACATACTCATACAATTAAACATACACATACACGCACAACTGGGCTATTTGCAATTATAATCGACAAAAAAAATAAAAACAAACACATACGGCGTAAAAACAAATAATAAAAAACAAGAGAATATTAGAGAGTAAGAGAGCATAATTTGGTGTAAAGAGTGCATATACGGTGTATACTTAAATTAAACTAAATTATGCATTTAATTGTATTAATTTTGTTGTTGTAATTGTAGTTGTTTGAGTGTTATCAAAATGTCATCATCATCATCATCGTCATCATTATCATCGTTATAAACATGCAAAGCGCTTTTTTAAATAATTAAAAAAATAATTCTTTCTTTTTTTTTTTTAAATCACAACAAGACTACAGCATTTATTTAATATTCCAAAATAATTAAAAAAAAAAATAAAGGGTGTTGTTGTTTTTTTTTGTTTTCGTTTGTAACAATTAAAATTCAATTAAACGATTGCACATACATACATATACTATTTCTAATGAATGAGTTAAAAATTTATATTTTAATTTAATTTTCTTTTTTTTTAATAAATTTTAAATAGTGGGGTTAATAATTAAACTAAATATTTTTTTATATTTTTTTTTTACTTTTTTTTTTGTTTAGAGGTTCGGTAACAATTCACAGTTCACAAATTAACAAGAAAAAAACATTAAATATGGTAAATAAATTATTATTATTATTATTATTATTTTTTAAACTTATTATTCATTACTTTGTTTTTGTTTTTTCTGTAAAAATTAGTGTTAATATTGTATTTATTTTTGTTGTTGTTTAGTTTTCATATTAAGAAAAAAACAAAATGTGTTAAAAAGAAAAGAGATAGAGATAGAGAGAGAAAGAGAGAGCAATATATAATAGGAATAGTGTAAATTAGTACAAAAAAAAATAAAAACAAATTATCGTATATATTTCTTTTTTTTTTAATAAATTTTTTCCTGTTTTGTTTTCTTTAATTTTAGTGTAACGGTTTCCTATCGTGTTTTGTGTCGTTTGGTTTAAAAGTTGTTGCCTGTGTGGTGAAAATTACGCCAATAATTATTGAATTCTTCAAATATCCGATTACGAAATGGTGATTTTCCAAACATTTCATCGAATGTGCTTGGAAATGGGCTGAACGCATCATTCGAACTTAACGGGAAATTTGAAATTCTTTCAAAGTTATGCACTTTTGGTAATGAGACATCACTCTCATCGCCATCATCACCATCACCATGAGAGTTTACATCGCTGCCGTAGTAAACATCACTATCGTACTCGTTACTATTATAATCAGCGTTACCGTTCTCTGTTTTGTGTCATCACACACACACATACATACGCCAACAAATCCATTATGTGAGTTGGTGTATTTGGGAAGAGCGAGAGAGAGAGAGAGAGAGAAAAAAACCAAAAAAAAAAGTAATTTTCCAAAAAAGGATCAGTGCATACATACACATACACACACAACATATAAAATGAATTCAAATATGAATATGTGTGGGTGGAGTGGCGCGGAAAAATACAAACAAAAATTAATGAATACATACACCATATCTTTTATCGGCTACAGGATAGTTAAGAGACTTGTTTATACGTTAAATTGAGTAAATATACAGGGTGTGCACAGGATTATGATAATAATAATAATAATGTTGAGAAAAAAATAAATAAAGAAATCAAATAAAATGAAAGAATATGTAATAAAGAGCCATAACAAGTTAAAATACACAAACACCATTACACTATAGAATAGAATACAATAGAATGGAATAGTCCAAATGAGTAGTAAAAGAAAATGTATTCCAGGATTATGAAAACACTATTACACACCGTATGTACATAAGTATGTGAATATTACATGATTTGTAAGGGATGTGTGTACATATATGTTTAATATTGTATGCATGTATGTATACTATATTGTACGTATGTTGGTATGTATTCACGTAAATTTTTTCCAAGCCGTCCAAATGGACAAACCTAATACCACAGCTGTACCCAGGGCGCTACCAATACCGGTTAATAGATATGAATCTGTTTTTGTTTTTGTTTCTGTTTCTAAATGTGAATTTTGTGTAATTTCTTTGTAATTATTATTGTTATTATTAATAGTGCTTGCAGAAGCTGAAGCTTTTTGGTAGGATGTCTCTGTTTTGTCATTGGACTCACCGTGTCCGTGTACGCCGTTGGCTGGTAACATGGGAGCACGCAACGTTTTTACCGTCTTCACCACCGTTGATTTTTTGACTGCACGACACATTGAATTGTCGGTGGTTTCTTCGGAGCGTTCTTCTTCTTGGTGTTCCTCACGATGACCACCTTCTATCTTTTCTTTCTGGTGATTGGAGAATTTGGCAAACTCACGCAAATGACGTGGTAAACGCCTTAGATTGGCCTCCCTTTCGCCTTCGATAATTTTAACGGGCGGCACATCTTCGCCCTCACTGAGTTGAGCCTGTTTTGTTGGCTGTGATTCGGCTCCCGACTCCCAATCACTGTCTGCCGGCATGGCTAATTTGTTACGCCTTTCTTTGACACGACTTAGGAATTCTTGTTCCATATCCGCCTTGTGCTTAGAGGTTGTCTCGTCCTCATGAATTTTCGATATTTTGATAATATTTTGCAATCTGCGATTCTCACGCTCTGCCACTTTGTTCAACCACTCCTCTGCCATTTGCTGACGAAATACCTCATCCTCGGTAAGAGTAGGCAACTTCTGAGTTGATCTAAAGGGATCACGCAAAGGTCTGGTGGGTGTCATGGGGGACGTAGGCGTTTGAGGCATCTGCATGGCTTGTGCCTTTTGGGCTTCCTCCATTAGACGTCTACGTTCGTTTTGCAAACGCTCGAATTCTGTACGCAACTCTTCTTCTTTACTGGTTATATATTTCAATTGCTGTTCATGGATTTCCCTAGGCAAAGAGGCACGCCTTTGTCTAATGTCTTCCTCTCGAACGTGGCAACCATCCAGAGGGAAATAGCCTGATGGTTGCGGTGCGGGCGATACACCTCTGCGTGTGGTAGTGCTTATATATTTGGGATTGGGATCCCTTTCAATCATGGAGTAACAGCTACCAAATTTAGGTCTGAGCGGTTCAGGTGCTCTATTCAACATTGGAGCATGATGTCTTCTCACATTGTAAGCATTGTACTGATCGTAAGAGTGTGGATTGTTAAAGGACAAATCATTTGTAGAGGCTGTAAGACGTGGTGCCCGTATACCGCCCGGTCGGCGTTGGTAACATATTTCCACTTCTTTAGCAAAGGGACGAGCAATGTTTTCGGAAGAACCCAAATCGCTGGCATATTTGGACCAGTCGTCATCAGTCCTTAAGAATTGCGATTGATTGCTGCATGTTCTGCGTCTCTGTTGCATATCATCACTCAAGTTAAACATTGATTCAGCACGACGGAAACGACTATCATCCACGTACGTACCATTGGAGTTCTCCAGTTGTATGGGTATATTATAAGTTTTTGGAGGTGCTGGCACTGGTGGTGGTGCCTGATCAGATGTTCCAGCAGGCTTGGAGTTTGTTGTATAACCATTTTCTATTTGTATGGGTATTTCGTAAGTGCGCCCGCTTTGATGATCGACCGTATCAGTGTTGTTGGTGGCTTCTGGAGTCTTGTTAAACAGCAGCGAACGAGATCTCATGGATCTTTCTATTTGCTGTTCCAGCTCTTTGAGATGTTCATGTCTACTCTTATTATACTCCTCGATTTGTTGCTTTTGACGCATATGCACTCGGTTCAGATCAAACATTGATGCGGATTTTTCGCGTTGTTCTCTTTCAGCCTTGCTGGTCTCCAGTTCCTTGTGTAACTGTTTGGAGAGATCGTCAAATTCTTTGAATAACTTTTCATGGTCATAACTGAGTGTTGAGGATTTTTTCTCTTGCGTTGTGGTTGTTTGTGATGACATGGTTGACGAGAACACATCACCAATATCCCCGTTCGAGGTTACTTTCGCTGTTAACGATTGTGGTGCTGCCGGTATCGACGACAGGTTAAGTGTTGGTAGTGAGGAGGCAGCATCAGCAGCTGCCTTGGCACGTTGCCTAAATTCTTCGTACGAGTCTTGTGTACCCCTCTTTACTGTTGATTCTTTTTCATATTGTTGTTCTTCTCTGTGCTCGTCATTAGTATTTTCAGTTTTTTCAGTTTTTTCTTCTATTGTAGTGGTTTTAATTGTTGTTTCGCTTTCTAATGTTTTCGCTGTTTTTTCGGCCTTTGTTTGTGTATCTGACAACGGCAGCGATGATGACAACGACAACGACGACGACGGCGACTGTTTGTTTAATTTTAAAGCTGACATAATTTCTTGGTCATCGCTATTGTTTTGCGCTTTTGGTTTATCGCGTATTTCTGGTTCAGGTTGTTGTTCTTTACCTGAACGGAAAAAGTTGTTATTGGGGGTTTTCAGGGGAAAACTGGATACTGAGTCAGGCTTGTCCCCAGAAGTTTTTGTTTCGTGCTTCGATGTGCTAAAGTCTTGGACCACCTGACCATTTTCACAGCGCTTTTGAGTTTCATAGTAGTGCGTCTCTACACTGGAATACCTCTTGGGTTGAGTATTCAACAGCTGACTGCAAAAGGGTTCTGTTTTGGAAGACTCAATGTTGGAGAAACGTTTGTGCTCCTGGTCAAAGATGTTGGAGCTGCCCATGGTGGGAAACATTTGTCCCAATGTGGTTTCGACACTTTGCATGCTGCCAAGTGTGTTGGGTTGAGAGAGTTGTGGAAACTGGTATGAGCTCTTGGACGTATTGTTGCTTAATGATGATGTTTCAGTTACGACCTGTGTTGCGACTGGAGCAGAGTGACCGTTTGTTGTTTGCCTTGAGTTATTTTCATTCGATGATGATGATGTTGCTGATGCTGACGTTGATGTTGATGTTGATAGAGAGAGTTTCTGTTTATTGGCATTTGATTCGCTGGTATCTTGTATAATCGAAAGCAAGCGATGTTTGTTCTCATCTCCATTGTTTTCTCCATTAGCAAATGCTTGCGTTTGCTCTTTACCGTGGTTCTGGTTTGCGTCATCGTTGCTGTTCTGTGTGTGGCTGTGTGAGGTTGTTGCGGTCGTGTTTACCGTTCGTTTGGAGAGGTTTTGTGCTATCGTTGCCGTTTCACTTGACTTGACCGGCACTGGTGGTGGCGGTATTTGCGGAGGAGGTGGCGTTATACTTTTACGTAATTTTTTCATCATTGCTGCAGTTTGTAGCAATTGCTGTTCAGCTAATTTTTCTCTTTCCATGAACTCTAACTGTTCCCTGGTGTACTCATGATAGCCGCGACGTTCCATGAATTTTTGATGGGCGTCCAATAAATCGTCTGGCCTTTGTTCGGGTTTCTGTTGGATATAAGAACGTTGCGAGGGCGACAGACATACTAACACTGTGGGATCATTTGTGGTGGGTACACCTAGCCAAGACTGATCAGATTTTTGTTGTGGCGTAGATTGTAATGCAACGCCATCGGTATTAGTTCGGTTGACCTTGAGAGACAATTGCAAGTCGTCGATGTGCGGCAGTTGTGGTAGAGGATAAGGCATATTATTGTTGTCGGCAGACTTTACCGCTTTCGCAGCACGGGCTTCACCTATATTTTGAGCAACGCTGGCCAATTCTTGTAGAACTTCACCGCCGTAGGGCAAAGAGGCCACTGTTTCAGCACACAGAAAACGTAACTTTTTCGGATCACCAGATATTTCTGACTGAGTTGTGGTTGGTGTTGGTGTCGGTGTCGGTGTCGTATTTGATTTGAGATCTGAAATTGAGGATGTTTTAACAAAATCACTGCTTGACTGTTCGTTTGCCACATTAATAGCAGTACACTGACTAATATTGGTACAGTCTGAACAATGGGACTCCATGGATTCTTGTCGTTTCATTGTGGACGGGGAAGAGGAAGTGAGCTGATTTAAGCTGTGAGCAGGATTAAAGCTGTTGTTTTGTGTGTGGAAATTATGATTGTCAACGTTCTTTTGAAGCAGAGGTAAAGAAGCATTGGTAGTGGTGGTAGTAGAGGAGGTGGTAGCAAAAGCAGATTCAGGGAATAGTTCTTGTGGTGGTGGTGGTATAGGAGGTGGCGGCGGAGAGCCTCTAGGTGGTGGATTTATGGGAGTAAATGTATTATTGCTGTACGTATGCATATAACAACCGTTAACCGTTTCACTATTTTCATGATTACCGTTTAATTTTACCGACGTTTCACATTCATCACTTAAATTACGAGAATTATTACCGTTATTAGTTATTAGATCGCGTACCGTATTCATATTTTGAACGCTTTGAACGTTTTGAACGTTATTGTGTGTATAGACGAGCCGTGTTGTTTTCGCGTTATTATCCGCACATAAACTACTGTCCGTATTGAACGATTCACAACTAGTTTCTAGCGTTCTAGTGGCTAATTGAGATGATGCTGCTGCTGCTGCTGCTGTTGTTGCTGGTGGTGGTTGTATTGCTATTGCTGTTGCTGTTGTTTGTGTAGTTATTGATGATGTTGATGTTGTTGTGACAGGCAAATTTTGAGTGTTTAAGAGATTTGTATGAATTTTCATAGATGATGTGTTTGATGTTGTTGTTGTTGATGTTGTTGTTGTAGTTGTTTTAGTATTTGCTAATATTGTTTTGCTTGTATTTTGTGTAGCGGCGGCTTCATTAATGGAAGAGAGCACCGATGAAATTTGCTCTTCGATTTGGGCAAAAACGAGATGCTCATTTGCAGGTAACGATGCGGACGATGATAATGATGATGGCCATGGCGATGACGATGACGATAACGTCGTTGAAAATTTGGATGAACGGGAGGAATCTGTTTTCTGTATTGAGGAATCTGTTTTTCTTTCATTAGCCTGTGGCTGAAGGGGGGAAGAATCGAGACGAAAAACTGAACCATTGTTTACATATCTTGCATTATTTATTGTTTCAATTTCGCCAAATTCCGATAATTTTTGTGTTTTTCTTTCTGTAGGGTACAAATCATTGGCTAGCGCAATTGGCGATGATGTCAGTGTTAAGGAGGAGCATATGTTTTCTGTCATGGCTTTGTTTACATCCTTAGCCACATCGTTGCCGAACAATGAAGTGTTTATATTTATATTATCGTATAATTCCAGATCATGTAGATCGGACATACTGCTGGAGGCGGAATTGATAAAAACAACTTCGGCGGCCTCAGCCTCTGGCGACATGCAGGTGCGCAATGTTGTGCACGACTCATCGGCTTCGGCATCGGGAGCATCATGCAAACGTGCAGATACTGCCATGGCTATGGGTTCTTCCCTTATAACCTTAGATTTTTTATGTGTGTGGTGTTGTTTGTGGGGTTTGGTGAAATCCAATGAACTTTTAGGAAATTTGGCATTAAGTTTCTGGACTTTGGCTTCGCTGGGACAGTTAGTAGCACTATCTGTTGAAGCAGATCTGGATAGGGGATTATCAGAATTATCACTCAACTCACTGTTCTCTTCGGAGATGCTGTCCAAAAAGCGTGGATTCATTATTTGTGGCATAAAATGGTGTTCCAAGGCCATACGTTTCTGTTTACGCGATTGCTTTTGGCTTGTACCTGACGAAGAGGAGGAGGTGGTGCATATTTCCGTTATAGATTCAGCCACATTTTGTAAATCATCACTGTTTTCCAAAGATGATTCAGCTTCACTCACCACGGGAGAACGCAATTCTTCCAAATCACTGTGGCTACCATCACTTATTTCCACTATACGTACATCGGAGGTAGAAAATTTCTGTCTTTCAGCAGCATTTTCTTTCATAATAGGTGAGGTTATTTGCGGTTGTTGTTCCATAACATCGTCGTCTCTATTTTCTACATGAATTTGATGTACAATAACTTTAACTTGATGTTGATTGACAGTCTCTGTGGTATCCGATTGGCTGCTCGAGTCATCAGCATCATTTTCATTTTCTTCCAAAGCCAAGTTCACTTTGTGGACAGTAACTTTAGTGGGGGGCTCTTCTTCTTTTGATTCTGATTCTTTTCTAGTGTCTTGTATTTGATTATCTTGAATGGCTACCTTGTGTACAATGACTTTTGGTGAATTCTCTTGTTGTTGTGTTTCGAAGGTGTTAGATACTTTTCTTTCATGTCTTAGAACATCTGATGGTTGATTATCTTGTTGAATAGCCACTTGGTGCACAATAACTTTGTCTGGTGACTGAGGCTGGTGTTGTTCCAGTTCCGTAGTGTTAGAGACGTTTGTTTCATCTTTTTGAGTATTTTCTGGACCTTCCGTTTTCGGACTAGCAGCAACTTGTGACTGATTGTCTTCTACGGCCACTTGGTATACAATAACTCTAGAGGGTGGCGTTTGTTGTTCTATTTCCTGACTAGCAGTGGCTTGCATTTCGCTGTCCTGTAAGGCCACTTTGTGGTCTTGTCCTTGAATATCTGTTTCTCCTGGCTCATTGCAGTCTTTTTCGTTTTTATGTATTACAACCTTAGCTGCATCTGGTTGTGGTATTGAGTCTTCCTCGGCAGTGGTTAAAATCTTATGTATTAAAACTTTTAAGGGCTCTTCTTCCTCAGGTTTTATTAGTTGTTTAGTATCTTGTCGCTGCCTTTTTACTTTCTGTGGACTTTGCACTGCTACTCGTGTTGGTGCTGTTGCTTGGCTAGTTTCTTTTGCTATTATTTTCGTTTCACTCTCTTCACTCTCACTCTTACTTGTTAGAACTTTATGCACGATAACTTTACTTTTACTCTCTGCTTGCGAATGCTCTGTTTGTAGAATCTCTTCCGATGGTGTAGCCAACTCATTTGCTGTTGCCTTAGTGGATGTTTCTTTATTTGTTTTAGAAGTGTTAGTATCTTCACATATAATTCTATGGACAATTACCTTACCTACTAGGGGCGCATTAGTAGGCGGTGTTAAGGATGCCTCCGGCGACATCTGTTGGTCCTGACACTTGTCTAGATCATTTAATTTCGATTTTTCATTGCCCATATTGTGGTCATCGATATTTACAGCGTAATTAATTTCACTTTCACTAATATTTTCACACACTGATGGTTCATTGAAAACTGTGTCATTCGTAGATGCTATTGTCGTTGCAATGGTCGTCGCTGTTGAGACGGTGCTGACGTCTGGTACTTTTTCTATAGTAGCGGCTGTTGATGCTGCTGCTGTCTCAGCAATTTCGTTGACATTTTTATTCTCTAAGGCAAGTGCACTTGCGTTTATTACTTCGTTGGTTTTGATTTGTGAGGCGGCGTTTGGTGGTGACAATGGCGGTGTTGGTGTTGGTGTCGCTGTCGGTGATTTTTCGCTGTTAGTGGGTGCTGTGTTTGTATTTTCTGTTTGATTTTTCGGTTGCTGCTGTTGTTGTTGTTGTTTGTTACGTTGTTTATTTTTATTCCGATTGCGATTTTTATTGCGATAGTTGGGCATCTCTAATTAATAAACACTTCGTTTATAATTACTCTCTGCTATTGTATTTGTTGCTGTTGTTGTTGTTGTTATCGTTGTCGGTGTTTTTTTTTTTTCCTTCAATTTAATATGTTTGTTTTGTTTACAAACTTTTTTTTTTGCTTTGAATTTTATACTCTTTACCTGTAACTTTACTGAGAGCACTTATTGTTACTGTATTAATCAAAACGGTGGTTTTTCTCTTGCTCTCCTATAATGTTTAGGAAATGTTTGATTGTTTTTATTATTTTTTTTTTATTCTAGAAATATCCGTTATTTTGTTTATTTTTTCTCAATGTTTTCTTTTGTTGTTTTATTGTTTTTGTCTGTTTTATTATTATTATTGATTGCATAAGTTACACACACACATACACAGTTATGCAAAAAGGATGATTGAAAATAAGTATTAATTTTATTGATTTTGCTGGTGTTGGTAGTGTGATTAATGGTGATAGTAAGTAAAGTAATGGAAGAAATGTTGAAGAAATAGTGGCGCGGTGTTGATGTGGTATTGGTGTTTGTGAGGGCGATAGTAGTAATGTCCGATGGTTGTGATTAAAAAATAATGATGCCATGTACTTAAAATGTTTGCTCAATTATCAACAATAACAATATTTTCTAAATAGAATTCATTTTTTTCAAATTTTTAATTTTTCTTTTAAATTTCTTTTTTTTTATTACGTATGTATGTATTTTACTCAATTTAAAAACGTTTCTTTTCTTTTCGTGTGTCTCTTTTTGTACGGATTTAATTTCTTTTGTGCTTGTTGTTGTTTTGTTGCGGCATTTATGTATATAGTATAGCGCAGACGGAATTTACAATCAAAAGTAAGAAAAATTAGAAGAAAAATTATACTGGGCAACAGCTCTTAAGATATTCGTTCGTTCGTACCATTCGACTTTAAGCGACTGAAAATGCTCTCGGACTGTTTATAGAGATCCAACGGGCAAACACCGGCAAAAAAAAAAAAAACATAGAAATTTAGAAATAAACTCGCGACTACAAATGTGACACGGATTTGGGCAACAACAACAACAACAGTAACAGCAACGAAAACAACAATAATAAATAAAAATCATCATCACGCCAATAAAACAAACAACAAAAATCTCTTTTCAAACGTTTTTCTTTTCATTTTTATTATTAAAAATGTTTTTGTTGGTATTGTTGTTGTCGTCGTGTTTGGGGGCTTTTCATTAACAATTTCGCCTGGCGTTTTAGTTCTCTCTGTACATTATACTTATTTTTACTATTGTTGTTGTACAGGGTCTTTCTGATTTGAGATTTTTCTTTTTGTTAGAAAAGGAACTGCGATTGTAATCAACACTAACAGAGGAAGTCACTTGCAAGGAAGCTACTTGAAAAATTTGAACGTCGGCAGGAGCCTACATAAAAACACAGAGAGAATATAGTATATGGTCCAGCCGTTCAAATCAACATAGAGGCGGTATAAAGGTTGTTGTAAAGGACTGATGTCAAACGATAATCAGCAACATTGTTTACTTATTTCATTATTAAAACGTCAATCAAATCGCTTAACTGAATAATAATGAATTTCTCATTTTCCTCCGAATTTGTAATAAAATTGCTCAGAAAGAAACATCAAGTGAAAGCTATATACGTGCTTTGCTAGATTTTTTAATGAAGCACGATAAATATCCCCACAAAATGTGTGTTTAATTTGCATTTGAAAAGAAAACTCAAACTGAAAAGGCCCTACTGTTGTAGTTTAACTTGTTCTATATGAACGATAAAAAGGGCAAAGGAGGTGCCAAGAAAATATTTCATAATTTTCAAAGAAAGAAAAATAGCAACAACAACAACAAGCCAAGCAAAATAATAAAAATTTATGGGTTTTTTTTCTTCAAACGGGAATAGAAATGAAAATCCAACAACAACAAAAAAAACGGATTTTTTTCTTAATTTCTCTGAAAGAATAAAAATTCAATTTGTGTATCGTTTTTTTTTCGCTTTTCTTTATTATAAAAAAAAAAAAAAAGAATGAAAAGATTTTCCCAAAATTTCTTATTGGAATTTAAACTGATTATTTGTATGTCTGTCTGTTGTTATGTATGTATGTATGTTTGCCTCTGTGTTAAAGAGAGATACATTTTTGATGAGTTTCGAACAAATGTTTTACGCGTGTCAATATTTTATAAAAATTAAAATTTTATCGCTTGTTTTTTTTTCTCTTTTTCCTTTTTCTTAAATGCAAAGCTGTTCGATTCCAAAAATAATTTAAATTTTTTTTTATTTTTTTTGTATCTCAATATTCTATTCTATACTATACGGTTAACTGATCTAAATTTTCTTTTCAAAATTAATTTGCATTTTAATAGAAAGTAATGCAAAATAATATTTAATAACCCAACAAACATTTCTATGAAGGTAAAAAACAATAACAAGAATTATTTTCGGAATAAAATTTCGTTTTTTCGGTTACCAAGAAAAAAACACATAAATTTCAGACATACTCGCCAATAATTGTTTTTGTTTTTAAACAATTTTGACATGATTTTAAAATATTTTTGAAAATTATGTCCGCCATTTATTTATGTCATACGTTAAATGGAATTTTTTTTTCTTAAATTTATCATTTTTAACTGTAACCGAAATACAATGAGTTTCTTTAAAACATAGGCAATTTATTGAATTTCATTCATAGCGTTTACACTCAATGATAATTTTAATATTGGATATGAGCCAAAATTCTTATCATTTAAAAGAGGGTTTTAATAGCAAACGATAAAAGGAAGCAAATGCTTATGCAGTATAGACATAAGAATCTGAAATCCTAGTAATTAAGTTTTTCAACATTAGAATCCAATTTAAATGTACTTCGAATCAAAGAAGGAAAATAATGTTTTGATCTTGTATTCCTTTACATACATAATTGGTCATTACAACCCTTTAGTCAGGATTATGCTAATTTTATACATAAGTTGCGGGTCCACTTTAAAGTCGACTCCGAATGACTGATTTTTTGAGAAACTTTTAATGGCAATTTTATTTACTCTCAGAGTTTTTGAGCTGAAATCTGCTGGAAGTCACCGAAAAAATATTTTTTTCATATTTTCGTTTTGATGTCTGATCTGAGGTTTGAAACTTACGTCTAATAAAGCGACACACTACCTACTAGACTACGGCGACTTGTACTCCTTTAGTCTACAAAAAGTTCAGAAAGAACACCCTGAATTAATATCCGTACATCGAAACTGGTCATAAATAACGGCTTCAATGAGACGCTGAAGCCTAAAAATCAATCTCCTCCTGACCAAGGTTAAATTCTCTGTAATAAATAGTGTTTATTTTATGTATTAAAATATAATTCAACATTTTTATTCCAACTACAAAGTTCAAAGTGGTCTAACTCTCGATACTGGATGTATTTCAACCCAAGGCCCGAACCAGAAAGTCTGGTAAGTTTTAAACTTATGGCCCTTACAACTATACATACATAATTGGCCATTACAACCCTTCAGTCAGGATTATGGCCTAGCTTCTCAACACCACTCATGTTGTGTGCGTTAATTTTGTACATGAGTGGCGGGACCTACAGTTTAAAGTCGACTCCGAACGACAGATTTTTTGAGAAGCTTTTCATGGCAATTGTTACCCTTACAATTACAGGCTATAAATGTACCAGTGCGGACGCGCAATAAGCCTCTAATCTGATTCGACTTTAAAAATCAATCGCACTCTAACCAAGTAGGAGTTGAAACGAAACCAGTTCTCCAACATCAACGGAAATTCGATTCACCCATGTTGTATGCATTAATTTTATCTACAGTTTAAAGTCGACATCATTTAAGTCCACAAAATGTTTGTTGGGTAAGTCAACAATAAAAAATTTTATGTGGATTATAATCACAGTGTTCACATGTTGGTGCATGAGTCGAACAATATGTACAAGTCTGTGCGAATGTGTATGAATGAGAGCGAGGAAATACAATAAATACAAAGCCTAATACATCTGGTGCAACAAAGTTAAAAGGTCAAATTGCATGCAACAACTCAATTGAAAAACAACAACAACAAAAATAATTTGGCTGCGAATTGAATTGAATTGCTGTAAATAATTTCAAGTTTAGCGTCTTTCGACTGGATTGTATGCCGTTTTTTCTTCAATTGTATGTATGAGACAATAGTGGCTACATGTACAGCCCATTTAAAATGTTGCTGGGGTCAATCAATTAATCTCAAGTACGATTACCCTTGGATAACAAAAACAAAAATATCTTTTTTCCGTTTTTTTTTTTCTTAGCAAAACTACTTATGGATTTGACTTGAGTTGAAGAGCGTGTACGTATGTATGTTTGTATAAATTGTAGTGGCAAAGTTACAGTGGTCTAATGGGCAATAGAAACATAATGTTTTAGCAAAGTCTCTAATGAAGAAAATTAAATTCCATAAATTTAGAAATAAAAACGAAGAAATTAATTTGTTTAGGTATATAGAACGTGTATTTAATTGTGACTGATTCAGACAGCCGATACAGAGGATATTCCTCTTCCTCGGTTGACAATCCTTCTTTGAGTTTAGATCCACTGTGGTACCATATTAATAATATAACACATGCCAAGCTGACTCCAGAATAAATTTTCTTTATATTCCAGACTTCGTATAAGTATGGCAGAACACAAGAGCAGGACACTCACATATGAGGTGAAAGATAGTTTCTTTGTCATCCTCAGACTAACAGGCCACATTTTTCGGCCTTGCTGTCCCAGTAAATTAAGAAATTTTCAGGAAAAAATTTAGACGGATGCCATGCCTGAAAACCCTTTATAAAAGTTTAATATCAGAATCATTAAAAAGTATACCAAAGCCCAACCTGATCTGCATCTTTCTTCGTCGCTTTGCTTGTAAATTTTTGCATTCATCATGAGAACGTATTGAGCTGTTGTATAGAATATAAAATGGAGCGTGCTTCACCGTCCCAAGACCAATTTATTTCTTAAACATCTGATTGGGGGCAATAAAACGCAGTCAATTGAAAATATATGCATGTGATCGAATTGCAAACAGTCGCCTTAAAGGACGGGTATTGCTGTGTATTTGATAGAAATGACGGTGGATCATCTACTAGGACGTGATCTTGTGGGCTTAACATTTTGATTCCTCCTCAAGAGATCCAGAGAAAGGATCATTCCAACTACGCCATAAAATTAATATAAAAAGAAGGATTTTTTTGTCTCATTTTATTTTTACGAATTTTAAAACCTTCTGTATGTATATGCCTAATAATCTCTCCAACTAATCACTGTGCCTAACCGCTAAGGCCTCATTCATATTAATTAAACAATAAAGAATAAAAAAAAAATGTGCTCCTAAAAGGAAACGATTACAGGGCCATCTGTTTTCAGCACACATTTTTCTTTTGAACTGCAAGCTCTTGTGTATAAATTGTTAACACTATTGCAACCATCATGATGCCCATACTATTGGCACACACGCGTATTCACTCACACACTTTCATTACAACATTTCAATCACAATATTTATTTATTTTTTCAATTTTAATTTAATTTACTTTATTATTATATTATTTTTTTAAAAAAAATTATTTTGTTTAACTGTAGTCTTAATTATCTTTTTGGCGCATTTCAATTATAAAATTTTATGAAAAATTAACGAAAATTAATGCCAAATTTATTTTGTTTACAACAATCATAATGTCTGTCTGTCTAATTATTGTTTTTCTGTTTCTAATTAATTTATGAATTTGAATTAAAAAAAAAACCAAACATTTTAATTTATTTGAATACAACAACAAAAGCAAAAATATGAATTTATTTACAAACACTTTTGTTACATACTCGTCAAACGTCAAGCGTCAAAACGTTTAAATATTAATTTCTATTTTTTTTTCGTTATTTTTTCCCCGTTTTTTTTCTAAATGAAAATCATTCTATTTCTCTGTCTCTCTCTCTCTCACTGTTTTAATTTTTTCTTTGCTTTTTTTTTTTGCTCGACTGATTATTGAATGGGGCGTTTTAACGGCACAACGATCGTTTTCGTACTATTTTCGAAGGGCTTTTAATTCTGCGTTTAAAAAATATTTTTTTGCAACAAAACAAAAACTAAACAAATTACAACAACAACAACCACAACAACAAAACTAAAATAAAATAAACAATTGTAATGTTTGTTGTTCTTGTGCTGCACAATAGACTACATTGTACAAATATATGTATACATAGTAGAGTATGTATGTATGTACATATGTACCATATACTTATGTATATACGCAATATTCTAAAATACAACAACTTAAACAACAACTACAACAAAAACTACTACACAACATAGTACATACAACAATAGCATGAATGAACGCTAAATAATTGGATCTTACGTCATTGAGGCTATGCATTCTTGTCGTTGTTGTTATTGTAACTACTAGCTGTTGTTGCTGTTGTTGTTGTTGTTGTTGTTGTTGTTGTTGTTGTCATTACATAGGCAAACATTATCAAAATATGGGCTTGCCAAAGGAAACGATGAGAAAGGAGAAAGAAAGAAAATCTATTCGTCAAAATATTCTAAGGTGGTAGTAAAAAGAAATCCATTCATTTTTCCCACTGGGAATTGTATTCGGATTATATTACAGAAGTGATGCGTTAGAAAGACACCAGAAAAGAAAAAAATGTTCAAATTTTATGGATTAATAAAGACCATTTACGGATTAACCCAGACGTAAGCACTTTAACAAAAAATCAGGAATAATCGATCAATGACCAATGTCTCATAAAGCGGCTATTATGCTAGTGAACTTCACCAGCAAACAGAAAGTGAAAGGGAAAACATCGTGTTTGCAAACTTGACCTGATGAATATCAAAAGTGTAACAGACGTTTAAGGCCAAAAATATTTAAAAAAAAAATCCTGGTGTTTTCTTTTCTACCAAAAAAAGTGCACTTTATTTTAAAAAATGCAATTTTGTGTTTGTTTCTTAAAAATGTTTCGCCCTTTAAAAGGGTTGTATGTTTTATTCTAAATAATTCGCACTTGAAAATGGTGGAGGGCATTGCATTTTACGCCATGTATAAATCGAGAGTGCTGATAATGCCCTGTGAAGCAAATGACTTTTGTTTATTTATAGGGCTACCAGATGAAATTTAAAAAAGTCGCCTAGTATTGTTATCCAATTTTGAAGTTAATTTTTTCATGGTTTTGTGGGATAACCTTAAGGGAACATTACATTATTAAAGCTACAGTGGTGGACATTAGGTTAGCACACTTCATATGCGTTGAATTCAAAAGCGTATATTTCTGCTAGTTATGAAAATTAAATTAAGTATTTACCTATAAATGTTGTACATGGTTTAATCATTATGTACCGTTATTTTTTGCTTGTTTCTCTTTTGCTATTCTTATTTTATTTTGTATAATTTGCAAATAATAAGTAATCTGAACTGGACACTAATTTAGCACATTTCAGAAATTCTGATACACAAGTATTTATTTTATTATTTTTGTGGTTAATATCTCTAATTGGTAAGTTTTATAAATGCTTTATTTAAAAAATTTAAATAAAAATGCAAATTAATAATTAGAAATGGCGAAAAGTATATGGTGTACAGAAGCGCAGCGCCAGATAAGTCAGCGAATGAGCTCGAAAGGAAACACTGTTGGTGAGATCGCATCCATATTAAACTGCTCCAGAAAGATGGTGTACAATGCATTAAGACATATTCAAACCTATGGGACGTACAGAAATGTCACACAAACCCCAAGACCAAGAAAAACCACCCGTAGACAAGATTCCTTCATTTATAGAGCAACTGTTGTGGACCCATTTCTAACTTCCAATGAAATTAATAGAGAGTTTTCATCAAAATTTGGAATCAGCATCTCCTCACGAACAATTAGAAGAAGAATAAATGAGAGAAATTTGCGTGGCTGCATTGTACAACATAAGCCACTTGTATCAAAGAAAAATTTGAAGCTTCGAATTTCATTGCCCGTGAGCATTTAGAGAATCTAATAAATTTTTGGAAAAATGTTCTCTGGAGTGACGAATCAAAGTTCTGTCGTTTCGGATCTGACGGAAAACGTTATGTATGGCGTCCTCCAAACACGCAGCACAACCCGAAATACACATCGAAAACAGTAAAGCACGGTGGCGGAAATGTGATGGTGTGGGCCGCGTTTTCTGGGCATGCTGTTGGTCCCATACATAAAATTGACACAAAAATGGATCAATACGTTTACAAAAATATACTTGTAAACACAATGATCCCATATGCAGAGGAAAACATGCCGCTTGGATGGCGTTTTATGCACGATAACGATCCAAAACACACATCACGGATGGTGAAGAGTTACTTGGAAGAGAACAATATACACGTATTAAAATGGCCAGCTCAATCACCGGATCTCAACCCTATAGAGAACCTATGGAATGATGTAGAGCAACACATTTCAGCCGTTAAACCCAAAAACTTAAGCGATTTGTGGACGGAAATCCAAAAGGCATGGTATGCAATACCTCAGGAGCGATGCATGGCCTTGGTGGACAATATGTCTAGGAAATGTTCAGCTGTTATTAAAAATAAGGGTTATCCTACTAAATACTAAGTTTGTGTGATATTAATTTTATTTTTTTTTTTTTACGGAAATAAATTTTTTTAAGTTGTGCTAAATTACTGTCCAGTTATAGTTTGGTGTTTTTTACATAAAAATAAAACAAAGTCGTTGCAAGGAACAAAACTCTGATGAAAAATAATGCAATGTGATTCTTTGACAGAATGGTATATATAAGGGCTTAGGAATTATTAGAGTAATAACTATACAAGCATATTTTAGGTTAAGAAGAGTGTATATAGCTAATGTGCTAACCTAATGTCCACCACTGTACATGGTCAGTAATATAAAAAATTGCATTCAGTGTTAGAACTGTGTTAAAAAAATGTTATTTGGTTATAAAAAAAGCCCTAAAAAATGAAATCGAAAAATTAGTGATCTGGCAACACCTTTTTATGTTTACATATTTTATTGAGCATTCACACACGAGAAGAATTATGCTGGCACAAAATGGCAACTTGTTGGCAGGAGAGGTGAGGAGAGTGGTTTTTTGCTGGCATAATTTTTCAACCAGCTTCTACCCCGCACAAACCAATACATAAACAACACAAAACCAATACACATACATTTATAAAACAGCAGGTTCAGAAAAATAACAATTTTATGCCAGATGAAATAGTCTCGTGTGTGACTGAAAGAACAAAAATTGTGCGGCTTAAAAAATAGTCTCGTGTGTGAAACCACATTGAAAACAAATCAAAAAATACAACATATTTTTAAGGGCAGGGGGCATACCCTTTTTTCATATTTGTGTTATGTTCATCTCAAATAAAAATTACATTATAACAGGGTTGGTCAGCAATTTTTTTAATGCACCTTGTAAGAGCGTGACATTTTCTTTGTAGAAAAGAAAACACCATAAGTTGTAATATTGACGGAAATATTGTTATCACCAATTAAGTAACTAATCAAAACTCCTAATGGGTCAAAGACTAGGGGAAAATGTAAAATTGCCTATTCAAATATACAATGTCGTCTATAGGAGAAGCATATTGAAGTTTCTTCTAAACTGCGACTATTCTAACTATGCTAAGGACAGCTTTGAATTGCCTAGACTACTAGTCACCGTAGTCTAGTTGATAGTGTGTTGGCTTATTAGACGAAAAGCCAGGGTTCGAGCCCCAGGCCAGACATCAAAACAAAATACAAAAAATATTTCTCCAGAGACTTCCTCTCAGCAAATTTCTGGCAAAAAAAACTCTGAAAGTAAATAAAATTGCCATGTAAAGTTTCTCAAAAATCTGTCGATTAGAGTCGAAATTCAACTGTAGGTCCTGCCACTCATGTATAAAAGTAAAACACACAATGTGCTCACTGCACTATTTTAAAAGAAATTCACTGAGCCCTTCCTAGAATTATTGTTGTTTAACTCATCTAAGAAGAATACCTGATGCTTGAAGGCACTAAATTATAATTTTTATTATAAATTCAGATCTAATATGAAACCATTATCCGCTTAGATAAGCCACATTTCAATTTCAGTTGCAAATTCCATTCAACCATTCAGTATCTTGCGGATCTGAACTATAAATTCATTTAATTAGTGCCTGTTACTACACAATATTGTAAATTGATAACGAAACATTTATTTAATGAACAGAAATAAATCTAAAGAGCATCATAAGTTATGGACACATGTAGAGCTGTATATGCAACAGATGTATCGAATAAATGTTGCAATAAAAACACATAAAAAACCCAATCACTTTAAGAACCCATTAATCTTTATCAATAACAATGTAATGATGTAATTTGTGTTCTTGTTTTTGTATCTATTTTACTTGAATAGGAATATACACATCATTACTATGGTATATTGCATACTGATTCCGAAGAAAATATATATCGATTAAAATCGACATGTCTAAATAGTTCCTGGTGATAGCGTTGGAGCTAATGTTACCTGAGACTTTGGACAAGGCCAGTAAGAGAAAGTTTGTTTAAGAGATAGACCGGCTAAAAAGCAATAGAAAACGCAATACACTGGCCAATCGAAGACCATCGAATAAGTGTTTTTCCGAAATGAGTACCTTGTTTTGTTGGCAAAAAAAAAAATAGACTGAACAACAGACTAGATAATGGAGTGCGTAATATGGAGATAAGAATGACAACCCTGAGGTCGGTTAGGTTAGGCAAGGTGGTGGACATACGTAGGGAAAGAAATCTCTCATAGGTCAACAATTAGACCCATGGTGATACCACAATCAATTCTACGCAATAATCAAACAAAATGAGACAACAAAAAAAAAACGAAGAATAAATTTGGTTTTGTAACAAAGCAAATTAGACACTTACATAATTGGTCATTACAACCCTTCAGTCTGGATTACGGCCTAGCTTCTCAACACCACTCGTATTGTGTGCGTTAATTTTATACATGAGTGGCGGGACCTACAGTTTAAAGTCGACTCCGAACGACAGATTTTTTGAGAAGCTTTTCATGGCAATTTTTTACTCTCAGAGCTTTTGCCAGAAATCTGCTGAGAGGAAGCCGCCGGAGAAATATTTTCATATTTTCGTTTTGGTGTCTGACCTGGGATTCGAACTCGGGCCTTTCGTCTAATAAGCCAACACACTACCTACTAGACCACGGCGACTTCTATTTTAGACAGCAATGACGAAATACGTGGAGTATATCCGAACTGAAAAGCACCCCGCCTAAATGCAAGCCCCTGATAATAGTGGGACAACTATAAGATATTATCCGAAGTAAAACTCACACGATGCCAACTAAAGAAATTCTTAAGAGGATCGCGAGGAATTTTTCTAATAATAGTTACATACGTTAATTAATTTAAAATTTCTAGAACAGATTACAAATCCTATACTGTACCTATAAAAGTTTTGCTCAACTCTTTGCTGAATACCCTTAATGATATGCGTTATAAATAAAATGTTTTAATTTGACATGAGTTATTATCTTATTTAATTTGGAAAATGGAAAACAACAATAATAAAAAAAAATAATAATAATACTAATAAAATATTAAAATAATAAAAACATAAAAATATTTGTTCATCTACAAAGTGATCGGATAGGTAATAAATATGTATATACATATGTATGTCGGTGAGCCTATCTGTCTGTCTGTAAGATACAAAATATAAAAAGAAAAAATTTACTTGAAAAATCACAATTTAAAAGAATTATTTAATCTTATTAACTCATCTTGCAAAGATTTTTGCTTTTAAAGAATATTTTTTTTTACATATTCATTGTGATTCACTGTGTGACGTTACAATTTCATAAAATGTAGTTCAAGTAATTCATTCACATGCGCTCTTTTTTCTATTAGTATCTTAAGATTATACAAAGTTATCGATTGATAACTAAAAATAACCTTGAAAATTTATTTATCAATTAACAAAAGGTAATCGAAACAGCTATTATAAGTATTTTCAGTGTCTAAAGTATTGCAATTAAGTTCTTCACTTGTGTATACGGTCTTCTGTCATTTGCCCAATTCATGTTTGTATGATAAACAGAAGCAAAAAAGTACTTTTCAATTTAATAAATTTTCTAAAATTTTATATTCTTACCATACAACAGTATTATGCTTAATAGACACTTAATTATTATTACAAATTCATTTTAACATTCATTCCAAGAACTAGCTTTCAAAAAAGGCAATGAGTTTATGTAACCACCCTTTAAAGGTTTAGAAAAAAAGTACCATTTTAGTTCCACAGACAATATTAAAAAGGAAAGAAGGGACAAAAAAACTTAAAGCAGAAAAGATGGTAAGTTACGTTAAACGAATTATTAATTAAGAAGATATAAAGCAAACAAAGAGGTACTTTATTTTAACAGGGTAAACAAAAAGTACCAAACTGCTCAAATCTCAAATGTATTTAAAATGCTAATTGAATGTATTTTAGCTTTAAAAGATACAATGATTTACTGGGTTTTCCCTTCTTAAACTTGTTTTAAATTGATAGTTTCTCTCTCGCGCTCTCATTTTGTTTCTATATATGACGCATTTTAACTTTATAAGTCTGATCAGTGGTTTGAAACCATTCATTCCGTGGATTAATGTTATTATATAAGCTGTTATCGATTGTTGTTTATCATATTCAGTGTATTTCTTTTAATTACCACTCACTGTATGATTATATACAAATTCATACATGATATACATACATTAATTAATAATGAGGTAATTTCCCTTTCTTTTCTTTATTTGAGATTGTTTTTATTACAGTCACTTATAATTTTTTTTTAATTGATTTTGTTTATTTATTGCAAAAAATTTGAAAGTTTTTTTAAGAATTATTTAATTGAACAAGAATTCCAAATACCACAACATATATACAGGGCATACAGGTCTTTGGGTATTAGCTTATTAGACATAAGAGCCACGGTTCAAACCCTATGTCAGACATCAAAACGAAAATATGGGAAAATGTTTCTACTGCGGCTTCCCCTCAGTAGATTTCTGGCAAAAACTCTGAGAGTAAATAAACCTGCCATGAAAAGTTTCTCAAAAAGATCTGACGTTCGGATTCGACTTTAAACTGTAGGTCCCGCCAACCGTGTATAAAATTAACACACACAACATAAGTGGTGTAACAAACTGGATCCATAACCCTGACTGAAGGGTTGTAAAGATCAATTATGTATGTTATGTATGTCGCCGTGGTCTAGTAGGTAGTGTGTTGGCTTATTAGACGAAAGGCCCGAGTTCGAATCCCAGGCCAGACATCAAAAACAAAATACAAAAAGTATTTCTTCGGCGACTTCCTCTCAGCAGATTTCTGGCAAAAACTCTGAGAGTAAAAATTGCCATGAAAAGTTTCTCAAAAAAATCTGACGTTCAGAGTCGACGTTAAACTGTAGGTCTCGCCACTCATGTACAAAATTAACGCACACAACATGAGTGGTGTGAGAAACTAGGTCGCAATCCTGACTGATGGCTTGTAATCAGCAATTATGTATGTTATGTATACATACATGTATTTTTTTTTCAAATTTGCTTTAAAACCGTACATCAATGTATGTAGACTTTTGACTTGTGTGTATACATAATGTTGAGAAGCTAGGCCGTAATCCTGACTGAAGGGTTGTAATGGCCAATTATGTATGTATGTATGTATACATAAGTATATACGAAACATTAGAAAATAAGAACACATTTCACCTGATATGTCAGTGCTCTGTTATTGTCGCAAAGATTTATTTTTGACTTGAGATGGTTTCCTTTAGGGAATGGTTGCTGCGTGGGTAGAATTTACTGTGGTATCACAATGGACCTAAATGAGAGCTTAAGTTAAATCTTTTCCCTTAAATGAGTCCGCCGCCTTTCCTAACCTAACCTAACCTAATCTAACGTAATCTACATTATTTATCTCTCATTTAAATCTTGGTCCCAATTTGTTTCTATGAAAAATCATTTGCAAACTACTGTGACACATCCTGTTCATTCAAACCAAAATAGATTTCAACAAAGCTTCTGATCGAGAATTTAGACGAAATGTTTTCAATTTATAAAGCCTGACTAATCAACAAATCTTTCCTAATGACCAACGTCACACTTGTGCAATTATATACGTCAGGCATTCCAATTGTTAACACTACATAGTGGAATTGATAATATGGTTCTGGATAATGATGCCCTATCTATACCTGGTTTAGACACAATTTGCCTAAGAAAACATAACATGCAGATCTGTGTATTCTTGCTAAGAAAATAGATTTTGTTAGCGAGATTAGAAGTAGAGGTGTATGAGTAAAAAGTTTGAAATAAAAGCATCAAAATAAGAGCATCGCCGGTATACAGCAAATCAATTGTTTTATTTTTGAAAGAAATTATACTCGATATGCATGGACCGCACCGTATAACATTTAACAGGTTTTGAGTATTTTTATTGAAAAAAGTGTTTAACAAATTAATATGTTTTAAAGGTTGATTTCGTTAAATCTTTACGGGTTCTAATACAATAACAAAAACTCTTGAGCTTATAAATTTGCGTCATCGTTGGCATTTTTTTCTGTTACCGGCTGTATAAATAGCACTTGGAAAAAAAACAATCAATGTCTTTGAATAGGTTAATTAAACTGATAGTTTTTTTGTTTTCTTTATAGAAAATAAAGATCGAATTGATTGATAAGTGAGCAAACATTTCAATAATATTTTAATGATTTTTTTCATTCTATTTACTGTCTACTTCTGTGTCTTTGTTTCCTTTTTGTGTTCTGTTTCTTTAAGTACGAGTATTTGCACATTAATTCAGTTTTAATATTTTTTTTTTGGTTGACTTTTTCAACTCATTTACCTTTACGGGATAATTTTGTAAAACAAATAAATTTTTTTTCTCTTTTTTTTTTATTTTCAATTCTATTTTTAACACTGATTGTATGACTTCACTTATTATTTTTTTTTTTGTTTGTTGATTTTAACTCACTTTTATTTTCAATATCAATTTAAAAATTGATTTCTTTTCCGTTTGATTATTTGAATAAAAACAAAATTTTAATTTTTGATCTTCTATTTTATGAACCGCCACTTTGAAACATTTTTAGCCTAAAGAGTGTTTGGCCGAAACGTAAATTCATTTTTAATTTTTTACGATTTTTGATTTTTTTATTTAAAAGAGAGACACGACAGACAGACACATTCGCAACTCAAGTGTTTTTTATTTTTTTTTTTTGTAATTTATTTTTTTATTTTATATTCTAGCAAAAGAACATGAAATGATAACGTCAAAACGTTATTGTTAAAGAGTTGGGGAATAAAGTTGTTGCGATAATTTTTACTTGCGCACAATCGTTTTGAAATGTTTGTTTTTTATTTTATTTTTTTGTTTACAGCGATCTTAGCATTACTCTACTACCGTTAAGCCCTCCAATTACCCGCCGAAACTCTACACTAAACAACGAATGCCGCAACATTGTGTGATTTTTTTCAATACACTTCGAAACTGTTTGATTTCTTCACTAAATCTCTTAAAAAAAAAAGAAACAAACTAATTCGTTTATTGTTGCTGTTGTTGTTGCTTTTTCTTCTAATTTAAACATTTACAGGTGGCAAAAATTAACATTTGCCTGCCTGCTCGCGCTGTCTAACACTTCTTTATTTTATTTTCATTCGCGTACTCCACATGCTAACCAAGAACACACAACACAAAGCAGCTCGACATAAACAGAACACAAAACTAATGAAAAAAAGAAACACGAAAACAAAAACAAAAAAAGGCAAATCGAAAAGCTCCAAAATAGATAGTGTGCGTAAACGCGTGTATATGTGTGAGTGCGAGTTTTATTACTTCCTGCTCCTCTTTAGTTAATTATTGTTATTGGCTGACTCTGTTAAGCTGTTTACATTAAGCCCTTTAGTGACTGAGAGAGAGATAGCGGTATAAGAGGGTTTTAATGTTATTAAAAAATAAGAGAACAAAAGTCAGTATGTATGTGTATGTATAAACATTTGTAATGGCAATACTCGCATTTACGTGCGTGCGTGTGTGTGTGTGCGATAGAGATTTGTTTATAAATAAAGTTGTAGCAGATTTTATTGTTGTTTTTCGTATGGTTACGTTAATTATTTTTAGAGAAACACTTTAAAAAATACATTTTTTTAGTTTTGTTAGGCTCTCAACTCGTAGAAACTTAAACAAATTGAACCATTGACAAGAGTTTTGTAATTGTTGTTGTTTTTTTAGAGCTATTATTAAGTGGTTAATGTTGATAATACAGACATAAAGTTAAAGAAACGATATTTTAAACCGTTCAATCGTTAAAAGGATGGTAAAATTAAATTTTTTTTGGAAAATAATTGTAAGAATTTTTACATGTGAAGAAAATTGATTAAATAATTGTAATATACGGGTTTATTTTTTGTCAAATAGCTGGCTTGAGTAATCATTACCTCACGCTTTATAAATGAGACTGGATTTTATACAAAAAAAGAAATACTTTTGAAATTTTATTTGAGACAAAACTTTGAAAATCAATCATCCTCTAAAAGTTTGACTATCAAAAATATTGAAACACTTTTGAATCGCAATGCTTAAGATTAGGGCACTTCCCCTAAAGGCTGATATACCACTTAGGACAGCATTTAGGCCCATTGAGATACCACAATCAATTCTACACGGAGATCAAACATTCCCTAAAAGAAACCATTTCGGAAACCAAAGTCTTAGTATTGCAGCAATCTTTAAACTGGAGAGTTCGATTAAAGAAGTCAGACAGTGAGAGGTTGAAAATCTCCCTCTCATTTGTGGTGGAAGACAGTCTCCTCCCACTCCTCAGACGCACAGCGGAATATCAAGTCTTTCGGCATGTCTACCAAAAAGCTAGTGAGTCATAAAAATCACTCTTATGTGAGGGATGACCATACGTTTTAAGGAGTGTGAGTCGATGCTCTTTCTGCCCATGCGTGTCCAGCAGGTTCTATGAACGAGATTAAACTTCCTCGTAAAACAAGTGGAAAACAGTATGTAAATTAACTGAGGCAGTAGGAATACATATGCTCTCTGTCGGGTGGGAGATTGCGAGCTCTGAATAATTCCGGTAAGAAATTTTCAAAAAAATCACGTTTTGTGTAGTGTCCACAAAAGTCGTTCACTGTTACCTTGTGTCTGTCAATTGTGTTGTTTACTTTTTTTTCGTTTTCCTATGAGAACACATTGCTTAACTCTTAGAAGTACTTAAGTACGCAGAAAATTTAATAGAAAAAAATTAGAAACACTCACACACTAAACGAAAAGAGACCACCATTAATAAGGTACTTTTTTTTTTTGTACGCGTACTTTCAATATGTATATATGTACTTCTTTCCCAATTTTTTGTCTTTCTTTTGTAAGCATCTTATTATTCATTTTATTTTTCTAGTTCTAGTCTTCAAAAAGAGAACTTTTTTCTCATTTGGATTGTTTTTTTTATTATCTTTTCGCTATGAATCATCGTCATCATCATTCATTACGTTGAGATATATTTTTTTTTTTTGTTCAGAATATTTCTAAACTTGTCGGTTCTTTTACGTTTTATGAAATTTGCCTGTTTTTCTGTGTAAAATGCGTAACAAAAAATAAAAAAATAAAGTAAAATTTTAGGGAATATTGTATAAATAAACTTATTTTGTAATGAAAACAAAAAATAAAATTTCTTGTTTCTTAAGTCAATTACCACAAAGTGTTTGGCTTTTCAAAAGAAATTTCGTTAAATGATTTTCAATTATTGGGAAACAATAATTTCATTGGAATTAAAATCGCAAATATTCATTGTTTGTCTGTCTGTCTGTTTTGGCTGTCTGTCTGTCCGTGTGTATAATTAATTATACCACTTTTGTTTTTGTAATTTATTTTGTTCGTTTTTATTTCAGTTTCTTTTAGTAAAAGTTCATTGACAACAGCGTGCCAGTCAGAGGTTTGGCCGACCATCAGATTTACATTTTAAATGATGGGGGCTGCCTCTTTTTATTTTAAATTTTTTTGGTAAAAATTGTTGGCCCAACTTAATTGTTTTAACAGCTTGTGACTTTTGACCGACAAAAAATGTAATTTGCTTTTAAACTGTCCCGCTTAGTGGATATTCCTATAAATTAAATTAAATTTTTAACAACAATGTTCCGTTAGGGTGTCCCTTTGTCAAAAGAAATCTTTTTTTTTTTCTAAAAGAGTTAAATCAACTCTTGATTTTTTATTTACCTAATAATTTATATTCTTCAAAAGCAATTGCTCAAATTGAATGTGTTTTTATTAAAAAAAACGAAAATATTTTAAATCTAATATATAAAATTCTCGTGTCAAGGTGTTAGTGGTTAAACTCCTCCGAAATGGATAGAGCGATTGTCATGAAATTTTGTGTGCATATCGGGTAGGTCTGAGAATCGGACAACATCTATTTTTCATACCCCTAAATGTTAAGAGGGCGTGGCAAATCGTTAAAGTTGAATATTTAGGTACATATTGATCGTAGACGATTAAATTTGGTGGGTAAATGCGTAGAGTCGATATCGGACGAAGGTTTCGAAGTTGGTATAACCAAATTCCGACCGGTGGCACCACTGAAAATTACTCAAAATGAATTAAATCGTTAACTGTGCATTTGATCATGTTATGATCTTTAGGAAAGTTGTTGCACATAAGTCGGCGGAGGTGTCTAAGTTGGTGCGATTAATTTCCGATAGATGGGGCCACTGAAAATTATTCAAAATGAATGACAAGCAATTGGTCGACCTATACCTCAAGCACCGCAGAAAAGAACATTACGGGCATCAGAGTCAGACGAGCAATGAGCATTGAGACTGGAAAATCTTCGCCGCAGCAACGCGCGCAGGATACTGCTAGTAATTTTATAGATTTTTAGTTTGTTTTTACCTTGAATACTTGTTTACGCAAAAGTAACAACATTAGGGTAATATATGAGCTATTCAAATCAGAAACGTATAAAACCTTAATTTTTGGACGGACCATTAAAAATCATTTTCATTCATTGAAGTTCTATTTAAGCAGACACTTGATGGTTACCCTACTAGACATAGCGACATCGAAGGTGACAATAAGCCATAGATGGGCACTTTGCATTACCAGTAAAATTTCGGTAAAAATTGATTTTTACTGATTACTGAAAAAAATTTCAGTATTCAGTAAAATTTTACTGGTAATGCAATCTAAATTTCATTTAAATTTCATTTAAATGTCATTTAAATTTAGATTGCATTAACAGTAAAATTTTACTTTTTTTCATTTAAATTTTATTTAAATTTCATTCAAATTTAGATTGCATTAACAGTAAAATTTTACTGAATACTGAAATTTTTTTCAGTAATCAGTAAAAATCAATTTTTACTGAAATTTTACTGGTAATGCAAAGTGCCCATCTATGCAATAAGCCTGACGCATTTGCTAAAGCATGCACTACGAAAAATTCAATTGAATTGCTACATGAGATAGGCGCTCCTCTACAAAGAGGCAAACAAATGTTCTCACAAAATCTCCATTCATGGGTACGCTGGGATAATGAACCCTCTTAAAGAGACACCAGACAAACCTGACCCGATATGAATATATTCAGAATAGAGTTTGAATTTAACTTATCAATGCTCCATCTAAGGAACCTCATAGCGGCAATAACAAAACACTGGCCTCTGGGCGTTCACGCCAGTAGACTGAAAATACCTCATAATGATTTAGAATTCACAAAACATTTTCTCAGTCATTATTCGGTACACGGGAACCCAAGAAGAACTCGTGGACATCCAAAATTTAGTGACAAAAGCTGATTTAAAAAAAAATCCACACCTTCATAAATCTCTCAGGATGGTTGAGAGAGATACCAACCAGGAGCTATAATAACATTGGTAATATCGGTGTTACAACAGGACCTTACAGGACCCTAGTAAGCTGTGTCGGGAGAGATGGCTGGCATAACCTAACCTAACATTTGTTTTATTTATTTATATTTATTATTTATTTTTTTTATTAAAAAAATTATTATATTTCAGAAAATGGGTTTCGAATTTCCCCCCTCTCTAGATACGCTCCTGTGTATCAACTTTTTTTTTTTCAAAGTAATAATTTTTATTTGCCTTTACCACCTCCCTCGCCCTAACAGACACGAAAAAAACGAATTATTTTTTAATATCATGTACTAAAAAGAAACAGTACACAAGGTACACTTAATATTTAAATAAATATGTACTTTATTTAATACAAAATACCAGAATGTTGTTTAAGAGAACGAACAACCATTAAACAAAGTGAGAATTGAAATGAATTTCTTAATTTCATTTAGCATTTAGCAATCGACGTTCTACTCTCAATTCAAATACAATTTTGTTGCAATCAAACGAAAGAATTTTAAATATTTTTTTTAATTATTTTCAAGTTTTTTTTTCTCAGTTTTGTTGTTTATTAAATTTTATTACTGTGAGTATTATTAAATGAAGTAATCTATGTATTTACACTGTTTCAAAGACGAAATAGTCGTTTCGAAATAATCATTTCGAAATAAAAAAAAAAAAATTAATACAATATCAAATTCAATAATTATTGAATTATTTTTGTTCATTTATTTATTTACTGTGGAACGAAGTCAAACACCGCGCTGACGATCGAGCTCATTGGAACCAACTTGTTGGGGCCCTATGCTCTTTAGAGGAGTAAGAGCAACATATAACCATTTATTTATTTATTGATAATAACTGCAACATTTTGCCGCATTTTCTGGACTTTAGCTCAAAGCATATGCATTTTAATCTAATCTAGAGTAACAAAATTGATTAAAATTTTAACAGAAATCATCTTTGTAAGCTCCAAACTTTGGATTGAATAATGTTTTTATAAAAAAATGATTTTTTTTTGTTTATTTACTAATATTTAATTATTTACAAGCTGAGTAACTTCGACCTTACGCTTAGTGTAGTGTAACAGCCCAGAATGTCTAGTAGGAATCGAACCCACAACTGTCACACTAAGGGTCTAACACACTAGCACCCATTAGAGGGCACCAATATCAAGAATTATATTTAAGCACTTTCTTTTAATATGTATATATGTATATACAGTTATATTTCTGCTAAGCATAGGCGGCAGTATAATACTAAAAATGTTATGAGTAGCCGTTTAAATTGGAAAATTATTTCATAATCACAACAATATGATTCATCTTTCGAAAAAACATTTTTTTATAAAAAATATTTATTAAAAAAAAATGTTTAAATAATGTTTAAATAATTTAATGCTATGCTGTTAAGTTGGAACTGTGAAACCAAACCTCGAAATGACGTTATTATACAAATTCTACAAATACGAGTTGACTTACTAATTATCAACAAAAATAAATTTATTAGCAGAGTAGAAAGAGATAATAAAAACAAATTAATATACAAATATAGTAAATAGAAAAATTAGAAGTAGTCATAGAAAACGAAAGAGAAATTTTTTGTACGCAAATAAAGTTTTTGTTTTCGAAATAAAAAGAAAATAGAAACTTGAATCAATAGAAAAATATTTAAGAAAAAAAAACTGAATTTTAAACAATCAAATACAAAATAAGAAAAAACCAAAAACATTAAATAAATTTACGGTAAATTTTAAAAGAATTTTTTTTTGCGATTTTTTTAGGTGTCTATTTTTTTTTGGCACATTCATTAAAATTCTTATCACACAATCTAAACAGACATTTACGGTCATTATCAAGATAAAAAAAAAAGAGTGAAAATAAGTCCAAATAAAAACGAAAAAGAAATTAAAAAATGTTTAAGAATAAATGACAACTTTTAACTGTTAGAATAAATCAAACATTTTTGCTATTGACCCATATTTATGTATGTATATAGCTCGCGTAATTGACAATACTTTTCTTATCAAATTAGATGTTGTTGTTGTGTACAATAATTGGTTACAATAACAAAATTATGTAAACAAAGATTAAACAAAATCTAATAAGATCAAAGAAGAGTCTTTTCTTATTGGAATCTCAATCTCAATTTCAAGCTCACTGACAAATTGTTTTGTTTGCGTTACACTCTCTTTTTTATTTAATTTGTTTTTTTTTTTCAGTTATCTCATTTACTACTACTACTACTGCTACTACTACTACTATATATGATAAGCACGTAGCGGCTCTTTCTTAAGCATGTAGAAATTTTTTTTGTTCTAATTCTTGTTCTTTAACGTTATTTTCTTTTTCATTATTGTTATTATTTTAATTACTATTTTATTTATATTTGTTGTTGTAGTTTTCTAAACAATTTTGTTGTTTTGTGTGTGTTTGCTAAGATATTATGAAAAAAAGAGTATAAAACAACTCACGTCATGTCATATGTGTATTAATGTTGTTGTAGTTGTTGTTTCAATATTTGCAGATTGTACCTTCTCTGGCGTTCATATTCTATTTCTAATCAGCTTTTTAATACTTTTTCTTGCTGTTTTTATTTGGTTTTTTTTTTGCTTAACTCAACTTGACTTATCGAAATTCGTAAAGTAACTGAATATTATTGGTCTGTATGAAGAAATAAAAAAATAAACACACACACTAAAATTTAATAGAAAGAATAATTATTCGGTACACGGTTTACTGTATGAATGGGCCCGGGAGTAACACTGAAATGCTCGACATATGTGCACGTTTACATACTCGTTTCTATATACATACATGTGTACGTATGTATATAAATATGCCTATACATTCAAATATTCGTGCATATTATTCCAGTTTGTTTGTTTTGTTTGTCGTTTTTTGTTGCATTTGTTGTTGTTGTTGTTTAGTTAGTTGTCATTATTTCCCCATTGTTGCCGTTGCGTTATTGATGTTGTTGTTGTTGTTAGTATAGGTAAGTGGTTATTGCGCTCGCAAGTGAGAGTAAAATTAAAACAGTGTTGTCAACACTTTAATCAGTTATAGAAGGGACGTTACAAAAAAATTTAATTTTGGCATGCACATAGTACTTTAATTCCTTTAATTGATAAAAACAGTTTAATTTCCATAGAAGCTATTGTATGTGCTTTAAAAATGAGACGTTTTTACAGATATTTTATGGAAATCTATAAATAGGACTGCTCTGAACAGAACAAGCAAACTTTCATTGTTAACGTTTTCGTATTCTTTAATAAAAAAAATGAATTTAAACGATTAACAAGTGAATATTATTTGTAAAGTTTCGATTTATCGAAATAGTATAAGATAAGGTATTTAAATATCTTCACATTAAACAAAAACGCTAAAATACGTTGTAACAGCTTTAAAAGCACTTCTGTATTAGCAACACCCACAATATTAATTATTAAAACTTTGGGTCATTCGGAAGCGCACGAACCGCAAATCCGATAGTTATTATTTAGTTAGTGTTGCTGTTGCTATTTTCTGTATTTCTCCCCCAATTTCATTGCCAATGATTATAAATATGAATGGAGAGAAGTGATCACCAGCCACTCTTATGGACAAAACAAAAAAAGCCGCTACATAAAGCAAGCATTGCCATACACAGCTAGCCCTACTGGTGGTGGTGATGCTCATTTGAATGCAAAGCACTCGTTCTGTCTCAATGGTCGCATTCCAACACTCGCACACACACACACATATTCTCCAGTTGAGCTTGTGCAAGTGTTCAAAAGTTTGCCTATCAGCTGGGGACAAATATACCAAATGAGGGATAGACTGTCTGACTGTGACAGTCGACTGGCTCACCAGTGACAACTGATTGACTACTAATGATTGGGTGGTGGAGGAGAGGAAGAGAGCTGTAAGTTCCATAATTGTTAAAAACAAATTGGGATGGGTAGTTTTTGTTTTTATTTCTTTATTTTGTTTTTGTTTATTTTGTATTCCATTTCTTTTACACATTGTGATCAGTTTTATAACGTTTATGAGTTAGTGTATGGGAAATGGATGAATAAAAAAAGTCAAATTGCTTGTAAAATTTACAATTTAGAGTCGTCGGTGGCTTGGGGGGTCTTAATGGATATGATAGTTTTGTTCCAAAATGAAAAAGTTTAAAGAATTGCAAAATAAAATGCCAAATAATTTGAATTAATTGATGAATGATGACGAAAATATGATTATTATCTGCTATAGCATTGACAAAGACGATCGGAGAGATTGGACGGTCAGGTTAAGTGTTTTCAGATTTCTTTTTAAAACATCATATAACTGATCAATAACATTAAGATCGAACTATTGTTCAAATAAATATTGCTTCCGTCAGAATTACGACCTAATTTCCTACATCACCCATGTTATGGTTTGTAATACATACTATGAACGACAGATTTTTGAGAACGATTTCTTCTTGCTGTGAGACTATATGATAAAACGTTTGTGTTATAAAATATATATAAAAATTATTGAGCCTCTATTCCGGCTATTATAATGCAAAATTTAATTGTGGCCCCCATTTTAATTATATTGCTGACATGCCACTGTTTATTTACGCATTTCATATACAAAACTGAACACCTGTTTGATGTGATTTTATTTTATTTTTTTTTATCATATATTGTGGTTTTTTTTATAAAAATTGCAACCGATAATGGCACTATAAATTATGTTTTGGCCATAAACCTTAACACAAATACAAAACGTGCAAATTTAATTAAATTTAAAATTGTTTTAATATGTCATTCACCACTCACTTACCATTTATTTCGGTTATTTTAAGTTCCACGTCCCTAAAGTCTTTTATGCCACTTTCACGATTTCTTTTCATTTGCTCCACTGTAGCGGAATCTAAATTACTAAAAAAAAACACAATAAATCGTAGTCATTCTAAATTTCCGTTTCTCTTTTCGATAAGAAAAAATATTCTTCACCTGCTTAAGGCCAGTATAATGGGCTGCCTTTGTTTGATTAAATCTTTTAAGCTGTCATTATCCAAAGAGGATCGACGTCTGACTATGTCTTGATAATCTGCAGATTTAGATTTTCTTCGTGTTAAAGAACAAAATTTTAACATTTTTTTTAAATTTATTTCGTTTCTTTATTGGATGGCGTTAAAGAACGTCTTGCACGAGCTGGGGTTAAATAAAAACTGACCCAAAAAATTCTATGTGAAATTAGGAGGCGTATACTCAAGAAGAATTTCATTCAAAGTGGCCATGTGTGAATATTTTGGAATTAGTTTTTTTTTATCAATTTTATGTTCTTGTAATACAATTTGAATTGTTAATTCTATTATGATTGCAATGCTTTTCCGTTTAAGAAAGAACTAAAGTTTGTATATCGACTTCAAAAAAAGTCTAGAGTACAGATACATATTTTCATAATTTTTTTTATATTTTATTTCTTTTTGTGTACAGAATTAAAATCAAAATTTTAATTTAAACTCTTAGATTTTTAATTAAATTTACAAACTTATCAACTAATTATTCGACGGACATACGCCTTTGGTTGAGAGAAACACATGCAGACAGACATCATCTACACGATCCCACACAAGAGAACCATACTTTCTAGCCGTATAGTCTAATGCGAGTACGGCTTTACAATTTATGCATTTATCGCGATAGTGAAAGAGCAGAGCCACTGATGGATGGACAACATGATCGGCATAACCGGGTGCATTAACCCAAACCTTATGATTGCCCATTTCAACTATTGCCCGTGTATTAACAATGCACTTGCTGCGTGTATAGGCTGGTAAAATTTCCATATTTCTTCTGATTTTAGTTTGGGTATATAAACGCCTGTTAATGCTCTTCTCAGGTACACTAAACCTATCCTCGCTATCCTTATTATAGAAAAACACATTGCGAAACACAAATGCCGAAGTTAAGCCCTCGTCACACTGTCTTAAAAACTGAGACAGAGAGTTGTGCTTAAAAGGCATGAGTATCTCATCAAAATCCACAATGGCAGCATAGCGATAATTGTCTACAACATTTGCTCTGTACACACAATCATTGTATTGGGCCACTATGCCAAAATAGTGTATATCCTGCTCCATATCCTTTAAATTCCAATCTAATATTTCGGCCAAGCCTTGATCGCGATAATAATTTAAAACTCGATGCACATCTGTCGAACAGTCCATGTCATAGAAATAAAAGTGTGTGGCACCCATTATACGATACATTTCCACAAATTCTACCACTCGCAATACATCGCTATAGTTGGTTTGCAAGGGACCGACACATACTGAGAGTATAGGTTTGCTTTGGGCAAATAACTGATCCATATTACGTGGATAACTGCATGAAAAATAAACAAATTATTCCTACATGTTGCTTTCTAACTTAATAAAGAAGAGAGTGAGCGGTACGTACCTTATGGGTATAAAGGTGGGACTTAAGTGACTTAAGCTATTTGTTTTGTATTGTATGGCCACGGATTGTGGTAGTTTTACCTTGAGATTAGCCACTCTCTTCTCGTACAAGGGGCAAACCACGGTAAAAGCTGCAAATTTTTGATCATGATGTTCATGCAGGGATTTTGCAACTTCGGCCTTTACCTCGCTTAGAAAATAATCTTCGGTTCTAAAATAACAAAACATTTGTACAATTATTAGGAAAATGTCTGCTTTAGCTAGTTTCTTCTCTTCACCTTAAAATACAACTGATGTCATCTTTAAATGCCAAGGGTAGTATGGCAAACACTCTTATGGAGCCGATTGCGATTAGGGTGTCATCATTTTTAGAAGGCTTTTCTGAAAGAAAACAAAAAAATAAAACAATTTTTAAATACTCTGCATACATTATTATCTTATTAAACGTTTTTGTCTCCAATTCTTAGAAAGTTTGTAATGACTAATTAAGTAAGTTAGTTAACCCGATATCAGTTAATGTCGATATCACTGTTCCCTGTTTCTTACACTAATTTATTGAATTATTGATTTTTCTCACCTATAATCTCAGTACGCTTATCGAAATAGGCCGAATAAATTTTATGCTTTAAAGCTCCACTGCCTATCGAACGCCATGTATTATTGTAATTCCAAATTGTGGACTGAGGCTTAAGCAGCTCCATCGACAATTGTTTCGATTTAATATCCTCACGTAGCTTTTCATCCTAAAAAGAGAACCAATAATTACAATAAAATTTACAAATTCTCTGATTAAAAGGCCCCTGATATCTAACACTTACAGCTTCTGTTATTAGCGAAATATACGTCAGTATCAGTAAAGTGCTGGCAATTGCAGCCGATAAGCCAAAATAAATGTATTGTAAACGTGTAGTATCTTGGACCAACATTTTAAATAAATTTTTTTTTTTTTCAAACAATTATTTTGTTTATTTTAATTCCATTATTTTAGCTGGTATTCGAATGTTTTATTGTCTTGAAATGTTCTCTTAGCATTCTCTTGAAGAGTGTGGTTTCGTTTGTTTCGTTTCTTTTCAATTCTTTCGAAGCAGTGACACTAACAGGTCATCAGTCATGGCAAGCTATACAATGTTGCATAAAGTGCAAAAATGCTACAAAAGAATGAATTACAATCAACGATATTTAATGACCGCCAATGGACAGGCCCCTTGTGATGTAAAACCTGTCGAATCGAATATAAATTATTCGATTGAAACTTAATTAACTTTGTTTTTTTTCTTATTGTAGAACTAAAGCTGTTTGGTAGACCAGTTTTAATTATATTGCTTATTGTGTTGTAACCTATTGTACTGTCGGTCGGTAGTTGTTTTATGAAGCCCATATTGCTTATATGCAGTTGGTTACCAGTTGCTTATATGTTGGTAATTAATATTTTCTATATCGCTAATCATCCATATGTAAGTGATGTTACAGTACATGCCAAAAGTATTCACCTCTTTAACAGTATCTATTTCCATAGTATTTTATTTCTTTTGACAGATTGAAAACTCTGAGCCCTTCAATTGAGATTCAAATAAAAAATGTGATCAGCAAATTAATTTGTTCGGTAGAAAATTATACCAGTAGGTATATTCCGACCAGTCGTTCTACGATAAGACCTTATAAGAACCGCCACATAAAGAAATTGCATCCTATAAAGGTGGAATTGACGTATGTTAGTTTCTAGGCAATGAGAGCGATTACCTAAACGTAGTCTAATTTCAGTAAGCATTTGCATTATTTTCATATCCTATAGGTGAACTTACGTTACGTTAGCGCATTTAATTTCTTTCGGTATCTGCAGAACTCTGTTGATGTTGCAAAACAAAGTTGGATTAGTTTTTTTGTTTAGAAAAGCAAGAAGTGCTACACTGATGTTATATTCGCCTAACTCCACCGAATGGCATATTGTTGTCGATTAAAAAGGCACTTAGTTCGTTCAATAACGTTTTTTCAAATACAAGAAAATGGTGCCTCGTGTTTAGTCAAATTTGTAACTGAACCTATCCGAGGCTAAAATATGTATACCAGTGTTGCAAAATTTAAATTTTGAAATAGTACTGAACTCTAACTGAAAGAGTACTTTTTTGCATCAAATGGTACTTTTATAAAAAAAAATGTTTATTTATACTTAATACATGGAATAGAAAAACTAACGTACGTTCCGTGTACGTATGGCTAACCGGGGCTAAGGATTAATTCCACCATTAGCACCATGTTGAAACGCATTAACAGTAGATAAGCGCAAAACATAAAATATGTAATAATAAAAAAGTACGTAAAATGTCGCGGGTGTTCTGCGGTATATAATTGAAATGGAAAAGTACACTTATGTAGACTATCTATTAAGAGACTGTGTGAAAATGATCATTACTCAATTCATTTTATTTTACTTCACACTAGTTAAGTATGCATTAATGATTGCATGTTTCTACTTTTGGTATGCAGTGTAGTTATATGTTGCAAAGCACGATGAGCAAAGTCATTGTCCGAGGCTATATGGCATGGCGGTCTTGTTATAATTACTCTCAAAGGTAATTCTATTGATTCGCGTTTCATTTTCTTGATAAAACAAAATGAATTTAAAATACAAATACAACAACAAAGCAAAAACAAAACAGCAATAATAATAAAAATAGAAATGAAATGAATATTTGACAGATATAAACAACAAATGGCCCTCTAGGAACACAAGTATAATAAATTTTAATAATTTATGATGAGATTTACAATGGAAGGGTCATTGAATTTGTGTTTTTTTTTTTTGAAATTTTATTTTTCGTTTTTATTTAATTTAAATGAAATTTTTATAATATTTTGTTTGTTTATAATTATGAACCAATTCGTTATTTTAATCCACTTTTATGTTTGGAGCAACAAACATTCCTAAATTTATTTTATTTTTTCTTAATTTTGTAGCTTTTTTTCGATTTTATTTTTTATTCTCTTAATATTTGTTTTTATTTTTGTTTTTATTCTTTATTTGTTTTTATATTATTTTTATTTAACACAAATATTTAATAAAATATTTAATGGACCCGTTAAATGTCACTCCTCCAACAATAATTCCGAACAACTAAGAAAAATGCGGCAAAAGAATTGAAAATTTTTAAATCGAGCACTGTCTTGCTTTTTTCCACCAACTCGTTTGTATTTTTGGATATTTTTTTATAGAAAAAAAAATTAATTTTCTTTTTTATTATTCCTACTCATGTTATTTTCTTTAAATAAAAACAAAAAAAAAAAAAACACTAAATTTTCTCAAAGTTTTCTTCTAAAATGTTTAAATTTTATTGCAATGGAAATTCGCCTACCTTTCGCTGGTGGCCTATTTAGCAACTAAAAAGCTATCAATGGAAATAGTATGCTTATGAGGTCTCTGGACAATACCACATAAATGCATATGGTGGGAAAATTATCTTTTTTCATGTTAAAATCCTTCAGTTTTAACTAATTTTTCATGGCAACTTTATCTTATTATTGGGTCATTACAACCCTTCAGTCAGGAATATGGATCTAGTTTCTCACACCACTTATGTTGTGTGTGTTAATTTTATACATGTGTGGCGGGACCTACAGTTTAAAGTCGACTGCGAACGACAGATTTATTTTTAGAAACTTTTCACGACAATTTTATTTGCTCTCAGAGTTTTTGCCAAAAATCTGCTGATGGGGAGCCACCGAACAAATATTTTTTTCATATTTTCGTTTTGACGTCTGACCTGGGATTCGAACAGTGGCCTTACGTCTAATAAGCCAACACACTACCTACTAGACTACGACGAATTCACTATAGAGATAAAGTCACCAACAGAAGTATTCTTTTTTCAATATTCCGCTTTGTTAGACATATATGAGCCAAGAGTGGAACACACTAGAAGGTTTTTTCGTTAATTTATGTAATTTATTCACTGAGTACTAAATTTTCCATATCATAGAAGGAAAACTGTCTGTACACGTTCTTTTTTCACGTCTTTTATTATATTTTATTAACATATTGAAATTATTTTCATTTAAAATTTTAATCATTTTCTTAAATTTATCAAATAATTTTCCATTCCAATTGATTTTAACTGTCTTATAGAGACTTACTGCACTGTTAGAGAAAAAGATTAACATGAGGTAAATCAGACATATTCCGAGACCCGAAATGATTATAACACGTCTTCGAAACATAGAAAGACTTTCAGCACTGTTTGTTTGCAATTGAAGTCGAATTTATTAAAGCCTATTGGAAATAGAGAGAGGAGATTATCAATATCCAAAAAAACAATCAACATTTCCATTGTGTGTGATAAGATAACAAAAATATTGAAATAGAGTTTAGAAATCCTCATGGTATTCATTCATAAATTCTACAAACAATAACTGAAAGCAGTGCTGTGAGTTCTATTCTCAAGAAGAAATTTAAGAATGCTTCTGTTTTCTCTTATAAACTCATACTCTTACTACTAATAAATACTAATCTGCTCATAAACTTTCAATTGTATCATAAAGGGTTAAATATTTAGCGCAACCGCACAAAAAAAGTAATCGAATCGCGTCAAATTGCATGATATTGATGTCGCCAGCAACTAAAATTATTCTGTCTGAAAACATTTCATGCAATAACCCCAAATTGGTTCGTGTTGTGTAGGTATTGTTGGAGCCACATACCGTCCAACTCATAATATTGAAAGCCATGCTAAAAAAAGGCGTTTATCATGAATGTAACGATTCTTCCAGGATCATTTTCGATAAAATATGGTCCACTTAAACCTTCAAATCTTGATAATCTCATCCATTCCTTGCACAATAGCTCGATTATGAAGATCATAATCTACCCGCAATGCTCGAAAAGTGGCCACGTTTGAATCACCATGGAAAACTTTCATTAAATATTTGTCACTTCAGATGAAAGATATTTAACAGCTACATAGATCTGCTATTCAATAACCACTAAATTGATAACTCAATATACATACATATACGTTACGTGGTGCCATTTAGAGGCCTTCTCTGTTGAACATAAAAATATACTCTTGCTTTAATGTTGTGCTTAAAGAGAACAAAACGCTCGTACATGAAAATCCGTTACATACACAATATTACCGTTACACATGTTTTTCTTATTTCTCTTACGAACTTGACATTCGTTTTCCGAGCACAAGAAATAGAGAAACGGCATAAGAACAATTTTAAGAAGAAGAAAAAAAGAATCGAATACGGTAGCCGTATGGCTGATACCTTTTAAAGGCGTATCATGTTACACAAATGATGTCGTCTTTGTGAATCACTTGGTGGTATTTTATTAAATTTTTCAAAGACTTCACGAATATCAGTCGTCGAACACATATCGTATGCAGCTTTTAATTTGGATTTCGTCAAGAACGGGTTCAGACATTTGTTAAGCACACTTGTAATTTTTGAAAGAGTAAATACGACACGGGAAACCACAGAGCATATATGATGTATTTTACAGCTTTTCTTTGATAAAAGTGAAGCCGAAAACCAGGAAAATGTTTCGATACTGTAACAGTAAATTACGTAGAATTTTGGTTTCATTCCTGTAATTATAATTTAAGGAAATCGTAGTAGATTCCTTTGTGACCCGCGGGTTTTCCCATTTTTCCCTAGCCTGGAACCACTCAGCGCTTCTGATGAAGCGACTCAGGTTGCCAATGACCGAGTTCCTTTTAATTCATCGCAGATGAATTTTTCCCCCAACATAATGCCAGGTATGTTTCCTATAGGTGAAGAACAGTCTCATCGTCTTTCTCATCTGTGCAATTTCTACAGAAATGTTTTAGCCTAGGGCACCTTGCATGCGTGCCTATAGTGCAATACTCTATCATGGCCTCAACAACCATACTGCCCTGAAGGCACTGAAGCTTAGTTGGAAGAGTTTTAGGTATTTTTTCTTTATTTATTTGCCTTACGTTATAGACCAGACATCAGGTAATTAATTACAGGTCCTAAGGACTATCGAACGTATGTATAGATTATCTATATTCTTAACATCAACGAATATGGTGTGCGTTGTAAAAATATGTTTATTCTAAACTTCGAATTATACAAATACAAATTGAAATTTTATTTTTTCTTTCTTTCCTTCCAACACATATTCTGTATATTTTAAGTTTGAACACGCTTTGTCAGCTCTGTTTATTTATAATTTATTTCATTCACTTAGTTCTTAACGTTCTTAACAGTTCTATGCTTAGAAAGGAACCCTATAATTTACTGAATTTTTATAGTCCTTTAAGAATTTTGTCCATTTTCCGGTTTTTTATCGTTTAAAGATGACACATCACCATTAGCCTGCTGCTGCTCAGAGTTGTCGGCATTTTCATTAGCTTTAACTGGTTCCACGCCAATCAAATTGGAACCACGATCTAATAATGCACCGTATGCAGCGCTATAAGAGGAGAAAGTAGAGATCTTTTTACAATAACAATACTATTCATAAAATAATTCAATAATTCAAGTATAAATTTTGAACAATTAAAAATTTACATCAATTTAACAACAAATTTAATCAATATGACTAATATGAATACATATACAAAATGATTTAAAAGAGTATATTTTAGTAGAAGGTGTAGGTGTTAAACCGACTACAACTTACCTTTGTTGGTCTCTACTCCTGTCTCTGTCTCTGTCCCTATTGTTATTATTACTATTACTATCACTACTACCACCACTATTACTACTGCCACCTCTTGAGGGCGCCTGTTCGTCTTCACGCATATACGACCATCCATTGCTGGCACCTGAACCCTTAGAACTCGCATTGTGATTTGAATTTCCATTTGTATTATAAGTGGTATGTGATACACCCATATTATAGCCGCTATCAATGGTGCCTGATGTTACACGCGTACTTTCTCCCTGTGGATTATAGGGACAATTGGGTTTTCTTGCACCACATGGCGATTGATAATGATATGGTTCGGGTAAATAACGGCGATCTTCTTGTTGTCCCTTACCAGAGTAATAAGGTGTACGATCCGAGCTATCATATCAAAGTAGGCGTGGCAGTTAAGGGTAGTATTTCGTTGTTTGTTTTTAGATTTTTAAAATTTAAAGTAGAAGTAGAGTAGAGTATGAGAAGAGTATGAGGGGGTGCACATGTTAAATTTGATGTGTTTGTTTTTTTATTTTTATTTATTGGTAATGTTTTTATGTTTGTTGTTGAGTTGTTGTTTTGGTTGTAGTTGTTGTATAATACATGTAGTTCAAGTTCAAAGGTTAAAGTGTTGTTGTTGTCATTGGAAAAATATGCAAATATAAGAAGAGTTTCTCAAAATGAACAGAAATTTTTGTCGCAGCGAGCGATTAAGAGAACATGCAATGAAAACCAATAAAACGGGTGAACAGTGCTTAATAAAACTATTTAAATACTTGCGTTTTGTTACTATAAATAAGGAGTTGTTTTTTGAAAAAGGAAAATTAAATTTCATTTAATTTTTTGCTTTTGATTTTAACTTTGATTCTCTTAACTTTAAAATGTTCGCTGCATGTTCTCTTAATTATATATACAATGAGAGTATTTACAACAAAAAATATATATATTACAATATATTTATATACAATATATATATACATCTGTACATATATACAATAATAGTAATAATGCCTACATACATTAACGATTAAGTACACATAATTCAATATGTACTTTACCTGTATGTGTCATCCCGATAAGGCCGGTAAGGGCGATAATCATACCTTGGTGAATAACGATCATAATAGTCGCGATCATAGCCACGATCATAACCAGCAACAGGGGCTGCAGCTGCCCCACCATATTTTGGACGTTCATAATAACGATCTAATGCGTACAATGAAAATATTAAAAACTCAATTTCAAGATTAATTTAAATTCATACCTCTGCTTGAATAATCACCATAATAACGATCACGATTATCATAGCCATAGCCGCGACTTTCTCCGCGTTCATAGCCCGCAGGTCGATCATAAGCGCCACGTGTGCGAGTATCATAACGGTCATAAGGTGGACGGGCAGCATAGCGATCATCTCTAAATAAGTAGAGCGGCGAATGAGTTAAAAAATAAATTAAAAATTTATAGAATTTAATAAACTCATACCGGTAACCAGCATAACGATCTGCACCACCATATCTATCGGCACCATAACGATCAGCACCAGTACGATCAGCACCATAACGATCAGCAGCACCATAACGATCAGCAGCGCCATAACGATCAGCGGTTCCATAACGATCATTTTCTCCACCACGATAGCCTCTATCATCGTAACGATCATAACTGGAGTAATACCAATTACTTGCACGATCATCACCGGATCTGGCGGCGTAGCTGCCATAATAGCGACTGCGATCATCACCATAACGTCTGTTGAAAAAAAAGAAACAAAATTGTATAAGCAATCAACTTTATAGCGAGGTCAAAGGCCAAACTATGTGTAATCTAAGACATCTATGGATTCCAAACAAGACTTGTTATTACTAACCTGTCTTCGTAACATGTTACACATCTTGATTGTCGACTTTTATGATAAATTGAGCCCAGTATACTGGAGGACACCTGTTCTCCTTTGTCATCCGCTGTTGCATATGTTGCTTTACTGCTACTGCTGGCTGCACTGCCAGTGATGGCACACTCCAGCATGATTAAGGGCCAATGTAAAATGCAAAAAGCAAATATTAAATGTGATGCCTAAAATGAAAACAAAAGAAGAATTTTTAAAGAAAAAAAAACTGGAAATAAAATTGGGATTCTATTGTTAAAAAAAAATCTCGTCGCATTGTTTCACAAACGGAATTATTGTGTTAATTAGTGGTCATTATAAGTTTTTTTATTATTTATTTTTAATTATGGTTAATAATTGTTTAACAAAAATAAATAAAATGAATGATAAAACGAATGATATTTAATTGTTAAAATTTCATATTTTACGTTTGACTAAATAAATGGGTCACCATTAAATAATTCTATGCACAGCAAAATGGAGTTGACAACCACTTTAGTTTTTTTTTATGTTTAATGGATTCTAAAGTGAAATTTTTAAATTATAATTGCAAATATTGTGCAGTTGTTTGTCATAATCAATACGATAAATTATAACTGTTTTCAAATTTAGGGTCAATTAAATCGATAACATCGTATTTGATAAGTGTGTGGGTGTGTGTGTTCAGCATCATTCAAGGTCTTTAAACGGTAACTTTTATTTAATTACACAACCAAAGCCTTTCAAATTAAAATGATTAATTTTTTCAATATATTTGATTCAAAGGTCCAGTTCAAGAACTGATATCAAATGCTTGGAATCAACATATATGTAGTTGCTGCGGATGTTGACTTTTTGGTCGGGTGTTATCCTGAATTTATTATGTGCACCCAACTGATACGATTTAACCTTAGAGTTGAAAATGTTTATTTGTGTCGCCTTTCATAAGTTCCCAGGATTCTTAAACAAATTTCACTACAAAACTATTTAAATTTAAAACTCATGAATGTGTTGCTAACCGCTGCTTTATACAGCTTCAAAATTTAATCATTTCCAGAATAGAAATAAAAATCTTTATAACTCCAGTAGTTTGAAAGCCTTTCAGATCCTAGGTCAGTAAGTCTATATAAAGATAGAATAGTTACTAGCAGCCGTATTTATAACCAAAATTTAGCATGGATTTAACATACGAGTTATTTAAAATGTATTTATTATTCACTCTCTAAACGCATGTTAACGAACGATCAAAGACTTGCTAAGCCTTTAAACAACATAAATTTTTGATGTTGTCATATATATTTCGTATGGGAGATACAATTTCTACAGAATTGCGGTCATACATGTTGGAATCTATTTCGAAATAGCTAGGCAATCTGGTAACCAACTGTTCCTCAATATCATTAAGTGGTACAGGTGGTGGACCACCACCAGTCTGCTTCATTTCTTTTTTATGAGCTGAATTTTTGGACTTGGCAGTTGACTTCGTTTTGATTTTGTATTTGCTCCAAACTTCTGTTAGTTTTGGATACTTTGTTGAATAGGTCGAGGGTTGTGTTCCAAGCTTCTTTTTTCTTCCTATTAGTGTTTGTATCGATTTTGTATCGACATTTTACAATTTGAGGGAAAAAACTTAAATAGAAATGTCAACAAATACATCAGAGTTCATTTTTTTGTAAATTGTTGGCAATGCATAACACTTTTCAGAGTTGATTTCTAAACGATTTATTGACAGATAAAAATGCATTATAAATAAACTCTTGGCTAACTCTCGGCTAAGCTTAATCGGTCTGTTAGTTAGCAGATCGTTGTGAGTGATGTATACACAGTGGCTAATTTTTCGTTATAGATACGGCCGTAGGTGTAGTAGGTAATGGCTTTTACCAGACTCCCAATTTCGAAATGATATAGCCTTCGTCACATGTATGGAAGTCGGAAGTTATTCCCTATACGATCGGGCAATTTGTTTAGAACAGCATTGCTGGTTTTTAACCCATCTAATGATTGTCTATTTGATGTGGTTGTAGCGACTTCAAGAGAGCTCCAGAGATTGAGCACTACTGATCGCAATTTTTATTCCACTAAATTAAAAGCTAAATTTCATTACATACAACTAAGGAACTTGGTAGTTTGGCCAATTTGATTGTAAATTTATTCTACGGCATAATAAATAAAAAAATCATAAAATATTTATGAATTGTTTCAATGAAATTAAAAATAAAATAATACTTCTTATTTTTTTATTTTTTAATTGTTTTTATTCTTTTATTTATTATTATTATTATTTTCTTTTTTTAAGCTTTGCACTTTTTTTATGATTTGTCCTTGGGTTTATAGTTCGGTGACTTTCTATTGTAATTTTTTTTTTTTATTATTCTAAAAAAATTGTTTTTGTCCAACAAAACTACACTTAATTAATATTTATTATGAATTTAAATACATTTTTAAATATAAATAACCATAAAATAATACGATTTGTTAATAATTAAAAGAATTAAAATTTTTTTATTACAATTTCAAAATCTTTTTTTTTATGGAACCTTTAACTATACAATTGGATAATCCATCCATTATAAAATCAACTGTTGTAATGTTCTTAAGAAAATAGTAAAATGACCTTTAAAAAAAGGCCAAAGTTCTCTTCAACATGGTATTACACTCACTCCAATAAGCTAATGTACATACATACATACGTTTAAATATGCCAACAAGTTACCTTAAAAACCATTATCATCACACTATTAGCATTGTTGTCCACACATGATATGCTTTTTTTTGGTTTTTGTTGTTATTATTATATTATTATGGGTTTTTGGAATTTTAAATAGCATTGACATCACCTTCCTCGTGAGCTTTAAATTGGTCTACTCTCCACGCTTTGCTAGTCAAGCATCAGGAGTCACTTCCGGCTAAAATACGTTTTTAATAGCCGCAGACATTTATGAGTTTTTGAACATTTTTTTTTTGTTTTTCATATAGAATATTTCGTTTTTATTTAATTTTATTTAATATGAAATGATTAATAATTTCATATGTATGTAGAGATTATAAAATTATCACAGTTTTGGTTACCCGTCGTTGAGTGTTAAAAAAAATGTTTAGAAATTATTCATGACAGAATAGTATTGCCTTGCATATCTTTGCATGCAAGTCTTTATAATGAATTTGTTTCAGTAATTATCATACATAGCCTTTTCAACCCCCTAATCCCTTAAACAATTAAAAACCAAAGTTTTTTTTTAACACTGTTTAAAGCAACACCTTTATTCTTCTTAGCTGCTGCTGAAAAAATTTGAAATATTTTACCTGAACGTTTAAGCCTGCTTCTAAGACAGGCTAATTTGCATAAATATTTTCATTTTATAATAAGTGGCATTAGAATTTGTAAATATACATACATACGTACATATGTATGATGATATTCATTATTGTGTTCTTTTCAATTATCTTTTTTAATTGATTTCAATTAAAATCAAATAATTCATAATTAATTAAAAAAACAAAAGACTGCGCAAATTAATAACTTCCTAACGTTATAATGAGAGGGAAATACCCATTAAGTTATTTGTCACAAAATCAAAATTAATTAATAGACTTATTTTAAGATTTTTTTTTGTGTCTTTTGATTAAAATTAATTGATTTGAAAAACAAATAAAATGTTCCATTAAAGTCGTTATTAACCTGTAAACGATCCTTAAAAATTAAAAAAAAAGATAAAGAGGTAAAGTGAATGCAGAACAACCTAAAAACCATGCTTACAAAGCTTTCGACAAGAGTTTATCCAAGAGTAATTTGCAAAGTCAAAGCTAACCGCCTAGCGTACATACGTTTATTTAAAGATTGGCTGTAGAACTGATCACAGTAAACGAATCCTGTCATGCTCACCAAACAAACATAAAACCCTGGTTTGTTAGCTCCCCTTTTTCCTATAACGATAGTTTTACTCGATGTTATCATTTCCAATTTTCTTTTCATCACCAGTTAGTCATCGTAAGATTCAAGACTTTTCATGATATCTTATGTGGCGTCCATGCATAGCTACATTCTGTGTTCGACTTTATTACAAATGGTCTTTTGTGCAGCGTTTAGCTTCGGCGAATCGAAAATAAACTTACATCACGATCGGAAGTTATAATTTGCCTACTTACTTCCCCAGTCGCCGAAGCCTAGTAGGTAGTGTGTTCGCTTATTAGACGTAAAGTCCGGGTTCAAATCTCAGATCAGACAACAAAATGAAATATGGAAAAATATTTCTTCGGCGACTAAGGCACACAGCATGACTGAAAGGTTGTAATGTAATGTAATGCATGTATGTACTTCCACAGTTTTTACATTTGACCTTTCAAAAATCACTAGGTTGCTACTTTGAGCATAATGTTTTAAAAAACCTGCTTATTATAATCCAATAACTTAAGTCATCTGCTATACCTAATAGATTATATCCAATACTGAATAATATGCCAAATGTAATACAGACTAAGCCTATGGCTGAATATATTGCTTGAAGTCCGCTGTAAAAAAACGTTTTTTCAACCAAATCACACCAGTCCAGTACAATGTCTGAGTTGAGGTTTCCAAAACCGTGAATGTGTACGCGAGAGCCTAATGGATAGGGTGTTGGCCTAAAAAAAATATGAAAAAATGTATCCTTTTCCCGCTACTCATGGTTAAAATTAACAAACACAATATCGGTGGTATAAGAAGCTAGTTCGCAATCCCGACAAAAATGTTGTAATGAACAATCCTGATCGTTTTTAGGTTTTAGCCATAGGTTCACCATTCATTATTATGTTTCCTGGCTAGGCGTACAGCGCGTCTACAACGCGATGGATTGTTTTGATGATTTACACTAGCATTTGGATCAATTTTACTGTAGAAAAATATCTTAAAAGAATGTGTCACCGAATGGGAGATGAAACCAACATTGTTTAGAGGCTATTTAAAGTGTTCCTGGATTTTGATATAAAGTAGACTTTAGCTCGCCTTCTCTGCTATTGTCTCAACCTTCTCGTTCTTCTGGACAAAGTTGAGAGACTTAAGTGGTTAATTAAATTATTTTTGCGTTTCATTTTTAAAACAAAAATACTGATTTTATTTTAAATTTAATCGTTTTAAATTGATTACAAAGAATTTCTAATTTATTTAAATCCTTGAAATGTTTTATTTTTACAATAATAATTCACTGCGTATCCACTAGTCTTACCTTTTTATAGGTTTTCATTTTTATTATTTTTTTTTTATTTCTTTTTTATCACTCAGTATTAATTTTACTTAATTTATTTTTATGGATGCCCTTTATGGAGCATCAAGTTGAAAAACAAAAAGATTTTTAAATCGTCAATCAGTTTCAATTGTTTTGCTTCTCTTCAATCCAATCCTTTAAGAGTTTTTCACCACAATATACATATATGTTTCATTCGTTACCACTTTATTTAAAAACCAAAACTAGAATGACTCTAAAAGTTGACCTGTCAACGATATTTATTTTAAAGCCACAATAAAAACTTCAAAAAAAAATAAATTCAAAATTCAAATGAAATGAAAGAGAAGCAAAGCGAATGAGCGTTGGACCGGCAATCGAAATTAACACGCACTCATGAGAAACGAAGTAGCTTTTAAGAGGACAGGGGTAAAAAACAAAATCATCATCGTAGCCGTAGTATACGCGTATCTCAGTAAGAATATCTGTGTATCTGGTTTCAGTGTAACTGCTGTTGGTCGTAACCACATTTGAATTATTTTAGCATTTTTGAGAATTTTTTCATTTTTTTTTTTTTTTTATTTTGTGCAAATTTTGAAATTCTAAATACATACCCTACAATTTAAAAGGAGTGCCTTAAACTTCAGATTTTTTAGCAGAATTCTAAGATTTTCAAAATAGAGATGTAGTAGAGTGTGTAATTGTTTTGATTCCTTCGAATTTTGTTTGAAACATTTGACCGTGACCGTGAATTTGTTTGAATTTAAATTTCAAGTTGAAAAGATTTGTTTTTGATTTGACCATCTTTGTTTGACATTTTGTACGATGATGACATAATGTTTACGGTTTGTTGAAGCTTGGTGTTAAATAATTACAATTTTTCCCATTTTATCTTTACAATTGACGATTACTACTAATGAATAAAATTCAAAATTAAGAAATTACAGTGAAGACATGTAGAACACTTTAGAAATCCTTTTATTTTAAGTCACACCTTTCGCCACCCAACAGTCGAAACAAGTGTTTGGAAATTAACGTGGATACATAGAGGAAATAAAAGTTTGTGTCCCACAGGAATTAGATACAGAAAAACTTCATGGCCTAAGTTTCACTTGTTAAGTACTATTAAATTTCATGTAGTCTATTATGGTCTAGGTTCAACCGTTTTGAAACTGAATGCGTTCGAAAGCTGAAAAGAAAACCTACTAAGAACTTAGTAAGTTTGCTGTTGGGGTAGGAGCACCCTTTCACATTCTGTATCTCTTCAGGCTTACAGAGGCGAATAATCAAGATTCTTGATCAAGGCTTCTTCAATGGCCTTGGAGAGGTTTTTCTGTTCCTCTTTCTTTTTCCTTGTATTTTGCTCTTTTTTGTTTTTAAAAAACTAATCCTTAACGTTTTCTATTGCTTATCACCTGTGTTATCTCTCTTTTGGTTGAAACAGGCTTCGGAAAGTTACAAAACGCATCATGATTAATGTGTTTACCTGAATTTTGATTGTCACTTACAACAGTAAAATGTAAATGTAAAATAACGCTCTACCGATTCAAACTATGTCCAAGCCAGGGACATTTTTCTGTTTCTTTTTTTTTTTTTGTTTGTATCACCTACAATAAGTAATGAGTAACATTGACGTTATATGCTCGGTGTAGAGTAACATATCAGAGAGTCCCTGGTGGGACTAGAACCCACAACCCTTACGCTAATAGTCTAGCACACTATCCACGCGACTACACCTTATAGGAGAAGGTAATAAAATAATAATTATACACAAGACCTTCTTTAGCTTGTGAAGTTTAAATGCTATAAATTTTTGGCCAATTAGAATGAGGATTTTAATGAGGCTATCATAATTGCGGAACGCTAGTGAATAAAACTTGGCAAATGTATAATTATTCTACAGAGCAATAAAAAGTCTTCAATTTTATAAAAGAAAAAAAGTAATAACGAATAATTTTTTGCCTCTACTCTATAAATCATTTCCCAATAAATCCCAAAAAACGTCTTAAAATTTCGCGGTTTCAATGAAAACTCATTCACCTTAACATCTCTGTCACCAGACAGTCCGTAGCAGTGCGTAAGCAAAATAGAGACACACTCACATATCGTTGTAGGTGGGCATCGAATTGTAAAACGTTCTTTAAGGGAACCATCAGGTGTGGATAATGAATTTGAATTTTAATTGTACGGAATTGTTTATTTCTGAGATTCTTCTTTAGTCATTATGATTGTTTTTTTTAGTTTTGTTTGTTTGTCTATAATAGTAACAGTGAGTGAACTTTTATATTCGAAATAAGACAATAAGAGGTCATTGTACATATAATAAAACAAAATTATTTCAATTGACAATAAACTAAACTAAGAAAATTTTGAAAATGTACTGCAAATTGCTTAATTACGGTAAATATTCAAAAACAAATTGCTTTACGGGTTAATTTATGCTGTCAGATATACTAATAATATGATAAATTGATTAAGTCTTTCGATAACGATGTAATCTTGAGTGAAAGAGGAAAAACTCTTTCCAAAATTGCTGAGAAAGTCACAGAAGAAATGTTTTTGTTCCTATTTTGATTTGTTCGAGATGTCTGGGCTGGGGTTTGAACTACGACTCTACGTCTAATAAAACACACTACCTAATAGACAACGTCGACATCACCGACCGTAAAATAGCCATTGAAACCCTGGAGAACGTTCATATCACATTTAAGGTTGTCCAAATTTGATTGGTGTCTCCTGATGAACTAGCGAACTCACAGCACATTTACCACGGTTACCCCCATATGGATTCTTTGACAAGGGTCATTTAAGGTAGCAACGAAGCCGAAACGACGTCTGCCAAAGCTAGCATTACGGAAAATTCAATGGAAATCATACATGATGCACGTAATCTCCTAAAGAGGTGCAAACAAATAATCACACAAAAAGTTTATCCATTCTCAAAGGAAGAGTGGGATACTTGTAGACAGACCACACAGATCTGGTCCGATGTGAATAGAAAGCGAACAATATTTGCGTTAAATTAGATCAGATCATCTTATGAACCAAATAGCAATTATAACGGTACAGTGACCTCTGGATACATAGGTACTTCTGCATAATAGACAACTTCTTTGCTATTGTCCGGCGCTTTCGAACCTATAAAGGAGAATTCTTGGTTACATATATTTTACAGACAAAAGGTGTGTAGCCAAATCAGGCAGGAGAGATGCTAACAAACTATATATGATAGAATAGTTAATATTGGTGTTACAATAGAAATAAGCTATGGCCATTGAGACGGCTGCCAAATCAACCTCACCAAACCTTATGCATAAAAGAAATGGTACTTCAAAATTAGTTATTATTTTATTTAAACTTTTTTTTTAGATTTTAATTTATTTATATTAGTAGGTGCCCCGGTAGCCTGTGAGTATTTTAGTTGTTGTTTAACAATTTTAAAATAAAATCAACCAAACTCAACAAGCCGTTTATTTAACCAAAACAACAGGTTGTAGATCGTATTGTAGAGTTGCTTTTTTACAGCGTTGCTATATTTCGTAGTACAGCAAACCACTCATTCAGTATGGCAGCTTTAATATCAACCATTAGATGTCATCATAGCCACCATTATTGCAGTCCGTCATAGTGAAAAGAAGAAATAAGAATTCGTGCATTTTTTACGTTTTTCTAAATTTTTTGTTAAAGTTTTTTTTTTGTTTGTTTTTCATTAAACACCATAAGAATTTGTATCGTTACAAAAACATAGAAAAAAAACTCATCTAAGGTAAATTCTTTACAAGGCAACAATATTAAAAACGGACTAAAGTGTAAAGAAAACAAGAAATTATGTTGAGCCCTCAGTTGTTCTACCCGTGTTCGGGAAAATCGTGAATTTTTTCTTTTTTTTCGGTTTTACAATAATGAATCACTTTTTTGCATTTGTATTGTGGACTAGGGACTACAACAATAAATTAGAAACAATTTATTAAAACGTATTGTTGTTGTTTTCTATTAAAACGTAACTATGATTTGTTTGCACTTGTTGAATGTGGCCATAATATCAGCATATTTCTTTTGTTTTTTTGGTATAAATAAATGTAATGTAATGTATAAAGCAAGGAGCAGAGGAAGGAGTATGGTGCAGTAAAACGCCTTAACGGCATTATATGTTCTGCAGCGTAGTATGCATTGTTTAAATTGCAATTCTTTGTTTCCAATTCAGTTCAGTTCGTTTACACAATAAAAAGCCGTATCAATTGTAGAAAATTCTTGCTGACGCTTTCAGTTTGTCAATTAATTCTTGCCTCTAACACACTGCCCCACCTCACAGCATTTCGTCTGCACAATATGTTTCTCTACAAGAAGCAGCTGCTCAATAATTAACATTTTAATAAAACGATCTTTGGTTTGATTAGACTTTGGCATCAATTATATGCAGATTTCATAGTGATGTAATTCTAGGTTTAGTACGTAAATGGCAATTAGTGTTTAAGTTAGTAACGAAGGGTATAATAAATTATTCTCCTGTGATTTCAGTGTGGGATAATAGAACTCTTTTTAAAGTTGCCACAAACGCATAGAGCTGTCTAACTCAATGGTTGTTCAGTTTATGCCGTGCTGTGGCTCATGCACGTTCTTCCAATGTAACATAATTCAGCTTTTAAGATAGTAACGAAGAGTAGAATTCGTTCAAAATCACGGTCAGTTGTGTTCCATCTCTGAAACACTTTTGGTGTTTCAACCAACACATAGAGCAGTATAATTCAATGGTCGTTAGATGGGTCAAGCAACAGCAATCCCTAGTGGTGGCCAAAAGTTTTCCGATCGCATAGGAATTAGCATTGCTTTGTTCTGACAGAAGTTTATCGTCGACTACAACCCACAGACTTCAAAAGCTTGGTAGCATCTATTAACTTTCAAAGCTATTGTCAGAAGCCTTTTGATAGGAGGCAAACGAAAGAAATATCTTTTTTCTAGATGTTAGAGCTGAGTTTTAAACTCAGGGTTTGAACTGCCAACTACAGAATACGGCGACTTGAATGTCGTCTAGCTGTTGTCTTCCTCCAACGTTACGCGACTCGTAACAAATTATTTTCATGTCATTAATTGTTTATTAATTTCTCTATTTTTCAGTTCTAAACTATACGACACAAAACCACAATATTTAACTAAAAGCACAACTTGAGTAAAACTATATTTCTATACTAAAATGGATTCCCCAAATGAATTTCCTGTAACTCCTGGTACCTCCGGTAATAATGAGTAAGTGAAAATACAACTTTTTTTTTGATAATTATTAACACTACGCATGCACTTGATAATCACACATGTGTAAATCGTGTAACGCTTGTGTACTAGTATAATAAGGTTGAAAATTTTGAATAATATTGCATATAGTTTTCCTGTTTTACCTCCACCACCATCTGCATCGAATCCATCATCGTTTCCCAGCAATAATAATCAACAAAATCAAGCCAATAAACGTTTACAGCAAACCCAGGCTAAAGTTGACGAAGTTGTTGGTATTATGCGTGTAAATGTTGAAAAAGTATTAGAACGTGATCAAAAACTAACAGAGTTAGGTGAAAGAGCTGATGCCTTGGAACAGGGTGCATCACAATTTGAACAACAGGCTGGTAAATTGAAACGCAAACAATGGTGGGCCAATGTAAAAATGATGATCATAATGGGTGTTATAGGTGTTGTACTCTTGATTATCATTATTGGTAAGTAATTGCTGATCTTATAAACGTTTTTTTTTCTTCTTTTTTAATGATTATTCTTACGTTTCGCTAACGAAATTAAAACAAATGTGGTGAGAGGATATATTCTACAGTAAACTAATACTACTAACAGTGTGGTGGTTATCTGATTTCTTTATGGTTTTTCTTTTAATCCACAATGATTTATTACTGAATTTTAAAATTCACAGTTATTTGTAATGTTAACATTATCGCTTGGCAATGAAACGGGAAATACGAAAATGAAATAATCATTATACAATAAATAGCAATTTATTTATTATTTAAGAAATATGTTTACATTTAATTGAATGTTGAATAAATAGTTTGGTCGTAATAGGTTATTTTAAATATACGTATAATAATTCGTTGATTTCGATTAAACATTACTAACTTTTACTAAACTTGTTAAATTTTACAAAAATGTCAATAAATGTTTCTTAACATTGGTATATACAGCTATGGACATTAAATTAGCACAAAACTTCGTCATAAAAATAATCATATTTTGTATAGTATTTTAGGTCTACTCATAAAAAAATTTAAACATAGGAACTTAAAATGCATATTCTTCTTTAAAAAGAAACAAAAATTTTGGCGATATTGCCAGTCGTTTGCTCATTAAGACCTGAAACGTACCAAACGCCGGATTTTAGCTGGACAGTAAAATAGCACAAATTAAAATTTCTGGAATAAAAATGACGTGCTGTAATAAATAGTAAAAATATTAATGTTTTCAGCTTATTTCATTAATATTTAGTAGAGTAGCCCCTATTTTCAAGCGCCGCTTGGCATCTACGGGACAATGTTCTTCGGGAAAGTTCTTTGGGAATCGAGTACCAAGCGTTCCGTATTCCAATGCTCAAATCGTCCAAATTTTTGTACTTTTTTTGAGCAATTGTACATTTCACATCGTTCTAGGGGGTTTTCAATCGAGTTTAAGTCAAAACTTTGCGATGGTCAGTCTAAAACGGGAATGTGCTCGTCATAAAATCAATCCTTTGCCTGCTTATATGTGTGTTTGGGGCCACTATCTTTCATAAATATGAATAAAACTGGCATGTATTTAAAAGCTTATGGTTCCATTTTGTTCTTTATATTGTCCAAATACTGATAACAGTCCATTTTTCCATTAATTTTTACAATGGGACTTACACCGTGCCTTGAAAACGCTCCCCGCACCATTGTGTTTCCTCGAACATGCGTTATGGTCCTTTGAGCATAGCGTGGATTGAATGTCTGACATTTTGGCCAATGAACAACCACTCTACCATCCGGTCTCATACGATTTACCTTTATTTCATCACTCCAAAATATTTTTTCCAGAACGGGAGGTCTTTAGCATTGTGGGTGCGAGCAAACGTTAAACGCTTGAGTATATTTTTCTTTTGGTAGAAGTGGCTTCTTTCGGCAAGAGCGTCCAAAGAGCTTTTTGTGATTAAGACGTCTTTATAGGAGCCTGTCCTATAAATTTAATCTGAATTGGGAGTTAATTTCGTTCAAAATATCGCGTGACGATATAAGAAGCTCCTTCTTTGACTTCCGGACAATAGCACGACCAACGATTTCGGTTTGTTTTCTTGACACGTGGCCTTCAATTTTTGTTTTCTGAGATATTATTCTGTTTGGTTTAAAGGAAATGATGACGTTATAAATCATTTTTCGCTTGTAATTCGAAATTTCGGCAATTTCAGCCAGCTTTTTCCCTTCATGCCACAAGTTAACGATAATGCGCTTCTCCTCTGGTGAGTAATCTTTTCCACGTACCCTTTTTTTCAAAAATTACTTGAAATGCCTCAAAATTAAAAGATTATACCGTAAAAATACAAATACTCGAACAAAACTTGTACCTAAAACACTTTTAGGCACGTTGTGCTAATTTACTGTCCAGCTCGAATTTAGGTACCGACACAAATTAGCAGTCAAAACAAAAAATATATACGATAATGGTAATATTTTTTGGTTAACAATAGCTAGATGTCATCGTGCAACATTGGAGACCAAAACAATTGGCCTAATTACGATACAAATGAGAAAAAAATCACAATCAAAGTATATATGGATTTTGTGCTAATTTAATGTCCATGGCTGTAAGTACATAACCCCGATTCGGGGTTGTCATAGAAACCATGTCGGTTTTCTTGATTATCGTTTTTGAAAACCAATGTTGGTTTCATTTGGTGTCAGGAAACCAAGTTGGTTTCGTTAATTTCGAACGTAAATTAAAACCAATGTTCGAATCAAAAATAAAAATTTTAAAATTGAAATTATTTATGTTAAGAAATAAATACAATGTCAACAGCAATAGTGATATTTCTGTTATTAGGAGAAAAACGATCAGAAAGAGTGAGGAGAAGAATCCTGAGAGATTATAGCAATCCACTGGAGCTGTCAGAGGCAATGTAAGAAGTTTTTTAATCAGAAGGAAGTTTCTTGTACTCATATATTTAACTATATTTTACAGATTTGTTTCTAATTATCGCTTAAACAAAGAAGCATTTCGTATAGTACTTAATGCTATTAAAGAACATTTGTCGCGATATAAAATTCTTCCAATTTTACAACTTGCTGCTACGTTTCGCTTTTTAGCAGAAGGGTCATAAAAAAGATCAGTCGGGAACGATTTATGTATAAGCCTTGGTAGAAGTACAGTATCTGAAATTTTGACTGATGTAATCAAAGTCATGGAGTGGTACATTTGCCGACAGTGGGTCCAGCTGAAAATGAATGTAAATGAAAAACGTAGACCAAGAGACTATTTCTCCAAAAAATATAAAATTCCTTCCTTTTGCCGTCCAATGATGTAGAAGAGGAAAGTGTTCCATTACCACTGCCAACGTCTCAACAAAGTGAAGCTCAGGGAATCAGGGATGAAATAGCAAGTAATTTATAGGAAAATCAAAAAAATTTTAGTAAAAATCAGGATATCCTTTATCCTATATCAAAAATGTTCTATCTGCAGTATATTTGTTCTGTGGATAAACCATTTTGGATATAGGATGACGATATATTTTTTATTAATAATAACAACAACTAAAACAACAAAAATTCAGTCTTTTTTAAGTTTTTTTTTATTAAAACTGACGACTGTCAGCTGGTTGGTTTATTTCCAATAAGAAAACCGATAACCTTAGTTTCTGTGACACCAAAAACCGATATTAATTCCAACTCGAACATAAAAACGATAATATCGGTTTTCATGACACCATAGCATTTTTTCTCGTCGTTTTTAAAACCAATTCCGACAAGGTTGGTTTCTATGACAACCCCGAACATAAGGCTTTTCGTAGACATAACATTATCTATTTAAGAATCGCTTTCAATATTGAAACTAACAACAACTCAGCAAGTTATGTTGCTTATGAATTTCTTGGTAAAATAAATTTTGTACATTTCTCCCTTATTATCCCTATATTCTTTTGCAGTAAGTCTATTTTATTAAGATTGAAATTTGTAAGAGAGGCGTATTTCTTAGATATAATTAAGTGTTATACATAATTAAAACCAACTACCACACCACATTACCTTCCTCTCTCCACATATGAATACAAGTGAGTCTTGAAAGTATTTGTAACTGTTTTTTGTATCTTAATTTTTTTAAATACATACATATGTTTAAAAAATAAATCCCAACAAAAATGATTAATTTTTTTTTTAATTTTAGTTTCCTTTTTACCTTCCGGCGGCAGTAGTAATGAACAATTACCAGCTCCTGTACCAACAACTGGCCATAATTAAAAAGAAAAGAATTGAATTTTGCAAAATGCCAAACAACAGTTTTTTTTTAATACAACAGCCTGATGAAAAAAAATAAATGGAGCCTTATTTTCAATATACAAGTACATACGTACATATAGAATTATAAAATTCAACAGAAATTATATTAATAAAATAACTATTTAAGTATTAAATGGTTAATGGTCGCACAAACCCTCTCCCAAAAAAAAAAAAGAAAAAATTAATATTAACCGCCTTCAATTTTTTTTATTTTTCATGCAAAGATTAAGGAAATTATACACTTTATTGTATACTTAAAACAAAAAAATTAAAAAAAAAATAAAATTATTTTAATATTTACATTTATATACAAACAAAGAATTTTATATTCTGTAATGCATCTATGCAAGTAATGCTTATGTGAGTGTGTGTTAAATTATATATTAAAGAATAAAAATATTTAAAAAAAAAATTACTCATTGGCACAGTGGGTTTTTTTATCAGTAAAATTTTAATCACAAAAAAAGTTGTTGATGATATGTTAGTTGACAGGAAGATAATTTGCTTCTCTTCTCAAGCATAGCAGCACAATAGAATTCGTTCTTGGTAAAATAAAGATTTATTCCTGCTTGCCTACACAGTGAAATGCATAATTTGTTTTTATCTCTTTATCATTACATTTTTATATTATTATTATTGAACACAAAACAAAAACAAAAAATACTGATGATTAATAAAAGAATTTATCTTAAAGCTACACTATCTACATCGGAAAATCTTTGAATAAATATGATTGCATTTGTCATTAATGAAATCATACTTAAATAGTGCAATACAACATAATAGCTAAAATACTTGGCTTCCTGTCTATAGAATTTAATTGAACCCAGCGAATGTCCCCATATAATGATAAACTAGAAACAAAAAAAAAAAGAAATACAGTCGTTAGTGTGTGAGCGATCGAATTCATTGTAAAGTTGCAACAAAAACTTTATACTTACGGTTGATAAGAAAAACATCAAAACTAATGATATGCTAATTTGCATCATGACATAACTAAATTCCATAGTTACAATTATCGTAGTAGATGTGGTTAAATAATATTTTTGACACCACAGCGCAAGATGTATTGAAGAGCGCGTCAACTCTACCTAAATATTACGAGTTATTATTTTTTTTTAATTTAAAATTTTGTTTTAAAAACTTACATGTCCAATGGTTGCCACAGCATAACTTATGCACGTAATGCCAAGCGTTATTAAACCAGCATATAAAAAGGTACACAAAGCGGCATCTATGATTGGTCGAGTTAAGGTCATTGAAACAGCTTGTGTCTAAAGAGTAATAAATTTTGTTCCTTATAATATTGTAAAATTTTCAAAAAAAAAAAAGAATTTTCAATTACCAATAAAAATATGTAACAGATTTTAACTGCTTTCGACCTCTCTCTACGATACCTCAATATATATTGCAAGAGAAATAACAAGAGGAATTGGATGTATACCACGCCTAAAACCACGTAATTATATACGATGAAAAATTTTTTAATTTCTTTTCTAAAAACAAAAACAATAAAAATTACAATTTCTTTCTTAATTTTAGGATTAGAGTAGCCGATGCCTACAAGCTAGTTAGAAACCACCATTCTGTTGCAACAATAAGGAACAGTAATGAACTTATAAGAAATTGTTTCATAATAAAGGATAAATGTTGCCGTCGCTCTTCCTCTTTTGAAATTCTTGTTACCGTCTGCCACTGTAAGGCAGCCAATTGGGCTCGTCTGCGGCTTTCAAGTTCAATATAATCACTATCCAAAATACGCATACGTAAGTTGTATATGTTTTTTTACAAATTGTAAGAATATATTTTAAAAATTTTCTCAATTTATTTATGCTTAACAAAAAAACTACGAATGTCAGTGTTAAATCAATACAAAATTTATAAAATGATTCAAATTTATAAAATAAAATAAGTATTTATGTATGCAATATGTAAGTATATTGTAAAAATAAATGAGGAAGAACATATTTTGCTGAAGTAAAAGGAGGATATTTTTTGTACAAAAATTAATGTCCCCAAAAGGAATACAATTTCCTGAATTTTGAAAATTGTCTTGCACATATGATTGCATTGTTATCGTCCTCTTGGACGTGTGCAGACATTTTTTGTTCGTTTTGTAATACTTTAGTATTTCTGTGGAGGCTTTTTTTTACTGTTCGGCCATCAATGTTAAGTCTAATTTGCCAGATATTCGATCACCGATGAATCGACTGTTTACGTATCTATAAATATGATCAGTAGCATAAAATGTGGTCTACTGTTTCCTCCGCTTCCTCACAAAGCCTGCAGAAATTTGGGATATCCCTATTCCATGTACTTATCTTGTGCGTAAAGTTAGTACTTTTATAACAGATAGGATTCATAGTACGTTTACGACATGTAACAAATAATTATAATTTATTAAGCATATATGTACATACATTTCGTACCCTGTCGTTTATATTTTAGTTGACATTCTTTCGAAAAATAATACAAGACAACCTTTAAAAAAAGATTTTTCTAAAAAAAATTCATTCAATAATTAAATTTCTAAATAATTAAAATTTCTAATTTCCTGTAATAAATATACAGTATGATGGTTCATAGATCGAGTGAAGATGCTCCCAAAGGAAGATTCAAATTTATTCTTCAGAGTCTGATAATATTTCTGCTGTTGGTCGTACTAACAACTTTACAATTTGTATTATTCGAAATGGTGTAAGTATCCAAAACTCCTAACTACATACATATGTATGTACGTATGCGTATATGTACGTCCTAATTGAAATTGTTTCCACTAAATTTTAGTGGCGCTATAAAAAAAATGTTTATAACTGATGTGATTGTGTGTCCCACATTCTTTTGTGTGGCAATATTCCATTCAATCATATACATTTTTGCGTATTCTGTACGACTGATGCCATGTCTCAATTGGTTGATGACTTTATTCATAGTAAGTAAAGCAAAAATCTTACAAAAAAAAAAACAGGACGAAGTAATGTATTTCATTTTCTTTCCTTTATATTTTGTGCTAAATATGTAGGTGGAATGTCTCGTAATTGCTTTAGCGAATACTATATTATTTTTTACCTTTTTGGAATGGCTTGTTAGCATTGTCTTAGTCCTGATTATAATTACATTATTTTTTATAATTGCTATTTTCGCAACGGTATGTATACATTCTGATCTATAATACTTATAACTTGTCTTAATTAAAACATTCGAATTGAAACACAAGATTAGAGTGATTTGTCCTACATACATATGTACATAATACCTGCATGCATATGTAATTAATTTTATTTTCTTTACAGCACGATTTCACATTTGATTTTATAAATTTATTTGTTGTAACTTATATTTTATTTATTGGAGCTGTATATTTTCTAAATCGTTTCCTTGTTGACAATGGCGTCTTTACTTTCTATATTATCTTCACTATTATAGGATTTGTGGTTTGCATGGTGAGTTAGTTACCCGTTCCCATATTAAATTTATATGTCTCGGAGTTCTTCTTCAATTTTTGACAAATTCAATTCATTTTCAACTATTTTTCAATGTCCTTTTTAACTTGTAACAAAGATTTCTTTCAAACATGTTTTAAAATTGTAAATTTCTTAAATTTCGTTTGAAATTCATTTCCAAATCCCAATCGTATATCAATTCAATTGTATCTGCTAAAGCTTGCAATATTAAATCATTTTATATTTCAGTTCCTTTTGTATCACTCTCAATGCATCATTGGTGGCCATTACGCTGAAGTACGTGAATCGGACTATTTGTTGGCGGCTTTAACCCTATACGTGGACTTTACGCTCCTATTAATTGTCATCTTACAATTTGCACCACGACTGGTAGGTTTTTTTCTTACAAACGATGACACAAAACAAAGCGGAGGAAAAGTGTAAGAACACATATCTTTATGTTCATAAATTTCCAAATGCAAAAATAAAAGCGTGGTTTTTTAATTTCAACTGCTGTGTGGTAAAATGAAAAAACGAAAACAATATACACTCAGGTCACGTTTTAGGATAGATAGATGCGTAAATTTAAGTTTTAATTAAAAAATCAAAAGAAAATCTCACAAAAATCAACAAAAATATTAAAAAGAAACTGATTTAACATTAAAAAAAAAAATTCTGCAACTCTTGATATCCAGAAAACAAATCAGTCTGTCCGGGTAGAATCTTTAATACTCTTTACGTATCTGGATCCTTACTAAGAATTTAATTTTGTAAAGCATAAACTGTGCTTAGGATATCACAATTTAATAGAATTTTTTTGTGCTACAATTTCTGCGAAATCACTGTCTTCACTATCCACGTATTTCTTCTTAGTGTTAGTAACTAAACTAATAACGTCGTGATCGGCTAATGGGTTATTGAGCTAAAATAAATGGAAAAATAAATAAAATGGAAAAAAAATTTCATTAATAATAATAAAGTTCTTAAAAACCATAGTGGTTTAGCTAGTCAAATCTATCTCCTCCAATTTGATGAGCTAAATCAATAGTTTCATTGTTCAGTGTCATTACCAGTACTTCTAGCAACACATTCTGGCCACATACGCTTCCAACATGCATTTAATGCTCTTTCATTTGGCGTGATTCATTTTCAAATTTGTATTAAATAAATTGATATGAATTTTTTATTTAGTTTGGTATAATTTGAAAAGCGGTAAAAAAATTTAAAAAAAACTAAATTTCTTGAATCCGCACAAAATGAAATAGTGGAAATACCCTGTGCTTTGAAACATGAAAGTATATTCATGACACTTTGTTCACTATTTAGCAAAGACAAACCCCCTATTAAGCTTACGACAATTAACAACAATGTGTTGCATATTTTATGGAGCATATTGGAAAGGAAATTGAGTGCTGCCATATTTCAATTTTAAAGCGAAATGATTCAATATAATTTCATGTGTTGCCTAGTGGGCCTATTTATTTATACTAATAGGTGTTGCAAAATTGAATTTTTGAAATACTAGTGAACTATTATAACTGAAAGAGTAACTTTTTGCATCAAGCACAAAAAATTATTTCGACAAAGAATGTCAGAACGAAATTATTCAAAAATTAATTTACAAAATAATTTAAGGCCCCGATTATGGTTCACAACACATAAATGTTGTGTTGTAACAGAGACAACACAACATTTATTACTTTCTTGATTATGGTTTACAACATCTAGATGTTGTGTATGTCACAGCGTTGCTCTTCAATGTTAGTATACTTTTCCTTCAAAATACAACCCTGAGTGTATAAAACTGCCAATTGAAAACAAAAATTATTACGTTAAAAAAACAAAAAGCCTACATAAAACACAAACTTTAACTCTTGTTAAAACATGACAATTAAAAATAAAGGCTAGTTTTATTAGCGTTTATATTTTATGTATGTATTGCAATAAATTCATTTCAAAAGTACTTCAAATTAAAATATATAAATATAAAAAAACCTTCTTATCACATTAAAATTTATTTAGATCACATAGTTACTTAAAGCTAAAATACAAATTCATAAATAGATTACATTCCAAGTTTTTTTTTTGTTAAAAGGAGTTTGGCTTTTAATAATTCATTTTGTAATTCAGCCTTTTCCCTATTTATTTCTAGCATTTTTTATTTATTTGATAATTTTTATATGAGCCCTTCTCAAGATGTTTTAATGTAAGCAATATCTCCTGTAGGTTCTTTTCTTGCCTTTTTAAGGTTTTTATACGCTCATCCCCTATCTTATTTTTTGTATTTTGTAGCTTTTCGACAACTGCTGTTTCCACTGGTTAGTGCTAGTTGAAGGCCCTTCAATTTCGTGTGACGATTCGTCTTGAATTTGTAATTCCATTGCAGATCCATTTGGATTTACTTTCCATTGCATAAACACCAACTCTACGGTGCTCTGCTCCAATTTCCTGCTAATTTCCGTCGACGGACCACCACCAGTAACTTAAAAAGTTTTTTTCTATTGGCAGAGAATTTTCTTTTCAAATTGGCTTTATGAGTCCATGCCTTAAAAATGCTACAATTCATCTACTAATCCTTTGCCATTCTTTTCCAACTCTAATGGGTGGACCCAAGCCATTTAGCTCCAATGAAAATTTCTCCCACGTCCCTTTGTGCTGATTCTTATTTGCTCCAAATCATAACTTGCCAATGTCAGGATTTGCTATCATGAACTCGATCAGCTTTTCCTTCTGCTTGTTAGTGATTATTTTTCTATAAAATATTTTCAGTTATTTATAATTTTTAAAATTTCCAAAAAAAATTATATGCACTGTTTTATACATATACTTATAAATTTTTATACATTTTCTTTTTTAAACTGAATGCGGCAACAAGACAACACCTAATGAGCTGTTGTAAGTTTTTGACAGTTCTGACAACACTTAAAAACAACTGTTGTAAATCATAATCGGGCTATGTGAACACACACAACATAAAGTACAACACTAGCGATAGATGTTGTGAATCATAATCGCAATTTTAAAACTACAACACTAAATTTACAACTGTTGTGAACCATAATCGGGGCCTAAATTTAATTATTTTTTGCATGCAGTTTTCCAATTGTAATTTTTTAGAATTTCAAACAGAATGACACAATGGCAACATTGTTTTAATGCAGTAACCAGACAGATCGGTGAATGCCTCCACTAACAGATGTGAAAATTACTTATTCTAAATCACGATATATAGTACATGTATTTATGGTAATACAGTACCCATTTCGAATAATGACACTTTGGTGAATTTCGATTTTATTCACCACACCGGATAAATTAACTATATTTTGGAAGAACTCATACATACATACATACATAATTGGCCATTACAACCCTTCGACAGGATTACGGCCTAGCTTCTCAACACCACTCATGTTGTGTGCGTTAATTTTATACATGAGTGGCGGGACCTACAGTTTAAAGTCGACTCCGAACGACAGATTTTTTGAGAAGCTTTTCATGGCAATTTTTACTCTCAGAGTTTTTGCCAGAAATCTGCTGAGAGGAAGTCGCCGAAGAAATACTTTTTGTATTTTATTTTTGATGTCTGGCCTGGGATTCGAACTCGGGCCTTTCGTCTAATAAGCCAACACACTACCTACTAGACCACGGCGACTTTGGAAGAACTCACCACACTATAAACCCACCATACTTCGATTTTATTCACCACATTTTGTAAAAACTCACTACATCCACAAAATTCAAAAAAATTAAATTTTGTTGCTTTTCTTTCCAACCAGCAGCGAGCAAACAAACACAAAAACAACAACACTCACTCATTCATTCCACCAACATCATTCTTTTTTTGGTTGAACCAGAGCGAACACCTTAACCCTTAACTACCTTACTAACTAACCTTTTTTACCTACCAACATTCCAATATTACGCCGTTATGTTTTTTGTTTACCTGGGCTTTGAACAGTGGGGTCTTATTAATAAGGCTACTTACTTTAACTTGTCACTACCTATTATTAGACAGACAGACCACATGTAATTAAACAAACGGGGCTTAACTTTTATTTAATAAACCAGGAAACGGAAAAAGAATGAGCGAACTATTTATTAAAATATATATTGTTACGAAAACGAAAAACATCGTTTAACAAAAGCCACACATACACGTACAAGTAAGTAAGTACACAAGTATGAAAGAGAAGGGAGAGAAGAAGAGAAGTAAGCGAACGCAACAACAAGCAATGAGAACAAAATGCACAAACAACAATGAAGTCGCAATAAAGAGCTTAATTGAAACGAAACACATGTTTGTTTTCAGTTCACCACGATATACAACTTCACGATACAACAACTTGCTTGTTCGTTATTATTCTCTGCATACAAGCAATAACACTTGTACGTACAATAGCGATCTTCAAACTGACAGCCTACTTGCCTTTTTATATACGCACGAATCAGTCTGATGAACATTCTTGAAGCAGAATGTTCTTGTTCTCGCCTTCTCGAGAATTCTATCGCGACTGCATTGTTGTATGTGTATTTTGTTCTCATTACTTGTTGTTGCGCTCGCTTACTTGTCTATCCCCTTCTCCTTTATACTCGTGTCTGTCTCCTTTCCTGTCATACTGTTGTTGTTGGTATATATACAACCAAGTTCGTTGTACAGTCGTTTTGACTTACCTGCACAACTAACTTTTGCAAGAATTTTTGTGCAGATACGCCAAAAATGCAGCTAAATTAAATTTTTTACTTTAATTATAGATTACTCTCTCAAAGCACGAATCAAAATGTTGTGCAGGTAAATGCAATGTGCACGTAAATAAAAGGCAGCTAAATCAAAACTACTGTATTTTGTTAGTGTAGCTTTTGTTTATCGTTAATGTTAACCGATGATTTGATTTTCCTAACACTGCTGCCCACTTAAGCCTGTTCGTCCCGAATAGGCTCATTATCTCTTCTCCCGTATTTTGCCAGTCGCTCTACGTGTACGACCTTCATTTTTGTTCGGGGGCTGCTAGCTTTCTGTATCCTGCACACGACATCGTTTTACCGCTTTATTACTTTGTACGCGTTCCATCCCAACTAGTTTGTAGCCTGGGGAAAAATCCCTTCTTTCGCTTTGGGGTGTAGAGTAAAACCATTTATCCCTCATGGAAGCCGTCCGTGTTTGCTGCTCGATCATACCTGGCTTTCATTCTATCACCGACAGGAAAAGGGCCTGCTACGTCCATCGCTATTCGCTTGGAAGGTGCGCCCGAGTTATGTTGTTTGTTGCAGCTGACCTTGACTTCTTTTTACTGGACCTTTAGCTGCAATACACTGGGTACAGGTTGCTATCAAATCCGTCACTTCTTTATGCTTCAGATCAGTCTTCTTCTTCGATATGCATTCGCCGGACATCAACGATGAATTCCTTCTTCTCAGCCTTCCCATGTTTTATGTCTCTTTGTTTTGTTAATGGCGATAGTTCGGAATCATTTTTGATTTTCTTGCGTTGTCTTCTCACTTTTATAACTTCAGACAACTTCACAAATTTGTTTTTACTTTGTTTGCAATCAACGAACTCTATTCTGAACGTAATTAAAAAGGTAAAAAACGTAATAATATTTATTGTTTGAACGAACAAAAACGAATTTGATGAAAAAAGTACTGAAAGCTTGGCGTGGGTACTGCGCGGTATTTTTGAAAGGAAAGAGTACTGATTCTTCAACACTGATATACATATATACACATACATATATAGGGTTATTCATTTCGTGGTTTCAAAAGTAAACGTAAATAAAACACATATAAAATATTTTTTTCATGATATTTCTTTTTTATTGTAAAGTTTGAACGTTGACATTATGTACACATCATTTAAATGATCTCCACGCGAAGTGTTGCAAGCATTGATTCTTTTGAGGTAATTTTCGACCACTTTTTGACACATATTGGGCGGTATCTCAGCCATAACTTGACGAATGTTGGTGTTTAAGTGCTCAAGAGTTGAAAGTTTATCTGCATAAACACGGTCTTTCGCGTAGCCCCACAAAACAAAAAGTCTAATGTTGTCAAATCGCATGATCTTGGTGGCCAGTTGATATCGCCACGACGAGAAATTATGCGGCCAGGAAATGTCTCTTGCAATAAAGCCATATTCGCTCGAGTTGTGTGGCTTGTGGCACCGTCTTGTTGAAACCACATATTCTCCAAGTCGTATTCTTCAATAGCAGGCAAAAAAAAGTCGGTTATCATATGACCATAACGCTCCGAATTGACGGTGACAGTCGTTCCATGGTCGTTTTCGAAGAAGTAAGGTCCAATCACACTTTCGGACCAAAGAGCGCACCAAACAGTGACTTTTTCTGGATGTAATGGCCTCTCTTCAATTACTTGAGGATTCTCAGAACCCCAAATACGACAATTTTGTTTATTAACATGCCCACCAAGTGTGAAATGTGCTTCATCGCTGAAGAAAATTTTGTAAGAAAAATTGCCGTCCACCGCCAATCACCATTTTTGTAGTAGGTTTTGATAATTTTTTAGAAGTCGCCGTGGTCTAGTAGGTAGTGTGTTGGCTTATTAGACGAAAGGCCCGAGTTCGATTCCCAGGTCCGGCATCAAAATGAAATATGAAAAAATATTTCTTCGGCGACTTCCTCTCAGCAAATTTCTGGCAAAAACTCTGAGAGTAAAAATTGCCATGAAAAGCTTCTCAAAAAATCTGTCGTTCGGAGTCGACTTTAAACTGTAGGTCCCGCCACTCATGTATAAAATTAACGCACACAACATGAGTGGTGTTGAGAAGCTAAGCCGTAATCCTGACTGAAGGCTTGTAATGGCCAATTATGTATGTATGTATGTTTGATAATTTGTATGCGTTGTGTGATAGTTAAGCGATCCATTTTCGCCAATGTCTGACTTTCAACTGAAAAGAAAAAAAATTTGGTTCACAACTTAGTTTGACAGATGTCGAATACCAGTCCCATACTTTTGAAACCACGAAATGGATAGCCCTTTATTATTAAACTTTTGTTTCAATTTATATTGCATTGATTATATAGTATTTATTGATTATTATTATTACAATTATTTTTTACAATGATTTTATTTAAAACTGATCATTGATAAACAGCAACATTTAATTTTTTTTTTAATTTTTTCTTTTTTTTCTCAATACATAAATAATTTTATTCTAAATAGTGTTGTAAACACATCTACATATATATATCCGTACCTTATGTTAAATTATACATACATTTGTATCCGATAATTATATCTAAGAGCGAGTGTCAAATATACTGGTTTTTACGACAATTTGAATAATTGTTTAAAGCATTATAAGCATTATAAGCAAGGTTTAAGGGCGAAAAAGGGATTTGTTTGTTAATAATATATATATATATATGCCTGGTTAATATATGTATTATATGTATTATATATATTATATATATTATATTATATATTATATATGTATTATATATATTATATTATATATTATATATGTATATGCCTGGTTAATATATGTATTATATGTATTATATATATTATATATATTATATTATTATATATATTATATATATATATTATATTATATATATTATATATATTATATTATATCTATTATATTATATATATTATATTATATATATTATATTATATATATTATATTATATATTATATATGTATTATATATATTATATTATATATTATATATGTATATGTCTGGTTAATATATGTATTATATGTTAAATACTTGTTAAATAGTAATATTAGTATATATATGTATTTAGTTTCCTTTATAATATATGTAGTTATGCTAATTATATTATTGCTAGCACAGCAGCCTGGTTATACAGAATTGAAATGTGAAGTTATCCTTTCATTCTGTATGATGATGTAAGAGATTTTAATCATTTTAAATCCATCATAGCCAATGAACCTTCAGAATCACTTGATGATGGCTGACATATTGATTCTAAAGATTCATTCGAATCTGATGCCAAAGAGGATGATGACCTTGAATCCTCATTGGAGTTGCTGTTTTTAATAAGTTCTTGTTGTAAAACTCTATTCTTGACTTCTTTGCTTTCATTTCCATGTTTACTTGCTGTTAAGCTGGTAGCCGTTGTTGTTTGAAATAAATTTGCGGCCACAGCTGTTGTTGAATTTAAAGTTTGTTTTAGGTTGGTTGTTAAACTCCTCTCTACCGTTTTTGCAGTTGTGGTGGTAGATGATGTAGCTGTAGTTCTAATCAAATTTAAATCGTTATCTAAAGTCGCAGTTGCACTTGCAAGTGTTGGGTCTGTAGTTAGAATCTCAGTATAAGATTCTTTGGTATTTGCATCTAGATCGGAGATTGCATCTAGAAGTGTAGTTGTTATTTTGCTTCGAACACTATCTATGAAGGTAGAGGTTGGGGTTGAAGTTTTTATTCCACAGTGATTTGTTGTAGTTATTGTTGCTGTTGAACTTTGTGAATTATTTAATGTGACAACTTCAGTAATAGTTTCACTTGCATTTGAATCTAAACCGGCGGTTAATGGTAAAGTTGTAGTTTTAAACAAAATTGAATCCTTATTTGGATTTATAACTGAAGTTTTTGTTAACGTTTCACAAGGAATTCCACTTAAATTTGTAACTGTATTCGAAACTGTCACATTTTCATTTGAAATCCTGCTCTCGTTGGTATTTGTAGTTCGGATTATTGGTTTTGGAATGTTTTCTAAAGTTTCATTTGGAATTATTGTACTAGGGATAGAGTTTGTAAACGAGGTAACGCTTGTGGCCTTTGCACTCTTTATTGTAGTTGTAGTCGGGGGATTAGGGTTTGTAGTTGTTTCTTCTTTATCTGTAGACGTGTTCAAAGTTTCATTTGTTGTTTCTTTTAAATGAGAATCTAAAATTGTATGTGAAGACTTTAATGTTTGAATTTCGTAGTGACTTGAAGTGATATCATCTGCATATGCATGCGGGGTTGTTGGTGGTTTTAAGACTGCCTTTGTAGTTTTGATTGTATTGGATTTTCTGGTATGTATTTCATTTAGAATTGAGCTTAACATTGCAGGTTTTTTGGGTATATCAGGTTTTTTGCTGCTAGGTTTCTCTGCAATGTTTAACAAAGTACTAATTGTAGTTGTTATCGGTGGCCGTAGTTTATTTAAATCCTCAATGTCCTCGATTGTCTTAGTACACGTTGTGGGCGTGCCTTCGGTTATAATAATCGGTATGATTTCCTCGGTGGGTGTTGGCAGATTAAATATTGTATCCGTAAATGAGGTGACATTGTGCAGTGGCAAGTCCAAGTTTAAAAAACGTTTACCCGGATATAAGTTGGCATAATCATTTTGCTTAAATATATTGCTGCTGGTTTGCTCTTCTAACACATCAATTGAGGGTATCTTATAAAGCTGATATTGAGTTAATGGAGTCCGTACACTATTCACTGATCTGGTATAATTATTGACATCATGACATTTGTTAAGATACTTTGTAAACGTGGATAAATTATTTTGGTGATGAATGACATCGATTGGTGTTCGGTTTTGCCTGTTGAACACTGCCAGATATTGGTGGGAGTTTAGTTGGAGAGCCGTATTCAGATTCCAATTCATTGCACAATCTATTTGAAATTATTACAAACAATACAAAGAATTACAATTAAAATGAAACTCAATATTGTAATGCCTCTACGAAGAGTAAACTTAGGTATTCGTGGATGTGTATGTATGTACGATGTTTTCGGAAATAATTTCCTTTAGCATTCTAGTGAGTATTGACGATTACACTACCTGAGCTTCATACCTTCCGGTGATTCTTCATCTTCACATATGGCATCACGTTCACATTCTTTTTTCTTCATGTTGCCTGCAGTTTTGCCATACGAATCAGTCATTTTACTGTTTGTAGTATTTGAAACCATTGATGTTTGCACCACTACATCCATATGGGAATCCAAAGAAAATTGCTTGCCAGACATCAAAATGCCACGTACACGTCTACGCATTGATGGCGAATCCTGATGCTGAAACGAATTTAAGAAAAAATATTCCAAATATTTTAAGTTCGAATTCGAAGTCGAATATTTTCTAAAATAAAATAAAACATTTACCGTAATTCGTATGCCGGCATAGGTTTTCGCCAAAAATTCATCAGCATCAAATAATGCCGCAAAAGAGCCGTTAACGATTTTCGGCGATAATGGTGAATTCGAAAGTAATAAACTGGAACCAAAGCCTTCGCATTTCTCCTTGGTATCTGCAAGACAAATTCCAATGTTTTGTGTAAGAAAAGCAAATAATTCAAATCATTTTCATTATGAACGAAACTTTTTTTTTTTAGCAAACCTTTCAAGTACACTCTATTCAAAATGGTGATGTTCATTTCATCTAAAATGGCAGTGGCGGAATTTTTGATTTCCATCCAATCCCTTAGAATATCATCGACTGTGGTACGCGTTGAGGTAACCGTAAAACGTATAACATATTTGCCTTTCAATGAGGAGGGTATACAATGCAAATTGCCACGATGATTTAGGCGTTTCAAAAGACGTTCAGTTATTTCGTTTTCACCTTTTATGCGAAAGACCACAAGACCTGTGTGGGGGGAAAAAAATGGCAATTAGTTTATGAACACCCAACCCAACAGATTCGAATGGAATTACCCAAATGCCTTTTGGCTGGAATCTCGAAACGATGATCGGCTAATACAAGAGCTTCAAATTTTTGAGCCAAACGTACACCCTCACGTATATGACGCTGCAGACCTTTAATGCCAAAGGAGCGTAAAACAAACCAAATTTTCAAGGCTCTAAAACGTCGACTCAATGGTATTTGCCAATGCATGTAATCAATAGCAACACCGGAATTTTCATGCTGCAAGTACAATGGCTCCACATTGAATGTTCGATGCACTGCTGTGCTATCTTTTACCCTGTGCGAACAAAATAATAACCGTAATGAGATGAAAACGAAACTCACAAATAATAGGCTTATAAATCATGTCTCTGAAACAACACTTACCACAAGGCGGTGGCATCGAAGTGTATCATTAGCCATTTGGAAGGATTAAAGGCAATTGAATCGGCTTTTTCAATACCCTTCAGCCACGTGCGAAACTCTGGACATATGAAAGCACTGCCCGCATAAGCGGCATCCACATGCAGCCACAAATTAAATTCACGACAAACGTTGCCTACTTCTTCCAAATTGTCAAATGAACAGGAGCCAGTTGTGCCCAGCGTAGCACAGACCTAGAAAAAGAAAAACAAAAATGAAATGAATGGAAAAGGAGAAAGGAAAACAAATTTCTTGTCGTTTTTCTTTAACAAACTTGGTTTATGCACACACACACACACACACTCTCTTGACAATACTAATCGGCTTTTACTTGTTGCTTTAGATTCTGTCAAGTAGTCATCATGTCAAGCTATGAAAAATAATTTACTTTGATTCCCCAATGAATATCTTCCATTTGAAAAAGTATCTACAAATTGTTATTGTTTTTGTTTTTTTAATTCTCATTTCTTAAACAGAAGCGTACGGTGGTTGGTTGTTCACATCTGTTGACAGCATCACTAAATTTAAATTGTCGCCGTTATTATGTGGTAGCAAAACGAAGCTTGTTTTTTAGCCATTGTTTTAATTAATTAATTTTAATTTGGATTTGCTTGTATAATAGAGAGAGAGAGTGATTTAATATCTAAAAAGTTTTTCTTAAAACGGCTTAAAATAAAGGAGGAGATTTCTCGATCGATTTTAAAAAAAGAACTGCAAACTCGTACTCAAAACAAGATGCAAAAAAAAAAAGAAAATTTGGCTTACTTTCTTACGCAATTGGTCATTGGCAATCATTTAGTCACGATTACGATCTAGATTGTCACACAACCCACGTTGCGTGTGTTCATTTTTATACATGAGTGGCGGGACCTACAGTTTAAAGTCGACTCCGAACGACAGATTTTTGAGAGACTTTTCATGACACATTTTATTTACTCTCAGAGTTTTTGATTGTCAGGGCTAGGGATTAAACTCATGAGCTCCCGTTTAGTAATCCAAGATACAACCAACTAAACTACGGTGACTACACTACTTAAGAACAAAGAAAACGTTACGCAATAGAAAAAATTAACTCGATTTTCTGGAGGTAAAGTCCTTTTCTGTCGTTAAGGAAGGGTACAGACGATTGTGGTGTGTTTCCTTAAGTTTTTGCTTGAGGTACCAAAACTAAATAAATTTTCACTTCAAACATATTAGCGTCACTTGAGGAAAAACTTACCCAAAACGGCACTAATCCCTGGCGTATGTCATCCTCAATAGCTTCCCTTAAAAGTTGGCCACGCATTGATAAATTTTCATCAGCTTCTATGTAACGCATACGTACCAGACCTTAAAAATATCAATTGCAATAAAACACAATTTATTTTTAAAACACAATTAAGTTACATATTAATCATACCTATTAGGGCGGCCTTTTCCACACTTGAATGTGCCTGATCAGAACAATAGGCCACTAAACGGGCATTTATTTCAGCATCTTGATAGCCCGGCCGCTTTTCGTGAAAACGTTGTATGGCTCGTGTTCTACCGGCCAATAAACACACCAGTGTTGCTTCGCTGGCCGTTGTTTGTACAACACCGCCACCACGACTCGTACTATTCAAGTGTAAAAACTCATCGGGTAAGTTAATCATTTTGCCCAACCAATTCATAACAATGATCTCTAATTCTGTACAGGCTGGTGAACTGGCCCAGGTGAAACCCAGACAGTTAATGGCATCGGCTAACATATCACCCAATAAAGAGGGAAATGAATTTAAAGCGGGAAAATATGCATGCATATGTGGACTCTGCCAATGGGTTATGCCGGGCATAATAACACGATTCACATCGCTGAAGATCGTCTCCCAATTTTCACCTTCAATTGGTGCCGAGTCTGGTAATAAGTTTTTCATATAGCCCGGCTTAACATCGGGATACACACGACGATCTCGAATGTTTTCCAAATAATCGGCAATGTAGTCGACCATTTCTTTGCCTACAAAGAGAGAGGAGAAACGGGGAAAAAGAAAGAAAATTCAATAAAAAAAGTGAATACTAAATAATTAAACAGTTTTTACGTGGTACGTCTGAGAAATGGAAAACCTGATTAAAGGCTTTTTCAACAGCCTTTAGCCACGTGCGAAACTCTGGACAATTGGAGGCATTGCTATTGATTTTATGCATTGGAAAATACCATTGGTTCGACGTTTTAGAGCCTTGAAAATTTGGTTTGTTTTATGCTCCTTTGGCATTAAAGGTCTGCAGCGCCATATACGTGGGGGTGTACGTTTGGCGCAAAAATTTGAGGCTCTTGTATTAGCTGATCATCGTTTCGAGATTCCAGCCAAAAGGCATTTGGGTAATTCCATTCGAATCTGTTGGGTGTTCATAAACTAATTGCCATTTACTGCTCTACAGGTCTTGTGGTCTTATTTCATTTGTCATTACAACCCTTCAGTCACGAATACAACCTAAGTTCTGCCACCAAACATGTTATGTGTATTAATTTTATCTAGGAGTGGCAGGACTTACAGTTTAAAGCCGATTCCAAACGACCGATTTTTGGGAATCTTTCTTAATGGCAATTTTGCTCTCAAAGTTCTGGCCAGAAGACGGTCGAGGGGAAGTCGCCGAAAGAAATATTTTTTTCACATTTCGTTTCGTTAGAGATATCTGGGCTGGAACCACGACCCCACAACTAATGAGTCACCATGGTCTATTAGGCAGTGTGTTGGCTTATTAGACGAAAGGCCCGAGTTCAAATCCCAGGTCAGACATCAAAACGAAAATATGAAAATATTTCTTCGGCGACTTCCTCTCAGCAGATTTCTGGCAAAAACTCTGTCAAGTGATTTATTCTCAGTTTGGTTTGGCAATTCATCATGAATAGACTCACGCCTGAACAACGCTTGCAAATAGTGCAATTTTATTTCGATTTATTGAAAGGCACGTTTGGTGACCGCCTAATTTCACGTTTTGGACCTGTGAATTAACCTCCGAGATCTTGTTATTTAGCACCGCTAGACTACTTTCTGTGGGGGCTATGTAAAGTCATTGGTCTATGCGGTAAAGCCACAAACGCTTGACCATTTGGAAGACAACATTCGCCGTGTTATTGCCGATATACGGCCACAAATGTTGGAAAAAGTCATCGAAAATTGGACATCCAGATTGGACTACATCCGCGCCAGCCGTGGCGGTCATATGCCAGAAATCATATTTAAAATGTAATGCCACAAGATTATCTTTCGGATAAATAAAATTCATGTCAATCGAATAATCCATCGTTGTTTTATTGCAACCTAAAGTTCTATACCTGTGTAAAAAACACCCTTTATATGTTGCTTTATGCTAACTCGAAATAAACAACATCATACGTGTTACTGATGAATATGATGTTAAATCATATGAATATGATGAGTACTTTAAACTTTGAATATGAGTAGAGGTTCCATGATATTAAAATAAGTATGAATGCTTATATGTATGTAAGTATTAGAAATTATGAGTAAGATTCGATTGTACTCATCTTTTTGAATACTCATTGCTGATCTCTGCTCTAAACTCATTTGATGGAGTCCCATCCATAAGAAACCGTTAAAAAATAATCGAATAGTTTAGATGAAGTCATCTCAACATGAATCATATGCTGTTTAAAACAAACAAAAAAAACCGAAAACTTTTTTCTTTTCATAATGAAAGATAAAGAGAAAGTTTTCATGAGTTCTTTTGCAAGTAATTGACTTTAAAAGTTTTATTTTTTTTTTGTGTTTCTTTTCTTTGCTAAAATACAAATAAACAGTGTATTAAAACACAATAGAAATTTACACAACTTACATACATATGTACATATGGGACATGGACCCCCTAAACAAGGGTCATAAATAGTCAAATAAATTTTAAATTAAATTTAAAAGGAGTTTTATGGCCTTTGCAAATACAATGAATGGATGGAAATAATAATGACAATGAAGGCTTTAGAAGTTGCAAAAATAAATAAAAATCTATGACCAGAGTTAAGTTAAGCTGTTAACACAGTATGTGTCATCAATTGTTGTTGTTGCTGTTGTTAGAATTATATGTCACTTTGTGACTTTTGTGTCACTTACCCCTTTGACGGTATTCTGTGAAATCCATAATGACTGACTGCTTGGGTGGGCTGGAGGTGTGGGTGCGGGTTCACTGATTGGGGGTAATGGTTGGCTGCAGTCCCGGGTTCAGTTCAGTTGATTAGGCTGCTCAAAGCTAGAAAAGTAAGTGTAAAATGGCATGAAAATACAAAGAATTGGGTTAAACACTTATGCTAGTAAAAGTAGCAGTAATTGCAGTAGTAGGGGTGCAGGGGTGTTATTTCAAAGTACATATTCACAATAAATTAGGTAAAGCCTGTATTTATTTTATTTTAACTTTTCACTTCTTTATTCGTACATAATGGCCTCCTCTCTTTATATTTACTTGTTCGTTGGTTTTTTTTTTTAATTTTTTCTTCCATTTTTTGGCTTAAAGCCGTTTAATGTAGTCACCCAGCCAGCCAGCCAGCCAGCCAGCCACAGCTACAGTTAACGTATGTAAATATTTTTGCCAAATACTCACTCACTCACTCGCTGGTATTGTAGAATAATTTTGTAATTCAGGAAATAATTTGTAATTTTACTAACTGCTTGGGAGTGGTGGTTGGTGATGTTGGCTTAACTCGGGATTTGTTACTCTTTTCGGTTTTGTCTTCTTTCTTTCTGTTTTTCTTTGCTTCACTGTTCCTTTTTAGTGGAACTTGGGGCTCTAAAAGACCTCAGCAGTTCGTTCTAAATGATGAAATTGTACTGAACGATTTTCATATGAAAAGTATTGAAAAAATCGTTTTTTTTTTCTTCTGTAATTGTAGGGCTTCATCGTTGGCTTTTTCGATAACTAAACAGCAAGTCACAACACAAATATGGGCGTACTTAAGACCTTTTATGCCTATGGTTTGGAAAATGTGTTTGAAATCTTGTTTAACTAAGGGCATGGGGATGAAGTGTTGCATTTTCTTGTCATTTTTTTGCTATTTGCTTAAAAATCGCTTTTTTTCTACATGCAAATAAATGTCACAATAAAAAAAAGAACAAAAAAACAACAAACTAAAGGAAATTACATTGAGAATTTGATATTTCTATGGAATTCTGTTAATTTGAAAATAGAATTTGATTGCATTAATTGCAGCGTATAACAATTACAGCGTTTGGCAGCTGTCAGTCAGTTTCTTTCTGCAAATGAAAATTAATTGTACAAATTTGTATAAAAATGTGCCTTTGTAGCTTATGTCCACTTGATGGTCTGGAATTTGTGAATGAATTTTAAATTTTATACCCTCAAGTGTATGCTCATAAGCAATCGATAGCTTTAAGTGTAATTCTCGATAACCGAATACATACATAATTGGTCATTACAACCCTTCAGTCAGGATTACGACTTAGTTTCTTACACCACTTATGTTGTGTGCGTTAATTTTTATCCATATAAGTGTCGGGTACTACAATTTAAAGTCGACTCCGAACGACGGATTTTTGAGAAACTTTTCATGGGAATTTTTTGTTTAACCTCAGAGTTTTTTGCCAGAAATCTGCTGAGAGAAAGTCGCCGATGCAATACTTTTTTGATGTCTGACTTGGGGTTTGAACCCAGGCTTTACGTCTAATAAGCCAATACACTACCTACCTACTAGACTACGGCGACTTCACAACCGATAACCGTTCGGCGAAAAGCTGGATTAGCCGTCTTTAGAATATGAAAACCAATGAAAACGTAATTTCGGTAAGCATTTGCATTGTTATGCTAGGAAATAACGTACATACCGTGAACGTTTGATTAATTCTAGCTTAATAGTGGCTTTGTATCAGGCACTTCAAAAACTTTCACAAACTGGACTTTGGTGAAATGATTTCCCTATAGTTTAACGTCGACTGCGAACGATAGATTTGAAAGACTTTTTCGTGGCAATTAGTTATTCTCGCTACTTTAGCCATAATTTTTTTCAAACGATTTTTTTTTTTTGCTTTTCTTAAAAATCCATTCAAACTCCATTTGGTAGCAGATTTTTGTCTCAATTGGTAAAAAAACCTGGGGCCAAATCACCGCATTCGATATCGAGTACTTTATTATCGAAATGTGGTTAACGTGGATCCCGGCAATCGTTATCGTAACGTATCTCCTCGAAGTTGTACTCGATTTGTAACTGGTCATCGAGTTAATAATCGGAATAAATTACGATCGAGTACCGTGATCCAAGAAATTGTGGACATCGGAAATAGTGTTTACTCGATTGTGCATTCGATATCGAATGCGGTGATTTGGCCCCTGTTCAAATTAACTTTCCCAGAAACAGATTTAACTAACTCTGTATCTATAGCACAAAATATTAAAACCATCATATGACCGTATAACAGAGGCAATGGAGACCTGTTCTACAGCAGCGCCGGAAATCCTGTTGAATTAAAGTCCACTGCACACAATATTGAAGATGAGGATGATGGGAGAAGGTTTAATATGAAAGTTATTAGAGAATTTCGTGACCTAATGAATCGAATGTCAGCCACTATCTCCTTAACTGTCTGTCTCCCGAACAGGAATAGTTCACTCTATGATTTCGAGAAATGCTTGACAGCGAGACTTAGCAACAAAAGTGAATGGAGTAATCTGGAAACTACATTTTTCCATCCTTTAAAAGAAGGACTATTTTGTGGTATACAGATGGGTTAAGAACAGTTACTGGGACACCAGCGGTCCTAGAATGAAATGACTCCAGCTCATGGTGAAAATTTCCAGATATTGCCCAAGCGGAAATCATCTCTGCCATCGTAAGATGTACCCAATTCAACTTGGATATGAGTTACAACGGAAGGGACCTAACAATCCTATCTGACAGTCAAGCCGTCATTGAGATTGTCTATGGGAAGCTGAATGAAGATGTTAAGGAAAATAGAGCGCAAATGTACAAATTCGCAGCAATAAGCAGGCAGGTAGGCTTACGACCTTTCGGTTAAGTGGGGGCAGATATTTGAAAGCGTATATAAAACTCTTCTCAAACCAAATTGTTTGGAGTCAATCACAACTTTTATTATGAAATTACAATAAGAGGAGATTTCTGTTATGCATCAGAATTTCTAGGAACACAAACTGACTTTACGTACGTAATTGGCATTTACAATCCTTTAGTCAGGATTCTGAAACTAGCTTCTCACACCAGGACCTACAGTTTAAAGTCGATGCGGAACGACAGATTTTTTGAGAAACTTTTCATGGCATTATTATTATTTGCTGTCAGAGTTTTTAACCAGAAATCTGCTGAGAGGAAGTCACCGAAGAAATATTTTTTCTCTTCATATTTTCGTTTTTATGTCTGACTAGACAAACTGAGTTTAGTTACTAAACTTTAGTAACTGATACATTGATATGGTTGATATGGTTGTTGAGAATGGGAACCGTTGAATGGGATGAATCAGAACACATTATTGAATAGTGTGAGGCATTCCAAAGGGAAACCTCTGGGTGCATATTAGATGCTGTGCATTGATTTGGCCTCATTGACACCGAACAGCATCCTGAAGTTTGTCAGACCAATAGTTTTAAAGGAGAACCTATGTACATAGATGAAGAGCAGTACAATAGATCACATGTTTGTAGTACTTTGTTACTAAAACAACCCAGAATTTAGAACAAAGATGGTCTTAAAACTGTGAAACTATATTCGCGTGGACAATTTATTAAAAAAACGAAAACATTTTGCAAAATTCTTTTCACAATAAATTAAATAATTTTGAATATAATTTCTTGAATTATGTTTTTTGTTGAAAAGTTCTTACATTTTAAAATTTTTTTTTAAATTTTTTGAATTTTTTAAAAACACAACTGATTAGAATTGTTTATTTAAACACCCTAAATCACTAGGAAAACTATTTACAATCGAATTGAAACTGAACACTAGTGACGCTTAAGCAATCCTTTTTATAGCTGCTGCTGTTGCTGTTGACCACTGTAAAAATCCTTTGTTTTTGGCCTCCTGCAAAATATCCCGAAACAATTTCATTGGCTGGTTAAAAAACTGAATACACACAAGGAAACATCAACAACAACAACAACAAATGCTCTAACATTAACAGAAAGAAGGGATGATATACAATACAGGCATAAAGAAACACTCATTGTACACATGCATACATACATACATGCATACATTCATGCATACGTTCATGCATTCATACAATTCATAGCAGGGATAACAACTGTGGAATAATTTTTATTTTTTTAGTTGGTTTTGTTTGATTGTCGTAGTTTTCGTTGGCCAATGGAAAGACAGCAGAAACTTTGTAAATCTTATATATAAAAATGAATGTGTGTTTGATTGTATGTTTGTATGTTTGAAGTTTATAGACGATTAAACGGCTGAACCGATTTTCTTGAAATTTTCACAGTATCTTCCTGTATGTCTGGAAGGAGTTATAGGCTACTTTTAATGTTGATATTCCAAATGAGCGAGGGGCCATACCCACGTATGCTACATACTACATACTTAATATTTAATTGCATTTGAAATATATTACTCGTACGCATAGTAGTTACCCCTACAAGTATGCTATCTGTGATTCTTGATGTATAAAACCAAAGAAAATAAAGTGTAAAGAACGACGCGGGGGGAAAGATAGAAGGGAAAGAAAAAAATTTTGTAACCAACATTTGTGAAAAAATTCACCAAATAAGAAAAAATATAACCAAAATTAAATTCGTAGACTTTTGTTTTATTTATTTTTTTTTTTCAAGTTTAAATTATCTATATATATAAAAATGAATGTACTTTATGGAATCGTAAACTATGCATTTAATCTTTAGCAAAGTTGTTGCGCATGAGCCGACGAAGGTTTCTAAGTTGGTATAACCAATTTCCGACAGATGGCGCCACTGAAAATTCTTCGAAATTAATTAAATCGTAAACTGTGCATTTGATCCTGTGTTGAAAAGAAAAGAAAAGAGCATTACTAGCCTCAGAATCAGCATTGAGACTGAAAAATCTTCGAGTACATGCCGCACAGATCCGTTCGCATGAATCACTTGAACAATGAATCACTTGATCGAATGCGTACTACTCAGGCCCGTTCGTCTGAATCATCTGGACAACGGGAAACAAAATCAATAAAATGATTCAAACTTAATTGGATATTTGTCTAATGTCTTTCCTTCAAATTTATTTTAGTTTGTAGTGCAGCAAAGCGCGCAGGGTACAGCTAGTATTGTTATAAAGAGAAATAGAAACTCTAGAATAATGCCTGTGTGTGTGTGTAATTGTAATTGTATTGTATTGTTATATTTTTTTTTGTCTTGGACCGGAGGTGGGAATCTTCGAAAGACACTTTTGCTCCAACAAAAGAGTGCACGATTTACCATCACTGGTATCGTCGTAAGTGTGTGTGTGCATGTGTGTGCGTTACCAAATAATCTCATTTCTTTTGTCGCATATTTTCCTTGTGTGGAGCATAAATTTATTGTGACATTTTTTACTAATTAAGTTGGCCGTAAATTGTCATTTGGGACAACTTAAAATAGCCAAGAATTGTTTAAATATACGAAACCAAAATTTGACCAACAATAAGGCGATTAGCAAAGATTGATTTAATAAAAATGGTATACGAGTACATAGTAGCATAGTTACACAATTCATTCGTATTAATATTCGAATTTAAGGTACGGAATTTTGAAAAGTCCTTAACGAACATCGGTTTAATGTCCGTCCTTGTGCACGTATGCTTTGGATTTCTCAGAGAAATTACGGATCATTGAAAGTTAACTTTTATATTCGTTCCGGGACATAGAGATTTCAATTTATATTGCATTGTTGGATAGCATTGAAATTGCATTAATGATTAGCAGACTTCTCTGGGCGACTGGACCAGATACTGGCATAGATCACAATTAAGGCAATTGGGATTACCGCGAACGTTGACTACATGACTCCAGCCCTACGACTTCTCAATGAGATTCAGGACATCCATTCCTTATAAAGAGATTTGGAATAATGGTTCTGCATATCTTGTAAAGAACGCAGTGCAAATCTTCACTGATAGATCCAAACTGAACGGACCCGTTGCTGGCACAAGGTTGCCGAATCATTGTACTTTCTCTTAAGCGCAAGTCTCAACAATACAGGCTGCGGTGAAAGTTATTGGGAAAGCAACTATCCTCAAGCGGCTTACTCCTACGTGATGAGCTACCAAACGGTATACAATTGTGACAGATATTCAAATGAGGTAATAAAACGATATAATGTGCATATCATATGGTTACCAGGACACAATGGTATTCCAGGTAACCTGCAGGCAACAATCATCGAGTCCCACATTACTGTTTGGCGTTTCTCGTATTCTTATAAAATATTTTTCTATAATTCTTGCTGTAAAAAGGTTTAATTTAGCTTTTCTTTTATGGAAGAGTGTTCAACAGCCGTGATTTACAATTTTATTCGGAGTAAAACTTGTTACATCTCCTTTAAAGTTCTCGAAAGAGCGCACATGGATTATGTAAGGTCGTGTACACTATACCACCACTCGTAAATCGGCAGTGGTTTATTCATAGAGAGAGCCTTGCATTTCACTTTGTGTGAAACAGTGGACATATCCATACATTTTAACGGTTTTCAACTAAAATACCGTAAAAATCCATGCCTATTATCGATAACAATTATTGAAAAGCATTCAACAATATTAATTGTTGTTGCTAAAAATAAAACGGTACATGCATAAAACCAAAGACAATTTGTAACAGAAGCCAGAATCATTTGTTAAACTATCAAGTTGTTCTTGTTGTTGCTCTGTCATAATATTATGAAATTGTTAAAAAAAATTAAAACAAAAAAAACACAGAAAAGTTTAAAAATTCCAATAAAAAACAGAAAACACTGTAAGTGAGTAAAAAAAGTCGTGAAATAAAAAAACATAAACATAACGGTACGTTGTCAGTAAAATAACAGTCATTCCAAACAGTCAGTCATCAATTTGTAGTCTTTTTCAACGCTTCTATTTGTTGTCGTTGTTTTTATTGTTAAAATCGGCAACGAGCCCAAAAATATTTCACACATTCATTCGTACACATTTTTAGAGATACTTATTTGTGAAACATTAACAGCAACAACAATAATAACAATAACAACAATTAGAATAATATATTGTATGGAGTATGAAACAGATATTAACAACAAACTCTTGTTGTTGCTGTCGCTGTTGTTTAAATATTTAAAAAGAATCACGTTCGTCAGTATGTCAATAAGAATAAATTTTTAAATACATACTTTTAATACAACAACACCAACAGTAACAACAACAACATTAACAGTCACAATTCTGAATAAATAAAGAAGAAACAACAAATTAACATTTTTAAATATGACTGTGTATGTATATTATTTTAGCGTGTTTTTTGTTTTTGTTTCATTATTATTATTGTTGTTTTTGTTTTCCTACTTTATTTTTATTTATATTTTGGCTGACTGTGTCTGAGAGGTCATTGAGCTTTGCTTACCGGGCTCTACGGTATTTCGTAAGAATATACCGCTATACACATTATGGGATTCTATAAAAACAGCAACAACAGCATACAGCCAGGCAACAGCAAAATAAACTTAATTTTTTGTTTAATGAAACTAAAAAGTGCTTATTTATGAAAAATACTCACACACACACACACACACTGAAAACAATAACAAAAATAACAACAAATTAAATAAAATTCCCAAAAAGAAAAATACTTTTACACTCACTTTCTTACATTTTTCTTTTAGGTTTTTTGCTCTGGGCTCTGAAAGAGCAAAAACCCCAAAAAAAAATTTACAATAACAACAAAAATGCAAAATACAAAATAAAAACAAGAGAGTTTTAAATACTAAAGATGGGAAATTAATAATCGTATCCACCACACCTTTGGAATTATTTACAGCCAATTACCGACTCATAAATAATATCCATACGAATGAATAAACGCGTATTAAATAATAGAAAGAAAAGAAGAAATCTTTGAAGAAAAAAATTTATAAAATTTTTGTTTTATAGCATTTTCAGTTTAAATTAAACCTTTTTCAAAATAAATGAAACCTTTTTCAAAATGAACGAAACCTTTTTCAGATTAAACGAAATAAATATGTATGTAGAAACAAACATGTTATGAAATTTTTGTATAGGAACAATCAGCTGTCTTAAGCTGGGCTTTTTATAGTGTACAATGGTGGACAACTAGATTAGCTCACACCTAATATGCCAACTACTGCAAGTAACTACAAGTAAGCTATTCACGACTAGTCAGGTCCAGTAATATAATTTCCTTATGAGTATTGAACCAACATTATTGAATGGATGGGGGTTTCAAAACAATACTTTATAAAATATTTATCGTAAGGGCAATATATTCTTAACTTTCCAATTTATTCAGACTATATAGGTTTACCATTCCTCCTACCATTTCACAGAACAAAGTTGCATAGCTAAACTACAACAACTACAAGAAAACTGTTATATTTTGAAAGAGTTTAACAGCTACTACGTATGTACATACATATGTAGCAATGTACCAATGTATGTAAGTGTTCTTAATTTTAAAAATGGAACAATTTGGTATTTTTCTATTGTAAAGTGTTGCCAATTATTACAGTTAATTAAACAGTAGCAATTATTTACTTAAATTAGTACAAATTACTGTTTTTTTCTTCTTAAAAAAAAACTGGTTAAAATGGAAAACTTTTTTTGCAACATCATTACACACACATGCACATAAAACAAAAAAAGTAATACAAAGAAAAGAAAAGAAAAACGTTCCCATAAAAGCCATTTAACAGAAAATTTAACATTTTCTTCTAACGGGTCTGACAAATTAATATCAATTTCATAACCGTCACCATTTAACAAATAATAACATACCCACACACACACACACTAAGAGAATAATTACAATGTGATTAAACAGCTTATTCTTCTTCTTTACAGTGTCATTGTGTACTCTTCCGAAGAAATTTCTCTTAAAACATTCTTAAATCCGCTCTCTCTTAATGTAAAAAGTATTTTTTTATTACTTTCTTGTTGTTTTTTTTGTTCTTCATCGCATAATTAAAATCCCATAAACCTGATATTTATGAGAGAGAGAATTCTTATGCATACAAATGAGCTTGTATGAGTGTGTGCGTGTGTGTGTATAAAAATAATCCCGTTCTTTTACTCTGTTGCTTTTTCTGTTTACTTCTTATTATTCGTATGTGTTCTTTTTTTGTTTTCACGTTATTGTTTTGATTCCCATATTCTTTAGCACACTGATGTAAAGAACGTTCGATGACCCCAAGTTGCTTGGCTTAGTACAATGATCGTTCGTTAATACAAAAAAAAAAAAAAACAACAACAAAAAATGCAAAAGAAAACAAAAACAATAATAAATAAAAAAATTATGATGTTTTTTTTTGCTTTGCTTTGCCTTCACAGCAACAGCAGTGGCAGTAGTAATTGAACGAGCGTGTTTTTATACTCGTACATATCTGGGAGGATCTAAGTGTATGTATAGTGGGCAAAAAAAATGTGTTAATTTTTTATTAGCAACTTTGTAAAACGAATATTTTATAATTTTTTCTTTGTATTGATGATTATTTTTAGTTTCACTTCAATTTCAATTTTAAAAACTGAGGGACTAGGATATTTTCAAAATTTATACGAAATGAGAGCTGATATAAGGAGAGACAAAGACTCTTCTCAAATCAAAAGGATTGGACGTAATCAAAACTTTTCCTAGTACATAAATTACAAAGAGATCAGAATGAATCATCAGAACATATTTGATCAATTCACACAAGCCGTTGTATCGTTGTATTAATTGTATTGTTGGAAGAACATACAACAGCGTATGATTGTTGTTGATAATTTTCATATAAAAATCCGATACACTTATATACATTTTTTCCATGGGGCAATTCACACAATCCGTTGTATCGTTGTATTCATTGTATTGTTGGAAGAACATACAACAGCGTATGATTGTTGTTGATAATTTTCATACAAAAATCCGATACACTTATACACATTTTTTCCATATGTTTTTAAAAGTTGTATTGGTTTCGTGCTATCAAATTGTGTGAATGAAGAAAATGTGTATATGTTGTCATATGTTGTGTTGGTTTCGGGCTATATGTTTGAATGCCACGAAATACACAATACAGCATAGCATTGAGCGTTCACAAACAAACAAATGTATTCAATACAACATACACGATACAAAGTTGTGTGAATTGCCCAATTGTGAAGCATTAATGCAACCCAGAACGAAACACCTATGTATGTTGATGCATATCAGGTGTTATTTAGGAAATTATCCTTGTTGATACCCAGCAGAACGCTATAGTTGGTCAGGGCAATAGCTTTAGAGAAAGCTTTATAAGGATACTCTATAGGTATAGCTACAGATTGCGGTTACAACAATAGATTGTACCGTCGCAATACTTTGACATCTCTTCACGACAATAAGAATATGAATCATAGTGGTGCTTATTTTTTGTGACCACTGTCAGTGTGTTTGTTTGTGTATATTTTCATAGAATCTTTATTATTTTTTAATATCGTTTCTCTTGCTGTTGCGGCTGTCGTTGTTTACAACATTGCTGAGTCAGTCGAATAGCGGTACTTCGAAAACTTGTTTTCTTAACTTGAAAGATGTACAACCAACGACAACAAAAAAAAACTTTTGCCGCCAAACTCCAACGCAACATACCGTACCATGCACTTAAAACAATTACAATAACAACTTGTACATCATCATTATCATCATCATCATTATTGTCATTATTATTATAATTTTCATTACGATAATAAATAAATTATCATGATCGTTAGTTGACTGATGTACTTGAATGCTTGAATGGCAATTGGGAGAGAAAAAGAAATTCAATTTTGTCAAGTGATTTCTTCTTTGGTTCTTAGAAACAAAAATATTTTGGAAACATTTTTGAAAATTTCTTTCCTTTCCAACAATTTAGTGAGAAAAACGCAAAGATATCTCTCAATATATACACATACATATATATTTTAAATTTTATTTTACACCCTCCCCCGAGTACATACATATATCATTTACAGTTTTATAGCGTTCTTTATTGGTCGCCCTTGGCTGTACAATTTTAACAACAAATTGTTATTGAAACCTGTCATCTTCAGATGTTTAACATCCCATCTCCCTCCCTTTTCTTTCATTCCCATATTTCAGTCATTGTTGTTGCGTTAACGATTTGTTTGTTTGTGTTTTCTTTTTTATTGTATTTACTCTTGCATTCACACTTTTTGCTTTACTTGTATGATAAAAAAATATTACGCAATTGCTACGGTACCAATACTCCTGTAACTCTTTCTTCTTCTTTTATTTCTTTTTATAAAATGCGTGTGAGCAAAAAAAAAATATTGAAACAAAGCACATCCCCATTAAACAACAACAACAACAAAGCAAGCAACGCATTTGCAAAGATGCGATAACATTTATTATAAATAGCAAGCAACAGTAATGCTAATGACGCGCATTTTTGTTTACATTTTATGCCATAAACGAATATGTATTCCAGTATAAAAAAGTGTATTGTGCGTATGTATCTACATATGTCTGTATTTAATTATAATTTATATTTGTTTTTAATAATAAATAAAAATCTATTCAAACAATAACAATAAAGAGAAAATGGTTTAGAAAATGTTCAATGATTTATAACAGAGCCCGGCAATTCCTATGCACGCGTGCATGTCAGCCCTTACAACAACGTACTCTCACGATCAAAAACACACTCAGTTTCGTTTGAGAATTCATTGAAAGAGGTTGTGTTGTCGCATGCTTCTTGCTTTTGTACATGAAGATCTGCTAATGCAGGGATGTACAGTATGAATATCCCAGAAAGTTTTCTATTAAATATGTATATTTCCAAAAAAAAAAAACCATTTTAATCTAAAATGCTTTCTTAAATCAAAATAATCAAAGAAGTCTAAACGAATTTTACAAATTTTAATTTAATAAACTAATATTTTTAATTAAAATACCACCATTTAAAAATTTAAATTTTCCATGCCTGCATTGTAGTGAATTTAAGAGTATAAATTTTTCTCTTTTCTTATTTTTCGCTCTGCAACAACTGACCAATAGCAAGCGTTGCCGGGCTCTGATTTATAAGATCATTCTGCTGCGTTAGTTTTGCGAATAATGATGAACTAACCTCCTAGTGGGAGATTCATTACCACTATTGTCAGGTACTGTGAAAACATGATTTCGCAAAATTGAGAAAAGTTTGGTTTGTTAAAATCCAGCTGGGTTGGGAGTAAGAGAATCAATCTAAAATAGTTAGGTATGTAGAAGTGTCTGTCGACCCAAGAGGCCTATTGCGTTAGAACAGTCCTTCATTTTCCCTAGTCTTGGCTAGAGCTCTTGCGGAAGTCATTGGCCATATGGCCAAGACCAATGCTTCTCGTATGAGTACTTAGCTGTCCACCCTTTGTCTCGTCTTTAACACATTTACTGTGTTATCTCGCCCGCTTTCGCAGCCGTCCACGTGGTGGTAATCGATAGCTCCATTGTCAAATCTAAGTTTGCAGTATAGCTCTAGGTAGTAGTGGTACCGCTTCAGGTCCATTCATCACGCATATCACTATGCCGTGGTAACCATAAGATGCTCGTTCAGACTTGCGATAGGCATAGACCCTCCTAGATGTCATGATGGAAGAACCCAGTGCTCTGGCAATAAAAAGTTAATCGAAAACAAAAATGAATGGCTCGTTGCAAGGCATAAAGTCACCAGTCGATCAATGATCACCTTTGTAAAGAAAACAATTAAAAAGTATCGGAATTTGTCACGAGTTGACAGTGATTGGATGTAAAACTTTAATTGGAGTCAGACTGTCATCAGCAATATAGACAAGAGATTAATTTCATTGGAAAAAAAAACTGACATTGAATAACCCACAACCATACATAAGTACATACATATGTACGTATTATAATACAGCAACTAGAGTGTGGGTTCTGTCTTGCTTTTATAGCGCGGGATAGGTGTACATGGATTACTCAGATTATCTGGAATTTTGGAAGAGAACCGTTAATCACCATTTTTAATTAATAAATACAATTTAATTTAATTTGACAAAATATTTCCATTTTTTTGTTTCGTTAATCCTGTATTAAAGTTTTTTTTTCGTAAGTCAAACGCTTGTGAGAGCTGAAAAGGAAACAGCTTTAGAGCGTTCAAAGCGTTATTATCACAGCCAAACAAAAGAGTGCGAATGCATATGTGCAACAGGCCAAGATAAAGATGTTTAAGCTGGTTGCTGGTAGACTCACCAACAGGCTGATTTTGGTGTATACAACGAAATAAACCGTTAGTTGTTTGCTCTGGTGTCTTACACAAAAAGAAGGAACACGACAACAGCAACAATAACTCTGGCTTTAAAGCAAAGTGAACATTGAGAAAAGCATTCATGGAAAGTCAAGTTTTCGTTGTTTTAAATAAAAAAAAACAAAAACAATCAACAGACACATACAAAATTGTTTTTTTTGTTGTTATGTTTTGTATTTTCGTTTCTCATCTTCTGCATCTTCTTTTACTTCATTGATTTTTTTTTTTTTTTGAATTTTTACAAAGGCAAAGAATGCTGGCAGGCCAACAGTCAACAACAGGCATCTTTTGGCCAACAATTGTAAAGAAAGGTTTTTCAGTGTGTAACCGTTTGTCCAGCCGAGGAAGTCAAAGTTTTTTTTTTCACAAAAAAAAGTTCACTTTTTCATTTGTTTATTTAAAATGAAATAAATTTTTAAACAAAAAAAGAAATAACACAATTAAAAGTAATAAAAACAAAAATAGAAAAAAAGAAAAAAGAGTTTAGCGCTTAAACGCTAAAATGTTAAAAAATAATGCCTTCCGTAACATGTTTATGATTAAAAGGCTATTGCCTTCACATACACGCCACAGAGCAAAAACATAAAAACCGTTACAATTTACTCCTCTGATCTATTTTTAAAATGAAATGAAAGCATGTGTTGCTTGTCCTAGCATAGCTGAGCTTAGGAATTGAAAACAAATACCGATGCATGTCATCATGCATGCAAGTAGTCGTGTTAACATGGATGTAAGTACAATTGTGTGTGAGTGAGAAAAACAACAGAGAGTATAAATAAAGTGTAATAGAGAGAGAGAGAGTAGTTGACGAGAATAGAGAGCATGTATGTAAAAAATAACAGTTATATTTATGTGTGATGCCAATTAAGGCAATTTTTAAAATAAAAATTGAATAAAAGCGATTTTTCAAAGATTCGATTTGGAAATTTACAAAATATATGACTACTAATCAACAACAACATTAATAGCAAATACAACAAAAAATATAATGCCCAGCACTATAAGAGGTAAGTCAAATGATAAAAACATTCCTATTTCCATGTTTTCCCTGCACAACATTTCATTCTATTCTAATCCCAGATTGTTGTGATACAATTCAGACTTATCAATTTTGGGAAAGAATTAAAATTAATAAAAAAAAATAACGTTAGCTAAGGTTAAATTTCTCAGACAGCCAGGCTTAATGAGAGGTCAATAGGTTATTTGTAATATTCCTAAAAATATCAAATGTGGGAATCGTAATGCTTAAATATTTCCTATCCTTGTTAGATTTTAAATTCCATCAACTTAATTGCATCCTGTAATAGCCCGCAAGGAAAATTTTAAGTCTTGCCATTTCAGGGTGTCCAAAAATTACACTCAAAAAAGTCTTTGACTCTCTCCTATTTTACTTAAAATTCTCTTCTCCTACATTACAACAAAAATGTGAAAAATGTGTGGCTGTGTGTGTATGTTAGTGAGCATGCACTAATTTTGTTGTGAATCAAAATAATAACAACAACATGCAGTTGCCACCTTCTATTATTTTTGGGGCACACACACACACACACCAAAAAACATAAATTGAACTTGACCACACACTTCTTTTGTCATAATTTTTTTACCCACATTTTTTATATTTGTTGTTCTTGTTGTTATTTTCAATTTTCTTATCGTACATTTTTGGTTGTAAACATACATTAGAGTTCACAACTACTGTTATTGTGTTGGACTTCTCAAACGTGCTCAATAACGAGACACACAACTTGCAACCTAAACAATGAACGAACGACCAACCGAACGGAAAACTTGTTTGTTCGTTTGTTGTTGTAGCAACAAACAACATATTTTACGTACATACATACATACATATTTTAGCCGCAAACCCGTCTAGGTTTGTTTTGAAAAATGTTTGCACATTAATTAACGTTTTTGGTTCTTTTTTTTTTTGTATTGGTGGTGTGTTGTTTGTTATGAGATTGCAACATGGTTGCGCAATATATAGAATTAAAAATAAATATTACTAAAGCTGACACACAACTACTACCACTATCACTACCACCACGCAACAGCAACATTAACTTCACAGTAACAACATGTTTTATGTCTAAATATGAGTGTTTTTTTATCTGCTTCGCCTTCTTCGTTTAGTATAACGATGTTTGATATACGAAATAATTACGAATACGAAAACATTAACTTATGTTGTACATGCGACGTGCACAACACATTTGAATTTAGGCCTGGACATGTGTATGTGTGCGTAACTAACAGGTTTCTATATTAAAAAGAAAAATGCATGTGTACCTTACAGTAACTGGGACTTTATTACGGGACTTATTTTGTTATTGTTTTTCCTTATACAGTAATCAAGTTTGATTTTCTTACTTAGAGCAGAGAGCTGAAAGAGAAGCCAATGCAAAAAACAGTAAGTAATTGCTGTTTGTGTAAGAATTTTGTAAGAGAAAGAGGCTAATAAAGATGAGTACTATTTACATACCCATATAATTGGCTTCTTTACTATATATAATAGAAATTGTTACACAGGCAGTGTTGTGCATAACATAAGCACAATAAATTCACTACAGGCCATTTTTAAGTTAAATAAATCTCAACAAATTAAATAATTAATGAATATGTCCTCAAGAGATAGATACAATGATTAAGTCCAGAAAAAAGCTAGAAACAGCAAAAAAAATTGAACATTTTGTCTATGTGAGCTATGTACATATGTACATTAGAGCGACTCACCAAAAAAAGTGCTCGATGTACCCTCCTAAAAATGAACCTTGGACTTTTTTAAGATGACATTGAAAATATTTCGGCTCCAGATTTGAGCTCTCGTGAGCTGCACCATTTTGAAAAAGGGTATATTTTTCCATGTTTTGTCAATTTGAGAATCTGTTTCCTTACCAACATATACAATATGGGTGTCATAAGAAAGGCGCGTCCAACTGTATATACAATTTGTCCAAGGACGATCATCCAAGTCCTTTTTTTAAGGATATTGTGTTAAAAATAACGGTTTTTGAATTTTTTCTTCTGGGTTGTTTGTAATAAAATAACCAAATTAACATATTTTAATCTTTAGTCGATTTAATTAAATACGGATCTCAGCTTTTTTTGAAATTCGCCCTAGTTCGCGTTTTTTGAGGATAGTTTTGTAAACATAAACAATAAAATTTAATAACTTTTTTAATTTGGGAAATAACATATGCCGAGAAAAAGTCGTGGATCATTTCTTTTTTTCTTTCTTTACTCTTATTTTCATCCATACATCATCTAGAAACTAAATCCGCTATCATATTAGAGTTACCACAAAATTGCATTTATATATATTCCAGAGCACCGTGTAAAACGCATTTAATCTGCTGAAATCTAAATTATTTACATACAAAGATGATGTACTTGGCAAAAGAAAAAATTTGATACCCGTATTGACCTATTTAAAACGAAGGGTTACCACCCCATTGCATTTTTGGCAAAACGCGAACTAGGGCGAATTTCAAAAAAATATACCCTTTTTCAAAATGGTCCAGCTCACGAGAGGTCAAAGCTGGAGCCGAAATATTTTAAATGTCATCATAAAATATACCAATGTTCATTTTGAGGGGGGTACATCTTGCACGAATTTCGCTTCCATACAACTTGAGTCGCTCTAATGTACATACATATGTACATATGACCTCTAAGATTAAAGTTCTGTAGAAAAAGGAAAGGATTTTTGCTGTTAATTGTAACAATCTGTACTGAGTCAAGGGAGTTTTCAAATCTATTTTCAATTATAATAAAGCCTCAACAAAGCCTAACTTAATTACCTATACGCTGTAATTAACATTCAACATCATATGTTATCGCTTCAAACTGCACAAACATTCTAAAGAAAGACGCTAAATAAAGTCTTTAGTAAAGGGTTGCAGACTAATCGTTTCGTATTTTTTTTTTTTTTTTACTTTAATTTTGAAAATTTTAAAATTAAATTCAATTAAACATTTGATTTTTTAGTTTTAAAATGATTAAGAAAATTAAATTTTATTTTTACCAATTCAAACGTCTGCTATTATTCTGCCCATTTCTTTAATTAGCCGCTGCACAGTGTTGGAAAAGAAATGTTTAAATGATCTTTTTTACAGTCTTTTAATTTTTTAGTTAGTTTCAAGCACTTACTAGAATTATGTAAAGATTTACGATTACTTTTTAAATACAACATACATATGTACAAACATACATCTGAAATTAATCTTGAATACATACTTTCTATTTAAATTTTCTTACCTACAAAAAAACTATGTTTAAAAAATTTTTTTAAACAGTATTTCTTTAATTATTTCACTTGTATTACGAATAGCATAGCATAGCCAGTAATTCATGGGAAAAATTGTTGCTATTGTTGCATAAATTATAATTCAAGAATTGTTCTCTTTTAAAAAACAATGAAAACCAGTTAAAAAATTCATTAAATTTTACCTTAAAACTACATTTTAAGAATTATAATTGCAAGAATGTGTACATCTTACTTAATATGTACATATGTATACAGACATACATATCTACATATAACAGGTAATGTTTTTTTTATCAATTAACATACTTAAGAAAATTAAAATATTTCTTTTATTATTTTTATTATGACATAAAAAGTTTACTTCCATTTCTATTTTCACAAAAGAAAATATTTGGCAATACTGTTTTTGGGGAAATTAAAAAACTATTTATTTGGATACAAGTATTTCCACATCATTTCTCGCAATATGAAGAAAGTACGTATTCAAGTTCTGTCTTCAAACCACACCACCATGTCTCTGTTCTTGTTTAACGTTTTGAGATTTGCTTTCAAATCTCCAAAATTCCAAAAATATGCAAAAATTGCCGTATTGAAAGTACGCCACTGTTTTTAGGGGATGATTTTAATGGCACAAATTAAAGTTTACATATAGACTTCCAGTCAATGCACTTGGCATTATGCCTACTAACCCTATTTTCCTATATTCCAGTGACGAGTCCTATTTTTCACAGTGTTGTTGTATTTTATTTTTTGTTACGAGTACCTTCATGTATGTAAGTGTATATGTGTGCGTGAGAGTAAGTTTGATTTTAAGGAAATAAAACAAAACAAACAACGAAATGGAAAGAAACATGTATGCAGGCCTGCATTATAACATGGCTCCCCCACCCTCTCTCATTCGCTCATAGCTTTTTAAATGCTCTCATTAATAATCGTACTCTCCGTGATAAAAAAAGGAGATTCTTCTATAAACAAAAGAAACGAAACGAAATGAAACCAAGGCAGACAGGCAGGCATGCAAGCAGGCTGGCTAAAGGGATTGCTTTATGTTTTGCTTCTGTTGTGTCAGTGTTGTGTTGGCGTGTGTATGCATGTGTTAGTTTTTCTACTGTTTGGTATGAAAATAGAGAGAAAAAAAACCAAAATAAAAATAGAGAAATAGAAGAATAAATAAGGGTTAAGTGAAAAGTGAAAATATATGCTTGTGAAAGTTTTTATTTTATTAACACACATAAGCAAACAAACAAACAAACATACGCACTCTCTGACACACTTAACCAACAACAACAACAAAAAAAAGGTGCTCAGTGTGCAATATGAAAAATATGTAAGAAGGGAGTGTAAAATGTTTCATACCAGCATAACAGCAGGCCAGTGTTAAGGCAGAGTTGTAAAGTATGCATTCATTAAACATGGGAAATTATGTTTAAGTATTCGAAATTACATAAATGTTTGGCTATAACCAAATCGGGGTTTACACGGTAATATATATTAAATATCGTCTGATATTTGCAATTTTTGTGTGCAAGAAAACGGTGTTGTGTAGAATACGTCGGAAAATTTGAGTTTATCAAGACTTTATTGTGTCAGGGATGCATTCTTCTGCAAACAAATAAAATACATATATATATAGAGGACAACATCTGTGAATAATTAAAATAAATAAATTGTGAAAAAGAAAAGAACACAATAAAGAAATGTTTTCATTTTATTTTGTTTCGGTTCTTTCTTCCAATTTTATTACGTAAAGTACAATTGACTTCAAAACTACCCCCTCAAATGAATTCACTCATTTAAGGTTCTGTTTGCATAGCATAACAATTTATAGCATGTTTTTTATACGCAATCCTGGAACGTTATGAAAAACTGGAAGAATTTTCGTGTCCTTGCTGGATATACCGAAATGAAAACAAACAAAAAAAAAAAACCTACAACAACAACAACGACAACAAAATAAAATGTATAAAAAACATACTCTGCTGCATTCTGTTGTGATTTGACTTGACGAAGAGAAGTATTTAACGCTGTTAATACAACAAAATATTCAAATAAAGCAACAACAACAAAAAAAATATTCTCACAAGATTCAAAATAAACAACAACAACAACGACGACAATTTTAATAAAGAAGGAAATAAATCCGAACAACATGTGTTAATAAAATGAATAAATAAACAATAAACAAATAGATAATGACAAGAAAATATGGCAACACTTAATTAAAAAAAACAAAAAGAAAAATATTGATTTTTCGTTTTATTTATATTCTAACGGTAATTTTAAAACATAAGGGGCATGGTTGGCACAAGGAACAGTAAAACTAAAACAAGTGAGAGAAAAACATTGTTCGCGTTGCATTTTTGAGAGTGTTTCTGTGCTTTTTTTTTTCTTTTCAATGTTTTTATTTTGAAACGACACACTTCCAATTACTTTGACATTATTAAAGGCATTACCAACAAAAATAAAAAACGAAAAAAACGGAATAAAACAAAGAGAGAGAGAGGAAGAGAGAGGAGAGGAAAGTGTACTACTGATTTTTCTAACTCTCTGCGCTTTTCGTGTATGAGTGCCTGTGTGTGTGTGTTTGGGTGTTTTTATATTGTGAAAAAAACCCCCGTTGGTTTCTTCTATCGTCCTTAATATGAAGAGTGCGCACACGCTGATGCATTTTTATAATCATCAGGATTGTTGTTGCAGCCAGGATACATATTCTCACTGATAGAAAAGCAATCGACGAAGAAGAAGAAGAAAAAGAAGAAGCAGAATTAGCGAAAGCACAAGAAAAATCTACAATCAAGGCAGTCATCCATCCATCCAACCATCCAGTCTCTCTGTTAGTGTTTGTGCAATACAGAAAAGTTTAGAATTGCATTTCAATGAAGCAATACAGGAAAAACTGTGTGAACAAAACTACTTAAAAATAAAATGAAAATGAAAAATAAAAATAAAAAGAAAAAATTAAAATTGAAATTAAAAAAATGCATTAGAAATGATAATTTAAGGATTTAAACAAAACAACAACAATAGCAACAAATTGGAAATTATTTGTAAACAAATCATAACTTTCAATGGAATGTACGAATGAAATTAATTAAAAACAAAACCTTTTGTTTTGTGGCGTGTTTAAAAAACAAAAAGAAATGATTTTTTAATAAGAAATTTTCTTTCGGTTTTCGTATGTGAATTTTCATCCTTTAAATTAATGCTCTCCGTACAACACTAAGCAACAGCAACAACAATGGCAACAGCAACAGCAACAAGAAGAATCAAAATAATAGAGATTCACTTTCGTTAAATTGTAAAGCGAAAGAAAGAAAAAAGACAAAAAAAAGAAAACGTTAAACAAAAAAGAAACAAAAAGGAGAATTAAAAGCAATTTGTAATTATTTTTAAAAGCAATTTATTTTGAAACAAAATTAAATTTAAATTAAAAAAAGCAAAAAAAAACCAAAATTAAAAACGTTTTTTATAAGTGCACTTAAAAGGCTGATTTTTTTTATTACAACCAAAATAAAAAACGTAAAACCCATCTCTTTTATTATTAAGTTTTACAAAAACAAACAAAATTTAATTAAAAATATTTAACGACAACAAAAACAAAACCAAATCAAACAATTCTTTTTTAAAACCAAAAACAAACAAAAAAAATTAAAAAAAAAACGAAAAAATATTAAAGTTTGGTTTTCTTTTTTAAAAATCTTTAAAAAAATTTAAGAAACGTATTTTTTTTAATCGAAATAATTATTTAAACGTTGTGATTCTAAGTTTTATTATAAAATAAAATTGTTAAACAAAAACTAAGACTAAATAAATAATCATCGTAAACAAAATAAAACCACAATATTAATCGAAACGTACGTATTCATTAACAGAATGTAAGTGCCACAGCTACAGTGTATTTCTCACACTTACACATCCTATCGTACATACACACATGCATGCATACACAACATACACATCATTCGTTTTATGTTTGTGTATGCTGGAGAGTGTGTGCACATTTTTCTTAAATACCCAGCAAACCAAAAAACGTGTCTTATGAAATCGAAAACAAATCTTTAAAGGAGAACGTTACATGGACGGTAAAAAGAGGAAAACGTTGACCAGACGACTCTTGAAATCTGTACTACTTGAGCAGCCAATTATGCAGAATTTCCGTTTCATTGTTTCCATTGCCAAAATTTCAACAAAATAATGAAAACAATGCAAGTTAAAAAATAACATTTTTAAAACACTTTAATACAGGTCAAAGGAAACCCAGTGCCCTGACTTTCCAATAGGAGAACGCTGCTGGAATGATCTCTGTGAAATTGCGGTGAGCCTATGTGGCCAAGTCTGAGCAGCTCTTGTAAAGGGTCCGCCAAATAACTTTTTTTTTTTTGAAAATTCTTTTAAAAAAAACTACTGAATATTTTCTGAAATTTTTTTTTTATTTGAAAGCACAATCCTTCCGGTTAATAATGGAAAATAATTTCATTCAAATGGCTGCCTCGGCTGGCCATGCAGTAGCCTACACGATCGGTACAATTTTTAAGCACATTATCGATTGTGTGCAGCTGTATTTCACCAATGACTTCACGAATATTGTCCTTTAAAGCGTCAATTGTCTATGGCTTGTCGGCGTAATACTTATCTTTGACGGCACCCCACAAATAATAGTCCAACGGTGTCAAATCGTAGCTCCGAGGTGGCCAAACGACATCAGCTCTGCGGCTGATAATGCGATCTTCAAAAACAGGGCGCAAAACATCGAGTGTAGCTTCGGCTGTGTGGCACGTAGCGCCGTCCTGTTGAAAACAAATGTTGCCAATATCCTCCTCTTCAATTTTTGTGAACAAAAATTCGTTCAACATGGCCCGATAACGATCGCCATTGACTGTAACGGCCACTCCTTGCTCATTTTCGAAGACAAATGGCCCAATTATGCCTCTGGACCAAAATCCACACCAAACAGTGACTCGTTTTGGGTGCGTCGGCTTTTCAATGTATACATACATAATTGGCCATTACAACCCTTCAGTCAGGATTACGGCCTAGCTTCTCAACACCACTCATGTTGTGTGCGTTAATTTTATAAATGAGTGGCGGGACCTACAGTTTAAAGTCGACTCCGAACGACACATTTTTTGAGAAGCTTGCGTGCGGGTTTTCTGTGCCCCAAATGCGACAATTTTGCTTGTTTACATACCCGCCAAGATTCATCTGAAAAGATGACTTTTTTTTTTTGCCAAAATCGGCATCTTCTGTAAGTCGATCGCAGGCCCACTTAGCGAAGCGAAAACGCATATACACAACCATATTCGTTCAGCGGAAGGATAAAACTAATTATCTGTTAAATCAGACATGAGCTAAGTGTTACCAATCACGAAATAAGCACTAGTTGAAAAACAAAACGTTAGATGGTGGACCCTTTATATGCTGGTGACCTACTCTTAGTTGATATTTCTGAAGTAGGAAGCTTCATATGAAAGACCATGTATTTAACCGTGCGCTCCTTTTGTATATTTCTTTTCGAGTTTTAAGCTGTGGATTAGCCAATGAAAAGCACTATGCGTTGCAGGAAAAATATTCTTTCTTCAGATGCACTATTCGTATGTTTAACACTGTTTCCTGTTACTTCCTTACTAAATGGGTCATTATAACCTTTCAGACAGCATTATGACCTAGCTTCTCACATGTGTGTGTTAGTTTTAATCATAAGTGGCGCTACCTTCACAGTTTAAATGCGACTCCGAACGATAGTTTGCTTTAGGGAATACATATATGATGCCCGGGTAGATTACAATGAATTTCTTTTAAGAGTGTCTGCCAACTTATCTAACTTTACCTTACCTTACCAATATAATAGAATTCCATTTATGAAAACTCAGCGACCAAAGCATATACAGTCTGTAACAGTTTTGTATTTGTCATATCCGTTGTAGATTCTCATATTATCTACCAATTTCACGTCTAAAATATTTACAAAATTATGTTACGACTAGTAATCATCGCAAAATTTCTGGTTTGCTGGGTTGCTTGATTGCATCCCTTATGGGGGCGGCAGGCATTATCAGTCGCATTTATCTTTTGAATTAAGACGTCACACTCGTAAACCTTGTAAATATTTATGCTTCAACATCTAAAGTGTTTAATTAAGAGGACTTATGAAGCAAATATTTTAAGGTTTACAGGCGGGTACATGTTACATACATACATACATACGTACATACATGTACATAATAATCACGATAATCCAGTCTATTAATTAACAAATCTGTCAATCAATCAATCATTTTCTCAATAGAAGAGTTGTCAATATCTTCATTAAATTCGTGTATTTTGGCCTCTGAATATTATATATTCCTTCATATCGCCTACAAATGCTACAAATATCTTAAAAGATACTTGAAAAATGAACGCAAATTTGAAATATTTTTTAAAAAAATAATTTCAAAAGTTTAATTAAAAAAAAATAAAAAAAAAAAAAACAAAAAACAATAAAAATTTACAAAAAAAAAAACAAATTGAAAAATGTAAGACACACATATTGTCCAACGTAAACGGAGGGATAAGAAAAAAAGTAAATAATTTAAACGCACAAAACTTAAGACTCAATTGTTTTAAACAAAAAACAAAAAAAACAAAATTTTAAATAGAAAAAAGAATTCAAAACAAATCTACAAAGTGGAGTCAACAAGCACTGAAAGTGAACAATCATTTTGCCCATCACCCTCGCTTTCGCCAACACCATCGTCATTGCCATCGCTATCGCCAACGCCATCAACGACATCATCAACAGCATCGGCCTCATCGCCGTCGTCATCGCCTAAATGCCTAAACGCACCACCAGTATTCAATTTTAAACGCCTGCTTAAACGTAAATCAACGAATAGCGACGAGCTTACTAGCATTTCACTACACGAACACCCATTGGTCGACGACAAAGCCACAACGGAGAAAACAAATTTGGTTTTGATCCAGCAGCCTATAGGGCCGCGTAGGACAGCAGCATTGACATCAGCAATCGCTGGTGGAGATGACAGTCACGTAACAACGACCTTTACAACGGCGGCGGCCCATTGCGAGACCTTAACGACAGCATCAAATGCTGCAGTCCTTAATGCAAAAGTTCCCTCAATTTCAATATTTCCCTTGCCGTCCAACACCACGGTACGTACCATTTCAACGGCCAATAAGGCTACTTCACCACCATTGACTTTCATAACTTCGACTGCAAGCGCTAAGACTGCCACTCTGGTTAGAAGTGTACCCAGTTTGGTGTTTCAACAAAGACCACAGCAACAACATCAATACCAACAGACTGACAAGTGCACCATTTTTAAATTCGATGTGGTCCGTAAGGCTACACACTCTTCTACAGCGACCACTTCAACATCCACTTCGACCACAAATAATGCCGTTATTGCCGCCTCTATGTCGCCTTCGTCGACGGAAACCACACTTATGATTCCTGCTAATGCTGTCAAATTCGACAGCCAAGATCTTGAAGAATTGGAAGAAGTTTCGCCACAGCATCAACAGACGACGAATCAAAATTTTGGCCAACAACAACAACAGTCACATATTATATCGAACCAGCCGATTATAGTGAAAATCGAACCAACGCAGGCATTTCATATACTCGATGAAAACGATACACGCGTGCTTAGTTTGCCTCTAACCGATAGCGATAAAGTGGGTGCCAGTTGGATTGATCTCAAGGATATTGCTGGCTTACAGACAGCTTCTGGTGCTACACTTTTGGATGTCTGTTTCGAACCGGTAACGGCTCTGTCAAGTAGTAGCAATAACAACAACAACAACAATAATAAAACTTCGACGATAACAACGGCAGAATCAATGACCATCGATATACCAACTGAAATTGTAATTAAACGCCATCATAGTGTAAGCAAAGCCAGCAATAGTCATACAACATCGTTGTCATCCACAGCATCAGGATCAGCATCTTCAACGTCCACCCGTGCGGCGGTCACAATTGCAGCAGCGGCCTCCGCATCAGCTTCGATTTTGGCAACAACAACATCAACAGCTACAAAGGCGACTGGGGTGGCCACAGTAACATCAGCTGCTTCAACATCCAGGGAACAATATACGGGACCGAGCACAAGTGGTGCCATGACAGGTTAGTTTCTAATTTTAAAACAAAAATGTTTTTCAAACAAAAAGTTGAGAAAAAGGAGTGTGGTAACCAATGAAAGACGTTTTCAATTTGATCACATTCAGGAATTGAAAGAGTTATTACACGAAATCGAATAAATCAAGAAATGTGATCAAAGTTATGTTAAGAAGGTTCAAAAAGTAAAATTTTTGCTAATAACCTGGACAATGACCAGATAGATTTGTAGGAATGTTGCTGCAAATTCATCGAAACAGTTTAGCTGAACATATTTAAATCGGTCATGCTTTCGAGCCGTATACTTTGTAATGCCTACGTAACTATTATGTGGATACCATCCCACTTTATTATGTTTCCCAAATAAATTCGGACAAGAATCTGGTTCTTGTCACCATGTTACAGAAAATGTGTTCTATGGTTTAAACTCTTTTCAAGCAAGACCAACATTTTGTCTTATCTAGGAGTCGCAACCGCTAGAGTGGTTGGTATCAGAGATCAGCAATGAATCGTTTTTTCTGCTACTCATAAGCACTCATGAAATTCTGAGTATAAGTGAGCCACCAATATTGAACTTTAACTATGTCTGTACTCTGATTCATTCATACTCACTACAACATTGATTTATAAGTACAGGTTGCAATGAGTTTGAGTACAACGTTGACATCAAACTCATACAATTCGAAATATGTTTGATTCATAAGCCTACTCATCATTTAAATTCATAACTTTAGCAAAATACTTATAAATGATTCGAGTGACACGAATCATTCATCAAAATTTAAAGTCTTAGTTGGTGCATTTGAAAAAAAAAGAAAGACACATGAGCAAAAAAGGCAGAGCAGCAAGCAGAGCAAACATACAACCTTCTAGTAAGTATTTTAGTGTTCGTACGTGAATCATACTTATTTTGTGTTTCTTTTAAGTATATGTTGAGTTATGGAGAGTCGAAATCAACAACAACATACGTGTTGTTAAGTATGAGTATGATGAGTACTTTAAACTTTGAATATGAGTAGAGGTTCCATGATAAGTATGTATAAATGCGTATAAGTATTAGAAATTATGAGTATGATTCCATTTTTCTCATCTTTTTGAATACTCATTGCTGACTTCTGTTGAACAGGTACGTCTTATCCATGGGCGACTGTTGAGGAGAGTTCCAGCGGTCCACCTCCGATGCAACTTCTGCCCTTTTAATCTCACAAAACGGCTCTGAAACAATAACGCGTACGAGGAATTCTGCCCTGCCAGAGTGGTTGGTATCTTGGCTGAGATGTATGACAATTATGTATGATACATTTCGTTTGGTCTGATGGTCACCTGCACCTACAATACATACATACATAATTGGCCATTACAACCCTTCGTCAGGATTACGGCCTAGCTTCTCAACACCACTCATGTTGTGTGCGTTAATTTTATACATGAGTGGCGGGACCTACAGTTTAAAGTCGACTCCGAACGACAGATTTTTTGAGAAGCTTTTCATGGCAATTTTTACTCTCAGAGTTTTTGCCAGAAATCTGCTGAGAGGAAGTCGCCGAAGAAATATTTTCATATTTTCGTTTGAATGTCTGGCCTGGGATTCGAACTCGGGCCTTTCGTCTAATAAGCCAACACACTACCTACTAGACCACGGCGCCTACAATACTAATTGTTAGCATTCGATATAAAATAATCGGCTGCGCCCGTCATGTTTTTTATCTCTAACGACCATCGAAGCAATTATGGTGCCACTTCTTTTGCAAACAGATTAACGTCTTTAAATTACTTTAGATTTGAGATAACGATATGCCTAAATATCTTGGAAACAAACCGTTATTCATGTTTTAATTACTTTTCATTTGACTTTGTGGGCATCTATCTTTCTTAGGCAAAAGAACCCATCTTTAGGTGATTTATGCTGTTGATTTTATTGTTAAAGTTAAAATGAGGTTAAGAGTTCAATAACCATTCATTTGTATTTGTGTTTGAAAATGTTTTTTTTGTTTTTTTTTTTGTTCTTCAATATTGAAATTAATTGTTGGAAATAATAATTTAAAAAGATAAAATTTTCGACAGCTTTACAGAGGCAAAGTTTAAGCGTTTCTTCGACTATTTTGCTGGTATCATAATTATGGCCAAAAAATACTTAGTCAAGGTCAATTACATATATAAAATGTATTTAAAATTGATTATTGCAACACCTGAAACATACAACCGCAACGAAAAAAAAACCAATAAAACCAATTTCTGTTGGTTTTTTGTTTTTTTTTTTTTGGCAATTGCGGTCGTTCTGTAATAAAGTGTAAAACAACAACAACAACAACAACAATATAAAAATAAAAAAAGGAAACACAAAAATTGATAATAAAATAGCATTTCAATTAAAACCTCAACACTATACCATAAGTACTACACATACATACATACATACATACATACAATATGTCTATCTGTCTGTCTCATACTTTGCCATTAGATCACTAGAATTATAAGCAGAAAAAAGAAGAAGAAGAAGAAATAATCCATAAACCATTGATCGTTTGGGTATAAGTTTTAAAGTACGGTTATGGTTAAGAATTGCAGATTTTTGGGGGGTTGAAGAGGTGGGTATTGGAATAACCTTATGGATGGATGGTAGTTCTTCATTTATTTTATCAAAAAAAAAAAAAAAAATTATTGAACGTTTAGGCTGTTTTTTGTTCTTTACAGAACACATGTGTTTGTACATGTGTTCCTAAACAACTACTGGTTTTCTGTCAGTGTTCTTACCATCTCCCCCTCCCCCCTCTGTTGATGGTTTTCCTTTACTAACAAACCACCAACTTCTTTATATCGACTGTGTCGTTGTTGCTTTTTTTTCGGTTTTTTTTTTATTGAAAATAATTCTTGTTCTTGCACAACATTCTTGTTGTGTGTATAACATACATATACAAATGTAAACGTAATGTAATCATATACTCACTACTACTACTACTACTACTGCCACAACAACCACAACAATAACTACAATTGACACTACAATAACAACAACAACAACAACTACTGCATACTACTTGTATTACTTGTTCGTTCTTCTTAACAAACTTGTACAACATTTTATAACGGTATAATTTGTAGTTGACGTTTTTACCGCTATGGTTCGTAATACGGTAAAACGGAATGTATACAAAATAAATGTGTGTGAGTGTGTGTGTGTGTATGTGTTTTATATCTATTGGCCAAAACGTTATGTCGTTACCAACTGCAACAATAACAAATAAAAACTCTTACTAAAGTCGACGAACAAGAAGAACGACAAAGCAAAAGAAGCAACATAAGCCTTCAGCTTAAGAAACGTTACACAGAACACAGAACACACAGAGTAACACACAGTAACACAAAGAATAAGAACAACAAAAGCAAACAAAAAGAAACTAAGAACAGCAACAGCAACAAGTTCTTTGATATTCTGTATGTGATAAGCCTGACTTACCACCATAAGCAGCAGCAGCAACAGCAGCAACAACAGCAGCATTAACCATCAGCAAATACATCGACAGCCAGTCAGTTAGTCTGCTAGTCATTCAAGCCAACCGTTTGTTTTGCCTCAAACTGAGACACACACACACACACACATACACTCGCACATCTAAAACCGAAATAAAAACGGTAAACAGTATAGAAATTGCAAAATATTTACAACATGGATGGCAACGTTCTTTGGCCAAACAACCACTACTAACACAGTTACAGTCTGTCTGTCTGCTTCTCAGCCTATGTTATGTGCCTTCAATGTAATGTTTATCTTCATGAAGCAACAGAGAAGAAGAAGACGAAACAAATTTGGCTTTTTCACTGTTACGGCTTTGGAATAGTTTGAGAATTTTTAAGGGTTTCCAGAAATTGTTTCCGAAGGGTTTCCAAAAAAATTTCAAGGGGCGGCTTTTAACCATTCGTTATTTTTTGCTTCGGTTACAACTTCTTATATTTTCATAAGGTCCCTTTAAAGGTGCCTAAAGACTCATAAAATTCAGATGGGCGTGGCAACATCAATACAGAGTATTGCTGTTTATTTATAAAACCACAGAAATTACATTTTTTTGCGAGTAAGGTGGACCGCATTAACCCGATCTTATAGCCCATTTACAGTACAGCGAAATCTAGTAGATTAGATTTCAAATCTTGCTCAAAATGTAGATCGTTTACACTGGATTTATTTGACAGTAGCAAGATTTCATTTTAATAACAAAAACAGCTGACTGAAATTTAAAAGAAAATAATATTTCCAAATTTAGTTTAATACCAAACAAAAATGAAAAATATAGGACATTTAGTATCGTTTTCATCAAGACCCAATAAAAACCAATCAGATCCAATCAGAAATAATGTTTTAGAATGAGCCACCAAACTTTTAAGTTGTTATGCTTAAAGCTAATATACATAAACAAAACTGATAAAGGGTCCGCCAAATAACTTTTTTTTTTTTGAAAATGCTTTGAAAAAAACTACTGAATATTTTCTCAAATTTCTTTTTTTATTTGAAAGTACAATCCTTCCGGTTAATAATGGAAAAAGAATTTCATTCAAATGGCTGCCTCGGCAGGCCATGCAGTAGCCTACACGATCGGTCCAATTTTTAAGCACATTATCGATTGTGTGCAGCTGTATTTCACCAATGGCTTCACGAATATTGTCCTTTAAAGCGTCAATTGTCTCTGGCTTGTCGGCGTAACACTTATCTTTGACGGCACCCCACAAATGCTACAATTTTGCTTGTTTACATTTCCGCCAAGATCAAAATGAAAAATGGAAATGAAATGGAATCCTCTGAAAAGATGATTTTTTTAGCCAAAATCGGCATCTTCTGTAGGCTACTGCATGGCCAGCCGAGGCAGCCATTTGAATGAAATTATTTTCCATTATTAACCGGAAGAATTGTACTTTCAAATAAAAAAAGAAATTTGAGAAAATATTCAGTAGTTTTTTTCAAAGCATTTTCGAAAAAAAAAGTTATTTGGCGGACCCTTTACAACATTTAGAAAATGTATTTTTAAATTAAAATGTCATTTTTTTCCTGTGCAGCGTTGTATTTTTAAGTATTATTTGGCAAAACACATAGTTGCATTTCTATTTTTACTAGATTTTGAGTAGATTTTGCCGAAATCTACTAAATAAGTAGATTTTGTTTTGTATGGGAAATCTAGTTGAAATCAACTAGATTTGGCTCGAAATCTCATAAGTACTAGATTTCGCTGTAGTGTAAATGGGGTATTACGGAATTGGGTAGATTACGTGGCACCTACTGTGAGAGATTGGAATAATTTCACATTGTGCTATTAAATGTGTCCTACGGGATCACATGAATTCATCAGTATTGAGCTATCAATCAGACAAAAAAGGGTAATGGATCCAGAGCTTTCGATATCTCTCAGATTGCTCGATGACTGAACTATTTTCCAAGGGGTGATTTACGCCATTGGCGTCAACCACGTTCTTTACGGTAGTAATTTCAGGACACCGTATAATTGGGCGTACTTACTGTAAGGGCTGTCCACCTCTGTTTGAATGAGTCCTAAGGCACTTTGGCATTTCGATGCGATCACCAAACACTTAGGAGGTCTATTTCAGCTATGTTCTAAGGATTCCTGCAAACGTTTTGGCAACAGTAAGCCTGGTATCATTAAGTATGTCACATTTCTTGACACTGGCTTTACAAATTTTTTGAAAAACGAAATACGTTTTACGCTGTAAACGATTATCAATAAAAGAAAAAATTCTGCCAACAACTTAGGCTCAAATAGCAAAAAAGCAAAAAAGAAGAAGACACCAATAAGTCAATCAAAACTACCGCTATAATCGATAAGACGATTAGATCTCTAAAGAAATTTTTAATGACTAAAGAAATACAAAACTTAACAGTTTAATTCATACATTTTTTTTATAACAAAGTCAAGGTAAATAATTCAAACAAAAAAAAAAAATAAAAAATCAAATAAAAGTTTGCAAAAACAAAAATTATGTTGAAAATATTACAATTAGTGATGGGAGTTACTTTATTAACGCTTATTATGTTAAACGTTGGATAATAAAATTTAAAGTTACGTACCTACAGACATACATACATACATACGTTACAAAATGATAAAACTCCCTCTTTAGATGTCTATAAAATCGAAAATTTGGAAAAAAAAATTGAAAGAATTACGCCTTCCTATACATACTACATAGATATGTATGTATGTACTTGCTATCAATACTTCTTTTATTACCGCATTAGCCAAACAGCAAGAACATTAGCCACTAAAAAGCTTAGAAAATGGTTAGAAATACCGAAAAAAATAGACAAAAAAAATATGAAAAAACAACAATAAAAACAAGCATTAAAATCGCAACAACTTGAAATAACTGAAAACCGCTTTACAATACAATACAAAACATATGTATGTATGTATACAGTTCTATGAGTGAGAACAACAACAACAATAACAGCAACAATAAAATAAAGAGAACTTCCACAACTATTTATAGGCTATTCACCTTTTGCATACTGTGCTTATAAGCGTCCCACTTTCCAACAGAATAGAACAGAATAAAAAAAATATTGACAATAAGCAAACCAACAAATAACAACAACATTAGCAAAAAAATTCAAACAACCAAAAATAAAAGAAAAAGAAAGAGTAGAGACAAAGAAAGATAGAAGAAAAAGAAGAGTTTCTAATCATACATACATTTGAGAACATAAATGACTTGCGGCTTAAACAAACTGAACGTAAGTATGACTAAATGACTGACTGACCGACTGACTTAAAGAAATAACAGAACCTTGTTCCGCCACAACAATTCTCTGTTTGACTCTCTTCGTCATTAATAACTTCAACGGCGTCTAACGTTTGCTCTATCTCGGTGACTAACTACGCGAGCAACAGCACGGAATCCCAGGCATTCTTTTTTTTTTTTTGTTTTTGTTTCTTTTATGTGTGCGATCCTCTCGTAACTGTCTCTAGTTTAGCTTAAGAAATTACGTCAAAATTCTAGTAAGGCAGGTATGATGGAATTGAATGAATATGACTTGACTTGCCATTGAAAACATGTATGTATGTATGTGTGCGATTGTTTTCTATTTAGAAAGAAATCATACTCTTTCTTAACCAACCAACAACAACAACAACAACAAACAAACAATGTTCATGACGAAAGAATTCGTGTATCCGAATGGAATTTAAAACAAATTTTCAAAAATTCAACATGATGGTGGTCAAGTGGTCAAATAAAGTGATTTTTGTTGTATTTGGACAACGAACCACTTGAACAAACAGAAAAGGATCGCCTACACAACTGAGTATGTGTGTGTGTAGACGATTGCCTAAATATAACCGTAAATGCAGTTCAATACATTAAATCATTTGAACAGGAAAAGGAAATCTAAACTTTATAAATAGGCCTCTCGCTGTAAAAATTTATGTTGCTTTAGTGTACGGACACATGAGACTTTTTGCATCAAGTGCGATGTGATTATCGCTGGTAATTGGAATGAAGGCTTTAGGTTTAGGTTTAGGTCGGAGTGGTAGCTCTGATATCACAAAGCTCACTTGAGCACGCTTAGCGGCCCGTTGTGATGCCACGGGTGAACGCAGTTCCTGTACTAACCAAGTTCCACCAAAATCAGAGAAAAGGAAGAAGTTGGTCAGCGCAAGTGCTGCACAACAAAAGCACGACTACACCGCACTGAAAAACCAGCCAGAAAGTTTGATGAACGAAGCTATATCCTTGATGTCAATAGATGATAGCTCCGTTAAGCTAACAAGGAATGGGGAGCCAAATAACCTATATCTACACCTAGCAAGAGACGGGCACTGGCAAAGAAAGTGAACAACAGTCTCCTCTTCCTCAGTGGACCTGCATCCACGGCAGAAGTCGTTGAAAGGGAGCCTCATTCTTTCCGCGTGTCTACCCATGACGCAGTGACCCGTTAGCACGGCCACTGTAGTCGAGATGCCATCACGACCAAGACCAAGTAATCGGTTGGTACGCCTTCTATCCATCTTGGGCCAGGTGAGTCTAGCGGTGGAGCAGGACTCCTCATTGACCCAGGATAGGTTGGCGTCCCGAAAGAACCTCCGCGCAATGGTCAACTTGACCGAGGCAAGTGGCATGCCCAATTCAACAGAAGAGGATTCCGGAAGGAGCGCACCAGCTCTGGCGAGCTCGTCGGCCCTATAGTTTCCCGGAATTCCACTGTAGCCGGGGACCCACACCAGAGAGATACTGGTGAAGCACCCCGAGAGAAGGTCGAGGCAGCGGCGACATTCCTTAACGATCCTAGAGTCAATCACGGAACCCGATAGAGATCCTATCGCGGCCTGACTGTCAGAGAAGATCGAGACGCGAGTGAAAGGAGCATCGTTGACGAGGATCCATTGAGCGGCCCGGTAAATTGCCATCACCTCCGCCTGAAACACACTGCAGTAGTCCGGCAGACGGAGAGAAGTATTCAGGTCCAGCTTCCCAGAGTAGACACCGCTCCCAACCCCATTATCGAGTTTATAGCCGTCGGTATATATATCAAGGACTTCCGGAGGGACGACCGTATTAGGATTCCAGTCATCCCTAGTTGAAATCAGAGAGTGGAAACATCTGTCAAGACAATATTCAGCAGGGAAATAGTCTATGTTCACAGGGGCCACTGGATCAACCTAATGAAGGCTTAGAACTCACAGAATGAATTACAGTGTTGTGGTTGGCTGGCTAGTCTCACTTATTGAATTAATTAGTCATTGGCAATCATTTAGTCAGGATTATGACCTAGCTTCTCACACCACCCATGTTGTGTGTGAATGTCAATGAGTGACAGGACATACAATTTAATGTCGCCTGCGACAGCTTTTTGAGGAGCGTCCTTAATGGCAATTTTTTCATTTACTCTCGAGAATTTTTACTAGAAGGAGAGGAAGTCACCGAAGAAATTATTTTTCATATTTAGTTTTGTTCGAGATGCCTTACCCAAGGTTTAAACCATGGCCTCCCGTGTAATAAGCCAGCACACTACCTAAGTAAATAGTGCAGCACTTGCGCTGACCAACTTCTTCCTTTTCCCTGATTTTGGTGGAACTTGGTTAGTACAGGGACTGCGTTCACCCGTGGCATTACAACGGGCCGCTATGCGTGCTCAAGTGAGCTTTGTGATATCAGAGCTACCACTCCGACCTAACCTAACCTAACCTACGTAAATAGGCCATTAACTGAAAAGTAAATTCATATCTAAATTGTATGTTGCAGAGTCTAATGATTTTAAATGACAATTTTTTTTTCTTAAAATCTAAATCCGATTAGAAAGTACATATTTGAATGGCCAACCCTCGTTATTAAAAGAAAAGAAGAAGAGAAAAAATCAAAATCCATATAAAAATGGGCAAAAATCAATTGAAAAGTGAAAATCTATTGTGAAACGGGGTTGCATTTAAATTTCAAATGATTTGCAAACGAAATGAAACATGAATTGAGGAGAGGGGAGGAGAGGAGAGTAGAGAATAAATTAATAATTTCGAATTCGATCTAAAAATTGTTGTGAATTTTTTGGTGAATGGTTGGTGGCGTTAGTAAATCAGTGGAATTATTAAAGCAAACCGAATGCAAAATGAAAGGGGCAGACAACTCCAGAAAGTTAATTTATGGAATTTTTTTTTCTTTCTGCACAAAAACACATGATGTAACATCGAAATGAATGAAATGAAGGTAGACTTAAAGACTTTAATCAATTTCTTGCGAAATTTTCTTGGCTTAATGATACGGATGCTGCTGCTGCTGGGTGCTGGTGACGATGATGATTATGATGATGCTGTTGGTGGTAGAGATAAAGACCTTGAACATCTATTGACTAAAGAAGTGAAAGAAATGTAGCTGGTGTTTAAATTTATATTTTATTTTTAATTTTTTTTTTGTTTTTTTGTTTTTATATTTGGAACCCGATTTACATTTTTGTTACTATTTATGAGGTTTCTATTTTTTATTTTTTTCATTTTCATTTTTATTATATGTTTTGTTGCTGCGTGCAAATTTTGTGTTTTTTTTGCAAACTATTCATACGACAAACTTACTTAAACATGTTTGTGCAACTTTGAACTCAAATCAATGCAAGCCGACTGACCGATCGTGTCGACCATTAGGTCAAATAAATTATAATCTTTGCTAAAACTGTATGCATTGTGTGTGTCAAATGGTTTTTGCAAAAATTTTTTGCAAATTAAACTAAAGATGAATTTCAAAAATCAATGTTTTTGCAAAAAAAAAAAAAATCCATTTTATTTGCTTAATTATTAAACGGATGCCCTTTTAAATGTTAATTTAATTGCAATTTTGATTATTAAACTTTCTAAAGCAATAAATTTTGATTAAGTTATTTATATTAACAAATTATTCACGAAATTTTTAATAAACGTCACGGGCCATGTTTGATTTGAATTGAAACTGAAACGTTAAAATTTTTTTTTCAGTTTTTATATGACCAGAAATAGGTTTGAAAAATCAAACACAATTTGCATTTGCCTATGACAGTGTAATTAGGCTTTTAGATGTTACAATATTTATTTATTTATTCACTTATTTGGTGCGAATCGAACTTAAGACCCTCGTGCTAATAGTCTTGCACCCTATCCACTACACTAACACCCGGGTGTTTTGTGTGAAAAATAATCATTAATGGTGTTTTCTTTTCTACCAAAAAATGTGCACTTTATTTTAAAAAATGCAGTTTTGTGTTTGTTTCTTAAAAATGTTTCTCCCTCTAAAAGGGTGGTATGTTTTATTCTAAATAATTCGCACTTGAAATGGTGGAGGGCATTGCATTTTACGCCCTGTATAAATCGAGAGTGCTGATAATGCCCTGTAAAGCAAATTACTTTTGTTTATTTATAGGGCTACCAGATGAAATTTAAAAAAAGTCGCCTAGTATCGTTATCCAATTTTGAAGTTAATTTTTTCATTCTTTTGTGGTGTAACCTTAAGGGAACATCACATTATTAAAGCTACATGGTCAGTAATATAAAAAATTGCATTCAGTGTTAAAACTGTGTTAAAAAAATTTTATTTGGTTATAAAAAAAAACTCTAAAAAAATGGAATCGAAAAATTAGCGATCTGGCAACACCTTTTTCATGTTAACATATTTTATTGAAAACAAATCAAAAAATACAACATATCTTTAAGGGCACGGGGCATACCCTTTTTTCATATTTGTGTTATGTTCATCCCAAATAAAAATTACATTATAACAGGGTTGGTCAGCAATTTTTTTAATGCACCTTGTAAGAGGGTGACATTTTCTTTGTAGAAAAGAAAACACCATAATTTTCATATTTTCTATGGCCTTACTGGCCAACCTTTATCCAAGGCTTATATTTTTATAAATAGACCAGCTTGTCATTACAAAACGGAAATTTAATTTTCTTGGTTATTATTCCTGTTACTCTATCAATCAGGTTATCAATCCTGTTACTCTAACGAACCTGTGGTATCAGTATTATTGTCGTGAAGAAGTATCTTAGTATTGCAACAATACGATCTATTGTACTTACTTACTCTACTTACTTAATTGACCATAACAACCCGTTTAACGGATTTCGGCCTGCCGCAACACATCCTTCCAGGCGCCTCTGCTTCTTGCGCGCCTACGCCAGTTGGTCACACCAATCGATGACAGGGCGTCCACGATTTGGTCCTTCCAACGGATACAAGGTCGTCCTCTTCGCCGACTTCCGCAGATACCCGCATCCAATACTCGTCTCGCCGGAGCATCCTCATCCATTCGAACGACATGGCCGAGCCAGAGGACGATCTATTGTATGTACTCCCTCCCTCAAACTCTGTATGCTATAATATCTCTTCTTAGCCTATTGTGCTAACAAACTTCAGAACGCTGTTCTGTGTTAACAATAACAATTCCCTACTATTACATCCAGCTGTGTCCATGAATTACTACATGACATGGCATCCAGCAGAGGGAAGATCCAATTTTGCCACTTAGCTGGTTCAGCTTTCCCAGGCAGTCGCATACTACCTTTGATTTAACCTGATAGGAGTCTTGTGTTCGAGTGGTTCTCTGATAATATTGTTATGTCTCGCACTTTGTAGCTTTTAAGCAAGTTAAATTGATTAGTTCTTCAATAGCATTGAATTCTACTTGGAAAATATCCTCCGGTTTGCCCATGGTTTCGAAATATTACGTTCTGGCATCAAAAAATCTTCCGCTCCTGCCCCTTCAAGGTCTCCATTGGTCTGACCATCATGATATGCTTGCAGTTCATAATTCCTGGCTTATATTCCCAGCATTTCCCTCTTGGTACTTATGTTTATGGCAAGTCAAACGAATGTCTGGTACAAACATTTTTCCTTTACCATCTTCATATGCATCTGGCATTGAGATCAGCATCGTTATGCACGTTTTCAACAACAAAAATAACAATAAAGTTTAAATTTTATGAGCACATACATACATACATAATACACATGTACATATGTATGTATGTTAATCTCTAATATTATCTAATTTTTATGATTATCTATAAAAAATAACAACAACAACAATAAAATATTTATGAAATCATAAGACAATTATCTAAGGTTTGTTTCTGTTTTTTTCTGATGATCAAATGAATGTTCGCATGTTTGAAATGGAATATGCAGGCATACGTACATACATACATCCAACATATGTCTGTCTGTCTGTCTGTCCATTTACCATCCGTTTTGTATGGAATTGCAAACATATTTTCTTCGTCTCTTCTTTTAACTTTTTTGTAAATTTTCTCTTGTGTCTGGTCTTGTTGTTTTTTTTTTATTTTTTAATTTTTGAATTAATTTTGCATATTAAAAATATTATGAAATCTGTTTTTCGAATACATATGTATCTGCAGACTTAAAGTTAAAAAATTGAAAACAAAAATGAAAAAAAGAAAGAAAGAAAGAAATACACTCTACAATCTGCATAGAGTTCAGGGCCTGTTTTTGTATGACGAACGATTTCAGTTACTCTAGTATAACTCTGATGCTTTGCCACAACGTTTGTCTAACCAATATTAAGTGAGTGTGAGTGCCACCTAAAGAAATACACACACACACACATACACACTCTATTAACCGAATAACTTAAATAAAACAAAAGAGGTAATCAAAAAAATGTTGGCTTTTTTTTTTCTTCAAAAAACAAAAAAAAAAAAGAGGTGATAGTGCAAAAAATACAACAACAACAATAACCACTTCGTTAACAACAATAGCAAATAGCAACTTTTGTAATAAACCAAAAAAAAAAAAAAATTGTGAAACAACCAAAAACAAAACAACAAAAAAAGTGAAAAAAAAAATTAAAAAATTATTCGCCAAGACCAACGACCACGTTCAGGGCCATATGTACAAACAAACCCGGCCAAATCATCCATTACAAGCAGCAGCAAACTGTATAACAAAGTTTTGGTCTATTTTGTTTCGTTTTTTTGTATGTGTGTAATGGAAATTATGATTTTAAATTTTATTTCCAATACATATTTTTACAAATATTTAATTAATGTATTACGTAGCAATCGACTAATTTTAAACGGTTCCAAGGGGGGTCATTATACACAATTTGGCAGTGTTGGTAAGGTAACCGCGTTTATAATGAAATATTCGACTTTTCAAATGTTTTTTATTTTATTTTCAATTTTTCTAAGGGTTTTTAATTAAAATTAAAAAGGAAAAAGTTTAAAAATTAAGAAATTTCAAAACTCAAGGCATTTTGTTGTTTTTATAGTCCCATTAAACAGGGGCCTTTTTACAGGGATGGCAGTATTTCATTAAGAGGTCAGTATACTTCTTAAATTTCTAAAAAAAAAAAGTTTTTTTTCTCGTTTCAATTATTTTTATAGAACTTAGCTAGAAATCTTCTTTTCCCTCAAACGATACAAAGAGAAAAGGAGAAAAATGCATCCAGGTGCACACAACTTAAACGCGTTTTTTCTCAAAATCGCCTTTTTTGACTTGGCGACCACGATTTAGCAAAAAACTACTTGATTTTGCTGAAATATTAAGACAATGTTCCTAAAATGGATCATTTTGCTTTAATTTGTTTAAGAAAGGTTGATATAAGATCCTTAGGTAGTATGTATAGGGTGTTTTTTTATAGAGGTATAGAACTTTAAGTTGCAATAAAGCAACGATGGATTATTCGATTGACATGAATTTTATTTATCCGAAAGATAATCTTGTGGCATTACATTTTAAATATGATTTCTGGCATATGACCGCCACGGCTGGCGTGGATGTAGTCCAACCTGGACGTCCAATTTTCGACGACTTTTTCCAACATTTGTGGCCGTATATCGGCAATAACACGGTGAATGTTGTCTTCCAAATGGTCAAGCGTTTGTGGCTTTACAGCATAGACCAATGACTTTACATAGCCCCACAGAAAGTAGTCTAGCGGTGTTAAATCACAAGATCTTAGAGGCCAATTCACAGGTCCAAAACGTGAAATTAGGCGGTCACCAAACGTGTCTTTCAATAAATCTATTGTGGCACGAGCTGTGTGACATGTTGCGCTGTCTTGTTGAAACCACATCTCCTGGACATCATGGTTATTCAATTCAGGAATGAAAAAGTTAGTAATCATGGCTCTATACCGATCACCATTGACTGTAACGTTCTTCCTCACTGCTACGCTCTACAGCAGCAATAGCTTCTTCTGTACGCACCGTACAGCGTCTCTGGGGATGCGAATTATCAATAAGAGTAAACGTGGTGCGAAAACGTTCCATGATTAATCGAATTAACTGCTCTGATGGACGATTTTGTCTACGATAAAATGGGCGTAGTGCGCGATACGTTTTTCGCACAGAACCATTATTTTCGAAATAAAATTGCACTATTTGCAAGCGTTGTTCAGGCGTGAGTCTATTCATGATGAATTGCCAAACCAAACTGAGAATAAATCACTTGACAGCTGTTAAATCGGTCGCCATCTTGAAAAGTAATGGCAACTTAAAGGTCTATACCTCTATAAAAAACACCCTTTATAAGAAGCACAAAATAAGTATGAATCGCTTACGAACACTAAAATACTCAATAAAAGGTTGTGTGTTTGCTCTTCCTGCTGCTCTGTCTTTTTTTGCTTATGTGTCTTTTTTTGTAAATGAAACAACAACTAAGACATTAAATTTTGATGAGTGATTAGAGTCACTCGAATCATTTATAAGTATTTTTCTAAAGTTATGAATTTAAATGACTTAAAGTTCTATACCTCTATAAAAAACACCCTTTATAAGACACTGGCCTGTGAAAACCCATAAGTACTATAGAATGCCATGTAATTTAACAAAGCAAACGAATTAGTTTTCTTTTGTATGTGCCCTTATGAAAGGAATGAAGTTGTGCCTCCTTATAAAAGGCCTAGAGAATATCTAGTTTAACTGAGAAAATCCGTACACGTATTTCCTGCAGCATGTTAGATATTATGAGCTCTTTATCAGTCATGTACAGTTCATTAGCAATGTTGTTTTCGACGATATCCTTACGTTTTGGAAACTATTAAAGAGCTACCTTCAAATGATCCGAAATTTCCATGATAATTCCCCGAACCTTCATTATAAATGACGAGTGTCAAAATGACTTACGTGAGAGACTTAATCACAGACTGGTTGTACGAGTAAATTAAGAGATTTTCAGGGAAAATCACATCACCCAACAAGCATTGCGCAGCTTTCACTATGGCTATAACCTCAACAAGGAAAATATTGCAATGGTAGGGCAGGTAGGCCAGCGTATTTGTCAGAAATCAATGTCAAAAGCCAAATGTAATTCCATGCAAAGTGACGTCATCACAGTTATCGAAGAAAACGGTGGACATTTGTCCTAAATCAAAATCATTCGAAATATAATAAATAAAGCATCCACTTTTAGTTCAAAACAATGGATTAATTTGTTCAATGCCTTGCATGTATAAATTGTCTGTGTAAAACAAACATTTCTAATCTCACGCAAATTAACGCTTTTGGCCCACTGTACCATTTTAAGTATGTGCATTATTTATCACTGCACTTTCAAGCTGAATTGTAATAGTGTGTTAAACAAGTGTGTTTATGGAAAAAGAAAAAAAACAACAACAACAACAACAAAACTTTTCATCACTATCATAAAACAGCATCTCTTAAATCATTTACAAATTATGTGTTCGTATCTCTACTCAATATAAAGAGAGTAAATCTTATATATAAAAATGAATGTGTGTTTGATTGTATGTTTGTATGTTTGAAGTTTATAGACGATTAAACGGCTGAACCGATTTTCTTGAAATTTTCACAGTATCTTCCTGTATGTCTGGAAGGAGTTATAGGCTACTTTTTATGTTGATATTCCAAATGAGCGAGGGGCCATGCCCACGTATGCTACATACTACATACTTAATATTTAATTGCATTTGAAATATATTACTCATACGCATAGTAATTACCCCTACAAGTATGCTATCTGTGATTCTTGATGTATAAAACCAAAGAAAATAAAGTGTAAAGAACGACGCGGGGGGAAAGATAGAAGGGAAAGAAAAAAATTTTGTAACCAACATTTGTGAAAAAATTCACCAAATAAGAAAAAATATAACCAAAATTAAATTCGTAGACTTTTGTTTTATTTATTTTATTTCAAGTTTAAATTATCTATATATATAAAAATGAATGTACTTTATGGAATCGTAAACTATGCATTTAATCTTTAGCAAAGTTGTTGCGCATGAGCCGACGAAGGTTTCTAAGTTGGTATAACCAATTTCCGACAGGTGGCGCCACTGAAAATTCTTCGAAATTAATTAAATCGTAAACTGTGCATTTGATCCTGTGTTGAAAAGAAAAGAAAAGAGCATTACTAGCCTCAGAATCAGCATTGAGACTGAAAAATCTTCGAGTACATGCCGCACAGATCCGTTCGCATGAATCACTTGATCGAATGCGTACTACTCAGGCCCGTTCGTCTGAATCATCTGGACAACGGGAAACAAAATCAATAAAATTATTCAAACTTAATTGGATATTTGTCTAATGTCTTTCCTTCAAATTTATTTTAGTTTGTAGTGCAGCAAAGCGCGCAGGGTACAGCTAGTAATAAATAAAATTTTACATATTATTTACATACATGCATATACATACATATATTTAAAGTTATTCTTAAAAACGAAAAAAAAAATTCTCTGCTTTATTTAGATTTTACCATTTCCCTATCTCATACAAAAAAGTTATTCACCTTATAGCAACAACAACAATTATGTATAAGAAAAAAGGTAAACACAACTACTTGAATGCTCTCATTCTCCATACAATAGCCAGAAAACAGCTGTTTTTGCTTAAATAAAACAAAAATAAAAAAGAAAAACAACAACAACAACAACATTTGCCACTGCGGCAAAGAGTATCAATACAAAAATTTTCATAAAATTGTACCTACAAAAACAAATTAAGGAACAGAGAAAATACAACAACAACAACAACGGTAACGTTGATTAAAAAAGGAAAAACAAAACATTACAAAATAAATTCAACATTGCGAATGAAAACAATACAAAAAAAAAACGAACAATTTAAGAAAATTAAAAAGGAAAAGAAAATGAAAAAAAAACACAAATCGACACAGAGACACATATACCCAGTCAGCGAATTTATAAAACGAACAAATGATTGTAAAACGAAGTAACAAAACGATGACCATAAAACACACGACAAACGAACAAATGAACAACACAACCAACTAACAAGACAACAAAACTACTGTAGAGAGAAATTCTCATAAAAAAATTCATGCTACAAGCAGCAAGTATCGACCAACACAACAACACAATACAATGCAACAGAAATACTTGAAAATCTAAAGAGATTTGTTTACAACACTCTTACAACGTACACTGTAAAACACGGTAAGAGAACATGTACTGCAATATGTGTAAAGTTTATCAGTGACAGTTTTGCTTTGCTGTTGTTAAAACAGTTAAAGAGCGTAGTTTTATTTGTATTGTAAGCAGCATGAATAAGAGCAGGAATACTTCTGATAAAAGTACCATTTGTTGTACGCAGTTGAATGAAGGGAAATAATTCTTATGCCTTACAATTCAACAATGATTTGATTGTATTGATTTGGCGATTTCACATTAGCCAGCCTTGTTATGAGCCACAAAAGCCAAATATCATTTGTCGTTAAAAAAATTAACAACAAAATAAAATTCCAATAAAAATGTGTCTTCAATTTGCATTCAACTTAAATAAGAACCTTTTTGAAATAGTTTTAAGCGTTTTTATGCCATAATTGGCATCACTGGTAGTGATAATTTACCACCATGTTAATTTGGGCTTTATTACTCTTAAAAATTTTCTTTTAACATATTTTTCTCTCGCGCGCTCTCTCTCTCTCTCTGTATTTAAATGTTAAACACAAAATTATCAAAAGCACTTGCTAAACAGCGAAGAAAGTTTTTCTTTAAGAGAAAGTCTTTTATCGGTGAGAGCAATGTGAACAGCAACGTACATACATACGCTCATATGTTGTAATACATTAATAAGCATGTGTTCATGCGAAATGTGTTCATGTGTATGCTTAATGTTTTTAAATGCTACACGCCATATACTTATATATGTATGGGTGTGTGTGTAGATTATGTTGTTGTTGTTCTTACTTTATCTAATGGAGTGAAGTGATTATTGTTGTAGAAGCTTTTGTGTTTAGTAGTGTACAATAAGCATAAAATAGAGAAATAAAATTGTGCTTTTTCTATTAAATAACAAACATTTTATAAACTCTCTCTCACACTGTTTCTCTCTCGGTTTCTATGCGTATTGATTCTCTTTTTTTTTTGGGGGGGTTTGCAATTACAACAATAATAATAACAATTATAAATGCTTGTACAAGTTAAAGAGCATTGGCTTTTGCTACACACACTCATTCATACATGTATGTATGTATGTGTGCACGTTTGTAATGTACATACATATTTATTATTTATTTCTTGTTCTCCTTCTGCTTACGTATTGGGGAAACGCTAGCGTAAGACCACAACGTAGACGTGAGCGTTTAAATGTGGGGATGTGTATGTATGTTTAACTGAATCAACAACGTTGACAGCAGCGCTGAAACAGCAAACGAAAGAGCGACGAGCATGCAAAGACAACAAATCCGCAACTTTAACAGCCAAAGTATTATTGTTGAGGATGGATGGATGGATGGATAGATGGATGAAGAATGACTCTGTGGCCGACTCACCGTCGACTGAATGACTGACTGACTGAACGAATGAATGAATGTTTTTTGTTTTTTTCTTGTATTGTTTTTTTACTGAGCGAACAAGCAAGCAAGCGAGCAAGCAAGCGGCTGTTTGGCTGAACGACTGGCTGACTACTTGGTACGCTGGTACGTTGGCTACTATTTGGATTTGGATAGACGACGGATGGTTGTTGGTTGGATGGATGGAATACAGCGAACTCGATAACATTTTGAGGCAGTCTTTGGCTACACTTCGTATAGAGCGTATCGCGGGTATGTTGTTTTGGTTTTGCGTATCGTTTCTACCGCGTTATTGTTACTCGACGTCGTCATCGTCATCGCCATCATCGGTTCAACACCATCGCCAAGAACAACAGCAATAACATTCTATCAACAAATCATCATCATTAACAACAACAATAAAACAAAAAAAAAAACAAATAACAACTTCGTAATCGTCATTCAGCATGATAATATAACAACTGCAACAACAGCAACAATATTTACAATCATATTTAAACAAAAAACAAAAAAAAAAATATTAAAGAGCGAAGCGTTTTTCATTTAATGCTGCATTAAACGAACAACAATACACACATACATACTCAGAAAAAAAAGAAACAAATTTTTTTTAAAGCTTAAGAAACTTAAACAATTTTTGTTGTTTTTTCAAATGTTGTTGTAAAAACGAAGAAGAAGAAGAAGAAAAAAGTTTATTTTTTTTATGTTTTAAACAAATTCTAACGCTTGTCAAACTTAAAAAATATCTCGGTTCATTACAAACAACTACAAAAGAGTACAACACGAACGGAGCGGACGTTTTATAATAAAAAAAAAATTATTAAAAAAAAAACTAAAATTAATTAAAAAATTATAATAATTTAATTAAAAAAAAAATTAAATAAAATATAATATTATATACTACGGTTAGTTGTTTTTATTTATTTGAAACATAAATGATATCAAAATAAATTTGTGGAATTTAAACGTTAAAAAATAAACCAAAAAAAAAGTGCATTTGAAAATTGTAACACCCTGTAAAAAAACAAGCAAAACATAGAAACAAAAAAAATGAATAAAAATAGAAAAAGAAATATGGAGTGCATGACGGAAGTGACGTAATTTTTCCTTCCCCAGATTATTTTTTTTTTATTATTATTATGAATGAATTCAGAAAAATGTGAAAGAAAAATTAAGGAAAATTCAAAAAGCAAATGAAAAGGAAAGAATAAAACGGAAAAAGGAAGAAATTTAAAGGCTTTTCATTTGAATTGAAGAAAACAAAGAAAAATTTTTAATTCAATTGCCTGTATGCAATAAAAATGAAACAAAGAATTAAATATTAAAATTAAAAATAAAAGTGAATATAAAATTAGTGTAAATTATTAAAAAAAAATGCATTAATTTTAAATAAAACTTGAATAAAAGAAGGAAAATTAAAAAACAATGGAATTAGAATTTTATGTGTTTTTTTTTAAAGTTTATTGAAAAGATTTAAAAAATTATAAAGTAAACTTTAATAAATACTTGGATGACTTAAGGAATTTCATAATTATCTCATAATTATTCACGGCTTAATGGAAATTATTGTTAAAATTTTTAATAAAAAAATTATAAAAATTATATTAAAAAAGAGAAAATAATTAAGGAATCAATAAATAAAAATACATATGCAAAAAATAAATAAATTTTAACTAAATTAATAAATTTCACAAATAATAAAGAACAAACAAAATATGTATGCAAAATAGTTTAAAAATTATAAGAAATAAAATAACAAACAATTGAAAAAAAAACATTTTTAATAAGAATATCATTACAAGTGTTTTAAAGGACGATGGAAAAATTTAAAAGAATTTCTAAATATGAAAATAAAATAACAGATCAGATCAATCCCAATCACAATTTAAAAAAAAAGAAAACTTTTACTGAGTTTTCTTCCTTTCTTACACAAACTAAAGGATTAAGTTTTCTATTTATTAATTAAATAATATGGAGATTAAAAGGATTATTTTATTTGCATTTATTAATTAAATAATATTGGAATCAAAAGAAATGAATTGTAAAGGAAATTATAATCAAAAATTATACAAAACAACCCTTAATTTCACTTAAAACAGGATCATTCAAATTCTTGCTTGTTGTTGAAATGCAAATTAATACCCACACTTGTCCAATTTATCTGCAACTGTTTCTTCCTATCTTCCTCTATACAAAGCCCATGATATGCCTCTACAACATCATCACTGCTTTTTGATTTTCTGACATCCTCGGGTTGGCTAATGAATCTTGAATACGCAAATAAATTGATGGAAATATTTAATGCATGATAAAGTTCTACTTCAGCAATATTTAAAAGGCATCAAATGAAAAGTTTATTACAGAAAATATTCCATAGGATTAAAATTGGATACGTTGGCAAACAAATTCCAGAGAGAAAAATAAAAAAATGTTCGTACCAGTTTTCAAATTTTAAAATATAGGAGGCTACAAATCTCAGGAGACTGTAATCCCCTTTCTAGGAAGCTCCGCTTCCATCTCTAAATAGAGGACAATATTTAAAACAATCATAATACGATTTCGCTATCTCTACATCTACATGCAATTTACAACGAACATTCTGTTTAGGCAAGTAGACATGGGTGGGAAGGCTTGAATCAAATCAAAGGAATACTAAATAAACATGGATGTCCTGTGCTTATTAATGGATCAAAATAAAATAACAGTAATGCCTGCATATAGGCTCGACGCCATTCAATTGACAGATTATATCCTTTTTTAATTCTTATTTAATACGCAGCCAGTCGTTTTCAAATTTTCGATTTCCTTTCTCAAGCCAGTCACATTTGAACAGTTTTAGTAAGGCTTTCCTAGATCCATTCGTTTGATGGTGGATTTAAATTATTTTTACACGATTCTCTACCTTTAAATCTAATGCCCAGGCAAAGAACTTAAAAACATTGCTTCAACAAATATAAAATCTTAAACTCAATGTATTTATGATTGATCTTTTCAATAAATTATAACGTATTTTCCTGTAAAATGCAATTATTTTACAAAATAATAAACAAATTTAATTAAAATAATCAGGGTTTGTGTGACATATTTACTGCTTTAATAGTTTTGGGACAATAATTTTAATTTTTTTTTTAGTTCTTCAGAATCTTCCTTCAATATTCAAGTTTTATTTATAAGATCTCAATGTATTACAATTTTTTATAATAAAAAATATAAAAAAGAAGCAAGATATACATACATATGTATATGTTATAAAGAATTAATTTGTAAAATTTAATATAAAAACAAAGCATTAAAAATTTTAAATTAAAAAAAAAAATCATTAAAAGCTACAACAAAGTTAAAAAAATTAAAGTTTTCAAATTGATAAATAAATAAATATAAACAAATAGAAGCACAAAAAAAATTTAAAGAAAAGTGTTAAAAAATAAAGTGACATCCAAAAATAAAAATTAAAAAAATTCAAAATTTAAATTTTTCAAAATAAATACAAAATTTAAAAGTCATTGTTTATTAAAAATATAACATAATAAAGGCATAGTCAAATACAAATTTAATAAATATTTATTTAATAACAAAGATAAAAATTAAAAAAAAAAAAAACTAAATAAAATAAATTAAAGAAAATAAAAAAAATATATATAAAATGTGCAAAGAAATAAAAATAAAAGGACGTTTAAATTCCACAAATAAAATCATTCTCTTACTGCTTAAGCAAGGATTTTATTTTGTAAAATGATATTTAAATTTAATAAATTAAATTTTTGTCATAATATTAATTTTTTTTTTAATAATTTAAATTTTTTGTATACATAATTTAAAAATTTTTTTTATTAAAAAAAAAACACAATAAATGTTTTCGGTTTTTAAAAAATATTAATTTTTGTTTTTAAAAAGGCAATAAAATTCTTTTAAATACTACATTTAACTTCTTTTTTAATGAAAAACTATTTATTTATGTAAAATATTTTAAGTATTTATTTAAAAACAAAATGTTGAAATTTGTTTAAAAATAATTTTTTATTTTTTACATATTAATTGATAAAAAAATTTATTTAATTTCATTCGTTATTCTTAAATGAATTGGAATACAATTTTCAAAATTATTTCTTTAATAAATCATTTAAATTTTTTATTTTATTAAATTTCAAATCTTAAAGTATTACAAAATGAAATCCTTGCTTTATTAAAAATTCTTTATTTAAAAAAAATTTAAAACAATTATTTATTGTCCTTGAAACTGCTATAAAACTAAAGAGATTTTTATTTTCAAACACAAAATCAAAATCGTAAATCAAATTAAGACTTTGAAGTGAAGTACATACTATGAAAATAACGAAACTTGGAAATTTTGAAATAGAATAAGTTTAGAAATTTCTTGACTCGGTCTTGATATGTACAAGATCTAAGGTGCGTTCCGCTTTTAAGGGTTTGATTGGTTGGGTTTTAACTATAGGTGGCGACCAGGTAAAAACAGTTCCTGTACTGTCTAAGTTCTACCAAACTTTGGTCAGCTCAAGGGCTCCAAAATGGTTTTTAACAATAAAAAGAGAACAAATTTACATTAGTCGGAGAGTTCCTCCTTCTCTTGGAAACACTATGAGGGTTTTGAAGCTCTTTGACGACCTTGTTGAACTATATTCTTCATAGAAGAATAGATAGAGATAGTTTGTCAAGAGTTATAATTATAATAACAAAGAGCTTTCCGGCTTTTTCATGATGCTACTGTGCTACAATACAGACTTAGCATTCTATTCTACATAACATTTTCCCGTTCATCTTTGTTTGTCTTAATTTTTTCAGACATTTGAAGTCTATTATCTTCAACTGTCATCCTTTTCTAATCACCGTCTTCTAGGTGAATCTATTGCTCTATTATCTAACTTTTGCATCTTAATTTCTGAGGCCAGATAGGCTGAACTGTAGGTTGTCATCTATTTTTATAAAATCGATCTCCAGTAGCTAAAAGATATTATTCAAACAATTATTTTGCAATTTTAAAAGTCTTTATAAAAATTTTTATATTTTTTTTTGTTACAAAGAAAATCAATACTGTAGGTAAATATTAAATATCTACTGCAATCCGCTCAGATTTTGATTTATTGTAACACTGTCTGGCTTCTATGAAAATTATTGCAAACCTTAATGAGGAGGAATGCAAAAGAAATTCCAATTCGTATGAACATGATTCAATGAACTCAAACTAGAGATAAGGGAAGTAGCGAAATTCTTATTAAATCTACGCTGATTATCCAAATTGCAGATTAGAAAAGCTGAACTTGCAATTTAAGCTGAAATCTCATAAAATTGGTAATGTTTTCCTGGCTGCAATTGCATTTCAAATCAAATAAAGATGACAAGTGTTGGAAATATAAATAAATAATCACACACAATCATTTGTAACCGTTTCTAAATATAGATCACAGTGCACAGAGCACAGAGCAGTGTTTCTAATCATAATTTTTCAAAAAAAATAAAAATATATGTGTGTTGTACTGCCCATTTGAAACCCATTTCGAATATGATTTTCTAATTCTTTTTCTAATTAACATCACAGAAATCTTTTGGTCAATGAACTCATTGCTCGCACATACTATACGCATTTACTTGCTCACACACACACACACACAAACTCATACAAATTGTGAAAGATAAGAAAATATTGACTTCAAACAAATAATACAAACAAAAACAGAAATATGCTGTGAATTTTCTACTCAATCATGAATTTAATAATACAGTGGTGATACAAAGAGTAGTTAGAACACAACAAAAGAAAGAAGGGAAGAAAACATTTGTTTTGAAAACATCTGTTAAGGATCTGTACCAGGAAGTGGAAAAATTAAATTTGTTGTTAATTTTCTAAATTTTATTGGCTTAAAACAAATAAAATAAATATGAAATTATTATTTTTATTTTAAATGCGAACAAGCAATACCACCAACAACAATAAAAACGAAATTTTTTTTTAAATTAAAAATTCAGAATTATTTTAAAAATCTAATATATAAAATTCTCGTGTCACGGTGTTAGTGGTTAAACTCCTCCGAAATGGATCGACTGACGTTCATAAAATTTTGTGTGCATATGGGGTAGGTCTGAGAATCAGACAACATCTATTTTACATATCCCTAAATGTTAAGAGCTACATATTGATCGTAGACGAATAAAATTTGGTGGGTAAGTTCGTAGAGTCGATATCGATAATCCCACCAAAAATAGGCGTGACAACCCGAGTATTCCCCTCTTCAAGTGATACCTATAACACTTAAACTACTGAGCCGATTTTAACCATTCTTTTTTTTGTTCGTAAGCTTATCAGGTTTAAATGGTTTAAAAGAAAGTCGATATAGCAAAATGTAGGCGTGGCAAACTTTTAAAATTGAATATTTAGGGACATAGTAATCGTAGACGAATGCAATTTGGTGGGTAAGTTCGTGGCAACTCTCCCCTTTAAGAGATGCCTATAATACGGCTAATACAATGGTTTATAACTACATATGTACATATATAACTTCGTCAGCGCTATTACAATAAATTATTGCAATAAATATATACTGGGCGGGACGGAATTCGCCGGGTCAGCTAGTATTTCATAAAATTTAAACAAAATTTTATGTTTTCTTTTTTATAAATACAAAATAAAATGAAATAAAATTAAATTTTTATAATATGATTAGAAGACGAAACTTTATTTTAAAACTTTGACCAAATGAGGTGGTTTATCTACGTGATTGCTAAAGTACAATCTGTTATAATGTTCCAAACTGCAGGATAACAAATTCGTTGTTACTTGATAAACACTCAACTGTTTCCATCTGGAATAACTTAAAGCCCCATTGAGTTGCTTACTTACTCCCCCCTTTAGTCAGGAATTACGCCCTAGCTGCCTCTCACACCACTTTTGTTGTGTGTGTTCACTTTATTCAGTAGTAGCGAGAGCTACAGTCTGAAGTCGACTCCGAACTCAGATTTTAGAGAAACTTTTCATGGTAATTTTATATGACTCTAAGAGTTTTTGTCAGAAACCTACTGAGAGGAAGTTGCCCAAGAAATAGTTTTTCATATTTCGTTTTGTTGGAATTGTTTGATCTTAGATTTGAACTTTGGCCTCACGTCTAATAAGCCATTACTAGGTAGGTGTAATGGCTATGGCGACTTCATTTCATTGAGTTTTCCTAACGCAACAAAAATTGCCTCTGATTTAGTCATATCTTCTTTCGTATCGAAGAAAACCTTTGAAATGTGGTGTATTTACTCTTTGCTAGTGTCCTCTGTTTTTGATACTCAAACAATACTGAGTAAATTGTTTATAAAACTGTCAAGAAGAGTTCTTTTTATACCGAATTCTTATCAATCCAGCTCCACTCAGCTGGATCTGTACCTCTTGTGTGTAATAACACAGGCCAACAGGCCCATAAACCAGTCCATACTCTTTCTAAAGGTTTTTGGTGCACAGTACCCGAACTGCTTAAGCACTCGATGTTTTCGAGATATCCAACATAAAAGTGTAATGTGACGTAAAAGTATGTGACGTAATATCACCTTAAACAAAACCTAACACTGTGTTTTTGCACTTTTAAGTTAGGGCAATTGTGATATTGTATTTGGTGCTCCTAGTTTTAAAATTGAACAACTAACTCCATATAATACTTTATGGAACCTTTTTAAAGAGCAAAACCAAATTCTAATACAACATATTCTCGTTGTCGTTTATAAAAAAGAAAGAAACAAAATTATCATGTTAAATTAAAAAAACAAAAAAAGAAATTCACTGTAATACATTATAATTGTTTAGTTTTTGTTTGTTGAAGAAATAAAAGTTCTCATTGTCTTCCTAGTCGTTGTCGCTTGTAGACAAATGCCGAAAATTATGCGGGGGTCATTGAACCCCCTCCGCTTTGAATAGATAAAGAATTAATCGTTGAGTTTTTATTTCATGTTTAACACTGGCTGTCTATAGGCAAATAAAAGATAAAGCAAAATACAGTTATTTTTAACCAAAAAAACCCGCTATTTATAGAAGTCGGCAATTTTTGTCATTTTTTTTCGATCAAAAAAAAAACCTGAAAACTAAAAACTGCAACTACACATGAAATTTTTTTGTTTAATTTTCTTAAAGTGTAAAAAATGTCACCCACTTAAAGGAAAAAATCACAGCAAAAAATCCGGTAAAATGAATAAAAAAAAAAATCCTCTCTTTAAATAAATAAAAACAAAAAACAAAAAAAGAATGTGAGAATTTCTTTAAAAGAGTTGCTTGTCAAAGCATTCATTATTTGTTTCGTAGCTGTTTAAAGAGTCAAACAAATTTTCTATTAAATTGTGTTCTTATGTTTCAATCCCTCTCCCTCTCCCACTCTGTCTGTCTCTATCTATCTAGCTTTTGCTTTACAAAAGAAATTATGAAATTCCCCCCGTTGTGTTTTACTCTTTAGTAAACTGTGTATGTATGCATGTTGAGCATGAGAGTACCCCACACGCCCCACACTTTGTTTCTATTTCTTCTCTCTAGCTCTCTCTCTTTCTTGTTCTAGCCATAAATAATGTGAACAGTGGGCAACATAAAAAACAAACATTTAAACAAATTTACAAACAAACAAACAATCACGTTAGATAGACGGACGGACGGACGGACGAACAGACGGACAAGCAAACAAACTTCAATTGTTTTTTTTTTTTATCTCTTCCCCACAGTTTTTAATTTTTTTCTTCTTATACACCCTCTCCCACTCTCCCCAGCTGAGTACAAGTGTATGTGTATGTGTGTGTGTTTATATGTGCGAGTATTGGTTCGTTCGTTTATTATTTCGTTGAACATATTCTGCTTTTTCTTCTTCTTCTTCTGCTTTTTTTTCTTTCTCTATTTTATTCTATACCGTTTATTAGTAGAACAAGTACCTTAACTCAGCACAGCATAGGTCATTGGTCTTTTTCGGCGTCAACGAACGACTATCGGTACTCAAACAAACATTTACACACACATATATGTATATACGCATACACACACAAATACACCCGTATACTATGTATGTATGTATATGAACGTGTTAAATTGAAAGCTTTAACAGAAATTTTTCTGCCAACGTCATTGCTGCCGCCTGTAATGCCGTTTGTTGCCTCTGTTTGTGTAGACGTGGGCTTTGTGTAACAAAAACAATAACAATTTTTATACAGAGAAAGAAGGCAAGAAAGAAAGAAAGAAAGAAAAGAAAGAAGAGGAAAACCAGTTGTTTAAAGCGCAAGCGCATTTTCTAACGGGAAAATTGCGGCTTCATGTTGTTTGTGTTATTTTTTTTCTGTTTTCTGTTTTTCCTTTTTTGTTGTTTCTACCACATGCCGTCGTCGTCATACAAAAGTTCAGTGGAGCAACGATTTTTTCTTGTTTTCCTTTCTGCTAGTTTTTCCACAGACACACATATTGTTGTTGTTGTTGTTAATACTGTTGTTTGCTTTCATGAGATTTTTTTCTGCTGTTTTCTCTAAATGACCAAATTGTCTTGCTTCTTCTTTCCTTATTTTCTTACTCTCTTTCCTTACTCATTTATTATCCGCTAAGTTAACAGCATTTTTTATGAATGCAACAACAACAGCAACAGCAACAATAAATGCAAGATTTTCTGCATTGTTATGCATTTGAAAACAAATCATATTTTTTGTATGGGCGCTGTTGTTGTTGTTGCAGTTGTTGTTGCAGTTGTTACTTATAAGTTGGTCAGATGCTTTTGAGAAGAGAGGAAAAGACTTGACTGGCTTGATTTGGCTTGGCTTGGCTATAGAATTTTCTTTTTTTGTTTTTGTTTTGCAAACAGTCAACATCAACGAAGAGGAAGAGAAAACGAACAAGGATAAAGTGATAAAGAAAGAAAAAAAGCAACAAAACAAAACAAAAATGAAACATTTATTATAGGTAGACAGATTTTTCCGTTATATGACTGAGAGAGTTATGTACACTGAGAAAAATATTGTTTGGTTTTTGGCCCAGCAACGCCGCATAAAAGCAATTCAAAATCAAAATTTCTATGACAATCAAATGTATAAAGTCAATATGTGGCTTTCTAGGTCATATTGGCAGCAAGTTCAGATTTTCAAATTGCATTTACCGGCTTATAGTTCCAAAGAAAATGATTTTACTTTTGACTGAACGATTAAAGGATTGAAGGATAGCTGTTAGTCAATAGTCTTGCTTATAATTCAGAAATTCAATTGAGAGAAAGAGTATTCAAATAAAATTTTACGAATTTAATTAAATTAAAAAGAGAACCGAGAAACTAAACCAAAATTTCTTTCACTGCACTTTTCCCAACAGAAACAGTGTGCGCGTGTACATATGGTACCGCGTGTGTGTGTGTGTTTGAAAGAAAATAAATAAAAACAAAATCAACAATAATATTTTAGTTGTTGTTGTTTTTGCTTTAGTTTAGCTTTTTCATGCCAGTGGGTTTACATGGCTTTCTAACGGTTTTACTCTTTTACTTGTGCAGACCATTGAATGCCTAATATGTGTGTGAGTGTGCACACACTCTCCTACATCCAAGCAAACAAATACTTTTTTTACCCACACAACGGGGCTTTGCATCCAAGTATGTATGTATGTATGTATGTATGTATTACAGCAACAATAATAAATAAATCATTTAAATGTTCATGTTTTTTGTTTTCTATGCAGGCATGCTACATATATTCTCCGGCTCTCATACTCTGTTTCTCTTTATATGGCATTCTCTTGGTTTGCAAAGGCTCCCCCTCTGCTATCACTTGTACTCTCTCTTTCTCACAATCTCTCACACTCTCTTTTATAATTTTGGTGGTTGTTTGTAGGCTTTATTGTTGTTTTATTACATGTTTCACTGGCATAAACATAGTGATATATGTACATATGTATACATATACTTCCATACATATGTATGCATGTGTCAGTGAGTGTGCCACATAAAAAAATCAATGATGACGTATACATGCGTTGTGGGGCAAATACTTTTTCTTCTTCTTCTCGTTGTTTTTGTAGCTTTTTATGTAGATTTCCTTACTACATGCGATTAAAACAGGGGGAAAAAATCATGCCGTTTATATTTGTTTGTTTTTTTTCTTTCTTTCTTTAATTTGTTTGTGTGTGCGCAAGAGAGTGTATGAATTTGTTTATGTGTATGGGGATACCGGTATGCAATGCGGTTCACAGTGTTACGGGGTCATAAGCAAAAAAAAAAACCAACAAGAAAAATCAAAACAACAGTTTTACAATTGCAACAAAAATAAACAAACAAAAAAAAGAGAAAAAGAAAAGAAATGCTTATAAATTATGCATCAGTCAGTGGCTGCTAATACCGCAGTTGTTGTAGTTGTAAAGGAATATGCATGTGCACACACATGCATTGCATTTGTTTCCTTTGTTTATACGTACAAAACACAAAAAATAATGCGTTTTGCAACAAATTGTGACAAATTATTAAAATGTTGCATATTTTTAATGCATATTTAATGAAACGAATATTTAAATTGCCATTAAAAAAAAACAAATCGATAGATAGGTTGTTTTCTAACTGGATACGAGACAAATGTCCTCTGAAGCCGATTATACCAGTTGAGTCGAATTTATAAACTTACACAAAGAGCAAGTATGGGGAAAAAAATCGAAACAGAAATGTTTTTTGAGGCTTTTTAACATTTTTTAAACGTGCTTCAAAAAATTCAAATTAGATTGCCTGTTAAACTTGATGTCGCCGTGGTCTAGTAGGTAGTGTGTCGGCTTATTAGACGAAAGGCCCGAGTTCAAATCCCATGTCAGACATCAAAACGAAAATGTGAAAATATTTCTTTGGCGACTTCCTCTCACAGCAAATTTCTGGCAAAAACTCTGAGAGTAAAAATTGCCCTGAAAAGCTTCTCAAAAAATCTGTCGTTCGGAGTCGACTTTAAACTGTAGGTCCCGCCACTCATGTATAAAATTAACGCACACAACACGAGTGGTGTGAGAAGCTAGGGCGTTGTACAATGGGTCAATTCGACCTCCGGGTACTGTACTTGTCGCAGTTTACAAGTACACGTCCTCTAACCTAACCTAACCTTGCCTGTTAAACTTTCTATGTAAACGACAGAAGGCTATTCCCTCTCAGTTTTATACATTTTTCGGAACCAACAAAATAGGGATATTCCGTCAATGTCTACTTACTGACTTAATTGATCATTACAGCCCTTTAGTCAGGAATACAACCACGTTGTTCATCTGAATTTTTTCCATAAGTGGCGGAACCTATAGTTTAAAGACGACTCCGGACCACACGGATTTTTGAGCTAATTTTCTCTGCAATTTTATTTTACTCTCAGTGTTTTTGTCAGAAGACTGCCAAAGAAATATTTTTTCATACAGTTACTAGTAAAAATAATATATGTACTATACTCTAGTTAAAGTTGATGTGCGTTGTTCGCACTTTTTGATATTCTGTGCTGTTTGTCGATCAATTTCCTTACTAACGTTAACTCCTAATCACCTTTGCATAGAGGATTGAGGTCTATAGGGTATTATTATTAAACAAATCTAGCATGTAACTCGTTTTATCCACACACAAAAAAGGAATTTTGTTTATTCAGTTGTAGATTTTGTTGGAAAATACAAGACTTTATAATTTTTCGCACTGAACTTATCATTATAGTTTGTTTTATACGCTAAAACAATAATGTTTCCACTCAAATACATGAAATAAAATGAAAGATTTAATTGCAAACAATTTTGGATGCTTTATCGGCAATTGCATCCGTTGAAATTACTTTAATATGGCAATTCATTTCCAATTTAAATTTCAAATATTCTTTAATTATGTTTAATTAATTATAAAGTAATTTACAAACGAATATTATTCAAAAAACTTTTTAAATTAAATAAACGAAAATGTTTTGTTTTCTTTTTTTTGAAAATAATTTTCAACTTTCGTTACACTGTGCCACTGTCGCATGTGGCATAATAATCGTTTTTTCCACAATGAAACAGGAAAAAAGCAACAAAAAAAAAAATGAAAATAAATAAATGAGACGATGTTAAGCCACTGGGTCATAGAACTTTTTTATATTCACCACCCATTGCAAGAAATTTTCTTTTAGTTCTTCTTCTTGTTGTTGTTTTTGGTGTTTTATACTCTTTTCCTACATTTTTTTCTTCTATGAATTTGGGGATGATATGGTGTTTTTTACTGGTTTAGGGACAATTGCGGAGTGGTGCAATACTTTGCGGGACACGAGACATGGTAACCAACCCCTTTTTTTTTGTACTTTCAAATATGTATGTGCTGTTGTGTGTACTCGTATACAATATTAAAATGACAATTTTTTATTCTGGTTATTATAGCTATTGGTTGTTGCTATTGTTGTTGTTGTTGTTGCTTTTCCCCATATCGATTTTTTTTTGAGGTTGAAACAGAATCATAAAAGGAAAGTTTGAGGCTTTTTAACACCCACTCGCACATGTTTTAAATAAAAAAAAATTTATTAAAAAAGGGGGAAAAAATTGAAATTAAACAAATTAATGAGAAATTTATTAAGACATTTAAAAAGGATATTTGCAGTGTTTTAAACAGACTTTAAACAATTCTATGCTTTAAATAGAAGGAATACTAGAGAAGGAATTTTTATTACAATGGCTTTAAGGGGTTAGTATACTCCATAGGGTGTCTTTTTTAATTTTTTTTAAGATAAATTTGTATAAATAAATGAAACTTTTTATATGTATGTATGTGAGATGACATTTGATTGTTTACAAAAAAAAACAGATAAAAAATTTTTGAATTTAATGGTTTAATAAAATAATTAATTATTGACTGATTAAAAATATCCTAGTTCATAGTAAAACCACTGGAAATTGGAACATTGTCCAAAAATTAAAGTAAAATCGGTCTACTAGTTTTTGATAAATATGTACATACATACATAATTGGCCATTACAACCCCTTAGTCAGGATTACGGCCTAGCTTCTCAACACCATTCATTTTATGTGTGTTAATTTTATAAATGAACTAGCTGTACCCTGCGCGCTTTGCTGCACTACAAACTAAAATAAATTTGAAGGAAAGACATTAGACAAATATCCAATTAAGTTTGATCATTTTATTGATTTTGTTTCCCGTTGTCCAGATGATTCAGACGAACGGGCCTGAGTAGTACGCATTCGATCAAGTGATTCATTGTTCAAGTGATTCATGCGAACGGATCTGTGCGGCATGTACTCGAAGATTTTTCAGTCTCAATGCTGATTCTGAGGCTAGTAATGCTCTTTTCTTTTCTTTTCAACACAGGATCAAATGCACAGTTTACGATTTAATTAATTTCGAAGAATTTTCAGTGGCGCCACCTGTCGGAAATTGGTTATACCAACTTAGCAACCTTCGTCGGCTCATGCGCAACAACTTTGCTAAAGATTAAATGCATAGTTTACGATTCCATAAAGTACATTCATTTTTATATATATAGATCATTTAAACTTGAAAAAAAAATAAATAAAACAAAAGTCTACGAATTTAATTTTGGTTATATTTTTTCTTATTTGGTGAATTTTTTCACAAATGTTGGTTACAAAATTTTTTTCTTTCCCTTCTTTCTTTCCCCCCGCGTCGTTCTTTACACTTTATTTTCTTTGGTTTTATACATCAAGAATCACAGATAGCATACTTGTAGGGGTAACTACTATGCGTATGAGTAATATATTTCAAATGCAATTAAATATTAAGTATGTAGTATGTAGCATACGTGGGCATGGTCCCTCGCTCATTTGGAATATCAACATAAAAAGTAGCCTATAACTCCTTCCAGACATACAGGAAGATACTGTGAAAATTTCAAGAAAATCGGTTCAGCCGTTTAATCGTCTATAAACTTCAAACATACAAACATACAATCAAACACACAATCATTTTTATATATAAGATGGCGGGACCTACAGTTTAAAGTCGACTCCGAACGACAGATTTTTGAGAAACTTTTCATGGCAATTTTATTTACTCTCAGAGTTTTTGACAGAAATCTGCTGAGAGGAAGTCGCCGAAGAAATATTTTTTCATATTTCGTTTGGTCTGACCTGGGATATGAACCGCGGCTTTGCATCTAATAAGCCGACACACTACCTACTAGACCACGGCGACTTCTGTTTTTGATAAATAGAGATCGTTATTTCGAATAAAAGGTGATTTGGAGAAAATGCGTTTACGTTCCGCGTACTTGGACGCGTTGTACTATTTTGTGCGTTTCTCTCCTTCTTTTCGTATTAAAAAAAGGGAAAAGAATATTTCTAACTTAATTCAATGGTTCTAAAATAAATAAAACTATGGGAAAAAAAATCGATTTTATGAAACTTAGGAACTTAGAAAATATAATAACCCCTTTAAAGAGTAGATTAATTAAAGAAAATATTTTTTTTAATGACAAAACCTATTATAAAACAAGAAAATCTATTAAAAATTGTTTTAAAACGACAACCATAAAACCCTTTATAAAATAATTTTTAAAGCAAGAAAATCTATTCAAAATTGTTTTGAAACGAAAACCAAAATGTTTAAGAGAATATTTCATTACAAATTATTTTTTTTTTCGTCTTAAAATTATACTTTACAATAGAAAAGGTTTCTAAGCTTGGAAAGTTTAAAATTCCTCCTTTAGCCCATTAAGAATTTGTCTATTTTTCTTTTTAGTCAATATATGCTTCCATTTAGCATTCATGAAAAGCAATTCTAAGGTTGCAAAGAATTGAATTTTACTTTTTTCTTAATGTTTTTTATTATTTTGTTTAAAACGTGGAATATGTGTTTGAAAAATAATTTTCTTCTCAAAGTTTTATTATAGCAGTTTCATGGAAAATTTCTAAAAAAAATTTCCATAATTTTAAATTTTCATTTTCTTTTTTTTTTAGGAACATTTATAGAAAGTTTTGTATTTCCATTGTTTTTTATGAAATTTATGCGTATTTTATAAAGCTTTATGCGGCATTATGTTGTTCATACTGAAACATTTAGAAACTTTTAAGGCAATCGCGTTTAAGAACAATTTCTTTATAATGGGGCAGCCTTTAAGGGCGTGCTATTAAAAGAGCCGCAAAAAAACTTTTTTGTTTCGTTTTTTTTTTTTGTTGTAACGCGTTACTTTAACGCTTTTCTAAAAAGAGTGTGAAGTGAAGAAGGAAAAAAAACAAAAAAAAAAACAACAAAAGAAATCCAATTCCACCAAATGTCTTCCGGAATAAATAGTCGTGAAATTTTCGTGTTTTTGGATATTTTGATTTGGAATCAAACGAAACGGAGAAATCGACAAATTAATGATAATAACAATAATAATAATAACAGTATAACAAACAGCAACAATAACATAAGCAACAGCAATAGTAGCAACAGCAACAGCAGCAGTACGAGCGGCAGCAGCAATAGTCAAATTAGTTTAAACTCTAACACAAGTAAGAGTCATAACAGCTGTACAACCTCAGAGCCTTCTTCTTCGATAGCTTCTGTATCGTTAAAGCCGCCAAGCTCAACTTTAGTAACGTTAACATCAACGTGCTCACCGCAACACAATACAGTGACGCCGCCATCTTTGGCGGTAGAAACTATAGCTGAAATACAAACGCAAACGACAACAGCAACAGCAACAACAACTGACGCTGAAACTGAAACAGTGAAAGTGATCAAGTGCAAAAATTCAAAATTAAATAATAATAAACGTCGTAACAGTAATAATAATAATAATAACAACAACAACAACAACAATAATAATTATAAAAGCAATATAACAACAACAGCAACAACAACAACAAAAAACCATACAAAACAATTGGAAATTTTTAACAAATTCAGCTGAAACTTTCTAAGTTGAGCTCAACTTTTGAACCTTTTTTCGTGTGTGTGTTTTGTTTTTAAATGTATTTCTTAATAACAAAGAAGAAGAAAAATTTATAAAATTTTGAGAATTAAACAAGAAATAAAGAAACCAAGAACACCCTCTTCTCAGGGAGGTGTGAAAATTTATTGGAAAAATTGTGTTTTTTAAACAAATAAAAAAAAATATTTTCAACTAAAAACAAAAGGCTTTAAAATTAAATGAAAGAAAATTTTATAGAAAAGTTAATAATAAAAATTTTATATTAAAAGAAAAAAAAAAATAAAAATTAAAAGAAAAAAAATCAAAACAAGTGTCTTAATTACAAAAAATAATAATAATAATAATAAAATAAAATTAAACTAATTAAAATAAGAAAAAATTAAATTAAATAAAATCCCTTATATAACAACAACAGCAACAATAAAATTTAAATAAATAAATTAATTAATAATAATAGAATTAAAAAAAAGAAAATAACAAAAATAAAATTCAAACCAAATTTGTACCTATCACTTCATATTAAACAAAATAAAAATTATAAATAATAATAAAAAATTAGTTAAAATTATAAAACAACAAAAAATTATAATAATTTAATACAATTATATATACAACGTCTTAAGAAAATAAAATAGAAATAAAACAAAAGCAAATTTATATATTAACAAATTTAAAAAAAAATAATAATAAAAAATAGTGGACTGTGATACTAGTATTTCACATCAAATTCATTAGAAAAATATTACAAGAAAAAAAAATAAAATAAAAATTATTAATTATTAATGAAACGCAACAAATTTATAAACAATTGGCATTTAATAAAACAAATTAACCCTCAATCCTCCTCCCCCCTCAATACAAAACAACAAACAAGTGCAATGCAAGGCCTTTAACTTAAAAGAAAAAAGGCCTTTAAAGAAAATTTAATAAATAAAAAATAAAAATATAACTAAAAATAGTTAAATTTATTAAGAAAACATCAAATGTTTCATAATTAAATACAAAAAACAAACTTAAAAATTTAGCATTTATTTATTTTATACAACAAATACGATTTGTTATAAAAAAAAAGAACCAAAAAAATTTCATTTTTTTTACAAAAATTATATAAAAAAAACAAAAACTTATATATGCCTTAAAATTAAAATTAAAAAAAAAACAATAAAATATTGTGAATATTATAATAAAAAAAAACTTTAAAATATACATACACACATATATATATTAACAATAAAAAAAATTAACGTTTTTCATACAAGCAAGCATATATTCTATTATTAATAACAACAATTAAAACGTTAAACAAATTTAATTTTTTTTTAATTACTTAAAAACAAAAACCGTTTTTTAAATAAAAAAAATTAAGAAAATATTATTAATTTCAATAAAAATTAATAAGAAAGACAAAGAAGAAGAAGAAGAAACAGAAGCAGGAATAGGAAGCAGAAAATAAAATGTATACGCAACGCATGTTTGATATGTGGAACAGCGTTACATCCAAATTGGAAGCACACGCCAATACATTGGGACAGAGTAACGTACAATCGCCAGGACAAAACAATTCAAGTGGATCAATAAAAGGTAAAAAAAAACGATACTTAGCTAAAAATTCAACACTTAAAAAGAAAAATAATCATGAATCATGTTAATAAAAACCCTTAAGAAATGTGTATTAAGAAATAAAACCAACAAATGTTTACTAGTCTTACAACATAATTAATTGTTTAATTTAACTAAACATCGCATCAAAGAGCAGCAATGAATCGTTTTTTCGCTACTCATAAGCACTCATGAAATTTTTAATACATAAGTGAGTCAACGATATAGAAATTGAACTACTCTGATTCATTAATACTCACTACAACGTTGATTTATAAGTACAGGCTGCAATGAGTATGAGTACAACATTGATATCAAACTCATAGCATTCGAAATATATTTGATTCATAAGCCTACTCATTTAGATTCATAACTTTAGAAAAATACTTATAATACTTATAAATGAAGCATTCGAGTTACTCGAACCATTCATCAAATTTGCGGTCTTGGTTGTTGTTGCATTCACAAAAAAAGTAAAAAAAAAACACGTAATTAGAAAAGACAGAGCAGCAAGCAGAGTAAACTCACAACCTTCTAGTGAGTATTATAGTGTTCGTACACGATTCATACTTATTTCGTGCTTCGTTTATATGTTGAGTTATGGAGAGTCGAAATCAACAACATCATACGTGTTGTTAAGTACAAATATGATGAGTACTTCAAACTTTGAATATGAGTAGAGGTTCCATGATCTTCTTATATATAAAAATGAATGTGTGTTTGATTGTATGTTTGTATGTTTGAAGTTTATAGACGATTAAACGGCTGAACCGATTTTCTTGAAATTTTCACAGTATCTTCCTGTATGTCTGGAAGGAGTTATAGGCTACTTTTTATGTTGATATTCCAAATGAGCGAGGGGCCATGCCCATGTATACTACATACTACATACTTAATATTTAATTGCATTTGAAATATATTACTCATACGCATAGTTACCCCTAAAGTATGCTATCTATGATTCCTGATGTATAAAACCAAAGAAAATAAAGTATAAAGAATGTGAATATTTTTTTTTTTATAGCTTTACGAGCTAAAGGTTGGGAATCTTCAAAAGACATTGGTAGCCCGGCCTACCAATGTGCACGATTCGCCGCAAGACTTACTCTCGGCTTGCTGAGCGCCTGCGTACTAAACCCACTACTGATGAAGGTAGTGACATCGGTGAATGTGAATATAAAAATGAATGTGTGTTTGTTGTTGCGCATGAGCCGGGAAGGTTTCTAAGTTGGTATGACCTATTTCCTACAGGTGGCGCCACTGAAAATTACTAAAAATTATTTAAATCGTAAACTATGCAATTGATCATGCTATGATCTTTAGCAAAGTTGTTGCGCATGAGTCGACGGAGGTTTCAAAGTTGGTGCGATTAATTTCCGATAGATGGCGCCACTGAAAATTGTTCAAAATGATTGATAAGCAATTGGTCGACCTACACCTCAAGCACGGAAAAAAAGAGCATTACGACCCTCAGAATCAAACGAGCAACGAGCATTGAGACTGGATAATCTTCGCGGACATGCCTCTGCGACCCATTCGCATGAATCACTTGAACAACGAGAAGGGAGATTAGAAACTGATCGAATGCGTACTACTCAGACCTGTTCGTCTGAATCATCTGGACAACGGGAAACAAAATTAATAAAACGATTAAAAATAAATTGGATATTTATGTAATGTCTTTCCTTCAAATTTAGTTGGTGGCGCGGCAACGTGCGCAGGGTACAGCTAGTATTAAAATAAGCATGAATGCGTATCAGTATCAGAAATTATAAGTATGATTCGATTCTACTCATCTTTTTGAATACTCATTGCTGATCTCTGCATCGCATCCATTATTTTATTAATCTCAGCAAAGGTCTGGCAAAAATTCTAAGAGTAAATAAAATTGCCATGAAAGTTTTCTCAAATAATTTGCCTTTCCGAGTGGACTTTAAAACTGTAGGTAGCGCCGTTCATGCATAAAATTAACACTCATAACACACACATGGTGTGAGAGGCTAGGTCGTAATCCTGACGACTAAAGCATTGTGATGATAAAATTTTATCACTTCGAAACATAGTAAAAACCCTCATTATGGATAATAGAGTGTAATGCTCTATTCATTGTTTAGAGGAACTATGCAATGTATGTTTTTCTCGTAGGCAACATTCATTTGAGGTCGATTAACTTTCGAAAACTCATTCTGTAGTTACACTGTGCTTACGTGGAACATTGTTCTTAAGCTAGTGTTTCCCGCAAATCTAATGTTCGTAGACAATAAATTTTTCTTTTTTCTTTTCCAAATTATTATGAAATCAATACGATCAATGGAAAGATATTAAATCATTGAAATATTTTTGCTTTTCTTTTCTCTTTTTTTTTTAATTAAACTTTTACTGAAACTGTTACAAAAAAATTGTTTTTTTTTTCTTTTTTTTTTAAATAAAGGTGAAACATTTTTTCCTTTCTTTTCTTGCTGTACACAAAAATATTTTGTAAATAATTCATTATAAAATATTTAATTATTTTTGTTATTATTGCTGTTGCTGTTGCTATTGCTCTTACATTTGTAGGTACATATAAAATCTAAGGGTGGGTCGTTTTCGATTGTCCATTTTTCCGCTTTTTTTTTGTATTTGTTTTGTTTTTAACAACGTTGGCAATTTTTTAATTATATTGCCAACACACATAATAATTATTGCCAACAAATTTTTTTCCTCTTGCCATTTTGAATCACACTTTGCTTATTGTAAAAAAAATGTTTAATAAAAAATTTTAAAAAATACTGCAGAAACTACAAAATAAATTAACAAAAAAGAATAATAAAGAAATAAACAAAAAAATCACAAAACAAAATATTTAAATAACGTTTTTAAAGTGTTGTTAAATGTAATTTGTCTTTGTATGCGTGTGTTTTTAATGAAACACAACAACACTATCAACATACTGCATATGTATGCATACTGAAATAAAAGTAGTGAAAGTCATAATAATTTCTTTCTCTTTGATTGTTATTTTATTGCTGTTGTTGGATTTTGTTTTATTTGTTAATATTTTGAAACTTCCACATGCAGACGCTTCAAACTGTAATACAGTGATGGGCATTTAAAAAGCAACAGTTAAGATATATAGGCGAGGATAACACAAAGCCATCAAGTGTTCCATAGACTTTCATTATTTTTTGGCGTATTTCTCATACAAATTTCAACTCTTTTTAGTAAATAGTACACAGGCAAGTAGATACTGTATTGGCTTATTAGAAGCGAGACTGTGCTTATTAATATTTAGGCTTCAGCTCTGACATTTCTAATAAAACGAAATATGAAGAAAAATAGGTTTTCGGCAACTAGGTTAGGTTAGGTTAGGTTAGAGGACGTGTACTTGTCAACTGTGACAAGTACAGTACCCGGAGGTCGAATTGACCCATTGTACAACGTCCGAGCTTTTTGCCAGAAATCTGCTGAGAGAAAGTCGCCGAAGAAATATTTTCATATTTTCGTTTTGATGTCTGACCTGGGATTCGAACTCGGGCCTTTCGTCTAATAAGCCACACACTACCTACTAGACCACGGCGACTTCTTTTCGGCAACTACCTCTCAGCAGATTTCTGGCAAAACTTCTGAGAATAAAATAAAATTGCCATGAAACGTGTCTCTCTAGGTCCCGCCACTCGTGTTTAAAATTAAGACACACAGCATGGGTGGTGTGAGAAGCTAGGTCATACTCCTGCTTATAGGGTTGCAATAACTAATTATGTAAGTAATGTTCAGTCATCTTTTTGCCAACCCAATACCATTATAAATATCACAGGAGAGCCAGTATATCGAATCTTAATGAAGAATAAGAGCGAAGTGCTGTCAAGTTACAAAGGAGGTGTTCTATAGCCTCCGACTTCTCCTCATCTGAAAATACTCTTCACCAGTCGGGCTGGTATCTATTAAAATAATTTTCAGCAATCTACTGTCACAATGATCCCCCAAGAATCTTTCAATCTCAACTTATTGCAAGTTTTGTAAATATTTTAGCCAAATATAAAGTCTTACCAGAGATTATAATCATAAACCAGCACGAAATTCGAAGGAAAAATGGAATTTGAAAAGTTATGCACTCAGAAAAGGACCTGATGACGAATCAATACTATTTCCTTAAAGATTGGAAGTAAAATTAAATGCTTTTATAATTATGCATTGCGCTGTATATCGTATAACGGTTATTAAAAACACAAGCACACGAATAAGCATTTGTGTGTAGTAACACAATATCACTCATTTCTTATATTATCTCTCTCTCTCTCTTACTATCTCTTACTTTTTTTTGAATAGGGAAATTAAAGAAACATACAGTAACAACATTCATGCAAGGGAGTATGTGTGTGTGGCTGCATACACACAGTCACACAACAGTGTTACAAAATTATCTTCTTTTTTATTGTTGTTGTTGTTGTTGTGGTTGGAGTGTGTCAAATAAAGAAATATTTTGTAATCGAATCGAAATAAAAAGAAAAGAAATGCAAATGGAATTTAATGCGATTAAGACTGCGTGTACTAATACTGAGGTGTACTAAAAAGCTTACATTTGTCTGTTAGTTCAGGTTGGATTTTAAAGAAAACAATTCTCTTCAAATTTTAACAGTTTATTCTTGTTGTTATTGTTGCTTTTTATTCCATATATGCTGGTTAATTGATTATAAAAGAAACTCCAACATTGTTTTGGAAAGTTTTCTTATGCCTGACACGTATATTTAATAACGACTGCGGCAGCAACAAGGCAATCATAACAACAACGTGAGTAAATACATGATATACCGTTATTGCCCTTTCACGCACTTTTCTGTTGTCATAAGCAATGATGGTGGTGGTGGTGGTGGTGGTGGTGCTGGCGATGTTAAACGATGACGATGGCGACAACAATGATTGGCGATGGTTGCTTGACGTTTGCGTCGACAGCGAACCCATATAAAACACGCTCATTGTTAGTCCGTCGTCAAGTAAGTAAAAGTTCAAAGAAATTACCAAAAAAAAAAAAATTTGGGAAAGAGAAAGAAAGCACAGAAAAAAATGCTTAAAAATTAAATACAAAATGAAACAAACAAAAATTTCTTTTATTTCTTTTCACAAGAAAAGAAAATGATTAAGGAAGACATACAAACAAACTTTTACAAGAACAACAACAACAACAACGTAAATATTAAAGCAAGAGAAAAAAAACCATTTATAGGTTCAAAGAAACTTTTAATTGTTTGTACGGGCAAGAAATTAACAAAAAATAAAAAATAAAGCAACAAAAAAAAAATAACAAAAGAAATACCAAAAATACAAAATAATGGCCATGCAATGACCGAAAAAGAAAAATTATTTGAAACCTGAGCAAATTGTTTCCCTAAATAAAAATTACAGGGAATTTCGGGTTTGAGAGAGAGCGTAGATATAAAACAAATGGGAAGAGAGCAAATGTTTTAAAACACGCTCAAATTTATAGAAATACCTATTAGGAAAAAAAACAACAAGTAAATCTGCGTTCAGAAAGAAATTGTTTTCGACAGCGCGTTCAAAATATGACAAACAAGGCACAGTGGTTTGAAAACTAAAATAAGTAAAAAAATGTTAACTTTTACTGGATATTTACATTCTAGGATCTGCTAGCTTCAATTCATATAACAAACGATTTTTAAAATTCTTAATTGTAGTTCAACAGAGATAAATGACGTTCCTTTGAGACATAAAATAAAATAAAAAATAAAAATTAAATTTAATATTCAAACACATGTTGTACGGCCATAAAGAAAAATCTAAGACCACAAACCGAAGCTATAAACTAGCAGGCTTCAATTCTTTGTATTTAAAATTTAAACAAAATATCTGAATCATAATCGTTTACAATTTAGCGATTGAATTCATTATACAATATATTGAAATTCGTACACATAAATAAACATTTCAAATGTTAAAAATAAAATAAAAATTCTTAAGCACTATTATGAGCTTGCGTTCCACTGTGCTTTGTTGAGATTTCTGTTTAAAATTGATATTGTTGTTGCCAACGCTGTTTTCAGTGCGTATTGCACACTCTTAAATCAAGCACACGCATAAGCTTTCAGAAACTCAAACACACGCACAAATAAACGCCACCACTTACTATGCACACTCACGCTCTTTAAATTTGACTCTTTAATAAAAAAAAATTCAAATAAAACTGGGGAGCAAACAAAAAAAAAAAACAACAACTTCGTAAATAAATAGAAAAAGAGTAAGGGAACGATAGTAACAAACGGTATAAGAGTACATGAGAAATCTAACGACTACAAAACAACAAAAACACTATTAAACCACAATAAAAACCCAAAAAAATATATGAAGGTTTCCATGCTATGGCGACAACAACATTTATTATTACATATTACATCAAAAAACAACAACAAAAACATCCAAATATACGCATTTATACGCTGGTACACGCATTTATAAGGCAATAAAAATTCAAAAATAAAAAATAAAACATAGAAGATGAGTAAAAAATCTATAGAAATTCAAATTTAAATTCAATCAACCGGGAATAAGCAGTAGCAACAACTATAACAACAATAATAACAATAAAAACGATAATGATTATCATATGAAAGAAGAGGAATCGAAGTGCAAAGCACATAATCAAAATTTTATAAGAACAATAACAACAAAAATAATAATAAAAATATACAAGCAGAGATATACATTCATACATACATACACACTCGCTCTTACTCTATCACTTTTACACTCTCATACTCTCAGATTGTTTGATTACAGTGCTGTTTAGCTCAATTCTTTTTTTGTGTTGTATTGTTAATATTTTATTTATTCGTAGTCATCATCAGAACACATAGTAAAAGTCTAAAAGCGTCAAAAAGAGAATAAAAAAAAACACGAAAAGAATTATTTTCGGCGGTCATTGAACCCTCATCGCAACTGCTAAATAGGCGCTACGTAATCGCTATGATTGTATATCAGCTGCTACTGCTCTCTTTGCCTCTGCTCAGTTTAATTTCTTTATTTTTTGTGTGTGTGTGTGCGTTTTTGTTCTTTTCCTATGAAATTCATTTCTTTTGTTTTGGGGGTCTCTGTACGGGAGAATAAAAACTCTCACGCATAGGCACACGTGCACACACAAAAAAACCAAACAAATTGATTTCATGTTTTTTTTTGTTTTTCTTTATTTTGTATGGTTGTTGTATATTCTACTCTTCTCTAAAATTTCTGTTAATGAGTAATAAAATTGGGGAGCCTATGGGAAAATCTAGAAATAATTCAATAATTAAATATTTAAGAGCATGAGTAGGCTGGCAGGCTTTTTTTTTGTTTTTGAAATAAGAGAGGGTGGGTTGTTCATTCTATCGATCAAAGGTGAGAATTCTATACACCAACACAATGATGCCTACTTTAAAGTTTTTTTTCAAGTAGTTTAAACGGCAATTTGTTTTTAAGAAATAAACTTAACATAACTATAGGGTGTTTTTTATAGAGGTATAGAATTTTAAGTTGCAATAAAACAATAATGGATTATTCGATTGACTTGAATTTTATTTCTCCGAAAGATAATCTTGTGGCATTACATTTTAAATATGATTTCTGGCATATGACCGCCACGGCTGGCGCGGATGTAGTCCAATCTGGACGTCCAATTTTTGATGACTTTTTCCAACATTTGTGGCTGTATATCGGCAATAACACGGCGAATGTTGTCTTCCAAATGGTCAAGCGTTTGTGGCTTAACCGCATAGACCAATGACTTTACATAGCCCCACAGAAAGTAGTCTAGCGGTGTTAAATCACAAGATCTTGGAGGCCAATTCACAGGTCCAAAACGTGAAATTAAATCGAAATAAAATTGCACTATTTGCAAGCGTGAGTCTATTCATGATGAATTGGCAAACCAAACTGAGAATAAATCACTTGACAGCTGTTAAATCGGTCGCCATCTGGAAAAGTAATGCCTATACCTCTATAAAAAACACCCTATAGAATATGTATGGATGAATATATTTGTTTAATGTAACAACTTTGTAAAACCGTTATTAACACTTTCGTAATTTTACAAATCACTTTTATTGTAACGTTTAAATTTCCTTAACAGAAAAAACCCGTTCTTTATTAACATACATCCATACATACATATGTATGTATGTAAACAGAGAATAAGAGTGAATGCTGTTACAAACACCGAGTATTGAAAACCTTTGATTATAATGTTAAAAATGTTAAAGGGTTTAGGATGAGTTGGGCTGCCATACAAAGGTTAAATAAATGACAAATTCCTGCACTTTACAGCTTAGCAATGCTAGCATATGCTAACCCCCCCAAAAGTTTCTAAATGTATTTGTGTATGCATTGCTCATTTGAGTGAATTTTATATCCAAATCCACAATCCACCATTGTGTATATATGTGTGGCTGTGTGGGTTTTGTCCTTTAAAGCGCAAAAATTAAAGGAAAAATAGATTAAAGCCTATGCTTTGCTGAATTTCTGCATATGCGTGCAAATATTAACAAGTGTAAATACATATACAGTGGTGGCCACGAATTTAAGACACGACATATGATGGACTTATTTGTGATAATTTTGTGATAATTGAGAAATCTCAAGAAACCCATGATATTTTGGAAAAATATACTTTGGAGTTTTGCCGCTTCGGCTCTGATGGAAAGCAGTACGTATGGCGCCATCCAAACTTGGAGCATCATCCAAAGTACACCCTAAAAACAACATGGTGGTGGAAATGTGACGGTGTGGGCAGCATTTTCCTGGCGTGGTGTAGGTCCCATTTACAAGATAAATTCTAAAATGGACCACCATGTTTACAAAAATATTATAACAGACACAATGATACCATTCGCTGAAGACAACATGCCTCCAATATAGAAATTTATGCATGATAATGACCCTAAGCACATTTCACGTCTAGAGAAGAGTTGCTTAGAAGAAAACGATATCATTGTACTTAAGTGGCCAGCTCAATCCCCGGACCTCAATCCAATTGAGAACTTGTGGAATGATGTTGAGGAATATGTACGAACAGTTAAACCAAAAAATTCAAGCGATTTGTGGGAAGAAATCCAAAAGGCTTTCTATGCAATTCCAAAGCAACGTTATGTGGCATTAGTCGAAAGTTTACCCAGGAGATGTGCTGCTGTGATCAAAAATAAAGGATTTCCCACTAAATACTATGATTTTTTTATGAAGCTGAGCTTAATTTAGAGAATAATGTTATATTATGCCTATGTCTTAAATTCGTGACCAGGGTAAAATTTGTATTTATGTATATATTATGTAAATAAAAATTTTTAACCGAATATAGGTAAGAAAATATTATTAATTTTTCTTCATAACATTACTAAATTCTTAAGAAAAATATCATGGACCCATAATTTTTTCGATAAAATGTAAAAATGATCACAAATAACTCAGTCATATGTCGTGTCTTAAATTCGTGGCCACCACTGTATGTATGTAAGTGATTTACCGTTTAAAGATGTGTAACCTTTTTTTTAACCCCAACAAACGCATGCATATGCTGACAACACTTCTCTGAACAATGTTGTGTGTATTGTGCGTTGAAAATGTCTTCATCGATTATTATTTGCAAGTTTCATGGGTTTTGTTTTTCTATTAATTTATTTTGTTTATTTGCTTGTGTATAAATATATACATATGTACGTATGTATGTATGTATTTGTTATTTCTTTTTTGTAATTTAATGGACACTTGCCAGATTTTATTTTATTTATTTATTTTTTTGTTTGTCTTGTTTTCTACGCACAATATAATAAATGCGTTGCATTCAAAGCCATTAAAAAATGTTTTTTTTTTTTAATTATTTGTCGTGAGTACATGACTTTAAACATGTTGGTTGCATTGGTTGTTGTTTATTTTATTTTATTTCATTTTTTTATTGTCAGTTTATGGAATTATGCGACCAAAACAAGTGTTTTTTTGTTTGTTCGTTTAAATAATAATGAACAAGAAAATCCCATTTTCATATGAGTCTTCTGTTAGGCGCATGTTAATTAAAGCAACGTTAAGAATATGGCAGAAATATTTGACACAGTATTTATAAGAAGAAAAAAAAAACATGCAGAATTTAAATAAATTAAATTAAAAATTATTTAAAAGGCTTGGATTTGCTAAAGCAGCTTAAAAACGAAGAATAATAAAAATTAAAATTTAGGTTTTATTAAAAGATTAATTAAAATGCCACAATTGTAAAGCAATCTGAAATTCTCAAATTTATGATTTTTTTCCGTTTTCTTAGAACAGGATTACAGCCTAGCTTCTCAAGGAAATCATGTTGCGAAATAATTTATTACAAATTAGTACGATTTTAAGACAAATTTGTCCTACAGTTTCTGCAACTGTGTGTTGCAATATGATTCGTTTGGGAATTACTATTCTATTGTGTTTGAACAATAAAAACTTTGGAAAATTCTTTTATTGTGCTATTGTGTAATTTTTTTTTTCAACAATTGTTTTTAACTAAAATAGGTTTTCCTTGAAGAACAAAAATAAGAAAAAAAAAACAAAAGAAAACAGAAAAAACTACATATTCTTTTGGTTCTTTTTATTTTCCCAAAATGATTAAAAATGTTGTTTTTCCCAAACCTAAAACAATAATCATCTGCCTGCTTATTTTTATTTTATTTTCTTTTTTTTTTTTAACCAATGCTCTGTAATGTAGAGCAGCAGTACAATTAATAAAAAAAACAAAACAAAACAAACCAAACAACAATAACAACTTAATAAACTGTGTTCTATTGTCGATTAAATTTTATGAAAAATCTTCCTCTAAACAATTTCCTCTAAAAAATTCTATTCTATTTTAAATGCCTACACACACACATACATACACTTATGCACACTCTCTAACTCATAAACAAATTTGCAGAAGATAAAAATTAAAAAAAATAAAAAAACTTGCCTTGTCTGAACGATGGCGGAATGCATTTCAATTCTATTCGTTTCATTATTATTATGATTATACTGTTGCTGTTGTTATTGTCGTTGAGTTTTTTTTTGCATAAGTAAGTTTTGGTCTAACCGCTGTGTGTGCCTATGTGTATGTTTATGTGTGAGTAATTTTTCTATACAAGTTTTAATGTTTTCTAACGACTCCGTGTCGTTGTTGTGGTCGTCGTACATTCATATTCGTTTTGTTTTGATTTTCATTTTTTGCGATTCTTCGTGCGTATCTCTGTGTATGTGAGTGTGTTTGTGCTTGGCTACGAATGCATGCATGTTAGTGCATGCAAGCAGGCAGCAAAGCAAATAGTCAGGCAAACAACTCAACACTAAATGCTTACACATGCACATACAATTACATCCTCATGCATTTATATATGTACAGTATATTTAGTAGTGTGTGTGTGTGTGTGGGAATGTATATGTATTTTGCATTTAATATTATTGTTGTTGTAAATTTGTTAGAGCCAACTAATGCAAAAGTAGGACAAAGTTGAACAGACGAGCCAAGGACGGATACCAGATAGAAAAATAGAGGAAAAAAATTTTAAAATAAAATCAAGAAAAAAAAACAGCAACAAAAATAGTAATAAAAACAAACACAAACAACAACTACAATAAGAAAACGGCAAAATGGAAATACAATGTATTTCGTTGTTGCTATTGCTATTGCTGTTGCTGTTGCTATTTTTGTTGATGGTGATGTTGATGTTGATGATGTTGATGCAGTTTTGTGGCCTGCCTGTGTTTGTCAGTGTGGCGTGGCGGCTAATCATATAATTTTTATATTTTGTGTGTTTCTCTTTTTTTTCATTTACTGTTGCTGTTGTTGTGGTTGTTGTTGCGGGTTTTTTTTTGTTTTTCTGCCAGCGCATTACTTTGCAAGAGTTTTTGTTTTTCCTTTTTTTTTTTTGTTTGTTCTCTAACAAAAAATGCGTCTGTGTTATGAAAAGTGTCTGTGTTGGTATTTTTTTTTATTTGTTTTGTTTTTCTAACAGTGTTGTCTATATTTAAAAATATATTGTTGTTGTTGTTTCTTTTTTAGAAACATTATTTTAAGTTTTATTTGCATTCGATGTTTTTTTGTGACTGCTATTGTTGTTGTTGTTCTTTTGAATTATTTTTATATTTTTGTTTTTATTTTTAAGCATTTAATTGCAATGCCTGTTATTGTCTTTAAAATTTCCACAATTTTATAAGCTGTAATACAACAACTACAACATCAACAAGAACACTAACAATATAACAATATTCGTGAAAAGCTGCAATAACAACAATAGCTTAAAAATATTTATTAAGAAATACAACCCTGAAACGTTATCAAGTGAGTTATTAGAGTCAATGGCCAGTTTGTAAAGGAATTAAATGACGAATGTTTTTCTTTTGTCAAGAATGAAACAGGGATTTATGAAAAATAATGTTCGCCTTTATAAAAACACAATAAATGAGGATTATAAATATGTATTGTCGGGTTATCCTTTTGGTGGTTTCAAAGCCATTGATTTGGTAAGGCATGAAAAGCTATCGATTTAATGAAATGTTCGCCATTTACAAATATGGATTGCTTATCAACCAAACTGCTTGTAAACATAGTATAACAACTCTTGAAGTCGCCGTGGTCTAGTAGGTAGTGTGTTGGCTTATTAGGCGAAAGGCCCGAGTTCAAATCCCAGGTCAGACATCAAAACGAAAATATGAAAATATTTCTTTGGCGACTTCCTCTCTCAGCAGATTTCTGGCAAAAACTCTGAGAGTAAAAATTGCCCTGAAAAGCTTCTCAAAAAATCAATCGTTCGGAGTCGACTTTAAACTGTAGGTCCCTCTACTCATGTATAAAATTCACGCACACAGCACGAGTGGTGTGAGAAGCTAGGACGTTGTACAATGTGTCAATTCGACCTCCGGGTATTGTACTTGTCACAATTGACAAGTATACGTCCTCTAACCTAACCTAACCTAGTGTAACAAACTGATTATAGAAGGTGTGATTCAAAAGTTGCCACTTTTCTAGCAGTAAAGCGTATGGTTGCAAGTTAAAAAAAATTTGAAGAAACTGAAAACGTTAGCAGATGTGGTTAATCCTACCGACCATCGCTATGTAAGCACTGCAGAAAGTATGTATATCTACTGTTAGAGAAAATGTGGTGGGTAATATGTATTTATCACTTGCAAATATCATGTGACTTCAAAATGTTGGTCATTCGTCACATTATAGTCGATATAAAGATTAAAATGTATCAAAATGTGATTGAAAACTAACTGGAAAGGATCAACTACCGCAAACAGATCAGACTTCACCTTCTGAAATCAAACAAATTGTTCAGTTAACCCATTTGAATACTGCATATGTTTACAACACTGTCTGATTGTTGGTAGAAACTCTTTATGGGGAAAACAAGTTTTTTTTGCTCATTTGTATTACACACGTACTTACGTTTGTAACTGTATGTGTGTGTAATTTTTTTCTTTCAAATTTCCACAAATTGCAGTCAATAACAACAGAAAGAACAACAACAACAACGGCAACAACGAATTTAATTTAAAATTTTTGTTAGTGTTGTTTGGTGTTCAAATATTAATTCTTGTTTGAATTTCAGTTTTTGTTTTTAAGCTGCTAAAAACAATCAACATACACATGTTAACAGTGTCTTATTAATGCATGTCCGTTGTTGTTGGTGCATGCATATGTATGCATGTGCCTGTGAGTGTTGTGTTAATGTAATAGCTTTGCAGTGAGCGAGAGATGGAGAGCGAAAGAGAGAGAGAGAGAAAACGAAACCTTTGACTGCCATTCAGGCAAACTATTAATCAAATTGTACCTCGAACTTGTAAAGCTTTGCAAAATGATTTTTTAAATTAAAATTCGTTTTTGTTTTTTTCAATTTTCGTTTCTTTTTTTTGATTTTCGAATATTTTAAAATGCGAAATAAATTTTTATTTGATTTCTAATAAAAAAATAAAATACATAACAGCAACAACAAGTGGTAAAGAGAAGGATGTATGTATGTATGTATAGAGGCAACAAAAATAATAATAAAAAAGAATGAAAAATCGTTAAACAATCATTAGAAATACTATGGTATGGTCGCATGCAATATTTATTAACTGACTGACTGCCTGTCTGTTTGTCTGTTAACGCGGACAAAAATGGTTGAAGTTTGTTTAAAGTTGTTTAGCTTTGAACCTCTTGTCTGTCATTGATGGCAAAGAGTGTTTTTTTTCTTCAGTGCGTGTGTTCGTTTGTAAAAACAAACGATCTTCACACATATGTACATATTTATTGGTGTTTCGCAATTTGTATGCAATTTTTGTTGCTGCAAATAGTGTGTGAGCTTAACAACAGATGCAAACCTTCTTAAAACAGTCGATATTATGAAATTGCAAGTGTGTATGTGTGTGTGTAATTCTCTTGCGCAATCTTTCTCTCTGCCTCTCGCTCTTACTCTCTCAATAATTGCCTAATAAACCTTGTATTAATTGGTGAGATTTTTGTGCTTCTTTTTCAAACGATCAAGATTAACCATGTTTATTGCAGCCACTACTACCAGCATACCTACTTAATTTAAAAAAAAAAAGTAGTTGGCGGTGTACCTAACACACCACTTTAACCTCAAAAAAAAAAATTAAATTTAGGTCAATCTCAGTAATTTTTTATTTGACAATTATTACTTGAAACAGAGCCCACCTACATATACATACATACATACATACATAATTGGCCATTACAACCCTTCAGTCAGGATTACGGCCTAGCTTCTCAACACCACTCATGTTGTGTGCGTTAATTTTATACATGAGTGGCGGGACCTACAGTTTAAAGTCGACTCCGAACGACAGATTTTTTGAGAAGCTTTTCATGGCAATTTTTACTCTCAGAGTTTTTGCTAGAAATCTGCTGAGAGGAAGTCGCCGAAGAAATATTTTCATATTTTCGTTTTGATGTCTGACCTGGGATTCGAACTCGGGACTTTCGTCTAATAAGCCAACACACTACCTACTAGACCACGGCGACAGAGCCCACCTACTAGCTATAAAATGACTTAAAAAAATGGGAATATTAGTTGTAACTATAGCCTTAACGATGTTGAAGAGTTTGGTTTGTTTTTCAATAGGAAAATACAATGATTATTAACTCCCTGGACTTCGTTTCCTTTCTTTGGTATCAAAATTGTACCGATTACAGTTCTCTAGAACTGCAAACTTTTAAAATCCCTCATTACAAGGTTATTTCCAGCCTCCACGTGGATGTAGCCTGGTACCACTGTTCTGTTATAACTGTTATGAGGTGTTATAACTGTATGAAGGACATTGCTGACGAAAACATTGCCATGAACTCAGTCTTAGAATTTTTATTTTAATTTAAACAGAATGAATGTCATTTCATGGGATTTGTTTAAATAAAATGTAACGCCGTTAAAATTCTGCAGCTTCGTACTACGATCAGAGTCGTTTGTTGAAGGAAGTTTTTCCTTTTTTTTTTACTGCACAAATGAAAAAAAAATAAATAAATAAATAAATACCGCTACGATATGAACCAAAACCGGTCAGTGTAAGAAGAAAAACAATTCTTTTCTTTGCCAATATTCTTTCGTTTTATGATTTATATAGAATAATACACGAAAATAACGGCTTCTAAGAAAGAACAGGAGAAAGAACGAAAGAAACAGTTGGCCAACATTTTCATTATGGCTACTTGAATATTAAACAAACAAACAAGAAAAATAAAGAAGCACAGAACAAGTAATAAAAAAAAATACATATATAAAGACCGATGACATGAAAATGCCAGTTTATCCCAGTTAACGTTTCATAATATTAGAACAGACACACACACACACCTATACTTACGCACACACAACGGTGAACAACAACATCATCATCATCATTATCAACATCATCAACTGACAAATGACAATATGCCGTTAAATAATACCAAACACACTTGCAAGACAACAAGCAGAAGAAAAAAAATCATTTTGCAGCACAAGAAAAAAATTTAAAAAGAAGAACAACTGATATTAACAAAAAAAAAAAGAGTATTTAACTCAAAAGCTCTTGTAAATGCTGTTAAGAGCACACAAAAGAACTTCTCTCGCACACTCTTTGTTTTGTTTTTTTTTTTTGAATCAGAATGAAAAACAAACTCTATTAATGAAAGGAAGAACATGCATAAACTAAAAGAAAAATCAAGTAACTGAGCTGCAGCGGCAGTGGCCGTAAACGTCGCTTAGACAGCAACGCAACAGACAAGTCTCTCTCGTTCTCTCGCATACTTATTTAATAATACTCGTACAAAGCACTTCGTTATTTTGCTGCTACTCATTTCTTATGTGCTGGTTGGTTTTGCTCATTTTTCTTATGCATGTTTATACAATATTTGAATGCATGTGTGTAAGTACATTTAGTTGTTGCCTGCCTGCCTGGTTGTTGGTTGGTTGGTGCAATGACCCCACTTCGCGTTGACCCACTTACGATGTTGTTTTTGCGAACATTACCGAAGTGGGTTTGATGAATCGTTGACTGTGCTCACTCTACTACTAGTAATGCTGTCTCTGGTGCTCTTGCTGTTATTGCTGTTCTTGTTGTTGTTTAGTACATACATATATACAACTTACTTGTGCAATCATTTTGTGCTCTTTTTTTTTGCGTTCGTTTTTTTTGTAGTTTTCCAATACACTGTTAGAACTTAACAAATTTGCACTCAAACACACTCATACAATCAAGCAGAAACATTTGCAATAAAACTTTAAAACTCAAAAACGTTCGCACAATTATTTGTAGTTAAGCCGAGTCATATGAAAACAAAACAAAAGGAAAAAAAACTGATCGTTTACAAATCTGTTATGCGTGCATATACTATATATACATGTAGATACATATGTGTGAGAGAGCATTTGTTTGTAAATATTATCAAACATGCAAACACTTTTTATAGGCATTCGGAGAGTTATTCTCTCTGTTTTAACGTTGATGTTGTTGTTTTTATTGCTTTTTGTATGCAATTGTGCATTAATATTGAATGAATGCATTGCATGCATGCATGCAGCTACATATGCATGAAAAATGCATTTATATACGCGTGCAGATGGGTATAGGTGCATGGGTGCGTATGGACGTGTGTGCGGAATCTATAAATATTCTTAATGATAATTTTTTTTGTCGATTTTATAATCATTTGTCCTGTCCTGTCAGTTTGCTGTTGGTATCGTTCCTTTTAATTTTGTTTCTTTAAATTTCGCTGCCAAATTCGTTAGTATTCTGCTGCAAATTTGCACACTCTTTTCGATTAAAAAATTTGTTGATTTTAATTGTAAATAAATACGACTTTTTACAAAATTTTTAAATTTATTGTTTATGACTTAAGTAATGAGTATAAACAGTACAATGATTAATTATTTATGCAAATATGCACTTTATTTTAAAATGTATATGATGAAAAGTAGGTAAAGAATTATCCATTCATTGCTGTTAATAGTAGAGTTAAATAACACACGTGTCAGGCTATGATTACACGTAAAATTTTAATTTCATTACAATGTCGTGAATCCTGGCTTTATGTACGATATACAATTGGGTAATTCATACAAGCCCTTGTACCGTTGTATTCATTGTATTGTTAGACGAATATACGACAGTGTATGCTTGTTGTTGATAATTTTCATATAAAAATCCGTTACACTTATACACATTACAGCACAATATACTATATATATAAAAATGAATGTGTGTTTGATTGTATGTTTGTATGTTTGAAGTTTATAGACGACTAAACGGCTGAACCGATTTTCCTGAAATTTTCACAGTATCTTCCTGTATGTCTGGAAGGAGTTATAGGCTACTTTTTATGTTGATATTCCAAATGAGCTAGGGGCCATGCCCATGTATACTACATACTACATACTACATACTTAATATTTAATTGCATTTGAAATATATTACTCATACGCATAGTTACCCCTAAAGTATGCTATCTATGATTCCTGATGTATAAAACCAATGAAAATAAAGTATAAAGAATGTGAATTTTGGTATATTTTGGAATATTTTTCAAAAATATTTCAGGACGCGGGAGGAAAGATAGAAGGGAAAGATAAAGAAACCAAGAGCGTAACAATGTTCTCAATTGTTCTCATCGTGCGTTTTTGTTGTTTGACTAATTTTTTATTTATTCTTCTGAAACAGTGTTGCCACGAAAAAAATTTTGTAACCAACATTTGTGAAAAAATCACCAAATAAGAAAAAATATAACCAAAATTAAACTCATAGACTTTTGTTTTATACATATATAAAAATGAATGTGTGTTTGTTGTTGGGCATGAGCCGGGAAGGTTTCTAAGTTGGTATGACCTCTTTCCTACAGGTGGCGCCACTGAAAATTACTAAAAATGATTTAAATCGTAAACTATGCAATTGATCATGCTATGATCTTTAGCAAAGTTGTTGCGCATGAGTCGACGGAGGTTTCAAAGTTGGTGCGATTAATTTCCGATAGATGGCGCCACTGAAAATTGTTCAAAATGATTGATAAGCAATTGGTCGACCTACACCTCAAGCACGGAAAAAAGAGCATTACGAGCCTCAAAGTCAGACGAGCAACGAGCATTGAGACTGGATAATCTTCGCGGACATGCCGCTGCGACCCGTTCGCATGAATCACTTGAACAACGAGAAGGGAGATTAGAAACTGTTCGAATGCGTACTACTCAGGCCTGTTCGTCTGAATCATCTGAACAACGGGAAACAAAATTAATAAAATGATTAAAAATAAATTGGGCATTTATTTAATGCCTTCCCTTCAAATTTATTTAAGTTGGTGGCGCGGCAAAGTGCGCAGGGTATAGCTAGTACTATATACAATACAGCATAGCATTGAGCGTTCACAAACAAAAAGTGTATTCAATACAACATACGCGATACAAAGTCATGTGAATTGGCCAAATGTCATTTCGCTAATGAATTGGTTGCAGCACACGATTCTTTCTAGATAACTTTACTAATGTTGGTTTTCTAATGCTGCAATGTTAAGGGATCATCCAACGTCGCCGACAGGTGAAGCTAATCTCTCTGATAATTCCTCAAGTAATAAATTCAAAACTGATTGCGTTGTACCACAGAACCGTCTTATTGAAATCTCTTACTACTCAGTTCCTAGCCTTCAATTGCCCACCAAAACAGTCGGTCATCATGCGGCCATAACCGTGACGGTTCCTCAGGGTATTTTTTGAAAAAGTACGACCAAATGTGCAGCCCTTGCGCTGACCAACTTCTTCCTTTTCCCTGATTTTGGTGGAGCTTGGTTAGTACAGGGACTGCGTTCACCCGTGGCATCACAACGAGCCGCTATGCGTGCTCAAGTGAGCTTTGTGATATCAGAGCTACCACTCCGACCTAACCTAACGTCCAAATGGAACATCCAGCTTATAATAACCGCCAAACTGTCACTTCTTCAAGAGGAAAAAGTTTTTCCACGATTGCTTCTGGGTTCTCCGAGACCTATACTACCGTGTGAAACATAAGCTTGGCAGCTTAAGAAATCAGGTCTTGTTAATGGTCTTGTGTATAATCGACAAGTCTTAATTGTTGCATGAGTTTGGCTCGTACATGCACGAACCTGACCATACCTGTAATACTTAAAGCTTACTTAATCCTGGCAGATCCTTGCATACTAAGTCTTCTATAATGACCATAATGTTTAGCCGACAATATTATAAAAGTAGCCACGCTTGAATCACCACTTTTGTAGTCAGCTTTTTTACATTCTTTACGAGATGGACCCGGGCATTGAGATTCATAAAAAATAAAGAAAGACTACTCAGATGAAAAATAATTAATAAGTAACAATTTAAGCAACTAACAATCCAACTAAAATTCAATTGCCATCCGAAAACGAGCCAATAATTAATTTTTGAAAATGTTAAACAATTTTAATTTTTTTTCTCAAGCACTTTTAACACTTAGCTTATCATTTTAAATTTCGTAAAGCAAAGCAAAGATAAAAATTAATAAAGAGAAGACAAACACAACAACAACAACATTCCTAGCTATTCACAAACATATATACATACATACATCAGCATGGCTATGTGTATGAAACTGCATTTGTTGCAGGCAATAATGAGAACGATTCTAAAGCTCTAAACATCCACGGAACGTAATGAAACGTTCGTCTATTCATTCCTAACTTCCCGCATCATTGGTTCGTTCATTTAATGCGTCGTTGTTGTTTAGAAAATGTGCGTATTCCATTATTTTTGTATTTGCTTTAGTAAATGAAAAACAAGAAAAACAAGAAAAAAAAAGAAAACAACAAAAAACAAAACAACTTGTTCTTTAGACTGTGCATGTGAGTGAGTGAGCATAGCGGCATTTTTTGTTTACACAGTATGAGTGCATGTGCATGTTTGCTTTGTAATGCAAGTCAATGTTTAGCAAAAAACATACCTACAATATTTGTATTTGTGGTTATTGTTGTTGTTGTTGCTGCTGTTGCTATTGCTTGAATGGATAAAGTACTTTAGACTTAGTGGTGGTGTTGTTGTTGTTGTTGTTGTGGCTTCATTTCCACTAAGTAAAGTTCTTAGACAATTTGACCCATATTTTAGTACTCCACCACTACAACAGCACATGCACTGCATAACACTACACCACACAACACTGCACTGCACTGCATTGCTCTGCTCTGTTTTGCTTTGCATTGCTCTACTCTAGGTTACTACTCTTAAATAAAAAATTATAAAAAAAAAAATGAAAATAAAAAACAACAAGTACTTAAAAACAAAAATAAACAAAATTTGAAACACACACACACATATATACTATATACTACACACGTATACATGTACATACAGTCATGTCTATGTAATTGTTTGTGTTTTTGCGGGTTTCTTGGCGAAAATGCAATAACAATCATTTGCTCTAAATAAAGAGCATGAAAAAAAAGAGAAATTCTTTTTTGTTTTGGTTGGTTTTCCTTATTATTTTGGTCATACACTCACAAAAATTGTGTCACGTTTTTTTTTATTTATTTTGTTTTTTACTGTGCGAGCGTCTGATTGAAATTTTAATTGTAGTTCTCGCATTTTAATGGAGTGCAGTGGGTATTTGTTCGTTAGTTCGTCGTCTTGTTTTTTTTGTTTGGTTTTGTTTTTATTTTTTCTCTCTCTCTCTGTCTCTTGGAAATCTGTAGAAATTCATACAAAAGGATTAAATTATAAAACAATTCAGGGAATTTGTGGAATTCATATCAAAACGGAAAGGAAATAATGAGTAGGTACAGTGTAGGCAAATTGTGTGTCGAATTGGCTGTACTTCAGCATACGCCTATCCATACATAGGAAAACGAATTTTTATTAATAGTAGAGGATCTTTCGAGTTCGAATTTAGTTGTGTACATTTGTAGTCTTTTGGCATCGCATTTTCCACAGAACAGCCTTAAATTTAGATTTACATATGTGTTCAGGTCGGACATCAAAACGAAATATGAAAAGAAAATATTTCTGCGGCGACTTCCTCTCAGCGGATTTCTGGCAAAAACTCTGAGAGTAAATTAACCTGCCATGAAAAGCTTCTCAAAAAATCTGTCGTTCTGAGTCGACTTTAAACTGTAGGTCCCGCCACTCATGTATAAAATTAACGCACACAACATGAGTGCTGTGAGAAGCTAGGTCGTAATCCTGACTGAAGGGTTGTAATGGCCAATTATGTATGTATGTATGTATCTGTGGAAGAGAAATTACCATACTTTCTGATAGCTAGGCGACTGCTAGGCCAAGGGTTGACACATAACGCCATCTAAACTATGGCAAAATGGAACGATTTTGTCCATCATATACATCCTGGTATATAGCGGCATTCTAAGAAACTACAGGGCTAATGAATTTACCAATTTATGGCCCAGCCTATTGGGAACTTGGAAGTTCAAAATCCTTAACACTGTAATGGATTATGTTAACGCCACGTTGGTGATAATAAAAATATCTAACGCTTGATGTAGAAATGCTAAGAAAATCTGCTTTAACTTCAAAGGAGCATACATACAGTAGTTGCCGGAGTCTGTACTAGACATTGCATTCATGCGATATGCTCTGGTCTTGGCCAAATGGCTTCTGTAGTAGCTGCAAAGACGAGGAGGCAGCTGCTCTTATGTACACGGCCAAAGTTTCGTTAAAGGAAAGGAAGTATACGTACATATCTGTATTTTTAGTACGTAGATTATCTCACTGATGTATCAAGGATGGACATTGGGAGTATAACTGCCTCCATCAGAAGTTTCAGTTGGTTCCAATCTTAGAACCAGACGTTGTTAAAGTGTATTACTCTGCTAACAATGAATATTTTCGAATTATTTTTAAAACCATTTTGAAACACATTAAAAACATATTTCTTTTTTCTTTCTTAATTTAATTTCTTGCATACAACCGTATTGGAGAAATTATTGTTAATCCAGCATAACTGTTTCTAGTTGCATTAACCCACTACAGAATAGAACAGAATAACGGGAAAACAATTTGTGCAGTTAGGAAGACTAGAAAAATAAAAACAGAAACAACAACTACAGCAACAGCAACAGCAACAATGATTACCAAGAAACCATAAAAAGAAAACAAGAAAAAAAAATCGTCTTCTATTTTTTTGTCTTCATTTTCTTTTTCTAATTAAACTTACAACAACAACAGCAACAACCATAATATTTCAGCAATGAAGACAATTTTTTTTCTTGGTTTTGTATCTTCAGGCTACAATAATAAGAACAACAAGTAAATAAATAACTCTTCTAGCGGTAAATGAAGAATTTTTTGTAGTTTTATACAAACTTCTGTGTCTACAGATCATTATCATTAACATCATAAACAACAACAACATCATTATCATCATCATTATTTTATGTCTGTGAGAGACTCTGCCTTAAATGCACGAAAAACAAAAAAGGAAAAATAAACATTCAACGATTTTCTCTTAATTACTGTTTAATTTCAAATCATGAGTACTTCTCTTTAATAACCAAAAGCATAAATTTAAAGAGCGTAGGAGAACATATTAAGAGTGTTTTTACAGTTATGTACTCTTAAACTAGGCATCCTTTATACAAGAATTTAACTTTAGAAGAGCCAAAGTTCTATTCATAAGAGTACATTAATGTTATGAAATCAGGAAAAGCTGTTAAGTGTAGCAAGTATATGGAAGTGTTGCCATTTGAATATTTTTAACATTGTGGAAAAAAGCTTTTCTCCAGTTTGTGGAGGTGTTGCCAAAAATATTTTTTTTTTATTTTTTCAAGAAAAAACTCATGTATAAAATTAACGCACACAACACGAGTGGTGTGAGAAGCTAGGACGTTGTAGAATGGGTCAATTCGACCTCCGGGTACTGTACTTGTCACAGTTTACAAGTACACGTCCTCTAACCTAACCTAATCTAAGGAAGAACGTACATTAGTAAGCAGTTAAACATTTTCTGCTTGGAAATTCATTCATTAAGTACTTATTTACACCAACTTGTACGAAATTCTAGGATACCAAGTATGCAATTGGGAAGATACGTACATATGTATAAAAGTTTGGATGTAGAAAATCAAAATTTTATTTTCATGTTTGAAAAATTCGTATAATGGAGTTTACAATATTTATGTGCTTTGTATTGAAATATTTATCCCTAACAAATATTTAAAATGTTTGGGAATTTTATTTCCAGTTACTTGTATGCAACTTTAGTGGTTCTTAAGTTCTTCACTAATTTTGTAAATAATAAACAATAAACAAGCGCTGTATTAGCAACACTCTTAAAGCTTTACATTACAGTGAATGTACAGTGAATATCTCTTTAACCTGCATTCAATTGAAACACCTTCTCTGTTATTTAACTTTAATACAGCAACAGTAAAGAGTATGTGCAAAACACAAGCAGAGAAATGTAAACTTTCTTTAGTTGAGGGGTTTGCTTCCCTATACGCCAACAACAGAACAGAACAGAACCGAACCGAGCAGTCCATAACAGTAAAATAAAATGTTCTTTTTCTTTAAGAGCACTAACAGCAACGTCAGCAGCTGCTGTAGCAGCAGCGTTAGCAATAATAGTTGTTTTTGTTTTTATTTATTTAGCGATGATATGGATATTATGCCGAGTAAAAGTTCATTGACACTTGTGAGCACACACACACTCATCGCCGTCGTCATCATCTGTCACGTTTACACCAAAACGAAACAAATTTCTTTTTCCTTTCTTTAATTATTTTGGATTTTTTTTCTTATTCTTCTTATTGTTGATGTTGCTGCTGTTTTTATTTACGAAATATTTATTTTTTATTGTATTTATTACTTCTTCTTGTTCTTGTTCTTCTGGCTTATTTTTTTTTTCTTCCTTTTTTTTTATTATGATTTCGGCTAAGATTGTAAAAATGAACGTGTGGATTTTGTTGTTTTTATTTAATATTAATGATGTGTAAGTGATGAATGTATGAACGAACAGCAGAGAGAGCGAGAGCGAGAATATGCAATAAGCAGAGTGGGTGTGTTTGTGTAAGTGTGTAGGTTATTTGTTGATAACCCAGTAAACATTTGCTTATGAAAACCATTGTTAGAATTCATTTAGGCAGTCTGCTAACAAATTTGTTAACAAAAGGCGACGAACAAATTGTAGATTCTAAAAAAATATTCGAATAAAAAAAGCCTATCAACGGGCATGCCAAGGGAACATGTTTACTGGTTAGGCAGTATCCAATGACACTTTCTTTAATTGCAAGGTAAATTATTATAAAAAAGAAATGTATTGTATGGATTTCATATATACAAATTGCCTTATAATAACCTTTTAGTGACCTCTGACAACATTCGACTCAATCGACTGAAACGTAAGAATATTACTTAAAGTCCCTTTAATGAAAATGTTCACTGGGTAAACGTTGTAATAAAATATTACGCATTTCCTTGTAAAAAAAACAATGGGTTTCTGCACAAGCAAAGTGAGTGTTGGAAAAGGACTAGGTATGAAATGAAATGAAATTTTCTTAATTGCCGGGAAATTTTACACTTTTGATGAGTCATTAAAATGTATTTTATGAGAACTTTGTTAAAGGATTGAAAATATTTGTCTTAAAATGCTTAGAATTAATATTAAAAAAAAAGAATGACCTTGAAATGACATTGTAATAAATTAAAATCTTATTCTTCTTGATATATTACAGCTCAAATTGAAATCATACCATGCAAAGTATGTGGTGATAAATCATCGGGTGTACATTATGGCGTCATAACCTGTGAAGGCTGCAAAGGTTTCTTTCGAAGATCACAAAGTTCAGTCGTTAATTATCAGTGTCCACGTAACAAGCAGTGCGTTGTCGATCGTGTTAACCGTAATCGGTGTCAATATTGTAGACTGCAAAAGTGCCTCAAATTGGGAATGAGCCGAGATGGTAAGTTTTCAATTTTTCTTCTCTTTCCTAAACTACAATTGTTGTTTTTTTTTGTAATTATTATTGTTGTTATTGTGTACAATGAAAATATACCGTTTTGGCCCATAACTTCAAAATTATTCTAACAAACATGGATTGTGTGTTTTTTTTTCTTTGTTTTTCAAATTCTATTTGTAGCTGTAAAATTCGGTAGAATGTCTAAGAAACAAAGAGAAAAAGTCGAAAACGAGGTGAAATTTCATCAGGCCCAAATGCGTGCCCAAAGTAATGCGGCACCCGACAGTTCTGTATTCGATACGCAAACGCCGTCTAGTAGTGATCAACTGCATCATAGTTATAATGGGTAAGTACATATATGCACTTTTTGAGCGTTAATATTAAGAAAATAAATAATATTGGGGGTTTAAAAAATGTTTGTGGCATTTATTGAAATAAACTGTAAATCAACATTTACCGTTTTCATAAACTTTCTTTTTTTTATATCAATTTTCTATCCTTAGCTATGGCTATGCAAGTAATGATGTCGGTTATAACAGTCCATATGGCTATTCAGCATCGGTGACACCGCAACAGACGATGGCCTATGATATATCAGCCGATTATGTCGACAGTACCACATACGAGCCACGAAGTACAATAATGGATCCCGAATTTATAAGTCATGGTAGTATTCAAGAACCAAATCGTATCTCATCAATCACAATCAATCAGAATCACAATCAATCAATCAATCAAGCGTATCATTTTAATAATAATTTTTTTAATATTTTTTTTGTTTTTTTTTTTTGCCATAAAGTTAACAAGATATCCCATATTAAAAAAAACGAAAATTACATACACAAACACCTCATCCTCCCTAGACAACATCAAACAAATCATCAATCAAAAAAAAAAAAACATACAAAAAGCAATCGTAAGATTGTCAAAACGAACATGAACAAAATCATTTAAATTTTCTGTTATATTCTGTTGGCCCTTGAATTTGTTTAAATTTTAATTAAATTTTCGATTCTTATCCAAAATTAGCAGATGGTGACATAAATGATGTTCTCATAAAGACTCTGGCGGAAGCCCATGCCAATACAAATACCAAATTGGAGGTGGTGCATGAAATGTTTAGAAAACCCCAAGTAAGATTTTAATTTGTTCATTTGTTGTTGTTGTATTATTAAATAATTTAATTGTTGCTGTTTCTGTTGCTGTTGAAAAGGATATCTCAAGAATACTTTATTACAAGAATCTGGGCCAACAGGAACTGTGGCTGGACTGTGCGGAAAAGTTGACTCAAATGATTCAAAATATAATCGAATTTGCCAAATTAATACCCGGTTTTATGCGTCTAAGTCAGGATGATCAGGTAAGAATATTCACATTTGTTTTCTGTTTCCTTTCCTTTTTCAAGAAAAAAAAATTGTCTCTTTTTTGTCCGCCTTGTTAGATCCTCTTGCTAAAGACTGGTTCATTTGAGCTGGCGATTGTACGGATGTCACGTTTGTTGGATCTCTCGCAGAATGCGGTACTGTATGGTGATGTTATGCTGCCGCAGGAAGCCTTTTACACATCCGACTCGGAAGAAATGCGACTGGTGTCGCGTATCTTTCAAACGGCTAAATCAATAGCCGAACTTAAATTGACTGAAACTGAATTGGCTCTGTATCAAAGTTTGGTTCTATTATGGCCAGGTAATAATCCAATATCCAACAACAACAAACAAATCTGCAATCATTGTTTATTGTTAAATTTTCTTTGCTTTTCTTGTTTTAGAACGTAATGGTGTACGTGGTAATACGGAAATCCAGAGGCTTTTCAACTTAAGTATGAATGCAATAAGGCAGGAACTGGAGGCCAATCATGCACCATTAAAAGGCGATGTAACGGTACTTGATACGTTACTCAATAATATTCCCAACTTCCGGTAATTATAAATTCAACACACACACAAACACACACACATATATACATATGCAAATATTTTATAAATTTTTGTATTCTTACAGTGACATCTCGATTATGCATATGGAGTCGTTGAGTAAATTCAAACAACAGCATCCAAATGTGGTATTCCCTGCCCTGTATAAGGAACTATTTTCCATAGACTCACCACAGGATCTCACATAACAGCAAACGGTGTATGATGATACCACCACTACAACCGATTTACAGGTTGAGACTGCAACACCAACAGCAACATCTTCGTCATTGTCATCATCAGCTAACGCTACAGCAACAGCAATTGCAACAGCAGCAGCAGTTGCAGCGGCATCTACAACTGCTGCTGCTACAACAGCTTTAGTAGAAATCCCTCAAACATCATTAAATAATGAACAACAACAACAACAACAACAACCACAACAACACCATACAATAACTGGCACAATCACAACCTTAACATCATAGATTTAAAGCAACAACAACAACAACCATAACAAATCAAAGAATTCCTGTTCAAGGATTTTGATTTTTTTTTTTTTTGAATTATTTGGTATAAAATCTAAGAAAATGCAGCCAAATTTAAGAAAAAAAAAGAAAAACTACCGCTCAATAGGATCACCACCATCAGTCACCATGAATTAGAAATTTGATTTGATGAAATGAAGTGTAGTATTGTTGTAATGAAAGGACTCAAACACAAGTAACAGATTGGACCGAAGCGTTGGTTATACAGCTTCTTAATAATGGTAGCGTTTCATTTTTCAAACAAACAAACAAACAAACATAATCCCTTTTGTTTTTTAAACACTCCCTCCCTTTTCCCCCCTCTACTCCTTGCATTTCACTCACTATTTAAATAACAGAGTGATTAAGACTTATAATTATACAGTAAAAGTAACAACAAAAATAACAAGAAAAACAAAATAAAAATAATATTTAAATTAAAAGAAGAAAAAAAAACACACACACACACATACATACACATAGACAAATACGCCGTTAAAGCAAAAAAAAAACAAAGAAATCCTCACTTAATCAATCAGAAATGATTATTTCAAATGCATAGAAAACCGCATTATCACCATCATCGTCATTATTATCATCCAGCATCAGCAGAAAACAAGTGAAAAAAAAAATTATTAAATTTTAACCGTAATTAACCGAGCTTTTAAGGAACGAAATCGTCTAGAGAAAATCAGAAAAAAAAAGAACAGACGCTTTCAATTAGTTTTAGTTTTAGATTTTTGGGCTTAAAGGTCATTTTAATTTAATTTTTATTTTTTATTTTTATAAGTTACATAAACAATGAAAAACAAAAAATTATTCGAATATTATTTTATTATATTAAGGCAAAACCAACCATTAACTGATTTAAAAAACAAAAACAAAAACAAAACAAATTTATTTTATTTTTAAACAAAACAAAGCATATTTTTGTTTTTTTTTTTAGTTGAAATTGTGTAAAATTTTTTTATTTTTTATGTTTTTCTTTTTTCTATTATTATTATTATTAAATAAACTTATGTTTTTCTTAATGAAATAGTTTTAAAAATTAAAAAAAAACGGTTTTTTTTTCTTTTTTGGTATCTTTTTTTTTTGTTAAAACTTGCGCAAAAAAATTAAATTTTTTTTTTCAAAACAAGGCGATTTCGCGGGTTAAAAACTTACATACATAATTGGCCATTACAACCCTTTAGTCAGGATTACGGCCTAGCTTCTCAACACCACTCATGTTGTGTGCGTTAATTTTATACATGAGTGGCGGGACCTACAGTTTAAAGTCGACTCCGAACGACAGATTTTTTGAGAAGCTTTTCATGGCAATTTTTACTCTCAGAGTTTTTGCCAGAAATCTGCTGAGAGAGGAAGTCGCCGAAGAAATATTTTCATATTTTCGTTTTGATGTCTGACCTGGGATTCGAACTCGGGCCTTTCGTCTAATAAGCCAACACACTACCTACTAGACCACGGCGGTTAAAAACTTGCTTAAAATAAAAGAAAGAGGATTTCTTTCTTTAAAGGAAAAACTATGTTAGAGTATCGAACTAAAAATCTACCTTTTCAACTCAACGGGGAAGTATTCTATTGTGAAACCACTTACATCCAGATTTGTAATGCCTCCTGATAAGCTTTATAATATTGTTTGCTATTAGAGAGGATGCATTGACATTGCACAGCTCCAAACAGTAAGCTCTGGCGACTTTCTCTTACTGTACTGGGTTCAAGTCAAAATTTTTTATTTATTGCGGAGGATATGTTCCACAAATTTTGTAACTACGTGCAATCTATTCTCACTTTTTTATGTATCTAGCACGCTATATTGGTGGCAAAAAACCATCCATTTTATGTCTCAACCTCACAGTAAGAGAATCCAAAAAACAGTGTACTTGAAATCATCTCAGACTTTTTTCTCCTCGTAAATGCATGCAGACGAGTGAGCAAGGTTTCTCTATGAGATAGGAAGGCAACCTTAGATCTGCAGTCCTCTGCACAGATAGTAAGTCAGACTACAGATGCATAATGGGAAAACCTACTAATATAGGACGGACCGTTAACATTTTCTTAAATTTTGTGGATTATTGAGAAAATAAAAATGTTAACAATATATACAAATCAAGACCAATTTCACAGTGCATTACATAAGGAATTCGTCTCAGATTATTAAGAATGATAATCCTTTATAAATTTGAATTAAAATATATTCAACTTCACGTTAAATATTCTCCTTTTGTCATACAAAAAATCAATGTGGTACAATTGCCGTCAATTACGTTTGAAAGGTTAGAGTTTGATTCGGCCTTCGGTCGTTTTATAGAGAAACTTAACTTCGTTAGCAGCATTAGTGCACAAGCAATAATGCTAGGTTCTGCTAGGATGATTTCCTACAGGGAATTTTTGAATTTTAATTGTGGTATTATGATGGCACTAACCTCTGGATGCAGAGTTTTTCTCTGACAAGAAATAAGGGAAACTAAAAAAAAAAAAAATCGGAATCGTTATAGAATTCGAATATTTATTACGCAATGTAATACAAACCAATCTAAAAGGTTTATCCTTAAAAACGAAATTGTATATTTGTTTAGCATCATTTCTTATAAGTAATTAGTTTTGAAGTACCGTATTCTAATAGGTCGGTTGGCTTATTAGACGAAAGGCCGTGATTCAAACTCTAGCTCGAACAAAACGAAATATGAAAGGAAATATTTCTTCTTCGATGACTTCCGCTCAGTAGTTTCCCGTAAAAACTCTTGAAAAACTTGTCAAAATCTGTCGGTTAGAGTGAACTGTAGGTCTCGCCAATCATAAATAAAATTAACACACACAGCATACATGAGTGCTGTGAGAAGCTAGGTTGTAATCTTAACTAAAAGCTTGTAAATACCAATTAAGAATGCTCGATTAGGTTAGGTTAGGTCGGAGTGGTAGCTCTGATATCACAAAGCTCACTTGAGCAGGCATAGCGGCCCGTTGTGATGCCACGGGTGAACGCAGTCCCTGTACTAACCAAGTTCCCCCAAAATCAGAGAAAAGGAGGAAGTTGGTCAACGCAAGGTCTGCACAACAAAAGCACGACTACCCCGCACTGGAAAACCAGCCAGAAAGAAATGCTCGATTAGTTTTGTAAAATAAAATTTGCTTTACTGCTCTACAAATATTTCACGTTCCTATAGCAGTCGGTTCTACGTACCGGAACGACACGTTACCTTTACGGTATCAACAACGAACTGCTTTGTTTTGAAAAGAAATCAAATTTTGGTTTACACAAAGAGTAGTCAGAGAAGTTAAAAAAAAACACAATTTTACGCATTAAAGTTTCAAGATTTGTTTGTAATCTCTAAGCGTGTCAAATGTTTAAGCCTCTAGGAGTTAAAAAAAATTTTAAATATTGTTGAAATAAATTTTTGTTTAAGGGTACTCAAACAACTTATAAATAAGACTGATGATCAAATTGTAGCGATATAATATAACTTATACTAAAATAAAAAATAAATTCAACAGTTGTTAGCAATTGTGGTCCCCATTAGGGACACACCCAATTGAGTATTTACAACACATAGCAGGGAGGCCTACCATGTATTTCGATTCGAAGGAAACATTTTCGAAACACAATGCTTATTGAAATAAAATATAACACTAAGTCGGAATATGATACGACCAATACTTGTTCCAATAAAGTTAAAATGAAGCTATGGTTCACTCTTTTTGATAAAAAATAAAAAAACATGATGTTTTGCTTACCTGTAATTCTTGAATAGCTGGTTAGCAAGGCCTGCAGTTGGTTTTGAAAAAAATTATTGGCGTTGTTGTTTTTTTCAAGATGATTTCGTTAAGCCTTAAATTAAATTCACATTTTCCAAGAATATTTCTAAAAAGAAAATTGATGTAAAATTATATGCATTAATACACGCAAAACCATGTACTTAATATAAATCTAAACTTTAAATATGTATGTTGAAAATTTAATAAAAAAAAATAATAATTCGATACATAATGGAAATTCAATCAATATTCTATTACAACAATATTTGTTTATAAACTAACATTATTAATATTGCATACATATAATATTATTTATAACAAAAAAATTATTGGAAAAAAGAGCCTTTAATTACATAGTGATTGACTATGAACTACATATCGACGCCTCCATTCTATAACGTTCTAAGTGTACTTAGGACGTTTTTAATGTTTTTGCATTTTTAAATTCTACGTTCTCTAACTTAAATACTGTCAAAATTTGGTTAAGATGCGCCGATCCGTTCCAAAGTTATAGGGAAAAATCTGCATAGAATACACATATAGTCGTATGTCGCGCGAAAACTTTGTGAGCTCATAACTCAATACACACTTTTTCGACTTAGAATGTTATAGAACGGAGGCGTCGATATATTAAGCAAGCTAGTAAAAATATTTTGGAAATATGTACTGTGCTTTTAACATTTTATAGAAAAACTTTTAAAATTATTGTAGAGTTAATTTTAAAACGTTTTAAATATTTAAACATGTTCAACTCAGTTGTATATGCAAAGATATATTTTTTTTTTTAGAATTTTATAAAAAATTTTGAAATTTATTTTTGTTATGCACAGTACTACTCTTAATACATAGTGAGCGTCAAATGAAATTAAACAACTTACATTATTTGAAAAAATTGTGAATTATATTCATAGAAACAGTGGTATATAACAATATATGTACACATACAGTCACACAGATAATTATACGTAACCCCCTAAAAATCATTTTTTTAAAAATGATAATATATGGACAAGTCAACTGATTTTTGCGCCAAATTTTTTGTTTTCCGTCACAGCCGAACAAATTATATTTGTTCTCATCACTAAATATTATATTCGCCCAAAAATCAGAACACTTGTCCATATATTATTGGGCAAATTCCAATCGTGGCTTTTTTCTCGGCACTCGGCTGCGTAAACCGTTTTTTCTCAAAACACTTCGAACTGTTTCGGAATGCTTAATAACATTGTGATCACTTTCCGAGGTATTTCGTATTTCTACGGCTGTAGTCCTAGGATTTTTATTCACAATACATTTTATATACCGGGCTACCCTTGGAGAAATTGTATTAGAAATATACGTCGTACGTACGTATAATTTTCTGTGGTGCCATATTGGTTTTAAGCAAACTGCAGTCACAAATTCATAGATTTTGGGAATCTTTTTTCTTTATTTAAGTAAATGTGTCGTTACAGACGCTAATGTAAAGAAATTTTAGATTAGAAGTTCATTACTTTTTAAAAAAATGATTTTTAGGGCGGGTACGTATAATTATCTATGTGACTGTATTATGTAATTCACTATAAATACACTAAGTCATTCGGCTTTACAAAATTCTTTTTGACTATTTATTATGTATTAAGAAAATATGAGAATATTTTCCTCCACTCATTTTATTTTTACTGTGTTAATAATATTTCCAAATCTTTATTAATAAAATGTTTAACAATTTGAAAAAAAAAAATGTTCATTCATAACTTTAAAGAACAACAAAATAAATTAACTTTTTCAATTGATTTCAAAATGCATTAATGAATATAAAAAATAAGTTTTTTTTCTGATTTAAAAAAAAAAATTCTTTTCAAAATTTTAATACGGACAGGAATTTTTCAACATATAAGAATTGCAAGGAATTTAAATACAAATTTAAATGACGTTTCAAACGGGATATTCTACTTAAACGGTAAAAAAAGATCAACAGGAATCCATGCACACTCATATAAAGTCCAAACACACACCCACAACATATTGTACTACAGAAACACTCCATACATTTACAACAACAACAAGAAATAAAACCGACATTTATTTTTAAAATTTAAGTAAAATTATTAAAATAAAAAGGGATACAAAAACATAAAAAAAAACAATTTAAAATTTAGATTTAAAAAACATAAACAAAAGAAAAAAAAAAACAAATTTTTTTATTAAACGAAAAAAAAGGAAACCTTCGTTTTGTACTACTTTTTTAAGTTGTTTCTTTTTTTTAATAATGTTTTCTATTACATTTTTGGCCTTAATGCAACAACAAAAAAAAAAAAAACAAGATTAGTTTAAATCAAATTTATTAATAAAACAATTAAACAAAAATGAAAAAAAATCTATATATATATATATTTAAATTAATATTATTATATATATATATACACACAATACAATACATACATATATTTACATTTACAATGTATATGTAAAGAAAAGAAAAAGAATACATTATATTATTAATGTTATTGTTTAATTATAAACTAAAAAAAAAAAAATAATTCAATGAAATGAATATATAAATTAAATGCAATTCAAATGTAATGATAATGTTGCCACAAATAATGAATGAATGTTTTTGAGATGAAGAAATCATTGATCATTTACACTACAGGAATTACCCCACACACATGCCTAAGAGTGCTTATGGAAAGGCGAATTGAGAAAGAGTAATAGCATGTTCACATACAAAAATTATATTTGAGTCAATTAACTATTAAATTGAGATGATGTTCACACATAAAGGGTGTTTTTTTATAGAGGTATAGAACTTTAAGTTGCAATAAAACAACGATGGATTATTCGATTGACATGAATTTTATTTATCCGAAAGATAATCTTGTGACATTACATTTTAAATATGATTTATGGCATTTGACCGCCATGGCTGGCGCGGATGTAGTCCAATCTGGACGTCCAATTTTCGATGACTTTTTCCAACATTTGTGGCCGTATATCGGCAATAACACGGCGAATGTTGTCTTCCAAATGGTCAAGCGTTTGTGGCTTTACCGCATAGACCAATGACTTTACATAGCCGCACAGAAAGTAGTCTAGCGGTGTTAAATCACAAGATCTGGGAGGTCAATTCACAGGTCCAAAACGTGAAATTAAGCGGTCACCAAACGTGTCTTTCAATAAATCTATTGTGGCACGAGCTGTGTGACATGTTGCGCCGTCTTGTTCAAACCACATCTCCTTGACATCATGGTTATTCAATTCAGGAATGAAAAAGTTAGTAATCATGGCTCTATACCGATCACCATTGACTGTAACGTTCTTCCTCAATGCTACGCTCTACAGCAGCAATAGCTTCTTCTGTACGCACCGTACAGCGTCTCTGGGGATGCGAGTTATCAATAAGAGTAAACGTGGTGCGAAAACGTTCCCTGGTTAATCGAATTAACTGTTCTGATAGACGATTTTATCGACGATAAAATGGACGTAGTGCGCGATACGTTTTCCGCACAGATCCATCATTTTCGAAATGAAATTGCACTATTTGCAAGCGTTGTTCAGGCGTGAGTCTATTCATGATGAATTGCCAAACCAAACTGAGAATAAATCACTTGACAGCTGTTAAATCGGTCGCCATCTTGAAAGGTAATGCCAACTTAAAGTTCTATACCTCTATAAAAAACACCCTTTAGTACTATCAGCGGTTTAGAAAACTTTCTAATTTTCTAAAAATTGATTTATTTTTTTTCACAATTCTACTTACTTTAGAGACATCTTCTTTTCCCTGAAATGATACAAAAAGAAGGAGAAAAACGCATTCAGGTGCACGGAGCTTAAGTAAATTTAATCCAAAACAAAGTCGAAAAATACCCTTAGGAACACCATGAAGTTATATTTGATTATAAACAATTTGAAAATAATTCATGTGTTGTAAGGAATGTATTTTTTTTTTTCTTTTGATATTTTGTTAAATTATTTTTTTAATTAACATATAAATGTACTGAAATGGTTAATTTTTCTAAGTTTAAAAAAAGGTTCAACATTTTTGTAAGCCACCAAGAAGAACTGTGTTCAAATTAAACTTTTCGTTTTTAAATTTAGAAGTAAAACAAAGAAAATAAACATAATCTGTACCATACTTTTAAATCCTTGACTGTCTCTAGCTTTTTTACAATCGTATCGTATTTTCTTTGTTGTTTTAAATAATAGGGACAACATTACACGAATAGCAACTAGTTAATGCTTATAAAAGTGAAATTGTTTACAAATTTCTAATTTCCATAATTATGTTCCATTAAAACAACACCTAACTGTAAGAAAACTAATTAAAAATTATTTGAAATATATTAACATGGGTGCGTGGACTTAAAATCTACCCATGTATTCAAGTACTTTTCAAAAACAATACTTTCTGTATTGTTATGCCCTTACACTGTTTAATAGGAATTCAATTTCCTGTTTGGCATACATACGTTTACATCACTCAATTTTAAAGCTGCATGGCGGCATATCAAATGCAACGAACTGATCAACTTTATATGTATATGTATTGGTAATATTTATTTTGCTTAGCACAGCAAATTATACCTTCAAACATCATGTATGTGTGTATTTTTTACTTACACAATTACAAAAAAAATGATTTTGAACCGTTAACTTGATGTGTGTCCATGCAGCTTAAGGTAGGCTTTGTTTACATTTCTAGTTTAGACACGACTGCCTTATAATCTAACTCTCCCTTTCGTAAGTATCAATACACAACACACACATACATACATAACTGCATATATATTCATGAATACAGGGCATTAATTTGAAAATCTCATACACATACATTCGCAATGATTACGTTATTTAAACATCTCCTTCTCTCTCTCTCTCTCTCTCATATGCAACATTATGTTCAACAAACCAAGAGAAAAGAAAACAAAAGAAAAAAGAGCGAAATTAAGTAAAGGAAAATGAAAACATAAAAATGGTAATAAGAAAAGTTAAGAAAATATTTAAAGAATTATAAATAAATTAATTAATTAAACAAAATAAGAAAAAATATATATTATTGTTAAAAATCTATTTTTAAGTTTTTAGTAAAAATTAATATTGAAAAAATGAAAAAAAGAAATGGTTAATACTTTTTTAATTAGCATTATTATTATTATATTATTATTATTATATTATATTATTATTATAATTATACTACAATTATTATTATTATTATTATACATACAAAAAAAAAAAAAACAAAAATTATAATAAAAAAACAACAAACAAGATTTATTAAAGAATATTATGTTATACAGAACATTATAAATTAAGAGAAAACAAAACTTTAAAAAACAAATAAATAAATAACGGTAGTAGCAGTAGGTAATAGGAGTTGAAGGTATAACATGAAAAAAAAACACAAAAAATCTAATATAATAAAAAAAAAATTAAGAAAAAAATAAATAAAAAATAAAAATAAAGTTCAATAAATAAATTGCACGCTGAATTTTATTCAGATTTATAAAGAAGAATATTAAAAAATAAAACCCCAAAACAAAAAAAAAACAATTTTTTCAATAATAATTAAAACAAAACAAAAAAAAGGAGAAAAAACTTCACGAAAACAAAAATAAAACAAAAACAATATTTTGCCTTTTATTATTACAACAAACAACAACAACAGCAAAAACAAAAATAAAACAAACTTCAAAAGTAAACACATAGATACGTTCATTATTCAAGTCCTCATACACACTCACACACACACAATACAAAAGATTGTTCTGCATACTCGTAAAACTTCAATATTTTTTCTTCTTCTTCTTCTTTTTCTATAACAGAATAAACAATAAATATGTAATAACCAAAAGCTACAATACAAGAAAAAAACAGGAAATAAAGGAAGAACAAAAAATATAAAAAAAATTAAGTACCCGTTATACTTCCCCTTAAAACAAACAACAACAAAAAATTATGCAAACAGTTATATTGTTAAAAAAAAAAAACAAACTAAGATAGACAACAACAATAATAACAGTAAAAAGCAACCAAACTAAACAATTTCAATTATTTTGATTTTTTTTTCATTCCTTTTTTGTTAATCTCTCTCTCTCATTAAATTATAATTTCCGTTTAAAGGATTTAAACCAGAGCCCGGCAATTCCTATGCACGCGTGCATGTCAGCCATTACTAAATTTACAACAACGTACTCTCACGATCAAAAACACACTCAGTCTCGTTTGAGCATTCATTGAAGGAGGTTGTGTTGTCGCATGCTTCTTGCTTTTGTACATGAAGATCTGCTAATGCAGGGATGTACAGTATAAATATCCCAGAAAGTTTTCTATTAAATATGTATACCTATTTCCAAAAAAACAAATTTTAATCTAAAATGCTTTCTTAAATCAATATAATCAAAGAAGTCTAAACGAATTTTACAAATTTTAATTTAATAAACTAATATTTTTAATTAAAATACCACCATTTAAAAATTTAAATTTTCCATGCCTGCATTGTAGTGAATGTAAGAGTATACATTTTTCTCTTTTCGTATTTTTCGCTCTCGCAACAATTGACCAATAGCAAGTGTTGCCGGGCTCTGATTTAAACAATACAACACTGACTTTTACTTTTTTATTTAAAAATTATTTATTTTTAATATAAAAAACACTTTTTTTTTAAATAAAAGCAAATGAAACAATAATTACATGAAAATATTTTTTGTTAACAATATTTATATTAAAAAAGAAATCTGTAAAAGTGTAATGTGTATTTTTAGCACTAAGTATTGTGTTCTGAGGTCTATTGGCTTTACTTTACTTTACCTATAATAGTAAGCAAAACATTTACACAAAACAAAACTTCTGCCCTTTCCCTCTCTCTCTCTCTCTCAGTGTTTTCTAATAGTGTTTTCACACCAAAATTTAAAACCGGATTTTAGCATTAAAACCATAATCAGCTGATTTTGTGTTAACACTGCAAATTTTCTTAAATCTGGTTTTAACTTTCATACATTTATGACGGAACAGAAATGTCTTTGTTTAAGAAAAAACAAAAAATATGAAAAATTAAGAAATAATATTAATATTATTAATATTATTGTTATTTATTATTGTTGTAGCGTTCATTATTTGAAATTTTACATTTTTATACAACCGGCTTTCTGTATTTTTACATTTGTTTTGTTTTTATTTTGTTTTTATCAGCTGTTTTCACCATTTCAGAGCTGGTAGCTCTGATTTAGTACATAAAACAAGGTTGTATTTCATAAAATCTACTTAAAACCAATTCAAAAAAGGTTTTAAGTTGGTTTTAACACAATAATTTTGTATGGTAAAAGAAGGTTTTATTTTTGGTTTTAACGTTAAAACCAACTTTTGCGTTAAAACCACTCGGTGTGAAAACACTATAACGTACACACTTGCATATAAAATATGCATTGAGTGACTACCGTACATAGTTACTACCACAGTTACTATACTCATGTGTTTCACAAAAGTTATAAGAAGCACAGTGGTTTGCGTTATAAACAACTATTTTTAATTAATTTTTAAAACTTTTCAAAATGTAATTTAAGGTAGGCAGGTTGAAGGAGAGCAGACCAATAAAGGGTCTCATGCCTGCTGGCATACACCATCGTAAAGGCTTGTTGTGCTCTTGAACTGGAAAAAGTTAAGTAAGTTTGTATAAGATATAGATTTTCTATAGAAAGCAGGGTGGATATCTCATAATGCTTAACGCATAACTACTTGATGACTTACTTATCTATCTTTTCAAAGATAACAATCTCAAATTACATGATAAAACTACAATGCGCTACTAACAGTATTGTGTTGCATTGTTGTGTAAAGGCACAAAAGGAATGTGGCCAAACGAAATTTCCCTATAATATCTACTTCAACTTTAATGCACTGACAAACCTTAGAATGCTATCCAGCGTTTACAAAGGTAGCTTTCTGTCAAGCGATAAGTACTCTGTTGTTCTCTCTACAGCAGAGCCCGGCAACGCTTGCTATTGGTCAATTGTTGCGAGAGCGAAAAATACGAAAAGAGAAAAATTTATACTCTCACATTCACTACAATGCAAGCGTGGAAAATTTAAATTTTTAAATGGTGGTATTTTAATTAAAAATATTAGTTTATTAAATTAAAATTTGTAAAATTCGTTTAGACTTCTTTGATTATATTGATTTAAGAAAGCATTTTAGATTAAAATTTGTTTTTTTTTTTTTGGAAATATACATATTTAATAGAAAACTTTCTGGGATATTCATACTGTACATCCCTGCATTAGCAGATCTTCAGGTACAAAAGCAAGAAGCATGCGACAACACAACCTCCTTCAATGAATGCTCAAACGAGACTGAGTGTGTTTTTGATTGTGAGAGTAAATTTAGTAATGGCTGACATGCACGCGTGCATAGGAATTGCCGGGCTCTGCTCTACAGCATAGGTTCTAAACAAAAAAGTAAAACTTTAAATGGTAGTCCTCTAATTAGTTCCGATAGTAACACATGGTATTTGAGTTTATATTAATTAAGTTTTTAAACTAAATTTGTTTTACACTACACTATACTAATAATTACAAGACATTGTAAAACTAAATTAAAAACGATTATGTTTTAAAGAATACTTATGGTTTCTACATAGTAAATATTGTGTTAAATGTTTTCTATTAAAACTTTATTATTTTGTTAAAGCATTTAATTTAATTTCATTGTTAAACAAAAATCCTATTTCACTACTAAAAGTGCTTTTGTATGATTAAAAAGAGAAAAAAAAATAGGTCAGGCAGACAACAACTACAACAAAAAAATATAAGCAATAATATTTGTAATTTATAAAAAAAAAATTAAAAAAAAAAAAAAACCAAAAAAAAAATATTTTTCACAATATTCATATACCTTTAGTACCACTGTTATATTTTGTACACTCAACCACACAAATACCTTCTAATGCATACACACTCTTTCTATCCTCGCTCTCTTACCATACATACACACCCACGCATATCCTCATTTCCATGCTCTTATTATACACCCATGGCTCTTGCATTTAAATTGTAGAAAACAAAAATTAATTTAAAAAAAACCTGTGTTTTTGTTTTAAATAAGAAAATTAGGTTCGTTTTTTTTGTGTTTTGTTAATTACAATAATTAAATAATTTTAATAATTAAATTTTTATATAATTATTATGATTATAAATTGTTTTTTAGGTAAATCAATTTATATTATTATACACACAGATATTATCATAATACAACAAAACATACATACATTACAATTAAAAAAAAAAAACAACAACAAAAACAAACTGCATATTTAAAATATTAAAAACATAAAAAATATAAAAAATATAAAAAACAAAAACAAAAAAAAAACCAACATTAACAAACAAACAAAAAACAAAACAAAAATGAATTCAATTTATTCTTAAACAATAAAATGTATCTGAAAATAATAAAAAAAAAATAAAATTTAAAACATAAAAAAATGAAACAAAAAAAAAAAAATAATTAAAATAAAAACAACAAAAAACATCATGTAAAAACAAGGACTTGCTTTTTCTTTCTTTCTTTAATAGGACAAATTGGAAAAAACGACAAAAAAAACTTATTGAATTTTTTCAACTACAAGTGTGTGAAGATAAATTCGAATTTGAAAATCCAAGACACAATCCACAAATTTTAGCAGCGCCACATTTGGCAGAACAAAATATGCCCTTAACAGAGCACTGTTAGCTATTTAATAGTATCCGTCTGAACAAGCCTATTTGTTTAGGAGCTAATTTTGGGAAATATTTTAGGTCTATGAGTACCATAATATATTTGCAAAGGAAGGTTCGAAGGCCTCTTCATATAATCAGCAACATAGTCACATATAAAGTGATATGTTATTGAGAAAATTGTCTTTAAAAATATAAATTTTTTGCTTGAAAATACCGACTTTATGCAAATGGTAGTCCAGAAGGTCCTCTTTCGAACCGTAGTAATGGGATAGCAGGAACCCCCATCCATCCTTTACATTTTAACGCTTTTGTTCACAAATAATAATGATCATAATGAGAATTAAATTATATATCAATAGTCTGCAATAATTGCAAAGCCACTGTTAAACAGTTAACAGTGCTCTGTTAATTTTTTTTTTATTTTTTTTTATTTATTTTTTACGCCGAGGAGGGGTGAATGTTCCTAACCGCACCATAGAGGAAGTCGTCACATCCTCCGTGTGTGGGGCCCTCACCCACTAAAACCCGACCCGATAGCATCTGCGTAACGTAATAGTTTACCTCTCCAAATTTCTGACCAATCCATTGCCTTTTGTCCGGGATAAGTCTCGCCGTCCACCTTCCTCTATCTTCATCGTTCCATCGTCGTTGCCATCTTGAGATGGTGTTTTCCCTGAAGTGCCCGGTTATGTGATCTCCAGCCGATTTCGCTCTATAAATCTCCATCCGCTCTGCCGCCATCAGATCCACAGGGATTGTACTTGCTATCACAAGTACGGCTGGGGCGGACACTGTGCGATATGCCGACGTGATACGCAATGCAGCCGTTCTCTGTACCGATACAAGTGAGCTTGCCCGCTTTTTGACATCTAGCGTTTCGGCCCAAATTTAGCTTCCATAGAGCATAATGCTGTTTCCGACCTCCATCAGGAGTCTCCTTCTCGTCGGTAGCGGTCCTCCAATATTCGCCATTAGTCTGCTGAGCTGTCCAACGATCTTCTGGGCTTTGTTAGCAGAGTACTGAATCTGGTACGAAAATGTCAGTCTGGGATCCAGCCTTATTCCCAGGTATTTTACCGAGCTCTTGGTCCTGATTACTTCGTTTCCAATACTCATGTCCACGTGCAAAGGGATACGACGACCAGTGATCAGTAGTAATTCCGTTTTATGCATGGCCAGCTCTAGGCCGTGGGAATCCAACCATGTTTTTGTTCTTAGTATGATACGTCTAAGTTTTCGCTGTGCCTCTTCCGTATTCCTGGCCGTAATAACAGCTGCAATATCATCCGCGTATCCAACTAAAAAAGTTTCCTCTGGCATATCCTCTCTCAGAATTCCATCGTAGTTAACGTTCCTTAGGTCGGGGCCTAGGATAGATCCTTGTGCCGTACCTGATGTTATAAGCTTCACCTTTGGTCCCGAGCTTGTGTTATACACCAGCTGTCTGTTACTCAGTTAACTACTTATCATGGCCAAGATGTAGTGTGGCACCGAGAATTTGTACTCCAAAGTATTTAATACATCACTCCATCTAAGACTGTTGAACGCGTTTTTAACGTCCAAAGTCGCGAGGTTTCTATACGTAACTTAATTACTTAATTGATCATAGAACCTAGCTTCTCACACAACCCATGTCGTGTGTATTAATTTTACCAAAGAGTGGCGGGACCTATCGTTTAAAGACGAATCGAAATGTCAGATTTTTGTGGAACTTTTCATGGCAATTTTATTTACTCTTAAGATTTTTTGCCAGAAGACTGCTGAATTTTTTCAATATTTTGGTTTGTTTAAATCAACACACCACTTAACAGAAAAAAAGGAAAATTATTAAAATATTAGCGAAACGAAGACCTATACAACGAAGTGAATGGCTGTACCATCGCTTTGAGTATTTTACGTGCTCTTAAAGCCTTAGTGGGGAAAAACTGTTTTATTGGAGGGTATAAAAAAATTGTTACAACATCGCGTCTAACCATGGCATCATCACACTGGTCAATACTCTCCTGCAATTAATAAAATTATTCAATAAAAACAAGCAATAATAACAACAAAATGTGCTCGTTTATGAAAACAGTCAGAGATTTTCATTAATTAACGTTAAATGTTGCCAAATCAATGTTAACTTTCATAATAATGATGATGATTGTAATGCCGATGCTGATGCTTATGATGAACTTCCATCATTAGCAAGGGGCCCCATAATAATCATGGACTAGTTGACGACCCAAAAGCACATTCAAGGATAATAAAATTTTATGGCCCCACATTAAAACGTTTTCATATTTGTTAGGTTAAAGCCAGCCAATAATATAAAACAAAACAATAAAATATTGAAGAGCGGAGAAGCGAAAAAGGAAAATGAAAGTTATGGCAAAACTTGTAATTGAAATAAAATGTTTAGGCAGGCAGGATTTATTAACAACAACTGCAAAATATGTCAACCAACCGGTCGATATTTTGTCTTTCTTTTTTTGCCAATTTTATTTCCATTTCCATGCTCATGTTCATGTCCATGTTCATGGAAATTGCATAAAACGTGATGTGATGATGGTCATCACACATTATGATTATAATCGTTTAAGGGGTTAGTATACTTTCTAGTTGTGAAAAAATCAATTTTTCGTTTTCACAGTTTTAGTTACTTTAGTTAGAGCCTTAGAATTAAGATAGAAATCTTCTCTTCCTTCTTCTTAAGCAATACGAAAAGGAGAAGAAACACGCAAAAATAGATGATGATCCTCCTCATCATCAGAGATCAGTAAATGAGTATTCAAAAAGATGAGTAGAATCTGATTACTGATACTTATATGCATTCATTCCTATTTTAGTAGCATGGAACCTATACTCATATTGAAAGTTTGAAGTACTAATCATATTCATACTTAACAACACATAAGATGTTGTTGATTTCGACTCTCCATAACTCAGCATATACACGAATCACAATGAATCAGAGTACATAGTTAAATTTCAATATTGTTGACTCACTCGCTTCTATTCTAAATTTCATGAATGCTTATGAGTAGCGAAAAAACGATTCATTGTCGATCTCTGATACTAACCCCTTAAATGGCGGCTAAACAAAAGACATTTTTTTTTGCCAATAAATGTGAATATGTGTGTGTCTGTGTTTTTTTTATAGTTTAGCCAGCCATATGTCACTAATTTTATATACGCAATCATTCAATAATAATGATAAACTGACCCACTCTCTTGCTGTTTCAATCGCATTAAATTTCGATCTCTTATGCCTGCCTGCTATACATACATAGAAAGTAAAACCACCGCCACCAACCAATCAATACAAAAACAACAAACACCCACTTTTTCAATATGGCAACTGGTACACTGGTATACTGGTGTTAGTGCATTATTGTATTGCTATGACTATTATTGCGGTTGCCATTTAGATGTTCATGTGGACGAAAAACTGTACCACCGGAAATTAAATTCTTCTTATGGCCACAGACATTTCCCGGTGTGTAACTGACGACAACATCATTAGCTACAAATTTGTGGTTGGTTTTCCATGGCGTCCGCCAACATTGTAATGGCCCCATTTAAATTGTTTTACTTGTTGTTATTGCCGTTATTATTGTTAGTATTTGTGGCTTTGTTCGCTTAGTTTTATGTAAAAATTAAACAAAAAAATAAAAAAAAAATTAATTTTTTTTAATTATTTGTGATAAAAACTTCCAGCCACACTTATTGTTTATTTGTTTCGTTTCAGCTTAAAAACATATTTTGAATTGTTGATTTTATCAACAATGAATGTTAACTGCCATATGCTGCCCAAAGGACGGAAGACAGGTTGGCGGAAGGAGAGAAAATCTATCATCACTCAACCAGTACACAACAAGCCATCATGTAGGCTTGTTATGCACTCACCATTAGGAATACCAACGATACTTTCTATACAAGAATGATCAATTTCATTGGCAGCCTATTCAGCAATATTGCTAGGCTCTACCAGACTTAATATGGATAAAAACAGGACTATTTTTTTTTTCATTCCTTGAATATGGATGGATGGAATGGATATTTATCACACTATTGCGGTTCTCAGTAGACACTGCTCTATTGAAAGGCTTCTTCCGTTGGTGTAAATATCAGAAGAACGGAAGAGGCCATTCTTCACCTCATGCTATGAATAGGCAAACGTTCTTTACTTCTTATATTATGTCATCCTTGACTGACTTTTTCAAAACCGCAATACAGTCAACCCTCCTATAACGCGGTGGGTGCGTGCCGCGTTATATGGTAACCGCGCTATAAGAAACTCGGATTTCACCATACAAACCAGGCTAATTCGTACCGCGTTATATGGAGACCAAGAAATTCAAACGGCAAGATAAATTATAAATTATTTTTATTGAATTCATGAGTTCATATAAGGATTAATAAAAAAAAATGAAATAAAAACTAAACTGAAAGACTGCAAGGAACTTATGGGATGTTATTGAACGGAAACCGCGCAGTAAGAGTACCGCGTTATAGGAGGGCTCCGCGTTATATGGAAACCGCGCTTTGAAAGTACCGCGTTATAGGAGGGCTGTCGCAATTTCAGCCCCGCGTTATATGGAAACCGCGTTCTGAGAGTACCGCGTTATAGCAGGGTTTACTGTACTTACGACAAAGTCTGGATGGGTTCCTATACTTAACTGAATTGTTCACTACAAGCCTGTAGTCAGGATTGCAACCTAGCTTCTCACACACCCCAGTTTGTATGTGTTAATTTTACCCATGAGTGGCGGGATCGACTCCTAACGATAGATTTTTGTGAAATTTTTCATTTTTTTGAAACACTCCTCTGGGACGAGTTATGTCTGGTTTAGAGTAATCACAGCTCTTGAGCTTATGAAAACTAGACAAAATGACACAAAATTAATTTCATCGTTTCGATGTCTTCACCACTTGGTCTGTATTAATCATTCATCCACCATGCCAATACGGTTCAGGCGTACGTGTAAAACGGAGTGTACGCTCATTAGAGTCCTCAGGTCACCCTTATTCTCATGGTTCTCTACTCAAAGTATTCTTGAAATTCTTTCTACTGCATTATTATACCACAATATAGTCGAAGTGAAGTTCTCGCCCACTTTCTAAGCTTGGCTGGCCTTTAATGCATTGAAAGGGATTTTTTCCCCTCAGAGGAGGATCAAATGTACCTAACTGCACTGTCCTGCGTGTGTGGAGCCCTATCATAACATACATGCATAATTGCTCACTACAACCCTTTAGTCAGGATTACAACCTAGTTTCTCAACACCACTTATGTTGTTTGCGTTAATTTCCTACATGAGTGGTGGGACCTACAGTTTAAAGTCGACTCCGAACGACAGATTTTTGAGAAACTTTTCGTGGCAATTTTATTTACTCTCAGAGTTTTGCCAGAAATCTGCTGAGAAAGGAAGTCGCCCAAGAAATATTTTTTCATATTTTCATTTTGATGTCTGATCTGGGATTTGAACCGTGGCCTCACGTCTAATAAGTCAACAGACTACCTACTAGACCACGGCTACTTCATGGCCTACTGGCCATTTGGCCCCTCATTACCAATAACCGCTTCCAGATTGCTCAACGAAATATTTTTTCAATATTTCACTTTGCTCGAAACGTCTGGACTGGGGTTTGAACCACAGACTCACGTCTAATAAGCCATTAGACCATCTACTAGACTACGACGTCTTCCGATTGGCTGTGATAGCATCGAAATCACAAAAACTATTCACTTTTTCAGTCTTTTGACTTACATACATAAGTATTCGTCTTTATCGAAAAGAAACTCATAAAATATAGTGCCCAGTAACCACAATCACACTCATACAAAGTAATGACAAAAATAATGGCTCTTTTTACTGCACCTTATATTATTATAGGATTTTATTGTTAATAAATCTCCAACTGTATTACCCATATACATAAGCCTAACAATTAGGCCTTCAATCCATTAAGGAAAAAAAATACAATATTTAACGCTCTTTTGTGAAATTCATTTCCCCAAACAAATCAATTTACAAACAATCCGAACGTATCAAATACACACACACACACACACACACACGAACTGGCTTCGTTTGGTTTTTCCATGAGTTCGTTTCCACTTGTTGTTTATTATTTACGTGTGACGAACCCTGAACTTCGGTGGTGAAGACCAGGCAACCCATTGAACGCGTGAGGCTTGCTAAACGTATGCATGCAAGAGCAAGCAAAACTTGGTTTAAATGTTACATTTAAACTGGAAATGCAAAAAAAAAAGCGAAAAAAAAAATTGCTTTCCATGATTAACGAAAATGTGAATTGAGGAGCGTTTAGCGAGAAATAAAAACAGTGTAATTGGCTTTGCTTACTTATGTATGTATATAAAATATTGGCAGATCTTAAATAATTATGGGCTATACGATACTCGTGTTTTAAACAATAATTTGTTTTTATTGTTTTTTGTTTTTATTTTCTGGTTAATTTATTAACGAATTATGTAATGTAGCCATGCAAATGGTTAAAACGACTTTGGCAGCAGCAGCATTAATGTATGACAGCGTATGACTAACATACATTAGCTGTGAATAAGCCAGTAATTTTCTTTGATTTTCCTTTTTTTGTTGTTGTTTTGTTTTGTTTACGAGCAGCAGTAATGAAATAAGAGGCTGAAATGAAATTTATTATAACCGGATATTGTATGTTTGCGTTGTTTTCTCGCTCTCTTTTCTTTATTTCCTTTATTTCCTTTTTTTTCATTTTTTTGTATGCCAGGTATTTCCGGTCGGTATTAAATTAGAACAATTACCAGTGACTTAATATACATATATATGTATTATACTTTCCCTGCCCTCCATCCACAGGGAATTTTACTTATTCATTCTAATTGAATTGGATTTTTATTTAAATTTTCTTATTTTTCTTGTTTTCTTTGCTTTGCTTTGATTTGATTTCAAATTTAAGCGGAAGTAACAGATTTGCAAAGACAAATATATAAAAAATGTGGAAAGAAAAAAAAGAAAAATAAAAATTTATAATCAAAAATTACCTGTTGTTGACAGCATAAGTAGCAGCAGCACCAGCCGCTATAGTAGTAGCAAGTAGCAGCAGTGGCTCTTACTAGCTTAAGACGACTATTGCAATCATCTCCATCATTAGTTTTTTTTTTTTTAAATGAGGAAGTTTTTCCTCAATTGCTTCAAGTTGTTTGTGTTGCTGCTTCCATGAAAAACAGCCAAAGATTTGAAATTTTCTTTGGGGGCTGGTTTACCAGTTTCAGTTTCAGTTTCAATTGTATTTTCATTTTGGCTTTTTTTTTGTATTTTACCAATAATAAACGAGAAAAACTAATGCACACCTGATTATTGAACTTAAATTATTTACTTAACTATGTAGCTACCATACAATGTTTTCAACATTTTCTCACTTTAAAATACGATTATCACGTCGCTGAGATTTAGTTTGAAAAAGGACACTTTCGTTTGGATTTGACTCGATTATTGCTATATGCGTGAAGATAAGGTCGAATTTGAAAATCCAAGACGCAATCCATATATTTTAGCAGCGCCACATTTGGCATTAACAGAGAAAAATTTCCTCTTAGAAGAACAAAATTTGTCCTTAACAGTACACTGTTAGCTTCTTAACAGTATCCATCTGGACAAGCTCATTTGTTTAGGAGCTAATTTTGGGAAATACTCTAGGTGTCTATGAGTATCATACTGTATATGCTCAAAGGAAGGTTCCAAGGCCTCTTAATATTATCAGCAACATAGTCACATATAAAGTGATGTGGTAGTGAAAAAATCTACTTATTCTCTACTTATTACATACATAATTGGCCATTACAACCCTTCGTCAGGATTACGGCCTAGCTTCTCAACACCACTCATGTTGTGTGCGTTAATTTTATACATGAGTGGCGGGACCTACAGTTTAAAGTCGACTCCGAACGACAGATTTTTTGAGAAGCTTTTCATGGCAATTTTTACTCTCAGAGTTTTTGACAGAAATCTGCTGAGAGGAAGTCGCCGAAGAAATACTTTTTGTATTTTGTTTTTGATGTCTGACCTGGGATTCGAACTCGGGCCTTTCGTCTAATAAGCCAACACACTACCTACTAGACCACGGCGACTTCTCTACTTATTGCCACTGTTAAATAGTTAACAGTGCTCTGTTAATAGCAGAGTTTACCTTGTTGGAGGCAAGAAGTGGCGCTGCTAAGAGTGTGGGTTTGCGTCTTTGGTTTTTAAATTCGAATTTATCTTCACATACATATTATTGCTTCTGATTATACTTGCTTATGGAAATACCTCTTGATGATTAATTACTGAAATCTGCTAATTGAGTGACACATGGAAAGCCGGCCAACTGTTTAACGATCTAGTTCTGCGCCGACTTGACATAGTCAAGGGGGAATACAGAATGCTGCTGAAAGTGAAGTTTCAAAGACGGACATTCATTTCGTAAAAACGATAACTATACAGAGACTAGTGAACTGTAGACGGCCTCCAGAGTAATTTTAGCAACCGAACTAATACTTTAAAGAGTTTTACAATTCATTTCAAAGCCTGAACACACATACATATGTACATAATTGGTCAATCCTTACGTCAGGATTACGACATAGCTTCTCACACCACTGATGATGTGTGTGCTAATTTTATACATGAGTGGCGGGACTTACAGTTTTAAGTCGATTTCGAACAACAGATTATTGAGAAACTTTTCATGGCAACTTTATTTACGCTCACAGAGTATTTGCACGAAGTCTGTTAAGAGGAAGCCGCCGAAGAAATATTTTTTCAATATTTTTCTTTTAGTGTCTGGCCTGGAGTTTGAACCGTGGCCCTACTTCTAATAAGCCAACACACTACCTACTAGACTACGGTGACTTCAGCCTGAACACATGGTAGTTTTTAATAATTGCAGGAGGTTGAAGAAAATAAAATTTATACCCTCCCTTTGCCTATCTTTGAAGAATACTTATTTCTGATTTTATTGCAGTTGAGAACATTTATATGCTCAACTTTCATCCTAGAGTTACGTGCAGATTCTATACTGAACATGAATGGCAAAGAGAAGAAAAACTTTATATTTAGCTAAGCCCCAGAGTGAACAGTTATGATTAATCGTTGTCAAAGACAGAAACGAGTATGATGCCAATGATGTTTTGAGATCACATGTTTTGGCTGCAAGAAAACCGCTCACTTAGCCACACGTTTTTTTTTAAAACAATTAACTATTATTAATATTGCATCTGAAAAGAAAAAAAGACAAGAAGTAAAAATTTTATTACATTTAATTCCAATATGGGTTGATGTCATAATAAGGAAAGGAAAAAAAAACAATTTTATGGCTGCACTTAAGGCATCCATCCTGTCATGTTCTCTTTTAATGTTTTCATTTTCTTTTTTCATTTTGACTTCGACTTCAATTAAATTTTTTTTTCCAAAATTTCAAATGTTTTCAGGCTCTCATAACCATGACATTCGTAAGAAAAACTGTCTTCAAATTGAACATTTTGGGTTTCTTTTTTTGTTTGTTTTCCAACAAGTAGACAGACAGACTGTCATTTCAAGCAACAAAAAAATTGCTTCATGGTCCACGCTTGTTGTACAACAAAATTTTTTTGTTTTAATTTTACCGGGATTCCATTGTATAGAAAAATATTTGGCCTACCGGCAGAAAGGAAATAAACAACGTTTTGTATTTGGAATGTAACATTTTAAATACGCCCGAACAAGGCCATCTACATGACGTTCTATCACAGAGCGAAATATTCGAAACTCATGATACTCTGTGTTCCTCTACACGACAATAATAATGATGATAATGCTCTTATATGGGTACTTAGTAGTTACCTAGACTGATGGTTCCATACTGGAGAACAAGGTACATAGTCTATGGACGTTACAATGAAAAGCTTGATTTACAGATACCTCTTCACTTTCCAGACTTTTAATCATGCTTCCGTATTGTTTCGGAGTAGTATCTTTATCTTCTCCAACAGTAAACCAGCATTTAGTTATCTTAGCCCCAACTTTCAACTCTGATTAGTAAACGGCAGTTCCATTTTGTACCCATCTCATATCGCTTCCTGTTCATAGCGATTTCCGGGAAATTGTGTACTTGATTAACCTGCTAGAGCAGGTATAGTCTGCAGGCATACCATTTCGAATTGATTCTTTAGATATAAACTGATTGCAATAATATGTAGTGTCAGTCTGATTAGGGGATATTAGCTAGAGAAGGTACACTTCTATCGAATATTAATCCATTCATGGAAACAGGTATACTTCTTAACATTGTTAGACTGTCTATTCGACGTCGCCGTGGTCTAGTAGGTAGTGTGTTGGCTTATTAGACGAAAGGCCCGAGTTCAAATCCCAGGTCAGACATCAAAACGAAAATATGAAAATATTTCTTCGGCGGCTTCCTCTCAGCGGAGTTCGGGCAAAAAACTCTGAGAGTAAAAATTGCCATGAAAAGCTTCTCAAAAAATCTGTCGTTCGGAGTCGACTTTAAACTGTAGGTCCCGCTACTCATGTATAAAATTAACGCACACAACACGAGTGGTGTAAGAAGCTAGGACGTTGTACAATGGGTCAATTCGACCTCCGGGTACTGTACTTGTCACAGTTGACAAGTACACGTCCTCTAACCTAACCCAACCTAACCTAGACTGTCTACTAAGCAGAGACCTTATTTGGCTGCTGAAGTCGCCCTAGTATAATATATATTTACGTTGACTTCTTAGACGTGAGGTCGTGGTTCAATCCCCAGGCCAAACAACGTGTACAAAACGAAATATGAAGACAAATATTTATTTGGCAACTTCCTCTCAGCAGATTTACTCCATTTTTATTCCAAGTAGGGTAACCAAAATTCTTTACGAACCATAATTAGCACAGTAGACTCCATTACACTACTTGATTATGTTGTTGAATGTCTGTAATATACTAATGGTTGGCAATGATATGTGGCAGCAATTGTTGCAACAATCAAATGCAGTCACAAATGCTTGTGAATGTCTGTGCAGTGAACCGCAAAAATGTTTTGCGTTTAAAACTTGAATAAGATTTCTTTTTATTTTTATTTTTATTTTGTTTCCCTCATTGGCACCGGTTAAATCTTGTAAATTATTATTATTGTTATATTGTAACGTATTTTCCCTATTTTTTTTTGTGCCTTTTTCTTTAACAACAAATGCAACATAACAAGTTGCAGCAATGAATTGTATGAAAACAGCGCCTTAAAACTTGTTTTGAAGCTGATCGTTAAAGTTTCTTAAATTCATATTTAAATGCCTGCAACAGCTTTAATCCACTGATAATAATAACGGTACTCGCCGTCTTACAAGGTTGTCGCACAAACGTGATACGGAAATACAACAAAAATTTTCATTTTCATAAAAATAAAGAGAAAAATAATAGAAAATCCTACAACAAAAAAATGTATTTTCCAAGAGGAGTAAGTGTTAAATTCAAATTTAAAATAAGAAATGATAAGAAAGTGTCAACAAAAATTATGTGTATAAAAAAAAAATATGGTGACCCTATTTAACAACTATTGGAAATTGGTGCAAGTGCAATTGCCTGTAAAACGTTTAAAAACGATGGACAAGATTAAAAAGAAACTTTTGTTGGTGCCGTAAAAATACAGGATAAATTAAATAAATAAGAGAAGACAAAAATGTATTCAATCTGAAGCTCCGAACTACATGAAAAATTAAAAAAAAAATTACAATGATATCACATAATATCTCGTTTGAAGTCAGTCTTAGTAGGAGATTTCACAGTAGAATTCCAAGCAAAAAAAACATACTTGTTTTCTGACATGGTGTAGTTAAAAGAAATGTATTGTATTGTATTGGAAGTCGTAGCAGTCTAGTAGGTAGTGTATTGCACGTGAGGCCAGGGTTCAAATCTTGGGTCAGACATATTCAACTAAACGAAATATGTAATAACATTTCTTCGTCGACTTACTCTCAGCATATTTCTGGCAAAAACTCTGAGAGTAAATAAATCTGCTATGAAAAAGTTTCTTAAAATCTGTCGTTCGGAGCCGACGTTAAACTGTAGGTCCCACCACTCAAGTATACATTTAAGGCACACAACTTGAGTGGTGTGAGAAGCTAGGCCGTAATCCTGACTGAAGGGTTGTAATGGCCAATTATGTATGTATGTATGTATAGGGCTCGGTAATGTTTAGTTTTTTTTGTAGAAATTTGTTCATTCAACGATATCTTCCCCTCCACACCTATCTGCAAAGAAATTTATTTTATTATTCCAATTGCAGTCTTCTCTGTTTGTCTGCAATCATGGAAAAACTGCAAAGTATGACGTAATATCTCCTGCTGATGCCTTCTCAAGCAATGCCTATACAAACAAACATAAAACACCACAGAACACTTGCTAACGCCAACTTGCGTTAACAGATTAGGCTTTTAAACTACCTCACATGATGAAGAAATGAAATTTCTGTTTTGCATAATATAAGAATTTCTTTTTACTACCCCTTTTTAAAGCTTACTTTTGAAATTGTGAATTATATTGTTTTTCTCCTGCATGATCGTTGTTATCTTTTTTCCGTTTTATTTTTATTTTTAAATTTTTTTTATTTAAAATACAATGAAAAGCTTCTTTTATAAGTGTTACCATATTGTACGTTAAGTTTTATATCAAAACAAAAAAATGTTATTCTACAGCAAAAGCTTTCTGTAAAGTATTCTTTTGTTTTTATTTAAAAACAAGTGTTTTTAACGTCTTTGTTTATAGTACGTTAAAAAAGAATTCTGCTTTCTTTAAACAGGTCTTTACATTTTTGTACATCACCACCCTAATCTTAGCACTGACCTCAGCCTATCCATCGAAAGAAAATCTCAAGTGAGTATGGAACGCAGTAATATTTTTTTGTTTTCAATACTTTTGCTAAAACAAAACGTCGTTTCGTTCATAGAATACGAATCCATATACCGGTTAAACATCACACGCATGTACATACGAAGACATTGGTGAAAAAAGTACCGTTGCCGATACCGGTGCCAGTGAAAGAGCCTAAGAAACATCATCATGAGGAATATAAAAAGAAACACAGTGAAGAACAGGAAATTGAAGATGATTTTGAGGGTTACGATTATCCCAAAAAGAAACGAAGAACCAGACATCCATTTATATGAGAGGCAGCAGCAGCAACAACAATAATAAATAAATAAAATTATTTATTGTTTTTAATTTTTTGTTGTTTTTTTTTGTAAACATTAATTAAGTGCAATATATTGAAAGAAAACCAAACAATTACAAAAAAAAAAAAAAGAAAAAGTGACAGGATGAAAAACCAATAGAAATGAAACGAAAACGAAAAACAAATACAATGTTAATATTAAAAATAATCATAACAGTATTTATAATGATAACAATAAAGTGAAAGTAGTTTTCCACATTATCATCAAAGGAAGTAAAATTAAAACAATTAATTTAATTTTAAACTACAATAATAAATAGTAATTAGAAATAGTTTATGTAATACACAAAGAAAAAGTAAATATAAAATGAAAATGTTTAATTAAATCATGATGTCTTATTAATATATTGTATGACATTGAGTCATAATTATCTGGTTTCCATACAGATTATATGTCACGTAACATGTATGCGGCGCTTGTCTTAGTAAAACATAAGGCCCTGTTACGATGGTATGTTATTCCCACTGGACACTTCTCTATACCATTTAAGAATCTACGGACTCTTACGCTCATTTGGGTTCCTGGACATTGGGACATAGAAGGTAACACCAGGTCAGCTAAAACGGACACTACGGATCAAAGATCAGCAATGAATATTCAAAAAGGTGAATCATACTCATAATTTCTGATACTTATACGCATTCATATTTATCTTAATATCATGGAACCTCTACTCATATTCAAAGTTTAAAGTACTCATCATATTCATACTTAACAACACGTATGACTCTTGTACAATGGCTCAATTCGACCTCCGGGTACTGTGCTTGTCTTAATTGACAAGTACACGTCCTCTAACCTAACCTAACCTAACCTATGACTCTCCATAACTCTCGACTCTCCATAACTCAACATATACACACGAATCAAAAAATAAGTATGAATCGCGTACGAACACTAAAATACTCACTAGAAGGTTGTGTGCTTACTCTGCTTGCTGCTCTGTCCTTTTTTGCTTATGTGTCTGTTTTCTTATCTTGTAAATGCAACAACGACTAAGACACTTAGGCTTTGGAATCAAACATATTTCGAATGGTATGAGTTGTACGTATACTCATTGCAACCTGTATTTATAAATCAACATTGTAGTGAGTATGAATGAATCAAAGTACATTGATTCACTTATGTATATTCAAAATGTCTTGAGTACTTATGAGTAGCGAAAAAACGATTCATTGCTGATCTCTGCTACGGATAATTCAAATGAATTGCTACATGGGATAAGCGTTCCTCTACAGCGAGGCAAATAAATAGTACCACAAAAACTCCATTCATTGGTAAGATGTAAGATGAATTCACTTGTAGAGACACCAGATGGATCTGGCCAGATATGAATATATCCAGAACAGAACTTAGAACTTATTCAGATTCCGTCTAAGAAACCTCATAGCAGTGGTACCAGGATACTGGTTTCTAAGTGTTCACGCCAGGAGACTGAGAATGATGACTTCTTTAGAATTTTTATGATCAACAATGTGTTTTCGAGCATTTTTGGAAAAAAAATTGATTTTCGCTTATTCATCATCAAATGCATTATTGTATGCAAAAATTTAATATGTGTGCCGATGTGGCGACTTTTCCTATCCCCTCAACAGAATGAATAACCATGAATACTCTCTCATGGTTATCAATATTGTACTCATCCAGGCCACAAGGAGCGTATACTAAATCTATAATTTAAAATATTACTCATACTCCACTAAAATATAAAAACATTGCTTTAATTTGAAAAAAAAAGTTTCGAATTTTATTTTTCATAGCCACATAATTCCTTAATATTTTTTATGTTCATAAATTGTCAATTCTTTATCCTTTCAATGAATTATTTATGCAAAATTTTATTAAAATAATTTGGTTTAATTATGACAAAAAACAAGGTCGACAATTAAAATAGAGTTCACTGACATGTTTTTGCAAACTTTTTAGGGACATTAAACGCCACTCATTCTCTAAAGAGAAGACAAATTATTAATTGCTCTCTGTTTATTTCATAACCAAACAATTCCAAAGGCAAATTCTAATGAAAATTCAATTTCGTTTACATATTTTCTGCAAACGGAATTTATGCCTCCGAATAGTTTTCTAATGAGTTTAATCTCATTCAAAATATTATTAAAATTTTCTTCGAAAATTTCTTTATGTAAACATAGTAGCAAAACCCTTAATAAATAAATAAGTCTTGGTTGGTGCAACTTAGTCCTTTTGGGGTTTACATTTTGACCTTATCATTTAAAATTTATGCAAAATTGTACGTTTGTCATTTATAGGTTATGAACTTAACCTCAATTTGCAAAACTAAGACGGACGGGTTAACAACAATAAATAAATAATTGAACTTTCCCCTTCTTGCCCACACACTGGTTCTCTTTCGTTGTTGTTATGAAATAATACGTTGACGAAGAAATAAATCCCTTCTTAATGCTACAACAACAACATGATTTTGTTGTATAAAACGGTTATTTAAATTCTTTTCCTTGAAGCCCTTTATGTTGACAACAAAATCATCATTATCATCATCATCATTATCAGCAATAGCAATAACAAATAATAATTTATAAAAAGAAGCTGTTGATTCTTGAGTGGGTTCTTAATTAAATGCTTGTTGTTGTTCTTACGTTTATATTCCACTTGAGTGGATTTTTATTTAATGCTCTCGTTCTTCCACATACTCTCCATTTCATACTGTCTCTGCCTCTGCCATATTGAAGAAAATGCAGTTGATGTTGTTGTTACTATAGCTGTTAAGAGTATTACATTATGAATGGCATGGAAAAAATAAACACATACAGTGCAGTACATAATTTGAGTTACAAATGAGCAATTATTTTCGATGCTTAATGCAAACTGTTTGCATATGAAGTCCGTCCATTACTATTTTCTAGATTTTTTTTCTCTGTAAACTTTTCAATTATATATAAGCATCAGTAATTCTTAAATATCAGTATACCATGTTCTAACGTAAACATTTTATTGTAGCTGACTGTATATGCTTTGCTGTTATGAACCAAGATTATATGTATGTTTAATCATGTAACTGTTATATCACATGTATGTATTTGTGTTTCTTAAGGTAATTTATGTAAACAAATTTTGTTAGAATTCACACACACACACACAGAATAAGAGCAGCAAACGAGTTCAAAAAAAGAGTCATTTTAGTTGTGTGCATGTGGGAGTGAGTGTGTAATTACCATTCATGTATAGAAAAAAAACAACGGAATATAATAGAGGGTGTTATAAGGGGTATATTTTGTTTACTTATTTGATGTCGAGTTTTTTTTTTGTTATTGTTTAACTCAATAAAATAATTTTATTATAACTTTATAGCGCCTTTTTTTTGTTCACCTTTTTGTATTTTTGTATTTTTATTTGTTTATGTTTAACATCTACTAACACTTTATATGTACAACCAGATTAAATATAAACAAACACATGGAGATACAAAGGAAAAAAACAACAACAACAAACTCATGCAAATAAGATTTTGTAATAATTGTTATTGTTGTTGTTGTTGTTGTGCTGTTACTGTTTCATGTTGTTGTGTGCTTTTGTTTACATTTCAAGAGGCATTATTATAGCTTTTTATGTCTCTAGCAGCGGTAGTTCGTGTTTGTAATTATTTTTTCTTGTTCTTGCTGTTTTTTTTCATTTTTTTTTTTCATTATTACCGTGGCTTCTCTCTCCAGCTCTTTGAATAATGATGCAGTAAAAAACTATTGACTTATTGACTTCAGAACTTGAATAATTAAGAAGAAGAAAACAAAAAAAAGGAAAGGAAAGCATAGGCATGCAAAACCTTTAGAAGAATAGCTGTTTAGAAATTAATTGGTTTGTATTGAGTGTGTGTTCTCAAAAAAAATTGTTGTTTTTTATGTATGTATGTATCTGAGGGTAAACAAATCAAAGTTGATAGTAAATAAATTCATGGTCAAATTAAACAATTTACTTTTTTATTGTTTTATTTTGTATTTCTTCCTTTTTTTTTCCTCACATTAAAGATATGGTACTTTTGTCTAGTGTTTAAAATGAAAACAACAAGACATAATAAATTTTGTTTTTGTTTTTTTGGTTGAAATTGCACATATAAGAGAAACTATTTTGAGAATTCGCCAATAAATTAAATAGATTAAGAAAATAATTTTCTTATAAATCTATAAAAGAAAAGTAAATAAATCCCAGGCAATGGCACTAAACAAACACACACACACACACGAACACTTGGTATTCATATAATTAAAAATAAAAATTGTAATAGAACTGTACTATTTATTATTATTTTCATAAAAGATTTTTGCTTGGCCATTAAAATCTATGCAAAACTACAGTGTCGAACAAAATAAATTGAAAAAAAGCAAGTGATCGAAATAAATTACAATATTTTTTTTAAATATTTTGTGAAACTTTCTGGCGGCCTTTTTTATAAGAAAAAACTATACTTCACAATTTTCAAAATAAAACATTTATTTTCAGGATTTTAGTTACTGTAGAGTCGTAGAATTCGAAATTTTCTTTTTCCTTAAACGCTGCGAAATTAAGGATAAAAACTCAAAATAATGCAATGTATTCAGACGTGCATATCTTAAGTGTTTTTCTAGAATTTTATTATTTGTTTAAAAAAAAATTTCTTAAAATAAATATTTAAATATTTCATACATTATTTTGTCCGACAGTGTATCTCAGTGTGTCAAGTCAAAAAGGCCTCTGTATAAAGTAGCTGATTGCATGATATTTAATTATAATGTTTTGCACATGGTATGTGTACTACCTCATACACAGCGCCAGTTACATTACATACTACATGTGAACACAAAAAAAACCAAAATATTAATTGTTGTTTTAATTTAAACAATGAATCACATTGTAATAACAACAATCAAATCAAACAAATGATAATGTCAACACACATCATAGCAAAGCAAAGCACAAACATCTGGTAACTTTATTATTATTAAGTTTCTAAAGTAAAGTTTAAATGCTTTTTTGCTTGTTTTCATTTGTTTTTGTTATTCGAATAAAGTGTAAATACAGTTCAACTATTTATTAATCATTGCCATAGTGTAAACAGTTATTATTGTTACACCCTCTCTCCCTCTCTTTAATACGGTTTTTTTTTCTTTCATTGGGAATTTTTTTTTCCTCTGTTTACAAATAATTGTCGTCACATTAAAAACCAGTAATTGGAGAATAATAATAGAAATAAATAATAACAACAACAACAACACGAACACAAACAAAAAGACTTCGTCTAAAATCATTTGTCTTGGTAAACAATTTTGTTTGTGTTTTCCATACAAATCGACGTTCGTATTAGCTTACAAAAACGGTCTCCTAATAACTCTACAAGTACAATAGAGTGTGAGAAAAGCTTCTCAAAAGGGAGAGAGCGACAGTGTCTAAGTGTGAGTAACAATTGAAAGTAAGCAAGAGAGACTATGTATTAATTTATTGTGTTGTATACCATTTATAGTTATAATCTGTAATTGTAATGTAATGTCTAGTTATTGGGCACTTAAAGTAAATACAAATTGTGTTAATTATGTACATACGTCAAACGGTAGTAATAGTTAATAAATATTTTATTTGTAAGCAGTATAGTAAAGTAGTGAATAAAATGAAAAAGAAACGTTAAAAATTTCCAATACCAGTGAACATGCAAAACATGTTTCTTTTTTAATGCATTTTGTTTTGTTTGCCACTGTATAGTTGTAGGAATACTTGAAGTAGCAACACTTCAGCTATAATTACTTATCACTTCATTGTTACAATTGCTTTTAACAACAATAAAACAATTGATTAATAATTATGGATATTGTTGTGGTTTAGGAAATAAAAAAAAATGAGATTTTTATAAGACATTATTCCCCCACAATAGCTAAAAATTAAGCGGAAATACCCTGTATAAAATGTTCAATGACATGAGTATGAAAAAAGAAACGTAAGATCGTAAGTCTTTCAACTTTTTAATTGAAAAAGCCGATTTTATATCCAGATACGGATTCAAGTTCTTTATTTTTAGCATATGTGGGAAAGAAAGTGTACATAAGTATTAAAAACTGAAGTGTACACATCACTTTTAAGCAGTTTTGCAATTTTGGCTGGAACTGGAGGGAATCTTGGTAACCATATAAAGCTATAAGTTCACTCAATTCAAGCATCATGGTTACACGTTAACCATGAAAACTAGGAAGTTGTTTTTTATTACAATAAGCCAAAATGATTCCGATAAAAGTCGCCCTATTGTAATTAATAGAGCGTGGAGGTGTAATAAAAGTGCCGCCATGCGATCCATTTTACTGTCCTCAAATTTTATAGAGTATTGTATAGATATAGGTTAGGTTAGGTCGGAGTGGTAGCTGTGATATCACAAAGCTCACTTGAGCACGCATAGCGACCCGTTGTGATGGCACGGGTGAACGCAGTCCCTGTACTAACCAAGTTCCACCAAAATCAGGGAAAAGGAAGAAGTTGGTCAGCGCAAGGGCTGCACAATAAAAGCACGACTACCCCGCACTGGAAAACCAGCCAGAAAGTTTGATGAACAAAGCTATATCCTTGATGTCAATAGATGATAGCTCCGTTAAGCTAACAAGGAATGGGGAGCCAAATATCCTATATCTACACCTAGCAAGAGACGGGCACTGGCAGAGAAAGTGAACAACAGTCTCCTCTTCCTCAGTGGATCTGCATCCACGGCAGAAATCGTTGAAAGTGAGCCTCATTCTTTCTGCGTGTCTACCCATGACGCAATGACCTGTAAGCACGGCCACTGTAGTCGAGATGGCATCACGACCAAGAGCAAGTAATCGGTTGGTACGCCTTCTGTCCATCTTGGGCCAGGTGAGTCTAGCGGTGGAGCAGGACTCCTCATTGACCCAGGATAGGTTGGCGTCCCGAAAGAACCTCCGCGCAATGGTCAACTTGAGCGAGGCAAGTGGCATACCCAATTCAACAGAAGAGGATTCCGGAAGGAGCGCACCAGCTCTGGCGAGCTCGTCGGCCCTACAGTTTCCCGGAATTCCACTGTGGCCGGGGACCCACACCAGAGAGATACTGGTGAAGCGACCCGAGAGAAGGTCGAGACAGCGGCGACATTCCCTAACGATCCTAGAGTTAATCACGAAACCCGATAGAGATCCTATCGCGGCCTGACTATCAGAGAAGATCGAGACGCGAGTGAAAGGAGCATCGTTGACGAGGATCCATTGAGCGGCCCGGTAAATTGCCATAGATATAGGGTATAGGCATCCTTGTAATGTGTCTTCCCAATTTGTTCTCTTCAGGACGCTCAGTAAGTTTAAATACACCTGCCTAGTTCTGGACACGCAAATAGATGTTTCCTTCTATGATGCGTCAATGTCGTATTGGCAATAAATATGTATTTTACTGCTTCATTCGTCTCATTATAGAATCTACATATTAAACAAGTATTGTTTAAGTTTACAGTGTCCGCTGGAAGGGGATTACCCTTCTAAATAACGAAATTATATATGTATGTATATATCGAATGATTATGATTAATTAACTAATTTGTACTTTTTTCAAAATTCTAAGAAACTCTTAACTTATCCCAGTAAATGTATACAAGTGTATAATATCGTAATCATCAAAAAAAAAAAGAAGAGAACAAAATTTTAATTCTCTCTTAGAACCCATATATGCTCAAAAAAAAAAAAAATAAAGAAAATAAAATCCTTTTCTAATACGAAAAACAAATTCTTTAAGTCTCCCCAAAATCCTTTATAAAACTGTGATATTCCACACTAAAGAACAACAACAGCAACTACACACATACTTTCTACAACAATAAAAATTAAAACTCGCATTCACAGCATGTGTATGAAATACACACTTGTTCGTTACAACTATACGTACATATATGCATGTGAATGTTTATGTGTGCGTATGTAAACATAAACAACAGGCACAGCATGTGTATGAAATACTTGTTTATTACCAAACTTTAAACGTGTGTGCATGTAAACGTGAGTTACAGCGAGAGAGAGACAGAATGGATGTGTATGAGAACGGATGTATACATTGCACATACGTCACAAGGGCCAACATTTTCTGCCCAACATGGCAGAAAGAAGTACACAACACTTATACATGTGCACATAACACATACAAGAGACTCTACGCTTTAGCGAAGAGAAAACAAGGAAAGGTAACGTTTTCCTTTATTTTATGTTCTTTTTTTGTTTTGTTTTTGTAATTTCTTCTGAGTTCATGCAAATAAACTAAGTGATGCCACACGTCTGATAGAGCTGCGTCGACAAAAAAAAAAAAATAGCAAGTTTTCGTGAATAGTTTTAAAAGGTCATTTTAATTTCTGTAATTTTCTCACAATTACAATCAAATTACAACGCAAGGACATATTAATTTTAGTCACTAATTGTTTATACATTTTCTTTGAAGAGAAATTAAATAAAAATTTTATTTTTTATTGAATTTTTTTAAAAGGAAATAATTTAAATCGTTTTTTTATGGATTTATTGAATTGATTTATTTGGAATAGTTGAAGTGTTCACTGGCAGAGTTGGTTTTCAGAAGTATTCATTTTTTATCAGTTGGTAATGGGTGCCATAAGTAAAGTACAAGGTGATCGCAGATCATTAAGCTCCCGGAGCATTAGGCTATGATGCATACGACCGGCTGCTCAACTATTGTAATGCAATACCTATTTTATGCACTAACGTTGGTCATATGGCCTCAAACGGCCTTATTATTGACAGTATAGATTCAAATTGAGAGCAACTCCTTGTAAATCTACAACAAAACTTTTTTAACGAACAATTTTTGCAGTCTGCAGCCCAATTGTAGGATATGTTTAGTACATGTAAACTTGGTTCATCTTGCATTTTATCGTGTAACAATCGAACTTTTTTGTATTTGAGTTTATTGAAATTATTCTTAACGGTCAGTTATGCTATGTTTAGCTTTTCAGCGAACGAAATAGTATTTAAGTAAACATCTGACTCGAATATTTTCGTTATTCTTTGTGAATTTCATCAAAACACCTTATGAAGAGTGGAGCATAAGTAAAAGCAAACTCTATTGTTATTTTTAGCATAAGTAAAAACAAACTCTATTGTTAAATTTTTTTTTTTTTCCAACATTTCTGCAATTTCAACTTTAATTTGAAACATTCAGAAGTGTTTCCTTTTCGAATAATTACAACAATAATTTGCATAGGTTTTCTTTTTAATTTACTTTCCCTTTTTTTTATTGTTTAAAATTAAAGCGCTTGCGGTTTATGGTACATACTATTTACATTTACTCTCTCACTAATACAATTGTTTCAGTTGTTGTTGTTGGCTATTGTTGTTGTTAATACTACTGTTCTCGCATTGTTTTGGTTCTAGCCGATTTCCTACAGAACATACTCTCATTTGTACTTAAAAACAAGTGGCAGCATTGCAAAACATCACAGTGAGTGCCTTGCGAATACTGACGACTGTCGCAAACAAACACTTCGTTGGTGTGTTTTTAGTACTGAAACAACCGGTGTTGTGGACGAGTGTGTACAACGATTAGTGTTCGCATATTTTTCGTTTCGCATAGAAAATTAAGCTGATTAAAAAAAAATATTGTTTTTTTTTTGTTGTTTTTATTTTATAAAATATTTGCATATATACAAAATATATTTTATTGTTGTTGCGTTTTTTTTTATACATACAAGAAATATTTTTATTAAACCAAAAAAAAAAATTAAGAAAAATAATGCGTTTGCTTTTTTCTGCCATAAAATAAAAATTTTAAAAGAAAATTGAAAATTAAATTAAAAAGCGGTTTTTATTTACATGCTACATGCTACATGCTACACTTATTAAAGTTAAAGTGATAAGGTAATGAATCAAAAATTATTGTGTTTACATGACATTTTATTCTGAAATATAACAACAACAAAAAAAAAAAAAAAAAAAGAAGTATGAAAACAAAACCAAAACGATGGTTTGTTAAAAGAAAAATTAAGTAAATAAAACGAAATGAAATGAAATAAAGAATAATTCATAAAGTCAACACCATAATAGAGAGCAGAAAGAGAGAGTGTATTAAAAATTCAAAGTAATTGCTAAAGTAAAATACTATTTATACAACAATGCCATGAGATGAGATGACGAGGAGAATGTTCGATAGAAGCACCAGAACCAACTTCTTTGATTAGAGCCAACATTTACAATAGGCGACTACATTTTAAGTTGTCATACTCATACTTCATACTTAAACAACAACTGAGAACAGACCAAGAGCACCAACAGAAACAAACAAACAAACAAACAAACATAAAGAAAGAAATACCCTTAAACAATAATAAAAGTAAAAGTACAACAATAACAATAACAAACATAAAGAAAACAACAACAACAAAAATAAACTAAAATTAAAACCAAAGACATCAACAACAAAAGAAAGAAAGTCTGCAAAAATAAGTAGGAAAAAAAGAAAATAACAAGAACAAGTAGAAAAAGAAAAAACCAAAAGCAAAAACAGAAATTGTTATAGAACCAGCGCAGCAAATAAGCACATTGTCAAACGAAGAGCACGACGGTACGGGTTTCGAACTACAATTTTATTAACACTTACACACACCGTCTTAATTCATTATAATTTTTCTCGTTTTTTTTTCCTTTTTTTTTTTGCTTTTAATTTCGATTTTATGGTTTTAATGTTAAACATCCACAAAAAAATAAATAAATAAATAAATAAATCAAAAAGTGTTCCTTTAAAATAATAAATAGAAAAAGGAGAAAATAAATAACAAAATTAAATTAAAGAAAATAAAACAAAAGAATTCCTAAAATAAATTAAAAAATAAATAAAAAAAAATAAATAAATTCAAAGCAGAAAAACGTGTTTTATAAAATCCCCGTTATATTAAAGGAGAGGGATTTCTTTAAAAGAGCACAGCACAGCAGTAACAAAGTCAATAATATTTAGTTCATATAAGAGCATAAAATAATAATAAAAGAAATAACAACAACAACAACAATAATAATAACTAACGCAAAAAAAATATAAGAAATATGTGCTCTTCTACAAAGTAGGAGAATACAATTCAATAATAATAACACACACACATATATATAAAATATTATTATTAAGTGACACCTTTCTATGCATAAATACACACACACCCATAGGCAGACAATATTTAAAAACCCACATACACATGCCGCACGAAGAGCAAACGAAAATCAAAAGTGTGTGTGCGTGTCTCTCAAATGTAAGGGGTAGGTGGTAGAGTGTTTATGTGTCAATATTTATTATCTTATAATAATGAGCAAGAAGAAAAATATCAATAAAATTTACAGTTTCAAGTGAAAGGAAAGAAAGAAAAGAGAAATATCAAAAGAATATTAAAACAAAGTAAATTTAAAAAAATTAAATAAAAATTAAATAAAAATTATTAAAAAAAAAAAAAACAAATTAATTAAACAATTATTTTTATACAACAACAACAACTAAACAGGTTAATAACAAAGGAAAAAAAAAGAGAAAACAGCAGAACAAATCTTTCTGTAAAACTAAGTGTGTTTTGAGTTTCGCGCCCTAAGGCGGCGGAGATGCTGGCGCCAACCGTTGTTTTTCAAACACAAGCGGGCGGCGTCATTCACAACTACAACTACCACAACAACAACATCATAATGCTTACTGATTTAAACAACAATTACAACAATAATAATAATAACTATTCATTAACATTAAATCCTGTAACAACAACGAAACAACAACTACAACTACAACAACAACAGCAGCAGCAACATAAACAGCATCATCAACAGCAGCATACATCAACAACAACAACAACAATTGTGATAAATTTAAATTATTCTTAATCTTAAGGGTAAGAACAGCAAAACAAAACATATTTCAAGTAGAAATGCATTCATCATTCACATTCCCTTCTTCTCTCCCGTTATAAATTCGTGCAGAAACTTTTGAAAATCTTCCATTTAATTACAACAGATTCGTTCAAGTTTCAGTTTCATTTTCACAAGTAAATTAAATGCAAGATTTTTTTTGCATTAGCTTCATCAAACTTAATTTCGAATACCATGCTATGGTTAAAGACATCTTAAATCTTGCGAAGGTTAAAGGTTTCAGTAGATGAAAAACTTCTGATCAATACCGTGGAGCTATTTGCTCAAATAAAACAACTTTGTTTAGTACAGTTTCGCTTAGATCATCAGGCATAATTCCAGTGGCTCACAGTAGATTGGTCACTTCCGATTCCACGCAATACAAGGCTGTTACTTTGGAGCCATGAATACTTGGCTTTGATGTAGATTCGGGTGGTAAAGCATGCTTACAATCTTACTACAAAGTTCCTTCTAGGCTAGTCGCTCACTTCCTACTGCCATTACGGTTACGTTCTTACTCACTTAATTGCTTATTATATAGTCCTTTAGTCGGGATTATGATCGAATTTCTCATATCACCCATGAAGTGTATGTTAAATTTATCCATAAGTGCAGAAAGCCAGTGTTTAAAGTCGACTGCGAAGGACATATTTTGACAAGAGAAGAGCTTTTGCCAGAAGATTGCTGAGAGGAAGTCTTTAGAGAAATATTTTTTCATATTTCGTTTTGTTTTAAACGTCTGAGCCAGGGATTGAAGCAAGGCATTGCGTTTAATAAGGCATCAAACTACTTTCTAGGCTATGGCGACTAATGGTGTTTTCTTTTCTACAAAGAAAATGTCACCCTCTTACAAGGTGCATTAAAAAAATTGCTGACCGACCCTGTTATAATGTAATTTTTATTTGAGATGAACATAACACAAATATGAAAAAAGGGTATGCCCCGTGCCCTTAAAAATATGTTTAATTTTTTGATTTGTTTTCAATAAAATATGTAAACATAAAAAAGGTGTTGCCAGATCGCTAGTTTTTCGATATCATTTTTTTAGAGCTTTTTTTTATAACCAAATAAAATTTTTTAACACAGTTCTAACACTGAATGCAATTTTTTATATTACTGACCATGTAGCTTTAATAATGTAATGTTCTCTTAAGGTTACCCCACAAAACAATGAACAAATTAACTTCAAAATTGGATAACGATACTAGGCGACTTTTTTTAAATTTCATCTGGTAGCCCTATAAATAAACAAAAGTCATTTGCTTTACAGGGCATTATCAGCACTCTAGATTTATAAAGGGCGTAAAATGCAATGCCCTCCACCATTTTCAAGTGCGAATTATTTAGAATAAAACATACCACCCTTTTAGAGGGAGAAACATTTTTAAGAAACAAACACAAAATTGCATTTTTTAAAATAAAGTGCACATTTTTTGGTAGAAAAGAAAACACCATTACACATTTCTTAGCATGCATTAGAAAAAAAGTGGTAGAGCTACTTAACAATACTCAACAATGGACATATTGCAACTCATTTAACTCCTGCGCTAAAAGAAAAGTGTGCAATTCAAAATGAAATTCGATTTTGAAAGACCCTTTATCATAAATTATTAGAAAACAATGTGGCAGAGGACATTAAAAATCTCTCTCTCTCTCTCTCTCTCTCTCTCATTTAATTACTATCTAGACAAGCACCCACACACAATTGTTGATTCTTTTTCTTAAGGCTTATCCCCCCTCCCCGCCGCTCGTAACCACCGACAACGACAAATTTCTAATTAAAACGACAGGCTACAGATGATGGCAAATAACGCTTAAAAGAAAAGAAAAAATTGATTTGTGAATCGCCTGCGAAAACAAGAAACGTGAAAATATTTTTTAATGGAATTTTCTGTTGTTGTTGTTTTTGTTGCGGATTCTGTTTTCCTTTTTTTTTTTTCTTCGAAAAGAATTTGACAAGATTTTTTTTTTTCTTTTTTTTTTTGAAGGGATTTGTTATTCGTGTTTTTTTTTTTGATATTTCAAAAAGTGGTTTTCTTCTGCAGAAGTGATTCATAAAAACAAAAGAATTTCGTTAAATAGGGCCACCAAAACATGTGCAAAATTTTAATTTAAAAATTAAAAAAAAAAAAAAAAAAAATAAAAATAAAAACAAAAATTGTCATGCCGAAAAATACAACAACAATATGAAATATTAAAAGAAAAAAAAAACACGAAACTCATTTGGTTTATAAATGAAAAATAGAAAAAAATCTTCTGGTCATGGGAAATTTTTCTTCAGTTTATGATCAAAGAAAACTGACTATGCTGCTGCTCATTGAAAAAGTGAAATTCAGCAAAAAAAAAAAAAAAAAAAAAACAAGTGAGAAAATAATTAAATCAATTAAAAAATTTGGTTATAAATATCCACTTCACTGAGAATTTTATATAGAGTGGCCAGACAAAAGTAGTGTGTTGAAAGGGTGTTTTTCAAGATGGCGGCCGATTTAACAGCTGTCAAGTGATTTATTCTCAGGACTCACGCCTGAACAAAGCTTGCAAATAGTGCAATTTTATTTCGAAAATGATGGTTCTGTGCGAAAAACGTATCGCGCACTACGTCTATTTTATCGTCGACAAAATCGTCCATCAGAGCAGTTAATTCGATTAACCATGGAACGTTTTCGCACCACGTTTACTCTTATTGATAACTCGCATCCCCAGAGACGCTGTACGGTGCGTACAGAAGAAGCTATTGCTGCTGTAGAGCGTAGCATTGAGGAAGACCCGAACGAACGTTACAGTCAATGGTGATCGGTATAGAGCCATGATTACTAACTTTTTCATTCCTGAATTGAATAACCATGATGTCCAGGAGATGTGGTTTCAACAAGACGGCGCAACATGTCACACAGCTCGTGCCCCAATAGATTTATTGAAAGACACGTTTGGTGACCGCCTAATTTCACATTTTGGACCTGTGAATTGGCCTCCAAGATCTTGTGATTTAACACCGCTAGACTACTTTCTGTGGGGCTATGTAAAGTCATTGGTCTATGCGGTAAAGCCACAAACGCTTGACCATTTGGAAGACAACATTCGCCGTGTTATTGCCGATATACGGCCACAAATGTTGGAAAAAGTCATCGAAAATTGGACGTCCAGATTGGACTACATCCGCGCCAGCCGTGGCGGTCATATGCCAGAAATCATATTTAAAATGTAATGTCACAAGATTATCTTTCGGATAAATAAAATTCATGTCAATCGAATAATCCATCGTTGTTTTATTGCAACTTAAAGTTCTATACCTCTATAAAAAACACCCTTTACATTGAACTTTTGTTTGTAATCGTACTTCTTCTAGGGGGTTTCAAATTATTTTTTTATATAATTGTAGATCGAATGCAATGGCTTTTATGAATTTATCAGTATGTATTTCTATTATTGGCCTTACAAATATTTGTTTAGCTTTAATAGACTTAATTTTTGCCTTTATTAATGGAAAACTACGAAACATGACGTAGTATCCCCTTGCTAATACCCACCTTTTACTAAGTCAAGTAACAAAAAAGGAAATCCAATCACACGTATACAACACGAATAACACCCTATTTAAGGCCATATACATACATATAGATTTCTTTTTACTACACATTATATTGTAGAATTTTTGTTTTACAAAACAAACAAAAAAAAAAGGAATTTTCATCTACAATCACGTCATCATCACATTGAGCTAATAAATCTGTCGAAGTACAATATAAGCGTGTGTGTAGGTCAGTAATAATCTTTTGCTCATTAACATTTTGAATGTGTTGATAAAAATTATTTCTTTTTTGGTTTTACTTTTTTATTTTTTTGTTTTTTGTGAGAAGAATTAAAAAATCAAAAATTATATTTTACCCAAGTGGCAAGAATATTTGAAAACATTATTTGAATTTCATTCAGCAAATTTGGACATCTAATTACGGCAAATCAATGTTCATTAGTAGGCATTTTATTTAGGTTTTTTTGTTTCAAGTTTATAATGTTTAATGCTATAATTAACGGGTTGTCCATTTTTATGGTACATAATTGGTCACTACAACCTTTTAGTCAGGATTAGAACCTAGTTCCTCACACCACTTATGTTGTGTGAGTTAATTTTCTCACATTAGTGGTGGGACCTACTGTTTAAAGTCGACTCCGAGCGACAGATTTTTGAAAAACTTTTCATGGCAATTTTATTTATTCTCAAATTTTTGCAAGAAATTTACTGAGAAGTCGCCGAAGAAATAATTCGTTTAGTTGGAACACACTTCCTATTAGACCACGGCGACTTTAAAACACACACAGAATTTTACTATACTACTCGGAGCCTGAAATCTCAGCGATAACCTAACAAATGTTAGTTTTCAAACGAAATCTCTGACTTATCCCTACAGAAATAAACCAAATTGATGTCGCCATAACGTGAGAGTACTCCTTTTGTAAACGTCTCATGCATACATACATACATAATTGGCCATTACAACCCTTCAGTCAGGATTACGGCCTAGCTCCTCAACACCACTTATGTTGTGTGCGTTAATTTTATACATGAGTGGCGGGACCTACAGTTTAAAGTCGACTCCGAACGACAGATTTTCTGAGAAGCTTTTCATGGCAATTTTTACTCTCAGAGTTTTTGCCACAAATCTGCTGAGAGGAAGTCGCCGAAGAAATATTTTTTCATATTTCATTTTGATGTCTGACCTGGGATTCGAACTCGGGCCTTTCGTATAATAAGCCAACACACTACCTACTAGACCACGGCGACTTCAACGTCTCATGCAATAAAGCTACAATTCAAACCAAATTGTCGGCCTGGTGACATGGTTTTGCTGAAACCGAATTCGTTACTAAGCAAAGGACACTTTAGCTCTTAGTAGATATTTAACAGCCGCTAGCCTTGTTACACTAGTTATTTTGAAACCACTAAATGGATAACCCTTAACAGCATACATACTTCACATACATATGTAGTGTACAAAAACAAAAATTAATTAAATTTTCATTTTATAATGTTGTTATGATGTTTTGAATGAAGGAGAGACAGACACTGCACTGAAGTTGTTTTGGACTTAGATTTTCTATAAAATTCCAGTTTGTGGCAGCATGGTTCATGGCTTCGTTTGTAAATGGAGTTCAAAAACTGAAGTTGTTTGCCATTGAAATCTGCAAAATTCCAGTTGTTTGTTGCAGCAGCAGTAATTTGCACTGTTGCTAAGCTGGTGGTGATGCTATACTGTGCTGGTGTTGTAATCATGTTATATTTTAAATTGGAAATTGCATTTTAAAAGACTCTTTGTCACTCGCACGCACGCACGCACATACATTCATTATTTCATTTTGTATTAGAATTTCTACGCAGCTTGTTTGCATATATTCGGGGAGTCGTCACGTTCATGTTTTGGAATTTTAAATTCAATGATTTGCTCATGTTAATGAATGTGAAGGTTAAGAAGCGTTTTTGTAAAATTTATAACAACAACATCAAATTAAAATGGATTTATTCCTGTACAGTATGCATATGCATTCGCATAAAAATCAAAAAAAAAATTGAAAATTATTTTTTTTTCCAACTTTTAATCGAAATGTAAATGAATATCTGCAGCAAAAAGTACTACAAGAAAAATTACAATAAAAAAAAAACAAACAAACTGTTACATTAAAATGAGGTATTTAAGAAACGAGCAATCTTTATTTTACTCTCAGGGTTTTTGCCAGAAGTGTGCTGAGCGCAAGTAGTCGAAGAAATATTATTTATATATATATATATAATATATAATATTCGAAATGGTAGAGCTAGGGTTTGAAGCAGAGATCAGCAATGAATCGTGTTTTCGCTACTCATAAGCACTCATGAAATTTTGAATATAAGTGAGTCAACAATATTGAAATATAACTATGTACTCTGATTCATTCGTACTCACTACAAGGTTGATTTTATAAGTACGGGTTGCAATGAGTTTGAGTACAATGTTGACATCAAACTCATAAAGGGTCCGCCATCTAACGTTTTTTTTTTCAACTAGTGCTAGCTCATGTCTGATTTGACAGATAATTAGTTTTATCCTTCCGCTGAACGAATATGGTTGTGTATACGTTTGAACAACGCTGGGAAATAATGCGACATTACTTTGAAAATCATGGTAATGTTGCAGAATGTGTGCGAAAATTGCGTACGGATTTCGGAAGAAGAGAAGCACCGTCAGCTCCGTATGTTCGTTATCTTCTGAAAAAAGTGAAAGACAGTGACATCCTCATCGATAAACCAAAGCGTGAAAAGCCAAAAACAGTGCGTACATCCGAGAATATTGCTGCTGTGGCAGAAAGTGTGCGTGAAGCGCCATCAACATCAATTCACCGCCGTTCTCAACAATTGAACATTTCGGAGACATCATTGAGACGAATTTTGCATAAAAGACCTTGGTATGACCGGCATACAAAGTCCAATTGGTTCAGGAGTTGAAGCCAATTGACCATCCAGGCTAATTGGGCCTGCGATCGACTTATAGAAAATGCCGATTGGGAAAAAAATCATCCTTTTAGATGAAACTCATTTTGATATTGGCGGGTATGTAAACAAGCAAAATTGTCGCATTTGGGGCACAGAAAACCCGCACGCATACATTGAAAAACCGACGCACCCAAAACGAATCACTCTTTGGTGCGGATTTTGGTCGAGAGGCATAATTGGGGCATTTTTCTTCGAAAATGAGCAATGCCGATCGTTATCGAGCCATGTTGAACGAATTTTTGTTCACAAAAATTGAAGAGGAGGATATTGGGAACATTTGGTTTCAGCAGGACGGCGCTACGTGCCACACAGCCGAAGCTACACTCGATGTTTTGTGCCCTGTTTTTCGTTTGGCCACCTCGGAGCTGTGATTTGACACCGTTGGACTATTATTTGTGGGGAGCCGTCAAAGATAAGTGTTATGCCGACAAGCCAGAGACAATTGACGCTTTAAAGGACAATATTCGTGAAGCCATTAGTGAAATACAGCTGCATACAATCGATAATGTGCTTAAAAATTGGACCGATCGTGTAGGCTACTGCATGGCCAGCCGAGGCAGCCATTTGAATGAAATTATTGTCCATTATTAACCGGAAGGATTGTACTTTCAAATAAAAAAAGAAATTTGAGAAAATATTCAGTAGTTTTTTTTAAGCATTTTCAAAAAAAAAAAGTTATTTGGCGAACCCTTTACCATTCGAAATATGTTTGATTCATAAGCCTACTCATTTAGATTCATAACTTTAGAAAAATTCGGGTGACTCGAATCTTTCATCAAAATTTATAGTCTTAGTTGTTGTTGCATTTACAAAAAAGAGCAGAGACACATAAGCAAAAAGACAGAGCAGTAAGCTGAGCAAACACACAACCTTCTAGTCACTATTATAGTGTTTGTACGGGAATCATACTTATTTTGTGATTCGTGTAAATGTTGACTTATGGAGAGTCGAAATCAATAACGTCATACGTGTTGTTCAGTATGAGTATGATGAGTACTTCAAACATTGAATATGAGTAGAGGTTCGTTCCATGATATTAAAAGAAGTATCATTCGATTCTCTTCATTTTTTTGAATACTCATTGTTGATCTCTGGTTTGAACCATGGGCCAACACATTACCTACTACGAAATATATTTAGAAATCTGAAAACAGTGATGTTTTTATCTTAATAATTAAGAAATTAAATCATTTCCGAAGCATTCCTTTTAAATAGAATAGTTTTTAATATCTCTACGCCTATACATACGGATATCATGTGCACATACATATATCATGTACGTCGTTAAAGGTCTATGAACTAGACACAGACAGTCCATATGCCGCCAATAAGCTATAATTCTTCTAATTTTCATCGTTTTCATCATACAAAATGAATCAAAATTTAAAATCAAATCAAATTTAAAAATCATTAAACAAAAACAAAATTACCTTGACTGAAATGAATTAAAAAAAAAAAATTTTTTTTCGTGTCAAAAGATTATAAGCAGATGACTGGAGAATTCTTTCCCACTATTTTTTTTCTTTTTTTTTTTTTTTTTTTTTTGATACAAAAAAAATCAAATTCAAATTCGTGTTGGGTAAATAGTTTAAAGAGAGATATGACGTCAAAAAAATGAAATAAAATGAAAATATCTCAGTTTCTATTTGTGTACATATTAAATGAAAATAAATCTCTCCATTACTGCCCACTCATTTCGAACATGTACACGTCCGTCGTTCGCACGGCCAGCCAAACCAATCCAACCAAACAAACGTCTGTTTATTCTACACTTTATTTCTAGACAGAAAATTACAAACAAAATTGTCTGTTTAAATATACAAAAACACGTTAGTCTATAAAAAATATTAACAAAAAAGAAAAAACAACAACAGAAAAAATAAATAAAAAAAAATGAAACAAAATCATGCATATTAAGAGATGAAAATTATATCGGCTATACTCGTACGCCCTACCCCATTATAACAAAAAAAAAAATTAAAAAAAAAAAATCTTAAAAGCCTTAAAAAAGTTTGATCGATTTAAGAACAGAGAAAACAAAAAAAAATTGTTTCTTTCTGTTTCTATCTTTTTTTTTTTTTTTGTTAAAAATATTCTTATTGAGGTAGAGTATGAGAGTATAAGAGCGAGTTCATCATCATAATTGAATTGACATGTTCCTTTGAATAACTTTATATTTCTCCTATCGAACATTGAAATTTATTGAACTTTTTCCATTTGTTCCATTCGTTGCCAATTTTCCACTCGAAATATTGTTTGAAAATGAAATTTAATTTGCATACGTTCCGGAACAGAATGCTAGCGACAAGCAGATGAGCTACAAAAATGAAATACAGAAATGATAAGCAGATTTGTTTTGTCTCACTATAGGATCAAAGCATTCTTAAATGGAAATAAATTGTAGAAAACTTTTGTAGAAGCACTTGCATGCTGGCTTGAGAAAAGCTTTTAGGAAACATACAGAATTTTTTTCAATTTGAAGTCATAAAAAGAAGTATTGGTTTAAGGGCTATCTTATTTAGCTCTGCTGCTATGAAGTTGCCATAGTCAAACAGGCAGTGTGTTGGCTGATTCAAAGCCCAGGACAAACCTAGAGTATTTCCCAAATTTAGGTCCTATAAAAGTGGGCTTGTTCAAATGGATACTGTTAAATAGCTAACAGTGCTCTGTTAAGAGCAAATTTTGTTCTGTTAAAATGAAATTTTGCTCTGTTAACGCCAAATAAGGCGCTGCTAAAATGTATGGATTGCGTCTTACATACATACATACATACATACATACATAATTGGCCATTACAACCCTTCAGTCAGGATTACGGCCTAGCTCCTCAACACCACTCATGTTGTGTGCGTTAATTTTATACATGAGTGGCGGGACCTACAATTTAAAGTCGACTCCGAACAACAGATTTTTTGTGAAGCTTTTCATGGCAATTTTTACTCTCAGAGTTTTTGCCAGAAATTTGCTGAGAGGAAGTCGCCGAAGAAATATTTTCATATTTTCGTTTTGATGTCTGACCTGGGATTCGAACTCGGACCTTTTGTCTAATAAGCCAACACACTACCTACTAGACCACGGCGACTTCAATAGATTGCGTCTTCGATATTCAAATTCGAATTTATCTTCACACATAATAATAAATCCATTAAAAATTTAATACCGACGCTAACGCTTTAATTGTAATTGCAATTGCAATTCATTGTCGTCGTTCTTACTCTTTCTCTGTCTCTCTCTCATTAAGGCTTATTAAGTAAATCGTGATTATTTTTATAAATTTTAATGCTCAATATGAAAAGCTACATAACTACAACAATAGCAACAGAAATAGAAATAAAAACCGCAAAATCTTTTACTATGATGCTGTCCTGAGCAGTGGTAAACCGAATATTCCATTTTCAATAACATTTTCAAGTGAATTCGTTCAGTCACTCACTCATGCTTACGTTCAGCGTTTAAACGTTTGTTAACCACAGCTACGACGAACACTTTTTACAATCACAATCACATTCCCATTAGCACAGCTTCAAAAGCATTCTCAACAACTTTCGATTCGATACGGTAAGTTACTTTGCATTACTTCACTAATAAATAGACAATAGTGGTACAAGATACGGAATAACTGGCTGGAATAAGCTGGCGTTGTGTATGTGTATGTGTGAAGAGTGTGTGTGTGATTTGCGTACCAAATAAATGAAATTAAATTTGTTGTAACAGTTTCATAGAGAAGCTTCGTTCGTTGCTGGTTGTCTCATACAAGACATTCAAGAAGTGAAAATACTTTCAATTTTTATACGATTTTTTTTTTTCTCTCACTGCCGCTCTTGGCATTTATCGCTGCGTACGCCCTCCCTCATAAGTACTCAGGGCACATACTCAAGGCAAATGAATTGAGAGAAAAATAAAAGGAGAAAATGATGGGCCCTTTCAAAGGCCTGGAAAATTGCTAATGGAACACTACTTACTAGCCATTAAATTAGCTGCTCAACTTTGGCTCGTGCCACTATTTTGAAATATGATTGATTACCGTAAGCTTAACTTAATAATTCGATAACTGCTCTATTGACATTGCCTATCGAACAAGTAGGAATTGGTTCTCTGTCAAGACATCTAATTTCGTTACTTTCGATTTAGATCACGTTTTCAGAGAAATCGAGCAAACCGAGTTGCTACGGAAAGGATACCATTCAAAGCGTTCAAATTGAATACAGAAATACACCAGGGTCCCATCCATAATCTTGCATTCATGTTAAAAGAATTCAGAGTCTTAATTGACATGAATCTCCATTGTGATCAAGGCATGGTCCCATGCTTTTTTTCCCATGGGACTCCTTTTTACAGAGTCGTGTACAGCCATAGCAATGCAATTTTTTTAAAGATCTTTTTAATTAATTGTATATGAACAACCTCTGGCTATGGCTATAAAATGTTGCTAATTTTTAAGTTTAAATTCAATTCAATTTATGCTGGAGAATATTTTCAAACATTTTTTCGGAATAGGCCCTTACGTAGGCTCGGCTCCTTTCGTGATTAACATCTAAAGTATGCTGTTCCGTTAGGAAAGCAGCCGACAAGCAAACAAACAAACACTTATCGTACGACGAGTACATACCCAGAGAGCTAAACAATAGAGGAGACAATAAAAAAACCTCGTAAAAGCAGAAGAAGAGGAACAAAAACACAAGATGACGATGATGAAAGAAAACAGACCCACCCATACCTTAATGGATGAGCAGCTACTACAACAAAATATAAGGATAACAAAGAACATGACAACAAGCAAGCTTACACACATTAAAGGATAGAAATACACACATTCATACACATTTACATACATAAAAAGCAAAATATAAAAAACACACAACATACATCGAGTCACATACATATACTTTAATGTGGATGTGGTCGATTTAAGCTTTTAAAAGGAATTCCAAGTGAAAAATGTTAGAAAATTAACTATAAAAGTTGTTGGATTTTGTTATTGTTGTTGGTTTTTTTTTTCTTATTTTGGTACTCATGTCGTTGATGAGGTTATTGTTATCATTGTTGTTGTTGTTGTTGGTTTTCCCACTCATTTATATTAAATTTGTAAACATTTAAAGTGTGTAACAAACAAACAAAAATTCACAAAATGAGAATTTACAACAGAATTTAAAACAGTTTCTCTCTTTAAGTCGCCTACACACACACACATACACACATATATATATAGATACGAACCCCCCTCTGTGTAATAATTGTTTCTCATTAGGCACATCATACAACCTTTTTTTGGCTCCTTAAAATAATGGGTGTTATCGATAAATAAACAAACATTACCATCATTGTTAGATGAAAGCAGCATACATAACACATCGAGAATACAATGTTTATCGGTATAGAATTTATTGCCGGCATCATTATTAAACCTTTTTTGTGGAGAAGTGAGCCTTTCTCATGCCATATTGATCGAATGCCTCAATTAAAATTTTATGCTGCTGTTAAGTTGTCTTTCTTGTACATTTTTAAGGAACATTTTCACACAGATTATTAATTGCCGTGAACATAGAGTCGAATACAGAGAGAGATAGAGCGACTAGAAGACAAGCAGTCAAAAGGTAAAATGAGAATGTGTTTTGAATAAATTTTTAATAAGTAGCACACATATACACATATGTATGCCACACACGTATAGAGGGAGGGGATATAAATACATGTACTTAAGTATTAACAGTTTTTAATACTACTTTAAAGAAAATTAAGTGTATAACAGTACTTTCTCTTACGATGATTGTGAAGATAAGGGTTAAACATGACATACTCCTCTCTCGTATATATGTACATACATACAGTGGTGGCCACGAATTTAAGACACGACATATGATGGATTTATTTGTGATAATTTTGTGATAATTGAGAAATCTCAAGAAACCCATGATATTTTGGAAAAATATACTTTGGAGTTTTGTCGCTTTGGCTCTGATGGAAAGCAGTACGTCTGGCGCCCTCCAAACCTAGAGCATCATCCAAAGTACACCCTAAAAACAACATGGTGGTGTAAATGTGACGGTGTGGGCAGCATTTTCCTGGCACGGTGTAGGTCCCATTTACAATATAAATTCTAAAATGGACCACCATGTTTACAAAAATATTATAACAGACACAATGATGCCATTCGCTGAATACAACATGCCTCCAATATAGAAATTTATGCATGATAATGACCCTAAGCACATTTCACGTCTAGTGAAGAGTTGCTTAGAAGAAAACGATATCATTGTTCTTAAGTGGCCAGCTCAATCCCAGGGCTTCAACCCAATTGAGAACTTGTGGAATGATGTTGAGGAATATGTACGAACAGTTAAACCAAAAAATTCAAGCGATTTGTGGGAAGAAATCCAAAGGGTTTGGTATGCAATTCCAAAGCAACGTTGTGTGGCATTAGACGAAAGTTTACCCGGGAGATGTGCTGCTGTGATGAAAAATAAAGGATTTCCCACTAAATAATAGGTTTTTCTTATGAAGCTGAGCTTAATTTAGAGAATAGTGTTATATTATGCCTATGTCTTAAATTCGTGACCAGGATAAAATTTGTGTTTATGTATATAATATGTAAATAAAAATTCTTAACCGAATATAGGTAAGAAAATATTATTCATTTTTCTTCATAACATTACAAAAGTCTTAAAAAAAATATCATGGACCCATAATTTTTTCGATAAAATGTAAAAATTATCACAAATAACTCAGTCATATGTCGTGTCTTAAATTCGTGGCCACCCCTGTATAACTGAAGCTTAAAAAGAAATCTAAAGACATATTTTGTGTTTTTTAATTCAAAAATATCCTTGAAAGCTTGATTTGATAAGCGTTCACTATAAAACGTTTCATATGTGTTATCGATTTACATTCAAATCATTGTAGTGAGCCATTCTGCGCTTACTTATGAAAGGTACGAATCACAAAAATGAATTGGAAATTGACAAGCCAATCCATCGTTTCAATGTGTTGTGTGCATGCCCGTTGAGCTGTTATTTGCGGCATACATGTATGTGAGCTGGTCTGTCTTCTGCTCGTGTTCCTTGTTGTACCAGGTCACACAGAGAGAACGCTTCTCCTAAAGAGACGTATGGTGGTTAGATTTGTCCAAACAAAACCGATTTTGTTCCTTTTGATGCCTGACCTGGGGTTTGAACCATGGCCTTACGTCTAATAAGCCGGCACACTGCCTACTAGACTACGGCGACTTCTTGTAACTCTGCGTGTAAATAAAATGATTTCTCATTAAAAAATTTGTCGTTTAAAGTCGACTTTAAACTGAGGTTTAAACCGCTCAACAAGTGTGGTGTGAGCAACTAGGTTGTAATCCTGACTAATGTGTCGTAATGAAGAATTAAGTAAGTAAAGGTTGTTATTAATGACTGTAAGGCAAAGCAGTCTAACATCCTGCCATATCCCGATTAGATTACAGATCTTATCCTAAATGCTTTTGCTGCATACAGCTTCCAATTTACTAACATTATCAAACGCCTCCTTATGCATAATCATTTTGGAACAATATCCAACGATTGTATTTAAAATAAATTAATATTCCATGCACGTAAGGTGGGCCACTGATTACAACGATTGAATAGGAATTCACATTTGCCAATAATACTGTTCTCTCGCTCTCTCTCTCTCCATCTCTGTAGGTTTATTCAGCTGAGTGAATAACTTTAAAATTGTTATTGAGTGCTTCCTGTTGTCACTGTATTGCCATTTAATTAAATTGCCTTTTAATTTAATTGGATTTTTTCCTTGTGTTTTTCCTTGTTTTTTCGTTTTTTTTTTTCTTCGAGTGTAGTTTTTGAAATTCTTTTAAATTTTATAGTTTCTTTGCCATTTTTTGCAATTAAAATGATTTTTTTTTCCTTTTTTTGTACAATTTTTGTTGTTTGTTCAAGTGTGTGGGGAGGGGGTTGCTACTCGTATTACTTTCAATGGCAATTTTCTAGACGGAAAACTTTTAAAAATTTGTTTGTCTGTTTTCGTTTTCGTTTACGTTTTCCTGTTGTTTTTTGCTTCCTTTTTTTGAGTGGTAAGAGATTTAATTGGCTCATGTCCGTTTTTACCAGGCCAACCAAAAAAATAACCGTCCAACTGTAAATGCCGACAAAAAAAAAACCAAGAAAATATTCGAAGTTTATGTTTCAAAACTAACATTTACTTTATCCCACCACCGCCACCACCATGATAACAATAATGATGATGATGATGACGATGATAATATGAAGTAAAATATTTTGGATTCTTTTTATTTTTAAATAAATAATTATGGGTTTGCGTTGAATCTATTAAAATGGAAAAAAACAAAAACACAAAAAAAAAAATTAAAAAATTTCAATGTAAACGTATTACGTATACGTAATACGGGGATATTTATTACGGCTAGGCCGTAATAATACCCTATGGTCGGGACAGCTTTGAAGTTGGGGATTTTGTAGGCCATAATTTAAAGGCAGTTTTGTTTTATATTTTTTCAAGCCCATTATTAAACTTTCTTTAGGTTTTCGCTACGAATTTTTCTGCTTTGATGTTTTTTTTGTTTTTTTTTTTTTTGTTTTTAAATGAGAAATGTTTTTGGTTACTTAAGTTGTTGGTAAGAATTTGTTTGGGTAACCAGGGAATTGTTATTTCGTTCGTTTCGTTGCCTATGAAAGGCATTTTAGTATCGATTTTGTTTTATTTTTCGCTTCCGTTGATTTCAATTGGCTTTAAATCCTTAAAGTCCTTTTATTTAACTTAAATTACTTGAGTTTTATTTATGGCAGATTTAATAAAGCCCAGACAAAGGCTGCCGGCTTAATTAAATCAAGTGAAAGTAATTTTCAGCTCACTCCTCCTGTAAAGTTTTTTTTGTTTGTTTTTTTTTTTGTTTGTTTAGTTTCGCTATTTATTACTTTTGTATTTAAAACTGGATTGCAATTTATGTGAAATGCATAAATAAAGTAATAAATGATTTATTTGCATTTAATTTAATGATGATTAATCGTTAATTACAACATTAGGGGCATTCACATTGGAAATTAAGCAACAATTAAGCCTGCTGCCAATATACTCCATAGCGAGCCAAAAGGCACAACAATTGACTCAGGTCCTTGAAGAATTCATAGCTCGGAGACGACTTTAAACTATAGGGCCCACCACTCATATATAAAATTAACAAATACCACACGATATGATGTGAAAAACTTGATTGTAATTCTGACTGAAGGTCTGATGAAGTAAATAAGTCATGAGCTGTGCTTGATTTGAACCTGGTACAGTTTTTGTTTTACTTCCACGTAGTATATTATGTTTATACAGTAGTACCTTTAAAGGAGGCTACAGTGTTCTATGGAGATCCGATATTGAGTCCAAATAACTTCGTCGCTATAACTTCACAATACAAAATAAAGTCTCGTAACTTATTTTGCTCAATCAAAGCGATAATGTAGGTTATGTACGGTCAATAATGAAAGGTTCCTTATTTGCTATAAAGGGATCTTCTCTTGACCATCTAAATAATGAGACTTATTTAATATTTAAATTATGCGTAACCCTTTTTAACATCTCAACAAATGTTTTAAATTTATAATTAATTTATGATAGTCTTCATTCATTATAAATTAAAAAGAAAATTTTAACTTCTCCTCGGAGGAATCTCTTTTCAGAGTAATTTGTAGTTAAAAATTTTAACTGCAACTCATCTTTTTACTTCACATTTTTGCTGTAAATTCTTTATTGAGTGTATAAATTTAAACGTTTACTTTATACCCTCTGTGACACACACACACACACACACAACTGTAATTGACATTTTTGTTTATATAGAGCATGTGTAAACAACCTCACAGAAAGAAAAAAAAAGAGTCTATTTTGTAACTTTATTGACACATAAAAAATTCCTCATATGCTTGCTGACTTGACACTTATACACTTGCAATATAATGTGATACTTTCTTTCTTTCTTGTCCTGCTTACTCTCACTCTCTCTCTCTCTCTCTCTCTCTTTATTCAACAGTTATTATTATAATTTGTTTTCGTTTTTTTTTTTTTTTCATTTTTGTTTTTGTAACATTTGTTATGCTGAGTGTTTGCATGTTTGTGTGCGTGCGTGTATGTTTGCGGTTCTTTGTAAGTTTGTTTTGCCTACATTTTGTTGTTGGCTTTCTTTGCTTGTTGTTTCAGTAATTAGTACAGGAAATGTTTTTAGTTTTTACCATAAATTACAACAATAATAATAATAATAACAACAACAACAACAACAATTATACTAACAGCAATGGCCAACAAACAAGAACTAAAACAAACACACATACAACAAAGCAACACATGAAACAAAAATTAAAAAAAGAAAAACTTATGAAAGGCACACAAATGCCATGGACATGCAGAGAGAGAGAGAGAGAGAGAGAGTGAGGAACAGGACGAAAGACCATATCCAAAGAGACGAAATACAAAGTAAAATATAACAGTGAATAAGTATGTATGTATGTAAGTTTGGCCAGCAGAAAAGGCTACTCTATTAATAGATGTATGAAGAGATTTAGCATGGTTTGCCTGTGGTTCTATTAAAGTGTGTTTGTGTGTTGAAGAGCAGAAACTGTAATAGTTTCCCGTTTTAGCTTTACTCGTTCATATTTTTTATTTTTTAACACATTTTTTCTCTCAGTATTGTTTTGTCATCGTATTGTTATTGTAGTTTTAAATAGTTTTTCTTTCTATTTTTTTTTTTTTTGTTTGCATTCACACTGTGGCACAGTTTCACTTAAATATCCAACCATTATTCTAAAAAAAAAGGCTTTAGCAACAACAACAAAATGCAAAACGAAAACCATAAAGAAAATGCATAAATACATTATAAAACATGGCCTAAATAAATATAACTAAAGCACTCTATGTAACATGCAAAACGTCTAAACAGACAGACGCACGCACATGTAGAAAAGAAAAACTGTTTTACAACAACACCAACAACAATCATAAATATTTATATTTTAGAAAAGAAAATTTGGTTTTTGTTGTTACAAGAATTTTGGTTTTGTTTTTGTTTTTGGTTTTGAATATTTTTTTTATTTATTGTTTTGGCTCAAAGTCTAGACAAAAAACCATTGAATGCAAAAGAAAATCAAAAGAAAAACGTAATCACTCATGTAACACCGTCCTCCGCTCACATTGTGCGTTCCAAGTAGTGGCAGGTTGTGGGCCATAATCATAAACAATTTGTTTTACAATGATTTTGTCATTTCTTGTCGTATATTCTTAAATTGGCAACGAAAACCGTTTAAAAATCTCACTAACCCATAAACACTAGAGACACCACCTACACATGCAGACAGCAATAGAGTGTTCAAAAATCGCAATTGAAACTGCAAATCGGCTAATTGTGGTTTTCAAAAACAATTTAAAAAAAATTTACTACAACTTCTAGGAATATTTATTTGATTATAATGCTTGGACCTTGGCATCATATACGATATAAAATATCATTTAAATGATCGCTAATGAATTGGTTGCAGCAGTCGATCCTTTCAAAATTGTTTTCGATCACCTGTTTACATATCGACGCCTCCATTCTATAACGTTCTAAGTGTACTTAGAACGTTTTTAATGTTCTTGCATTTTTTCTACGTTCTCTAACTTAAATACTGTCAAAATTTGGTTAAGATGCGCCGATCCGTTCCGAAGTTATAGGGAAAAATCTACATAGAATACACATATAGTCGTATGGCGCGTGAAAACTTTGAGAGCTCATAACTCAAAACACACATTTTCGACTTAGAATGTTATAGAACGGAGGCGTCGATATTTCATGCGTCATTTCATGCGATATCATGAGGAACGTTGGTACGGAAAAAATCAACAAAAAAATCTTTCACTAACTAAATACTATCGCATGTGAAGAATATTTAATAGCTGAGCGACTCTCTTGAAAATTAAATTGAAATGACGTTGCACAATTTCAATATAGTTTTCATAGGGTGTTCTATCCTCTGAAAGAGGTTACTTTAGTGCATTCAACGATATAAAGAGAGAAATACTCTTTAAAATTACATACCAAAAAACCGTAAACGTAAAACGTCATGTAATTGTAATCGAAAATGTAAAGAATTGTTATCCCTAAGTGGTTACACATGCCTCTCTGTTAAATTTACTACAATAACAACAACAACAACAGCATGTATACATATACGGCGTATTTAACATATCTACTGCTACTGCTATCATCTTTCAATAATAAATACAAGAAAATAACGGTAAATAACGAACGTGAAATCGATATTATCGATTCGTTTAACTTTTTTTCTTGCCATTTTTTTCTTCTTTTCTTGTTTTTTGTGTTTTTCGCTACAAAGTGTTTATTTTAAAACTAATAATACGAGTAAAGACGACAGACAGACGTATAAACATGTGAAAATATTGCAACAGTCATAGAAAAATAATAAAAAAAAATACATAATAATTATTATAAAAAGAATAACAAGAAAAAAGTAAGAAAGACACGAATAAGTAACACGCTACACTAGGCAAAACCATATATGGAAACTTACAATCGAATTTTTAAAGTATTTATGCATGTGAAAGTCGTCGTGGTCTAGCAGGTAGTGTGTTGACTTATTAGACGAGAGCCTGTGGTTCAAGACTTAGCTTAGGCATCACAAACAAAAAGATATAGGTTTTTAATCTCAAATTCACGATTTTTCGGCTAATATTAAATGTTTTTCAAATTAAATTAAATTTTATTCGAAACAAATTAAATTATTTTTAACACAAATTAAATAATTTCTAAAACAAATTCATTGTTTTTCATTTGAAATTAATTTTTTTTTATTTATATTTAAATTTATTTCTTTTCAATTTCAATTTATATCATTTCAAATTAATTTTTTATTATTTTAAATGAGGGAATATCTTAATCTTTGTACAAAATTAAAAGGTGACTAAATAATTTTTGCCATTCATCAGTATGTTTAAAAAAGGTTCAACCCTACAAACATTGTTACCAACGCATAGTTTCAGTATTTCTTGAACATAAAATCTACATTTTGATGTTGTTGGTAATGAGTTCAACAACACAAATAGTGAAAGATAAAATTGCCGAGTTTGGGCATACATTAGTTTTTCTTCCTCCATACTCCCCCATGCTAAACCCAAAAGAAAAAAGTATTCTCAAAAAATAAACTGTGTGCACGCAATTTGCTAGCTGATCCTGATATTAATATGTAATTAAAAACTCCGTCGAATCGGTAACACCGTCTGATTGTAATAATTACTATATTACCATGTCATTATCATTAGCTGCATCTGGAGAACAGTTACAATGAATATTTTATATTAAATTTATAACTACATATATTACTATTTATAATCTTAATTCAAGGTATAAAAAGTTTTATATATTTTTAACTATTTTGCGTTAACTAAAAACTGAATTTGAAGTTAAAATAAGTTAATTAAAAATTAAAAAAAATGAATTTAAAATTAAATATATTTAATATGACACACAAAAAGTTTAATTTGTGTTGAAGATAATTTTATTTCATTCTAATAAAATTTAATTTGTTTTGAAGAAAATTTAATTTGATTTAAAAAAAATTGAATTTGTGTCCAAAAATCTTTAATTTGAGACTAAAAACCTATATATGAAAAAATAATATTTCTTCGGCGACTTTATCTCAGCAACGTCTTAAATTGTCATGAATTGTTTCTGCAAAATTTATCGTTCGTCGTCGTCTTTAAACATGCCGTTCATGCATAAAATTAATACACACCACATGGTTGTTGTAAGAAGCTAGGTTGTAATAAGAGTTGTAATGCCAAACAAATAAATGGAAACAGGATATAGGAAATAGGCATTAGAATACAACAAAATACGGAGATACTCATATAACAAATACACACATACATACATACATATGAGTTAGGATTCACGACCTAGTATGAATATGAATATAATGAGTATTTCAAACTTTGGATATGAGTAGAGGTTTCATGATATTAAAATAAGTACGAATGCGTATAAGTATCAGAAATTATGAATAAGATTCGATTGTACTCATCTCTTTGAATACTCATTGCTGATCTCCAATCACGTATGAGTGATATTCTTCAATTAACAACACTCATACGCTGTAGTGGACTACGTAAACTTTCAAGAAATAATGTACTACGCCCCAAACAATTCTTCTTTAGAGCAATATAAAAACCATTCAAATGAATTGTCACTGAACGTGTACCCATAAGTATCATTCATATACTCTCTGATGCTGTAAAACATACGATTAAAAAAAAAAAATCCAACATTTTGATGATAAAAATGAATTTCTTATAAGAAACAAAGGTTAAGTACTGCAGTATTTCTAAAAATAAGCCAATTTTAATGCCAAGTTCTGTTAAAAGGAACAACGTTCTTGTTCCCCAATCTGTGTACTGTTCAAAGTGTATGAAAAGACAATGCCGGCATAATTTTGTCGCTAGAATTTATAAGCAAGGCCAAGTACTTGTGATGCTATGAAAAAAAACTTTACCCGAATTAATCAATCACTCACCAATAAGATTATAATGTGGCATCATATTACCAGCATATTTTAGCCAAATTAGGCAAATTATGTCTGCAACTATTATTGATTGGTATGATAGTCTTCATTTAAAAATTGACGCTATCGTTTACATTTTATGACAAAACAACAGAATTATTTCCGATTGTTTAGCTCTCATCAAAAAGGAAAAACAACAAAACTCTCCTCTCTTTTAAGGGGAAAAGAACAATTCTGCTGGTCATGCTGATGCTGATGGTAACGTTAAAAGTGATGCTGATGGTGATGGTTCTCATCATGCTTGTCAGGACAATAAAGGTGATGCTCGATTGGCTTTCTTTCTGTATTGAAATTTTATATCCTGCTTCGAAGAACAAAAAAATATTTCAACTCTCTGGAGTGTATGGAAAGGTTGCCTTCTTTTGTTTTTTTTTTATTTAAAATAGGGGGAGGGAGGGAGGTGGCCAATGTAACGGCTCATTCGTTATTGATTTTAATACAAAATACCGTCGTTTATTCAGCTTTCCTAAACTGTTCCACATGAGCGATGATTGATTAGCCAATTACTTGTTGCCAGAATACATACTCTCATGCTGAACGATGCTGATGGTGTCATCCAAAAAGAATGAAGACGATAACGTTGATGAAGTTGTTGTTGTTGTTCTTACTAACGTTGGCATAGTGTTTCCTGGTCATCATGATTTTTAATTGTTATCTACACATTGGCTTCACAGTGTCTGCTTTACTTAAAAACTTTGGTGTTTGTATAGTTGACATTTGCTGTTGTTAGTTCAGTCAACTTGTTTTTTTTTTTTTTTTTTGTGTGTGCTATGTTCCGCCCTTATTTTCTTTGAAAATGTGGTCATTAATCACCGATTAATTAAAACAACTCCTCTGGGTAATTTGTTGTTGATGAACGTCGTGTAAACGTAAAAGTGATTTAATTTCAGGAAATTTTAATTCAATTTTATTCAAATCTTATGATTAAAATCTTATTAATTGGTGGCAGATGTTTATAGACAGCTAAGCATACATATGTACATACATACATGCGTACATGTGTATATAAATAAAGAAGACTCAGTTTGAAAATCAGGTAAGTTGGATAAAAGAGACTGTCACCTATCAGACTGTGGATAGACACTTTAAGGCCACATTTAGACTCACTGGAACTCTCTGCAGTTTTTAAAGTAAGCAATTAGATTCCAATTGTCCATCCTTGGTGGGTCAGTAGGATATTCATTCTGGGGTTTTATACAATTGCTGTCTGCAATGCAATGTCAAATCCGACAACTTTACTAAGCGTTCTCTTTTAAAATTTAAGAAGACTTTGTGTACGCCCTTCTCCTAATCTTGGCTAAATATGAAGTATTTTCCTGTCCAGATTAGAAATCACGTATACAGTATTAACAGAATCCATTATTGTTTTCTCAATTCGGTATCTGCATCTAGGAAAAGGTCTGAGAGTAACTAAAGGGTCCGTCAAATAACTTTTTTTTTTGAAAAGGCTTTAAAAAAAAACTACTGAATATTTTCTCAAATTTCTTCTTTTTTTTTTTTGTTTGAAAGTACAATCCTTCCGGTTAATAATGGAAAATAATTTCATTCAAATGGCTGCCTCGGCTGGCCATGCAGTAGCCTACACGATCGGTCCAATTTTTAAGCACATTATCGATTGTGTGCAGCTGTATTTCACCAATGGCTTCACGAATATTGTCCTTTAAAGCGTCAATTGTCTCTGGCTTGTCGGCGTAACACTTATATTTGACGGCACCCCACAAATAATAGTTCAACGGTGTCAAATCGCAGCCCCGAGGTGGCCAAACGACATCAGCTCCGCGGCTGATAATGCGATCTTCAAAAACAGGGCGCAAAACATCGAGTGTAGCTTCGGCTGTGTGGCACGTAGCGTCGTCCTGTTGAAACCAAATGTTGCCAATATCCTCCTCTTCAATTTTTGTGAACAAAAATTCGTTCAACATGGTCCGATAACGGCCGCTCCATGCTCATTTTCGAAGTAAAATGGCCCAATTATGCCTCTGGACAGAAATCCGCACCAAACAGTGACTCGTTTTGGGTGCGTCGGCTTTTCAATGTATGCGTGCGGGTTTTCTGTGCCCCAAATGCGGCAATTTTACTTGTTTACATACACGCCAAGATCAAAATGAGCTTCATCTGAAAAGATGATTTTTTTGCCAAAATCGGCATCTTCTGTAGGCTACTCATGTAGGCTACTGCATGGCCAGCCGAGGCAACCATTTGAATGAAATTATTTTCCATTATTAACCGGAAGGATTGTACTTTCAAATAAAAAAACAAATTTGAGAAAATATTCAGTAGGTTTTTTTACAGCATTTTCAAAAAAAAAAGTTATTTGGCGGACCCTTTACCATATGTGCCACGAAAAAAAAACTACCGCATACAACATGGGTGGCGACAAAAGCCGGGCTGTAATCATGATTAAAGGCTTTCATTAAACTAAAGCTGGGTTCAAGAGAAAACTTTAATAATTCCTTGTCAATTTACGAACTGGACATATTCCCTTGTGTATATGGGAAATTATTTTATAACATACAGAATATATATGAGGATACAAAAATAGAATTCATATTTCTCATACGTGACGGCAAATGCCATTAAGGTATCTTCAAATTCAAAACATAATTTCACATTCCGGTCTCTGTGATACAATATGTATTTACATACGGTGCAGCCCTAAAGTATGCAACAAATTTGTTAAACATATCGTTAGTATAATTCGCAAAGACGCTAAGTCCACTTTTTCCAAACTTGAGATTTTAATGCAAAACGGTAGCACTATACAAAATACATATTTTACGACAACAAAAATGTCAGTATGTAGTTTAAAGTTGTTGTAATTTTGTGGTTAGCAAAAACGCGAAGTCCACAAAATACGAAAAATATTAAAATCACGTGCTAATTTCACGAATATTAATTATTAATTATTATTAATTTTTGATCTAAGTCATTCAAAGAGAGCTATTTTGTAAAAATAATTGCGTTTAAAAAGTTTAAAAATTTTAAAAACTGAAAAAACTACAATGTTTTTTGTGTCTCCTGTACAATTTGAAAAAAGGGACTTAACACATTTGCGAATTATACTAACGATATAATCATTTTATTTATTTAAGGAAGGAAGAAAAAGGAATTTTAAATAAAATATTAAAAATATATACATTTATATAAGCAAAGAAAGAAAGAAAGAAAAAAGAAAAGGAACTAGAATAGAGAACAGAGAAATTTATACATAAAATTATTCTTTACCAATAAATATTCCAGCAAATAGCAAACCATTCATCCGTTCAAGCGTCTTAATATTCATTCACATTTTAAAAATACACATACACACACACACACATACTTCCACATATGCATGCGTATAGTTAGGTGTGCTTGTATGTGTTTAGATAAATAATAACAACAAGAATAACAAAACATAACTAAAATATCCAACTAACGGTAAATATGGTATTATATGTATAGTAGATGAACAGATATACAAACAAACATAACTATTGCAAAAACAACAGTAGCAACAACAACAACAACATATAACGGAAACAAAAAAAATAAATAAATAAAGACAAGAGTTAGTAAGTTTAGTAAGAAGACGGGTAAAATGACAAAACAAATGACTTGGCAGTAGTAAAAGCGCCCTTTTGCAAGTGTACGGAATGTTACGACGTTACGAACGGACACTGAAATTCGATTTATTGCGTGTTCTACTCTTATAAAATTATAAATAAATAAAAAAATAAAAAAAAATAAACATATTATTATAATAAAATAGCAAAAAAAAGGAGAGAAACAGTTACAAAATATTACAGTTATTTTGTTTATAATAGCAAAACTTATAACATTTTAAAATATTATTTTGTAATATTTATTAAAAAAAAAAGAAGAAAAATATACAAAATATAATACGGACAAATATGAAATCAAAAAACAAATAAATACATACGCGCACATATTCACAAACACACACACACACATATAACAAAAGCAATAATAACTGAACCGTTAACAAAAGCTAAAACAAATCAGGCATACTACATTGACGTCTATCTTCTCTATATCAAAGAGTAACAAACACAAAGACAAAGAAAAGCCACATTAAAAAAATACCACACACACACACATACACTAACATACATTCAAATAAAATTCGCCATATTCGCCAACTACAATAATAATAACGTCAACAATATCAAAAGCGAAAATAAAATCCTTCTGCTCTTGCTTGTTAAAATCAAAACTGATTAACAACAACAAATATAATAAGGAAATATTACAATGTTTTTTTTTGTTTATTTGTGTGTGTATTAGAAGAGCAACAGCAACTACAACAACACACAAAAAACTTACAAACAAAGAAGTAAGGCAATATCTACAGAAACAAAAAAAGTTTCGAAACAGAACGAGAGGCAAAACAAGAACTGATAGACAATCAAACCATTAAAGGTAGACAGACAGACAGAAAGGCGTACGTACGTACTACGTAAGTAGTAAATACAGGAAAGGCAAATAGAAAACAAGGAAATAAACAAGGTCTAAGCAATTGAAACCCTCTAGAAATATTTATACTTACAACAACTACTACCACCAACCTCTCTAACACACGCAAAAAAACTACAGCAAGTTATAATAATAACAACATTGGCAGCAACAGCAGCAGCAGCAGCAACTTAATAAGCGGTGAGTAGAGCGAAATTAAAAAGAAAATAAATAACCGGTTTTGCAATAACGAAAACAAAAAGAAACGGTATTTATAAACTGCAATTAAAAAAGAAAAGCAAAAGCAACTAAGAAAACAGTTGATCCTGTTTCAATGAAGACACGGTTAAATTCGCGGGTGAACCCAAGAGAATAGGCACTCTTAGGTCATTAGCGGCCCACTGTAAATATCTGTAGCTTCTGATGAAGCCATTTAGATTTCCAATGTCCATTCTTGAGAGATCAGTGGGATAATAACTTTGAGCATGTTCGCCATAGATGAAGACGAAGTTGGTCCTGCTCGATGTAATACAGTGTCCAGTAATGAATGCGACAACTACGCTAAGATTTCTCTTTTTAGTTTGAGAAGATTTTGCATATGTCCTTCTCCTAATCTTGGCTGAATATGATGCGTTCGCTTGCTGAGATACGAAACCATATATGCAGCATTAACACAATCCATATATGCAGCATTAACACAATACTGTTTTATGAATGAAGATTCTCAATAATGTTCACAATGTACACAACTCACCCGAAAGTGTTCAAAGATTGCACACTATCTGGCCTATTCATTCGCCATGAATTTTGCTGAAATGCCAATATATGGCGATTCCCATGTGATGTGTACCTGGCTGCCATCTCGTTGTGTGCCCTGCCTAGAGGTCTGACACACAGCTGACTGTCAGATATCTTTTTCGGAGATATTTTCATCTTTAACAATCATCACTTTTGCCAAGTGGTCGTAGAAAGAGAACTGTTTATGCTGAACATCATGGAGCAGATAGTTGAAAACCTTTTGAAAAGGCCTGAGAAAATACTACTTCAGTAAACGGGAGATAAAAACGATTGTGAATACGATGGTGAAAGAAGGAAAACCGCTTCCAATCGCAAAGAATTTTAAAATCTCATATACATTATTGCCTACAGACAGGACCACAGCCTAGCTTCTCATAGGCATTTCCTTAAACAGACCATATACCTATTGAACATGGAAAAGCCTAAAGTATAAGCAAATATCCGGTTATTCTAATGCTGAGTAATAGTTCCAATATTTATTTTACATATTTGTACACGAAACATGTATACATGTAGTCAGTCATTGATATTGATATTATTCTTCTTCTTTCGTTTTTTTCCTTTTTGTTTTTGTGCCACATAGTATTCCTTACATGTGTTGCTATTCAAATATAAACTCAATATTCTCTCTCTCTCCTAGCTCTTTCTTTCCTTCGGTATAATATTAGTACGTCCATGTAAAAATATGAAGGCATTCAAACAAATATTTTAAAAGTTTTGTTCTGCTAAAATGTATGTGTGTATGTTGTGTTGGTGACTATTTTACAAGAGTATTTCCAAAAGGAATACAAAAACAATATTTTCCATATTTTATTTTATTTGCACTTCTTTCCCCTTTTTACTCTCCGTTTTATTATTATTATTTTGAACTAAAATATTAATTAAAAACAAACAAGTTCAATATTTGAAACAGAAATGGCAACTAAAATTTGCAGAGCCGGAAAAGAATCAACTCTTGAAAATTATATTCTTTTTTGGGATTAACACAACTTTAATTAGGCAATTGGTTAGAACAACAGTGGCGGTACCATGTGTGTGAAGATAAATTCGAATTTGAAAATCCAAGATGCAAGATGCAGTCCATAAACTTTAGCAGCGCCACATTTGGCGTTAGCAGAGCAAAATTTCCTCTTAACAGAGCTCAGTATAGTAGTTAATTTTGGAAAAATTTTCTAGTTCAATGAGTACCATACTATATGCAAAGGAAGTTTCCAAGGTCCCTTAATATAATCAGCAACACAGGCACATATAAACTGATATGATATTGAGAAAATGGGCTTTGAAAATATCAATCTTTCGCTTGATAATTCTCTAGAAGATAAGTGGCGAGTTTGAAACATATAAGAAATAGTACACCATACAGACTATATGCAATTGGTAATTCAAAGTCGAACCGTGGTAGTGGGATAGCTGGAATAATTTTGAGAGCTAGGAAAATTTCCGTCCTGCACCCACACCAACCATTCTTTACATTTCGACACTTTTGTTCACAACTAATAATGATCATACTGGGAATTATATTTTATATCAATAATCTACAATAATTGCCAAGTAGAACACTAATCTACTATTGCCACTGTTAAATAGTTAACAGTGCTCTGTTAATAGCAAAGTTTACCCTGTTAGAGGCAAGAAATAGCGTTGCTAAAAGAGTGGATTTGAGTCTTAGGTTTTTGAATTCGCATTTATTTTCAAGCACATGGGGGGGCCTACAGTTTAAAGTCGACTCCAAACGAAAGATTTTTTAAGAAACTTGCCATTTTGTCTTTGCGAACTCAGAAGTTCGCTGGCAAAAACTCTGAGAGCAGGTTGTCGAAGAAATATTGTTTCTTATTTCGTTTTGTTTCGGATGTCTGAGTCAGGGGTTAAACCATAGTCTCATACTACCTACTAGACTATGGCGATTTCAATTCAAGGAAATTTGTAGTCTTTTACAGAAAACAAATTTTGTTTTTAAATTCTTTATTTTATTAAGCGGAAATGGAAATAAAAAAATTCCTAATAATACCCCTGAAAGCAAGTTGACTGATAACGCCAGCAACTTGGAGTTAAAAAGCTTGCCTATAATGCCAAGTTCAAAAGGTATACTTAGATGGATTATTTTGAAGCAAATTGAAACCATTTTGGAAAATTTTTCGACTCCTACGAGATATATTTCTGGATTTGTAATTTGCTGCAATGCATTTTGCGTTCCACTGGCCTATTCACCACGAGTATATGTACTCTGTCAGAAAAACGAGTTTTATGGAAGAACATGTTGAAGAAGTCCATTTACTTCGCTACATCACAATCTGCTGTACTAGCCATAGAACGGTGCAAAAAAATATGCTGGTTCCACGGCTGACAATACATTGCATTTTCATGGCCAGAACATAAGTCATGCGATAAATCTTCAATTCTTTAAACAGTTATGTACCGAGAAACATTTCGTATCTATGGTAGGTAGGTAGAAGTGGCAGTCCTCCCGATGGAATCATGAGCGGACACACTTAGGCCGCAAACCGGGCCCATTGTGATACCACAGTGCCACATTTCCCTATTCCAGGAACCACTTGGAGCTTCCGATGAAGCGATTCAGACTGCCAATATCCGTGCATGACAGTTCAGCTAGGTCCTCCATGTAGTAGGCACCCAGGTGTCTTTTTCTCTTTTGACCAAGTGCCGGGCATGTGCACAGTAGATGAAGAACAGTTTCTTCCTCTTCCTCATCTCATCTCCTCTTCCACAGCTTCTGCAGAAATCATTCGCGAGGTGTCCAAGTCCAATACGCCTCGCATGCGTTCCTATAATGCAATGCCCCGTAATAACCCCGACAACAGCGCTGAGCCTGCTTCTTTGGAGTTTAAGCAGAGCCGCCGTGCGCCTCCTATCCAGCCTTAGCCAGATTTTTTGCGCTGTTCTGCCCTTATTCGAAGCCGCCCACCTTCTGTTGACAAGGTCCACGATTGCATTGTCAATTATAAGCTTGCAGGTATCCAAAGGGATCCCTAATGTAGAGAATTCATCAGAGGGTTCGATGGTCGTACCCTTTCTGGCCAGTTCGTCCGCTCTGCATCTGCCGGGAATATCTCTATGTCCCGGTACCCATGTAATACAGACATCATATCGGCTCGCCATCTCATTGAGACATCTGCGACAGTCGTTCACCGTCTTTGAGTTTATTACACTAGAATCCAGTGCCTTGATGGCCGCTTGGCTATCGGAAAGTATGGTGATTTCTCGCCTGTGAACATTTTTGTCCACAATAATTTTCACCGCAGCCTGAATTGCCGACACTTCCGCCTGAAATACGCTGCAGTGATCTGGTAGCCTTATAGACTTGGATATTCCAATTGATTTCGAATAGATACCAATTCCAACGGCTCCCTCCAATTTGGAGCCATCGGTGTAGATTTGTACGGCATTCCCCGCGGGATGCACCGCACCTTTCCTCCAGTCCTCCCTTTTCGGGATGGAAGTCCTATAGTTTATTGAGAAGTCATATCGCGGTGTCATATAGTCAATGCTTCCGGCAATATCAGTTTCCTCAAGTATCCTTGTATGACCAATGCTCGATGCATGCCATTGTCCAGTCGCCCAAAGACGCCTACTTACCCTAGCCGCCACACCCCTGCAGTATAGGTCTAGCGGTAGAAGGTATAGGATCATCTCCAGAGCGATCGTCGGAGCAGTGCGCAGGGCACTACTTATAATCATACACACAGATCGTTGTAACCTGCGTATCAGGTTTAAATTCGTTGTTCTATTCAGGGATTCCCACCACACCAGGCATCCGTAGGTCAGGATAGGTCTGACCACCGCTGTGTAGATCCAGTGAGTCATCCTAGGTCTCAGGCCCCATTTTTTCCCCAACACTTTGTTGCAGGCGTAGAGGGCAATGAAGGATATTTTCAGTCTGTTAGTGATGTTTGGTTTCCACGATAGCTTTCTATCCAGGATAAGGCCCAAGAATTTTGCTTCATCCTTGAGTTCAAGTTCCGCCCCTTTCGTATCTATAGTTTTGCACTTTTGGTGACTTTAATGCATATTTGCATTATGACATTACTTTTGTGACGCACCGTATTATTATTATTTTGCAAATTAAACTGCATCCACTAGAATTCATCATAAATTTTTGCCTGACATTTAAAAAAAAATTGTATGTTCCATAAAATCTCCATGGAATTCATTTATTTACTGCTGTTTTGCTCGTTGTTGAAATATATTTTTTATTTTATTTTTTATGATTGTATAGTATGTATAATGAATTATAAGAACATCGCCATCGTTGTCGACATCATTATCGTTGTCATACATGAAATGTCTTGTCATTGTTAACTTGACCAAAAAGGATAATACTTTGCCTTGGTTTTTGTTATTCATTTTGCCGCAGAAAATAAAAACTACAACAAGTTTAAAATAACAACCTGGCGGAGGAGCTAAAGAGTGGATAAAAAAAATTGTCGTAATAATTTATGTCAAAAATGTCAAGTTATGAAAATAATGTCATTTATATTAAATATAAAAATAGAAACATTTCTATGTGAGTAAGAGAAAGAGTATACAAGTATTTAACTTTAAACACTTACTACCTACAGACAGCATATGGTGTTGCATTGAGTATGTTTAGCCAATTTAACAAGAGTTAAGACCGTGTCCGTCAGTACATGTGTAAGTTTAAGTGTAAGTGTAAGTGTAAGTAATTAGGGTGGTAATGCAGTAGGAAACTTATTTTATTTTTTTCTGCTTTGCTTTTTAATAATTTATTAACCACAAATACCCTGGATATCGATTAGAATTTTTCACTATAAATTTTGCTGTAGAACGGCTTAAGGCCTTAAGGCGCCAAAATGAAATACTACGTACGGTATACGGCCGGCCTGTTTAAACAAAAAAAAAAGGAAAAATATCACTTCCCCAGGTTAAAATGTATGTACTCGTATGTATATACATACATATATGCGTTTCGTTTTGAGTAGCAAATAATTTTACATGCATTCTCACAAACATACTCGTACACACATACATATGACCACAGATGAAAATGTGAGGTCATACTTAAGCTGAAACAGTGCTGAACAGGGGTAATTAATGGTCAACACCATCAACTAAACGACACAAGTCCTGAGGGGAACTTTTCTTATATAAAATACTCGTATTTTATTAATACCACCCATTTGTTGTTGTTGTACTCGAAATTCCTTTTAAGACATTCTATAACAACAACAACAACTACATTCATCCATTTAACTACAACGCATAAACGTAAAATATATACTAAAGATGTATGTATGTATGTACACATGTAAGGACACACATAATAATGACAACAACAACCATAACAAAAATAATAAATATTTTAGTGATGTACGTACGTTCGACTCTTTAAAACTGTAAAGAAAAAAAAAACACGCTCACACACACACACGCACCCCCTTACATAACAACGGGCCAAGAATAAAAACAGTTAGAAGAAAATGACCTTCTTTTTCCTTTTGAATGGCTAATAAAATTCTAAGAAAGCCAATGAGTTTGCAAAAAAAAAAACTGGAACACTTCTTAGGGAATTGGGCTTTACCCGAAGATTTTTCCTTTTTTTTTATGCATTTTTTGTTGTTGTTGTTGTGTTTTTTGCAAATTTACAGAATTTCTAAATAGAAATAAATATTCATTTTATAGTTGAAATAAAATGTCAGCAGGAGGTTTATCGAGGAAAAAAAAATAAATGAAATGAAATGATACAACAAAATAAATAAAACGTAGGGTGCCCTGGTAGTCTAGTGGGTAGTGTGCTAGACTATTAGCGTGAGGGTCGTGGGTTCGATTCCCACCAGAGACTCTGGTCTGTGACACTACACCGAGCATATGGTCAAGTTACTCCGCTCGTATATAATTAGAATATAATTTGTAATTGTATTGTAATTCATAAATAAATAAATAAATAATATAAATAAAACGTCAATGGATAGTATATCTTTTAAAAGACATTTAAAATGTCAAAGGTTAAAGAGATCATTTACATATAGGATATAATATTAGATTTTCCGTTTATTTTATTTTGTGTACAAAATCCATATCCTTCCATACAACTATCCTATTATTAATCTAAAGATGTCTTTGAAGCTGTTCACAAAGAGTCTCTTCCAGACATACGACTGTTACTCGCTTTTGGGTTTCTGAACAACAGGACCGTCTCTTTTGCTAAAGCTCGCACCATGGAAAATTCAAATGAATTCCTATATGAGCGCGGCGCTCCTTTACACCGAGGCAAACATGGTTTTACAAATACTCCATTCATTTGCAAAGGAAATGTGGGGTAATGAACCTACTTGTAGAAACACCAGATAGATCTGGCCCGATAAGGATATATGCAGAACAGCATTTTTATTGAATATGTCTTGTAGTCACCGTAGTCCATTAGAAAGTGTGTTCGCTTATTAGACGTAAAGCCCGGGTTCGAGCCCCAGGCCAGACATCAAAACGAAATATGAAAAACAGAATAATATTTCTTCAGCGAGAGTAAAAAACAAAAACTCTGAGAGTAAATAAACCTGCCATGAAAAAGCTTCTCAAAAAATCTGTCGTTCGGAGTCGACTTTAAACTATAGGTCCCGCCACTCATGTATAAAATTAACGCACACAACATGGGTGGTGTGAGAAGCTAGGCCGTAATCCTGACTGAAGGGTTGTAATGGCCAATTATGTATGCGTATATGTATGCCTTGGGTCCGCCGTTACAACCAAAAATGATGTCAGTCTGGAGATCAAGTGCCAACAGGTGCTACTATGGTCTCAATAGGCAATTGAGGCAAACTAAAACTAATACCCTACAAGACACTCATAATCCCCGTGCTTCTTTATGGCGCAGAGGCATGCACCCTATTAAGCAATGATGCAATAGCCTTGAGGGTATTCAAGAGAAAAGTCCTACATAAGATCTTCGTTTCAGTGCAAGTAAGCGATGATCTCCGCATTTAATACAACAGTATGAGCTATATGCACTCTTCATCGACATAGACATAGTTATGCAGCGTTTTAACATCCAGCGGCTACGCTAGCTCTGCCATGTCGTTCGAATGGAGGAGGATGCTCCGGCAAGACGGGTTTTTGATGTGGGGATCTGCGGAAGCCTGCGAAGAGGACGACCTTATTTGCGTTCGAATGACCAAATCGAGCAAGCCCTATCATCAATTGGTGTGACCAACTGGCGTAGGCATGGAAGAAACAGAGGCGTTTGGAAGTATGTTAAGGCCAATTAAGTAAGTAAGTAATGTCAGGATTTCATCAAGGGAAACTCAAAACATTGATAACATGACACCTCTGGCCTCTGGGTGTTCACACAAAAAAGACTGCAGAAGCTGCAATAATGAAGAAGAAAATGAGATCATAGCACATCTTCTCTGCCCATTTTTCGACGCTTGAGAACCTGAGGACTAGAATTCTTGAGCACAAAGAATTAAGTGACAACATATAGGGTGTTTTTTATAGAGTTATAGAACACTAAGTTGCAATAAAACAACGATGGATTATTCGATTGACATGAATTTTATTTATCCGAAAGATAATCTTGTGGCATTACATTTTAAATATGATTTCTGGCATATGACCGCCACGGCTGGCGCGGATGTAGTCCAATCTGGACGTCCAATTTTCGATGACTTTTTCCAACATTTGTGGCCGTATATCGGCAATAACACGGCGAATGTTGTCTTCCAAATGGTCAAGCGTTTGTGGCTTTACCGCATAGACCAATGACTTTACATAGCCCCACAGAAAGTAGTCTAGCGGTGTTAAATCACAAGAACTTGGAGGCCAATTCACAGGTCCAAAACGTGAAATTAGGCGGTCACCAAACGTGTCTTTCAATAAATCTATTTTGGCAAGAGCTGTGTGACATGTTGCGCCGTCTTGTTGAAACCACATCTCCTGGACATCATGGTTATTCAATTCAGTAATGAAAAAGTTAGTAATCATGGCTCTATACCGATCACCATTGACTGTAACGTTCTTCCTCAATGCTACGCTCTACAGCAGGATGCGAGTTATCAATAAGAGTAAACGTGGTGCGAAAACGTTCCATGGTTAATCGAATTAACTGCTCTGATGGACAATTTTGTCGACGATAAAATGGACGTAGTGCGCGATACGTTTTCTGCACAGAACCATTATTTTCGAAATAAAATTGCACTATTTGCAAGCGTTGTTCAGGCGTGAGTCTATTCATGATGAATTGCCAAACCAAACTGAGAATAAATCCCTTGACAGCTGTTAAATCGGTCGCCATCTTAAAAAGTAATGCCAACTTAAAGTTCTATACCTCTATAAAAAACACCCTTTACTATGTCCAGCCAAGGCATTTTGAGAAAAATTAACATCTTCCAAAGACTCTCGGGATGGTTGAAAGATACCAACTAGGAGTTATAATTACATACATAGTATATGACGAAAAAGGGAATAACGCTAGTTATGTTGTGTGCGTTAATTTTATACATGAATGGCGAGACCTACAATTTCAATTCGACTCCGAACGACAGATTTATGAGACACTTTTCATGGCAATTTTATTTCTTTCGCAGAGTTTTTGTCAGAAGACTACTGTAGCGAAGTAGCAGAAGAAATAATTTTCATATTTCGATTTGATGGCGGACCTGGAGTTGGAACCGTAGCCTTACGTTTAACTAGACTACGGTGACTTCACCTAACCTAACCTATGGCAATGATTGACGAAAAGTAAAGCATGTGTTACATTTTAAAATATTTCAAAAAAATCAATTTTTTTTTGTTTCTTTTATTACTATACACTTAAGGTTAGCAATTTAACGATAATTGTTATTGTTTTTATACCACTTATATGTACATATATAGTATGTAGTATTGCAAATGTCATTTGCCATTCGCCCACAAAAAGCACGCCGTATGTTTAGTACATATCTTGATAAGATTTTTCTTTAAGTGAAATTGTAAGTGTCTGGGTATTAAATGACATTCATTTCTTTAAGCACGATAAAAATCATACGTTAATGTGGCAGGTATTATATTTGTTTTTTTTTTGTCTGATTGTTATATTTTTTATTGTTGGCATTTATTTTATTTTATTTTTTATTTATTTATAGCATGGCTTTAAAAAGATGGTTAAGAATTTTAAATTAGTTTCTTTTTTATTTTTGTATTTTTAATAGAATATTTAGAATGAAATTTAATATTTAGAACTTTGGAAAAAACTGAAACCAAACCATAGCTTAAGCATTGGCAAGCGGCTTGTCAACAAATAAATTCAGAAGTTTATTGTGCATTGTGCCACTGGTATTAAAAACTAGAAAATTATGCATAAGCTTCAGATGTTGAATATTCAATATTTATAAGAGGTTTAATAAAAACTTTAAAGATTTCCACCAAATAGTTGTGAAATAGTTAGTGAAGCTAAAGGTCAAACATTATAAAATTTTATTAATTTTATTGAAATAGTGGAGAAAGAGTTTTAAAAATTTTAAATTAATAACAACCTTAGGTAAGTTGCTCTCGCGAAAAACAAAAGGCATCTGACTTGGCTGTTTAGACTTCAGCTGAAAATTTCTAAAAAAATAATTTTTTATATTAGCAAAGCCAATGCCATATTCTATACTAAATTATAAACAGCAATTTGCAAAATAAAAATATTTCTATTTGAAAAACAAAAAACATGCCTAAAAAAATATTTGTACATATTTTATTCTATAAATAGTTTCTAATGGCCATTTATTTTGCTAAAAAAAAACCTTTACAATGTTAGAAGAACAACAAAAAGAAACAAATACACTGTAACAAACGCATTTAAGCACTCTAATCACCTCATTTAGGCGGTGTCAGGGGTGTTAACTAAAAAATTAGCAAACAAAAATGTAGAAAAATACGTAAAAAAATTATAAGAGAGAAAAAATATCAACCATTAAGCACATACATATGTATGTACAGTGAGCGTCAAATGAAAGTAAACACCTCATCTTATTTGAATAAAGTGAGGATTATATTCAGAAAAATAAGATATTATAAGAAACAGTTGGTCAATTCACACAAGCCGTTGTATCGTTGTATTCATTGTATTGTTGGAAGAACATACAACAGTGTATGATTGTTGTTGATAATTTTCATATAAAAATCTGATACACATATACACATTTTTTCCATTGGGCAATTCACACAACTTTGTATCGTGTATGTTGTATTGAATACATTTGTTTGTTTGTGAACGCTCAATGCTATGCTGTATTGTGTATTTCGTGGCATTCAAACAATTTGATAGCCCGAAACCAACACAACATATGAAAACATATACACATATACACGAAACCTATACAACTTTTAAAAACATATGGAAAAAATGTGTATAAGTGTATCGGATTTTTATATGAAAATTATCAACAACAATCATACACTGTTGTACGTTCTTCCAACAATACAATGAATACAACGATACAACGGCTTGTGTGAATTGACCAATGGAAAAAATGTGTATAAGTGTATCAGATTTTTATATGAAAATTATCAACAACAATCATACACTGTTGTATGTTCTTCCAACAATACAATGAATACAACGATACAACGGCTTGTGTGAATTGACCACATATGTTTTTAAAAGTTGTATTGGTTTCGTGCTATCAAATTGTGTGAATGAAAAAAATGTGTATATGTTTTCATATGTTGTGTTGGTTTCGGGCTATCAAATTGTTTGAATGCCACGAAATACACAATACAGCATAGCATTGAGCGTTCACAAAGAAACAAATGTATTCAATACAACATACACGATACAAAGTTGTGTGAATTGCCCCAGTATTTTGTAATTTATTTTAATTCAGGGTAATTCCATTAAAATCGAGTAAGATTGTTTTTTCATATATTACTCTAGTTTTTAAAGGGTTAAGATCTTTTTAGCCTTTTTTTAAGATACATTAATTTAAACAAAAGACTCTTTTTGTATGGTGGGTTAGTAGTATCTGTAAGCAACTATCCAAATGGATTCTTATAAAATACTAGCTGACCCATCGAACTTCGTCCCGCCCAAAATAGCTTTTTTTTATTGCCCAAAACAGGTCACATTATATATTTATGTAATAATTTATTGTAATAGCGCTGACGAAGTTATATATGTACATATGTAGTTATGAACCATCGAATTAGCCTATTTATAGGTATCTCTTAAAGGGGAGGGTTGTCATGCCCATTTTTGGTGAGTTTGTCGATATCGACTCTACGAACTTACCCACCAAATTGTATTCGTCTGCTATTACTACGTCCTTAAATATTCAATTTTAAAGGTTTGCCACGCCTACTTTTTGCTATATCGATTTTTTTTTTTAAAACCATCTAAACCTGTTCAGCTTTCGAACAAAAAAAGAATGGTTAAAATCGGCTCAGTAGTTTAAGAGCTATGGGTATCACTTGAAGGGGCAGGGTTGTCACGCCTATTTTTGGTGGGATTGTCGATATGGACTCTACGAACTTACCCACCAAATTTTATTCGTGTACGATCAATGTGTACCTAAATATATGAAAAACAGATGTTGTCCGATTCTCAGACCTACCCAATATGCACACAAAATTTCATGAAAATCGGTCGATCCATTTCGGAGGAGTTTAACCACTAACACCGTGACACGAGAATTTTATATATTAGATATTACTGGCTATAGTCTGAAAATTAAATGAAATCTGTCAAGTAGGTTTTGCTACATCGTGGTCTCCAAATAGTCAAGTAGTTTCATGTGTGTGAAGATAAATTCGAATTTTAAAACCAAAGATACAAACCCAAACTTTTATCAGCGCCACTTCTTGCCTGTAACAGGGTAAATGTTGCTATTAACAGAGCACTGTTAACGGTTTAACAATGGCAATAGTAGATTAGTCTTCTATTTTGAAATTATTTCAGACTATTGATATAAAATATAATTGCCAGTATGATCATTATTATTTGTGAACAAAAGTGTTGAAATGTAAGGGATGATTGGTGGGGGTGGAGGATGGACGACGGAAATGTTCTCAACTCCTCCCCAGAGGGTCCTCTGGACTACCATTCCCATATAGTATAGTGTACTATTTTTTATACGTTCCAAAATGGCCACTGATCTTCTAGAGAATTTTCTAGCAAAAAATTGATATTTTTAAAGACAATTTTCTCAATAACATATCACTTTACATGTGACTATGTTGCTGATTACATTAAGAGACCGTGGAACCTTCTTTTGCATATAGTATGGTACTCATAGACCTAGAGTATTTCTCAAAATTAGGACTTGTTCAAATGGATATATACTTTTAAATAGCAAACTGTGCTCTGTTAAGGGCAAATTCTGTTCTGTTAAGAGGAAATTTTGCTCTGTTAACGTCAAATGTGGCGCTGCTAAATTTATGGATTGCGTCTTAGATTTTTAAATTCGAATTTACATATCTTCACACAAATAGTAGTTTTTACTAAATCGTGGTCGCCAGGTCAAAAAAAGTTCTTTCCAGAAAAAAGCGTTGTGCTAATGAAGGTAATTTTTTATCAAATAAAATAGGGTGTTTACTTTCATTTGACGCTCACTGCATATGTACAGTTTACTTAGTTAACGACTACAATAACGGCCACTACAATCTTAAGTAGTAGGTATATAATTTATTAAATTATTACTTATAAACACTCAACAAACACTCAGAACAGAAAAAAATGTGCTCTCTTAAACTAAATAAAAAAAATAAGCCCCTCTGGTATAAACGTCTAAAAAGTGTTTAAAAGCATGTCTAAAAAGCAAACAGAGCAAAAAAAAAATGAATTTTTTATCAAACTAAACTAAAATGACGTCAAATTATTGATAAGAAAACATTCATTTGATTTGGAAATCAATAACCAGTTACTGAAAAACAAAATTCATTTAAAAAACATAATAAATTACGGACATTTAAAAAATAATAACGATTTTAAAAAAAAAAAAATTCTTCAGTGCTGGTGATGAGGCCTTAAAAGGTGATTGCAATTTTCAATAAATTTCCAATAAATGATTGTTGTAATAAAAATCGAATTAAATTGACAATAAATTTCAGTTCAATTAGAAAGTAAGCAGAGCTTTAAAAGAATAAAAAAAAACGATAAAATTTTTAGGAATATTTGAGAACAATTTTTCTCATTTCTTTTAAGTCACAGATAATCACAAAAAGAGATTTCATATGCATACAAATTAGAAACATTGTATACAGAAAATTTAAAGCCATATAAAATAGACATAAACACACATGATTTCAATTGTTTGCAGTAAGGTAGTGTTCGACCAATCTCTCATATTTGCTCTATTCGGATGCTATATCGACGATAATTTGACAAATGTTGCTACACGGTATTAACCGTTTAAAATCAGTCCATGACGTAGTCTTTGTGTATTCTCAAATATGTACAGTGGTGGCCACGAATTTAAGACACGACATATGATTGAATTATTTGTGATAATTTTTACATTTTATCGAAAAAATTATGGGTCCATGATATTTTTTTTAAGATTTTTGTAATGTTATGAAGGAAAATTAATAATATTTTCTTACATATATTCGGTTAAGAATTTTTATTTACATATTATATACATAAACACAAATTTTATCCTGGTCACGAATTTAAGACATAGGCATAATATAACACTATTCTCTAAATTAAGCTCAGCTTCATAAAAAAAAATCATAGTATTTAGTGGGAAATCCTTTATTTTTGATCACAGCAGCACATCTCCTGTGTAAACTTTCGTCTAATGCCACACAACGTTGCTTTGGAATCGCATACCAAGCTTTATGGTATAATTTTTTGGTTTAACTGTTCGTACATATTCCTCAACATCATTCCACAAGTTCTCAATTGGATTGAGGTGCGGGGATTGAGCTGTCCACTTAAGAACAATGATATCGTTTTCCTCTAAGCAACTCTTCACTAGACGTGAAATGTGCTTAGGGTCATTATCATGCATAAATTTCTATATTAGAGGCATGTTGTCTTCAGCGAATGGTATCATTGTGTCTGTTATAATATTTTTGTAAACATGGTGGTCCATTTTAGAAGTTATATTGTAAATGGGACCTTCACCATGCCAGGAAAATGCTGCCCACACCATCACATTTCCACCACCATGTTGTTTTTAGGGTGTACTTTGGATGATGCTCCAAGTTTGGATGGCGCCATACGTACTGCTTTCCATCAGAGCCGAAGCGGCAAAACTTTGACTCGTCGCTCCAAAGTATATTTTTCCAAAATATCATGCGTTTCTTGGGATTTCTCAATTATCACAAATAAGTCTTTCATATGTCGTGTCTTAAATTCGTGGCCACCACTGTATATTATCAACTGCTGCAATACATTCATTGTGATCGCTATCTTTTGTGCCTACAGTTAAACTTAACTACGACGGTTAGTATAGAGTTGTAAGGATATGGTTTGGTAGTCTTCGAACCTATATTACTCAGTCACAAAAACACGATTATGGCTGCGAAATTAAGTGGGCTTTTTGTTGTCAATTGTGACTCACTTCTGGCGATGTGTGTTTCAATCTATGTTTCATTCTAATTATGTATACATACATAAATTATCAGTAAAATTTTATCTTGAGGCTTTTAATAACATAATGAAGGTCAATTAACCGCAACTTAACGAAGAATATAAAAATTGAATTTTTTTTACAATATGTTGGCCACCTCAAATGGGGATTTATGAATCGTAAATTTTTTGCTTTTTTAATTTTTCTATTGCTTTTAATTTAAAATTAAAAATATTAAACCACGTTTAAAAATATTTAAACAACTGGAAACAAATTTAATTAAAGAAAAAAAATTAATTAAAAATTCAAATTTATACATTATAAGGCGATTAAATATCTTGTTAATATCAAAGCAGTTGACCGTTTGTTTCTCTCTTGGCCAGACTGGAATGTAAATCATCATTAGTGAGCCACAAAACAAGATTTGCTTTTGGAAGATCATTAACCTGATTATAAGAAATTACAAAATCGAAAGCAATTCTACAAAGAATTAATTTTCAATCAAATTCGATTTGAAGGCGTTGCAATCGATTCAGTTTGAAATTTGAAATACGCGCGTTAGAACGTTATAACGTTAGGCAGCAATGTGATAAATTATCTTAAATTCAGTGATTTTTTTTAATGCTATTTTGTGCCTTTTTTGTAATTAATTTGTAGTAATTTTATCTTTTCTTCTCAAACACAAAATTTAAAATAAAATCTAAACAAATCAGTGTTAAACGCATTTGAATTTTAAAAACCACCACAAAAAAAGGAGGATAAACAGTTTTTGTTTATACCTCAACGGTAGCGTTTTTATGGCACAAGTTTTATTACAAAATAATCAACACGCGGCCACACCAAAATCTAAATCCAAAAATGAATTTCAAATAACAAACTATTTTACAACAAGCAAAAATCAACAACAACAACAGCAGCAATGTTTGAAATAAACAAAAAATAGGAGGGAAAAACTCATCATTCTGTTAACGATATAAACAAACAGAAAAAAAACAAAAAAAAAAAACAACAACAACGATACTGGAAATGACTATAACAACGATATTAATGTAGTTTATCCTGACAGTTCACAACTTATCGATGTTGATGTTGTCGACTTCCATATTTTTTCTTCTTCTTTTTTGTAATGCTCGATGAGAGTGTTGCGACAGAAAAAAAAACATAAAAAAGGACAAACTGTTAAGCAAAAAAGCATTGATTTTGAAAAAAAAAACCAAACAAAAATGTTAACATACGTGATAGTGTTTTATACCCTACACCATGACAGCCTACACCATAATACAGTATAATAATCCAATTCGCTACTTACAAGCAGTGTTGCCAATTTAGCACTTTTGGTGCTAGATTTAGCACTTTTTAAACTCGTTTAGCACCAAAAAAAGTAATCTAGGACCTAGCACTTTTTTTTGGCATTTTTAAATTTTTTTCTAGCATTTTCTTAGCATTTTTTGCAATTTTTGGTATTTTAATTCATCTATATTTACTTTTTTTTGAAACCAATTCTACATGAAATACATACTGTTAACAAAGTCTTTCAAAGCAATGAAAGTGACCCAACTCATCTTTTAAAAGAAATAATTCTATTAATTACATACATACATAATTGGCCATTATTACAACCCTTCAGTCAGGATTACGGCCTAGCTTCTCAACACCACTCATGTTGTGTGCGTTAATTTTATACATGAGTGGCGGGACCTACAGTTTAAAGGAAGCCAACAACGAAGTTAATGCAATTATTTCTTATTTCTTGTACTTTATTTTTACGAATTAAAAATAAGTGTTTTTCAATTTTTCCACCTGAATTTCAAATTCATGGCCAAGACTACAAGTGTACAAATCTTTATCTTCGAAATCGTCGTATAATACATCTATATTTTCGTCATCCAAAATCTTTTTTTTAAGAAAGTTAATTAATAGTTGAAGTCGCTGTGGTCTAGTAGGTATTGTGTGGGCTTATTAGACGGAAGGCCCGAGTTCGAAATCCCAGGTCAGACATCAAAACGAAAATATTTCTTCGGCGACTTCCTCTCAGCAGATTTCTGGCAAAAACCCTGAGAGTAAAAATTGCCATGAAAGCTTCTCAAAAATCTGTCGTTCGGAGTCGACTTTAAACTGTAGGTCCCGCTACTCATGTATAAAATTAACGCACACAACACGAGTGGTGTGAGAAGCTAGGACGTTGTACAATGGATCAATTCGACCTCCGGGTACTGTACTTCTCACAGTTGACAAGTCCACGTCCTCTAACCTAACCTAACCATGAAATTTCCAAGAACTTTCTTCTAGGTGTAATTAATTTTTGAAAGGTTTGACCTGCATAAATTATTATAAATTTGTTACTTACATTTTTTATATTATCCTTTACAGCAGACAACGTTAATTCGAAAGCTATAGTGCCTACGAGTAAAAACTCGCAAGGTTTCTTTCGAATGCTCACACGTTATCGAATGCCATCATTAGAAATTTCGATACTCTTTACTCGATAACGAATAAGAGCATCCCAAAATTAAAAAAACTCGAACGTTCGAGTAAAAATTCGTTCGTATACGAATGCTAGAATTAGCCCCCAGATCTCATAATTAACTATAAATCAATTTGTTTCTATTAATTTTTGTTAGCACTTTTTTTTGGCACTTTTTTAAATTTTTAGCACTTTTTAGCATTTTTTTAGAAAAATCTAGCATTTTTTCTCAGTAATGTTTTGGCAACACTGCTTACAAGTGAAATTTCCTGTAGGGAAAACATATAGCCCTACTTGACCGACAATAATTTTCTTCTGACTTGCAATTTTTCTTTTCTATTGTTTTGTTGCTTTAGTCAGGTCCATCCCAAGCCCAGATTAGTAAAGTGGCACGAGTATCGTTTTTATTTAATGTGTAAATATTTGATCAAAAAAAAACAATATTTTCTTTTTTCTCATTTTACTTTTTATTGTTTTAGCAGAAAGATGTTTTCTTTTCCTTTTTTTTTTAGAAGATTGTTTTCTTCATCTTGTTTGTACCATTAGTTGTGTTATATAAACTAAATAAACATTTATTTATTAAGTATAATTACAGTGTGTTCTTAAAGTATACCAATGCGAAATATTTAAAAAAAAATCGAAATCGAAACTATTTATTAGTTGCTGTATAGGAATGTAATTCTTTATTATTTAAAATTAACGTTGATAGCTGCTCACGTATGGACTGCCAGGCAGAATGTCTAACAGAGTGAATTTATAAGAGGAGGGGGGAATATCCATCATTCATCATCCTACCCAGACCCTGTTAACAGAGTGAATATTTGAAGCCCGATAACTCAAGTTCCAAAATTATTTGGAAAATACCACTTATTGGGTTTTATTAGGGACACCGTAGGCTAGTCAGATATCTGCAGCAAGTCCCTGATATTGGGTGATTTCTTACTTGACTAATTTTCGTATTTCCCTTTTAAGGACGTTGTACAATGGGTCAATTCGACCTTCGGGTACTGTACTTGTCTTAATTGACAAGTACACGTCCTCTAACCTAACCTAACCTAACATAATTTTCGTATTTTCTGTTAACCACTTAACATTGCTCGTTAACTCTAACATTAGCTCCGTTAAAATTTTTGGTTTTTGTCTTTGCTAGTTAAATTTGATTTTATCTTCACACACATCCATCATCCGTCATCCTACCAAGGCACTGTTAGAAGAGTGAATATTTGAAGCTCGATATCTCAAGTTCCGAAATTCTTTGGGATATACCAATTATAGGGTTTTATTAAGGACACTTTAGACTACAATCTGTATATAGTGGGATATGTGGAGCAAGTCCCATTTTTCCACAATATCCATCATCCGTTATCCTACCCAGACACTGTTAACAGAGTGAATATTTGAAGCTCGATATCTCAAGTTCCGAAATTCTTTGGGATATACCAATTATAGGGTTTTATTAAGGACACCTTAGGCTACAATTTGTATATAGTCAGATATCTGCAGCAAGCCCCCGATAGTGTATATTTGGGTGATTTCTTCCTTGACTATTTGCCGTATTTTCTGTTAACCACTTAACATTGCTCTGTTAACTCTAACATTAGCTCTGTTAACATTTTTTGTTTTTGTCTTTGCTAGTTAAATTTGAATTTATCTTCACACACATTGGTATATCCCACATAATTTTGGAACTTTATAAGTCGGACTTAAAAAGATTACTCTGTTAACAGTGTCTAGGTAGGATGATCGATATTGTAGAAAAATTTTACTTGCTATAGGTATCCCACTATATGCCCTTGGTATCAAGGATTCCAAAACAGGTTTCCTTACGGTCGGGCGTTACTCAGGACCGGAGATATAGGCGACGAAGATAATAGATCTAGTTTCTAGTGGACTGGATAGCCATGGTATCAAGAATTCCAAAACAGGTTTCCTTATGGTCGAGCTTTACTTGGAACCGAAGATATAGGCGACGAAACTACATATAAATTGGTTTAAATAGGATGAAAAAATGAAATTTTGGGGAAATGAACTTAAAAATTTTAATAATTCTCATACAGTTAATATGCACTTATATATGTACAGTCAACCCTCCTATAACGCGGTGAGTGCGTACCGCGTTATATGGAAAGCACGCTATAAGAAACTCGGATTTCACCGTACAAACCAGGCCAATTCGTAGCGCGTTCTATGGAAACCGTCTACCGCGTTGTATGGAAACCGCGCTATAAGAAACTCAGAGTTAGTACAAATCCCATCTTTCGTACCGCGTTATATGGAGACCAAGAAATACAAAGGGCAAGATAAATTATAAAGTATTTCTATTTAATTCAAGAGTTCATATAAGGATTGATAAAAAAATGAAATAAAAAGTAAACTAAAAGACTGCAAGGAACTTATGGGATGTTTTTGAACGGAAACTGTGCAGTAAGAGTACCGCGTTATAGGAGGGCTGTAGCAATTTCAGCCCCGCGTTATATGGAAACCGCGTTCTAAGAGTACCGCGTTATAGGAGGGTTTACTGCATACATATCCAAGAAAATGTCGTATTTTTCGCAAGTTGCATTTTTTTTGGGTATATGACTTGCACTTTTTGAGTCGATGATTTGCATTTTTTTTATGGTTGATGGCTTACATTTTTCTGGTATATGACTCGCACTTTTTGAGTGGATGACTTGCATTTTTTTTTGGTTGATGACTTGCATTTTTTTGGTAGATGACTTGCACTTTTTGAGTGGATGACTTGCACTTTTCTGGTAGATGACTTGGATTTTTTTTTTTGTAGATGACTTGCATTTAGTGTTAAAGTGTCGTCACCTATTCTAAGCATATTTTTATATTAATACAGACGTGCATATTCCAATGGCTATATACATATCTAGATATATTTTTGCATAAAAATTGTAACCTCAAAGCGAATTGAAATGAAATCTAAACTGTTCCATGCATTGCATTTTCGGACCATAGCATACCTGTGTCCCTTTCTCAGCAAATTAACAGGAATTTTAAAAGTTGATGCATTCGTTTAATTAAGTTAAACAATGTTTAGAACATTCAATAAATGTTCACAATGCATTTATTTTTATTTAAATTTTTAATTTATTTTATTTTGTTGGGCATTTTCAATATGTATGTATTTATGTTTATATTGTTTAATTAAAACAAAAAGAAAATATTTAACAAAACAACAACAAGAACAATAATAACAAATAAACGGACAGACCAACAGAAACAGATAATAATAATCAAATCAAACTAAAAATAAAAATTAAAAATAAAAAACCCCAATTTGCAAATAAAAATACAATTTTTAGTATTTCGCTAATGATATACAAATAAACCGCCGTCCAGCCTTCGATTTTGCAAACAATTTGAATGCCTGATGCCAGCCCCTGACTGCGTCTGAACGTTGATTGATTCTGCTTGCCACAAGCGAAAGCGAAAAATAGATGGTAAAACAAACAATAGAAGCAAAAAAAAAACAACAACATCAAAATTAAATGGAAGAAAATAAACATAAAAATTTAATGGACAATTTAATTAGTCATAAAAACCATCACTGGCCAATAGACCGATAAATAGACAGGCACATAAACTAGGAAATAAAATCATCATCATTATCATCATCATCGTCATCATCACCGTCATCATTATTATCATGTAGACGAGGATGATTACCAGGTAGAAAGAAAGTTTATTTTTTTGTTTTCCTATTGAATTTCTTGTTAATTTTTATTTGCAACATATTGTTTCGCAGTTTATTTTCCTTCCTTCGCTTTTTCTTTTGTTGTGTTTGTTTTTATTTCGATAATTTGTTGTCTAAATATACAACATCGTTGATATTCAATAAAAATCACAGGGATGTGGAGGAGTGGAGGGTTATTAGGCAAAAAAAAAAGTAGTAGAATCATGGCATCGAAATAAAAAGGAAAATATTAAAATGAAGAACAACAACAATACAAAATATACTAAACTGTTTACATTGTTAAACCATTACAACCAAAACCATACAGCCAACCTACAAAACAAACCAACCAACCATCCACCCACCCACTACGAATAGACAAACAGATAAACTGACCGCTACATAATAATTATGGGCGCCAGGGGACGAGCTATTAATAGGTCAACTAAATAGTGAATTGCCTGGAAATGTTGCAATTAAGAGAGGTAGCATACATATGTAGGTGTAGGTAGACTCCTTATTTACACATGTTGCTTCAGAGCTCTGCTATCAAAATGTAAGGTATGGGAAACACACATACACACACCCTCTTTTAGGCCGTAAATCAATTTTAATAAAAATAATAATCAAAATAGATTAATTTATTGTTAATTCATGGAATATATTTTCAGTCCATTTATTATTTTGATTTCGATCTTTCAATTACTATGAAATGAAAAAAATGAAATGTTAGGTTGGCTACACACTATAAATTGAAGCAGTGACACACACGGTTTATTCTTTTGCTAATTCATTGTTCCAAGAAAATAAAATTAATTACTCAAGAAATTGTTTTTCTTTAGTTTATTATTTTCAAAAATAAAAAGAATAAAAACGAATTAAAAAAGATTTGTTTTAAACATTTTAATTTTTTGGAAATATATCGTTGGTCTCATGTAGAAAGGCCCTAACTCACACTTTTTTCGAAATTAATTTTTGTTTGTGATCCCAATGCATTTAACACAAATACACATTTAACACAAATACACATTGGAATCACACAAAAAAATTAATTTCGAAAAAAGTGTGAGTTAGGGCCTTTCTACATGAGACCAACGATATGTTCTGTACGATAAAGCCACCTTTAGTACTGAGGATTGCTGCTGATCAAATTCGCTTGTAATGTTTTTGCAAGAAGCCCAAAGTGACCTATCTTATAGTTCCTACGAAGAGTTGATATATAGGCCTCTCTAGAAAAATGGTTTATTGGGTCATTACATTATATGCGTTATAGATCAGACTTAACTTGAGGACACTACAGGCTTAAAAAGCACCTGGTAGTAACAGAGATTGCTTCAAATTCTACAGGGAAAGGAACCTTTAGAATACATAGATTCTGTGCATCTTCTGCATCTCAAAAAAAAAAAACACTTGGGCGTTTATCAAGTACTAGATAAATATGTAAATTCCCCTTACTAACACCGAACATCATTCTGAAGTTTGTCAAAGCAACAGGATGAGGGATCAAACCATCGACCACTCTGTTTTATACAAACGAGTTGTAAGTGATGGACACTCTTAATGAACTGTCAACAATTCAAGCCTTCATCGACTTTATTTATTTCGATAAATAGCCAGCAGTTTTCAAGTTATCAGTTCAGTGCCTCAGCTATTTATATGCCTCCTCCTCCACCGGCTACAAAACTTTATCTACTTTTTCAGAGTCGAACTAACCAATAATGCATTTAGCGTTCCCTCCTAATATCCTTAACATTTTACCTTTTCCCACCCCTTTTTAAGCATACTAATATCATTTAATAACAAAATAGTTGCATATACTTTGTGTAACACCCAATAGAATACTGTAATCGTAAATGATTATTAATTTATTTCATTCATTCATTCAGTCATTCATTTTACTCATTCATTTGTCATTCTGGTCATTATTAATAAATGTAAGCAAAACAGAAATGAATTAAAGTTTCCTGTTATCTTGATCAGCATTTCCTCAACAATTGAAAGCGATTAATAATGTTATCAAGTGTTTAATTGTAACAATCAACAGATTAATTAAAAACAAAAACAATAACAAAAAACAATACTTGTCTTATAAATAAAAATAATATTGATTTCATTTTTAAATTTTTCTGTTTTATTTTTTTTTTGTTTTTAATTGATTGATTTCATCACTCAAAAAAACAAAAAACAAAACGATAACATATTAAATCGAAGCAATTATGAATGAGGTTTCAAAATAGAACAAACACTCACAACACTTTTGAAGAAATTAAATTTTCTGCTACAATTGCAAAGATTTTCCTTTAATTTTTCCATATTTTCCAGCAATCAATGCACGAATAAATGCTATTTAGAGAAATTAGAAAACATCATCTATCTATTCATTCATTTATCGAATAGTGTATCGAATAGTATGTATTAGGAAATTGCAAAACGTGAATCGTTTAAAATGCAAAAAGTCAATCAGATTGATTAATACCTTGTCAATGACTGATATTGATTGATACATTTACACTCGTTCAATCGAATCAAATCGAATATCGAGTTATCGAACGTGTACCAAAAACACATATTAAATGATGATATTGTAGCTTTGATAACAATTTGCAACTAAGTGTGTGTATGGGAGTGTGTGTGTGTGGATGGGTATTGGACAAAGAAAGAGCAGTCCATTGAGAGAAGAAGTTCAATGCATCGCATCGCATCGCAACACATCACGTTCACATTTTATTGTTGTCCTTTAGATTGTAAGTCCTCTTGTTCATATTCGCATTCGTTTCGTTTCGTTTTCTTGAAAGAAAATATTGTTGGAGGGTACTTGAGAATACTTTGATAACAAGAAATCTCTATCGAATAGTTGCCAAAAAAAGAAGCAAACGGGATATAGGATTGCCAATGTGCAGGTTTTAAATATAATGAGGGAAAAGAAAAAAATGAATTTTTATTTAAACAATATATCAATCCATTAAAATTGTATTCCAAAAAACAAAGTTAAAGTGATTGATGAACAAGCTCTTAAAAACAATGGCAATTAAAACAAATTTTAATCTTTTTACTCACAATTATTTTATATAAAATAGGACCAAAATTAATTTTTTTTTATTCACAATCAACACTTAAGGGATGATCTCTACTCATACAGTGCATCTAACGGCAGGAAAATGGCTTCCTCGATTTGGTCCTTCCAACGGATACAAGGTCGTCCTCTTCGCCGACTTCCGCAGATACCCGCATCAAATACTCGTCTCGCCGGAGCATCCTCATCCATTCGAACGACATGGCCGAGCCAGCGCAGCCGCTGGATGTTAATACGCTGTACAACGTCAATGTCGTTGAGGAGCTCATACAGCTCACTGTTGAATCGGATACGGAAATCATCGCCAACACGCGCTGGACCGAAGATCTTACGTAGGACTTTTCTCTCGAACACTCTCAAGGCCGCTGCATCTGCACTTAATAGGGTCCATGCCTCAGCGCCATAAAGAAGCACGGGTAGGATGAGTGTCTTGTAGAGTGTTAGTTTTGTCGCACGAGAGAGGTCTCTGCTACTCAATTGCCTATTGAGACCATAGTAGCACCTGTTGGCAAGAGTGATCCTACGCTTGATCTCCAGACTGACATCATTTTTGGTGGTAACGGCGGAGCCAAGATAAATAAATTCCTTGACTGTTTCAAAAGTATAGTTATCGGCCGTAATCTGAGAATCAATACGCCGCACGTCTCTACTTGTCGATAACATATACTTTGTTTTGCCCTCATTTACTGCCATACCCATCTTGGTAGATTCCCCTTCAAATGGCATTCTAGCACCCGCTAGATGTTAACTAATGCGTGCAGCGAATTCCAATCCTCTGGACGTTAAATTTGGGTTGTGCGTAGGGCTTGGAACCCACCACGTAAAAACTTTCTCCAATGAAAACCAAAACAAGTCTCTATAAAGATCCCCACCACTTATGTTGTGTGCGTTAATTTTTATCCAAGAGTGGCGGGACATACAATTTAAAGTCGACTCCTAACTATAGATTTTTGAGAAACTTTTCATGGCAATTTTATTTACTCTCAGAGTTTTTGCCAGAAATCTGCTGAGAGGTTGAAATAAAGAAATATTTTTTCATATTTCGTTTAGTTGGTGAAATCTGACCTGGGGTTTAAACCGTGATCTTATGCCTACTGAACCAACACACTACCTACTAGACCAGGGCGACTTCATAGCGATCATTCTCACATACGTATCATAAGCCACAGAAAAGATTGGCAACTCTTACACTTCATTTGAAATTCAAAATGTTACTTCTTACAACAAATGACGCAGATGGTGCAGCAATATTGTCTTTACTTCCCATTTTCTCTCCCAATCTGTCTCTCTGTCTCTCTATTTTAGTGCAATTCAAAAGTAATTTTTTTTTTTATTTGTTTCATTTTTATTATTTTTGTTTTTATTTCTTGTTTCCATTTTCATTTTATATGCTTTATTATTTCATTTCTATCCAGCCATAAGGTGAAGGTTGGTTTTTCAGTTATATTAAGTACATACAGACATACATACATATATTCTATACAGATACTTCTATACTACATGTACTTCTCTATGTATGTATGTATATGATGATGATAGTGGTACTTATTATAACCAACGCCAATGGTACTTGGCGAAAATATAAAACAGAAATCCTATAACACGATAAGAATGAAAGTAAAATTATAAACGTTGAAAACAATGGAAAATGAAAATGAAATGAAAATTGTTATGAAAAGAAGACTTCTTTTGAAAAATAAAAACACAACAACAACAATACCAAAATCAAATCAAAACCGACAAGCAACACTTGTTTCCATCATCATTCTCATCAACACCGTTGTTTGGCTGGCTGGCTGGTTGGCTGGTTGGCTGGTTGGTTGTTTGCACTTTAGCAAACGAATTTTGTTTCACATTTTTTTTTAAAAAATTATTTTTTTTTTTTTTGTAATTTTCTTTTTTTTTTTAATTTAATTTAGAACATGAAATTGCCATAAACTTGATGTTATTTTATATGAAAATATTTTTTGTTATACACATGCATACATACGCCATTAAAGAATGACACAAAAGGGGCAGAGTAGCACATGCATCATCGTCATCGTCATCGCCATCATCATCAACAAAATCATTATACAGTGACACTCAATTTACTACCGCTGGTATTGCAACACATGCCACATGTTTTATTTTATTTTTGCATTTTTTTAAGTACAACATGGTAAAGACATACTAAATTAAACTATTTTGCTATTTGGTACAAACTCTTTTACACAAACACACACACACACTCAAATACATAGAAATTTATAAACATTTTCATTAACACAGGGATCGGCGCTTGCAATCGGCGCACCAATTAAAAATGTTAGCTGTTGTATGTACAGTGGTGGCCACGAATTTAAGACACGACATATGACTGAGTTATTTGAGATAATTTTTACATTTTATCGAAAAAATTATGGGTCCATGATATTTTTTTAGGATTTTAGTAATGTTATGAAGAAAAATTAATAATATTTTCTTACCTATATTCGGTTAAGAATTTTTATTTACATATTATATGCATAAACACAAATTTTACCTGGTCACGAATTTAAGACATAGGCATAATATAACACTATTCTCTAAATTAAGCTCAGCTTCATCAAAAAAAACCTATTATTTAGTGGGAAATCCTTTATTTTTGATCACAGCAGCACATCTCCTGGGTAAACTTTCGACTAATGCCACATAACGTTGCTTTGGAATTGCATACCAAACCCTTTGGATTTCTTCCCACAAATCGCTTGAATTTTTTGGTTTAACTGTTCGTACATATTCCTCAACATCATTCCACAAGTTCTCAATTGGATTGAGGTCCGGGGATTGAGCTGGCCACTTAAGAACAATGATATCGTTTTCTTCTAAGCAACTCTTCACTAGACGTGAAATGTGCTTAGGGTCATTATCATGAATAAATTTCTATATTGGAGGCATGTTGTCTTCAGCGAATGGTATCATTGTGTCTGTTATAATATTTTTGTAAACATGGTGGTGCATTTTAGAATTTATATTGTAAATGGGACCTACACCATGCCAGGAAAATGCTGCCCACACCGTCACATTTCCACCACCATGTTGTTTTTAGGGTGTACTTTGGATGATGCTCTAGGTTTGGAGGGCGCCAGACGTACTGCTTTCCATCAGAGCCGAAGCGGCAAAACTCCAAAGTATATTTTTCCAAAATATCAGGGGTTTCTTGAGATTTCTCAATTATCACAAAATTATCACAAATAAATGTCGTGTCTTAAATTCGTGGCCACCACTGTATATGTTGTCACCAACTTCTCACTGCTTCTCCCTATCTTGTAAGGGGATTTTCACACACTTTGATACATACATGCATACATAATTAGTAATTACAATCCTTCAGTCAAGATTACAACCTAGCTTACCACACCACTTATGTTGTGTGTGTCAATTTTATCCAAGAATGGCAGGCCCTACAGCTTAAAGTCTACTCCGAACGACAGATTTTTGAGAATCTTCTCATGGCAATTTTGTTAACTCTCAGAGTTTTTGTTAGAAATCTGCTGAGAGGAAGTCACCGAAGAAATATTTTTTTCAGATTTCGTTTTGCTGGAGATGTCTGACCTGGGGTTTGAACCATGGCCTCACGTCTAATAAGCCAACCCACTACCTGCTAGATAAGAAGCCCTTAATGCCTCTGCTGGTACAATTACTACGAAATAAGTTTGTTGGCTTTTGCCTGGAATCCAATATAGTCGAGGATAACTTTAATTGTGCTGCTACAACTTGTGCAGACAGGTTTCTGCAACTATGACGACCCCTGTATGCAATGTAGTTAAATGAAAGTGTAGGTGTAGACGACAAGTGCATACGTATGTACATGTACATACAATGTATGTCTGTCTATATGTACATATGCATGTATTTATTGCCATTTTATGTTTTAGTTTTTTATGTTTTAGTTGTTTTTTTGTTTTTTGTCGAAATTATTTTATTCAACATTCGTTGCTCAGTGGGTAGTCCGTGTTCTTTCTTCACAACTTTGTTGGCAGGTCTCTTCGTTTGTTGGCCCTTAATGAGTGTGGTGGCATTTATAGCAAACCAATGTTAATGCTATAATTACCACACATTTTTACAGCAGCAACTAAAACAACAACAATGTTTTACACAAAATAGCAAGTGTATGGTTGTTGTAAAACACAACCACAGAAACATGTTCGAATAGTTTTTGTTGTTGTTGTTTTTACATATTTCTTAAATGAATAATGTCGTATGGATTTTCCACCACCATTGCCTGTCATTAATAATAATAAACCCTGGTACTGTAAGATGCAAAATATTGTAAAAGAGAGCAGGGAAAGAAAGTCTTATGCATTGCAATTCAAAAGTATGAATTCTTTCGCTCTTATGATTTTCACGACAGGAGTGTCAAATGCTTTAAACATGATAAATAATGAACTTTGTTTGGTTACATTTTTAATTGTTCTTCGCTGTGATTCGTGACTAGTGCTTCTGCATGTTTTGTGTTGCAGAGTTTTTTTTTTTGGTTTATTTATTGGAAGTCATCATCAAAAGCCGTGATTTAAGTGACCCCTTTATGACAATCACATTCAACACATTCAGCACGCAATCCTTGTTGCACGATTGCCAACATTTGACCATTTTAACCCAAATTTGTTAACGTTTTGTAATTAAAAATATAGAATGTAACATAAAAAGAAATATAAAAAGGAACATTATATTTCAAAATATATCGCGAGTTGTATAAATGGAATGGAATCTCACTAGATGGCATTGGAAAGTTAAGATATTTGCAACTAAGTTGATTTCGTATTGTTTGAATACAAATTAAAACTGGACATCGACTTAGAAATTAAAATTACTTGAAAAAGCCATCTAACGAAAGTATCTATAAAGATTCGAAATTTTCTATTTCAAACGGTATTCTACATTTCCCGAGTAGGTGGACAATACAAAAAATTCGTTGAAATCATTTAAGCCAGGTTGAATGTATGTGTCCTTGAACCCATGAAGTCGCCGTACTCTAGTAGGTAGTTTGTAGGCATATTAGACGTTAGGCCGTGTTGCAAAGCCCAGTCCAGACATCTCGAAAAAACTTTGGAAGTAAATAAACCTTTGCAAAAATTAGTCCTTTGGAGTCGACATTAAATTCTAGGTCTGGGCACTCATGGATAAAATTAACACACACTACATGGTTGGCATAAAAAGCTAGGACGTAATCCTAGCTATAGGGTTGTATTCGAAATTCAGTTCTATTAACTCAAAAATTTACTCGTACAATATTCTAGACAGAGGGGTCAGCACTATTCCTGCCTACATAAAGGGTCCGCCAAATAACTTTTTTCTTTTTTTTAAATGCTTTAAAAAAACTACTGAATATTTTCTCAAATTTATTTTTTTTTGTTTGAAAGTACAATCCTTCCGGTTGGCCACGCAGTAGCCTACATGATCGGTCCAATTTTTAAGCACATTATCGATTGTGTGCAGCTGTATTTCACCAATGGCTTCACGAATATTGTTCTTTAAAGCGTCAATTGTCTCTGACTTGTCGGCGTAACACTTATATTTGACGGCCCCACAAATAATAGTCCAACGGTGTCAAATCGCAGCTGTGATGTGGCCAAACGACATCAGCTCTGCGGCTGATAATGCGATCTTCAAAAACAGGGCGCGAAACATCGAGTGTAGCTTCGGCTGTGTGGCACGTAACGCCGTCCTGTTGAAACCAAACATTGCCAATATCCTCCTCTTCAATTTTTTTGAACAAAAATTCGTTCAACATGGCCCGATAACGATCGACATTGACTGTAACGGCCACTCCTTGATCATTTTCGAAGAAAAATGGCCCAATTATGCCTCTGGACCAAAATCCGCACCAAACAGTGACTCGTTTTGGGCGCGTCGGCTTTTCAATGTATGCGTGCGGGTTTTCTGTGCTCCAAATGCGACAATTTTGCTAGTTTACATACCCGCCAAGATTATCTGAAAGATGATTGTTTTGCCAAAATCGGCATCTTCTGTAGGCTACTCGTGTAGGCTACTGCATGGCCAGCCGAGGCAGCCATTTGAATGAAATTATTTTCCATTATTAACCGGAAGGATTGTACTTTCAAATAAAAAAAGAAATTTGAGAAAATATTCAGTAGTTTTTTTTACAGCATTTTCAAAAAAAAAAGTTATTTGGCGGACCCTTTATTATAAAAAGTTTTGGTATTACACTACGACTACGGACTTATTTTAATACATTTCGTGAACAGACTTTGACGAGTTCGAAATTAGAGTATTTATTTATGGATCAATAAAATGAAAAACTTTATACATTTAGTCTAGCGTTTCACTTTTTTCCATTTTCTTCCTACATCACGCGGCAATCTGCTATCAAACAGCAGTTTTTGAAATCTTCTCGCAGACGTTGGCTGATGAGAGCAGTGTTTTGCTCTCAACTAAGGGACAAAAAAATCAAATAATCACAAATTTATTGAACCACCCTCGCATATACATATGTATGTATGTATGTCATGTAATCTTTATTTCCTTTTTCGCTTTTTTTCCCAGTAAAAAACCTCAACTTAGTAAATCTAGGGATACAATTGCCAACAAACCATTCCTTATATAGGCCTCCCTTGATTAGTCATTTTGGTTAAAAATTTCAAAACTCTTCAATAATGGCCACTGATTCATAAATTCTTGGTCTAGTTAAATGTGCCCTAAAACCTTTAGATTTTTATTCCAAATGAAATAATTTCTAAAACACTCACATACATACATACATATATTCTATAAAATACTGCATTACGCGATATTTAAAAACAAAAGTTGTTAAATTATCGTTTTGGAGCCTATTTCATTGTGCTATGTAGTGAGTAAAATTTTTGTATTTCTTAGCTGAGTTCACATATAATATTTCACTTCTGAAAAGTCATATAAATCTTGTTAAAAGAACTTTATGAAAAGCTCTCGCAAAGCTTTAAATGTATACGTTCACACTAGCATCGTATAACGATGTAAGTAAATCAGCGATACATTTCCATGCTAAAATAAAAGATTTTCTTTTGAGTTTTCTTTGTTCAACTTTAGATATAAAATTCTTTAAAATGAGTTCTCGAAGCTCGAAGGTAACACATTTCATGCCGCAATAATAGCCACGCAGAGGAACTGATCCTACATAAGGGATCTACCATTTCAATCTAATCAATCTCTAACATTCACTTTTGAATGCAAGTTTAACTCAGTTAGGTCGTCTGTTAGGCAACTTACTTACTTAATTAATTAATTGACCTTAAGCCAGGACTGCGACCTAGCTTCTCACACCACTTATGTTGTGTGTGTTAATTTTATGCATAAGCGGCCGGACCCAGAGTTTTAAGTCGACACCGAAGGCCAGGTTTATGAAAAATTTGCCTGGTAATTTTATTTACTTCCAGAGTTTTTTTGTTTGAAAACTGCTGAGAGGTACGGAAACTTTCTAAATTCCATCGTAGGGACATCGATTAGTGTAACAGAACAGTGTGTCTGGTAGGAATTGAACCCACGATCTGCATTATAATCTTCCGTGGACCCAAACGCCTTAGAAGTTTTCTCTCTCTCTATGTGGAGTCGTTAGCTGTTCGATAAACGATAAAAACTTCATACAAAGTACTCTCATACTCGATAAATTACTCAAAATTAATACGCATTCATTGATGTTGATGTTTTCATTCGTATATCAAATAATAATTTACCAGGTAAATTGATTTGAAATTATTCCAGGATTTTAAAATAAATGACCTTGACCCACATAGCATTTAAGAAGAGAAAAGAAAATAAAAACAATCTGGGGTCTCTTTTTGAACCTTCGAACGCAGTGTCATTAAAACATCTTTATTAGAATATTAATGATATTCGTACTCATTATGAGATTTTAATAAATTCCCATCTACATTTCACTTGACCTTTGACATTTCAAAACACTTGACAATACCGTAGATACTCTTGACTGCATTGCATTAAAAAAAGTATGAAAAAGAAATATTTTCAAAACTCTGGCAAACAACAACGACAACAATAACCAACGAGAGAACATCAAATTAAGAACCTCCTGTTTTTATTGCATTTTCGTTTTCATTTTCTTCGTTTTTATTTTCTTTTTCTTTATGTATTTTTATTTTTATTTTTTCAATGCAAGCAAACATTTTCATACTTTTGCTCAGGGTGAATGTGAATGTGAATGTAAATGTTTGCACTCATAAACTGGCAATCAAATAAACCCATGCAATTTTAAATGACTTTGGTTTATTTGTATGCAAATGAGTGCAGGTATACATATGTATGTACATACGTATGTTTGTATGTAAGCACAATATGTATGTGCAAGCGCGTGAAAAATAAGTCGGTCAATGTAGATTGATGGCTGTGTGTATCAACATATTCTACACGTTAAACAACAACAACAACAAGAATAATGAAAATGAAAGGGCTGATGGTGGTAGATATCATTAGTAAAATAAACTGACAGAACACATTTAATCAAACGTATATAGACATGCATATGTACGCATACGTATAACCGACAACTGAAACCAACCATTTATTTAACCATTGAATCGTTTCTTTCGTCGTTTATTGATACACGCTTTCGTTTGTTCACTTACACACACACACACACGCAATCACTCTCAAGCATTAAAAGCCTACAGCATAATGCAAAATATTGAGACCCTGGAGGCAAAGCAATTGTTTTTCTTGTTCTTGTTCAATCAGCTGTTTGCAATCAAACAGCAAACCAACAACAACAATTGAGGAAAAAGCTTTAGGAATGTTTGTTTATGTTCCTTTTTTGAAAAAGCTTTTCTTTGTTTTTCAACAGAGCGCATTTGTTCATACAAAACTGTGAGAGAAAAAACTTCAGATATGACAAAGACAGAGAGAGATTTTTTTGAGAGAGCAACAGATTTAAATTAACGTTTATTAGCACTTACATATGAAATAATAAACAAAATAAACAAAAGTTGTTTAACTTTTTTTTTTAAACAACAAGTATTCTAAGTATACTTGTTTATTATCTTTGTTATTGTTGATTGTATTATTATTAATGCAAAGGTATTAAGATATAAATTTTTAAATGCGTTTTTATTTAATTGTTTCAAGTTAAAGAGTTTATTTGTTAACATTTACACAAGCTTTCGATATGAAATCGTGATTTTATTATAATTTTAATTTTCTTCTTTTGTTTTTCTTTAGGCTTTTCCTCTCTCCCAATCTTTTTATCATCTCTCTCTCTCTCTCTCTCTCTGTTTCTCACTCTCTCACTGTGAAAAACCAGTTGTGCAAGAACAACTCAAAACTGTTAGTATGACTAATAAAGGTTTGAATTTCACAACAACCGTTGAAATTACCTCCAAATATTGTTGAAACTTAACGGGGGGCCTTTATTAACTTTCTTTAGGAAGATTACTTAACTTGGATGATTTTGCATTAAAATTAATTCAGAACATAATAACTGACGACAATCGCATGCGTAACGAGTTTAATATTTATTGAAAAAATAAAAACATTAAACGCAACAATTGCGGCGCGGCAATCTGTCAAAAATAGAATACATAGGTGTATATGGAAATGATTATTTTAAATGCGGTGCGTCAATAAGCTACGATGCTGCTAAGGTTAATTTCCATTGTTGCTTTCGACAATGAGAAAATTACTAAAGGCACTGAGAAGATTTATGCTGGCAATAGGACGATTTATGCTGCCAATACAATAACATGCATGAAATAGAGGTTTTAAAAACGCATTACATTGATAAATTTTTAATGATCTGCCGTTCGAACTTACATATTTTTTACTTGTTTTACTTATACTTTGCCGCTCCCGCCTTTAAAATAATGAAGCTCATGCTGCTAGCCTGAAACGACAATTGAAAAATTGCTGTGCGGCAAATGTTGCGTCTAATATGTTAATTTTCTTACCTACACGCCTATCACGTTTTAATAAAACGAGATATGTGTACATGTATCAATCCACTGGTTTAAAGTCAATCGGAAAAATATATGCATATATGGAGTCCTATACAGGCCTATTCTTGTTGTCATACTAAAGGAAAAATATTACCAATTACCTCAGATATAATGATTCTCTATTAAAATATTTAAAAACTTGTAGAAAAAATTACTAGACTTTGATCTATTTTGCAATATATTACAATAATCCCATAAATAATGCTACAATCTAAAAGAAATGATGATTTAATATATCATAATTACAGAATATCAATCAAAGAATTTCTATGTAATCATTTTACATAGCTATTCGCGCATCGAAATGCTTTTTTCATTAATGGCTAAATTTAAAAATTATCTGGGCCAGTTGTAGTGTTTGTTTGCCTTTGCCAAAGAAAGGTCATAGCCAACGAACTCATGTAACACTAACCTCAATGAATAAAGTGCTCAATTAAACAAAAAAAAAACCAACTATCTCTATCCCTCTGTCTAGTCCGTAACGCGCGGCGAGCATTTACACAGAATAGAATCAAATGAATTCTGAAAAATTATTTGAATAAATTATTTTTGGCTGAAGGTCGTTACCAACATTCTCTGCAACAGAAATTGAAAACAAACGAAAAATTTTTTTAATAAAATCAGCCAAAATTTTATTTATTTTAAATCTTTTTCTATTTTTTTCGCTTTTCGTTTTTTTTTTACAGTAAAAATCAACGGGGTGTTTGAGTGATGTGAACGAATTATTGTGAAGGTTGATTTTTACATGTAAAAAAGGGGCCTTACGTTTTAAATTTGTGTATACTATACGTACACACATATTTCTTTTCTTGTGAGCAATGATTGACAATCAAGATCAGGTGAAAATTTAGGTCTTCAATGTAGAAGCTTAAGAATTAAAAGCAACCTTAACCAATTAGTAATCTAAACATTATTTATATCATATGAACATCATAATTGGAATATAAACTTCCATTCATGAATTTCTGAATGCTTCAAAACAAGAACTAAATTAAGGAAAAGCTCGACAGATTACAACGCTATTGAAGTAAATAATTATTCAACGTTAGTACATTAAACCAATATTAAAAGTCCTCCAGTCTAAAATTATAATCGCGAATGTTTTATATTAAAAAAAAACGTAAATCTTTTTTTTTGGTATTTAATTTAAATACAAATTTTTTTATTCAATACAAGCTGACCCGGCTCACTTCGTCCCGCCCAAAATTGAATTTTTTTATTGCCTAAAACAGGTCACATATATTTATTTTAATAATTTATTGTAATAGCGCTGACGAAGTTGTAGTTGTTGTACTCGCTGCAAAACAAAAATTAACAGACATATATGTTATATAGGTACATATATAGATATAAACAATAGAATTAGCCGACTTATAGGTATCTCATAAAGGGGAGGGTTGCCACGCCCATTTTAGGTGAGTTTGTCGAACTACGAACTTACCCACCAAATTGCATTCGTCTACGATTACTATGTCCCTAAATATTCAATTTTACAGGTTTGCCACGCCTCCTTTTTGCTATATCGATTTTTTTTAAACCATCTAAACCTGATAAGCTTTCAAACAAAAGAATAATGGTTAAAATCGGTTCAGTAGTTTAAGAGTTATAGGTATCACTATAGGCGTCACTCCTATTTTTTGTGGGATTGTCGATATCGACTCTACGAACTTACCCACCAAATTTTATTCGTCTACGATCAATATGTACCTAAATATTCAATTTTAACGATTTGCCACGCCCTCTTAACATTTAGGGATATGAAAAATAGATGTTGTCCGATTCTCAGACCTACCCGATATGCACACAAAATTTCATGAAAATCAGTCGATCCATTTCGGAGGAGTTTAACCACTAACACCGTGACACGAGAATTTTATATATTAGATTTTCCTTCTCTGCTGCATATGTAAATGTAAATTGATTAAAAAAAATAGTTTAAGCTTTACATTAGGGGTAGTTACTTTACAATTTTATTAAAAGGCCCCATTCACAATACACCTGTTTGTAACGACTCTGTATCACCCATTGTACGACACGACCTACACAAAACGTCAAATTACATACACAGTTTTTAACATGTGTTCTCAATAAACAAAAAAAAATAAATAAATAAATAAAAATATTTTGGTTCAATTACTCTGTGCTCAGTTCTCCCAGAGAGAAGTGCGCACTTTACAATGTTAGCGAACAACAATAAAATGTCTCAGTTAAAGCAATAACAACAACACATAAAATACAGCCATTGAGCATAGCGAAATTGAAAAATATATTGAGAATAGAGTAGAAACAACCAGAGATATTCACTGACACTGGCAAACATCGAGACCAGAGACCCAACCAGACAGACCACTGGCAACCACTAACAACGAAATACACGTAGCAAAACGTTTCATTTTTAACGTACGGACGTCGTAGTAGTCAAATATTTAGACACACATTCAAGCAAAAAAACCAAAAAAAAAAAGCTGATTTTAATTTGAAAATTTGTTTTCTTTGTTCGAACTGTTGGAAAAAAAAATTCGTTTTTTTGTCGGTTTTAATATTTGAAAAACGTTGTCTATTATTTTAGTGCGCAATTAAACGAAATATTGCAAAAATTAAGCAGCAGCAGCAACAAGAAAAAATAAGTAAGACGTTATTTCTTCGATTAATAAATATATCGATGCAATATAATTTAATTGAAAACAATTGAAAAACATCTCTTCAAAATAAAAATAAAAACAAAAACAGCAACAACAACGGCAACGGGAACAATAATATAAAAGTGTAATTGAAAAATTGCAAAAATTACATCACTCTACCACAGCTGTATATGAAAGTAAAACAACAGCGAAAAATTAAATGCACTCTGACCAGGAAAAAGAAACGCGGTGAGCAGTAGCAAACGCAGCAGCAGCAGCAGCAGGCAAGACGTAGACAATAAGCAAGAGGTGAGGGTAAGAAAGGAGAAGTGTTTGATATAGTTAGTGCGAGGGTGAAGAGAATAACGTAAAATAATAATCACAGTGCTTGTGACAAGTGTTGTTGAAGACACCCCCTGTTTGTTTTGATGGAAATAACAAAGCAACGGAAATTTTTAAATTTGTCATCACTAACAGTGCAGTAGCAATAGCAACGGCAACAGCAGCAGTAGCAGCAGTGTTAACAGAAAATTATCATATGTTAGCAGCTGTAAAGCATCATCAATCAGCTTTTCTTTAAAGTGACCCCATATTGTGTTTCAAAATATTGCAAATAAGCACGCACTCATACGCAACTTTAATTGTTTTCTTTTTCACTTCCACTACGCTCACCTGAGCGCTCCCCACTCTCACTTCCAACCCAACACACATCAATGCTAACCAAACACTTGGCTTGTTTAGAAACCTTTGTTTGCCTTATTCTCTCTCTCAGCAAAACTTCGTAACAAAACAAAGGAAAACATAAATATAAGCAACAACAACTTGTGCTAAACTTTACTTTTCACGACTGAAATAAACGAGAAGAAAAGAAAAGAAAACAACGAAGCTCGTTAGCAAAACAAAGCAGAGAGAATGTAATTGAAAGCAATTATCGATTTTTCAGTGCATGTTCTTCTAAAGAATTAATCAACCGTTAAACAAAGACATTTTTTTTCGTTTTTGTTGTTGTTTGTTTCAATGTAAAACTAAAATTAAGCAGACAAAACCATCATTACAAATTAATTGAGAAGAAAAGAAAAACGCAACAAGGAAATCATTAACTTCAACAACAATAATAAAATAAAATAAAAAAAATATTAAAAGCGAATTAAACTAACAAACGGAACTGAAGTCAAATAACCACAAATTGACAAGGACCGTCGTAACCACACTATTTTTGCAACCACAATCGCTGACTGCACAACAGTAATCAGTACAGCTACATTATGCCATCTCTATTAGAAGCTATAGAACGTAAATATTTCTCTGATTGTGATTTTGATGCGGAAGCCCACAAAGAAATTGCCTTAAGTGGCAAAGACAAAGATTCTACTTCTACGACCACGTCACCATCGACATCGTCGACTTCATCGGCATCGTCAGCGTCAGGGGAACGTTTAATTTCCATTTTCATACCAAGGCTGCCGCCTCTGCTGTGTGTGCCAGAGCTGTTGGTGCTAAACGATTGTGACATTGATTGTGCGGGCGATTTCGACACGATTAAAGACAAATGCAAACGTGTACGTGAACTGGATTTGGCCCAAAACAAACTACAAGACTGGCAAGAGGTCTTCCACATAGTGGAACATATGCCACGCATAGAGTTTCTTAATTTAAGTAAAAATACTCTGTCCCAGCCATTAAGCAAGCTGACCATACCACCCTTTACCAATCTAAAGGGCATTGTGTTAAATGGCACTTACCTAAACTGGGACAGCATAGATGTCCTGCTGGAAAATCTGCCTGTATTAGAGGAATTACATTTAAGCTTAAATGACTATGAAGAGGTGCTATTAGATACTAATGATTTTTTACCCACACAACAAGAAAGTGCCTGCTGTTGCCATCTTAATGGAAAAAACTGTGATCAAGATGATTCTAAGAATTGTTGTTGTACGCCTAATACAAAGAAATATAAAAAGATTTCGCCTCATAAGGCTTTAAAAACATTGCATTTTACGGGTAATCCCGTCGAGAAATGGCCGGAAATTTGTCGTTTGGGCAGAATATTTCCACAAATGGAAAATTTAGTCTTGGCTGATTGTCCCATAAGAGCTATAGAGTTTAACGACAACAACGCCACCACCAACACCAACACCACCAGCAACGAAAATACCACTACCAACACAAATACCACCGCCACTACCATAACCTCCACCTCCGCCGGCAACAATGAAACAAACAACGCTAATGATAACGATAACGTGAATGAAGATGTTCCTGTGGAGGATTCACCCCAAAGGCATTTTCCCAATTTACTATTCCTTAATCTGAGCTATGCCTCTATCGATACCTGGGACGATATAGATCGTTTGGCTACGTTTCCTAAGCTCAAAAACCTAAGAGTTAAGAATTGGCCACTCTGGGAACGTCTGGAGTGCACTGAACATGAACGCCGCCAATTGCTTATTGCCCGCTTGCCTAACGTTGCCATTCTAAATGGCGGCGGTATTATCACTGCCGATGAACGCGAAGATGCCGAAAGAGCCTTTATACGTCACTACATGGATAAACCGGAACACGAAAGACCACGACGTTACACCGAGCTGGTAGCTAAACACGGACAACTAGATCCTCTGGTCAATGTTAATCTTAAGCCTGACAAGCGTGTCAAAATAATGCTTACCTATCAGGATAAAACGGAATCACGCCTTGTCGATGTCTATCGTACTGTTGCAGATCTTAAAGGGAAATTGGAAAAGATTTTCGGCCTGCCGGCCAACAAAATGCGTTTATATTATGTGGATCAAGACTATAAAGAATTTGGTCCCGAAGAAATGCGTTTCCCCAATAAGTTCTTGTACAGTTATAACATACAGGCCGGTGATGAAATTATTGTCGATTCTAAGAAATGAAAATATTCTTATGATTCTTTTCATAATTCAACTAATTAAAGTAAATAAGTTTTTGGTTTTAAGTTTTTTTTTTCATTTTTAATTTGTTTTTATATATGAAAATAACAAAAACAAAAAAACAAAAACAAAATAAAAATTATAATCAATTTCTTATGTATTCATTCTATTGTATTGTATATTTTCTATACTGGTATTGTAATGTAGCTTTTAAATTATTAATAACTTAATAACTTTCAATTATCGTATAAAGCCTATACCCTGTAAAACGTGTGTAAATAATGTAACTAAACTTTTAAACTACTCTACTGCATATGTATTTATGTAATCGTATAAGTATGTTAACTATACTAACCCCCTCTATACACTATGTATTGTACATCCAATACATACATATATACATATAAATAACGCATAGTATGTAAATATAATAATAAAAATCTTAAAATAACTTTAACTTTAGTACATAATAAAAACTAATGATAATGATGATAATGAATATTACAAAAACAAAATTTAACAAATAAAATGCAATTATATTAAAAAATAATAATAATTTTCCACTTCTTTGTCATTTGAAGAAGACAAGGTTTAAACGTATTAACTATTAATGAAGTAAAAAAAAAATTATTTAAAACTAATTATTTAGTCCTATACATATTGAAGGAGGCAGGAAAATGAGAAAATCACTTCCTTCCTACTTCTGGGCCCCTCTATTGACACGGTCATATCGGTATATCTACCATGGGATATATTTTCGGTTTTGTTTCCAACTTTTATGGCCCTCAATACATGTTAAAAAGTTAAAAATTTTCGCGGTTAATTAAAAGTAAACAATAAACGGCAACCTTATGTTCAATATACATACGTGCTTATTACTTAACTAACAATAACAATAAATTAGTTTTAACCCATTAATAAAATAAAAAAAGAAAAACAAAATAATAATAAAAACATTCATGTGTGTGAAGAGATATTCGAATTTAAAAACCAAAGACGCAAACCACAGCTTTTAGCACTGGCAATTTTAGTGTTAACAGAGCAAATCTTCATGCTAACAGAGTAATGTAAAATGATTAACAGCATATATGTATGTATATAGGAAATTGGATTCAAGGATATTCTTGCAAAATTATAAAAATTGTTCCTACGAGCAGCTTCTATATGATTCTATCAAAACAATATCAAATATCACTCTAGAATTTTGGGAAATCACTCAAGAAAACAAATGGGACTTGGTACACATGTTCCACTATATGGTGGTCCGAACGGTACTCTTTCTAACTGTGGTAGTGGGATATCTGGGATAATTTTGGAATTCGAGCAAAATTGCCTCCTCGATCCCGCTCCTCCCAATTGACAATGTACTTGTTGCCACTATTAATTGTGTATAATTGTGTATAGCCTAATGTAACACAAATCCTTTGCTACGGCAAAAGTTAGCTCTTTAAGGTTGATAATTAAGAATGATAATTAATTTAACATGGAAAGGAATTTATAGTAAGAGATTCCATATGCAAAACCTTCCTTCGCAATTATCCAATCGAATCATTGCATACATGAAGGTAGGACACTTAATTGACTCTGGGTATTATTTATTAGGATAGGATTGTAATGGAACTGTTGGACTATTATTCGGCAGAAGAGCACTCCTTCTTACTACAGGGTTTATTGTATCAGGGGGGAGAGCAAAGTCTATTGAACTTGTTCTGTATGTGTGCCCTGACGAGCAGAGGTGAAAGCTCTAGATTCTTGGCTTGGCTATGCTAGAATTTCTGACATTGAGGATTTCAACTCTGGTATTAGCTGATTTGTGAAATGAGCCTGCTTCTTCACTTCTCTTTATTACACATTTCCTTCCATAATCTATTTCCATTACTTTCCCTTTTCTTATTGAATATTTTTTATTATCTTTGTTTTCGGTTTAAATCACTTTTCTGAATGGCCCGTTTCGGGTCTCCGCTACCATTCAAACCTAACCTTGATCATCCAGGGATGTATCCCCAGGCTTTGTGGAGGTGCTTTTTACACTGTGAACATTTCTGGAGCTTTCAGAGTAATTTCTTACATAGAGTGTGATTGTGGAAAACCATTTGAACCGATTGAAAATTGGAAAAACAAATAAAGTGCTTATACGAACATATGTATCTACTATATAAAGGGTGTTTTTTATAGAGTTATAGAATTTTAAGTTGGCATTACTTTTCAAGATGGCGACCGATTTAACAGCTGTCAAGTGGTTTATTCTCAGTTTGGTTTGGCAATTCATCATGAATAGACTCACGCCTGAACAACGCTTGCAAATAGTGCAATTTTATTTCGATTTATTGAAAGACACGTTTGGTGACCGCTTAATTTCACGTTTTGGACCTGTGAATTGGCCTCCAAGATCTTGTGATTTAACACCGCTAGACTACTTTCTGTGGGGCTATGTAAAGTCATTGGTCTATGGGGTAAAGCCACAAACGCTTGACCATTTGGAAGACAACATTCGCCGTGTTATTGCCGATATACGGCCACAAATGTTGGAAAAAGTTATCGAAAATTGGACGTCCAGATTGGACTACATCCGCGCCAGCCAGAAATCATATTTAAAATGTAATGCCACAAGATTATCTTTCGGATAAATAAAATTCATGTCAATCGAATAATCCATTATTGTTTTATTGCAACTTAAAGTTCTATACCTCTATAAAAAACACCCTATACATACATTATTGTCCAGTGCAATCCTTTAGACCAAATTATGGACTATCATTATACACTACCTTTAGCATGAATAAAACTTTACAAATTAGAATTGATGCGCCAGCTCTGAAATCGAAAAATCGCATGTAATTTTGGAAAAAATCACTAAATTACTCTCCTCATTGTAATCATAGATGGAATTTTTGAACAAATAAAGTACAAATATAAAGTGTATTGCTAGATATGTACATATGTATGTAGAAATATCGTTGACTTTTTCTTCAAACTTTACCTACTGACAAGAATTCATTGGTATTTCAGATACAACAAACAGAATCACAGTTTTGCAGGATATGGATAACAAAGCGAAACGGTAAAACAATACAATTTCTACACAAACAAAAACAAATAAAAAAACGCTATTCAAATCCCAACAAATCCATAATACCTAGTTTATCGCTATAACTGTATTCCTAATACGACCATTATTCGGTTGATGTATTGTAATTTATTTCCGTAATTCTTTTTTTTTTTAATAATTTTCGAAAAATTTAAATAAAATTTAAATAAAATCTTAATATTATCCACATTATAACATTACTTTTGAGCCACATTGTATTAAGTACAATGACTCATATGAAACGTTTGTATGCATACATTCACTTTCATTATTTACAAAATAAGTATAAAATATTTGCTTTATTAGATTTATATAGTTTTTTTTTGTTGTTGTTGCTTTGTTTTTTTTTTTTTTAAATACTAAATATTTGGTTGTATTAATAAAATAATTAGTAGATACGTAATACATTGATTAAATTATTGGTTTTAGTTGATATTTATAAAGTTAAACTTATCAAATGAACAAAGAAAAAATAGAAGAAAAAAAAAACTTTGTACCAATGATGTGATAATACAGTTGAACCTCGATTATCCGTGCTAAGCCCGGTCCCGAGCGAAATACACGGTTAATAGAGGTTGTCTTAAAACACACAAGATTTAATTTTTTTAATTCAATTTTATTCAAGAATTAAATTTGTATATTTACAGATTCATATATATACCACATATTTTTATTTTAAACATACAAATATTCATTTATTTAAAATATTTTTTTATATTAGTTTGCTTCATTGTTTTTAATTGTTCTTTAAATAAATGGTTTTGAATACGATGCATCTAAATTTTACCTGTTTCCGATATAGCTGGAGAATTTTCTACGAACTTTAACAAAACATTACAGACCTCTATTGCTTGTAATAAAGTTGGAGTTTCAATTTCAGTCTCTTCATCTTCGGAATTTGAGATATGATCACTTTCCTCAGCTTGATTGACCATGTCAATGTCAGATACAATAGCAAACGGCATCGGCATCAGCATCGTTCTCCATACACTCTGTTAAATCATGAATGAATCATGAATTCGACTTACATAATGAATAAAAATACATACAAGCACATGATACAATTATGTGCGGACACATGAAATTAAAACGGGAAACCACCGGATTAAAATTAACATAATAAAAAAAATCATATGAATGCTGCACGGATAATAGAGGTAAATAACCAAAGCACGGATAATAGAGGTAAAAATTCAAAAAAATCTGCATGCCGATTAATCGAGGTTTAACTGTAATTCCTTTTTATCTTTATTATTACGAAATAATTTTACACAAGAAAAAAAAATAATTAATAAAGTGACGAGCATATGTTATCTTAAAGGTTCTATTTTAGAAGCAGACACTTTAAAAATTATGAAATCTATACAATAGCCTAGAGAGATTGCCTCTCGAAGTAGGTTTATGCCAATCTAATATGGGTTCTTGCACACAGGAATGCCCCGGGTAATGTTTAGCTGATTGTCAACCTTTGTTAATCAAGACTTTTCAGTTAGTTTCTGGAAAATGACCTTTTGTGCTTTCACAACGGAAAGCCATGTGTGCTCAAGTGAGTTTTGTTTTAACAAAGTAGCCACTTCCTCCTATCCTAAGTATATAATATTCTCTACCATTATAAAGGTAGAAGTAGCCAAACGTTCACGGAATGTAACGCACCATACAACGCGAATGCGTATAATGCGATAATCGCTCTCATTGCTTTTCATATTCTAAAAACGAACATACGTTCTGTGAACGTTACGATGTCCGTATACTTCACTTGGCAGAGGAAATCGCCACAAATATGAGTAGATTAGTGGACTCTGAAAATTGAAACAATGATATATCCTGATATATCGAAGTCGCCGTGGTCTAGTAGGTAGTGTGTTGGCTTATTAGACGAAAGGCCCGAGTTCGAATCCCAGGTCAGACATCAAAACGAGAATATGAAAATATTTCTTCGGCGACTTCCTCTCAGCAGATTTCTGGCAAAAACTCTGAGAGTAAAAATTGCCATGAAAAGCTTCTCAAAAATCTGTCGTTCGGAGTCGACTTTAAACTGTAGGTCCCTCCACTTATGTATAAAATTAACGCACACAACATGAGTGGTGTTGAGAAGCTAGGCCGTAATCCTGATTGAAGGGTTGTAATGGCCAATCATGTATGTGATATATCCTGATCACAAGTAAAATATGTCATATGGGGCCATTAGATATACATATTTATTTCATCGACCAACATTTTGGTCATAGATGCGATAACTTTATGTCAAATCTCTCATATCTCTTGAACTTTTTGCTACAACTGAAATATGTTTTCAGCATTTTGTTTCCAAATAAATTTTTTAAGTATTTTCTAAGCTTTTTAATTGGATTAAGCTAAGGAGATTGGATTAATCACTTCCTAAAACGAATGTTATCATGAAATCAACTGCTAACAAGCATGAAGGAGCCTTTGGGGCCAATACCTTACTGAAAACATTAATGTAATGCTATATTCTCCTCTTAATTCTTAAGTAACATTATAAACTTCCGTACGTTTTAAGAAATTTCAAAATATTTAATTTATTTACCCCTGTAAACCCTGTTCGATACTTGTCTTATATATAAAAATGAATGTGTGTTTGATTGTATGTTTGTATGTTTGAAGTTTATAGACGACTAAACGGCTGAACCGATTTTCTTGAAATTTTCACAGTATCTTCCTGTATGTCTGGAAGGAGTTATAGGCTACTTTTTATGTTGATATTCCAAATGAGCGAGGGGCCATGCCCATGTATACTACATACTACATACTTAATATTTAATTGCATTTGAAATATATTACTCATACGCATAGTAGTTACCCCTACAAGTATGCTATCTGTGATTCTTGATGTATAAAACCAAAGAAAATAAAGTGTAAAGAACGACGCGGGGGGAAAGATAGAAGGGAAAGAAAAAAATTTTGTAAACAACATTTGTGAAAAAAATCACCAAATAAGAAAAAATATAACCAAAATTAAATTCATAGACTTTTGTTTTATTTTTTTTTCAAGTTTAAATTATAATTAATAAAAAAAGAAACAAAAAATAGCTTTTCTTATAAGAAAGAAAAATAACCAAAACCAAAAAAACCTACACATCTACACATTGATCAAAAAAATAACCAATTTTGGTTAGAAATAACCAAAAAAAGGCAACACGAGCAATGAGCATTGAAACTGGAACATCTTCGAGTACATGCCGCTGAGACCCGTTCGCATGAATTACTTGAACAACGAGAAGTGAGATTAGAAACTGATCGAATGCGTACTACTCAGGCCCGTTCGTCTGAATCATCTAGGCAACGGGAAACGAAATCAATAAAATGATTCAAAATTAATTGGATATTTGTGTAATGTCTTTCCTTCAAAAATTATTTTAGTTGTTGGCGCAACAACGCGCGCAGGGTACAGCTAGTTATGAATAAAAATTATTCACAGACTATAACTTGTGAGTGTAATTTTTTAAATGCGATCGTTTTCATATGATAAACCTCTGCTCTCTTTAACGGTTTAAAACGTGTGTATACAATGTATTATATTGGTTAGTAGTTTGTATTTATTGTTTCGTTTAACTTTTAAACGATTACGATGTAGACTTCACATTAAGTTACGAATAACACACTCAATTATGTTGACAATGTCAACAATGTGTACATGCAAACGCATAAACATTACGATTCGTGACAATTTTTCATAATGAATTATTATTTATCGTTATTTTCTTTAATTTTTCATAATTTTTTTTTTTTTTTTTTTTTAATATTTTGCTGGGCTAGTGATTTTTTTAAGCAAATACTTCAAGTTTTTCGTCACAATCCTTATCATCTTTTCGAAATGCAATACACAGGCAAGGGAAGCAAAAAAAAAAAAAGAAAAGAAAATAAAAAATAAAAAATTTAAATACAAACAAACAAACAAGAACGATCATTATTTTAAAGAAGATAGTCTCAGTCATTAAGTAAATAGTAAAGCTTGTTGTTGTGTTGTTTGCAAACCCAAAAAAAAAATTCTTTAAACGTCAATTAATCAAAATATCGTTAAAAAAAAACAAATCCAAGAAAAAAAACCGATTAATTAGCACTTTGGCGGCTGCCTCTGATATATTAATTGCCCTTAAACATCTGAATATACAGTTTCTCTATTTAAACGCAGGTTAAACGCAGGTCTTTCTTTTTTTTTTTAAGGGAAAAAAAGAAGAATCATTTTCATGGGTTCGGTTACGAAGAGTTTTTAGACCCGGCTATATACAATAATAGTATTGTTGTTATTATTGTATTTGTATTATTTGGTTTGGCTTGAAAAACACAGACCGTCTGTCATAAATTTATAAAAATCATTTTATATGCGAGGTGTGTTTCAACTCGATAGTCTTGAAAAATACTTTACTTCAGAAAAAGAAAAAAAAAACAAAAATAATCGCGCAATTAAAAAAGGTCTTCCAGTGTAATACTTAACGGCCAGTGAAGAGTGTTAAATTGAAATTCAAATGCGCTGCACGCTTAAACTTCGCATACATACTTTGGCAGTAGCAATTTAGAATATTCGAAATTAAGAAAAATATCGGCCATTTAGCCAAAGCAGTAGTTTCAATAATCCTTTCACAATGGATCCTGATAATGATCCGATAATATTTTATGAAAAAACTTTTAAATTAAGGCAAGTTCAAGTTAAAACAATGTGTGTAAAATAAAAAAAAGTGTATAAAGCTTGACATATAAAAATATATATAAAAAAAAATATTTATTAATAAAAATTGAATCTCATGCTACTTTATTATTTTCAATTGTATACCATACTCTCTCTGCTGATGATCTCCTACAATGGGGCTTTAGAAATACAGAAGAAATCATTTAAATTATAAAATCTGTGTGTGTGTTTATGGCATTCATAATTAATGTTTCATTATTATTATTATTTTATTTGCTTTTTTAGGACATGTAAGCTCATTTCACGTCCACCCGATCGTTTAGCTCAACCGCGAATGTCACTACTGGGGAAGCCTTTAAACTATAATCGCGGCAATCGCCGTGATGTACGTTATCGAAGACTTCAGAGTCGTGTATATAATTTTCTGGAGAGGCCAAGAGGACTGCCAGCTATATTATATCATGTGGCAGTGTAAGTACAATAACTTTTCTTTTTTTTTTTCTATTTTAAAATCAATTTCTTTTCTCATTACATTTATAATTACATTCAAAATTCAATACATGTTAAAAAGTTAAAAATTTTCGCGGTTAATTAAAAGTAAATAATAAACGGCAACCTTATGTTCAATATATGTACGTGCTTATTACTTAACTAACAATAACAATAAATTATTTTTAACACATTAATAAAATAAAAAAATAAAAACAAAAATAATAATAAAAACATTCATAAAAACATGTGTGTGAAGAGATATTCGAATTTAAAAACCAAAGACGCAAACCACAGCTTTTAGCACTGGCAATTTGAGTGTTAACAGAGCAAATCTTCATGTTAACAGAGTAATGTAAAATATATGTATATAGGATATATGCATATATGTATATAGGAAATCGGATTCAAGGATATTCTTTCAAAATTATAAAAATTTTTCCTACGAGCAGCTTCTATGTGATTCTATAAAAACAATACCAAATATCACTCTAGAATTTTGGGAAAATCACTTTAGAAAACAAATGGGATTTGGTACACATGTTCCACTATATGGTGGTCCGAAAGGTACTCTTTCTAACCGTGGTAGTGGGATATCTGAGATAATTTTGGAATTCGAGCAAAATTGCCTCCACGATCCCGCTCCTCCCGATTGATTGTATAGCCTGATGTAACACAAATCCTTTGCTACGGTAAAAGTTAGCTCTTTAAGGTTGATAATTAAGAATGATAATTAATTTAACATGGGAAGGAATTCATAGTAAGAGACTCCATGTGCAAAACCGTCCTTCGCAATTATCCAATCGAATCATTGCATACACGAAGGTAGGACACTATGTTACTGAGTGACAAAATCACAAAACCGTCGAAGAAGTTTCTTTAATAATACCAATTATGACAACCAACAGACTCACTTAACCGTCTATTCTATTACTAATCGTATTCAATAGGTTAATAATTGATTTTAGAAAATAAAAGTTTTATAGATCTGATATGAACAATTAGTACATATCACTAGTGGGGTAACTAGAATTCAAAATATATCATAAGCAATTTATCAATTATTGAACAATAATTGTACTTTAATGCCTCCAAATGGCATGATAAAAAGTGTTAAACTAAGAATATAATCAATCAAATGGTTTGCTCCCAATATTATCGATAGTTAGTCTAGGTTACTCTTAAAGGAAATTTCCAATAGAGCTTTATAGTGATGGAAAATATTTGAAGCAAAAATTTGGAAAGGAAATGAAATATGGAAAGACAATTATTTTTGTCTGTTATACGGGTACAATGTTAAAATAAAAATGCTAAAATGTGAGACAAATCAAATTTTCTCCGTCTTCCACTTCTATATTCCTATCAGATATTCAATGCTTAAAACCATAATTTATTAAAAAAAAAACAATATTTTTTTTAATTTATAATATTTTTAATTATCAATAATAATTTCTTTACGACTAAATCTTAAAGTGTATAGATAGATAATCAAAATTTTGAAGCCAATAAAACACATTCTTAATGGGAGCGAACGTCTTTTTATCTTTTATTTGATTTAAAGATAAGAACTGTGACAGATACATACTTTTAAGTCATAAAAAAACGTAAAAAAAAACAAAAAAATATTTTACAAATAAAATCTAATAACAACAAAAGTGTGTCATAAAATGACAAATAAACTGATGAATGTCATAATTTAAAGAAAAGGTGAGATAATAAAATATTTGATAATAAGAAACGTTAAAGCATAATTGGAAATTAAAGAAAAACAAAAAGCGATTCCTAAATTTAATAACAAATCTTAGTTATTTTAGGTGTGTGAAGATAAATTCGAATTTGAAAACCCAAGACGCAATCCATAAATTTTAGCAGCGCCATATTTAGTGTTAACAGTGCAAAATGTACTGTTAACAGAGCAAAATTTGCTCTTAACAGACCACTGTTAACTGTTTAACACACGCACTTTCAAAATGCGGTGTGAAAAAATTCGACACACTTTCAAAAAGCGGTGTGAAAAAATTCGACACACTGACCAGTGTTCCCAAATGGCCACTGATCTTCTCGAGAATTTTCATATATCTTTGGCCATAAATCGATTTTTTTTAAATTCAAAATCTCGCCTCACAAAATTATTTCAGCTATCCCAATACCACGGTTGGAAAGAGGACCCTCTGGACTATCATTTGCATATAGTCTGTATTCTTATATGTTCCCAAATGGCCACTGATCTTCTAGAGAATTCTCAATCAAAAATTATATTTTTGCAAAGCCAATTGCAACAGTACCATATCAAAATGGGATATATATGGGACTATATTGCTTATTGTATTACGAAGCCTTGAAACACACCTTTGAGTGTGATATGGTACTCAAAGACCTAGAATATGCCCGAAAATTAGCTTCTAAACAAGTGACCTTGTTCAGATGGATACTGTTAAACAGTTAGCAGTGCTCTGTTACGAGCAAATTTTGCTCTGTTAACAGTAAATTTGGCACTGTTAACGCTAAATGTGACGCTGCTAAAATTTATGGATTGCGTCTTGGGTTTTCAAATTCGAATTTTTCTTCACACACATAGTTATTTTTTGGCTACGATAGGCATTTTACAGTCATATATGTACTATGCTCGTAACAAATTAGGTAGAATGAAGGAGAGGAGACCATACATGGGTCTCATGCCAATTTACATATATGTACCTAAGCCATCATGTAGGCTTGTTTTGCGCTTACCATTAGGAATGCCAATCATACGTTCTATAGGCAGTGTGTACAAACTTGATTAAAGTCTTCCAGTCCATTCCTCTAAGATGAGTTATGTCTGGCGTAGCACATCACCCAAATATTGGGATCTAGAGTTTTCGAAAGTCCGAATGCCCTTCATTCACCATTTTCCCCCACACCAATATGGTTCAGGTGAAAGAAAGAAAGCCTAATTTAGTTATTAATCTATAACTTATTTGTTTTAATTTAATTTGATTGAATATTTTTTTTTTTTAATTTTTTATTTCACTATTTTAGATTTTTAATGGTCTTTACCTGCCTTGTTTTAAGTGTCTTCTCAACAATAGAGGCGTATGAGAAAGACGCACTGTATATATTATTTAGGATGGAAATATTAGTTGTAATTTGGTTTACTATGGAGTTTTTCTTGCGGTATGTTTATACATTTGTTTTATGTTTACAACATAGAAATATGCTTACTTTGAATATGAAATCATTACAGGCTGTGGTCATCCGGTTGTCGTTCGCGATACCAAGGATGCGTTGGTCGTTTTAAATTTATAAAACGGCCATTTTGTATTATAGGTAAATGAAAACAAATATGTATATAGAAAACAAATCACAATAAACGTTTAAAATTAAATGATATTTTGTTTTAGATATTATTACTATAGTTGCTTCCGTAGTTGTATTAGGCATGGGCACATCTGGCCAGGTATTTGCCACAAGTGCATTAAGAGGCTTACGGTTTTTCCAAATTCTACGTATGGTACGTATGGATCGACGTGGTGGCACTTGGAAATTACTGGGCAGTGTAGTATACGCACATAGACAAGTAAGTTGGCAATACTGCGTTATTTTTATTTAAAAAAAAAACTTACAATTTAATTTTTCTTTCTATTTTCAAGGAACTGATAACTACCATGTATATTGGATTCCTAGGCCTTATATTTGCATCATTCCTGGTGTATTTAATGGAAAAAGATGTCAATGAAAAATTTAGTAATTTTGCTCAAGCCCTGTGGTGGGGTGTGGTAAGTTATTTTTTTTAAATTCTTGAATTGTTTTTATTAAAGAAATATTATGATGTGTGTGAAGATAGATTTTAAAATCTATCTCGCCATGTTAGCTAACAGAGCTCTGTTATGTTATTAACAGAACTAACAGAGCTCTGTTATGTTACTCACAGAACTCTGTTAAACAGTTAATTTAAGGTTGGGAACAACAAAAACAGGAAAAATTAATTAAATTCCTTTGTAAAATACGAAAAAGAGGAAGAAATGATAAAAACAAGTCCTAGAGTTAATCACAGTTACAAAATATTGCGAAATAAGAACTACAATAAACAGAAAATTATACATTTCCGAAAGCTATTGTACTCCGATAAATAAATCAATATTGTGGGAAAACAGGACTGAGTGGGCGGACAAAGTAAATTGTTTTTAAAGCATTGTATGTCCCTTCAACTAATCCAATTGCCAGAACTTTTGACAGAGCGTGTTTTCATAGTAGATTTTGAAATTTTCCCAGATTTCAGATTTTAAAATCCACTGAAGGTCCTTTTGTGGGAAAACAGGACTGAGTGGGCGGACAAAGTAAATTGTTTTTAAAGCATTGTACGTCCCTTTAACTAATCCAATCGCCAGAATCTTTAACAGAGCGTGTTTTCATAGTAGATTTTGAAATTTTCCCAGATTTCAGATTATAAAATTCACTCTAAGTCCTTTTGTGGGAAAACAGGACTGAGTGGGCGGACAAAGTAAATTGTTTTTAAAGCACTGTACGTCCCTTTAACTAATCCAATCGCCAGAATCTTTAACAGAGCGTGTTTTCATAGTAGATTTTGAAATTTTCCCAGATTTCAGATTTTAAAATCCACTGTAATTCCTTTTGTGGGAAAACAGGACTGAGTGGGCGGACAAAGTAAGTTGTTTTTAAAGCATTGTACGTCCCTTTAACTAACCCAATCGCCAGAATCTTTAACAGAGCGTGTTTTCATTATTCCACAATTCCATTATTCCACAATTCCATTATTCCACAATTCCACTATTCCACTATTCCTTTATTCCACTATTCCACAATTCCACAATTCCACTATTCCACAATTCCACTATTCCACAATTCCACTATTCCACTATTCCTTTATTCCACTATTCCACTATTCCACAATTCCACTATTCCTTTATTCCACTATTCCTTTATTCCACTATTCCACAATTCCACAATTCCACTATTCCACTATTCCACAATTCCACTATTCCACAATTCCACTATTCCACAATTCCACAATTCCACTATTCCACAATTCCACAATTCCACTATTCCACAATTCCACTATTCCACAATTCCACAATTCCACTATTCCACAATTCCACTATTCCACAATTCCACTATTCCACAATTCCACTATTCCACAATTCCACAATTCCACTATTCCACAATTCCACTATTCCACTATTCCACAATTCCACAATTCCACTATTCCACAATTCCACTATTTCACAATTCCACAATTCCACAATTCCACAATTCCACTATTCCACAATTCCACTATTCCACAATTCCACTATTCCACAATTCCACTATTCCACAATTCCACTATTCCACAATTCCACTATTCCACTATTCCACAATTCCACAATTCCACTATTCCACAATTCCACTATTCCACAATTCCACAATTCCACTATTCCACAATTCCACTATTCCACAATTCCACTATTCCACTATTCCACAATTCCACTATTCCACTATTCCACAATTCCACAATTCCACAATTCCACAATTCCACAATTCCACAATTCCACTATTCCACAATTCCACTATTCCACAATTCCACTATTCCACAATTCCACTATTCCACAATTCCACTATTCCTCAATTCCACTAGTCCAAAATTACACAATTCCAAAATTACACAATTCCACTATTCCACAATTCCACTATTTCACTATTTCACAATTCCACAATTCCACAATTCCACAATTCCACTATTCCACTATTCCACAATTCCACTATTCCACAATTCCATTATTCCACAATTCCACTATTCCACTATTCCACAATTCCACTATTCCACTATTCCACAATTCCACTATTCCACAATTCCACTATTCCACAATTCCACTATTCCACAATTCCACTATTCCACAATTCCACAATTCCACAATTCCACTATTCCACAATTCCACAATTCCACTATTCCACAATTCCACAATTCCACTATTCCATAATTCCACTATTCCACTATTCCACTATGCCACAATTCCACTATTCCACAATTCCACTATTCCACAATTCCACTATTCCACATTCCACTATTCCACAATTCCACAATTCCACTATTCCACAATTCCACAATTCCACTATTCCACAATTCCACTATTCCACAATTCCTCAATTCCACAATTCCACAATTCCACTATTCCACAATTCCTCAATTCCACAATTCCACAATTCCACTATTCCACAATTCCACTATTCCACAATTCCACAATTCTACTATTCCACTATTCCACAATTCCACTATTCCACAATTCCGCAATTCCACTATTCCACAATTCCACAATTCCACTATTCCACAATTCCACAATTCCACTATTCCACAATTCTACTATTCCACAATTCCACAATTCCACTATTCCACAATTCCACTATTCCACAATTCCACTATTCCATAATTCCACTATTCCACTATTCCACAATTCCACTATGCCACTATTCCACAATTTCACTATTCCACAATTCTACTATTCCACAATTCCACTATTCCACAATTCCACTATTCCACAATTCCACAATTCCGCAATTCCGCAATTCCACTATTCCACAATTCCACAATTCCACTATTCCACAATTCCACAATTCCACTATTCCACAATTCCACTATTCCACAATTCCACTATTCCACAATTCTACTATTCCACAATTCCACAATTCCACTATTCCACAATTCCTCTATTCCACAATTCCACTATTCCACAATTCCACTATTCCACAATTCCACTATTCCACAATTCCACTATTCCACAATTCCACAATTCCACAATTCCACTATTCCACAATTCCACTATTCCACAATTCCACTATTCCACAATTCTACTATTCCACAATTCCACTATTCCACAATTCCACAATTCCACTATTCCACAATTCCACAATTCCACTATTCCACTATTCCACAATTCCGCTATTCCACAATTCCACTATTCCACCAATCCACTATTCCACAATTCCACAATTCCACTATTCCACAATTCCACTATTCCACAATTCCACTATTCCACAATTCCACTATTCCACAATTTCACAATTCCACAATTCCACTCTTCCACAATTCCACTATGCCACAATTCCACTATGCCACAATTCCACTATTCCACAATGCCACTATTCCACTATTCCACAATTTCACAATTCCACTATTCCACAATTCCACTATTCCACTATGCCACAATTCCACTATTCCACAATTCCACTATTCCACAATTCCACTATTCCACAATTCCACTATTCCACAATTCCACTATTCCACAATTCCACAATTCCACAATTCCACTCTTCCACAATTCCACTATTCCACAATTCCACTATTCCACAATTCCACTATTCCACTCTTCCACAATAAGTTTGCTTAAGCATTTGCTTAAGTTTGCTTAAGCATTTGCTTAACTTTACTTAAGCATTTGCTTAAGTTTGCTTAAGTATTTGCTTAAGCATTTGCTTAAGTTTGCTTAAGCATTTACTTAAGTTTGCTTAAGCATTTACTTAAGTTTGCTTAAGCGTTTGCTTAAGTTTGCTTAAGCATTTGCTTCAGTATTTGCTTAAGCATTTGCTTAAGTTTGCTTAAGTATTTGCTTAAGCATTTGCTTAAGTTTGCTTAAGCATTTGCTTAAGTTTGCTTAAGCATTTGCTTAAGTATTTGCTTAAGTTTGCTTAAGCATTTGCTTAAGTTTGCTTAAGTATTTGCTTAAGTATTTGCTTAAGTATTTGCTTAAGTTTGCTTAAGTATTTGCTTAAGTATTTGCTTTTGCATTTGCTTAAGTTTGCTTAAGTATTTGCTTAAGTTTGCTTAAGCATTTGCTTAAGTATTTGCTTAAGCATTTGCTTAAGTTTGCTTAAGCATTTGCTTCAGTATTTGCTTAAGTTTGCTTAAGCATTTGCTTAAGTTTGCTTAAGCATTTACTTAAGTTTGCTTAAGCGTTTGCTTAAGTTTGCTTAAGCATTTGCTTCAGTATTTGCTTAAGCATTTGCTTAAGTTTGCTTAAGTATTTGCTTAAGCATTTGCTTAAGTTTGCTTAAGTATTTGCTTAAGCATTTGCTTAAGTTTGCTTAAGCATTTGCTTAAGTTTGCTTAAGCATTTGCTTAAGTATTTGCTTAAGTTTGCTTAAGCATTTGCTTAAGTTTGCTTAAGTATTTGCTTAAGTATTTGCTTAAGTATTTGCTTAAGTTTGCTTAAGTATTTGCTTAAGTATTTGCTTTTGCATTTGCTTAAGTTTGCTTAAGTATTTGCTTAAGTTTGCTTAAGCATTTGCTTAAGTATTTGCTTAAGTATTTGCTTAAGCATTTGCTTAAGTTTGCTTAAGCATTTGCTTAAGTATTTGCTTAAGCATTTGCTTAAGCATTTGCTTAAGTTTGCTTAAGTATTTGCTTAAGTATTTGCTTAAGTATTTGCTTAAGCATTTGCTTAAGTTTGCTTAAGTATTTGCTTAAGCCTTTGCTTAAGTTTGCTTAAGTATTTGCTTAAGCATTTGCTTAAGTTTGCTTAAGCATTTGCTTAAGTATTTGCTTAAGTATTTACATAAGTTTGCTTAAGCATTCCTTAAGTATTTGCATAAGTTTACTTAATCATTTGCATGAGATATTAATTGCCCTCTCATTATACGGCACTATAGCAAAGGAATGGGAGGCGTTGATCTAATGGATCAAAAGAAAGTTTATTATGAGTACGATCGCAGGAGTAACTGGCGTTTTTATTTACGATTGTACTATGTATTCATAATAGTTATATAATATATAAGAAACTCATATTGGCTAACAGTTCCTCAATCACTGAGACTTCTATTAAATTTCGAGCAGCTTTAACCAAAGAACTGATAAGTTGCTTCAGTTCACGAACACGTACCTTTTCAGCGTCAATCGAATTTGGAACAAATTTTATCTTTTTTTTTTATTTTTATCTGTTAATTGTAGTTCTTATTACGCAATATTATGTAACAGTGATTAACTATAGGTCTTATTTTTATCAACTTTTGTTTTTTTTTTTCTTATTTTACCCGGGAATTTAATTAATTTGTCCTGTTTTTCTTTCCCAGTCTTAAATTAATTATTTAACAGAGTTCCGTTAATAGCATAACAGAGCTCTGTTAGTTCTGTTAATAACATAACAGAGCTGTTAGCTAATATGGAGAGATAGATTTTAAAATCTATCTTCACACACATAATATTATGTATGTACAAACTGTTGTGGAACAAAACACTGAGATATCACTTTGGATAGTATTCTGTAAAATATTTTGGAATTTTAAGAGCAGATAACATTAAACGATTAATCGTGATTACCTCAATTATCTGAAATTATAAATCATGTACATACATATGCGTCTATCTCGGCGATATATGCTCTAAATATGTTAGCAAAACTGAATGTGTATGTTTGCACTTGTTTTGACGTTTTTTTTTTTTGACAGTCCGCAATATGGGTGCGAAATATTGATAGAAATCAGGTTAAGAAACTAAACACATGCACTGAACGCTTCCGGTGCCCACAAAAATCGATGTCATACTCTATAATTTTTTGTTTTTTTTTTTTATTAAGACACTAAAATTAAATTTAATTTGGTAACAAGAATTTTCGTTATTTTACTTTCCAGATAACCCTGTGCACAGTCGGCTATGGCGATATGGTTCCTGAAACGTGGCAGGGTAAATTAATAGCTTCATTTTGTGCTTTATTAGGTATTTCATTTTTCGCTTTGCCAGCGGTAAGTATTTAATGAAAGGAAAATCTTTATCAAATTGTAAAAAAATTCTCAAATCAAACATTTATTTCTCATTTGAAGGGTATCTTGGGTAGTGGCTTTGCCTTAAAGGTTCAACAGCAGCAGCGACAAAAACATATGATACGACGTCGTCAGCCAGCAGCATCTCTAATACAGGCTCTTTGGCGTTGTTATGCAGCCGATGAACATTCACGATCTGTAGCCACATGGAAAATTCATCAAGTAGCTCTACCCAGTCCTCCTGCCTCGTAAGTAACAAAAACAAACCATCTTTTCTTATTCTCTTATTATACGGTTAACAACAACTTTGTTTTTATACTGTCAATGTGTTACTAAGATAGATTGTATAAAATAAGAAAAAAAAATAATTGTTTGTGTGTTCAATGTTTAATCATTGTTAAGAAATCATTTAATTGTTGCATTAACTTAACCAATCAATAGTTATTGTTTACCCGAGAGAGATATACATACTTGCACAAGTTTTGTTTCAAACAAAGAATGTTTTAGACTTGTACCGTTGAATGGTAACTAAACTTTTTAGAAAGTGATGAAGTCTGTTTTTGTACCATGATAAGCAAATGAAAGCTTTTACAAAAAAATTATTTTCAATGTAAACCTTCCTTTAATACTAAATTTTTTTTCAAATTTTACTTTTTATAAAAAATGTAAAAACTAAACGATTGATAAGATACTAAAAACTGCTTTCCAAAGTTGAGGAAATACTAGAGGAATTAAATCACTTCTAAAGTTTTAGTTCCATAAAAACAAGTTCAAGTCTCTAAAGGTTTTTCAATCCCGCCTGCATCACCCATTACTCCCAAAGCATTTTGTTTAAAAAAAAACTGCATGGGAATAGAAATTTTCGAAAAAAAAATTTTTTTTAATATTTTTCGACAAATAAAAGTCAAAAAAAAAATAACTTTTTAAACTGTTTTGGTTTTTTAAATATTTTCAGTTCTGAGTATTGGGATAGACTGTTTAAAAATTTAATTGAAACTAGGTAAAAAAAAAACAATTGCATTAATAAAACCATAAAAAAACAACAACAACAAATTCAAAACGCATCCTTAAAATAAATCGTATTTAAACACCCTCCACGTATTATTATTGTCAGTCTATTTTTCTCGCATTCACCTCTTTTTTCGAAACTTATTATTATTATATTACATTATTATCGGATTATACAATATAATCTGCTAGCTTTTGTCAGCTGAAAAAAATAATGATATCAAGTCCACTAACAAAAACTCATCCTTAATGAATATTTTAACGTTTTTTTCACAAATGAAATATGGTGGATTTTATAATAGAATTTGAAGGCTAAAATTAAAGTATTTCTTCTACTACTTCTAATCTATACTTTTTGGCTTAAATTGTTTTTTTTTTTTTTACTGTATACCAACTTACATTTACTATATGTGTACACCTATCCACCCACACTGTGTAATGCACCTGACAACAGCAACATTTTACATATAAAATCGAAAAACTTACAAAACACGATCATAATTCATATGCGATATCATTAGTAGTTCATACATATTACCCAGCCTTGCTATAGTACATACAGTGGACGTTCGCTAGTAAGAATTATATATTGTCAGACCCTTTCGTAGTACCGAAAAATTCGTATTATTGAACAACGCATTTTTATGTTCCAATTCAAATAATTCACATAAAATATTTATATATATATATATTTCTTATAAAAAAATACATAACGAAACAAGATATAAATTATTTGTATTATTTTGAATTAATTTTTTGTACTTAAAGAGGCATGAAAGAACATATTAATGTATGTACATATAACGAAAAAACAAAAACAAAATAAACAAAAAAAAAAAACAATTTACAATTTACTGCATTCGTCCAAGCAGCTTTAGAGTTTCCGTACTCAACAGGAAGAATTTTGTTTCGAAAATATCTCGGTTTTTGAGCTTTCCTATTACAAAAGGTTTAATTTTCTTAGTTCCTGCAGCATTAACACACATTAAAAATGATAATCTCTCCTCTGACAATTTTCTACCTCGAACAGACTTTTCTCCACTGTGAACATATGTTTTCTTTGGCAACATTTTCCAGTAGAGACCGGGTTCATCCGCATTAAAAATTGCCTCGTTTGATAGCCCATGCTCCTTAATGGTAGACGCTAACTTATTAACGAATGGCGCAACAAGTTCTTTAGATTCCATAACGCTTTTTAAATTTTGTTAGCCAACTATCACTGGCACAAAACTGACCATTGTAGAATTTTTTGTGCAGCTCCACAGCTTTGCACTTTAATTATTCTCCACCTACTGTGATATGGAATTTTCTTTGTGCTAAAAACCACTCGTAAAGTGCATTCTCCATTTTTTTTTAAATTCACCACTTGTAAGTCTATACCGATTTTTTAATGAACTCATGAAATTATCCAGCAGTTTCGTTTTTTGTTTAATGATTGTACATATAGCGGATTTGGATAATCCATATTTATTTGAAATTTCAAGAAACGATGTTTCATTTTCGTGGTCTGTTATAATTTTTAATTTATCTTGCAAAGAAATTATCGTTTTTTACATTGTTTTACAGTTAAAAACACAAAACTTTGTCAAAATTGTCTTCGCAGTCAAAATTGTCTTCGCAGTCAAAATTGTCTTTGCAAAAGCAAAATTGTCTTTACAAATACAAAATTGTTTTTGCAAATACAAAATTGTTTTTGAAAATACAAAATTGTTTTTGCAAATACAAAATTGTTTTTGCAAAAGCAAAATTGTCTTTGCAAATACTTTGACTTTGCAAAAGCAAAATTGTCTTTGCAAAAGCAAAATTGTTTTTGCAAATACAAAATTGTTTTTGCAAATACAAAATTGTTTTTGCAAATACAAAATTGGTTTTGCAAATACAAAATTGGTTTTGCAAATACAAAATTGGTTTTGCAAATACAAAATTGGTTTTGCAAATACAAAATTGTTTTTGCAAATACAAAATTGTTTTTGCAAATACAAAATTGTTTTTGCAAATACAAATTTGTTTTTGGAAAAGCAAAATTGTCTTTGCAAATACAAAATTGTTTTTGCAAATACAAAATTGTCTTTGCAAATACAAAATTGTTTTTGCAAATACAAAATTGTTTTTGCAAACCAATTGGCAAACCAATTTTGTATTTGGCAACCAATTGGCAAACCAATTTTGTATTTGCAAAACCAATTTTGTATTTGCAAAAACAATTTTGTATTTGCAAAAACAATTTTGTATTTGCAAAACCAATTTTGTATTTGCAAAAACAATTTTGTATTTGCAAAACCAATTTTGTATTTGCAAAAACAATTTTGTATTTGCAAAAACAATTTTGCAAAAGCAATTTTGTATTTGCAAAGCCAATTTTGTATTTGCAAAGCCAATATTGTATTTGCAAAGCCAATTTTGTATTTGCAAAAACAATTTTGTATTTGCAAAAACAATTTTGTATTTGCAAAACCAATTTTGTATTTGCAAAAACAATTTTGTATTTGCAAAGCCAATTTTGTATTTGTAAAGCCAATTTCGTATTTGCAAAGCCAATTTTGCATTTGCAAAGCCAATTTTGTATTTGAAAAAACAATTTTGCTTTTGCAAAGACAATTTTGTATTTGCAAAGCCAATTTTGCTTTTGCAAAAGCAATTTTGTATTTGCAAAGCCAATTTTGTATTTGCAAAGACAATTTTTTTTGCAAAGCCAATTTTGTATTTTCAAAGCCAATTTTGTATTTGCAAAGCCAATTTTGTATTTGCAAAGCCAATTTTGCTTTTGCAAAAGCAATTTTGTATTTGCAAAGCCAATTTTGTATTTGCAAAGCCAATTTTGTATTTGCAAATTTTTTTTTGCAAAGCCAATTTTGTATTTGCAAAGACAATTTTTTTTGCAAAGCCAATTTTGTATTTGCAAAGCCAATTTTGTATTTGCAAAAGCAACTTTGTATTTGCAAAGCCAATTTTGTATTTGCAAAGCCAATATTGTATTTGCAAAGCCAATTTTGTATTTGCAAAGCCAATTTTGCTTGTGCAAAAGCAATTTTGTATTTGAAAAGCCAATTTTGTATTTGCAAAACCAATTTTGTATTTGCAAAACCAATTTTGTATTTGCAAAAACAATTTTGTATTTGCAAAAACAATTTTGTATTTGCAAAAACAATTTTGTATTTGCAAAAACAATTTTGTATTTGCAAAACCAATTTTGTATTTGCAAAAACAATTTTGCAAAAGCCAATTTTGTATTTGCAAAGCCAATTTCGTATTTGCAAAGCCAATTTTGCATTTGCAAAGCCAATTTTGTATTTGAAAAAACAATTTTGCTTTTGCAAAGACAATTTTGTATTTGCAAAGCCAATTTTGCTTTTGCAAAAGCAATTTTGTATTTGCAAAGCCAATTTTGTATTTGCAAAAGCAACTTTGTATTTGCAAAGCCAATTTTGTATTTGCAAAGCCAATATTGTATTTGCAAAGCCAATTTTGTATTTGCAAAACCAATTTTGTATTTGCAAAAACAATTTTGTATTTGCAAAAACAATTTTGTATTTGCAAAACCAATTTTGTATTTGCAAAAACAATTTTGTATTTGCAAAGCCAATTTTGTATTTGCAAAGCCAATTTTGTATTTGCAAAGCCAATTTTGTATTTGCAAAGCCAATTTTGCTTTTGCAAAAGCAATTTTGTATTTGCAAAGCAAATTTTGTATTTGCAAAGCCAATTTTGTATTTGCAAATTTTTTTTTTGCAAAGCCAATTTTGTATTTGCAAAGACAATTTTTTTTGCAAAGCCAATTTTGTATTTGCAAAGCCAATTTTGTATTTGCAAAGCCAATATTGTATTTGCAAAGCCAATTTTGTATTTGCAAAGCCAATTTTGCTTGTGCAAAAGCAATTTTGTATTTGAAAAGCCAATTTTGTATTTGCAAAACCAATTTTGTATTTGCAAAACCAATTTTGTATTTGCAAAAACAATTTTGTATTTGCAAAACCAATTTTGTATTTGCAAAAACAATTTTGCAAAAGCAATTTTGTATTTGCAAAGCCAATTTTGTATTTGCAAAGCCAATTTCGTATTTGCAAAGCCAATTTTGCATTTGCAAAGCCAATTTTGTATTTGAAAAAACAATTTTGCTTTTGCAAAGACAATTTTGTATTTGCAAAGCCAATTTTGCTTTTGCAAAAGCAATTTTGTATTTGCAAAGCCAATTTTGTATTTGCAAAGACAATTTTTTTTGCAAAGCCAATTTTGTATTTGCAAAGCCAATTTTGTATTTGCAAAGCCAATTTTGTATTTGCAAAGACAATTTTTTTTGCAAAGCCAATTTTGTATTTGCAAAGCCAATTTTGTATTTGCAAAAGCAACTTTGTATTTGCAAAGCCAATTTTGTATTTGCAAAGCCAATATTGTATTTGCAAAGCCAATTTTGTATTTGCAAAGCCAATTTTGCTTGTGCAAAAGCAATTTTGTATTTGAAAAGCCAATTTTGTATTTGCAAAGCCAATTTTGTATTTGCAAAGCCAATTTTGTATTTGCAAAAGCAATTTTGTATTTGCAAAGGCAATTTTGTATTTGCAAAGCCAATATTTTGTATTTGCAAAAACAATTTTGTATTTGCAAAGACAATTTTGCAATTTTGCAAATACAAATACTTTGACTTTGCAAAAGCAAAATTGTCTTTGCAAATACTTTGACTTTGCAAAAGCAAAATTGTCTTTGCAAAAGCAAAATTGTCGTTGCAAATACAATATTGTTGTTGCAAATACAAAATTGTTTTTGCAAATACAAAATTGTCTTTGCAAATACAAAATTGTTTTTGCAAATACAAAATTGTCTTTGCAAATACAAAATTGTTTTTGCAAATACAAAATTGTTTTTGCAAATGCAAAATTGTCTTTGCAAATACAAAATTGTATTTGTTTTTGCAAATACAAAATTGTATTTGTTTTTGCAAATACAAAATTGTCAAACAATTTTGCTTTGCAAAGACAATTTTGCTTTTGTAAAGACAATTTTGCTTTTGCAAAGACAGTTTTGGCATCCTCCTTTTTTTAAATTCACCACTTGTAAGTCTATAAAGATTTTTTTAACGAACTCATGAAATTATCCAGCAGTTTCGTTTTTTGTTTAATGATTGTACATATAGCGGATTTGGATAATCCATATTTATTTGAAATTTCAAGAAACGATGTTTCTTTTTCGTGGTCTGTTATAATTTTTAATTTATCTTGCAAAGAAATTGTCTTTTTTACATCGTTTTACTTGCAACATTTTGACAGTTAGAAACACAAAACACTCTTAAAAATAAAAAAACTTCACAATAACTTCGCTAAACGTGGATAATCTCGAAAGAATGAAGTAATAACATAACAAAAACTTCATTCATACGTAAATAAAACAAAAATTCTTATAACAAACCACCATACGTACTGTCGAATAGAAAAAATTCCCATCTATTCGTACTATAAAGTAGCCAATGCAAAAATTTTGCCATTCCTATTATTGGATATTCGTAATAAAGAGCGTTCGTACTACTGGACGTCCACTGTACATACATATTCACTTGATGTCCATGTGTTTCAATATAATTTCTTATAAACAAAGCCTTCTTCTTCTTCTTTTGTAATGTGTTGTTTTTTGGCAATAAAATTTTAAGCTTTCAATGTGTGACTTTATGGATCGTATTATATTTTTAATTAATATTTAATGAATCTGATCTACTGTTAATAGTCTATTGAGAAGTCAAGTAGATTTGTATTTCCTTTTGTATTTTTATTTTCAAATCATTTTTGTTTCATATTTAAAAATCATTTATCGGTTAGAGCATTTCTATGCTTCATTTCATTTTTTCTATATTTAATACTCATTCATACTCATTGTTAAAGCTTTTTATAACAACTAGACACAGCCATACAAATGTATACGTACATATACAAGTTCAATCAATTGAATACTGTACAAAATTTTTCTTTGTTTGTGTTTAATTTTAAAGCTATTCTGCGTATAACATTTAAAAATAAAATATTCGAGTAAATTTACAATTGGTTTACAAGTAAATATAAAAAAAGTATAAGGTGTAGTAAAAAAAAATTCTACTATTAGCATTCTTTTTCTAAAGATGGCTTTTGTAATATGTACATATCTTGTTAGAGGCATGTAGCAACGCATTAGAGGCATTAGAAAAATAATATAAAAACGATGTTAACTCAGTATTATTTAAAGTAGAATTGAAAGGAATGGAATCCATTTTTTGGAGAAAAAACAAATCTGGCTCGCTATGTATGTACATACATACATAATTGGCCATTACAACCCTTCAGTCAGGATTACGGCCTAGCTTCTCAACACCACTCATGTTGTGTGCGTTAATTTTATACATGAGTGGCGGGACCTACAGTTTAAAGTCGACTCCGAACGACAGATTTTTTGAGAAGCTTTTCATGGCAATTTTTACCCTCAGAGTTTTTGCCAGAAATCTGCTGAGGAAGTCGCCGAAGAAATATTTTTTCATATTTCGTTTTGATGTTTGACCTGGGATTCGAACTTGGGCCTTTCGTCTAATAAGCCAACACACTACCTACTAGACCACGGCGACTTCGCTATGTATGTATGCTGACAAAAAAAAATCTTATGAAGCTCATAAAATTATAAAATTATATAAAATTATAAAGGAACATTAGCGGCTAGATTGCACACCCGGAGAATGAGAATAACTCATAGCGATACAGTGCATCAAAAACCTTTAGAATAGTATAGACTAGTTATTAAAAAAAAGACTTCTTTTTTCTACACCTTATATTAAAAACTTGCTTCTTCACAAATATCTTTTATCGTCAAAATTCTAAAGTACTCAATCGGTTCTAATCCTACAAAATTAATGTGTGGAATATTAATCATTCAATGGCAGAATATTAACGAATTAAACGCTAATTTATAATAATTAATTGGTATTGGTATTGGTATTTGATATTCGTAAACTTTGTTAGATTATCTCGTACATATTTCTTACTATTGTATCTCAAATTGTTTGGTCTTTTCTATAATCATTTATTTATTTATATATTTTTTAATATAATTACCATAAAATATTTGCTTTAAAAAAAAATGCTAGAGATTTAAGAAGCAAAACAAAACACCATATTCATTACTAAAGGATTTTTTTAGGTTTGTTGAAGGATCAAAAAAAGAAAACTAAAAAAAACCGTTATGATTTTGTAAATTCATGGTGTTTTGTTTTTGCTACTTTTCAATTATTAATCTACAGAGACACACATAAATATCTACTAATTAAACATTTCAAACTTTCCTTCATAATTTTTCATATTTTTTGTGTGAAATTCATCAATTCAATTATAAAAAAAAAACACACACACCAAATAAAAAAACACCCAATTCGCAGAAGAGCATCATCTAGTTTTAAGCATAATGCATCGTTCGTGGCCCGCCTACCAACCATAAGACGTCACAAGCCTCAATCAATGCAATCGCCAGGCGGTGATGGCATCAAAACTGTTGCCACCAATCGGATATCCAGGTATACGCGCAACATACGTGAAATGAATCAATCGGTGGAAAATCTTGGTGAGTATAAAATGTTCAAAATTTCAATTTCCATTTGCCAATATAATGAATTTATAGCGTACGTGCATGTTATTTTTCGGTCTCGCTTACTTTCTTCTATTTTTTAATTTAAAACGCTTTACATTTTTACCCAAAAAAAAAACAAAAAAAAAAAACTTTTAAAAAATATTTTAAATTTATCTCAACTACCAACATTTGAAGACCCCCTACACACACCAGTTTGCGCTATATAGACGTGTTAAAAACTTTGAAAGTAATGAATGTTTTACAATGAAAAAAAAAAACGAATAGTAAAAATCTAGTTAAAAATCATGGTGCATATATGTATCTGTTTCTGTATATATACTTACATACATATATAGTATATCTATTGAAATTAGGCCAACTGGTTGTGTAGGTTGTGCTTAAATAACTTTCCTTTAACGTTTTTTTTGTTCGAATTTATATTTTTTTGGCTCGATTACGAATGATTACGAATTTGCATATGTATTTGTATATCGAATCAGTTAATCCTTGAAGTTGAATTGATTTCGAATACATTCGATGTGAAAATAAGTGTTGAAACTCGATTAAATTAGACGCATACGTGTAATGTAATGCGTAGAGAATCTATAAATGACTCCTTGAGACACAGGCAAAATCATAGATGGAAGATAATTTACCCTTAACATTCTCAAAAACTATTCCATCTACATACGTATATATATATGTACATACGTCTATACAAGCTAAGCAGCAACGTATGTTGTCTACAATCTTTTAGCTTTCAATAAGTCTAGAAATAATTTCTGGACTTTTAAATAAATTAATACGATTATGACTCTATTTCACTTATTATTCCTTGAATTTATAAAAAATTATAAAGCCGTCTGGCAGACCCAAGCAATAGACTCTTAAAAAATACTGAATTTCAGACTTCTTAATCGAGCCAAATGAAGTCGCCGTAGTTTAGTAGGTAGAGGGTTTACTTATTAGACGCAAGGCCACGGTTCAAACTCCAGGTCAGACATCAAAACGAAATTTGAAAAAATATTTCTTCGGCGAAATAAAATTGCCATGTAAAGTTTTTCAAAAATTTGTCGTCCGGGATCTACTTTAAACTGCCACTCATGTATGAAATTAACACACACAACATAAGTGGTGTGAGAAGCTAAGCCGTAATCCTGACTGAAGGGTTGTAATGACCAAATACGTACATACGTACGTAATCGAGCCAAATATTTTTGGTTTTTCATATTTCAAATATTTATTTATACTTGTATATAAAACAAACAAAAAAAATTAAAAAATATTATAACAGACTTATTTTTATAAGAAAAAAAAAATAAAGTTAAGATGTCAAAAATATATTTATTACACGCCTCATGTATAGGGGTTTTTTTTTTGCTTTAGGAAATTATAAGGGATTCTTTTGCATGAGTTTTATTTAAAAGAATATAAATTATTTATACAAAAAACATGGAACACATAATTTGTTTAAACAGAAAAAAAAATTAAAAATTAAAAAAAAAAATTTACATTAAAGAAAAAGAAATAAATTTAAAACAATAACAAACGAAAACAAAACAATACAATGAAATATTATTAGCGATTTGCACCAATTTGAAATATTTGAATAATATTTAAAAGAATTCACACTTCAAAACCTCCCTCCCCCCACCATCACTTATAGAGCTGCGCCTCTGAGGAATAAAAGAGGGGAATTGTTTATGAATGTAAGTTTCTGTTGAAGTTTAAAATTGTATTTCTTTTTGCGTTTTTCTTGAACTCTACCTTTTTCGAATTCTATATAATCAAAGTAACCAGTTTCCTTAACATTTCCTTTGGTTTTTTTTTTTTTTGTTATTTTTCTTATAATAATCTATGAATTAATGTATGAGATACTTTTGTATTTATTCTCTCACCGATTTTCACAGTAAATGTTGGTTTTATATATCCAAAAAAAAAAATAATAATAATAATATGTATACTCTTACTATATATATTATATACCACTATATATATATATACTATTTAAAAAAAATAACTATTATTATAGATTTCTTTATCACTTAATTAAATGAAATGAAATTAAATAAAAAAACAAAAGAGTTTAACAATAATACATATTAAACAAATGCAAATAAAGAAAATAAAATTAACAAATAACCTTCATTTCTATTCAAATTAAATTCCCAGTTAAATAAAATAAAAAAAATTAATTTAAAAAAAATAATTAAAAAGGAAATGAGTAAATAAATAATGAGTTATGCTTAAAAAACATATATTTTTTTAACTAAATGTTGTTGTTCGTTCAGTGTAACGCAGTCCCTAGCATGTGAATTTCAAATTTCTTTTTGATTTTCATTTTCGTTTTTTTTTTATTTTTTTTTTATTTTAAATGTTTTATTGAATTTTAATCACCATAAATTTTAAATAAAATTTATAATTATATTGATGTTTAGCATATAATTTATTAAGTTTAAATATAAAATTTAAATAAATGATATACAACGGTTATGCGATAATCACTTAAAGTTGAGAAATCGTTTTTATTTACCAAAAAAAAAATGTGAATTTTAGTCAATTTATTTCACATTTTTTATTTTTGTAAATTTTTCATTCACGCTTGAGTATACAGGCTCTTTAAAGTTCGAGTTTCTTTTTTTAAATGCAAATTAATTACATATTTTGAATGGATATTACATACAGGTTGTGTATGACAAATGTTACACACGTACATTTCAATACATGTAATTGTGGCTCGAGAGGACACAAATTTTCATATTTTATACAACTTATGTGAGCAAATCGATTCAAGTCTGTATGTAAAATATTTCATATTGGCAGCTCTGTTCAAGTGTCGCTTGAGGAGAATCTCCGTCTCTATTCATCTTCTCTCTCTAGTAGGGACTTGTGAAACACTCGATTTGTCAGATTACGATGAAGCTCGAGTCAGACTTGTTTCCCTTTGTCGCCTCCAGCGCCTCTGTACAACAGGTTTTTATTGCCCTGGTTAATAGGCAATTTTAACTTGAAATAATAAATTGCCACTCAGAACTTAATTTGAAGAATATGGCGGTTAGTTGAGCAATTCGTTGACTAGTACAATTATTTTTGAGGTTTTTATTACGGAATTCACTATTTTTCGTTTTCTCTGCGATATCGGAGATATCAAATACACACTAAAAACATACAAAATTACACAACTTGTTTTAATTATGAAAGAAGCCAAGTAGCAATGGTTTGCAGATAGGAGTTGCAGATAGTGTTGCTGTAACACCACCAATGGGCTAAGAATCATTTTCCATCGCATTCATCTTATTTTTTTAATTTTATTACAAATTTTTTTTATAAGTCCACAAACTCAACAAACAAGGAGCTCCACACTCGCAGATTAGCAAATTACTCAAATATTTAATTTTTTGTTTGTTTATATTTTAATAATAATTTACAAAATGAAAACCTGTTAAAAGAAATAATTCACTATTTAAAAAGAAACTCAAACCTATTAGATCCTGTATACACAAAGGAATTAAAGGAAAGATTTCTTTTGCTTTTGCAATTAACAACAGTTTAGAACGTAATAATTGTGAACAATTAAAAGTTAGAATCCATTAAAATTAAATCAGAGATCTCATGTAGGATAGATAGTTAAACGAAGTTTCTTCCCAAAACATACGACTATATGTAGTCTCATTATCAAACAACTCATTCATAATTTACGAGGGTTGTTCAAGAAATAAGGAGACTTTCTCAATTCTGCATTAATTTATACAAGAATAGTTTCTTTCTTTTTTTTTGTAATGTGCTACCACTTACTTATAGTCTCCAGGCTATGGGTGGATAGATCAACCAGAATTTCTCAAAAATCTGTCGTTCGGAGACGACTTTAAACTGTAGGTCCCGCCACTCATGGCTAAAATTAACACACACAATAAAACTAGTGTCAGAAAATAGACGAATATTAAAGAGACATAAAAGAGAATTATCTGCAGATATCCGGATACATACATACATAAAGTAACGTTACTTTTTGAACAATGTTTTTTTTTTAACGAAGTCTTGCTTTATTTAAGAGGCTTTTCAAAAAATATTTAAAAAAAAAAGTTTATTAAAACTAACCGAAATTCTAAGATTTATTCCCTCGCATAGTTCAAGCAAAAAAAACAATATTCAGTACAAACTAATAGAGAGTAAGGTTGGCAATACAAAAAAACAAAGTTAAACAACAAATTTTGAAAATTGTTTAGACATTCTAACAGTACTAGTGTGTATCTTTTATGTTTTTATGTTTAGTACGTTAATTCTTTCTTTCTTTCTCTTTTTCCTTATCCTGTCAATCTGTATGAATGTTTGAATGTATATTAAATTAATAAATTGAGAAATTAAATTATGAATAAAACATGTTAACAAAAATTTAAATGGGAGCTGCTTTAGGCGTTTTTAGACGAAATAAAATCAAAAAACAGCTAAAAAAAAATAAAACAAAAATGCATAAAAAACAACAACAACAAAATACGAATTATTGCTAAAAACTAGTTTTTTTGGTTTATTTTGCCAAATTTATTGCATTTCAGAAGTGGTACAAAATGGAAGATCGTTAAATCCGAGTTTTAGCGAAGACTCTGTCGCAGATACCACTTTATTGAAAAAGAATTCCGATGGTAAGTTTATGCACGCCTCTATTAAAAAACAAACAAAACAAAAACAAAAGTAACTTTTTTTTTAATAACAATTAATTCAAAGTTGTCAAATGGATGTTGTTTTAAATGTTGTATTCAGAATGTAAACGATAACCGATTAATTATCATACAATAACAATAATAATAATCTTAAATATTTAAATGATTGACTACGATAACAATAACAGCGACAAAGTAACTCGTACTCGTACTCGTACTATATCGGTGGTTATTATGTACTTCCTATGTGTAGTATGTGTAGTAAAAATTCTCTTAGGTGAACACAGTGTGCATAATTTGTTTTTTTTTTTACTTTGCAATTTTTCTTGTTCTTGTTATTTTGTTTTTTTTTTTCTTAAGGGGCTGTCTAAATTCTTGGATCTTGATTTAAAACCGATAACAGGTCCATTGAGATTACAATGATGTATTAGAGGCTGGTTCCATAATATTTTTATTTTTATTTGGAAAAAAAAATTTCATAAGATATCGTTGAACGAAATCCATTATTTTTGGCACAAAATTAGAGGCTTTATTTAGCTAAGTTAACAACAATTCCAAAAAAAGAAGGTTTTGTTCGAACTTTAGAAACCATGCAAACTTTCTCCTAGAAACTCTTTTACTACTTGGTAAAACGATTACCCAACCGTATTGGGATTACGGTAAATATTTGCATTATTTTCGTAAGATATAAACCAACATACGTCCCGCCTACGTTCGGCTAATTCTAGCTTTAGGAAAAAATATGGATTTCTCTTAACTATAACTTATGCTTTTGAAAAACTTTCTTAATTATATACACAAATAAATATACATTTTCAATAAAATGATTAAACAAGTTTCTCTTTTGTACTTACCCTCAAAGAGCTTGCATTTGAAAGACGTTTGAAGCGTGGAAGTCTCTGAAAAAATATAGAAAAACGAAATTATTATAATTTTTTTTTTATTTTGAATTTTTGGTGGTAATAAAAAAGCATTTTTCAAGGGAACTAAAAAACATGGCTGTAATATCTTTATCGAATTCCTGTGATGAGTAGATAATTGCCCTCCTTTATGTGATTATATCAAGCGATTTTATGTATTTTAAATATTTATAAAAAAAAATATTTAAGAAACTCAACAAACAAACAAACAAACAAAAAATAGAAAACACAGATAAAATGTTTGCAATATTGTATAAATTTTCAAAATTTTAACTCAAAACAAAAATTCCACATTTTGTATATTGTATATAACAGCAGCATTTAATCCACGCTTCTTGGCCCCTAAACGCAGACACAGTTCTGTTTCATTGGGAAATTTAGCAACTTCTAACAGTGAGAGCCTACAGCCTTGTACATTTAGTATACAAGAGGATGACAATGACATATGTGAAGGATATAATAGGACAGCAATAATGAATGCGAATGAACTCAACAGCAACAGTAATAATGGCAATAATCGATCCAAATTAATATTCAGCAACGTCACCTCAATACCTATTGTACTTTGTGGCATGCTACAGAGCGATTTATTCGCCATGGCCCGGGAAACACCAACGGTTTGTGATAACAATTCACCGGGCGGTGAAGCACAGCTCTATGCCAAACAACAACAACAGCAGCAGCAACAACAACAGCAACAGCAGGGACGCCAGGGTCGAAAATTATACTTTAATGGAGTCGGTGACGATAATGAAAACAATAATGATACTCAAACAGGTCCATTAGATGAAGGCAGTGCGTAAAAGATACCTTTTAGAAAACAAAATTAAACCAAACAGTGCAATTGCTAAATAATGTACACCACTCCACTCTTTTTTTTTCCTTTAAAACTTGTTCCATACCATATTATATTTGATTATCCATGTAATATAAACGTATAAACGTGTTGTATTCTTTTATTATTATTCTTTTTATACCTACTCGTTAACTATATAACTTTGAAAACAGATCTCGTGTCTATTTCTTTAAAAAATTAAAAAATAAAAATTTTAATTATTTCAATGAAATGTCATCTGTGTTGAAAAAACCAAACCACTTGATAACCCCGGTGTCCAAATCCCTAACCACCCCCTCGTTTAAAAAGTATACAAATCAATGTATGAATATTGTATTTTGGCAAACGAATTTGTCTGCTTATCTAGCTCATGTTGTTAGTCAAACAATCAATCGGTCAGTTAGTAAAACAAATTTGCTGGTATTGAAAATGTAACCCAATGATGCTAAATGCAGTCCACTCCTTCTAATCACTTTTACACGCATTAACACCACCTTACACAACCACCACCACCACCACTACCACTGCCACCAACACCATCACCACCAACCTACTTAGACAATTTGAAAGAGAACATATGACTCAGACCCCCTTAATAGAGAGAGAGAAAGAGGTACAAATCATTGCAAGTCTGCAAATACCTCAACGGGGGCAGAGATGTTCGCATAGATATTTTTAAAAATCAACACACATCCATATCTACTATCTATCGCATGCACACAAAATTTTTAATTAACCTCAGTTAGTTTTGCCTAAAATAGCACTTCTAATGGCACGTTCGGTATTTTAGAATCCTTAAAATGCAAACAAAAAAAATCTTCTTTTTTTTCTATGATTTCAATATTTAAGTTGTGTATGTGTGTGTGTGTGTGTGTAGGTGTAAATCTAGATTTACATGCTCGTACATAAATTGTGTAGTTTTTGATATGCAAGTAGTAGTCCATTGTGTATTATACATGTACCATAAGTATGTACATATACCATGCATACATGCATACATATACCATGTAGTACTACATAATAATTTTTCTATCGTTTTATTAGAATTTACAAAATTTTGAATGTGTCTGTAGTAGTACTATATCTATATAAATATGTATATGTATGTTAAAGTGATCTCTGAATGGTTCTTTATGTACAAATAAGTTTAACATTTGGCTAACGATTTACTAATAATTAAAATTGTTTATATTTTTTGTATTCTTTTCTTCAATTGATTCAAAACAGATGAAGATGATGAACCACGCTGCACCCAATTAACAAGTCAGCATAAGACTGCCATAAGATTTATTAGAAAGGTAAGCAAAACATTTATTTTTATACGATTTCAAAATGCAGAATATTTCAAGTTCGAGTGTTTTTTTATTTTTTCAATGGCAAATTGAACACATATTTTCAATGGACTATAGCTGGGTATGTTGTGACGAGGAGGACTTGGAGACTTTCGGACACCTCCTCTTCAACTGTCCTCCCAAAAGAAAAAGAACTATTTAAAATGGAAACTCGAACTTGAAAATAACCTGCAACACTGAACACTTTTTTTAAATATTATTACTATTTCACTATAATAAGATCACTTACTTACTATTAGTGTACAATCGGATCAGAAAAGTCACCCAATTCTTTTTCAATAAAATAATGAGAAATATACGCTAAAAGGCAAAAATCCGTATTTAAAATGGAGTGTTAAAAATTTTACAAAAAAATATTGAATTTTTACCCAAAAAAAATCCGCCATATTTAACAGTTTTTTTTGTATTTATAAAACACGCTTTCCATTCCCAATTCAAACAAGAAAAACAAACGATTTTTATATGCACCCTTCTAACACTTTAATATCGTATCTACGTACATGCATATTTACATAATAAAGTCTTAAAAATTCATGAAAGGTTAGTATGTATGAGTCTAAATTAGACTTTTGAAGAGATTTTTCCCTCAACAATAATGAAGAAAGATTGTGGGATTTAAGCAATGCAATAACATCGTGTGACCACAACATATCGTTCCAATCATCCTGCAATGAGCAATTAATTATATTTGCGGGCTCATTAAACTCAATAGGAAATTGATTACGATACAGTTTTCGATTAAACTTTTCGAATTGGGTGACGTTAAGTTTTTCGTTTAGCTTATGAAAAATTCAATTATGTATTTGGGATTTTGGTTTAAAATGAAATTTAATTCACAAATTGTACACAGTATTTTGAATTGTTAAGCATTTTTTATATAGAAATTTCAATTTGTACGAATATTTTTCAGTTAAAATATTTTGTTGCCCGGCGTAAATTTAAAGAAGCCCTCAAACCGTATGATGTTAAAGATGTTATGGAACAATATGCCGCTGGTCATGTAGATTTATTGGGACGAGTTAAAAATGTTCATGCCAGGTAAATAATTCTTTTTTTGTTTTATTGATTTATTCACATAAGGGCAACAACTAATATCACAATTTATTTAAATGTTTACATCTATACATACGTAAATGCTTATATACAGACTGGACCAAATATTGGGAAAACAAGGTTCCAAATCAAAAGACGCTTATGCTTCTAAAATAAGCTTAGCATCCAGAGTGGTCAAAGTCGAAAGACAGGTAAACTCATATTTGCATACCGTTTACTAAAAGGCGTTATTTTATTACAAGTTTATGTTTTACTTTATGTATGTATGTATGTGCAGGTGGCCGATATAGAAGAAAAATTAGATATTTTATTTAAAGCTTACATGGAGGACCGTCAACGGTTTCAGTCTCTTCCCCTTAATCCTCAGGTCTCTAAACATTCCAACAACAATCACCTCCCCAACTACGGCCACTGTGGTCTTAATAACACTAGTAATAATAATCAAGCTGTTGAATGGCAAAATCGCACAGCGAAATCAAATGATGCTATAGCAGCCACAACATCTTTGGATGCATCAACGACCACAGCAGGGCTGTGCCCCTCTCAGGGGACCAATGAATATACAAAGGTTTGCCCTAAACACATCAAATGTAACATAAACAGAATCTTACTTACAAACCTATTTTTGTGTTTCTAGTCTTCCGATACCTGTTCATATCCCTTATCAGCCGATATTAGACCGGCCCGTGTTTATCAACAGCGTAGTAGTGATGGCTTTATAGCCGATATAGACAGTAGAACTAAAAAGAGAGTAACCTTAAGGTAATTTATTATTTTTTGAAAACTTTAATACAATGTTCTTCTGTTGCTATGTATACATATGCTTGTATTTTATTATTGTTAATAGATCAATATCACAACCGTATGAAAAAGATAGTCGAGCGGATGAAGTAGCGATAACAATACCAAATATAGAAACACAATCATTAGGTTCTAGTCCCGGACAAAGGCCGGAAAGTTCAAGTAAGTTTCATTTTTGAAAAAATATTCGTAATAAGAGAAAAATATTTGTTTTGATTGCAGTAATACTAATAGATGAATATGAAGATTTAGAAGAAGAAGATCTCAATTGCGAAGAAGAATTCGATCAATATCCATCGTGGGAAATTGACAGTGATGCCGTAGTCGATGCAGATGCTGAAGGTGATTGTGATGAAACAACGGAAGATACCGCCTTATTACACCGACCAACACGTACTGCAATAGTTATAACACCTATTAGTCCCGTTAGTTGATATAATTTTATGCTTTTGAAAAAGAAAACAAAAGTTATTGAATCTATTGATCATCTCTATTGGTTTTTTTTTTAGGTAAGCTCCGCACATAATCTCCAAAGTATGGATGACCAAAATGCTCCTACAATCAATAAATCAAATTTACTATCGCCGGATTCCGGATAGCAATCGTAACATATGTATATATTTTTATTATCGCTTACAAATTTATACTCTTGTGTTCAAAATAAAAAGAAAAGAAAAATAGATGCATAAAAACAAAATATAAAAATAAGCTACAGAACTAAATAATGAAAGCAAAACAAAAGTATTTTCACCCAAATAAAAACAAAACAAATTAAATCAAATCAAAATGTAGTTTTTTTTGTTACTATACATGGGAAGTATAAGCGGTAATATTAGTAATCAATACGAAAATTGAAAACTTATAGTTATAGTTATAGGCTGTCGAGTGCACAACAGCACAAAATCACACCAAAGCCAATGAGCTGTATACTTCAATCCTTTACCCATTAATTGAATGATCTCACTAACGATTAAAGCTTTATAACATGGAAAAAGATGAATGCAGAATTCAATATCGGAAACCTGCCTCCTTATCGCAGGACTGTTTACAAAGCAGAATCATTTCCAACCATAAACCATATTTAATTCTAAACATATAGGATTAACGACTATTGTAAGATTTGCGTTCACAATTTAAGCATCAATATAGAAAGTTATGGCTGCAGAGTGTGCCGGCACAAAAACACACCAAACCAATGAGCTGTATACTTCAATCCTTTACCCATATATTGAATGATCTCACTAACGCCTAAAGCTTTCTAACATGGGAATAGATGAATGCAGAATTCAATAGCGGAAACCTGCCTCCTTATCGCAAGACTCTTTACAAAGCAGACTAGCATTTACACTTGCCACTTTAACTACCATAAAGCTGTAAAGCCCATAGACCATATTTAATTCTAAACACACAGGATCACCGGCTATTGCAAAATTTGCGTAGACTGCGGCAAATGATAAACCAATCATATTACAATATACCTGCTTGGCCATGATCAAATTGGAATATCTCCCGTATTATTAATTCAAGAGATATTAGCAACCAAACTTCAGGCACAAACAATTTGTATTTCCTGGCGTGCCCTTGGTATCACTCTGTCTTAATGTGAAAATGTATGTTTGTTTTTTATTCATATACAGGAAAATTATTTATGTATGCATCTACTCACTGCTTTTTTTTTTCTTTTGTCCCATTCGCTCATTCCACCACAATTTGTTTAATGCACCACAATTTGATCACTTTTCATATTTTCATTTAATTCCACTTCACTTGATTTTCTTTATTTAATTTCTAACTTTTCCCGAATTACATTTATTTTAGCCAGCACAACGCACACAGTTTACCGTTACCGAATTTGGCGCTAAACTAGTGATGGCAAAATGGAAAAAGTAGTAAATAGCTAAACCGGCAGAGTTGTACTTGAAAGTAGTAGAGATACGTACGAATTATATCAGGGCTGTACAAAAATAAAAAATAGTATCGAACATTTTTTAATAGGATTTCAAGAGGAAAAAATACAGACTATCGTAATTTAGTTTTTTTTTTGTTAAACTTTTTAGTGTTTTATAGAGATAAAGAAAACGAATGTTTTATTTAAAGAGTCCACCAATCCGTACAGCTATACCTTAAGTTATAGTGCCTTAACGTAAACGACACGGAGAAGCAGAAACACCCAAGGGATTGGAGGAGAAAAACACACGAAAGATTTCTTCCAACTTGACGGCTCTTGCCAAATAATGTTGACACATAAAAGTTGTCAAGGAGGACGCAAGAAAATGCAGGTTTGTAATGAGCACAAGCATCATGTATAATAGGCTGTTCAAAATCTATTTCATATTTAAGGTCTCCTATGTAATACGAGATGCCGAAGAAAAACAACATCGAAATGGTATCAATGCCATGCAATTGGATCCGAATAACGGAAAATTATATTCAGCCGGCAGAGATGCCATCATACGTGTATGGAATTCACGCACAGAATCGAATGAAAAATATATACAATCAATGGAGCATCACAACGACTGGGTCAATGACATTGTTTTGTGCTGCAATGGTCGAAATCGTAAGTGGCAGCCTGAGATTTATTACTTGGTAGCCATAGTGACATTATTCACCATTTTTCTTTATTTTCCATAGTGATAAGTGCTAGCTGTGATACCACTGTTAAAGTGTGGAATGCTCATAAAGGTTTTTGTATGTCAACTTTAAGAACACATCGTGATTATGTACAGGCTTTGGCGTACGCCAAAGACCGGGAGCAAGTAGCCAGTGCCGGCTTGGATAAAGCAATCTTCCTGTGGGACGTAAACACACTTACAGCTTTAACTGCCAGTAATAATACAGTCACCAGTAAGTATTATGCTCTTAATACCTCATTATATATTTAAGATTTTTGATCCAAAATGTGTTTAGAAAGAGAATTCTTTTAATATGACAGAAATTTGCCTGATTTTTTAATTAAAATCTCATTCGTTATCTCTACACAAGACCTCTTGATTAATTTATCGTTTAATCATCTCAAAATTAAAGTACTTTTAGTATGATTCATGTTGCCTTGCTTTTCTATTTTTAATTGATGTTAGAATTTATAAAACATTTCATTTGCGAATTCATATTTTAATAGCCTCTAGTCTTAATGGTTCAAAGGATTCCATATACAGTTTAGCCATGAATCCAGCCGGCACGGTAATTGTTAGTGGCTCTACAGAGAATATACTGCGTGTGTGGGATCCCCGTACCTGTATACGCAACATGAAATTACGTGGTCACACGGAGAATGTTCGAGCACTGGTAGTTTCAGCGGACGGCAATCAGGTTGTATCTGGTAGTTCAGATGGTACTATAAAAATATGGAATCTAGGGCAACAACGCTGTGTCCAAACTATACACGTCCATAAGGAGGGAGTTTGGAGTTTACTCATGACCGAAAATTTTCAATATATAATATCGGGCAGTCGAGACCGTAACATAGTCTTAACAGAGTTAAGAAATCCGAGTAATTCAGTGGTGGTGTGCGAAGAAAAGGCTCCAGTATTAAGTTTATGTTTCAACATTGATAAAACGGGTGTATGGGCGACAACTTGGAATTCCGATATACGCTGTTGGAAGTTGCCGCTTTTCGACAAATGTACCTTGAACTCTAGTGGAGGTATGGATGCCCAATGGACAAATACAGGCACTGAATTGGCGTGCATTAAAGGTAAAATATTAAACAAATTCATAGACTGTATTTCTAGTTTATTTGTTCATTGCTCTCATTTTACATTTTAGGTGGTGCTGCTATCAAAAAATGTGTTGTGTTAAATGATAAACGCCACATTGTTACAAGAGATACGGAAGATAATGTGGCTATATATGATGCGTTGCGTGTTGTGAAAAAAGAAGAATTGGGCAAGGTTGATTTCGAAGACGAAATCAAGAAACGCAATAAGCAAGTGTACATTCCTAACTGGTTCACAGTCGATTTAAAAACAGGCGTAAGCAGTTCAATTATTATATACATATTACAAATCTTTGGTAATTGCTGTAAAATTTTGCAAACAGATGCCTACCATCGTCTTAGGACAAGATGAAGTGGATTGCTTTTCTGCCTGGGTGTCAATAGAAGCTGGTCTTCCCGAATGTTCCGAGCCGCAGTCCGAAATTAAGGTCTCTCATACGTCTTCTCTTAAAAGTGGAACAAAATATAAAATTTATTATTTATTTAGATAAATTATGGCAAATTGTTGTTAGAAGCTTTATTGGAATACTGGACACCGCCTCATAGTTTGCCTCCAAATGAAATGGAACAGGATATAAGAGGCAATGGATTTTTTCAAGTACCCAAACATACACCCGTCATTTTTAGGTATTTAAAAGCATTTAAGTGTACTTAATTTTTAAGAGAAATGTTATTTTGTTTACAATTAGCGAGGTTGGTGGTCGTACGGTTTGCCGTTTATTGGTCAGGGATGCTGCGGGAGAAAGCGAAAGTACTTTGCTTCACGAAACTGTACCTCAATGGGTTACCGATGTGGTGATTGAAAAAGCCACACCTAAATTCTTAAAAATACCATTTTTCCTAACACCGCATCCACAAATGGGTAAACCTGAAAGAACTAAAAAGGTGGTTGTGTGAAATTTTTAATATTTGATGTGTGAAACATAGCAAAGTATTGTACTTTCAGGATCGCTTAGTTGCTAATGAATTTATACAATGTCGCAAAGTGTGCGAACATGTTTTGGATAAAGTGCTGGGAGCTGAAACAACGCCGAGTGGCGGCAATGCGTCCAGTTCTTCACAAAACAGTCAAAGCGATGCCAATTCAGAAGGCTCTCAAGTTCCTGCTGAAGATCGCATTGAACTGTGGTGCAACGATGTGGTATGTTATATCGGATCGTTCGTCGAAAACATTAATTTTTTTATCACTTTAAATCATTTGTACTTCACAGGTTGTAGATCCCAATATGGATTTGCGTACAGTTAGGCATTTTATATGGAAACAGTCAACAGATCTCACATTCCAATACAAAACTAAGCCAAATTTTTCTTATGATGGAAAACTTTGAATACAAGTTTTGAGAGTGGTTTTTTTGTTTTTTTGTAACTTTCTTATAACAAAACTTTTAGCACAAATCATTAACAAGTTCTATAAACTGGTTCTTTTGATTTGTTCTTAACCAATCTCGGATAGAAGCAGAAGCGTTAACATTAAAAAACAAAAATCATAATAGCTAGAGAAGAATGAAAAAGAAAAAAAAAAAAGAGAGACATGCCAAAATAAATATCAAACTGAAAGGATTTTTATTTAGTTTGTTGTTTAACTTATTACTGAATTACAATAACAAAACAAATATATATATATATATATATATATATATATATATATATATATAAATTTGAGACTAAATTAGACTCATTTTGTATTAAAATTAAAGAAAACTTTTCGCGTAAAACTTACCATTTTTTCAATACTCATTACAAACCAAACCTATGCATTTCACTTAATATTTCTAATGTTTTTTATATCGTTCTGAGTTCATATTTCTTTGAAGGAAGAACTGATTGAAACTAGAAGGAAAATAACAACAACAACAAACTAAATAAATTCTTATTGGTTAAAGGAATAAAGTACAGACATGTTGTTATTCATTTTTAAATTATAACAATTATTATTATTAAAATATGATTATGATTGATTGATGCTGAAAATAAAAACGATCAGATGAAACAATGCCAATTTAACTAAAGGCAAAAATCTATACATATATAATGTAAATATTACTACTTAAACCTATACGAGTTTATTTCTTATTAGTACAGCCCTTCAGGCTCGCCTTTTGATTTTATAAAATTCATAACTCACATTAGGGAATGCCGTTTGTTCTGTTACGTAGTGTTTTTGTACTTTAACTACCTCATTCTGGACCCTGTTGCTCGATGCTTATCTATTAATCTTAATATATTACCCAAGTCACGCTTCAAGATATAGGGTATGTCGTCCGTCTCTAACGACAACATCGGTCTTGTAGCTATTTGTTTAGCATAGTTCCACAGGCATGTATCACGCAGTGAACGTATGGGTTGATGTATGGCAATTAATTTTCTACAAGGTATCCATTGTGAGCGATTCTGGGGATCACGTACTCTATACAATTGTGGCCAAAATATGTCCTGGTGTTTCACCTGCATACGTTCACCTGTTTCCGAGTCACGAAATATCCAGGGATGTGTGACAAATGTATTTGCTTTAACGCCTGCACCCGGCTTGAGCATAGTAAAGAAATCTTGCCTGCCATCAAAGTCCATCCAGTATAAATTAACAAATCTTTGCGTAGTATTTAGAAAAAACACAAATGTCTGTTCCAATGAATTCTGGGCTGCCAACAAGGGAACTGGCTGATAGCCCGAGGGATTTGAGACCTCAACAGCCATATTTAAAAGATGTTTTTTTTTTCAACAAACTCACAATCTGTTTTTACTTTTTTAAATTAATATTATTATTAACAAAATTGTCTCAATTTAATGCACAATGCAAAACAAAAAAACAAATAATAAACTGTAACAAGTGTAAAATATCAGTAGTTACCGTGTTGCCAGATGGCTGCATTTAGATACACTGTAAAAAATGCACTCATCTTATATATTCTAATTCAGTGAAGTTTTGACATTCAATTTTTTACAAACAGTATTTTACCAACACACTTACAAATTAAAAGAAACTGATTATAAATTTGCGTTGAATATAGTCGTTCAATTTTCGTTCAACAAAACAGTTGACGATGTAAATCGGTTTTATAAAATTTTCTTTTTGACCAACATATCTCGAAAAAAATTAAAACAAAGTTAATTTAAAATTCCATGCAGCATACGTTACAGCTATCAATATATCAAGCGGTAAAATATTTTTACAATAGTTTGACTGTCCTACATATAAAACAATATCCAATAGGAACAACTTTTTTTTAGCACAATTTAATATATTAGCATCACTGCTCCAATAGTTGTTGTCTATTTGACACACTGGCTTTTGTTTACACCAATATTATCAGTCGGCAATTTGGAAGAAAATTTTTGCATCGATTAAGTTATTAGATTTTTGCTCAAAAATAAGAGATTTTTGCCTAAAAATACAAAACTGCAAAGAAAATATTTAAATATAAGCATTAAACAAACATGGTAATAACATCCAACAACTTACGCAGCCAACTTATGGCATTAGTTAACTTTTCGGGAACACACAAAGAACAAGCCGACCGGTATAGACAACTGCTTGAGGTGGTGCTCACCAATCACGGCAGTGAACTGATAGAAACTTTAAAATTGTTTGTAGAAGCCATTGTCAATGAACATGTTAGTCTTGTGATATCAAGGCAGATTTTGAACGATGTTGGTATTCAACTAAGCAAATTGCCTGATGAGGTGTCTAAGCAGGTGTCACATTTCACTTTGGAAAAAGTACAACCGAGAGTAATCTCATTTGAGGAGCAGGTTGCCGGTATACGTCAACATTTGGCAGATATTTACGAACGTAATCAACAGTGGCGTGATGCGGCCAATGTTTTAGTGGGTATACCCCTAGAGACAGGTCAAAAACAGTACACTGTGGACTATAAACTGGAGACGTATTTGAAAATAGCTCGTTTGTATTTGGAAGAAAATGATTCAGTACAGGCTGAATTTTATATAAATCGGGCATCTCTATTACAGGCAGAGACCAGGAGTGAAGAATTGCAGGTACATATTAAAAACAAAATCCTAAGTGGGTTTCAAAATTGTATGAAGATAACTCATATCTACACACTTGAGTGTAGACAATGTCTTAAATTGGAATGCTTGTACGTTTTACTGCCTACATTAATATGCTTAAAATATCAATCAGCTATCGGTGTTTACTTAAGAGATTTTCTTTCTATTTTTCAATTCAGGTCCTTTATAAGGTTTGCTATGCTCGAGTTTTAGATTATCGTCGTAAATTTATCGAAGCTGCACAGCGTTACAACGAACTCTCTTATCGCGCCATAGTGGATGAAGGTGAACGATTGACTGCCTTAAAAAAAGCACTCATTTGCACTGTTTTAGCCTCTGCTGGACAACAACGTTCACGCATGTTAGCGACACTATTTAAAGATGAACGTTGTCAGCAACTGCCAGCTTATTCGATTTTAGAGAAAATGTATTTAGATCGTATTATTAGGCGTTCTGAATTACAAGAATTTGAAGCTTTATTACAACCTCATCAGAAGGCCGCCACGGTCGATGGTTCTTCGATATTGGATCGTGCAGTATTTGAACATAATCTACTATCTGCCAGTAAGCTGTATAATAATATTACGTTTGTTGAACTAGGCGCTTTGCTAGAGATACCAGCAGAAAAAGCTGAAAATATTGCCTCGCAAATGATCACCGAGAGCCGTATGAATGGTTATATTGATCAAATCAGTGGCATTGTTCATTTCGAAAAACGCGAGGTTTTACCTTTATGGGATCGTCAAATACAATCGCTGTGCTATCAGGTCAATTCGATTATTGAAAAAATCGCTGCCACTGAACCAGACTGGATGGCTCACACGTTGGATGAAATTAATTCTTAAATGTATAAGTTTTCATTGTATTTGATTAAAATAAAGAGCCGGTGTAGACAACTTTACTCTTTTCTTTATTCTTCATTGTAATAAGTGTTCTTCTAATCATTTGTTAAATTATTTGCTAAATTTTTAAATAAAATTTTTCAGATTTAATTATAAACTGCTGTTTCCAAATTGATTTTTATTAGAAATGTTAAAAAAGAAGTCCTAATGGAACACACATAATCCCTCTTCTAACGGGCCAAAACTAGCTGCTCTTAATTAGACAGTTTAATTATTAACAGGGAAGCATACATTCGAATTTGAAAATAAAAACAAGTTTTCCCATTAAAATTTATGTCTTTTATATTCTTCACAGTTTTATTATCTATTTTACAAAATTTATATCTTTTTTGTTTACCTGAAAAAGTAGTATTTTAGTTTTTGGGATTTTAACATTAGAGCTTAGCTTCTACTTTATGTATATAGTAATGGAAAGTATTTCATACTCAATTGTACAACTTATAATAATTATAATATAAATCATTAAAAGATTAAAGATTCGTTAACCAAATCATAATTTTAACTATGAAAAGTAATATAAACTTAAAGAAATGTGCGTAAAATTGATTTCACCAACACCGACGACCAATATCGTCTTTGTTTCTTTTTTTTTTGTAGCATCAGTTCAGTTTTTTTTTATTACAAAATTCACAAGAAAAAGGTAGAAAATCCAAGAGAAAGAAATAACAAATGCAAATTAAACTAAAAATTAATAATAAAAAATGTCTTAAATATTAGAAATAGAAATGGTTCTAGGAAAAACGACTCGATCATTTAAGTGTCATTAACATAGGTGGGTGGGTGGTTATTTATAAATGATTTGACAAGTTTTCTTTTACAAGTTTTTAAAAGTTTGTTATTTTTTTTTTTTCAAATGAACTCCAAAACAGTGAAAAACAAATAATTAGAGAAAACAATATGAAAAGATGGTTAACAAAACAAAAAATGTTATTCAATGTTTTAAAGGAGTGTAATTAAATCTACAAATTATGATAATGATAGGAAAATACAGGATAAGTTGATGAAGACGAACTGTATCATCCTTGATTATTTGTCGTGCCAGCCTCTTCATTCAATTGTAATTGGGCTAAGGTGCGAACAACAACGCCGCGATTAACGGGTGTTAGATTTTGACATAGACCCACCACAGCGTCCAATGTGACTTCGGGACAATCCTAAAAAAAAAACAATAATTAATATACATATAAATATCAAAACACACATTTACTAGTAGAATATGAAAACTTAATTAAAACTTACTTGTAACATGTTTGTTATGGTGGAAATGATGGCATCTTTGCGTACCGCATTAATGTTGCGGTTAACCGTTGAATCTGGTTTACCTTGTTCCAAATACCAACTAACCATTTCTTCATTTTTATCCCAGATGTAAGACTGAAATGAAAAAGAGTTTTATAGTTCTGAACTACTATTTTTATGTTCTGTATTTATACCTCTGTTGTTCCCTTGTCTTCCACTAACCAACGTCTTAACATTTCTTTAGCTTGACCCACAGACAGATTGTCCTGAGCCTTAACAATCTTTTTAATAAACGAATCTTCAAGCAATAGACGACGTAGACGCCAGTATAACCAGGCACGGGATGTACGCCAGGGAACAATTTCATTAATACAACCCTTTTCAAGCATTCTTTCGGGCGTATCATGCAAGTCAGCAAAGTGTACAGCTACTGTATGGTACACATGTACCAAAGCGCTGATACGTTCTTTGATCTTATCGTCAAATAGGGCAGCTTTGACCTTATCACCACTGGCTAGTGCCTCATCCATTTGTTTTTTCAACTAAATTAAAATATAAATATTTTTATAGTTCCTTTCGTTCTCTTTTTTTCATATGTTCAAAAAAACACTTACGTCTATTGTTGTGGCATCTAAACGGTGAATTGTTTTGACTAGATCTTTTTCTTTGTACTTGATTTCCACAATACCCTCTGGTTCTAAGACGCCAGCTCTGGCTTCTGGGTCAGCATAGGATTCCATATAGCGGGGATTAATTAACGAATCTAATACAGCCCAGGCGCCACCACGCAATTCAGCATTGGGAGGCAAATAAATTAAAACGGGCTTTTTGTATTCTCTCAAACCATCAACAATGTAGGCGCCGAATTTCACAATCTGCTCGTACATATCCTTCATGCCACCGGAGAAACCACGCCAGTTAGCGAATACGATTAAAGGCAACTCTTCGCGACCAAAGTCCTTAATAGCTTGGGCAGTTTTGTAAGATGAATCTGGATACCAAACTTGACCAGCTTGTTGCAAAGTCTAATTGATTTAAAACAACGAAAGTTAAGTCACTGTCTTCAAATGTGCGCCATAAAAACTTACCTTGGCCTCCGAGTCTAAGTTAGCAGGATCAGCAGGCATTTCCACCTCTACAGTACGTGTTTCTACAGCTATAACGCCCACAGGAATACCACCTAAGCGCGCACGACCAGTGACAACAGTCTTGGCCCAAGGAGCCATTATTTCGCTCCAAGAGTCACGATCGAAGAAACCATTCTCCCACACATTGGCATTGGCTTTTCATATAAAAACAAACAAAAAATTAATAAATAAAATTTAATTTTAATAGCAATTTGTCTTACCTGGATTGATTCTACCCGCTAGCATACAACGTGGATCGTAAGGTGATTTTGTGGGCATAAAATCGACCGGTCTGTCGATAGAATCATTTGGTAAAACGATAGGCAAATCACAACCAATATATGCTGGTATATAAGACAACCAATCTAATATTGTGTAAACACCATTCAAATCCACAGCTTCTGTTTTGTGAGTGACACCATTATTGTACATAATTTGTACACCACCCAACTGATTATTCGAAGCGTATACTTTGCGACCCAACAATTTGTTGAGGGCAGCGTAACCGGTTAAGATAATATGTGAGTTCTCAATCTGAATCACACGCTGACCTAAACGTACCAAATAGGATCCAATACCAATGGTTCGGCAGGTGACCATAGAAATGGTAACAATTTCTTCGTAGGCTTGAGATGTTTCACCAGCTATGAGACCAGCATAGCGTAAGTTTTCAACACCCAACCCTTCGGTTTTGCCAATAATATCCGTTATTTTATATCTAGGCTCTCCTTCGTCCTCGATGAGAATGGCACGTACTGAATTCAAGTTGGCCACTTTGCTGTAGTCTTCGGTCGTCAGGTACAAATATTTGAAACCCTTATCGGGTTCTTCCGGATCTTCCCATGCCACTTTAAACATGGCTTTCACCTCTTCAGCCAAACCAATGCGAGCACCGCTATTAACTGAAATGTAAATCTAATAAAAAAAAAAGAAAAATGCAAATTAAGAATCAAAATAAAAACTTCTAAATTCTCTATTATATGTATGCAGTATACTGTATGAAGAAAACTTACTCTTGGAACTTTTCGTTGTCTGGCTAGTTGCGAGGCCTTGTGGAATACAATATCCTCTTGAATGCCAAAGGAACCAATAAAGAATGTCAAGTCGTTGGCAATGACAATAATTTCACGACCCTCAGGATATTCAGGAGTAGCCAACACAATACGCCATGCCACCATACCACACTAAATATTAAAATAGAACATATTAAATATATTCTTGCGGCATATAAACTCTTTTAATTCTTACCGTATTCTCTCCTGGCAAACGTTTCATTTCGACAAGATTATCTCCCTCTAAAACGAGTTCTACACACTCAAGTAAGATTTTCTCGGGAGTACGTACATCAACAGTGGGACGTGCCAGCGAGAATTCTCTCCACAGACGTTCTGTCATTTGACGGAACATGTCAGGAATGTCGTAAACATATGTGGTGCCATTGCTTTGAGCTTGGAAGCGTTTTTGTTGCAAGAAATCTTTGGTCATATAAGGTGTCGAAATAGGCAAACCGTGCAGAGAACCTTGTTTTTCACCATAAGCTTTGAATTTAATCTACAGAGAACAATTATTTACATTTAAATATATTCATGCCGTTTATGAATGTTTTCAGATATGCAAACGTAATACATACCACTCCGGTTTCCTTGTCTGTATGTTCGGTATACATTGATATGTCCAGGAAATAGCCAGAGTCATTGGCTATACATAAACGTACAGTCTGTGTGGGCGACTGAGTATTTTGTCTGATTAACATTTTCAATTCAGCTTGCAAAACACGCAACTTCCATAATCTGGGTCCATAACGCATTATCATTTTCGTAACGGATTCCTCAATCTTTGCTGGATCCATTATAACAGTGGGCACAAAGTTAAGGAAAATGTGGTTACAGTCCGTGCGTTTGGCGTGAGGATGCGAGAAGGCAACTTCAAGTTCATCCATTGCTTCGAGTAAAACTCGTTCACCCTCATTTTGTAGATATTCAAAGGAGGCTTCTTTAGTTATCAGATCAGAGTGACGTATAATTGAGCGTATGAAGAAACGATAATCGGTGACTTCTTGTCCCTTGGATACCTTAGCTCTGCCCAGGTATAAATGCATTTTTTGATTGGCAGTTGGCAATGCTTCGAGATCATAGGTTTTCATGCGATTCAATTCCAATTGGAAGGCACAAGCCGGCTCTAAATGACGATAAATGCGATCTTCTTCAAAGTTGTCGCGTGCACGATAAGTGAAGAATTTCGGGAATTGACGTCTAAGAACAATCAAAAAATGCTTGCGTTAGAAAGTAAAAGAATTATGAACTGCGAATACTTACTTCTTTAGAGCAGCAAAAGTTATACGACGTATTCTTCGCTGGAAAAGTTCTTCGCGATGCAGTTTACAGAAGCTGCCAAATATTTGAGCCATCTGTATATCGTCCATTTCACCAGTTTCACGAACTGCAACATTTATAATGTGAATGGGTTCGGTGGACTTGGCCTCTTCAGCAGCATTTGCTCTCGTAATGGGATCCGACAAGGAAACATTAATGGATGTGCTTAAACGGCCATCGCTCATTGAATCTGCCGCTTCTACTGCCTCAAGAACTTTAGCACTAACCATGGCAGGTGATGCCAAGTCTTCAAGCAAATCTAATATCTCGTCTGAATACATTTCAAAGTGCTCGAAGGAATCGAAAGCAGACATGCAACCGGTACGCAAATAAGTACCGCCGGCATTTTCTACACCATTCTCAGTGCCCTCGGAAGCCAGGCGCAAGAAAAGTCTATTCGGATGGGCAGTGGGTAACAAGAATTGGAAGTGGACCAATGGCAAACCTCCGGACAATTCCAAGTGCTGCAAACAAGTCAACTCATAAGAGGTATAAGCTCTTCTTACATACACTTCAAGGGCAGCATTGCAAACGGCACGATTTGAGTGGTAGAAGAAATCATGCAAAATATCAAATATAGATGTTTCTGATAGAATCAGACGTTGCAAGTTCTCAGGATGGAAATCATGGCCATACATATCTACTGCCGACAAGAATATGGACTCCATTTGATTATGTCTTAGTTCATATGCTGGCTGATGGGCAGCTATTAACACTTGTCTCGATCTTAAAGCAACACGCGAATGTTCGGCTCGGTGAAGCGATGTCAATTCACTTAAAGTGTTGGCCAATTCATCAGTTAGACCGGGTTCATTTGCCCACAAATGATCAATAAGTAGAGTAACCAAGAGATTCTTCTTGGCTACTTGGGAATGCGAGAATATCGTGTTTACCACCGTCTTCATATCATCCTTGTTACGTTCTCTAACTAAGGCAACACACTTATCGTAATGTCCATGTTGGAATTGCGATTCAACGTCATAGTATTGTCTTAATAACTCATGTACAGCAGCCTTCATACGTCCACGTATACCATTTCTGTAACGTTGCACCAGTTGTACGATGGCTTGAGTGGTAAGGAAGAAATTATCACGATCGGCACGTTTTTGCAAAGTGGCAGCATGGGAGTCAATAACACTGGCAATTTGTTGCGAAGGGAATTGAGCCAAAACACTGGTGATATTGCGCTCATACAGAGTCATAAGTTTGCGAATTTTCTTTTCCACTGATATGGGTATACGTCCAGAAATTGAAGCGATAACTTCTTGCAACTCAAGTAGAGGTAAGGATGGATCTCTTAAACTTTGCATAAATTTCTCAATTGTATCTCTTAAACGCTGAGCATTGTAAGGTTCTGGTAAACAATAGCCAGCCAAAGTATTTTCCAAAATGGATTTGTAAGTGTTGTGAACTCGGTTAAGTTTTTCTGGAACGGGAGGATTTTCAGGCTGAGGAAACTGTCCTTTATATGGTTGGGCCTTGGTAACTAACGAAGGATCGTCGAGTTCTAAATGTCCCAGTAAAGAACCGGGATCTAAAACAGCACCAGGTCTTTTCACGAATGTGACGGTACCTGATTCCTGAGAGGTCAATGTCATAACCATTTTCATTACTTCAATTTCTGCATAGGCTTGGCCTTTGACAACATGAGCGCCATCTTCAACTAAAAGATTAATCAGTTTACCAGCCGAAGGACTTCTTAACAAAGAAGGATCGTTTTCCATTTCAAAAACACACGTCTGGTTGCCAATCACAATACGATATCGATCAACTTCCTCCTTCATATATGTGGTATATGAAGCCCCATCGAATGACAACAACATGCCGCCATCTGACAGGCGATGCACTTCCACTTCTTTAAACGAGTTATTCATTAAAAGGAAATAATTGTTGGCACCACTTTTGGCTGTTTGAACCTTATAACGATTGCCGTCATTGATCAATTCTACATCGATAACATTGGTCAAAGTGTTTGCAGCTTGTATTTGACCCTTTTCCAAAGATGTCTGAAAGCTTGTGAATGTTTCGCTTATTTGACGATCGGCTATATGTAAAGCACCACACATTACACCCAATAAGATGTCAGGCTTTTCTGACTGCACCTTTTCGGCAATCAAAGCATCCAACCATGCCGTATCAATGCTATTGTCCAAGAATCTGTTGGTTTCTAATAATGTTATCAGATATTCTACTGTAGTACGGAAATCACCTCTAATTGACAGCTCTTTAAGAGCGATTACTAGATTCTCTCGAGCTTGTTGACGATTTTCACCCCAAGAGAAACAATGACCGAATTGTGAATCAGCAAATTCGTGAAGTCCTCCAGAGGCGGCCACACTGAAGTAACCCCAGACATTTTTACTAGAACGGAAATTCAACTCCTGAACTGTACCCGAACTGGGTTTAAAACCTTCATCAGGATTTTCTGAAGTAATACGAGCAGCAATAACATGACCAGAAGGACGCGGTTTATTTGGCGGATTTTCAAAATCAATTACGGAAGTGCCCCAAGGAGATTCTCCGTAGAGCAAACGAATGTCTTTCAAACGATACAAGGGTATACCCATTCCAATCTGCAATTGACAGGCGGGCAAATTTACATCTGCTACCATTTCCGTACATGGATGCTCTACTTGAAGACGTGGATTCAATTCGAGGAAGAAATATTTTCCTTCAGCATCATACAGATATTCCACAGTACCAGCACTTACATATCCCACCATTTTAGCTAAACGTACAGCAGCCTTTTCCATATCTTCGAAAATTTCGGGCTGGGCTACAATTGCTGGTGCTTCTTCAATAATTTTTTGATGACGACGTTGGATAGAACAATCACGACCAAACAAACTGATGGCATTACCATACATATCAGCCAAAAGTTGAACTTCTAAATGACGAGCACCACGTGCAAGTTTCATTACGAAAATCGGAGATCCAGGTACTTCGGCTTGTACTTGACGGAAGAGGGCTGGAAATTCTTCAGCAGTATCGACACGACGAATACCTTTTCCACCACCACCTTCTGAAGCTTTAATCATAACGGGAAAGCCTGAAATAAAGAATGTGGGAAAATATTTTAGCACAGATCACATAACAACAACAGTTTTTAATTTATTTCTGCTGCAATGGCAAACTACAATCAAGAATACATAAAATAATTGAATAATGGGCTTCGAGGCCACTTTATTCTTTTTGCATAGGCTTACCAATTTTGCTGACAGCAGCAAGACCCTCCTCTACATTACTAACACAACCACGATTAAATAGATCACTGGATATTTTAATTTTCTTCCCATTATAATGGGCTTTCAATTCCGAACCAGACCATGGTAATGTTGGAATATCAGCAGTTTGAGCCACAATAGAAGAAGCGACCTTATCACCCAAGGCCCACATTGCTCTTTCGGGAGGACCCAAAAATACCAAATTTTCTTTATGCAACATTTCAGGTAGTTTTGGATTCTCTGATGCATGACCCCAACCAGCCCATACAGCCTAAAAAAATTGTATAAAAAGAAAAAAAATATTATTAATTAAATGTAAATAGAAATCATACGATTCCATATTTGTTTTATGTACTCGTAGTATATGTAAATAAATAATTTACAAATACTCGTAAATTCTAACTTACTTGTACTTGAGTACGTAAAGCAATGTCAACAATGAGTTCTACGTTGGCATAATTATTGTTATTTGAGCCACCGGGAACAGGGACGTAATGGTCAGCCATTTTTATATATTCAGCGTTTGCCTTCAGATCCTCTGGTGTTACCATAACAACAAAACGTACGGCACGTTCATTTTTAAACATCTCATACGACCAACGCCGTATAGAACGCATACACTTAACGGCCGCAATACCATTGTTAGCAATAAGAACGCGATTAATAACACGTGTACCGCCAAATTTCTTAACAAACTCCTCAGTGGTGGCAATATGAAAGTCACGATCTTGATAACGGTCTTGACCCAGACCAGTACCGCGAGACATACTCGGCCTTTTATAAAAAGAAAGAACATCAAGTAAGAGATTATACCTTTAACTTTACAAATGAATTCATATTTAATGACTAAGCGTTTTTATTCAAGTTAAACAAAAACAAAAATATAAACAATAAACAGGTTTTTTTTCTTTTGTTTATAATGGTCATTTGCTATGTACACAATTTCAAAAAAAAAATTTTAAATGTTTTATTTACTGGCCAAAGTCTTAAAATGTCCGTGTATACATACATAATATAATAAAATTTTAAAAAAGCTCTTAATAGTTATAAGAGGCTCTTAAAATCTACAGAGACAAAAAAAAATGATTTTATTTCAAAATCGCATGTTATTTCGTACGCTTAGAGGAATTTTGTAGATTTCTGGGATGTATCTGTATTTTAAAAAACAATATTCCATTTAACAAAGTTTCACTAATTACAAAAAAACAACATAAATAATAACAAATTAATTGATATTAAAACAATAATAATTAATACTGAAATATACAACAACAAGAAAAATTACCGCATTTTTTCGAAATATTATAGTTTATGAGAAGTATACCTTTCTTTAAGATACTGAGGCTTAATAACAAAACTAAAACGTTTTGTATAGTAGCCGGACCGGCTTTCACGTATTGTAGCATATTGTGGTAATTCGATTTGTAGAAGACTCTTGGAGACATGACGGCCAGATGTCAAATTTGATAAGAACAATCTTACCTTAATATATGGAAAACAATTTTGCAATTTATTTCAAAGTATTAAATTTGAATTTAATACTTACAGCACATTTCATTAAGAATATGTTATTTAACAACAAAAAAAAAGTATATATTTTTACTATTCACTAGAATGCGAGCATTAACAAACAAATCTTGTGTAATTTTCGTTTCATTCGTTTTCTTTTTTAGCCGTATTCTTTAGATTTTTCGTTTTTCCGATAGAAATACACGTTCCTTCTATGTCGTTACTATTTACTTGGTTGAATACTAACAAAATGTTTTCATTTTCATAAGATTTTCTTTCAACAAATTGAATTTTTGCGATACTTTTGTACAATATAAATAAACAATAAAACGATCTGTGTATAATGAAAACGTTGTTTTTCTTTAATATTTATTGCATTATGCTTCTGTTGCTGATGGTGTGACACACTCAAAACAAATAACGTGAAATAAAGAAAGGAGATAATTCACACAGGCAACAAAGGCAGGGAAAAGAGGCATCAGCTGTAATTCATGTTGGTACTTTTTCTACTGAAAATTAATAATTCTTGTACTCTTTTCATTGAAGAGTTTAAAGCGTATTTAGAAAAATGTTTTAAATCTTCGGAACATGTTATTAGGCTTTTGACCTATTTAAACATTTGTGTTGTGAATTTTAAAAGGTAGTAAATCTTTATTAAAAAGGTATTCATTATTACGAATTATTAAAATAATTCAATACTTTAAGTAATTATTTAAAATCAAAAAATAAATTTTTATTTAATATTTATAAGAAGAAAAAAGTACTTTTTATGCAAACAAAAAATACTATTTCAAAAATATACTTTATAGTATGACTGTAGCAAGAAGAGTCTACCACGAATTACAAAATCTTTTCAAGTCTAACAGTTACACTTTCACTTATTTTAGGCATTTTAAAAAGAGGATGGGTCGGATTCATTAACAAGTTTGAATATTTATACATTTCTGTTTTACAAAACCGAGATAAACAAACAAAACAACAAATAATTATGTATACGCATTTCTACTTTTATATCGATAATTACAATAGCAACATAGCTTCTTTTGAATTATGACCAAAACAAATACATGTCTTTCGGTTGTGGTCATCGTCTGTTTAACTACCTGTCTGACTGTTATATATACATTTACATTTGCATATATTTTATACGTCACAGTAAAAATTACCGTCTGTCTTTCTTATGACATGGTTATAAGCTTTAGCCACCACATACGAATTACGTGTACAACTTGTTAATTATTTAAAATACTATTCAGTATAAGCGATAAAGGTCACTTAAATAATTAATTCAATTATTACTTTAGACTGCCTGTATTAGATGATCCCAAGGAATTATTTTTCACTTGCAACAATTTCGATTGATCCATGTTTTTATTGTGATTTTCCATTGAATAATTTGATGAATTACTCAACGTATTGGTGTTGGATGTGCTCGAACTTCCTGACGCTTCTTGGGGATCACCGGATTCAACAAGTACAAAACGTTTACTGGCACGTCGTTTTAGCATAGTTGTTAACAGTAGTGTGGCAACTACTAAAAACATACAAATTAACAAAAACACTTTAACAATTTAGTACATACACACAGACACTTGAATGAAAATTATATTTTAGTTTCTTTTTTTTTTTTTTATATACGCCAACAAAAATTCTGTAAAATAACAGCAACTAACACAATAATAATAATAAAAAAAAGAAGAAATAACTATTTAATTTGCCTTCTTTGACCAACAATCGAAAGAAAAATATAAAACGTTGTAAAGCCAGCAACGTCAAAAATACTACTAAGGCTTAAAATAAAATAAAGTTAATAAATACGATGTTGTAAAAGGTCTATTCTGTTTATTTTTTTATAAACGTACCATCAACGAAACCAAACACGTTTATTCTATGCGCATTGAGAGAAAATGAGAAATACAAGATACAAGACAAAACAAATCATACAAATTGTTAAATGAGAACAAGTTAAAAGTGTCGCCAGTCTGATGGAACATTGTATGAATGAAAAAAAAAAAAACAGTAGAAAAGAAGTAAATTTTGGCTTAAATCCAAAGTTAACATTTGATTTTCTCTTCTCACTTCGCATTTGTTTTATAAGAAAATCTCTTTTAGATGATTTGCGAGAGATATAATATTTCATTCATGGTGTTTGTATTTATTGTTGTTTTGCAAATTTAATAATAGTAAACAGTAGTGATAAACGGTAGGGGAATAACTTCTTAACAAAAAAACTATTCTGAATTAGTATTAAAATACTTCGATTCATTTTTCAACTTCAGTTCCTATTGACCCACTTTTATAATGGTATAACCATCAACATATAACAGTAATAAATGAACAAATTTACTATATCATTGAAGTGAAAAATATTTAGTTGTTATCACAAGATTTATGAAATAAAAAAAAAATACCAACATCAACCGTAAAACATTAATACTGAACTTTCTTACCAAATTATATGTTTCTTCAGAGAATTTGTACTAAATATATTCACTTTACTGCAAACTTAAGACTTAATCGTATAAATTAAATTATTGTCTAAATATAACCCTTTCCATCAATTGAGAACACTCATATTCTATTAATTTTAATTATGAAATATTAAGGTACTTCAAACTAAATAAATACTTTAAAAACAATACAAAACATTCACAAAGTTTTTAATTTTTCCTATTTTAAGTTAAGGACAAATACAAAAAATATAAAATAATAATAAAGTCATTCATAGTGTCGTCCATTCTTCCCTATTATAAGTTAAGGCCAAATTCGTTAATAATATCATGCCCATATGCACAATTATTTCACAAATGTGTCAGTGAGCAGTAAACCCATCTGTATATCTTGATATATTGTATATGTACATCGTATGATGTTTTTGACGTACTGGCATCGTTGCCGCCCGCCTTCTCTTGATTCAGTTTTTTTATTACGATTTTATCAGTGAGTGTTTGGTTTTGCAAAACAAACCATATTCACATGGTACTGAAGTGATGACGTAGTAGTCGTGTATAAAATAATGTTTCTTTTTTATTTACTATTTTTCTTTGTTTTTGTTTTCAATTTTTCTCTCTTTCTTTAATATCACCTGTTTATTGAGATCGCGGTAAATGCGAGTTAGGGTGGCCATATAAAATAAAATAAATAATAATTAACAATATCGCATACCTCAAACGTTTCCTTCTTTCGTTAATATCACCATTTGGACGTGATTCATTTTCTATCTTTTGAGGAAAGTTGTCAACAGATTCTGCTGCCTCCAAGCCGTTAATAACATCTTCATCTCCAACCTAAAATAGAAATATTTTAATTTAATTGCTTTTGTTTGATCAATATTAGACATTTATTGCTACAAATTAAAATGTAAATGGAATATTTTGTTATAAATTTCAACTTTAAATCTGTTGACCTATAGGGTGATACAAAAACCTACCTCTCTACTTTGGCCAAAAAAAAATCTGTGAAACAATCCACCCTGCAATGTATGTATACATATGTTAGAAATTTAGCAGATTTAAATCATTTTAAAGGAAGAATATTCCTTAGAAGTAACCCGAAACCCCAAACAGAGAGAGAGAGATATTAATTAAAATGACAAGTTATTTAAAATATTTCAATTTACTACAGTTGTAACTGTATTATAAGTGTGTTATTGGTTGGACAAGATAAAAGTTTCCAATAGAAAAATAAAAATATTAAACTTTATTAAATAAAAAAAAATTAATTATTTATTCAAAAATAAAACAGCACTTTAAGGAAATTATCAACTGTTAAATATAGAAAACACTCAAAATTATAAGATCCATGGCAACTCGTCGTTCACGTATTAGAAGCTAATAATCATTTTTCATGGGTCTGCAAATTCTAATCAAATTTCTTTTGTGAAATTCTATTATTGAAAATCTCATAACTGCAATATATCAATTAATTTTTTATAATACTGTTATAAATTTTAATCATATTCAATATTCTTTAGTAATGATACCTTTTTTTCTCTATGCCCTCCACAAAATGATTAGACAAAGAAAAATGTAGTTTTTGTTTAAAATCTCTTAAAGTATTAAAACAACATTCACTTCATAGAAAAAACTTTCTAAAGAAAAAAATACTGCCACTAGAGTTAATTTTTTTTATAGATAAACTAATGATATTAGTCGTCGTTATGTACGAGACGAAATAAAGTATCATGCCATTGTTTCCAAATTATTAAAATTCTATAGCCGAGAGAGATTTTAGAATAAAATATTGACAGATAAGAAATTAGTATATAAATTGAATAGTATAAATTGCTATTTTATGTTATGCTATACATTTAGGACATAGAAGTCATATTACAAATTATATTCTCAAATATTTTAATGTCCCGCTTTCTGTAAAACGAAATTGTACCAATTTAAATCTTAATCAAAACATTTTCATTTTTTTTTTTATTAACTTTATTCTCAACTGAAGGGTCGATTATGTACATACACCAACCGAACTTCAGTTGAGTTGTCAGTGGTCCAAAAAGGTATTAAATATGACAACTGCAGAGAAGTTCGGCTGTCATCCATAATGGAACCATAAGTCTTTGATATATGTAAGTTCAATAGGTTTTTATAAATATTTACGACTTCGTTTTACATTAAAGGGGGGATAAATGTTTATAGAATGTGATATTAACACAAGCTAGTTTATACTTACCAAGAAACTTGGTCTATCGTTGCTTGAATTACTCATATTGTTGTTATTGTTTGTTTCCAATATATCTTGCTCCGTATCTGTCGAATCTAAACAATTCTTTAAATTATCACAAATTGTCTTAGCTTCCTTAATGCTATCACTGGAAAACTGGACCCTTTTTATGCTTTTAGATGATGAGCTCCTGGAAGGAATTTTCTCACACTCTAATGATTTTTCTAAAACAAAAGATACAACAAAATAACACAAGTTATTAACGTTATAAATTATTATATTAATTACTTAAAAATACCCTTATTTATAGGCGGTTGATAGCGAGTCCTCAAAAAAGCCAATAAAATTATAACGAAACTGATGGACACTATCAATGTAGCTATCATCGGTAAATTTTTTAAGTGCAAATATAATTGAAAAATATTATTTTTATTTTTAAAAAGTATTAAAAATACAAATGGTTTCAACTTGACCCTGCAAGTCAAGTTCAAAGACGAATCAATGTTGTACGATTATAAAAAAAGAAAACGAATAAACGTCATTAATACGTATTGGCTTATATAATTTTATGGCGTTAATTTATGCAAGGAATGCTTAGCTTTGATTTGTTAGTAATTATTAGTTCAACTGTTTGCTATTTTTTATTTGTGCTTCTTTCGATTTTGCTTAGTTATGCAAAGTGGAGATAAGCATGGTCACCTGATGGGATGAGCTATAAGAAAGTAGAAAAGATTAATTTTAAATTCGCACTCACATACATACATATATATGTGCATATAAATATATTGCATAGAGTATATTTAATGATAACGATTGGTAGAAATCAATTACTGTTGTTGAAAAGATTTTGAATAAGAAAAGTAAATATCCTTTTCTAAGTACTTGAAGATTAAATTCAAAAAATAAAAATTAGTTCATATAAATGCTTAAGTATGTATGCACGTGCAGGGAGTAATTAACATTTATATACATAAATAGTATGTGTTAAATATGTACGAAAGGTTAATCTTTAACAATAATGTTTTCGATTCAAAACAGACAGCCCTCAGCGACAAAACAATTTGATGAACGTATTTTTTCTGTTACTATTATTATTATTTTTTCAATTTAATGAAGTGCAATGTTCACTTTATACAATGCTAATTAATGCTTATTTATTCGAAATACAAAATTTTATAACAAAAATGAAAAACGAAAAAACAAAAGCTATAATTTAAATGAAAAGTATTTTTATGTCAGTCTTTTAAATCTATGCCTAAAGTATAGATTATGTATACAAAATATTTTGAGTTATTTCTTATTAATATGATCATAATGTCTACAGGTCAATGCCTTCTAGTTTTTGTTTCTCTACCTCATTCGTTAATTAATTTATTCGTTTCATTGTTAATATATTTATTTTTAATTTTTGCTTAAATAAAAAAAGTAAAACTAATAATGAAATAAAACAAAGTAGGTTATATTTAATGAAACCCCATTAGAAAATCTTAATACTATCTTTAAGCAAAAATATTTAGCTATTGAAACAATGTAGTGTAGTAGTGTTATGTTGTAAGTTTATTTATCAACTAGGAAAGTACCCTAAGAGTGGTATTTATTAAATTAAGAATTTGTTGCAGCATCATAAAAATTTTAATATTTAACAACATTTTTTCATTCATAAAAACACTTTTAAATAATTTTTGAAATACGGAAATACAAATTATAGCGGTACCCTTCCATATGCAAATTTAAAATTTTTAACTTTCTTCTTCTATTTTAATTTTATGCCTCGAGCTATAGACATTCATTTAAATATTTTAATACGACAATCGCCCATATACATATATTATTACTAACGCACAATTTTTACAACGAATACAATTTAACTGTATAAAGTCTATTGAAGTTTTTAACAATAACTTATTGGTGATGTCCTTACATCGCATTAATAATAAAAAAAAACTCATATTTCATTTAAAAATCACCACTAAATTAATATTTGATTATTTAGAAAAATGTGTCTATTATTAATACCTTGACTTTGTTTTCGATACTTGGTTTTTCGTATGTGTTTTATTATTTTTAACTTCCACTATTTATTAGGTTATAATTTTTCTGTCATTTTGTTGAATTATTGAAAAAAGACTATCACTTATATTATTTTTATTTTTCACACAATATTTTTTTTTAAGTTTAAATCAAATAAAAACTTATTTTAATTTTTCTTTTATAAATTATTGAAACACGCGACAGACAAAAAGACCGACCATAAAGAGCAAAAATGGTAAATGGTCTTAAAATGTCGACAACTAACTAGCGACTAAACAAGAGTCTTCAACGAAAGCCATTATCAATTCCAATGGAAGTGTTTTGTTAAAAAATAGCAACAATAAAGAAAAATTATAAACATTTGAAATACCAATGTGGGCAAAAAATTAGCATGCTTTTGAAAAAGTTTCTGGCTAATAACTAGTGGACATTTTTACAAAGAAATTAAAGTTTTGATTGTAATAAAAGTTCAAGAACTCATTGAATGAATTTATAAAATATTTGTAGTTTTATTGTTTTATAATGTGCTGCGTTTAAAATTATGCTTTATAAGCTTTATGTAACATATTATTATACAAGCCCAAAAAATATTGTTTTGTTTATGAAAAATTTAAAATAAACAAATTTAATTTTTTTAGATGGTCATGACAGGTTAGTGGAGATAAAGCCGTCATATCATAAATCGATTTTTACATAAATTTTCCCACTTATGTGCACGAGCAATTGAGGCCAAATTTTACATAAGCCACCCAATCACTCATCCATAGCTATAGTGTATTGGTATTTGACGGTGTGAGAGAATACAAATATTTCTCAAGTACCAAATCCAGTTTTGTGACCTGTCACATCTTCCATTATCTACTTAGTGGGTGCAAAATCCAAATGTTATTGCAAATAAAAATGGCATTACAATTTGTTAGTGTAGGGTGTACTAAAATTCTGAGCGTAATTGTATTATTGTCGTGTGTATGAGCTAATTTAAATGTAGAAGAAGAGGAACCAATACAATATAGTATTTGCCACAGGTTGTTTATGTATTAGAATATTCAGATTAAAATTTTGGATTTTTTTTCAGATCGCGCGAGTAAGAAAGCTTGTCAGTTATAAACTAATAAATTTTTAAAAATACACTTTCAATTATTGTATGTTTGTGTGTATGCATGCATAGGTATATGTATATTTATGTATATATACATACATACATTTTTATTCCTACTATCTATTGTACATATGTATGTATATACATACATATGAATAATATGGTGTGTTTTCATATTTGCAAAATAAAAAGAAATATTATTATTTTTTTAAACTACTGTTAACATGCATTCAATTCTAATTTAGATTGTTATGAAAATTGAGTATTTTTGTTTTATTAAGCATTTATTGAGAAGGTGATTTTTGATAAGAAAGTGATACGACATGTTTAGAAAAAATTTCCTATTAATCTTCATGGTTTTAATCTTTTTGGAATTTTTTTAGTACATACATTTCAGTTATTCTGTTTAAGAAGTGAATTCAGATGTTTTTGTACGGTTTATACATATAATATTAATTTGCATAATTATGTACAACTTCTTGAGGCTTTAATTTTCTGATTTAATCTTCTTTATGTGGAATGTCAAGGTTAACAGATTACAGAGTGGCTAAAATTATTTGAAACGTCTTGTTCCATTATTAATTTTTGTGAAAAGTTTCTGTTATTCCTATCCGCAAATTAATCTGTCATAACTCATAAAGTTTATAACTTAAAAAAAATTAAAGACATTTTTTATATTGAATGAAGAAGAGGTGAAGAAACATTCTCCTAAAATGCTTAAACCGGATTAAAAGAAACTCAGCAATGAATTTAACATAATTAATTATCTATTGATGAACTTTCTTCTTTTGACCTACGTTTAAAAATATGTACATATATACATAGTATACTATACATATGTGCATATTTATGTGCACCTTTGTGAAACTTAATAATAATCTTAATAATTTGTTTTAAATCTTTTTCAATGCTAAAAAAATATATCTATATACAAACATTAATTGCAATAATAATAGCTCTTGAAGCAATAAAACGTATACAGTAGTGGAAAAAATACTAGAAGTGAGTAAAAAAAAACATATTTTCAAAGTTAAATTATTCATTGACAGATCTTTCCATTTGGATGAATAAAATGAAAGGAACATAATTTCATTCAAGAATATGCTTAAGTCTTTAACCAATTTTATAACAGAAATCACGCCTTTTGGATCCATAATTTTGCATGAAATTGAAGCCATATACATAGTGGTATCATTCAGGTCAGGTTTTGCACCGTTTTGTTCAATAACCTGTAGTCATTTGCAACCATTTTGACTGTAACATGACTAGCACTTTTTGATTATGATATTGTATTCTTTTAAAAAAAATATATCAAAAACTTTTTAGCACACTTTTTATGATAACATATCTCAACCTTCTAAGTAATTAATTCCTTAGCAATAAATTTTGCTAAGATATGTATCTATAAATTTACCCGTAACTGTATCAACAAATCGAGCCATTTTCTTATGTCATGCGATTACGATTATTAAATGCTTTAATAATAACAATCACTTCTCATTTTCGTGGTATTGACATTCATAACAATAATGGTTATCTATTATCTTATTATATGGTATTAGAAGAGGGGGAGGTTCGTATTCATAGTTTAAATACTTAAAAGCCGATTTATTCTAAACTAAAACGACAAACTAAAAACAATTGTAAATCTTTAGGTTTTAGTAATTTCTAACAAGTTGCGATAACGGTAAACAAAAATTCGGTTAAATCGATAACTCAAAAAACTTTGAAAACTACTTGCGGAATTATAGTTTTTTCATATAATAATAATTATAATAGACCAATCACTTGCTTAGCTAAAAGCTAATTAAGGAAAATTAGAAACCGAGTAAGATGAATATACTTTATCTGTGTGCTCTATGATCCTTAAACGAACAATATATAATATATAATACAATAAAAATTAAATAAAAACATAACGTAAAAGAGCCATCGATTCGCATATATACATATGCTTTAAAGTCTCAAATATTTTGACGTTTGTTATATAAATCGTAGAAAATATTATTTAATAATTAAATTTTTTAATTACTGGTTTATTAAAAACAGTCCATCAATTCGTAAAAATTGCTAGGATACCCTAAAATTAAACAAATCTGGTAACTCTAATGAAATATGAACTAAAGCCGATGTTCTCGTTCCAGCTCCTCTTCCACATTTAATGAAAGCATGCTTAACCTATACAAACACAGTCTTTTGCTAAAAGATTTTACACACTTCCAGAGATATGGCGCGAGGTTTTACATCCAATAGGAAACCAAGGTCACCATGAGTAAACTGCAAACTAGTTGTTTTTGTAGAAAAATGAGAGCAGTTCTTTAGAGATTTTTTAAACATAAACAAATAAAAAAAAAATAAAGAAATCTATGGAGAGAAGCATGAAGAGCAAAATGTAACAGAAAATTTTAAGAGCAATAGAGAAAGGGAAAACAAAAGCGGCAAAAAACTAGAAAAAACCAATAAGTGTTTATAAAATATTTTGTGCATACATACACATGTAATAAATAGAATAAGAGAGACAGAACAACCGATTATTTAAGAACAGTAAAAAAAAAACTTTAAACATTTCCAATTTATCAATATCCATGTAGAAGGATTATAAATGGTAAACATTCTAATAAGAAGGGTTCCATAATTTTTAAGCAATGTTTTCTTCCCATTCATTCAATACAACAAAATTACTTAGTACAGAAAAAATCACCTGATGTTGACGCCTTATGGCCTGATATTTGACGGAAATATGAATTGGATGAAACTTATTAAATAAAAATCCTTAGAATAATTAAAACAAGTTTTGTTTTTACCTGTTTCCATATTTCTTTTTTAACTTATGGTTTCTTGTTTCTTTTAAGTTATATTTTTAATATCCAATTTTTTGTGGAAATAAAAGATGAACACATCAAAAATTTTTCTTTTTTGCTTTCTCCTCCCCTTGTCTTTTTGTTTTGCTTGTCAAAAAGTTTTCTTTCTTTTGAAACAATTTATTTTTATTTTAAACACTATTTGTTTTAATTATTTCCATTTCATTTTAATCGGTAGCTATACTTGTAATAATTTTCTTGTTTTATTGTACTTTTTCTTTTATAATAACTTCCGTGAATGTACTTTATTGTAATGCGAAATGCGGTTATTTGAGAAATATTCTCCTATTTCTCACCGTTAATACAGGGATGCCAACACTCAAAGATATAAATGAAATACTTTGATTTTTAGATATTTTTGGTTTTTGATAAGATAAAAAATTCCTTTAGTTTAATCTCTAACAACGCGCCCAAATATACTGGAAACTCGTAAGAACTCTCGTATATTTATAAATTTTCCACAAAATATTAAGAATTTGGCATTGTTGAGATTATAGACAAAGATATTTGTATTTTAGGGGAAATTTTTTTTAATCAACTACTCATTTTTAGCAAGTAATTAAATGACATGCCAATTTTAAATCATTTCATATATGAATTAATAAGTAATACACATAAACACAACTTCAGTTAACTAAAAATTCTAATATTTAAGATGGCAAGAATTACATTATTAAACTGCAATTAATAATGTAAACGTCTAAAAAGCAGACAGGCCAAAGGAAGTTTGACTAAGAAAGGGTTCTGACATAACGAGACTACAATGATACTAGTTCCCAACTAATTTGGTATTTCGCGCCTGGAAATTATTTTGAAAAATATCTTCCTATCCCGTCTTACACCATATTATGAGCCCTAACTAGGACATTCAATCTGGCACCACTATTTTTGATATTGGTGGAATTTTTTCACACACAAAAAAAGTATGTAAAAAAATATGTCCAAACAGTGTTGTCGTTTTGGTGTTTTTTTTGTTTTGGTAATTTTTGTTCAGTAGTTGGTTACAAAACACTGGCAACACTGGTGGCGGTTGGAAAATTTGATTTGTTAGTTCAAAGAAACAAACAAAATAATTTAATTCGAACATTATTTTTCTGAGTTTGGTTTGTATACATTAAAATTAAGCCCTATATGTTTAAGAAGAATTTTGTGGCGTGCATTGGTGGGGGATTCCTTTTTTCTGTTCTGCTTGATTGTGGTACCTGTAGGTGTGTATGGGAGTTTGTTTTTGCACTTGCTTTACTGGATGGGGAAGAAAGAATATGGTTGCAACGGTGAGTTTCTTACGGTATGGTGAGTTTCTCCGATGTGGTGAATAAAAATGATATTCACAACTATACAGTTACTCCAAAAGTGAACAGCATTTTCGACATATACATTACCATTTTGCACCGCACTACCAACTTTGGGGTTTGTGTCTGGATTTGTAGCCAATAATAAGTGAATAAATTGCACATGCAACCCCCTGTATTGGATTTTGCAATCATATGTTTTATAACAACCCTGTGCCAATTGAAAAATTCTATTTTCCCGGTGTTTTTTTGTTTACAATCATAATATTTGTGTGGTGCTTAAAGAAATCGTGAAATTATATTAAAAAAAATCAAAAAAAAAAAAATGTTTGAAGTTGAACCAATCATTGTTGACCATAAAGATGTCATACACGATGTTGTATTCGATTATTACGGACGTCGCATGGCCACTTGTTCCAGTGATCAGACTGTCAAAGTGAGAAACCATTAATTGCTATTAAATTAATTGGCGTCCGAAATAAAATACGTTTTAATTATTTTTAGATATGGGACGAAAATGAACAAGGTAAATGGTCAGTAACTTCCAGTTGGAAAGCTCATTCGGGTTCAATATGGCGTGTGTCTTGGGCCCATCCAGAATTTGGACAAGTTATAGCCACGTGCTCTTTTGATCGCACCGCATCGGTATGGGAAGAGGTTTTGGGTGAAAAAGTAGCAGCAACAATGACACCAGCTCGACGTTGGGTAAAACGCAGCATTTTGGTAGATTCCCGTACCAGTGTAACAGATGTTGAATTCGCTCCAAAATACTTGGGTCTTCTGCTGGCAACTGCATCAGCGGATGGTATTATACGTATATATGAGGCACCTGACATAATGAATTTAAGCAACTGGCCAGTGCAGCATGAAATTACTTATAAATTACCCTTAAGTTGTTTGTCATGGAATACATCGACTTATATGCTGTCATCACAGCTGTTGGCAGTAAGTAAAAACATATTTTTTCTTCATACTGTATACATAAAAACTAATGGGAATTATTTCCTTCAGGCTGGCAGTGATGAAACAGCTACAGTTACTGGCAAAGTGTTTATATTCGCTTATAGTGAAAATGCTAGAAAATGTGTAAAACTAGACACAATAAATGATATAACCGATCCAGTTACAGATGTGGCATTTGCCCCTAATGCTGGTCGCAGTTTTCATATGTTGGCTGTGGCAAGCAAAGACTTATACATTGTAAACATAAGAGGCACTACGTAAGTACATTTTAACACACCTGATGTTAGAAAATTTATTATTTTTAATTTTATTTTATTAATGTTACTGAAGTAACTTTCGGTTTTCCGTTTTAGTGAATAATTATATAAGGTGTAATAGAAGAATGCATAATTTTTTTTCTAGTAGAATACTGAAAATATAATCCTGGCTAAAGGGTTGTCAGAACTAAAAATTGTATGTATGTGTGTAATGTGTATGTATGTAGGTATGTTATGATCCTAACAATGGAGCAATCAATTACGCCTTGGAAGTGTAATTCTCGAAAAAGTCATTAAAACAACGAAAGTAGACATTGTTTCGATTAGAGTAGTTAAGTCAAGTCAAAAGTCACCATCAGCAATATGAGGATGTATTTGGTACATAATCATCCACAGGAGCGAAATTTAGACTTTGTTGGACACCTGATACCAAATGATAGCCCTTATTTTCTGTCGATTGGTTGTGATAATCGTTTGCCTGAGTTTTTTCCCGATGTAAAAATATTAAATATTTTTTGCTACACTCTTATAATTGAGTTTCTATTCGTTAATTTAAGGGGAAAAGGTTGTGAAAAATGGCACCGAAATTATATTTTTTGTTTGTTTCTTATTTTTACTGAAACTCTTATATTTTTCAAAAAATTTTACTTTTAGTGATGCATCTGGAAATTCTAAACTGGACATACAAACTGTAAAACATACAGATCACAATTGTCCTGTTTGGCGTGTTTGTTGGAATATGTTGGCAACAATGCTGATTTCAACAGGTGATGATGGATGCGTACGCATTTGGAGGAGTAAGTGTATCTTTGTGAAAATTTTATTACTAACGTTTTATCTTAATTATGTTCATTGCTTGATATTGCAGTGAATTATAATAGAAAGTGGAAGTGTGCGGCGGTCTTAAAAGCTGAAGGCAGTGGTCCTTCTTATGAGCCTGCGCTTAATTCACCAACCTTTACAACATCAGCTGCTGCTACTGCTAAATACTACAAAAAGGGCATAATCAGCAATCCCAATCAAGTGCCATGGCATTAAGAAGTTACATAATATACAAATAAACAACATTAAAAAAACAAAAAATAACAAAAAAAAAAGCTGTTTAATGGTTACGTTCTTTGAATGAAGTAAGTCTGTTTACGTTTATATATTTCCACCACAGTTATTTTTAATGTAATTCTTTTTTTTTTAATAAAAATATGTTCATAATATTTGAATGTGTGAAATGATTTACAAATGAATTTCGAATTTAAGCAATGATAAAAGGTACAAAAACAGGTTTTTAAATTTATGAATATTCATAAATTATAATGATAATTGCAACCAGGGTATTGATTCTTATTTAATATTTGTACAATGTACATATTAACAGCTACATGTGTTCTAATTTCAATTATGGTACAACTCATACACATATGTATGTAGATTTTCAGTTCTTGAGTTTTCTTATTTGAAGGAAATTTCATGAATCATTAATTTTTGTATTCAATATTATGAATATTCATTGAAAGCAATGAATAAAAAACTAAATGTTGAACATTGAATATTCCTTTTCCACTTAATTGACTGTCACCACAATAAAAATCAAATTATTTTATTATATTCGTTCATTTTGTGATGTGTTCTGTGTCCTGTATTATATTCATAATAATCAACATATGATTATTAAATGTCCTTTCATATTATTGTTGTTACTTTAGCACTTGTGGGATAAAAAAAAACACACACACAGCAAACCTACAATAATTCATTTATAAAATCCACCCCTGTTGTTTTTCTATTGTATTTCTGTGTGAAATCTAAATGGAAAGAAAGAATAATTTATCCCATTAGATTGAAAAGCTACCAGGTCAAATACATTGATTGTTTGCTTCTGCTTTTGTGTCTGAATGTAATGTGAGAATTTTCAAACTGAAGCCTGTTGATAGTACCAGTTTTAATAATTGTAATCGTTTATAAGAAACCATTGCAAGCTGAATGGTATTGTACAGTGGTTCAAAACGAATACTTTTTAATTTAAATGGATGTTCAATTAAAAGTTTAGTTACATGTGATATGTTAAATTATTGCTAGCACTTCTGGACACACTACAGTGCTTGAAAGGGTGTTGTAGAAGGTGTTGTAAATATATTCGTTATTTCCTTAAAACATTGGATTTGCTAGTTGGTATTAATGTTATTAGATTTTGTGCTATCAAAACTATTTTGAGAGCATTGTTAATGCCAGGCACAAACCGTAGCCAAACCTGGAATGACATGCTGTGTGGTTGATATGATTTGTATTTTTGGGAAATACCTACTTTTGAAGTCACGTTTTTTTTAAGTTCAAACCTGGCATCAAATGATCCCAATTATGAACGTGACTTTCTATGAGAGAGTTATAATAGAATTATCTTTAATATGACAATCAGTTCTAAAACAAAATGGTCAATCAAATAAGCATTAAAAATATTGAATTTTTAAATACTACAACTGCTGTTCTAAGAGGATCTTTCGATTAATATTTAATTTAATTTTTATTCCAATATTCGCACTAAATCACTGTGCCATAATTGTGGTTTCTGTCCAATTGGAAACATGCAACTTTTATTGAGGTATTGTTGCCTGGTAAATAAGGGAAGAGGATTTTATTTTATATCGTACGCAGAACGTTTTTACATAGAAAGGAGAAAAGAACAAAAATCTTATTCGGATATGTGCATAGGGGTGTTTATTTCGTTAGAGTTGGCGGTATCAAGGCATAGTGGTGTCGATTGTAAACGGCGTGGGAAGTCATTTCAATTTTAACTCTCACGTGCTATTGTTATTACTTTTATTTCAAACCTTAACCATTAAAAATTACCCTTAAAAGGTTTTTAATGGTTTTTAATAAATTTACTAAAATAAAAAATAATATGTTTGGTAAATTGCAATATTAAAAATAAAAAATTATACAAAAAAAAAAAAAAAATAGCAATAATAATAATAATAAATAATAAAAGAAACATGCTTAATAAAGTGTTGATAAGTGAGGAAAAATTATAAATTGTGGTGTATGTACATATGTATGTATGCTTTCAAACGAAAACTAATTGATTCATTTGGACCTCTTTAACCGTCTTTTAACCATTGAAGTGTAAAAGCTGCATGCGTCAATTTAAAAAAAATCTTGAAATATGTATGTACATTGGTTTGCTATTGACCACAGCCTTAAACACAAAATATTGATAATTGGCGAAATATGTAAATACATACATGCTGTATAAAATATTCAAATATACATATATGTTGTATATATATGCATATATACATATCATTGTATATTGGTACTTTAAAACAACTGGATTAAAATTCGAAATAAACTAGTGGTCATTTTAGTGGTCAACTGAACCATTTGGTTCTCAATTGTTATTTGTTGACATGTAAAGAACCGTATACATTATTTTCTATAGTTTTTAATGTTTAAATTTACATAATTAAAAACGCGACAAAAATTTTACTTCGTGTTTTTTCTTTTTAATGTTATTGAGCTTAGCGCGTAATGCTTAATTATAAAGCGTTTGTCCAAGCAAAACAACGTGTCTGCTACATGGCTGGCTGCTGTATAGGATTTGTTGCTTGCTGTTTTTGTTTCTATTTTCCTTAAACCGTTGGTTGCTGATTGACCAAACCTTAACCCTTAAGACCTTTTTGCTTTGCCTACCGTTAGTACAACTCAACAGGGGGTTGGTTGTTAGCACTCGTTTTTTCCTACTAATTTTTCGTAATTATAAACCGAAACTAGATTTTATTTTGACCGGTTTTATATGGAAAATGTGTTTAGTTTAAAACATTGAAATTTTTTTTTATTATTATTATATATATAATATATTAACATATATTTTTTTACAGAAATGTGTCCTTAAACAAAATGTAGTTTTAGTATTTCCAGACTATTTAAATGTATTTTAAGCAAAGCTGAATCAATTTTTTTTGTAATAACTCAAGTAGAGGACAGCATTTCGAATTAGAATTTAAAAATTACAATTATTTATAAATAAATAATATTTTTTTTCTTATTCCTGTATTGGTAATTTTTTGTACCTCTATTAATCATGGTTTGCCTCTATTAGTCCTTCATTAAAGACAAGGAAACTTTTATATGTAAATTGATGATATTAGAAAAGGTGGGTCAACAACTTCTAAAATCGAAATTAATATCTTTCCGTTACTCTTAAAGACGATAACTGAATACTAGAAGAAAGGCAACATATGCAACAAACGTTTTTGATATGAGAAACCTGCACATCTTGTCCAGACGTTAATGCAGAATATAAGAATAATATACACTCAGAGACTAAAGTTTAAATACACATGCGAAACTTGTGGTTCAAAGAAATCTAAAGTTCTTTGGAAATGTCCAGTATGCAGTTTATTGAGACATATAATTGGCTCATTACAACCCTTCAGTCAGGATTACGGCCTAGCTTCTCAACACCACTCATGTTGTGTGCGTTAATTTTATACATGAGTGGCGGGACCTACAGTTTAAAGTCGACTCCGAACGACAGATTTTTTGAGAAACTTTTCATGGCAATTTTTACTCTCAGAGTTTTTGCCAGAAATCTGCTGAGAGGAAGTCGCCGAAGAAATACTTTTTGTATTTTGTTTTTGATGTCTGGCCTGGGATTCGAACTCGGGCCTTTCGTCTAATAAGCCAACACACTACCTACTAGACCACGGCGACTTCACACATTGACACATTAGACACATTAGTTAAAAAATCAATCTTAGTTTTGAAAAACACAATAAAATAATATTACGTGGATAAAATGTCAAATATTTTCGATGTGTACTTAAACTTTAGCCTCAGACTGTATGTATAGGATTATAAGAATATTACATACATACATAATTGGCCATTACAACCCTTAACACTTAAGACAGGATTACGGCCTAGCTTCTTACACCACTCATGTTGTGTGCGTTAATTTTATACGTGAGTGGCGGGACCTACAGTTTAACGTCGGAAGATTTATTTACTCTCAGAGTTTTTGCTAGAAATCAGCTGAGAGGAAGTCGCCGAAGAAATATTTATTTTTTTTCATATTTCGTTTTTGATGTCTGACCTGGGATACGAATCCGGCCTTTACGTCTAAAAAGTCAACACACTACCTACTAGACTACGGCGGCTTCGAATAAGAACATTAGGTGTAATAAAAAGGAATCCCTTACAATTAAAATTAAATATTTAGCCGTTGTATTGGATAATTTATTTTTACATTTTAAAACTCCTGTCCCTATTGAAAAAAATACCGATTTTTACTATGTTCAATAATATTTCTTGGCCATCAAAATTATTCGCCATAGATTGCTGAAAGGTCGGCTAGCTGTTTGTTTATGATTACTTATTTTGTAGGATGTAATTGGAACACAATATCCATCGAAATTAAGAGTTTGGTTGTACGAAAACACCACCAAGCATACAGCAAATACTTGGCTAGCTCATCAACAACAGCACTTACTTGTCTTCCTCAGACGTCATCGTTCGGAGTCGACTTTAAGCTGTAGGTACTGTCACTTATAGATAAAATTAACACAACATATGCGTGGTGTTGAAAAGCTAGATTGAAATCCTGACTAAATGTTTGTAATGACCAATTAATTAAGTAAGTAATAAACCAAACTTTGCCCCTCGTCTAATACGGGGGTTTTTCAGCATAGCTACATGCGATCAGGGAATGTATAATTTGGTAAACTTGACATATACGATTTAAATATCTTCAAATAACAATTAGGGTAATAACTTCTGGAGATACGAGAGTTACAATGAAAGTTGTAAATAGCCAGTATGCTCTAGGAATGACTAGAGTAAAAACTTATCACCACCAAGAATATCGAACTCAATGTTCGAGTTTTATAAACTCATATTTTTCAGCACATTTCTTTTTATAATTTATTTAATGTTTTGTTTTTTCGTTTGGAGTATAAAAATAAATACTTAAGATAATTGAATAAAATGTTTTTCTTAAAAACTATTGACTTAGATTCGTTTTGTTAAAATTACAAAATTTTTCTTTTTTTATAGTTTATTTGGATAAAAATCCAAAAATTTTTAAAATATTTTTTATTTTTTTTTTTTTTAATAAAAATTGTATTTTTTTTAAATTTTTGGTATTTCTTTCTTTCTTATTTATCACACTTTTCTGTCTTGCAGAAAACCTTTTAAACCTAATCCATATAATAACCCTTTAAGAGTACGACTAGTTTGTGTAGCTTCCCTTGGCTTGCTTTAGTTGACAACCTACCAGAATCCTTTGTAGAACAGTTTGCCTGACTTACTTGTTACCAGTAAACCAGTGCAAAATAAAAATATTTATCTTCAATAGGCCATTTCGGCACCCCACGGACGATAAGGTTTTGAACCATTAGCTGTTACGTAAACACCACTTTGATGATTGTATTCCTGACCTGCAGTGACAGGATATTGGGAAGGCATTGTGCTGTAACCCAAACTACTGGTTGGAACTGTAGGTGTGGATTGACGATGATTATTATGGCTCTGAACACTGGTCAATTCAATGTAAGTGGATGGGCCTTGGTGTTGGCTATGATCTTGGGCATGTTCATGGGTGTAGGTATGGTGGGCAGTTTGATTATTCGTCAATTGAGATTGTTGCTGCTGCTGTTGATGACTTTCGTGGGAGGTAGTGGGAGTATGTTGTGAGTGTGTTACTTGTTGATTTTGTGTTTGCGTTTGTTGCTGTTGTTGTTGTGCTGTAACTTGCGGCTGTTGTTGCGTTGTTACTTGTTGGGCTGTGGCATGATTCATTAGTGGTAAGGTATCTGTAGCAGATCCCACTGAAGTTGATCTTACTGCATGTTGCTGTTGGGTCAATCCATGCTGCTGATGTTGTGTATGCAAATTACTGGCATTAGGTGAAGAGCTTAAGGTAGGATATTGATGTAATGCTGCTGGTAAATTTGGAACATATGATGAGCTGCTAACTGAAGCGTGCATGGCAGTAGCCGAAGGATATGTCTGGTATGGTGTCACACCACAGTTGGGTTGATAAACGGCAGCAGCTGCTGCTGTAGAAGCGCTTGGATGAGCAGCCCAAGTAGTACCTGGGCTTGGCGGACATGCTTTAGACATTTCACGTTGTTGCACAAAGTACTGTAAATGAGACATTAATCTTAAACGTAACGGATCCTGTATATCCATGCCTTCAATTGTCACTAAATAACGGGCCACTTCAGCGGCGCATTCGCGAAAACCAATAATATGATAGTCCATAGCGAATCTTTGTGGATCATAGCCCAATGAATCGACACCTGCAATACAACGTACATAGATAAACAATTCAAAAAGTTAATATTGTTTATGGACAAAATTAATGTAAACAATTATAATTTTTTTTATTTTGTTTTCAAAATTCTTAATACTTTCCCACGAATTATTTCCCATTAATTGTTACAATTCTACCCACCCTTATGTCCTTATCAATAAAAACATAAGTTCTTATAGGATTTGTACAGATAGGGGTGTGTTTTTTTTGTTTTCATCGTTTGTATTATTAGTTATTTGATGGCTCTGCGAATTGTTTTGAAGCAACTTTCTCATTATGAATCGTTTTTCCACTTGCATATGAAATCTCTTTTCGTTATTTACATTAAGATTTACAGGGTGGTGTATACACTGGCCATATCATAATCGTGGGATAATTTGAAATTTTTTTTTTTTTATTAAGCCATGCCAATTTTATCTCAAATATGATATATTGATAGTGGCATTAGAAGTGTGGGAATCTTTTTAGTCATATTATAATTGTAAAAGTGGAATATTAGTTGGACTAGGAGTTTTTTTTGCAGGTCCTAATTAATTCACAAAACGTTGTCAATGTATTAAATATAGTGGAATCTAATACGACAGAAAGAGGGAGAGAGAGAGAAAGTTAGAGAGATTGTAGTTAATTTTGAAACCAATTAACTTTTAATCCAATTTGAGCAATTTATAACTGGTTTACCCAAATGGGATACCTGGTGAGAACAACCCTTTCAGTGTCAATTAAAATTATATCCATGCGCGTACCTATGTATGTAGTATTCTGACAGGGATAAATTCGTAATTCAATAGCAAATTAACCAAATTAAAATATGAGATGCAAAATGAATAGATTCAATATACTTTGTGTCATAAAGAGTAATTTTTAGCCGTTTAGGTTTTGAAAATTCAAAATGGTATGACAACTTTTCATATGTTCGAAATATTTGATTGCAGGGACTTAGCGACTTTTCAACACTATTTCATGCTAACGTTGCCCTTGGCTAAGTTAGCTATAGGTGATTAAGCCGTGAACTCCAAATTTGAAATACTTATTTCAGCAGATAGATTGATATTTCTCTAATAGCAGGTGTAATGTTCTCTTCCAGGGCTGGAATTGTTGTCCGTGTAACGGAAAGACTTCATATATCCCGTCATAATATATGTAGTTTAGTGGAATCAAAATGTATACTCTTGGGTAGGTGAAGTCGCCGTGGTCTAGTAGGTAGTGTGTTGGCTTATTAGACGAAAGGCCCGAGTTCGAATCCCAGGCCAGACATCAAAAACAAAATACAAAAAGTATTTCTTCGGCGACTTCCTCTTAGCAGATTTCTGGCAAAAACTCTGAGAGTAAAAAATTGCCATGAAAAGCTTCTCAAAAAATCTGTCGTTCGGAGTCGACTTTAAACTGTAGGTCCCGCCACTAATGTATAAAATTAACGCACACAACATGAGTGGTGTTGAGAAGCTAGGCCGTAATCCTGACGAAGGGTTGTAATGGCCAATTATGTATGTATGTATGTATGTACTCTTGGGTAGATTGCTGGATTGCACCACAACCAGAGATTAATTGTTTACTAAACTGTGTTTGGCGTAATTCGGCAACAACGCAAAAATGAACTGAGGCACTGGATATACACACATTCTGCATACAGCTCGTTTGTTAGTTTAGTCACGGTGAAATTGTGAACCTGAGAATTTTTGCCTTTGCGAAATATTGCTAAGCTCTCTTTTCTATACTAAGAAATTTATACTTGATATCATAATAGCAAAAAAATCACCCGTTATAAGAGCAATTGCTTCTTTCTGGTTGCTTGACTCAATATTGTTGATAAAAATGGTCAACAATAAAAAAGAAGAGCAACAGGACACTGTCAGACCCCCCCCATTTGAAGATCCAAGAATGTGTTTGAAAGGTTTTTAACTTTTCCTGCCGTTTCTTGGAAATTATGGCGAATTGATATGAAATACGTTATCTAACAAAACCCTGCTTGAATTTCTTGCCAAAATATTGGATTTTACTTTACAACACCTTCTGTATAGGACAAGTGATAATTTATGAAAGCTGAATACATTTTATTAAGAAATTTAACCTAACCTTTGTAGTCGCCGTAGTCTAGTAGGTATTGTGCTCGCTTATTAGACGTAAAGTCCGGGTTCGTATCCCAGGTCAGACATCAAAACGAAACTGCGACTTCCTCTCAGCAGTTTTCTGGCATAAACTCTGAGAGTAAATAAACCTGCCATGAAAAATTTATCAAAAATCTGTCGTTCGGAGTCGACGTTAAACTGTGGGAGCCGCTACTCAAGTATACAATTAAGGCACACAACATGATTGGTGTGAGAAGCTAGGCCGTAATCCTGACTTGAAGGGTTGTTATGGCTAATTATGTATGTATGTAACCTTAAGCTTAAGATCATGCTCTTGTAATAATTATTTTACCTTTACTTTGTAGATTTTTTAAATGTTCCACCGTTAATTGTAAGATTTCAGCCTTTTCCAATTTTGAGGAGCCTTGTTTCTCGTAAGCCGATGGCACTAAGCGTTTTAATTCGGATAATGAAGAGTTAATACGATCACGACGTTTTTTTTCTATAACACCGCGACGTTTTTTACGGCTCATTAATTGACAACTATTGGTTTCACTGGGAGATATTCTAAAAATGGAAATGGAAAATTATTCTTATTCGATACTTTATTAACAACAAATTTCATTTCAGAAATTGATATTCTAATTGAAATTTCTAATTAGAATTGAATTTCTTGTTAATGGATTTAATTACAACACTTACTGTTCTTTGGAAGATTCTTCAGAATATAATTCTTCACAATCACTTTCGGACATGGCACGTTTTAAACTATTATGAGTTTGTGGGGGTGGTACCCAATGATTTTGCGGCGTAGTTGGTACTGCGGCGGCGCCATAGCTCCAATGGAGAGCGGCATTATTATGATGCATATTGTGATCCATTTTGTTACAAACAAGAAAATTAAATTTTGTTTTCCTTAAAATATTTAATTTTCTATGCACTTGGTTTTTCACTTAACAAATTTCACTTAATTTAATATTTTATAGTAGTTTTCTTAAAAATAATTTTTTAAAAAACAATTTTCAAAAATATTGTATTTTTTTAGCAAAGCACTGGTGCAAGAGCACGTGACTTATCATGTGTATGAACGACGTTCGACTGATTTTAAAACGTACGACCAGCATGTGCCACAACTCAAACTCCAGGCAATCTTAACATCCTTTCGCCAATAAAATCTAAACTTCATAAGCCACCCCATTTCCAGCAAGCCAAAGTCTTAAATAAAAAAACTACCCGTTCTTGCTGACCAACTACTACACGCACATCCTGTAAGGGTTAATTCTCTGTAACGCTATGATCACACTATATTCGTGAGCTATAAGAGCAATAAAGAACGAATATCAATAACATTACCAAAAGGAAGAGAGAGAGAGAGAGCGAAAAGAATCGTTAAACACTATGCATAACAAACGACCACGAAACGAACAACTTCGTACGTACTTATGTACATTGCAAGTGCATTGTATTATTGTTGTTTTGCTATGTGTGTTTTTTAGCTTAGTGATTATGTTTAGATTGTATTCAACCTATATGTGTGTGTATTTGCCTAATCCATGTTTCAACTTGTTCAAAGAAAACAAAAACAAAAACAAAAGAAAGAAAGAAGGATGCTTGTTGCATTATCTGGATTCATTATTTCTTTGTTTATGTTTGTTTTTTAACTTTTACCACAGAATAGTTGTTGACAATATTGTTGAAAATAGTTAACGACGTACATATATGTATATGTACATACCATCTATCGATTGTTGTAAGGCGTTGTTGACGCTTTTGTTTATTTATGCCACTCACTAAGTTCTAGGCGGCATATAGCAGTTGTTCGTTTTGTCGCCAGTATTTTTGTAAATTTGTTAGAGACGATTGTCAATGAATATGGAGCACGCGTCTGGAACTTATGCTGGTCGTGTGTTGCCCCCAACAAGTGCAATTTTTCTGCTCTGTTGTTGCTCTGTTGGATTATTTTGTATGCAAAAATGTTTATCTAAACACATATAATTCTCTAGGTCATTGTCCGACATTGACAAGGCTGTCGGAGAACGCTCACGGAATACACGACGGTTTGGAATTGTATTTTGTAGGTCATAAAACAGGTGAATTAGTATACAATTGTCGTTTAGATTTAATCAATATTTGTTGATTGATGCGTTCGTTAACACTTCTATTAACTTATGAACTTTAATTTAATATTTGAAAATATTTTAAAATTTAATTGTTAAATAAAATGCTATGTTATTAGATTAATATGAGTGATACACGGCGTATGCTTTTTCCTATTTTTTATTAATAAAGATCTTTGGTTTGAACTTTCTTTGAAATTACACACTTTTTTAATTTTTTAATTCAATATAAACAGGATATTATAATGTTAATATTCTTTAATCTAGAATACCAAGCATATATTTTACACCGTAAAGACTCATATGACCATTAAAATCAATAAACCTTTTATATTACGAGTATGAAAAATAAAAAAAAATTCAGACTTTTTTAATAAATTAAATAACGATCTGATATTTACTTACTTACTACTTACTACAAAGGACCAATAGTCATTGCAACCCTTCTTAAACTGTCATTAATCGGTATTCCCGATATTATTCATCGTTGGCTAGGCTCCTACCTCTCCCTTAGAACTCAGAGGGTATTGTTTAGGAATGTATTGTCTAAGACTGTATATGTTACTTCTGGTGTTCCACAGGGTAGCCATTTGGGTCCTTTACTGTTTTTATTGTTTCTTAATGATCTTCCTTGTGCTATTTCTGATTGTAATATTCTAATGTATGCTGAGGACGTTAAATTATTTTATACTTTTGATGATGATCATGGTCAGGTTGTTCTTCAGCGGAATATTAATTTGTTTGTAACTTGGTGCAGAGTTAATTTAATGGATCTTAACTTAAAAAAATGCAAATGCATGGTTTTCTCTCGCGGTGGTGTGATTTCGCCCACTTATGTGATTAATTCTTGCCCTTTGGAAACTGTGTCTACATTTCTTGATTTGGGAGTATTATTGGATATGAAACTCTCTTTTGTTGATCATATTAGTATGATGATTGGCAAGGCTCGGGCTGTTCTTGGTTTTGTGAAAAGATGGGCTAGGGAATTCATTGATCCTTATATAACTAAACTGCTATACATTTCACTTGTTAGACCTATTTTGGAGTATGCGTCTATTGTTTGGAATCCATACTATCGTTGTCATAGTGATTCAATAGAGTCTGTGCAGAGGCCGTTTTTATTATTCTGTTTACGTGGCTTAGGTTGGGATTATGTCAATGGATTTCCGCCATATGAGGATAGATTAGGTTTGATAAAACTTCCAACTTTGGAACGTAGAAGAACTGTTTTAGGTGTTTGTTTTGTTTTTAATCTGGTTAGAGGTGATATCGATTCTGAGTTTTTGCTTCGTAACCTGAATTTCAGTATTCCTGCAAGATTTTCACGGCACTATCGTCCTCTTTCCTTAGATTTCAATAGAACTAACTACGGATGTAATTTTCCTTTTCGTAGATTATGTAATGATTTTAACGTATATTACGATTTGATTGATTTTAATTGTAGTGTTTGTAATTTAAAACGTAGCTTATATGCTAGCATTAATTTGTAAATTATTATATAAAAATGTATTTTCATTATAGTTATAGGTAGTTCATGTTTATTAATAGTTTATTCAGCTTGTGATTAAGTTCTGTAGCTGATTTATGTTCTTGTTGCCATTACTTTTCCCATACCCGCTACAGTCCGGACTGTAGTGTGCACGTGTCCCTACGTAATGGGGACGAGTGTGTGGCCGGGGACGTTCGAGAACCCTTTAGTGAGGAATACGACCTAGTTTCTCAACATTTACCCTTAGTTGGGTTCACTAACCTGGGGCACCGAGGGTAATAACAAGGCCAACGCACTTGCTAAAGCATGCACCAAGGAAATTTCAATAGAATTCCTCTACAGAGAGACAAACAATTTGCAAAAGTAAGATGGGTTAATGAATCCACATGTAAAGGGTCCGCCATCTAACGTTTTTTTTCAATTAGTGCTTATTTCGTGAATGGTAACACTTAGCTCATGTCTGATTTGACAAATAAATAGTTTTATCCTTCCGCTGAACGAATATGGTTGTGTATACGCTTGAACAACGCTGGGATCTGAGCCTGCGATCGACTTACAGAAGATGCCGATTTTGGCAATAAAAATCATCTTTTCAGATGAAGCTCATTTTGATCTTTGCGGGTATGTAAACAAGCAAAATTGTCGCATTTGGGGCACAGAAAACCCGCACGCATACATTGAAAAGCCAACGCACCCAAAACGAGTAACTGTTTGGTGTGGATTTTGGTCCAGAGGCATAATAGGGCAATTTGTCTTCGAAAATGAGCAAGAAGTGGCCGTTACAGTCAATAGCGATCGTTATAGGGCTATGTTGAACGAATTTTTGTTCACAAAAATTGAAGAGGAGGATGTTGGCAACATTTGGTTTCAACAGGACGGCGCTACGTGCCACACAGCCGAAGCTACACTCGATGTTTTGCGACCTGTTTTTGAAGATCGCATTATCAGCTGCAGAGCTGATGTCGTTTGGCCACCTCGGAGCTGCGATTTGACACCGTTGGACTATTATTTGTGGGGTGCCGTCAAAGATAAGTGTTACGCCGACGAGCCAGAGACAATTGACGCTTTAAAGGACAATATTCGTGAAGCCATTGGTGAAATACAGCTGCACACAATAGATAATGTGCTTAAAAATTGGACCGATCGTGTAGGCTACTGCATGGCCAGCCGAGACAGCCATTTGAATGAAATTATTTTCCATTATTAACCGGAAGGATTGTACTTTCAAATAAAAAAAAGAATTTTTGAGAAAATATTCAGTAGTTTTTTTTAAAGCATTTTCAAAAAGTTATTTGGCGGACCCTTTAGAAACATCAGACAGGTCTGGCCCGACATGGACATATGCGGAACAGAATTTCTATTGAATCTGTGAAACTCATAGTAGTTATAACAGGACACTGGCCTTTGGATTTTCATGCCGAGAGACTGGGAATTCCTAATAATGACTTCTGCAGAAGCTGCAACTATGAAGAAAAATAGAGACCAACATTTTCTCTATCATTGTGTGGCGATTGGAAACCTAAGATAAAGAATTCTTGGACATCCAAACTTTAGTGACAAAAAACATTTGTAGCATTCTAAGGAAGTTGAAAAAAAATCTACCACCCTTGAGCTGTAATCATAACGGAATAGGTAATATCGATGTTAAAATGAGACATTATAGGATTCAAGTTAGCTGTGACCATTAAGGCGGCAGCGAGTTTGACCTAACATACTTTGTAGTCAAGCTCTTTAACCACTACGCCCTGGCAACTTTTATTAAAAGTACATCCTTTACATACAGACATAATTAGCCATTACAACCCTTCAGTCAGGATTACGGCCCAGCTTCTCAACACCACTCATGTTGTGTGTGTTAATGTTATACATGAGTGGCGGGACCTACAGTTTAAAGTCGACTCCGAACGACAGATTTGTTTTTAGAAACTTTTCATGGCAATTTTTACTCTCAGAGTTTTTGGCAGAAATCTGCTGAGAGGAAGTTGTCGAAGAAATATTTTTTCATATATCGCTTTGATGTCTAACCCGGGGATTTGAACCCTGGCTTCGCGTCTAATAAGGCAACACACTACCTACTAGGCTACGGCGACTTCCTTTACATTCTTTACTTCAAAGTAACTACAATAACAATACTCATTAAGCGAAATTTATTTTATTAAAATAAAATAATTAGCAATTCGTTTTTTTTATTATAAATCTTAATATGTTCTTGTTCTTGTTGCTTGTTTACATATTAAAAAAAAAAGGGAAAAAAAATCGAAACCAATATTGAGAAAAAGGACACCAAACAATATTTCTCGTGTGAGCAAAATACCAAATAAAAATACTTGTAATGGAAACAAAACAATACAAGAAAGAAAATGCCAAACTCACCCTCAAAAATTGTGGAAACGAGAGGAACATCAAATGTTAAACTCTAATGCGACATTAAATAAAAATTTGAACCACCCAAAAATAGATTGTATGAATGAAAGTATGGAATGAGTTACGACGTGGGAAATGCACTACGAAGACATTTCTCACGCATGTTAGGCACGTGCTTGGACGATGAACTTTATTTTTTTTTTCCTTTTAATGCATCAAATGAAAAAATAGAATAAGTTTGAATTAAAAACTTTTGATGTAGTCAGTCCACAATACACAATACGTTACATGTATTAAATAGATTGAATATTGGGTGTACACTGTACATACATACATATAAGTTGTACTTCAAAATTCATTATTTCTTGTTGTTAGTGGAGAGCGGCAACACCATTAATGTTTGGTTACATGTAACAAAAATATGCATTTTTTTTGTTTATGATTTTCAACTAACTATCCACGTGCCCAAGAACAATGAAAATTGTTAAAATTGTTTTTTATTTTTTACATTATTCCTTACTTCTTCGTCTTGTTTTTTGTGTTTTTTTAATTCTTTTTATCTTTTTTTTTATTTGCCCAAAAGTGTATCCTTTTATTTTATTTTTTTTTAATTTTTGAAATGAAATTATTGTTGCTGATTGTTATTTGTAATAATAAATACAAAATGTTCTTGTTTTTTTTTTAAATTTATTTCCTGTTTTATTTCAAAAGTTAATTACACTTTGCATAAGAGTCATGCGAATAGAGTAGTAACGGTATTAGCGAGAGATAGAGACAAATAATACAACTCTGTTTTAAATAAATTCCGTTTCTTATTTTATTTCGTGAACCTACGGCTAATTATAGTTCCATCCTTTTTTTACTATGTATGCTTTAAGGCCACGTTGTTAATCTAGGGGAACATGGTAATTGTAAATGTGGTAAAAAAAAATGTACAGTGGACCCTCGGTTAACGAACGCCCCGCATAACGAACATTTCGTATAACGAACACTTTTTTTATGAAAAAAAAAGTTTCGCTTAACGAACGAAGTTTCGCATAACGACCAAAAAAAAGGGGGAAAATCTTAATTGCATGTAAAATTTCTTTCAGTTTATTGCAACGAAACAGCTGAAGTCCAGAATATATATTTCAAACTTTAAGAAGCTCTACACTAAAAAACTTTTCCAGCATTGCTTTGAAGTGACTGAAAAAACCTATCACACTTTAAAGGAGTTTTTGAAAGATCACTTTCATATTGTTGGCTGTCTCAAAATTATTGAAACGGCATGGAATGGCGTTACTAAGAGAACACTTGAATCTTCCTGGGAAAAACTTTGGCCCGAACACTTTGCCGAAAGTACATTTGAAGAACTCGATCCAATAACCAACGAAATTATATCTTTAGCTAAACAGATTGGGTTAGAAGTGGATAGCAATGACATTGCTGAGTTTGTGGCAGAGCACAATGAAGATCTGACTACTGAAGATCTTGTGAAATTGCAATATGCTTTAGAACAAGAAGTTGAGCAGTCAACTTTATCGGACGCGGAGATAACAGAAGGACCGCAATCGTCTAGTGCAATCAGAGAAATGCTAAATTCATAGGAATCTGTAGCATTATACATTAAGAAGCATCACCCCATTCAGACAGTGGCTCATTTTCAACAAATTTTGAAAAATCAGAAACAGACTACACTAGACAGTTTTTTGTTAAAAGAAAATTAGGTATGCATGTACCCATTATAAAAAAAATTATTTTCCATTTTCCTTTATCTTTAAGATATATGTATTGGTTTATTTTTTCCGTTTTAAAAAATTTGAAGTAATTTTTGTAACTTTCTTTTAAATAAAAGTTCAAATTGAAACATATTAGTGTGTAGTTTCTTCGATCTGGAACGGATGAATTTATTTTACATGTATTTATATGGAAATAGTCGTTTTGCTTAACGAACTTTTTGCATAACGAACGAGGTGCTGGAACGAATTAAGTTCGTTAACCGAGGGTCCACTGTATATTGTGTCAACTGGATCCCACTCTAGTTGTCCAACATGCCCAAAACTTTGGTGTGTCATAGCAATCAAAATACCATTCGCACATTGGGAAAAGCAATGCCCGATTGTGGAAATAAGCGTTCTCATGCTATTATTTGCTAAAGTTGATCACATCAAACAATAACAAATTTTTCTTACATTTTTTTAATATTTTTTAAAGAAAAAAAAAAATAATAATTTGCAAGCTGTAGTCCCATCCTCGTAGTATCATAATTTTTAACAATATTTGAGGCCTATAAAGTTTCACAAACATTTTAAATCTTCTCCGTTCCTAACGAATAGAAAATTCATAAATTTCTTAAAGCACTAAAGGCATATTTGCAAGGCCGCATTTGAGGGTCTATTTTTCAATTTAATTTCATCAAATTGAATTTCTTCAACAAGATCTTCTCTGTCTCGTAAACATTACTAATTTATTCTATTCATCTTCCAGCCATGTCTCCAAAGTGGTAGAACTTGAGCGTAAACTTGATTTTGCTGGAGAATTGTTTGCATTAAAATTGAAACTGTGAAAATTGTCCATATCGTCTTCCAGAGAGTTTCCATTAATGTCCCATTTAACAACAGGGGTTAGTTTGTAAAAATAGTCTCTCTCCTGGCCAATTATAAATTGATGATAATTTCCATCGGATTTACATCCTAAACTAACGTTAACTGGAAGCAAATGATTGAGTTGATGCTGGGAATTATAATAATTTTGATGATTTTCAAGGCCTCTATTGGTTAATATCGGATTATTTAAATTGATAGCATTGCTGTTGTTATTGTTATTGTGATTGTGATTATGAATAACATTATGCTGGCAATTATTACAGTTAATATTATTGGTAATGGAATGGGAAATATTGGTTAGATTATGATCTTGTTCCGTATTAATAAAATAATTATCTAAACTAGCTGTGGACGGTGTATGGCGGAGATAACGTACATCTTCTTTGTACTTGACTTTTTCAAAAACAACCTCGAGATTTGTGTCATCGTTAAATGAAGGCGTATTATTACTATTCCTGCAGCTGTTGGTAAAATTGGAATCATAGGGAATAATTTCCGAAGCTGTATCACTACGTAATTGTTCTAAACGTTGAAATTCATAACCATCGGCTGTAAGAAATAATTTTGAAGTTAAACTCTGCAGTATAGCCGTATCATGTGGCTCATCTTCTTCATCTTCATCCAGTTGCTTTAAGGGTTTTGCATTTTTTGCGCGTTTGCTCTTTGGACTTTCTTTGGAATCTTTTGTCGGCTGACCATGATGATATGATGCATTACGTGGTGATGTGTCTGTATTCGTGTTTTGATTGTTCGGCTTTTCGGTTGCTTCTACCGATGGGTCTATATCGGTGGAGATGTCTTCCTCTTCTAAACGTTTAAGAAATATCTGCTTAGTCGACAGTTTACGTATAAGCTAGAAAGGAAAGAAGAAAAATAATTACAATATAAAGTGGAAGTTTAAATATATAAAGTGCTGCAGTCTTTTGTCAGTGAGGATACGAGTATAAAAGATAAACTGATAACTGATAGTAGGTTAGACGACTAGCGGTCTTTGATCAGTACTTGTCATAATTAGAAGAGATCACTTAATGATGGCACTAGGGGCAAATAAAACTGATTTGTGTCTTTTTGGCTTTGAGGAAAGGTAGACTGAAATCCTTGGGAAGTTGCTTTTTCCCCAATCTTGAATGTATTGCCGTGTTCTAGTAGGTAGTGTGTTGGCTAGTTAGACGCGAGTCCGTGATTAAACCTCTGGCTCAGACATCTCGAAATATGAAAAAATATTTCTTCGGCGACTTCCTTTTAGCATACTTGTTGCAAAAACTCAGAGAGTAAATAATATTGCCATGAAAAGATTCCCAAAAATCTTTAGTTCGGAGTCGACTGTAAACTGTCGGTCCGTTCCATCACTCATGAATAAAATGAACACACACATAGCATAGATGGTACGAGAAGCTAGGTCGTAATCCTAACTAAAGCGTTGTAATGAGTACTTAAAGAAAGTAGGAATGTATTGCAACGGTGTCCTTCTAAAGGGTGTTTTTTATAGAGGTATAGAACTTTAAGTTGCCATTACTTTTCAAGATGGCGACCGATTTAACAGCTGTCAAGTGATTTATTCTCAGTTTGGTTTGGCAATTCATCATGAATAGACTCACGCCTGAACAACGCTTGCAAATAGTGCAATTTTATTTCGAAAATAATGGTTCTGTGCGGAAAACGTATCGCGCACTACGTCCATTTTATCATCGCCAAAATCATCTAACAGAGCAGTTAATTCGATTAACCATGGAACGTTTTCGCACCACGTTTACTCTTATTGATAACTCGCATCCCCAGAGACGCTGTACGGTGCGTACAGAAGAAGCTATTGCTGCTATAGAGCGTAGCATTGAGGAAGAACGTTACAGTCAATGGTGATCGTTATAGAGCCATGATTACGAACTTTTTCATTCCTGAATTGAATAACCATGATGTCCAGGAGATGTGGTTTCAACAAGACGGCGCCATATGTCACACAGCTCGTGCCACAATAGATTTAAAGAAAGACACGTTTGGTGACCACCTAATTTCACGGTTTTGACCTGTGAATTGGCCTCCAAGATCTTGTGATTTAATACCGCTAGACTACTTTCTGTGGGGCTGTGTAAAGTCATTGGTCTATGCGGTAAAGCCACAAACGCTTGACCATTTGGAAGACAACATTCGCCGTGTTATTGCCGATATACGGCCATAAATATTGGAAAAAGTCGTCGAAAATTGGACGTCCAGATTGGACTACATCCGCGCCAGCCGTGGCCGTCATATGCCAGAAATCATATTTAAAATGTAATGCCACAAGATTATCTTTCGGATAAATAAAATGCATGTCAATCGAATAACATTAAAGTTCTATAGCTCTATAAAAAACACCCTTTATTTCTATGTAGTTTTTTTTATGAAGACAAACGAATTTATATATTATATGGTGGCTTATTTAGAGAAGTATTAATTAAAGTAAATCATTAAAAAAAATAATACAATTATTTTGGAATTTTCTTAAATTGATTAAATTTTATTTATTTACAATGTTAGAAACTGCTACATTTACACATATATTCACTGTTATTGTTTAAATTTTCCGGAAGTTGAATAACGCACGTGTATGTGTATTTGCTTGGTTGAATTTCAATAGGGCGTAACTACATTCAAATTTTATATCCTTTAAGAAAAAAGTGAATAGTTTAGAATAAAAAATATATCCTTCTTTATTTTGTATTTTCGTTTTTTTGTTAAGTAGACATCAAAAATATTTGTATTTTATACAATATTTCTTCAAAGACTTCCTATACTTGATATATGTATGTAGCCCTGTGACGAGAAGGCTGTCATTGAAACAGCAACATTGTTGTGGTCAAAAATAATTTTGTTGTTGACTAATGGTTGCTTTTGTGTTGTTGTTTTTTCCTGATTCGTTTTTATACTTGATGATGGCTTTTGTTGTTTTATTTCATTTTTTTTTAATGCGTTACAAGGATAATCCCTTTGTTTTAATCAATATTATTGATTTATTTTCTTTTAATAAATTTAGCAATTACAAATTGACCCCTAGAACACGTGTACTATATGTGTATAGGCATACATGTGTCCGTCTCTTTTTATATTTTATACATGTAAAGAAAATACTTTTATTAACCAAATTGACTTTACCTTGATACAAGACTTTTTCGTACGCTTTAATAGATGAGACATTTCGTCGTATGTGTCACATTAAATCATTTAATATTAACAAGGCCATTACAGCTTTAATTTGTTGTTTTAAATTGTTGTTCTGTTTTTTTTTTTTTTATTTATTGTTTATAAAATTATTATTATTATTAAAAAAAAATAATGCCACCAAAAGGTATGAAAAATATTGTATTTGTATTGTAGATGATATTCTGTTTAACACACACAATAAACTAAAAATGAATGCATCACCATTTGCTGGTAGTGGCCTACTACTGTTACTACTGGCTTATAAAGTTTGTCGGTTGGGACCCTTCGCAGTCAATGCCGTTGTGTAAGTGTGTTAGTTTTATATACAACAAAAATAACAATAGCTTTTGGCAGCTTAACACCCATTCCATGCTATTTTGCTGTTGTTTTTATTAAAGCAGTATTACAAAAGAATGAATTCTTATAATGTTATTGGTTTTCAGACACGTAATAAAATAAGTATGGGAGGAGGACCATTACAACCAATTACTCCCCATGTTGTGTGTGGCAATTTTATTTGCTTTTACGATTTCCGTCAGAAGACAACTACTTCCATACTTTCATATTTCGATTTGTTCAAGATGTCTGACCTGGGGTTTTGAATTACAGTCTCCTACCTCCTAGACTACGGCGATTTCGCCACAACTGTGTTATCTGCAACTGAACCAAACTAATCATACTCTCCATTACTTTAGATATTGCATTGCATTATATATTGCTCTAGAATCATAGTTTTTAAGGAAACACCCTTTTCAAGAACCGTCCTCGTATTAGCACAAAGCAAATATACCGGCACTATCAGAGGCACTGTAGTCATTAAAATTTATAAATGTTTGTCGAACGAATACATTCCTTTAAAGGTCTGCATTATTTTTCGATACCAACGTTCAACACACATATACATAATAGCAATGAGAAGTATAAAATTGTTCACATATTTGATTACAGCTCTAGGAAAATGAATTTCGCTCTGTTCGTATATGTTCTAACAATAGCGTTGAAAGCAACTGAGATAAGGCAAATATTTCAGAATGGCACTCGTTACAACTACTATAACAAATACTGCGTTATATTCTGATTCATAATTCTGTTCAGTTCGGTAAATGCCTTTTTATTTTTTATGATCGAATACGCTGTATAATGTTTTCTTTTCTTTGAAATACACGTGCAACATTATTCGTATTTCAACGAACGGCTGTTTGTTGCACACAGACACACACTTTTAAACATTGGTGGAGCACAGGCGCAGTGTTACAAAGATTATTTGGATACAGTTTTTAGTGTGCGTTCTAAATGTGGAGAGGAGACAAACCAACTGTGTAATGTGCTGTTTATATTTACATACAGTCATGTTTGTATGTACATATGTGTGTATGGAATATGCATATTTATTGTGTATTTGACATTGTAGCCTAGCGGGAAATTTCATTCAAACATTATTGTAAATGTTCGTATATTAATAACCGTTATTTGTATTTTTTTTTTATTGTGCGAGATTTTTCGTTCATAAACAGATATGTATGCGAGTAGTGTCATAGGTCATTCAACATTTTAAATATTATTGAATACTTTACAGTAATTTTGTTGGTTTTAATTTGGATTTTATTTGGATTTGGTTGTCAAGCAGCTATAATTTTAATCTATCAGATATGATTATTATTATTATTATTTGCGAATGAAAGAATTTTAAATTCACTTTAAGTTTCTTTACACAATACCATGCATTTTTAAGACTTTATGATTAACATTTGACGTAAAATATTTTAAAACGAATTAAGTCTTTTTGCCAATTGTCAGAAACGAAAATAGATAGAAATAGTTTTAATGCGTCATTCTACACATTTTTTCTTATAAGCTGAATAGCATGCATAGTTAAAAATCTGAAGTTAATTTTCATACTTACTTAATTGGTAATTAAAAACCTTTAGTCAGGATTATAACCTCATTCCATACCATACAACCTTATACCAATTTTATTTCACTCAGACTGCTGTGACTTTTTCGGCGACAGCCAATTAGGATGTGGTGAAGCAGCTTGTTAGACGAGATAAAGTATGTTTAAAACTTTAAAGAATTTTGTACAGCTCTAGGCATCGCCTAATAAAGAGAAGAGGCTTATCAATAACTGAAATTGTTAAACAGTTGATAAGAACACACAACCTAATTTTTATTGCCATTAAATATTATAAAAAAGGAGATGTCTCTTGTGGGGCATGTTGCACCTTTCAATATAAATCGATAACATCTGTGCTTTTTTTTCATTCATTAAATGGTTTTAAAGAAAAAAGATCTGACAAACACATTTAAAATATTCATTGATGTTAAAAACGTGACCTTAAATGAAATTATCTAGTGTGCGTACTTCAAAATGGACTTATAACAATGAGGCAAATACGGCAAACAATTCACTAATTAAAAACTTAACGTACATATAAATCTATTGAAAGGTCAAACGGCCAGGCAGGCCAGACAGGGGACACTCATTAAAATTTTCACATTACGCCCTTTAAAGATTTAAAACGATCACGCCACTCTACAGCAAATGACACGAAATTGTAATAAAAATTTGTAATTGTGGCAAAAATTTAATTTACGATGCATAATATTTGCAATTGTAAATAATTTTAATGTATCGATAAGAGCATATAGGATATGTTTTGAATTTCATGTTTGAATAAATAATGAAAAACATTTTCATTTTCACATTATGAAATGAAAATTTAATAAAATGTTAATTTTGTTATGTTCTTTTTTTTTTGTTTAACAAGTGCAACAACAACAACAACAACAATTTCATTACTTTATAAGTGTGGAATTGTAATTTTATTAGCCACCCTTAAATGTATTATGTCTTGGCGATAGGGCATTCATTTCGAAACGGAGTCATCACCACCAATATCATCATCATCATTGTCATTGTCATTGTCATCAACACTAACGCATTTTAGGTTGATTATGTTTTTAATATTTTATACATACACGTACATGGGCAAGGAGGGGTGTTGGATTTCATTGCGGTATGTAGCATTTGACTCTTGAACGTCAATGAGGCGTGTGACAACAATCATTGTCTCATACAATAGTACGTTTTAATTTGTTAGAGTGTTGCGTTTCTAAGCAATTAAAAATTCCTTTTTAGTGATAGTTTTATGCTCTTGGCAAATCCTTTTTAATCCATCAATAGTTTTTTATTAGTCGATGATCAATAGCTTATCAATCCAGAATTGATTTGTCATTATCCTTTTATATTCTGTTTGTTTGTAGTTTGACCAAATCATGACAAGACAACTCTTTCATGGCATACTTTAACGTTGTTTCTTGCACTCGAAATTGAATCTGTCAAAAATGTATTGAATGATCACTTTCATATGACAATACAATTTTTTACGCAGGACTTTATTAATAATTTATTTTTTTTAAAGTTAAAAAAAGAAACAGCCAATGAAATTAAACGCTTTTAAAAATACGTAGCGTTGAAAAAGAAATTGTAAATTTTATGGTTTCAATTTTATTTCATGTTCGTATTGTACAAAAAAAAAAACACTTACTCTTCAACATTGCAATGAATGTGAGTGATGTGACCAATGTGTGACAATTCCTTTAAAATAAAAAACAGAAAACAATTTTTTCCATTTTAATTTAAATGCTTAGATTTCCCTTTTTTTTTTTGAAATGCATTGTTTCCCTAGCATTTGAATGTTGAATGTCAAATTAATTGTTTTCGATTTTATTTGGCGCAAATGGTTTATAATGTTTTGTTAGATTTTTTGTTGGAAAAAACCGGATATTTAAATTTGTTTCAAATCAAATTAAATGTTCCTCAAAAGCTACCATCATTAGTCATTATCAGGTGAAGGATTTCTTCTGCACGCAAATGGTTTTATGGTTTTAAATTCTTGGTGAAAGGAACGAATTGCATGTATGCATGCATACTCGTATGTATATGGACAATTGATGGGAATTGTCATCAGATTTTATTTGTTTGCCTTTTGTTTTGTAGTTCTATTTGTAAATTTATTTTATAAATATATTTCTACTTTATTAGATATACGTATATTGCTTTTGAAAAAGCATTATCAAGGCGAATTCATGTAACCGGTGGGATTATCTAAACAGCTGATACTTCTACGATTGTCAAAATTTTTGTGTGTTTGTTGTGCGTGTGTGTTTTGTTGTTAATTTTTTTTTTCTTTTCCATTTTTTTTCTTCCTATTTTGACAGCCGAAGGAGTGTTTTACAAAAACAAAATGCCTGTTGTTTTTGCATTGTTGTACTTGTTGTAGAGTTGCGGCTACCTTATATGAATTTGCCGTGAGCATTATGGTAAAAACTAATTTTCTGAGCGTTTCCACTGGCACGAGCCATGCTTAGCTTTTCTGCTCTTACGCGATAGTTTCCGGCTATGCTAATATTTTTGAAGACACGCAAATGCCCCTTTTGCCTTCCCAAGCTTCGAATTTAGATGTCCGTTTTGACACCACCATCTGAGCTGCTTTTGCTGTCGAGATAAGTAATACTTTGAACTTCTTCAATAGGCCTATTATCAAGAAGGATGTAACAGCTGTATGAGTTTTTCGTCCACAGGGTCTTTGATTTGTTGGCGTTCTTTCACAAAAGCTGTTCAACTTGTCTTATACCTAGTTCGGCTTCGAAGAAATTAAAGCAATATCATTAGCATAAGACGGGTCGTTAAGATGTTCTATACTAGTTAGGTGTAGGAGAATGTCCCTGTTGAGTGCTCGTTTGAAGCACCGCGAAACATGACTGGGGAGAGAATACATTCATGTCGGACACCTGAACCTATATGCCTAACTCTACATTGAAATACTGTGTACTGGCTTATACATACATAATTGGCCATTACAACCCTTCAGTCAGGATTACGGCCTAGCTCCTCAACACCACTCATGTTGTGTGCGTTAATTTTATACATGAGTGGCGAGACCTACAGTTTAAAGTCGACTCCGAACGACAGATTTTTTGAGAAGCTTTTCATGGCAATTTTTACTCTCAGAGTTTTTGCCAGAAATCTGCTGAGAGGAAGTCGCCGAAGAAATACTTTTTGTATTTTGTTTTTGATGTCTGGCCTGGGATTCGAACTCGGGCCTTTCGTCTAATAAGCCAACACACTACCTACTAGACTACTACTGGCTTATAATGATCGTAATTATTATATTTCATTGCTCATTTTATAGCTCATTTATATTGTTTAAATTTTTCTTTTCTTGTCAAAATTTTGAAAACTGTATTCAATTACTCAGTAATTGGTATATAGAAACATTTGGTTCTAATACTCGTATTTACTCGTTGACGCAAAATTTAAATCACAAAAGGAAAACAATATTTTCAGTGATAATCTTTTGACCTATTCAGTGTATATAAGTCTGTTACTAGTTCAATAGCATTTTATGTTTTGTATACAATTAGAATCAGCAGTAGCCCAACAGACGTCTTGTGTAAAACATTACGATATTTTAGTTTCAAATTGAAAAACACTATGGATAGACGCAACATGTTCTTAGAAAATGAAATAAACTTCTATGAGGACGATATCAATCTGAAGGAAGTGATTAAAAGTCAACAATTAAATAATACGGATGAAGCTTTACTCGTTTGCGATTTGGAAAAAATTAAAGAAAAATACGCAAACTGGATGAAATTTATGCCGAACGTTAAGCCATATTATGGTGAAATACTTTTGTTTAATTACTAAAATTATTCAAAATGTGATAATTTGTTTTGTTTTTTTTTCCCAAAGCCGTCAAGTGTAACGATGTTGATATGGTGATAAAAACATTGGCGAATTTGGGTACTAGTTTTGATTGTGCTTCGAAAAATGAAATTAAAAAAGTTTTGGAATTGGGTGTAGAACCCGAACGTATTATATTTGCCAATCCCTGTAAGCCAGTGTCTCATCTAGAATATGCCAAAGAGCATAATGTATTAGCCAGTACCGTGGATACGGAATTTGAGATTTATAAAATCCATAAAACATATCCAGAATCTAGGTTAGCATATCAGTTACTAAACCCTATACGATTTTTAATAACAATAATGAGTTATTTTTAGCTTGGTTATACGATTTCGTTGTGAAGCCCAAGATGCTCAATGTCCTTTGGGTGATAAATTTGGTTGCGATGCTGAAAATGATGCCACCGCTCTAATGTTGCTGGCAAAAAGCTTAAACTTAAAAGTAAATTTGTAATTTTAAACTTTTTAAATATTTTAATTATTTTTTTATTTACTTAACAGGTCATTGGCACAAGTTTTCATGTGGGTTCGGGCTGTAATGATTTACCCGCCTATGATCGTGCCATAGCAACAGCTAAAAAACTTTTTGATTTCGGCTCTTTATTAGGCTATAACATGAATTTACTGGATATAGGCGGTGGATTTCCGGGTAGTGATGATAAGAAGTTTGCCTCTGTAAGTCAAAAAATACTTAGTTCAACAACAATCATTACTATATGTTAAGTTTCTTGTTGTGTAGATTGCTGAAATTGTTAACAAATCGCTGAAACGTCATTTTCCCGATAATAATGTCAATGTTATAGCTGAACCTGGTAGATACTTTGTGGCTTCAGCTTTTACTTTAATTTGCAAAATTCATGCCAAACGTGAGGCCAGATCGCCGAATGGTGATTTACTAACAAAAATGTACTATTTAAACGATGGTACCTATGGTACCTTTAATTGCATTCTATACGATCATCAACATGTTACCGTAGAACATTTATTGGTACGTTTATTTATTTTCATTTCGTTTTTAAACGAAAAAACACAGTGATTTTTATTTAAATAATTTTTTTTTATTTCCTTCTAAAGGATAATGAAATTGAGGATTTACCGAAATTTAATTCATTACTATGGGGTCCCACTTGTGATGCTATGGATAAGGTATGTAAACAACTGCAGAGTATTTCACTTTTAATAGATTTAACATTACAAAGTCGCTCAAAATTAAGGGCCGTGATCTAGTAGGTAGTGTGTTGGCTTATTAGACGAAAGGCCCGAGTTCGAATCCCAGTTCAGACATCAAAACGAAATATAAAAAAAAAATATTTCTTCGCCGACTTCCTCTCAGCAGATTTCTGGCAAAAACTCTGAGAGTAAAAATTGCCATGAAAAGCTTCTCAAAAAAATCTGTCGTTCGGAGTCGACGTTAAACTGTAGGTCCCGCCACTCACGTATAAAATTAACGCACACAACATGAGTGGTGTTGAGAATCTAGGCCGTAATCCTGACTGACGGGTTGTAATGGCCAATTATGTATGTATGTATTGGGAAAACTTACTGTTTACAGTTTTTCGACTGTAATTATTAATGAACTTGCAACCGGAACTACTGGTTGCAGGCTCTGCAATGAAGGAGTAATACTTGAAGTTCGATATAGGAGCGAGAAGTGATATCAGATGTGAAAATCTGGCCTTGGAAAACCTTATGAATAGGCCCATAGCGCATGAGGCTTAGAACACTTTCACTAGTTATTTCAGTAAATGGCTGGGCTATAAATAAAGGTTGATTACCGGCCCTTCAGGTTTTGGAATCGCTGTAGTTTAGTAGGAAGCGTGTTGGCTTTCAGGGAATTGAGGGTCATATTTCAAAGATCGCTTCTTGTATAATTTAGAATTAATTTTTAAGAATATCACAATGAGTCTAATGGCCCTTGATTGAACCTTGTAAACATATAACCATTGCAAATATGGCTATATGCCTCTAATTATGTCTTTATCTTATTCGCATATTGATTTTATTTCTAAAAAATAATTAATTTTTATTTTCCTTTTGTTTTATATATGTATATATATATAGATTGCTGAGAATTTGCAATTACCTGACTTAAAATGTGGGGATTTCTTGGTTTTTCCAAATCTGGGCGCTTATACCGTACCAATTGGCAGTCCATTTAATGGATTCATGTTACCAAAAGTCCTATACTTTGAGAAATTGAAATTTTGACAAATATTGAAAAATCTAAAATCAATAAAATATTCACTTAGTTTTTTCTTACACAAATTAATCTTTTTATTTATATGTTTATATATTAATATGTATATATTATATATTATATTGTCGGTCGCTTGCCAGTAGAGTTTTGCTCAGACTAGACATAATCGAGAGACAATATAGAGCACTAAAACAACTTTATCTACGATGATAACAACGATAGTTGCTGAGGTAGTGCCAACTATACCGAACACGACGTATTTTGTGTATAGTGCTCTGCGAGGCCTGTTTATGTAATACCAAAGAAAATAAAGTATAAAGAATGTGCATTTGGGCATATTTTGGAATATTTCTCAAAAATATTTCATGACGCGGGGGAAAGATAGAAGGGAAGGGTAAAGAAACCAAGAGCGTAACAATGTGTTGTTGTCATCGTGCGTTTTTGTTGTTTGACTAATTTTTTATTTATATTTCTGAAACAGTGTTGCCACGAAAAAAAATTTTGTAACCAACATTTGTGAAAAAATTCACCAAATAAGAAAAAATATAACCAAAATTAAATTCGTAGACTTTTGTTTTATTTTTTTTTCAAGTTTAAATTATAATTAATAAAAAAACAAAAAATAGCATTTTTTTATAAGAAAAAAAAATAAACAAAACCAAAAAAATCTACACATCTACACATTGATCAAAAAATAACCGATTTTGGTTATTTCTCGGCACAAAGAGAACATGATAAAAATTATGAGAGGCATTTGTTAACCCAGAGGAAAATTGTTAGTAACATTTTATTAACCCAATGTGAGCGAAAAACATAGAAAAATTGTACTGCGCTAAAAACCTAAAAACACCGCATTTAACTTGGCAAGTATTCTTCCAAAAATCGAAATCATTTCTCATTGATATTAGTGAATCATACTGTAATATTTCTTTGGGTGTAAAATTGAAGTCTGAAAAAAAGCGACATGAACATTCTTCTTTAGAAGCTGACAAGCAAAGCAACTGAATGCATTTTTACGCTCTCATGATGAGAGCAACACATTGTTACGCTCTTTGTTTGTGTTTATTTTCCTTCTGTCGTCCACCCTCCTCATCACGAAATGATTTTAGTGAGAGCGGGTCGTAATGTTTGGTGAGAGCGGGTCATGATGTTACAACCCGCCATAAGAAATTTAACTTCTACATAATGCGCATTCTTTATATCCATATTCTTTGGTAATACTTAATGGGTGGTTCTTTACAACTCCTTATAAATATGATAGCTCGCCTGTAGATCAGGAGAAGTAAATTATAAATCAGGATTTCTAAAGATGAATTGCAATTGATTTTAGAAGGCTGTTGTGAAATAAAACACATATTTTACTCCGCTTAAAAGTTTGGATTTCATTTATTTGCTTTCATCGTTTGTCGTTATTTTTTTGGAATTTTTCTTTTGCATTTAAAAACAAAGAAAATGTAAAGATAATATTACTTAATAGATGAATATAAAGCAAAAACTAAAAAATTCGTTAAATATTGCTGAAAAAGCTGACCCTTTTGTTAAAAAAAAAAAAAAAATTGTATGTTTTAACGAATCTTCATTAGTTTCTGCTTTTTATTCCTTATATACATAGGTATGTATATGATAACTTAAATAACTAATAATAGTTTAAAGTCAATTTATTAAGTACAAAAAACAAATCTGTTATGCCAGAATGAAAACAAAACAAATTTGTTTGTTTTGTGAAATAATGTATTGACTTTGAGAATTTTTTTTTGAAACAAAAGTATGAATAAAATTGTAACGATAATATTAAAAAAAAAATAAACTTAACTTATTGAAAACCTTTTAAATCATTTATTCAATTGTTTATTAGCTGACCCTTTGCTTTTGATAGAGAACAAATGATTTAGATGGTTATCGGTTTTTATTTGATTATGAGTGAAAATGATAAAATAGTTGTTTGTGATAAAATTGTAATGGTTTTTGCATTTTGTTTAATTTTTTTGTCTTAAAAAGCCGTTTAAAATTTATTGGAATTAAATTTTCTTGTGGCACTTAAGATGATATGTTTCGTTTCGTTTCAATTCAATTCTTTTTTTTTATAATATTTGATAAAAATTTAACTTTAGTTGGTTGATATGTATGATAACGTTTTTAAATTTTAAAAAGCTATGGCTTTTCATTTTATTTATTTTTTTTTTCATATAATTGTTTGTTTTCATTTTATTTTATTTTATTTTTGTTTTTTTTTTCATTTATTTTAAATCAGTTCTCTTGTGTTAACAAATAATTATTTTTTTAAGCAGTTTTATTAGAAATTTTAAGAACATTTTGTCAACAATTTATTATGATTTGTTTAAAACTGCTTAAATTTGTCTTTTTTTATACTACATGTATTTTAAAAATAAAGTATTTATTTATTTATTTATGTTACTGTTATATAAATACAACTAGACATTTATATATGTATGTATGTTTTTACCCGATTTCTAACATTATAGTTTAATAAAAAAAATATTTTCGAAAAAACACGTTTAAAAAAGAAATTAACGAAAAATGATTGTATCTCACAACAACATGACATTTAGAGTATAAAAAATTTAAAAAAATAAATTATGCTATAATGATTCACATACAATATAATATATTTACTTAAATACTGCTACTAAATGCTAAGGTAGCCAAATTCTCTCGCTTAGCATTATGAGCAGAATTTATTTACTTATACAAATTTAAAATATTTATTTATTTAGCATTTGCACAATAAAAATAATTTATAATAAAATTGTTAATAATTTGAAAAGAAGGGAGAAAATAGTGCTTAATATCTAATGATATGTATTGTAATTATTTGTTGTTTTTTTCAATTTTAGGTGATTATTTATTAAAAAGAGAAACTTAGTTTGCGTTTTTTTTTTGTAAAAAGTTAAATTTGTAAAGTTTTTTGTGATAATTTGCAACCATATATCCCTATAGTTTAATTGTATTGTAGTTGTTGCTGGATTTTGCTTACTACAATAATGCGACAATTAAATAAAATTATTACACACCGAAAAATACACACAGATTTCTTAATATTTTTTGGTTTTTGTTTTTGTTTTTGTTTCTGTTTTGTTTTGTATTACATTCGCCTTAAATATTAAAGTAAATGTTAGAGTTCGTCCTATAACCTAAAAAATAATAATAATAATGAGAATATAGGTGTATATAGTATATATATAGTAGTATATGTAAAAAAAAAAACATACACATCCTTAAAAATTTCCTTAACATATGTATCAATTCTCTCTAAATATTCTTACACACAAAAGTTTGTATTTTTTTTTTTTTTTTCTTAATTAGCAATGCTCGTATCTATGATAATATTTATTTTCTTTCATTCATTGTTTTTTTTTTTCTTTAGTGTTTTAGTCCTTAGTCCGATCACACACACACACACACATGTACGCATGTTCAATTTATAAGTCGTCTTTAGACGTTCTTTTTCAAGCAAGCAAGAGAGAGTGGGAGAGAGAGAGAGTGTGTGTTCGATATTAAAGTTGGTATTTGTGTTGGAAATTTACCATTGACTCCACCACAGTATTCCTTTAAAAAGTACACAAAAACGTCACAAGCATATTTACTGGTAGTAAACGCCACAACAACAACACACCATTTGCATCCAGCAAATCACTTGCCGCACTGGCCGATACACCGGCACACTGCATTTTTTCCAATGGCATAGCTTGGACATAATATTCACGATTCTCAACGGGCATATGACAAACGGGTTTCTTTTTCTGTGCCATTTCATCATCTTTATTCTTCAGATCTTGCAACAATTTAGGGAACCAAGTCAATTCACAAGAGCATTGCAATGGATTATCTAAACAATACATACATAATTAATTAACAATTAAATAAAAATCAAATGAAAATTAAGAGAATATTTCTATTACGTGTACTATATTATTACTTGCCTGTGATATCGATTATTCTTAACGTATCGATGATATGCTCCATAATGTCTTGAGGCAGGCGGGTTAGTTTATTATTTTGTATATTTAACGTTTCCAGGGAATTTAAATTTTCAAATATCATACTTGGTAATACCTTGATACTAAAAGAAAATTTCAATTTTTGTTTTTTGTTTTATTTATTGTGTGTTTATCATTTGATAATATGTTTTTATTTTTTGCGACGATTAAACAACAACAATATAAAACATATTGAAATAAAAAAATATAATAAAAAGAGCAGTCACAACACAATAAAAAAATTTATTTCTTAAATCAAAAGGAATATATTTCTCATAAGAAATATGAAAATAAGATATCATTAATAATGTTTAATAATGTTTTAATTATGGAATATATTCTATGCTTTAAATTTAATTAATCACTTTTTTCGTTAGCTAAATAAAATTGAATAAAATATAAATTAATAATGATATAAGTTTCCTGCAAATGCTATATGGATACCATGGAGTAGCGAAATTAAAAATTATCCAAAAGTAATTTCCAAAAAAGATGCAATAACTGTTTAAATTTGAAAATATTTCTTTTATTTTCAGCATGATTTTCAGACTTTACATTAAATTTCACTAAATTTCATCTCTATATACAGTGTTGTCAGATTGTGTACAAGTTTTTTAACCGATTTCGCAATTTTAAACCCCAAAATTTTCTAAAAATCTCCTCAAATAATTCTCATGTTATTTTTCTATTACACATAACATATCATAATATCAGCTGCTGACTTCATGTCAATAGTTTTCTGGCAAAAAGTCTGAAAGGAAATAAAATTGAAATGTAAAGTTTCTCAAAATCTGTTTTTCGGAGACGACTTTAAAATGTAGGTCTTCCGCAGCTCTTAGGCGTGAAGTTAACACACACAACATGGGTGATGTGAGATGCTAGATCGTAATTCTGCCTAAAAAGTTGTAATAATGTAAGTAATATCATTTATTTGAAGTCGCCGTAGTCTAGAAGGTAGTGTGTTGGCTTATTAGACGTAAAGCCCGGGTTCGTATCCCAGGTCAGACATCAAAAACGAAATTTGAAAAAAAAATATTTCTTCGGCGACTTCCTCTCAGCAGATTTCTGGCAAAAACTCTGAGTAAAAATTGCCATGAAAAGCTTCTCAAAAAATCTGTCGTTCGGAGTCGACTTTAAACTGTAGGTCCCGCCACTCAAGTATAAAATTAACGCACATAACATGAGTGGTATGAGAAGCTAGGCCGTAATCCTGACTGAAGGGTTGTAATGGCCAATTATGTATGTATGTTATGTATGTATATCATTTATTTACTGGACTAGATACAAAACACAGATGAAGTTTCAGTTCTAGCCATTGCTCTAACACTGTTTTAGCAGGTTGATTGTATCAGACCTGTACTTACATATGTGCACAGGTTTCTTTTATCAAAAATTCTGTGACAGGAGTGAATATTTTTGAAGCTTCTGAACAACACAAGCGTAAAGAACAGCAGTTGCAATTAATTAGAATTAAATCATGGTTAGGAGCTCTGGTAGTTTAGTGGGTAGTCTGCTAAACTATTAACGTGAGAGTCATTGGTTCGATTCCCTACATAACACGCTACACTACACAATTTGTAATTGTATTCTAATTAACAAACAAATAAATAAATCATGGTTATCGACTTTTACGCTGGATAGAGATTAGTTCTCTAATCTGACAACACGGTTTATAGATCCCTAGTGACTACAAAAGGAAAACTTTATTCCAGTAATTAAAAAATAAACCAAGATGAAAATTTTGTTGGAAATTCAGTTTTCCTCAAACGTGTAAGTATTAGTTACAGAAAGCTCACAAGAGGGCCTCAATAATGCGGAATTTAAGGCGTTCTTTATTGAATCGCAACACCATTTTACTGGAATTCCAATTGGTTAGAGCTTTTCTTTGCCAATTCAAATGAAAATCAATAATCAAATACTTAAGAAATTATAATGATTGTGTGATCATTTTATACCTTGTCTTTCCTTGTATTACTAAATCAAAAATTAAAACTAAACAATCAAAGAAACAAAGAAAGAAACCTGATACCATTTTCATTGGAAATACTTCTACTCACAGTAGATTCCTAAAGAAAACGAATTAAGAAAAGTTCAGTTGAAGACTTACTCATTCTTCTGGAGATTAAGGAATGTTAAGGAATCACCGTAGCCAGTAAAGGCATCATCGCTGATCACTGTAATATTGTTGTTTCTCAAATCCAAATGGCGTAAACGATGCAAAGGTCTAAGAGCATCACTGGGTATTGCTTGTATATTATTATCGCCCAAACGCAGATATTGCAGATTTTCTGGAAACGAAAAAAAAGTTTGAAATATTTTCAATAAAATATTGCAATAGAAACCTTCTAGGCCCTTAAAAGCGTCTTTATCAATGTTGATGATTTTATTGCCCTCCAATTCCAAAGAGTTTAATAAAGTCAAATGGGAAAATACATTTGCCGGCACGCTATTGATCATATTATGAGCCAGTATAAGAGAATCCAGATTTTCAAGGCCTATAAACAAAGAATCAAAGAAATTGTTTGAAGAACATAACAAACATTTCTGGTATACCCTCAAAATCTCCTTCTTGTATAGTTTTAATCTTATTTTCCTGTATTTCCAGTTTCTTTAAATTGACCAAAATTGATAGGGATTTTTGGGGTACCGAAGTCAATTCATTGCCACCCAGATTCAAACGCTTTAGACGCCTGTAAGCGAAAAAAAGTTAAGAAAAGTAAATAAAATCAGTTCAACTTACTTTTCTAAACCTCTAAAGGCTTCTGGTTCTATGAGATTGATTTTGTTTTCGTAGAGTGTTAAAATTTCCAGAGTTTCCAATCCCTCGAATGCATTGTTGTGTACAACAGTGATCTTGTTGTGATTTAAATTCAAAATCAATAAATGATAGAGATGTTTCAACGGCAGAGAGGGCACTGTTTTCATTTGATTCAGCGAGATATCCAACTGGGTCAAACCCTTTCCTGTAAAAGAGAAACGTAAAGTGAATGCATTCACATTTTAATTCCATTAACCACTTACCCAAAGAGCTGAGAGCATTTTCTTCAATTGTTGCCAAACTACTATTGTGTATGGTTAAATGGCGTATATCCAATGCGAGGAATACGAAACCTTGTAGTTTTGGTAAATTATTATGACGCAATTTTAAATAAAAGATAATGGGGCTTTTGCCTTTAAGAGTACCCATGGACTTAGTAATATGGACCAAATCGGTAGTCTCACAAAGTATATCGAGACCATTCTTCTTTACCGTACAGACACAGGGAGCAATATCGTTTTGCTCGGGACATACTTGCTGTTGGGCTTGATTGCCTTGTGCAGCCACTAGATCCCAACCAATCGATGATGTTATCAATAAAACTGCGGCCGCTGCAAATATTGTCGATCCTCTATTAATACGTGCCCAGCCTATCGATGGCATTTTGAAAACTAATCTCATGATGATAACGGTCTCAGTATATTTGCGACGAACAGCAGTTGTACGTTAATGCTCTCCAATGCTCTCTGGAACTCTCTCTATATTTGAATACCCTACACTTTAAGTGCTCTCAAGTAAATCTCCTCTCCCGGCTTCAATGTTCTCAGTGTGGTGAGTGTGTTGTTTCAGTGAGACTGTATCTGTTTGGGGGTGAAGTAAAAGCATTTAGTTTTTCTTTTTTTTTTTGCTTTATAAATATTAAAAATAATTCATTCTTTTCTAGTTTTTATTTATTTATTAAATTATTTATTTTATGGTTCGTTCACATAAACAGTTTTACAATTAAGATGAATTGCCCAGCAATATATGTATGTATGTATATGTGTAGATATGTATGTGTGCTCTTTTGATATTTTTACTCTACAATGTAAGTAAATGTAGCGTAAATAGTGTAGGTGTTGTATTGAATGAATAAAAGTAAAAAATAATACCCAACAACCCGCATTAAACAATGCCGGTCAATTAAAAAGGATTTTCTACAAGGAACACAAAATCAATATAATACTATGCCAATATTAATCAGTATTTATGAAGGTCGTACAAAAAAAAAAATTAAATAGTATATAAAATAAAAAATTCTCGTGTCACGGTGTTAGTGGTTAAACTCCTCCGAAATGGATTGACCGATTTTCATGAAATTTTGTGTGCATATCGGGTAGGTCTGAGAATCGGACAACATCTATTTTTCATATCCCTAAATGTTAAGAGGGCGTGACAAATCGTTAAAATTGAATATTTAGTACATATTGATCGTAGACGAATAAAATTTGGTAGGTTAGTTCGTGGAGTCGATATCGACAATCCCACCAAAAATAGGCGTGACAACCCTCCCCCTTCAAGTGACACCTATAACTCTTATACTGCTGAACTGATTTTAACCATTCTTTTTTTTTCGAAAGCTTATCAGGTTTAGATGGTTTTTAAAAAAATATAGCAAAAAGTAGGCGTGGCAAACCGTTAAAATTGAATATTTAGGGACATAGTAATCGTAGACGAATGCAATTTGGTGGGTAAGTTCATAGAGTCGATATCGGCAAACTCACCAAAAATGCGTGACAATCCCCCCTTTAAGAGATACCTATAAGTCGGCTAATTCGATGGTTCATAACTACATATGTACATATATAACTTCGTCAGCGCTATTACAACAAATTATTACAATAAATATATAATGTGACCTGTTTTGGGCAATAAAGAAATCAATTTTGGGCGGGACGAAGTTCGCTGGGTCAGCTAGTAGTATATAAAATACTTCATTCTCAACCTCTTAAACGTACGTAATACTTAATCCGTCAATCTACGTAAGTAATACTTAAGGGTGTTCCGATGTTAGAGTTAAATTCCGAATTTTAGGCCTAATATGAATGGTTCAATCACATCCCACCTAAGGACTATTGACCGGTGATTTGTAATTTATTCTGAGATTTCTCGATCGCATATAGGAAGAGGCAGAAATGCTTATTAAATACGGTAGGGTATCTAACTGCATTGATTCATTTGAACATGTATCGCTACTACAACGGATTATGCTCTAGCGAAATAAAGAGAATTGTGCTAGAATATCATATATTTTCACGTAATGCTCGTCTGACTCGTAGAGTGTATCTCTACTTTATCGATTGGCCAGTGAAATGAACAATGCATTGCAGAGAAAAATTGTTTTTCATTCTCATTATCTGTATGTGGAATTCTCTTCTTGCAGAAATATTTGTTTATATCTCTTACAATATATTCTAGATATATTGAAAGGGTATACTACATATATTATAACCCTTGGGTTAAACTATTTTTCTAAATATGCCTGGCAATCTTTAAAATCAAATGCTAAATTCTATATTTTTTTAGTGAGAAATAAAAACGATCTGTAGTATTATTGCTTTCACAATATAAAAAATATTGTGTCCGACTGACTACAATTATTAAAAGTATCACTGATGCAAAAAAAAAAAAGCGAAAACAAATTTTAGTTAAAACGTTTTATTAAATATATAAATTGGCACAATTGAGTTCAGCTTAGTTTATAAAATATTTACATATTTTTTGTTCATTTATTGTGGTGTGGCATATTATCGTAAACAATTTTTTTTTTGACATTAAATTGCAATGGATTCGCATAAATTGTTCACATACGGGTAGGTTGTATGCGCGCATACATTTTGATTTCTTTGTTTGGCGCAGGCAGGCACATTCATTCAATTGAATCACATACAAATTTTATTCGTTTAAGCGAGTTAGTGGATCTATTATCTTCCAGTGGGGGCAAATAGTTGACGTAGTTCTTTCACTTTCTATTATTTATTGCTTTTTTTTCTAGTATGATAATTTGATTTATAGCCTCTTTATTTGTAATGCAAATAATAAACGATTTTTCTTTATAAATAAAAAGGATTTTATTACATAGAATTTAAGAATTGCTTAAGATTTTGCTAGAACTGCAAACACGAATCTAGTTTCTGCACTGATACACTGCTTGTTGTCAATTAATTCTCTCTGTCATGAATCAAATTCACATCGTTGTAAATAGTTGGTAAGAGAGAGGTAAACGACTTATCTTCATAAGGATATTTTTTCCACATTTTTTAATATAAATTTATTTAAGCAAATTAATTTATTAATCTGTTTATAAAAATAAATTTCAATTATTAGTGAGCCTGAAGAGAGTCAAAATCTGGCGCTCTTGACTTGAGGGGTTAGGAATGTCTAAAAGCAAAAATCTTATGAATCCTTGATCGATTCTAAAAGCCTAGATATCTTTTTCAATTAGAAACAAAAAAAGTCTCCCTTCACAGAGAATGAGACTACCTCCTTTGGGCTACAATTGCTCAGCAAATTAAAGTTTTTGTAGCAGGTTCGCTTATATGTATGTACAGTGGTGGCCACGAATTTAAGACACGACATATGATGGACTTATTTGTGATAATTTTGTGATAATTGAGAAATCTCAAGAAACCCATGATATTTTGGAAAAATATTCTTTGGAGGTTTGCCGCTTCGGCTCTGATGGAAAGCAGTACGTCTGGCGCCCTCCAAACCTAGAGCATCATCCAAAGTACACCCTAAAAACAACATGGTGGTGGAAATGTGACGGTGTGGGCAGCATTTTCCTGGCATGGTGTAGGTCCCATTTACAATATAAATTCTAAAATGGACCACCATGTTTACAAAAGTATTATAACAGACACAATGATACCATTCGCTGAAGACAACATGCCTCCAATATAGAAATTTATGCATGATAATGACCCTAAGCACATTTCACGTCTAGTGAAGAGTTGCTTAGAAGAAAACGATATCATTGTTCTTAAGTGGCCAGCTCAATCCCCGGACCTCAATCCAATTGAGAACTTGTGGAATGATGTTGAGGAATATGTACGAACAGTTAAACCAAAAAATTCAAGCGATTTGTGGGAAGAAATCCAAAGGGTTTGGTATGCAATTCCAAAGCAACGTTATGTGGCATTAGTCGAAAGTTTACCCGGGAGATGTGCTGCTGTGATGAAAAATAAAGGATTTCCCACTAAATAATAGGATTTTTTTTTATGAAGCTGAGCTTAATTTAGAGAATAGTGTTATATTATGCCTATGTCTTAAATTCGTGACCAGGATAAAACTTGTGTTTATGCATATAATATGTAAATAAAAATTCTTAACCGAATATAGGTAAGAAAATATTATTAATTTTTATTCATAACATTACTAAAATCCTAAAAAAATATCATGGACCCATAATTTTTTCGATAAAATGTAAAAATTATCTCAAATAACTCAGTCATATGTCGTGTCTTAAATTCGTGGCCACCACTGTATAATATACAGTGGTGGCCAATATATTATATTGTTTAAATATTTTAAAAACTTTAAATCTATTTAAACAATTTTTAAGAATTTAAATGAAACAAAATTGGAAATATTACAAGACGAATAAAATTTGTAAAACTATTTTGCCGATAAATTTAAAATTATTGTCAGGATTTTAACTAAACAGTGTGATTTTTAATGTGTGTAGTATTTTTTCTTCGAAATTTAGTTAAAACTTAAAACTAAAAGTCTTCTTAATTTTTTTTTTTTTTCATGTATTCTTATATAAGAATTTAATGCGACACACATTTTGAGTTGAATTGATTTTTTCTTGTCGTAGGCTGTGCTGAATTAATTTAATTTTTAGTTTAAAAATAGAATTCATTGAAGTTCACTAAAGTGTAAAAGGATGATATAATTTCGTTTCACTTTTTTTTTTTACTATGTTTAGTTCGCATATTACACAATACATACACATATACGTATGCAGTTGTATTCATTGTTTGTAGTAGTAAAAGCAACAATCGTAGACATTTACCTCTCTCTCTCTCTCTGTCTCTCTATGTCACTCACTTTGTCACTATTCAGTTAAGAAACTACATGAAGCAACAAATTACCATGAACCCATACAGACAGAAATCCATACTTGTATACATTTTCGTATGTGTATACACAAAAGGATTATTCGTTTCATACACATACAATGTTTGTGTATTTATTTTTTACACTGTGCCTTCTCTCATTCAATGATACACAAAACAAAGAATCAAGAAAAAACAGAATACAATTTACGCTTGAGCACATACAGAGACAGACACAGTCTATAGAAAATAAATCAGTTCATTTGCCACACTTACTTGTACGCAGATACATACACACAATAAGTAGTTTACACATTAGTACATACATACTACCATATTTACGAATACCGATTTTTGTTACAATTTTCTTGTATTTCTTTCATTTTTGCTACAATCGTAGGTGCATTTTATGTGGAAGGAAGCTTCGAAAGGGAAATTCCTTCAAACAAAGGAAAAGAAATTATGTAAACATGATAACAAGTGAAGTTAAGTTTTAAATTTAAGTTTTTCTATGACTGTTTGAAATATGTACTCGTATGTTCGTTCGTATGTATGAACCACACACAGTTGAAATGGGTCTCTCTGAAATAATCTCAGTGAATTATGGAATCAAATATACAAGCCCATTATTTGTCAATATAGGACATTTTTAGCCTTTATTTCGCGGAATATTAATATGATTGGCATTAAAAAGATTTTATTTAATACAAAAAGATAAGCTTAAACGTTTAATTATTGTTTAATGAAGCGCAGTACTGGCTCAATACACACTCAAATCGGCAATGTAGGAACGAACATGTAGTAAAAAGCAGGTCTAAGGAAATAATATGCACAATATTTTACAATTTTTATTCGATAAAGATAAAAACGTAATCAAGCCTTAATTACTGCTATCCACAGCAAAAAAGTTCTGTATTTTATAGCCCAACTAGCTGACCCAGCGATCTTCGTCCCGCCCAAAATTGTTTACTTTATTGCCCAAAATAGGCCACATTATATATTTATTGTAATAATTTATTGTAATAGCGCTGACGAAGTTATATATGTACATACATATGTAGTTATAAACCATCGAATTAGCCGATTAGTTTGTCGATATCGACTCTACGAACTTACGCACAAAATTGCATTCGTTTTCGATTACTATGTCCCTAAATAGGGTGCCCTGGTAGTCTACTGGGTAGTGTGCTAGACTATTAGCGTGAGGGTCGCGGGTTCGATTCCCACCAGAGACTCTGGTCTGTGACACTACACCGAGCATATGGTCAAGTTACTCCGCTCGTATATAATTAGAATATAATTTGTAATTGAATTGTAATTAATTCATAAATAAATAAATAAATAAATGTCCCTAAATATTCAATTTTAACGGTTTGCCACGCCTACTTTTTGCTATATTTTTTTAAAACCATCTAAACCTGATAAGCTTTCGAACAAAAAAAGAATGGTTAAAATCAGTTCAGTAGTTTAAGAGTTATAGGTATCACTTGAAGGGGGAGGGTTGTCACGCCTATTTTTGGTGGGATTGTCGATATCGACTCCATGAACTAACCCACCAAATTTTATTCGTCTACGATCAATATGTACCTAAATGTTCAATTTTAAGGATTTGTCACGCCTTCTTATCATTTAGGGATATGTAAAATAGATGTTGTCCGATTCTCAAACCTACCCGATATGCACACAAAATTTCATGAAAATCGGTCAATCCATTTCGAAGGAGTTTAACCACTAACACCGTGACACGAAAATTTTATATAGCCCAATATACACCTCACGCAGTCAGGCAAGCACTGTTTCCAAACAAAGTGTAAATTATGTATGCACACGAATTTATTGGCAGAGTGGTGTCATAGTCTAGTAGGTAGGTGACTTGGCTTATTAGACGAGAAAGGCTGTGATTCAACTCCTGTCAATACGAACAAAATATTTCCTTCGGCGATTTCTTTTCAGCAGTCCTCTAGCAAAAACCCTAAGGGCCATTATTACAACTTGCCGTTAAAGTTCGGTTTACTCAAGGCCCCTAAGGGCCATTATTACAACTTGCCGTTAAAGTTGGGTTTAGTTAAGGGTTACTTTAGCTAAAGTGAACTTTAAAGTCACCTTTAAACTTCTTTTAGTTACTACAACCTACAGATAAAATAAAGTTAACTTTTTCAAAAATATTGCAGTGCCGGGCGCAGTGACAACGAAGTGCCTTCTTATTTGTTGTGTTTATTCATTTTGTTTATAAAATTTGTGTGTTGAGGTTTTAGTTTTTTATTTTTGTGTTTTTTGTTTTAAAATAAATTTAATGAATACGCCAACAATATCCATTTTGAATTGAATTGAGCTCAATAATTATTTACAATGAATGAACAAACTGAAATGTTGTATTTCACAAAAAACAGTACTATTTATTAGCATTTGGTCTTCTTTGTAATGATTATCTTTTAATACCATTAATTTAACAGTTTAAAAATAATTGAACAATTTACATTCATTCACACACCCACAATTTGTTCGCTTCGTGAATTAAAACAATTATTTTCTTTACAATAATTTTGTTCAGCAATTTGTCATTTAATTGCTAAAACATTATTAATTAATTTGTTTACATTATTTATTAATTTTGAAATATCATATTCAACGTCTTTTCAAAATAGAATGATAATAATCAACAATAACAAATTCATTTGGACGACGACGATTAAATAGAGAAAAAATATTCTTCAATTAAACGCATTGGACTTTAAGCACAATTATGACAAATTGATTGATGAACGAACGAACATTGTGTTGGAGGGGAAAATTAACTATGAAAGACATCCATTCCCAGAGGAAGTTTCTTAAAAAATTTTAATTGAAAGAAAAATGAGAATGAATTTAAAGAGAAATCTTTATTAATCAACGATTATATTCATTGGTTTGAATTCATTGGAATACCAATTGCATATCAATTGGAGCCAGATCTCTGACAAAACCTTTCAGATTTTCAGGTGTTTGAACTGAGCTTGTCCTAATAAAACACAGTTATGTTCCTACTAGCCAATGCTTGTTATATATGTTTGATGCCCCGGCAATCACCGTGCATCGATCTCAATAAAGGCTCTGGCTATAGATATAGAGACTCATTTCCTTCCCACCCATCAGTCCCACCAAATTTCAAACAAAATCTTTTTAAACATTTATCCGGGCTTGAAATGATCGTGACATTTCATTTGACATTGCAGTAAAAGGACATACTTTTTGATTACAAATGTTATTTTGTGTAATGCCCAGCCAGTTTCTAGCGAATTGAAGCAGTGATAACTTAATGGTCGAACTCATTAACGAACCTTGACATTACTGAAACCGAATAAACAAAAAACACAAAATTCTGTGCAATTGTCCACTTTCAGCACTCTGGACTCACTCATCTTTCCTGGAGCCTAAGCAAAAATCTGTCAATATCAATCACCACCCAGCTGCATCAAATGGCTTTTATATGACTAAGAATAGAAATTTCTATTGAAAAATTAATTTTATTACTACTTAAATGAATAGCCGATCAATTCTAAGTAAGGAATAAAGAGGTTTCCGGTTCTTTTCTTTTCTGTGTTGAATGATATCAGAAATTTTGAAAAAATTGTAATCCCTATGGAAGGAAAGTGCATCAACTGTATTTTATATATGTAATTCTCTTTGGTTCCTTCCATTTAAAATCAATTCTCATTATAAATTTCACTCTTATGTGGTGTGCCTCCTCCCTTCCACGTCCTTTTCCTTTATTACAATCAAGTCCATCTATAGCGAACTAACACAGTCAGTATAAAAATTCTCAATTTCATTATGTTTTAAATTCGATTTAAATTATACTACCACCTCTCCTTCCCTCTCCTCCATGAAATATAAATCGTCTCGTGACATTAAAAAGAGATTCATAGGTAAAAGAAAAAATAAAAAAATCGTAAAAAAAATGTGAAATAAAAAGAAGCCCAAGAAAATTTATTAAAAAACGGCACTGCGCGTCAAATACTAACAAATTTTCATCGGTTGCCGTTTTATGGTGTAAAGAAAGAAAGAAGACTAACTATGTGGATGTGGTTGTGGGTATAAATCCTGCTGGTATAATAATAAAGAAAGGAAAAGAGGCAGGAGTATTGTGTATGTATAACAATGTGGCGGGAAAATCGATATGAAAAATCCTTTCGTTAAAGTGGAGTAGACAAAATGTTGGGCAATAGAGGATAATTTTTTCATATGTTGGATGTTCTTTCTTTTTTTTCGCATTTTCATTTTGCTCTTTAAAAAGAATTGTTGATTCTTTCTTCTTGATGGATGGATAGGATGCGATGTTAAAAAAATAATGTTTTTTAAAACTCTATAAGTATTTCACTTAAAACAATCAACCAACCAACACACCTGCATTTATAACTAATTTATTCGTTGTTTAAATAATTTTTTTTTGTTTTTAAGAAATAAATTTTTTCATTCACTGCTATTTTAACCACATTTCCAACATTGTTTTCTTTATTTATTATGTATTTGATAAAAGAAAGTGTTTTTTCTTCTTTATTTATTTAATTTTTAAATTAAGAATAATTTTTAATAATTTTTTTTTTTTTGCTTGTAAGTCCCGAGCAATGAATGCTCCCTTTTTTTATATAAAAAAATATAAAAATAAACCGAAATTCCTTCAGACGTTTTAAATTGATTACAACACGCGCGTACAACCGTTGACAACGTACTGAGGCAGCAGCATTTTGTCGTTCTTTCAAACACCGTAACACTGACACACACACACACTAAAAAAGGGGTGGGGGTGGGTATAATATACATAGTTAGTTAGTTCATCGGGTAAAAGAGGCTAAGTGCGAAATGTAAAATTTAAGAAATATTATTTTGTAAAAAGAATACTTTATAGAGAGTGTAAGCCTAAACGAACTGCATGATATTTATTGTAAAAAGTATTCATTGTTAATGGAGTTTTCTTTATTTCAACTTTAGAGAACTCAAAATAAGTTCATTTGTAACAGAAATTTTTATTTCTAAAAGGGTTCCCTTCCCGATCGCTATTATTTTATAACAGATATAAAAAACTGTGAATTTCAAATATTTGGTAATTTTCTTTCCTATTTTCGTGATAACAAAATTTTTTCCTTCTTGGCAACACTGGTGGTTGGAAAAATTCATTTGTTCGTTCAAAAAACAGACGCTGAAAAGAATTAATTCGAACATTCTTTTTTCGTGTTTCGTTTGTTTAAATGAAAATTAATAGCAGCGTCCTTTAGAGGAAAGAAATATTGTGGTGTGCGTGTCTGTGTTGCTTGAGTGTGGGGCTTTTGTGATTTGTTTGTTGTGTGTGTGTTCTTCGTCGGTGAGAATGGGTGGGTTGTTATTTCTTGTGGTGGGTGGCGCGGCTATGCTGTGGTTCTTGCTGCGTAGTATTGTGTGTTGTTTATAAAGCAGGTTGTTGGTTTGGCTGACGTCATGTGAGTGCGTGTACGTGCGTGTCGTTAAAATTGGGTCGGATTTGATGGACGGACGGACGGGAAGGAGAACCACTCACTCACTATTTTGTGAGTTTTTAATATAGCGAATTTTTTAGAAGTGTGATGAATTTATTTGGTGTGGTGAGTTACCGGTGTGGTGAGTTTTTCAAAGCGTGGTGAATTTGTCAGGGGTGGTGAATTTGTCAGATGTGGTGAATAAAATGGAAATTCGCCAAAGTGCCGTTACTCGAAATGGGTACTGTATTACCATAAATAAATGTACTGTTTAGTAGTGTGTGTCTAGAATAAGTAATTAATTTTCGCTTCCATTATAAGCGAAGCCACTATGGAGTGAGAAACAGATGGATGTAGTGGAGGAGCCCACGTACGTAGTGTAAGGTAGTGTTGTCCGTGTAAGGTAGAATGTCCGTTTCGCATCCCAAAAAAATTAAAATTATTAAAATATAAAAATTTTGTAATCTAGTTTTAAAAGAAATCTTTTGCCACAAAAAAGTAAATATGTATGTATAAAAAATAATGAATGAAAAAAGAAATACATAAAGCACAAAAACAAAAGACAAAAAAAATCAGCATTTGCCTAAAATGTTTGCAAAAATTGGTTAAATTTATAATTTTGTTTGTGCTTTGTTTGAAATTTTACAACATCGGGAAAAATTAATAAAAAAAACTACATTTTTCATTTGGTGATTTTTTTTGAAGTTGGGGTTACAAATTTTTTGATTTCCTGGCAATCCTGATCCGTTTTGTTTCCATTTCCACTATATTTAAAATTCTTTAATATGGTTGTTGTCACTGCTTCAAAATACTTTTTCATTTCTGTTATAATTCCTATCATAAAGCTGTGTTTATTTGACAAATAAGTTTATTCACACACCATCCATTCATTTGGCAACAATTTCCCTATCAATTTCCCCAGCCGTTATGAAAATCAATTATATACCACCCTGTAATACAAGGTTTTTGTCATCGTTACAACTGTGATATTTAGTGTTATAATCATCTTTTATTCCGGTGTGTAAGTTTGCTAAACTAGTTTACACACGCACCACTAATTTACTTGGCAGCATTTTTGTTTCAAATTCTTTTCTTTCGTTATAGACACCCTGCTATACATGGTTTTTGTCATTGAGTTTTGTGTGTGACACGGATAGCACTGTTTCTCAAATGACCGCACTGCCATCTATATTTCAAAGAAACAAATAATGTTTAGTAGGGCACACATATGGTTACTGTATTTAATATGTAGGGAGGTGTCTTGAATTTTAATTCTCAAATGGAGAGAAATTCCGTTCCCATTTTGTCTGTACTAAATACATCTTAGACAAACACCATTCACATTCCAATTTGTTGTGGGTGTTTTACAACCCAACACAATTCACACACCACCATATTTTAGGCACAAACCACACACAAAAATAGTACGTATAAAATTAGGGAATTCTTTTTGAGTATATTGGAGATTTAATTTCTATACAAATTGAACACTTAAAAGAATGTATGAAATTACACTTTTACAAGGTGTCGGGAACAATAATGATATATATGGTGGGGGTGGCTAATAAAATGTATTAATTAAAAAAAAATATTTCAAAATTACTGCACGTGTGTGTGCGTGTGTGTTAGATGCAGATGTATTGACAAAGAATGTACCGGGGGATGGATTTGTTTACGTATAAGAAAAGAAAAAAAAAATGACAAAATTAATGTTGTGGTGTGGCTGCTGCATTTGCTCTAAATTTCTCGATGACTTGCAACATTTACTTACTGGACAGTCGGGAGAGAAATAAGCAATGCTTTCTCGAAGACCCTGATTCCTATTCCAACGAAGTTCTAATTCTAGCCTTACTCTTATATTCCAGAAGTGGCTAAATCGTGTTTCGGTTTCGCACCTTGTTTTATTTAAATTTAAGGTAGAGGAAGGAAGTGCATAACGAAATACCCTATACTATCACCTTTAGGCTGACTTTGTTGTTGTTTTATTTATTAGCTCCATTGTATGTCAACCAGCCACTCTGTTGCCGATAATAAATAGATGGATGGATACATGCATCTTAATTACGTAGATGGTGCCGTCGCGTCGTGCAAATTGATACATAAAAAAGTGTTAAATTACTAAAGGCGCACAATGTATAACGTGGGTGGTATAAACACCGTTTTGGTTGTTACTGAATGAATAGTGAACAATTGATTGAAAACGGTAAAGAAAGCGTTAAAATTTATTTCCGAATGATAAAAAAAAAAACAAATAAATTTGAGGTAAATCACGTGTCATGTAAATAAATACGATTCAATTCCTTGTCATTAGAATTAAAGGGCAAATTACTAATAATTTTAGAAGTGAGGGAGTGAGTAAGATGTATGTAAAGGCGTAGGTCGGGTGAGTGTAAATTACGGTGTTACAAAATTAATGTTACAATGGAAGAAACAAATATTTTACACTGGCATATCGTCTCGATATACTTACTCTTTCTTTTGTAATTTTGTATTTCAACAAAAAAAGGTTTGATTTCTTTTCACTTTCTTTTCTAGTTAGTTATGGCTTACTTATAAACACCACCCATACCCTTAATCCACCCACTTACATACATATGTATATAAAGAAGAAACATGTATTTTCTATTTTGCACTCGTATTATAATCTGAATTGTTTTCCGATTGCTGTTGTTGAACCTGTATCTTGACATCCGTTTTTGTTCTTTCTGTGTTATTATTTATCCTTAAGTCTCCCCCCACCGTTTACCGCATCGAAGCAATTGCTTTTAACGCTGTTGCTGTTGCTGTTGCTGAAGATTAAAGAAAAAGTCAATCAGTTTTTACTTTGCAAAACAAGCAAGCGTATGTTGTTGGTTGGTTGATTTGATGTTGTTGTGGGATTTAGTTTTTGAGAAGAAAGAACGAAGGAATGAAAGAAAAGAAAATGTAAATTACATGTAAATCCTTTAGATTTTTATCCATACTTTCTTTCTTACGTTTTCCTTAATGAAAAATAACGCCCTTCTTTGGCACTTGCATACGTACATATGTATGTATGTATATCCAGGCATCAAGTAGTAACTGTTACAGTAGCAACCCTCCGCTACCGCGACTGTGGGGTTAAACATCTTGGCTGCCCAATGTGACTGACAGACTGAATTTTACACGTTGACTGACAGACTGACTGTATCAAGAATAACAATAATTTGTTTAGAGTTCTTGACTTTTCTAATATTTTTAAGGCACGCATTAAAAAGAATGCAATCATTAACTGTCTAATAGGCATCTTTGCTTTCAGCTTAAAGTAGTTTAAAGATTTATTTGAGTACAATACAAACCTTTAAAGCTACATTTCTAACCCAATCAGAAAAAAAAGAAAATTTTTTATTCCACCATAACTTCTTCCTTCCATAGGCCTCTTTTCTATGTCACTTGAATACATCTTCTTCGATCTTCAAACCAAGATTACTCTATTCAAACGCTCCGCGTATTCACACTAGTCCGACTGAACTTCACTAACTCAGTCGCCTGCTTTGCCTTGCCTTTTATATGGCAGCCTAAACAGTCTAATGAATGTTCTTGAAGGCGAATGTTCGTGGCTTAGCCTTCTCGAATTCTCTATAAATGTAAACATCGTTGTTTACATTCATTATTGTTGTTTGTGTATTTTGTTTACATTTATTCTTGTTTACCTTTTTTATGCTGGTGTTTGTTGCTGTATTTTTGTTTACTAGTTTACCAGTTTTTTATGCTGGTGTTTGTTGTTGTCTTTTTGTTTATAATTTTAATGTTAAGCGATGTAAAAGCAAAACACCAGTATGTGGATTCTTTATTTTCCTAACAATATCCTATAAATCACTCGCTATTAATGAAAACACTCCTTTTAAGCACTGCTTTTCTTCTTAAGTTCTTCAAAAATCAAAAAAAAAGTATAAAAGCTACTGTGTTTACGTTTGTAGTAGATTCACTTAAGTTTTCTTGATTGTTATCGGCTGCTGCTGCTGCTGCTACTGTTTCTGATGTTGATGTTGTTCTCTTTCTCTTGTTGTTGTTATTTTTCTTTTAAAAATTTTAATTTTTAAAACAATTTCTTCTTTCTTATCTTTTCCGTTTCATTTCTTCTTTTATGTGGAGTCAAACTTAATGACAAGTCTGATCCCCCATACAAACCAGGCTACATACACAATCAACACAAATCGTGTAATTCTTCTGGCCACACCATCTAAAATGTCTACACACAACAGATTCCGTATGTAAAATATCATACGAGGACGCTTATTACACGCTTAACTAACCGAGCAGAAAAGAAAAGAAAGAAATGCTAAACAGCAAAAGAGCGTAGCAGGAGGAGCGGAGGTTGGAAGGACGGTAGGCGGCACGTGGCAACACCATGTCATTCAACACCCATTTTACATTAAATTTCATCGAACTGTTGTTTTTTGGCTCCATTCATGTCCATGTAACAACAAAAATTTCACTTCTTATTTCACTTTTTTAACCCATTCCTGCAATTACCCTTCCTTTCATACATCAGGCATCCAAAATACAAATCAAGTACGAGGGAGAGGGGGAGAATGAGTATACATACATACATACACATTAACGTATATTTATCGGTCTATTTGCTACAATGTATACTACTATAACGGGTGATTATTTTGCAGGCTGCTGGTGTGAACATCATACGTGATGTTACTGCTGCCTTTAGCGCTATTAGGATGGGTCTGATAGTAAATGAGAGCTAAACGGAGCATATGTTCCCTAAAAGTAGGGACATACGGCTTATAGGATTCGAGATTATGTCCGATGATCATATTTTCGATGTTGTCAATGAATTTCTTTGTTTTGGCTACAGTGTCGGCAGCAAGAAAATGTCAATATGGAGATCAAGCGTAGGATCTCTCTTGCCAACAGGTGCTATTATTTTCTCAATTGTCATTTGAATAGCAGAGACCTCTCGCGTATTACATACATACATAATTGGCCATTACAACCCTTCCGTCAGGATTACGGCCTAGCTTCTCAACACCACTCATGTTGTGTGCGTTAATTTTATACATGAGTGGCGGGACCTACAGTTTAAAGTCGACTCCGAACGACAGATTTTTTGAGAAGCTTTTCATGGCAATTTTTACTCTCAGAGTTTTTGCCAGAAATCTGACCTGGGATTCGAACTCGGGCCTTTCGTCTAATAAGCCAACACGCTACCTACTAGACCTCGCGTATTACAAAACTAAAATAAACCTTCAAGGTGCTTCAAGGTGGTATCGACGCTTTCAAACACCGATGTTGCAGCCTTGAAAGTAGTCCAGAGAAAAGTCCTACGTAAGGTCTTCGGTTCAGTACAACCGATCCAGCAATGAGCTGTATAATGTGCTCAACGATATGGAAGTTGTGTAGCGCATTAACATCCAGAGTCTGCTCTGGTTCGGCCATGACGGCAAGACAGGTATTTGATGCGGATATTAGCGGAAGTCTGCGTTGAGGACGGCCTTGTCTGAGTTGGAAGGACTAAATCGGGGAAGCCATGTCATCGATTGTTGTGAGCAACTAGCGAAGACGTGTAAAACCAAAGACGTCTGGAAGCATGTGTTAAGGCTGCCCGAAATTCGTGAATCAAGTTGTTAATGGCCAATTAAGTAATTAAGTTACTAAGTTAGTATTTATTCACCACCTCAAATAAATATTTCTTTCACTTTTTCAATTGTCCAAACTTTAAAAAAAAAACACCCGTTGTATGTGTGTGTATAGGTATGATATGTTGTGTGTGTTGTATATCTTTTGGCATTGTTGGGTATTTTATTTCGCCTTTATCGTAATCGCATCCTAATTGCAAGAAAATTACTCCCACGTGCTTGTGTAACCTGATCATCATCAGCATCATTATCGTCATCATCAAAGGCATGCAACATTTATGTATAGGCAGAGAGAGAGAGAGAGAGAGAGAGGTCACATGGTACTTGAGCCGCCCAGCAGTGTATTACTAGATAGATGGATGGATGGAATATACCTCAAAGTCTGTCTGTATGTCATTTGCTTTGCTTACACTTACTTTCTTCCCCCGGCTACTTGTGCGTCCATCCATCCTTTCATTCAGTGACATTCTCTTATGAAGTGCGACAAATTAATTAACTTGAAAAATAATTCCTTCCATCTTGTTCTTGACTGTCATTGAATTTAAGATTTTGAATATTTTTTGATTTGTAAGAGTGAACTTCAATTGCCAGAGTTCAATTCCAATTACTAGAGTTCTCGTAATAATACGAGTTGCACGAAAGTTTTTAGAAATTTTAATTTGAAATGATTTTAAATTAATCGTAAATAGGATAGAAGGTACTGTGTACTTGTACTTGTGAACTTATCAAGTCTATCCCACGCATGCAAAAGGGTTTGGAGTATAGTCGCTTGCTATTGCGATTGATAGAAGTTGGAAATTTTTATCTTTAGGGAACAGAGATCAGAAATGAATCGTTTTTTTGCTACTCATAAGCACTCATGAAATTTTGAATATAAATGAGTCAACAATATTGATTCCTCTGATATATTGATACTCTGATTCCTTCATACTCAATACAACATTGATTTATAAGTACAGGTTGCAATGAGTATGTGTACAACGTTGACATCAAACTCATACCATTCGAAATATGTTTGATTCATAAGTGTACTCATTTAGATTCATGACTTTAGTAAAAATACGTGTTATAATGCTTATAAATGATTCGAGTGACACGAATCATTCATAAAAATTTACAGTTGTTGTTGCATTTACAAAAAAGAAAAAAGACAGAACAGAAAGCAGGGTAAAAGCACAACTTTCTAATGAGTATTTTAGTGTTCGGACGCGAATCATACTTATTTTGTGATTCGTGTAAATGTTGAGTTATGGAGAGTGGAAATCGACAACATCATACGTGTTGTTAAGTATGAATATGATGAGTACTTCAAACTTTGAATATGAATAGAGGTTCCATGATATTAAAATAAGTATGAATGCACATAAGTATCAGAAATTATGAGTATGATTCGATTCTAATCAGCTTTTTGAATACTGATTGCTGATCTCTGCTAGGGAATAAGTAATCTAATATATAAAATTCTCGTGTCACGGTGTTAGTGGTTAAACTCCTCCAAAATAAATAGACCGATTTTCATGAAATTTTGTGTCCATATCGGGTAGGTCTGAGAATCGGACAACATCTATTTTTCATATCCCTAAATGTTAAGAGGGCGTGGCAAATCGGTAAAATTGAATATATAGATACATATTGATCGTAGATGAATAAAATTTGGTGGGTAAATGCGTAGAGTCGATATCGGACGAAGGTTTCTAAGTTGGTATGACCAATTTCCGACAGGTGGCGCCAGTGAAAATTACTCGAAATTAATTAAATCGTTAACTGTGCATTTGATCATGCTATGATCTTTAGCAAAGAGTCGACGGGTTTCTAAGTTGGTTGGTCGACCTACACCTCAAGCACCGCAGAAAACAACATTACGGGCCTAAGAGTCAGACAAACAATGAGCATTGAGAATGAAAATACTTCGAGTACATGTCGCTGAGGCCCGTACGCATGAATCATTTGAACAACGAGAATTGAGATTAGAAACTGAGAGAACGCGTACTACTCAGGCCCGTTCACCTGAATCATCTGGACAACGGGAAGCAAAATCAATAAAATGATTCAAAATTAATTGGATATTTGTGTAATGTCTTTCCTTCAAATTTGTTTTAGTTGATGCCGCAGCAACACGCGTGTGGTACTGCTAGTTTTAAAATAAAATTCGATTAAATAAAAAGATTTTTATTAATTATTTATAAAAAAAAATATTTTTTTTAACAAATAATTGCGAAGGTTCGTGAAGGTTTCCACATCCAATGATTTTATAAATAAATAATCGTTGCTGGATTTTTGATATGTTTGTATTATTATTATATTATATGTAGTGTACATATATGTATACATACATATTTAGGGTATTTAAATTAGTAGCCCTTCATCTCATATAACATTTTTAATCCATTAAAAAATAATCTTTTGTTTTTCATTTATACTCTACTGACTCCCTACACTACTGCTATACATATGGTACACGTTTGTGTGTGTGTGGATATTTTAATCTGTAATGAAAAAGACAAAAAGAAAAAAAAACATTCATTCAGCTTTTCCAAAACCGATTATTTTCAATTATAAATTCAATCTAAAAAAATCATGACAATGACATACAAACGAGAAGACTGGCAAGACGTTAGGAAGGGCGGGCACACAGGCAGACGAATTAAAAAAAAAAAACTAAAAATATTTGTCTCAAATTACTCGATAAATTTCAATGTTAATCCTTTAAATGTAATCATAATACATACAAACTGATAAATATACAGCATTAGTTTACCAAATACATACATGTATATGTATACACAACAATATATACATACACAAGGGTAAGTTTATCATTGAATGCAGCAGCATTAGGTAGACAGACAGACAGACAGAAAATGCAGGCAATTTGATTGGTGACAACAAAATCATTAAAAGGCATTGACACCTCAATGAAATAAATACTGAAAAATCCATATGGAAACTAACAGTCTGTATAACGTCTGTATAATGGATGAGAGACACAATTAAAATGAAATGAAAATAAATCCTTTCTTTTATTGTTGCTATGATTATCAAAGCCTTACGAAGGACACATTAGAGTAAACACAGCATTTTAATGGCAAATTGTTTCCCGTTTAATAACCAACCAATAAACCATTCAATCAACCAACCAACCAACCATTCAAATAAAGTGTTAAATTTGTTGCATTATTTTTGGCTTAATGACAAGGAGTCGTTGTCACCATATCCTGATAGCCTAACAATATGTTTCCCGTAAAAGTAAATCGTATTGATTGCTGCTACGTTCATTGGTTGCGCTTGGTTTCCATGTCATTGTTTTGTTGTGTCTTTGTATGGAAGGAATTGTTTCATTAAGTTCTTAGACGATTTGTTCAGTCAATCGTATTGGCTTTATGGCGTTTAATCTCTTAAATCCCAAACACCATAAAAACAAATTGCCCACAATCCTCTGGACAATAGACCATTATGATCAACACTATCAACGTAGTACCAACCACCGCACCGGTTAAAATTATTTGCTATTAATTTTAATCTCCCAACATTTGCTACCCAAAAGAGAAGGACATTTTAAATAGAAATAATGAGTGTTTAAAAGTGTGTTGTTTTTCTCTGATGACATAGACAAGGAGATATTTCTTTATGATTTTAATCCAAACATAATAATATTTATGTATGTACACTTAAAGAAATATTTTTGAAAAATTCGTAAACTAAGTAACTAAGTGATAACAGGCAGAGGTATTGTGTTAGGCTAGGTTGAAATGGCAGTCATCTCAATAGGCGTAATTTACTTGGGTCCAATAAGGTTCTGTTTGTTGTAACACCGACATTACTTATTCCGTACAATACAACTTCTGGATCCCGAGAACTTTTTGAAAGTTTAAATTTTATTTAGACCATCTTTTACTAGAGACGTTCTGTTAATAAACTGTGGATGTCCACGAAATTTTCACTTTATTTTCTCAAGCAGCGGGGAATGACACAGAAGATATTATGTCGCCTCCTTTTCTTCCTCGTCATTATGCTGAATTTTACACAAAAAAGATTGATAGTGAGCAGAGATCAGCAATGAGTATTCAAAATGATGAGTAGAATCGAATTATACTCATAATTTCTGATACTTATACGCATTCATACTTATTTTAATATCATGGAACCTCTACTCATATTCAAACTTTGAAGTACTCATCATATTCATACTTAACAACACGTATAATGTTGTTCATTTCGACTCTTCATGGCTCAACATTTACGCGTTTCACAAAATAAGCATGAATCCCGTATGAGTACCAAAATACTTACTAGAAGGTTGTGTGTTTGCTCTACTTGCTGCTCTGACTATTTTGCTTATGTGTTTTTGTTCTTGTTTTTGTAAATACAACAATAACTAAGACTTTAAATTTTGATGAATGATTCGAGCCAAATCAAACATAATTCGAATGGTATGAGTTTGATGTCAAAGTTGTACGCATACTCATTGCAACCTGTACTTATAAATCAACGTTGTATGGCGAGTATGAATGAATCAGAGTACATAGTTAAATTTCAATATTGTTGACTCATTTATATTCAAAATTTCATGAGAGCTTATGAGTAGCGTAAAAAATTATTCATTGCTGATCTCTGATAGTGAGTGAACATAAATGTTAGATTTGTTTCTTAAATGTAAATTCATTTTACCTAACTTAATTGATCATTGCAACCCTTTAGCCAGGACTACAACCCAACTTCTACCACCACCCATGTTGCGTGTGTTAATTTTATCGAAGAGTGGCATGACCTACAGTTTGAGTTGCGGAACCTATAGTTTTAAGTCGATTTCGAACAACAGATTCTTGGGAAACTTTTCTTTCGGATTTTGTTTTGTTTTTAATATTCTTAACTTTTCGCTCAGTGTAGTCCTTCATTTTGCTTTGTTTTTCTTCTTTTGCTAATATTTAAGTGCGAAGCAACATTTTAAAACAATATCACTCTAATACGACATCGATAGTTTTGTATACTTCTCATCCAACATCATCATATGTCTGTCTATACAGATCACCATCATCATCATTATCATTATCATCTTCATCGTTATTATATTATTTGTCAATATGCTACTCTCCAGTAAATATGCACGCATGGTTTGCATGGATTTTGTTTTGTTTTGTTTTTGTTTTTCGAAAAAAAAATAGGGGTTTTGTATGCATTACGGATCATTATCCTCTTAATCTATAATCCTTACATACATACATACATATTTAGACATTTCAAGTAAAAATAAAATATTTTCTTTCAAATATACAAACAAATAAATAAATCTGCCCATTAGGCGATCACAATGTTTTTGGAACCGGCGTACCTCTTTTGAATCGTTATTTTGAATGCCCAAAACCAAACAAAAGAACAAAAAGAGATCGCCTGCAAATCTATTTCAATATGTATGTATGTATTCATTTATCCATGTATGTACGTATGTATGTAAAATGAATTTGAATTATCATCCTTGGTGTTAAAGTCGTTTTTCAGTTTCGATTTTATTTTATAATCTTCATCACATGGATGTATCACCTTTTTTACATTTTAACAGATTATAACCACAATGGCACCTCTTTAATTTTGTTTTAAAAGATTCAACATAGCTATGGCTATGACTTGCGTATCCGATCTAACAATAAGCTGTATGAGCTCCTTAATGACATGGACGTAGTGCAGTGCATTACACATTCAGCGGCTGCTCCGAATCGGCCATTGCGTTCGGTTGGAAAGTGATGCTCCGGCGAGATGGATGTTCGATTCGTTGGAAAATCTAAATTGAGGAAGCCTTGTCATCAATTGATGTGACGAATAGAACTGGCGAAGGCGTGCAGAAGCTTGGAAGAAAGTGTTAAGGCAGAACGAACTCCGTTAAGCGGGTTGTTAGTGGCCCATTACGTAAAAAGTAAGTCAATAGATGAATGAAAATCGTAGAACTCGAGCCAGGATTCATAAAACCCTAAGGAAACAATAATCAACGTTCTAGGCCGCTCTATCAAGTGCAATGAATTAAATACAAGTGCTTGAATGAAATTTTCGAAACAGATTTTAATGTTCTTTCTGTCCATGCAAATACAATTTAAAGATTTCAAACAGAGCGGTCTTATAATTCGGAATGCAATGCTTACACTCGAAATTACAGGGTCGGCGTGAGAGAGCATCAGCATTCCCACGTTTTATGCCTCTTCGGTGTTCGATGCTGAAGTCGTAAGTCTGGAGGCGCTCAATCCAACGTGCTAGCTGTCCTTCAGGGTTCTTAAATTGCAACAGCCATCTCAGTGCGGAATGATCAGTCTTTAGCAGAAAATGTTGGCCATACAGGTACTTATGGTAATGTTTTATGCACTGCAGCACTGCAAGTAACTCACGTCGGGTCACACAATAGTTCCGTTCGGGCTTTGACAATGTGCGACTATAGTAGCCTGCGACTTTCTCTGTACCATTGACCACTTGGGAAAGTACACCACCGATACCATATCCGCTAGCTTCACTATTTAGATTGAATTTTTCTCCTGGGACTGGATACGCCAAAACCGGTGCAGCACACAATAGGTCTTTTAGTGTCTGGAACGCCTTCTCCTGTGGCTCACCCCATTGACACACTTTTGATTTCTTGGTGAGCTCATGCAAACTTGCAGCCACACTAGCAAAGTTAGGTCCGAAACCAAACATTATTTCTTATTAACTTCCTTAAAATTAATCAAATAACGATTACAATTGCTGCCACATTTATTTCCAGTGAACCAATCAATATCCAAACATTTGTAGATCCTTAATAAATCAAAAACAAAAAAAAAGAAGAAAATCTCCACCAATTATTCACAAATTTGTAATCGTGTTCCAATGCAAATTCAATTTAATTGAAATATCATTACAAATCAATAATATTACTTAGCAGAGAGAGAGAGAGAGAGAGAGAGAGAGAGATTTCTTATGTAATTTTATTTTTCTTTCAATTTTCTACCATTCAATCCATTTTATTCACTTAAAATAGAATGTACATATTTATGGTGTTGTATTGTCCGTCTGTGTAACAACTTTAAATCTCTAAAAGGAATGAACAGAATAAATTTAAATACAAAAACAAAACAAAACAAAAAAAAGAACATCCACTCACAATTTAAATAAAAAAAAATGGTAAATGTATGAGTGAATAAATGAAGAAAGAACATGAAGTATAAATGACTAAATAGCATCACTTAAATGAATTTAACCACAAGTCAAATGAAAAGAGATACACAGAAAACGACAACAACAACAAAAAAAAACGGAAAGAATACAACACAAGTAAATATATGTACATAGTATAACGACAATATATGTATGTATATGTATAACACGTATGTATGTATAGATAAATGCCAGGCAATATACCTACAACATGTCTATTCTCTACTCTACTAGCGTATTATATACATACCTATACACATGCATATGTATGTACATATAAAAAAAGAGTTTCTTTCTGCCTTACAACTACTATGAATGTCTGTACGCAACCAGTATATACATACATATGTACCATACATCGGTTGTGGGGTTTTATGGTGGAACACACAGATTTCCGAGAAAAACTTTATTGAATAAAGCAAAATGAGTTCAGAAAGAAAGAATAAAAAAATGAGGACAGACAACAACGGATTGCCTTTGATAAAACGAGAGAAAAAAACCAAAATAATTCTGCTGCGGCCAACATTGTGTGTGTGGTGAATGATAATGACGATTACGATGACGATGTCAACGATAATGATGATTGTATACATATATATTAAAACCGATATCACTAACTTAAAGAAGGACAGACAGACAGACGAGAGAGACTACTGCTTGCTATCTATCTATGTTCCATTGGATATATGTACGTAAATATATGGTGTATAAAGCAACTGAAACATATACAAAGTATTAATAACCCATCTATGTGGATACCCACTAAACAGCCAGCGATTCGTAATTAGCATCAATCCATAAATATTTATACGATAGATATTACAAGTCTTTGACTAAGCCACGTATCGGTTTGAATGAAATTACGGTAACTGATCAGTGTTTTTCAATCGCCTCTAGCTAAACAAGTAAAATGGAAATTTATATAACAAAATCATTCTTATATGGCCACATCTTGGGGTTTGGTGTTAATCCTGGAACCACAAAGGCGGAACTTTCCAGTAGAAGGTAAAAAGTGTTCTCCTTTCCATTCACTGGTTTTTTGGTTATTATTCTGTATAGAAAGCTGTCATGGAAACCAAATATCATTAACATAATAAAAAAAGGCCTTCACTGCCCTCTACTCTTGTAACAAAGTGTTGGAGGAAAAAGGATGACTTCTGCAGGAACTTTAGAGATGAGGTTAAGGAGGTTAACGTTCTTCTGACCTCTCAATTTCTGACATCTTGGACCGAGCTCTGTAATATAAAGATTGCTGCAATAGACAGATATATTTTCAATACGAAGTGGTTTTCTCTAGGGTATAGCTTACTTCCGGTTAAAATTGATTGTGGTATCGCAATAGGCCTAAAATTTAGGCCCTAAATGCTGACCTAATTGGGACCTCATCCTTTAAAGAGGGTTCGCCTAAGAACAACTACAATACAACTCTCGATAACACAAAGCAGACAAGGTAGTTTTTCTTTTTTAAGAATTTTTAACATACGAAAATTAGTCAAAGTTGTTTCTTACTAATTAGCTAATAGGTACTGTATGTATCTATAGCTTATGTATACATAGAGACAACCATTGCATATCGTATATTCTAAATGTATGTGTAGTTGTATGAATCTTCTACATTTACAAAAAAAAAATAAAATAAAAATAGTACAACAACAACACAAAAAGCCGTTATAGAATCATATCCCTTTTGGGTTTCTGCAAGACAAACCTCCCCCTTTTATTTAAAGCTACCGATACTCTGTAGTTGTCTCGTTTTAACTCATGGAAATTTTGTAAGTACATGTACTCGTTCATATCTTGTTGATAACAAGGGTAGGGTGAAAAACTGTTATTCACTGTTGGTTTTTGTGTGTTTGTGTATGTGTGTGTGCATGAGAACGTAACGTAGTATCATTGTGTTTGTGCATTATTAAAATGAAAATGTATACAATTTTTGTTACGAAATAATACGAGTACGAAGAAAGAATATTATTTGGTAGCAGTTATTATTATTATTGTCGTTGTTGTTGTTGTTGTTTTTGCAGTACATTTATACGAAATGTGAATGCTTTATAGGTTTGATGCTGTTGGGAAACAGTAGCATATTGTGCGTGTTTGTTTCTTAAATTGGGAGTGAACTTGTTGTTTTTGTAATTTGGCATTTGTTGTAGCTATTGTTTGGAGAAATCCTTATCGTCTATTTCTGTTTTCTTGATGATTTCTTTGGAATAAAAAAAGTGATTCCATGGAATTTGATGATAGAAAGGAAGAATATATTCATTCTTCCCAATCATCATCATCACTTGAATTCCCTAAATTCTCTCTCTGTCTCTCTTTCGCTGTCTCAGTCTGTCGGTGTCTATGTTATTCATCAATTTTTTTATGCGATACATGCGCATTATTTGTATGTATCTTCTCTACTTTGTATTAAAAAATTTCCTTTTTCAATAAAAGAAAAAAAAAACAAATAAGGATAGGAAAAAAGAGTTCGAGGTTAGTTAGGATTTTGTTAAAAAAAATCATTTTGTTTTGAATAGTCTTTTTTGTTATTGCAATAATCTGGCAATAATTTGGCATACGTACATATGTATATGTATGTATGTATATAATTAATGAATGTTACAAATTAGAGTATCGTTTGAATTTTTGTTATTCGGTGTAATTTCTTTCTTTTTTTTCCATCAGGATATTCAATAAATTTTTATTTCTCTAATAAAAAAAGAATTTGTTTTAAAGCAGCAAAAATAAAATTGTAAACAAAATTATTGTTTCTGTTAGCAATTCAAAACATTCAACAATAAAAAAAGAACAACAAAATTGTAAAAAAATATTTCTAGTTTTCCATCAGAGTACCAATCAATCACTACTTTCGTGTTCCGAAGTTCCCATAGATATTTTTTTATACGTTTAAGGTATAAGGAGTTCAAATGGACTCAAATGTGACAAATTATAAAATTCTCTACCAAAGTCATAAATTTCGTAAATTTTTTGATCAGTTTTCGAGGCTGGAATAAAAAAGTTGAGAGGTTAGTCTACTTCCTAAGGGTCTTTTTAATCTCGCTTTTTATCTGTAGTGTGCTCTGAACAATTTCCTTCATTTAGTTTGTGTTTGATAGCCAGATGACATCCTGATATGAGATATAATGCATACAAATTAATTTCATGCAAAAATGCCATCATATTAGGCAACAAAATACTTTCTTCTTCACCCTATTTCTCCGATTTTATGATCTAATGGAAAAGAGATTTTGCTTCAACGGTGATATCTCATAATCAGATTTATTTCCATGACTTCTACAAATCATGTATGCTGGAAGTAATAACAAAACTAAAGCATCGTTGGACTAAGTTTAAAGAGCTCAAAAGGTGTCATAGTACTGCGACCATACTATCTGTTCTATTCCCATAAAATTTTAGAGGATATCTCTATAATGTCTTCACGAATCCAATTGCCCTTATAAACTTAAGGTTGCTCCTCTGGGTCTCAACGTCTGATATGATCCCAGGTGCTTCATTCTTGTCGCCTACGGGCGGCTGCGCTTAATACTTTTCGCTCTATTGTGACGTGACTCTCAAGTATTTTTTTAAGCAGTCGAAGTGTTAAGGATATAAATATTTGCTATTGCATATCGTCTAATAGCATGATCAATTGCGTACCACCGGTGGTACACGCGCCCGATAAGACATTCCGTTGCGGGTGGTACGCGCCGCCCGATAAGGCAGTCTAGTGCGGGGCACCGGTGGTACGCACCAGCGTGAACGTGTTAATGTTAGAATTGTTTCTAACGATTCATTCTAGTTATCGCAGAATCTCTATGTAGGTTTCGAAACAACCACAATTTTGAACAAGTCTGTTCTAAATTAATAGCATTCTGTCAAAACGCCGATTACTAATCTCAGTTTATTCCTATATAGTCTGTGGTATGACTCAGATCTCTTGTTATTATAATTTTCCAAAGCCATTTGGTTTGAGAAGAGTTTCTAGCTCTCTTATCATGGATTTCTTGACCCATAAATAAGGACTTTATAAATAAACATGATTTTAGTTTCCAATCAATATGTGTTTTAGTTTGCATTTACCAAAGGAAACTCGATCTGAAAGAGCTCTTTGTAGCCTCTATATTGCAACCAATTTGTGTAAATTAAAGTCACAATAAAGCAGAAACAAACAGAACTTTCACTGTAGCTTCTAATCAATAATCGTCCTACTTAACGTATTTCTTAACGTTAAGAATTTTTGGTTACATAGAAGAAATGTTATTATAATAGCTCTAACGGTAAACAATTACCTCAAATTCCTGGTAATTGAGTGATATTTTTCTGGATTAACCGTACTTGAATTGCTCTTAAAGACAACGAAACTAATCATAAACATTTTCATGGGCTGGCCATAATTACACCGACAAGCAATACGACACCTGCCCAGCGATTGAATAGTTTTGTTTCAATTTGTAACTTTAATCCTCAGGGAATGTCATTAACGTCTGTTGATTATCAAACAATTGTTATTAAAAATTTTAATGGGATTTAATGAGAAAGAAAAAAGGAGAAGAAGAGATTTTTTTTCATCATTTTAGGTTTACATACAAACAAAAGCCAAGTCATGAAATATTATCGTCATTCTGGTTCTAAATAAAATGGAAATTGAAGATTCAAATGGAACCAAAGTCTACAGTGATATGTAGACTGTAATGGTACATTGATAACGTTCATCTTGCATTGAATTATTTCTTGAAATATGAGGAAGTATTTATTTGTCTGTCCCTGCCTGGGTTTAGTCAATATTGGCTGCAGGGAAAGGTGAAACTGGCAACGCCTTTTCAACCATCGAGCGACATTATCATTAAGCCAAGAAGAAAAAGAAATTGTCTTAAAGTCTGCCACAACAAAGTATCACTTCAGCCAGTAACGATGCCAAAGGCAATGTTTTATTCTTATTCCAACCAAAAGTTTCCCATTTCTTTAAGAATTTCTATGAATTCCTTTTCAAGCAAAAGCCATTCAGAGAAATTAACAAAAAATTTAAAAGAATTTTTTGATTTCTTAATGTGTGAGAGAGAGAGAGTACATACATGAATGTATTAAAATTGTTTCATTACCGAAAAATATTTAAAATTTTGAGAATACAAATCAAAAATGGAAAAGGTTCTCTTTCTCTTAAAAAAAAATTAAAATGAAAATGAGGATGCTAAACCGTATTCATACTCTGTGTTGTTGTTTGTGGTTTATAAAGGATTTTGGTGTTAAGCAGAAAGATTTTTAAAAAGCGGATTAAAAAGTGTTTTCCATCAGCATACTACATGCATTCAATTTGTATCTACCATTGTATCTGTATACATTTAATGCCTTTCACACTCTTTCTCCTCTCTCTCTGTGGCTTATACCTTTGAAATTATAGAGTCTTTCTGGCACTGTTCGACTAAAATTTCCCTTTTTTACTCATAAGTTTTGTAAAATGTTAATACCCTATGTGATAATAAATGTTGTAATTGCTTTATAATATGGTTTGTAACGTCTAAATATGGAAATCTATTCAGGAATTTAACTCTTAGGTAAGTTGGTAGGTAGGCAGATTGAAAGAGAGGATATCAAACAAAGGTCTCATACCTATTGACATAGGCCATCATGTAGGCTTGTTATGTGCCCAACAATTCGGAATATCACTTTACTTTCAGTTCATTCCTCTGAGATAAGTTATGCCTGTTATAGTCTCTTCCCAAAGTGCTGTAAGAAATCGTTCGAAGATTATTTATCAATGTATCAGACCAAACCTCACCATCTCCAAAACTAAATCCAATAGAGAGAATGTCTGGGATATTGTGAAAACAACAATCAAAGGAAAGTGTTCCGCAAATTAGGATAAGCTTTGTGGATTAGGTAGTAGGATACACTAGATTCAGTGCATCAAATTCTTGTGCAACATATTGTTACGAAAATGAAGAATCTAGATACTGGTATTTACATTTAACATTAAAATGGTAAACAAGTAAACAAAAATACAACAACAAACACTACAAGAGTAATTGTAAACAAAATAAACAAACAACAATAATGAAACAACGGTATTTATAGTTATAGAGATTTCGAGAAGGCGAAGCCAGAAACATTCTCCTTCAAGAACATTCATCAAACTGTTTACCCTGCTATATAAAAGGCAAGGCGAAGCAAGCGAGAGAGTTAGTGAAGTTCAGTGAGTCTTGCTTAAAGACGCGTATCGTTTGAAGAGAGTTGTCGTGGTTTGAAGATCTCTTTAACAAAGATCTGTCGAATGATTGTCTAGTAATTGTTATTGTTGAATTGTTGTTGTTTACATCAAGTTGTGAACAGTGGCACACAGAATTATGCGAATAATAAAAAAGTTTAATTAAAAATAAACACAAATTTATTTTTATTTTATTTGTAATCTTTCGAGCTCATATTTCAAACGTTTCTAAAAGTTAAAAACGTAGAAATATGCCTAAACGATATCTAAGAGTTTCTACAAAATATTAAACACTTTTAATACGAAAGGGGAACTGAAATTTGTTTACAAACGAAAAATTCTTTCCTCTTTCTTACAATTACAATTTCCAAAGAAAAAAACAGAACTAATTCAACAACACTTTATTAAAAAAAGAAACACATACATTTTTGGAGATGCGGGGCATCGATCCCCGTACCTCTCACATGCTAAGCGAGCGCTCTACCATCTGAGCTACATCCCCATGTGATATTCAGCATTCGGAAAAATGTCCTCTAAATTGAAATCAACAGAGATTTTAATGATTTGCAGATTAAGGCTATATTTTGGCGGAGTATCCCGCAAGCGGCTCAATGGTCTAGGGGTATGATTCTCGCTTTGGGTGCGAGAGGTCCCGGGTTCAAATCCCGGTTGAGCCCAGTACTATTTTATATCAAATCGGTATGTGTCACTGTTAAGATTTGAGATCCTATCTATATTATCTACGCTTTAAATAGTGTAAGGATTTCACTGAGGCGACTGTTGCTAGCTTCAAAAATTCGCTTTTTTTTTTGTTGTTCAAATTTTTAAACACATTGTGTTGTTTTGTTCGATTATGGGGTTTTTAAAGGAGAAGATAAGGATTTTATGATTAAAACCATTTTTGTTTGCTTTCTCACCCTACTCGCTTTCCTTTTCACTCTTGTAAGTTACAGTTCCTTTTTTATTTTGAATTTCTTTTTGTTGTTGTTTTCATTTTTATTATAAACCATTCAAAATGTCAACTGGGTTTTAGTTTATAAAACCATTTACTGCAACAACAACAACCAAAACAACAACAATACATAAATAAAATAAATACATTGGAAGAGATAAATATCAACAAACACTTAAAATATGTAGTTCATTCGTTTGGTTGTGTTTTTTGTTTTGTTCTTGTTGTTTTTTTGTCAACGAATTAATTTTGTATTCGCATTTTACACTTCCGTTTCCTCCCCAACTTGTTGTTGTTTTCTATAAAACAAAATCGTACGTATTTTGTAAAATTTTTTGGCGTGTTTGTTGTTTTTAGTATTGCTGTTATTATTGTTGTTGTTGTTCTATCTATTTTGTTTTCGTTTTTTTTTTCTTGTGGTTATTGTTACCGAATTTTTGTTATTCCAGCTGCTCGTTTCTAGTTTTCAACAGTGTTTTTCTCTCGTTCGTATTCATTTTTATTGTTCTTTTCATTTGTTCTCGGCTTTTTTCTTTTTTTTTTCTTTACAATGAAAATGTATTTCCAATTGAAACTTTTGTAGCATTTGAATTTAGAATATCTTTTGTTTTGTTGACAAATAAATCCAACAAAATCATTAAAAGAAAAATAAACATTAATTTACAGAACAGAGAACAGAGAACAGAATGAATGGTTGATTCACACAACCAATAGAAAAAAAAATTAATTTGTAACACCCAACAACAACAACAATGAAAAATTGATTTGACAAAATTGAACAAAAGGGTTTCAAGATTTTATTGAAATGTGTAAACAAACAATGAATAAATCGAAATAACAAGTTACAAATCAATTAATCGGAAAGATATTTAGAAAATTAATATATTTTTTATTCAGAACTCTTTTGCTCTTTTTGACTGGACCGACCACCTTCAGTTGGTTACATCATTTCAATCATATGCTTACCAGAGATCAACAATGAATCGTTTTTTCGCTACTTATAAGCACTCATGAAATTTTGAATATGAGTGAGTCAACAATATTGAAAAGTAACTATGTAATCTGATTCATTCGTACTCACTACAACACGCTGATTTATAAATACAGGTTGCAATGAGTATGAGTACAACGTTGACATCAAACTCATACCATTCGAAATATGTTTGATTCATAAGCCTACTCATTTAGTTTCATAACTTTAGAAAAATACTTATAATACTTATAAATTATTCGAGTCAAAATTTACAGTCTTAGTTATTGTTGCATTCACAACAAAAAAAAAAAAACAGACACATAAGCAAAAAAGACAGAACAGCAAGCAGAGCAAACACACAACCTTTAAGTGAGGATTTAAGTGTTCGTAGTCGAATCATATGTATTTTGTGATTCGTGTATATGTTGAGTTATGGAGAGTCGAAATCAACAACATCATACGTGTTGTTAAGTAGTGAATATGATGAGTACTTCAAACTTGGAATATGAATAGAGGTTCCATGATATTAAAATAAGTATGAATGCGCATAAGTATCAGATTATTATAAGTATGATTCGATTCTACTCATCTTTTTGAATACTCATTGCTGATTTCTGACAGCCAATGAGCGTTCTTATAAGGTATAAAGGTGATTGTAGTGTGCTCGCTAAAAAGAAAAATAAATGATTCAAATCAATTAGAATGTAAGACCTGTGGCACAAACGATTTCAAGACAATAAAAAAAATTTACATACATAATTTTTTTTTTTGGCTCATGACAACCCTTCAGTCAGGAGGATTACGGCCTAGCTTCTCAACACCACTCATGTTGTGTGCGTTAATTTTATACATGAGTGGCGGGACCTACAGTTTAAAGTCGACTCCGAACGACAGATGTTTTGAGAAACTTTTCATGGCAATTTTTACTCTCAGAGTTTTTGCCAGAAATCTGCTGAGAGGAAGTCGCCGAAGAAATACTTTTTGTATTTTGTTTTTGATGTCTGGCCTGGGATTCAAACTCGGGCCTTTCGTCTAATAAGCCAACACACTACCTACTAGACCACGGCGACTTTAAAAAAAAAATTTAAATATTTTAAATTAAATTTTTTTAAAAATCATATAAAAAAATCTTCCCATACCGGGAATCGAACCCGGGCCTTCTGGGTGAAAGCCAGATATCCTAGCCACTAGACCATATGGGATATATTATTCTAGAAGCAAAGTTTTAATTTAAAACTTTGTGTTCAGAAATAGAATGGTGATAGGTTTAATTTGTTAACGCTAAACTTGTCGTCATATGAAGAAGTGAATTTAAAATTTCACACAAAGTCTGATAATTTATTCGCTCTTGATTGCTTCCAAACCATTATTATTTTGAAATAAAATCATCTCAATGCCCCACAGCTATTTCCTGAATTCAAAACTAAAGACATCAACAACAGAAATTTATGAAGTTTTGTAAGCGGAAGTACGCTCAATCAGGGAATGTTCGATGGGGCTTGGAAAACTTGACGTATAGGGATTTAAATATCTTTACAGATAACGGCCTAGAGTGTAAAAGGATTAACAAACTGTTTTATTTGTCACATTCTTTCTTTTTTGTCCAATTCGTTTATGCGTTTATCAAGGATCACAATTCAAGAACCCTATTACTGCCTGGCCTCTTAAGAAAATTAATTTATCCCGTAAAATAGCTCAATATGTTCAAGTACTTGCCTCTTTTTTTAACTGTAAATGAGCAGCAACTCTTTTATTTTCCATTGCAACTGAATTTGCCAAAAAGGCGTTCAGCGATAATGTTTGAAGTACTTTTCTCTGTTTTTTTTTTCGTTTCCTAATAGCCAAAATGAATCATCTCAAGTGTATTAAAATCTATTGTTGGACTAAAACTGAATATGTTTGGAACAACTACAACAACAACAATAACTTCTCAAACAACCCAAACCTATTTCGTATTCCGTTTGTTCATTCATTTCCTATTTAAATTCATTGGGGCGATGTAAATGATGTTAAACAAGCAACACAAACATCAACACAACTGTGACAATGAGGACAGGTTGCTTACTGCCGTTCTCTTTACTTAGTAAATTTCTTTCTTTTTGGGCGCCCAAATTAAATGGTAGAATGGGGAAGTGTGATGATGCTGTTGCTGTTGCTGTTATTCATGATGATGATGATGAGCTGAGATAAATAATTTAACCATTTTGTATTTGTTGTGTATATTTTTGGTTAAAGGGGTGTTAAATGGTCTCAAAGAATACATGGAAAGGAGTGAAAAAGGCAAATAAGAGCAGTTGTTAAACAGTACAACAACTGGTATTTGCATAAGGCACACTCACACACTCATGTTTAAGTACCAAACATTTCCCGTATGTTCCTTCATATGCTACAATACAAGTGAACAAAGACCGAGAGAGAGAGAGAGCGTATTTGCTAAATAAAAACAAATATTTTCTGTTAAAGTTTCTTTATCGTAACAAAGGAAGGAAAGGATTAAGTCCTCTGTAATACACAATGGATAAAAGAAGACAGAGGGTTGTGAGTTTCAAAGGTTAATCAAAATATTGAATTGAATGAAAATATTTTAATATTACACTGAAATAGATATCATCCATCCAAGGTTCCTTTCGAGTTCTAGTAGTAGTTCTGTCCAGTAATAAACTAACATAAGTGATGGACTATGAATTTACGCTGATCCTTTCAAAATATTCGATATAAAGTCCCCACATCTTGAACTTTCGAACTAGATTCTATTGTTTTGTGGAATTATAGAGCAATCAAACAATCTGCAACCAGAACAAATTTATAACGTTAGAATGCTTAGTGTCTACAACATATTAAGCTGTTAAAAGCAGGTCCTAACAACTGATATGGATAAGTGTTTCAGCCATACCACACATTACTAACATGTCTTGACCAGCATAAACCAATTAACAGTCACAAACTCCCAGTATTTTTGGTATGAATCGAATCTGCGGTCTCGACACTAATAGTTTAGCAATCAGATTCCAGTTTTAAAAAATTATTGAAACTGGATTTAATTATTTACTTAATGGGCCATTAACAACCCGTTTATGGCATATCGGCCTGCTTTAACACATCCTTCCAGATGCCTTTGCTTCTTGCACTTCTCTATGTCAACCTCCGGTAATATCCGCATGAAATACCGGGCTTAACGGGCTGCACAACGTCTATGTCGTTCAGAAGCTCATACAGATCATTATTAGATCTGATGCGAAAATAATCGACAACTCGCATTTCGCCGAAGATCTTTACGTATGAATTTTCTCTCGAATACACTCAAAGCTGCTACATCAATGATTAATAGTGTCCATAGAAACTGGCCTATTGGACTATAATATAAACACGATGCTAGTTCTCTGCTTATTCCTCAAATTAGAAAACCCCATGAATTTGTTTATTAATAGGATTAAAAGCTGTCCCTATATTCTATTCTCTAAATATAATCTTCAAAATTTGAACAAATTTATTATAAAAAAAAGAAAAAGAAATCTTTTCTCTCTACTTGTTGACTTTTAACCCAAAACATTTGAATAATTCGACACTCTATCCCTGCGTGTATTAATTTTATCATTGAAAATATACTGCGTGTGTGTGTGTGTGTCATATTTAGGAAATTATGATTGAAAGTTTCATTTCATCCGATTACAATTAATGTGTGTGTGTGTGTCTGTGGATATTTAATACTCAACACATTATGATGTTTTGTTAATAGACAGAGAGATAGACAGTTAGTCTGTGTGATGCATTGTTTGAAGACAATGAAACGCATTAAATACATATTTTATTATAACGTTTCGTATTACACTCTCTTGCAACATCACACTCATACACAGTCGGTTACAGTTACAGTCACAGTCATTCATGAAGTTATTGAATCTCTCTCATATCGAAACGTTGTGCTGGTTAAATATTGTGAAAATACAATAAAGTCCCTAAGGAATTCCATAAGGAAGGCCCTCTTTATGTACCATTTTGTGAACTTTATGCAGCAATTTTTGACATGTTCTCTCTTCAATATCCTACCATTCATGAGTGCCCTTAATATGTAAGGTAAAAACGATTGAATTGAATTACAAAATTTGTTTTATTTTTATTTCTCGTTTTACTTTTCGAATTTAAAAAAGGTAAGAGTCATATAGAATAGGATTTTCTGCAAAGCAAATTAAATAAGAATTGTTTTTTAATGAAGAAGAAGTTTTAAAATGAGTTCCTCTTTTTTAAGAAATACAAATACAAGGGAGCTCACTAACAATGTATTACATAAAGCATGATATTTTATTGTCCTTAGTATCTTTGTTCCACATTACTGGAAGATAGGTTTTCACCCGCTATCTCAGCTTGACCTTTAATACACTGAAATTTTAAGTCTTAATAAAGCTTGAAGGGCTTAAATCTCCTCATAATTAAACCGCAAAAACACAAGTTTTCACATTATCGTCCTTATATTATTTTAACAATTTCACCAATGTTGTTAACCCTCGTACTTTTTATCGCGCATTTAAAAATATGTTACAAATACAAAGAATATCTGATTGTTTTGTTGCTGTTTTGATTTCATTTACATTATCAAAGAATTTTTTTGGTTTTCAAAGTCAATTATATTCCAATAAAATCGTAATGCAATAAGAAACATCATCAACGTCATTATCAAAAATAACAACAGCAGCAACAACAACAACAGCTAGCTACAATAACCATAAAAAAAAAGGGAAAAAATTTTGTTCATCTCAACCCTGCATTCATTCAACCATCATCGTCATCATCCTCATCAACATTATTCTTCTCATCAAATTACAACAGATACAAATATGTGTTTGTTGTGTGTGTGTGTGTAATATTTTGTTTTAATACGAATAAATTCGATATTGTTTTTCTTTTCTATTACGTATCTAACGGTTTTATCTCTCCTCTATTTATTTAATCCGTAAAAGCCAAAGTTACGTCAACACTACACTACACTAGCATGCATACAGAGGGCATCATACTTAGAACAAGAAGAACAAGACTTTGATTATTGCATTATTTGCTGTTGTTACTGCTCTACACACACACATAAATACATGCATATACACTGTGGGTACATTTTACTTTTGGTTTATAAGAGAACCCTGTGCTAAAAACTATCTCAATAACCGAGGGATGTATATGCATACGTATGGATACTCTGTTGAAAAAGGTTCACCACTGTCTGTTTGATTTTATTCGCATTTTTTTATATTTTCTTTGTTGCTTTTTGCCATCATAATACATATCATTGTCTATGCGCACATTTTTTTTCTGTTCTCTCTTGTTTTTGCTTTTAATATGAATATGTAATCCAAAACCTGCCTGCAGGCATTACATATAATGAAAATAGATTTTCATAAATTCATAATTTAATCTGGAATAACTTTTAAATTGTCCATCCAGCCGCCCGTTTCTTATAACTGTCTGTTTGCAGACAAATTGAGTCAGTGTTAGCAGGATTTTGTTGTAATACATCGCCCTCTACACAGAGTGGTATGACACATTGTGTAACTGAACTGAACATATTTATACCCTACACCGCCATAACTAGAGCATGAAAGTATTGAGTATGTGCGGAAGTTGATTAAGTATAAGAAAGTTAAGTGTCAGAAACCTTGCACGGTATCAAAAAGATGCGGAGAGGTCGATTCCTACCTTGACGAAGCTACAGGACTTGCTCAACGTCAATCTGCATAGCTTTATCAGCTTCGCAGCAATACAGAGCTCAAATGTTCCGGCAAAAAATACAATACCTTAAGGGGCTTTCCAAGGATGTTTTTGTTTTAAATGTTTTTCATGATGACCACCAAAGGTTATTGTAGAATGCTATGTATTTACGTATGAGAGGCTCCAAGCCGTTGGTTAAATTGGACGCGGATTCTATTCAGTTCGTACTTTATTCAAGATGTCTGCAATGAGTATTCAAAAAGATAATTAGAATCGAATCAAACAGTCATAATTTCTGATACTTCTACGCATTCATACTTATTTTAATATCATGGAACCTCTACTCATATTCAAAGTTTGAAGTACTCATCATATTCACTACTTAACAACACGTATGATGTTGTTGATTTCGACTCTACATAACTCAACATATATAGGAAGCACAAAATAAGTATGAATCGCGCACGAACACTAAAATACTCACTTGACGGTTGTGTGTTTGCTCTGCTTGCTGCTCTGTCTTTTTTGCTTATGTGTCTTTTTTCTTGTTTGTTGTAAATGCAACTGTCACTCGAATCATTTGTAAGTATTTTTCTAAATTTATGAATATTAATGAGTAGGCTTATGAATCAAACATATTTCGAAAGGTATGCATTTGATGTCAACATTGTACGCATACTCATTGCAATCCGTACTGATATGTAAATCAACGTGTTGTAGTGAGTATGAATGAATCAGAGTGTATAGTTAAATTTCAATATTGTTGACTCACTTATATTCAAAATTTCATGAGTGCTTATGAGTAGCGAAAAAACGATTCATTGCTGATCTCTGGTATATACGTATGAGTGGCTTCAAGCCGGTGATTATATTGGACGCAAAGCTAAGCTTAATGATTAACAATTTTCTATTAAAATTTCGAATAGACCGACCAATATTTTGGAAAGACACTATAGGGTCCCAGTTTCTATTGTTATTGCCTGTATTGCTTTTATGTACATATATGCAGAATTATACATTGAAATGATCTATTTCCGGCTATTATTTGTTGCTCTTCTCATTTTCATTTTCCTTCTTTGATTTTCGTAAATAAATATTTATTTATTTTTTTTTTTAAATATTTTAAAGACCATGTTATTGTATGTTGTTATTGTTGTAAATTTGAAAATATTCTATACTTACATATGAGTATCTCTATTAGGTCCCTTTAGATTTGTTTGAGAGTGTAATTCAATATGACTTTTTCAATTTACAAATTGAATATTAAATATTGTGTGTACCAAAAAAAAGAAAGCCAAAGTGAAATTAAATAACATGATGCCCCCTTTTTTTTCTCTAAAAGCTGAAACAATAACAATGAACATTTTGTACATATAAAAATTGAATTTTAATGGATTTTTCCTTTTCTGCTGTTGAGAAAATTTTGATGAAAATTTTCTTTCGAAATGCATATTAAAGTGAGAGTGAATCTTAAGTTTCTCACAATAATTTGTTCGAAATGAATTGCAATTAAAATTTAATTAAATAAAAGGAAAATTGAAATTATAAAATTATCCACTTAATATGAATTCCCATAAATTAAACATTAATCCTTAGATTATTTCTTTTTTTGTTTCGAATAAAGATTTTCAGTTGTGAAGCGATTTGAAAATTCAATTTCGTAAATATATAATGAAGCCACCGACCGTAATTTGTCAATTGGTTAATTTGTATTCGTATTTTGTATATGTATTGTACTATTAATTCGCTTGATTGTTATCTCCCAGTGTAACTCTTTTCTGGTCCATTCCTTTATTGTTGTTGTCATTTGTGTATTTCGCATCATTCGAATCAACGACGCATCATTCAAATTATTACAGTAGATTTGCTCATTTAATGATGGGAGTTTACACAGTTTGTCTCAAACCTCATTTTGCCCTTTTTGCCCCTGCTGTAGTCATTCATTCATTATCAACATTTGGGCTGAAAAATGGGCTGGCAGAGATGGGCAACTTTTACTCTGGTAGTCGTACATATTCAGTGAACTCGGTGGTCGGTGTAAAACTAAATAAAAATGTCACTCGTTGTCTGTGTCAACAATACAACAATAAAATTATCATCGTGATGAAAGCAAACACAGTGGGTCAAAGGATTAAATATGATAGAAAAGAACAAAAAAATGTTGTTGCCTAGAACGTACTAAGTATTTACGATTTCATAACCTGCTTAGTATTTATAAATTACATTTTCTAATTTTCACAAGCTATTCATCATTCTGTTCCACTGTTACCAGCCTTCATCATTTTACAAGTAAAACAAGTGTTTGAAATCTATCACAAGTTGAATCATAATTTCCTTCAGTTCAGTTTATTTCATGGTTAACTTTTTTTTTAACGTTTTTATTTGTCAAGGGGTGCATAAATTGAATTTCATTTTTAAACCTTTTCTGTACGCTTTTATATATTCATGCCGTGTAAAATGGGATGAACTGGCTGGGATGGAATGGAATGGCATGATAAGAGTGGGTTGAATAAATTCATGTATTTTGTGGTTAAACTAATTGAGTCTTTTTTTTTGTTTGTCATACGAATACAAACAAAAATTATAAATTCAAATAAAAAGAAGAAAAAAAAACAGGGTTCCACTGATGCTGAAATCGAAATTAATACATTTAAAATATATCTTGACTTTCATCTGCTATTTACATCATTTACTGTAGTATCGTTGTTGTAGCAATTATTTTTGGCGTTTTAAGCATAAAAGGGGAAATAATATTAGAACCATAAACCATTACTAACTATCTATCCATTATCGCCTTAGCTTAGGTTTAAAAACATTCATTATTCCTTGATAACCGAAGGAAATATTAAATAAAATCTTAATATTTTCATGGGTATGATTGGGTCTTGATTCTTCTTTTTTACTTCATTGCAAGGATTCATCGAGATCTATTCGGTATCAGTGTTTACCGCTTTTGTCGATGTAAACTTTCCGCTCGTCTTGAGAGATTTTAATTATTTACAAAATTTCTGTTTATTCTGAGTAGACTGAGGCACAGTATGCCTGGGATACATATATCCACATATATTGGATACATCGATACTCATGTATTAAGGTTTGTCTGCCTCGTCTAAAACCATTCGTCTTACAGAAACAGGCTTCAAATGCATAAAACGTTCTTAATCCACCTTTTTTCTATTGTTCAAGCATATTTAACATTCCTAACTTGAATGTTTTTTGCTAGAAACTTAGAGTGGAAACTGTGTACGTATGTATGTATGTATATTCCTCTTCAGTCGATTTGGGGATGCCACTTGCCTCGGTCAAGCTGGAAATTCTTTCGAGATGCCAACCTATCCTGGGTCAATAAGTAGTTCTGGCGCATCGCTAGGTTCACTTGGCCCTCTATGGATAGAAAGCGCACCAACCAGTTACTTGGACTTGGTCGTAACGTCATCTCGATTACAGTGGCCACGCTGACAGGTCATTGTGTTATGGGAAGACACGCAGAAAGAATGCAGCTCCCATCTAACGAGGAGACTGTAATCCACTTACTTTGTCAATGCCCATATCTTGCGAGGTGCAAATGTAGGATATTTGGCGCTCCAATCCTTGCCAGTTTGACGGAGCTATCGTCCATTGATGTCAAGGATATAGCTTCGTTTATCAAATTTTCGGGCTAGTTTTCCAGTTTTCCAGCGTGCAGCCCTTACCTTGACCAACTTCTTCTTCTTCCCTGGTTTGGAGGTACTTGGTCAGTACTGAGACTGCGTTCACCTATGGCGTCACAACGGGCCGCTATGCGTGCTCAATTGAGCTTTTAGTATCACCACTCCAACCTACCTATCTACCAACCTACCTACTTACGCATGTAAACTCAGTAATAGGGTATCCAACGTACTCTTAAGTCAGCTTAGTTTTGTAACATAACTTAACTTGAACAGCAATAGCTTGTTTAAATCGTTTATGGACAAAGTAAAAGAAACGTTAACTTTTTTTACAAGTGTTGACTACCGTTTTATAATTTTTTTTCTAAAGGTTTTGACAAATCTCAAGAGGATTTTAAATGCTCATACTCACCCCTCTCATATAGGCAAGCATTTTATCTGCTTTTTATTTATATTTACATTTAAATTGTAAATGTATGTGTGTGTGTGTGTGTGTGTGTGCAATGACAATGACAACAACAGCGATTAAATGTCATTTTGAAAATGTTTTTTCTTTCTTTTTTTTTTGAAGTGTGAAATCAATTATTTAGCATTACACAACAACAATAAATAAAATTCGGAATTTATGGTTGTATGTTCACCTCCTCCTTCTCTCCAATGTTCCTCATTTACAATACATACATACATATGTACATATCTATATGGGAATGGAATTAATTTTCATTTCTGTTTCTGTTTTATTTTGGAAGGAGGTTTTTTATTTGAATACAACACAACGTACAATGTCTACCTGGGGAAACACAAATTGTAAATAACGCCTGTTTTGTTTGTTGAGGCAAAATGAAGTGCAATGAAAGCATTTTCTTTGTTTTCTTTTTATATATTAAATGGCTAATTGGGCCACGTCGCTGTATATAAACAGTGCGACTGATTATGTTGTTGTTATAAGAACATTTGGCAACTTGACTCTGAATGTACATACAACATGTACTACCGGGGAAATGAAAATTTGAAAATTCCAAAAATAAAAAGGAAAACCATATGGAAAATGTAAAGCGAAACAACTGGCTGCTTGACTAGCTGTCATGTGTTCATTTCAATTCCATTTGAAAATATCTCTTCTTCCTTTCCGTTTTTCTCATTCCGCACGTCCGTCTGTCCGCCAAGTGTCTGGTAACTTTTGGTTTGTTTTAATGGCAAAACCTTAAATAAAATCATCATCATACGACAAGACGCCACCACAACACCAGTCGTCGTATACAATCACTCACTCACACTATACTATAACTTGCCACTCAACCGTGGAGCGTTTAACGAAAGTTTGATGCGTCGCAAACTCATTGTAACTCACTCACCTTAAAAGTGTCACATCATTCGAATTGATGTGACTGACTGGTGTTTAAACAATTTTCGTTTCATTCTTCTTCTCAAAACGAAACATCAAATTGCATACACAGAAAATCTTTCTCATCATCATCATTATGACAATAGTATTGAGGCGATGACGACGAGACGAGGCGACGGTGACTGTGTGATGATGATGATTACGGTGATGCTTTCATTTGATGATAATTGCACCGAAAATTGCCTGCTGCCGCCGTTCACTGACACCATTTTTAAAAATGAGAGAAAGAAAAAATTCAAACTTTTTCAATATGTTTGCATCGGCGATTGTTGCTATAGGATGAACCTTCAGGCGATATTCTCTTTAGATTTTGTTTATAAATTTTGAGGTCGTTTAACAAGGTAACTTTCAGCAAATGGAGATGAAATAAGTTGGTAATGTTTAAGTACAAGCGAACCAGTAATATAAAGGCGAGACTGTGGGGTTTGCCTATGGTTCGTCAGTTGGCATAAATAGCACTGGAAGCCTTAGCTATATCTTCTTATTTCTTCAGATTCTTTGTTAATTTCGTGTCCCTAGTAAAACTTTATTACACCTAGGAAGTAGGAAATTATGAATCTAGTTCTTCCTAGTGAAGAGTTTGAATCGGATTTACATCAGTACCATTCGATCATACCAGGAATTCCATCCTCTCGGCGCGATTTCCAGCGGAGTCGACAAAGTATTAACATTATTGCCACGTACTGTGGTGTAGGACGTATAATGCAAGCACAGAACTCCTTTAGCAAGCTAGCGATAGTTTAAGAGGGGTAAAGGAAGATAGTAAAAGAGGGTTCATTCTTCAAATCCCATTCACCCTATAACGCTGTATGTATTTATCGACTTTAATTCTGCTTCAATGTCAACTCCCTATTCTTGGATGAATGTAGTAGATGAATATGGTGCCTAACGATCAATCGTAAGTGGCCAGTGATCCTGTCTTAGGTTCCAGAAGAAAGAACATAGGTGTATCGATCTATGCCGAATCCTGACAAAGACATACATAAGTGTACATACTACATCGGGTCAGGGTCAGAAGACTATTTACAAATGGCTGTGAAACAATTTTCGTAGATTTTTCGGAAAGTTGCTTCATAAAGTGATAATAAAATAGCAAATTAAAACCTTGGGATGGTCCACTCTTTAACATAATAACTGAACCAATAAATGGATGAATGAATAATGGAGTTTTGGTATTCATCACAGAATAATTACTTGTCAGTTGAGAACTAAAACAGGAAGATCGTTTTTTTCTCTTCTTCTTTCTTTAATTTTTCTATCTATCTTAACAACAACAAAAAATATTTAAAATGGACCTAGAGAGCGAGAGAGGGGAAAAGTGTTGTAGTCAGTCTTAAATGCAACTCACCTTGTAATTTGAAACCCAAATTTTGTACACAAAAAAGTCAAAATTACACACACGGGCATTTAATTTAAAAACAAAAAAACAAAGAGAAAGAGCGGACAGTGAAGCAATTTGGTGGTAAACAAAAGCACTTAAATGCTTGGCCATAACAAATCGAATTCATTACCATCTCATCAGATTCATCCATCCAACCATTTATCCCATGCATCCATTCATCTGTTTGTGCATATGTATGTATGTATGCATTCATGGATTCATTATCCAGGGTTTTAAGTCAATAATTATATTGTTAAACATCAAATAAAATGTTGTTTTATTGAAATTTCATTCAGAACAGCTCGAAACTGTTCTACTCTATTCTATTCGAGTCTCAAACTGATATGATGATGCGCGATTATTCGGTTGTTGTTGGTTTTTTCTCATCATCATTTGTCGATTGCAAACTCATCTAATCGTCATCTACAGATTGTTTGGATTGTCAAGAGATATTGTGTGATACCAACAACAGTTGGTTGAATGTTATCCATAATAGTGAGACAGACTACTACCTCAAATACTAGTATTATTCCGAAACAACAACTTATTGAATACTTTACACGGCATCAACAGGCTATTACAACAACACAACAACAATGAGATTTATAAAATAAAAACAGAAGCTGCCTACACATCATCTCAATGGATTTTGTAGTCAGATTAACACTATTAGTACCGCAAAATAGAGCTTAAAAGCTATTGATTTAGTTAAACTGATCCCATTCCGGGCATATACATACATAGCAGAGATCAGCAATGAATCGTTTTTTCGCTACTCATAAGCACTCATGAAATTTGGAATATAAGTGAGTCAATGTGAGAAATTTAACTATGAGAAATTTAACTATGTACTCTGATTCATTCGTACTCACTACAACACGTTGACTTATAAGTACAGGTTGCAATGAGTATGCGTACTACTTTGACATCAAACTCATACCATTCGAAATATGTTTGATTCCTAAGCCTAAGTGACTCGAATCATTCATCAAAATTTACAGTCTTAGTTGTTGTTGCATTAAAAAAAAACAGACACATAAGCAAAAAGGACAGAGCAGCAAGCAGAGCAAACGCACAACCTTTTAATGAGTGTTTTAGTGTTCGTAAACGAATCATACTTATTTTGTGATTCGTGTGTATGTGTGGTGAGTTATGGAGAGTTGAAATCAATAACATCATACGTGTTGTTAAGTATGAATATGATGAGTAATTCAAACTTTGAATATGAGTAGAGGTTCCATGATATTAAAATAAATATGAATGCGTATAAGTATCAGAAATTATGAGTATGATTCGATTCTACCCATCTTTTTGAATACTCATTGCTGATCTCACATACATATGTAGGTTTGGCGCTTGTTTTTCCAGCGCCGATTTGGGTGTTCAGCTGCAGATAAGCATTGCGAGATACATAATACTTAAGCTATCGAAGAATTAATCATCAATATTTGTTAAGAAATTATCTTTGAGGACTATTTGGATTTGAAATAACTGAAGTCTAGAAATTCTAAAACACTCTCACAAACGTTTTTAGTGTTAACATTTTACTCAAGTATCAGTTGTATTCGTATACTACACAATGAATGCCTTTTGAAAATACATATTTTAAAAAATATTTCCAATAAAAAAAATTAATTTTCGGGATTTCTTCATCTTAAAACATTCTGTGTTCGAAAAACAAAAAAATAAAAATAAAATTAAGTATTGACAGTGACGTGTCAGTTTTTTTTCATATTTTTCTGCTGTCTTAAAAATAATGGCTCTTAAATGCATTGCCAACGTAATGTAAGGCTTTTTTGGGAACAGACTGACAGACAGACGGTGATGATGTCAATCTACCAGTCTTCTTGTCCTTGTTCCTTCCTTTACAATTTGCATCAAATGAATATGAAAATTTGGAAATTGCTTAGCCATTTGCAATACATGCTAGTCTTGATGATGAGCATCATACGATATGATCTTTAAAAATTTTTTGTTTTTCTTTTTTCTGGCAGTGGCAGGATTTTCCTTATTTTTCTTACGTTTTAAACATTGGTTCTGTGCTGTTGTTGTTGTTGTTATTTTAATTTTTGTTTTCTTTAAAAATATTATTTTAAGCTGTTGTAATAACAAAACCAACAACAATCATTGCCGCTGCTATTGCTGTTGATATTGCTGTTTGCCGTTGTCATTGTGTTTGAATTGTTCATCTTTATAAGGCAGCTAAATAAACCACTCAAGTAGGACATCAGCGAACACATCTTCAGCTTGACGTTGCGCTTTTTTCATAATTTGTGTGTGTGTGTGTGTTAATCTCTTTGCTGCTCTCTGCTGTTGTTCTTTTGTTGCTTTTCGATTACAAACAGAATACAATGCCATTTGCTTAAAGCCGTTCCACTGTACGGCCGGACGTGTCATCATTGGCGCCAGCATTTTGTTTTTAAAGGAAAATTGGGCCAACAGTTGCTTGCTCTGTTCGGTGTTATTTTTATTAGAAAAGTTGTTTTTATGTTTGCTGTTGCTATTGTTGTTGTCATTTGGACCGACGATCACTTCTTTCAGTAGGTTTTGTTTGTTTTTTGGCTGGTGTTTTATACGTTCAGATGATGTTGCACTGTTTACACAGAAATTGATATTTTTTGTATCGTTCTGTCCGAGTGTTTCGAGTGTTTTCAAAATAAACACACAGTAAAAATGTTTAAGGCTTCAAGTATTCTGTTCCTAAATATCTGTTCTCTTATCCATGTCGGATGGCGCCTAATTTGAGAACTCTCTAGTCACCCTCATAAATATGAAATTAAAAATTTTTGCAAATGTTTTTAAAGGATTTCCAAGAAGAGATTACAAAATTTATTTTCGTATGGAATACTTTTTGGCGGCTATGCTCTTGGTTATGAAAGCAAACGAACTGTAAATTTGATTCTTGAGGCCATTGGAAATAAAAATATAAGCAAGTACTCCGGGAGACTATACATATATATATCAATCATATCAATGCACCTTAATCGTTACAATTCTTATAAAAAGTTGAACCCCTTTCTCTCTCTCATATGTATTATTTGCTATTGACATTTTAAAGCTTATAAATTGAAAAAAAGGAATAACTATGGGCTCAACCGGGATTTGAACCCGGGACCTCTCGCACCCAAAGCGAGAATCATACCCCTAGACCATTGAGCCGCCTGATAAGGCCCTGCTTAATACTTAATATTAAAAAAGCTACAAACCTTTTATTAATTTCAGTTTAATAAATAATTCCCATATTCCTTTTTTTTCAAAAATACTTTTCTTTTATATTTTGAACACTGTAAAACTATTGTATTACTAAACTATTGAAAAATTAATAAAAATGTATGCCTAAGAGAATATTTAAAAAATTATTACAGGTAAAATACTAAATGGGCTCAACCGGGATTTGAACCCGGGACCTCTCGCACCCAAAGCGAGAATCATACCCCTAGACCATTGAGCCGATCGGTTGACCCGACTGTTAATAAAAAAATTAAATTTCAGGAATATAGTTTTATTAACAAAACAAAAAGGATCTTAAAAGTGTACACTTATGCTTTTCTTGAAGACTTTCAATGTATAATCTCCTATATCTTTTCATATAATCAGTATCTGTGTATCAAAAAGTTTCAATGGGCTCAACCGGGATTTGAACCCGGGACCTCTCGCACCCAAAGCGAGAATCATACCCCTAGACCATTGAGCCGCCTGCTATATCCTTTGCCAAAACATGCTCGTAGCCTGTAAAGTATTCAAATTTCTGTTGATTTCAGTTTATATGGCATTTTTCCGAATATCGAATATCACATGGGGATGTAGCTCAGATGGTAGAGCGCTCGCTTAGCATGTGAGAGGTACGGGGATCGATGCCCCGCATCTCCAGAAATGTATTTTGTTTTTCTGCTTCTATTAAATTATTGCTGTTTGAAATAATTCCCAAAACTTAGCACGATTTCAGGTGAACACTTTTTTTGATAATTTTTTCCAAAATCCTGGATAGGATTCCGATTGGGAAACATTGCAGGAGAGTCTAATACATGGATGTTGTTATCCTGCTGGAATACCCATCAAAGTGGCATTCTTTGTTTGTCCTTTTAAAGCATTTCGACATAATCCGTTACTTTCATAACATAATGTATACAATATAGCGACCCAACAGCATAGAAGGATAATTACCCTCCAAAACAACAAATTCCTGCCACCATGCTTAACATCAGAAATGCAAATTATTTAAATATTTTAATTAAAATAGAAATTAAATTTAAATTAAAAAAAATAAAATTTTATTTCTGGAGATGCGGGGCATCGATCCCCGTACCTCTCACATGCTAAGCGAGCGCTCTACCATCTGAGCTACATCCCCATGTGATATTCCGTTAGATTTTCATTGTCAAAAGATAACATAAATCTTAAGACAAATATTTTGATTCAAATATTCAGATATCTTGTGTATTAATATTACCACATATTGAATATGTATTAGCCGATATTGGGGCCATGTTACATTAAGTAAACAAGTATTTTATGTAGTAGTGTGTTAAACAATAAAAAAAAAGAAAAAAAAACCAGATTGCTTATGTTTTGTACGTCTGTCGCATACACGATTATAATAAAACTGTGAATATTTTAAGGTGACATGTCTTTGGCATTTATTTATAGAAGGCTGGCATCGAATTAATTTGATACTTTCTATTCAGAAATTTTGTTTTAAAATTGAATTCGTTTTAGACAAACAGATTTGTCCTCTTATAAGAAAGAGGCCCTTAGTTACAATAGAAAATTTCAACAAATTTCCTATATTTTCGCATTTTGTAACTGTGGAATCCAGGGACATATAAAATAATACGACCTTATCAAGATAAAGAGATGGAAAGACCCTTCTAAAGTCAAAAGGGTTTGAGGCAAATAAAACATTTGTTGGGAGATAAAAATAGCTGGGCATCTGGAGATCAGGGAATGTGGTAAAGACATCGAAATGATGGAGCACTTTTTGTTTCATTGGCTAGCTTTCGTAAGATCTAGATATCAATATTTTGGGACTTGGACTAAGGCATACTCGTACATAACTCGTTTCAGAGTAGTGGACTGGAAGAAGTTAGTGAAATTCGTATAAGATACAGACTTCCAATAGATAGTAAGGTGGTATTCCTAATTGGTGAAAGCACAACAGGTCCACATAATATCATTTATGTGTGTCAATAGCCATGAGGCCATTGGTTGATTTACTCTTCTTCAAGCTATCTACCGAGTTCTTGGCACAAATTCAATCAGATTCTTTGAAGGAGTTATTATGGCACACTGTACGATTGGACCGTGGCCTTACGTCTAATACCTACTAGACTACTACGACTTCAAGGTCACACATCAAACCGAAAATATGAAAAAACAATATTGCTGAGTTCTGGCAAAAATATATACAAAAATATATATACAGTCGTACAGAATCGGCTTTAGACTGTAGGTCCCGCCGCTCATGTATGAAATTAACACACAACACATAAGTGGTGTGAGAAACTATGTCCATAACAGAGCTCAGCAATGAATATTCAAAAAGATGAGTAGAATCGAATCATACTCATAATTTCTGATACTTATACGCATTCATACTTATTTTAATATCATGGAACCTCTACTCATATTCAAAGTTTGAAGTACTCAACATATTCGTACTTAACAACACGTATTATGGTGTTGACTCTCCATAACTCAACATATACATGCGTACGAACACATTGTAGTGAATATGAATGAATCAGACTAACTAGATAAATTTCAATATTATTGACTCTTTTATATTCAAAATTTTATGAGTGCTTATGAGTAGCGAAAAACGATTCATTGCTGATCTCTGGTCCATAATCCTGACTGAAAGATTGTAATGACCAATTATGTATGTACATATGTAGGATTGGACGTCTTCCAAAGAAGCAAAAGAAAAATTGGTTCTCAATTATGCCCTATGGAACATGCTTGAAACTGAATTAAGAAGAAGTAGAAGGGCTTGCAAAATTTGCCAACACTATAAACAATCTTAACTAAGTGTGCTTTTCTTCTGCCTTCATACAAATAACTTTACTAATTAATCGTTATTAATTTATTTTTGGTATTTTACTTGTTCACAATAAAACTCCAGATTATTTATATATTTTTTGTAATTTATTTGTTGTTGTTTTATTATTTATATATAGTTTTTGTTTTTTATTTTTAATTTATTTTTTTCTTTAACTCAATTATTATGTTGTTTTTTTTCTTTTTGTTTGTTTTTAATTGTATAGCATTCTAATTATAAGCTCTCTATTTATTCTATTATAATATTTTTTGTTGTTGTTTTTTGTATTATTTTTCATTTTTATAATCTTACAAACTATTTACAATCATACACTCAGAGAAAAAATATTGATAATTTCTAGAAAAAAAAAAGAAACCAAATTGAAACTTAAAACAGTACATATTCCAAAGCCAGTGATATTGAAAAAAATTTTAATTTTAATTTATAAAAAAAAATATTTTAAATATTGAGTGCATACTATTATTATTATAAAGAAAACAAAAACAATATGAATAATAAATTATAAATTATAAGAAAATTGTTTCTAGCTGAGGGTGAGAATGGTTTGGGGGAATAAGGTGTAATAAAAATATGTTTTTTTTTTAGTTTTTAAATATTTTTTCAAAGTGCTATTAAACTTATAAACTAATAAAAATAATTAAAAAGTAATATAATATAATATAATTTCAAATATATTTTAAAGTTTTTTTTTATTTTATTCCTCTACTTTTTAATTAAAAAAGTCAAATGTAATGTACAAGAGATACTATTTATTACTTAAATAGGTATTTATATATGTATTAAATTTCATATTTATAAAAATTAATAAGAAGAAGAAGAAATAATGTATAATTAAATTACGGATTCTTTTTTATCGATAAAAAATTCAATATTCAAATAAACACAATTACAACCACAGGCGTTTTTTGTTTTAACGCACATTAAACACGCACATTAAATTAAAAACATTTCAAAATAAAGTTAAACTTTTCTAGTAAAAGGGAATATTTAGAGAAAGAGAATAAATAGCCTGTAATTTTATTATGCTTCCAATTTGAAATCTTATAAAAAAAAATAATATTTTTTTTCTTCGTTCTATTTTTGTCTATTTCAGCAGCCGAGTGTATTTTCATATTCATATTCTTGCTTTAAATTTATTGCAATTTCATTTATCTATCAGTGGTGTGTCTGATGATTGGATTGCTTTAAATCGTTTCCTCTTTTCCTTTATTTCAATTTCTGTTTTTAAATATTAAATTTGTAATTATTTTGCAATAGACGATCTAGTAAAGAAACGTATGCTACTTCTGCCTCATTTTTACTCACTATACTCTCGTACTGTATCATGTTATTTCAGTGGCACTGTGGCTAATATCGGGCGATGTTGAGAAAGGTCGATGTAGCAATTGTGTATTGTGGTGATAACTGGTGGTCGGTGATGTTGCTGACGGACTACTGCTATGCTCTTGTATCGTTGAGGGCGGTGGTGGATGACTGTGATTGTGGTGATGATGCGGCTGATGCTGTTGATGATGATGGGGATGAGCGACAGCTGTTAGTGTGGCAGCTATGGAATTGGCTGCCGAATTAAGTTTTTCAGGTGAATTGACGCGTATTTTGGGTGGCTGCGCTGCTGCCTGTGTTGTACAGTCGACAGCATAAGCCGTTGCAGCATAATTCGGATGCAAATGATTGCCATTTAGGCTGGCCAAAGCTTGAGGCAATTGAGGATGTGGCCGTATAACCATGGGTTGTATGGGAAACTGTTGAGTCATTTCTTTGAAATTTGCAAAACTTTGCAAATAGCCTGCACTAAAAAGGCTTGTGGCGGCCGCATCCAATTTGAAAGCAGGCAAACAGGAGGCTGGTAATGCCGATGCGGCATATGCAGGTATACTGGTTGCTGACAACGAGGAGGACAGATCACGTGGTTTATCATCATCTACGCTTAAGCTTTCATCGCGATCATTGGCTCCGTTCGATGTAGAGCCGGGACTGTGTTGTAAATGCAAGCTGCTTGGTACGGGAGAATGTGTGCCCAATGAAATATCCGAATCGGAGGTATCGGAAGGCGTAGGCGATGGTGCACCATCCGGACGACGTCTACTTAAACCGGAATTTTGATTATGTTGCAATCTAAAAAAGAGAAAGAAATTAATTTAAAACATTAACATTATTTCAATGATTAAGCCAATGTTTTGACAACTTTTAATTGGTTTAGCAGTAGCTGACGCTTTCATTGTGTTTTTGTTAGATATTCTAAATGATTAATCTCTTTTGCTTTTAAACTTTCATTTCATTTAAAGAACAATTTAAGCATAATTAGTCATTCTTGGCATTGTTCTTTATACGTTCTGTCGTTTTAGAAAGAGTATCTTCTTTTAAAATGAATGTATAAATAGATGAATGGTTGGCCGCAACTTGTATCTTTAACCCCATTTAAACGTTACCATTACTTGTATTCGTCTGTGACGGTATCGGGTTTTAAACACAAAAAAAAAACTTTCCGAAAAAGGCTGCACTAATGACCAGTTAAATGTTTTAGCCTTTAAGTCTGTCTGTAGAACGTCTCACTTTCGCGCAAAAATTTAGTCATCAAAGAGAAAAATTAAGCGACTGCTGTTCTCTTCTGTACTGTTCTGTACTGTTTTGTCCGGTCTATTTCGGTTTCTGTTTCTGATAACGGCTGCTGAAGCCGCCACTCTTAAAAAGAAACAAAAAAAAAAAAACTCAATTGCTAGGGTGTTGCTATTTTCGATGGCCCATGTAATATTTCATTTCTGTTCAGTCCCTTTGGTTTGTGGTGAATTTTATCTGAAATTTTACTTTTTGAAGTAAATTGTTCATAATTTTGATGTTGTAGGCTGTGAACTTTACTAATGTTATTCATTTATTATCTGTGCACTGTGGGGCTATGCAGGCAGGCCACTAACATTCATACACATATGAACGTAAACATATTTGTTGTACTACTACTGGTAAGGATTGTTAAACAAAAATAATGATAATGATGATGATAATGTTGTCGTTATTGTTGTAGTGGTTTTTGTTGTCGTATGAGTATTAATTGTTGATGGCCTCATGCTGACTCCTTGCATTGTCATAATTATCTGCGTGTTTCGTGTGGTAACAAAACCTCTAATCCCATCATTCACTTTAAGTTTCTCGGTTTTTTTTTCGTTGATTTTTTGTTTTTTCTTTTAAAACTTCTCGTCATTTTTAAAACATTTAAGGCTCGTGTGTGAGTTGATCATTTCTTCACTTGTGAGTTGTGAGTTGATTTGTTCTCCTTTTTTTTTACCGCCTTGGTAGCGTTTAATGTTCGTGTTGAGTGATTAATAGCGTTCACATATTATGGACGGTTGGTTGCCTGGCTGGCTGGCTGGTTAGATGGATAGATGGTTGGTTGGTTGGTTAGCTTCTCTGCCACCAAAAACAAAAAAAACAAAAAAACTTGAAAGAAATTCAAACCAAAAAACCAAAAAAAAAAAACACATCGTGAGTAAAAGGCCTAAATGGTGTGATTTTGAAGTCGTACACAACAGTTTATTTATCACACTACTACTCCAGCTGTGCTTAGATTAGTTGGATATCATAATCTAAATGGTAGTAATTTTTAAATTGAGTTGTTTTTCATAATCCAAACGTCCCCATTCATTTTATCCGTCACTCTTTCCCTTACAGCCTAATATTCAGTGATTATTTCAGTACAAATACATATGTATGTACATACGTACATATGTATGTATGTTGTAATGCCTATGCTTTTACCAATTTTACCTTAAATAGGCATTAAATATGTTGTTTCAGCCATAACTAATGTAAACGTTATTACTTTGGTAGTACGAAATACCAATAAATAATATTCAAGAGCTTCCATTGATTTCCTTTTGGGTGAATAGTGAGTGAGTGAATCATCATTTACAATTTTGAATGTAAGATTTGTCGAATTGCCTGGGAATTTATTTGTTTCGCTTACTGTTGAAAGTAATTTTTCTTTTCCTGTAAAGTTGTTTAATGGTGTTGTAATTTATAATTTTATTGATTGATTTTTTCTTTCCCATAACATCTCTGATTAAATCACAAAATAGTTGCCTATAAAATCATTTGCCCTTTCTCTATCGTTTTCGCTTTTTCTTTGTACTGGACTAAGGCTGAGGGCTTAAAGAAAACATTTGGATTTCTTCGGAGTAACAATAATTTGATACCATTTTTGATCTTTTCATTATTATTATTTTTTCTTCTTCTTCTTCTTCTGAATTCAAGGTTAAATTATATGGAAAAAAATTAATTCGTTGAGTAACATCTCAGTTTACTTGCTATTTAGCACACTTTAAGGATTTTTGGTTTTCTAACTTATTCACGAAATACAGGGTGTTGTAATCAATATGAATGAAGCAAATGGTCTCTAACGTACACTGTTAGCAGTTGTTCTTTTTTTCTCGACCCATGAAGCAGCTTGCAGAAGCCATAGAATCTCTAGTTTATCTTACAAAATAGGAGATGTAAAAAACAAACATTCGTTTTAATGAAATTATATCTTCGGTTTTTTATTTATGTTCTCATTTGTTAGCATATTTAAGGATCTTAACTTAGAACTAAGCATTGAAAACTGTTTACAGCAAATTTCATATACCCTAAGCATCGAATTGTAAAGTCCATTTCGATAAATCCAAATATGCAACAAGTTTAACAAAAATATCATCACCCCTTAGGTTAGATTGGAAGCGGCCTCCATGGCCCTATATTACTTGGGTCTTGCCTCAGTCATGCCAAGAGTCTTACGAAGGTTTGAATTCAGTTCAAATCGCTTTTGACTAGATGTTCTGTCAAGCGCCTGACAAAAACGAAGTCGTTGTTCTGTGGGTTCCTATAATTCCGAGTCTTTAAAGCTTCTGCAGATTTCGTTGTGATGTATTCCATATGCTGCAAGACCCTAGCTTCTACTAATCTCACATTTTATGACCAACGAGTGGACAGAAGGATCTGATTATCTTATTTTCTTCAAACGAAGTGAAGTGCTTTAATCAAGGCAAATTCATAGATGGTAGCCGCAGGTCTACAACAAATACAACAATGCAAAAACAACAGGCATTTTGTTTTTGTTAAAGACCCTTAATGTTGTCAAAATAGGAAGAAAAAAATGGAAAAGGAAAAAAATGAACAACAACACGCACACGCACAACAAACACGCACAAAAACAACAAAATTTTGACATTAAGAAAGTGCTCAGCTGTTGACATAATCCCACCTATTATGAATTCGCCTAGGCTTTAATGATGTGGGAGCTTGTTTTAGAAAATTTTCACTGGAAACATTAATTCCTAGGCCTGGAGGTTGTTAAAGAACGAGAACCAAGCGGGAAAAATTTCTCACTGGAAACTGTAGACATAACAGTTCTCTGTTGCTTCTTAGGTGAACGAAACTAAAGTCAAAGTGTAATGGAAACTTGGAATGAAGGTCTGCGGAATAGCAGAAGCTACTGTGAGGCTTAATTGATACCATTTCCTCAAAATCCGTCTAATAAAGCAATTGCTTAACAATTCCGTTCTGTTTTGTCGTTAATTAAAGACATGTTCACTGTGTTTCAGAAATTTTTCTCTCTCTCTCTGCCTTAATTCATTGGCATTTTACCCTGTATAGTGAAGGTATGGTAAGTGAATGAGTTTGTTTCTGTTACGTATTGTTTGTTTTTATTTCAGAAAAAAAATTCGTTTTTTTCAGTAACTTGTCTCTTGTGCTTAAAGCACGCTTGAATGAAAAACTTTTAATATTTTCCAGACAATTGGTTTAACATTGTGCTGTTGTTTTTGGACTTTAAAGAAAGATTGCCAAGTCCAAGGCTTATCAGAAAACCTTTTTTTTAATTTTTTTTTGATTAAAAAGAAATGATTTTTTTTTATTATTTTGTTTTGTTTTTTTAATACAATTTGTATGTTTTTGTAATATGATCCAGTGGCACCTACCTTAAGTGACACGTAATTATACGACAATATATGCAGGACACACTCACTCTGCTTAAATGTGATGCCCTGTGGTTCTAAAGGTTCTTATTTGTTGTTGTTGTTGTACGGTTGTTCATATTATTGGTTTTATGACATCTTGCCATTGAAATTCAATGCTTTAGAAAAAATTCTTTCTTTAATCGGCTCATGTCAGGCATATTATATACGGAGAAGTAGAGAACAACAACAACAACAACAAGAAAAAAATGAAGCAGCAAATAAATGAACTCATTTCATAAATATAAAAACAAAAACAAAAAATTAAAACAATATTAAAAATATTATAAGTATGATATAAGGAAAGGGTATTTTATTCAGTGAAGTATACATACATACATACTGGATGTATGTATATCGTACTCATGTATGCGATATCATATTAAATTCGTTTGTGAATTAATATTACGAATCCACGTATGTATAATGTGTGCTTCTCGTATGCTTATAATACTTATTGTTTTTGTTTTGTTTTTTTAACGATGATTTTGATAGTTTCGTATTGCTGCCGATCCTTTCTCTACAGAGATTTATTTTGCAAGAAACCAACAAAAACAACAACAGAATAAAATTTTTAAAAATGAATTGAAATATTGAAAAAAAACAAACAAAAAGACTTGAGGGATAACTGAATGAAGTAAAATATCTCGTCCGTTTTTGTAATTTGATACCACACGAACTTTTTTTTTTTTGGTTTTTGTTTTTTGTTTTTCAATCAAAATCAACAAATAAGTTGTAAATGAATTCAAAATTCTTTTGATTTTTCAAATTAATTTCATTGATTAAGTAATTAAAATCAATTAAATTTGATTAACTTAAACAAGAGGAATGTAATTTGGTCTGTAACTCAATCACAAAGTTGGTCGTGATATTTAATGAAAATTCAAAAATTTCTCAAGAATTTTTCTACAAAATATTTCTCTAGGCACCAGAACTCAATTGTATAAAGGTGTCAAAGAAAATATTTCAAAGAATTTCCATAAAATGTATGCTAAAATCGAAATTGGTTAGGTGGCGGACCATCCTCATTGAATGCTAAGGACCCAATTAGGCTAGAAATGAATTCATATTTTATAGAGAATGTGGACACTGACATATGAGATGAGGAAGAGAGTCTCTTTCTCCTGTAAAGTTCCTGCCAATTTCACTGAAGGAATTGGATTTAACTGCATTCATCCTTGCCAACGAAATTGAACCTCCTTTTAAGACAACCGAAGGACACCCAGTTTAACTAAGGCTATCAGAACACTTTCTATTGAGGCATGCTTTTCTTACCAATAAAACTCTGCATGTCAGGAGAAGATTTAAATCATTTTGTAGCAAATCCAAGCAATCCCCAAAGCATTAGACGAGTGGTGTTATCGATATTAGTGGCCTGATCAAAACTCAGCGCTTGCAATTAATTCTTAGAATAGTACTGAACTATGTATGAGTTTGATCGTAATTATAACAGACAATCCGCTGTAAATTGTAGCTGGTGTATGTACATATGTCCAGCCACTTATGAATAAAATTAATACACGCAACATGCATAGGTAGTGTTGGTTGTAAATGTGAATGTAATGAACAATTAGGTAAGTAACCCATTGTGAATTACGCAAAACACACGACAAATCCTTTCAGACCGTCAATCTTAGCTTGGCAACCGCTTGTACGAGCTTGACTTGCCTCGTTAATGATCTTCTCTGATAGTCAGGCCGCGATAGGATCTCTATCGGGTTCCGTGATTAACTCTAGGATCGTTAGGGAATGTCACCGCTGTCTCGACCTTCTCTCGGGGCGCTTCACCAGCATCTCTCTGGTGTGGGTCCCCGGCCACAGTGGAATTCCGGGAAACTGTAGGGCCGACGAGCTCGCCAGAGCTGGTGCGCTCCTTCCGGAATCCTCTTCTGTTGAATTGGGTATGCCACTTGCCTCGGTCAAGTTAACCATTGCGCGGAGGTTCTTTCGGGACGCCAACCTATCCTGGGTCAATGAGGAGTCCTGCCCCACCGCTAGACTCACCTGGCCTAAGATGGATAGAAGGCGTACCAACCGATTACTTGGTCTCGGTCGTGATGTCATCTCGACTACAGTGGCCGTTATTACAGGCCATTGCGTCATGGGTAGACACGCGGAAAGAATGAGGCTCCCTTTCAACGACTTTTGCCGTGGATGCGGGTCCACTGAGGAAGAGGAGACTGTTGTTCACTTTCTCTGCCAGTTCCCGTCTCTTGCTAGGTGTAGATATAGGTTATTTGGCTCCCCATTCCTTGTTAGCTTAACGGAGCTATCATCTATTGACATCAAGGATATAGCTTCGTTCATCAAACTTTCTGGCTGGTTTTCTAGTGCGGGGTAGTCGTGCTTTTGTTGTGCAGCCCTTGCGCTGACCAACTTCCTCCTTTTCCCTGATTTTGGTGGAACTTGGTTAGTACAGAGACTGCGTTCACCCGTGGCATCACAACGGGCCGCTATGCTTGCTCAAGTGAGTTTTGTAATACCAGAGCTACCACTCCGACCTAACCTAACCTAATGTTCACAAGTGATTTGATCATATCATAATGTAGCAGCCATTTGCCATCTATGAACCAAGCAATAGTTCCAGATGGAGTTTTAAGGCAATGTTTAGTTCCTAAACAATCGAAGTAGGGCCGTCATTATAGTTAAACACGTTGATTTTTTTTTTTTTTTGTCAATTTTGCTTTCCAGAGCATAAAGTGTCATTGTACCTTATATTTTACGTGAAGAATATAAGATAATACAAGCTTCGTATGTGAGTTTTTAATACCACTAAATTGTTCATTGTTTAATGAGTTTCATATAATTTTCAGACTGTAATTCTCATGTAGTTTCTTTAGAATTTTTTTTTCATCAGAGCAAAACTCTTAAATGTAATATCCTCTCCAATAGTAATGAACTCATGATCTTTACAATATTCAGATGAATTATTTCATATGTATTCTGAATTTTTCTATCGAACAAATCTTTTATTTGCATGTTAAACAAATTGTACAAATTGTTTCATGATACGTTCATACGTATGTACATATTAAATCATGTTTGACGAGTTGTTAAAATTTTAATTATTTTTGAATAATTTGATTCGTTTGGTGTGTTTTTTTTTCTTTCTTTTTTTGTTTCTTTATTTTATTTTCTTTCGAAGCATGTTAATTCACATTGAATTTGTGTAAGAAAACCAACAGCAACAGCAACGAAAACTGATTGAAAACGTTTTTCCAATGACTGATTAGGTGTCTCGAACTCAAACAGCTATTGCGCGGTCTCGCACTTCTACTGCCACCGAAAGCTACTACAACTGCCTCGACACAAACCCATTTAAGGCGGCACCTTTTGCTTGATTATCGTTTAAGCACACAACACGACGGCTATGGAGATGGAGATGGAGATGGAGCTGGAGATGACGACAATGATACAGTAGCGGCAACATTAATTCACGCGCACATTCAATCATCATTCATCCAAACGTCCGTCACATTCATTTACAACCCACTATCGAAAATTATTTCGTTTGCTTTACTGAAAAACATACATACTCTACGAATATTGTATGTACATAAGTAAGCCAGACAACATTTGAACAGTTCGTGAGCAGTAAAGTTGCGTGATTTTTTGGACAAAAAAATAAAAATTGTGTTGCCAACACGAGCCATAAGTAGCAATTTAATTGAGTAACAGATTGTAACAGAAATGAACAGAAAATTGTACAAAAATAGTTGCTTGAGTACGTAGATGAGAAATCATTTTCAATGAATGAACGAACGTACACAACTTATGAGAAAATTAAAAAAACTACCAACCAAAATAATCAAAAAAAAGCAAAAAATTTAATCAAAATGAGGTGAATGATCCATCAAGATGATGCCCAAATCAAATATTATCATTTATAGAGGTTTATAAAACGGCTTCGTCCAAATAATCATCAAATTGTCAATATGTATTGTTTACTCGTTCGCTCGTTCGTTCGTTCGTATGTGTGTTATTTAAAAAGAATTACTCAAGTACTATGAGTACATATTATTTGTCAAAATGTTTTTGTACAAGTACTCGTATTATATTGTCATTGTTGTTGTATTTGTAATAATTATTTGAAATATTTAACTCGCATCTTAGCCATTCATGTCCGGTTGTTGGCCATTCAAAATCAATTTACAACAGCTACAGCAGCAGCAGCCATTGTCAGGTTAAACGCTTTTGTGTATTCATTGTGTTCATGAAGCACAACTTCTGTTAAATTGACTGGTTTTTTGTATCTTCTGGCTATACAAAGTACTTCAAATTCGTTCGTATACCCTGCTTAACAACAACAATAACAAAATATTTGGAATAAAAAAAACGCCAGAAATTAAAAAAAAATTTAAGAGACTTCTGTATAGAAAACGGTTATCAGCTATGGTACATTATTGTTATTAGTGAAGGGAAAAACTAATTTCTTTAAATATTATTTGATAGAAAAGTATTTTCTCTGAATATCGCATAGTACAAGTGGAATTGATTGACGCTAAATAACGTTTACTTGACATTCTATTCGTTTAAATACATCCTGAGAACATACGGCCATGTACAGAATATCATTTGCGCCACCTCTTAGCCATGTGAGAGTATATAAAATTGACATGAAAAGTCTGTTAAAAAGCTGTCGGTTTCAGGCGATTTAAAACTATTGGTTCCGTCACTCATGTAAAAAATTAACACACATAGCATAGGTTAGGTTAGGTTAGAGGACGTGTACTTGTCAACTGTGACAAGTACAGTACCCGGAGGTCGAATTGACCCATTGTACAACGTCCTAGTTTCTCACACCACTCGTGTTGTGTGCGTTAATTTTATACATGAGTGGCGGGACCTACAGTTTGAAGTCGACTCCGAACGACAGATTTTTTTTGAGAAGCTTTTCATGGCAATTTTTACTCTCAGAGTTTTTGCCAGAAATCTGCTGAGAGGAAGCCGCCGAAGAAATATTTTCATATTTTCGTTTTGATGTCTGACCTGGGATTCGAACTCGGGCCTTTCGTCTAATAAGCCAACACACTCCCTGCTAGACCACGGCGACTTCTACACATAGCATAAGTGGTGTGAGAAGCTACGCCGTAACACTGACTGAAGGGTTGTGATGACGAATTATATACGTGTATGTATCAGAGGTCAGCAATGAATCGTTTTTTCGCTACTCATAAGCACACATGAAATTTTGAATATAAATGAGTCAACAATATTGAAATTTAACTAGGTATTCTGATTCATTCATTCTCACTACAACGTTGATTTAAAAGTACCGGTTGCAATGAGTATGCGTACAACGTTGACATCAAACTCATACCATTCAAAATATGTTTGATTCATAAGCCTACTCATTTAGATTCTAATCTAATTATTCATCAAAATTATACAACCTTCTAGTAAGTATTTTAGTGTTCGTACGCGACTCATACTTGTTATGTGCTCCGTGTATATGTTGAATTATAGAGAGTCGAAATCAACAACATCATACGTGTTATTAAGTATGAATATGATGAGTACTTCAAACTTTAAATATGAGTAGAGGTTCCATTATATTAAAATAAGTATGAATGCGTATAAATATCAGAAATTATGAGTATGATTCGATTCTACTAATCTTTTTGAATACTCATTGCTGACCTCTGGTATGTACATACATACAATATGAAACGAATAAAATTTTTCCCTTACCCAATATTTGGAATACATATTGTATGTTAAGATAAGTTTTATACCTTTTCAAGTACTTATCAAATAATTTTTGTTGATTTTCCAACTACCGTTTGATTGTTACTTCATAAGTACATCGTAAAAAGCAAAAAAAAAAATCATTATTTTTTTAAAATGCTGGGGGGTCATATGAGGGAAATACAAAAAAGAAAAAAAGATACAACGCTTACAACAAGTATAAACGGATATGGGATGTTAAAAACATGTTGAAACGACAAGTGTTGTAGCCAAAGCGTACATATTTACAAATTATTAGTAGTGACAGTAGAATAGAAATGGATCCTTAGAGAATTCGAAAACGAAAGCTTTTCTTTAAATAAATAAATAAATACGATGATGTAAACGAGTAAAATGGAAAAAGACTTTAAAACAATAACAATCGTTAGCATTACCGTTAAAATGTGTCGAATGTTATTCAAATTGTAACTGTAAATTGTAACAATTTAAACATTTACTGTGCTACATATTCAAAACCGTTAAAGAGCAAATGAAGCATAAGAAATTAAGTCAACAAAACGCGTGTGTGCATATTGCAAGAAAACACTCTGTTGGTGGCCATAGAGAAGAAATCATCCCCTAACGCCAGTTATTCTCCTCAGTCGTCTGTTTAAAATTGTTGTGATGAATTTGAATATGTTCCCCCTTCTTTCATCTTCCGTTACGTTTTCTTTTGTTGTTGGGCTCTTAAACAAATTTGTTTGATTTGATTTTTAACAAATTTATTGGTTGTCCTTTTTGCTCTTACTCTCATCGTCTTTGTTTCGCCTTGTTCTGTCTCTCCCCTCTCCGCCCTGTAATTTATTTCAACATCAATAGCTTTTCATTGAACTTCATATTGTTCAAGTTCATTAAATATTTTCTGATTTTCATTTCCCATTTGAAAGCATTTCTGAAGTAAATGGTTATCGAAATATGTAAAGAGTGAGAGGGGAAAAGAATATGTATTTAAATAATTGACTGACTGATGGATGGTAGTGCTTTCTTTCTTGTCTTTTTTCTCTGTTTTCTAAATATTTGTGTAAATATTTAAACATTTTATTTAAATTTCTCTGTTTGTATCAATTTCCATTTGATTTTTGTCGCATTACGATTCATTTGTTCCAAGCAAAGAAAGAGAACCACGATGTTATAATGCCTGTTAATGCCTCTAAATGTCAATGATGTTTTATTATCCATTTAACTGTCTATGTCGAGTATACTCGTCATAGCAAAATAAAAAATTCTCGCTTAATGTCGAATATACGAGAAGAAACACAAATATAGTCTGAGAAGAAAACCACGGGTATTTTAAAACTGAATATGGGCCATGTGAGTGTACTAATGAGCGTAAGCATGTTCAACTTAACCGTATTGGCATGGTAGAAAATGATGAACACAGGGCATGCATCGTGTGTAGTCATCAAAACGGAAACATTTTTTATATCACAACATTTGGCAGCTTACATACATACATACATAATTGGCCATTACAACCCTTCAGTCAGGATTACGGCCTAGCTCCTCAACACCAGTCATGTTGTGTGCGTTAATTTTATACGTGAGTGGCGGGACCTACAGTTTAAAATCGACTCCGAACGACAGATTTTTTGAGAAGCTTTTCATGGCAATTTTTACTCTCAGAGTTTTTGCCAGAAATCTGCTGAGAGGAAGTCGCCGAAGAAATATTTTCATATTTTCGTTTTGATGTCTGACCTGGGATTCGAACTCGGGCCTTTCGTCTAATAAGCCAACACACTACCTACTAGACCACGGCGACTTCATTTGTCAGCTTCAGATCTATATACATAATATTGGAGAAGATACTCTACCAGAAGCTAGATCTTAATCCTGATTAAAGGATTGTAATGACCAAATATGCGGGTATGTATCAGAGATCAGCATTGAAACGTTTTTCGGCTCCTCATAAGCACTCATGAAATTTTGAATATAAATGAGTCAACAATATTAAAATATAACTATGTATGTACTCTGATTCATTCGTACTCACTACAACGTTGATTTATAAGTACCGGTTGCAATGAGTATGCTTACAACGTTGACATCAAACTCATACCATTCAAAATATGTATGATTCAGAAGCCCACTCATTTAGATTCATAACTTTAGAAAAATACGTTTTATAATACTTATAAATGATTCGAGTGACTCGAATGAGTATGATTCGATTCTAGTCATCTTTTTAAATACCCACTGCTGATCTCTGGTAAGTATGTACTCTACCAAGAATAAGTAGCCTCAGTGAACTGACGATTGATGATACTTGGAAGAAGTAACAGAAGTATTTACAAGATACCGTGAATAAATCGAATCGAAGCTAAATAAAGCTTTTAATTCCATGAAAAAATATTGAATTTCGTTTCCTTAAAACTTGTCAATTTTTGCAAATCTGAACCATGAAAAGTCTGGTTTATTGCCAAACATTTTCTGATTAATACTAGATTTGTTTGTGGCAATATGTTTTCCTTTATTTTATTTTTTTTCAATATTTCTTTGCCTATTTCGAATCTATTTAACCCTTCTATCCACCCCTTTTGTTGTTATTCATTAAATATTTTCCAAACGGATTAACTGGCATGAAATTTGAGATGGAAATTGTTTGCACTAAGCCGGTGTGTATTGGATTCTATATGGGATTCTGCAGATGAAACAATTGATGGACAAGATACTCACTCTGTCTGACATTCTGTGGCAAAGGCAAATAAATCTTTAACAAAACCCCGTTTTGCACTCTTTCCCTGGCAAATAGACGGACGGAATAGAGAGAGAGAGTGTGTGTAACAAAAGTGTTTTGTGTGATGAAATTCATGAGAAAATCTAAAGCAGCTGAGCTAAGCTAAGCTGTGTTGTGCTGAACTCTGTAATACGAATGAAATGGACTCGAGATTTTGTGAGGCCAACGAACATTAAGTAGGCAGTAGCCAGTCGAGGTTGTTAACAATTCTTAAGTGTATAAATGTGATACAACCAAATGAAAATCAATTTTTTTAAGAAGAAACAAAAAAATACGTTAAAATTCTTAATAAAAACAAGAAAAATTATTAAAAGAGTTTCGAATATCATTGACTTGAACATGAGTTTTAAACACAAAAATATGAAAACCATAAGATAAGAAGATATGGGAAAGAGATTGTTGTCCTTTTTACATTAAAAAATTAAAATTAAACAAAAAAAAGAATATGAATACAATGTGGCATGACTAGGCGAAAATCAAAATTGAAATGAAATCACTGACAACTATACACACAGGTTGATTGTACAACACTTGGATATCGTATTTGCGTTGCGCTTCATGCTTACAAAAGCTACAGTCTAAACGCAGACTAAAAACGTTGATGAAAAAGTGCTTTTTAATGGTTGCATTAGTGAAATTGACGACTGCGTCTAACTGCCGCCACCGCCATTAAAATTATAAACGCAATTATTACTGGACTAATGATCCACGCCACCACTGTATAGCTGCTCACAAATACACACGATCTGATGAAGAAACCAAACCAATCCAAGCCAAACTACAAAACATAACAACAATAACAACAACAATAACAATAAATTGGAAAGAAAGCGCTTCTGTTAAAGCCTTGTTTTGAAATTAACGTTGGAATCAATGAGTTATTGTGTCGATGTCTACACAACATCATTTCTGCCAAAGATGAGTCAAAGGAAACATGTTTTTAACTCAATAAACACCAATTCATGCCGTCTCATTATTACGCGCGTACCGTTTTATTTAAAAACTCATTCACATCCATTACATCAAAGTGTACTCTGCGAAGTTTTTCAATTTCTTTCTTTTATTTCGCTTTTTTAAAACTCTTTTTTTTTTTTTTTGCACAAATGGTTGGTTGGCTGATGCTTTTCTTTTCTTCCCATTTTTTTTTTTTGTTGCAATTTTTTGATGCCACTATTTAAAAACCATGATACGTGTGCTTAAGACCAGATCACTAGACCAGGCACAGTGCTTTCCAATTGAACCATGTGCTGTATTATCACAATTGCAATAAACTTTGCTTTGTGATACATTCCAATGAAATTATAGCCTATTTTACTTTGTTTCTCAAAAAAAGATAATTATTCTCCACGAAATTCAATAACAATACTTGAATGCTTCTAATGAAAAAAGCCCTAAACAAACAAAATTCAAACGGACAGATGAAGTTGGTTTTACTGACTGTTTCCTTGATTATTTTGACAATGTATGGCAGATGATGAAGCCGCCGTAGTCTAATAGGTAGTGTGTTCGCTTATTAGACGTAAAGGAGTCGACGTTAAACTGTAGGTCCCGCCACTCAAATATAAAATTAAGGCACACAACATGAGTGGTGTGAGAAGCTAGGCCGTAATCCTGCCTGAAGGGTTGTAGTGGCCAATTATGTACAGCCATGGACATTAAATTAGCACAAAATCCATATATACTTTGATTGTGATTTTTTTCTCATTTGTATCGTAATTAGGCCAAGTGTTTTGGTCTTCAATGTTGCACGATGACATCTAGCTGTTGTTAACGAAAAAATATTACCATTATCGTATATATTTTTTGTTTTGACTGCTAATTTGTATTGGTACCTAAATTCGAGCTGGACAGTAAATTAGCACAACGTGCCTAAAAGTGTTTTAGGCACAAGTTTTGTTCGAGTATTTTTATTTTTACGGTATATTCTTTCAATTTTGTGGCATTTAAAGTAATTTTTGAAAAAAATGGTGCGTGGAAAAGATTACTCACCAGAGGAGAAGCGCATTATCGTTAACTTGTGGCATGGTGGGAAAAAGCTGGCTGAAATTGCCCAAATTTCGAATTGCTAGCGAAAAATGATTTATAAAGTCATCATTTCCTTCAAACCAAACATAATAATGTCGCAGAAAACAAAAAACGAAAGCCACGTGTCAAGAAAACAAACCGAAATCGTTGACCGTGCTATTGTCCGGAAGTCAAAGAAGGAGATTTTCATGTCGTCACGCGATATTTTGAACGAAATTAATTCCCAATTCAGATTAAATTTATCGGACAGGCTCCTATAACGTCGTCTTAATCACAAAAAGCTCTTTGGACGCTCTTTCCGAAAGAAGCCACTGCTACCAAAAGAAACATATATTCAAGCGTTTAACGTTTGCTCGCACCTACAATTCTAAAGACCTCCCATTCTGGAAAAAAATATTTTGGAGTGATGAAACGAAGGTAAATCGTATGGGACCGGATGGTAGTGTGGTTGTGTTTGCTCTGCTTGCTAATATCTGTCTTTTGTGCTTATGTGTCTTTTTTCTTTAGTTGTAAATGCAACAACAACTAAGACCGTAAATCACTCGAATCATTTATATGTATTATAAGTATTTTTCTAAAGTTATGAATTAGTACGCTTATGAATCAAACATATTTCGAATGGTGTGAGTTTGATGTCAACGTTGTAAGCATATTCATTGCAACCTGTACTTATAAATTAACGTCGTAGTGAGTATGAATGAATCAAAGTACTTAGTTAAATTTCAATATTGTTGACTCACTTATATTCATGACTGCTTATGATTAGCGAAAAAACGATTCATTGCTGATCTCTGACGCCGACCAAGTATAAAGTATATGTTCTGGTTTCCCTCATTATAATATCTGCATATTCGGCTTGAAGCGAACCCATACTAAAGCGAATCAGACGCTGGTAATAAAGGTAAATCGATCATAGTATTAAGAGCAAGCACAGAAGTATGAAAAGACTAGCGGTTGAATGGAATCTTTGAGGCAAATGAAACCGAGGGCGACCAGAAAACACCTGGAGACTTGGAATACTCCAATAAACTGTGCGATCTTATACTATAAGTGGGTGGGCTGTGGTATGTTTATTAAGGGATCTGGTATTAAACTTTCTTATAGGCTGCCTAACTACGGCAGTGTTTTTCAAACAGAGGCCATGGCAATTTCCACCATTTTTCTCATACAGCCAGGCCGCAATTAAGTCCCCAACGAACGTATTTTAAACGTATGGATAAAAGAGAACTGACTCCCTTCTGTCCTTAAATCATATCGTCATCCACTCCAAAATAGCGATTCTTACGGTCCTCTATCCGTTTGGTAGGCATACCGAAAGCCTCGCCTTTCCGTTCAATGACTTCTGCAGTAGCTGTGAGCCTGAGAAGGAGAAAGAGACTGTCTCTCACTTCATGTGTCAATGCCCGCTTCTTTTCATAAAGAGACGTATATATGTAGATCTCCAAGTTTTTGGAGTAAAACTTCTGAAGGAATTTTACTTTAAATGCCCCACCGTGGCTTTAACAACACAGTAACTGCCACTTGCAACATTTTGGCAAAAGCATAGAAAACGAAGACGAAGAAGAAGAAATTTACCACTAACATTTTATGCCATGTCATTTGCACACTTAATGGATACTCTTCACCAAAAAAAAAAAAAATGCAATAAAGCAATAAAAAATGAAATAAAAAGAAGAAACGCAATACAAATTTGTTCGTTTGTTTTTTCTATAATTTTTCTTGCATTTCAAACTGATTGTGTTGCAAGTCAAGTTTTTCCTACATTTGCAATAAAAATTAAAATCACAAAGATTACCAAAGAAAATTATTAAAATGGAACAAATATTTCTTTAAAGAAAAACTACCTCTCATTAGCATTAAATGTAGCAAGAAAAAAGTGGCCAAGCATTTTAGTGGCAATACTTGGAATAGGCAACAAGAGAAATACATACGTAGACTTGACGAACAGGCATAAGTTGGCATTCCTAGCGCGGTCATTTCTATTCATGTGGCTTAAATAGAATCTCAAAGACCACAATTTTCTGTTGTAATTGTAAACTCTTGTGTTAAAAATGTGTGTAATACCACTGGCCAAGAAATGAGACACACAGGGAGAGCGAATAGAGAAAGAGAATAGAGTGGAAAACAGGCCGACAGTTAGAAAAAGTTGAAGACGAATGTGTTGGCTAGGTATCTAAGCAGTTGAGGAGGAAGTAGTAAAGGAAAACCTTTAATAGATTGTGCGTATGCGCCCCACGTCATTGCGGTAATAAACTCACAAATGCAATTGAAATGCTGTTAGCAGTGTTAGTGGTTCCGAAGCTGGTGGTGGTGGTGGTAGTCACTATCAAATGGCGGCATCGGTATAAGATCAATGAAATGGAAAGACTTAAAAGACACAATTATACCACATCACAGCAACAGCAGCGCAATACCAGCGGCAACAGCATTATGCAAATAAACCCATACGATGCATCATTCATTTCTATCACGCCAAAAGAGTTAACAAGCCGAGCAGCACAGTGAGAAGTGCAGGAGGCGAAGAGAGTGAGAGCAGAAGAAGAAGAAGAAAAATGCAAATGTTTTAAATCGTTTTGACTTGATTTAGAGGTTGTAATGACTTGGCTAAAGGTATCAGTTTACGTTGTTATACGTTAATGATATCCGGTTACAGCAACAGCAACAACACAACAACAATAAAGAAAAATAATCAAAACCAAATCAAATCAAATCAAGTTAAGCAGTAAATACGAGTGAGGCTTTTTAGAGAGAAAAAAAAAATACAAAAATTGTTGCTATTTTAATAGAAAAAAAAAACAAGAGCGTATCGATTGAAGCCGTTGTCACATGGTTTACAACGGCGGTATGGTTATTGTTGTTGCTGCAATTTTTTTTAAAGCAAAAATAATAAACGCCGAGTAAGTATCAAAAACCAAAACCACACACAATTCCAAACAAACTATGCTGCGGTTTGTTTATTTTATTTTATTAACCGATCTTTTATATATGTTTTCTTTGCTTAACCCCCCCCCCCCCCCATTTAATTTATAAAAAAAAATTAAAAAAAAATAAAAAAACATTTTTTTTTCCAAGAAACACTTGTACAATGTCTGTCTGTCTCTCAATCTGGTTGTTTTATGAGCTGTTTCAAATGTTTTTCTTTTATTTTTCTTTTGTTTTTCTGTGTTTATAATTACGCAAACACTACTCACCTATTTTTAGCCGCTGCTGCTCTGTCTCGTTGTCGTCGATTTTTAAACCAATTGCCAACTTGTGTGGGATTTAGGCCAGTCGCTTTGGCCAGTTCACGTTTTTTCGTTGGATTCGGATAGGGATCCTGTAGGTACCATTCACGCAATAGACTTCTTGTTCGTTCCTTAAAGCAGTGAGTTTTTTGCTCACCATCCCAGATGGTAGGCGGTAGCGGGAATTTTTTACGTACACGATATTTATCAACTGGACCTGGAAACAAAACAATTAGAAAACAATTTAAATAAAACAAGTTCTCTCTCAAGTTTAAAGGAAATGTATAAATGTAATGGAAATAAGATGATATTATTGATTAGAGGCCTATTCAGTAAAGAAATTTGTGATTTTCACTTTCGCGACCAATACCACACTTTTCAACTTTTCACGACTGACCGTACTGTCATTATTCGCGAAGATGAAAGTGAATCCTACTTCGTATGACATGTACATGTGACATCAGCCAATCAGTAACTGCCGCATATACATGACATCAGCCGTTGTGTTGCACCGAGTAACTGACCTATATACACGGCACCTGTCGCGGAAAGCGATAATAAGTCTTTAGGAAAATATGCAAAATTTTGTTCAATTGCGTATTGGCATCGATGCACATCTCGCTTAGGATGTGTAGATTAAAAAATCACTGCCACGATATAGTATTCCTATAAATTAACGTGATTGGTATGATACTCTAGGTTCGTGAGTGCACATCAGCTCAACGCAAAGGCTTATATGTATACCAGAGACCAGCAATGAATAGTTTTTTCGGTACTCAGAAGCACCCATGAAATTTGAATATAAGTGAGTCCACAATATTGAAATTTAACTATCATTCATTCGTACTCACTACAGCGTTGATTCATAAGTACAGGTTGCAATGAGTATGCGTACAACATTGACATCAAACCCATACCATTCGCAATATGTTTGATTCATAAGCCTACTCATTTAGATTCAGAACTTTAGAAAAATATTTTTAATACTTATAAATGCTTCGAGTCAAAATTTACAATATTCTAGTGAGTATTTTACTGTTCGTACGCGAAGTCGCCGGAGAGTCGAAATCAACAACACCATAAGTGTTGTTAAGTATGAATATGATGAGTACTTCAAACTTTGTATATGAGTATGTAGAGGTACCATGATATTAAAATAAGTATGAATGCGTATAAGTATCAGAAATCATGAGTATGATTCCAATCTACTCATCTTTTTGAATACTTATTGCTCATCTCTGATGTATACCAATACGGCAACAGACGATTCGTTTGATGACATACATACATACATCCGTATTCAAGGTGATTCAATTATGTCTCTGTATTGGCAAAAACTAAAGCAATCGATTTATACAATCTGCGGTTAAGGTGAATTGTTCTCGATAAAAATTATACACAACATGCAGAATGGCATGATATTCAATTGGTACCAGATCCACACTATCATGTGTACGATCTACAGTTATCAGAAATGAAATTTATTTTTCGATAACCAAGGAATGTGCATTGAAGTCGCTGTAGTCTATTAGGTAGTGTGTTTAGACCGTGGTTCATGATGCATCCCAGACATCTAGAACAAAACGAAATTTGAAAAAATATTCCTTCGCCGACTATGTTTCAGCAGACAGGTAAAAACTCTGAGAGTAAATAAAATTGACAGGAAAAGTTTCTCAAAAATCTATCATTTAGATTCGACTTAAAGCTGTTGTGTCCAACAATCGCTTAAAATGATCACATACAAAATATGGGTGTTGTGAGAAACTAAACCGTAATCCTGGCTTAAGAGACTGTAATAACAAATTAAGTAAAGAAAGTAAATGTCATCGTGACGTATCTAGGCTGATTTATCAACGATGCCAATTAACTGGTCTGGTGGTCGCCGTGGTCTAGTAGGTAGTGTGTTGGCTTATTAGACGAAAGGCCCGAGTTCGAATCCCAGGCCAGACATCAAAAACAAAATACAAAAAGTATTTCTTCGGCGACTTCCTCTCAGCAGATTTCTGGCAAAAACTCTGAGAGTAAAAATTGCCATGAAAAGCTTCTCAAAAAATCTGTCGTTCGGAGTCGACTTTAAACTGTAGGTCCCGCCACTCATGTATAAAATTAACGCACACAACATGAGTGGTGTGAGAAGCTAGGCCGTAATCCTGACTGAAGGGTTGTAATCAGGGGTGTTGTCGAGCCGGAACGCTCCGGAACGTCGTTCCGGTACTTCCTTTTTGGACAGGAATGCGTTCCGGAACTAAAGATGATTTCTGATAACGAGAATTGGCCGACGTTTTGAAAAAAAAAATTAAAAAGAATTGCTGATTTTTTTTCTAATTTTTGACGTGTTTTTATATGTATTTTTATAAACAAGGGTTTTAACCGAACCCAATCCGGAACGAACCGGCTTGTTTTTCCGAACCGTGAACCGAAGTCCGGAACGCGTTCCGGTAAACAAAAAATTAGCACAACACCACTGGTTGTAATGGCCAATTACGTATGTATAATCAACAATTTTCTTCGATATACTCTGCTCAATGCTATAATTTCTCTCACAGATGTGGTAACCAATAAATCAATGGCCATTAACAATTCGTAACACAATAATATTCAATGAGAAATCCTTAATAATACATTTTAAAATTAAAAGTTTAATTTGATACATACCCAACGAGCGTCCTCGTAGTTTTTCAGCCTCAATATAATGGGCCTCCAACCACATGGCCTGTAATTTGCCATACGAGGCTTTAGTAAATTTATGATTTTCAATTATTGCATAAAGTTCCCTGTAATAAAATCAAAAGCAACAATGAAAAATTAATACAAAAACATTATTATTAATATTGTATATTAATATTGTATAAAAAAAAAGTAAATATGTACAATCAATAAATTGAAGTGGATTTGAGTTCAATTCTTATAATACATCATACATCACCCCCTCCTCTTGGATTGTAATTTACGAACCCTTATTACAATAAAAATTATTGAAAAAAGGCAAGAAAATCAAATCCAACCAAACAATCAACCAACCAACTCTGTGGGATATTCAAGAAAAAAAAAAAAAGAATTATTCTTTGAAATTACGATCACAATGATTACAAATACAAATAAAAAAAGGTGTCTGGCTGTCAAAACTACAGGTTCATAGGTTCACCTGTCAACAACAGATTTTGAAATAATTTTTATTTTGTTTGTTGAAAAAGGAATTTCAATAATATTGTGTGGCTTTTATTAATATGTACTCGTATTGCAGTGAATAATTTTGTAAATCATTTGTACACCTAAAATGTAATATATGTGTGTGTGATTTATTAAGAAAACTACGATAAATAAAGGGTGATGTTTTAGCTATTATCTTTTTGGCAGCACTGGTTTAAACAGCTCATGCGCGTTTCGTGTTTTGTTTCACTGTCAAACATCTTCAGTTTGGTCTATAATTTAACCATGAATCGTCTTACAAACGAACAACGCTTGCAAATCATTGAATTTTATTATCAAAATGCGTGCTCTGTTAAGAAAGTTCATCGCGCGCTTCTTCCTTTTTATGGTCAGTTTAATCGACCCACTGAAGCGGCTATTCGGGATACGTAAATAAGCAGAATTGTCCAATTTGAAGTGAAGATCAGCCAGAAGCATTGCAAAAGCTACCAATGCATCCTGAAAAAGTCACAGTTTGGTGCGGTTTATGGGCTGGTGGCATCATTGGACCGTACTTCTTCAAAGATGCTGCGAATCGTAACGTAACTGTGAATGGTGAGCGCTACCGTGAGATGATATCCAACTTTTTTTTGCCCAAAATGCAAGAGCTTGACTTGCATGACATGTGGTTTCAACAAGACGGTGGCACTTGCCACACAGCACGCGTAACAATGGACTTATTGAGAGGCGAGTTCGGTGAACATTTTATTTCACGTTGGGGACCGGTCAATTGGCCGCCTAGATCGTGCGATTTAACACCTTTAGACTATTTTTTGTGGGGCTATGTTAAAGCTCATGTCTATACAGACAAGCCCGCTTCAATTGACGCATTGGAAGACAACATTGAAGCATTTATTCGTGAGATATCGGCCGAAATGTTGGAAAGACTTTGCCAAAATTGGACTAAGCGGATGGACTATTTGAGGCGCAGTCGCGGTCAACATTTGCATGAAATAATCTTCAAACATTAAATCATATGGACCGTACTATCGATTCAAATAAAGATTTCATGCATTTTTCTGAATTTTATGTGTGTTTTTTTTTTTAAATTTCCTATAGCTCTTAAAAAATCACCCCTTATATGTTTGTTTCTTTTTTTTTATGGTAAAAAATTAAATAAAATTTTAATAAAAATTAAATTTAATTTTGTGTATTGAATAAAGTCGCCATAGTCTAGTAGGTAGTGTGTTGGCTTATTAGACCCAAGGCGAAGGTTCAAGGCACCAGGTCTCAGACAACGTTTATATTCAAGAGATATTCCCTCCAATTGATATAATATTCCAATGATCGGAGGTTAAGCACCGTCGCTTGCACTTGGGCAGACGATTAACTTTGCAAGTACCACATTAATGCAAAGCTAACTAAAATAGAGCTAAAAACAACGCAAACATACATACAGTGGTGGCCACGAATTTAAGACACGACGTATGACAGACTTATTTGAGATAATTTTTACATTTTATCGAAAAAATTATGGGCCCATGAAATTTTTTTTAGGATTTTAGTAATGTTATGAAGAAAAATTAATAATATTTTCTTACCTATATTCGGTTAAGAATTTTTATTTACATATTATATACATAAACACAAATTTTACCTGGTCACGAATTTAAGACATAGGCATAATATAACACTATTCTCTAAATTAAGCTCAGCTTCATAAAAAAATTCTAATATTTAGTGGGAAATCCTTTATTTTTCATCACAGCAGCACATCTCCCGGGTAAACTTTCGACTAATGCCACATAACGTTGCTTTGGAATTGCATACCAAACCCTTTGGATTTCTTCCCACAAATCGCTTGAATTTTTTGGTTTAACTGTTCGTAAATATTCCTCAACATCATTCCACAAGTTCCCAATTGGATTGAGGTCCGGGGATTGAGCTGGCCACTTAAGAACAATGATATCGTTTTCTTCTAAGCAACTCTTGACTAAACGTGAAATGTGCTTAGGGTCATTATCATGCATAAATTTCTATATTGGAGGCATGTTGTCTTCAGCGAATGGTATCATTGTGTCTGTTATAATATTTTTGTAAACATGGTGGTCCATTTTAGAATTTATATTGTAAATGGGACCTACACCATGCCAGGAAAATGCTGCCCACACCGTCACATTTCCACCACCATGTTGTTTTTAGGGTGTACTTTGGATGATGCTCTAGGTTTGGAGGGCGCCAGAAGTACTGCTTTCCATCAGAGCCGAAGCGGCAAAACTCCAAAGTATATTTTTCCAAAATATCATGGGTTTCTTGAGATTTCTCAATTATCACAAATAAGTCCATCATATGTCGTGTCTTAAATTCGTGGCCAACACTGTATGTGTGCATAAGTTATGCAGCATAACTAAAGCTCGTATCATGAGTGTGGATTGTTTTAAGGCAAATATGTTTGCTGGGTTGCAATTACGAAAGGCACTGATAGAATTAAATTGAAGTGTTTTTTATTATTAATCTGGGTAATCTAATACCTGTTGTTTATTGTTTTTTCTTTATTCTTTTAATAAATATTTTAAAATTTCTTAATTCACTTAATTTTGATTTTAGATTTTAATGAAATTCCTCAAGTGTATGGTAATCTGATCGCTTCACAATGAAGCTGGAGAAGAAGAAGCATAGAGAAGGTACCAGTGAAATAATAATAAAAAAAAAAATCAACGGAAGCCTTTCCGTCTTGATCATTTTCAAAAAGAACACAAAACATTGGTTGGGCCTGCCTAAGCGGTGTTATTTTCTGATGACAAGCGACAGCCAAAGACCAGCATTCAACAGCCAGCCATGGAACACAATCATTTATTCACATTTATACGTTCCAAAGCACATAAATTAATGTGGTTTTTTTTGTTGATGTTGTTGTAATGAATAATAAATTATAATGATAATTGGAACAATAGACGTAACGACGCAACGACTTGTTGTCTTCTTTTTTTTTTCTTCATTTTTGCAAAATGTTAATTGATGATAAATTAATCACATTGTTTATTAATTTAGAAAAAATTCTATTCTTCAGCTTTAGCTTCAGCTTCAATTCCAATTCCAACTTCAGCTTCAATTTCAATATTCGTTTCCAACAGCATCAGTACCAGCCTTATTTATGCTACTCTGATCATCGTCAACATCATCATCATCATTATCATCATGATGTCGTCATTTGCCCTGTGTTTATTGTGTTCTCATTATGCAAATTCCACTTCTTAATGAATTCAGATGATGTCTGTCTCCATTATTATTCATCTTTTTTTTTAGCTTTTCATAGCAAATTTATCGTTTAAGAATTAAAGATCATGTTACGCCCTCCCCAGTTAAATAGGAAAAGAAGTCTTAAAGTGATTATAATTCTACACAAACCTTAGCTTTTTTTTGCTCAATACAAATGAAATCGTAGGAGGGATATTTTAGCACAATTTAAGGGAAATATTTAAAGGAATTTATCAACAATTGGAAAGAAATTGCCGGACATTGAAAAGAATCAAAATTCTTAACTTCAAAGCTGGAAGGATTAATATCAGCCTTATGGATCTGAATCCGAAATAATTTTTATTTTTTGAAATACAACTACAAATAAACAATGATTTCGTAAGTTTTAGCAGAAAATTATTGTTTACTTACTTAAGTCAGGATTACAACCTAGCTTCTCACACCACCCATGTTGTGTGTTAATTTGATCCATGAGTCGTGGAACCTACAATTTAAATTCGGCTCCAAATGACAGATTTGAGAAACTTTTCATGGCAATTTTTAATTCCTCTCAGAGATTTTGTCAGAAGACTGCTGAGAGGAAGTTGACTAAAGAAATATTTTTGTCTTTCAGATTACATTTTGGCCCTGATGTCTGAGCTGGGAATTGAACTCCGAACCTGCGTCATCGAAAACTTCTAGACTACATCGACAACTATTATTTTTACGTAAAACTCTGCGCATTTTGTTTGGCGTTGGGAAAATTTGCGTTTATCTTCCAAGCGGAAATTTGTGCTCAATTTGATTTGGAGTGGAGGTACAGAGAACGGAACAGTAACACTATCTGCAGACTGGTCGCCTTTCTAGTACACAATTCCCAGAGAAGTAAGTGATTGTGCAAGCTGAGACCAATAAGAAAAGAGGGTAGATTCCAAATCCTGAGGGTATGCATGACAATGAGCCATCAAATGATTTTACGAGGGGAAAACTCTCATGCAATTAATGTGGCCAAAACCTTTGTATTGAGTTTGAAGGAATTTGGGAGAGTATCGTCGTCAGAAGGAAAAGTGGCCAAGTTTGTGAAAGAGACTTTCCAAAAGAAGCCGGAATATAGTTACAGGGCTTCTGATCAAGGCCTATAAAGCACTTGAATGTTCTTAGATCATATGGTTACCATACTCTTGCAGCTCTACACAACAATAAATTCGTTATCCGTTTATTCAATGTTCAGGAATTTTTACGTAAAAGAGAGGTAGAGTCGTACACTCTGCTCAAGTAGTAGCCTGAGAGCTATTGGATACTCAAAGAAAACTTGTTCAGAATACGTAACACTGCTAGCCCTACATATAGACACTATGCTGAGGCGAACGAATCACCACATTACTCATTTATTCTCTCCAAATAGAATTCTCAAGTTTTTCAGGACAATTGACTAAAGGGAGACATTGTGGGAGTACACTATCCAGATGTATTGCTTTACTCTGCTGGTTCTATACATGAATAATGGTCATGACCATGCGTAAGTTAGAATAATCCTTTTGAAAATATCTTCATTAGACATCTTTTATAGAAATTCACTTCATTCCAGGTACAAACCACCTTTCCCAACTCCCAGGGCCTCAGACAGCCCAATTGAAAGCAATATTAAGACCAATTAAATGTTATTATTAAATGTTATTATTAATTGGTTTCCCTTCGATATGGTGACCTATAGGGTAGTTCAAAATTTTTCAAATTTAACACGACCTGCGCTAGACTAAAATCTTCCACAAGAGACTTTATCTCGTCCAGCAAGGCTATTGCGTTGTGTCCCTTTAGCCCGTGCCCTTGCTTTTTTTTAACAATTTTGGATGTGTGCTTTGGATCTCCTTGATAAAATGAAACCTTTGCTTCAGGGCTAATGCATTTCACAATAAATTAAAGTAAGTTGCTCAGGAGGATACTAAGGCCATCTTTCCTCATCATATTACCTTCTATTTTAACCAGTAGACCCAATGTTTCACCTACTAAAACTTTTTTATGTTTAACGATTTGTATTACTCGATGCCGCTGGCGATTTTCATGTAGACGGTCGCAGTAATATTCTTTCGGTCATGTAAAGAGCATAGGGCCTCGCTATATGATCTCCAGTTTAGTTTATCCCTTGGCGTATTTTTAATCCCTTAATCCCGTATTCTTGTCATTCGAATGGAGGAGGATGCTCCGGCGAGACGGGTATTTAATGCGGCGAAGAGGGCGACCTTGTTTGTGTTGGAAGGACCAGATCGAGGAAGCCCTGTCATCGATTGATGTGACCAACTGGCGTAGGCGCCCAAGAAGCAGACGCGCCTGGAAGGATGTGTTAAGGCAGGTCGAAATCCGTTAATCGGGTTTTCTAATTTCCAGTTAAGTAAGTAAGTAATCCCGTATTCTTTTCCCCTATGTGGAATTCAATCTATTTTAAGCTTTGGTTATCTGGCCTTCTAGGTCCCACAGTCTTAGAAAATAAATAAACTGATGCTTGAATTAAATTTCCAGATTTTTATTGTCGTTAATAATTCTATTAAAAAATCAGAAGTTGTCAACGTTCTCTGTAGTATTTTCATCGATTTTGAAAGTTCTGGCTATAACACACTCTCACTATATTCGAGTTCCTACATTATTTTCAGAATCACTGAACAAATTGTAGAGGGAGAGGGAACTAGATTTTGTTAACGTAATGAATCCAATCCTTAGAGGATCATGTTCTTTATCATAATAATCTACAAAATGGTATTTTTTTGACTCTATAGCAACGCCGCCGCCCTACCGACGGACACTAAATTTATTTATTTTTTTTTAATTCTGAAAATTTGAACACATTTCTCGCTTCTCCTCAAATATTAAAGCAAACATCATCCTAGAAAATCATTATTTTCAAACTGTTTCCCGACATACACACACACACACACACTGATTTAATTACCTGAAGTTTCCAACATGATATGCCACAACGGCCCGAGCCCTGAGGACAGCTTCACAATTTAAAATTTCATGCATATTCGGCAAGGCCACTGGTAAACTCCAGAGAAATCTGGCTAAACGTTCAATATCGCCAGAGTCCTCCAATGTTTTGCAAACGATCTCCACTTGGGCTGCAGAAAAGGCAAGCGTCGGTACGGCCAATATTGGACTCGGTGCTATAATTTGATGTGCGGGTGCGGGTGCGAACGATTCTGTTGGAGGTTGTTGCTTGCCCTCCGTCGGTCCAACGGCCATTTTATTCGTTGAATCCACTGTGAACAAATTCGCATACTATACACGGAACGGCGATAATTTTAATTGGCGTTGTTAACACGGTTTGTTTTTTCACTTGCGATAACTTTTTTTATTTTTTCGTCTGTTTTACAAACACATAAAATAATAACAATTCAATAGCGAAGGATATTTTCAAGGATATTTTTTGTTTACTTCACAGATTTTAGTTTAAGCATTTGCTAAGGCGTGGTAGAAAGATGTGGTTTTTTATATGTATTTAAAAAGAATTTTCAATTTTTTTTTCTTGATTAAAATTATTGCCAATTTTATTATTTTCAATTGTACAATATATTGCCATAAAAAGTCTAATTATAGCTTTGTTTCTCGCTCTCTATTTTGGGCATAGTTCACTTCACTTTATTCACCATTTTATGTTATTTTATTTCTAGTTTGTTTATCAATACACAAGCAGTCCATTTATATAATTTTTTATTATTTTTATTAAAAAAAAAAAACAAAACAAAAATTGTTTTAAACCTTAAGAGGTTATGCCACAAGATTCCTCATTTGGCTGCTTTTGAATTCTAGAGCGAGCAGCAGCAGCAGCAGCAGACAGTCTGGCAGTCAGTAGCCAGTTATTTAACGCTTCACCATAATTTTGTATCTTAAAGACGCGCTTTGATTTCTGTATTAGACAGGGTATAATAACAAACTAAATGGCTCCAAGTGGCTGAATGCCAATGAGCAATGCTACGAATTTGTTACTGATACGCTTGCGATATCGCTATCCTCTATTGGAGTGAATGTAGCTGTCAGTTAGCTAGTCAAACCGCAATACATACGGCAGGCAGGGATTTGGATTGGATTCTTTTTGTTGTTTGTCTACTTTGTATGTATTGGTTTATATACAATTTACACTGATATTTCTTGTTTTTTTTTTTTATTATTTTAACTTTGTTTTCTATTTTTTATGATTATTTTTTGAGGTTACAAAAAAAAACAACGAAATACTTCCTCTTCACAATATTCTTGGTTTTCTTTTTTTTATTTTGTCGTTTTACAACGAAACGATATGTTTTTTTTCTTCTTTTTTAACTGAGATTATAGTTGTTGTTATTGTTAACGAAACCACGACCGTTAATATAAGCTTAAACCACGTTCACGTTTATTGTAAATTCACCAAAAAACGCAAAACAAAAAAGTTGAAAATGTTTATTTAAAGGAACAGTTAACATTTCATTGAAACCGTGTGGTGGTGTCGACGTTATTGTGCGCGAATCGATAACGACGGCCAACTAAACGAATTAAACCAGTACGGCAAGAATATGAAAACAAAAACTCACACACATACACACACACTTGCACTACTCCTTAATACACGATACCGTAAAAATTGTTGTTTATTTTGATTGAAATGTTTAAGAGATGCGTTGCCTTGCGTTGTGATGCGATGCAATGCGCTCAAATTTAAAATTAACTCATCACCGTTCCAATAGCAGATACGATCTGAGTACTTTGAAATGGATGCGAATGAGACACAGTCGTCGTCGTTTTTGAGACAACAAAACAAAACAATAGCAAAACAAACAAACATACACAAAAGGAGGCGTCAACCTCTTAATATAATTCCACTTTTTTGTTTTTGCTTTTCCTTTCTCACTATTTTGCCACTCATTCCTTCTCAATGCTATAGAAAGTGTTCTCTTTCTCTTCCATTACGACATAAACGCAAAGCATAGAATGTAATATGAAATGTGGCATATAGTCTTTCCTTTCTAACACGACGCCATTTATATTTTATACTTACCCTAGTATACAATACGTTTAACAAGCTGTATAATATACCAAAGAGACAAACAGAAAATAAAATAAAAATAAATCATTATATGTACACTTTATAGCTATACTGTTCTCTCTCTCTTTCTCTTTGATGAAATGCCACAGAAACAGTTTCTTCTCTCTCGCTCTGTCTCTTTTACTATGTATCATTTTCATTCTCGTTACTAACAATAACAATAACAACAATAATCAAGAACATCATCTCACCATCATACAATAAGAAAAAGCATGAATGGAAATAATCAATTGTAAGTAGGTATGCATGCATGTATGTATGTCTATATATGGGTGTATGTGTGTGCGTATAGCAATGTGTATTTTGGAAAAGAGAGGGAAAAAAAGCTATTAAATATGATGATATGACTAACGACGACGTTGGCCTGACGTTTTAAATACGTTAAAAGAGAAAAAGAGTACCTACTGGTACTCGTTTGTAATTTTTCTTCTGTTTTTTTTGTGTTCCTTTTAACTGTTCAAGCTTATTTGACAGTCGTTTAGTCAATGTGTTAAACTAACAGTGAGACACAGCTGTATGACGCGAGTGTGTATGTATGAATGTATGCATGTGTATGAATGCGTTTGTTTATTGTATTTATTTTATTATCCTTCGTCGTTTGCCGTTATTGTTATTGTAGCATTTGCTATTGTTGTGTTCTTGCCGTTGTTGTTGTCGTCTTTTTTGGTTATTGTTATCGTTGTTGCTATTGTTGTTGTTGTTGTTATTTCGTATTATTATTATTGCCACATTATGTTCAGCTGGGCGAGATCTATTTACTTTTCGTTTTGATAATTCATTAATGGATTACGAATACAACACAGTTAAAAAATACAATACAGTGGGCAACAATACATGAAATGTTTTATACTTTAATTAAAAGCCATTAAAAGAGTAACATTATGCGTGCAAAAACACATTGGAGGCACTAAATGCTGCACTGCAATCTATCAAAAATAGAATAGCTGTACGCGCCACTTAAGTGAGCTTAAACTAATTTCTACATTTGTTAATACATACTAATATGCATGAAATAGACGTTTTTTTTCAATGCGATGTATACAATATAACGATTAAAAACCTGAAAACCCATTTGAGTGGCACCATTGATAAAGAAACAATAAACGGTTGCCGCCGTATTTAACATAATTGAAGCGTCAATTGCAAAATTGCCTTTTCTATGGTAAATATATCAATGACTCGCATTTTTTACAGTACATTTATGGTGTAAATCTGTCTTGTAAAGACAAAGAGACTGCAGATACCGAGGCTCATAGAGACTATTCACTGGTTTCATCGCCAAAGTTGTCTGAAACCTTTGATTGCATGCAAGAAATAAAATATTATAAGTAAATAGATGAGTTGGCAAAAAAAAAAACAACAGTAAATTCTACTATTGAAAAATATCGGGAGAACTTTGTAAGAGTTTAACGTACGTAAAAGCAATTTGAAATTCGATTTACTTTGTTTCGAATTACGTCGCCATTTTTTAAAGACATTCGCAACGTAAATCAAGGGAGATTACTGTACAACATCTTAGGAACGACTTTAATTCAGTAAATGACAGTCCAAAGTTTTATAAGGACTCATGATATTACTGTATAGCATCTTAAGGAAGATTTTTGTTCGACAAAATGAAAGTCCTCAGTTTTATAAGTACTCATATTAAGAGCAACCGAATTGCTGAATATTGGACAACACAGTACATTTTAAATTTAATGTCTTATCGTACAATAATAAAAGAGAATTCATATCGAATATGAATAAAAACTAAAATTCCTGTCTGAAATTGAAATTTCTTATGAAAATTAAGTTAAGTTTTGGGCCCACTGTAATCAACAATGTATCGTTATTGTAGCAACGATAATAAATGATTTACGAGCACAACAACAACACCATTGCAATGAGCTGTGCTGACACATACATACAAGCACATACATACATATAAAAGCATTCACAGAATACAGTTTCTTTTACTTCATTTATATGGTTCGTGTAGTTGTTGTTGCTGTTATAAGTGGTCGGGTATCGTTACCCTGTTTTACCAGAAAATTTGACGTTGCCATTAAGGCGTTGCGCATTATACCGGACCCCATATAATGTTTGCCTCGTCGTATACGAGAGTATTCAATACATTTAACCTGAACGCAGCCATTCACAGCCATCAACAACAAGAACAATGAAGCGAATGACTGAATGTACGACATTTCTACGTACGTAAATGAATTCATACAATTCTATGCCATACATATACATACCCAAGTACATGCATACACATGCATTGTACATATGTATGTACGTACGTGATGTTGTATGTATGAATGAAGAGATTTCTGCTTCCTATTGCAATCAAAAAAAAAATCTCTGGTGCACCCCTTATTTCATTTCATAATGTGCCACACAATCATTGCAAACTAAGCTGAGGCGAAGAGAGTCATGCCAGGATATTCCACTACCACTTTTCATAAAGACGCGATACATTCGTTTGGAACGGTCGGTACATTCTAATGATGCTCGGAGAGGCTACTTGCTCTTTCGCTCATACGTGTTGGACTGAATAAAACCATCTTTCTACGAATGGCTTCAAAACCCAAACACAAATCCAACTACAGATACAGTCACAGTCACAGACATAGATTCACAAGATTCATTATTTTAATGATTTTTTATTGTTGGAATGTCTGTAGGACCGATTTTTCCTCTTCTTTCTCTCTTTTTGGCCACTGCTGCTTGTATTTTGAATGTTTTTCTCTGGGATTTGGGGTTTCGATGGATGGTTGTGGGTGCTGCAGTTACAAAACAGTTGCGAAAAGTACCACAAATCTGAGAGAAACCATGGTTTAATTGTGGATTTATTTTGTTTGTTTGCATTTACAATTAAATATTATTTCTATAATGAAATTAACAAAAGAAAAGAGAGAGAGAGAGAGAGAGAGAGAGAGAGAAAGTAATAAAGTAATCAAAGTTAATGGAAATAAATGAAAGCAAGTTTAAAGGAAAACAAGTACAGAATTGAACAGTTAAAGCTGTAAGGGCTAGAAAGTGCCCCACCATTAATCACTTTAAAATTGTATATTCTTTCATTCTCTTTCAAAAATAAGTCATTCAGGAAGCAACCTGATCCCTGATTACCACGTATGATCACTTCGACAGTAAATATATTGGACAGAAGAGGCAGAGTCACCTCTTCATTGTTTCTAGGCAATGATAGTGGACGGAATAATTGCTTCGAATTTTTTCTACAAGCAATAATAATTCCGTTGCTGGTGATAGTGAAATTTGAACGTAGATAACTCAAAAGTTCGATACTAATCGGGCAAAAACTTACTTACATACGTACATACTTAACTGGTCATTTCAAACCTTTAGTCAGGATTACAAATTAGCTTCTCGCGGCAACTATGTTGTGTGTGTGTTAATTTTATCCATGAGTGGCAAAATCTACAGTTTAAAGTCAACTTTAAACGACAAATTTTTTGGAAACCATTTTACGGCAGCTTTTATTTCAGAGTTTTTCCCACAAGACTAGTGAGAGAAAGTCTTCGAAGAAATATTTCGTTTTGTTCGAGATACTTATATGGGTCGGAGCTTGAACCAGGGCCTGACGTCAAATATGTCAACATACAGCTTGCTAGACTACGGCGATTTCATGTTTAATTTCAATATCGAATTTGATTCAATGTCATTTGAATTGTTTACTGTCCATAGACAATAATAAACTGGTGCCTTGTTTAAACTCAGACGCTTTAGCTGTTAATGTAGAGGTTTGGTCTTAAAGGAGAGTTTGGTCTTAAAGGGACAGTTTCATAGCAGATATTAAACCCATCCAGGATGTGGAACCACTAGCACCATCTTACTACAATTCTCTAAAGTAAAATAAAATTGCTATGCAAAGTTTCTCAAAAATCTGCCGTTCGAAGTCGACTTTAAACTGTAGTTAGTTCGTGAGAAGCTAGATCGTAATCCTGGAAAAAAGGTTGTAATGATCACTTTAAGTGAGTAAATAAACATGCATTTTGAATGGAAGCTTATGATGCCTATGAGAATATGCTTTGGAGTCTAAAGTTTAGACGATCAACAATTTATGAATGACTTCTTTAAAACCCCGTATTAAGGTTCTTACAAACCATGTAATTTGCTCATATTCCTTCTTCTTATATTCTATACTGAAATTGTATAAAAATTTTGGAATTTTTATGCGGCAACTTTTTCAATATTTCGACTTCACAACAGTTTTTGTTTTTTGGCCATTCTTTTAAAGTAATTCGCACTCATCGCTCGTCATCACTTGTTGTCTTCAAAATAAAACTTTGAATTGCAAGTCAATGCGCCGGCGTTTGTGATTCACCCAACTAACAAAAAAAAAACAGGAGGAATAACAACAAAAACAATCTCTTGTGAAAGTCTACACATTTGAGGGAAAAGAAAAGAAAAAACAGAAACAGTGGCCAGCAGCATTCTAAAGGAAAAAAAGGGAGAAAAAACTACGATCATTTGATGATGCGAATATTCAACATTCCATAGTCATAAGGACTCATTTAAAAAGTTTCATTCGATTGCTTTGCGTTCTTTTTATTTTTTGGTGCCCTGTTTTTTATTTCGGGGACTTCATGAGCGGCGTATTGTTATTGAGAATATGGGAATAAATTTTGTGGCAACTGTTATCGCCACGAATTTAATACTTTACGTTTCCGTTTTTTATTCCAAAATGTTTTAATTTGTAACAATATTTCAAAAAGAAAAGACATACGCAAACGATAGTTTTTATGGTACCTTTTAAGTACTATTAAATAGAAAAAGACGAGAATTTGAACCAAACAGTCATTTTTTGAATGAAATAGCTTTTCCACAATCACTTCTGAGTTCGCCGTACAATACTAACGCATCAGCTCTCGTTGGCACATTGTAGCCTCTGGTCACTCCACTATTATGGAGATTGATCCAGTGGCCCCAGTGAACATAGACTATTTCCCTGCTGAATATTGTCTTGACAGATGTTTCCACTCTCTGATTCCAAGTAGGGATGACTGGAATCCTAATACGGTCGTCCCCCCTGAAGTCCTGGATATATATACCGACGGCTCTAAACTCGATAATGGGGTTGGGAGCGGTGTCTACTCTGGGAAACTGGACCTGAATATTTCTCTAAGTCTGCCGGACTACTGGAGTGTGTTTCAGACGGAGGTGATGGCAATTCACCGGGCCGCTCAATGGATCCTCGTCAGCGACGCTCCTTTCACTCGCGTCTCGATCTTCTCTGATAGTCAGGCCGCGATAGGATCTCTATCGGGTTCCGTGATTAATCTAGAATCGTTAGGGAATGTCGCCGCTGTCTCGACCTTCTCTCGGGGCGCTTCACCAGTATCTCTCTGGTGTGGGTCCCCGGCCACAGTGCAATTCCGGGAAACTGTACGGCCGATGAGCTCGCCAGAGCTGGTGTGCTCCTTCCGGAATCCTCTTCTGTTGAATTGGGTATGCCACTTGCCTCGGTCAAGTTGATCATTGCGCGGAGGTTCTTTCGCGACGCCAACCTATCCTGGGTCAATGAGGAGTCCTGCTCCACCGCTAGACTCACCTGGCCCAAGATGGATAGAAGGCGTACCAACCGATTACTTGGTCTTGGTGGTGATGTCATCTCGACTACTGTGGCCGTGCTTACGGGTCACTGCGTCATGGGTAGACACGCGGAAGGGTGAGGCTCCCTTTCAACGACTTCTGCCGTGCAAGCAGGTCCACTGAGGAAGAGGAGACTGTTGTTCACTTTCTTTGCCAGTGCCCGTCTTTTGCTAGGTGTAGATATAGGTTATTTGGCTCCCCATTCCTTGTTAGCTTAACGGAGCTATCATCTATTGACATCAAGGATATAGCTTCGTTCATCAAACTTTCTGGCTGGTTTTCCAATGCGGGGTAGTCGTGCTTTTGTTGTGCAGCCCTTGCGCTGACCAACTTCCTCGTTTTCCCTGATTTTGGTGGAACTTGGTTAGTACAGGGAATGTATTCACCCGTGGCATCACAACGGGCTGCTATGCGTGCTCAAGTGAGCTTTGTGATATCAGAACTACCACTCCGACCTAAACCTAAACCTAACGCATCAGCGCTGTATGCTATAAACAGAATAAACACAACGCAGCTAACACAGCAATCTTTCAAAAATATAGTACATCTGGGTGTATATGGAAATGATTATTTTGAAGGCAACGCGACAACAAGCAAATTGTTGCAAAATTGCTATGTTTGCTGCGTTGCGCTTATTGTGTTTATGGCATCAGACTTAATATAGAAGCAGAGGTGCAAATAAGACCATAAGATAGGCCAATTTGCTGAAAGCGTTATGGCAAGCAAAAAATGCAACTCTCTAATATAAAGATTACTGCAATAGCAAGATTTATTTTGGGCTCGGGTTGGCTTACTCTTGAGAATGTTTGACCTAAATACCGGACTAAGTGGCAGCTCTCCTTTTAAGTGGGGTTCGCCACCTTTCATAACCGAACCTGTCTACCCAAAAGCGGTTCAGATAAAAACCAAATCGGGATTAGAAATTAATAACTTGTGGCCACAGTTTAGGCTCTGAAATATTGATCAGCAGGGTTATCTAAACAATTCTTTGTTTATGTTTTTGGCACGATCTCTTATAACAAACAATTGTAAACAATTATGGTAAATCTTTACCCCTAATACTCGTATAGTATACTAGTATTGTGTGATAGTTTCGTGTACATATATTTTAAACATAAAATTAATAGTCTTCGTCGTCGTCATAATTGTCCCCCCTAATTTTAAAGAAACTTTAAACATTTCATAACAAAACATCCCGAGATGGCTCGTTTACTTTATTTGGCAATTGTTTATATGCGTTCTTCTTCCCTTTTTTTATTCTTCTTTTTTTTTTCATTGCGTTTCATATTCGTATTTTAAAAGGGAATTTTTCTTTATTTTAAAGGAATTCGAACAATGCGCTTCATATTGACATGCATTTCATAATTTTTGTTTCATAAGACCCTATCCTACACCCCGCACCATACAGACGATCCCTTTTGCGTTGTGTTGTATTTGATCCGATTTGTCTGCAATGGCCAATGGATTGTTTTAACATTTGGCAGGCTGTGCAAGGCATGCATGGACTATGTTAGGACTGAAGCGATCGGACGTTTAGCCGGTGTCTTCAACAAATTTTTGTGTGTGATAAGCGACAAAATCATAAAATTGTTCAAAAGACGATACGAAAAATGCCACTGGTTTTCTGTTTCTGTTTTTCGTTTTATTGTTTTGTTATTGTTGTTGTTGCTGTCCGAGATCAAACATCTTTTTGGCATTACAACACGCATGCGCAAATGAACATGTTAAAAGGCTCACTGTCAACAGCATCAGCATCACAATCATATCCATTATGCTGCTCACAATCATTCATGCTCAAGCGTTGTCGTTGTTGTTGTTGTTGTCGTCCCATCATCTCAACTCATCTGTTCCATACACACACAAACATCTAGGCATAAAAGTATGAAAAATATGAATTCCCCAATCTGTCTGTATCTTCAGCCTCTATCTGTATGTGTGTGTGGTGGCATAAACCAAAGAAAAAAAGGAAAAAAAAACTCCATTGATTTTCACCTTTTGAATCTTAAGCTGATGGCGTTGGGAATTTCAGCGGCCAGAACAGAACAGTTGGTGACAATACATACAGTCTGTCTGCATGCGGTGTACGGGAAGGAAGAAAATCAAATACTCGTACAAGGCAAACGGAATAATTGGAAAGCAACGAACAAAAACAGTCAGCATGACGACTACAACACGACGTTAACTTGAGCAGGAGAATAAGAAATAAATGTAGGCTGGCATGCGATTCTTCTTAAAAAAATCCTCTTTTCGTTTTCTGTAGGCTTTCTCATACGTTTTGTTCGTTTCAAGTGTTCGTCTGTTAGTTTTGCGTGACGATTACGCATATTAATCAACATCTCGCCCATTAACGCAATATGACTGATGGTGACTGATCATTGTTACTGTTTGTGTGTGTTACTGTTTGTATGCTTTTTTATGAAAACCTAGTGACGTTGCTCAATCGCACGGGTGCATAATTCAAAACAATTTCATACCCCGTCTGTGCAGTCATGATACGACGTGTGTAACAGTATGAGCTGCAACAACATCAGCACCAGCAGCGGCATCGTCAACATCTTCATCATTTTATCACGGTTTCACGGCTTTACTTAGCGCGGTTGATGTTTCAAACACAATACAACAACAAGAACACAACCATAGTTTCCATTTAACGAATCATTTCACATTCAGGCATTGCAACTGGGCTCCATAGACATTGGTGGCAAAATTATATGGAGTATGTTTGCTGTGAAATGTTGCTGGCTGTAATGTTTTATGATACCCTAGGGTGTCTAACGTCTTTGATTCATCTGAACACCTAAACACAATTCGTTCAGCTTCAGTTCCTGGAGAAAATAATGATGATCTAAAGGGTTTAGGATAGAGAACGTGAAAGTGTATTGATACCCAGATAATTAAATATTATAACAGATCCATATACGTTATCATTTGGGCTTCTGGACATGGGGACATCGAAGGTCTCAACAAGGCTGACATGTGATTGGTGCCCCTCACAATGGTATCACATAACACCATTCATTGGCAAACGTAAGATGGGTTAAAAGACCTACTTGTGGAGACACCAGACAGATTGTGCACGATATGGATAATATGAGGAACGGAATTTGCTTTGAATCCATTAAGGTTCCATCAAGGGAACTCATAGCAGTAATAACAGCACACTGGCCTTTGGGTGCTCATACTAAGAAACTGGAAATACCTCCTAACGACTTCGGCAGAAGTTGTAACGACGTAGAACAGAACATTTTCTTTGACAATGTCCGGCGCTTTGGAACCTAAGGTGAAGAATTATTGGCGACCCAAAATTTTGTGAAAAATCGTTTCTAGCCAAAAGCGATATGAGAAAAATCCACGCCTTCATAAGAGTCTTGCGTTGGTTAGAGAGATACCAGCCAGGACCAATAAGTACATGGCGGAATAGGAAGTCGTCAAGTCGTAATCTAAGACCCAATACGCTGCACGTTTTTACTTGTCGACAACATATAAAGGGTGTTTTTTATAGAGGTATAGAACTTTAAGTTGGCATTACTTTTCAAGATGGCGACCGATTTAACAGCTGTCAAGTGATTTATTCTCAGTTTGGTTTGGCAATTCATCATGAATAGACTCACGCCTGAACAACGCTTGCAAATAGTGCCTTTTTATTTCGATTTATTGCAAGACACGTTTGGTGACCGCCTTATTTCACGTTTTGGACCTGTGAATTGGCCTCTAAGATCTTGTGATTTAACACCGCTAGACTACTTTCTGTGGGGCTATGTAAAGTCATTGGTCTATGCGGTAAAGCCACAAACGCTTGACCATTTGGAAGACAACATTCGCCGTGTTATTGCCGATATACGGCCACAAATGTTGGAAAAAGTCATCGAAAATTGGACGTCCAGATTGGACTACATCCGCGCCAGCCGTGGCGGTCATATGCCAGAAATCATATTAAAATGTAATGCCACAAGATTATCTTTCGGATAAATAAAATTCATGTCAATCGAATAATCAATCGTTGTTTTATTGCAACTTAAAGTTCTATACCTCTATAAAAAACAACCCTATACTTCGTGTTTTAGGTTTAGGTCAGAGGCCAAATGAGACAAGTATCGTACCCGGAGATTCAGTTGACCCATTGTACAACGTCCTAAAGGGGAGAGGATAATAGGGAAGATAGGGTAAAAGGATAGGAAGTTGGATAGTGAGAATAAGGAAGCAGAGGAATTACACAGACTAACAAAACAAAACATACAAGAGAGTGCGACTACACTATTGAAGCCCTATGTAGTGTGTTTGACTAGTCAAAGTTGTCATACCCTTTGTATGCAACTTAATATCAACACATTCTTGTTGATATTGTCCACACTGCAGTTTCTGCCCAGAGATAAACAATTCGTGTATTGTGCTATCTCAGCATTTTCACACGAATCGTTAACTGTATGTTAGAATTAAGAATACTTCTCAATCAGCTCAAACTAATAATGAATCTATGGAGAGCCTTTATGTCGGCTCTCGACACAGGATTCAAACCCTCAAAGAAGGCACTGCCAAATGTCTTCAACCTCAATCTACTAAGGGCTGGACAGTTACAGAAGAGGTGTTCGTGTTGGTCTCACGTATCGCCAGACCCATCTTGGCAAACTACCATTCTCTAGCACTTTCGACACTGAAGTGTGGTAATAAAATGTTGGTCCCATCAAGGCTATCGAAAGCATGTTCGAAATACGGAAACAGGCGTTGTATAGCTGATCACATTATATTGTATTCCAACATGAAATGACTCACATATGAATATGGCAATTTCTTTTCAAATTATTTATTGTTGTTGTTGTTGTTCTTTTTTTATAATAATTTTAATATTATTCTTATTGTTTACTTTTGTATTTCTTATTAAAGTTCCTTAAAAGCAACAAAAAGTCTGTATCTTCATCAACATTGTAAAATTTTGATCATAATTTTGAAGTTTTTTTTCGCTTTTTTTTCTGTTTACTTCACTTCAGTTTACTTTGTTATGTAGTTTTTTGTGTTGTTGGTTGAACTTGATTTAGTTTATGCAACACAACAACTAAAATAATATGTCAGGTTAGTTAGTCCAACCATTCGGTCAATTTTTTTATATTTGTTGCAGCATCTTCATCATCTTTTGTCATCATCAGCAATATGATGAGATTGTTGTGGATGATGGTGTGACTTCCACTTCTAAAGCGTTTAACTCAGTAACATGAAAATCAAATATTTTTATATGATTTGAGTTTTTGTCCTCTTAATTTTTTTTTTTTTTAACATTAATTAACCCTTTAACGGCAGTCAAAGGAAGTTTTGAACGCTGATCACAAAGTACTTCTTCATATTTTAAGGTTCACACATGCATACCACGTCTACGGTCCTCCATTGATTTCATTTACAGCTGAGAACTCTTTGATTCTTTGTTACGCGTTAAACGTTCCCTTTTGCCACAATACAACTAAAGTATGAACTTTAATTAAGTCATTAGCAACCGTGCGATCTGCCACTTTTTTAATTCCTCTTCTACTACGTCTTTCACTTCATTTTCCACATTTGATGTCATTTTCTTGGTCAATTTTAACAGACAACCATTTAAGCAGCGATGCAATGATCCTCTTAACTTGATGTTGCATGTTTCGCAGACAACAACAAGCAAACAAAAAAATAAATAAATAAAAAAAAGACACCAAAACAACAACAAACAAACAAACCCACTTAATAATTAATCTTTAAAATACTCGTACTCTATGACATACGTATGCTTTCGTTTGTCACAAGTTGTTGCAGCATAAATATTTATGCTGCAAACGTGCGAATAGATACGGATACGCAGTAAGAGTGTAACACAATAAATAATTGCTGCTTAAATGAAATTGCAATAATGATGCCTTATGATAGCACATCCACATATGTATGTATTATAATTTTTTCTAAAGCGACTTGAATAGCATCAACCAAGGGAAGATACTTCTGTCAAACTGTTTAGTAACTAACTTGGAACCTAATTTGGCAGACCCCACGATATGAGCCAACAACAAGGTATAAGCCAGAGATCAGCAATGAGTATTCAAAAAAATGAGTAGAATCGATTCATACACATAATTTCTGATACTTCCAACTGAAGCCACTCCTCAAAACACTAATTAAACCTTATCAGTCCGGATTAAGAGCTATTCACCATTAACCAGATCTTCACATTACTTCAAGTCCTAGAATCAGAATCAAGAATGAAGTCGAACACAGCAACTGTTTGTGGCAGCCTTCGATAGCCCCATAAGGAATTGTGTTTTTCGCCGCAATAGCTGAGCTCTGTGTTCCTGCGAAGCTGAGAAGACTATGCAAAATGACGCAGCAGCCACTCCTGTAGACCCGTCGAGGTAAGAATGAACCTCTTGATACCGTTCGAAGTTTTATCATGCAGCCTCTTCAAATCCGTCAAAGAGAGTGTTCTGCTGAAAGTGCGAGTGCATTGCAATGGCGCAGTAAATTAAATCAAAGCGAAGTATATGTGAAGTGAAGACATGCGGCGTATTACTAACATTAACAGAGACCTCCCTCCTGCTCTTCAAATCCGTCAAAGAGAGTGTTCTGCTGAAAGTGCGAGTGCATTGTAATGGCGCAGTAAATGAGGGCAAAGCGAAGTATATGTGAAGTGAAGACATGCGGCGTATTGCTAACATTAGCAAAGACCTCCCTCCTGCGACAAAACTAATACAGTACAAGACTTTCGTCCTCAATGTGTTTCTTATGGCGCTGAAACATGGACACTTTTAAGCACCGATGCAGATGGCTTGACTGTATTTGGGAGAAAAGTACTACGTAATGATTTGCGGCAATGTGCGAGTTGATTTCTGCATTCAATCCAGCAATGAGCTGCTCAACCACATGTACGTTTTTTAGCGCATTAACATCTAGCGGCTACGTTGGGTTGGCCATGTCGATCGAATATAAGAGAACACTCTGGCGAGACGGATATTTGTACGTGGAATTACGGGAAGTCGGCGTAGTGGACGACTTTATCCGCATTGGAAGGATCAAAGCGAGGAATGATTGAAATGACCAAGAGGCAGAGGCGCTTGTAAGGATTTCATAGAGACGGCCGAAAACTGCTAAGCGGATTGTTAATGGTCAATTAAGTAAGTTTATTAACACAAGCGGATTTCAAGTCGATTATTTGAGTTGGACTTTCTTAAGAAAAAAGAAATTCAGAGAACAGTCTTGACGAACTATCGAGTACCAAGAACCAGTATAAAGCTTTCTGAAACAGTGGAAGAGTATCAACTATACAAAGATCGGATAGAAGAGAATTTGGAACATTTTTTTAATCGATTTATTGCAGCAGTGATTTCTATATTCAATCATTTTACAAAATTCACATGTGAATCTGATACTAAAGTACCTTTAAAGTGTTTCTTGTTTCTTATTTGTCTTTAATTCGAATTCGTTAAATTTTGATTTACTTTAGAATTCATCTTTAAATTCCCTGCAATCGCATAAAGTCTTCAATAAAATGAAAAACTTCAACAATAACAACAGACTAAAAAAATACAATAAAAAATTAAAATGTGATTACATAACCAAACAAAATTCGATTACCAAATGGGACAAAAGGGACTACAAAGACAACAATGACAATAACAACAACAACAAAACAGCAGAGAATTTTTGTATATGCCGCAGGCCAAATCTAAACGAATAATGGGTGAGTAGTAAGTGTATGTACACGTATTAGCTACATACATACATAGATATGTATGTATCTATGAATGTGTGAATAATCCGTATAGTCAATTTAGTGCTTTTAAGCTATTAAAGCGTTTTTAATGTCAACAACAGATTTTTGAGAAACTTTTCAAAGCACTTTCATTTGATTTTACACTCAGAGTTTTTGCCAGAAATATTTTTCATATACGCTGGGGTTTGAGCCACGGCTAATAAGCCAATACACTACCTACTGGACTACGGTGATTTAAAGTAAGCCTTAGGCCATGTAATACTTTGTGAAACAGTCTCCTTAGAAAATCATCACAACTCCAAAATAAATCCCACTATTGTGACAAACTTCATTTTGCAGATATCAGACGAAGATGAGTATGAAGTGGAAGACCATTTTATGGCTAGAGCTAGTCATTGACACATGCATTTCATTACATTAATTGGCCATTAACAACCCGATTAACGGATTTCTACTGCAGGCAGAAATCCTGCCTTCACATCCATCCTTCACATTGACACATGAGGTAAACTATTTTTCTCCTTAGATCCACAGTTCGTGTAGAGGTCATGCGCGAATATGCTGAGTTCATCGGCATGCTATCCACTTGGACAATGGTTCACACTAAGTACGAAAGAAGGCTAAGCATTTCGAGTCAGTCCAGCAAAGCATAGCAATATTTTCCATATGCCCTCTTGCTGCTAATCAAGTTAAATCTCGGATACCTTCTCCAATTTGATCGTTGAAACAGTTATGAGCCAAACACATACGATCCTATAAGGTCACTCATTCACCTTTGGCTAAACACGTTCTGTCAACAGAACCAAGAAGACCCTTTCGTTGGTCGGATGGGCTTCAAAGATGCTAAGAGAGAAGAAATAAAGGAAAACCTGTCAATAAACTTTGAGTATCCAAGAATTCTTTTAAGGTTGTTAAGATAATCTGAGATTCTTCTTCTTCCTAACCGTTACAGCTATTCTCAGTCTCCGGAAGCATGCAGAGAACAGTGTGCCGTGACAACTGCTATGAGATTCCTAATATAGAGTCTGGTACAAATTTGAGTTTATTTTAGACCATTCACACTGCCAGTTAAAATAAGCAGGGTATTCAGAATAGCACCGTATAGAAAACATTTGAATACGAAACACACGTATAGGGTGATTTTTATAGAGGTATAGAACTTTAAGTTGCAATAAAACAATGATGGATTATTCGATTGACATGAATTTTATTTATCCGAAAGATAATCTTGTGGCATTACATTTTAAATATGATTTCTGGCATATGACCGCCACGGCTGGCGCGGATGTAGTCCAATCTGGACGTCCAATTTTCGATGACTTTTTCCAACATTTGTGGCCGTATATCGGCAATAACACGGCGAATGTTGTCTTCCAAATGGTCAAGCGTTTGTGGCTTTACCGCATAGACCAATGACTTTACATAGCCCCACAGAAAGTAGTCTAGCGGTGTTAAATCACAAGATCTTGGAGGCCAATTCACAGGTCCAAAACGTGAAATTAGGCGGTCACCAAACGTGTCTTTCAATAAATTGAAATAAAATGGCACTATATATTTACAATAGAGAATATAAAATTCATGATTTTACAGTGTGTTAAAAAAATCTTCTGTCATTATGGTTTTTTCTTTTTTGCTTTGCTAAGTAAGAATAATTCCTTGCCACAGTGTACATTTTGTACAGCAAAATCCATGGCAAGAATTTTATTGAGCGTATGAATGAATATTCATGTAAAATCATAATGAAATTTACTCTTTAAAACGCAAACACACACACTCAAACACAACAACAACAACGGGCAAAGGATATATTCGTAGGAGATCAAAACAAACAATCGGTTTTAAAAACAGGTACAGTTCATACGTGTGTGTGTGTGCGTAAACTAATGAGTATGCTTGTCAACCCCTTTTTTTTAATAATCTCTTCTCTTTTTGATTCTAATACTCTCCCATAGAAAGTCATAATGTGAGTATGAGTAGTAGTTAGTGGCTATGGTATGTATGTGTGTTTTGTTTTCATACATTAAAGTGTGATTGTGTTTGATATTGTTATTGTATTATACTGGCCTTAAATGCTGTCGCTGTTACTGTTATAGTTACAGTTATTGTGTCATATTTTCATTAAATTGCTCCATGTACATACATACATATGTATGGTATGTGTGTACTCATTTTACGTTACGTTAATCTCTTTAATTGAAAATTCCATGCCATTCATTCATTCATCTTTTAATTTTACTTCTTACAGTTTATTAAACCGACCCGACCCTTTGCTGGTTTGTTGTATTATATTGTTATTGTTGTTGTTGTTGTACTTTTATTATGGTTTTGATTACTTCGTTTTTCATTTTATTAGTTATTATTACTCATTGCTTTTTACACTTCCTAGTTGGTTTTTTAATGTTTTTTTTTTTGATCTCTTTGTTGTGGTTTTTGTCTCTTGTTTACATGTTTCTTTTTTGCGTAAATTGAGTTTCAATTAAAGCCAGAGACCATTTCAATTAAATTTTAATTGTTTTTAAAGCCTGTGGCTAAAAAATTCATCAAAATTTCTTTGTCTCTCTCTCTCTCTCTCCGTTACAACAAATAATTTCGTAAATACAACTACAAACCAACTGCTCTTTTGTTTTTTTGTGTCGTATAAGATTTTATTACAAAAATTATTACAAGAACAAAAAAAAACAGAAGAGAAGAGAAAATTGTTCATTAAATAAACCACTGAGCAGATGATTTGATTTTCAATTTCATTGTATTGGATTGTGTTTCGTCTTAAATCTCCGTTATTTATGTTGTTCAGGTGCGTCATCTTTGTTGTGGTGTTTGTAAATACACCAATACCCCGATTTGCGTCGCTTCAGTTTGCGTCGCTTCGAAGTTGCGTCTTTTTTTAAGTTTCTGGAATTTCAATGTTGCGTCGTTTTTGTTTCAGTTTGCGTCGCATGGCTTCGAAGTTGCGTCGTAAATGCTTCGATTTGCGTCGTTGATTTGAAAATGTTTTTACAAAGCTAAAGCAGAAAAAGGGGATTTCCCGTTTAGCAGAAAGCAACTTTGCAGGTGTGCGTTGTTTACAGTTATAAGTTTCGAATTATATGTCGTGGAGTGAAGTTCAGTCTGAAAGTTGAAATTGAAAATTCTGCTTCAGTTTGCGTCGTTTCAGTTTGCGTCTCATTTTTTCAGTCCCAATTAGCGACGCAAACCGGGGTATTGGTGTACTCATTAAATAGGCCTCCAATAGCTAAACTTTAATTTTTATAAAAAAAGAAAAATTTTCTTTCCTTGTTAGCCTCTACCATTACCAAGTCACTTGAAATTTTCAGAATATTAAGCGCTTATTATATCCCTTTTTTACCCTCTTGTGTTATACGCCTATTGTCATTTTGTTACGATATTTTCCTTGATCTACTGACATAGATTGTGTCCCTTTTTATGTTTCTTTTGTTGTACAAAATCATAAATTGTCAAAAAGTTTAAATAAAATTCAATAAAAAATTGTTTGTTTCCATACTGGCAGAACATTTTAAATTAGTATTGTACACGTGGAAAGATTTTTATTGAAATGGGGTCATGTTATAAAATAACATTGAAATGTTATTTATTTTAAATGTTACATTAAATGTAACCCCAATAATAGTTTTGTTTTTTAAATTTTTTTCTAAATACCAATAATTTTTATTAAAAACTAGCAGTACCCTGCGCGCTTTGCTGCACTACAAACTAAAATAAATTTTAAGGAAAGACATTAGACAAATATCCAATTAAGTTTGAATCATTTTATTGATTTTGTTTCCCGTTGTCCAGATGATTCAGACGAACGGGCCTGAGTAGTACGCATTCGATCAAGTGATTCATTGTTCAAGTGATTCATGCGAACGGATCTGTGCGGCATGTACTCGAAGATTTTTCAGCCTCAATGCTGATTCTGAGGCTAGCAATGCTCTTTTCTTTTCTTTTCAACACAGGATCAAAAGCACAGTTTACGATTTAATTAATTTCGAAGAATTTTCAGTGGCGCCACCTGTCGGAAATTGGTTATACCAACTTAGAAACCTTCGTCGGCTCATGCGCAACAACTTTGCTAAAGATTAAATGCATAGTTTACGATTCCATAAAGTACATTCATTTTTATATATATAGATAATTTAAACTTGAAAAAAAAAAATAAATAAAACAAAAGTCTACGAATTTAATTTTGGTTATATTTTTTCTTATTTGGTGAATTTTTTCACAAATGTTGGTTACAAAATTTTTTTCTTTCCCTTCTATCTTTCCCCCCGCGTTGTTCTTTACACTTTATTTTCTTTGGTTTTATACATCAAGAATCACAGATAGCATACTTGTAGGGGTAACTACTATGCGTATGAGTAATATATTTCAAATGTATTAAATATTAAGTATGTAGTATGTAGCATACGTGGGCATGGCCCCTCGCTCATTTGGAATATCAACATAAAAAGTAGCCTATAACTCCTTCCAGACATACAGGAAAATACTGTGAAAATTTCAAGAAAATCGGTTCAGCCGTTTAATCGTCTATAAACTTCAAACATACAAACATACAATCAAACACACATTCATTTTTATATATAAGATTAACTGTGATGGGTAAAACATGTTTAATCTTGTATCGTATTATTATTGTTATAAAACCCTGAAAAACTTACATTATCTTTTAATGTATGAATGAATGAAATTTATTCATCAAATTCTATGTTTGTCACGTCCTTAATTGAATTCGTTTGAAAACTTCCAATTTACTTTCAAAAATAAAATAGAAAATAGAAGAATATCTTAAAAATTCTCTGAATTTATTCTTTATTGGCTGAAATGTATAGCAAATGGGAAATAGCTTTAAGTTTTGTATTGAAAAAAAAAATAACCGATTACTGTGGGCTAGTGTCCAACCAGCCATTACTTCTTAGATTGCTTTATAAAAAAATTTTATAGTGTAAGAATTTTAATGTTTCCTTGGGGCAGGAAAGTCCATTTCTGTTTAGATTATTTGCCCATGAGGGTAAACATACAAAAAATTTCGATGACAGGGCTGCCTCATTTAAGTCCTTCCAACGCATTCAAGGTCATTCTCTAAGCCGACTTCCATTAATCCCTTCACCAAATACCTGTCTAGCCGGAACATCCTATTCCATAGAAATGACATGGCTGAGCCAACGCAGTCGCTGGATGTCTTACCTACGATTTTTCTCTCGAATACTCTTATTACATACATAATTGATCATTACAATCCTTCAGTCAGGATTATGGATCTAGTTTCTCACACCACTTATGTTGCATGCGTTAATTTTATACATGAGTGGCGGGACCTACCGTGGTCGCCGTGGTCTAGTAGGTAGTGTGTTGGCTTATTAGACGAAAGGCCCTAGTTCGAATCCCAGGCCAGACATCAAAAACAAAATACAAAAAGTATTTCTTCGGCGACTTCCTCTCAGCAGATTTCTGGCAAAAACTCTGAGAGTAAAATTTGCCATGAAAAGCTTCTCAAAAAATCTGTCGTTCGGAGTCGACTTTAAACTGTACGTCCCGCCATTCATGTATAAAATTAAAGCACACAACATGAGTGGTGTTGAGAAGCTAGGTCTATAATCCTGACTGAAGGGTTGTTATGGCCAATTATGTAAATTATGTATGTGGCGGGACCTACAGTTTTAAAGTCGATTCTGAACGACAGATTTTAGAGAAACCTTTCATGACAATTTTATTTATTCTCAGAGCTTTTGCCAGAAATTTTCCTGAGAGGAAGTGGCCGAAGAAATATTTTTTTCACATTTTAATTTTGATGTCTGATGTGTTTGAAGCCAACGCGCTACTCACTAGACTACGGCGACTTCTCTCTCATCGGTGCTTAATAACGTCATTGCTTTTGTGCTATAAGGAAGAACGGGAATGATGAGCGCCCTGTAGAGTATTATGGTTTTGGCGTACGAGAGGGGTCTGCCTCTCTCTGCTGCTTAATTGCCTATTCAGACCATAGACTCTATGGCATAGAACATCTGATCCTCTCAGCATTCTTTTGGCAAAAAGTTAATTAAAATTGCCATGAAAAGCTTTTCAAAAAAATCTGCCTTTCGAAGTCGAATGTAAACTAAGTAGAGGCCTATTTACATACTTAGCATTTTTAGTACGTGATTAATAATTACTCTGAGTTAAAATTAATTAAAATTTATAATTTCCGTTGTTGTTATTGTTCACACTTAATTTAAAGCAAATATTTGTTGTTGTAATCAGTTAAATGCTTCAATTTGGTTTTGTTTAACAAATTTTATGAATATTTAATGAAAATGAAAACGAAAAACATTTATTTTACAAGAAGAACCTTTCGTTGGTCGGTTGGGCAACAAAGATGCTGAGAGAGAGGCTCTCCTCTCTTTTCTAGAAGAAAAACCTGAACTGAATTATTGAATTTCTGATTAAATGTCATTTCATTTGTTTCATTACTACTCACCTCATCTCTTTTAATTTTTTTTTTTTTTTGTTGTTGTTTATTTTGTTGCTGCTTCATTCGTTATACATTCGCAGCATCCATCATCATCCTGCTGGTTTGTTATGAAGACAAAAAACAAGAGAATGCCAGGATAAGAAGCAAAGGAGTATAGTGAGAGAGAGAGAGAGAGGGGGGGGGGGGAGGATAATAAATTTATTATTGTAATTTGTGTGTAACAACTGCTTCATTATTTAACCAAGATGTTGTCGTTATTGTTGTTGTTGTTCGTTTAATGTATTCATATTTGTCAAGCGATTGCATAATCAAATGATAAAGTTTACACATGTTAAAATAAAATTCACAAACAAACCAACCAACCCATCAGGCCTACAAAAACGCAAAACAACTATGAATTATTGGAAAAAAACACAATCAGCCCTAGCCTAGTCTAGCAGTCAATCAGTCAATCAGTCAGTCCTTCATTCCCTTATTCCAAAATCAAGTCAATCAAATTAATTTTTTTCAGTTCAGTTGAATTATTTTTTGGATTTTTTAATTCGGGGTTATTTGTCTGTTTTGTAAATATTTTTTATTGTTGTTGTTGTTGTTATGTTGCAAGTAATAATTGTAGATATTTGGTGCTGCTGTTGTTATTGTTATTATTATTAAATAAACAATTTAATTCATTTGAGGGCTTATTTCTTTATTATTGCCAACAAATAATAGGATTATGAAGACAAATAAACGCCGTAATCAGCCACCAGTCAGTCAGTCCAACCAACAGACATGCTGTGGATAATTTTTTCATTTTATTTTCCTTATTTTTTTAAATTCTTAAAAATTTATATTTTATGCGCATAGGCCTTGCAACATTACCCTGATGCTCAATTTTTCTAGTGTCAAATGAACTGATGTTCTAAGGAAATGAATTTGATGGAATGTGTTTGCTTTCCTTTGTCCTGGAACACTTATTAGTTTAAACGCTATCTCCTCCAAAAACTCCCGGTATTCTATGTTAATTTTAGATATCGTTTATATACAGTAAACCCTCCTATAACGCAGTACTCTCAGAACGCGGTTTCCATATAACGCGGGGCTGTAATTGCGACAGCCCTCTTATAACGCGGTACTTTCCAAACGCGGTTTCCATTAACGCGGAGCCCTCCTATAACGCGGTACTCTTACTGCGCGGTTTCCGTTCAATAACATCCCATAAATTCCTTGCAGTCTTTTAGTTTAGTTTTTATTTCATTTTTCTATCAGTCCTTATATGAACTCTTGAATTCAATAAAAATAATTTATAATTTATCTTGCCTTTTGTATTTCTTGGTCTCCATATAACGCGGTACGAATGATGGGATTTGTACTAATTCTGAGTTTCTTATAGCGCGGTTTCCATACAACGCGGTAGACGGTTTCCATAGAACGCGCTACAAATTAGTTTGGTTTATACGGTGAAGTCCGAGTTTCCTCTAGCGCGGTTTCCATATAACGCGGTACGCACTCACCGCGTTATAGGAGGGTTGACTGTACTCCTTGAAGTTGCTGTAGTCTAGTAGGTAGTGTATTGGCTTATTAAAAAGTTTCTCAATGCCCCGTTCAGACATTTAGAACAACAGGAAATCTGAAAAATGTTTCTATTGCGACATCCCCCAGCACACTTCTGGCAAAAGTTCTGAAAGCAAATAAAATTGCTATGAAGTTGCTCAAAAAAATCTGTCGTTCGGAGTCGACTTTAAAATTGAAGGTCCTGCTAATCATCGACAAACTTAACACACACAATATGAGCGGTGTGAGAAGCTAAATTGTAATTCGTAATGACCAATTTAATTAGGTATGTAAGGGTATAGTACAGAGATCAGCAATGGGTATTCAAAAAGACAAATAGAATCGAATTATACTCATAATTTCTGATAATCTGATAAGCATTCATACTTTTTTTAATATCATGGAACCTCTACTCATCACATCACGTATGATGTTGTTGATTTCGACTCGCCATAACTGAACATACATACACGAAGCACAAAATAAGTATGATTCGCCTACGAACACTAAAATACTTACTAGAAGGTTGTGTGTTTGCTCTGCTTGCTACTCTGTCTTTTGTGCTTATGTGTCTTTTTTCTTTTGTTGTAAATAGAACAACAACTAAGACTGTAAATCACTCGAATCATTTATAAGTGTTTCTCTAAAGTTATGAATCTAAATGAGTGGGCTTATGAATCAAACATATTTGGAATGGTATGAGTTTGATGTCAACGTCCTACGCGTACTCATTGCAACCTGTACTTCTAAATCAATGTTGTAGTGAGTATGAATGAATCAGAGTGTATAGTTAAATTTCAATATTGTTGACTCACTTATATTCAAAATTTCAGGTGTGCTTCAGAGTAGCGATAAAAGGATTCATTGCTGATCTCTTATCTAGTGATTAGGAATTCGTAAATTTTATTGGAAACTAGTGAATAATGTAGATATGATCGTTGATCCTTATTTGACAAATATAAAAAGAAAGGAAAACGAAGAAAGGCCAATACCCACCAAACACCATATTCCAAGAGTCTTTAAAAATTAAAGGAAAGAATAAGAAGAAGACGAATAAAGGACCCTAAAAACAAAAGGCAACACAACTGCAACAAATTAACGAACTTGACTATGATTATTAAATGATGGCTTAAACGAATATGAATAATGAATACGTAATTAAATAGAATCGTTGTATTATTCTTTATAATGTTGTTGTAACGTTGTTTATGGTTTCTTATTTCTATTATTTATACAATATTGTTGTTGTTGTTGTAACAAAACGTTAAGGTGTTGCAAGATTAATTGTCGAGAGCTATTTTATCGATGATAAGCAAAACTTAATGATGTTTAAACAGTGAGAATTTGTTAATCACCGGCTGGCTAGCTAGCTGGCTGGCTGACTTTGGCAAGTGAAAGAACAGCTCATTAAGGAAAAAACTAGAAAAATTAACGAAACAAAATTTGTAATAGGCAGTAGAGCACTATGCTGTACCCTATGCTAAAGCATACAGAGTCTTACATGTTTGAAATGGATTTTAAAACCAATTTGAGTTTTTCATCATGTCTCTTGATTTACTCGGACAGCCAGGCTGCAATTAATAACCTTACACAGAGAGAAAAAAGACGTTTTCAATCATAAATTTTCAACAACATCTGTTGTTGATTTGATACATGACGTTATCAAATTAAGAAAAAAAAACTAAATAATACACGACGTTGTCAAATCATAAACGTTGTCGTTTATTCGTTGTCGAAGTGACAACGAAGCGTTGTCGAATCATAAACGTTGTCGTTTATTCGTTGTCGAAATTTCAACGGAATGACAACGAAGCGTTGTCGAAATAACAACAATGCGTTGTCAAAATTACCACGGTGGTTGTCAAAATGATAGCTGGGTGTTATTAAAATTTTATACACATCCGTTGTCGAAATGTTAACAAACGTGGTAAGCTCACTTTTGACAACGGATTGTATCAATTTCGGTACTTTTCTACCGGTTTTTTCGCTCTGTGTACAAGCGTAGTTTCAACATTTGTTCTTGCCCATGAATGTGGAGGATTTCAGTGAGAAATTTTAGGGACATTCATAAGAAATTGCATTGCTGATCAAGTGGCTAGGGCCGCTACAAACATCTCGCAACCTCCGACATGTTACAGGTCATAGATAATGTGCATATTGTCCACTTGTCCTATGGGAAAACACAATCTCGTTGGCAACAACAGAGTACGTGCAATATTGCTAGACTCTAGTGGACACGTATGCATAGGAAGAGAACTGACTCACTTCTGCTCTAAAATCCATGGCCATCCATGGCACTATAGCGACTCTCAGTAACAGGTTGAGGAAAGCCCGTGACTTTGAAATGTCACGAAATGCACAAATCCAAGAGCAATGTACGCCATAAAGATCTGTAAGATAGATTTAATTGCAAGCCAAACGCTTTGGAATTGGGATTATACGGATTATACATACATGCATACATAATTGGCCATTACAACCCTTTAGTCAGGATTACGGCCTAGCTTCTCAACACCACTCATGTTGTGTGCGTTAATTTTATACATGAGTGGCGGGACCTACAGTTTAAAGTCGACTCCGAACGACAGATTTTTTGAGAAGCTTTCATGGCAATTTTTACTCTCAGAGTTTTTGCCAGAAATCTGCTGAGAGGAAGTCGCCGAGGAAATATTTTCATATTTTCGTTTTGATGTCTGACCTGGGATTCGAACTCGGGCCTTTCGTCTAATAAGCCAACACACTACCTACTAGACCACGGCGACTTCTCATTCTATTCTGTCACTAAAAGAAGCGATATTCGGCAAAGTGTGTATATTGCGTTAATACGCAGTCCTCACCCAGGCATGATTACATCTATAACGTTTCTAATCTATTAAAATTTCTTTATAAGCTTGTCATACTTACTCCATAACGTTTGAATAATACGGGGCTGGTATAGAACTCCCAGCTCTGAAACGAATGTAGGGTATTAAACAATGCAAAACAAATACCATCAATGGCTTGAATAACATTAAAGTGAGAAAGGGAATGCAGATAGGGATAGAGAGAGAGGAGAAAACATTTTATTGTAATGGCATTTAAGAAAACATACACGCAATACTAACTGATAAATTTAACTAACGACGGCCACTGTACAAGCTCGATCGAATGAATTACAAACACAAAAAACACTACAAGAAAAATGATCGTTTCATCAACAATGTTGTACAATGTAAGCATAAGTAGTAGATGTAGTAGTAGTAGTAGTAGTAGTTGTTGTGATCGTTACCATCAAATCATCATTAAACAACTACACCAACAACAAGAAGAAAAAACACTAAATAAACTGATGACGCCTAATGAAATGTCAAACTAAGCGCCAAATACCTTTAAGTTTTTTTCTCCCTCTCTCTAGCTCTTTTTTGTATAAAAATGTGTGTTTTTATAATAATAAATATTGTTGTTGTTGTTGTTGCTGTTGCTGATATGTGATGTGTTTTTTCTCTATAGTAGCCGTAGTAGTTGGGCGATATTGTTGTTGTTGCTGTTGTTTTGCATATTTTCCATTTGTTTTATAGCCAAAGCTTGTTATTATTAATGTTAGTTTTATTGTTGTTATTACATTTATTGTTGTTGTTGTTTACTTGGTACTTTATGAAAAATTATAATTACGAAGACATTGTTTTTGTTTTTGTTTTAATTTTTTTTTCTTATCCACTGTTTTAATGTTTTTTTTAACGTTCTGTTGATATTAACAGTTGACGTTGACGTTTTTACATACACTTTTACCGGCTACGAAACTGGGAATACAAATTGCCTTTAACGCCTCTAACGATTTATTGTATTTCGTTGTTGTTGTTGTTGATGTTGTAGATATTTTATATTGCAGCTCTCTATTGTGATGTTGCCACTGTTTCAACGGCATGTGCGCCTTAAGTACATGGTATTTGGCTTCCTTTTAATAATAAAATTGGGAAAAAAAAGAGTAACAAAAATATTCTGCTGCTGGTAGAGTAGTACTAGAGTGAATGTGAAAGAAGAAGAAAAAAATCGATGGTGATGACGGTGATGGTGACGGTGACGTTGACAATGATGACGATGATTAAGGAATGGGGGGCTAAAATAAAAACAGTTTAATTTTCTTGAGATCATCATCTAACTTCTCATTAAAGGTGACCACATACAACAAGTCATTAAGATCGTTTTGGGTTTCTTTTTTTCCCCCGTGAACATATTTTTCATTTGATTTGGTAACGTCACTTCATTTACGTCTTTCACTGCCTGAAAGTTATTGCAATACAGTGGTATTAAAGGAAATCATTGCTCTTCTTCTTCATGCTGCCAACGAAGTTGAGCAACTCCGGTAAACGGGCAGAGACTATTCAGTTTAAAGCTAACAATTGGAAGACCTTAAAGTCGTCGTAGTCTAGACGGTAGTGTGTTGGCTTTTGTTAGATGTAAAGCCTCTGTTCAAACGCCAGGTCAGGCGCTTCAAATAAAACGAAATCTGAAAAAATACTTCTTTCGGCGACTTCCTATCTATCAGCAGTCTTCGGACATAAACTCCGCGAGTAATTAAAATTGCCATCAAGGGTTTATCAAAAATTTGTCATTCAATGTTGACTTTAAACTGTAGGTTCCGCCTCTCATAGAGTGCTATGCTTGCTCTCTTTACACTATCGTACTATCTTAAAGTCGCCGTGGTCTAGTAAGTATCCAAGAGTTCGAATCCCAGGTCAGACATCTAAACGAAAATATGAAAATATTTCTGCGGCGACTTCCTCTCATCGGATTTCTGGCAAAAACTCTGAGTGTAAATATAATTGTCATGAAAAGTTTCTCAAAAATCTGTCGTTCGGAGTCGACTTTAAACTGTAGGTCCCTCCACTCATGTATAAAATTAACGCACACAACATGAGTGGTGTTGAGAAGCTAGGCCGTAATCCTGACCGAAGGGTTGTAATGGCCGCCAATTATGTATGTATGTATGTACCATCTCTGCAGCAGATTTGGAGGTTCAAAATAAATCCCCATATATGTACTTGAATCTTTCCTGCATTTTTCTAAAGCTATTATCCTACCAATGTGGTCTAGTTGCACTTGTGTATACAATGCTATATAATGATTACAAAAGTACAAGTCAATTAGAGTTGCCAGCCCACTGTCATCAATTCATATGTCCATACGTACATTCCAAGTTTATGAAAATTAAAAAACGGAGAGGCGAGGTAAAAAAAAAGTGCCGCCAAACACCGACAAGCGCTATTAATTAGATAAATATCTTGAAAAATTGTTGAACCGTAATTAGATTTGGTTTTTTCTGTTTTTTTTTCACTAAATTTTCTTTGTTTTTCGTTCAGTTCCACATTACATTCTTGCCACAGACGTACATACATTGAGACTGTTTCGTATTCATATGAGAGCGTTTGCCAGAAGTGTTAAAACACAGTGAGTAGACAACATCGACACACACACACACACACACATACGTACATACATAGAATGAGACTCTAACACTGACAAGTGATTAATTATTAGAACAGAGGTAGCCAGCAAGTTCATCAGCCAGTTATTTAAACAGGCATCCAACGGCATTTCATTTGGAAGAAACAACAACAAAAACAAAAATGTGGAATTGGCTGCGAATAGTATGGAATGGAATGGAATCTAACAGCACCGAGGCAGCTTCAACATGAGCAGTAATTACATGTCATATCAAAACAAATGCTTTCGTTTGCTCTAAATGGGTAGTAATCAACTCAACTCTACTTGTACTATTTAGAAAAAAGAATAAAACAACAATACCAACAACAACACTGGCATTCACCATAATCCAGCAGAAATGAGACAATCAACTGAATACCCACAGATACGTGTACATGTACTGAGAAATGATTACATGATTCCAATTCCAATCAATAGCTAGCCAGCCAGCAGTGGCCTCATATCGTTTATCGTTATTTTTGCATTTTTTTTTTCTTCGTTTATTTTTTATTCTTCGTTTGCATCACATGGTGGAATTTAAAATATTTTGCCATGTTTTTCTAACACTCAAGTTTCTTGCCTCTAACTTCACATGATTAATTGGCAATATTTAGTTCTTGTACTTGTTCTTCTTCTTGTTATAATATCAGCAGATAACAGCAGCTTCACTACTTTCTTTGGCTGTATGCTTTGATAACGATTTTCTTCGGTTCCCTCCCAAATATAAGGAAGTGGCAAAACTCACAATAAAAATCTATCAACGTAATCTGATATCCGCTTGATATTCCAGAAGAAAAAAAATGAAAAATTTGATTCTTTACCGTGTCATAATGGTTAGAATATGATGAATGAAACCACACCACCACCAGCACCTATTTGTGGTGGAGTATAGAAAACTGATTATCTCTACTCCCAATAGAAGCAGCTCAAAACAAAAAATAAAAATAAGAAATAAATAAACAAAACGAAATAAAATTAAAATGAAAACTAAAGTTAAAGAAATTAATCATCAATCAATCATTGTTTTCTAAACAAGAAAAAAAAACTTATTTCTTCTGGTACTCATATGGGTTCTTCTGGGTTCACATGGGTTAATAATGAAAATTATAAAAATCCAACACATGCTGGCTTGCAATCATAGTTTTAAAGGCAATTTTTTCTATCTGTCTTATACGAAGGCATTGAATTCTTAACTGTTCTGGTTTAATGCAAGAGACATGGTCTGTTGTATTCATTTAGATAAGCTTAGATGGGCTTCTTGTGATATACATAGAAAGATAAGTAAATCCGATAACAAGTTTGCAATACAAACGAAATTTTTGAAAGTGGTCTTCCAAGTGGTCTTCCAGAACAGGACACTAGCCCAGAAGGTGCTATATAAGGTAGTTTTTCTTCTTTCTTTTGAAAGCTGACTTTATTTCAGCAATTCCCAGTAGACCCATTTGCACAAATGCTGTTCATTCGATACCGCAGTCATCTTCCCCGGTTGCTAACACTTCTTATTTTCATGGTTTACTTATGATGCTGTATTAAATTTTAATTTTTAGACATTTTTTATCCATCATATTCAAAATTTCCAGCAATTACTAGGCAAGTCCTTCTTTGTTCGAGCTAAACCACTTCTAAGACGTTCGTTGGGCACCAGAAATCAGCAATAAGTATTCAAAAAATGAATAGAATCGAATCATATTCATAATTTCTGCTACTTATAAGCATTCATACTTATTTTAAAATCATGGAACCTCTACTCATATTCATAGTTTGAAGTACTCATCATATTCATACTTAACATGACGTGTGATATTGTTGATTTCGACTCTCCATAACTCTACATATACACGAATAAGTATGAATCGCGTACTCACTGAAAGGTTATGTGTTTGCTCTGCTTGCTGATTTGTCTTTTTTGCTTACGTGATTTTTTTCTTTCTTTGTAAATGCAACAACAACTAAGACTTTAAATTTTGCAAGCATTATAACACGTATTTTTCTAAACTCATGAATCTAAATCAGTAGGCTTATGAATCAAACATATTTCGAATAGTATGGGTATGATGTCAACGTTGTACGCATACGCATGGCAACCTGTACTTATAACTGAACGTTGTAATGAGTACGAATGAATCAGAATACATAGTTAAATTTCAATATTGTTGACTCACTTATATTCACAATTTCATAAGTGCTTATGAGTATCGAAAAACGATTCATTGCTGATCTCTGTTGGGCAAATGAAAGCTGATAGCATTTATGTTGACTAAAGGGTTTTATTAACTAAGTATGTAAGGAATTGTTAGATTTATTCTTGGCTCAGATGAGTTTCCTTTCGAGAACATTTGATGCCTGCGTTGTATATTAATTTGTGATATCACATTGGGACTTACATATGTGCATACATACATACATACATAATTGCTCTTTACAATCCTTCGGTAAGGATAATGGACCTAGTTTATTACACCACTTATATTATGTGTTTTAATTTTACACATGAGTGGGGGACCTACAGTTTAAAGTCGATTTCGAACGACAGATTTCTTTTTTTTGAGAAACTTTTCATGGCAATTTTATTTACTCACAGAGTCTTTGGCAGAAATCTGCTGAGAGGATGACGCCGAAGAAATATTTTCATATTTTCGCTTTGATGTCTGCCCTGGGACATAATATTGGTTCAAGTAGGGTGCGCCTTTAAATCTAATCTTATCGAACCTAGTGGCTTATTTAAAATTTTACAAGCAGCAAACAGTGGACAATATGGCTATCGTTGAGGAGTCAAATTCAAGAATTTAAAGGACATTTTGAAATATTTTCCTAATGAAATAAAAATCAAGATCTTTAAAATTGTGAATCGTCTATGTATCAAATTAATGAGCATTTGTATTGAAATTAAATTGTCCAGGTGTAAATGAAATTATTTATTTGAATGCCATACCACAACATAATCAAGATTTAAATTGTAATTTGAATTGAAAACAAAATCATTATCGTTTTGTAAAAATCTTTAAAATTTTTCAAAATTCCATACAAAAGTACAGTTTCAAATTGAAAACCAGGGAGATGGTTATCGCGGAATGTATCAACCGAGAACGCTTTAAAAAAAACCAACCAAAATACGAGAGTAGTATTCCTGTCATATTCCATGACACGTTTAAGGATGACAAGAGAAGTAGAAATACAAAGGAAAAAATGAAGAAGGTGAGTGAGTGTAATTTGAACTCGGCTTCGTTTTCACTATAGAAATGCTATTCAATGAATAGGTTTTCCTTACAATCATGGTTGCTGGCTGTATCAGCGAAAGAATACACTCTTGAATACACAGAATACCAGAGAGGGTAAAAATGTATGAATGAATGGTGGTTTGGTTTGGTTTTGGTTGGTTCTTCTTCCATTCAATGCATCAATTATGAAAATTATGTTTTACTAATGATTTAATGTACAACGAATACTATGAATTGAAAATGTTCGAAAAAAAAGAACACGATTCTTTTCAATTGGCAACAACAGTAACAGATTTTTTAATTTCATTATACGACACAATACCCCATAAGAGGCGTAATGGTGTTGCAACCTTCATTGTCAGCACCATCGTCAATGCCACACAGCCAACAGCACAGAGGCAGTAACATTTGGACAATGGCAATGAGTATGAAGAGTTTCCCCGAAAATTTCTATAAAATAATGATTGTAACTGTAATTGTAATTGTAACTGTAACAGTAACTGTAATTTCATTTTCATAATTTATCCTTACTAACCATCTCAGCTAGAGATATTCAATTGCACTCTGACAATGCTATACATGGCATACGAGTACATGTCTAACTTACATATGTGTTATAGAGACCCTTAGCTTAAGTTGTAATCACAAGAAGATGTTGATGCTGGAATACATGACTTTTGTAAGCATCCCATCGCAAGCTTTGTTGGCAAGTATATGCCAGTGAAGGGGAGGTTTTTAGTTGACTCAGTTGGAAAGAAAGTTATTTTAACATGTAATAACGAGTAAATCATTAACAGAAAACCAAAAAAAAAGTAAAGAAAAGTTGCAAAAAACATATGAATGTGAACGTGCATAAATGAAGTCATATTTTTTGAAGAGGACAGACAATACAATGGGCAAGGAAGGGGGAGTGGTTTGAAATCAACTCAACTACTGTACTGTAGCAATTATAAGGGAAAAGTTCTATGTGACGTAAAATATAATCAACATCAACGCCATTGTCGCTACCATCATATGTACATACATATGTATGTGCCATAAAGGGAAAGTTTATTGTTAAAATACATTAAATATATGAATATATGCACATAAGTATGTACATATGTATAATGTTCATGTTCATATCTAAAACTGTTTACATACATATTTACAGCAGTTGTATGACCCACGGAAAAGAGATATTCCCAGCTCCCTTGGCAAGTTTTCCGATTAAGTATGTACTTATCGAGTTCCTAATTCGTCAATTGACGTTCGAGGACGCTGTAATGCAAATAAAAATAAAAAGGCCTACAAACATGCAACAAAGGGAACTCTGCTATACCACCAAGGTTATTCAGAAATCTGTATAACGATGCAGAAAACCAACAGTAGACGAAAGTGTTGAACCATTTTGTGTAAAGTTGACTGCAACTTGGCAAGCATACAGAAAAAAAAGTATCCTCAAGGCAATGACAGTCTACACTGGACACATAACTCTTAGTATGAAGGAAGGAAGACAGCAGTAAAAAATCGGTATTATGTGTTACAATGATTCTCAGATTCTCTATTAGGGTCTACACACTTGCATACATCGCTGACATCAAAGCAGAGCAAGCAACAACTTTCCTCTGCAGAAACTGTGAAGGAGACAGCAATGAAAAATCTGCAGCACAGTTATTATGCGTCTAGTATTGGTAAGATTTCTAGGGTTTCCAGATTTCCATACATAACCGACATCTAAGCAGAGCAAACAATTGCCTTTGTAAAAATATCGTCTTGGTTCCACCTGTTTCAGAGCAAATAAAACTGACAACATCAGCCCTTTCGATTGCAGTTTGGTCTCACACATGTCAGCGGATCAAAGTTCCATGATACATTCACTGTTGAATTATCACCAAATCGCAGCTGATGGTGGCAAGTGTTGAAAAGTAGGTCCCAAACTACTACACCTAGTATAAGAAGTTATGTAGAGATATCTCACTGGATAGGTTAGATTTAAAAGTCAGAGTTTGTTGTGTGCTTATCAGCAATGAACCGTTTTTTCGGTACTTATAAGCACTCATGAAACTGTGAATATGAGTCAACAATATTTAAATTTAACTATGTACTCTGAATACTCACAACAATATTGATTTATAAGTACAGGTTGCAATGAGTACGCATACAACGTTAACATCAAATTCATACCATTCGAAATATGTTTGATTCATAAGCCTACTGATTTAGATTCATGAGTTTAGAAAAATACGTGTTATAATACTTGCAAAATTTAAAGTCTTAGTTGTTGTTGCATTTACAAAAAAGAAAATAGACACGTAAGCAAAAAGACAAATCAGCAAGCAGAGCAAACATATCACCTTTTAGTGAGTACGCGATCCATACTTATTTTATGCTTCGTGTATGTGTAGAGTTATGTAGAGTCGAAATCAACAACATCATACTTGTTGTTAAGTATGTATATGATGAGTACTTCAAACTTTGAATATGAGTAGAGGTTCCATGATATTAAAATAAGTATGAATGCGTATAAGTGTCAGAATGATTCGATTCTATTCTTCTTTTTGAATACTCATTGCTGATCTCTGGTGCTTACAGTCATCGTAGTCTAGTAGGTTGTGTATTGGCTTATTCGATGTGAGACCTAATAAAACGATTATCTTGAAATAAATATTAATTTTCCGACGGCTAATAATTCAATAGCTCAGATAAAACTTTTCTAAATAATATCATGCGGTACTCTCTTTAATATTCAACCATAATAATTTCAAATATTTGCCTTTCTTTATCTAATAAGGGGGAAATGCTCAAGGCACAACAAACACTTGTTAAAAAAAAGTAGGTGGAATACATACAATTTCCTTAAACCATTAACAAATAAAGAAATTATTAGGCCCCAATCTATTGTTTTTCTTCTGTTTTTGTTTGTCACAAAAGAAAATTCGAAAATTTTTCATTTTAAATCTGTGATCAAACATTTTCACACACACAAAAACTATGAAAATATTCATTCCCATGACAGTTGACGGAGCGTTTCTTCACACAACGTGTATACCATTCAGTGACAATTAGTTTTTTGGCCAATTTTTATGTTAAAAGCCAAGTTAATGTGGGAATTATTTTGAAAATAAATAAAACAAAAAAAACATTGGATTTCGTCGAGATTGAATATTTTTTTAAGCGTACAATCAATGAACGGATGGCTGACATTTGTCGATAAACAAAAAATTAAATCCGAAAATAAAAATTTGAAATCTTTTCTGTTAGCCAAACAGCAGTACAGATCGCACAGTCAGTCAATCAGTCAGTCATTCGTATGCCAACTATTTTATTGTCAATTTATCTCTTCTCTAATGTTGGATTACGCTGTGCTGACTGCCATCTTTATTAGAAAAATTTTTGAAATTTAAAAAAAAAATTGTTTTTTTTTGGTTTGAAATTGAACAAATGTTTTCAGGAAATGTTATACAGTCTACATGGAAATTGCAGACATTTATCTGCCATAAACATACTCGCATAGAAAATGAACAGAATGCATTACTATTTTTTTTTTTTTAAGAAAAATGTTCCCTCAGTTGTCATTGTATTCTGGCATCATTATACGAGTATTTCCAATCATCCAATCAGCTCTACCGACCGACTATTACCTCTGTTTGTTGATGGATCGTACAATGTACATAGGCTTGCATTATTAAATTTACAGATGTATTATGAAATATTTTTAAACAGTATGTGGTAAAATTAAAACCACACTCCGATAGATAGTCATGATCCATTTGAAGTGCTTAGCTTTAAAATCACACATATTTGAATGGAACATACTCCACATTGTTAGCATATTAAGGACCTCCAGCGTGTCGATCAGAGATCAGCAGTGAATCGTTTTTTTGCTACTCATAAGCACTTATGAAATTTTGAATATAAGTGAGTCAACAACATTGAAATTTAACTATGTATTCTGATTCATTCGTACGTACTACAAGGTTGATTTATAAGTACAGGTTGCAAAGAGTATGCGTACAACTGTGACATCAAACTCATACCATTCGAAATATGTTTGATTCATAAGCCTACTCATTTAGATTCATAATTTTAGAATATAATACTTATAATACTTATGAATGATTCGAATGACTCGGCATCATTCAACAAAACTTACATCCTTAGTTGTTGTTGTATTTGCAAAAAAAAAGAAAAAATACACATAAGCAAAAAAGACAGAGCAGCAAGCAGAGCAAACATATAACCTTCTAATGAGTATTTTCGTGTTCGTGCGCGATTCATACTTATTTGTATATATTGAGTTATGGAGAGTCGAACAGAGTCAACAACATCATACGTGTTCTTAAGAATGAATATGAGTACAGGTTCCATGCTATTAAAATTATGAGTATGATTCGATTCTACTTATCTTTTAGAATACTCATTGCTGATCTCTGCTCCAAAAGTTTGATGAATAGGAATACCTTCTTCGATTACTGCAATGTTTTCCACATAGCTTTCTGCTCTTTTCATATGGTGTAAGCTTATTTCTTTCGGTTTGGCGAATAAGTTTGTATAATTTTCTTAAATCCCTTACATAGAATGTGTCATAAATTAATAAGCACTGCTCCGTAAAGTTGGATGGATGACCGGGAATTGAACTACAGGCTCTCGCCTAATAAGCCGACACACTACTTACCAGACTACGGAGACTACCGATTTCGATAAAGGAATTGCCGTACCGTTGATATTTGGGCGATATTTGTGCTGGTTTTTTTTTAATATTGCCGGTAGCTTGAGAGCTTAGAGAGTTTCATAAATACAATGTGTCTTATTGAATTTAATTTTTTATTGTGTTGTAGATATTATTGATTATTGAAATCCTCTTGAATAGTAAAAGTAAAATAGTTTCATTAATTTTATTACCCACTGTTCTGTCTATGTGTCGTTGTTGTTGTATAAATGGTATTGAGAATTCTATTTTGTAAAAATCACCATAATGTGTCATTTAATAATCATGCCACATTGTACATGTGCAATACACAGCAATGGCAACGACAACAATAGCAACAACGAAAAAAATATGAGAAAAAAATGAAACTTATTAATAACAACAGAAACATGTTACAATAATGGCAACAACGACAACAACATCAAAATCCAAATACATATAATATAATGAATACAAGAAGAAAAAAAGTAGCTTTATCCGTCTGTCCTTTACGGTGTTTTTGTATTGTATTGTGTGTGCGAAATTTTCCTACACACCAGCCAGCCAACCAAACAACCAACCATTCAACCTCATCATGAACACGAATCAACAACACAATCACTGACGACCTGACATTATTTGTACTCTCGTACGAGTATTATTGCAATTGTCGTCATTACCAGCCAGCCAGCCAGCCAGCCAACCAACCCATCCATCTATCACTACCATTGGCATGGCATGGCATAAACATGAATTTTTGAAAACGTATTCGAATACAAAATGTCGTCGCCATTATGAAGAATATCACATCACATCCTGTACTATTCGCATCAATCCCCCTCACACATATACACTGATATTCTGGTTTACATTAGCGGTAGTAAAGGGAGCCAGAGATGCGAGATACAATGCGAAGCGTTGCAATGTCATACGTTTAAGCACGTTGTAATACAATGATAAACAAGCACGACAAAAAAAAAAAAAGAAGAAGAAATAGTACTTGTTATGGGTATGGGGATGAATGGTATATAACGGCGTATAACGAATCAGTCTCCTGTTACAACACAATAGTGTTGTTGTTATTTTTATATTGTTGCTGTTGTTGTATTGTATTCATTCCCTGTGTACATTAAATACTGGGGGAAAAAATATGACAATTAAACACGAAAAAAAAACAATTCAAAATAAAAAAATGAAGAATTCTTCTCAATTGAATTCGTTAACGCAAATCGGCGTTTTTGGTGTCTTTTCTTTACGCTCCCCCTCCAACTATTTCATGTTCTCCTTCTCCTACACCCTCTTTTGGGTATTTTGTCTCTTCTTTCCTTAGTTCATTACAAAATCCAGAGCTGGAAATATGAATGTTATGCACTTGTATTGTTGCAACATATACGTTGAATAGGTTGGGGTAGTGTAGATAGGATAGCTGGCTGGCTAGCTGGCTGTGCAATAATAAGTGCAGCAGCGATATTTTATGGCATAATCATGTCATTAAAAATTGTTGTTAAGTTTTAGAGAAAAATCAAAACAAAAAATAAACAAAATTAAAAGATACCATTTAAATATATATATTTTTGTTTGTTTGTTTGTTGTTGTCTAATGTCGTCACTGGTTCTTGATGATGGGAAAATGATGGAAATTGAAAATAAAAATTTCAAACGAAAAATTCCATAAAATTGATAATGAGCCTCATTATGGATAATACTACTCTGCTGCTGATGTATGTATGTATGCTTAACAATAAATTGTGCAATTATTTCCATCATCATTATTTAAATTCAAATTATTTTAAAACGTTTCGTTTAATCAAAATTTAAAAGCTTACAAATGGGAATAAAATTGAAGAAGATTATTGCATTAATGTGCTGCACAACGTCCATTTCATTGAGGGGCTCATAGAGCTCATTATTGAACCGGATGCGGAAATTATAGCCTACTCGCACTGAACCGATTACTTGTCTCTCAAATACTGTCAAGGTTGATATATCAGTGCTTTATATGTTTTTGCATCATAAAGAAATACGGGGCGGATGAGCGACTTCTAGGGTGTTATAGTTTTGTCGTACGAGAAAGGTCTCGGAGGTATCGGCAACAGAGAGCATCTGTTAGCAAGAGTGATCCTACGCTTGATCTCCAGATTGACAACATTTTTGCTGGTAATGGCGAAGCAAAGATAAATGGTGTTGAATAGGATAAGATGGTACGGCTTAATATGCAAAACAAGGTAAAGTTTCTGATTGCGAACAACATGGCGACCTACAGAATGATCTTTGCCTTGCTCTATTTAAGTGCATTCGAGGCTTTCCTCAGCTTACTCGTGACCCTCCCTGGATGGCATACTACCACCCGCTAGATGTTAACTAAATGCGTGCAGCGCACTGACCGTGAACTTTAAATTTGAGTTGTAAGCAAGGCTTGTAATCCGCCTCGTAAAAACATTATCCATTGAAAACTACAAAACAAGCATCTATCAAGATCGCATCAAAATTTGACACTAACTGACAAGTCCTGCTTACCGGATATGGACAAACACAATCAGGGCTTTGCATTAAAATCATGACTCCTTTAGGATCAATGAATTTATTTAACAGTATTTGCGTTAGACTATCGAGAAAATTGAAGTCAAATGAAAAAATGTGCTCAACCTTGGCAAATACAGTGGTCAACCCTTCCACTACTTCTAAAGAAGTCATTTACTAGTAAGCAAAGCCTTTTCGCATGCCTCCCCATAACGCAATGGCCCCCGTAGTTAGATATAGTGACAGAGATATCGCTACGATCTAATTAAAGTAGTTGATTGGCATGATGCCTATCCAATTTAGGTAGGGTGAGTCCGGTAATTAAAATAGAATCTTTCTCCACACATGATTTGGCAGCCTAGTCGCCATGATCTAGTAAGTAGTGTGGTTCAAACCCCAGCCCCGGACATCTCGCACGAAACTAAATACGAAAGAATATTTCTTTGGCGAATTCCTCTCTCAAAAACTCTGAGAGAAAATAAAATTGTCATGAAAAGTTTCTCAGAAATCTGTTGTTCGGAGTGACTCGAATCATTTATCAAAATTTACAGTTTTTGTTATTGTTGGATTTACAAAGAAAAAAAGAAAACAGACACATAAGCAATAAAGACAGAGCAGCAATCAGAGCAAACACACAACCTTTTAGTGAGTATTTTAGTGTTTCTATGCGACTCATACTTATTTTGTGATTCGTGTATATCCATTCTATAACGTTCTAAGTGTACTTAGAACGTTTTTAATGTTCTTGCATTTTTAAATTCTACGTTCTCTAACTTAAATACTGTCAAAATTTGGTTAAGATGCGCCGATCCGTTCCGAAGTTATAGGGAAAAATCTACTTAGAATACACATACAGTCGTATGTCGCGTGAAAACTTTTTGAGCTCATAACTCAAAACACACTTTTTTAACTTAGAATGTTATAGAACGGAGGCGTCGATATGTTGAGTTATGGAGAGTCGAAATCAACAACATCATACGTGTTGTTAGGTATGAATATGATGAGTACATCAAACTTTGGATATGAGTAGAGGTTCCATGATATTAAAATAAGTATGAATGCATATACATAACTATGAGAAATTATGAGTATGATTCGATTCTACTCATCTTTTTAAATACTCATTGCTGATCTCTGGTGTGAACCACACTGTCATAAAAAAAAAACAACAATTGACTTCGACAGCAACTTTAAAGGGTTTTTAATTTTTCAAATTACGTTTTGATGTAGCATATCAATCGACTGTCACCTCCTGTAATTTGTTTAATTTCTTCGTTTTGTTTTGAATTCAAATGCTTTTGAGATTAAGGTTTCACTTGCATCGCATAGGAATACCACCTACGCGCACTATTCAAAACTTTTGAATCCTAAATTTGTTTTCTCAACTTCTTTTTTTTTGTAAATTATTGTTGCCGTTGTAAAATTAATGCCACCAACAATGCTCTTCAATGTGTTGCTCAATATCGGAATCGAATTCAAATGCACTTGATTATTTGCAAAAAAAAAAAAAACAACAAAAAAATTATTTTAAAAATCTGAAAAAAAAACAACTTGCAACACAGAATCAGAATGTCTGTCATTCGTTGTTGCACACAAAAATTATGAGAACTCAAGTGTCTGACTTCATTTCTAAGTCAACAACCGAACCGAAACAGCACTCAGCAGCACTTCAAAACAGACCCGCACATTCGTTAAGTGAATGAATGGAATTGAACGACTACTACAGAGCAGATATCGAGAGTGTGTGTGTGTGTATATTTTTATATGCATGTGGTGTTAAGTAGACTTCAAAGCACGCCTCATGGTGGCACTACCAACACCATTCGTAGACATCTACCAACGATACGTTGAAATTAACCAGGATTTTGTTATTTTGTGGTTGTAATAATGATGATGATGATGATGATGATGATGAGTGTGTGTGTGTGTGTGTTTGTGGATATGGAATTGAAACTGAAATCAAAGTTGTTGCACGTATAAATAAGAACAACAACAACAACTACAGCCATAATACACCATACAATTCGTTTATGTTTGCAAGTGTAGGAAATTTGATTTGTTTTCTCTATAGCCGTACTATTCCAACACACATATAATGCGGCAATGTCTACATTACATGGCAATCGTAATGAAAAGAGAGAGAGAGAGAGAGAAAGTGCGAAAACAGAAGCATGTAAAAATCCAATAACTGGTAAATAGGCAGGGCGTTACTTTGTAATCTAAAATATGACACACCCACCCTTGGCGTACACACACACATACGACATTCATGCACTTACAAAGCCATACAGAAGCCCAACAAAATTATTCTGTTCTATTAGACAAATTGTTGTATAACAATAATAGCTATTATTAGTTATTGTTGTTGTTGCTGTTGTTGTTGTAATATTTTCCCTAGTCATTGCAAAGCTTTACCCTCAAACCATGTTATAGCAGCACAAAGCAAGAGAGTTAGAACGAGAGAGAGAGAGCGTGTGGCTCACGCTATCAACAATTTCTTCTTTTTTTTTTCTTTCTTACTTTTTTTCTATTGTTAGTTAGGTTGGTATCACATTGTTTGCTATTGTTGCCACTTACTACTCTATTGCTGTGTATGTTGCAATATCCACAACAGATATCACATGCACACACTCACACATGCACTCGTAATAAAGAAAAACAGAAAATAACGGTAAAAAATCGAACATAAGTGCGTTGATATAAATGAATAACGGTTTGCTATGAATGGATGACGGTTTGAATGCCTGGTTAGTTATGGATGATTGTGGATAATACAATGCACAAACACACACACTTTCTTTCTCTCTCTCTCTCCCTATCTGACATACACTTATTCAATCTCCTCTCATTTTAAATGAAAACTTTTTTCTGTTATTTCAAGTATCACTTGAGTATGATGAGCATGTGAGAGAGTTAAGAATCTCCTTCATACCACCACTACACATGCATACATACATATTCATTTATATACCCGGATACAGCAGCAGTTACAACAAAAACAAAATTATATCATCGTCATCATCAGCCGTATGAGATTTTCGTTTATTTTTTTGTTTTTTTTTGCCAGTCATTTTAAATAATGAATTCGTAACTGAGCAATAAGCTTATATCATTGATTTTAATCAACGTAATTTATTTAATACCAATTGAACCACATAAGCTTACCATAAACAGAAAAAATTTAACATTTGGCTCTTGGATTCCAATTGATTGCTATCCCCATACTATCATCCCAGACAACTCATCCACTTGTGCAAATAATTCTATAAGATTCAAGCATTAATTCTGATTTTTATGCTGGATTCGAAACAATTGTGTTTGAACGCTTTAACCTCTTCCATAACAACCCTACGTCACATCTCCTTAATAAATAACATCTGGATTAACTTGTCTTGATTAACTCTTAATACTTTGAATATTTCAACCAAAAATAAGTGCATCATGTAAATACATACATATGTGGTCGTCATGATATCATCAGTTTCATAAAAATTTGAAAAATAAAAACTTCTTTAATAACTCTGACTTCCACGCATTGCCTTAAAGCCGTTTACATTTAAATGTAAAGTCAAGTATGCACAAATAAATACGTGTGTAAATGTAATTATTACATACATTTTTTACACCATGTACACACACACCTATACAACACAACACAACTCATGTGAAGTACGTACGACACATTTGATATACAGAATGAATGCGTTTTATAGTAGATTTAAAAAAGAAATTGTTTATTTTTCATTTCTCTTTACTCTACTCGACATTTTTCAAATTTTTGTTGTTGTTGTTCTAGCTCTGTTACTACTGCTGCTATTGCAAATTTGTTGTACAATGGTTGTATTGTTGTGTATGTATGTATGTATTGCTGTTGACATGGTTTTTCTTTTTTGTATAAAATTTAATTGAATTTTATACAATAAAAATTGTGTTTGCTTAACTTGCCACTTTGGGTTTAAGCCAGCCAGCCTCTGTCCCTCTTTGCGTTCCTTTGCTCCACTGCACTCACTGCCTACACATAGGTATAGAGGTGGCAAGCTTATACACAGATGATATGTATGCGCGTTGTTGTCACTTACACTGCAACTTATAGAAAGAAGGTGGGGTAGGTAGCGTTGTTGTTTGAAATCGTTGCCTTCAATGAATCGTGGCCAGATTAATTACAACATTTTGCAGCCACTATCCATACGACTATTTTAAGCCTTATTGTGTTTCTGCAACTGATTTTCCTGTACCGGAATAATGCAAAAAATATGAGACAAAAAAACAAAAGAACACACACACACATTTGCCATTAATCCAGCCACTAAAAAAACAGCAGATGAAATGTATTTTCATTTAAATTTAATAAATTCGGTGATATTTATTTACAAATACATACATATGTACATACAGTGAGCGTCAAAAGAAACTGTACACAAAACAAAAAATATACATTAATAAATTACCGTTATTTTTATTTTAAAATTATTTCATTGCCAGTTTTTAAAATTGAAACAAACAAAGAAATTACAAATATTTTCGAAATATTGTCAAATTTTTGAGGGTAGCGGTAAAATTTGAGTTTAGAATTTTATCCATAGTGTACAGTTTCTTTTGACGCTCACTGTATGAGCATGTTGCTTGAGTAGTATACTCTGGGTTAGGCTCTAAGTAATTTGACATTTTTGACATGTGTTGCCATAAATATTTTGAATAGAATTGTTTAAAATTATTTTTAATATATTTTATTTGACACACTACTTACTAAAAATGCCTCGACGGTTGGTTGGTGTCCGCCTATGGGAGCTTTCACTGTATTTGTATATTTTATTTAATTTTTTTTTTATTATTAACTCAGCAAATATTTTTAAAATCATTTACCACAACAAAAAATAACATTAGTAGAATCTAGGGACGACAAGAGAAAGAAGATCAATGAACGCCCTGGAATGTAAAAAAGTGATTAAAAATTACTGCAGGCATGGAACGGTATGGTACGTTACTACCCAATCATTAAGAAGTGATCGGTAATGATTAAGCGAAATGTGCAAAGTAACGTCGTGAAGTTAATTAATTTTATATTTGTTGTGGATCCGGCATACTACTTACTACGTATCTGTAAAAATGTCGAGATATCTATGCAAAAGAGCTTAGTCGACTTTATAAGAATCAGGGGTACTAAATAAAGGACCATCTTAAGCGCTCATAATCAATTAAAAAAATACAGTGAAGAATGATCTTGGACCAAAAAAGAGTCAAAGAGTTCAAGTTCAGAGTTTTTGATTCATAAATAAATACTTACTCACTTACTAAACAAACAAACCTTTTAATTTTTCCAAAAAAAATTGCTTTGTGTGTGTCTCTTCCTCTCCTCCTTTTTATTTAAATGTCTTGAAAATGTCCTTTAGAACACATAAATAATAATAAAAGAATAAAACCATTTTTTAAAATAGAATATTTTTTGAGCGTAAGCTTGAAAAGATCGATGACTAACTAAACTAAATAAATAAAAATGCATACAAAAAAAGCATGTGTGTAACACTGGACTGACGAGATGCAAGCAGAGTTGAGTACCAAAGTACTGCCCAACACTGGTAGTTGAAAAATTCGTTTTGTTAGTTCAAAAAATAAACGTTCTCTTCCTTAACAATTCGCACATTCTTTTTCCGTTTCCGGTTTGTATAAGTAAAAATTAAACTCTCTGTTTGTTTAAACATTTGTGGTCTGTCTGTCTAGTAAGTTAGCAAGCTTATTAGACGACGCCAAAGGCCACGGTTCAAACCCCAGGTGAGGCAATCAAAATGAAAAAACACAAACTATAAATAAATATGGAGTGGCTGTGTGTGTATGTTTATAGGGTAGGTAAGTAAGTAGGGTGTGTGGTGGGTGGGGGACGGACGGACGTGTTTGCTTGCTTGCTTCCCCTCCTTCCTCTGCTGCTGGTTTGTGTAGGATGTGACAGGGGGGAAAAGGGGAGGAGGTGCTAAGGTGGTAAGAAGACAAAATAAAAAAAGTTGCATGGAGAAAAAAATGGTTCCCACGACGAACAGGACAGGAGGGGAGGGGGGAGCAAAAGGATAAAATTAAATTTTTAATTTTTTGAAGTGTGGTGAATTTTGTTGTTGTGGTGAGTTTCCAGTGTGGTGAGTTTTTACAAAGTGTGGTGAATTTAGCCGGTGTGGTGAATAAAATCGAAACTCACCAAAGTGCCGTTATTCGAAATGGTACTGTATTAACATATATCAATGTACTGTATATTGTAAATTGGGCGGTGTGTGTCTGGAATAAGTAATTTTCACCCCTATTAGCGAAGGCATTCACCGACAGGCCTGGTTACTACTGAGAACTGTATTATCAACGGTGTGGTTTGGATTAAGGATAATTAATTAACACTGATAAAAGCAAGTACACTAACCGAACGAGTAAAGAACGTAGTGCTGCCATGTGTCATTTTATATTAAAATTCTAAACAAATTAAAATTAGAAAACTCATACAAAAATTACATTTAAATTATTTTATAAATTAATTTTTTAATAATTTCTTTCTTTTATATTATCCATATAATGCTTGCAAAAGAGCTACAAATTGAAAATTCTTTGTCGAAAGATTTATAATTTTTGTGCTATGTTCGCAAGGCAATCCGGATCTAAATTTAACATCAAAAAATAAATTTAATTACTTTGGGATTTTTATCCTTTGGTGATTCATTTTTCAAAAGTTGGTTCACAAATTTTTATATGGCAACATTGTTCGTAGTTACCGTTCTATTCGTTTAAATATTTACGCTTATAAATATAAAACTTGGTAGCATCCTAATTTGCTTTATTTTTTTAAATTATATTGATCTAAGACACAAACCTTAGTTAACGGTTTTAACATTGTCGCTAAGACAGTTTATATTATAAATAGAAAATAGAGTTACCATATCAAAATATAAAGAGTGCAACTTTGTTAATCCCACAGTACCTTTTTAGGGAGCTAGTGAGTTCAGCAATTGGGTTGAAATTAAATTGGATCGGAAATTTCTATGGTAGAATTAGCCAAACGTTCGCGAAATGTACGTTAATTTTTAACATAGAAAAAGTGATGGAAATCCTTATCTAAACTTCATTACGATTTGCTAATCGCTCTCATTGCGTGTCATTTTGTAAAAACGAAGGTATGTACGTTCTGCTAAGTTTCGTGAACGTTTGGCTAATTCCTCCTTGTGAGCACTACACAAGAACTGAAGACAGTTGGTTGGTTTTAATTAGGAAATGAATTTCGTGTACGAATTATTTATGAGCTGGAAATGAACTAACATTGCCAAGACAGTTACGCCTTCGCCTTTAAAAAACAGTTCCCCATTTTTTTATAAGATAAAACAATAGATTTTTGATATTATTTTTAACAATTTTTATATTCTAAGATATTCTCTCATTCATTTTGTTTATTTATTTGATTGATTCATTCATTATTGATTTTTATTTGTATTTATTAAAAGAAATATTATTATTGTATTGCTATATAAAGACGATCAATCAATAACAACAGTGTTTGATTTTCTTTGTTTATTATTTTGCAATTATAATAATTAATAATTAATTTAATAAAAACAAAAAATAATATAAATTTTTCTTTTCAAAATTAAAAAATAAAACAACAAACAAACCAATTACAATTAAAAAAAAACGATAACTATTAACGAGAAATTTAATTATATTCTTTAAAGTTAATAATTATTAAATTAATATTATTTTAAACAACACAATCATAGATGATTATTAATTAAATAGAAATAAAATAACATTAAAACTATACAAAATTCCTTTATAACAAACAACATAATTAATAAATTCATTATTGAAATAAATTTAATTAATCAATTAATAAACATTTTTAATATTTTATGCTAATTTAACTGAATTATTTTAAAAATAATTTAAATAAAAACAAATTGTTGAAAGTATTTTTCTGTTATTATTTTTACATTTTCTTTTATTTATATTTTTAATAATTTATTTAAATATCTTCGTTCTGTTTGTTTGTATGTCTACTATTTATATTTTAATACCAAAAATTATTTGGTAAAATTTTAAGATTATTTTTTTAAATTTAATTTAAATTTTATTCAAAAAAAAAAATGCGAAATAATAAATAATTATTTCAAATTAAAATTATTTTTATAAAAGAAGATTTTTTCTTATAAGGTTAAGTAAGTTATTTCCAAATATAGAAGGCGTATCACGTTTTATTTACTTAAGTTCCAAAGGGTTAATGGTGAACATTCGCTCCGTTTTAACAGAGTGAAGGGAAGGATATAGTAACACTGGCCAAAACCCAATGCCTAAGATGTATAGGGCTTACCGCGCGCTGGAATAACAGCACACAGCAGAAAACGATGTTAAGCAATAAAATAAGTATTACGTTTAAGAAGAACACCATATTATGAGTATCCGTAACAGAGATCAGCAATGAGTATTCAAACAGATGAGTAGAATCGAATCATACTCATAATTGCTGATACTTATACGCAATACTTATATTCGAATCATTCATAAGTATAGGGTGTTTTTTATAGAGGTATAGAACTTTAAGTTGGCATTACTTTTCAAGATGGCGACCGATTTAACAGCTGTCAAGTGATTTATTCTCAGTTTGGTTTGGCAATTCATCATGAATAGACTCACGCCTGAACAACGCTTGCAAATAGTGCCATTTTATTTCGATTTATTGAAAGACACGTTTGGTGACCGCCTAATTTCACGTTTTGGACCTGTGAATTGGCCTCCAAGATCTTGTGATTTAACACCGCTAGACTACTTTCTGTGGGGCTATGTAAAGTCATTGGTGTATGCGGTAAAGCCACAAACGCTTGACCATTTGGAAGACAACATTCGCCGTGTTATTGCCGATATACGGCCACAAATGTTGGAAAAAGTCATCGAAAATTGGACGTCCAGATTGGACTACATCCGCGCCAGCCGTGGGGGTCATATGCCAGAAATCATATTTAAAATGTAATGCCACAAGATTATCTTTCGGATAAATAAAATTCATGTCAATCGAATAATCCATCGTTGTTTTATTGCAGCCTAAAGATCTATACCTCTATAAAAAAACACCCTATATTATAAGTATTTTTCTGAAGTTATGAATCTAAAAGAGTAGGCTTATGAATCAAACATATTTCGAATGGTATGAGTTTGATGTCAACGTTGTACGCATACACATTGCAACCTGTACTTATAAATCAATGTTGTGTGGTGAGAATGAATGAATCAGAGTACATAGTTAAATTTCAATATTGTTGACTCATTTATATTCAAATTTACATGAGTAGTGAAAAAACGATTCATTGCTGATCTCTCTGATAGGCATCCAAGCATCGGAAAGTGACAGAGAAGATGTTGAGCAGTCTCCTCTTCGCTATAGCTTTTACAGAAGGCGCTTTAAGACATTTCCAATTTCTCGTCATGTGCATCTAGAGGAACACTATGCCCCCATAACCGGGAACCTATATCGTTGAAATGAAGCTTTATAGTGTTGTTCATGTGTCATCATCTTCGAAAGGAAGCGTTGGCCACAGTAATCTGCATGAAAGTTTAATGAATTTTTGTGATCTTTCAGCAGATATTAAGTAGCAAGAAAATAAATAAAAAAGGAATATCTTTCTCTTAAAATTTTACCAAATATTATTTGGTTAAATATAAACAAACAATATTTAAACGATTATTATTATTATTATATTTTTTTCTTTCATTTTTTTTGTTAAATTTGTTTTAAAATTTTCATTTCATATTTTAATCATTTTGGATTTTGTGGACGGATATTCATTTTTTTTAAATAAATTTTTGTTATTTCTTTTATATTGTTTATAGACTGTATTATTTTATTATTATTATTGTTATTTTATAGTAATTAATCAAATATTATGTATTTTATTTGAATTAAATTTGTTTCGTGTTTTATTTTTGCTTTTATTTTTGCTTTTATTTTTTTTATTGAGATTTTTGAATATATTTTTCTTATTGCTTTTCTCTGTTTATAATGTTGTTTAAGTGCTGCTGTAGTAAGTATATTGTATTTGAATTTCTTTCTTTTATGATTTAAGTTCTGTTATTGTAATAGTTTTTTTTTGTCTTATTTTCTTTTTTTCTTTAATTAATTTAAAGCTTAAAAACTTTTCTTATAAATTTTATTTTCTTTGTATTTCTTCACAATTCTTCAAAAATGCATTCTAATTCTTGTAAAAAAAATTTTAAAATTTAAAATTAAGGAAGCCCCAGGTAACTTTATTGATGATAAATTACTCAAAGGAAATTCGGGTTTTCATCTCTGTGTTATAAATTAATAAAACTACTTAGCCACTTAAGGAATTATTTTAACTCTTTAGTCAAGATTACGACCTAGTTTCACACACCACTCATGGTGTGTGTTAATTTTATATATGAGTGGCTTGACCTTGGCTCCGAACGACAGATTTTTAAGCAACTTTTCATGGCAAATTTATTTAATCCCATTTTTTTTTTGCCAGGAGAGAGGAAAAGTCACCGAAGAAATATTTTGTGCAGATTGTCTCACGTCTAATAAGCCAACACACTATGCGGTGACTTCAATTAACAGAAATTAACACACATAAAATACATACGTACATAAACCGATGCTCCCAAAGCATGCTTAATATCGGGAGACGTATGATAATTAGAACATAATGTTTATGGCTAGAAAGTATCATTGGCTTGGACGTACATTATGAAAGGGAAACTGATGACATTAGGCCAGTGGTGTTGTGCTAATTTTTCTTTTACCGGAACGCGTTCCGGACTCCGGTTCACGGTTCGGAAAAACAAGCCGGTTCGTTCCGGTTTTTGTTCCGGTTCGGGTTCGGTTCAAAACCTTGTTTATAAAATACATATAAAAATTCGTCAAAAATTAGAAAAAAAAAATCAGCAATTCTCCCATCCATCTAGAGAAACCATCTCTAGTTCCGGAACACGTTCCTGTCCAAAAAGGAAGCGTTCCGGCTCGACAACACCACTGCATTAGGCATAACACATTGGGTGATGGGATGACATGAAAGCCAGAGAGATCAAAAACAAGTTTTCTTACAAAGATACTGAAGGAGACGTTTACAACATTTGATTAATAAAGGTATACAGCCCTAGTAACTGGCTTTTTGAGCAGGCACTTTAGTTTAAAACAAAATACATACATACTTGGTCATTACAACCCTTCAGTCAGGATTACGACCTAGCTTCTCACACCACTTATGTTGTGTGCGTTAATTTTATACATGAGTAGCGAGACCTACAGTTTTAAGTCGACTCCGAACGACAGATTTTTGAGAAACTTTTATTGGCAATTTTATTTTTGCAAGAAATCTGCTCACAGGAAGTCGCCGAAGAAATATTTTTCAATATATTATGTTTCGAAAAGATTTCTTTACAGAATCACAGAATGCTGAATTTACAGAATATTGTGTTTTTTTTTGCAAAGTTTTCAAGTTTAAAATTAATTAAATTTGGTTTATTTATTGTTCTTGTTTATATATAATTGTTTTGTTTTTTTTTTTGTAATAACTATTGTGATATCTACTATTTTCCTTGCTTGGTTTTGTTTAGTTTTGTTTTTGTAATATTTTAAAAATAACTGTAGTTTGTGTAGTTGTTTTTTTTAAATTTATTAATTATTAGACTTATTTTATTATTAATTAATTTGATTTTATGTAATATATTTTTTTATTGATTTATTTTGTTTATAATAAACTCTGAAAATAATAACAATTTGTTTAAAGCCATTTTAAAAGGCCATTTTAAGTGATGTGCTTATCATTTCATGTTCTATTTTTTTTTCTTTGATTTAAAATCTAATTTTATTATTAATTTTTATTTGTTCTTAATAAATTGTTGTTTTTAATAAAAAAAATTTATGTATGTATCTTTCTCTATTACAATATAATTTATAATACAATTTGATTTTATTTAATTTTTTAATTTTTTCTTTGTAACATTTTTTTGTTTTGTTTTTATACTATCATTGTATAATATTTATAATAATAATAATGCAATAACAAGTAATTAAATTTTATTTATATTTGTTTTGTTTCACTATATTTATTTATTTTTTTATTGGTATAACAAACTTTGTCTAACTACTAATTAATAATGTTTTCTTAAAAAAAAAAACTTCAACAGTTTTGTTCGATTTTGTTTTTGTTTTTTTTTATTAAAAATGTTTTTATATTTTTATTGTTAAAAAACGTTAACTGGGTTTCTACTTTTTATAAGTGTTTTAAAAATTTTTTAAAATTATTTTAACAAAAAAAAAAAAATGATTTTTATTTTCACCTTTTTCTTCATTTTTTTTTTTTTTAATAACAAGAAAACAATAAAAAGTTTTATTTTTTGTAATAATAGAAAACAAAATAGAAAATATATTATTATTATTATTATTAAGTATTTATATAACTATTATTTTATATTTTAATTTAATTAATATTTTATTTAATAAATTTTTCTGGTTGTTTTTACTAACGCTTCTAAGGAAGATAGGTATCTACGTAGCTTTGTTTTATAAAAAATATTTTTTTTTTTTTGTTTGTTTTTAGTTTTATTAATTTTTTTTTTAAATTTCTTTAACTAGAGGCTACATTTTGATTAAATTTCTTAAAATTTTTTTTTTTTGTTTACTTAGAACAAACGATTTCTAAGTTTACATAAAATTATTGCTTTTCCTTTTATAAAGTTTTTCTTTTTTTGATTCACTTTTCCAGTTTAATAAAATAAAAATCGCAAAAAATTATTTTTGCAAATATTTGTATATACATACGGTACCGTAAATTATTATTATTTTCTTTATTATTATTTTCAATTAAATTTTTGAGGTACTTTCTGTAAATTGTTTACAAATAATTTCTTTTAAAATCGCTTTAAATAATGGCTCGATAATGGATGGCAACTCAATCTAAGTTGCATTGCCAGTTACCTAAAATAGTACAACAAACGGCAACTGTCCGCAAACACTTAAACATTTTACATGCAAGAGCATATTTTCTTCTGGTTTTCAGTTGCCATCCATAATCGATCCATTACGATCCATCGTTTTTCAAAATCTGATTCTCTTTAGCTACAAATGATTTGTAAAACGTACAGTGGGTATTCGATAATTGTTCTTATAATTTTATTTATTGAAACAATTTTATTTAAAAAATTTGACAAAATTGAATTATTTCTTCTGATTTCTAAACATCTTAAATGTGGATATAAAAGTCACAGCAGTCTGGAGTCGACGATCTGACCAGTCTACATTTTTGGAAAAAAGAATTTTCCTGTGAAATATTAATTATGAATTTATGAGACATTTTTCTTATATTTTCCGCTCCTAACTTTATATTCGCTCTCTAGATAATTAAATCTGTCTTAGATACACTTTGCCTGTATATGTACTACCCGGGTGTTCACAAGACATCAACCCACAATTTAAATGTAGAATGGGTCACCCCATTTAAGACCCGAGAAAGAACCAAAATCATATCATTACTTTCCTTTCAACAGAGAACAACAACAGCTGTGAATTGAAGGTCTTTTTTTCTTTGGTGGATGTTCAGGTACCTTGTAAAATATGTTAAAAATAAATCAAATTTCAAAATATTCCACTGTACACTAGGGATGCTGTAAAATCTAAAAGAAAAAATAATAATCAACATAATAATCAACGTACACTGACTGCATAACAATTTTTAAATTTCTCTCTTTAAATATTTTAATTTTATTTGTTTTTTTTTTGTTATTGTTATTAATTTTATATATTTTTTTTTTATTTTTTCTTTGAAGTTTTTAACTGTTTTTTTAAATTTAATAAGTGCAACTATTGGTTTTATTTTATTTATTTTTTCATTATAATATTTTTATTTTTTTTTTTTTAGTTTTCTTCATTTAAAAGTTATTTTTGCTTTGTTGTTTTTAATCTAAAATATATATTTTTTTTGTTAAAAAATTAATTTTCAATTAAATGTTGAATTTTGTTTTAAAAACTAACGACTAACTATCACACTCCAATGTTATTTATTTTTGTTTTTAATAAGTTTTCTGTTTTAATTATATTTAGATTTTGTTAATAAAAGTTTCTTGTTTTGCTTAAAATATTGCCATTGCCCCACTTTTTATTTTTTATTTTTTTTGTTAAAAAGTTTAATTTTTTAACTTACAAACTAAAAAAACTTAATAAATGTTTAACAATCTTTTCTTTTTTTGTTGGTAATTGGTTAAGATGAAATAAAAAATAAACAACAAAAATAAAAATTAAATTCTTTTGCTTTCTTGTATTGAAATGCCTCTCTCTAGAAACGGGGGGTATTTTTTAGCAGTAGCTCTGCATTACCAACTTGCGTTTTTAGTTTCCAAATGACTATAAAATTTGTTCATTTACCCTTTCCACACTGCCGACTTCCTCCTCCTCCTCCTCCTAATCGTCCTACTCATCCTCTGTGTACGTGTACATACATTTACTTACAAACAGCATTTCGCTTCTTCGCCTACCGTAGTCGTTCGATGCCCAAAATCTTTGGGCATTGGTTGCTATTGGTGACTCTTGCTCAGCAGATGAGCATTGAATTCGTAAACATTGTTTAACTGTTCGCCACAAATATTACACTTCCAGGGATTACTGTCGCAGTGGCAACCCTTGTGCAGAAAATAGAGCGTTTCATCGGGAAACTCAATGCCACAGAAGAGGCATGTCAATATTTGTTTGCGATTCAAGTTAATCGAATCACTTTCGGGACCCGTTGAGGTAATGGTGCCATTGCAAATGGGCGTGGACGATGTGGGCGTAAGACTGCTTTGTATCACATTGTTATTGTTGTTATTGTTGTGTTCCATCGTGGCAGCATTGCGTGTAATACGATTATTGGCTTTGGCGCATATGCGTCGTTTCAAGTCCTCCCTTAAAAGTGATTTCAAGGGTGATACCTGTAATGGGGGGGGAGGGAAAATGCCTTTACTCAAGATCAAACACAAAAAAAAAATTTTTTTCATTCCATCCTCCCAACAAAGATTTCGTTATACGAGTCACTATTATTTCGTTTAAAATTCTCCGAAAAAAGAATGTTTTAAGGAAAGCAAATATTACGGGCCTAGAATTTCCTTTCATATCAAGACAATTTACCTTAATTAGTGATGTTAATCTCGTATTGGGCGCTGAGAATTCCGATTCACTGCTATCACCGCCATTCATGGAATCGCCATTAAGAGAATTTTTAAGAATATCCTCACTTGGTGGCTCCTGTTGAACATATTTTTTGAAATTAAAAAAGGAAAACATTTTAAAGTTTCTATTTCTGGATACATGCCTGTTTTATGGGTATTAAACTAATGGAGGGTGTTATATGATTCTCATGGTGATGGTGTTTTGGCGATGCCGACGTCAAAGGTCCACAAAGGGCTCCATTCGCACTGCTGCTGGTGCTTGAAGGCAACGATTTGGCATTACAATCTAAAGGATGTTCCTGTGGCGGCATGCTGCTTATGGTTAAAGGTACCGGTGACTGCATAATGGTATCACGATCCTTGATACAGTTAATCGATCCACCTCCACCACCTCCTTCGGTTGTGGTACTGCCGGCGACCGTATGCATGGTAGTGGATGCTGAGGGTGAAGTCGAGCATGTGGATGAGGAGGCTATGGATGCTGCAGTATTGGTGGTGCTGCTGTTGGTGTGACCCTGCAAATCAAACGCACGCAAAACGCATAAGAGCACATTCTCAACGGACGAACGAGTATAGAATGAAGTAGAGGAAGTCAATGAATTTACTACAGACTTAAGAGAATCATTAATATTGGAAGTTTGCTTTACATTGAATATGGCGTTGTCCGAGAGGCCATTGTCGGGCAAGGTTGAGATCTCCACATGAGGTGTTAGAAAGTGCATGGGCGGTGTAGCATTCTCCACGGATCGTAGTGATTCGCCGCTGTCGCTCTGGTGGCTGGGCATACTATTGGCGGCTGCCGAAACTATGGCGGCATTCGAATTGACGGCATTAGCAGCAGCTGCAGCCGCTGCTGCTACCGCATTCAGGCCGGTCGGCACAAAACCGGCAGCAGCGGCAGCAGCTACTTGAGATACCTGTGACTCCAGAGCGAGTAACAGCGACGATGAACCGCCCGGTCCCGGATTATCCAAATCTATGCCATGTCTGTTTTGTAACCGCAAAGAGAACAATAAAATACAAGCCGCTCATTATCGTCACTTAAGCAAATCGAAATTTCTCTCTTACCTGTTGAAGAAATGTATTCTAAGCGATTTCATTGAACCTGCTCGATAACTGCACAGTGGACAGGTTTTGACAAGATCATGCTGACCCACATGCTCATTTTGGAAGTGGGCTCTCATGGCTATTTGCCTTTGGAAACCACGATTACAAATGGGACAATGGTAAGGCAAAGTTTTTGTATGCGTTGTAAAATGCTCAGCCAAATGATCTTTGCGGAAGAATCTTTAATCAGAAGAAACAAAAAAAAACGTCTAGAATTTTCATTAATTGCTCAGAGTAATATGTACTCACCTCTTTTGGCACACTCTGCATTCGTAAGGCTTTACACCGGTATGTCGCATTTTGTGGCGCCTCATGTTTGCACCGTTCGAAAACTTCATGTTGCACACATCACATTCGAAAACTTTGCGCGAGGCAGACTGCGATGAACTCGACGAATTCGCTGTCGGACTGCTGACACTACCATTAGCTATGGCGGTCACTACAGCACTCGTATGGGTATCGGATGGTGGAACCGAGCTTGCTGGCGTTTGTAAATTTTCCGGTTCGCCATCTTCGCTTTTCAAACGGGCTGCTGTATTCGACAGACACTGAACGACATGCAAGAGCAGCGAAGCTCTCGAACTGGTTTCGAAATTTTCACAGCGTTCGCAACGGAATGTTGTAAGCGAAGGGGATGTAGTGGTATTCGTTGATAGATTTGTAGGCGATATACTGCTGACATTGGCTGTGGTTTGTAATTGTGCAACAATCGGTTTATTTTCCGCACCATTGTCTGATGACGAAGATGACTGTTCTTCGGAACTGTGTTGGTGCTGATGGTGTTGATGCTGATGCTGATGCTGGTGCTGTTGCTGTTGCTGCTGCTGGTGTTGATGATGTTCCTTGAGGCTGCGCAAAGCATGGGCATGCGATGCCAGAGTATTGTGATGTAATAAAGAGGCTGTGGTCGACATATCAACAATGAGTCCATTATCCTTTAACGAAATGTCCATTTGACCGGCCGAACTCATTGTGTCGGTCATTTTGCTAAAATGAAAATGAAAATAAAAATAGAAAACATTGTTTTAAAACAAAATATCGTTTAGTAATTCACTGTAGACGTTAATTTATTCAAAATCTTTGAAACGTTGACATTCATTGCTGGTGTAACATTTACTGGCAGGCAGCAATCATTGCAGAATATCTGCTATTTAATGACCATCTTTCAAGACTGGTTATTTTGGTCATTTCAGTCAATTTATGTTCTGATTACGAACATCTCACATTTACAAAGCTGTCGTAACTATTCTGTGCGATTGCTTAAACCACTCGCTCACTATGCAATTGAGTTTCGATTCGAAGTCAAAAAAAAAATGTATTATTTTTAGATTTGATTGTAGCATCTCTAAATGTAGCTGGTAAAACATTAATGTTGCCAAATTATTTGCATTGCAAAGTCGTTTTTGCACAATCGACGGAAGTCTTCAACACATTTTATGGCTGGTGAATGGTTTAAATGCCCCTCAATTGCTCAATTAGCTGATGTTCATACGAATCTTTAATGGGAACTTATTGTGCAACTAGAGAATGAAGTAGAAGAACTTCAAATATAAGAAAGGCTTTAAGTTCAAATAAAAAATGATTCCATAAACTGTTCAAACAAAGCCTTGGGGCCCCATGGGCATCTACATACAAAATTGGTCATTACAACCCTTCAGTCAGGATTACGATCTGGTTTCTCACCCAACTCATGTCGTATGTGTTTATTTTATACATGAGCGATGGGACCTACAGTTTAAAGTCGATTTCGAGCGACAGATTTTTGAGCAACTTTCGACAAATTTTATTTATTCCCAGAGTTTTTGCCTGAAATCTGCTGAGCGGAAGTCCTCGAAGAAATCTTTTTTTATATTTTCGTTTTGATGTCTGACCTGTGGTTTGAACCCGGGCCTTACTTACGTCTAATAAGACAACACACCACCTACTAGACGACGACGACTTCAAGTCATGGTCATCTGCATCATATTATTCTTATTAGAATGTCTCTCAGTAATGTTTGCGATGCTTTAGATCGATCGAACATATGAAATCTTCTCAAATATGTCGTAAAAATATTCACTTGTGTTCTAGCAGTTGGGGTTCCCTCCCTTCCGTTCTTCCCTCCCTCTCTAAACCACTGTGCATAGACCAGTATGCAAAAACCCACAGCGTTTGTAAGAGTTTAAAAATTCTTAATGCTTTAACTGGAACTGGAACGCTTTTACTATTCAAAACAATTCACAATATGTACTTTTATGATTCTATGTTACGAGACGACATACATACATACATATATTTTTTTAATTTCATTTTTGACCCAATAATTCAGTGAAAATAGAAGAAGAGTAGAATAGAGAATGAAGCAAAAAAAATAATAAAAGAATGCTCGTCTTAATAGGCAATAAATCCGGATCCGGTTTAAAATCATAAAATGGGAATGGACAGGCTTTCACTGACTGCATTTTGAGGTCAATGTTACGTGATGGTGCGTTCTTGCGTGCGTGCCTGTGTGCGTTCGTTCGTTCGTTCGTTCGCTACTGAAGAGTGAAATTTTTGTTCCATTTTCTTTCCAATGCGAACGAACAAACATTTCTTCAATTGGCCACTTGAAGAAACTGCTTAAGAATTTTTATGGCCATAAAAACAGAAAATAACAACAACAAAACAATCTCATAAAGAAAGCTTGGATAAGCCAAATAATAAAACCAAGAAATGAAAATAAACGTACAACATGCATATGTGTATGCATGTGTGAGAGTAGTATTGTGGATGTGCATGTGAATGTATACGAAAAGATTACTCAATTCTTTTAATAACATTAAGCCACAACGTCAGTGGCAATAATAACAAATGGCTTGAAAGATTGCAACACCACTACACTACACTACACAACACAACATCTTTTTTTTTGAAGCTCAAATGGTGTTGTTTTTTAGTTTTGTTGTTGTTTTTAAATTTTCGAAACACGTCTATTTTCGCAATAAGAAAACAACAACAACAACCGAACCTAAAATAAATACAACAAAAAAATCTGTTCGTTCAATAACTTCTATGCACAAGTGCGCGCGCTTCACACGACTGCATTTAATGCCAACAGACGGACAAGTTGTTAGACAACAACAATAAGCCAAGAAAAAAAAAATAGAAGAAAAAATTATAATAAAAATTCTTTAAGTCCTCCATTGCCGCGCTCCGTTTGCCCCGGAAACCCACTAACGCAGCTTAACAATATTGGATTTGGTAACCACCTGATGGCATACAAAAAAAAAACACGAAAACAACCAGAACGTACAGAGTCAATGTTCAAAGAAACATTTATTTCTTCTTCTTCTTCTACTACTTTTGCTTCAGCTTCTGCTATATCGTGTTGCCAATATTTATGAACAAGAAATAACCACTGCTAGTCAAACACTTCGTCATACACACACACACGCATACACCTCCCCTCGATCAAAGTTACTAAGCTGTTGGGAAATCTTACAAAAACTAGTTTATGACTGTCTGACAGACGAACAAATAGATAGACAGACCAACAGGCAGGCAGGCAGGCAGCCTGGCGGACATATTGCCAAAATTAACAAATTTTTTTCCATCTCCTATCTATACAATTAATCTTTGTGTGCGTGTGTGTGTGTGCGAGTATGCTTAAGTATGTGTCATACATGCTCGACAACAAATATAACAACAATAACAACAACAAATGGATAAAATCTACATTAGAAGTGATTTCCAACCGAACAACAACCCAAAACAAATGTCGATCGTGTTTGGCAAATTGCAAACTACGAGAATGCGTGTGTGGTTCATAGAAGAAATAGAAGTTAGGGTTTCCAAGTTTTCTTTTTTTTTAATTTTCTGTTAGAATTTGTAATTTAAAGAGAAACTTTATAATTTCACGTCTGCTAGACCGAATTGTCAGACCGTTAGAGATCACTGTTACTCTTTTGGTTCGCCTACTGTACCCTACAGTACGAATCCAAGAGAGACAGGAGTATTTATTTCAGATTTGTATAGTTATCTCAGCATAGCATGGAACATGTTTGGTTCCATAACGGATATTATCCCTTTGACTAATGTAAGATCACCTTTTGTGAAAGAATATCAGAATGTGTATGAAAATTAAAAGAAAAGGAGAAGAAAATATTGTTTCTTAGGTTCATCGGGCCCAGCGATCCGTATAAGCTTTAATTTCGCCTGAAAAATGCTGATTCCTAAAAGATGACTTCATCCATAGATGCATCTAGCCTCGGACCTTGATTAAATATCTGTTCAAAATCATTGACGAACTTTGTATACCATTGGCCTATTGCCTGTAGCTGAAATGATCGTCATAACCTTTCATGACAAGCTATATATACGGTTCCGTATAGAAAATGTTTTTGAAAGTTTGAGCAACCAATATTTTATCCGTGGTTTAAGGCCCCGCGGTGTGATACATAATGCACCGGAAGATTTTTGTATTCATTTTGTGTATTGGGGTTTACTTCCCCAAATAAAATCGGAAACTTTAACAAATTTTCCGATATAAAATGGTCTCTTCAAGCCTCATGTAACCTGACCACAGAAACTCCCTAGTAATAGACGTTCATAATAAATTTCTAGAAATTTATTTCTACGTAAGTCGGGCTTAAGAATTGTAGAGTATAGTAACGGCAGAGGGTGCTAGAGGGTGCTCTAATAAAAGTGTGAAACGGTGATTAAGAGAATAATAAAAATCTGTGTCACCCTGTTCTAATTTATTTTCTTGTAATTGAATTGTATTTATATGGCGCAGATCTTTTCAGATTTTTCTTTGTATATGTGTAAATACATACATACATATTCATATGTATGCATGTATATGTATAAAACCGTATGCGTTTAGCTATGTATGTGTGCGAATGTGGGCTCATTATGTTTTTGGAACACATCCAATTAACATTGAATTTTGTGTCAAAGCAGCTTTACAAACCTACCAAACCGCTCTAAATAATACAACAAAAAAATGGGAAAGAAAGAAAAAAACAGAAACAAAAGACGACACTACCAGCATTTGAAATTACGAAATAAACGACAGACATTGCGGCAGATAGACTCAAAGACAGATGGATGGATTGAAAGGCATGGCAGACGATTGATATGATTTATGGGTTTAAGGTACGAAAATAATGACAAGCAAGACACTTTAAAACAAAAACAATATGTTTTCTATTGTATTGCATTATTGTTCGTTCGTTTGTTAATGTTGTTGCTTTTTATATTGTGAATGAAACCAACACACACACACACCCATACACACAGACGGAGGTAATATTAAGAAGAAAAAAAAAAGTACAACAATAAAAATAATACACACGCATTTTGAAGTGCACAATACGTACGATAAACTGGATCAAAGCGAATAATTCAAAAAAATAAAAAAACAACAATAACAACAATGAAATCTAAGAAATCAAAACATAATCAAAGTGTAAAACTAAGAAGAAGAAGCACCGACTAATCAATTAGCACAAGTTTGTGTGATGTGTTGTAAAAAAAAAATGTTAAAATAAAGAAGCCAAGCAAAATAACAAACAATGAAATTAAAAGAAATACATTTTAATGGATTCATCTTGTATATGTATGTATGAGTGTGAGTGTGCATGTGTCTTCTTTTTTTAATGGGGATAACTTTGTATGAAATTATAAAAGTTATGTGTTTGCGTGTGTTTCAAATACATTTGCATGTGTATGTGTGTATGTATTTTAGAAATGATTTAAAACTTCAACAGCAACTATAAACATCGCGCATCTTAACGAAGTCATTAGGTCAAGTTTTTAAGGCCAACTGGGTCATTTTATGATGATGATACCCAACACACATACACATACACCAACACATACCATTAACATTAAATCTAAAATGCTTTTAATCACATGCTATGGCAACAAAGAAACAAATGCAACAACACACAGGCATAAATAACTTACAAAAAATAAAAAATAAAGAAAAAAAAGACTCGAAATAAGCACGTAAAGAAAATCAAACAAAACCTAGAAAACATAATACAAACACACACACACACACACGCATAAATGCATAGAAACATTAAGGGAAACTGTGTATTGATAACAGTGCTGCCAATTTTTTAATTATTCCCACATAATATCTATGTATGCAGGTTAGATTTCGTGACAAATGAAGAAGAAGAAGAAGAGGTGCAAGAAAGAAAAAGGTTATAACCTTAAACTCAATACATACATTATTTATGATATTCATTTATTTATTTATGGTTTTAAATATTTAATAAAAAAAAAAAATAAAATAACAAGAAAAATGAAACAAAAATAATTCCTGTACGGGTTTTAAATAAAAATTTAAATATTGATCATGAATAATTTATTTTGCTATGATGGGGTTTTAGATAAAAATATATAAATACATTTTCTAAGTAGCAAAAACCACATACACGCCCAAAACCACATACAAATACAATAGAAATTCAATGACTGGGTAATTATGTACGCCATAGTGGTCCTACCATACAAGGATATAGTAGGATAACATAGAAATTCCAAGAGACTGGAAACATTACAATGTTGTCAGACCTGTGAATAATCGTATTGGCGAAAATTGCGCTGCGGTTAGGTTGTAAGTCGTTTGCAGCAATTAGGTCGTCAATCTTCCAACTCACGCAGCAATAAAGCCGACTGTAGCTATGCTGATTGGCTGCTACAACAGAAATTGTCGCAGAAAGATCCTGGAGAACCCATAGTTACTAATTATGGAAAAGCCACTATTACTGATTGGTATGCATTATGCTCTGAGAGGGTCAATTGGACCGTATTTTTTCGAAACTTAACCTGGAATTACCGCTACCGTATATTGAGAGCATTTTCGTCGTTTGATAACAGAGATTTTTTCCGCCATTGAAGATTATTAACTAAACGGTATTAGGTTTCCACAAGATGGCTTTATTGCATGATAAGTTTCCAGAAAATGTGACTTCATGTCGTGTCAGGTTATGTTAGGTTAGAGGACGTGTACTTGTCAGCTGTGACAAGTACAGTACCCGGAGGTCGAATTGACCCATTGTACATTGTACAACGTCCTAGCTTCTCACATCACTCGTGTTGTGTGCGTTAATTTTATACATGAGTAGCGGAGTGTTTAAAGTCGACTCCGAACGACAGACTTTTGAGAAGCTTTCCATGGCAATTTTTACTCTCAGAGTTTTTGGCAGAAATCTGCTGAGAGGAAGTCGCCGAAGAAATATTTTCATATTTTCGTTTTGATGTCTGACCTGGGATTTGAACTCGGGCCTTTCGTCTAATAAGCCAACACACTACCTACAAGACCACGGCGACTTCACGTCGTGTTTATCCAGACACATTTATAAAATATTCGTTAAGTTGTCGCGAAGATAACTCTCCGGCGTGTGAAAAAGTGGCCAGAATGTATGTATTTCATTATGATCGACTGCTGTAAACAAACCACAGGCAATCATTTAATTGACATTGTATTTCGTATATAATGACAAAATAATTATGGGAATTTTTTGAAGAAAGGGAATAAAATACAGTGAACCTGTTGGCAACATTGTAAAAAAATGTAAAAGGAGCACGTCGTCATCAATAATAAATAGGAGTGTGACACAATTTAACACACATGCAATCAAACACGCATAATCGTTTGACATTTTTGTTTTGCTCTCTTTTTATTACATTCTTTATTCTGTTTTTTTGTTTTGCTCTGTGAGGTAGTGCAATGGCAGCCCTGAAAACTTACTCTATTTAAATAATGTAAATATACGGTATACATATGTGTATGTATGTGTGCACTTTTGATGTGAGATGAGCACATACGTATGTATGAATGTATGTATGTATGGTTTTATTAATACCATAGGACCCCATGTATGCATATCCGACTGCATCAATGTGTGCATGTAGTGAATTACGATTTGTAATGTGTGGGACTTACCACCCATTACCCTATCCATCATAGTTTTATTTTGCTTTGCTACTAAAAATAGGGTTCACTTGTTAACAACAACCAACAACAGCATTTAAAATAAAAAAACAAAACCACACACCACACACCATACCACCAACAACAATGTAAGAAAAAAAGCGAAACTAGTCCTAATTTACTTACACCACATATGTACATGCAAATTTGCACGCACGCACACTCATGCATGCTCATGCCACTTACATGCATACATATGAGTGGCATATGCCGCTTTAAGGCAGACCTGTTAAGGTATGAATTCCTTAAAATCCTATGAAAATCCAAATATTCCAAGCTATTGTAGCCAATGGCAATTTGAATAAAATTCATATTCATAAAATTCTCGGCATGGCTGAGAGAGTAGTAATTACAGGTATTTTTTTTTTTTTTTTTTTGCGGGAAGGAGGGGAAATGCTTTATGCATTCATGAAGGTCGTCACCATACATGGTATGTCGGACTTTCCCACCGGGTATACCGACTAAAAACCCACCTTGTCTCCTCACCAGGGTATCATTCCACCTCGGAACCATAGTTGTATTACTTCGAGGTAGTAATTACAGGTATAGGATCCAATTAATTAATTAATTGAACAAACCGAAACAAAAGCAATTACAAAATTGTCAACTGTAACCTTGTGCGTTCGAATCACTGCTATACGACCGACACTGAATGAAAGCTAGATCATGTTCCTCTTTATATTATTGCTTGATTAAAATGTTTGAATACCTTAACAGTACTGAAGTCTATTCGATTTCAAAAGTATGCTAAAAATGTTCTACAAATAGTGTGTGGTGTATGAAGTCTGTATGAAACATACATACTTACTATGCCACTTGGCAAGTGGGATAATAAATTCTTAGATGACTTATATACAAAAGAAATTATATTTTTATAACAACAACACATACATACGAATAGTTAGTGGTTATTTTTTTTCTTTTCCTTCTTATTTTATTTTTTTTCTAATGAAATATAAATAAAAAGGTATTTGTGGTCGATTGAAACTTATTAATTTTATAATAATAATTTATGAAACAGAAACTAGCTAATAGTGACTCACTATGGGAGAGGACTTAAGAAGGTTAGCTGTTTTTAGATCTGGTTGAAGATGTAGGTACTCTGTAATTATAGTTTGTGTACAAAATGAATCAAATGCTCTTCTCTGAAAATGGAAAACATGAGCATGACGATCGAATCTTGTCTAGTTACATTGACATCTCAGTTGACTCGTATTTAAGCTGACAGCATTTGGGTACAAGTATCCATGACCCATTAAAAAATATTTTCTGTAAAAATTTTATTTCCCGTACACTAACCAACCCAGTTTTACAATATTAGGCCTTAAAAATGCTTAAATTAATACCCAGGTATGGGCACAAATCAATAAAAAAAAAACGCAACAAACAAGTGCAAACTTAATGCCACACACATAATCCATTCCATTTAACCCGTTTTAGCAATCGACCCCCTTTAAAATTTCACTTTTCATCCCAATTTTCAACACTTTAAACAAAAATACACCACACGTACACGACAAAACACATAAAACTCTCTCATTTTTACAAGCACACACTCTCACACACAGTTATAGTTGTTGTTGCTGCTGGTGCTGTTTATGTGCATGTTGGCTTTTTAGGTAACAATGTTAAGCGGTCATTTCACCATGACCTGTTTTTATTTGATTTTGTTGTTTTTACTTTTCTCTTTTTGTTTTGCTTTACATTTTTGTACATGTGTGTGTGTGTGTGTATGAACGCAAAAAAAAAATAATAATAATTGCCAACGGTATAAAGAAAAGAGAAAGAAAGAAAACATCAACAACAAATGTAAACACTGTAAAAATAACAACAACAGCAAGAACAAAATTTTCTACAAAAGAAGAAAAAGAAAAAAGAAAAGAGAGAGTAAAAATGGAAAAAAGAATTTAAAAATATAAAATGGGAAAAACCATCAAGATTAGTTGGCCACCGCACTAAATCCCACAAAAAGTCTAAATTTAAAAAAACACACATACACACACACAACATAAGTTTACACATTCGTTGTAACAATAACACAAATGCCAACAACACCAACAATAGCAACAAACTACAATAGCAACAAACTATATAGGTACAGAATGAATAAGTTGTGAAAATAGAAACAGAATCAGTCAGCGTTACCAACACCACCAGTCAGCCGAATTATTAGAAATGTGCAGTTGACTGTGCAGATGTTTTGTGACAGAAACAGAAACACATACACACACATAAACACCGGCATGTGCCAACACCATGTAAACGCAATTTCAACAAAAAAAAACGCAAAAAATATTTCAACGTCACCAACAGAGAAGACCCCACACAAACAATGTTGCCAATTTTTGTACAGAAAGCGCCAAAAATTGTTGGAGTTAAAAAATTTGATCATAACATTAAAGCGTCTTTTTTTTTTGTTTGTTTGTTTTTAATTAAAGAAAACCCAGTTGTCAACGCCAAAGCCTATCAATAGCAAAACCAAAGAATATTATAAAAGAAGACGAAAAAAAAGCAATCAAGTAAACACTTTCCACGGTATGGCATACTTTGATTGTGTTAGTTTTACCACCGGTTTCACGTTCGAGTCATGTTCTGCTGCTTCTTCGTTTGCTTCTGTTTTGTTTCTGTGTTTATGGGCTCCCAAAGATAGAAAGTGGAACAGGAATTACCTCTGCCACTTCGGTCTCTCTTTACCACTCACTCACTCACTCACTCTCTTTTTGCTTTTCCCTACTTTAACAAAGTACTGCTTCTGCTGGCAAGCACCATCAATGCCAAAGCAAAACAACAACAATAAAAACAAAAAAAAACAACTGCAAAAGCAACAACTACAACTACAACATCAATGGTGGAAATAACAACAACAACAAAAAAATAAGAAGAACGATTAATCTGATACGCCAACGTTATGGCACGATGATTTCATGCTGCCTGATTGCCTGCCTGCTGCAGATTTGTGTTTCATTTCAATTCTTCATTCTGTGTATGCTATTGCGAAACCCAACACTTGCCACTCACACTATAAACGCAAAGCAAACGAAATAAGCGCCCGCAAATCAGACACATTGTCGCTGCGTCCAACTCACTGTCGCACCACCGTTAAGGTGCCAGTGCCTGCCTGTAAAAGACAAGTTCTGTAAAAGAGAATTTTTATTTTCAGTCTATTTGCCTATTAGACTGTCTGTCTGACAATTACACATGTTTTCTATGAAAAGACAAAAAACAGCAACAACAACAACAAATTAGAAATGAGAGCAAATTACTTAAGTCAGCGGTGTGCCTAATGCGGCCAAACTTAATGGCATTGTTTGCTAATATTCATTCTTTATGCTTTTGAATGTTGTTGCTGTTGGTGTCAGTACTAGTATTAGTGGTGGAATTAAACACATGGAGCAATAGTAAATAGTAGTTACAAGAAAACAAACACTGGTGGTGAATAGAGAGCGCCAACTGAATTGTGTTACAGGAAAACAAAAAGCAAAGTAAAGAGCGCGCAAGAGTTTAAAGTGTAAGGGTTGCCAAAACCCAAATATTAAGTGATTTTCAAGTAAAAGAATTACAAGAATTTTTTCAGATACTTGCATATGATCATTATATTGCGATAGCCTTAAAGTCGTAAATAAATGCTACACTCTACTTATCAATGCTAAAAAACAATTTTATTGTAGGTATCGATGTAATTAATTAATTAGTAGTCGCCGTGGTCTAGTAGGTAGTGTGTTGGCTTATTAGACGAAAGGCCCAAGCTCGAATCCCAGGTCACACATCAAAACGAAAATATGAAAATATTTCTTCGGCGACTTCCTCTCAGCAGATTTCTGGCAAAAACTCTGAGAGTAAAAATTGCCATGAAAAGCTTCTCAAAAAATCTGTCGTTCGGAGTCGACTTTAAACTGTAGGCCCCGCCACTCATGTATAAAATTTACGCACACAACATGAGTGGTATTGAGAAGCTAGGCCGTAATCCTGACTGAAGGGTTGTAATGGCCAATTATGTATGTATGTATCGATGTAATTAATAAAGTACTTTTTTCAAAAATTCTTTCGCAATTTATGCAAAATACATAAGTGAAAATTAGCTCAACACTACAAGTATTAATAGTTTTATACCGCCACAGGTTAAATAATCCGTGAATGTAAATTTATCTCTTCTTGCAGCCCGAGATGCTTTGCGGTCGGCCTCGTCTTCTCATTCTTTGCGGACTCCAATAAAAAGTATCTCCGAATTTCGATGACAATAGGTTTTTGAGGTCGTCGTAGTTGTTTAACTATAGATTTGAGATATTGAAAAAAAATCAGAATAATTATTTCTTTCGACGACATTTGTCAGCAGCCTTCTGGCAAAAGCTCTGAGAGCAAATAAATTTGCGAAGATAAGCTCCTCAAGTCTGTTATTCAGATTATTCGGCAGTCGTAGATAAAAAATTATGTGAGAAGCTAGGACTTTGAATATAGGGTTGAAATGGCCATTATGGTAAAGTAAGTAATAGGTTTCATATTGAAAAAGAGAAAATGATAGGAATTTCTAAGTTGTACACACTACCTATACTCCGAAATCCTGTAATTATATTATATTCGTTATGGATTTTATGTGAATATTCTAAATATACAAAATTTTAGGAAATCAAGATCAAATACTTAATGGAAGAAATTCCTTCCCACTACAAATGTTCTCACCATTTCATTTGAAGGCCTCAACATTTGTTTTCGCTGCTGAGTTCTTAAATTTCTTTTGAAAAAGTATACAAGTTTTTATTAGTTAGGGAACAAATTCAAATCCTTTAAATAAGGAGAATGTAGTTCTTATCTCACCAAAAAAAATCCAGAATGAATAAAATATAACGGTTTTTTCGCCATTAATGTATGAATTAATATACGGAAAAATTTAAGCAAACATTTTTACCATTTTAAACACTAAATGTGCCTCTTTTTGTGAAATTTCGTGAAGGCATAGAATATTTTAGTAGAGTTCAATTAAACATATGTAAAGGGCTATCCATTTCGTGGCTTCAAAAGTATGAGACTCGAATTCGACATCTGTCAAACTAAGTTGTGAAACCAATTTTTTTCTTTTCAGTTGAAAGTCTGACATTGACGAAACTGGATCGCTTAACTATCACACAACGCATAAAAATTATCAAAACCTACTACAAAAATGGTGATTCTGCCACAGCCACGTATCGTGCTTTAAGAGGAGATTATGGTTTACATAATCGTCCAACTACGCAAGCAATTGGCAAATTTGCGAAGAAATTTGAAGATACTGGAGTGGTTACAAATATTGAAAGGCCTGTGCATCATCGTTTCGCTTGTTCCGCTGAAAATATCGCTATTGTAAGTGAACGTGATGCCGAAGACCCGAATGTGTCGTTTCGTCGTCGTTCTCAGATATTAGGACTGTCTTACGGCACATTATGGCGTATTTTGCATTTAGATCTACACCTATTATCCATATAAAGTCCAGCTCACGCAACAACTGAAGCCACAACGTCGTAGATACGTGGAATGGGTGCTTGAACAACAGGCGGTGGACGGCAATTTTTCGAACAAAATTTTCTTCAGCGATGAAGCACATTTCACACTCGGTGGGTATGTTAATAAACAAAATTGTCGTATTTGGGGTTCTGAGGATCCTCAAGTAATTAAAGAGAGGCCATTACATCCAGAAAAAGTCACTGTTTGATGCGCTCTTTCGTCCGAAGGTGTGATTGGCCATTACTTCTTCGAAAACGACGATGGAACGACTGTCACCGTCAATTCGGAGCGTTATGGTCATATGATAACCGACTTTTTTTGACTGCTATTGAAGAATACGACTTGGAGAATATGTGGTTTCAACAAGACTGTGCCACATGCCACACGACTCGAGCGAATATGGCTTTATTGCAAGAGACATTTCCTGGCCGCGTAATTTCTCATCGTGGCGATATCAACTGGCCACCAAGATCATGCGATTTGACACCATTAGACTTTTTTTTGTGGGGCTACGCGAAAGACCGTGTTTATGCAGATAAACCTTCAACTCTTGAGCACTTAAAAACCAACATTCGTCAAGTTATGGCTGAGATACCGCCCAATATGTGTCAAAAAGTGGTCGAAAATTACCTCAAAAGAATCAATGCTTGCAACACTTCGCGTGGAGGTCATTTAAATGACATATAAAATATTTTATATGTATTTTATTTACGTTTACTTTTGAAACCACGAAATGGATAACCCATTATATACATACAATCCCATATCAATTTTAAAATCTTAGATGGATATATAAAACCTGGTAACCCTAATTATTTAACACACTTTTTTACTCCTCGTGTGGTGTCAAACTTTGGTATTTATAAAACGATTAAAAAAGTCACACAATAATTGCACATACACCCACACACAGCCAATCAAATATAAATATTTATATATGTATGTATGCATATATGTAAGAACAACGATAGGATGTTATGAACTTGTTCCCTTTGAATGCACAATAAAGAGATCTGCACAAATAGCCACAAACAAAAACAAAACACATGTTCGTTCACTCATTCTCCTGTAGTTCCACTGTTTTTGCTGCTTACTCCCACATACTGTTTGTATTGTTGTTGTTGCTGTTGTTTAAACATACACAAGTTTTTAATGAATGCACTTGCATATGCATGCACAGTAGTAGGTTTGTTTTATTTTATGTTCTCGTTTTATTTTATTTTTTTTTTTTGGTGTGTTTACATCAAGTGCAATAACAAATTCATGTATGCAATTTTTCTCTCTTATTTTACGCTCCCATTTATAATTTTATACTCTTTTAAGCATTTTTTTTTTTCTTTTCGTTTATTTTTTTTTTACTTTGTGGAGCCAACCAAATACGTATGCATGCATGTGTGCGTATGAATACGAAAGAGTAAAACAGCTTGAGTGTGTGTTAAAATGATTGTTTCAATTCGTTTTGTGCTGTGCTGTGCTGCTCCAATGTTGTCATATGAACGTTTTTTTTTTTTTTTTTTTTTTTTTTTTTTTTTTTTTATCACGAGGTGAAAAAATCATCGAAAGACACTGTTGCCACTGCAACAGTAGTGTGGGACTTTAACCCACTAAAAAAAAACCACCTCAACTTCTCGAACCTATTCGTCGTATGGATGTGTGTGTGTTTTTATTATTATTGATAAGCAGAGGGCGACAGGTGTATAGCGGGGAATGTTTTGTTGACCTAATTTTTCTCTTCATCAAATATTTTTGCTGTCACTTTTTTTTTTCTGTAGCAGTACGAGTTCGTTATTTTTGTTGTTTTGTTTTATTTTGTGCTCATTTTGTTTGGGTAGGCATGTAAATTGGTATGCAAGCATATGTGTGAGGTTGAGTCTGTGTGTTTATTGATAGAACGGGGGAGATGATTTTCAAAATGTGGTAGGTTAGGTCCAACCAACACAGTATTTTATTTTGTTTTTCTTATATTTTCTTTAACTGTATGTGCATGTGTGTGTGTGTGAACATCTTGAAATATTTTTGTTTGTTTTTTTTTTGTGCTTTAAGAACCATTACAACACCAACACATGCTATCCTTTATTATTGCTGATGGGAGAAAAAGCCAAAAACGTTGACAATTCAATGTAATCGATGCACAATGTCTTCTTAACAAGAAATTGGGATTTTTTTTTTAGAGGAATTTTAATTTTCAAAATTTCCTCTTTTAAAATATTTCAACATTGGCACAGTTTTTTATTTCTTTTATTATTTTTTGTTACTATTTTTTGTAATTATGTAGTTCTGTGTTAAGAATATTTTTTGTTCTTTTTTTAATTTTTCATACCACTTCTGTTTTATTTTTTCTTGTTTGGGTTTCTATTATAATCCACGGAAAATAGTATTTTCGCTTAGCTGAAGCTTTGCGAGCTTCAGTTGTTTGACGTATGGAAGTGTAACCGACTCTGGAATGCCGATGGCCATGACGGCAGCTGTTTGCTTGCCAGCCAGCCAGCTCGCTAGCTTGCTTGCTTGATTATTTTGTATGTTTGCTAAATATAATAAACTGTGGTAGGTTTTCAACATTGTTTGTTGTACGTACGAGTAGAGTATTTTTAGTTTTACTTTTTCTCATTTTCTCTCTTTTCTGTTTTACCACTTTTATTTTTTTTATTATTTATTCTTTTGCTTTTCAACACACCTCGCATAGCAGTGTGTCGTAGACAAAAAAGCAAAGCAAAAAAAAAGTAATAAAGAGAGCACTGCCGTCATCGCATTAGTTTTAGGAACGGACATAGTGAAATTAGGTCAACAGGTTTGGAGTGGGCTCGCATTAACGCTGCCACTGCTAATGTTGTTTTAAACGATGTCGTCGTTCGTCTCATTTATTAAATGGCCCGTAGTTGCGCTGACTGAATGACTGACAGCAGCAGCAATACCAAATTAATCTATATCTGTGTGCCAGATACTGTTTCTTTTCGTTTTCGTTCTTTTTTATTGTTGTTGTTCAATTTTTCTTATCTCTTGTAATATAATTAGCGCGTTCTCTTTCCCTTTTTTTGCTTCTGCTATTATTGCTTTGAGATGATATTTATTCGATGTTCTCAATTTTCAAATTGTTTCTTCCTTTTTTTCTTTGAACATCTACCGCCAACGCTGAGAAGCGCTGTGTAAGCAGATTACAACACGATTGCTGAAATATTGAATACATACATACATCCATACATAGCATTGAATGAACAAATAATAAGAAATGATTGATCAACAGTGATGCCAATTAAGAGCTTTTCGTCATATACATATATTTACATGCAATTGATAGCCTAGATGCTAGATTACTACGTCCATGGGATCTATTGTACTGCCCCCCATGTTCATATATAAAGTATTTCTGTAATGTCTCTTCCCAATTCTGCTACAGGTATCCCGCTATATATCGAAGATATCAAGGATACCAAAACATGTTTGTGTACGGGCGGACGTCACTTGGGACCGGAGATATAGGCGACGAAGCTAATTGTTTTCTTCAAATGAGCAAAAAAGTGCTCTGAATAAATGGGCCTAAATCGGATAAATAATGAACTTGTGGGGGAAATGGACCTAGTGGGTTCGGTCGGGCGCCACTTGGAGCCAGAGATCTAAGCGACGTACATAGCTAATTGTTTTCTTCAAATGAACACAAATTATTAATAAATCTGATAAAAAAATCGGAACCATTAGGTGGTTCAAATACACTCGGATTTAGACGTTACTTTTATTTTTCACAACAACATAAAGATGAGCACATCTCTCATTGCTGTTTTGGCTGTTTTTCACTCACCAGAGATTGGCAACACTGCAATTCATGTTTAATGAACTCTTTTTTTGTTGCTATTGTCGTCACGGTGAGAACTGTATTGAGAATGTGCAATGAAATGTTTTTTTTTTTTTTGTTTCTTCTTTTACTTGTTGTTTTTGTTGTTCGTTATTTCCGATCAGTTGATTATTAGATCGTCAAACAAACAAACAAACTAAACTAAATATTGTAAACCGATGTGTGCATGTGTGTGTATGTGTGAGTAAATATGATGGATGCAAAATTTCTGAGTCTCATTTGAGTGTGCATGAATGACATGGCATTGCATTCGATTGCAATGCTCTGAGGGAGTTGTGCAAGCGTTTGTGTTGGTTGGTTGGCTTGATTTCGGTCGTTTGTTCGTTCGTTTACTTGTCTATTGATTGTATGAAAATGTATTTTTTTGTTTGCTGCTGTTGGCTTGTGAGTCAGTTAAACGAATGTGCGGTTAGGAACGAAGACAGTCGTCCAATTGAGAAATCTTTCAGAATGAATGAATGGTGGGAAGTGCAACGGAAACAAACACAGTTTTTTTCATTTTTGGGGTTTTTAATTTTGCTTTTGCTGTTAAGGTCTTCCCACTACTCTTGCTCTTCGCCCCGTCTAATGTTACTGTGGCTGCTGACTGTTTGTCTGTCTGTCTGTTTGTCTATATGCAATTGCCAAATGTTTTTGATTCGGTTCAGTTCAACTCAATTTGGTTGGCTTTGTTCGGTTCAGTTGTTTGTTGCAATGTTGCGATGTTGGGTTCTTTGGTGTTCTCTTTCATTTCAGGCATTGCCAAGCGATGAAGCCAATCCAAAACTAGCAAGCCAACCTGTATTAAATGTTTGTAGGTTTTTTTTCTCATTCTCATTCTTATTTGTAATTTTTTTTCTATTTTTTTTTTCTGTTTTCTTTGATGTTTGCAATTATTTCGTAGTTCTTAAGTTAGGGAAGTGGGCCAAGGGAAATGCTTCGAGTTTTAGCAAGAACATAGCTTTAATAAAAACTAGAAATTTAAGTCTCATACATGTATTGGAGAATAACTTATAAAAATTTGACAACAAACATAGCGGGTTAACGGGTACTGTACTTGTCTTAATTGACAAGTATACGTCCTCTAACCTAACCTAACCTAACCTAGGAGGTTAAAATGTGTCTTAATCACTCTGGTGGGAGTAAAATTGCAGCAACTTGAACTAGACTTTTTTAATATAAAATTTCATCCTGCAACGGTATGGAATCAGTGTTAGATTTTAGGAAAACTGCTATTATAAGCGCTAATTACGCTGAAGGATAGGTTCTTGATGCTTCAAACGATACTTAGAAGTTAAGACTGTTATTTAGAAATATCCTTTAAAATCAATTGTTTTCCATTTGAAATGTTTCTTAACAATTGCAAAATTTTAGAAACAACATTCTCACAAAGTAAAAACCAAACAAAAAACATTTTCGATTGCAACAGAAAATCAAATCTTGGCTTTGGGTAGCCTTCCTTATTTAGTAGAGTTTGGTGTCACAATTTTATCATTTTTTTTTTGCTAATAAACCCCCTTTAATCTCCCCCACTTGAATACCAACCAAGCAACCAACGCTCTAAGCCCAACACTTATTGTGTTAGACTTGAATAATTTTGTTTTTGCTTTTCTGCTCTTTTAGGTTTTTTTCCTCTAAAATTATAGTTTTTCTTATACAGAAACCAACAAAAACAATAAAAAAAAGAAACTTTGGAAAACACGAGAACATATCTTAAGAAAACTCAAATGTACACTGATAAGCAGCAATGAAATCGTTAAGAAAAGCCAGAAGAAGAAAAAGAAAAAAATTGAAATGTAGAATGAAACTGCAATGTGTGGCAAACTAACAACAAATAGTAACGACTGTCAGATCGTCATTACTTAGTGAGTGAAATAGTTTGAATAATTGTCAGTTTTTTTTCTTGCCAACCGTGCAGACAACAGCAACAGCAACTGCAACAGTCAGTCAGCCAGCCACCTGCAGCAAATGAAATGAAATCATTAAAGCCGTTCTGTATCTGTATTCTGTGTGTGTGCATATGTTAGTTTACATGAGTGTTTCTGTGTGTGCATATGGTTATTTGTGTCTTGTTTTGTTTTGTTTTTTTATTAAACATTTCGAGTACCAATGAACAACGAACGGCCCACAAGGTAAGTCAGCTTATAAAATAACCCAGTTTAATACTTGGTTGTTTGGTTGGTTGGTTGGCTGTTAGTTTTTAAGCCAAGATTTCGCAATTTGGTAGCAGAACAGAAACACAAGAAAAACAAAACAGATAGAAAAACATAGGCACACACATACACATACACACAGTAAATTGAGAATTGTTGAGAAGTCATTTAAAGATCTTTGTGTGGTAATTTGAAACTGCCCTCAAAAAAAAAAAAAAAAAAAAAAAAAAAAATTAGGAAAATATGTTGCAAGGGAAACTTAAGAATCTTGAATGCAATTTTACAGGTTGCAACGTTAACTGACGGTGTATTAGTGTGTTGTAAACGTAGCACAAGACAATCATTTGTTGTCTATCTGCCTATGTATTAGAAAGATCAGTGTGAACTAATTTCAAATTGATCAAAATCAACTGGAAAGAAGAACGTAAGTCCTGTAAAAGGAGCCAGGAAATGTCACCCAAGAAGTAAATTGAGAATTGCTGACACTTAAGTTTTAGTTCCAAAAGCAACATGCCAAATGTCTTAAAGCCATTCTTAGCATATGGAAAACTAAACGAAGGAAATAATCATATTAAAGAATGACAGCGAAAGTACTCTTAAACCCTCTGACAAATTGTAGATTACAAGATCCCACAGCTAACTGGACTATTACCTTACACAGATCCTGTCTTACTTACTTAATTGGTCATTATAACACTTCAGTCAGGATTACAACCCAGTGTCTCACACCACCCATGTTGTGTGTGTTAATTATACCCATGAGAGTGATGGGGCCAATAGTTTAAAGTCGATTTCAAACGACAGATTTTTGAAAAACTTTTCATGGCAATTTTTATTTATACTCTCAGAGAGGAAGTCGCCAAAAGAAATATTTGTTGGAAATATGTTCGGGATTTAAGCCACGGCCTCACGTCTAATAAGCGCACACACTATTAGACGTCTATCTACTAGACTACTAGACTACGGCGAGTATGACACAGAACATGTCTGGTCATGCATATTTCTGACAATAATTGCATCAATTTAAGCTGACAAATAGTCGTAAGTATCCAAAGTCGCCGTAGTCTAGTAGGTAGTGTGTTGGCTTATTAGACGAAAGGCTCGAGTTCGAATCCCAAGTCAGACATCAAAACGAAAATATGAAAATATTTCTTCGGCGACTTTATCTCAGCAGATTTCTGGCAAAAACTCTGAGAGTAAACATTGCCATGAAAAGCTTCTCAAAAAATCTGTCGTTCGGAGTCGACTTTAAACTGTAGGTCCCGCCACTCAGGTATAAAATTAACGCACACAACATGAGTGGTGTTGAGAAGCTAGGCCGTAATCCTGACTGAAGGGTTGTAATGGCCAATTATGTATGTATGTATGTATCCAAAACTGCGCGGTGAATTCGAAACAACAAAATCATGCCATCTGTTGAAAATCTAATGACCAAATGTATTTGCTTCCAATAATGTATTTGCCAGAGAAAGTTTTGTTCATACTGTAGAACACAGCAACAACAGGACAGTGACACTGACAGCTGGTCATGGGGAACGTTTCAAGGAGAGTATAAGCATATAGGGACAACTGAACCATAACGAACATTAGCATTGCGCTTTCGACGGCCTTCTGACGTAATATTTAATCGGTGGTACTGAGAGGATTTCACCGAGTGATGTTAGTGGATGAGGCTTTCAACTGTTTTACACCTCTTTAAAAAAAAGAAGAGAATAATAATGCCGTATATAAAGCAACTGAAAAAGAAACCGTTTTTCACGGATATCAATGTAAAATTTGAATGGATTTGAATGGATTCCAGATGATATACTTCATTCATTCATTCACTAAACACTCCCAACACTCAGGGGATGGCCTCTACTCATGCAGTACGTTCTCTTGAATTCAGAAAAATAGTTTGCGAAAGAAAAACGAGAGAAAGATATGAATCTATCTACGTATGTTGTCAGTCACAGGAAAATCTGCTGCATGAAAAGAGTTCTACATACGAAGACTGCTGTTAAAGAACAAGTTCTCTATGTAGAGTTCTGTGCGGACAATCGGCCACAAGTAGACGTGCTTTGTGAGAGCAAGGGATTTCCGAAAATATGTTTCCTTATTTCACTAGAACACAATATATGTAGCGAGAGAGTCGCGATAATCGATCACGAACGAATGTGCTCTACGCAAAAGACGAATACAAGTCTTCTTATTTCGTTAAAGCACAATCCGTTGTAGCAACAGTAGAACAGTGAGACTCATTGCAACAATGTTCCAATGAATCAATAAAGCCGAGAAACACACGAACATATTATAATTTTTATCGAAGAGCCTGTATATGTATATAGAAGTCTTGTAATTCTTTTTTTTTCAAATAAATCCCCTTATAGGTATATATTGCAGCTCTTTTCTAAAATAGTATCCACTTTAACCACATGTTTTCTCTATAATTTATGTAAATCACAAAATGTCAATGTTCTATACATAGCTATAAAAAAGACCAATTGAAAATAGTACATCTGGCAACCCAGTTCTGGTTGGTTTTGAAAACAAAAATTGCATCACAATTTCCCATATTGTAAATGATGATTGGTGTTGTTGTGTTTTTTTTTTTTGTTTAGATTTCCAACAAATAAATTATTGTTGCAATTTGATGATGATTTTATTGGTTAATAATTTCGATTTTTCTTACAGAATTTTTAAGGTAAATTGTGTGTGTGTTTTTTTTAACATTTTGATGATGTTTTGATTACACAGTTTGTGACCACTGACCACCACACCACACCACGCCACACAAACAAAATGTTCTCATATCGTACAACACACACACACACACACATTCATGCATGCGTAAGAATGTATGACAATACACGCACATATTCTTTTGCTAAATATTCTCTTTTTAACAGTTAGAATTTCTATTTGATTGTGATTTTTTTCTTTGTTTTTTTTTGGTTTTTGGTGAAATGAAAATAAAAAGAAGGAAAATTTCAATTGAAATTGAAATAAAATTTAATTGGGTCAGTTCGCTCGTTTAGTGTCATATAAATAAATAAAAATTAAAAGCAAAAAAAATAATTAAAATTTACACTCACGTTTTATTTTATTTCACTTTTTATTTTATTTTGTTTGGTTTTCTTTATTTTTGTTGGTTTTATTATTACACACGTAAGATAAAATCGATGAACCTTAAAAACCCTTAAAATAGGGCTTTAAATTTTGTTTTTTTTTTTTTTTTTTATATAAAATTGTTAGTGTATTTATTATTTTTCTTCTTTTTCCATTAAATATTCTGTAATATTTTTTAATTTTACAATTGCGACACGTTCATCGTTTTTTTTTTTTAATTTTGGACGTATGTTTGTTTTTTTTTTTGTTTCGTTATTTCTTTTTTTTTAAGAGTTACTGCTACTTAAGGCGGTGTGTGAAGGCATCAATCAGCTTAAATTAGATGCAAAACAAAAACAAAACAAAAAAGAATAAGCGCTCCAAGACGCGTTGTTTAGCAGGCCTACGAACGCACTAAAAGTACCAGCATACGAAAATCAGTTACAAACGCACGAGAATTCTTTTTTTTTTTTTTTCTTCTTATTTGTCTGCTTTTTTATGTTGTAAACGTAAATTCGGAACAACAGCAGCAATAACAGAGAAAAAAACTAATGAAGAATTAATAACGTTACGAAAATAAAGGCAACAACAGTAAAAAAACGATACGAAAAACAAAAACTAAAAGAATCGTAAGAATAAAAACAGTTAAACGCCAAATTCCGCATCCGCAATGGTCGCAAAACAAAAACACACTGACTAGCGATGGTGTTAAGGCAACTAAAAATCTCAAATATTAAGTATACGACAGCGCAAACGATAACGACGCCTGCGATGTCTAAATGATGACGTCGTTGTATGGTGGGTTCACATCAGAAGAAAAAATAAGCACACAAGCAAGCAGCACTTATTATAGTAGTAATAGAAGCGAAATAACACTAACAAACACTCTTTACTTACTTATTTACAAACATGCATAAGGTTACCCTTATAAAACAAAAACAGTAAAACACAAAACAACAAAAACAATTTACTTTTCATCCAATGTTTACATTTCATACAATGTTGCTGTTGCTATTGCTATTGCCCACGATGCTGCCGCATACGGCATTGCAAAATTTAACGTCGACGTCGTGTAATTATGTTGTGGCCGTCTAACGTCAACTTTGCCATGCTTTGTTAACGCTGCAAGTATTTCCCTCAATCAAATGATACTGTGTGTGTTTCATATATTTTTATTTTTTGTCGTGTACATGCACGTATGTGTGTGTACGTTTTTCTCAAGGCCTACAGATTTAGGCCAAAAATCTCAAGTGATCTAAACCAACCAAACAAGAAAGAGTCTGTGCGATGATTGTCTGTCTCTTTATGAGTTTCATGTGAGCGCTTGCTTGTTTGTAGGTATGTCTGTATGAATGAATATGTTCGTGTTTCTTTCGTTCGTTTTGCCAATGTTCGTATTTCTCTTTCTGTTGCTAATGCTTGCTACTCGTTCAATAGGTTCGTTTACATCGTACGTTCATTGATTCCAATTTGAATCGTCAACTACTTACCTAGTGAGCGAGTCGAACGACCAACTTACAACAAAACAAGCTCACAAAAACAACAAACAGAAGAACTAAACAAAAATAAATAAATTGAACGAAAATTAACAAAGCCAACACAAACAACAACAATAACAAATAAAGCAAAGTCAGTGTAGCGATAATAATAAAAGAGCGCAATAATGAAATTGTATATATGTATGTATGTATGTTCGTTCCTAGGACAATGATGACAACCACACAAGAACAATAACACACATAACATCAATATTATTGGGAAATTCACCAGCAGAGAAGAAGTAAATAAAAAATAGAAGAATCACATTTCAATTCTTTTCAAATGTTGTGTCTGTCGTATAGAGGGATTGCAAGATCAAAAAATAATTGATTTTTTTTGTAATATTATTAATAAAATTCCTAGTAAGAAGAAGAACCGGCATGCATTTTTGGCACGTAATTTTTTAACTTAACACCCACATACATTACTACACATTCTCTCTCCCTACACTGAGTGTTGCCATTGTGCTCATTTTTTAATTATAATGATTTCTAGTTTTTGTTCGAGAGTGTTGAAAATATTTCTTTATTTTTCTAACCTAAGCATAAAAAATATACTTATAAAAACTAAAGGTTTGTAAATGTTAATTTTTGGGTTTAATATTCAATACCTGTTTTGGTAATTTTTTCACGGTTATGGCAACACTAGTGAGAAGAGAAATAGTCAACACACTCAACAACAATAATATTTTTTACACTTTCTCTCCTTCTATGTTCACTCACACACACATACACACATCATGCATAAATGTTACCGTTGTGAAAAACATCCACAGTCACATGACAAAGACAGAGAAGAAGCAAATGACAACGAAGGAGGTGAATTTTTTTAATTCTCAACCCACAATATTTATCGTTGACCCTTTTTTGTTTGTGTTTGTGGAAATAAAGTATTTATGTCATCGGTTTAAACAAACACCCTCACACACACCCCCACAGGAATGTCACTAATTTTTGCATAATAAATATTTTCTTATTATCATTATTATTGAGAGAGAGATTTTTTACAGGACACTTACATTTAATTGTGCATGTTTTTTTCAATGTTTTCTTATCATATCCTTTTTTAATTTATTTTTTTTAGCACTTTTTACACCATTTTTTAATTTATTTTTCTCCTGTAATGCACAGTGATTATTTTTTATAACCAGTGTTGCCGTTTTCAGTTATTTCTAAACAAAACTGGTTATGTTATTTTCTTAGGAGTTTATTACAAATTTTTTTCCTTCTTGGCAACACTGGTTGGTGTTTGGAAAAATTCGTTTGTTCTTTTAAAAACAAACGTTGTATAAATTTTACTTATAATTCACACATTCTCTTTTCAAATTTAATCTATATAAAGAAAAATTAGGCTCATCGCCGTTTAAGAAGAATTTATGGCGTGCGTGTGTTGTTTCTTTGGAGGGCTCTTTTCTTTCTGATTGTGTGTGGCTGTGTATTATATGTGTGTGTTGTTGTCGTCAGGGTTGGTTGGTTGTTTGTGTAGAATGGCTGTGGTTGTTGTTGCATGTGTGCTTAGGTAGGGTTTATCTTTGGGTTGCGTCGTGTGCGTGTGTTGTTGCGATTTGGTCGATTTGTCTGACGGACCGATTCCAGATTCCCCAAAATGAACTACTTTTTTGTGTAGCGTGTTGAATTTTTGGGAAGGGTGGTGAGTTTTCAGAAAGGTGAGTTTTTACAAAGGGTGGTGAATTTGTTCAAGATTGGTGAATAAATTGCAATTCACCAAGGTACCGTTATTCGAAAGAGGTACTGTATTACCATATATCAATATATGTATATGGTGAATTGACCGGTGCGTGTATAGGATAAGTAAATTTCATCTCCATTAGCATTAGCGGAGCCACTGGGTAATCGAACCTACCACATATAAATTGTGGTACGAAACAGGGATGTGTGTGGAATCACTAAGAAATATGTGCAATGTATAAAATTTAAATATTTTGTAACATTTTTGAAAAATGTTTACTATTTTAAACTTATGATTAAATAAAGAATAATATAAATAAAAATTTGGCTTTTGCTATCTATCTCTATCTGTATAAAAATGCTTGCTAAAAACACAAATTGGGATTTATTTCCTGAAATATTTATCATTTTTTGTGCTTTATTCGAAAGGAATATTGGAACTAAATTTAACATCAGGAAAAATTATTTAAAAAATCTGTGGAACTTTTGTGATTTATTTTTCAGAATTTGTTTAATGCCTGGCAACATTGATCATAGTTCCTAAAAGTCAGTGTTGCTTTAAAAATTTGTTCTAAACAGTGTTGCATGTGATATTTAAAACTCACCACGGCAGGGTTGCATTTGGTGCGTAGTTATTGAGAAGTATTTGAGTGAAGACAATGTGTTCACAACTGTGTTTTCAACACAATCATACATTTTGCTTTCGTGTGCGTTGTGAGACTCTTTTGTGTGAAGAAATACAAAAACTAAAATGGCGACGTCAGTAGAGTGATGGAATTGAGGAATTTTTTCAATTGTGTTGATTTTTTTATATTCATATTCTATATATTGGTGGATATTTTAATGCAATTACAACAATAAAACTAAAAACACAAACAAATACGATACAAATTAACAATAAATCATAGAATTTCAGCAAATGCTTAAAATAAGAGTGTTTTAAATGAAAAGCAAATAAAACGCTGTGAAAAAAGTGAAGAAAAAAGTTACGCTAAAGAAAAAATAAAAATGGCGCCCGCGACGTCTTGACTTTCTTTTTTTTTTTTTGTATTTCTTGCGTTTTCGCTGGTACAAAAACGTTTTGGCATTAAAAAGAATTCTGCTAAATAATAATTGTAAATAATTATCACAAAATAAAACATGTTAATTAAAACAAAAACACAAAAATGTTAAAATACTACCCGAAAATCAAAGAAGAAAATTGAGTGAAAAAAGTTGAAGCAAAAAAAAAAGTTGTGAGAAAGAAAAAAACGAAATTACTGTGGCCATCCGTTTAGTTTTTTCTTCTTTTCTTGAGTTCGCGTTTCGTTCATTTCAGTTTCAATATTATTTTTTCAACTTTTTTTTTAATTTTCATTCATACGTTCGTGGTTTACGTGCGTGTGTCTGTTGTTTTGTAAAAAAAGAAAAATAATTTAAAAGGCCTTGAGGATGTGTGCTGCTCAAAGTAACCCAACACAAAGTTTTGGTCCTTATGCCTGGGGCTTTGCTGATAATACTCGTGCTGCCGAGTCTGTATTGGAAATATCGCCCAACATAAACTACACAGTCAGTGGTGAATCTGTAAGTAATCTTCTACAACTCCAACTGCAATTGCAATTCTATTCTTTTGAATTTGAATTCTATCATTTGCATTCAATATGTTTTTATTTGAATTTCGTTTCGTTTTCATATGGATTTTCTATTTTTTTTTTATTTTCTGTATTTTTTGTTTTAATATTGCTCTTTATATTATTGTTTCTCTTCTCTCTGTGTTATGTTCTTGTGTTCTGTATGTTAATGAGAAAGTATATAAAAAAAAAAAAATAATAAATAGAAGAAGAAAAAAAAATGTTGTAGTTTTTGAAGCCCACAATACAAAACAAAAAAATGCAGGGAATATAACGACAACGTACAACACATAAAAAATAAATTTATAAGACTGTACTTGTGGTAGTCGTGGTAGTTGTTTTGTTCGTTAGTCGTGTGGTCGTTTTTTAAACATCGTTCTTCTGGGGTATTGTTGTTGCTTTCTCACAGTAAAGTTAAATAAGAGCAAGAGCAGCCAGTCAGTCAGTAGCGAAGCAACAACGAAAAAATACAACTACAAGAAGAAAAATTTAAAGAAATACTTTACGTTACGTTTACATGTGTGTATGATGTGTCTGTTGATCGGAGTGTGTGTGTGTGTGCGTTTTAAAGAAAGCGCGCGCGTGATGATGTATGAGAAGAATGATTAGTTGTTTCATAAATATTCAGTATAATATGTGTTGGTGGGAAGGGGAGTGAATGTGTTGGGTTGGTAAAGTGTCTATGTATTGAAGTCTATATAAATAATATAGTCATATACGTATATAGTATATGTATAAAGAATAGAAGAAGAACAAGCAACAACATTTTTGTTTTGTATTGTTGTTGATGCAAAAACATTATTATTTTTGTTTTGTTTTGATTTTTTTTTCTTTTTTTTTATTCCTCTTTAATTCTATTTTCCTATTCTATGCATATGTGCTATGCATTAATGCCTGATATGTTATGTTGTTGACAAATAGATTTGACAAATGCGAAAAAAGGAGTAGCAGGAAAGCAAAGTTGACAACTATGGTGCAGACATTCAATGATTTGTTTACCTTACCACAGTGCACACACATCCCATTCCAATTTGTTATTCGAATTAAAACAGTTATCACCTCTGTTGCTAATTAAATTTAACAGAAATAGTTTTCAAAAGTGGAAAAATAAATATTTAATTTGATTATATGTATGTTACTCCTATGAAACACACAGTTGCCAGATTTAATACTAGTTTGTATGTGAGAAATTGGCGGTTTTTCAGTTTCTTCTTCAGTTATGATGAAACAATTCTTTTTATAAAAATTTAAATAATTTATTTATTATATTGTACATTGACACAGGGTTCTTTTAACACTTAAATAAACGGACGGGCCGAATCTGCTCTGTCTTCATAACTCATGGGTTTAAAGCGTTGTAACTACAATAAAACATTATTAAATCAATTAAATTCATAACATAAGGTTACATAACCCTATTTATGCTGACTTTGCAAGAAACAAGGCAGCAGAATAACAAAAACAAGTCTACGGAACCTGCCACTTACTTGAGTGTTAAGTTGGATTCAGCTGTCCAAATTTAAATTTTACTTATTAACGATATAAGATGTCTGATTAATTACTTACTTACACAATTGGCTATAACAACCCTTTGGTCAGGATTACGATCTAGCTTCAAAAATCACAGACGTTGTATGTTAGTCTTTACATGAATCATGTTGAGTATGTTACATTTAGCCATGTGTGGCGGGACTTACAGTTTAAAGTCGACAACAAACGATAGACTTCTTGAGAGAGAGTTTCTTTTACCAGAAGACTGATGGGAAGAAGTCGCTGAAGATATATATTTCCAGATATCGTTTTACATATATGAGATGACAGACCTAGGGTTTGAACCTTGGGCTCACGTCTGTCTAATAAGTCAAAAAATATTACCTACTCGAATACGACGTCTTCAAGGAATGCAAAAACTTTTCTGTATTTCGACTCGAATTATTTCAAAGTTAAAGATATTAAATTCCCTATGTACCATCCGCTAAGCTCTGGTTATAGATTTTTGCTAAGAATGTTTATTTTCCCCAATATCTGCTGCCTTTATAAAGTCTACATATATACCCTAAAACGGAATCCCACAACATAATACTTTTTTGTTGTAGAATTGTCTTCTACATTGCCTATCACCTAATACTGGAGTTATAAAAACAATTAATTTAGACTTACAGTTGGGAGTGGCCGTACAAAGACTGTCATAATGTGAAGAAAAATGTTTACAAATATTTATTTCAGTTGTGTTGTTTAATTCAATAAATATTGCAATTGATATTATTTGAGTATAAATATGTGATTCATTATGAAAATAAAGGTTTTTATTTCATTCCAAATCTTGTCATTAGACACTCAGGATGCAGAGTAGTTAATTATGAATTGATTTCAAACAAGTCCTACTTGACAAAACTATTTTTTTTGATTGATTGATGATTTATTTGATTGTATTAGAAATTTATTATTGTACACTGTTGTATCCAATATTTATTTAGTTAATATTGTAATTTATAGCTGTACACTGTTGTATCCAATATTTATCTAGTCATTATTGTAATTTATAGCTGACTTAGCTTGGCTTGGCTCGGCTTGGCTTGGCCTTTAGTGTAGTAAAATTTGTTAATTAAACCAAAGTATTTGTATTTTTTTTTTCTGTTTTCTTCTCAAATATTTGTTTTTGTACATAATTATACAATTTGTTTTTGATTGTTATTTATTTAATAAATAATATTCTATTCCATGGTTTACATAAATAAATAATTTTGTATGTATTATTGCTACTGATTAATTGTCATATAAGAAAACGAAAAGCAAGGCGGCTTTCATAGTAGAGTAACACATCATCGCATCAATTAAATATTTTTGTTAATTGATACAACGAATACGAATTCCGAATGAAAGTTATTGAAGTTTAGTAGTTTAGTAGCCAATATAAAAAGAGTTCTAATGTTCCATTATTCTTATTTTAAGCCTGTGGTAGTTTGTTTAACTATCCCCAATGAACGATGTTTTTTTGGCGCGCAAATATTAAACACATCCCTAGTATTTCCTTATTTCGATCCCCTGTCTTCTTGAGATCCCAGCATGTTTCAGAAATCATCATAGTTTGACTATATAGAAGAATATTAAAATTTAGGAAAAATAAAGATGAAAAAAGCACTGAAAAATATTTGTATTTTATGTCGTGTCTTGGGTTACCTATTAAAATGACACGGCACTACTACTACTATTCCTCCTTTATTTCTTTGAGCACTGTAATAATGATTTCAAATTGTTATTATCAAAATTGTTACAAAATAAGAACACACGTATAACACAGATTAGAGAAATTCAATAAAAAAAAAATTTTTTTGAATTTTTTTAAAAAAAATTATTTGAAAACCAAAAACGAAATTTAAAAAAAAAGAAATTTGAACTTGAACTTGAAATTGAAATTTGTTTTGTTTGTTAATCACATCATACTAATTCTAAATGTTTGCAATTCATCTTCTATGACTATAATAGCATTATAATTTTCAGATGCCATATTTGTTATCCACTGATGGATCATTAACAGTGCAAAAAGATGGTAAAGGAGCATTAGCAGGCAATAAAAGTGTTGTACGACGTATGGTATTGGTCAATGACCCATTTGCACCAGGAGCTCAAAGGTGAGCAAAAGTTTTAATTTTTTTTTTGTTTGCCTGTTTTTTTTTCCTTTATTCTTTTGATTTGCATTATTTCTTTCTTGTTTTTTACACTTTAATTATAATTTTTTAATTTTTAATTTTCTTTTCCAAAAAAAAAAAAACCAATTCCGTTGGGCTTCTTTGTTAATAAAGTGTGAAATTTTTTTCTACTTTTTCTTTATTTCTTTTTTCAATTCTTTATACAAACAATTAGAGTAATCACTGGTGCTGCATCTGCCTCCGGCGCCTCATCAGTTGTTAAGAAACAGGATCAACAGCAGGTTTTAAGCCTAAATTGTGACAAAAATTGTAAGTTTTACTTTACTTTAGTTCGGATAGATCTATTCGTGGAGAGTGTGAATATAAAAATTTTCATTAATTTTTCTAGATCTTCTTGTCGATCCATCAGATCAGTCTCATTTATCGAACGGTATAGTCGATTCTAAAGCTCAAACGCTATTATCAACAGCTAATAAGACACATTTCAGTCCAATTGGTCCGATACATTTGACGGCCGAGGAATGTAATGAAATTCTAATGAAACGTGCTTTGGCCGCCACTCATCCGCAAACCATATCGTCGAATGATGGTCATAATACAAATACAAGTAAGGCTCATATCAATCCATTTCCCCCAAAAAGAGTTTAGAATTAAAATTTCTTTCTTTCACTTTTTTTTTTCTGCCCATTTCGTCCTCAACCATTGTTTATGCAATGTTAGGTGGTGACATGTTGCCTGGCATATCAGTGCAAGTACAAAAAGTAATACAAGGTCTAGAAGACAATGATGAATCACAAGCTAATGCGCCACATTTAAAACTAGAACCTGGAACATTGGAACTCTCACCGAAAACAGAATTACAAGAAAACATGAATTTTAGTGATGTAAGAAGACGAATCAATATTGAATTGCTTTTCCAATATGTCTTATTATTATTATTTTTATTTATTTTTTTTATTAATTTACTAAACGAATTAGAAAAAAAAAACAAAATATGAAGAAAAATATCCATTTTAGCAATAAGTTTTTAATACATGATGCATGATGTGTATGTTATCTTTTCAGACCGACGCTACCATTAAAAAGGAACGCCCTTACAGTTGTGATGAATGCGGTAAATCGTTTTTACTGAAACATCATTTAACTACACACGCTAGAGTACATACAGGTGAGGATTATTGACATACGTATGATTTGCAATGTGATTTAATTTTGTTTGTTGTCGTTACAGGGGAAAGGCCCCATATATGCACACACTGTGGTAAAAGTTTTGCCCATAAACACTGTTTAAATACCCACTTGCTGTTACACTCCACCGATCGTCCTTATCAGTGTACAGAGTGTAAAAAGAGCTTTACACTCAAGCATCATTTGCTTACCCATTCAAGAGTGCATTCGCGTGATCGACCATTCGTGTGTCAAGAGTGTGGACGTTCATTCCCCTTGAAACGTCATTTAGTAACCCACAGCAAATACCATGCTGGCGAACGGCCGTACGTGTGTGATGAATGTGGCGAAAGTTTCGCCCAAGAGAATCATCTCATCATGCATTCACGGTAAGTCATAATAAATATAAAGAATTAAATCGTAGAAAACTATATTCAATTGAAATATTTTGTTTACTTTACAGTTTTCATGGCTCTATAAATCCATTTGTTTGTCAGGATTGTGGTGTTACATTTCCGCGTAAATTTCAATTGGTTAACCATGCCCGTATACATGGCAAAGTACCATATTCCTGTACAGTGTGCGGCAAAGAATTTCTACAAAAACGAACACTAGTGGCACATATGCGGTAAGTACATCTATTTACTAATTTCCATCCAATCTCTTATGTATTGCGATGCCGTAGCGCAACACTACAAGCGTGGATTTTAGTATTTTTACAACGATTTCTTAATTTTCTGTGTCTTGTCTTGTTTTTCTTTGTCTTTAGTGTACATACCGGTGATCAACCATATCCCTGCATCAGTTGCGGTGAAGGCTTTATGACAAGACCCGATTTGAATCAACATGTTCGCACCACCCATGGCGGTGTTAATCCGAATTCTTCAAATACCGCCATAGTGCCGTCCAATTCGTTAATATCACAGCAGCAGCCAACACAAACGATACAAGTATGTGATGGATGATCCCTCCTAAACTTAAGACTTGAAAAGATTTAATTGGTGTTTTTTTTTTTTGTTTTTTGTTTTTCTTTTAAAATTGCAGCAAGTACATCAAACGCAAGCCCATACTGGACATCAGCAACAACAGCAGCAACAAGGACATCAAGTTCAAAACAATCATCCACAAACTATAACGGTTGTTAGTAATCCCAACAACTCGGCATTGCTAACGGTCACCGCTAATGATGCCAATAATTCAACAGGTAGACCACAATTTGGCTGCCGGTAAGTATAGAATCTTCTTTGAATTGTTGTTAGTAGGACTGTTGTTTTATAACAAATGTTTTTCGTTTCTGGTTTTCTTTTAATCGATTTTACAGGGAATGCGGAAGTGCCTTCAATAGTCGCGAAGCTTTAGCTCTACACCTGCGTTTACATACCGGTGATAAAAGTCTTATGACCGATTTATGTGCTTTAACCGCCGCCTTGCCTACACATCTTTTAAGCACGTCCGGTATGAATTCGGGTACCACTGTTGTGGCTGCCAATCCAAATATTATAGCCCAAAACCAAATGCCAGTTCAAATCATATCATCGACGGGTCAAGTTGTCAGTCAGACAACACTGGTGCAGGCCGCCGCAACATCTCATCCGCAGACACTTGTCCCCGGTATGCCAGTTGGTTTGCAGTCGCAACAACAGCAACATTTACAAAATGGCGCTGTCCACCAACAGCATCAACAACAACAGCCTCAACAGCAGCAACAACAACAGCAATCACAACAAACACCCACCAAACCGAAATCGCATTTCTGCGCTAGTTGTGGTAAAGGTTTCGCTGCCAAACACGGTCTCATGCAACACAATCGCCGCCACCCGAACGGTGGCTGCACGGTACGCACGCACGTCTGTGAATGTGGCAAAGCATTCTTCCAAAAGAATCACTTAATGTTACATCAGCGTCAACACTTGGAAACGAAACCACCAACTTCGCAGCAACAGGTGTGTTGAACCTCTAACTCACAATCACTTTCTCAAATCAAACTCTCTAAACAAACAAAATGAGAAATAAACTTTTTTAAAAAGGTTGTAGTTGTGCAACGTAAGTGTTGAGATATTTTTTCAATCCATTTTGATTATATAATATTACATACATACATACGTACATATTTTTTTATAAACATTAGTATATACATACTTTCTAGATAATATATTAATAATATTCATTTGCCTTAAAATCGAATCAAATTCTATTTTAATTTCTACTGTTTTCACTGTCTATTTTCGTTCGTACTCTCCTTTCAGTTTAGTTGTGTTACTTTTGTTTTTCTTTTATTTAAATTTAAAATTTTTCTTTCGTAAATTTCTCAAAACCTTATCAAGAAGAGGTTTTCAAATGTTTCATTTTTCTTTTGTTTTGATCATTTTCTTTTAATTTTTATTTCGATTTTATTTCAATTGGTGTTGGTATTTCTATAATTTTTGTATTCCTCTTTGTTTTTCTATACAACGTTAAGAATAATGAAAGTTTTCCGGCTATACATTGAAATAAGAATGCAATGCGATTAAATTTGAAGATATTTTCTGAAATTTATAACTTTCGAAATAGCAAAAGAACAGAACTACACACAATAGTTTCATAACAGAAGATTAAATTTAGTTTCTCTTTTATATTTTTCGAATAGCTTTTCCAGTAATAATCTTTGCAATAAGACATCATTTATGGATCTCTTTCCGTTTTCGAATACTGTTGCAAAACCGTTGTAAACGGTACAATAGCGGCAAACACAGACATAGCGATATGTCGAATAGTATTTCAAAAAATATTCCTATCTCTTGCACACGCCACAACCGTATTTAAACTTAAACTACCTTTGTTCCATGAGCTCAATATGAAAACATTTACTGAAAGGTGTAATAAAAAGAAATCGATTTAATTTAATTTAGTACAGTTACAAGAAAGAAACCGTTTCATTGTATAAATTGTGTGTCATTATTATGAATCTTTCTCATAGAAACCCTTGCCATCGCTTGATTCTATTCAAGACAACGTTTCACCAACAATATTAAACGCCATACTCTCAGTCAGCAAGTTTTATCGTCATCGCTTTTGATTTTTGATTTGAATGGTTTACCATTTAACGTATGTAATTCGTCCGGGCTTGAGTAATTCAATTACATATGGTTTGTTTTGGAAAAAATAATGGACTTCTTTTTACTACACCTCATATACGTTCAGAACAATTTTCATTCTTCAATCTTTGCGTTATTTTTGTTTTATTGATTCATTTCGTTTTTTTTTTTTAATTTGACTTCATTTGTTTTCCAAAAAAAAAAAAAAAAAAAGTAAAGTAAAGAAAGAGTAAAGAAAACCTCTTAACAATTTTATAATTTATGCATAAGACTTGTTCACTACAACAATACAAGCAGCTTGATTTTATTCTTCGACAGGATGCCGCCAATCAACAACAGCAACAACAACAGCAGCAACAACAACAGCAACATGTACAACAGCAGGCTCAGCAACAACTGACCCAACAGCAACAAAGTCAACAACAACAACAAAACCAACAACCTCAACAACAGCAGCCGCAACAACAACAAATGACAACAAGAGAAGTAATGATTGGTAACCAAGCGGTTCATGTGCAAGTGTTACAGGATTCAAATACGGCACAAGTTATAAAATACGAAATCAATCTACCACAAGAGAATCAAAATATCGAATGAGCTAATCAAACAACGGCTCACTCGCGCCCAGTCGCATTACATCCTTCACGATAGCTCCTTGCATATGCAATACATGCGATAGATAGGAGAAAAGGAGGCAAAACGAAAAGACAGGCTACTTTTCATTTAAAAACCAGCATATTCACTCAGACATACAGATCAGGTTTACATGCACTTCTCCTACAGAACAAAGCATTTAAGAATTTTGAAGAAACTAAATAATTTAACAATCATTACCCAGAAGTGTAATATTTCTACAAGAGAAATACTATATATGTATGTCTGGGTGTGTGTCCCAAACAAACCGTCAAATTTCATCTTTTGTCCTTTTTTTCTTCTATGATGGTTCTCTCATTTCTATGCATATGTATGCTTCTCTTAAAGCTGATATTTGTTTTAAACATAATTGTTGTTGTTTATTTTATTGTTTAATTTTATTTAATTATACGTATATATTTTATTTTTTTTTTTAATTTTAACAATTATTGACACATTTTTTTTAAATCTTTACAAAACAGAAACAAAACAAAACAAAAAAAAAAACAAATTTATTAAGCATCTCCGTCTAGTTTTTATCAATACAGATTTCCCATTATTAAAGTGAAAAATACAAACACAAAACAAACACCACAAGTTCGTTTAAAACTTACTTTTAAGCAAAGTAGACCGTAAATTGTAATTGTTTAGGTTTGAATTTGTTCTTTATATTCTTTTCTTTAAATATATATACAATTTCTTTTTTTTTTTTAATTATTTAGTTTGTACATACTAGTTATTATTTTACCATAATTATAATTATTATTTAAAAGATAAAAAGAAGAAAACAAAAAAGTTATAAAAAGCAGAAAAGAAAAATTTTATTGGCAGGAGTAAAATACACATTTATTGATGGAAGAAAACGAAAATCTAATTCAGTTAAGAATTGATTCATTATAATTTAGAATTGAAATAAAACTAGAACAGTTAACAATTTTCTAATAATTTTGTTTTCCTCTTTTGTTATGTGTCTAGGATTATGGGAAAAGTCAAAGAATGTTTAGGAAAACGTTAAGTTTTTAAAATATTGCAGTGTATACAGACTGTAAAACAATAATGTTTTAATACAGACTAGGCAACATGTTTCAACAATTTCTTTGCGTTTGAAGTATTTGAAAACGTTTTATAGTTTTTAGGGAAATATCTTTTAATGATAAATAATAAAATTGCTTACAATGAGGGAAAACGAAAGGATATCGGCGATATGAGAATTTTTTAAGCGAATTCTTGAAACTAATTTTTGATAATTTGCCAAATCTATTGCTTAGCATTCTCTAATCTAAATCTTGCTGTATCACTCACATTTCTACTTTTTCGTTTACGTCGAAATAAGAGTATCAGTTTAATGACGGAAGAAATGTAAACATGTGATCTACATTTGCTTTGCACTGTATACATGCTGACATTTTAAATCTAAAGTTTAGCTATCAGAATTCATTGTTATCATATGGAAATTCACTTTGTTATTATTTTTGTTTTCTGTTCTAGATCACATTAATTTCCTATATTTTTTACTTTAAATTTGTTTCCTTTCTATAACGAAATGTTTTACTCAACCACTTATATTTCTGAAATTGTAAAATGTGCGCCTTTAATTTGTGTTAAAGTGGGGAGAGGAGGTGATAATCATAATTAAATCGAGGCGAACCTTTTAAGAGAAATTTTATTAAACATTCTTTACGATCTCAAATTTTACTTGTAAGAAACATTTTTAAAGTAAACGCTGTTAGAATATTAATTTAAGTAATGAGAAACAAAATAAAAATCAAGGAAAACTGTATGAATTAAACAGTATATGCTGGCTGAAACTGTATGCAAAAATTAAAATAAGTTCAATGAAAATGTTATTAACTGTAAAACTATTAAAAACTAACATTCCTCCCCATAACATAAATTAAAAGTACACATAATTACATACATTCATGTTCGGTATAATTTTGAGGTACAAAACTTATTGTAATAATTATTGAAAGAGGTAAACGATTTGCAAATATTTCATATTCAAAATTATAATGAATCTTTATTTTATTTTATTTCATTTTTATAAATATTAAATGGGAAAATTGCAAAAATTCCTGAAAGTTTTTTTCTTTTCTAAAATTAGAGAATAAGTCATCACGTTTAAATGGAAACAAATCAAGCAAAAATTATTATTAAATAACAACAAAAAATTGTAATATTTATTTGTGTTTGCATAAATTTCTTCCTTATTTCGTTTTTAATATTACAAACAAACAAAATCTGGACTTACAATATATATATATACTATATATGTATATGTACATATGCATGTAGGTATATGTATATATTTTGTTTTGTTAAAAATTTCTTTATAATCTTCCCAATATTTTTTTGAAAAATACAAAAAACTAACGTAAATGTGTGATGTGTTGGTCGCATCTAAAACTACAACCTTTTTCAAAGTTTCAAAAATTGTGTAAAAAAAAGGAAAATAAGAAAACGATAATAATTGTAATAATCAAGAAATAAAAGGAACTTAAAATGTAAAATAAAAAAAATTTATTTTTTTGGTTTACTTTTTAAGTCTGTAAAAAAATAAAATGAATACAATTATATAAAATAAGTAAAATGTAACGCAAACAAATCATACAAAAATTTATTGTTTAATATTGCATTAAGTAAGATTAGTAAGCAAAAACATAAAAAGAAATAATAATAATAATAAAAAAAAAGGAAAAGAAACATTAAAAGCAGGTTTTTTCTTAAAGAATTCATTATTTTACTAAAGTAATGGCGGATTTTCCACCCACTATTATCTTGTAGCTTTATTGGCAATTTTATTTTATTTTTTTGTTTTTTTTTTTAATTACTTTTTAAAGTGACAAATGCTTTTGTTTTCTTATAAATATATAGATTTTTCACTTAGAATGGCAGTTTAGTTTACATTTTTATAATTTAGGATTTATTTTTATTTTTCTTTTTTTTTTCATTTAAATTAGTTTTTTAAGTCAGAGTTAAAAACAAGTTTTAAAGAAAAATCATGCATATACATACATACGTTTAGGTGTAAAATAATAAATAAAATTTAAATATGATTTATTGTAATTGCCTGTTTTAAAAAAGGTGTTTTTTTTTTATCAATTAAACATTTTAAATTTAACACTTAATTAAGCCTTTTTAATTTAAAATTTCTAAAATTTTTTGTTTATCGTTTTAATAATTTATTGTATAGTAAAGAAGAGAAACGTTAAATACATATATTTAAAATCAAATTTTGATTTGAAATCATTTTTTGATTTTGAAAATAATTCTTAAAAGAAAAGAACACCTTAACTTTATATACATAATACATGTCTTTTAAAAAGAACACAGGTACTAAATAAATATAAAATAAAAAAACAAATTACACATACTAAATTTAACAAAAACCTAGTTTTATATAATTATATTATAATAAAGCAACAATACAACTTTTAAAACAAACAAAAAAGAGAGAAAAAAAAAAGTAAAACTTCTTTAAAGAAATTAGCCTTTACAAAAATAGTTTTAAATTAAATGTAAATTCCACTTGACACATACACCCACACCCTGTTTCTGAAATGAAATCAACCATAAAATAAACGTAATAAAATCAACAAACATTTTAAAAGAAAATTATGAAAAGTAACGAAAAAAAAAACACCACAACAGAGCTATAATGTGCCTAAGATGTGCACTGTTTAAATAAATAAATACGTTATCCATTAATCACATGTAAAATATTAAAAAATAAATAATAAATAAATCATTCATTAAAGAAAATATAAAGAAAAGTGGTGAAAATCCTCTTCACTCTCACACATCATACAAAGCAAACATTTATAAGTAAAAATACCACATAAACTAAAAATTATAATTAAAAACACGATTAATTATAAAATATTATTAATAATAAAATAAATAAAAACAAACGTTGTGTATAATAAAATTAGTTTTCTAGTTAAGCATTATCATTTAATAACAACAACAAAAAAACAAAAACAACAATTAACTAAATAATAAGAAAATGATTAAAAAGTTTTAAAATTACAAACACAAAAATAAAAAAGAATAAAACAAAACAAATAACCGAATATATATTTTAATATAAGCTCAATATAAAAAGAAAAAAATGAAAAAACGAATTAAAGTAAAAAATAAAAAAAATTGTAAAGTACTTTAAACAATTGAGTATTTCTACTGAAGCCTTAAAGTATAATAAAAGAAATCTCAGGCAAGAATTTAGAAAACAAATGATTTAAAAGGTAAGCATAACTGATCGCCTATCCTATGTATGCCTTGTGCCTTTCTCAGTATCCATTACAGTTCTAAAGCCAGTTTCGTCTCGATTTGGTAATTGATCCTCTTATATACAGAGATCACTATTTGCGATTACAATGGACCAGAATATTTCTTTACATGTTTCGCAGACGTATACGCACCTTATTATAAACATATACAATCTTAAACATTTTCACAAGAAATCTCAGAAATGTCGGAACCAAACCAAAAAACCGTGATTAAACTGTGGAAGAATGGCAATTCTCTAAAATATATTGGAAACAATTAAATATAAAAAAGCCAACGATGCAAACAATTATAAACATTTTCAACGCAAATGGAAACTATGACCGTATGCCATGCTCTGGTTGTTCAAAGAAACCCCTAAGCAAAATGCAGGCGAAATAGTAAGGGTACAGCGCTCGCATATTTTCAAACTGTTCCGAGACATAGCTTTTCATTGTTTCGAATGTTCTTCGGTTCATAAGGAGCTTAGATAACAAGTAGTCTTTCCCCGAAACGGTAGGTCATTTATTATAGATCTCACAGACCATTGCAACATTTGATTTGAAATTCCCATATGTACTTCAATTTTTCAGGAAAGGCACTGTGTGGGAAAAAAGGAGATTATCGCTCACTTCATTATCCGTCAGATTTTGGTGATTTATTTTGAAGTTTCAGAGATTGGATCTTGGTTTATGGTATAACAATGGCCTCTAATGCAAGTAGGACCTTATCTTTCAGAGAGGACCCGAGGAACCTAAAGTATGCAGTCGCTTGTGAAAAATAACTGACGCAATTAATCGTTTCAGTCAGAGTCATAATGGAAGCAAAAGTGCGTATTGGATCTGAATAAAGACATTTTAACTGTGCTAAACTTATACTTACAATTGTTGCAAAAGGTAATGAGTTTCTTTTTACTACATCTTATATATTTTCAATATTCAATAAACTTGTATTCTTCTATTGGTTAGTGATATACGCATTTAGCCTGTATATACAAAATGTCTGATGATTCTGCTGGAAACCTATTAACCTCATAAGGATTTCTGGACCAAGAGGCATGTGATTGGCATTTATCGTAAAACAGGTAATACAAATTACTTCTACTCTTAAGTTCTACTACTACTTTTATTTACCAATTCAACCGAACAATGTAAAGGGTGTTTTTTATAGAGGTATAGAACTTTAAGTTGCAATAAAACAACGATGGATTATTCGATTGACATGAATTTTATTTTAAATATGATTTCTGGCATATGACCGCCACGGCTGGCGCAGATGTAGACCAATCTGGACGTCCAATTTTCGATGACTTTTTCCAACATTTGTGGCCGTATATCGGCAATAACACGGCGAATGTTGTCTTCCAAATGGTCAAGCGTTTGTGGCTTTACCGCATAGACCAATGACTTTACATTACCCCACAGAAAGTAGTCTAGCGGTGTTAAATCACAAGATCTTGGAGGCCAATTCATAGGTCCAAAACGTGAAATTAGGCGGTCACCAAACGTGTCTTTCAATAAATCTATTGTGGCACGAGCTGTGTGATATGTTGCGCCGTCTTGTTGAAACCACAACTCATGGACATCATGGTTATTCAATTCAGGAATGAAAAAGTTAGTAATCATGGCTCTATACCGATCACCATTGACTGTAACGTTCTGGCCACCATCGATTTTGAAAAAGTACGGACCAATGATTCCACCAGCCCATAAAGCGCACCGTACAGCGTCTCTGGGGATGCGAGTTATCAATAAGAGTAAACGTGGTGCGAAAACGTTCCATGGTTAATCGAATTAACTGCTCTGATGGACGATTTAGTCGACGATAAAATGGACGTAGTGCGCGATACGTTTTCCGCACAGACCCATTATTTTCGAAATAAAATTGCACTATTTGCAAGCGTTGTTCAGGCGTGAGTCTATTCATGATAAATTGCCAAACCAAACTGAGAATAAATCACTTTACAGCTGTTAAATCGGTCGCCATCTTGAAAAGTAATGCCAACTTAATGTTCTATACCTCTATAAAAAACACCCTTTACTTTCACAATTAAAAACAATTTTATCGCTTAGTAATTAAAGAACTTTTTTTTATTTCCTTTGAACTTGAGGCTATTTTCATGTTCAATTACTTATAAAACAAATGATTGCAATAAATTTAAAACAAATTTATTTTATAACATACATACGTATGCATGAGAAGTTTCAGTTTTTCTTTATTTAAATTTATTTGTAAAATTATTTTTGGCCTACAAATCTTTACAATTAAAATACAATCATTTTAGTTTTGTGTAAATGTTTTTCATTTTTAATTTATTATTCATTGAGTGTATAAATAAAGCACATGAAATTATTCGTTGTTTTTTAATTAAAAAATCAAAAAATGAATATACAAATATGTACAGACAATCAATAAACATACATACATATCTATGTATGTACATATAAATAATAAATGAATCATTTGGTATTTCTTCCACTTGAAAACAGTTTGAACTTAAGAAAACGAAAGTCAAATTTTGTAGACTATTAAATAAATAATAATAACAACAACAACTACACAAAAAACGCAAAAATTCAATTGAAATTTAAACAAATTGATTATAAATAAAAAAACAGCAACAAAGAAAAAATATATTCTTTTGAATTTAGATTTTTATCGACAAGTGTTCAACAGGCCATTAGCGTTGCTTAACATTAAGCCAGTGTTACTCCCCTAAAAATAGGCAACAACTACTAATTATATGCCATATTTAGAGTAAGAAAATTGAAAATTAATTACTTGACTTGGCGTTATTGTACAAACTTAATTTGTTAATTGCCAGTAAACAATTGATATTGTTGCGACGTAATCAAGCCCCTTAACTAGTTAAAGATTCTTATCACGTACAAGTTTCAAAATCTTATTTAGAAAAAAAGAGAAATTATTAATTTAGTTTGAAAATAATGATATTCTCCCTAAGAGACAGTGTTTTTATGTTTTTGCAAGAACTATTCTCTCTAAAAAGCAAAGCAAAAATAAAGTAAAATAAAACTTAATCTCTTACTGTTTTCCTTGAGCTGTTTTTTATTGTATTTTTTGTTTGTTTTTTTTTTTTCTTTTTTACTTTAATTGTTTATTGACATGACGTCATTTTTTAAGAGCTTCTTTATCAAGCTTAAGCAAAATATACTGAAATCTTGTGTAATAAAAATAAAATCAGTCAGTCAAAGTCTTTGTTGGTATGTAAGTGTGTTCGTATTTACTTTTTATTGCCTGTCCAGATAAACCTGATTTCCAACCAACAATATTTCATTTCTGATCGTGTCTGTATTGGTTAATTGTGGATGAGTGCCTTCGTTGCGATCATTATTATTGAAGAGACTGACTGACTGAATTGACTTTTTTGTTTAAAAAAATTTTTATTTTTCTGTTTATTTTTGCCAAAGATTTAAATTGTCTGATTGAAGTTGCGTGTTAGACTCGTACGTGTCGCTCTTCTAATAACAATTGGTCGTAAAATTTGAGAAACTTTGAAATAAAAAATATTTTTATATCTTTGTATTCTAAATAAACACATTCCAGGTTGATATATTCGTCCACAGTAGTGTAGAGAAAATTAAACCATTAAAATTGCATGAAATATATGTATTCAGAACGTCAGTTTGACATTTTTATTTGACTGCATATCCTAGCTACCGGAGAATCCTGAGGATCCTATAAAGTATGCAATGCATATAGGCAAATGAGAAGACTTAAATGAAGATAGCTTGGATGGATATGGGTTAGATATTGGCCAGCAGTTCAATAGATTGAAATCTACAAGATAGCTGCCGAAGTAGAAGGCTCACTTATGCCTGTAGCGGACGGTTGAATAAAGAAATTGCCAAAGAAAAATTAAGAATATGATTCTGAATAGATTCAATTGGAAATTTCAATTTGTTGAAGTACTGTGGGCTTTGTAAAAGAGAGTAGAAATATATATACATGTATGTATATGTACTTACATACTTAATTGGTCATTAGAACCCTTCACTTAGGATCACAAAATCCCTTTCCTCACCACCCATGTCTTGCGTGTTAATTTTATCGATCAGCGGCATGACCTGTAGTTTAAAGTCGAGTCCAAACTACACATTTTTGAGAAGCTTTTATTGGGGCATTAAGCATCAGCTTTTTTTTACAGTCGAAAATTAAATTCAATTGAATAATTCTTAATAAATTCATGGAGGATAATTATTCCTGAACACAATATTATTGTATGAGTTGCACAAATTCCAATGAGTTTTTACAAAAAATACTTCGTATGACATGTGGTATTTAAGAATTAAATTGATTACAACATATTTTATATCGAAAAGATTTTAATTTCGATTTATTAACAATCAACCTCCTTCACATACATATGTACGTACATACGTACGTATTTTTACTGGATTGTCGATCACTAGAAATATGTATCTACATATGTATGTGCCGGCATATCGCACCGCAGAAAACACACTTGTTGAAGCATTTAAATTGTTTTTGGTTTTTTACTTTTTTTATTGTTGTTATTATTATACTTTGTAGTGTGTTGTCATTTCTTTATAAAGAAACCGCACGAAGTATTGTATCTAAGTTGTTACGTGTACTATGCAGAGCCTTGCTAGTATGTATTCTTAAAAATTTCTTACAAAAATATAATAAAAATTCTCTTTTAATAGTTTATTTGGCTCTTTGAAAGCTCTGCCTATGTTACTAGCTTAATACCTTAAACAATGTATACTTTTTTCGGTTTGTATTCTCGTTTTTTTTTTGTTTTTCGTTCTTTTTTTAGTATTTTCTTCCATTTATAAAACTTATCAAAGTTTTTCATTCCATTACTGAGAATGAATTCCGTAAGCGCACTCACTTGCTATGAGAGTCAGTCAGTCAGTCATTCATTCATTCATTCACTAACTTGAAACGCTTGCTTACTTACTTGTACTCTTGCTCGCTAGAGTAGCTAGCGCCCAAATCAGACTTCAAGGTGAATACAATTTAAGTTTGTTTGCAACCAACCAACAACAACAACAACAACTACAAAATAAATGGAGAACAACAAGAAAAACAACAATTTGAATTTTAAACAATTTTTTTATTTGTTTCACTATTGTTGAGAACAAGAATAAAAAGAATTCAAGCAAACGATTTATTCATTTACTTGTACTTCTCTCTTAGATAAATAAGGAACAAACAAAATTATGAAAAATAATACATATAACAAATCGACTAAATTGTTGTTATCACTGCTTAGAATTCTTATGATTTCCTATATTTTATCAATTGTTTATTTTATTTTGTATTTTGTTTTTTCAAGTTTTCGCAAATACCTTAACGTATGTATGTATGTATGTTTAAATATTTTCTTTAAATATTTTTACCATTAATGGGGTTTTTGGTGCGGCTTTTGAATTGATAAAAAACAATTTCTTTTTAAAAAATTTCGTGAATAAAAAGCAAACAATCGCAACTGATTACGAGTTTATCGCAACCATACTGTGTATACAACATTTCAATATCGAATAGGGTTTCTTTCATCGAAAACTGCTGAGTGCCTTTACATCGATTTGCTATGTTTTCGTTTCTTTTGCTTTTTCGTATTTCTGTTGGTTCCCCAATGAACTTGAACTTTTCAGTTGTTATTGTTTCTTTAATTATTTTGGCTTTTTGTTGCTTTTATTATTCCACATACTTATACATTATTTTTATATAAATCATGTTTTTATTGATTAAATCTAATATATAAAATTCTCGTGTCACGGTGTTAGTGGTTAAACTCCTCCGAAATGGATCGACTGATTTTCATGAAATTTTGTCTGCATATCGGGTAGGTCTGAGAATCGGACAACATCTATTTTTCATATCCTTAAATGTTAAGAGGGCGTGGCAAATCGCTAAAATTGAATATTTAGGTACATATTGATCGTAGACGAATAAAATTTGGTGGGTAAGTTCGTAGAGTCGATATCGACAATCCCACCGATAAAAGGTGTGACAACCCTCACCCTTCAAGTGATACCTATAACTCTTAAACTACTGAACCGATTTTAACCATTATTTTTTTGTTCGAAAGCTTATCAGGTTTAGATGGTTTAAAAAAATTCGATATAGCAAAAAGTAGGCGTGGCAAACCTTTAAAACTAAATATTTAGGGACATAGTAATCGCAGACAAATGCAATTCGATGGGTAATTTCGTAGAGTCGATGTCGACAAACTCACCAAAAATGGGTGTGGCAACCCTCCCCTTTAAGAGATACCTATAAGTCGGCTAATTCGATGGATTATAACTACATATCGTTGGTCTCATGTAAAAAGGCCCTAACTCACATTTGTTTCGAATTTGATTTTTTTGTGATTCCAATGTGTATTTGTGTTAAATGAATTGGAATCTCAAAAAAAATCAATATCGAAAAAATTTTGAGTTAGGGCCTTTCTACATGAGACCAACGATATATAACTTCGTCAGCGCTATTACAATAAATATATAATGTGACCTGTTTTGGGCAATAAAAAAAGCAATTTTGGGCGGGATGAAGTTCGCCGGGTCAGCTAGTAATTCATAATTTTGCTACAGTTTTTCGTTAATAATGTAGGAAATTAAAAACAAAAATTATTTCAATACATTAGCTTACGTCTTCAAAGTTTTGAACCCAGAAGCCAAACTAAACGTCAAGTTAACTGGAGTGGATATTACGTCGTGAATTAAATTTTCCATCTGAAACCCGAAAGTGCTAAACTTAGCTCTCAAAATGGTTTTTGTATGTATTTTTGCTATAACTTTCATTATCTCGCGATTGATTGTATCGTTGAATGTAAATTTGTACTTTTTCATTCTCATTCAAATCTTACCAAAATAATGAAGATGCAAACGTACTATTCTTTATTCAAATAATTGTCTATCATCCTAAGAACTTATTGAACCGCTCTCGTATCCATGAGAGTGGCATGAAATTGCCTTGATGGAATAGATTTCCTCTACAGTTGGCAAACACAAGCCGCGTGTCGATAATTGTACTAATTATGAGAGTATATAACCAAGCTTTCTTATTATAATTCATGATTCGCAACGAGACTGAGCAATAAGAGTGAATGTAGCAATTTGTCGCCTACACTATACCAGAAGATTCGTTTTATGATATAGGGATAGGGGCCAAGAATACACAGCGACAGGAGTGGAGGTGTATTTTGTAAGCTGCAGCCTGTACCATCGAAACGTGTGCTGAATCAAGTTAGGCAGGAAGCAGTACTATCTGACAGTTTGACTGCCATGCAAGATGTCGTCTTGTATTAGGTTAACTCGAGAACCTGCACCATTGCAACATGTGCTCAATCGAGTTGGGCAGGAAGTACAAAGAACATTGCAGTACTATCTGACAGTTCGACTGCCATGCAAGATTTCGGCCTTTTTTAGGTTGACTCGGGAATAGTTTGGGACTATCTGGTCAAGCTGAGTCAAATAGTCAGGGATATCAGGTGAGTTCACTCGCACGCAGATGAGTTTGCAATTAGAAGAGGTTCCCCGTTGCATATAGGGCTTCTGTGGAGTGGGAAAGGGCCGAGAGGAAATATAAAGAGAAGTAAAAATTCTTCTCAAACCAAATGGGTGCGAAACAAACTTTAGTTGCCAAAAAAAAAAATTTAAGGCATGCACTATACTACCGAGAAATAACCGGCCTTCTGACCAGCTTTGTAGACTCAAAATCACTTGTTCAGGATAAGCATGTAATGAGGAAAACGAATCAGTATGAAACACTTGGATACAGGCATAGTATGATCCTTACTATTACTGAATAGGATCCTAAAATTCGCCGGGCCTCCGAATTCGGGGAGGCATTAAAGGGATGCCCTATATAGATGGGGACCAGTCCTCGCACTTGAAAATACTAGAATACTTAAATAACATAAGTAAATTAAAGACTAAAAGCACAAGTAAGATTCAAACCCAGTACCTGCAAATGAATTTGAGTTTTTTTTTATTATTTTCTGTGTGGTTTCCTATAAACCCTATAAGGACTGTTGTTGATTGTTTATAATTTAATTAAAAAATTATTTTGAATAACATCGAAAAACAAGATCATTTTTTATATTTTTTTATTGTTGTTGTATTTAAAGACATTTTATGTTAATTAATGAATTATTGTTTCCTTTCCTTAACAATTGTGTTCAACACGTACGTTTAATTGTGGGAGTAACTGTATTCAATACAATGATTTCTTTCTTATTTTTTTATTTTTATTTTTTGCTTTTTTTAATTATAAATACAATTTTTTTACTTTTTTTTTGCATTGTTAATTATTTTCTTTAACGTTTGTTAACGTGCTGAACAACATAGACGGAGAATACAATACAAACGACGCTCTATTTTCAGCATTAAACATTCTGAAACTACTCTCTTGCCGTTGGCCTTGTTTTTGCTTCCTCTTATTAAATTATTTTTTTTTTTTAATTTTTTTGTTTCTGTTTAATTTGTTGTTGTGTTGGTTAATAGTTTGGCTTTCAGTGCCGGTTTTATGGATTTAAAAGTTTCAGTTTTTTGTTTTAATAGAAGTTTTGTTGTTTTTTTAATTCTAATTGGCTATCCAGGTTTAAATCTGTTTTTCTGTTTGAATGTTAATTAAAATATAAAAAAAAATGTTTTGCATAAAATTGTTTTTGAAAAGAGAAAATTGTAAATAATAAAAGAAATATTTTATTTCTATCTATAACCCTTTTGTAGAGGGGTATTTCAGAATATCAGACTGATATCATGTCTTCCCTCTTCTAACAGTAAATTAAAGTTGAAACTTCTTGGTATACAGCAGTTTTGACTTACCTGCACAACTAACTTTTGCAAGAATTTTTGTGCAGATTAGTCAAAAATGCAGTTAAATTAAATTTTTTACTTTAATTATAGATTACACTCTCAAAATTTTAGTGCAGGTAAAGACAATGCGTACGTAAATAAAAGGCAGCTAAATCAAAACTACTGCAATTACAATTCTAAAGACGGCTATCGCACATTGCAATAAAATTAAATATCTGGATGACGCCTCAGATAGAAGACTACATTTGAAATCCCACCATGTAGCTGTACTCGGAAATAATGCAAATCCCTTGAGAGCCTGCTCTAACTTTTCGGTAAAGAAAGGAGTTTGGCTCTGGGATTTCATTGGAGTCTGAACTAAGTCTACAGAGTGGCTTTAAAAATGCACACATACATATGTAGCTATATTTACAGATAGTCAATCCATGTTAAGAGCACTGCCTTCATGTTTAATGAAATCACGGTGCGATGGGAAGAGCCTTTAGTTCATGGATGTTTTTGTATTTGCCATTATGGCTGCATTATGTATTATGGAAGTCGCCGTTGTCTAGTAGGTAGTTTGTTGGTTTATTAGACGTAAGGCCACGGTTCAAGACCCACGAGGTCAGACATCAAAACGAAAATATGAAAAAAGTATTTCTCGGCGACTTCCTCTCAGCAAATTTCTGGTAAAAAAGTTTCTCAAAAAATCTGTCATTCGTAGTCGACTTTAAGCTGTATGTCCCGCCAGTCATCTATAAAATTAGCATACACAACATAAGTGATGTGAGAAGCTAGGTCGGAATCCGGACTGAAAGATTGTAATAACCAATTACGTATGTATGTGTTATGGCTGCACATGTCTTCAAACCTGTATGTCAAATAAAAATGCTATCGGTAGTGATGTGAGAAGCTAGGTCGGAATCCCGACTTAAAGGTTGTAATTACCAATTATGTATGTATGTATTATGGCTGCACATGTCTTCAAACCTGTATGTCAAATAAAAATGCTATCATAAGTCGATCTTGGACCCAGAACCCTGTATTTTCGATCGTTTTTTTTTTTTATTTTTAAAATTTATGACGCATTTGCAAAAAAAAAGTCTTAAAGGCAGTTTTTTTAAATTAGAAAGATGCTTAACCTTTCAGGTGTTAATTAATGGGGTTTTGGAGTATTTTTTTCTCTTTTTCTTTCTACTTTTTCTTAAACTTCTAAATATTTATTTTTTTTTTTTTTTTGTTTATACAACTAAAACGACAAAAACATCATTATTTGTTCATGATTTTAGCCAATTTTTCTGCCATCTTCTATTCCTAGACTTGAGCAAAATTTAAAAGTTTTTATACGTTGAAAACAATTACTGTGGATACCGGTTCTATTTACCAATTAAAAATATTTTCCATATAAACTAAACAATAAATAATAATAAATAAACGATAAATACATATCGACGCCTCCGTTCTATAACATTCTAAGTCGAAAAAGTGTCTTTTGAGTTATGAGCTCTCAAAGTTTTCACGCGCCATACGACTATATGTGTATTCTATTTATTTAAGTTAGAGAACGTAGAATTTAAAAATGCAAGAACATTAAAAACGTTCTAAGTACACTTAGAACGTTATAGAATGGAGGCGTCGGTATATGAAAATAAAAAAATAAAAAACGTGTTAAAATAAATAAAATATGAATATTTATCACGAATTAAATATTGTTAATAATTTATGTAATGAAATCCGTGCATTGATCAAAAATACTGTGACAGTATTTTGTTTTAAATAAATAAATTAAATATTTCTGTTATATATTGTAAATTACAATGTTTCAAATAATTCTATTAAAGGGTCCGCCAAATAACTTTTTTTTTGAAAATGCTGTAAAAAAAACTACTGAATATTTTCTCAAATTTCTTTTTTTATTTGAAAGTCCTTCCGGTTAATAATGGAAAATAATTTCATTCAAATGGCTGCCTCGGCTGGCCATGCAGTAGCCTTCACGATCGGTCCAATTTTTAAGCACATTATCGATTTTGTGCAGCTGTATTTCACCAATGGCTTCACGAATATTGTACTTTAAAGCGTCTCTGGCTTGTCGGCGTAACACTTATCTTTGACGGCACCCTACAAATAATAGTCCAACGGTATCAAATCGCAGCTCCGAGTTAGCCAAACGACATCAGCTTTGCGGCTGATAATGCGATCTTCAAAAACAGGGCGCAAAACATCGAGTGTAGCTTCGACTGTGTGGCACGTAGCGCCGTCCTGTCGAAACCAAATGTTGCCAATATCCTCCTCTTCAATTTTTGTGAACAAAAATTCGTTCAACATGGCCCGATAACGACCGCCATCGACTGTAACGGCCACTCCTTGCTCATGGCCCAATTATGCCTCTGGACCAAAATCCGCACCAAACAGTGACTCGTTTTGGGTGCTTCAATGTATGCGTGCGGGTTTTCTGTGCCCCAAATGCGACAATTTTGCTTGTTTACATACCCGCCAAGATCAAGATGAGCTTCATCTGAAAAGATGATTTTTGTGCCAAAATCGGCATCTTCTGTAGGCTACTCGATTAGGCTACTGCATGGCCAGCCGAGGCATTTCCCGGAAGGATTGTACTTTCAAATAAAAAAAGAAATTTGAGAAAATATTCAGTAGTTTTTTTAAAGCATTTTCAAAAAAAAAAGTTATTTGGCGGACCCTTTACCTACATACATACATATGTTTGCTTTTTAAATTGTGCTAATTTTTGCTTTTTTCTTTCTAAATATCTATTGTTGGCATACTTCGCTAATGCCACCAAGTTTTACAAACAGAACAGTTATACACTCTTATCCTTAAGCGTATAGAAATTGTATATATATATATTTTTCTGATTAAAAAAAATTGTAATTACATTACAATCCTTATAGCACAATATATAGGCTCTAAACAACTTAAGCAAAATTTAAATGAACTGAGCTTTCTGCAATTAAAGTTACCGCAGTCTAGTAGCTTCTTTTATTGGCTTATTAGGCGTGAGATCGCAGTTCAAACCACAGCCCAGACATTTCGAATAAAACGAAGTATGAAAAAATATTTGTTAGGCGACTTCCTCTTAGCAGACTTCCGGCAAAAACTCTGCGAAAGAAAGAAAATTACCATGAGAAGTTGCTCAAAGAAATTTGTCGTTCGGTGTCGACTTTAAACTGTAGGTTCCGCCATTCATGTATAAAATTAGCATACACAACATAGGTGGTTTGAGGAACTAGCTCGTAATCCTGACTGAAGGGTTGTATTGAGCAATTAAGTTAATACAATCAGCTAATAGCTTTTATAATTATTCAAATCTCTTGCTCTCCCTCTCTCTCTTTGTTTCTTAACTTTTTAAAGACATTCAATCATCTCTTACGTTGTCTCTTTTTTTTTTATCAAAACTGACTCATAAAAGTAAATATTTCAGCTTTTTTTGAAAATAAAGTCTGAACTCATGCATTTTTGTCAAAAAAAGAAAAGAAAAAGAATTAAATTTTATTGTATTTTTATGGACTTTTAAGAAATAAAACCAATAACAAATAAAATACCTGCAAATGACAAAGAAGTGATAATTATTTATGGTAGAGTATTATTATGAAAAGAAATATTTTTTTAAATAAAAATTATCATATTTGGAAAAGAAATTCATATATATACATATATATGTATGTATACTATGAGTGGAGTGTAGTGACATTTCGAGCAGTTTGATGAACTGCGAACTTTTGATGAAACGATTTAGACAACACCCAAGCACCCAAGAGGTGAAGAACAGTGTTCTCCCTCTCATCGTCTTTGTAGCTACTGCAGAAATTATTTATCATATGGCCAAAGTCAATGCATCGAGCATGAGTGCCCAGAATACAATGTCCCGTAATATCACAGACATCCACGCTAAGCGAGTTTCGTTGAGTTTTAGTAGGCTTTCCTTGTCTAGATTTGATTTGCTATCGTGCTCGTATCCGAAGCCACAGACGTAGCGTTAAAGGAGTCCATTACTGAACTATCTCTTCTGAGCAAGTAGGCTCTCAATGCGGTTTACAATGTATAGTAGAGAAGTCAGTCAAGAAGCCTCTATCAATAGGTAAGTGATGGAGAACGGAGCAGATCAATGGAAAGGAGAGCAGAAGGATGTGTAGAAGGTAAAGTGAAATGAAACATGATTGATTTAACTTTGTTGTGGCCCTATGCTGCGCACAGAAGCAAATTTACAGTGACGCACAATCCTATTCGTATAGCCAATTCTACTCTAGTCTTTTTTAATGACAGAAAGAAACCTTTTCTGTTTTTAAAACTGAATTAGTTGTGTGAATAAAAAAAAAAAGAAAACAAATAATCATGAATAAATTCATTTGGGTTTGTCATTATAAAAACGGAATGTTTGCTATTGAAAATGGGGCACACGAAAAAACTTGTAAGCCACTGTAGGTGTACATATGTATGTATATATATATATGTATACATTTATATATTTTTTCTATGTCTACAGGTTGGCCATACGTAAATAATAAATTAATAAATAAAAAAACAATAAAATTATATATAATAAAAAAAAATCTACTTAGATTCTTGAAAAAAAAAAATTCAATTCAAAATGTATTACAAATGATATTGAGCCTGGAAATTGAAAAATATGCATGTCAGGGGGAAAAACTAAAGTTCAATTATTTTTCTTTTTTCCTTGTATAAAAATAATATTTTGTTTTACAAGTTTACAAAAGAGTCATTTGCGTGTTATCGCTGATAATTGCTACAAACATATTTCACTTGCCCTACAATTATTTTAACCTTTAAAATGATTTCAAATAATATAAAGTCACCAGACCGGTGTACTTCGCTGTTCTCATTATTCGCCCTTTGTGCAGTTTTCTGTGGCAACGAAGGTATGCCGTGAAGTCGCCGTGGTCTAGTAGGTAGTGTGTCGGCTTATTAGACGAAAGGCCCGAGTTCAAATCCCAGGTCAGACATCAAAACGAAAATATGAAAATATTTCTTCGGCGACTTCTTCTCTGCAGATTTCTGGCAAAAACTCTGAGAGTAAAAATTGCCATGAAAAGCTTCTGAAAAATCTGTCGTTCGGAGTCGACTTTAAACTGTAGGTCCCGCTACTCATATATAAAATTAACGCACACAATACAAATGGTGCGAGAAGCTAGGACGTTGTACAATGGGTCAATTCGACCTCCGGGTACTGTACTTGTCACAGTTGACAAGTACACGTCCTCTAACCTAACCTAACCTAAAGATATGCCGTTGTGCCAATAGCACATCGGGAAATCAGTTATTGTGCGGTTGACATCGCCAGAACTTTGATTTTTTCATTTGTGGCATATTGGCGATTTCAAAGCATATAAAGAGTAACGTATCTAAATTTATATTGTATTATTTAAAAGATTAACAAAATTTGTTTTTAACAAGAGTTTTCTTACTTGAAGTCACCGTAGTCTAGGAGGCTACGGTTCAAACCGCAAGTCAGTCATCAAAACGAAGTAAGAAAAAAATATTTCTTCGGCGACTTCCTCTCAGCAGATTTCTGGCAAAAACTCTGCGAAAGAAATAAAATTGCCATGAAAAGTTTCCCTGAAAATCTGTCGTTCGGAGTCGACTTGAAACTGAAGGTCCCGCCACTAATGTATAAAATTAACGCATAAGACATAAGTGGTGTGAGAAGTTAGGTCACAGTCCTGACTGACGGGTTGTAATAACTAATTATGTTATGTATATTTCTTACATGCTTAATTAGTTATTACAACACTTCAGTCATGATTAAGACCTAGTATCTCGCACCATATATGGTGTGTGTTAATTTAATCCATAAGTAGCGGAACCTGCAATCTGAAGCCGACTCAGAACGACAGATTTTTGAGAAACTTTTCAAAGCGATTTTATTCAATCTTAAACTGTAATGGATAAACATCAACGTGGGCATCGTGAGAAGCTAGGATATAATCCTGACTGAAGGGTTGTAATGACAAATTAAGTAAGTAAGTAAGATAGCCGTCATATGAAAATGACTCCGCTTAGTTCAGTGTGCAACCATTTTGTGTATTTTAGAGATCAGTTAATGATAATGGAGAAATTTTTAAATGAAATTTCAAATCGTATTTTGCAATTACAATTAAAAATTGAAATAAAAATAATCACCTCTCACAGTAGTAATACAATAAATTTATAATGATAGCAACAAAAATAACAACATGAAAAATAAAAAAAAAAAACTCAAACAAATTAACCTTCTGAAACGTAATTTTGTTGGTTTTTTTGTTTTTGTTTTATTTTCAAAATAATAAAAAATGAAAAATTTGAAAAAAAAATGACGTAATTTGTTTCACTGCTATTTTTCACTTGTTTTTTTATTGTTATTGTTACTTTTTTATTGTTATTGTTATAGTTGTTGTTGTAGTTTTGCATGAATATCAATTTTAAGTTTCAGTTTCAGTTTTATTCTCCAAAAAAAAATTCTTTTCGTTAAATGAACAATAAAAACGAAAAATTATTTCTGAAGGAAAGTTAAGACAAAAAAAAAAAACAAAAGAAGAGAAGAGATCTCGTCATTTAATACTTGTGGCGTAAGTAAGTACACGAATGAGTGAATGAATACTCGGATATTATCCAGCTACAGATACTGCTGCTGCTGCTGTATCTCAGATTGTTGTTGTATGCGAACTGATGACGATCGTCGTCGCCGCTTTGTAAATTTTTCTGTAGAAGAAAAAATTAAAAAAAATTCATTTTTTTAATTGACATTTAAGGGTAATTTATGCGATTTCTTTTCTTTTTTTCTTTTATTTAAAAAAACGAAAAAAAAACCTTAAAAAATAAATAAAAATTAAACAGGAGAGAGATCATATCATTTTCATTCGTGATGACATCTGTTTTGAAATCATTGAATATTCTTAGAATTTCTAATGATACTTTATCGATATTTTTTTATTTGTGCTTTTCGTTTGAAGAAAAATTAATTTTTTTAATTCTTTCAAAACCATAAAAGTCAATAAATGAGCTTTGGACGCACAAATGTTTTTGAAAATGTTTTCGTTTCATATAAAAGTCTGGTCTTAACGTCTGTCTCTCAGTGTCAAAACTGAGCCCCGTATTAAGGAATGTAAAAAAAGAGAGAAATTTATTGTTTTTGTTTTTTTTTTTTTTTGCAAAATTCAATTCAATTGAATACATTGCAGTACGTGTTGTATTGCTTGATTCACTGGCTTAAAGGCGCCCACGTATTTAATGTTTTAAACAATATTTTTTCATTTTTTTTCGTTCTTTGAATGACTAATTTATTTTCAAAACTTTTTGTAATTTATCGTATTATTACGTATGAATTGATTAATTTTCGTTAAAGTTATGATTAATGGGACCAGAGGTTTTCTTATTGTGGTTGATAAAGTGTGGTTTTTGGGACACAAAGTTACTGTGTTGTTTATGCAGGAAACCCGAACAGCGAGTGCTATGGAACCATACTCAGAGTTAGGTTTGGGAGCAGAAATCCTCCTCAATAGCACGACTTGATAGTGAAGAAAATGTGGTTTCAATAGGCTGAAGCCTATCTATCCTAACCTCAAAATCTATAATCAAAATTTTGACAAGTTGATTAATTTCTCATTTTGATGATTTTTACTGGCAAGATCGCTTGATGTAACCGTTTACCAAGCCTCAGCACTTTTGAAGACCTCAAACAACATATGCCGCAGTAATGACCGAGGCCTGTAGTTGAAAATTATGGGAAAAATAGTGGACATCCGACATGTATCTACCGGCAGCCACATTGGTGATATAATTTCTTTATTTTTAAATAAAAAATCTTCAGTGAATAAATACAAATCAAAAGCAAATGTAAAGGTTTTCATTTACTAACAAACAGTAGCGGGTAACAACTTTTGCTCCACCTCGTATTGCCTCTATCAATTCATTGTATTCCCATAAAGAGCACAAGGCCTCAATATTTACTCTTACTTTATTTATTCAGTTGTCATTCCATTATACATCTTTCGTAAGGCATACTTAATATATCGTTAATTTCGTGATCGCACTTTAATTAGTCGCCGTAGTCTACTATGTAGTGTAGCCCGTTAGACGTGAAGCCGTAATTCAACCTAGCAGGATCAAAAAGTTTAAAGTACATAGTATCTGTAAAATCAGCCAAATAATACAAATAATATCGTTGTATCTGGTCACGTTACTCAAACACTGAATTATGCTGCTGTCCAAAGCTAGACTTTAATGGTAGACTTTTAAGGCAGACATTTTTATGATAATTTTGTAACGATTATTACCGTTGGAATTATGAATTAATAAATTAGACTTATTCCATCCAACGGCAATTTTTTTAACGTTTCTAATAGCCTAATTTCAAATGATTTACGGGTGGGTATAGAAAATTTAAAATTTGTGCTCAAAAACTGTTTCGATAGGCATACGTTTAATTGTATCGATAATTTGTGAATACAAGTAACAAATGAGGAAGGAAAAATGCGAGCAGTAGTATGGTTGTGTTCATGTGATAACCTTTTGAAGTCTGTTTCGGGAATTTTGACGTTAAAAATGCAGCACTCTCTGCAATCCAGTTAATCCGATTTACTGTAACTCTGTAGGTAAATTTGATATCTTAAAAGCGTTTTATATTACTGTCCAGTACCCTTGTTCCGTTGCTAGTATTTCTCCATATCGTATACTTGTTCAACTGTTTAGATAATTTAAAGTAATATTGTATTTTAAAATTGAATCGCTTTGAAGTAGCATTGATGGAGCCATTCAATCGAAAAGCTGTAACATTTTTCCTATTTTTGTCATACAATCTCCATGTATGTACATAAGTGCAAGTAAAGGAACCAGTCTGCTGCTTTCAAGTTACAGTCTGGGCGTAATTATGAAATCTTAGACACTCTATACTCACCTATAGGCTTAATAACACATTCCTACTAGTAAAAGTATTGGATTTCAAGTTAAAAAAATTTTTCTAACAACTTGTTGTTAGAAGTGCCGGCAAAAGTTAGACAAATACCAGCATTTAAATAAAATACTGCTACTGGAGTATCAGATTTGAATGAATGGAATTTTAAAAAGAATACAAATTCAATTAATTTTCAATTTCATTCAGATTCAAATTATCAGTGTGAGAATTAATTGCGCTAAAAATGAAACTGAAAACCAAAACCAAAACCGAACGAATTCTAACCACCATTCAGTCACACAATCAGTACCCCACAAACAATAACCGCAGAACTTACAGCGTTTAGGTATTAGACGAGGGGCAGTATCGATTAATATTTCAAATAATTACACACACAAATCGCGGCAATACGAAAGAGTACGCTTCATGTATAGGGTTATTAAGTAGCTTGTCATTATGCCAACAATAACAGCAACAACAACAATAAATTGACTAATGTTGTAACAACAGGAAAATTGTCTCTGGAGAGATGTACTGTCTGAGTATGGCTTAGAAAGCAAAAAAGCTTTAAAACGCTGCAAATTAATAAGAAGAATGATTAAGTTGAATATAAAATTTGTACTACAAGTCGCGTCAAATTGTTTCCTACGCAATGTTTGTGTCTCACCGGTGGTGCCTACACGCTTTTGACTTTTTTCTTTTGCCTTTTAAGACTGAGCAAGTTTTTTTTCTTAAGTTTTTCTTTTTTTGTTCAAATTTATTTTGTGTGTGTGTGTGTGTTGTATTGCTTTACAAATATGCCAGTGAGTGTTTGAATTTTGAACGATTACAAGTCCCCATCAGCTATGTTTGGAGAACTGTTTTAGACATTTCTACACTCTATCAAATTTAATTAGGGTTAAATGAATTACAAATGCTTACTGTAAAAGTAATCGCTCATAGAAGCTCATCACTCTGGAGAACTGTACTTGGACACTTTAGTGTTCTGCCAAAAGAAGTCAAATTTAATTTGAAAAGAGTTTATGCCTATTTTTATCTTCATTTTCGTTGAGTATACCATCCTCATCAGCAGCGACGAATTCCCATATGAGGCATATTTTCCCTACTTACCTGCTTCACCTAAATAGTCCCAAAGAGTCCCATATTATCTTCGACTTAACCTTAAAAAAGCTGAAAGCAAGACTGTCATAGTAATGTATTCTACTGAAGTTATTTTTTTTTTTGTTAACGAACCTTAGCGCCTCGACTTCGATCAAAATCAATTGATATGATCATAATGCCCTGGATAGTTATCTTATCATTGAAATAAAGCAAATGAAGCATTCGAAATATGCAATGCTAAGACGGTAACTTCTTTTTTTGTAAAACAAAAAAAAGATCTGCTAATTGCATACGAATTTAAATACAAATTTCAATGTACATGGCTAATATGTGAACATTTAAAAATTATTAAAAAATCTGTTTGCTGTTCAAAATTCTATGTGTGGTGACTAGAGTTAGCCTCTATGCAAATTTTATTAAATATTGAAAGTTTTGAAGTGTTTCTGTGTGTGTGTGAGTGTGAGTGTATAAGCACAACCGATGAAACCCACTTGTATAATATATTGTTAACAAAAAAAAAAAAAAAATCACAACAATAACAAATTAAAAGCCGTTGTTGTTGACGCAACAAAATCTAACGACAGCAGCCAGGTTGTTAAAGCTCCAGCATTTCACGAAATGATCAGTTCATATTTAGTGCTGGTACGCGACGGTTGACTTTTCCGAAATAAAAAAGTTTTTAAAAATCAAAATATAAAAGAAATAATCTTCTATAAATTACTAAAAAAACACACACACACACAAAGTAAAAAACAAATTAAATCTTAATTAAAATACAACAACAAGTTAAAATAAAAAAACAAAATAAATTTAAGCATAACAATTTGTAACGAATTCAAAACAAACACACACAATATTCGAGAAAAAGTCTATAACGTGAGAAAGAGAGCGAGAGAGAACAAAAGAGCATTCAAATTTGGTGTGTTAATTTTATAGAGTTTTAGTGTGTTAGTATTAGTGTTAGTGAAACAATTTTCTTTGTTGTTGTTGTTGTTGTTCTATTCTATTTACTAGTGTGCTTAAAAGTTTTGTTAACTTGAAATAGAATTAGCAAACAGCAACTAACAATAACAACAAAATTAGTTTGTTCTCTCCCTCAAGCAATAAAGAGAAGAAGAGAGTAAAAAATACAAGAAATACTAGAAAGAAAATCTATTATTTAGTGTTGTCATTTCGTTGTACCTTGATTATTAGCAAAGAGTGAGCGCTACAGTGTTAGTCGTGTTTGTTAAGCTATTTTTGTAAATAATTTTGTTTTTTTTTTAATTTTCTACAATTAATTGATGATTAAAAAAAATTGTTGTTGCGCTACTGTTGAAGTCCTCCTCATTGCAAAAAAAAACAAAACAAGAAATTCTGAATCGAAAGCAATAAACACTTGCACAGCAACGCGTATTCGAAAAAGTCCATTAATTAGTAAATGTGACTACTGCCGTCAGACAGTCAGTGAATAATAATTTAAAAATAAAACATTTCGTTATTTTTTGTTTTTTTTTTCATTCCAATCTAATTTTTTTTCTATATAAGTATTATGGTATATTTAATAATGTGTTTTACTCTTTAATTTTTATGTGACAACAACTAACTAATCAATAAAAAGAAATAAATTTGTACGAAAAGAAGTGCCTGTTAAAACAACAACAAAAAAACAGAAAAAAAATCATCAAAGAAATAAACAAAAAAGCCAAAACGAATACTGTATTTAAAATAACGAAAAATAACACGAATAAAAAAAATAAAAGAAATAAATAATAAGAAATAAATAAATATATTCAACCAAATTCGAAAGTTGTTTTAAGAAAAAGAAAAGAAAAGAAAAAATAATATTTTACAAATTTAATTTATAAAACTTAAGCGTAAGCGGTGTACCTACGTAAAAAGTAACGGACGGATACGAAATTTTAAAAAATTTGTGATTTATTTACACGTGGCATTAGAAAATAATTTCTAATAAATTTCAAAATGGTCTCGAAAAATGCCAAAAAGAAACAACAGCTGCAGCAGCAACAGCAACAGCAACATCAAAATGTTACAACCACGTCATCTTCATCATCAACAACAAAAAATTATAACACCTCCAAGTCAGCATTATCGTCATCACAATCACCGTCACCGTCACCGTCACCATCATCGTCCTCAACCATAAAGGCTGTGAAAACTCGCGATGCCGATTTAATGGATATCGCACAAATGCAAGACATCTCTTCCACTTCGGAAGAATTTCATGTGGCTAAACAGTACAAGGCCTTTAAATCATCGGCCATGAGCGAAACCAGCGTTATCGAAACCAGTGAAACGAATGCCGACTCCTTGTCAAAATTCAGTTCAAAATCTCACATGCATCAGCATCAGAAGATGTCCGATGCTGAATTTTCTTCAATGGGAAATGTTATTTCATCGATCGATTTGGCTAGCGAGTCTGCCATTAAGGAGCCGGTCTTTTCGGTACCCATAGATGTGGTAGATATATGTACCAGTGGCAGTACGGGTAGCATGAAAAAGGTATTCTCTTCCTCTGTAAAATCGTCCTCGCAAACCTCCTCCTCCTCGTCCACTTCACAGTCTGTCATGCAGAATATTGCCAGCAGTTCAAGTTCTACGAATAAGGCCATCACCGATGGCAGAGATGGCTTTATAGTTGATGTAGAATTTAAGCCAGAAACTGTGATTATACAAAGCGAATCGATGGCAACTAAGAAAGCATTCGAAAGTTTGGCTAAAACTACAAACGGTGCTACTGAAATGACATCATCGTCAACCATGTCAAGCCAGTTTTTAGCAGCAGAATCTGTGAATGGCACAACGACTAGAGCAGAGCAGCAAAGCAACACCAACACTGAAAAACAACACTACACATATCCAGCTGGCACAGACAATATCAATCTCTTACCGCACGATACGTATGAGGTATTGATGCCGCCAACTCCAACACCTTCGACGTCATCGATGACGATGTCTTCTCAACAGCAAAACAATAAACTCGAGTCTTCCAAATACTCAACCGATGACTTCACTGCCTTCGACAATAACAATACGTCACTTACCAGTATTGAAAAACAACAACTACAACAACAGCAACTGCAACAACAAATCGAAAATAATAAAACTCTATCCACCTCCACTGCTACAAACATCAAAACAAGCTCCACTTCCAATTCAACAACCAACAAGAGTGTGAATAAGAAATCATCGTTAACGGCCAAACAGATAACCGAACAAGAGACACTCTCTCAAGAGCAATTAACGAAGAAGAATTCCACCCAATCAAAGAAAGAGATTTATGATGTGAAAACAAAAACCTGGAGTGAATATCATGATACCAACGATACCAAACAGCCGAGTTATGAGCGTTTCGTTAGCCAGGGTTCGGATGGTACATATAAAGTCACTTACAAGAAAAAGATCTACGATCGTCGCAACAACAAGTGGCGTGTCGTCGAAGAGAAAACTGTAAACAATGCCAATGAAAAAGTATTCCCCGAAATAGTTGATGATGTCATAAACACTACCACAACTACATACACTACGAAAATATATGACACGAAGCTAGGACAATGGAAAGTTGTTGATGAGAAATCGTTTGTGGACTCCAAAGCGTATGTGCCACAAGATATTGCTCGTGAGATTGAGAAAGACAATACAGATGTGGCTAATATTACCACAACAACTGAGATCACAAAGGTAAGAGAACAACACAAACACAGACACAAACACAATACATTTACAAACATCAAGAGTAAATTTAAGAGTTATATTGCAAATTCTCTCTGGTTTTGTTTGTTTTTTCAATTTCTCTTTTGTTTATTAATATTGGAGTTGTTTTGTTTATTTCTCTCAGTAACATTCAGTATGTAGTTGAGTAGTTGGGGATTCAATTATTCAAATATGTAATTAGCAAATGCTTATAAGAGTACAGGGTCTTTTAAATTCGAATTTATTTTTCAATTGAAAATGCCTGTCGTAGATTCATCATAGATTCATCATTTTGAATAGAATGGAAATTTATATTGTTTATTAATATATGTACATACATATGTACGTACAATAAAAAATATTTGGGAAATGTGGGAGACATTGTCTTACTGAAATCATCGATAACATTTCTGCGTAGTTGTTGGTTCTCTCACATCGAGTGTATCTGATTTCTTTGACTTCATTGTAGAGTCAACTGAATCTAGTGGATACAAATTCGTACATAGAATTCGTTATGAATTGTTCATTTTAATAGTAAATACTCTCCCCTACAACGACAATTAAACGACCTTAAGAAAGTTTATAATATTTTATCGTGCCTTTTCATATTTTTTGATTAATTTCTTAATGTCTGTCTGGACTGTAATTACTCACATAATTGGCCATTACAACTCTTCGATCAGGATGAAGGCCTTATATTACGTGTGTTAATTTTTATCCATAAGTGGTGGTACCTACAGTTTAAAGTTGACTGTGATTGACAAATTTTTTGAGAAACTTTTCATGGCAATTTTATTTTACTCTGAAAGTTTTTGCCAGAAATTTGCTGAGAGGAAGTCCTCGAAGAAATATTTCTTTCATATTGCGTTTTGTTCGAAATCGAAATGATCTGGGGTTCGAACATAACAAGCCAACACGCTATCTACTAGACTACGGCTACTACAGGCCTACCAGGTCATAGGCATTGAGTTTTTATGCGATCCTCAAACGAAATTGAATTAATTTGAGTAAAATGTAAACTTTTATCCAGACAAAACCTATCGACAAGAGAAAATGAAACTCGAATTTGCAAGACTCTGTACATTTTTCGGTTTCGTATCTTTCCCTTTTTTCAAATTAAAAAATTTAAATATTCAGTAACATACTCCCGCCCTTATCATAATTTGATGTCCTAATTAATGGAACTTGAATTGAACAATTGCCATTTGAATTGTTCTTTGAATACTCTTTTTCATTTATTATATATTTTTTTTTCAATGTATTTAATGGTTAATAAAATTATTTTCTGTAGATCTACGATGCTAGTATTAATGACTGGCGTGTTCTGGATGAGAAAACACGCACCGATGTCATTGAAAAAATAGTAGAGGCTCCCAAGAAGACCGTTTACATTGATGAGTTTACAGAAATTGAAAGCAATTCAAAAATTTTGGAAGACAATGAAAATTTTGAGTATAATTTAAACAAGACCTCCAAACGTAAAGATGTTACCGAAAATATTTACGACGAAATAAATGAAACTGAAACAAATATTCGGAAATTAACCGATTCAAGAAAGGTAAGCGTCCCACATTAACTATGAGAACAAAAAAATTGAACACCGCCTTCTCTATTTATAGGATGGAGTCGATAAAAGGAAAACTCAAAAAGCAACACACACCGAAATGTGTATTTGTGAGATATGCACGTGTGGGTCAGTATATGCATACAGACATACCTATATAATTTTTATTAAATCTATGACACCATTTACACATTCAAAGTTTACATTGTAAAGTTTTAAGTTCATAGAAGAGAAGAGAAAAACGAACGGCGGTGGATGTACTCGCATAGTTGCTTTGCGCAACAATAAAATATCAAAAGTTTCTCAAAGTAAACTTTGAAAGTGTAAAAGTGAATATGAATACATACTCGTATATTTTAATAAATTCGTTTTCCCTTTCCATATATGTATCTATACAGACGTCATCATTGTACGATCAACGAAACGGATTCAAATACTTTAAAGCAGGATACAGTCATCGAATCTTTAGGTATGTTCAACACGTTGCATTAAGTTTTTCTCATTTATTTCCTTATTGTCCTCTTCATTGCAGACATGGTCGATAATATTGAAACGACAAGACTACGCACCAGCACATGGTCGAAATCAGATTTTGAAGACAATGAATCTCTAACAACTTTAAAAAGAAGAGACGACAAATACATTCCTAAACCACTACCAAGCACCGAAAGACATTTAGATAGTACTAAGGAAGTTATAGAAAATGAAGAATACGAATATATCACTCGTAGACAGCCAATTCGTCCCCATGACAATCTTAAGCCAGAAGGTGAATTTTATAGACCAGAGAAGGACAAATACGGGCCGACTGAACGACCAGTACCCGTAAAGTATACAGACAACTTAAAGCCCGAAGGTGAATTTTATACTCCCGAAAAGCCGGAATACCGACCTTCAGAACGTCCCACACAAAAACGTCCCGAAGACAATTTAAGGCCTGAAGGTGAATTTTATGCACCCGAAAAGCCCAAATACACACCTGGTGAGCGACCTACGCAAGTTCGTCATGGGGATAATCTTAAACCGGAAGGAGAATTCTATGAACCTGAGAAACCAGGCTATCGTCCATCCGAACGACCCACACAAAAACGTCCGGTTGATAATCTAAAGCCAGAGGGTGATTTTTATACGCCAGAAAAGCCTGGTTACAGGCCAGCTGACAGGACAGAGGTTATAATTAGAAAAGATAATCTTCGCACAGAGGGTGAAATGACCTTCACCGAAAAAGAGGAATATAAATATGTTAAAAGACCACAACCAGTAGTCCCAGGAGATAATTTAAAACCTGAAGGTGACTTCTATACACCAGAAAAACCCTCTTATAAGCCAGGCGAGAGGCCGTCTCAAGTTCGTCCAGAAGATAATCTTCGACCAGAAGGCGAGTTTTACACTCCGGAAAAACAAGACTTTAAGCCGGCAGAAAGACCGCAACAGAAACGACCGGAAGATAATTTAAAACCAGAAGGTGACTTTTACAAACCTGACAAGCCTTCCTATAAGCCCGGAGAAAGACCAACGCCAGTACGCCCTGAGGACAATCTTAAACCGGAAGGCGAATTTTATACTCCGGAAAAATCAGGATTTAAGCCAGCAGAAAGACCCCAACAGAAAAGACCAGAGGATAATCTGAAACCAGAGGGCGAATTTTACAAGCCAGAAAAACTTACTTACAAGCCCGGAGAAAGGCCTACCCAAGTACGTCATGAAGATAACCTTAAACCTGAAGGTGAATTTTACGCTCCAGAAAAACCAGGCTTTAAACCCGCCGAAAGACCACTGCAAAAGCGGCCGGTAGATAATCTTAAACCTGAGGGAGACTTCTATACGCCAGAGAAGCCGCAATATAAGCCAGGTGAACGGCCCGCCCAAGTCCGTCCGGAAGATAACCTTAGACCCGAAGGTGAATTTTATACTCCTGACAAGCCTGGTTTTAAACCAGCCGAAAGACCACAACAGAAACGCCCGGAGGACAATTTAAAACCGGAAGGAGATTTTTACAAACCCGAAAAACCTTCTTACAAACCTGGTGACAGACCTACTCCAGTACGCCCGGAAGATAATCTTCGACCAGAAGGAGATTTCTACACTCCCGAAAAACCAGGCTTTAAACCAGCAGAAAGACCCAAACAAAAACGTCCCGAAGACAATTTAAAACCAGAGGGTGACTTTTATAAACCCGAAAAACCTTCGTACAAACCTGGCGAAAGACCTACTCAAGTACGCCCGGAAGACAATCTACGTCCAGAGGGCGAATTTTACACTCCGGAAAAACCTGGCTTTCAACCAGCAGAAAGACCCCAACAGAAACGTCCCGAGGATAATTTAAAACCAGAAGGTGACTTTTATAAACCCGAGAAACCTTCTTATAAACCTGGGGAAAGACCCTCTCAAGTTCGTCCGGAAGACAACCTTCGCCCAGAAGGTGAATTCTACACTCCCGAAAAAACTAGTTTCAAACCTGCTGAGAGACCTCAACAAAAGCGTCCGGAAGATAATCTTAGACCGGAAGGTGAATTCTATGCTCCAGACAAACCTGTTTATAAGACAGGTGAAAGACCTGCACAAGTTCGTCCAGAAGATAATCTACGCCCTGAGGGTGAATTTTATACGCCCGAAAAACCCGGATTTAGACCAGCTGAACGAATTGAAAAGGTTATTAGAAAAGATAACTTACGGACTGAAGGCGAAATGTTCTTTACAGAAAAGGAAGAATATCATTTCACTACCAGGCCTGAGCCAGTTAAAAGATTAGACAATTTAAGACCTGAAGGCGAGTTTTACACGCCTGAAAAGCCGAAATATGTTCAAGGGGAAAGACCTTCTCAAGTGCGTCATGATGATAATCTCAAACCAGAGGGAGAATTCTATACTCCCGACAAACCCAGCTTCCGACCAGCAGAAAGACCAGTCCAAAAGAAACCTGAAGACAATCTTAAACCAGAAGGCGATTTCTACACTCCCGAGAAACAAGGTTACCGCCCGGCTGAAAGACCAGTACAGAAGAAGCCTGAAGATAATCTTAAACCAGAAGGTGATTTCTACACTCCAGAGAAACCAGGATTCCGCCCTGCTGAAAGACCAGTGCAGAAGAAACCTGAAGATAATCTCAAACCAGAAGGCGATTTCTACACTCCTGAGAAACCAGGATTCCGCCCAGCCGAAAGACCTGTGCAGAAAAAACCTGAAGATAATCTTAAACCAGAAGGCGATTTCTATACTCCTGAGAAACCAGGTTTCCGCCCAGCCGAAAGACCAGTGCAGAAGAAACCAGAGGACAATCTCAAACCAGAAGGCGACTTCTACACTCCTGAGAAACCAGGATTCCGTCCAGCTGAAAGACCAGTGCAGAAGAAGCCTGAAGATAATCTTAAACCAGAAGGCGACTTCTACACTCCTGAAAAACCAGGATTTCGTCCAGCCGAAAGACCAGTGCAGAAGAAACCACAGGACAATCTCAAACCAGAAGGCGAGTTCTACACTCCTGAGAAACCAGGATTCCGCCCAGCCGAAAGACCTGTGCAGAAGAAACCTGAAGATAATCTCAAACCAGAAGGCGATTTCTATACTCCTGAGAAACCAGGTTTCCGCCCAGCCGAAAGACCAGTGCAGAAGAAACCAGAGGACAATCTCAAACCAGAAGGCGACTTCTATACTCCTGAGAAACCAGGATTCCGCCCTGCTGAAAGACCAGTCCAGAAGAAGCCTGAAGATAATCTTAAACCAGAAGGAGATTTCTACGCTCCTGAGAAACCAGGATTCCGTCCAGCTGAAAGACCAGTGCAGAAGAAGCCTGAAGATAATCTTAAACCAGAAGGAGATTTCTACACTCCCGAGAAACCAGGATTCCGCCCAGCCGAAAGACCAGTGCAGAAGAAACCTGAAGATAATCTAAAACCAGAGGGCGATTTCACTGTTCCCGATAAGCCTGAGTACAAACCAGCTGAAAGAGTTCAACGCATCATAAGAAAAGATAATCTTCGTACTGAAGGAGAAATGACATTCGTAGAAAAGGAAGATTATCAATACGTTGTCCGACCTACACCAGTACGTCCAGAAGATAATCTACGGCCGGAAGGCGAATTTTACGCCCCTGAAAAACCTGGGTTCCGTCCTGCAGAAAGACCAGTCCAAAAGAAACCTGAAGACAATCTTAAACCAGAAGGTGATTTCTACACTCCTGAGAAGCCTGGATTCCGCCCAGCCGAGAGACCAGTGCAGAAGAAACCTGAGGATAATCTTAAACCAGAGGGAGATTTCTACACTCCCGAGAAACCAGGTTATCGCCCTGCTGAAAGACCTGTGCAGAAGAAGCCTGAAGATAATCTTAAACCAGAAGGCGATTTCTACACTCCCGAGAAAGCAGGTTACCGTCCGGCTGAAAGACCAGTACAGAAGAAACCTGAAGATAATCTTAAACCAGAGGGAGATTTCACTGTTCCCGATAAGCCAGAATATAAACCAGCTGAAAGAGTTCAGCGTATCATAAGAAAAGATAATCTTCGCACTGAAGGAGAAATGACATTCGTGGAAAAGGAGGATTATCAGTATGTTATCCGGCCGACTCCAGTACGTCCAGAAGATAATCTACGGCCAGAAGGCGAATTTTACGCCCCTGAAAAAGCGGAGTTCCGTCCAGCCGAAAGGCCGGTACAGAAGAAGCCTGAAGATAATCTCAAGCCTGAAGGAGATTTCTACACTCCCGAGAAGCCTGGATTCCGCCCAGCCGAGAGACCTGTGCAGAAGAAACCTGAAGATAATCTCAAACCAGAAGGCGATTTCTATACTCCTGAGAAACCAGGTTTCCGTCCAGCCGAAAGGCCAGTACAGAAGAAACCTGAAGATAATCTTAAGCCTGAGGGAGATTTCACTGTTCCTGATAAGCCAGAATATAAACCAGCTGAAAGAGTTCAGCGTATCATAAGAAAAGATAATCTTCGCACTGAAGGAGAAATGACATTCGTAGAAAAGGAGGATTATCAGTATGTTGTTCGGCCTACTCCAGTACGTCCAGAAGATAATCTACGGCCGGAGGGCGAATTCTACACACCTGAAAAACCTGGGTTCCATCCTGCCGAAAGACCAGTCCAAAAGAAACCTGAAGATAATCTTAAACCGGAAGGTGATTTCTATACTCCAGAAAAACCAGGTTTCCGTCCAGCCGAAAGGCCAGTACAAAAGAAACCTGAAGATAATCTTAAGCCTGAAGGAGATTTCTACACTCCTGAAAAACCAGGTTTCCGTCCAGCCGAAAGGCCAGTGCAGAAGAAACCAGAAGATAATCTCAAACCAGAAGGTGATTTCTACACTCCCGAGAAACCAGGTTACCGTCCGGCTGAAAGACCAGTACAGAAGAAACCTGAAGATAATCTTAAACCAGAGGGAGATTTCACTGTTCCCGATAAGCCAGAATATAAACCAGCTGAAAGAGTTCAGCGTATCATAAGAAAAGATAATCTTCGCACTGAAGGAGAAATGACATTCGTGGAAAAGGAGGATTATCAGTATGTTATCCGGCCTACTCCAGTACGTCCAGAGGATAATCTACGACCGGAGGGCCAATTTTACGCTCCTGAAAAACCTGGGTTCCATCCTGCAGAAAGACCAGTCCAAAAGAAACCTGAAGACAATCTTAAACCAGAAGGCGATTTCTATACTCCTGAGAAACCAGGTTTCCGTCCAGCCGAAAGGCCAGTACAGAAGAAACCTGAAGATAATCTTAAGCCTGAAGGAGATTTCTACACTCCCGAGAAACCTAGATTCCGCCCAGCTGAGAGACCAGTGCAGAAGAAACCAGAAGATAATCTTAAGCCTGAAGGAGATTTCTATACTCCTGAGAAACCAGGATTCCGCCCAGCCGAGAGACCTGTGCAGAAGAAACCTGAAGATAATCTCAAACCAGAAGGCGATTTCTATACTCCTGAGAAACCAGGTTTCCGTCCAGCCGAAAGGCCAGTACAGAAGAAACCTGAAGATAATCTTAAGCCTGAAGGAGATTTCTACACTCCCGAGAAGCCTGGATTCCGCCCAGCTGAGAGACCAGTGCAGAAGAAACCTGAAGATAATCTCAAACCAGAAGGCGATTTCTATACTCCTGAGAAACCAGGTTTCCGTCCAGCTGAAAGGCCAGTACAGAGGAAACCTGAAGATAATCTTAAGCCTGAAGGAGATTTCTACACTCCCGAGAAGCCTGGATTCCGCCCAGCTGAGAGACCAGTGCAGAAGAAACCAGAAGATAATCTTAAGCCTGAAGGAGATTTCTATACTCCTGAGAAACCAGGATTCCGCCCAGCCGAGAGACCAGTGCAGAAGAAACCTGAAGATAATCTCAAACCAGAAGGCGATTTCTATACTCCTGAGAAACCAGGTTTCCGCCCGGCCGAAAGACCAGTGCAGAAGAAACCTGAAGATAATCTCAAACCAGAAGGCGATTTCTACACTCCTGAGAAACCAGGTTTCCGTCCAGCCGAAAGGCCAGTACAGAAGAAACCAGAAGATAATCTTAAGCCTGAAGGAGATTTCTATACTCCCGAGAAACCAGGATTCCGTCCAGCCGAAAGACCGGTTCAAAAAAAGCCGGAAGACAATTTGAAACCAGAGGGCGATTTCTATGCACCTGAGAAACCAGGTTTCCGTCCAGCCGAGAGACCTGTGCAGAAGAAACCTGAAGATAATCTCAAACCAGAAGGCGATTTCTATACTCCTGAGAAACCAGGGTTCCGCCCAGCCGAGAGACCTGTGCAGAAGAAACCTGAAGATAATCTCAAACCAGAAGGCGATTTCTATACTCCTGAGAAACCAGGTTTCCGCCCAGCCGAAAGACCAGTGCAGAAGAAACCAGAAGATAATCTTAAGCCTGAAGGAGATTTCTATACTCCTGAGAAGCCAGGATTCCGCCCAGCCGAAAGACCAGTGCAGAAGAAACCTGAAGATAATCTCAAACCAGAAGGCGATTTCTATACTCCTGAGAAACCAGGTTTCCGCCCGGCGGAAAGACCAGTGCAGAAGAAACCTGAAGATAATCTCAAACCAGAAGGCGATTTCTATACTCCTGAGAAACCAGGGTTCCGCCCAGCCGAAAGGCCAGTACAGAAGAAACCAGAAGATAATCTTAAGCCTGAAGGAGATTTCTATACTCCCGAGAAACCAGGATTCCGCCCAGCCGAGAGACCAGTGCAGAAGAGACCTGAAGATAATCTTAAGCCTGAAGGAGACTTCTATACTCCTGAGAAACCAGGTTTCCGTCCAGCAGAAAGACCGGTTCAAAAGAAGCCGGAAGACAATTTAAAACCAGAGGGCGATTTCTATGCGCCTGAGAAACCAGGCTTCCGTCCTGCTGAAAGACCAGTGCAAAAGAAGCCCGAAGATAATCTCAAACCAGAGGGTGATTTCTATACTCACGAAAAACTAGAATTCCGCCCAGCGGAAAGACCAGTTCAAAAGAAACCGGAAGACAATTTAAAACCAGAAGGAGATTTCTATGCACCTGAGAAACCAGGTTACCGTCCTGCTGAAAGGCCAGTACAGAAGAAACCGGAAGATAATCTTAAGCCTGAAGGAGATTTCTACACTCCTGAAAAAACAGGATTCCGCCCAGCCGAGAGACCAGTGCAGAAGAAACCTGAAGATAATCTTAAGCCTGAAGGAGACTTCTATACTCCTGAGAAACCAGGTTTCCGTCCAGCAGAAAGACCGGTTCAAAAGAAGCCGGAAGACAATTTAAAACCAGAGGGCGATTTCTATGCGCCTGAGAAACCAGGCTTCCGTCCTGCTGAAAGACCAGTGCAAAAGAAACCTGAAGATAATCTTAAACCAGAGGGAGATTTCACTGTTCCCGATAAGCCTGAGTATAAACCAGCTGAAAGAGTTCAGCGCATCATAAGAAAAGATAATCTGCGCACTGAAGGAGAAATGATATTCGAAGAAAAGGAGGATTATCAGTATGTTATCCGGCCTACTCCAGTACGTCCAGAGGACAATTTACGGCCAGAGGGTGATTTCTACACTCCTGAGAAACCAGGTTTCCGTCCAGCTGAGAGACCTGTGCAAAAGAAGCCCCAAGATAATCTTAAGCCTGAAGGTGAATTTACAGTTCCAGAAAAGCCTCTTTACAAGCCTGCTGACAAAACTGAAAGAATTGTTCGTAAAGATAACCTACGCAGCGAAGGGGAGATGACTTTCACTGAAAAGGAAGAATACAAATACGCCAAAAGACCAGAACCGGTAAGAAAAGAAGACAACTTAAAACCCGAAGGAGAATTTTATGCTCCCGATAAACCAAAATTCCGTCCAGGCGATAGACCATCACCAGTTCGTCATGAAGATAATCTTAAGCCAGAGGGAGACTTCTTTACACCGAAAAAACCGGGCTTTAAGCCTGCCGAGAAAGTCGTGCCAAAGAAACCTAAGGATAATCTTAAGCCCGAAGGTGAATTTACAGTTCCTGATAAACCCTCATTTAAACCGGCAGAAAGAACCGAACGCATAATAAGAAAAGATAATTTGCGCACGGAAGGTGAAATGATTTTTGAACAAAAAGACACGTACCAGTATGTTAAAAGACCCGAACCTATAAAAACAAAAGATAATCTTAAACCTGAGGGTGAATTCTATAAGCCAGAAAAGGAGGAATTCAAGCCAGCAGAAAGACCGGTACAGAAGAAGCCTCAAGATAACCTGAAGCCGGAAGGAGAATTTACCGTTCCTGATAAACCAAGCTATAAACCCGGTGAAAGAACGACGCGAGTTATCAGAAAGGACAATTTGCGTACTGAAGGCGAAATGACGTTTACCGAAAAAGACGAATATAGGTTTGTTAAACGGCCAGAACCAGTCAAACAATCCGACAATCTCAAACCTGAGGGAGACTTTTACACTCCAGAAAAGCCCGGATTCAAACCAGCTGAACGTCCAGTTCAAAAGAAACCTGTGGATAACCTTAAACCCGAAGGCGACTTTTATGCGCCAAGCAAAACTGGTTTCAAACCTGGAGAAAGGCCGATTGCAAAGAAACCCGTTGATAATTTGAAACCAGAAGGAGAGTTTATAACACCTGAAAAGCCCAAATACAAGCCAGCTGAAAAAGTCCAGCGGATAGTACACAAAGATAATTTACATACTGAAGGTGAAATGATGTTTGAACATAAGGAGACGTACCGTCAGGTCAAGAGACCAACACCAATTAAACCCGTCGACAATTTGAAGCCCGAAGGAGAGTTTGTTACACCAGAAAAGCCTTCATACAAACCCGGCGAAAGAGTTGAGCGAGTTGTGCGCAAAGACAATCTACGCACAGAGGGTGAAATGACATTTGAGCGTAGGGACACTTACCAGCATGTTAAAAGACCAACTCCAATTAAACCAACCGACAATCTTAAGCCAGAAGGAGAATTTTACAAGAAAGATAAGGATGCAGGTCCTAAAGATGTTGTTGATAGAGCCGTTCCCAAACGCCCTGTAGACAATCTCAAGCTCGAAGGTAAAATGGAAATCGTTAAGAAGAACGAAACAAAGACTACCCAACAGACAACGGTACGTCAAACCAAGAGCAAATACGTCCATAATAGCTCTTCAATTAGTTTAGGATCTGACAGCTCTATATTAAAGACAACAAGTCAAATGAGTTTCGCCTCTGGCAAATCTGCCGTACCAGTAACCGATTTAACAACCGAAAAACCTGCCGATGGTATGGTTATCGTCTCCACCAAGAAGGTGACTACCATCGTTGGCGGCAAATCGAAAAAAGAACCCGAAACAGAATACATAAGAAGGCAAGGCAAAGTGAACGTAATCGAGAACGTGGAAAAGTCTTTAAAAACCAAGAATATCAAGAATGTCGAAAACGTTTACAACGAAGATACGTCTGTTACGCAAAATCGCATTACTGCCCGCAACAAAACTATGCTGGACTCAACGCAACACGACTCCAATCGCATAACAAATGGTAGCACCTCGGCAATATCCCACACACAAAACAGGACCACAACTGACACCAACAATCAACACCATCATCATACTTGTTTGGCAAGCAAACTTTCCTCATCCACCAATCAAATACAGGCCGATGGAACAACTATTATACGACGAGCCACATGTATCAGGCAAAGAAACGGCAACAGTTCAGATATGAAGAGTCTAATTAGTGGAGGCGTAAATAATGCTAGTGACACGCACATACATGGCAGTGTCTCACATATCAACAGTACTAACGTGGCCAATGGTACTAACGTTACCAGTGGTACTAACGTTGTCAATGGTACTAATGGCACAATTACTCGCTCAAATTCCTCAAATATCAGCTCAAAACATGTTCAAAGTAGTAGCGCTGCCTCGACATCCATTTCCAGTAGCAAACAATTCCATCATCGTAAAACCGAATTCTCCTCCGAATCGAATGTAGCAAACACAATACTCCAGCGTAAAAACGCACCAACCGAATCCAATCAATTCGGCAGTCTAACCTCAAATGCTAAGATCCAACGTAAAAGTATACTGAATCTTAATGAACAACCCTCAAGCAACTGGTTCCCCAGCGAACGTCAAAGCTATAGCAGTATTCATCGCCAAAAGGAGGCCGAACCAACATCATCAACTTTAAATGCCATGAGTGAACGTCGCAACATTACGACTAAACATCGTGAAGTCAAGGAACAACAGATGACCAACAAGGGCTCTACAATACATCAAACCATGTCTGTCCATAGCTCTGCCCTAGACTTTCCCTCGTACAGCCGAAGTTCAGAACGTCTCGTATCACGTCAACGTGCCAATCAATCGTCGATTTCCTTCGGTAACGATACGAACGCCTCCTCGTCCAGCCTCTATAAAATGGAATACAAAACACTTCCGGTCACAACCACAACCTGTGCTGTGCATAAAATCAAACAAGGTGCATTCCAACAGACTAAAGATACTCAAGAACAAAAGTTCTTCAAGTCCAACTAATCATTAAGAGCATTTCTTTATTTCAATTTATTTTTCTTTTTTTTTTTTAATTTTCTTTCAATCAAGCTAAGAATTGTTAAATAATAATAATTATTAATTCTTTCTTTTTATTTTTTATAATTTTTGTTAACACATTATTACTAACATTTGCGTATATATGCATATATATAATATATAATTATAAATAATATTTTTATACATACATACCAATTTATTATCACTTTTAATAATAATAAAACATACAAAAAAAAAAAATTAATTAAAAATATAAAATCCCGAAATTTTCAATAAAAAAAAAACAATAATAAATGTTTACTTACTTTTCTCTACCCCCCTTAAGTATGCAATACTTTTTTATGACATTTGACTATGTTTTCAGTAAGCAGGGTTGCCGTTATTCATTTTTATAAATTGCGCCAAGTTCGAAACAAACTTCCAAATTGGATGGAACACCAAAAGAATAGTAAGATAATAAAAGAATCGTCAGAATTAAGTCGATCGTATTATAGGAGTTGTGGTAGGTGGCATGGCGACTTAGGTTATAGATTCCGCAAGGCATCATTATGTCTTCTTAAATCTATCGTTTGAAATCGACATTTTTAACCGATAGATTTTGATTCCTTTTAAAAAGTAATCGAATTTGTTATTAATCGTAATCACAATTTAACAGCTATTTAAAATTTTCATAGCCTACCTTAAGGCTGATAAGAAAAGAGAAGTGGTGAGTATTGAATAGAAACAAAATAGCAAAAAATAAACAAAGAAATTTAACTTTTTGTATAGAGTTGATATATTTTGTCATTTTTATCGTTTTTTATTTTTTATTATTGTTGTTTTTTGTTTTATTTCATCTTTTTAATAAAAATTAGCAATAAATAAATGGTTTTGTGGAATAATTCTAACTATGCCGTAAATAAATTGTGTGCTTTTCTCTTTTAGTTTCAAATATGATTCATTATGATATGATGTATGTACTGTATATAGAAAGAGATATTTTTTTCTTTTTTGTATATTAATAATTATTATGTTCTATATATGTATGTATATGTATGTGGTATCTAAAATTAATATTAATATAAATTAAATACAATAATTACTTAAAGTGTTTGGAAGACATTGTTATTATTATTTTGATTATTATTATTATTCTTTAATTGTATTTTATATTATTTAAAGAGTTCTTTTTGTTTTGTTTTGTTTTTAATATGCAATTGTAAATGCAATTGCTTAAATGGAAGACAATTTTCTTTTTTGTAGTTTTTTGTTGGAAGACATTTGTTTCTTACATACTAAATCATAATGTATGTAATGTGTATAATGATTATAATTTTAATACAATTAATTATACATATTAGATTACATATTATAGTATGTATTTAATTAATAACTTATTTGTTAATACTATTATTATATATATATGTATATATCATTTATTGTTATTGTAATTTCTCCTAATCGAAATATATAGTTTTAGTTTCCTTTCATTATTTTCTTTGTTTTTTTTTATTCGTTTCGTTCGTTTATTGTTAATTTAAAATGGAAGACCAATTTCGAATGCATTTATTAAGGCATTTCCCGAATCGTATATACCAATAACACCAAATAGTACCCCCAATCCAATAATTATATAGTCTTTTGCCATTTCTTTTTGATCTAATAGATGGCCCTTGATCTTTAGATGAAAGTAACATGGCCAAATGAAACTTAACATTGTGCCCGTAAAGCTGCCAATGAAACCCATCAGTATGGAAAAGTGTGGTATAAAAATGGCCATCATTATGGTGGAGAGTATGACGCCAACACGAAACCCTAGGCCCCATACCTTGAGCTCACCGTCCAAATGCCAAATGGTTGGAAATTTTGTTTTGGGCTGGCCACGAAAGAAATTGCGCTCCAAAAGTTCACAGGCAGCATAATATGGCAAGGGATAACTGAGTATAGCCTTGATGACAAGAAACACATTGACCAGACCCTTAAAGCCCTGAGAATGTAAATTATTTGTTATAACCTGTTGAGTATCATTCTGGAAGGTTAAAAAGCATATGTAACCAAAACCGGCTTTAAATGCTGCAGCTGCTATATGGGACCAATCCAACATCCAATTAAATTTGGAACGATCAATCATATTGCCCTCTAAAGTGGGCAAAAATATTTGCGAAGTGTATGAAAACACGATGACACCCAACGAAATGGGAAAGTTTTCAAAGTCAATACTCCAACGCACCTTTGACCAGCCCCAATCGCCGATTTGCAAAATACAATAGCCCAATATGACCACATTGATGACAATATGCGACATGGTACACCAGAACGATAGTGTAGAAACCATTTTCAAAGATTTCAGAAAACCCATTGGCAGTAGAAATATACCAATTAACATCATCCAAGAGCGTGAATCGAATGCTCCTTGTGGATATGTACCGACCATTAAATCCCCACAGACCACCACATATAATATGCATGTCATTAGTAACTCGATTAGCTGGGCAATACTTACAGCACGTGCACCCAGCTTGGGTCCAAAGCATACCTTTGCTATGGAAACGTAACTATCACGCACACGCACCAATTGTCCTGTAGCTGGATCTGGCTCATAGAGACACTGTACCAACACTTTTCCCGTATAACAGCAAATGTAAGCAATGCCGACCATGGCCACAATGGCCCAATAGCCACCATGCAGTACCGCAAATGGTAGCGACACTATAAACATACCTTGTATGGCGTTGGTAACATTCCAGGCTGCTTGCATTTCATCTATTTTCTGACCACCGCCACCTTCACCTTCGCACACAAACGAACTGCCCTCGGACGCAACGCTGCCTTGTCTAAAAAAGAAAATAAAATAAAAAAAAATAAAAATTTTTAAACTTAATATTGAGTGATGCAACTACTCTATCCGCATAATATTACAAAATTAATAAAAAAAAATATACAATTTATGGTAGAAGATATAGTTAGCTAGGTATTTATGTATGTAGCATGAAATACTCGATAGTGATCATTTTCATTTCAGGTAGCATGTAGAAAAAGATAATTCGCATACTCGAGAAATATTTAAAAACAAACACGTTAATTTTACTTCTTTTCGTTACAAAACAAAATCAATCAAATAATGTAGTAATTTTATTTAAGATGTAGTAAAAAGAAATCCATTACATTTGCATAAAATCGATGTTAAAATTTTCGAAAATCATTCGAAGTGACCGCTTAAGTAGTGATTCGATTTTGTTCCGTTTGACTAGTGATTTGTAAAAAGAAATTCCGAACATTAAATTGACATTCACTCGTTTGAATAAGAAAAGGATTGATTCACTTCTATCCTTAAATCGCATAATTAGATAATTATCTACAGCGCAATAGCTTCTCTCATAGGTCACTGTCCTTTTGGAAGACATGTCGATAGACATGGCATTTCGTTGAAAAACTGAGAAGCACTACTTTACGGACGGAGGCTCTTGAACACTCATTTTGTGTTTGCTGCAATTGCAAGATTTATTCTGGGCAGTGGTTGGTTTTTTCTAAGGAATGTATGATCCCAGGGTTGGATATTAATTTGTGGTATCACAATTAGACTAAGCGCTGACCTACATGGGAGCACGTCCTTAGATTAGAGTTCGCCACCTCACCTAACCTAACTCCATTTCAATAGGATGGGATATCATTGACAACGAAACGAAAATTGTACGCAGACTTGTTGGCAGACTTGCGTTTCGCCTTTGTGTCATTGCTAGATTCCTATTTAAATAATACGAATTCCACGTCTTCTACTACGTCAAGTGAATTGTTGTGTTGGATTTCCTTAAAAAACACACTCGCTCCAGCTTTATTCTCTCTTTGAAATTTAATTATTGAGTTGGGTCTCTATTAGAAACTGCGTTATTAAATAGTTGCAATGCAGCAGCGTATAGTATAGTTCATGGGGACTAAATTGCGGCTCTCAATAAAGAATTTGAAATACGTTTTTAATTGCGGCTCACGAAAAATTTCAAATTTTAAAAAATGACACGGCCTATCGATTAGTTTGTTCACCCAAATGACTATAAGTTTTATGCAGAAAAAAGCACAGCGAGTCTAAATGGCGTTGAGTAATATTCTGGCTTCAGCCGTCAGTTTTGAATCTTTTGCTGCCTAGACAACAATAAGATTGAATTGTATCTGCGATACAACTTAAGGTACATCTTAGGCTACATTACTTAGATACTTTTTGTAATCTTGAAACTATCGTTAGACATCTCCATTTGGAATAATAGGCAGAATTTTTTCGGTTTCTTTTCCATTTGTTAGCGAAAAACTATCCGAACGAATCATGAGACCGACCGAGTATCAAACCATGTTGATATTTTCAAAACCTTTGGTGTAAATGAAAAATATTAAGGTTTACATACTTACCGAAATCCACCCTGTTGATATTGACCATCATATTCGTTGGCTACAAAGGAGGTGGTCTGATAGCCTTCACCTTTATTAATATCACTGCCATCACCATCGTCCGTCCAATTGCTGGGATTTCGAAATGGATTTAATTCCGTTGGTTTGTCTGCTATAAATATTTGACAACAAATACAACAATTTGCTTGCATTAAGGCTGTTTTTTTTAATTTCTTACCAGTGCCATAAGTATTTTCATCGCCCTTATACATAGCCTGTGCATCGTTTGGCTCCATGGTCTGTTGTTGATGTGATTGTGCCATTGTGCTGCTGCTGACTCCACCTGGCTGTTCATAGTCCTTCTTATCGGGCATATGTTGACGGGCCGTCTGGACTGCTACATTAAAAATATTTTTTATTGGTGGTAATTGTGAAGAGGTCGATTTGATTTTATTTAAAAATGCCATTGTGATGAGACGTAATGGTTGGGTTGGTTGGTTGGTTGGTTGTTTGTTCTTTAAATTTCAAATACAAAAATAAAATTCTTCTTTTTGACTTTCTTTTCAACAGGGATTATGATGCTGATGATGAAGGTGGCGATGGTCTAGTTCCAAATTATCGTTTTCTTTTTTTGCTTCTTCTTTTTTATACTGTTTTTTTCTTGTTGTTGCTTTTACAAAATTTTTTTAAGGTTATGTACAAGACAAAGCATAAAGGGTAATGTGCTAAGGAATCTTAAGGATTTCTTAAGTAACGTAATGTCTGATGCTGTGGATTTCTTATCGATTTTGTCTGTGTACGTTTTTCAGTTCAGTCAGTACTCCGACCATTAATAATTGAAGTGAAAATTTTGTTGTAATTTCTTGTAAAAGCATTCAAACAATTCGGCAATTTAGCAATTTCCAATGCAAATCAAATTCAAATTGAGATTTACTTTCGTCTTTCTTATTTTTGATTTTCTAAACGAGCAGCCCCAACAATTTGTTCAATAATTTTAAGATTGTTATACATTTTTTAACTTTCATTGGCCCATTAAGTGAATTTTCTTTAGTTCGTCTAGTAAAAAATGTTGATGTTGGTGTTGGTGTTGGTGCACAGCAGAAATCGATACATATTCTACGCAATGAGGGACATACAATCGAATATCTTATGAAAACACACACTAAAACTGAAATGGAAGCGTATTAAAAAACAAATTATAATTCTCATCAATTAAATCAATTGCAATAAAATGATATTTTATTTCATTATTCTTTCTCATCGTTATGATTACAAAGGCAAACCAAAAATTATTATTTTTTTTCGTTTTTTTTTCTTTTTTTTTAATAAAAATTTACTTTTTTATGTAACGTTTTAACAAGTAACGAACGCCAAAAAATTTTAGTGTTAAATGTGAATGTCTTCTGGTTTTTATTCCTTTTTTTTCTTCTTCTGCTTCTTCTTCTATTTTCTTACTATCCTTTATTCTATTTTACATGCAGATTCCTGCGACTGCGTCCACCAGCGCTTCCTTATCATTCAGATGTATGATGGGTTTAAGGGTTGCTTACTCTTGTGTGACAAACAAAATCATTCACAATGAAGGAATTATTTTCGAAAAGTTTAAAAATTATTTACTGCTATTTATACAAACATTTCTGAAGATACATTTCTGATGTATATGTCTCCACACAAACCGATTTTCGTAAAAATGTTTTTATATCAGCGCAATTCACTTCGAAAGTTATGCATCAAGGTTCCATTTCTTTCTGGCTTAATTGAATAGAACACCGAAATATATACATAGCTCCGCCGAAGATATTTCACGGATGTTAAATTGATTTCCCCACCTTGGAATATGATCAATAATTGATTATAATCATTATCATAATGTGAATATGTCTTGCTATACAGATACATAACAAGGAATATGTGTGTAAGATCCATTCATATAACGATCGATATTACCATACACGATCGATGCATTCTAGAAGGAATGTATAGTGAAATATCATCCCCATCCCGAACAAATGTACTTAGAATCTACAGTACCCTGATAAAAGGAACAAGTAAAAGCAAAACTGTAGGGCTTCATTAACCATTGCCTTCAAAATATTCTCCAAATATAGTGTAGTACAGTTGTATACAAAAGTGTTGTGATATGGAGGCACACTTTGCGAAAATCCTTTTCTAAAGAGCAGCGTTTTTGTGAAAATCCCCGAATCATATATCGAACTAGGAATACTGGAGTACACAACAGAGATAGCAACCTAGTAAGGCTTTACGGATAAATCTAAAGCAAATCCAATTGCGGTGAGCGCCGCCTAATTGACAAGTCTTACCCTTTCTTTAATGCGGCAATATTTTTATCTAAAACACCGAACAAGCCTTAGTACCAATTGCACCGTTATGAATATGAAAAATGTACAAACTTTGTAAAATGTGGAATTTATACCGAGATGGTTGCCACTACTTACCCTAGATAGCATGATCCGAAATGGCCGTTAAATGTACAAGTATTGAGTTTTTAAATCGATTTTTCATTTTCATTTTTGTTTTTATTCATCTATTTATGTATGTACATATGTATGTATGTATTTATGCATATATGTATGTATGTTTTGAATTGCATTATGTACTCATATTCTATATTTTAAGAAATTTCTTAAATATTCTACAGGATTATTTACATTTTGATTACTATTTAGAATTGAATAATGAATAACGAAACATTTCGTTAAATAAGCAATATGTATGTATGTGTACCAGATGAGTTTAATTAAAATAGAAATTTCAGAAATACAATTAAAATATAAAAATAAAATTTATAATTAGAAATGAACTGTGCTACATACATATTCCCGCATTAATCTACAGCTAGTTACTGTAGCAGGTTTTCCTTACACCCGCCAATATATTGCTGATTTCGTCATCACGCCGTGAGTCAAGTAGAATATCACCGACTCCTAGCACTCCAGGCGTATTGGGAACACTGCTAAACATTTGCGGATGATGGGCGTGATGATGATGATGATGATGGTGGGGATGTGAGTGAGTTGAATAGGGCGAAGACTGAACCAAAGTAGCTGCCAACGGTGAAGGAGATGCCTGCGACATTAGACCCATTTGAGAGGGGGAACTGCTGCCCTCATTTAAATGGGGCATTTGGGTTGCTAACTGAGGACTATAGTGATTGTAGTGTAGATAACTTTGATTTTGATTGTGTGCTACTTGACCATAAACTCCCGCCGATATGGGAGACTGTTGTAGGGGTAGAGTGAGCTGTAATGGAAATGATTGGCTAGCCAAGGTATACGGTAGTTGGGTATAATAACTGCTACTCGCTGCTGCTGCTGATGTAGTTGACACAACCATGGGATTAAATGCTTCATAACCATCATAATTATGATTAGAGTCAGGATATTTGGCTTGTTTGGCATTTTTGTGGGTGTCTTCTTCGTTGGTTACGCCACCGACATTGTTATCACTGGATAGACCAGTGTAATCGCTATCGGAAAATGTTGGAGTATGTGCTGCTGCGGTTGTAGTGTAGCGCAAATAATCCTCATAGGCAGCATTGGGATTGTAGGCATTCGAAGCTACTAAATAATCTCCAGTACAAGACCCGCTTTGTGACATACGAGCTGCTTCTAGGGAGAAATTTAAATCGCTCTGATGATGTGAACTGTTCTGATGAGCTGAGTACGTAGTTGTATTTAAAGTGGAGCCCAGTCCACTGGCAGAGCTTAAAGCTATTGTGTTACTGTTCGTGTGCATTTTGTCGCCATCTAAGCTAGAGACTGGAGGATAAAATGTGCCCTTTACTGAGTGGCCATGATCCAAGAGTCCTCGATTTGTACAGGTAACATACATGCCTCTACCAGCCACTACCGATAAGGACGTAGCTGCCAAGGGATACGCTGATCTTAAAGTATCGCCTTCTTTACTTTTATCATGATCCTTGTGGCTTGATTTATGTCCTGTTGTCGAATTACCACTTATTAACGATCTTGTTCGGGTTTGGATTTTACCAATCGGTCCTGCTGCAGAAGTTCTTGAGCAATTCTTTTTATATGAGGTACCATTAGTTGTCTGCTCTGTTCCTTCAAAGCTATGCTGTTGTTCGGTGATAGATGCTGATCCAACGCTATGTGATGGAGGGCAATAAAGGAAGTCTGCATTGTCCGTCATATCAGGATTACTGTAACAATCCAAAGAGTTGGGTGAATAGCTGGGCCGTAAAGTTTGTTCGTAGAGTGACGAATTGGTTGGAGTATGCATTTGGGGTGTAGTATTCCTTTGTTGATTCGAATTTGTGTCGAAAGTACCTGATGAAAGCGAATTCGAAGGGGGTGTTGAGGATGATTTCGCATTGGGTTGTTTGCTGCCCGCTGTTTGGCTGTTGGCCACACCATTTTGATCTTTCGACACACCATTGGTTTGCAACGTACGCAATTTCGATTGTTTCCTTCGACGAGGTCGATATTTATAATTGGGATGTTCGGTCATATGTATAACCCGAAGACGTTCGGCCTCTTCCACATAGGGTCTGCGATCTTGTGGAGTCAAAGAGCGCCATTTTTTTCCTAGAAACGAGAAACTTTCAAGTTGTATGGAAGGGGGAAAAAATGAAAAGAACGAGAGAAACTTACCCAACATTTTACTTAGATCGGCGTTATGCAAATCTGGATTTTCATCAGCCAATTTCTTGCGTTCAATTTTGGCCCACACCATAAATGCATTCATGGGTCTACGTATTCTAGCTTCTTTGGCACATTTGGACTGATTGCTGCCGACAGCACGAAACTTGACTTCGTTGACTAATTTATGGCGATCTAAGAAATTCCTGTTCGCCGCACATAACTCGCCCTTGTAGTCGTAAGCCCACATAGAGCCATCCATAATCCCTGGACCGCCGGAAGCAATACCAGCCGTCATGCTAATTCCTGGTCCAGAAGGGCCAATGCCATATTCCTCCGTATCGGAGGACATGGCCACGCTCATCATATTTGGGTGGGAAAGATACTTGTTTAACATGGTCGATGAGGTACTATTCGTAAGTAACGGTGACGGTGACATATTTGAGGAGATTAAATGCTGCTGGGAGGAAGAGGCGGTGGACAGGGGCGGCGGTGGGGTTGGCGTATTACCCATGTAGGAATTCGTTATAATCACCGAATTGTGACATTGAGAGTTCAGCGACAATGTGCCGGCTGTAGCCCCATCGGTCAAGTGATCATTATCGTAACTATTGTTGTGGGTGGGTGTCGTGTGGGAAGTTGAGGTCGAATGATGAATGGCAGGTGAATGTAGACTTGAAGAAGAATGTTCGCTACCATGGCGATACTGATAAGATGTTTCACTGTTTGCTTCATGTAATAGACGACCGTCGGCATGATCATGCAAATCAGCTGAGCTGTTATATTCAGGTGTACGATTCAGTGGTGAATTATATTTTTTGGAACTAAAAATGAAACAAATTAAAATCAAAAACAAGAGTCAAGGGAAAGAGAACGTATTTAATATAAATTTCTTATGAATTTTCTTTTGATTTTAAAATTTAAATTTTTTTTTGTCCTAAAAAAACCGAAAATAAGAAGCAAAGAACAAAAAAATTTAAACCAAAATACAAAGTAGAAAAGGCCAGGAGAAAAAAATTTAAAAACCGTGGCAACTGACGACAGTTAACGATTTATAGGTTCACTAAATATATGTATTTAAAGTAGACATATTGACAGTTTATCCTTAAATATTGAAATTGAACGAGAAAAATTCTAAAACACAACAACAACAACAAGAAGAAGAAAATTTTTATAAAATAATAAAAGCAAATTCAAGTGTCTTGCTTTAACTGTGCAAATACTTCTAGCACTACCATTCAAACGAACAACTACTAACCAACCAAGCAACGACGGATGCAATCAGTTTACCAAGCAGCCAGTCAGCCAGCCAGCCAGAGAGACTGCCTATAAAAGAATCATATTTACCATCATGTACTCGTATGTAGTATGTACTTTTGTGACTTTTGCTACCACTATTCTTGAGGTTCCTTTAAATGTCTGTCCATTCTTAAGTTCGTTCATTCGTTCGTTCGTTCGTACGTTTCAAGAGACAATTCTGTGGCGGCAGCAACAGCAGACGATAGAATATATGGGTTGGTTAAAGGAAAAATTCGCTTAACATTGGTTTTTCGGTAGACACTGAACTGGTAAATGTAAATTGGGCGCGTGCAGCTATTGTCATCATCAAAGAATTTACCGCTGCAGTATTTGCCGACACACACAGGCAGCCAGCGATCGATATAACCAGGCAAACGATTTCATCCAACGATCATCGATCCTTAATCTACCGAATAAACAGTACAGAAGTGGGTAAACTTTATAGTTGTTAGGGTTGCCATATTCTATTACAAATTATAATTTGTTTGTTGGGAAAATGTTGAAAATATCAACGACTATTTACAATGTCTTTAAGAATTTTAAATATGTATGTATTCTTTTAAGAAAAATGTGACTTAAAACATAACAAAGTGACTTCTGTCATTAACTATTTTGGCTATTTACGACCGCTGAACGTGTTAGAAGAATTGGTTACACTTTCAAGCTTCGACATTCAGTTCTCTTTCTTTTCCAATTAGTTGTCTTGACCTCAAAATTCGATAGGTTGGAGTATAGAAGACAAAGCAATCTTGTGCGCTCACCATTTAGGAACACCAACAACTCTTCCTATAGGAAGTCGGTAGCTTGCACAAACTTTCTAATTTTTTCCAATATATAGTATCACTGGCTAAGTTCACTCACATATATCCATACGTACTCTTTTGTTGCCACGATCATTTTGAAACAAGTTGATAATGTCCAATTTAACTGACAATCTATGCCCTTTAACATCGAGATTGTGAGCTGTATACTGACCAGCTCATCATATGCCTATGCCCCGTAGCCAATATAAGTTGTCTTATAACGATTCGAAATATCATTGAGGAATCCTTGGCATTCACACGAGGATAAACCTTGAAAATATATTCGTTAGGAACTTAATCTCAGTCTGGCTGTCCGAGTAAATTAACAACATTTCACGGAAAAAACTCCCGTTACTCAACAAGCATTGCGCTAGCTGGAGGCATAGTTTAGTTTCTGTCTTTACTATATAGAGATTAGACCCAAGCTATCTTCATGCTTGGAGCCATACGTTTATCAACACGTCCTCACGGTCATGTGCGCAATGGATCCATTAGATCAAAAAGTCACCAGGTAGCAATTGGTCGCGAGTGCTATGTTCCCCGTTAATCGAGTATTCGTCCAGTATCCCAATTTGGTGATACGATTTGTGACTTTGGTTGATCCCTTCATCTATAACCTTTCATTTGGTTAATTAGTCATTATAACCCTTCAGTAAGAATTACAACGTAGCTTTTCACTAAATTAATAAATACAACGTTGGCAACTCTGCTTAACAAACGGTGAGTTGAGGCAGTTTTGACGATCATTATGCGATCACCTACAACTGGAAGGTCTGACTGGTGGTGGTGGCTCTTATTTAAAGCGAGTAGTACACCGTACGAACGTTTTACTTTCATACGCGACACAATTCGTCGACACTTTTCGAACTAAAAACGCTTTCTTGGAATTTACCAAAAATAACTTCTAGAATAAATATTGTCCTCCTTCCCATACCGCAATACAAATAAACATTCATTCTAAACATACTGATGATGATGATGATGATGATGATGATGCTGCTGCTTACTACAATATTACCAGTGAGATGGTCTTGAATAGTTGAAGCTACAAGCGAAAGAGTGGCGAAGAGACTGGACTGTGCGGCAGCATTTGAATGAAGAGAATGCAGTGACGAATAGTCATTTGGTATTCAGTTTGGAATGCATACCCGACACATTTATTGGTAGAAAATATCAAGATTCCTCCATTCATTCATTCATACATCCACGTACTTAAATAGTTAATTATCTAGAGATTTACACTTCCATACAAACATACATACTAGACAGACTTTGAGCAAAGTTGAAACAAATAAACAGTCAGTCAGTCACTGTGGCAATAGAGAGTGAAATACTCAAACCGTAAATATTGTTGGTTGCCTATTGCCTATCGCATGTGGTTACATACCTACATATGTACATACATACATCCATAAGTCGATATAAATGCAAAGGTATGCATGTATGAATACGTTGCCTGAATAGACTGTTGAATGCTATGGCATCCCCAATACACGATTGCGGTCTTTATAGTAGCCCAGGCTAAATCAAGCGGCCGGTAACTGTTGGTAATTTATTTAGAAAAACAAAATAAAATACGAAGAACAGAAGGATATGAGCCAGAATTTGATAATTTATTGGGAGCTCTGTGACATTTTATTGCAAACATTTGTTTGTGTGGATTATGTGCGATTATAAGAGCTATTCAGCTTAAGTACAGTGCACAGAAAAAATGTACGTATAAAAATTTGAATTATGAAATACATGTATAAACACTACATATTAAAATCAAAATTTACTCTACAGCGTACTATTTTAGATATAAATTCATTATTATTTATCTCATATTGCTTTAGGACGAGGAGATCTCTCTAGGTAGTGCTTGGTGGGTAGATAGGCAGATAGGTTAAAGGGAGGAAAGCAATCAAAGTCTCATTACTATCGGCAAACACCTAAACCATCAAGTAGACTTGTTGTGCACTCACCACTAAAGAATACCAATCGTACTCTTTATAGGAAATTTGTATAAGATACAGACCATATTCCTCCCGCCCACTCTTCCAAAATGAGTTATGTCTGGTATAGTAAAGGATGTTTTTTATAGAGGTATAGAACTTTAAGTTCGTATTACTTTTCAAGATGGTGACCGATTTAACACCTGTCAAGTGATTTATTCTCACTTTGGTTTGGCAATTCATCATGAATAGACTCACGCCTAAACAACGCTTGCAAATAGTGCAATTTTATTTCGAATATAATGGTTCTGTGCGGAAACGTATCGCGCACTACGTCCATTTTATCGTCGACAAAATCGTCCATCAGAGCAGTTAATTCGATTAACCATGGAACGTATTCGCACCACGTATACTCTTATTGATAACTCGCATCCCCAGAGACGCTGTACGGTGCGTACAGAAGAAGCTATTGCTGCTGTAGAGCGTAGCATTGAAGAAGAACGTTACAGTCAATGGTGATCGGTATAGAGCCATGATTACTAACTTTTTCATTCCTGAATTGAATAACCATGATGTCCAGGAGATGTGGTTTCAACAAGACGGCGCAACATGTCACACAGCTCGTGCCACAATAGATTTATTGAAAGACACGTTTGGTGACCGCCTAATTTCACGCTTTTGGACCTGTGAATTGGCCTCCAAGATCTTGTGATTTAACACCGCTAGACTACTTTCTGTGGGGCTATGTAAAGTCATTGGTCTATGCGGTAAAGCCACAAACGCTTGACCATTTGGAATGCAACATTCGCCGTGTTATTGCCGATATACGGCCACAAATGTTGGAAAAAGTCATCGAAAATTTGACGTCCAGATTGGACTACATCCGCGCCAGCCGTGGCGGTCATATGCCAGAAATCATATTAAAATGTAATGCCACAAGATTATCGTTCGGATAAATAAAATTCATGTCAATCGAATAATCCATCGTTGTTTTATTGCAACTTAACGTTCTATACCTCTATAAAAAAAACACCCTATATTATCCCCATAATATTGGTATCTCAGGCTTACGAAAGCTGGGCAATGACTTCAAAAGTGTTCCATTCTTTCGGTGTTTTCACCACACACATACATTCCCACTCACACCAATACAGTTCCGGGATAACTAAAAGGTTTTAATCACTTTGAACTGAACTTTGGGCCAGTAGTAGAGAAGCACTGCACAAGGTATGTAATTCGCTTGATGCTTTGATGTTTGATAGTCATAGTAATAGTCATGCACAAAGCATGTGTTCTCTGTTCCTTAGCTCTGACATCTTGAATAAATATTTCTAGTCTTTTGGAAAAAATCTGAGAGTAACTAACTGCCATGAAAAAGCTTTTCAGAACTGTTGTTTAAAGTCGACGTTTAAACTACAGTGCCTACCTGCCACTCATTGATAAAAATTAATACACACAACATGGATGGTGTCACAAGCTCGGCCGTAATCGTGACAAATGGTTTGTTATGGTCGCTTCAATAAATCGATTGAGTGACTTATTTTTTGCCAATAAATCTGAATAGGATCATTCTTTCATTTCTTTTCCTAAGTTCAGACGTTACGTACGTCTACTTTTAGTCAGTACTATTATTGTTATTGGATTATATATGATTAAGAATGTATTTATTTATGTGGTAAACCCTTTTTGCCTGCCAGTTTCTTGGCATAAGAATAAGTCAACAAAACAGAAACAACAATAACAACAACAATGAAAAAAAAGTCAGTACCCACAAATAGTAACCGTAACAGAGCAACGGGTAACTCAACAGTTTCCCTAACTTGGATTCTTTCTATATGCGGAGTTGTGTGGAAAATGTAAGCAGAGTATGTCACAGTCTGGGGTTATACATACGTGGGTTTGTGTGGTGCTGTGTTGGCTGATTTAAAATAGGGCACCGCGCGCTACCGCATAATGTGACATACAGCAACAACAGCAACAATAAAATCACACAACGAAAAAAAAACGAAGTACTTTTTGGATTAATGCACCGCAAAGCTCATATGTACATATGAGCGAGGATTTAAAAATCAACAGCAACAACAACAACAACAAAACAAACAAAAAAGCAAATAAAAAAACATAAAAAACAGTAGTAGTGGTGGACAAAGTTGTACGTTTAAGCAGAACCCAAAAACTGTTTCATTTGAAAAACAAAAATTAAGGGAGGCAAGCGAGTAGGCAGGCTAACAGGCTGGCAGGCTTAAGTTTTAAAAATTAAAAAAACAAAAACAAAACAAGAGAACGCCAACCAACAAAGTCGGTCGGTATATGTATTTTTTCAAAGCTGTAAAATGTCAACATCTTTAAGAAATGTTGCATATTCTAAATCTGGTCCACCAAACTGAATATTATAACTCGTACTGCCTACCCATACTCATACGTACATACATTACACACACGTACATACATTATGGTTCTAAACTTGGCAGCTCATTTGGTTGGTTGTTGTGTGTTAAACTGACGTTTGTTTTTCTTTTTCTCTTCTTCCTCTTTTTTTTCTAAAATCAGAAGAGTTAAAGAGTGATTTTTTTTCGTTTCACGTCAAGTATTCTGGGTTCTAGAAAAATAATGGAAAGTAATGTTTAAGCGTCCATCAAAAATAGATACCAGTAATGAGAAAATCTAAGAAAATATTTCATGATTATTTCAATAAATTAAAGAAAGATGTATCTTGTCTTGGCTGGCTAATTTTAGCGAATGATACGCTAAACATATTGTCGCACAGTTCCCCGTTAAGCGAGTATTCGACCAGTATTCCAATCTGGTGAAACGGTTTGTGTCTTTGGTTAATCCTTTCAACCACTCTTATAACTTATAACAACGTTAAGAGAAAAATGTAATGATCGAATGTAGAGTGCATGGGCGCAAACGGTGCACAAATCAAAATTGAATTTCAAAAAAAATGTTGCTGTCAAACTCATAATTTGAGCCTATATTTTTAAAAATTGAAACGTTTGAAGAGTATGTTTGAAAGCATACAAGAGTTCTAAACAATATTCCATAAATTACAAAATATTGCCAGTCAAACGTAATTCACAAGCATAACTTCCAAATAATTGTTTGTAAATTTGAAATCATCGTTTTAAGTTACTGGCTGTTTAAATATTCAAAAAACAAACAAACAAAAATGTAATAATAAACAGACTAAAACAGCACATTTGCCTTCTTAACTAGCCATGTTGTCGGCCCGTTTCAGTTGGATTCTGTGCTTTTTTTTTGTTTTTGTTTTTTTATCGTTTTGTACTTCATTTTCATTTTGCAAAACTGACGACCATATTGTTATGCAGCAATGCAGTCATCATTGTGTTCAGTCCATGTGTTGGCCCACCTTTTATACACTCACACACATTTGGAAATGTAGGCATACATAAATAATGATATACACAGTGTTGAACGTTACGTTAGCACATTCGCATTACTTGGTCCCGTTGTAACACCAATATTAGCTATTCTGTCGTATAATTACAACTCCTGATTAGTATTTGTCAGTCGTCCTGAGAGTTTTATGAAGTTGTGGATTTTATTCAAATTGTATTTGGCTAGATATATACGTACAGTCAATAAATTCTGGGTACTGAAGAATTCTTCTTCTTAGTTTCCAAAGAAAATAGGTAGACAGGACGAACTAGGTCCAGAACCCTGACTAAAGGATTTTAATGAACAATTATGTAAGTAAAGGGTGATTTTTTAGCTATTGTATTTTTGGCAACACTGGTTTAAACAGCTCATGCACGTTTCGTGTTTTGTTTCACTGTCAAACATCTTCAGTTTGGTCTATAATTTAACCATGATCGTCTGACAAACGAACAACGCTTGCAAATCATTGAATTTTATTATCAAAATGCGTGCTCTGTTAAGAAAGTTCATCGCGCGCTTCTTCCATTTTATGGTCAGTTTAATCGACCCACTGAAGCGGCTATTCGGGCTATTTTGGAGTGAAGATCAGCCAAAAGTATTGCAAAAGCTACCAATGCATCCAGAAAAAGTCACAGTTTGGTGCGGTTTATGGGCTGGTGGCATCATTGGACCGTACTTCTTCAAAGATGCTGCGAATCGTAACGTAACTGTGAATGATGAGCGCTACCGTCAGATGATATCCAACTTTTTTTGCCCAAAATTGCATGACAATTGACTTGCATGACATGTGGTTTAAACAAGACGGTGCCACATGCCACACAGCACGCGTAACAAGGGACTTATTGAGAGGTGAGTTCGGGGAACATTTTATTTCACGTTCGGGACCGGTCAATTGGCCGCCTAGATCGTGCGATTTAACGCCTTTAGACTATTTTTTGTGGGGCTATGTTAAAGCTCTTGTCTATACAGACAAGCCTGCTTCAATTGACGCATTGGAAGACAACATTGAAGCATTTATTCGTGAGACACCGGCCGAAATGTTGGAAAGAGTATGCCAAAATTGGACTAAGCGGATGGACAATTTGAGGCGCAGTCGCGGTCAACATTTGCATGAAATAATCTTCAAACATTAAATTATATGGACCGTACTATCGATTCAAATAAAGATTTCATGAATTTTTCTGAATTTCCTATAGCTGTTAAAAAATCACCCCTTATGTAGGAAAACAGAGAAGATATTCTGCAGTCTTCTCTTCTTCTTCATCGTTATAAATTACAAAGAAGTCGTTATAAGCTATTCCCAGACTCCGGGCATGTATCATATAGAAAATGGCTTCTGCAACAGCCATTGTGAAAAGGAGAAAGAGTACAAAACTAATCTTCTTTTCTTGTTTACAAACACAACTATGTTTTTTGCTTTTACTTCTTTAATCTACAGATATATGCATACATTGTGACTTTAAACCTTTTTCTATCATCAGAAGCTCTGAATGGCTCCAGTGTTAGAGGATTTGAAAGAATATGTTATAGCAATGGACTATACATGGGATAATTGTGTCTACCTTCTCTGGGTGACAGACATTTTTATTTACATAAGCAACGACAGTTGGCAATCCTGTCATCCTAGAAATTAACTCCTCAAGTGATGAAAAAAATGTTATTTATTGAAACCAGCAAAAAAAAAAGCACTAAAGGACTGAATAAGAACACTGAAATACTAATTCATGAGCGTATAAATTTTGTATTTGTAATAAACACTAGAAGAATACAGCATGTACCAGCACACTTTCAACTCTGTGACACTGTCTCTGATATGCATGTTGGGAGCGGATGAAAATGGACAACAAAATCTTTAAAGTCGCCGTAGTCTAGGCCCCGAGGCCACTGTTCAAACCCCACGTCAGACAAAACTATTGGTCCCGCCACTTATGTATAAAATTAACATATTGAACACATAAAATGTGCTTATCTGATATCCACCACTGTATATTTCGGTATTGGCGAGTTGCACCCATGTGAGTATGGATCATATGGTATGGTTTTGCTCTGCTACTTTACTGTTGCTGTTGCTGCTGTTGCATATGAAAAACATTATTGGTAGGAGACATCAAGATGCCACACTTTATGGCAGAAATGAGAAGAAAAAATAACAACAACAACAGCATTATATTCTATAACTATTTTAATACGATGGCACATTGTCGCATAAAAAAAACAACAAAGTTCCACTTGAATTTGGTCATCATGACCGCGCATATTGCAAAGGCGAAATAAATTTTTACTCGTTTTGCTTACAGAGCAAGCTTAAGTATTACTTCTTGTTTCATATTATACCATACCTTGTGATCTTTTTCCATTTTTCTGTTTTTTTTTTGTTTTTTGTTTTTGAGTTCGATCGGTAGGAAACCGGTAGAAAAGTGTCAAGGCTTTAGCATATTTCATGAGAAGTGGCTTTAACACGTCCCTTTTTACTTTCCGATCGATTCGTTAGTATGAGTATGAGTACAACGTAAAGGGTACAATGATAATGACGATGAGTAACAACATCGTACGGGAGTAGATACACGTTCCTTCATATGCTGATGCTCTCTTCTTTAAGAAGGCCCAGGATTAATTTCAAACAATTCGAGATTCGATTTGCACCATATTCATGCATACGATTGCATGCGAATAGTGTAGTATGCGGCATTACATACATACATGCTTATACTCTCCTCGCACTCATTTATTATTGCATGCATGCTGCAACAGCCACAACCAACCAACCAACTAACCAACCAAGCAACTGCAGCAACATACAGTGGCAAAAGAGATTTATATCATCGCCAATAATGGCAAGCAATTGATGCTGTTGCAATGTTTTTTGGCTATATGGTTACGGCTGTTGCTGCTGCTGTTGTTGTTGTTTAGCTCAGTTTTGTTTTTTTGATTCATTTCTGATCTTTTTTTGTTTTTTCGTCAACTTGCAAATGGATGGATGAAAAACCTCTTTCCACTGGCCATTATTTTTAAGGCAGTAAAAATAAATTTCAATAATTGGAACGATTCGTTTAAAATATGATAAAAATGTCGGGTATTGGTATTTATAAATATTGAAATAAAAACAGAAAAACAAAATGAATGCATTTTTGTTACAATTGAAGGAAGCATTTAAAGCACGTCTGTAATAAATTATAACCAAGCAGCAGCCAACTGAGGCTTATCATTAACATTTAATGCTGGCTGTTTAGTGTTCATTATTAGCAGTTATTTTCTTCTCCTTCTTCTTAATTTTCTTCTATTAAAACTTATTCACTTAATTGGTCATTACAATACTTTAGTCAGGATCACGGTCAGAGATCAGCAATGAATCCTTATTTCGCTACTCATAAGCACTCATGAAATTTTGAAAATAAATGAGTCAATAATACATACATACATAATTCATTACAACCCTTCAGTCAGGATTACGACCTAGCTCCTCAACACCACTCATGTTGTGTGCGTTAATTTTTATACATGAGTGGCGGGACCTACAGTTTAAAGTCGACTCCGAACGACAGATTTTTTGAGAAGCTTTTCATGGCAATTTTTTTACTCTCAGAGTTTTTGCCAGAAATCTGCTGAGAGGAAGTCGCCGAAGAAATATTTTCATATTTTCGTTTTGATGTCTGACCTGGGATTCGAACTCGGGCCTTTCGTCTAATAAGCCAACACACTACCTACTAGACCACGGCGACTTCAATGAGTCAACAATATTGAAATTTAACTACGTACTCTGATTCATTCGTACTCACTACAACGTTGATTCATAAGTATAGATTGTAATGAGTATGCGTACAACATTGACATCAAACTCATACCATTCGAAATATGTTGGATTCATAAGCCTACTCATTTAGATTCATAACATAACACTTATTCATTCATCAAAATTTACAGCCTTCGTTGTTAGGCATTTACAAAAAAATTAAGAAAAAAAGACAACCAAGCAAAAAAGGAGAGAGCAGCGAGCAGAGGGAACACGCAACCTTCTAGTAAGTATTTTAGTGCTCATACGCGATTCATACTTCTTTTGTGATTCTTGTAAATGTTGAGTTATGGAGAGTCGAAATCAACATCATACGTGTTGTTAAGTATGAATATGATGAGTACTTCAAACTTTGAATATGAGTAGAGATTCCATGATATTAAAATAAGTACAAATGCGTATCAGAAATTATGAGTATTATTCGATTCTACTCATCCTTTTGAATACTCATTGCTGATCACTGGTGTGTGTTAATTTCATCCATGAATGGCGGTACCGAAGGTTTTAAAGTTTACTCTGCGCTCTGGATTTTTGAAAAACTTTTCATGGTAAATCCCCGATAGGGGTTTGAACCACGTAAATAAATGAAAGCAAACCTTTGAATTTTACAACAAAACAAACAAATAACAAAAAAAATTATTTTCTCATCATAGATAATCAAGTTGAAAGTTTTCTAACCAAATATACCTTCCATACATCGTACAAAATTTGATAAAAAATTAAATTATGAGGGAAATTGACCTAGTTTTTATTAGAGTTAAGCATTACTTATGATCGGAGAAATAGAAATATGAGCAAAAAAGTTCTCTGTACAAATCGGTCAAAATCGAACAAAAATTTAATGGTAGGGGAAATGGTAATAGAACAGTGGGGTCGATTGTCCTGGTATCAAGGGTTCAAAAACAGTTTTCGTTACGGTCGAGCGTTATATGGGACTAGCTTCGAAGCTAATATCTTTGTCATTGACAAAAAAATGCAAGTCATCGGCCACAAAAATGTAAGTCATTAGCCAAAAAATGGAAGTCATTAGCCAAAAAATGCAAGTCATCGACTTTAAAAACGCAAAGCCATCAACCAAAAAAGTGCAAGCCCTCAACCAGAAAAAACGCAAGTCACCCACGAATAAAATGAAAAAGTGCAAGTCATCGTCCAAAAAAAAAGTCATCGACCGAAAAAATGCAAGTCATCGACCGAAAAAGTGCAAGTCATCGACCAAAACAAAGAAAATTATCAACCAATAAAATTCAAGTTAACGACCAAAAAATGGAAGTCATTGACCAAAAAGAGAGCAAGACATCGACCAAAAAATGCAAATCTTTGACCAAAAAAAAAACTAGTCATCGGCAGAAAACGCAAAGCCTAATTTTTATAGATTTCTTTTCTGAATTGAAGAAATCAATTAGCTTCGTCGGTTATATCGTCGGTCCCAAGTAACGCCCAACCGTAGGGAAACCGTTTCTGGATACATTGATACTATGGCTGTCCAGCCCACTCACTTTAGAAGTTTTATAACGGTCAAAGGAACCTTTAATAATAAATATCATGGTGTAGCACGGTTTCTAAATTTAAAATGTAATTTAAGAAATTGGGAACTTGTGCTGTCACAATTTTAAAATTATGTTTTTTTTTTTCTAACATTTTAATAAAACATAAATAAATAAAATGCTTAAAAATTACGAGCGGCTGGTGGCGTTTGTCAGAATCTGTGTCAATATTTTTTGAATACAATAACGCACTCAAAATTCATTTTAATTCGCTCGCGCTCTACTAAAAAGAAAGAAATTTGTATTGATTTGATGATATAGAAGAAGAATGCATAACTCAAACAAAACACGACAGATTAACATAATTTCACTACCATTTTTGTTGTTATTGTTCTGTTTTCATAGAACCCCATAGAAAACAATAGAAATGGCAAGAAAAAAAAAACCAAACGGATTCGGACTCCAAAACAATTGAAAACAAACAACAACAAAAAATAAACAAAAATAAATGCAGAGAATACAATAACGAACGACTTCGGTTTTGTTTTGTTGTTGTTTTCAAATCATGTTGGAATGACTGTGTTGACAACTACACAATATTAACGCCAATTTGTCTTATAATTTGTTACTCATCTTTACACGACGATGATGATGATGACGATGATGATGGTGATGGCGATGGCATTCAGAGTTCCATTACAAAACAAATACACACGCACACATACACGCTGATTATTTCTGTTGATTATGATGATGCTGCAGCTGAACAACTAAGAATACCAGTTACAACACTTACACACATACGCATATACATTTTTTAATACTCATTTATAACGGAAACCATTTTGTTATTATTGTATTGGGGGTGTGTCCATTCACATAATCAAAACACATTTTATGGTTCTAGTTGCACTTCATTGGCTGTTTGGGGCCAAATGGTGAGTGTTATTTAAAAAAAATTCACTCTTTTTTTTGTCTTTTGTTTCTTCTACACAGTGCTGTTGTTATTGTTAACCATAAGCTCAGATTGTTTACATACGGCATATTGAAATAAGAAAAACCAGTTAATCGGGTATATTTCTATGTGTGTATATGTGTGTGTATGTGTATTGCAATAACAAAAATTAAAATCTACAATATGTATGGACAGGCAAAAGAGAAGCATCAGCAATAGCCATTAGCACTACTTGAAAACGGATCTCTGTTACAGTGGTGGCTAAATAAATGGATACACACACTGGGGGGATGCTGATATGCATGGCTTTTTTTTCACTGTTTTTAGCAGACGTTGTTGTGGCCTAGAGACTGTTTTTAGAAGATTGCAGGGAAACTATGTTGCACGTGCATGTCGTTGTATGTTGTTGCGGTATTTTGAACATGAGCTGAACTGTGTTCTGTTTCGAAAACCTTTTTTTTTGGAGATGAAAAGTGAAACACCTTTGGCGCCAGCCACTTTTAAGCCACCAATAAGCAGCAGCATCCATTATATGCATGCACGTATGTACATACATATGTATTTAGCATCCATCAACGCTTTGTTGTTATTACTGGCAGCGCTTTAACCACATTAAAAGCAGCCCTAATGCATCTCATATGTGAATTGTATGTGTATATACGTATGTGTGTACGTAAATATTTTTTCATTGTTTTCGTTTTTATTTCTTCTTACCCTGTGTTGCTTGCTGTCTTCATTAGCGTTGTCATTAACGTAGAAAAACGCAAAAAAAAAAACAAAAACAAAAAATTGCAGCGCAATTAAACGTATTTGCATATGAGGACAATTTACAGTTATGGTCACAATGCTAGAATAATCATTACAGATATAATAAAAATAATAGCACAGTGCTATTTATTTAGAGAAAGTTTTATCATTTAAGATTATGTATTACGATTAACTACCAAAGAACGCTTAAAAATGGTTAAAATTTTCTACAAAAATGTCTGAGTATAATCGTAACCAATTTTCAAGAATTATGAATCGTTTTTTTTTTCTATGTAATTTTGAATACATGTGAGTCAAGAATATTGAATTTAACTACTCTGATTCATTCATACTCACTACAACGTTGATTTGCAAGTACAGGTTGCCATGAGTATGCGTACAACGTTAACATCAATCTCATACCAATTGAAATATGTTTGATTCATAAGCCTACTCAAGCCAAGTGACTCGAATCATTCATCAAAATTTACAGTCTTAGTCGTTGTTGAATTTACAACAAAAGAAAACAGACACATAAGCAAAAAAGACAAAGCAGCAAGCAGAGCGAACACCTCTTAGTGAGTATTTTAGTGTTCGTACGCGACTCATACTTATTTTGTGATTCGTGTATATGTTGAGTTTTGGAGAGTCGAAATCAACAACATCATACGTGGTGTTAAGTATGAATATGATGAGTATTTCGAACTTTGAATATGAGTAGAGGTTCCGTGATATTAAAATAAGTACATACATACATAATTGGCCATTACAGCCCTTCAGTCAGGATTACGGCCTAGCTTCTCAACACCACTCATGTTGTGTGCGTTAATTTTATACATGAGTGGCGGGACCTACAGTTTAAAGCCGACTCCGAACGACAGATTTTTTGAGAAGCTTTTCATGGCAATTTTTACTCTCAGAGTTTTTGCCAGAAATCTGCTGAGAGGAAGTCGCCGAAGAAATATTTTCATATTTTCGTTTTGATGTCTGACCTGGAATTTGAACTCGGGCCTTTCGTCTAATGGAGAGTCGAAATCAACAACATCATACGTGTTGTTAAGTATGAATATGATGAGTATTTCGAACTTTGAATATGAGTAGAGGTTCCGTGATATCAAAATAATTATGAATGCGTATAAGTATCAGAAATTGTGAGTATTATTCGATTCTACTCATCCTTTTGAATACTCATTGCTTATCTCTGGTTCCTATTATAATTTAGTGGAGATATTAGGCCGTATTTCTGCAAAAATCATTATTGTTAATTCAGGGCGCTATGATCTTTTTTTTTTTTGGCCCGCAAAAAGACTTTGCTATGAGCCATACAGCACAGTCAATATAGCATTACTGCATGTGAAGTTCGGACAAATTATTAGATTAATTTTATATTTTGGCAAATTCAATTTAACTACCAAGATCATGTTATTTGAAGTCTTTAGACTGTTTTTTGGAGGCTATATCAAATATGGAGTCTACGCGAATAATTCCCTAACGTTCAAACTTTCAAAAAGCAATTTTCATCAAGTCGATTTACCGCCTCAAATAGGGGATCATTAAATGCCTTTGTATTACGCTCATATAGACGTCATTCAATTCTTACGTTATGTTCGGCATGTATGAGCTAGGATTTGAACCACGGGTTCGCGTCTACTAAGTCAACGACATCTCTTTTTATTGTATCTTATACAAATTTCACTTATTCCCTTGGTTAAAAGCACATTTTAGAGAACAAAAGTTAAATGAACAAGTCAATGAAGTCGCCGTTGGTCTAGTAGGTAGTGTGTTGGCTTATTAGATGTGAGGCCTCGGTTCAACCCCCAGGTCAGGCATCTCTAACTAAACGAAATGTGGAAAAATATTTCTTCCTCTCAGCAGATTTCTGGCAAAAACTCTGAGAGTAAAAATTGCCATGAAAAGTTTCTCAAAAATTTGTCGTTCGGAGTCGACTTTAAACTGTAGATTCCGCCACTCATGTATAAAAATTAACGCACACATCATAAGTTTTGTGAGAAACTAGGTCGAAATCCTGACTTAAAGGTTGTAACGATTTACAATTATGTTATGTATGTATGTAAATAAATCAAGAATATAAAATAAAGGAAAAATATTAATAACAGATTAAATTAAGTTTTTGGAAATTCCAGTTAGTTGTTGTTCATCTCAAATATTGGATGAACTACTGTAGCTTTAAAATATCCGTAAATAGCCAAAAATATTAGTGAATACAAGTGAGTGAGTTTATTAATTTATACAATGAAGGCCTATTTATAAAGTCATAAGCATTTTTAAAAAATGTATGCTTTACAAAAACAAATTCCACTTTTCTTTCATGATGCTTAAAATTTATTATAATTAATGTTTCCTTTTTCAAAAGCTGAATATTCATTTTTTTTATCGTATCGTATTTATTTCATTTGGTTTGATTGTTTTTTTTTTTTAACTGGCCGGTGAAAGTATTAAAAATAGAGACACTTGCAGCCCGTAAAACGAAATTACTCGAGATGATTTATTCGTTTACGTGTTTGAACATCTTTTTCGTTATATTTTTTTTGTTTCATGCAAAAACAAATTTAGATCATCGCCGTTTGCGAGTGTTGAGTTCTGTCATTCAATCAGTCAGGCAACCAGTCAGTTAGTCAGTCAGCCGGCTAGGGTATTCCACTAAGAGAAATTTTGTTTTAAAAGATTTATATTCAATGTGAATATCGAAAGATATTTTATATGCGAGTGCATATGGCACAACTTTATTATTTTTGTTCGAAAGAGGCGGGAAAAGACCAGAGATCAGCAATGAATATTCAAAGAGATGAGTAGAATCGAATCATACTCATAATTTCTGATACTTATACGCATTCATACTTATTTTAATATCATGGAATCTCTACTCATATTCAAAGTTTGAAGTACTCATCATATTCATACTTAACAACACGTATGATGTTCTCATGGAACTGCACTCGTATTCAAAGTTTGAAGTACTCATCATATTCATACATACTTAACACGTATGTTGTTAATTTCGACTCTTCATAACTCAACATCAGTGTTGAAAAGTTCAGTACTTTTTTCAGTACTTTTCCATTTCAAAAATACCGCGGTACCCCCGAGACGCCACAAGTACTTTTTTTAATGAGTTAGTAACATGTTCAACCTAATGCTAAAGGTAGAACTAGCCTTTTAGGCCCGGTTAGCCAAACGTTTTCGGAACGTTCGTTCGTTTTTAGAATACGAAAAGCAAGAAGAATGCTTGCCGAACCGTAATGTAACTTCAGTAAGCATTTAATTTGCTCCTCATATGTTAAAAATGAACGTATGTTCCAAGGCAAATTCATATAAGGTAGCCGCAACTCTATAACAAGTACAACAATGCAAAAACAACAGGCATTTTGTTTTTGTAAAACACTATTTGGGTTGTCAAAATAGGAAGAAAAAATGGAAAAGGAAAAAAATAACAACAAATACATACAATTTTGACATTTGAAATAGTATGAGCTGTTTAGTTGCTCCCACCTATTACATGAATTCGCCTAGGTATGTTCCACTATGGTCAGTCGACTTTTGACAAAACGGGCTTTTACGTTTTGTTACGTTCCAAATCAGTTGTTTTTGTTTGGTATGTAAGGAACACGTATAAGTCATTAGATTTACTGTTCCGTTCCGTACGCCTGTTAAATATAAATAAGTAAATAGTCTAGTAGGTAGTGTGTTCGCTTACTAGACGTGAGACCTTAAACCGTGGTCTCACAATGTCAGACATCTCCAACAAAACGAAGTATGAAAAAATACAAAACCTCAGAGTAAATAAATTTGCCTTGAAAAAGTTTCTCAAAAATCTGTCGTTCGGAGTCAAAAATTAACACACAGAACATGAGTGGTGTGAGAAGCTAGGTTGTAATCCTGACTAAAGGGTTGTAATTACTGAAATATTGCGTTAGCGAACGATTTCGCAACAGTTAAGTTAAGGCTATTGTTAAAGATAACTCCTAGATTCTTAACACTACCCTGTAGTAAATAAAATAGTCGGTTGATAAAAACGCAAATTATAAATTAACTATTTTACAAGTGACTACAAATTGGTTTAAATCTCATGCAGATATCAAACAAACTTATTGAACAGAAACAAACGTAAGAATGAAATAAAAGCAAAATAAAAAATGTATTAAAATCAAATGTCAATCAAAATTAATAATTAAATTATAAAAATTAAAAAAGCAAACATAAAAATTAAAGTAAAACAAATTACTATCTAATCTACACTTGTACTAACAATTATGAAGCGCATTTATCTGAATACTGCTGGTAAGTATCTTGTACAATCGTAAAAATATGCCTTATTACTTATATTGCATTTTAACAGATCACAGTAAAGAAAATGACGATAAAGTAGCGACCGAAAGCCCTGTTCGACAGGAAAAAAACAATGTGGCAATTAAGACTGTTTTTACAATAAACACCCTCGAGGAGCTGGAGAGCATTATTTCTAAATATAAATATATATATGTATATATATAATATAATATAAATAAAACGGTTTAAAATTGAATTTAAAAAAAGTGGTTTTTAAATAATTTAGTATAAACCAATATTTAAATTAACTATATTTTATTTAACTACAAATTGGTTGAAAAATAAGTAATTTGTAGTTAACTTAAAAGTCATGCAGATATAGCCAATTGACTACCGCCTATGACATGCCTATGTTAAAATAATGAGTCGGCGACAAGGAAAAAAGTTACTTAATCAACTAGATGTGCTTATTAAAAAACCAGTTTAAAGTTACTTTAAAATTAGTTTGATTTCCTACAGGGTATGTACTGTCTCAATAGTAGTATTATAAATCTGTATTGGTGTAAGGTGTGCTATAGAGTTTAGCTTGCCTATTGTGAAAGCTTACGATTTCTTTGGATTGAGGCAAAGACGATTAATCGACGCCCATTGAAACACATTATGCAGATCACAATTTGTAATATCAGACGGCAAGCAACTAATGTATAGCACACAACATCTGCGTATAATTTGTACATTGCAGAACTTCAACTTAGATGGCAGATCATTGGAATAAATTGAATATAAAACTGGACCTAGTATCGAGCCCTGTGGTACACCTCTAGATATTAAAAAATTTTTCGATTTATTACGAGATTAGCATAACAGCAGTATTCGACAAATGGCACATATGTATATGTAATTTTTGACAATTTGTTGTCTAATTTAGATGACTTCAGATTTTTTTCTCAGTGTATTTGAATTAATAAATCTGAATGTTGTTTTTTTTTTGTACATGGTATGTAAATTAATTAATATATGTGTATAGATGTAGATATGTATGTGTATATGTATGTACATAAGTACAACACTGCGGGGTATATACATATTTAAGTAAGTATGTATGCATGTATGTATGTATGTGTTATTTATATACAAGATTTCATATAAATATTCATAAATATAAACTCAGTTACCTAGCGTTCGTCGTCGTATGTATGTCATGGTTCGTGTAATAAATGATAAAAAATAACAGCAACAACAGCATTCATTTACTATTTCATGATCTGTTTGAAATACTGCCACTTTGCTGGGCTGTATATGACTTTATTATGCTGTTGTTGTTGTTGTTGTTGTTCGTAGTTTTTCTTCTTTAACTTTGTCTGTCTCTTGTATACGACGATGTTGTCTGTATTTACAACCATATGTATAAAAATGCACAGTTACGGGCAAAAAAATAGCATCACAAAAACTCAAGATTGCATCATTCAAACTTTAAGTGGGTTAGTAACTTCCTAAAGGTCTCTTTCCGATCACTTTTTTAAGATAAAATTGCAATAAATTCTTTTTTTAATTACAGTGAAGTCCGGCAGCAGAGGGTCATCTCAAAATCTATGATTTAGGGCGTTAGGAGTGTTGGAAAGAAAAAATCGAAATGGATTCTTATAAAATATGTTACTGGCTATAGCCTGAGCTAGGATGTTATGAAAAAGTTCAAAAAATAATAAAATCTTGGCGTTTTGATCTTTGTTTTCTATTTTCGCCTATATTTACCTATATTATCTACCTTAATTGTTTAATAAAATTATTAACTATTAAGACTATATAACATCCTTGTACATACTAAATCTACTCGTCCTAGGAACATTTCATTGAAATCTGTCAAGTAGTTTTTAGTAATCCTGGTCGCCAGGTTGAAAAAACTGATTTCGAGAAAAGCACGTTGTGCGCATCCGGACCCGTTGTACTATTTTGTGCATATCGCTTGAGGGGAAAGAACATTTCTACGACTCTAAAGTAGCTAAAACAAAAACTGAAAAAAATGGATTTTTTAAAATTAGAAAGTATACTAATCCCTTAAGGAAGACAATTAAAAATCGTAAACAAATTAAAGTCGCCGTGGTCTAGTAGGGATTGTGTTGGCTTATTAGACGTAAGACCCCGGTTGAAACCCCAGGTCAGGCATCTCCAACTAACCGAAATTTGGAAAAATATTCGGCGAATTCCTCTCAGTAGATTTCTGGTAAAAACTCGGAGAGTAAATAAAATTGCCATAAAAAGTTTCTCAAAAATCGGTTGTTCGGAGTCGACTTTAAACTGTAGGTGTCACCACTCATGTATAAAAATTAACGCAGACATCATAAGTGGTGTAAGAAACTAGGTCGTAATCCTGACAAAGGACTTATAATGACCAATTATGTATGTATGTAACAAATTATATGAATACATACACAATGCACCGTATTGTCTGTGTATTCTGCTTCCAACTAATGCAATATAAGTTTAAGCTGAAGCTATTTTTTTGTTCGTAACTGTATATTTTTCTTAATACAACATTTTCATTATTATTATTATTGTATTATTATGTTTTTTTATTATTTTCTTGAGGTTTTATGTAAAAAAAATAAAATACAAAATTTATATTATTTTTACTTTATTTTTTTATTTCCATTTTTACTTTATTTTTATTTTTTATTTTTTTTTATTTACATCTTAACTATGATGACTATGTGCGGTGCTGTGAGAATTGGGTCTTTTACTGCGTTAGCATTAGACAGAAGAAAACAACAAAAACAACAAGAAGAAAAAAGGAAAAAATTTGAGAGAAAATTTATTCTGTAACCCAACATTAATAACAACATCAGCAGCAATGGCAACAACATCGTCTGTTTTTCTTTTATTTCCATTTTTTTTTTATAAATATACGACCATAGCAATAACAACAACAATAATAATAGACAGTAACAGCAACCTTACACAGGGGAACAATGTATTCGGGCAACAACTACCACCAAATGTTGGGTTGGCTGGTTAGTTGGTTGGACATTTTAAAAGGTTTTCAAAAATTCGTCGCATTGTCTCTTGAGTAGCAGCGTACATCATGTTGAAGTTGATGAAGTTCCAAAAGCGTTTCGTTAAAGCCCTGCTTCTTTATCCATTGAATTCCATGGCATTGCATTGTACTGTGTTGCCTTAGATTTGAGCGATATACGCAGGGTTGGAAGGTTCTTATGCTCGCGCTATTGTTTGTCGTTCGTACGTACATACATACGTACGAACTACGAAATTAAGTTTTCAAATCTTGCAATAATTGACGTTTTATTTGAAAATCATTAGATACCCTGAGTGTATGTGTCATGTGTATGCATCGCTTTTGTGGGCAATATTTCTTTTGTTTTTTAAAACACAAAATGAGTATAAAATTACTCCAGCATTGCAAAACCATACAATTACTCTTCATGTTGTAATTCTTTTATTTTTTAATTTTAATTTTTCTAATTGTTTTCCCATTTCATGCATTGAAATTATAAAAAAAATTCATTTTCATTTCATTATAACATAAGGTGTAGTATTAAGGCCATACATAGTAGTTAGTTAGATTGATACTGATTGATTTCATTAAGACGCTCTAATCTAATAAAAATGGCTTCTGGATTTTTGCACGGCAACACAGTTGATATATGTAAATATAGGGTGTTTTTTATAGAGTTATAGAACTTTAAGTTGCAATAAAACAACGATGGATTATTCGATTGACATGAATTTTATTTATCCAAAAGATAATCTTGTGGCATTACATTTTAAATATGATTTCTGGCATATGACCGCAACGGCTGGCGCGGATGTAGTCCAATCTGGACGTCCAATTTTCGATGACTTTTTCCAACATTTGTGGCCGTATATATATCGGCAATAACACGGCGAATGTTGTCTTCCAAATGGTCAAGCGTATGTGGCTTTACCGCATAGACCAATGACTTTACATAGCCCCACAGAAAGTAGTCTAGCGGTGTTAAATCACAAGCTCTTGGAGGCCAATTCACAGGTCCAAAACGTGAAATTAGGCGGTCACCAAACGTGTCTTTCAATAAATCGAAATAAAATTCATGATGAATTGCCAAACCAAACTGATAATAAATCACTTGACGGCTGTTAAATCGGTCGCCATCTTGAAAAGTAATGCCAACTTAAAGTTCTATACCTTTATAAAAAACACCCTTTATTTTGCATTCTCTTATCAATCGTAGATTTAGTGAGTAATGACCCCAAACGCACTTGTAATGGAAGTGCGAGCAGGTACTGTCACATTGTAGTTCATATGAATATAGTAGCCTGTATCTCCTATGGCCCAATAATCCATTTCGTGGTTTCAAAAGTATGGGACTGGAATTCGACATCTGTCAAACTAAGTTGTGAAACCAATTTTTTTCTTTTCAGTTGAAAGTCTGACATTGACGAAAATGGATCGCTTAATTATCACACAACGCATAAAAATTATCAAAACCTACTACAAAAATTGTGATTCTGCCACAGCCACGTATCATGCTTTAAGAGAAGATTATGGTTTACATAATCGTCCAACTACGCAAGCAATTGGCTAAATTGTGAAGAAATTTGAAGAGACTGGAGTGGTTACAAATATTGAAAGGCCTGTGCATCATCGTTTCGCTCGTTCCGCTGAAAATATCGCTATTATAAGTGAAAGTGTTGCCGAAGACCCGAATGTGTCGATTCATCGTCGTTCTCAGGAATTAGGACTGTCTTACGGCACATTATGGCGTATTTCCATCCATATAAAGTCCAGCTCACGCAACAACTGAAGCCAGCAATGTCGTAGATACGTAGAATGGGTGCTTGAACAACAGGCGGTGGACGGCAATTTTTCGAACAAAATTTTCTTCAGCGATGAAGTACATTTCACACTCGGTGGGTATGTTAATAAACAAAATTGTCGTATTTGGGGTTCTGAGAATCCTCAAGTAATTGAAGAGAGGCCATTACATCCAGAAAAAGTCACTGTTTGGTGCGCTCTTTGGTCCGAAGGTGTGATTGGACCTTACTTCTTCGAAAACGACGATGGAACGACTGTCACCGTCAATTCGGAGCGTTATTTTCATACCAACTTTTTTTTGCCTGCTATTAAAGAATACGACTTGGAGAATATGTGGTTTCAACAAGACGGTGCCACATGCCACACAACTCGAGCGAATATGGCTTTATTGCAAGAGACATTTCCTGGCCGCGTAATTTCTCGTCGTGGCGATATCAAATGGCCACCAAGATCATGCGATTTGACACCATTAGACTTTTTTTTGTGGGGCTACGCGAAAGACCGTGTTTATGCAGATAAACCTTCAGCTCTTGAGCACTTAAAAAAAAACATTCGTCAAGTTATGGCTGAAATACCGCCCAACATGTGTCAAAAAGTGGTCGAAAATTACCTCATAAGAATCAATGCTTGCAACACTTCGCGTGGAGGTCATTTAAATGATGTAGTGTTTCATACATAATGTCAACGTTCAAACTTTACAATAAAAAAGAAATATTATGAAAAAAATATTTTATATGTGTTTTATTTACGTTTACTTTTGAAACCACGAAATGGATAAACCTATACAATTGAAGATCAAGTGCTCCACTGACTCTTCCTCTTCATAGAAGAATTTACAGTCAATAAGGAGAAAGTCAAAAATATCCAGACGAGAATCAATTCTGTTGTACGGAAGTGAAACTTGATTAGTATCGCACACCATCACGTACAAACTGCAGGGGTTTTTAATCTACAAGTGCCTCAGCATCGTATGTATCAGATTTTCTGGCGCCTAACAACATTAGCAACATGGATCACTGCTCACAAATAAAACCCTCAAGACTTGATAAGCCGTGGACGACCAAATAACACCTGGAGGCGGTCAATTCTCCAAGATCTAGGACAGTGAAATCTCACATCCGAATCCGCAAAATAACAGCAGCCAACCGTATAAGATGGAATTGCTTTGTGGAAGTCATATATGTACACCCAAGATGGGTAATGGAAAGCAATTGGTAATACAAAATTAGAATATTTCTTATTCAGCTTTTAAGTATCATAGAAATTCATTAAGTTTTCTTTAAAAAATTTTAATAAATTAATAAAAAAAAATAAACAAATACAAAGACAAAGTCAGAGATAAACACAATTACAAATAAATAGCAAAACAAGTCGCTAAAAGTGTTATTGCTTTAAATAATTTATCGCTTTTATTGTTTTTTTTTTTATTATTTTCGTATCAACAATTATTCTGCATAATGAATCAGTCGTATCTAGTCGCTCGGTGTGCATATGAAATCGATAGAAAATGAAACTGCACTTTGCATTTGGCATTCGTCAGATACTTGGGAGGCATGTGTATTACGAGGCATGTGTTCACACTGCCACTCACAACACACACACAGACACACATCCGAACAAACGTCAACATCTATTTATTTATTTATTATGTTTATTATTTCTACAAAAGATATGTATCTACGCTCCAACCAGAATTGCAATTAAAAAAAGCTACGAAAATAACAACAACAACAACGTATGATTCAAAATTAAAATGCAAAAACAACAATACGATGAAACTAGCAAAATAGCAACAACATTTAGTGCTGCCAGTATATGAGTAAATCTCAAAACACAACAACAACAGGAGATATACGCTGCTTAGAAAAAAAAAAAAAAAGAAACAACAAATTATAAATAAAACAACGAGCCGCACTTTAAACCAACAAAAAAAAACCAACACTATAATAAACTACACTCTGTTAAATTCAATTAAATACACGACCTATGTGAATTCCTAAGGCGCAAATTAAATGAGAAATAATTTTTGTAATCGGCATCTTACGTTGTATAAGAATTTACGCTAGGCTACATAGTATCTAGGCTATATAGTGCTGATACTGTTACAGCTAATCATAATCGAAAGCAAATTAAATTAAAGTCGTCAAATTCGAATATCACATCTGCTCTAAACATATAAAATTTTATATTGATAATCGGTATACATATCAAAGATCAGCAATGAGTATTCAAAAAGAATCGAATCATACTCATAATTTCTGATACTTATACGCATTCATACTTATTTTAATATCCACTCATATTCAAAGTATAAAGTACTCATAGTTTTCATACTTAACAACACGTATGATGTTGTTGATTTCGACTCTCCATAACTCAACATAAGTATGTATGTACACGAATCACAAAATATGTACGAGTCGCGTACTAACAGTAAAATACTCACTAAAAGGTTGTGTGTTTGCTCTGCTTGCTGCTCTGCAACAACAACTAAGATTGTTAATTTTGATGAATGATTCGAATCACTCAAATCATTTACGAGTATTATAAGTATTTTTCTAAAGTATGAGTAGGCTTATGAATCAAACATATTTCAATTGGTATGAGTTTGATGTCAACGTTGTAATCATACTCATTGCAACCTGTACTTATAAATCAACGTTGTAGTGAGTATGAATGAATCAGAGTACATAGTTAAATTTTAATACTGAAGACTCACTTATATTCAAAATTTCATGAGTATTTATGAGTAGCGAAAAAACGATTCATTACTAATCTCTGGTCCAAATGTCACATCTGCACTTAACGTATGAAATTTCATATTGATAATCGGTATACATATAAGAATGAATGCTTAAATATTGCTTGCTTACTTAATTGGTCATTACAACCCATAGGTAAGGATTACAACCTAGCTTGTGCGTTTTAACTGTATCCATGAGTGTTGGGACATACTGTTTAAAGTCGGCTCTGAACAACAATTTTTTGAGAAACTTTTCATGGTAATTTTATTTACTCTCAGAGTTTTTGCCAGCAGACTGTTGAGACGAAGTGGCCGAATGAAATATTGTTTCTTGTTGTTTCGGACTTATAACTTCAACAACATAAATCTTCGGAACTTGATCAATAAGGAAGCCATAATACAAATTAAAACAAAGGTAATGGAAAGTATAACGAGTGGAATTTTTAAGGCTTAAAAAGCCGTGGTCATCAAAAATAAAAACACCTGGGAATAAAAAAAATGGACAATGGAATGATAAAGTGAATTTATTTACCAATCCTTCCCAAGCTGAGATAAAATATTTATACAATATAAACGAAAGATATGAGTTTTCAGAAAGCTTGAAACGTCTACAAATTCTGCACTTAACACAACTAAAAGTCCCTGGGTACCTTGTCAAACACATTAGGGTTAAGCAAAACCACTAGTGGTTGAAATGTGGCGAGCCGACATAAAGCCTCCACGCTAGGTTTAAAGATTTGCTGAGTGATTGATTTGCAGAATTGTGTTTTAATCTTCTACTAAACAGTGGGCAATGCAACTGGAGTTCAGTTGCACTCTATAATCGACCCATAAATCTCTCACATTAGACCGACATCACTCTGATTTTGACCAATAAAAGAGGTATTATATTTTATTTAATGAAAAGCAATGGGGCATGCCATTCCATGTAAGGGGTAAATCCACCCTTCATCTTTTGTGAAAAGATAAATCTGCTGTATGTAGTACGAAGAAGTCGCCGTGGTCTAGTAGGTAGTGTTTTGGCTTATTAGACGAAAGGCCTGAGTTCAAATCCCAGGTCAGGCATCAAAATGAAATATGCAAAATATTTCTTCGGCGACTTCCTCTCAGCAGATTTCTGGCAAAAACTCTGAGAGTAAAAATTGCCACGAAAAGCTTCTCAAAAAATCTGTCGTTCGGAGTCGACTTTAAATTGTAGGTCCCGCCACTCATGTATAAAATTAACGCACACAACATGAGTGGTGTTGAGAAGCTAGGCCGTAATCCTGACTGAAGGGTTGTAATGGCCAATTATGTATGTATGTAGTACGAAGACTAGATATACATATTTTGCAAAGAGTTTTTGTTGACTTAATTAAATTTTGCACAGTGTATGTACATACATACATACATACATATAGTATGTACTATTATAAGTAATAATAAAAATTAAAATTAAGGAGAGAGAGAAAAAAAAATGAAAATAAAAAATAAACTATCATGGGAAAAATGTAAATATTGTATTACTTGTAATTTGTTAGTAGATGTTGTTGTTGCTGCTGTTGTTGTTGATGTTGTTGCTGTTGTTGTTGCTGTTGCTGTTGATGATGATGTAGTGGTGGTGGTGGCGGTGGATGTTCGTGATCATATGAGGGTTCCATTTTACGTAGACACTTTTTAACGTTGACTTTGCAACGGTATGTATTGTTGTTGTAGCAGCAGCAATAATAGCAATGACTGCTTACGAGAGGAAAGACGGTGGTGGTGGTGTTGGTATTGGTATTGGTAGTAGTAACAGTGACGGCAATGTTAATAACAACAATAACAATATTAATGAAAAGTTCACTTTAAGAAGACAAAGTTGAAATATTTGTTTCGAATAAAAAAATTTTCTTTTTTAACTTCGATGTCTTCTTTTAAGTTTTTTTTTATTCGTATTTATTGCGTTTGAAATTGTTTTCTTTTAATACGAAATTGTTGTTGTTGGTATTGATGTTAAGTTTTTTCTTTTTTTTTTTAATATTTTCCTCTTTAAGTGCTTGTTGTGAGAGCAATAATAATAATAATAATGTTGTTGTTGTTTTTATTTCAACAGTTAAAAAAAGTTAATAATAATAGTGATGGCAAAGCTAATGGTTATAGTGGTGGTGGTGGTGGTGGTTGCTGCTGTTGTTTACGTTGAAATAGTTTTATACGCTGTTGTTGTTTTTGTTGTTGTTGTTCTGTTATTAGGGCCAAAAGCATTTTGTTCAATGTTGCATTTTTCCGTTAGATTTCCCTTCCAACAACAAGTGCTTTTTTCACATACACTCACATTTATGGTGAGTTTCTTTTGAAGCTCTTAATTTCGTTACTTTTTCTCATGGTATATTTTTTCTTTTTTTGTTTTTTTTACTTCTATTTTTAATAAATTTTCTTGTTTTATTTTTCGTATTCTATTTTTATTTTTATTTTCTTATTAAAATTCAAAATTATATCCGTAGAAAAGAAAACGAAAAACTTTATGAAACTTATTCAGATTTTCTTTTTTTTTAATTGAAAAGTTTTCATTTGGCTTTCCATTTACGGTTTTTTTAATCATTTTCATTTAAATAATAGATGTTTTACCAATTATGACTATTTCAAGCACTTTTAAAATTCAGAATTTGATTTTACATAATTTCTCTTTCTTTTTTTGAACTTTATTTTCACAAATATTTTGCACTGAATGTAATTTACTTATATTTCTTTGAATTAATTTCGTATTTTTTTTTCAATATTTTTTATCTACGATATTAATTTTTGATGTGATTTAAATTTTTTACTTTTAATTAAAACGCTTTCAAACTGCAATACATATGAACATATATTAAGAAAGATATTCGATAATCTCTATATATTTTAACGGAGTATGATCGGAATCTCTAACATATTTATTCAAAGCGTAATACATTTCCCTTTTACACACAAAACTTCGTATAATAGATTCCCTGTCGAATTTTTGTAAAACATTGTGTTATTGCTGCCCAATTGAATAAAATTTTGAACATTTTGTACAATTTTGTTTACAAATTCAAGCCGATATTTGAAATCAAAATATTAATTTTAAAATTGAAGCCACAGGTTATCCATATAATAGTTCTAAGACCGCTCATCTGACGATATTTCTTAATTCATTTTGAGAGTCTTAACATAAAAATACTTAAAACTGACTTTAAAAATAGTCAGGGGTGTCATAGAATCCAAGTCGGTTTTGCCTTTTGTCGTTTTTGAAAACCAATATTGGATTCATATGGTGTCACAAAACCAAGTCGGTTTTGTGTTCGAAACAGCTGTGGTTTACATTTGTGTATTTATTTCCAATTTTTATTATTATTATTATTATTTTTTTTTTTGAAAAAATATATATTTATTTAAAATGTGTATTTTAGAAAAATAAATTTGTAAAATACAATTCCAAAATAGTGTGGACTACATGGTCATTACACTATATGTGTTGAATCTAAATTTCATGTAAAACATTTGCAAATTGAAGAATATTTTTAATTTTTCTTGCTGAGTTTATATTGCTGCAATTTTGGATTTCTTCTAGTGGTACATATAAGCTCAACAATTATCGGGCAATCTTTAAAGATATGACTTATGGCGGTTCATTTGCCGTCAATTGGTGCAACTAGAAATGAACTCCAACGATAAGCAAAGAGTAAGGGACTATGTTTTTAATAAATTTAAAATCCTTCAATAATTGGTTGCATAGACGGGACTCATATAAAGATAATAAAGTCCAGCTTTAACGAGCATTTGTACTTTAATCGAAAAAGAATATGAATAGGAGTGTTAAATATGGAATAAGTTGAGTGCTTAATGAGCACGTTACACTACCATCCGGAAGAGGCAGTAGGAATTATAAATTCCTGCTGCGCTCTGCACAACATTTGCAGGAGCTATAATGTGCAAACCAGTGAGGATGAGCTGAGTTTATCATTACCTGAAAGTGAAGACAGTTATTTTGCCATCAAGCACGACTCTGCAAAGTGAAGGTCAGAGAATCAGAGACGAAATAGCCACAACCTTATAAAAGATTGGTAAAATAAAAGCTATTTATAAAATAAAATTAAAGTTGTTTTTATTTCTTATAACAAACCGACAACTGTTAGCTGCTTGGTTTATTTCCAATAACAAAACCGATAACAAGACATTCTGTGACACCTAAAACCGATACTTATTCAAGTTCGAAAACAAAACCGATAATCTTGGATTGTATGACATCAAATTGATTTTTGTGTCGTTTTCAAATCCAATTCCGACATTATTGGATTCTGTGACACCCCTGAGTGATTCAAATGTGACCAATATTTTCCTCCCAGTTAGAAAAAGTGCGGCAGATAATCCAAATTCGTCGATTCTACAGCATTACATTATAGAATATTACATAAATATAATATTTAATAAGATTGAATACAGAAATAAGAAAAGAACTTTCCCTCCGACCCATTTCTTAAGCGTATGGTTACTGTTGATTAAAACTGGATCATTTGGGACAAATACAAGTAAAAGTACATACATACATACATAATTGGCCATTACAACCCTTCGTCAGGATTACGGCCTAGCTTCTCAACACCACTCATGTTGTGTGCGTTAATTTTATACATCAGTGGCGGGACCTACAGTTTAAAGTCGACTCCGAACGACAGATTTTTTTTTTTTTTTCACATCTACAAGTAAAAGTAGATGGCGTTTATTCGGAGCAAAACAGGGTTACCAATCAAAAAAGATTGTGCGACCTGTTTCGTGTCTTTGACAATGAATCATCAACTATGCAGCCAACTGCTGCGGCCTAGCTTCTCACACTATCCATGTTGTGTGTGCTAAAACGTATTCACGGCAATTACCTACTCCCAGATCTGGTGCCAGAAGGCTGCCGAGAGAGGAGGACAGTCGAAAGGAATATTTCTTTCCATACTTTCTTTTTGTTTAAGATATCAAAGCTAATATGTAAACTTGGAGCTTATTTTAGCGTGTTAAAGAGGATTCCAGATCCTTACAGCGTTAGAAATCTTTGAAAACAAGGAGCCTGTAGACTGGCTTAAATAAGCTGGCAATTCTACAAATTTAGTTTATACCTGCACTGAAAGCGTCCCTGAAGCCTAGTAATCCTAGTTCTTAACAAATATACACTATTGCCGATATGATAATAAGATGGCTAAACAATTTAATATTTCGCTAAAAGCGTTCATAGAAATGTAAGATCAGACGAGCTAGACAAGAGTTGGATCTACCTTCGCAATTGGGAAACTTGGCTGTGTCCATGCTGTACTGTAAGATAAAATTTACGAATAGTAGGGCCAGTAAGAATGTACCCATCTTAACAGATTATTACTTACAGATTATTTAAGAAGAATGAATATTATCAAATATCGTTATTGGCGTCTGTGATTATCGGACATATACAACGTTTATATTACCGCCTAGAATGTTAGTTCTACTACAACAGATGTGGATACTGTGCTGCTCTTGCTGGCATAAGCCTAGTAAAAATGGAATACACAATAATAGTACAGAGATAACTGAACCGCATGCTTATATTTGGTGTTAACATTGCCTCAGGCTTCGGGGATATGACAATGGAGGCTTGAAACATTTTTGATCGAGTCAGGTTACTCTACTGTTGTTGCTATGTATTCATCGTCACTAATACACATTTGCAATCGGTCACTGAAGCAATATTATTTACAGTGGCGAGCAAAAATGGAAGCATCCTGCAACATTCTTAATAAAACTGCTATAAAATCCTAAATAAATAAGCAAATTAAATAAAACTTCAGGTATATGTTACATTTTTGATATATTTTTTAAAGATATAAATATAAATATACAAAAATTAAATGTACTTCATTTATTTGCTAAAAACGTAAACAATTCGATTATTCCACTTTTGCACGTATTCGAAATTTTGAAATATTTATTAATTTTTAATATTTTGTCCACAGCCCTTTATTTTTTTATGCTTTTAATTCGCTTGGATATACTTTCCACTAAATTTTCTATATTTTTTTTTTTGTATTTTTCTCCATTCATCCTGTATCCTAGTCCAAAGTTCGTCGAAATTGTTTGGAGCTCTTTTGTATGCTGCCAGTCTTCTCTTAATAATTGCCCATAAATTTTCTATTGGATTTAAATCCGGGCTTTGTGGTGGCCATTTAATCAATTAAAAATGTTGATCGGATAACCAATTTTGAACAATTTTGGCGGTGTGTTTCGAATCGCCATCGTGCTGGAAAAACAGTTCCTCTTCAGTCTACGCACTTCCTTCAATGAATTCTGGCAATTTTGTGTAAAGGATACTTAAATAGTTCTTCTTTCTCATTTTACCCTCTATTTTCATCAAGGGACCAACACTCCACCAAGTAAAACATACCTGAACTATCAAACTTCCACCTTCATGTTTGATTGTCTATTTTACCTGATGTCTTTGAAGTTTTTCATGCGGTCGGTGCCAATAGTACTCTTTTCCATATGATTGAAATCGGTTAATTTTGGTTTTATCCGACCAGATCACACGTTTCCATTCGTTAACTCTCCATTTACCATAAGTTTTGCAAAATTCTAAACGTGCCTTGACATTTTTATGCCGGTTGTTTTGCTTAATGGCTGATACCAACCCGATTTTGCAAAGTGCTCGTCGGGCTGTCCACTCGCTGACATTTTTATTTATGGCCTTGCAGCTAGCTTTGGTGTTTTTGTGTCCTTATTTTTCATAAGACGTTCCATAAGACGAGCATCGCCATCGATGAGCAATCTTGGCCGACCTCTGGTTGTAGAAACTGGTTGCACATTTCGGCGTTTTCGAACACTTAAGGCCACATAGTGTGATATTTGTAGTGCTTTAGCTATTTTTCTTGCCTATTCACCTTTTTCTGTTAGGAACACAATTCTATTTTCAACTTCAACACTTATTTTTTCATTTTATTAATATTATGAGACCAATTCTTAATAGCGACAATAATTAAGTTCTAATCACTACTGACAGCTTCTAATGATTAAAATAATTCATAGAATGGTAAATAAATGAAAACAAAAAAATTTATCACGGTATATTGCACTAATTTGCATTGCTTTTTGCTTTTATGCAAAAAATAGCATAACGTGCAAAAGTGGAAGAATCGACATTAAACACGTTTATTTAAATTATATTCTTTTTGATAAAATTTTCTAAATTTTTATTTTGAACACACTAAAGAAATGAAAATTAGAAGAAAAAACCGCAGCAAGTATAATCATATTCCACTCTATTAAAATTTTACAAGATAATAAACGCGAAAATTAAAAACATGCATCCATTTTTGCTCGCCACTGTATAATTAGTATGATATGAGGAAAAACAGAAGTGGTTAACCGACTTAGTCCACCTAAATGACTGAAACGCAAATATAAGAAGAACCGATATGTGGGAATTATTAGAAGCCACTTTGTAGTCATGTAATTGACGGCACGGCACAACATTTACTGAAGCTATGAGAAAACATAGGAGACAACATAGATAAGAATACTTCCATTAAAATTGCAAATATGTACATATGTATGTTGCAAACATAGAAAGTCAGGCTGGTTAACTTGATTTTACACCAACTTGGTCTTCTAACTTTTGAGGTTTGGAAGCCTTAGTTACAGAGATACAAATTTATTTCCTAAGACCTTAACTTGTAGAATAACAAGCCAGTCATTCCAATTACTTTAACTGTTTTTTTTTTAGTATTTTAAAGTTTAAATATTCTTCTTCTTTTAAGGATCATATTACGTTTTAATTTATTTAAAATTTGCCTTTTGTAGATTATATTCGGCGTTTTATATTCTTATTTTTTTTTCTTATTTTTAATATTTAAAATTAAACTTTCAAAGCATTTACATATTTATTTGTATTCTTACTTCATTAGTACATAAAATCTTATGCAAAAATATAAAAAAAAAAATAAAAAAAAATTCAAATAATATTTCGTTATTTTTTTCTCAATTTTCTTTTTAATTTTCCGCTTTAAATTTAACACAATTTCAAATTCAGTTTGAATTTTAATTTGGATACACGATAATATTTCGAAATTGTAGTGTTTTTTTGGGTGGCATAACGATATGACGGTACGGCGGCGCAAGCGATCAGACGAAAAGAGAGAAAAACAGAAACGCGTTTAAGATTGCGGAACGTCTTGCAAAGACTAATGAACGTATCTGGTGCTTAAAATCAAGGGCTCTGCAATTTACATGCCTTTTGTTTGTTGCAAGACCCAAAACACTATTTTATTGTATCTATACTCTTGGGAAAAAAACAAAACACACACACAATCACTTATTTATACATAGATATGTACGTCTATATACACACATACGATTTCATTTATTTAGTTATTTATACGAAACGAAATGAAACAAAACGCAACACTTGAGTTTCTTTAAAAAATATTGTTTCGGAGGCGAAATGCAATTTATTTTTTAAAAAAAGAGTTAAAAAGCAATCGAAACAAATGTGAGACACAACAGAAACTTAAAGCAATACGCGCACAGGGAGTTCTCCGAGCACAAGCGTTCTAAAAAAGCACAACCGTACGACCACACCGTCATCGTAAAACAGAAGAGTGACTGAGTTTTATTATTAACTTGGCTTAAAAAAATTCAACCAACTGACAAACATATGTACAAACGTACAAACAAACCAACGAAATAACAAACTGAGGTCGATCGACCTGAGCGACCGTAGCAGTAACGGCAGCGCAGTAGTTTGTTTTTATTAGTCTGTCTCGTTGCATGCATCTTAAAGCTGCTGCTGCTGTTAGCCAGAGTTAACTCTTTACCCTCACCAGCACGGAGTACAGCGCAACAAACATACAAACTGGCAAAAAAAATCCACTCTCATTATTCAAACGAACATATTTTCCCACACATTTAGGGTTGCCAAGCTCAAACGAGTTTAAATTTTAAATGGTTTTCATACCGAAAAAAAAACTTTTTGCTTAAAAAGTTGTTACATTATTATCCCTTACCTAAAATTCACCGTAGTGTAGTGGGTAATGTGTTTGTTGGCTTTCTGGATGATAGCTCTGTGTTCAAATCTCAGCTCTGGCATTCTAAAAAAGAACATTTCGTTCGACAATCCCCTTTCAATAGTCTTTGGGCACAATCTCTGGAAGTATTAACATTACATATTTTCATAAATAGATGTTATAGATGCACCCCCCGAAACTATAAACGGTAAACCTATAATGTGTTCCCGAAGCCTATTGCGCTGACAAACTTTAGGATGCTGCTCGATGTTAACAAGGACAATTTCTGATCCAGCAAATGATGGCTTACAGGTTCCAAGAATGTTTACAGATTTATTCTCGTCATCACAGAATCTTCATATTGGGTTCATAAGACCAGTTACCTACCCCAGATTTCTCCTAGATAGTCTGAAGCATAATTCAAATATTATTTTATTGTAATTTCCCAACAAAAGGCTTGATAGTGTTAAACCTATTTGGTTTAAAAAGAGCCTTTAACTTTCGTTGAGCATACTTTTTTAAACATCTGTCCCCACGCAAAACTCTCGTTCCTGTCCTATGACACGTTCTTGCTCCATTCTCATACTAGAATATGGTTCCTCTTTTTATAGAGCATGTAGCTTCTCGATTAGAGTCGCCGTAGTCCAGTAGGTAGTGTGTTGGCTTACTAGATGTAAGGCCACGGTTCATATACATCAAAACCAAATAAGAAAAAATATTTCTTTGGCAAATTCCTCTCAACAGATTTCAGGCAAAAACTCTCGAGAAGTAATAAAATTGCCATGAAAAGTTTCTCAAAAATCTGTTTGAGTGGCGTGAAAAACTAGGTCCATAATCCTGACTGAAGGGTTGTAATGGCTAATTATGTATGTAGCTTCCCGATTACTCCATTCATTTATGTTACTAAATCTAGGTGCGAAGCATTTTAACAAATCATAGAGTCTACTGGTCCAACAAAAGAAAAATCTAAGATTAATCTGAAACAACAAAAACTGTTTAAAAAGAAGCTTAAACTTAAGCACAAACAACATTTATTGGTCTTTTATAATACACCAGTATTTTATGATAGTATTTCCTATTGGCAACCTTTAAGGTCTCGCCAAATTAAGCTCTCGTTCACTCTGTCTCGCTCTCCCACGCTCTTAAGTTCTCTTTCAGAATAACCTTTTTTTTTAAAGACACCAACAAAAACAAGGCAAAACGTAAGATCAGCGGCAAGAGTTTTGGGAACCCTCTTGTGATCATTAAAGCGTGACTGACAACAAACAGTACCAGTACTTTTTTCCTGTTAGTCGCTACTACTTTTATTTATTTTTAGTTTTTTTTTTTTTTTAATTTTTGTTTTAATTTTTTCTAAAAGGGAAATCCGTTGTAGAGTTTTACGAACACCAACAACAAGAACAACAAATTAATGCGTACATTTATTTACAATTTATTTATTTGATGGAACAATTTCGAAATGAAATGAAAAAAACAAACGTTCAAAGTTTTTGCATTAGAATCAATTATCAGAGATTGTTGATTATTTTTACTCTGTTGGCTGTTGTTGTTGTTTTTTGTTTTTGTTAATGACAAAGAAAATTTATTTAATTGCACTCATCAAATCAAGCTGAGTTTATTTTTTCTAAATGCATTTGCATTTTTTTGTTTTGCTTTGTTTTGTTTTGCTTTGTTTTAGGTGATACTGTAAGTATGACCCACTGAGTCACCCTCTCACGTATGTATGTATTTACACTTTAGTTGCATGTATAGGCACAGATAATGTTTATTTCATTAGTCATAGACAACCAATAAGTAAACTTGAATGAGTTTTTTTTCTCGTTTGAAGTGTTAAATTTATTTCATATTCGTGTTGAAACGAATAAATGAGTGGAGGAGCACTCGCACACAGATACAATATAGTCGATATTTATTATGATCAATTCATATATAATTCTTAACCAAATGATAATAGCAACAACATCAACTACGGCAACCACAATATCTGTTGTAGTGGTAGAAGCAATAAATAAAATAGGCATCGAAAAACAAGTTTTCAGAATCACCAGTTGAGAAGAAGAAGAAGAAGAAGAACGCCTTGTATTTATAAGCATTGAAAACGTTCTCCAATTGGTGGAGCTGTTACTCTTAAACAAACAAACAAATGAACACATACAATTATACTAACCATTTACTATACACATACACATTTAAAATTTATCAGTGTGTGCGTATGCTGTGTGATGTTTATTTAGTGTATTGAATATTCATTTTCAGTTAAAAAAAAACAACTGCTCCCCAGAGCTACCCAAACAGAAGTTGTGCTGTATGAGAGCGAGAGAGAGAGAGAGACAAGGGAAAATAAAGAAACACAGCGTTGGTCAAAAGATAAAGTAGAACAAAGAAATCTACGCACTTTGCAGAGATTCGAATTTCGAATTTAGGGGAGCAACGTAATAAAAAAAAAACTTATCGTTAAATCGTTATTATTTAATGACACAGATTTTTAATTCAGTTTCGTTTATTTTATAAATCTTGGGTAAAAAAAATTTTAATATTTGGCTTATTAGACGAAATATTTTTTTTAATATTTGGCTTATTAGACGAAAGGCCCGAGTTCAAATCCCAGGTCAGACATCAAAACGGAAATATGAAAATATTTCTTCAGCGACTTCCTCTCAGCAGTATTCTGGCAAAAACTCTGAGAGTAAAAATTGCCATGAGAAGCTTCTCAAAAATCTGTCGGTCGGAGTCGACTTTAAACTGTAGGTCCCGCTACTCATGTAGAAAATTAACGCACACAACACGAGTGGTGTGAGAAGCTAGGACGTTGTACAATGGATCAATTCGACCTCCGGGTACTGTACTTTTCACAATTGACAAGTACACGTCCTCTAACCTAACAACATCCATATGTACATATATACCAGGACTCTATATAGAATAACCAGAGACCGAACTATGCCTGCCTTTACCGGTTTTTTACTCAGAGCAAAAAGGCTCTGAGATAGCGGATCAAGGACCGTCCTGGAAAGTAAAAGGGCCCCACGATTTAAACGATACATCTCTTATGAATACCTACTCATCATTCAGTGATCGGTAATGAGGAAGCGAATATTCTGGCTAATAAGCCTTGATTATCCAATTCCTTTCAGTTCATTGAAGGCCGTGCTGAGAAAGTGCGCGGAAATGTCACATCGATTATTGTGGAAAACTGGTACAATAAGAAGGATTACAAAGATACCCTGGCGCGATCCGGAAGAGGAAAAAACTATGAATATTTTATGACTAATGAGCGTATTCACAGAATACTCCGCCTTATATGAATGCCTGCACCGTATTGGTTTGGTGGAAAATGATGAATAACAACCATGTGGTGAAGGTCATACGACAATTCGCGGCAATGAGCAGGCTAATGAGCTTGCACGCTGCTGAAAACACAAAACCTTGCTGTGGAATAGAAACAGATGTTTAAAAGAGTATACTCGGCGTTAAGATGAAGACAGGTGTAAATGGATTTGAAGCAATCTAATCTGTTGCTGTTATGTAGTTGCAATGAGAAGAGATTTGAATTATAAAATCAGACTACACAGAAGTATCAAAAGTATAGTAACCGACCACTTTACCAGGTACTGTAGGCTTAAAGAATACCTGTTCAGAATAGGGATCGGCTTAAGCCCAACGTGAAGATTCTGAATTGAGGAAAATTAATTATCACAAAACATACTTGGAATGAGAGCTGCGTTAATGCGCCTCAGAAGGAAACACCTGGGTATTTAATACGTACATAACCTGCCTTGTACGTACATATACTACATCCTAAATTCTGTCAGGGCAACAGACTTAATGGTGATACCCTATATATGGTAGACTGAGAGTCCAAAAGAAATCGTATGGCCTAAGTACTCTAATCCTTTACACAACAATAATATAAAATTGTTAGAATAAATTCAACCTTCCTATGTGCCACAGGACATATAATAATTTAAAACTTTTTAAAGAGATTACAGTCCTCTTTCTTAAATAGGTTTATATTGTACAATATCAACGAGAATAGAAGCAATTTTAGGTTTAAAAAATCTGTATACACTACAACTATATACTATACAAGAATTGATATTTAAACGTTAGACTTACGCTTAATTTCCGGACTTAAAATGTAAACATAATCGGCTTATTGTTCACATTGCGACAAAATACAAATACAATGTGGTCATCATTATCAAACCTTAACTCATTTAATAGTATTTAGCTTAAGTATTACATACATTCACATCTAATACTACTTTCATATGTACTATGTGCGTACGTTTTTGAGACTTTCACACAAGTCTACATGTCTGGGTATTCCCAACAAGAACATATAAAAAAGAAGGCAGGCAGCCGATATTCACAAAATCATAATTAAGCTTAATCAGATAAAATTATCAGCCGCCACCACTTGGTTGGTGAATTTCAAAAATGAGCAAAAAATTCTACAAAAACAAGCACAGACAACAAATTAAGGAAGGAATTACTTAGCTTTGCTTAAGCTCAGGTGGCATGCAGCATTAACGTAATGTGTTGCATTCAAAAGTTCATACGAAAAAGTTAAATGAACGAATAACGTTAAACGAATTTGTTTATCAATTCGTGTGGTTAAAAAAAAAATGGTAAAAAGCCTTGTGGCTTTATAATCCAATAGCAAGAACAGAACAAAAAATATTGAACTCTCCAAATGGGACCCAAGCATTAACAACAATTATAGCCCCAAACAAGCTAAACAAACGAATGAATCTTTATGGCTGACTCATGAGTTCATGTGTTTATTTATTGTGAATTGAGATTGAAAGCACAGCACACACATAAGCTTTTCATAATGGCCAAGAGCTAGTTGGCAAGAGGAGAGCGCTTACTCGTAAATGATCTTGCAACTCAACTGATGTAATCGCTTTAACTTCAAATAAAAATCTTGGCGCACGCGGCTAACAACAAACATTCAATATTTAGAATTAAGTTTTTCCTTTTTTGTTGTTGTTGTTGTTATTATTGTTTTAGTTATAGTTGTAGTTTGAGTTGCCAATCCCGTAGAAGGAAAAGCTGTAAAACATTTTATTAGAGGTCATTTAATGATTCTATGCAGTATGCCTTGCATTTCAGTATTTGTGGCCACATTTGAAGGAGGGGTTGGTCTCTGGCGTCATATCAATGAGCATCGAACGCTCCAAAAAAATTGATGGGCGTGTGACATTGCAGCCTCTAAATTTGAGGTTTTCTTTTTTGTTTTTCAAGACTGTTTAAACAAATTATTATTGATAAGAATTTGTTTTTCGTTTTTTTTTTCTTATTAATTTTAAAAAGTACGTTCTTTTTTACTTATTTGTGTTGAAGGTCTTCCAGCGACATATGAATGATTACACTGAGAATACTTAAAGAATTTTCTTTAGAAAACCCTACTTAAGACATTTTGTTTTGGTCTGGTCAACAAATATGAAATAATTATTACAAAATTTAAATCGGTAAATATGGATTGCTTTACGTACCTTTATAAATGCAGTTGATAGAATTGATTTCGAATAGTTTCCATTGACCATTTGCTAAACGGTTTACAAGTCGCGGCTTTCAACCAGTAATTAAAATTAAAAATTGCTTTCAGTGTATATCGATAAATCTTCTTGCAAAAGGTGCAGTCGGTTGGTTAATGCTTATCAAAGATGAAACTGACTGGCTGGCTTGTTGTCTGTCCGTCTGTTGGGGATCTGCCTCTTGCACTTTGCCTCTCAGCGTACACTTCCTTAAGCCAAAGATGTTGTGAATGAAGAGAATCCATCGTTAAGAAGTAAATAGAGTTCATAGCACAAAGTCAGTCATCATCATCATCATCGTACAAATCGCTTTTATGCATCCATCCTTATTATGTAAGTTCTAAAACACATGCTGTATTCCTTCTTATTACTACTCTTCAATGCAGCGTAAAATTTTTCTTCTTCCTCTTTTCCTACGTTTTTGTATTTGAATTTGAACATTTTTGTGAGTTGTTTGTTGTTTCTGTTTGTTGATTTGTAAGATTGCTTTGGACATCTTCATGATTTCTTTTTGCTTGTTTCGATTTGCTTTTTATACTGCGGTAGGTTGGATCATATGCCAGAAATCATAAACAATTCCGATATTAGTTTGTACAAATTGTTTGCTTTATATGTGTGCCCGTATTTATGTATGTATGTTTTTATGTATTTGCCAGTATTGAGTGGGAGTACAATCGAAGATAGGAATCGAATTTTATACCCTTAAGGTGATGATAGGGACAAAAAGAAAACCACCGTTATTAAGATTTTAAATGTGTTTAAATTCTTTTTTATAAATTCTTTTCTTACTACCAAATAATTCTAAATATGTACATACTATATACAAGTATTAGAAAGTCATTGCATAATATAGGCTTGAGCCTTTAAACATTTGCAGATAATGTGTTTCTTTTGTTGTTAACAAAATTTCAAATTGAAGGACCGCCGCTTACAGATTTAATGTCTTAAGATCTACTATATATGGTTTTTAGGGTCCAGATTTATCTGTCAATACATTTTTATACAGTTTTTATTATGACACTATAAAATCTAATGGAAATTGTGAATATTGTGGGACAAATGGGCAGAGTAATTTAAAATGTTGTTGGATTTTGAGGACATCAACCCTGCTAAAGTGGAAAACATTGAAAAATTGAATTGAATAAATTGAAGAACTTCGAATTTGAAACAAGGATTTCAATTTGATATGTTTTACGAATTTCATTTGGGCATGAACAATTAGTAACGACAATTTATTAATATCATACAGAAATAAATAGTATTAGTTTTGTTTGTTTCCATTTTAGTGAGTATATAAAGATATAAATAAGATTGCCGAATTTTTGAACTGGAATATTGATGCCAATATGTACCACTGCAACTTTTCAATCAAGATTACGTCCTAGTTTCTCACTGCACTTACCAGAAAGCGGAGGGGCATAGGGGCGCAGCCAGAAGCTTTTGCATGTCAATTAGAACTTTTGCCAGAAACTGTCGTCAAATACTATGAAACACTATTTACTATAGACTTTGAAATAGAGAAATAAATATAATAAACAATTTTCTATGAGTAACACTATAGAAATATAAGTTTCTCTATTTATATTATTCTCTCATAGAAAATTTAACATTTTCCCTTAAGAATGCAGGCCATGTTGACAATTTTTTAGCCAATTTCTTTATGATACTAACTATATGTGATTTCAAGACAACGAACGAACGAATCCGAAACAATGAAAACAATTCTGAAATAATTTGACTACCAAGAAAATTAGACTGACATCCGGGAGACAATCAGTTCATAATGTTCATATCATTTGTAAATTAAACTCGATCTTGAAGGTCTCTGTAATTATCTCTTAGCATACACAAGTGCACACTTTTTAACAAATTGCTTCAGCATTTCAGAACCTAATTTGTTAGATTGTTTCCTAGATAAGATTCGAAGAAAGATGTTGGTCAGATTGCCGTAGTCTTCAAAGCACTTCTTAAGCATATATTTTATGGCGCTGGCAAATTTGTAAAACAATTTAAATACTTGGTATGTATGTAGGTATTACAAGGGTTCGAATACGTTTCACCTTGAGAAACTGTGGCCGAAATTTTAACCACATTTCGTCTCGAAACATAAGAAAACTTGTATTTCAATAACAATGAAAAACCCTCCTAACATAAATCCATTGATTTTTAATATTTACAGTCTATAGATTGATAGTGTCTAGTGGCGATTGGCAATACTTACCATTAGATACGCAATTGTTTTCAATACAATTCAAGTAAATATGTTTTATCCAAAAAGAAAATATGTTGTCCAATTAACCCGCTTAATATTTTTATAACTTTCATTTTATGGCGCAAAATTATCAACAGTTCAGCACATTCAATTGTAATTACAAAAACAAAAACAGAAAATAACGCTCAAATTAATAAATTTGGCAGCTCTTAGAGTCACCGTATTGTTTCAAAAATCAATGCTGCCATATTTTTAACATTGTTCGGGAAATACAGAATGTATTTAAACGCTGTAATTCCATATACTGATATAATAGAATGTAAACCAAAAGTAAATATTAAATTAGTATGTATAAATTACTGTATTTTACTAAAAATTAAAATATATATTTGCAGTTATGAAAACATGTTAAGAAACCCATAAATTAAATCACATTAATAGAAATTGTTTAATAAAATACAACATATTACTCTGTGACTTGGCAACTCTGCATTTGGCCATATGCAACCCTGTAACGCGTTTCTTTTCTTTGTAACTCTATAATTTGCAAAAAAGTTATTTCGTGTAGTCGCATTTTCCGTAAAATACAAATATTAAGCCGGATTTTTGCCACATAAAGTGAAAAAAGAGATAAAATAATAATTAAAATTAAACAAATTCATTCCATTTGTAGTTTTTGTAAAAGTGTTTTGTGTGTTAAACAATTGCAAACATGGATCTTGGCGGTCCGCAGGTATTAACAAACATTTTATCGCCCGAGGAGTTGGATCAGACACCACAATTGGTACAAGATAAACTTAAAAAGTATTTGGAAGATTTTTACGACGAATATTGTAAGGATAAAGCAGCGGCTAATAGACTACGTAAGTATTTTTCATGTCAATCGAATCAATCAATTTGCATTTTAACCAAGAATTTATGCAAACTCCTACCGGCTAAAATTCACAAGTTGAGACAGCTTTGCTTTGCATTTCTTTTTCTGCCAGTCTCAATGGCGGCGCGGCGTCTGTCAATCGCAAGTTAGGCAGCGCTGTCACAGAGTAAAATAAGTCGAAACTCTTTGGTTGCAAATTGAAATGTGAAATATTTGTATAAAATTTTGATTAAAATATTTCAACTTTCTCTCCAGATGATTATGAGCTCAAAGCCGATGAGTTACAGGCACAAATACAAGACTATGAGCTAAAATTACAAAACTCCAATCAAAATATTACTGAACTACGCAGCCAGTTGGACATTGTGTCGAACGAGCGTAAGCAACTTTTGGAAACCACCAGTTCCTACGAAAGAGAATTGTCCACTTTGCGTAATGAGAAAAAAGCCATAGCCGATGATCGCGACCACTTGTTGAAAGTAATTGAAAGGCAGAATAGTGAATTGGAACGTTTACAGCAGGATTTAAAGACCTATCAGCAACAATTGAAAGCGGCCATTAGTGCAAAATGTGAGGCTTTAGCTCGTGTTGATGAAATCGAAAGCAAAGAGGTTTCTCTAGATTTCAAAGAGCGACGTATGGAGCAGGAACGTGACATGTTACACAAGCAAATTCAAACATTGTCACAGGATCTAAATCGTAATATATCAGAGTTACAAAATATTAGGCGAGAGAACACCATGAATTCATTGCAATTAGAAGCGCGTTTGACTGAAAAGACGGAGGAAGTAAAGATAATGCAAGTACAATGCAATCAGTACAAGGAAACCATCGAACGATTGACACAAAATATCCAAGAACTATCGACAAAAATGTTGGGACAAAGTGAGGAAGCTCAAAAGATGATGGACTACTACAAGAAGGAGTTGGATGCCAAATCTAAATTGGCCGATTTATATAAGAGCAATTGTGAGGATACCGATATAGAGCGCAGTGAGCTATCAACAGCTTTGGCAGATCTAAAGAGAATGTTGGCTGAGGCTAGTGATCAGTATGGTGAACTGGAGACTACATTTAAGGCTACTCAACTCAAACACGAGCAAGAATTGGAAGAAAAAAACAAAGTCATTGAATCCCTTAAAGAGGAAATAAAACATGCCAATGAATTGCTTAAAGAATTGCAAGATGAGAGTGTAGAAAGTGCAATTTCTAAATTGGCACCCACCGCTGCTATAGCTTCCCGCTTAATACGCTCCGATATGTCTTTAACAGAACTTTACTCCTTATATGTGAAAGCCACCGAAGAATCGGAAATGCAAAAGAGAGAATTGGCCAGATTAAATCTACAATTGAAAACAATATTAAGTGAACTCAATGAGAATGCTCCTATTGTCAAGAAACAAGAACTAGAATACGAAAAATTATTAGAAACCAATAATATATTGGCGCACCAGCGCGACGAATTATTGGCTAAGAAAACCGATATGGAAGAGTTACTAGTAGATGCCCACACTAAATTGAATCATATGGAAAGAGAGAATAAAAAACTTAAACATTCACAAACGGATCTTAGTCGTCAAGTTTGTTATTTGCTCAAAGAAATCGAACAGCTACGTATAGGTCTAACCTCGGATGGAGCCAACTCAAGTTCTTTTGTAGGCAATCTCACTACAACCGATGAGGTGATCTCCAAGAAACTAGTAACCTTTAGTAACATCAGTGAATTACAAGAAAATAATCAAAAACTCTTATTGCTGGTTAGAGATCTCAGTACAAAACTTGAAGAAGCTGAGGCTCTTAAACAAGAAATTGACGAAGCTTCCTATCAAGAAAAACTTGAAACATATGCCAGTAAATTCCAGAATATGCAAGACACTCTAAACCAACAAAACAATACCGTAGCGACGCTGGTTTCAAAATGTGAACGCTATAAGAAATTATACTTTGAACTTCAAAAGAGACTCAACAAACAAACCTCACCTGATGAACTTAGTGATATGGAAGAGGACATCACAGCTGGCGAAGATATCAATATGACATCACATTCAACCGTCAAGAATGCCAAGATTAGGGAGAATGAAAAGCGTATACGTGACTTGGAACAACAATTACAAGACGTTAGAGACAATTACAAGACTCTAAAGGAGCACTATGAATATTATACAAAAGAAAAGAAAAACAATGAAAAAATTCTAAATGAACAATTCGATTCCATGCGCACTGAGGTCAGAGAACTGACATCGACCAATTGCAAATTGGTATCTTCCTTGGAGTATACCAAAGAGCAAATAAAATTACAACAAAAGAATATTCAAACTTACAAACAACAGATACAGGCATTAGAAGATCGCAACAAGAATTACGAAAATACCATCGTGAAACATGAGCAGACCGTACTCTATTTGAAGGACGAGATTATGAAGGCCCAACGTAAACAATCTGCAGCAGAATCAGAATCCACTGGGCTGAGGCATGAAAATCGCATACTTAAGGACACTGTAGGCCGTTTACAGTCCGAAAAAGAAGCCTTTAATCGTGAACAGCAGAGTCAATCATTGTTGCTCAATAACCTGGAATTGATTAAATCCAATTTAGAACGATCCGAAATGGAAGGCAAAGCTAGACTTGAACAGAGGCTAGATGAGACTGTACGAGAACTATCAGCTCAAAGAAGAAGATTCCAAGAGGAAGAAGATCGTTTCCGTGAAACTATAAATGATCTGAAACGTCAAGCTGATTCTGCCAAAAAGCAAATGGAAGAAGAAAAGGTTCAAGCCGATAAGTTACGTTTGGAATTGATCAGCCTTCGGGAAGAACTTCAATCCAAGTCCAATCAAATAGACGAGCTCAGTAAGAAACTACAGGAGAGCCTTACACCATCTAAAAACGATAACCCCATTGTTTTGGCCAACAAGAAGGCAAGAGAATTTGAAGTGAAATATGAAGAATCGAAAATTGAAATTGAATCGCTTATGGCAAATCTTGCCAAGGCTAAAGAACATGCCGACCAATACTACAAAATGTCGCAGAGTGCTGAAACGGAAATTAAAAATCTCCATGAGGTCCATACGGCTTATGTAGAGAAGGCCGAAGCGGAATTGAAAGAGTTACGAACCTCAGAAATGAACCTTAAGAACAGAATTTCTGAACTCGAGGCTGACTTGCAATTGGCAACGGTTATAGAGGCTCCAGTAACCAATAACGCACCTGCCGAACAAATTCGAAAGCTACAGGAGGAACTAAGGGAAGCGCTACAGAAAGTCAGCGAATGTAATCGTAATTTGCGCACTCTAAGAGCTGAAAACATCACACTTTCCGAAAATCTTAACAGTGTCGAATCCAAATATGCCAATGAAATGATACTGCACTCTGCTGATATCCAAGAACTGGGAAAAGTTAAACAAGAACTTGTTAAGGTAACTATCAGAATCCAATAATGTTATTAAAAGTACAAAATATAAAATTTTCTTATCTTTATCCCTGTTCTTTGTATTCTTGTAGATTCAAAGTCAAATCAATGAGCTAACCATGGACAGAGACAACGCAAAATCTGCCTTAGAAGAGGTCAAACGGTCCCAAGATGAAAACTTGACTCTATTACGTAAAGAAAAGGAAGAATTTGAGAAGCGCGTAGAAGATTTGAACTCTCTTAATTCAAATTTACATGATCAAATAGAAGCGCTGTCCTCCAAATTGACTACTTTAAGTCAAACAGCACCTGCATCAAATCTTAATGACTCTGCTATGGATACCTCTAACAATGATTTAAATCGATCCGTGTCAGATACTGAAGCTGAAAATAAAAATAACGAACAACTTTTACAAATTATCAAGTTCTTGCGCAAGGAAAAAGATCTAACAGTAGCAAAAATGGACATTCTTAAAGCTGAAAATACAAGGCTGTCGTCGGAATTCACAATTTTGCAAAAGAAAAATGAAGAATTGCAAGACTTCCTTAATCGCGAACGATCCAAGACAGATACTAATCTGATATCGGCATCGAAACATGAGGAAATTTTGCGTAAGATTGAAACGTTAAATGCAGTGACCGACAGCAATCGCGTATTACGAGAAGAACGCAATGCTCTTACGCAACGTGTTAAAGACTTGAACAATCGCATTGGCGCCTTAGAAGATGAGCTATTCCCTCTACAAACTCAAAATCGGGAGCTGAACACGAAAATTGATGAGCTCACTTCTGAAAACGGTTCTCTGCGTACAGAGGCAATGAGATGGCGCCAAAGGGCAAATGTTTTGGTTGAGAAGAGCAATAAGAATCCCGAAGAATTTAAACGTTTGCAAACAGAACGCGAAAATCTTGCCAAAATGCTCACAGCTGAAAAGGAACAAATCAAGTCGCTCAACGAAGAATTACAGAGCGTGAAGTGTGAAAAAGCACGCTTGGATGCCGAAGTAGCTTCGTTGGAAAGACAAGTTCATATTCTAAACGAGGAAAAGAAAAATTTGAACGCCGACATAACAACCATGAAACAAACTAATTCTCGCTTAATGCAGGAAGTAATGGAACTGAAGAACAAACTGTTGTCCAAGGAAGAAGCCGTACAAAAAGTCACTGAAGACTTGGAAGCCAAAGAACAGCTTCTTCAAGATTCCAAAAATAAAGAGGTTCAAATTCGTAAAATTGCCAAACGCTACAAGGATTCCTATTTGGAATTACTTAACAAGACCCCAGCTAATAATCCGGCCGGTGGTGATGCATCCAACAATGCTGGCGGACAAGAAAATATTGATTTAAGCAGTGGAGCAAATGCCAATAACCCTGAGACTGCAACCAAAGCTGAATTGGAGCAACACCGCAGCACAATTGAAAATCTTAATGGTGTAATACGCACCATGCAGGAGGAAAATGAAAAAGTCCGCAAAGATTATGAAGATCTGAAGGCTTCAGTGGAGATCGATGAACGCACCAAGACGTTATTACGCGAAGCCAAAACTCATATTGTCAGTCTAACTGAATCACGCAATATGGTAAACAGTGAATTGGCTTCGACAAAAACAAAACTGCTTCAGACAACTGAAGCTCACGAAACAGCCATAAATGAAATTAAATCACAATATGATGATACATTGGCGCGGCTAGAACGAGAGTTGATGGAACAGAACAATCGCAACAAGGAAGATGTTCAACGTTTGACTAGAGAAAATGAGTCCTTGATAATGCGTATAAATCAATTGAATCGCCAACTAGGCTTACAGCAATCGGCAAAACCCTCCACTTCTTCAGTGGCTTCTGATAAGGGTTCAATTTCAGAATCGTCCCCACGTACAGCTAATGTTAAACCAATGTCTGGCACAACATCTGTACAACAATCAGCTACAGTAACACCTTGGCGAGGTGGAGAGACGCCTTTGGCCAGTATTAGGCCAATATCTGTGCAAAATACACGCACAGCCGCCATTCTTCCAACAAGTCAGCAAAACTCTTCTACTGGCAGTAATGTTGTTGCTGGAACATCGACTTCCTCTTCGTCCACCTCGTCGACTTCAACACCATCGAGTACACCCTCTTCGGCCACAGGAAGTAGCAATACAGCCTTAGTTCCGCCACAGCAGCAAGTACATACTACTGGAAGTGCTTCTCTAGAAACTATGTCCTCTTCACCCACATCGTCGCACACGGACTATATGCCATCTACAAGCAGTTCAGCTTCCGTAGCTGTTGCAGCTGTACCGCCAATGGGCTCCGCTTCAGCTGCTGAGAGTTCCCAAGAAGCAGAAAGTATTCAACAGCCACAGCAGAATGAACCTCAGCCACATGTTAGTGGTGGCAGTGGCAATCAAGCTCAAGTTGTTGCTTTAGTCTCACCACGCGTGGAGGGTTCAGCGCAATCTGCTCCTTCAGTCAATGTTCAACTCATACAAGATCCTAATAATCCGCAACCGAGCACCTCGGGATCCACTGGTTGCTCTTCTCATATTGCCGTTAGCAGTCATAATCGTCATACACCCTCAAGCAGCAATGTTACTACCACACAGGCTGGATCCTCGGCTGGTCACAAACGTCCAAGGGAATTGGAAGGCGATTCGTCCACAGCTGCAGATGATTCGGATAAGACAACAGCAAAGCATCCTAAACGCATGAGAGCTCCCATGAACAGTGCAGAAGCGGCGGTAATGACTGCAGGTGTTTCAGATTCTGGTATTGATGTAGATCAAGTGCCAACCTCATCGCAACGCGATCAAGAAGATGATGTCGTTGTTCTAGACTCTGAGGATGATGGCATGGCAGAAGCCGAAGCTGATGAGGGCGGCCCTAATGATGGTGATGGCGAACACGAGGTGTATGAAGACTATGATCAGGATCAAGATATGGACGAAAACGAATGCCCCGAAATTAACGAAAGTAATTTACGCCACGAAGTTGGCGAAGCTGACAACAATGAAGTGGACGTCGATGAGGATTTAGAAAATCACGGACAATGCTCTTCAGCAGGTGCAGTTGGTCAGGCTGATAACGATCCGTATGCTACAGGCGCCAGTACAAGTGCTGCAGCAGCTGCTGCTATGGCCAAAGCTCATAGCCAACAGGACAACAATCAACAAAGTCAAGCAATTAGTAGTGGCAGTGGCGAATCTCCACAAAGGAAACAAGCTAACTCCCTAACCAGACAACAAAAGGCAACTTTAATGAAATTACAACAGGGCGCTCAAGGTGGAGATGTTACCGAAGCCTCCGATATAAGTGGTGCACGTAGATCGGACAGGTGAGTTTATAAATGAGCAAAAACTTCAACATGATATGAAAAACCAAACATGTATTTATGACAGCACGGAAATTGTTAGTTCTCCTCAAGATTCTAAATTTGGCTACGGTACGGACAGTGCCTCCTCTAATACAGCACAGCATTCTGATGAACGTTCTGCTGACGTCAGTCAAAAGAATCAAGATGTAAATGCCGATGAGGGAGCAGCCACTGGTGGTGAATTCTCTGAAGATTACGATCAAAAAAAGAGTGCTGAAGCCAATGCAGAAGATAACCAAAAAGATAACAATGAAGAAGTTATAGAAGGCGATGAAGACTTTAATGAAGAAGAAACTGGCGATTCTGTCGAAGCTTCAGAGAATATCGATAGTGAAAGTAATAATCAGAAAGAGATATTAAAGCAGAAAACAAAGTAATTTTCAATAAAATATTCTTTCCATTAAACAGGCCATCACAGTAGCGGAGCGACACAATCTGAAATGCAGGATATACAACAAAATCAAATTGAACCAACATCGGAAGAAAATGAGGGTGCCGATGGTGTTTCTTCGGAAGGAGAAAAGCAAGCTGTCGAAGAAGTAGAGGTACATAATTAATTTATTATAATTCTCGTTTATTCTTAATTTATTCGAAATTAAAATATTTAAATTAGGAGGAAGGACGTGAAGCTGAAGCTTCTACATCGCCTTCAATAAATACTCGTTCTAAGGCAACAAAAGGAACGCCCTCAAATAGAAGACAGGGCCGAGGTAATTTCCAACGCGGCAACAATCGTCCTACTCCCATAGTTTGGCAGGGTAAGTGGATTATTTTCAAAGATATGAAACCATTCAACATTTCCTCTTTCTATATTTATTTGTATGCAGATTCTCCAGGAAATTCCCGCAACAACAATCAACAACAACAAGGTAGTCCAGCCCGTGGTGGTTTTGGTAATCAACGAGGTCAACGCGCTAGACGTATGCGACGTCCAGGCGGTGGCAACTTTTCCAACAGAATATAATTTTAATCAAAATTAAAACCCCATACTGGCGTGTTTCGACCTTTGTTTCCGTTTTCCTTAGTTCAAAAATCCAAATCAAACATTAATTGCAAATTGTTTGAAGTGATTTGTCTTAGTGTGGTTGTTATTTTCCATCGGAAACACATATTTCTTAACATGAATTGATTTTTTATATCATGTTATTTCTTACAACATAACATAGATGTCGATATAATCGAACACAGGTTCAGCTGTTTTTTACACTGTATCCATATTGAATACATACTTAAATTCTTTTATATTCAACACTCATATTGAAGAAGATTCATCATACCATTTTTATAATTATTTAGCATATAATTAATTAGTTTTATTACGTATTAATTAATTACATACATACATATATAATTATTAACTACAATAAAAACAAACAAAAATAATTATATTTTCAAAATACATATTCACAATAAAATACATATAAATATTTCCATACAATTTCAAAACTGTTGTTTCTCGTTTCTTTTAAAAAATGATTTCTTTTTTATTGGAATTGAAAATAAAAGGGGAATTTGAAAATACACGGTTGGTTAGGTGTACAAATAGCGAAAATGATCCCATTCATTGCAAAGTTGCACATACATACATTATGTACTCCCTTAAGGAAGGCTGCAGTTACATTGATGTACACATCAAATTTTAGTAACGAAGTGATAGACAGCCACAGCAATTGGGTCTTCACTCCGGCACAAACTGCCTGACACTCGCATAAAGGTTTTCAAATCAATTAGATAGACTGTTTGCCTCAACAAAACTTTGAATAATGTTGTGCCTAATCAAGATTGGGAAAAGTCGAATTCGCTTCAATTGCAGGCTTTTACCACGCCTTGTATTATCCTACGTTTTCTCCTGTACCTGCAATGTATTTGAATACATTTATTTTTTAGTATTCATTTTGGATCATCTTAGGTTAAGCCTTCATATTAGTAGGACCCACGTAGCATGCCACAACGAGGATTTTGACATTCCCTTCTGACCTAACCAGGCTATTCAACTAGCAAAAAGCATTGAAATATTGATTACGTACGATCTAAACCAACCTATAGAGATCGATATGAGTTGTTAAAAGCTTCCTTAACAAAGCTTACTGAGAATTGTTCTTAACATTCCTCTCAAGTAACATTGTGGAAATTCCATTTTGTAAAACATAACAATACAAATTCATTGAAACTTCCGACCAATTCGTTAAATAACCGTAAAACCTCTCCCAAAATTAATGAAAAAATAAATTTTTATTTTACAAATTTTTTTTCTAAGGGGTTTAGTTTGTATTTCTTTTAAAAGGTAGAATGTAAAAACAAATTAATAACTTTGTTTCATTTTATATAAATGGGTTTTAAAAATAAAACACACAAACGAAGAACAGTTTAAGATCTTGGACGTTCCTTCTTTTCCTTGTACAAGGCCAACAAAGAAACGTTGGCAACTTTGACAACCTTGAAACGTACACCGGGAATATCACCGACGGCGTGACCTTTACGACCGAAACCAGCGACCAAGACTTCGTCGTTTTCTTCAATATAGTTCAAGCTACCGTCACGAGGTACGAAAGCTGTGATTTTCTTGCCGTTCTTGATCAATTGTACTCTCACGCACTTACGAATAGCAGAGTTAGGCTGTTTGGCTTCAACACCACTGCAAATGGAATATAAAAACAAAATTCAATTAGTTTTGGTATGAATTCCATATAAAACAAAAACAAATAAATGTTTAAAACTTTTTTGTGTTGTTTTGGTAGGATGATTTGGGCTGCTTGTTAACTCACAGTATACTCCTGTGATTTGATTTGGAATAAACAACAAAAACACAAAAATATACTGCGAGTCAGATGCCAAGAGCGTTGTAACGTAAAGACCGGCTTTCTTAATTAATCGATAATTTGTAATATAAACTTCACTTGTCTGGCTGGTATAAACGAATCTGTGTTTGTTTGTGTTTCATGTTATACTTACACTTTTTCAAGTACAATACCCTTGGCATGGGAAGCACCACCGAAGGGATTGGCCCTCCATCTTGTACCCAAATGAGCCTTTTTGTAATCTTTGTCAGCCCAACGTTGATCACGACGGTGGTTGACGTGCTTTCTGGCAGTGCGGAGACCTCTTGGTTTACCTGTAAAAATAAGTAAGAAACAAAACAGCAATGATTATTAAGACGTCAAATTAAGAGAAAAACATTAAAATAAAACAACAAAAACCTAAACGGAAAAATTACTTGAGCATCTTGGAAAGTGAATAAATTTTATAGCTTCAGGTCTCTATCACACAGATCTCTTTACATTTTACATGCATGCACTTGATATTTATGAAATATTTTACATTTTCACTATCTTTACGAATTTTCTCTGCAAATATTACATTTAAAACACTGATGTCTTAGATATTTAAGGTTTTTTATTCAAACACATTTTACTCACAAAACTTTAGAATGCGGCTTTTTCATGACGGCTTTAAATGGTACGCAAAAGCGTACGAAGGGCAAAAATTTCAATTCAATAGTTTCACCCATTTTACATATAGAAATTTGTTAAATTTCTTTATTAACATTCAATTGTGATACTTGAGACACTATTTAAAACATTTTCACTTATTATTCGATGAATTTTTGTAGTTTTCCCGTATAAATTAAATAATTTTCGTAACTCACCCATAATTTCCAAACTTTCTCAAGCAATGGCGGAAATAAAAGAATGAGATAGAGCCAGCATTATAACCTTCTCTATCACAGCGCAGTATAAAAGTGGTTTATTTAACAACTCTGCTATGTAGGGTTGTATTTAACGTAAGCTAAATGAAAAAAAGAAAATTGTATTCGATATAGTGTTACCAGATCGACAGACAAGTAGACGTGGGGTCGGGTAAAACAAAATCAATATTCAAAAATTTACATAGAAGTACAAATATATTGAAAATTAAATTATTTTATAAAAATATAAATATATTGTAGAAATTATTGAATTTACATTGCATTCTTACCATAGGTATAGTATTTTCTTATATTTCCGAAGTTTAAGAATAAAGTAATAATACATAGGCCTCAAATCATGAAAACTTGCAAATATGCATTGTTCATAGAAATGAAATAGATGTTATTCTTCCTATTGATAATTGTATCATTGATAATTTATTTGAAATTCTTATAATTACGTAAATATAAGCGCACTTGTATAAAGCCCACATCTTTGCATGACATTGAAAACAAGCTAGGTAGAAACGTATTTGTGGCTGTCAATCGTAGAAGTTGGGATAAACACACATAGGCCCCAAAACACAGTCGCACATTATCCTAGTCCTACAACCATCAACATTTTCTGATGAAGGCTGTTAATGACCATTTCCACAAATCGTTTGCACAATTGACACCAGGGTGCGTTTCCCTTTTCGACATAGGGCTGGAAATGCACCCAATAGGCTAAGACTAGTTTCATATTCTTCGTCGTACCTACAGCTCTTGCAGCAATCGTTTGAGATATGTTGGAGATCAATGCCTCTCGTGTGTTTATCGATAATGTGATAACGAAAGCCGTTGCCGGTGGATTATTATGTATTCATTGGAATCTTACGCTGAAAGGCACTGTGTTTTGAAATAATCCCCCTGATGGACTCTTTTTACTACACCTTATGCTTTATCAACTGGTGTCCATATAATCGTTGCTCAGTTGTTAAATTCGAAGTTTGTTTTGATAACAAAAAATTCTAATTAAAGTCAGATAATATATTCCACTTGAGAGAGGAGCAGCACATAAATCGTTGAAAAGTACTTGTTTCGTATTATAATCCCACATTTAAGCAAGACACTTGAAGTGTATGAAAGTGTTGTGCCACTGTATCTTGTAAAAATGGTTCACATTTGTGATAAGACTTGGAAACAAATTATTGTCGTTTTTTCTTGAACGTATGTACGAGTGCAATAAAGATATCTTTTTCCATAATATTAAAAATAAAAAAAATTAAACAAAAAAAAATTGGAATGCAGCGGTCTGGTCTAGTAAGCGGTTAGTGACAAAAGTTTTTTTTTTTTGAGCGGTTATCAGTATATGGAATTAAAATTTATTAAGATTTATTGAAAAAAGGAAATATTTAAAGAATTTATTAAATAAATTACAAAAAATGGTTTTAATGATAAATCACGAAAAATGTGAGCTGGTAGGTAGGTAGGTTAAAGGTGTCTTTCTCATATAGTTTTAATATGGTCATAGTTTTCTCCTGAAATCAATTTTACCAAATTATCACTAATCCAGATCATAATTTCTCTGATTTCACGCAGCTTCGCTTTCGGTAGCTGGAGGCATAGTTTATTTTCTGGTTCTTCTATATAGAGTCTCACGCCCATCTTGTCTTCATGTAACAATAACTCTCCACGGGCATTTGCGCAATGTAGCCGTTTTACCAAAGCAGTCGGTGATGCAAATGGCGATGAAAGATACGTTACATTAGCAAAGATCAGACAGCACTAGACCATTATGGATATACATATATACATATGTATGTATGCAGGGAACTGTAAGAACTTCATAGCAATCACATCCAAAGATTGAGAATACCTCACAACGAAAAATAAATAGGTAAATGGAAACCTTCTCTGCTGTTGCTTAGGACTTTCTCAGACGAAAATCTGTAAAACATCCCCAATTTATCTGCTGATCTGATCTAGATACTAGTGATTTTGGATAACATCTGTACTTTCATAATAATCTCAGGAAGGTTGGGAAGTGCTAGTCAAGAATTACAAACAAATGGCAAAATAGGTAAAATGATGTGCTAATTTAGCCTAACCGAAGGCACGAGTAAAAAACGAAAGGTTGACATAACTGGCAAGAAGCTAAAGATCATTGAATTGAACACTCAGCTACTATCAAGGAACTGACAAAAAATGTTCGGTGACTTAGCATTATTTTTAATTTCTTTATTATTATGGACAGATTATACGATAAAAAAATAAGAAAATAAATTGAAGGTGTTAATTTGGATCGGCAAGCCATCTATGGCAACTTTTACTCAATGACTAACTGCGAGCAAGTTTTTTATATATATGTACATACATACATACATACATTGTGCATTTTTTAGAAGAATAAAATAAAACAATACATATACCTACCTATGTTCATATATATATTAATTAAAAAATAATAATAAAAAAGAACAATAACAATATTTAATGTAGAGAATATAAAGAATAAATAAAATAAAACTACTTAAAAAACGACAACAATAAAATAATAAAAACAAGAGTAAGAGGAATTTTTCGGTTTGCTAGGAAATGTTAGAATAAATAAAATGAAAACAGAAACAAAATCATAGTGGAGCAACAAAAATTAAAATAAAAAATAAATTTTATTTTTAGTGTATGTATGTATGTATGTATGTACGCATTGATCTTGTTGTTGTGTTAAGCAGCGTATAGGAACAACAATAATAACAGGAACAATTTTAAAGCAAAAAAAAACATCTAAACATTCTCGCACTCACATTTTATAAGAAATCAAACAAAAATAAACAAATTAACCAACAAACCAGCCAGCAATTTTGCCAACCATCACTGCGTATGTGGAAAATTTTTTCATTTAACATTTGCATGTGGCTTATACGTACACATACACATGCACAGAAAAAGAATTTTTGTGCTTTACAGTAAATTTTACTTGCACTAAACACACAACACTAAAGACTTTTAGTTGCCTTCGTAATAACATCACACATTAAAATACGCCTCATTCGCATATTGTTGTGTTAAGAGAAAACAAAAATATGCTGCTCTTTAACATGTAGTACATGACTCATATGCAAATTAGCAAAGAACTCATAAGCAATAGTAAAATAAAAATAAAAAATCGCAACAAAAAAAAAATAAATGACTTCTAACTATTAAAATAGCGGATTACTTTTCAATGTTTGTGCTTGTACTCACGCATATTGACCTTTGTAATAGAAAGAGAGAGAGAGATAGAGAGAGAGTTTGGAAGTTTTGTAAACGCATGTGTAGCCATTCTACATTATATTACATGTGTTCTTATTAAATAATTACTAAAAGGGAGAAAAGTCAAATGCTACAATAAGAAAACACACAAAAACAAAATGAGCATAAACAAAATCACTCACTTATACACTTACACTAATGCTACAAATAAATTTGTAGTGTTTTCGTTGCTGCTTTAGCTGTTGTCCCCATAAATATACATAGTAATTTCGCTTTTGCCTATCGTTATAACGTTTACGTTGGTGGTCGCTCATATTCAATTCTAAAGAGACCTTTGAAATGAATTTTTCTTATTGGATTTTATGCTGAGTGTTTGTGTCTTTTTGTTTGATTTACTTGCGTACATACTTATTTTCATTTCATGCACCCAACAGTATCATCCGCAATACTTTTATGTGTGATTGACTAGAAGAAGTATTTTTATATGAATCGTTCGGTTACACACTACTTTAGAGCTAATATTTAACATCTTATTGGCAATAATATTGTTTACGAATTTTTTTTATTGCCTAAAACTTGTATAAACTTGAAACTTTCAGCTTAGGACAAATTCCCTAACATAAAGTCTGTGGGAGTAACAAGTTCATCTCACATCTGCTTTTCAAAATTCCCAATTTTTCTTTGCACACTTTCTCTTGTCTCTAGCAAACGCTCCTCTTGTCATTTAACCCCACACTTGCAATCATATTAAACTTACTGTAAGGCTGTGGGCCATAGTGTGTTTGTGTCAGTGGCTGTGTCGGTGTCGGTGTCAGTGTCAGTGCCGGTGTGTGTTTTTTGTTTTGTGTTTCAGTTGCATACGCATACAAATATTGCGTGGTTGTATCTTTTTATTTTGATTTTGATTTAAACTTGTCGTTTCAATGTGCCTTTTTTTACGTTTTTGTTGCGACTTTTGCTGTTTGCAAGTGTTTTATGCTGTGTGTTAAAATTTACACATTCTCTTTTCTTATGCTGTTTCTCTCTTACTCTTTATTTCTTTCTCTGTCTCTGTGTGTGATAGTAAATAATTTTCATGGCTAGAATAATATGGCAAACTAGGGCTGGCTGACAGCTTTTCATAGTCGGATTGGAAAATGTAGAAACCTTAAGAGAACGCACACACACACCTACATGCACACACGCAAGCACATATGGATACTTTGCACTCTGCTCTATTCTGTTCTGTATGTTGTTTTAGCTGACTGACTGACTGTTAGCAAGCAAAAGCAGCAGCACCAATACCACATCAACAACTAACACCACACCACACCATTACTCTTTAGTCAATTTAAAGCAGTCACAAGGAACGGTTGTGGTTGTTGGCAGTGTTTAGTTTTGAACATTTTTTTTTCAAAAACCCACAGTTTGTAAATCAACTTGAGGCCGTAAACAACATCGGTCGGTATATATATAAAAAAAAACAAAAATATATTTATCATGTTATATTGTGTTGTTTTCTCCTCTTTTGCTTCGGCTTTTTTATAACGTTGAATGAAACAAGAAAAAAAAACTGAAAAAACGCGGTCTGTTTTTATAATCGCTTTATAGCTCGTATCGCATGCTCGATTTAAAGTTTTTTTATTTTCATTTTAATTTTTTTTTTATTTTGTTTTCCTTAATGTGCCAGCCAGAATAAATATAGAAATTCAGATACGGGAATACAGTCTATATAGTAGATTATCACTACTCTTAAGTTAAAAACAATTGTGGATAATATACGGCCCGGTTTAAAAGATAAATAGGCAGACGATAACCACGACGAAAACTTTCGCTTTTTAAAAATGTGCTAAACATACATACATACATACCCTTTAAAAATTTAAAGTGAATTTCTTTGTAAAATTTCTTAATAGGAAGGAACACTTCTTTTAAATTTATTTATTTAGTTGCCTTATATTAAAAGGGGAAACGGTGTATTGGTATTTATTTAAATTTATTTATTTTATTTTTTGGTAAATTTCTATTCTATTCTGTTGTGTTCTTATTAGAAGTGAAGTATGTCGAGTCGTTAGATACTTTTGGAATCACTTCACACGCATTTTTTTAAGCGATTTCTATGTGTTTTTTATTTATTTTTTTTGTATTTGAATGCGGTTGATGTCAACGATTGGGTCGCACTAACAAAAATTTGTTTTTTTTTTTGTTTTTTATTGAAACGGGGGAAAAACGTTGATAAAAATAAAACAGATAAATTATAAAAATTAAAGAAAATAAAAAAAAACTACTTATAAAAAAAAACAAAATAAATACTTATAAAACATTTATATATGTATGCATACATACATATGTTCATTTGTACATATATGTATAAAAGAATTTATATGTATGTATGTACTACATATGTATGTATATGTTTAAATATTAAAAAAAAATAAACACAGCAAAGCAATTTTAAACATAAAATAGTGGAAGACATTTCAAAAGTATTTAAATCAAATTAACAAAAGAAAAGAAACGAAAAATAAAAAACAATTAATTTTTGTGAACGTACATACATACATACATATATTCGGTGTTTTTTATATAAAAAAAAAACATATGTATTTTTAAATTAAACAAGATACAAATGATTTTATTTTTTCTTCCATTGAATAATAAAAAATTCCATGAATTTTTTATTTCTTTATTTAATGTCATTATTTTCGTTAAAAATTATTAAAGAAATATTTTTTTTTTATTTTTATTTTTTCTTTAAACTTAAAGAAACTTAAACGGAATAAAATTAAAAACAACAACAACAACAACGACAACAACGACAATAATATTAAAAATAAAATAACTTTAAACTGTCTAAGGATTTAACACGTCCATTCATAAACACCTTTACACATACTTGAAATCCTCAAGTGTACTCTTCTTATGTCCTCTTAAATTTGAAACAAAAACAAAGAGAAAGAGAGAGAGAGAGAGAACAATTATAAATCACATACAAAATTGCGCTCAATTAAAAGGTAATTTAGATTTAAATTTTATTATATTTTTATAATTTAATTCTATTCCTTCTTCTTGTTTCAATTGAATTTAAGTGTGGTGGTTTCTTTTTCTTTCTATTTAAGTGGTTAAACCGGCGCTACTTGAATAAAGTCAGTCGTCATTATTATCATCATAGCCGTTATCGTCATACATACATACATATAATCATTGTCACATACTATGTATGTCAACACTAAATAAACACACAACCAATAAGCCATTGTCGAAGAATGAACATGTGATTTAAAGGGCTTAAACCAGGTTTTACACTGTTACCTTTCGATATCATTAAATAGAAGTATAAAAAGCATCTTTCAACATTTATTTTCCTATCCGCATGTGTAATAGAAATTTATTACACTTAATGGTTCATTAAATTAAAAAAAAAAAACAGATTTGACTTTAGGATTTCAACTTAAAAATTCTGGTCTAACAATACGAAGGTTCCCGTTAATGCCCTTAAGGTCTATACCGTTCTGAAATAGAACTTTCATATTGACTGCCTGACCGGTGCAGTGTTTTCCAGAAGCATGTCATGACCATATTGAAAGAGACTCGATGCTTGTTGGAAGCTGGCATTTTTCCCGAAAACCTCCTGATTTAGTTGAGCAGCCAGGTGACGTTCAAATCGACGTCTGACATTGTACATGAATGTCGGAAATTTCCAGCAAAGTTTGAGGTTATTCAAAAACAAAATAAGAAATTGCATTGTTGGTGAACTAACCAGGATATTACATTTGAGTTTCTATTGCATCAATTAATATGGGAATTCTCTAGTCGTTGTACTACGAGACTCTGATTTGTTGGCGGCATGAGGGTACGTTCAGTATTGCTAAGCTCTACTGGACAGACTTAAATAAGAAGAAGACTTAAATTGTATGGACATCCACTTCAAAATTAGATTGCCATAGGGCAATGGCGTGTAGCCCTATGGGAAGATATACCGAAAGACTTGACATTTCTTCGAATGACTTCTGCCGGAACTATGGATCAGAGGAGGAGGAGGAGGAGGGAATTTTCTTTCATTTCCTGATAAATCGTTATTCATATTAAAATCTAGATGATTCGTAAGAGAAGAGGTCGTTTCTATAGAGACTATTGTTTTCTAGTTTGGATATTGATTTGTGGTATCACAATGGTCCTCGCTCTAAGAAATAAGTGCTCCAGGTTTTACAAAATACACGTCTCTGTTGTAGAGGCTATGTGTGTATGATCAATTGGCCAAATAAACACTATTCTTCTGATTTCAATGTAAACAAATTAAAATCTATGAACCCCGGAAGCACTACTCTCTGTTCCTTTCCATTACCTGGTTTTATATTTTCAACGAAATGTACTGAACCAGTACAACACATTACCTGAGTGGTAGTTGCATAATAGAAATAAAGTCCTCTAGGCCCCATATTGAAGATAAACAACAAAAGTTCTTATTTAAATTGCGTATGTTTTAGGAAATAGTGTAAAGCTATTTAAGGCCTGTTTTTGTTTTGTGGCATTTGTTGTGAAGAAAATAGGGGTGGTAAGAGTATAATTTAAATTAGCTTAACCCTTTTCAGAATGTTTGCAAACATGAATGGCGCACTTGTATTGGGTTTCATAAAATAAATGGTAAAAATCAACATAATTTTTGCCTCCTACATATTTACGTTTAAAGCTAAAACGTCAAATGTATGGTTGGTTGGCTGGCAATACAAAATGAAGAATTTGGACAAAAAAAAAAGGAAAAAGAAAATTTAAACAATTTACAAATAAAGAGAATGAAATAGAAGGAATACTCAAAATCTATTGCAATATGTTTAATAAAAAATAATTGTTTTAATTTTTGTTTGTTATCTAGCAATTGTTTTAGAGTGCACGCAGTAGTTTTGACTCTACAGTTTATAGAGTATTTTTGTTTAATTTGGTCATAATGTATGGAGTCCAATTATCTTTAAGGCAAATTGGCAATACAAATTGGCAATAATTTCTTTTGCCGATAATTCTTACACAAGCTTTTAAAACGCAAATTTGCTTGGTTTTCTGACAATAATTGACCAATAAATTGTTCAACAAAATGAAACTTTGCCTGGTTAAATACATTTCTGTTCCTTTCAATATTTTGGAACATTTAGAAGATTGTCTATACGCAGGCACAGCACAGTTAGAAAGAAAATATTACAGCAAAATCTGTTTACATCGTAAGACACAGGATCAATTTCCAAAGAAAAAGTGTAGCACACAACACAATTGAAGTCGTTAAAAAACATGTACTTTCTATAATACAATACTTTATACAAATCATCTCCCTTTCGATCACAATTAAATGACAAACGAAAAGGCGAATACTAATTTGAAAGATGTTTTTAACGAGACCCCATACCTCTTGAAACCTTCAACCGCTTAGATAAAACATATGATGTTTTAATGTGTCAATGCGATTTGAAATTCCATAAAAGTTCCCCGATATTGGCTCTGCCAATAGCTATAGATAGTGCACTATTATGCCCATTAAAATAGACTGTGTTCATACAACCACCAACCAACCACAAACTGTAGATCAAATTTGCTTAAGTCATTCTCATTAAGTCAAATTGAAGTATAAATGAAATACTATTAAGAAAGACACAAAGCAAAATTGAACAGAATTTTGAACTTTTCTTATGAAAACGCATCTGCATATAGAAGTTTCTTCCTTTACTAAGAGAGCCAAAGTTCAATAACAACGTTACGTATCATAGCCTATTAGATACTTAACGCTGCCTAAAGACTTTGCCTAGATCTCCCCAGATTATTGGGCGGTGGTTCAATCTCTTAAGGCAGAAAGCATTGCCATCGGATTATTAGCAGAATGTGGGCTAAAGAAATTGAATTACCGGCAGTTGGACAGGATTTTAGACTCCAGATATTTGAAAATAAATTGCTGAACCATAATTTCGAATCGAATAGATAAATACTATTACCTTTGAACTTTAATGAATTTGTTTTTAAATCTGAATTAAGGCCTTTTACTAATTAACCTGTCAAATAATTAAATACTTTTACAAAAGTTCACACAGCTTTTTATTTATTTATGTATTTGAGAAAACTTAACGTGACAACCTTGGCCTAAAGTCGCTGTACTCGTAGATGCGTTCATGAGATTAAAATTATTTCTTTATAATAAGATATGAAGATTATGAAGCATTATTTATTTTAATATTTAAATTTAATTGTTTAGAATGAAGAAAAAACGGTATTTAATTCTTCTTATTTATTTAAGAAATACAACAAAGAGAAAAGCAAACAAATAAACTCCACATGCAACATATTCTAAAAGTAAAACCATGTTTTACTGTGTTGATGATGATGATGATGATGATTTTATTTAAACAATTTCTTTTTTGTTTTTGTTTTAATTTTTAAAAATAATTTTAAATTTTTGGTTTCTATTTGCTTAAAACAAAATTAACTTTCATTCTGCCAGTTTATGTTTCAGTAGATTAATGGCAAGACAAACAAACAAGCAATCATTAAATCATCATCATAATATCATCACACCATGCTTAAAAATTGTTTATCTTAAAAAATTAAAAAAAGTTATACATATGTACATATATACCATAAAACGAACAAAACTTAAATCCAAAATTTATAAGTGAAAACACTTCTATTTAACTACGTTAAGTTTTATTTGAAAAACTATAAATTTAGATTTTTATAGGATGAATATGCATAACACATTCATATGTATATTTATTGCCTACAGATAGTACTCTTGGAGATACAATTTGTTGCTAGAATTGGTCCTGCAACTGCTGAGTGAACGGACCCATGAGTATACATTATTCAGTAATTAATTTATGACTGTAAAGACAATGACGAAGAGCACAGTTGGAAGCAAAAACAAAATATCTAATCGAAAGACCCCAAATTTCGGTTAAATGTTCAGATTTGCAGCAAAGTTTTCTATCACGATCGTGATGAAAGCCTTCATTGTAAAAAGATTTGACACCAAATTTAAATAAAATATTGGTTTTTTAATTAAAAATAAAAACGTTTTTTTAACTCCTTACACAGTACAATACAGTCATAAATTATATTCCAATTATAAAGCAGAGAGTAACAGGAAAAAGCACAATAATTACTTGCTTCGCTTCAAAAACCTGCAAAATTTTAAGATTCTAAGGGTCAGTTTCCTTTTTTTTATAATATTTCCATAAAGCAAATGTTATTCATTGATTCGATAACAAAATTCACATTTTTTCTTAAATGTTTGTTGTTTTTATTTTATCTCTTACCAATTTCTCTTTAGCTTGACATTAAATACACAGTTTAAACAAAATTTAAAATAAACAAAAAAAAAATATAATTCAGATCTGTTGAAAAGTTGTAATACTACAAAAACAACAACAATAATGTAGAAGAAAAAAATAATTCAACTCACACCTGAAGATCAATGAATGATCTTTCAGGAAACTCTGTGTGCAACAAAAACAAAATGTATAAGTACACATAGTATCCCTTCCCTTTCCCTTCTCTCTTAATCATACATTCTCACACACTACCGTTGTCCACCACCACACAACAGTAAGTTTCTATAGAAAATAAAAATACCGCATGAAATATTTTTTTCAATGCTTGTGTGCTTTTATGTGTGTGTGTGTGTGTGGATGAGGAGGAATGCTTACTTGTGTATGCATTAAAAATGCCGGTTATACTATTTTTGTTGTTGTTGTTGTTTGTTTGTTTGTATAATACAACAGTGATAATAAAAACCCGGCCAAGCTTCATTACCAAATACCACATTTGATCATGGTAGAAAGAAAAAGCCGTAAGAAAAAGAAAACAAAACACAAAATCATGCGAAGAAAAGCAAATATGCCGACCGCATTTGTTAAAATGCAAGTTTTTGTGTTGTTTTGTTTGCTTTTAGTTTCTCTTAAAATAAAAGAGAGTAGAAACTTTTCTCTTTTTCTCGCTCTCATCTTTTTTGTTGTGTATCGTTCAACAACGATGTTCGTTGAATATCTATTTTCTTGTTAGACTTTTAGATTAAAATTATTTAAATATATTGAAATATGCATATAAACATACATATATGTAGTGTATTAGAAACATTGTGAATTTTAAATACTATGCAGTATTGCCATCGCTTTAAGGTAGAATGTACGCAAAACTTATTGAAGGACCAAAAAGATTTTTGGCGCGGATCTACAGCTATGGACATTAAATTAGCACAAAACTTCGTCATAAAAAGAATCCTATTTTTTTATAGTATTTTAGGTCTATTCATAAAAAATGTAAACATAGGAACTTAAAATACATATTCTTCTTTATAAAAAAAAGAAAAATTTTGACGAAATTGCCAGTCGTTTGCTCATTAAGACCTGCAACATATCAAACGCCTGATTTTAGATGGACAGTAAAATAGCACAAATTAAAATTTCTGGAATAAAAATGATGTGCTTTAATAAATAGTAAAAATATTAATGTTTTCAGCTTATTTGATTAATATTTAGTAGAGTAGCCTCTATTTTCAAGCGCCGTGTGGCATCTACGGAACAATGTTCTTCGGGAAAGGTCTTTGGGAATCGAGTACTAAGCGTCCCGTATTCCAATGCACAAATCGTCAAAATTTTTGTACTTTTGTTAAGCAATTGTGCATTCCACATCGTTCCAGGGGTTTTCAATCGAGTTTAAGTCAGAACTTTGCGCCGGCCAGTCTAAAACGGGAATGTGCTCTTCATAACATCAATCCTTTGCCTGCTTAGATGTGTATTCGGAGTCACTATCTTGCATAAATATGAATAAAACTGGCATGTGTTTAAAAGTTTATGGTTCTGTTTTGTTCTTTATATTGTCCAAATACTGATAACAGTCAATTTTTTCATTAATTTTTACAATGGGTCATACACCGTGCCTGGAAACCCTCCCCGCACCGATGTGTTTCCTCGAACATGCGTTATGGTCCTTTGAGCACAACGTGGATTGAGCATTTTGGCCAATGAAAAACTACTCTACCATCCGGTCCCATACGATTTACCTCTGTTTCATCACTTTAAAGTATTTTTTTCTAGAATGGGAGGTCTTCATCCTTTTGGGTGCGAGCGAAAGTTAAACGCTTGACGAAATTTTTCTTTTGGTAGAAGTGGCTTCTTTCTGCAAGTGCGTCCAAGGAACTTTCATTGATTAAGACATCGCCGTATGAGGCTATCCGATAAATTTAACCTAAATTGGGAGTTAATTTTGTTCAAAATATCGCGCGACGACATGAAAGGCGTCTTCTTTGACTTTCGGACAATAGCACGGTCCACGACTTCGGTTGTTTCTTGACACGTGGCTTTCGTTTTTTGTTTTCTGCGACATTATTATGTTTGGTTTGAAGGAAATGATGACGTTATAAATCATTTTTTGCTAGTAATTCGAAATTTCGGGAATTTCAGTCAGCTTTTCCCATCATGCCACAAGTTAACGATAATGCGCTTCTCCTCTGGAGAGCAATCTTTTCCACGTACCATTTTTTTCCAAAAATTACTTTAAACGCCACAAAATTGAAAGAATATACCGTAAGAATAAAAATACTCGAACAAAACTTGTACCTAAAACACTTTTAGGCACGTTGTGCTAATTTACTGTCCAGCTCGAATTTAGGTACCGATACAAATTAGCAGTCAAAATAAAAAATATATACGATAATGGTAATATTTTTTGGTTAACAACCGCTGGATGTCATCGTGCAACATTGGAGACCAAAACAATTGGCCTAATTACGATATAAATGAGAAAAAAATCACAATCAAACTATATATGGATTTTGTGCTAATTTAATGTCCATGGCTGTATGTATACATAAATATTTGCCATAAATTAATGTATTTGCAAAATTTTTTTTCTAAAGGATTTTTTCAAAATTCAATTTCAATCAAGATGGAGATCCTGTAGAACACATCTTAAATATAGAGAACCATTTAAATACTTTCGATATCTTTAAACCGTTAGCAAATGATGTCTATTTCAATATCTTATATGTTACCCATTCTGTTTATTAAACAATGTAAAGCAAATTAAGTTTCCAAAAATGCATGTCTTTCTGGATAAAGTTTGTCCTGAACGAACACTTGTTGTACAAATAAAATCTAATTGTCAAAACACGTTACTTTACTTAATGCGTTCCGAAATGTATGACCAAATTATACACATTTTAGGAAGCATATGTTATTTTAGAATTGTTTTTTTTAGTAAAAATGTGATCAATATGTATAACAAATAAAAATTCTCTTATTGACCAATGAGCATCAACATGACAACTGTATTGCTTTAATTGTCTTTCTTTTATAATTTATTTAATTTAAACCCCCATTTAATAAATAAATCTTCAATATAAAGTGTTAATTTCATTGTTAATTTTTTTCATTAATTGAATTAGAAAAACAATGTTAATTGCCGCTAACAAATGTAAAATTAAAGTACATATTGCCAAGTGTATTAAATAAGAAATCTTTAAGAAATATCCCAAAATTGTGTTAAATTAACAGTTTTACAGTTCTGTTGTTGTGGCTGTATTTTTATTTCATTTTTACTTTGTTATATAAATAAATAAGTCTGCATTTTCAACCATCAGCCAGCCTAACCAATCATTCGTCTGTGCATGAGGTTTTGTGCAGAAAGTCTGGTTTGTTGTATTTGTATTACAAAGAAATGAACAGCCAGATCTAGAAGTAGTAACAAACTACATGTGCCTCAAGTCGAAATAAAAATAAAAAAATCTTGGCTAACAATTTTATGGCTTTTAACATACAATTATTGCAGGAATGACTACTTGCGCCAAATATGCAGGTATGTACATACAATGTCTGTCGACCATTATTCTTGCACATTGCACAGTGGATTGGAAATGTAATTTTATGCATCAATCACTGATATTCGAATACAACAGAAAATAAGTATTAATAAGCAATTCTTTTTTACATGGCTTAAAATGTTGATAAAAAAATTGAAAATGTTTCGACAAACCACTGTTTCTTTTTTCCATAGTTAATGTTGTTGTTTGCTAGAGTAAAAAATGTTTGGAATTTTTTCTTCTTTTTTGTGGTTGATTCTTTAAGTTAAAAAGTTTTACCATATTTTAGAACTGTTTAATCATTCAATTCACATATTCGACGGTGTCTTCTTGTTCTATAAGAGGGAATATGTCTCATAGTTGACCATCGTTTTCGATGGTATAGAAATTTCAGTTGCAATGCAATATAAAGTACACTAAAGCCAAGTACGTAAATAACGTAAAATATATGTATGTATGTATAGACGAAATACATACGTAAAGAATTTTAATTTTTTGTATATATCTATATACGTACATATACATGTACATATACATACATTCTAGAGCTAATGCAAAAAAAGTTGAATTAATTTGAAACACTTGTTTTAAGTAACTTTTAGTCTTGCAAATTGGTTAGGAAATAATCCAATAAAATGTAAAAATAATTTAAAGACGATGTCTGAGTGTGGTAAATAATAATTAACTTGTTATTTGTTGTATGTGTATGTTATTTATTATTATTATTTATTATTGATACCTAGAAAAAATCAGATGCCAAATTAAAAACCCATTAAAGTTTCCGATGTCATATTTAAAATATTTATTTTATTTTTATAGCAAATAAAATTTATATATTTTAAGTTTTGTTTGTTTTTCCGATAATACATATTCTATCAATACTATCAATAAAACAAGAACAACATTAAAACACAAAAGAAGAAGAAAAAAAAATTAAATGCAGCAAGCCACGCATTTACAATGAAAAAAAGGTTAAAAGAATAATAAAAAAGAAAAAAAAAAGAGAAAACATCATAAAACATTGCACATATAAATTACGCCCTATAATAAAAAACGTAAATAAATAAATACAATGGCAACACACAACAAGACTATAATACCGTTAAGTGTCACTAAACGATTAAGTGCAACACTACCAAGTTGAAATGTAACGTTAAAACATTATGATGAACAACAATAATTTCAACAAAACAACAATTATAAACACTATCAAACGCACTCATGGTGAGAATCAATTAAAACTGAAAGAAACAATACCAACAACAATTGTATAGAAATGATAACAATTTACAATCAAACACGTGCACACACACACACACTGGCACACACAAAAGAGAGGGAAAGGAAACAAAAATAAAAATAAAAACAAGAGATCAATAGACTTTTATTTGATTGGAATTAAATTAGACAACTATTTAAAAAGGCATAACAAAAAAAAAAACCAAAAAAAAACAGAAAAAATGTGTGTATACATATATGCATGTGTACGTATGCACGTATACGTATGAATACATACAAATGTTTTTTTGTTATTGTATTGTATTGTATTAACCTTATAATTAATTGATAAATATTTCTTTTTGAAAGTTTGAACTGAGCGCTACAACAGAAAAAAAATGTTTGAAGGTAATAAGATCAATAGAGTCTATCATTCGCCTTGTTTTAGCGTTCAATAAACAAAGCGTGGCAAGTAGATCGCAACATTTACGAAGGCAATCCCTGGTTTGAATAAATATTCCAGAGATGTAAAATATCATTTGTTATTAATTAAATTTTTCATTTATTTATTATATAAAATTATAATGATTACGTTAAATCATTACGCTTAGCTTAATATTTCTGGTCTTATAAACTTTATTAAAGAAGCGAATATATGAAAACGGGCGCTATCATTACAATTACGTATATTTTGCGTATTCAAATCAAATGCACATTTTTAATTGATATTTAACAAGTGTATTATAATATTGATATCTGGCAAGTATTCGATTTGCCATAATAGTGTCTATATGTTTGGGCTTTGAGTTTAACGACAATCTTCGTAGCCGATTTTGAAAATTTCGCCACATTATTGCAAATCATTCAGTGGTTCGAGGGCTGATGTTGTAATGTTATGTTAAAACCTTCTGTCCTATCCTAATAATTATAAAAAAATTCTCAAACATAACTTAGAAGACGCCAAACAGAGTTCAGAATATACTTGTTATTGCAGTAATCTGGTCAAATACACATGCCTATAAAATTATAAAAGCTTATTATTTAAGTTTCTAGTAAGAGATCAATAATTGATAACCCCGTTTTGATAGGCTTTGACGGCTCAAGTCATATAGAAAAGTTAAAAACATTCAAGCGATCGTTTATTGTGTTATCTCTTCCAATGACCAGTAGTACAAAAACAGTGTGAACTAAAAAAGAAAATCAATTTCCTAATTGCAATTTAGAAGTGCGTCTATAACACAAGGAAATCATCCACCCTGACGGTGACATCTGTAAGTGTTGGTGTTTTTTTTTTTTTGTTTTCTTCTTTTCATTGATCTCTTTACATTCTTCGTATATTTTTTGTTGTTTTCTTAACAAATACGTACTATAGTTTTAAATATTAGATTCCCATTATTTTTTTCTTTTTTTTTATTAAATATTTATTTATTTACTTCTTTGTTGTTGTTTATGATTTTCATTGTATTTTTCGGTGTACGATGTACTTTCAACTACAGACAATGAAAGATTATTGACTCTCTATTCAAGTCGTGTATTGGATTGCTTTGTTTGATTTTGAAACGAGATTTAAAATGAATTAGTGCTTGAAAGTATGGTAATTTTAATAAATATTTACATGTGGTACATTTTAATTATTTTGTTGTTTTTATAAATAATATGTAAATAAATATTATTTATGAAAAAATGAATCCAGATTTGCATATGGAAATGAATTAAACAATATCAAGAAACTTGTATTGAAAATAGATTTTATTTGCAAAAACAAAATTTAAAAACTAAAAAAAAGGAATGTCATTTGATTTATTAATTTGCTTTTCATTATAAAGTATTTTTTTTTTTTTTTTTTTTAGTTTTAAAACTTCTTTGAGGTTAAGGACATGCTGAATCAATCAAGCTTGAAATTATAAGCTTTCTAAAAAAATTAATTTTCAATTAAAATCGCTTACAGTTATGCATTTCAGTTAGTTTTGCTTTAAATATAGATTTTAATTTTAATAAGTTTGTTAATTATATTTGAAAACCTTGCACGATTTTCAATGTGCCACAACACAAATGCAAACACACTCTACATACATATGTATGTACATACATATATTCATGCATGCATACATACTTCAAAGCCTGCCTATTGAATATCTTGATGCCAAAAGCTACAAAAAAAACACACTTTATGTACGTTGAATATCATATGGTGGTTGGTAATGAAACCAGTTAAAAACAGAATTAAAATAACGGCACATAAACTACAAAAAAAAAAAACAAAAACAACTCACAAAAAGAGCTGAATTATTCATAATTTTTTAGTTAATTTCTATTTGTTTTTGTTTAATCAAACAAAATTTAAAAATAATTGGCATACAGAACAACATTTTAAAAGCATTAAAACAACCAATTTTATTTATTTATTTAACATAGACCGTATATGCTCGGTATAGTGTCTCTATGGGAATCGAACCTACGACCCTCTGCCAAATACTCTAGCACACTGCCCACTAGATTACCGGGGCAACAAGAAAGAAAGTTAATTAATCTTTCAAGTATTATGCAAAGTGTAACAGATGTTTATTGCACAATATTTTAATAATAAATTTACAGAACAAGAAACCCATTTTCACAAATATTTATTATCACATTTAACCACGTGAATGTTTAAATATACAAAAAAAAAATAAAGAAAAAAAAGTCAAAAACTAAATATGTACTTCCAAATTATCTGATGAAATAGTGGAAAAGAATGCCTCATCAATGAATTGATTTTTTTGTTGTTGTTGTTGTTGTTAATATTTGGTCAACTTAACTATGGTGGCAAGCCGCAAGAAGTGCTCCTTTTCAATATTTTGTTTATCACTACATTGTTTTATTCTTTATCGTTGTTGTTGGTATTTGTATTGTGTTTTTAATAGTGTTCAGCATGATATGAAGTTTTTAACAGTTTGTTGATAATATCTTTAGTAAATAATAAATATAAGAGAGAGGAAGAAATTCAAAAAAAATTCTCAATTCCAATTATGATTTTTGTTTTTATGTGTTGTTTCATTCAAAATATCAATAGCGTATTGATATCCAAAGAACGATGGTAAAAAAAATAATAAAAACTACGCATAAGCATAAAATCATAACATGTGTGGGGGTATGATGCCAGTTGAGACCACTATTCAAAGTGTAGAACAAATATTTGGTGGAACTACACAGTCTTACAAAACTTTACATGCGATAAACAAATATTAGAAAAACCGTTATTAAATTGAGGAATGACAACAATCCTCTAAATGGGAATAAAAAAATATTGTATTAAAAAATCCAACGTGCAAACATACATAGGTGAAGAAGAGTCTCCTCTCCTTCTTGATCTCTGCAACCTCTGCGGAAATCATTAACAAGGTATCGAAGACCAAACAAATGGAAAATCTGCTTAAATTGTTAATTTATATATTAATTCGTTTTTAGTTTAAAAAACAAATAGAATTTATTATAAATATCAATTTCACACATTCTTCACGAACTGATAAAAATTGTGATTTATGAATTCCTTACTACTTTTTTTTTTTTTTGCTTTAGTTTATAGTAAAATATGTGCCATACGTACATACATATGTACATACATATGTATATTAATATAAATGTTAAAATCCCTAATTTTTTCCATATCTATTCATTGTATTTCTATTCTATTCAATGTTCTTGTCTTATCGTTTGCCAACATTGTTAGGACTGTGTAGTACCTACATACATACTTATTTATGTATGTTTATTGATGTTGACTTTTTCAGTGCTTTCCATTTCCAATTAATGACGAAGTCACCTTATTGTGTATTGAATTGCGTTATTTTTTTTTTCTTTTTGTTTGTGTTTTTAACCGCGTGGGGGGCTTGACGTTGTATTGGTATCCATATTTCGTCGTGCAAGTAAAAAACTGTCATTCATTTAAAAAACAACACAGTGATACTAATCCATACATATGTATATCTACGCAAATACAATAAAAAAAATTATAATTTATTTGGTTTTTACCAAAATTTTATGTTTAAGAAGTGTAAATGAATCATATACATATGTATGTATGTATGTATGTTTAAACAATTTATACGCTGGAAGGTAAAATGAATAGGCCTTTTTTAAATGTTGCATTTAAAAAATTATAAGTAAACAAAATAATAATGTCCATTTAATGCAAAATTTAAGAAATCTTTAGAAAAGCATTCATAACATCGTTTGAAAACATATTTGTTTATATGTATGTACACTTCTAATAAAAAAAATACTTTTCCGGTGTTTTGTTTTTAATTTATTGGCAACACTCCTGTCTACAGTTAAGAAAACTAAAGTAATATCCTCTTATTTTACTTTAGCTTCCTTCGCTTGCACACACACACACACACACACACATAAACACTCACTTGTATAAAGAGATTTAAGTGTTGTGGTGCCTTTCAATCACTTGACATAATTGTTTTTGAAATTGCATAACGGTAATCATACACTAATGGACATAAGTACATACATATGTTATATGAAGGCACATAAGTATGTACCTATAAACGTACAACTGTAGATATATTGAAATATACAATAATATATATGAATGTATTCTGTATATCCATACATACATACATATATTTGTACTTGAAATGTATTTTTGAAAACATTTTCTTTTCTATTCTGTTCCAGAAAGAAAAAAGAACAACAATAAAAATAAAAGATTGTTGAGATTACGTTAAAAAGAAAGATTATGGGAATCAAGTATTTCATTCAAATCATTTTTAGAAGAAAATTTTATGTCAACATTGAATACAACTAGAAAATAAATGTACGTGCATAAGTACTAGTACATGCGAGTATATGTATATGTATTTATGTATGTTATAACATAATGTCTTTAAAATAAAACAAATAAAAAAGTTGATAAAACATACTCCATGTCATTTAAATGAACTGTCTTTACACCAATGGATTTTAAATTAATATCTACTTATATAGTTTAGTTTCATTAGAAAATATAATTTTTTTTTTAACAAAAGAAATTTTGTTCTTCGATCTAAAAATATCCTCTAAATACGTAGTTTTAAATTGTAAACAAAAAGATTTTTAATTTTTGGAAAATTATCAGCTTAAATATTTGTATATAACGCTTGTAAAACTATTTCGAGCAAAGAAAAAAAACTTAATACATACGTTTGTTCAAAATAGAGTTGATAATTTTACGAGTAATTCTATTATAAAATAAAAAGAAATCATAAAAATATGAAACATAAAAATAAATTAAATTAAATCCGATCTTATCTCCCTAGTCAAAACAAGATGTTTTAAAATGTCGTTATAAGTTAATAAAAATAGCAAACCACGTTTTTGCTCTTCCAAAAATTTCTACATATAGACGACAGTCATATGGAAAATAACTTAATGGAAAATAAAATAAAAATTTTGAGATTTTCAACCGCTACCAAAAGAAAAAAAACACAACAACAAATTAAGTGTTGTTATCATTTAAAAGAATGAAATTTTATTAAAGTATTAAATTTCTAGTAAAACCATACATATGTATGTATGTAAAATTTGTTATCATTTCAAATAATTTGCGTACATATGTAAGTATGTACTTATGACAATTAACATAAAATTTTCTTAACAAGTTATAAGTTTTCTTTAATTTAAATGCGAAATTTTCTACTTTTCCAAATACATAGTAAAATAAATATACTGATTAGAATCTTCTAAATAAGTTTAAACAAAACACTTAATTATATTAGTGAACTATTCTTATAATTTTATAATCAACTATTAGATCTTAAGTGGTCATTTGTCATGAGAAGCTGAAAATGAGTGAATTTTTACGTAAACCTTAACGATAAGGCGCTTATCAAGCTAATAGCCTTCTATATTTTTTAAAATAATAAGACTTTAAGACTTTCCTAAATATACCTAGAAACAATTATAAAAATGTTGAGATTTTCGAGAACTCCTTAACGGATTTGCATATTTTGTTTTGAAGCAGTTATAAAATGTTTAAAAAAAATTTTCAACGGAAGGGATCTGTTTTTATCATCACAAGAAAGTAAAGAAATTCGTTTGGTAGGTAGGTGGTCAAAAGGCGAGAAGGTCTATTTGCAGTACATCTAAGCCAGTCTTTTATACGCTCACTATAAAGGGTTTATGTAGGAAATCCGTAGCTTTAACAACTCCAATTCACGTGTCATGTCTGGTACAGCGGCATCCCCACAATATTAGCATCTTCCACCACGATGACTAGGCAATAACATAAAAAGTGCTTCATCATTTCGATGGCTCGCATTGACTCACAAACGTCGTAGCAATATTTTCGCCTGCTTTCTCAGCTTATTCAGTATATTCACTTTCTCATATAATGTCTATCATTCTATACCGGGAGAAATTGTTATTTGCTTTTTTATATGCCAGGAAGGCCATTGATACAGTATCCCTGGACGTTATTGTCATTTGATTATCAATAAAGATATTTAAATTTTTATATTTGAAGTATACCGAATTTTCGCATGTACTTTCGCTTGAAAGTATGTTGTTTGGTTTCTAGTTATTCTACATTGAGGCCCAGTCCCATCCTATCTTTATGTTTAGAGCCATAACAGTCGCAGGAATTCCCCACGGTCAATGGATCCATTTGCGTTAAGCCAGTATTCTAATTAATCTCTAGTGAAATGACTTATAGCACTGTTTGATCTATTCCCCCATTGTCTGGCGCCTCATGTACCATTATCGCTTATCCGAATCGGTTGGATAGAGAACAGTATCCTTGTACGTAATGTCCTCATTATACCACTCATTCTAAGAAATTCATTAGAATTGAATCTGCTTTGTTCTCAGAAGTGTTTCCTTAAGATTAGAGGATATAGAAAATCAATCAATTTTGGAAATATGTACACCATCTATACCCATTTGTATGTGCATATAACGTGGCATTATAAAAAAAATTATATTCCCTCTTATAAAATTTTATTTTATGATGCAATAAATACCTGTTTAGCTAAGAAAAAAATTGCTAATCAACTACAAAGCTGTTCGAAAATATATTCGAAATAAAAATTTTGAAGCTGATTAGTTGACGGTCAACGATTAAGAAAAACATCACATGAATTATTGCTATTATTTGTATTTTCAAATATGTACCTTCAATTTGTATCATTAATTTTACTTGTCAATGCCTTTGAGAGAGTTAATTTTACTTTTAATTTAAAAAAAAAAATGTACAAAATACAAAAAAAAAAAAAAAGAGTTCAACAACAAGTTAAACAGTTAATAAAAATCTTAAATTCTTATCGCTGTCATTATCGTCATCTGAATTTGTTTCTTCTGATAACATGTCATAATATGTATGTATTATAAAGTCAACAATTTTGTTGATTTTCATTTTTCTATGGTTGGTTTTTTTTCCATTAAGTTTCTTTAGTTCATAACTAACAATCATAATCTAATGTCGGCGGCTGGCCTTAAGCGCTTGTTTGAATTATTTTCACATTGTTACTAACGCGTTAAACAAAAGGTAAATTTTTATTTTCGTATAATTTTTTTTTTTTTTGATTTTACTCCACTTGTACTAACTAATAAGAGTTAAAAAGTGATTTTTATAAACGTTAGTGTAGTAACTAAAATTAAATAATTGAAGGTTTTATTGAAAATTATGGCATAATTTATTTCGGTGGCCCAATCAAATTATCTTTAAAATGCTATGAGCCATATTATGGCACCAGTACAGGTGCCATTGACAACCTCGCCGTTAAGAGTTTTCACATGCAGTTCTACTACACCATAACAGTGTCTATAGATATAAATTCATTATTTCTGGTTTGTAAATCGAGCAAAGTCAGCGTTTGATAAGATATAAATACGAATTCGCTTTCTACTATAGCAAAAGCATTAGATTAAAAATTAACTACTGATTAAATCAACATTTATTGAGCTTATCAGCCCACCATATATAAACAAAAACAGTGCCACAATGCCATTTTAAGATTTCACTTAATAAAATCAAGTAGTGAGTGGTGGTGATACGATATTATACTATATAGTAAACAAGTGTATATTTATTGTTATGATTAGAACGTTATTATTATTACGTTTCATGTAACAAATCTTTGCTTGACAATAACAATAATATTTGTTGTAAAACAAAAACATACATACATATATTGAATGAACTGAACGGGTGAAAGTCTCAGAATCAACAAAAATCAATATATAGTGGGCAGATTTATTGTTTTGGGAATTTTTTATGACGTATTTAACATGCATTTAGCAATTTAACAATATGAAGAAGACTTATTAATCAGCAAAGTAAAGGAAATGTAGGAAGCATTCACTGCACACTGACTGTTCATTGCCCCTTAATATTGTTATTTGAAAGTAACGTACATTAATAAATATTGCTGCGACAATAAATAATACAATAAAACTGGCCAAACAAATTCTTGTTTCTTATCTTGTTAATATGTAATATCATTTTAAAAAGTAACTTTTTATATTAAAACAAAAAAATTAAATAAAATATACAGATATGGTATAATTAATAGCAGTATAAATTAGAGCAGCATGTATTAGCAACACTGTTTTTCGATAAGAAATATTATTGCTTAAATATTATCCAAACAGTATATCGTTGGTCTCATGTAGAAAGGCCCTAACTCACATTTTTTTCGAAATTGATTTTTTTGTGATTCCAGTGTATATTGGTGTTAAATGCATTGGATTCACAAAAAAATCAATTTCGAAAAAAGTGTGAGTTAGGGCCTTTCTACATGAGACCAACGATATACTGTTTTAATGCTTAGTTCGCCCTGTTGTATAAATAAAATTTCTAATTTTAAGTGAATTTAATGTTATCAAAATTTTCGATTTTTTTTAATGAAATCAACACACAGAGAATGGCCCCTACTTTCGTTGGAATACCTGAAAGTAATAGAAGGGAAAAGGTAGTACTGTGCCTTAAATCGACATTGAACATTTTTTAACCGAATTGTTTTATACAGAAAAAAAATTTTAAGAATTTCAATTAAAAAAGTATTTTTTTATACAGAAAAAAAATATATTTTTATATATCAAAATATGTAAAAACTATGGTTTATAATGTATATCAATAACAACGTCAAAACTTAGACAACACCTTGATACTGTTATTTGTGTTGTGATAAACTGTATACACATACATAATTTCCTTTAACACAATTAAAATATTTCCCTTTGTTTAGAAATATACGCGTTTTTATATGCAAATAATGGACAACACTGCACTCTTTTGTTCTTAAAATGAAAACAAGAAAATCACCTTTATGCACTTACCCCCAAAAGGCACACATACATATGTATATGCCAACAAAATAGTTTGTGTTTATTGCAATGGATGACATTTTCATTCATGCTTAATTCTGTATAATTATGTGTATGTGTGTACAACTGAACCTAAGCATGCACACATATTTAATTCTTTATCATTGATTTGTGTATTCATATTTTGTTTACCAACAATAATAATAATAATAATAATATTAATTAGTTAATAAATAGAATTACTGTACATACCTACACAGATTAGTGTATTATTTTTGTTGTTCAACAAAATCTTCACTTTCAATAACAAAATTTATTACACTTCTATTTTATTTTTTAAGTTTAATTTGCTTTAAATTTGTTGTTGTTATTATTGTTTATAATAACAATTTTACAAACTCGTGGTTTAAAACATTGACAATAATTAACACAACGAGAATAATATGAATTAAATTACGAGATAGAAAATTAAGCCGCCGTTAGAGAAAAACAAAACGAAAACACTAAAAACAAACTATAGAGAGTTGCCATTACTATGCAACTTTGTAAAGTAGTGGGTAAATAAGAACTGAGCAAGAGGAAAACGCAAAACTTTAAACGAATACTAAAAAGTGTGTTGGTATGTGTGCATACAATGCATGGCAAATAAGATTTAATTCGTTTTATATCAAATTATAACGTTGTTTGCTATTAGAGTTTTTAATTATAATTAAATTTAAATAAATAGTTATATGGAAAGAAAATATTTAAAAATTAGTACGCATTTTCAAACAAATTTTTTTATGAGTTATATGATTTATGATTCAGGAATATTTTTTATGCTTTTAAATTTAAATTTGACAAATTTTTATTTGAAATGCAATGCAATTACTTTTTTATATTTTATTTTCCTTTTGAAATATAAATTATTTATAAAAAATATAATATGTTATTTTACATTTTCACATTTTGGCAATAACAAAAAAAAAAGGTGAATAGCATTTGAATGTAATGAATCATTTCGAAAGGACCTTTGATCTATTTAGCATATAGCTTATTGGAATACCATATAAGATATTATTATTTTTTTTTTTATAGATTTTACTCTTTTTTATTGTTATTTTTATATTTATTATTTTGAAATTGCGAACAAAAGAAATTGCAAAATGTTTTCTTTGTGGAAAATTGAAATTATGGCTTAAAGCCAATATTTTTTCTTTTTCACTTTTTAGCCGATAAAAAAGTATTAAATAAATTGTCACACTCGTGTTCTTTTCTTTTTTATTATTAAAATATTTAATATGTTATTTAATAAACAATGTATGCATACATACATACACACATATGTATGTATATATATTTATGTGAAATACTCTTTTTTATTATTAAATTATTTTTCACAGATAATCGAAAGGAATTAATTACTGTGTCGAAATATATATAATATTTAAAAAAAAAAAGATCATTAACATTTTATAAATCATAGAATAATGAATTGCGCTTTTACTTTAATTGTCTTTCTTTTTCAATAAAATATTTATTTCGGTTAGTTATGTTATACCATATTTATGTGTAATTATAATTATTTATTATGATTAATATGCTCAGCACATATGTATGCAAATAAGTTAAGAAAGAAAAGAATTAAATACATAAATAAAGAAATATTTATTTTGTTTTATTTTTATTGTATGTATTTATAAGTGTATGGTTAAAACACATGTATACAAAATGTATTTACATATGTATGCATACAACCTACGTATGTATTTTTAAATGTACGACCGATAATAATAATAATAATAACAATAGACAACCAAAAATACCAAAAAAAAAAAAAAAGTTGAAACACAATTATAAAAACAATTCTGTATAGGGCTTCCTTTCGTCACACTTGTTAATTTGTACAAAACCCCATAATATTGAATTTTGTTTTGTTGTTCTTTTCTTGTTCTTCTTTTCACTATTTCATCTTCCCATTTGGTATTTGCAGTTTAAGCTGTAAATGACAAGAACAACAAAATTTAGCGATAAAGAAATGAAACAAATTTAAACGAAAACCTAACAATTATTCAAACTCTTTTTCAAATATAACGGTCAGAATACCGTACGTACATACTTTTCTTAATAAAATATTTCATGCAATACATCGTTCACCGCTACATGCTGAGTTTACACGAAAACTTTACATATGTATGTATGTATATCGTATGTAAAAACACTTATCGTGCAAACTAAGCTTTAAAGATAATGTAGTATGTCACACGGTTTAAATGTTATGTTAGCCACAAACAATGTCTGAAAACTCTTACTTGCTTTTGTTTTAGAAAATATTTTAAATAATTAAATTGTTTATTATTTATATTAATTTATTAATAAAACGTTTTTTTCCTTTTTTTCCATTCCATTCTATTTCAGTATAATAAATGGCAACAACAAATCAAAATCAAAATAATCGAACTGCAGATGAACCGGCTGCCTCTGAATCTTTGGTTAACAAAGTTATAGACGAAACAGATGAAGTTGATAAATCTACAGCAGCTGTTGTCATACCACCGGATAGCGGTTGGTCGTGGGTGGTTATGGTAGCATCGTTCCTCTGCTGTACAGTCATTGATGGTATAGTCTTTTGTTCCGGATCTCTTATACCACCACTCGCCAAAGAATTCGATGTGCCAGCTGGCTATGTGGCATTTGTATCGTCTCTGCTTAGCGGTTGTTATCTAATGGCTGGTCCATTTGTAAGTGCATTGGCCAATCGTTTTGGTTTCCGGCCTGTAACTATAGCTGGTGCTTTATTTGCAGCTGGCTGCTTTATTGTATCCAGTTATGTTCAAAGTGTCGAAGTTCTATTCATAACGTATGGCGTTTTGGGTGGCATTGGCTTCTGTATGGTTTATATACCGGCTGTTGTCATCATTGGTTTTTACTTTGAGAAATGGCGTGCATTGGCTACTGGCTTAGCCATGTGTGGTTCAGGTGTTGGCACCTTTGTTTTTGCACCCTTAACCAATTATCTATTGAAAACATACAGCTGGAGATCCACAATGCTGATTCAAGGTTTCATTATTATTTCGTGTTCAATATTTGGTTTGGCTTTTAGACCGATTCAACCACTTACTTTAGCGGTGGCTGACATAGAGGAAGAGGAAAAGAATAAAAGGAATGGTCACGGCAATTCAGTTGCACCAAAGCCACAATTTGCTACAACTGCCTTTAGTAAACCTTTGCCTGAAGGCCGCTTTGCCTACTCTATGCCCAATTCAGCACATAACACCTATGTGGGGGCCTCACCAAAACATCACTATCCCACTGCTGCTGAAGTCTTTAAGGGAGCAAATTTCGAACGCCGCCTTTCGGGTGTGTCGGGCAAGGGAACTGAACTCAAGAATCTACGCAAATCTCAACCCACCACACCTAATGGTGACACTCAGCAAATGCCTTTCAATCTCCATAAGGAATTGACCACAGTCGGCGAAAACGAGGAAGAGACTGAAAATGAAAACTTGTTGGAAACCGAGGTTAAACCTACTATTGTACAAGGTCGCCGCCACACTGTGTCCGGCAGACGTCCACCAAATATTGGCAGTCGCAGCAATGTCGGTTCACAAGATGCCGTCAACACAAGCGTCACTAGACCTATGTATCGTGATGATATTTTCTTCACCGGCTCCCTTACACGCATACCCCAATACCAATCGCAATCATCCTTGGCTTACCATATGTCCGTTACCCGTCTACCCACCAAACAGGAGGAAGAGGAAGTGCGTTCAAAAGGTTGTCATTTATGTCCTGAAGCCGTACGCCGTACCTTGTCTACCATGTTGGATGTAACACTCTTAAAATCTCCCTCATTTATGTTATTGGCTTTCTCCGGTTTTTTGACCATGATGGGTTTCTTCGTGCCTTTCACATACTTAGTGCCCCGAGCCAAGGCAAATGATATGGATGAGGGCGTGGCAACCGGTGTTGTTGCCGGCATTGGTTTAATCAATACCATTGCTAGGATAATGTGCGGTTCCATCACTTCGTTCCCCAGTGTCAAGCCATTGCTGTTGAACAATGTTGCCATTACAGCTGGCGGTATTGCAACGATTTTAAGTGGTGTCATCGTCACCACCGCCAGTCAATGGACGTTTGCTGTATTTTTCGGCTTTTGTATTGCCTGCTTCTCGGCATTGCGCTCAATCATAGCTGTCGAAATGATTGGTTTAGAAAAACTAACAAATGCTTATGGTTTCCTGATGTTGTTCCAAGGTATAGCTGCTACCGTAGGCAGTCCCATTGCCGGTGAGTCATTATTTGCATTAAATTATAACGATTTCGTCAGAAAAGTTTCTTTTTTTTTTTTTTGTTTAATTCCAATTCAATGTTTACATGAATTAAGTAATAAATACGATACAGTATATATTTATATATCATAATACAAACATACTTTATATAGACGTTAAAATTAAATTTTTTATTAAAAATTGTATATGTCTTACAGGTGGATTGTATTCTATGACAAACAGCTATGATGCTTCGTTTTACTTTGCTGGTGGATTAATATTGGTGTCGGCCTTCTTGTGTTATCCCTTGACTATGGTATCCAACTGGGAGAAGAGGAAGAACGAAGAAAAGGCTGCACAAGCATTACCTCAAGCCTAAATTTAATATTAATTAGAATATTAATAATTAAATAAAAATAACAACTGCAATCCTAGACTTACTACACTTAAACGCAAACATAAACAAGAATTAAAAGTTGTAAGAAAGCAAGGCAGAAGTATAGTAAAATATTTTGTAATTTTTATGTTTCTTCCTCATACTTAAAGCAGGAATTAAAGTTTAAATAGTTAAGAAAACAAAAACACTTAAGAACACATAACTAACAATAATTTAAAAACAAAATAAAGTTTATATTTTGTTTTTTTATTTTTTTTTTTTTTGTTATTAATTAAACATGATTTTTTTTTATTAAGTTATTTAAAAGAAAGATAAAAGAAAATATTGAACCACATGCAAAATTAAAAAAAAAAAAATAAAGAATTAAAATAAATTACCATTGAAGCACTTAGTTTTAAAAACTTGCCTTAAAATATTTTTTAATAATAATAATAGTAATGATAGAAAACAATGAAAAATTAAAAAAGGTGATCAATTAAGACTGATACAGGTTTTACTATTTTTATTACAGTTATGTTTTAAATTTTGTAATAAAAAAAAAAAAATAATCAAACAAAACAAAATACTGAGAATTAAATTAAAAGGAAAACTGCAGAAGAAATTATTTAGCAAAACTAACTAATTAAAGAATTAATAAAAAAAAATAAATAAATAACTTAAGACTACCTGAAAACGAATGTTATGAAATGTTCTGTAACAGAATACCATGTAATAGAGTCATATACATACATACAAGTTTATTAATAAGTATAGCTTTTTATATTTACAGACACATAAATATATTCTTCTATTGAAACGAAATAAACTTTTTTAAGTACATACACACATATGTATATTATTTTTAAGAAGTCTTCGTATACAATTTGATTGATCCCTTTTTAACAAAAATTTTAAATTAAAAAATAAAAACAAAATTAAAAACAAAAAAATTATATTTTCTTCTTTTAAGTACGCTGTTGATCAGCTTTATGAATAAAATTATAACAACAAAGAAAATACATGTAGCAAAATTAGAGTCGGTCGGTATACATCGACTATTCGTTAATCTTAAGCACTTGAGACTCATGGTTTAAGCTAACAAAAACTAAACAAATAAGAAAATAATAAAAAAGAATATATTTTGAATGGATTTTGAACAGGAGGTGATATTTGTTCATGCATCGCATTGTGTTGGAATATAGGAAAAATAGTTAAAGGAGAAAGGAAAGAAATATAAAAAATTTCTGAAAAATTATTTAATAAATCCGTTAATTAGGCATTGAAACATAAAGTCAGCCAAACATTAGTTTCGGAAAAGTCGTCATATTATCGAATAATTCAACAGAAGTATTGTTTTCGATAAGAAAATTATTCTGCGCCGTAAGTTATGCAAAATTTTAATGGACTTCTCTTTTAATACCAATTAAAGAGATATGAATTAACAATTTTTTTTTTGCCTATAAACAAACAACTTGCCGCCAATCAAATACAATAATCAATGATAATAAAATATTTAAATTCAAATTTTACATTTTCCATCAACTGACTCTAACAAGTGCTTCTGGTTATTTACACTACTTAATAAGTTTTTATTGAATAAATCGAAAGTGCCTTCCAATAAAAGTTGTAAAATAATAATTGAATTGAATATATTTTAAAAAATATTAAAAATACATATATCTTTTTTAATTTTAAAATTTATATTTTATTTGCAATACTAGTTTTTTATTTCAAAATTAAAAAAAAAAAACATAAACTAATTTAAAATTACTCTTAAGAGACTTTTAACCTTTTATTATTAAAAAATTGTTTTTTTCTTAAAAATAAAAAAAAGTTTAATTTACTGTTTAAGAAGCATATGTTTCCAACAATATATTGTTGGCATGAGAGATTAAAATCAAATAATTAATTATAACACACAGCAAAATGTTGAAAATAGTTTTAGTAATTTTGTTTTGTAATGAATTTATTTATAAAAAAAAAAATTAACGAATAAAGAACTAATAAGTCTCAATAAATAACTATTTAATAGTTTTTTTTCTATTATTTCAATATTTAACCCAAAATAGTTACTTTCTCTATAGATGTACATCATACATACACACATACATATTTATGTATAGCATACATAAAAAGGCATGCATAAAAAGGTAATCAAAGTAAATAAAATATGTTAAATTATTTCGATTTTCATTTCTATTGTAAAGTTAATGTTCGATCAATCTTTATTCTAACAAGTTCCAATTTTTTTAGAAACAAACCAACAGGTGGTTTTAAAGCAAAAAATATATGAATACGTAAAATCACAAATCAATGTAAATGTAACAGTGCAACTGAAAATACTCTTTTCAATTTGTTTTGCAAAATTTTATGAAGGACTAGATATAAGTTAATATCTTAACAGTAAAATTAATAATAAAGATGGTTTGTAATCTTTAAGCTTTATTGTGGATGATGAGTTTACTTCTCCTGATTTAAACTATTAATGAATTCTTCAAGCTTCTCTTGGATTTGTCGTACTTTAACTGAAATTGTTAAGAATAAAGATGTAGTAATTAAAAAAAAATATATAAAAACTTTTTAAAAAATTTAAATTAGTTTATACACTCACTTAATTCCTCTGCCAAAGTTACACGTTTGCCTGTTAGTAAATGAGCCTTCTTTTCGTCGTCTTCGCTAAACTCATCCAATACATCTTTAATTTCTCTATCTAGTCTTCTGGCTTCACGATTTATAACCTGTTGACGTAAAGCGTTTCCAGTCACTCGTATCACTTGTTGTATACGCCAAAATAGAACCACATCACTGCAATTAATCTATAATTTATAGAGAATAATTAGAACTCATGCTTATTGTTCTTTTTTTTTAATAATTAAAGTCCTATTATAACTTACCACACATTCAGAGCCTTGTTGGCTGTAAAGATAGTAGGCCTTACGACAGTCATTTGCTCTGTGTAACGCTTGTTTAAGGAAATGTCTAAAAATAAAAACAATAAAATATTTAACTATAAACAAAGCTTTTCAAAGAACTTTGAGCTTTGGTTTATTTAACTCCAAATCCAAATCTATCGTTAAAAACTGCAACTACAGTTTTCCGAATTAGCGTTCAATAGAACCAGCGAGTATTACTATTGCCTCTAATATAATATTATTTTACTGACCTTCTGTAAACGGGAAACCAGGTTTGTCTAATATAGTCAGTATCAACCTCAACGCCCTCTCTCTGTAAATTTTTACGTACTGTTGTCAATTCATCATATGTTAATGTTGGCAAATGTTTCTTAAATAAATAGAAAAAAATCAATGATTTTTCCTTTGGGACTTTCCGAGTAATCCTCTATGTAATCATTTACAACTTACATCATCATTTCTTAAAATCTTATCCAATTCAGTTTTTACATGTCTTCGTTTACTTTGGTCTTCTGTTAAAGATTTCCAATGAGTTATGCGAGTAAATTGTCCTGGACCAAACATTTCATTTAAGGTCTCTTCAGTCAAAGCTAATTTAGCTTTAACTGAAGTTTCCAAAAATTTAACTGCTTGATCCCATTCAGATTTATCGTGAACAAAACGATCTTCCAAAGTATTCAATTGAATAACACGTAACATATCAATTGCCTTATCTTCCCACGAATGTCTACGTATAGCTTCGTCTACAACGGCAGCTTTTAGATTATCAAAGATATCGTCGTGATCTGGTGACTTTTTAGCCTTTTCCATAAGAGTTATGAATTCTTTTTGTAGTGTTTCCCAACCTTAAAAAAACGTCAAACAAGATTGTATATTTTACTTCGTTTACCCACTGATGTATTTATTTTTTACTAACCTGCTTCCACGGATTTGGCAGGTAAAGCCTGTTCAGCCCATTGTCTTAATTTAATGTCTACCATAGTGTTAAAAGAATCTTAAAAATATTAAATTTATAATTAATACTTTCGGGCGATTGTATATAACGTGTATGTATTATTAGTAAACAATAAGATTATGAATTAAAATGGAAAACATCTGATAAAATGATGGACAAAAGGAAATCAATTTCAAAAATATGTCATTTAAAGTATTAAATTTACTCTGATTATTATTTGTAATGTTTCATAAATGTTTGTGCAATTTTAATACATTGTGTTATCTGAGGCATCTGAGACATGGAAAATACAGGATGACATGAATTCTTATCAAATCAACGTTTAATGAATTTTTTCTTAGAATTTTAATCACGATTGCCAGAGGGAGAATAATTATAATACAAGAGAATTTTTATTACTGTTGATTTAATAGAAGTCATAAGAAAATTATAAAGATTTCTAAAAAAAAGGCACAAAAATGAAATCCTATAATTGCATATCATGCCAATGTTATAAAAGAAATCTTGACAATATTATTTTATTAACATAAGTATAGGCATATTTACAAGAGTTAATAAACAAATAAGAAATGATTTTCTTTTTCAGTCTTAGTGGAGATTAAGGCAAGTTGTTTTGCGGAGTATCATTGATTTTGACATTCGAATGTCATCACTTTAATTTTAAAACACGTAAATGAAAGCTTGATTATGTTTTGCTATGTCCGATAAAACAAACTAAAAATAATATAACATAATATTACTTTGAGAACCTGACTGTGCCGCCGGAAGATAGATATTTTCAAATACATAATTTGAAAGTTTCTCCCACAGCTTTTCATTTAAAGCTTCCTCCCATTTCTTGGCAGAAATTTGAGATAACGTGACAACTTCATCTAAAATTTCGCCTTTAGCCTTGTCAAATAGTTCATCACGACCAGATTCGCGCAGTCTGTAAGAACGTAATTGTCAGACATGTTCCAAGAAATATTAAATAACAAACCTGGGGAAATTGTTCTTCCACTCGGTTTCCAAATTAAAGCGTGTGGCCTTAAAAGCATCAGCCTGTTGTTCTATTGTCTCTCTAACCATTTTCCAAAACCGATCGGAAACAGCTAAACTAAGATTACGACTGGTGACTTGATGTGGCATAATAACACCTCGACGTCTTTGAAATTGCAAACATATATACATTAACATTGGTTTTTCTTTTTTTTTTCTTTAAATGTCAAATACTTACTGGAACAGTTTAGAATTTTTAAAAAACTCTTCTTCATATTGCCTTATGGCTTCTATGCTGTCATCCTTTCGACCTCTGCCAGTGACAACTGCATAATAGCCTAAAGCTTTCATAGGGAATAGTTTTCCAGAGAGAATTTTTCTTATCTGTTAAAAAAAAAAATAAAGATAAATGTTATTTCAATGTAAAGCATTGGCTATTACCCTGTCGGGGTCGGCTAATTCTTCAGCTAAATCCACTTTTGTGAGTACGAAAATAGTGCGACGTCCCAAAGGATCACATTGCATTACCAAATCTGTAACATTGCTACGTTCAGCATCTACAGAACCATCTTGTATGCATAGAATTATAGCATTTGGATTACTCATATAATGTTTAGTCATTTGATGTATAGAATCTTTGGTGTCTGAAGCCATATCAACAGTCATTGTCTACATTAAAAAAAACTTATTTCAAGTATTGAACCATTAATAAACTAACGCATATACATACCGATATAATACCAGGCAAATCAACTAAAACCATACGTTGCAAACCAGGACCCTTAACAGTCATTGAAATAACTTCATTGCTAACAGTTTTGCCGCCTCGTACGGAAGCTCGCATGCGAAACTCAACTTCTCGTCTTAATTCAGCCAAATCCGATTCTTTATTTAAATCATATTCTCGATCAGAATCACGAAATTGTGCCACGTGATAAGGACCCTCTGCTAAAGTCACTTTTACTGGAGCTCTAGTCATCATTTCCCCACTACCACGTGGGAAAATACGTGCCTTGGCTATTGATTCCAAAACTGACGTTTTACCACTACTTTGATCCCCTACAACAACAACACGAGGCAAATGATCGGCCATGGAATAGCTGGTATCATAGCCCGAGAGTTCATCCAAAACTTCAGAATACATGTCGATGAGAGATTTTTTAATTTTTTTAGTGGTGGTCTTTTTATTTTGTTTCAAAATCAAAAACTGCTGACGCAATTCACGATTTTCCTTTTCCATTTTTTCCAATTCTTTTTGATATTTAATTTGAACGTTCATAATTTCAGTTTGTAAGCTCTCAACTTGGTTTTGTAATGTTTCTGCAACAGTTGATTTACATACAAATATACATAAATTAAATAATAATTCAAATATTTAAAGAAGACTTACCATATTTTTTGCGACTTTCATCACCAGAAAGACTTAAGGCAGCTACGGTTGTTTTTGATTTGATGTCATCTTTTGCTAAACCAGAAAGGGTAAAGAAAGGGGGGAAAGAAATTATAATTTAATTATGTTTTATGTAAATTCATCTCTCACTTTAAAATCTTGTTCTATATAGTATGTATTAATTAAAAAGGAAAGGTAAACATACATTCAATTTTATTAGTTCCTTGATAATCGGCTGCCTCAATAGCGTCATCCAAACGGTTATCGAACCATTGCCTCCATTCGTCTAATTTTTCTTCCCCAAGTCGTTTCAGTCTGGGATCTGTATATGTGAAAACATAAACCCATATTTTTTTAATTCGTATGTTCAGTTAAATGATGTTTCTTTTTTGTTCTATTAATTAGAACTTGTACTTCTTGTTCACACTGCAAATATGCTGATATTGTACATATAATTCAAAAAGAACTAAAAGGATACACATATGTATGTATTTATATATAGTACAGTCTAATTAGTAGTATTTGCGGTTATGAAAAATGAACTAATTGTATTGCTTTAACTAATCTGTGCTGATTTAAAATATGAATACAATGAAATAAGAAAAATATATTTATAATACATCGATCACATGACCAGGTAAAATTTGCTTACACATGGAAATAGGTATAAAAGCTCTAATAACATAAATTGCAATAGAAAATTTACATAAACAATTTTTTCATCCAATCTTGGAAATATATAAATATATTCGACTAGAATTTATTATAATTGTAGTAACTAACAAAGAGAACACTATGTTGCAAATGAAATGATATAATGGTCAGTAGAGAGTATTATCTTTTGGCAAAATTAAATTAAATTATTAAGTAAATATACTTTAAATACATTTGATATATCCCTTATGTAATAGTAGCTGTTAGTTACAGACGTAAAAAATGTGTGACTAAATAATGTGTTATTCACTATTTTCGGATATAGTATACTTGGACGTCATTTTAAAGTGAGAGATAGAACCGATTTATTGTCATTTCAATAAGATTCGTCAATACGTACCAATTTCAATAACGTCCTTAACGGCACCTCCAATTTCAATAAGAGTCTTTGAGAATTGGCTCCATTTTTCGCCCTGAGGCAAAGCCTCTTCAAGCCATTTTAGGTCGGGTAAACCATCTTTCCAGTCTTCATATTTCTAAAAGCCAAAGTTAAATAGAACATTTTTATACAGTACAGCAGACGAAACTTACTTTATTTAAAGTCATGCCACCACCTATGGCACCGCCCAACAATAAATAGCGCAACTTGAGAGCTCCTCTTAGGATACGTACCACCACCATGCCATAGCCACGATTTGGAGGTATTGTCCAGCCGCGTGGACTTAAGGGCACTAGGAAATCATTGCCCCGATGGTGACGATAATTGCTACCACTATTCGTGTTGCGTTGATGTTGATACTGATTCCGACCCAATCTTTGATTTAGAGTGGAATAATTTGTTGCGTGACACGAGACTACGATTTTACTGCACAAATATTTCACGCGATTGCTGGTATCGCTACATTTTGTATTTGATCGTGTGTTATTAGAAATAAGAATAAACAAAAACATGAGTATTTATTTATGTTTGTGACGATTTTCTTAAAAATACAGGCATCCAGATGACAATATGTTTATTCATTGTATCGTCTTTTTAAAGTATATATTTTCTCATTCAACTTTTTTGCGAACGCCAATTTCATAATGCGTCCTTCGAATCATTGCTCGAAATAAACAACTTACCGGTAAGCGATGTTTTTGGTCGCTCGTAACATTCTTTAGTGGGTCTTGACTTCCTTTACTTTCTACAAACCGTTTAAAGAAAAGCCCCGGTTTAATCAGAATCTTTTTGAGTGAAAATAAAAGTGAAAAAATCTTTTATTCGTTCTTCAGCGGCAGCAAATTTCTGATGATGACATGAGATCGAATTTGTTCTTGTAAAATAGACATCTGTTATGTCAAATTCTATTGGCTCTCTTTCAATGCGTGTGTTCAGTGAAAGGAACATAATAATATTGAGAGATGCCAGACTTTTGAAAAAGTTTTTGTTCATATTTTATGTTAAATATCTGCAATTTAAAAAACGCTTGTTTTATAATTAAGGACTTGTCGAAACAAAACATTTTGCGTATAAACGGCTGGGAGGATCATAGAAAGTTTTTTCTGAATTTATTTGTTTATAAATTAGAATGTAACTACAAATTATTTTAAAACTATTACGAGCTGAGTAGCTTCGTTCTGTGTGGTACGTATAGCAGATCAATCCTTATCGGGACACGACACTCTCTACAATAGACTAGCTCACTAGCCACTTGTCTACAAAGTCAACAGTTTTTAATCTTTTCATTTGTTATACATTATAAACAATTTCAAAAGAATATTAACTAATGAACTTGTTTTCGGATTTGAATTATTTTTGTTTTTTTTTTAATATTTTATTTGAATTCAAACCTTAGGTATATAGTAGTAAGAACTTTTCGAATTGAATTGTTTCCAATATTATAATCATTAATAATCATGTTAAATGAGAAGACACTTTTAAAGGTTCAATCTATACTTTTTATTATTATAATTTTTTTAAGAATCTGTATTTATTTTGTATTTTTATTTAATAGTTATTACACGAATTATTAGTTGTTTTTATTAGCTTTGTTTATTTCTTGTTCTTGTTTCTGTGTGGCCATTTTATCAAATGTAGCGATCATATTTTATAAATTGCCAAATCAAATAAATATTGCATTGATTAGTTAGCTATTTGAAAACAATAGAATGTAAAGGATGACTATGATGAGTTAAACGGAGAGCAACAAATTGGTAGTCTTAAGTATTTTTAAGTGTGTGTATGTATGTAATAATGCTGTGTGTTTATATATATATATATATATATATATATATATAATTTTAATGCACATTTGCGGAGCGCAAAATAGTGAATGTGTACTTTAACTTGAATGTTGGTAGGGATGTATGTGTTAAGTCGTATTTTATAAATAATATAGAGTATAGAGATTACACTTAATATTAATATTAAATTAAAAATAAACTATGCAAATATAGAAATATATAAGTTTGTATATTATTATTATTATTGTTTTTTTTTCATGTGTTTGTAGGATTTTTTCTGAAATTTATCCTTGTTTTATTTGTTTTTATTTTGTAGTACTAGTCTCTAATAAACAGGCGATAAATCTAAAGATACAACGATGATAGTACAACAAGTACGACACATATTGAATATATGATTATAAAGGTTTGCTTTTCTTTACAAGAATTATTTTAAAAATGTTTTTGTATTTTTTTTAATTAAACTGAACTAAACTATTTCTATTACTTGATTTGAGTTCGCATTCATGTTCATCTAAATACTGTATCTTGTTGGTTTTCTTTTTTTCAATTTCTTCTTATTTTAGTTACTGTGGATTTATTTCTGCTTCCACATTTCATTTTCAAATAGCAAGGTGGGGAGGACTGAAATTCTTTACTCCAACTTGAGTTTATTATGAAAAGTTCACTACGGGAAAATACTTGCCTAATTTACGTATTTTTCTTATGGTTACAAAACACTTTGAACTAGTGGCCTGTATAGTTTTAGTTAAGCTCTTCTCCTTTAAAATTAAATCGATTTCTTCTATGGAATTTAATTTGTAAATGCTGCTCGCGGAACTATGGGTATGGGAGGATTTTAAACTACTTGTATTCGAATTGGTTGTACTATCATCACCACCACTCTCAATGTTGCCACCACAGATACCATGTATTTTAAGCGTATTTAGAGAATTTCTCAATTGCTCAGCTTGATTGGCAAAATCTGAATTATTTTCACCGCTACCGTCGTTATCATCACATTCCTCTTCCTTAGCTTCCGGGAAGGTGTGCAAATTGAATAGAGAATTCCGTTGTTCGTATGTGTAACGCTCCGTTTCTGAATACGATAGACGATGGTGGTAATGATGGTACTGTTGATGACGCATCTCGTATTCTTGAGCCTCTGTAATGCGATCTAGCGATTGACTTTCACGTATTCGCCTTCGTCGAACATTTTGATTAATTGCTGCTAATTGTTTTTTCTCTGTTAAAGAGTTGTGCTTCTCTAGACTATCTTTATTTTGTTGCTTACTTTTATGTTTGTGTGAATGATGTTGATGTGAGTGGTTATGCGAAGTTTTGTTGTTGCGCGTATCTGATTCTGATTTTTGCTAAAATAAAAGAAAACAAACAATTATCATTTGTTAGAAATATAAACGAAATTAAATACTAAATATTTTAAAATGTTTTAACAAAAGCTTACCTGACTTTGTCCCTCTTTTTTGTTGCTTACATTAGATGTTGTAATTAAATCATGTCCACTGTGCTGATGTCCAGCTGTGGGAAAACCTTGATCTTGCGAATCGCTGGAATCATCATGTGAATCGCGGCGATGCATACGAAATCGTGTTGGTGTATCACCCACTAGTTTGTGCATCTTTTTCTTACTACGGCTTTTCGTATCATCGTCAGATGCTTCCGAACTGCTGCATGAAGGCGTGCGTATTTTATTTAATTTCGTGTGTCTTCTATGCGTCAACACAGGATTTTTACCCGGTAAATGTTTTAATTTGCCTATATCAAGCTCCTTCAACCCCCTTAATGTGTCTTGCATTTCGAGGGATTTGTCTAGAGAATCATTTTGCTGATGCAGTTCCTTTTCCTCATTGGTTGTATCTTTGTCAATTTGTTTAAGTTTCTGCGCCAGCGCAGCATCCACGGATACAACCATTTTAGTTTGGGTATCCATATCCGCATCGGCATCAATATCACCCTTATTACCTGATGCAACGACAGACACAACGTTTGCACACTTTTCTTGTACGGAACGATTTAAACGACCATCCGATATCGATTCACGTCTCGTAACGGCAACTTTCAATTCATTACCTTCACAGGATAGTTCATGTGATGACTCTTCTTCATCCTCTTCACGCACAATACTGCATTTTCTTGTACGTTTGTCCTGTGAATGGGTATGTGAAAAATTAGATTAAAAATGTAATTGATTTTCTTACTTTGTTTTCTGCTTTTATTCAATTATAAAGTCAATTATAAGTTCTAAGAAATCAAAGTGTTTCTTAGGGCTAAATAAGTTTAATATAGTAAATAAAAATAGAAGTAAGAAAATGGAAACACACCGTTTTAATTTCACTTTGCAGTGGCTCTGGTGCACACACAATATTAATGGGCACCACCATCTGTTTACCACCCTCTAAAGGTTTAGTTTTTTTATCCGGCACTTGAGCACGCCCCACGCCACCAATAATATTTCTTTTTGTGTTAGGTCAACATATGAAAAATGTAGGAATTCGGTTTTAGTTATGATTGTGTTTTTTTTTTTTTGGTTTTTTTTTAACAACAAAAAAAACTATTGTATTTGGAAAAACACAAATTATTAATGCAACTTACTTCTTCCCTAGGGCCAAGTGAGGATTTTGTTTTAAATGATGTTCTTCTCTTCGTTTACGTAAACGCATTTCAGCTAGTAAGAAATATGTGGCTGTTATGTGATTATATTTATCCTTATCTAATGCTCTAAAAATTTGGAAATTTTACGTAAATATCACTTGTAAGCAAAATGAACAATCGAATTTTGTTTTGCTAAATAAACAAGTTCTGTTACGTTACTTACTGCAAAATATCGTCCTTGGGTGCTATATTGCCGTTTACCATTTTTTGTATAATGAAGGCATGATCTTCTTCACTTAACTGTTCACGACTTATTAAAGGCAAATAGTCTGTACCATCCGCTTCTGCTCCTTTTTTAACCCATGGATCCGAAGCTATTTCTTCGAGTGTAGCACGTTTTTTAGGATCCCTTACTAGCATGGACGCTATTAAATTCTGACAAGCTGCTGAAACTTGTGCCGGAACCGTATATTTACAATCCATAATCATAGTTAACGTTTCGGAATCATTAGCCTTTTCAAATGGAGGCTGTCCACACACCAGCATATATAGAATAACACCTAATGACCAAATATCTGAAAAAAAAAATGTTTTATTATGTCAAATTCAAATGAAACTTTCGTTTATAAAGTATAGAATAACGAAGGTGTTAGTTATTAACGCAGGATCAGCTTTAAAAAAAAATTAAACATCTCGTTCTAATTTAACTATTTTTACATAATATACTGGAAAGTAATATTTTTAATTATGCATAATAATCTCTTTGAAAGAATAAATATGCCTACTAAATCCGTCATCATAGAAAATATCATTGATCCTTTGTTTTCTAACAACCCTTTGAATTGCAACAAAAATCATGTCATTTTTTGAGTGTATTCTGTTTCGCTTTAACAATTACAGAACCAATGTCGTAATAAAAATTTTCACTTTCAATTCAGCTGTACAAATTTTGTAATTCCAGTCAGAAATTTCTTCAAATTTGTAAATTTGTTTGACAATCCACTTTCTTAGAAAATATTTATAAGTACATATTTATTGGATTTTCTTTTGCAATCCAAAATGCATTTAACATAGTGTTAACTTACCTACAGCAGGCGCATCGTAGGAATCACCCAATAAAATTTCCGGAGCTGAATAAGCTAAACTTCCACAGAATGTTTCCAATTTTTGTCCAGGTGAAAATTTATTACTAAAGCCAAAGTCAGTTAGCTTAACAACGCCCAACTTTTCAAAGAACACAACGTTTTCTGGCTTAAGATCTCTGCGATGAGAAATAAAAATATTAGCTTTTTAAGTTTTTGGACTTTTCTCTTAACGTTTGCAGTGACTTTAATTTTATACCTGTGCACAACATGCAACTGATGACAGTAGGTGATGGCACGTAATATTTGGCGAAAATATTTACGAGCCACCTGTTCACTTAGACCACCATCATGTTTCATGATGTAATCATAGAGATCACCGCCATCGCCCAGTTCCAAAACTAAATATAATTTTGTTTGTGTATCGATGACTTCATACAGACGTACAACATGGGGATGTTGAACCAATTTCATGCATCTATTAATAAGTGGGTAACATTTAATTATATACTTGGGTTAGCGATTTTCTTTTACTTAAATTATAGCTATTGTTGCTTATCAAACTATTTGGCTTACCTTACTTCTTGGAATAGATGGGCTTTTGACACATCGTCTAGTTTGGTTTTGTCAACTACCTTAACGGCAACTTTGGCACCAGTGAAAACATGACGTGCCAGCTTAACCACAGCAAAGTGACCCGAACCCAATGTTTCTTCCAAATCGTAGAGGCCAGCAATTTTGCCATCGTAAGAAGCACCACCAGATGTATGAGCCGCTGCCGAAGCTTCCAATGTGCGGGGATGCTGATGTTGCATATCACACGCGATGAAAAATTTTGTTTCAATTACACTTTTTTACACCCTTCCAACGACTATTAATTGCTTTTTGTGTTATTTTCTATTGTAATTATTTTATTTTCTTCGTTTTCTCATTAGAATATGAATGTGTATGTTGCGCAAGGTTTATCTATTTTTTTTTTTTTTTGGTGATCGTACGTTTACACACAAACTAACGCGTTCACATACAAAACTAGCACTTTCACACAAACTAATAGTATTGCTGATGTTTCTTCTTCTTCCTTGCAACAATTGACACTTGAAAAACGCAGATAAAAGAAAACCCCAAATTAAGGTTTTTCTTCTCGTTTTGTAATTAATTCAATTTAATAAGTTATTTTTCTTTAATTTCTCTTTGTGTTTTATAGAAAACAAATTGTAGAGCTTTAGTGAAAAGCCCTGTAGCACAGAAAAATTTCTGGCACAAATCTATGTATCCATATCCATCAAGTGAAAATCGATTCCGGGGGTCATGTACTACATAGAACAACAGCCTCAACTAATGAAAAACGTATTCAAATATTTTCACATGAATTTTAGTACATTATTATTTAATAGTTTGTTTGTTTTCAATTTAAATTTACACTTTTCAAGTTTCGGTACTATTTGTTTTCTTTTCAACTTTTACAATGAAAATTCCTCTACAAAAATTGTCTGCTTGTTTTCTCTCGCATCACTTTTTAGCAGTTTAACAATGTCATTAACAAAAATTATTGACGGCGTAAGGTGACATTCATCGTTTTATTCGGCAGGACTTTGAGATGCCAGATTCAATTGAAAGGAAAAATAATTCAATTATAGTCTGCACGACAGTTTTACATTCAGTATTTTCATTAAATTTTATCAATGAAAAACAAAATTGAATATCAATTTCATTTCACTTTGTGAATGTGTTAGAAAAAAACTCTGCTTGTATTGAAAATTAAAAGGCAAAAATTGATCATGGAACCCCAAAAACTCTTTAAATTTTTATTTGAGAAGTGTGCGAATTAGATAAAACTTTTGAAATATCTGGTATCACTATACATTGTTTTCTTTTTGTCAGTGAAAGTGCAACACTGTAATTAATTGTAAAAAATGTCCATTGTAAAGAATTTGAAGAATTTGCTTGTGATTGGATAGGAAAAAGTTCGAGTTAACATAAATACGAGAAAGTTTTAATGAAAATTTATAAATAATTTAAAGCTTTATGGTGTATTGTACATAAAGGAAGTTGTCGATAATGAACCAGCTTCCGCAGCCCTGTTCCCACTTTACCAATGAACATTCCACTTTGCTGGACATTAAACAAATTGACGGGGTAAATAAAATTCCTTAGTAATCTTATGCAGTAAAAAGGAGCTATCAATAATCAATTCTTAATATTCAAGCAGAATAATACATGTGCCTACTGTCACTACAATGGACCGAACTTATGGATATGTTTATCCCGCAAATGCATGCAAATTGGTTGTTCGGAACAGGCTAATGACCATAGTACTGAACACTTTCAACGTAGTAAAGACAAACACTTGCATTGCATTCATATGAATTTGTCATCCCAGAGAGCATGGTGTTATCTATGCGAGCGCGAGGTTTCTATAGGTGGAGTTGAATGGCCTGCTCATGTAACCGCAGACCCTTTGTGGAAGGGAATGAATTACTCGGATGACGAAAATGATTCAGATTCTGGCATGAGTAGCAAGGGCACTGGATTGGTGGGTTTGCAGAATATAGCCAACACTTGCTACATGAATTCCGCTTTACAAGCTTTGAGCAATGTAGTACCCATGACCCATTACTTTTTGCATTGTAGTGATTTAGTCGACTATACTTTGGAACAGGGAGCGCATAGAAGTAAGGCAGGTTTGGCTAAAAGCTATCAACGTTTAATGCGAGATATGTGGCGCAAAAGGGGAGAACGTAAAGCGTTTCTAGCTCCGCGTAGCATATTGTACGGCATACGGTCAGTTCATCCCATGTTTAGAGGTTTTCAACAACACGATACGCAAGAATTTTTACGTTGCTTCATGGACCAATTACATGAAGAACTAAAGGATCAATCCAGTTCTTTAGATGCCAGGTTTGAGGATTGTCAATCTCAGCAAATATCGGCAGAAGAACAAAACGACGAAGAAGATACGCCCTCCGAAATGAGTTCATCTGTTAGTTCAAATTCCTTGGCCTCCGATTACATGACATGCGAAAGTTCCGCCTCCGAACATTCCAGTGTATGTGAAGAACCTCTCACTAGTAAATCGACGATGATGGTTAATACTTCTATGTCGGCCTCGTGTGTATCGAACGCAACAACTACTACCACAACCTCCACTTCAACCGCGGTGCGCTCAATTGTTAGCGATATCTTCGATGGTAAACTATTATCTTCAGTGCAATGTTTAACCTGTGATCGTATTTCGACTAGAGAGGAAACGTTTCAAGATCTTTCTCTACCTATACCCAATCGTGATTTTTTGACTGTTCTGCATCAAAATAACAGCATAAGTGTGCAAAGTTTGAATAGTATAGACTCCACAACATCGACAAGAACCAATGACGGTTGGTTAACATGGCTTTGGAACATAGTGCGTTCATGGCTATGGGGTCCTTCAGTAACTTTACATGACTGCATGGCTAGTTTCTTTAGCGCGGACGAATTAAAGGGCGACAACATGTATAGCTGCGAAAAATGCAATAAATTACGCACTGGCGTGAAATATTCACGTATCTTGGACCTACCCGAAGTTCTGTGCATTCATCTTAAGCGTTTTCGTCATGATTTGTCATACAGTTCTAAAATTTCATCCCATGTAGAGTTTCCGCTGGAGAATTTTGATATGCGTTCTTACATACACAAAGATTGCAAATCTCAAGTGCAGCACTATAATCTAGCGTCGGTAATATGCCATCATGGTACCGTGGGCGGAGGCCATTATACTTGTTTCGCTCGGAATGCCCTTACCGGAAGTTGGTACGAATTTGATGACCACCATGTCAATGAAGTTCAGCCGGAAGTAGTTCAAAATTGTCAAGCGTATGTTTTATTCTATCATAAACATAATCCTCAAATGGAGCATATTAGGTTTGAAGCGAATGAGTTGGCTGCTTTATATCCATTGTCGCAGTCCGAAATTCGATTTTTTATTTCGCGAGAGTGGTTGGCACGTTTCAATACATTTTCGGAACCTGGCCCGATAAGCAATTGGTCGATGCTCTGTCCACATGGGGGTATTTCACACGCTAAAATATCAATGATTTCACAACTAGCAGTGCCAATATCTCAACAACTATGGGAATTTCTCTATCGCAAATTTGGCGGTGGTCCTTCTATAAATATGCTTTTTGAATGTGAAGCTTGTAAGCGTGCGGCGGAAGCTTTATCCTATCGCCAACATTATGAACATTCCGTTTTCCAGCGCTACAACGATTTAGAATTAGACACCGGTGCCATTTATGCTGTCTCTATGAGTTGGCTACGAAAATGGCAACAATTTGCTAGAGGCCTGACTCACAAGGAACCTGGGCCTATTAATAACGCAAATATTATACCAACATCAAAAGATACAGTACAAAAGAACTCTCCTGTACGTAATGTGCGCACGGGTTCGGATTATGTTCAACTTAATGCACCAGCTTGGCGTTTCTTACATGATATTTATGGTGGTGGTCCGGAGGTATTACTTAGACCATCCCTAGCAGAAGAGGTAGAACTTATTTATTACCTTCAAAATACAATTTTTTCTTATGTTTTTTTTTTAATCTCCTTATTTAGATTGTTATAATCGACCAGGATGAATTGGAAGAAAGTGACGATCAAACAGGAAATGTTTCGGATACTGAGAGTAATATGGGTGGACATAAATATAATTTTGAAGAATCGTTAAGAAACACAAGCACTACTACTGAGAATACCGTTAATGAAGAGCATGATGATAGTGACGATGTATCATCGTCTGGTTTCCAAAATGCTAAGAAAAAATTACGAAAGCAAAAAGACAGATCAGAGAGTAGAAGGCATATTAAAAGTGCGCACTTGTCCAAAAAAGTATCTCTTACAAAAGGTGTAAAGAATAAAGGAAACCAAGACTTATTTGGTGCCCAAGGTAAGCATAAGTTTTTGAAAAAAATGGATGTATCAATAACGGGAAATGATCTTATAATTTAAGGCAATTATACCATTAAAAATACTGAACTACATTCCCAAGTCGATGCGGAGCAGCAGCAACAAGAAACTGAGCAATGCGATACACAACAAGAAGCATTTATTATCACTGCTACTAAATCTAAAAAATCATTCCGTAATGAAAAACGTCAACACCAACTGCAGCAACGCAAATCTAATGTCGCAGTAGCCGTCAATTCTGCAAATACTAGCGACGTATTGGAAATACGATCGCTAAACTCTAAACGAGCTAAATCCAAAAACCCTATTGTTTTAAAAAATTTTCAATCTTTACGTGACACAGCTGCCAATGATTCCAATGAAACTGATATTTAGAGAGTGAAATTTTTTACTTGATTTTTTTTCTTTTTGTTCGTTGGATACAACGTTGAATACCTGTAATACTTATATATACAATTTTGTTTCTTTTTCTTCTTAACTTTATACCTTAGAAATATAATTTATTATTAGTAGTTCATTGAATAAAACAAATTAAACTCTCCTTATTGAGTTTAAAATGGGTAGAGGCTTTAAGGATAATCAGCTCAGAGTTCAAATTTGAATAAATATTTAAATTATAGAAGTCTAAACAGAAAATTATTTCATTAGTGATAATATAAAAATGAAAAAGATTTTATTGTGAATAAACATTTTGAAAAAGAATAAAAAATTCTTCTCATATGGAAAACCAAAGAAATTTATAACATTTTTCAATCTAATGCAATCATTTAAGAAATCGAATTTTACTGATATTTCTAAGTTTTAAGGATTAAGTGCGTACAATGAATAAATTTGTATTGGAGAGACTATAATTTAGGTCATCTTCTACGTAGTTATCTAAAATACAAACGATCTAACTGAAAACAATATTTGAATTGAACTTTTTTGGTTTTGGACCAGAGAAACTCATGCTATTTCGAACAAATATGGCGTTTTCATATACACTGCTGTTCAATAAAATAGATTCACCATGATCAACATCTTGCAATTAATTAAAGAAGAGTCACGCTTCAAATTTGTGAAATGTATCGGAATTATATTCATAAGAGGCCAGTAAACAAAGTGCAGTTACTTTTTTACATATACTCCATTGCATAAGAGATGTCTAGTAAACTTTTCGGAGAGCAGGCGAATCTATTTTTTTGAACAGCAGTGTATATGTAAGTATGTAAAAGCAATTTTTATAAGTTCGGCGTTTAAGACAGTAAAAAAGCAACAATAATATATTTTTTAATTAAAATTATAAAAAATAAATTAAAATCATAAAAAAAAATAAGTTAAACTTCTTCGAAAACTACATTTTATTTTTTTACTGTTTAAAAAGACAATTGAAATTCCGTCTTTAATAAATAACAATAACAAACCAAGAATCTCTTATTTGATTAAAGAAATTCAATGTTCATGTTTAATTATACATACATAAAATGTCCCGTAATATCTATCAAATTAATGTACATCTATGCATATGTACTTATGTACATACGTATTTGAAGTGTTTCCCTCTTATAAACATCAAAGAATTATTGATCGGCTGATAATCATGCCTTCATCAGGCGAAAGAGTAAAAGAATAGAGAAACAGTTTTCGGTAAAAATTTGCTCATGTCTACCAGCAGCCCCTCTAAGAGAGAAATCTATTTATAGTATTTTTCATGTGGTAAAATTTAGTTTTTCTTTTATTTTCTCTACCTTCGTTTGCTATTTTATTTGTTAGAAAATATCAGATAAACTTTAATTATTTTTTTTTTAATTTTTAATTGAAAATATTTTGGAAAAAATGAATCCTTGTGCAGTTTGTAAAACAGAAACAAAAAATAGTTGTTCGAATTGTAAACAAGTTTTTTACTGCAGTGTAGAGCACCAGAAGCAAGATTGGAAAAATCACAAGAAAAATTGTCATCCATATAAGGTGCATAAGAACAATTGCTATACAAATTGTATAAAAGGAAAGTAGAAAATTAAATACAAAAATTAACTTCATTGCAGGTGGTCCATAATGAACAATTGGGACGGCATTTAATAACTACGCGCACCATTAAGCCATTTGAGGTTATTTTAAAAGAGGCTCCGCTATTTAGAGGTCCCTCTCAGCTAACGCCACCGGTTTGTTTGGGTTGTTTGAATGCAATTGAACCCACCGATTACATAAATTGTGAACAGTGCGGTTGGCCACTGTGTGGTGTTGAATGTAAAGATAAAGCCGAACATCGTTATGAATGCGAATTGACTGTTCAGAGAGGAAAGAAGGCGAACATTCAAGAATTTACTAATCCCCATCCTATGTATCAGTGCTTGAGTACAGCACGTTGTCTTATGTTAAGAGACAAGGATTCAGAAAAATGGCAACTTATTAATGAGCTGGAGTCATTAGAAGATCAAAGACGTGGTTCCATGCAATGGAAGGCCGATTATGAAAGTGTTTGCAAATTTATTTTAAAGTGAGTATTACATACACCAGTACTTTGATAAGTTTAATATAATATTGTAACATTGCAACCAGATTGAAAATTAGATTTGAAATTTAAATCCTAATTTTGTTCATCGATAACAAGTGATATTAAACGTTTAAACACAATTATTGTTGAGTTGCTAAAGTTTTTTTTTTTCATTGGAATTAGGAGTCTATTTATCGGCACATATTTAACATCAAATATTTCCATTTTCTCTATTAGTTATTAAACTAATTTCACTTCATTATTTTAAACAAATAATTTAATCGTAATAAAAAAATTTCATAAATTTAATTAAATTGTACCATTTTCCAGGTATTTCAAAACTCAATCGTTCAGTGAAGATGAAATTATGCGCATTATAGGCATTTTACAAATCAATGGCCATGAAGTGCCCACTTCCGATCCAGCTCATGTTGCTGTTTACTATAATGCCTCATTTTTAGAACACTCTTGTACCCCGAACTTAGCCAAAAGTTTTAACAAAGATGGTCATCTAATACTTTGGGCCCCAAAGGAAATTAAAAAGGGTTCTCATTTGAGCATTTGCTATTCTGATGCTGTTTGGGGCACAGCCGATCGTCAGCGCCATTTAATGCAAACGAAAATTTTTAAATGCCAATGTGAGCGCTGTACCGATATTACAGAATATGGTACTAATTACAGTGCTTTGAAATGTGAAAAACCGGAATGCAGAGGCTTAATGTTGCCAGCAAATTTAAATGATTGGCATAAAGACTGGACGTAAGTACAACATATGTATTTATACGTACATATGTATGTATATAAATAAATATCATCTAAAATAAATTAATTAAGATAATTTAAAATTTATTTTAATAGCTGTAATGAATGCAAACATCAAGTGGATAAAGCATATGTGAATAATATTTTAGAAAGAGCTGGCAGTGATCTGAATGCTATGGAACGTACAAAGGAGAATTGTCAGAAGTAAGTTTACAAGTTTATTAGCATATAACATTACATAAAAATATTCAATTATTTAAACGTATAAAATAGGGCATTACAACTTCGTCTATTATTGTCATTGCTTTTCTTTATACAAACAGTCTGGTTGGTTTGCCGGTTGGTCCTATAGAATTCTATTGAAGTTCAAGTATTAAAGCATTCGTATTCGTATAGGAATTTATTCGTATTTGTATGAATTAAACTTTTCACGCTCTGGTCTTTTATTTGCTTATCAATACTTTTACTATACCCGTCAACAGTAGATAAGAACTTGGCGTATGCCCTCATATACAACTCATTGTCATTCAAAACCTAAACGCATATGAACAATTGATATTTTAATAATTTTTGCAAATCATTGAAAATATCAAAAAATATAGGCAGGTCGAAGAAGCAAAACCGATGTTCTTTTTCTTTTTAAACACACAGACGTCTGTATTTTAAATAGATGTACTAATAATTTAATCAATTAGTCATTAGTTATTTAGCCACAGAAGATTGTGTTTAATAAAAGAGAAATATAGACAAATTATGAGATTTCGTACAATATTGAATGATTCTAAACATTTTCAATAAGTTAACTGTTTAGAAAAATTTTAAAAAAATATTTGTCCTTAAACCATAATTCTATAGTTTTTGGATTAATTTAAAACAAGTTTTCTAAATACATACACACATAGTCACTTGTGTGACTATTAAAATTTGTAATCTACCCATAAGTTAAAATATGTAACACGCAGGCAGATAAAGGTGGTCGTCTAAATGTACAAAAAATACTATCTGTCTAAAGTATTGAGCTGGTTATTGCTTCTGGAGAAAATAGGAAAATGTAACTGCAATCAAATAAAGAAAAATAGAAAAAAAAAACAGAAAAAAAGTTATACAAAAAACTGAAATTTTTTATTTTAATAATAATAATTAAACAAATAATAATAATAATTAAAAAAATAATAATAATAATTAAAAATTAATACATATGCATTCACTTTGTTTTCACGTTTTTGCAATTGATAACACACAGACGGCAGTATTTTGTTATAGAACCAATCCCCAAACAAATATTGTTAATAGCAAGGCGAATTGATATTATTGATATTATGAATTCGCCTTGGTTAATAGTTTACCTAGCTATACCCCCTGTTAACACTTAAACTAGGTGCCAATAAAAAGGTGCACTCACTAATTCAGAAAAACACATTAAAGAAAACGAAGCCACATCTACTATATACATTGAATAATACAATCAATTTTTTTTTTAATTGAATTTTTATTGAAATAAAATTAAAACTTTCTTGACAAACACATTTTAACACTTTCTTTGGAGCTTAAATTTATCGGTCAATATTATTAATATTATTGTATATTATTAATTAAATAATCTCTCCCCATACTCGTTAGATAGGCTGTATTTATTTATTTATCAAAAAACAATTTAAGGAATTTCCCACATTTTTTTTTAAGAAATGTGAATATCATTTTTAAGTTTGTTAAAACAAATTCAAAATTAACGTTTAATGTAATTAATACAATCTATGGCGAAATTTTTGATGATATTTATTTGCATTGCAAACATTTTAAATTAAATTATGAAATACCTTTTAAAAGTTATAATTTTTGTTACAAAGAAAATAAAATTCTTTTTGCCAATAACACAACCTTATATGACATTGTATGAAGCTTCGAGTGCTTGGCTGGTATGTTTTCATGTGTCCACATTACAAATTATTATCATCTTGTACTCTGCATGGATAATAAACCTTTGGGGAAAAATTCGCCTTAATAGTTGTTTGTCAAAGTCAATCGCCAAAGTTTTTTTTTTTATTTTTTAAACAATATAGAGAAGGATTTCTATAAGAGAGGTATAATGGAAAGATTAAAGCAACGAAAAGGAATAATCAATGAAAAATTAGGAAAAGATTTTGTTAACTTTTAATAATGATTGAATTTCATAACATTAAATTCCATTTAAGTTTATTAAATCTTAACTAATAATAGTGGCAGATCATCTGTTTTCATATGTAGTAGAATTAAAAACATGTATTGATAAAATTAAAAATATAGTAACGCTGATAAATAGAAACAATGATTTATTGTTTATAATGACGTACAATTATTTTCATATCTACACGTGAGTGAATTTCGCCAACTAAACTTGTGGGAAAAGACAAAGTTAATCTTAAGTAGGGGGGGGGGTTTCAAATTAAAACTTCTTATCAGCCAAATAATGTCTAAGAGAGAGTATGAATAACTAAAAACACTTGACCTATGCGAAAACACAAAAATTAATTGTAAAAGTAAACATAGTTTTATTATTGTTTTATTAATTATGACATATTTTTTTTATTATCATTGCTTCTATATTTTTTTAGTATCTAGATCTGTTTGCTAATTGTTAATCAGATTATTTATTAAAAATAAAACAATGGTACAAAAAAAAAACAATTAAAAAAATAATTTTTTAAATATTGCTTCTATTTATTAGAATCAATCAGAAGAGTGTTTAGTCACCGACTATTACCGAAATGGTTGATTTTTTAATCAAATTAGCCTCAAGTACTTAGACACTGAGATGGCTATTTTTTTTTTATCAAATTCTTAAAATTTTCGTATAGAATTTTTAAATCGTGACACATTCCGTTCCGTTTTTTAACATTTTTATTTTTTTATTCGTCTTTAAACAATAAAGTACATTTAAAACGTTTACATAAACAACCTTAACTTAACAACTGGAACATAGTCGATTTAAGTTTTCATGCCTTTAGACGATTGCTTGTGTCAGACAGTCCAATTGTTAACAATATAGCTCCAATATAGTGTTTCAAATGAGTGGTTCGTGCATTGAACTTCTTTTTGTATTCTGATTTTTTCAACAACTTCCAAATGGTTTTAATATAGTGTAACCTACTTAGCAATTGATTCGAAGGAGAAGCCGTTCCGTTCCATGCCTGGAATGATTGTTAATCGCTCTTTTACAATCCATTCTCCCATACGTTGCAAGGTACTGAAACTGAATGAAAGGTATTATTTTTTCTAATTCTTTCCCAGCTTCACTGTCTTGGAGGATGATTTTAAAGGACTTTTGTTTATTTCCGAAATACAAATCTTCATGTACAATACTTGTATGGGAGAATATTTAAAATGTTTAACTTTTTATCATTTTCGTTTCTTTTTTTTTGTTTCCATATTCTTGTTCGTCAAAACAATATGTTACTGTATACATATATGTATATACATATAATATTATATGAATAATTATTGCATACTATATTTTATTGCAGATATTTAAGTCACTATGGCAGATGGTTGCCTAGTCATCACTATTATATGTGCGAAGTTAAAATACATTTAGTTCAACAGCTCGGAAAAGATCCTCAGGAATTGATGATCCTGCACGATGAAGATTTAAAAATTAAATTGCAATACGGCCAGGAATTAATTCAACTCTATGAAATTTTGGCGCCATGTAAGAAATTTTTATTGATTATGAATTTTTAATATCTAATTTCCTTACTTACATATGTACACGCTTGCATACATTTTCAGGTGAAGTACGCATGTTGGGCACGTTATGTTTCGAAGTTCACTCAGCCATAGCAGAAAATACCCGACGTATTTCTTTGCAAACAAGTTTGTCGCCGAAAGAGCTGCTAGAAGAAGCCTTGATGTATGTAGAGAAAGCTGTCAATTATTTACAGTACGAATCGGATATATTCGTTGAAGGACATATGCTTAAACAAGCCAAAATTAATAGAGATGCATTGAAAATGGTTATAAGAATGTAATTTTAGATTTTTATTTTGTATTTTATACTAAATAAAGAATTTTTCTAGTTTTTTGTAACATTCATTCAAAACTCAAATTTGTTTATATATGTATAATAATACATTTTGTCAAGTATTTGCTTTGAGATTTACAAACGCCTCTTAGGCCAATTTGTCAGAGGTGTATGTACATATGTATGTATGGAAGAAATCAAAATTCCAATAATCATGCTTGGCATAGTAGTATTGGTGAATAGTATTGATTACTATTAATATATATCTATATGCCAATATTCATAAAAGGAATTATCGCAGTCACTACGATAACTTATCAGCCGAAATGTGAATGTACTTGTGAATATATTTGAATTTTCCCAATATAAACGGTTAAACAAATTGGTAAAGAACTTCAGTTAAATTCGAAAATTTGGCAATAGCAGTTCAATTAAAAAAACAAAACCATTAGAAAAACCCTTTAACGATAATCTGTAAGAGTACAAGTGACTTTAAAAGTGAATCGACAAATCACGTGATGAGTAGTAACGAAAACAAAAAGGACGAAATGTCCTTTTATAAAAGTAACATTACCTTAGATGATGAAAATCCAGATAATTATGGTTCTAAAGTGTAAGTGAAAACAAAATATACGTACATAAAAAGAGTGATTTATTTAAAATAAAAACAAAAAACAAAAAAAAGAATAAATAAAATATTTTAATTCAATTTTAATTCATGTTCAAACATTTGTAATGATTAAATCGATATACCCTTACCGAAATACAGTGATCTCACGGAAACGTGAACTTATCATTTTTGCAAACCGTATTCACGTTGTCGATTATGTTCACGTTTCTGATTGGATTTTTTATTATTTGCATACATTTTAAATTACTTTTTATCAAATTTCTGTTGCTATTTCAAATATAAATGAGTAGTGAAATTTATCCTTGAAAATATGTGTGATCATTCAAGCAGACTTTGATTTTTATCGAAGAATTATAACTTTGTGAGTACCTGTTGAATTCTGGCATTACATATGTAGACGAAATGCTTTGCTTTTGAATATTCGTTTTCGGATAAGAATTTTCTGCAGTTAAGCCATATGTTTTGTCGGAAATATATAGCCAGCACAAACCAGACTTGTCGGCATTCTAAAGCTGATCCTTGCACAATCCAAATTCTTTCCTTTTGATTGATTTGTTTGATTTCCAAATACACCATAGAAGGTAGAATGTGTCGTTTGTCGTTCTTGTTGTAATCTAAGGTCATTTCACGTGCTTTCAACTTTTGTTAACGTTCACCAACAGTCGATGTGTTCATGCTGGTTATTCATGTTTTCGCAAGTTCACTGTATTTGATTTTGCGATGAAAAGCATTTTTTTCCTTATCAACCAATTATCAAATGTCATAAATATCGATAAAATCCTATCTTTATATTTAATAATATGTAGTTTAAACAGTTGTTATTTTTTACCAAAAACCAAAAGAAATATAGTTTTTTTTTTGTTTTGTGAAAATACTTTATCAGTTATGACTGTGTTCTTTTCAAAAAGAAAAAAAAATGGTTGTAAACAAAATAGCGTGTGAAAAGCGTCCTGACTATATTCTATTATTATTTGTAATGTTGTTGTTTTTAATTATAATGTATTGGAAAATTAATTTATTTTTATTTAATACAGTTTTAATACAAAAGTGTAACAAAATTGTCGCTAAACAAAATTTGGAAGCAGGACTTCTTCTTAATTTTTCGAAGCTCCGTTTGTTTTATGGTTTTTTCAAAGTGATGACTCGGTTTTTTTAAACGAGGCAAGAAATACTCGCTCTATCTGATTTCCTTATTATTTACACCACTTATGTCCGATCAAACATGGAATATAACTCTCATGTATATGCCAATGCTACGTAGTCTATTTTCAGGATTCTCGACAGCGTATAGGTCGAATCTATTGATACATTTGAGCACCGAAATGTGGCTTGTGCTTCACTATTCTATCGTTACTACAAGGTATTGCGCTCTGGCGAAATAAAGGGACGTAGCACTCGTCTTTCTCGGAGAGCACATATGCTTTTATTGGATCTAATACAATGCACTACATAAGTAGGGGCTGTCCCCTGTCTCAAAATCACTAAATGATAAATGATATCTGGCAAAATGCTTTAGCGAACGTAGTTTTGTAACCAATTTGAAAAGGAACAATAAGAATGAGTTGCATCTAAATAATTAAGTTTTTCTTATTTGAAACTTATTGAGCTATCAAAGATATTCCTTCTAATCTTTGCATCACTAAACATTGTTCCAATACCGGTGATTAGACGGTTTAACTGGAAGAATTTATTTAAAAACACCGGAACAAAATAAATACATAACAAACCTCCCAGATAATCCTAGTTGTTGTGAATACTGCTCAATTGATAAATTTTTCCCTTACAGTTGCGAAATATGTCATCCATTTTATAATAACATTTTTTTCCGGGAACTTGATGAACTTCATAAAAAAATGTTTAGAATTTATAGGCACTTTTAAATTTTATTCTCAATTTCCTTAGGCCCATAAATGGTGAAGTTGAAGAAAAATCTCGATGGTGGAGTCGTAAGAAGAACAAAGACAATGTTTCTGAGAATAGTAGTGACAAGAGTGAGGAAGATGACAAGCCAAAGGATGATATAGCACCGGTGGCATTTTTTAAAATGTATAAATATTCCACACCAGCCAATAAGTTAATGTACATAATAGGAATTTTGGGCGCAGTTGCTACTGGTTTAACAACACCAGCAAATAGTTTAATTTTCGGTAATCTAGCCAATGTAAGTGTCACAATAATTTTGCCGAAAGCTCGACTATTATTATTCGTTTCATTATGTATTTTTTATTTTTTTTAATTAGAGTATGATCATGTTTTCCCCGCAAGTGGGTGGTTTTACGAGAGCAAGTGAAGGAAATCAATTATTGGAAGCGGTACAGACTTTTGCCTTTCAGAATACTATGATTGGTGTTATTATGTTGGCGTGCAGTTATTTATCCATAACGCTCTTTAATTATGCAGCCCATGCTCAAATTTTACGTATACGCGGTAAATTCTTTAGATCCATTTTGCATCAAGATATGGCCTGGTACGATTTCAATCAAAGCGGTGAAGTGGCTAGTCGCATGAATGAGTAAGTTGTTTATCTATTACGAGCAGATTTGATAAGTTACGTATTTACGAATGTTCTTTCTTTATTTCAGAGATCTTTCGAAAATGGAAGATGGTTTAGCCGAGAAGGTGGTTATGTTTATACACTTTATGGTGGCGTTCGCTGGTTCGCTTATATTGGCCTTTTATAAGGGTTGGCAATTGGCTTTGGTGTGTTTGAGTAGTTTGCCAGTAACCTTTATAGCCATGGGTTTGGTGGGTGTGGCCACCTCACGATTGGCCAAGCAAGAATTGAATGTTTATGCCTCTGCTGGTACAGTAGCTGAAGAGGCACTTAGTGGTATACGCACCGTTAAAGCTTTTGAGGGTGAAGATAAAGAGTGCGATGCTTACAAATCGAAAATTGTCGATGCTCGCAACTTAAATATCAAACGTAATTTATTTTCGGGTATGGGTTTCGGCTTATTATGGTTCTTCATTTATGCCTCCTACGCTTTGGCATTTTGGTATGGCGTTGGTTTAGTTTTGAAGAACAATGAGCATGTGCCTGGCTATTCTAACTATGATGCTGGTACCATGATTACAGTAAGTTTTGTTGTTTTTGTTGTTTGTTTTTTTTCAATTTCATTTCTAATTTCTATCCTTTATTTCATTTAAGGTTTTCTTTTCGGTAATGATGGGCTCTATGAATATTGGTATGGCTTCTCCTTACATTGAAGCATTTGGCATTGCTAAAGGCGCTTGCGCTAAAGTTTTCAAATTGATCGATCAAATTCCCTCAATTAATCCTATTGAACCCAGAGGCTTTAATTTGAATCAACCTTTAACTCACATCGAATTCCGCGATGTTGATTTCCATTATCCCACTCGAAAAACGGTGCAAATTCTGAACAAATTAAATTTGAAAATTGAACGTGGACAAACTGTAGCATTGGTGGGCTCATCGGGTTGTGGTAAATCAACTTGTATTCAATTGATTCAACGTTTCTACGATCCTGAAGATGGTAAAGTTCTGTTTAACAATCATGATTTGAAGGACATCAACATTAACTGGTTGAGAGATCGTATTGGTGTAGTCGGCCAAGAGCCTATTCTGTTTGGTACAACAATCTATGAAAATATACGTTATGGTCGCGAAGATGCCACACGAGAGCAAATTGAAGCTGCTGCCAGAGCTGCAAACGCCATGATGTTTATCAATAAATTGCCGCAAGGGTTTGACACTATGGTTGGAGAGCGAGGTGCTCAGCTATCTGGTGGCCAGAAACAACGCATTGCTATTGCTAGGGCTTTGGTAAGAAATCCCGAAATATTGCTGTTGGATGAAGCCACCTCAGCTTTAGATACAGCCAGTGAAGCCAAGGTTCAAGCAGCTTTGGAAAAGGCCTCCGAAGGACGCACCACTATAATAGTGGCCCATCGTCTGTCCACCATACGTCGCGCCGATCGCATTGTAGTAATTAACAAGGGCAGTGTGGTAGAGAGCGGCACACACAGTGAGTTGATGGCTCTAAAGCAGCATTATTACAACCTTGTCATGACCCAATTGGGTGAAGACGCTAATGTGACTACACCTGGAGCCAATCACAAGGAATTCTTCCTTAACGCCAAAGACGAAGATGAAGAGCAAATTAAAATTACTCATGTAGAGGAAACCGAAGACGACAAGAAAGTTGAAAAGGATTCATTTTCAATTTTGAATATTTTGAAAATGAATCATGATGAATGGCCTCAAATATTGTGTGGCTGCATTTCATCCGTAATTATGGGTGCTGCAATGCCTCTGTTTGCCGTTCTCTTTGGTTCGATTTTACAAATTTTAGCCATCGAAGATAATCCTCAATATGTTCGAGATGAAACCAATACATTCAGTATGTATTTCCTTATTTGTGGCATTGTAGTGGGCATAGCCACCTTCTTGCAGGTATGTGATTGCTAGCAAATCAAATTGGACGCCCTTTGCAACGTAATTAATGAATTTTCTATGTTTCCATTTCCAAATCCTTACAGATTTATACATTTGGTATTGCTGGTGAAAAGTTGACTGAACGTTTAAGAGGTAAAATGTTTGACGCCATGTTGAAAATGGAGATTGCGTGGTTCGATGACCGATCAAATGGTACAGGTTCTTTATGTGCACGTTTGTCTGGTGATGCATCCGCTGTTCAGGGTGTAAGTAAAATTCATATACAATCGTACATACGTTATAATTAATTTCATATCTTATTTAATACATTAAAGGCTACTGGTCAACGTATTGGTACAATTGTTCAATCATTGGCTACCCTGTTTCTAGGCGTTGGTCTTTCAATGTACTACGAATGGAGTTTGGGTCTTTTGGCTTTGGCATTTACGCCGTTCATTTTAATTGCCACCTACTTGCAGCGTAAAGTAATGGCCCAGGAGAATATGGGCACAGCAAAAACTATGGAACAGTGCACTAAGGTAATACTCAAAACTAAACATAGTTTATTGAAATTAATTGTATGCATTATTTATTTACTTGATTGACGATTTTATAGTTGGCTGTTGAGGTTGTTTCGAATATACGTACGGTGGCATCTTTGGGTCGTGAGGAAATGTTCCATCAGCAGTATATGGAAATGTTGTATCCAGCTGTTGCGGTAAGTACAACAATGTTAATTCTACATCGAGTAGCTGGTTTTCATTATTTTTTATTTCTTTATCTTTTAGAAAGCTAAGCGTAATACACACTACCGTGGCTTTGTTTATGGTTTGGCTCGTTCTTTGATGTTCTTTGCATATGCAGCTTGTATGTATTATGGTGGCTGGTGTGTGGTTAACAAAGGAATGGATTTTGGTAATGTTTTCAAGGTGTCACAAGCTTTGATTATGGGAACAGCATCAATTGCCAGTGCCTTGGCCTTTGCCCCCAACTTCCAAAAGGGTATTTCAGCAGCAGAAAGCATTTCGAAATTGATCCAACGTGAACCTAAGATTGTTGATAGACCAAACGTTTCTACGAAACTGTGGGAGTCTGAAGGCAATGTTGCTCTCAACTCGGTACGTTTCTCATATCCAACTCGTCCAGAGATTACTGTACTCAAGGGCCTTAGCTTAGCGGTTAACAAAGGTCAAAAGATAGCGTTAGTTGGACCTTCCGGTTGTGGTAAATCAACTTGTATTCAATTATTGCAACGGTTCTATGATGTAGATGATGGCTCAGTAACCATAGATACCTACGATATACGTAACGTTTCAATACGAAATCTACGCAAACAATTGGGTATTGTATCGCAAGAACCCATACTCTTTGATCGAACCATAGCTCAAAATATTGCCTATGGTGATAATACACGCATTGTTACAGAACAAGAGATCATTGAAGCTGCCAAAAAAGCCAATATACACAACTTTGTTTCATCTTTGCCTTTGGTAAGATTGATAATTAAAAAGAATGTAAAGTCCAAATATAAATTTAACATCGCACATATCTTTTTAGGGTTATGAAACACGTATGGGTGAAAAGGGCACCCAGATGTCTGGTGGTCAAAAACAAAGAATTGCTATTGCTCGTGCTCTAGTCAGGAATCCCAAGATTCTATTACTCGATGAAGCCACTTCAGCTTTAGATGCCGAAAGTGAAAAAGTCGTCCAAGATGCCCTGGAAGTGGCTAGTGAGGGTCGTACCAGTATCAGTATTGCACATCGTTTGTCTACAATTGTAGATTGTGATATTATTTTTGTCTTCGACGAAGGCAAAGTTAGTGAACAAGGTACCCATAAGCAGTTGTTAGAACTTCGAGGTCTTTATTACACTCTCTATAAACTGCAAACAGGTGCTATGTAAGGGTGCCGTAATTTAGTTTAAATTTTATTTTATATTGTATACTTAATGTGTAATATAGTTTGTAATAATCGAACAAAAAATAATACAAAGATTATAAGTTTTATATTGTTTAATTTAATTTTTAATTGTAAGAGAGATCACTTAAGAATTTTTTAGGTTATGTAAGTGAATATCGATAAGTAGATTATTTTTTTGCTTTTTGTATTAACTTCTAAATAATAACAACTTTAAAAAATCAAAAACCTGTATTTTCCTTTTAATTTCATTTATTTAAATCCATTTTTCATTATCAATTATTGAAATCTGGTTGCAAGGAAAAAAATTTTCATAACTGTTCCAAAAACAAGCGCCTAAATATATGCTGAATTAAAAAAAAACTCCAGATGAATAACTGCGCAATGTACGGCTTGTGTAAAAGCGGCCTTTTTAAAATATAAGTCCTCAAATTGAAATAGTGTCGAAATTTAAACAATTAATTATAAATTATTTCACAATTTTCTTTTTAACAACACAGCAGCTATTCGTAATATTTCATTTACAAAGAAGATACAAGCCATCAGATAATTAAAAGTTAAAGGAATTTTACTTTCAAGAGTTTTTTTATTTCTTTTTTAGATAATAAAAATTATACATACATATACATATATTTATAATTTCTTTTGTAATGTACACAACTAAAAAATAATAATGGAAATATAAAAGTTAATCAAGTTGTTTTTTTCTTCTTTTTTATTTATATGTAAGTAGTTTAGTCAATGACACAACTGATAGTATCCTGTAAGTGCTTTTTGTATTTTTTCGTTACGAACTAAAACAGATATAAAATGTGTTATAGGGGAGAGTAGTGAGGGAGCAAAGACTTATTTTTCATTTCTTTTAGGGTTTCTACTCTAAATTTTGTTTCTTTTTCATTTATACAAATGGGTACTTAAAACGTAATACGCTGCTGCGAATAAACACTAGAAACTAAGGTAAACATCTACTAAAGATTTTATTACGTTTTAAACGTATTACGCCTTATAAAACGGCATGCCTTCAGGTCCTGACTGCCAGAAAAATTGGGAGTCAAGATTAAGATAGCATAATAAACAATAAAAACCTTATACTATCAACCAGAGGATAATGACTATACATCTGATCTAAACAAAAGCAAATAATTTTTCCAGTCCTAGAGTAGTGAGGAAATAACTTATAGTCAAAAAACAATATTACAACTATATATAAAATTAATATTAATTAGACGAGAAAGAAGTGATCTGTTTAATTCTTTTCCTCTTTCTCCTTTTTGTCTTCGGTGCTTTGTTCTGAACTGCTGCTACCTTGTTGACCTTCACGTTCAGCAGCCATCTACAAATTAAGAAAACAATAATTGTTAACATTGTGCCATAATAAATACAAACTGAGCAATAGTTTTACCTTCTTGTAAGCCATTTCGAACAATTTCAATGATGATTGTTGCAATGTGGTAGTAGCTTTGCGAACTTCTTCGGGATCAGCTGTGTCTTTGTTGGCCAACAAAGTACGTACATCAGCAATTTCCTTCTTCAATTTCTCGCACTGGAATAACCGACAAATGATTGTTAAACTAAATCTATTTTTTTTTCTATAAATAAATATTAATGTTTACCTCTTCGGCTGGTAATTGAGCTTTGAATTCTTCCATTTTGGTTTCTGTGTCGTGAACAATGCTTTCACCTTGGTTAACCAATTCGACAAGTTCACGTTTTTTCTTATCAGCAGCAGCGTATTCTTCGGCTTTCTTAACCATGTTTTCAATTTCGTCTTTGCTAAGACCACCGCTGGATTGAATCACAATTTGTTGCTCCTTGCCTGTGCCCTTATCCTTGGCTGATACATGGACAATGCCGTTTGCGTCAATGTCGAATACGACTTCAATTTGAGGTACGCCACGTGGTGCTGGAGGAATACCAACTAAGGTAAAGGAACCCAACATTTTGTTGTCAGAGGCCATTTCACGTTCACCTTGATGCACTTTAATTTCGACTTGTGTTTGACCATCAGCGGCGGTGGAGAACACTTGTGATTTTTTGGTGGGAATGGTGGTGTTACGGGTGATAAGGCGAGTGAAAACACCACCCAAAGTCTCAATACCCAAGGACAAAGGTGTAACATCCAAAAGTAAAACATCGGTTACATCACCGGCCAATACACCGCCTTGAACGGCAGCGCCTACGGCGACGGCTTCATCGGGATTTACTGAGCGGGATGGTTGGCGACCAAACAATTCCTGTACAGTAGCTTGTACCTTGGGCATACGAGTCATACCACCAACCAAAAGAACTTCGCCGATATCGGACTTATTTACTTCAGCATCCGACAAAGCTTTTTGACAGGGTTGAATGGTGCGCTTAATAAGATCAGCAACCAAGCTTTCCAATTTGGAACGTGTCAATTTCAAGTTCATGTGTTGGGGACCTGATGCGTCCATGGTCAAATAGGGCAAGTTGATGTCTGTTTGTTGAGAAGAAGACAATTCGCATTTTGCCTTTTCAGCAGCTTCCTTAAGGCGTTGCATGGCAATCGAATCCTTAGTGATGTCAATTCCGCTGGACTTTCTAAATTCGGAAACTAAGTAATTCACAATTGTATTGTCAAAATCTTCACCACCCAACATGGTATCGCCGTTTGTTGATTTTACTTCAAAAACGCCCTTTTGAATTTCTAAAATTGAAATATCAAAAGTACCACCACCCAAATCGTACACAGCAATGCTAGTTATTAAAAAGGAAAGGAAAAACGAATGAATTGTTAGGCATAATGATTATTACGATCGTTTAAATACCCACATTTTATCATCTGTTTTGTCCATACCATAGGCCAAAGCAGCAGCAGTAGGCTCGTTAATTACACGCAACACATTAAGACCAGCAATCTGACCGGCATCTTTGGTGGCTTGACGTTGCGAGTCGTTGAAATAGGCGGGTACAGTGACGACGGCATTCTTAACTGGAGTGTTTAAATAACCTTCAGCTGTTTCCTTCATTTTCATTAAAATGAAAGCACCAATTTGCGATGGAGAGTAAACTTTGCCGTCTGTGGATGAAACCCAAGCATCGCCATTGGAGGCCCTAACAACTTTGTAAGACAAATTCTTCATGTCCTTTTTGATTTCGGGATCATCAAAACGACGACCAATTAAACGTTTTGTAGCATAGAAAGTATTTTCAGCATTGGTAACTGCCTGACGTTTGGCAGGCATACCAACTAAACGTTCGCCATCCTTTGTGAATGCAACATGGGAGGGAGTTGTACGAGCGCCTTCAGCATTTTCAATAACTTTAGCTTGTTTACCTTCCATGACGGCCACACAAGAGTTGGTGGTACCCAAATCAATACCAATAACGGCACCCTTCACCTCACCAGATCTAAAACAGAATATGCGAATTAAAACATGCATACATATTTCAGTTTCATTTTATTTGGAGTGCAAAATATCGCATTGTTTAGAATATTTTTTTACCGCCGGTATTACATGGTTACGTACACGTAGTAATTAAAAAGTTATCGTAATTTCTGACTGAAGTTATTTACTATTATTCCAATATAAGTATAAATACATACATACATAATTGGCCATTACAACCCTTCAGTCAGGATTACCGCCTAGCTTCTCACACCACTCATGGTGTGCGGTTTACGTCTAATAAGCGAACACACTACCTACTAAATTACGGCGACTACAGAAGTAGTATAAATAGCTAATTGTAAATAGCTCGATTTTTCGAGAAAAAAATTTAACTCGTTTATGAGATGTATATATAAAAGTAACTCATGCAACTTTCGAAGCTTTTGAAATACATACATATGCATACTTGATTAATAAATAAAGATTGAACTATAAGAAATTCTAAATGTACATCAGCATTTATTGAGAATCTAAAAAGAAGCCTAAAGGAAAAAAACTTAGAACTTGAACTTTCTCCAAGTAATACCTTCTAAACGTTCAAACAGAGAGACTGTGGTCAGAGAACTTGAAAGGAAAATATTTTCAATGTCATTTTTCGAATTTAATAGTATCTGTTCATAATCTAAGAAACCTAAACTGAATAATGTTCCATTTACAACATACGAGAATAAGAACTAGATTTTTTGCTAAACTATCAAAAAATATAAGTTTACATACAACTTAATTTAATGGGAGTAGAAATTACAAGAATTTTTTAGAATGTCATCATAATCCTATATAAACCAAACATTAACATCAAAGCAACCATCATACTCTCTTATCAGAAAACAACCCTTTGTTACTTTCAGCTGTTTCTTCTTATATAACCTACAATAATGTACTACACATGTTAAATACAAGTAAATAAAGTACTATTCACACTTGAAATGAGTACTCGCTTACTCATACACGCACACAATTCAAAATAATAAAAAACACAAAATATATTTAGCGAACAGAGATTGACAGATGGGAATAGATAAATAGAAAGTTGAAGAAAAATTTCCAAGATGATGAAAATTTAATGGAATTTTAGAAATCATGTATTAAAACTTTTATATATTAAATTAAATGCAATTGCTTTCTTTGAATTTCTACAATGACGTTTTAATGACGTAACATATGACAAAAGGAATAGAAAAATCGCAAATTTCGTGCCGAAGCTCACATGACCCCGGCCGGTTTTAGTAATATTAAAAAATTAAGGAAACTAATGGAAATTACATAACTGGGCTAATATATTTACAAATTCAGACATTTCGGTGAAAGTAATAAAGATTCTATAGAACTTATTTTAAATATGTTGACTTTAGACTTACTTGTGACGCAATTGGTTAGCCAGGCCATTGCTCAATACAGATGATTGCTAAAAGAGACAAGAAGAATTCCTTAATTAATAAATGCCTATTTGAAAAAGTAGTTCACAGGCAAACAGAATAATTATGTAAACTAAAATTCTGAATGATTGCTCAAAATAAGAGCCTGATATTATTGAATATTTGTAAAACAGATAATTATCTCCTTATTGGCACTTACATTCTCGAATATGCTAGAATATTTTCCGGTCACCAAATTGGCCTGGCGTTGACCAACTAAACGAGGCAAAAACTTTGTAACGCGCAACATTTTTCTTTAGTCTTTATGTTTTTATTCAATTTATACTATAATTTTTTTCTATTAATTTAGAATAAATTGACGTTTTCAAACTTTTTTTCTCGAATTTCACAAATGGCGTGCACGTTTTTCAAAAGGGAATGAGAACTGTAATAAAGTTGTTGAAATAAAAGTGACTTGGCACCGAGTAAGAGAGCAGCATGCTTCATATATAAATAAATCGTATGATTTTGTTTCATTCCACATTGCCACTTATCGTTCAGTCAATGTTATCCGGATGAAGAAACCCTATATTTTTAAAATATTCGTACAGTGTGGCATCTTAGTTTTTGACACGACTTTGAGGTTATTCAACAAAATAGAATAAAATTTTTTAAGATTCTTTCACTACGAAATTCAAAATTTTGTGATAAAAACATTGCCAATCGTGCCGTTAAATTTACTGGATCCATCTATTCCTATCTGGCAACAACAAAATGTCCGAGGAATTGGGCTCTGATAATGAATTGGAGGATAACTATTATGCTTTTCTAAATTTACCCAAAGATGCAAGTATTTTCATGTCTTATGCATTGTTGCTGTTTTTTAATTTACTGATTTCTTCATGTTTCATCATCTGCAATATTTTCCAATTTTGTTAACATACAGGCAACCTCTGAACAGATCAATACGAGCTATCGTAAGCTTAGTCGCATTTACCATCCAGACAAGCATACGGATCCAGAAAAGAAACAGAAGGCCGAATTGATGTTCAATCGAACCAAAAAGGCTTATGAAGTGCTATCTGATCCTCATAAAAGAGCTATTTATGATTCGGTAGGCGAAAAGGGCCTACGAACCGATGGCTGGGAATTGGTACATCGCACTAGAACTCCTGCCGAAATAAGGGAGGAATATGAACGGCTAGCACAATTGGCTGAAGAAAGAAAGCTGTTGCAAAACACTAATCCAAGAGGAAATGTTACTATTAATGTCAATGCCACAGAGATATTTTCACCATACGATGACTCTGAAATACCTCGCATAGAGGTGTCTTCAATGAGTATTTCCCAATCGATTGAAGCCCCTCTAACTCGTAGAGACACTTTAACGTTGAGTGGCAATTTAATGTCGGCCAATGGCAATGGTTCAGGCGGATTTGTGGTTTGTGGTAGACGCCTTCTTAACAAAGGCTGGTTGCAGCTTGATTTGGGAGCTGGAAATGGATTGTTAATGTCTGTTAAGGGTGGTAGAACACTTAATTCTGTGCTTACGGTCAACGCTGGTACACAAGTGAATTTTCGCGAAAACGGTGTCTTACCGGGTCTGTTCTCTACTTTGGCTGTACAGTTAGATAAGCACACGATGGGATCCTTAACTTTAAATGCAGGCTCTCAGTCAAGTATGACCACACAAATCGATCGTACAAATGAGCGTTATTCCTGGTCAACATCCTTTGTAATTGGCACCCCACATATATACTACAGCATAGCGTACACTCGTAAGATGCTAGAAAATGAATTGAAATTAAAAGTGGCTGCTAAAGTAGGCACATTTGGGTTCTTGGCAGAGTACGGTGCAGAGAAAAAGATATCAAAATATAGTTCCGTATTTGCTTCAGTATCTTTGGGAGTGCCCACAGGAGTTATACTAAAGTTCAAGTAAGTTTTTTTTTTTAACTTGTTTTTACTTTAGAAAACTTTATGATAGTAATCATAAGAATTCGAAATAATTTTAAGAGTAGTTTTGACTTAAATCTTAAAGTATTCTTTTTCGATTAAGAAAAAACGCATAATTTTGTTTGGAAAGGGAATTCTTTTCATATTTACAGTTTCGTATACAATTTAATAATATATTTATATCGATTTGTGAAGGAAATTTGTGGATTATTGAAACCCTGTACTACTACAATTGCACACTAAGTCATTATACGAAAACTTTTTTGGCACGAACTTAGTTTTACTTAAATTTTTTTTTTTCATTAAATCTAAATTCCATTACTTGAGAAAATAACAATTCTTATTTATATTTCAAATTTCTCCCACACGCAGAGTTATACGCTCCCAACAAACATATGTATTTCCTATACATTTAAGTGAAGAAATCGTGCCTGCGGCTGTATTTTATGCTACCGTAACGCCGGTTATTGTATGGTTTTTCGTTAAAAAATCCATTATTGAGCCCATGCAGTCGGAACGTAAAAACATCGAAATTGAAAAGACCAAACGTAATAATGAGCAGCGTATGAACTTAAGACGACAAGAAGCCAATGCCGCCGTAGAGTTAATGCAACACACCTACCAGCGTATTGTAGAAGAAGAAACAGAACGTAAAGGTTTGATAATTAATAAGGCTGTGTATGGTCAATTAGAGGAGAATGGCAATGATGATTTTGTGGCCTCCGCCTCCATAGATGTCACTATACCGGTTCAGTGTTTAGTAAAGGATGGTGTTTTAAATTTATATAATTCATCCAAGGTTAGCAGATCACAAACTTAAAGTGATTATTTTTACATTTTTCTTTTTATTATATTTTTAGAGCGGTTTGCCTGGTTTCTATGACCCCTGCATTGGAGAAACAAAAGTTTTACGTTTAGACTATACGCACAATAACGTTACTAATACGTTGATTATTAAAGATTTAGAAGCTGTTCGACTGCCACGATAACCACATTTTCTTTTCCTTTTTGTAGAAGATAAAGTCGTTTTTTATTTATAGTTCTATTCTTTTTAAATACTTTTTTGCTCGGAAATAATTTAGCTGCCTGTGTATGAAGGCCAAGTGGTTGGAGGCGATTGAACATTTTTATGAGAAATTATCGAAAATATTTTAAATATTATGTTTTTTCATATACATAAATTTCCAAATGGCAATAGACTTTGGATATGTTAATAACGTTTATTTCCTAGACGATAAAAACGGACAATACTGCAGAAATATAGTATTTAAAATGCTTTCGAAAGTATGTAAATAATTATACAAGATAACGTTAAAGCTGACAAATTAAACTTAAGAATATTCAAACTTGAAGGAAGTCATATTTGATGACCCTAGTCTATTCGACAAATTGAAAAATAGTTTTGAATAAATAAACTTTTAATAAAAGAGATAATATTAATTCAATTCAAAATTTCAACAGAAGGATTCTGAGGTTATCCTAGATCCTTTAAATGACGTGGCAGGATATTAGAACCAATGATATCATATATAGTTGTGAAAGCTGCACTTTTGAATCTTTCAATTGTCAATCCCGGTACTAGGCTCAGTTTATATCTGCCAAACACCATCAATCTTAAAACAAACTAATTAGGTGACTCATACTTTAAAGTATGAGTATGTTAGCTTTTTACTAACATATTCTCAAGTTCAAAAATTCAATTTTGCCTTCAACTGAATGTTTCAATTTTCGTTCAAGAAAACAGTTGATGCATGTAAACCAGTTTTTTAAGAAAAGTTCTGCCGATAACATTTTTTATTGTTTTCATTGCGAATATGTTTCGAAAACGAAAATTGACTTACAGTTGCGCGCGGCGTACGTCATAGTTATCAATTCATTGAAAGAGAATCTTGAATGCATATCGGACGGTTTCAAAAATCAAATGTTTGCCTATATTTCAATACGTTTCCTAATACAATACAATTTGTATATTTCTATAACACCCTGTGTTCAAAAATTCATGAGTCTGGTAGCGTTATTGTTTGTGTGAAACAGCTGACTGTATTATGCCCACAAATGTCAAAAACCGTCATGCCATTGTATTGATTTGGAAAATTTTGAAAAGAAAAAAAGAGGACGCTAAAATAATTGGGTTGTTTAAAATAATATAAATTGCAAAATCTAAATGGGGTCTTTTCAATGTGGACTCACAGCCATAGCACCTACAAGACAAAAAATCAACTTTACCTAAGATCCTTTAATTATTGAAATTAGTTAGTGGCTGTGCAGTTTAGGTGGTGATAGTGGCAGTGGCGTGGAGGATGACGAGTAAAGTGTATGTCGCATTACGTTATTTATTTTGTGGTGTTTGTATGCTGCTGGCTCTTAATTTGTTAATTGACTATTTTGCTGATAAATCAAATGTCTCATCGTCTTTCAGTAGATTGGGGTGAGTAAAAAAACAAAATTAGATAAAATCAAGCTAATGGGAAAATTCTTTATAAAGATTACGCAAAACATACAAGTACAATGGAACCATACTGAATCAAACAGCAGCTATAATAATTAATAATAAAGAGAACAACAATATAACATTACCTTCTGCCATATCATCTTCCGTTGCTTTTTCTGCAAACAACATAACGGCACTCAATACTAATGCCTCTAACAATAATAGAATAAATAACAATTATCTGGAGCACTCAAACAGCAGCAAAGAACTACAGAATACAACCGCTTTACCACTATGTGAAGATCCTATCATTGAAGAAAGTAATTACAAACATCTTTTATTATTTCGTTTTATTTTCCTTAACTGATTTCCTTTACTTCTTTTTAATAGGCAGTCCCTTTGTACCTAATATTACTTTAGAATCTCTTGATGTCGTCGATACTCAATTGGGTCCTCTATTGGAACCTGGAGGTGCTTTTCAACCAAAAGACTGTGTAGCCAGGCATCATGTTGCTATTGTGGTGCCTTTTCGCGATCGTTACGCACATTTATCGATCTTCCTGCGCAATATACATCCATTTCTCATGCAACAACATATAGCATATAGAATATTTATAGTGGAGCAAACGAATGGTAAACCTTTTAATAGGGCTGCACTCATGAATATTGGTTTCTTGGAAGCCATGAAACTTTATAAATGGGATTGTTTTATATTCCACGATGTCGACTTGTTGCCGCTGGACAATCGCAATTTGTACAATTGTCCGCGTCAACCGCGACACATGTCTGTGGCCATAGATAAATTTAATTATAAGTAAATATAATAATTTCTCTAAATGCAGTATATGTTTTAATTGAAATTTATAATCATTGTACAGGTTGCCTTATCGAACAATATTTGGTGGAGTCTCTGCAATGACTAGGGAGCACTTTTTAGCTGTAAATGGATTTTCAAATTCATATTTCGGTTGGGGTGGTGAGGATGACGATATGTCCAACAGGTACGCTATAATCTTATTTGTCATTAATGCATATACGTTTAACAAATACACACACACATATATATATATGTCTATATGTAATGTGTCACATATATCTATATGTAGAATAAGTTTCATATATGATGGCTTCAGAATAATATCCTTTTTCTTCAATAATGGATCTGTCGGATCGAAGTGTAAAAGAAGTGTAGTTATTCCAATTTTTGTGTGATAGTTCACATTTGATTGGACGTAACGATATATATATTCATACTTATCATATATGTATATCATTGCATGACGGATGGCCAAATTATGAAAATATGAAAACTCTAACTAAATTATAGGATTTTATTTTCTAGACATTGGAACGAAATTTTTAATTGTTTATCTTTAAACCTCACTTCGAGGGAAAAACTGATGGCATTTAATATGAGCAAACGGAATCAGTGGAACCAGTAATATAAACACAAATTCAATGATGGTGGTTTTTGTATACATTTATTTTGAAATTCCATAGGAAATCAAAATTATTCATTTTGGGAATACCATTTTATATTTTTATTTAATATAAAAGAGTTAAAAAATGTGTTTTGGAAATACATGTTTTTTTTTTTAACAATATTATGTATCTCATTGAATTAGTAAAATTATTAGCATAAGCGACATATAAACGACATTTAACAAGTTATATTGCATCATTTGGAATTCTTGCAGATTACGAAATGCTAATTTATTTATAGCACGCTATCCCATAAATATTGCACGCTACATGATGCTGAAACATCAAAAGGAAAAAGCCAATCCAAAGCGTTATGAGAATTTGGTTAATGGTATTAATAAAATTGGTAATGATGGCTTAAACTCAATTAAATACGATATTTATAGTTATAAATCATATCCAACATTCAGTTGGTATTATGCTGAATTAAAAATATCCGAACAGAAAAGTTAAACAACACAATCTTGTACAAAACTGCTCTACATGACATTTTCAAATGAATGCAGCTTTCTCTTCAACTAGATTTTTTTTTTTTTGATATAAAAACAATCCAACAAATAGTTTATTTGTTATATACTATTAATTGAGTATGTCTTTAAATTAAATTTAAAGTTCCATGTCGTGTATGCAGCAATTTTGGTATGTATGCGCTAAGGACTCAAATAATCTGCATCCATACAACAAATAGATTTAAAATTACTTTAGAATCCACAGTCTTCTCCTTATGTATTTTGCAAACTTCCCTAAATTATGTTTAGAATTTCCATTTGCGTTTGATTCTTGTTTTAATCGAATTTTACTAGACTTTTAATAAAAAAAAATATATAGTGATATAGTTATTAGCTTGGTGATGATTAAGAATATTAATATTAAATAGACGATAATTTTTTTCTAGACTTTTATCAATATGTTATACATATTTAGAGAAAATTAAATTAGAAACTTAAAGAATGTTTAACAAACTACTATTTAATTTGAAAAAAGGTAACTATTTCTTCCATTTATACATTCCAGTGAATCTCCTATTATTCCTATTTTAAAATTATATATTTTTATTTGTTTTTCTTCATTGTTTCTGTAGTTTGAATTATTTGTTTTTTGCCTATTGCTTTGTATTTTTTGTTTGTTTCATAAGTTTTTTTTTTTTTTTTTGTTTAAGGCAAGAAGCATATCCAAACTATTTTATTTAAATATAGCAAAGGAATAAGGATTTCTTTTTATTACAAATTTTTATAACATGGGTTTGACTCATTGAAAATGTTGTTTTTGTTAATGTTTGCTTAATTTACATGTAATAAGTTAAAGTTTATAATTTAACTATCCTTACTTGGAAATTGAGCAGAATTTAGCATTTCAGAATCAGAGTTTAAATTCGGAGCATTAAACGTTATTTCAGAGCTGCATTTCTTTATTATTTTGTTATGTTGTTATTAAATGTTTAGTTTTAATATTCGTATCATAATTGTGTTGGAAAAAAATCTATTTTTTGATATTTATTGGATATTCTTCTCTGCTTTAAGTTTATCGTTTATATACCTTAAGTTGGTAACTATTTAAATTTCTTTATAGACTATTTATAATACATAGATACATACAAACATACATATAAATATATATATTATATATATAAATATAAAATGAATCTTTTACTTTTGAAAATTTTATTCTTTATACATTACAACTCTTTCGAACTATTTAAGATAAAAATTTTTGTATTATATGTAAGAAATCAAATTTTATATACATACATACATGAAAACAAATTGCTTTAATAAATAAATTATGTGAAAATAATTGGAATCTAATTAAATTGTTTGTGATACAATAATATTGTTAAATAAAAGTAAATAAAATTTATAAATAATAAAATATAACAAAATTTAATATACATTATAAATTATGTCTAGTAATTTTAACATTTATAGACGGGATAGGAAGTCTAGAAATGGTGGTGGTGTTCTTATTTCCATTTGCTCTAAATATACCTCTGAATTGATTAACTTGTGTCCTTCTGAGGATATTGAGTTCATTTGCGTTAAGGTCAATGACCGTGGAAAGTCTATATACATTACCTGCTCGTATATTCCTCCCTGTTCTGACATTCATATCTATAGGGCTCACTTCGATTTGATTTCTGGAGTAATTGAATTAATGGGGCAAGAGGGAATTTTAGTGGTTCTTGGTGATTTTAATCTTCCGCATACAACTTGGAATTTTTCACCTGAGACTGGCTCATTGGTGCCATGTTCTTCAGTTCCATTCTATGATGAAATTCTGTCCGCTATGTGTGATCTAGGTCTTTTCCAGGTTAACGGTGTATTGAATTCAATGGGTAGAATTTTGGATCTTGTATTTTTAGAGGATCCAAGTATTTCTTCTTTATTTCGCATTGATCCTATATCTATTCCTGAGGATGGTTATCATCCTACGTTGTTACTTTCTATCGAAGTTGATCTTTGTTTACCTCCTGTAATTGATCGCTCATTTGGTGTAAAGGGGCGTTTTAATTTCCATCGTACGGATTTTAGTCGTTTGAATACACTACTATCCTCTGTAGATTGGTCGTCTGTACTTATTTCACCACCATATGACTCTTTTTCACTTGATAGGATCTTAGATGGTTTTTATGAGGTATTATTTAAATGTTTTAGGGAGTGTGTTCCGTTTGTAAATAGTCGTTTGGAGCGTTCTGGTCCTCCGTGGAATTCGGCTAGATTGTCCAAGTTGAGGAACAGAAAATCGAGGTTATTTAAAAAGTTTGTTAGATCGGGTACTGATATTGATTATGCTCTTTACTCTAGGGCGCGTGCGGATTATCGTAGAATGAATCATTATTGTTATGAGGAATATTTGACTAGAGTTAGGTCGAACTTCGCTAGTGATCCTAAGTCGTTTTACGACTTCGTTCGAGCTAAACGTAAATCATCTTTGTTTCCCTCTGAGATGTTTTACGGTGGCGCATCATCCTCTAGTTACCTTGATATTTCGAATATGTTTGCTGACTTTTTTCAGTCTACTTATAGGCAGTTGGACTTGGGCCATGATCAGGGCAGCAGCTTTTCGTATCCTTATTCAGTGGGAAGTGTCTCTATTTCTAATATATACTCATTTGATGAGAAGTCTGTTCTTGAGTCTTTGTCTGGACTTAAACTTACATACTTGCCTGGCCCTGACGGGGTACCGGCCTGTATTTTAAAAAAGTGCGCTATTGTCTTGAGTGGTCCTTTGACCTTTATATTCAATGGGCTTCTGAGGGCTGGTCATTTTCCATCTGTTTGGAAGAGTTCGTTTATAATTCCTTTGTATAAGTCGGGTAATAAGTCCAATATTTCCAATTACAGGGGTATTGCCAAACTCAGTGCTATTCCCAAGTTGATGGAGAAACTCGTGACGGATTATCTCTTTTTTAATACGAAATCTTTAATATCCCCTTTCCAGCATGGTTTTTTAAAAGGTAGGTCGACTGTCACTAATCTTCTTGAATTTACTACACGTGTTTTCAGGGGTTTTCTTGCAGGCGCTCGGACTGATGTGATTTATACTGATTTCAGTAAGGCTTTTGATAGGATTGACCATAGTATTTTGCTTCTTAAACTGTCATTAATCGGTATTCCCGATATTATTCATCGTTGGCTAGGCTCCTACCTCTCCCTTAGGACTCAGAGGGTATTGTTTAGGAATGTATTGTCTAAGACCGTATATGTTACTTCTGGTGTTCCGCAGGGTAGCCATTTGGGTCCTTTACTGTTTTTATTGTTTCTTAATGATCTTCCTTGTGCTATTTCTGATTGTAATATTCTAATGTATGCTGATGACGTTAAATTATTTTATACTTTTGATGATGATCATGGTCAGGTTGTTCTTCAGCGGAATATTAATTTGTTTGTAACTTGGTGCAGAGTTAATTTAATGGATCTTAACTTAAAAAAATGCAAATGCATGGTTTTCTCTCGCGGTGGTGTGATTTCGCCCACTTATGTGATAAATTTTTGTCCTTTGGAGACTGTGGCTACATTTCTTGATTTGGGAGTATTATTGGATATGAAACTCTCTTTTGTTGATCATATTAGTATGATGATTGGCAAGGCTCGGGCTGTTCTTGGTTTTGTGAAAAGATGGGCTAGGGAATTCATTGATCCTTATATAACTAAATTGCTATACATTTCACTTGTTAGACCTATTTTGGAGTATGCGTCTATTGTTTGGAATCCATACTATCGTTGTCATAGTGATTCAATAGAGTCTGTGCAGAGGCAGTTTTTATTATTCTGTTTACGTGGCTTAGGATGGGATTATGCCAATGGATTTCCGCCATATGAGGATAGATTAGGTTTGATAAAACTTCCAACTTTGGAACGTAGAAGAACTGTTTTAGGTGTTTGTTTTGTTTTTAATCTGGTTAGAGGTGATATCGATTCTGAGTTTTTGCTTCGTAACCTGAATTTCAGTATTCCTGCAAGATTTTCGCGGCACTATCGTCCTCTTTCCTTAGATTTCTATAGAACTAACTACGGATGTAATTTTCCTTTTCGTAGATTATGCAATGATTTTAACGTATATTACGATTTGATTGATTTTAATTGTAGTGTTTGTAATTTAAAACGTAGCTTATATGCTAGCATTAATTTGTAAGTTATTATATAAAAATGTATTTTCATTATAGTTATAGGTAGTTCATGTTTATTAATAGTTTATTCAGCTTGTGATTAAGTTCTGTAGCTGATTTATGTTCTTGTTGCCATTACTTTTTCCATACCCGCTACAGTCCGGACTGTAGTGTGTACGTGTCCCTACGTAATGGGGACGAGCCCTCCGCGGTCGGGTGAGGGTGGGTTAGTGTGTGGCCGGGGACGTTCGAAAAAAAAAAAAAAAAAAAAAAAATAATTTGTAAATTATTATCAAACGAATCTATTTAGAAACAATTTCAAAACAATTAATGTACATAAACGAATTTTTTTCTTTTTTTTTCAATAAAATTTTCAAATTAAATCAATCAATGCTTTTTTCTTAACTGTTAAGACAATTTCAACAATTTAAAGAACAATCGATTTTTTTTATTTTATTAGAAAGTATACGGTACGTTACCGCATAACTTACCCTCGCTCATCGTGAACGGTATCCAATTACTTGGTTAGTGGTATTCATGTACAATTTATGAAAGCATTAACAGTGCTGTTATAAAACTTAAATTGATATACATAGTACGCATATAGTACAGTGTTCCTCGGATATTAATACATACATATTTTTTATTCAAAAATTCTTTAATCCCTTGGCAAAACAAATTCTCATATTTGGTTTGTTAGAAGCGCTAAGAGCGCCAATTTTTATTTATATTAATTTGTTACTTTTTATATTTGATTCCTTTGTTTTACAATAAATTTAATAAAAAAAAATATCCAAACAATTGCAGATATTATACATATTAAGCTTATAATTAAAAATTAATATTCGATACATTTGATATGTTTATTTACTTGTTTATTCATGAGCTTTTTAGTAACTAAATTCTTTCTTCATCCGAATAAAACATTAATCATTTTCCCTATATTTAGTTGTTAAAGTGGTTTTGAAAAAGGAAACAAATTAACATTGTGAGCAAAATCGTAAAAAAGTTTAAACAACGGCATTACATACATACATCGAAATTTTTGTTGAAATATTAAAAGTAAAACGTATGTTAATAAGTATGTTTAAACTATATTATTAAAAAAAAAACAAGAATAGCTGTATAACAAATATATATATACACGAATTCTATGAGCCGACTAAAGATAAATTAAGGTAAATAATAATCTTATTAAATATTAAATCTTTTTAAGATTCATGTGACAATTTGAATAAGATAATTGGCTTGTATTTCATTTCTCAATTTATTAGGAGAATTTTACATTATTGAACAAGGCATAGCACAACAGAGTGGCAAGCATACGGGAACCATGGCACCACTTGTTTTAGTTTTACTCTTCGATTTATAACCCGATTCATATTCATACATGCCAGAACCTTTAGCCCAACGTCCCTAAACAAATTAAAAATGATATCCGTTAAGTAAATACACAGAGAGGTTTACAAAATTAATCTTACTCCAGCTTGAGAGCCAGCATGCATTTCTTCACGTTTGGTTAGCATCATTTCATGACCAGGTGGATAATAGACATCCCTACCAGCTCTATTAACGGATGGCACAATTTGTTGTTGATTTGGCGAAGCTACTGCCGTTTCTATTTCACGCTTACGTGGCGTATTCAAATCTTTGCGATCTACAACATCGGCCTGAGGTAAATAAAAAGAGAACATTATTAAATTCTTTAAGTGAAATTAAATTCGAAAATGTTAATCTATCTGCCATACTCATAAACATTTTTCGTTTGAATAAAATTTATAAAACATAATATGGGTGTATATACGTACATTTTAAATATATTTTAAAAATTCAATTGTTTAAATATTAAACGTGTCTTTACTTTGAACTTATAATTATAAAGTCGACAAGTAGTATTGCAAACTTTCCTTGTCTATACGTGTACATGTATATGTACATATATATGTATGCAATAGATACTGATAAAATGAAAATGCAAAATATAACATATCAAACGACTGTCATTCAGCTGTCGACAGTAGCCAACTTAAATGGAGATGGAATTATTGTAAAAAATATTCATAAGGGGTATATAGTATGTATGTGCACATTACTTGACAGCCTAAGTATACATACATATACATATGTATTTTCATTCGCAATATTTTCAAATGAAACTTACATTGCCAAACGATTGCATAAGTTCTTCAACGCGTTGTGGTGGGTTTCCATTACCAACAGGATATTCAACACCATCGACTGGGAAGGGTGCTGGCGGCATTGTTTGTGGTGATTGGTTGCCATAATCTGGACCACGGCGATTGTTATTGGTATTTGTTGTTGTTGAAGAATAATGGTAAGTGACTGTACCAGGAGGATGAGGATGATTAGCATTTGGTGGATAACTGACACTACCATTTGGTGGATAACCTCCAACTGGTGTGGTAGTTTTGGGCTCATTAAGTGGACTAACAGGACCACCAGGGCCGCCCGGTCCACCAGGTCCACCGTGTATAGTATTAAGGGTATTGGTCGATTCTTTGTAGTAATAACGATGACCAGTAGGTCCATTATGCGGTGGTGAATGAGGACTATGAGGTCCGCTTGTATAAGCTAAAGGCTTAGGACTTAAATTTGGACTGTTTGGATAACCAGGACGCTCTGTGGTGGTAGTAGTGGTGGTATTATTTATATTATAAACGATCGTGGTGTCAGTTGGTGGTGGATTTCTCGGTTGCAAAGGTAACGTATTATTCCTCAATGTATTTGATTCATATTGTTCGCGAACTTCGTATGACTGATTGTTAATAATTGGCCTATCGATGCCCTTATTTAAGGTGGAATAGCTTTCCGTATTGTAGACAACAGTTTGCGGTATGGCATGTACTGGATGAGGTTGAACAATATTGTTAGTTTCGTTCGTTTGCACCGTATTGTAAATAACATTTTTACGGCTTAAAGTATTTGAGGTAGCTGCTGGGACAACATTTGCGGGTATTTCATAAGTATAGGTGCGTACAGTTGTAGTAACCTTTGTACCGGGTACGGGCAGAATATCTTCATTTATGGTTATATTTTTGAAATCTTCTTCTATGTCCACTGGTGTGGCACTGGTGGCACTAACAACTGGCACTAGTTCGGATTTGTTCAAAGAACGATTGCTTTCATAAATTTTAGTTTTTTTTGCTTCGTAAAAACCTCCACCTGGTGAAAGATTCTCTTTAAAATCAAAAAGGAAACAACAAAAAATTTAAAAAAAAGTTGTTTAAATTTTAAAACAGTTTTTTGTAATAAAAGAGAACACGTACTTGAGCCATAAGATTTGTCCAATGTCTGATAATCACTGCGCACTAAAGTGCCATTTGAACGTAAAGTATTATAATCTGGTGATGGCAATATCTCCACATCGTCCAAACCACCGGTATGCTTTGAGGTTTTAATGACACGTGTTGTTTTGGTAACAGTGCCGCCCACAGGATCTTCATTTGTTGAACGTTCTCTGGAGAATATGGAAATAAAATGAAATACTCATTCAATATATTGATAAACAAGTTTATTTAGCTTTTTATATTACTTACATGGTTCTATAATTCAAAGAATGATCTTGAAAAGAGTGCAGATTACAAAAATACAAAATTATTTAAGTCATTTAATATATTCGATATTGAGTATAAATAAATGTGTACCTCTATCTCTAGTAATATCACGTTCATTTTTTAAATCTTCTAATAGAGCATCTAATTGATCAATATTTTTATCTGGCGTTTTATCACTGTAGGAACTGTTATTGGCGCCCGATGTGGAATATTGATATGAAGCTTGTTTGTAAGCATATCCCTTACTCTCCTATAGAAAATTATAGACATAAAAAATTTAAATTTTCTATAAGAAATGCTTTACTTACCTTATTGCCACTTCCCCATTTTGAAGGCGAATCTCTTAAGGAAGAGGAATAATTTTCAGAACGGCTGCTGTACTGCATTATATTTATTTAAAAAAAAAATGCTGGGTTCCTATCAAAAGAAAAAAACTCATGAAAAACGAAATTTTTAAAATATTTGCGTTTTTTTATAAAGCACTTATAATTTTTAATTGAAATGAAGTAATTTTTTTTTATTAAATGATGATCAAGATCATGAAGATTTATTTTTCATGTAATTTTCGATGATTTTTTGTTTGTTTATTTTCCAAGGAATCCAGTTTTTTTCACATTTTAAGAATATACACGCAAACAAAAAAAAAACAAAAACTTCAATGCCAAAATTAGTCATTGTTTACATTTATTTTTATTATATTTTTAAATTTCTATACGAATAAATTTCGTTGTGAGTGTGCTTTTGGCCTCGAAATTAAAATATTGTACATTCGTTTTGGTCTTAAAGGGAAACCAATTAAAAGTTATAACTGGGTTAAGGTTTTACTCTATAATTTTTATAGAATTCAGGGAGTAGATACATAATTGATTTTTTATTTTTGTTGAATTAACTAAATTTTTTGTAGAATTTAATGATTATGTTTATTCATAGACAAGGGTCCACATCTTATGATTCATGAAGAAAAATCTGAATGATATTGCAATGTGTGTGAAATGTAAAAAGTCGTAAGATGCACTTGTTACGAGACAGAATGGATATGAATTCAGAACATATCCATTGGTTTTTTAAACAAATTAATTTGTTTTCTTCATTTTTTTACAATGTATGTGTGTATATTCATTATTTAAATTTGTAACGAATCCATATATCTTAATTTTTCATTATAACTTTTAATAAATTTATATTTCGTTGACAAAAATAATTCTTACAAATACAACTGTAATATGTATACGAAATTTATTACTGCAATTGAGATTTATTGCCAGTGCATATTCAGTGTTCAACACTTTTACGTTAAAAGTGTCTCATAAAATAAAACAGTTATTTTTTTTTCAGTGTATTTATTAGTTTCTGATGTGCATTCAAAATTTTATTTCAAGGTCAACATATACATACATAAATCTCCATGAAGTTGATTCCTTTTTTCCACAGCAAAAAACAGAAAAACAAATACATATGTACTTGCAAAGCAAAACCAACACTTTTACAATATGTTACTCTCCACCACAGCCTGATTACAGTTTCGTGCACAGGGTAACATTTCGGGTAAAAACACAGGTTTATACATGCATACATATATGTGTGTGTATGTGCCTTGATAAAAAAAAATCTCTGGTATTTTTGTTTTGAATCATATGTATGTATGTCTCCATTGATTATTTAAAACACTTGCACACTAATGCATACAAATACATCATACGCACATATGTACATATGTATGTATGTATAAAGCCAAAGAAAAGGAAGAGAATTAAAAATTTAAATTTTTACTGTAAATTAAAAACACATAAACCTGATGAGAGCAGTGTTTGTATGAGTATGCGTTTAATTCAGCTGTAATTTAAATTCAGTAATAAAAGTGTGCCTGGCTGCCATAAAATTTACTCACTTATTAATTTATACATTCAGTCAATCTGCCTGTCATTCATTCATTCACTATAATTGATCATACATATATTTACGATAAAATATTCATAATGATACTTTTTGTGTTTTTTTTCAATAAAAACAAATACATACGTATGCTGATGACCGTATATGCCCCTGAATATCTATAATTACTTCATACAAAAAAAAAAAAAAACTCTCTGCCAGTTAGACTATTATAAAAAGTGGCGTTTTGTCGGCCGCTACAAATATTTTTAACTTTTTAAAAAAAAAAGCCTATTCATAGTTGTGTGTGTGTGTTCATTAACGATCAGTTTTCATTAGATCAAACAACAACAACACCATTGAACAATTTGAACATATGGCGGGCGAACATCAGGCATTAGAGTAAATGAATGTATTAAAATAAGGTGTATTTTATTGCATTGTTACTGTATTTGTTATGATTTAATTTGAATTTAGCAAAAAACAACAGTTATAAGAAGCAAAGAGAGAGAGAGAGAGAGTGGGAGAAAAAACAGCATATTTTGTATACAAATAATTTTTTAAATTCAATAGAAATCTTTTTTCCGTAAAGTAGAGTAACATTTGAAGTGCATTTGAGGGCGACTTTAAAAATTACGGAATAAGAAATCATTTAAAAATATATCCATATGGACTACATACATTTTAAGTAATTCATTCATTACGTATAATTAGGTAATAATATGTAATTGCAGCATGGCATACTGTCAGGTTTAAAGAATTACAGGAGTCAAACAAAGCGAAATAGAAAAAACTTTGCCCAAGTCGTTACACTGTAATGTAAAATAATAAGAATAATTTTAATTCTCCTGATTAAGGACAACAAAATCTCCATTCATTGGCAAAGGTTAGATGGGTTAATGAACCCAATTGTATAGACACCAGACAGATTTGATCCGATATGGATATATGTAGAAAAAAGTCTACATTAAACCTATCAAGACTTCATCTAAGAAGCGTCATAGCAGTTATAACAGAATACTGGTCTCTGGGGTTTCACGCCAGGAGACTGGCAATATCTCATAACAACGAGGTAGAAGATGAGACTACTCTGTCATTATCCGGACCATCGGTACCCAAGAAGAAGTAGTCTTGAGGCTAGAGTGCTAGATTATTAGCGTGAGAGTCGTAAATTTCAGTTATTTAGCTATAAAATATTGAGAATTGTATTCTAATTAATAAATAAATAAATTCTATACAATGTTTTCTCAGTTTCTTTTTAACTTTTTTGCTCGTGTGGAATTCTAATGCGTAATTTTTTCTTAGAACGCGCCATGAATAAATTGTAAAATTACAAAATGTTACAGAATTTATTGGAAAAATGGTGTAATTAACTACGAATTTATGCAATACAATACATGTTCTTTAAAATTTTTTAAAATTATTTTACAGACAATAGTTTATATTCTTTGTTTATCAATTTTATGTATGTATTTTTGTTTTTCTTTTTTACAATGCGTTCCACGAGAGACAATAGCGTTCAATGTTTTATTGACAAATGAGGCGGCAAATTACAAACGTTTTAAAAGCAAAAGAAAAAATGTGCGTAAAAGATCACATAGTGTTTCTTTTTTTTTAAATTTATAATTCTTTTATTTACAAATATTTCTTTAAATTCGTTTATGAGTTAGTGCAACTAATGAAATCATCTGTTACTTTTCAGCTTTTTTTTTAATATCGCAATAGAATTATGTATTTATAAAATAATAACAATGATCACATTGAAATGCTTCCATTTGTTTAGTGTTTAATCCCACTCACGTGCAAATTTGGAATGTGAGACGTTAGAAGAGCGAACAATTGAGCTAATTTTGGTTGAAAACATAAATAAAACGGTCCTGCTTTGGTACGTTTAAAGACGAAAGCTTTGATAATGTTTATGCTACACCAACAGCATCAAAAATAACAAAAAGAATTTATTTTCTTATAACCGATCGACCGACGAGCAACACCTCAACTGAGTAACCAATAAATACAGAATTCAATAGCGTTTCATTTAGTTTCACATGAGATCAGTTGAGTTTGATTTCATTTTTTTGCTTTTTGACTCTCTATTCGAAAGCATCTGTATATATGTACATACGTACATGTTCACAATCTGTTTTAGTCGTATTTGTATATAATTTCGCTTTTTTTTTGAGTTTTTTTAACTTTTTTTTTTTTGCATACTCAAAGTCAAATAAAATGATCTCATCGTCATCATAATAAACGCCAGTAGCCGTTCGTAGTTCTCACAAAAAAACCAGCGTATAATAACAAAAAGTGAGATTTTTTCAAAGATATTTCTGTTTTTGAAAATCAACAGCAAAAATTTAAACAAATGTTGTTTCTTCCAAAAGAAAGATGAAAAAAAAAATCGCATTAAGCAAAAAAATAATAAAAGATGAGATAGGATGAAAAAAATCTCAATAAAATAAACATTCTACACACGTCCAGTTGTCTTAAAGAATGCAATTTTGCTTTCAACGCTCAAGGTGGGCCAGGACAGTTACTTTCTTTATGAGATGGCATGTACTCTACATACTGTTTGTATTCGGTCATAAGGATATTTTTTTTTAAGATGGAAGGATATATTTTATATTTGTTTGACATTTCCTAACAGTAAAACAGTATTTTTTTTAATAAATGTTTAAGCAAGCTGTTTAAAATAAATTAAAATTTAATGTTTATTTTAAATGCACATTCAATTGAATCTTATTTACAGCTACTGGCATATGTATATGCATAATTTTCAATGGACGAGTTATACTATTTTATTATGGAACTTTTTATATTGAACTTTGCTTAGGGGTTTCTTTGACAATGGAAAGACTGCCTTTATGTTTGATCGCCTAAAATTTGAGAACCATTAAAACGTGGCACACTAAGATAGTTTCCATTTTCCACGTTACTCAGTTCGCAGTATTAAGCTTTATCAATATTCCTTTTTTTTTTTATTTATTTTAGTATAAAAAGAATTCAGTCCTTTAAGTCACTTGTTATAAACACCATAAATTAGCTTAAAAATCAAACAAGTAAACATATGGAGGCAACATTAATTTATTTTTCGTTTTTTTTCTATTAAACTTTAAATATTGTTAATAGTAGACAAGGGAATCAGAATGTTTCTTGGACACACTTTGTTTAGGAATACAACAGCAAAAATAGATCAAATCTGATGGTGTTATACATTTAGCAAGTAAAACGAAATTGTCTATTTTTCAAAGGCATTGTTGTTTTTTATTATTTTTATTTAAATATTGAATTATGCATGCGATTAGCGATTACACTATTTCAGCAACAAATACTACAAATATACAAATATACTACAAAGTTCTAACATCTTTTGACAACTGAATGCGATGATTTAAGGTAAAACGCTTGTAGGCGAACAACAATATCCCGTCATGAGCAAAACATGTTTATCTCCGTTTTTGTTTTGCTTAAAAAATGTTTGTTTTAGGCAAAAAGAAAAAAAACTCGAGAAAAAATGTGGGTTTCAGTGGGTGCCAAAAAATTAAACAAAAATTTATGAAATTTTATTTCAAACCAGTTTTTTTATATCATTTGTTTTTTTTTTGCTTTATTGCCTATTTCTTTCAGCATATATGGACGGTACAATATGATCAGAAAATAATTACAGCAGGTTTCTCTATTATTAATGTGCAACTGAAATTTACAATTGCATTCGTCTATGAATTCGTAGAAAATAATTTTATTTCCTTTACATTTTAAACCCATAAAGTTTAGAAATTAATTTTGAGTAGGAGTGTTAACGAATATAAAAAAATTGTTTTTTATTATTTGTACATACATACATACATACATAGTTTGATGTCGAAGATTTTCATTTAATTCAACAATAATTCATTAATCATAAAATGATTTCATTTACTATATTCAATGGAATCTTTAAGACGTCATTTATTATTATTAAAACAAAAAAAAATAAATAAATTCAAGGATACATAAAAATAACAAAAAAAAAAAAAAAAGTAGAAATCAGCGACACCGAATGATGTCAAATAAATTTAAATGAATTCGAAATGAAATGACAATTTCAAATTATTCGTATTGCTTGCCATATATAGTACATACATACATATTTATATGTATATAATATGTGTATGTACTTATTTATATATGAATGTATGTATACTTTGTAATTGAATTAAAAAAAGACTTTTGTTTTAAATTTTGTCTTTGGTTTATTAGAAATGTGTGAACTAAAAATTTTAAGAATTCGCATGAATGGCTATTACTTAGAAAAGTTATTAACATTTTTAATAATTTTTCTTTCTTTTTTTCTGTTTCAATAAAATGTTATTATGGTCTATTACACTACACCGAACATAATAATTATGGTGTAATAATATACATACATACATAAGTATAATTATAGCATAATTCATACATAATTGTATTATAATTAATAAATAAATAGAATTCTATTTTATAGAAGTTACCGTTGTCCACAAACAATTTTTCTTTACTTCTGGAATAGCGTTAGTTGACGTAATAATTGCTTAGAATCCTAAGATCCATGATTTTGAGACTGGCATTTTAGTTGTTTGTTTTTTTTTCTTGCATCACTAAACAATTTGAATTCTTTGTTAAAGTTGCTGTTGTTTCGTTAAAATTTATAAAAAAAAATAAACAGAATAAAATAAGACAGGTTTTTATAAACAAGCAGAAAACTGCCATTGCAAAAAAAGATAAGTTTGTTTTTTTGCATTTCAAATTTTAATTTGAAAGACAAGAAAAGGAAATACGCAAAATGAAATTTTAGCACTATAAAAAAACAGTTTTTTGTTCATTTAGTGATGTCATACACCGTTAAAATTTCACTGAATTTAATTATTTAATTAATAATTATTTCATTTTTCTGATACGTTTTCAATTGCAAAGCCAAAGGAACATAAACAAAATCAAATAAAAATAAAACAATAATAATTGCCAAGCCACAGAGAGATTGAGAAAAATAATTTAAACATTTTTTTTCTAGTATTTAAATACATTAAAAAAAATATTAAAATTTATTAAAAATTAAATTACATACATACACATACATATAAAAATGTTTTTAATAAAATTTTTAAGTGTGTATTTTTCATTTTTACATACATATATACATACATACATGTGTCCATTGGACACATATGTATATGCATATGTATATATAATTTATTTTTGTTCTTTTTGGCAAAGTTTAAAATTAGTTCACTGCCACTTGTATGTAGCAAGAGAGATTTGTTTCGTTTATTTTTTATTTTTTGGCATTTTTATTTTTGATTTTATATTGTTTTTATTTTCCTGTTAATTTTTTATGTTTCTGTTTTCTTGTTAAATTTTTCATTAGAATAGAATCATGATTCATGCAGACTACGCAAATTATTTTTTTTTTGAAATTTTATTTTAGGTTTTAATCTGTTACACCCAAATTAAAAGAAAAAATGTCGTTAGTTCCGGTCTTTTTTTTAAACTTTTTTTTATCAAGTTTTAGTTTTGGCTTAAACCCACGGTTTTATATACCAGTTGTCATTAGCATATTTCCAAAGTAATTTTTAATCAATTTAATTTGAAAAAGTCACTATTATATATAGCACATGAACTCACAAATTTCTCTGTTTTCTATTTTTTATTTAAGTAGTAATTTAATGAAACTATTTTTTTTAAATTTATAACTTAACCTAAAAATCGGGAGAAACTGTAAGCTTGTGTTTCAATTGGCAAATATATAAGAGATGCACAGTTACAATGACTGGCGATGTTTCACACTACAGAAAATAAGCCCCATATCGCATAGCATTGGTAGAACAACGGAGAACTCAGAGATATAGCCACGGGTTGCTAAATATGAAGAAAACTTACAGCCAATCTATGTCTAATGTAGATAAAGTTCGTAACCAAATGTCGACGACTAAGGCATATAAAATTCTAAGCAAAATACAGCCAAAATAAATCGTAAACTAAAATCTGACCTGGCGGTAGTGTTTCTGACTACTCCCTTCACGAATATATCAAGAAATGTGTATACAAGAGCCGAGTTGCCGGAAGAAAGCTTCTAATCAAAACAGTAAACATTCGAAAGCGCTAGGAATACCCACAAAAGTATCAACACGTTCACATATTTACAGATGGATGTAAATTTATTGTTTTTGGAGGAGGCTGATTTTAAAAAAAATCTAATGCTACCTTACTATGACAAGATTTAAACCCAACTATGAAACTTGGATGCGGATCTGTCGTGATATGGGTATGCAGCAAAGCAATACAAGTGTAACATTTTATTTTTAATATTTATTTGTTTTTAATTAATTTTTGAGACAATTAGAATTATTTTTCTTTTGGAAATGGTGTAAAAAGTACAAAAAAAAAGAAAAAAAAACTGTAGCAAGTCTTTATTAAGCATTTTTAATATTTCGTTGTGCTGTGTTCTTTATTTAAGATCCATTTTATATTTTATTTCAGTTTATATTCTCTCATTGTATAATTTGAATTTTTAATAAGTTTAGAGAATAGAGAAAGAAAATAATTTGAAAGTGAATTTTACACAATTAAAGGGTTAAACTTTTCGACATACTAAATGATTGTCGTATTTTTGTATTTATGTAGATTTGCTTTTGTATAATTACGCACTAGTCTGCTCTCTTTTTTTTTTTTGTAATTGTTGCTTTACAAAAGGTACAAACAATTACTCTTTAGTTATAATCATATACTGATACAATAATGAAGATCATGTTCGTTCTCTATATATGTGCTATGTATAAAGATGTTTACGTTGATGATGGTGATGATGATGATGATATAGTGATGGTTATAATAATGATGACGTTAATAGATAGTATTTGTATGGCAAACACGTTTTGTTTTATTTATTTAATTTTTTTTTTTTGTTTTTTATTTTATTTTCATCCATTTCAAATTTCAAACGGCAAATTGATTGTAAAGTTAGCAAGTAAGCACAATAACAACAACGTCGCCTGTATATAACAACGACACTGATACGTCTGTGACTTTGTGTTAGTCTTTCTCTTTTCGACTTATTAACAAAATGTGCCAATTTTGTCAAATTGCGTGAGTGTATGTATGTATGTATGTGCCAGTTGAGTATTTCTATTTGATTTTTTTATTATTTTTCAATTATTTTCAAAAATATTTATATATGTATACATACAGAGATGATAGCTATGTATATATATTTTTCAAAAAATTTAATTAAATACAATTAATTTTTTTTATTAATAACCACACACACAAAAATTTTCTTTTTTTATTCCCTTTAACTTTTATTAATTTGTTTTTATTTATTAATTTGTAAATTTTGTTTATTTTACATACTTTTCTGTTTTTTAACCAAATGTGTTGCTAGTGTTTAGATTTTTTCTATTTTATTTTTAAATTTTGTTTTTTTTGTTGTTTGTTTCTTTCTTTCTACTCAATAAACAAATTCGTTTGGCTACTTAAGCAAAAAAAGCTTTTATTTCGTTTATATTCGTTTGAAAAAATTAATTTTCTTGCCGTATTTATGAGCACTATAACGCTCCAAAAGTCAGATCTATACTAACAATAGCATTGGCTGGCTACTCTTAAACTACTCAGGCAAATGTGTAGTAAAAGGCCGCCGCCAGCCACCAGCACAACCAGTCAGTCAACAAGCCAGACAGCCACCGCTCAGTATCAGGAATGTGAGAAAAATAAAAAAAGAGATTTCATTTTGCAAAATGGTACAAACAAATACACAATTATACTCTGAAATACTGTGTGTATGCGTACTTTTCAAAAAAATGTACTTTTTGAAAGAGCAGACATAGCACATGTTAAGCATACATAGCTTAAAAAAGCTAATTAAACTACATATATAGTATATGTATAGTAATAAATTACAGGCAGTCGATATGTGAAGTTTCAAGAAAAATATTATATGATGCAGTTATCCTATACAGTGCGCTTGGTTTCCAGAATCATTATATTAAAAATGTAAGGTTTCACTGGTTCAATGAATATCGCGGAGTTTTGTTTAAAAGGTCAGGCCCCCGATAGCTTTGCTGATTAACTATGAATTTCCCGTGTTAGTTGTCGCCTCTTAAGCCATGAATAGAGCAGTGATGAGGTGTCGCTACTCGCTTATGTAAATAGTCACTGGGTGTGAACTCTAGCCACACACGATCATTTCTATTGTTTACATATTGCTAAGCCTTGATATGTCCATTTTTTAATCCGACAAATACAAATTCAAAACAAACAAATTCTTGCTCAGATCTATGGAATAAGATATTAGCACCTCATAACAATGTGAACCCATTCTAAAGTACTACTAGTGTATGCCAATATAATCAAGAACAAGTTATTTTTTACTTTCCATCTCATTTAAACAGAATAGCCAGTTGGTTGACTTTTTTAACACGCAGCTTATTGTAAACAATTCAGCAAAAGCAGAGAAAAGAAAAAGACAAATAAAAATAAGTCATATGTACATACATACATATGCAGTTTTTTGTTTACATAGAATTCCCATCTATAAGATATAGGCAGACGCGCAGACATCGATATAAAAGAGGTCTTCTCTTGTTTTAACAGTTGTTGTACCGCCAGAGACGGTGTTATGAGGTAAACTTTTGAATTCAGTGAATACAATGCACAAATTTAAATGTGTAGATATGTAGTTATATGTAAATGAACGTAGGATTTTTTTGGAAAAATAAAATCTTTTTCTAACCAACAATTATTTCGATTTATAATTTAACAAACAAAAATGACAAAAAAAATATTTATGCGCACCTGAGTGCAGACATTATATAGACGAGTGATATAATTTATTATTTCCGTTTTGTCTGAGTACGCGGATATTACCGCTCTAAATGTATCTGATCCTTTCACTCACATTAAGTTAGCCGTATTGTATGGCTGAAATGTTTGCAAGAGAAATCTCATGTAAGAGATCGTTTCTCTTAAGTGAAAAGCTTTTTTTATTTTCAAAACATTTTAGGTTCTCATCAGTGATGCGAGTTGTGGTACAGCATTGAAGAAACTTAAGGCTTTATTGTGCAAGTTTCAACTCTACTAGTAATAAAATAGAATGTTAAAAATTATTTTGTATTGACTGTGGACCAAATGCAAAAAACTTGGTTTACGTGGGCGTTTAAGAATTAATTTCTGATTCAACAGTATTCAAGTAAAAAAAATGTGTTGCAATTTTTATCTAAACGCAACAGTTATGTGTTATAAAAAATTGCTGCAATTTGGCTTTAACGCAATGCCAGTTTTAAAAATGAGTCAGAATTTAATTTTACTAAATTGGTATTCAATAAAGCGGGAAGCTTTACAGTAGTTCGATTAGGATCAATAAGTATTTTTTTAATACTTAAAACCTTGGTAAATACTAATTCTACTCAAACTATTATAGTATATACGATATTTCAAGCTTGAGTTTCTTTTTAATTATGTTTTATATTAGCATTTTGCATTTGGTCTATTTAGAACCGTGTCGTAGGCCTTGGTTATCTCAATGAAGACCAGATAAAAAGGAGGTTCAATGTACGAGGGTAAATTGATATTTGTCACACGCATATAACGTCTTTAATAAGGGTTCAAGCGGAATTGTAATCCAAGTTTTCTTTCAATCTCTTTCCGGATCGAGTGAAATTATTTCCATTGATGTCTACATATGTATGTATATTGACAATTTATTGATAGTGCTTATAATTAATTAAGCAAACAAACAAAAGTAACTGAATCTCAGTTGCATTATCACCTGACAAATACGGTTGCTGCTGTTCATAATAGATTTATAAGTATTTTGTGCCTTGATATACATAAAACGAAGCTATTTTCATGTTCAAATGATTTTAACGTGAAAAAAATTATAGTCCAAGGCATGTACTTAGCATTACAAACAATGTTCTTCCCAGTTGATTGAAGATTTAAATAAAAGTACAACAGCTTGTTTCCTGACACCACACAGCCACCTGTGTTGTGCTGCATCAAGTTTTTATTAAATTGTAAAAGATCTTTTAAAGAATCGAATAAAATGCATACGATACGTACGATTAAGACTACAAATAAAATTTTCAATTAAAAAAAAAAAAATAAATGAAATATCTAAAATTAAATTGTGTAAATAGTGCAGAATAAATTTCTGAATTTTTTGTTGTGCGTCAGTAAACAATATGATTAGATGAGGAAAAGTAATAAATTTAATTATGATATGGGAAGCTATAGTTTGGCCAATTATAGTTTAAATTACTATATACATATATATGTGCATACACATACATATTATGTTACATTTACATAAATCAAAGAGGAGATAATGAATTTATAACATAATATAATTAGAAAATATTACGAAATCTACATATCTTAACAGATTCATAAAGTCGTTTACGAATTTATATCAATATTTTTAAAAATAATATATAAGCAATGAAGAAAAAAAATTTATAAAACAGAAAGCAATTGAAAACTTAATTGAATGAAAATCAAAATGAAATTAAAACAGTAAGAAGGCAAAGTTAAGATTCGTTCGATTATATGTATATGACACTATTCCTTTTCTTTTTTGCTAAATTGAATATATTATGCCAAAATAGAGAAGTAAATAAAAAGATATTGACGATTTACATAAAATTAAGAGGCTGCACTTAAGGTTATTTTCTAATCCTTGGCGGGTACTTCAATAACGCGGGGTTTGTCAATAATACGGGCGGTCTTGTTGCCCTTCTCAACAATGCCTATAATCCAGGCCTGGTAACCTTCTTGCTTCTCTATATCTTTACAGTAAGCAGCAGCCTGCTCACGTGGTAAGCAAATCAGCAGTCCACCAGAAGTTTCAGCTGAATGACCTTGCAAAAGCTGGAACATATTACCACAGGCTTTGGCCACTGCAGCCATTTTTGAAATCACTGGAAGATTATGTATTACAAAGGAAACATCCTTCTTTTGATGCGAGGCCAATGTCTGTGCATGTCCTAATAGACCAAAGCCAGTTATATCGGTAGCACCGTGGGCGTTATACTTGTGCATAAGACGTGCAGCAATGCGGTTAAGGCGGGCCATGGAATTCATGGCACGATGGTAGGCCTTACGAACATCTTCCTCCGACACAACCAATTTTATGCGGTTCCAACGTTCAGGTTGATCCAACCATTGATGGGCATTCACCGCCACCTGAGTACCTAAAGGCTTTGTCAATACCAAAACATCACCTACCACTGCATTATCGGGAACTATGTATTCGTTGGGTTGACATATGGTGGAAGCCACACCACCAATGGTACACCAAGGATTCACTACACTCTGACCACCCGTCACTGTAGTGCCAGCTTCCAATGCCGAGTCCTTAAAGCCACGCATTATCAGAGGAATCACGACATCACGTTCCTTCTCGGTCATTTTGGTGCTGACTGCCAACAACATTAACATATTATCACAATCGGTTACACCCATGGCATACAAATCACTCAACACATTAGCACATGCAATTTTGCCCATCATATAGGGATCGTCAACGATGGGGTAGAAAAAGTCGGTGGTTTGTACGAGACATAGACCACCATGGCGTAGAGGTATCACAGAACAATCTAGACCAATGCCAATGCGTGGTATTGCCATATTCATAAACTGGGCATCTTGGTCTTGTAGAGAGTAGTCTTGCTGCAAAGCGGACACCAATTTTCCCAAAACTTCTTGGGGCACTTTACAACCGCGACCCTTGAGATCGGCAAATCTTGTCAAGCGGAATGTGGACTCCAAATCATGAGCCGTTGGGTCAAAGGGACGTCGTAACTCAGCACCATTACCACCTTGCAATTCAAGATGAGCAGAATTTAAAACATCAGCCGAGTAACTCATTGTTGTTCGATTGTATTGTTTTTCTTTTTCTTATTTTCAACACTCACAGGCACACAACTCTTCAAGAGTTTTTATTAATTCGTTTACAGTTTTTCTTCTAAGAGGTTTTAGTAATTAATAAACTTTTCCACTGGTTAATTAAATATTTAATTTTTGAATTATTTGGGTATTTATTAACAGTTCGCCAACTATTTTGTACAAATCACAAATCAGTTATGGCGGCGTAGAGAACAAAATTCTGGTAGTAAGGCAAATAAAATCGCGTTCTCCCTTTGCACTAACACCATGCCATAAATTCGTACATGTATACGGATTTTTCTTCAACAATTGTCAGAGTGTGTGAAACTCGTGCGCTTATTGGTCATTTTAGCAATGGCGGCACAAAACGGGAGCAAAGAATATTTCTCCCGCTTGTTTTTTACACTAAACGTACACACACGGTGGTGTTCATTACTATGTACACAGAGTTGTATTTCATGAAATTCAAAATAAACATTCTCCAGAGGAAAAACAATTCACAATAATTTCTCACAAAAATCACAATGGGAAAGAAATAAATTTAAAAAAAATATACATATAAAACAAATAATTAGATAATACTTATACATAAATATGCGAAAATAAATGATGTATGTGAATTTTAAATAATGTTGCAATACTAATACGTTTGTTTAAGAAACCAATTAATATTTATAATTTGTGCACAGAACGATAGTAATCTAAGTTCTAGAGGAATATAAAAAATTTAAAAGACATCTGACTGGATTCACATTTTTCAAGTCTTTCTCGTCAAGTCTTGAGTTTTTAATAAAGGAGAGAAGAGTAAATTGAAAGTTTTACGGACCTAAACGCACCACCAAGTTTAACTTTTCTGCTTTACCTATTCCTAGTATTCTATGCTAAGTTGAAATCTGACGATTCTGTGTAAACGTTAATGCAAATTCAAAAAATTGCAGCAAGTATTGAAGAAGTTGTATTGAGCTAAATATGCAAAAACAAATTTGATAACTCTTTAGTCAGCTGTTTGTTTTTATCAGCTTTCGAATACCAATGGCGGCGCCACTGCGCCGTAATCTTTGATAAATTGTTGCTTAAGAAAACCAGAAATGAATAAAAATATTAAAAGACTGGTTAAATATCGTAGTCGTGTAGTGATTTGTAAATATTTAACAATTTCTTTTTAATACTTTAAAATATATAGTATAGAGAGTAAAAACAAGTATAGTGTCCGAATATAGATCAAATTAATTAGAATTTGTTGTATATTTTCGATTTAAAATTTACAATTGTGTTATGAAAGTGAAATTTTTATAATTTTCTTTAAGTTCATTTCTTTGTTATTGTGGTAATTTATTAATATATTTTTCAATTTATTTTAAAATAATTTAAGAAATTTAAGAAAATAAAGTTCCTGTAAAGAATTAAACAAAAGACTTAAGAAACAAACTTGAAATTTTAGAACCAATAAAAATGACTCAATAAATCCAATTTGAAAACTTCAGCACCACCTTTTATGGTCTCTTGTTATAATTTGACTGCACAAGACCAGTTTCTTTAAACAGTATTTAGACGTCATGTATTCGTCACAGCGCTATGCAGACAACATTTCAATAACCTTGGGTTGCTTTTTAGTGATTTTATTAACTTTTACAACATTAACGGAAGCAGTTTATGTCTACGGTGAACCGAAATACAAATGCCCTGCCAAGTAAGTATCAGGGAATTTACATTTTTTTTTTGTTTTATATTTAAATTCTATTTGAAATGATGAATTCAAAAGAGACAAAGAATTATATTTTTAATTGCTTAAAACATTAAAACTTCACTAGTAACATAAATATTAATTCATCTTCTTAGACCAAAGCTCATCTATCCGTGTCAGTGTTTGAAGGGTTCGGATATTGGTATTTATGTGACATGTGATAATACCAATTTAGCCACGCTTTCGGTGGCTTTGCAAAATTTGGCTGCCTTACAATTGCCCGTTGAGCACATGACCATAAATAAAGGCAATTTTGGTAATTTTGTAAATATTTTTGTTTGTTTGTAATTGCTTACTCAAGTGGCTTAATTTTTTTTAGAACGCATATTTGGTCCATTGTTTTCTAAAGTTAGCATACGTTATTTAACCATATTGGATACGCCAGTCAAGGCTTTGGAAGATTATGTTTTCTTTGGAGTTAATAAAACACTCGAACAATTGGAATTTCTACATACAAATTTATCACAAATAACACCGCTCTCGTTTGGGGTAAATGTTCTTTTTATCTTTATTCAGTTTTTTTCTTATAAAATTTTACGATTCTTAAATTTCCAGATTTTAGGTAATCTTGTTAATTTAAACATCGACGGTCATAACTTTACCACTTTAAGCAAAAATCTGTTTGCCGAACAAGAAATTGCTGGCCGTGTCGAAGTTGTACGTCTTACTAATGGTCCCTTAAACGATGTACCGATAGAAGTATTTCAGGTAGTTATTATTCGTTATCATAATTTAATATTTTTTCTAAATAGTACGTTGGAAAATCCTTTCATTTAGCCTCTACGTAAACTGAAAACTTTAGATTTACATGGCAATAGTCTAGAGAATCTGAAACGTAATCAGTTTAAAAATCTTAGAGATTTGGAAATTTTGGACATTAGCTTTAATAAAATCAAAAAATTAGAAGCCCAGCATATTGCCGATCTTACCAAACTGGGTTGGTGCAATGTGTCGCATAATGCTATGACAGAATTGGCGCGTGGTACTTTCGCCCGTAATGCGGTACTGAAAGTTTTGAATTTATCGCATAACAAAATACAGCGTCTGGATGCCAACAGTTTCAGAGGCATGAGATTTTTAAGGCGCCTTTATATGAGCGATAATCGTATATCGGATGTTGGTCGTGGCACTTTTGGTTCGGTGGCCCGTATAGGTACCATTGATTTGGCACGCAATGCCTTAAAGAAAATCGAATATCAAATGTTTTCTCAGCTTAATTATATTGAAGTAAGTATTCTATAATATTTTATGTTTCAATTACAAAATTTTAATTTCAATTTTTATTTTTTAGGTTTTAGATTTGGCTGAGAATAATATAACGTTGATTGAAAAGAATTCATTTAAGGACATCTACCAGTCCATAATAAATATTTCGCATAATAGTTTGGAAACCATACAACCGAAATCCTTTGAAAATTGTGTAAATATAACAATATTGGATTTATCATTTAATAAATTGAAGAATTTCTCTAAAAATGTTTTCGATGAGACCACATTTGCCACCAATTTTCAATTGAGTCATAACTACCTAACCAACTTGGCACATGTAAGAACAAAACTATATATTATTACTTTTCATTTTGTGTAAATAGTAGTTTTTTTTTTGGTATCTTTCATAAATTTTTCTTTGCAGATACCTTTACAAAACATGACTGGCCTTAAAGTGTTGAATGCCTCATATAATAATATAACACAGATACCAAAAAATTCATTTCCCAAACTTTATGAATTGCATACGATCGATTTAAGCCACAATAATATTTCGTTTATATTTAATGCCGTCTTCCAAAGTCTTTTCTCTTTGCGTACGATTGATTTGTCCTACAACAGTTTGGAAGAAGTTAAATCGTCCATGTTTGGCACTCTGCCCACTTTGTTGACTCTGGACTTGAGTTATAATCAATTGAACAATATTATACGAGGTGCTATGGCCAAATTGACCAGCTTAAGATTTTTAAATTTAAATCATAACATGATATCGAAACTTTTTCAAATACCAATTTCGTTAAATGAATTGCATATGAGTGATAATGAAATTGAATCAATACCAGCCGGTACATGGCCAGTGATGAATTCCTTGATTTATTTGGATTTAAGTAGAAATCGTTTAGGCGACTCTTTGGAACAGCATAGCTTTACGGGCTTATTGGTATTGCAGAAATTATTTTTGCAGGATAATGGTATTACACGACCTCCTTTGGAATGCTTGGCGGGCATGTCCACCTTACAGTATCTATATATGCAGGTAAGGGGTTGTTAATAATAATTTCAAATACCAGAACGATTTCAATTTTAATTATTTTTTCTTATTATAGAACAATAATATAAGCGTTTTGGAAAAAAGTGCCTTTGGCAAATTGCCTGTACTATTCGAATTGAATTTATATGGAAATGGTTTACAAGAAATTAAGTAAGTATATTCAATTATTTATTAATAAATGCTAAAGTTTAAATATAAAATAAAAAATGATTTCTAATTCCAGTAAACGTGCCTTTGAGGGCCTATTGCAGTTGTTGAATTTGAATTTATCATCGAATGCATTACATACAATACCCACAGATGCTTTCATAGGCCTGCCATCCTTGCGTAAATTGGATTTATCCCATAATTTCTTAAGCAAACTGGACAATAAGACGCATGGCGTTTTAGATGATCTACTAAGTTTAGAAGACGTATGTAAAGAAACAGAAATCTAGTTAAAAAGAAAGAAATAAGTACTTTTTTGTTTGTAACCAAAAACAGAAAAGTACTTTTCTCATAGCATTTAATATAAGAAAAATTTTAAAAAGAATAACAAACATTTTTTTGTTTCAGCTCAATTTAAGTTTCAACAAAATAAGTTATGTCACTAAAAAAACCTTCCCGGAAAATCAGTATATACCCTATAATCTAAAATACTTGGATTTGAGTTACAATCAAATGCCGGTTTTAACTTATGACATCACATTTGGTACCAAGAAGGTATTAAAATTGAATTTATCCCACAATAGCATTAACGAATTGCGTCGTGGCGTTTTGGGCAATTTCACTCGTTTACAATATTTGGATTTATCGCACAACGAATTGACTAATTTACAATCGGAAGAGCACACTTTTGATTTGCCTCAAAATTTAACCACGATTTTATTAAACGATAATCAAATTTATAAATTGAATTTTACAAAGTTCCTAAAAGAACCCAAGTTTGAAGTGATCGATTTAAGCAGAAATAGTTTGACGGAGTTTCCTTTAAGTTTGGTGTGGAATGTTAAAAACGGCACCGATGTAAGATTTGCTGGCAATCCTCTGCACTGTAATTGTGCTGCCAGGCCGCTAAAACACTATACCATGGAATTGGCCTCGTTGACGGAGGATCTTAAAGAAATAGCCTGTAATGCTCCAGCATTTAATAAGAATGTCTATTTACAAAATGTAGAGGATGAGACTTTACAATGCACCACGGACGAAGAGAGGGAAATGTTTAAGGGACTGGACTATGATAAATTATCGGATGTGCGTTTCCGCGATATTATAGTGTAAGTGATGAAAATTTATTTACAATATGTACGTTATTATTTATTATTTCATTTTATTTTATTCATTTAGCAAAGATAACAAAGTTTTCGTACGCTGGTTTGTGATTACAGCCCGTGATGTTGCAGATTTTATCGTCTATATACGCGATCCGGATAATAATATTTTATATCAAGAAGATTTTGTTTATAATGTCCGTAAAACCGAAATACCAACTGAACGATCTAAGACACAGCAACAGGTTGCTAAAGAGATTTGCATTATATCTAAAGATAGTAACGGCTTGACCGGAAATTGGTTTCATGCTCAGTGCGAAAAATTGCCCACTATCAAGGAACAACGTTCATTTTTCTTTTTCTCTACCTCAAATTCAGCCACCAGTGGTCAATTATCTCATTTGATGGTGAATATGAAAGGAATGTTAGTAGTTTTCAATGTATTTGTGATTGCCTTTAAGGTGTATTTGTTGTGAGATTATTATTATTTTTATTATAATTATTAGTAGAAGTCTTAAATTAACTGCCATTAAGTACCTTAAATTTATTGTTTTCCATTTTGTAAATTTATAAAAATTTATATTATTTTGAATTAAAAGCAAAAGAACAAAATAATTAATTAAAAACTTTAAATTTTACAACTTTTTTATGAAGGACATAGACCATGTTACGTATAATGTATAGAAAAAGGATATGTAATCCGTATAAAAACGGCACCAGGAGCCAATAACAACTAAGTAATTTATCAATCGTGTTTGAAATTTTGATTCAACACCTCCTATTAGATTCTTTTTCAATCTTACAATCCATCCAATTAGAGCAAGTCAGGCCAACTGGGTTGTTGTATTACATTATTAAAGATCCTTGTCTTAAATTTTCCATATTTCTTGTAAGTGTATAAGTAGTCAATACCTTTTACCGAATAACCGTTTTTGAAATGTCAACATCCAAAGGCATGTGAGAGAAAAAAAAGCTATTTTTGAATGAAGAAGAAAGCTTTTAAATCTCACATAACAGGACTTGCAATCTCAATGAAAGAACATTTTTCCTTTATATTGATTTTCACACACATACACAGGCAGAGAAATAGAAGAGAAGGCGACGAACGTTAAGTTGAATAACAGTTGAAACACAATGAGAATGAATTGTCAGCTTTATTACTCGTGGGCCATCCGTAACGTTAAGTTTAAGCGAAGAGGAACATTAAAACAGGAATAACGCTTTCGATTCGATTAAATAATACACAATAAAAATTATAGAGAGAGGTCCTTAAAATGGAAAAGTTACATAAAAATATATAAAATCAAAGTAAAAAATAAGAAAAAAACCAGAAAATATCTTTATTTAAACCAAATAAAACAAAATTTATACAATAATTATATAAATCGTACATGAAAAATAAAATTAAAATGAGAATCCTTTAAAATGAAAGTGAAATTTCTTGAAATAAAAAGAAAATAAAAAACAAAAAAATTATAAAAATTATAAATAAATAATTAAATATGCTTTGATTTATAAAAAAAAGAGAGAGAAAAAACCAAAAATTTGTTTTCGATTTCTCTATTCCCTTACAATTCCTTTATTTTTTTTTATTATTTTAAATATTTCGAAAGGAAAACGAGAGTAACATTTTAGGAGGCTGTTAAAATATTTAAGAAAACAAAAAAAAAACTCACCATAAAGTGTAAAAGTGAGTTTAATAGTGTTTATGTGTATGTGTGCGTGTGTGAGTATGTGTGTATGTAAGCGAAAAATGAAATGAAAAGTTACAGTTTTTGTTCGTAGTTTTATTTTATTTTTTTTTCGTTTTTGTTCCTACTTGTCTTGAGGGTGAAAAATCGTTAAATGAAAAGTGAGTTTTTTTTGTCTTTCTATGTTGATGATGATGATGATGACGATGAAAAAAGGCACCTTGAAAGTGTTTTAAATAATTTACAAAAAAAAATTTTTTTGAAACGTTTACAACAGTAACACTGTTATCATAGTTGCTTAAATTTATTACAAAAGAAAGAAAATTAAAATAAATCCTTGGTTTTGTTGTTACGGATTTCTTTCCCCCAATATGCACTCTCCTCTCATTGTGCGTTAGTTTTTACTTTTATTATTTAAACAAAAGAATGTGAACAAGTTTAACCTTTTATATAAGTTTGAAACAATATAACAAAATCTCAAAAAAAAAAAAAAATAAAAAAATGAAAAGAAAAAATTTGTTGTTTTTGTTGTTTTTTTTTGTTCTCTCGTTCCTTACTGCTAATAAAAGGTGTGTTGGTGGTGTATATGTATACGAGTCACTAACATATGACATGTGTGTGTGTGTGTGTGTGTGTTTATATAGTCTTGTTCGAATATCATTCATTTTTACAGTACATTTTTTGTGTGTGATAAAAAATGATGACGAACTCAATTAAATTTTGTATCGGCCACATTCAATAACAAAGCAAATAAAAACAACAACAACTATTGCAACAACAATAGAATGAATCAAGAAAGAAGAGAGTAAATTACATAATCAAACTAAAAATTGTACATACTCTTTAATGAAATTCTCAAATACAACAAAAACAAAAAAACAATAAAAAAGTGAAGTAAGTAATCGATTCGCAAACACAGGCAAAAAGAGAAAAGGATAAATGGCAAGAAAAACAGAAATATTTCAAAAAAAAGAATAATATTTACAACAACAACAATGCCAAATGACATCAAAGTAACTTAAGAATAAGAAGAGGAATTCCCCTTCAATTAAAACAAAAACTTGTGTTTGTGGCGGAGAGAGAGAGCGAGAGAATGAAAGTGAGGTAAAAAAGTGGCCGAGAATATTTTAATTTAAATAAAATTTATAAATAAGCGCAATTTAAATGCTAAAATTATAAAGCGATAACAACTACAACAACGGCAATTATATAAATACATATGTTTACACACTGCTAAACCGATATATTCTTACTCTTTTAATAATTAAAAGTTATTTGATGTACAAAAGCGCAACGACAACAACAAACACAAGAACGGCAACCTTAATCAAAGGAAAAACAAACCAAATTAAACCTTAAAAAATCTCTCATTCCATTTATTTCGAATGAGAGAGCGAGAGAATACATAACACAAAACTTTAAAATAACAAACACACTCTCACTTTTTTTCGCTTATATCATATCCTTCTTCACATACACACACACACATGCTCACATGCAAAAATTTAATCACCCGCACACGGAACGAAAAATAGTTTTATGACAGAGATGTCATAACCGTTGATATGATAAAGTACTAAAATAAGTACTTTTTTTTATAGATTTTTAATTTCTTCTTTTAACTGAACGTACTAAAATTGATTTACAGCGATAACAAGCGAAAATATTGCAGTGTTTAGTCATCGCTTTATAATAAATTATTAATTATATTGAGGAAATGGAACATACGTATTGTAAGAGCATTAGAAAAATACAAATAAATTGTAATTAATAAACAGATTTTTTATTTTAATAATAATTAAATAAAAATTTTTAACAATCTAGTTTAAATCCTATTTAGAATAAATTTTAATATTTTATATAGACTTGCCAATGTTCTATAGGTACAATTACTTTAGATTCTTGGATGGACATTGTGAAAAAACTCCTTTCGACTTTAGTCCTTAGTTCGGTTTAAAGAAGAAACAAAGCTGGGAACTCTTTGGTTTCTCCGATTTTATGGAATGATTTCAGTGCTAATTGAAAATTCCAATTTGTAGACTTGCATAAAGTAATAAATCAGTTAATGAAATAGATTTTCAAACAAAATATTTATATAATAGTAGGAGTATAGTTAGTAGAAAGGTTATACGACACTGAATTGAATGTTGTAAAACGAATTTAATATTTTTAGAATTTTTGTTTTGTATTAATAGTTAAATGGCATGTTTAGATTACGGCAACAAAATAAAATAATGGTAATAAAATTAACGATGTTCTATTTCTAGATAATAAAAAATGTATTAAAATCGACAAAAATTTAATTTGCTTTTTCTTTTCTTCAGTAAACCCCTTACAATGTATATATTAATCAATTATTATTATTAAATTTTTTAAAACAACCTTGAGCTTTGATATATGTATGTGTATTATTGTAAAACCCATTAAACACAAAAGTCTCCTTAATCAATTATTTAAGTTAGTTCATATGAGTTTTTGTTCTATATTAGGTGACGATTTTTATTTTTAATATCCAAAGTACAGGAGTCTAGGATTTAGAAAATAGTTACAGACGTATCTTTCGGTGTATAAACACATTTCTCTAACATCACCTATCATAATCGAATTGCTCTCTTGGGAGATATAAGTCACTGAAGCATTTGTCAAAACAAAGTAAAAGAAAAAAAATTAAAAAGAAAAATTCAAAATTAAACGAAAACTAAGTATTTATACGTAATTATCCCATCCCTGCATTTTAATTCTCTCATATAAGAATTAAAACATATTCATACGCACACACGCAAACATGCATCATTAAGTTTAATTATAACGTTTTATTGCTGCCTATTTTATTTTGTTTCTTGTATTTCTTCGTGAGTGTAACATACATATATCCTCAATTATAAATTACCACATACGTACTTTCATACGGTTGTTTGTGTGTGTATAGGTAGGGATGTGTGCAAATATATGGTTGCATATTATTTTTACAATTCATTCATTTTTCTTCCGCTCTTCGTTAAATTTATTTATGAATTCAGTGTGTTATTTTTAAAAGTTTATTTTTTTTTTAAATTATATGAGCCATAAAATATAAACAGGGAGACATTACGAATACATTGTATATTGTACGAATACATTGTATATTATTTTGTTTCTTGTATTTCTTCGTGAGTGTAACATACATATATCCTCAATTATAAATTACCACATACGTACTTTCATACGGTTGTTTGTGTGTGTATAGGTAGGGATGTGTGCAAGTATATGGTTGCATATTATTTTTACAATTCATTCATTTTTCTTCCGCTCTTCGTTAAATTTATTTATGAATTCAGTGTGTTATTTTTAAAAGTTTATTTTTTTTTTAAATTATATGAGCCATAAAATATAAACAGGGAGACATTACGAATACATTGTATATTGTATTCGTACTGTAAACGTTTATAACGTTTACCGTTATAAATATGCAAATAAACACAGAGCCAAATAAACAAACAAAAAAAAAAAGCAATGTGACAATGATTTTGTTTCCTTTTGGTTACCTTTTCCATCCTTTCTACTATAATTATATAAACTTTGTTATAATAGGTAAATAAATACGTAAATATATACATATATGTGTGTGTATAGTATATACACAAATATATGTACATAGTATGTATATATGTATATGTATATGTAAGTGTATGTATGTATGTATATACAGCAAAAGTCATTCAGTGTATACTTGTCATAAAAATTCATGAACATTTTATTCCATACAATAATACTGGATGTGTGCCAATGTACATATGTATGTATACATGCATGTATGCAAATATAAAGTTACATATGTATTGTATATATATATTTATATATATGTAGATATATATATGTACGTATGTTCTTAAAAAATCATATATGTATGTGTACATACATACGTACTAGAATATCCTTACATTCATTTTTATTCAGATGATGTACGCTGTTCTTTTTATCACCTTTCTTTTCTTATTCTCTTCTATAAATGTTGTTTTTAAATCTTTTTGGTTGTGTGCGTATTTGTGTGTGTGTGTGTTTGGTTAATGTTGGCATTTAGAGGAACCTATTTACCATAAGTGTAGTCAACTTTGAAATAATATACAAATCGCTTGTATACAATTTTACCATTGTCAACCATCAAATTTTTTAATTTTAATATATTCTATAGATAACTCTAAATGGTACTCTAGCTGAGATGTCTGTATTCATATTTGTATAGCTGACCCTTCCATTTTGTTTTCTGTTCTTTACTCGCACTCTATCTATTTCAGTTCTCTTTCTTTCCTTTTTTTTTGTCATTTCTAAGACGACTTAACAGTATTTGCACAATTTACTTCCCTTTGAACTGTAAGCTTAAATGAAATGTATATATTTTATAACTGGGCGTATGATTGATATTGAGAAATCACGTATACGTTACTTATTCCTATAAAACAAAATTTATTACTTTGATTGTATTATTGAAAAGCTTTTTCAGCATAGTCAGAAAGTTTCCATATACATATTTGTCAAATACTACCGTTGACTGATGATATATTCTTTCACAAACTTTTGTGGAGTATAATAATTCACCAAACAAACGTTAGTAGCACCCTGATAGCAATTCTTCGAAGGAATACATCACATGGTAGTTGATTCCCTCCTAATTCTGTCAAACGCAAAGTAAAACTAGTGAAAGTCACTACGATTTGTTTCAACGTGATTTTGATGGCCAACTTACATGTCATACAGGCATAATCGATCGTGTTGTACGGCCCGTCGTATCGCTTTATTCGAACCACAATATGTCTAGTACATAATCTTTAATTTTAGACTCAATAAAGTGGGTTGTCTTACGGCTATATCCTCATGAATTGTCAGAAAAAAGAGAACCACAACATACACGCCAAGCATTCACATTCAGCGAATGCAATAGCTTTCGCACAATCGTTGGAAATGGTCGGTTTTTTAGAATTGAAAATCGCTTAAAGATAAACGCCAAATTGACTTTACAAAAATTATGTCAATAAAGGAATAAAGAAAAGAGAAACATTCAAGAGCATCCCTGTATGTATATGTATATAAGTACATATGTGTATATATGTATATATATATTAATTTTTTTGTTAGTTTTTCTTTGTTGAGAAAAATAAAATCTACCTACACATAAAATGCTGTGAGAAAGAATGCCTAAATAAACGTGTTCGTTATTCTTGAGTATTTGATTTGTATTTTTAACTTTTTATTTCCTGATATTTTCATATTTGTCTTCTCTTGCTTTAGCTAACCCTCTGGAGAAATGCTTAACAATACACATACATATACTTGTGCCTATTTATGTATGTCTAAATGCTATTGCTTTCACTCTCCTACAGCTCATTAAAAGCTTTCAGTAGATTGTTTGATTATAATAATATTTATTTTTTTTTGGCATTTATAAGCTTTAAATTTCGTTATCCTTTCAACTTTTGGGCATTGCAAATAAATACAAGTAAATAAAAATAGAAATTAAATTACGAATAAATAAACATACACACAAACACACTCGCAATAATAAATAATAATCAAAATATTTGAGATGAAAATAAATCAAAATAAATAAAACATTACAATAAATATTAGGAAAAGAGCGAAAGAGAAAAACGCATTCTTATTTACATACAAGAAGAGAGTGAGAGATAATTAATAGAATAAATATAAACAGCAGTGTAAAGTTAGTTAGAACAAATTGATTTACTAACATACAATACATAAATACATTCATTATACTACATTAATACCATACCATAACAGAAACAATAACAACAATGATGATAATAACAAAGGCAATTTAGTTAAAATCCCATCTTTAATCCCACCTAATTAAAGAGATTTATTTGTTAAAAAAAAAACAACAACAATAACAACTCTACAATGAATTTAAATTTTTAAACAGAGTAATTAAAACTGCAAAAATAAAAACAATTACATATGCGTACATACATAAGTAAGAATATAAATTAGAAGAAACAAAGTAAGGAAAAGAAATAATTAAGAAATGAACCAAATTGAGATGAAACTAAAGCAATATTATTCAAAAGAATATTATTTATAGTAAAATATTCAAAGAGATTAAAACAAAAAATTATAATAAAAATAATTAAAAAACAAAAACAATAAATGAATTTATTTAAAAGCAACAAAATGCCATTAAATTTAATTATACATTATTAAAAACCAAAAAAAATTTATTAAAATTTAAAGGAAAAAAAATGCATTAATAAATATTAAATAAAAGCAATTTAAGAAAAAAAAAATAAATAAATAAATTATAAAATAAAATTAAAATGAAAATGTACAGAAAAATGTTTTATTCATTTTAAAAAACAGAACAAGTTTTTTTTTTACAAACATTTTATTTTGTTTTGTTCCGTGTTCTTTGCGCCTCAAACTTTATGCATCATTTCTTTTTATTAACGCTGAATAAATAATACGTTACAAAGTTTAATTAAAAAAAAAACATAAACAACGATATTAAAAATATTTCAGTTAAAAATAATATTTGAATTGTTTGAAGAGAAAAAAAAAACAAAAAAACTAAATGAAGGAGCAGCGTAAATGTTTTTAAACGTTAACGTCATAGTAAAATGCACGTTAAACCAACCACCCAACGAAGAGTAAGTGGACCTGGAGCATTTGGAACATTCACCGACCAATGGTATGTTTTTTCGTACACTCTGTACGTTAATTATTTTACAATGTTTTACATCTAATAACTGTTTCATATTTATGTTATATTCATTATAGTATTATAAAAATAATAATATTATACAATAAATCTATTATTATATTTATTTATATAAAAAAAATAAATCATTTTTAATTTTATTATAATTTCTGTCCATTTAGATAGAACATGACCTGCTTAAGCCAATAATTTCATTTAAAATGTGAGCCTTAAAAGTTGCAAATATGAACCCCTGTTAGTGATGGACATAAAAATAAATGCAATTTATCGCAAATATGCATGGATGTTGTTATATCGATTTATAATGAAATATATAATGATTTTTGTAAAAGAAAAAGAAAAAAATGGAAGTAAACAGAATGTAATAGAATTGATGTGAAGGTATTGGAACACCGCAACAAGATGTTTTATTATGATGCTGTTTGACCTCCCTGTCTTATACTTGGTAAACACCAATATCGGGCTTGAACCGATCCATAATCGAAAACTATTGTTTTTTGTCGCCATAGTCTAGTAGGTAGTGTGTTTGCTTATAAGATGTAAAGCCCGGGTTCGGGCCCCAGTCCAGAGATCAAAACGAAATATGAAAAAAAAATATTTCTTCGGCGTCTTCCTGTCAGCAGATTTCTGGCAAAAACTCTGCGAAAGAAATAAAATTGCCATGAAAAGTTTCTCAAAAATCTGTCGTTCGGAGTCGACGTTAAACAGTAGGTCCCGCCACTCAAGTATAAAATTATAGCTCACAACATGAGTGGTGTGAGAAGCTAGGCCGTAATCCTGACTGAAGGGTTGTAATGGACAATTATGTATGTATGTATGTTTATATTGTTTCTTTGAGTTTACAATGCTCGTAACTTACTTAGTTATAACTTTGGGCTACTTCTCAGATATCTTCTGCATAACTCCAACCTTTCAAACCCTTCTTGGTTTGGTACTCCATAGAAAGGTTCTGGCCTCATCAGCTGCGTAGAAATTACACCTTTCTTGTAAGCTGATGCTTGCTCATTACTGCAACTTACATTCTAATATTGAGTCAACATTTTTGGAGCCAAGTGGTCAGATAGCGGCTTGGCAGTCAGATAGTATCGATGTTTTATCTTGTTTCGATATATCGATAAGTTACATAGAGTGTTTTCTAAAACATCGGTGTTATGTCCACCACTAACCGATCTCAGTAATGAGTTTCTTTTTTAAATGTAAATGAAAGGGAAATTTTCGTATTTCAAATTAAAATCCGTTAAAACAAAACACAAAACCCAGCCATTCTCGATTAAATGAAATTATTGGCCGTGATGAGAATTTTTTAGGCTCTTAGTTTAGGCGCTTTTAACTCATAAAATCATTTTAAAGTTTTTTGTTTTTTATAATTTCGTTTATAAAATGCAAATACAATCCCCGTCTATTGTTTATGTTGCTACTATTTTTCTCTTAATTCTCTATACTTAGTTACTCTTAAATTTAATTTTAATTTTTTTTGTTTTGTTTCAATTTGTTTGTTTTCATAAATAAGTTTTAAATGGATTTATGTTGTTGTAAAGGTTGTTTAATTGTTAAAAAAGCTGAAAAAATCAAAATAAAAATAAAATTAAAATAATAAATAAATTATAAATGTTTCAATGTTGTTGTTTACCTTTAAACTACTCGTAAATAGTTAATAATTAACATTTTAATATTTCAGTTTTGATTTCATTTTGTTTTTTAATTAAAATTATATTTTAATTTTACACTTTATTTAAAGTGAAAATAATAACACATTAGAGAGATTTATTAGTATGTTTTAGGTGGTATATATTTAAAAAAATAACACAATAGAAAAAAAATAGTAAAATTTAATTCAAATAAATAAATTTAACAAAAATTATAACACATGTTGTAAAAGATATAAAACATTAACGAATTATTCACAAAATAAAACAAAATTTGAGTTGTTTTAGCCAATTCCCTTATGGTAATAATAACTTTTCGTAACAAGTTCCCTTGGAAACCATTCATAAATAAATACTTATTTTTAATGTAAATGTTTTTATTGGTACCTCAACAATATGTATGTATTTAGTTGACAAAATTTTTGTTTTCGTTTTTTTTGTGTGTGTAAGTTTTGCTTAACACATGTCAAGTTTTCTATTTGTTTTTATTGTCCAGAAAAACAATGGGGGTTTCCTTAAACAATTCATTAGAATTTTTATTAATAAATCCATTCAATTTTTTTTCTAATATATAAACCTGACAATGGGGAATCACTTAAACGAATCTGTAATTTATTCAGTCTTGAATTCTTTCAATGGAATTTTGTTAAGCGACATTTATTAAAAAAAAAGTAAGAATCCCGGTAATTTTTTAATTAATCCGTAAGACATACAAAAAGTAAGTTGGCAATAATGCCATAGCACAGAAGGTGGTATCTAGTTCTCTAAAGATATGTACCTTTTTAGGCATGACAGTGGGCCTCAGGGTAAGACCACAATAGTGTATAATTTAAAAGGAAACTTCCTTAACATATAATCCCAGGAGACGACAATTTTTAGCGCGTGCTAAAGCATTACTAAGTCATGTATTCAGAAAATTTAAAAATAAAAATAATTTTTTGGTACAAAATCGTGACACCACGTCACTGTTACTGTTATCCACCATTTGTATAACAATGGATTTGTTTTTAAAGCGTTTTTATTATTTCTAAAGAGTATATGTTTAGACAGCGTTCTTTATTGAATGTAATAAATATTTTGAGATCAAGACCATTTTTTTTGGTTTGTACGTTGGTACTGCTGGTAGCAGTGTCATCTAATTATTATTTTGTAAATTTCTTTATTAGCCTGATGACATTTTACAAAATAATTGCTAAAATTTCTCTAATTAACTCTGAAATGTGTTGTAATGTGGCGAAAACAAAAATAAAAAAGGACAACAACAATTAAATTGGCTAAAGCAGCTCAATGGTTTTAATTACTTTTTTTTGTTTTGTTGTGGTAGCGCGTTGTGTATTAGGCTGACGATACAACACTACCACTAATCCCTAAATGTTATTATGATTTGTTTTCGGTTTGTTTTGGTTTTGCTTTGTCACACATACACACACACACAGACGAATAAATACGCACCCAATTGTAATATGATAAAAGAGAAATAGTGTTGAGTAATTATTTTTGTTGCTATTTTTTGCTATAATCCTTAACACTTCAACTTTGCTCTCAATTTCGGCTATACTTATTCATATACAATACCTGTCCCCCTCTTGCTCTTACTCTCTTCATGCTAAAGTTTCTTTAGGCATTATTTTTTTACTTTGACTTTCGTTCAACTGTTCCACTAAACTCAACCTCCACCTTCACCACCACCACAACCACCCTTACCATTATTAATTAATTTGTATTGATTTATTTGAAGAAATTTTATATTTTCCTACTTATAATTTAATTTAATTTTCACTAAATATGTTTATAATAATTTAATTTATTTTTACAGAATCAAGAGATAAAATAAAAAGAAACACTTAAACAAAAAAAATAAAAGCAAAAAAAGCAAAAAGAAAAAAGTAGTCAAAGAAAAGATAACAATAAGCAAAAATTTTGAAAGAGTGTAGTTAAGTTCGATTACGTTGATTGCATCTCAATAAAAGCGTTAAATTACCAATGATGGAACTGAAGTTATTGACCACAACTGTGAAGGTACTGCTGCTATTTTAAAATAGTCTTAAAAAGTACTTAACTTAAAAACTTGCATATTTTTTCCATTTCTTTTTTAAATCATTAATATATGTAAATGTATTTTTAAAAGCTCAATTAAATACCTACCTCCCCCCGTAAACATTTCTTCACCCCTGTCCCATAACTTATTTAAAATAATATAATATTTACAATATTAAATAAATAAATGAAATAAATTAAAACTTTAAATATTTAACTAAGGACTTTAAACGCATTTTAACTGCAACACCTGTGTATGCTTCCAAACAAACCTATTTTTTTTATTGTTTTTGTATTTAAAAACAAATCAATAAATTTTATTCTTTAATTTAGTTTTCTTATTTCTATTTTTGTATTAATGTATACCTAAGCAGAATTTAGCAACTATTAGCCTTAAACTTTCTATCTATCAACTCTTTCTACAACTTTTAAAAATGAATGCCTATCTACATACATATATGCATTAATAAATCAATAAATAGCCTAAAAAGTAATTAATCTTTAACTCTAAAATCTATTACAACAGCTCTAATTAGAACAAAATGAACTATTATTCTGTAAAATTAACAAAAACAAAAAAAAACAAAAAAAAAAAAAAAATACAAAAAAGAAACAAAATAACAACAAATGCTATTGTTTTGCTACACCACCTAAACGAAAAACTAAGAAACATAGTGTTTACACCATGCAAGTTGACATGAAATTTCTTGTAAAATTTAGAATAACAAAAATAAAGTTACAATTTCACAAAAATTGTATGAAAAATTTCACTTAAAATACATACATACATACAAATCATGGTGTAAAGACTGTAAAAGCTAAAAATGTTTTTCAATTTCTTTAACTTCTTTTTTTAATTTCTTAAAAATTTTAAAAATATTTTTGTTTTGTAAAATTATTAATTTTGTTTTCGTTTGTGTCTAATTTATAAAAATCTTTCAACAGGATATTGAATATTGAAAACAAAGTGGTGTACGGTGACCCATCAATTGTGATGATAGTGTGGCACGGGCCATTGCGGTAATAATTAAGTTCTTAGCTGAAAAGTTGGAAGTATTCTCTGTACGTGTATATAATATGAATTTATTTGTACTCTTTTTGGTACCGTACCGCAACCTAAGCGGGTACGATACGCCATTGCTGGCGCTTGCGTACGTAACCCACCTCCTATATCGTTCAACCACTCTCTTCCCTCGGAACTGCTGATAGGTATTATTTCACAGAGTTTAGGTTTGTTTTATAGCCCCCTCACATTAAATTCTACTTCTGCATCTACAATCTTTAAAGTTCCAGCATAACTTCAGCCATACACTGACTGTACTCATTCCACAGAATTTCACAATCTTCCATTTCCCAGGGTTATCGAAATCACGGGTAGCTAAATAGCATACATACATATATTCCGTATATTCCTCGAAAAAAGAGAAATATACAAAAGATATTTTTTCTGGGACCTTCTCTCAATAGTCTTCTGCCGTTAACCTGTAGGTTCCCTCACTTATGGGTGCAATTAGCAGAAACCAGGTCACAATCCTGACAAAAAAAATCTGTAAGGGCCTATTATGTAATAGGAAATTCAGTCCGGAATAGAATACGAGTATCTGTAGAGGCTGTAAAGTAACAGTATAAAAATTGAATTAGAATAACTTTTTGATTGTCTGCAATGTTCGATAACAATAGGCATTTGTACTATAAACGAATTTCATATGCAGTATGGGTACACAGTTTTCAACGACCTTTTTGTTGAAAGATTTTTAAAAAATAAACTTTATTATTGTATTATTTATAAAATTTTAAACGGTAAATTATGTATTTCTGTGTGTTTATAGAATGTATTTAATATTAAATATTATAAAATAAAATAAAAGAATACAAAACAAAAGAAAATATTTTAATTATATGTACATATGTACATATTCTGAAGTAAATATTTGCGTTTGGCATGTTTATAATTATTTTTAGAATATATCGATTATTAAATTTGGTCTTTTAATTATTAATTTAGCACACTAATTACAAATTACTGTAGATGAGGCACTTTGTTTCATAACACGCACCTTCAATAATAAAGCTTTTCACGATTTGTTTTGTTTTCTTTTTTCCTCAATCAAATCCATGTCATTTATGCGAATATTTTGCTAAAAAATAAAACCAAACAAATCTCTCTGTGGGTAATTAAAACAAATTTGTAATTAATATCAAAACAGAATGGATTAAATTAAATAAATGAAATTATAAAAGATATACAATACAATTGTATAATATGTTGTACATACATTGAAATCTATTGTTCTAAAAAAACAAAAACAAAAACAAAAAAAGATTATTTAAAATAAAACGTATTTTTTTGTTTGTTTAATTTCTTTTTGTATCATATTTAACATTTTAATAAACCCCTTTCTACATTTTGTGGTTAATAAAAACAAAATTTAATTGATCATTTTTTACGCCAGAGATTCTCCTCTCATTATAATATTTAAAATTGTTATTTATTTTATTTGTTATTATTAAAAACCGCATAATTATTAATTGAAATGTCATATAATTTAAAACATTTAAAAATGCATAATAATTGTTCTTTTTTTAATTTATTTGACAAAATTACAATTATTTAATTGTGTTCTTAAACCACAGACATAGAGTGGTGTCAGGCATAATTAGTTCGTGGTTACATTTGAAACATCAAGGGTGTGAAAATAAGCCAACAAAATTCAAATGATCACACTACAACAGAATCGTACAGGCCTATAACATAAGCTTATTTCCAACAATAGCTAAACTATTTGAAAAACTGCTGGTATCTAATTACTATTATTATTATTATTGTCATGAAGAGGTATTATAACACTGTGGCTATATAATCCATTGTATATCCCCCAATCTATATAGGATATTGCTATAATAACTCCTCCAAGCCTATTGCCCTGACAAACTTTGAGATGTGGCTTTCTAGTCCAACACCCCCTAGATGTTTCCTGCTGGAATGCTTTAATAACTCATAGCTTCCAAGGATGTGTTCGAATAAGTCATTATCATCAGCACAAAATCTACATTTTGGATTCGAAACAACCCTGACTCTAAGTATGTAAAAGTGTGATTTAAAAGACCTGTTGTTGTAATCTCCCAACAAATCTTTGGATTGCATAAAACTCATTTGGCTTGAGAAGAGTTTCTCTTTATCTTCTCGTTTACTGATCATATTTTTCTTAACATGTTTCCCCACTCCACAGAAAAGTTCTGAACCCTACTCTCCTCGCTAGCTTATGTGCTTCGTTTAGTTTATCTAAATAGTAGACACCCTTCGACATGGTGCTGGGTATATAGGCAATAGATTAGGCAGAGTTTCCTATTCTTGCTTATCTCTACAGCTGCTACAAAAATTATAATTCAATACACACTAATGACTCCAGCAGCCTTTGGAGCTTAAGCAGACTTTTCGTCTGTCCGCCATCCTACTTTGGCCAGATTTTCTGTGAAAATTTTTCCGCACCCAAAGCTTCACATCACCTCACAACTCCATCATCAATTATAAGTGAAGAATTCATCGGAAAAATCCCCTTGATCAATTAAAAAGCGCACTTAAATAAATTAATTATTAATTTTATAATCGTGATTGAATAAATAAATGATCACAACTTACATAAATAATAAGAATAATTAAAAAAAAAATGTAAAATTTAAAAAGAAATGATACGAAAATAATAAGCAGAAGAAGAAGAGAAAACAAATTAAACTCGTTATATAAATATATACATATATACATCATATATTTCACATCAGTTTCAATTCAAAGTAATCGGTCATTGTCATTGATCATATACTTGATTAAGAGATATTGACCTTGACTTGTTAATACCGATTTATTTACTTAATATCTACAACAACAACTACAACAACAACAATACTCTAAAGAATAAATATTTTTTTACACAACAACAATAACGACTGCAAAAAGAAGCTAAAAAAAAGCGAATTAAACTGATATTTTAATTGAACAAAATCTACAAAGTATCTAGATACTATAGCAGAGCATCTATTCTATATCTAGGTACATATGTACATATATAAGAGTGTGTGTATGTGCACTATGAAGTGTACATACTCGTATATCAACAGCCAATTTGTTGGGATAGATCTGTTAGAAACAAAAAATTACTAAAATTTGCTAGAAATGCTGGAAATGAGACCCGGACAACAATAATAAAAAAAAACTGTAGTGCGGTTAATTTCTTGTCTGCTCTTGTATATCTCAATTCAATATGGGGCTCTTTTCTTTTTCTTGCTCTGTTCTTTTTTTTCTAATGTATATTTTTTTTCAATTTTCATTAATACGAAAATAAAAACAAAAAAAATATTTATAAAGATGAAGACAATATCAATTAATTGTCGACGACAAATATGAATGGAACATGATGATGAATAATAGGACGTGTATACGTGCACCCTTTTGACAGTAGAATAAATATTACATTTCATAAAAAAAAAAAAAAAATTGTTAGGTTAGGTTGCTGGGTGACCAAGAATTCTTCCTCTCAGGTCCTCAAGATTTGAACAATAGCAGTGGAGAAGATGTTCTGGAATCTTCTCTTTTTGCTCATCGTTATAGGTCTGGTGCCTTAATAACTGCCATCAGATTCCTAAGATGGATTCTGAAGAGGCTTAGAGCAATTTTTGCTTATAGCCATATTGGGTCTGATCAACATCGGCTCTCTGAAAGTGAGTTCAGTTTTACATGGTTTTTTCTTCTCTATACGAATTCAATTGAATTTTTTGCTAACCGACATGGCCTAGTTCTTTAACATATACTTGTTATAATGCTTTCACAATAGCTCAATTCGATCTATTCCGAACTATTTCGGAAGGTTTTCAAAATACCTATCCATGGCTACAATATATTCGTTAATGGATGAGCAACGCTTCTTAAAAAAAAATTCATAGTGATGATGGTGGTTATGCAATCAATTTGTCCTGATATTATGTGAGAAGTCATAATTCTGACCGAAGGGTTGTAGTGACCAATTATATACATATGCATGTATGTATTCTAAATTTTAGTTGCCAAAAAAAACCAATTATAGCGCACCACCCACCGTTTTAAACATTTTAATTTCTTCTTGTTCTTCTTCTCAAACATAAACATTTCATTTAAACTTCAGAGAAAACTGTTCTGGCCAGTTTTGTTCAGTTTAAAGCAGACCGGCTTTCTGCAGCTAAAATTACGTCACAAATTCTTATTCAATTCATATGGATCAGTAACTGAGTGTGGGTATCTAGGCGGCCAATATATGTACGAATATGTGCTTAAAATATTTCTTGTTGCATTGAGATTTTTCCATAAACAAATCCATAGAAATCCATAGAAATATTAAAACACAAAAAATTCTATTTTAAATAAATTTGTTTACATTGGACCTGTCTATGTGTCTGTTTATCGTACACACACATACACTCCCCCGTCACATAAATATTGTGTACGATTGTGACTGCAAATTCAAGTACTCGTGTTGGAGGTTTTCAATGCCTGTGTCGGTGTTGTCCCTGTTCGTGTCTGTCTGTCTGTCTTTTGCTTCTGTGGATTTTGTTTATAAATTTGACCTATAAACTTATGTATTTTTATACGGAATTATTTATACAAACGAATGAATGTAAATTTTTTATCAGTTCCTTTTTATTGTTGCTGTTGTTGTTTCCTAGACAGCAAATAGATAGAAGATATTATCAGCAATGAAAAGTTATTGGACACGTTTAAAATTGGAATTAAAATTGATGTAACAATTGAACTGTGGTGGTTGAATTTATGGGAATTAACAGATCTCATGGTTTGTCAATTTAAACTTCGTTAGATTTCCATTTAAACGTATTCTTTATACACGGATAGACTCGTGTAGCGTTACCGACTTCTAGCTGCTGCTGTAGGAATCAGACGGCTAACGACAATAAGTGATGTTTTGCACTTGTCAGGGAATTCCTAACCAACCTTATGATTTATTTCGCAAGCCAACGTTTCAATAATATTTTGCGAATATCAGAACATTTAAATGCAGTCTTCTCGCGCAGGTTCAGTGTTCTCTCCCACGGTAAAACATGCAGGCATACATAATGGGTCATTACAACCTAGCTAGCTTCTCACACTACTTATGTATGAACGACAAATTTGAGCAGGTTTTTATAGCAAATTTTTATATACTCCTAGAATTTTTATCGAGATTGCTGAGACAAAGTTGCCGAAAGAAATAATTTTTTAAATTTCATTTTGTTCGAGATGTTCAGATTGAGATTTGAACTCATGCGATAGACGAGAGCTAAGCTTACTCACTACCTATTAGCACGTGTTAGGTTAGGTTAGGTTAGAGGACCACCATTCCATTGTGCCCTTTCCGGTATAAGTATCCTTAAACCGGGTAGGAACATAGCCTCAGGCACAATATAATCGGTGGCTTTTTCCGAAAGTCCATATCTCCCGTCAGGAAAGATGACATTCAGAACTCTGGAGTGACCTATCGAGCGCTGTTTCCAGCAGCCCGATTCCCTCAGACGAATGGCACTGCGCGCTGTACACCGCTTGAAATACTAATCAAGCGGAGTCAGGCAGAGCATAGTGTCAAGAGCAGCCTGAGGGCAACTCTTCCTCACTCCAGTGATACTCAAGGAAACAATCCGCTGAACCTTATCCAAGATTTTCCGCTGAAAACTCTTATCTAAGGCACACCACCAAACAACGCAGCCATAGGTAATAACCGGTCTAACAATCGACAGATATATCCAGCGAATGGCCCTAGGCGGAAGACCCCAGCTCTTACCTATGGAGTTCCTACACTGGTAGAAGGCATTCAGTCCTTTGTTCATTCTTTCCTCGGTGTTTCGTTTCTAGTTCAGCTTGCTGTCCAGGACAACACCCAAGTACTTGACCCCAGAAGACAACGGAAGCTCCCTACCAGCTAACCTCGGCAACCTGAAGGGTTCAATTTTGTACCTACGCGAGAACAAGACGAGGTCCGTCTTATCCGGATTTATACCCAGGCCACATTTCGTAGCCCAAGAGGATAAAATCCCAAGAGCAGACTCCATCAGTTCCCCCAGCGTCGGTAGAAATTTTCCACCCACCAGAATAGCCACATCATCGGCATATGCCACAATGAAATTTTTTTGAAATCTTAAAGGCTGATTTGTTCTTGTACATGAGCGGCTTCACGGATTCCCACCATAAATAGTTTAGTGGGGTCAAATCTGGGCAGCCAAGGTTCTGCTCTACAAGGAGTGATTAATTATTCTCTTGTTAACCAAGTCCGTTTTGGACAATAACAGAGTTAGTTATCATAGATTCGTACCTTGTTCCATTGACTGTAACGTTGAGATTTTGATCCTTTAGAGTCCATTGACAGTTATCTAACTTCTTCTGACTGCTCCTTATGCTAAATTCCGAAATTTCGTTTGTTTTAAAGACCTTGAACTTGTATATTGAGTACGTGTATGTGTGTATATTGTAAAAATTGTTTATAAAACATATACTTTTTAGGTAATTTAAGAAAAAAAAAAAACACTTAAAATTTGTATGGGATTATAAAACGGGGTGAATTGCAATTCAAAATTTTTTTATATATTTAAATGATAACGATTCCTTAAAATTTTGCATCAGCATCATATTAATATTGTTTTTTGTTTTCGTTTAAATTCTTTTTTGCGCTTTCAAAAATTAATGAATTTATTTATTACGGCCACTTTTAAGGTTATGTAAAGCTCTAACAAGAAAAAAGCCGTCAGCTGTGTTGACACGTGCATCCAACTTACAAAACACAAAATACATGATGGCTCTTCTTCTTAATGGGGTCATGTAGTTTTTCCTTTATTTTCTTTTTTGTTTTTCTAAATTCTTTATAAATAGAATGATTAATTTTATTGTAGCCAATTTATAGCCAGATGTTTAGTTTAATTACTATTTTTTTTCTTCTTCTTATTTTTTTATGATTATTTCCTTTCTTTTTTCTATACAGTTTAGTTTTTTAGGTATTAATTCGTTTCATTTGTAATTAATTTTTTTATTCCTGGTTTTTTTTCAATATTTTTTTGGAGTGGTTCCAACAAGTACTTGGAATATTAAAACATCAGGCTAACGTTTATTGTTCAATACATAGGGGGGATCACGTCATAATAATAAATTAAAAAAAAATATGTATAAAAGAATATGAAAAACAATTGTAATGTTTATAATAACAATTAATACAATATTTTAACATCTAACGAGGTTTATTAATAATTCATTTTCCTATAAGGGCTAAACAAAATAAAATAAAAAAACTCATGCAGTTTTTTTTCCCCCACAACAATTGATTTCACTTCCGGTGAATATTTTCATGAGTTCCTTCAATATTTTATAAAATATAAAAATAAACAAGAACAAACATGAAATTGCGAATTAATAAATAATATTGCCTGCCTATCTGTGGGGATAGATAATCTTGCCAATGCTCATATACATAATGTATTCACTACATTGGTGAATCGAAAGTTTGAGCACATTTTTTCAAATTGAATAATCACTTCAAATATTCATTGTAAATGTTACCACAGTATTGAACAGGAATTTTTGTTTTTAATTCCCAAATTAAAAATCTCCATGTAGGTAAATAATAAAAAACTATAGACAAATAATTTTTAACATTATTTTTAGTTGAAATTGCTGGCCGTATTACAGTTTTTGTTTGATAATTTGTTATTTTGAAGTTAATATACAGGTAGGTAACAGAAGGTTTTTTTTAATCTTTTAATGGAAATCTTTAATGAGTCATGTAACAGGGTATTTGCAAAATCAGACAAAATCCATGGGTAATGGGACATATAGTTTAAAGACGATTCCGAACGACTGAAATTTTGAGAAACATTTCTTGATAATTTTGCCAGAAATCTGCTGATAGGAAATAAACAAAGAAATTTTTTTTTTTCATATTTCGCTTTGTTCGAGATGTCTAGACTGGGGTTCGAACCACGGCCACACGTTCAATAAGCCAACACACTATCTACTAGACTAACTATGAAAAGGTATATTACTAGCTGAAATTTTCAAAATTTTAATTTCATTTGCAAATTTGGAAGGGCTTAGTAAGTTTGCATTTGGTTAATATCGGTTTTAATTTATCATATTATTATATTCCCAAGTTTATATTGTGGAATTATTAAATATCTGGCACCTTTATGAATAAATTAATCACATTTCAATATCTTTACTCAATTATTAGCCGAACATACATATGAGAATATTTTAATTCTTTTTATCTCTCTGGTACAAAAAGTTAATAAAAGAATTGAATCTTTTTTTCTTATTCTCTATTCGAATCGGTTTTTAATCATAACAAATAATTTCTAAGAACATTTAATACATCCAAATGAAATTGTTACGAGTCCACTCCTTAATGTATTATTGCTAAAATAATAATTGATCATTGAATATAGTTTGATATGCATTTTAAATGTTTTTTTATTTTTCCACTTTTTAATACATTCTTTTCTTAGTCTGGAAAATAATAGCTTTTTTTTAATATTTTAAATTGTATTGGTTTTGACTTTTGCACAGTTTTTTTTGTTTTTGTTTGTTTGTTTGTTTTTTTTTTATTCTTTTATTCTTTTTCAAATAATAACACACACAAAATTAAAAGAATTTAATAACAAATTCCAATTACTATGCAATGCACTCCGTCCACTCAATCTCTCTCTTTTACGATTTTTCTCCATAACAAAGTAGAAAGAAAGAAAAAAAAAAACAAATGAGGAAAAGAAAAAAAATCTTTTTTCTAAATAATAATGAATGTGATACGATACTCAATTATTATTGTATATTATTTGTTATTGTTACTGTTATATTTTGTAGTATTTTATTTTCATTTGAATAAAATTTTACTCCAAATTGATTGGTTGGTATTGTTTGTTGGCATTTCATTTAATTGTATTCGTATTGTATGGCATGGCAATTTGTTTTGAATGTATGTATGTATGTCTGTATGTATAATATACACGTGAACAAGTCTATTCACTGCTATCAGCTATAAACTACATATTAATAATATTAGTATTCTAATTATTTACTCACTCTCTCTTTCTCTCTCTTGTGCTCTCTAAAATCACACTCTCATTAACTCATCTTAAAAGTGTGAAATATTCTTTGCATTTAAATTCTCGCTCATAACCTGCCTTAAATAATAATAACAGAGCATGGCTATACTTTCCTACTATACTATACTATAGTACGTGTATACGAATCTGTGTTTGTATGCATGTGTGTGTGTGTGTGTGTTTGTTTCTAGCGAGTATAACAGTTTTTGATTTTTCTGTTTGAGTTAAAAACGTTAGTGTAGTGATCTATTACTCGAAAATACTTCTCTAATTTCTATTAACGATCAATCAAACACTCTCACACACACACACACACACATGCACACACACCTAAATCTTTCCGATAATATTTATTCTTTAACGGTGTATTTATGTTTGGGTTTGTTTTGTTTGTTGTTTTGCTTATATTTACAGTGCTAGCAGAGAAAACTTGTATAGTAGTGATCAACAACAACAGCAGCAGCAACAGCAACAACAAAAACAAAATCATCAAGCAAAACAACAACAACAACAACAATTAAAACAACAACTGCGCCAACAATCGCAACACCATTCACATCAATATTTGTTGCGCCAGTCTCTGATCAACCTCACAAGCGCTCAGAACACACAGACTCAGACTGCTCCGCTTTACAGTAGTCATTCGGATAATAACAGTTACTGTAGTGCCGTAACAACACACGAAGGAACCACCACAACTATTTCCGATCAAGATTTAAATCGGCCATCGCTATCATTACAACAGCAACAACAAGATCACGGTAGTAACCGATCGCATTATACGTCGCGTAAAAATAGTGATAACGTACCGTCGTCGCGTAGTCAACTGCATAAATCGATATCGTGCAGCTGTGAGTCTCTTAAATGTGCATTAGTCGCTTCAGACGCGCTACCGGTTGTAAAATCTATAAGCGCTAGTACCGCTAATACTACCGGTTCGAACGCCGCCACCAGTGCTAAAGTTGGTGGTGGTAACGGACGTCACTTTTACAGTTCCACCAGTACCGATAACGACAACGAATTTTTGCTCGACAGCGAAGTAAAGCCACACCGCGAAGAAGAGAGAGAAAGTGACTTCAGGTCAAGCAGGGTAGGTGGCAACGCCAACAACACCGCCGCCACCTCCACCTGCCTTCGTAGTTCTATAGGTGATGATCATCACTCGTTGCAGTACGACCATCCATCATCAGCAGGCTTACGCTTTAGTAGCGTTTCAAAACAAAGCTCGTACGATAGCGGGTCACCGCAACTGTTGACCCTTGCGGACGCCAATCAGCGTTATCATCTTCAACAGCAGCAGCAACATAGCCCGACCAGTCGCCTGTCTTACAGCCCCAACAGCAAAAGTAGTAGCTTGGCCATAGCGGATGATTATCAGGATTCGCAACAGACACAGGGTGATTTTAAGCATTTAGTCGTACATACCTTAAGTAGCTCAGATCCGCTGCCCCACCACCATCAATCGGAAGATAACCAGTGCCCCTTACTGAAGACGCACTACAGCGATTGTAATATTTATGCGAAAAACGAATTAGATTCGTCTCAGCAGCCGGATAAGCAACAATTAGTCAACAAGGCCTACATATTCAAGTGCATTGGAAACAGTCCATCCTTTCTAAAGACCAATAAAATCAAAGAACAGTCTCGTAAGTTAAGAAATCTATCGTTGAAAACTCATCCCACGGGTAAAAAGAAAAATCAAATATTAGCAAAGACCAACGCAGTGTCTGATAATTCCCTGCATCCGGGAGATAAATACCTTAATCTTTACCTGGTGGAGAAGAAACAACAACAGCAGCAACAGCAACAACAGTCGACATCAACTTCACCATCAGTGGCTTCCGGACATCAAGTGTCGCGACACAGTACTCCTTATATAGTGAACGGTGCTGTCAAGTCATCATATCCCACATATCGTTCCTCAATTAAAAGTGAAACAGCCGTAAGTGCCGTCTTAGCAGCAGCCGCCTCAGCCGCAGCAGCAGCAGCCAACTCGAGAAATAGTAACAATTCCGATCATCAGTATCCGTTTGGCGGCCACAGTAGTAGTGTCAATTATTTATCCTCCTCGAATACCATCAACACAAACACTAACACCAATAGCAATACGAATCCATCTAGTAAACAACAAAAACATAAACAGCAACAGCAACAACAGCAGAGTTATCAGGGTCAGTTGCCATATAAAACAGCCAAAATTAATAACAAAGGCTGCAATCTGGTCAACAACGGCAACAAACTTAGTGTCAGCACTAATTCGTGCAATCGCCTACATGCCGGCTCACCTCATGCAATATCACCGAAAAGCTCCCTATCGAGTAACGGACACCTCAATAAATATTGTCTGACCGATATAAGTCGTCGTAAAACCGAATTCAATCGCCAGCTAAGCGCTCCAACCGATTACACGCATCATTCGTCAAGTAACGGTTCGCATCAGTCCACCAACGAAGTTGTTGGCGGCGAATCGACATCAACTGTTGCCAGTGCCGGTGTCATTAAGACACCTGCCTATTTGCAACAGCATTCGTTGCCTAATCAACCCCAACACCAACATCAGCAGCAACAACAACAGCAACAGCAACAACAATCGCAACAAAAACAAACAACACACTATCAACCTCATTATCATCAACACCATCATCCACATCAACAACTTCTACAGCATCAACAACATCACTATCAACACAGTCAACAATACCTTCCACACACAACAGCCGCAGGAACTGCAGCAACAGTATTAACGAAACCCACATCGAACTCGTGTACGAACAGTTTTAATAGGCGCCACATCAAACGTCAAAAAAATACGAAATTAAATGAAAGGTGAGTATCGAAAACATTTTATATTGTAAGGATGTGTTTAAAAAAAACAGTTACAATTGTAAAAGGAAAACATTAACGGTACTTTCTCATCTCTTGTGATGATGGTACGCATTTATGCTCACTGCGACATTTGAAGAGAAACGATTGATGAGAAAATAAAAAAATAGAGGAAATCATTCGTATATGTATTTATGTATGTATGTATGTGTGTATAGTGCATAAATGACACGTTTCAGTGCTTTAATGTGATGACCTTTTGAAATTGAATTAAATGTGTGAAAACAAATCCTAGTGATTATTAAGAAACTTGAAATCCACAAATATTTGAAAGTAATAATCAAAGAAAGCAGAAAAAGACAAATTGTGTAAATCAAATCAATGTTTAATTTTATTAACAATTAAAAGATTGTTAATAATGTTATGATTTGGGAATATAGGCTACTAGGTTCTACAGTTGCGCTGAAGCTGAGAAAATTTAAAACAAAAAAATATGATCTTATGTAGGAGATAAAACTAATAGGCTATCGTGTCTCAGTCCCATTCCTTAGAACACAAGGACGAAAGCATTAATTTATTATTATTGAGCCTAAGAAATTATGCCCCATTAGCTGAACATATGTAATTTCATTTTACCTTTCTAATAGAAACCCCATTCTCTATTGTAAAAAAAACTGGGACAAGTGAAGTAAAGTTTTAACGAAATTATTTGTTAACTTTTGGTAGGAAGCTAAATTTTTCAGCTGGAGAGCAATTACTTTTTCCGCCAGTGCAATTGTTGACGTTGTGGGCCGAAATTAAAAGTGTGGCCAAAGAGCAGGAACTCATAGTAGATAATTCCCTGTCAATGCTACGCAAAAATTATCCAAAACTTTTTAACCGTCAATCCTGACAAGAGACAAGTCTGGTCGAAATTTATCTTTGTGGTTATACTTCAACCGATTTAGGTTGACTGGTTCGTTTTGTTGGCTGTTACAGTATCCACTGTGATTCTTATAAGAAGTATAGGGTGTCAATAAATAACTTGACCAAATCTCTATTCTACCCCTTCCGTTGCTGTGTTGAAATTTTATCCACGAATGGTGGAACCTATAATTTTATGTCAACTCCGAATGATAGATTTTTGTGATATTTACTCTCAGAGTTTTCGCCAGAAATCTGTTGAGCGGAAGTCACCGAAGAAATATTTTTTTATGTTTCGTTTTGTTGGAGATTGCTAAGCTGGTTCGAAGGGCGGCCTTGCGTGTAATAAGCCAACACACTACCTACTAGATATACCTAATCATCGGTATAGAATCTTAATATAGCTTAAAATCTAATTAAAAAATACGGTGCCTTAAATGATTTCTTTTTAACTGTAAAAAATATTTATCCGTCTTAATAAATCCCCTTCTTGTGTACGCCTCTGATAATCACCAGCATTATTCGAGCACGCATTTAAAAACATAAAATAAAATAAAAAAAAATTATGCTTTAAAACTAATTCGGTGCACACTTTCATGTAATTACGATAAATAGCGTTCGTTAAAACGCAAAACTTTGCAAGTTCATTAAAATATTTGTTGTTTTTTGTTTTTGTATCAGTTTTTATTTCATTTAAAGTTTCAGGGATTTTTTTTACTGGTTTTGAGTTTTTTTTCAATACGAACTGATTTATATTTTAACGGTTTTTTTTTATGTAGCGAACATAAAAATTTTATGATCGTTACTCTACCATGGTATGGAAATTATAGTCAATTTTATAGATTCGTTGGACACAAGCAACAACTACAATAAGATGATTTTGTCAATTGAAATGATTTCATTGCAATAATATCAAGGAGATGAAAAAAAACAAACTATTTAATATTATGAAAAATAAAATGAAATCTTAAACTATTAAAAGTTTCTTTTTCATTAAAAGTTGAGGAGAGTTTTAAACTTTTAAATAAAGTTGCCGTCTAGTAGGTAGTTAGTCTTGTTAGATGCGAGCCCTGAGTCAAAAATACAATCTAGGGGCAGACAATGTAATACCCTAATGTAATACCCTTTAAACCGTAATTTTTTTTGAGCCACTTCCTCTCCAGTAATTTTAATGTCAAAGGCATACATTGTTCTGGTTGATAACTCATAATAATAACTGTGCAAGAGCCAAAAAAAAGAAAACGATTTGGAAACAAAGGTGTATAGTTAGAATGATATAGTGAATAAAGTGCTTGACTACAAACCCAAGCAATTCAGGTTTAAATCCAAATAGAAGGGAATAAACGATCTTCTCGCTGATAGGACATTAAAAATTAAGTGGCTTTAAGAGGCTGAAAAGATAATGAACAACGATGTCAGTCACCACCAACACTTCATAACGAGTAGGACTCAATCAGAAAAAGCTGCCTTACCGCAATATGCAGAGGGCAGCGACGGATTATAAATATATCATTCTAGGGCCTGCATGAGTACACCAATCAGCTGTTTAGCTGAATTATGATATTTTGATAAGGTCCAAAAATAACAAAATGGTGGCATTTTGAAGTTTTTTTTTCCTATTTTCGTATATTTTTCTATCTTAATTGTTTAATACATACATAATTGGCCATTACAACCCTTCGTCAGGATTACGGCCTAGCTTCTCAACACCGCTCATGTTGTGTGCGTTAATTTTATACATGAGTGGCGGGACCTACAGTTTAAAGTCGACTCCGAACGATAGATTTTTTGAGAAGCTTTTCATGGCAATTTTTACTCTCAGAGTTTTTGCCAGAAATCTGCTGAGAGGAAGTCGCCGAAGAAATACTTTTTGTATTTTGTTTTTGATGTCTGGCCTGGGATTCGAACTCGGGCCTTTCGTCTAATAAGCCAACACGCTACCTACTAGACCACGGTGACTTCTATTGTTTAATTTTTAATTGTTTAACAAAATTATTAATTATCAGCAGATCAAAAATATCTTAGTTTGGGCTAAATCTGCTCATATTAGGAACATTGTCCACAAAATATTAGCAAAATCGTTCAATTAGTTTTTGCTAAGTCCCGGCGAGTGATTTCAAGAAAAACGCACTTAAGTTGCGCTTATCTGGAAGCGTTTACTATTTCATCTTTTTCTCCTTCTCTTTGTATCGTTTTGAGGGAAAAGAAGATTTCTGCCTTAATGATATGCCTCTAAAGTAACTAAAACCGTGAAACAAGAGATTTTTTGAGAATTTTTTGCAAACTAAAACCTTAAGTTCTGTTGACTAAAATTATATTTCACAGTTTTGATTCAAAATTTCGATTACTATAACGCGATATTAGCCAATAAAATTGAATGACGTAGAATATGGCAACAAAATAGACAACCTTGATTTGTGGCAGTAACAATTTATAACAACAATAAAACAATAACAAAAACTATTAACAAAACCAGTAGGGTGGGAAACAGCAAGTGAATCTAAAAAATATTATAAGACTAGCTGTACCCTGCGCGCTTTGCTGCACTACAAACTAAAATAAATTTGAAGGAAAGACATTAGACAAATATCCAATTAAGTTTGAATCATTTTATTGATTTTGTTTCCCGTTGTCCAGATGATTCAGACGAACGGGCCTGAGTAGTACGCATTCGATCAAGTGATTCATTGTTCAAGTGATTCATGAGAACGGATCTGTGCGGCATGTACTTGAAGATTTTTCAGTCTCAATGCTGATTCTGAGGCTAGTAATGCTCTTTTCTTTTCTTTTCAACACAGGATCAAATGCACAGTTTACGATTTAATTAATTTCGAAGAATTTTCAGTGGCGCCACCTGTCGGAAATTGGTTATACCAACTTAGAAACCTTCGTCGGCTCATGCGCAACAACTTTGCTAAAGATTAAATGCATAGTTTACGATTCCATAAAGTACATTCATTTTTATATATATAGATAATTTAAACTTGAAAAAAAATAAATAAAACAAAAGTCTACGAATTTAATTTTGGTTATATTTTTTCTTATTTGGTGAATTTTTTCACAAATGTTGGCTACAAAATTTTTTTCTTTCCCTTCTATCTTTCCCCCCGCGTCGTTCTTTACACTTTATTTTCTTTGGTTTTATACATCAAGAATCACAGATAGCATACTTGTAGGGGTAACTACTATGCGTATGAGTAATATATTTCAAATGCAATTAAACATTAAGTATGCAGTATGTAGCATACGTGGGCATGGCCCCTCGCTCATTTGGAATATCAACATAAAAAGTAGCCTATTACTCCTTCCAGACATACAGGAAGATACTGTGAAAATTTCAAGAATATCGGTTCAGCCGTTTAATCGTCTATAAACTTCAAACATACAAACATACAATCAAACACACATTTATTTTTATATATAAGATATGCAGCAGATCCCTTAGCAAAAAAAAAAAATCAATCAATACAAAGTGATATTTCATGTTATTGTTTAGGTTTATTGTTTTGAAATTTTTTTCCAAAAACAAAGCAAAAAAGATATTTTTTGTTAAAAAGTGTCTGTGTTTGGTACACAAAAAAGAAAAAAAATATTCATCTTTGTTATTTGCATTGTAATTATTTGTTGTCTAGAGGCGCAACAAAAAGCCAGAAAACATTGAAATGAATTTCGAAAGAGATTCTTGACATTGATAAATACCTCAACAATTTTTTTTTTCAATACATACATCAAAATTTCTTGATTTTGTTTATTGTAGTAGTCATCTTTTTTTTTATTGTTTAAAATTTACGTACGTCTGATGATTTTTGTTTTTTTTTTTTCTTTGCATTTTAATTTCTTTTTTTTTTTATGTTTCTGTGTGTATTGAAAATCCTTTAATAAAATGGAAAAGAAAAAAAAACAATCTGTTTAATTAATACATTTTTGAAATGCAAATATTGCCAATATTTTCTTTTTAAAAGAAACAAATAATAATTATAAATACAATAATGAAACAAAACAATCCAAGTGCATCAAACTCCATTTTTACCCTTCAATAGCCATCTTTATTTGGTTTGTTTGCCACCTAGTATTATGAAAATGAAAATTTTGCACAAACAAAAAATGGCTAGAAAAAAACTTGATTGACGAAACTGGAACAAAAGAAAAGATGGGAAAGCTACTTGAAGAAAATTATGTTGCTTAAAAGATCGAAAAAATGCCATCTGAAGAGAGCTATTGGCTACAAATGTGTTACAATAGCACAAGGTCAGGCCACTCTTGAGGGTTGGTAGCACCTTATTTGTCAGAATTAGGTACCAAATAAAAACCTCTCTGTGGTGAAATCAAGAAAGAATAGATAGAAATCAAGGTTTCTATGATAGAGGCATAATGGAATTGCCTTCAAACAGCAAGGTTTAGAATAAAATAGTAATTTTGATTGGAATAGAATCATTCTCATCATAAAGCCTTACTTTCTAAACAATTTATAAAAGTTACATAAGTGCTTGTTGTAGCCAAGTTAAGCATTCGAAGAATTTCAAAGTACTTATAAGAACAACAACAACAACTAAAGAGAAAAATTAATTTGTAAATATTTATTATTTTACAATACATTTGTTGTTGCTAAAGTTTTAACGACTAACTGACTGAATCTTCCTTACAAAGTACGTTTCTTTGTAAACACGTAGGTATACGTACATACATATGTGCATATGTATAAATATATTACTTTTAATATTTTTCTTTATTAAATTTATTTGTTTATTTTTTTCTTTTAATTTTTTTTTATTAATCGTTGTGTTCTAAAGCGGCTTATAAATTAATTTCGAAATAAAAATCAACAACAGAAAAAATTTATTTATTTTGTTTTTTTTCTCTTTCTTGTTAAATGTTATTAATTTATTAAACTTTATTTTATACGTAATACATATTAAGCAAAAACAAAGGCAAAAAAAAAAGGAAAACAAAATAAATAATAAAAGTACTCAAAAGCCAAACAGGTTATCATCTCCATCGTCAGCGCCAGCATGGGATATTTTAATGGTCCGCCGCCCAACTGACTGACTAATCGACTCTTACCGCTTTGGAATAATCAATAGAAAATTCAAATTTTTTGCCATTCGATGAAATATTTAATTCCATACTATTTTTTCTTTTGTTTTTTAACTGAAGAATAGTTTATTTTTTTTGCTTTCTTTATAAAGCACCCAAAATAATCAAAACAAAATAATTTTGCTTTAAAATCAAAACACAACAAAAAAAATTAAAAAATAACAATCAGGTTCTCTTATAGTTTAAAGTAGGGAATCGAGGAAGCATTTTAGAATGTATATGCCAACAACAATTCGCCAGTCCGTCATTCCGTTTAATCAAAACACATGATTATTGTTTAAAAATTCCATTTAAAATTCAAAAAGAAAATACGAAACGAACAAACACTCACATGTACAATATTGAAATTGATGAAATTTTATTGAGACTTTGCTTCTTGGACAACGAAGAAAGAAAAAACAAAGACTATTGGAAATAATGTCTAGAGAAAAGTTTTAAACTATAATATTTTTAATTTTATTTACACAATAAAGTGAGGTTTTGTTGTATTTTCGAATTTTTTGGATAAAATCGATGCTTTCAAATGTATGTTGATATTTTGCAAAATATTTTGTTACCTTTTGTCAAATATGAAATGCCTTTTAATCGCTATCATGCCTTTCAGCTAAGTTTAAAAATGTTTTTGTTACAAAGAGGTTTTTTTCGCTACAGATTGCCCTGGACAGTTGCCAGGGCATAATCCTATAGAGAATTTGTGCTCTGAAAAATAATATCGAGCTTTGGACAGTAATTGCCCTCTTTTAAAATGTAAACAAAAACTTTCTTCCTTCGGTATGAGGAGAACATCTTATGGAAAAGTAGAAAATTAAAAGAAATTAAAAAAATTCCAAGATTTGATAAAAATAAATTAGATTCACGTTTTTTTTTACATAAAACAAGATCATTACGAGGGTGTGTAAAAATGTTAATTTAAATAAATATAATCCTACGATTAAATCAAAACAAGCACTTATTAAATATTTACAAAATTATATCAATATCGTGATTATATGTACATAAGAGTACTTCCATATTACTTTTTTTTTGCTCTTTCTCTACTTCATTATTATTTATTGTTTATTTATTTATTCCTTGTTTTTTTCATACTTATTTGCTGGCATTAGTTTCTTTATAGGCCATAACAAATTATTTCTAAAAAATAAAAATAAAAATAAAAAAACATTAACATCTACCGTAGCAAACAACAAACAAATGTGTGACGTGAATTATAAAAATATTAACTTGCCCGTATCGTATTATCGTAGGGTATTTTATAAAAACAAAATTATTAACATTCTTGTTTAATTTTTTTTAAACGTTTTTCTAATAAAATTGTTTGCCATAAATATGTATAGGAAGTCATGTGTTTTAAAGATTTATTTATTATTGTAATTTATTTATCTTTTTTTTTTTAATATGCACATGATGCATTAAATTTCTTCATATAAACAATGTATGCCAAGCAGCATCTGATCAGTCAGTCAATCGGTCAATCGATCGACCGACCAACTAACCGAAATAAACGATTTTTAAAACAGAACAATACAGTGTCAAGTGCATTTGAACCTCGTTTTAGCCTTAAAAGAAAGAGAAAAAAACATTTCATTTGTAAAACATTGTTGTGTGCATGAGTAAATGTATACGATTGTTGTTACAATTTTTTTTATTTTCTTTGTAGAGTTTGCGCAAAAACCAACACTTTTGCTATAAAAAGAAACAATAACGGTAAAAAATTAAAGAAATGATAAAAAGCAGAACATTAAAAAGAAAAAAAAAAGAAAAAATAATAGCAACAAACAATTTATAAAAAACTAAAGCTTGAACAGAAATTGTATTTTAATTAAGCGATGCGAGAGTTTCCTATACATAAACATACATACACACCAAAAAAAATATTTAATTAAAACAAAACACTGTTGTTCCAGAGAGTCTCAAACGTAAAAAGTTAAAAAATAATTATTATTACGTTTAAAATACACACATTATAATGATTACTAACTGTGACAATGATACACCATATTCCTATAATGTCTCCCCCATCCATGTTAGCCTGACAAACTTCAGGCTGCTGTTCGGTCTCAGAAAGCGTAAGTCTCTGCATACTGTGCACCCAGATGTTTCCTTCTGAAATGCACTAACGACGCACAGTTTTTAAGTATGTGTGTGTTCTAAAGCTTCGTTCTGCTTGTCACAGAACTACGCATTGGCCTTGAGGCGATCCATATCCCAAACTATCGTGACACTACTCCTGGATAACTTAATGCAGAATTTAGATCGTCTCAGACCTGTTTGGTTCAAGGAAATTCTCTGTCTAAGTGCACTTTTCCTTTCGCTGTATATATTCTTCCAATTCCTTGAAAACTAATCTGACTATTTATTGCCTCGAACTTCTACATGGTCAGGGTTCCATTAAAGAGTGACCATATTTCCCCTGCCTAGCTGATGCAGCAAATCCTGCCAATAATTAGTTCATAGGACCATATCCCTATTACTAGTGTTTGCCCTTCTTTAGTAATGTTGTCTGTGACGTAGTTCATCTCTAGATATCCCGGTTTTCCTTTGGCTGATATCAGGTATCGACCATATGTACAATGGTAAGCCCTTCTACATAATCTAAATGCATAGAAAGCCTGTTGTTTTGAAAATTTATTATAATTTTTTTTTTACTTTGAGAATTGCATTAAAAAACATCTCTTAAAGATTTCATAGTTACTCTAGTGCATAGATATGCATGTAGCACATGTGCATATGTGGCTGATATTAAAATGTGTATTTAATGAAATTAACAAATAAAACAACAACAACATGCTTTTCCAAAAAATATTTAATTGATTTTAATATATACGTACATACGTACATACCAAAAAGTAAAAAAAAAAAATAAACTCACTTTCAAATGCACAATTATGAAATGACAAGTAAAACATTAATTGGATCACACACTCGAAAACTACAATTGATTCTCAATCCCCACTATATGTAAGTGTCTACATATATTTGTATTTGTACTCTAATGTACAGATTGCCTTGAAACTTTTGAATAATCTCAGTTTTCAGTTTTTATTTATTTTTCGCTTTTTCTGTTTTTTTTTCATTATTTATTTGGTATTATTATTATTGTGTTTTGCTCTCTCTCTTACATAAACGTGCACACATACGTACACACGGACACATTTAACCATGACAAAAGCCTGTATTGTCATCCTTCAAAAACTGTAAATGTGTAACGCGACTTTCTCTCTCTTTTGGGGATAAACGAGAAACTAAACAAAAACTAACAAAACAAACTTTCTTTTGTTTTCTTATTGTTGTTATTATTTGTTTACAGTTTCCAGTTTTTGATTTGCATTGGTGAGCATGTTTGCGAAAAGGAAGAGAGAAGAAACAACAGTTTTTGGGGCATTTTACTTTTGGGGGATAAACATTGTTATTGTTGCTGCTGTTACTATTGCTGTTGTTGTCACATGGCAACGACAATTGTATTTATTTCTGTGTATTCATTTGCTTGTGTACATACTTCCTTGTGCTGTGTTATTGCAAATTATTTTTGGTATTTCAACGAAATAATTTAATTTAATTTTTTCTGTTCCGTTTTGTTTGAATAGAATGATAATGATTATAATGCAATACAATACAGTAAAATTAAAGGAAATTAAACAATATCTCAATAATTAAAAATAAGAGTTTGTTTGAATTAAACTTTTGATGTTTGAAATTGTTTTCTTCTTTTTTTTGCAGACTTTTGCGTCGTGATAGTGAAGACTCCTCTGTTCGATGCTCGTACTGTTCCGTTTTAAATGTCAACGAGAACGATTTAAGGAGATCATTTGAGAATACCTGCACCGATTCATTGGTAACAGCTTTTGATGATGAGGCTTTACTAATATGCGACCAAGGAAACGAAATGGCAAGCACAAAGGTTTATTTTTACAAACACATTAGCGAAACTAGATGACACCATCCCACACACATTCATTCAAACAATCAATCGTTCATTCATTCATTCACTCATTCATTTACTATATACAACCATTCATCCATCTATGATGTACTCAATTAACATTGCGATCATCATTTTCATAATTGATTAAATTATTTATAATAACATGAATAAAAACTGAACAAAATAATTCAATTTTTTTTCTATTTTCTGCAAAAAAAAACATCATCATTCATTTAAATTTGGTTTTTTTTTTTGTTATTTTCTTGCATTGTAGTGAAACAATTCACATGTACGAGTATTTTGTGCGTGTGTTTAATGTGTTTTTTTTTTGTGCATAAAAATTGTTATATACATACATACATATTTATTACAAACTACAATTTTATTTATAAAAACGTTAAAATATTTGATTTTGATTTTATTTATTTATAGAACGAAAGTAAACAAATATTGAATCAAAAAAAAAAAACAAATAAAAACGTGTTCATTGTTGTATTATCGTAACAATTCAATGAGTGTTTTTTTTTTATTTATTTGTTATTGTTCTTTTATGGTGTTTGTTTGTGTCAATTTAAAATTGTTCATACCGATCATACGCTCTCATTACACTCTATTAGCAACTATAACACTAATGCATACCATACATACAAACAAATTTATACCCATGGGCATTTCCACCAAAGGTTACACAAAAAAATAAAATGATTTTCTTACTTAAAAAAAAAAATAAACAAAATCTTATGTTTTATTTACCGAAAATAATAAAATTGAATTTTTCTTCTTCAATAATAGTGCTGTGCTACAGAATTCTATAAGTTAAATACGCATCAAGAAGTATGACCATCTTATAGGTTAGCACGGAAATACCCATATGCACTTCACATTTAATAGATCGCTTTACAAATGGGTATATATCTATGTGTATGTGCGTGCATACAAAATGTTTGAAATTGTTGCAAAATTACACACAATAAAAAGCAGAAGAGCAAAGTATTCATTGTTCTCTTGTGAATGTGTCATCATTCATTCAGTTTTACATGCCCATTAAATTAATCACTCACTCATTCTCTCACTCTCACCCTCACGCTAACCTTAAATGACATTTGTTTTGATAGATTTTTGATCATTTTACTGTGTGGTTAATTGCAATTTTGTTGCTGTTCTATTTTCATTCTCCTGTGACGTTTTTTCAAAAAAAAAACATGTTTAGGTTCACTTTGATGACGTATCGTTGTACGGGACTCCGAAAGAGGAGCCAATGCCTTCCATCCCCATTGTTTCGGAAAAAGTTTCAGCAAATTTTTTAAAAAGTCAATTGCAATCATGGTTTCAACCGACCGACAATCGGTTGGCTATGAAATTATTTGGCAGCCGCAAGGCGTTAGTCAAAGAAAGAATACGTCAGAAGACTTCCGGACATTGGGTCATTCACCCATGCAGTTCATTCAGGTACGTACATATACTACACTTACATACATACGTATATATTATATTCTATATTATTTTATTGTGTGTGTGTGTGTGTCTTTTATAGGTTTTATTGGGACCTTTGTATGCTTTTATTATTAGTAGCAAATCTTATAATCCTGCCAGTCGCAATATCATTCTTCAACGATGATCTAAGCACACGATGGATTGCCTTTAACTGCCTAAGTGATACTATTTTTTTAATAGATATTGTAGTCAATTTTAGAACAGGTAAATTGACACACCATTGCCTTACGATTAAATTTTTAAATTAAAATCACTTTCGTTTCATTTTTCTTTAATGAACAGGAATTATGCAACAAGACAACGCTGAACAAGTTATTTTGGATCCCAAGCTTATAGCCAAACACTATTTAAGGACATGGTTTTTTCTTGATTTAATTTCATCAATACCATTGGATTATATATTTTTGATTTTCAATCAAGTAAGTAGGTTGATAAAACAGATCGCATCGTCGTTAATTCAGATTATGAAATTGCAGGACTTCTCCGATTCCTTTCAAATTTTACATGCCGGTCGTGCCCTACGCATATTACGCTTAGCGAAACTTTTATCATTGGTTCGTTTGTTGCGCTTATCGAGATTGGTGCGCTACGTCTCACAATGGGAGGAAGTATATGTAAGTAGTTTAAATGCCAATGCCTTAATATTGAATATGTTGTTGCCTGAATGACGATGCCTCTTTCCCAAAGAGCGCCTTTGTTTGGTCTCAAGATCTTGCTTTTGGGCCCCTTCTTAAACGTTTTCATTTTTCTTTTGGTATACTAATAACAAACAACCTTATATAAATTGTCTTTTTCCTTTTTTTTTTTTTTTGTTTAAATTTAGAAAATTCTCTTGCTATTATTCTCTTCCTTTGTTGTTCAAAGAACTCTGAGTACAATTAAGAACATCTACTATACATATGTATATTTTCGCTTTAAAGTTTTTTTTTTTTGTTTTCTCTCTTAATTTCTTAGTTTTTATTTCCATTTATCTTAAGAAAAAATAATAAATAGTCAATTGCTTCTGGTCCCCCCTCCCTGCTCTAAATATATGTATTCATTCATTCCTTTATTTTTTTCGAATTCTAACAAGATTTCAAAAAATCTTTCTGAGGATAAGACATATTAATAGGAAAATTGTCCAACTTTTGTTGCCCATAATGTCCTTAATTTTATGTTTTTATTTCCGTTTAGATTTCTCCTGTTTTTTCTTTTGGGATTTATTTGTTGTTAGTGAATAAATGTGTGTTGTTCCCATAAGTGTTAATGATGTTTTGAAAATAATACACAATACTTTCTTTCTTACTTTCTTTTTTTTCTCTACAAATTATAAATGATTTTCTACTTTTACATCTTTTTAACCTTCAAAATACTCTTCTCGTCTACTCTTTTCTACAAACATTTATTTACAATTTTAATTTCCTTAAAAACTCTAGTGATTATAAATAAGTTTTATTTGTTTGCATATAATAATTAAAAAAAAAAAAAAATAAAAAACCAAAATGTTAAGTATGTATAATTTTATTAATTTTATAATAATTATTTCATTATAATTATTTATCATTGTTCTAATTTGAACAGTGTCAGTACCTTAGCTGTGGGAGAGAAACTGACTTCTGTTCAGTCTTTTGAAACGCAACCGCATTTAGTTTTTTTCCCCCGTATTCCTACAATTGTTTTCCAACAATTAATGCTGAATTTATTATTTCATTCGTTTAAAATAATTTCCATTATTATTTATTTAAGTTTTTTTTCTTTTATTGTTTTTTTTTTCTTTTTTTTAGTCAATAACAATGAATAAGAAATTGCTTTAATTAAGGCATTAATTAAGAACATTTTAACAAAGTCGTTCAGATGAAATCACGTCATTATAAATTCATATAGTTTTCATTTATTTCAATTTATTTGTTTAATTTATTTAGTTTTCCTCTGTGGTTTTCTATTATTTCCATGTACATATTGTATTGTACTTTCCCATTTTAATGAAATGAAATAATCATCTTTGAAACTGAGAGACCTGATTATAATTACAAATCCAATTAAACCTATGCACACTGTATGCATACAGTGAAAAGACCAACAACCATCATAATGATAGCAACCATGATAATGACAATGAAATTAAATATTTGACAGCAATTGATATTAATATATTAATTTATTTGATTCATATTTTTTTTTGTCTCATTTCATTTCGTTTCATTTACTCGTTTATTTTAAAAACGCCTACGTTATAACGTTATTAAGTTTTTAACGGCAGTGTTTTACAGTTTTTTTTTTTTATTTTAATTAATTATGAACTTTAAAAGTGATTTTTATGACACGCACTGTACTTATTAGAAATTATTTAATTGAAACTTTATTTTAATATCAGAAACACATATTTTAATATAAAATACAATGACCTTATAAGGGATTAATTATTCTTTAAAAGCCGCTTCTTTCTAACTCTGTAAATATGTTTCCCAATGTAAAACATAAGCAAATATTTACTGCCATTTAAGGACTAGAGATTATGTAAGAAAAAAGAGCTGATTCCGTTAATGTTTATTTAAACAAATTTTCGATGGTTAATTAATAATTTTTCAGATCAAAATATAAATAGATTTCATTATTATTTTCTTTGACAAGGACTATATATAGCCACTCTGTAAAAAATGTATACTGATGTGTAAAATAATAAATACACCAATGTAACGCATAGAGTTTGAATGAGAAAATAAATAAAATTGGAAAAAATAAAATAAAATATAAGAAAGAAGAATTTAATGAATCTCGCATGATGATGTGTGGAGAAACCAGCCACCGTAACATAACATATAATAGGATCAAAACGACATTGATTACTCTGATGATATAGATAACGATGGAAAAATAAAGCGAATCTTCGAAAACCCAAAAAATACGTTTCAAATTGAAATAAAATTTGCATTTTTTTTGTGATATATGTATAATCAAATCATCAAATCTCTACGCGTTACATTGGTGTCCTTCTAATTATTTAGAGTACATTTTTTAAACCCTATAGATTAAAAAAAAAAAATTCGGAATGTCTATTGTTTCTCTAAATAGAGGTACAGTGAAAAGTATGAATGAATTTTTAAATGAGTAGCCAAATTTTATTTGTTTTCAATTCATATTATTTAAATCATGATTTGTTTATTTATTATTAATCATTTGTTTGTTAAACATGACTCGTTCAACATTTGTTGCCCATGGAGATGAATACATAATTTAAAACACAACGATACTATGTTTAATTGATTTGATTAATTTGTTTGATTAATAACTTAATTGTTTAACGTATTTTGTGTTGATATTTTTATAGTTTGTTTGTTAACGTTTTGCCAAAAACAAACGAAACAATACTAAAACATAAACAAACAACAAACAAATTTGTCTAACAACATATTAAACAAACACTTAATTGCAAAAAAAAAAAAAAAATAAATTAATAATAATGAAAAATGATAAAAGATAAACAAAAAACAAAAAAAAATTATTTTAACAACAAATTCCAATTGAACACAAACACACATACAATAATTTATTAAATAGGCCTACAATTTTTTAAATTTTCTAAACACATTTTGAACAAAAACAATAGATTGTTAAATATTTGAAATTTTTTAATATTTTTGTTAAATTTTTGTTAACATTGTTTGGTTGGTTTGGTTTTTATTTTTCTCCTTTTTTGTTCTTAAACGTAAAACTGTATTTGAAACTGTGTTTATGTGAGAAATATTATGTTTTTTTTTCTAACTAATAATGTTATATTTATTGAATGTGTGTAAACATTTTATATATAATATATACATACATATATATCTTTATAAATCAAATAAAAAAAAAAATAAATCTTAAAAACACAAAAAAAAAATATTTAAATAAATAATTTAGCTGATCAGGGCTTTATATAAACAAAATCAAATCATTATGGTTCTAGATTCTGCAGAATCTACAGAAAAAAAGTGCTGATCGAAGAGGGAGAATGCACAGAAAAGACAAAGAAGGCTTAACAAAAAGCAACCTAATTTTAAAGGTAACCACAACAAAAAAAAAAAAAAAAAAAAACTAAATGAAATTCAATTCAAAACTTCTTCATCCAAATAATAAAACAAAAACAAAAAACAACAATTTCTTAATTTTTTTTTTTGTAAATTTTTAATTTTTTCAATTTTTAATTTGGTTTTCTTTACTTTAATATTAAAAAAAAATTAAAATAAAATAAAAAACAAGTGCCAGGAATGTGACAAAAATTGATTCGTTCTATTTTATTAAATTTTTCTATTCTTTTTTCTCTATCTCTCTTTCGAATTATTTTAATAATTTTGTTTTTGCTGTTCCTTTTACTTGAACTTTTTCATTTAAACCTGGTTTGTTTACGCATATATGTACTAAGTCTGCATTGAATTTTTCTCTAGACGTTTCTTGATTTTGAAATGCATTCATTTTTGAGGCTTAATATACAATGCTAAACTATTACTATGTCTTTTAGTTTAATTTAATTTAATTTAATTAATTTATTAATATTTCATTTATCGTTTTAATTGTTATATTTTTTTTTTGTCCATTTTTGTCACTCTTTTAAATGGAAGAAATCTGAAATTTGTTTTTGTTTAATATCCACTGCGAAAGAATGCTTGAATGAATCTCAGAGAGTCAATTTCAAACAAAACTTTGTTGCTTTATTTCAAATGGGTTTCGTTGTTGTTGTTTTTTTTTAATTTCTTTTTTTTATTTATTAAAACAAATGTTATTTGTGTAGAGGCTTTTGCTTAATTGTTTATTTATTCCTAACTTCTCTTCAATTAACAATTTGCAGCCGTAAAGCCAATATAATCCCTGTTTTTTATTTTTTTCAATTAATTTTGCCATGTTCTCCCAAAAACGGATATTTTTTCTGTTCTCTTTCTGTTTGTGTCCTGTTTGAAATTGACTCATAATAAAAAAAAATTAAATTTAGTTTTTTTTTGTTGCAAGAAAACAAAAAACTACTACAACAAATACAATAAAATTTGGTTTTTAATGCTTTTGTTACACGAATTGTTTGTTTCTTTTGTGAATTGCTTTTTGATTTGTAAGATCACCAAAATGCATTTGATTGAAACTGGTGAAGGACTGTATATAAATACATATATATATATATATACAATATATATTTAAATATATACTATATAAACTTAAAACTCAATAAGTTTATGATTTATAATTATTTTCTTTTATTTTTTTTAATAATTTACTAACAAATCCCCCACCACCCCCGTCAAAAAATTACCGATTTTGTAAACGTAGGGTTATTTATTGTCGATAACAATTATAATTTGGTTTCAATCACTTAACAAACTACATACATAATAACTCCCTGTATTTATTTGAATAGTAAATAAACAAAAAACAAAAAAAAAAATATACTGTTTTCTAACACTGAACACATTAAGAATTATGTCACACAGTTTAGGTTAACTGACCATTACATGGTCCGTGGTAATCAGTTCTTTTAATTTACGTCTAACACTCAGGGGATGGCTCCTGCTCATGGGAAGGAGTAAAGAGATAGTAGAATTTGTAGATACGTATTAAATTTGAATCTACTTGTGCAGGCTTGCTCGGCTAAAGGATAGATTCTGTCTATAATGCATGGTGCTATCTACTGGCCAATTGACAACGTACGGATGTACTACACGTGTCAAACATTCTCACGTCGTCGAGAAGACTCAAAATAGACTTTAAAGCACCGGCCCATATATAAGAGTTGTATTCCATTTTCGGTCGGATATACATAAGTAGTGTAAATAATAAGGATATCATTTTGAAGTAGATCATAGTATTTATTGCATCGTTGAAGTCGTGATAGTGCAGTAGGTATTGTGAAATGAAATATGAATTCTGCCAAAATCTCTGAGAGTTAATTAAAATCTGTCATTTAGAGTCGACATTAAACTGTAGGTCCCACCATTCATGGTTAAAATTAACACACACAGCAAGGGTGATGTAAGAAACTAGTTCGTAAACTTGGCTGAAGGGTTATAATGACCAATTAAGTAAGTAAATAATTCGTTTCACCGTCTTGAATGCTTCTTTCGACATTAGTAGAAGGGGCCTTTCGGAAACCAATTGCCTGTCGCTGATCTGGTTGTTGTACTCGAGATATTTCACAAGTTTATGGTTTATAATATTTGTCATCAATTTCAATTTCTGGGTTCGCCTTGCCTAATTCTAAATCAAACCGAAATTTCGGTTATTTTCAAATATTGGTTTGTAGATTGTAGATTTAATCCAACTATTTTTATTGTTTTTAAGAAAAAAGCTGAGATTATAAATCAAACATTGGACGCTTTATCAAAGTTATATTGAATATAGTGGTTTATTTTTCCAATTGCACTTAAATTTGGTAAGTTTTATAAAAATCTAAAAGTATTCATTAATGGTAAGAATTAAGAGTTATATATTTTATCAAAAAACACAAAATAAAAACATACCAAATATACATATTTTGAGTAAAAATAATTAGAAAATTATAACTTTAAACAGCTGAATAACCAAACGAAAAATTGTGATTAAAAAAAGGCATCTCTTTGTTTTTGATAACAATCGATATCTGTACTTACACAGTTACGGGCAAAACAAATTGGTTTACTAAAAAACACACAATTTTCAAAATTCGAGAGTAATTCATGAGGTTACACTGAATAAATGAAAAGAACAATATAAATTTAGAGTAGGGTGTCGTGAGTTCGATTCTCACCAGAGACTCTGATCCGGTGCCCTATACCGAGCATAAGGTGTATGTTACTCATCTCGTAATAATTATATACTTTGTAATTGTGTTCTAATTAATAAGTAAATAAGTTTAGAGCGATCCAATGTTTTTAACCGTAACTGTATGTACATACATACATACATATTCGAGCGACTCAAGTTGTGTGGAAGCAAAATTTGTGCTCGATGTACCCCCCTCAAAATGAACCTTGGACTTTTTTAAGATGACATCTAAAATATTTCGGCTCTAGCTTTGACCTCGCGTGAGCTGGACCATTTTGAAAAAGGGTCTATTTTTGTATGTTTTGTTAATTTGAGAATCTGTTTCCTTACCAACATATACAGTATGGGTATCGTAAGAAAGGGTTTTTAAGGCGCGTCCAACGGTATATACAATTTGTCCAAGGACGATCATCCATGTCTTTTTTTTAAGGATATTCTGTAAAAAAAATGGTTTTTGAATTTTTTGTTCGGGGTTGTTTGTTATAAAAATGCCAAATTAACATATTTTAATCTTTAGTCGATTTGATTAAATACGGGTCTCAGCTTTTTTTGAAATTCGCCCTAGTTCGCGTTTTTTGAGGACAGTTTTATAAATATAAACAATAAAATTTAATAACTTTTTTTAATTGACGAAATACAATACCCATATTGTATATGTTGGTAAGAAAACAGATTCTCAAATTAATAAAATATACAAAAATAGACCCTTTTTCAAAATGGTCCAGCTCACGAGAGGTTAAAGCTAGAGCCGAAATATTTTAGATGTCATCTTAAAAGAGTCCAAGGTTCATTTTTAGGAGGGTACATCGAGTACTTTTTTTTGTGAGTCGCTCTAATACATATGTATTTTATAGGCTATCGCATTTCAAAGTTGATTTGTACAATTATTGGAAATTATTTGTATTACAAAATCTTTTTTACATTACAGAGTAGTCTTAAAGGTTTTTATCTAAATCATATTCGAAAATTTGCTTTGACTTGAAATACTATGAGCGCCGGTTATTTTGTTATTATTCATTTGTTATATTTTTGAATAGAAAACAGTATGTTTTTATAAAATTTGTATTAATACGTAGTAAAAATGAAATTCTTGTCGAAATTTAATAAGTCTGTATAATAAAATTAGTTTATCTATCCTAACAATAATATTCTATGTATGAAGTACAGTAAATTCTTACAAAATTAACAAACAAAAAAAAAAATCCTATTTTAATAGTTATTTCAACGCGCTTAAAATAAATTTGAATCTTTTTGTTTTAGAATGTAAACGTCCTCCTACTATGTATATGTATATTGCGATAAAACTTTTTATAACTTTTATTTTTTTTTGGATAATACATGCCTATACATATTACTTTTATGTTGGTTTTGGTTTTTGCACCTGGAACAAATTTAAATTAATACAAAATAATCTGAGAAATAAAAAAATTAAATACAAAAAAAAAAAAATTTAAGTAGAAAATGCCAAAGAAAATACTCACTATACAGTAGAGTACGATTAAGAGCAAATATGGTGACTATGGAAAAAATCAATTTAATTTAAATTTTATGTGAAACGTTTTTGTAAATAAATTTTGCAGCTTTAACTCGTAAATAAAAAAAATATTCACTTTAACCGATTGATTGATTGAGATGGCAAAGAAAGCAATAGCACTATTATTTTTATAGAAATTGTTGTATTTAATTTAAAAACAAAATTAAAATAATAATGAAAAAAAAAATTAAACTAAACGTAATTTTAACAACGGAAACCCTCTTGTTAAAAAGTATCACTTGATTTTTTTTAACAAATTACCGAACAATTTAAAACGAATACTAACTAGATTGTGCAGAATCGATGAATTAATTAATTAAATCTAGCATTATATGTACTTATAGTAGCAATAGTTAAAAAAACATTTATTTGTAGTAGAGGAGCTCCAACAGCCCCTATAAAAAGTAATGTCAACAAAATATGTATACAAATACGTTTAGAAATGGTACAAGTAGTTGAAAATATTATTATTAGTCGTAATTTTCTGTTTATTTTTTCTGTTCTTTTTTGATTATTGTAGTTCATTTAAATCCTTCATTTCTTTACTTATTTCTATTTATTTATTCTCTGGAACTAGATTTTAATTAACAAAAAAAAAAAAAAAAGTGAATGTCTTATTTATTAAATGAATGAGTTGTAGTGTGTATGTTGTCGTCTTAATTATTTGTTTTATTTTTCCTTTTTTTCTAAGCAATTGTATTATTTTTATAATGCAGTGTACTTTAAAGCACATATCAAAGATTTGATTTGTAATAAAGGGTACTCTTCTATACCTTAATTAAATGAATTGGTTGCCTTAACTTAAAATTAAACATTTCTGACTATCATTTAAAAATTGTACAAAACAAATGGTAATTCTAACCATTGAAAATAACAAATCAACAAAAATACAATAAAAATTATTTTGTATTAAATTTTAATTGTTCCCTAAAACAATTTAAGAATAAAAACAAAAATAAAGAATGTATTCTGTTGTACTAGAACATCGCCTCAGTTATTAACTTAAGCGTATTATTACAACGAAACGTTATACAACTAGTTGTTGTCTTCTATTTTTATTTATTTACTAAATTCTATACTACAATACTAACAAAAAAAAAATAATTTAAAATTAAAATAAACAAAAAATACAAAAAAAAAATATCAGCTATAATAGTTTAAAATCAGTTTTACTTTATTGTTTTAGAGTTGAGTTTATGTGTTTCGTTTTCGTTGTGGATTGGTCAATATTGCAATTAATTGTTTGCTTTGTTCTTTTTTTTTCAATATTAAATGCAGCGTTACAATCGGACAACTATTTAAAGGGGTTTTCAGATATTTTTTAAAGTGTTTTTTGTTTTAGAATATAAAAGAACCTTAAATTTGCACAGAGACTGTCTGGATTTTTTTTTTTTTTTATTTATTTATTTATTTATGTCTATGGATAGTAGTTCCTTACAGACTAAATTTAAATATACAAACAATATATATAATTAATATTTAATGATTTAAGTACAGTATAATTTTTCTCTTTAAAGAATAATTGCTTTCAGAAAGATCAATTAAATGATAAAGATTATTAAACTTAAAACATATTTGACGAAAAGGGTCGTTGTTGGCATAGACTGATCGGTGAAATTCTAAATTTAATAAATTAAAATTACGAGAAGGTCTAATTGGAACATTAAGATTAATCTTACGCAACAAATAATCAGAATGGACATCACCACGTATTAAACCCAGAAGAAAAGAGACACTTAGCATTATTCTTCGACTTTTCAGTGTAGGTAGTTTTATAAGAGCGAGTCTACTTTCATACGAAGGGAGAACAAAAGAGTTCCATCCAAGTCCTCTCAAGCAAAATAACAGAAAGCGCTTCTGTACAGATTCAATTAAGTTCACGTAAATGAGAAAATGTGGATCCCATATAATAGATCCATACTCAAGAATAGGGCGCACCAAAGATGTATTAATGACATATGTACATGCATTCATATATAATATATGTATAAACATAAATATATAATTGCATAGGGTGTACATATATATACAAATGTTTTATATAAACAGTAATGGACATAGGAGTAGGCATCAGCTGCACATTAACATTGAATTCAAATTCTTATGTATTCCACAGCACAAAATAAATATCTTATTGACTTATAATGTCTGTAGGACAAAAAAAATTTGAACAAATTTTCTTCTGAATGTAAACAAAATTTAAAAAAGGTTTAAAAGGTTAGTTATTTTCAACATTAAGACGATTCATTATTGTCCGATTCGATAGAATTGTTCGAAATAATCAAAATATATTAATTAAATAATTCTTGTGTTTCTGGGAATACATCAAAATTTACATTTGATATTAGTATATATGTATTTACGTCCATGATTTATAAATCAATTGTCTACAATTAAAAAAAAAAGAACCGATTATGATAAGTTTGTATTTTTATTATAAAATACGATACCCATGTATAAAACATGGAGAACTTCTCCTCACTGTGTGTTGTATTGCTTTCGATGGCATACTTATAGGATTATGGGGTCATCTAATTAACGCTGCATTTAATAAATTGTTTGTTTGTGTCCTTTATGTTTGTTTGTTAAGTTTTTTTTAATGTTTTTTTTTTTCTTTAATTTTTTCATTTTTTTTTTTTCGTTTCGTTACGAAAACAATTTCTTTGTGTAGTGATTTTTACAACGTTATGTGTTACAATTTTGTTTTTTTTTTTGTGGTTTTCTGACACTCAAGCAAAACGTTTAATTTGTATTTGTAATCCATTAAAAAGTGAAGATGTCGGGGTTTTTAAATAAAAAAAAAAGAAAATGCAAAATAAGTTTATACATATGTATGTATTAATATTTAAAATATTTTAACATTTTAATGTTACTCTATTTGCTTTAACTAAAGAAAATTTTATTGAAACATAAAATATTGAAAATATTGCTATAAATGTCATACAAAACAAATCAATTTTAGACACACAGCTCAAAATTAACAAAAATTTTGAATTGTTTCTTAAAGTCGTTTATGTATAGGGTTATCCATTCCTCTGTTTCACAAGTCAAGTTAATGAAAACGATTTCAATGAAAATCATTTCAATGAAACTTTCATTATAATGCTTGTGGCTTGTTACTGTGTGCGAAATACAATGGCATTTAAACGGCCGCCTCTAGATTGGTTGCAGCAGCCGATCTTTTTGAGGTAGTCTTCGACCAATTTTTCGCAAATTTTGGGGCGTTAACATAAACAAAAGCCTGACTACATTTGTAACGTGTCTGAGATCTTCAAATATTTTTATAATCTCTCCAACTGTTTGCACATTGGGTTAATTGTTGCTATCATAACCATTCCGTAATGCTTGAAAAGTAGCCACATTTGAAATGTCTTCTTTTTTTTTAGTAATTAAACCCGATACATAATGTACTTTTAAACAGTTTCTTAAACGACATATGAATATCAGCTTATCGATCTAATCAATAAAACAAAAAATATTATTTCGGAATTGTGATTGACAATAACTACGAAGGTTTTTCCCAATACATTTTAAATCTTTTCTTTAATTTCATCACTATTTAATGGCCTACAAATTGAAAAAAAAACACACACACAAAAAAATTAAATTAAACGTTAATTATTCTGTATGTAAAACAAAGAAAAAACAAAAAAAAAATCCACAAAATTTTCTGATATGGTGATTGGTGTGTACATTATATGCAAAATATATATATATAAAAAAAAACAAAACCAAAATATGTTTTCAGTTTCTAAATATGGCATCGGTGTTTATGAGAATTTTCAATCTGATATGTATGATGTTGCTAATTGGCCATTGGAGTGGTTGTTTACAATTTTTAGTGCCAATGTTACAAGGTTTTCCCTCAAACTCATGGGTATCGATCAATGAATTGCAGGTACGTTTTAAAACTCGAAAAGCTTATAGAAATTTCCAAATAACATTGCATTAGAATTGAAATAAATTGAAATTTATTTGCTTAGGAATCGTATTGGCTGGAACAATATTCTTGGGCTTTATTTAAAGCAATGTCACATATGCTATGCATAGGTTATGGCAGGTGAGTGTTTATTGTCCAAGTGACAATTACATTTACCTTTTGCAAATGAAATATAATTTTCGTTTTCTAGATTTCCGCCCCAATCCTTAACCGATATGTGGCTAACAATGTTATCTATGATATCGGGTGCAACGTGTTATGCTCTGTTCCTGGGTCATGCTACAAATCTTATTCAGAGTTTGGACTCAAGTAGGCGTCAGTATCGTGAAAAAGTCAAACAGGTCGAGGAATACATGGCGTATCGTAAATTACCACGTGATATGCGTCAACGTATAACGGAATATTTCGAGCATCGTTATCAAGGTAAATTCTTCGATGAAGAATGTATATTGGGAGAATTGAGCGAAAAATTACGAGAGGACGTTATCAATTACAATTGTAGGTAAGTATTTGTGTAAAATATCTATGTGTGTAATAATTATCCACTGGGCTTATCATATTCATTCGAATATTAACAGAAATATTAAATCAAAGGTTTTCAAATATTATTTATTTATTACAATATTAATATGAATGAATACTTTTGCAGATCTCTCGTTGCGTCAGTGCCTTTTTTTGCAAATGCTGACTCCAATTTCGTTTCTGATGTCGTTACAAAACTTAAATACGAAGTATTTCAACCAGGTGAATTTATATTTTGTTTTCAGATTAAATGGATTATTAAAAATTCGTGTGCCTACTTATTATTACATTTCAGGTGATATTATTATAAAAGAAGGTACTATTGGTACCAAAATGTATTTTATACAGGAAGGTGTGGTCGACATTGTTATGGCCAATGGAGAGGTGGGCTTTATGGGCTTTTTTCAAATGGTTTTTATATATTTATTATGGTTTTTAGGTGGCAACATCTCTATCGGACGGTTCATACTTTGGTGAAATTTGTTTATTAACAAATGCTAGACGTGTTGCCAGTGTGAGAGCTGAAACGTATTGTAATTTGTTTTCATTAAGTGTAGATCATTTCAATTGTGTACTGGACCAATATCCCCTCATGCGAAAGACCATGGAAACAGTAGCAGCCGAGCGTTTGAATAAGATTGGAAAAAATCCCAATATAATGCAACAAAAAGATGAACAATTAAGCAATCCAGAATCAAATACAATAACAGCGGTAGTTAATGCTTTAGCAGCTGAAGCGGAAGAGTGTAAAGATGAGTAAGTGGGCAAAATTACATCATTTTAAAATTACATTTTCTCATATTGTTTTTTCCTTCAATATGTAGCAGTGAAATTGATCCTAAGGAAAATCTATTGCATGGTTCAATGTCTAGCATAGCTGAGCCCATACAAACAATACGTGAAGGTTTACCCCGTCCTAGAAGTGGTGAATTTCGTGCTTTATTTGAGGGTAATACTCCATGACACTGAGAAAAATTATCAACAACGGTATCGACACCAACACTACAACTGCATTATTATCATAAGCATTTGTTGGCATTTAGTGTGTGTGGTGTTAGAAGAGCAACACTGTGAAACATATACAATGTATTTTAAATCCATCATCAACAAACAACTACAAATGCAACAACAACAGCAACAACAACAACAACTAGTTATCATCTGTCGCAGCAGCAGCAAAACAGCATTAGATTAACGCAGAAAAATTGTTATATTCAAGCCTCATATATTATTGCTATATCAAGCAGCCTTTAAAAAAAATCTAAAAAAAAAACTACAAAAAAAAACTACTACAAAAACAAGTAGAATTTGAGGAAAAATATCATTAAATATAGGATTTGATAGCAATTTAGTTTTCATTTATAGTTTAATAACTCAAATTTATGAAAATAGAAAATATTTGCCAAAGAGAAAAAAAAATACAAAAAATTAATTTCGCGAGTTGAAAATTCGATACTAAAACTGTTTTAATATTTTTAAAAATTCATATATTATCTAAAACATAAGTTCTAAATTAAAACTTTGCCATAATCATTTTGCTTTTTTGTTTCATTTGTTTCTTTCTCTTTACATCTGCAACGATTTTATAAATTAATCGAAGTAATCATTTTCGGATTTATTTTCTGATATTTTTCTTACAAATTCTTGACAAAAAAAAGAAAAAAAAGAAAAAAAAAATAATAAGTAAATAGATATATCATGCTTTAACACCAAATTATTATATAGCGGTTGCTTTAAAGTTCATTTTAAGTTCCATACCATACGAAACCGAAACAGTTAAACACAATCAAAATGATAGAGACAGACCGACAAAAAAAAACTATTAACGAATTATTAAACAATAAAACAAAATAGAGAAAATAGTCATATAATTACTATAAATTTAAAGGAAATTGTTTAAGTTTTTACACAAAATATACTCATACATACTATTTTAAAGTCAAATAAGAAACAAAGCCCTACAATACAATACAATATTACAGACGTTCATACATATATCAACAGTAACAGGAACAACAACCACAACAACAAAGACAAATATAACAAAACCATACATTACTACATATATAAAAGGAGATAAACAGCAATTAAAAACAGACAAAAGCAAAAACAAAAATAACATTTAAAAAGTCCTCAATAATTTAAAGAAATGAAAACAAAAATAATAACAAATTTTTCAGCTCCGCAAACTGTGATGACTTAAGTATAAGAAACGACATTAAAGTAAAAAACAAAAATTTAAAATAAAATAAATGAAAATATAAATTAATAAATCAACAACAAAATTCGTGTAAATGAAGAAATAAAATATATAAATTATGATATAATACTTATAAATAACATACATAATAATAAATGAAAACAAATTGAGATTTAAAGCGAAAATATAACAAACGACTTAATTCAAACTACATTATTTTCAGTTCAATGAAAACCGTGGAAAGGTATTACAAACGTTCGTTATATTTCTATTAGCGATATATTACAATTACAATGAAAATAATAATTCTAATTAAACTTCTTTTAAGTTTTAAATAAGATTTCTAAATAGTATTTTCTCTTTTTAATTTTCTGTATTCTGTGTCACAACAAGCCTTTCTATGCGGAATTGAAATTAATGTAGAAATGTCATTCACATTAGATTATGAAACAAAAAGAAAAAAAATTTATAAACAAATAAATTACAAATAACCAAAATGACCTAAAGAATAATAATAATAATAATAACAATTACAATTACTTATGAGAAAAAGAAATATTCTTATTATTTTGTAGATTAATTTCCTAATTCTTATTTAACATTAAACTGAAACCACCTGATGTTTTAAGTTGATTATTAAAGTAGTATACCAAACATAATTTTTGCAATAGGAATAGTAGAATATTAGAATAACATAGTCAATGATTAATTATAACAATATAAAATAATATTATAAAATAAATAAAAAACAAACTAAATACTAAACATAGTTAAGCCTCCCTGACGAATCATCTATCCTACTGACTCATTCTCACTCTCACTCTAAATCTCTCTGTCTGTCTTTCTGCCATATATGAAATCTCTTATTCTCCCAATCTGAACCTACTACAAACATACGAACTCTTTAACCCTGCTCCTTCTACTACACTACACATAAATAACAAATAAAAATCATTTTCTAATGTAACAAATATATAATTTAAAAAATAAATAAAAACTAGCCCTCCTATTAAAACATTTTACAACAAGAAAAAAAGAAGAACAAATGAATAAAAAACAAAAAGATAACCAAAATATGAAAAAATAAATTCCTACAAAATGTATTTTCATTAAATGAACATATAAAAAATAATGCAAACAAATAAAACTACATACTAAATAAATACCTAAAAGCAAAATAAACATTTAGTGAAGTAAAGTAAAATAAAAAAAAAAAACAAAAAAAAATTAAAAACAAATAAATAATATAAACAAAATCATTAACCAAAAAGAAAACACACATAAAATACAAAAATATAATATAATATAATATAATATAATATAATAAAATATAAAAGAAAAACTGTTAAATCAATATTATGAACATAGAAAGAAATTATTATATAAATAACTAATTATTGTTATAAACTGCAAATACAAAAAACAAAAATTCAAAAAGAAAAAAGAGAATTATACATTAAAAAACAGCATGACACATTTGTTTTTAGTACACATTGTAGAAAAAAGCGGCAACTTAAAAAATGTTATAAAAAATGAAAAAAAAAATAAATAAAATAATAAAATAACAAAATTAGGAAAATCACACAATTATTAAGAGATTGTATTAAATTAAAAAAAAAAAAGTAAACCTAATACAACATAAACTTACAAAAAGTAAATTAACTATATTATAGTTAAATAGAAAACAAAAGAATTTCATCTTATGTACAACAACTTTTTATATAATTTTAATGAAATTTTTCCACAGCTGAACTGTACAACGCTTTTGGACAACACAGTAGAATAATATTCCTTAGATTCATTATCAAATGTTTTCAATAATAGAATCCTTTACTTTCTAATACTTTCAAAAGTGTTATACAGTTCAATTGCTTTAAGAACTATATATATTTTTAAAAATATTTAATACAACCTTTTATACATACATTTTAAAACATTTAACTTGTAGTTTTTTCTTTATTTTTCCTTTTCTTTAGTTATTTTCAAATTGATTTTGAATGCTATTTCGAATTTATTTCAAATAATTAGAATTAGTTTGTTTTTAATTTTAATTTTAATATTTTTATCTTTGTTATTGCTATTTAGGTTTGAAATTATTAATTTATTTAGAATAATATAATAATCGCTTGTAAACTTTTCACTTATTATTATTGTAACGACCATTACGATAAAGGATCACATTAAATATTATGACTAATTATCATTTTAGTATCATTATTATTATTGAAAGAAGATATTAATTAATTAATATTATTAAAGTATATATCTATTGTTTATTTTTTATTATATTTATGTATAATCATTAATTTAATTAGTTTTTTAGCTAAGCAAAAACTCTTTTTATTACAAAAACAAAATGAAAACTAACAGTAATAGAAAACTGCAAGTTGTATTTGTTCAAATTGTAAGCAAAAACAACAAATAACAACAACAAATGAAAACAAATGTAAAGAATATCTTGTATTTTATTACACGTAAACTAATAAAAAAAACCAGAAGGACAGCGTTTGCCTTATAAAATAAAACAAATAATTTCAAAACGCAGTTTTATTTTGATGCTGGAAATAAAATCCATAAAAAAGAAACCACAAGGTAAAGATTCGGACGCCAATATTGCAAAAGTGAATCTCTTCTGTAAAGCATACGCCCCATCTGCTAATATTTGCAAGCTTTCTAACATTTCAAAAAAGGTTTCAAAATAAACACTGGAAATCCATGAGTTTTGTAATGTTCAAAAAAGAAAATCTTAATAAAAGTTTATAAAGTATAAATTCCCTCACAAGACTTCTGCTAAAACTGTACATCGGAGGTTGAGGATACTTATTATCAGTAGCCGACTCTTGTTATAAAGAAGCTAAGGTTGTTAACTTCTCATGTTTAGTCATTGTTGAACACATTTTTCAGTTGTTTCGATTGCATAAGTTTAGTAAGAATTTTCAAATTAAATTTTGTAAACAACTTCTGACTTATTTATACTCAAACTATCCATGTACGAGTATTTCCCAGAAATATATCAATTAGATTCATGCGGTCTTTGGATAATTTGCCTAATACAGAGTATTGTTTCCGCTTTCATTGTTAGTCTAAGAAAAGGTCCATTTATCATTTAATAATAATAAATATTTCAATATTATTAAATTTTTTTGTTTGTTTTATTATATTTTAATGTATAAAATATTGTTATAAAGAAAAATAAAATCTCAGCCTTGAGTTACAACAACACAAAATTTAACAGCTTGTAAAAAAAGTAACAAAAAAGGAAATTCAAATTCATTTTAAACTTATCAGTACATTACAACAGCGATGGTGTAATCAGTAATTAATTTCTAAAGAAATTTTATAATAAAAAACAAAGAGGGTATAAACATACCTCATTGAGATCTAAATAGCCCATGAATTAGTAGCATACATGTCCAATATAATTTCGGAACGAAAAGGATTTGTGGTTGTTAAAAAATATGGTAATTTGCGTATAAATTCTGGTGCGTGCTCATGTTTATTAAGTATTGAAGATTGATTGTAGATGATTGGATCATGGATGGCCTCATAATCAATACCGCGAAGTTTTAAATTAACTAACTCGCTGAAATTTGGATATTCACCCAATTCAATCATGGAAAATCTTAATATTAGAAAAAGTAAAAGAAACAAAAACTTATCAATAGAAAATTGAATTGAATTGAAAAAGTATGTATGTAATTCAATAAAAACGACAATTACTACTAAATGTGTAATGAAAACAAAATCTCACGTGGGAAAATCTTCACGAGGATGGTGTAATCGTTGTCCATTATTCTGGAAAAGTTGAAAATTATATTATTTTGATAAATAAGCAACTGTCATAAATAAAATTTATTTTCATACTTTCTGAATCTTTTCAGTTTTCCATTCCTCATTGAACAAAGCATACTGATGTTCCACTAGTGATGTATTTATTTGCACGATTTTATCGCTATTAGTAGTATTGCAAATAATCATGTACAAAGTTTGATTCTAAAAAACAATACAAAACAAATTTATATAAAATAAACAAAGTAAAAATGATAATCTTATATATAAAAATGAATAAAAAATAAAGACTAAAAGCCAATACAATATTGAAATATACGAAAATATTTAGAAACATGCGAGATTTTTAACTTACCTCCGTATCAATTTCACTTATTTTGGCATACACCATTTGATCCGATGTCAAACTGAGAAAATGTAGTGTGGCTTCATGACTCCAATGTTGCTGGCGTGGCTTGATGTGAGACAAACATCCTCTCGCAGCTTGGGCTGGCAGTTTGGCAAAAGATGATACCAAAAATTTAATTTCCTCTACATTCACTTCACTCACTGTGCCATAATCCATAAATGTAACCTGCATACATACATATATAGATAATTTTAAATTTATTAAAACAGCCACCAAAACTACTAATGTTTTCGCTTACTTTAACCGTATTTTTAATAGGAGGTGCCACAATTTCGGCACGATGCCACATTTCATTAAATTTTGCAGCACAAACTTGTCCTGGTATTAGACAAGTTAAGGGAATTCGTAATTCATTTTCATCAAGAGATAAATAATAACGTCTGAAATTAGTAGCAATTGTTAAAATACATTTTTATTTTGTTATTAGAGTGTCAATATTATTTATTTTCTTACTCAATTCGAAACATTAGCGAATCTAATTCATTATCTTCCTTGTGTATGTGAAACCAAAACTTAAATGGGCTGTGTATCTAAGAAAATTGTGTTCATAGAAAAATGTCGATCTTAATTATTTTCAAATATTTCAGGCTAAATTACTGTTTCTCCACATTATCAAACTTAATCAATAATTATAACATTTTAATAAGAAAAAGATTCATTGATTTTACCTCAGATACGAAAATTTTTATACAAGAGCCGACAACAATGCCATTTGGAATTTGATAAGGAGCTATTTTGCTATCAAATGAAACAATATGTTTTGGAAAATCGACACGAAATACATTTAATTTCTGCTAGAAAAGAAATAAATTATTAGATGGAAAGGTCAAATATATGTTTAATAAATTAATTTCCGACTTACAGCTGCAAATGCTGGCACAGCCTCATCACTTTGTTCCTCCTTTTCGTTATTTACATCAAATAGTTTACTGCGTTCTTTAGTTAATTTTAAATCTATTGTTTCAGTAGGTTTTTGTGAATCCTTTTTTTCGACTTCTTCAGATGTTGAGCTTAAAGCATACTCTTGGACAGAATTTGAGAAATTAATATGTTTTCGCATTGAGGATAATTTTTCAATGCGTGTTAATGATTTCTGTTTTGTTATGGGTGGTTTTATAATTGCGAACGAATTATTTGCCTTCGTTGAAGCTGTTATTGGTGATGTCATACCATTTGGATACTTCCTGTTTAAATCGTTTACATTTTCATTAGTGTCATTATAGAATTTGTTTATTTTTTTAACGAGTGTTGGTAATGGAGGAGAAGGTGTTGGTTGTGTTATAACAAGGTTGCTTTTTATTAAATTACTAACTTTGTCAATATCTTGGCATTTTTGTAAATTATTTCCCTGTAAGGGCTCTGATCTGCGGGCATCATGTGAAACAATACCACTTGGTTGTGGTAACGTATACAAGTCTTGATTGCTGTCAATTTTATCTTTGAAATTATTGGTTAGTAATGGTGAAGCACTGCTCAACTTAACCGTTCGAACGGCATGCTGACGATTAACGCTTTGAAAAGGGGACAATTGATGTCCGGTTGTGAATACTTGTTGTATATTATACTTGTTGTATATTATATTATACTTGTTACTTGTAGATATATGTGTGTTATTTCTGGTACGACTTTTACATTTACCCTTTGTTTTGGGTTTCTTTTGTTGCATGATCATTTCATGGATATGAACAGATTTTTCATCAGCCATAAAGCACACCAAAGCGGTAGGACCACTACCAAAAATCTTCAATTTGTGGTAAAAAAATAATAAGATAAAGTTTATTTCTTTTTAAACAACTACATGCTTACCCTTAATGTGTCCGGTATGGCATGAAGAAATTGTTCAATGTTAGCATACCCCAGCCGGCGAAATGGAATGTATTCTCCTTCAATATCACGATAATCTCGATTTAACTGATCGACTGTCATTTTACCGGTACTTGAAAGGACCAGAGACTTTAAAATAGCTTTTACTTCGGCTAGACAAGACTTTTCCATTATTCCTGGATGTAAATTTATCTTTTAAATTATAGAAATAATGATGAAAACTTTCATTCAATTCATCCGAAGAATAAGGAAAACAAATATCATACACAATTTATTCTTCTGGAATCAGCTGATTTTTCGGAATTACTGTTTATATGTAAAAGAAGAGCGTTTACTGACACACCATTTGAAAAACAGTGCTGTCAAGTTGTAGTAAATGAGTACATTATAGGCCAGTGTTGTAAAATTCAGTACTTTGTACTTTTTCATTTCAAATATAAAGCATGTACCCCCGCTTTGCTTTTCGTAACTTACTTACTTTTTTTTTTATTAATATTCATATTTTTTATATCCTGTGCTTTTCATCTAACTATTATGCAATATATTTATATTATAATTTACAAAGTGCTATTTGATGCAAAAAAGTACTTTTTCAGTTTATTAGAATATTTTTTCCTTCCTGGCAACACTGGTGAAAAATTAGTTTTTCGTTCGTTCAATTTAACTTTACTTAATTAAAAATAATTAATTCGCATATTCTTTTTCCGGTTTCTGGTTTATTTAAGTAAAAATGAACGTTTATGGTCTGTCTGTCTAGCAGGTATTTAGGTAGCCAGCTTTATTGACAGAATAACGGTGAATAAAATCGAAACTCACCAAAGTGCCGTTATTCGAAACGGTACTGCATTGCCATAAATTGATGTACAGTATACAGTGATTTGGTCGGCATGTCTAGGATAAGTAATTTTCACGTCTCCTAGCGGAGGCATTCACCGACATATCCGGTTATCACTGCATTACCAACAGTGTGGTTTGTATTTGAATTAAGGATAAATAATTATCTCGATTAATAAAGGAATTAATGAAGTACGAACGAGTAAGGTAGTGAGTGTTGCCATGTCCATTCTATTTTAAAATTCTTAAAAATTAAAATTAGAAAACTAAATTTAATTTATTTTGTATATACATTTTCAGGACGTTTTTATTATTACAGATTTTATGGTTTGCGCTTTTCAACTAACTAACTGTTAATTATTATTTTTCAAAATAATGCGAAAGGTCCTTTATCCATGTATCAATAAATCCATCTATGCACATGTAAAAGTTAAAATAAAGTATTTTGTGTGTAATGCATAAAACTGGAACTTAAATATAATTGTAAATAAATTTTTGCTTATTTTTCTTACTTCTTAAACTGTTATTCAAAGACAGAGAGTGGATATAAATTAATAAGAAAAAAAGCAAAATATAATATGTAGTGTCTAAAAATTGCTTGCAAAACAGATAAAAATTAGATAATATTGAAAAATTTATATTTTTTCCAAAGGAATATATATATATATCGGATCTAAATTTAACATCGGGAAAAATAAATAAAAGGATTATAAGTACATAATATATTTGGTTATTTTTCCTCCTCTTTGGTGATTTCTTACTTTTTCAGTTGGTACAAATTTGTTTACTTCCTGGCAACATTGTAGTCATGTCGGTATTTCATCTTCTTATTTAACAACTCTGTCATTGATGTATAAATACAACCATGTAAAGTATAACAAATGATTGGCAACACCTAACCGAAGTTGGTTGCAAATTGTGTACTGCCTATTGTTTTTCTCCTTTTTCTTTCTTTTGATTTCCTTTTGATTCTGAACCAGCAGTAAAATGTCTAAGAGAGGTGAAAATTTTTAATTTAAATCTTTAAAAATCCGTAAAATTGTCTTAGCAAAGATCGTTAATGTCTATTAAAAATTGTGTAAAATTAAATGGACGATAAACTAATTGTGATATTTTTGTGTTTTTCTATGAATTCAAATAGGACGTGGTGGTACCGCGGGAGGAAAATTCCGCATCTCCCTTGGTTTGCCTGTTGGCGCCGTAATGAACTGTGCTGATAACACAGGTGAGTACAAGAATCAAATATGTTCCCAAGAGTGAAAGATTTTAACAAAAAATTTTTTCCTATTGCTAATTAAAGGTGCCAAGAACTTGTATGTCATTGCTGTTCATGGTATTCGTGGTCGTTTGAACCGTTTGCCAGCTGCTGGTGTTGGTGATATGTTCGTTGCCACCGTTAAGAAGGGTAAACCAGAATTGAGAAAGAAGGTACGTTGGTGTAAAAGTGGGTTTTTGTTTCGATACTTATATTGAATAACAGATACGCAGAAATAATGATGGTGTTATGGTTTCCAAGCACTTCAACCGGTAGTTAGTGTTTTATGTACAACTAAACGGTGTTTGTATGAAAGGATTAATGCTGCAAAACACCTCCCTAGATCGAACGTGTATATAAAGTCGTAGTTTTAACCTTATAACGTGCATAACGGAGAATATAATTCAGAAAACAACGAAATTTCTACAACATGATTTCATCAATTTTTATGGAGGATTAAAGTAGTGCTTTTATCAAACTAGCTATCTTGTGAAAAACTCTAGCTCTTTTCTATTCATAAAAATGTTTCGTTAAATGAATGAGGTGAAACGTGAGCCCCCTAATTGCTGCATACATCTCGAATCACATGTCCAGTAGTGTTAAAATTGTTCGTAAAAGATGAATGTCAATGACCTAAAGTTTCAAAGTAAACGGAATTATTAATTGATAGACACACAGAGTGTCAATTAGAAAGCTTTTCGTTCAGTCGCGACTGTTGAGAAAGATATGCCTGAAAAATATTTTCAAGGAATAATTACTGAAATTACAAATCAGATGAACAGTTGTTGTAGTTCTGTTTAAATTGGAATTGTCTGAGTAGGACTTATTTTACCCGGACAAAATTTGTTTATATGAAATCTAGTAATTGAGATCTTTTATATTAGGAAATATTTCACATCTTTTTCGATTAATAAGAAAATGTCTGAATAGTAGAATTAGTCAAGTTATTTAAAAATGTCTTCTGATATCCAATATCCTAATGTTTCTATAACAACTTAACGTTCGCCCATGTATTTTTACGCCGGTAAATTTAATGCTTCAGAAACACAATTACTACCACCATCACCATTTTATGCTCTTCATGTGATTATCAATTTGCAAAATCCTTTTTTTTTTTTTAATTTTGTTCATGTTAAATCTTTCGTAAAGAATTATCTTTTGTTATGTCTTCTCATTTCTATCGTATTGTCTACATTTCTTTTATTTATTTGTTCTTCTGTCATTACTATATTGTGTGTTTTTTCTATGTTTGTTACAGGTAATGCCTGCTGTGGTAATTCGCCAGAGAAAACCATTCAGAAGGAGGGATGGCGTGTTTATATACTTTGAGGACAATGCGGGGGTAATAGTGAATAATAAGGGTGAAATGAAAGGTTCCGCCATCACTGGTCCCGTAGCCAAGGAATGCGCTGATTTGTGGCCCCGTATTGCTTCCAATGCCAGTTCTATTGCATAATTTATGTTTTTTTTAAAATATGGATATACAAAATAAAATAAGAGAGTGACCACAAACAGAATTTTAATCAATTTGTTTCTTTTTATTTTATTTACTCTTATTAATCAGTGATTCTTTTCGATTTAGTTTCTACTTCAATTGATTTTCAAAAAACAATTTAAAATACAAATACAATGTAAACAGTAGTAGTTTCATACTTTGCGACGAATCAAGTTAAGTTAGGCTCTAGTGTAGTGTCCTTAAGGCTTAGGCGGCTCTGTACGTGAGGTGGGTTTTGGTCTGGTAATTTCCAAAGATATTTTACCAGTTGCACCTTTAAATAAGGCATAACAGACTTCAAATGTACAACCTTCCAAAGAGTCGCCGTTGAATTTAGTGATAATGTCACCGCGTTGCAATTTATTATCGATATCAGCATAACCAGCAGAGGTCTGAAAGAAAAAAGAAAGGTAATCTCTTAATATGCTCTACTTCAAAGAAAAATGTTGATTGAATTACGATTTCAGAAATTGTGCATCCTTTTGCGTTGGGTGCCAAGGAGAGACCCAAATCTTTGCCTGGTTTCCTTGTAAATTCCACTTTAAATGTCTCCAATTCGGGCGGATCAGCTCGGAATACTTGTATGGTTACCATTTTTTCGTATAGAGTGTAGAATAATTGATGAACCTTTAGTGTTGTCATAGCCTCACATTGGATTTCTTTGCCATTGACTTGAATTATGTGATCGTAGATTTGAAGGCGTTTATCTTCTGCAATGACTCCTTCAGGATAAATGTGGGTTATAACACAACCCGTCTAACAAACAATAATGAGTTAAATTAATTATATTTTCAACTATTATTAGTTGTTGTTTTACCTTGACATAATTATTTTTGCCGCCCACAACAATTACACCCAAAGGTTTCTTATCGGTCTTTATTTCTATAATAATCTTACGACCCGGGACCACTTCTACTGTAGCAGGATCTGCTGGTTTTTCTGGTTCTTTAGGAGCTTCTTTTTTCTTTTCTTCCTCCTCTTTCTCTTTCTTTATTTGTTCTTCCGATTTTAAAGTCAATACGACCAAATTAACGATACCTTCAGCCCGTTTCAATAAAGCAACAGCCTGAGTGAGAAACGAGGAAAACAACACATTTCGGTTGTTACTTATTACGGCATAAATCTTAAAGAAACGTACCTCATCATAGTTGGATTCCAACGTTACATCTTTATTAACAGCCAAAAGCATGTCACCTACTTTTAAACCGGCCTTAAAAAAAAATACGAGTTTTTTTTTGTTTTGTTAACAATTCATTTCCCTTAGATGATCCAAGTACCAACAACTTACCAATACCGCATTGGATTCCTCACGTAAATCTGATATGAAGATGCCGTTGCCCACTTCAACATGTTTACCGTAAATAATCATAATCCCTAGGAAACCCTCCTTTTTCACTTGCACTGCACGTGCCTTCGGATATTGTTCGAACAGGAATTTCGTCTAGAGATGGAGAAAAAAAAAATTAAAAATCGGAATTATTAAATGCCATAGCATTGCCATCTATAATTTCAACCTACATCATCTATTTCAGGTGGAAATCGTTTAACAGGCTTAACACTCATGCCCTCATCACTAGATTTTCTGCGGGATGTTATCAAAACTAATCGCTCGCCATCGATATTTTTAAATATTACAGAGGCATTTAAATGGCAACGATTTTTCAGCACATGGCCATTGACTTCCACAATTTCATCACCAGCTTTGATATCAACTGAAGCCAGAGGACCATTTGCGTTCACACCTGCCACAAAACATCCCATTTTCTGTCGATCCTGATGACCCGCCAAAGCCAAACCCAGCGATGTGTTTGGCGGTCTTGTAATCTCAAGTTTACGCAAATCTCTCATTGTATTGTAACGCTTATTGATTTTAGCTAGATTTAGAAACAAGAGAATCCTAGTTTAGAATTTTTGTTTTCTTCTTCTTAAACTTAGCTTATATGCCTTTGGAACATACCCATTGTATAACCAAATTCATCTTCCTTTTCTTTATCACGATCTTTTTCTTGTTTGTTTAGCTTGCAATTACCGGCAGAAGCACGATCAATCTGGAAAGAGATGGAGTGAATTGGTGATTGTTTTCGTAAAAAGAATTTGAAAAATTCGATTTCATACCTCAATGCCAGCTGCCGTTCGTATACGACCAGTCATATCACGTGTATCTTCATCATCGTCATCGGCATAGTTTTGGCTGGGCTTGGAACTGATCGATGAAGTAAAATTGGAGTTCTTAAGCATGGCATTGACATTCGGAGGCTTACCACCAGTTGGGCCACCGCCACCACCACCGCCCATAGGTGCTTGTTTAACAGAGGCTTAGAGAAGTGTTTTAAAATGTTTTATTTTATTTGCTTTTTTAAATTTACATTGCTTACGTAGTACCTTGATTAAATTTGTTACGATTTAATGTAAATCCATTCTCCTTAATTTCATTACCACCGCCACCGCCACCACCAACACCACCACCAACACCACCTCCTCCACCTCCACCAATCTTGTTACTGTTTTCATCCTTGTTGTTGTTTGTTTTTGTAAGTATAAATTTGTTTTATTTAATTGTATTTAAAATGTTATTCTAGTGTAGTAGTTACCTGTCCATAGGATTGTAGTTCTAAATCGATTTTGTTGCCGGCCTGCTTAATTAGATTAATGACTTCCGGTTCTGTGGCATTTCTAACATCGTTACCATTCAGTTTTAACAAGCGATCACCCACCTTAATTTTTCCACACAAATGTCCGGGACTATCGGGCACTATGCCCTTAATAAAAATTCCCTTCGAATTCGATCCATCCCTGGCCTATTTAATCCAAGAATATCAAAAAAATATTAAAAAGTTTTCACCATTTCGTTCCATTTCGAATAAAATATTACCTCTCCTCTAACTATACTGAGACCAAAGGATTTTTTCCCGGTTTTATCTAAAGTTACAGAAAGTACTTGACCTGTATAATGAATTTGAAGAGCACAACAACAACAATTAATATTACGTAAGTAACTTTATTTATTTAATTTCACTTTTAATGGCTTGTAAAATGGATGTCATGGTCGAAGAATTATCGCATTAGGTTTTATTTTTTGCATGATAAACCTAATTTTTTATGCGGCAACGTAGCGTGATCCAATATCGTTAATATAATGCCAGATACAGATCAGAGGTCAGCAATGAGTAGAGTCGAATCATTCTCGTAATTTCTGATACTTATTCATAATTATTTTAATATCATGGAACCTCTATTTAAAACCTCATATTTAAAGTTTGAAGTAGTCATTATATTCACACTTAATACTTCATACGTGTTATGATGTCGTTGATTCCGGCTCTCCATAACTCAACATGTACACGAAGTATGAAGCGCGTACGAACACTTAAATATTCAGTAACAGGTTGTGTGTTTGCTCAGCTCCGTCTTTTTTGCTTATGTGTCTTTTTTCTTTTGTTGTAAATGCAAGAACAACTAAGACTGTAAATTTTGATGGATGGATGGAGTCATTTGACTAACATTTACAAGTATTTTTCAAAAGTAGGCTTATGAATCAAACATATTTCGAATGGTATGAGTTTGATGTCAATGTTGTACGCATATTCATTGCAACCTGTACATATAAATCAACGTAGTGTAGTGAGTATGAATGAATCAGAGTACATAGTTAAATTTCAATATTGTTGACTCACTTATTATATTCAAAATTTCATGAGTGCTTATGGGTAGCGAAAAAACGATTCATCGCTAATCTCTGATACAGATTACTATGGATTTCTTTTTATTACATCATATATTTTTCATATTTTCTCATCTCGTCTACTACATATACGATTTATTGGAAAAAAAATAAAATTTGTATATGTCAGGTTGCCGTCTGAGTATTTGGTTCATATGAGGATAATTCGAAAACCGTGTGGAACTGTCACAGCAAACTGAATCAGTAAGGCTTTTGGGATGAGGTTGCAAATGGTTTATGCTAGGAGAGAAGAGAACACATACTTGGAGTCTCTATGACGTACGTATTAAGTACTAGGCAGCGAGTTAACCTTACTGAAGTTTGTCGGTGCAATAGATTTGAGAGAGACACTAGCGTCTAATAGATATTCCATCGGCTCATAGATATGCAGGATAATTTAATTTATATTTCTCATGAATACGTTCAGACCGCTCTCAGGGTATACGTTTGTGAACCAAAGTCTGCGTAGAGTGATGAAAATTTTATGACTTCGCATCAACAGCAACAAACAACTTTTGGCGGCAAAAAAATGAAAATTTTCATGATTTGACCCTACTCTTGCACTTTGTGTACAATCCACAAGGTAACAGAAATAGATGATGCTTAAAGTGAACATGGAGACTCTCTATACACCGTGAAGAGAATACGATGACTTATTCTTAGGTGTAAAGCTGTAAAGTATCCTATTCATGATCGGTGCAAAAACTTGTCTTTATTGTAGTGAAACAGAGCCATTTGAAACAATTTCACGTCGCTAAGAGAGATTGTGAGCAAACGACTCTCTTGGCATCCTAAAATTTTCAGTGAATTGTATAATGCTTTAACGCTTATTCTGCCGTCAATCGTCCAATTACAGCTTGTGGAATTAACTTAGTCATTTTTGGCATGGACTGCTCGGCAGCCGTCTTAATAATAATGCGTAACTTCCACAGAGTAGAATGTAGAACGGGTTTAACATTAGTAAGACTGGGGCTTTCAAAGTGAAAGTATTGAATGTAGGTTAGGGCCCGCCTTAAAGAGTAAAATCCTATTTAAACTTTATTCTAAGTGCACACTTAAATGTATTAAAACCAAATACTGGCATTTAAGTTACAACGTACATATACTTTATAATGCAATGAATATATTAAAACTCGCTCTAAAAACTATGAAGCAAAAACACACTCCTATTGAGACATTCTCTAAGTCTAACCCGTATGTATACAATTGGTATTTGGCTACAAAAAATATGAAAATATATTGAGGGTAGGCGATGACGCCAATACCGTTTATCCAGCCATGATTGGAGTAAGATCTGGAACAAAAGATTTTAAGGGCTTATCGCTTCATATGGAATCGATGTTTAATCAACGATTAGAGTTTTATTTCACGAATTCCAAAAGATTCATGCCAGAGTAAGCATAATATTGGTATACTATATATGAAGAAGCTGCAAGCTAGAGGAGGAGGAATATGTCACTGCCCAGAACGAACAGAACACCCGTAAATAAATTAAGGGATATTACTCTGTGTATAAAGAAGTATTAATGGCTTGAGTCCGAAGACCTTCCCCAATTGTGTGCAACAGAGTATTTCTTCCATTAAACATGGAAGTAAAATAGATCTAATGGACTGCTCTAACTGGGAACCTATTGCGAGTGTGTCAATAACTTTTGAACGTTGTTTGATAAAAAAAAAAGGTTTTTCTTTATCATAATAGTTTGCTTTGAGTTCTTTACAATTAATACCAGAATAGATTAGATCGGAGGAAAACTAATTGAGTATTGTAAATAATGCCTGGGTTGGAGTAGTACAGAGGGCATTGGTGATCAGGTGTTTGCATAACGTCTACTAAACATGTACACCAAAGAGACTGTTCAAAAGAACGCAGTTTGTTCAAATTCTGTTCTGATAGCAGTCAACTGACAGATAACTGTATTCTTGCCAAAATTTATAACTTTTTCAATTTGACAAGTAGCTTAAAATGCCAGTTGAGGATATTATTTATGGGTGTTAATACAACGTAGTCTTACAAATCCTTAAAACTTATCAATTTGCCTCGTGTTATTATATAATTTTAAAAGTATTTATACACAGCATTTAAACTTTTAAATATTTTTTTTATCATGTAACTGACCTTGGATCTGTGCTCTTAGGTTACTTACTTGTTGGTCGTACAATAATTTAATTATAATCCCATTTTATACTGATTTTTTTTCATTTCTTTTCTTGACTTTTCATAAATCCTTGACAGCCATTTTACATGCTTTTTATACTTTTTTTTTGTTTTTTTTTTTAACTCACCACTCGATGCATTTAATTGCACCATTTTTTAATGGTTTTCATAGAATATTTTAATGAATTAAAATCTGTGTTTTTTTTTTGTTTTTAAATTTTAATTTCAATTTCTTAAGCTCATTAATTTTTTTTTTTTTGCTTTTTTGTTTGGTTATGGTAACCGATATGGTGCGACCGCAGTCAAGTACTATTCGAAACTGAAATTGTAATTAAAGAAACTTAGTGAATCGCACAATTCCATTGACTAACTGACTTAGTGAGCATTTTCCTTTTGCTTTAGTATCCGTTGGGTCTGTCGTTTATTGATTTTCGCTTTAGACATTTCGCAATCAATCGACGGCAATTGTTTGTTCAAACACTGTGAATCGGCCAAAAACCCCCCCGGGCGGGACAGAATTTAATTAATTTAGAAACACAAACACACAAACAACGAAAGTAAATCAATTTTTTTTTTGTTGAAATTCGAACTTCGAACTTCGGTGAGGCTAAAAAACAATTTTGATTGGGGTCTTGTTTGTTTAAGGAAATTGTTTAACGTTTTGTTCGCCCCCCCCCCCGCACATTAAGGTTAAATTGTACACATTTATTGATATTTACGACGACGATGATAATGGTGATGACCACTGAACACTATCAAGCTAGTAGAGAATAGAATTAAAAAAAAAGAACAGTTCCATGTCAATATACCTCGCGCAGAAACCTTAAAAGTGTCTTTAGAACATAAAATAGTAAAAAAAAAAAATAGTAAAACATAGTAAAAAAAAATTGTCTGTAAATGTTGTAAAATAATAAAAATAAATACGAGTATTTTGCACATGTTTGTAAGACATACGAATTGAATTGAATTGAATGTAAGAAGAGTTCATATACATACTTAGTATTTGATTTAAAATGAAAATTTTCTTTTTTTCTTCACATTTGCTTGTACGTACTATACTAGGCAACTTGTGGCGTAATTTCAGATCTTTGCTCAAAGTATGGGAAATTCCCCCATAGAGTGTAACTGTTCTTTAAACTATGCTAACGATGAATTAAATTCCAAAGTTGATGTTTGCAAAAATCGTTTACAGGCCCATAGTAAAATCTTACAAAACATTTGTATTCATCTTATGGATCTTGAAGATTGCAAATGAGATTGAAATCTCTCAAATCATTAAATCCGTCAAATCATTTAGATTTCCTAGCGTTGCGGTAGAAGGCATCATCTCCAGTGCAAGGTTCGTGTAAACAAAAAAAAAACGAACAAACAAATTGTGTTTCAAAACAGAATATTTTCGAATATTTGAATTTCTTTTTACGTTTTCATGTTATTTTATTTAAAACAAAGACTACGTCATATTGCTTATTTACGTATGTACATGCATGTAGGAGTATATGCAACAATATTTGTATGTACATACATATGGTATGTAATAGGTGGAAAAGTTTTTCATTTTCTTTACTTTCTTGCATATCTTGTGCCCATTCACATATCATTTCCTTGTTTATTTAAATTGTTTTGAATTATTATTTTTACGTATTATAAGCCTATTCTTGTGTATCTTTCCAATTCTTTCTCTAATAAAATACATTCGTCAACTACATATAATAAGGCTTAACAAAATTTTAAGCCATAATTCTTCTTTTAACCCATGTAGCAGGGACCAAACGTACTACTCATATTTGTTGCCTTACGACTCACTTTTATCGAAGAAATCTGTGAATGAAAATGGCTGCTTTTTAGCCCTCTCATGCCGTAGGCGTAGCTAAAATTTTTTGAGTAGACATATAAGATGGAGTTGACCTCAATGTCAACTGACAAAAATTTTAATGTCCTAGGTCTCCTGGTTCAAGAGCTACAGGATGTTGCGTATACGCAACATTGGGCAATGGTGTTATAAATTTAAATACAAGTTAATTTTTTTTAAATGCAGTTTCTTTCAATCTATGTATGGTAGGATACAAAACAATTTTTTGAGGATTGGAGCATAAGTGCACATTGCATTTACATACACACATACATACATATTTGGCCATTACAACCCTTCAGTCAGGATTACGGCCTAGCTTTTCACACCACTCATATTGTGTGCCTTAATTTCTCCAAAGGACAGATTTTTGAGAAACTTTTTCATGGCAGGTTTATTTACTCTCAGAGTTTTTGCCATAAAGTGAGAGGAAGTCGCCGAAGAAATATTTTGTCATATTTTCATTGGATTTGCCTGACCTGGGGTTGGAACCGGGCTTTACGTCTAATAAGCGAACCCACTACCTAGAGGGCTATGGCGACTTCGAAGATACCAGTCTTACGTTGGGCTTATTGAGCCACATTTGCTGCATTTACAGCTTGGAAACCCAGTGTTATATAGTTTGCATCCGCCCCTTGTTCTCCATTCCGGCCAATGACTGTAACTATCAAATCGCAGGGATTTTGCAGGCTATGCAAGATATGCTCTTTTATAGGGGTTTGTGTCAGAACCCGGAGAAGGAGCTTGTGATGATGGAGCTGATGATAACAGAGTCGATGGAGAAGGTGATGAAGTTCCTGAATTCACTGTCAAAGGGAGTGATGATGGACGACCTCTCTTTTTTTGCGACAACTGTAGTTTGGCTTGTGTTCAAAAGCTCGGTAGCTGTTTACTAAACTCGAATTTGTGCACCAGTCCACTAGAATGTGCATACAAAAATAAGTTTTTATTTTTCGAAAATTACCACAATAGACCAATGTTGCATATACGCAATACTACATTTACAAAATTATTACAGACAAACTAAATAATATTATCATGCCGGGTTTTTTTTTAAATGACTCACTAACCTCTCATTATTCATTTGTTGATATTGGTTTTAGGATGAATTAATTATATTAATGTTTTTTGACACTTTTTCAAAACAACGTTTTTCTGCAAAATTCATTTGCCAATTTCGTTCTCAGGAGAATAGCTACTAAATAAACAGGTGCACAACTGACTACCAACCAATTAGCTGTAAGCTTAAACAACACATGAGGCTACATTTTCGCGAAAGGTTCAAAAAAAAATATTTAAAATAGCGGTAGTTAGACGCTGATAAACACAATGTTGCATATACGCAACATCGGGCATGAGAGGGTTAGCAGAGAATTTACTTCTAATCTACTAGGGCAACATAGTTGTCATAAAATCCCGGGAAATATAAGGTTTTTAGAAAGTCTCCATCATTTGGGTCCCTAAATAGTTCCGAAAACGGTGTTGCTTTCAAACTGGCCAGAGAAGGTACTAAATTAAGACATTTCTTATTTGATTCGAACATTAAGATCCCCATAGACACAAGGATTCTGAATGTTGGAAACAAATACGATTTCACATTTGACACTTCATGGGCAGAAGAGAGAAACTTCACGATTATTGTGATGAGTTGGTCGTATCTTAATTCAGGGCTCAATTTTTTCTTGTCTCGACATTTATCACATGGCCTCTATTCTTACATTACATTGCCTACTAGGAAGGCATCCTCTCACACGATTTCTACTGAAGCTACAAGCCGGAGGAAGAGGAAGATATCGTCTTTCACTAACTATGATACTGTCAGTGCGAACATAACTACCGCAAAAGAAATTGAAGCATATTATCCTGTACATAAAGTAGTCTGAAGGGCTTGAGTTCGAAGATCTTCGCTAATTGTGTGCAAAACAGCCTTTTTCACATGAAACATGGCTGCTAAATGGATCCAACGAAGTGCTCTAAGTGGGAGACTCAAGTGACTAGTATAATGATGCCATTCAAGCTAATCTTATTGCGGGTGGGCCAACAATTGCGTAAATAATTTTACTTATCATAACAGTTTCCTTTTAGATCTATACATACATACGTAATTGGTCATTACAACCCGTCAGTCGGGATTACGACCTAGCTTCACACACCACTTATGTTGTGTGCGTTAATTTGTATGCATTAGTGGCGGGACCTACAGTTTAAAGTTGATTCCGATCGACAAATTTGAATTAAGAAACTTTTCATACATACATACATAATTGGCCATTCCAACCCTTCGTCAGGATTACGGCCTAGCTTCTCAACACCACTCATGTTGTGTGCGTTAATTTTATACATGAGTGGCGGGACCTACAGTTTAAAGTCGACTCCGAACGACAGAATTTTTGAGAAGCTTTTCATGGCAATTTTTACTCTCAGAGTTTTTGCCAGAAATCTGCTGAGAGGAAGTCGCCGAAGAAATACTTTTTGTATTTTGTTTTTGATGTCTGGCCTGGGATTCGAACTCGGGCCTTTCGTCCAATAAGCCAACATACTACCTACTAGACCACGGCGACTTCTAAAAAGAAGAAGAAACTTTTCACGGCAATTTTATTTACTCTCAGAGTTTTTGCAAGTAATTTAGTTGGACATGTCTGACCTAAGGTTTGAACCAAGGCATCACATCTAATAAGCGTTGGCTACCTACGAGACTACTGCGATAGTTCTATACACTTTATGTTTCCCCAGAATGAATGAATGTTTTCCCATAGTCCAGGTTGGGTGAGGATTTGACTGCATTGAGTCTTACTACTATCAACTCAGTTCCCTGCAAACTATAGCAAATAATGCCTTGGTTGGAGTGGCACACAGCACACTGGCAATAAGAATAGCTCACTGCCTGCGAACTCTGTCTATAAGTTGGCGGTAACATTGATTCGTATACTATAGAGCAATTTTGGTTCCACCTTTGCCCGATAGAGCCAATTTATTTGTATGTTTACATCATAAATCAATTTGCTGTCAACGGCTGTTTGCTGACGCATTCTGCTCTGATGGAAGCAGTGTTGCCCCCAACGGACTTAAGTAAAATCAAATGTAAAATTTTTTTCAAATATTTAATTTCAATATAAAAAATTAACACAAAATGCCTTTTTTACGATGCATAATCACCTAAAAATTAACGGAGAATCCGTTTTTTTTTTCTTATCACAGTAAATAAATATTTTTGATCAATGTTTGCATGAGTGCTGCCATCAAAGGGGAAAATGCAAATACTTTCATAAGTTACAATTACAATTATTTGTGAGCAAATTTGTTGTTGTTGTTGTTGCTACGATGGCATATATTTTAAGTATTTGTAAGAGATCAACAGAATTTATTTTCATTCACTTTTTTTACATTTTTTTCTTCTGACTTTTTTGTTGTTGTTGTTATTTGAGTCGGTATTATTGTTAAAATGTTGCTGTAAATTATACAAACTTTATTTAATGTTGGCATTCCGTAAGTACTTGTGTTTTTATTGCTGTAATATATTGTATGTTAGTGATACTAACACACACATACATACATACATACAATTTCTTTCATAAGGATACAAATAAATATTTGTATACAAATACTGCAAAGAAAAATCTACACAAAATATACGCACACACAACACACGCCCACTCTTAAACTTACATGTACATATTATATTAAATAAACATCCATACATGCATACGTACATATACACAATCGTTATCCACAATATACATGTACGTACACATGCATGTGAGTGTACATATGTGTTTACATTGTTTAATATCGAATATTGGACTCAATTGTGTTTTGTTCGTTCGTTCGTTCATTCTTTCATTCGTTTGTTCGTCTGTGTTCATTCTCCGGTTTTCGTATTTTTGTATACAAACAAATTGTGTGTCATTTTGAGAAAATTCAAATACACAAAATACATACATGTTATTATTTTCTCTATTTACACAAATTGTGTTACGATTGTGTTGTTGTGCAGTCGTGATGGTTGAGCACAAAAGGAAAGAGGGGCAGGCAGATCTTTTGAAGTGGGATACAAACACTCCACTATCGGATTATTAGCAATTTTAATACAAATAGTATCAACTACACTTCAATATTAAGTTGTGCTTGTACATATAAACGCGCTTGTGTGTATATGTGAGTATGTTTTTTTTTTTGCTTTTCTGTTTTTGTATACCACCACTACCAAGGCATATATATTTGTAATGGTAGCAATGGGAGTTAAAAAATTATTGGCACACTTACATACACAATTTGTCTCCCTATTTGTGTGTTTTTATTAATCGTGGTTCAAATACACAAAAAACAAAAGAAGAGAAAATGATTTTTATACTCAAATACTAAGGAATACAACAAAAGTTAGATGAAATACAGTGTTGTTAACAAGAGCATGTTTTACTGTAGCAGTCAAGTAAAATAAATATGCGGTGTTTGTATCAAACTGAACGCAACTTTTCAATGCCAATTTATCATTTTCATAATATCTTTGTGTATTAAATATATAAACGGAAAATAATATTCTTAATCACATTTAAATGTGGCTCTCTGGTTGCAATTTCGGTTCGAATATTGCCTTTTAAGACTTTAATTGTTTCCGGCTTGTTTAGGTATATTTGTGATAAGCCTATAGAAGCATTAAACCGAGCGATCTTGGTTGCTAAATTATGCCATAATTTCGTAAAATTACTCTTCTGGGGAATTGGTTTGCTAACATCTAACTTTTTTTTTTGTTAAAATTACATATCGTTGTGGAATAGAAAATGTATTTTCAATGTAAAATGACACCATGGTTATTCCAAAGCCCAAACGGGCAAATTTAATTGTTTTCACATTTGTGCAAAATAAAATGGGCTTCAGCTTTTACTAGCATCCATTTACACCAGTCCAGTCATGAATGTTATCGCCCGCATAGCGACGTTATCTTTAAATTCTCAATATGTCATTTAAATGTTTCAAATATTTGCAAAAGTTGTCAACACTGTTTGTAAAACACCAAAAACTTAAAATCACTTCAGCCAACTAACTGACTAACAAAAACAACTAAAAAGTAATAAAAAACATAACAACATAAAACTCTCGCACCTACACTCACACTCCCACACATACACCCAACTAACACGGCATCGGAAAACAAAAAAGAGAAAAAGGGAAATGAAATGAAAAAATAATAATAAAACTTAAGCAATAAACATGCGTCATAACAACAATACAATTAAAATAAAATGCTTTTGGTTGGTAGTATTGGTGAGTAGCTCTGCAGCAAATACAAATATAACGTTAAGCTTGTGTTTGTGAGTAAGTATGTATTTGACAGAAACCATGTTGTTTGTTTATTTGCTCTCTCTCTAAGGGTGACACAATGAATATGAGATGGTGGCTGTTGAAACATCATGCTCATCCTTTAGTTCTGGTTGTCTACATGTATTTATGTATAAGTATTGGTTTGCTAGTGTGTATAGGAAAAGGACTCTACCATAAAATGGGCGTTTACATGTAATAGCAGCAGCAGCAGCAGCATATGAATTTGGCAACGCCTTTTGCACGTTTTACCTGTTTGAATACAAAATTTTTGGCATTTTAACCGATGCTGCTGAAGCAGAATTTGTTAGTTTTAAACTCTCCTTGCTTTTTTGTTTTCTCTCATTCAGAATATTTGCTCTTTCTCTCTGTATCGCTCTCTTTCTCCCTCTGCTTATACATATAATATTGTACGAGTGTGGCTGTTTGACTGGCTATGGCTGGCATTTGATGTTTAAACAATTTTGATTTTTCACTAGTAGACTTGAGAAAAAAAACGCTCTTCAGCCAAGCCAAAGTCATTTTTTCGTTTGTTTTACTTACAATAAAAACATGACTAATATTTCTCTACTACTTTTATACAAATTTTTGTTTTTTTTTTTTGTTTTTCTTTTAATTTTGTTTTATTCTCTTCATGTGTGTTAGTATGTGCATATCTATGTGAGTGACTGTTGTTTATATGTTTGTGTAAGACAGAGAGAGAGAGAGAACAGAAGCAAAGTGTGAGAGCAAGTGGAATGTGTATGTGTGCGAGTATGTGTTGAAGCATTTGTTTGTGTGACTAAAAGGAAATTGTTTTATTTGATGGGGTATTTTTCTATATTATTTTTATTTAACTTGAGAGTAAATTTTTAAAACCTTTAACGGTTTTGTGGTTTGAGACTTTTTTTTTCTCATTTTCATTTTAATTACACAATCATGTAATTAAAAACATTTTCTCACATACACTTGCTCACACAAGCAGTGGCTGGGTGGATGGTAAATGGTGGGTAAGTGTATGAGAGAGAGAGCATAATATGTACGTATACAAACACACACTTATTCGTTTTAATTAAGTATTTTTCTATTTGGAAATTTATTGTTTCCATGTTTTAATAAGAAAATTGTTTTTGACTCTTTTTCTCCATCTTTTCTTCTTTTCAATGCCAGACTTTCAGAGGTAAAGAATTCTATTTTTTTAAATGTAATCCAAGTGTGAAAGTATAAAAATTTCAAAAAAAGTAAATATTTTTCTTTCTATTTTATTATTTACCGAATGTAAAATGTTTCTTCGAACCTTTTGTTGATAAGGCTATGTAGAATGACGTAAAGCAATTCCTGCAGATCGATCTACTAGGTAGGAATGAACTTCTTCGAACCTTTTGATACCATGCATGGTTTCACACATGGCGATCCATTATCATGCAACCTCCTCAACTTCGTTATGAAGAGTGTTTTGTGAAACTATTTTTCATTCATTTCTTGCGTACGCTGACGAAATTGATATCATAGGACGCACCAAGCGATACGTTACTGCTGCCTTTAGCTCTATTGAACGGGGTCTATCAAGATGGGTCTGGCAGTAAATGAGGGCAAAAAGAAGTATATGATGTCGAGAAGTAAAGAGATGCGGCGTATTGTATGCCAGATCACGGCCGATAACTATACTTTCGTTGCTGTCAATAACATTATTTAGGAGGATTTGATGGAATGGTCCTCTCACATGGAGGTGAATTGCACTGGACATCGAGATCGCGTATTTTGACCCCTTTAGTGGGGTTTCTTAGGCTTCAGATGTATGCGAATAAGCACAAACAGCAGCGATTCCCAAAGCGAACATAACCCAAGCCATCTGTCAAATTCAATCTGATTTATGCGTCAGAGTCATAGAAAATTAGAAATTTCGAATGTCGAAAATGAGAAGTCTTAGCAGGCATTTGAACGATATTATATTGCCATACGTAAGGGCATCAATAAGTTTTTCAAACGAATAAAAAATTGCGATGATATTTTACACGCACTTTTTTTCGAATTTATATTTAAGAAAATTAAATTTATTTAAACAAATGAATCTTTTTATAAGTTAGAGAGGACAGACATTTGGTTGTTCATAAAGAATTTTTTTTCAGTTATAGTGAAATCTGGCGATGGTACAGCAGCGTAAAGAGGGTTATCTGGCGACCATGACTTGTGGACTGAGAGCAAAAATCGATATGGATTCTTATCGAATATGTAAGCCTATTCCTTATGCCTTAATTGTTTAATAAAATTCTAGTTCGAACTAAAACTACTCGCCTTAGGAATATTGTTCCAAAATTTCAGCGAAACTAGTTTCAGTGTATTACAGTTTATGCTAAACTATGGCCGCCAGGTCGAGAAAAACGTGTTAAAGTTGTACGAACTTGGGTGCGTTACACCATTTTGGGTAGTTCTCTTTCATTTCTTATCGTTTGAGGTAAAAGAAGTTTTTTACCTTAATTCTGTGGCTCTAAAGTAACTAAAACCGTGAAAAAATAATCAATATTTTGAAAATTAATAAGTATGCTAACGCCTTAAGAATAGGAAACACTGAATGAAAGGCTCGCTACAATTTAAATTTATTAATTTATTTACCCAGAGGCCTATTTAACGAGTTATATAAGCAATTAAAATTATAATTTAAAAACCGTTTGCAAACAAAGTATTTTTTTCATACAATCTCTGTTTACGTAAACAGTCGCTTATTTTTGCATTTGAAGGCCTATTTATCGAGATATGTATTCTTTAATGTGTACTTTAAAGAATTTTGTGTTGTGAGTGAATGAGTGAGTGTAAATAAATAAATATTTATTGTTAGTCAATCTATGTATGTATGTATGTATTTTCATCATTTCATTTTATCATTATTACTTTTAATCTATTTGTTTATGGATTAAACACTCTCGCATTTTCTGCGCTTGTAAACTGACAACAACAACAACAAATAACAACAATAAGGGCAAAAGGACAACAACAGAACAACAGATTGTCATTTCTTCGGCTATAATCGCATTAAAAAAAATAGAAAATAAAATAAAAAAAAACAAACTGACATCTCTTTTGCATCTCACCAACCCACACACATACATACATATACAATACATAAACGATTGAGAAGAAATTTAATTTAAACGATTTAAATGTCAGCATTAAAGGCAAAACATTAGAAAAGAAAGAAAAAAATTGTTCCGTTTGTTTAGCCCAAAGCAATAATAAATAAACGATTTAAAAACGAAACGAAACGAAATAAAAGAACAAACGACAGAAAATATAATAAAATTTGTTGTAATTAACAAAAAAGGAGAAGAAAAATTATTTGTTTTTAAAAAAAACTTCATCTCAACAAAGCCAACCAAGGGGAGTGTAAGTTATACGACATAGACATATAAACAACCCTACCGTAATGGGTTTGTTTTAGGGATTACCATGGATGTAATAACAATGTTATGAAGAAGAAATTATAACGCAAGACATTCATATTTTGTAACATTTGACCCCATTCTTCTGTTTTATTGTAGATTCATTTTAGATACTCAACAAATTTTTGTGCTAAGCTAAGCTAAGCAGCTAAGGTCATGCCTAAGGTCTTGGCTTTAAAACGTGCTTTTGCAATCGAAGATACTGGATAGATTCTTTTAAAAGAATGCTTTTACACCGCCTAGAGAATGACATCCAAGTATTCACGGATGAATCCAGATTACTAATGAATCAGATCGAATGTGGAATCTTTTCAGATCTACTGATTTTGCGGCTTACTGTAGTACTATTCAGGCTATTCAGGACATAAAAAACAAGTCGACACACACGATCTTTTTGTCGACTAAAAGGCAGGTTTCCCTAGCCCTATAAGGAATCATGTTTTGCCGCAATTTCTGAGCTCAGCATTCCTGCGAAGTTGATAAGGCTACGAAAAAGGACGTTGAGTAACTCTTGCAGATCCGTCTAGGTGGGAATGAACCTCCCCGACCCTTTTAATACCGTACGAGGTTTCAGACAAGTCAATCCCTTATCATGCGATCTCCCTAACTTCATCACGGAGGGTGTTCTGCAAAAGCCGGGAGGGCATCGTAAAGGCACTATTTTCCACAAAAGCGCCAAGTTGCTTGAGTACGCTGACGACGTGCACATCATATGCTGTATCAAACGAGATGTTAGAGCTGACATTATAGCTTTTGAACGGGAGTCTATCAGGAACAGTCTGGTTGTCGGCAAGTGGAAACATGCGGCGTGTCGGATCCCAAATTACGGCTAATAACTATACCTTCAATGTTGAATGTTGTCTGTGTTTTGATTTATCTTTCGACGTTACCAGCAAAAATGATGTCAGTCTGGAGATCAAGAGTAGGATTACTCTTGTTAACAAATATTATTATGATCTCAGTAGGCAATTGTGTAGCAGATGCCGCTCTCGTAAGACGGTACTTATATTCTACTAGTCGCTCATACTCCAGTCGCACTACTAATCACCGATGCAGCAGACTTGAGAGTATTCGAGAGAAAAGTTCTGCGTTAGATCGTCGGTCCAGTGCGAGTTGGCAATGTTTTCCGCATTCGATCCAACAGTTAGACTGTGAGCTACTCAACAACGTGAACGTTGTGCAGTGCATTAACATTCAGCGACTAAGCTGGCTCGGCCATGTCGTTCGGATGGACGAGGATGTTGTGGCAAGTAGGATATTTAATGCGGGGCTTAGCGGAAGTCGGCGTAGAGGAATGAGTGTCTACGTTGGAATGAGTAAGTCCTGTCATCGATTGTTATGACCAATTGGTAAAGGCGCACAAGAAGCAGACGCATTTGGAAGAATGTGTTAAAGCAAGCCGAAATTCGATAAACGGAGACCTGAGGAAAGAGGTCTAGCTTCTCAACACCACTCATGTTGTGTGCGTTAATTTTATACATGAGTGGCGGGACCTACAGTTTAAAGTCGACTCCGAACGACAGATTTTTTTGAGAAGCTTTTCATGGCAATTTTTTTGTTGAGAAGCTAGGCCGTAATCCTGACTGAAGGGTTGTAATGGCCAATTATGTATGTATGTATGAGGAAAGAGGTTAGAGTTTTGGATTATTTGACTCCTGATGACCTCCAGGTTTTTGGAAAGTACACAAAAATTGCAAAAGCGTTAGAAAAAGTATAAAAAGTCTGTGTTCCATTCCTGTGTTCACAAATTCCCGTACAATGCCTTTTAATGAAGTTGCCTTAGGCAAGGAGTAAGAGATGCTACGGCATCTGTTGTCTAACTTTATCTAACTGTTTGGTTCTAAGATGAAGTATGCGGGTAATATGGCACGTCCCACGACTTATAAGGATCCTTAAATCTTGCATTAATAAGTATTTTGCAAAATTCTTTGATTCTTAAAACTGTATTCATACTTTTAAAAGTTAATGACTTTTTTTATGCCTATAAAGAGAAGGTAACCCAATATCATCATTACGTATTTTTTTAAGGAAGAGAATTCTAAACATTCTATCAATGAGATACGGCAATAAAAAGTGAAACTTAAATACTTCAAAAGGAAAGAAAGCGACAACAAAAGCAAATTAAATAAATAAAAAATAAAAAGATTGCGTAACTGAAAAGGCCACAACAACTTCAATTTTCATTGAGATTCGTAGCCACTTTCATACGTCGCGACTAGTCACAAGTTATTCACTCATTGCCTAGTAAAGAGATTCAACGACAAACTAAAGGGGTTGTTTAACTGAATGGATGTCACATCAGTGGCAAATCTTACTGTTCAGATGATAATTGTGATGATGATGCTTCACATGTTGTTTTCTTTCAAGTACTTGCAGCATACAAAACACTCGCTCTCATAGAGTGACACACATATGTACATACAATCCCATGTAAAAGTTTTCAAAGCCTAATGCAGATTTAAGGTAAATCCAGTATTCAAATAAACGCAACAACCAAGGATTGACAGACCAAGTATTAAAAGGGAACTGTGAGATGAAAAGAAAAGTATAGAAAAAAAGAACATTTCATTTGTTCAACAAAACACACGTTTGTCACAACTAAATTGAGTTTTAATGTTGTCAATACAACCCTCTCGAATTGTGCTACGAGTACGGGTGATAGATGGATGGATGGTATTGTGGAAAAAGAAAAATAAATCCATTCAGCGTATAATTGACCGAAAATGTTTTTAACGCTTTTGTATTTTGTAAGTACATACATACAACAAATAAATAAATAAAGACTGAAGTGCTCTCTTTAACAATTATTTGAAAACTATACAAGCTATGTGCCACATGCTACTTGCCACAAATTATATCAATTTGTTATGGGGGCGCCTTTATTTATTTACATTAAATGGAATTATCCACAGATTTACTGATTGAAAGTCGCAAATGCGTAACATCTAAGCAGCGTAAATGTAAATAAAAATCTGAAATTGAAACTTTACTTGTGTAAACATAACAGATCATATGAATCGAATTCCTTAGAGATTCCACTGAGCGGTAAACGAAGTTTCTTTAGCTTTGTTAAGAAACGCAAGAATTTTGATTTCATTTTTCTTTTCAAATAATTCATTTCATTTTTCATTTTGTAATAATCGTTTCCAGATCACGCGACTAAGTCTGAACAACTGCATCGTAGATTGTCCCCTGCAATACCCAATCGTTGCAGTACTACTGTAGTAAATACAGCTACTGTGCGAATCTGGTATCAGCAAATAGTATGTGATATACACACATTTACCTATAGTAAAGCGGCCATTAGATTAAAAGAGAATCTTCATAACACGTTTGAAATTGTCGGGTTTCCCTAGAGAACATAGCGACAGATTCGAGGGTTCTCCTGATATGAGTTCCTGCAGACAGGTAGGTAACAACAAAGCCGATGTGCTTGCAAAAGCTGACACAATTGAAAATTCGCTTGAATTCGTATATAAGATTTACCAACATTCGTGTAGCAGCAAACAACTGGTCTCACAACAAACACCATTCCATTTGCAAAAGTAAGACGGGAAAATGACCTCACTTGCAGAGAGACCAGACAGTTTTGGTCCAATATGAATGTGTGCACAACAAAATCTACGTTAAATCTGACCAGATTCCTTCTTAAAAAACTCATAGCAGTTATAAAACTTTAATGTTCCTAGTGACTACCACGAGCGTTAGAGGATTTAATGATACCTAAGGAGAGCTCTGCTTAATAAATTTTATACCGGAGATGTCATGACGTACTAAAGGTTTTATAGTTAGGAGGGTGGTCATTGAACTGCAATCCATGATATTTAATCGGCCAGTTTCTTGTAAACATAGACACCAGTCTTCTACTGTAAACTATGAGTGAATTAGAGCATTTGGCGTCATATGCGGACCAGTCATTACATGAACAAAGTCGTTCGCATTAGCTTCATACTAACCGAGGGGTGGTAGTGTGCTTGAAAACCGCTCTAGCTGTTAGGAAGACTGTGATGATGCTGGCTTCAATTAAGAAAACACCAGATCCCAAGCAACAATTGATCTCCGAGCCCTCAAAATAATGATATCGAAGCCTTTCTTGTGATTGTTTCGATTCTATTCCGAACATGAAAATATGTTCACATCGAACCTGTTACCGAAGTTATGTTCATGGGTACATAGAAAGAAGTACCATAGCAGACCTACTGGCACACTTTGTAAGGATACCCTATATAGATAGGTTGATGGGAAAAAAATATATTATGTGGTTACTGCACTATGGCACCTCTACATGACAATAGTAATGATAACAGACTCTATGATTCTTATTACTTTTTAAATTTTCTACTACAGGCCGTTGAAAGCCTGATACATATGAGATTTAAAATGTCCAGAATGAATTTGAATTAAATGCCGGGTGATATTTGTGTGTCGTAAAACGTTTTACCTCTGCACTATTTAATTTTATTTGTTTTACATACCAAAAAGAAACTGAAATTGTTTAATTTTGGTTACCAAGCACTTTGTAAACATTTAATTTCAATAAAAAATAAATTGAAACGAGAAAAGAAACGAAAAAATTCAAAACAAGAATTTAATAATGTTTATACACACGTGTCAACACAAATGGTGTTGTAATTCACACTTAAAACTGCGTTAGACAAATTCACACACGCACATGCATACATAGACAGCCAGGAAACCAATTATTATTACAAGTAACACTTCCGAAAGGAATTTCATTAAAAAAATAAAACTACAACAAAATTAAATATGATACAACCAGTGTTTTGACACCATCGAAGTACAACAATCTTGCAATTACTCCCACACACTCTCTTTCTCTCACTCTCTCTTGTAAACAATTGAGAAATCTGCGTAAAGGATGTTGTAAACAACTATGGCAGGCAAATGAAAAGAAAACAAACATGAGTGTTTGTAAACGTTAAAGGAAAATGTAATCGAACACAGGCAATAACATGCGATACAACTACACTTTCTAACAGTGTTTCACTTACACAAACATACACTCATTGCATATGCACATGCATTGAAGTGTGTCTTCCGCATGTAATTCCCTTTTAAAGGCTTGTGTTGCCATCTAAACTGAAGACGTGATCATACCAATTTTCGATTACAAGATAAAAACAATATTGCCAGTTTGCAAAGCGGTTCAATGTTTGTCTTTATCAAGTCAAATGGTAATTTAAGTTGTAGGCACGTGCCTCATCCTAGCAATGATACGAAAGAATTTTCGTTGGACTCTCCATGTATTTAAGTACTTTCCATATTGAGTGTGAACACGTGTTGGGAATTTTTATCATAAGAAAATATTTCTTTTGGTATTTCGATTTGATGTTGTAATTAAATTGTGTCCTTACTAGCAACAGCAACTACAACATTAACTAGTACAAGCATAAACGATTATAGACAAATTTTTATAATTTATATATCTAAGTACACCTATTAGTCGCCGTGGTCTAGTGGGTAGTGTGTTGGCTTATTAGACGAAAGGCCCGAGTTCGAATCCCAGGTCAGACATCAAAACGAAAATATGAAAATATTTCTTCGGCGACTTCCTCTCAGCAGATTTCTGGCAAAAACTCTGAGAGTAAAAATTGCCATGAAAAGCTTCTCAAAAAATCTGTGGTTCGGAGTCGACTTTAAACTGTAGGTCCCGCCACTCATGCATAAAATTAACGCACACAACATGAGTGGTGTTGAGAACCTAGGCCGTAATCCTGACTGAAGGGTTGTAATGGCCAATTATGTATGTATGTAAGTGTATGTATGTACATACATATGTATGTGTGATTGTTTGAGTTTGTATTAAAAAGTGAATATCATAGAGATTTAGGCAATGCTGGCAGCACATACATACATATGCATTTTGAGTCTTGTGAATGTACTAACTCTGGAAACGCCTCATGCAATAAAGCCAAAATCGGTTGTGTTATGTGGCTCTTGGCACCAACTTACCGTCCAGATTATAATCCACAATTTAAGGCCGGAAAAAATCGGTTGTCATGAATTGAACGTATACGTATACCCCTGGCTCAGATATCACGAACACAACGAATAATGAAAATATATTTCTTTCGGCGACTTTCTCTCAGCAATCTTCCGGCAAAAATTGTGAGAGTAAAATAAAATTGCCTTGAAAAGCTCCATAAAAATCTGTTTTTCGGAGTCGGCTTTAAACTATAGGCGCCGCCATTAATGGATAAAATTAAAATATACAACACAGGTGGTGTAAGAAGCTAGGTGATCATCCTAACTTAGGGATTGTAATGATCAATTAAGCAAGCGAGTAAGTAAGTAAGACGTGGAATCTACAAATTTGGTTTATATACCACACTTTCATAAACTGAAGCAATATTTTTGGCATTGTTTATATTGCGAGAATGCTCAATTCTCATCATATCCGTAAAGCTTCCAGCCTCTTAAAATGTCTTTATAATCATATGACAACCATAATCGCTCGAAAAGGGAGCACAATTTGACTATTTTTACGCGTTCTTTGATTATTAAACGATCCATATTAAATAAATGACACTTCAGATGAAAGATATTTAACAACTAACAGCCTTGTTTGATATTATTTGCTATAACAAAAAACTTTTTAATATTGATCCCCTGGCAATTATGTCGAAAAATTTGATTTGAATGAAATAACTTCCATATAATAATTGTAAGAGAGAAATTATATTTTTGATATGATTTACATACCTCTTCACTATTTGTAAAATACTTCAATTTATTTATTCAAGTGTCATTTCATTTAAATGTGCCAACAAATTTTATCGAATTATGCTGGTAGACACCCTTAAAATTCGATGATCTATAGTTGGAAGGAAAACCCCTTTAATAAGGATCGTTTAAATAAATTTTATTCAATTTTTCAATTCTTATTCACAAAAACCAACACTTTCGTTTTGGTTTGAAAGCAAAAGTAATAAAAATCTTATAATCCTTGAAAAATATTTCCACGCTTAACCAACGTATCAATAATAAAAAGAAAAAAGAAAAAAAACCATTTAAAAGCAACAACAATAAAAAAGGATTTAAAATATTTTCCAACATACGGACAAGTGACAATCATTATGTTTAATTGAATTCTGGTGCTGCATAATAAATCAACTCAATTCAATTCGACTCGATGCGGCGGCAGTACTTAAACCCTCAATAACAAACAACCTGACGCATAGCCATCATCGTCATCATCATCATCAGCATCACAATCATCATCATTATGAGCAGCATCAAAAGCTGAACATCAACACGTCATTCCTTTATAATCCTTTAGAGCTTAACATTTCACAATGAATTTTTGAATTTTTTCCTTTCTACATGTGTGTACCGTTGTCGGTGTTCGTCTTCGTATTAGTATTGGCGAGTGTTCATAGTCGTTTATTTAATTGTTTGTGTGGGTAATATTGTGGTTGTTCCTGTTCTTGTTGTTGCTTGCTGATGGTATAAAAACGAAAATATCAAAACATCTACATACGTACGATACGTGAGCATAAACCCAAAGTATTCTTGTTGGAGTATGAGTTTGAGAACACCAAGTAGGATATATGAATGAGCAAACAAATCAACAATAAAAACGAATTACGGTATGAATAATAATAACAAAAACAACAATAATATTAACAATAATAAAAACAACTGTCTATGCAGTAGTAGCAGCAGCATCAGCAATCATAACGACAATAATACAACAACAACAATAAAAATAATCTTCAGTGTTTCTATACTTAAAAGTCTTTAAGAGAAATGAAAACAAAAATCCGCCCCTAATTTTCTGCCACCACCACCGCCGCTACTACTGACGACTACTAACTAACAAGCAAAGGCTCAGCTCATCGTACAAATAAACACTTGTTCCAGTCATACACAGTGCAAAAGTAAGCAGCATAACAATAAAATAAAAATAAAAACAAGTACCAAAGCACTCTTAGAGGGGATTTTCTACAATAATTTGTTTTTTTTTCCATCCGTTTTTCTTCCTTTTGTTTGGGCTTAATGTGGCAAATAACTTTTGCTCAATTTTTATTGCTTTCAAAACAAAAGAGGCTTAAACAAAACAAAACAAAATAAAAATTGATGTACGGACGGACGAAAGGATTCGTTATGAAAGGCAGTGGCAAACATAAATTGGTATTAAAGGTGGAACAAGTCAATATTATACTCACTCAACGCTCTAAACAAGTGCACAACAAATGACTGAATTGTGCACTCTTGCTGACAAAGTGTAAATAAAAATAAAGAATAAAAACGGGAACAATTGATTCCTAGTATTATTAGTTATTATTGTGCCCGTTTGATAAACGATGGGGATGATGGTTCACTTTTCTTCTCTTTTATTTGTTATCGATAAATTTTGTGTATTGTAAACAAATTTTTGCCCAAACCATATGATAAAATTTTGTTAATCCTGCTGCTTTGTGGTCATAATTATCCTTAAAATAATAAATCAAAATAAAACAGCAAAGACCAGCAAAATATTTTCCAATAAAGGCACAGTGGTGGTTAATAATAGGAAAAATATATGTATGTACATGCTCAGGAGCAAACAATAAAATCATCTTTGGTTTGAGGGAAAAAGTATTCACGTTCAGGCCTTGTAAAAGCAATTAACTGCAGTCTTTACTGACCAGTCGTAATTGATTCTACTAGTTAAACATAGAAGAGAATAGCAGCTTTGTTAATTCAAGCTTGAGCACACATAGCAATCTGTTGTGATAACAATTGAAGCAATGTCTCTAAATGATAAGCTCTGATTACTCTGGTCTTGACAATCAGCATCAGGCCTTTGCAGTTTATAACATACACAACTCTTTTAGAAACAAGCCGAAAACCAACCTAAAAGTTTAATAAATTTAGTGAACGCTCTGCTACGTTATAACGAAAACTCTGTTAAGCTATCGATAGAGGGTGAGCCAAATAAGAGAAATCTGCTTCCTCAACCGATCTACTACTACTTTTACGACAGGTTGTTTTTGGATAAACGATGTACCTCTGCCATCCCATCACGCATTGCTCAACGAGAATTCAGTGATAGATATTCCCTATGACCTACACTGATGTACAATGGGTCAATTCGACCTCCGGGTACTTGTCACTGTGGACAAGTACACGCCCTCCTCTAACCTACACTGATGTGCTTACATTTTAATTTAGGTGTCTGTAACACCAAAGCAAGACTCTCTCTCAGATCGGAATTTATTAGCGCCCTTTAGATTAGTGTGAGTGTACTGCTACTATATTACCTATTGTTGTGACCTCAATTTATATTTGATGTCCATATAATGACTTGTCTTGATGACTTGTCTTGGAAGCCGCCGTGGTCTAGTAGGTAGTGTGTTGGCTTATTAGACGAAAGGCCCGAGTTCGCATCCCAGATCAGACATCAAAAGGAAAATATGAAAATATTTCTTCGGCGACTTCATCTCAGCAGATTTCTGGCAAAAACTCTGAGAGTAAAAATTGCCATGAAAAAGCTTCTCAAAAAATCTGTCGTTCGGAGTCGACTTTAAACTGTAGGTCCCACCACTCATGTATAAAATTAACGCACACAACACGAGTGGTGTTGAGAAGCTAGACCGTAATCCTGACTGAAGGGTTGTAATGGCCAATTATGTATGTATAATGACTTGTCCAATACTGTTTTGTTGATAAAATTTATGATATTGTTCGGAAAAACAAATCACGAAAGCTCCTCTCCTCGCAAAACTCAAATCAGTGTTCATTACCTTAAATTCCTACATGAGCTGGACCTTACGACTACAATATATTTCATAGATGGTAATCCTATTATTCTAGTACCAGCTATAGTACACCGATCACCTGTTTAGGTTGAAAAACTTGAATAATAACGAAAGTACAAATCCATAGCGAAAGCCTTAAGGTAACGAAAAGGAATAAAAAAATCAAATAATAAATAAAGAAGAAGAAGTATGGTTTGGGCAAAAAAGGTATAAAAAATCTGAACTAGAAATGCAATCAAGAGTCAATTGCTTCTTAAAAATTACCTCAAATTGCTAAACTGTGCCAATAAAACTTCCTTCTCAAATGTCACAATACAAAAACGTTAAATCCTTAACGGACTATGCGGTCTTATGTTGGGCAAAATAATTAAAACCCTCACTATTAAGCACCAGCAATTTGTTAACGCTCATCATCCGCTGTTATGCTCGAACGTCAAATTTAATACACTCAAATAGATTCCAAATACCGAATACAAAAGAGCACAGCTTAATACACAACGAACGTATCATTATTACTCACAGTTTGAAATTAAAACGCAAACTAGTCGTCCCATTGTTAATTTAAACATTTATTAAGAGAATACAAAAGAGAAAATAAGAGAGAAAGGGAGAGAGAAAAAAGAAAATTAAATTGCTTATACACCAACTTAAATCGAAACGAAAAAAAAAAAATAAAAATTAAATAAAAAAAGGCACATTGACATGAATAGACAGACATAGACAACCACATCCTTCTTATAAAAATCAAAAAAAAAAAAAGAAATAACGGCAGGATACAAAAAATAATCCGTTCTTTGTCAGCAAATTTAGTGAAACACCATAAATAATCAAAAACACTTATAAACACACACTTATGTATGTACACATACACAAATTGCTATAATGCTAGGCTATAAATAGTCCACACACACACTATAAGTGAGATATCAAAATAAGTGAGAGCACGATGTACATATGTACATATTAAATCAAAACATATACTCACACATGCAAGAAGACAATTTTGCACACTGAAAGAAGCATATGAAATGATGCATGCATTAGAACAGTGATGCTAGAGCCAAAAAAAAAAAAATTTTAAATTTCATAAACGTAAAGCTTACTTTTTGCCCAGTGTACGAGCATATATGTATGTACATGCGTATGTGTGGGTGTGGGTGTCTCTGTGTATGTGAATACTCTGGCAATAACAACCAAAGAATTTATATTGCGAAATCGGCAAAAGACAAATAAAAATTTGACACTTGAATTATTAAAGCACTTCGATATCAATAACGGCATTGACACAAACAACAATAACAACAACAGCAACAACAATTTTTGTCGCAACGAAAAAAAAAGAAAAGAGAGAAACGCTCTCAACACAAAACAATCAGAATACAAAACAACACATACTTACAATGTATGTACAAGTATTTACGCTATATATGTATGTGTGTGTGTATAAATGCCTATGTATGTACATACATATGTATGCATGTGTGTGTGAATCAGGACTACATGTTTGATACTTAAACTATCACTCTAATTCAACTCTATTGTGTTGTAATAGAACACAATAATAAAAACAAAAACAATGGCTACGACAACTACTACTAATACTATCACAAAGACTCAACGAATGATAAACTCATAGATTGACAAAATTTTATAAGCACCCAGCAAGCATTTTCATGGCATTGTAGCCATATGACTATGATACGGCAATAAATTAAAATTGTTTGGACAGACTCAGATGAAAAGGAATAGTAACTTGGTAAGACATCATTAATAAAACTCAGGAAAAAAATACAGTACAAAACAACAGCAAACGAAAAAGACTTTATAAAAACGTCTAAATTGCTCTCAACATATTGTCAATTCCTGAATCTACAACTGACTAATAATGGTATTGCTTTTTACATGAGTTTAGAATCAACATAACTACGGTTTGCCTAGGCAAAGTTAATTAAACTTTTCTCACGATTTAGATTCGCAAAGCACCAGGTGAAAACAACATCGGAAAGCGGAAAGTGGTTCAAAGCAATACAACTATTAACACAGTGGTAATCGAAGTGGAAAGTGTCTAGTCACTCTACTCTACTGTGTCTCAACTAAATGAGAGTGTTAGTGAAGCTGCTTCAGAAGAGGTATTCTACAGTAAGAAGAAGTAGTTCTAACTATGATTGATAGGAAGTTAAACAGAAAGGATACCGTCATTCTCACATACAGCATTCTTCGGAAAGAATCTTCAAAGCTTTGAGTACACCCATCAGATAAATTAAACGCCCATTGTGAGTTCTAGAATTTTAGAGCAAATGTCGTACACTGTACTTATTTAGAAGCACTGTTTGTGAGAATATATATATATTTACATACATACATACATACATAATTGGCCATTACAACCCTTCAGTCAGGATTATGGCCTAGCTTCTCAACACCACTCATGTTGTGTGCCTTGATTTTATACTTGAGTGGCGGGACCTACAGTTTAACGTCAACTCCGAACGACAGATTTTGAATAACTTTTTCATGGCAGGTTTTTTTACTCTCCGAGTTTTTGCAAGAAATCTGCTAAGAGGAAGTCGCCGAAGAAATATTTTTTTTTCATATTTCGTTTTGATGTCAGGCCTGGGGCTCGAAACCAGACTTTACGTCTAATAAGCGAACACACTACCTACTAGACTGCGGCGACTACAAAACATTGATGAGAAGATGTGCCACACTTTGCTACAAATAATGCTCTCTTCTTCTCAATGGCGCACTGAATACGGAGGAAGTATAATTACATGACATATTCAAGGCGTTTTGAAGGATAACAAGGTTATCTAAAGGAAACCCACATTTAGAAACTGGCCTGAAAAACTATTGAGTAAGAGAAATAAAATAAAATTCGGAGTTCTATCTTGGCGAAAGAAGTCATAAAAATCTTTCTTTTATCGAATTACATTTTAATGTTCTTTTTGTGAATTGTAAACTATCTTCCTTTTAACTATCAATACGTTACAAATTAGTAACGCGTGGAAGACCATATAATAAATGCTAAGCCAGATCGATGTTGGCAGCGAATCAAGCAACCAAAAAATATTGTCATCAACATTGTTATTGTTATTACACTCTCACACATACATATATTAGATATTCTGAAATACCTCCTGCTGCTCTTTCTATACTCCTTATCATAAATATGTAAACATTGTAAATATATACACACACATACATTTGCATGTATGTTTGTGTATGTATGTGTGTGTTCATAATAGCAACAAAAGAAATCTCAACAACACAACATAATACCATACAATACAAAACAATTGAATAAGTAGTTGCAGTTGTTTATATCGAGAAATGAAGAAAATGAAAACAGTAAAATGATTCCCGTATAGAAGAAGAATAAGAGCAAGAAAAAAAATTTCATTTAATGAGAGACAGGGTAACGTTTTGTATTCTATGCCAATAACAATTTTATTGTTGATGTTGTTGGGTTTATTACATGTTTCTCAATGAAAATGAATTGAATGTGAGAGAAACATAAATGCGACAAAATATCACTAGAAATCTTTACCATACATTTTCTCTAACTAATATTCTCTCTCACTCTTTTATCATATGCATATGTGTGTGTATATATGCATGTGTGTGTGCTCATAAAAAATATTCATACCCAGCTAGCATTTGGAAGATTGTTTTTAAAAAAATCACCTTGCTGAGTCTTTTTAGAGTACTTTTGGTGATCAAAAACTTATTAGTCAGTTACACGATTAAAAAAGGACTCAAAAATGATTCGTGCCAATGAGTAAAATGAGTTCGATTTAAAATACAATAAAAAATTGTATAGCAATCGGAAATTAATCATTCAGACGTTTAAAATGTGACTATTATTTCCGTTATTTATTATTATATTCTACTTATACTGAAGATGGAAAAACGCTTACTCAAAAACAGATCAGGCATGTGTTTGAAAAGTGATTGTAATTACATATTTTATGATCATATTTTAAGCAGATAGCTGATTAAACACTGCTTTCTTACACCCTCTCTGTATAAATTGTCATTTATGTAAAAGATGGCTATGAAATAAAGTACAATTTTATATTTTTTATAATATTAATTTATTATAATATTCTTTCATTGGTAGACGACGACTTCCTTTCAGCAGATTTCTAGCAAAAACTCCAAATATCTCAAAAATCTGTCGTTCGGAGTCGACGCTAAACTATAGGTCCCGCCACTCACGTATAAAATTAACGTACACAATATGAGTGGTGTGTGAAGCTAGGCCGTAACCTGACTGAAAGGTTGTAATGGCCAATTATGTATGTATGCATGTATGCTTCCTTTGTTACTCAATGTTCATACGAACGTGATGTTTGAAATCGCGGCAGAGCAAACGTAGGTCTTAGAAAAGCGACTAAAAGCAGATTTTGAAATACGACTAATAAATGACTCAAATTATAATCATAAATGACCCAAAAAAGAATCCAAATTAATACAAAAATGACTGATAAATGACAATAAAAGGACTTCTAAACATACTGATAAATTACTCATAAAATACTCGTATGCGATTAAACGATGACTGAAAGACGACTCGAAAAAGAATCACAAATGACGATAAATAAGACTAATAAATGATCAGAAAGCGAGTCGAAAATGATTATAAGACTACTAGAAAAAGAGTCGAAAATTACTCTACACTAATATAGAAAATGACTCGTAAATGACTTTTTTAGAAGAGTCGCCCGTAGTCACATTTTTCTCCCGACAAAAGAGTCTTTTATGATTCGAAAATGAGCGCATATTCTAGCTTTTCAATCGCGCAGAAGAATCAAAAAAGACTCGAATTTGATTAAAAATTTTCAAAAATGCTGGCTGGGTATTCTCTGTAATTGATAGACGACGATTGAATGTTTGAAGAGTTCTTGAATGTCTGTTGGTCTTGACAAAAATTTGTTTTCGATTATTGAGTCACAATTATTTTATTGGCATCATAATTGTATTCTTCGAAAGGATACTTAAGATATCTTGTCAAATATCGTAAGAAAAAAGATATGATTTCATTCGAAAAAGTAAAGCGTAAAGGAATTATGCAAAAATATCATGAAGTAGCTTAAGGTACAGGCAAACTAAGCAAATGTTTGTAAAAAAATCTAAAAAATTTAATGATTTGATAATTCCAAATAATATTGATTATTGCCTTAAAGACACTCAACTTTACAGATGATTTTAAACTGCATAGGCTTATAAAAACGTATGCAGGCATGTAAAGAAGATTACTTTCTCTGTCATTACTCAGCTTTGCTCGTTTGAGATTCGAATATTTTACGGACATTATTCTATCACACAGTTGAAGTCGCCGTGGTCTAGTAGGTAGTGTGTTGGCTTATTAGACGAAAAGGCCCGAGTTCGAATCCCAGGTCAGACATCAAAATGAAATATGAAAAAATATTTCTTCGGCAACTTCCTCTCAGCAGATTTCTGGCAAAAACTCTGAGAGTAAAAATTGCCACGAAAAGCTTCTCAAAAAAATCTGTCGTTCGGAGTCGACTTTAAACTGTAGGTCCCGCCACTCATGTATAAAATTAACGCACACAACATGAGTGGTGTTGAGAAGCTAGGCCGTAATCCTGACTGAAGGGTTGTAATGGCCAATTATGTATGTATTCTATCACACACTTCTCACCTAAGAGAAATATGTAGTTTCGAAGTAATTAATACAGATTAGATTTGGATCACAACAAGCCGGCGCCATAGCTTAGGAGTACCCTGAAACAATATGGTATAGTCAAGCCTTCAAATATATATATAATATCAACAAAACAGTCACTTTTTCCATATGAAATGACTTTTTCACAATCACTTTTGGTTTTTTCAAGCTCCATTTTGCTACAAATTTGCTTGTTGACTGTACATAACGAGCTAAAAAAAAAGGTTTAACGTTGAAGAACGTTTTGTTCCAAAAATCAGCATTGAAAGTCTCATACTTTAGCAGCCATTAGCATATGTACGGCATTGTAAATGGTTAGGCTGTTTAAATTTTTGAATTAGTTTGACTTTATACGGAACGGCAAGCAAAATACGTCAGAATGAGCCATAACAGAAGTCCATACAAGACGTCATTTTCTTATAGAAGAGAGCGGTTAGTATAGGGTAAACTCAATGTGTAATGAAAGCGTACCAGACGTGTAAATGCAAAAGAATCTGTCGCAAGAATATTACGCTGATTTTCAAAACGTTCTCCCCAGCGTGGACCACCGGTGGTATACGCTCTATGGGCACTACGCTTATCTGGAGGAGTGGACCACAAATATTTATTCAAAAACAATATTAACACAGAGTTAATATGCACTATATGATCGGCTTCTCATCTCATACACGTAATGCATAGAGACTTTGAAAAAATTTGTCGGGTAGAACGTGTTGAAATACGGATGGAATTTTGAAACATTTTCCCACTGTCTTTACGTTCGTAAGTCCTTATAGTGTAATAATGTAATGTAATGATCGTTTTCAGAATTTTTCCACAATTTGCAAATTCGTATTGAATTACAAACGCATTTACAATTAAATTTACAATTTTTATAAATTCTTCGATTAAAAATTAAATTCTACCACCAAAAAATCTATTTTATGCCAATATTGTCATTATTTTCCCCATAAAAAACACAGAACGTTAAACAAAACAACCAGAATCGAATCAGAATTCACACACACCGACCCAAACTTACACTCACTAACATTGTACACATGCAAATAGCATTACAAAATGTTAACTTTATTTGGCATACAAATCTAAGGATGTATGCATGACTGTGTGCAAGTGTGTGGTTCTATACTAACACATTTTTATATAAATAAATGGCAGATTGAACTGAAGAAGAAGAATAGAGAATAGAATAGTAAAGAATGAAAATAAACTTCTCTGGTTAAAAAAACATTCGCACATAAAAATGCAAACTTTTGCATTTTATTGTGTGTATAACTGAACTCAGTTAGTCAGTTCAGAAATTAACAACAACAACAAAAGAAACACATACAAAAAAATAATTCTCTTATAGAGACAAACACATACACATACATACATATGTACATATGCTCACTCACAACACTTATGCTCACTTACACGTATACACTTATCATGACAGCATCCACATAACTTGAGATTAAACAATATGTAAAGCATACTTCTAGAGGCATGAAATACTATATTATCATACAAAATGTCGATGCACAGTTGCTGCTATAATAACAGCACCATTAGGAAGAAAAGCTTATTTTGCTGTGAAGATCTTTTTCTGAAAAGTTTGAATTTTTTATTACATGTTACAAGGAATTTATGATTTAGGTAAACGAGTTGGTAATGTAGATATTTATTGTCATTTTGTTCGCTTGAAAGTTTAAACCAATACAACAACTTTGTCATGTGGTAATCACATTTCTTTCACTGTTCAATATAATTGAAGCTATGTACGTGCCAAAATGTTAGGCAAAGTCGTCCTAAATCTGTCTATTGAATGCTGTATATCTATAAAATAGTCTGCGGAGGTTAAGGGAATCCACTGTCAGGTCCAGATCTTAGCAGATTTCTGGCAGATGCTCTAAAAGGAAATAAAATTGCCATGAAGAAGTTTCTCAAAAATCTGTCGTTCGGAGTCGGCTTTAAACCCATGGAAGTCGCTGAAAAAATATCTTACCGTACCTCGTTATGTTTGAGTTGCCTAAGCCAGGGCTTGAACCACGGTCACTCGTCTAATAAGTTAACACACTAAATACTAGAACACGGCAATTCAGGACCCCCAATGACGGGGAGAAAAAGAGATCACTTAATATCTTCTCTGCCATTGTCCAACACTGAGGAACATAATTTTATAAAATTGTCACGATGATTCAGAAATGCCAGTCGCGAATTGCAAATATGTAGAGAAATATATAGAAAAGGATATTACAACAAGATCTTATAGTACAAAAGTTACATACATACATACATACATAATTGGCTATTACAACCCTTTAGTCAGGATTACGGCCTAGCTTCTCACGCCACTCATGTTGTGTGCCTTAATTTTATACACTAGTGACGGGACCTACAGTTTAAAGTCGACCCCGAACGACAGATTTTGAGAAACTTTTTCATGACAGGTTTATTTACTCACAGAGTTTTTGCCAGAAATCTACTGAGAGGAAGTCTAATAAGCGATTACACTATCCATTAGACTACGGCGACTACAAAAGTACAAAAGTTAGCTAAATTTTGAAGTCAATGACATGCATTACATGTCTCTTCGAACATGACACTTTTCTGCTCGACTAAACAAATTTTAATAAAGAAAACACTGTACATTGCCGAAATATATTCAATTTGCAAAAGTCTTACTATTTATTTAATCTCTGCTATTTGTATAAGAGTAAGTGTGCATGTATTTTTGTGTTTAAGTTGGCATCAGTATGATGAGTTTATATATTTGTGTGACATAATAAAATATTATTATTAAAAGGCACATCAAAGTTATAAAGGTATATCTACACAACAAAACAACAAGAGAAAAGTAAAGCAAAGCAAAGCAAAAAAAAAACGAAAACAAACACTTACTTTCACACACTCACTCTACCACACACACACACACACACACATAAAACAAAAATGAAAAATGGAAAACCAAATACAATAACATACAATTGGGGGATAAAAAAAATCAGTTAAATGTACAATATGTATGTATAAGCATGCAACAACAACAACAACAACTGCAGAAATAAGCTTAAGAGAGAAAACCCCTCTCTACATTCATTTATTCATCATCCACTCTTTCCATTAGCCCACTTGAAATATTATGTATAACGGGATGTATAAACAAAAAAAAATTATGTACACGTCCATATGTACGTGTGAGTGTATAAGGACCAATTCTCCATCATTGAAAGTGGGGAGAGAGATTAAGAGCACATAGAGAAAACATAAAACCCCAATACACAGAATGATTGCGAAACACAATGAAAACCAGAATTTCGGCGCACAATGATTTTTATTCGTTTTACATTGAGAGCATCCAACACAACTTAATTCGCGTCTTTGAGGTTAAGTACCAGCGGGATGTAGAAAATTGTCTGGCCTCACTGCTGTACTGGAAGATCGGAACTAAGTTAATGGAAATATAAATTACTGATATCCTTTTTTTATTATCCTTTATTGATAATATATTAAATATCTAGATTTAAAACGATCTTCTCAGCTTAGGCAAGTTTATAAATAATACAGTTTGAAAGACAGTCATACATATGCCAAATATATTTCATTTGAAGTGACATTTATAAAGTGAAAGATTTCCCATCTCTGAATATGGATCCTTTAAAAATCCAAGAACGCATAGTAATAGTTAAAACTTACTGCAAAACTGGTAATTGAAACGTGGCCACTTTTCGAGCATTATTGGATGATAATAATCGTCCCAATGTGCGCGAAATTACCAATACTGTAATGAAATTTTAAGACCACGCTTACATATCATTGCAAAGTACACACTGACGACAGTAAAGCTACTACTGTGACGGATAATAAGAACTTGTCGATTCCACAGCGTTCTTAGCAATCTTACAGTATTTCCAATACAACTCTCATAAGTAAGCCGACATACCATTCAAAACGCTGTTGATTGAGTGTTAGAGTAATAGATTCCTCATGTTTTTTTGAATTTTGATTTTGTCAGTGATTTCTCATTCGATTGTTATGTCAACAAGCATATGTGTCTCCCATAACTAAAATAAAAGTAACTGTTTGGTGCACATTATGGTCTATACATACATATGTGTCATTGGATGGAATTGACCGCAATAGAACTGTTATCGTCAATTCAGAGTTCTATGGCCGTATGATAACCGACTTTTGGGCCACGTGCCATACACAATAATCGATTTTTGGTTTATTGCTAGAGTAGTTTCCACAAAGAGCAATTTCACGTTTTGGCAACATCAAACATCTGCGTAGGTTAGGTTAGGTTAGGTTAGAGGACGTGTACTTGTCAATTAAGGTACAAGTACCCGGAGGTCGAATTGACCCATTGTACAACGTCCTTAAAGAGGAAGGATAAGAGAGTGAATAGGATATAAAGGAGAGGAGATAGGAAATGGAGAATGGGAAGCGGAGGATTCACATAGACCCAACAAAGGAGGGAGAGCGCGACTACCCTGATGAAGCCCTAGCGCCTCTCAACCAGCCTAAGCCACTAATGAATGTGTGGAGAGCCTTGATGTCGGCTCTCGACACAGAGTTCAAACTCTCAAAGAAGGCCCTGCCAAGGGTCCTCAGCCTCAACCTACCAAGGGCTGGGCAGTTACAGAGGAGGTGTTCGAGAGTCTCCAACTCCTCCTCATCGCAACATGCCCTGCAATAGTCCGTCCGTCAGCGACCTAATCTTGCAGTGCCCTGTGATAAACCCGACAACCAACCTTAAGCTGACCTTATCCAAGCCCAGCAGCCAACCTGTTCTCTTACTGTCCACAGCAGGCCATAGACATCTAGAAACAAAACAACCCGATCCGTTCCCCCAACGTCTCTGCTCTTCCTCCCCGACCCATCCATTGATGAGACCGTAGAGGTGGCAGACCGGGGGGTCAGGACCAACTATTAAATCGCCCCCAGAGAGCGAACCTAACCTAGCGAGGCGTATCTAAATGGAAATGTTGAAAATATTTTTAAATTTACTCGTAAATATTGTTAACAATAACTTCGCACTTTAAGTTTTATCAAACGCTAAAATAAAACGCGATAAACTATTGCATTTGTTTTAAATTTTGATTTAATCCATTGTGAATATTCATCTATCACTTTATAACAGTTATACATAGTTCGATATGATTTCTTAAAAAAAAATGTAAACGATTTGGTTTATTGGATCATTAGTTAGTTACACAATGCGCGTGTGTATGTAAGAATGTATGTGTACTATCAAAATGAATTGAGATTACGCCATTTTATGTTGTTGTTTCAACAAAATGATACTTTTAGGAGGATGACTGCCTGCCATACGCTTTACGTTTTAGCATAAACATTTCAACATACACACACACACACGCATACACTCACTTAATCCCTTACATGCCTACACACAAAAGAGAGACATCCGTTTAATATTTTCTCGAACACATCCTTTGTTGTTTTTATTTGTGATACAAACAAACAACAATCTCAGTAACATTCATCCCCTTAGGAAATTAAGCACCCACTTCTTGCTCTTCCTATTCTACTCTTCAGCAAATAAACACAAACACCCTAAAAGTGTAAATGTATGTGTAGCACTTGCTTTTGCTCTCGCTCTCTCATTCTTGTACTCTCTAGCTTCATTTGTTTGTGTATAGTAGAGTATATGAAATGAAATTTGCCATCTTTGTCATTGGCATCATTGTTAGCATCATCATCATCACCACCACCACCACCAAACTCATCACACATATACAGTGCGAAAGGGAGTGTGTAAATGGAAAATAAAGACGCGAGCAGGGCAGTGGCCGCCGCATCACAGCTCAATGTTATTTTGGCATAAAACAACAACATAACAACGACAAATGCGATGAAAACGACAGCGGTTACGGATAAATAAATGTTTGAGTTGTGTAGAAAAACAATTTGTTTTTTTCCGTTCTTCCGTTGCTAACGCAAGGAACTCAGAGACTGAGACAGCAACAGAGAGAGAGAGAGAGAGAGAGAGCAAAAAATATTATAAAAGAGATTTTGCTAGCTTTGATGCTATTATCACATCAGTATCACAATCATAGATACATACACACACATACACAGATACACATACACGCGGTAACTTTTCTACGTAGAATTGTTTGTTTATTTTGGGTGCAGCAACAACCCAGCCAGCCAGTCAACCAGCCACTGAGGCAATATTCAGGCAAGCAGGCAATCAACATATGTACGTTTCACAAAGTGTATCTGTTCGATTCGATTAGTGAAACATTTGCCAAAAGAATTCCGTCATTTGCAGACAAAAAGGTCGTAACGCAGGACATGTCGTTTAAATATTTTGGCGCGTTCCGTTTAAATATTTAAAAAAAAAAAACAAATTTATTCAAATCCTTCTACGCACTTGTCTTGTTTAAAACGAAACGGATTGTTAACGTTTACACTCTTTTTTTTTAAGATTTGGAGCTTAAAAACAAATTAAATTGAATAAATAAAAGTGTTTTCCTTTTCTTTTTTTTAATAATAAAAAATAATTTAAGAAAATTTAAGTGTTTTTAAAATAAAAATCAAAGAAAAAAAATCATAAGAAATGTAATTAAAATGTTACAACAATAACAAGAAAAAATTTAAATATTGAAAATAACAAAAAGTTCCTAAAATTTTAAATTTATAACAATTAAAAAACAAAAAAAAAAGATAACAAGAAGAAACTCCTCGTTAGTGTTTTTTTTTATTTATTTGTGATCTCAGAAACTAAAAATTGCAAAGAAAAAAATTCAGAAATTTCTTCTCAACGGTTATGCATACTTCAACGGATTTGGCTGTCGTTCCATTGTTCCATGTTCCATTATCACCGCCGCCGCCGCATTTAAAAAGACGCAACACATCCAGTTCATCCAATTCATCGGCGAATAATTCATCACAATCACATCAACTGCAACATCCAACAATTCAGGAGGAAATTGCGTCGGCAAATGAAGATGCGGATAAAAATAATTCACCGCTGGTCAAACCGCCCTATTCATATATTGCCCTCATCACAATGGCCATATTGCAATCACCACAAAAGAAATTAACACTAAGCGGAATATGTGATTTCATTATGTCAAGGTAAGTACGCGTATTAGCTGGAAAACATTGTGTTCTGGAACCACTAACCTGATTACAATTTGAAACCATATTTTCAAAAAAAAGTTGGAAAATTTTTTGAAGCAAATATTCTTTGGTTTATCATGAAAGCAGTTGTCCTGCAAAGCTGCCCCAACTTATATCAATTCCCGAAGGCTTTGTGTATAAAATATCCATCGGAATTCTTCTAAATACAATACTGTAACCAAAGGTAGACGTGAGCAAATCAGCGGCGAACAAAAGGCAGAGGACTGGACATGACTTGTCAGAGAAAGCGACGCTTAGTAGTAGTTAAAGTTTTGGACTACAAACGCCAGAGCAAACCATATTCAAGCACTGCAGAAAGCCACAAAAAATTTTCTTTTTTGCTTTTTTAAACTAACACTCAGAGGATGGCCCTAGAAAAATGGGTTATGGAAAGGATAAACAGGGAGTAGAGTGTACAGATATTAGAAGTGAATTTCTTTATATTATGAATGACAGAAAATACCTTTGCAGAAAGAGTTTGACTCCCCTTTCACACAACCTCACTTAGTTGATATCAACAACAGGACTCCATTTGCAAGTTCCTTATCACTACACCCACCACATGAACACTGATGGTTTTATTTCTCGGCAACAACAAATGATAATCTATTATCCTAGGGCATGCTATAGCAGGCCAATCATCCTCTTAACTTAAAATACTTAACCAATGATGAACTGATGCTTTTCATAGCATCCTTTTCTGAAGGATAACTTCTTATATTCAATCCAGTTGTTGAAACCACTGATACATCACATAAACTCCAAATCATTGGAGAATCGGATGCAGTTTTCATTATTAAAAATTGGAAGATTTCAATGCCAAAGAGTTGCTATGGAATTGTAATATTATCGTCATCATTCCCGATTTAACAATTTTTAACACAAATCTATGGAACTCATACATGCAATCATAAAAATACGCTGATGTCTGTTGTACTCTGCTTTTTGGTTCAAAATAATATTTGAAGTTTGCCTAGGTTGAAGGAGAGGAGACATACCAAGAGTATCATGTCAAATGACATGCACTTAAGCCGCCATGTAGGCTTCTGGTGTGCTCACTATTAACCTTGGTATCCGGATTTCTTTAAAGCCGTCTTCTTTAAATTTAATTGCCGTTATTCGAAAAAGGAAAAATATTAAAAAAACAGGTCATTCAGATCATACATACATATATACATATACATAATTGGTCATTACAACCCTTCAGTCAGGATTATGGACCTAGTTTCCCACACCACTTATGTTGTGTGTGTTAGTTTTATACATAAGTGGCGCGACCTATAGTTTAAAGTCGACTTCGAACGAGAGATTATTTGAGAAACTTTTCATGGCAATTTTATTTACTCTCAGAGTTTGTACCAGAAATCTGCTGAGAGAAAGTCACCGAAGAAATATTTTTTTTTTATATTTTCGTTTTGATGTCTGGCCTGGGGTTTGAATCGTGGTCTTACGTCTAGTAAGCCAACGCACTACCTACTAGACTACGGCGACTGCACTAAATCAGATCAAATGACTTTTTTACTGATGCGGTTGTTTTTATTACAATTTCAGAATTTTTGTGTATCTGTGTAGTCGATTGTGAGGTCAAGAGTGCAATTCATTAAATCTTGATAAGTACCAAAATTTATGATTCTTTAAGCGCAAAAATACATGTAAACCAAGAAAATTGCGTATTAGGGTTCTGACAAGGGGTTTTGCCTTATATAGGGTGTTTTTTATAGAGGTATAGAACTTTAAGTTGCAATAAAACAACGATGGATTATTCGATTGACATGAATTTTATTTATCCGAAAGATAATCTTGTGGCATTACATTTTAAATATGATTTTTGGCATATGACCGTCACGGCTGGCGCGGATGTAGTCCAATCTGGACGTCCAATTTTCGATGACTTTTCCAACATATGTGGCCGTATATCGGCAATAACACGGCGAATGTTGTCTTCCAAATGGTCAAGCGTTTGTGGCTTTACCGCATAGACCAATGACTTTACATAGCCCCACAGAAAGTAGTCTATCGGTGTTAAATCACAAGATCTTGGAGGCCAATTCACAGGTCCAAAACGTGAAATTAGGCGGTCACCAAACGTGTCTTTCAATAAATCGAAATAAAATTGCACTATTTGCAAGCGTTGTTCAGGCGTGAGTCGTTTCATGATGAATTGCCAAACCAAACTGAGAATAAATCACTTGACAGCTGTTAAATCGGTCGCCATCTTGAAAAGTAATGCCAACTTAAAGTTCTATACCTCTATAAAAAAACACCCTTTACAACTAATCAGGCCAGAGCAGGCAGTCAAATTTCCTTAAGTCAGTTAGTTATACAGTCCATAACAACAAGTCCTCTTGACTTTGCGGAACCTCTTGTCGAAATAGACATCAAGGATATAGCTTCGTTCATCAAACTTTCTGGCTGGTTTTCCAGTGCGGGGTAGTCGTGCTTTTGGTGTGCAGACCTTGCGCTGACCAACTTCCTCCTTTTCTCTGACTTTGGTGGAACTTGGTTAGTACAGGGCCTGCGTTCACCCGTGGCATCACAACGGGCCGCTATGTGTGCTCAAGTGAGCTTTGTGATATCAGAGCTACCACTCCGACCTAACCTAACTTGTCGAAATAAAATTTTCTGAATTATTTGTAATAAAAAAGGGTTATCCATTATTCGGTTTCAAAAGAAAAGTTTAAATAAAATACACCCAAAAAAGCAATGATTTCCATGAAACTTTTATATCGTTGTTATGCCTGGACCTAAACAAGATGTACGAAATGCAACTACCGGCACTGGATTGGATGTAGCATCTTGTGCGTTAGGAAATTATCCGGGTAGCCACGAACTTTGACGTGGCGCCACAAAAAATTCCAGCACCATCAAATCGCATGATCTCGGTGAGCAATTGGTGCTAACAAAATGTTAGACTACTCTCTCTAGAAACGTAACATACAAGAAAGGCAAAATTATACGATGCGTGAAAGGTACAATAGAAATTATACTTGTCTGTTCAGAAGTCTTCGTGATAAGACTAAAGTCTCTTGAAAATACTCCAAAATCTAGACGTCAGTTTAATATTCTTGTGTGTAAAAATTAACGCTTTTCCTTTTGTATATTAAAAGGATCAATAATAAAAGACAACTGCAATACTGCGATACACATTCATTTGGAGATTATTGTCTCCAAAATTTCGTAAAAGCCGTCGGTATATAGAGGAAGGAAGGAGGAGACCCGCTTAAGCCAATCTGATACTACAATTAGTATTCAACCTGGTGTTCAATCAGTTACTAGAGGAAACCAATCTAAGTTCAGAATCAATTTTACTGTTGCAGCAATCTTTATATTAGAGAAGTGAAGTGAATGATAGTCTCTTCTTCCTCTTCAGATAAACAATTCCTGCAGAAGTCTTTTGACGGATTGCCAAGTTTATCGGGATGCCTTACAAAAGAACAGTTGCGCCGCAGAATTGGTATTGTGCGATATGTAATCATCCGATAGAATTAAGTCAGTCCTCTTCGTTTTTTTGTCGGTAACAAACAAATTTCTTAAAAAAAAAAAAATACAAAATAAACAACGTGAATAAATGAATGAAAAAAAAAGTGCTCTATATATATTAGGCGAAATGGGATCAAAAATGGAACCGTGGAGGAATTGGTATCAAGGCCATAGTATCAAGGATTCCAAAACAGGTTTTCTTATGGTCGTGCGTTACTTGAAACCGGAAATATAGCCGACGAAACTAACTTTTTGTCAAATTAGCAAAGTGCTCTATATAAATCGAATAAAAATTGGACTTATGGGGGAAGTGGACCTAGTGGGCTGGACAGCCATCGTATCAAGGATACCAAAACAGGTTTTCTTATCATCATGCCTTACTTGGGACCGAAGATATGGGCGACACTTTATATAAATCGGTCAAAATAGGATAAAAAATCAAATTGTGAGGAAATTAACTTAAAAATTTTAATAATTCTCATTGAGTTAATATGCATATATATATATATAGCCAACAAAAAGTCGAATTTTTCACAAGTTACATTTCTTTGGTAGATTACTTGCATTTTTTTGTTCGGTGACTTGCATATTTTTGGTTGATGACTTGCAATTTTTGTGTCGATGACTTGCAATTTTCGGGTCAATGACTTGCATATTTTTTAGTTGATGACTTGAACTTTTGGTCGATGACTTGCAATTTTTTAGTTGATGACTTGCATATTTTTTAGTTGATGACTTGCACTTTTGGTCAATGACTGGCATATTTTTTATATGATGGCTTGCACTTTTGGTAGATGACTGGCAATTTTTGAAGCATTGACTTGCATTTTTTGATCGATGACTTGCAATTTTTTGTCGGTGACTTGCATATGTTGGTCGATGACTTGCATATTTTTTGGTTGATGACTTGCACTTTAGGTCGATGACTGGCAATTTTTGAATCATTGACTTGCATTTTTTGGTCGATGACTTGCATATTTTTTGGTTGATGACCTGCACTTTTGGTCGATGACTGGCAATTTTTGAATCATTGACTTGAATTTTTTAGTCGTTGACTTCCAATTTTTGGGTCGGTGACTTGCATTTTTAGGTTGATGACTTACATTTTTTGGTAGATGATTTGCTTTTTTTTTTGGTCGACGACTAGTATTTTTTTAAAAGATGACTTGCATTTTTTTTTGGAAGATACATTGCCTTTTTTATCGATTACTTGCATTTTTTGCGATAATTGCTTTCGAAAATGTTGGGAAATTTCACTAACACCGTTCATAATAGATATTAAAATTAAACCTAAAATATTAACAAACAAAATTTAAAAATTGTTCATTTCAATTTCAGGTTCGCCTATTACAAAGACAAATTTCCTGCATGGCAAAATTCTATACGCCATAATCTTAGTTTAAATGACTGCTTTATTAAAGTTCCACGAGAGCCTGGAAATCCTGGTAAGGGTAACTTTTGGACTCTTGATCCTTTAGCCGAAGACATGTTCGACAATGGCAGCTTTTTGCGGCGAAGAAAACGTTATAAAAGAGCGCCGGCAATACAACGATTTCCTTTCACTAGTATGTTTGGTACCCTGTCACCGTTTTGGATACGCAAGCCTGTGCCATTAGTACCGGTACACTTTAATGTGCCGAATTTTGCCAATAATCGTGACTGCTTCGATATGCTGCATGCGCCAGTAGCAGATGTCTTCGAAGCAACTGCTTTAAGAGGTGCTGAAAAGAAATTCAACTTTTTTGCCAACACCGATCTGTCACTATATCCGAATAACGGTGATAAGTTTGATGCTTTTGCGCAAAATTTCGCCACAAATGCCGAAAGGGGAGTTGCAGGCGCTAATATGGGTATAAATGAAACCAATGAATTGGATAAAATGAAACTTTACGCTTTTGGTTCGATGCCAACAAATACAGATGAAAACGGTTTTAACAGTTTGCATCTACGTCAGCACCACCATCAGCAGCAGGAGCAATATGAACGCACACAAAGTTCTCAAAATTCTGATGATTCTGATGACGATCGCATCGATATTGAAAGTCCTGATGAGCAGGATTCTCATATTTCAGATTCTATAGAGAGCCTGAGTGCAGCACCTTTAGATGTCCAGGGCGAATCGGAGGATTTGAGTACTAAAATGTCCTTAAAGCAAAATCTAACAGATGCCTCTTCTTGCCTGCTACTCTTTAATAATTATAACCTATCCAGTTCACTGAATGTCAAAGCCAATAACCGTCCAACAAAAACTGACAATGAGATCTCAAAAACACGCCTCCTAACGCCGCCACAAAATCTAAGTGATGTGACCAGTTTCAAGGGCACCACAACCACCACCGCCACCACCACTACATTAATACCGTTCGATTATGAGCACAGTCGATCGACGAAACACAGCAATACAAGAGATTTTCGCATTGAAGCGCTAATCGGCAATGGTGCTACGGCATCCACACTGGAGACATCGACGCGTGATTGAATTTTTCGTGTAAATTTTCTTTGTAAATATTTAAGGATCATCATTGTAGGGTTGGAAATTCAAATAAAAAGGCCAAAACAAATTTCAGAATTTCTTTTTTTTGATTTTCTTTCTATTCGAAATAGAATAGAAGACAGTTTTAATTATGATACAATAAAACATAGAGAATATATCGCAAAAAATATATTAAAAAGTTCGATTTCAATTTATAAAAGAAAAATTTATTCGATATTTTCATTGAAAAGTACACTGCATCTCGTATATTTTCTTTTTCATTTCATTTCATTTTCTATTCATATATTTTTCATTTTATTGTTGGCGAGAGATGGATGGAAGTGAAATTACCTGATTTTATTGTATCATGACCCTTTTAATGAAGACCAAAATTACAATAAATTTTGTTTCAAAATCATATAAAATTTCTATAAAAAAGATAATGCAGCCGTTATTATTGTAAATGTTCTTTATTGAGAAAAACAAAATGAAAACTTTTTAAAAAATTAAAAAAACTAATAAAATCATATTGAAGAAAAAAAAAAAAATAAAACAAATAAATGAATAAAAATCAAAACGAAACAATGAATGATGATTTTATAAATTAATGTAACGCTGTACATTTTATTTAGTGTGTCACTGTTAGTGTATAAGATAAGAGAGACTCTTGTTTTATTTATTTAAATTACATTGAGAAGGAATAAAAATTAACTGTAAAATTAATTACAGACAAAATAATAAAGAATTATTTTTAATTTATAATAAGTTTTTGTAGTTGAATTCAAACTGACTTAGACTGCTAGAGCTCACATTAGACTCGCACTTTTCAGTATGCAGCTATTAGAGCATTATATTCTAACGTAACGACCTCTATTATTATCGTAAAGAGGTGCCTTAGTACTGCAACAATCCGATCTATCTTACTGCTCAATGTCAACAGAGACAGTTTCCTGTCCAACACCTGATATGCATCCAAGTGTTTCCTTCTAAAAATATTGTTATACTATACCAAATAATTTATTATTATATTAATGTGTTTACTTTTATAACGCAGTGTATTATTATTTTATACAAAACAGTTATAACATAAGTACCCAATGTCGTACGATTAGCTTAAAAGCTTATTGGAAAAGATAGATAGCTTAATACTCAAATAAGAAAAAGATAGATAGCTTAATACTAAAATAAGTATATTTGTAACAATAACGTAATGAAATGTAGAAAGAGGAATAAAACTGGTTGTTGCTAAGTGAACATCGTTGAATAAAGTCGAACGGGAAAAAACAAACTGTCTTTCATTAAATAAAAGACATTACATATTTTGGCGACGAGGCGAAATATAAAAGTTAAAAAAAAAAAAAAATTTAAATTATGGCTTTAATTGGCAGCATTGAGCAATTCGCATTCGGTGACGATTTTGAAGAATATTTGGAAAGAATGGATCAGTTATTTAAAATAAATGCTGTAGAGGATGCAACAAAAGTGGCGATGTTTTTAACACTAGTTGGTCCGGAAACTTATAAAAGAATTAAAAGCATATTGTTGCCGGAAAAAGCAACCACTAAAACTTTTAAGGAATTAATTGAACTTATAACACCGCATTTTAGACCAGAAAAAAATATAATAGCCGAACGGTTTAAGTTTTATACTTGTTCGCAAAAACAAAACGAAACAGTGGGCGAATTCATAGTAAACTTAAAATTAATTGCAGCACAATGTAATTTTGGTTCATTCCTGAAAGAAGCTTTGAGGGATCGAATGGTGTGTGGTGTTAGTAGTAGCCAGCTTCAAACAAAGTTGTTGTCGACCGCAAATTTGACATGGGAAGAAGCATGCAAAATAGCGCAGTCTTTTGAGCTGGTAAATAAGGAGCAAAAAAGTATGCAACCATCACCGTCGTTTGACGTAAATAAGTTACAACATTATCAAAAGCCAAGTAAAAATGTTCAACAGAAGCACAACCATAAGCATTCATCAGAAAAATGTCAAAAGTGCACTACAAAACATGCTGCAGGAAACTGTCCAGCAAAATACTGGAACTGTTTTAAGTGCGGAAAAAAGGGTCACTCATCAAAGGCTTGTTTTTCAAAATTCAAAAGTCAAAATCAACAATCCGCAGGTGTACACCAGGACAAAAGGCAGTATATAAACGAACTGGACTATAAGCTTGCTTCCATAAACTGGGTTAATAGGGAAAATGAACCTTTGTTAAGTAATGTTCAAATCAACAATATTAAGATGGTAATGGAACTGGATACGGGAGCCGTGGTCACAGTTATATCTAATTTAGATTATGATTTCTATTTTAAAGATACAAAGTTAAGTAGTATAAATTGCCCACCATTGCAGGTTTTGACAGGTTCTACCGTTGAAGTAGTAGGTGAAATACCAGTGACAGTGAATGGTTTGATGTTAAAATTAATGGTCGTAAAATCTGGTAGCCGTTTTACCCCTCTAATGGGGAGAAATTGGTTGGATAAATTGTACCCATCATGGCGAAATTTTTTCAGCGGTCAGAATGGTAAGTCACATGAAAATTTGTTAGTACAAAACGTCTGTCAATCTACTATTAAGGAGGAATTGAAAATTAAATTTCCGTCCTTGTTTGTGAGAAATAAAAGCCCTATAAAAAATTTTTCGGCTGATATAAGCGTTCATCCTGATTCGCAACCAAAATTCTTCAAGCCATATTCTGTACCAATGAGTTTAAGGTCGAAAGTAGAGGCAGAATTAAGGAATATGTGTGAGGAAGGTTTTATACAACCGGTACGTAATAGCAAATGGGCAGCGCCTATTGTGTGTGTGTTAAAAAAGGACTCCAGTGTGCGAATATGTGGGAATTTCAAGGTTACTGTAAACCCAGTAATTGAAATGGATGTATATCCACTTCCGTTAATAGACGATATTCTTACTAGCATGCGAGGAAAAACTCAGTTTTGTGTTCTGGATTTGAGCAAAGCTTATTTACAGCTATCTATAGACGAATCATCAAGGTCTTATGTGACAATTAATACCCACATGGGGTTATTTGAATTTTGCAGACTGCCTTTTGGTATTTCGTCTGCACCAATGATTTTTCAGCGCGTTATGGATCAAATAGTACAGGGTTTGGATGGCGTAGCAGTGTATTTAGACGACATTTTGGTGGCAGGGGTTAGTAGGGAAGATTGTCGAGAGAAATTATTTAGAGTATTGAGTAGGCTACAGGAATTTAATGTGCGCATAAACTGGGAAAAGTGTAGACTTTTAGAAAGCAATCTAGAATATTTAGGGCATGTCTTGACTCCAGAGGGGATAAAGCCCTCAAAGCGGAAACTTGATGCTATTATGTTAGCTCCTTCCCCGGTCAATGTTGACCAACTTCAGAGTTTTTTGGGGCTTGTGAACTATTACTCGAAATTTTTGCCAAACAGCGCTACCGTTTTGGCACCGTTACATAGTTTACTTCGTAAGGAAACAAAGTGGCATTGGGATGAAGAGTGTAAAAGGGCATTTGTGAGTTGTAAAAAATTGCTTTGCGAAAATAATCTTCTTTTTCATTTTGATCCCAGAAAGGAAATTGTAATTGCTTGTGACGCTTCTCCATACGGGGTAGGTGCAATTCTCAGTGTGGTTGTTAACGGTCAGGAAAGACCATGTTTTATGGCGTCAACAACGTTGACTAAATCGGAGAAAAATTACTCACAAATTCATAGGGAAGCTTTGGCGGTAGTATTTGCTGTGCGGAAGTTTCATAAGTTTGTCTTTGGTTATTCATTCACAGTGTATACAGACCACCAGCCTTTGGAAAGGCTTTTGGGTGACCAGAAGGCGTTGGCGAATATTGTATCTGTCCGGTTTCACAGGTGGATTTTATTTCTGTCCGGTTATAATTGTAAAATTAAGTACCGTCCTGGCAAGAAGCAGGGAAATGTCGATGCCCTTTCTCGTTTGCCAGTTGAGGGCACTACGAATGTGGATAATTGTAATTTAAATTTTTTTAATTTTGATACAAATTATATACCAATGTCAATAGGTGAGATAGCCAAAGTTTCAGGGAATGATGATAGTATCAGACAGGTAATCGGTTTTGTTGAAAATGATTCTTGGCCACAGTCTAGAAAGTTGAATGAATGTTTGAGATCGTATAGTAACGTTAAATTATCACTTGAGGTAAAGGATAATTGTCTCTTTTACGCCGATCGTTTAGTAATACCATCAATTTTGAGGGGAAAAGTTCTGGCACTGTTACATGAAACGCATGTTGGTGTGGTGCGTATGAAGTTGCTGGCCCGAAGTTGTGTATGGTGGCCTTCTATTGATAAGAATATTGAAAACTATGTTTCAGATTGTACAGTGTGCCGAAAGATGGGAAACAGGACTATGGATTGTCCTAATTTTACGTGGCAGAATACAGTATATCCATTTGAACGAGTACATGTGGATCTCTTTCAATTTGGAAATACTGACTTTTTGATACTGGTGGATGATTTTTCAAGTGGATTGATGTCCACATTTTGTCGAAGACCTCTTCAAATGTTATTATAGAGAAATTGAAATTAATTTTTTCCAATTTTGGATTTTGTAATACCTTGGTGAGCGATAATGGACCACAGTTTCGCAGCGAAGAGTTTCGGTTGTTTTTGAAATGTAATGGTATAAGGCAATTATTTAGCCCAGCATATCATCCTCCTAGTAATGGATTGGCCGAACGGGGTGTACAGACTGTTAAACGCAGCTTAAAGTCATATTTTTTGTCTGACCAGAGAAAAGCTTTATCCATGCAGAGCATTGTTTTTAATTTTTTATTTAAATATAGAAATACACCAACAACTGTCACAGGTGTTTCCCCTTGTGAACTAGTATTAGCTTACAAACCAATAACACCTTTGTCCTATAGTAAATTCAAAAAAGTTTCAAATATAATAACAGCACCTACAAATTATAAAATTGAAAAGGGTAAGGAAAGGAAAGAATTTGAGAACAGCACAAGGGCGAAGAATTTTTCATTAAAAGTAGGAGAGCAAGTATTATATTTAAATTCAAGTGTAAATAGTATTGCAAAGTGGATCCAAGGAACAGTTTGCAAAGTTATTTCTAATACTTTATATTTAATTGAAGTGAATAAAAGACGTACAGTAGCTCATAGAAATCAATTAAAAAAGGTTAGGAGGGGGGAAGTTATAATTCCTTTCAACGATGTCCAAAGCCGCTCAGTTCAAAGAGCAGAACATGAATTTATTCGTGGGGAAGAGGTTCCAATGAAACAAGAGGAAATCCCTTTGAAAGAGCGGCTGAGGAAGAGACCTACTGTTAACTATAAATTGTAGTTGGTAGATTTATTACTATGATGGAATTTTTTTTTTTTTTTTTTCTTGGAATGTATGTAATTATAGAATTTTGTATAAGAATTAAAGATTTGTACAAATATGTATAAAATTTTTTGTTACTTTAACATTTTAATTTTATTGAAAAGAATACACTATTTTTCGAAAAAGGGAAGAAATGTTATACTATACCAAATAATTTATTATTATATTAATGTGTTTACTTTTATAACGCAGTGTATTATTATTTTATACAAAACAGTTATAACATAAGTACCCAATGTCGTACGATTAGCTTAAAAGCTTATTGGAAAAGATAGATAGCTTAATACTCAAATAAGAAAAAGATAGATAGCTTAATACTAAAATAAGTATATTTGTAACAATAACGTAATGAAATGTAGAAAGAGGAATAAAACTGGTTGTTGCTAAGTGAACATCGTTGAATAAAGTCGAACGGGAAAAAACAAACTGTCTTTCATTAAATAAAAGACATTACAAATATGTTCTCATGATTCATTTTCATTATCACAGATCCTACAAGTTGGCCTTAAAGAAACTTCATTCTGAATAATAAGGACACAGTACCCTGCCAAAAGATCGGTTATCAACCTCGGGTTATTCCTGGATAGTCTCTTTTGATTGTAACTTTCCAACAAGAGAAGAGTCTTCGCCTCTATTTATCTTCCCTTACATTGAGCATATCTTTTCAAATATCCGCCCCCATTCCACAGAAGAACTGTGGACCCTACCTAACGACCTCTAAGATGATTTATAGCTGTCGAGAAACTCTCAACGAGAAAACGGAGCAGTACGACATGCATATCATACATGTACGGTGGCATAGGGACGTTCCAAAAAACTGTAGAGCAGATAACATGGTCAGACTATCGCATTTTTCGGCAACTTCCCTATGTTGGGGTGTTTTTAAATGCCTGTGATCATATATTTTTCAATCCATTAATGGATTCTGTCAAACCCTTGGGGACATCTTGTGATTGGGAAAGGCCAATTAAGGCTGAAAAGAGGTTGACCGAAAAGTTTACTCAAACTCCAAAAGAGTACTTACAACGTGATGCTACTAGTCCTTACTGGGCATTGCATAATGAGCACTTATGTGAGACGCATTGTCGTTGGACATATAGCAAGAGGCTCCTGTAGCAGCTGCAGAGACGAGTAAGAGATTGGGTACATGCTGTAGGAAAAAATGTCGCCTTCAAAATTCTCAGCGACTCTGTTTAAAACTTTAAGTACAACAATAACAGTGTTAGTACAAATGTGAAAGTCGATGGTGATCTGATTTCGAGAATTGAGCGCCCTAAGGGGAATCACATTTGATAGTAGTAGGACTTGAATTATGAATAAATTTTGTGAATCATCTGAGGAAGTTAGACTTCTCCCCCTCTAACCAAGACAAGGAAGACCTCCTTCTCGTAAGGATGACATATAGCAACACTTAGATTTCATTTTTAGATTGAGATTTTATTGATCTCATACTGCTTTAGGCACAAACGATTCTATTCCTAAATTAGCTTTCCAACAGCAGGGCAAAACCAACTCAAATTGAAAGTAAATTCCTGTGGATTTTACCATCAGACTTTGCTTCTCTACTTGATCTAGACTCTTTTAGATTAGATAAGCAAAGCAATGCAAAATGAGAAGAAGCAAATATTCTTAATACATGCATGCATATTTGCAAAACCCAAGCCAATATGTAGGTCAGATGAAATCGCTGATATTTTATTGCTGGGGTGTTTATACTTTGCCTATTTGATTGTTTGTTGGACATGATTAAAGACTTTAATGGGTGTATATAAACATATTGCATTATTAGTTAAGAAACTTGCAAACAGAACCGTTTTCTTTCCTCTTTCAAATGCAAAATACACCACAAATGACGTGGATAGTTTCTCAAAGGCTCTTCCACCACAAGGGCAAAGTCCATAAACTATTCGTGTACAATCAAACAATGTTTTCATTTCAAGGAAATAATCGAGGATTATTGTAGAACTGAAGCTGCTATGGAGATACAAAACTAATTTTATCTTATCTTAATGGATATCAATTTTCATTTTTGCATTTATCCGTTGTCTTTTAAAATTTTAAACACCATGCAATTGAATGTACAACTTGTCATAGAATCAAACACGTGTTGTTTTAGCGCATGCGCACTGCTTAATGTCAAATCCTTAGACAGGAAGCACTATAATTACAGCTTTTATATTAGAAATCTAAGGAATTGAAGCTTTTAATTGAAATCAAACTTTTAGCAAAATAATTAAGCCTGCGCTTTTAACCTGGCTGTCACAATCCAAAACGGAAAGAGACAACTCAATTCCAATTACAACCAGGTGAAAGATGTCAACTCTATTTTAACAGTGAAACGCATTCCAAAACTTCGCACACACAAAAGCCTACGTATTTTTCCCCCCACCATCAACACACACACACACATACATTGAGAAGTCGATTTTTCGCATTTAGAGTTACAATTATAAAATTAAAACGAACGAATCCAATCGAATTGAATTGTACTCCTATTATTGTATCGAAAAGAAAAGCAAAAGAAAATAAAACTTAAACAATAAACACACACGAAAACAGTTTAAAAAACAAAAAAAAAAAATTATTAAAAATCGAATGAAGAAGAAATCAAATGAAATGTATTCCGTAAGCTAGAGAGTGTGATAAAAGTGTTTGTTGGTTGGAAGAGCAAGCAATAAATACACAAGAATTCATAGTGAGAATATTAAAAGTGCACAGCAAAATTTAAGGCAAAATGAGTTAAAGAAGGATTTAAATTTTTTGGTGAGAAAATCATCAGCAGTACCATACAGGCAGCAGTAGCAAGAAGAAAAAATTAAGGAAAAAAATAGGAAAAATTAAAAAAGGAAATCAAATGAAGAAAAAACAATAGGTACATAGCGGAATAATACATTAGGGAGAGAGAGAGAGTTAGAGCAGAGGACGAGACGAGAGGAGAAGTGTGGGCTCCATAAAAAGGAAGAAAAAAAAATATAAAACACACACAACACCATACAGCGAAAGTAACTCTCGTCGTTGTTTTAAACCAAACTCCCCCAAACTCCGACAAATCGACAGCAGCAACAACAACAACAACTATAACTACAACAACATCATAATCATCATCATCATTGCCACTATTATTAATACCAACTGAAATAAACAACAATAACAACATTATTATTATTATTTTTAATAATAATAATCATCATTAAAGTAATTATCGTTACCGTCATCAACACCATCACCATCACCAGCACCAGCACCATTGCCAATATCATTGATATTTTTTTTTTTATTATTATTAAAGAGAAATTTTATCAGTCAATTAAAAGGAAAAATTAAAGGAATAACAAGAAGAAAAAGAAAATGATTCAACGAAGTTTGCGTCCTTAGATTTTAGACAAAGATAATTAAACAAAAAATAAAAAAATAAAAAAAAGTGATAAAGTGAGAGCGAGTGCAAAAAGTGCGTGTGTGAATGTGAACGAGAAGAAGAGGAAGAAATAAGTGAGCAGTTTCGCAATGCAACGTTTATCTACCGCTTCCAATACGGAAGCAGTCCTTTAGTCCATATTATTAAAAATTTATAACGAATACACTACCAAAAAGCTAAGCAAAACACAAACCAACAAACCAACCAACCAACCAAATATCTTACCAACTTACGATAAACCTACCAACTTAAATAACAACAACAGCAACAACTACACCAACAGCAACAAATTTATAAAATAAAAGAAAATATTTCAAAAAAGTAAAAGAAAGTTTTCCAAAAAAAAAGAAAAAAGAAGACGACGGCACCAGCAAAGAGAATTCCAAATAACACAAAACGACAACAAAAGTATAACAAGTGTATTGGCAAATTGAAGGAAAAAAAACCAAAAAGAAAGTTTTCACTTTGACTTGAGAGAACGAAAAGCAAAACTAATGAAATCACCATCATCAATACTTTTATATCCAATGGCGTTGAGACGTTTTATTGTCTGTATAACTCTGCTCACCTGGCTGTCCCTCTTAACGCGTAAGTATCGCACACAAAAGGAGTTCTTCTCCCGATGATCATCCGTTTTTTCTTCTTACATTTCTCTCCAAATCCAAATGACAGTTACACAGTCAGTGCGTATAACAAACCTTAAGGTGCCTCATATCTATACACTGGAACGTCATACGGAGCCAGAACCACTGGTGCTAGACTGTGAATATGAACTGGGGCCACGAGAGAAAGGTTTTGTTCTTAAATGGCTGTTTAATAATCATTCCATATATCAATGGATACCCTCGGTTAAGGGTTTTGCCATGGTAAGTTCATGAAAATCAAATCCATTGAATAATATTGCTTTTGAATGTTTATAATAAAAGTGGGAGAGAAAAGAAAATGTGATAGAAATTTCATCCTGTGCCAACATAGTATATAACATGGACAAAAGATAAAATCATTCGCTAAAGTGGTACTAGAAAAGGCACAAAGTACGCCGCTAATAGTACGCAGCTCTAGTATATTATTCCTTGACACACATATTGTCGATTTCGGATAGGGCAGCGACCAAGTCGGCTTAATCTGTTTCAACCGGTATATCAACATATATTGGTCAACTTTGTTGATATTCGCCAGTTTATCATTCATCTTAAAATAATTTAACAGCTTCTATCTACGCCATCCCTAAACCGTTTTTTGTATAGTAAGGGTTATTAGAGAACCATTTGAACTTCGACTTACGATTGTATTAAACCTCATTAATATTTATTTTCCCATATTCACTCTTTCTAGGGCATTATGAAATCGAAAATAAACACCGAAATATATTCCTTTGAAGGTAGTCCGGGTGTCCTTTCAATACGTAGGCCAGACTGGAATATGACCGGTGAATACACATGTTTTGTACAGACATTCGAGTCAACCGATAAGCGAAGTAGTCGCCTACAAATAATTGGTAAGACATTTAAAAGAAATCCTATCGATGGAATATAAAACCCTATCCCGATGTATACACATAAAATTGAATATTTTAGTTCCTGAATCGGATTTTCTACTTGAAACTAAAATGGATGGTGCACGAGAAAATGTCGAAGTCATGTGTGCCGTACAAAATGTATTTCCACAGCCAGTGCTGTCAGTTATGTAAGTGAAATTCAATTAAAAATAGAAAAACTAAGCTACATTTTAATTTACAATTTACACAATACAAGAATATGATTATAAATTTCGTTTTCAACTAACAATAATTCATATTTCATAATTAGCAGATTTGATACAAAAATTTTGGATTCCGTATTAACACAAATGGACCAAAATGCCAGTGGCCTGTATAGTATGACAGTTAGAACGCGTATACCTAGAGATAAATTGGAATCACCCACACCGATAACATGTGCATTTTACCTACTTGGTACGAATTATACTAAAAGACGGGAAACTATTTTCTATGGTAAGTAGAGGTAAGAGGCCAGTCAAACTTTCCTCAGTGAAAACATTGTTTAAATTATTATCGTTTAAGGGGAATACGGGAGATAAATTATGTGAGAATTTAAAGGGTGTTTATTGTTCTTTTAGTTCGCCACTTTAAATGAAATTAAATAAAGAATGCAAGCAAAATTAATTCCAGCCAACTATAGTACGTACGGATGAGGTAACAAGCATGCCTCTGAACGAATCACCTTTGGCTGTAGAATCATTATTGTTTTTGGTTCTTAAATACGATTTTCGTCCTTAGGACTTACATGTGTTTGTTATGGAATATGCGATATATTGATTAGGTTTTGTAGTTGTTTTGTGTAGTGGATTTATCTGTAAAATCGACATATTAGCATCGACATAATTGAGACCGAGTGTTAGAAAGTTTGCTGATTCATACTCGATCTGGAATATGGATGCTTTTACAATATGAAATTGCTAACTGGTTTCCTTAAAGGATATTGTGGTGTAATGTCTCTACATATGTATATCTCCGCCGAATTTCTATAGGGTATGTGGAGAAGAGGAGAAGTTGCGATATTAGAGTACATCTGCTGTGATTATACAACTCTCGCCAGAGAAAGATTGAATGCCATGGTTAGGGAAGTCTTTGGTGATTTGAACTCTCTGTTGGAGGCCAATGTTCAGATTTTTATTGTGTAATTACGCGGGCTATGGCCGTAGTCTAGTAGGTAGTGCGTTCACTTATTAGACGTTCCGGGCTCGAGCCCCAGGCCAGACATCAAACCGAAATATGAAAAAAAAATATTTCTTCAGCGACTTCCTCTCAGCAGATTTCTGGCAAAAACTCTGAGAGTAGATAAACCTGCCATGAAAAAGTTTCTCAAAATCTGTCGTTCGGAGTCGACGTTAAACTGTAGGTCCCGCCAACATGAGTGGTGTGAGAAGCTAGGCCGTAATCCTGACTGAATGGTTGTAATGGCCAATTATGTATGTTATGTATGTATGGCATGTACATTCATCCTCGTTTAGGTAATCCTTTTTTTTCAATTTTACCAATTTACTGTCTCTCTCTCTCTCTCTAGCCACCTTTTCTACCTCATTCATCGAAATTTTTTCTAAGACGAATTAACACGGCTAGGGTGAATCTATTGGTCTCCTGATAGAATGTGTTCACATCCGTTTCAATATACTGAACTCCGGGTGCATATATTGATCTTCGGGTGAATACGTTCTACGCATTCTTTGCCTTATCACGATTCGAAAACCTAATTGTGGAGAAGGCCTATAAAGTTGCGAAAATCGCCAAAACCAACACAACAGTGCAAGTAAACTCATGCTAGATTGTCCACAATAAAAATGAGTACAAAGAGAAGATCAATGCAATCAAAATAGCGAATAGTGGACTCAATAAAGTACCTATTTTCATTACGAATGATGACTGATGACTGGATAGTAACTCACTCTTGACAAACTCCGGCCTAAACGAACATGTTTGCAACACTTTGAGTTGTAACAAATGGTGATCAAGACAGGTTTGATCGTTAGAAAGACGTCTAATGAGATTGACAGGGAATCGTTAACTGTGATGACTTACTGATTTTAATTAATCGCCAGCTTTGTCCAATAGGAAAGGAGTTGTATTTCATTATTGTTCAGAAGCTTTATCATGAATTATGATCATGATGAATGAATTCACTAGCCTTTTACCAGACTATGGCGTAGAATTTTGTTGATGGTGGAAATTTTCCATTCAATCGATGCGTATTTGAACTGAATGGCAATATTCTATAGTTTTAGATTTTTTCTGTTTACTACACCGTTTCAATTTTTTGTTTGTTTTTTTTTTTTAATTAATCGTTTGCGCAGGATTTATAGGCTATTTTACTTAGTAGGAGGGAGGTGGATAAATACATCATTATCATCATCTATTTGTTGATTATTCGCAAATGGTAAAATAATTTTTCATTTTTCATTACAGATAAAGCAACAAATATACAACGTAAATGGACAACTGTCGCTGTAGTCATGTCGATCGCATCTTTAGCTTTAAGCAGTTAGTTTCGATAATTATAGTCATTAAATATATTATAAATTATTATATTAAAGAAAAAAAAAACAAAAACAAAACAAAAACAAAAAACCAAAAAAGTATATTTGTGTTCGTATAGGATATTTCTATTTAGAATTTTAAATGAAAATGAAAAAAATGAAACAAAAAACAAAAAAAGAAAAACGTAAAATAAATTTTGCGGTATTTTTAACGAAAGTGCTTATTTTGTAAATGCATGTAAATGTAAGAAAAAAAAAGAATAATAAAAAACCAAAAAACTGAAAATTTAAAACAAAACTATACACAAAAAAAAAACAAAAAAAAACAAATAACAAAAAGAACAAAAAAAAAAACAACAAAAACAAAAGAGAAACTCCTATAAAGAAGCATTTTATCTAGTGTAACAAAAAGACGATTATTGTTGTGTTTTTTACAACATATTCAACATGGATAAGGAGATAATGGTGGGAGTGTGCTGTTTTTTATTAAATAAACTCAGGTTGCTAAACAACCTTTAAGACAGTATAGTATAGTGTGCCAGGCAGTAAAATATTTACACATACATACACACACACACACACACGCAAATTCACAAATTCCTTTATATTCCTGTGTATTATTCTGCACCGTTTCATCGTTTACAATACTTTTAAGGTTTCATTACAAAATGAAAAGCCCAAAAGCCGTGTTGGGTGAGTTTTCTTTTACTTTCTTTTTTTATGATTTCTTAATTTTTTTTGTTTTGTTTTGAATATGTATTGTTTCTTCTTACACACATACACACATTACATTTTAAAATAACTCTGTTACACATATTTTATGTTTTTTTTTTCTTTTCTTTTGGTTTTTAATTTAAATTGTGTAATTAGAACCTTTGGAGGTTGGAGGTAACCTTTAATCGTTGTGCACCATAAATAAAAAGGGGTGCCAAGAAGTAAATGAAGTGTCGTTATTTTAAATTGAGTTTTTTTTTTTTTGCTTGTTCATTTGCTATAGAACTTAATGCATAAAGAAACTTTATTTAAATGTTTCTTTTTAAATAAGTAGTAATTCTTGAAACAAAACACACAGAAAAAAAAACAAACAAATGAAAGAAAACAAAGAAAACAAAGAAAATCATTTAAAATTAACCGACCTCCCCTACCTTAGAAACGCAACAATAAGGCCTCAAGAATATTTACGGTTCATATTTTTTCAAAGTATTTTTAATTAAAACTGTCTTTTCTATTAAAAAAAAATGTTGGCTTAAGTACATAGTTAAAGATGAACGAAGAATTTAAAAGAAGAATAGGTGCCGCAATGGCACGTGTTAAAACACTATTATTTAACAGAATTAAGAAATATTTTGAATAATTTGAAAAAATCTCTAAGAATTGTAGAATAAATACTCAGGCATCTAAATGTACTTATACTTCAACGAGCTTAAAGTCTTAGTTACAGCGCTCATAATAATAGGTTGAAGCCATACCATAATAATAAACCAATTGTCTATTGCGTTATAGACATACGGTTAAGCCGTATTAGTGATATCAACTAATTTATAGCTAATTCGTATAGTGGATGTATTCCCTCACTTTCTTCTAATCCACTTCTTTTTAGACGTGCAATATCTGGTAAAACATTGAGATCTTATGCCTTTAAAAGTTGAGCAATGAAATATAAAGTATTCCATAGTTTCTATATCTGCCTTGACTACTCTGAATTCGCTGTTATTTTCCGTACCTTGTGCACCGTGAAGTCGCCGTGGTCTAGTAGGTAGTGTGTTGGCTTATTAGACGAAATGGCCGAGTTCGAATCCCAGGTCAGACATCAAAATGAAATATGAAAAAATATTTCTTCGACAACTTCCTCTCAGCAGATTTCTGGCAAAAACTCTGAGAGTAAAAATTGCCATGAAAAAGCTTCTCAAAAAATCTGTCGTTCAGAGTCGACTTTAAAACTGTAGGTCCCGCCACTCATGTATAACATTAACGCACACAACATGAGTGGTGTTGAGAAGCTAGGCCGTAATCCTGACTGAAGGGTTGTAATGGCCAATTATGTATGTATGTATGTGCGCCACAAATTCTTCTGCAAAGATAAATGTCCAACTCAATTCATTGTTACTCAAACTTAACAAGTTTATGATCATCCTCATTTGCGGATCGCTTAAATAGTATAATAATTTGTACTTTTCCTTCTATTTTGAAGATAATTCACTTTTTTCTCTCTCGTAGAAGGAGTCACTCATATTAGAATAAAAGAAAGCTTAGTTCTAGTAGTCGTGGTCTAGTAGGTAGCGTGTTGGCTTATTAGAGGTGAGGCCTCGGTTAAGGAATCTCCAATTAAACGAAATATGAAAAAATATTTCTTCGGCGACTTCCTCTCAGCAGTTTTTCTAGCAAAAACTCTGGAAGTAAATAAAATTGCCATGGAAAATTTCTCAAAAATCTGTCGTTCGGAGTCGACGTTAAACTGTAGGTCCCGCCACTCAAGTGTAAAATCAAGGCACACAACATAAGTGGTATGAGAAACTAGGTCGTAATCCAGATTAAAGGGTTGTAATGAGCAATTATGTATGTATGTTTGAATATAATGGAATGGAAAGGTATATTAGTTCTTGATATTCACAAATTTCCATTCAGCTGAATTGTGCAACATGGTGGATGTACAGGAACCCTCTCTCATCAAAAATCCCAAACTTTTAAGCCAGGTTCTAAGGATGTGTGTAGCCTCGCGTTGTCCTAATAAAACACAATTACTGCCTTAGTGATCAAACTTGTGGCTGTTTACAATTGCTTGCTTCAGGCCAGAGGCTACTTCGCCCAGAGGCCACTAAGAGCATCTTGTACTTGCTCATTTATTTAATTTACATTAGTGAGGATTACGGCCCAACTTCTCACACCTACATATGTATGTTGGGTGTGTTAATTTTACAGTTTAAACTGTAGGTCCACCGTGTGGAAAACTTTTCAGGGAAATTTTATTTCATTTTTACAGTTTTTGCGGGAACGCTGCGGGAGGAAAGTCGACAAGGAAATATTTTTATTTCGCTTTGTTCAAGATGTCTGACCTGGTATTTGAACTACGGTCTCCCACTATCTACAAGGCTACAGTGACATATATCCATAAAATATTTTGTTTAATTTTTTTGTTATGGATATAAATTGCTAAGCTCGCTGTTCTAATGTTCAGTAAAAGTCTGGCAACTCTTTGTTTCTCCCAAACAAGCAAAAACGTTCAATTAACGGTTAATTAAAATACAACCCTATAGTATACTGGAAATGCATAACAGTTTCTATTTGGCAGTTCCAAAAGGCATTCGCTTTGTATGATTTTTTCGCCTAAAAGTATGCAATGACAGCCACAGTTGTAGTAGCAAAAATACAATTTTCATCCATATATAGAAAGGAGAGTAGCAAAGTCGCAGCTCCAAGGTTTTTACAACCAACAGCAGCAGTGGCAGTAGCAGCATTAGCAATATTTCTTATTTCTTATATTATTTTTGCTGTTGTAGTGTCTTTCAATTCTCTGTGTGATGATTGTTAGTTAAACAAGAAATAAGAAAAAAGGCCAGCGATTAAGTAACCAATCGAAAACCAAACCAAACCAAACCAAAAATCAACTACTTAAACTTAAAAGCAATAAATCAAAATATTTAGTGCAAATTTAACTAACGATAACGATTTTTATAAAAAAGAAAAATTAAATTTAAATAAAACTACAGATACCAAAATGAATTTAAACGCTGCGACTACATAATAATAAAGAAAAAACAACTAAAGGATTAAAAAGCAAAAAATAAATCAAGTTTTAAGGCAGAAACTTATAAAAAAAATCGGAATTTTTCGCTAAACTAATTGATAAATCAATCAATCATAGCTAATATACATACTTCATCACTTGTACATACAGACATACATACATATGTATATGACAATATTAAACAAAATTACTATACATAAATAAGTATAAAAACAAACAAAAGAAAAAACGGAATTAATTAAATAATTAACTCAAAAGTTTTTTAAATTCTCATTTTGTGTGTGTGTTTGTGTGTACGTTCTTTTATAAACTGAGTGAGTGTGTAACAGAGTAGTGATAGAGGATCAACGTTAAGGTTACACCTAAAAAAAAAACGTTAAAGAAATGGCTTCCGGTGATGGTATTAGTACTATAGATGCGGATGTTTCATCCACATCGAATACAAAAGTGACCGAAGGTAAATAATAATTAAAGATGCGGCAGAAAAGTAAAGAAAAAGTAAAACAAATCTTTATAATTTTCATCGCTATTTTTCATGTTACAAAAATCAGAAAAATCAATGAATTCGTTCAACTGACAGCAGCTACACATTGTCTTCTTATTGGAAAATGACTTTTACAGAATTCCTGTGGCAAAATTTGCTGTTGGAAATGTGAAAAATGAAAAAAAGAGAGAGTGGCAAAGTGTGCGTGTTAGTGTCAGTGATAAAGTCACTCTCTCTCTCTGCTTTTTTCTCTCCCTTTCTCTCTTTCTATTTCAAACAATTATATTCTCGGCAAAATTTGTTGTCATTGTTTATGTTTATGGTAGTTTTTGTTGTTTTCTTTTTTTTATTTGCATTTCCCGGATTTTGACATTTATTTTGATTGCTTCTTGTACTAACCATAAAATTTATTTAAATTTTTAATCAGAGTCATTAATTATTACTATAGGGTTTAGGAAAATACAATTTCAATGCAATGAATTTATCAAAATAATTAGAGAAAAACTGTTGCTTGCTTTTCAAACGTTAAAATTAAAAAAAATTTAACTAATAATAATAAAAACTTTAAATTTTATTACATATTTATCAATTACAATATAATTTTAAATTATATTTTTATTATTACGAACGGAGTACCCACAGTTTCTACGGGGAATCGAGCCCACGAACCTCACGGTAATAGTCTCGCATACTATCCACTAGGCTATCAGGGCACCCTATTTCAACATTTTATTTTTAATATATCGTTTCTGCATTGGGTAGGTAGACAGGTGTATAGGCTAAGTGAGAGCAGAGTTTGTAAATTGTACAAACATCTTATCCGCTTTCAGTCCGCTCCTTTGAGCGAATTATGTCTTTTGTAGTGTCATTCTTAAAATATCAGGATCTCACAAATCGTTTCGATATCTTTACCGTTTCATCGTTTTCCGCCTAGCTAGTACGGTGAAAATGTTGTTATAAGGCTTAGGTTCCATGAGTACTCTCATAAATTTACTCAAGTCGCCATTATTCAGTCTTCATCATTTTCCACCTCGCCAGTACGGTGCAGATGTTCATATAAGGCGTTGTATACAGTCTTAGGCACATACATACATAATTGGCCATTACAACCCTTCAGTCAGGATTACGGCCTAGCTTCTCAACACCACTCATGTTGTGTGCGTTAATTTTATACACGAGTGGCGGGACCTACAATTTAAAGTCGACTCCGAACGACAGATTTTTGAGAAGCTTTTCATGGCAATTTTTACTCTCAGAGTTTTTGCCAGAAATCTGCTGAGAGGAAGTCGCCGAAGAAATATTTTCATATTTTCGTTTTGATGTCTGACCTGGGATTCGAACTCGGGCCTTTCGTCTAATAAGCCAAAACACTACCTACTAGACCATGGCGACTTCGGCGTAATGTTCACCCTGTCAAATAATTCCACGCTAAGCTAGTACCTCTCCAGTATAGCAATTATTTTCTGATATTAAGATTTGTGATTCCAGTTGATCTATTCCCCCATAGCGCACAAACAATACGCCTCAAGTGTCGCTTCTGTAGAGCCAGTATGTTATTTTTTAGATATGGCTCCATTTTAAACGCTTTATCTTGCCGATACTGCGGCATTAGCATTTCTTGCCTTTTTTACTGCTTAAAGAATTTCCTTCAAATGCCATTCTTGCTGCAACATTGTGAGGTCTTCTAAATACAAGACCTATCCTGTTGCTTTTTCGCTTTACTCGCTGGTCAAAAATTGGCAATTTTCCTCTTCTGGTCTATTAAAAAGAATTTGAAGCCAAGTGTTCTTAATATCTTTCGTTGTGATCGTTTTATAAGTACATGTATGTAGTGTTTGCAAGTCGTAGGCGAAAGTTTGATGAGAAAATATGGAGTTTTTCACTTGCCACAGAAAGAAATCAGTTTTTATACGATCACAAGCTTCAGCATAACATAATAACATCATTATTGCAGAATTAATTGCTATTAGTAATATATTTTAGATCAGGACCCTAAGTGTAATTTGTCTGTAGGATTCTAAAAAACCCGAAAATTTAACATACACATATAATATACGAATGATGATAATAATCCGAACTCTTCTTTTTCTTCATTTACAGATGCTTTGGATTCATCAATATCTGAGGTAAGTAATTAAAACTGAATTAAATTGGTACACACTTAAGACCATAAATAAACACAATCTGTTCTCTAATTGCAGAGTCAGAGTAAACAGCGTAGTAAAACGGATAAGGAACGAAAGATTGGTCATAGGCGAGTGGGAGAAGGAGGTGAGATTACTTATAAGAAAATCCAAACATCACAAATTATGGGTTCTATACAATTGGGTATACAGCATACGGTAATTTTGAATGTTTTCTAAACATTTTCGTATTGAAGTGAAATGAGAAATTATTTGTTATTTTAGGTCGGTAGTTTAGCATCAAAACCAAAACGTGATTTACTTATGATGGACTTTTGGGAAATTGAAAGTATAACCTTTCCTCCTGAAGGTTCTAGCCTTACGCCTGCCCACCATTATAGTGAATTCAGATATAAAATATATGCGCCTATTGCATTTCGTTACTTTAGAGACTTGTTTGGCATACAGCCAGACGATTTTATGGTGAGTTACGAGGCTTACACGTTGACGTTTTTATATTTTAAAATGTTTCATCTTCTTTTTTTTTTTTAGATGTCGATGTGTTCATCGCCTTTAAGAGAATTATCGAATCCGGGTGCTTCCGGTTCTATATTTTATTTGACCCATGATGATGAGTTCATTATTAAAACTGTCCAGCACAAGGAGGGTGAATTTTTGCAAAAGTTATTACCAGGGTTAGTAATTCTTTATACTCGTACGAATAATTAAACAAACATTAACTTTATTTCCATAACCATTTGCAGTTATTATATGAATTTAAATCAAAATCCTCGTACTCTGTTACCGAAATTCTTTGGCTTGTATTGTTTGCAAACGAGCAATGGTAAGAATATACGTTTGGTTGTCATGAACAATTTGCTGCCTTCATATGTTAAAATGCATCTGAAATATGACCTCAAAGGTTCCACCTTTAAGCGTAAGGCGAATAAAGCGGAACGCGCCAAAAAATCACCCACATTTAAGGATTTAGACTTTATGGAACATCATCCAAACGGTATATTCCTCGAGGCTGAAACTTATTCGGCTTTAATCAAGACCATACAAAGAGACTGTACGGTCCTGGAGTCTTTCAAAATAATGGACTATTCTCTGCTGGTGGGTGTACACAATCTAGATTTGGCAACGAAAGAGAAACAAAAAGCACGCAAGCCGCGAAAAGCTTCACAATCCGACTACTCGGATAATGAAGAGGCTGCAAAAGCCAGTGAACCTCAGCCATATGATAATCCAGATGAGGAAACGCAAAGCAATATTAATCGCAATAGGTATGCGTTACATTATTTAAAATATAAATTATGAAAATTGATGAGAATCTTTTTTGCTTTTTGATTTACATAGTTTGGCCTATAGGTCCAATCGTCAACGTCTAGTCGCTCATTCTACGGCCATGGAGAGTATACAAGCTGAAAGTGAACCCATCGATGATGAAGAAGATATGCCGTAAGTTTTCTTTTTTTATTGTTGTTTTTATTGGTAATAACTTTTGTGGACTTTACTTTTCCTTAGACCTGGCGGTATACCTGCTCGCAGCGAAAAAGGCGAAAGACTTTTACTATTCATAGGTATAATCGATATTTTACAATCGTATCGCTTAAAAAAGAAGCTGGAGCATACTTTTAAAAGTATTATACACGATGGGGTAAGTAGTTGTACGTTTAAGAAATCGAAAGCCTTCATTAACATAAAATCTATGTATTGTGTGCAGGATACGGTATCTGTGTGTCGTCCATCATTCTATGCTCAAAGATTTCAAAATTTCATGGCCAAAACTGTGTTTCGTAAAATTCCATCTCGTAAGTTTCGATATTTCTACAGCAAGACTGGTTTTGGCAATAAAACACTGTATACAATTTGAAAATATTGAATATTAAAGGCATTTTGGGGCATCGCAACAAACACTTATCGGTGTGTGTCTTCTCAGAAGGAATGTAACTGAGTACCCTTTAGCTCACAATAGAAATAGCCAACAGCCTATTCACTATTTTCGAAAATTGTATGCAGTGCAGTGTTCACCACTTTTTTTTGTTTTTTTTTTTATTATTGCCAAAAACCATTGAAGTAAGTAAGTAAAGAATGGATCGCTAGAATATAATTGTTTGATGGCATATCATGCTGCTAATATTGTAAACAAAAAAAACGAAATTCATGAATTCGTCTTATACTTTTTTTTTCGTTTTCATTCGTATGCACAGTGGATCTCCCCGAGATCAAAGGAAATCATAGAAAATTTCGTACTTTGGTATCCAGTTATATAGGTAAATGAATAAAGAATGATGATGATGATGAATGAATGAATAAATGAATAAAGAATAACCACAAAGTCGAACAAGAGTAAACAAATAACAAATAAAAAAAATACAAAAAAAAATGTTCCAAAAACGTTTTCACAATCATCTGTCCATGTTGTCGAACCCAATTCATTGGAATTCGCATCGAATGAAGATTATGAAAATGATTATTGTATGTGCTGTTGTACTAAATAAATAAGAGAAAAGTTTTCCAACAAAAAAAAACACACACTTTTAGTTCTTCACTTGGAAGATTTAAAAGTTGAAATTGAAATTAAAGTCCATTTTGTAAATTTTACATATTTTACATTGTCATTAAAATACATTTGCAATGAAGTTTAATTTTTTTTTTAATTTATTTTGTAATTATTTGCTTGCTTTCTTAGTTTGTTCTTGAATGAATCACACAAGTGAAAAAAAAAAATGGTGAGGTTTTGGCCAGCCGTGGTCGAATGGCCGAAATCTCTCACTTTTTGAAATTGAAATGAAAAGAAATTGTTGCACACACACCCACTAATATTGATTTAAATAAATAATTATAGCGCTTAAACATTCACCGTCGAAAAGAAAAAGCCTCTCGAAAGCAATACAACGTTCCATAGACAGTGAAAATGAGCAGAGAGGTACAGTATCTGATGGTGTTTGTCCGTTGGAGAAACTCTAATTAATAATACGCCCACTTTGTTGTCTCTGTTTCTTTCTTTTTTTTTAGAAAATAGTCATACACTAGCCCATGCGGCAGCGTCTGCTGTGCATGCAAATAAAAAATCACATCCTTTGAATAAAGTCTTGACCGCCCATAATACGGCTGGCGATGAAAGAAGTTCTGGGCATGTGGCCAGTTCTAGTTCGACTGCAGCGAAAAATGTCCAAGCACCACCGGTTAAACAACGTTCGGCTGCTGCCTCTAGCAGCGGTTCGACACTAAAGGCCAAAGTTCCACCTCCAGTACCGCCAAGAGGATCACCACGTAAACGTGATAGTGATGCTTATCAGCAGCAGCAGCAGGAAGGCGGATCGTCAAGAGCGCTCTCCACCACTCCAGGTATACAAAAGAAATCGAAAAACATCCAAAGCTTAGTGAACAAGTTTTCCAAATCCCCGCACAAAGACACCTTAACAGTACCACATGACTCACCACTGCCTCGTTTCGGGGAGCAACGTTCGCCAAGCAATGTCCGCGATTGGCTAGAACTGCACGACTTATTTGAGGCATCTCCAGTACCAGCACCAGCTACAGTATCTCCCCCATCCCCACCACCACTACACCGAACACAAGCACCACCTCAATCCCAAATAGAAGCTTTAAAGAGGACACGCAAAAATTCGGCGGTTTCATCTCAAATATCCATCAATAAGCCACAAATTGCGGCCATACAAAAGCTAAAGGTTCAACGTAAAGATTCTGTAGTTTCTATCACGTCCAGCAACTATTCGGCAGCCAGATCACGTGCTTCCCAATCGCGTCCCTTGAACCATATCGATCTATTTCAGAGACAACACAGTGGTCTTGTTTCACGTCGTTCTTCGGCCGCCTCCATAGTTTATAACTTTCCTCCCATTCCTTCCGAACATAGTGAACGCAGTTCTGCACCGATAACCTCTAATCGAGAAGCTCGAGCACCACGTGACGTTAAAAAGAAGGAGAAACGCATGCAATATTTACGTTATGCCGACATGGCTTTAGCCGATGAGAATGACGATCAGTTTGAAGATAATATTGTACAGTCTATGCACGCCTTTGTCGAGGTTAAACGCGAGTTGGAAAACACCAAACGTACGCGAAAACAACGAGTAATTCCTGCTCCGCAAGAGCCAGATCCCGAAACGGAATTAAAATTAAAACGCCGAAATCTTAAACCGGTTTCCGGAGATAGTGGTGATGGTGTCAACAAGACACGTGCACACAAAGTGCGAACGGCAAATAAACCTGAACCTAAAATGAAATCAAAAAATGTACCTTCAACTATATCCGAAGGCTTTGCATCTAGTTACACACTCAATCCTCTATCCAACAGTAGACGTAGTAGTTTTGTTGAATTTTAGTTAAAACAAAGACGCTTTACTTCTTACACCCGCACCGCAAACGACCACCTAATCATACATATTAACTACACCTAATACACCCTATTCTAAACATGTACCATATATTCTTAAACATTATTGATCATTAATTTGTTGTTAATCTGTTGAGACATTTGTTATTTTGTTGTTGTTTTGTTGTTTGTATTATCGTATTACCTATCAGAGTTAAATCTAATTTCATGTATTTTCTCATTATATTATCGCTAGGCACAACGCCATCTTGCAGTTCGACACCACCCCCTGCCTTTGATGATATTTCCGAGGACAATAGTTATAATAAACATAGTTCCTCAACGCTTTCAAGGCGATCACATCAACAGCAACAACAACAACACCACCAACAGCATCATCATCAGCAGCAGCAACACCACCACCATCATCATCAAAAACAACAACAAAAACACAACCACCACCAACAGGAACAGCAACAACAATTCCAACATCAGTCATATGACACATCAACATCGTCTTCGTATCATGACCACCGCAAAATGAATGTGGGTCCTGCATATCGTAGTTCATCGTCTTCACAAAAGGATGACATGGTCAGGTGAGTGTACCAACCAGTCTTTCTAGTCATAGTTTCTAGACACACTGTTACGCGTATTTAAAATCGAGTATGAAAATTAAAAATATTGTGGTGCCAAGGAAGATAGTTTTGCAACGGAAACTGGCACACGGAAATTGTCTTCCCCAAAGACCATAATATTATATTCAACATGCGTATAAACTAACAGTGTATTCAGTAGGATTTTAGTTATTATTTCCAAGTTATATTGCACACGGTTTGCTACATCTGAAAGGCACCAAAAGAAAAACAAAACCCCAAACAAATTTAGGTCATATGACCGAATCTTGAAGATAACAAAAAAAAAAAAAAAAAAACCAAAAGAGAGACAAAAAAACAGAATGAAATATTTGCAATCCCTCCTCATAAGCTCATCCGGTAGTTGAATTGATTTTATTTATATTTATATGATTTTAGTGTATCCGAAATACATTTAGACACCTATTTAGCCGTAGATACATCATCGAGTAGTCATTATGGTTCAAGAGGCGGCTTAGCCTGGACACCACCAGCATCTGGTGAAGGTTCAACTCCTACATGGACAGAGGGTACACCGAGCTTTACCGACTCAAGTTCTAGTGGCGATTTCGGTGAGTAACAAAACAAAACTAACCTTCAAAACTACTTTACAATCAATCTCTTGCAACAATCTACCAACAAATACACTCCCACTAATCGAGAACACACGTTTCTTTCTAATCACTATGATGTTTAGATGATAATTCATTAATTTCAGAACATTTCTCTCCAATAAACTCATCGAAAATGGATCGCTACAAGCCAACAGTTGAAGATGCAATAAATTCGCTTTCAGCGGAAATCGTTAATGATCGCCATTGAAATTTTATACGTGTGATGACTACTTAAAATGAAATGAAAGGAAAGGAAATTGTAAAAAACCACAACAATTTAGGAATGCAAGTTCATAAAACAAATTTAGATAAATTATATATTTGAAAGGAATTATTTATTGAATATAATTTTCAACGCAAACAAACAAACAAACAGAGTACATACATACATTTAAACACAATAGTTTTCTGTTTGATGATGGTGTTTTGCTTATTTTAATTATCAGCGAAATAACAACCAAATAATTAAAAAAAAAAAACAGAAACAGAAACATTAAAAAGACAACATTGTTATACTAAAAGGTGATATGATTTAAACAATTAACATGTTCTCCCTGTTTGAGAATTGTAAAACGTGATTAATTATGTTAAATTAACATGGAAATTAAGAATGGAAAATGAATGTGAATCTCTTTTCATGTACATACATACAAACAACATACAAACAACATTATTAACTTTATATTGGAAACCAGCAAAAGCAAAAGGAAATTTTCGAAAAGATATTTATTACAGTCGTCTTTTGTTATTATTTTTAAATTAATGTGAAAAAGATTTAAATTTCTATTAAATTTAATTGTACGTTTGTTGGTCACATTATGATTGCAGTGAATGAAATGAAATGATTTCAATGATTTAGAAACCTTGATTAAATGTATATTTATTGCAATACTAATTATGTAATCTTATAATTATTTTTATATTTTTATTAAATAAATACAAAAAAAAAAGAAAAACAAACAAAAAATAAAACCCTTAACTAAACCTTTCTATTAAACTAATATTTCGAATTAATATTTATAAGCTCCTTTGATTTTTTCTTGCCATTTCATTACTATTTATAAATTTATTCATTTAATTATTAAATGTTGTTTAATATTTTTATTGATTAAATTGAATTAAATTAATTGATATGTATTTAAAACAAAAGCAAATAAAGAAATTATTAAAGCAAAATACAAAAACAACAAAAAAGAAAGAGAAAAAGAAAATGAAGAAATAATTAACTAAACATTAAAATATTTACTCATACTGTTTATGGACAAATAATGAATGAATTTCAAAACCAAAATGCATATACAAATTAAAAATTAATTAAATCTTGATGTTACAATAAATAATTCAATTACAATAATTATTATTATTATAATATTAATCATAACCATTATAGTATTTATCATTATAAAGAAACAAAAATTCTAAAAGTTCTGTGTGTGTGTGTAATTTCAATTTTATTAATGAAAATCATAGGCATCATCATTTAAGTGAAATTGTGTTTCTTTTTTAGTAAACTTTTGTGTGTAACGTCTGTTGAGATATGAAAAGAATTTTTCCTATCAAAATTTCAGTTACAACAAAATTCGATTCATTATAAACCATAATAATAAAAATATCGTACAAGATGTGCCAACAAAATTAATTTAATGTTTGCACCTTCAATTTGAAATTTGTTATGAAATTATTTATGTTTCGTTTAAAAAATGCACACAGAACTCTGCTGAAAATACTCATGAAATGTATTTTTAAAGTTTTAATTGTTTTAGTTATGTTATAACAAAGAATATCTAAAATATATAAAAACAATGAAAATATTGTACAATAATTAAATTATTAATTCAAAAATGGTATATGATTGAATGCGATCTAATAAATAACAATAACAATATCAAACAACTTGAGCAAAATAGAAATTCGAAATAGTAAAATACTTCAACAAAAAAAAAAAAAGAACAAAACAACAACAACTAAAAAATTTAAATAAAAAAACAAATTCTAACTTCCCATTTATATTTGTTGTGATGATTAATTATTAAATTGGTTCAATAATATAGAAATTCAATTTTTGAACATTTATAAAGGAAAACTAAACAAAAAAAATGCAAAAAAAAAAAACATACATACATACTCTTTAATATCATAATTATACTCTTAGCTAAACTAAAAATTATTTAAAAGCCATTAACAAATTTATAATTAAATATTTAACAATACAATTCCGTGGCAAAAGAAGAAATTAATAAAAAAAAAGAATGTGTATTGAGAAATATAAGAAAATTTAGTAAATAAATTGAATTGAACAAAAGAAAAACTGTTAAATTATATAAATATTATATTATTATTCTGAATTTAAAAAATATTATATATTAATATATTAATGAAATGCAAAATAAACAAACAAAAAATAATAATATTCCAAAAAAACACTTTGAATTATTTTCCACTTTAGAAACCTCTTTCAGCATAAAAAAAAACAAACAACAAACAAAAAACAAATAAAAATGCATTTGATTTCTGTTTGATTTAAAATCTGTTTTTTTTAAGTTTTTTATTATTTTCATTACGCTTATACAATATTTTTGACTATGGAATTGATTACCAAAAAGAAATTATAATAAAATGAAGTTCATGTTTCCTTATGATCCAGTTCAATGCGTTATTTTATTGTTTGTTTCCGTGTTGGTTGTGTATTTTTAATTTTAAATAGAATAAGCACTAGCTTTGTATACATATATATATGTTTGTTATCTTGTTTTTTGTTTTGTTTTATTTTCTTTTTTTTTTTTTTTTGTCTTCATGTTAAGTTAAGCATTGACAAAGTCTTACTTCAATGTAAAGTTGTTTATTTTATACCACTGGTTTGCCCATTTCGTAAAGTTTAAGTAACGTAAAACTATAACGTCTTGTAAATTAATTAAAATTATATTAATTTTACTATTGTGTATCTTTCATAATGGCTTTAATGTCCTCGGCATCTAAGGTTTCGTACTTCAGAAGAGCTTCGGCTAAAGCTTTATGTTCTTTTGCGTGTTTTCGTAATATTGCCTTGGCCCGTTCATAGCTTTCATTGAGAATGCGCTTAATTTCAGCGTCCACAGCTTCCACAGTATTGGGTCCCAAAGTCTCATTCGGATATAGCCCTTTGGAGCTTTCAATGGTTCGTAGGCCCACTTTTTCCGACATGCCCCAGTCTTTAACCATATGTGTAGCTATAGAAGTTGCTTGTTTTAAATCACTACTGGCACCTGATGTTATTTTGTCCGCTCCAAATATTATCTCCTCAGCCGCACGTCCACCCATCATGGTATCCATCATAGCCAACAGTTGCTGTTTTGTCACATGATAACGTTCTTTCTCAGGTATATAAGCAGTGTGACCCAATGAGGGCCCTCTTGGCATAATGGTGACTTTATGCAGAGGATGGGATTCCTAATTTATTGGTATTTGTAGATGTTTTTTTGTGTTAGATATTTGTTGGTCTTTTTATTTTATTAAAATATGTTTACTAACCTTGGTATAATAGGCCACTATAGCATGACCACCTTCGTGATAAGCGGTTATAAGATTAGCTTCTTCGTCGGGCAAGCGTGCTTTACGTTCAGGTCCCATTAAAACTTTATCACGAGCAGTTTCTAAATGTTTCATTGTTACAGTCTCTGCGCCATCAATAGCCGCTCTGATAGAAAATATTGCAGTTTTTTTTTTGTTTAATTAATTATTTATACAAAGATTAACACGCAACATAAACACTTTTCGATTATAAAAAACAATTACAAACTTAAAAGCAAATAAACTTTAATAACAAAGCACATTTTTAGATTTCAAATTTTAATTTTAATACAAAAGCCTATTTATTATTGTAGGAAACTTTTAAGCGTTCATTAAGTAATGAAATATGCCCCAACTAAGGACCTTACGCGTTAATGTAGATTAATCAATACGTCCAAAATAATATAATTTCTAACATAGCATAATAACGTATGTAAATATTAATTAAAAAAAAGAAATCCCATTGGAATTCAAATCCTATTGGAATTCGTATAAACTTATAAACTGCTTATATGTCAATAAGAATTTTGATCAATTATTTATAGATTACCACTTACCTTAAAGCTGCTTGATTAATCATATTTTCTAAATCAGCACCCGTAAAACCAGATGTACCTCTAGCTAACATATCTAAATCGATTTCATCATGTAAAATTTTTGCGAGATACAATGTAATGATCTCTTTCCGTCCTGAGAAATCGGGCGTACTTACAACAACCTTTAATAAAAGAACGTTAAACTGTAGGAACTTGTTTTAAATTAAACACAGAAAAAACAAACTAACCTCGACGTCAAAACGACCCGGCCGTAAGAGAGCTTGATCCAAATCATCACGTCTATTGGTGGCACCCAGCACTATAACGCCAGCATTCTGATGAAAACCATCCATTTCGGATAGCAACTGATTTATAGTTTGATTGGCATAAGGATGTAAAACTGAGTTTGTACGTTTAGCGCCTACTGAATCAATTTCATCAATGAAAATGACACACGGAGCTCGCTGTTTGGCTGCCTCTAAAAATGTTTAAAATATAAAATAATGAATAGATGTTCAATATAAAAATATAAGAAATAATTAGAAACTTACTAAATAAATCGCGTACACGTCTGGCACCCTGACCAACTAAAACTTCATCAAATTCAGGACCAGCAGCGTGGAAGAATGGTACATTAGCTTCTCCGGCTACAGCTCGAGCCAACAATGTTTTACCAGTACCGGGCGGTCCGACCAACAAAACCCCTTTAGGTAATTTACCTCCCAAATTCGAAAACTTTTCAGGACTTTTAAGAAATTCAACAACTTCTTTCAATTCCTGTTTGGCTTCATCGCAACCTTTAACATCTTCAAAAGTAACATGAATTTCCTCAGGATCTACTTCAACCTGATTGCCTAATTGTATACTTTAGTATAATGGAAAGAATAAATGAATCGAAATTTTGACGTTTATAAATACAATATTAATTTACCGGAACATGGAGCCATTAGAGGAAGAGAACAGACTGATGAAGATGCCAATGAATACGACAATTACTAACAATTGCTGAAAGACCTAAGTTTTTAAATAAATAATCCACTAATTTATTATTTAACGCAGAATGGGGCTAACAATGCATACCTTCAGATATTTCATAGTTTTGCCAGACTTTGGATGATCTTCGGAATTAACAGCCGCCAAATAACCTTCAGCAAAAGCTAATTTTATATTCGATTCTTGACTTTTTTCTGTGCCACCTTCTGACGTTTTCTGAATTAGTTTTTTTAAGGTTTCCGAACTATTTGACAATTCATTTTCCAACTTTTGTGGATTGCCACTAAAAGCTGTTCGCAGGCGAGATGCCACTGTAGGATTACGCTTTAATTCAGCAGCTATGGAACGATCGGTCTTAAAACTACGTACAAATTTTCTATATCCAACCAAACACATGTAAAATATATCATTAAAATTGAGAATATGAATCTAATTTTTAGTTTGGATTTGGGAATTCATTGACTTTGGGATTTTCCTTTAAAGAAAGAATGAATCCCGACCTATACAGGCTTTAGAGCCAGTTGAATGGGAATTCCCAGTCTAGAATTCCAAAATCCAAATTTACAACTTTTATTTCTACTTACAATTGATGTTGAGGTATTAGAGTTTGCAATAATTTGGAATACTTTTGTGGAGGCATACTTTGAGCCAAAGCATTATTGAATGTTATTTCAATTAAATGACGCGACTTCTTCCCCTTGACGCGCCTAACTTCTATACCGTCCAACTGCTGCAGATGTAAGCCCAGCATGGTTTTGGCCTTGTTCAACATATGATTTAGCCTTTCCGATTCAAAAAAGTTGATGGCGGTTGCACTATGCTGATTGACCATGTGACGCAAGTTTTGCGGTACTCTAATCATATTCTGGGACGATGCTGTCATTGCCGCTGACTTTGTAGACAAACTGTCTGCATCGCGTCTTTTGCTCGGTTGAGCTCTGCTAGTATTGTACGTTCTCCCTGTAACTGAACCACTTTGCACTTTATTTTTATTTGCTGTATAATATTGATGAGTAGGTTTACGGCCAAAGTTTCCCAAATACAGATAGGGCTATAAGAAAAACCATCAATTAATTAGGGATGCTCTCTATGTCCAAATGAAAATAACTGATAGACTTACCAAAGAATGTGTATAAGCACAAAACATTTTCTGTTTTTCTTAACTAAATTTGTAAAATATTTAATTTAATTTTAGTTTTTTTCTACTAAATCTAGGAAATCCTTCAGAGCCAACAAAGATAATTTACGCGATGACAGCTAATATGTCATAACCGATTACTCGCGCCCAGCTGTCAAAAGAACATCTCTGTCTTGGCTCTCACCAAAAACTAACAGTGAACCAACACTGCTTCTTGATTTTTGGTCAATTTCAGCAAACTTTTAACGAAAAATATGAAAAATAAAAATTTATTTCCTTTTTTATATGAGACTAGAAAAATATAGGTACGGAAATTTAATTATTCCAAAAATGACAATAAAGTCATGGCATAAAAGCAAACACGAAAGAATTTTTTCAGTGTAACAACAGCTGTCAAACTTGGCAGCATTGTGTGAGATTTGTTTATATTTTGCATTTGCGGTATTGGTCTTCAGTTTAATTGTGAAAGAAATTGTCTTTATTGAAAAGTTATAAAATAATGACAATTTTATATAAGGTTCAAAATCCTGGAGGTAATAAGGATGGCCATCTACTACTCAACTGTGTATTGTGCACGATATCGTGCAAAAATCTTGTCGCCTTTTGCGTGCACCAGGGATTAGAAAGCACCATTTCTGTGTGCGACATAGTGACACCATGGCAAAGTTTTAAATTGAATATTTCTAAAAATATTGTGACCGTTTTAGAATGGAATCAAACGGGTGAGCTATTATTGGTCGGCTATAACAATGGCTATTGTGAAATTTGGTCCACCAAGCAACATGCCATCAATAGCTGGATTATGCTGTACAAAGCCAATTTGCCCTGTGAAGAAATACTGAGCGGCAAATTCTTCCACAACGGCAAGAAAGTATATTTTAATACACACAAAAAAGATTTGCAAGCCTATTCGGATAAATTCGAAAGAATGGATTTTAGACCCACGCTAACCCACTTTGGGAATACACCTGTAGAAGGAGTATTTGTTATGACTGCCTCCGGGTTGTTGGGTGCGTTTGTTATACCCAAACTACAGCCTTCAGTAGATAACATGATTTCGGGCAATTACGTTGTCTCAGAGCTAAATGTGTACACGCACTCCATAGCGTTGTCGCGAAATTTCATTGCCCATTGCAGTGTTAATTGGTGTCCTACAGGTTGTTTTAGTGTGGCCGTCAATAATTGGAATGAACCTTTAATAAATTGCTATAAGGTTAGCCTGGAAAGAGAGTCAGAGGATGGAGTATCCATAAAATGCAGTTCATTGGCTAGTATATTCCTTGCAAAAAACGATCTAGACAGCAAGCAGGTATCACACTTGCGTTGGCGTACTCTAAATGGTGAAGAGATTTTGTTCGTCGTATACGACTGCTTAGAAGGCAGCTTTATTGAACAGTGGATACTAACTAAGAAACATCAGGCGGTCCACAAACTTTTGCAGAAGAATAAAAGTGATTTTGTGCAATGGGAACAATGGGAGATATCTGCAAGTATATCGCTGCCTTCAAAAGTAAATGATGTTTGCACGACCAAACTGCCTTCGGAGGTTATGCTTATTTTACTTACTTTGCGCGACAACTCTGTGCAAGTTTTGGAAATGGGTTTGAAAAAAATCGGCTCTACAGTATTTGAGCGTATGGCTGAAGAGCAACAACGCTTATCGTGTAAACTTTTAACTTCAGATGTAACATACTTAAACCAATTGCTGGTCGTGTTTGACAACTTTGGACAAATGTATGCCATGCAAGTACCCACAAATCATTATGACAAAAATTTTAAAATGAATCCTCTATCGCTGCCAGTAGCATTGTTAGAGTACAGCATTATTACTGGGATCGATGCAAGCGATATTATAATGTTAAACCTGCCCAACCTCGAGATGATGGCCGAGAAACTGACTGAGAACTTTACACGACAACATAATTTTACAAGACAATTCTATTATTCGAATTTTCTATCGTTAAAAAGCAATCTCTGCCGTATTCAATCGAAACAACAGGATTTTGATAATCTTATTACCCTACACTCAATATCAATAGCATTTAAATCACTATTACGTCCTTCGGATCTGAGTTCACAGGATAAAGGCCCCGCTGAGAATTTGTCAATGATACTTTCCGATCCCAATCCCCAATACAATGATGTAGACAAAGTTATATGTGTGGTAGATGCTAAGGACTTTACCGTGGAGCCGGCAACTTTGCAAAGTCTACAGCAACTGATACAGTGGGTAGCCGATTTGGGCTTGAACATACTTAACAAATTGCCCGAAGAAATTATGAAAACGAAATTTAATAAAAAACATGGATATGACATTAGCCGTGATATGATAGCTATTGGCAGCATACGAGAATTACTGGTCATGATACGCATATGGGGCCTACTAAATACACAGTGCTTACCCATCCACACCAAGTCTGTAGAAAATTTTGATGTATTGCCTGTACTCTTCAGACTTTTAACCCGGCTTTATCAGAATCCTAATGAACCCGATGATGGTCTGCTGGATGATTGCAGCATCCTGTCAACACAAGTCTTAATATCTAATCGCCAGCTGAATACACCGACAACATTATTAAATAGTCATGCCACTGCTAAACTGTTTCCATTCGTTTTCCAAACATCTGTGGAACCTTTAGCTCTACAGGACCTGCACTACGATGAAGTGGTATTTGCAAATAGCCTTCGGGATGATGTTAGCAACTTACATTTGGGATCTAAAGTCAAGTCCGTAAGAAAATGCGTACGTTGCGGCTTTATCAACAATATTAACAGAAACACCAAGACATCGGCTTTGAAAGCCTGGTACCAGAGATGGCAATATTGTCATTGTGGAGGTTTTTGGCTTACAACGTAGATTTTTTAGGTTTAAGTTTGACAATAAAGTTTTAGTTTTAGAAAAATTACAACAAGGGTGTAATAAACGTATTTTGGATGAAGATAAGCGAATAACTCTTTGAAATTGGTTGTTGAGTATTGATTTTAATGCTTATTCGGTTGAAAATTATTTTAAATTAACACAGGTTCGTTTCTCGGGCGATGCAGTTTATTTTGCAACTTTTCTGTCTGGAAGAAGATTCTCATACTGGATAACTCCCTATATGCACTGGTGTTAGGGTCTTTTGTAAGAATCTCGAACTAAAGCTGCACTGTAGATTGGATCACAGCATCTATCAGCTGAATATATTTGCTATTTCAAATACCTAGCTAGCTCCGCTCTGGTATGTTGTAAGTCATGACTTGCTCTTTGCTGTTAGGAGTACATAAGAGCGCATGAACAAGTTGACACTTTTGCTAAACTGGTATCCCGCTCTGTTATTCTCCAATCTAACACTTGTATGGACTTATCCGGAGATTGGTTAGATAAAGAATGCTGTGTGGCCATGAGCCTTAAGTCGCTTAATGATTGATGGTAGAACCGGCTTGTTTCTGGAGCCTGACAAGTCCACCGTAAGAGTAGTGGCAGTGTTTCACAGCATAGATCAGGGATAGATCTTAGCCAGACTATTGTCGAGTATGCAGAGAAGAGGAAGAGTTGAAGACTATAGCTCATCTCCTCTGTAACTGTCCGACCCTTAGTAGGAGAAGAACGGATAGGGGATTCTTTAAATTCTTGGGAGGCATGTAATGGAAATGAAATTTCCGAGTAACTGATCAGATTCTGTTAGTATCAGCATAGCTTAGATTCTTAGCTGTTTGTATTACATCTCATTGGACAAAGTATAAAACCACAAATTTTTTTCTTAAAGTGTACAACACTGTCAAATATGTACAACAAAATTCGCTTTTATAGAAGCACTCTGTCAGACAGCTGATTGAGTCCAGCAAATTTGCTTCGCTCTTTAGCCGGTAATTGTTTTCTTATAAAATTTAATAGAAATTGTGTAATTTTTATATCGAAATACAAAGATGAATTCACCTGAACCTATGCAAAGACAACAGCATCCCTTGGTAAGCAACGTGATTCATAAAATCGAAAAGAAATCAAGACGAAATTCCCTATTCATTCCCTTGCAGGCAAATTATCAATTTTCTTCCGAAGAATTGAGGGTATTTCGTGAATGTAATACAGAATCGTTCTACCAACGTTCTTTGCCTTTAGGTACAGCATTTGGTTTGGCGGCTTATTTTGGTGTCAAGCAAGGACATATTCCAGTAAGTAGGGAAATGACTCTGAAATCGGCCTCTTTGTAATTCTAGAATACTTGTGTATTTCATGCTTTTATAGCCCAATATTAAGTATGGTGCAGTGCCGAAGGTAATTGTAGGCGTAGTTTTGGGTTATTTTATTGGCAAATTTAGTTATCAACGGAAATGTGCCGAAAAGATAATGGCTTTGCCCGATTCCCGTTTAGGTGAAATTTTAAGGCAACGAAAGAACCAGGGTGGCTTATCAGGGTATGCACCTGATCAAAACTTAAGCATGGGTATGGCTTTGGGTCCATTTACACCCAACGCCAATGATGTATACACTGATGTAGATATACAACCAAAGAACAAAGGCAATGCGCTTAATTTGGATGTAGAATCGAGGCCTTCATTCGCCGGACTTGATGACACCTATCGTCCTAGTTTAGATAGTAAGTTATGGTTTATTTTTTAAGGTATTTATATTTTCTAGCTTTACTTGCAGGCACCACCACCCAACAAGTGGATGCCGATATACCATTGGACCCAGTGAAGCCGGGTACCAACTATGAGGAATTGCGTAGACGTAACCGTGAGGAGTATATGAAGAAACAACAAAGTCCCTATTCTCAGCCTTTGCCACCGGAGGTGCCAGTAGTTCTACGACAACATGAAAGACCTCAGGCGCCCAGCAGTGGCGGTGGTGGTGACACATCTGCTAAGAAATTGCAAACAAACAAGTATGGTGATGCCTGGGTCGAGTGAGGCTGTTACTCTAATATAATAAGTTTGCAAAAACAATTTCCTCAAACTTCTTTTGAAAAACAATTTATTTTAATTTTAAAATAATTTATATTTTGTTAACAAAAAAAGTATGTGCTTCACTGTTTTAATATAATTTATTGTAATAAAAAAGTTTTTAATATGTTACTGGAAAATGGAAGCCCTGCTTCTGAAAGTGATGTTCAGGTGATGCCTTCAATTAATTAAAACTGGCTGGCTATCTATCAATTCAATTTACCAACTTCATACAAATAAGCACCCAATAGTTTAGTCTGAAAATACATTAAAAAAATATTCAATTTAAATATTAATAAAAATAAACAAATACTTACGCCTTCGATGTAGTTGAAGATATCAATCTTTTCATTTTGAGAATGGGCACCATCATCACATGCACCTACGGGTATTAGGATAACATTTTTACCAGTGGCCTCTTGCAAAGTAAGAGTAACCGGTATGGAACCACCTTCGCGTGTCATATCAGGCTCAACATCAAAGACATACTTAATGGCCTTTTTGGCGGCTTCGTAATGAGGATGATTAGGATCTTCGGTCCATGGTTTGCCAGCGCTTAACATCTTTACGACCATTTTATTGGGTGAACCACGCTCAGCCCATTTATCATTCAAATATTTAGTTACACATTCGGTAATGTGGTCCGGATCTTGATTAGGCACAATACGTATGGAGAACTTGCCAATAACCTTTGCAGGAATAACAGTCTTGGCACCAGGCTCTGAAAAGGCACCTTCGATACCGTGAATAGACAAAGATGGATAGCGCCATCTGTGCATTAGCAATTGGGTTTTGTTTTCTTTATGTGGCAGTTGTTTGGCTCCAATATCGCTCCTATAGGTAAGTAAATAATAAAAAAAAAGAATACAATACAAGCCTTACTAAATGTGAAAATGATAGAATCGTGCAATCAAAACAGTTTTGCAGCAATGGACACAGTTTATTAGCCTGTTTTGAATACCAATTTGATGGTTCCTACGTAACATTCTTATAAGTAATAAACTATAAATAAACAATGCAGCCTACACACTTCAGAATTTCGATAAAACTTGCATACAATATATTGCTTACGAGCGATGTTTTTATATCATATCTACTGGCATACATAGATTTTCAAATTAAAAGAAGCGGTACAACTATATTTGGTGCCACTACATAAACAAAACAAATTTTCTTTTCCAACAAGTTTGAAGCAGACCTTTAAATCGTAACAATTTCCTACAATAAATTCATACTGTCACTAAGAGTACTGTTGACACTATTTAATCTTAATCTTTCATAAAAAAAGGTGCTATGTATGATATGAGAAATAAAATGTTATCTTACTTGTAATCTTCAACTTCATAATCAATGGTTTCGTAAATTTTATGTTCATTGTGCAGTAATGGGGCAATCTACAATAAATAAATCATAATTAAATCCCATTTCATACTTAAATAAAAAAAGTAAAATTTATTAGCACAAGTCCACTTACGTCTCTCTCAATACCGGGCACTTGAATATTGGTTTCTTTATCCACCAAAGTGCTTAGCAACCAACACAAATCAGGCATGGCCTCATGCACAGTACCACCGAAAACGCCACTATGCAAATCTTTTTGAGCACATTCAACTTCAACGGTATAGTAGACTAAGCCACGAAGACCATAGGTGAGACAGGGACGTTTTTTGCCCAACCAATAATTGTCCGAGATGCACACATAATCAACATTGCTTAAGAAACTATCTTTAAGGCTCAGTAACAAATCATCTAAACCAAGACTGCCACTTTCCTCCATGCCTTCCAAAACAAATTTAATATTCACTGGTATATCAATGTTTAGCTTTTGATAAGCTTCGATAGCATGAATCCAACAAAGTACAGGACCCTTGTCATCAGTAGCACCACGTCCATAAAGCTTGCCATCTTTTTCGGTAAGAACAAATGGTTCAGTATCCCAGCCATCTTCTTTCAGAGCTGGTTGTACATCTAAGTGACCATAAACGACAACGGTCTTCTTTTTAGGATCCTATAAATAATAAAGTGCAAAAAATAATACAAATAAAGTTTATTTTATTTTTTTTTTGTATAAACAAATTGACTTACAGTTCCCAGAGTGCCCAACAAGACCTTGGGCAAAGGAATTTTTTCACCATTTGGCAAATCCTCTTCTCCAATATCGATCAATTGCGTTTCAGCACCCAAAGCTTTCAATTTGTCTTCGGTCCATTTGACCATACGATCAATTTCACCACGTTTTTCAGGCCATGCCGAAACCGATGGTATGCCTACGGCTTCTTTTAGCGTATCGATGTATTTTTTCTGATTTTCACCAATAAGTCTATGAGGAAAATTATTAAAACAAAAGTATTTCATATAAAAGATGTAAAATCAACATAATGTTTTAAAAAATATGAAAAATAAAACTGCTTATGTAGCTGACAATTAATTGTCAATTGTTGGTACATACAAGCAAAAAAAAAAATAAAATAAAATAAAAATTGATAAGTTGCAGATAACATTCCTTTTATCTTCTGGAAAAGTTTCTGTTTTACTCTTTACCATATCTATATATATACATATGTGTATAATAAATTATTATATATTTAACAACAAGAGTTTATAAAAAGAAAATAACATGACTAAGTATTATTATCACTTTCATTATACATTCATAATAATAATAATAATTATTATTATTATTAAAATGCAATTGTAACCCCATATCTGTATGTAAATACATGCAAACAATATTCACTATTTATCAGTAAGAATTGTTATTTTGTTGCATTTTGTTTACAAACTGAAACAAATGCAAACTGGACAGATGGTAGTGGAGTTACAAAGTTGTTGTCATATTAAAAGATAAAATTATTTTCCTTTTTTAAGCATAAGCCGTATTTTTTTGTATCGTATTGAAATTAAAAATAGATAATCGAAATATTTGCTTAGCTGCACAACAGTAGAAACTGTTATTAGAGAATGCAAATATTTTCATCTGTTCTGTTCAGTACTCCAAATATTAAATATATTTTTCTTGTGGAATTTAAAGCTATTTTACATTACAATGGACAATGCACGCTTGGTATTCGACAGCTTAATCCTGAAACTTGCACAATTTTATTATTGCGACAGTTTTGTTTTAGACAATTTTTATTGCAATAAGAATTAACATATTTTCTAATTTGACTTTATTGCAATCGGCTTCCTTTTTCCATTCATGCTTCAGAGTGCATAAAATAATTACTTGCTGTTGCATTTATAATTACAACACCTAAAACCTGTGTTTGCATTCGTTTAAAGACAATGTAATTTGAATTAATTGGTGTTAAGTGTATGTCAATTGTATTCAATTGATTTGATTCTCCCTTTTTTTAATTTCGCTGTCAACAGGAATAAATTACAATTAAAAATTATACAAAAAAAGGTATTCCCATTATGGTAAGTAATGTGAAAATAAAATACAATTTAGCCTAAATGGTAAGTAACAAAGATGCTTAACTATTTTCATGCCTAATATGAGTTCAATAAAGTCTATTTTTATTAGAATTAAGCATGGAACCCTATAATAATTCTTATTTGAAATCTGTATACATTTGACCAAGTTAAAGGCACTTGTCATAATTTGTTGTTATCATTTGAAATCATATTGTTGACAAATTCTAATAAATTTATAGCGATGATAAGAACTTCTTATTTATTATGGACGGTTCATAAATCTTGGCAAGATATGTACAAAAGTACGTATTCTAGAAACTTTTTTTGGGATATTACTTTTAAATTGACTTATGAGAAATAAGGGACTTCTGCAGAAGTTTTAACATAGCGAGGAAGCGAGATTGTAATGCTGCTGTTTTTCATTGTCCAGGAATAGGAAAGGAATACTGGTACTTATTTCTTACCTAATCTAAATTATTACATTTTCAATCCATTTAGCGATAATGGTTTCAATTTTTAGGAAAGTGGTGGCAGCAACAAAATGTAGGTAAAATGTGTTCCTGGATCGCTTTCATAAAAAACCACAAATACAATGTTAACTCGACTTTTTTTTATCCCATTAAACCATTTCCTGGAATTTACTCGTAGTGTGGTTACAACAGCAGTGGGCGTTATCTTTCTAAACCAAGTGAAAAATCACAATCCAACCACCAGCAAATTTATTAAATTAAAGAAACCCCCGAGTATAATCGCTTTTAATTAATATTTTCTCCAGAGTTCTTTTGATAAAAATCCAATTATTCAATTCCATTGCCTTAATTTTTCAGGAAAAAAAACAAAGGAAAATTCCCATTAAGAAAATATCTTTACTTACTTGAATACCTGCTTAAGTTCACTGGGTAAATCAGCCATGATTTGATTAATTTTTTTAACTTTCAAATTGGCAAAAAAATTAATTTATTTTCTATATTTATAAAATTATACAGAAATTCAGACACACACACGTCAGTTGAATGCACAATAGAAATTGTTGATGAACTTAAATTAGAAAGAAAAATTAAAATACGCTTTGCCGGTTTTACTTATTCAATTGGAACAAACGAACGAACAACTTTCCTCCAGTTTTTTTTGCTTAATATTGTTGCGGGCAACAAAAACACCGTTTAAATACTCGCTCAACCTACACACCGCACGAAAAGATAACAAAACAATAACAACTAAGTGTGCTCTTTGACTCAAAGCTTTGTTTAAATAGTAGAGGCCTTTAGAGAAAAATATGTGTATATTATTAAAGTAATTAAATTACAATTGATTAAACTATTATCTTTTGTATACAAACAAATAAATAATATGTATCTTTGTTAAATTCTTATAATAAATGAGCCATTACTCTCATTTATAGAATTAGGCAGCAGGGATGATAAATGACACCAATGAAATGGTAGCAAAAAAGTTTTAAAAAAGTACTTTTCGGGTTGAAAAAGTATCAAATTTTGAATTATTCATATTTTTACACAAATTTTCCTTTTCAAATTATATTAAAGTAACATTTTTTAATTTTTTTTTAAATAATTTATTCAAGCTTTAACAAAACAAATAATACATAACAATTCATGCGAACAAACAAAATATAAACATTTAAACCAAAAATAAACAAAACATTTCATTTAAGTATATAAAAATGAGGTACATTTTTAGAAGATCGATATTAAAAATCATTTTTAATGACTTTATTTTTGTTTGGATAACATTTTGTTGTTAATTTTAATATTGTAACAACAAGAATCTGTCGACTTTAATAAATCTTTCGTTTGTATTAAACTAGATACGGTTGAAACATGGGTTACCATATCACATTCTCATTTGAGAAAGTGAAATTTAGGTAAGTTAAGAAAAAGTATCAAGTATATCACGGTAGTACCTAGGTACTTGGGAGCGTCAGAAAGTATCAAAAAAATACCAAAGTATCAACTTTATCATCCCTGTTAGGCAGTACTCTCATCTGGTTTGAGTGTTTTACAAAAGTACTGCCAAGTTTGAAAACCATTTCATGAAAACAGTGGCAGCATTCGGTATTCTTTTCAATTTGCTTTTAGCGCTTTTAATCGCAGACTTTGATTTGAAAATTACTAACCGGGGCTAACACGATCCATTTTCGCCTTTCAACGTTGAACACACAGTTTGTTAATAACACGAAACGGAATTTATTATCAATATTGCTCGCAATAGCGGATGTTCGCATTTCGATAACAGTCCAGTTTTACTTTCAATATTCTCTTTAAATTTTTTCACAAATTCCAACATATTGATAGCTGTGACGTGAGCTTCATGCAATTTTACCTTCAATTATAAATTAATTTCTGTTTTATCATCAGGTATTCATTAAGAAAACTACAGTGGCAGAATTTTTGTGAAATCTAGTTTAAATACATCAGCTATTTTGTTGAGCAAATATTGAATCACTTATTAATAGCAAAATCGGTTACCAATTGGGTTTCAATTTTTGAGATTGAAAAAGTTTGGGAAAAAGCAATAAGTGATTTGAAATCAACGGGTAGTATGAAAATTTTATTTTCGTGCAAACCCTATAAAATAAAATTGTCACTTAGGCGATTTATTATAATATAACTACTTGACATATCCGCAAATTGACAACACCAAAATTTTACATTGCGTTGCCAATCGCTTGCCGACTTCTCATTTTATTTTTGTTGTTGCTGTCTTCTTGACAGAGATTTTTATTCCCTCATTCTTCGGGTGAAGTTTTTTACACAACGTTGCAATTGTTAGTGGAGGAGAGAATTTGTAATTCATTTTCTACAATATATCTGTATATTTCTTATTTTTTTTTAATCTAATAAAACGATTGTAAACTTAAATTAGGTAATTAATTGGCTAATGATATAAAATTACAAAAAGAGAAATGTAATGGAAAGAAAAAATTAAATGCAAAAGAAGTGGTATATTTAAAGTGTTGAATACAAAAGTGCATATTTTTTTATTTCAATCAACAAAAACAAAAAAGCCTTGAGACGTTGAAAAAGAAAAACACCAACACACAAAATTTTACCCAAATCAAATAAAATAATGCCGATCAACAACAACGCCTCTTAAAAAATATTAAAATCGTATTAAAAAATAAATAAAAAAGAAGAAAAAAAAAATTAAATAAAAGGGGGAAAAAAAGTATGAACATTTATATGGAAATTAAGGTGTATGAACTAATTAACTTTTTTATTTGCTCATAAACTGGGAATGCTGCTGTTAATAAACAACAAATATAATGATGATTGAAACATTTGGTTATTGAGCATTTCATTAAGAAATTGTTTTTTTTAATTTCATATACAGCTACAATAAGAATCACTAAACCGTAACTCTAACGTCATACCATTCTTTCATTTCATCTTTTTTTTCTATTATAATTTTTCTCTGGTGTGTTTTTGTTTTCTTGGAGCTTCTTTAGCGTTAAAGAAAACAGAGCTTAAAAAAGTATTATATGAAAAAGAATTAATATCTATATATTTTTTTGTTTACCGTTGTTGTTGTTCTTACGGTGTTAGTATAGTTTTTATTTTCTTTCAAACTATTTTTGTTTGGCAAATATCGTGTAATAATTCAAGCAAACTAACAACACCATACACTACTACTACTCATTACAGTACATTCTCTTGGTTAGTAAAGGCATGTACAAATGTTTGTTTAGTTAAATATTAGAATCAGTGTTGCCAGTGGTCTACAAAGAAAATATAAATACAAGTAAGAAATTACCACAAATAGTGTTGAGCATAGTCAAATTACTGAACAAGTTAATTCACTTCTGTTAGATTGCGATAACAAATTGCTGGAATACATTACATATTACATCATCACCTGGTTTTTCAACTGAGCTGTGCATATAATTTAGGGGCTCTCCACTCCCTTTCGTATTTCTAAAAGCAATAAAAGTTATAATTTGCAAACTGGATTAGTAGATGTATAGATTAAAATAACGGCAACACTGTTTTGTGGAGCAGTGATTGTTATTTTTGTTGTCGTCGTCATATGTTTTTATTGTAATTTGTTAAGTTGTTGTGTTTCGGTTTTTTTTTTATGTTATTCCGATTTTATTTTTACTTTTGTATTTACCATGTTCTATTTTAATAAATCGCTCTATTCGCTTTACAGTTATTTTCGAACTTCCATCATCATACAAAACGGCAAAAAGTCTCTGTGACAAGAGACACAGCAACATCATCATCATCACCATCCTCACCATCCTCATACTACACACATACATTTACCATTGCTTACAAAAACAAATGAAAACAAAAGCAATCATCAAGCAGCAGTAGGGAAACTGACTAGCAAACGCATACACAATTACAAGCTAAAAGAATAACAACAAAATAATAAAATAAAAAAAAAAAATAAAAAGAAAATTATATGTACATATGTACTGAAAAACAAAAAAGAGAGAAACAAACAAAACAGTGTGAAAAGGGAAGGGACAATAAATAGTATTCTATTGTCAGCCGGTCGTTCGGTAAATCGTTCCGTATATCTGTGAAAGTTTAAATAATTTGATACCAATTTCGGGTTTGTTTGTTGTTTTGATATTAATTTTGTGCAAAGTAATTACAATATCCAATATATTTTTTGTTTTTGTTGCAAATATTGTTTAATACAATTGACATTATTCTTATTATATATTTGCATAGTGTTAAATAATTGCCCATTTGTGGAAGAAGTTGTTGTGTTGTGTATATGTGTATTTCCTTAATCAGAGTGAGTGAGTGTCAACAGCCAACGGCCAACAAGCAACCAACAAATAAGCCAGCCCGTCAGTCATTAGCATTGCTAGACCAGACAAGATTTCAAAGAGGAGAATACTAACGAGGTTGTGTTTTGCTGCATGTGCAGTTGAATTTTTTTCCATTGTTTGGCCATCCAATCAACCAACACTGTTTGCTTAAATGGTAAAGTTGCATTTTATTTTATATGTATTTTAAATATTTTATATTTATTTATTTATTTATTACATATGTATATGCATATGTATGTATATATGTATTTATGTATGTTTTTACTGTATATGTATTTTAATTTTGTAATTTATTGTCCGTCTTATAGATTTATTTTGTGTTTATTGAACGCGTGTTTGTTTCTTTATTTGAGCGCATGCATGATCATTTACTTTAAAGTGCTTGTCACTGTGTCCTTTACAGTAGTCGTTTTGCCAAAAAAAAATCGTTATTTTCTTTTTCTCTTAAATGACTTTCATTTGGCTTGGCACTAAAATCATCATCAACTTCACTTCATATGGAAACAAAAGTTTCCAAGTTGTATTCCAAAAAAAAAAAAAAAATCAGAATACATGGCATGTTCAATACGATATTTGTATAACTCTTCCCTTATTTTTCTTTCCATTTCATACCATTCTTTAATGCTTTAATTTATTTATTGTAATATATCTTCTTATTTTCCTTTTCTTTTACATACACAATAGTGGGTATAAAAGTAGCGGTATGATATATAAAGGCTTAGCACAATATTTAATAACTCATAATCATTCATTGTTTTTGAAGGTCTGGGCATAGCTATACTCAAATATCAGTTTATTGATTTGTCTATTTTACCATCGGTAACTTAATTAATTAAAGTACTATATATAGCATATGAATAAAAGTCAGCCATACTTGTTTTAAAGCTTGCAAGACATTCGAAACTCCTTAAATAAGATGAATGCTTTCAGACGAATGTCTTTTTTTGTACGGATAATAGAAATTCGCCTGTAATCGTTCGTATTGCAGTAACAGCTGATAAATAAAGACATTTTTATTAATTTTATTTTTATTTTTGTGTATCAATATGGGTGTCAGATAACAGGTCTTGTAAAGATCCACCGATTATCAGAAATGTCATAAATAATATTAATATTCCAAAATATAATAGGTTGTAATAAAAAGAAATCCATTATTTGTTTAATAGAGGGCTTTAGTAATTTGTAGAAAAATCGACAGTCAGTTAATTTCGATTTCAATTGTTCAGAAGCTAAACTTACCAAAAAAACCCTTTGATGACATTGGAAACAAGCTTGAATACAAAAAGGTGTTTGATGTATTATTGGGGGGCGTTACAAGTGAAGCTGCCATCAAGTTGGTATGAGAAAAATTAGTGTGGTCATTTTAATTATTTTGCCAATAAGAGTGCGGTTTATTGTAAGGGATTCACCTTTAACAATAGGTATGTGGCTTTAATTTTATGTCTAAACAATGGATTACTCTTTATTACACCTTACATTAGAGTCACTATAAATACGTACACATAAATGGAATAACTTTTATCAGCAGCATTTTATGAATTTATTTAAATGCCAAATTTGGTATTTTGTTTGTATGCAACTTGTTTTTTTAAATTTTGTTTGATTAAAGTTAAAAGCGTTTAAAAACAAATACATTTCTGAGTACAATGCAAAGTTCATTGTACTAAATCGCATTATCTTAGCTAAGGTTAGGAAACTATCTGTATCTCTTATCGTTTATAATCGATTGAGTTTACAAAATTTTAGAATTTATGTAGCGTAGGTAGGTAGGTAGGTAGAATGGGCTTAATATTTAAATGTGCTATAATTATGGCCACTAACAAAGCATGACATCTGTATTTAGGTTAGTTTTTTTTTTTTAATTGTTGTATGTTCAGTTCTGCTTTAATACTTTTGTTATGTACTGTTGTTTTTGTTTGTTTTGTTTTTGTTGTTTTAATGCTTCCTTAGTTGCTGTTTATATTCTTTTTATAGTTTTGAAACTCTGGCTTGGCTTTCATAACCATGTCCAACGAAATAGAATACATTCTGGTGCCAATTACTAAATCTCGTTGTTTTCGCCATATATGTTTTGCTATTGTTTTTGTCATTATTATATGTATATTTATATGTATGTATGTCTGTATTTAGTTGCTGTTTCTGCAATTGTCATCGTCCCCTTTAGCTTTAAATAGTGCGGTAATATTTTCCTTTTTGTTTTATTTTAATTTAATATAATCATTCTTAAAACTTTTTTACGTACTTTTCTGCACGCATTTGTTTGCATGTATGTACATATGTACATAGCTAAGCGTTAGCATTTGTCATTTTCGTATTTTGGTTTTAAGTCTATGAACAGAAAATAGCACAGAAAGCGACACATACATTTACATATGGATGTCTATATGCACATGTTGAATTTTCTATTTTCAATGGATCCCAGTGAGCCAAGAACAAGAACAAGCAGAGAAAATTAAAGTTAATCCCCATGACATGTGCAATAAAGCAATTCTAATTTTAATATTTGCTAGCACCACCATATCTAATTTGAAAACATTTCTTTTTTGTTTGTTTAGATGTTACAGGGGTCCGTCAGCACATCATAAAAACGTTTGTAATTTGTAAAATAATTTATTTCCGTACGATGTGCTTAAAATCTTCTCGACGAATAAATATTTTTCAAGGTATTGAATGTCTCCCACGATGGATACGTGTACTGGGCTTATGTTCGGATAAAATTTTGACATTTTTGTAAAGAACTTAAGCTAAAAATTTCGTTTTTCAAAAACTTTAATGACTTTTTTGTACCAGACTATTGGTTTACATTTGTTATCTGTCAAATGCAAGTCTAAAATGATCCTGATGTTGCAATTACTGCGGTAAGCGCTTGCCTTTGCAAGCATATACATATATTGGTGATATTTTTATCACTAGCTCTTGTTAGGTGAACGAACTACCACTTGGTAGAGTTTCAATTGCTGTTGATGTTGCAATAAGAGTTTCGTTCTACTACCATATATATTGAGAATATGAGCTTTGTGATGAATTACGTTCAACTCTGGCATTCCCATCTTGAATCACTATTTGCAATGATGCGTTACACTTTCACAATAAAAATTTAAAAGAAAAACAATGGCTCTTGAGGACCATACATTATGGTATACTTGTTTAAATGCGTAATAGAACGCTATATTTGTTAATATTTATCTAAAAATGAACATGGTAACACTTGGGGCACCGACCCCTGTGTAGTTTAGTTTTTCACATTTCACATTACATTTGTATTTACTACTATAAGTTATATTGTATATGCATGCTGCCTTTCCTTTAATAATTTCTAAAAAGGAATACTAAAAAGAAATTCTAAAATGAAAGAAATAAATGAAAATAATATTGTTTAGGAGCTATATGTATAACTTGAAAGCGTTTATTTTTAAAGTTTCTACTTAAGGAAAGCCAGTGCATTCTTTAATAATGAAATAATAAAGTGTAAGAAATATGATGCAATGTTTAAAAGCGGTTGCACGGCGATGACTTATATAGATATACATACATTCAGACTATAGATATTTCTGTGTCATCATTTGAAGCTTTAAAAATACAATCAAGTGGATTGTGAAAGCATACGGCCACTGTATTTCGAATTGCAGTATATCCAGGCAACAATATTCGTTGTGGTAATTTCTTTTCGAATACTTGCAATAAATAAAAAAAAATTATTGCTTAAATTCCAAGTATTATTCTCTCGCAACAGAAAGCATCTTTAAAAATAATAAATTTAACCAATCCTGTTACGAATAACATAAATAGAATGAATGATAATAATAAATGATGATACAATTCTATTTTTTCTTAAGATTTTTAAACTCTTTTTGGTTTTGTTTCAACAAATCTTTCTCTCTGTCATTACCATTATAATTTGTATTTTATAAGCTTTTACTATACCATCTAGCTTAGATTTAAGCATTTCATGTGGCTCTCGAATTAGACTGAAAAATACTTGTTATCGTTTGTTATGCAAATTCTTCTATCCGGTCTCTTAAAACGTCATTACTTTGAAAAATAATAAAAAAAAAATCGTTAAAAAATAAACAAAAGCGATAAAAACGAAAGGAAAGGAACAAAAATCAAAAATATCTTGCCGTTAATAAAAATATGCAAATATAAGTCAATAAATAATTAATAAAAATACATATAATAATAATAAACGACTATGTATAAAGAATACGGTAAGCAAGTGAATCATTCATTCTTGTGCTTTTGTTGTTGTTTATTTTTTCTGTATAAAACAATAGTAGTAACAAGGGCATAAAGATTTTATAAAAAATTGTTTCTTATTATTTTGTATTGCTTTTGTATTGAACTGGTTTCTTTTGCAAAAAGATTGTCATGATTAAAGATTAATTCATTTGAATGAAATAATGCTTATTTAAAAACAGAGAGTGTTTTTTCAAAATATGTATACAATTTATTTCTATACACATCTGTACATACATCTGTACATACGTATGTACATGATGACATTTAATATTTGAAAATAAAATAGAAATTAAAATGATTTACATTCTCATGTCACACAACAAGTGAAAGTCTATCATCAACACATAAAGGGTGGATTATTGCATAGCAAATCAGTTTTGCTTTCTTATGTTGTACAATAATTTCTTTCAGTTATTCTTTGTTGCGCTGTGCCTTCAGTTGAAAAACGAAATACTCTCATGGTACTTTCCTTGCACGTGATTCACATGTATTCCATGAATTTAATATGTTGAAAGCTTAAAATAAGCAAATAAATTTTATTTTTTCTTCTCTTTAATACAAATTACATACAAATTCTATTGTTGCATGTAAAATTGAATAGAGCTGAGCTTACATTCTTCAGTTCTATAGTGAAATAAATAAAGAATTCACTCATTTAGAATCTGCATATTGTTTGCTTTGCTTCAACACTTCAGATGACTTAATTTCAATTGTTGATAGCTAAAGCAAGCCTTATTTTATTCATCTTAGTCTAATACTGTACAGAAATCAATAAAAAAAAACTAAACAATATAGTTTTAGGATCCTTCAAGTTTCAGTTTATTTTGAATAGAACTTAAAGTAAATTTTATTAATGCTATCTGGTAAATGGCCTCCACTTGGACTCTACATATCACGATTCTTATATTCACTCCGTAATATATTTTTATTCCGGCCTTTCATTTACCCAATAGCTCTAGAAAAAAGTTCATAACCATTAAACCTGACCATTAATGAAGTAAAACATTGGCAAAATGTCCACTAAATTCATTCCTTCATTGGCTGAGAGGCATAGTGCGACTATCTATTTTCATATCAGCAACTATTAGCCGCATAAAGTTGTCAACAGAGTGTATCGTAAAACACGATATAAATATAATGATTGCTCTTCTATTGTCATAGATTTACCAATGCAAATATTCAACTATATTATTGCTGAAAAGCGATGTTGTCTTATGTCTTGCCCCGAAAAATTCCCATACGGCTTAAGAGACACATTCTCGCGTAAAAGTTCGACATACTTTGGGTGCAGGTAGCTCAACGTTGATCCTTGTTTAGAAAAACCACTAGTGAATAGTTTTTCCAAGCCTGCTGATTTACATTTTGCGGTGAACTCTATAACTTCAGCAACAGTTAGAAGACAAATTCCACAATTCTTTTAACATAATTTGTAAATATCGATTAATTTGACAGTGGATTTCGTTTACTTTACATGCGTCATTAGGGAAAATGAAGGCATTTTAGTAAATTCTACATTTTATATCTGACATGAAGAAAAATTTCCATTTAAAAAAGAAACTTGCATCCTAAAAACTCTGTATAACAGTTCAAAAGTTAGTATTAATTTGTACATTTAGCTGATAAAATCGAAGGCATTAAGTATGTAACTGAAGTGTATAATAAAATATTGCAAAATTTTTCTTGCGGTTTGCATGGAATTGCCGCATGAATTTAGTCAGACTGATAATAGGCAGTCAGTCGTTGCAAAATCTAAATTGAGCACATAAAATTATGGAGTATTTTAATACTTTAACCATGATCGTATAATAAATAGATGCGTATCTTGGTTTTTCTTATAATGTTTTTGTTCTTTTTTTTATTTAATTTTCTTTGCATGGTTATTATTTATAATAAAAAAAAAATAATCAGAGATTATGGTTTACGATGATGTACAATAATAGGAAAAATTTATATTCTTATAGCTTCCAACTAATAGATGTAAATTAGTTTCATTATTTTATTGTTTATAAATATTTGCAGAAACTGTATTTACACCATTAATTTATATAACGTTAAACGTTTCCTTTTTGAAAATACGATTTTCCTTAATACCTGTTTGCATAATCGTTGATTTTTTTGTTATTTTGATTTGTATTTTGTTTTTGATTCAGTTTTTTTTCTCTTTTTTTTGTTATTTAGTTTTTGAAGTTTGTTAAAATTAGTTTGTATACTTTGATATTGTATATATATTTTTTTTTGTAATATTTCGTTGTATTGTAATTAAAATAACAATAAATAATAGTATTTTGTATAGAATTTGTCTTTGTGCCAACTGCTGTCCACTAAGTTATGTATTCAAACTAAACCACTACCTTGAAATCCAGCTCAATAACGGAAAAATCAAAGAAATTTCCTTAAGAAGTATTTTAATTGCTTGTTAATTATTTTTATGTTTTATTATTCTTCTTTTGGAAAACGTCTTTACAACTTAAAACAATAAAACAAACCCCACCACCAACAGTACTTGTTAACCTGGCCTATAAATAGAAACTAATTCAACGTGAGTTGTTAAAGAAAACCAAGAAACCAAAAAAAAAAACCTTTAAAGATATAAATCACATAAGGAAATATATACATATTCTCCCAAAAAAAAAAGAGAGAGAGAAAGAGATTATCGAAGAAATGGATCGAAGTATGGACTCAATTGGCAGCTGTTCCTTAGATGTTGATGCTGAATCTTCAGATATATCAGGTATAAACATTGAAAAATCAGAAAATAAAAAACAACAAGAAAACCAACCAATACTAAGTGAGCAAAAATAATATAAGAACAAACAAAATAAGCAAGAAAAATTGAATGCAATAATACTGACTGGATAGAGGTCACTCACTTGCTACTTTGCTTAAAAAGTATTCTTATTTGTTAATATCAATTCATGTGAATTCTAATTGTCTCATGTGTATGATGTTTTTCTTTTTCTTGTTTATTTGCAAAAAAAAAAAAAAACAAAACACTTTGTAAAAAAACCCACGTTTCTTTAAAAAAATTTCCCCCCTTTCCCACCTCGTCTAAATTGGTTTTGTTGTACTCTTAGCTATAATAGTGAAACACTTACTTTTCTTCCTCCTTTTGTGTTTTTTTTTTTTATGTTTAATTATTAAGTTTATTATTTGTACTTAAAATAAGACATTTTTATGTTGTTGTTGACACTTCTATTTCTAGATTTTTCTATTCTATTCTATGCCACACTATACAACTGTCTCTGTTATAATAATTTTAAGATTTATTTTCTGGGTCTATATCTGGTTTTACTAACATATTTTTTACATATTTTTTGTTTTATTTTTTAGTAGATGGGATTTATGGGGTCATGCTATAACATGTAGTCCTATCACCAGGTTTTTATTTCCCACATATATTATACATTCACATAAAAACACTCACACATACACAACCTTTGATTGCTTTCTCGAATAGCTGACACAACAATATTGTAAAAGTTTTCTTGTTGTATGTATGTATGTTTGTTTTCAAAGGGTCGAAGAAATATTCAAGGATAATATGGTGCCCCTCTAGGGCTATTAAGCACATCCTTAAATGTTTGTTGACCTTTAATAAACATTTTAAATGTAATTCTAAAATTTATTGTACATGTACTTCCTCCTCTATACTACTCTATTCTACTATTTTAGTCATAAAACGGTAAAAGGCCGGCCTATACAAGTTTAGAGTTTTATTTCTTTTCATTTTGTTTTGTTTAAAGAAACACCAACACATATTATAAGAAAATGAAATAATATTTTATTTTAAATTGTGTTTATTCTAACAACAACCACAAATAGTCGAAATGTTAAATTCTATCACTGGCAACAACGAGCTTTAAATGTACAAATCTAAACCCGATACCCCGTTTGATATTCTATCTGATCTGATAATATCTATCCATTTGAAGAATTTTAAATTTCGATTTGTTTGTCATTAAAGGGATTACAAGATTAAAAAATAGCAACAAAAGAAAATATAATATCAACTGAATACAAACAAGTATTATTAAATATGTATTGATATCTCTTCTCTAGATACAAGCGGAAGTTTAAATTTTCCAACGCCTATTTCAATTAAGGACATAACCCGAGAGTTTACAAACAATATTCGCGAACGTTGTTCCTTACAGACTGTAAAGAATACCACAGCTTATGTTGATCCAGTGACAGGTCAAGTGTGCATAGCGTTGACCCAACCATCAACTACTACTACCACAGTGAATAACAGCGTTTGTGGCATAGGCGATAGTCCCAATCAGAAGGCTTTGACAACGGCAACAACAACGACAACAACATTGTTATCACCGCAAACACCCGAAGGTAGTTACGATAAGAAACCGAGTTATTTAAATTTAGCATGTTGTGTTAACGGTTATTCGAATATCACGACATACGATTCAAAAATACGACAAGACATTAATAAATCCCGAGAAGTATCACCGATTCGACCATCGTCGATCAGTTTACAGTATTGCAAAAAGAATAATTCGCTGGCTCCACCCGTATTGCTGGCCATGCCAAACGTGAATCTAACATCGCCACAACAACAACAGCCCACGCATCAAATGGCGACTACAAACGGTGTGTACGTAACAAGCGCTACAATAGGCAGTAGGTATTCCATAATAGAGAATAATAATCACAGCCAAAATGGTTTAGATATTCTCAATACTAGTAATGAAGGTGGTGGTGGCGGCACTACAAGTCGTCGAAGTTTTATACAACAGCGTGTAGAGCGTCTATATGGGCCTGGTGCTCTCGCTCAGGGTTTCTATAGCCCAAAAAAGATAAAAGACTCTTCATCGCGTTTTAATAAATCAGACGTAACAGAAAATGGAAGTGGTGCAGCCACTACGGAATTGGCCCGTAAATTTCAAGAGTTATCACCCAGCAAAGACTACAACCAATTCCGAAAGAAATTATCTACAAATGGCCGGCCACCGATACCACCACCAGGAGGAAATATTAGCGACGCTAAAGAAGACACCACGAAATTAGACAATAATAATATTGATTTACCATGTCTAAGACACTTATCACAAGAATTTCGTGCACAATTGCCGGTGGTGTCACCCAAACGTAACTTTTCCAGAACATCCCCTGGCAGGGATATAATAGAACCGCAGACTCATAAAACCGTTATAACTAATGGTACATCTCAAACAATGACGACCACACCTCCAACAACGATTGTTACAACACACATGTCTACCACCAATCCAACTGAACTCCAAACACAACCACAAAATTGTCAATCATCATCCAATTTAAATGCGACTCCTTCTATTACAACAGGTTCAGATGAAGTAGACCGTAAGGTTGTTGTGCCTATCGATGCGCCGTTAGAAGAACTTGTACCCGCTACAGAAGAAACCAAAGTGGTGTTGCCTGTTATAAATCCTGCAGCTGGTGATACAATTCAATCGACATTGAATGGCGCGACAGCAACGAAACCAATGGTTAAAGATGCGCATTACTTCTTGAAACAGTTGAAAGATGAACAAGCCCGTTTGCTGATAATGGCTGCTGAAGCTGAAAAATATTTAGATGCCTTGGCGGTGAGTTAACATCTTTGTTTTTTAACCTTAAACGATCATTTCGTAATTAAAATTTAATATTTTTCGCTTTATATAGAGTAATCCAGACATAACAGAGGACACTTTCGGTATTTTACGTTCGGCTTCTGGTAAAGCACGTTTATTAGTGTCACAAAAAATGAAACAATTTGAAGGTACGTTTTGTTAAATTATTTTTAAAAGAATACGAATTTTAATTTTTCAACTCATACGCGTACTTCTAAAAGGTTTGTGTCACAAGAATTTGAACATTTCACCGGAAGATAAATTTCCTACAACCGTTGATGATTTACAAGGATTCTGGGATATGGTTTACTTACAAGTCGATCATGTCGATTCTATATTTGCAGATATCGAAAATCTCAAGAAAAACGACTGGAAGGTAAACGAATACAATTAGAAAAATCTCGTATTTAAGCTAATAGTTTAATGGTTTTAATTGATTTGATTGTAATAGAGACCAGTGGAAATTACGCCAGTTTCTAATTTAATAAAGACACCAAGAAGTTCGAAGACCCCGTTAAACAGTAAATCGAAACCAAGTACACCCATGACAAATGGTGGTGGTGGTGGTGCTACAGCTACCCCATCGGCGGCTGCATTAAAGCGAGAGGCTCAACGTAAAAAACTGCAAGAAATGAAACGCCGCAATCGTGAAGCTTTGGCGGCGGCCAGTGGCAATACAAATTTAATAGCAAATGAATCTTCAGCAACAGAAATTGTAGGCGTAAATCCACCAACCACAGTTAATCAGGAAATTAGCTAACTTTCTCTTTTCGAACAAAAACAAAACAAAATTTTAATTTAGAAAAAAAGCAACAAAAACAAAAAGCAAACAAAATTAAACGAATATGCGAAAATTATATGGAATACATTGGAAAATTCTAAATGAAAATACTCTTAAAAATTAAATACGAAATTAATCTAACGACTACTATTTACTAACTACTATTTAATATTACCACAACAACAACCACTACTACTACTACTACGGTTATTTATCTAAAATCGAAATATTTAAATTTATAAAACTAATCAAAATCTGTGTCTATATTTTAGAAAGAAAGAAAGAAAGAAACAAAAAAAAAAAAATTATAATCAACTTGCTAGTCTAACTGTTAAAAATAAAATAAATTGCTTATAAAATAATCATATCTTCGAATTGGAAATAGTGTTAAAGATACAATTGAAATTACTGAAAATCATAATGAACACTAAGAGAGAATAGAGCACTAAGCAAAATTGAAAGAGTAAACATTTATAAATTAATAATAATTATCTACAAGAGCAGGTTCAAAACTAGAGTCGTGCTTTAAAAGCCAAAACCCAGTAAAAATTAAACGATAATTAAAAAACGATAAAAGAAGAATTAAATAAAAAAAAAACGAATCTTCAAGCGATTGAAATAGAGAAGAAAACAGTTGCCGCAATTGTTTTATTATTCTCAAATTTGAAATCTGAAACGAATTTGGAAATTGAGTAAATTAAATTTATAAACAATTTTACCTTAAAAGGAAATTAAAAAGTAAAATATTGTAATAAACGAACTTATATGAAAATGCCTTTTAATTAAAAATTTATTTAAATTAATGTCTCTTTTTTTTTATATTGTAAAACAAACATAGCAAATACGATAATTGTTTATACATGAGCAAAAGAAGAAGGAAAACAAAATTCAAGTACAAGTATTATGGAAGTATTGAGTTATTTTTTATTAACATTTTTTTTTATGATTAAACTTCCCGCCTTTTTTATAATTTATTTGATATAGATTTTATTTGAATAAAAACAAAGAAAAAATAATAAAAAAAAGACAGCTCGATTCAGTTTTGATCTCTGTATCTCGCTCGAACACAAAAAAAAAAAAAAAAAAAATTTTTTTTAATTTTTATACATTACTTTAATCAAATCAAAACTGTAATTGACTAAATTGTTTTCATTTACCATATCGTTTCTTTTCCTTTCGATTGATTATTAATTTTTATATTTTTATAAACATTAACAATTAGTTTTACACTTACGGGCTTCATTCATTTGAAAACAAAAGACATTTTTTTAATTACTAATATTTGCAATTTTTTTTATATATATCCATTATGTTGTTTGTTTTCCTCGAGTTTTTTTTTTTAATATATACTAAGATTTGTAATAAACTTTTTTTTAATATTTAAATTTTCTTAAAGATTCACAATTTTTTCTTACATTTTTCTTAAATGCTGTTTAAAGTAAAAACAAAAAAAAAAAAATCAAAAACAAAAACAAAAAATTCAAATATTGTTGCATTTAATTGATGATTATAGTGTGTTTTTATTTAATAACAAAAAAAAAACAATTATTTTTATTACATATATTTTATTTTTTGCAATACAAAAGAAAACAACAACAATAGCTTTAAGTTAAAATTTATTACAAATATTTAAAATTAAAGAAAGAAAGAATGAGAAAAAAAACTAAAATTATTAGAAAAAATTAAATAAAAACTAAACAAATACGTGTATAACCGTGAAACACAACAAACAAACAACAATAAAAAAAGAAAGAAAACTAATATTTAATAAAGTTATTTTTTATTCATTATCCGAAATAAAAACAAAAAAAAAAAACTTAAAAAATAAACACATTTTTTCAATATTTATTTTAAGACAAAACATATTTGTTTCTATCAAATGATACAGAAAGAATAACATTTTAAAGAAAGCATATTGATTTCACTGATTGTCATGCGATCTAAGGAAATAATGAAAATTACAAAATGGATGACGTTGGTATAAGTATTTTCATAAGAATTATTAATGCAAATAAACGTTGACCACCATCTATCATCGGTGTTGGAATGCTAAGTGACCAATTTATAAAAATATTCCCAATAAATACATCGATTATAAATAGCAGCCCGATTGTAGAGGAATTTCCAGCTGTAATGCGATATTTTAAAAGCAATTTATCATATTCCTTTTAGTAACTTATGAAACATTTGCTGTTTGAAAGCGAGTCACTGAGACAATGGTGATAAATTTTTTAAAATACTCTCTTAGGCTAGGTTAGGTAAAAACGAGTAACGTATATCCTTTGGGATTGTACACAAAATAAACGTCAATTGTGGCAGTTGATAGATCGCTGAACGGTAACGTAGAATTACGGTTAAAAGAAATGAAATTTAAAAAACTGATACAGTACCCAAAAAATAAAACAAAGCTCATGTCCTACACCTAGAGGTTAGTATTGGTATCCCCAAACATTTCCTTGCTTGTGCATTCAAATGTGCACACGCACGCATACATTATCGGCTGCCCACAGCAAAATTTAATCGATTAGATTATGCCTTAAACAGCCTTGCTAAAGTATCTAAATCCTGTTTCAATTTCTAATCCAGAATCAGACTTAAGTAGACATATGAATTCTCTTAAAAAGAAAAAATCTATTTTTTTATATAATAACGCCTGGGTGACGCAAAATTCTTCATACTCAAGTTTTATTACAAAAGGCAAAGCATGCTTTTAGGAGTTCAAATAAATAGTTCTTATATACGGTATACTACTAATGATCATTATTAAAATTTTGTTGGTGCTGTATTTTATATATGGAAGGGGATACTTTGGTAAGAATTTAATTTATGCTCCATTCGCACCAACAATAGTAGAATTTACTACAGAAATATTTTTTGTTATAAAAAATTATTAGAATGACATACATACATACGTACCATAATGTACACTTCGAATTTAATTTAGCATAAGTATGTGTGTACAATATTTAATTGAAACTCCATCTACGCTTATGAATAGAGGTTATGTTGCTGATGAACTTGCTAAAGTTTAGGTTCTTATTCCATTAATAACGTAAGTATTGGTTCTAATCCCTTAATCTGCCACCGCCTTGAACTTATTAGGAGCAGAGATCGAACTATTATTTGGCTAGGAACCTTTGACCATCGATTAACTATGGGGAACTAATTCTCTGCTGAAACTGGTAACTGAGTCATTTATGGGATATTGTGGTGTCAGGTTTTCTGATGCGGATCTTGAACAAAATCTCTGTGAAATTTCTTGCGAATTAAAATCTGTGTTCAGGCCTTTAATATATAAAGAAAAGAAAACTTATTTTTATATATCATATATTTTTTATTTTTTTTTTTCTGCAATTAGGCTTTATTTTTTATTTCTTTTTCATTTTGTTTGTTTTGTTTTTTTAATATATAATTTATTTTTATTTTTATTTTGTAATAATTTCTCAATTTGTAAGTTTCTTAGACTTTCTGTTTTAGGGATTAAACTTGTTTTCTTCGGTCGTTTTTTTTTTGTTAATTTTATTTTTTTTTAATAATTTCTATAAATAATTTAATAATATTAAGTACAAATGTTGTATTTGTTTAATTTTTTTTCTTTTTATTTTTTTTATTATAAACTGGTAATTATTTTTTTTCTCTGGGTGCTTAATTTTTTTATTTTTATTTTTTTTTTTTTTAACAAAAAATCATCTTCAGCTAACTATTGTTATTGTTATATACTTATTAATTATTATTTGTTAAAGGTGTTGTTGTTATTTATTATTTTATAAATACGTTTTTTTTTATAATCTTCTAATTGTTTATTTAAATTATATTTTCTTTTATCGATTAATATTATACAAAAAGATTTTGTTCTATATTTTTCAGTTATTTAAGCCAATATTTATAAATAATAAATTATTAACAAGTTACAGTAAAATGATGGGGGTTTTTTTTTTTTGTTTATGCAAATGGTGCTTAAAAAATAATTTAAATTTTAAATACAATTTCATTTTAGTTTAGATTTTAGATTTAAAAAATAAAACTAAATTCCTTGCCTTTAAAAATAAACAAATCATGCTTAAATTATGATACACATAAATTATTAAAGATTAATAATTAATAATAATTAGAATTAGAATTAATTAATTAATTAATTAATTATAAATAAATTGTATTTTGTTTTATTTTTGTTTTTTTTTTTTGGAGAGTGTTGTTATGAGAGTCAATAAGTAAATAACAATATGAGCAGCTTAAATTTATTTGAAATTAATTCTTATTAATTTTTTTTTTATTTTATTTTTGTTTGTTTTATTTAATTATTTTTAAAAATAAATAACTCTAAAGTACAATTTTAAATTCCTCTTATTTATAGTATTTATACGTTAATTATTATTATTTTTTTGTTGTTGTTCTTTTTTTTTTTTTTTTTTTTGTTAAATATTTACAAAATATTTCCCTTCAGGATTATTTGCTTATTCAGCCTATTTTTAAGCCTTTATTCTGTTCTGTTGATAACTAAACTAAACAGGAGAGTATTTTCAAAATCCTTTTGCTTCTAGTGTTTTGGAAATGAGAGTTTTTTAGGTTTTTTTTTGTTTTAAATTAATCACTGGGTTTTTATTTTTTTCCGTTTTTCCTTTCGGTTTTTTTTTAGTTTAATTACTTTTTTTTTTTAGTATGGAACTTTGGAGTGCACTTTGACCTTGTTAAGGTTATCGTGCTTAATTTTTATTTTTAAAGATTTCTTTTATTTTTATTAAAAAAGGAAAACAAGAAAAAGAAGTATTTAAAATTAGTTTTAATTTTGACTAGAACAAGAAAAAATAATAAATACACACACAATAATTTCAAGCTATTATAAGAATTTGTTGTTTTTTTTTTATATTTTTTAAATTAGGGCCTAAGGAAAGCTTAAAGTTAAAGAAAAACATTGAAGGAAGCCATTTGTTAAAAGTTTTATTTGAAACCAGAATTTGATATTTATTTTAAAATGTTTGAAAGTTTTATTTTAATCGATAAATCGATAAAAATTATAAAATTCTCCATTGCCAAACTAAAGGAGCTTGTAAAGCCACAACTTTATCTGGAATATGTTTTTGAAATATTGGCTATAAACTCTACCGCAGTGGGAATTCGGTATCGTGTAGAGAATGAATGAATACATTCCTTTAAACCCCCTTCGTTTGTTTCCTCTAAGAAAATTGTGTAGAGAATGAATGAATACATTCCTTTAAACTCCCTTCATTTGATTCCTTTAACTCCAGTGTTGGTCATGATTTTTAAAAAATTTTAAATCCTTTTCAATACTTTACTCTTTTTTTGTTTTGACTCTCCAATCTATGTACATAGTTGTACATATGTACGTATGGATGCATGTAGCATAGTTGTGTTGTATCTTATAAAATAAAGGAAAAAATCTTTCAAAATTTTCAAGTTTTCCAGAACCTTGTAATGTCCACAAACAAGAGTGTATGCGTGTTAGTAATGTGTACGTGGTATGATCAAACAGTTCATTCCGTTACAATATGAATATGTACGAATGTAATCAAAAATACATAATAAGAGTTGAGAGAGCGAAGATGAGTGTTCAGTTTGTTGCTTTTGTTTTTATTGTTGTATGCAACTGGTGTAATAATTTTTTACAGTTAGAGTATGAGTCCCTGCCGTCGTTAATAGGTTTTTATGTGTTGAGTGGTGGTTAGAACGTTGTGTGTTAGAGCGTGAGTGGTTGGTGCAATTGAAAATGAGTACAAGGAGAATGGTTGTTACTATAATTCGCAATTGTTGTTGTTGTTGTTGTGTGGCAAATTAATGTCACCGAAGAATAACTACTAATCCATATTATGGCTGGGTGGACTATTAGGACCGCCCATCATAAAAGAAGTGGGACTATGAACGGATATACTGTCCAGATCTAAACTGCCATCGCCTTTCTCCATAAGGCCAGAGCCATCTTGTTTCATCATCATGCGACGCCATTTAGCACGGGCATTTTGGAACCACACCTAGAAATTAAGAAAACAACAAAGATATTCACACCTGATTTCTTTTCCCCTATTTTGGGGGTAAATAAATGAAAGGAGACTTACCTGTAATACTCTCTTTGGTAAGCCTGTCTTTTGTGATAACTGCTTTAGGTCCTTGGCATCGGGATTATGGTTTATGGCAAAATACGACTTCATGGTACGCAATTGATGATGTTTAAACGATGTACGCATACGTTTTGTACGCGACGATGCACTCATATGTGAACCTCGGCCAAAGTCCAGATATTCAGTATTTAAATCTGTTGAGTGTTGAAGATGGAGGGGTGTGGGGGGAAAGACAAAATGTTATAGAGACAGTGTCAGTATTATTTATGATTTTGTACGTGTGTGTTAAGGTGGGGAACAGTACTTGCATTTCATACCTATGTTGGCAGTGAGGGCTTCGATTTCTTTGGGTTTACGTTTGCGTGGTCGACCCTTTTGCCGTGGTGGTTGTGGAAGACCGGTCATAACATGAGAGGCAGATGCAAATATACTACTAGGAACAATACGTGTTGGATCCGAATGTGGACTCGATGAATCATTCGGAGGTGAACCAAATTGACTTGAATACGGATATGTACTGGCGCCACCCACACCGGGCACAACGGCCGAGCCCAAACTGGTCGATGCTGTATCACCTTCACGAGCCATTGTGTAATGGGTTCTAAACAAATGGAAAATGGAAAATTATTTACATGTGAAAGTGTAGTAAAGGTAGGGTGAACGGTTTTACCTGCAATAAATGAGCGCATCTATAATGCCATACTGATCACCTTTTGTTAGGGGCGATTGGCAAACGACACAACAGAAACAGGTCACATGGAATACTAGACTACGGGCTCTCATCACCAATTCGGTGGCACCGATTGAGGCTAAACAGCGGGAACATCTGCGTGTACCAAAAACACTGAAATTAAAGAAAAGCAAAGAAGAAAATTTAAGAACAAGAAATTCCTTCAAAAAACCTTCGTACTGTCTTTTGTAGAATACTTAAATTGAAAAAGAAATTCAAACTTGTTGGAAAGTGTATAACTATTTAAATACGATTTAAATTTCATTAAGCCGATCGACAAAAGATGAAAAGAGCGGCATGCAAACTGCCAGCATATCAATTAAATGTAATGATTTGAAATAAATCAATACAACACCAACACAATTACTAAACACTACATACATACATGCACACATACATATGTACGTATACCAAAAAAAAATTCGATAACAATAATCGTAAACTCAGGAGTAAAGGAATTTGTTGTATCGGGATAAAACAAACTGCCTACACAAAGGCAAAGTCTGGATTATGGTGTCGCGACGACGTTGTTCCATCATTGTGATCATCATGCAACATTCATGCAACATACGATGTTATTATTAAAAAAAAGGTAATTATTGTTATTTATTCTTCTTCATCATCTTTTCTGTCTTTTGAATACATACTGAACACAATCGTAAATCGGTAATTTACGTTTCTCTCTGTCTCAAACGTAAGCTGTAGTTGAGGTAGTGGGAAATTATAAGTTTGCCATGCAATTTTCGATTTGAAATACATAATCAGGGCGGTAATTTGTCCCTTTTCTTAAGTTGCTACTGGTTGTTTGATTGTGGTTGCTTGGTTGCCTGGTTTGCCTGGTTGCTTGGTATTATTATGTTCAGACACTTTTTAACAAAACGAAACAAAACTAAATAAAAAAAATTTTTTAATGAAATCAAATCAATTCTTTGTACGTCATTCGATTGAACAGACACAGTCTGTCTGTCTGTCTGTCGTCTTTAACCATATACATATTTGTAGGAAATCTATAATTTCGACTAAAGGAAATGATCCAACAATTTTATTTGTTTTATGACTTGACTTAACAATAATAAAACTTCCATTCATTCAATACACCTTCAATACCTTTTGTATTTTGGTAGTTCACTGCCATTAGCCTTCAAAGAAAAGGTGTTAAGGTCAGAAGCGTTTGCAAAGAGTGGTTAAAGAAGTTTAGTGAATGTATGATAGTCTTAAAATTTGTTTAAAGTCATAAGGTAATGCTTGCTTTGAGGCAATAAATAACGTTATTTTTTAGTACTTATAAGGGGATGATACCTACTTCTGCTGGGTATTATTAGGAGCTAGAATGTAGTTCTAGAATCTTATATATAAAAATGAATGTGTGTTTGATTGTATGTGTGTATGTTTGTAGTTTTGTATGTTTGAAGTTTATAGACGATTAAACGGCTGAACCGATTTTCTTGAAATTTTCACAGTATCTTCCTGTATGTCTGCAAGGAGTTATAGGCTACTTTTTATGTTGATATTCCAAATGAGCGAGGGGCCATGCCCACGTATGCTACATACTACATACTTAATATTTAATTGCATTTGAAATATATTACTCATACGCATAGTAGTTACCCCTACAAGTATGCTATCTGTGATTCTTGATGTATAAGACCAAAGAAAATGAAGTGTAAAGAACGACGCGGGGGGAAAGATAGAAGGGAAAGAAAAAAATTTTGTAACCAACATTTGTGAAAAAATTCACCAAATAAGAAAAAATATAACCAAAATTAAATTCGTAGACTTTTGTTTTATTTATTTTTTTTTTCAAGTTTAAATTATCTTATATATATAAAAATGAATGTACTTTATGGAATCGTAAACTATGCATTTAATCTTTAGCAAAGTTGTTGCGCATGAGCCGACGAAGGTTTCTAAGTTGGTATAACCAATTTCCGACAGGTGGCGCCACTGAAAATTCTTCGAAATTAATTAAATCGTAAACTTTGCATTTGATCCTGTGTTGAAAAGAAAAGAAAAGAGCATTACTAGCCTCAGAATCAGCATTGAGACTGAAAAATCTTCGAGTACATGCCGCACAGATCCGTTCGCATGAATCACTTGAACAATGAATCACTTGATCGAATGCGTACTACTCAGGCCCGTTCGTCTGAATCATCTGGACAACGGGAAACAAAATCAATAAAATGATTCAAACTTAATTGGATATTTGTCTAATGTCTTTCCTTCAAATTTATTTTAGTTTGTAGTGCAGCAAAGCGCGCAGGGTACAGCTAGTATATATATATAGAGAGAGAGAGAGAAAAAGCCATGAATTTATGAATATCTAAGTAAATGAGGGCAAAACAAAGTATGTATATGTTTTCGACAAGTAGAGACGCGCGGTGTATTGATTCTCAGAATACGGCCGATAACTATACTTTTGATACGGTCAAGGAATTCATCTATCTTGGCTACGCCGTTACCACCAGAAATGATGTCAGTCTGGAGATCAAGCGCAGGATCACTCTTGCCAACAGGTGTTATTATGGTCTCAGTAGACAATTGAGTAGCAGACACCTCTCTCGTGCGACAAAACTAACACTCTACAAGACGCTCATCCTTCCCGTGCTGCTTTATGCCGCAGAGGCATGGACCCTATTAAGTACAGATGCAGCAGCCTTGAAAGAAAAGTCCTACGCAAGATCTTCGGTCCAGTGCGAGTTGGCGATGATTTCCGTATCCGATCCAACAGTAAGCTGTATGAGCTCCTCAACGACGTAGACGTTGTACAGCGTATTAATATCCAGCGGCTGCGCTGGCTCGGACATGTCGTTCGAATGGATGAGGATGCTCCGGCGAGACGGGTATTTGATGCGGGAATCTGCGGAAGTCGGCGAAGAGAACGACCTTGTATCCGTTGGAAGGACCAAATCGAGGAATCCCTGTCATCGATTGGTGTGACCAATTGGCGTAGGCGCGCAAGAAGCAGAGGCGCCTGGAAGGATGTGTTGCGGCAGGCTGAAATCCGTTAAACGGGTTGTTATGGCCAATTAAGTAAGTGAAATTTGTTAAAATTTAAAGGGACAGAAAGGACATGCACTGATGGCCTTGAAATCCATTTAGATTATCATGCCAAGAATATAAAGTGCTTCTGATTTTTTAATATGTGATGCAAAACTAGTGAGTCCACACACACAATAAGGGATATTTACATTAATAAGACGTTCAAAGGATCTCTTTTAGGTTAGATATGAATTAAATATTCGCGATCTTCAAAGTCGCCGTGGTCTAGTAGGTAGTAGGAATCTACCGTGGTCTAGTAGGTAGTAGGAATCCCAGGTCAGACATCAAAACGAAAATATGAAAATATTTCTTCGGCGACTTCCTCTCAGCAGATTTCTGGCAAACACTCTGAGAGTAAAAATTGCCATGAAAAGCTTCTCAAAAAATCTGTCGTTCGGAGTCGACTTTAAACTGTAGGTCCAGCCACTCATGTATAAAATTAACGCACACAACATGAGTGGTGTTGAGAAGCTAGGCCGTAATCCTGACTGAATGGTTGTAATGGCCAATTATGTATGTAAGTATGTTATCTTCAAAGGAAACTGAATAGAAATGTTTCCGCTGGATACGAAAAAAGTCATCTGTTCTAGAGAAAAGAATAAAAAAGCCATCGGGCCCTTCATAACCGAATCCAGAATAGTATCCGATGTAAGATATAGTTGGGAGATGAAGTTTATTATATTGCAGTACAAGCATTACATTTCCATCATCTAGGTCTAGCAGCATACAGACATCGTTGATAATGAAAGGGCTGTTGACCTTGCTACGAGGGTCTTGATGCAGGCATTTTCACTGTTGTCGCCTAGGGAAAATCGTATAGTCTTTCCTTGTTAGGACACAGAACACATGAAGTTTCATTTTCTACTGTGCTATTACAAAAGTCCTTTGGCCTGTGTTTTGGCAAGGGCAGGACACTAAAACTTTTGGAAATCATCAGTCACTCACTTTCCAATCTCATAGCAGTGTATATGGGTCATTACACAATAAGCACACATGCGAAATAAATGCGTTTGACCTCAAATTTTAATTGCAGAAGCTATCTGAGACAATCATACGCTTCTTTAGAGTGCAAGCCTGGATTTCCGATTTTCTTCAGTTTTTTTTCCTCCATTTCACTTTCAAAATTATACTCTGATGCCGATTGTAGTTGATCTTGTTTTCGGTTAACAAGCCAACTAACCTAACCTAATCTGCTAAAGACTAGATTTTATTAGAAGTTATACAGAGGAGATTGCGCCGAATGAGGCATTATAAGAAGACAGAGAAGTAATGGAAATTTAAGAAATCCTTGTATTTGATCTGTAATCATCGGATAGAACCTCAACTAACTTCTGTCAGTATTTTCATATGATAGAGTAATGTCAACAGATCTTAGGAAGCCCTACGGAATTCGTATTGCTTTGCATTGAGAACAGTTTGATTGACCTTAAATGTTTCACACGATATTGATAATGCCATATTAAGGATAAAAACAGAAATGTTTACCAAGTACGTAATAAACACAACATGGTCAACCCACTCATGTTTGTTCTTAAATAGAAATTGCATTGCTTTAGTTTATTCGTTTCCCATAAACTTGGCCACCTTCAGTGAAACACTTGATGCTGTTGTTCTTCGCCGTTAAAAAATAAGTTTTAAAAGATTTTTAGTTGTGATAACAAAATGATAAATAACCGATATTATATGGTCAGGTTTGGGATTTTTTATTTTATTTTGTTGTTGTTGTCTGTCCTTACATTGGTACTGCCATATCATTTTTGCACACACTCACTCATTCGCTTGCTTGCTCAGTTGGACTTAAACGTGCACCTAAGATACCATTCACTGCCTGAGAAAATGTGAGGCCATAATGCATAAGCAACAGACACAGAAGAACAAGAAAAAAACAACAACAACAACAATATGCGAATGCCTACAGTTTGAGGATGACGATGACGATGTCGACAATTTATGTCACCTCCCAATGTGTTCATGTACTGCATAGTTGGCTGACTGGCTGGCTGAATGCCTGGCTGCTGATACAATGTTTTATGCGAAACGTGCAACTGAATCTGTATCTCGAGTGTTTAAAATTAAATATAAAATATGTGTGTGTGTGTGAGTGAGCGTATTTTAACCAGATGTGGTTGACTACGATGACAATGATGCAGCAGCAACAGCAACAACAACAGCAACACCAATATCAGTAGCAGCAACAGCACAAGTGCACAACAAAATTTAAACGCATCATGCGAAACATCTCATCATATGCCATTGTGTTTGGTTGTGTATAACGATGAAGATGATGTTCTAGTATGAGGATGATAATGATAATTCGTTACAGTTTAGGTTTCAGTTTATTGCTGCAACTGATGCTGCACTATCGACAAAGCAACAAACAAAAAAGTAGGAAATCAAACTGAACCAACAAACCAAACGAAATAAAAATAAAAAAACTAACAACTGCCGTAAATGAGTGGTAGTAAGTACATGTGTATGTAACCAGCCAACCAACCAACCAACAATTTATCCATCCATCCATCTATCCACCCATTCATCCATATTTTAACTGCATACGAGGACAATTGCCATGTTTGTATTACAGCTACTGCTGCAATTACGTGTGTGAGAGGAATTATTTCCATTAACAGACCCTTAAAAGTATGAAATGATTCAAGAAAATCTCAAGTTAAGGTGTAAAGATGAATTTATAGGAGTTTTCGAATTTCAGGTTTGGCATCCAAGAAACGTGATCGATCGGTGATGCTGTAAATTGTTAAAGTTGTCGATGACTTGCATTTCTACATACAAAATATATAAGACTTTATGCAGAAATTGAAAATTAGAATTTTTGTCCTCACAGTGATGTCAGGAGGTCTACAGATCTGCTTCTGCAAACATTTTTAAAATTCAGTGGGAAATTTTGAAAATCCTGGATCAATAAGGAGTCCTGCTCTCCGCCACTAGACTAACTTGGCCCTTGATGGATAGAAGGCGCACGGACTTGGTCGTAACATCACCATAATCACAGTGGCCATGCTTACAGGTCATTGTGTTATGGGAAGATATGCGAAAAGAATGCAGCTCCCATCTAACGACTTCTGCCATGGGTACAGATCCTCTGAGGAAGATAAAACTGTTATCCATTTTCTTTGTCAATGCCCATCTCTTGCGCGGTGCAGATACAGGTTATTTGACTCATCATTTCTTGTCAGCTTGACGGAGCTATCCATCTATTGATGTCAAGGATACAGCTTCATTTATTAAACTTTTGGGCTGGGTTTCCATCGTAGGGTAGTCTTGCTTTTTAATGTGCAGTTCTTGTGCTAACCAACTTAATCCGCTTCCCCAGTTTGGTAGAACTTAGTCAGTATAGGGACTGCGATCACCTGTGGCTTCACAATTTGCCGCTATGCGTGCTCAAGTGAACTTTTGGTATCAATGCTACCACTCCAACCTAACCTAACCTAACACTGAAGAAGGTGAAGATATTTATGAATCCCTATAATCCTTGCATCTTTTAAGTTCCCCTACAGCTTCAAACTCTATCATACATGTACGACTGTATTGGTAAAAGTATCCTTCATATGACTTTCATTTCAGTACTGATAACAATTGTATGCCGTTTCTCTTGTTCTGCCCGTGTTATGCTATGACATGCAATAGCAACTCCAAAAATCCATGGCACCATGTGTATGACTGGTTGATTGGTTGCATATTTGGGTATGAGGATGAACGAAACATAAACAAAAAACCCAAGAAAAAACATTGAAAACGATTGTAAAACATGAGGCCCATAATAATAGAACACACAAGAAAGGAAAAACAAACAAAAAACTACTTGGGCTCCACCTCTTTTGGTTAGAAATGATATACCAAGCACGAGTAAGGATTTTGGGAGTATCATTACGTACAACATGTCGGCAATTGTTGCGGTTTAAGTCTGGGTTTCTGTATTCGCCATGGCCTGTGTCCAGTCTACGAGGAAAATGTTGTGGTTTTGATGACTTGAAATGCAACCACTGCCAGCCAACAAGTTGTTTAATGGTTGAACTGTGGCAAACCATTCACTTTTTCACTCTTCTTGTTGTTGTTGTTTTTATTTGGTTTACTTTGGAAGTAAGAAAAACAAGAACAAGAACAACACCTTCAGCTTATGACAGAAACAATTATGAGCAACCGAAAACAAGTGACAAAAACTATAAAAACAAACCGAAATTGGATAAAATGAACATCATGAATATGAGTCATCCGGAAAGTGGGGAAAAATAGGAATTCAAAAGATAAATTTTTGCTTCTATCGGCATTAATAGTTTCAGTGGTATCAACTAAACCAAACGATAGCATTAGTATTAACTAACATTGCGCCCTCACTGTCGTTGTGATAGTGTTGCTGCTAGTGTTGTTGCTGTTGCAGTTAAATGAAATTCATGCAGCAATCATAAATGTAAAGAACCAACAAAATGATGCCAGACTTTTTTCTTCTTTTACTGCCAGCAATTCCAAAAAGGTGAAGAAGAAGAAAATAAATGCTTTAAATTATAAGCAGAGAGAGAAAGGCTGTGGGATGAGCTAGTGTGCGCCTATATATGAATGTATTTATGGAAATTTTATGGTTTATTGTGTTATGGTCTGGCTACCCTCCAAAGAAATTGTACTACAGCTGCACACACACACACACACACACCCAAAACAGTCAGTCTATCTCAGACACTCACTCATATCAGATCAGATTTCGAATGGTGCTCGAAAACGTAGTCATATATTAAGAGATGTCACTTTGACATTTCGCCTGCTCTGTTGCATGGCAATAACAATAATTCATTTTTTCATTCTCTTACACTGTGTCTGGATGAATGGTGCTGTTGTTGTTTTTGTTTTAAGGGGATTTTTAAGGAAAACCAAAAAGCAGAAGAAACAAAAAAAAAAACAACAACATGATCAGGCAATAAAAAGAAGAAGAAGGTGAGCAACAACAACAACAATGTACTAGAAATTTAAAAGAAAAAGAAGGGGGGGGGAAAATAATATTCCCCTTCATAGCAATAAATTAATTACACTCATAGAAAATGTTTAGTTTAATGGGGAAAATTAATTTGTTAGAGTGTTGGCTTGGTTCAACCCCTGGTTGACTCTGACAATAACTCTGAGACTGAATAAAATTTGCTTGAAAAGTTTCCTAAAAACTGTCTGTCTTTCGAAGTTGACTTTAATCTGCAGATCCCGCCACTTATCGATAAAATGAATTCTGTTTAAAGGGCTGTTGATGGAATTGTATACTATACTGTAGAGTCTACTATGTTTCGTTTGCCCGTCTTGGCAGTGTAGGTCTGTCTGGTCTATTGCAGCACCTTTACTATTTTTAATTTGCTCACACTCGGACCAATATTTTAAAGTTGTTCGTACGCGAATCATACTTATTTTGTGATTCGTGTATGTATATGTTGAGTTATGGGGGAGTCGAAATCAAAAACATCATACGTATTGTTAAATATGAGTATGATGGGTACTTCAAACTAGAGGTTCCATGATATTAAAGGAAGTATGAATGCATATAAGTATCAGAAATGATGAGTATGATTCGATTATACTCATCATCTTTTTGAATACTCATTGCTGATCTCTGATAGGAACCTTTTAACTTTCTCTCAACAATTTAGTTTTTTTTTTTGTGAGTGTATTTCTATAGTAAATCACTGAAATTGTAATTTTTTTTTCTTTAAAGCAACAGAATTATAAATTTAAGGGGTGTTTAAAACTGAAATCCAAAATAAAAAGAACAAGAAGAAGAAGAAGAAGAATTATAGTATATTGCGTGTCATGTTTATATTTCACTTCATCTGTTCGACTATCCGTTTCGCAATTTTTAACTTTAGTTTCTGTCCTTCTGTTGCTGAGTATGCGAAATTTTTTTCAAGAATATTTCGTGTTATTTATGACGGTTTTTTCCTCTTCTTCTTCTTTTTTTTCATTTTCATTTTCATTATGAAAGACGACAAGTGTTTCTTAATTTATTTTTATTTTTATATGAATACGAGTGTTTTTTTTTTAATTTTTATGTTCAAGTACGAAATGAAAACATATTCATTCGAATACAGACACACACACACAGCACAGAGGATTGTTTTAAAAATTTATTTTTTTTATCATAAAAACTGTCAAAGATTATAATAAAACTTGAAGAAGAAGAACAAAAACAAATAAAAATTCATCATAAAAATCAAGAGCATTTCATATATATGAAGGAGAGTAAATGCCAGAGTATGAGTTTAGCTTAGAATTTTGGTTCTATGTGTGTGTATGTGTGTGAATCACACTTTTCGCAGTCAGCCATTGAGCCAGTCATCCATCCATCCATCCATCCAGTCAGCCCAAAATTGTCATGTGTGAGTGCATCATTGGCAGCCACTAACATTTATTCGTTGCATATGAAACTACCAAAAAACAACGTAATTTGCGACAAGATACGAAAGCCACTCTAATGCTGTTACTGTTTGTTGCTGTTTGTTGCTGCTGCTCATGATGATGATGATGATGATGATGCTGTTGTCCTCGTGAATATTTTCTAGATTTATTTGTTTATTTGTTGTTGTTGCTGTTGTTGGTTGATAAATTTTTCATCTCTACGCTACGGTGAATCTTTTGAATGGAATGGTTTCGCTTACTGCTGCTTCTTGTCTTTTGCTTTTGCTTTTGCTTTACGTGTGAATGTTTTGTTTTTGGCGTTTTCGTTTGCTGCTGAATGACTGACTGTCAACCATCCAGTCTTGCGATTCCAAGTGCATGGCGACGTTACATCCCAAATCATTTTTCAACACTGTGAAATTCCCCCTCTCTTTTTATTTCGATTGTTTTATTAAAATTTAAATCTTTTATAAAAATACCATGCGAGTGTGTATCGGGTATAGGGTAATCCTTGTATAGTTGTCATGTCTGTCGTCCTATCTGTCTATATACATATGTACGTGAAAAGAAAAGAAAATGCCATACATCGCTTGTTATGATAAATTCAAATGGAATTGCTTCTTTAGTTTCCTCATCATTTTCATCATTTCGGTTGCCACGTTCATTCGTTTATTTCCCAGTTTTATATGAATTTCATTGAAAAAATGTGTTGCAGGCACATACAAAAAAAAAATGAAAAAAAAAAATTGAAACGCATCGACTACAAAAACAAAATGTAGTCATCATTCACAAAAAATGTAAGAAGAAAAAAAAGAAAAAAAAAAAAAAATATTTTTTTAAATTTATGGGTGGGGAAAACATGTCAAATAATACGAGTAGCTGTGGCAAATGAAACTCGCATGTATTGAATTTCAAAAAGAAATTTTAAATCATAATTTATTAGCACAAGTTTCTTAAGAAAACTTTTTGTAACAGAAATTCCAAAAATATCCATGAAATTTTATATTTTTTTTCAAGAAAATCAAAAATATTTACTCCTTGGAATACATCAAGTATTTTAAGAAATAATTCATATGAAATAATGATCACTATACCTCCCCCCCAAAAATGTGCAATTATGGGAACTTAAAATATAGGTTATTGGCTTTCAAATGGCCTTTAGAATAGAATATTTCTTCATTTGTCGTTAAGCAAAAAATGGCTTATGTGTTGGACAAAATGGGTGATTGCTCCAGGTTCTTCAGTATTATAGAAGAACTGTTCCCTTGTTCAGATCTCCTATTGAGGTGCATACATCAACAACATACAAACCCTGTGCCCGTTAGTGTTTCTAGGCACTTCATATTAAGAACCTATGGTGTTGTGGTAACGTCATTGACCAGTTGGCTTTGGAGCCGAGTTTTTAGAGCGAATATGTTCCTAATTTCTGAAACGCATGCAAATTTATCAGAAGTCAGAAAATACTACACAAAGTTGCCCTAGTCTAGCAAGTAGTGTATTGGCTTATTAAAAGCGAGGCCGTGTTTTAAACCCCAGGTCAAACATATCGAACAAAATGAAATATATCTTCATAGACTTGCTCTCAGCAGTGTTCTGGCAAAAACTCTGAGGGTAAAATAATTGCCATGTAAAGCTTCTCAAAAAATCTGTCGTTCGGAGTCGACTTTAAACTGTAGGTCCCGCCACTCGTGTATAAAATTAACGCACACAACATGAGTGGTGTTGAGAAGCTAGGCCGTAATTCTGACTGAAGGGTTGTAATGGCCAATTATGTATGTATAGGAGCAAATTTATAAAACTCATAAAAAAATACATGAAGTTGCCCTAGTCTCCCAGGTCAAACATATTGAACAAAATGAAATATTTCTTCGGAGACTTTCACTCAGCAGTGTTTTGGTAAAAACTTCGAAAGAGTAAATAAAATTGCTATGAAAAGTTTCTCAAGGAGTCTGTTGCTCGAATTCAATTTTAAACTGTAGGTCTCACCGCTCATCGATAAAGTTAACAAACACAACATGGTTGGTGCGAGAAGCTAGGTTGTAAACCTGACTATAGGTTTGCATTGGTCAAATAAATAAATAAAACCAAAGGTATCTCGAAAAAATATGTCAAGCGCTTTGCAATTGAACTGACTATAGGTTTGCATTGGTCAAATAAATAAGTAAAACCAAAGGTATCTCGAAAAAATATGTCAAGCGCTTTGCAATTGAAAATAAAATAATAGAATTATTAAATGAATGTGTGTATTTAATAAAAAAAAACAACAATGTGCAGTCAATAAAATCTAAAATATAAAAAAATAAGTGCAAAAGAAAAAAAAACATTTTTAATACCTGAATAAACAACAGCAACCTTGGCCTAGAGGCAACTTAATCAAGCGTAAAACCAATATTAAGAACTCAAAAGAAAAAAATTCTATTCTTTTTATTGTTTTCGTAAATTAACACTTATAATCCGATTGTAACAGACGGCGAATTAAAAACACAGAGATTATGTCGATGTAGTTGAATAAGTTTTCTTATGTTCTTATGTAAAGCATATGCTTAGGCGTTATGGCTGTATGTGTGCATGCAAGGATACAACTGCTCTCAGCGTAAGTGTGAGTATGTGTGTGTGAGCGTGTGAGAAACTATGTTTGGTTTTTTTTTGTAATCTACTTAAACAACTTGAGCACAGCATGTTGTAATCACAACTAAACTATCGTTAAATAAAAATTGCATCGAATATTATTACAAAAACAAAAAGAGAGAATATCGACATGAAAGTTTTGTTTTTTATTTGTTTTTGTTTTATTTGTTCACATTTGATTTTATGGTTAAGCAATTGTAGCTTTTTTTCGTTTTTGTTTTTATTGTCCACAATACACATGCATGCATATAATCTGTATTCAAACTTATAGCCACAATAGAGGCTTTTCTCTTGTATGAATTTGTTGTTTTTTATGTTCGTTGTGTATACTTAACTCCACAGGATATAAATCCTTTTTTTCTCTCTCTACCGTCCATAAAATAACTGTAAAAACATAACAACTACAATAACAACAACAACAACAGCATGTGTTGTTTGCATACATACATTATACATATTTGTTTAACATAAACAATAGATTGTTTTACTACCATAAACATACACAAACACATTCACTATTTGTTTAACTCTCTTTCAAATCTAAAACCAAAATATTACATGATTTTTCTTTGTATGCACATACATCCATACATACATACATATGTACATGTACATGTCTGTAGTACTCGCATATGTTTAAGAATTATTCTCTGATACAATAGTTGTTGGCTTTTTCCTGCTGTTATACGTTTTTTTATTCGCATGTTTACATTGGCAAAATTCTCTCAACACCCCACGAAAAAACAGCAATAACAATAGGACTCTTTTTCACATAAACAAAATAAAACAAATACAAAATAAATGTTATTTTACCACTAAAAATAATACACGAATGCTTACTGACGCATACATACACGTACATTACATTGCATGGCATTGCACAAAAAAAAAACACTCTTACTCGTACTCGCACTCGTTTTGTAAGTACTCACACACATACACAGAGTTATCATACTTACGCGTGTATACGGAAACTTAACATAACAAATAAAAACAAATGATGATGAGAACATTAATACAAATGAGAAAACAAATAAAAAATCGCACTCGGCGTTGCCCAAAAAAGGTAACAAAAAAATAAAAAATGAATGAAAGTTTGTTAAACACAATACTCATAGAGACGGTTATTTCATTGTTTTCTATGTTTTTTTTTTTATATGGCATGTTTGATTCTGTATTGTTTTTGTAATGATGAACATAAGGTGGGTAAGTAAGTAAGTAAGTACGTAAGTACGCGTATTGAACGTTTTAAAGTCCTTGTGCCGAAAAACGTTATTCACAAAGGCAAGCAGACGACCAGCGGGATGCAAAAACCGTTGTCGCTACTGCTGCCTTTTAAGCAATAAAAGAAACTTTAAGACTGGCTGGTTGGTTGGCTGGCTGACTGACTGACTGATTTCCTTCAAGCACCCGCCGTTTGACTTGCCTTGCCTTACCTTGCCTTTTTTTACAATCTTTTGTTTCTGTATGCATGTACATGTACATGTGTATGTTTTATTTTTATTTCACACACAAAAGACATGCCTGTGAAATTCTCATATCGATTGCTAAACATACGATCAGTTTTAACAGCAATGCATACGCTCTCATATTACCACATACGCCCTTTTTAACATTTTACATTGAGTTTAAGGACGAAAGTACATTTGGGAAGGAGGCATCCACATTTACGGTTGATGCACTTAAACACGTTTCAATCTTCTTTTCTTTTTCTAAATAAAAATTTGAATATTTTTATTCCAAAAAAAAAAAAAAAATCACAAGATTTGTTGAGAAAGAAAATGTATTTTAAAAACGGTTACTGCCCTTTATGGGCTACTCCCCATTATGTCAATGGTGTTCCCTTTCTAAATAATGAAATAATTGAAAGAAATGATAAAATTTTTACCAGCAAAAGGAAGAAACAATTTAAATATGCGGTGGTTAGATTAACCCTCAAAATGTCTTGGTTTTTCATATTTAAAGGTTTCCGTAGATGTTAATACGTGTTAAAATTATATTAAATAAGGAAAAGTAAATAATTTTCTTTATTACAAAGGCTCAGTAGTTGTTTAAATAATTTCCATGAGTTTTAAAAGCTAAAGTCCCGATACTGTAACAATAAAACTCGTACAGAACTTCGTCGATATGAAGAAGGAGGAGCATGTGTTACCCTGTAAGGCATATTACCTTCTGGTCTCAACGCCTTAAGGGAACACTTTGAATTGACAGAAACTAAAAATTGTACAAACAATAGCTTCGAATCACTTGAATGTAAAATGAAATTCGATTCATATGTCTCACACGAATTTAAGCCTGAACAGAATCTTTAAATCGCTTCTGAATCGGTTTATTTTTAAAGTGGATAAAGTGATGATAAAAACTGAACGTTAAACGTAAAGGCAGCTTCTTTTTTTTTTATAAATTATGTGTAACTGAGTTGAAAGCATTCAGTTTTCACACTTTCTAAAAACGAAAAAATCTCATTGCAGTTGTTGTACTCAAGCTAACGAAGCCATTTGTTTGCAAGACTTTCAATTGTTTGAAAATAATTTTCTTTTTCTTATTGAAAATTTGTGCGGAAAACCTTTTTGTAATTCATTAAGAAAATTTATGATACAATTCTCATTTTTCTTTCATTGCTTTCGAGAGCGTAGGATAAATTATAGTCAACTAACATAACATGGTAACGTATGTATGAGCAGTATAAATAATAAAAATAATAAGACCCTCGTATAGTAAACTAAAGAAAATCCAACTCTACAAAGCCATTAAACTTCTGAAGCATTTTATTATCATTCTTCTATTTTTTTTTTTTTTTGGTTTTCTTTGTAGATTGTACATACATACATGAATTTCCAAAAATTCACGTACCAATAATCAGGTGATAATAAAATAATTTAAAATGCCCAAATACCCTCTAGACGAGGCAAAAAAAAAAGAGAAGTTAAAATAACTTTCCTCTTCCTCTTCTGCTTGTTTTTGTGTTGGAAAAAAAGGAAAATTATCTCAAGAATAATAACAACTAAAGCGGTAAAAAAAGCTCATAAAAAAGTGTATTAAAATATTCATAATAACAACAGCAACAACAGCAACCATTAAAAACAACTTTAAAGCAAAAATATTGTACAAGAGTAGAGAGGCGGGTAGAGAAACATTATTATGCCCCACAACAACAATAATGATAATAATAATCGTACTAATAAATGAAAAAGATTTCTTTAGACGCAGCCTTTGGAGCCGAAAAACGAAATGCCATAAACCCGCCAAATAACTCCAACACTAACACCAACACCAGCACAACCATTTGCTACTACTAGCATAGTGCTCCCTCTAACATTTCATTTCATTCCATTTCATTAGGGTTTGCTAAAGAAGGCTTTCCATACTTTCGACCACTTTTATGGGCCCATTGTTAACTTGTTTACCCCGAAAATTGGAAAGTACAACAATGGGCTACCAATGGCGAGATGGGAATAAAAGCCCAAAATATATGAGAAAAAAAGAAGAAGTAAAAAAATTATGAAATATATCCGCACAACAAAAGTACATAAATTGTAATAAAAAACGAAATGATGATTGAGTTTTACGGTAATTTAATGGCTTTTTTCAAACTCAACTAAAAGAGCTTCAAGTCGTAACAAAAAAAGGCCAACGATTATGAAGAAATACTCGCAATATCTTCTTTTTATTTTCTTTTCTTTTATTTCATATTAGTTTTGAGAACTACTTAAAGAAAGATTAATTTCTTGTGCAATAACCGCGAAGCGGGTGTAGAGAATATGGCTTCTACTCATGCATTGCGAAAGAAAATACTTCTGATCATACGAATGGTAAGTACAGCTGAAAAGTGATTTCTCTCTCTCTCTCTCAAGCCTTATCCACTCTGCTGTGTTCAATATGCTCCACTATTCTCCGATTCGCCAACAAACGAAGTCAATAAATGCCCTGACACAAAAAAACTAGTTTGCAAGAGCCAGTACGTGCATTGTTGCAGTGCGCCAGGCTCCTCCCTCCTACTATCCAGAAAATTAACACTTCGCAGGATAACTCTTCCCTTAGTACCTGATACGCATTCCTTCATAGATGCATTAGATAGGTAGGTTGGAGTGGTAGCTTTGATACCAAAAGCTCACTTGAGTACGCATAGCGGCCCGTTGTGACGCCACAGGTGAACGCAGCCTCTGTACTGAACAAGTTCCTCCAAACCAAATAAGGGGAAGAAGCAGGTCAGCTCAAGGGCTGCACATTTAAAGCACAAGTATACCACGCTGGAAAACCAGCTCGAAAGTTTGATAAACGAAGCTATATCCTTGGCATCAATGGATGATATATCCGTCAAGCTGACACGGATGGAAGAGTCAAATAATCTATATCTGCACCTCGAAAGAGATGGGTATTAGCAAAGAAAGCGAATTTGTACCAACGGCAGAAGTAGTAAGCAAGTAAGCATGGCCACTGTGATCGAGATGACGTTACGACCAAGTCCAAGTAACTGTTTAGTGCGCCTTAGCGCATTTTTCACTATGGAAAGATGGCGGCATTATTGAATGTTTTTCATAAAAGATTCACAGACTCAAAGTGAACTGGACAGAAAGGCAATACGATCAGGTAAATTAACCAAGTTGTTAATCGGAAGCGGATGCTTTAGGGCGTTACGTTGACAGTGATGATGAAGTGTAAGGAAACCGCGAAATAGATTTTCAAAAATTGTCCACAATGTAAGAACGAGTCAATCTCAATGAAAAGCGTTTCAATTCCAAATAACATCAGACAATATTGCAGCCGGTCTTCAACAAAGACTAACAGAAAGATCTAAGACTTCTAGCAATACGCTCCAAAATAGTATTTACTTGCGATCCTGGGGTATGGTTGTGTGGAAGATTGATGGATGAATTGCTTAGTATACTTGAGCGTCACTGTACAGCGTTATACAAGTTGCAAACTCAGACAATTCTATACAATTTGCTGAGCATAGGCTTCGTATAGGACTATATTATGAACGTTAGAATGTTTAATACTTAGTGGAAATTCTTTTCACAAATCTGCTTAATTTTCGTCGATTACTTTTCCGACCAAAGGTTTTAGTCCCTCACACATTACACTCGATGAAATCTTCTATTCTATTTGATGATTACCAGACTCTTGACTCACGACTTTTGCGGCAACTTTGCGACAGTCTAATATAGGATTCTTACCACATGGAATTGTTTAACTGATGAACTTGCTACAATGTTTCAAGCCCTATATGTAGATGCTGAGATGAGAATAATGGATCATCAGAACACTTTCTGGGAATCTGTGCAAAGTTAGTGCGTTTCAGAAGGAAACACTTGGGTATTAGGCTGGCGTGTATCCTTACTCGCACCGAAAAACATTCTAAACTTTATTAAAGCAACTCGTTTATAGCAATTTTTCTATGAAAAAATATCCTCTGAGATTGAACATAATCCAACAACATGTGTATATGGATAGAAAGATCAAAAAATCCTTGTGGATTTCAAAAAAACTTGCCCGGCCTACCCGAATATGAAGATACCAGACTGGTGATTGATTTTTGAAATAAATGCTCAAATAGGACTCATTATTAATCGCTTTTGTAGTTGATATTTACAACAATAAATATTTTTATTAAAAAATTTCCTTTACGATTATCCTTTAACTCCTTTCAATTCAGTTTTCTATACAATCTTTGGTTTTCTTTCTCTAGACTTCAATTGGTTTTTATTTTCTTTGTATTTTTTGGTCGTTTTTTTCGAATTTAAATTTAATTTGTTTGCATGGTAATGCAGAAACCTCTTACAATCGTTGGCAATTATTAGTTTTTTAATGGCCATCTTAAACCAAACAATACTCGTGTATATTATAATAAAGGAAAATTAAAAAATTATTATTATTTTATTTCCATATAAGTACATAATAATAAACCAAGAAAAACTAAGTTTAATTTTTATTTTTTCAAAATAATGACTATAATAAATGGATTACAAGCAGAAGTTTGTAACGAAAAAAAAAAAATAGAAGGGGCCCCAAATACATACATATACGTATGTATTGGAAACTGCAAATAGGGAAAGTTTCTCAGAAGAAAACTTTAATCAAATGAAAAATGAAAGCGTTTTTGGTGTCACAGCCTTTAATGATTTTTTACAGCACATATGCATGCAAAAGAAAACCCTACCGGAACAAATGTATCTTAAATTATGACAATCGTGGAGCCAGCTTTCGAATTTTATGTGAATATTATAATGACAATTCAGTAATTAGTAAACGGTATTTCGTGTTGTACAACTTTAGGGCACAAAAAAAGTCATTTTCGTCTTACAACCCAAGAGGGCATTTAAGAGCTCAATATGAGACGGCGTTTGTGGCCAATGGTTACTAAACGGATGGCTCCAAACATGCAGACAGAACGGTACTGGGTCTCTATTTGAAAGAACTAGTGATCAAAGTATGCCTTCGGGTATGGGGCTATAATACGATTTTTTGAGTATTCCATTAGGGGGAGTGTACGATCTGAGTCAGTGATAATTTATTAAACTTGACATATGGGAAGTTAAGTATCTCTGCTGATAGTCAATTCGAAATTAAGGCATTCACCTCCAGTAATATGGAATCAAGCATATAAAAAGGCTATTTATAATTGGTAGCTAGTCATCAAGAAGCAATCAATAATAAGGAATTGATTTAGAGCATTACATACCATAAGCTTAGTTACCATTACAACCCTTTAGTCAGGATTACGACTTAGCTTCGCACACCAACCATATTGTGTATGTTAATTTTATTCATAAATAGTGGGACCTTCAGTTTAAACACGACTTCGAACGACAGATTTGAGAAACTTTTCATGTCAACTTTATTTGTTTCGCAAAGTTTTTGTCAGAAGACTGATCGCCGAAAAAATATTGTTTTATATTTGGTTTTGTTCGATATGTCTAGTCAGAGGTTTAATTACCAAAACCAGACTACAGCGGCTTCACAATCATTAGCTGAGATAACTCAATGTCCAGAGCATTGAAACTGTGGACTACGGACTAGATCTAGGTCAGACATCCCGAACAAAACGAAATATTTCTTTCGGCGCCTTCATCTCAGCAGGCTTCTGGCAAAAGCCGTGAGAGTAAAAAAATTTGGCATGAAAAGTTTCTCGAAAAACCTGTCGTTCGGAGTCGAGAAACAAGTATAGGTATAGAGAAGGCATTATAGAGACACCCTATTTAGATTGAAGACAGTACAATACAACACATGTTAGCAGCAGAGACCATCAGTGAATCAGAGATCAGCAATGAATAGTTTTTTTGCTACTCATAAGCACTCATGAAATTTTGAATATAATAAGTGAGTCAACAATATTGATATTTAACTATGTACTCTGATTGATTCGTACTCACTACAACGTTGATTTGTAAGGTTGCAATGAGTATGCGTACAACGTTGACATCAAACTCATACCATTCGAAATATGTTTGATTCATAAGCCTCTACTCATTTAGATTTATAACTTTAGAAAAATACTTGTTATAATGCTTATAAATGATTCGACTCGAATCTTTCATCGAAATTTATAGTCTTAGTTGTTAGGCATTTACGACAAAAAAGAAAAAGGACACATAAGCAAAAAAGACAGAGAACTGCAAGCCGAGCAAACATACAACCTTCTAATAAGTATTTTAGTGTTCGTACGCTACTCATACTTATTTTGTGATTCGTGTATATGTTGAGTTATGGAGAGTCGAAATCAAACAACATCATAGGTGTTGTTAAGTGTGAATATGATGAGTACTTCAAACTTTGAATATGAGTAGAATGGTTCCATGATATTTAAAATAAGTATGAATGCGTATAAGTAACAGAAATTATATGTATGATTCGATTCTACTCTTCGTTTTGAATACTCATTGCTGATCTCTGGTTCGCAGTATTATCGCACATCTTGACGGCATAAACTTATTTTTATTGAATAATCCTAACAATTTGAAAGTTTTCAGGCTTTAATTTGCTTTCTTTTTAACCGATAGAGTTGATATGGAATGATAATAAAATGCCTCACCAAAAAGTGGGAAAAAAAAATTTTAAAAATCGCCAAAAAAAACACCTTACGATCTATAAATTAAGTTGCCATGATACAAAAGAAAAAGAGAAATAAACGCAAAACGAACATATGGAACGAAAGTTCCATATTGAAGGCTATGCATGCATGTGCGAGGGACATTTGAAATTGTAGTCTAGTTTGTAGGTGTCTGTTATGGAAGAGTACGTATGGTTGTGTGCATGATTGTGTGTGTGTGAATATGAAAGAGAGCATAAAGAGTCATTCATTCATGCTTGGCTTGAACAGAGCAATAAATGTCACAAGATTCATTTGGGAGGAAGTACAACAACGAGTGGTGACGTGCATGACCTGTCGAATTTATGACTTTTTTCTTTGGTGTTGGTTTGTTGTTTTTTCTGTTGTTTTTTGTCTCTAAATTATGTTCCTTTTTTTATAGTTTCTGTTGTTGTTGTTGTTGTCGTTTCTGTAGTTTAATTTAATATTCATATTCATTATGTATGGGTATAAAATTACAATTTTAATTATTTTATTCAATTGTTCGCTTTTTTTTTGTTGTTGTTCACATTTTCATTTAAAATTTTTCAACATAAAATATAAATTATTTCTTCATCTTTTTTTCCTTTCTATTTTGTTTTTTTTGTTGTTTTTTATTTTTAATTTCATACCGATGATGACGGTCTTCTTCTGCCTGTATTCTATTTGTGTATGCAATCATCTTAGGACACTTTACGATTGAGACATTAACGTTGATTTTTATTTTTGTATTTTTTGTTTTTGTATTTTTGCTCAATACCGGAGGCTTTTTCGTTCATATTTTTTAAAACGAATTTTCATTTTTACACTTTAACAACCGTCCAAGATGGTCTAAGGCTTCCGTATATGGAATTGATGTTCCAAGTTATTGTTCAAGGATTCTTAAGAATCGTCTTCTTCTTCTTCTTCAACTAATATAATCGTTGTCGTTGTTTTTTTACATTATCTACTGCTGTTGTCTACAAGGTTTTATGACCGTCCATAATTTGTGTGCAGACAGCAGCCATAAAGCGTTAAAGCAGTAGTTGTTGTAAATTTTTACATTTTCCCCCTATCAAAGCATATAATTGTTGTGGCCTTTTAAAGCCATTGCAAATCGTGCAAACCATTAAAAAAAAACTTTTCATTAAGCTTTGTTGTTAGGAAGAAGCTGTTATTAAAACAGCTGTACTTATATTTATAACCTTGACTGTGAATTTTTTTTTTTTTTACGATACTCAATTTAAATGGACAGTCAGTCAGCCAGACCGGGGCTAAATAGTGTGTTTTTTTTCTTTTTTGTTTCCTATCATCAATTCTTAGTTATTAAATTAGTTTTTCAAAAGCAAATCTATTCTTCTCACCTATGTCTGTATGTATGTATGTATGCCTTTAATTTGTATAAGAAATGATGAATTCTTTTAATGTCATTAAAAACTCTTTTTTTTTTATTATTTTTTAAGTTAAAAATATAGTTGGTACTAGTATAGGTAATGGCTACTTAAATAGGTCTTCAATTATTAATATGAAATGCTAATGTGTGGTACACAATAGCATAAGTTGTCGTGGTGTTCTTCCTAAAGACTTTTGGTACTTTTTTTGGTACTTTTTCATTTAACTAATCCAAATCTTTTGGTGGTATAATTTTTTTATTATTCATATATATGTATGTATATATGAAACTATACAGAACAAATTCTTGATAAAACACTGACTTTTTCCCCTTACCAATAGTTGTTGTGCTAAAAGAACATTAAAGTTCATCTTACAAAAAAAAAAAAAAAAACGTTTATTTTTCTTGTTCTTTTCTCGCATAAAACTTTTAAATCATGTTCATAAAAGATTTTTTTATGATGCTACTAAAATATGAAGAAGAAGACGAAGACTCTAAAATTAAGATACAATGCCGATAACTAAAAGGCAACAACAGCAACAATAATAGAGCCTTATAATTATGGATCAGGTCATATTATTTTTTTCTTCTGTTTTTGGTTTTTCATTTTTTTATTATTATTAGCACAGATCGTTTTACAACTTCTAGAACTCTTAGGCAATGCGAGCGTTATCGTTTAATAGTTTAACACGATTAGGTTAATACATTTTCAAGATCATATCAATCCAATCTATTTCGTCTACAGATGTTGCAAGATGATCGCGCATTTCACACTATGGAATGATGGCAGCATTATTGAATCTTTTTCACAAAAGAAGGATGGAACTACAGAGTCAGATTGTGGTTAGAAAACTGGACAGAAAGGCAACACGATCAGATGAATTTGCACTTAACCAAGTTGTTAACGGGAAACGTGTGCTTTAGGGCATACAGTGATGACAGTGATGTTGAAATCTAAGGAAACTGCGAAATAGATTTTCAAAAATTGTCCGCAATGTGAGAACGAGCAGAACTCCCTAAAAATAACATCAGACAATATTGCTGCCGGTGTTCTGCAAAGAGTAACAGAAAGATCGAAGACCTCTATCAACACGCCCCATAATAGTATTTACTTGCGATCCCGGGGTATGGTTGTGTGGAATATTTATGGATGAATTGCTTACTATAGCGTCACTGTACAGAGTTATACAAGTTCCAAACTCATACAATCCTATGCAATTTTTTTTACTTTCGAACGTCCCCGGCCTCACTCTAACCCACCCTCACCCGACCGCGGAGTGCTCGTCCCCATTACGTGTGGACACGTGCACACTACAGTCCGGACTGTAGCGGGTAAGGGAAAAGTAATGGCAACGAGAACATAAATCAGCTACAGAACTTAATCACAAGCTGAATAAAGTAACAATAAACAGGAACTAACTATGACAAGAACGAAAATACATTTTTATATAATAATTTACAAATTAATGCCAGCATATAAGCTACATTTTATATTACAAACACTACAATTAAAATCAATAAAATCATAATATAAGTTAAAATCATTACATAATCTACGAAAAGGAAAATTACATCCATAGTTCGTTCTGTAGAAGAAAGAGGACGATAGTGCCGTGAAAATCTTGCAGGAATACTGAAATTCAGGTTACAAAGCAAAAACTCAGAATTTATATCACCTTTAAGCAGATTAAAAACAAAACAAACACCTAAAACAGTTCTTCTACGTTCCAAAGTTGGAAGTTTTATCAAACCTAATCTATCCTCATATGACGGAAACCCATTGGCATAATCCCATCCTAAGCCACGTAAACAGAATAATAAAAACTGCCTCTGCACAGACTCTATTGAATCACTATGACAACGATAGTATGGATTCCAAATAATAGACGCATACTCCAAAATAGGTCTAACAAGTGAAATGTATAGCAGTCTAGTTATATAAGTATCAATGAATTCCCTAGCCCATCTTTTCACAAAGAACATCCCTAGCCTTGCCAATCATCATACTAATATGATCAACAAAAGACAGTTTCATATCCAATAATACTCCCAAATCAAGAAACGTAGTCACAGTTTCCAAAGGGCAAGAATTAATCACATAAGTGGACGAAATCACTCCCCCGCGAGAGAAACCATGCATTTACATTTTCCATAAAATTAACTTTGCACCACATTACAAACAAATCAATATTGTTTCGTATAGGCTTCGTATAAGACTATATTGTAAACGTTAGAATGTTCAATACTTAGTGGAATTTCCTCCAACAAATCCGCCTAATTTTCCAACCAAAGGTTTTAGTCACTCACGCATTACGCTCGATAAAATATTCTATTCTGTCTGATGATTACCAGACACTTGACTCACGACTCTTGCGGCACGTTTTTGACAGTTTAATATAGGTTTCTTGCCAAAGGGATTTGTGTAACTGATGAACTTGCTATAGTAGACAATCTGCTCAGAATAGACAGTGTTTCAAGGGCTATATGTAGATGCTGAGATGAGAATAATGGATCATAAGAATACACCCTGGGAATTTGTGCGAAGTTAGTGCATCTCAGAAGGAAACACCTGGGTATTAGGCAGTGTGTTCCGAAAAACATCCTCAACTTTATTACTGCAGCTCGATTATAGCGATATTCGAGATGAATTGAGGGCAGGACAACAAATCGTACGGTCGTAGTACTCTACTATAAATTGAAGTTGTTTTAGTATTCTGACAGCTACCAGAAGTACCTTTGTATGTATGTCGTTTCTCCACTAAGATACACTGTAGGTGTGTGTCTAGGCTACCAATTAGGCAAAGATTTATTGGCCTTTAAAAAGTTCTGGGCAGAGGATGAACCTTAATTGTGTATTGAGTGGGCATGCGAATATATATCACTTATCTGAAAATGACTACTGTGGAGAGGAGGTTGAGAAGGAAGGGGGTATTGCCTATATTGCGTCCCGATTAGATATCGGATCGTTTACTAAATTCATTAAATTTTCAGGCTGTTTCTGAGCTTAGCTTTAAAGGACTCATGCTTGCCTAGATGCAAAGTCTAGATGCTGATTGTCAATAACAATTGTTAGTTAAGTCCGGCGTATGTATTCAAGTACTCTTAATTATTTTGTACTTTTGGTGGCAATTTTGGCAATTTCTAATAAGAAACGTTGTGAGCTAAACTTCGTTAAAACAAATTTTATGTCTTTATTATGATAATTCATTGTCATATTTGTCATTTTTTCTCTCCTCTCCTCTTTATTCATTATGTCTGTGTCATAATATTTTGTTAATTTTTTTTTCAGCCTTTGGAGTCATTACCAGTCTGTACAAGACAAGTGTCGGGAATGATATGACAGCAAATAAAAAGAAGAGAAGTGGAATGAAGAGAACACCGTATCTATGATGACAGCTGTCAGATATTTGCATCATTCGAAATTTATCAATACACACATCATCTGCAGAGATAATAAGAATAGAAAGAAACATCAAAAGTTTCATTAGGATTTTCAATGATTTTTTTTTAACAATTTTATTACAGCGGCGCGACTTAATCCATGTTTACACGTTTGCTTGTTTGTTTGTTGTTGTTGTTGAGTAGTTTTATGGCTTTAAAGCTCGTCGTCGTTGTTTTACGATCTTCACTAGAATTATTATTATTTTTTTTTTTGTTGTTGCTTGGTTTTAATCTTTAGCGGTCAAGTTAAATAAGAAACTGAAGCTGATGTAATTTAGCTGCTGTTGCAAGTTTTGCAAGTTGCAACAAGAAAAAAAAAAAACAAAAAAAAACAAAAAAGGGAAAGGAATAAAGAAATTAAATTTATCTTTGGAGTTGTATGTTCCTGTCTGCTGCTGTTGTTGCTGTTGCAGTGTTTGCTACAGCTTTTAAGTTTTATTACCCTGCGTTGTGAGAGCGTATATCAGCATCCAGGAGTTGCTTATCATATTCGCATACAATTCTGTATGCTGAATGTTGGAATGTTTGTTGCCTGCCAGTGTCTTTATGACATTCAGGTTGTCTGGCTTTTGCTTTTTAAATGTCTTGCATACGGAAATTAAAGGAAACCACAAGTGAGTGCTAAAATCGAGCAGGTACAATACACTAAACACCAACAGTCTACTCAAAATGATGATGATAATGATGATGATGATGATGATGATGATGACGACGACGGCATTGATGGCAACTGTATAGATATGGATGACGACACAATGATAATGTTGTTTAATTCAACAACAGCAAAGAGAACAACAACACTTGTTTTTTCTTTTTTTTTCTTGATGCATTGTTTAATGTTGTTAAGACAGCGTCAGCAACAGTACAACAAATAATAATAATGTCATTGACTAGCTGACTGACAAGATTTGTTTTGAAACTTCAAAACAAGGCTACTTTGCAACAACATCCTCTCGCATACTCAAGAGTTTTGTTATCACTTGCCACAGCGTTATTTTTGTTTTATTTGTGCTGTGTTATCAGCACTTGACATCATCATCAGCATCAGCAACATCATCAACATTATCATTTATTGCAGGCCTGCACGTACATACATACATACGTACTGTATTGTATCGCTCATATTCATTCAACATCAGACAATTTAAACAGTCAGCCAGCTAACCAGCCAGCCAGCCAGCCACTTTGTAACATACTATTTTGCTTTATTAATAAATAAATAAACAAAAACAAACAAAAACAACAACAACAACAACAACTGAAACAAAAATTATTAAAATCTCAACATTAATATTTTCCCCCCTGTGTGAAATTAAAAACAAACAAACAAATAAACATACGGTAACTTAACCTTAAGCTCCTCATAAAAACCACCACCATTCACCATCACCACTAACTGTGAATGACATCGAGATGTTATCGTGCCATAAACAATACAACAACAAACAGCTACAGCAACAGTGAACAACACAGAACAACACAACTGAACAAGTGCAATTGATATGACAAAACACGAAATTTTGTTCAAAACATGCAAAAACAACACAACACTACATAACATAAACATCGGAGACAATTTTATGTGTTTGTAAGCAGAGTACACTTTACATAACACTTAACACACACACATCTAAACAAACAAATATTGATAAAGAACAGAGATTAAAGAGATAAGAATTTATAAGCTTTCATTGAGAAGAACAGAACAAAACAAAATTTATGACTTTTGAACTATGGATTGCACTGCACTGCACTGCACTGCATAAATGAAGGAGTGTGTGCCTTTTCTTTTGAGTAATTTTTATGAGCGAACAACTGTTTTCTCTTATTTCCATAGAAACTAGGCAACTTTAATCGATGATTGTACAATTTCAATTGTTATGATGTTATCGCACCGCCAATACCACCTTATTATCGGCAACTTTAAAAAGTAACGTCTTTCTATTTACAACATGGCTCTCTATGACGTCTCGAGTAGGATCGAAACGACTACATATGTACATATAAATCTGCATAGATGGCTGTGAGTAGAGGCATCTTTTCGAAGTCGGCAGGTGTAGTTCATTCGATAAGGGTAAAGGTAGTATTACAAGAACGTACGTTTATTTAGAGCATACGAAAATAATGCAGATGTTTACTGAAAGTCCATAAAGAATGCACATTGGTTTTGCTCATACGACTAATGATTTTTGCAGGATCTGCAGAGACCAAAAAGAAAATGTCTTTCATTTCTTGGATATATCCCCTTTGATATAACAAAGATTGTATCTGCTTTTCTACTATGCAAATAAATCGACTGATATTGATTCCTTAGAATCTCCGGAAGGCAATTGGAAGGCTGTGAATATACATTGGCGATACGTGGCTTTAAAGAGTCTATCATTAGGGTTAACAGGCAAATAAGTATAGTATAGGGATAGAGTTCTACTACTAATAATGCTTTGAAATACTATATATCGGCGTTGTAATAAGCAGTTCGAAGACTAAACAACCATAAAACATATGAAGTTTATACAAAACACGAGAATTACGTACATGTTACTGTACTACAAGCGAATGCATTTTCACAGAGGCAACCCTGCCATTCTAGAACTTGTTGGATTGCACAACAAAGAACAAAGAATAAACAAGGAAACAAAGAATACAATTGTCGTGACCAAATTCCATTATTTTATTGAAGATAATCGGCATTTGTAGTCGATTCAATTTTAGAAACCCAGCCTTCTAGAGGTGACAACAAAGTTGCATTAGATTATTTGTTTGACACACTTCTCTTAATTTTGCCATTGTTGTTGGCTGATTAAAGTTTATGCAATGATTGCATCATTTTCTGATAAGATAACATATTTGACCAATACATGACTTGTTGCTAATGCCGATTTTAGTCATATTTCTTGTTGAATATTTTAATAATCCTTCAAATTTTAGAAAAATATAACATTTGGTAACTCTTAAATGGTTGGCCATACAAAATATTTTATGTTATTACTCCTCTGATGTTGTTGTAGTTTCTTGTCATTGTACACTTAATGTTAAATGTTCCCGTTCGCTGGTGATTTATAGTTGAAACGTCAGATATGACAATCTCTTATTTTTTATTTGTTGGTTTTTTATGTTGTATGACAACATAAATATTATTTTTTATAACCGAACAACAACAACAACAACATCGACACCACCAACAACAGAAAATACGAAAAGAATAAAATTAAAAAAAAAAAAAAATACTCGCATTAAAATAACTTCATCAGCAGCACTTGTATTTAGAAAACAGAATAAAACAACAATTATTTTTCTCTCTCTCTCTCTCTCTCTCTATCACTGTCTCTGTTTTCCATGTTATGATGTTCTCTTCTGAGGTAATGAGTTTTAGTTGGCTTTCTTTTATTTTCTTTGATTCTATTTTTAGTCAAGCATAACGCACAAGCCATTGATAACGGTAAACTTTTATTTTCATTAGACGCCACTAATACATATGTGCATACATACAAAAAAAACAAAGATTTGAAGAGAAAATTAAATAGAGTTTGCTGTTGTTGTTGTGTTTAAGGATGATTTAAGGTTGTAGTTTTCGTTTTGTTTTGAGCATGCAATGTAAAGTCTACTTAATTCATGAGCATGAGCATGATAATAATAATGATGGTAATGATGATGATGATGATGATATTGTAGATGATAATCTAATGCGATTACAAATCCAATAAAACATTATTTAGTTGACATATCTCGCTCTCTCTCTCTTTGTGATTTTTAAAATAAAATGAAATGTTTTTGTTGTTGTTGTTTTATTTTATTGTTTTAAAATATATTTATGAATGTCAGTCCTGTCTACTGGTACATGTGTTTTTATTAGTATTATTTGTTGTTCTTATTGTAGTTGTTGTTGTCATTGTTGTTGGTGTTTTTGTGTGTGTGTAAATTTTCTTCCGATCGAATTTTGGTTTCGTTATGTTCTGTTTTGTTTTTGTGTTGCTGTATTCTAAATGAAATTTCAATTTCACTTATTGTTTGGTGTTGTTATTGTTGTTGCTGTTGCTGTTCTGGGTATTATTTATGAAGCCTTAACAAATTTTTGAAAATGTTGTTCGTCAGATGTGGCATTTTATAATTTATTGTATTGCATTTTATTATATCCTCCCACTTACTCGTTGAAAAAACAAAAAAAAAAAATCATGTTCCAACATGCTGTCATACAATACTATGCTCACATACACACAGTTACTATATGTACAATGTACATACATATGTAGATATCAAAACAAGATTTATACATTTTATTCAAACATATGCAAGGATTTATGTATGTTTGCATGTATAAGTATATGTATGTTTTGTCATTGTATGCATAATCAATAAGAATGAAATATTTAATAATTGTTTGTTGTTTTTGTTGTTTACGAAATAAACTGTTATTTGAACGATACATTTTAATAAATAATCCGTAAACGTTTCACTTGTATAGGGGATCATATTTTAATGCCATTTTAATACACTGCGAGAAATATTAGGAGTAAAATTGTATTCCTTGTTTTTGTTTATTTATTTCTTGTTATTTTTTTTGTATACATTTGCTAAAATGTCAACAATTTTTGAATGTTTTAAAACATTTAAATTTATTGCAATTTATATACGTGCAATTATTTATAAAATATGAAATTTATTCCATAAAAAAAATGTGTCTTCATTAATTTTTAATGTTTTAAAATAAATTAAAAACATGTCTCAATTAGAAGGAAATTATTTAATTCAATTTTCTTTTTCTGTTTTTTAATATAAATTAAAAAAATTAAATAACACCATGCAGTGCAAACAATCATGGTTAATGCTTCCCAGTAACGTTTACCAACACTGTCTAAAAATTAGAACAAGTTAAGCAAGACCTTTAGGTATTTAAATATATTTACAGATAGTCAAACGGTAATTAGAGCAATAATACCCATAATAGGGATCAAAGGTCATCCTGGAGGACGATTAAAAATTACACCAGACATGAAACGGTACGCATTATATGGGTTTCTAGCCATCATGGAGTGATATGAAATGAGAAAATCAATAGTCTGGCTGTGAAAGTATTACATACCATAAGCTGAGATGACCCAATAACTTTCAATGCATTGCAAGCTGAGAAATTGGGCGGAAACGTCACATCGACTATTGTGGAAGGATTACATATGTAGATACTTTGGGGAGACCCAAATGAGGAGAGAAATACGAGTGTTTTTAAGCTAAATAAGAGCGATCTTGTTATGCTCATTAGAGAGTTCTGAACCCTATTGGCGTGGTGATAAATACAGGGCATGCCGTAGGCGACTATTACTCTTCATATTCTGTTGTTAAACGTTTTATGACTTTGCTAAGGTTCTACTCATCTATGGAACAAATAATCATTTTACCCTCTGTCACTACAGCCTGCAGTAATCCCCTAATCTGTGACTATTTTTATTCAATGTGTGTGATAATATTCGTTCCCTTTCGTTTTGTTATCGATAACATTCAAATCGTTAAAAATAAATGAGTGTTGGAAAATGTATTTGAAAAGAAAAAAAAAACCAAAAAGAAAAAACTGAAATAAAAATTATAAACGAGCCGAAGTCGTTTATTTTTACCATATCGTCGATGAAAAACTATAAACAAATTATCGCATACATTAAATGCTTAACCCTTTACAAAGCGAGCAAGGCAAGCAACGTAAGCTATACAGAGCGCGATGCCAATGAGATGCAAGAAGGGCCTTATTTGTCATACAAACATGGAACACAACAACAGCAATAAAAATAAAAAAATTATGCTCCCTTCTTTCTGTTTGTGCTTCTGTGTTAAAGCTTAAATGGAAAACAATTTTAAGGTGAAAGGGAGTGAAAATGTCAAACAAAAAAGGAAACTGAACAGAACAGAAAAGAAAGAAGTATTTTTGGTGAACATGAAACTGCAATTGAAAAAATTTGTTTTAATTACTTGACGATGAGGCTGTGGCCTAGGGAAAGAACAAAACTAAGAGGAATACAAAAAACAATCGGTAGCATAGTATGATTTAGAAGTGTTTTGATTTATTTGTTTTTGTTTTTTGTAGAACCTTTGCTTGTCACGATATACTAACGCAACCAGCCAGCCAGTAGGCTGGCAATTGTAGCGTATTACTTAGCGTATAGGCTACGGCAAGCGTATAACGCACTTGCAGCTGCCAGCCACACTCTCTAGAGTGCAGTAGTGTGTTGCGGTATACGTACGTACATATGTACGTAAGTGGCAGCAACAATTGCAAGAAATAAGAAGAAGGAAAGAATTGCAAGTGCTTTTAATGTCAACTAATGTTTCAGTCTAGTAGTTCCATAACTGGAGAATCTTTTTCCATAGCCGGCTACAGTCAGGGAAATTTGTTAATCAGCAATTAATGCGTTTAAAATGTATTGAAACTGAATTCAAATGAATATTTCCATAAACTTTACGGAGAAAAGAATTCAAAATGCTTTTAAATATCTTCTTTGAGCAATCTTAGGTGGCGTCTACACTTTCTCTAGAGATCTAATGGCCGCTTTACTGGCGGTTAATATAAGTATATCGCCACAAGATGTACTCTGATACCATATTCGCATAGCGGCCAACTTTACCGCCATTATTTCAGCTTGAAGTGTACAACAGTAATCAGATAGTGTAAGCGACAATCCAAGATTCAGTTGTTTTGTAAAGATTCCACATCGGATTTTATCAGTGAATATGTGGATGACGTCCTCACGATGGATTTAAACGGCATATTCGTTACAAAACTAGGATGGAAAGCAGATTCGGGTTTTATGTAGTCGATAGGTATGTTCATATCAACTCCTATTGATTAGAAGTTGTTGTTAATAAGGACTACACGATCCAGAACTTAGGTGTGGTTGCTTAAAGAGTAGTCACTTGCTTCAGATTAAGACACAAATAATCTTCAGTGCTTCCCAGGCAAATTTATTGTATTGGCCCTTCTGACCGGGACACAATGATATCCCGGGAAACTGCGGAACGGATAAACTGGCCAGACACGGCACGACCATCGAATTCTCCGACGGATTCTTGAATGTTGGAAAATTGGCTCATGATTGACAACCAGATCACGGATTAAGTCAACTGCAGGTGGGCGGCTTCGGATAAGAGCAGAATGGCGCACATAATCTGGCCGAGGTTGGATACAGGGCACACTGCAAGGCTGCTTAAACTCCAAAGAAGCATGCTCAGTACGGTTATCGGTGTTGTGACTGGGCATTGTCTAGAACACCTCGCAATTGATTTCTGTAGAAGCTGCAGAGAAGAGGAGGAAGAGGAGACTGTTCTTCATCTACTGGGAACATGCTCGGCACTATGTCAAAGAAGAAAGAGACATTTTAGTGCCTACTACATCGATGATCTAGGTGATTTGTCGAACATTAACATCGGCAGTTTGAGTCGCTTCATTGGAAGCTCAAATGGTTCCAGGACTAGGGGATATTTGACATGAACTTTGGTTGTGGGGTGATAGTGCGTCCATCTGATTCCTTGGGAGGACTGCCACCTATACCTACCTACCTACCTATAACCTCTTTAGTCAGGATTAAGATTTAGCTTCTCACATCATCCATGTTGTATGTGTTCATTTTATTCATGAGTGACGGGGATCTACAATATAAAGTCGATTCCGAACGACACATTTTTGAGAAACTATTCGTGGCAAGTTGTATTTTACTCTCAGAACTTTTTGCCAGAAAAGCTGCTGAGGCATACTTTACGGCCTCACGTCTAATAAACCATTACACTAGCTACTAAACTACGGCCACTTTAGCCATTCTGCCTTCAATTAAATGTAACACACTGTATTTTACAATAACAATTGCCAGGGTTTTGAAAAACTCATGAATTTTTCGTTTATTTGTTGTTGTTGTTGATTTAGTGTTATTGTAGATGTAGTTGTTGTTGTTGTTTTATGTTTGAAGTTTACAGAGTAGAAAAAAAACAAAACAAAAGAGTTTTATGGCTGGATTTGTAGTATTTTGACCAGGTTTTATGGCCATAGAAAGATTTTCAGGCATTAACTAACTATTCGGCGATTCTTAAACCTCTTGGCACATGATACCACCGCAACGGATGCTTCTTCTTTTTCTTTTTCTTCGTTCAGCACGGTTCTTTTTTAAGTCTTTATTGCTGTTGTTGTTGTTGTTGTTTTTGGTTTTGTTTTACAGGCAGTTTTCAGTTCAATTCAGTTTTTCCACACAGTTTTTTTTTTCTTCTTCTGACGTTTCGGTCTGCTTAACTTGCCGCCAAGAAGACAACAGCAATACTAATAGCAACAACAAGAAAAATTAAAGAAAAACTCAAACGTTATTGGAAAACAAAGAAAACTGACAGACAGCCTTTTGGTGAGTACAACTGACTGACTGACTGGCTGACTTTAAGCTTAACTTGGCTTTTAAACTACGACTACGACTGCACATATTCCTACCGTTCTACCGTAGCCATCTACTGTTTCTGTGTAGTGCTTCTATTATAAGTTTTTTTTTCTTTTTTGCAGCAGCAGCAACTGCATTAAATATTTTATTTGCGTGTTTAGAAATCATTTTATAGTCACTGTCTTAGCATGTCTTAGCATGTAGCCTTAAGGTTTTTATCAGCGATTCATCAGTTCAGTTCAGTGTTGTTGTTGTTGTTTTTGGTTTTTCAAGAACTGAAAGTATTCCAAACTCTATGGCCACAATGACGAGTGCAGTGCACATGGATTTTTTTCCTAAGTTTTGTTGGCTTTCTTGCTGGGGCTGGTGTAATGGAAGCACCTAAACATTATACAAAAAATACAACAACAACAACAAAAAAGTAACAAAAAATGCATAATAAAAGCTTAACATTTTTTACATTTCCAAGTTGATTCTTTTTGTTGTTGTTGTTTTATTGCAAAAATAAATACAAGATCCGTTTCAAACTGTTTTATAGTTTTTATGGTACAATTCTGAACAGACATGACTACCATTGGGAACACAACAACCGAACAGTAACAACCGTAGAACACTTTATAGTAGTCGATATAACCGTATGTCTGTCTGCATCGGTCTCTCTGTCGTTTGTATACTATTTGAGGACGGTCCCCATTGTTGTCATCATTGTCTTCATCATTTAGCCGACGCAGCGTCTCCAATGTCTTGGCATGGCAGGCTGATTTTAAATTTTTAGATTTTCAATTGCATTGCACTTCACATTGCATTTCACATTTCATGAGACTGTATACGCAGAGAGGGACAGAGAAAGAGAGCGAAGAAGTAGAAGTAGTGGCATAATGAGGAGGAGCAGCATAAGGAGTTTTTGATTGCATTTAGAAGGTGTTTCTTGGAAACACTGTTATTTCATCACCACTCACTTGTAATTTTTATGTTTTTAATTCTTCTCTTTTTGTAATTGTACTTATGCACCCGGTTGATTGTTACAATATTTTCATACTCTTTTTTTTTTTTTGTTGTTTGCTTACTACTCGTTGGACTGTTATTTTTGTTACGAGGAATATCGTTTGGTTTTTTGTTTTGTTTTGTTATTAAAATTTACAATTAAAGCTCACCTATAATAATCGCTTTTGCAGTAAATATTACCGTCGCGCGAATAACACGATGATTCCCGGTCGAGGGGTTGACGACATGCATAGCATTGCAGACAGCTGGCATGCCATCGTTTATCCACAGCAGAGAGGTAGAAACGATCCTGAAATTTAGAAAAAAAGAAAAAAAAACATGGAATGAAATGAAACATAAGAATATAGTACATGCCATGTACCGTTATTTCTTAAATACAAGTGTATGTTAGAAAATTCAAAGAATTACAAACGAATTATTAAGGGGGGTGGGGGGTTGTCTCAATTCAAGAAATTTCTTATAAATTGTGAATATTTATATACACATGCATGCGTACACTATTGGGCATTATAAACCTTCACTTCCCCTATATGCGATGATAGATGAGAAGGAAGATCCGGAGCATATTCTAACACGCTGCCCCAGATGTAGATGACCCGGGGGAAACGAGTTTAGGACCAAACCGGCTTATGGAAGAGTTGTTAAATTCTAGGATTCTATGGAGCCAATACAGCCATAGAACGGCTGAAGCTATGCTGGAACTCCGAAGGTTGCAGGAACGAAAGCGAAATTTGATTTAGTGCAGAGCACGGCAATTCCTATGCACGCGTGCATGTCAGCCATTACTAAATTTACAACAACGTACTCTCACGATCAAAAACACACTCAGTCTCGTTTGAGCATTCATTGAAGGAGGTTGTGTTTTCGCATGCTTCTTGCTTTTGTACATCTGCAAGATCTGCTAATGCAGGGATGTACAGTATAAATATCCCAGAAAGTTTTCTATTAAATATGTATATTTCCAAAAAAAAAACAAATTTTAATCTAAAATGCTTTCTTAAATCAATATAATCAAAGAAGTCTAAACGAATTTTACAAATTTTAATTTAATAAACTAATATTTTTAATTAAAATACCACCATATAAAAATTTAAATTTTCCATGCCTGCATTGTAGTGAATGTAAGAGTATAAATTTTTCTCTTTTCTTATTTTTCGCTCTCGCAACAATTGACCAATAGCAAGTGTTGCCGGGCTCTGATTTAGTGTAATAGAGCTTTAAAGCTAACCAGCCTAGGAGAGTGGTTGAAGAATGTAGGGTGGGTTTAGTATGTAGGCACCAGTGATGGTGAATCGCGCACTCTTTTGTTGGAACAAAAGTGTCTTTTGAAGGTTCCCACCTCCGGCCCAAGACAAAAACAAAATACAACCCTTCAGTCAGGATTACGGCCTAGCTTCTCAAACACCACTCATGTTGTGTGCGTTAATTTTATCCGTGAGTGACGAGACCTACAGTCTAAAGTCGACTCCGAACGACAGGTTTTTTCAGAAACTTTTCATGGCAATTTTTATTTCTTTCGCAGAGTTTTTGCCAGAAATCTGCTGAGAGGAAGTCGCTGAAGAAAAAATGTCCACATTTCGTTTTGATGTCTGATGTGGGATTTAAACCGTGGCCTTACGTCTAATAAGCCAACACACTACCTACTAGACTATGGCGACTTCATCACTCATATTGGGTGTGTTAATATTTACCCAAGAGTGGCGTTAAAGATAATTTTACGCTGTTTCCCGCTGGACCCTTAATGTAAGGGCTAAGCAGCTAATACTAGTCATTGAGTATGGACGTCTACACACAAGAATTCTGAGGTAATTGTAAACCTTTATAAATACAAGAATTCATGACACCAAACTATAATTTCTTGGGAAAGTTCAGAACGTTCATTTCGGGAAGAGAGGAATGAGAAAGTCGTATGACTCACCTCTTGAACAAATTCTTACAAATCTTGTCACATGGTTCGAAACATGGTTCGGACTTTTTCATAGTTAGCTGGTATAACTCATTCTATAACGCTGCCGAATCAATGCTGCGTCTTTCAGGCAGAATAGTCGGCCATATGGGATATTAAGGATAATAATATGCCCGGAGAAATTATTTCGTTCTGAGTAACTTAGTTCTTATGCTCGTTGTATTGTAACAGGCCAGAGTCTCTGGTGGGACTCGAACCCATGACTCTCACGCTAATACACTAGCACACTATCCACAAAACTAGTAAAGCATACTCTCCGAGAATATACTACCATGTTTTAAGATAGTCAACGCCTGTAAAGAATGGCACTAGTTTTAATAGAACGAACTCTAGAAAGGATAGGAGGTTTTATCAAGCAATCTCTAAGTTTACAGGACTGTTTTATTTATCGTGTTATCGAAGTCACTTATGTGATTGGATGACTATTTGCTGGTGTAGGAAGTAATCTTTGAAATTTTAGTCTAATTTCCAAGCCTGAGGCAATTTATTCATTTTATTTTAGTAACATTATGCGTATACGTCATACATTTTGCAAACTTTAATTCTTCGATCATTCGTGAAGTGAGCCCACGAACCCCCCCTCAATATTTATATTATGCGGAAGCATTTAAAAAAGAATTCAAAATTCAAAACAAATAAATATTAATGACTTCCTTACCTGTATTAAACGCCCACAGCCCGCACAGGGTGGACTACAATTTGGTTTTGTTTCAGTCGCCGATTCCGGACTGCTGGGCGGTCCGTACGGTTCCGTTTTAAATGATATACCCGAATTCGTTTCATCATTATCACCGTCCGCACAATCCGTTTGATTCCGATTGATGGCATACTTAATGGAGGATTCATCAAACGTTGCCTGTTCAGCGGTCTCGTAACTGAAATTACATGAACTTCAAATGAACGAGTGTCTGAAATTCAAATTGATTGATCCCCGGAAAATGAAAAGCAAAGAAATTTACCTTCTGAATGCCACACTGTAGGCGGCAGCCGCTGCACTAAACGGTTTTGTACTGTGTTCACAGATGTCGGGACACGTTGAGCAGGATCGAAATATAAACTGTTGGCTATGATTACTACTATGATTACTACTGCTATTTGCACCGGCACCACCAGCACCTGCAGCACTGCCGCAATGTGCGCTGCCTTGATGTGCAACAGGTGGTGTTGGACTTTTTTCCCTTGCACCTGGCCCAAGAAATCTTGCGCTCTGCTGCTGTTGTATTTGATTGTCGTTCAAATGGATGCCAAAAGAAAACAGAATAACAATGAAAAGAAAAAATTGAAAAGATTATTTAATATCGTTTATGAATCGATTGTTTTTTTTTTAAATACAAATTAAAGTTGCATTACAGAAATGAAATATTATTGTGTGACAAATTCATGGAACATAAGATTAAAACCTGTAGACAGACGTACATTTTCGATTTGAATTCTTTTAAAAAAAAAAATCTCAAATAAATTGGAAATTTGTAGCTATGTAAAGTTACTGTATAATGGGAATTGAAGACCGTCGGCTTCTGTGCCCATTTACTTTCAATGAACGAAGAATCTGTTTACAATGTCTTGTTTGACGGACAAGCTATAACAACGTGGCATACATACTTAATTGGTTATTACAACCCTTTAGTCAGGATTACCACCTAGTTTCTCACACCACTGATGCTGTGTACGTTAATTTTATCTGTGAGTGGTGAGACCTACTCGACTCCGAACGACAGATTTTTTTGAGAAACTTTGCATGGCAATTTTATTTCTTTCGCAGAGTTTTTGTTAGAAATCTGCTGAGAGGAAGTCGCCGAAGAAACATTTTTCATACTTTCGTTTTGATTCATCTGACCTGGGGTTTGAACCGTGGCCTCCCGTCTAATAAGCCAACACACTACCTACGGTGACTACAACGTACCGAACAACACCAGAAAATATAGGGACTGTCAATAAAACGGCGCCAAACAATAAGCACCAAGCTTGTAAAGCTTGGATTTTGGGGCAATACCTATACCCGGGTAGAATAAAAACTGGCCAAACGTAGTGAGCGTTATTACGATAGTATGCGGATGGCTACTGCCCGTCAAAATGGGATTGAGATTTGTAGAGAACGGAATTAAATATACAATTTTTGTAAGGCGGTTTGATTGGTCTCCGTAGTGTAGTCGAAAGTCTTATTAGACACGAGCCCGATTTCCTCTCTGCATTTTTCTGGCAAAAACTCTGAGGGTAAAACAAAAATTGCCATGAAAAGTTTCTTAAAAATCTATCATTCGCAGTCGACTGCGACCCGCCAATCATGGATAAAATTAACACACACAACTTGGGTGGTGTGGACCCAAATTAATTATCATGGTTTAAAACTCAGCTCAGCCAACTCGAATAAAACAAAATTAGAAAAATAATTCTTCGATGATTTCCTCTCAGCAGATTTATGGCAAAAATTCTGAGTATAAAATAAAAACTGCCATACTCTGCAGGCCCCACTATTCATGAATAAAATTAACACACACAACATGGTTGCTGTGAAAAGCTAAGTCGTTATCCTGACTAAAGGATTGTAATGACTAACTAAATAAATAAAAAAGAGAGGAAAAGACAACCCTATCAATCAAGAACCTACTTTAGGAGACCGATGACGTGGAAAATTTTCATAACGGAAACGAACTTAAGAAATAACAGGAAGCTGGGAGATGTTCTGTAAAGGCTGTATGTTCCTTAAAGGAATAATAACTAAAAAGGAATACAAAATATAATGTTTTAAACTCATTATACTGAAACTCAAGGTAACTCAAAAAAGCGAATCCTTCGGTTGAAAAAATAAAAATTTTGAGAAATTTGAAACTAAACAGCACATATCTTTAACATTACATATAATGAAAAAAAAAAACATTTTTCAAAATATTTGTGTGTACGATTGTGTTTCCTTAAGGTTAATTAATTTGAAGTTAAACAGATTTGATATGTTTTTGGGGTTGACACTTTTCACCAGCCAGACACTTCTTCTTTCATTTCATTTCATGACGATGATGTAAATGAATAAAAAAAATGAACGAAAATCACAGAATCTTTTGCAAAATCAAAGGATATGGAATCTAGAAGACACGTAATGCAGATGCACTTTTGCATTGCCAATGCAAAATTGAAAAGAAATGAACTTTAATTTACATACATGCCACGCAGGCAGGCAGGCAGGCAGACGTATGTACGTCTGTAACATGTAATTTGGGGAACTCATCTGCTGTCTCGTTTCTTGTTTAATATTAAAACGAACGAATAAAAAAAGAAAAATTTTTTTAAAAATAATTTTCATATTGAAATCCAAAATAGTCGCCGGTCGTCATTCGTGTAGATGTCAACATACAAATACAGCAACTGTCTCATTAAAAACGATTTTTTTTTTCTTTATTTTTACATGAGTCTCTCTCTCTGCTTTTTTGGTTTTTTTTTCTATAGTTTTTCTGTTTTCAATTTTAATAAATTTTAAAATTCTATTTAAAAAGAATTTCAATGATTAAATAAAAAAAAAATTAAATTTACAATGAAAAGGTACTTTTTTAAGTACTTTTTATGTACTCAAATGATTTTATATTTTAACTCATGCAAATACCATACAGTTACAGACGATTTAGAATTTTTTTTTTCGTTAGTAACTAACTGTAAATCCTTAATTCGTTAATGACTTAGAAATTAAAATCAAATTTAAACCGTATGTGAAGCCAAAGTATTTGTCGTTTTTTTTTTGGTACTAAATTTTCATGTGCACAATTTCACAAATCGTTTCAACAAATAAATTAAAAAAATATGAACAAACATTACTTCGTAAGCAATAATAAAGGATGCTCTATCAAGACTGCATGTATTGGGTCCGCCATCTAACGTTTTTTTTTTTCAACTAGTGCTTATTTAGCTCATGTCTGATTTGACAGATAATTAGTTTCATCCTTCCGCTCAACGAATATGGTTGTGTATACGCTTCGCTAAGTGGGCCTGCGATCGACTTACAGAAGATGCCGATTTTGCCAAAAAAAAATCATCTTTTCAGATGAAGCTCATTTTGATCTTGGCGGGTATGTAAACAAGCAAAATTGTCGCATTTGGGGCACAGAAAACCCGCACGCATACATTGAAAAGCCGACGCACCCAAAACGAGTCACTGTTTGGTGCAGATTTTGGTCCAGAGGCATAATTGGGCCATTTTTCTTCGAAAATGAGCAAGGAGTGGTCGTTACAGTCAATGGCGATTGTTATCGGGTCATGTTGAACGAATTTTTGTTCACAAAAATTGAAGAGGAGGATATTGGCAACATTTGGTTTCAACAGGACGGCGCTACGTGCCACACAGCCGAAGCTACACTCGATGTTTTGCGCCCTGTTTTTGAAGATCGCATTATAAGCCGCAGAGCTGATTTCGTTTGGCCACCTCGGAGCTGCGATTTGACACCGTTGGACTATTATTTGTGGGGTGCCGTCAAAGATAAGTGTTACGCCGACAGGCCAGAGACAATTGACGCTTTAAAGGACAATATTCGTGAAGCCATTGGTGAAATACAGCTGCACACAATCGATAATGTGCTTAAAAATTGGACCAATCGTGTAGGCTACTGCATGGCCAGCCGAGGCAGCCATTTGAATGGAATTATTTTCCATTATTAACCGGAAGGATTGTACTTTCAAATAAAAAAAGAAATTTGAGAAAATATTCAGTAGTTTTTTTTAGGTTAGAGGACGTGTACTTGTCAATTAAGACAAGTACAATACCCGGAGGTCGAATTGACCCATTGTACATTGTTTTTTTTAAAGCATTTTCAAAAAGAAAAAAACTTATTTGGCAGACCCTTTATAAAGGAGCAGCATAAGCAAAACGTATTTTCTTTATAAAAAATAGTACCCGACTGTTTATATGATTAAGTTTTAATAAAAAAGAGTACTATTTTTTGGGTTTCAAAAGTGAAGTTAAAAAAACACCTAGTGAAACTTGTGTTTCATTACAATGCTTGAACCTGGCCCCACAATGTTCAGATTCGATTATTAAGTCTGGAGTTGGTTGCAGCATTCGGTCGTTTTTAATCACGTTTTCATGTGAACGATGATTTTCAAATGATCCAATATTAAGGGAGTACTCGCGTAGAACACACAAAAAAGCTTAAGGACTTGCAGCTAACTTCAAGACTACAGAATGGAAGTCCCATTCGATAGCCAGGGTGTTAAAATTGGCGGAAGCTTTTCGTGCTACCAACACCGATTGTTGGTATATTGTTGAGGTATTACAGCCCTTGTGCTGACCAAATTCTTTTTCAATAGTTTGGTAAAACTTGGTCAGTATAGGGACTGCGTTCGTCTATGGCGTCACAACAGGCCGCTATGCGTGCTCAAGTGAATTTTTGGTATCATAACTACCACTCCAACCTAACCTAAATGGTATCAGCAAATACCAGAAGTATGTGTCTTACTTAACCCGGAATTGCAAAAGATTTGTCGCAATGGTGTCCTGTAGAAGTATATTCCAATCAAAGTTGAAATGATTGAAGGATTTAATAGTACCCTGAAGGAAAGCTACGGAAAATGATAAGCGTGCAGCAAAAACAATTGGGACGAATCTGTTAACATACCGTTCAACTAGGTGGGACTCAACATCAAGAATACTTGCCAAGAATGACAAGCACAATTTCATTCTAATAAATATTTGTACCAAGAAAGTACTTTTTTTTATTAAAACTTGTAGATAATGTTCCGGTACTTAAATGAAAAGCCATTTCAGGATGACAGGTTGAAAGACATTGGTGTTTTTTTAATAGATTTTCATTAATAAAGACGGTTCTTTTGCAGTTTTTTAAAAAAGGTACTTTTGTGGCATGCACAACATCCCTGTCACTGTTATCAGTTTAGAAAATTCTCTTGTGTAATGAAGCAGAATAGAATACATGATGCATTTCACATCATCTTCAACATCATCATCATCATCATCCTCATGCCCAACAGTTTCATCATGAATTTCAACCGCATCATCGGTGCATTTCGTACTGATAAAAAAATGACAACAAAAACAACAACAACAAAAAAGTACACAACGTCCGTCCATTTCTACATATTTCGGTGTGTCCGTTTGTCAATTCGATTTTGTTAGTCTAGGGTTATAAATGTTATCGCCCAACCATCGTCAGTCATGGCCCTATTTTGCCTCCACTGCATTTCTTCTTCGTCTTCTTCTTCCGAAAAGGCCTTTGGAAATTGATAACTGATAACAGTCAGTTATCGCTGTTTTATTTCTATTCGAATAAAAAAAACAAAAAATAAAAATAAATTTGATTCGTAACAAAACCTAGGAGAATTAGAAAATTGTTGTACACGACGTTATTTATGACTGGTACTGGTACTGGGGCTATTGTGATCACAATGGAAAATGCGAGGATAGAAGCAAAAGAACTTTTGAAGGTTATAAACAAGTATTTGGAATGAAAATGAATCCATTTACGATAGCTTTGTATAAAATGGAAAAGAAAATCGGCATAGTTTTCAGAGGCGAAAGCTAAAGCATAAAGAAATCAATCCTCTGCCTCTTCCCTGGTGTAGTGGTTAGGGTGGCAATACTATGGCTTCAACGATTTTAGTGTCAGAGCTGTATTAACTCTTCGAAACACAAATCGATTAAAATTATAAAAATCCTCAAGTTCGATCATCTTGTAAGCACTGTTTACAAAAGGAATTTTGGTTTTAATTGCTCTCACATCAATTTTTAAATCGTGGATTGAACTTTCAGAAACCGCCGTAGTATAGTAGGTAGTTCGTAGGCTTTTTAGATGTGAAGTAGTGGTTCAAGACTCAGTTTATACAACTTTACACAGACACTTTATCTTCATTCTTTCTTAAATCGAATAACATAAGAAGCGCTTCCTGCTATTTTTCTATTTTAAGCCATTGCCGTCGAGCATAACAATGTGCAAAACCGTAAATTTTATTAAAATTCGTGGACATGTTATCTGTTATGGCTCTTTGGGCACTTTCATTGCAACGATTGTGATCTGATTTTGATGTCATACTCGTATGACTGTAATTCGTAATGCGGCGTTTGGGTAAGTCCGCATTTATATGTGCCGATTACCTCGGTCAAAAGTAAATTCATAGGCGCTTGCCTCAGACAGAAGATATACAAAAATGTTGCATGACAGGAGTCAACTAGTATGCTGACGATTATGTTTACCTAGAACAAGGTCACGCTGTGTCAAATAAAAAATGTTGCACGAATATGAAGCCCAGTGGTGTTGTGCTAATTTTTTTTACCGGAACGCGTATATATAATTATATAGACAGGGCCGATCCTGGGTAGGCGGCCGCTCTGTGCGGTCTCATGTCCCAAATTTAACGACGGGGGTGATTTTCCATGATAATCCTGGCGGGTTTGGGTTCACGTATTTGTTTCGGTTCGGATCGAGTTCCGGTTCAGCAGAAAAAAACGTTCCGGACTCCCGTTCACGGTTCGGAAAAACAAGCCGGTTTGTTTCGGTTCGGGTTCGGTTCAAATCCTTATTTATAAAAATTCATATAAATTTCGTCAAAAATTAGAAAAAAAATCAGCAATTCTTTTTAATTTTTTTTTTTCAAAACGTCAACCAATTCTCGTTATAAGAAATCATCTTTAGTTCCGGAACGCGTTCCTGTCCAAAAAGGAAGTACCGGAACGACGTTCCGGAGCGTTCCGGCTCGACAACACCACTGAAGAAGCCGACAACATTCATACAGCGATTTTGTGCCGCACTAATAGCAAAGCGATCTGAAAAATATGCTGATGTTGCTAGAGGGTTTCGGCATATGAGACTACGGATAATCAAATGTTATTTTCCCGCCGTAAGGTACAGAACGGAACAGACAGGGCAGACTGTGGTATACGATGTACGATGACATATTAAGACGTCGATTGCAAATTGTAAGGACGATATGTCTTAATATTCTGTGTCGAAATGAAATAAAACTGTAACGACAATAAAAAGATGGCTCGTTAATGCAGGCCTCTAAATTACTGGACACAACACGGAAGCGGAACTGACAAAGGCGGCCAATGTAATTGTGAGGCCATGTGATGGAGGGTAATAAAGTATCTTAACGAAACGATGAGCTTAATAGGACCGATAAAGCTAAAAACATAAACCGCCGCCCGTGACTTTAACAGAGGTTCATAGGGTGAAAAAGGGCGACTTTTGTCAATGGTTGTGGACTCCGTCGCACTATACGCAGCAGCATCAATGTGGACGTATGAAAAAAATCCACTGCTTGCGGCAGATAATACAGATACGTAGATGTTCATTTATGGCTCTTTGGGTCTCAGTAATAATATTTTCAGCAATCAAGAACAGAGCTTAAAAGGATTATTGTTCCTAGAACATTAGGCTTCTCCAACAAAGCAAATAAAAAATAAAGTTCCAAACAAATTTTTTGTTTCGCAATAAAAAGAGTTTTTAAGAACGGCTGAGAGTTGACGACATTTTTGTCGGAAGCTAAGGATGTAACTGAGTGTAATAAAGTGAGAAAAAAAAGATTTCTTAAGACTTACCCAATGCATCACAGGGCGCTCTTCGGTGCAGACGCCCATGTGCGTCTTTTGAGATATCACGAGGTTTGGTTCCAACGATGCTTATTTGGCAGTGCGGCGGCAGGATGTTGTATTTTATGCTGCTGACGTATTTTGAAAATTTTTATTTTCAAAATTCAGAAATTTAAATTCGCTTTTACAATTACAACGATGACGGCGACAACAACAATTGGTTCTTTTTGTTCTTGTTGCAGTTGTTGCCGTTCAAATTACAAAATAGTTTTATGTATTTTTTAAATTAGCACTGGAATAAGACGAAAAAACAAACAAACAAACAATTTTAACTCAACATGATTCTTTTGTAATTAATTTTAATTTTATTCTTTAATTTTTTTTATTTTTTTTAATGGAAAGAATTTTTAAAATCTCTTGAAGCACACACGCAACTTAATTTAGGAAATCTATTTTTTTTTGTTTTTTATTTTCTTCGTTTCTGTTGGATGAAATGAAACCGGAAGCTTCAATTTTTCAGGACATTTCCTTTGTTATCGTAAGGAATTTTTAAATTTAAATTCTTTTTTTATTTTCATCGTATTAACTTTGTTTGGTTGCCACTTATTTTTTGTTTTGTTTTTTTATTTGAATTTTAAGGACATTATGTGTTCATTTATTTTGTTTAAAGCGCCAGCCTGTTATAACATAAATTCACATAAAAATTTTATTAAAAAATTTGTAAGAAAAAACTTAAAAAAACATTCAAATCTACACAAAAAAAAAAAAGAAGGAAAACTGATACTAAAACGACCTTCCCAAAGAAAAATGAAAAAAAGAAGCCAAAGAAACCAATTCACAAGCATTTGATCTCAAACACTGATCACCAGCAGCAACAGCAGCAGCAGTTAAAACAAAAGGTATGGAGAGCTGATCTTAAGCCAGCCAGCCAACCGTTGTAGTGTAGTCGTTAACGTTGTTGTCATCGTCATCGTCTTTGGCATCATTATCGCCATCACTACCATCACCACCACTACCACCTTTTGCATCTAGTTTTTTTAGGAAGACATTCAGTATCTGTCTGTCTGTCTGCCTGTCTGTGTGTTTTTAATTTTTTTTCTCCTTTTTTTTTTGGGAAGTTCAAATGGTGACTGTTTTTTATTTCGTTTGCTTATAGACTGAGTATGTGACTGACTGACTGTCCGTATAACTGCTGCCGTGTCTTCCTAATGCAGTTGTTGTTTGTGGTACATGTAAAGTGTCCAAAATGTTGACAATTTTTAACTTAATTTATGACATTAATTTAGAGACACCAACAAACAAACAAATAAAAAAACAACAACAACAAAACAACAAAAAACCAAACAGAATTGAACGTTAAAAGTAAACAAAGGTAGCAGAAGCCAATATACTCGTTACTTATGAAAAAGTAGCTGCAAATGAACAAATTAAAAAAACAACAACAACAACAAAAAAATTAAGTATCAAACATTGTTTTTGACCCTCCTCGTTAGAACATGCAATAAAAAGATGCAAAATGCTGATAAGAAATCTTTTGAAAATTTAGAAAAAAAAAGAAGAAGAAGAGAAAGAAGGAAAAATGTTCTACGATTGATTGTGTTAACTTCAAACACTCAAGAAAATTTAATTAAGAACAGTAAAGTTTTGCAGTTAATGTTTCGAAGGGCTTGGAACACTGAAATTATTCCAATCAAATGGCAATAGAAATTGCTTAAAAAAGTCCACACTAGAATCTGTTCGAAATGGAAAGAACTTTTAATTATTCCCTCGTTAATTGCACAAATATTTCATCAAATAATACGCGATAGAATTTTCGAACCTATAAATGCCTTAAGAAGGCCTATACAAGCTTGGTTTTGGCATACAGCTCGCACTGTAGACTACGTTAATATGTAGCGAGGACTACTACTCACCTCTTTATAGAAAAGGCATTCGACTCTGTTCAAAGAGACTTCTAATGGAAAGCACTGTGGGCTTGAGGAAGCCTAGGAAATGTAATCAGGCTGATCAGAAATATTTACGAGAATGCTGTTTATGCAGCATACAGGGGTAAGGTCTTAAATAGACTAGAGGTTAGGTCCAAAAATCAATATTTAAACCGGTTATCTAACATTACCTATAGGAAGCATTTCAGTCAAAATTATGACTAAGCTTCTCACCAGAGATCAGCAATGAATCTTTTTTCACTACTCATAAGCACTCATGAATTTTGAATATAAGAAGCGAGTGAACAATATTGAAATTAAACTATGTACTCTGTTTCATTCAAACTCACTGCACTACATTGATTTATAAGTACAGGTTGCAATGAGTATGCGTACAACGTTGACATCAAACTCATACCATTCGAAATATGTTTGATTCATAAGCCTCTACTCATTTAGATCCATAACTTTAGAAAGTTACTTATAATGCTTATAGATGATTCGACTGACTCCAATCATTCATCAACATTTACAGTTTTAACTATTATTGCATTTACAACAAAAGAAAAAAGACACATAAGCAAAAAAGACAGAGCAGCAAGTAGAGCAAACAACCAGCCTTCTGGTGTATATATCGAGTTAGGAAGAGTCGAAATCAACAACATCATACGTGTTGTTAAGTATGAATATGATTAGTACTTCAAACTTTGAATATGAGTAGAGGTAACATGATATTGTAGTAAGTATCAATGCGTATAATTATCAGAAATTATGAGTATGCTTCACACACCACCTATGCTGTGTGCGTTACATACATTAGTGGTGGGGCTTAATGTTTTGAGTCCACTCCGAACGACAGATTTTTGACAAACTTTTCATATCAAATTTTATTTTTTTCGCAGAGTTTTTGCCAGAAATCTGCTGAAAGGAAGTTTTTTTTTGTATTTCGTTTTTAGCTGGAGATGTCGAGTTCCCACATTTAATAAGTCAACACACTACCTACTAGATTACGGGGACTTTATCCGCGAAATCCCGACACCAAAACAAACAAATCAAATTTTGTTATTGAACTCAATCCTTACAATGGAGAGTTCATTCAAATAATTAGAAGTTAATCTACTTCATAGCGAAAGCCAGCACAGACGCATGAGAAGCGAAAGATGATCTCTTACTTCTTCTTGGATGGATAGATCCTGCAAGTATGTACATCGGCGGCTTAAGAGAACCGTTGCGGTTTCGGATACTAGTCGATACACTAGTCGAAAAAATACTTTAAAATTCATTTCAAATGAGACAAAATGCGTGCGATTGAAAACTCACAAAAAGCGCATTATTCCATGTTGAAAGGATGGCAATTGAAGATATCAACGAATATGAGTCCCTATATAGGAAAATACTCATTGACAGGGGAATCAAATAGACTGCATTAATGAGAAAATTCTGTTGTTTGTTGGTGATTTTCAAACAGCAATAAATAATGACCGGCTTCACAATTAACGAGGACGATACATACCAGTAGGCTTTTACTGCAGTGTTCAACAATAGATTTTGAAACCCTTGGAATGATTGCAAGTTTATTTATGAATGAGTGATTACCCTCATTCAGGGGCCATAGTAAGAATTCGGCGGTCATAAGAGAATACTCTTTCACTTTCGACTTAAGTGTGTTGATGGGAAATTTCAATAGCAAAGTAGTTGCCGCAAATACCTATCTTCGATATATGATGGGTGAGTGTGGAACTGGTGACATGTTGGGAAAACGAAGAGCGGAGTATAATACATCTAACGACTCTAGGTGTCTTAGATTACTTTGTAATATGCTCTGATGGCCTCGCAAATGTTTGAAAGTCTGTTATCGTTATGAACTTTTCACAGGATTGTAGGCAAAACCTACATTCATTGGGACTCTAGTAACTTAATTCAATTCACAATACGCTTCTTATTATGTTTATATACTAATCCGATATATTTCAGTTCAAAGGTGAAACATCTTCAAAATCACTGGTGTACCGAGTTTAATTTCAATTCAAAATTCAACAAATTTTAAAACGGCAAACTCCGTGGGGAGATGTGCAGTTTGAGTTTCCTTTTCAACAGTATTTTATTTCTTTTGATAGGATTTTCTTTATTTTTGTTTTAATTCAATCGATAACCCTATGGGGTTATTGCCACCATGTTGTTGTAGACCAATCACCTGATTAGGTGGAAAGCTTATTTAAGCAAGGGAACCAAAGTAATGGAATAAAGAAATGAAAATAAGATGGGGGGAAGACGCTTCCTGACAGCCCTATGCTTTTTACACGAAACGAAATGTCATGTATAAAACAAGATCAACTGAATTGGTACGATAAATAGAAACACTAGTTCAACTGAAAATGTTGCAGTTGCAAAGGAAAATCGTTGAAGACGAGCAAAATTTATTTTCTAGAGGCTCATCTGCACTCATTCCACAGATTCTTTCATACAAATTTATGGAATAAACTTTACAAGATCCGGATTTGAAGTTAAACTGCCATAAACAATGTCGGCAATAGATAAATTCCTAATCAGGCGGTATCGTCCACTATCCTTTAAAAAGTTTGTCGGAAATACGATGTCGAGGCATGTTGAGAATGTTTGTTTGATCAACAGGGCGCTGTGGCATGTCATACAAACAAATCTTTAGAAAATTTATCAGGTTGTACAGCAATCAGTAAAATTCGTTGGATTTTTATCGGCTAAATTCAAAGGATGTACTCGTAGGTTATTTTAATCACTACACTAGAAAAACTGTTATTTTTAATATTGCCACTACCCTATGAGAACCTGTAGGCTCATAATTGAGAATGCGATCGCAGATTCCGTCAACGACAGATTGGCGGCTTCGGACACGAGTAGAACGGCGCGTAAAATCTGGCCAAGGCTAAATGAAGGACGCATAAAGTGTACGCTTAAACTGCAAAGGAGTGCGCTCAGTGTGATTGCCTTATAGATACGCATGCGAGGCGCATTGGTGTTGGGCACCTTGCTAATGATACATGCCCGACTCTTTGTCAGAGTAGAAAAAAGTCCTTAGGTGCTTACTATATGGATGATCTAGATGAACTGGCAATGATTGATATTGTCAGATTAAATGGCTTCATCAGGAGTCGGAGTGATTTCGAGACTAGGGGGATAGCGAAGAACTGTGCTAATACAAAGGACCCTCTACCTACCTACATTATACTGCTACTACTGCGCTTTTAATTGAATTTCCTTGAGTGTTTTTAGTATGTTTGAAATGTTTTTAGATTTCATTGAATGCGTGTTTATTTTTTCTGTTTTTTAGTTTAAAACTGCCACTTAAATGTGAAGCCATAATAAAAAATAGTGAATGATTGGTTGATACTGATAGTGAATGGAAGATAATCAATCCAATTCCGAATTAACTTCCACTTCTAATTAAGCCAAGTGACCGCAACACCCACCCATTGAGAATTGTATGTACTATATATTAAATAGTGGCACTTAATGACTACAAATATTCAAATTTAATTGTTATTATTGTAAAACTATCTACGTCAATGACAAATTAAATCCTTACTAGCTGGTTAGACATAAAATTTTTACAAGAAAATTGCGCACAAATAAACGCTACATTGGCAAAACTATTTCAAATGTGTTTCTAGCCCATTCAAGCACTAAGCTTTAAAAGCTTATAAATTTGATTATTTTATTTTAAAATCTTTAGCGTCAGTCTTAGGCATGAGATAACCTTTAAGCGGCAGGTCATTCCTTTTGTTTTTATTCTTCTTGTGCGAACATAAAAGCCCAGCATAATATTTGGTTTAAGGTTAATCGTTCCACATACAAATTGAAATCGAAAATTTTTCGTTTATTTATTTCATATTTTACTTTTGTTTTATAAATTAAAGAAGATTTGAATAAAAAAATCTTCACAATATACCGTAAACTGCATTCGTATTTTGATTTACACGCGACGGAGTCTTTTCACACTTCTTTCAATTGACCTATGAACAGCTGATTGAGGAAATTTTGAATTAAAGTTTCTGAAATTTGACACAAGAAAAATTCATTTTGCTCGGAGCGTAATTAAGGCCGCTGTAGTCTAGTAGGTACTAAGTTGGATTATTAGACATGAGCCAACGGTCAAATCCCAGGTCAGGCATCTCCAACAAAACGAAACACGAATAAAAAACATTTTTGCGGTGGGTTTCTTTCAGTAGATTTCTGGCAAAAACTCTGCGAGTAAAATAAAATTGCCATTAAAGAGTTTTTCACAAATCTGTCGCTCGGAATCGACTCATTTACCACCACTCATAAAAATTAACGCACACAACATAGGTTGTGCAAGAAACTAGGTCGTAATCCTGACTAAAGGGTTGTAATGACCAATTATGTATGTATGTATGTATAATTCATGTCTTCAAAGTCCAGTAGGTACTACATTGACTTATTAGACATTAGCCAACGGTTCAAATCCCAGCTCAGATGACTCCAGCAAAGCGAAATATGAAAGAAAATTTGGATCATTCTTTCGGCGACTTCCTCTTTTAGGAAAAACTCCAATAGTTAAATAAAATTGCCATGAAATGTTTCTCAAGAAAAGTCTGTTATTCGTAGTCGTGTTTAAACTGTAGGTCCCACCACTCATGTATAAAAATTAACGCACACAACATAAGTGGTGTGAGAAGCTAGGTCTAGGTGTGAGAAGCTAGGTCTAGGTGTGAGAAGCTAGTTCCTCTACAGTTTTAATTGATAAAAAACAAAATTTTTTTTGTTAAAATTGAGTTATTTACGACGATCACAACATCGTAACAAATTTTGAGTTGCAAACGAAAAAAAAGGATTTGATTGTCATGGTAAGCTAGTGGATAGTGTCCGTCGACATAAAGACATGGTTGCCACCACAAATGATAGACAAACTTTGGCCATCCATATGTGAGTCTCAGGTCAAACCATTTAGACTTCCAATGTCTGTACTCAACAGATCAGTGAGATTATGTACATAGTATAAGCCCGAAAGTATTTTTTGGTCATGTACTACATAGGTAAAGAACAGTTTAAACTTCTGCTACATTGGCCCCTTGGCCAGGACCGAAACGTCTCAATCAACACGATAATGCAATGCAGGCACCATTAACAATGTAAATAGTACGTAATGTCCTGACAGTGATACAGCCCAGAAAACATAATTTGAAAGACAAGCCGTTCGTGTATTTGACCCTCTAAAAAGGTTAATCGCTTAAAATGTCAATAAAGCAATTAAAAACGTCTGTGCCATATTAGGCCTGTTTCGGTCGTCTAAAAGCTTAAATATTGCAAAAAACCATTTGGAATCATTAAAACTAAGCAATGTACAAGAAGTTGCTCATTTATAAATTCGCAATTGGTGACTAACGATGGAAACTAAGTCTCCTCAAACGAAAACAAACACGTGATCATATTGCTATGATGATAATTAGGAAGAGTTTTCAGTGTATTCTATGGAATTCCTCTCTACAGTCAAATTCCTTAGTTAGAATTATAGATATAAACATGTGCTACATACACTATTTACAACAGACCAATCATCTGCTTAGCTGGAACCAGAAAAATAGATTAAAGAAACGGAAACAAGGCAGAAATGCTTTATGGAAGCCATATGCTTCCAAGAGGGGTACTGGAAAAAAAAAAAGAAAAACATACACTATTGACCTTTATAATCCTTTGGACAGCATTGCGTCCTAGTTTCGCACACCGTCTATGATGTGCAGATTAATTTTTGTCTACTGCCGGCGCCAACGGCCCATATTTCCTTGAGAATGACGTTAGCCAGCTTATCACTGTCAACGGCCAGCAATATATGTCTCAATTAGATGCTGTGGACACCAGCGGTATGTAGTTTAAACAGGACGGCGCTACATACCTTACAGCTTATGTCACATTGGATATTCCGCGTAGGCTTTTTGAGGGCATGGTTAACGCAAATGTAGACAGATTTTAGAACCTAGTTAATGGCACTATTTCTTTTTAATTTCTTCTATTCAAGAAGTAAGAGATCAGGTTTGAATTCCAAGCTGTCAGCTAGTAAACCAACATCTACTACCCATGAGACTACAGTAGCCATACTGTTAACCTCGGTACAAAACAACGATTGGGAATTATAATCGGGAAGCAGGAACTGCTAGTTATTCTAGCTCCTTGGGAAATTTGTTTTAATAGAGGCTTATGAAAAACAACTATTCAAGAGAGGGACATAAAAGGGATTTTGAACTCCACTGAATAAAGCTCTAGATATTAAGCAAAAATATTGTATGCAACCATCAGCGGAGTTGAAGTAGTAAATTCACAACGAAATATAATATTATCGCGTTATATGGAGGCCTATTGTGTTCTCCATCTAATATGGACGGAACAAGCTACCGCGGGCTTGCTGTTCAGGCAAGTAAATATTCTAGTCTCGTTAATCCTTAAATTTTTGATTTCAAAGCCTTTTTTAAATTATATTTCATACGCAAAAGTAGAACATTGATTTTGAAGTCGCCGTAGTCTATTACATACATACATACATAATTGGCCATTACAACCCTTCAGTCAGGATTACGGCCTAGCTTCTCAACACCACTCATTTTGAGTGGCGGGACCTACAATTTAAAGTCGACTCCGAACGACATTTTTTGAGAAGATTTTTTATGGCAATTTTTACTCTCAGAGTTTTTGCCAGAAATCTGCTGAGAGGAAGTCGCCGAAGAAATATTTTTTCATATTTCATTTTGATGTCTGACCTGGGATTCGAACTCGGGCCTTTCGTCTAATAAGCCAACACACTACCTACTAGACCACGGCGACTTCACATACCGTAGTCTATTAGCCTGGGTCAAACCCTGGGTCAAAACGAAAATGTGAAAAAATATTTCTTCGGCGACTTCCTCTCTCAGCAGATTTCTGACAAAAACTCTGCGGAAGAAATAAAATTACCATGAAAAGTTTCTCAAAAATCTGTCATTTGGTCGCGCCACTCTCGGATAAAATTAACGCACATAAGTGGTGTGACAAACTACATAGGTCGTGGTCCTAACTGAAGGGTTGTAATGACCAATTATGTATGTATGTAAGTGATTTTTATAGACAAAATTTTGTTGGTTTTTTTGTTATTTCTCATTAAAAATTATAAATTTTTTAAGGATTCTCTATTCCTTAACTATTTCCGAATCTATTTCTTTAAAAAAAAAAACATGGGCAAAAAGAGGTTTAAATTCCATTATTTGTTATTACTTATGCTCCTTTATTTTTCTGGTATTTTTACCTTCTTTTTAAACAAAATTTCAATTGAAATTGAAGAATTTTGTTTTGAGATTTAAGTATATCCGTAATGTTTTATCGATGTTGGCGATGGGATTGTGATTTGAAGCGCCTTATTTATGACTGGAAAATTAATCCTTTTTTTATTTTATTTTATTATTATTTTTTAATATTCCTTTGCTTTATTTGATTATTTTTCTTTCTCACAATTTAATTCACTTCATTTCATATTTCTTTGCTTTTTTCACTTTTTTCTTCGTTTTTAATTCTTTAAATTCTTATTAAATTTTTTATCTCCTTTTTTTTGGAATAAATTTTATTAAAACTTTTTCTTTATTTCACTTTATTTTATTTATTTATTTATTTTTAATATTTTTATTTATTTTTTTTTATTTAAAAAAGTTGACCATCATTTTCAACACTGTTTTTAAAAATATTACACCATTTCCATTTACAATTTAAACGTTTTTTGTTTTCCTTTGTGCTTTACGCGTTTTGTTATCCCGTTTGTATTTTTGTTTTATTTTTTTTTTGTTCGTTCTTCCTGCGAGTGTATTTAAAACAAAAGTGTTGTCAATTAATACAGACGATTAGGAAAGTAAAAACAACCACAATTACGGCTGCAAAACTATAGCCGGACAATATTAAGCCGTTTAAACAATTGAAGAGTGTGTGTGTGTGTGTTCGCGTGTGCGTATGTATGAGCGTATTAAGCGAGTGTTAAACTGCCCGCGGTTAAATTTTTGTTATGCCAAGTTTCGTGTACGAAATCTAATCCAGTGTTCCGCTAAGCGATTTTAACACGTCTGACGCGTTACAGTAACGAACAACATACAGACTACCGACTGATTCGCTGCTGACGGTCGTCGGTCAAATACACAAAAAAAAAAAGAAAAACAACACAAAACAACAAAAAAAAACCGAAACACCAAAGCGAAGAAGAAAAAATATATAAAAATATGCGTGTGATAAGTATTTCTTTTGTTGTTGTTGTTGTTGTTGTTACTCTTCTTCTTACATTTTTTCTTTTTTTTTTTAATAATTTTTTTTTTTTTTGGTTTCTTTACACCTCTAAACGCGTTTACTGTGATGATTACGTTGAGCCAAAAACAAAATAACAACAATGTAATGTGACAGCAGGCAATAACAACAACATTCAATATGTACACGAAACGCCGTTGTATAAAAGTAGAATCAACACAAAACAAACCGATCACATACAATAAAATATACGAAAGAAAAAAATCAAATCAAATCAAAAACATTTTATTTGTTGCTGTAGTTGTTGTTTTTTGGTTGAGACATGCGCGCGCTTTATATTAAAAATAAAACGAAAAAAAAAACGTAAACCGACTCACCTTTAGGCAAGTTTGATGGTGAATGAAAAATGCTTGACTGACAAGTTGCTGCCGCTGCCGCTGATTCTTATGTTGGAAGTGTTGAGAGTTGAAATTTCATTATAAAAAAAAAACAAATATTTCTCCTCTCTTACTCTTACTGTATATAGTTGGCTCTGTTGCTCGCATTTATTTTACTTTTAAAGTCTAGACACTCTACAACAAAAGAGAGATTTTTCCTGTTTAACAAGACAAAGAAAGAGAAAAAGAGAGTGTTTGCTTTTAAACGCATTAAGGCTAACTCTTTTACTCTTTATGATTTGCTATGTTTTCCTTGTGTTGTTTTTATATATTTATTTTGTTTTCATTTCTATAACAAAAAGAGAGAAAACAAGAATTGTCGACATACACACAGGGAGAGAGAAAAAAATGAAAACAACTTTACAATAAATGTTAGGGCGTGGCTTATGCTACCATTTAATTTATGGCCGTTCATTTTGTTGTTGTGTAGAGTGAGCTTAAAACCCATTACTCAACCAACAATAAAGAGTACTCTTCTGCTACTGTAGATAAACGTTAACGTTGACGTTTTCATTGCTGTAATGTTGTGTTGTATGTTGTGTTGTGTGCTCATTGATAGTGCGTTTTCATAGTTTGGCTGGGTGTTATTACGAGAGAGTGTGTGCGTGTGGGTATGTGGTAACTTCTTTTAAAGAAGAAGAATATTTTTTAAGCAAAGCAAACCTACAAATAATGTTACAATTTATATCTGCTTTGCTCTGCTCTCTTTTCTTTTCTTTGTTTAATTTTCTCTCTCAACGTTAGAATTTCATAAAAGAAAAAACAAAATGGCAAATTCTTCTAACCAAAAACAAGAAGAAGAAAAAGACGAACAAAATAGAGAGAATGTGTTATCAGGAGTTAAATAATGTTTTTGACTGAGTATTCACAGTGGCTGCTGCGTTTTAACACTTGACGTTCTTGTTGCTGCTGTTGTTGTTTCTTTATTTTTGTTTGTGTTTTCATTCGTTTTTTTTGGGGAATTTCAACGTTAACGTTTTACTGCCACCGTTTCAAAGCTTCTGTTTCTGTGTATTTCCTTTGACGTTACTTTTAGTTACGATAGTAAAAGTGCCTGGCATAGTTCTTTGTTGTTGTTGTTGCTGTTCTTGTATTTATTTCTTCATACTCTCCGTTTGTGGCTGCCATCATTACATGGAGTCTGTTTGTTTGTCTGTTTTTTTTTTCTGTATTTTCTTCGTCGTTTATCCATTTGACTCTCCGGTAAGATGATGATGATGATGATGATGATGACGGCCAGAATGTTGTTGTTTTTGATATCAAAAGAAATGCCGTTCTTGTGATGGCTGTGCCATTGTGCGAATTTCTGTATTTTTATTTCTCATTTTTTTTTTGATTTTGTTTTGCAAAGGTAAACAAAAAATAACAACAAAATAAACAGTATGAAAAAATATTTACAAAAAAAAAACAAAACAAAGAAACAAAATAAAGTTTTTCAGAAAAACGAAAGAGCAACATAAACAAGTAAAATAAGTAGAAAAAAACAAACAAAAATCATTCAACAACAACAACAACAACAAATACAGACGAAGAGAATTTTTTCAATTTTTCTTTTTTTTTTGTTCACTCAATGCGGGGAGATTGTAATTTGTGGAGAAAACAGGAAAAACTATTTTCAACCATTTATAATGGGTTACAAAGAATTCTGTAAGGGCGCTATACAAATGGCAAGTGAAGATATGATCGTAGAAATTGAATTCGACTGCGTATTATCAGGTATTGGGTGACATGCTACACTACTAGCGTGGGAGTCGTAAGTTCAATTTCCCACCAGATTCTCTATTCTGTTACACTACACCGATAATATAATTTGTAATTCTATTCTGATTCTATTCTCTAGAAGTCGCCGTTGTCTAGTAAGGTATTGTGTTGGCTTATTAGACTTGAGGCCACGATTCTAACCCCAGATCAGACATCTCCAAGCAAGACGAAATACGAAAAAAACATTTCTCCGGCGACTTCCTCTCTGTAGATTTGTGCCAAAAACTCTGCGAAAGAAATAAAATTGCCATGAAAAGTTTCTCAAAAAGTCTGTCATTCTGTCCCGCTACTTGTGGATAAAATTACCACACACAACATACATAAGTGGTGTGAGAAGCTAGGTCGTAATACTGACTAAAGGGTGGTAAGGACCAATTATGTTACGTATGTATTTTAATTAATAACACATACATACATAATTGGCCATTACAACCCTTCAGTCAGGATTACGGCCTAGCTTCTCAACACCACTCATGTTGTGTGCGTTAATTTTACATATGAGTGGCCGAACGACAGATTTTTTGAGAAGCTTTTCATGGCAATTTTTACTCTCAGAGTTTTTGCCAGAAATCTGCTGAGAGGAAGTCGCCGAAGAAATATTTTCATATTTTCGTTTTGATGTCTGACCTGGGATTCGAACTCGGGTCTTTCGTCTAATAAGCCAACACACTACCTACTAGACCACGGCGACTTCATTCTAATTAATAAACAAATTTTATCAAATATTTTTGTGAAAACATTTTACATTACATGGCCAACCATCGCACAGTTTTTTTTTTTTTTTTTTTTTTTTTTTTCACGCCGAGGAGGGGTGAATGTTCCTAACCGCACCATAGAGGAAGTCGTCACATCCTCCGTGTGTGGGGCCCTCACCCACTAAACTCCCCCCCTCGTCTCGTGGACTTGTGCCCACTCCGGAACTACGGCGGTATTACTTCGGAGTGGAGTCCTTTTGGCCATTTGGCCCCTTCGTGTTCATATCCGCGTCCGGATTGCGTGTCGTAAGTTGAGGAGACATTCACGTGTCTCCACTATTCCTTTAGATAAGGATCCCGTGTCGTTTTCCTTTGACACATGTCCGTATCAATTATGCCGGCGTGCCTGCCTGTTCTGCAGCCTCAAGGTCTCTCTTCTTCAGCCTTAGAATGCGCTCCACGTAATTCGCCACTGAGGCCCAATTTTCTCTGCTCGAAGTCATAACACCGACAATGTTAGCGGCCGTGATCATTCCGATTTCCGACGTCAGTACAGAGCGATAGCTCTGCCAGCGTGCACATTCGAAAACGGTGTGCTCTGCATCATCAATAACTTCCCCTTCTTCGTAAAGACAGTGAGGGGAAGCGGTCTTGCCTATCCTGTGCAGATATTTCCTAAAATATCCGTGACCCGATAGCATCTGCGTAACGTAATAGTTTACCTCTCCAAATTTCCGACCAATCCATGGCCTTATGTCCGGGATAAGTCTCGCCGTCCACCTTCCTCTATCTTCATCGTTCCATCGTCGTTGCCATCTTGAGACGGTGTTTTCCCTGAAGTGGCCGGTTATATGATCTCCAGCCGATTTCGCTCTATATATCTCCATCCGCTCTGCCGCCAGCAGATCCACAGGGATTGTACCTGCTATCACAAGTACGGCTGGGGCGGACACTGTGCGATATGCCGACGTGATACGCAATGCAGCCGTTCTCTGTACCGATACAAGTGAGCTTGCCCGCTTTTTGACATCTAGCGTTTCGGCCCAAATCTCGCTCCCATAGAGCATAATACTGTTTCCGATCTCCATCAGGAGTCTCCTTCTCGTCGGTAGCGGTCCTCCAATATTCGCCATTAATCTGCTGAGCTGTCCAACGATCTTCTGGGCTTTGTTAGCAGAGTACTGAATCTGGTACGAAAATGTCAGCCTGGGATCCAGCCTTATTCCCAGGTATTTTACCGAGCTCTTGGTCCTGATTACCTCGTTTCCAATACTCATGTCCACGCGCAAAGGGATACGACGACCAGTGATCAGTAGTAATTCCGTTTTATGCATGGCCAGGTCTAGGCCGTGGGAATCCAACCACGTTTTCGTTCTTAATATGACACGTCTAAGTTTTCGCTGTGCCTCTTCCGTATTCCTGGCCGTAATAACAGCTGCAATATCATCCGCGTATCCAACCAAAAAAGTTCCCTCTGGCATATCCTCTCTCAGAATTCCATCGTAGTTAACGTTCCATAGGTCGGGGCCTAGGATAGATCCTTGTGCCGCACCTGATGTTATGAGCTTCACCTTTGGTCCCGAGCTTGTGTTATACACCAGCTGTCTGTTACTCAGATAACTACTTATCATGGCCAAGATGTAGTGTGGCACCGAGAATTTGTACTCCAGAGTATTTAATACATCGCTCCATCTAAGACTATTGAACGCGTTTTTAACGTCCAAAGTCGCAAGCAGTAGCACAGGCCTCGAAAAGTTATTTCCTCGCTGTGTGACCATGGCCGCTTCAGTCACCTCTCTCAGGGCGCCAATTGTAGACCGACCAGGTCGAAAACCATATTGTCTATCCGACAGTCCGCCACTATTCTCTATAGCAGCTGTGAGCCTTGGCTTCAAAAGCCTCTCGAGCAGCTTCCCTGAAGTATCCAGCATGCACAGTGGCCTGTAGGCGGATGGGTCCTCTGGGTCGCCCTTTCCCTTGCTTATTAAGACTAGTCGTTGTTTCTTCCATATTTCGGGGAAAATACACTCTTTTAGGCATGCGTTGTACATTCCTAGTAGGAGTTCCGGTCTTTGATTGGCAATTTCCCGCATTACCTCAGGCGGGATGCCGTCGGGCCCTGGTGCCTTACCGGGGTTTAGTCCTGCTGCGGCTACTTTTAGCTCCTCTGCGGTGAATGGTAAAAATTCCGTACTGAGCATATTCTGTCGTCCTTCGTTCACTGGTTCATGAGTAGGGAATAGTGTATCCACTATATTTCTCATTATTCGCTCGTCCATAATCTCCATTGGTTTCCTCCTGTTCAGTTTGTCCATTACAATTTTGTATCCAAGTCCGTAAGGGTTTACGTTCACGTCATCTCGTAGTTCTTGGAATGCCTGGTTTTTCTTGAGAGTTATGGCCTTCTTCAGTGACTTTTTTGCCTCTTTGTATGCCCTCATTTCCTCTTCAGCTGGTCCGTCGGGTCTAGCTCTAGTGTACCTCCGCCGTAGTCGTAGGCATTCCCGCCTGAGTGCTGCGATGTTGTCGTCCCACCAATACACTGCCTTCTTCCTGATATTCGGGGGTCTGAGTAAGGGCATTGCCTTTTTACATCCGCGTCTTATTACCTCCATGGTTTGTTCTACTCTCGCCCTCGCATCGTCCGAGAATTCAACTCTGCTACACAATCTGTCCACTTCTAAAATTAGCCGATTCGCATTCAATTTCCGTGCATCCCATCTTCGACTATTCGTGGTGTAATTGTCCTCCTCTACTCTATTCCTTGAAGTAAAGGTGTACGATATGTACTGGTGATCACTGCCCGTATATATTTCCAAGACCTTCCAGTCCCTCACTCTGTGATACATGCTCTCTGAGACCATAGTTATATCAGGGATGGTCCCCTCGCAGCCTGGTCGTCTGAAGGTAGCTATGCTCCCCTCATTCGCGAAGACCAGACCGGTTCGAGCTGCCATATCCACAATTCGCCTGCCTCTTGGGTTGGTATTCTGCATTCCCCACTCTACAGCTCTGGAGTTAAAGTCGCCTGCCACTATGAGGTTGCCGCCGATCCGCGCCACTGCGTCCTCGATTCTGGCCAATTTTTCCTCAAAGGTTCCCACGTCGTCATTGGGCAACCATCGCACAGTGGCGATTCTTGTGTACCACTGTGGTTTTGGTCGGCTTGCCAAAAGGACTTGGCATCTCATAAAATAACTTCTGCAGGAGCAAATAATGTCTTTCACCACAATTGACAGTGACTTGCTTTTGTCATAAAGAGACGGAGGTTTTTGGTCTCTCGCCACTTGACATCTTTGATCGCGTTCTCTAATATAAGGACTGCTATTTTTGAGTCAGGTTAGTTGTTCTAAGCAACGTAGGATCCACAGGTAAAATCGAAAAATCTAATTGCCAATCGAGTATCAATTGAGAGGCAAATGGAATCCCCGCTAATAATTTGGCAGATGAGTTTTGTGGATATTTGTTGGAATCGAGAAAGAATACAGAGCGCTTCAGAGCAACTGTAGCACGTTTCAGGAAGAAGATAATTGTACAGAGGCGTTCTATGCTTTTTTTAAATAAAAATTTCTAAAATTTTTGAAGTCGGATTATAAAAAAATGTATAATTATGCTGTTTGGGGCACAATCCCCAACTTAAAAAGTGTTTAAAACTGAAAAATCACTTTAAAAATTAAGGCTTAAGTCTACGAATTCATTTGAAATGGTAATAAGGACTGTTTATAGGGTCCGTAGGGTAACCAGCTTCTTTTTTTTTTTAATTCATTTGAAATGAAATCAGGATGTAAAACCTGTATTTCGTAACAGCAAAAGGCCGCAACAACATAAACCCAATAACATTTGCTGCTGCAACAATAGCAATACAAACAACAACAACAGCAATAACATAAAACATTCAACATAGCGATGGAAAAATAGCAAAAAAAAAAGGAAGAGGAAGAGCACAAGTAAGCAGGCAAAGCAACAGAAAAACAGAACGACAGCAGGACGACAAAAGCAGCGACAAATAGACAGATAGACGGACGTTTTAGAATCAGAAGTACATATTTGATGAAAAAAAATTTGTATTTCAATTCCAATTGATTCTTCTTCTTTTTCGTCTTCTTTCTTGAGTGCAGAAAATAGAGAAAATAAATTAAAAAATTTAAAAAAAAATTCGCAATAAAGTAGCAAAAGATGACAAACAAAACGAGGAAAAAAAATCGTACATACTTACGTATCGAATTCGCATTGTCAGCATTAGGAATGGGAAATACAACAACAATAAAGAAAAAAAAAAAGGGAGACGATAACGACAACGACAATAAGAACGTGCATCAAGGAATTGAATTGAATTGAAGTGAAATTGAATAAATTTTTCGCAAAATTATACATTGCCACTGCAGCAATGGCAGCAGCAGCAGCACTTATTCACTTACACACACGCTCACTCACTCGCCTATTCACTTAGTGACTAAGTTTTGGTTTAGACAGACGCTTAAACGTTTCAACAATCAATTTTCTCAAACATGACTGATAGTGTGTGTGAGTGTCTAAGTGTGTGTTTGATCCTCTAAAACAAAAAAAAAACAAAAAAAAGTTATGAAAACATCAGAAAAGAAAGAATTTTTTTTGTTTTGTTTTTCAATCGAAGTCAAAAGCCTTGATTGTTACAAACGTTGATTTGTTATGTAAAAACCAAACCAACATTTACACACTTACACACACATCCTCTGACTGTATATATTAGTCAGTCAAACAATAATGCCAAGGGGCGGGAGGGGATATGTTGTATAAATCCATACGTAAGTTAAGCAGCAGAAAAACAAAAACAAAAACGAAATAAAATGTACGTTTGAATTCAACCAATTTTTCCTTTTTTTTCATGCAACCAAACGAATATCAGTGATGATTTAAAGGGGAATCAAGAACTAAAACAAAGGCATCCATCACTAACTGTTTTTTAAGCAGACCAAAGTGACAAAATGGTACTTAACTTATATAATCGGTCATTAGAACCCTTAAGTCAGGATTAAATTTATTCAGACTGAAATTTAAGCTGTAGGATCTGCTACTTACGGATACAACTCAACGATCAGCAATAAGTATTCCAAAAGATGAGTAGAATTGAAATATACTCATTATTTCTGATATTTATACGCATTCATAATTATTTTAATCTCATGAAACGAACCTCTACTCATATTCAAAGTTTGAAATGCTCATCATATTCATACTTAACAACACGTATGATGTTGTTGATTTCGACTCCCACCATAACTCAACATATACACGAACCACCAAATAAGTATTTATGTATGTTTGCTCTGCTTGCTGTGTTGTCTTTTTTTCTTTTGTTGTAAATTTTTTTTTTTTTTTTTTTATTTATTTATTAGTAGTATTTGTAATACTTTTACATTACACTTTATAAAATATTGATATCAATCATTAATTCAATTAATATAAAGCTCTAATTTAATTTACAATGTAATTTCTTATAAAATTTACAACTTTTCTTCTAAAAATGTTAATATTTGTTTCATTTTTTATACTAATTGGCATCATGTTATAGTTTCTGAGTACTTTATAGAATAGCGAACGTTGCGTCGTATTAGTATCTGATCTTTGTAATCTAAATTCATTATTATTCCGTAGATTATAGGGTTGAGAATCGCCAACATATTGTAGTTGCTCTATTAGATAGTCGGGTGCATTGCCCATTTCCATTTTTTTGATGAAGGTCAGTGTCGTTAATTCTATTCTTTGATGAATGTTCATCCATTTTAAAGTATCCAGCATATATTGTATGGAAGTAAAACGATTGCATTTTAAAATAGTTCGCATTGCTTTGTTTGCAAATTTTGTAATCTGTTTATTTGCGTATCTGTGCAGCATGTATATAATATAGTTGATCCATATTCAAAATGAGGCTTAATAATCGTATTGTATATATTTATTGCTGTTATTAATGAAATTTTATTCCTAATACGTTCAAAAAATCCTATTTTCTTTCCAATTTTTTTACATATATATTCTAAATGTTCTTTAAAGTTTAAGTCTTTATCTATTAAAAACCCTAGATATTTCATTTTATTTACTCTTTCAATTATCACATCATTTATTTTAAAAGTTATATTACTGTTCATATTGATTTGCATTATCTTTGTTTTATTTTCGTTTAATTTTAATTGTTCATTTGTTAATTCTGTTCATGTCCATTTGCAAATTTTCATAACACAATTCATCTGTTGGTGCTTCTGAAAAAATCAGAGTATCATCACACTTCTCCAAAACATTCTCCAAATCATTGATATGTATGATGAACAAAAGTGCCCCCAGAATTGATCCCTGAGGTACACCGAAATCGTTTTCTAATTCCATTGATTTTATGTTATTAACTTTCGTAATTTGTTTTTTCTTACTTAGGTATGATTGGAACCATTTCAATTCAGTATCTTGTATACCGTAGTTATATAGTTTTTTTAATAAAATATCACGATCGATTGTTTCAAAAGCTCTTTTAAAATCTAGAAAAATAGCTAAAATTTTATTATTTTTCTTCAAGTATTTTCATCTATTTATGACGTAATTTAAAGCAGTCTCGCATGAATGTTTTTTTCGGAATCCTGATTGGTATTTTGAAAGAACTTTATGTTTTTCTATATATTCCTCTAATTGGTTTTTGACAATCTTTTCGAGGATTTTTTCACAAGTTTTTAGGCCATTGATAGGCCGAGAGTCCTCGCATTTTATTGTATTCTTAACTTTTTCAATGGGTGTAATTATTGATTCCTTCCAATTATTAGGAAATAATCCGGTTTCCAACGATTTGTTTACTATATTAAGAATTTTATTGCCTACTATGTCCCAGTTATCTAGTATTATGTTGTTATTTATTCTATTGTATCTGGTTTTTTATTTAAGTCTTTACATATACGTTTTATTTCTTGTAGATTTATTGCACGAAATTTAAATTTAATGTCTGTCACAGCTATTTTATTTTCATATTGCACAAATTCAATGGAATTATTTATATCCTTAATACTATTAACAAAATATTTATTAAAATTATCGGCTATTTGTAAATTGTCCTTATATTTTATATTGTTAAAAATCACAGTTTTTATCACAGATCTGGGGTTTCTTAGAACTAGTTCTTTTATTTTGCTCCACATATCTTTTTGGCTATTTGTATTGCCAACAACAACTAAGATTGTAAAGTGATTCGAATCATTTATAAGCATTATAACACGTATTTTTCTAAAGTTATGCGAATCTAAATGAGTAGGCTTATGAATCAAACATATTTCGAATGGTATGGGTTTGATGTCAACGTTATACTCGTACTCATTGCCACCTGCACTTATAAATCAACGCGATGTAGTGAGTATGAATGAATCAGAGTATGTATGTAGTTAAATTTCAATATTGTTCACTCACTTATTATATTCAAAATTTCATGAGTGCTTATGAGTAGTGAAAAAACGATTCATTGGTGATCTCTGAATACAATTAACACCAACAATATGGGTTATGTGAGAGAAAAAAAGTGCTTCTGATTTTTCTTTTCAAAAAAAGTACTTTTTCATAGGTACTTTTTTTATCTTTTCTATCAGAAAAGTACTTTGGCCTGGTACTTTTCAAATAAAAAAGTACTTGATGTAGAAAAAAGTGAAAACTCCACACTAGCACTAGACACAAGCTTGAGGTGTTTTGGTACTTTTTTCGGTGTTCATCACAAAATGAGAACCTAAAGTCCTTAGACTGTGTATACTGTATCAGACGAGATGGTTTGTGATTTTGTTATTTAATATTGCAACAGAAGCTACCTTATGTTGTTGTTGTTTTTCTATTCTTTGTGATGATTATTGTTGGTTGTTTGGTTGGTTGGCTGTTGTTGCCATACATTTTACGTTTGTATCATCAAATGTATTGCAATTGTAATGTTGTTGCTATTGTTTTTGTTGCTGTCGTTGTTTTAAACAATTCTTTTGTTGCATTATGTATGAATTTCTTTAATGATTCCGTTTTGGGCTGGTTGCTGTTCCACCATCATTTTTCTACGTCTTCCATCGATATTGGACAGATCCTGCTGCTGCTGCTACTGCTGACATTGTGTGGATCGTGATCGTGTTGCTTTTTTTATGTTCATTTCATGACAACAAAATTGGCAGTTTTCGAGTTTAAGGTAAAGCCTGCTGCCAAACCAGCCATGCTGGCCAACAAGCCTTTCAGCGAAATAGTTTAGCCTGCCTTGCTTGCTGCCACATATGTATGCCACACAATATTGCATTGAATAATGGAAAAAGGAAATAAAAACTGAGAAAAAAAAGTAGAATATAAACCACTCGACATACAATTTAAAAAAGAAATTTCTAAGAAACCCAAAAGAGAATCAAAAAAAAAAGGGAAAAACGAAACAAAATATGCCCAAAACATTTTAAGCGCAAATAGAAGATGTGATCGTGATTTGTTGGAAATCCAAGTCAAAAAATCATCATCAGTTATCCCAGCAAAAACAAAAAAAAAAAAAAAAACAAAAACAGGCACAGAAACGGTAAACAAAAAATGGAAATTCAAATTCAAATTGAAATGCCTTGCCAGTTATGCAGTATGGTAGAGGCCTATGTTGTTTACATATGGGCATTAGCATTTCGTAATATTTGGCATTTGGTTTGGACTGGCCATACCCATCCATTCATTAATCCATCTGCAGCCGCCTAATAATGGTTAGCAAAAGTAGAAATTTTTGATTACAAGATCTGTAAACCGAAATCTGTATTTATTGTTCGTCCATTGGTTGGTTGCTAGAATTGTTGGTTTAACTATCTATGGAGCATTGTATAATTTAGCATTTGTTGTTGGTGTTAAAACGAAATTGTAATTTGAATTACAATTTTATTTAAATTTTACAAAACATTCTATCGATCGAAGTTTTTCTTATCATGTTTAAGGCTGAACGGCATTCATTTGCTGTTTATGGCAAAGGTTTTGTATGCCAAAGTAAAAAAGTACCACACATTTGATTAAAATAGTACGCAAAATGTATCTGGGTATTGTGTAAGAGTTTAGGAAACTGATCAGCTTATTAATACACTAGCTGTACCCTGCGCGCTTTGCTGCACTACAAACTAAAGTAAATTTGAAGGAAAGACATTAGACAAATATCCAATTAAGTTTGAATCATTTTATTGATTTTGTTTCCCGTTGTCCAGATGATTCGGACGAACGGGCCTGAGTAGTACGCATTCGATCAAGTGATTCATTGTTCAAGTGATTCATGCGAACGGATCTGTGCGGTATGTACTCGAAGATTTTTCAGTCTCAATGCTGATTCTGAGGCTAGTAATGCTCTTTTCTTTTCTTTTCTTTTCAACACAGGATCAAATGCACAGTTTACGATTTAATTAATTTCGAAGAATTTTCAGTGGCGCCACCTGTCGGAAATTGGTTATACCAACTTAGAAACCTTCGTCGGCTCATGCGCAACAACTTTGCTAAAGATTAAATGCATAGTTTACGATTCCATAAAGTACATTAATTTTTTTTTTTTTTTTTTTTTTTAAGTCTACGAATTTAATTTTGGTTATATTTTTTCTTATTTGGTGAATTTTTTCACAAATGTTGGTTACAAAATTTTTTTCTTTCCCTTCTATCTTCCCCAACCGCGTCGTTCTTTACACTTTATTTTCTTTGGTTTTATACATCAAGAATCACAGATAGCATACTTGTAGGGGTAACTACTATGCGTATGAGTAATATATTTCAAATGCAATTAAATATTAAGTATGTAGTATGTAGCATACGTGGGCATGGCCCCTCGCTCATTTGGAATATCAACATAAAAAGTAGCCTATAACTCCTTCCAGACATACAGGAAGATACTGTGAAAATTTCAAGAAAATCGGTTCAGCCGTTTAATCGTCTATAAACTTCAAACATACAAACATACAATCAAACACACATTCATTTTTATATATAAGATATTGTATACAAAATATATTTTAGAGGCCTTAGAATTTAGAAATGATAAATAGATTATTGTGATAAGTTCTTGCCATTTGCTAGACATAAGCATTTTAAGCTTCTTCAGGAAAATCTTGTTTATGTTGGTAGTGATAGTCTAGTATGTAGTGTGTTGGCATATTAGACGAGATCCCAAGGTTTAATTCCTAGCTCAATCATCACGAACAAAAACGAAGTATTTCTTTGGCGACTTCCTCTCAGCACTCTTCGGGCAAAACCCCTGAGAGTAAATAGAAAATTATCGTGAAAATCTTTTCAACAGTCTGTCGTTGGGGATCGACGTTAAACTATACAGTCCCGCCATTCATGGATAAAATTAATACACAGGCAACGTGGGTGGTGTGAGTAGGTAGGTTGTAATGACCTATTAAGTAAGTTAAGTAGGTAGACTTGGCCGGCACCGGAGATCAGCAATGAATCGTTTTTTCGCTACTCATAAGCACTCATGAAATTTTTAATATAATAAGTGAGTCAACAATATTGAAATTTAACTATGTACTCTGATTCATTCATACTCACTACACTACGTTGATTTATAAGTACGGGTTGCAATGAGGATGCGTACAACGTTGGCATCAAACTCATACCATTCGAAATACATATGTTTGATTCATAAGCCTACTCATTCGAGTGACTCAAATAATTCATCAAAATTTACTTTAAAAAGACACATAAGCAAAAAAGACCGAGCAGCTAGCACGATAAACGCACAACCTTTTAGTGAGTATTTTAGTGTTCGTACGCGATTCATACGTATTTTGTGATTCGTGTATATGTTTGAGTTATGGAGAGTCGAAATCAACGACATCATACGTGTTGTTAAGTATGAATATGATGAGTACTTCAAATTTTGAATATGAGTAGAGGTTCCATGATATTAAAATAAGTATGAATGCGTATAAGTATCAGAAATTATTAATATGTTTGGATTCTACTCATCTTTTTGAATAGTCATTGCTGATCTCTGCTGAGAAGTTAGGTTGTAATCCTGGCTTAAGGGTTGTAATGATCGATTAAGTATGTTAAGTAGGTAGTCTTGGTTGGTAACCTTTCTTTTATTATTTTAAGTGATATCCTATCCTATGCAAATTGAAAATGATTTGCTTTAAAATTATTTGCAATTCGTTTTTGCTCTTTTCTTTGATAATAATTCCGTAAATTTAATTTAAAAATTTATTTTATTTTTCAATTTTCCATTTCAACTGCTTTAATTTAAAAATGATTTCATTTTTCTCTCTCTCTCTTTTCTTGGTATTTTTTTCTCTCTCTTGTTTCTATTTGTGTCTTTGAGTTAAGAATTGCGTTCAAGTTGTCAATTCCATTCATTTTCTTTCATCATCTGTATCTCGTCTTGTATTGGTTTTCCAGAAATTCTTTTCATTTTAAATTAAGGACTCCTCTTTTTTTTTTTTTTGCTTGCTTTTCTTTCTTTCTTTCTAACTTCAGCAGCTTCTTTGTATGTATTTTTTTATGCTTTTGAGTGTGTATGTTTTTCTCATTTTTTTTTCTTCATTTTTTTCTTGTTTGTTTGAAAGTCTAAACAATTTTCTGTCTATTTAACTTTTCACATTTTTTAATAGCAGAAATGCTTGTTTGCATATACTCGTACATACATACATACACTCTCTCTCCCATATACACATACACATCCCCATTAATATACAGATGCAAACGCATGGTATTGTTGTTTTCATACACAAATTTAAGTATCATTTATGGACAAGTATTAACACAAACACATATACATAGCCACATACACATACACGTACATACATGCATGCACAATAGAATACATATGTACATCAATATTAATAATTTTCTAAAGACTGTTCCAGGCATAGTTTTAACAAAGAAAGTGTTCTCACAAATGTAAGATTTTTGCTTAAGAAGAATGCATAGCATAAAGAAGTTTACTTAACTTACACAATTGACCAGCATAACTCTTTAGTAAGGATAACAACCTAGCCGCTCACACCACTCATGTTCTGTGTGTTATTTGTATCTATGATTTGTGGAACCTACAGTTTAAAGTCGATTCCGAACAACAGATATTTGGAGAAATTTTTCATGGCAACTTTATTTCACGTTCAGAGTTTTTGCCAGGAGACTGAATGATTCGCTCTCTGTACTCAAAATAAAGCATTTGGCACTTTTCCTTACATTGAGTTTTTTCCCCCAGATTGAGATATAGAGGAGGATATTATCAGTAATTTACACCGTCATAGGTCTGACTATTTTAGGATAGAGAGAGTTAGAGGTTAAAGACTGAATTTGATTCACTGAGAATTTAAACTGTCAGAGGCAATCACTCACATGAGCCAGTCTTTCTGCAATAGGAATGCCAAATCGCTGGTAACTGTTCTGTGATTATGGAGCTCGATCGGAAGCACAGTCTTTATTTATTTCTTCCAAATAAGCACTAGCACGTACATTATACAACAACAACAAAAATTTTGTATACAATTATTTACCCAGCAAACATTTTCTTTCAAAAGCAGTCAGGTTTTTGAAGAGAATAAAAGCCAAGAACTATGTGGAAAGCGTATGGAACGTATCTAACAGCGAAGGATTGGCTAGAGCAAGGTGTGCTTCTAAGTGAATGCTGTATAACTCTGGTGGTATCACGGTTGGCATCGACGAACAGAGATATTATTCTTTACTTGTAATAAGAGAATTCCATATGAAAGTAAGGTTAGATTGAATTGGTAGCCGCCTCAAAGGCGTACAACTGATATTATTTTATGTAAAAGGCCTTCTGACCTTATAGGATTGCGAGGCTCACTTGGCCTGATCATGATACCAGACGAACAAGATCACAACACAGGGGATGTATCAGATTGGCGGCTGTACTTACTAGACCAACACTGATCGACTGGAAAACATAACCTACGAATGGGTATTATGATTGCATTCGCGGCTGCATTCTCGCTTAAGGCAGAATGGATTTCGTTTGCCTGGGTATGAGCCTCTTACTTGTAGGAAAACATATCCCCGTATTTATTCATCGTATCTAATACAGTCTGCTGGGATATATTCATTTGCGAGCATCCTAGAAACATATCCGGCTCAGTATGGATAGAATTATGGCCCTAAATATCACACTGAAGTATCGATGACCTCAAGATTGAGATGGCGTAAGACATGTAAGTTCCGCCAGGAATTGCTTGGTCAGTGGCATGTTGCGTTGTTTTACCGAAAGCATTCTAGTCCTCTCTCTCGTTGTGATAATTAATACAGCTCATCTTGACACAATTAGTAGCATTACTGAGGGCAATGCTGATTAAGAGTTCGCCCGCTTGGAGAGGTTTTAATTGTCAACCACTATTTGATTAAAACGTTTAATTGTGCGATTGATGCTAGAAAATCTTCTGATTACTTGGTTGAATTGAAATTGTTCACTGGGTTTTCTGTTTACCGTATGCTTATGAACACGACAGCTCTAAGGCTTTAAATAAAAAACACACATACACACACACGCACACAATCTTTTATAGAATTAAAGCAAATGGAAGAATAAAAGTTTTCTACACAAACACATGCAGACATTTACAATCATAATGTATATATTTTTGTTGTTGTTTTTGCTGTTGTTGTAAAGTCCTTTTTGAAAAATGTTGAAGAAAATGAAAGAAAGAAGAGAAAAAAACGAAAAGAACTTATAACAGCAAAAACAAGAAAAAAAACGTTTTACTAGTGACTACTTAACAAGTTAAATACACACACACATACACATAAACATACACACACACAGAGAGATTCTTTCTTTTTATTTCTTTGTGTTGAGTTGAGTTCAGTTGTTTTTTTTTCTCTCTCTGCATGTACTTGTTCTTGTTCTTGTACATTTGTTGTGTTTGCAATTGAAAAAAAAGAAAGAAAAGTGAAGAGAAAATGAAAGACGGAGAAGTGAAGAGATGTGATGCGATGAGAAGGAAACAGAGATAAAAGACTGTGTTGGTGAGTGCCAGCCAGCAACAACAACAGCAACAGCAACAGCAACATCAATAGCAGCAAAAAGGTAAAGAAAACAAAAAAGGTTAGAGGTGGGTGAAGTACCACAACTATAGGCAAAGAAAATATGAAAAAAAAAACAAACAAACAAACCAAAGTGATGATTCGAAATGATACAAGATTTTAAAGGCATGAGTTTGTATCTCTCTTACATGTATGTATGTATGTATGTATTCATACAGGCTGACGACTTGCTTACACAAAAAAAAACAAAAAAATAAACATGATACCCTACATACATGCATACTCGTACATACATATATGATAGAATATTTATGTATGCGTACACATATGCAGATAGAATGAATAGATAAATAACCAGGATGGATGGATAGATGGAAGGTTGGTTGGATGGATGGTTGGATGGCTGACTGGTTCGTTGCTTGTCTAGATTATGATGAGGATTCTGTTGTTGAGATGTGTGTTGTGTTCTGCTGTGATGTGACGATGATACGATGATATTTGGAGTATGAAATAGTTTAACAACCGTATGAATTCAATTGAAAAATAAATTTATGAAAAAGAAAATGAGACATTTAAGCCCGGAGACACATACACAAACACAAACATATACATGTGAATGCACATAAACACAGACACAGACGTAGGCACACTTAGAATATCAACAACATAAAGGAGTACAAGTAGAGAAAAAGCCATCTTTTAAGCACAGAATTTTAATACGAACACCAACAGCAGCAGCATATGGAGAATATTTTCTATAGAAAATCGCTTACAATGTAAGCTGCTAGCACTCTATGCAAAGTTGACATACTCTTTTCAAACAAACAAAAAAAGTTGTACCTAGTCTTTGTTTATACAGTGGGTAACAGAAAATAACATACATAATTGATCTTAACAGCCCTTTGGTTAGGATTACGGCCTAGCTTCTCAACATCTGCTATGTTGTGTGTGTTAATTTTTAATGAGTAGTGGAACCTACAATTTAAAGCCGACTCTGGACAACAATTTTTTTTTGAGAAACTTTTCATGGCAATTTTTTATTTTACTCGCAGAGTTTTTTCCAGAAAAATGCTGAGAGAAGGTTAGGTTAGGTTAGAGGACGTGTACTTGTCAATTGTGACAAGTACAGTACCCGGAGGGCGAATTGACCCTTTGTACAACGTCCTAGCTTCTCACACCACTGGTGTTGTGTGCGTTAATTTTCTACATGAGCAGCGGGACCTACAGCTTAAAGTCGACTCCGAACGACAGATTTTTGAGAAGCTTCTCATGGCAATTTTTACTCTCAGAGTTTTTGCCAGAATACTGCTGAGAGGAAGTCGCCGAAGAAATATTTTCATATTGTCGTTTTGATGTCTGACCTGGGATTTGAACTCGGGCCTTTCGTCTAATAAGCCAACACACTACCTACTAGACCAAGGCGACTTTAATGCTGAGAGAAAGTCGTCGAAGAAATATTTGTTTATATTTCGTTATGTTCGATATGGAAGAGTCAGGAATTGATCCATGGCCTCTCGTATAATAAGCCAACATACTACATACCAACATACTATGGTGACTTCCGTCCCAGGTTGTTAGGTTTGGTGCCTTAATTGGTAGGCTTTTATACATTCTTCTTACAATCCGAGTCGGCCATTAAGTAATGATCACCTGTTCCTATTTGAAACGTACATATAATTATGTTGGTGAAAAATTCACCTCAACAGAAGACAGTGAACGTCAGTTGCATCAGTTTTTTTGGTGCTCCATTCAGACAAGGCTTTCTCTGAAGACGACATAATGACATTGCTTTTGAAACGAAATAGTTTACTTTGGAACCGAATGTCTTAAATTCTATGCATAAAATAAGCGATTGCTTGATTAGTCAAGACATGCAGTGAAGACATCTATAAATATGAACTTGTTATAAGTCACAGAGGTTTTCCCTGTTCAAGAAAGTTTGAATTGTAGCCTAACATAATATGGCAAAAGATCGATAAAATCAAGTAGTTGTGGGTATATGGCACGTACTTATTTACTTAATTGGTCATTATAAACCTTCAGTCAGGATTACAACCTAGTTTAGTACAAAACCCCTGTTGTGGCTGGATGCTACTGTTTAAAGTCGATTCCAAACGACAGATTTTTTAGAAACTTTTCATGACGATATTATTTACTCTCCTAGATTTTGCTAGACTCCTGCTAAGGAGCAAGTCGCCGAAGAAATTTTTTTTTCATATTTCCGACCTGGGGTTTGTGAGCCAGGGCCTCACCTCAAATAAGCCAACACACTGGACTATGGCGATTTCGCATTTTGTCTCCTCGTGACTAATTCCCAGAAGGTTTTATGGTCCTACCTTTACTAAATTGATTGGTTTGTTCACATGGCTGCTTAGCTGTTTTAATAAATACTCCCTATTATCCTGTGGACTGTCATCTGTAGTGTGCTGCATAAATCCGGTGTGGATAATTATTCAAAAAACTTTGTTGGAATTCTGAATTGTAATTTCTTTAATAGGATTCAATTTTCAATTTGAAATTTACGCATTTCAGTTAAGTTAAGCTGACAGTCAATTTAAGCTGATGCGACCATCATGCAGTATGCAATCAAACACACAATTGTCCACAATCGAAGAACGACTTCCTTTAGTTGAATGCTGTTTGAAGAGAACTGCAACTGAAATCAAGTCAAGTCAATACTTGTTTCTTTTGTTCCTCTGCTTCTGCTTCATACCATTTGATTGTGTAGGACCCTTTATTTTATAATTTTTTTTTAATACAACATGTTGTTGTTCTGTTTTGTTGTTGGTGTTGTTGTTGTTGCTGCTGTTTACTGGCCAACTCTCTAAGAAAGAAAACTCCATGTAAAGAAATAATGTGAACAAAATGTTTTCAATGTTTCGTTTTGTTTTTCAACGTGTTTTTTTTATGGTGGTGTTTCAAAAGCGACTACATGACTACGAGTTTTCAGTAAAGTACTTGGCTTTGTGGATGCTTAAGGTTGCTGTTTTCTTCCTGCTGCTGTTTTTGTTGTTTATTTTTGGCAAAAACTCTTGTCGTATGTTTTAGGCCGTATACATGTAATTTTTTTCTCCATTTCTTATGAAAGTTTTTTTTCTTCTGCCTTTTCGTCGCTTCTTTCATTCATTTGGTAGCATTTTCGTATACAATTTTCTGTTTATTTTGGAGGATTTTGTTTCTTTTTTCAATTTTTTCTTTATTTCGTTAATACAACACGGCTAGGGAAAGAAAGCCAAGCCAAGTAACAGAAACGCATATAACCACACCCAGTAGATTTTGGTTGAGTTTTTATAGAGAAAAGCCAAAGAAAAAAGGAAGAAAAAATGAACAGAACAGCACAGAAATACTGGAAGAATAAATGTTAGCAGTTGCCACTAGATTTAGGGAGGGGGGAGGGGGAACAAATCTGAATTCAAACGAAATTCTGGGCGATATTGCACAGTGGAGCAGTTATTATTTATCCGGGCTTGAATCAATCCATATCGGTCACAATAGTACGGTAAGTACGGTTTGGTTTGAATCAAGCCCGAATCAGCCAAGTACAAAAGTGTTGATTTTAGCGCGATTTAAGCCTTTTTGGGATCAAAGTGATCCCATCATGTATTTTGTTTAAGCATTTTTTTTCTTGATTTAAGGTCGAATTCGTACTTGATTCAAGAGAGTCAGAAGTTGAAGTAATCCTTAAGCGCACTTGAATTAACTTATAATTCATCGAATTGAGGCAAATCGTACTTCATTCGAGCACAATGAACTTGATTAAAGCCCTAAATTGAACTTGATTTAAACCTAAATTTATCCATATAACTTATAAGTACAGCTTGCAATGAGCATGCGTATAAAGTTGACATCGAACTCATACCATTCGGAATATGTGTGATTCATAAGCCTACTCATTTAGATTCATGTGACTTGAATCATTCATCAAAATTTATTGTGCTAGTTGTTGTTCCATTTACAAAAAAAAAAAAGATAAAAGACACATAAGCAAAAGAGACAGAGAGCAGCAAGCAAAGCAAACACACAACCTTCTAGTGAGTATTTTAGTGTTCCTACACGAATCCTACTTATTTTGTGATTCGTGTATATGTTGATCGACGTTAAACTATACGGTCCCGCCATTCATGGATAAAATTAATACACATGCAACGTGGGTGGTGTGAGTAGGTAGGTTGTAATGACCTATTAAGTAAGTTAAGTAGGTAGACTTGGCCGGCACCAGACATCAGCAATGAATCGTTTTTTCGCTACTCATAAGCACTCATGAAATTTTGAATATAATAAGTGAGTCAACAATATTGAAATTTAACTATGTACTCTTGATTCATTCATACTCACTATATTACGTTGATTTATTAGTACAGGTTGCAATGAGGATGCGTACAACGTTGGCATCAAACTCATACCATTCGAAATATGTTTGATTCATAAGCCTACTCATTTACTTTAAAAAGACACATAAGCAAAAAAGACCGAGCAGCTAGCACGATAAACACACAACCTTTTAGTGAGTATTTTAGTGTTCGTACGCGAATCATACTTACTTTGTGATTCGTGTATACTATGTTTGAGTTATGGAGAGTCGAAATCGACGACATCATACGTGTTGTTAAGTATGAATATGATGAGCACTTCAAACTTTGAATATGAGTAGAAGTTCCATGATATTAAAATAAGTATGAATTCGTATAAGTATCAGAAATTATGAGTATGATTCGATTCTACTCATCTTTTTGAATACTCATTGGTGATCTCTGTTTCAGTCCTTTTCTGAACGATATAAACTGCTTCATTGCAAAACTTTGTAGTCGTTTTAGAGAAAATATTTTTTATTTTCCATTTCTTTCTGTTAATTTGGGAAAAGTCTCCGGTTAGTCTATACTTAAGCTCAGTAGGTGCCATTTGGTAGAATATTTTTGAAATTAAACAGGTGTATATGATAAGATCCGGGTTAACTGTTTGGTGTTTAGCAGGCCCTAAAATATGATGGATAGGTTAGGTTAGGTCGGAGTAGTAGCTCTGATATCACAAAGCTCACTTGCTCACTTCCACTGTGGTCGGGGACCCACACCAGAGAGATACTGGTGAAGCGCCCCGAGAGAAGGTCGAGACAGCGGCGACATTCCGATAGAGATCCTATCGCGGCCTGACTATCAGAGAAGATCGAGACGCGAGTGAAAGGAGCATCGTTGACGAGGATCCATTGCGCGGCTCGGTAAATCGCCATCACCTCCGCCTGAAACACACTGCAGTAGTCCGGCAGACGGAGAGAAATATTCAGGTCCAGTTTCCCAGAGTAGACACCGCTCCCAACCCCATTATCGAGAATATGATGGAATTATCGAATCTATCATTAGAGATAAGGCTGTCCTAGTTTTCATGGATGATTTAAAATTTACTTACTTACACACTACATTAAACCGTAGGGCCCACCACATACATCATACATACATACATAATTGATCATTACAACCCTTTAGTCAGGATTACGATCTAGTTTCTCACACCACTTATGTTGCGCGTGTCCTGCTGTTAAAGGGGTTCTCCAAACGAGAGATTTTTGTGAGAAACTTTTCATGGCAATTTTATTTCTTTTGCAGATTTTTTGCCAGAAATCTGCTGAGAGAAGGTCGCCGAAGAAATATTTTTCATATTTTCGTTTACTTGGAGATGTCCGACTTGGGGTTTGAACCGAGGCCTCACGTCTAATAAGCCAACACACTACCTACTAGACTACGTCGACTACACCACTACTCTTGGATAAAAGTGACACACATAATATGGGTGATGTGTGTAGCTAGGTTGTAATCCTGTCTAAAGGATTCTAATGACCAATTAAGTAGATAAGTTTTTTGGTACCAAAAAAAGAACAAAAAGGTCCAGCATTTAATGTCGTGAATATGAAATAATTCGCAAAACATTCCGTAAACATTTATTGTTTAAAACATTGAAAACCATGGCTGATTGAACAAATCAAAGTGGGTGTAAAAGAAAATGAATTTCATGAAAGCAACCCACTGTTGCCAATGCAACGTTTAAATATTCCACAAAGGAGCTCCCCTCAACAAAAAAAACAAAAAAAGGAAGAAGAAAAAACTACAACAACGCAGCTACCACCTTTTGTAACATTTTTAAAGAAACATATTTTTTGTCTACATCCCCCCTCCCCCTTTCCTATATATTTTATCCAACAGCAACAACAACAGCAACATAAAAAGAATTCAATGAAGAACAACAACAACAAAAATAGTAGAGAATCAGCAGCTTATTTTTTTTTTTATTCTTCGGGTTTATTTAGACAGACACCAATACACGATGGAGACGACAACGACAGCAACGACAACAACAACGACAACGTTGACAATGGAGATGGGAGAGATGCTTTTTTCAAAAATTGAATTGAAAAGGATGTGAGTGAGGCTGGCTAACTGGCTGGCTGACTGGTGGTGATGATGATGTTGATGATGTAGTTGCTGCCTTTGTTGTTATTTTTGGTTGTTCTTGTTGGTTGGCTAAAATGCTAGTGGCAGTGGTGGCGGTGGTGGTGGTGCTGGTGCTGGTGCTGGTGGTTGATACAACTTAAGCCTTCACTTTGTCGTCGTCGTTGCTCTTGGTTCCTTTTGACACTTGTGTGTATGGCAAGGAAACATACAAAAACAAAATGAGAAACAAAAAAAGAAAAAAGATTCTGTTTATTCTTGTTCGTTTGCTTGTTTGTTTGTACTTGCTTGTCGATTTAGATAAATGTTCGTATGTACATTAGTATTAGGGGTGTATGGTGTACGTATGTGTGTGTGAGTGTGTGTATTGTATTGTATTGTATTGTATTGTTGCCAATATATGTTGGCGTTTTGTTTATTCTATGGCTGGATGGCTGGCTGACTGGCTGACTGGTTGCTCGGTTGGTTGGTTGGTTGGCTGTTTGGTTGTCAGTAAATGGTTGTAACAGTAAATGGTATCAGAGAGCATTATACCAAAAAGTAACTTCCATATTGTGCCACCAAAGTCTACCTATACACACACAAAGATACACGCATATGCTATGCACATTAACGACATACATAAGTACATACAAGTTGATATGATGGTTTGGTAAAGTAAAGTGGTTTGAGGAATTGATTGCTGGCGGTTGGTATTGTGTTCTCTGTTCAGTGGTATTCAGAAAACATTTTTAAGCCTCCTCTACAGTGGCAACGTGTTTCATATCATTTTCATTGCTTCAGATTCAGATTCAGCTTCAGCTTTAGTTTTAGCTTCTGTTGTTATTGTTGCTGTTGTTGTTATTGCTTTAAAGGAAGGTATTGTTTAAAAGTCAGACAATATAAATCGCAACAAAACCAAGAAGAAGAAAAAATCAGAATTGAAAAATTTAAAACCCCAGACTAAAAGAGACCCTAAAAATGGTTTCCATTCAGTGGGTTATTCAATTCAATTGAATTTGGTTCCCTTTATATGTAGAGTATATGAGTGTGTGTGCGAGTGTATGTTCGCTTGTTAAGACAAAAATATGGTTGCAACCATCTACACCTACACTCATACTTAAACTAAATTTACTGCATTAGTCAGATTGTATGTACGTATGTATGTCAGTCTGTCCATCTCTCGCTCTCTTTCTACGTACATATGATTGCAACATGCAAATATGGCAACAGCAACAGCAAAAGCAAAAGAAAAAACTGATTTTCAAAATTTGATAAACCTCGAGCTGTTTTCCTTCTTTTTTCTCCTTTTTTTTTTGAAACAAGACCTTAAGACACATAAGGAAAAAAAAACTGAAAATGAAAAAATAAAAAACAATTTTCTGTTGGAAATCTTTGCTTGAGTAGTTTAATAAAGAAAAAAAAAAACAAGAAGAAATAAATTTTCAAGAATTTTGATTTTTATGCGAATACAACGAGATTTCAAGGAAATTCGTTTTTTTTTGTTGTACTTTTTTCGTTTTTCTCTTCTATTGTTTAAAAGATTTCATATTTTTCGTATTTTATTTAAAGCCTAGAAGGAAAACATCTAAAAATATGAACTTGTAATACGTCACAGAGGTTTTCCTGTTCAAGATAGCCTGGCAGTTTGAGTTGTAACCTAACTTGACAGGGCAAAAGGTCGATAAAATCAAGTAGTTGTGGGTATATGGCACGTACTTGCTTACGTAACTGGTCATTACAACCGTTCAGTCAGGATTACAACCAGTGGTGTTGTCGAGCCGGAACGCTCCGGAACGTCGTTCCGGTACTTCCTTTTTGGACAGGAACGCGTTCCGGAACTAAAGATGATTTCTGATAAAGAGAATTGGCTGACGTTTTGAAAAAAAAATTAAAAAAAATTGCTGATTTTTTTTTTTCTAATTTTTGAATTTTTATATGTATTTTTATAAACAAGGGTTTGAACCGAACCCAAACCGGAACGACCCGGCTTGTTTTTCCGAACCGTGAACCGGAGTCCGGAACGTTTTTTTCTGCCGAAACGGAACGCGTTCCGGTTAAAAAAAAATTAGCACAACACCACTGATTACAACCTAGTTTCACACCAAACCCATGTTGTGGCTGGGTGCTACTGTTTAAAGTCGATTCCGAACTAGAGATTTTTGAGAAACTTGGCTTTTTTTACTCTCCGCGATTTTGCGAAAATCCTTCTAAGAGCAAATTTCATAACGCTCGAGATTTCTAACCTGGGGCTTGTGAGCCAGGGCCTCAACTCAAAAAAGCCAACTAAACTAAACTACGACGTTTTCGCCTTTTGCCTTCTCTTGATTAATTCACAGAAGGCTTTATGGTCCTACCCTTACTAAATTGATAGGTTTGTTCACATGGCTGCTCAGCTGTTCTAATAAATATTCGTAATTTCATGACATTGCGTGTCCCTATTATGGTATGGACCGTCATTTGTGACGGGCTGCATAAATCAGCTACAGAAGCTATAGTAATGGCTGATAATGAGATTCGAGCAGCTACATAGGCATTGCTCAACTGTGTGCCCGTTTTATGCATTACCACAATCGTCGATTTAATTCGTCGTCAACAATAAAAGAGCGATTTCGGATACGGCCAGAATGGCTCTGAAAATCTAGTAAAAAGTGATTGGACGACACAAGACAAATCTGCTTAAACTCCAAAGAAGCAGGCTCAATATGGTTGTTGTCGGAGAGATTACGGGCGGGCATATAAGGCTTATTGGTCTTGCATACCTTGCTAATGATTTTTTGAATAGCTGCAGCGATGAGGAAGAGAACTAGGCTGTTCTTCACCTACTGAGTACATGCCCGGCACTATGTCAAAAGAGAAGAAGGAATCTTGATGCCTACTATGTAAACACACCAATCTGGTGGAACTATCATTGCCAGCTTAAGTTGCTTCATCAGACGCTCAGAATGGTTTCGGACTAGGGACTAATGTAAAACTGTGGTATAACATTCTGCCCTATGTGGCCTAAGTGGGTTTATTCAATTGCCTTGAATGGTTAGCCACCGGTCCAGGCAAATAGGCCTTTATTCCAAAAATTTCATTGTATTTATGCGGCACAGAAAAAGGTTTCTTCTTTATTAATTTTTAAACTTAACAAAAATAATCTTTATTAAGCTGAATTTCAAAATCTTTAAATAAATTCCAGTTCTTTACGATCATTAATGATTAAGAACTTCCGTTGAGCAATACATACTTATATTGAAATATAATCAGAAAGGAGAGGAAGGATACCATGTTATATGTAGTTTTCCATTTCAATGGAGCACGCAGGTATAAAAATAAATTCACCACCATCTTGTTTCATATTCTTGCATCAGTTAACCATAAGCAAACGAATATTGATTATGACAGCAGGAGTTGGTTTCTTCTTATTTTTTTTTTTGTTTGTTTTGAACATAAATCCTTGAATAAAATAAAGAAACCATGAAACGTAACCAAGAATAGTCATTCGCCAACGTTGAAAATCGCCAGAAACCAGGCAACCAACCAACCAACCAACCACTTAACTATACAGTCATCAGTTATCATCATCGATATGAATTCATAAATTATGGCTAAAAATGAAATTACCATACAATACAAAAACAACAACAACAACAACAACAACAATATTAATAAAGGAAAAAAACGAAAAAAAGGAAGACAAAATATTCATGAATAAATTTCTTCTTTTTTTTGGGCGGAAAACAATGGAAGCAACTTCACATTGTCAGATAGTTACTCTTCTGGCATACATACACACACACACATTTAACAAGAAAGTGTACAAAAAAACTAAAAAAAGGAAATGTGTAGCCAGTGTTCGAAAATGACATTTTCGTACAACAAAAAAAAATTAAGAACAAGAAGGAGAAACGCATAAACATTTATTATGATCACGAAGATGAGAAAAAAACGGTTTGCAATTCGCAAGAAACAAAAACAATGGAAAGAAGAACCATAACACAACAATGGACAAAAATAAAATGAAGAAAAAAAAAACAAATCCAACTAAAAATGGTCATCTGGAAAATGATATGGAATACCAATAAGCCAAAGGAAAAAAAACGAAAAAAAAGAAGGACAGTCGATCAAACCGTATCGCGGGATGTTCTACATTATAACGAACTCCATGAAATCTAGAGTTTTTTTTTTGTACAACAAACTGGAAGCGTTTGTACTTCATTATTTTCTATTGTAAGTTGTATGTGGATAAGAGATCACTCATAAGCCCTCATGAAATTTTGAATATAAGTGAGTCAACAATATTGAAATCTAACTAGTATGTACTCGCATTCTTTCGTACTCACTACAACGTTGATTTATAAGTACAGGTTACAATGAGTATGCGTACATGTAATGTTGACATCAAACTCATACCATTCAAAATATGTTTGATTCATAAGCCTACTCATTCAGATTCATAACTTTAGAAAAATGCTTGTTATAATGCTTATAAATGCTTCGAGTGACTCGAATCACACAACCTTTTAGTGAGTATTTTAGTGTTCGTACACAAGTCATAATTATTTTGTGCTTTGTGTTTATGTTGAGTTATCAACATCATACGTGTTGTTAAGTATGAATATTAGAATTATAGAGCTTTCGATAATTATTATCGATGGGTTAAGAAATGATACTGAAGGCGTTACAAACATCACGACAAACTCAATATACCCTTTACCATTACGATACATTAGTGTAGGTTACAATTGAAGCAAAGAAATTCATCTTTTCCTGAACAGATACATGAGGCACGTACAAAAAGAAACCATATTACTTCAGGTACTTTTGTAGCCAAAAGCTTAGGGGAATAAGTTTCTAAACGAAACTGAATTGGGAATTTGTTTGACAGAAAGTACGACTGTATATGGACTTGAAATGGACTTTTTATGTGGATAGCGAGCGAGGTTTTGAAAAGTTAGAAAATAGAACTGTTCTATTCATGGCTGACTGTTTTTTTTTTGCGAAAATGATTCACTATCAGAACCAGAGAACTGCAATGAATCGTTTTTCGCTACTCATAAGCACTCATGAGATTTTGAAGATAAGTGAGTCAACAATATTGAAATTTAACTATGTACTCTGATTCATTCATACTCACTACACTACGTTGATTTATAAGTAAAGGTTGTAATGAGTATGCGTACAACGTTGACATCAAAGTCATCTCATTCGAAATATGTTTGATTCACAAGCCTACTTATCTAGATTCATAACCTTTAGAAAAATACTTATAAATGACTCCAGTGACTCGAGTGACTCGAATCGTTCATCAAAGTAAAGAAGCAGAGCAGCAATCAGAGCAAACACACAACCTTATAGTGAGTATTTTAGTGTTCGTAAGCGATTCATACTTATTTTGTGATTCGTGTATATGTTGAGTTACGGAGAGTCGAAATAAACAACATCATACGTGTTGTTAAGTATGATGTATGACGAGTACATACTTCTAACTTTGGATATGAATACAGGTTCCAGGATATTAAAATAAATATGAAAGCGTTATGAGTATGATTCGATTCTACTCATCTTTTCGAATACTCATTGCTGATCTCTAATTCAGAACCGAGACGAGTTTATTGACTGCATATAGCAGCGTTCTGAAAGGAGCAGCATTGTTGGCATATTTATAGAAGAACTTATTAGGTGTTGTGATAGTAAACTATTGGGTGATATTCTGAGGTTTCCGGTGTCGACTTCTTCTGATCAGGATACACTCTCATTGATTTCCAAACTAAAAAAAACCACAATCAAAGTCACTGTCACCAAAATGTTCTCTCTGTGAAATTTTTCTTATCCAAGCATTAAAGACGGTCCAAGACTCAAGACTATCTAATAAAGCAAGGTTTCGTGGTTTTGAAGACGTTCTGCATAATTTCTTTGTTCAAGGATTTTCACGATTACTTTATAATTTTACCATAAATTATCGTTACTATCATCGTCTCAATTTGCAAAACATTAACGAATTGCTTTTTCATTTACTAGTTGTATTCGATCGTTGGTTGTTGCTTGGTTTTCTTTTCTTAACTTCTATTGCCACCACTAGTAGTAGTAGTTGCCAGCCAGTCAGTACGTTTGTTGTCATATTTTATTTATTTTTTATTCAATACGAACGAAATATTTTAGAAAATTCACTGGGGAGACATTATTTTGATTTCATTTCTAACTGTAGTACGCAACTTAACTTTAAGGTCTTGGTGTACACTGTACATGTACGACGACACATCACGATTTTCTCAAAAAAGAAAAACAACAAAAAAATTTCGTTGAAAAATTTTATTTTATGAGTGCGTATGTACAGCAGCATCTTTGATTGCATTTCTGATTTACAAATAGAAAGTGAGAAAGAAAGAGAGAGAGAGAGATAGAAACAGAAAAAATGGTTAAAAATCACAAATTAGATCCCTTGGGATCAAATTATTGAATAAATAAAAAATAAAAAACAACACATACACAACACACACTTACACTTACGCATACATATGCTTTCATTCAATTCACCACATAAGCACAATTGTACTAAGTAATCGTAATCGCAACGTAATGTAATATACAACAACAACAACAACAACACAATACATTACAATACACAAATGCAAACGTATGTTCGCTATTAACACGTACATAAATCTGTAAATCTGTTTTGGGGTTAATAATGTTGACAAGAGTTGGTCGAATGGATGGATAGATGGGATGGATGGAATGGAATGGAAGAGTATAAGAGTGTCATCAACCCCCAAGGAAATTTATGAGCAGCGTATAGCTGGTAATTTTTTTTGCCATAAAACTTAAGCACTTTCAATATGCACATGTACGTATGCATGTCCAGTGTTGTAAACGTGCACAACGATTATCACAACATTATTGTTGTTATTGCTGTGTTGTGTAAGCAGCCCAGCCAGCAGTAGCCAATATTGAGTAGCGTGTCTATTTTATTAGCTTTCGGTTTATATTGCTGCACGAAGGGATTAAAATACCTAATGAACTAATGCTACCAGTAAAGGGAAAAGCTTTGGTTTTGTTCTTGTAAGCTTTAAATGGAAATTTTAAAGTTTAAAATCTTAAGTTTAAACCTGATAATATATTAAGACCATGGCATACCATATACACGTATTTTAAAATGATAATTAAAAACCAGAAGATTCCTGAGAACTTTATTTTGATAGACAAATTGGAAAATGTTTCTGCAAAAGTAATTTAACAAAAAAATACGATCCAATACTCAAACTATTTTCACCTCAAGGGACAGTGCTCGGCTCTTGTCAGAAACAGACGAGGATTCTTAACCTCTCACTATGTGACATCTATGACCGATCTATCCAATATAAGGATTGCTACAATAGCAACATTTATTTTGGACTTGGGACTGTTTCCTTTAGGGAATATTTGCTCCCCGAGAAGAATTAATTGTAATATCACAATGGTACTAAATGCTGGCCGAAGTGGAAACTCTTTCCTTAAACCGAACCTAACCTTATTCAGAAGTTAGCTGTTGAACTCTTAAAGCAGTTATCCATCAAACGCTCAATTACACAATCGATGCGTGATGATTTAATGGCTTTTGCGTACTATGGCCGGCATATTATCTGTTTGTCACAGGCCATGAAATTGCCGTAGTGTAGTAGGTAGTGTGTTAGCTTATTAGACGTAAGGCCACGGTCCAAAATGGTTCAAACCCAGATCACGGTTCAAACCCAGATTTCCTATCAGCAGATTTCTAGCAAAAACTCTGCGAAAGAAATAAAATTGCCATGAAAAATTTCTCAAGGTCCCAACACACGACATAAGTGGTGTGAGAAACTAAATCCATAATCCTGACTGAAGGGTTGTAATGACCAATTATGTGTGTATGTATGCATGGGAAATGAATAGGTAGAAGTCTTAGCTAAATTTTGCTCGCTTGGAAGTGCAACTATAAGGGAATACAATGCAAGGATATTGAGTTCAGAATGGATAAAGCATACACAACGAAATTTCCATATCAAATCCAAAGTCCAGTCAGATATCTTCTGTGCTTCTGTGAAGCTTTACGAATAGAAATTTAGACCACGTTCTAAAAATTGAATGGCCAAATGTCATTAGCAGTCTAGGTATACCATAGATACAATATAGAGCCGGTTCCTAACGTTGTAAATACTGAGGACATAGAAAGGGATCGTATGTATACTGTGGAAATAACCAAAGAAAATTTTGTGACAAAAGGATCAGGATCAGTCAAACACAAAATAGAAAAGAAGTTTGTTGATTGATATAGAGAGTAGTGCACAAAGATGGGACATAATAAAGCGATATTTACCACATGAAGTTAAGCAAAAGTACAAAGAAAAATTCATTTATTAAGGACACCAACTTAACTCTTTAACTCTTTAGGATTTAACCAAAAATAACGGTGTATGCATTATAAATCAATTACACAATATCTATGTAAACTAATCAGACTGAAAATAGCTGTGAGCCTCTCATCTCTCCTTTTTGTTTGTTTGTGTAGTTTTTCAAACCATCTAAGTACCTTTTCATTAAATCCCGGATTAGTTATCATTTGTGCAAGTATTTTCCCATCGTTTGTTTGTACTTTTACGCTTGACAGAGTCCAGTATTTGGTTGCATTTACACGGTCGTCAGTCATTAAGGGAGGTATTAATGCGATTGTGTGTGCGTTTGTTTATCTTGCAGAGAGAGTGAGGTTAAATTTGATGCGTTTTTTTTTCTGTTTGTTTTTCTAGTTGATGTTTCCTGCTGTTAAACTGTTATAATTCTAACGGTAAATAAATACAAAGCATATTTGCTAGAATTTGTTGTAGCAAAAGTAATCCAATTCCAAGCAATTCCTCCCTTTATTTTTGTTTTTTTTTGTTGGAAATCAGATCTACATACTTACGGTAGACATTCATTTGTACAGATTTTGCCACAAAATTTGTTTTTTTTCTTCGTATTTTTTATTGTTTCCTTGCCATTTCGCCCAATTCCATTCGGTTCAAATCATTTCGTTTTTTTTTTTTTAGAAAGAAAGGTAAAGTTATTCTTTGTAATAAAAAACCCGAAAACAAAAAGAAAAATTTTTATAAAGAGACATGGTGTGGTGGTTTGACACGTGTACGCCTTTCAATTTGTTTACAAATCACTTAAAGATACTCGCTCGCCCGAGCAGTGTATTATTTTTATACGCTCGAGTAAATTTTTTTTTTATTTTGGTACGCATTTGTTCGTTCATTTGTGTGGATTTCTTTCAATTTGAATGTTTTTTTTTCTTTTGTGACGATTATTTGCCTTAAATAATCGGCAATACATGACGATAATGAATGACTGACTGGCTGAATGAATGGTTTACTCACACACCAAACAAATGGTTTTTAAGTATGATATGCCATGTGATACTGTGTGTGATACGTCCAAGAGATGGTTTCTAAGTATGCTGCTTGTGTGTGTGTGCGGTTGGTACGTGTGTAATTCCAAAAGTACTTTTGCTCTCTTCCTGTATTTGTTTTTTTTTTCTTTCTTTTGTTGGTTTTCGTTTTCCTCCTTTCCATACAACAACAACATCAGTCGTATGCGTCGGGTGCGAAAATATTGTTGTTGCATGAACACGAGGAGCTTTTTTTTTAAATGAAATTGTGCAATACGCTTCATTCCACCAATACTATTGTATTCCACATTGCATCGCTCCTTTCTTTCGTTGCTCTACGGTCTTCTTATATGTACAAGAGCACAGCATGGAACCTTTCGTTCGCATTACATTTAGGCAAATTGGTCGTGTTGTACGTACATACACATGTGCTTGTATGCGTGTGTTTTCCTAACTCTACTATAACTTGCCTTCCCTCTAAATTGGTAAATGATGACAAAGTGATACCCGTACTCGTTAAAAAATGTTTCCTGTTTTTGCTGTATGTCCTCTGCAAGTGGGTATATTGCTGTCGCTGAATCGCTTAGGAAGTGAAGTGTTGCTTGCTGATATTGGTGGTAATAGAGAGGTGCGGTATGTGTGTAGTATTGTATGGGAAAACCGCAATTTTGTGTGTTTAATGACCAAGGTAGTTTTCCAGTTTTTAAGATTGTCATCGATTGATAGAATTATGATGTGTTTTTTTGGTTCAGATCCTTATTGTTACTAGGGTTCCTTAAGGGAAAATTGGTAAAAAAGAACTGTTGTTGTATAAATTCACGTGATTAGTTGAAGATGAAGATGATAGAATTTGTCAAGAAATTGCCCATTAAAACAGAAATCTAGAAATACTCCGGACGCCTGCCTCCAGGGAGCATAACATCAACAACGAGAATCATGAAAGGTTTAGGTATAGTTACGGTTATACAGAACAGTACTGTATTTTAGAGCCCTGTTCTGTATAAATTATTCTTTGCTAAAAAACGTGAAAATGTTCTGTATTTTATTTAGTGTTCTGTATTTGTTCAGTATTTAGTTATTTTTTCAGTTTTACATAAGAAACGCATAGAAAAACACATAAGAATACATAAATATTAAAAAATTCTGAAACAAATGTAGGTAATAAATTTTTTTCAACTATAAACATTTACCAAAAATGATAAGTAGTGTCGATATTTTTGATTGTTCAAATCATAACAACATAAAAATATGTCTAATATTTGTTCGTTTTTTTATACCACCCACTGAAAGGTGTGCAAGTAAAAATACTAAAGGGTCGGCCATCTAACGTTTTTTTTTTCTTCAACTAGTGCTTATTTCGTGAATGGTAACACTTAGCTCATATCTGATTTGACAGATAATTAGTTTTATCCTTCCGCTGAACGAATATGGTTGTGTATACGCTTGAACAACGCTGGGAAATATTGCGACATTACTTTGAAAATCATGGTAATGTTGCAGAATGTGTGCGAAAATTGCGTACGGATTTTCGAAGAAGAGAAGCATCGTCAGCTCCGTATGTAAACAAGCAAAATTGTCGCATTTGGGGCATGGAAAACCAGCACGCATACATTGAAAAGCCGACGCACCCAAAACGAGTCACTGTTTGGTGCGGATTTTGGTCTAGAGGCATAATTGGGCCCTTTTTCTTCGAAAATGAGCAAGGAGTGGCCGTTACAGTCAATAGCGATCGTTATCGGGCCATGTTGAACAAATTTTTGTTCACAAAAATTGAAGAGGAGGATATTGTCAACATTTGGTTTCAACAGGACGGCGCTACGTGCCACACAGCCGAAGCTACACTCGATGTTTTGCGCCATGTTTTTGAAGATCGCATTATCAGCCGCAGAGCTGATGTCGTTTGGCCTCGGAGCTGCGATATGACACCGTTGGACTATTATTTATGGGGTGCCGTCAAAGATAAGTGTTACGGCGACAAGTCAGAGACAATTGACGCTTTAAAGGACAATATTCGTGAAGCCATTGGTAAAATACAGCTGCACACAATCGATAATGTGATTAAAAATTGGACCGATCGTGTAGGCTACTGCATGGCCAGCCGAGGCAGCCATTTGAATGAAATTATTTTCCATTATTAACCGGAAGTATTGTATTTTCAAATAAAAAAAGAAATTTGAGAAAATATTCAGTAGTTTTTTTTAAAGCATTTTCAAAAAAAAAGTTATTTGGCGGACCCTTTATTTATTATTTGCTTCCTTTTTGTACTTTATTAAATTGAATTAATAAATTTTTATTTTTCTAACAATCAATATAATAATGTTTAAAATTTTATTGACAATTGAAATTTTGATGGTTAAAAATAACCTGATTTAGAAAATGGTGGTTAGTGTATTTTATTTTCTCCTGTTCTGTATTTTGCTGGAAAAAAGATGGTCACCGTAGGTATAGTAGAACAAAATCAGCAAAGTTTCTTAACACTACCCCGTATTTATTGTTCACAGAAGCCCGTAGTTTCTAGGCAATGGCAACTGACACATCTAATCACCAAAGGATCTGCTAGAGATGCTCAATATATTGCTTATCTAGAAAAGACCTGAAACCAAATTAAAGCAGACAACAATAAAAGCTTGGGGAAAATGCATTGCAAGTCCATACTCCATCTGATCAACTAATCAAATAACGAGCAAGTGTTCGACTGGAGTTTAACTAATACTTTCCCCAACTTTACATTTGTGAAAGATCATCACATGCTTGGAGACACAAAATAGCAATGGAGATGCCAAAAATACTCTACTAACGAAGAGAAATCAAACATTATGCAGCGGTCTTCTACTTTCTTCTTCTTCTCCTTCCAATTACCATAAATGCAAATCAATTTTCTAAAAACCTCTTTAAATCCTAACCAAACTAGATTTCCTGCAATCATGCAACAATTTACAAGAATTTAAATTTGTTTCTAGACTTCATGCAGTTTACGGTTTCTTAAGACTATCGATCAGCATGTTGCTGATAAAAATATTTTGTAAAGCAGCTGTTTCGGTTGACAAAACTTAGACTGCATGCTGCGATTTCCTTTTCCTTCCTTTGGTTTAAATTTGTAATCATTTTGCAATAACGGATCAATAGAACTCGTTTTGTTGTTTAAAACAAACAAGTTTTTTTTTTAAGAAAACTCATGGGAAATTCTCAAGCAGTTAATAACCTCCTCATTAGAAAATTGAATATTTGTTTTGGATGTGAAATTATTAGGTAATGTTGCCAGTTGCCTTTAAAAATATTTGATGGAATTTGGTAATGTTGTCCAGAATTGGTTATAAGTCGTAAGTTGTCCCATTAATGTAATGGAAGTTATGCCACAGGCAGATTGTAGAATGTCTAGCTAGGATTTCTAGCTGTTTACGCTTCATTAGATCAGATTGGCAAGCTAGTGTGACGCGTTTACTTTGTTTATTATCCGCTTCTAGTGTAGAGTGAGTTAGATTTGGAAAGTATTCGTCATTTGAAAATGCTGTTCGAGTTCGAATACCATGGTTCTCAAATACATGTTCGGATCATACAGCGACTTGTTGCGACGTGGACTTCAACAATCAAAATACACCAGCTTCATTTTACTGTCATGATTATGTTGCGTTCATAAAACCATTTTTGATTTACTTCGTATGCATTTGCAAGTCATATGTACAGGGTGTTTTTTATAGAGGTATAGAACTTTAAGTTGGCATTACTTTTCAAGATGGCGACCGATTTAACAGCTGTCAAGTGATTTATTCTCAGTTTGGTTTGCACAATTCATCATGAATAGACTCACGCCTGAACAACGCTTGCAAATAGTGCAATTTTATTTCGATTTATTGAAAGACACGTTTGGTGATCGCCTAATTTCACGTTTTGGACCTGTGAATTGGCCTCCAAGATCTTGTGATTTAACACCGCTAGACTACTTTCTGAAGGGCTATGTAAAGTCATTGGTCTATGCGGTAAAGCCACAAACGCTTGACCATTTATAAGATTACATCCGCCGTATTATTGCCGATATACGGCCACAAATGTTGGATAAAGTCATCGAAAATTGGACGTCCAGATTGGACTACATCCGCGCCAGCCGTGGCGGTCGTATGCCAGAAATCATATTTAAAATGTAATGCCACAAGATTATCTTTCGGATAAATAAAATTCATGTCAATCGAATAATCCATCGTTGTTTTATTGCAACTTAAAGTTCTATACCTCTATAAAAAACACCTTATACAATCAAAATACACCAGCTTCATTTTACTGTCATGATTATGTTGCGTTCATCAAACCATTTTTGATTTACTTCGAATACATTTGCAAGCCATATAAGCTTCTGTATAGTTAGGTATAGGTGGTCGTCCACCCAAGAAATCGAATGGACACACTTAGGCCCCATGAGGCCCATTGTGATACCACAGTTCATGTCAATCATCCCCTAGTCCTGGAACCAGCGCTTAGAGCTTCCAATGAAGCGACTCAAACTACCGATGTCAATGTTCGATAAATCACCTAGATCATCGATGTAGTAGGCACCAAAATGTCTCTTTCTCCTTTGACATAGTGCCGGGCATGTTCCCAGTAGATGAAGAACAGACTCTTCTTCCTCCTATTCTCTACAGCTTCTACCGAAATCATTTGCGAGGTGTCGCAGACCAATGCGCCTCGCGTGGACACTCATAATGCTATGCCCTGCCTCCTATAACCGTACTGAGCATTCTTCTTTAGAATTTAAGCAGCCTTGCAGTGCCGCTGTGTAACGATAACCAAAATTTGCGTTTCTTTATTCCCAGATATTTACTCCAGTGACCGAATGCAGTTGAATATGTGTCCAAACCGTAGTTGCAGTAGCATTTGTCAGGCATAAATGTCGGTAATGCAGGCTGCAGGGAAAATTATTGTGGACGCAAATGTTCCCAAGTGGAACTTGTCACAATCTTCGTAAGTCAAGCGACTATCAGGACACTGGGGTCCAACGTGATAAACTCCAGGACGATGTACAGATATCTAAACAGGTTAGCGAAACAATATGATTTCCTTATCACATGGGCACCAGTACACAATAATATTTCGAGTAATACAACCATTGAACTCTCCGTAGAATTCTCGACTCTCGAGAATCAGTTAAATTTTACGATGTAAATAACATGCTGTCATGCTTTACAAGAAACCTTTTGTGTATGTTGGCAAGCTGAAACCAAACTTATGAAGTGGTAAAGGCTTTACGGTTTTATTCTATAAATATCCTGTAGGTCGTCAAAAAAATCACCTTCAGAGCACATAATGACTTTATTAACATACTCTAGATTATTTCGAAGATATTTTCAATGAGATTTCTATGTCACGTGTTAATTAAGGTTTTCGCAATGACAGCAGTTAAGTAACCTGGCATCATGCCAGCAATCCAACAGTTGAGATCATCTTAAGCGTTTAGAAAACACAGATTCTTATCGAACAAATGTTCCAAAAAAAAACTAAACTGGGAAAGCTGATTGAAAGTTGAAAGTTTACAAGCAAAGTAACTATGCTGGTGAGTAAATAAATTCTCTGTTTTTTGATGTTGGTTGGTTTGTTTGATGAATAGCATGAATATGATGACATTTTATTTAATTTGAAATCATTATTTTCATCGCGCATTGTAATTGATAAGGATCTACCCTACCCTTTGGTGATATGAATGAATGGCTTACACACATCAAATAGAGAGACAGAGAGAGAGAATATCAACAACATAGGCAGGAGTACTTGTACAAATTGTACGTGTAATAACAACCGTTGTGTTGGCTTTTCATTGTGTACTTGAAAAAAAAAGAACACACACAGGCACACATAGAAATTCTTTTTTATTTTTAAAGTGAGAAGAAGGGGCTCCTTTAAATATACAATAAACACCCTGTATTGTAAAACTATATAGACGGCTTGTGTTCTGGTCTTGCTGTTGCTTTTGTAATACAAAAATAAAAATAAAAACCAAACAACAACAACAAGAGTAAGAATAATAATAATAACAACCCATAAAAATAAAGTCCTTGTAACAGTGACACACGTTGTAAACAAAACCTGAACACTTGAGATAATCGCCTTAGGGTTGCTATTCTGTTTTTATTTTTCTCTGCTTTTCTTTGCTTCTTCTACTAGTTTTTTCTTCGTTTTTTATTGTTGTTGTTGCTGGTCACATTAAAATCATGCATGTACTCTCTTGTAAGTCTTTTGCTAAATAGGCGTTTGGCAGGTTGAATGTTCGTTTTTTTTTATCTTCTTGCTCGGTGTGATGGTCGGTGGAATGGTTGGCTTTCACTTTGTGTGTGTGTGTGTGTGGGTGTATGTCCTTTAAGGACCCTTTCTTTGGTTTTGTTTTTGCCGTTTTTATTATATCATTTGGTTGTTGGTCGTGTGACAACTAAATAGTCCTGTTTAACGCTTATCAAACGTTGAAAATAAAATGAAATTGAGATGTTATCGCTCGCTGGCAAATAGGCAAAAAACTATTGTCGGCACATGTATCCGTTTATTTGTCATGACTTTGTCTTTTTTCTCTCTCCCTTTATTACAACTGTTGTTGTTGTTGTATGTGTTGTTTGTGTAGTTTATTGTTGAGTGAACATTTGTGTCTTTATGTTGGCATTTTTATATTTAGGCGGCAGGACAATTGACTGTTGCTACTGCTGTCAACACAAATAAACGTCTTTTTTCTACAGGCTCACCGATAACACTACAATAATTATGCCCTACACGCAGGGATGGGACGCTTGCGGTGCCTTTGAAATGTTGGCCATAACATGAGAAATAAAGGGAGCACTTACGACACTTAATTTGAAGTACTTCAGGAGGATATTATTCCATGGTTGACATTTGAATTTCGTTGAAATGATTTGTGCCACAATAAATTGATAAATGCTGACCAGAGATCAGCAATGAATCGTTTTTTCGCTACTCATAAGCACTCATGAAATTTTGAATATAATCAGTGAGTCAATAATATTGCAATCTAACTATGTAGTCGGATTCATTCATGTCGCTACGTTGATTTATAAGTATAGGTTGCAATAAGTATGCATACAACGTTGATATCAAACTCATAACACATAACATAATTGGCCATTACAATCCTTCAGTCAGGATTACGGCCTAGCTTCTCAACACCACTCATGTTGTGTGCGTTAATTTTATACATGAGTGGCGGGACCTACAGTTTAAAGTCGACTCCGAACGACAGATTTTTTGAGAAGCTTTTCATGGCAATTTTTACTCTCAGAGTTTTTGGCCAGAAATCTGCTGAGAGGAAGTCGCCGAAGAAATATTTTCATATTTTCGTTTTGATGTCTGACCTGGGATTCGAACTCGGGCCTTTCGTCTAATAAGCCAACACACTACCTACTAGACCACGGCGACTTCTATCAAACTCATACCATTCGAAATATGTTTGATTCATAAGCCTGCTCATTTAGATTCATACATACATACATACATAATTGGCCATTACAACCCTTCGTCAGGATTACGGCCTAGCTTCTCAACACCACTCATGTTGTGTGCGTTAATTTTATACATGAGTGGCGGGACCTACAGTTTAAAGTCGACTCCGAACGACAGATTTTTTTTTTTTTTGAGAAGCTTTTTCATGGCAATTTTTACTCTCAGAGTTTTTGCCAGAAATCTGCTGAGAGGAAGTCGCCGAAGAAATACTTTTGGTATTTTGTTTTTGATGTCTGGCCTGGGATTCGAACTCGGGCCTTTCGTCTAATAAGCCAACACACTACCTACTAGACCACGGCGACTTCATTTAGATTCATAACTTTAGAAAAATACGAGTGATTCGAATCATTCATCAAAATTTCCAGTCTTAGTTGTTGTTGTTGCATTTACAAAAAAAGAAAAAAGACACATAAGCAAGAGAGACAGAGCTGCAATCAGAGCAGACACACAACCTTCTAGCAAGTATTTTAGTGTCCGTAGGCGTTTCATACTTATTTTGTCATTAATGTATATGTTGATTTATGGGGTGAGTCGAAATCAAATAACATCATATGTGTTGTTGAGTATAATGTATAATGAGTACTTTAAACTTTGAATATGAGTAGAGGTTCCATGATATTAAAATAAGTATGAATGCATATGAGTATTAGAAATTATGTGTATGATTCAATTCTACTCATCTTTTTGAATACTCATTGCTGATCTCTGATCCATACTGACTAGTTGAACTACGATAAGTACTTGGTCATCATTTCCCTGTCGTAATGTCGTTTGAAGGCAATAAATTTTTAAAAATATTACTTCAAGCACCTACATTCTAAGAGACAGAAAGGACTTTCTGCTAAAAATTGTCCACAGTTTTGTCATGAATTTACACAATTACAATGTACTACTCTTCTATGCATTGATCCACGTTTAGTAAACCTATGCGAAATTCATTGGCACACTCTACTATACATACCAATAGAATACCATAAACTGGAACTGCTTGAAGGGTGTTTAAACATTCGCCTCAGTATTCGAATTTTATTTTCCTCGTCAAAAAATGTTTGCTTTTGAAATCACCCCACTATCAATGCCGTTTTTTGACCGTCTCTCATCATAATAAACCCATCATTATTGTTGATCCTGTGTTTGAAATAATTCATGTACTCGCATGAGAATTGAATATTTTGATAAACAACATACACAGAGTGTGTATGGTTGTGTTAGTATCTTATAAGTTGCGGAGGTAAAAAAACTGATTTTATTTCGTAGATATATTCGGCATTATTTTCTATTGTAAACGTTGACATATTGTCGGCTAATCAGTTCCGCCACAAACTGATTTAAACGCAGCGTAACACATCCCTTTTCCTTACACACCCCATATGCTTATGGTAAGTCATTGCGTCTACGAGTCCTTTTCATTAACGGCAACATGAATCCTTTACTACTCCCTTGATATTTAAACTGAGAAATTGTGTGTCTGGTAGTGTGAGCATGTTTATGCTTGTGTTCAAGCCCTCAATTTTTGTCATGCCACCATGTAATGTAATGAAATGCTTGATATTTATTCTTTTATGCCTGATTTTATTTGATTTCTCAATTAGGGTGAGTAATTTAACCGATTTGCCATAATCATCGTCACATTTCAACTGTCATAACTTGTGTTTCACGCTGGTCTTTTCAAATGGAATTTCATTTCTGATTTGTTTTTTTGTTTTTGTATATGACTTGAGTAACTTGAAGTTGTAACATTTGTTTACTGCGAGTTTGTAAAGAAAAGTTTTAATGTCCCGCACAAAAACATTGATTAAAAACAGGGTTCTACAGAAAGGGTTACCATTAAAATAACAAGAAATTTTTAAAATTGCGGAATAAATTCCTTTCATTTATGACCAGCACTTAGGGGATGGCTCCTACTCATGCAGAGAATTGTGTTGGAATTGAATTTGTATGAGGGAGTAAAGAGTTAGTAGTGCTTAAGGAAAATAGTTATGAACCTGTTTATATGACAGAAAACACTGCTGCAGAAAGAGAGTTGTGGCTGTATGGTATTGTGCGATTCATTTGCTAATAAACCAGTACTTAGTTAATTAGTTAATTCAACGCTTCAGTCAGGATTGCAACCTGTCTTCTCTTAACACCTATGTTGTGTGTGTTAGTTTTATCCATGAGTGCAGGGACCTACAGTTTAAAGTCGACTTCAAACGACAGATTTTTGAGAAACTTTTCATGGCAGGGTTTCATCTCAGGGTTTTTGTCAGAAATCTACTGAAAGGTAGTAGCCGAAGAAATTTTGTTTCCTATTTCGTTTTCATTCGAGATATCTGAGCTAGGGATTGAACCACGAGCTCTCTTACTAGACTACGGCGACTTCATTTTAGAGATCAGTGATCGATCCATTACGTGGATGTCATCGGCGTTTGCAAGAAGTATATGGTGTATTGCACAAAATTCTCTCAAGAAGTCAACTGAAAGGACCCGTGATAAACTGTCTCCTTGTCTGATATCCTCGTGTCTTAATTCATTATGACCCATCATAAGCTGATCAGTTGTGCAGGCACACCAAACCTAGACAAAGCTTTGAAACCCTGTTCTCGTACTGGACTGCCAAACTTAACCGGCGTCAGCTTTGCTTGTCCTGGTATTTATTCTTCAGTTTTTCACACAAGACACTTGAAAATCTTTTATGTTGAGGGGACTAATGCCTCTGCTTTGATTTCTCTTTTTTTTCTTTTGTCCACAGGGTATAGGTACGCTCAGATGCTTAAGGCAAATGTCCCACTTTGGATCTGATACTGAAATCTAGACTTTTCTGCAATTTCCGTGCAGATGGATCGAATAATTCTAATCAGACTAAATAAAGTTGCCAATTTCATGCCATTTTTCCCCCAAGTATTTGAAAAAATTATCAATTGAGCTGGTAATCATTGCGTAGCAATTCCAAAAGCAATGAAGCTTCTGCTAGTTTTATCAATTAGAGGCCTATTTATCGTTTTATATAAAAACTTATTCACAATCACGAACTTAAACTTCCCGAAAAAAAAGAAATTCATTCACGTTTTCGATAAACTTTCACATTTCCAGCCTCAAATCAAACATTGAAAGCAACAGCAGTAGCAGCAGCAGCCGAAGATGAAGAAGCAACATAAGCAGAATCAATTTTCAACGCTTATAAAATAAAACACACAAAGATTTGATGTCTTAATGTCTCAGACAGACAGACAGACAGACAGACAGGCTATTGTGAAACGATGACAAGCAATTTAAGGTGTTCCGTTCAGTGTTTGCTATTCAAAGTGTAGCAGCCAACAATTTCAGCCTCATCATCATCTGGTGATGATGAATATGATGATATCGTTACCAATTCTAATTGTATTTGAGACAACAAGAATAATAAACAAACAAATCTTTAATCAACTTTGATTCCATATTTCCGACGTTCCGGTTTGTCATCTTAAAGACTCTCAATGGCTGGTTATTAACAAAGACAGCGTTTTTTATGTTTTTTGTTCTCTTTCTTGAATGAATGAGAAAAAGAAAAACAATAAAAACGTTGATTGAAAATCATTCTCAACAAAAAAACTTTTAGAGATTGAATGTTGAAACTATCATGACGATGATGATGTTGAAGATTTTCATTCATAACGCCTAAGCTACTTCAGCTGTTTAGTTTAGTTTGTTTGTTGACATCGAGAGAAAGATAGAGAAAGCAAAAGTGTTCACTGAACCTGGGAAAATCTTCCTTTAGAACCCTTTCGGTCCCGAAGCCAAAAAAAAAGTTCTCAAGCAGCATCGATTAAAATCAATTTCTTACGAAAGATAAAACCAGAATTTTCTACAAATGCTAAATAGGCAATAAAAGCGATAAAAATGAGCCTACAATCGAAAAAACTTATCAAACTATTCTTTGAAAAAAACTTTTGACTAAGTTATCGGCCGTTATCTGAGATCCAATATGTCGCATGTCTCTACTTGTCGATAACATATACTTTGTTTTGCCTTCATTTACTGCCACGCCCATCTTAATAGACTACAGTTCAATACCACTAAAGGCAACAGTAACATCTCGTTTGGTGCATTCCATGATGTCAATGTCGTCAGCGTACGCAAGCAACTGGAAGCTTTTTTGAAAAATAATGCCATTGCGATGTACTCCCTTTTTCCGCAGAATGATAAGGAATCGCCTTGTCTGAAACCTAGCACAGTATTAAAAGGTTCGGAGAGGTCCATTCCTACTTTGACGAAGCTGTATAGCCTTATCAGCTTCACAGGTTTACCGAGCTCAGACATTGCGGCAAACACTTGATTCCTTCTGGGGCTATCGAAGGCTGTCTTATAGTCGACAAAAATATGGAGTGTGTCGACTTGTTTTTCATGGATCTTCTCTAGTACTTGGCGTAGTGTGAAGATCTGTTCGATGGTGGACTTGCCTGGTCAGAAGCCAAGAAAGTTTTATTCCCAAAATCTACATTTTTTAACTATAAAACCAGGCTTAAATGCCTTCCATTGCAGATAAAATAAATATTTTTATGAATTAAAAATGATGGCCTAAGTTTGTACTTTTGTTTGTTTATTTGTTTTTGTTTCACGCTTAAGAATTTAACACCTTTCGGTATCGATTATGGCTGCGGCAACTATAAGAAGCGCTGCCAGTATGATGAGTATGGAAGTCAATATGAAAAAGAGTAAAAAAAAGAAAGAAAAACAAACAATGACGGAAACGAACATGTGTTTTGTGTTTATTGTTATACCTGGCTTGGCACTTTTCATAGCTTTTTCACCAAGACATTCCAAAAATTAACAGAAATTGTTTCTTCTATTGGTTGGCCGTTTATTATTATTTTCGATTTCTTTCTTTATTTTCTGTCTGTCTGTCTGTTTATTTATATCATCATTTCAATTCATTTCATTTGTATCGATCCGTCCATCCACAATGGATTGGTATGGGATTGTAACCAACCGTCCATTGAAAAACTTATTCTCGTTTCTTTGGGAAGTTTTTGTTGTTGTATTATTTTTTATGTTTTTAATTTTTATTTTTCTGTCACATTAGAACGAACCATTATTACAGGTACAAAACAGCAAAAAACAAACAGAGAAAAACCAAATAACAATGACTTTCAACAACAATTGCTTGAGAAAATAAAAACCAAAAAATAAAAAAAACAAAGAACCAAATAGAATCGAAAAGTATTAAAAGCCTGAAAAACAACAAACAGTAGCGTTTCGAATTGTAACAGAAATAAAATACAGAAGCCCCTCACTAACTCGAGACTAAAACAGTAGCACAAGCAGTTCCAGTAGCAGAAAGTAGCACAGCAAGTAGTTAAAATACAACAACAATAACAGCAACAACAATGACCAACAACAATGATAATAATTTAGTGAGTGACAACACGTCATTGACACGTACGTTACAATATTTCGAGTCTATTGTAACAGGTTTTCTAAGACGGTGGACAATACAGTAGTACCACAGCAACAACAACAACGATTGCACCGACAACAACAACAAAGACAAGGACTGTAATAATAATGTAACGAAAATAAATTCCAAAATTTGCTGTACGAATCAGTGATCAGCAATGAATCGTTTTTTCGCTACTCATAAGCACTCATGAAATTTTAAATATTAGTGAGTCAACAATATTGAAATTTAACTATGTACTCTGATTCATTCGTACTCACTATACTACTTTGATTTATAAGTACATGTTGCAATGAGTATGCGTACAACGTTGACATCAAACTCATACCATTCGAAATATGTTTGATTCATAAGATCCGCATAACTTTAGAAAAATACATGTTTTAGGTTTAGGTCGGAGTGGTAGCTCTGATATCACAAAGCTCACGGGTGAACGCCGTCCCTGTACTAACCAAGTTCCACCAAAATCAGGGAAAAGAAGGAAGTTGGTCAGCGCAAGGGCTGCACAACAAAAGCACGAATACCCCGCACTGGAAAACCAGCCAGAAAGTTTGATGAACGAAGCTATATCCTTGATGTCAATAGATGATAGCTCAGTTAAGCTAACAAGGAATGGGGAGCCAAATAACTTATATCTACACCTAGCAAGAGACGGGCACTGGCAAAGAAAGTGAACAACAGTCTCCTTTTCCTCAGTGGACCTGCATCCACGGCAGAAGTCGTTGAAAGGGAGCCTAATTCTTTCATCGTGTCTACCCATGACGCAGTGACCCGTAAGCACGGTCACTGTAGTCGAGATGACATCACGACCAAGACCAAGTGGGTCTGTGGGTACGCCTTCTATCCATCTTGGGCCACGTGAGTCTAGCGGTGGAGCAGGACTCCTCATTGACCCAGGATAGGTTGGCGTCCCGAAAGAACCTCCGCGCAATGGTCAACTTGACCGAGGCAAGTGGCATACCCAATTCAACAGAAGAGGATTTCGAAAGAAGCGCACCAGCTCTGCATTATACATGTTATAATGATGCTTATAAATGGTTCGAGTGACTCGAATCATTCAACAACATTTACAGTCTTAGTTGTTGTGGTATTTAAAAAAAGGAAAAAAGACACATAAGCAAGAGAGACAGAGCAGCAAGCAGAGCAATCACACAACCAACTACTACTAGTAAGTATTTTAGTGTTCGTACGCTATTCATACTTTTTTTTGTATTTCGTGTATATGTTGAGTTATGAGGGGAGTCGAAATCAAAGAACATCATACGTGTTGTAAAGTATGATGTATAATGAGTACTTCAAACTTTTAATATGAGATGTAGAGGTGCATAATATTAAAATATGTAAGTATGAATGCGTATCAGAAATTATGAGTATGATTCAATTCTACTCATCTTTTTGAATACTCATTGCTGATCTCTGACTTTTATATTACAATGGACCTGAATGCTAGCCTAAGTAGGAGCTCTTCCTTTTAGGGGGGTCCGCCACCTTACCTAACCTAATCTAACCTTCTATTTTATTTAATTTTAAAGTGTTTCTTTATTTACAGGAGAAAAGTAGTCACTTTTAAATATTAAATAAATAAGATTAATTTGTTATTTTTTGTTGCTTTAAATCTTATTACGCTGCCATAAAATCTATTCAAAGTTTTTGTCTTTCATCTCTCAGTTAAAATAAAAAAGAAGTTTCAAATTACCAAAAAAAAAATTTAAAGAACTTTTTTTTTAATTTCTACGATAGAAATAAAAGAGAAGGTCCCCCTTACTATTCTCCAATAAATAAGGATGAAAAAATAGAAGAAAAAAAAAGAGGGAAATTAAAAAGCAGAGTATCAATTTATCTCATTCGACACAGAAACAGAAGCAAACACAACAAATCTGGAATCTTTTTAAATTTTTGTTAAACAGTAGGAGGAGGGTGGAGTAAGTAACGAAATTTGTTGACTTTTTATCGACACACTGTAATAAGGAGGAGTACATACATACATACATGCTTGCTTAAACCAAATGAAGAGAATTTTTATTTATTTAAGTTTTGTTTTTGTTTATTGATGTTGTTGTTATTATTGTTTAAATATGAACAAAATGAATACCAAAATGTAAATACACTCATAGTGTTTAATAGACTCTCAGTGTACATAAATACAATGTGACGCAGTGTGTGTATGTGTGTTTGAGTCAATATTTAAAACACTGTGTGTGTGTATTGAATAGATAACTATCGGTTGTTAGAGGAGGGTTGGAGTAATATTTACCACTTAAAGTCTATAAAATGTATTTAAGACTCGCGTGTTAATTGTCACAACAAACAATACACGTCGATAATAATAATAAAAAACAACAACAACAATAACAAATAAAACATCATCACTTTTCTACTGAATATGAATGTATCAATACATATGCACGAACATTTGCCGTTCAACGATATCTGGCCACAATTGGTGGTCGATACCTAGAGAGCGTATATACACAGTTTAATATATATGTATTCAATACAGCTCCAGTGTGGTTTCAGTTTTTATTGGAAACTACTATGGTAACAACAGTAACAACAAGAACAACAACAACAATGCAAGTAATAAGAACAATAAATAAACAATAAAAAATTATTTGTTGTTATTGTTGGCATTCATTCATTCATCGGCATCCATCATATTCACCATATGGTAGTGGTATAACAATCATACTCACACACCCAATGCTCCTGCATGCCTTTGAATTTTGTGTATGTAGGTGGGTGTGTGTGCGATTGTTTGCAGGTATGCCAAGTTTTATTTACTTTTTAATTCTCAATTGTATGTGTCGGCGTTATTGTTTTTAATTTTTTTTTTTGTTTTTCTTTCGTATTGTACTCGCAGTTCTTTGCTTTTCTATTCTTTTTATTTCGATTTTATTTGCATTTGTAGTCGTATTTGCTTTTGTTTTTTATTCTCGTATTTATTTATTGATTTACGGGAATAAAATAATTTTTACTTTTCCACCTCAATGCTTAGCAAGTCATTCGTAAAAAGTTTTAATCTTTTGTTGATTTTTCTAATTAAACAAACCGAGGAAATGAATCTGAAGGAGTCCTTTAAACATAGAGAGGAAATACGAAGACTTATCTCTTCATTATGTATGCCCTACAAGAGTAAGCTGAAGAAATTGTATGTTTTGCACACACTTTCATATAAAATCCCTTTGTATTATTTCCATGAGGAATGATTCAGTCAAATGGATACTGAATCCTAGAGGAATGTGTAGGCTGCTGAAGAATTAACTTCTACATGAATCATATAGAGGGGACTGAGTGGAAACTGAGGCCGCGAATACCATCTATTTGGTTACGGTCCTTGACAACCCATTGATTATGTATCAACCAGAGGTCTGCAATGAATCGTTTTTTCGCAACCCTAATACATACATAATTTGCCATTACAACCCTTCAGTCAGGATTACGGCCTAGCTTCTCAACACCACTCATGTTGTGTGCGTTAATTTTATACATGAGTGGCGGGACCTACAGTTTAAAGTCGACTCCGAATGACAGATTTTTTGAGAAGCTTATCATGGCAATTTTTACTCTCAGAGTTTTTGCCAGTAATCTGCTGAGAGGAAGTCGCCGAAGAAATACTTTTTTTGTATTTTATTTTTGATGTCTGGCCTTTGATTCGAACTCGGGTCTTTCGTCTAATAAGCCAACACACTACCTACTAGACCACGGTGACTACATAAGCCTTCATGAAATTTTGAATATAAATGAGTCAAGAATTTTGAAATTTAACTACTCTGCTCTGATTCATTCATACTCACTACGACGTTGATTTATAAGTATATGTTGCAATGAGTATGCCTAAAACATTGACATCAAACTCATACCATTTGAAATATGTTTGATTTATAAGCCTACTCATTTAGATTCATAACTTTTTGGAAATATATGTGTAATAATGCTTATAAGTGATTCGAGTGACTCGAATCATTAATTAAAATTTACAGTCTTAGTTGTTGTTGCATTTACAAAAAAGAAAACAGACACACAAGCAAAAAAAGACAGAGCAGCAAGCAGAGCAAACACACAGCATACCACTACTACTACTAGTGAGTATTTCGAGTGTTCGTACGCGAATCACACTTATTTTGTGCTTCGTGTATATGTTGAGTTCGAATCCCAGGTCAGACATCTAAACGAAAATATTTCTTCGGCGACTTCCTCTCAGCAGATTTCTAGCAAAAACTCTGAGACTAAAAAAAGCCATGAAAAGCTTCTCAAAAAATCTGTCGTTCGGAGTCGACTTGAAACTGTAGGTCCCGCCACTCATGTATAAAATTAACGCACACAACATTAGTGGTGTTGAGAAGCTAGGCCGTAATCCTGACTGAAGGGTTGTAATGGCCAATTATGTATGTATGTATGTATGTATATGTTGAGTTATGGAGAGACAAGATCAACAACATCACACGTGTTGTTAAGTATGAATGTGATGAGTACTTCAAACTTGGAATATGAGTAGAGAGAGGTTCCATGATATTTAAAATAAGTACGAATGCGTATAAGTATCAGAAATTATGACTATGATTCGATTCTACTCATCTTTTTGAATACTCATTGCTGATTTGTGGTATTAACCCTCTACATAGGAATGCATTGCGGGTATTTTCATTGAGAATATTGCTGACTCAGGCTTCACGGATGTTAGATGAGGTTGTATGGTTTACATGTAAACGGAATAAGCACAGGTCCTGTGGCTTTAAGAGAAAATTGAAAGAACTAGTATGGCCTGTGATGGGGCAGTTTTGTGATGCACCTTTGCCTACGATTTTTTTATTTTCTCAAATGCCGCAGAGATTCAAAAATATCTTATTACAGGACCCCCTAACACACAATTAGGAGATTGGTTTTCTTTAAAGTCGAGAGTCCATCAACATCAACTCAAAATGACATCCTAAGCAAAATTCATCAAATTTGTTAAAGAATCCAAAAAAAAGAAATCAAAAATGTATAATTTCTACTGTAATTTGCTTCAATTACTTACTGGTTAAAGCTTAGCCAAATATAAAGGCACTCCAGGCATATGCAGCAGCCTCTCCCCCATCAAACCCAATACAATATAAATCTGATGCCGTGTTGATTGAAAATAAAAATCTCTGCATGAATTGAAACATGAATTCAATCTTCTTTAAAGAAAGGAAAAAAATACGAATTTGAAGATCGTTGTTGTTGTAGCTGAACCACTCACTACCAATAGGCTGAAAACTAAAAAGGAACGACGAAAGAAAAATTCAAGAAAAAGTAAAAATTTACCACCCCCCCCGAAAATGTTGTGACTTTGATTTCGACTTGCGAAATTACGATTAGAGTGGCACAGCAGAAGAAAGGCTGCTGTTAAGCTTAAGAAAAATAGGTTGTTTCGGGTATGAGAGCACACACACTCGTACTCGTACTCGTACTCATTGTCGCACAACACAACGTTTATCAAGATGAAGATGTAATTGAAAGTTCAAGAAGCAGAACAAATTTCTGTGGTTGTTTGTACATTTTTTCTTTCTTTCTTTCGCTCTCTGCATTTCAGTTTACAAGTGCCTTTTTCAACATTTTACACGCTGATTATCAAAACGTTGTTGTTAATGCTGTGTGATGCTGATGATGATGCTGATGCGGATGCTGAAGCTGATGACGATGAGGCATGCAAAACAGTCGAAACAATTTTTGAAGCACAGATACAGATTTAAAATACTACAGACATACGAGTACGTTGTTAACTCTTAAGGATAATCTCTAACCGGGTTAACAGGCTCAAATTTCATAACAAACACACACACACGCACATACACACAGCCAGGCACATAATGCCACTTCATCTAAATGAACGAATGAGCAAATTCTCAAACACACACACACACACACATACTTATGAGAATTTGCTTGGCTACAAACAATTTTTCAAATACTTTTTGAAGCAAATTTTTCTGTTTTTGCTTAATGACATGCATTCACGGTATTTGGATTTCATTTGCTGGATTTCGATTCATTTTTACACTCTTTTAACTCTGTTTCTACTCCCATTCCTTGAAAACAGAAATACACATACACAGCGACACATCGACACACGTACTCACACACAGTTGGAAAAGCCTCTTAACATCTTAATTTTATTTGATTTTACACACAAAAATTACACACAAAGGGAGCAAAAGGGAGAGAGAGGAAGAGAATATAATGTAATCAACACCGATGCGATAGTAATGCCTACACTGGCACATGCACCCACCAACACACACACATCCGTAACCCATACCCACAGCATGTGTGTGTTTAATTAACATTAGGGTGGCACTACTTTATTGATTTCAAAACGATATAAGAAACTCTTTTTGGCAGGAAGGAAATGTGCTTAGCATTTGGCAACTAGACTATGGCCGTTTCGCTATTCAGAGAACCGATTGCAGCATAACATACAATTCCATGTGCTTCTACTCCTTTTTCTTACATCAAAAGTCGAGAGGTTCTTCTCAATATGAGTATTATATTGTAGTTTTGGGCGACCATTCTGTGAACTTCTTCATGGATCAGTCCACCGGTTTAGATTGACACACACGTACAACATTACGTAGAGTCCAAGTAATTCTGGTTTACCACCAGCGAGCTCTCAGGAGTTCTCCTGCCACTCACAGAAGATGATATCATCAACGTACTTCATATATATTAAGATCAGGAAAGTCTACCCTAAAGGAAGAATAGGGGCTAAGCTATCAAAGGGCAATAGGGCGTTATTTCTACGCCCAACAAGAAATGGACCTGCTATCATAACAATAATCAAAAATAGGTGATAATTACTTTGAAATACAGCAACAGATAAGACGAATTGAGGGAAAAGGCCTTCAATTTTCAAAGTAAACAAGTTTTTGTATGTTAAAGTTCTTTTTAAATCTGAATTAAGATTTTTATTAATTGAAAATTATCTAAACCACCCTCGTTACAAATAAATTTAACACATTTTAGCTTGGGGGGGTGACTTTATTAAATAAAAACCCAGTCTAACCTACGGCATATCATGAATTTTGTAACATTTTTGGTATTTGACTGCAAACACAGTCGATTAATGTTAATCGATTATGAGAGAGAGAGAGAGAGAGAGAGAGTGATTCTTTATAATTCCATTGCAAACACATACGGGACTGGTACTTTAAGAACGGGCAATATACAACTCTACCTTGAGTTTATTAAGGAAATATTCGCTAGCACTCGCAGATCGGCTGAAATACAAATTCATTAAATGGCCTGATAGGTGAGGACTTATGAGATTTTTGAAACGTGCATTATTTGATGGAGTTTTCTCAAGACACATAATTTTCTAAAATTATAATTTTTAAGCACCTTTCAATAAATGCCGCCCTTATATTACAATGTCCTTTACTGATAAATCGTTTACAAATACAAGTCGTTGCGATTTTTTGTTTGTTTAATTTTCGAACCATTTTTGTTGTTGTTGTTGTTGTTCAAGTCAAATGTCAAAACTTTCCCGTTCCCGTAATTTACAAATCTATCAACCCAACCCAACAAGCTATACAGCCAGTCCATATAGGCAACCAGTCAGTCAAACAAACGTGCCAAACATGTTGTTGGTAAAGGTAAGAATAACAACAACAACAACAGCAACAACAACAAAACAAATAAGAATCATGGAACGATGAGGTCTTGTTACAGCTTCTGAAGTCAGAAGGCATCAGGCAGGCAGACTATTGCCACGATTTAACAAGCCAAGCAACAGAAGCCGGCTGACTGACTGTGGCATTGTTAATGGGTATGGTGTAGAGTGGAGTAGAGTGGAGGCAGAATGTTTATGGCTTTCATTTGTTTTCTTTATAGAATGGAATGAGATTTGGGTTGCCATTGCAGCCGTTCTCTTGTTGTTTTTTTTCTTGTTGTTATTATTGTATGTTGCACGTGCAACTCATTGTTGGCGTTTGTAAAAATCTTTATTTTAAGCACGTGCAAAAGCTTCATTTTCTCTTTTTTTAGTTTTGTTTTGTTTGTTGGTTTTTTGTTTTCTATTTTAATTCTTATGGAAATACAAAAACAACAACAATAAGAAGGTAAAAGAATGAAAAAAACAGCCTCGAAATGAAACCAAAAGCAAACCAAACCAAGCAAACAAACATCACCATCACCGGTGATGCCCAAACAAAGTTGCCTCCTTAAAAAACAACATGGAGTTGCCAACAATAACTCCATGTGACCTGTGCACCATCCTGCGTGGCCATGAGGTCTTAGTTCAAAATAAAGCAAAGTATTAAAGCAGTAGCTAAACTTCTTTATTTAAAAATCAATTCAATCCCATTGCAACAGCCAGCCCTCATACTCATCCCTTTCAGTATTATTTGGAAGCGTTTTCATGGATTTTGACATCACAGTGAAAAGCGTAAAGAAACACGTTCGAGTGTATCAATTTGTCAAAAAAAAAAAAGAAGAAGGGAAAAAACAACCAGAAAAGCTGACAATGTTACTCAAAAGCTCAGCATGTGGCCTCCACCTCTTTCAATACCCCCCGGATAATACTACGTGTAGGCTTAATATTCTGGTGGGCTGCCAACAACCCAACCCAACCAACCAACCAAACAACCCAAAACCAGCCAGCCAGCCAGCCAAACATATTGACAACGTCTCGATTATATTTTGGGTGTGAGCCACATGTAACATACATGAGTTTCATGTCATGTCATGTTTCTCAACAACAACAACAACCACAGCAACAACAAAAACAGAATGTAAGACGAACGGACAGACAGAGAAATTGTAAATGAATTCGTGTCATTTGATACTCTCTGGTAATAAAATCCCTGTCTTGTCAGTGTGAGCCCGTGTGAGAACGACCGAGCGAACGTTTGCAACACGATACAAATTTGTTACTGATTTACGTCCTTAATTTGGTATCAATCAACGGCGAAAATTGCCGTTTTGCCATTGCAAAGTATTCAAGAAACGATTACGAAGAGAATGAGAGAAATTTGAGAAAGGAAGGATTTAATACAACGCTATTAAAGCCGTTGCCAAAAGCAATAGTTTTCCCTGAATCTCTTTTTTTCGTCTTCAATTTATTTTTCTTTTATTTCAAGTCTCCAGTTACACGTACAGATTGATTTAAAGAACGAATTTGAGATTTTTATGGAAGTTTTTAAAATTTCGTTCCCTAGTGCTGCACAATTATTTCCTTACAACAAGAATTTGAAAGCTACTAAGCAGGAGATAATGCTTAGCATAGCTGCTGAGGCCATGGTCACACAGCGAGGAAATCACTTTTCGAGGCCTGTGCTACTGCTTGCGACTTTGGACGTTAAAAACGCGTTCAATAGTCTTAGATGGAGCGATGTATTAAATACTCTGGAGTACAAATTCTCGGTGCCACACTACATCTTGGCCATGATAAGTAGTTATCTGAGTAACAGACAGCTGGTGTATAACACAAGCTCGGGACCAAAGGTGAAGCTCATAACATCAGGTGCGGCACAAGGATCTATCCTAGGCCCCGACCTATGGAACGTTAACTACGACGGAATTCTGAGAGAGGATATGCCAGAGGGAACTTTTTTAGTTGGATACGCGGATGATATTGCAGCTGTTATTACGGCCAGGAATACGGAAGAGGCACAAAAACATGGTTGGATTCCCACGGCCTAGACCTGGCCATGCATAAAACGGAATTACTACTAATCACTGGTTGTCGTATCCCTTTGCACGTGGACATGAGTATTGGAAACGAGGTAATCAGGACCAAGAGCTCGGTAAAATACCTGGGAATAAGGCTGGATCCCAGACTGACATTTTCGTACCAGATTCAGTACTCTGCTAACAAAGCCCAGAAGATCGTTGGACAGCTCAGTAGATTAATGGCGAATATTGGAGGACCGCTACCGACGAGAAGGAGACTCCTGGTGGAGGTCGGAAACAGTATTATGCTCTATGAGAGCGAAATTTGGGCCGAAACGCTAGATGTCAAAAAGCGGGCAAGCTCACTTGTATCGGTACAGAGAACGGCTGCATTGCGTATCACGTCGGCATATCGCACAGTGTCCGCCCCAGCCGTACTTGTGATAGCAGGTACAATCCCTGTGGATCTGCTGGCGGCAGAGCGGATGGAGATATATAGAGCGAAATCGGCTGGAGATCACATAACCGCCCACTTCAGGGAAAACACCGTCTCAAGATGGCAACGACGATGGAACGATGAAGATAGAGGAAGGTGGACGGCGACACTTATCCCGGACATAAGGCCATGGATTGGTCGGAAATTTGTAGATGTAAATTATTACGTTACGCAGATGCTATCGGGTCACGGATATTTTAGGAAATATCTGCACAGGATAGGCAAGACCGTTTCCCCTTACTGTCTTTACGAAGAAGGGGAAGTTATTGATGATGCAGAGCACACGGTTTTCGAATGTGCACGCTGGCAGAGCTATCGCTCTGTACTGACGTCGGAAATTGGAATGATCACGGCCGCTAACATTGTCGGTGTTATGACTTCGAGCAGAGAAAATTGGGCCTCAGTGGCGAATTACGTGGAGCGCATTCTAAGGCTGAAGAAGAGAGACCTTGAGCCTGCAGAACAGGCAGGCACGACGGCATAATTTACACGGACACATGTGTCAAAGGAAACCGACACGGGATCCTGGTCTGGTAGTGGAGACACGTGAATGTCTCCTCAACTTACTACACGCAATCCGGACGCGGATATGAACACGCAGGGGCCAAATGGCCAAAAGGACTCCACTCCAAAGTAATACCACCATAGTTCCGGAGTGGGCACAAGTCCACGAGACGAGGGGGGAGTTTAGTGGGTGAGGGCCCCACACACGGAGGATGTGACGACTTCCTCTATGGTGCGGTTAGGAACATTCACCCCTCCTCGGCGTGGAAAAAAAAAAAGCATAGCTGCTGAGGAATATGTTTTTCATATTTCCTTTAATAAGGAAACTTAACACAATTTTTTGAACTGCTGTTCAAAAAACGAGAGGATCTGTAAACTCTCGTTCAGTATTAAAACATTATTGAAAAGAAAATTCAAACTTGAAAGTCCCTGTATTTCTGTCATGCAATAAGCTAAGAATTTTATTAAATTTTGCTTTAAATTAACGTGCAGGATCATATTATTATAAATAATTGATAAATATTTGAATTTATGGATTTTTGCTTACAGTAATGCAAAAAATTAATCACACACTAATTTGTATTTTTTTCGATATTTTTTTTTTTTTTCATCAAAAATCAAAGACCAGTAGTAGCATTTCTTAGTGCTAATAACATTGATTAAGTTTTCAGCAGACAAGTTACATTTAAAATTTTAGAAAACCCTTTCGCAGGTTAAGTATTTTCTAAATTACTATGCAGTGGGGGTGTAATTTTGAGAAAAATTAACTTTGGAACGCAACTGCCCTTTCTCCTCTCTTTCTAATCTTGGACTATACGGATACGAATAAAATATAAAATGACATGCGATTTATTTATGAGCTTAAAACAACAACAACAAAAAAAGTAGGCAAAAAATAAAACCAGAAGCTGGCAACAGTTGCGTGACTTAATAAAATTCCCCCCAAAAAAAAAAAAGAAAAAATACGAAAGGATTTCTTAAGCGACCAACTGAAATTATAGTTGAGAGACTCTACTCATTAGTATTCTCATGTTCATTTGGCTATACGAATGGCCAAACGAATGCGGGTAATTCTTTAATCGGTCGGGGTATTCAAAATGTTCAAGCAATAGTGGCAGCAGAAGAAGAAGAAGAAGCACAAGAAACGAACCAATTCAAGAGTTCGTGTTTCAAAGGTGTTTGATGATGATAATGATGGTGACGATGGTAATGTTGCCGATGTTGATGATGTGAATACACAATTCCATGTATCACTGCCTAAGTGTGTGTGTGTGTTTTATTGATAATGATGGTATCGGTGGCAGAGCAATAAATTTGATTTTAATCAATAACAAACAGATCTCTGGCATATCTTTTAATACTTGTGTGGCTTTCATAGCCAACAACACGGAATATTTTGTTTTGTGTGTGTTTTTTTTGCTATTGTTGTTGTTGTTGTTGTATTAATATTTGCTAGCAACAACACCATTTACTACTACTAACACTCAACAATACTATTCCTTTGACTATAAGGCTGGGATTTCGAACAACAAAACATCATTTGTTATTCCATGAAAAACCAATTAAGAGGTTATTTTCGTTTAAAAATCAATTCTTTTTTGTGTCTTTTCTGACTTTGTATAAAGGACAGACAGACAGACGGACAGACAGACAGCCAAATAGAGCCTTAGGAACCTTTAACTAGAAACAAATCCATAATGTTGTTGTAGAGAATACCAAACAATTATATTTTGTTGCCAAAAATTCAGTAGCATTCGTTAAAATTCCTTTACGAACTGAAGCTCTCATTCATTCCCTCAACTCCCTCAATCATCCAGTTCATTCATTCATACATTCATTCATTCTGTGATTTTGTTGTTTATGAACGGAAGCGTTTAAATTGTTTCACTTCACTTCTAGTTTTCTTTTCTTTGGTTTTTTGCTCATAAAAATATTTGTCATACTCGTACATTCGCCTAGTCCCCTAGTATTTAAACATTTTGGGAAACAAATTAAATATTTTTAACAAAAAGTTCTCATTCTCATGATTTGTATTTTTGTTTGTTAATGTTGTTGTTTTTGTTGTAGTTTTTTTTTTAATATCTCATGATCTTTTTGATTTGTTCTGTGAATACCGCTTCTAAATAGGCCATAACGAATGAATGCCGGCTAACTTTTGTTGTGACTGTGACTGTGGCTGTGTAGCAGAATTTGAATTTTGTGAATCTACATTTGATTTGATTTGATTTGATGTATGTATGTATTCCTTCGGTACATTTAATTGACGGCTATTTAAGGCCTCATATACGCTTTATTTCGAATCACTTAAAAGGAATATTTATTGACAACATTTTAAATGTTCGACAACGGCATGTGCTTGCAGTCTCGTCTGTTAGTCAGTCAGTGAGTCCATTAATACAAAACTAGGGTCCCTAAATTAAAATGTGTTAAATTTAGTTGTAACGAGGGTGGTTTAGATAATTTTCAATTAATAAAAATCTTAATTCAGATTTAAAAACGAACTGTAAAATACAAAAACTTGTTTATTTAAGACATTGAAGGCGTATCTACTGTCACAAAGCCTTTTTCCTCCATTCGTCTTATCTGTTGTTTTATTTCAAAGTAATTATCACATTATAATTATTAAGATAGCAGGTCCATTTGTTGTTGGGCATAGAAATAACACTCTCTCAGAACTTGTCCCATGAGCAGTGGTGAGCAACTCTTCGCTAGCTGAACACCTATGCTTCCTTAAGGGTAGACATTTCCTGGCTTTAATATAAATGAAGTATGTTGCTGAAATCTCTTCTGTGAGTGGAGGGGGGTCATGGAGCTGTCTGGTGGTAAACCAGAATCATTCGGCTTGTATGTAGGGTTAAACGTATGTATCAATATAATCCATGGACTGATCCTTGGAGAAATTCACAGAATGGGCGTCCAAAACTACGATAGAATAATCATGTTGAGAAGAGAGAGCGAAGAACCTCTCGACTTTTGGTGCATTTTGGCAAGAGAATAAGCGCATGGAATGCTGCAATCTATTTGTGAATGGTCAGCTGAGGAAATAATTCCAAATAATTCAGACGATTGACTACTGACTAAAACGATGACTACACACAATTTGATATTATTTATAATAATCCCCTAAATTTGGTGAAATTTTTCAAATAAATCCTGATCAAAGGGACCAAAAAAAAAACAAAAACTTTTCAAAAAGTTATATCCCTCATACGCATACACATAACCATGACAATCATTATCCTGTATTCAAAAGTTTAAAGTTGATACATTTCTTTATGCAAACATGTAACCTGCTAAAGGGGAAGGCAGGCAGAGGAGCTACACATCAATCGACCTATAGTGGAATGAGAAAAATAAGAAAAGAATACTTTGGAAGCGATTGATTTTAATCCTGATGAAATCCTGTTTCTCTGCATAATAAATATTATGGATGATGTACATCCCTTTTGATTTATTATGGCAAAAACAAATACAACAATAACAACAACAACAACAAAATCTCTTACAAAGAGATCAACGGCAACACTAGAGGAAGCAAAGAGAAAAGACTTCTTTCTGTATACAAATCTTTGATTTGTCAGTTTATAAAAACGACAACACAGTGTAACAACAACAACACCAACAACAACAACACCAACAACAACAACACCAACAAATATAAATATGATATGAAGTGAAAACAAAGAAGAAAAGCTGAAAAGCAAAAAAGGAAAACTTACGATAAAATATAATTGGCATAATCCCATGAAATCTCTCTGTGTGTGTGTGTGTCGTTTTTTTCGTTTTCTTTTCATTTCTTTTCCAGTTCAATTCCAATTCAGTTGAATATGATTTTGTTTTTGTTCTTAAATCCTGGTGATATTTTTGACATCACAAACACAACAGCAACATACACAGTAAACTGAAACCAAAAGTACCCACATGCACAACAACAACAAAAAAAAACACAAAAACAGTATCAACTTTAACCAAAAAAAAAACAAAAAAAAAATCGAAAAGAGGGTTCAAAAGGAGGCAAAAACTTGTAACAACATCATCAGCACCCATAATGTTTTCTGTTCATAGCTACAGCCAACAGCAACAACAACAGCAACAACAAAATAAAAACTACCCGAATGGCACCCAAAAGCGAGGACATTGACGAAAACACAAACAACAACAGCAACAACAACAAAAACTATGGTCAAGTATAAAAGCTTTTGATGGTCAAAAGCTTTTTTGCTTTGTTTTTTTTCCTCTTTTTCCTTCTTTTTTTGGAATAGATGACGTCCATGGCATCATCATTCAATGGACAGCAAATATGTAAAAAAAAGGATGAAGGTTTCCTTTTTGTTGTTGTTTTTGTGTTTTAAATTTATAATTTTTTTTTGTTTGTTTTTTTTTTTTTGCAATTCATATGGTTGGTTTAGCAAAATGGTTGGCAATACTTACAAAAGTTTAAATGGCAAAAATTTAAATTTAAAATTAAACCATTAAGGATCGTAGAGGTAAAGGTCTCTCAAATCTGCTGTGTGCCTTGCTACAAACCATAGATCAGCAATGAGCATTCAAAAAGATGAATAGAATCGAATCATACTCATAATTTCTGATACTTATACGCATTCTTACTTATTTTAAATATCATGGAACCTCTACTCATATTCAAAATTTGAAGTACTCATCATACATCATACTTAACAACACGTATGATGTTGTTGATTTTGACTCCCACCATAACTCAATTTACACGCGAATCACAAAATAAGTATAAATCGCGTACGGACACTAAATACCTCATTAGAAGGATACCTTATACAAGAATTTTGCTGAATGATTCGAGTGACTCGAATCATTTATAAGCACTATAAGTATTTTTCTAAAGTTATGAATCTAAATGAGTAGGCTTATGAATCAAACATATTTCGAATGGCATGAGATTGATGTCAAAGCTGTACGCATACGTTGATTTATAAGTACAAGTTGCAGTAAGTATGAATTAAGCAGAATGCATAGTTAAATTTCTGTATTGTTGACTCACTTATATTTAAAATTTCATGAGTGCTTATGAGTAGCGCATTACTGATTGTAATGAAAACCAATTTTCCAATATTTATTTGCTTTCTTTGCAGGATTTCCAAGAGGAAGCGTACAATTCCGCTGAAATAAGTAAAACGGGTTGACTATCTTCTGGTTGATTCATCATTCCAACTGTTACTTACCTACTTAATTGGCCATTAACAACCCTATTAACGGATTTCGGCCTGCCTTAACAGTACATTCCAGGCGCCTCTGTTCCTTGTGCGCCTACGCCAATTGGTCACACTAATCAATGACAGAGCTTCCTCGATTTGTTCCTTCCAACGCAAACAAGGTCGTCCTCTTCGACGACTTTCGCAGATCACCGCATCAAATATCCGTCTTGCCGGAGCATCCTCCTCAATTCGAACGTCATGGCCGAGCCAGCACTGCAGCTGGATGTTATTACGCTATACAACGTCCATGTCGTTGAGGAGCTCATACAGCTCACGGTTGGATTGAATGAGGAAATCATTGCCAACTCGCACTAGACCGAAGATCTTGCGTAGCACTTTTCTCTCGAATACTCTCTAGGCTGCTGCATCAGTGCTTAAAAGTGTCCATGTCTTTGCGCCATAAAGAAGCACGGGGAGAATGAGCGTCTCTGCTACTCAATTGCCTATTGAGACCATAATAGCACCTGTTGGCATGACAATGCCTACTAATGTAGGCATTCTTAATGTTCTATTTAAAAAAATATTAAAAAAGGTTTTGGGAGACAACCATTTCTCCCCTTTTTCTTCCATTTCTTCATATAGATTTGAAAGCTCAAGTCTTTCTACATCCGAACTATTCCATCCAAGCTCACACAGTCCACAGTCTCACTTTAAGACACTGACTCCTTAAGTGATTAATTTGTGTGTACAAAGTGCTACAAATAGTTGGTCAGTTTTATGGTTACGGACTATTGGTAAACGTGCATACAAACTAAGTAAAACTGTTTGTGTGCATGTGTGTTTGTATTGAAACCATTATGCTACATCCAATCCAATGACAATGTATGTATGCAGCAACACACACAACAGCATACAAATACAAATAAACATACGAATAATACTACCAATGATATATAAATTAATGCATATACACACACATGCACACTCCCAACTACTGACATTAAAGCATCCGCAAACGTTTAAAAAAGGATACAAACAATCGGTTGATGCCACAAGCACAAGTTACACAGGAATATTATGATTCATACTGAATGGATAGTTTTGTGTGCAACGATAGCTTTGTTAGTTGTTGTTGTTGTTGTTGTAAGTGCATTTTTTTTGGTTTGTTGTTGTTGTGTGTGTCATCTAACCATCCATCAACTCAACCAGTCATCCATTCATCCAATCCATCCATGTACCCATCCATCCCTACAACCAGCCTCAACATGAAACGACACAGAATAACACAGAGTTTGTTAAGGTTCAGCTTTATTGTACATTTTCTTCGATGCCCCGGTATTATTTGAGATGGCTTGCAAAATTAAACCGCATCCTACAAAATATACAACAACAAAAAAAAACACTAACACCAATGCACACAAATCAAGCATTGCATATATGTATGTATGTATGTATAGTCCTAGACAATGTCAATTAACAGTGGGAAACAAAATTGAAAAATCTATGTCATTAGATGGGTTTCCATCTCTCTATACGATCTTCCTTAAAACGTTATCGATACTACCAGATAATAAGGTCACCATAAACGGTCTGAGCAATAATCGAACTTGTCGTTGAGGACTGTGTATTGCACCAGATGTTGCAGACATTATTCCTATGAAGACAACGAAACGATGAAACATTTTGTATGTCCTCCAGATCCCAATGTTTTATAGATTACACTGCACCAGACATAACTCGACTCAGAGGAGAGGACTGGAAGAAGTTTGCACAAGATACTGACTTCCTATGGTTGGTATCTCATAATGGTAGGCGTACGAGAAGCCTACTTAATGCCTTCAGTGTATGACGATAGGCATAAGACCCTTGGTTGGTATCAGAGATCAGTAATGACTCGGTTTTTCGCTACTCATAAGCACTCATGAAATTTTGAAAATAAGTTAGTCGACAGTATTGAAATTTAACTATGTACTCTGATTCATTCGTACTCACTACAACGTTGATTTATAAGTACAGGTTGCAATGAGTATGCGTACAACGTTGACATCAAACTCATACCATTCGAAATATGTTTGATTCATAGGCTTACTCATTTAGATTGATAACTTTAGAAAAATACTTCTAATGCTTATAAATGATTCGAGTGACTCGAATCAGCTACTTTTGTTGCACACTGTACTTATAAACGTTTGTGCATTTGAACAATTTTCTCGTGCTCCGGTTGTGTATAAAACACTGGCTTAAATGCATTCACTTCACATACAATATCAGTGCTTGCTTTTCATTTATTTCGAGACAAGTTAGGTACGTATGTATACATGCATTCCATGATGAAAGATTCATACATAAATTCATTCATTTGATTTGATTTGATTTAAACACATGAATTTAACCGTTTGTCTAACTAGGCAGTGAGTGTAGTCTGTCTGTCCATATGAATTTATTTACATATACTTTACGTACATACGTACAGGATAATGATGACTCTGACTGTTTAGCTGGTACGCTGATTATTTTAGTTGTTAGAAAAAAAGTCACTCTTTAGCTGCCGACTGTCACGTTGAATTGACATGTTTTTGCTCGGTAAAAAGAAAAAATCTATTCAACTTCCGCTTCTATGGCAATCTCTCTTTCCCTTTCTCTCTCTATGTTTCGCTCTACAAACTATTCAAATGGTCCATAATACATGGCCAAAAGGTAAAAGATTTTAAATGTATGTATCTGTTCGGTAAGCAGGAAAATGTTACAAATTATGATCTGAGGGATGATGGGGTTCTTTTTCACCTTTGACCCTTTCTCTTTGCAGTTGTTGTTGTTTTTGTTTCAATAATAAAATAGAATGATAAACAATATTAATCACACACAATAATTATTTAGACAAACAATGTTACATGCCTCAACAGATTCACACACACACACACACACACAGATTGTATGGCAGTCAGTCAGCTAGTCGGGCAAATAGACAAGACGGCCACATTGGATACAATTGAACTCCGAGTGAATATAAATCGGGTTGAAAAAAATAAAATCGATCATAAAATCAAACATTATGCCGCTTAATGTATATGGATTTGTAACAACAACAACAACAAATCAACACAATTTTTCGATAAAACTTGCAAATGAACAATAAAGCAACAACTCAAACAGAGTAACTGATATGTATTCGTACACTTCTAGACAAACGGGGGATGACAACCGACAGTTAACAGCATCAGTTTGAAGGTTTTAAAGAAACCGAAGTATTTACATCAGAGATCAGCATTGAATCGTTTTTTTGCTACTCATAAGCACTCATGAAATTTTGAAGATAATCAGTGAGTCGACAGTATTGAAATTTAACTATGTACTCTGATTCATTCTTACTCACTACAATGTTGATTTATAAGTACAGGTTGGAATGAGTATGCGTACAACCTTGACATCAAACTCATACCATTCGACATATGTTTGATTCATAAGCCTACGCATTTAGATTCAGAACTTTAGGAAAATACTTATAATGCTTATAAATGATTCGAGTGACTTGGATTGTTCATCAAAATTTACAGCATTAGTTAAAAAGAAAAAAGACACATAAGCAAAAAAGACAGAGAGCAGCAAACAGAGAAAACACACAAACAAACCTTCTAATGAGTATTTTAGTGTTCGTAAGCGATTCATACTTATTTTGTGATTCGTGTACATATATGTTGAGTATTGTTATCTAAAACAACAACATCATACGTGTTGTGAGTTCTGATGTATGATGAGTACTTCAAAATTTGAATATGAGTAGAGGTTCCATGGTACTTAAAATAAGTATGAATGCGTATAACTATCAGAATTATGAGTGTTGTTCGATTCTACTCATCTTTTTGATTACTCATTGCTAATCTGTGGTACCTACCTACCCATTTTTATTATTTATTAAACATTTTATTTATTTATTTCAGCCTACTTTATGGTAAATAAAAAATTATTTTTACCGTATTGAATTGAGAATTAAAAACAATTTTATTTTGTTGATAAACAATTGAATATAGCAAACATACACACGTATTTATTATTTAAAATGTGGGAAATACGATATGCACAGAATCAATCGGCGGTATTTTATATACAATTTTTATAACAACAACAAATCAATAACAAAAGGATGTGTTTTATTATATGACAATGAAATAAAACTAACCAACCAACCAACCGATATCATGAATAAATACAACAGCAGATATCGATAATAAAATAAAATAAAATGAAATAAAATGAAATGAAATCAACAGAATAAATAAACGAAATGCGGAAAAAAGAATTTAAATGGAAAATGCAACTGATACCACCTTTTAATTCAACCACTTAGTCGAGGATAGGCCATGGCCAGACAATCGGCGCACAATTCAGCATAAAATAGATGAAAACGATTCGAGCGTGTGTGTATGAATGAATGAATGAATGAATGAGCGAACTCAGCTGGCGAAAAAAGGATAATCCCAACAAAAACTGGAGGAAAAAAAGTAAGAAAAACGTATTGTTTGCTCACACACTTTGACAAGCCAACCATCTATGAAAAGCCAGCATAAAATATGCCGCTTTAAAGGAGTTCCACAAACAATTCATGGCATCAGCCATGTACAGTAGGAATAAGAGATGCGTGTGCTATGTTGTGTTGTGTTGTACGGTAAATACAATAAAACAACAACAACATTTAAGACTATAAAAAATCATATGGAAATGGATACAAAAACAACAAGAGTAAACAAAAAAGAAAAAAACTAAGAGAATTATTTTGTAACTGCTGTTCATTGCTACTCGGCTGTGCTACACTTGCCAACAGCTCCCATCATCACCAACACCACCACTACCACTACATGCAACACAAGTATTAAACTTGACTCCTTGACAACTGAATAGTTGAAGCAGAAAAACAGAACAAAACAAAACATTAAAGTTCCTTGAATGCCTGCCTTCCTGTATTATTTGCATGAAGGATGATCAAAAAACAAGTAGCAGGAGGAGGAGTAGGGGAAGGAAATTGATAAAAACAGGTCGAGATTGCATTATTATTTGAACAAGGGATTATCGTTTATAGGCTGTCTGTCTGTCACATTAGAATTCATATGGCAAAGTTGAAAAGGGTTGAAGTAATCACTACGCTAGGCTTGGTTAGCTACCAGAAGCAGGCTTATTTAAAAGCAATTTAGAACGACGAATCTCTATTCATGGCATGTAATCAGTCAGTGCTTCTAAGATTCAAGGCTATATTTGCACAACTTAAGAAATGTGATCAACAACATGGACGTTGTGCAGCGTATTAACATCCAGCGGCTGCGCTGGCTCGACCATGTCGTTCGAATGGAGGAGGATGCTCCGGCGTGCCGAGTATTTGATGCGAAGATTTGCGGAAGTCGGCGAAGAGGACAATCTTGTTTGCGTTCGAAGGACCAGATCGAGAAAGCCCTGTCTTCGGTTGGTGTGACCAACTGGCGTATGCGCGCAGGAAGCAGAGGCGCCTGAAAGGATGTCTTAAGGCAGGCCGAAATCCGTTAATCGAGTTATTAACGGCCAATTAAGTAAGTAAGTAAGAAATGTGAACTGCCAAGTAGTTCTATCTATGTTATCTTAAAGGGAAGCAGTGGCAAAATGCTGTTTAGTTTTTACCTTCTACTCATCAAGGCAATTTCTGTGGATTTTTCACAAACTCCGGCCAATATGCAATAATATCATTATTATGTATCATAATAAGAAGCAGTTTCATGCTCTCTTAAAATCCTATGCACCTTATAAAGACTTGAAGATCCTGTAGAAAGATCAACAACATCGGGTTGGTACAGAATACATTCGACGTTTTTGAGTTTTTACATCTCGATCCACTACTGTATTGCCATGCGTGAACTCCTGAAAGTCTATTGCTATATTTGGAGCTAATCGTTTAGTGACTGAAAGCTATATATTTCAGTAACTATACATAGCCGTATTGTCTCAGAAATCTGCAGATCTACTTACCAATTTTCAAACCACATGTAATAAAGGAAGGCGAGCATTATCCCTGGACACAGGCACACATACAGAAAGTCGTCTCTGGACATCAGATGTATTTATTTCAGCATTGGTATAATGCGCATTTTGTGAAGAACTGAGAACTCTGCATTTTCGTATATATGTAGCTTTTGGGTTTCGAATTATTTCCTGTTGAACGCGTATACACCTCAATGTAGATTATACGGCATTGAGTATTGTCTGGATCTACTTAGCTTCTAGTTGATCAAATCAAACGTCGATTTGATCAAACAAAGCTTGGGCACAGAAGTCAGCAATGAGTTTCCAAAAAGATGAGGAGAATGGAATCATACTCATAATTTCATTTCATATCATGGACCTTTACTCATATTCAAAGCTTGACGTACTCATCATATTCATACTTATGAACACGTATGATGTTGTTTATTTCGACTCTCCATAGCTCAACATATACACGAAGCACAAAATAAGTATGATTCGTGTATACTCACTAGAAGGTTTTGTGTTTGCTCTGCTTTCTGCTCTGTCTTTTTTTGCTTACGTGTCTGTTTTTTTTTTTGTAAATGGAACAATAACTAAGATTGTAAATTTTGATGAATGATTCGAGTCGCTCGAATCACTCTTAAGCATTATAACACGTATTTTTCTAAAGTTACGTGAATCGAAGTGAGTAGACTTATGAATCAAACATATTTCGAATGGTATAAGTTTGATGTCAACGTTGTACACATACTCATTGCAAGCTGTACTTATAAATGCAGTCTCAAAGAATACTTGTTCAAAACAGAAATCTCTTCAAGACCAATACGTACATAGATTCTCTGATTAGGAAAATTGGTTACCAGAACTCATACTTGGAAACTGTGTATCTCAAAAGGAAACGCCTCTCAATAGGGCTCTAGTGCCACTACATCCTGCTTATTACCATTAATTCCCACAGGGTGCCTACATACATATATACCAAATGGTTTCCGTCTGTGTTTTAACGACGAATACTTATGACTTGAAAATCTTAATCTGTATTGGAAATTCGCTTTAAAAAAAGACCAAAATCGCTTGATTATTTACACCATTTAATGAAATTTCTCTCGAATAGCGAATTGATTTATAATCATTATGAAACATACTCGGGTATCAACTTTAAAAAATACAAGAGAAGGAAAGAAGAAAATTCCCACACACAAAAATTGATTTCAATTCCTCATTTGGAAGCAACAATTCCATTGGAATTCACAGGCATGATTCCCATTTCTTTGTAACAATGACGGATTCTCTCACCCAATTTTCCTTTTATGTTACTCCGTTAATTCTTAACCAGCCAACCAACCAACCAACCAACCATTCATCCATCCTACCGTCCATGCATCCATCCATCCATCTAAGAAATCAATGACCTAAAGTTCAATTTGTAATGATTTTTTTTCTATGCAACCCCACATCCCCTTGGTCTTAATTTTAATAGAAGAGAAAATTGTTTTGCAATATCTTGTTAAAGACGACACTTCAACGTGATATTTTTCGTATTCCAAGCACAATTTAATGTTGTTGCTGTTGTTGTGATGATTATTGTTGTTGTTTCTGTTAGTTGGTTGGCATTAATTTAAAACTGAATTATAAAAAATTAATTTCAAATACATTTTAAATATGAAAAGTATGCAACAGCAATAGTAACAACAACGGTAGCAACAGCATTTGAAGCATTGGAGCACCAAACAACAATCAAGTGCAACACCAAAGCCGCTACACAACACAGCGCGACCAAAATATTAAAAAATCAAGAAACAAGATTCGTTCGCATTGAATGTTGCATCTACACTGTAGATTCTACAAGCACTTTACGAAGAGCAGAGGGGCAAATAAATAAATGCGCGAGATTTTTTAGTTTCCTTTTGTAACCACTTTGAAAATACAACTACAACAACAGCAACAATCATAGAAAAATAGAATTTTGATGCTATGAATTCCAAGCGAGTAGACACTTCTGATGCTGCTGGTGTATGAAAGAAAGAATGAAAAAACGTTGAAGAAAATCTGCTTCTGTTGTAACACGATAATAATTGCAACAGAACAGAAATGATTTTATAGATACTCAGGCACAGAAAGAAAGAAAGAAATTCTTCTTCAAATATTTTGTATTTTTTTTTTTTATATAAAACAGAACGAAACACGATTATTAGAAAATAATTTTTTTAACTGTTTGTTAAGACCCATACACACAGATACACATCTAGTCGACAACCATTATCATCATCATCAACTATTGCCAACTACACTTGACAAATGTTGTTGCAACAGGAACATTGTTGCAACCGAAAGGTAGAACGGGAGAATGAAAAAGAAAAGATCGAATTGAGAATGAAAATGTTGCAGGCAGGCAGGCAGTAACGATGACAGTTCAAGTATTTCAAATACAAAATGATGTGATGGAATCGTTCGTTCGTTTCTATTGCCTTGTCATTCTCACTGACTGTCTAGAAAAAATAGAAAATTTTCAAATAAAAAAAAGAAAAAAAAAAAGAAAAAGAGAGAAGGAAAACAGTTGAAAGATGTTAAAAAGTTTAGCGAAAAAAAACTTTGAAGAGCAGCGTCTAACGAAATATGAAAATAAATCCAAGCAACAGCCAAAGAAAATAGTTGGTGAAAACAAATTGCAACATTGTTGCAAAGCAAAGGTTTTTAAATGCCTAGGTTTCTTAAAATGGTGTAAAATCTGCCTCACAAATAGCGCACAACTCTCATGGAAAACGGTGAAGGTATATGGAAAGCTGTTGCTTCTTAAATCCCAGAATAGTTGTTGATCTCCTAGCCCTATCAGAGATCAGCAATAAGTATTCAAAGAGAATATTTTCATCTTATTTTAATATTATGGAACCTCTACTCATATTCAAAGTTTGAAGTACATACTCATCATATTCTTACTTAACAACACGTATGATGGTGTTAATTTCGACTCTCCATAACCCAATAAATATGAAACGCGTACGAACACTAAAATACTTACTGGAAGGTTGCGTGTTTGCTCTGCTTGCTATTCTGTCTTTTTTTTTTTTGTTGTAAATGCAACAACAACACTGACTGTAAATTTTGTTGAATGATTCGAGTCATGAGTGCTTATGAGTATCGAAAAAACCATTTATTGCTGATCTCTGCTTCGCAAATGGCATACAGCTCTCATGTAAGGGCTGATGCCTTGAAGTATATTTTGAAGCATCTTCACGTAGGCAAAAGAATTATCACCGACCCTCAAAAAGATCTAAAGTATCGTAGATAAAGTCGTATAAGCGTAGGCATGGAAACAGATTTTAGTTTGATTGCTTTCATTGAGTTGTATAAATTCCGATTTATTTCTTTGAGTGTATTTTACATTTTATATGCCGACAGGTACTGCTAGGAATACATTTACAACATCAACAACAACAACAACAAGAATAACAATAACAATACAAACTTAAACAGTTTATAAATTAAATTTGTGAGTAGACTTCTGAACGGAATAAATTTCTTCTTGTACTTGCATAATATCAATAGAAATACAATACTTATGCTAGACACACACACACATACACAGAAATGATTCGATTTTTTTTTCAAATTCAATATGAAAATCAGGAATTCAATATTGTATTGAAAACAGAGAAATAATGTGTATACCTACAGTTATTAAGGAAATATTTGAAAGCAGAGAAAATAGAAAAAGAAGAAAAATATGCCAAGAGCTCTACAGAGTAAGAAAATATACAACTTTAAAAATTCAAGAAATATAGTGAAAAAATGTTAAATTTATACATGTTTAAATTTTATGCTTAATTACAATAATTATCGATTATATTGCATCGATTATCGATCACATTGTTTCGATTATCGATTACTTTGTATCGACTATCGATTACATTGCATCGATTATCGATTACACTGCATCGATTATCGATTACATTGCATAATTCTAGGAATTTAAAGTTAAAAAAAACAGAAATTATTTTTCGCGTTGAATTAATTCTTTTAAGGATCTGTTAAGTTGCTTTAATAAATATTGCCTGAATGAATAATTCTAGGCCCTATTGCAACTGTGTATGTGTGCATGTTACTAAAAATTTAAGCAAAAAATCGAGATTATCCTCTCTTAAGTACCAAAAAGTATGAAAAGTAGCAAAAAAAAAGAAACGTGGAAAAAAAATAAAAATTCTTAAAAAAAATTGAAATGAAAGCATAAAATCCTCAGCATCGAATATAAAAACACAACAACAATTGCTACCCAAAAGTATGTGCACGCGTGCGGAACATTTTATTTCTTGTTGTAATTCCTTGAGATTTTCTTACTCTTCCTCAGCTGCTCAGCACTTTAATGCTACCAATTCAAGTACTTCTGGATGTACATATATACATACATATACATATATGTGTGTGTATGTACGTACATACATATTGAATAACAATTTTTTCGATTTCACCGTTGTTTTCTTTTCTCCTGTAAATCTCCAAAAAAAAGTTTTCTTTTTTCTTTGGAGTACAACAATGCAATAACAACAATAACAACAGCAGCGACAAGTAGAAGATTTAAGCAAAAGTTAAACAGAAAGCCAACACAACACAACACAACCTTTAAAAATGAGGAGAAAAAAATTGAGAGAAAAAGTAACAACAAATGTAAACAATATTACAACAATAGCGAGAGAGAGCATTAACGACCAAAAATTGAAAAAGTTTGTGTGTGAGATTGTGAGTACGACTGTTTAAAAAGTAGAAGAAAAGGAATTCTAGAGATGGATGGATGGATGTGTAAGTGTGTGTGTGTGTGTGTATTAAATAACATCAGCTTTAGTAGCAGCGCCAACAATTACAAAAACAGCAACAGCAACAGTAATAACAACAACAACAACGCATATAACAGAGTCACCACGCCCTTTTGTACCATTGGTCCTTGAGGGTAGAAAAGAAACATCATAAGAATTACGTGTGAAAAAATGATAGAGAACGAACGATAATACAAAAACAAAAATAAAAATAAAAATAAAAACAAGAAAATGAGAAAAGGAAATCAGCTCCAACATACTAACATACAGAGTGTAAAATATCACAAGAACAACAACAACAATAACGGCATTAACAGCGGCAAAAAGGAAACTAAAAAAAATTTAAGAAGAAGAAGAACAACAACAACACAAAGTATTCCAATATAAAACACACACATTCCTGTACACTTAAACAGCACACTTTCAAGTATGTACAAAGGAACTAGGGATGAGAAAAAATCTTAACTTAAAGCAAAAAAGAACAGAAAAAACACACAAGACATACACAAACAACAACGTAAAGAAAAAATTACTCAATAAAGACAAGGCAACAACAATAGCAAGAACAACACATACATATACAAAATAAATCAAGTATCATAAAAAGATGGGTGGCAATAATCAAAGGAAAAACAACAACAACAACAACAAAAACAAATTACGAAATTGAAAACAAGAAATAATGAAATCTTGGTAAAAAATTGTAGGACTCTGTTAACAGCTACTGATGTTGTTGTTGTTGTTGTTGCTGTAAAACTATAACACTTCGTGCGATGGTTATTTTGTGCCGTGCAAAAAAACAAAAAGAAATGAAACAAAAGTACATACTTGCAATTGTTGCTGTTGTTGTTGGTGTTTTTTTTTCTTGTTAATAATATAGAAAATGATGACAGAGTGACGCGATGATTGAAAAGAAATTTCAATGGAGGACTTCGTTGTTTAATATCGTTTATAGCTCGTAGACGTAACACACATCCACTTGCATTCAAAATTTATTATTTTTGTTTTTAATTTACAAATACATATGTATGTATGTTTGTGTGTGTGTTTATGTTATAAATTTTGTTGTTGTTTAAAGCATAGCCTTTCTTTTCTTTGAAGTTCTTACAGTCTAGGCCATCTATGTATGTGCATCGATAATTTCGTACAAAAAAAGAAAACAAAATCAAAATCAAAGGAGTAGGTAGATATAGCAGAGTGCTTGTCGTTACTGTTCAATAATTCGCGGCTGCTGCTCTCGTATACATAGTGGTTGCCAACTCATGTTCATTGCTTTAATATTTCCTTTAAAAATTGCAATTTTTTCTTCTTTTATTCTCTTAAATTTTGGCAACATTTCTTTGCTGCTTTTGTTATTGTTGTGCGAATTAAAATGTTAAATGTTAAAAAAATGTACTTTGCACTTGATTTAAACAGTCAGTCTGTATTTTACACTTGAAGTCATTTAAGATTAATTACCAACGAGATTTTGTTTAAAAATGTACGTATATTTTTTGCATTTATCTTTTTGAATTGCTAAAAGTTTTTAATATTATTGAAGTGTTTTTTTTATTAATGAATTTAATTAAATTGTTTACTTGCTTCTCTCTTTATAAAATCTTAAGTTAAATACTTTTTTATGTACTGTAATGGTCGTTTTGATTCACAATTTTTTTTTTCATTTTTCGTAATTATACATTCAAATCGCAAAGCAGTGACATAATTGGTTACTTTGATTCTTTTGTTATTGGTTCATAATGGGTTAAGTATCTGAATATAATGATACTCACCACACTTACTTTATAGTGTACTAAATATCATTTAGACAAAGAACCATATGGGAAAAACAGAAAATAAGATTAGGGTTGCCATAGTGCAAATTTCAGAAACTTCGCAGGGTCGTATTTTTTTTTTCATATAATGGAATTTCGAAATTGGAAGTTTCAAACTTCAATATTTACAGTTAATTTCGAACGAACGGTTTTATTCCTATTAATATAATCGAATGATCGAGAAACGACTTAGCGTGGGTGATCACGCGATCTTAATCGCTCTCTTCTTCTGTTGAACGTCAAAGCGTTCACATCGATCATCTTTTTTGTCTTTGAACTTAAAAGTGTTCACATCGTGAACATCTTGATTAATAAAATGTGATTCAAGTAAAGTTTGTGTGTGAATTGAATAAGTTTTTTTTTAAGTTTTTTTTTGGTGAATTAAATAAGTAAAATATATCATAAAATTAAAAAAGTAAAACCTGAAAATAAAAGTTATCAACGATTATATGCCGAAAGCATATTATACTGAAATCCTTATCACCGGCAATAAAATCTAAAGAAATCCTAACCTAAACGATGTTTGATAGCGGACCAGAAGAGTCAGAAGAATTCTACACCAATATCATCCTGTGTTAGACGGATTTAAAGATGGTATCAACTCCACGGCATCATGGCTAAAGTTTGCTTGCTGTCATCAATTTTTAACCCTAATTATTATTAGAAACTCTTTATAATAACTTATTCTAATTTGTTTGAATAAATATGTTGAATAAAAGGTTGCATAAATTAATCTTAAAATTAATTAAATTATGAAATTATGAAGTTAAATCAAAATTCGATAAAAATATTATAAATACTATATTATAAATATTTTTATAATAATAATAATAAAAATAATAATAATAATAAAATAATTTATTATAAATACTATATTATAAATATTTTTATAAGGTAAATAAATTTAAAAAGAAATATTAAATGTAATAATTTGAAATGTTAAAATTTTAAATAATGAGTTTTAAAAAAAATGTTTAAAACAGAAATTTCGCAATTGTGATTATGTCAATATAAAACATATAGTGTCAAGAATTTCTGCTGAAATAATTGTACCTAAAATACTACCTAAAGAAATGAAAAGAAATTGTAATATCACAGTACTTTTGTAATAAAATTTATGAAGACCAAAATTAGATTAAGACCTAACCTAGAAATTACACTATATATTATAATTATTGAATTTAACATTATTTCCTAGAAGATCTTGAATATATATATATCATATAGCAACCACATCATCGACATCATGCTGGAGGCCTTCATCATTAGTTCGATCGATTTGGTAAGTCAATAATGATCTTTTATTTTAATTATTCCAGTGAATTTAAATAAACCTAAAAGAAACTACAACCAATTAGATCGCTAGCATATTTTTTTTGTCCCACTGTACATTAACATATGTTTGTTATGTATTTTCATATTCCAAATTCCAAATTGTTCCATTAATGCTTGCTATCGTATCTTTTAAATTTCTTTTGGTTTTTGTTTCTTTTACCATTACAATGATATAACCCATTGAGGCTCGGCCTAATTGCTAAATTATTTTTATACTTAACTTTCATACAATTGCTAGAATTTTTTTTTTATTTGTATATATTTATTTTTGTATGAAAATTGAATTATATATATATTTATATTATATTTTTTTTGCTCTCTTAATGTATTTTCGTAATTATGTATATTTGAATATGTTTACGGTTAAGATGAATCTTTATAAATATTTTAAGATCTACTGAATTTAATAAATATGTATTTAAATAGAATGGGAATTTAAGATTTTAAAATAGGGGTGTTTTTGAAAAGGGAAGATATAGATTAGTGCTAGACGTCGGCTAAATTTGGGGTTTCCACAAAATACATTCTTTTGCCTAGGAAACTTGGAAGGCGTGGGTTATGAGGCAACATCCCTCAACAACAACAGAGGTGATGATATTGATCTGAGAGTTTTGACTAACCCAAACCATAGTTAAACTTCCAAAATGACTAGATTGGGGCATAGTTAATTACTTTATTGATAATCTAGTCATCCCAGACCATACACCTTAAACACCATCACAAAATAGGGAGTCTATAATAAATTTGTATTGTAGACAGATTTTGTTAGGAAAGGACCGAACTCCCCCACCCGACTGTTGCTAGCAACTCAATGGCTCCCGCAGTCCTCTTCCTGCATAATCACTGCACACCGTATTCGTTACACCAGCGGTTCAACATTCATGTTATATTTACATTCATTTGGTCTAGTAGTAGTACCATACAATACTATTACAATACAGTACAATACAATAAATGGCGCCCAACGTGGGGCCAAGGCCAAAGCCAAGGCCAAGGCTCTTGAGTGGCTTATTAAAATTTTAGCTCGGAGGCATAAAGCTTGAAGAGATCAAATTAGGATTGATGATTCAGTGCTGGTGCGAAGAGCAAAGTTCTCAAGTAAGCTCTGGCTCTATTATTTTTTTTTTCTATATAATACATACCTTTTAGAGATCATTTTTATGGAAGGATAAATGTTTGGATGTAGCAAAAATGAGTTTGGTAATAATGTATAGGATTTTGCTGGAAATTTTCAGTTATTTGAGTAATAAATTTCGAATAGACTGACCGCTTAATACCTGTATATCCTTTGCTTTGCCTTTTGAGTTATGTCTAAAAATTTATTCACTTCTATTGTGGTATACTGATAAAAATTATTATGCCTAAATTTGTAAGCGAAGTTCTCAGCCTCTTACATACATAATGGATATCGTTTATTGTGCTGGATGCAAGTAAATGACCGATGTATGGGAGAGATCTATATATATACATTTTTGATACGTAACTACTAAGTGCTGATAGGTGAGAATTTAGTCATAATACTTTTCATTCAGATATTACACCATATCCCAATTTGTATAAACTTGTTAGTCAAAAGATAATACTTTTTCTCTCAGTAATTTTTTTTTACGTCTAGTAGACTTTTCTATTTTCCTTCTAAAAGAAAACACCCGGTAGAAATTTTTGTGAAATTTTATTTGAATTGTTTTTATCATTTTCTTATATTTTAAGTATAAAATTGTTTTTTCTCTTTCTCCTTTGAGATTCAAATTTATTTTATTTTTTTGGAGTGCATTTATTTTCTGTTAGTTTTTTTTTATTTTTTTTCTCTGAGTTATTTTTTTTTTGTATATTGGTACAATTATACGTTATCAATAGTACTTTTTATTTTCGTTTACATTGTGTAGAATATTGAGAATAGTAAAAATGTCGTTGGAAAGAACTCCTTCACGGACAGATTTTCCTCCACCGTTACCTTTGGCTCCAATTCATTCTGAGCCTTCCGCATGTCACGTTTGCATGGAAACAATGATTGAAGAGGACGACTGTTTGATAATTAATGAATGCTCACATGCATTTCATAGATCTTGTATTGAATCATATTTATCATCTTCTTCTGAATGTCCAGTGTGTAAGCATTCATGTCAATTAAATGAGCTGCGTAAGTTAAGAATTAGCTCTAGAGCTCAATCAAGTAGACTAATGTCCAAAAGCAAAACAAGAGGAGCATTAGCAAAACATTATAATACTCGTAGTAGCAATCGCAACATTGCTCAAGATTCAAGCAATCAAGTCTCCAACACTGATTCTAATATAGCTCAAGCAAGTGTACATGAGGATAATCAGTTAGACGCAAATATTTTAAACTCTCCTTTGCATACCACAAGTCAAGCTGTACAACCTACAAATGAGAACAATCAATCTTTTGATATTGACTATGAGAAAATAAATCGTATGATCGAAGCAAATGTTACTAGAATTTTACAAAATATAAGTATAGGACCAACAAATTTTAATATCAATGATCAGCCTAATCATGTACAGGATAATCTTCCTGCGAGTCAAGCTCAACGTCCCAACAATAATCCCAATAATCCTTATTTATTTTCCCCGATAGCAAATTCTAACTCGAATCTAAGTTCAGTACATGCTGATAAAATTACCTCTGTTATCCAGAATTGGAACATAAAATTTGATGGTTCATCAACAGGTTTACAAGTAGAAGAATTTTTATATCGAATCAAATCGCTGACCAAAGATACATTTAATGGTGACTTTTCTGTTATTTGTCGAAACTTACATATCCTTTTAACAGGAAAAGCTAGAGATTGGTACTGGAGGTATCATAAACAAGTCGAGACTATAAATTGGAACGGCTTTTGTAACGCTCTTAGATGTCAATACAAATCGTATAAAAGCTCTTTTGACATAAGAGAAGAAATTAGAAATCGAAAACAAAAGTTAGGTGAAACTTTCGATTCCTTTTTCGACTCAATATTATCTATTATGGATCATCTTCCAATACCGATGTCTGATGCAGAATTGATAGAAATTTTAGCTAGAAATTTGAGACCTGAGATACGACAGGATTTACTTTATGTCCCCATACACTCTATTTCACATCTACGAAAGCTTGTGCAAATGCGAGAAAACTTTTTAAATGATGAAGCTGTTCGGAGAAACATGCATGTCAATCGCAGTCAAAATTCAGCTTTTGCTAGAAAATATATTTCAGAAATTAACACGACAGGAGAAGTTAATGTCGATTTAAACGTAGATGCTGATTGTTCTGTTGACGCAATTCATAGTAACGAGATCAAGTTAAAATGTTGGAATTGTGACGAGATAGGCCACCATTGGGAAAATTGTCTTGAGAAAAGAACTATATTTTGCTATGGATGTGGCACAAAGAATGTCTATAAACCTAATTGTGTTAAATGTGCCACCAATAAACAACTACAGTCAAAAAACTTCCGAGCTGTAGTAGCGAAAGAGAAAACTTAGCCGAAAATATTACCACAACTTCTAATAAATCTTTACTACCTGATAACACTGACAATATTACTTTAACACCTGATAAAACTAGAAAAATTAGCATACTTAAACGTGAAGAAAGTGGTGAAAATATGGAAAATGAGGATGTTTCGAAAATTATTATGCCAAAAATGCCCTATCATAGACGATGGGAATTGTATTTGCAAAAACGTAAACAGATTTTCTCTCTATCTTCACCTGATTATCCACGTAAGAAAAAACCTAAACGTTCCACTACTAGATTACGTAGATATTACAAAATTCGTAGAATCTGTAGAAAACTTCTAGTGTCGTCTATAGTATCTAATCCAAGAGACTTGCGATATTACGCAAAAGTTAAGTTTTTAAATTTCAATGAATTAGGATTAATTGACACAGGAGCAAATGTAAGTTGTATAGGTTCAGATTTAGCATTTTATGATTTTTCAAAGCTACAGAGCTTTACAAAGTGTAAACATTTTGTAAAAACTGCAGATGGTCATTCGCAGACAGTTTATGGATGGCTGGATGTTGAAGTAAATTTCAAAAATCAGTCTAAACAATTGAAACTATTTATTGTACCATCGTTAGCACAGAGATTAATTTTGGGAATTGACTTCGTGAAGTCTTTTGCTATTTTTCCAGACTTAATTGGATGTACTGATATCGTTTCCTTTGAAAAAACACCAAACACGCTTCTTTCTGAGTTAACTGACATTTCCGACAAACTTAAGACTCATTCTGAAAATGTAAAGCATTTAGAAACCACAAGAGAAAACTTCTACCCACTTTCTCAAAGCCAACAGTTACAGCTTAATGCTGTTATTGAACTTTTTCCTAATTTTGAAAAGCAAGGATTAGGAAGAACTAGTCTTATTACGCATTCAATTGATGTAGGCACCGCAAAACCAATTAAATCAAGATTTTATCCGGTTTCTCCAGCAGTTGAGCAATTGATGTATGGTGAACTCGATCGAATGTTAGAACTAGGTGTAATAGAACCATCTACATCTTCTTGGAGTTCTCCTATGAGATTGGTGGTAAAACCCAATAAGGTTCGGTTGTGTTTAGATGCACGTAAAGTCAATGCAGTAACTAAAAAGGATGCCTATCCGCTTCCAAACATTGAGGGTATTTTCGCAAGGCTTCCAAAAGCAAACATCATAACGAAGTTGGATTTAAAAGATGCTTATTGGCAAATCGCTTTGGATGAGAATTCGAAAAGTCTTACCGCTTTCACAGTACCAGGTAGACCCCTTTATCAATTTGTTGTCATGCCTTTCGGCCTCTGCAATGCACCCCAGACAATGTGTAGATTAATGGACGAAATCATTCCTCCAGATCTAAAACATTCTGTTTTTGGTTACTTGGATGACTTAGTAATTGTATCAGAAGATTTTCACAGTCATCTTGAAATTTTGATTCGTATAGCATCACAATTTCGAAAAGCCAACTTAACGTTAAACATATCAAAGTCAAAGTTTTGTGTAACCGAAGTAAATTATTTAGGTTATGTGATTGGAAATGGTGGTATCACAACAGATCCCGAGAAAATTAGAGCAATACATGATTGGCCTGTTCCTAAGACTATTAGGCAAGTTCGAGGTTTTCTTGGATTGGCAGGATGGTACAGACGTTTCATTGAGAACTTCTCTACTGTAGTATTCCCCATCACTGAGTTATTGTCCCGCAAAAAGGTGTTCAAATGGACAGAAGAAGCACAGGAAGCATTTGATAAAGTTAAAATTTTGTTAACCTCAGCTCCAGTGTTGTCAAATCCAGACTTCAGCAAGAAATTTTTCCTTCATTGCGACGCTAGTGATTTCGGAATAGGAGCAGTATTAGTTCAGTTAGATGATCAAGGACAAGAACGACCAATTGCTTACATGAGTAAAAAGTTAAATTCCTCACAACGGAATTACAGTGTTACAGAAAAAGAATGTTTAGCAGCAGTAGAAGCAATAAAACGGTTTCGTTGTTACTTGGAAATGCAAGAATTTGAGGTCATCACCGATCACTCCAGTTTAATGTGGTTAATGCGTCAACCAGATTTAAGTGGGAGATTGGCACGATGGGTATTCAAGCTACAACCGTATAATTCTACTATTAGCCATCGAAAAGGTAAAGACCATGTAGTACCTGATGCTTTGTCTCGTATACCTTCAAATGAAGTTTCAAGCGTAGAAGCGACTGAACCAGAAATTGATTTGAGTTCTCCTCATTTCTCTGACCAAGAGTATGAGCAATTAAAAGAAAAGGTACAGAAAAATGCAGCGAAATATCCAGATATAAAAATTATAGACAAATATATTTATTACCGCACGGATCATTATAGCGGAGACGAAGGTCAAGAAGAAAGATGCTGGAAACTATGGGTACCTGTTAAATTAAGAGAGCACGTAATTGCTAGAGCACACGATAGTACGATTACAGCTCATGGTGGAATGGCAAAAACGGTAGAACTTTTAAGACGAAATTTCTTTTGGCCTGGATTGGTTCGAGATGTTCGTGAGTACGTACGTCATTGTGAAGTATGTAAAACAACAAAAGCTCCTAACTTTATTATGAAACCTCCTATGGGCAACCAAACCATGTCAATTCGACCGTTTCAACGTCTTTATATAGATCTATTAGGACCGTATCCTAGGAGTAAAAATGGTTATGTTGGTCTCCTTATAGTTTTAGATCATCTTAGTAAGTTTCACTGGATTTGTCCTTTACGTAAATTTACTTCTACTTGCATAATAGAATTTTTACAGAAACAAATCTTTCATATATATGGAGTCCCCGAAAATATTATAAGTGATAATGGCAGTCAATTTCGTGCCAATGATTTCAATGCATTTTTGACTTCATATGGTATCAAACATATATATACCGCATTATACTCTCCACAATCTAATGCATCTGAAAGGGTGAATCGTTCACTTATCGCTGGTATAAGAGCATATTTAAAATCTGATCATCGATTATGGGACCAGAAACTTAGTGAAATTAGCTGTGCACTTCGGAATTCGTTCCATCAGTCCATAAACACTTCACCCTATCAAGCTTTGTTTGGCTTTAACATGATAACTCATGCTTCCTCCTATGAGTTGTTACGTAATCTTAAACTTTTAGATGAGCCTACGGCGAAGATAACTAAAGAAGATAGCCTGCAGTTAATAAGACAAAATCTTAGAAAACATATAAGGGAAGCACATAAAACTAATCAACAGCAATATAATCTTCGTTCAAAAGTGCAAACATTTAAAGTAGGCCAGGAAATCTATAGGAGAAATTTTGCCCAAAGTAGTGCCGAGAAAAACTTCAATGCTAAATTATCCCCCTTATTTATCAAAGCTAGAGTTCGTGAGAAAATAGGCAACCACTATTACATTCTGGAAGATTTGGCAGGAAAACTTATAGGTACTTATCACGGAAAAGACATTAGGCCCTAAACGACTTGTTCCTATAAATTTTGCATCGGATGCCTCCAAAATTTCTTGGTTTGTAATGGTCGTTTTGATTCACAATTTTTTTTTTCATTTTTCATAATTATACATTCAAATCGCAAAGCAGTGACATAATTGGTTACTTTGATTCTTTTGTTGTTGGTTCATAATGGGTTAAGTATCTGAATATAATGATACTCACCACACTTACTTTATAGTGTACTAAATATCATTTAGACAAAGAACCATATGGGAAAAACAGAAAATAAGATTAGGGTTGCCATAGTGCAAATTTCAGAAACTTCGCAGGGTCGTATTTTTTTTTTCATATAATGGAATTTCGAAATTGGAAGTTTCAAACTTCAATATTTACAGTTAATTTCGAACGAACGGTTTTATTCCTATTAATATAATCGAATGATCGAGAAACGACTTAGCGTGGGTGATCACGCGATCTTAATCGCTCTCTTCTTCTGTTGAACGTCAAAGCGTTCACATCGATCATCTTTTTTGTCTTTGAACTTAAAAGTGTTCACATCGTGAACATCTTGATTAATAAAATGTGATTCAAGTAAAGTTTGTGTGTGAATTGAATAAGTTTTTTTTTAAGTTTTTTTTTGGTGAATTAAATAAGTAAAATATATCATAAAATTAAAAAAGTAAAACCTGAAAATAAAAGTTATCAACGATTATATGCCGAAAGCATATTATACTGAAATCCTTATCACCGGCAATAAAATCTAAAGAAATCCTAACCTAAACGATGTTTGATAGCGGACCAGAAGAGTCAGAAGAATTCTACACCAATATCATCCTGTGTTAGACGGATTTAAAGATGGTATCAACTCCACGGCATCATGGCTAAAGTTTGCTTGCTGTCATCAATTTTTAACCCTAATTATTATTAGAAACTCTTTATAATAACTTATTCTAATTTGTTTGAATAAATATGTTGAATAAAAGGTTGCATAAATTAATCTTAAAATTAATTAAATTATGAAATTATGAAGTTAAATCAAAATTCGATAAAAATATTATAAATACTATATTATAAATATTTTTATAATAATAATAATAAAAATAATAATAATAATAAAATAATTTATTATAAATACTATATTATAAATATTTTTATAAGGTAAATAAATTTAAAAAGAAATATTAAATGTAATAATTTGAAATGTTAAAATTTTAAATAATGAGTTTTAAAAAAAATGTTTAAAACAGAAATTTCGCAATTGTGATTATGTCAATATAAAACATATAGTGTCAAGAATTTCTGCTGAAATAATTGTACCTAAAATACTACCTAAAGAAATGAAAAGAAATTGTAATATCACAGTACTTTTGTAATAAAATTTATGAAGACCAAAATTAGATTAAGACCTAACCTAGAAATTACACTATATATTATAATTATTGAATTTAACATTATTTCCTAGAAGATCTTGAATATATATATATCATATAGCAACCACATCATCGACATCATGCTGGAGGCCTTCATCATTAGTTCGATCGATTTGGTAAGTCAATAATGATCTTTTATTTTAATTATTCCAGTGAATTTAAATAAACCTAAAAGAAACTACAACCAATTAGATCGCTAGCATATTTTTTTTGTCCCACTGTACATTAACATATGTTTGTTATGTATTTTCATATTCCAAATTCCAAATTGTTCCATTAATGCTTGCTATCGTATCTTTTAAATTTCTTTTGGTTTTTGTTTCTTTTACCATTACAATGATATAACCCATTGAGGCTCGGCCTAATTGCTAAATTATTTTTATACTTAACTTTCATACAATTGCTAGAATTTTTTTTTTATTTGTATATATTTATTTTTGTATGAAAATTGAATTATATATATATTTATATTATATTTTTTTTGCTCTCTTAATGTATTTTCGTAATTATGTATATTTGAATATGTTTACGGTTAAGATGAATCTTTATAAATATTTTAAGATCTACTGAATTTAATAAATATGTATTTAAATAGAATGGGAATTTAAGATTTTAAAATAGGGGTGTTTTTGAAAAGGGAAGATATAGATTAGTGCTAGACGTCGGCTAAATTTGGGGTTTCCACAAAATACATTCTTTTGCCTAGGAAACTTGGAAGGCGTGGGTTATGAGGCAACATCCCTCAACAACAACAGAGGTGATGATATTGATCTGAGAGTTTTGACTAACCCAAACCATAGTTAAACTTCCAAAATGACTAGATTGGGGCATAGTTAATTACTTTATTGATAATCTAGTCATCCCAGACCATACACCTTAAACACCATCACAAAATAGGGAGTCTATAATAAATTTGTATTGTAGACAGATTTTGTTAGGAAAGGACCGAACTCCCCCACCCGACTGTTGCTAGCAACTCAATGGCTCCCGCAGTCCTCTTCCTGCATAATCACTGCACACCGTATTCGTTACACCAGCGGTTCAACATTCATGTTATATTTACATTCATTTGGTCTAGTAGTAGTACCATACAATACTATTACAATACAGTACAATACAGTACATACATAATTAAACAGACTGAAAATATTTCTGTTTTTTTTTTAAATTCTAATTAAAATGACATCAAAAACAAATTAGATTTGTGTGAATAAATTACGGTTTTGTTTTTAGGATTCGGGTTCGAAATTTAAATTCAAATATGTATGTACATATGTGTGTATATAATACATAATTGGTCATTAGAACCAGTGGTGTTGTCGAGCCGGAACGTCGTTCCGGTACTTCCTTTTTGGACAGGAACGCGTTCCGGAACTAAAGATGATTTCTGATAACGAGAATTGGCTGACGTATTGAAAAAAAAAAATTAAAAAAAATGGTGATTTTTTTTCTAATTTTTATAAACAAGGGTTTAAACCGAACCCGAACCGGAACAAACCGGCTTATTTTCCGAACCGTGAACCGGAGTCCGAAACGTTTTTTTCTGCTGAACCGGAACGCGTTCCGGTAAAAAAAAATTTAGCACAACACCACTGATTAGAACCCTTTGTTCAAGATTACGACCTAGCTTCTCACACCACTGATGCTGTGTGCGTTAATTTTATCCGTGAGTGGCGGGACCTACAGTTTAAAGTCCATGCCGGACAACAGATTCTTGAGAAAGTTTTCATGGAAATTTAATTTCTTTCGCAGTGTTTTTGGCCAGAAATCTGCTGAGAGGAAGTCGCCGAAGAAATATTTTTTCATATTTTCGTTTTGATGTCCGAACCGGGGGTTTGAACTTAGGCCTCAAGTCTAATAAGCCAACACACTACCTACTAGAATACTGCGACTTCAAACCAAATTTAAATACAATACATTTAAATACATCTAATATATAAAATTCTCGTGTCACGGTGTTAGTGGTTAAACTCCTCCGAAATGGATCGACCGATTTTCATGAAATTTTGTGTGCATATTGGGTAGGTCTGAGAATCGGATAACATCTATTTTTCATATCCCTAAATGTTAAGAGGGCGTGGCAAATAGTTAAAATTGAATATTTAGGTACATATTGATCGTAGAGGAATAAAATTTGATGAGTAAGTTCGTAGAGTCAATATCGGACGAAGATTTCTAAGTTGATATGACCAATTTCCGACAGGTGGCGCCACTGAAAATTACTCAAAATGAACTAAATCGTAAACTGTGAATTTTATCATATTATGATCTTTAGCAAAGTTGTTGCGCATGAGCCGACGAAGGTTTCTAAGGCGGTATGACCAATATCCGACAGGTGGCGCCACTGGAAATTACTTAAAATGAATTAAATCGCAAGTTGGCAAAGTTGTTGCGCATGAGTCGACGGGTTTCTAAGTTGGTGCGATTAATTTCCGATAGATGGGGCCACTGAAAATTATTCAAAATGAATGAGAAGCAATTGGTCGGCGTACACCTCAAGCACCGCTGAAAATAACATTACGGGCCTCAGAATCGGACGAGCAATGAGCATTGAGACTGGAAAATCTTCGAGTACATGCCGCTAAGACCCGTACGCATGAATCATTTGACCAACGACGCCCGTTCGTTTGAATCATCTGGACAACGGGAAACAAAATCAATAAAATTATTCAAAATTAATTGGATATTTAAGCAATGTCTTTCCTTCAAATTTATTTTAGTTGGCGCCGCAGCAACGCGCGCAGGGTACTGCTAGTATCATATATAATTGTACAAATAATCATTGCAAAGTCGCTTAGTTCACCTATGTGGTAAACATCAGGATGAATTTTTCTTCTCCGTCATAGTTCTCAGCAAGCCATGTTTGAATATGTACAAAGGCAAAAAAAAATGGTCCGTAAGGTTAACGAATTTTTAATATTTCGATTCCTTCCTTCCTCTAGACAAGGACCCCTCTAAAGGACAGCATAAATATCAAACATAATGGGAAGCTCTGTATGCGTTAAGTTCCCCCTCAACTATATCCAATGCCAAAACCCAATATACATATTTACATAGAAGAACGTATTTATAGACAATAACATATGGTAACCCTGTCATCCTAGAACTTGCCAAAGTACGAAAAAAGAAGATAGAAATGCCTTGTAATAAACCTATGGGTTATTAGCAATACGTGTATGAAGTTTTCAATTAATTTTCTTACTAATGCTTGACCTAAACACCGATATAAAGTTTTTTATCATATATTGATGGATTTGGTAAAGAATTATTTAGTACAAATTGTTTTCCTAGCACCAAGCCTTCCTGTCCTATGTAGATTGTCTAAGCAGTAAGGGCGAGTAGCAAATCGCATATTCCGCCATACCTTATAGAGCGGATTAGCCTCCAAACGATTACGGAATGCTTCTACCTCTGGCGAATCATTTTGTTGGTGTTTCGCTCTAGACTTATCTGGGTTCTATTTGTGCGTCTATTTGGTGTATTTAAATAATGTGTCCTGTGCCCGTAAAGCTTTCAAATGTAGCTACTTGCCGGTAGGATTTGAGATGCTGAAATTGACTTCACACCACCCCCCGGATAATAGTTTTATGCGAGATATCTTGAGCAAATTATAACCACGGCGAAAAGGTTTCATCTTTACAATACATTTTTACTAGTCCAAGGACTGTTGAATAAATTTGCTGTTATCGTATCGTTGGCATAAGTTGACATTAGTTGGCAACACTGATTCCATTCCATATTTACCTACAAATGTTTCTATTGTAGTTGTTTTTGTTCTTAATTTCTGTTACATTACAAGCCAAATCGTTTGTAAATTCGATTTGTTCAGTGAATATTTAAATTTCAACGATTTTAAATCGTTTTTTTTCAGCGAACTGGTTGGCTTGTTGTTGGTTATTGTCGCATGGCCGATTGGTTGATTGCTGAACGGCGATAACCTTATCTGGTGTACAAAACTACATGAAACAAGTGACAACAGTGAAGTGTCACGAAAGCCATGGAATTTTATGGCTCAAAGACACACAAGTACATGGCAAAGTAAAAGCAAACATCAACAACAACAAGAACACAGTGTAAGTAATAAAAACTACCTACTCATTTACAAAAGGGTGGCCCCATGTGTGGCGTTTTTGAAATCTTACAAACACAAGAATCACATGCTATGGTAATCCTTCTTTTATGTTTTTTTCTGTTCTCTTTTATAAGAGAGGCATAGGTACCGCCATGAAATAAAATAAAACCGGCCAATACTTAAAGACTATGACGTTTGCCTTGTCTTTGTCGGCGGAAATGTTTTCATAATGCTTTCCGCCACTGTTTTGGAGTCAATTTCCTCAAAAGAAAGAAGGCGAAAAAAAATTACGGAACTTTTTATCCAAATTAAATAACAACAACAAAGAGAGAGAGAGAGAGAGAGAGAGGGAGACTCCAAGTAAAGGAAACATTTATACGAATGAACAGCATCAATGAAGCAATTGAAGATGAACATGTGTTTGTAATTAAAGTTTTTCAACTGCAACAACAAACACAACAACACAACAGATTTACATGAAAAAGCCTGCTTATGTTCGTGTTTTTTATTTTCTTTGTCGTTTATTTTCGGCAAACAATTTTACGCAAAGAATAATTAAAGCAGCCAAAGAGTGAAAGAGAGAGAGAGTGAGAAAGAGCCCCATTTTCTTAAGTTTTTTTTAAATTTTTTTAGAATTCTTTACTTCTTACAAGTAAATATGGTTGCATGTGCATGAGTAACAAATTTGTACTCTCTAATCATGTGAAAACTTGTACACAAAGTTACAAAAGTTTTCATACCCTTTGAAAAATCTTGTTTCATTAGTTTTCATTGTTTTTAATAAGAAAAAAACAACTTAAAATATTTAAATTTCTTAATTAAAGACGATATAACATGAATATTTCACTTGTTGTATTTGTAATATGCATGTGACATTCTGAAATTAATTAAACTTACGTGTGTGTGTGTAAACTTTTGTAATTCAGTGTACTTTAGTATATGAACACTTTTTTTCATATAGAATTGCATTTGGCAACACCAATATTTCCGTTCTCTTGCAAACAGCACTTGATCCACTCATTATGCAATTTATATGTGTTTGTACCGTATGCATATGCATGCATGTATGTGTATGTAAGTTTCATTATTTATTTTGTATAGTTTGTGTTGATGTTGTTGTTGTTGTTGTTGTTTTACTACAATTAGTTGCAATTTCGGTTATCATTTAAAACACGTGCTGTGTTGACACTTGTAAATATTTAATTGACGGTTTCATTAATGTTCGTTTGCTGGATCGTACGCTCGTTCGTTCGTTTGTTCGTTCACTGCATTGCCACGCTATGCCACACATTGTTTCATTGTCGTTGCTTTTGGTTGTTGTTATTTTGTTTGTAATTTTTTTTTCTTCTCTTTTTCCCAACACTTTTTTTGTTTAATTTGTTGTAGTTGTTAAGGCTTAAACAAAAACCCAAAAAGAGAGCGAGAGTGCGAGAGTAAGAAGGCTTTAATAATCGTTTGTAAAGGTGTAAGAAAGAGCAGTTGATATTGGAGTTGTTTATCGGTGTAAAAACACTCACACAAACATACATACATAACAACTTTGCCGTTGTCCAATGTCTGGTGTTTCGTTTTCTTTCGGTAATTGATGTAATGTGTTATAACAACAACAACAACAGCAATAGCAATAATACTAATAAAGAAACAAACAAAAACAAACAGAAAAAAAGAAACAATTTTTTGGTGTTAAATTTTTAAATTATTTATACGCTGACTGTTGTTGTTATTGTAATTGCTTATCGATGAAATGTTATGTTCGTGTAAAAGCAAGTGAAATTGTACTAGAGACAGACACAGAGAGAGAGAGAGAGAGAGAGAGTAAATAGGCTGTAGGAAAATAGTTTATTACAGTTTACAGTTAGTTTTGTTTGTTTGGTGAATTGTTGTTATTGTTGTTGTTGTTTTTAAGGCTTTAATTTTTAATTTTGTGCATTGCAGTTCATTTGTCATTTATTTTTGTAAAGTTTTGCTTTGCATTTGTTTAAGGCAATGCCGCTGTTTGGTGTAATGGCTGGCTGGTTGGCTGGCAAAACAGTTTTTGGTGTTAAAATTTAATTATGTTTTCCAACTCACGCACATACATACATGCGTACATGTTGTTTGCTTTTAAGAGTAAATGTTTTTAAAGTGCCGAATACAACTCCTTAAGGAATGTTGTTGTTGTCAAATCAAAAAAGACTTAAGAAATGTCACTCTAAATAAAGAGTGACTCTCCACGTTTAGACAAAAACGATCTTTAATTTGTCATTAATTTTGTTCATTAAAAAAACAAAAACAAAATCAAAACCAAAACGTAATGCAAAGAAGGAGAAAAAATGGATTTTTATGTCACTTAGCCTGCCGTTGCCTTAAGAGCTGTTTATACATTAATGGTCTATTTAAATATACTAGATTTGTTATGTACCAGAGATCAGCAATGAGGATTCAAAAAGATGAGTAGAATCGAATCAAACTCATAATTTCTGATACTTATAAGCATTCATACTTATTTTAAATATCATGGAACCCCTGTACTCATATTCAAAGTATGAAGTACTCATCATATTCATACTTAACAACACGTATGATGTTGTTGATTTCGACTCTCCATAGCTCAACATATACACGCACCACCAATAAGTATGATTCGCATACACACATAATTGGCCACTACAATCCTCAGTCAGGATTACGGCCTAGCTTCTCACACCACTCATGTTGTGTGCATTAATTTTATACTTGAGTGGCGGGACCTACAGTTTAATGTCGACTCCGAACGACAGATTTTTTGAGAAACTTATTCATGGTAGGCTTATTTACTCTCAGAGTTTTTGCCAGAAATCTGCTGAGAGGAAGTCGCCGAAGAAATATTTTCTTTTTCATATTTCGATTCGATGTCTGTCCTGGGGTTCGAACCGGGGCTTTTCGTCTAATAAGCGAACACACTACCCACTAGACTACGGCGACTAATTCGCATACGAACACTAAAATACTTACTAGAAGGTTGTGTGTTTGCTCTGCTTGCTGCTCTGCCTTTTTTGCTTATGTGTCTTTTTTCTTTTGTTGTAAATGCAACAACAACTAAGCCTAAGACGAGTCACTCGAATCATTTATATGTATTTTTCTAGAGTTATGAATCTAAATGAGTAGAGGCTTATGAATCAAACATATTTCGAATGGTATGAGTTTGATGTCAACGTTGTACTCATACTCATTGCAACCTGTACTTATAAATCAACGTTGTGGTGAGTATGAATGAATCAGAGTACATAGTTAAATGTCAATATTGTTGACTCACTAATATTCAAAATTTCATGAGTGCTTATGAGTAGCGAAAAAACAATTCTTTGCTGATCTCTGGTTCAGATGCCAGAATATAGCCAAAGATTGTTAGCTTGCTAGTTGTAAAATAACATCTAGGACTGGTTAGGGCAATATACAACCTTATTTCACTCTCCACTCTCGGATACGAATGTCTCACTTGGGACTCCGTCCTGCAACGTATGGCTTTCAATACTTTTTTTTCGTTTAACATCCTGCAGTATCTGCTGATTCTCATTTGCAGCCGTATTAAAACTGAAAGTGGCAACCAAATGTTTACTGGTTTCTGTTAAAGCATCAGCAAAAAAGAAAAAAAATATTCGTTTTCTGCTTCTTTTTTATTTCTGATTAAAATTTTCTACATTTTATTTGTATCTCTTCTTACTTTTGATTTTATAAAAGAAAAGAAAACAAAAGAAATGATAAAAAAATAAATGTTTTTGCCAGTGCCACAATTTTTTCCATTTGACCCTTTAGCATACAATGTGGAAAAAAAGAAGAGACAATCCTGACAACCTAAAGGACAAAACCTGAACAGACAAGCATAAAACCCAATGAAATTTAAAGCCTTAAAATACGCATCCAGCATACGTACTATAAGTATAATAGAATAGCCCTGAAGTATAACAGGAAGAAGAAGATGAAGAGGAATAGGAATTCAGATGTTTTATTTGCAGTCACAGTCACATATATTTTGTCTTTAAAAATACAAAAAAAAATAAATAACATTTTGGACAGTAAAACAAAGACTCTGTATTCTGTTTCTTGTTTTGTTTTGTTTTTGATCAAACAATTTCAATTCCATAGAATTTTTCAACATTAAACAAATGCAACAATCCGCCAACCAACCAACCCGACCAAACAACATAAAAATGTTTTGAAAATGAAATGAAAAAATCTCCTAATTGGTCTAAAATTCCAATCTAACAAGCTGGGCTGGCTGGCTGACTTCTTGCGTTCGATTTTATTTTGTTTCGTTACGTTTTTCTACCAATTCCATCCAACATTTCTTCGCCAGCAATTTCCAACCAATACAATCAATTTTTTCTCTTCTTTGTTTTTATCGAATAATCGAATATAAAAGTGCCTCATTTTGATCGTTAGGGCAACCAAACTACACTTAAATTTATATTTTCCTCTTCTTCTTTTTAACAGATGCTGATCACTCACCCAGGGATCACATGCCCCAGGATTGCCAGGACTTGACAATCAGCATCAATTCTTGGCATTTAAATATTGCCTCGTTTTCCACATAACCTGGGATCCAGGTTCCCTACTCAGCTGTTTCTACTGCCCAATAGTATGTGGTCAGTAGTAATAACACAGTTTCCCAATTTCTCTCGGAATTTCTAAGGAAGCTCCTATGCATGCTTGTCACATCAGTAAGATTATCTGCCACGTAGAAGCTCCGTTGTTTAGTTTCCTTTTGTTTCTTGTTTAGCAGGTTCAAAATATTTCATTCTAAAATCAAAGCCTACCGCTCATGTCCCCACATATGTTCCATGACCCATCTACATATCACAAAGAGGTCCCTCTTTGAAAAATCTACGTAGTTTAGAGATTGGTTCATTCACTTTTATTCACAGTAAATTTATTGATAACTTGCATATTTTACAGTAAATTTATCGATGTCTTGCATACATCACAGTCAATTTATCGATTACTTTCATATTTTACAGTAAATTTATCGATGACTTGCATATTTTACAGTCAATTTATCGATGACTTGCATATTTTACAATAAATTTATCGATGACTTGCATATTTTACAATATCGATATTTATCGATGACTTGCATATTTTACAGTAAATTTATCGATGACTTGCATATTTTACAATAATTTTATTGATGACTTGCATATTTTACAGTAAATTTATCGATGACTTGCATATTTTACAGTAAATTTATCGATGACTTGCATATTTTACAGTCAATTTATCGATGACTTGCATATTTAACAATAATATTATCGATGACTTGCATAGTTTACTATACATTTGTCGATAACTTTCATATTTTACAGTAAATTTATCGATGACTTGCATATTTTACAATAAATTTATCGATGACTTTCAGATTTTATAGTAAATTTATCAATGATTTGCATATTTTACAATAAATTTATCGATGACTTGCATATTTTACAATAAATTTATCGATGTCTTGCCTATTTTACAATAAATTTATAGATGACCTGCATATTTTACAGTAAATTTATCGATGACTTGCATATTTTCCAGTAAATTTATCGATGACTTGCATATTTTACAGTAAATTTATCGATGACTTGCATATTTTACAATAAATTTATCGATGTCTTGCATATTTTCCAGTAAATTTATCGATGTCTTGCATATTTTACAGTAAATTTATAGATGACTTGCATATTTTACAATAAGTTTATCGGCGGCTTGCATTTTTGTACGACCAAGACCAGTATGTCTCTCAGTATATGTGCTCAGAGTGTAATGACCAGTAATGACTCTGACAACGGCACTAAGCGTGCTCCTTCGTAGTGCGTTATATTCGTAGTTGCCTATATAACAGTAAAGGAATGTAATAACAATAATTTCACTTCTGAGCTTGGAAGTTCTCAATGCAGTTTTCAAAACCTCGATGCCTGTACCATAACTGGTCAAATCTTCTTCGGCTCTGTAATATTCCTGAATGCCACACACTAATGGTCCGATACTTATGTGTTTGGAAAATTGTACCACTCTGCCATTGGTTGAGAGCTGTAGACTATCACAGTGTCCATTTCCCCTACGGACGTTGGCTAGTATTAGCTGCCCAGCCTTTACAGGTGTAAGGTTCAATGAGAAGAGGCTAGAGCTTCTGTTTTTGTATAAAATAATGGACTTATTTCTACTGCAGCTCTATAATTCGAGACACATGTTGCGTTGAATTATAAGTTGTTTGGTTGCCCTGTTGCGATCACTAGTTGCGTATTGTTTATTTGTTTTCTTTTTTGTTTTTTTGTTATTTGTTGGGTGAAAAGAGAAGTGAATTTTTTTATATGTATTGATTTTGATTTTGGATGTTAGTTTTTTTTTTGTTCGATTTTGTGTGTGTGTGTGTGTGCTTTTTTTTCAATCACATTTTTGGCGAGACATTTAACAACAATCCGGCGTATTTTAGCCACCACAGGCAGAGGCAAAAATGGAGAGAAACAAGCATTTGATGCTGCAATCCAAAACCAATCGTATTCGAAACGTGTAATCGTGTGACCAAAAATGAAAACTAAATTTACCAAAAAATTTAATTTTTTTTTTCTTTTTAAATTAAACAAATCGATAAAAACATACACACACCACATTCACAGATCGAAGACACATAAAATAACCATTTTCTTCGTTTTTTTGTTTTTGTTTTATTACGTCGTTAATATTGGCAAAACGAAAGAAATACAAAAAAAAATCAAATTGAATTCAACAACATTTTTTAACCATTTTTCTACAAAAAGTTTTTTTTTTGTTTGTTTATTTATTTTTTTAGGAAAAACGTTTGGAATTGTTATCGAGAGTCGGTCGTTTTATAAGGATTTTGCAAAACATGCATGTTTTAATGTTTCCATTTTGTTTTGTTAACCATTTTGTACACATTTTTCATTTCAATTTTTTCTTTCATGATTTTTTTTTTTTTGCAATTAAACGTAACAAATAAAACAAAATTTACAAGAAATACTTTTACGGATATTTTCCAACATTTCTTGTGTGTGTGTGTGTGTGTGTGTGTTTTTTCTTCTCGCGATTATTGTTTTTTTATTGTGGCAATTTTTTGTAAAATACTTGCCACCACATTTGAAGAGACTTGCTACATAACAAAAAGTGCCTTATAAAATAGAAACAAACGAACGAACGAGAGAAAAAAAAGAAGTATTTTTGTTTATTGTAAAACAACAACAATCAACATTTTTGTGTCAATATTTTATAAATGATTGAAATTGAAAGGAAAACAAATAAATAAACGAAGAGTAAAAACAAAAAAATAATTAAAAAACTTCCGTTTCATTTGTAGTGAGCGAGTGAGTGCGGTACAATAAGAATAATGACAATAATTTTGTGGCACATGTTGCAAAGTGCTTTAAAAAAGCAAATAAGTAACCGGTAACGGTAAATAAATAAAAACACAAAACAACACAGAAAAACAAGAACACTTTCCTTATATGTACATATATGCACGTATTTGCTTACTTCTTTGCATTTGTTATTGTTGTTTTTATGTTTAATTGCATGCAAATATTGCAATAAAATCAACCCCCCTTCTTTGCCTATTCAAAATATTTCTTTTCTTTCAATTTCTTCTAATGTATGCTTACCGTTACGACACCGTTATTTTAATACACTCAACAGTCGAACGGACACAAGGGGATAAAATGTATAAATTTCATCTTTATTTCACATTTTTGGGGTTTGAAAAACAAAACAAAACAAAAAAAAGAGAAACAAAAATTAAAAATGGCTGCCTTCAATATCCTTTTTTCGTTTGTTCGTTCTCCTTTACCTAATTCCCCCAATTGAGTGTGTGTGTAAATGTGTGCGTGTTTGTGTTTGTGATTTGCACGTGCTGCCATCACATTGAAAAAAAACATACAAAGTTGCCAGATGGTTCTCCATTAGAAAAACGCTTAAAAGAAGATTAAATTTCCATAAAGAGTTCTTCAATTTATTTTTTCCATTACATTGATTGGGCTTAGAAGAAAGACTGAAGTAACCGGTAATAACATTTTTTAGAATATTTTTTCCTTTCTTGCAACACTGTTGCAGTGAGTGCAAACATTTTTTCTTCCTGGAGGCACTGGTGGTGGTCGGAAAAATTCGTTTCAAAAAAATAAACGAACATTCTTTTACTAATTCGCATATTCTTTTTTCGTTTCCGGTTTATATAAGTAAAAATTTAAGCCATGTTTGTTTTAAATAGGAATTTATGGCGTTGTGTATGGTGTGAATGGGATATGGGATGGTTGTTTGTTGTTGGGTGTGTGTATGTGTTGCTGCTTGGTGTGGGTGCGTTGTAGTTTCCCTGTAGGAGAATGAGTAGCTAACTACAAAAAAAACCAACTTTAAGTTAGCTTTTATTTACTAACTTTAAGCTAACTACTACTCAATGCAGAGTTTTCATTAACTGAAGTGTATATTCTGAGCAGTTTTGTCAATCACAAATTTGAAAATTTTAATTTTGGAAAATTTTTAAAAATGCTGTTGGGTTCAATTGGATTGGGTACATTGTAATATTCTAATAAATTTGAACGCATTTTTCACGTCGTTACCGTGTAATCATACCTCCAAAGCGACAAGCAATTGGTCGACCTACACCTCAAGCATGGAAGAAAAGAGCATTACGAGCCTCAGAATCTCAGACTGGCAACAAGCAATGAGACAGGAAGTCTTGGAGTACATGCCGTTGAGACCGGTTGGCATGAATCACTTGAACAACGAGAAGTGAGATTAGAAACTGATCGAATGCGTACTACTTAAGCCCGTTCGTCTGAATCATCTGGAAAACGGGAAACAAAATCAATAAAGTGATTCAAAATTAATTGTGTAGTTAACTTTAAGTTAGTTGTAAAGTAATGTATAGAACAACTGACTACTGCCTAGGACATCACAATGTTAAAATAGTTAGTTGCTGCCATTGAAAAGTAATCCAAGTGGTAGTCAGCACTAGTTGAGAAATAGTTAGCTTAAATAAAGTTAGTTTAAAGTTAACTATTTTTCCGACAGGGTTGTGTTGGGTTGGTGTAGGTAGGAGTTAGTAGTGAGAGGGGGTGAGGAGAAGTGAACAAAAGGGAAAAAAGGAGGTTGTAGTTGTTGTTGTGTTGTTGCTGCAAACGCTCTTCGTTGATGTTGGAATTTGGATCCATTATACGACGGACGCAGAAATAAATTGCTTTTTTAATTTTTTTTTTCATTTTTGTTTGTTTGGAAGTGTGGTGAATTTCGTTGTTTTGGTGAGTTTCCAACCTGTGGTGAATTTATCCGGTGTGGTGAATAAAACCGAAACTCATCAAAGAGCCGTTATTCGAAATGGTACTGTATTACCATATATCGATGTACTGTATACGGTGAGTTGGGCGGTGTTGTCCAGAATAAGTTTTTTTTCACCTTTGTTAGCGGAGACATTCACCGACATATATGTTTACCATTATATACTGTACTACCAACAGTGTGCTTTGTGTTTGGATTAAGGATTGAAACTGCAAATATATCTGTTCTATGCATAGTTTGAGAGCCACTGAATAGTTTAGTGTAATGTATATACAATATGCGTACACTTAAGTTTATAAAGTTACTAGTTGACAACAGATGGAGCTGTATGGATTCAGGTTTAAATCTTTACTAAAGTAAACATGTCATTTCTCACTAAATATATGTAGGTTTGAAAACGTTAAAAAAGACTGCCATAATTTTGTTGCCAAACGTTTAAGGTAGTTTACATTACTAAATTCTTGTTCGTCGAATAGCCACTGCCTTATCGTCTCACATACATACATACATAATTGGTCATTAGAATCCTTCAGTCAGGATTACGACCTTGCTTCTCACACCACTTACGTTGTGTGCGTTCATTTTTATAGATGAGTTTAATTAATATTGATTCCGAACGACAGATTTTTTGAGGAGATTTCGGAACTGCGATTTGCACCGAGGCCTCTAGTCTAATAAGCCAAAGTCTCACCATGAGCATACTAAGCAGTTAGATTTTTTGATTTTTGTACCCAATTGAACCATTCATTGGGCAAAACGAATTTAAAAACAGTTTAGATGGAGTTGAATAAGTTATAGGCACGGGGATATGTAAGTATAACCGGAGTAATAATAATCAGTTTCGCAGCGGCGCAGAAGTATCTCTTCCACCCGCTATCTCATCTTGGTTTGTAATACACTCACTGAAAGGCAGTGGATTATGCAAACTTTGGCTTGTATTATATTTTATAATACATTCACGAAGTCGCCGTGGTCTAGTAGGTAGTGTGTTGGCTTATTAGACGTAAGGCCCGAGTTCGAATCCCAGGTGAGACATCAAAAACGAAATATGAAAAGTAAAAAATATTTTTTCGGCGACTTCCTCTCAGCAGATTTCTGGCAAAAACTCTGAGAGTAAAAATTGCCATGAAAAGCTTCTCAAAAAATCTGTCGTTCGGAGTCGATTTTAAACTGTAGGTCCCGCCACTCATGTATAAAATTAACGCACACAACATGAGTGGTGTTGAGAAGCTAGGCTGAAAGGTTGTAATGGCCAATTATGTGTATGTATGATCGCTTGAATAACCGAATTATTATAAAGGGAATGTAGATCACAGTTTTTAACAACTACCACCACAAATTATCCGTCCGTTTATGACATCAGAAAATGGATAGAAAATCGTTCACTTACAAATTCAATTAAACGCCGTTTTATTTTCTTTCAGTAACTGTTTTTTGTTTTGTTTTTTTCATTCATTATATAATTTTTTTTTATTTTTTTTATTAATTTTTGTTGTTTTTTCTTTCAATATTATATTGGTTTTTGTGTGTGTATATTTTTATAATAATAATATATATAATATATATCGATTTTTGTTATTTTATTTTTATTTGTTTGTTTGTTGTTGTTGTTGTATATTTATCAAAATAAATTTTGTATAAAAAAAATTAAGAGAGTAAGAGATTGTAGTATTGTTGTATAAGAGATTTAAAATTAAAAACAAAAATGTTAAAAATATTACACAACTTGATGTATTAAAAATTAATATTTAAAATTCTAAAATTTAAAATAAAAAACAAATTTTTAAAATCATTTAAAAAAATTAAAACGAATGTAAAAATATGCACTCCTGCTGTTATGTAAAAATATTTTATTTACCTCATATACATACAATTATTTTTATAATTATTAATAATAATTAATAATAAATACATACAATTTATTAGTTTAGTTTAATTTAGTTTAGTTTAGTACATCCTACACTTATCAATACAATTAAATAAATTGGATTCCTTAATGTAACAAACAATCAAACAAAACGACGAAAATTTTGTAACCTACAGAGTAGAGCCTATCACTATACATACTATCAGTGTTTCATACTTTTACGTTACGTTACCATATAATTCATTTTATTTTCTTTTCTTTTTCACTATAATTATATTAGTTTTGTTTGTTTGTTGTTGTTGCCTGTTTATTTATATCATAATATTCATGTCATTTATTTTATTTATTTTGTTGTTATTTTGTAAGAAACTTTCACAGAATTTTTACGACCATTAAACATGACAACTTTAATTATCAACTACAAGGACTTAGAAGTACTTTTTTCCACACTCGATTTCTTTATTTTTTTTTCTTTCCGTAAAACTAATTTAATTACAAACTTATAATTCATACTTAAGAACTTACTTAAAATTTAACAAAAAAATAATACATAATTATAATTCATTGAAAATTAATAATAATTTAAAAATTTATCACGTAAAATTCGATCGTTCACAATTTAAATGCAACTCAAAATTTTGCATGAGTTTTTTATTTCATATTTATTTTTTTTTTTGTTTTCTTATTAATAATATTGTAATTGCAAATTTTATAATTTAATTTAATTAATTAGTTTTAGTTTTTCACAATTTTGTTAATTTTAGTTTTCTGTTTAAATATAAAAAGAGATTCATTGTATGAGTAAGTAAGTAAGTGTTACAGAGATAGACAGTGACTGTTATTGAGGGTATGAAGAATGAAAATACATATTAACAGTGTTTTTTTTTTTGTTATTTTATTTTATTTGGCATTTCTTTAATTAACAAAAATATATTTCCATACAAAACGAAACAAAACTTTTAAGCACTTGGCATAAGAAATTATATTTAAAAAAAATTTTTATTTTAATCGAATTTCATTAAGAATTTTATAAAATTAAATAAAACAATACTCCAGAGTTCATGTTTATACTATAAATAATCAGTTCCTGTTCCTCAAAATTAAAAAAAAAAAAATATGTAGTTCCCTAAATTCAACATCCATTTGCATTGGTTTAAAACAGATGAACTGCATCTAAACTTTATAAATTATTGTGCATTCAAATGTAAAGTTTGAGAGCACTTAAAGAATACTATTCCACCTATGTTACTAAACCTCTTAGCGTCTTCTTTACCTTACAACCGCCTCTCAGAATCGCAGATTACACAAATGAGTGTCGTCAGCAAATTACATAAAAGTGTAAGATAGGTCCCTAAGGCTTTAGTTATAAAAGTAGAGAGAGAGAGAAAATAGAAGGAATCCTCTATTAGACTCAGTTTCAATTTATCAAGTCTTGAATTGAAATCCAAAAGGTGTTAGAAAACGAGGTCGGTCAGACAAAGGCCAACCGAAGAGGGCGCTTAAAAAAATAAAAAACATTTCTGAGCTTTTTCAGACATTTTGAAATGCTTTCTCTTTTTGCAAAACAACTACTTTCCCTTCTGTTTACTAAAAGCAAAGAAGTTTAAGGTAAGCAAGGGAAAATTACGCGGCTTTAGGGATCAGCAATAAAGCGTTTTTTCGCTACCCAATCCTGCAAACCTGCAATTGTGAATATAAATAAGTCAACAATATTGAAATTAAACTATGTACTCTGATTCATTCATACTCACTATATTACGTTGATTTATAAGAACAGGTTGCAATGAGTATGCGTAAAACGTTCACATCAAACTCAAACCATTCGAATTTGATTCATAAGCCTACTCATACACCTACGTCTATATGTTGAGAGTCGAAATCAATAACATACTTATTGTTAAGTATGATGTATGATGAGTACTTCAAACCTTGAATATCATTAGAGGTTCCATGATATTAAAATAAGTATAAGTATAAGAAATTATGAATATGATTCGACTCTACTCATCTTTTTGAATACTCACTGCTGATCTCAGCTTCAGAAGTTCTATATTTAATACCTAATATTTTACTTTTTCTATGAAAAAAAAAAATTTCGTTAAATTATTTGCAAACATTTGAACGCGACCATCCGAACAGTGTGAATTTTTGGGAACTGATTACTTGTAAACTTAAATATTCGATTATTTCTTAAACATTTTTGTGATTTTTGTGATTTAAAATAGAAATGAAAGGAAAATATATGTTTTTTCATACTTAAAATACAAAACACTGAGCTTTCTTTTTTTATTATTTCCTGTAAATTTCATGTTATTCAAAAAGATTACATTTAACTTCGACTTTCGCTATCCGACTATGTGTACATATATGTTTTACATTTGTTGAGTATATTTTTCCTTGTCTTTAATTTCTTAATTTTTTTGTTTTGTCTAAAACTATTCCTTTTTTTCTTTTGTATATTAATTTTATAGAAATCACTAAAAACTACTGAACATTATTTTTTCCTTTTTTCTTTGTTTAATTTTTCATTAAATAATTAATTAATTATACATGAGATTATTATATACATTTTTTGTTTGTTTTGTTGTTTTTATATATAAAAAGAGAACATTTTTAATTTCGTCGTAAATGGCACAGGAGACATTAACATTAATTTGTTTAAATATTTCGTTTTTTTTTATGTTTTTCTTTTTTTTTATTCATTTTTTGTTTATTTATTTACTATTCGTTGATCTTTTGCAAAAAAAGATTTCATATGACTTCTTAATAATAATTTAAGTGTTTTGTTTTTTCATATCCTAATACTAGAAATATTTTGTTACGATTATTAAAATAAGAGCCTGGGATTTTTAAAGAAAAAATATTTAAAAATAAATGAAATTTTAATAACAAATTTAAAATATTCTAAACTGTAATACAAAGATTTTTGAATTTTGAATTTAATTTCAAAGAAAATTCCAAATAAAATCCTAATGTTGGTAACATCTGAAGACATTTTAATCTTTCTTCTCCGCTCGCTCTTTCTTTAATAATCTTGTTTTGTGTTATTAAATCTAACAATACAAAGATCATGATTTAATTTCGGTTTTTCTTCTTACATTTTACATTAAATAGTTTTATTTTTTTTCATTACATATACAATATAATTGTGTCTTTGTTTTTGTTTTTCTATTCATATAATATAAAATAATAATAAAAAAAATTTTGTTCTCTTCAAGAAAAGGCATCTTAGTAAACAGTTTTTGTTTTTTTTTGTTTTTTTTTGTTTCTTACTTCATCTTCTTCTTCTCAACATTTCTTCTTAAGACTACAATACAAGGAGTTTTTTGCTTGCTTTACTTACATTCTAAATCCATAATGAGCCTATAGTTTCGGTTATAATATCCATCACATCTTGCCTTTCCATATCTTTTAGTATCATTAGCAGTTCGACTATTGTCTGTGAGGCATGGGTTCTTTGACTGGCCCGACACTCCCACAGATTGAGTATTTGTTCGGTTGGCGATGGTTTCGTTGCGAAATACGCAATGTAACGATCTGTATTGAGTTTTTTCGCCAGCAAACGCCAATCCCGTTCATCTTCGCGTGGCGGATCCAAGGCGGCGCATATTCTCTTTTTGGTATCACGTGGCAGGTGTATTGTGTTTAGCGGTAGAGTGGCCTCATTCACATAATTCCCATGAGGATCGATGGTCACAGTACTCTGGCGTTCGAGTGACGAGTGGGCCGAGTGATTGGTGGGATGTGGTTGCTGTTGCTGCTGCAAGGGCAGCTGTTGTTGCTGTTGCTGCAATTGTCGACTTATGCTAAAGGAATGCACTTCAGAATATAAATGATGACTATCACTACATTGAGCAAAATCTACAGTTAAACTATTTGCCGAATACAATTGTTCATTACGTTTGATAATGAATTCACAGTGCAACACTGAATTGTTCGACAATATATGATTATACGGTATAATCTGTTCATGCAATTCAATTTCATTCTCTGTATCCCACATATCCTCCTCGGAATTGCGTAAACGTATATTCATATTGCTGTTGTTGAGATAGAAGGCAAACGCTTCACTCTCACCCATAAAGGAACCACCAAGTTTCGATTCAATGCTCGAGCATATATCACGGCTATTGGGAAAATCCTTGACTATATAGATGCGTAAACTGCAATTGGTGCTGGTGGGTGTAAATTGACTAAACGCTATCAGACGCATTTTCAAAGAGTTCTGTTGCACACAGCCGGTGATTAATTTCGGTTCGGCCACCACAACAAAACGTCCCAGTTGCTCAGTCATTATGTAGACATGTTGTGATTCTAATTGCACAAATACGGGCGTATTAATGGTCTCTTCGCCAATGGCTATAATTTTACGCCAATTGACATTTAGATCGTCATGATCATTGTCGGCATAGTAGATGAAAACATTCCATAGATTGGTGTCCAATAAACAGTGTGGTATTTTCAATATGACCGGCTTAAGGAATGTATAATTACGTGGGGCACAATGTACAATGGTGCTGCAAACAAGTAATGTTTCCGTATTGGGTATGGTTACGCGGGAGGTTTCATCGCTGACCAGCATTAAAGAGACATGCTTACGCATACTCTTGCCAATCGAGTGTTCGGGTATGTACAGCATTATTTCACCCGCATAGAGGTTCAAGGAGCCACCACTGCAATTGAGTTGATCGTATGTGGAACACTTAGAGGCTGAAAGGCCACCAATTTTTGCAGTAACATCGTAGGTGGAGTTGGCTTTAAATTCAAACAATGAAATTCAATAAACCAGAAGATAAATACTAAGACGAATATAATACTTACAGGTATCGGCTGTAGAGGTATCTGGTGTATCGGTAAGATAATCTACACTTAGGTCATCTATAGGATTTACATAACTAAGAAGAAAGTAATGAAAGAAAGTTAAGAAATTGTATAAAAAGTTAAGACGAAAATATGTATACTTTGCAGATAAGTTGGGTACATCATAATGATGTTCCGATATTGAACAGCCGCCATGATGGCTGGGTGGTAAGAAGCGATGGCCTGGGCTGGCATAATCATAATTATCATTGGCGGTTTCAATATGCATGCGCATATCCTTCTTGCTAATATCGGGTAAATATTTAGGATCCATTACTACATAGTAATAAAGAAATTATGAATAAATTTCTGTTTGGTTTGCATTAGTAACACGTTACACTTACCCGTTCTAGTCATATTATAGTGTTGATTGACGCGTATACCTTTGCGGGCACAACAAATCAATGCCGCTCCAAAGGCAAAAAACACCGCCGTCACAAAAGCCAAACCCAAATACAGTGTCCAATCGAAATCTGAAAAAATAAATACACAAGATATGTGATAATAATCTTTAAGCCAATTGCTTAATTTAATTGCAATGACTGTGACAGGGAGAGAGAGAGAGTGGGAGATTTTTATCACTGGTATGACCCATTAAATGGCCTGTTAATTGACGAATCTTGACGAATTGCCTGGCCACTGTTTTTGCGAACAACATTTTTGATTCTGTTTGCTGTTAATCAAAGAAATGATAAGAATCGTAAGCGGCTGGAGGGGGAGAGATGGTATGCTTGTTTAAATTCTAGCCTGTCATTACTACGCGGTAATTAATTTCCCCACAAAAATGTTGCAACATAAAAACCAGATGACATCCAGTGAAGCTAAAGCCAAAGCCAAAGCAAAAACGTAGGCAATAGAGTGCCTGCCTGCCACACATGACGTTGTTGCCGTCATCTTATTTAGTTTTTTCTCTTTTTTTTTCTTCTTTTAAAATTACAATTGAAACCAAAAGGATGTTGCTTGTAGACACACACACACACACCGAAGAGCATGCATAGATATGTGTCACAAACACAAAACAAAGGCAACATTAACAACCAACAAAAGCAACAACAATGGACTTCATCATCATTGCAAAGAAAGAGAGAGAGAGTGAGTGGGAGAGAGTGAGGGAAAACAGTACTGTGCTGATGATAATCACAAGGCTGATGATGGGCACACAGAGAAATTTGTTAAAAGTTGGATTGAGTGAGGAGCACAAACACACAGACACACACACACTCAGTAAGTTACTTAGGCTGACATGCAGGCAGTCAGCCAAGTTTTCAATACAATGAATTACAATAGAATGTAATGGGCTGGCAACGTCTGTGCTTATGTGTGTGTCTCGGTGGCATGAGGCGAAAATGTCAAGGAATATAGAATAAAATATTGTACATTTTCAATTTCAAAAACACAACAAACATTCATAATTCTCGTCCCACACTCTCTCTCTCTCTCTCTCTCTCTCTGTTCCTATCTCTCTTTGTTGCCACATACATACATACATACAAAAAAACATAAATAATATGCTGATGATGATGTGATGATGTAGTCAGCCAGCCATCCAGGCATTTAGTCAGTCATTCAGTAAAAAATGTTTTTTGCCATATTTTGTTGCAACTAAATACTATAACAACAAATACAAATACAGACGATACATACCATCCTTGCCTATTTGACAATACTCTCCACGACATTCGGCTGTCTGTATATCTTTTCCACTACACTGAGCTTTGATGCCACCGGGAATGAGAAGACCGGTGTTGCCAATGTTGCCACTAGTCAGGCTGCCAACAATACCGTTACTGGATAGACCGCCAACACTGATACTCAGACCGTTATCCTCATCATCAACTAGAATGGAACTGCTACTGCTACTTGTTGTCGTAAGACATTTCCGCCGTCTTATTTGTATGCATTCGGCTGAACAAGAGCTCCATTCACTCCAGGCCGACCAGCGTCCCGCTGTGAAAATGACAACAACAACAATAACAACAATTAATTTAAAAAGCAAAGAAACAATAACAAACCGAAAATATTAAAAGAAAAACTGCATAAGAAAGAATTCAAAATTGTTTTCCTTCGAGTTTTTGTTTTCTTTTCGGTTTTTTTTTTGCAAACAATGTAGTCAACTAAAGACAAATCTTGGCTTAACAATAGAAAAGCATAAAAGAAGAGTAAGAGTGAGAGATGAAAAGAAAACCGGAATAGAAATCAAGAAATTAATATTTTAAGCTCAGTGGTGGTTGTGGCATCAGCAGAATACTGATGAAGACATGTTCTTAAATTAAAACTCCAATCATTTTTGCGACTGACTGTGCTGGCACTAATGCCACTTCTGCTGCTTTTCTATTAACATACCCCCCCATTTTGGTATTGTGATAATCACCACATTATTGTCCTCATAATCATTGCTATTGTCATCACCATTGTCATCGTCATCACCATCATCATCATCATCATTATCTGCAACATAATTGTGATTATGATTTGAAGGAGCATTAAATCAAAAAGACTCGACTCTTTCAAAGCTTTTCAAAGGACTTGCACTCCAACTCCAACTCGAACTCGAACTCATAACTCCCAGAAGTCCTTTCTGTACTTAAAGTTTTTCAATGATGTACCAACCGTGCATAGAACATAAATCCTTACGTTCGTTTCCCTTTTTTTTGTATGTTTTTTTGTTTGTTTGTTTGTCTCATGCTATCACCGCTTTGTTGTTGGTTATTGCTATTGTTATTGTTTTTGTTGTCATATTTATTGTTTTATAGTTCATAAAACAATTTCGTGTACAATCACTGACTGAGATAAACACATCGAAAGTAAGAGAGCGAGGATGAGAAAGCGAGAGAGAGAGGTGGGAGGGATAGAGACAGGGCGAAACATAGAGAAATTAACATGTTTTAACAATAATTCCCTTAAACAGCTCAACTAAATACAACAGGCAACAGCAGGAGAATCTTAAAAATCTTGCTTACAAGTGGTTTCTTAATGGCTTTTACCATTCCATTCTCCGTAGTGTTGTTACAGTTTTTTTCATTCATTCTTTTTTTGTTTTTTCTTTTTGGGAAGTAAACTTTTCCATCATAATGTACAAGACATTATAACAATACTAAAACAATAAAAACAATAACGACAACAACAACAATAAAAACAACATAAAACGAAAAAAAAGAAATCATAATTTATGCAATTATACAGTACAAGGTAAAAGTAAGACAACGACAGCTGGTTGTTATAGACAACAAACAGATTTACGAAAACAAAGTCAGAATTAATTAAGCATTGTAGTTAAATGGATGTGTAGGATAATGAGCGAAACAAAAAACACAAAACATTACGTTTTGTTAGCAGGAAAAAGGATTAAGACTGGCAAGCTAGTCATGATTTAAATTTGAAATACTTTATACTGACTTTGCTATTCTTAAATATTTAAAACATTGATAGTGATGGAATCCTTATAAGATGTACAGGCCCTCTCAAAGGCCAGAAGATATGTACCTACTACAAGCCGGGTACGTGAGTTGTATGAGCTCCCCAACGACATGGATGTTGTGCAGCGTATTAACATCTAGCGGCTGTGCTGCTCGGCCATGTCATTCGAATGGAGGATGATGCTCCGGCGAAACGGGTATTTGATGCGGGGATCTGCGAAAGTCGGTGAAGATGACGACCTTGTTTGCGTTGGAAGGACCAAATCGAGGAAGCCCTGTCATCAATTGGTGTGACCAACTGTCGTAGGCGCGTAAGAAGCAAAGGCGCCTGCAAGGGTGTGTTAAGGCAGACCGAAATCCATCAATCGGGTTATTAATGGCGAATTAAGTAAAGTAAATAAGTAAGCCTGGTACGAGCTGTACCATGTTGTTACAGAGCAACTGTTATAAAAACTTTAATGAAGTGAAGCAAGCACTAGAATGGGAACTCAATGAAAGAGTATGAGAAAAGAAAGAATGCTGCAGCCACTGTGCAATAACTTACTAGTCAAGATTACGGCGTCACTTCGGGCGTGCCCTGTAATTTAAAATCTGCTCGGAACTAAACATTTTTGAGCACTTTGCAATTCCTGGCAATTTTATTTACCTCACAGGGTTTTCACCAGAAGACTGCTGAGAGCAATTCCCCCAAGTATTGTTGCCAAAGCAATACCATCCTTTGCTTCGAAACGCTTTGAATTTTCCCAATTTACCTCCAGTGTTTTAACCAGAACTGACTGCCGAGAGCAATTCCTCAAAGTAATGTTGTCTATGCTTCGAAAGGCTTTGAATTTTTCCAATTTGCCTCCAGTGATTCTTTAGTTATGTTAGTGACAATCATTTGGGCTAGAGTTTGTATTCCAGTGCGACACTGACTGTTGCGCTTTCCTTGCTCAGACACTCTGAAAACCGTATTAGAGTATTATGGAAAACAAAATCTGATTTCTATGCCAGGGTTCGATATGAAATTGCTCTTAATGAACATATTTGGTACACTTTTTGATGTACAGTAGTTTTGACTTACCTGCACAACTAACTTTTGCAAGAATTTTTGTGCAGATAAGTCAAAAATGCAGCTAAATTAAATTTGTTACTTTAATTATAGATAACACTCTCAAAATTTTTGTGCAGGTAAAGGCAATGCACACGTAAATAAAAGGCAGCTAAATCAAAACTACTGTATCAGCATCAGATGTATATATGTACGTCAGGATTATTAAGTATTAAGTGGAGTTTATGGAGTCGACTAATCCATTACCCATGGTTTGGAATCGATTAGTTAGGTTAGGTTGGAGTGGTAGCTTTGATACCAAAAGCTTATTTGAGCACGGATAGCGGCCCGTTGCGATGCCACATGTGAACGCAGTCACTGCACTGACCAAGTTCCTCTAAAACAGGAAAGAAAAAGAAGTTGGCCAGCTTAAGGGCTGCACATTAAAAGCACGACTACCCCCACGCTGGAAAACCAGCCCGAAAGTTAGATAAACGAAGCTATATCCTCGACATCAGTGGATGATAGCTCTGTCAAGCTGACAAGGATTGGAGAGCCAAATAACTTATATCTGCACCTCGCAAGAGATAGGCATTAACAAAGAAAGTGGATAACAGCAAAGAAAATAAAGAATAAAGAATGTGCATTTCAACATATTTTGGAATATTTTTCAAAAATATTTCATGACGCGGGGGGAAAGATAGAAGGGAAGGGTACAGAAACCAAGAGCGTAACAATGCGTTGTTCTCATCGTGCGTTTTTGTTGTTTGACTACTTTCTTATTTATTCTTCTGAAACAGTGTTGCCACGAAGAAAAATTTTGTAACCAATATTTGTGAAAAAAATCACCATATAAGAAATAATATAACCAAAATTAAATTCGTAGACTTTTATTTTATTTTTTTCAAATTTAAATTATAATTAATAAGAAAAGAAACCAAAAATAGCTTTTTTTATAAGAAAAAAAAATAACCAAAACCAAAAAAATCTACACATCTACACATTGATCAAAAAAATAACCGATTTTGGTTAGAAATAACCAAAAACGGCAACACTGTTCTCGGCACAAAGAGAACATGATAAATATTATGAGAGGCATGTGTTAACCCAGAGGAAAATTGTTAGTAATATTTTAAAGTCTACTTATTAACCCAATAATATGTATATGTGAGCGAAAAATATAGAAAAATTGTACTGCGCTAAAAACCTAAAAACACCGTATTTAACTTGGCAAGTATTCTTCCAAAAATCGAAATCATTTCTCATTGATATTAGTGAATCATACTGTAATATTTCTTTGGGTGTAAAAATGTCTGAAAAGTCTGAAAAAAGTGACATGAACATTCTTCTTTAGAAGCTGACAAGCAACTGAATGCATTTTTACGCTCTCATGATGAGAGCAACACATTGTTACGCTCTTTGTTTGTGTTTATTTTCGTTCTGTCTTCCACCCCCCTCATTAAGAAATGATTTTTTAAAAAGATTTTGGTGAGAGCGGGTCGTGATGTTACAACCCGCCATAAGAAATTTAACTTCTACATAATGCGCATTCTTTATATCAATATTCTTTGATAACAGTCTCCTCTTCAGCAGCCAATCTGCACCCTCGGCAGAAGTCATTGGATAGGAGCTGCATCCATGTCTTTCCATTACACAATGACCTGTAAGCATGGCCACTGTGATCCAGATGGAGTCTTGGAATCGACAAGTTTCCAAAAAAAAAAAAAGAAATTCTGTTAAAACTTCAAACGATATTGTCACTTGGCAACGTTCACAATGTTTATCTTGTTTCTCATCTGTCTGTCATATGCTACAGAATTGAATATTCCACTGCTGAAATGAAATAGAAGAAATCCTTTACCTTTTAATTCTTTGAACACCCATATGAAAATATATAATTTCCCAGAATATTCATAACATTGCTTAGTAATAAATTCATTAATTTAACAATAAATTGTCTTCTTCAGTCTTTTGTTTGTTCTTTTTTTGGTTTTTTGTTAAACAAATCCCAAAAACAACTTTCCCAGAAAACTAAATAACAAAAAAAGAAAAAATCGTTTCTTTAATCGTTTTTATTAGAAATTAATTGTCGAATGAATCCTTAATCATGATGATGATGGCATTCGTGTCGTTTTTTTCTTCTTGTATCTCGAACATAATGTTTGTTTTTCTTGTAAATTTATTGGATTTATTCGCTTTTTATTGTTATTATTGCCGTAGTTGTTCTTGTTCTATGTTATTAAACAGCAACGCAATAACGTTACTACAAACGTATCGCAGTCGTAACGTACGTATGGAATTTGACATTAAAACCACCCCTACACTTCATAAGAACAACATGAGATGTGATGTGTTTAGATTGTGTATGTGTGTGTGTACGTGATGTTTAACTACTACATCACGGATGGTTATTTCCACTTAAACATTCTCATGCAGCTTTAGTTACACATGCGGGCTTTGATGATGTTTTTCTTTTTCGTTGTTTTTTTTTGTTTTTTTGTTTTTGTTGTTTTTTATTGAAAATACTGTTGCTTTTTTTATAAGCAACATTTCAACGTTTCCTTTTAAATCAAATGTATTCCATGAGTATCTTTAGTTTGGTCCATTCGTTGCTCTGCTGGTCTATTTATTTGACAATATAACTGCAGCAATGGTAACCCTTGTTGGTTGTTTGGTGGCTGGTTGTTCATTTCGTTGGTTACGGTTTTAACGCTGCAACGTTGGTCATCAGTATTACCATTAATGGCGCAGAAGTGTATGAATGAATGAATGCATGAATGAATGAATTTGATAGTCTCTGTATATCTTGTTTTGTTCTTCTTGTTGTTGTTGTTCTTTTTAGTTTATTGCTGATGTTGCTGATGTCTGCTGCCAATGTTTAGAAATTATAAGAATCTTAAAGGAATGAATTCTTAACATAACAGAACACACCATTTTTTAGGCCAATGCAACACCCTTTACTTAGGATTACGGCCTGGATTCTTGCATCACTCACGGTTACATACATACATACATAATTGGCCATTAAAACCCTTCAGTCAGGCTTACGGCCTAGCTTCTCACACCACTAATGTTGTGTGCCTTAATTTTATACATGAGTACCTACAGTTTAAAGTCGACTCCGAACGACAGATTTTGAGAAACTTTTCATGGCAATTTTATTTCTTTCGCAGAGTTTTTGCCAGAAATCTACTGAGAGGAAGTCGCCGAAGAAATATTTTTTCATATTTCGTTTTAGATGTCTGGCCTGGGGTTCGAACCCGGGCTTTATGTCTAATAAGCGAACACACAACCTACTAGACTACGGCGACTGCTCACGGTTGTGTACGTCAATTTTATCAGTGAGTGCCGAGGTCTATAATGCAATGGCAAATTTGAACGATTGATTTGGGAAGCTTTTGTGAAAAGACTGTTTAGAGCTTTAATTCTTCCCTTTAAGATGTCACCAATAAGGCTTGAACTCTCTATTCATCGCTCAATAAGCCAAGAGATTGACCTGTAATGTGGTTCTATGTGAGGAAAACGAGTACTAGGTAAGAATATATGATTTTCGGAAACAAGCGCTTTACATAATACGCTAGTAGCGAAATAATAGTGAAGCCGCAAGCCCCATTGGGGCGATTGTTTACCCCACTATTGTACGTGGGGATTTAAATACACATTCCTAAAGAGCAGAAGCTCTATTTAGGAGGCTTCATTTAAAAGTCTATTACAGTCCATTACAAATAGAAATTTATAACAAAAGAAATGAAACAAAACGAGAATAAATTCTAATTGACGGATATTTAAATAGCTCTTGTACAAGCCATCATAGTATGTATGTCACTATACTTATAGGAAACTAAAGTGTAGACACGCAATACATTTGGTAAAAAGTATTTTTTGTTTTTGTTTTTTGGTTTGTTCGCATAAATTTCGTCCAATAAATTAAAAAAAAGAAGATTAATTGTAGTCAATTAAGAAATTCTTCTTAGAAATGAATTCATTCCTTTTCTTTTGAAATTATACCCTCCTCCGCCTCCCCCACTTCCATCGCTTCGTTTCCCTTTGCCCTGACAATGTGATGTGATGTTATGTTTCGTTATGTGCGTGCACAAGTGTGTGCGAGTGATGTTTCCGTAGCATTCCTGTCGATAGTTGGTGGATACAAATCAAAGTGACGTCATTTACAGAGTTCAGCTAAGAGAAGAAAAAAAAACAATTCGTTTTTTGGTTCGACTGTTTTTGAATGATGATGAACTAAAATAAAGTGGTAACGATTGAAACTGGAGTACAAAAGGAAAAATGGGAGGGGAAAAAAATACTGAAATTATAGTGCCAAACTTGTATTCTTGTTCGTCTTTGTTTCATTGTTGTTATGAACTTTGAATGGAGCACGGGTGGATAAGGGAGGGAGGACATAAGAAATCAACGATAGAAGTCGGACGAGAAGTAAATGACAGTGTTTTTATATGTTTTGGAGGGGAGGGAGGGTCGGAATACACTGTTTTATGTCTTTGAAATGAGCAATTTCTGTGATTTTTTTTCGCCCCCCTCAATATAAGTGCGTTGCTATTATTGTTCTTGTTCGTGTTGTTGTTGTCGTTGTACATTTGTGATGTTTGATTTGGGTTTTAAAGGAAGAGCATTTGCGGAGTGTGAGGGGATTTTTATATTGCTGTCATAGCAGTAACAGAGCAGAGCAAAGTGACAAATGTAGGGAAGTAGATGATTCCGGGGGGGAGGGGATGTTGCTATTACTATGCGAGAGCAACTGATACAGGATTCTAAAGACAGCAGCAGGAAAAGGGAGACAAAAGGATGGAGGGGGATAGAAACAGAAACGGAAATACGCTACACAACTTAACAAATAGTTGTACTATAACTTCCATAGTTGAAATCCATAAATTAGTTTATGGCGGCGAATCGTTATGGCGAAGAAAACAAAACAAAACGAAAAAAAACCAAAGAAATGCTTGATTTGTTTTCTTTGTTTTGTTTGGCAGCATGACAGTCAAATAGACAGGCTGACAGACGGTCGGACAGATAAATAAAGTGAATCTGACTCAGTTTTTTCTTTTTTTTTCCAACAGCACTGTATGTAATAAAGAGAAGAGCCCATGGAGAGGGGAGAGGGGGGGAGGGCTATGCAAGAGGTTAGATTAAGAATAAGTGACTGTAGAGTATGAAATTGAATAAAAATATACAGGAATAGTTAGTTTTTATTCTCTTCAATTCCGTTCTATTCTATTCGGTTCAAGATGATAAGATTGTTTTGTATTATTTTCTATCCTTTATTTGTATTTTTTTGAGGGTTTAAGAAGGACAGCACATCTTATAATAACAACTACAAACAAACTATTGTTGTATCAATGAAATAAAGAAGAAGAATAAAAGAATAAATAGTTGATTGAATGACTGACTGAATGAATGGATTGGAATGAAATAAAATATATGTTTGACTAAGTTTTTATGCCAATATCACTGCTTAATAATAATTATTTGCTTATCAATTTAAAGCTTAACTGCTGCTGCAAAATACTGATGTGTTCTGTAAGAAACTATTTCAAGTTTTCAATTCAATACGCAAACAATACACGATTGATTTTCAAAATTTTAGTATGTTTGTAGAGCATAAAATGCAGGGATAATGATGATGATGATGATGGCATTGGCGATGACTAAGTAAAGTTTAATGGTTATTTTATATTTTATTTATTCTAACTATGATGCTATTTTGTTTCCCCTATCCCCCCCCCCCCACCACCCCAAATGCTTAAGAAATGATGCAATCCACTGCAGAAAATGAGGGTTGAATTTTTCCGAATTTTATAACGTTTCTAAGAAAATACAGCCGGATGGTTAAACACAGAATAAAAGCTGGCAACGAACGAAAGGAACATTAATGCCTTTGCCGAACTTAATAGATAAAAAATTAATGACACTTTAAAACATAAAAACGCAGAAAGTTTTTATATTTTTATGTCGCAAAATGTGTCTCATAGCAATCAAAAGACAGAGTGAGAGAGAGTGAGAGAGAGAGACTTTAAAGGCAACACTATATGGGGGTTTAACTTTAAACAGAGATTTTCTTTGGAAGAACAATCACCACACATAAAGGATGTCTGGTGATTGTTTTATCACATAGTAAAGCAGAATTTTTGTACACTTTTTCTGTACATTTTTGTACATTTTCTTAAAGTGAAAATCTTCGTTTTCGGCAAATTGAAGAAATTAAAATTTTAACAAAACCGAACGAAATCCTTTATTGTTGCTTGAAATTGAAGACTTTATTTAACATGGCTTAACTATGCAATACTGCTTCATTTTGTAGCCATTTTGAAGACACAATTCCACATACTTGTGCTAAATTTTAAACCAATTTAATTAATCCTCAAAGGACTAAACAACTGATAATTACTTGGTGCCATATGCGGACTCAAAACCTCTTATAAAACCTTCTAAAAACCTTTACACTAAGTTCTCTGAGTGTCAGAGCAATTGACTAATTCTGGATAGTTGTTGTTGTTGTAACAATTGTGCTGCTGTCTCCAGAAGTGTCTCCCTTAGGAAAAAACTTCCGGTTGAAACAGCTTTCGCTAGGTTGACAATCTTTGGCCGATGAGTAACCGTGGGAACGCTGGATAGTAATCAGCAACAGATTTATTTTACAGAAATTAAAAATTTTGCCATAGAGCAGCAGCTTTTAGTAGATAATTCCCCGATAATCCTATCAACCACACAGGAAAACCGATATTACTCGAAATTTAGAACCCTGTGCTACAAAGCTGCAATGCCACAACTAGGGACACAAATTACAAACGAATTTTTTATTTATATTTCTTAAGACCCTTTTCTCAAAGGAATAAATGCAATAGTTTTCTTCTTTAAACTATCTTGTTTGCAAAAAATTAATAAAAAATTTAATTTTTCGTGTACTTACAACGCTTTATGGCAGGCATTTCAAAACCTTCCGTATTTACGATTTGTGTCTCATCGGGACAAGGTAGACAATCGGCTGATTTTTGTATTTGTGGTCCAGAACATTCAGCACCACCATTCATGGGTATAGGATTATTGCACATACGTGTACGTTTACGGCCCTGTGCCATTTTACCAGGACATTTACAATCACGCCACGAGGACCAGGAACTCCAACCGCCATTAACTAGAAATGAAAGAAAAACAATTAAATGTTTTCAGAAAAAAACAAGCCATTAATAGAGCTTCCAAAAGAGGCTTACCATAGACTATAAGCACTGCCGAGTCAGAATTACGTTTACCGGCAATATTTTCAGCTACACATGTATAATTGGCCATGTCCTGTAAGAAATGAATTTAAAAAAAAACAAAAGCGGCATACGAACATTAGTGGAAGAATATTTATAAGAAGTGATAGTGCTAAGCACTGTATTGGAATTTATCTCACCTGTAATGTCACCTGACGAAAGGTTAAAGTGCCTGTAGGTGAAACAGTAGGACCATGTTCATTACTTTCCGTTATGGGCACATTATTCTTATGCCAACTGACAGTGGGCTCGGGAAAACCATTCGGCGGCTCACAATACAATTCAGCACGAGTGCCCAGTTCCACTCTCAGTGAGGTTGGCGAGGTTACAAATTGTTTACGCATATCTGTTTACCCAGAAAAGACAATCGCAAAGACAATTCAAAATTAAAAATCATTTTTTGTAATTGTAAACCGAAATTAACACGAACACGAACACAACACGCGTCATTTCATAATTATAAAAAAGAGGGTTAAAATTGAATGAAAGAGAGAAAGAGAGAGAGAGAGAGAGAGAGAGAGTGAATACTCACATGCAATATTAACAGTGGCCGCTTGACTTTTAACAACACCCCTGGACGACCAGGCATGACATTCACATTTAAAGGGTCCTTTACCGAAATACTCATCAACGAGATCACGATGTATGGTGGCGGTTACTTCCTCCAAATGCACCCCAGTGTGAGGATCCACGTGCTTGTCGTGTGTTGAGGGTGGGGGCTGTGAACTGCCGCTACATTTAAAATGCAGCTGCGCATAATATAAATACAAAAACAAAACAAATATGAAATGGATTTCCTGTTATAAACATAACAATAACAATAAATACAATAATAACAACAAACATAACTACATCTAACAATAAAAACAATAATAACAACAAACAACAGTACATTTACCTGCAATGCATGAGCGGCTTTACACTTTAACACGGCCGGTCTATTCTTTACCACATAAACACTTTCTGGTTCAGTTAGAAAATAGGGCAGCGTAACACCGGTCTCTGAAGCACCCAATTTGCCAGTGACAAACTCATCCAGAGTACCAGCTGCTCCTATAATCACCGTCTTATTTACAGCACTATTTTGAGCACTGGAGATTTCACTGGAATGACTTAGGCCCATTGAATCATCATGGAATGTAGATGAGCCTGCCAATTTGGCCTGATTAAAGACATCTGTGTTGTCCAATTCCAAATCCTTTAGTTTAGGCCAATTAGAGTATTTGTTATTGTTGTTGCTGTTGCTGTTGCTATCGGATTTGGGTGTTATTTCATCCATTTCATCGCTAATGTCATCGAATTTGCCAAAGACATCTTCTTCGGAATCGTTCAACAGCAAAAGTGACGAATCTTTGGCTGAGGGCAGACCTGTCGTACATGTTCGGCATACAATTAAATACAAGAGGATAATATTGGCGATCGTGTAACTACTGCTGCTGCTGCTGCTGCTGTTGCTGTTGGTGTTGCTTCTGCTTCTATGGCTGCTACTGCTGCTGTTCGTTTTAAACATTTTTTTTTTTAAAGTACGAGGCAGGAAGTGTGTGTTTGATTTCTGTGTCTCTTTTTTTTCTTTGAATGTTTCGTAGTTTTGTATGCTTATGGAGTGTGGAGTTGTTCCTATATTTGCGGTTCTGGTCGTTGTCGTTGTTGTTGTTGTTCTTTTAGCAGTTTAGCTAGAATATTGAATTTCGTTGTCGATTTGTGTTCTGTTTGACGTCCTCTCCTTACTAATGTGGGAATCATTTGAGCATTTTTTTCTTCTGTTTGCTTCGCTTTTAAGTTTGTTTGTGTTTTTGTTTTTAATCGTGTATCTGAAATGAATAAATAATAATAAAAACGTTTAAACATTTTATAACTCATAGACACTCAGTTCCAAAGGAAATTCAATCTCTGCTGAGTGTCTCTGGCTGGCATACAAATGAATGAAGGTTTTTTGATAAAATGCAAATTCTTTAGAATCATCGGTTATCGATCAAAGTGGCAGATATTATCGATGATACTTTACGAAACTATTAATTAGCCGCTGGAGAAACGAATAAAAACGTGGGTATTGAATTTAAATATAATCGTTAACAAACGATGTGACGTCTTGACTCCTAAAATAAAATCAAATCAAATCAAATAAAATGGATTTTTAACGATGCTCAAACATTTTTTTTTTTCTTACAACATGAGGAGGACATTTTATAGTGATAAAAATTTACATTTAATCTTAATGAAAGAACAGAAACACAAAACAAATATTCTTCTAAAATTACTGGCGAGATATAAAATTAAATTTATTACCATCAAATTTGTTTGGGTCAGGCATACACATGCCATACACACACTCACACACATACAATACTGTAAATAAAATTTATTTATGACAACCAATATATTTCGACCATTAAACAAATTTTATAGTCTCCTCTCTATAAAAAAAAAATTAAAAACCCTTTTAAAACATAAATTTTTTATGTTTCAATTCGTTTCGGACAAACAGTAAAAGAACTGAAATGAAATTTGCTTACAACAGTAAAAAAAAAAATATGATAAATTCCTTATAAAACTGAAGGTTTAAAATATATAGAGATCAACAGCTTAATTTTTGGTGTGCAAGTTGTTCCAAGCCCAGCTCAGACATTAACAAAAACGAGATGAAAAACTATTTCTTTTGCAGGTTCTCTTCTCAGCAGTCTTCTGTTAAAAACTCTGAAAGTAAATAATTAGTGGCAAATCCCAAATAATTTTGGAACTGGAGATATTGGGCTTCAAATATTCCCTATGTTAACAGTGCCTGGGTAGGATGACGGATGATGGATATTGTGGAAAAATGGGTATATTTGAATCCCAATACCTCCAGTTCCAATTTTATTTGGGATACCACTTATTGGGTTTTATTAGGGACACCTTAGGCTATAATGTATGTATATAGTCAGATATCTGCAGCAAGTCCCTGATATCGTACATTTGTGTGATTTCTTCCTTGACTATTTTTCGTATTTTCTGTTAACCACTTAACATTGATCTGTTAACTCTAACATTAGCTCTAGTAAAATTTTTTGTTTTTGTCTTCAACTAGTGCTTATTTCGTGAATGGTAACACTTAACTCATGTCTGATTTGACAGATAATTAGTTTTATCCTTCCGCTGAACGAATATGGTTGTGTATACACTTGAACAATGCTGGGAAATATTGCGACATTACTTTGAAAATCATGGTAATGTTGCAGAATGTGTGCGAAAATTGCGTACGGATTTTGGAAGAAGAGAAGCACCGCCAGCTCCGTATGTTCGTTATCTTGTGAAAAAAGTGAAAGATGTGGATGCCAGATCGATAAACCAAAGCGTGAAAAGCCAAAAACAGTGCGTACACCCGAGAATATTGCTGCTGTGGCAGAAAGTGTGCGTGAAGCGCCATCAACATCCATTCATCGTCGTTCTCAACAATTGAACATTTCGGAGACATCATTGGCACGAATTTTGCATAAAGACTTTGGTATGACGCCACACAAAGTCCAATTGGTTCAGGAGTTGAAGCCAATTGACCATCCAATGCGTTTTCGCTTCGCTAAGTGGGCCTGCGATCGACTTACAGAAGATGCCGATTTTGGCAAAAAAATCATCTTTTCAGATGAAGCTCATTTTGATCTTGGCGGGTATGTAAACAAGCAAAATTGTCGCATTTGGGGCACAGAAAACCCGCACGCATACATTGAAAAGCCGACGCACCCAAAACGAGTCACTGTTTGGTGCGGATTTTGGTCCAGAGGCATAATTTGGCCATTTTTCTTCGAAAATGAGCAAGAAGTGGCCGTTACAGTCAATGGCGATCGTTATCGGGTCATGTTGAACGAATTTTTGGTCACAAAAATTGAAGAGGAGGATATTGGCAACATTTGGTTTCAACAGGACGGCGCTACGTGCCACACAGCCGAAGCCACACTCGATGTTTTGCGCCCTGTTTTTGAAGATCACATTATCAGCCGCAGAGCTGATGTCGTTTGGCCACCTAGGAGCTGCGATTTGACACCGTTGAACTATTATTTGTGGGGTGCCGTCAAAGATAAGTGTTACGCCGACAAGCCAGAGACAATTGACGCTTTAAAGGACAATATTCGCGAAGCCATTGGTGAAATACAGCCGCACACAATCGATAATGTGCTTAAAAATTGTACCGATCGTGTAGGCTACTGCATGGCCAGCCGAGGCAGCTATTTGAATGAAATTATTTTAAATTATTAAACGGAAGGATTGTACTTTCAAATAAAAAGAGATATTTGAGAAAATATTCAGCAGTTTTTTTCTTTAAAGCATTTTCAAAAAAAAAAAAGTTATTTGGCGGACCCTTTAGTTAAATTTTAATTTATCTTCACACACATGACAAAAGGACATATTTAAAATGCCTTAATTAAATTCCCTGTTGTTTAATGCTTATCCTATAAAAGTTTGTACCTTGAAATTGAATTGCCAGACAAAAAAGCATACCAATTAGTTGGCGAAATAATTTTTAAATTAAATTTAAAAACCCCAATATAAAAAAAAACAACCGGCATATCGATTACTGTTTCCAATTCTAATTTTTTCTTTCTCTCAAATGAATTTCCGGATAAGAATTTTTTCTTTGTTTTTTTCGTTTTTTGAAGGGGATTAAAGATGATATTGGAAGCCTTGTAAAATAATGTTAAAATAATTCCACTTTTGCTTCTGTTGCTTCGTCTACTTCTTCTTTACATAACAGCGCATTTGAAAAGCTTAAAATGATACATCATAAGTAGACTTCCTCCTTAGATACACTGCTGCTATACAACAGGAAGTATCTTCTATTCAATGTTAATTTACTTCTCTGCCCATATGTATGGCAGTAAGTGTAACTGCCTTAGTAATGGGATAATTTACTTTGAAGACAAGTATGTATATATGTATGTATGTAACGTACGTCTAACCAATATCTGTAATTATATCTTTGGCAATACCAATGTTCAATACCATCAATATGACATAAACCTTCTCAAAGATACGGACAGGGATTCTTAAGGTCAACACTCAACATAATCCCATACAGACAGACAGATATGAGGAGTGTGCATGCAAATTGTGTGTTTGGGAATTGCTGTCTAAGCAAAGCGTATTAACTTTTCTTAAAGTGTTATTGCTACTTACTTACTTACAATACTAAAATATTTGTTGTTATTGTTGTTGTTGGCATAATTCTATTGACAATTTGTTTGTTGCTGTTACGAGCATATGTACATATATTCATAGTTGGTTGCAACAACATGGTCAATGTCTTTATCGTCTTGGCCTCGTCGGTCTTTGTACGGCTGTACTGCTGCTATACAGCATTAAACAAACCTGACCTTACCACCAGAGCACCACTAATCATACACATACTCGTACATCATAATCTTGCAACATGCAATACAAGGAAAACTAACAACAAAATAATGCATGTTGAATTATGTTCATACATATGTACATACATATGTACATACATCTCTGTAAATGCATTCTTATTGCCACTGCTGTCATTTGTGTATGCATTCCAACACTGAAGTCTATGAATTTGAAAACATTGTATTTTATTTGCATAAATTTCGTAAGCATTTCGTTACTTTTTTTTATTCGTAGTTTTTTTTCATGTTTTTGTATGATTCAGAATAATTGCTGATGCCTACAGCTGTTAGCAGCTAATTAGTTACGCTGGCATAATGACGCGCGTAACGAAATTGAAATTAAATTTAAATAATTCAAAAAACAAACTCGTTTAATGAATTCAAATGTATTTCGTAACATATTTTATTTAAATTCATAGAGATTGGTAGCAAAATGTCTATAAATTCAACGTGATCATCACGAATCATGGAAGCTAATGGAGATACGTTTCAAATGTTTGGTAAAATAGATGGTATTTTAACCCTTAACGCTGTTTCCAACACTAGTGTCTTTCCATTTCTGTAATACAACTCAAAATACCTCAGCTGTAAGAGAACACTTGAAAAAGAATCAGCGAATTGTACTTTAGAATTTGAGCACCCTCAAGCCTTATAAGACTGATTAATTTCAGTATCAGTGTCCACCTCTTAGCGAATTGTACTTTAGAATTTTAGCAACCTCAAGCCTCATTAATTTCAGTAGTTAAGTTAAATGATTTTGAAAATCATTTCCATTTAAATTGCTATACATTCTGTCGGAGGCTTCAATTCCCTCCACATAATTCATTTTGAAAGAAAAAATTTAATGCCTTAATAGCCTACGACCTACTATCTTAATTGGGCTTTAGTTTTTTCAAGCGCAGGATCACTCTTGCCAACAGGTGCTACTATGGTCTCAATAGGCAATTGAGTAGCAGAGACCTCTCTCGTACGACAAAACCAATACTCTACAAGACGCTCATACTACCCGTGCTTCTTTATGGAGTAGAGGCGTGGAGCACCTATTAAGCACTGATGCAGTAGCCTTGAGAGTATTCGAGAGAAAATTCCTACGCAAAATCTTCAGTCCAATGCGAGTTGGCGATTATTTCCGCATTAGATCCAACAGTGAGCTGTATGAGCTCCTCAACGACATAGACGTTGGGCAACGTATTAACATCCAGCGGTTGCATTGGCTCGCTCATATCGTTCGAATGAAGGAGGATGCTCTGGCGAGGTTATTTGATGCAGGCTCTAAGGAAGTCGGCAAAGAGAACGACCTTGTTTGCGTTGGAAGAACATAATCGAAGAAGCCCTGTAATCGATTGGTGTGACCAACTGGCATAGGCGCTTAAGAAGCAGAGGATTCTGAAAAAATGTGCTACGACAGGCCGATATCCGTTAATCGGGTTGTTAATGGCCAATTAGCTAAGGTTAGGTTAGAGGACGTGTACTAGTCAACTGTGACAAGTACAGTACCCGGAGGTCGAATTGACCCATTGTACAACGTCCTAGCTTCTCACACCACTCGTGTTGTGTGCGTTAATTTTATACATGAGTAGCGGGACCTACAATTTAAAGTCGACTCCGGACGACAGATTTTTGAGAAGCTTTTCATGGCAATTTTTACTCTCAGAGTTTTTGCCAGAAATTTGCTGAAAGGAAGTCGCCGAAGAAATATTTTAATATTTTCGTTTTGATGTCTGACCTGGGATTTGAACTCGGGCCTTTCGTCTAATAAGAATGGCCAATTAAGTAAGTAAGTAAATGGCTGGGCCACTCTGAAGCAATGAGGCGCAAAATGACTGACAAGTTCTGCTTAACCGATCTTGACAACAACATTAAGAGCTCGGCATTAAAATCATGCCATAAGGGCAGTAACTAAACCATCTAGAAAGAATAAACCAATGCGAGACAACTGCTTCCAGCCAGAGACGTATATTGGCCAATAAAGTGAACAATGCTCTCATCCCTCTGAATCGATTTACTACCTCTTCAGAAGTAATTTGCAAGTAAATGAAATCTCTCCACATGCTTACCCATAACATAACGATCTGTGAGAATAGTTATAGTGACAGAGACTTTCACTGAATGTAATCTAAGTGCTTAAATTGTTTCCTTCGTATTTTATAATGCACAGTTAAAGTAATTCTTTAAAATTCTTGTGAATTCATGATGATTGTCGTCTTGTTAAATGTTTTCTATGCCCTAACATTAACATTTAAATCGATTGTAATTAGTTGATAATAACTGTAAATTTCTTATACACATACATATGTATGTATGTATGTGTGGATGTATGCACCTATAGAGTTAGTAAATGATTATGTATTGTTATTATGTAAATAAGAATTTAATAAACACCTATTATTACAAGTAATGTTGAAGAGAAAGAGAGAGAGAGAGAGAGAAAGTAGAAGAGGCAACAACAATAAAATTTACGAAATTATTTCAAAGTCTTCTAACCAAAACTACATTAACAGGCAATTACAATTACACTTGCACTTGCATTTACGCTTATACTTACACATGCATTTTCTTACTCTTCTGAAAGCAATTATACTCTTGCATGCACACATCAATACACATACATACATACATGCACACATATTTATCTGCACTTAAAAAGTGGCATAAAGTCTAATTGCTGTATGGCAAGAAGTGGACGTAGATAATGTAAATAATAAGCAAATATTGTTGTACGTCGTCGTATGCATACGTTGCCGGGCATAATTCGTATTTTTCATTCGGTTTTCTTCTTCTGTTTGTTTGTATGAAATTTATGGAAATGCATATGAAATGGACTTGGAATGGTTGGAGGACGTGTTTAATGGCCGCAACTATTTATTTAATAACGATTGGCAATACTTGTAATATGTATTATTGCCTGTTTAGTGGGTATCGTATGGTATGGTATGGTAATATTGCATGTACGACTGTGACTGGCTATATGACAATAAAATTATTTATTAAGAAATCTTTTCATTTTCGTTTTCGTTTAATTTCTTTTAATTCATTTGATTGCATTTAATTCATATTCATATACAATTTGATTGCCTGTATGTCTGTCTGTCTGTCTGCATGTCTGTCCGCGTTTGCCTGCCGTAGAGTAGAGTCATGTTCAGGAAATGAACGCACAGATAACAATTTTTATGATTTTAACGTTTTTCGTGATTTTATTTTAACTTCTTCCCAACGAACCAACGTATCGTATGGAATTGAACCCGGTAAAGTGTGTAATTTAGTCAGTCCTTAGACTTAAAATGCTTTCTGGCCAATCCATTTCTCTCTCTCTCTCCCTCACTCTGTCTCTCTGTCTCGTTCTCGCATGCATATGTTTTATGCAAAATTTTATTTGAAATGAAAATAAAAAATAAAAAAACAACAAAAAATTATCATTTATTATTCCATTTCCATTTGATTTGAAGTATTTATACGTTTTATGACATTTCTTTATATTTTTTTCCCCGTTTTTGCCTGTTTGTATTGACCATATTAGAATATGCCGCCAATCAAAAAAAAAAGAGTGGCCTTTCTAGCAAAAATTTAAACAAAAAAAAAAAATTACAAATACAAAAATTATAGGCAAATCAGCATTAAAAATACGTATTGATTACACCAGGCCTTAGCAGTAGTAATGGTGTTAGTTAGGGAGTGGTGTTTTTATGCACCTTATAACCACCACCACTTGGACATACTTTAGAGGCTTAGTATCGCACTTGTCAACAAGCACTTATAAATGTTGTACGAGGGTTGTTGCAAATTACTGTTAACTGTTTTAATATGCTAAAATCAATATTTTTGTAAGGAATAAACTTCAATTAGATTGGATGTATGGGTCTCGCAGTGGATCACTAGAGATTTGTTACGAATCCTTAAAACTATTATTGAAACGGAATGTTATTGAAGCTGAATAATTGCTTGCTGTTCATAGAGTTCAAGGAAGCACTACACACGGTAAAGCTGACATCCTTTCAATACCGCATTCATGATTTGAAGGCTTGGCATATACCTCAAGGACTTAGATTATGCGAAACTCTCCCAAAACCTGAATGACATGCAAAATAAGACAGAAAGTAATGTCTGGGCTGGGGCTGTCATATAATAAGCCATCACACTAACTACTAGACTCTGCGACTTCAATGAATGGGAGAACAATGGTTTGGGTTTCATTCGTAACTAAAGTAGGACACTCTAGATCTTCTAGTTCAAAATGTCTACCTTTGGAAAACGATATGGGGTATAATATGGCAACAGCTTCCAATATACTGTAAAAATATGAATTTCTTTTCACTACACCCTGTATAAATATATGCACGTATGTAAGTTCGAAAATTTAAAAGAAAATAAAACTGCTTTGAGAGAAATTTATTCCGTATGTTTGCAAGGATGCAAATCAATTTTATTGTGCTTTAGAATTATGTTACAACTCTCGCATCAACCATTTAGCATAGACAAGCTGTCAAGACAGCCATTTATTTCAGAGGCAATGCCAACTTACTTACAACTCCAGGTATTTTTAAAACAAACCAGTCAACCAGCCAACCAACCAAACAGCCAGCCGGTCATGGATATTTGCCCATTTTGTAAATTGATGATGAACATCATCAACATCATCATCATCATCATCATCATCATTGGACTGATAATGATGATGATATAGAGTGTGTTGATGATAGAATCAACGTCATGAACACAAAATAGTTGCGGCTTCAAATGCTACCTACTGGCCAGGCAACTAGTTAGCCAGTCCAGCCAACAACATTTGCGTTCGGCAGTAGCAAAATGACACTTTTTTTTTTAATCGTCAGTTTGTCTGTCATACATATTTTAAATAAATTTTATATTGTGTGTTTGTGTGTGTATGTGTGTGTTTTATTTATTTCAATGTGTTTAATTTTTTTTAAGAATAAAAACTGATGACCAAATTAAGTATTCAAAACAGGTATCAAAAACCTATAAGTTCCACGAAACTCGACTGTGGCCAATAGTTAGTAGCACATAGAATGAAGTGGTGGCAGTGTGTGTGTCCAAAGTTCTTTGTTGTTTTTCTTATCGAAAAACTAAGCCGGCACCTAATAAGAGAATTTAACAACAACAACAACAACAAAAAACATTTTCTTTCTAAAACAATGCCAGGAAAGGAAGAACCAGGAACTTGTAAAGTTTTGTAATACCCTATTGAAGTGTTTTTTTTGTTTTTTGTGGCCTCCACACCACAAATGAGTGAAAAAAAAGATAAAAAATTATTACAACAACAATAAAAAAGCTTTTAAAATGCATAAAATTTCAACATTTTCAGAAATTATTAAGAAACTTACTTACTAAACAGAAAAAAAACAACAACACACAAAGACTTTAACAACAGCAACAACAACAACAACAACTGTTTTGAATATTTTTTTGTTCGTAGCAGAAAAAAAAAGCATTTTAAGACCCTACAATAACACCACGAATTACATGTATTTACAGCAACAATAACAATGGCATTACAAAAACACAAAGGCGGGTTTTGTACTACAAAAAGAAACAGCAGAAAAAACCCATGAATTCAGAAACGAATGTATTTTAATGGGCGCATAATCAGACGCGTCTAATGACATTCAAAATTCCAAAAAAAAAAAAATATAACCGGGAGAAGAAGAAGAAAAAACCGAATTGAAATATTGTTTGGGTATGTTTACGCGTTTTTTTTCTGCTTCTTTTTGGGGGGATATTTTGAATAATTTTAAAATATTTTGAAATATTTCCACGGTTTTAAATTTTTTTTTGGCATTTCACCCTTAAAGATTGATATCTTTAAGGCTGCCTGCCTCCTCTATACGTTAACAACAACAACAACAACCTAATGAATTAAAAAAAAGGAGAAAACGTACATATAATAAGTGGAATAAGCATTATAAAGCAGAAGAAGAAGAAGAAGTAAAAATATCCATAGTCTCACATCATATCATATCATTTAATATGATGATGTTCCATTAAGTTTTCTCTCTTTCTCTTTCTCTTCTCTCTAATAATGTTATGTAAAGTATCATCGTATTATGAATGTGTTAAAAGAACATTCCACAATTGAACTCAAGCAATCGAAAATGTTTTAAATACTATACTACGACTGACTGACTGACTAACAGACAACGACAATGACAACAACAACACACAGAAACAGTCACGGACATAGACATTTAGATAGACAGACAGACAGGCAGATTTTCACAATCAGGCAACAGTCAGACACACTTAATAAAATTCATACAGTTGCTGTAAGCTAATTAGTAAAAATGATTTTCTTAATAAAGAAAACAATTTCTTAAATCAAAAAGAAAAATTGATTTTTGGTGTCACAAGTTTAATTGGCAGCTGCCTTCAAAGGAGTAGCTTACTTATGTTCCCATTGAAATATCTGTCATTCAGCAAGAGCTCAAGAATTGTTCGTCTCTAGGTTCAAACCCCAGGTCAGACATCAAAACGAAAATAAAAAAAATATTTCTCCGGCGACTCAAAGTTTCTCAAAAATTTTTCGTTCGGAATCGACATTAAACTGTAGGTCCCGCCACTCATGTACATATAAAATTAACGCACACAACATAAGTGGTGTGAGAAGACTGCTGAGAGAAGGAAATCACCAAAGAAATATTTTTTGCAAGATGTTTAGACTCAGGTTTGAACCTTGACCTCTCATATAATAATCCAACATACTACCTACTAGACTGCGATAAGCTTACTTGAAGGAAAAGAGGACTTAGTCACCAAAATTGCATTGAAATGAATTTGACCTGGCTAGAGTTAACTTGTGGAACTATTTGTCTATGATCTACAATTTTCCTCATTTCAATAGAATTAATAAGTAAGTATTGCGGGGCTAAATCTCCATTGGCACAATGTGTTATTAAATATTAAATTGCCTACATTGAGCTCTCAAGCTAAACATTCCATTTCTTTTTTATCTTGTGGATAAGTAACGAGGCATTAAGTTTAGGTCAGAGGACGTATTGGCAAGTCAATTGAGACAAGTACAGTACTCGGTGGTCTAGTTGACCCATTGCACAACGTCCTAAGGGAGAGAGGATAATAGGGGAGATAGAGTAAAATTGTGGAACTTTTTGTGTGTTGTCTATAAGCTCCCAAGCTAAACATTTCATTTCTTTTTTATCTTGTGGATAAGTAACGAGGCATTATGTTCAGGTTAGAGGACGTATACTTGCCAATTGAGACAAATACAGTACCCGGTGGTCTAGTTGACTCATTGTTCAACGACCTAAAGGGGAGAGGATAATAGGGGAAAAAGGAGAGGCAGTAGGAAAGGACTAACGATACACAAGAGAGTTGTTCGATAGTCTTTAACTCCTCCTCCTCGCAACATACCCATTCCATTGTCCGGCTGGCATCTGTTTCAGATCCTTGTCAGCAATCTAATCTCGCAGTGCCCCGTAATAAATCCAATAATTAACCTTAATCTGACCTTATCAAAGCCCAGCAGCCAACCTGTTCTTATACTGTCTATAGCAGGCCATAGACACCTAGATACATAACAACCCGATTCATTGCCCCAACGCCTCTGCTCTTCGCTCCTGACCCATCCATTGATTAGGCCGTACAAGTGTCTGATTGGGGGATCAGGACCAACTACCACATCGCCTTCAGAAAGTGAACCTAATCTAAACGAGGTATTTATCTTACACATTTTCTATGATGCGTAGGTGCCAATTTCTAATTAGTTAACAGCCACTGTAATTCCGCAAAGTGTCTCCTTTGTTGCTTGTGTCATTGGTAATATCGTGTGACTTATAAAGACATTCATTCAGCACAACGTAATATATTTTCGAAAAATTTATCGTCCATACATCTATCAAAGATACCATGCAACAAACAACAAAAACAGCCAAAAACAACAACAACAACTAAAAGCAAAAAGTCAAGACTGGAAGAAACCAATTCTATCTTTGGTTTAAACACTTCAAAAATAAAACAAAAATAAAAAAAAAAGCAGAAAAAAACAAGCTGAAAGCTGATAAAATTGAAAAGAAGCGTAGCGAAATGAAGAAAAAAAATTGAGAAAAAAAGGAAAGAATAGAAAAACTTCATCATTCTTCAATAGCCTTTAACTTTACGATTTATTTTGTATTTTATTCTGTTTCGATTTGATTTTTTTGTTTGTTTTGTTTTGTTGTTTTGGAGCATGTGTTCAAGTGTATGTTCTTAAAAGACAAGAGGAGGAACATCCAACCATCTATCCAGTCATTCATGCATTCAGCCATATAGCCATACAGCCAAGAGACATACATTCATTTAAACACACTTATGCACATGTCTATCAATACAATACAATACATATGTATGTATGTATGTACATACAAGTACAATTCAAATTTGAATCTGAATTTCAATTTCAATTGTATTCGTTGGGTTTCTTGTTTAATTTTTTCTTTCCAATTTTTTTTGTTTTTTTTTGTTTTGTTCCAGTCCCCAGTAGTTGTAATATAACATCTGAGGACCATTTTTTTTTATAATATATGTATGTAATGCCCCTTTATTATTATTTTCATTCTTTTCTTAAATTCAAACACGCAATTAGTTGCAACAATTTATATACAAACAGATGATGACGATGTCGATGTCGATGCTGATGGTGATGATGATAAGGATAATGATGATAAGAACCAAAATCACACACACACACATATGATGTATTCTATGATAATTGTCATAATCATGGTGATTATGATGAAAAGTTCATTCTCTTTCTTTATGTTTTAAGACCCATAACTTAAATCCTCTTACCCCCGCTGTTGCCATACATTATTTCATGCAAAATCAATTGAAATTTCTTATTCAATAACTTCTTACTTTTTTTGCTTTTAATATGTACCCCTTTTACTTCTTATTTTAATAAATTCATTCAATCATTTCTTTTTTATGTTAAAGATAAGCGCCCTTATTTTTCCAACAATAAGAAAAAAAATTATCAGCTGTCATTGTCATTTAGATGTCATGTATTTGTCATATTTGTATGCCTTCAAATTGAAACAACTGTGTGTTAATCTCTCTAAAAAAGAAAATATATATTGAAATTACTTTTTTTTCCAATCCCATATATTAAAAAATATAATTATAATCCCCCCCCCCCCCCCAAAAAAAACATTAATTTTTAACAAAAAAAAAAAAAAAAGAAAAACTTGTCATCAACGACAAGTGACACGATTTCATTTATTTTACGAGTTCCATTCTTCTAAAACAATTTTTAAAAACCATATTTTATAAATAAATTATATTGTTTAGTGTTTGTATTAAAAATAAATAAAAAATTCTTTGAAATTCTTTTTTTTTTTTTGTTTTTTTTTTGTAGAACAAAATCTGTGTTACATGTCACCTGTTTGTCATAAAAATGTGCTTAAAATCGTATTAATTTTTAACGCCTGAATTAATGTTGTTCTTGTTGTTGTTGTGTGCGTGTGTTGCAACATCATCTGTTTATTAGAGTTTATTTATTACAATATTTTGCCATGAGTGACAAACATGTCAAATTTTATATTTGTTTTATGACACTCATGTCATTGTCACTTTATTTATTTATGTTACATTAAATACACATTCTTTCAGTGAATTCACGGAATAACTTGGAAATAATACAAGACAATGAGCTTGAATAGTCTAGGGCATAGTGCTTTATAATTACTTTTTCAAACACCTACTCATCGAAGAGTCTAAAAAGAAGTACCGCTTGATCTTCAGAAATATTACTTCCCTTGAGATCGCCAGGTTATACAGTACTGGTACTTCCATACTATACGCACTGATCAGAGCAGTTATATATCTCTGCGCCATTACACAATGACTCGCACGAATAGATACAGTGACAGAAATGTATCTGCAATCTAATTGAAGCAATTGATTTGGCAGTAGATGCATCTGCAATAAATCAGGGTTCAATAAATGTCTGAGGCAGTGATTGAACCATGAACTCTCGACTAATGACTCAACACACCACCTTCCAACTTCCTCCCATCAGATTTCTAAAAAAAAAACTCTGAGAGTAAATAAAATTGGCATGAAACAGTCTCTAAAATCTATTCTTCTAAATAGACATCAGGAACTCTCGACTAATGAGCCAACACTCCACCTTCCAACTTCCAACTTCCTCTCATCAGATTTCTAAAACAACTGTGGAAGTAAATAAATTTGCCATGAAAAAGTTTCTAAAAGCTGTCCTTCGAAATAGGCGCTAACTTGTGGCTACAATTAAGGCACATAACATGAGTGCTGTGAAAAGCTAGGTTGTAAACCTGACTACAGCAATTATAATGACATTTATATTGTCAAGTGAGGCACAGGCTGATGGGTTAATCGGAGGATCAAACAGATTTGATAACATGGCATATTAGGTATACCTAAATTGTAAAAAGTATTTTATATGGAATCTGTAAACCTATTTAAATAGAGCGGTTATGTTAATAACTTGCTTGTGTGGTGGGTTCTTATGCTTAGATGATGGCCCTTCCATTGGACTATTGCCAAATGCCTCTGTGTGTTTGCAAGAGAATCGAAATTGCTTGAAAATCATTGAGAGACTTCAAGTGCATGGAAGAAAATTCAAGTGCTCCATACAGCTGACCTCTGACTTTCAATGAGATGATTTGATAGACTGAAGTCGCCGTGGTCTAGTAGGTAGTGTATTGGCTTATTAGACGAAAGGCCCGAGTTCGAATCCCAGGTCAGACATCAAAACGAAATATGAAAAATATTTCTTCGGCGACTTCCTCTCAGCAGATTTCTGGCAAAAACTCTGAGAGTAAAAATTGCCATGAAAAGCTTCTCAAAAAAATCTGTCGTTCGGAGTCGACTTTAAACTGTAGGTCCCGTCACTCATGTATAAAATTAACGCACACAGCACGAGTGGTGTTGAGAAGCTACGCCGTAATCCTGACTGAAGGGTTGTAATGGCCAATTATGTATGTATGTGATTTGATAGACAGTAATCTCTAACCAAAAGGGCCTTATGAACATTTAAGAATTGTGTATTAATTTGTGTAACTGTGTCTTACAACCATACAAATTTGGATTACACTTTATCTACACGGCAATATGTAGAATGCCAAAGAGATTGTATTTTAAAGGGACCAGAGCAATGATTTTTTATAATCTCGGAATCGATTAATCTAAGCTGATAGTTTTGTGGGAAATGTTCTGTAAATAAATCTCAATGCACTTGTAAATATTTGTTTTGTTTTTGAAAAAATTATTTGGAAAATTATTTGTGATCTTTGTCTTTAAAATGAAACGATAAAGATAATCACGTTTTACGCGTAGTTTTCTGGTATTGAAAACTAAAAAAAGAAAAACATTTCTTTTGTTGGAAATCTTCGCTGATGCCTTCCTTGAGTTTTTTGTTAAAGTTTCCCATTTGAGTTTTATTCTTTATATTCCCCTTGTTCTTAACAAATTGAATTGTTTAATAAAAATCATTAATTGTGTTCTTTTGAACTCTTCTAAAGCAAACGACTACAATGCAATACAAATCTTTAAAAAAAAAAAGCAGCAAAAAGGGATTAATACTCGTACGATTCTATGTAGTATTGTTTGTTATTGATAGAAAGAGAGAGAGAGAGAGAGAGAGTACAAATTATAGCAATTAATTTTAAACTTTACAAATACAATAATAAATAAAAAAATAAAATAAACTAAAAATTAAGTCATACAATTCAACGATTGACTGAATGAATGACTGAGTGACTGTCTGACTGGGTGGCTGGCTGAATGACTACTCAAACCCACAAGAATTATAAGAAGAATACAAAACAAGAAACTATTGAGAAAAATATAACAAGAAAAATTAGGTCGTACTTATAATTTGTACTACTCGCATCGAATTCAATCCACACACAACCACAATCAAACCATCTTCCATCCTCCAGCCAGCCATCCATCCATAGTTCAACCATCAGTAACTACAGCTACTTGTTGTTCGACAAGATTCTTTTTAATGAACAAAATGAATAAAAAAAAAATTCATAAAAAATATATAAATAATAAACGAATAAAACAACAACAACAACAACGTATGGCAGAAATCATATTTAACAACAATTACAATATGATTGAATACGATACAATAGAATACAATACAATACGATAAGATAGGAAATACAACTAATGACTGTATATGTATGACTGTCTATAATTAAATTAAAGAGTCCAACTTTCTTTCAATTTGAATATGAAGTATGTAAATCCCCCCCTCCACAATACGTTTTAGAATTGTATGGCAATCAACATTAATTGTATACATACTTGCAACATGTTGTACATACATGCTCCTATACTTGTATTTAATTTCTCTTTCTTTTAATAATTAATTCGTTAAAAGTATGCCTCCTTTTTATTTGTTTTTTCGGTTAGAATTTATCATTAAAATCTAGAAAACCTAAATGAAATATGACATGTCCCTACAAAAAAATGAGAAGAAAAAAGTTTCTCTTCTCAAAAAAAAGGGGGAGTTTTTCGACAATATTTATTAGAATTTACTTCGTTTACATATGGTCTGATATGTAAATGCATGTATTTTGTTTTGTTATCAGTTCAATGGTGCTTATAGAGTCATTCCAGTTTGAGTTTCCTTATACAGACTTTTCTTTTGCGTTTTCTGTTGCTGGCAAACTTGAACTTCCATTGAAAACCTTAAGAAATTCTTTAAACGCTTGTATAGGGTGTTTTTTATAGAGGTATAGAACTTTAAAGAACTTTAAGTCGCCGTGGTCTAGTAGGTAGTGTGTTGGCTTATTAGACGAAAGGCCCGAGTTCGAATCCCAGGCCAGACATCAAAAACAAAATACAAAAAGTATTTCTTCGGCGACTTCCTCTCAGCAGATTTCTGGCAGAAACTCTGAGAGTAAAAATTGTCATGAAAAGCTTCTCAAAAAATCTGTCGTTCGGAGTCGACTTTAAACTGTAGGTCCCGCCACTCATGTATAAAATTAACGCACACAACATAAGTGGTGTTGAGAAGCAGGCCGTAATCCTGACGAAGGGTTGTAATGGCCAATTATGTATGTATGTATGTATAGAACTTTAAGTTGCAATAAAACAACGATGGATTATTCGATTGACATGCATTTTATTTATCCGAAAGATAATCTTGTGGCATTACATTTTAAATATGATTTCTGGCATATGACCGCCACGGCTGGCGCGGATGTAGTCCAATCTGGACGTCCAATTTTCGATGACTTTTTCCAACATTTGTGGCCGTATATCGGCAATAACATGGCGAATGTTGTCTTCCAAATGGTCAAGCGTTTGGGGCTTTACCGCATAGACCAATGACTTTACATAGCCCCACAGAAAGTAGTCTAGCGGTGTTAAATCACAAGATCTTGGAGGCCAATTCACAGGTCCAAAACGTGAAATTAGGCGGTCACCAAACGTGTCTTTCAATAAATCTATTGTGGCACGAGCTGTGTGACATGTTGCGCCGTCTTGTTGAAACCACATCTCCTGGACATCATGGTTATTCAATTCAGGAATGAAAAAGTTAGTAATCATCGCTCTATACCGATCACCATTGACTGTAACGTTCTTCCTCAATGCTACGCTCTACAGCAGCAATAGCTTCTTCTGTACGCACCGTACAGCGTCTCTGGAGATGCGAGTTATAAATAAGACTAAACATGTTGCGAAAACGTTCCATGGTTAATCGAATTAACTGCTCTGATGGACGATGATGGTCGACGATAAAATGCACGTAGTGCGCGATACGTTTTCCGCACAGAACCATTATTTTCGAAATAAAATTGCACTATTTGCAAGCGTTGTTCAGGCGTGAGTCTATTCATGATGAATTGCCAAACCAAACTGAGAATAAATCACTTGACAGCTGTTAAATCGGTCGCCATCTTGAAAAGTAATGCCAACTTAAAGTTCTATACCTCTATAAAAAACACCCTTTATATACTTACTACAGAAAATACATTATAGTACTTAAGTCTGATTATATATTAGCTTAACTGAAGTCGCTGTAGGCTAGAAGGTAGTAAGTTGGTTTTCTAGACGCGAACCTTTTGTTTAAACCTTAGCTAAGATATCTCAATCCATCAGCGACTTCTGCTTAGCAGTCTTCTGGCAAAAACTCTGGGAGTGTAAATAAAATTGCCAGGAAGAGTTTCTCAAAAATCTGTCGTTCGGATTCAACTTTAAACTGCAGGTCCCAATACTCACCTATAGAAATTAACGCTTACAACATAAGTGGTGTGAGAAACTAGGTTGTAATCCTGACTAAAGGGTTGTAATGACCATGCAATGCAGTAAAAAAGCCAGGATGCAATTCCATGGAAAAATTTAATTACGAATTGTTTCTTTACTGGCCCTATTCTTGGATAGGTGACAAGTGACAATTTGTTGTTTTTAAACCTGAAAAAAGGTTCTACAAATTGAGGGACGTTGAACAAAGTTTCTAGAGTTCAAAGGCCACTATTCTGAAATACCAAATGATTTTTTTTTTCATACAAAAACGTGTGTTTCCAAGAAAATTCCTACGCAAGTCTTCTGTCCAATGCGAGCTGGCGATCATTTCCGCATCCGATCCAACAGTGAGTTGTAGGAGCTTCTCATGGATATGGACATTGTGCAGAGTATTAACATTCAGCGGCTGCGCTGGCTCAGCCATGTCGTTCGAATTGAGGAGGATACTCCGGCGAGACGGGTATTTGATGCGGGGATCTGCAGAAGTCGAAGAAGAGTAGGACCTTGTTTGCGATGGAAGGACCAAATCGAGGATTGCTGTGACCAACTGCCGTAGGCGCTTAAGAAGCAGAGGCGTCTGAAAGAATGTGTTAATGTCCAATTAAGTAAGTAAGTAATGAATAACTCAATAATTTGCATTCAAACTTGTAAGATCCTGTACACTTTTTACATCTAAACGTTATCAGCTTAGTGGGTTTATATTTCATTCAGGTATGTGATGAAAATCAATTAAGACACAAAAACAATTTGAAAACGACAAAACATGTGATGTGAGTTCTGTTTTCGTTTTGTCCTATCGATTTCATATTCCATTTTGTTTCAAGTAAAAACAATCGTTTTGCTATGTGATACAAATCTATAATATCAGTTTGAAATTGCTTTCAAAACAAGATTGTATCTTGTGTCTTTTTGTATTTTGTTATTCATTTAAAAGGGGAAGACACAAGAATTTACGCCAGGAAGATGCTTTAATTGATTTCATACAAAATCATACTGATGTGGCTAAAGACTTCACCAGAGGCGATAGAATTGACGCAGAAAATCTTTGGAAGGATTTAGTCAAAGACTTAAATAGTTTGGGTCCTTAGAAAAAATTAATAAAAATGTTGATATAACTGCAGCCAATGTTAGACGTGTCTACAAATCCGTAGAAACTTTAACAGACGAATTTCAGCGCTACCACAAAGAAATGGAAAAGGCTGCGAATGAAAAAAATAAGCTTAAAGAAAATTACAAAGCAGAAGCAATTTAAATTGGAAGAAATAATACACAACTATGAATCTCAACCTAGATCTCAATGAAATTTACAAATGTTTATGTTTAATTTTAGTTTCAATAATTTTTTATTATCATATATTAATAAATCTGAATTTATTTGTATTTTAAAAATTATTTTTTTATTTAATTGCATAAGCTATCGGCAATACTATTTCTTATTGAAATTAAATTTAAAACTTATTTCACTTTATAGTAAACAAACACAGGGTAGCATGTTATAGTTATGGTTGCATTTCTGTAGAGGAATGAAGCGGTATAAAACAAAAATGGAATATGAAATCAATCTAAATTCATCACTACCTTATCGTTTTCAAAATTGATTTTACTTTTCAAAACGATCATTTTTCATCACATACCTGATTGTATATTTTTTATGATTTTTTTTTACATTTTATTGTTATAATTTATAAGTAAAAAGAGAAATAAAAAACAAAGTTTACACCTCCTTGAGAATTGTGAGTTGTGGCTTCAAAATACGTTATTATAGCGTGAGAATCCTTAAGGATGACTAGGGCAACAATATGTTGCCTGTCAGCTACAAGCAAGCAAGCAGGAGAGGATCTCCCACAGTTTAAGGCCATAAATTATTTGTCTTCACTTGTACAATCAGTCTGTTGTGTTTCGTTTTTGGGACTGCCTACAAATGTTTCATTTTATTTCATAAATTTTTTATTTCATTTTTCATTACATTTTTCATCTTTTTTTTTTGTGGGAGAACATATGTTTTCGTTTTTGGTTTTCATTTTTGTTTTATGTATTGTTTGGCGTACTAATCGCACAAACTCCCCCCTCTATTAAAAGAATAGAATTTGAAACAATTTAAAGGCCCTTACAATAGGAATAGAAGAAGAAGCAGAAGAAGAAGAAGAATAAACCATAATAAAATGTTATTTAATTGGAATTATTAAGAATTTTAAACGTATCGTATCGCATTGTATTCGTATTTGTATTCGTGTATTTGTATTTGAGGAATGCGTGTGTGACGAAAGGTTGGTTTTCTATTCCGTTTTTAAGTACTTTTTTTTTCCTACAAATAAGGGATGAAATAAAGGCTCAAGTATCGTGTATGTTGTCAACGCAATTAAAGGCCTGTTGAAAACGTTCGAAAAAAAATAGAAAACGTAAGAACTTATCAGGACATCAATTAAAATTACAAAAAAACCAAAAAAACAGAAACAAAAAAGAAAGAAATGTTTACAGATAAGGACTTTAGCGTAAGTATCACTAGAAATTTAATTTTTTCTTTTCTTCTCATTGTCTTTTTTTTTATCAGTCTTAAGTATTTGGCTTTACAAGTGCCGCCTCCGCCACCTAGACTAAGCCGACTTTCAGATTTCTATGGCATTAAAGGCATTAACAAAAACCTTTTCATCCTTAAGCTGTTTATTTTCCTAAGATAAGGCAATTTAGTGTCTTTCAAGAAAATTTTTTTTTGTTTAATCGGATATATGTACACACAAATCATGGCCCGCCTATATTTTTCAAACGGGATATGAATATCAAGCTGCGCGCTTCTCCCATTTTACTATCGTCATAATTATCCTTTCGAGAAGACTATTCACAACGTAGTGATTAAATACGAGCTAGTAAACGATCGCCCAACAACAGCACGCCGGCGACAACAGCCGAAAAAACATCACCGCTGTTCTTGAAAGCTTGCACAAGAATCTGAGGCAATCGCTTTACGATTTTGACGTTGTGACTTGGATCTGCATTCTCACAAAATTCAACTGACCCAGGAACTGTAGATAAACAATCACATACAACGACATGTGTGTTGGCTAAATGGACTTTGGAGCAGTTGGCAACATAGTTTTTACATTTCGGACGTTACCAATACGCAGAAGAACCAAGACCATCCAATTCATTCCGAAAATATCACACTATTTCATGTGGATTTTGAACTGACGGCGTGAATGGTAGATATTTCTTTGAAATCGATGTTGATCAGACCATCACTGTTAACGACAAGCACTATAGTTTGATGATTACCAACTTATTTCGGCTTGAACTGGATGATCTGAACGCCAATGAAATTTGGGTTCAACAGGATAAGCATTTAAAAACGTCAAATGCTGGAGAAGACTCCACGAAAAACAAATCGACACATACCATTTTTTGTCGACTATAAGGCAGCCTTCGAAGCTGTGTCTGTGAAGCTGATAAGGCTATGTAGAATGACATTGAGCAACTCCTGCAGCTCCATCAAGGTAGGAATGGACCTCTTCGAACCTTTTAATACCGTGCGAGGCTATCCCTTATCATGCGACCTCTTCAACTTCGTGATGGAGAGTGTTTTGCGGCAGGCGTGAGTGCATCGCAGTGGCGTACCAAGCGAAATGTTATTGCTGCCTTTAGCGCTATTGAACGGGAGTCTACTAAGATGAGTCGGGCAGTAAATGAGGGCAAAATAAAGTATATGTTATCGACAAGTAGGGATATGCAGCCGATAACTATACTTTTAATATATTCAAGGAATTTATCTATCTTGGCTCCGCCGTTACCACCAAAAATGATGTCAGTCTGGAGATTAACCGCAGAAACACTCTTGCCAACAGACGCTACTATAGTCTCCATAGGCATGTGATTAGCAGAGACCTCTCTCGTGCGACAAAACTAATACTCTACACGACGCTCATACTCCCCGTGCTTCTTTATGGCACAGAGGCATGGACACTATTAAGCACTGATGCAGTAGCCTTGAAAGTATTCGAGAGAAAAGTCCTACGCAAGATCTTCGATCCAATGCGAGTTGGTGATAATTTTCGCATTCGATCCAACAGTGAGCTGTATGAGCTCCTCAACGACATGGCCGTTGTGCAGCGTATTAACATCCAGCGGCTGCTTTGACTCGGTCATGTCGTTCGAATGGAGGAGGATGCTCTGGCGAGGCGGGTATTTGATTCGGGGATCTGAGGTAGTCGGCGAAGAGGACAACCTTGTTGTCGTTGGAAGGATCAAATCAAGGAAGCCCTGTCATCGATTGGTGTGACCAACTGGCGTAGTCGCTTAAGAAACAGAGGCCGAAATCCGTTAATCGGGTTGTTAATGGCCAATAAAGGAAGTAGGTAAGCATTTAAAAAAGTTCTCAAACTAAAATTGTTTTGTATTGAGGCCAATGAAATAAAAATAAAATTTCTTTAAAAAATTGAAAAAGAACAATTACAAGTGTTTCTAGTACATTATTCTTTTTGTAAAAAAAAACTACAAATCGAAGAGAAAATTGTTATGGAAACAAAACCATTATCATTATCTTCTTCTTTTTTTTTGTAGGGAAAATGCAATGAAGACTATGAAAAAAAAATTTGTATAAAAGAGGGGGGATTATTGCTTAATTTCATTTTAAACATAAAAATGTTTTATGGCTGCATTTTATTCTTAGAAAAAATATTTGAAAACAAAAAAAGTTCACACGAAATAAATAAAAAAAAAACAAGTAGTTTTTTTTTGTATGTTTGGAAACCAAATTTTTTATTTGTGTTGCACTAATAATTTTTATGTACTTTTATTAATTTTCTATTCCTTTATTGTTGTTGTTGTTGGTGTTTTTTTTGGATATTTAAGTGCTATGCCGCCAAATAAAGTGAATAAAACAATAAAAATATACAAAAAAAATTGTTCAGTACATAAAAATTTGAAATTTACCATAAAATTCCTTCTTTTTTTTATTTCTTTTTATTGTTATTATTTTATTATGCCAGCCAGAGCTTATGAGTTTAGAAAACCACGACCTTAAACATTTTATTATCGAAGTATTTTTTTTTTTTTTTTTGTATAATGGCTTGGGCCAAATTTCCAAAATAAAATATTTCAATTTTATTACACACTGTAATTAAAAATGTTCATTTTTGTAAGAATTTTGTTAAGACAACAAAAGAAAAGATCAAGAATGAGAATGAGAACGAGAATTGGTATGAAAATAAGCATGAGCATGAGTATATAAGAATTCGAGGCAGTGTTGCAAAACTGGAATCTTAAAATGGTACTGAACCATAACTGAAAGAGTACTTTTTTGCATTAAATGGTACTTTTGTAAAAAAAAAAATACATACATACATACATACATAATTGGTCATTATAACCTTTCCATCAAGATTATGACCTTACTTCTCACACCACTTATGTTGTGTGTGTTAATTTTATGTATGAGTGGCGGCACACCTACTGTTCAAAATTGTCTCCGAACGACAGATTTTTGAGAATCTTTTCATGGCAATTTTATTTCATTCGCAGAGTTGTCGCCAGAAGGAAGTCGCCGGAGGCTAAAGCCTAATTCTACCTTTAGCATTATGTTGCTAAATGCATTAATAGTTGAAAAGCGCAAAACATAAAATATGTAATAATAAAAAAGTACTGAAAACGGTATTTTTTAAATGAAAAAGTGCCGAAAAAAGTACAAAAGTACTAAATTTTTCAACACTGATTCGAAGTAAAAATAAAAGAATTATTATTGAGTTTCAAATATTTTCAAAATTTATTGCGATTTGCTTGCCTCTTTTGCTCTTCTGACTTGAACTTTTTAAAGATCCAAAAAATTATAGAAGCATCGAAAATATTTTCAAAACTTTAATGGGAAATTGGAAATTTATGTTCGAATTTAATACGATTGTTAGTCAAAATGCCATAAAATTCCTGTGCTCATATAGAAAAACTCTGACGTTTTCCTATAATTTATGTTTGACACTTTATACTCTCTTTAGTATCCATAAAGTGTTCTTTTTTTTTGTTGTTGTTGTTCAATATTGTTTTGAAGGGTCTTTGGCCCTAATGGAGGAGCTGATGGCAACGGTAACACAGTCATTGAGAAAAAAACAATTTTTTTTTTTAACAAATCAATCTTTTGCTGCATATTATATTCTAGGGAAACAGTGGGATTTCCTTTTGATTTACAAAGTTTTCAATACAAAGTGACAACAACAGCAACAACAAAAGCATTGAAAACGACAACAATAGAAAATAAATACAAAAAAAAAAGAAAAGCAAATAAAACATTTCCTGGCCCCTTCATCACTTGAGATAAAAATAAAAAAATAAAAAATGAAATGAAAATTAGAAAATGCCATTAAATCAAGAGACCGACAACAACAACAAAAGCAACAACAAAAGGCAACAATAAAAAACCTCTTAAAAATTGTTGATGCATTTTTCTCTTTTTTTGGAATTTTTTTTTTAAATTTACATTTTCGGAAAAACTCCACCTGTTTAAATACATAACAAATATTTATTTACTCTCTCTCTCTTTATCTCTTTCTCACTGCATTTTTCTATTAAGACAAAATAGATTAAAGAAAAAGGGAGAGTAGACCCATAGTGCGTGTTAAATATTAAATTTGTGACAAAGTAAACTTATGGTCTTAATAACAGTGCTAATAAAAAAAGGTGTTATTTTTAGAGCTCTTCATAAACACAGCATTGAGGGAGAGATTAAGAGGCAGAGAATAATGTCTTGCATATGCTAGGTGTAGTAAAAAGAAATCCTATAGATGTAGCTCTATGTAAATGAGATTAAGTCAAACTACACTTAAAATTTTATACCAAAGAACTTTTTAATACCTCTATAATTGCTTAACCCAGTATTTTGTAGACTCTCTTTATCTGTACTTTACTGTATACATATCAGCAAACTTCAATAGTGGTCCAATGTTTGATTCGAACCTATCGAAAGAAATCAATCGACCGAAACTGTCTATTTGTGGGACGGGAGTAACTCGCCTAAAACTTCTTAGATGTAAACCCTATACTCTACACCTGACACCTGATCACTATCTATTCTACAAATTTGATGAATTTGCGTCAATATAAAAATATAATAATCTGATGAATATTCGCTCAATAGAAATGTGAAGTCACATACATACATACATACTTGTATAATTGGTTATTACATCCCTTCAGCCAGGATTACAACCTAGCTTCTCACACCACTCCTTTTGTGTGTATTAATTTTATCTATGAGTGGCAGTACCTAGAATTTAAAATCGGCTAGAACGTTCAAATCACCGATCAAAAAATTGCAAGCCATTGACCCAAAAATCAAGTCATCGATCGAAAAAAGCAAGTCACCGCTCCAAAAAAAATGGAAGTCATCAACCAAAAACGTGCAAATCATGGACCAAAAAAATGCACGTCATCATCCAAAAACACGCAAGTCATTGACCAAAAGATGCAAGTCATCACCCAAAAACATGGAAGTCATTGACCAAAAAAAAGCAAGTCATCATTAAAAAAAATGCAAGTCATCATCCAAAAACATGCAAGTCATTGACCAAAAGATGCAACTCATCACTCAAAAAAATGCAAGCCATCAACCAAAAACATGCAAGTCATGGACCAAAAAATGCAAGTCATCACCCAAATAATGCAAGTCATCATCCAAAAACATGCAAGTCATCGATCAAAAACATGCAAGTCATTGACCAAAATAAATGCAAGTCATTGTCCAAAAAAATGCAAATCATCTGCCCAAAGGAATATAGCCTGCTATGGATCCGTTATACTTATATATAATTACATATGAACTCAATGAGAATTATTAAAATTTGTAAGTTAATTTTTTTGATCATATAAAAACTTAGCTTCGACGCCTATATCTTCGGTCCCAAGTAACGCTCGACCGTAAGGAAACCTGTTTTGGAATCCTTGATACCATGAGTATCCACATCTGATCCAGTTAATGAAGTATAGTGAGGTTTTTTTCATATTTGTTTGTTTTGTGGTAACATGTAAAGGTTCTCCTTGGCTTTTCTTTTAATTTTTCTTAAAATTTTCCATGTTTTTGTGATTTTAAATCGATTTTCTGTTTATACTTTATCAAACTTTTCAATTAATTTAACGTAATCAGTCTCTGTTAACATTCACTGGAACAGAACTTTTGCAGCTAACTTCACAGAAATTAATAAGCCAACATTACTACAACTACTACAACTACGGAGACTTCAGTACTATGTACTGCAATAGCATAAATGGCATAACCGTGCTATGTAAAGCCTTCAATTTTATTCCAAAATAATGGATTTCTTTTTACTTTACCTTATATTTTTTAAAGTTTATCATAAACAAAGCACATAAAAGGGACAATCAAAATCAGATGCAGAGAAGAATGTGTAGCGTATATGTACGTGTGTATATAAAATATTTTATGATGATTTATCTGTTGGTTACATTAAAATCTTTCAAAATAAACAGATTTTATGTTCACTTTTTTTCTTAAGTTTTATAACCTTTAAAATCATATCAAAAAAGAGACTGAATTCCATAATGTCTGTAGCACCATCTCAGTCCTCCATACTCCATCCTCTCTCCCGCCTTTATTCTTTGACTGCCGTCTGTCGTGTTTATATCTTTTTGAATTTTGTGTGTTTATTTTAGTACTTTATGAACGAACCTTTACGCCTTAAAATTAGGAAAACATAAGTCTCACTAATACGACTTATTTGTTGAAAATCATTTTTATTAAAAAGTTCTGAACAATTTGAATTTATTTTCTCCTCAACCCCCCTCTTCTACAGCCCTCTGCCATGATTTTTTTTTTTCATTTAACTGGGGAATCCCTATTAAAGTGTCTGTGTCTGTGGCTGGGTATGTGCAAGTATGTATGTGTTGCCATTATAAATGTCAATATAAATAATGCCACAGCATTTCATTTTATATTAAAATAGTTTCGTGTCAATGACAGACGACAGCTTTTCTTCAGAAATTTTCAATATTTTTTTGATTTTTTTTTTCTTGTTGCCTCTTTTGGCTTTTGTTAAACAGAAAACATTGGAAAATTTTCAAAAAAAAAAAAAAGAAAAAAAAACAAGGAATCAAATTTTCATTGTGGCATAAGCATGTATTATACAGCAGCACAAAGAAGGAAAAAGGGAATTGAAATTAAATAATAAAATCAAATCAAATTTGTGCTTCTTTTACCCCCTCCTCCACCTCTTCCAAGAACAAAAAAAAATTAGAAGAAGACCGTAAAATGAAACAAGAACAACAATAAGATCAACCGTGTTAACAATGGAAAATCATTTTGAAAAATACCAATCAAAATCACATTTTATTCTATAAACTACGAGGGTGGGTGCTTTAGATATGTTTTTTTTATATTCGAAATAATATCTACCGGATGTTGCCAAATGGCGCTTTTGTAACTCGAGAATTGTGTTGTAATCCTTGTATGAAGCTCTCATACAAATCCTTGACTTCTGTTGGTAAAAAAAAACGGAGACAACCGATTTTCGGTTCACCATATTTCACCATAATCAGCACCTGATGATAAACACTTGCAGTGGCTTTCAATAGCCTTATGCATCACATTTTCATCAGAACAAAGTTTTCAAGGTACTCTCCTGTCTCCTTTTCGGCTGTGACAAAGAACACTTCAGTGCCTACCTACAGATTGTTCGATACTATGCACCCATGGTATGGACTTAATACACTTAGTACTATCAAATTGCAAGAATTTTCAAACCAAATGGAATAAGGCAGCAATTCTTTGGTCACAATGCAATATACATACATAATTGGTCATTACAACCCCTTAGTCAGGATGACGATCTAGCTTCTCACACCACGGATATTGTGTGTGTTAATTTTAAACATGAGTGGCGGGACCTACAGTTTAAAGTCCATGCCGAACAACACATTTTAGAGAAACTTTTCATAGCGATTTTATTTTATTTAAGAGTTTTGGCCGAAGAAGTATTTTTTCATATTTTCGTTTAGTTGGAGATGCCTGACATAGGGTTTGAAACGAGGCCTCACGTCTAATAAGCCAACACACTACTTATTAGATCACGGCGACTTAACGTCATGTTACTCGCCTAGTCATCCTAACCACACTATGATTACTGGAGATAGGTCTTCTTCTTCGACAATGTATTTCAATGACATCCAGGACATCCTTTACACGTACTCATTAGCGCCCTCCTTAGCTGGTAGTTGGAAGGGTTGAATAAATATGGTTGCTATAGGGTTTTAAATAAATATCTACACGAGATTTCAGAGTAGGAGCAGCTCAGACTCTCTTAAGCTTGAAAAATTGTTGTTCTTTACATTTTTATATAAGCACTCGTGTTGGAAAAGTAATTCCTGAATCATGCTTTCAACGAAATCTAGTGTAATACGGTTGATAATTGAGACATATACTCAATAAAAATTGTCTCGCATTAGAGAAGACTTTACAAATTTAAATTTAAATCCTTAAAGAAGATTTGGTACACTTGTTCTGCGAAATGAGATTTAAAAATTAGGGGTTGAAATTAAATTCCGCCACACAAATATATTATCTTTTTAACGTTCTAAACAAACAAACATTGTTTTTAATTGTATGTACAGTGTCTTTCAAATACGAGTTTCTTTTTCGAAAGTATTTAATTTCTTTTACAACATGCCACTCATGGATACAAAATTAACACACACACGTACACAACATGTGTGGTGTGAGAAGCTAGGTCCACATTCTGATTAAAGAGTTGTAATGACCAATTAAGTAAAGCAGGATAGGCGGGAGTCTACATCAAAACCAATGAGTATTTATATTACAATTGCAAAAGACACAAACCCACACTTTTAGCAGCGCCACTTCTTGCCTCTAACAGGGTAAACGTTTCTATTAACATAGCACTGTTAACTGTTAACAGTGGCAATAGTAAATTAATCTTCTACTTTGCAATTATTGCAGACTATTGATACATACATACATAATTGGCCATTACAACACTTCAGTCAGGATTACGGCCTAGCTTCTGACGCCACTCATGTTGTGTGCCTTAATTTTATACATGAGTGGCGGGACCTACAGTTTAACGTCGACTCCGAACGACAGATTTTTGAGAAACTTTTTCATGGCAATTTTATTTACTCTCAGAGTTTTTGCCAGAAATCTGCTGAGAGGAAGTCGCCGAAGAAATATTTTTTTTTCATATTTTTGATGTCTGGCCTGGGGCTCAAACCGAGACTTTGCGTCTAATAAGCGAACACTCTACCTACTAGACTACGGCAGACTATTGATATAAAATATAATTCTCATTATGACCATTATTAGTTATGAACAAAAGTGTTGAAATGTAAAGGACGGTTGGTGAGGATAGAGGAGGGAATTATTACTACCACGGTTCGAAAGAGGACTCTCTGGATTACCATGTATGTATCATAGTATGATGTACTATTTCTTATATGTTCCAAAATGGCCACTGATCTTCTAGAGAATTTTCTTGCAAGAAATTGATATTTTCAAAGCTAATTTTCTCAATACCATATCACTTTATATTTGACTATGTTGCTGATTATATTAAGAGACATTGGAATCTTCCTTTGCATATAGTATGGTACTCATAGACCTAGACTATTTCCCAAACTTAGCTGCTAAACAAATGGGCTTGTTCAGATGGATACCGTTAAATAGCTAACAGTGCTCTGTTAAGAGGAAATTTTGCTCTGTTAATGCCAAACGTATCGCTGCTAAAATTATGGATTCAAATTTATTTTCACACACATTGCAAAAAAAAACTTGAATTCGAAAGACCCTGTATAAAAAATGATAAATATGTATTTTGATTGGACCTTTCAGCTGGCTGAACTAAAAAGTAAAAACTCCTTCATTGTGTAACTTTTTCGTCACAAAAATTTACATTTCAAAACAATAACGAGATGGAATATTTAACAGACAGATTTGTTAAAGTAACGGCACTTTTCTGGCCGTAAATTTGAGGACTGCGGCAATAGATAAACTTCAGCAATTATGTTGTAATTAAACTTAATTTTTATACTCTCTTGTGCCCACCCTTCTTTCTAATTAAAGCCTACTACCACCATTACTACAAGTACTACTGCCGCAAGAAAATAATTTCCATACAACCCTCGTTAAATTTTATGGGTTTTTGTATGTTTTTCCACATGTTAAGCATACATACTTGAATACATGTATACATACCTACATATATACAAATTTACAAGCGGTTTTAATTCCCTTTAAAAAAGAAAGAGACTCGAATACCAAAAATATCCTCATAAGGACTCCCCCGGCTTTTTTGTTTTTTACCAAAAAAAAAAAGTCGTCATCAACCCTAATAGCTCCCACTACTGGCTTTAACTCTAACCCTGCCTTTTACTTCCAACACATCCTCCTCTTCATTTAGCACTTTGACAAAAACTTTTATTTTCAATTCTTTTCCTTTCTTTTCTTTTTTTTTTTTTTGGATTTTGATTTTGATTTTGAAATGCCAATGTTTTTAAAATACAATGATGATGCTGCTGCTGATGATGATGATGATGAAAATTGTTTTTTGGTTTTAAGAAATCTGTAATGAATGACTGAATGAATGACTGACTGAATGAATGAATGTTCCTGTGAGTATCTGAAGAATACATACATATTTTATTTATGGAACAAAAGAATTGTAAAATTTCCTATATGTAGAGTAGAGTACACCAGACTCTCGTCAGCGATGGGCATCTGCTTTAAAGATTCCTTCTAAATATGTAAAGTATGTTCGTGTGAGAGTACAAGTATGTGGAGGGCTTAATGTCGAGTATTTCTTGTGGCATGAAGAATGGATGGATGGGCTGCAAAGTGAAGTGAAGTAGTGAAGTGATGTGATGTGATTGAAATGGTCTCATGAAAACTCATAAAAATTTAAAAAAAAAACACAAAAGACGTAAGGCGTCTTGTTTGCAACATAACATTTAAATTTTAACAATTCCGTTTTTTTCTCTGCTTCCTTTCTCTTCCTTTCGTTTCGTTAATAATTTTTGTAATACTTATGAGTGGTGCTACAAACAGCAACAACGACAACAATTTCTTTTAAACAATAGAATTTGAAAATCGTTAAAAAAAAATATGAATAGGAAGTAGTTTTTTTTTTGTTGGTTTCTTTCTGGTCCAAATAAATTTCAACCCTTAAAAAAATTATGACATCAACATCATCGTCACCATACATCATTCATTCATTTTTCAGCATCAATGCTTGCTTGTAATACCTTGTGCCACACAGAAGTTGCTGCTGTGAAGTTGTTCTTCTGGCCTTGCCTTGCCTTGCTAGTACTACCACTTGCTAATGGTTTGGTAGGCATGGGTAATGTAAATGCGTGTGATTAATTTATACTCTTCGGTTCATTCATTTATTATTCAAAAATTCAAGAAACCTATGAAGTTATGTGTATATTGAAATAAATTCTCATGATTATGGCAAATAATAGTATATGTATGTGTGTTAAGAGTTAAATACAAATCAACCAGCTCAATTCAATTCAACTGACTTTTCATTTCATTTCGTTTGCCATTAAGGAAGATAGACGGACATACCAACAGACAAGACAACTGATACACAGACAAGCTGGCAGTCAGTCGGTTAGTTAGTTTAGTTGCTTGCTAAAGTATGGCACAAGTTCAGCTGTTCAGCCGCTTGAAGCCAACCATCGTTTACTCCATTCAATCGCTCATTACTTTCATTACAACCATTTATCCAAGCAACCAGCCATCCATCTAGCCATCCATCCATTCATTCATTTATCCACTATTAGTGTTAATAATTTACCAGGCATTTTAACTACTCTCCTCCTATACTATGCGAGACCCAAGAGCCAGTCATAAAAACTATTTTTTTTTGTTTACGTTACGTTACATTTTTCTGTTGCGTTCCGTTCCGTTCTTTTCTTATTTAATTTTTATCGAAAAAAAAAGAACATGAGCTCACTACACACACACACACACACACACACACACACAGAACTGAAGTAAACTCAAGTAAATAAATATGAAATGTTAAAAAAGTAATTATTAATAAATTGTTCATGACCAATTAAGATGATGTTTTTGTCCGACAGCCACACAGACAGACAGATATACATACGTACGTACATACAGGCAGACAGTGATCTGTATATCCCAAATACAACATAAACCGTATGTAGTATGAATATCCAATTGTTTGTAACAAATAAAATTGTGTACAATTATTATTATTATTATGGAGGTACTACAACAACAACAACAATAAATATACGCACAATTGAATTAAAAACATCGTATACACTGTGTAACAAAAAAGAATATGCCACACAACCATTAATCAATAAAAACCCGAAATCCCAACAGATCTTCTCTTTATTACACGCATCTTCAGATTAAATTTCGTTATATGTATTCTCTTCTTAGTTTTCTATCCTTTGTTTTAGTTTCCTTTTCTTTCAAGATGCGTAAAGGCATTATGTGGCATAATTATAGGGTTAAAGGTTCTAAAGATGTTCTATATAATCCCATATCCCTTCCATATGGAAATATAAATATTCGTGAGAAAAAAATTTAATCTTAAAATTGTATTCTTTTTATCCCTTAAAGTGAAAAAAAGGAAATCATTTGAAATCATTACATGTGACCCATGCTTCACATTATTTTAGGTTCTCTAATATCCATTATTGTGTTTAGGTTACCACTTTGAGCCAAGCAGGTAAAAGAATTTAGAAGCAAATGATTGATTATCATATTACATCAGAAGAGAGAGAGACAGAGAGCACTTGTAGTTTAAAACAATATTTAAAGTTCAAATTAAAATACGGCTTAAAGAGAATTCAATTCTACTTTAGATTTCTATTCCTCTCTTAAAAAATCCTTAAGAACTGTTTAAATATTGAAACTGGTTTCACAGTTCGTATTAAAACACTTCAAAAATCCATTCATCTCTGGCACTAACTCATATTTCATTATACGGCCCCTACAAGAGATCAGCAATGAGTATTCAAAAAGATGAGTAGAATCGAATCATTCTCATAATTTTCGATACTTATACGTATTCATACTTGGAACTTCTACTCATATTTAAAGTTTGAAGTACTCATCATATTCATACTTAACAACACTTATGATGTTGTTGATTTCGTCTCTCCATAACTCAACATATACACGACACAAATCGAGTCACTCCACTCATTTATAAGTGCATATTTTTCTAAAGATGTGAATCTGAATGAGTACAGGCTTATGAATCAAACATATTTCGAATGGTATGAGTTTGATGTCAACGTTATACGCATACTAATTGCAACCTGTACTTATAAATCAACGTAGTGTAGTGAGTACGAATGAATCCGACTACATAGTAAAATTTCAATATTGTTGACTCACTTATATTCAAAATTTCATGAGTGCTTATGAGTAGCGAAAAACGATTCATTGCTAATCTCTGGCTACTACCCATTGCAATTTGTTGTACAACTTGATAAAGTTGTCCAACCGATTGTAAAGTCGGAGAGCTGTTTGGTCAACGATTGTTTGGTTGGCTTATTGAAGATCAAAAAATTTCGATTTTCATCCGAACCACTCTTCAAACATAAGCTTAACAATTTGTTACTTCGGGCATTTCAAATAGAAACATTGTTAAATTGATCTTAATATTCGGGCCATGAAATCGCCGTAGTCTAGTTGGTAGTGTGTTGGCTTATTGGATGTGAGGCCACGGGTTAAACCACAGGTCAGATATCAAAGCGAAAATATGAAAAAATATTTCTTCGGCGACTTCCTCTCAGCAGATTTCTGGCAAAAACTAAATAAAATTGACATGAAGTTTCTCAAAATACTGCAAAATACTACAAACCTGTAGGTCCCGCCACTTATGTATAAAATTAACACACACAACATAAGTGGTTTGAGAAGCTTGGTCGTAATCCTAACTGAAGGATCGTAATGACCAATTATGTATGTATTCGGACCATGTTCTTTAAAGAAAATTTCTATAAAAACATGAAATAGGGAATATGTTGACTTACTTAACAGGTCGTTACAACCCTTAGTCGGGATTACAACCTAGCTTCTTAGATCACCCATGTTGTGCATGTGTTAATTTTATCAAAGAGTTTAAGGGCCATTATTACAACTTGTCGTTAAAGTTCGGGTTAGTTAAAGGTACCTTTAGCTAAAGGGAACTGGAAAGTTACCTTTAACTTATTTTCGTTATTACAACTTACAGATAAAATGTTTGCAAAAATATGGCAGTGCGGGAGCAATGTCGATAAAACTGCTCAATTTTACAAGTTTTTTTTTAACGCAGTGGCAACCGCGGGCTTTGTTTTTTTGTTGTATATGCTCATTTTGTTAAAATATGAAGTTGCCACAATGAAAATAATATATAATATGGCAACTTTAAACATAAAGTGAGCTTTAAATGTTAAAGGTAGGATTATCCACCCTTTAGCTTAACTATCACTTCTATCTTATTGGGTACTCATAATAATGAAAAACAATTTATCTGCCCGTTAAAATCCTCCCTATAGTTAAAGGCAAGTCGTAATAATGGCCCTAAGAAGGTTATTCATGGAAATTTTTCATTTACCCTCAGAGTTTTTGCCACAAGACTGCTGAGAGGAAGTCGCCGAAAGAAATATATGTTCATATTCCGTATTATTCGAGATGCCTGTGCTAGAGTTTGAAGTATGGACCTGTTTCTAATACATGCCGTAATTTGTACGAAAGATCTCTGATTTTCTCTTTTCCCTCTCTTACTCGTATTCCTTTCGGGTTTTTTGAGGACCATAGAACCTGACTGCTGTGAGAAAAGGGAGAATGGAGCAAATACTAGAAAAGGTTGGAAGCTAATAACGTTCTAGATATCAGAATTGAATATAAAATGAAATTTTTGTTTATAACTTAAACTATACAATTCCACATGCTGTGAAAACAAATGTTTTCGACTTTAACAAAATATTTTATGATGACTTTAAGCAGAGAATTTCTTCATACAAAAATTTGTTAAAATATGACAGAAAATAATACAATTGGTGTGTGAATTAAAAACTCTTCATTAAAGATTTTAAAGTAATCTTATGATATAATAATGATAAAAGATATTTTAAAAAACAGTAGCCACCTTTATATCTAACAATAATAAGAATAAGAATAAAAATATTCTAATAAGATGGCTTCTGCTTTAGTTTTATTCTTTTTGTATAAATTTTTTCTGTAAAATTATGTTTAAAATCCGATTAAGACCAGCTCAAGTAGGCTGTTAAAGAAGCATTAAAACTAACACTGGGTATGGAAGGCCTAGCTTACAACAGCTGAACCCTACTACTTGATATGCTGTAAACAAACTCGAAAGAAAATGAGTTTTCTAATACTATTGTTGTTACAGGATTATAATTTTCATTGGAGTAAAGAAAATGTTCAATTTCTAAAAATATTTTTAAACAGACGTTGGATTTTGAATTGCCTTTTTAGAAGCCAAAGAAATTTATATAATTTATGATCTAAGTGTTCATTTTTAAGGGTTGTTTTATTAAAGTTCTCATGATCTTATACAATAAGAATGAATGTTTTTCTTTAAATTTAGTTTATTTGTTGTTGTTGTTGTTGTTGTTACATACAAATATTTGAAATTTTATTTAAAGAAGAAGAAAAAGAAGAAATCCTTAAATGATCTTGAATTGTAATATTTCATACGGACATGAGACAATTTATAATCCCCCCCCTCTTAATGCCACACAAAACTTTTCTACTCATATTTTTCATTTTCTTTCAATTTTTTTTTTCTTTTTTCGCTGCTTTTGACAAACAAATCTTTTCTAAATCCCCTCGATAATCCCTAGATTTTCATTCTCTGTTCTTCTTCTGCTTATTTTTAATATCTTTATATGCAAGCGATGTTGTTGTTTTTGTTGTTGCTGTTGTTGGTATTGTAGGTTCTCTTTTTTGATATGATAAATGACTTTAAAAATACTTTATGACAAAACATCTTTATGATTTGATTTGAGTTTTTTTATTCTTCTTTTTTCCCTGCTTTTGTTCTTACTTTTGACGCTGAGTGTATAATAAAATAAAATTTAAGAAAATAGGAAAACAAAAAATATACTATATCCAACGAAATACGTACATACGTACGTACTTATATTTCATATCTCCCTCCGTGTTGCATGAATATTCTTGTACAATGTGGCACAATTGTCTTGTTCACATACATACCATATAGTCTGAACGTATAGTGTGTATAGGTTTATCTACACGTTGTATGTAAGTACCACATTCAACAAGATCACATCTCGTTGTTGCTGCTGTTGATTTTTGTTTTTTTTTTTGTTTTTTTACTCATAATAAATTAAAGCGAATTTCATTGCAACAACTACAAGGTTTTGAAAGAAAAAAATATGAAATAAAAAACTACTACCCTGCTGCTCAAACTGCACATTTTATACGGGAACAGATTCAATATGAGCAAAAAGGAGAAAAAAAACGCTGACAGTAAAAAGGGCCAACGAGTAGTAAAAAAACCAAAACAAAGAAACATAGCAATAAACGGGTATAAATTTAATTTTATTTATACAATGTGGAGTAGCAAGTAAAAAAGATAAACTTTAAGTTGAAATCATAATTATTTGACAAAAGAAAAGCACAACTACAACAACAACAACAGAAACAGAAACAAAATAAAACTGTCATAAACTATAAAGTTAAACTATATTACAAGGAAATGCGTGGGTTGTATTTCATTTCATTTTATTTTTTTAATAAAAACAAAAACACACACACAATATTTCTTAAATAATAAATACAATCCATTTTACAATGGTTTTCTTTAAAATTTCGAACTATTGGGTTATACTACACATTGTAGTACTTTAGTACATAGTGTTACAAATGTTATTGTGGTTATTTTACAGTTTGTTTGTTTATACACAGCTATATAAGAAAGAGTACGAAACACAAGAAAGGAATAAATATGAGTTGTTGTACTTAAACTTTAATAAATAATACTTAGTAATCTACGTGCACATACACACAAACATATGGAATTGTAACTACCGTTAGTAAATGATACGTTAAATTAGAAAGACAACCAACTCTCCAAGCTCTCTCCCTTTTTTTAACAATAAAACAAACAACAAAAAAACACATACAATGTCTCTTAGTAGACGATCAAAAAGACAATCGTTGTTGTTACAAATCCCCCATCTCCCTCGCCTGTAATGCATGTTTGTTTGTTATTGTTATTACTATTGTTGTTGGTATTGTTTTCTATTTGTTTTCATATTTTTTTTTCTTTTTGTTTTTTTGTCTTTATGTTGCAGTGTAAATAGTAAAGCATTTTTGAAATTGTCTTCTTATATGCGAACGAGTATGAGAGAAAAGCATTACTTAAGGAAATCAAACTCCTTTATTGTCATTTCCACTTACATACATACATATACATATTCTTAGAGTAGGAGGAAGGGGGTGGGGAAGCAGTAGAAAAGACTAAGAACATAAGCACTGGTTAAACCAACCTTTTTAATTTCTAAAAGAAGTACAACCCTAAAAAGGGGGATAAATAGGTAAAGTTTGTTTTAAATTATTTAAGGAAATTAAAAATTTAAAAGGACGAACCTTAACAAATAAATTATTCTTTAAAGGAGTTTTTTCTTTTATTATATATTTTTATATATAAGATGTACATACACTGTATTAAATTAAATTGAAAAAAGAATATTAAGCTCTATAAAAGGCTTGTAAATAAAAATGTCTTCCTTTTCTATCATTTTCTTACAATGTTTTAACCTATAAATTCAGTAAATAAGAAAAATGTCTTTAATTAAAGTATAAGTAAGGAATAGTTTTCTATTTAAATTTGTAAGCGTAATTATGAGGAGCTACTGAAGTATCTCTGACTAAAAGACTGTCCTTTGTATGCATAATACATATGTAAGTGATTATACGGCGCCTCTTGTTCTCTTTTGGACTTATAAAAAATGTTAACAATAATCGTTATATAAGGAAGATTTATGCAATTATCCTGATTTACATATAATCTCTGTTGAATTTTCCTATCATATCACAAGGAACTCTTAGCACTAATTTTCTGAAGAATATTTATTTATCGATAACACAATTTTTTTGTAGAAAATATAACAACAACAATTTTCTATAGAAAATTTTGTAATAAAAATAGTTTTATAGAAAATATTTCGAAAAAAAATAATTTTCTATAAAAATTTATTGGTAATAATTATTTGCTATGAAAAACTTTTCGATAAAAATAATTTTTTTTTTGGAAAAACTTATCGATAATTTTTTTTTAATTATAACATAATAATAATTAATTAATAATAACAATAGGAAAATTATCGATAATAATAAGTTTAAATAGAAAACTTTTCAATAATAATAAGATTTATCTATATAAAACTTTACGATAATTATATAAGTACATACATATATTTATAGAAAACTTATCAGTAATAATAAGTTTCTAAGAAAACTTATCGATAATATTTAGTTTTTATAGAAAACTTTTCGAGAATAATAAGTTTTTATAGAAAACTTATCGATAATAAAAAGTTTTTAAAAAACTTATCGATGACAATAGGTCTCTATATACAACTTATTGATAACTATAAGATTTATAGAAAACTAATCAGTTATAATAAATTTCTAAGAAAACTTATGCATAATATTTCGTTTATATAGAAAACTTTTCGATAATAATAAGTTTTTATAGAAAACTTATCGATAATCATTATACACTCCCCGAAATATTTATAAGACCAAACGTATTTCTCGAAAAACTTAAAATCTCTTAGACCAATTCGTACCATTTTTGGGTCAAATATAACTAACTATAATATAAATCTTTTTATGTAAAAAAATTACTTTTTTCTTTGTTTAATAAAAGGATAACACAAAATGAATTTCATTTTCAAACGAAAAAATTATAAGACCAAAATTAAATACTATTCACCTAAAGCTAAAATAACAATGATAAAAAACAACTACTGAGTAATTTTTGTATTTATTAGTAATTAGTGTGTCCACCGTGATTAATAATGACTTCCTGAAGTCGACGGGGCATAGAATTTATTAAATGTTCAATGCAATTTTGACCAATCCTACCCCATTCTCTTATGATGGCACTTTTTGAACATTTTACATACTTATACTGAGTGTTATTATTGTAAACTTGGTCCGATAGTATTGCCCATAAATTTTTTATCGGATTTAGATACGAATTGGTCTAAGAGATTTTAAGTTTTTCGAGAAATACGTTTGGTCTTATAAATATTTCGGGGAGTGTATAAAACTAATCGATAATAATACATTTCTATAGAAAATTTATCGATAATACTAATTATCTGTAAAAAGCATTTCGAAAATAAAACTTTTTATGAGAAAACTTATCGATAATAACAACTTAACTTTCAATATAAAACTTATCAGTAATAAGTTTCTAAGAAAACCTATCGATATCAATGATTTTCGATAACAAAATTCTCTAAAGAAAATTTAACGATAACAATAATTCTCTATAGAAAATTTATCGATAACAATAGTTTTCAATAGACAATTTATCAATAATAAATACTTTTCTAAGGAAAATAAATCGATAACAAAAATCCTTTATAGAAAATTTTACAATATTTTGAAAACAATAATTTATCGATAACTATAAATCGAATTCGGATAGTATTTATATTGTCTTTTTGAAATTTTTAATTTTTTGTAGAGCAGAAAACAAATTATCTGCTTAATTGTACTGTTTTTAACGAATCAAGCAGTAATCGATTGCAAGCTATGTCCGATAAAGTATTCTTTTTAGTAAATTTTCTTTCCTTTTACAGAAAATATATAAATTTTTTGAAAATAATAGCAGATGTGATGTAACTGACACATATAATTAAAAAATTTGTTTTAATTTCGTGTACATTACAATTAATTTTAAGTGATAATTACGCCAATAAACGTAAAATAAAACAGATGATGAGACTCTCTTTAAAAATTGTAATGGAAGTGATGATTAGCGGCATAAGAGTAATTAAAAATGCGTGGGTTTTGAGCTCAATTTGTTGCAAAAGACGGTGCAAGTAAGGAAAGAAACTTAAAATTTTTAATTAATTATTTCCGATTACAAATTGTCGACACACAAATTTAATTTGTAAGTGAACAGACACTATTTCAAGAAAATTTCAACCATTTTTGGTAAGGCCAAGAAAAAAATATATTGTGTGACCGCATTTTTATCACCAACTAGCTTCAGATAGTGAAACAGAAAAAGAAAAGAAAACAGATTTTCATGTTTTAAAATGCTTACAAATACAGTATTTTCGTTTTTCAATGATTTTAAATTCTTGTCTTTTGTTTTCTTATCGTCTTATCAACGATGATAATCGCTTTTGGTACTTCGCTTGAATATGATAATTTTTCTTTCTTCAATTTCCTTTCATTCTTCATAATTACACGGCAGTTGTTTCTAATTTATTATTCATTACCTTCAGAAATAAAATGAAAAAGAGGGGAAAAGAAAACTCTTAAAGATCACAATACAAATTGAAACCGCCAGCCAGGTACAATTGAAAATTACGTTAAGCCAGCCTTCAACACACTCACTCAAAAACGGTTGCGATTAACATAAAACGATAAATAACCACATACACACAGTTTTTAAGAACCCTTCTGTTTTTTAAAAGAGTGTAACAAATAACCAAACGAGGGCCATATGTTTGCCCTAACGGAGTTTAAATTGAAAAAGGAATTCAATGTTGCAACATGTTACAAGTAAAACTTACGTGTGTTCCTTGTTAAGATCCTTAAAGTAGTTTCCTTTGCTTTAAAAAAGAAAAAAAAAGGTTCTTTTTTGTTTCTTTACGTTACGTTTCGTTTGATTTGGTTTCCTTTCGTAAGCAATAAGTGTTTTCGTCTGCTGGTAAAACTAAAAATGTCCTGCTGCAGCAACTCTTTTCTTTTTGTTTTGTTTCCTTTCGTATACTTTTTTCTCTTTTTTTAACAATGAAAACTATTGCTGCTGGCTGGTATTGTAATAGAGAGGAGTATTATTCCCTATACACAGGCCGACAGACAGACAGGCATACATGTGTAGCGATACTTCAATTATTTGTTGATATTGTTGTTGTTCTTGTTGTTGTTGTATTTTACAATATTTATTGTATTTCTTATAGATTTTCATTTCGTGCTTTTCTTTCTTTCTTCTTCTTCTTCGCTTTCTTTAAATTGTATTGCCAACTTCTTTTATTTTTGATTTCTTTTTTTTTTTTACTGTGTATCGAATTACAAAAGTTGCACACTCAACTGCAACAATAATTTGCTCGGCTCGGCATTGCACTTCGATTCTGATATTGTTGGAGTGGCGGCGTTGACAAAAAGCAGAGAAACACGATTAAAGCGACAACACGACAATGTCTTCTCGCTGTGTAATATGAAACAGTGACAACAAGAACAGTTACAACAGCAACAAATACAAACAATTTTAATAAAAGCGTTGACTTGAAATATTGAGGACGAAATTCATATCCACAAACCGCTTAAATACATACACATACACATACTCACATAAAATCAAAGAACACATACACATACAAGTTCGGTTGCACAGCTTTTGTCAAGTAAATAGACTTGTAATCCTTAATAGCCTTTGGAAAATCAATAAAATTTGTTAATAATTTATTAATAACAAAACCAAGACGTCAAATATTAATGAAAAAAAAAACTCTCAAGGTTTTTGTAAAGATAAGGAGCCTTTAGGACCGATTTTAAACCTATTTGACTTGCTAAAAATTATACATGTCAATAGCAAAAAAAAAAGTTTCATGTACCACTGTCACTATCTACCATTCATAAGCAAACTAATACTGGGTTTCCCAAGTACTTTTTCAGCTCCTTCATGACTAAATATTCACTTAAAAATTAAATATTCATTTGTTGCCCTGCCAACTGCTAAAGAAATCATCAAAAGAAGCTTAAATCTTTAAAAATGAGCAAATATAGCTCAGCATATCCTCAAAGGTAGATAAGCAGATCCAAATGACTGCTAATTTCAGAGCCTAGCTATACTTAGGCCAGCTAAAGCCCATTATAATTTCACAGTTGTCTTCTTCCCTTAGCTCTGCAACCATTCAAAGCTTCTAATGAAGGCATTTAGACTTTCAGTGTCCATAATAATTTGCATAGTAAAATCCCTTCTCCTACTACATGACAGTGGACATATATACGGGGGATGAAGAACAAATTTCTTTTCTTCTTCGTCTTACACCTTCTGCATATGGCCAGGGACAATACAAAGTCTAATACTGATTCCGACAACTGTACTAAACGTGAACCTTTCGAATTTGAACAGAAAGGGCAGATTTTGTTGCGATGACTTGCCCGTGTATATCAATCCTAAGCTTGAAGAATATGGTCCAAAGTAGAGAATCCGGGGATCGAATATTCCCCATACAAACCAAACCGTGCTATTGCAACATTCAAAATCTTCATTTTGAAGAGTTCAGTCAACGATAAAAAAAGGACTTAACTTTTCCTCCGACTCTTCATGGCAAAAGCCAGGCACTGACACATGTAGTAATAGACCCACAGTGCCTGCAGATGTCATTTGAGGGCATGCCTTCCAATTGGACAAAACGGCAAAAATTCGATGCATTGTCATGCAATTTAAGAACAGAATACAATGAATCATCTTTTTATCCATATGAGTCCAGCATAACTTAGCAATATTATACAACTGACTCTGCTGTCAATGAACGGAGAATACCTCGTTCTACTGAAGCAACCACAACGCCACTGGCCCATAACATCTAAGAGATTATCAATATCAGCCCTGACCAGTTCATTAGGAGTACTTGATTAATTCTACAGGAATCCCTAATCCATTGAAAGCCTTTTAATGTAATTTTCTTTTCAAATTTCATCAAACAATTCTAATTACCACACCACAGCTGTGTTACTGTGTTTGAAGCAATTTTGACGTCTTTAAGGAGTAAAACGAAACCATCTGCAACACATTTAAATTCGTTAAAATAGAGGGAAGCAGTTCGTTTACATTCATGTTCATGTTCCTTATTCCTTTTCTCTCTCTCTCTCTCTCTCTCTCGCTCTGCCTCTGCCTCTCTATCTCCCTATTTCACATTTTAAAGTCTACAGTTACAGTAACAACAATATGTTTTTAACAATACAATTCATATTAAAATATTTCTCTCTTTCACCGTGTAAATACATGCATACATACATACATACATACATACGTGTATATGTATGTGTTTGTGTGGAAGAGGGTATTTTTATTGTTGTTGTTGCCTTGTACTCCTTGTCGATTTTTGTATTCGTATTTCATTTCTTATTATTCAACGATTCTTACAGGGACGAAAACAAAATAACAGAAAGAAGAAAAAACCATCATCAACAAGAAGGCAACAATTTAGGGGGTTTATATTATATGTAGTACGAACACATATACATATATCTATAGTTATTGGCAACAGCAACAACAATAGCAGTAGCAACAAAACAATACAAATGTATTTAAAATACAAAAAACGAAAAAGAAGCACAACAAAAAATCCAAAAAAAAAATTCAATTTTCCGCTCTTTTTTTTCCTTTGAGAATTTTTTTTGTTTTGTTTTGAAATTCACTGTCTTTAAGAGACGTGCTCTCGCACACACTTACTCGCACTCACACACACGTTACGGGCTTGTACTGAAAATCAAGTTAATCGTTGGGTATCCTGTTGACTATGATTGTGATGTGATTGTTTTTTTTTCTTGTTTATTATTATTGTTGTTGCTATTTTATATGTTGTTGTAGAGCATGATACATTCGTTTTATCTATTTTGTTTCTTTTTTTTTTTTTTTTGTTGTTTTATAAACGAATTTTTGAAATAAATTTTGATTTTTACTATTTTTTTGATATTCCTTTTTAAGATATTCTTATTATTTCTTTGTGTTTATTTTTTCAGGATTTCATTTCTTTATATTTCACATACAAAACACGTACTCATACGCACACTTACACACAATACATAAGAATACATACATAAGCTATAAAATGAACAAGGATTCAATTGAATTTTAAATACTTTAGTTTGAAACACATACTTTTTTTTATTGGTTGTTGTTGTTGTTGTTATTGTCGTTCTCCTTATTGTTGTTGTTATTATTGTCGGTATTATTTTGTTGTTAAACTATGAAATTTTTTTATTAAAATCATATCGAATTACATTTTCGGGTTATTGTAACACACACTTATTTTGTCAATTTACCGTAAAGCGTACAACAAACAAAAAAATTGAAACGTAAAATTTAAAAACCCAAAAACCAAAACAAATCGAATCGAACCGAATCGTATTGAACCGAAAAAATAAAAGTAAATTTTGGTTTCCTTTTTGTTTGAAACTTCTTCTTTTTCTATTTCTAGTTCTAGTTCTTATTGAAACATAAATAAACAGTAAAACATTGATTGCGTACGCACGTCCGAACACGATGGCATATCAAAACAAACTGAATGCGAGCGCTTGACTATTTTTTTTTAAGTGAATGAGCAATATGTATTCGCATACTCACACACGGTGATGGTGTTGTGTGATAGTCGACGACGATGACTGACAATGTCAAAAACTTCAATAAGGGAATCAATTTTATAAATGAGCACAATTCTTAAATACTTCTACTCTCTACTCTGTCTCTCTCTCATTGTCATCGTCATCGTCGTCATCGTCATCATCATCATCATTAGTGTTGTCGTTGCTGCTCTCGTCTTTTTATTTTGTTGCTGTTGTTGTGTTTTATTTAATGTTACCACCAAAATAAGTACTTTGTTTATTAGTGTTGCTAATTTAGCGTGTTTAAGCAACACCTAAATAGTCATTTATGCCATTTTCTCTAACCGATACAACAATATCGGGTTATCCATTCAGGGGTTTCAAAACTGCCGGTTTTTTGAGGCTATCAGATGTGAAATATCTTTCATCCGAAATATCAATTCTTTAGTGAGAGGCTTGCCAATTCCGTACATGTATCATTACGTAGCTGATTTGACTACAAAAGTCGTGATTCAAGCGTAGCCACTATTTTGCACAATTGGTAAGAATATAAAATAAATTGAAAAAACTGAAAGATTCGCTGTGCATTAATCGCGGATTAATCGAAATTTTCGATGTCACAATGTTCTGAGCAATTTTGTTCCGTCTTTAATTTTAGCGTTTTTTCAATTTCAATATATGTGTGTAACACTTATCGGTGTTGCTGTAAAACACAAACCATGGCTGTGTGGCTGTGATGTTTATGGGATTTCGTGTGTTTGTGGTGTGCGCTCTATGCTCAACACAGCACACCACAGCACAGTATAACAGTGCAGTGCTTTGCTTTGCTTTACTTTACTTTGCTTTGGTTTTACTCTGTGTGTATTTGTGTATGTATATGTGCAATGTTAAAGAAGTACAAACCACTTCTATGGGCACTCTGTGTTTTTATTCAGTTTTTCATTTTTTTTTGTTCTTGTATTTCATAGCAGCAACAACAACGAGTACTTGTGTATGGCAATGACTCTCCTGGCGCCTCTTTACATTATTGTTATTATTGTTCGTTTAGTGTTACGTTCAATGTGTGTCGTGCCGTGCGATGGTTGTCGTTGTTGTAGGTTGTGTATAATTTTTGGTATTTTTTTTTTCATTTTCATTTTGTTTTTGTTCTTATTCTTTTTGTTTTTATACGTTTTTGTTTTCATTTAGTGAAGTTGGAAGGTTATGTCAGCTGTGTACTTACATATCTTGCTCTCGTCACATTCTAGCATTAACTCTGGCACTCTCACTCTCTTTACATGTCGCTCGCTCTCTGTATACTGTGTATGTGTGTTGTATTTCAGTGATGTTTTTAATTTTTAAAAGATTCGTGCACAACACAAATTGTTTGCTGTTGTTTTAGTGTGTCTTAAAAGGAAGAATTAATTCATTAAGAATACAAAGTTTGACAAACGTCAGTCAGTCAGTTCGTGTTTAAATCAAATTTAAAAAGGACGTTTTATAATGAAAGTAATTCTGGCATAATTCCTTATGGACGGTTAACGACAATGGGTTGTGATTTTGAAATAAATAAAAAAGAAGAAGAAGAATCACTTCTAAGCAGAGTTGGCACTTGAGAACATCTTCATTATTAAGGAATATTTGTTTCAATATAAAGTGGCAACAAGAAGTGGCAACAAGTAACAGTTTGCAAAGAAAAAAAAAACGTTAAATCTGTCAAGTGATTTTCATTTTTTTTTTCGTGACAACAAAAAACAAAAGAATATTGTAATGAAAGGAAAAGTAAATTTTTAAATTAAAAATATTAAACATTAGGTTTTCAATTAAAATTTTAATTACTGCTGCTGTTCGATTCACTTAATTTGAATTATTACGAGCTGAGTAACTAAAACCAGTCTCTGGTTGGAATCCAACCCACGATCCTCATGCTAATGGACCAATACATTACCAACTAGACTACCAGGACACTGTTCTTTTTCTGTTTAAGAGATTCTAGCAGGCGTACATAAGAATTTTTATTTATTTCAGTGCACGAAACCGTGTTCAATTCTTCAAAGTAAAAGATCGATCGTATTACCCGTTCGTAAATTAATTTCAAGTCAAATAATATCAATCTGTACAAGAGAAAAGTAACATAAGCCATTTTACAAAACTCGAAAAGATATAAACTGACGGGGTCTTTTCTGAACATCGCGACATGTCAAAAACTGAAGAAGAAAATAGCCAAATGACTATCTGAAAAGTTATTATTGTCATTAGTTTCTGGATTGGGTCTGGAAATTGTTGCATGACCGGTTTGTTTGAAAGCATCACAAATTAGTCATCAATGATGGATACAAAATTATAACGTGACCATGCTAGAATTATAGCAAACTTCCGGACTGGCGATTATCTGATACCTGTTACTGTACTTCCGAACTGAGCTTTGATAACAGATGCGAAGCAAAAGTCTATGCATTTTCAGAATTGAATTGCGGCAATCCAATCAAGGGCACAGGCGGAGTCTACACGAATGAGCAATCATCTCTGACATTTCCAATAGCTCAAGGGGCTTTTAGAGGAAATACAGCAGATAGCTTGGCTTGATAGTCAAGCGACCATTCCTGTCTTCGATTAATACGAGCATCCACAAATAAATTAAAAACATTCAGCCCCTTTCCTCCAATGAGACTTAAGTATACCGTATATTAAAAGATATATTCTTGTAATTACTTGAAAAGGACAAATTGCTGGTGGAACGCTCTTGCGCCTTAGGAAAAAGTAGGCCGTTGCGAGTTCGATACCCACTGGAGAGTCTTGTCGTGTTGTATGATACCGAACACGAAATTATGTGTAATGTGGAGATGTATCGTAATAAATTAATCGAGTTTTTTCCTTCTCCTTATATTTTTAGTCTGAATTTAAATACTTCATATGTACTCACATACATACAGTGGTGGCCACGAACTTAAGACACGACATATGATGGACTTATTTGTGATAATTGAGAAATCTCAAGAAACCCATGATATTTTGGAAAAATATACTTTGGAGTTTTGCCGCTTCGGCTCTGATGGAAAGCAGGACGTCTGGAGCCCTCCAAACCTAGAGCATCATCCAAAGTACACCCTAAAAACAACATGGTGGTGGAAATGTGACGGTGTGGGCAGCGTTTTCCTGGCATGGTGTAGGTCCCATTTACATTATAAATTCTAAAATGGACCACCATGTTTACAAAAATATTGTAACAGACACAATGATACCATTCGCTGAAGACAACATGCCTCCAATATAGAAATTTATGCATGATAATGACCCTAAGCACATTTCACGTCTAGTGAAGAGTTGCTTAAAAGAAAACGATATCATTGTTCTTAAGTGGCCAGCTCAATCCCCGGACCTCAATTCAATTGAGAACGATGTTGAATGATGTTGAGGAATATTTACGAACAGTTAAACCAAAAGGCTTGGTATGCAATTCCAAAGCAATGTTATGTGGCATTAGTCGAAAGTTTACCCGGGAGATGTGCTGCTGTGATGAAAAATAAAGGATTTCCCAATAAATAATAGGTTTTTTTATGAAGCTGAGCTTAATTTAGAGAATAGTGTTATATTATGCCTATGTCTTAAATTCGTGACCAGGCAAAATTTGTGTCTATGTATATAATATGTAAATACAAATTCTTAACCGAATATAGGTAAGAAAATATTATTAATTTTTCTTCATAACATTACTACAATCCTAAAAAAATATCATGGACCCATAATTTTTTCGATAAAATGTAAAAATTATCTCAAATAACTCAGTCATATGTCGTGTCTTAAATTCGTGGCCACCACTGTATGTACATATGTAGGTATGTATCAATTAGTTATGTTTAAGGTAATGTTTCGAAACAATTTAAATTGTCTCCATTCAAGTAAATTTACAATTTGATCGTATAAATATTTATTGAAAGGCTAGTTTTTGTTTAACAAAGATTTACAAAATTTCCTTTTATTTTGTGTTTTTGTTTTCAAGTGGCATAAGACCACTTAACGAAATACTTTGGCTACTTTGAATTTTCATTTATTCATTCATTCAGTCATTCCTCAATGCATTCATTGATACATTCAATGTAATAAACTCAAGTGGAAATGTAAAATAAACATACAAGAGTAGACGAAACCAAAAAAAAAAATAAGATAGGAAATCAATTATACTTTAGCAAACTGTTTAAAGAATAACAAACAATACTTCACATACAATTAAGATATGAAGAGTAAATTAAATAAAATTCACTTCCATTTCCTTCTCTACTCTTTTCCTGTTTGTGTATGTTGGTGCTGTTTTAATTTTATTATCACTGACATGTGATTTTTCCCAAATGTCCTTAAAAAAATAAATTTTTAATCAATAATCACAAGAAAAACAGAAACAAAAACTAATTACATATTCCCATGCATGCATGCTTGCTTACAAATATATACATAGATATGTAAACGCACATATCATATATGTATGTATATACATGGGAGAATTTAAAAACAGACAACTCTTAAAGAGAGAATTTCTCTTGGGTTTGTGTGCACATATTTGTTTGGTATAATTGCACATCCTTTTTTTGTGTAGATTATCAATTAATAATTATGATTGTTGTTATTGTTATTGTCAATACTTACAGTAAATATTACTCTCTCTCTCTCTATCTCTCGCTCACCATATGTAACCACCTTGTTACAGTTATTTGTGATTTTGACTTTTTATAACTGCTTCTGCTACTTTTACAGCCTCCTTATGTTGATGATTTTTTTTTTGTTTTTGCTTTTATTGCCTCTCTTGCTATGTCACTGCTCTCTTAAGCATTTTATTAATTGTTGTTTTTGTTGTTTCTTTGTTGTTTTTTTTTTGTATGTTTTAAATCACAAATACAACACTAAAGCAAGCCTCTAGTGATTATTTATAACAGATACCGTTTTGTGCAACAACAACAAAATGTAAACCAAAATGATAATTGTGGGGGGAATATACGCACATACACACACACCTAGCATATACAATGCATACGTATGCTTATTGAGAACAAAACAAACATAAATAATAATTTTTTGTTTTCGTTTTTTTAAGACATAACGGTGTTTGTTGTTGTTATTATTGCAGAAAAATATTTTCCGAAATTGTGTTAAGAAACTGAAAATATTTTTAAATTTAGAAGAAAAAAAATCATTTTTTTAAATTGTTGTTGTTATTTTACACTTTGTTGAAATATTTCGTAATATTGAATTTTATACAAATTGTGTTGTTGTTGTTGTTATTTCTAATGTTTGTTGCATTTTCACACTTTTTCATTAAATTATTACTAAATATTAACGGCATCCATTATAACATAAAGCAGTCGTTGTTGTTGTTTTTGTTTTTGTACTTAAAAATAAACAAAAACAAATACATAATCAAATTAAATTAAATATTAGCAGTGCTTCCAACAAATCAAAACAAATAAAATTTCGTATTAAAATTGCCAAAACAACAACAAAAAATTACAGCACAGCATCCCAGAGAAAATGCGGAAGAGCATTAAACAAATAAACACACACACAACAGCAGCAGCAAATATGAATAGTAATGAAACAACAACAACAACAAAATATAGCAGTAAATAATAGTGGCGCAAAGAAATGCATAAAAATTCTCCACCAACATTATTAGCAACAAACATCACGTATGTATATACAGACAGGAGTAGTTAAAGATTATTAATAAACAAACAAATGAGCACAAAAAACAAAACAAACAAACAAGAAACAAGTAAAATAAAAACAAACAAATTTATGTTTTTGAATGGATTTGTGTGTCTGTGGGTGTGTTTGTGCATGCCAGAACAATTTCATTTCTATGTGAGATGAGATGCAAAGAGATGAACAAAAATGTTGCTGTTATTAACGCAAAGAGACAACAAAACGTATGAAGAGAGCAAGTGAGGGATATAATATACACAAGCAATTTTAATGCTTTTTTTTGTTTGTGTCTTGTAACTCTACTTGGCCATCAATTTTCCATTTTTTTTTCTCTTTTCTTTTTTTTTTTGGATAAATTCCGGTGTATATTCTTTCTTTGCACTTTTTTTTCGTAAAATTTTGGCACTCACTTTGCAAATTTTTCACATTTTTGCTTCTGATTATTTGCTATTAACGAATATAATTATGAGCTGAACACTTGTATATTTCTTTAATAATAACTTCCTTAACACTTTATCTAGAATTAATTATTAAAATTTAATTTCTTTTCTTTTATAACTTTTTCCAACGAATTGCAAATAAAAAAGTTTACTTCCGTTTCATTGTTTTTTCGCCAAATGTAAAGCAGTTATCCCGTGAGTATATCAACTGAAGTGATACAAAAACAAAACATTCAAGTTGACGTCTGATTGGAGAGCAAAACTGTTTTCTTCTAAGCCTGTGGTCCCTTTTTTACGTAGCATAAAAAGGAATAAACAACGAATGGCAATGCTCTTCGTATTTAAGCAACTCTGCTCTCTGTGTGAAACTGTTATAACAAAAACTATGTGCATACTCTTATTCCAATTAGTTGTGGGTTTATAACTCTGCTAATTGAGGTCAATTTACTTTGTCCAATTACATACAGCACAGTTCACTACTACTTCTATGGTGTATACTATATTATTGAAAAACGGAGTGTGTCTGCAGTTGTTATGCTTTTTTAAAGTGGCGGTACTGATGGTGAATTTCGCATTTCAAAAAATTCAAATTAATTTCCAAAACATGAAAACTCACCAAAATGAAAATTATAATTTATGCTCAGGAGATTGAGGAAGTTTTTCGCCGCCAAGGACACAGGCTTCAGGACAAACAGAAGACGACTACACTGCAACACACCAAACAGAATCAAAACTCACCGCGGTAGTGCATACACACACCACTTTTCAGACATAAACCATAAACATGAACGTCAAATTATACAAACCGGGCACAAAAAACGGAAGTTTTTCGCCGCCAAGGACATACGCTTCAGGACAAACAGAAGACGACTACACTGCAACACACCAAACAGAATCAAAACTCACCGCGATAGTGCATACACACACCACTTTTCAGACATAAACCATAAACATGAACGTCAAATCATACAAACCGGGCACGAAAAAACGGAAGACAAGTGTTGCCAGATTGTTTTCAAAGTTCTACCCCGACTTTGAAGTTCTAAACCCCAAAATTCCTTAAAACCTTTGCAATACCTAAAAATCCCTACAAGAATGGAATGCAATTACATATTGTGTTCATATTAAATTTCTTTATAATTTTGTAATTAATTTTATAATGTAAAATGCATTAACAGATACATATAGCTACAGTTAGTTACAGTTAAAAACTTATCATCATGTTTCATTTTAAAATCACTTTTTTCTTCAGTTTTAATGGAAAAAATAAATAAAAACAAAAATAATAAAAGAAAATTCAGAATTCATCTAATTTTTATACATATCGCATAAGACCTTCTCCATGGGTGTGTTGCCAATGGTACGCTGGAAGTAGACCAGTTCAATTTTATGCGAATTAATCATACGCAACAGTGGCAGCATTAATAACAAACGACCGAAACGTGCCACCTGGGCGGTAAATTGAGCTTTAGTGTGTTGACATAACATTACCTGTAACAGACAGAGAGAGGTTTAAAGTTTCCTTGTGTAAAATAATGTCCATAAACTGTACATACATGAGCCTGATCCTGTAGATTTTCGATTTGTGCTGGATCTTTGAGCCCCCTAGTTTCGGGCCTAAATAAAACAATTGCCTTGAGGCAGGCAAACTCAGCGGGATCCACTAGAACGGCCTTGTATTTGCAAAAAATTTCATACAGGGTTCGTACATCTGAGGCAATCTGTAAGGAATTGAATTTATAATTTAAATTTGTGCTCACATTTGCAACGGTTCTGTTAGAAGAATTTTATCAAGTGACTGAACTACATGTAGCCGATGCTACACTCATACGGGTTGATGGCTTTGCTTTTTTCAACAGAGTTTAGTGTTGCCACTGCGCTTTTTTAATAAAGGTTTAACCATTTTGCGGGGTTTAAAAAGAAAATAATGATTTCGATTTACAGGGCAAATTCCACCACCCAACAAGCATAACGGACCTCTTTCGACAGAAATAAATTTTACCGAACTTACCTCTTCTTTGGTCATGCAATTGTTGCCATTATTATTGGCCGATTCATGATTATTACAGTGTTCGGCCACCGAAAATAAAGGGCAATTGGAGGGATCCAATGGTATGCACCATTGTATAGCATTCAATAGAAATAATTCCGACCAAGATTCCTCCAAGAGGATGACCTGTAATTAAGAAAGCCCATTAAATGTCTACCTTAGGCCTTTGAAATTCAGAAAAGTAGTCAACCTGATCACGAAACGAGAGACTGGCAAAACTGGGTAAATTTTTTGCCCACTTAACAGCCATAAACAGGAGACGGGCACTGGTCTCATAAACCGTTTCATGCTGATGCACATATAAATTGGGTGTCATAATTTGCGTGATATCGAATTGCATCAGTGACTTTTCATTGCCATTAAAAGCGGGCTCCTCCTCATCTTCGTTGGTTACATCAATGGAATCGTCTGGTCCAAAAAAAAGAAAAGGAAAAAGAAAAGCAGAGAAAATTTTTATTTTAAAACTAGATTTTAAGAATTTTTTTGCTTCTACCCTTACCATCATTATCATTATCCGGTATGGGACTGGCTGAGCTAATAGAGGAGACACTACCACTCACTGGCGGATTCTTGGCGTTAGCAGCACCCGCTGAAAAGTTTAAAAACCCAGTTATTTTAGAATTCTTTTGGAAAAATCTCTTCTCTCCTCTCTTTCCTTACCATTCTCGGGAGGCGGTGAACAGGGATCAATTGAATTGTTGCTGGATGAATTGGATGACGAGGAGATGGTACCACCGCTTGACAAGTCTGCATATCTTTTATCTTTGATACTATTGTTGTTGTGGTTATTATTGTTGTTGCCATTGTAAATGCTATTGTTGTTATTATTAAACAAAGGAAATGATCCTGGACCGCTATTGTTGTTGTTATTTGTATTCATATTTGCCGTTAATTGCATTGAAGTGGCGGCCAAATGATTATGATGTAATAGACGCCCCGTTGGCAAACCGGAAAGTGCTAAAAACCAACAAAAACAACAACAAAGAAAATAAAATAAAATAATAAAAATGGGTTGGTAATTAATTTGCCCTCAAGACAAAAATAAACAAAACAATGTTGTCAACGTTACATTTTTTACAAGCCGTTAACGGACACGAATTCAAAACTTGGATATTCAAAGGGAATAATAATGGCAAGGTGGTGATACTTTCTAAAATGTAAAAATCAGTCAATTTCGAGACTTCTTGACTACTCATAGGAAAAGGGCAGAATGCTCATTATTGAAGGAAAGCGCTCATTAAAGTTTATTTTACTCAAAGGCTAGTTGGGTCTGCACCCACGGCAGAAGTCCTTAAATGGGAGCTGCATCCTTTCCGCGTGCCAACCCATAACACAATGACTTGTAAGCATGGCCACAGTGATTGAGATGATGCCACGACCAGGTCCGAGTAACTGGTTGGTGCGCCTTCTATCCATCAAGGGCCAAGTGAGTCTAGCGGTGGAGCAGGATTCCACATTGACCAAGGATTGGTTAGCGTCCCGAAAGAATTTTAGCGAATGGCCTTGACTGAGGTAAGTGGCGTACCCAAGTTGATTGCAGAGGATACCGGAAGGAGTGTACCAGCCCTGATGAGCTCGTCGGCCCTGCAGTTGCCAGAATGTTACTGTGTCCAGGGATCCAGACCAGTGAGACGCTGAAGCGCCCAGAAAGAATGTCGACACAGCGGCGAGATTCCCTAACGATCCTGGAACTATTCACAACGCTAGATAGATATCAGAGAAGAACGAGAGGCGGGTGAAAAGAGCACTGATGACGAGGATCACTTCCACCAGAAAATCGCTACAATAATCCGGCAGTCGGATGGAAATGTTTAGGTCCAATTTCCCTGAGTTGATGTGTTTATGTAGTATGTCTCATATTTCCCGTTCTAATTGACTGGCCAGTGGAATGTGTAATGCACTACACATACAAAGAAAAATCGTTCTTCAGCCACACTATCCATGTGGGGGCAATACTCTTCTTGGTTGAAGTTTTCCCAGTCACTTCCTCCATAACCTCCTACTTTCATAGATGCAAGACATTGTGCTATATCAGAAGGAGCCATCCCCTGAGTTTTAATTGTATAAAAACAAAAGAATATCGAAAACAGAAGGGCAAAACGATGTTCTGGCTTTTACTCGTGCTAAAGAAATCCTAAGTTTTTATTTATACAACTGAAGCGTATAGCGGTTATGGGATTCGGTTTCATTATAGAAGTTCTCTCCATCACTCTATACCTCCACCCTGATAAAAATTCAACGGCTAGAGCTGTCTTTTGGCACCCGAGGATAGAATATTTACATTAAGAGCAACTCAGACAAAGTTATAGAGAAGCTTAAAGACGAGATGGGTTTGCGGCCATTATCATCGGGTTAAGGCGTCGTAGTAACTAAAAGCCTATGAATTTTGGAGACTGACAAGTTACCCGACTACTGCACAGGGTTCAATGGCTCACAAGTGAACCTGCTACCATTCTAATCTATCCAAGCGTAATAGATATTTTGGTGAAGTTTAGAACGTTTAAATGTTTAAAATAAAATCGCGTGATTCCTGTAATTTTAATGACTTGGATAGTCTCGAAGTTGACAACTTTGTAAAAAAGTAAACAAAAGCATACTGAAAAATGTGTGTTTGTGTGTTAAATCCATCATGCTCTCTCTCTCTCTCCCTCTCTTAAACTAAAGTAAATAAACAACGTAAAATTGTAACTAAAAAAGTTTAAACATGTGTATTTAAACTGGCCAAGATTAAAAAAAGGCAAATAAAACCTTAACTACAAATGAAAACAAAAACAACACCATAGAAGTACAATAAGAGAACAACAACTTACATGGCGGCGGTAATAAAGCTGGTCCATAACATGGCGGTGACAATAAAACGGGTGGTCTGTGTGAATAGAAATGTGAAGTCCTGAACGTTATTCGTTTTGTGAGAATATGCAGATGAGCTGGTGGCAACAGCACATGTCTGGGAAATTCAATAAAGAAATGGAAAAACTTACCCAAAAACCCCCACAGCTACGGCGGCTTCACGTAAAGCTCGTCCATGTTCCATCTCCCGCAGTGTCTCCGGTCGAATAGTGGCCGTGTTACGTGGCTGACGTTCATTTTGTACGGCTGTAATTGGAAACAGAAATAATTGTAACAACATACATACATACATATGCAAATACATGCGTGTGTGTGTGTGGAAGGACATGAGCATAGGCATGTATGTACATGTATTAGGGTTAACATCCCTTAGTTAAACTGAATAAAGTGAGCGAGAGATGTTTTCTGCTGCTGATGTTATGTGCCTGTGATGTACTGGGGTTTGATGGCATTTCAGTTCATCGTTTGTGTCACGTAATCAATCTCAAGCAGTGACATAATCAACGCAAAAGATTTTTATCAAACTAACACACCTACAATACACACACACACATTCGTGTGCACACTCATTAACACCTCTCTCTCACACCCACCATATATGATGGGGCGTGTGTAAGTGAAACGCTTGCTGTGTGTGAGAAGATTGTTGCAAGATAATGCAAATTGCCGTTTTGCGGCTGCACGCATAATTGAAAATAGTTTCGGTCGAACTTTTCATTGATTTCTCACGTAATTAGGTTCATTAAGAAATATATATGCTCCGGAATTTTTATAATCAAAACGGTGAGATCTAAGCAGGAAATTTCTTTTTATTATGTTGCGCCTTTCCATGTAAGGTTTTGTCTTCACTGTATGACCGATTTACCTCTGTTTGCTATGTTTGATTCGCTTCAAAATTGATTAATTGTTGGTACATGTTCGTTGCGTAATGGTTAGCCATGTGAATAGCTTTCGCTTATGGCATTAATAGAGTTGTAGATCAGATGAAAAGGTCCATCAATGGCTTGACGCAGACTTCCCTCGTTCGGTTTACCCTTTCCCTATAGGTTAGGTTAGGTTAGAGGACGTGTACTTGTCAATTAAGACAAGTACAGTACCCGGAGGTCGAATTGACCCATTGTACAACGTCCTTAGGGAGGAAGGATAAGAGAGGGAATAGTATATAAAGGAGAGGAGATAGGAAAGGGAGAATGGGAAGCGGAGGGGTCACATAGACCAAACAAAGAAGGGAGAGCGCGATTACCCTGATGAAGCCCTAGCGCCTCTCAACCAGCCTAAGCCACTAATGAATCTGTGGAGAGCCTTGATGTCGGCTCTCGACACAGAGTTCAAACTCTCAAAGAAGGCCCTGCCAAGGGTCCTCAGCCTCAACCTACCAAGGGGCTGGGCAGTTTCAGAGGAGGTGTTCGATAGTCTCCAACTCCTCCTCATCGCAACATGCCCTGCAATAGTCCGGCTGGGATCTGTCCCAGATCCCCGTCAGCGACCTAATCTCGCAGTGCCCTGTGATTAACCCGACAACTAACCTTAAGCTGGCCTTATCCAAGCCCAGCAGCCAACCTGTTCTCTTACTATCCACAGCAGGAAATAGACATCTAGAGACAAAACAACCCGATCCGTTCCCCCAACGTCTCTGCTCTTCCTCCCCGACTCATCCATTGATGAGACCGTAGAAGTGGCAGACCGGGGGGTCAGGACCAACTATTAAATCGCCCCCAGAGAGCGAACCTAACCTAGTGAGGGCATCCGCCGTCTCATTGCCCAGTATTCCGCTTTGACCCGGAACCCAGCGAAGACGGATACGGTCTAGTCCAAAGGTCCCCAACGACTCCTTGCACTTGCGAACGAGCCGTGATTTGCACCAGACCGACTCAATGGCCCTAAGGGCAGCCTGACTGTCAACGAAGATCACGTAAGATTCCGAATCTGAAGCTGGGCCACCAGCTATGGCCTCAGTAGCCTTCAAGATTGCGAAAATCTCCGCCTGGAAAACGCTGCAGTCATCATTTAATCTAAAGTGGAGTTCAAGACCGAGTTCCCTACAGAAAACCCCAGCACCTGTACATCCACCTAACTTAGACCCAACTGTGAAGATGGGTATACCTCTCTGTCCCTGGAGTACCCCACCATTCCATTGTGCCCTTTCCGGTATCCTCAAACCGGGCAGGAACATAGCCTCAGGCACAATATAATCTGTGGCTTTTTCCGAAAGTCCATATCTCCCGTTAGGAAAGATTACATTCAGAACTCTGGAGTGACCTATCGAGCGGTGTTTCCATCAGCCCGATTCCCTCAGACGAATGGCACTGCGCGCTGCACACCGCTTGACATACAAATCAAGCGGAGTCAGGCAGAGCATAGTGTCAAGAGCAGCCTGAGGGCAACTCTTCCTCACTCCCTTTCCCTATAGCCTAACAATAAATTCAAGGATTCCAAGGCTCGAACAAGCAAATTACCACATCATGGTGAATATTTGATTCTATCGCTCTAATACAACGCAATATAGCGGTAGCGGCCTATTGAATAAATAATGGAAGGCCTTATCCTTTCCGATGTCCCTATAATAAACTACATAAATACATAACTGGTCATTACAACTCTTCAGTCAGGATTACAACCTAGCTGTTCACACCACTTATGTTGTGTGTGTTAATTTTATACATGAGTGGCGGGACCTACAGTTTAAAGTCGATGCCGAACAACAGATTTTTTGAGAAACTTTTTTTTGACAATTTTATTTCTTTCGCAGAGTTTTTGCCAGAAATCCGCAGAGAGGAAGTCACCGGAGAAATATTTTTTTTTGATATTTTCGACCTGGGGTTTGAACCGTGGCTTTACGTCTAATAAGCCAACACACTACCAACTAGACTACGATAACTTCCAACATACGTGACATAGAGAAACCAAAAAACGGAATTCCGGTTGTTGGCTTTTATCACATTCATTCACTTGAAACTACAAACTCCTACGTCACAAGGAAAGACGAGAGAGGTTTTAAAAGGAACTTTAGCGAATGAGTCGAATACATTTTCGGTTAAAAGCAATTTTATCCCGATTTCTCAATCCATTCGAACGGTTCGAAAATCTTAAAGCTTAAACCTCTAATAATACTTCTTGGCAAAGTTTTGGGAACATATATACAACCGATTGGATTTCCAAACAATAAACAAAATCATATACTCCCACCCTTTCCCTCGCTCTTGCCTAGTCCTGCCACGCTTTTCATCTTTCTATCGCTTGTCATATTTGCTGGTTGATTGAACAGAAACGTCTCAACCAAAAGGGATCCATCAAAAATAGAAGACAAGGATATTTTATCCTTTTTTTTTGCTTAAATAATTTGCATGCTTGCTGTGCTAACTTATGCAACTTGAAAAACTCTCTATGTTTCACTCTCACTCTCTTTTTCTCTCACGGTCTCTGTTAAATCTCTTTTGCATATAAAAAAAATGAAAAAAAATAAAAAAATAACAAATATTTTACAAATGAATAAACAATATGCTTAAAAATAAACACAGTAAATAAACCAAAAAGGATAACAAGTCCTTAAAAAAAACAAAATATATACACACACACTCGAAAGCAAAGCAAAAAAAAAAACGTTGTACACAGCAAGCATACGGCGTTAGTATGAATATTTAATAAATAAAGGGGTGAAGACGGAAGGAAGGCAGAAAGGAAGGAAGGAAGGATGAATTTCATAAAGGACTTCTGTGGTTTTCATCATATTACACGCAATATTGAATAATTAAACACAAAAGAATGAATGAATGAATGAATTGAGACAAAAAAGCAAACGGGAATGTTTGTTTAACATTTGAAAGAGGCCTACACAGAAGGCCACGTGTCACTGTTTTTGGCTTAAAACGGGCAATAACAAACGCAATTAACAGCACCTTTGAGGCACTCTCTGTCTCTCTCTCTCTCTCTCTATCTCTGTATCTGACTGTAAGGCCAACATATGTTTGCTTGTGTCAATATTTACATTAAAATCATTGCCAGCAACATCATCATCATCAACATCAGCATCACAAAACGTTGTCATAATTGTTTGCAGTTCATTAACTCCTAACCTTTTCTGTGTGTGTGGGAGCAAGAAAGTCTTTTAAGATGGAAATCATAGGAATGGAAACAGAAAAAAGACTGTGTTCAAATATTAACAACAATTTTCACTTACCATCTTTGTTCATTCCCATTTGAAGGCACTTTTTTAAACGGCACGCCTGACATTGATTACGATGGGCCTTGTCGACAATACAACGTCCAGTACCAGCTTGACATCTGTAATCAAATTTTCATACAAAAGAAGAGAAATTATTTCTTCAATTTATTCAAAATCAATTACAATTATACACTTAAAAACCAATACACATACACACACATACACACACATTCATTCATTTATTCAGTCAGTCATTCATTCATTCATTCATTCATTCATCTGTTCATGCTTCGTTGTTCTACTTGCAACACACACACACAATAATAAATGGCTGGCAAGTGATTGGCAATGCGAATACGAAAATTAAATTTATTTATCTGTACGTTTGAACCCAGCGAACCCACGACCTAAAATTGCAACATTTGCGTTTTCAATGGATTCGTTAAAGCAGAACGTTTGAACTACTACGTACATTACTACATACGTATGTACAAGAGTTTTTCAAAGAAAAACTTGTATTTTTTTTGTTGCCACTTTCCAATTACCATCAGACAATAGGAAGGAAGAAAGGAAGACAAACCAAAAAATAATTCCACTCTAACAAGAATTAAAACTCATCACTTCAATTTGCAACTGCTTTTTGGTACACAAAGTATGTGAAGCATAAAATTTAGTTCTCTCTCTCCCTCTCTCTAACTCTCTCTTCCTCCCTCTCTTTCACACTGTTTACTATTAATAATACATTTACAAATTTAAGCACCAAAAATAAAAGGGGTTGCGTTACCAATATAAAAAAAAATTAAGCTGGTCACACCAACAATACATAGATTTTCATGTCACGATAATGAAATTATTTCGAGCAGAGAGATTATTTCATTAAGGCCGCTTAAGCTTTTATTGATTAATTTCCGATATGTTCAGATTTTAAATGAAACCACTTGAGTAACAACAATGCTTAGCACAATACATTCGATTTAAATCAATGCCAAAGCAAATTCAAACTTTACTCTAGGGAGTGTACGATAAATACATTCAAAATTTAGTTTTTTGAAGTTTTCTTCTACTTGCCCGCGCATCGTCGTGTTACATTCTCAAGACCCGTTTGTATTACAATTACAAAGACAATACACTTACACTAGAGGCACATCGGTGAAATATTACTTCGTACACTTATCTCGCGCCTGCGATTCAAAATCCCTGGTTGCCTTTCCTGACATTGAGGATGCTTTCTGCAACCTTTGCCGAAATTCGGGGAGCTAGGTAGGTAGAAGTGGCTGTCCCCTCTTTGAAGTCATGAGCGGACACACTTAGGCCGCACACAGGACCCATTGTGATAATGAAGTTTCATATTCTCCCCTAGTCCAGGAATTACATGCAATATCAACTCATGACAGTTCATCCAGATCCTCAATGCAGTAGGCAGCCAGGTGCCGGGCATGTTCCCAGTAGATAACGATCAGTCTCATCCTCCTCCTCATCTCCACAGCTTCTGCAGAAATCATTCACAAAGTGTCCAAGACCAATATGCCTCGCATGCGTTCCTATAATACAATGCCCCGTAATAACCCCGATAACATTGCTGAGCCAATTGCTTTGGAGTTTAAGCAGAGACTTGGCCAGATTTTTTGCGCCGTTCTGCCCGTGTCCGAAGCTGCCTTATAACCTCGCAGGTACCCAAAGGGAGCCCTAATGTAGAGAATTCATCAGATAGTTCGATGGGATTGCCTTTCCGACCAGTTCATCCGCTATGCAGTTACCGGGAATGTCCCTATGTCCCGGCACCCTGTCTTAATTTTATTGAATCCTTTTTTAAATCCCAAATGGTTACCTCCATAGCTGTCGACTGTAGTATAGAGGGGAATAGCGCACGGTGAACAGGCAGCGGAACAGATCTCCTGCTACTTGCATTACTGACACTTCACTGATAGCTCAGCCGGCAATCACATATCTTTTGGGCCCATCCTTCAGATGTAAAACGGTTGGCATTTGCACAAACTTCCTGCCAAAGTAAAAACATGGAAGGCTGGGACCCTGAGATGATCATCCCCCCTGGAACTCCTGGATATATATATACGCCACGGGCTCCATATTCGATAATGGGGTTGGTTGTGGACTCTATTCTGGCACACTGGACCTCAACATTTCCCCTCCGGATTATTGTAGTATGTTCCAGGCGGAAATAATGGCCATCAATCGGTCTGCTCAATGGATCCTCATCAAAGGTGCTCCTTTCACCCGCATCTCAATCTTCTCTGATAGTCAGGCCGCCATAAGATCTCTGTTGAGCGTTGTTAATAACTCCAGGATCGTAAGAGAATGTTGTGGCTGTCTCGATCTTCTTTCTGGGCGCTTCAGTGTCTCACTTGTCTGGGTCCCTGGGCACAGCAGCATTCCGGGAAACTGCAGAGCCGATGAGCTCGCCAGGGCTGGTGCTTTCCTTACGGAATCCTCTTCAATAGACTTGGGTATGCCACTTACCTCGGTCAAGTTGGTTATTGCGCGAAAATTCTTTCGGAATTTCAAACTATTCTGGGTCAATTAGGAGTCCTGCTCCACCGCTAGACTCGCTTAGCCCTCGATGGATAGAAGGCGCACCAACCAGTTGCTCGGACTTGGACGCAACATCATCTCAATCACAGTGGCCATGCATACAGGTCATTGTGTTATGGGCAGACATGCGGAAAGAATGCAGCTCCTATCTAACGACTTCAGCCGTGAGTGCAGATCCGCTGAGGAAGAGGAGACTGTTATCCACTTTCTTTGTCAATGCCCATCTCTTGCGAGGTGCAGATATAGGTTATTTGGCTCGATAATCTTTTTTAGCTTGACGGAGCTATCATCCATTAATGTCAAGGATATAGCTTCGTTTATCAAGCTTTCGTGCTGGTTTTCCAGCGTAGGGTAGTCGTGCTTTAAATGTGCAGCCCTTACGCTGACCAACTTCTTCTTCTTCCCTGGATCGGTGGAACTTGGTCAGTATAGGGACTGGGTTCACCTGTGGCGTCACAACAGATAACTATGCGTGCTCAAGTGAGCTTTTGGTATCAAAACTACTACTCCACCCTACCTACCTAGTCGAACGTTCAAGGAACGTACCACTTATGATTTTAACTGTTTAATCTTCGATTGATCTCTGATCCAAGTTTTGTCCACTACTTTGGGGCTATTCAAGATTTTATCTGCATCTCTTTTGGAAAAAGCCTTCAATTATATTCAACTGCACTTTGCAACCCAAGGTATGGATTACTAAAGCCGTTTTCTGATTTTATATGCATGCCAATTGCTCAAAAATTATTTTTCCACTTCCCATGATGGGACTTTTACTTGCGGTTAGCCAGTATAGAAAAAATATGTATTTTTTAAATTAATTTATTAAAATTACTAACCATTTAACTCTTCTAACGATGACAAATTAGGCATCGGAGGTCACATGAAATTTTCCTGACCCTCAACCTAATCGTGCAGTTTATTATTCTTAATTTTGTTGGGTTTTCTTTTTTATTTTATTTCATATACAAAACAAAATTATTATTGAAAAGAAAATATTAAAAAAAATACATACATTTCCCCTCTACCCTAAACCCATTCACATGATTTTTCTATGCGTGCAAGCCTGTATTGGAGGCAACAAAAAATATGATTTTGTAATGCATGCAGTACATATTAAGAACACTGTGCATGTGTGTGTATATGGGTATGTGTAGTATTTGCTGTTGTTATTGTTTTTGTTGTACATTTTGCAAATCACAAATGTCAAAATGTTTTTATCATTATCCTTTCCCCAGAGAGAGACTGACATTAAACTTAAGTGGTATACACTTGGCCAAATGTGACCGCATTAAATTTCGTAAATCACGTTACGGCAATAGCAACAGCAGCATCAACAAGAGCAGCAGCGGAGGCCACAATTGTGTCTATAGAGACTGGCTGAATTAATGTGCGTGTGTGCAAACAGGGTGTAAAATACCCCCCCAAAATACCAGTCAGTAATCCCAACAAAACAACAATAACAACAACAACAAAATTGAATAGACTAGAAAGCAAAAACAACCAACACACACACACACACACACAAACATAATATGGTTTTGTCTAACGGTTTATCTATTTAGTACTTTTACCCACATATCGAGAGAAACAAAATGAGAAGAACAAGTTATTGAAAGAGAGCAACAGCGACAGCAGGATAGAGAGGAAGAGAGAGAGAGAGTGATTATATGAATAAACTCCTTTGAAAAATATGCCAACAAAAATACCCACTCATGCTCTATTTAATTGTATTATGAAAGCATGAGGATGCCTGTGTGTGTGTGTGCTTATATTCTCCATTCAAAGGAATTTTCCTTTAAAAGCCAGGAATGGCATGTTAAGGCATGGCATGGCGTGGCGTGGCATGGCATTGTATTGAAAATCATCATCCATTCTACATACACTGTGTGTGTGTACGTGTGTTTGTGTGTGCGTATTAAAAATCGACAAAAATATTCCATAATTCTGAGTATGTGCGTGTTATTGCTGGGGATCCAATAGAAGCTTAAGCAGATTTACAATATCAATTTGTTGTTGCCTTGATGCTGCTATTGCTGTTGTTGTTGTATCGAAATCTAAAGAAAAATTTCATATTTTTTTTTTTTTGGCGACAGAAATACGAAATCGATTTATATTTTGGCTTAAAAAAAAAATAAGTTTTAAATACTGACTGCCTGTCAGTCTGGCTGGTGTTGTTTCTTTTGATTTAATGACTTTTATTCATATAAAAATACAATTTATTCAATTACATTCACATACATTACATACATACACACATACATTACATAGAAATAAATAAGAATTACATAAATTAATCCATTTCATCGATATTTTCTACTTCTTCTACTTTTTGTTATTCTTTAGGGATGTCAAAGAAAAAGCTTTCCTTCTAACGATAAATAATCGCAAATCGGCATTCCAACGAAAGAAATCATTTTTCTTTTGTGATATTAAAATAGGCAGGCAGGTATTTCGAGAGTTGAATACGATTAAAAAGTGGAAAAAAATAATGCCAAGGCAAACGTACTTAACGTTTAGTAAACGACAATTATTTAAAGAATATTCTTACTTGGGCATATAACATAATTGGTCATTACAACCCTTTAGTCAGGACCTACAGTTTAAAGTCGACTGCGAACGACAGATTTTTTGAGAAACTTTTCATGGCAATTTTATTTACTCTCAGCGTTTTTGCCAGAAATCTGCTGAGAGGAAGTCGCCGAAGAAATATTTTTTTATATTTTCCTTTAGTTGGAGATGCCTGACATGGGGTTTGAATTGAGGCTTCACGTCTAATAAGCCAACACACTACCTACTAGACCACGGACGGCGACTTCAGCATATAAAAGAAGACAAATATCTCAGAGCAAATGTTTGTCCTCCCGATATTGTAACAGCCAGTTAGCGAATTGTCTTTCAAGCGAAAGTGTCAGTTAAGTGGGCTGCGATGATGATTACCATACACTCTAAGAGCCTGATCGCTATTAGGGCACTGCATTCATAGGGTGTTTTTTTATAGAGGTATAGAACTTTAAGTTGGCATTACTTTTCAAGATGGTGACCGATTTAACAGCTGTCAAGTGATTTATTCTCAGTTTGGTTTGGCAATTCATCATGAATAGACTCACGCCTGAACAACGCTTGCAAATAGTGCGATTTTATTTCGAAAATAATGGTTCTGTGCGGAAAACGTATCGCGCACTACGTCCATTTTATCGTCGACAAAATCGTCCATCAGAGCAGTTAATTCGATTAACCATGGAACGTTTTCGCACCATGTTTAGTCTTATTGATAACTCGCATCCCCAGAGTCGCTGTACGGTGCGTACAGAAGAAGCTATTGCTGCTGTAGAGCGTAGCATTGAGGAAGAACCATTACAGTCAATGGTGATCGGTATAGAGCCATGATTACTAACTTTTTCATTCCTGAATTGAATAACCATGATGTCCAGGAGATGTGGTTTCAACAAGACGGCGCAACATGTCACACAGCTCGTGCCACAATAGATTTATTGAAAGACACGTTTGGTGACCGCCTAATTTCATGTTTTGGACCTGTGAATTGGCCTCCAAGATCTTGTGATTTAACACCGCTAGACTACTTTCTGTGGGGCTATGTAAAGTCATTGGTCTATGCGGTAAAGCCACAAACGCTTGTCCATTTGGAAGACAACATTTGCCGTGTTATTACCGATATACGGCCACAAATGTTGGAAAAAGTCATCAAAAATTGGACGTCCAGAAATCATATTTAAAATGTAATGCCACAAGATTATCTTTCGAATAAATAAAATTCATGTCAATCGAATAATCCATCGTTGTTTTATTGCAACTTAAAGTTCTATACCTCTATAAAAAAAAAACACCCTATACATAACGACCTCTAGAAAGGCCTACGATAGCCGCGTGGCTTTTGAAAAGATGGCAGAGCGGTACAATTTTCACAATACAAAAGTTTTCGGAGCATCGCAATATTTCAGAAAACTGGAATATTGAGCAAATCTTGTATAACAAGTAAAGTATCGGATGAATTCTCCACACTGGAAACCTTAATGAGGATCTGCAAGCTCAAAATTGATAAAGGCAAATACGATTAACCGTAAACCGCGAGAATGACTTCGAATAACTTCTAATAGTCTACTCAAGGCTGCAAAAAAAAACGCACGGAATATCTACCTAAACTTCAAGGAAGCAAACTTAGCGTAGTTGTTTGTTTTTCACTATCATCCAAGTACTTCAACACTTTCCAAATTTTCGCAGACCCTGAATACTTCTGTCTAGTGCACGTCTTGTAATTTCGGCTGATAATGTATTGAAGGCGTAAACAATTTTCTTTTGCTGCTGTCTATAGTCGATCATTTAAAACAGATGCTTTTTAGCAACCTATTTCCGTGCATGTTCATGAATTCTTAGGATTTCTCAGAGGAATTTTAGATCATTCAAGTATCAATCTTATCATATTTGGGTTCTGATCATAAAAAATATTGTCGGAAATTGCATTGCTGATGAACTGTTCACAATCTCCGCCATGTTACATGGCATAGGTATTCCAATTGCTCCGGTTAAATAAGAAATTATACATTTGTTTCACTGGAAGGTTAAATCTCGTTGGCAGCAGGAAGGTACAAGCAATATCATTTGACACTGCTCGACTTATAGGGATAGGAAGAGTACTGACTCATTTCAACTCTACATGTAAATGGTCGTAGTGATTCTTATGGGAAACACGTCGACTGACATTCTGTCCAATGACTTCTGAAGAAACTGTGGCTCTGAGGAAGGAAGGGATTATCTTCCCTTCATAACTACATGACACCGCGGTACGACTTCACGAGGAGATTCAAGACATCAATGATTGAACGGAGCTGTTGGCAGTGGAAATGTTTCGGAATCGGCTGGAATAGCCCAGTCTATAAGACTGCCAGACAGACCACTGCAACGTCTTTCACGACGGAGGTGATGGCAGTACAGGCTGCGGCGAGAATTATTGGAGACGGAAACGTCTGCAAGCGAAACATTATCATACTTTCTGATAGCGAGGCGGCGATCAAATTAAAATCTGCAGAGATAAGAAAGAAGAGGAGACTGTCCTTCACCTGCTGGGTACATGTCCAGCTCTTTGCCAGAGGAGAAAAAGTACTTGGGTGCTTGCTACATGAATAATATGGAGGAACTGTCAAGGATTGACATTAGCAGCTTAAATCGCTTCACCAGGAGATCCGAGTGGTTTCAAGACTAGAGGATAAACAAAAACTGTGGTGACATAATGGGCCCTTTGTGGCCTAAGTATGTCCATTCAATTGTCTTGGATGGGCAGCCAACTCTACCAACCTACCTACCAATCTTCCCTTCATGCGTCGTATACTGTTCTTGCCATAAAGTAATGAAGGTTCTCGACCTCTCATTTTCAGATGTAAGTTAACTGAACTCAGCTTGGTTGCCCCCAAGGAGCGTCAACTACCTTGGCATTCGACTGGACCCTAGACTGACGTTCTGGGCTCAGATACAACACGCTGCAACCAAGGCAGCTAAGGTTACCTCCTTACTTAGCGGGCTTATGGCCAATATTGGTGGTCCTATACAGAGCAGGCGAAGATTGATGATAGCAATAACGGACTCTATTCTGCTTTACGGCAGTGAGGTCTGGGCGGAGGCATTGAAGGTCGATTGTAGAAGGAAAATCTTATCATCGGTATAACGAACAGCTGCACTTAGAGTGGCATCGGCGTATAGGACTGTTTCAAAGTCAGCAATACTGGTAATCAGTGGTGTAATACCTATAAGTCTACAGACAAGTGAGCGGAAGAGAGAGTGGGAGGCTAAGAACGTGCACGGAGAGGCATTGAATATCAACGACGCCAGAAAGCGAACCATACAAGAGCAATGAAACACTGAGTTGAGTGGTAGATGGACGGCAAAACTGCTCCCAGATATTACCCGCTGGATGGAGGGAAAATTTGGTGAGGTTAACTACTATCTGACACAACTGTTATCTGGACACGGTTATTTTTGTAAGTACATATTTAAAATGGGGAAGATGACACGACCAAATTGCATATATGATGATGCGCCGATAGATGATGCGGAACACACTTTCTTCCATTGCGAGAGATGGAGACTACAAAGAAGGAGTCTTGAGGCCAAAGTCGGCGTCTTTACTGTCGAGAACTTCTGCGATGTAATCCTGAGCAGGGAGGAGAATTGGAACAGTATAGTAAGATACGCTGAAATCTTACTCAAATCAAAAAAGATGGACTTAGATGAGAGAAGTAGAATGAACGTTTGAACACCTTGTCAGAATTCGTTACGCAATCCGGACGCGGATGTAGATGAGAAAGGACCAAATGGCCAAACGGACTCCACTTCGACGTAATACCACAGTAGTTCCGGAGTGGGCATGAGGAGTCCAAAAGAGGAGGGGGAGATTTAGTGGGTGAGGGCCCCACACACGGGGGACAGTGACGACTACCCCTATGGTGCGGTTAGGTACACTTACTCCTCCTCAGCGTAAAAAAAAAAAAAAAAAAAGGAGCGTCCGCCACTTAGCCTGAATTTTACTCCAAGTAGAGCAACCATACAAAAATAATAAATTAAAGATTTTTATATTACGAGGCACTGCGAGATTAGGTCGCTGACAGGGATCTGGAACAAATCCCAGCCGGACTAGTACAGGATATGTTGCGATGGGAAGGAGTTGGAGACTATTGAACACCTCCTCTGTAACTGTCCAGCCCTTAGTAGGTTGGGGTTGAAGACCCTTGGCAGGGGCTTCTTTGAGCGTTTGAATTCTGTGTCGAGAGCCGACATCAAGGCTCTCCATAAATTCATTATTGGCTTGAGCTGGCTGAGAAGTGCTAGTGCAATTGCGCTCTGTCCTGTGTGTTTATTGGTCTGTATAATTACTCCGCTTCCTTATTCTGCTGAAAGAGAATAACTTCACATTTTTTTTAATTCCCAAGCAATACAAGCTTAACGCATAGTAAAAATTAAAATTCCAAGTCAAAGTCTGCTTCCCAAACTTATTTAGCGATTCAAAGAGGGAGAGAGAGAGACAGTGCTGTGAGAGTCAGCAAAAAGGCGTGTGAGCAAGTGATTCATACGTTTTTAATTCCTAATCCTGTAACTTAACTGCAAAGTAATGCCACGCAAAAGTCTTAGCTCAGCTCATCTCATACCGTCTCGTTTCGTCTCGTCTTGCACTTTTTAACACATTATTTCTGATTCTGATGGCAAATGTACATAAATGCCAGCAAAAAAAAAGGGCAATAAAAAGGGAAGAGATGGGAGAAGAGGTAGGAGAAGTGATTTTTCAATGAAATCCTTAAATTTAATTTTCTTAAGTGTTTGTCGGAAACAAAAACAAAAAAAGAAATGAAAACTTTCGTAATAAATTCGTTTGCTTTGTGAATGTGTTGCCGTAAATTTGCATACGTATGTATGTATTTGAATAACAAAAACAAAAACAAATACAAATTGTAAGTATAAGAGTATGTCTGCTGGTGTGGTGTGGTGTACTAACCTGTAAATAAGTTTACGACGAACGCTGCGCTTAAAAAATCCTGAACAACCATTACAGGCGAGAATGCCGTAATGTTTACCCGAACTGGTGTCGCCACATACGACGCATATGAGACCAAGATTTTGATTCTTTTGACGTGGCACTGTAAGGCAGGTTGGTTCATTATTATTATTGTTGTTGTTGCTGTTGTTGTTGTTGTTGCTGCTGTTATTGGTACTATTGTGATTGTTGTTGCTGGTACTGTTGTTGTTATTGTTGTTGCTATTGCTACCATTTGATGATGTATCGTTGGCCTGTGACACAGCTGCTGCTGCTGCTACTGCCGCTGCCGCAGCTGCATGATGATTCCAAGACATCAAACGATTCTGGGGCGGTGTACAACATAATCTGCTTGGATTTGATAATTCTAAATGTAAATGCCCGCAAAAAGAAAAATTCCCAAAAAGAAGAAGAAAAAGAAGGAAAATATGAGAATAAAAAAAATTGTTATTGAAAATATTTTTAATGGTTTACAAAAACAACAACACACAGACGCCAGAAAAAGAATTTTGCTTGCGAACTTCAAATTGAAATCCCCGTACTTTGTTGACACAAGGCTTTCAATTTTTTCTAATCTTAACTAATTTCAATTTTATTACTGAATCTCATTATTTTATTATGGTTATGGTTATGGTTGTTGTTTTTATTGTTATTTGTTTTTATTTACAAAAAGAAAAAAATGAAAAAGAAAAAAGGAAGCCTGTTTGAAAAAGATTGTACACGAAATAATTTCAACAGTTTAAATGTTTTTTGTTGGGTGCTTTTGTCTAAAAATAAAATTTAAAAAATTTAACATTATATCGTCATTATAAACTGTTTTAATGCCACAACTAAGAAGATCGCAATTGAATCTGGGCACCATACTATTGACATCAAATTAACATGAGGACATTGTAAGGTACTGCTACTAAAATAAAAAATCTAGTTACTGGTGTTTTGCTTTTACATTGCCTACAACAACAAACACCAAAACACAAGCAACATTAATGAATGTAAACAACGATGTTGATTTCGATAAGGTGAAATCACGATAAGGTGAAATCACGATAAGGTGAAATCACGAACATTCGCCTTCAAGAACATTCATTATACTGTCTACCCTGTCGTATAAAAGGCAAGGCAAAGCAAGCAAGTGAGTTAGTGAAGTTCATCCAGTCTTGTGTGAAGACGCTGTGCTTTTGAAGAGAGTAATCGTGGTTTGAAGATCTCCGTTACAAAGATCTGTCCAATAATTGTCCACTAATTGTTATTGTTTATGCAAAGGGTATAAACAGAGAAATAACAGAGGAAAGCAATTGTTGTTGTTTCATCAAGTTGTGAACAGTAGTACACATGATTGTGTCAATAATAAAGAATTTTAATTAAAGCTTTTTAAAAGGTAAAGCGTAACAATATGCAATGCAACGTATAGGATATAAAGGATTATCCATTTCATAAATAAAGTTAAATAAAATCCACTTAAACCCCTAAATTGTATGAAAATTTTATTATAAATACTAGATCCCTCAAATAAAATATCATTGAAAGGAACGCTTCTGGATTGGTTGCAGCAAATAGTTTTCGATCACTTTTTCGCATATTTTAACCGATATTTCGACGAATATTGATTTACAAATGCTCTAGCGTAAGTGAATTATCCGCACAGACACGATCTTTGAGGTAGACTCACAAAATGAAATTCAGAAGGCACGAATTTGGAGTTCATTTGGCGAGGACAAAACGTGAAGTTACTTTTTCTAGTAACTTTTAATACAATAAAGCCAGAGTCGATCCTATCGAATGACTCGTGCAAACCCCTTATTGAACTCACATAACGTCCAGTTTAAAATTTTCAAGTGCACACCAAAAAATATCGGATTTCATACGGACGTAATGCTCTGAATTGACAGTAAGGTGTTTCCATAGTCTTAATTAAAAAAATGCTTCCCAATAACACCTGCAGACCATATTCCCCAAAAAACAATCACTTTTTTGCATGTAGAGGCGCTTCTCCACACTATTTCTGGGTTCTCTGAAGCTCTGAAATTTGCTCTCGCAGCCAAACATTATACTACAACGTAATGAATAAAAATCCGGCCTTAATTGTTTTGTGTGTATGGATTTATATGGATGAATGAGCCGTAAGAGAGGTCTAATTGCTCAGTACGCCGAGGAATCTGATTATCCGATTTATTCGTCACACTTTCTCTCGCAGGAAAGTTAGTTTCGATAACGCATTTATTGTGATGATTTACGCTCGTGAGCACATCTGTACTGATTTCACTTTCTGCAAATTTTCTTCATAATCTTGCCAATTACTTGCTTACTTGGTTGATTATGAAGACCATAATCCCCACTAAATACCCGAAAAATGGCCACGTTGGAGTCGCCAGCTTCTTAGTGAAAGTTTCAAAGAATTTTAGGCCTACTTAGGTCTCATAAATGGCAAACCTTTCTCCAAATAAATGACACTTCAGATGAAAACACCAATCACAGCCGTTCCAATGCCGTCTTCATTTACAAAACATAAGAACCCAATCACGCTGTCTGACCAAAGTGTGTACATACCAGAAAGTTATTCAATATGGATTCATTTCTTTCACAGGAATCGCATGCGCACTTCCTTCATTTCATAATTTTGTTTATGCCTCTGAAGCAAAGGTATTCTTTCATTACAGATGTTTTGCTGGGTGCAATTCTTGTGGTTTAGCAGGTTTGAATCAAACTTTTATAAGTGGCAGTAATATTTTTTGAGGCACTTGACTCCTGCATCGAATCAGTTTTTCTAAACTTTTATTACATACATAATTGGCCATTACAACCCTTCGTCAGGATTACGGCCTAGCTTCTCAACACCACTCATGTTGTGTGCGTTAATTTTATACATGAGTGGCGGGACCTACAGTTTAAAGTCGACTCCGAACGACAGATTTTTTGGGAAGCTTTTCATGGCAATGTTTACTCTCAGAGTTTGTGCCAGAAATCTGCTGAGAGGAAGTCGCCGAAGAAATACTTTTTGTATTTTGTTTTTGATGTCTGGCCTGGGATACTCGGGCCTTTCGTCTAATAAGCCAACACACTACCTACTAGACCACGGCGACTTCACTTTTATTGGGCCATTACAATGTCGCCGTAGTCCAGTAGGTAGTGTGTTGGCTTATTAGACGTAAGGCCACCGTTTAAACTACAGGTCAGACATCAAAACGAAATGTAAAAAATATATACATATCTCCGGTGACTTCCTCTCAGCAGATTTCTGGCAAAAACTCTGTGAAAGGAATAAATTTGCCATGAAAAGTTTCTAAAAAATCTGTCGTTCGGAATCGACTTTAACCAGTAGGATCCAGCCACTCATGTATAAAATTAACACACACAACATGAGTGGTGTGAGAAACTAGGTCATAATCTTGACTGAAGGGTTGTAACGACCGATTACGTATGTATGTAATGGGAAGGGACTTGAACTATGCATCAGATTATGAGGGTGCAGCATAAAAACAGCATCCGGCCTTTAGAACAAACGCTGTTGGCTCAAGAAACTTCTTATCATCACAACCCTTTAGTCAGGATTACAACCTAGCTTTTCACACCACCCATGTTGTGGGTATCAATGTTGAGCATGAGTGGCGGAACCTACATTTTCAGGCAGACACCGAATGTCAGTTTTGAGAAACTTTTCATGGCAATTTTTATTTCAGTTTTTACCAGTTTAAGCTTATCAGGATAACAGGTTTGGAAGAAACATTATGAGGATACCCTGTATCGATTGAGTGCACTACAATAGTTCAGTTCAGATGACTGCAATACGACTGTACGTCTTATCGTTAATTAAACAGGACATTCACATTCATTAGAACAATTCACATTCGTTCTTGGTGTTGTTTTGGGAGCCCAAAATTGTTTGCTATTTTTGTCAGGCTCTTTTTCGGCTTCTCACTGCACTTCTTGAACAACTTCTCCAGCAAAGGTGACAAAATCCATTTAAATTTTCTTTGTTTTGTAAGAAGGCAAAATGTCCGGAATAATTAAATTGTAAATTATTTGCTGTGGACAGACTTTAATTGCAAAACTATTGCAATACGAATAAATATAACGTCGGCCTTTAAGTTTCATACACACGCACACACAAATCCATGTTTAGCATAATTTCCACCACTTCGTTGACACGCACACAGGCAAGCAATACGATTTTTATTTTGAATTTATTTACACATTCAATTAGGGCCATCACATTACATTACAATCATTCATTCAATCATTCATTCAGGCAGGCAGTCAGTCAGTCAGTCAATTCATTCATTCATTCATTTGAGTATTCAATCTGAAAACAAACAAAATTTTACTCGGGGGACTAGCAATTGTTTTCTCATCGCACACCCTAATTTGATTGTAAGCGGCAGGCACTCTTAAGTGTTGCAATAGATTTCAAATTTTCTTTCGTTAGTCACTGCTGGCTGGCTGGCTGAATGGCTGGTTGCTTGTTGTCGTTCTGTTGACTTCCACTTAACCCTTAGAAATAAAGGCAAACGCCAATCACTCAGTCAGTCACACAGTCACACAGTCATTCTGTCATTCAGTCATTTATGGTATCATTAGTTTTCCGATATCCTCATTGCTTTCTTTGGCAAATATATAGTCAGTCAGTCCGTATAGAATAGAATCTTATTTCGTAGGCGATGATATAAAAACACCAACTGCGGTTGAAAGCCGCCGGGATTAACGTCATATGTTTGAATTTTCACAAGTTAATTTTGCTTCATTTCTGCCAACTGGCTTCTGTGCTATCTGTGTCCTCTGTGTCTTTGTCTCTTGTTTTTTAAAGTGTTTTGCATGCATTATCCCTTTTCCCTTTTTCACTTTCCTCTTTTCATTTTTTTCCTTTCTTTTTTTTTGATTCATAAATTTTGCGATTGTATCCTTTACATTGCATTGTTTAGCTGCCTGAATGAAACAGGGAGTGAGAGCGAGAGAGAGAGAAAGCGAGCGAGAGAACAAGTGTTAAAATAATTTGATTCTGCTCGTAAACCGATTTACAATTTGTTGCTGCCACTGCCATTGTTGGTTGGTGAGTGTTATTGCGTATGTGTGTGTGTGTATATGTGTTCGTCCTTATGTTGTGATATGAATATTAAGGATGTTGATTGAGTCAAATTTAATTCAATTACATGACTAATGATATTATAATATAATCATTCTCTTTTTTTATGACTTTAAAAGCCTACAATACACACACACACACATACGCAGGCTGGAGAGAGAGAGAGAGAGAATAAAGCAAGTGATTTTAGCTAAACATGATGATGAAGTGTAAGACTTGCGTTTTGAATATTAAACACGCTGTCTGTAACCCTTTCTACTCCTTTGGGATTTCAAGGTTTACTAAGAGGCTTCTTTTAAATTGATTGTGATTTAATTGGAACTACATATACTACTTAATATACACATAGAAATAAGAAATTAGAAATGAATACATCTATTATAAGAGAGAAAATGAGATCTACTTGCCAAAGATGAAGATATAATTCTTATTAATTTAAAGGACTGTTTTTAAAATCGATTTCCAAATCAAAACTAATATACATACGGTTTACTTAATTACTTTACTTAATTGGAGATTATAAGCCTTTAGTCAAGATTACAACCTAACTTCTCACATCACTCTTGTTAGGCTAGGTTGGAGTGGTAGATTTGATAGCAAAATCTTACTTGAGCGCGCACAGTGGCCCGTCGTGACACCACAGGTGAACGCAGTCCCTGTACTGAACAAGTTTCTCCAAACCAATGAAGATGAAGAAGTTGGCCAGCTCAAGGGCTGCACATTAAAAAAGCGACTACCCTTCGCTGGATAACCACTGCGAAAGTTTGATAAACTAAGCTAAATCCTGGACATCAATAGATGATAGTCCCCTCAAGCTGACAAGGATTGGAGAGCCAAATAACCAAATAACGCAAGTGATGGGCATTGACAAAGAAAGTGGATAACAGCCTTCTCTTCCTCAGCAGATCTGCACCCACGACAGAAGTCGTTAAATAGGAGCTGCATCCTTTCCGCGTGTCCTCCCATAACACAATGACTTGTAAGCATGGCCACAGTGATTGAGACCAAGTCCGAGTAACTAGTTGTTGCGCCTTCTATCCATCAAGGGCCAAGTGAGTCTAGAGGTGGAGCACGACTCCTCATTTACCCAGGAAAGGTTGGCGTCCCGAAAGAATTTTCGCGCAATGGCCAACTTGGCTGAGGTAAGTGGCATACCCAAGACAATTGAAGGGGATCCCCGACCCAGACAAGAGAGACACTGAAGCTCCCAGAAAGAAGGTCGAGACAGCGGCGACATTCCCAAATTATCTTGGAGTTATTCCCAACGCTCGGCAGAGATTTTGTGGCCTGACTATCAGGGACGACCAAGACGCGGGTGAAAGGAGCACCGTTGACGAGGATCCATTGAGCGGCCCCTTCAGTCAGGATTATGTCAAGATTGTTAGTTTCTCACACTACTCTTGTAATGTATGGTAATTATATCCATCAGTGGCGGGACCTACAGTTTAAGGTCGACTCCGAACGACAGATTTTTTTGAGAAACTTTTCATCGCAATTTTATTTGCTCTGAGAGTTTTTTCCAGAAATCTGCTGAGAGAAAGTCACCGAAGAAATGTTTATTTTCATATGTATTTACGCTTTGATGTCTAACCAGGCCCTACGTCTAACAAGCCAACACTTCCATTACTACTTAACTAAGATTCTGGAAAGAATCCTTTATTTTTTTATTATTTATTATTTGATTAAAGCCAGCTAATCATTTACAAGACCGTAGAAATACTGATTCAGTGCAAGAGCAACGGGCTTTTAATGGTAACTTTTCGAAATAATTTTTTCTTCAGAGGTACAGAAAATCTAGAAGTGATTGTGGAAAAGCCACTGCTACTAGCACAGCGGCTGTTTAATGTACATTATAATCTGGAGGTGTTATAGGGCCGTGTTTTTTTTTCGAAAACGAAAGTTGAGGGACCCTTACCATCAATTCACAGCGCTAATGCCGTATGATATCCGACTTCTTTAGGCTCATACGGTAGGACCGACTTGAACTTTATTGGATTTAAAGTCTCCGAAAAAAGTCTCTTCACGTTTTGACGACGTCAATTAGACACCAAGATTATGTGATTTGATGCTCTTGGAGCATTTTCAACTCCACATTTGTTAAAACACCGCCGAATTATGTAAAAAAAAGTGATGAAAAATTAATTACTGCTTAAATGACATTTGATTCCATGTATGATGGCAAGGTCCAAATGGCCAATCATTACAATGAAACAAAATTTTCATCGAAATTATAACTTTAAATATGTTGTATTTAATTTGACTTTCGAAAACCGAAATAGTGAAAATGCTAACGAGGATTATGATGGAAATTCTTGAGATTTATAAGCAATGTAAGTAAGATATGAGTTTAAATACTGCGATATGAAAAAAAGAATAAAAAAACTCGCTGACTAAGGTTTTATCAATAAAGTTGTGTTGTGTGTTCCCCTTTAGGATACGTGAAATTCAAAAAGTCACATATGTGTGTATTGAACCTGCCTTGTTCTGTTGGCTGCTTCCTTACGGTTGACCAATTAATTTGAATCATTGAATCATCTCAAAGACACAAATGTACTCAAAGGGACAGCTTTGTCAAGTGGGTAAGGAACTGAGATGGAAACTTCCAAGAGCTTAGGTGAGTAGTTCGTTTGCAAATCCTTGTTAGCAAATACTTGTTAGCAAGTGAGTACGTTCTGTTCCTGCCTATGGAGATCAATTTGTTAGGTGAAAAGTTCTTAGTCATACTAGGCAGATATATTAGAAGACGTATATATGTATGTATATAGACATAACGGCAAATACAAAAACAAGCGATAACCCCATTCTGTTTATCCTAGAAAGGGAAAAGAAGAGAAGTAAAAAGACGAAATGGAAAAAATGAAAAAAAAGTGTACAGAAAAACCAGAGGGATTAATCAAAAAAGGATGTATACAAGGATGAAGTCGTCGTAGTCAAGTAGGTAGTCTGTTGGCTTTCGAACGTCCCCGGCCACACACTAACCCACCCTCACCCGACCGCGGAGGGCTCGTCCCCATAACGTAGGGACACGTACACACCACAGTCCGGACTGTAGCGGGTAAGGGAAAAGTAATGGCAACAAGAACATAAATCAGCTACAGAACTTAATCACAAGCTGAATAAACTAACAATTAACAGGAACTACCTATAACTAGAACGAAAATGCATCCTTATATAACAATTTACAGATTAATGTCAGCATATAACCTATGTTTTATATTACAAACACTACAATTAAAATCAATAAAATCATAATATAAATTAAAATCATTACATAATCTACGAAAAGGAAAATTACATCCATAGTTCGTTCTATAGAAATCTAGAGAAAGAGGGCGATAGTGCCGTGAAAATCTTGCAGGAATACTGAAATTCAGGTTACAAAGCAAAAACTCAGAATCGATATCACCTTTAACCAGATTAGAAACAAAACAAACAGCTAAAACAGACCTTCTATGTTCCAAAGTTTTATCAAACCTAATCTATCCTCATATGACGGAAACCCATTGGCATAATCCCATCCTAAGCCACGTAAACAGAATAATAAAAACTGCCGCTGCAAAGACTCTATTGAATCACTATGACAACGATAGTATGGATTCCAAACAATAGACGCATACTCCAAAATAGGTCTAACAAGTGACATGTATAGCAGTCTAGCCCATCTTTTCACAAAACCGAGAACAGCCCGAGCCTTGCCAATCATCATACTAATATGATCAACAAAAGGCAGTTTCATATCCAATAATACTCCCAAATCAAGAAATGTAGTCACAGTTTCCAAAGGGCAATATCACGCCCCCGCGAGAGAAAACCATGCATTTACATTTTTTCAAGTTAAGATCCATTAAATTAACTCTGCACCAAGTTTCAAACAAATCAATATTCCGCTGAAGAACAGCCTGACCATGATTACCATCAAAAGTATAAACTAATTTAACGTCATCAGCATACATTAGAATATTACAATCAGAAATAGAACAAGGAAGATCATTAAGAAACAATAAAAACAGTAAAGGACCCAAATGGCTACCCTGCGGAACACCAGAAGTAACATATACAGTCTTAGACAATACATTCCTAAACAATACCCTCTGAGTCCTAAGGGAGAGGTAGGAGCCTAGCCAACGATGAATAATATCGGGAATACCGATTAATGACAGTTTAAGAAGCAAAATACTATGGTCAACCCTATCAAAAGCCTTGCTGAAATCAGTATAAATCACATCAGTCCGAGCGCCTGCAAGAAAACCCCTGAAAACACGTGTAGTAAATTCAAGAAGATTAGTGACAGTCGACCTACCTTTTAATTAGACATAATGCTACGGTTTCAAAACGAAAATATGAAAAAATATTTCTACGGCTTCCTCTCAGCAGATTTCTGGCAAAAGATCTGGGAGTGTAAATAAAATTAGCGTGAAAAGTTTCTCAAAAAATCTGTCAATCGGAGTCGACTTTAAACTGTAGGTAACGCCACTGATGGATATAATTACTACACACTACAAGAGTAGTGTGAGAAACTAGGTCGTAATCCTAACTGAAGGATCGTAATGACCAATTATGTATGTATGACTTCTGGCCCGGAGAAACGAATTTAGGACCAAACCGGCTAATGGAAGAGCTGATGAACTGTAGGAACCTATGGAGCCAATATAGCCAGAGAATGGCTGAAGTTATGATAGAACTCCGTAGACTAGAGAAACGGAGGCGAAATTTGACTTAGCGTGATGAAGCTTTCGAGCTAACCAGCCCTCCGCGAAGTAATACCTTACGGCAGTCCCGCGTTGGGAGAGTGGTTGAAGTGTGTAGGGGGTGGGTTTAGTACGTAGGCACCAGTGATGGTGAATCGTGCACTCTTTTGTTGGAACAAAAGTGTCTTTAGAAGATTCCCACCTCCGGCTCAAGACAAAAAAAATGCTTCTCAGCCGGCATTATAAACCTCTGGAGAGCCTAGATATTACCCAAAGACAGTTTAAACACTCAAAGAAATGCTTTTCCAAGGTATTAAAATTTCTCCTCCAGAAATGCAAGATTAACTCTATTTAAAAGGAAATTCAACGTTTTGTCTAATTTATTATTATTTATTAAAAATTATTAAAACTTAATTCTGAAAAGTTTTTGCAATCATCTTAACACTGTTGCAAATTTTGGAACTATCGGTTAATAGCTGATACTATTGAAGTAGTGGCTGCCGTCACAGGCAGGAGAATTATGGTACAATTAACCTCTGTCAACTTATATGTTTGAATAAATTTAATCCTGTTGCTACCCAAGTAGCTTTATTCATAAAAGTTTATTGTTTATATTTTATAATTATTTTTTACTTCATCATATTTATCTTGGATTTTCAATTCAATTTTTTAATTGTAAATATTTTCTTGTTGATTTTAAAACAAGCGACGGCATAAGATTTACCTTGAGTTATGGGACGTGGCAAAACTACAGATTCTTCTTTATTCATTTTTAGTTTTCTTTGTTTTGTTTATATGTATTTTCTTTTTTATTTCAAATTTTCGTTTTTTCTTTAATTTTTTTAATTGATTTTCATTTGTTATATGTTAAATTGCTTTTGTTTAAGATTCTCATTTGAATTTCGTTATCCTTTAACATTTAAGCACACAGTTTTAATTCACAACTTCATTTTTTTATATTTTCAATTATTTCTTATTGAAATTGTTTTTCTTATTTTTTTGTATTTTAAAATAATTTCTTTTTTTAAATTTTCACTTCTTTTTTTTTTGTTTCTTTGCAAAAATATTTTATTTTTCACAAATTAACTTCTCTACAGCACACACAGCCTCATCTAGAGGATTAATGAGAGTGATTAATTGTCAGAGAGTGTGTATCTCATACAGTTGGTGTAGCGGGATTGAAGTTAACGTTATTGGAGTCGTTTGTTGTGAGGCCAGTGAGTTGAGTTGTTGTCGTCGTTGAGGTCGTTCGGAGCCAAAGTGCAATTGTTAAATAAATAATTCCTTTGGATGTTTAATTTTTGAATTGTTTTATTTTTTTTTTTTCGTATTTTATTTAACACATACGCATACGCTCATACACATACATACACGCACTCACACAGAGACGAGAGGAGAGCACGTATACACCGACACACAGATAGTGAGAGAGTGAAAGATGGAAACGAACAAAACGTTGCGACAGGTTAAATGTGAATCCGCGATGTTAACGTTTCGATATACGATCTAAGATTTATCACAAATACATCATCATCATCATTCCCAGTACTGCCATCAACATTGCAGTCATCGTTATTGTAATATAAACACACTCGCACACACGCACACAGACAATAAACCATGACAGACAGGAGCAAAGCAACATACATACATACATAAATGTATGAGTGTATAAGAGGTTGTTATTGTGCTTTTTCATTGTTCACAACAACAAAGCACACACACTTACACACACACACAACATGACCGAGAACGAGCAACGAGACCAACCCTTAAAACCGATTTTTCTCATATACAATCAATATACGAAGTATTTGCATAAGTATGTGTTTGTATTTTAACCTGCAATCAGGATTGAGCAAAGAGCAAATAAAAGCAATACATATACATACATATAAGCAGAATAAAATGTTTGTTTCTATTGTTGTCATCATCATCGTAAGCATGCAGCATCAAAGATACTGATTCATATTTTATGTATGCATGGATTTGAGTGTGTGTGTGTTTGTATAAGAGTAGAAGTCTACACCCAGAATTTACCACCTTACAAACAACCACCCACTCAATAAATATGACACACAAACTGACACACACACACACACACAGTTTAAAAAGTATAACAAAAACAAATACTTTTAAACAGCATATCAGATTCGTAAGTAAGAACAGAGGCTGTACAACAATACAAAATCATACCATTTCCCATCTCTGAAATTTAATGGGAGACTAAAGAGCAACACCCACTACCTCATACTCTATGTTGCAAATATGTAGTATAAACTCAGGCACTCACACACACACCGATTTATATAAAAATTATGATTCCTAACAGAGCTGGGGAAGTATAAAAACATCATCTGAAATGTTAAATAATTATGGACTGAGGAAAATTTACTGCTCACGAGGTAAAATTAAATCAAATTTTAGATTTTAACAGGAAATCATAAATTCTCCGGAATAATTCGTATTTTGGATCACTTCGAAACGTTGTAGTTGTATGCGCTCTCGTAGTTATGCGACGACTGTATCAATGTTAGCGTGTCGGAGTTAAATTTTTTTCGTTTGTCTAACTTTGGGGAAATATACATATGTATGTACGACAACGGCCCTCAATAATGGAATGGCTCCGTATAGTGGTCGGCCATTGGATCAAATTTTACTATTATTCGTCCTGGCCCAGTTCGACAATCCTTAATCCGCTGAGAAAACTAGCGGACACGATGAATATAGTTGTTCAAATAATTGGATTGACACTTGCTGTATACATGACAGAGGACGTCTTGATAAGTAGGCTGCTGGATATGCTGAAATATTTGGTATTAATTATTCAACAGCAATGTGAAATTCATAAGCGAAAGGAGCATAAGGAGCAAAATTTTGCTCGGCACAATACATACATATGTACACGCATAATTGGTCATTACAACCCTTCAGTCAGGATTACGGCCTAGCTTCTCACACCACTCATGTTGTGTGCCCTAATATTATACTTAAGTGGCGGGACCTACAGTTTAAGGTCGACTCCGAACAACAGATTTTTTTTGAGAAACTTTTTCATGGCAGGTTTATTTCTTTCGCAGAGTTTTTGCCAGAAATCTGCTGAGAGGAAGACGACAAAGAAATATTTTTTGTTTTCATATTTCGTTTTGATGTCTGGCCTGGGGCTCGAACCCGGGCTTTACATCTAATAAGCGAACACACTACCTACTAGACTACGGCGACTACACAATGCCTCAGAAAATACCTCCTCTAATTTGGACATGATGGATACCCTTTATGACCATACTGTATAGGTAAAGATGAAGAAGTTGACTCTGGGATTCAAAGCCAAGCTACCTTATAAGAGAGATCTTGAATTTTGAAATTCAAATTCAACAAGTACCTTCAACGTATGGCTGAAGTTATGCTAGAACTCCATAGGTTGGAGATGCATGGGCTGAATTTGATGCAAGAAAGCAGCTTTAAGGTAACGCGAAGGAAGAGGGGATGAAGAATATAGAAAGTGGATTTAGTATACAGGCTTATATTGGTGTTACCACGAGTGAACAAATTCAATTAACCCTACTTCCCTAACTTCCAAGATGACAACACTAACATCTCTAACAGACAATAACAATAACATTCACCATACACATCAACATCTCCTACATAATTGTTTGATCCTTGTTGATCAGTTGACTAAAAACAACAATAGTCCAGTGCATTAAACAATAAGTGTAAAGTGAAACAAATAAACAAATTAAAATAAACACGCATGGGTGCCCTGGTAGTCTAGTGGGTAGTGTGCTAGACTATTAGCGTGAGGGTCGTGGGTTCGATTCCCACCAGAGACTCTGGTCTGTGACACTACACCGAGCATATGGTCAAGTTACTCCGCTCGTGTAAAATTAGAATATAATTTGTAATTGTATTGTAATTAATAAATAAATAAATAAATAATAATAAACACGCATACACTAACAAAAACAGTCTAAACATAAATCACCTTGGTATAGGGTATAGGTTACAAAATACCCTACAAACAAAAACCAGTATGTACTCAGTAGTCAACAAAATACTTGCATAAATATAGAAATCAAAAAACCCAAATTCACAATGAACACAAACAATAATTATAAAAAAAAAATTACCCTAAATAAAAAGTGCATTTACAAAAACATTACATTTAACATACAGCCATGGACATTAAATTAGCACAAAATCCATACATACTTTGATTGTGATTTTTTTTCTCATTTGTATCGCAATTAGGCCAATTGTTTTGGTCTCCAATGTTGCACGATGACATCTAGCTGTTGTTAACCAAAAAATATTACCATTATCGTATATATTTTTTGTTTTGACTGCTAATTTGTATCGGTACCTAAATTCGAGCTGGACAGTAAATTAGCACAACGTGCCTAAAAGTGTTTTAGGTACAAGTTTTGTTCGAGTATTTTTATTTTTACGATATATTCTTTCAATTTTGTGGCATTTAAAGTAATTTTTGAAAAAAATGGTACGTGGAAAAGATCACGCACCAGAGGAGAAGCGCATTATCGTTAACTGGTGGCATGATGGGAAAAAGCTGGCTGAAATTGCCGAAATTTCGAATTACTAGCGAAAAATGATTTATAACGTCATCATTTCCTTTAAACCAAACAGAATAATGTCGCAGAAAACAAAAATTGAAGGCTACGTGTCAAGAAAACAAACCGAAATCGTTGGTCGTGCTATTGTCCGGAAGTCAAAGAAGGAGCTTCTCATGTAGTCACGCGATATTAACTCCCAATTCAGATTAAATTTATAGGACAGGCTCCTATAAAGACGTCTTAATCACAAAAAGCTCTTTGGACGCTCTTGCCGAAAGAAGCCACTTCTACCAAAAGAAAAATATACTCAAGCTTTTAACGTTTGCTCGCACCCACAATGCTAAGGACCTCCCATTCTGGAAAAAAATATTTTGCAGTGATGAAACGAAGGTAAATCGTATGGGACCGGATGGTAGAGTGGTTGTTCATTGGCCAAAATGTCAGACATTCAATCCACGCTATGCTCAAAGGACCATAACGCATGTTCGAGGATACACAATGGTGCGGGGAGCGTTTTCAAGGTACGGTGTAAGTCCCATTGTAAAAATTAATGAAAAAATGGACTGTTATCAGTATTTGGACATTCTAAAGAGCAAAATGGAACCATGAGCTTTTAAATACATGCCAGTTTTATTCATATTTATGCAAGATAGTGACCCCAAACACACATCTAAGCAGGCAAAGGATTGGTTTTATGAAGAGCACATTCCCGTTTTAGACTGGCCGTCTCAAAGTTCTGACTTAAACTCGATTGAAAACCCCCTAGAATGATGTGAAATGTACAATTGTTCAACAAAAGTACAAAAATTTGGACGATTTGTGCATTGGAATACGGCACACTTGGTACTCGATTCCCAGGAATTTTCCAGAAGAACATTGTCCCGTAGATGCCACGCGGCGCTTGAAAATAGGGGCTACTCTACTAAATATTAATGAAACAAGCTGAAAACATTAATATTTTTACTATTTATTACAGCACGTCATTTTTATTCCAGAAATTTTAATTTGTGCTATTTTACTGTCCAGCTAAAATCTGGCGTTTGGTAAGTTTCAGGTCTTAATGAGCAGACGACTGGCAATATCGTCAAAATTTTTGTTTCTTTTTAAAGCAGAATATGTTTTTTAAGTTCCTATGTTTAAAATTTTTTGTTGAGTAGACCTAAAATACTATAAAAAATATGATTATTTTTATGACAAAGTTTTGTGCTAATTTAATGTCCATAGCTGTACATATAAAACAATAAAAAAATAAGAACATTGCATTGTTTATATCAAAAATAAAACATCACATATTCAAAATTATCACACATACATACATACATATTAAAAGGACAAAATAATGTGAAATCAAACTGTAAAAAATAAATGTTGAAAACAAATTTAAAATCAAAAGAAAGTACAAAAGTTCACAAAGGTTCACAAAAAACAGAAACAAAATACATACATGTATTACATAAAGAAACAAAAATTATACATTGTCAAAAATAATACATAATCTAAAGTGAAGAACACAGAAAAATAGAAAGTTCGTCAAAGTTCAAATCAAATAACAACAAAATACATAGTGACAAAAATCAAAAAGTGCACAAACAAGTATGTACATTGCATTACTGTTCACTAACAATAAATTAAAAACAATTACAAATATAAGTGAATACATACTAACAAATTAACATTATTAACATTGAACACAACACAACAAACCTCGCACAAAGAGGAATTGTAAAAATAGAATTGATTTGTACCCTACCCTCAGCAGACAAGCAAGGTAAGTTGAAAATTTTCAATTTACAATTTAATTTACAAAATTATCGTATAATTTTATCGCGATTTTTAAATTTGTAAATAACTCACAATAAGAAATATTATCACATAAAACCCACCCATCCAACACTTATCCTTTTTCTCGATAATATTTTCAAAATATTGTGAGTAACAAATATTGCCGTTCTCTTTGTGTAGTGCAACAAAAACACAAAAAAATACCCAATAGGCAATTTGTCTGCTAATTTAGATTTATTTCAAATTTGAAATAAATACATTTTTAAACCGAATTTACCCGCGGTAAATCGACTTACCACCGAGTTTTATTAACTTTTTTTCAATCATCTGCGTCGGAATTAAAAACTTTAGCCGCCGATATTATGCGTTATATCCAACAGGACTTAAATGCCTTTGGAGAGGACTATAAGGATAGTCCAGAGAACCAGGTTCATGAAACATGAATTGGAAGAGTTGTGATCGAATATTGATGAAAAATTCAAACAAATCCGAGAGTCGCCACAAATCAATGACCCTGAAATATCCAATTCAATTAATTTTAATGGCCTCTCCAGGAATGTGAGATCTGCCAAAAAATTCTATAGGTCGTCTATGATTTCCATAGATGAATCTATAGAAAATTTAACCCAACCCAACCCGAACCCACACAACCCACCCACTCAGTTGGATTTAACGTACCCCCTTGCTATATGCAAACATTTAGCGGGGGGATTTCAAGTCTTGGGCCTCGTTCAGAGACCTATTCAAGGCTATTTATGGTAACCATACCCGCCTAAGTGGAGTAGAAAAACTTTTCTACCTCAAAACCAAGACTAGCGGCGAGGCTAAAGAAATAGTTGACAACGCACCCTTGACTAATGATGGTTTTCTTATTGCTTGCACCCAACTGGTAAATCAATATGAAAATAAAAGGATGCAAATTAATGCACAGATAAAAACCCTTATAAATTTACCAGCGGTAAACACTATATGTAGTGTTTCAATAAGAAAACTACAGAGAAAGATTAATTGCTGTATTGCAAATTTAAATACATTGGAGATAGATACGGATAATTGGGATCCTATCATTGTATATCTCTGTTTAACAAAATTACCCAAGGAAACCCGAAGGGAATTTGAAAAAAACCCTAAAGGATTGCGCTGAAATGCCTTCCTGGATAGATGTGGATGTATTTTTAACAAATACATTCAAAGAACTCACTTCTGTCAATGATGTTCTCGAAAATAACCCTAACCCTAACCCAAACACCCAACCTGAACCCAAATACCTCCAGAACATCAAGAATCAATTTGACAGAAGAGTGAAAACGTTCCACAATGTAACATACGACAATAATAGGGATACTCGATCCACAAATAAAATTCAATTCCAGACCAAACCCTCAAATTCTATCCAAACCCACCCAAATACACATAATTACCCGAAAAACCAAGAAAAACTCTGTTGTACAATTATTATGTTCAGTGTAGACACTGACAGTAGTTTATAAGATGCACCCTGTAACTAGAATAAAATGAAATATAAGAGTCACTCAATAAATGAAAGTCAAAGAAGTCGTTTGTCTAAAACAAGAGCACTACATGGTGTCAGGTGTAAATTAAATTAAATGAATTAAATTAATATTAAGAAAATTGGAAAATATAAAGTCGTGTTTCAATAATAAAATCAATCTACAAATAAAAAGAATAAGTCAAAATGTTCGAATTTCAAAATGGCGGCATTGAAAAAGTTAACCTTAAAGCCACAAATATTGCCAACGAGTGGAATAACTGGAAAGCTCAATTTAAAATGTTTCTTCGAGCAACAAATCTGGAGGCTGAAAAGGATAAAAGAAAAGTTGCATTATTGTTGCACTACATGGGTTCAGAGTGTATTCAAATTGCCAATTCTTTTAATGTAGATTATGACTCTGTAGAGTATGATGTTTTGATAAACCATTTCGATGCATATTTTGTACCAAAATTAAACGTAGCCATGGAAAGGCACAAATTTTTTACCAGAAAGCAAGCCACAGACGAAACGTTGGAAGCCTATGTTACAGCTTTAAAGAATTTAAGTCTTTCTTGTGAATTTGGTACGCTACGAGAGAGTCTCGTTAAAGATATTTTCATATGTGGTATGTCACCTAATTTTCATCACATAAAAGAGAGGTTATTAAGTGAAGGCAAAATAGAATTGGAAAAAGCGGTGGAAATTGCCAGAAATATTGAAGCTGCAAAAGAAAATGCATCTAAGTTATTACAAACCAATCACGGTAGTCAAATATATATAAATGCACTAAATAAGAATAATCAAAATAATTGCAATAAATGTGGACAAATACATAAAACAAAATGTCCAGCACTTAACGAAAATTGCCATGTATGTGGAAAAAGAGGACATTTTGCAAAAATGTGCTTCTACAAACACAAGCAAAACAAAAACTTCAAGTCAAAATATGTAAAAAATATGGTTTGTGAAGAAGATGAACCTGAAGACCTTTTTGTTGGATCACTATCGCTTAAAAATAACAATTTAAATTCTTATGAAAATCAAATTAAAGAACTACAAATTAGAAAGTTACATATCTATCAACAACCAACAGCATATCATAAGCAGAATAATCAAGAAAAAATCACAACTAGCAAAAGAGGATGGGTTATACTAGTAAAAATAAATACTAGGAATGTGGAATTCCAAGTGGACACGGGTGCTGACACAAACATATTATCGGAACAAAGCGCTAAAGAATTACGTCTAGGCGGTAAAAGTCTACAGTTAACTAAAACCAATATACTCACATTTAGTGGAGAAAAACTTCCAGTAAAGGGTAAAGTTAATATTAAATTAGATTTTAATAATAAAATTTTTATTAGTACTTTTTATATTGTAAATCTAAAATGTAAGAATATTATTGGTTTAGACCTGGCAAGGCAAATGGACTTAATAAAGAATATTAACAAGTTGTCATTTGAGAGCATACTTGAAAAATATTCGGATACTTTTAATGGCTTAGGTATGTTGGAGAATAAATGTAGATTGGTATTGAGGGATAATGTTAAACCTGTTGTTGATGTACCAAGGAAAATTCCGTTTGCGTTACATGGTGCATTGAAAGGTGAGTTGGATAGGATGGAGAAATTAGGAGTTATTGCTAAAATTGACGAACCGACAGAATGGGTTAATTCTATTGTTTTGGTATCAAAACCAAACGGTAGAATAAGACTATGCCTTGATCCACGGAATTTGAATAAGGCTATAGTTAGGGCACGTTTTCCTTTTCCTAATATTGATGATTGTAAGGCAAAGCTAAGTGGGTCAAAATATTTCAGCACACTTGATGCAAACAGTGGATTTTGGATGGTGCCACTTGATGAGGACTCTTCAAGATTGTGCACTTTTAATACGCCTTTTGGTCGCTACCGATTTTTACGTTTACCTTTTGGTATTAATGCTGCGCCCGAAATTTTTCATGGTGAAATGGTACGGCTGTTCGGCGATATTGATGGCGTGATAATTTATATTGACGATTTTTTGATATATGCGAAGACTGTTGATGAACATGATAGAATTTTGAATACTTTGCTTGAAAGAGCTAGGAATGTCGGTTTGAAATTTAACGAATCGAAATCTAGATTCATGCTTGAGGAAATAAAGTTTATAGGTCATGTATTTGGTAGAGATGGTGTCAAGCCTGATGAGGAGAAGATAGAGGCAATTTTGGGAATGCCTGTACCGAAGAACGTACAGGAGTTACAACGGTTTTTGGGCATGGTAAATTATTTGGGAGCTTTTATTGAAAATTTGTCATTGAAGAATGTAAATTTAAGGCAACTGTTGAAAAAGGACATTGATTGGCATTGGAACGAGGTTTTGGATAGGGAATTCAACAATTTGAAGGAGGAAATTACCAGGCATCCAGTTTTGACTTATTTTGACCCCAGTAGAGAATTAAAATTGACTGTTGATGCGTCCAAGTATGCAGTTGGGGCTGCAATACTACATGATAGAAATCCTATAGCCTATGCTTCTGCTTCTTTAACTACAGCACAGACTAATTATGCACAGATTGAGAAGGAACTTTTTGCAATTCTTTTCGGATGTACAAGATTTCATCAGTATACTTATGGGACAAGGATTTATGTCGAAACTGATCACAAACCGTTGGTAGCGATTTTTAATAAGCCTTTGTACAGTATACCCCCAAGACTCCAACGATTTATGCTTAGATTACAAGCATATGATTTAATTGTGAGTTATAAGCCTGGGAAATATTTGTACATAGCAGACACTTTGTCAAGATGCCCTTTGAATAACAATATTTTACCCGAATTGGACGAGGAATTGGAACTTCACTGTAATTTTGTTAGATCCTTCATGGAGATACCATTTTCTAATATAGAGGTTATAAGGGAACATGTAGATAAGGACCATATTTTCTCAACGATCAAGGGTTATATTCAGAATGGCTGGCCAAAATCGGTGAGACAGGTTGATTCTGAGGTCATGCCATACTATAAATTTAAGGATGAGTTCACGATTTTGGATGGCCTTATTTTGAAGGGGTGTCAGATTTTAATACCAAAGAATTTGCGTCATACAATTTTAAATTGCCTACATGAGGGACATATGGGTATACAAAGGTGTCAAAGTTTAGCTAGAAAAACCGTTTTTTGGCCCAATATGTATAATGAAATTGCTGATATTGTATCGAATTGTGAAATTTGTCTTAAGTATAGGAATTCAAAGCCCAATCTTAGAATATTACCACATGAAATTTATGACATACCATGGTTTAAGGTCGGTTGTGATATATTTGAATTTAGGAAAAAATATTATGTTATTGTTGTAGATTATTATTCTAAATATTTTGAAATTGAAATTTTAAGCAGTGGATATTCTGGTGTTAATATCATAGACAAATTGAAATCTATATTCGCCAGACATGGCATTCCTCAGATTCTGATCTCCGATAATGGGCCCCCTTTTAATTCAAGTGGTTTCTCGGAATTTTGTAGTGATTGGGGTATAACTCACAGGACATCAAGTCCTTATCTTCCGAGGTCGAATGGTTTGGCTGAAAGGTCAATACAGACTGTGAAGAAAATGCTATATAAGTGTAGTGAAAGTAATTCTGATCCATATGTGGCTTTATTGCATTATAGGACAACCCCTAAGGGGGGCATGCCTAGTCCGGCTCAACTTTTAATGTCCAGGAATTTGAGAACTAAATTGCCATCCGTTTCGGAGAATTTTAAACCAGTACTAGTAGACGAAGGAAGTTATAAGAGGAGATTGAATGAAAGTATTTTGAGATACGCGGGGAATTATGACAATGGAAAGGGTTGTCGGAAGACTATCAAGCCTGGTGACAATATTGTGTATAAGAAGACCCCGGCATCATTTTGGTCTTTTGGTCAGGTGGTTAGGGAGTGTGAAGAGCCAAGATCATTTATGGTGAGGGATGAGAATGGTGTGCAGTATAGAAGAAGTGAACAGCATATTTTGAAAACTGACCCTTTGGGTGATAATACTGAGAATGAAGTTTTGGACACTGTTAGGAATACTGAAAATGAAGTTTTAGACACTGTTAGGAATACTGGTAATAATTATGTGACGAGGAGTGGTAGGCAAGTCATTCCGCCTGAAAGGTTAAATCTCTAAATTTCAAATATTCATAACCTTAGTGAAACAAGTATATTACACATTTATATAATATTATCTATATAATTCCTACTTTGTTATCAATATGTATCTTAATGGAATAAGTAAATTGTCATTTATATAATCTTGAAATAAGTTATACTTTACAAGTAAACATATATATATATATATATATATATATATATATAATTTATACTTTGTTATCTATATATATCTTAATGGAATACGTAAATTGTCATTTATATAATCTTGAAATAAGTTATACTTTACAAGTAAACATAAATATATATATATATATATTTATATGTTTGTTCATTTATTAAAAGGAAGATGTTGTACAATTATTATGTTCAGTGTAGACACTGACAGTAGTTTATAAGATGCACCCTGTAACTAGAATAAAATGAAATATAAGAGTCACTCAATAAATGAAAGTCAAAGAAGTCGTTTGTCTAAAACAAGAGCACTACAAACTCGATGGTTCAGTGTGCAAACTTTGCAAAAATAACCGCACTTTGAGGGAATGCTCATCATTTACTTCCCTGGGAGTAAATGAAAGAATTGCATTTGTAAGAAGGAATGACATTTGCTACAATTGTCTGGCCATTAGCCATATAATATCAGAATGTCGAAGTGCATTTACGTGCAGATACTGTGGCGGCAAACATAACACCCTATTACACAAACCCAACCCAAACACTAACCCGCAAAATGACGATAAATCATCTACGTCAAATGCAATACAGTCTTTCTCTACCCAAACGCAATCAAGCAAGACCCAATTAGATGACAGAGCTAAACTAATAGGCACAGCTGCCTTGAATATTAAAATACACGGTGAAGAATTCCCTGCTAGAGCGCTTATTGACCCAGCATCAGATTTTTCATTTATTTCTGATAAGCTAAGGCGCAAATTACACTTACCCACCCTACCCATAGTTGTTGAAATCTCAGGTTTAAATGATGTTGTTTCAGCACGTTCGAACAAGATGTGTGATATACATACATCTTGGTTCTAACACGAATAAGGAATTTTTACTCAATATTCAAGCAATTGTTGTCAAAACACTCACTCGAAATTTACCCACCCAAAACTTGAACACTACCTTCATAAAAGAATTGGACAGGATCCCATTGGCAGATCCTAAATTTTATGAAAGCCGCCCAGTTGATATCATAATTGGTAGCGATTTTTACCCACAAATTCTTAGAGCAGCTGTTAAGAAAGATATTCTTGGCACATTAATAGCTCAAGAAACTGAGTTTGGTTGGATTTTAACCGGACCAGTACAGGATTCTCACCCCACCCGAGGAATCGTCTCTTACTACAGTTCTGTTAAGCTTGATAAATTTTTGAACAAATTTTGGAAAATTGAAGGAACACCCGCTGAACCCTATTTTTGTAACGAGAATAGTGCCCTAGCGAACCGATGGCAAAGGTTGAAAATTCAACACCATCAGTGTTGCAAGAGACGGAAGGATAAATATTTGAAAGAGCTCCATAAACCTAAGCGTCCTGTGGAAGTCAATGACATTGTCGTCATTAAGCAGGACAAGCTACCCTCAAATGAATGGTTACTCGGACGAGTAACCAAAACCCACCCAGATTCCGATGGACTGCCCAGAGTAGTCGAATTGCAGACATCAATCGGAACATTGACTCGACCCATAAACAAGGTCGTAGTCCTACCCACAAATTGATTAAACTACTACCGATAATCTTATATGTTTCACCGTTTTTCATAACCCATTATTCACCCAGAATATTAACCTCGTTACTCATCTAACTACTTACCTAAACCCACTGACAGTATCCACCCGAAATTAACCCACCCACCCATTTCGGGCATTGATTAACCCACTCACCCTTATTAAGTGGCACGAGTTTTTGTAGTTTTAATAACATTGATAATATTCGGGTTCTTAGATGGATACATTTTTTACCTTCAGCAGGAATTGAGTTTCATGAGTTTTCAGATGCTCCTGAAAAGTCATACTCTGCGATCATATATACGCACGAGTTATACCCATTAGCACACCTATATCCGTAACCCTACTCTTCGCAGACACGAGATATGCACCTATCAAAGTCATTTCTTATCCGAAATTAAAACTTTGTGGTGCAGTGTTGTTGGCAAAAATGACACACAATTGAATTGTTGGACGGAATCTTGGATAGTTTTGGCATGGCTCAACAAACCCCCGACTACCTGGAACACCTTTGTGGCAAACCGTGTGTCTGCAATAGCCGATGCGGTCGTAACCAAGAACTGGAGTCACGTAGCCTCTCATGACAACCCAGCCGATGTTGCCAGTAGTGGTTGCAACGCCGACGAACTCAAGGATGACAAGCTATGGTGGAATAGACCAACTTGGTTGAAGGAAGATCTGAAACTGTAGACCCAAGAACATCTCTGAACTTCACTCACCCTACCCAGGACATTTTAGAAAGATTTTCTGAATAGTCCAGAGCTTTTGGAATATTGTCATATGTCTATGAGTCTGAAAATATCAAATTTATTCACCCTTACACCTATAATAATCACCCATTACTCACCCGAACAGTCCTTACCTACCCAAGTTCTTACCCAGAACACCCACTACTATTATTATTCAAACAAGGACTCATTTCAGATTCCATCTGACAAGAAGTTATGGTTGATTTCCAGGTCGGAATTTAAAGATTTATGATTGCATTCTTTGCAGTGTCTGTCATACATATACTCGAAATGTATAAAGAAATCTCTGGTATTTTTATTTTGATTCGTCCTTCTTGATGTCGAGGATTGGGGTTTTTAGCATTTGCTACGACGACTGCTACTGCTACAGACTCTTTTTTTTTTGTTTTTTTTTTTATAAAAACGAATCCACAAAATACCAGAGAACATTATAAGACGACAACAACAACAACAATATCAGCAATCTACTTTATTCACTCATACTTGTATGGATAATACATTTAGACATACACACACACACACGCGCACACACAGACCCGGATTCACAATAAATAAATGGTTTTGTTTCTTTCTACTGCTGGATGTAAAAAATCACAATAATGGCTGCTTCCTTAACTTCTCATACTCAGCTCTGCTTTTGTGGTGCTCTTCTCTTCTTGTCCTCTTGTATTGTATTGTATTGTTGTATTGTATTATCGTTGTGCGTACATACATACATACAAACGGTATTTATTAAGCTTGTGCTTATTTCTTTCGATATCTCTGCTCTCTCTCTAAGTGTGTATGTATCATCGCATGTATCGTACATACATATACACTGGCAAGTGTAGAGTCCATTAGATGACACAACCTACATTTCATAGTTAAAATGTTTTGATAGGGACTTCCTCTGATTATGTATTTTTTTTTTTCTTTTCTTTTTTAAGGATTCTCCCCCCCCAACATCATGACCGAGAGAGCTGATAATCGTGTGCTTTGACATTTTCCTTTTTGTTTTGTAATTGTTGTTCTGTATTCTATTCTGTTGTTATTGATTACTTTATTGCTGTTCCCGCTCTCAAAATCTACCTTCGACGCTTTTTCTATTGCCAGCTTTAGTTTTATTAAGCTCTGTTGTTGCTGTTGTAAGACTTTTGTTAACGTTTCCATTTCCCTTTTCGCTTTTTAATTCATTTTACTTTGTGAAATTGTATTTTAAATTGCATTAAAAATTAAATCAGAAGCAAATACCCTACAAAGGAACAAAGCGACGTAGTTGTTGTTGCTGGCAACTCCAGGCAAACTACTATGTAGTCTACTGTCACAGTCTACTGTTGACCATCAAAATTATACATACGTCTTACACAGGTACAGGTTGTAATCACTCGATCCCAGAACTGAAATATAATGTTGAGACATAAAAAGTCTAGTTGATAGTGTGTTGGCCTATTAGAAGTGAGGCCGTGGTTCAAACCTCAGCTCAGATATCTCCACCAAGAAACGAAATGTGAAAAAATATTTCTTCGGTGTTTTCTTCTCAGCAGTCTTTTGACAAAAACTCTAAGGGTAAAATAATTGCCATGTAAAGTTTCCCAAAAATCTGTCATTCGAAGTCGACTTTAAACTGTAGCTTCCGCCGCTCATATATAAAATTAACACACACACAACATGAGTGGTGTGCGAAGTTAGGTTATAATCCTGACTAAATGACTAATTAAGTAAATGATACCACAATGGGCCTAAATAGGAACCTCGAGTGGTTTTATATGAGGAGACGCCACCTAACCTAACACACCATATCTTTACTTTTCATTTATCATATCTAATTTCAGATAAACAGATGATGCCATCCTATTCTACTTATTTAGCTGCCAGCTAAACCATCAGAGTGACTACATATTACAGATCTCCGCTTAACATAAGTACAAATAATCGCTCTCAGCTCAGAGATCAGCAATGAATCGTTTTTTCGCTACTCATAAGCACTCATGAAATTTTCAATATAATCAGTGAGTCAACAATATTTAACTATGTACTCGGATTCATTCATACTCACTACACTACGTTGATTTATAACTACAGGTTGTAATGAGTATGCGTACAACGTTGACATCAAATTCATACCATTCGAAATATGTATATTTGATTCATGAGCCTATTCATTTCGATTCACATAACTTTATAAAAATATTTATTATATTTAGTTGTTGTTGCTTTTACTACAAAAGAAAAAGGACACATAAGCAAAAAAAGACAGAGCAGTAGAGCAAACACACAACCTTCTAGTATTTTAGTATTCGTATGTGTTTCATACTTATTTTGTGTTTCGTGTACATGTTGAATTATGGAGAGTCGAAATTAACAACATCATACGTGTTGTTAAGTATGAATATGATGAGTACTTCAAACTTTGTATATGAGCAGAGGTTCCATGATATTAAAGTTAGTATGAATGTGTATAAAAATCAGAAATTATGAGTATAATTCGATTCTACTCATCTTTTTGAATACTAATTGCTGGCCTCTGGTGCCTAGCAAGAGAACGGAAACTGTAGTTGTCTTTCGCAACTGACCTATGGTTTATGGGCGTCAAAAACAATTCATGCACGTGGTCCACAACGTGTGGGTTTTTAATAAATAAAAATAATGCTGGGTTCACCATCCAGAAGCTTTAGATTAACCACACACACCCTCTAACCACCATGTGTTACTATATCACATCAGAATAACCACAGTCATAGCTGTAGCAATGCGCACCTGTGCCTCTGAGGTTCTGTTTATACTTGTTACAGCGGCTTGTAGGGTAACGAAACTGACATATTCAGGACTATGGTGGGCGGCAAGAGCATATAGACATGTTCGGCGATAACAATATTTCTAACAGGAAAACCAGCGGAAAGTTGAGATAGAAAAAAAGCGGAAGATTCGATTGGAAACAAATGCCTGGCATATAAGAAATTCCTATAAAATTTCAAATTCGTCCAGAGTTTATCATTAAATGCCAATTAAAGTAATTTAAATTATTTCATCTTTAAATTCCTTGCCTATGGGAAAAATTAATGGCTGTTGAAAATTAATTTCCCATGATTTTCTATTGAAAATCAAACTTTAGTAGTAGCAGCATTTAAAGACTGTACATTATATACGTCATACCAAGCTATCCTTTTTATTTTTCTTTTTCTTGCCGTCTTCTTTAAGGCCTTTTTGAAATAAATTGTATCTGCAACTAATAAGTTAATGGATCGCTTGGTTTATTTACTCCACAAAAGAATACAAGGATATGAGGATATGCAAATGTTTTAAAAGCAATTCATTTCTACTCCTTTTCTTCATTCAATAATGTGAATATGACAGTGATTTAAAAGAATTAAATGATAAAAGAAATTTAAACATTAAATGAAAAGCGTTGATTAAAGCGTTAAAGAAAACTTTAATCTTTAAAGAATTTTTAATTGAATTCCATTTAATTTTGTTGTTTTGTATTTCATTTGTAGTAAAAGTTTGGAATCATTTTGAAATTTAATTGGCTTGGTAAACATACAACCAAACAAACATTGAAGCAATTCTCTCTTTCAGAACGTGTGTGAATGTGTATGTTTGTTAAAAAAAAAATTCCATAGCTTTGTGTTCTTCTTCCAAAAAAAATACAAAGAAAATAAATAAATTTTTTGTTCACGTATCTTTAAGCCACTGTAAGTAAGTAACCCAGTAAACAAAATAATAAAAAATTAAAAACAAAACAGTAATTGCAATCGTAAATGTAAAACATCGATAAATTTATTAAAAAAATGCAAGTCATCGATAAATTTACTATAGAAAATGCATGTCATCGATAAACTTACTTAAAAAATGGAAGTCATCGATAAATTTCTTTAAAAAAATTCAAGTTATTGATAAATTTCCTTAAAAAATGCAAGCTATCGATAAATTTACTGTAAAAATGCAAGTCTTCGATAAATTTACTATAGAAAATGCATGTCATCGTTGAACATACTTAAAAAATGCAACTCATCTATAAATTTCCTTAAAAAATGCAAGTTATCGATATATTTCCTTAAAAAATGCAAGTCGTCGATAAATTTACTATAAAAATGCAAGTCCTCGATAAATTTACTATAGAAAATGCATATCATAGATAAACTTACTTAAAAAATGCAAGTCATCGATAAATTCCTTAAAAAATGCAAGTCATCGATAAATTTACTATAGAAAATTTATGTCATCGATAAATTTCCTTAAAAAATGCAAGTCGTCGATAAATTTACTGTAGAAAATGAAAATACCTAAGACGACATCAATCGAATGACAATGCAAATCGAAGAGAGAAGGGCTAAAAAAATTTGACGACGTAAATCTAGAGATGATTATTGCATTCATAAAACCGCAATGGTTAAGATTGTTGACTTCGATAGTCGTTAAAATAGCTTTTGGCCAACACCGAGCTATGCTAATAGTGATGATGATAGGCTATAATCATCATACGTACCAATAAATAGCAAATGTAAGCATAAAAGCATTTTTTCGCACATAACTTTGTACTTTTGTACGATAATATAGTAAAAATGAGACCATTTTTATTTTAACATGTTTTCTGAATCTGATTGTAAATGTTTTCTGGGGTATACTCAAATAATGGTAGAGTGTATGTATGTACGTTTATTTGTATTCCCATATAATATGATTTGCTGTATAGAATTGTATACGTAAGTAGTTGTTTGTCTATCTCTGTTGTTGTTGTTGTTGCCTGACTATTGTATGCCATTAAATCATATATTATCCCCCGATGCAAAAGTCAAGACAAGATTTTCTTTCATAACTAACCACGCCCCTTATATGATTTGTTTCCGTTTTTATTACTCTCATGGTTTTTGTTCTTGTTGCTTTCGAAAATGCAGGGTGGAGCAACTAGACTTACAACATATCAGAAACGAGAAGAAAGAGAATCCCTATGAAATCAAAAAGTAACCACTATGGCGTCGTCGTCGTTATCTGCCAACGTAACGTTATTATTCAGTCTGTCCACACTTTATTTACTTTTCATAGCAGCAACAGCAACTCTGCCTCTATGCCTGTTATTTGATTGCTCTGCCTCTGCTCAATACAAACATCGCTGTTACAGTCGCTGTTTATGTGTCTGTTGGTCTTTTGCTTTTGTTGTGTTATTTTGTATTTCGTTGCTGTTGTTGTAACCAAAGAACAGAATTCAAATAGTCGTGTTGTTGTACCATATGATGACGATAGTGATGATGACTTCAATTGCTCGCACCGTGTGTTAGAATGGGACAACAAATGCAACGCACACATGTGTGGCTGGATATTAAGGCGAAGCTATAAATCAATGTTGCCAAGACATTGGCATAATATGTTTAAGCCGGGAAATTCAAACAATACTTGTTAAAGATTTAAGGAGTTGTACATATGTATGTACGTATGTATGTACGTTTACGGTTACGTATGAGGTATTACCCACAATGGGAAACTAGAACTGAATGCTATCAGACGCATTGGAAGTTGCGAATAGCTGTATGCTTCAAAGGTATAAGGGGTATTATTCGCATATAGCAGCGGCCATTAGCGAATTTCCAATTAAGAGTTGAAGACAATTTCCATGTTGCACAAATACTAGATTTTCTATTTCAGGCCTTATTCTAAGAGAGATAATTTTACCTTAAGGTTTTTTAATATATTTTCCGTCTTTAGACTGAAAATACTGCCTTCATGGTAATTTTGGGTATTTTCCTATTACCGGTCTTAGGAATTAAAAAATTCAAGACGTGTTCACTCTGCCGATTGCAATCTCTCTCACTTGTGTATGCATGCGAGAATGTTTGAAATCGCAATGGCTGAGAAGCATCCCATCCAACCATTCAGTTGTTTGTCTGTCGTTGATGGTGGTTGTTGATATTTGAACAAATGACTGTTCAAACCTCACCATACAATAGAGCCACCAAATTGCCAGCCAACAATAATTTTATGCTGCATTTTGTATTTCCTTCCTTTTTGGTGTGTTGTTTTTGTTATTGTATTCTGTACATTTTAATTTATTTTATGGCGCAATCAATGCCTTCTGCCTCCAATTGGATGGAGTTAAGACTGGAGAAAAAATGGGAAGAAGAAAAAAAGAAACCAGGATGTAAAAAACATTTGTTATCCTGCCATTTGTTTTCTGTAAACTTTATTTGTTTTTTCTTCTTTTAAATTGCAAATCAAAATCAAAATTGAAAATTTAATTAATTTTTCTTTCATTTTTTTAATTAAATTTCATTTTACATTCGTAAAATCCTTTTTACATTTCAACATGGAAATAAAAATATCGTATTGAAGGTGTGTTTATGGAATCCTTTAGAAATCAGGGTATCGTGTTTATTTAGGCGACTTTACACAGCTAAGGATTAATACTCAAACAACTCAATTCACAGTTTCACCTACTTACCTTACCTACCTAATAAGCCATTACAACCCTTCAGTCAGGATTACGGCCTAGCTTCTCACACCAATCATGTTGTGTGCCTTAATTTTTTATACTTGAGTGGCGGGACCTACAGTTTAACGTCGACTCCGAACGACAGATTTTTTTTGAGAAACTTTTTCATGGCGGGTTTATTTACTCTCAGAGTTTTTGCCAGAAATCTGCTGAGAGGAAGTCGGCGAAGATATATTTTTTTTTTTTCATATTTTCGTTCTTATGTCTGGCCTGGGGGCCCGAACCCGGTCTTTACGTCTAACAAACGAACACACTATCTACTAGACTACGGCAGTTTCAGTTTCACAATTTTATTTATTAGTGCGTCTTGCTATTGATCCAGATATTACAGGGCGCCCATGTATAAGCGAAGTTCTTGCTTCCTCAGATGACCATTTTTGTCACAACCCGCTGAGTTCATAGGCCGAGCACAGTACGCGATTTCATAAGCTTCGATTTTGTGCCCATTTTCTCCAATTTCTTACAAAAACCTTCAAGAAGTTCTCCTTAACATGATGTTTTCATGAGAACTTTGGACACCACCTTATGGGAACTACCCAGATGTCATTTTCAAAAACTTTTCTTGCTGCATTATTTTCATTCATGCTCACGGCACGTTCCAGCCAGTGCAACATCTGCTACGTTAATGCGTTTGACTATATCAATGGTTCATGCGCTGAGGATATTCTACGCCTACACAGATTGATTCAGAATTTCAGATGTATATGGCATAGCGGTATATTTCCTCCAATGCTTGTGTGTCCAATCTCTGCAAATTTACGTATACCGATATCGACGTTCACATCCACTACTTCAGTTGTCGATCACAGGTCCGCTTTGAGACTAGTTTTTGGCCAGAAAATTTTGAACCGTCATCTGAAATAACTGAAAACCAATAATATCTTGCCTGATTAAGCACCAGCAGTAAAGACCGTTAGATGTGATATACAATCTGGTGTTGGACGCAGTAATCTCGAAGCAATAGAAGTATTAGAATGTTTCAGCATATTTCAAAATGTGAATTACAAAATCTCACGGCAAACTGGATTATTTTTCACACAGACTCTGTCTTTTCACGGATGTTTCCGACAATGCCCGCACCGATTTAAGCTGGATAACAAACTGTCCGAGTAAAATTGAAACACGTAACTTTCCAGTGCGACAGATTCACAGAAGATTTTTGGCAACAGACCAGCGGTTGAATATGTAATCACTAAGATGTACTAATCAAGTGACAAATGGAATGCCGCCAACTATTTGCCAAACGAGTTTTGTGTAGACTCGGCGCAATTGAGAGAGAATACAGAGCACTACAACAATGATACACCCAGCTGCTCAAGTGATCGTTTCAGGAAATTCGCAACAACTGCAGTGTAAAGAATATAACGTTCGAGTATAGCGCTCTGGACAGCCTCCTGACGTAAAACTTAATCGGTGGTTCTGGAAGGGCTTCATCGTCAGACATTGGATTGAAGTGCCATACTTTCAACTGCATTGCACTTTGTTAAGAAAGACTCTTACCATAAAAGCAAAGTAATTACATACGTTTGGTCACTTGAATATCGTGATATTGTGCTAATAGAGGATTGAATCTGGCAAACACAGACTCAGGAAAGATCTATCTTTGCAGGCTACAACTCTAACGCAACTTCTGAGTGCTACTGTCCATGGAAGGTAGCTGCAAATACACTCCCTGACCATTTATGGCCTTATTAGTTTAGTCTAAAGTATAGCTGGTTCCAAACTAGTCGTGGATTGCTAGAAATAGACGTGATACCTTTTAAAAGTTCAATGGCCTTAAAGCCTACCTCTAATATGGACTAGCTATCTATGTATTTCCAACTTAAGCTAGGTTTCACATTCTTAAAGCTAAAAAAATCCCTCAGAACATTATATTTTAAATTATTTTGCAATTTAATGGAAAACTTGGTCCATTTTAACCGAATCTTATTCTGTTATAGTTTACAGCTGCTGATAATAATTTTTACAAAAAAAAAATCCGGACACTGTTAAATGAGTCACAGCAAGTTTTTTTTATTTTTTCAAAAATGTTCTCTTATCACGGGTTGTGAAGTCATTAAAATTCCATTACGCTCAATATACCACTCACGAGTCGAAAAAAGTTCCAGATAACATGTAAAGTACCTCTAGTACAATAATAGTAGAGATAATAAAATTCACGCAATAGATTCTTTAATAGCTATTCTACATGTAGTCGAGAAGGTAATATGTTAATCATTAAGTGTAAGAATTGTACGTTTGATTAACATTAGATATGAAACTGATGACGTTTTTATATCACTATAATGCTTGGGGGATCTTGCCATTATATACGCAACACAATATCAGTTCAAAGACCTTCTCGGGATTGGTCGCAACAGGCGTTCTTTTTAAGATAGCTGCTTCTATCAAATGCTGCAACATAAGGGTATTATCCTTGCAGACATAGTTTTTGACGTAGCCCTACAAAAAAAGTCTAATGACATCTAATCATATGCTGTTGGTGGCAAATTTATGTCATTTAGACGTCAAGTTACTCTAAAGAGGCGTGGCATCTTCTTGTTAAGGCCACATATCTTTCATATGCAATTGCAGGCTATTCAAAATCGGTTATCAGGCAGCCATAGCACTCTAAATGTACTATGTTAACGATTCATTTACGAAAAAAATATGGCCTAATGCAATCCCCAGACCACAATGTAGACAAAACAATCACATTTTCCGGTGGCAATTATTTTTTCACAATCACTTCTGAAAAATCTATCACTGCATAAATATCAGATGAAAGATATCCTGATATTTTAAACGCTTTCATGTTTCCCTCAATAAAGTTTAATAGAGATCTGCAAGAGAAAACTTGAAGCATAACATACATACATAATTGGCTCATTACAACCATTCAGTCAGGATTACGGCCTAGCTTCTCAACACCACTCATGTTGTGTGCGTTAATTTTATACATGAGTGGCGGGACCTACAGTTTAAAGTCGACTCCGAACGACAGATTTTTTGAGAAACTTTTCATGGCAATTTTTCAGAGTTTTTGCCAGAAATCTGCTGAGAGGAAGTCGCCGAAGAAATACTTTTTGTATTTTGTTTTTGATGTCTGGCCTGGGATTCGAACTCGGGCCTTTCGGCTAATAAGCCAACACACTACCTACTAGACCACGGCGACTGAAGCATAACATAATATTCATATTACGTAGGGAATTGTGCCCACTGTTAGAATAAACAACCAAGGGGGTTACTGCGTATTTCGATTCGAAAGAGTTCGATCGATTGGTACTGTGTATTACGATATTCCTACTATTTTTTATGAAAAAATAAAAGTGTTCGGCAACAAAATTTGCCTTTCGAAATACCAACTCTGTATTAGGAAAACAATCGTAATCGAATTCTGTAATTCGATAAATTGGACATTACCCTTAACGTGTACTAACATGGCGGAGCTTAATAGCTACTAAGTTGATCCAAATTGACTTACAAACTTGGTCCTTGGTGCATAAAAAACTCGAACATCCATTAAGACCTAATCGTGCAAGCAAGGAAATCGTAAAGTATGCATGCATTCGAACCCATGATTATGCTGGTCCCATACGATTGAGAAGAGACCCAGTGTACCTATTATAAAAATCTAGAAAATAGTACAATTTAATAAAAATTACTAGACATAGAGAAAATAAAAATATTGATGTATCCAACGAATTGATGTCTTTCTAGCAATTTCAGAATGATAATGTTGCTTCTAAAACGACTAGCTATGGCCTCGAATTAAATTTAAACTTTATTATGTTGGACAACTTCATTGGCTAGCTAGCGACATGGAAATGTAAATCATTGTTGGTTCTTAATTTCGGCAAATGGTTTCGGTTACATTTCAATTAAAAGCAACATATTCTTTCTCCGAATTCCCATTCTACAAACAGTCTGTTGACGATAAGAAATTCGTTCGAAATGTTACCAAATGCAAGAGCACAATGAAAGAAAGAAATAATATTTCAAGAGTTTTGTAAATGAAATATGTAGCTTGTGTTGGTAGAATTAATTTATTTGAAATTCGTTTTTAAAGTGTATGTATGTAATAAATATTACGTTTTATTTAATTGGAATGCACTCATCACTCATTAAGAGACTCTTTTCCAGTGTGTGTGTTTCATTTTTTACCTAAGTTAACCAGAAATGCCAAGGCTATTGTCTTTATTTGATTTAATTCAATAAATGCATTCATTCAATTCGGAATAAATAGTTTTTAGTTTTCTTGTTTTCTTTTCTTTTCTGTTTTTGTTTTTTATTAGCTTAGCTAACCTAAAAATATTTATATTTTAAAAATGAAATATCTTGATGGCAGAGCTACAAACAAAGTAATGTAAAGTAATGTAAGGTAAGGTAAAGTAAAATGGCATAGTCATGTCCATAACACCTAAATTCATTTGAGTTTCATAAATTAATTTGATAAGAATTATATTAAATTGTTTTCGGTTTTTTTTTTCTTTTTTGTTGTTTTCTTTCAATTAATTATTTTATTCAATCAATGTGAATATTTTTATTTTATTTTATTTTTTATTTTTTTCTTTTCTTGTTTATTCTTTATATTTGTTTGTTTTTATTTTATTTATTTTTTTTTTTAATTTTAATTACATACATTATTTATTTGTTTTATTTTTCTTGTTTTTCTCTCACTAATTTTAATATTTATTTATATGTGATCAATTAATTGATTTAAATTAAATTTGTTTTTCTTACTTTTTTTAAGGACTCGTTAAGAAGTCGTTATTAAAAAAATAAACTTAAAGTTTACATCTAAACAAAAAAAAAAATAAAATAAAATAATAATAATATTAATAATAATAGATAATAATTAATAAAAATGTAAATAATAATTAATAATATTTACTATATTTATATAATATATATTTATTAATAATATATGCATATACTTTTAGTTTCGGTTTTAGGATTTATTTTACAATAAATCTTTCCATGTTTTCTTTTTTCTTGTTTTTCAATTTAATTTTAATTTATTTTTGTAAACATAAATGAGGGGAAGGAGACTGTTGTTTAACGTTTATTTTATTTTATTTTATTTTTTATTATTATTTTTATTTTTTTTTAAACTATTGTTTTGAATAAGTGGTATATTGTTTGTATGTTTTTTTTTTGTTTTTGTTTTTGTTTTTTGATATTTTACAAGTATATCTTAAATGCTAAAAAAACATTTTATTTTGTGGTATTTTGTTTAGAATTCCTTTGTTTCATTTTCGTGTTTCTTTTTTTCTTATTTCATTTGTTTTTGTTGTTGTTGTAGTTTCTCTAAGTTGTATTGTATATAATTCTAATTACTTTTTGTTTTTTAAATAATAAATTTTTAATAATTAGTGTTTGATTTTATTCCTTCTGTTTGTTTCTTTGTTTGTTTAATTTATTTTAAAGAATTCCTTCTTTTGTTTCAATTGAAATAAAATGTTCATGCAATATTTTATTGTGGTTTCTGTTGTTGTTGTTGCTGTTGTTTTTTATTTTGTTATTTTCAGGGTTTAATTATTATTAATTTTTGTTTTTATTTAAAAAAAAAAAACTTATTCTCATAACTTATGATTGGAGGTAAGCCACGTAAGGCCTTCGTATAAGCCATCACCAGTTGTTGCACAGGAAGGTTGCACATACCAGTTACGATCTCGTATTCTAGTTAAGCCTAATTTTTCTTGAATCTCATGAGGTTTCATTGCTGAAATAAATTAAATTAAAAACATAAAGTTTATTAACAAATTTAGAATGGAATTGAAAAACAAAACAATTTTCATTTACATTCAGAATGATTTGAAATTATTTTTTAATAATAAGATCTAGTAAAAAAGAAACCCATTATTTTTGGTATGAATATTAGACATTCATTTTCAAGGTTATGCCTCTCTATCATTGAATTGAATTTGGCAATAAAGTAGAATTTGTACGATTGAATTTCACTACCTTATGTTAAAGCAAATTTAACACCAATAAATCATTCGTTATAGTTAGTAATAAGTGACATTATTTGGTGCTTCCTACAGACCATAAAGCGAATACAGGCAGAGAAGCATAAGAAGTGGACCCCTTTTACGAAAAGACCAAGATATTATTAAGTAGACAAATATTAGTGCCACCATTTCTGTACACTCAACCAAGTCAGCATACGTCCTTCACAGCATATGGCAGATTACCATGCATATCATTCCACCTAACGTTGATCGATTGCCAACATAAAATGCGTAGAAAACTTGGCACCAACCAACACCCTCAGAAACCATAAATTGCTATATACTACTAACCGAACACTCTCCTATGATTTTGAATAATGAGAGTCGACTACCTGTACGAATACTATCTATCCTGGTACAGTTGAGCATGTCACGGTTCACTTATGTAACTTTCCTAACGGGTACCTGATGGACCTGTAGTCGAAACCAACCCATGTGGCTCAGTTTCTCCAGCTACCTTAATCTTGTTTTATTTTTCCAATTGCATCATAACTTTTGCAACAAGAACTGCTAAACTCTTGACGCTTCAGACTATTCCGTAGTAATGGTGATGAAATAGCTTTCCCCTGACGTAAAGCAATTCCACTACTATTAGTGCGGTGGACAGATTCTTCCAGGTGACCAAATGTTAACAGGAAACCAGATAATAGCTGATGATTCTCTATTAAGCAAACAAAGAAACTTTTGGTCCTAGTTTTAACACAATTCGCTCCGACTTACAGCGATGTAACCACCACCACCTGAAGAAGTTGAGAAGTATGCCATGAAACATGGCATATTTACTCTTTGCTAGTGTAAATTTTTGAAACGTTCTCAAACAAAATTTAGTCACGCAATCTCTAAGGTGTTAAAGACTGTTTTTAGTAGAAAAACTTATACCTTCAATGCCACGCAGCTTGGGTGAATCATATCCATACAACTAAACTATTAAAATAATAATGGATTTCTTTGTTAAAACATGAGTGTGTAGCTTAAATTCGTGTTTTATAAGATTGAAAGGCAAAGATTTTCAAATTAGCACCTAGTCTAAACAATAAAATTATGATTAATTTGTGTTTTGGCAATGATTAGCTTGTGGATTACAATTAAATGAATACTTACCATCTGGTAAGTCTTGTTTATTAGCAAATATTAATATAATGGCATCTCTCATTTCTCTATCATTTATAATTCGATGTAATTCTGTTCGGGCTTCGTCGATTCTGTCTCGATCCGCACAGTCCACTACAAATATTAAACCTTGTGTACCTATAGAAAGAAATAAAGGTAAACAAAATAATTAATAATTAAAGTTTGTTGAACTTCCAATTTAATTATAGTTACCGGTGTAATAATGCCGCCATAGTGGTCTTATCTTGTCTTGTCCGCCCACATCCCAGACATTGAATTTGACATTTTTATAGGTAACTGTTTCTACATTAAAGCCCACCGTAGGTATTGTTGTTACCGATTGACCTAATTTTAATTTGTATAATATTGCTAAAGAATACATGGAAAGGAAAAACAGGGAAATTAATTTAAAAAAACAAATGAATATTAAATTATAGTTAAATGTGTCTCCATCTTACTTGTTTTGCCAGCTGCGTCTAGTCCCAACATTAAAATACGCATTTCTTTGTTACCAAAAATTTTCGAAAGTAATTTGCCCATTTCGACAACAAAAATGCATCAATAGAGTTCAGGTTAAAACTGAAATAAAAGAAAAAGAAATGGAAATTTAATAATTATTAATTTAAGCAATAAAATATGTTTTTTTTAATTTAATAAAAGAAATAATAAATGTATTTTCAAACAAGTACTATAAAATAATAACTTTTTAGGCTAGTCTGAAAAGTAAATTTTTCAAATATTTTTACCATTACGATTAGGTGAAATAAACACAGAAATTTCTTAAGTATGGCATTTCGAAAGCAATTGAGAGTGACAGAAAATTCAGCATTTTTGTTTATTTTATAGGTGCTACCCTAGACCAATGTCGACAGCTAGCTAATGGTTAAGCCCATTTCATTCGAATATTTTGTAACATTTATAAACAAAATTACTTGAAACGTATACACCATACATGGACTTTCAAGTTTGTGTTTCTATTTTCAACTAACATTTCAGAAAAACGATCAAAGAAACTATTCGAAATTGGTTATTAACAATGACAAATTCTATTGTATGTTGTAAAAATAATAAAATAAATGTGTTTCTAAGTAATTGTTAGTTACTAACCCAGAAACAATATTGAAAAGTGATTATTCATTATTAAATAAAACCATAAAATATTTTTGTTTCAAACAAAAGAAAGACGATAAACATTTGAACGTGAGAAGCATTAATGAAATAGAATATCTTTTCAGAGTGTAAATAAATATAAATGAAATATTTTTATTATAATTATTTTAAACAAATAAAAAAGCAACAAATGTAAATGATTAATATTTAATATTATATGTATGTATGGTATTATGTACATACATAAATATGTGGTTAGAACTATATATTTACGCCAGCATTTCATTTCATTGTATCTCTATTTATACATCGCTTGCAAATCGGCGATTTTAATTAGAAGGCTGTGTGTGCAATTGAGTTTGACACGGACGCTTAAAGGTTAACAATGAAGTAGCTTTGAATGTAATTAAAACACCATACATACTATATGTACATAGAATTGATTCAAGAAAAATGTAAATACATAGTAAATTATTCCAGTACTATGTTTTCAATTGATGGTCTATAATACCGAAACAAAATGTCATTTATTGAATATATTTTTGAACCAAATGATAAAATCTTATTGTGGATCTGTGTCACCCTATAACCAATATTTCAATGTTACTTGTCAACTGCAAATAAACGTTTCTAAAAGCTTCCTGGTTTATTTTCAGACTACACATTGTATATTGAAATATACCCTAAGCAATTGGATGGTGAACAACAGAAACAGACTCTAAAGCGTATGGAAAACCTAGTAATTCTTGCCATAGGAAGTAGTTGTTGGTGTGACTTCATACGGCTTAAGATTTATTGTAAATGAAGTCATTTGATTATCACTGTGCTAAACATTCGACGGGGGGGTGTTGGTTGTATTTTGATGTGAACATTTTGTCAATATGAAATCGATTTTTACATGAAAGAAATTATTTCACACTAACTACACACTATATAGTGTATGTACATATATAAGGAAAGTACATACAATTGATACAATTTGTAGGTCATTGAATTGTTGGGAACAGACACTAAAACAGAGCACTAGAAATGGATGACATTACCAAATAACATTCGCTTACACACGCTCATTTATTTCTATTATAAATAAAAACAAAAAAAAACACATCATTTCATTGAGGAAAATGCAAAAATATACAAAAAAAAAAGGAAAGGAAAAATGAAATTGTTGTTGATATTGCTATTGCTGTTGCTGTTGTTTATCAACCAACCGTAAACATAGCATTGTTTTATTATAGTTGTTGTTCATGTTGCTGCTGCTGTTGCTGTTGTTGTTGTCTATTGAAAAATATGCAAAACATAATTAAATAATAAACTTTAGATGGCATATAACAAATAGAAGAAATAGAAGTTATAAAAGAAAATGAGAGAATTCCGTGAGGGAGTGGAAGCGGGAGCAGAAATCAATGAATAAATAAAAAACATACAACATGGGGCGTGATCATCATACGCACTATGGCACACACACACACACATCGTAGCAATAAACAAACAAACTCATACAAAAAACAACACAACACAACGTAATCAACATCAATGACGATTTGTTTTTTTTTCTTGGCAATAAACAAATCAAACAATAAAACAACAACAACAACACTTGCACTCCACAGAACAATGACAGCGTATAATAAATTAAAAATGAATGAAAATTCTGTGTAGTTTTTTCTTTTTCTCTTTTTAGAAAAATGAAATAAAATTCCGCTTTTAAATTAAAAAAATAATATTCAAAAGCAAAACGTCCGCTTGTCGTCGTATTCAGTGATTAAAAATTCGCTATCAGAAAACACTTTTCCGGCATTCCACTACTTGGTTGGGTTGACTGGTTAGCTGGCTGGTTGGTTGGTTGATTTTGTGACACAGACTTGTAACATTTTTTCATTTTGTTATGCCTTATCAGTTATTCAAGATAATTAATATTTTATTCGCTTATTTTGGAAATTTTTATGTTTTTTTTAAATTTATTTTCTGGTTTTAGGCGTTATACTGTCCCAAAATATAAAAATGAAACACACTTTCAACCGCACTAATGGTGAATATACACACGCACACACACACACTCGTACACAGACACAACACTATGGCAAAACGAAAATCTAATAATTTTTGCCATTGTAAATTATAATAAATTATTATCTTTTTTTCTTTCTTCTTCTTTTTATAACTACTGTATTATACAATAACTTCGTTTGTTAAGCTCATCAAAACAAATTAAGCTTTTGTAGGAGCTAAAGAATAAAGCCTAAAGAAAATTCCAATTCATTTATATTCCTCCTCGTCATAATCATCACCATCACCATCACCGTCAACATCATATTGTAATGCAAACCTTGGCAAACACTTGGATTTTGGATTTACACGTCACACACACCGCCGCCGCCACCACAACAACAATTCGCCAGATATCTTCTGCGTTTCCTCACAGCCGCTGCCACACTTTTTTTTACTTGGAATTTACTGCAGTCATGCATAGGTTGCCTTTAACTATGTACTGCTCTTCTTTTTTTTCTTTTCAATTTTATTTTTATACAAAATGTGTGTGTTTTTCTTAAAACTTGTATTTTCCTTTTCTTATTTACTTTTATGAACACTCTTCCACGATTTGCCAAACGCTTCTGCACGTTTTACTAAGATTTTCTATTCTATATTATATTACGTTACGTTTAGACGCGTTAATTTATTTTGGCAAACTTCATTTCATTAGGGAAATGGAAACACAAAAATCATAAAATTCGTATGAATGTTATAAAACAAAATTACTCATTTCAATCAGAACGAAGATGGATTTTTTTCGAATCGAAGGCAGAGAGCAATAACAATGATGCTACAGAATGAACTTTCATAACCGTGTACTAAAAGTGCGTAAACAGGGTGTCGTAATATGTCACTATTTATTAGCAATGTTGCCACTGTGTATAGTAAAGATTTAGTGGAAAGTGCAAAAATAATAACAGAGTTGATGTGCTTAAATAAATGCAATCATGCCTGCATGACAGTGATGCTAACGTCGAAAGTACCTTTTCAACTTAATTCGCAAAAATCAGATGTATTTGTATATAATTTAGATTTTTACACCTTCTAGACTAGATGACAACTGCAGGCCAAACTTGATTTTTCTAATGCGCATTCCTGCGTGATTTCTGTTGGCAGCCAAGTGTACATCGTAAGTGGTTCGTGACTGAAAGGATTACAAAGAAACCTTTATACCGGATCAAGTTAGTCTCTGTTAGGTATCGGAGCATAGTCGTATTTGAGCTAAATTTCTGCATAGTATTTGGACGGGAAAAGGAGTTGGAGACAATAAAGCGTCTCCTCTGTGATTGCCCAGTTCCTTGTAGGATAAGGTTAGATAAACTGCGAAAGGGTAAGGAAATATAGGTCAGAGGTCTATATACAGATTCTTCTTGGGTTTAAAAAAGAGTATCTTCTGCGTATCTCCAACAAACACAATAGATCCCACTACTCTATTAAAAATTTACGGTTACTATGCAGATAATAAAAATTATTATAAACCTTAAGAAATATGACAATTAATAAAATATCCTAAAAACCACAGAATTAATTACATGCTGATATTTAATGAATAAAGACATGGATGTGGTTTTGAAAGAATGAAACATACAATTTTAAATATTTACTACAATATTCTATACGAAAACCACATATCTCTTATCAAACTGATAATAAATTCTTGTAGGACATGAAAATTGTTCAGATATTTTTTATTTTAAGTTTTCATTTCGAAGCATTACAACCATGTCTCATTTTTAAACTCAAACAAAAGCTTTAATTAACCAAAAAATGTAAAAGAAATTAAAAATTCATTATAAACAGGGATTATTGCATTTAATCATACATAACAGTGCTTACCAACACTATCAGTCGTTTAATGACACTTGCAACACTATTCTCCAACGCCCGTAATGCCAATCATATGTTTTTACACAATTCGGCGCGAAAAAGCATAACAAAACAAACACTGGCAACTCTATTTGCGATATTTTTTAGTAAATTGGCGCGCTTCAAGCAATTGTTGGTTGTATGTTAAAGAAAGAAAATACGTAGTAGAGGAACGAGAGAACATTTGTAAAAGTGAAAAGTGAAAATTTATATTCTTTTTTTTTGTTTTATAAAACAAAAAGAAAACCACCTTAAAGTACAAAATTATAAACGAAAAGATTGAAAGAACACAAAATGGAATCAGAGTTAAGTCAGGCCTATTATGGAGTATATTGTTCATCGAAAGAAATTCTCAAAAATAACCAGCGCCATTTGTACTGCAGTGTACGTAGACAAATTTTTATAATTTTTTTTTTCTTTTCCTCTTTGTTTTTTGAGTTCTACTTCTGTAACTAGGTTGCATAAAAAGCTTCCATTACAAGAATTGTGGGTTGTATGAATGATTCAATGGTTTTTGTTTATATTTTATGTGGATTTAGATGTTGGATCTACTGACGAGCACCTGCAAGACAACAGGTCTGGTAGGCAGCAAAATAGTAAGCGATGAAATGATAGAATTCTGGCTTTCGGATATACTACCACTGATGTTCGATACAGACCGTGCCATACAGTCAAAAGCAGTTGAGGCATTTGAGAAGGGCCTATCCTCGATGGATGTCCAAACCATACACAGTAGCAAGCAATGGAATGCCATCAAATCGGCCATGTCCACTCAGCACGCACCAAAAATACACAAGTTAAGAGAGGATCGTAATCATCATTGGCACAGAGTATGGGGCTTTATGATACGCATTCTAGATAAGGAGCTCTTGAAAGGAGCCAGTACCATAAATTCGTTTTTGTCTATAGTAGAATTGGGATTTCGTAGTACCGACAACAACATAAGGGCGGAGTCATTTCTCTGTTGGCGTTTATTAATAGAAATCTTTGCAAAATACAATGAGCTGTCTTCGCCTAAGCGTTTAAAACTGATCTGTATACCACTCAAGAGCTCACAATCGAAATCAGCCCAAGCAGCAGAAATGAAATTGAGAGTATGGTGGTATTTACTAACATGTTTTGGTGAGAAATTGAGTCAACATTTTGAGGCTGTAGTCGAGCCTTTTTTGGTTTTTTGTTTTGGTAGTACAACTTCCACAAAAACTGCAGTTTGTGCTGCTCGACAATATGAAATAGTACGAGAGTTGGCAATTCCCTGCTTGATCAAGTTATTGTCGAGTGAAAGAAACGAATATTTGGATCGTATTCTAAGGGACAATAAATTGGAGCCATTGAGCGTGCCATCACCATTATTGGAAATAACATTTTTGGAAAAAAATTGGCAGCCATTGGTAAATGGTGCAATGGAAGCTATACGTTTGATTGTAAGTACATATTTATGTTGTTAAGAAAACAAAAAAGAACAAAAAAAATTTCTTTTGCATAGAAATTTTAAAACAATGAAATTTTACTGTGTTTTAGGCATCGGATTCGTCAGAAAGTGAGGTAGTTGAACAGCATCTATTCCAAACACTCCTACGTCAACTGTTGCAAATCGCTTTGCGTAAAGACATTATAGATTTAACCTTACACGTATGCATGACTTTGGCTAAATTGTTGACGAATCATCCTCGTGTTGTTATAATAGCGATGAACACTTTGGCTTCCGAGGGCATACAACTTAAAAAATCATCAGAAAATTCGGAATTTTTTCCCAAACTTTTGGAAGCATTTGCCCGTTTGTTTACTTTGGCACGTTCTATAGTCCCGCCAGCTATTTTACAGCGTTGCGTTGATCAGGTTTTCTGTTTGGATGTGCACGAAACTGGTCGTCACAAATGGCGCCTGCTTGCTATTATGTTGGAGACAATCATTATTCTTAAAGACGATGAAGATTATGAGGCTTTTGAAACAAAACTGCTAATATGGCGTAAGGTATCGCAAGGCCTTTTGACCCATCTAAGGGAAAATGCTTTGGATGTTAGAGTGAAAGACAATGCTTTGCTAATGGAAAAATGGATATTGTGGCCGGTACAATTATGTGTTGGCTTTGCAGGTCGCCGGTCTAACAACAGTTTCGATCAGTCTTTCTGTTCACTATGGCGTCAGTTTTTAAATGCTGGACAAAATTCACCAGATAGACATGAATTTTTAAGCAAAGTCCATAAAATTCTAAAAGAACTTTTAAATGCCAGACATGAAGAATCAGCATTCGGTGAACTATTCGATGCATATGTAACAGCTGTTTTGAAATTAGAATCCGACAAGGACCACAAACAGCATAAGGAATTTTTCGAATTAATGCGAGGAATTTTAAAGCAACAGTTGCCCAAGAAACCATTTGAAGCCTGCCTAAACACTTTACGTAATGCCTTATTGAGTTTTAAAAACGCAGAAGTTACACGTTCATTTGAAGACATTAAGCAGACCCTTAGTGCAGTGGTGCAACTTAATGCTAAAGGTACGATTTGCCCTGTAGAAAACAAATTTTTAGATGAATGGAAAAGAAATGTTATGGATAAGTTGCGTACACATCCCAATAAAGAAATTGTACAACAATTCAGAGATCTACTAAAGGGTAACAATGACGTATTTGTGGTTATACCATCTGTTTGGAGCATGAATCCCGACAAATTGACCGAAAGACAAAAAGAAAAAATGGCCGAGAAATCTGATATACCAGCTCTCTACAATGACATGAGCCAATCACAAGAGGCTTCATCACTTAAGCCTTGGACACCGAAAAAAATTATTATTGCTCAGAAAGATAAGTCAGAAATTGTTTTGGAAGGTCCCGAAGATCAAGAAGTCATTGAAGAATCTGATTCGCCTTTAGTGCCACAAGAAAAACTGCCTGAGAAAGTTATGACGACAACACCAACAACAACTAAAAAAGTCCTTAGAAATCATACAAAGACACAAACTCCTACAAAAAAGGAAGTAGAAGAGGCTAACAAAAAACCGGAACAGTTAGAGTCAGTACGGAATACACGAAATTCTAAGCGGCGTTTATCGACTGGCGACGATGAGCCAAAGGACAAGACTTCAGTTACTGAAGACAGCGTTATAAAAAGGGTAAGATTGTTGTGAGATAGAAAGCGAAATCATGCATCTGTAGTAAATATTTTTAATATTTTATTTACATTTTTAGCAAACACGTCGATCTGGTTTACGTAATAAAAATGACAACAAAAAAATCGAAGAAACTCAGGAGGAAAAATCAAAAATTACTGGCATTGAAAAAATACATCAAGCAACAGAAGGCTTATCACGTAAGTTTTTCTTAATGTTTTACAAGTTTCAATTCAAATACATACTGATAAGATATGCTGCACTCACGACGGCAACAACGTAACCAACTACACATATTAAATTACTTGTTTTTTTTCTATTACTGATACTGTAGATAATAAAGTATCTACAAAAACTGCTGGTAGAGCTTTACCCGTCAGTGAAGATGTGTTCGAAGATCATGACACGCCAATTATTGTTGTAGACAAAGAGAACATTTTAAATCAACAGGATACTCAACTAAACAGTATGACTGATGTGTTGCCACAACAGATTTCAACTGCCGGTACACCAGCATTACCCACACCCTCCGTAGAAATAATCACAGATGAAAAGTCAACTGCAGAAAATTTAATTGATAATGACTTGGCAAATAAAAAGACCAACACTAGTAATGTAAATGCTGACCTGTTGTCCACCGAACTTAGTGATCTCAATAGTAAGAATAACACCATTAGCGAAATTATACAATCTAAAGAGGTATCGCCCAAAAAAACTGTACCTAAATTTACTCCACTGGTAAGCTTAATGAATAGGAAAATAATTCATTATATCTTGTCTTATTCTACTACTACAAGATATTATATGTATGATGTATGTTTTATTTTTTAAATTAATTTACAGTCTTCCCCACCTGATCGTAAACTAACAAATAATAGTACCAGTCCTACATTGAGGCCAAAGCCATCTTCGCATCTTACTGGTAGAGGAGCACAGCTAATAAATATGATACGTAATAAAAAGGTAGATATATCGGCTCCGGCCGCTGCCTTTTCGCCAGGACCAGCATCGACGCCTTTGCATCACCATCAGCGTAATCCAGCCGTAGAGCTAATGGAATTAACTGGTACTGACCATACATCTACTCCGATACAGCCTAAAGATTTTCTTGTATTCTCTAAACGTTTACCTTCTCCAACAGCCAGTCCTTCGGCCAGTATATTAAAACGTAAATTAAGACACGATAGCATTGAGGACTTGTCCTTCGATTCGCCGGCATTTAAACGTAAGCGTGTTAGTTTTCACGATCCCCCCGTGTCAGTAACAAAAGAATATATAAGAGATAATGACGAAACAAAAACTAAACCAAAAAGGTAAATACTTTTTAAATTTGGATTTGAAATCATTTAAATATTCAATCGTATCCTTTCTGTTCGTTTTTTTTTTTATTACTTTTAGATGCCTTATAATGGACAAAGTATCAGAAGCGAAACATGCATTAAGGAGAAGAAGTAAGTTGGATAGTCTTATTGAAATTGAAAAATATAACAATCCTACAGATTTAAATAATGATAAAAATCATATCATAAATTCAAAAGATGCCAATGTAAACAACAGCACTACCACAACGGCAACTGCCATTTCCGCACCTAGTACAACGTTTTGCTCTGCCAGTAACAACAAAAGCACAGATTCACTTGTGGATGACAGCATAAGTTCACTGAAATGGAGTGATAGCCGTAATACAACTGCCGATGGCCCCACGACATCACATGCTAATGTAGCAGCATCATTGACGCCGCATCATAATGAAGTAATACAAGTATCCGATGAAGAACTGCCAACAGCACATGCCACCTGCAAGTATCCAGAGCCACCAGAAATGGATATAGAAATGGCTACGAAAATGGTATTGGAACAGTGTCCGCTAGAAACCATTCTTGAGAAATATTTCACCTCCGAAAACACACCACAATTAAAATCCACCTATACGGTGGCAAAATTTTTATCGAATGCCATGGAAACAAACTCAAAGATAAAAGCAAATGTCTTGGAAACGTTATCGGAAAATCATTCAAAAGATTTCCTAGATCATGCTGTACAAGAGAATTTATCGTCAGTGGTGTGTGATCGCTTAAATTTAAATTCTGTTATTGATTACATATGTGCCAAATCAAAAATTAATGCCGGTTGTCGTAACAATCTATTGCAACAGATACCCGACATATTGAAACACATTAAAAGTGAAGTTGAACGTTTTGATTTCATTCGAAATCTGGTTACTCAAAGTAATTTCACAGATGAACATATCCTAGATCTTATAACAATGCTAATGCAATTTCGCTTAAAAACAAAAGGCGAACAAGCAACCATGGTCTCAGAATCGGCTGCTGATTCGTCATCAAATTTATAAAGAAAACAAAAATACTGGAATTCTACGTACAACAAAAAAACAAAAAAAAAAACATTTTTAAAATTACACATATTATTTTATCATAATTATTATCATTATTATTAATATACAATTATACTTTTTCTTCTTTTTTTTAATGTTATTTTATAATAACAAAATCGTTTAATTTATTATTATATATTTTATATATGTAATACAACATAATGTGTACATAACACATATAAAGTTTTATTTTTCCTTTATTTTTGTTACAAATTGTTAATGCCTATTTCTAGTAACACAAAATACAAACAACTATCGTATATATACATACATACATATATTATATGTTAAAACATACAAATGTTTCAACATTTTCTTTTTACTTTTATTCTATTCTATTTTTTTAATATTTACTTAATTAACATGGGTTTTATTTTCGAATAAATTTTTAATTAAAATTAATTATAATCAATGTGTAGAGTTTTCAATCAGAACATTAAAATTCGAATTATGTTAAGTATGTATAAGACCACCTTTGTCGACCCTGGATTTTGTAGTCTATACATCGTATGTATTTATATATTTCTATAAGCGGCATGAGAACACGTTTGGTGGCTTTATAAAGATTGGATAGAGAATGGAAGTCGGAGAAAAAGTAAAGAACGACTCAAGCAAAACACACTCCTCATCGCATCATACTATGCAATAATACGACTGAGATATATTCCAGATTTTTATCAGCGATCTAACTTGACAATACCACGTAAGAAATCCAGTAGTCAGTCTAATGTTGGATTCATTCAAATCTAATCTAGGCTCCTAAATTATTATGGGTTTTGAAAAAGCCAGAATATATGTACAGTGGCGACATTTCAAATAGCACGGTTAGTGTAAAAATTTTCATACACATTTTTTCTCTTTTATTTCTTAAATTATTTAAATTCTTTTTACAGTTATTTGTTTAATAACATGTTGTTATTAATTTGTAATGTAAGCTTAGTCAAAAAAAGAAGTGTATTTTTAGAAACTGAAAGTTATTGTTTCTTTCTCGCTATATTCGCAGATATTTTAAATAGCACACGTCTTAAGATATTTAAAAAAAATTATATTTTGATTAAAATAAACACTGTGATTAAGGAAGGAAGTTGATAATTATTATCTAATTTATTATTTAAAATATAAAGTATTACTATTCTCATAGAATGGGGCGTGGCCAACACGCTAATCCAAGCTGTCGAAGATTTGTCCGTCAATACTGCAAGGACGGCCTGACATTTACCGAAATACCACAGAAAGTGGATTGTTCGAGAAAAAACGTGTATAACGCAATCAAACATTATGAAAAAACTCAATCTTTTGAAAGCATCACACGAAAAAGATCCAAAATAACGTCTCAAAGGACACATAAATTAATAGTTAAAATGAGCAAAAGTGATCCTTTTTTAACTGTACCAGGAATACAGGAAAAAATTCAAGAACAGTTGGGACTAAACATATCCACAAGTACAATAAAAAAACAGATTACGAGAAAATAATTTGTTTGGGCGCATTGCCAGGCGTAAACCACATGTGTCAAAAAAAATCGAATAAACCGAGTTAATTTTGACAAGGCCCATTTAGAAATTATGTAAAAAAATATATGAACAAAAAATAAAAATAGAATCACTATTAATTAATTAACAACAATATAGGTGGTTTAAATATAATACAAGTTTATAACTTTATCGCAGCAATTAAAGAAAAATTGTCATTAATTTCTCCATTTATGAAACGTGCTATTTGAGATGTCGCCACTGTATATGTATTTTTGTAATTTAAAATCTTCTGTAAAATTAAGTTGTTTAAACTCCTCTTTATAACAAATACTAAGTGGCCGTGAAAAGTTTAAATAGTTTTTTGTTAACAAAAGAGCAAAACATTTATATGTAATACATGGAAAATATACAGAGATACATACTTATACATAGAACATGTAAAAATATATGTATGTATTAAATAATTACAGACTTAACTTGAATGTTCGTGGGGAAGGTGCCAGTGACGATTAACAAAAATCTCTATTTTTTATTTATTTTTATATTTATTCGAAAGAAAAAAAAAAATGAACACATGTTTTCTAAAGAGAACAAAAATGTGTACTCCTTTAAAAATCTAAAAAAAAACTGAGCAAATCAAATACGATAATGACAATAAGGGTAATAATGATAATGATGTTAAATTAGATAAAAAAAAAAAAACAATGAGCGTGACAAATGAATTGTACGATAATGAAGATATAATTGATAATAATGATGTTCTATAGATTTTAACGAATATCTACTGTATGTGCTGTTGCCGCTCTTATCAAAAGCACAAGAGGAGGTAATAGTGGTTGTAGCAAAAATTCACAGTTGCAGTTGCACAATTCTCGCCAATTCAGTATGTTTAGGTGAATAACTCTTATAAACGAACTGAAACACAGACAAAAAAAAAAAAAAAAAAGAAAAGGTGATTTAATTTGCTTAAAACTATTCAATAAATAAACGATATAGAAATTAATTGAAATTTATCTAGCTTCTTAAGAGGTTATACAAAAATATATAAAATTTATTAAAATTAAAAAAAAAATAGAAAAAAGAAAACCTTTATTTTTAAATAAAGGGAAAATCAATAATTAAAAAAGATTTGTTATTAGACAGACGGTAAGATTTAAAAGATCTTAGTAAAGTATGAAATATTTTTCAAAATGACAAAAAGTGTTGTGCAATCATTACATGATTAAAATTTTAAAATAATCAAAAAACAAAATTCTTTAAAATATTTATATTTATAAAAAATAAAAACAAAATTAGACATATTCTTTTTTTTTTTTTGAAAAATGTTTATCTTTTAAGTTATGTGTGAAAGTTTTTTTTTTCTAATTTTATTATTGGAGAACAAAAAAAAATAGATAAAAAAAGACGAAATACAATAACAAATGTGCGTTGAATATCGTACATTGGCATTTGGACACAGACAATTATAGTTTCGGGCTAATGAGAGTGCCAACATTTGTATATGAGGTGTAGAATAGTGTTTCTAATGCTAAGTTTTCTAATTTTATTAGAAAAAAAACGAACTATTTTTATATACCGTGCTTTTCAAAACAACACTACAGGGTGTTTAATTTAATATCACAAATAGTTGTAATATATAAACGAGTGTTTTCGATTTTAGAATAAAGTGCACGTTTTAAATATTTCAATTCAATAAAATTCTTTACAAGGAAAATGTTAGTGGCATTAATAATTAATTTTAAAAGATATTTTAAATCATAACAATATTACAGATCCAGCTAGATATGTTTGTATATAAATATACACACCTGTAGCTAATAACAATGGTCAGAAAAACGAAAAATATTTAGCAAAAAATAATTGGCAAACGTTACAATAAAACAATTTCTTTTCTTTTTTTTTAATATACAGAATTTATATTGAAATCAATCAAGTTCAACAAAGGGTGTGAAAAATATATGAACAGATTTACAAAGATTTTCAAATAATTGCTTTACATTAAAAGATTTAGGTAGTTGGCTAAAATGCTAAATAGAAATAGAAAACTAAACACAAAGGCCGCAGATTAAATATTTTATATATCTGGCCAATATATTTTGTACATATATGATAGAAGGAATCATTATTAAATTAAAGTACACTCAATTAGACTGTACCTAATCGATGAAATCTATTCTAAATTTTAAAACCTTTAAGAAATCTAAGTTTTAACATACTTCTTTACATCTTTTTACTTATTTAAAAGTTTTTCTTCTATTATAACTAAATACTACAATACATTTGTACGTATCTTGTTCCTTTTAAGGAACAATCCCACTCTTCTTTGTTATGTTTTCAGCTACTCCAGCAGATAATCATACATGCTGGCTCATGAAATTTATTGTATCGAATTCATCGTGTATCATACTTTCCATGCATTGTCGGTTAACCTGCACTATTAAGTAGCTCTACAATATTATTTGCAATTGTTGCATCACAATATAGTAGTTTTCACTAGATAGCAGTCTCACCAACCCCCCCTGCCCCCCTTTCCAATACTACAGTGCACAACTGTAGTGAATTATTTCATTGCAAAAAAAGGTACTGAAAAATAAATAAAAACAAAAACACCCCAACAATTTTGAGAGCAAAACGTATAGAGAGAAAATTGAGTCGCTGTATTGTTAATAAACGTGCACAAAACATCTCTTTGTTTATTTTAAAAATATTTAACAGTGTTGCCGGAATAAGTTTTGAAATTAACACGGTGTTAAGCTTTGAAAATTATCCAAAATTTGTAAAAAAAAAATGCAGAAAGCGGATTTGTAAGTTTTTTCTTTCAAATTTGTAGGCTATCAGTCTATAAATGATACTAAAAGCATTTGGTATGATATAAACATACTAAAAATATATTTGCCATATACGAACTGGTCGTTTTGGTCTATGGTACGTCCAATCTAATTGATATAAACATACTCAAAATACACTTGCCATATACGAACTGGTCGTTCTGGTATATGGTATGTCCAATTTAATTGTTTTTACATCTAGTTATTGTATATACATATTGGAATTTGTCGTATTGTTGGTCTACGAATATTGATTTGAAATAGTTTGTGGTCGAAATTATTCTCAAAATTTAAAGGAATTATTTTTATCGGAGCTCAGCTCTGACATTTAGAACAGAAGGACTATGAAAAAAAAATATTTCTTTCGGCGACCCAATGTTTCATCAGTCCACTTGCAAACTCTGTGAGTGTAAACTTGATATCCATGAAAAAGTATCTCAAATCTGTTGTTCAGATTCACAGTTAAACTGTAATAATTAATGCACACAATTAACCTGAGTTACAAAATAATTATAATTAAATGATAGTGCTACAGATAAGAGAATAATTTATTCCGTTTTATCGAATTATTTTTAAAGCATGTTGTTGTTATGATTATCTATTATTAAAGTGTTAGTGTAACACTAACAAATTTTATAATGAAAATCTATTCTACGGATATACAGCAATTACATACAAACTGTAAGCTGTATAAACAAGTCGTTTGTTTTGTCCCCTGTTTTTTTCAGTATAATTGTACTTGGAAATCGGCAACACTGCTTTGTAGTAATACAAAACTAACAAATATTTGGTGAGAACTTTGGTACGCATTCCTATTCTATGTATATTCAGTGTATAAATAAAATACAACGTTTAGAGAAGCTTTTTTTAATTTCTTCTCCTAGACAATATTGTCTTAATGTGAAGGAATAATAAATATACAGACAGACTAGACGGTTATTAGTTTACAATTATTAATAAATAAATAAATAAAAAAAAGTGTAAAATAGCAAATAACAAAATATTATTTTATTAATAATTTCTATGGTTTAACATTGTAAATAAACCAATAAATGTAAGTGAAGAGAATATATTCATAAAAGAAAACTGAAATATGCATTCCATATGCGTACATTTATGAGAATCTTGATTTATTATTTCATTATGATTATGATATTAACTTAATTATTGTATTACTTGGTAATTATTTCGTTTGAGGTTTTTATGTGTACATATTTATAAACAGATTCTATTAAAATCATTCGCTTAAAATTCAAAAGAATGACTCAACTTTATATTTATTTAATAGTGGTTTGTTGTTGTTGTTGTTGTTGCTGTTGTTAAATTTGTTATTTTATCCATATATTATTTTTTCCCTACATATTTGTTAAACATAATGACCTAACGAATGTGTATATACGTATGTATGTACACATTGTTTTAAGAGGGGGAATTGTCAAATTTGTATTAAATTTTTACGAACACATGTACATAAACAATGCTACAACAGTATTTATTAAATTTATTTTGTATTATTTTTAAATTTTGAAACAAATTACACTAAAAACTCAAAGGGTTTTCCCATAGGAGCGAAACTAAAATACCAAATAGGTCATTATGTATAGAATATGCAAAAATTTAGGGCAGACAGAATGTAACAAAAAGGCCACTGTCATATTGGAAGGCAAGCCAAACGACTTTCTTTGACTGAAATCTACAAAACAAAAACAAACGCTATAAAGAAATTTACTTTGATATTAAAAGTTACGTACATATAGAGGATATTTTATCCTTGGGTGTTAATTGTGTAGAACTTAAGACAACAAAAGCAACCCATTTTCCTTTAACACACAAATAACACACCCATAGAGAAATCTTTACATGGCTTGAGTACATTCTAATCTATATAGTTATCGAACAAGACGAGCGTTACATATTTGATCTGGGTGATGAGGTAATTCTCACTACGTACGCCGCTAGATAAGGCTTTTAATTTCTGTTAAAAGTAATGGGTTTATAAAGTTTTATTTCTAAGATATAAAAGAGACAAATAATGCTTATCATCATCATCTGAATTTTTTTGTATTAATTTCAGTTTAAATAATGGCATCGACATTCTGTAAAATTGGCGTTACAACGCTAAGCGCTGCAATTGGTTCAGTTTTGGCAACATGGACTATGGATCGTATGAATTCTACACATACGGTATGCAATTACAACAAATAGCAGTGAAAAGATTTCAAATAATTTTTGTTTCCAGGTTAAAGCTGAAATGAAAAGGCCACCGAAACGTAAACGCACTTTAGTTTCACGCGCTGAGCAAATGAAAGCTTTGCAAAGCGGTGAGGAATACGATGTACTTATTATTGGTGGCGGTGCGACCGGTGCTGGTTGTGCATTGGATGCCGTTACAAGAGGCTTAAAAACCGCCATGGTAGAGTTAGACGATTTCGCTAGCGGTACTTCATCTAGGTCGACTAAACTGATTCATGGTGGCGTACGCTATTTACAAAAGGCTATTTTAGGCGTAAGTAACAATTGATCATTAATAGTAAGCGTGTATTCTGTAGTAAGCATATTCTAATCAATTTATCTTATCGCTTATTGTAGTTAGATTATGAACAATACCGTATGGTTAAGGAAGCCTTACAAGAGAGAGCCTCAATGCTCGAGTCCGCTCCTCATTTAGCTCATCCATTGCCTATTATGCTGCCAGTTTATCAGTAAAGTTTAATGCATTTGCTTGGCTATTCCCTCAAAACTCTAAACGCATGTCCTCTCATGTCTTTCTTTCTTTAGGTGGTGGCAAATACCATATTACTGGGTGGGCATTAAGTGTTACGATTTAGTTGCCGGCGATCGTAATGTCAAGAGTTCGTACTTGCTTTCAAAGCAGGAAGCTTTGGAATTGTTTCCAATGTTGAAAAAAGACAAACTGTGTGGTGCCATTGTTTACTACGACGGTAATTGAATGGATTATTGTGGAGGAGGAATAATACATTTGTTTTAATGTTTTTTAATGTTTCATTATCAGGTCAACAAGATGATGCCCGCATGTGTTTAGCTGTGGCTTTAACGGCTGCTCGTCATGGTGCTACTGTTTGCAATCATGTTGAAGTCAAAGAATTGTTGAAAAAAGATGACGGTACTGGCAAACAGGTTTTATGCGGTGCCAAAGTTAAGGATCATATATCCGGTAAAGAGTTTACCGTCAAAGCGAAATGTATAATCAATGCCACCGGTCCATTTACGGACTCTATACGTAAAATGGATGATCCCACCGTCAAGACCATTTGTTGTCCCAGTTCAGGCGTACATATTGTATTGCCCGGCTATTATAGTCCCGATCAAATGGGTCTTTTGGATCCCTCCACTTCGGATGGTCGTGTAATTTTCTTTTTACCATGGCAAAGACAAACAATTGCTGGTACCACAGATTTGCCATGTGAAATAACTCATAGTCCTACACCCACTGAGGATGAAATTCAATTTATTTTGAATGAAATTAAAAATTATCTTAACGCTGATGTTGAGGTAAGACGTGGCGATGTCTTGTCTGCTTGGAGTGGTATTCGTCCACTGGTATCTGATCCCAATAAAGAGGACACACAGTCATTGGCTCGTAACCATATTGTTCACGTTAGTCCTTCTAATCTAATAACAATTGCTGGTGGTAAGTGGACCACTTACAGAGCCATGGCTGAACACACCGTTGATGCGGCTATTAAAGGTGAGTATTATGCTATATGTAATCAGAAAATAGTACTTTAAAATTGCATCAAATTCCTTAATCGATAACGATATTTGTCGAAAGGCTTACTCACAAAGTATTTTGTTTTTTTGTATGCCTGCAGCATGCAACCTAAAGCCAGAACGTGCTGAAGCAGTGACATCGCTATTGAAGATTGAGGGTGGCCAAGGTTGGACTCCTACCATGTATATACGTTTGGTACAAGATTTCGGTTTAGAGTGTGAGGTCGCTCAACATTTGGCTAAGTCCTATGGTGATCGCGCCTTTGCTGTCGCTAAAATGGCTTCTTTAACTGGTAAACGTTGGCCTATTATTGGTAATCGTATTCACCCGGAATTCCCCTACATTGATGCCGAAATTCGCTATGGCGTTAGAGAATATGCATGCAATGCTGTAGATATGATTGCACGTCGGCTACGTCTGTCCTTCCTTAATGTGCAGGCTGCCCACGAAGCCTTACCCGTTATCATAGATATTATGGGTGAAGAATTGAAATGGTCGAAAGACGAGAAAGAGGTATTTTCTTACATACATACCATATGGAAAGTACAATTGAAATATAACCTTTATCGGCCTGTTTCGTTTTCAGAAACAACTTAAAAATGCTACAGATTTCTTAGCTAATGAAATGGGTCATATGGTTAACCGTGCATCTAAGGAAAGGATACCCATTAAATTATCTAAAGATGAAATTCAAACATACATCAAACGCTTCCAACTTATTGACAAAGACAAGAAGGGCTATGTCTCTATTAATGATATACGCAGAGCTCTTAAGGTATGAATGTGCAACATGCACTCCCATTTATTAAGATTAAATAATATTGACTCTGGTAAATACCTATAATTTTTTTATAGAGTTTCGGCGATGGCGATATATCCGGCGAACAACTTCACGAAATCTTGAGAGAAATCGATACAAATATGAATGGACAAGTTGAACTTGATGAATACTTACAAGTAAGATGATGGCGGCAAATAAAATTTTTTACAAAAAATATAAATAAATATGTTTAAATTCCACTACAGATGATGTCCGCCATTAAAACTGGTGATGTTGCTTACTCACGTTTCGCACGTATGGCCGAATTGGAAGAACAAAAACATGAAGCTGCTCAACTTAAACAAAAGATCAGTGTCGATCGCTCTGGTGGTGGTCTATAAATGCGCAATTTCAATATAATTATTTCCAAACACTTTCATAATTTGTAGTTAGATGATGAAACAATGTAACATTAACTTAATCAAAATCAAAAGAAAATTTCAATTTTTGTTCGTAAATTTTTTGAACTTAAATTTTCTCATTCATTATACCACGCCGTTCAGGTTTCTCATCTTGAAAGGAGAAAGAAACAACAAATTCAACGAAAATTTAAGATAATTTTTTCAAGTTTATCAAAAAGACGACGAAAAACTAATAACGAAATAATTTATTAATAAAAACAATAAAAGTAAGCGGTATACTTTTCTTTTTTTTCTTATTGTTTTTTTTTTACAAAAAAAATTATATTTTCTTGTCATTTTGTATTCATATTGTGAAAAATTTAGATAAATCGATTAATTATCGTTTCAAAACTCATTGAGTTTTGCCCAAGGCAAATTCAATAAGGTAGCCAAGGCAAATTCAATAAGGTAGCCTTATCTCTACAACAAATACAACAATGCAAAAACAACAGGCATTTTGTTTTTGTTAAAGACATTTAATGTTGTCAAAATAGGAATAAAAAAAATGGAAAAGGAAAAAAAATGAACAACAACACGCACACACACAACAAACACACACAAAAACAACAAAATTTTGACATTAAGAAAGAGATCAGCTGTTGACATAATCTCACCTATTATGAATTCGCCTAGAAGGTAGCCTTATCTCTACAACAAATACAACAATGCAAAAACAACAGGCATTTTGTTTTTGTTAAAGACATTTAATGTTGTCAAAATAGGAATAAAAAAAATGGAAAAGGAAAAAAAATGAACAACAACACGCACACGCACAACAAACACACACAAAAACAACAAAATTTTGACATTAAGAAAGAGATCAGCTGTTGACATAATCCCACCTATTATGAATTCGCCTAGGTTTTGCCGATACTTTGGCATTTGACTTTAACCCTTTGCACTCGTCTGTCAGAGGGGACGTGATCGTTTGTTAGCGATTACGAACAATGAAATTATTCCACTACAATTTTTGAAGAAGCACGTGTTTTCCTGTAGTATTCTGTTAAAATGGAACAAAGAAACTAATCGAAATATGATAAAATTAACAAGAAGCATGATAAATAAATCAACCGTTTTATACGTCGAAAAAGAACGTGTGAAATGCGTTCACGACGGACGGTACACTTCTTTGATCCATTGAGCAAATTGTAGATATAGTGGTTTAAGCGTACAAAGCTACAAGGGTTTGGCTCAATGAAGTGCGAAACTTGATACGTTAATAAAGAAAGGAAGAAATGTACAAGATCTCGGTTCGTACTGAAGCGTCGAATATAAAAGATCTCTGCAGTAATAAGACATTGTTGTATTTTCGTAATTTACCATTAGTTATTTCCAAAGTATTTTTAACACTTTCTTTTATTATATAATCAAGTCGAGTTGCTGGTGGGTAACGTCCGAATCGATGCCGAGTGCAAAGGGTTAAGTTTCCAATTAGCGACTTTTCGTTTGACAATGCCAGTGGAATACTACATAACGACGGTGAGAGAAGGCTATTTTATATACATTAAGGCCTTTATTAGACTATCATTTACGCTTCCTGATCAGTGTTTTCCAGGCGAAAGTAATGCTTGTTAGCTGATGCGATTATCCTTGAAAATTTCTTGATTTGCTGAGACAACCCTGCTGTAATCAAGTCGGAAGGTATTCCTCAAAACAAACAAAAAAATAATTGAAATAATTCAAAGGAAAACTTATATGGGTTCCAGGATATCTGATACATGAGTCAGAGCTGGTAGAGAGCTCAAAATTTCCAACATGTTACAAGACATAGTTGGTTTAGATTGCCTAGGTTAAACTGGGTATTCTCCAGTCATTGTAGAAGGAGGCTCAGCTACGTTAGCATCGTGAAGGTACGTTCCGAATTGTTGGGTTTTGTTGTACTAAACTCGATAAGAGAAAAACTTAATCGAAAGATTCTCACAAGCAATTGCCCTACGGGAAGGCTTGTTGACAGATTTAGCATTCCATTGAATAATTTCTGCTAGAGCTAAGGAGAAGACTATATTTCACCTCATGCCTGAAACTTGCAATGAAAAAACAAACATGTTTTACCCTTCATTTTCTCTCATCTTTAACTGAAACTTCTACAATAAAGAATGGCAAATTACCGAGATTTGTTTTAAAGTGAATATGATTTCCTATTGCAACTATTTGAATACTGGTGGTATCACAATGGGCTTAGCCTCTGGCCGAAATACTGGTTACAGCGATTGTAAGCTAATATTTTAGTTTTTTTTAAACATTGAAGACAATTTATAATTCTTCCAAACTTCTACTCGTAAAACTCGATTCAAGGAAAGCCGGCTTCCTAAACGCATGCTGGAAAGTATAATTTGAAAAATTTCGTAGGCAATGTGAAGCATATTTTAGAATCAAACTTGCAATACAAGGAAATGCAGGGACTCGTACATAAAACAGTTGCATTATGTTGACAACAGGTGATACAAAGATAACATTGCCAAATATTTCATATATCTATGTGTGATTCACGAACTCTATGCATTGTAAACAGGTTTTGCAACATAGGTTAAGGAAGTCGGACGAGATTACATGTAAACCGACGGATGACCTTGGCAGATTTCAAATCCTCAGAGACGAGAAGACAGGAGGAGGAATTAAGATCCTCCTTAAACGACATGCAAGTAAATAGCAGACTAGAATATGAAATAAAATTAAAAGCAGCAATAATCTAGGAGTTGGCGTAAACACTCCTAAGCTAACCTAACAGAAACTGCACAAATATTTGATATCATTTTTAGTTCCTTTGGTAAGGTTAAAAAAAAGTTTTGTTTTGTAGAGAAATTAATAAGTGCTTTAAAAAGGGGGAAACTCCCTTATTTTGATTAAAGAAATCAATTGCCATCCATGCCATTTACCATTCCATAAAAAGCCAATGTACATGTTGGTATGTTTGCGGGAAAACACTTTAGAAAATGAGAAAGTCCCCTTTTAAAAAATAGTAACATTACTTACAATATCAATTGTCAAAGAGGGAAACTCCCTTATTTTGATAAAAGAAATCAATTGCCATCCATGCCATTTACTTACTATGTATTCCATAAAAAGCCAACGCACATTTTGGTATGTTTGCGGGAAAGCACTTTAAAAAATGGGAAAGTCCCCTTTTAAAAAAATAGTAACATTACTTACAATATCAATTGTTATCGATGAAATCTGATTATAAATATAATCCATATATGTATGTATGTAATCAAATGCTATTATATAGAAAAAATTCGTAAATATTTGTATTTGAAGAAGCCTTTGACTTACATACATATGTATGTACATATACAGAGAGAAAAACAATAGAATGTATTTTGAACCCTCGTGAATGCAGTAAATAATTATGCCATGGATAATCTTTGTTCATATCTGTATATCATAGCAGTTTAGTTCTTGTTTTCGTTGTAGACTAAATTTAAGTTTCAGAATTAAAAAATATACCTAATAAATCACCATGTTTTGTTAACATCGATAAGAATCAAATTAAAAAAAAGGGAAAATTTGCAACTGTAACAAAATAATCAAAACTTTTTATGAATAGATTACAATATTGACTAATAGTTCCGGAATAAACTCTAAAGGGTGTTTCTCTTCAATTTAGCCAACGATATGAGCCAGAGAGAAAAAAAACGTAAAAAAGCAAATCTTGTAAATATATTTGTGAGAAATACTTAAATATACAAGAAAAAGAGACTAAAATTATTTAAAAAAAAAAATGAATTCAAGATATTATATAACAGGAATTTCCAAAGTAAGCAAAAACGGCCTCTTGGAGTCTTGGGTAGGATGTTAAATTTTTTTTTTTATATTTAAATTCCCTAATTTTAAATTATGATAAACATTTAACCGCGTTAGTACTCTTATTTTCATAATATTAAAATGGGAAAAAATAAAAATTATAACAAAAATTCATTATCAGCAAACATTTGTTCAGCTTTCAATGGAAGTGTAACAGTCCCATGTATGTATACAATCGTATTTTAGAAAAAAAATGTGTGTGTACTCTCTGATTATAGCGTAGGGAGCAGCTATATAAGAAAAAATTAAAGAGTCTTTGAATTCAGTTATTAAAAGTGCAGAGAACAAGGCGCACACAACAACACCTAAAAAATGACGTTGAAACCAAATCTGGAAAATATACTTATTGATATCAATAGGTTTATAAACATTGACAACGATCGTCAACAGTACACTGCACATATTGTAGCTGTAAAAAATAAGATTTTTAAACTGCTCCAGGAACATGAGGTGATGAAATACCTGTTAAATGGCCATCAATTTGTAGGTAAGAAAATATTAATTAAACATAACATTCTATTAAAAATTTACAATTGAATTCTTTATGGTACACACATATGTATGTATGTACATATGTACAACAAAAATAATATTTTTATCTTTATAAATCAACAAAAAATATAAACATAAACTCTTTTCCAGGCAGCTTTGGAGATAATCTGAAAGTGCTCTTGCCGGATGAATACGATATGAGCTTTTTTATCAAGTTTCCCGAGACATCTTTAATAATTGTTAAAGAAGACCACGCATTACCAGGTAACGTTCATTTGGATTTTACCAAAGTGTTGGCAAAAATTAAGACCGAAAAGCAGCATGCAAATTTCTTAAAGCTACTCGAGAAGTGGCTAGACGAAAACAATTATTTAAAAGTGGAGAAATTCCAATCTTTTATAAATTCGCGATTTACAAATATAATGTTGCAATTGGAAAATAGAATAATTGTTAATGGTAAATTGGCAACATTGCGTTACATTCGCCAAGGACCAGCGCATACTATACATGTTACCGAATCTACAAAAGTTAAATATTCTGTGGATTTTGTCCCCAGCATATTATTGAACCAAGGGCAAAGTATTGTACGTAACATTGTTGGTCAATGGGAAGCTATACCAAAACCAAGTCCAACTTATACGTCATTTAGATCATCATATTTTCGACAAGAACATGTCATCATTAGCAACAGACACAATTTGAAAAACGCTCTGCGTATGGTAAAAAAGTTTCGAGACTCCCATCTTAATATGAACAAAATGAAAAGCTACTTCATTAAGACGCATTTTCTATGGAAAGCTAAACAGGAAAATGAGGCTTATTGGCGCAGCAAACTGACTACTATTATAATCGATGTAAGTTACTGACATTATTTAACTATTATCGTACATTGTTCTCAGGGTTTGTCTTTTCTTTAAACGATTTATGTATGCAGCTGTTTAAAGCAATGGAAAAGAGCTTAAGAGAAGAGAATCTACCATTCTTCTGGGATAAGCGATTAAATCTGTATGATCGCTATTCGTCTAGGCTCCTAAGGGAGATGTTAGGATGCGTTGAAGCTGCCCGAGAAACTTTAGAAAAAGCTGCCCAAAACTTGACTCTTCCACTGCAGGGTCGAGTTTATCGAGTGTTCCGTAAGTTGATATTTATTGTATAATTTTTGCATTTTTCTCGAATGAAGTGAAGAAGTTAGTACACAAGGGGGGATATGTTCAAAAATTTCATTTTGAGGACCTATGCTCTTTGTAGGAACGATGGAAACTTATATACATATGTTGAGAAGTAGTTTATGCCATAAAGGTGGTTTCTAATATTTCTTTTTTATTATGTTGATATCTAGGACATGGAATTGCCACGATTGTTTTGTTAATGTAACGATTGTTTTACCATTTATTCATCAATGTTGCAGGGGGGAGGGATAGGAGAGACCGTATCAATTAAAACTGAGACTATTGGTGGTTGTTTTTACGACAGACGTGGATTACGAACATATGAAGAGGAATTTCTCATCAGATCTAACCTAAAATAACTTTTTCAAAAATTTACCTTTTCAGAGTCATGTCTCTTATCTTCTTATAAAAGCAGAAACACTGGAACATTACATTTTCTCCTTTTAATTTTTCTTCAATTCTCTTGTGTCTAATGCATATAATTTATTTGCTTATCCCTTTTTTTTTAGTAAATGCCAAGGAAAGAAATACGCTGGAACCGAATGGCGCATGTCTGACTCCAGCCAATAATGGTAAGTCTTATGCTAAAGATCTTTGCAACATCTTCTTTATATTGCTCTTAAATCGGCTTCAGTTTCAGAAATCCAACCATCAGCTGTTCCAAACCAAATAACAGTGGACGAGCCCGCCAATACAGCTTCCCGATGCACAATTACTTAAATATACAAATTGCACAAATATATGTATATGTACGTGTGATCATTTTTTGTTGCTTGGAATGTGATAGAAATGACGATTATTTGATTCCACCGCTATACAAATTGCTATGTCAACTCTTCAAACATAATTCCTTCTCATCGATAATTGTAAGTTTATATACTTGTTTAAATGATTTTATAAAATAAATAAAAATTCTATTTTATATTCATACTTGCACTTTTTATTAAAACTGTTTTTAATCTAAAAAATGGTTGGCAAGTAAAGAAAATCGTGCCCATTAATACCAAAACAGACAACTGTGCGCCCATAATGACATTTTAGAATGTTTTGACATTTCATGTTTTTGTTTTGCACTTTATTTTCATATACATATGTAATCAATTTTATTTGAAGAATTTTCACATATTTATTCTATTATCACTGTAATAATTTGCGTAATGATAATACCTTTGAGAAATTTAAAACTATTAAATGCTGTTTATAAGACTAATTTCAATTTGCAACAATGTACAGTAAGGGGATTAAAGTCTTTGAGTTGCCAGCAGAGGAAGTGTGATGGAGCCTTTGTCACTAGTGTGACGAACAAAACATGTCTGTCGGTAAATTGTTCCCAAGTACGACGATACGCAAATTTTTCTCCCAAGCCAGCTGAAAGAGAAGATAATTTAAAGAAGAAACTTGATGATCAGCGCAATGACAATGATGATAATAAGGATATGCCGGATCATGGTCATGGGCGCACTTTGCCGCGTTTAATGAATTTTCCCGAGATAATGTGGCCATCGATGTTGAATTCGATTAAGAATTGGATTATGGTCCAATTTATTATACGTCCCTATATGGATCGTGAATTTAATATTCGCGATTTTTGCTCGGGAGCTAAAAAGGCAATGCAGGTGAGGGAACTCCAAATTGTTTTAAAAAGAATACCATCTCTTTACATCGTGCTCTAAACTGGCAGTTTAATACAAGAGCAATAGGTACATAGATTTAGTATTTGTAATGTCAAATTTTCAAAACTCTGCGTACTATGTCCGCCTTGTAAGCCAAGTTGACTTCACTTGTTTCGAGAAGTCGTAAATGTTCGTTAAAGTATTTTTTTTTCACCAAATACAAATTAAACGCTATCACATCATACAATAAGGACATCCGACATATCTTTCCAAGATGTATACTTGCATTTGTAGTTTCTTTTAATCAAATCTTTAGTTGAATTGGAATGTGATACTATTATCATTTGCAATCATGCCAATTTGCTTAGGATCAACAATACTATGTACTTGTAATAGGTTTCAGAAGTATTCCTTAAATCGTTCAAATAAGAATTCATTTTTAAATAATATTCAAATCGCCACTGCACAAACTATTTTCTCAACTGACGAAGAAATTCTATCGTTTGTTCTTACTACTTATTTTATTTGTTTATTCCATTAATTTCAGGTGGTTTCCTCAAAATTGATGAATGGCGAGTTTACGGCATTAAATGACTTAGTGACGACTGAAGCTTTAACTGAACTTAAGCCTGTTATACAGAAACTATCGGTATCACAAAGAAGACAACTGGAAGTTAAAGAGTCAGACATTTATCTTACATTCCCCTATCAAGTGGGCATAATGTTCGATGAAACAAACGAGAAGGTGCAAAAAAGATGGGTGGAAATTACAATGGTCTTCCATGTACTCAGAGGACTGCAAGAGATGCGTGACTCGGGAGAGGAAATTCCTTGGAATATGGGCACATTGCCAGAATACCAGGATAAAGTTTTCGTTTGCAATTATCGTTTCATTAAAGAGTTCACCAACGGCCATGAATCCGACTGGACCATTAATATTGTTAATCATTTCAAACCTATCGATTTAATCAATGAATTGAAGAAAGAATAAGACATAGAGTAAAGTTGTTTTTCGTTTCGTTTCCTATATATGAATAAAGAAAATTTGTTTTTTAATAAACGTTTTTTTTTAAACAATTTTTCTAAATAAATTAAAAAAACTTGTTTCGTTTTTTTTTTTTTTAACATTTCCTTAGTTTTTATTATAAAAACATCATTTTTTCTACTACCAACATATCAGATGGATCTATCAAAAAAAAAGAAAACTACGCTCCTCTTAAGACTTATTTCTTGCCAGTGGTGGCAGCTTGGGCAGCAATTTCATCTTCCTTAGCGTGCATACTGATGAGTTCTTGCTTCTTGTTGGCAATACGCTCTTCACGGCGTTTACGGGCTTCGCGAACCTTTTGTCTTCTGGCTTCAGCTTGGTCGGCCAACATCTTGCTACGTTGCTTCTCGGCCTTCTTCTTGTGAATGTATTCCATAAGGACACGCTTGTTCTTGAATACATTACCTTTGCACTTCATGTACAAGTCATGGTACAAGTGACGATCAATTTTTTTGCTATCACGGTACTTTTTCAAGAGACGACGGAGTACACGTTGGCGTTGCATCCACAAGAATTTTGTGGGCATACGGGCATTGGCTGTACCCTTACGTTTACCAAAGCCGCAATGACGGCCTTTGCGACGAGCTTCGGTGTTCTTGCGGACACGGTAGCGAGAGTGTACCACCACGGGTTTTTTGATGATCAAACCATCCTTAATCAATTTGCGGATGTTTTGGCCTATAAAGAAAACAAAACAGAATGATTTACTAAGGTTTCTTCCTCAAGAATCGCTTAATTTTTATGTTCTAATATTAACTAGATTATGTGGAGGGAAGATGTTTGCCCAGAGGTGCGACATCATGCTAAAACAAATCACTTGAAACTATCATTTAAATTTCTCCGGCCAAACTTTGATTTTGTCGGCATGTTCGAGGCCACTAAAACCAGTATGACAAGTATATTTATGGGCATGGTATGTCAAATCGACATTGCGTGCCATAGCCATTGGAATTTTTGCAACAGGTGTATAATCCAGAAGATTCCAATTGTGATACCGACCACCAAATTATCGGAGCATTACGAAATTATTGTTTCTTTGCATAGATTTGAACACAAAATGCTTTTCGGTGTAGCAAACATGATTAGCGGTATATTGCTGACAAATTGTTTTTCACAATAACAATTGTTCCACATTTTCCGTTTTCAATCACATTTACTTTTAACTCTAACCCTATATTGATTGATTGTATACATCATCTCTGGGTGTATGAACACATTTTTTATTTTCTTTTTTTCATTTCTATAATTAATTATCACTCCTTATTGTGTTTGCAAAAAATTTTTGGAATTCTTTTTGACACTTTGTTATTGTAGTCACTCGGTTCGGTTTCTTATTATACTTACGGGAGTTGGTGTTGGCAATTTCGTTGATTTCATTGGGATCCAACCAGACCTTCTTTTTGCCGCAGCGCATAACAGAGGCTGCCAGCCTCTTTTGAAGTTTCAAGGAACTGTAAAAAACACAGTTTTCTAATTAAAAATTCATTGTTTTTTCATTAAATCACAGTTTATTTATGTTTTCCCTGTTCATTTCGAACAAATGGAAGATGTTTTTAACATTTTATTTCACAAAAATCACAAAAATTCGTACCTCATGGTGTCGACTTGTAATCGTCGCTTTTCAGAAAGACAGGAAAAATTGTTGAACGGAAACAGCAGCCATTTTCGAATTTTTTTTTAATCAATCTTCGAATTCGATATGTCATTATGACTGATTCAGTGTTGTATTTAAACTGTTACAGTGTTGTATTTATTCGTTCATGCGACATTAATTTGTTTGAATCGTTTGCAAACAATTGAAGTATTTAATACACGATATTCTTTGTTTAATAAAAGAATGGAAAAAATATATTAAAAAAATGAAAAATATTAAAATATTAGAGAATTTTCATTAAATTAACAGATTTTAAAAATAGGCCTAGTTTTACTGCACTAGCAGATTGTCTGACAAAATATGATCTTCTGTTACAGATTGAAGCAAAGTTTCAATGCGTCAAGACATTTTGTGAATAGTTTCTTAACACGTTGAGTGCCACGGCAATTTTCAGAAAACTGGCCTTGCAAGCCGACATTAACTTTTTGTTCCTTTCCAAGAAGCCATTTATCGATACTAGCACTGATATAATACGATTTTATTCGTAGCTACACAAAAATGGCAGATTTAGTGAGTACGAGAGAACTCCTAGTTGGCACGCTAGAAGGGAACGCAATCTACGAGTTATCTCGTAGTCGGCAGTCAACGTGTTAATCTATGAATTCAAATAACTTTTAGCTTTGCTATTATTGTAGAATGGGAAGTCTATTGTGTGATTTCCTTAAGGAACATTATCAAATTAGGAAATCTACACTGTAAAGGTAGGAGTCAAGATGTAACGTCCACCCTACTATATGGGTATGAAACATGGAGCGCTGCTTTCGGACAACAAGAAGATGGCGATGGATTAGATATACTTTTAGAAGACCTTTTGACAATATCACCAATATATAACCCTAATAGCGCATGTGAACTTAATACGGTAATGGTCCATTGAGAAGGCCTTCGATAATCTAAGCCGTAATGCGTTTTGGAATACCTTGCCCAGCAAATTCTGCTATCTTGAAAGCATTACATCTGCATATGGGATATGGGTACACGTGAATGATTTCGGTGTCTGAAATCTATTTAAAAATCACTCTCTTTAGCTCGGTATACGTAAATTCCAATATTTAATTCGTATGTAAAATCTATTCCTCCGTACGGCTGCAAGACTTGGAGTGCTTTCGCTCGAGATATAAGGAACTTGCAAAATATTCGTGAACCGATGTGTTTGCGAGATTGACGTGTATTCTGAGCGAGAATCAAATAACACGCTATGGAAAACAACAGACTAACAAGTCGTATGCACTGAAATAAAATGAAGAAAATTTAAGTGGAAGGCAAACTAACGACAAAACTTTCCATAGATTGGATTTCGCAGGGAAACAGAAGAAGGGAATGTCCAATTCAAACAGATTGAGGCTATTGTAAACAGTACAGTCAAGAGTTTGAAGTGAAGCGAAGAGGTTAGCATAAAAAGGAGGTGTACGCTTCTTATTCAATCGAGCTCTTACCGCATAATTATTATTTTCGACAGTGTTTCAGAGTTCAAATAGCTTAATTGCTTAAATTGTGTGATTAAGTTTTGGACTTAAAACGAACATCGAACAAGTTAAATTTGAAACATCAATTTGGAAAAAGAAGAAACAGAAGAAAAAGGTCAATTAATTTACGTAATTTTTCGTTAATTTGTTTAATTTTATTGCGGTTGTGGTCTCTTTGGAAGATTAACGATTTAAAAATGACGATTCATTCATTTCGTAAATTATACAACAACAAAAACTATTTTTCATTTTTATTTTCTTTTTTGTGCATTTTTTCCTTTTGGTTTTACAAGTTTTTTTTTTATTAAATATTTTTCTTTATTTTTTTATATTTATTACGTCAAGTAAAATATATTATATTTTTTCTGCATTTCATTTATTTTATTTCGTAGAAATTTTACACTAATTTACGTTAATGTACTATTTTATTAAGTAGTATTTTATTTGCCTGTTTTTATTATTGTTGTATTACGTGTTAATCACTATTTTTTTTATATTTTTAGACTCATTTAAATTTTATGATCATCGCACTTGTAGTTAATTTAAATCCTGTCATCGATAAAAGCATGAATAGCCCCCTACAGTACGTAGCAATTGTTGTAGTGAAGATGTGCTATAGTATTGCGTTCATACGATATGCAAACTTTATAGGGTATCTTTATAAGCGCCTTCTACATACATAAATACATAATTTGTCATTACAACACTTCAGTCAGGATTATGGACCTAGTTAAGTTAGGTTAGGTTAGAGGACATGTACTTGTCAATTGAGACAAGTATAGTAACCGGAAGTCGATTTGACTCATTGTAGGTAACGTCCATAAGAAGGAAGGATAAAAGAGGGGATAGGAAAAAGGCGAGGAAGTAGGAAGGGGGATGAACCTAGTTTCTTACACCACTTGTGTTGTGTGCGTTAATTTCATATATGAGTGGCTGCACCTACAGTCTAAAGCCGACTCCGAACAACAGATTTTTGAGAGACTTTTCATGGAAATTTTATTTTTTTTGCACAGCTTTTGCCAGAAATCTGCTGAGAGAGGAAGTCATCGAAGCAATATTTTATTCATATTTTCGTTTTGATGTCTGACCTGGAGTTTGAACCGAGGCCTCACGTCTAATAAGCCAACACATTACCTACTAGACTACGACGACTTCAATGTGCCTTCTATGTTTACAAATTTTAGTATGCTGCTCAATGTCGTCAAGGATACATTTTTCCCAGCATCTGGTATACATCCAGATGTGTCCTTCTGGAATGCCTTAAGGCCTCTCAGATCCCAAAAATGTTTTCTGATGATTCATTAGCTAGATCGCAAAATTTCCATGAAATGACAATGCCCTGTTAAAAGATCGGTTACCAGCCCTAGATAATTCCTGGATAGCCTGTTGCCATAGACATCCCATCAAGTTTTTTCATAATCATGTAATATTTTATTCTGGAAACAAAAACTCCTGCTCCTGTTCCTGTTCCAGTTCCAAGATTTATTCTCAACACCTCTGTATACCACAAAATAGTTGCTGTTTTAAGGAGTGTATATAGTTTCCAGATTATTCCATTCATTTTTTGTTATCAATAGCATCGTTTTTCATAATCCCTGAGTCTGCTGGAACTGCCAGTCACTCAATTCTTAAGTTCTCCAAATTCTCCGGTGAATTTTATGTCAGACTTAGTCTTTAAAACCCTTGTTGTTACTACAGCGGTCTAAAATCGAACAGAGTTTCTAGGGTCACTATAGGACATTGCCCCTGTTATACTAACGCATGCTAGTCTCTCTATCTTGTCTAACTCTATTTGACCTGTTTTCAGATTTGTTGTATCTGTTCAGATAATCGCTTCATAGGTCGCCAATGGTTTCACCACAAAGGTGTCCCAAGATTTCCCTGTAAGCCATCTGCATATCGTTATGCTTCATTTTTGATTTCAAATCCTTCATCACTGTAACTTGATAATGGGAATATTTCTTCTTATTGATCTGCTGTAGGGTGTGTGTTACAATAGGTTATTATGTGATAAAATTGTATTATTAATTCGTTAATGTTTTTTATTTTTTGTTTTTATTTTTTGTTGCGATTATTCATCATCTGATTCCGTGTGTGATGCTGATGTGAAAAGGTGTGAAATGTTTAGCCTATGATTACATTGACGTTGTTGTTTTGTATACATTTAAAATAAATTTAATAATAATAATAAAAAAAAATTAAATTAAAAAAATTATTGTTGTTTTTCTTTGTTGTTAATGTTGTTAATGTTGCTCTTTATTTCAGTTTTAATTTCGTAAAGTCCAATTCGTAAAACTTTGAACTGAAAACACGTACGAACATTCCGAGAATTAAAGTTCAAGGTAGCATTTTCAAGAGGCAATTAAAACTCTCATCATACACTCCACATCCATATTCATATTCATATTCTGAAATATAGACAAACACTTGAATTTGAAAATTTAAATAAAATTTAATGCTCCCATCTATTACGGCACCTTTATAAGCCCTTGTTCTAGACACATTTTATATGATAGAACATGATTGAAATCGAATTGATTTTGAAATTTTAGCAATTTTTTAATACCCCTAAGCATATGCGGATGATATATGTATGTCTACTCTGGCACAAAATCTCCAACATGTAAAGAAAACTGGCTAAAAGCAAATCGCAGAAGATCCTCGCCGTCATTGTTCGGCACTTGGTTACTTATGGCGTAGGGTTCTAGGGCACCCAGAATTTATTCACGGAACGTGTCTTATCAAACCTGATTCGGATAAAATTCATATCTTCAAAAAAGTAACGGCACTAACTAGCTTCTAATACTTTTTTAAAAGCATATAAGGCAACGGCGACCATTTTATTCCTCTTAAGTGTAGTCGTAATCGTAAGAACTACGTTATTAGCATAGGGAATTGTGCAAATTAGCCTGTTCCAACATCACAACACGAGGAGTAAATGTACCTAACTGCACCGTAGGGGAAGTCGTCACTATCCCCAGTGTGTAGGGCCCTCACCCACTAAATCTCCTCCCTCTTTTGGACTCTTTGTGCGTACTCCGCAACTACTGCAGTATTACTTCGAAGTGGAGACCTTCTGGCCATTTGGCCCCTTTATATCTATATCACCGTCCGGATTGCGGAATGAGATCTGAAAATGTGTTTAAATATCTATTCTAATTCTCTCATCCAAGTCCAGTTTTTTTAGATTTCAACAAGTCTTCAGTATAACAGGCTATGCTACACCAATTTCCTTCGCTATCCAGATGTATATTGCAGAAGTTTTCGACAGTACAAACGTCGACTTTGGCCTCAAGATTCGTTCTTTCTAAACTCCATCTCTTCAAAGAAAGTGTGTTCTGCGTCATCATAAATGCAAATTTGGTCGTGTAATCTTCCCTATTTTAAAAAGATATTTACAAAAATAACCGTGTCCGGATAACAACTGTGTTAAATAGTAATTAACCTCACCAAATTTGCTTTCAATCTAGCGGGTAGGCTTTCATCTAATAAGCCAACTACCTACTTCAGATATTAGGATATGCCAATGTGTTTATTAGCCCATGGAAGGCCTACTTAATTACTCCTGTTGAACCAAAAGCAATTTTTAATCGAAATATTATGATCTCTAACAGATAGATAGCTCCTGCTGTCTAGAACAGGCCTGAATTTTATTATTTTTATTTTTTTTTAGTGATTTTGCACAGTTTTTTTTCATATTTTAAAAATAAAATCAAAAACAATTTATCTTTCAAAATTAATTTTTTAAAGTCCAAGCAATTTGTCTCATTTTTAATTAATTTATGCTTGTTTTTTTTTTTGGATGCTCTCTATATAAACAAAGAAATCGAAAGAGAATTATTAGAAAATTATGTTTTGAGGACTGTTTTGCATAAGTTTTAACAATAAAAAATTATTCGCTTTTTTTTTATTTATTTTTATTTCTCAATAGAAATTTGCATTTGAAAATACAAACAAACAGACGTCAATGACACAATGTCTCAATAGATGATTTCTATTCGTATTGAATTTTTTTTATTGAATTTTTTTTATTGAATTTTATTTAGAAAATTGATGTTAGTTTTGAAGCAATAATAATAATGAGTCAGTTTATTTATTTTTATTACTATTTAGTTCCTAAGTATTTTTGATATATATTTTTTTTAAATTTATTTCCTTATTTTATTTCTTTCTTGGTTTCTTGGTAAAAATAAAATCTTGTTTTTCCTATTTTTTTAAAAGAAAAAAATGTTCCTTTAAGAAAAAGACTTTGGTTTTTTATTATTTTTACTTTGCTTTTTATTTTTCTTTTTTTTCTTCAATTAAATCTGCTTAAAGGCTTAATTTTGTTGTCACAGCTTAAACATGTTGCCCCGTTGGAGCAAGGTTTCAAGGTTAATGGGTTTTTACCATCATTTTCACTTTTCAAGTGCAATAAATACGTAGAATGTAAGAGAAATATTGGCAAATTAATGAATAATATTTACATATTTGCATATTAATTATTATTATTTTTAAAAAATAATTTTATTTTATTTATTTTAAAAATAATTTTTGTTTCCAAAATATTGTTTGTCAATAAGAAATTTTTTTATTTGCAAATTTCAAAAAAAAAAAAATAAAAAAATTGTTTATTAAAAACACTTTATTCAGTTGTCAACTGAAATGATTGTTTATTGTCATTTTATAATTGATTTTAAATCAATTGTAGATTTAAAAATGCATCCAAACAATATTGAAAAAAAAAATATTTTTAGAAAACCAAACAGTAATTATAATATGCCCATCAAATCATGGCTAAGATTTTTACCTCGCCTTATGCGGCGTTTCGACCATGTCTCAAAAAAACCCCCCAACACAGTAAAAAAAATATTAAAAACCAAATGAACACGTTTCTTGGTAATCTATAAACAAATTAGTGTCTGTTGAATTAAAACTTTAGCTTTATAAGTTGGACAAGTGCCCCTCAACACTCTTTACAAAGAAATAAAGAAAGAAATGAAATGAAATAAAAATTAAAAATCATGTCAATTGAAATTAAAATGAAGAGAAAAAAAATATTTTTTTTTTAAATTTTTTTTCGAACTTAAAGCCGCACTTCTTGGACTGTCCAAAAAAAAAAAAAAAAATTCAAGAAAAAATACTTAAAAAAAATAAAATAAAAACAACAAATAAATTGAATATGAAAACAACAACAACAAACATATGTGTTGATTTAACCGGTTTTAATAAGCTTTTCCTAAAGATTACACAGAGAGAAATAAGTTGATTGGGTGCCCGATACTATAACAACAGTTTCGTACAAATTTTGTTGGCATACATACATACACAATTGGTCATTACAACCCTTAAGTCAGGTTTACGACCTGGCTTCTCACACCAATTATGTTGGGTGTATTAATTTTATACATGAGTGGTGGGAAAGGAGCCATCCGGAGACTCTGTGATTACCTGCTAATGACTCCTAAAGAGATTGTAGATTGGTTGAGATTTTTGTACACTCTTTCTCGATAGTTTAGCGAAGTTATCGTTTCATGGCAGTGAAATTTACAAATTTACATTGCTGTGGCTGTACGATAACCGAATCTTTTGGCCTTTGATTGTTGGCCTAAGATTATGAACTGAACGGTATGTAATTTTAACAAAACGCTGCTAGGAGCCACATAACTTAAATGTTTTTGGCTTTATTGCTTGAAAAATATTAAGAAAAAATACTTTTAAAAAGACTCGACTGCTCCAACTAATCCAGAGGCGATCGCAAGCAATATAATGTAACAAACTCGAGTTTCATCCAACTCCAAGCTTTATGTGTATTTGATTTAATTTTGCTTTTGGGAGCCTTGGAAGCTTAGAAGCAATTATACTGATGATGTGGATGAAATCTTGGGATTAGTTGTGGAAGCTTAGGAAAAGTGTTATGCCAGTACTTTAGATGATGTCGAGGATGTTTAAGGCCTTGAGCAAATGCTTATATGGTTTGCGACTATTAAAGGGAAGTTAGTGGCTTTAATTATGCCTATAAATCTAAAGATTTAATAAAACACACTTTAGCTTTAACCATTTAACTATTAATCTGCTATCTTACATAACATTTATTATAAATAAATTAAAGTGAATATCTGTCATGAATAACATTCAATTTAAATGTGTTTTTAAGCTTAAAAGTAATGGAAAACTACAGGATATTGTTACTTTGGATTCACATTAATTGTAAGCATTTTTTTATAAATTAAAATTTCTAGGAATTTTATCTATTACTGCTGCTTTAACGTATCCATTACCATTACATTAAAGAAACATGCATATGAGCTTAATTCATTGTAAAGCGCATACTTTTCCATGTATTTCTTGGCTAGTTGGCAAGTGTTGTTTTTTTTTTCAGTGTATTTATGGCAACTGAATTGGTATATAAAGTCTAAACAAAAATCAAATTGAGCACAATATTGTTTAAACCTTTAAACGTAACAGTTAACGAAAATATTTTTTATTTTTCTTCAGTTTAAATTATAAGTAAGTGATTTAATAAGAAAAAATCCCAAAAAAAAAATACAAAAATTGTGTTAATTTTTCTGTTAACAAGACTCCTAAAAAAAAAGAGTAAAAAACTATTTTTTTTTTCAAAATTTAATTTCTTTAAATTCAAATAAAAAAAAAAGAGAAGCAAATGACCAAACACAAGAAAAAAAAAATAAAAAGTGAAAAGCGTGAAAAATAATTAAATTTCTGTTCTTAAATAATGATTTGCAAAATGTTTAACAAGTGGAATTTTTTTCTATTTCTTTTTTTAAAGAAACCCAGTTTAAGTGTTTTTAAATTCAATTAAATTTTTTTTATATATGTATTAAATTTCTGCTCTCAGCTTTTCTAAAAGCATGTGCTTCACTAATGTTGTCAGTTTTATTTGTTAAACATTTGATAAAAATTAATGTGACTTCTTTGTACAATTAAAGTTTTTTTTTTCAATCCTTCATAATGTTGATTTCATTACGAGTTTTTTAATTTATTGAAAGCAAAAGTTTTTTTTTATAAAGTCATACAGATTTAAATCTATTTCAGTCAGTTCCAATCTTTTTTTATATTCGAACATATTCGTTTTATCGATCTTTCTAATCGTCTTTTTTTTTTTTTTGTTTAAAGTTTTTTGACATTTTTCTCTGGGTTCTCATGCTTCGTACAAGCAGATTACAATATTAGTGGAAGGTGTAGTAAAAAGACAATCGGTATATATTTTTTCATATACTATACAGGTTATGCATATATACATACATGGTTTTATTTGTTATATTATTAACAATCCAATGACATAGCCTCTCTCAGAAAGCATTATTCATTTACAAAATTATTTCTCTCGGACATACATACGTGCTTGTCAATCCCAAAAGATACTCAGAACAAAAGGTCTGACCAGCAATCCTTACATGACTAGCTTTGGCTTCAACTAAGCACGTTTGTTTTCGTTGAACGTTGATCCAATTTTTCTCCCCTGTCTTCATTCGTTATAAGATCTTGTGAATCATGAATGACATGATGATTGACATGAATCAATCATGAATAATGATTGCCATCTTGAGCATGGTGTATTTATGACAGCATAAATTAGCGGAACATAGTGAACAAAACGATTTAGATTTCCAATTCCCCGACAGGCATTTTGGCTTCTAAAAAAGCTTGAAAATTTCGTCTTGAAGTTCTTTTAAGCAATACTAAGTCAAATAGTTACAAAATTGAAAAAAAAACTTTCTTTTTTAATAAAAAAAGTCGTATCTTTCTAATACCTAATAACACGATTTAATCGTTTTAAAGTCTTTTTTAAACAAGTCTATACCACACCGTTATCAAGGCATTTTTTAGGTCAAATTTTTTCTGTTTTCTGTATTAAAAAGTGCTGCGAACTAAAAAATTTGCATCTTTACCGGAAGAGTAGATTTTTTCTTGACGATCTCTTAAATCTGCTATTTTTTTCCGCCTGATTTATTTTTTGTTTATAAATTTATGATTGCATTTAAAAAAATTCCGTCGAGCATATTAGCATATGCGAATATATTAGTTGCTTATATTATGAATACATGTGTAGCTCTTGAACATTTTCAAAAACTTTTAATTTTTGTATAAAATTAATAAATAATCAGCGTTTTGTTTAATATGCTATTTTAATTTCTAATTCAATATTTTCAAATCCATTCGAATTTAAATTAATCGGATTATTAAGCTGTTAATGAATTTTATGACCAATTATTTCGAAAATTTTATTTTAATTGAAGAAAACTTTTCAAATTTGTCTTACTACCATTCGTATCATCAGAAATCTCACTTCCAGTCAGATTTATCACCTTCTACTGTTAGGTACCCACGACTTTTCCCATGCGCCTTGGGTCTTGAGTATTCTAATCTGGGGCAGTTTTTCTTAGAATGTTTTGCATCTAAAGATTTTAGCAATAAGGCCTTACTATTGCTATTGAATATTCTGATGAGATTATTAATAAATTCTACACTCATTCCGCCATTCTTAATTTTTGTAATGAAGTTCCACTAGTAATATGCTTATATTGGGTGGGTGTCAAGCTCTTCCAGAAAAACCAAAATTTTTTAACGATAACATTAGTTGCTGGTATAATGGCTACTGGAGTAAGGATCGATATATTCCAGGGTTAAATACAATATACGAGACCTCGTAAAAGGCAATACAATCCAGTATTTCTATAATAGTTGGTTTTAGTACCCTACAGCTGTCTCTGTATACTAGTAATGGCATCACAGTAAACTCAGAAAGATAAGATTTTGTACTAAAAAAAATTGCAATAATTTCCTATTGGAAATGGTGTAGTTAAGACTACTTATTGCAATTTCTATTAGAAAAATTTCAAAAATCTAATTTATTTACCGTTATTTTAGTAAATTTGTAAACGTAATATCAGCCAACATGTGTCATTTCATGGTGGTTTACCTTTTATGGCAGTTTACCTTTGAAATCACAACAAAAAGGCTTCATTCAGTTCGATAACTTTGTTTAAAGAAAATTTATATGCATTGCAGGTTTTCATATTTGTTTTTAGCTTTAAAAATGATTAAATATTTGCAACAACAACAATGATAAATTCATAGAAATATTTAAATGATTTCAAGTATGTACCTTGATTTGCTCCCAAAACAAGGTGTCCTAAGTCCTAAGCAAATTGTTTTTGTTTTCTTATCGTTAAAGGTTATGTAATCGATTGCATGATATTACATGCTTTAGACAACAATTTCAAAAAATAAAGCAAACGTTTTATTTAATAAAAGGAAATGTTAAACATAAACAAATACACATATGCACACACACACATACATATGCACATGCTTACATAAAATTGTTCAATAAAAACCTGTCACATGTTGTTGTTAATTTTACTCTCCATATGGATTTCATAACAGTTTTTTTTTGGTTTTTACATATTCATACGTAAATACCACTGCAACAACAACAACATCTACAACAACAACAAATATGATTACAAAGAGTGCAAATTCCTCTCTTTTTTGTTGTTTGTTTTTAAATTTATCGTTTTTATCGCATTTCAGTTGGTGAATTTTTGTTTTAATTTTTGTTGCCTTAATTCCAGATATCGTGCAGTAGTTGCTTTTACAAATATGAAGACCACTTTTGCTTGTTTGCTGATTGCCGTTTGTTTGGCTATGGTCGCCTCTCAAAAGTCTTACACCAACAAATTCGATAACGTCGATGTCGACAGTGTCTTGGGCAATAATCGTATCTTGACAAATTACATCAAATGTCTTATGGAGAAGGGACCCTGCACACCCGAAGGACGTGAATTGAAAAGTAAGTTTTCTTTAAATGCCTGAATTAATTTGAATTGAATCTATGAATGCATTCTTTTACAGAACTCTTACCCGATGCTTTGCAATCGGAATGCTCCAAGTGTACCGATGTCCAGAGAAAGAACTCTCAAAAGGTGATTAACTTTTTGCGTTCCAACCGTCCCGGTGAATGGAAATTGCTTTTGGACAAATACGATCCCAATGGCAGCTACAGAGCCAAATATGAAAAACAGGGTTAAACATTCCATTACAGTCTTAACCAAAACCAAAACGAATTTTAATTTAAATTTTTTTTATTTTATTTTAATTTCTATTTTAATTGTCATTTTATTTTTTTCATAAATTTTATTAATTAAAAAAAAAAAACAAACAAACAAACAAACCAACATTTTTTTTTAAATAAATTTTTAAACACCATTTTGGTTGAAAACTTTTTGTCATGAGAGTACGAGTATATTCTTAAAAAATAATAATAAGAAGCAGAAAAGAACAACATGGTACATATAAAATAAAATTATTAATAAAACTGTATATTATAATTTAATAATTATTGCATACGAGTAGAATTAATTTATAAAAATTACAATTAAAATTAACATTAAAATTAAATTAATGAATTTAACACATAAGCTAGCTTACTTGCTACGTTTCGCACACTTTTGCAAAATATCTCCTAAAGTTAAATGGTGAACTAACAAATAGATTTTAAGATAACAATATAAAGCTAAGATTATAAATAGGCCCATAAGTATGGGCTGTAGAACAGGAACTATTTTAACATTAAATTTAATTAAGAATTGTACTATCGCTGGCAGCTCATCCAAGTCCTGTGAAAGAAAACAAGAGATGTGGCAATTATTAGGAGAACATCATAAGGTACAGTTAATATATAGGAATTCTAGGGAACAAATTCATTTTTAAACCAAAGGCTAGCTGTAAAGCAATATTTTGTTCGATAATTTAATCAAAGATGATGTATTTAAGTTGGCTTAATAGACACGACTTAGCGAGGTTCAAATCCTAGCTCAGACATCTCAAACAAAAAACGAAATATGAAAAAAAATATATCTTTCGGCGACTTCCTCTCAGCAGTCTTCTGAGAGTAAATAAAACTGCCACAAAAGGTTTCTTAATAAATCTGTGACTTTAAACTGTAGGTCCCGTCACTCCTGGATAAAATTAATGCGCATAACAAGTAAGTGATGTGAGAAGCTAGGTCGTAATCCTTACTTAAGGGTTATAATAGTCAATTAAGTAAGTAAGTAAGTGACATATTTCACCCAATCAAGAAATCAAGTGCTCTTTTTGGAACTTTAGGTTATGTGAGAGGCTCTTAGAGTTCGTCATTCTTTATGAGTGTGTAATATGAAATGTAGTGTTGACTGGTTAAAAGACACTACAAGTCTGCGAGGAATCCTGAGAATATTCTAGCTATTAGAGCGTAACTAAATAGAAACTAATAAGCCAAGAAAAGAGTGAGTTTAGGTGGAAATGGATTGGCCTTAGTATAAGGATAGATGGAGAGGAGTAGGACTACAATTATCTGAAAAAAATCTGTGAAAGCGAAAGCAACAAAGACGGAAAGAAGCTGGAGTGGACAAGACACTTCAGAACATCAATATCAACTAAAGAACCTTAAGAAGGTATTGGCATTTCTTAGCATAGATGGGTATTTGGAGTCGCCGTAGCCTAATAGATAGTGTGTTGGCTTACTAGACGTAAGGCCACGGTTCAAACCCCCGGTCAGGCATCAAAACGAAATATGAAAAATATTTTTTTGGCGAATTCCTCTCAGCAGATTTCTGGCAAAAACTCTGCGAAAGAAATTAAATTGCCATGAAAAGTTTCTCAAAAATTTGTCGTTCGGAGTCGACTTTAAAATGTAGGTCCCGTCACTCCTGGATAAAATTAACACACAGAACATGAGTGATCTGAGAAGCTATGCCGTAACCCTGACTGAAAGGTTGTAATTATCAATTATGTACGTGATGGGTATAACTTGCAAAAATCTTGACCCTCACCTACCTTTGGATAATGTCTTGTAAGCGATAATCTAATCTGAACCAAAATCTAAACCAAAACGTTATATTGCCAGTACATATTATAAACATTTGTTCATACTTACATACTCATACCAGAAGGAAGGTACAATCATGTTACTGAATTTCTGTAAATCCTTATTAAAACCCGTCATATCGGGCATTGGAATGTTGGACTGGAATCTATATCTCTCCTCGATGGGTATACCAGTTATGGGCTCTAAAATAGCATGAGCCTCATGTTCTTCCTTATTGGGATTAAGACCCTCATAGTGATTGGTATAATTATATGCAGTATTATAAAAATGAGGAGCCGAAAATGCTGAAGGTACATCATCTGGAAAATGAAAAAAAATTAATATTTAAAAAAAAATTATTTGAAGACAAAAAACTTACTAAACAAACACTTGGATACATCGAATAAACCTTGAGGCAATTTAATACCCATGGAATAATCCAAACAACCGCTGGTCTCATTCGTATCACCGATGGTATACCGATACGATTTAAGACCCATAAACTCTACAATTTTATCGTATTTCAGTTTTAGAGTGCGACAACTTTCAATCGCCACAATATTGAAATCACGGCCTGGCTCAAGAAATGGCGGAAATAGGGAATTATCAAAGGCATCATCAAACTTAATGGGACAGTATTCATTGGCATTTTCAGAGCGCTTCAATTGTGATGTTCTCTCCGAAAAATGGGTTTTATTATTTAAAGTGTTGACACGAAAGAAATTCTCAACACCATTATCCAGGCCAATGCGTACATTGTATTCTTCCTGCTTTTCACGTAAAGCCTGGAATCAGAAAAAAAAATATTTAGAAAATAATGAAACAATAAAAGCAACAAAATAAAAAAAAATTTGTGTAGACTATCATTTGACGTCAGGCTATGTGGTATGTTTTCTAAATTTGGCTTGATAGAGTAATTAATGCGAAATTTATTATTAAACCGAGATAAGCTAATAAGATAATTAGAAAAGGTGATACATATTTCGAGATTTTTAAACAAAGTACATACATATAATAAATAAACAATTCTATATATAAAAAAATAGCATGTCTGGAACGCAGACGATAAACATAATTTATGTGCCGTTGTTTTCTTAAGACTTATAATTCCCAATACATTTTAGAGAATACCCATAATCACACAATTTACGTTCCGAAGGAATCTAGTAGAACTTACAGGTTTCTAATAGGTTTGCTACGTCCGGGATATTTATCCGCTCTATTATTTTTCTAGTCGTATGGTTTGGGTTATTATGTCCGAACTCAGGGTCCCGACAGCTCTCACAGTTATACATTCTGGCCGATACTTCTGTTGGAAGACACTGCAACGTATCCGGTAGTCTAATCGGGGGAACTAAAGGCGTTAAACAGTAGATACTATGAGGATAACAATTCTTATCTACGAATTGCGCCCCAAAGACGATTTCAATAATTTAATTTTAAAAAATTCTTCACTGGCTTAAGTAAGATTCCGAATGACAGATTTTTTTGAGAAACTTTTCATGGAAATTTTATTTCTTTCTTAGAGTTTTTGTCAGAAATCTGCTGAGAGGAAGTCGCCCAAGAAAATTTTTCATATTTTCGTTTTGAAGTCTGTCCTGGGGTTTGACCCGTGGCCTTACGTCTAATAAGCCAACACACTATCTACTAGACTACAGCGACTTATTTTTGAATTCGAAGTAAATAAATCTGTCATTGTGCTGTTTAAACACTTTTAACCGTCACTGTAACTGTAATTAATCGTCGCACAGACAAAATATTAAGAAACAAATACGTTACAAGCGAAAACAATAATTTTTTTCTTTGTATTCATTCTCATTGTCATTCTGTTGTCTTGTTGTTGTTGTTGTTGTTGGTACTTACATTGTATAGCATTCCGCAATTGGCCTGTATATTTGGCAAGTAACTCGATAGCGTATTCAAGGCCGGCATTGTAAATTCCCACAAGAAGTAATAGATCGATTTGTTCAAAAACATCGATTCATGTATTGTAATCGCATTGAAGGCATGTCTCACCAAAAACACCCAGTCATGGAGTTTAGCAGCAGCGCCCAACAGAACCAAATTGGGCAGAATGATTGTCTGATTGAGAATGTCTGGCGAACAACTTGATTCGGGATCAAAGACGGCATTGTCGTAGCGTATCTTGCGATACGTTAATGTTTCATGGGTTTGATGTAAAATTTCATTGCGGCCCTTTAGTTTATACACAATCGGACCGACTTGTTGTAATTTTAAGCGGGTATCAGTGCCGTTAAGAAATTCTTCTGAATTGGTGACATTGAAGAGATAAAGACTCAAGCGACCGTATGGCGATGTAATCCAATTGGCCTGTGATGGCATGCCGCTACGGAAGCGTATATGCTCTTTAGCCAATTCCCACTGATAGTTGACATTGAGGGAAATCAAAAATAAAAGGGCAGCCGTTGTACCCACTATGCTTAGCGTTACTAGTTTGCCTATATAGAGTGTTGTTTAGGAGAGAGAGGAAAAAAACAATTTCAATTTAATTTTCAAATTCTAACTTTCGTCTGTTATTTAGCATAGAACAGTTATAATACAGTTAGAGAGTTAGTGATAGAGAGATAGGAAACTAACACATGTAGCATTTCCGTCCAGACATGTTGATCTCGTTTTGATTACAACCGCAAGATCACTTGATTTTTATTTTGTTTTTTTTCGGTTTTTTTTGCAAATCTTTTATTTATTTTTTTTTTTGTTTACGTATGCTTTTATTCTTAATTTTTTCTTCTGTTTTGAAAACTTTTTTTTTGTTTCAATAAATATATTTAATAAATTTTTTATAAATTTTTATATCAACCGGCTAATTTATAGCATGGAATCAGCGTTCAGGCGCTTAGAGTCGGGAACGTTATTTGTTTTAGGACGCGTTAAACACAACTAAAGGTATTGGACTCAGTTAAAGAATAATTTTAATTCATATTTAAGCGTCCATATCTGTTGAGAATTGAATTAAAAAATATTTCATTTCAGTTTTTTTTTTCTTAACGGAAAAAAACAACAACAAACATAAGTTGTTCTTATCATCCGATGTTTAGGTCCCTTCTTTTAAGCAGCGTCAAATATACACTCGAAAAATGTATTGATAATTTTGGTTTTGAAACGATTTAAAATGAAAAGTGAAATGTAAGATGGGCTTATGTAGCCATCGCAGTCTAGTAGGTAGTGTGTTGAAATATGAAAAAAATTTTCTTTCGGTGTCTTTCTCTCAGCAGTATTTTTGCAAAAAAAATTGCAATGAAAAGTTTCTCAAATCGTTCGGAACCGATATCCCCAGGTCATACATATATAAAATTAACAAACACAATATTGGTAGTGTGAGGAGCGAGTTTGTAATCCTGGCTAAAGAGTTGTGATGACCAATTACGTAAGTAAGTTAGAATAAAGCGCCTACAGCTACTCCAAAAAGGAAGATGAAAGTGGATATGAGGAAACGTGCACAAAAGCACTTGAAATGTTGACAGTGGCAGAAATGTTCGTTCCAGAATTGGTATGGACGTATGTAGGTCAGACATCGAAACGAAAATATGAAAAAGAAAATATTTCTTCGGGACTTCCTCTCAGCAGATTTCTGGCAAAAACTCTGAGAGTAAATAAAATTGGCATGAAAAGTTTCTCAAAAAATTTGTCATTCGGAGTCGCCTTTAAATTGTAGGTCCCGCCACTTATGTATACAATTAACACACACAACATAAGTGGTGTGAGAAACTAGGTCCATAATCTTGACTGTAGGATTGTAATGACCAATTACGTATGTATACAAGACTCGAGAAGGTCCCAAGCTTTCCTAAGTTACAGTGTTTCATTGCCCGGGTTCGCGCAAAACTTACAATAATAACTGCGTTCATAGCTTCGTTTTCGACTTATGCAAGTAAGGACGACTTCTGTGGTTACGTTTTCTTATACCCAAAATTGCATTATTGTCGAGAGTGTTTTTTTTTTTACAAACATTTTGCTGTGAGCCTATAACGGCATGGCCGGTCGATCTCTACGATTCTTTGCAGTTCTAAATTGTTGCCTTATCACCCATTGAACCGCATATCATTTCTTATCATTTCAGTTTAAACGAAATGAATACAACAACAACAACAACAACTAACAGCAACAACAGTAACATACACAAATTGTTTTAGACTTTCTTTAATTTGTTGTACAACAAAAAATAAAAACATTAAACTATCGATGTATTGTATTATATTTCATCAACATCATCATCATTTTTGTAGTTGTAGTTGTAATTGTAATTTTAGTGTTGTACTGAAGGACTGATAGAATCTCTCAATGATTGTGATGATGATGATGATTTGTTGTTTCTATTGTTGTTGTTGTTGTTGTTAAACGTTTTGCTTTACACTTGAAACTGAATTATGAAAATATTTATGTAAACGAATAATACGCGAACGAGCACAAGCGAGATTATGTTTAAAAAATATGAATTATCAGTTGCAACAACAACAACAATAGCAGCAACAACAAGAAGAATTGTGAAGGAAGAAAAAAAATAAAATAAAATCAGCAACATTTAGATGACCGAAGTGTCTGGCACTCAAACATATCACGGCTTCATGCAAAAAAAAAAAACAAGAAGAAGAAAATTTCAAAAAAATAGCAAATCAGCTCAGACACAACAACAACAACAACAGCAACAATTGCTATAATTATGCGTGAGCAAAAAATATGATCCAAAGTGGGTGTGTAATTAATCAAATGAAAGTGATGGACTAAACGACATCCTAAATACCCTTCATAGCTGGCAAGATAGGCATTAGATTTCGAACTATAAACGTTGTGAATGCTAATTAGAGATGTTCTTACTTAGTGTACCTAAGGCATACTGAGCTGAGCATATCTTTCTATACATGACCTCAAGACTTAGTTCTCCAAATTTGAAACCAAGTCTCTGATGGCTTTGGTGTACCTAAGGTATACTGAGCATCCTTTTATATATGAGCATAACACTTAGTTCCACATATTTAAAAATAAGTCTTTGATGGTTTTCGTACTCATAACCTCTATATTCACTGACTTGCACTCTCTTTACTAGACGATCGGACCACTCATTTGATTTTATAGCCCCCCTTAAAACCGAATTAAAATCTCTTTAATATGGCTTAAGGATGTTTTTTTTTAAATTTTTCAAGTAGTAGGGCTTGTTACAGTCACACTCGATCAAGAGTTTTTAGTTGTTATATTGGAAGTACAGATCATTAATTTTTAATTGTCAGTTTAATGGCATGTCTGGCACTTTTGATTTTTAGTTTTGCAATAATTCTTAATCGATTAGAAGCCTATTTTCCTGGTTATAAATAATTAGTAAATACATATATACATAAATACATGCTTATATTTATTAAGATTATCTTGTGGTCATTGGGAAAGTGCAGTTCACTATTGTCAGTTTAGTAGTAAGTCTGGAGCATAAAAATTGAAATGCATTATGCAGGATGTTTAACTAATTAGTTCGTCATTCATGGCTTAGAAAAGTATTAAAGACAAGACAATGTATTCGAATGTATGCTGTCAGCAGTTGAACTATAGAATAGAAGCAATTGAAAACAAGTGCTGAATTTGAGATAGATGGTGCAAATTTGGCTTCAATTGTTATCATGTTAGATCACACATCACATCGTTGGTGATTTGCCTACAGTTGCGACATGTTGCTTGTTAGATTCTTATTAATCCACTTGATAGTATTAACCGGGCATGAGAAAACGTTTGCTTGCCGCATTGCAAAAAGACTGAGCACCTACAAGTATTACTTTTCAAATGTTTTGTGAACAATATCGCAAGAAGTTACTTCTGTAGATATGAGCTAAGATATCCCCCAGCGTTTGGTTCAATAAACCAGAACTGGTTGAAAATTTAACAGACAATATTCGACTAGAATTTTGTAATTCGTAGAAGTTTTGTTTTATCATCTGATATCGAAGTAGCTGGTGTGTTGGTTTATTGCAAAAAAATAAAATTTCCATGAAAAGTTTCTCAAAAATCTGTTGTTCGGAGTCGACTTTAATCTGTAGGTCCCGCCACTCATGTGAGAAGCTAGGTCCTAATCTGAGATCAGCAATGAATCGTTTCTCGCTACTCATAAGCACTTATGAAATTTTAAATATAAGTGAGTCAAAAACATTGAAATTTAACTATGTACTCTGATTCATTCATACTCACTACAACGTTGATTTATAAGTACAGGTTGCAATGAATATGCAGATAACGTTTACATCAAACTCATACCATTCCAAATATGTTTGATTCAGAAGCCTACTCATTTAGATCCATGACTTTAGAAAAATACGTGTTATAATGCTTATAAATGAAGTCGCCGTGGTCTAGTAGGTAGTGTGTTGGCTTATATAGACGAAAGGCCCGAGTTCGAATCCCAGGTCAGACATCAAAACGAAAATATGAAAATATTTCTTCGGCGGTTTCCTCTCAGCAGATTTCTGGCAAAAACTCTACGAAAGAAATAAAATTGCCATGAAAAGTTTCTCAAAAATCTGTCGTTAGGAGTCGACTTTAAACTGTAGGTCCCGCCACTCAGGTATAAAAATTAACGCACACAACATGAGTGGTGTTGAGGAGCTAGGCCGTAATCCTGACTGAAGGGTTGTAATGGCCAATTTTGTATGTAATGCTTATAAATATTTCGAGTGACTCGAATCATTCATCAAAATTTACAGTCTTAGTAGTTGTTGCATTTACAACAAAAGAAAAAGACAAATAAGCAAAGAAGACAGAGCAAACACACAACCTTCTAGTGAGTGTTTTAATGTTCGTACGCGAATCATACTTATTTTGTGATTCGTGTATATGTTTGAGTTATGAAGAGACGAAATCAACAACATCATACGTGTTGTTAAGTATGAATATGATGAGTACTTCAAACTTTAAATATGTGTAGAGGGGTTCCATGATATTAAAATAAGTATGAATGCGTATAAGTATGTATGCTCATGTTTTTGAATACTAATTACTGATGTCTGGTATGTATGTATGTACTTATGCGAGTATGATCCAATTTTTCTGCTGGTATAACGGAAGATCTGTTTAAAAATTGAATTGTTTTTTATAAATGTTATGCCCGGAAAGTGTGTTTGCCAAAAATTTTTTGGTCACACCCTGTTTTCATTATCGTGGATTTATGTTCGTTTGAAAGCTAACGGTTTTTCCTTTACATTCATTTGAAATTCAAACTGCATTTGAAAACTTAAGCTGGAAAAGAAACGAATTTCAGTTGTTTCTTTGTATTATTTTTAAACGGATTTTTTTTATATAAAATTTAATATTGTATTGTTGCTATTGTTGTTGGCATTGTTTTATATTTCTATTTTATATACTTTGAAACACCAAGAGGTCCATTTAGACCATAAATAACTCAATTATGCAGGCAGATAATGAAGTGTGTATGAGAGTGTATGACATTCTCTGAAAAACGAATATAAAAATCTTTTTTTTTATTCTTTAATTTGTTTTGCTTGTCTTGTTTGCATTTGAATAGAAGCAATTTAAATAATTAAAAATTTTAATAATAATTAAATTAAATTGAAATTGTACCAGTCTAGACCTATAAAGAGATGATAATAGCGGGCATACAGTACAAGTACTTGCACACAAAAGAGATTCGATCTTGAACGATATCTTCTCGGAAAGAGAGTACACAGTTGATGTGAAGAAACATCATAAAAATAGTCTTATTGATTAAAATAAAATCTTAAATAGTTGCAATAAAAAAAAACAAAAAATAAAATCCAGACAGAGACCTAATCACCTTGAAATTTAATTTTAATTTTTAAATACAGCCCCTCTGCAAAATTTATGAACAATTAAAGTGCGATAAAGAAATCAAATGAGATTCATTTATGAATTAAACAGCAAAAGAAAAAAAAATTGATAACAATACTTACTTGCTGGCTTATGTTGCAGAAGAGTATGTACGTTAAGGTTTCCATAACCTTCTCTCTCCCTATAGCAAGCTTAGCTTAAATAATGGCTTCAAAACAATGCAGCATTTCCTACTGTACTAAAAAGAAAAAAAAAACGAAAAAAATTTACTTTAGTGATCTGATCTGATCTGATGTTTAGTGTACTATAAAGTGTTTATTTCGAAAGCAAAAAAAACAAGAAAAAAACAAGAAAAAAAACTCAAGAAAACATGGCGCAATTATAATCGTTTTTCCCCATTTTAATTACGAGATGTTTTAATTAATTGTAGACAATATTAACATCAATTACAATTAAACGAATGCTTATTTATGTGCAGGTTGCGATAGTTTTAATTCAAATTGAAATTGTTTTATTTAATCGTTAAATATTTAATCAGCAGCGATATCACTTAAATCTACTCTAGGGGCTATAGGGGAGCAAATATTTGTATGAGCAGCACTCAAACTAAACAACACAATTGCACTTAATAGGTCAGGCGTTTTAAACAACGTGAGTTTTATTTGACACAAAAAATAACTGATTAAAAATTTTTGATTATTAAGAATCAAATAAAACTAAACAATCAATTGAAACATGAATCAAATTTTTATTATTTTAGAAATGGGATCTTCAATGTCAATAAAGCTGAAATTATAATGGAAAAACAAAATAAAAATTTCTAAACTAGAACAGTTTCTATTATTGATCAAATAAAGGTGACATAAAATACTTACTTCAAGTAAATGTTTGCATTGTATACATATGTATATATGCCAAGGTCGCAACACATTATTTTATTTCGAAAGTTTATTGAGCCATTCTATTACACTTACACCACACATTTATAGCAGGTTAGTTAAGGTGGTGTGACTACATATAAAAACACGTGAGTTTTCACTTGGGCACATCATGTTAGCTCGTTTCATTAAATTAAAAGGCGACAATGTACACAATTTGGAAGTGTTCTCTAACCAAAGCCACACATACTCAGTCAGTAGGTCAAGTCCCTTATCCTAAATTCAGAACAAGATCATAGTATTCCCTCAAGTTCTCGCGCGATTGTCAGACGTTCTCCTTCTCCTCTTCCCAATCGCAATTTCTGCAGAAATTTCGCGACAGTGCAACTGCCATGAAGAGCATGCCTACATATTAAGTAGTGTCCCGTGAGGATAGTCACAGCATAATATAAGTATAAGGCGTGGTGTGGACCTGACTGGGAGCGATTATTCCTTTGAAAAGTTTAAGTATTGGCGATAAATTATTTGGCTGTAAGGATCCCTGCCTCTTAATTATGGTTTCATTACTGTTTCCGCCTGTCTAACAGTATTCGAACGTGACGTGAACGTTTTCTCTCGACGTTGCCGTATGTGAGTTTTCATTATGAGTTCAGTCAATTTTGTTGCAGTTTCTTGCATTCACTTAGGTGAAACTCTTATTCTATTAATTGTAAATTTTTTCTCCTTAGGCTCCCAAATTTTCTACAATGTTTTGTTATAATCTTTGGTAAGAGTGTTGATTTGAATTCAGATTAGCTGTCCAGGCAAGCTTCTTCGTCATGTCGATCTCACCGACTGAGGACATCGTGTTCCATGTGAATTCAAATCGAACGAATATTTTTACGATATTGTCTGTGTGCTTCAGAGAGGCTTTATTTGCGTAATCTCTTCTCCACGGCAATGGGTATCTGTCTGAATCTGAATGTAAAGCTCTACATAGGAAATCTAGTTGTGTAGCTAACATTGTATATACAGAATGTTTTTTTATTCACCAATTAATACACAACTTGAAGTTTGTTCGTTGCTTTCACTGATACTAGCCATATTGCGTATCCGTTAGTGATTACACACTTTCGATTATGTATGATTCATGTATATATTCTTATTTTAGTACTTTAGGTATACTTTTTTTGGTACAAAAATCTAAAAATAACACACTTTGCAGGAGCACTCTGTTTAGAAATTAAGAAAATCACAGATTTAAACGATTGATTTGTATCTTATGCCTGTAGAAATTGCCGCCATACTTGGAAAATGGTTTTCAATAGAAATTCTCAATAAAAATATAAAAATAGCAAAATAAATAGGAAAAATGACTGTAATATCCGATATTGTTATCGATATAGAATATTTGTATGAACAGCCATGGCCATAATAATAATGACGATTAAGGTGGTTAGAGGAGGGGAGGGGCTAGGGGATCAAATTTATTTTTTTTAATATTCAAAGGGTGTTGAAAGTCATAAGCGAATATTTTATTGATGATGCCTTTACGTTTTAAGTCATATTATGATTACAAATTGCTAATTTGTTACTTCTATTGTTGTTGTTGTTCTTTTTTTATTATATTGTATTGAATTGTATGTGAAAGAAAAAAACAAAATAAAACCAAAATGATTTAATGCCATAAAGAAAAATATTCAATTCAAATATGTATGTATTGAGTGTCTTTAAAAATGGAAAAACAAATGCAATTGCAAATATACGGGTGGTATAATTGCGTTTATTGTTGTTGCTTGTGTTCTTTTTTTATTATTTCTTTAAAATTTTATTCATTGCATTGTTATGCCAAGACAACAATACATAACAACAAAAATAACTCAATGACTCAGTTTGTCATACAAAAACAATTTTAACTTTTGAATACATACATACATACATACATATTTTCCATTTAAAAAAATTGATTTATTTTTTTATTTGAAACTATTTACTACGAAACTAAGATAATAAAATAATAAAACGAAATTGTTGCAATCGATAGCAGCAGTATTTCAATGAAAAGGAAACAAAAACACTAACAAACCTTAACTACTACTCTTGCATACGCAACATACTACGTATACTTTTTGAAAAACGTGTTTTCAAATGAACTTAGATAATCTCTAATCGAAGAGAGACAACAACAAAAACAAATACAACAAAACAAATACAATCATCGATAGATAACCTCTTTACTTAATTATTTAAAACCCAAACCCCACTCTCTGTCTGCATGGTATATATTATGTTAATATAATGTGTTGTTGTCGTTGTCGCGATTGTATGTTTATCAATGAATTACCAACAATGAGAGTGAAACGTTTTAGTTTATTATTGATTACATACATGTCTTTGCTTTGCGTAAATGCATTTACACATACAGGCATGCGTGCATGACAGGTTCTTGTTGGTAATGTGTTCAAGTAAACATGTTTTAATTATTTATAAAGGCTGATTAAAATAAAAAACAATAACAAAAATCTTATATCCAAAAGAGAGAAACTAAAGTTTCTCAATTCATGAACATTTACGCACATTCCAATCAAAGTAGTGTTGCTAGCATGTCCACAGTAATTTACTCCCCATAAAGAGAGTCAGTCAACAGCATATACATATGATAGTCGTTGTATAATTATTTTAGCAGAGCTTTTAGAGTAACTGATATCATGGATATCAAGTCACTCAGGGAAAAAATGTTCGTAAATAACAAGCAGTTCAGGGGTTTTCTTCTGTGCTTAAGAATGCGGGTTGAAAAAATTTTATAAAAGAATTTATTATTATTTTTATTTATTCATAATAAGGGGTGATTTTTAAAAAGCGCTAGAGGAAACTTTAAAAAAAAAACACTTAAAGTTAAGAAAAATGCATGAAATCTTTATTTGAATCGATAGTACGGTCCATATAATTTAATGTTTGAAGATTATTTCATGCAAATGTTGACCGCGACTGCGCCTCAAATGGTCCATCCGCTTAGTCCAATTTTGGCATACTCTTTCCAACATTTCGGCCGGTATCTCACGAATAAATGCTTCAATGTTGTCTTCCAATGCGTCGATTGAAGTGGGCTTGTCTGTATAGACATGAGCTTTAACATAGCCCCACAAAAAATGGTCTAAAGGCGTTAAATCGCACGATCTAGGCGGCCAATTGACCGGTCCCGAACGTGAAATAAAATATTCACCGAACTCGCCTCTCAATAAGTCCATTGTTACGCGTGCTGTGTGGCATGTGGCACGGTCTTGTTGAAACCACATGTCATGCAAGTCAAGCTCTTGCATTTTGGACAAAAAAAAGTTGGATATCATCTCGCGGTAGCGCTCACCATTCACAGTTACGTTACGATTCGCAGCATCTTTGAAGAAGTACGGTCCAATGATGCCACCAGCCCATAAACCGCACCAAACTGTGACTTTTTCTGGATGCATTGGTAGCTTTTACAATTCTTCTGGCTGATCTTCACTCCAAAATCAACAATTCTGCTTATTTACGTATCCCGAATAGCCGCTTCAGTGGGTCGATTAAACTGACCATAAAATGGAAGAAGCGCGCGATGAACTTTCTTAACAGAGCACACATTTTGATAATAAAATTCAATGATTTGCAAGCGTTGTTCGTTTTTAAGATGATTCATGGTTAAATTATAGACCAAACTGAAGATGTTTGACAGTGAAACAAAACACAAAATGTGCGTGATCTGTTTAAACCAGTGTTGCCAAAAAGATAATAGCTAAAAAATCACCCTTTATTTAATAAATAATTTAAGGATGTATTTTTTGTGTTTGCATAATGAAAATTTATCATACATAATTTATTTTCAATTAAGACGTTGGCGTAAAACAGTGGTTATATAAAGCTCTTACGAAGGGTGGAAATCGAATTGGAAAAGACAGAACTGCTGTTGCGAATCCATTTTCTGGACTGTGGTGATCTTAGCACTACGTCAGTAGGTTTTTCTATTGGAAATAGTTAGGTTAAGGCTTTTATTTGTACCGGGGTAAGGATGAAATGAGTACATTGAGGAAACTCTGGGAAAGAATTGATTTTTTCCTGTCCTACTACAAACACACATTACAATACTGGCGAATGGCAAGGATGGTGCTAATTCCTAAGGTGGGAATAATAAACTACACATCTAAAATTCTTCAGAGAGGAGACTTTTAGTCCGGCTAATATTTAAGGTTCTAGTGAAGTCGTCGTAGGATACTAGGCAGTGCGTGTAACAGCTAATTCTGGTTTTGTTCATCGTCAAAATTTGCAACGAACATTTTTTGTTGAGCGTTTAACTTTGATTTTATATGATGCATGTGTGCGTGCTTTGATTTCAATAGATCGTTCTCTCTCGCTCTCAATTTCTCTCTAAAATCTCAGGTCGTAATTGTTGTTGTTTTTTTTTACAAAAAAAGCTTTTCTTATGTTGTTAATGTAGTTGTTGTAGTTGTTGTTGCTGTTGCTATTCTTGGCTCGCTTACAAACAGGCTGGATTGGCTGGCTGGTTGTTTGTTAATATGTTGGCTTGGCCCCATACACACTACCTGTTTAGTGGGTTTAAGCCAAGCTTAAACGCAACAAAACCAGCTATAAGCCAACAACATATTAGCCAGCAACGATATCTCAGTTTCGATAACAGCAACAACAATAATAAGAAAAATAAAAAGCATTCAGCCAAACTTACGGGGCTAAAACAAACGACAACAACGCGACGAGACGAGACTTGGCTTGAAACAAAATTTCTTGTCTTCAGTTTTTCATAGACGTTGCTGGCGTGAATAACTGAAATTCAATTGAAAATTAAATTTGAAAACAAAACAAAAAAAAAAAATAAATTCACAAAAAAAAAAATTAAAACAAATTCACACTGAAGAGAAACGACGTATAAAATACAAAATAGCAACAACAACAACAATACCAAAGTGCGCTTAAAACGAAAAGAAAAGAAAAGAAAGAAAAATAGAAAAACAACGAGAAAGTAAAATAATATAGACTGAAGAGAGTGAAATTGCGGGCTTAAAAGATTTTTTTTTAATTTTTTAATTCTTTTTTTTTTTTTGCACAATATTTGGAAAGGAATCTATTGTTGTGGTTTCAACGAAGAAAAAATCCAAGAAAAAAAATTATAAAAAAAATTAAGCAATATTGAGAATTGAGAATAAAAAAAAAGGAAAATTTGAATACATATACGACAACAACCACAACCACAACGAAAATAATTGCAAATCCAACATTTAATTTAATTAATTAAAGTGTTTAGAAAAATTTAAAAGAAAACAACAAAAATTAATAAAAAAAATTCAAATTCTATTTGAATACCCTTCGCTCCCCCCATTCACTCGACAACGAATAGCTGAAATCAACCAAAAACAAAGTAAGAAAACGAAAAAAAAGTAACAAAACTAAGTATATTTTTTAAAGATTTTCCTTAGTTTTCATGAATTTTTCTTAAATAAGTTAAGTATTTAAGTTAATCTTTCAATAACTAATCGCTTAAAAAGATACAAAAAAAAAAAAAAAAAAATGAAAAGAAATGGAAAAAAATTATCTGTTGTTGCAAGTGATTTGGTTGCAAGTAACGTATCGAATTGTCTGTGCTTGTCTATGTATATTGTACTTTTGTAATCGTATGCGCCTTAATGAGTCCGTTTGGCTGACAGTCTAATTGTCTAAATGGTTGAATGAATAATTTAAGTGAATAACGATTAACCACTTAGACAATATGGATTTGATTGTAAAGATTGTTTCTTTTCCTTTACATTTTCATGCAACAATTTAATGACAGACCTTGTAAGGAATGCAATTTTGTTTCGTTTGATTTCTTTAAAGCATCAACTAATTTTTTGAACATCAATTTCTTAAATTTAAATTTAAACTCACATTTTATTTAGAAAGACTTACGGAATCTGGCGAAAGCCACTTAAGTGCGTGCTTATGCAAGTTTATCCTTTTGCTGAAATTTTGAACGAAATTTCCACATATCCGAGGACTCTATTAGAGCAGTTTCATGCTAAATATTGTTTCGGATTAATTGAAACACAGATTATTCCTCTTACACAAGGATTCTAAACATTTGTATATGTAAACTTTCAATGCCGAACTGGCTTTACATGTCACAAATGTCGTAAAAAGCTTACAGCAAGCGTACATTTACAAATGACTTACTTAAGTGATCATTACAACCCTTCATTCAGTATTACGACCTAGTTTCCCACACCACCCATGCTGCGTGTGTTGATTTAATCCATGAGTGACGGGACATTCAGATTAAAATCGACTCCGAACGACAGATTTTTTTTTTTGAGAAACCTTTCAATTTTGGCATGAAGTAAGACACTTTAAATTTTTTTCTCTGTAGGTCCTGCCACCCATGCATAAAACTAACAACATTAGTATTTTGAGAAGCTAGGTTGTAATCCTGACTAAGAGGTTGTAATAACCAATTAAGTAAGAAAGACATCTCAGCTGGATATCTATCTATTCTCATCCATAAACGAGCCTTTAATTAAAATAATATGTTTCTCTAAGAAAATTATACTGTTTTCAATAGACAGGAAGAAAAATGTAGCTAAAGCATTTAAATATCGATTATTGAAAAAGAAACTGATACCCGAAATACCCTATATATATATTATTTAGCATAGTAATTTTATTAGTAAATGCGATTTGAATGTCTTATTTTATAAAATCACAGAATTTTTTATTAAAAAATCATTATTTTTTATTGAACAAAACTCACGTTCGTGCGTAGAAAATATTCGATAACACAATACAATAAATTTTATCGGTTTTTTTTGTTTCTTTAAAATATTAAAAATTCTTGTCAAATAATTAAAGTAAAAAATGAACAAAAATTATTTAAATTTACACGTTTATTAACATTTAAAGAATTTTAATTAAAAAAGAAAAAAGATTCCATGATTGTTCATTATCTATTGCTTAAATTCATTCAATTTAAAGGAATAATTATTTAAAAATTAAATAAAAAATAATTTGTTTAATATTTTGAATTTTAAGTGTCATTGAATATATACAAACATGTTTAGTTTTATTATTATTAAAAAAATATATACATATACAAACGATGTATTATCATTAATAATATAATTGCCTTTAAAGGTCAAGCGAAATTGCGGCCTTAAGGTTAAATGGGTTGCACTTCAATTGCTGGCAACATATTAAATGGAGTGATGATTAAATTTATTATCAGGAATAAACTGGTTTTTATAAGGCTTAAAAGTATTATTTTTGTTAATAAAAAATTGTGGAAATGCTTGGGAATTTTCCCAAACAATTAATACCTCTAAAGGTCTGGCCCTTTTGCCGTGTATCACTCTGCTCAGTATCTATTTTGCTTGTGTTTTTTTGTTGTTTTTGTTTGCCTGTGCAGTCAGTTTTCTTATCTTAATTTTCTCAATTTTTGTTTTTGTTTTTTTTTTTTGTTTTTCGTTTTATGCTGCAGTTTGTCTTCTTTTCAGTTGATTTTACATTTCAATCGTTGATTGCAATAGTTTTGAATATTTTTTTTTCTTGTATTCTGTTGTTTTCTTAATCTATTTTGTTTTAATATATTTTCTCAAGTTTGTTTTCTTATTAAATTTCAATTTAATTAAGAAAAAATAGAAAAAATAAAGAAAGAAACCACAAAAATTAGACAAAAACTCAACAGCCATCAAAGAAAAATACACACACACAGCAAACAACAGGTATTTTAAGTTTTTTTTTGTTTTTTTTTTTTAATTTTATTTTAGGTCTTGCTTGATCGATGTTCAAGTGCTTAAGTGTGTATGTATGTTTGTGTGAGAGATTTCTGTGAGTTTAATCAACACATTCACACACATACACACAGGAAAATGAGTGGAAGTGCTAATAAGTGTTTGGTTTAGCAATGCTGCTTGCTTGTAATTGCCATGCTTTCTGTATATGGGAGTAAAAATAAAAGTTTTTTTTGTCTTCTTTTATTTTCGCTCCTTTCTCCAAGAAAGACTCTTTCTCTTTCTCCAAATTACAGGCATTTAGTTAATGTTTAGAGTTGTTAAAGCTGTTGTAATTGTTGTAATTGTTGTTGCTGTTACTGTTTAAACAGCCAATGAACATAATTATCAGTGTTAAAAGAAATGAAGAGAAAACAATAATAAAAACAAAAACAAAACACAACACAACACTTTCATAAATATTGCATGAAAAATACATATGAAAACAATAGCAGCACCAGCATAGAAAAGGTGTGTTGTTTTTGGTTTTTTGTTTTTGTTTTAATAACAAAGGGTTTTAAGAGAGAAATTACAAAAGAAATGTGTAATAAAATGCAATCAACAATAATAATAATAACAACAACGGCAATCACTATAAATGCATTTGTATAACAAAGTAATGTTGTTGTGTTTTCATTTTAACACTCTGTTTATACATAATTTTACAGTGACAAACATTTCAACATGCTGTTTAACATAATGTGAGTCAAAGTGTTTCTCTGTGGGTAGTAAAGGGGGGTAATACTTAATTTATATTCGAGTGTATGTTTTCGTTTATCAAAAATATCACAAAATCTATTACACAGCGTTTTATTTTTTTGTGTATTTGGGAATGCATTCAAAACAGATTTTTAAATAGAAAATAAGGAGAAAAAAACACAAAAAGTAAAAGAAGCAGAAGATAATGTAAGAAAATAATAATGAAAGAAAAACGTCTTATCATTGTTCTGTAATGTTTTCAGCCAAATGTCATTTCTAAAAAGTCAAATACCAGTAACAACGTTGACGTTAATGAGATATTTAAGATGTTTTACCGTTTTAGTCATGTCCGTCTGTTTTGTTTCTTTTTGTATCAGCATAATAAGCTGTAGCTTTGCAACATGGTTTCTTTATTATTTTCGTTTTTATTATTTTCGTTTTTGTTTAATTTAATAAATAATAAATTTTAAAGGTTCCGCATTCCGTTATATCTTCTTTTTGTTGTTGTTGTTGTGGCTATTATTGTTATTGTTATAATAATTTGGTTACGCATCGTAATTATCACGCTATGGCTTACTGCCATAAATTTTTTGAGTGTATGGTACTTGCATTTATTACCAGAGATTAATAATAAAATTATTAAAAAAAAACAACAACTGATTAAAGAAACGGAAACAGTTTTTTTATTATTAAACTGCTATTCAATTTATTAATTAATTATTAATGCATTTATTTTGTTGTTGTTGTTGTCGTTTTTTTCCTTGTTACAACTTCCGATGCTTGAAATTGGTTTTTAAATTTCCGAAAAAAATTTCTTGTTTTTCTTTAAGGCTTTAACGTTTATAATATTGTCAGATAATGGGAAATTATACCAGTTTGAAGCTTTTTAATAGTTAATCACAAAAACAACAATAACAGCAAAAAAGAAAAGAAAAAAGGTTTAACAAACTTTTACTAAAGGACTGGAGAAAAAACACCATTTCCATAGGCAATTCAGAAATTTATAATTAATTATGAAATGTGACTTTTATTTAGATTGAGAAACTGTAAGAGAAATGCCTCGCATTCAACTCAAACATACACGGTTTTGTTCGATCTGGTTTTAGCATTTTTAAGTTAATTCCCTGTTGCCTGTGCCATACAATTGTACTTGATTTTTATAAACTTCTATTCATTCAAATCTTTCATTGGATAATGAAACAAGCAGCAATCAATCGATATCAGGTGCAGAAAGTTAGGTCGAGTCAGTAGCGATCTCATCTTCGCTGGTTGACTCATTTAATTGATCATTACAAACCTTTAGTTAGGACTGCAACCTAACTTCTCACACCACTCATGTTTGATGTGTTACTTTTTATCCATGACAGGCGGAACCTACAGATTTTTTGAGTAGTTTTTCATGGCAATTCTGTTATGTCAGTAGACTGCTGAGAGAAAGTCACAAAAATAAATATTTCCTTATATTTCGTTTTGTTCGAGATGTCTGAGCAAGGGCTGAAACCATGGGCTGTCATCTAATAAGCCAACACGCTGCCTACTAGACTACGGCGACTTCAAAAACACTTCTAATGATACCAACAGAATTCAGATCTCTTAAAATCTTAATGTACTTTGCCGAAAAACTTCTGGATGTCTATGGTAAGCTAAATGACGTTGTAAAGCTGTCAGATTCGGGGAAAAACGAAATCTCCGCACATTGTATGCTATCTTAGTTACTTCTTACTTAGTTATTGTGTTATATTGCCGTAACAGGACCTGAATTAATTATTCTTTTAAACGTTTTACCAGTTAAATTTGCAATTCAATTTAAATTAGAACACTGTATCAACTAGAATTCCGATAATTTATAATCGATTACAATTTCTTAGCACACGTTCTCAACTACATTTTCTCAACGATTATGAAGTCTACCTGCTATTCAAAGTCTATTCCATAATTAAAAACGATAATTTCATTCACAGATTTTTTTTTGTTTTTGTTTTTTTAATTTTTATTACACTTGTTAGCAATCAAATATTATGATTCATTACCATCATTACCATTATTATTGTTATTATTGTTGCTACTGGTATTATGTAACAAATTTTTGCTCCCCACTGTCTCGTTTGAAAGGCAGTAATGCCATTAAGGGTTAGTTGTTTTTAGTTTGTTGTTTTTGTTTTTGATTTTTTTCTAATAGAATTCTATTAAAAATAATTTTTCCAGTTTAACTATGAAATTAATTTCCCTTCATAATGCAATATTATTGATACGTTTTTTTTAATTATGCCAATAAATTATTCTCCAATTAATTCAATTATAATTAAAAATAATTAATTTCGCATTAGATTGATAGATGGAAGGGTGAAAGATGCAAAAAAATAAAGATTACAATTCCCGCACAGTGGGCAATGGTGTAAACCCCAGGCTCAGACATGTTGAACAAAACTAAATAAAAAAAATATTTTTTCAACGACTTCCTTTTCCAGCAGTCTTCCGTCAATCAATCTGAGAGCAAAAGAAAATGGCCATGAAAAGTTTCTCAAAATTCTGTCTTTAAACTGTAGGTGCCGTCACTCATGTGTGAGGAACTAGGTTGAAATCCTGACTACATACATACATATCTGGTCATTACAACAACTTCCTCATCCAGCAGCCTTCTGGCAATCGCTCTGAGAGCAAAATCATGAAAAGTTTCTCAAAATTCTGTCTTTAAACAGTAGGTGCAGTCACTCATGTTTGAGAAACTAGGTTGTAATCCTGACTACATACATACATAATAATTGGTCATTACAACTCTTTAGCCAGGATTATGGACCTAGTTTCTCCGACCACTTACATATGTACGTTGTGTCAGTTAATTTTTGTCCATGAGTGGCTGGACCTACAGTTTAAAATCGATTCCGAACGACAAATTTTTTAAAAAACTTTTCATGGCAATTCATGGCAAAAGAAAGAAAATAATTTTGAGAAATCTATTAAGAAAATTATTTGTTTGAACAAACCCGCAAAAAAAATACAAAGAAAAAATACAACTTTTTTTAACACGTCTAGTTTAAAATGGCTGCTGACAAGATCAAGGTTCACTTGAATTTCTATTTCGTTTAATTAAAATTAAACGAATTAAACATTTAAATGAAAGCGAAGATAAAAATCTAAATTTTAAGTTGAAATCTTTGAAATGAATTAACATTTCACTTTGAGTGTAATTTTTAAAACATTATGCTTAAATGGAGCTCAGTCCGTTAGTGAGTGAGCGAGTGAACTACTACTGATTGATCATGGTGATGAAATATTTAAATTTATAATTCACCTGATTCATGATAAAACAACATAAACTGACGATTTATAAATACGTTTTTTGTTTGTTTAATTTTGCCTTTCACATTAAAATTATGCTGCTGCTGCTTTGAATGAATAAATGATTGAATTGAATATGAGATGTTGTTGTTCGTATTGTTGTATGCATTATGCTGAAATTTTTTAGATAATTTTTTTAAGCCATTATTATGAATATTCGTATTCATTGGTAATCGGTTTTTTTTTCATTTCTTAACTTTACTTCTTCTTCTTCTTGGTTTTCTGTTGATTACCTTGGAATTTAACTGCAGTCAGACGGTCGGTTGAGCAAACATAAAAATTTAACGAAAAAAATAAAAAATAGAAAAAATAGTTAAAAAACTACAATAATTTTTATTATTAACGAAGGAAAATATAAAAATACAAAAACAACAAAACAAACACTTTCTTTAAGTTAAAAATTTTTTTTATTTACTTATTACAGTGGGCCAGCAGCATAACTAAAAGGACTTTATATTTTAACAATTTTTGTTTTTTTTTTATAAAATGGAAACAAAAAGTTATTAAAAAAAATCATAAAATTGTTTATAATTTTAAATAGCAAATTAATTTTGAAAAGCTTTTAAAAATAGGAAATAAAATTTGCATTTTTAACATTTAAATTTATATGCAAAAAAATTATTGATTTTTGAATATACAATTTCGAAATAAATTTTTAATTTTTATAACATTTTTATTTTAAGTTTTTGCCAAGCATGACTCACTAACGTGGGCTGCATAACTTTCACTGAACATTTGTGTTTGTTTTGTGTTAATACTTATACACTGCAGGAGAAAGTAAAAGAAATATTTCAAGCTCTTCTACACCACTGTATATTATGTCATTGAAATATGCTAGATTTCTTTAAAAAACTAAGATGATTATATATTTTTCTTAAAAAAAAAACATATTCATTCATAAATAACTGCAAAATGTATAGATAAATACGAGGGAAGTTTGAAAATTTCCAAAGGAAGAGAAATATTTTTTGCCATCACTTACAGTGTTGGAAAAAATAATAGGGACACTTAAATTTTTCAATATATTCTTATATTTTTATTTACTTTTCCATAAACATTACAAAGTATATACATTAAATTAAAGGTATTCAAATAGTTTAACTAATAAAATAAAAATAAATGACTAGGTCCGCCAAATTCTTAAAAAAAATATAATTTATTTGAAAAAGGCCTGGAAAAAATAATAGGGACACTTTATGTGATGCTAAAAACATGTATATTTTGTTAAACATTACCATCATTTCCAGATATTATTTCAATATTTAGTTGAAGTACCTTTCATTTTTATTACTTCCTGACAGCGACGATTCATAGATCCCACTAGATTCGCACAGACGTCAGGGAGAATTGAATACCATGTCTCCGGAATTTTTTCCCACAATTCCTGTTTATTTTTTGATTTAAAGTTGCCGATTTTATTTTTTAGGACTCCCCAGAGATGTTCAATGGGGTTTACGTCCGGTGATTGGAACGGCCACTCCATTACAGGCACCTCATTCTGTTGAAACCACAATTTGACGCGTCTAGCGGAATGCTTGGGATCATTGTCTTGCATAAATTCCCATTTAAGTGGCATTTCCTCCTCGACAAACGGAAGCATTTTATTCTGTAGAATATCTAGTAGTCAGCTGCACACATTTTTCCCTGAATCCAAACAATAGGGCCAACGCCAGATGACGAAATCCAAGATTGAAATAAATTCATTATTTAAAGAAAAAGGCTTTCCGAACAGAAATTTTAATAGGGAAACAGATAGCCATCCCTAGTCTAATAATTTATATTGTTATTCGTTAAATTTTCAGAACGACCCTCCTAAAACTAATTGTTTTAAAATGGTGAATTCCTGAAATTTATCTTCGTTTTAATTTATTTTGGAAATGGTTGTTGAAAACCATCGTATCGCAAATTTTTATATTACGTTTATTGTTTTTTTCCCCCTTTCTTTTGTTTTAATTTAATAGATTTTTTATTCATTTTAAATTATAAACAACAATCAATTAAAAATAAAAAATCGTATAACAATTTTTAATTTTAAATTTAAATGAAGATTTTTGAATGAACTTTAAACGAATGAAAGCTGGTTTTAAAATTGCACAAACAACTGGTTTTCTTTTGTTGATTTGTGATTTTCAAAGAAAACATCATAAATTTAATTATTTATTATTATTTGATTAAGATATTCTGCAGATATTCTTTTGTTTTTTTTTATTTAGAATTTAAAAACAGATACGCATTAAATATTTGCTGAGTCAAAAGATTTATATTTTGACACGTTTTGCAACAATGTTTCTGAAATCAAAAAGAAATTCCATTATATTTTTCCTCTCTTAAAAATATGCTCATTTGTCCCACTGTACTTTAAATCTTTGTACAGCCAAACATGTATGTGTGTATGTCGTGTGCTATTTACTCAGTTAATTGTGAGTTAAACTGAGCACAATGTATCTCAAAATTTTTAAAGCCGAAATAAAAATGAAAAAAAATTTTTTTTTTTATTTTTCAGTTTTAAAAAATTAAATAAAAATGCCTGTAAAGTGCTCATAACACTTCAAACAACGTGATTTGACTGTAAATTTTACACAAAAAACTACTCAAATAACGAAGAAGTGGAAGAGAAAAACTTAAAAAAAAACTTGAAAAAAAAATAAATCAAAACGAAACGAAACGTTTTAAACACAGATTTTTAAATATAAAAATATAACAACAACTAATAACAATTACAACAACAACTAATAAATGAAGAAGAATATGAAATATTTAACAAAAAACACCAACAACAACAACAACCACGAACAATCAAATCAAAATCAAAATCAAAATTGTAATAATATATGCAACTTTTACTAGTGTTTTCTTTTTATTTTTTTTCTTTCTTTGTTGTTGTTGTTGTAAATAAATGCCTTTTTTTTGTTAAATGAAAATATATTTATTTAAAGCCACTTTATACATAATTTATTATAATAAATATTCAAAGTAAGTTCGAACGTTTGACAATTTATCTAACGGGCTCTGCCTCCCTCTCTCTCTGTCTAACTCTTCATTCCACTCTCTTTGCCTTCCCCATAAACTTTCTCTTGGTTGGTCTTTTTTTCTATTGCTTAAGAAACTTTATTTAAATCGATACGAAAAAAAACACTTTCTGTTGAAGCACAGAAAACAACGTTAAACGACAGGCGTTAAGCGTCTGTCATTAGCTTTTAGTTTTCCTTTGCATTGTATTGAAACGTGAGCACAAACTGATCTTTTAGAAAACAACCTGCTTAACAACAACAACAACATCAAATTTATTCATTTGACCTCGGTCAAGGTGGCCAACTGGAAGATAATATTGTTAAACAAATAGTGTGTGTTGTTTAGTTTTTTTTTTTTGTGGTTTTATTTTAAAACAAAACACACTTTTTATGTGTCTCTGCCTGACAGTTTCTCTAGCGTCTCATTATTAGATTTATTTGTCGCATTACAGATTTTTTTTTTGTACCCTACACTACACAATACTTATATATGCATGTGTTGTTATTCATGGGTTACACTATTGAGAATTTCCCTCAAGCCTCCTGCATTACAAGTCGGTATGCTTGATCTATTTACGAGAAAGCAGAAACTTCTCAAATGGAAGAATATTCAACTTCTGCTTGAGGTAATGTGACAAGAAATGATTGCAAAATACTATATCGGAAATATTAATGGATTGTCTATGAGCCATTTATTTCACCCTTCCTAGATACTTTACCTCCATTATCTTTAGTTTTATATTCATTAAGGAATTGAATATTTTTGTGTCCATAGTTTACCCCTTTACCCAGATCCACTTTGATCTATTGGGTACATGCTCAGCGCTATATCTACAGGATGATAGACAATCCAACGGTATCGTGTAAAGTTTTGTGCTAATTCCTTGTGAATTCGTCTCATACTCACTAAATATTCTGAAGTTTTACCGTGAAAATAGATTAGTACATACTCAATTATTACGTTAGTAATTATTATTGTTATCAAAAATAATTGCTTTTAATGGAGCCTGACTCTCAAGTATTCTTTTTCGTCAGTAGAAGTATTAAATATCTAAATAAAGGGTATTTTTTATAGAGGTATAGAACTTTAAGTTGTCATTACTTTTCAAGATGGCGACCGATTTAACAGCTGCCAAGTGATTTATTCTCAGTTTGGTTTGGCAATTCATCATGAATAGACTCACGCCTGAACAACGCTTGCAAATAGTGCAATTTTATTTCGATTTATTGAAAGACACGTTTGGTGACCGCCTAATTTCACGTTTTGGACATGTGAATAGGCCTCCAAGATCTTGTGATTTAACACCGCTAGACTACTTTCTGTGGGGCTATGTAAAGTCATTGGTCTATGCGGTAAAGCCACAAACGCTTGACCATTTGGAAGACAACATTCGCCGTGTTATTGCCAATATACGGCCACAAATGTTGGAAAAAGTCATCGAAAATTGGATGTCCAGATTGGACTACATCCGCGCCAGCCGTGGCGGTCATATGCCAGAAATCATATTTAAAATGTAATGCCACAAGATTATCTTTCGGATAAATAAAATTCATGTCAATCGAATAATCCATCGTTGTTTTATTGCAACTTAAAGTTCTATACCTCTATAAAAAAACACCCTATATTTGGTTTACAATGGGTCAACTTGACCTCCGGGTACTGTACTTGTCTCATTTGACATGTACACGTCCTCTAACCTAAATATTTGGTGTTACGTATCGTCTAATAGCATAATCAAATGCGTACCACCGGTAGGTAGTACACGTCACCCGATGTGGGAACTAGGCAGTCTGGTGCGGGCCACCGGTGGCACACGCCTGCGTGAACGTCTTAAGCGTTTTAAGGGTGTACTTTGTTGAACTTGGCTATTGTATTGTATAGTTCGATAGGTACCAGATCGAACGGTAATTGTCTGGCACGACATATTTATTTTAATGACACAGAACTTTGCTTTAAATAGAGTACCTTCGAAACCGTTATGATTGTGTGTAATCGAGTTGCTTCTTTTTGTAGTTAAGAAAATTTAAATAATTTGTAATTTTTTCCCCCTTTTGTTAGTTGCTATTTGCTGTTGTTGTTGTGTATTTATATTATTTTTTGCAATTTTTTTTTGTTGTTTTTTCAATTCAATAGCAATTTAATACACGTATAGTGATTAGCTTAGCTAGTGCTGTGCTGACTATTGTTGTTGCTAGCATTTATTTTTTTGATGTTTTTTTTTCTTTTCTTTATAAACAATTTCTTACTATAATAGACCCTTTTTATTTATTATTTATGTCTATTAAAAAAAAAAAAAAAAAAAACATTTATTTTGCATTTTTTCTAAAGCACTTGTGTGTACTTTTAACCCCTATTAACTGCGAGTGCAAAAAAATGAAAAAAAATAAAAAAAAAAATAAAATTAATTAAAAAAATTTTTAAATTATTTGTCATTTAAAATTGTTGGCTTTTAAAATACAAATATTAAACAAACAAAAAAAAAATAAAAAACAAATAAACTGAGATGATTAAATAAAGATTATTTCTGATTTTACTGGTGGCCTTAGCCAATCCATAGTTTTGATAACAATTCATAATTCAATGTTAAAAGAACCTCCCGACCATTTACGTTGCTCAAGCCTTAAATTGTTATCCAAAAGACAAAAGAAAAAAACAAAAATTAATTACCTTTGAAATAAAAACAAAAAAAAAAGCGAGAAAATTATTAACGTCAAGGTCGCATGACTAAGGGGGAAACAATCAAAATTCATTGACGACAGTCAAGTTTAATAGTTCAACTCAGCCATTATAGTCTAGAAACAACCAAAACAACCATAAAAAATGAATGAACAATGCATCATAAAAAAAGGGCCCCTGGGTAACACTGTCATCAAAAGTCAATTCAAAAAAGACAATAGACTTGGACGACAAAAAAATCCATAAAAATGACCAGGTTATGTAATGTTTTGTTATTGTTTTTCGTATGCACAATTGCTTCTAATATTGCAGGGCATTTGGATGGAACTGAAAAAATATGCTAATGTGGGGAATGATGCAGAAGAGAGAGAGAGAGAGAGAGAAAGAGAGAGTCTGTTTCAACTGTAGGTGACAAGAAAAGGTTTACAGCAAAAATACTGCACCTAAGTAATGTATTTTCCCATAAGGCCCTAAGTTAGTATTCACCGAATGCTCCACATCAACCATGTTCTGGCTGCTAATTATATACAGTGTATACATAAGTGGTGGAACCTACAGCTTAAATTCGGCTTCATGAGGTTTTCAAGGATGACTGCAGCATACTTCAGGCAGAGGTCTTCGCAATCTTGAAGGCTATCGAGAGCATAGCTGGTAGGCCTACTTCGGATTCGGAATCTTACATGATCTTCGTTGACAGTCCGGCTGCCCTAAGGGTCATTGCGTCGGTCTGGTGCAAATCACAGTTCCTATGCAAGTGCAAGGAGTCGTTAAGGACTTTTGGACCACATGCTCTCGTTAGATTAGGTTTACTTTCTGAGGGCGATGTGATAGTTGATCCTAATCCCTCAATCAGCCACCTCTACGGCCTCATTAAGGGATGGGCGTTGGGGGAAAGGATCGGATTGTTATGTTTCTAGGTGTCTATGGGCTGCTATTGACAGTGTGAGAACAGGTTGGCTTGGATAAGGGAACTGTGAGATTAGATCGCTGACAAAGATCTGGAACAGAGCCCAGCCGCACTATTGCAGGGTATGATGCGATGAGGAAGAGTTGGAGATTATCGAACAGCTCCTCTGTAACTGTCCAGCCGTTAGTAGGTTGAGGTTGAAAAACTTGGCAGGGGCTTCTTCTTCTGTGTCGCGAACTGACATAAAGGCTCTCCATAGATTCATTATTAGTTTGAGCCGGTTGAGAGGTGCTAGGGCATCAATAGTTTAGTCGCGCTTTCTTGTGTGTTTTGTTAATCTGTGTAATTCCTCTGCTTTCTCATTCTACTTTTCCTACTTTCTCTGCTTTTTCCCTATCTTCCCTATTATCCTTTCCCCTTTGGGACGTTGTACAATGAGTCAACTGCACAGCCGGATATTATACTTGTCTCAATTGGCAAGTACACGTCCTCTAACCTGAAACCTACACTAAACTTTTCATGACAATTTTATTTTATTCTCAGAGTTTTTGTCAGAAATCTGCTGAGAGGAAGTCGCCGAAGAAATATTTTTTATCAAAAGGACTGGGGTTTAAACAACGGGTTCACGTTTAATAAGCCGACTATGGCGTCTTTTCATAAGATTTCTTTGTATTCAGGATTTCGGTGTTTGAACACGGCAGAGCTTGTCATACATATGTCATGGACATGCCTATTTATTCTTCAATTAGCCTGTATTTGCTGGCATGTATGGCATTAAACAAATTCGCTTTGAAAGATAGCAGAATCTTTGCTAATTTGAACAATTGAAGTCAAAGCATTTGAAAAAATAATTGTTTTAATAGGTATTGCGTGCGTATGACCCCCTTTAAAATAATTAATAAATTTTGTTTACTGCTGTGTGTTTGTTGTTGTTAAGTTATGTAATTTCTAATTTTAGTTCTTTACATTTTGTGTGTGTGTGTCAGTCAGTTAGTTGGGCATAAAATTTTCAATTTTTATGCAAACGAATTGCATAAATTTTGAGTTTGAAGTGTCTTAGCAACACGCATCTTTTCAAAAGCATTTGTAGACGACTACTAAAGGAAATGTGTAGATGAGAGCTGTTAAAAATTTAAGATTTTTGTTATAACAGCTTTCGAAGAGTTTGCAAAAAAAAAGAGAAAATTTTTTTAAAAAATTAGTAAAAGTGTTGAAAAAAACAAAACTGCTAAAAGGGTCGGCCGGCTGGCCATAAATAAATTCCATGAATTTTATTCATACACTCACTCACTCAGTTAGTCAGTCAGTCATAGTACAGTCCGACATACTTTCAGTCATATGCACATTCATTCATTCATTCATTCATTCAGTCATTAACATTGTTTTACTTACTTTTACTTGAGGCTATTAAATGGTCAACATTATGGGTTTTAACCTTGATAACATGACACAAATAATGTTTAAAAAAAAAGTGCAAAAAAAAAATTACGAAAAAATCAACATGATTTACAACAAAAAAAAAAAAAACAGAAGAGAAAAAAACAGAAAAATCATTAAAAAAATAAAAATTTTGTTAAGTGATGATTTCGCTGTTTTATTTTATGTTTTGCTAAACCTTTTTTCTTCTTCTGCGTTGTTTTGGCCATTATTTATAACAATTGGCAGGCAGCATCATTTGCTTCAATATTTACTTTTTGGAAGCTGCCTAAAAAAAATCTCTGAACTTGAATTTTTTTTTCAATCAAACAACAACAACAACTAAACTGAAACATATAATTTTATTTATTTTTTTTAATTCTAAATTATCCAAAAACTGGTATATTTTTTTGAATTTTTTTTCTGTTTTGTTTGGAATTTTTCTTCCAACCCCGTGTTGCAATAATTATTTAGACATGAGAGAACAAGAAAATAATTAAATTGATGGCTAAATGGAAAACATAAATAAATAAATAAAATTAAATCAATTAAAGAATGAATGAATGAAAGGAAAAAAAAACAAAATGGAAACAATTAGCATATGACCTTGTTTTCTTAACGAAAGATAAAATAAATGGAAAAATAATTATAAATTATCAGGTCCTGCTGCTTTCCAAAAAAATAAAAATTAATTCATTACATAGTATATTTAAAATAGGCTGCTGAGGACATGCTGCATTTCATCGGTGTTTGCCCTCTATATACAGATCTTAGAAGAAAATATTTTGGAGAATCTGTTCTATGCTCAGATGACGTTATCAATTTGCTGAATGGTCGAAGAGTGAATTTTTATATTCTATATAAATATTTGGAAGTTTCTTTAAGATTTAGAGAAATGGTTTTAAATGAATTTAATTGATTTTAATGAAACATAGTTATCGCATTTATGTGTGTTTATAAATATTAATAATATTGTAGCTTCTTATTGCCAATCTGGCTCACAACTCTTATGTTATGCCATATATAGATATTATACATATCTTTTATTTTTCTAAAATGTCAAACCTATGAATATAATCATGAAATAAATATGTACATATATCTATTAACTAAATAAAAAAAAAAAAATAAAAAGTAGTATATTTAAAATATATTAAAAAAAAATAAAGTTACAATTTAGTTGTTCAAATTTGAAGGCTTCCAAATCATATTGCCTAAGGCCTAAAGCAGTTTTTATCCTTGTAATTTTTTTAAATACCCACCGTTTCAGATTTCTTTTTAGTTTTGTAAATATACTTACTTAATTGATCATTGTAACCCTTCAATTAGGACTACAACCTAGTTTCGCACACCACCCATGTTGGCTTGATCTACAGCTTAAAGTCGTTTCCAAATTCCAGAATTTTGCAAAACTTTTCATGACAATCTTATTAACTCTTAGAGTTTTTTTTTTCCAAAAATGAGGTGAGAGTTAGTTGCACAAAGGAATATTTTTTTCCATATGTAGTCCACATGTCTGAACTGGGGTTTGCATTACGGCCTCTCGTCTAGTAAGCCAACACACTATCCAATACCTTTTGTTTAATGATTTCTAAAGGTTAAAGGTTCCAATGAACCCCGCGATATGACTTCCCAATGAATTTTAGGGCATCCATCCCAGAAAGGGAAGACTGTAAGAGACTTCGTACAAATTTACACCGATGGCTCCAAGCTGGAGGGAGCCGTTGGGTGTCGAATTTATTCGGGAAATCTGGTCAAGGCTCCATTAGAGACGCGCGGCGGTAAACTCCAAAGAAATAAGCTCAGCACTGTTATCGGGTTTATTACAGAGCATTGTATTATAGGAAGTCGCCGTGGTCTAGTAGGTAGTGTGTTAGCTTATTAGACGAAAGGCCCGAGTTCGAATCCCAGGCCAGACATCAAAAACAAAAATACAAAAAGTATTTCTTCGGCGACTCCCTCTCAGCAGATTTCTGGCAAAAACTCTGAGAGTAAAAATTGCCATGAAAAGTTTCTCAAAAATCTGTCGTTCGGAGTCGACTTTAAACTGTAGGTCCCGCCACTCATGTATAAAATTAACGCACACAACATGAGTGGTGTTGAGAAGCTAGGCCGTAATCCTGACGAAGGGTTGTAATGGCCAATTATGTATGTATGTATTATGAAGGGAATGAAGAACCAGGAAACGTATTTGAAACCTATGGCTGTTATTGCATTCCAAAAGAAAATCTAGGTGCTTATCAAATACTATGGAACGAGCTATCCTTAATGACCCCAACTAATATCGTGTAGTTTGCCTGGGCAACAGGATTTTGAAGGATATTGTAAAGATACCCTGTAGGCTTGTTTGTATTCCACATATTTTGTTGTTGCAATTATAATTTCGAACAATTTAATTTCAACTGAAGATTAAAATCTCATGTAATGACTAATTACGGAACTACGGCTTAAATCAAGAATTCTTTGTGCTGTATTACATGAGTGAATGGAATGTTTTTTTTTTTTGAAATCTTTTACAAGATCATGTAAGTTTAATCGCTGAATTATTTTTTCTTTATTGCGGAAGAGTTAAATTCGAAACTGAAGGTATTTTTGTTTATTTTTAAATTATTTATTTCTTTTTGTTGTTGTTTTTTTCTTTTTTGTTTTTTTAATAATTTATGTATGTGGTATTATTACTGTTGATACCACCTTGAACTTTAAACACAACATTCGCATTGATGTGGAAATATTTTTTTATTTTTATCTCAACTATAAAAATTAAAAATAAAAACAGAGAAATAAAAATGACGGCGGAAAGGGTTTAATTTTGCTTTGTTTAGCTTCTAAAGAAAGAATTTTTAAAAATTTTACGACTGAAAAAAGTAAAGAAAAGAGAAAAACATTTAAAAACTAGTTTTACATAGTAAAACACAAAGAACTGTAATTAATAAGATTGAAGAAGAGATGCTTGGGCAGATTCTAAAGAATACTTTTGGCAGAGATGCCAGATGAGTTGACTAGCAATCAAATTGAGAGCTAGGAGTACCGATATTTCCATTCAAAAATTATTATATGTACATATATCTTGGCTTATCAAATTGCCAAAAAAAAAACGTTTCAAAATAAGCAAAGCTTAACAATTTGCCCTCAATATGCCTGTATGTTGCTGTTGTTGTTGTTGCCGAATCACGTAATTCCATAGATAAGCAGCCGTTAATCAAGTAAACCGCAGCTAATTTTTTATTTCCGTTACAAACCGTATGATAAACTCATGAGAAAAATTATCACACAGCATAAGTATCACGGTATAAGTGAACCTTAATCACGGTGAATTTAAAGTAAAATTCACATGACCACACAAACCGATAGAGACAGAGAGAGAGAGAGAGAGTGATAGATAAGATGGTTTCGTTAGCCTGTTCGTTTATATGTTTGCTGCTATTACATGCTGGCGATTTACAAGTTGGCCAACTTGTTGTTGTTGTTGTTTGCCAATTGATAAATAGTTTTTTGTCTTATTTTTGGTTTTCTTAGTAATTTTTATTTTATTTTTTGGTTTAAAGAAAACCAGAAATTGCAATAATTACCACAGCCAAGTTACATACTTACATACTTACTTACTTGCAATACTTGCACTATGTGATTTGTATCTATCCGAATCGAACTACTACTGTAAATGTGTATTTGTTTGTTTGGCTGAGGCTTTGGCTTAATACTGGTATTCCAGTTGCATGGAATAAGTCAGTCGTGCGTGTTTCAGCATGTACCACAACAACATATTCACCATTTTAACCACACACACAGTCGCACACACACACCAGACATCATGCCACATCAACTCCACCATACTATTTAGACCTATAATTGGTCTTGGATATCATTCTCAATAATGTAAACATATGCATACGTACATACATAACTGTCATATATGAATCATTTCACCTGCGAAAAAACAATGAAAAGTTCAATGATCGTTATTACAAAAAAAAAAACAAAAAAAGAACACAATTTGTTTTTTTTGTTTGTTTTTGTTCTTGTGCCGGAAAATATTTAAATTTTATTACGGTTTCTTCTTCTTCTTCTTGATATATGCATTATAAGTATGCGTTACGTGAGTAAAATTTTAAATAAAATCGTTCAATTTCATAAACTCATTTCTAGACTCATTATTTACAGCTGATTTAAATTTCCAAGATCATGCCTTCCTTCAAGTGGCTGAGATGTGTAATGACTTTTAATTCGTTATTAAGTTGTAGGAAGGGCTACAGTTTAAACTGTGATAAACCGTTGATATAAAAATCGATCATGTTTGATGGAAAGACAAGCTCAAGTTCACTAATTTGTTGGTGTTTTAAATAGAAATCCATTATGTTTCCCTCCATAGTAACTTGAGTCCTTGGCATTTTCAAAAGCTGCTTTAGAGGCATATTTTTTACTAGACAACATTATTCGTTCTAGTTTCAGTTAGTCGCCGTAGTCTAGTAGGTAGTGTGTTGGTTTATAACACGGAAGGCCAGGGTTCAAACCCCAGGTCAGGCATCAAAATGAAAATATTAAAAATATATTTCTATCAAGAACTCTGAGAGTCCAAAAAATTGCCATGAAAAGTTCCTCAAAAATCTGTCATTCGGAGTCGACGTTAAACTTGTAGGTCCCGCCACACACACAACATGGGTAGTGTGAGAAGCTAGGCCGTAATCCTGACTGAAGGGTTGTAATAACCAATTATGTATGAATTTCAGTAAATCAGGTATCAGGCGGAACTAAGCATGTGTGTATAGGTCTTAATCAATTGATGAACAGTTTCTGCTTTTATGCCAATGCCTCCTCTCTTTGTCCTAGCTTTGGATGGATTCCATTCTATGGCGTCCACATGCGAGAATATGTTTATTCCCTAGCTGTTTTCAACATTTTTATTTCACGATTCGCGCCGTGCATGAACGGATTTTTGGCCAGAAAATGCTTAGAATTCTTTGGAGACTGTGTCAAGTCCAGTCAAAGACCTTCTTTGCCGTTATCCCTTAAAACCAACCTAACCAACGTTAGGGTATTTTCCGCATGGTGGCCAATTGAAGTTGTCAAAACGTTAAATTACTCTTTTAGAAGACCTCTCAGCCAATGAAGCCAAAACTAGTCTTGTTGTATGGCTCTAGGCACCGTACGTAGTACGTAATACTTTGCATTGGAATATGGTGTACCTCATTAGGCATCCTGTTTTGACGATTTGAATTCGAGTTCCGAACAGGTTTTTGCAATTCAAATAATATGGTGATATGGTGACGCTTGACTTGAAGGTTATGGCAGTTGCAGGCGGTCACGTAAACCAATAAAACACTTTATTTTTCTTGAACATATGGTTGATTTATAATACGCGTTGAACTTGGCTTAGAATTGAAAACAAAGAAATTTCAAAAGAATTCTATTTTTAAAGAAAGAAGAAATCCGTCGGGCAAAAACCTGAACAACATTTAATTAAGCGGTATTAATGACCCGCTGTCTGGGCATAAACTGTGATAAAAAGAAAACCACGCCACACAGATCAACCATATCAGTCAGTGCGAATTAAAAGTTCAATGCACTGCCCAAAATTCATTGGCAAGTGATTCATTGGCAGGCAGCATTTCCTTTTTATATGAAGAAATAAGTATGATTGGATCATTTTATATTATTTGATTGAAATTCATATTATTTTTTTGCAATTTAAGTTTCAACTTAAGCTTGTAACTTTTTGAATCTCAAATAAATTCAAAAAACTTTTAAATGTGAAATAACCCCCGCACATAAATTATTGTGTGGTGACTTATAAGCATGCCTCCAAGTGGTACATTTTTGTTGCAAAAATATATATAAAAAAAAGAAGAGAAAAATAAAATTACTTTGGTTGTTCATATAATTTCATTCGATATTATCGCAATACCAGAAATACCAGCATATTTTTTGTATTCAAAAAAAAAATCGTAAATTTTTGCTTTAATTCTCTTGGCTTTGGTGACACGTTTTACAAGATTTTTTTAACGACATCTTAATAAATTAATAAATAAATACTAAACAAATCTCTTTTTGTTTATATTGAAATTTTTTTTTTTAAAATTTGCACAAAAAAAAAACTACGATCGTTAACATCGTTAATTATGGAATATAACCGGCATATACATATGTATGTATGTAGATTGCCAATTTGCTTTGAATAATCATTTGAATGCATTGGCATATGTCGGTGTGTGTGTATGTAACTGAATATAATTAAGTGTTGCCAAATAATTGAATAAATTTTGCTGAATCAAAAATTGAAACAATTTCGATATTTCGTTATGAATTTTGACCCATATTTTCAATTTTAAAATAAATTAAGAAAACAATTTTCGATATCGATAACATAGAAAAATAATATTAAAAATATTGGTAATGCACTTTAACGCTCCCAATAACACCTTTAGCATTGTCTAAAGCCTCATTTTATTCAAGCATGTACGTATAGACAGACACACTCATACAATTTGAACAAAATGTTCACAAGTGAATTCAATTTTTATTCATTTTTATTTTTTTAAATATTCAAATGAATACAAAACATTTTATGATTTAATAAAATCAAAACTCAAATGACAGCAACAACAACAACCGAGCAACAACAACAATAAATTCATTTCGTTGAACATATTTTTAAGTAATAAAACGTCGCCTAAAATTGTAATAAATTTTTTAAGTTTTTTTTTTTTTTTTTTTATTATAGAAATTGACCTCTAAATTGTTGGTTACAATTGAACAATAACGCAATAAACAGTTTTTTAATTGTGTTAAAAGTTTACCAAATAACAACAACAACAAAAAAATGAACATAAATTACACAGCAACACTAATAAATAATAATAAAAAAAGAATTATTAATTAAATTTGTTGTAAAATGATAGTCAAGGAAACGTTATCGAGTTGAGTCAAGCCTATAAGAATGAAAAGCAATAACAATGACAGACTGTGTGAACTTTGCTTTTATTAAGTAAGTGTTGCCAGGCAGCGGTAATTAAAGCAATCTCTTAAGCGTATACAAATTCAATATTTTAATACGATTTTCGAAAGGGCCATTATAATGATTAATCTGAAAGACGAAACCAGCACCAGTCAAACGAGTTTGTTTAGGAAAGGGCAAAGGTGCACATACGGTTGGGTATACAACGGAATAAACCTCGTGTTTCACTATTCCCTTGCTTCTACAACAGAAATAAAAAGTTTTGTATTCGAGAATTACATTTTTTTTACGCAGTACTCGTTTTTTCTTGTAAATCATATTCATTCCTAGACGATTGCCCAGTGAAACTTATAATACATTAAAAATAAAACTCTTTCTTCAGCAGCACAGTTCCTATGTTAAAAGGATTTCAGGCAAAAGTTTTTTTTCTATCATTTGAATCATTTTTACCAAAGAAAAGTTGACAGAACTCCGATTGTATTTTTGCATTTCATTGAAAGCAGATAATCTACCTCGAAATACTTCTTCCCCAGCATCAAACCTTACCTTCTTAATTCATCATTACAACCCTTCAGTCAGGATTACGGCCTAGCTTCTCAACACCACACATGTTGTGTGCGTTAATTTTATCCATGAATGTCGGAAACCTACAGTTTAAAGTCGACTCTGAACGACAGATTTTTTGAGAAACGTTGCCTGGCAATTTTATTTACTCTTAGAGTTTTTATACGAGATGTCTGGACTGTGATTTGAACCACGGTCTTACGTATGGCATAATGATGATGAGAAATTTTTCAAACAAGTTATGTTTTATAAACATTATTTGCAATTAAAATTAACAATTTGAGCTTAGTTTGACTTCAACTGCTTAAATTACAATAACATGTTCATGAATTTCTTATTTTTATTAACAAAAATATTCCATAGACAGACAGTAATTGTTAAGGTTTTATATAAAAAGTATTTTCAAAAAAATGTCCTTAAAAAGGAGCAAAAAAATTAATTTGAATTGTAAAAAGGGCAACACTGCTTACCATATAACTGAAATTAAAAAGTGAGCGTTCATGTGTGTGTGTCCATTTGGAGACTTTGCCTAGATTATTTGTTGTTACTTGTAATTGTTGTTGTAACATGATTTATGAGTGTCATATTATAATTGTTGTTGTTGTAAATTCATATGGATATTACATTTGTTTATGTTTATTGTAGTTGTTGTTGTTGATAAATTTCGTAAATATTCGTGCGAATGTCAAATTATTATAATTTTATACAAGTATTAGTAAGGCAGAGAGAGAGAGAGAGAACGAGCACGTGAGTGTGTGTGTGTGTGCGTGTGTGTGTGAAAATATGTGTAATTATACCGGTTTTAATACGTTTTGCTTGTGGATTTTGTTTCTTTTAACACTAAACCAACCGCAAAGTTAATTTCAACTAGAGATTCAATGTTTTTTTTTCGTTTTTTTATTTTTTTTTTTTTGTTTTTTTTTGTGGATCATTTACAATTAATGATGATGTTGAAGAGTTTTTTTTTTTAAATTTTTAATGATTCCATGTGTTTAATGTTTAAGATTTTTTTAAAGTTAATTTAAGAAGAAAAAAGAATTAATAAAACTACAATATTTAAATGATGGGTCTCGATTTGTTGTTGTTGATATTGCTTCTGTTTGTTGATTTTAGCAGCCGCTAAATTCACAACCTTCAGTTAATTTTTTTTGTATGTGTATGTGTGTGCATGTGTTTAATGGGAGTACAAAGTTTGAACTCCTGTTGAATAATTGTTTATCGTTGTTGTTGATTGTTAAGTGTGAAAGTAAATTGTTAATGATTCTTAGAATTTATACTTATTTTTAAGCGTTTTTTTCAAAAAGATTCCGTAGACAATGATTGTATTAAAAAATGTTTTTATTTTAAAATTTTACATTTATTTCGTCTATCAAATGAAACCATCTTTGATTTTTTATTGTATGTATTTCGAAAATTGATCTCAAATTTCAGCAGTCTTTTCAAGTCCAACAAACGATCTTAAAACAAAAAAAAAAAAAAAAATTAAATAAATATGCAAGTATTCTTGGCCATTTTGTATACAAAAAAAAATATTTGACAGTTCAGTGTTGCTGCGTCACGCCATAGAATACAATTTGATTTTGAAAAAAAAACCGAATCAAAACAAGGTTGTATTTCTTTCTTAATACTTTTTTGGTACTAAACATTGAATTTCAATATTATTTTAATTGAATTATAATTTGGCTTACAATGCAAAATGTTTTGTATTTGTTAAGCTGTCATAGGTATATTGTTTTGTATTATTAATTGCAAATGAAACCAATTTTTGTATCTTTGGCTGTCAAAATTAATTGACGTTTAATAGCCTCATTTATTCACTACAAATAGTTAATAAGCAATTGGTACAAAATATCAATTGCATCTATTAAATTGAATGAATATTCTTTATTTTTAATTATTAATTATTTAATTATTTATTATTATTATTTTTGCAATTTATTTTCAGTTTTTTGTAACTGCATGAAATTACTATGAATGGTCAAAAGCACAAACTTTGCACAAAACTATCCAGCACATATTTGAGAAAATGGTGTAAGTATATTTATAATTATAATTTAATAATAAATTTCTATCTTAAATGCTGTTATTAAATTAATTTTCAATAAAAAAAAAATACAACAAACGATTCAATTAAATCAATCCTTTGCTCTTCAATGAATTGGCATATTTTTGTTTTTCTAAATTATTTGTTTTTTTTTTTGTGTTTTTGTAATTTCTTAACTACTAATTACTAATTAATATTCATATTCATTTTGCTTAATTAAATATTAACATTGATTTGTTTTCCATCCACTAATTAAATAATAGAAATATTTGTTTAATTCGATTTCTAATCAACCTTTAGTTTTTTATTAAAAATTTTTTTTTATTGTTTTTGCAAATATAAAAACAAAAACAATTTTTAATTTATTTTTTGTTTTTTTTTATAAACAAATTGTTCACATTAGCAACAAGAGAGTAACATCATTTACATAGATGTCATATTTAAACAATATTGTTGTAATTGGCTATCAAACTATCAAATCGTTTGACAGCTAAATGAGTCTCCTTCAAGGCGAAGACTTTGAAAATAAATAAAATTTCCTTAAACAACTGAAATCGTCAGACAAAACAAGCAAAACTTTTTTATTATTATTTCATATGCTAACAGTTGTTTAGTGATGAATGGTTAGCGAATAATGTTGCTTTGCGATTAACTGTCAGTGAATAATTAGAATTACTTGCTATTTTTATAAAATTATGCTCATGGACTACTAAAACACAAGTCAGCATTCACCATCCTCTTACTGTGAAAACAAATCGTGTATAATTTCACATTCGTAAGTTCTGGAAGTCACCGTAGTCTAGTAGGTAGTGTATTGGCTTATTTGATGCGAAACCGTAGTACAAATCCCAGTTCAGACATCTCAAACAAGACGAAATATTGAAAATTTTTCTTAGGAAAATTGCTTTCTGCAGTCTTCTGGTAAAAATTCTGCAAAAGAAATAAAATTGTCATGATAAGTTTCTCAAAAAAAAAATCTGTCATTCGGAGTCGACTTTAAACTGCAGCTCCCGCCACTTATGGACAAAAGTTAGCTTACACAACATAAGTGGTGTGAGAAATTAGGTCGTAATCCTGACTAAAATATTGTAATGGCCAATTATAATTGACATGAAGTTAGGTTAGTTTGCTTGGAAGTTTATTTTGAAACTGATGTCAGACTATAATTCTCTTTACCAGGTCATGAGAAAGATCGATCGTTATACGCCTCATTCCTCTTACTCCTCTAGGGAGCATAGGGCCGCATTTCTTTAAATATGAAAATTTGTTTTATTTAAGCCACAAGTTATTATAGTTCGGGTTTTTTCCCCACACCATTAATTTTTATTAAAAAAAACTACGACGATTTGTTTTTAAATCAATTCAATTTAATTTAATTCATTGCCTTTTACTAATGCTTCTAATACTAGTTACTGTCACTAATCGAAACGTAGAAACTTAATACCAGTTAATCTTGGAATAGTTTAAATTGCATACCGGATTACTATTTAAAAATCTATAATTGCCTGGAAATAATAATAATAATAATAAAAAGAAATCGTATAAATTTTTATTATTCTAGAAAGAAAAAATTAATTTTTAAATCATGTTTCCAAGCAAAAGTGACTCAAACTATTCGTTTGTAGATGAACTGCTTGAAATATTTAATTAAAGCAACTAATTAAATATGATTTCAATTTAATTTGACTCATTTGCAATTAATAATGCATATTAAAACATAAATTCGAGAGAAATGCAATGACGTAGAATGAAAATCTAAAATTAAAAATTCCAGAGATTGCAGTTTTGAAATTCATTTCTAAAGAAGGAGCCTCTGTGTTGTTTAGTTATTTTAGTTTTAAATTGAATTCAAATTCAATTTCAAATTCAAATCCATATCCGAATTCAAATCCAAAAGCACATGCATAATCCTATACCCCAATAAGTTACGCGCGCTTTACGTTTAATTAAACATGATTTATATGCACAGCTCAACCAATGTACAATAATATCTTTCCTATAAAACAAGAAAAACAAAAAAATAAATAAATTGAAAATAAAAAAAAAATTAAAATAAAAATAAATAATTACAACGAATCGAATACAACTGAAATGAATTACAATAATAAAAAAAAAGAAAATTACCCCCGCATAAATTAAATTAAATTAAAAAAAATATATATTTTCACTTGTAGTCTGTGCTCGCCTGCTTGCTTGCTCGTATACGGTAGAAAAATTATTGCACTTTGTATGATGGACTGACTGACATAACCTGACAACTTAAGATCATTCCGCTTCGGCTGTGTTCTGCCATAAACGTAGGCTATACGATAAAATTTATATTGTATTTACACGGACATACACACACACACACACATACAAGATTAATAAATTGTTGTAATTATTAAATAATTTTTTAATTGTAGCATATGTTTGCGAACAATGGACATTTTTATTGGGTTCAACGGTTATAGTCAGTATAAATACAGTGCAGGACAAAAGTCAATTTACACACTGAACAAAATAGGTTTTTGTCCTTCGGTGTAAAATAAATGTTGAACAGACGATACACATTATCAAAATTTGGTTGAATCGAACGAACCAGTTCTAGCTGGATGGTTTGAAGTAAGAGATACAAATTAAGTGCTTTGATATAAAGGAACTCGTCGTAGTCTAGTAGATAGTGTGTTGGCTTATTAGACATAAGGCCACGGTTCAAACCCCAGGTCAGGCATCAAAACGAAAATATGAAAAAAATATTTCTTCGACGACTTCCTTTCAGCAGTTTGCTTTCACAAATTCTGCGAAAGAAATAAAATTGCCATGAAAAATTTCGCAAAAAATCTGTCATTTGGAATCGACTTTAAACAGTAGGTCCCACCACTCGCGTATAAAATTAAGACACACTTCATAAATGATATGCAAAGCTAGGTCGTAATCCTGACGGAAGGGTTGTAATGTAATGTAAATCTAAACAAATGTCCGTATGTTGTTGGTGTGTATCCCTCTAGACTGGTAGTTTAGTCTTTGAATTTTAGTCGTGGCATTAAATAGCGCAGACAAAGTATGTATCGTTGATGGCGTCTCTGTAAAGCGTGTCTGTGTAAGTAATTGTGAGAACCTAGGTTGCAATCCTAACTAAAGGATTTGTAATTACCAGTTAAATAAGTTTTGATTTAACCGCTCTATACTGCAAGACACAGTAGGACGAATACCAATACATTACTGTACCTGTATTTTAAGGCAAAAAATCTGTCATTTGGAATCGACTTTAAACTGTAGGTCCCACCACTCATGTATAAAAATCAACACACACAACATAAATGTTGTTAGAAACTAGCTTCATAATCCTAATTGAAGGGTTGTGATGACCAATTATGTAAGTATATGTATGTATGATGTAGAGGAGTAGTTCAAACACTCATCAAAAGCTTCTTGAACTTCTATCAAGTAGTGATCAACGTTTGCTCTATTTTTTATTAATTCTATTTGCTACTTGGTAAACCTTATCATTAAGGATGTTAGTTCTGTCATCGACATAAGTTTTCACACAAAATCTGCTGTGTTAATAACAATTCGATAACCACAAAGCTTACAAGCTTTAATAGGAGAATAAAATCTATTCTGTTCCAAAACTGCACTATCTGGAGAAGCCAATTCATTGGGGCCATTATTCTAGCATATTTTATTGGACTCTGAAACACGCCCATAGAAGTGCAGTTTGGTTCAACACATTTTCATTTTCTCATACAATGTCTTTCAATTGTATTTTCAATAGCTCCGTTAGGAAAGTTAAGAATGTCTGGCCCAGCATATTTAAATGCCTTATGGCGAGTGCTGATCTGTAGCAGATTAAGCAGAAAAAAAATATACGCTCGGGTGGAAGTTGAAGTATTAAGATGAAGTATTTTAATATTATTGTAGTGTAGATATTTGATACGCTTCTAAATAATACTAAGCGAAGCAAATCACAAAAATAGTCAAAAAAAGTTTTCTAAGTAAAAAATCTTACTCCTTACTTACTTACTCTAACGCGCTCTATATCGTAACTTGAAGGCACTTTTACACTGTGAGATTATTTGAACTATTTATGCATCAGAGATCAGCAATGAATAGTTTTTCGCTACTCATAAGTACTCATAAAATTTTGAATATAATAAGTGACTCAACAATATTGAAATTTAACTATGTACTCTGATTCATTCATACTCACCACAACGTTAATTTATAAGTACAGGTTGCAATGAGTGTGCGTACAACGTTGACATCAAACTCATACCATTCGAAATATGTTTGATTCATAAGCCTACTTATTTAGATTCATAACTTTAGAGAAATACTTATAAATGAGTCGAGTGAATCGAATTATTCTTCAAAATTTATAGTCTTAGTTGTTGTTGTATTTACAAAAAAAGAAAACAGACAGTTAAGCAAAAAGACAGAGAACAGCAAGTAGAGCAAACACACAAACTTCTAGTGAGTATTGTAGTGTTCGTGCGCAAATCATACTTATTTTGTGATTCGTGTATATGTTGAGTTATGAAGAGACGAAATCAACAACATCATACGTGTTGTAAAGTGTGAGTATGATGAGTACTTCGAACTTTGAATATGAGTAGAGAGGTTCCATGATATTAAAATAAGTATGAATACAGAAATTATGAGTATAATTCGATCTCTGTTAGGCATGTATGATCGATTTACACGTATGAAACATTATTCGAGTGTCGTAGTTTTTATTTAATTTGTTTATTTCAATATAAATTGAGTACGAGTATCATTATAAACAAAATCCAACAACAAAATTCTCTTAGTGTGTGTGTAGACTTTTTGAATTGACTGTTATCACTGCGTACCCATTAATCATGGTTTTAATTATTGTATTAATTATTTAAGAGTAGCATTAATTTATACAATAGCAATAGCAATAACAAATGCATCAATTTGTTGTAATTTAATGCAATTTAATATTATTTATTTCCTTTTTCATGTGCATTGTGTGTGTGGTTTTTTCCATCATTTTTTCTTTACTTTTTTTTTCCTTGCAATTCATTTCATCATTTCATTTACACAATAAGCTTAAGAAAAATATTGAAGAAACAAAAGAAGAAGAAGAGAAAAAAAATGAAACAACAATTTTTTAAAAATTCTTTGTTTTCGATCTCATTGCATACAGGGTTCACAATAGGAATTTCCGTATGCCTACTGGTCTTGGGTATACTGGTGGCCTGTCAGTTTTATGCCTTAATTAATTTCATCATAAATACTCAGGTGGCCTTAAAGCCGGGCGGTCAAACGTACGGCTGGTGGTCAAAACCACCGGTAGAACCGAAAATTTCCGTTTACGTATATAATGTCACAAATGCCAATGAATTTTTAAGTAACGGCTCAAAGCCAATTGTCGATGAAGTGGGTCCCTATGTCTATACGTAAGTATTCTGCTATATACTGCTTTATATTAATTACTGATGAATTGAACTTTGTATTCCTTTTAGAGAATCGTGGGAGAAAGTCAATATTGTCCAAAATGAAAATGGCACATTGAGTTATAATCTCAAGAAAATTTATATCTTCCGTGAAGAATTATCAGCTGGTTCCGATGATGATGTTGTTATTGTACCAAATATACCCATGTTAAGTGCCACATCACAAAGTAAACATGCCGCCAGGTAATGGGACCCTCAACTATTAATTTCTTTTAAATACTTATGATAGATCGTTCTACGTATTTTTTTCTATTTTTCTAATAGATTTTTACGTTTGGCCATGGCCAGTATAATGGACATTTTAAAAATTAAACCTTTTGTTCAAGTCTCCGTGGGTCAATTGCTGTGGGGCTATGAGGATCCCCTATTGAAATTGGCCAAAGATGTTGTACCCAAGGAACAGAAGTTGCCATACGAGGAATTCGGTTTAATGTATGGCAAAAATGGTACATCAACGGTAAGTTTTCAGTTTTATAACATACAAATTACACCGTTTCCATTGTAAAAACAAATATTACACTGTTTCTAGCAAATAAAGTTTATTACATAAGCTTAGATTCTCGTATTGAATGCTCCTAAATTTTTTTAAAGTTAGCCTAAGAGCTTAGCAGCAGCATCTACGTTTATTGCCAGCATGTATTATATTTTTAACATGATTGCGGCGTCACAAATGCTGCCAGTAATGTGTTTACAATACAAGATATAGGTTAGGTTAGGTCGGAGTGGTAGCTCTGATATCACAAAGCTCACTTGAGCACGCATAGCGGCCCGTTGTGATGCCACGGGTGAGCGCAGTCCTTGTACTAACCAAGTTCCACCAAAATCAGGGAAAAGGAGGAAGTTGGTCAGCGCAAGGTCTGCACAACAAAAGCACGACTACCCCGCACTGGAAAACCAGCCAGAAAGTTTGATGAACGAAGCTATATCCTTGATGTCAATAGATGATAGCTCCGTTAAGCTAACAAGGAATGGGGAGCCAAATAACCTATATCTACACCTAGCAAGAGACGGGCACTGGCAGAGAAAGTGAACAACAGTCTCCTCTACCTCAGTGGACCTGCATCCACGGCAAAAGTCGTTGAAAGGGAGCCTCATTCTTTCCGCGTGTCTACCCATGACGCAATGGCCTGTAAGCACGGCCAAGTAATCGGTTGGTACTCCTTCTATCCATCTTGGGCCAGGTGAGTCTAGCGGTGGAGCAGGAGTCCTCATTGACCCAGGATAGGTTGGCGTCCCGAAAAAACCTCCGCGCAATGGTCAACTTGACCGAGGCAAGTGGCATACCCAATGCAACAGAAGAGGATTCCGGAAGGAGCGCACCAGCTCTGGCGAGCTCGTCTGCCCTACAGTTTCCCGGAATTCCACTGTGGCCGGGGACCCACACCAGAGAGACACTGGAGAAGCGCCCAGAAAGAAGGTCAAGACAGCGGCGACATTCCCTAATGATCCTAGAGTTAATCACGGAACCCGATAGAGATCCTATTGCGGCCTGACTATCAGAGAAGATCGAGACGCGAGTGAAAGGAGCATCGTTGACGAGGATCCATTGCGCGGCTCGGTAAATCGCCATCACCTCCGCCTGAAACACACTGCAGTAGTCCGGCAGACGGAGAGAAATATTCAGGTCCAGTTTCCCAGAGTAGACACCGCTCCCAACCCCATTATCGAGTTTAGAGCCGTCGGTATATATATCCAGAACTTCCGGGCGGACGACCGTATTAGGATTCCAGTTATCCCTACTTGGAATCAGAGAGTGGAAACATCTGTCAAGACAATATTCAGCAGGGAAATAGTCTATGTTCACAGGGGCCACTGGATCAACCTCCAGAATAGTGGAGTGACCAAAGGGTACAATGTGCCAACGAGAGAGAGCATCAAGTCTAGTCGCAGCAAACTTGGCTACCTGCTTAGCTTACAAGATATAGTTTCGAATTAACTGCTAAAGTACTACAGGAGATATACAACGAGGCAAGGCTGGCTTTCATTAATTTGCTCGATTTCTTAGGAAATTTCATTCAATAAAATTAAAAGAAATGATTCCGTCAGATCTCTGAGCTAGCTCCTTATGCTTCCTGAGGAGTAGTTTCATAATAAATACGTACCCCGATTCAAATGAAAGCATTTCATTCATTAAAAAATAAAAGATTTCAGAAATACGCGTATCCAAGCATGAATAGATCGTCATTTTGCAGGTGCTAAAAATTATTTTTCTTGATTTATTGAAAATATTTTGCAAAAAAAAATATATTTTTCAACGTCTACTTTTTTGTGTATTTTTTAAATTTTTCTTTTTTTTTTTAATAACAAAAGTATTGTTATTAAACAATGAACGTAAATATTTATTATTATCGTGGATTTATTTATAAAAAAACATTTTTTCAGTGTAAGTGATGAAAAAGTACACATTTTAAGTGCTAATGAATGTAAATTATTTAAATAAATCGATAACAACAACAAGAGAAACGAAAGAATATTTCAAATCTAAACAAAGAATCGTTTTTTTATTTTTCAAATTTTTAATTCACTTCCCTTTTCTCTGTTGAACAGGATCGCGTTACAATCTTTTCTGGCGTCGATGATATCACCAAATTCGGTATTATCGATAAATACAATGGTCGTTCCCATCTACCTCACTGGCTGTCTGATGGCTGCAACGTTCTCAATGGCACTGATGGCTCTATTTTCCCTCCTCACATAACAGAAGATCGCGTTTTGCACATTTACGACAAAGATTTGTGTCGTCTATTGCCGTTGGTCTTTGAAAAGGCGGTCGAAACGAAAGCTGGCGTCAAGGGTTATCGTTTTACACCACCAACTAATGTATTCGCCGATGTTGAAACGAATCCCGATAACATGTGCTTCTGTCCAGCGGGCCAGCCTTCTTGTGCACCCAACGGTCTCTTTAATGTATCGCTGTGTCAATATGGTAAGCGACTTCGAAGTCGTTGGTGTTTTATGTCATGAATGATTTTCATTTTTTCTGTTTTTATTTTAGATTCACCCATTATGTTGAGTTTCCCACATTTCTATTTGGCCGATGATAGTTTACGTACGGCCGTTGATGGCATTTCACCGCCAGAAAAAGAGAAACATCAATTGTTTATTGATGTACAGCCGGTAAGTCTATTATTTTTGCATGAAATTCAAGAGTTTATTTAGTAGAGTTAGCAAAACACATAGACTAGCTGGAAATTCAACCAATCCCAGTATGGAAACCAATACAAAGGCTCGAAAAAACATAACCTATTCAGAATCAAACTGAAAACCAGCCTAAAAGTTCCATAAATCTGGTGAGCAGATACTATATCTGCCATAACCCTACCTTTTCTCTTTAGATAGCCTAACACTCAAGTTCTGTGTTTCAATTTTATCCAAGAGTGGCGGGAGCTACAGTTTAAAGTCGACTCCGAACGACAGATTTTTTGAGAAACTTTTCGTGGCAATTTTATTTACTCTCAGAGTTCTTGCTTATAGCAAGCGGCCTAAAGAAATAAGTTTTTTTTTTAATTCATGTGCTCTTGTCCAATAAGCCAACACATTATCTACTAGACTACAGCGACTGAGAACTCTCATATTGGAAACCATACGCATTGTTACGTTTTTACCTTTTTAAAAACGTTTAAAATATGAGCTCGTAGATTTCAAAAAAAATAAAAATAAATTTTTGTTTAGTTTTAATTAAAATTCTTTATTATTCGCACAATATTGTGCGTCAATGTTCACAACTTGATGTAAACAACAACAATTGCTTTGTTTGTTATTCTCTGTTTACACTCTTTGCATAAACGCTAACAATTACTAGTCAATTGTTTGACAGGTCTTTGTAATGGAGATCTTCAACCCACGATTACTCTCTTCAAACACACGGCGTCGTCACAAAAGACTAACTGGCTTTGCTTTGCCTTTTATATGGCAGAGTAAACTGTCTGATGAATGTTCTTGAAGGCAAATGTTCATGACTTTGACTTCTTGAAATCATTTAGATTTATTCTAGTGTTGTTTGTGTATTTTTGTTTACTTGTTTACCATTTTTGTTTAAGCTGGTGTTTGTTGTTATATTAAGCAGTTCGACAATTTGTAAACAGGTTTGTTTATTGCATTATTTCGTGTTTGTAGCTTTTGTTGATAATTTTAATGTAAAGTTAAGTAAAACACCAGTATCTAGATTTTTCATTTTCGTAACAGTATTGTCTTACTCGGACGCGACCAAATTCGTAGACCAACCAACTTTATTTTCAGGGTGGGGTTTTGATTTTGAGCAATTTTTGTTGGTGAATAGAAATATCGAAATTTTAAGTCTTTTTCGTAAAAGTATTCTTTGCTTAACTGCAACTATTTCTGACTAATACTAATTCGCTTTATTCTTCCTTTTTTTTCCAGGACATGGGCACCACACTGAGAGCACGGGCACGCATTCAAATCAATTTGGCTGTCAGTCAAGTATTCGACATTAAACAAGTGGCCAATTTCCCCGATATCATATTCCCCATATTGTGGTTTGAAGAAGGCATCGATAGTTTGCCCGATGAAATAACCGATCTAATGAATTTCGCCGCCACCGTACCACCCAAAATTCGTATAATACTAATCATAGTATTCTTTGCAATTGGCGCATTGCTCCTGCTAATATCGGTTTTTTGTTTAATACGTAACTCGCATAGACAAAGTACTTTGCATTTGGAGGGTTCCAATTATTTGGCCACCGCACAAATTGATATGCAAAAGAAAAAAGCAAAAGAACAAAAACAAAAATATTAGTTGAGTAGCATCACACTTACATACCACTTTCTTCCTTCTGTTTTTCTTTTTTCTTTCTTTCTTTCTTTCCACTAAACTTTTTCAAACTAACTAACTGTCTTATGTATAAATAAATAAGTTAGAACGATTAATTATACTATACTGTGTATGTATATGTGTATACATGTGCAATACATAATGTACTTAATATTTAAAAAAAAACATGTGTGTATAAAGCAATCATAGAAATCATGAATTAAGAATAGCTCAGACCAGATCAATCGAATTACTTATCAATTTTTTTCCAAGGGTTATGGTATGTTGAAAAAAAAGACACACAAAAAACGAAAAATTTTGCCTATGAAACAGCTGCTGGAATTTAAAAAGTACTTTTTTGTAATAAAAATAAAAGTACTTTTTCAGTACTTTTCTTTTGTTACAAAATAAAAATAAAAGTACTTTTTTGTAAGAAAAATAAAATTAATTTTACAAAAATAAAAGTACCTTTTTTAGTACTTTTTTGTAACAAAAATAAAAGTACTTTTTTTAGTACTTTTTTTTGTAACAAAAATCTTTTGTATTTCAGTTGCTTAATTTTTAAAATTCTTACATACTACGTACGAATTTTCAAATATCGGTGGCATATGTTTTATGGTTTTTGCGTTAAAAAATAAATTTCTTAATAGTTTATTAAGCAAAAAAGTACCTTTTAACCTAATCCAAAACTCCCTTTTTATTCCGCTTAGCCCTATACCTACCATATATAAAGAAATACCCATTGAAGCCAAGACCTCCATTTGAAAATCGAATTAAACCAGGCAAACAAAAAAAAAAAAAGAAAAGGGAAAATTATTTCCCTTGAAATATTTGAATTTCTCGCTCGAATCAATAGTTCACTGTGATCCTATGTAATGAACACAAAATTGAAACTCATTTTTAACAAAAAAACCAAGTCTTGTTTTTTTTTTTAAAAACTTAAATCATTTTTAAATAAAAACGTAAGAAATGTTTTTAAACGATATTGCATCACACAAATACGTGTATTAATGAAACCCTTGATCATTCTTAATTCGCTGTTGTTTTTTTTTTTAAATTTTGTTTGAAATATATTTTTTAGATTTTTAAGTAGAATTAGTGAGAGTATATTGTACTATTATTTCTTTTAATAATATTTTATTATGTTTTGGGTTAAAAATATTATTTTTTATTTTTATTTTACAAATGTTTTTTTGTAAAAGGATGAAAAGGAAAATAATATTTTTTTTATGTTTTAAATTTAAATTTAAGGTTTAAGGTCAGAAGAGTCACAATTTATTTTATAAAAATAAAATAATTACAAGTTTTTTTTAAACAAAAATAAAGTCTCAACAACATCATACACAAAATATAATAAAAATAATCAAAATAAAGAAACAAAACTGAACAAATTTTTTTTTTTATATTTTAATTTTAAGTTTAATTTTTTGTATAAAAAAAAAATTTAAATGAAATACAATGTGAAGTAATGATGTAATAAAAAGCATAAAAAGGATGTTTACTTTTCTTCTAAGGGATGTGATATTGAATTATCATCACTTTGGTTCAAAACACGTTTTATTATGGCAACTATTAAATGGCTGTCTTTCCCCGTGAAATGCTTAGCAATCTCAAATTGGCCGGCTTAAGTCTTTTCATCGCAGCTTATTAATGAGGATGATAAAAGCAATGCCTGTCAGAGCGTCAAGTATTCGAAAGATTTGTTTTTTTCTACTTTCACTAAGGAATTAAGAAAAGAGAAATTTATTTATTTTAATATGACCAAATAAACTTGTGATCTTTCATTTGCTTATTTATGTTTGGTAATGTTAAAATAATTGCATACCTTAAGGAGCAAAGATTTTTATTAATCGTTAAAAGACTGTGATTTTTTAAAATTTTTTTTTAATTTGCTTTCAACGTTTTAATCTGGTGAATAGGCCTCCAATTTAAAAATTGATTTTGAAAACATTTTTATTGTCATGAACCATGATAGAAAAGGGTATAGATCTTTCTATTTGCCGACCTTAGAAAATAGGCCTTCAATTACACTCGGCGTAAAGGCTTTGGAGACAAAAAAATATTTTTGAATTTTCATTGCATTGAAGCAGTTTAGGTGGCGAGATTAGTGAAATGGTTTTGTTACGGCTCTTTTTTCCATCCTGGATCCATATCGTGTTATCCATTTGTCAGCTATTCAAAGTCTTTTATTCAAATTGTCATTTGTTTTGAGGTAAACATCCTTGAATAGCTGAAGATCGCGTGAATATAATTTGCAGTGATTACGGTCGTCATAATTATAAGATACCGTGCAACGGATTGTTAAGATAAAAAATAAAATTTGAAGAGTCTGGAAGCGTTGCAAATTCTTAACATAATTGGTCATTGCAACGTAACGTCATCTCGATCACAATGGCCATGCTTACAGGTCATTGTGTTATGGGAAGACACGCGGAAAGAATGCAGCTCCCATCTAACGACTTTAGCCGTAGGTGCAGATCCGCTGAGGAAGAGAAGACTATTATCCACTTTCTTTGTCAATGCCCATCTCTTGCGAGGTGCAGATATAGGTTATTTGGCTCTACAATTCTTGACGGAGCTATCATCCATTGATGTCAATTATATAGCTTCGCTTATCAAACTTTAAGGCTGGTCTTCCAGCGTGGGGTAATCGTGCTTTAAATGTGCAGCCCTTGTGCTTACCAATTTCTTCTTCTTCCCTGGTTTGGAGGAACTTGGTCATTTATTTATTTATTAATTACAATACAATTACAAATTATATTCTAACTTTTATACGAGCGGAGAAACTTGACCATATGGTCGGTGTTGTGTCACAGACCAGAGTCTCTGGTGGGAATCGAACCCACGACCCTCACGCTAATAGTCTAGCACACTACCCACTAGACTACCAGGGCACCCCATGCGTGTTCAAGTGAGCTTTTGGTATCAAAGCTACCACTCCAACCTACCTACCTGGTCATTAGAACCCTTCAGTCATCATTACGACCTAGCTTCTCACACCACTTATGTTGTGTGCGTTAGTTTTATACATGAGTGGCTGGACCTACAGTTTATAGTCGACTCCGAACGACAGATTTTTAACAAACTTTTCATGCCAATTTTATTTCTTTCGCCAGAAGACTATGGCGACTTCATTGCAAAATCACTTCTATTAAAGAAAGTGTAGCGGTTATTACAAATCTGTTCATTCTTTGGCGTTCTCATCGATTGGTTCTTATTAGGCCTGATGATTGCATTTGTAGATACACTTGAACTCTTTATATAAACGAGAACTCATTATTAAACTTACCGAATTGCAATTGAAATAAATTTCCAATAATTTTCGATTTCCACAAAAACATTAAGAATCTCTGGCTGTTGCGTTTCAAAAAACAAATGAGGAAACGCCATTAGCATTGACCGCCATGTTAAAAGCGCATTTATTGTAGAAAATACATACAGGCTCAACCTTGTTTTTGTAAAAATTGTCTCATTCCATGATGATTAACAAAAACTACAAATTATTTATTATTTTTGTTGTTTTGTTTTCTTTTTTTTCGTAATTTTTAAAATTTTTAATTTTTATATATTTTTTGTTTTTGTTGTTTTTCGTTCTTTTTTCTTTTTTTTTTGAATTTCAATTCAAATATACGTTAAAAATAGATTTTTATTGAATTGAATTGTTAGTGTTGTTGTTGTTGTTGTTGCTTTTTTCCGCTATTTTTGTAAAAATAATAAATTTTTATGCGTACGTAAAGCTTAACGTGGGTGGTTTAGGGGGTTTTTTTCAGAGATGGGATGTTTGGTGTCATAATGGTAATGTTGGGGGGAAGGGGATATGGTTCTAATCGTTTAATTAAAAATCTTATTAAAGAAGACAACTCTATTGGCTACAAGGGGTGGTATAAGAAGAATATTTATTTAATAATAAAAATATGTTTGTTTTCGTTTTTTTACTCTTTACGAATTATGTTTATATTGTATGTATGTAAGTATGTATATTAAATATATTTTTAATTTTTTAAAAAAGAAATCTATTCAATAGTTTATATTTAAAACAAAAAAAAACTTTTTTAAAGCAAAGAAGACATCGGTACATAATATTTATCTTGGGCTAAAATTATTTTCATTTTTTTTCTCTTTACTTAATTGCAATTTCAATATACACAGTTAACATTGCTGTTTTGTATATTCGTTCTTTCATTATGATTTAAAAATAAAATTGAATTTTTCTTTTTATTTTGATTTTTTATTTTAAAATGATGTTTCAAATTTAAGCATAGTTTTGTTTTAATTTAAATTTATTTTTTTTTATGAATAAGAATAAGAGCATAATGATAATAATAATTAATTTTCTTACATTATGTTTTTGTTTTTAATTGTAAAGTATAAAATTAAAACTTAAAATATATCTTTATTCATTTATTTTTTTCTTTTTTAATTTAAATATATAGAATAATTATATTTTATATATTTAAATATATTTATAGTTTTATTTTTATTTAATATTTTATTTTATTTTATAGTAATATTTAGTTTTTCTTGACTTAAAATCTAAAGTTTTATATAAAAATATACATATACAGTTACAGTTACAGATTAAAATGAGTTTATGGGATTTGAAATAATTTCAAATCCTTTTACATTTATCTTAAAGCTAGGTTTTGTATATAAAAAAAAATATATATTTAAAAATACCATTACAAAATATTGTTTAAAAACTACATATTTCATTATACATATTTATTTTTATATTTATCTTTACCGTATTACACTTGTTTTTGTTTTTCATTTTATTTTATATATTTTATATTTTCTTTCTACATTTTCTATCTTCTCTAAGAGTTTTATTTTCTTCAGTTTGGAATACTCTTTCGGTTTGAAAACTCTCTTTGGGCTTATTAAGTATTTAATTATTTTCTTTGAAAGCTTTTCTGTTTTTGTTTTTTTTTTTATTATTTTTCATTAAAAATTTTAAACTTTGTTTAAACAAAAAAAAAAAAAAAAATTAAATTAAAATATTATTTACTGTTACAGAAACAAAAACAAAATTTCATACATATTCAACAAAGTTTAATCACAGTTCAAATGGTAGTAATACAAGTAATTCCAGTTTAACTCATATCTAATGAATTGGATCCATGGTACTTATTCAAAATTCAAAATTTTCTGTTTTAAATCGGCCAAGCCGAAGTCGTTAAAGCCCCCTTCTAAGTCTCAGGCAATAAAGTAATGGGGGCCTTTAATGACCTTACGCTTTACCACAGCTTTTTGAAATGATTTGAAATAACTTAAACTAACTAAACTAAGTAGGCGTGGCAAAGCGTTTTTCTCTAATAACAAACTAAATTGCAAACAAATCAAATGAAAATTGAAAATATTGCCACACGTCTACTACTTTAAGGGGGTTCGTATACTTACTAAAATTAAAATTTTTTTTTTTAAATTAATTTATTTTCTGAAGAAGGTCTGAAGAGGTTCATCTCAATATCATGTGACCATAATTTCAGGAATTAGAAGTTTCTGAATGAAACGGATTCATATAAAGTGTGTTACAAATGTAACAAAATGGCGCTGTTTTGGGTTTGTTTCCTGTTTTCGCTTATATTTTATACCTTAAACCAATCGTCTTAGAAGTATTGTTTCCAAAGTTAATCACGTCTCGCCAGTATGATTTCATGAAAAACCCATTTAAGTTGCAACGCACCTAGATGCGTTGTACTACTTTGCGTTTTTCTTCATTCTTTTCGTACTGTGTGAGGCAAAAGAAGATGTTCACCTTAATTCCATGATTCTAAACTAAAAAAAACATGATCTTTTGAAAATCAGGAAGTATACTTAAGCCCTTAAATGGGCGTATCATTAGAAAACTATTAAAAGCCTTTTCATAACTAAAAAAAAAAAAATAATAATAAAGAGCAGCACCACTTTAATAACGTAATAACGTAGTTAATAACGTTATGCCACGTGCCCTTCAGTAAAATATGGCAAAAAGTTTGTACCTTTTTTTCCTTGTTTAGACTCGACATATATGTGCTATGTATATACGTATGTATGCATATATTGTTTTCCTCTTTTTTTTTAGCACCAAATAACTCTAACTATTTACACATATTCTCTACATATACACAAACATACAATACAGACAAACAAACATACATAACATAGTCCAGTCATTATTAATTCTTACAATTGTTGTGTTGTATTGGGCCCGTAATTGTTTTCCTATGCGTACTTTTAAAATTTTAATCACAGTTCATTTCAGTTCGGTTCGGGTTCGTTATGAATTTGAAAATCCTTCACATAATTTTCAAACTATAAAGGCGGTAGTCAGTTTTCTAATTTTCTTTCCTCCTCTCTCCTTTTGTTTCATTCCTTTTAACCATTTCGGTTAAACGATTTCTATTTATGGCAGCTTTACAGTTAAAAACATAATTAACAAATGACCGATCAAAAAAAACAAAAAAAAAAAAAAACAAAATCTATCATTTGTGTGTTAGTGTGTGTGTGCCTATCTGCCAAGTGTAAATACGGCCAAGATATTTTGGCTTAGAACTACTAAAGAAAAGTGTTTTGTTTTCTTTTGTTTTTCATTTTTTCATTATCAATATTCTTACTGTTGTAATTGTAGTTGTTGTTGTTGTTGTTGTTATTGTTGTAGTTGTTTTTTTTTAAATGTTATTATATTGATAGTTAAACTCTAAATGGCTACTTATGGATTGAGATGGTGGTAGATCATCGTTAGTAAAATCGAATAGAGTACGATTTGGTTCAAATGTCGTATAATTGAGATCACTTTGTATTGTATTGGCCGCAGTGATGATGGGTTCCAATGTTATCGTATCACAATTAGGATCGGTGGCACCGCCAAATGACACCGAATGGCCACAGAAACCCATATGCGGTGAATGTGGCGACTGATGGTGATGATGATGATGGTGATGATGGTGGGACGAATGCGGATTAATCATGCAACAATCGTCGCCGCTTGTACAGGATGGTATTGTCACAATCGGTCCCATGGCGTTGTTTGAGGTGTTATTGGCAATATTATCGTCTAATTGGAATGTACTTGACTCATCCGTTTTTACGCAGTGCCCAATGCCATTGTGTATCGCAATGTTCATGGTAATCGTTTGTTGTGGTGGTGTTGAAAACATTTGTGTTGAGTCATTATCGCCTCCACCTCCACCTCCAACGCCGCCGCCACCAGTCATTTGTTGCTGTTGACTGTTGTGGTTGTGGCCGTTGTTGTTGCCATTGCTGTTGCTGTTGCTAATGTTGCATGATGTATTATTTTTACAATTTGCACTTGTGCATGGTGAGAGTGCACTAAAACACTCATGATAGTGTTGGTCCGTTTGATGTTGGTGTTGGGACGCATCATCATCCAAACGTAACGTCAATAGTTGTGAAGAAGACGATGTATTGGCAGTGGTGTTGTGTAAATCGGCACTGTTATTGAGAGTATTGCAGTTGAATATGGAAAACTTAAGATTTGAATAGTTTTGGCTGGCTGGATGTAGATTTGCATCGTTGTTGACTATTGTGCCGCCATCATTGTCGTCTGCATCGAAAGAGCCATTCATGAGATCCTTTAGGTAACGTTGTTGCTGTTCATCTTGATGTTGCTGTTGTTGTTGGTGGAGGTGGAGGTGGTGAGTGTTGCTTTGTAGGGTGTTGGTGGTGGTGGTGGTATGAGTAGTGGTAGTAGTATTGTTATTATTATTACTATTACTGGTGGTATGCAATTCGGTGGCCGGATTTATTAAGGTTATCAAGCCAATATCCGTTAAGCCATCACAGTCGGTTTCTTTCAATTCCATTGAATTTTCGAAAAAGCTATCGGGATTCAATGATTTCATAACATCATCGAACTTTGCATCCGGTTCCGTTTTAAATTGTAACGTACCAGCCGTTAAATTCTCTAAACCCGGAAGTCTTTGCTGTTGATTGTCATCCATATTGGTATCGGGTAGCATCACATTCTTATTGAGATCTTCGTTTAGATCATCTGAGGTGTAATAATTGCTTGTTGAGGTAATCGTATTGTAATCATTGCAGCCTGCAGCGGCAATATCTGTGGCATTTAAATAACTGCTGCCTATATCAATCATATTGTGCTGTTGCTGCTGTTGTTGCTGCTGTTGTTGCTGCTGCTGTTGTTGCTGCTGCTGTTGTTGCTGCTGCTGTTGCTGCTGTTGTTGCTGCTGTTGTTGCTGTTGCTGATGGTGTCTATCCATCAAGACATCATCATCCTCATAATCTGTACTAAGATTAAGAGATTTGGTACTATTGTGTCTTTGTTTCTTAAATGGAGGCGTTGAGCCATTATTGGTATAATTTAAATTGGCGCTACTTGTGGAATTTCTTTTGGTTTTACGTGGTGCCTTCTTGCCAGCTGTGCCACCAGTCGGCGACGATGATGAGGAATTCAAATCGCTATTGCTTTCATTCTGGCCCTCAGCCGTAGAACCACCTTTGGCAGTAGTAGTAGCGCCTGCCGCATTGCCACGTGACAATTTCTTTTGTGGTCGATATTTATAATTTGGATACTCGATCATATGGAGTTTACGCAACTTTTCCGCTTCGATTATGTACGGTTGTTTCTCCTCTTTGCCCAGCTGTTGCCATCTGCGGCCCAATTCCTTTGAGATCTCGGCATTATGAAGATCGGGGGTTATTTCACAGATTCTTCTGCGTTCCATTTGACTCCATACCATAAATGCGTTCATGGGACGTTTTATATGGCCGGGATTGTGTTTTTTCGTCTGAAAACAAAAGAAAGAAAGAAGGAAAAAAGAAAATGAATGAATGAAAATCTGGTTTAAATTTTAGAACAATTTTAATTAAAGTGGAATAAAATGCGATGGCACACGCTTCGATGAAATAATCAATCGAAGGCACGATCATTTAAAAAAATATCTGTGGTTGGTTGAAAGGATATCAAATGTGCGTTTAATATGTATGTGTCATTTTAATGTCTAATTGCCCTGATGTTTAGTACATACATACATACATAATTGGCCATTACAACCCTTCGTCAGGATTACGGCCTAGCTTCTCAACACCACTCATGTTGTGTGCGTTAATTTTATACATGAGTGGCGGGACCTACAGTTTAAAGTCGACTCCGAACGACAGATTTTTTTTTTTTTGAGAAGCTTTTCATGGCAATTTTTACTCTCAGAGTTTTTGCCAGAAATCTGCTGAGAGGAAGTCGCCGAAGAAATACTTTTTATATTTTGTTTTTGATGTCTGGCCTGGGATTCGAACTCGGGCCTTTCGTCTAATAAGCCAACACACTACCTACTAGACCACGGCGACGTTTAGTGCTCTGGCTTAATTAGTGAAAAAAAGAATCAATTTTCGAACAACTTGAACTATCAGTCAATGGTTCCAATTAATTATTATCACACGTACAATCCAAAACAAATAAAAAAATTAAATTAAAAACGCCACGAACCACATATTTCAACATTTTTCAAATTTCAAATGAAATTTCAACAAAAACAGCAAAAAAAAGAATAAAGAAAACATTTTAAATTCGAGTGCAGTTTTTTAGCAAATTGTACCAGTAAAGTAAGATGGCCTATATGCTACCTAAGTATATACATACATATGTACGTAAACAGGTACATATACAGTGTACATAGAAAATATTTAGAAATGTTTGTCTATGTCTATACAAAAAATAATTTAAAAAAAAATCAACAAAATTATTAAAAACAATAATAAATAAATAAAAATGCAAAAAAAAAAAGCAGCGCTTATGATAAGATTACTAAAACAAAATATATAAAATACACAGGGGGTTCATTGACATTGAAAAAAATACTTCATTGTCAAATGCAGCCAGTGACCAGATACTTTCGCAAATTAATAAAATAAAAAAATAATAATAATAACAACAACAACAACACTAATATTAAAAAATGACCAACAGAAAAAAATGCAATAACAACAACTACAAATATGTACAACATATGGAATCTTTATATATATATATATGTTTGTATGTCAGTCAATATGTACATATGTATGTATGTACACAACACCAAGTGTAAATCAATTTTGTGTATAGAAATCCATAAAAATCCATCAAAAAACAAAATTATTAAATACCGAGAAAAAAAGGCCAAAAAAATTGATTTAAATGTTGTTTATTAAAATCAACATCAACGACAACAACAACAGCAACAGCAACAAACACAAAAAAGAGAAAAATCCATTAAAAAAGTTAAATATTTGCAGTAGAAAACCATAATTAAGGTACTACAACAGTATTGCACTGAAATATCACTACAACTATACGAGGGTGGGTTAAACAATCTAGGCATACTTTGGTCTTGACAGTCATTGCTTGCGGGCTAGTATATTCGATGTGAACCAGAGATCAGCAATGAATCGTTTTTCGCTACTCATAAGCACTCATGAAATTTTGAATATAATAAGTGACTCAACAATATTGAAATTAAACTATGTACTCTGATTCATTCATACTCACTACAACGTTAATTTATAAGTACAGGTTGCAATAAGTTTGCGTACAACGTTGACATCAAACTCATACCATTCGAAATATGTTTGATTCAAAAGCCTCTACTCATTTGGATTCACATAACTTTAGTAAAATACGTATAATACTTATACTCGAGTCACTCGAATCATTCATCAAAACTTACAGTCTTAGTTGTTGCAAACAAAATACGACACATAAGCAAAAAAGACAGAGAGCAGCAAGCAGAGTAAACACACAACCTTCCAGAGAGTGTTGAAGGGTTCGTACGCGAATCATACTTATTTTGTGATTCGTGTATATGTTGAGTTATGGAAAGTCGAAATCAACAACAACATCATACGTGTTGTTAAGTAGGAATATCATGAGTACTTCAAACTTATTAAAATAAGTATGAATGCGTATAAGTATCAGAAATTATGAGTATGATTCGATTCTACTCATTTTTTGAAACTCTGAGAGTAAAAAATTGCCATGAAAAGCTTCTCAAAAAATCTGTCGTTCGGAGTCGACTTTAAACTGTAGGTCCAGCCACTCATGTATAAAATTAACGCACACAACATGAGTGGTGTTGAGAAGCTAGACCGTAATCCTGACTGAAGGATTGTAATGGCCAATTATGTATGTATTTCAATAGCAAAATGGTGGTGATGGCTTTGCAAAAATATCTGTGTTGCATTCAAAAGTTCCTAAAACTTATTGACCGATCCTCGTAAATAAATAAATATATATATATACATGTATACAGTGATATGTTTGTATATATTTGTAGTCTGATATTAATATTCCTTGTAATTGCAATGCAAAAAAGCCAACAATAAACGAAAAATCAACACAATCTGTGATATTTTTCACATCTAATCAATCTGTTGGATTGCATTGGATTGTATGGATGGGATGAACTATTTAAACATGGAAAGATAATTTATGGATTTTACACCTTCGTTTAACCCATGAAGAGTTTATGCATGGGTGTAGTATGTGAATGTATCTGTGTATATGTGTATGTTTAGGTGGTTGTTATAGAATTAAAAAAAATAAATCTTGGTTAATCAAATGCAAATTCTAAAGCAAATTATGCAGAATGAAAATGTTTTAATTAAATAAACGAACGACAACGACACTTTGACAAACAACAATAATCATACATACTTACATACATACACATGTATGTAAATACGTATCTTGCTATTAAATACTATAAGTATGTAAATAGTAGATGTAGGTATGTATGGTACTATGTGGGTACATTATATTGTAGTTCTACACGCGTATCTCATTACAATAGTTTGATACAGGGTATTAAGCAGAATATGATAAACCTTAAGCTGTATTTGATAAGAATTTTTTAATATTTTTTCTGTTTTCTTTCTATTTATTTAGTTGCTATACAATTTCCCAAATTTTTAAACGAAATTTTCTAATACGGCAACCGGGCAAATTTCAAGTTTGGAAACTGAAATTTTTGTGTTATTTTTAATTACAAAAAACATTTCGAGACCAAAATCTCCGCTGTGAACACACATACACATATAATTGGTCATTATAACTTTTTAGTCAGGATTACGAGCTAGTTCCTCATGAGTGGCGGTATCTACAGTTTAAAGGCGACTCCGAAAACTAAATCTTAGATTGTTGCTTACACTTTGCGATTACTATGAATGGCGTGCATGGACCGTATTATGTGAACGTAGCTGTGTAAACCTGCGAAGCTGATAAGGCTATGCAGAATGACGTTGAGCAATTCCTACAGCTCCGTCAAGGTAGGAATGGACCTCTCCGAACCCTTTAATACCGTGCGAGGTTTCAGACAAGGCGATCCCTTATCATGCGACCTCTTCAACTTCGTCATGGAGAGTGTTCTGCGAAAGGCGCGAGTGTATCGCAACGGCACTATTTTTCAAAAGAGTGTCCAGCTGCTTGCGTACGCTGACGACATTGACATCATAGGGCGTACCAAGCGAGATGTTACTGCTGCCTTTAGTGCTATTGAAAGGGAGCCTACCAAGATGGGTATGGCAGTAAATGAGGGCAAAACAAAGTATATGTTATCGACAAGTAGAGACGTGCGGCGTATTGATTCTCAGATTACGGCCGATAACTATACATTTGAAACAGTCAAGGAATTTATTTATCTTGGCTCCGCCGTTACCACCAAAAATGATGTCAGTCTGGAGATCAAGCGTAGGATCACTCTTGCCAACAGGTGCTACTATGGTCTCAATAGGCAATTGAGTAGCAGAGACCTCTCTCGTGCGACAAAACTAACACTCTACAAGATACTCATCCTACCCGTGCTTCTTTATGGCGCTGAGGCATGGACCCTATTAAATACTGATGCAGCGGCCTTGAGAGTGTTCGAGAGAAAAGTCCTACGTAAGATCTTCGGTCCAGTGCGTGTTGGCGATGATTTCCGTATCCGATTCAACAGTGAGCTGTATGAGCTCCTCAACGACATTGACGTTGTACAGCGTATTAACATCCAGCGGCTGCGCTGGCTCGGCCATGTCATTCGAATGGATGAGGATGCTCCGGCGAGACGAGTATTTGATGCGGGTATCTGCGGAAGTCGGCGAAGAGGACGACCTTGTATCCGTTGGAAGGACCAAATCGAGGAAGCCCTGTCATCGATTGGTGTGACCAACTGGCGTAGGCGCGCAAGAAGCAGAGGCGCCTGGAAGGATGTGTTGCGGCAGGCCGAAATCCGTTAAACGGGTTGTTATGGCCAATTAAGTAAGTAAGTAAGTAAGCTGTGTAAGTTCAATCTGACACATTAAACCCAAACTAGCTAGCAACTGCTGCGGTAATTAATGCACGTCATTAATATTAATTATTTACAAATTAAAGTAAAATTTTAATTACTTGTTACACGGATTTTGATTTTAACAAAAACTTCAGAACTTTTGTGCAAATCTTAAAATGTTTTTATTTTCTTTTATTATTTCCGTTAATATTGATTTACTTGCAACATTTCAAAGTCTAATAAACCCATGACTCATCATGGGGGGGGGACATTGTATGAAAATGTTAATAATTATTGATGTAAAGCACAGTACGGCGAATAACAAATTATTTTCAATAAAATTACAAAATTTATTAGAAAAGTGTGTATCTTTTTAAATGGACCCCCTACTTAGAGAATGAATAAAAAATTAAAAAGAAAAAATTGTGAAATAATTTATGAAATTTTTATCAAAGACATCGCGTGTCTTGTTTGACTCCAACATGTCTATGATTTAGAAAAAACCCTCCTCTTGAAAAATTTCTAAAAAGAAATTGTAAAATTTTTTAAAATTTAATTTACACACACATACACATATGTACATATAGAATTTGTTTTTTTTGTTTTTTTTTTTTTTTTTGAAAAATGCTTACAATGAATAGACAATTTGGCGATATTTTATAATTTTCTTCGTATTTTTTTTTTGACAATTTTTTTTTTGAAAATCTTTTTTGTTTGTTTTTTTAATTTGAATGTCTTGTTTGATTTTAATTTTGTTTTTGGGTTTTTTTTTGCTTTTTTTTCTGCGAATGTAATTCGCTTTTCCACTGTATTTTCTCTATTTCTTATGTATTTCGTTGTTGTTCTTCTTCTTATTGTTCTTGTAGTTGTTGTTGTTTTTGTTTTTTATTTAATAATATATAAAATGGTCATTATACTTTTAGTGGGTGGTTGACATGTTCCCTCGCTTATATCAAAAAAATAAAAAAAAAAAACCGAAAATCTACGTAAGAATGTATACTTACGTAGATACAAGCATTTCGTAAGAATATACATATAAGTGTGTGACTGTAGATTTTTAACAAATTGCACCTGTGAGGAAATTGCATGTAAAAGAAAATAAAACATTTATAATGACAGCTCACAGCCATAGCTCTAGCCAGCTAGCCAGTCCACCAACCCACACTGGATGGCAGGCAGGCAAGCCAGACAGACAGACTGACAGACATTGTTGGCAGTCAATACGTTTATCATCATGTCCAGGAAAATGTAAAATACAAAAATAAAACATTTTCCTTATGGACACATAAACACATGCATATGTACATACATACATATCTACTTAAATACGAGTCTTAATATGGTGTATGGCTACATGTGCCATCGGGAAATTAATGCACTTCATGGATTCTACTCAATGCTTTCCATAAGCGCCAATAGAACACAATAAAAATAATTGAAAATGCTTTCTTATTATTATTGTGTTATAAAATATTTATTTATTTATGTATGTACATATGTATGTATGTAATGTCGTTTTGATATTTTTATTGTTTTATTGTGTGTTTTTTTTTAATAAAAATTTCCTTATTTTCGAGAAAAATCATTTGCAAACATGATTCATTTGATTCGTTTGATTTATTTTTTTTTTTTTTCATTTTTCATTTACATGGAATCCATTATAAATCACTTTTACATCGCGCCTGATTAAAAATCTTATGTTGGAACAAAAAAAAAGCAGAAATTTTCCCTGAGACATTTTGTCACACCGTTGGTACGTACAGTGTGACATGATACATTCAGCAGCCATTCACTTGAATTGAAAAATATTCTGTTTTTTTCTTGGATTTTTTATAATTTTTTTTTGTTATTTTTTTTTTAAATTTTAAATGACTTGGCAATTTTCTTTAAAAGAAAAGTGCGATGAAATAATGATTTTATTTTAAAATTTAATCAGGTCCCCCGCATTAAAGGCAATTAAAATTAAAAGGAAATTTATATTCCACATTAAAATACTTACAACGGAAAATGACAACAAAAACAAACTTAAAATAAAATAAAAAGTATTGGAAAAATTGGCCGGAAAAATTTTAAAAAAAATACTTTTTTTAATATAACTTGTTAGTCAATCGAGATTTGGAATTAAACAAGAAACGTTGAAATTATGATCATACTTTCTTACATAATTCCAAATTACATTTCCATTTAGTTAGGATTTCAACCTAATTTCTCCTACCACCCATGTTATGTGTATTAATTTTATCTGTGAGGAGCATTTTGAATAGCTTTTCATGTCAATTTTATTTACTCTTCGAGATTTTGCCACAAGATTGCTGAAAGCAAGAATTTATTTTTGTATATTTCGTTATGTTCGAGATGCCACAACCAGGGGTTGAATCACGGGCTCTCATCTAGTAATATTTATCTAATAATGTAATTTACTAGCCTTTTAATAAGATAGTAAAGTGAGTCTACACTATACCTGAGCCCTCTTTCAATCCTGATCTTCAATCCTGATCTCCTGCTAACGGTTAACATTTTCCAGAGAACATCATCCAGGTATTCGGTCAAATATGTAAGAAGAAAATGAGAAGTCAGGAACCTCCTTCTTTTTATGACAAGAACTGGGACTGGAGATGGCAGACATTGTCTTCCACCTACTTAGACCCACAGCTCCTGCAGAAGTCATTGTCCAGAATGCCAAGTCATTCGGTATGCCTGCCAAAAGGACAGTAGATAATACCTACATCTTCATAAATATACCGAGGACTTCTGGTTAAGGCAAGGAATAGTTTCTCTCGCCATTGCAACAGGACTTTATATGACCCAAGTAAGCATTGCTTTTTGTTCCGGCTGCCAATTTAACTTAATCTGAGCCTTGACATCAGAATAATTAAGATTTAAGTCAAGCGATGATTGAGAGGAATCCATTGATCAAACCTGTCAACACTATTCAACTTTGGATACAAATCGTGTAGATCGGGATTTATAGATGAAAGTGAATAAGGGTAGGGAAAATCCTGTATAAATCACTGTTCGACTTAAACAGAACTGCAACCGACTGAAATCCTCGTAGCTGCTGGCGGATACAGCTGGAAATGGAGGCAACGAAGGTAAATTAAGTGCGGAATAAGCCACTTGCAGTGTATAGAAGGCCCTATGTATATACAGTTCCACTGTTTCAAAATGTTTAATAAAATTTCAATTTAAAAACAATAAAGTTGAATTGTTTAAATCGATCAATATTTCATGAGAATTTAAATTTCAAAATAAATTCCTTGATTTTCATAATTTTGATAACAGGGACTATGAGCAATTCTTAAGTCTCATGGTTATTTTGATTCTCAGTTTGTGGAATTCGTTTTTTTTTTTTTGTAATAAGCAACAGTGAATCACAAATTCATTTTGAAATTTAACGAAAACTGATTTAAAATTCCATATTATTTTGAACGAAACCGCAGAGTATTTCATCATCATTATAAGCCTTTCGATATGATTAAATTATACCGTTAATCCTGTTGTTTTTTTTTTTTTTTTTTTTAATATTTTTAACGAATTACACAAAATCTTGTTTCATAAGAAAAACACAACAACTGCGAATAAAATAAACGGTATTTTATCGTTAAAACATAAATCTTGTGACTTTTGTTCCTGTTTTACAAAATAAAACAAAAACAAAAAAAAAATAATAATCGTAACGGTTCTGTTACAAAATTTTAAATTATTTTGTTATTGTTTCGGGTTTTTTTGCGGTTGTTGTTATCATCATCATGCGACAACAACAACAACAATATTAATTAAAATTTTAAAAACAGTTACGAAATTTTAAAATGAACTTTTCATTCCTTGAAATCAATCGAACCAAACACACACACACACACACAAATTAAATAAAACGAAATGAGATGTGTAAAGCCGCTCATAACGAATTAAAAATACGGTATTTCAAGTCCTAGAGAAATAAATTTCTGTTCTTTGCATGCCACTGTTGTGTTGCTCTGGTATAGGGTGACCATCGTTTCAATGCACTGTAAAGTTTTTTTTTTTAAACGAGCCCATGTGAAGAACATTATGAATGACAATTTCTGGTTTGGCACACAACAAATTTAAAATTTTTTGTTTTTTAAATTTATTTTTAAAATACAATTAATTTTATAAACGAAAACAAAAAAAAAAAACAACAACAAATTAAAGAAAAAAAAAAAGAAAAAAAGTAAAACACTCTTTAAGAAAATACGTATTCGCAATAAAGGATCGTGCAAGTTTAGGTTTTGAGTCACTTTGGTCAGGATTACAACCTTGCTTCCCACATCACCCCCACGTTGTGTGTGTTAATTTGTATCCTACTGCTTAAAGTCGACTCAAAAACGACAGTTTTTTTTGACAAACTTTTCATGGCAATTTTATTTACTCACGGAGTTTTAGTCAGAGGACCGCTGAGGGAAAGTCGCCGAAGAAATATTTTTTTTAGACTTCGTATTGTTCGAGATGTCTGCGCCAAGGGTTGTACTTCGGACTCTTGTGTAATAAACCAAAAACACTACCTCTCAAACTACGGCGACTGCAGTGGACTTCCTAGTGCGTATTTGTCCGGGTCATTCAAATACAAATATCGCTGCTCTAAAAGCTTATAATACTTTGATCTTAGGCTCATGTAGTATAGCAGAGAAGAGTTTGTGATGGAGTAGCACGTTATCAACAAGTCTACCACGGCAACCTCATAACTTGATTGAATCTACAGGCTCATACCAAGACAAGAGGCCTATATAGGACAAGAAAATACGTTCAACTAAACTTCTGTACGATAAAGTTGTTCATCCGTCACGGATGCTATTCTGGGCACCAATCAGAAAACGATGACAACTTATTAATTTCAGTTAAAATAAGATTTCTAAGCTGAAGACCTTATTCGCATTCGATGGACTAAAGAAATAAATAACACAGCAGCATTTCACCATCAGAAATTGTTGTTATTATATTAAATCGAAAGGATTTCACTGCTTCAGTTACAGCGGAGACAATTTCCTTGTCATAACTTCACTCACATACACTCAAAGCAATTGTAAACGCAAAATCATCGTAAAATTTCCCCCAAAACTAATGACTTCATGTTGCTTTGAATAGAAGGAGAAACTCAATTTTGCAAGACCCTGTATATTAAAATTCATTCATTCACAGCTGTGCCTAACAAGTAGCATACAGTGGACTAAGGGAGGTGTTTTGTTTTTTAAAGGGTGGGGGTGGGTGTCAATTAATGTTTGTACGTTTTAAAGCCTGACTTGCGGTTTTAATTTTATGATGATGGCCTCCTCCTTGCAATTTTATATGTATGTTTGCTGCTTTTCTTTATAAAATTTATATTTCATTGTAATTTGCTTGCAAAAATTTTTGTTTCTGTTGTTGTTGTTAATGCTGGTGTTGCATTTGTTTTTTGTTGTTGTTTTTGTTCTTGTTAAATACGGTTTAATGATGAATGTTAACATATTTAATTGGTTTTAGGAAGTGACGTCATAATTAATAAAAAAAAAAAACAAAACAAAACAAAAATTCAATTTAACACTTATACAAATGCATTAAATGAAATGAAATTCTCCTTGTCTCTCTTTCTCTCGCTCTTTCTCTCTTTCTCACACTGCTTTTAAAAAATAATTTGTTTTGATTAAAGAAAAAAAAAAAAAAAAGAAACAAACACGCATACACTTTCAAGTATTTCTACATGCAAATTAATATGAGAATGCAAAAATGAATTAAATTAAATGGTGAAATACTGCTCACTAACACACACACACACACACACACACACACTTATAAAAACGCATACAAACGCAATATAAACTTAAAAGTGTCATTAACCCCGAAATGTTTTAATAGCCGACAGTATGAGTGTCTGTCTGTGTGTGTGTGGGGATGTGTGTGTAAGAGAGTGAATCTATAGTGTTACTTTTAGAATTTTGATTGTGATTGTGTGGTTGTTGCTGTGATAGCCTGATATATTAAGGTTTTGTTGTTGTTGTTGTTGTTATTGTTAATATTAAATAATTTAAAACGAAATTTATTTCTTAAGACGTCAATATGTGAGAAAAAAAAAGTAAAACCTCTCTAAAGATAGAGCGTATGAGTGTTAAAAACCTCTGTGCAATAATAGGAACAATTTAACAATTTAAATAATCAAAAAGCAACAACAACAACAACAACAATAAAACAAATTTATATTCCACCTTTAAATATCAAGATAAATAAATAAAATACAACTAGAAATAAAATATATATACAACAACAACAACAACAAAACAGAGACAACAAAATGCAAAAAAATTATAAAAAAAGAGTCTTTCTCTCTCGGTATATATTGTATAAAAAAAAAATGGAAAGAAATATTATCAATAGCCTTGAAAAAGTTTAAATACCTTTAAAAATGTTGTATACGAAATATAGCAAAAAAATAAAATAAAAAATAAAATAAAAAACGAAACAACAACATCAGCAAGAAAAAATATAAAAAAAAATAATACAACAATATATTTATAACCAACCATAGAGTAAAATAAAAAACAGAAAAAAATTAAACTGAAACAACTAAATGACTTGACGACATTCATCTGCACATACTATGTACATATGTATGTTTATATGCACGTATGATGATGGTGAGCAGGATGATGTTAAGCCGGCCAACAGCATGGGAGAGCAACCATACTAACATACCACTAAACACAAGAAATATAAAACAAAACAAACAACAACCAAATAGTAAAAGAATTAACCATCATCATATGTATTTGTGATGAAGTGGAAGAAAGAGAGAGGTAAAGAATCACAGAAACCCAGCTCTAGATTGACTCACCTAAAAAAAGCTTGTCTTGAAGAATATCAAGCTGCTGCTGCATAAAGAAAACCAAAAGAAACCAACAGAACCAAAAGAAGAAAATTGTTAACAAAACTATGGCTTTAAAGGATTTCATTTTTCTGAATTAATGATTTAAGGCGAAAAAAATTATTAAAATTTAAACGGAAATATTAACATTCCATTCACAACGTTTTTTGTTTCATAATTTTTTTCAAATATGTATTAATTTTGAATTTTTAACAAGAAAAAAATAACACTCGAAAGATAGAAAAAACAAAAACAAAAATTACCAAGAAAACAATCTATGATGACTACCAAACCATACCATACCCCATACATACATACATTTCATAATAATTTTATTTTATTTTATTTTATTTTTAATAATTTATTCATATTTCTCTTGTCTTAGGCGTTAAAATTCAAATTGTCTTGCATTCAAGAGAATTTTAAGCTTTAAATTTGAAAGAAAAATAACGAAGTTTAAATTAAAATTGAAAACCTTTTTTTTTCATTTGAAACAGAAAAATAAAAAACAAGAAACTTAACATTAAAAATAAATCATTTATGGAACGTTTTATGGTTGCATTCTACTTGAATATTCAAGGTCTCCCTCCCTCCATCTATTTGGCTTATGTGAAGTCGCCGTGGTCTAGTAGGTAGTGTGTTGGCTTATTAGACGAAAGGCCCGAGTTCGAATCCCAGGCCAGACATCAAAAAAAACAAAATACAAAAAGTATTTCTTCGGCGACTTCCTCTCAGCAGATTTCTGGCAAAAACTCTGAGAGTAAAAATTGCCATGAAAAGCTTCTCAAAAAATCTGTCGTTCGGAGTCGACTTTAAACTGTAGGTCCCGCCACTCATGTATAAAATTAACGCACACAACATGAGTGGTGTTGAGAAGCTAGGCCGTAATCCTGACGAAGGGTTGTAATGGCCAATTATGTAAGTATGTATGTACTCGTATAAACATTTTGTTAAGAAATTCAATTAAAATTGTTTAAAAGTTTATCACCCCGAAAATCTATAATTTTCTAAAAGATACGAGATTCACTAAATAATTATAAATTATGTACCTAAAATGTAATTGGAGAAGATGAGCAAATAGCTTGAATTTTGTTTCAAAAATGACGTAACCCCGGTCCAGGAGTGTAGAGAATGATCGTTTTCCATACGTCGCGTCGATCTGAGTCTTCGCGAACTATTACTGATAGCCACTCAAGAAAGGAGTCTACTCAGAATTGGTGAAGGAATTATGACAGTCGAAACACAGCACAATGCAGTTGACGATCATTACAAGTGAAGATATTTTATACACTACCTCGCACGCAATAGTAAAAAAATGTTAAAGAAGCTCAAAAAAGTATTCGAAATTTACAAGGCAGGTCTGTACCTGTTTTGTATCTGTGATGGCTCGTGCTTATGTCAAGTATTGTGCATAATTCGAACTCGGGCCTTTCGTCTAATAAACCAACACACTACCTACTAGACCACGGCGACTGTTGAGAACCTAGGCCGTAATCCTGACTGAAGGGTTGTAATGGCCAATTATGTATGTATGTATTGTGCATAATATTGGGTGTAGATAACTTTGTACGAGGAGTTTCTTTGGCAGCCTCAAAGTACAGTTTATGCCTAAGCCCGGAATTTGACAACAGCGCCAGTTATTGCATTGTTTTCTCAGACATTAATAGGTTTCTACTCCAGTATTAATGTCATCTATAATTGCAAATCTACAGATGACTCATCATTTATTAACCATTGCCTATGAGTTATCAAACGATGTTGATACTGATACACTATGATACACTGTGTAAGGGTAAAACTTTTAAACCCTAAAAGCAGTATAAAATATAACGAACCATAGGGGTTTACCTATTGTACATAAAATCCTTTGAGGGTCAGTTACATACATCTGAAGATTAGCTAATTATAATCTTTGGGAGACACCCTTTAGTTTAAATCTTCGAAGGGAACTTTAAGTTGTGAAATCCGATGAGAGATGTATACAGATATAAAAATTATTCAATTTTTACTCGTCTTCTAACAATACTTTGTGGTTTCGAATAAAAATAGTAAGAACCACATGCATACATACAAAACAATATAATTCTTGGTATTTTCTTTATAATCTGGCAACATATTAATAACTGATCGTTGCATAGGCAAACAAACGAACTGACAGACAAGAAATCGGACGGATAAATGCCTTAATATTTATAGACAGGTTGCTAATCATTATTATCCTCATGTGCTACATACACTCGCACATATTCATTTATATCTTTTGTAGAAATAAAGATTTTCCATGTGATCATCTTTAAAAAGCATTTAAAATTTAAAAAAAAAAAAAAAAATCCTTGAAACTAGATTTAGAGTGCAGGTACAATATCTACGTGCATATTCCCAAAATTCAAAATAAACCAGCTGCAGAAGGTATGGATGGCATGTGATACTGTGTTTAAGATTAGAAAACGTTCCCAAAAAGGATTTCCATTTTACGCAGGCCAAAAAATCCCATGGTATAGAAATTCTAACAAAAATTTGTTTCGAAAAACCAAGACCAAAAAAGAAAAGAAATACCGGCTTAATATTTACTACGAAAAGAAAAGAAAAATAAAAGAATATCTAGGGAATTATGTATGCAAGTATGGTTGTAGTTGTACATTGTATTTTACTGCCATTGCTAGTCAGTTGTTGTAGCAGGTAACGGTAATCAAGGTTCAAGGGTTCATTGGCATTATACAGTCATTTAACCAAAAACACAAGGCAACACAAATTCAGACAAGCAACAGCAATTCCTAGCAAGCCAGTGAACTAAAGCAAAAACAACTAATGAACGACAAGAACAGACAGACAGTTAGCTACACTTACTGATGACTGGTTGATCAGCCTGCCATCATCCATCCATCCATCCATTTCATGCTTGAACAAAAAAAAAAAATATATATTCAATCATCATCGTCATCGTCATCGTCATCATCATTCATGTACGTTCACAGTATTGATAGCAGAAGCAACACAATAACTGCAGCAACATGATTATCGTGTTTCCAAAATCATCCTTTAAGCTGTTATAATATTTAAAACAACAAAAACAAAGTCAATCATTCAGGCAGGTCGGTCCCATCCATACGCATACAAATCACCACCACCACCACCACCATCAACACATTGAATGGAAATGGATGACGACTATTCGACACAGACACCGGCTCAATTACTTACACAGACACGCTTTACAGAGACGCCATCAACGATACAGACTTTGTCTGCGCTATTTAATGCAACCAAAATAACTGCTTAAACCGACTAAAATTCAAAGACTAAACTACCAGTCTAGAGGGATACACACCAATAACATGCAGACATACGGACATTTGTTTAGATTTACAGGATAAAATTGAGAGAACGAGCGATACAGATACAGATGCAGATTCGTATGAGATACGCAGTTATTTTTGTACAATACATGTCTGTAAAGGAATGACTTCTTAAAAAAAGGCCACATTCAATGGTGAACTCTAAGAGTAAAAGTTCATGTGCTTGATATACTTACGTACGTACATATGCTGCTGGTGTATTAACCTTCACAACCAATTTGCTGGTTAAACAATGACAATGAACTTTTTCTTTAATTTTTACGCTACGCTACCAAATTGTATCGCTAAGCAAAGGTTAAAAACATAAAATAATACTGTGACCTTGTCTGTTCTCTAACAAAGTTTTCAAATTAAAATGTTTAAAGTCAATAAATTGAAATTAATTTTGATTTGTAGTTTAATTTTTCTTGTTTTTGCTTTTCGCCATATTTTTTTGTTTAAGAAATAGAAACAACATAACGTTCTACACGTTATAGGGTTAAATTCTATACAATAATTAAAAACCAAAAAGGAAAATATTCGAAAAAACGAACGAAATAAAACAAGTTTCAATTCTTGTATGGAACTGAAAACACAATTACAACCGCAAAACCAGCCCTGACTATTACGACAGAGTAACGATGTCGTCGTACCCACACTTGAGGTGTGCAGAGTGGCGCATGATTAAATTTATCAAAGTAAAGAGGGATTTCAAAATAATAATAACAACAACAAAAACAACAACAACAATAGCAAATAAATGAAATTACGAAAAGAAGAAGAGGAAAGAACAAAAAAATAAAAAATAAACGATTCTACGGCCTTGCAAAGGGTCGTTAACTTTCATGTTAGCGAAACGGCATCTGTATTAAAAAGAACAACAACACTAACAACAACAGTAACAGCAGCAAAAACAAAAAGAAATACGCAGCGTAAAAAAAAACAGTACAAGTATCACAGAGCAAAGTAAAGCAGAACTTATGAAGCTCAAGACCGGGAAACACTGCAAAAGAGGAGTACTAGAACAGACACAGGCACAGACACAAACACAAACACCACTACAAATGCATGCACTAAACTTATTCCAGCTCCTCTGTATATGTAAGAAAGTGTAAAGAGAGAGAGTGATTTCTTTTTAATGTGTGTCTGTGTGTGTGTGTAAATTTCACAGGCTATAAAACTGTTTATTTACAATAATAAAAACCAAACTACACAATAGAGAAAAGAGAGAAAGAAAAAGTTATTTTACTTTTATAAGCGAATGTGTGTGTGTGTGTGTGTCTGTGCTAAATAGTCATGCATAAATATCGTCTATATTTGTTGTCTGTCTCTCTGACTGTGTATTTGTTATTTTTATAGTGCGTATTCATACTCGTGTTCGTGTACATATCCAAAGTAAGGAAAAAAAATGCATTTGTTGCTGTTGTTCTTGTTATTGTTTGTTAAAGTCACTCTCAACAGTCGAGGAGAACTAAATTAAGATGCTTTCATCGTTCATGTTCAATTTTGTTATTACGTTGTTTGTTTTCATTCATAATTTTTGCTTTTATTTTTGATTTTTTTTTGTCGTGTTTTCTGTATTTTTATTTACGTTTTACTGATCCTTTAAGGCAAGAGCGGTGGGGCTGTATTATACAATTTACGTGGTATTATTTTTTGTTATTTTGTTGGCCGATTTTTTTTTTTTTTTCGTTTGGGGTTAAAAGAATTTTAACCTTTTTTCGGATTTTGACCTTTCCGTTTGCTTTACTGATTGACTTACAAACGTATAAAATATTTGGGTTTTTTTGTTGTTTTGCGTCAATACTTAGAATATCAACAAAATTCCCACATAGTAAGTTGGTTCACATATGTATGTTGTTCAAAGGAATAACGACAATAATCATTCGAAGCGTTGGCCCCTACTTAACAGTAGCAATTAAACACATTTTCTCTTGGATCATATTAGCAGCCTAACAACTTCTTCTATTCCATTCTATATAAGAGAATATTCTTTATTTCATTGTAACTTTTAAGCAACTTCTGGACCGTAATGTCAATTTGCTTTCGTCATATGATCGCTCAATTGCGCAAATACATATTTTTGACTTATTTTCCTACAAATTGTTGATCGTCAGCGGGTAAAGATAAAAAGACTTAGGGTCCCATGCCCCTGTATATGTAGGAAATTAGGAGTTGGTCAGGATTACGACCTAGCTTCTCACACCACTTATGTTCTGTGCGTTAATTTTATACATGATTGGCTGGAACTAAAGTTTAAAGTCGACTCCGAACGACAGATTTTTGAGAAACTTTTCATGGCAATTTTATTTCTTTCGCAGAGTTTTTGCCAGAAATCTGCTGAGAGGAAGTAGCCGAAGAAATATTTTTTTTTTTTCATATTTTTGTTTTGACGTATGACCTGGGCTTTGAACCGAGACCTTACGTCTAATAAGCCAACACACTATATACTAGAACACGGTGATTTCAAGTTTTATTGCGTTCGTATATTTCAAAAGTGTGTGAACACAGCTATTGTAATACAAAATCAAAAAAACATTTTTTATTTTTCAAAATTTAATTTGTTGTTATTGCTGTTGTTGTTGTTTTATATTTTATTAAATATTATTTTTTTTCTTTTTTGGTAATTTTCGTATAATTTTGTTAAAGGTTTTTGAACTGTCATATTTTGTTTTTGTCGTTTTTCAAATTTTTAATAGAAGAGGATTGTGAAATGATTACTGCCGCTTGCTACATACCATCACCACCACCACTTGTCATTGCCATTGGCATTATCATTGGGACATGGCCGGCTGTTAGCTGATGTTGTTGTCAAGTTGTTTCGTTTTTTTTTTAATAATTTATTTTTTTTATATTGTTTATAATGTAAATTACCTAATTTATTAATAATCAAAACAGAAAATAATTCCAAGCAATTCAGAAATTAAGCAACATGTGTCTGTCTGTCAGACTATACATATATGTATACTTTGTTACTGATTTTTATGTGTTTTTTCTTTAGTTTCAATAAAAATCGAGTGCTAATAAAAACTGCAATTATTTCTGTGTAAATATTGTTGTTGATATTTCTTATATAGCGGCTGTTATTGTTGTTGTTTGTAAAATAATAAAAAAAAGGAAACAAAAAATTTCTTTTTACTTTTTTTTATTACACAAACAACAACAGTCACTTGCTCACTTACATTTTCACGTTTTTTATTTCGTTCATTCAGTCATTCATTCATTCAATCGTTTGCTTGCTCGCTCGCTCGTTCAGTCACTCTTTTTTTTTTTTTGGTTTTTTACTCACTCCAAGGTTCTGTAGAATTTGTGAACAGGCCATTGACACTCACTCGGGCATTCTTATTTTGTGTGTGTGTGTGTGTGTGTGCTTTTTCGCATTTTTGCTAAACCTAGGACAACTTGAAATCGAAAATGATGATGATTTTACACACAAAGGGTAATGAACATCATTATCATTATCACGAACATCATCATTGCCATTGTCGTTATTGTTGTCGTTGTCGTTGTCGTCAATAATTATTTTTTGGGGGTGGGCTACACATACATGTGTTTCATATTGTATTGTTGTTGCTGTTCCTGTTGTTTTTATTGTTATTTTTGGCATGTTATTTTTGTTTTCCTTTACAATATGATTTATTAGCCCCGTAATATTTAAGGCAGAACAACAACAACAGCAACAATAAAAAAAAATTATTAATAAAACGGAAAAAAGATCATTAACCTCATTTAAGAGAGTTTTTAAACCAAGTTCAGTTCAACATCATCGTCATCATCATCATCATCATCGTCATATTTGAAATGAACTTTTGTATTCTAGTCATACGCATTACATACTTTTTGTACTATACTACGTATGTATGTATGTATGCATGTAAGGGAGCAACACTGACATTTTTAGGCAAAAATTTACTACAAAATTTACTATGTAGACATATGCGCAGACATTACACCCTGTCTGTATGGATGTAGGTATGTATGTAAGTATGTATGTAAGCGTCTGTATTTACGTAAAAAACGTTTTTTTTTAAGTTTTCTTGGAAATAAAAGTTTTATTGTGTGGCATGAAATAATAATATTTTCTAGGGTCGTAACGTATAAAAAGTTCAATACTCTCTCTATTTGTTTGGAAAATTCGTTGATTTTATTTTTTGTTTTCTTTTTTACGTTGAAAATGAACTTAAATAAACTTGAAAACTTTTTAAATTGAAAAGTTCAATATTCTTCTCTCATAAAAGTTAAAAGTTCATTAAAATGTATTCTTATTATTATTTTGTTATTGTGATTACTATTCTTATTACGGGGTATCTATAAAAAAATTTTGTAAAAAACAGAAAACTATTTACATTGTATTGTGTAAAGAAATGTGTAATTATAGTGTATTATTGTATTGTTGTATTGTGTACACATTTAATTATTTAAATTATTATTTAAATTATTATTTAATTATTATTTATTAAAAATTATTTAAAATTGTTTAGTATTCTGGCCGGTATCATGTTAAATTCTCCTGCCAATTGATGCTTAATCACTTAACTTGATAAACAAATATCATTTACCTTAAAATACAGGTACAGTAATGTATTGGTATTCGCCCTATTGTGTCCTGCAGTATAGAGCGGCTCAATCAAAACTTATTTAATTGGTCATTACAAATCATTTAGTTAGGATTGCAACCTAGGTTCTCACAATTACTTACACAGACACTCTTTACAGAGACGCCATCAACGATACAGGCTTTGTCTGCGCTATTTAATGCCACGACTAAAATTCAAAGACTAAACTACCAGTCTAGAGGGATACACACCAACAACATACCGACATTTGTTTAGATTTACATTACATTACAACCCTTCCGTCAAGATTAGGACCTAGCTTATCATATCACTTATGTAGTGTGTCTTAATTTGATACGCGAGTGGTGGGACCTACAGTTTGAAGTCCACTTTATTTTGAGAAACTTTTCATGGCAATTTTATTTCTTTCGCAGAGTTATTACCAGTAATCTGCTGAGAGAAAGTCGGCGAAGAAATATTTTTTCAATATTACGTTTTGTGTGTGTTGTCTGAGCTGGGGTTCGAACTTTAGGTTTCACGTCTAATAAGATAACACACTAGCTATTAGACTAGAAGTCGCCGTGGTCTAGTAGGTAGTGTGTTGGCTTATTAGACAAAAGGCCCGAGTTCAAATCCCAGGTCAGACAGCAAAACGAAAATATGAAAATATTTCTTCGGCGACTTCCTCTCAGCAGATTTCTGGCAAAAACCTGGGGGGGGGGGGGTTGGCTGTGAAGTGTAGACAGATAGACATCCTTTAGAAAACTAAATGCATTTATTTGCCTAGTTAAAGCGAAAGTTCTTTACGAAAGTATTTTACAATAATTGCTAACAGATGTCTGCGCAAAAGATTTTAATCTCTACACACTCACTTGCACTACATTTAAGTGAATATTATTTTGTACATACAATATAATACAATAATTTAATAAAAATAAATTTCAAAATAATATTTAAAATACAAAAAAAAAATGCCTTCAATCGTATTTAAAATTGTAATAAAAAAAAAAAATGTGAAATAATTTTTACAAATACGTACATATGTACATACGTTTAGAATGCTTAGGGGAAAAATTAAAATGCGAAATTGAAATTTAGAAAATAAAAATAAAAATAAAAACAAAAACACTTGGTAGACTAGGGTTGCATTATACATTTACATTTGAAATAATATTATTCGTTCTTATTTAAATCAATTAATCATACGTAGTATTTTGTAAAATGTGTTATCAAACCAGGAAGTGATTTTTTTCGTTTTTTTTGCATTACGATTATCAGCCTTACAAAGTATGCAGGCTGGCTGGCTGACTGACTGACTGGCTTGGCTGTTTGGCAGTTAAGCAGGTTTGTTACAAGCTAGATAGGCACAGGCACCTACATATGTATGTATGTATATGCTGCTAATCATATGATCAAACCATAATCATATGATCGATAAGCCATTATGAAATAATAATTAAATTTTATTTTATCAATTAATTTCAACAATTAGAGGATAAGAATAGTATTTTTTTTTACTTCCTTCTTCCTGTTGTATGTTAAACCTTCTTCTTGTTGTTTCTTTAATTCCATAAACTACTCAACTCAACTCAACTCCACTAAAAGCAGAATGGCAAGCGTTAAAATATTATCGCGTATCGTATGTATCGTATTTAATTGCTTTGCTTGTGTATGTATTCATTTATCAAGTGTAATACGGAAAACCTCATGTTACCACAAAAATAATTTCTATTAAATTTATAATTTTTTTTAATTTTTCAGCATTTAGTTTAAATTACTGTTTAAAGGTCATTGTTTGATGGCCACATATACACATACGAGTACATACACCATCCAAATAGCAAACGCATTTGAGGGTTAAGACCTTCATTTATCCTCAAGATTCTGTTTTTGTGTTTTTTTTTTTTGAAGCATAGATTTTCATTGAATGAATCATAACTTTTTTACTCTTCTTCTCCATGAAGATTACAACAATTACAGCGAATGTTATAAAAAAAAACAATCTTTGATTTGTAATAATTTATTGAGTCTGTATGTGTGTGCGTGTGTGTTTTTTTTTAAAGACCAGACTTAATTCTTTCACACTTTAATGCACAACAACAAGAATATGGTTTTAATATGGTTTTTTTCATGGAATTCATATAAAACGGCACCACCACCACACCACACTGCCACCATCACCACTACAGCCACTACCACCACCACCATCACTGCCATTAACGCCATTAACATTAACAGAACTTGAGTTCTCTTGCAGTGAATCATAAGCAGTGTCATAAACTTGTATGTGTAAAGCAAACAGAAAAAAAAAGACACAACACACACACACACATACACAAAAAGAATCCAAAATTTCAAAATTTATGCTCGTCATTATAGTTACCGCCATGTCTGTAAAGGTTATTGAAAATTCACAGACATTGCCACAGACGCAGCCCTAGACAAGACAGGGTTCTTAATAGTTTTTTCGTCTATGCATGGCCACAGTAATAGAGTGTGTCTGTTTTCTCTCCCTCTCTCTCTCTCACCCTTTATGTGTCATGCGCTCCTTTGTATTTCTTTTTTTTTATTAGTTTTCTTACTATTTTCTACTTAATTTGCGTTCTAAACATAAGAAGAAACTGTGGAGGGCAAAAGGAAAAAACAAAAATTCCAAAATAATATGAAACAGAGGCAGAGAGGATAAGAAGAAGAAAAAAAAGCTTTAAAACAGAAGTTTTTATTCAGCAAAACTGAACCGAAAAAAAATAAAAATTTAAAGCATGGTGAGTAAGTGTGGCATACAATGCAATTATACCATGATTACCCAACAAGCATTTAAAGTTTTAAAGCCAAGTGTTTTAAAGTTTTTGGAAAATTTAATTTCGCACACAATTTGAATTTCACAAACAGAGATACTGTAAAGCTGTCAACTTACTGCATAGATCATCAAGGATTGATCGGTACTAACATACATACATACATACATACATAATTGGTCATTAAGACCATTCAGTCAGAATTACGACCTAACTTCTCATACCAGTTATGTTGTGTGACAGGAACGACAGATTATTTGTTGAGAAACTTTTCATGGCAATTTTATTTCTTTCGCAGAGTTTTTGCCAGAAATTTGCTGAGCAGAAGCCGCCAAAGAAACATTTTTTTTATATTTTCGTCTTTACGTCTAATAAGCCAACACACTACCCACCAGACTACGGCGACTTCGGTACTAAGGAAGTGAACATTCTGGCTAACTGGGACAGAGTATTACATGGTATAAGAACATGGCTGCGAACGTGGATGGAAATGTTCGAAAGGATTACAAAAAAGTCCTTGAATGTCGCTAGTAATTGCTTCTTTCCTGTGCAGTATTATCTGAATTTAACGGGTCGCTTTCGCATCGATTTTTGTAACATGCGTGGGCTGACAACTACTACTCCTTCTTTCCACCTTCCTATAACCTATTTTCCTAAACCGGCACAATGCACTGCATGAGTAGGGGCCATCCCCTGAGTGCTGGTTTTACAAAAAAAAAAATTACTATTCCCAGTATGGTGGGAAGAGATTAGACTTACGTTGAAAACATATCTTGTTTTTCGACGCAATAGAAAAAAATTTAAGATTAATTGTTTCAATTAAAAATAGCCAAGGGCTTTTTGAATGATCCTCGTATAAATGAGTTATTTTTTCTTTAAATTGCTACACTATTTCCATTAACCTTAGGCATTTAAAAACCTGATATTTTCATTTTTGCTGAAACTATTGTATTTTAATGGCCATTTGTAATGGCCAATTGTAGTGTTTTGGCCCAACACAGTTAGAAGAAGTCAACTGTTTGGTATTAAACAAAACATTGAACTTAATTATCTTCGTTTTTGTTGTTTTTGTTGTTGTTTAAACTTGAATTAAAAACTAACTCACGCATACACACGCAGAAACTGAAATTAATTTAATTTTGTTTGAAAATTGTAATTTTGTTAATAAAACAAAAAGAATTAAAGACAAGCCAACAAAGTTTATTGACAATTGACCACAAAGTAAACTTTTATGATAGTAAAACAGACATACACTAGCAGAGTGCGTTGGTTTGTTAGCGTCGAGTGTGTTTTACAAGGTTCCATCATTTTAACTACGAAAAATATTCTACGCGCTCCGTACAAGTTTTATTTACATACACACATGTTTTTATTTTTTGTATGTGTGAATATAGTTAAAAAAAATAAAAAATAAAACAACAAAAATTAAAAATTAAAAATAAACAAAACAAAATAAAAATAAATAAATAACAGAACAGAAGGTGCATTAACATTTATTTAAATTTGCCTTGGAATTGATTTTCAATCATTCAACGAACGAACGAATGAACAAACGGTATGAATGAAGTGCGACGCGAGTACAAAACAAAAGTTTATCCGAAAAGTTCATTCACTGCCCTGTACAATCAGCCGCCTGTACAAAGCCTGCTGACATACGGACACAGAGCGTTCACAAAATAAAAAAAAAATTCAAAATAAACAAATAAACCCACAAACTAATGAGAGTATTATTCATATATGTATAGTAAATCAAATTGTTATCAATATGGTTTATTGGGTAGCACTTGGCTGCACTAGCAGAGTCACCACCGACTGTGTAGTAGTAGTTATAGTGTCAGAGCGTAGAGTGTGTCTTAAGTGTTGGATTATTTTAGATTCTTATTCTTTTTCTTTTTTTCTTGGAGTTTTTTGTTATTAGATGGTGTGTGTCTCTGTCGTACTGTCCGTCTTTCTATCTATCTGCCCGCCTTTTTTGTCTATTTATCCGTCTGTCTGTCTGTCTATGCGACTGTATTATTTATAATTAACTCAGAGTGTCTACTACTATTTCCAAATGCTTGGCATTGTGCTGATAGAAATTGTGCTACGCACGCCAGCGCCCAAATTTTGAAACCACAAAAAACCCCAAATTCTCGTAGAATAGTTACTCTTTGTGAAATGGAAATTGCTGATCCTCAATTGTGGTCTGCGTAATCCGTTGAGAAGTATTTAGGACTATTATGTAAAAATCCCAGCTCAGACAAATGCCAGTCTTCTGTCAAAAGCTCTGTCAGAGTGAATAAATCTGTTGTTGGAAGTCGATGTTAAACTTTAGCACCCGCCACTCAAGGAAAAAAACTTAAAGACACATATTACATTTGCTTAAAATATCTGAGCCTAGGCTTGAATCGCAGTAGACTAGACTACTGCAGTTACTTGCGCAAGGTCACCCTCTGGCCTGTGGAAGTTAAAAATTTGTGGGGAATTGATAACACAAATGCACAAACATTTTGCGTTCAGTGTATTCAATATGATTATCATATGTGTGCGTGGAATTGTAAGTGTGTGTGAGTGTGTGGAAGTGTGAATGCATTAAAATCTGTGTGTGTGTGTGGGGGTATTATTATTGTTATTATTTGTTGCAAATTAAAAATTATTTTTTTGTTGTTTTTGTTTTTGTGCTTAATTTCCAAAAAGAAAAAAAAAATTTTAAATATTTTGCTTGGTTGTTGTACTCACTTGTGTTGCATCCGAATATGGGGTACTTGAGTTCAAATTAATCCGATCTGAGCCGAATACAACATTTTGTTGTTGTACTTGTTGCTGGAGATGGTGTTGTTGCTGCTGTTGATAGTGTTCCATTTTATTTTTATTATTATTCTTGTTGTTGTTGCTGTTATTTATTAAAATTTGTGCTGCTGCTGTTGCTGTTGATTTGAAAGATTGATTCTCTTGCTGATGATGATACAAGGAATTTTGATTAATTAATTGCGTGTTATTGCTGTTGTTATAATTTTTAAAATTAATAAAATTTAAATTATTTTCAAAATTAATGTTGATTTTATCATCAGCATTTAAGGATGTTGCTAATGATGATGCTGTTGTTGCTGTTGTTGTTGTACTTAAATTTGAGGTCCTTGTTAAACTTAAATTACTGTTACTGTTGCTACTGCAAGTGTTGCTTATTGTTGTTGTGTTATTGTTTAAGCTTGTAAAGCTACTGTTGCTGTTGCTATTACTGTTATATATGGTATTGTATTGTTGTTGCTGTTGTTGTTGTGTACGAGTTTTAGTTTTTATTTTTGCTGCTGCTGCTGCTGCTTTTGTAGCTCTCGCATGAGTAATAGTTTTTGTCGTTGAAGATTTTTTCAATTTTTTAACAGACAATGCTGTTGCTGCTGCTGTCACAGCTTTATTTGTTTTTGTTGTTTTTATTATATTTTGCTTATAGTTTTGTTGCTGCTGCTGCGGCTGCTGCTGTTGCTGTTGCGGTTGCTGTTTAGCAAATGTTATTATAAAATCGTTGTCTTCCAAGTTCTCATATAATGTTGTTTCTTGTTCGTGTATTAAATCGATTTCTCTTTCAGATTTTATTAGAAGATCCTCTTCTTCTGTTTCTGCTTCTGCTTCCAATGCTACACGATTAATATTACTGTTATTGTAATAATTATCAAATTCTTGTTGTTGTTGTTGTTGTTGTTCTTGTTTAAGATAATTAATATGTTGTGTATTGTGCGAGTGTGTGATTTCGTTGTCCTCGAAATCCTCTTTGTAATCTTCTTCGATTAATTCATCGATTAGCGTTTGTTCTAAATCGCTAATCGTATACGGATTAATGGCAATTTCTTGTATGGCTGATGTTGTTGTTGTTGTTGGTATTGTTGTGGTTGCTGCTGCTGTTGGTATAACCACTAAATCTTCATCTTGATCATCATTAAAATCGTTGACATTAAACAATTCACAAATCATGTTCAATGAGTTTAAGTTGCCGTCGAAAATTTTATTTTTCGGTTCTTTTTTTTGTTGTTTAATTTAAAACAGAAATGAATTTTTGTTTTTGTTTCTTTTTAATATTTTCCAATAATTTTTGTTAATTTTTGTAGTGATAATCGCTTATAACAACAGTAATAATGTTGAGGGTGGCGATGATGATTAATTTGCTTGCAAAGTTCAAAATTCATAATTTTCATAATCACTCATAAATAGTTGGCAACACAATACACGTTAAAATTGAGTGTTTTTTTTTTTTGTATTAAAAAATTATTGTTGATTTGGCAGAAAATTTGTAAAAAAAAATATTGTAAGCCACCAGAAATATGGTTAAACAAATACGTTTTTAAATGACGAAATGACGGCAAAAAAAGAGAAAAAAAAAATTTAACAAAAATAAAGTCTCCTTGGCAGTGTTGTTGTTGGAATAAACTATTATAAGTTGAAGTCGCTGTTGTTGTTGTATGTAAAATATGAGTAATTCATAAAAAAAAACTGACTTGACTGAAAAGATTAGTCAGACCCAGAGGAGTTTATATTTTTTTTGTTTTTGTTTTTATTTTTTTTTTTTGTATATCGTGTGTGTTGAATATATTTTTTTCCTGGTTTTGTGAATGCAGTTTAAAAAATTTTTTTATTTTTTTGTTCCACAAGTAGTTGGTTGGTTGGTTAGTTGGTTGTTACTCAGTTGATATATATGCGCGTTTAATGTTATAAAAAAATATTACAATCAGCTGTACATGTATGTATTTTTTTTCTGCTGTTGTAGTTGCTGTTGTTGTTTTAGAGATAGAGTTTGTTTAGTTATTATTATTATTGTTGTTGTTGTTTTAAAATGAGGTAGTTCGTTTGCTTGTTGTTGTAATTGTTTTTTTTAACGAATATTTTCTATTTAAAAATGTTTTTCTAATAGATTTGATGTCAAATCTACTGGCGTTCTTATTAACACTGTTTATTACTACTCCTTCTATTTTATTTTAATTTTTATTTTATTTTTTATTTTATTAATATTATTTTGTCGTTTGGTTTTTTATTCTCTATTTTTTTTCCATATAATATTGTTGTTGTTATTAGTGTTTTATTATGTATTCTAAAGCTCCCCAAACGTCAACTGCACTTCAAAAAAAAAATTGAAAAAAGTGAACACAGAACAACGTTTTCAAGGTGAATCTACAATAATGTTTTTTTGCTTTTGTTTTTGTTGTTGTTATTATTTATTTATAAAAAATACATAGAAATCTTGTTGTTGTTGTTTCAATAGCATATATATTATAGTATTATATATACATACATATGTACATATGTATGTATCTTGTTGTTATTGTTGTAATTTATGTGTATAGGAAATTAATTTTTTTTATTTCTCATAAAAACGTTTTATTTACACACGATCTTTTTTTTTATAATTTCATTAGATTTCTTTTATAAGTCTCACGTCGTGTTTTATTATTAAATAAATTGTAGATTTTTTTTCTGTTCTTTCGGTTTTTAAAATTGTATTAGAAAATTTGTAAATGTTTTCAAAATTGTAACGTTTTTTTTTCTAATTTTCTTATCGAATTTTTTTATTTTTTATTTTTTTTTTAATAAATTAAACACGTTTAAATTTTAAAAGTATCTGCAAATGAATAAAAAGAAAAAGCTTTAAAAATATATTTCTTAACATCAATATTTATGAAGATTTCCTATATAAAATAAATTAAATTTCATGTGTTCTGATTGCAAAATGGCTGAAATGCTTTTTTTTTTTTTTTGATTAATGATATTGGATTGTATGTGGGTTCTAATATAATAGTTTAGCCGTGTGTTTAGTAATTTTGCATTGTGCCATAAAAATTTTGCTAAATTGAGGATTTTTTTCATGCCTTACTTAATTGGTCATTACAACCCTCTAGTCCGGCTTACAATCTATCTTCTCACACCACCCATGCTGTGTGTGTTAATCTTATCCATGAGTGGAGGGAGTTACAGTTAAATTCGCCTCCGAACGACAAATTTTTGAGATATTTTTGCAGAAAATTTTGGAACTAGAGATCTGAAAATTATTTTCAAATTTCATAGCGTAACATTTGGGCGATTCACACAACTTTGTATCGTGTATGTTGTATTGAATACATTTGTTCGTTTGTGAACGCTCAATGGTACGCTGTATTGTGTATTTCGTTGCATTCAAACAATTTGATAGCCCGAAACCAACACAACATATGAAAATATATACACATTTTTTTCATTCACACAATTTGATAGCACGAAACCAATACAACTTTTAAAAACATATGTGGGCAATTCACACAACTTTGTATCGTGTATGTTGTATTGAATACATTTGTTTGTTTGTGAACACTCAATGGTATGCTGTATAGTGTATTTCGTGGCATTCAAACAATTTGATAGCCCGAAACCAACACAACATATGAAAGCATATACACATTTTTTTCATTCACACAATTTGATAACATGAAATCAATACAACTTCCAAAAACATAGGAAAAAAATGTGTATGAGTGTATCGGATATTTATATGAAAATTATTAACAACAATCATACGCTGTTGTATGTTCTTCCAGCAATGCAATGAATACAACGATACAACAGCTTGTGTGAATTGATCAATTGTTGTTTTATAATCAGTAGTCGTCTACAACAAATCACAGAACTTCGTATTTCAACATTTACTGCAGCTTCTACTGCAGCTGTGTATTCTGATTATACATACATAATTGGTCATTACAATCCTTCAGTCAGGATTACGACCTAGCTCCTCCTACCATTTATGGGATCTACAATTTAAAGTCGAATCCGAACGACAGATTTTTGAGAAACTTTTCTTGAAATCTGCTGAGAGATGAAGTCGCCGAACTATTATTTCCATATTTTTATTTTGATGTCTGACTTGGGGTTTGAACCGTGGCCTTACGTCTAATAAGCTAACAGACTACCTACTAGACTATGGCGACTTCAAACGTATTATGTTGATAGGACTTTGAAACGGTTACGGTTTTTTTAATCTTGACAGCTTTCAGCACCTAATACTGTTCCCTGTATTAGGCTGTCTCTTTTTTCTGGTACTGATACTGTACTAATACTGTTACCAAGTCGCCGTGGTCTAGTAGGTAGTGTGTTGGCTTATTAGAAGAAAGGCCCGAGTTCGAATCCTAGGTCAGACACCAAAACGAAATATGAAAAGAAAAATATTTCTTCGGCGACTTCCTCTCAGCAGATTTCTGACAAAAACTCTGTGATTGAAATAAAATTACCGTGAAAAGGTTTCTCAAAAATCTGTCGTTCGGAGTCGACTTTAAACTGTAGGTCCCGCCACTCATATATAAAATTAACGCACACAACATGGGTGGTGTTGAGAAGCTAGGCCGTAATCCTGACTGAAGGGTTGTAATGGCCAATTATGTATGTCATACTGTTACCACTGTTTCTTTATTTTATTGGAATAAATCTTTGAAAAATAAATAAAATAGAGACTTCGCAGTCTGTAACCAGCTTTGACATCTTATAGAAAAATTTAAAAAAAATGTTTTTTTTTTTTGAGATGAACTCTGACCTGCTTTTGCCAGAAAAATTGCTATGGAAACCATCCTTCTCCTGCCACTCATGAATGAACTTCATCTAAACAATATGGGTGGTATGAGAACTTAAGTTGTAATGGAGTTGTAATGTCCAATTAAGTAAGTAAGTTTACCATGCAAATTACCATATTCAATAAGTAAGGAATTTAAAAAAAATCTCCAAAGTTTTGTTTGCAGAATTCTAAAAATGATTATGAATTTGTGGAAATTTTGTTTTTTGTAAAAAAAAAGGGGAACAATTTTAAAAATTCTTTAAATTTCTGGAAATAAAGTAAAATGCTTATTATCTTGATTCCATTGCATGATTTTTGATTAATAAGGTCAAAAGTTTAACCGCATTATAATGCTTTTTTAATCGATGTTTTGTTTTATTACGATTTTCAATATTTTATGAATTTTCCTGGCATCTCATAGAGCAAATAGGGTGAGATTTTTCCGAAACATTGCTTAAAGCATTTAAATTATTCTTAGGAAAAATGCCGGAGACGTAATTCACTTTATTTGAAGGATTTTTTTTAACACGAATTTGTATGTGAACACATCTATCGTGTAAAACGAGAGTTAGGTGTACTTAGCAGTGCATACAGCCTAGGCGAATTCATAATAGGTGGGTTTATGTCAACAGCTGAGCACTTTCTTAATGTCAAAATTTTGTTGTTTTTGTGTGTGTTTGTTGTGCGTGTTGTTGTTAATTTTTTTTTCCTTTTCCATTTTTTTCTTCCTATTTTGACAACATTAAGGGTCTTTAACAAAAACAAAATGCCTGTTGTTTTTGCATTGTTGTATTTGTTGTAGACCTGCGGCTACCATCTATGAATTTGCCTTGCATACAGCTGTATGAAAAATAGAAATTACAAGGAAGCAAATAAAATTTTTTGGTCCGTTAACAGTGTGTGCGGAGATCATAAATAGTTTTATTATCCCCGTACGGAATGGTAATTGCTTTTCATGCGTGAATGTTAATGTAAAAATAAATTACAACAGTTTTCTTATGAATTTTATAATTTCCAAAGAACCAGAAATTTGTTTAAATTTCTTGGGCTCTTCTCAATATATTTATGTACCTGGTATGGTATGGTATGTATATGTATGCTTGGCTACAACATTTAAAAATATAATTTCCTTACCTGTGGTTATAAACGATATTCCAAAATAGTACCTGGTTTCCTTTAGTTTAATAAATAATGCTTTTTGTTGTTGCAGTTTTTAAATAAATTTTTTATAACTTCTTTGAAATTATTTTCTTAAAGGTTCTAGCGTTTCTAATTTAATTTCGCTTTCTTTCAAATTTCAAAGCAAAATTTTTTTGTGGCTTTTTTTGCTTGTTTTTCTTGTTTTTGTGGTGGTGGTTGTTGTTGTTTAATTTGTTTTTTTTAAATAGTTTTTTGTTGTTGTTTTTTTGTATAAAAAATATATTTTTGTAGTTAAAAAAAATTGTTTTGTTTTTATGTTTAAAATTTTTAAAAATATTTTTTGTTTTTTTAATTTACGTGAGGTAGTTTAATTTCATTTCATTTAATTCTTATATTTTATTATTTTATTTTTTTTTTTAGTTTTTCTAAATTATTGTTTAATTTAGTAACACAATATATCTTATAATGTTTGTTTTAGTTGGTTTTTATTTTAATTTTCCTTTAGGTTGGCAGCTGATAATCTTTATTTTTTGTTGCTTTTCTTATACGTATGTATAGTTGTAAATTGTATGTAAAAAAAATTTTTTTTTTATATTATATGATATATTCTATGTACATACATACATGTATGTATAGATGTGGGTTTTTTTAATGTAAATGTTTTTGCAGTGTTGGTTGGTTGTTGTTGTTGTTTTTTCTTTTTTCTTTAAATTATATAAAATAAACAGTTTTTTTTTTTTGTATTTGCTTTTTACAACATTATTGGTTTGTATATAATTTTAATAATTATTCTTCGCGTTTTTCTTTTTTTAATTGCAAATAATAATTTTTTTTTTGTTTAATTAAAACGCAATTTGAAGGAAGAAAATTTTGCTCGTTCTTTTGATGGTTGTTTTACACACGTAAACTGTTCCTTATTATTCTTCTTCTTCTTGCTCTTCTTAATACACTTCTTCTGCTTTTCGTTTTTATTATTTTAATAATGTTACTGCTGTTGCTGTTGTTGTTTTTGTTGTCGTTTTGTAAATGGAAAATAATCACATAAAAAGTGCATTTACAAAATATACACACACTCACACAAACGTCAAAAAAAAGAAACACATATACAGAACGAAAAAAAAAATCACAAATAAAAATCTTTGAGTGTATTTGTTTAGTTAAGGTATATAAAAACTATATTTCTTCTTCTTCTTCTTCTACGTCTTGTGTAGTTGGTTTTGTTTTATTAGTTTAGTTTGCTTGTTGTCATAATTTCACAGCTGTTTCTTGTTTTTATTTAATGTACAGAATTTTGTATGCATGTTGTTGTTTTAATTTTTATTTTCTTTATTGTTTTATCAAATTTAAAAAATATATATATATATTGTTTTTATTATTTATTACTTAATATTTTTGTATTTATTTTTATAAGAATCTTTTATTAAATTTAAAATAATTTATTTTTTAAATTTATTTTTTTTACAAGTTGAGAGTTGTTTGTATCTTGACTGTTTCAAAACTAATAAAATAGTGATCAGTTGTGTTGGCAGTTGCCTGCAGTAGACCAGCAGATTCTTCATTTAAAGTCGCATACAATGCCAGCCAGCGCACACATGTATGAATGAACAGAAAATGAGAGAACCATTTAGTATGTACACAAATAATATCTCCCTCCATACACAGGCACACACACATTAATATTATTGTTTTTGCTTGTATTATTTGTTGTTATATGTATGCGATGTATGATGGTTTTGAGAAGTTTGTGGGCCTGTTTTCAACGAAAAGAAAACGCAAAAACAAAAACGTAAACAAAACAATAATAATACCCACAAACACTGATTGAACTGAGTCGGCAGTTGTGAGAAGCATGTGTATAACCCACAGAAAAATTGTTAGTAATTGTTATTTCAAGTATACCTGTTAACCTAATGATATGGGGAGACAGTGAATATGCACTCGAGTAAGTACAAGAAGTAAGCTATACATACATTTGCATGAGTAGAACTCGAAAATACTCTTTTTTTTTAATTTGGGTGTATTGTGTATATTGCATTTATATATATAAAGAACCAAAATATGCATTTGTATAGATATATACACAGTCTTGAAGTAAACAAAATAATAGAAGAGAATAAACAATATTTTACTCTCATTTTGTTTTTGTTTTGAATGTGTATGGCAGAGAGAATATTAAATTTTGTACGTGTGTGTAAGCAAAATATTAGAAGAGAATAAACAATATTTCATTCTCATTTTGTTTTTGCTTTGAATGTGTATTGCAGAGCGAATATTAAATTTGTATGTGTGTGTGTGTGTGTATTTTTAAAAATGAACTCTCAATTTGCGTTTGTTTTGTTTTTTTTTTAATTTTAACGTCGCTACGTAAATACATATGAATGCAGACAAAAACACCAACAACATCTCATGCACTGCATTATAAATAAACACACACTCAAAATAATTATACACTACAGGTTAATTAATTAAGTCCACTACAGAATTGGTTCCAAAATGCTAAGACACTTTACAACAAATTACTTTACTCAGCAGATTTCTGGCAAAAACCTTGCGAAAGAAATAAAATTTCTATGAATAGTTTCTCAAATAATCTTTCGTTCGGAGTCGACGTTAAATTGTAGGTCCCGCCACTCACGTATAAAATTAACGCACACAACATGAGTGGTGTGAGAAGCTAGGCCGTAATCCTGACTGAAGGGTTTTAATGGCCAATTATGTATGTATGTAAAAGCGTGCAGTTGTTATAGAGCATTTGTTTGAGCAGCTTAAGTCTAAGCCAGTGCCAGTTGCATCTTAGAATTTCAATAGCCTGAGGGATTCCCCACTTTAGGCAACTGTTGATGAATTGTGCTTGCTTTTTTTGAAAAATCCTCTTGACCATAAATCCTAGCTGATTAATAGAAGAAATAACATGTACGGAATTTTCCCAAATAATTTAAACTTCTTCTCAAGAGTTAACACTGACTATCCTTTCTTTGATGTACTTTTTATTCCTGTAGTAGTTAGTGCTGTAATTATATCCCACGCAGTGTAAGTGAATGTGTAAATACTCACACTCTTACATGTTTTACTTGCTGGCTTGCTATTCTTATTTTTCTATATCTTCGTGTAAAAACACACACAACATCGCCGTCATCATCATCACCATCTACCATCAACATTTTGAGAAGAGATAACCAAAACAGAATCGATGAAAATTAAACACCCCATAGCGAATAATCAGCAAATGGCATTAAACAAATGTTTTAATATGGCAGAAGTAGAAGAAGTATAAAGTACGCATGTACTGAATATACATGTTGATACAGGGTTTCTTGTGTTGTATGCAGCTGATCTGGAACGATCTCTGTCTGTATAAATGGGGGTATGATTTGGGGTATATTGAGAACAAACAGTTGTAAACTGAACAAATAGAGAACCATTACAGAAGAAGCAAAAAAAAAAACGCTTATTTTTCTATTGAAAAATAATGAACAATAGGAGCACGAGCTGCAATCATTTGAAAGAGGAGGAATGAAAAACCTTAAGACCGTCAAAGTGTCTGCCATGTTATCGCTCTAGAAAATCACATTTACTATCGCTTTATAAAAAAAAAAAAAAAACTGTGTGTTCTTTTTTTGTTTCTTTACAATAATTTCTTATCAAAAGTTTTCTTTTTTTATTATTTTATTTAATTATTATTAATTTTTTTTTAGTATTTAATAAAGAAGTCTATATTTATTGTATTTAGTGAGGAGTACTCGTATACAATACCAAATAAATGTGAATTATAAGAAATACATACATATATGTATATGGCAGTGGAGAAATGTATTGAACTTGTTTGATTTGGTATAGAAATGGTATATATGTAGTACATACGTACACTACCGAAAAAAAACAAGAACGTTTAACATTTTTCAAGGTCATGCCAAATTTAGGAATTATAATGCACTCACCCGTATAGTATCTACATTCATAGGCTTGTATACATGCATAGCTACATATATATATGATTTGATTTCTTAGATAAATACCATTGACCCCAGTTAAATAAACACCTCATTACTATAATTATCACTGATATTTCTCTTTTTATATATGTATTTATGTACATATAATATTATATACGTACGTACGAACCTAGAATACTTTGGAGCGTACACACCAATTCTAATAAATTTTTGGTTAACACCACAAATTATTATGAATTTCTAGGTGGAAAACAGCATGTGTACGTACGTACGTGCATACGTTATTATTTTCTTCGTGGTATATTTTTAGAAAGATAATAAAATTGCAATTTTGAAGCTATTCAACACATCTAAACGAGTGTAAGTACGTACATACGTATGCATTAGAAAACAACAGTTCCAATTTGCAGCTCTTAAATGTTCTAGAAAACCAGACAAAATACACTCCGGAAATACTTTTAAATGCATTTATGCAGTAAATACCTTAAAAGAGTTCAAAGTTAATTTTGTAAGAACTTTGGAGAAACTTGCCAGGCTTCCACAAAGTATTTCCATTTTACACATTTCCGCTGCTTCTGTTATTTTTGCATTCGTTCCGTTGTAGTTCCGTTGCACCGTCGATTTTTGTGGTCTCAGAGCTGTTCTCAGGGCCATTAATTTGCCAATGAATTGCAACCTATTTACAAGGTTCCTAGCTGAACCTTCCATATGAATTATGAATATATTCCCCCCCCCGCTTCTAACAAGCTTAAATGGTACTCAACCTCAATCAATTTTTCCTTATTGAATTCAGAAAGAAAAGAAAAGAAGAAAACATTTGGAAGTACAACAATCGTGCTCTGTTGTAATCATTGTTTTGAATTTCATCATTATCTGTAATACTTAATCAATTTTATTAAGTTTTCCTATTTTTTTCTGAAATTTCTAATCACATATCATAAAACAACAACAACAAATGAAACATTGGATGACAAATATCGTCGAAGGCCAACAAAATCTTAAAAGCGATTTACCTTCTGAAATAATCTCTTCTTGAACAAAAGTAAACGGAAACTGATAAGAAAAGATAAAAAAATAAAATATAATAAAAATAACTGACCAATCCCCATTTATCATAGAGAGTCAGTCAATCACGTGAGTGATGATCTCATTATTGGTACGGCATTGCAAACAATATTGTATGAAAAAAGACCTTGACAAAGAAAATAAGGTTTAGCCAGTCGCAAATGCATTGAAAAATGCTGCTCTCTTTTACAGTTTCAAAGAGTTTTACTTCGTTTTTATTTATAAATTTTATTGGCTATGTCTAGTTCAACAATAGCGAAGTGCATTATGCCGCTGTCACAACCCCTGAGTCAGGATTACGAAATAGCTTCTCACACCATCCATATTGTGTGTGTTAAGTTTTACTAATGAGCGGCGAAACCTGCACAATTTAGAGCTATCACCTAAATGATAGATTTTTTGAGAACATTTCCATGATAATTCTATTTCCCAGTCGTCTTGCTCGAGTTCGCATAATAAGTGACAGGCAACTACTGCAGAAATTGCAAGAGGGAATGCCTAGCCGATGTACATGCTTTCTGAACAAACAAGGACAGAGGCTTGATTTCAAGCCGGGAGAAAAACTAACCTATTTCGTCCTCTCTAGGTGAAAATGCAAGCAACTCCCCTCTTCTGCCCAGGAAGCGTTAACCTAGGACATGAATTTTTTACCTAATTTCCAGTCGACTCATAGCTAAGGGGAGGATCCCGCTATGTTCTGGGTCGCAAATAATTGATATCTAAGAATAATACACTCATGATTATATTAAAAAGAAAATGTTTTAATAGTAATTTCGCAACAAGACTTGGCCAAGTCACTTAAAAAAATATTTGTTGCATAAAACGTAGGCTAGAACGTGTTGAACATAACACCGTCAAACGGGGTATCAGTGTTTTAATTTGAAATTACGAATTCTTCAACTGCATGCAATGGAATTTTGTGGTTTAACATAATTATTGTAATTGTTTAAATTAATTTAATTAACAAACCATAATTAATTCATTCCATTTACGCATTTAAAAACTTGTTCTCAGACCAAAATCGCCTACTCATGCTCAAAATCTAAAAAAAAAAAACAAAAATATTGTTACACTGAGATATTGTTTATGTTTTCATGAAGCAACAATAATAGTACGATAGGTGGGATCACCAGACAAATTATCATAACAAGTTATAGATTTCCACTTTTTTTTTCTAAAAAATAAAAAAAAAACATAAAAAATGCGTAAATATGCACGGCCATGTACATATGTATGAGGAGAGGAAATCATTTTACGTCAACTAATATTTACGCGTTTAAAGGTGTATAAACTTATAAAAATTTGTTGTTTGCTTCTTTTTTTTTTTTGTTGTTTTATTTGTTGTGGGAAAGTGCGAATTGTTAATATTTATTTTGATGATGATATACATTTTAAATATTTTTATGCGAGTGTTTATGATAACACTAATCATTTATAAAGGTTGGCCTATTTTTTGTTTTGTTTTGTCTTTTTTTTCTTTAATAGTGACTCTTGGACTCGTGTTGGTGGCGTAAGGCAGGGGCCGTAACATCCGTTTAACAGTTAAAAATAAATTAAAATGCGTTTTAATTTAATTGAACACACGCAAAATAAATAAAAAAAAAATAATAACAATAAAGAGAAAAGAAATATTTATAAAATAATACAATAAACAATAACAATTTCTTAAAATGACGAAAAAATTACGCTCTATTTATTAATTGCCCAGATGTCTGATTAATAGATTACTTTTCATAAATTATTTTATTATTTCACTTCTTCTTCATTTTGTCACTTTTGCCAACCACAACTAAAATATTTAGATTTCTTATCTATAAAATAGTTTTTTTTCTTTCTTTCTTTAATGAAAATATTAAAAAATAAACAAAAAAAAAAAAAATAGAAAACAACTGATTAAACTAAGAGTGTTGTTGATAAAAATTTATAAAAAAAAAAACAATATGCCTGTGTAGGTCAGTAAGTATATTTTAGTTTTTTTTTTTTATACAATATTTGTTTAAAAAAAATGGAAGAACACGTCAAATTTCCAATTGGGTTCATCAACAACAAAATAATCGTTCATTGCGCTTTGTGTACTTTGTTTTCTTTTCTTTAATATGCACTCTCTTTCTCTTCTTCGCTCTCTATTTCTATATGACTATATAAGTATTGCCATAGCCATGTATTTTCTGGAATACTTATGTTTCAGAAATTAATTACATATATTTGCCAGCATATCAGTACCTAATGCTACCTAAAATAGCAACTTTTTCAGTAATACTAAGAATTTTTAAATTTTAATAAACAATTAAATCTAATAAAACAGTTTTACAATTGAATTTTTTTAAATTAAAATACATTAAAACACATGAAATAGATTTCAATATATGCTTACCCATGAAAAAAAAATAACCATGTTTCGTTAAAACTTGTTGCAATGGCAACACTTGCCAGACAACTACTGCCAATGCAAAAACACACAGCTGGCTTGAGTGAGTTTGCTCTTTCCGTTTATTTTCTTATATACAGCAACAACTGTTTATTTTATTGTTGTTGCTGTTGCTGTTGTCTTAACTGCTGATTATTGTTTTGTATTTGAATGTGCTCAGCACTCAAATCAGCTGTTCTACAGTATATTAATCATATGGTCGATGTTGTTTTTGTTTTTACTCTCCCCAACTGTGTGTTTGCTTGCTTGCTTGCTTACTAATACCATTACAATTTAATACCATTGTATATAAAACGTAACGAAAACAAGAAACGCAAAAACACTTGATTATTATTGTTGTTTTGTTTTTAGTTTTTGGTTTTGTTATTCTCTATTCTGTTTTCTTCAAAAAGTGCAAGTTTCTAAAATACACAGCAGTAATGGGGGAGAGCATATACTTAGATACCTACATACATGCATGTTGGCATGTAAATGAGTGAGTATGAATAGTATATCGTTTGGGGTGATTTCGAACATTTCGATGAGGGTGTGTGTGTGTGTGCGCGTTGGTGTTATAAAAAGACAAGCCAACGAGAGCAAGTAAGAGTGGATTGTGGAAAGTAAACAAATGTATGACGAAGCATTAAAAAAGTAAACAAATGTATGACGAAGCATTAATATTAAAGTGGAATTTAGACGTTATAAATGCAATGCAACACAACAGCAACACTGCAATAATAAATAAATGAATGTACGATACAACACGATATCTACTAAATGCTAAAAAAGCAAAAACTTAATAAATTTCACTCTTAGAATTCACAAAAAAACCCCATACACATACACACGAACATATAGAATCATAAATTTTTATCGTGTATAATTTTTCTGTCAAAAAAAGAAAACAAATAAGAAATCCTTCAAAAGTTATTTCGATTTTTTATTTTTTGTTTTGGTTTTCTTTTTTTTCTGAAAATATGTTGTAATATCTAATGATCATGACAAAAGAATTATAAAATAAGAAGAAAAAAAAACGCAAAAAAAAACAAAACAAAATTGAAAATCAGCATTTTATTTCCGTCTATTTTTGTTTTAGCGAACGGCCAGAAACATTTTTAAAAATTTAATTCTAAATTCCAAACAAATTATTAAAAAATACACACACACTTACACAGTATTTAAATATTTATGCATGCATTTGTGCTGTTGTTGTTGTCGTTCAGTGTCGTAGCAAAGACTATAAATATATAAAGATGTTGCACGCAGTGTATTCAAAATTGACAAAATTTTGTGCTTCTTTATGATGAGGGGGGTAGGTAACAGGGAAAGCTAAATCTTCGTGCTTACTCTCATTTTAACTGAGAGAAAAAGAACAAAAGAGAATAAAAGAGAGCAAAAAGTAAAATATACATGTATATGGTACATTCACATAAACATATTTTTTTGTTTTTATTTTCTTCGTGAAGAAACATTCAGATTAAATAATTTTAAAAACTAAAAGAAGTTTTGTTTCCATACAATTTATGTGCAAATATCCTGCGAAAAAGCAAATGTTACCGATTGTGTAATTGTAGGGTAAGAATACGTGTTTTATTGTTGTAGAAATGAAACTATATCGATTCGCACCGAATTATAATGTTATTCTTTACACTATTCAATTATGTATGTATATAATTTTAATTTTATAGACAGTTCAATTATGAACTTCTGTCTCTATTTTTGTGTGGAATTAAGTTGTAATAAAACGAATGCTTTTTTGTTTAGTATTTTCTAAATTTATTTATTATTTTAATGTTTCAAAATTGTAACTTTTTCCATACTGGATAATTTAAATTTGTATGTTTCCCATGTGGAATGCTTAAGTAGTAAAATAGTAACTAGTAAATTAAGCATCTCCATTCTGTGTTTATAACATTCGTTATCCTCATCGAACCAGAAGGAATACATGGTATTTTTGGTGCAACTTACGCATTGCTCAACAATAAATGTTTTTATGTTTTTAGTAGCTTTATTTCTTAAAAATATTTTTTCGAAGACTTTTATGTGAATTTTACAAACTTCAAAAAATAAGTCAGATGGAGCGCACAAACTTCCAAAGTCGGAATCTTTTGTATAATTTTTTGCGTGTACAAACATTTCTGAAGGATATGACAAAATTTGCGCTGGTTTAATTATATCCACACGACATTTAACGCAAGATATTCGTTGAGCTATGTAACCAACAAAATAATGACTTGATGTTAATTCTATTGGCACATTGTTGGACGTAAAACAATCGGCGTCTTCATTAAAATATTCTTTATTTTCATTGTATATATCTGCGACATCTATTTCAGAGGCATGGGTACTTTCTGATATATTTCCAGTCCTTTCAGTATCTTCTAAAATTGTTTCCAATTCAATAGGTAAAAACACTGCATCGTCGTGTGCACAATTAGATGAGGTGCTAAACTGAGTCATTTTTAAAGATAACAACTTAGCTACAGCAATATTAAATTCATGAACCGGTGGATTTTTGCAGTGTCCACCTTTGGCACGTATATATGAAAACAAGTTTTCTATAGGATCTTGGTTAAAATGGCTCGTTAAAATGCAGAGCAAATTTAAATTTTCTTCAAACAGTTCTTCCGACAAAGATAAAATAGCACTCGTTGTTTGAACTAGCCCGTTGATTGAAAATATTTTATTACCGTCATATTCAACCTGTTTCATGTAGGAAATCAGATCTTGAAGTACTTGCCAAGTTGTACTATTAAACTTTAAGCCACGTTTCAGGGGGTTAGAGTCGTTAAAGTGCCTGCTGTTTAAACAGTCAAAATAACTGTTGAGCTTTAATGCTTAAAAATTACTACTAAAGTTTAATATTTAATGTAATAATTAAAAGGTTATTTTCATAATTTGCTAGTTTTGTTTCTCTCTAAATATTTAGTTCTAAAAATTTATAATAAAGGTTTTTTATTTCGGTGCGAATCGATATAGTTTCATTTCTACAACTATAAAACACGTATTCTTACCCTACAATAAAACAAACGGTAACATTTTTTTCACAGGTTATTTGCACATACATTTTGTAAAAACAAGACTTCTTTTAGTTTGTTTTTTTATTTGACAATGTATGTATACATCAGACGTCGGCACCAATGCCTTTCAGGGGAAGAATATCTTCGGCTTTTTACACACATAGGATACGAACAGCAACAATGTTCGTTAAAAAGAGCGTAAAAATGCATTCAATTGCTTGACAGCTTCTAACGAAAAAAGTTTATGTCGCTTTTCTTCATGTTTGAATTATACACCCAAAAAAATATTTCGGTAGGATTTACTGATATTCATTGAAATTTACTAATAACAATGAGAAATGATCTCGATTTTTTGAAGAATATTTCTCAAGTTAAAAACACAGTCTTTGGGGATTTAAAGCTGTACATTCTTTCTTTATTTTCCACTACATATTATTTTTTATTGAAAGAACATAAAGCTATCCATCTTTGGCTTAAAAATTAGGTCATGTTTTTTAGATAAATAAAAAGAATAAAAACCCATTTTTTATTAAAGGAAGAAATCGAGAATTTCAAAGCATTTAAAAAAAATTATACTATTCGACAAAATAAAAAAATATGAAATACGCCAAGCTAATGACATAGACCATTTTTAACATAAAATATTTTTTGAGTGTCATCCTGAAATAAAATGATTAAGCATCCGCCACACATGTGTTCTTGTCGCAATCTGATCGACAACTAAATGAAAAACACAAGAATGCGTGTGAGTTCTCTCTGCACAATTGTGCTATGAAATGGAATGAATATACACACACGTATACACGCATATGAGAATAAATTGCTTATAGAAGAGAACAATACGTTCTCTGAGTACAAAAAGTGGCAGTAGCCGTACTGCCATCGACAAATTTGGCACTGGCAGTACAATGTATGGCAGTGCAACATCTTTATATATTTATAGTCTTTGGTCGTAGTCTCTATCAGGGTATCAGCTGATAACGCCAATATAACCACATTTACACACAAACACACACACTTTAGGATTATTTAAATGGCAGAATTGTTTGTGTGTGTGTGCGTGTGTTAATTTGTTTTGAATTTAAATAATATTTTGCTGTTGTTTTTGGTGTCAATGCCTTTAGAAAACAAATGTTTGTTTTAGAAATACTTTTTCCGTCTCGTTGAAAACTTAAAAATCTTGAAAGGGGGGGGGAGTAGGAGGACAAACGATAAGGAATTAGTTTTTAATATTTTCTGTGTATTTTTCATTCTAAAACACGGCTTTCATTCGTAATTTTGAATTCGAGGCCAAAAGCGAAGTTAATAAGTCCTGTTTATAATGGAGGATCATCCTTTAAGTTCAAGTTTCTTTTTCAATAGTATAGTCCAAGTGGGATTGATCTCAAGATGACAAGACGTGCTTAGTTTCTCATTAGATGATGAAGATTTCCTTATTCAAGGTTTCTTATTTTGTGTATCTGCTCTACATAAAATTATCAGGTATTTGATCGAAATCGATTAGGAACTTGATAGGGATATACCCACCTATTACTAGTTACAAATTCCTTGAACAAATTGCAACAATTTTAAAACAAACTTTACTGGTACACAATTAATCGCTAAACCATTCGACCTGCCTTAAATGTTGTGAGCCAAACAATATGCTAACCTTCTTAGAAGGCTCCAAAATACTGGACAGACTGGACTGTGGTATATTTATCGATGGTTCTGATATTACACCATTGCAGCGTTTTCCAGACGGAGGTCATGGCCATTTTGAAAACGGCGCAATGCTTGTTGCGGATTATCCCTGAATACTAGGACCCCTTAAATAATATTTCTTCGACGTCCATTTTCGTCCAAAAATGGCGTAAATTTCTTAGGGGAATTTCAGATCATTCCAAGGTAGCTGTTATATGTTTTTCTGGACATATGGATATCGCTGGAAATTGTTTTGCTGATCAACAGACCAGGGACGGTGCAGATCTTACAATCACCAACCTTTTAGACGGCATGGGTATTTCTAATGCGTCAGTGCTCTGCCCTTGCCATGATGCGACTTCTCATCATAATCGTCATCATGTCATCGTTAGTTGAAAATTCATTCTGTACTTAGGTTAGTTACCTTTAGGACATGTTAGATTTCAGGGTTGCATATTAAATGGTGGTATTAAAATGGACCTAAACCCTATCTAGAACTGTTACGAGACATCGCCACTATGTTTTTACTGTTTTTTTCAGCTACGCAGTTGATGGGTTACAATAGCAAGTTCAAGGGTGAACAATTTTTTTCGCATTTACCTCGACTGGAAGCTGTATTGCATGGCACTCTAGTTTTTATAAAATTTCTTAATTCCTTCTTGTACTTTAACATTTTAAAAAGGGAATTTTTTTTATCGAAATTAGTATAAAATGGATTGCTATAGAGAGAGAGAGAGAGAAGACATTTAATCAACAACAGATTTTGTCCTTGAAACTATACCCTGCCGTTATGATTTATCAATTGTATGTAGGTATGTATTTTGTTTTGTTTATTTATTTTTGTTTATAAAAATTCAAATAGAAACTAAAAAATCAACAACAAAAACCCACTATCATTTGAAATTTTAATTCTTTGCAAATAAATCTTTAAATGTTTTTCTCTCTTTCCCTCTATCTCTCTCTCGCTCTCATTCTCTCTCTATTCCTGTTTTTTTTTTGATAAAAACCATGTAAAATTTCTTGCCCTTTTTTCATCCCCTAGTTTTGTACCGAAAGGAAAACAACGCACACACACACACACACAAAATCCATATCAAATTACACAGTAATTCTGGTTCCATTTATTTTTTTTTTTTTTTTGCTTTACAGGCACGAAAACAATCGATGATGAATCAGCCAAACCAAGCAACCAACCAACCAATTATTAAAGTAAAGTTCCACTAGTTAAGCCAGTTGCTTATTCACGTACATACATACGTATGTATGTATGCATGTAGTAGGTGTGCAATTAAATATGAATGTATGCATGTTCTTAAAGGGTTCCCTAAGACGAAAAAAAAAGTACTTTTTTAGGAGTATTAAGCAACACTCCACCCTCCCTCACTCACTCTATCCCAGCGAGTTCTGTCTCGTTTGTAATGTTTTGTTGGCGACATCCATCTCTGCATATTATTTTTGTTTTGAATTTAATTCCGTTGGTAAGTTTTTTTTTTGTTTTGTTTCGTTTTGTTTCATTTCGATTTGTTTTGTTTACACTGGCCATGTAAATATAAACAACTTTTTTCGTTTTTTTTTTTATTATTGCTGTTTCTATTTCTTATACTTATTCATTTATGTACATGTATTCTATGCACGTATGTATGAATGTGTGTCTTTATCATATGTTTAAGTTGTATTTCAGGTTTTTTGGTGTTTTTTCCTTCTTTTTTTCTTCTTCTTAAGATATCGTTGAAAATAGAAGAAATATAAAACGGCAACAACAACAACAACAACAAAACATAAATCAGGTTCAAATGTTATCGGCTGTTTAGAATTGGGCTCTCTTACTTCTTCGCTCTCTCTCTTCTTAGCTCTTTGTACTATACATACGCATATGTATGTATGTCGAGAGCAATTTTAAGATATAAAATCACAGGCTCATACACATACTGTAGTAATGGTTGTCTTCAATACAGGCCAATTGATTAGGACCACAAATAAAATTCACAAAATGAAAACAACAACAACATCAATAATTATTTCGTATTCCACCATCATCGTCTTCATTACACACATCATATGGCTGGTTACGAACGAATAGAGTTTTATTTTATTTTGTTTTTCTTATGCACATGTACATGAATATTTACGTATGGATTTTCATACACACATACATACATACATACCTCTCTCTCAAACATCTACTCTCTAATACTTTATGTTTATGTGTATTTTGATTCTCAATATTTGTCTGTCCAGTTAATTTTGTTGATTTTTTTCCGTATTCCTTTTCTGATGGAACGACAACAACAACTATAACAACCGTAGTAATAACAACAATACTAAGGCACAGTGTGTCCATTGATATGCCTTCAGAAGTCTGTTATAAAGTGAAAATAAAATTTTAACACTTGCTGCACATAAAACGGAGGCCGTCTTGATAAGCGGCCGGAAGATAGTGGAGAAGATGGAAGTGACCGTTGGAGGCACTAGGATCGAATCAAAGAGGGCAATAAAATACCTGGGAGTGATTATCGACGACAGGTTGAACTTCAAGGAGCATGTGAAATACATCGGCGAAAAGGCATCTGTAACACAGGGAGCACTGGCGAGGATGATGCCAAATATTGGAGGACCAGGTCCATTCAAAAGGAGGATAATTTCGGCAGTTGTAACGTCGATAATGCTATATGCATGCCCAATATGGTCGGAGGTCCTCCCCGTGGGGACGACAAGGAGAATACTGTCCTCGGTGTATCGTCTAAGCGCGATTAGACGGATAAGTGGCTTCAGGACAGTATCTGATGAAGCGGTATTGGTATTGGCAAAGACAATACCGATAGACATATTGGCGGATGCGATGAGGAGGATATACTTTCGCCGTCTCGAGTATCCAGAAGAAATAGCAGCCATAAAAGCGGAGGAACGAAGGACTTCCATGCACAGATGGCAGTCACGATGGGAGAGCAGTTTAAAGGGAAGATGGACATTTCGCCTTGTCCCTGACGTAACCCTTTGGATGAAGGACAAACATTGCGAGCTGAACTATTACGTGACCCAGTTCCTAACTAGTCATGGGTGCTTCAGGAAGCACCTGCACAGATTTGGTCATGACACTTCCCCTATATGCCCAAACTGTGTAGATGAGGAGGAAGACGCGGAGCATATTCTAACATGCTGCCCCAGATTTAGATGGCCCGGAGAAACGAGTTTAGGACCAAAACGGCTAATGGAAGAGCTGATGAACTGTAGGAACCTATGGAGCCAATATAGTCAGAGAATGGCTGAAGTTATGCTAGAACTCCGAAGACTAGAGAAACGGAGGCGAAATTTGACTTAACGTGATGAAGCTTTCGAGCTAACCAGCCCTCCACGAAGTAATACCTTACGGCAGTCCCGCGGGGGGAGAGTGGTTGAAGTGTGTAGGGGGTGGGTTTAGTACGTAGGCACCAGTGATGGTGAATCGTGCACTCTTTTGTTGGAACAAAAGTGTCTTTAGAAGATTCCCACCTCCAGCTCAAGACAAAAAAAAAAGTCTGTAATTCAAATTCAACTTTTAAGCTGAAATTAGCCGAACGAATACGCAGCTTAACAGTACGCACATTCGCTTTTAGAATATTCATGACAAGTTTCCAAAGTAATTTTATTTTTAGGTCACATTAATTGGGCGTCAAGATCCGGCCTGTCTAACATCCTTAGACCTTTTTTGTTAGCACACCTTAAATACCGTGGGTACCCGAATAGTCGCCTAACTGATGAGCATTTGAGAACGAAACACCAAACTACCTCCCGAAACGTACCTTAAAAGGTCCAATCCATTATAATAATGAACCAAAACTACCATCGGAATCATAGCATTGCTTAATTTCATAGTTGTAATCGAAAAATTAAAAATGTTTGTATTTATTTCAGTTACATTACAAGGTTAGGCCTTTTTTGTTAGCACACCTCAAAGACCGTAGGTACGTGAATAGTCGCCTCACTGATGAGCATTTGAGGACGAAACACCAAACTACCGCCTGAAACGTACCTTAAAAGGATCATGCATAACGAAAAGGGCCAAACCATTATAATAATGAACCAAAACTCCCATTGGAATCATAGCATTGCTTAATTTCATAGTTGAAATGGAAAAATGAAAATGTTTCGTATTTATTTCAGTTATCAACCCACTGTGCATTGGTTACTACTGTGAGTAGTAAGATTGTGCTGCTCTTAAACCAAATGCAACAAAAAACAGAGGAAGAGATAAAAATTCATTTCAACCATTATGTCGTATGTCAGTCAGTCAGTCAGTTAGCTAGCCAGTGGGTACGTACGATTGACACGATTATATGTACATATGTATGTAGAAATGTATGCTCGTATGTATAGCACTCTCGTTGGTGTTGTTGTTTTAGTTGTAATATTTCTTGTATTTAGTATTGTATGTTACTAAGAAGTGTGGGTATAATTGTAATTGTGTTGGTTGGTTGTATTTGATACAAAAAATTCTCTACAATAAAAATTCAAATGTTTTGAATTGTCAGCTGGTTAAATTGTGTGTTTATGTACATACGTATATATACATATGTATTTTATATACATAATATTTATGTATATGCAAACATGTTATGTATGTATGAATGTGTATACAGTTTGTAAGTGCAATGTGTTCGCATATTGTATAGAAAATATAAACATTTTGAAGAGAGAGAGAAAAATAAAAGAAAAAAACATTGTTTATATACAGACACATGTTTACATATGGAGATATTTTGATCATATGGGGCCATATACTATACATATTTATATATGTTTGTATATAGTACATGTGAGTTTGTTATTGTTGTTGTTATTAGTTTGGCCGTTTGGTCTCATTAACTTGCATTTCGTATTTAACATGCACACAACGAATGGATGGATGGATCGATCGATGGATGTATGGATGGTTGAATCGTTAAATAGATGGACAACAACGATGAGGATTAAGACGAAAGCATAACAAAAAAAAACAAAATAACCTATTGAAACCATGTTATTGCTCTCGATCAGCTCTGTTACAAACGTTCCCGTTTTACAGCTGTTTTGTTGAAGAAGAAGACCTATTAAGGAGGAAAAGGTACTAAATCAGTTGCTTTAGGAAAACTTTTGAGGCCCACTAATAATTTAACAGGATTGCCTATATAAATGGCTTTATTAGGCCATTAGAAGATTTAAAGCATTTGATTTTAAAATAAAGATTTTCAAGAGTTTACTTACTTACTTACTTAATTGGTCATTGTAAACCTTTAGTCAGGATTACAACCTAGCTTCTCATGCTGCTCGTGTTGTTATGTGCGGTAATTTTATCCAAAAGTGCCCGGGTCTATAATTTAAAGTCGACCCCGAACAACAGATTTTTGAGAAATTTTTCATATTCTATTTATCCAATTATAAGCATTTCAAGAAATCATAAATTGACACCCAAAATCCTAGCTAGTATAAGTGCAATGAAAAATGTAACTGTTTTCAAGCTAAAGGACGTATACTTTTGTCACACACTAAGTGTATATAAGAATTAGCAAAAGAAAATCTGAAAATTTATTTAAAATAATGAAAAATTTCATTAAAAAAGAGGCAAAAAAAAATCAACAAAAAAGTACCATTTTTATCAGGCACACTGAAGGTGCATTTGAATTTGATCGTCTCTGCTGATAATTGTGGTCGATTACGATCTGTCTGTCCGCATGCACTTTAATTTTCGCAGAAGCACAAGAAGAAGAACAAGCAGAAGCGTGTGTTGAGTAGCTGAATAAATGAGACTCTCAGTTAAATGTGCGATAATGTGTTGAGATGTTTATAAATACGTACGTGTGTGTGTGTATGTATGTACGTAAACGTAAAAGTGTTTTTAGCAGTTGGTGTGGTGTGTAGAGCAGTGCTGTGCAGTGCATTTGCTGGTGCAATATTATAAAAAAAAAGTAGGGTAGGGTAGGATCTTGTAAATTTCAACGTCGTTTTATTTATTTTATTTCGAGTTTTTATTTTATTTAATTTTGTTTTTGTTATTTCTGTTTGTGTACATACGTACGTTACGTACATACATACTGTTAGCTGTAAATGTATGTTGATATTGAGTGTGTGTACACTTAGAAAAATAATGACCTTCAATTAAAACGGTCTTTCAGTTAAGGTTAGGCAAACAAGAACCATTCTATGACAAATCGTTTATTTATCAATGGAGTTCGTTTTTTTTTTGTTTCTTGCTTCAATAGATAATGATTTTAAAAGTTAAAAAGTTTATTAAGAAAATTATTGTATGCATTGCACTAACTGCACTGCAAACGATTGTTGCCAATTGCCTACTTTGGTGTAAAAAACAAACAATTAATTACACACAGGTTTTATTACGGGTGCTCAATTTAGAATTGTTTTGTTGTACTTTTGAAACATTTTTAAATTTCTTTTAATGCAATTAAAACAGCAGAACAAAAAAGCAAAAAAAAAACTATAAAAAAAGATTAGATACGCCATATTGAGCTGGAAATGATGAGATCTATTCAAAATGATTGAAATTAAAAGGTTTTTATTGTTCCTTTAGGGAACAATAACTTCGCATAATATTTTCTTTTTTCACTGTTATTTTATTCATCAAGGTTCTAGAACTTACTTAATAACACTTATTGATCGTTACAACCCTTTAGTCAGGATTAGCACCACCCTTGATGAGTGTGTCAAAATTATTCAAGAGTGACAGGACCAACAGTTTAAATTCGACTCCGAACGACAGATTTTCTGAGACTCTGTATACGTACAAACATAATTAGTCATTACAACCCTTTAGTCACGATTACGACCTATTTTCTCACACCACTTATGTTGTGTAAGTTAATTTTTGGTCATGAGTGGCTGGACCTACAAGATTAAAGTCGACTCTGAACGACAGATTTTTTGAGAGACTTTTCATGCCAATTTTATTTCTTTCGCAGAGTTTTTGCCAGAAATCTGCTGAGAGAGGAAGTGACCGAAGAAATTTTTTTTTCATCTTTTCGTTTTGGTGTGTAATGGTCGTTTTGATTCACAATTTTTTTTTTCATTTTTCATAAATATACATTCAAATCGCAAAGCAGTGACATAATTGGTTACTTTGATTTTTTTTGTTGTTGGTTCATAATAGGTTAAGTATCTAAATATAATGATACTCACCACACTTACTTTATAGTGTACTAAATATCATTTAGACAAAGAACCAGATGGGAAAAACAGAAAATAAGATTGGGGTTGCCATAGTGCAAATTTTAGAAACTTCGCAGGGTCGTATTTTTTTTTCATATAATGGAATTTCGAAATTGGAAGTTTCAAACTTCAATATTTACAGTTAATTTCGAACGAACGGTTTTATTCCTATTAATATAATCGAATAATCGAGAAACGACTTAGCGTGGGTGATCACGCGATCTTAATCGATCTCTTCTTCTGTTGAACGTCAAAGCGTTCACATCGATCATCTTTTTTGTCTTTGAACTTAAAAGTGTTCACATCGTGAACATCTTGATTAATAAAATGTGATTCAAGTAAAGTTTGTGTGTGAATTGAATAAGTTTTTTTTAAGTTTTTTTTGGTGAATTAAATAAGTAAAATATATCATAAAATTAAAAAGTAAAACCTGAAAATAAAAGTTATCAACGATTATATGCAGGAAGCATATTATACTGAAATCATTATCACCGGCAATAAAATCTAAAGAAATCCTAACCTAAACGATGTTTGATAGCGGACCAGAAGAGTCAGAAGAATTCTACACCAATATCATCCTGTGTTATACGGATTTAAAGATGGTATCAACTCCACGGCATCATGGCTAAAGTTTGCACGCTGTTATCAATTTTTTCCCCTAATTATTATTAGAAACTATTTATAATAACTTATTCTAATTTGTTTGAATAAATATGTGGAAAAAAATGTTGCATAAATGAATCTTAAAATTAATTAAATTATGAAATTATGAAGTTAAACCAAAATTCGATAAAAATATTATAAATACTATATTATAAATATATTTATAATAATAACAATAATAATAATAATCAAATAATTTATTATAAATACTATATTATAAATATTTTTATAAGGGAAATAAATTTAAAAAGAAATATTAAATGTAATAATTTAAAATGTTAAAATTTTAAATAATGAGTTTTATAATGAAAAAAAAAAATGTTTAAAACAGAAATTTCGCAATTGTGATTATGTCAATATAAAACATATAGTGTCAAGAATTTCTGCTGAAATAATTGTACCTAAAATACTACCTAAAGAAATGAAAAGAAATTGTAATATCACAGTACTTTTGTAATAAAATTTATGAAGACCAAAATTAGATTAAGACCTAACCTAGAAATTACACTATATATTATAATTATTGAATTTAACATTATTTCCTAGAAGATCTTGAATATATATATATCATATAGCAACCACATCATCGACATCATGCTGGAGGCCTTCATCATTGGATCGATTGATTTGGTAAGTCAATAATGACATTTTATTTCAATTATTGCATTTAACTTAATAAAACCTTAAAGAAACCACAACCAATTAGATCGCTAGCATACTTTTTTGTCCCACTGTACATTAACATATGTTTGTTATGTATTTTCATATTTAATCACATTTTTGTTTTGTTTCAATTCCAAATTGTTCCATTAATGCTTGCGATCGTATCTTTTAAATTTCTTTTGGTTTTTGTTTCTTTTACCATTACAATGATATAACCCATTGAGGCTCGGCCTAATTGCTAAATTATTTTTATACTTAACTTTCATACAATTGCTAGAATTTTTTTTTTATTTGTATATATTTATTTTTGTATGAAAATTGAATTATATATATATTTATATTATATTTTTTTTTGCTCTCTTAATGTATTTTCGTAATTATGTATATTTGAATATGTTTACGGTTAAGATGAATCTTTATAAATATTATAAGATCTACTGAATTTAATAAATATGTATTTAAATAGAATGGGAATTTAAGATTTTAAAATAGGGGTGTTTTTGAAAAGGGAAGATATAGATTAGTGCTAGACGTAGGCTAAATTTGGGGTTTCCACAAAACACTTTCTTTTGCCTAGGAAACTTGGAAGGCGTGGGTTATGAGGCAACATCCCTCAACAACAACAGAGGGGATGATATTTATCTGAGAGTTTTGACTAACCCAAACCATAGTTAACCTTCCAAAATGACTAGATTGGGGCTTAGTTAACTTTTTAAATTAGAATCTAGTCATCCCAGACCATACACCTTAAACACCATCACAAAATAGGGAGTCTATAATAAATTTGTATTGTAGACAGATTTTGCTAGGAAAGGACCGAACTCCCCCACCCGACTGTTGCTAGCAACTCAATGGCTCCCGCAGTCCTCTTCCTGCATAATCACTGCACACCGTATTCTTTTCCAACAGCGGTTCAACATGCATGTTATATTTACATTCATTTGGTCTAGTAGTAGTACCATACAATACTATTACAATACAGTACAATACAATAAATGGCGCCCAACGTGGGGCCAAGGCCAACGCCAAGGCCAAGGCTCTTGAGTGACTTATTAAAATTTTAGCTCGGAGGCATAAAGCTTGAAGAGATCAAATGAGGTTGATAATTCAGTGCTAGTGCGAAGAGCAAAGTCATCAAGGAAGCTCTGGCTCTATTATTATTTTTTTCCAATATAATACTTTTTAGATTTCAATTTTATAGAAAGATAAATGTTTGGATGTAGCAAAAATGAGTTTGGTAATAATATATAGAATTTTGCTGGAAATTTTCAGTTATTTGAGTAATAAATTTCGAATAGACTGACCGCTTAATATCTGTATATCCTTTGCTTTGCCTTTTGAGTTATATCTAAGAATTTATTCACTTCTATTGTGGTATACTGATAAAATTATTATGCCTAAATTTGTTAGCGATGTTCTCAGCCTCTAACATACATAATGGATTTCGTTTATTGTGCTGGATGGAAGTAAATGACCGATGTATGGTAGAGATCTATATATGTATATATATTTTTGATTCGTAACTACTAAGTGCTGATAGGTGAGAATTTAGTCATAATACTTTTCATTCAGATATTACACCATAGCCCAATTTGTATGAACTCGTTAGTCAAAAGATAATACTTTTTCTCTCAGTAAGTTTTTTTTTTCGCCTAGTAGACTTTTCTATTTTCTTTCTAAAAGAAAACACCCGGCAAAAATTTTGTTGAAATTTTATATGAATTGTTTTTATCATTTTCTTATATTTTAAGTTATAAAAAAAAAAAAAAAATTTTTTTTCTCTTTCTCCTTTGAGATTCAAATTTATTTTATTTCTTTTTGAGTGCATTTATTTTCTGTTAGTTTTTTTTATTTTTTTTCTCCGAGTTATTTTTTTTGTATATTGGTACAATTATACGTTATCAATAGTACTTTTTATTATCGTTTACATGGTGTAGAATATTGAGAATAGTAAAAATGTCGTTGGAAAGAACTCCTTCACGGACAGATTTTCCTCCACCGTTACCTTTGGCTCCAATTTATTCTGAGCCTTCCGCATGTCACGTTTGCATGGAAACAATGATTGAAGAGGACGACTGTTTGATTATTAATGAATGCTCGCATGCATTTCATAGATCTTGTATTGAATCATATTTATCATCTTCTTCTGAATGTCCAGTGTGTAAGCACTCATGTCAATTAAATGAGCTGCGTAAGTTAAGAATTAGCTCTAGAGCTCAATCAAGTAGACTAATTTCCAAAAGCAAAACAAGAGGAGCATTAGCAAAACATTACAATACTCGTAGTAGCAATCGCAACACTGCTCAAGATTTTAATCAGTCAGTTTCCAATACTTATTCTAATATAGCTCAAGCAAGTGTACATGAGGATAATCAGTTAGACGCAAATATTTTAAGCTCTCCTTTACATAATCCAAGTGAAGCTGTTGAAGCAACGAATGGGAACAATCAATCCTTTGCTGTTGACTATGAGAAAATAAATCATATGATCGAAGTAAATGTTACTAGAATTTTACAAAATATAAGTATAGGGCCAACAAATTTTAATATCAATGATCAGCCTAATAATATACAGGATAATCTTCCTGCGAGTCAAGCTCAACGTTCCACCAATAATCCTAATAATCCCTATTTATTTTCCCCGATAGCAAATTCTAACTCGAATCTAAGTTCAGTACATGCTGATAAGATTACCTCTGTTATCCAAAATTGGAACATTAAATTTGATGGTTCATCAACAGGTTTACAAGTAGAAGAATTTTTATATCGAATCAAATCGCTGACCAAAGATATATTTAATGGGGACTTTTCTGTTATTTGTCGAAACTTACATATCCTTTTAACAGGAAAAGCTAGAGATTGGTACTGGAGGTATCATAAACAAGTCGAGACTATAAATTGGAACGGCTTTTGTAACGCTCTTAGATGTCAATACAAATCGTATAAAAGCTCTTTTAACATAAGAGAAGAAATTAGAAATAGAAAACAAAAGTTAGGTGAAACTTTCGATTCCTTTTTCGACTCAATATTATCTATTATGGATCATCTTCCCATACCGATGTCTGATGCAGAATTGATAGAAATTTTAGCTAGAAATTTGAGACCTGAGATACGACAGGATTTACTTTATGTCCCAATACACTCTATTTCACATTTACGAAAACTTGTGCAAATGCGAGAAAACTTTTTAAATGAGGAAACTGTTCGAAAGAATATGCATGTTAATCGCAGTCAAAATTCAGCTTTTGCTAGAAAATATATTTCAGAAATTAACACGACAGGAGAAGTTAATGTCGATTTAAACGTAGATGCTGATTGTTCTATCGAAGCAATTCATAGTAGCGATATCAAGTTAAAATGTTGGAATTGTGACGAGATAGGCCACCATTGGGAAAATTGTCTTGAGAAAAGATCTATATTTTGCTATGGATGTGGCACAAAGAATGTCTATAAACCTAATTGTGTGAAATGTGCTGCCAATAAACAACATCAGCCAAAAAACTTCAGAGCTGTAGTAGCGAAAGAGAAAACTTAGCCGAAAATATTACCATAACTTCTAATAAATCCTTACTACCTGATAGAACTGAAAATAATACCTTAACCCCTGATGGAACTAGACCAATTAGCATACTTAAACGTGAAGTAAATGTTGAAAATATTGAAAATGAGGATGTTTCGAAAATTATTATGCCAAAAATGCCTTATCATAGACGATGGGAATTGTATTTGCAAAAACGTAAACAGATTTTCTGTCTATATTCCCCTGATTATCAACGTAAAACAAAACCTAAACGTTCCACTACTCGATTACGTAAATATTACAAAGTTCGTAGAATCTGTAGAAAACTTCTAGTGTCGTCTATAGTATCTACTCCAAGAGACTTGCGATATTACGCAAAAGTTAATTTTTTAAATTTCAATGAATTAGGACTAATTGACACAGGAGCAAATGTAAGTTGTATAGGTTCAGATTTAGCATCTTATGATTTTTCAAAGCTACAGAGCTTTACTAAGTGTAAACATTTTGTAAAAACTGCAGATGGTCATTCGCAGACAGTTTATGGATGGCTGGATGTTGAAGTAAATTTCAAAAATCAGTCTAAACAATTGAAACTATTTATTGTACCATCGTTAGCACAGAGATTAATTTTGGGAATTGACTTCGTGAAGTCTTTCGCTATTTTTCCAGACTTAATTGGATGTACTGATATCGTTTCCTTTGATAAAACACCAAATACGCTTCTTTCTGAGTTATCTAACATTTCCGACAAACTTCAAACTTATTCTGAAAATGTAAAGCCTTCAGAAAACTTCTACCCACTTTCTCAAAGCCAAAAGTTACAGCTTAATGCTGTTATTGAACTTTTTCCTAATTTTGAAAAGCAAGGATTAGGAAGAACTAGTCTTATTACACATTCAATTGATGTAGGCACCGCAAAACCAATTAAATCAAGATTTTATCCGGTTTCTCCCGCAGTTGAGCAATTGATGTATGGTGAACTCGATCGAATGTTAGAACTAGGTGTAATAGAACCATCTACATCTTCTTGGAGTTCTCCTATGAGATTGGTGGTAAAACCCAATAAAGTTCGTTTATGTTTAGATGCACGCTTCCAAACATTGAGGGTATTTTCGCAAGGCTTCCAAAAGCAAACATCATAACGAAATTGGATTTAAAAGATGCTTATTGGCAAATCGCTTTGGATGAGAATTCGAAAAGTCTTACTGCTTTTACAGTACCAGGTAGACCCCTTTATCAATTTCTTGTCATGCCTTTCGGCCTTTGCAATGCACCCCAGACAATGTGTAGATTAATGGATGAAATCATTCCTCCAGATCTAAAACATTCTGTTTTTGGTTACTTGGATGACCTAGTAATTGTATCAGAAGATTTTCACAGTCATCTTGAAATTTTGATTCGTATAGCATCACAATTTCGAAAAGCCAACTTAACGTTAAACATATCAAAGTCAAAGTTTTGTGTAACCGAAGTAAACTATTTAGGTTATGTGATTGGAAATGGTGGTATCACAACAGATCCCGAGAAAATTAGAGCAATACATGATTGGCCTGTTCCTAAGACTATTAGGCAAGTTCGAGGTTTTCTTGGTTTGGCAGGATGGTACAGACGTTTCATTGAGAACTTCTCTACTGTAGTGTTCCCCATCACAGAGTTATTGTCCCGCAAAAAGGTGTTCAAATGGACAGAAGAAGCACAGGAAGCATTTGATAAAGTTAAAACTTTGTTAACTTCAGCTCCAGTGTTGTCAAATCCAGACTTCAGCAAGAAATTTGTCCTTCATTGCGACGCTAGTGATTTTGGAATAGGAGCAGTATTAGTTCAGTTAGATGATCAAGGACAAGAACGACCAATTGCTTACATGAGTAAAAAGTTAAATTCCGCACAACGGAATTATAGTGTTACAGAAAAAGAATGTTTAGCAGCAGTAGAAGCAATAAAAAGGTTTCGTTGTTACTTGGAAATGCAAGAATTTGAGGTCATCACCGATCACTCCAGTTTAATGTGGTTAATGCGTCAACCAGATTTAAGTGGGAGATTGGCACGATGGGTATTCAAGCTACAACCGTATAATTTTACTATTAGCCATCGAAAAGGTAAGGACCACGTAGTACCTGATGCTTTGTCTCGTATACCTTCAAATGAAGTTTCAAGCGTAGAAGCGACTGAACCAGAAATTGATTTGAATTCTCCTCATTTCTCTGACCAAGAGTATGAGCAATTAAAAGAAAAGGTACAGAAAAATGCAGCGAAATATTCAGATGTAAAAATTATAGACAAATATATTTATTACCGCACGGATCACTATAGCGGAGACGAAGGTCAAGAAGAAAGATGCTGGAAACTATGGGTACCTGTTAAATTAAGAGAGCACGTAATTGCTAGAGCACACGATAGTACGATTACAGCTCATGGTGGAATGGCAAAAACGGTAGAACTTTTAAGACGAAATTTCTTTTGGCCTGGATTGGTTCGAGATGTTCGTGAGTACGTACGTCATTGTGAAGTATGTAAAACAACAAAAGCTCCTAATTTTATTATGAAACCTCCTATGGGCAACCAGACCATGTCAATTCGACCGTTTCAACGTCTTTATATAGATCTGTTAGGACCGTATCCTAGGAGTAAACATGGTTATGTTGGTCTCCTTATAGTTTTGGATCACCTTAGTAAGTTTCATTGGATTTGTCCTTTACGTAAATTTACTTCTACTTGCATAATAGAATTTTTACAGAAACAAATCTTTCATATATATGGAGTCCCCGAAAATATTATAAGTGATAATGGCAGTCAATTTCGTGCCAATGATTTCAATGCATTTTTGACTTCATATGGTATCAAACATATATATACCGCATTATACTCTCCACAATCTAATGCATCTGAAAGGGTGAATCGTTCACTTATCGCTGGTATAAGAGCATATTTAAAATCTGATCATCGATTATGGGACCAGAAACTTAGTGAAATTAGCTGTGCACTTCGGAATTCGTTCCATCAGTCCATAAACACTTCACCCTATCAAGCTTTGTTTGGCTTTAACATGATAACTCATGCTTCCTCCTATGAGTTGTTACGTAATCTTAAACTTTTAGATGAGCCTTCGGCGAAGATAACTAGAGAAGATATCCTGCAGTTAATAAGACAAAATCTTAGAAAACATATAAGGGAAGCACATAAAACTAATCAACAGCAATATAATCTTCGTTCAAAAGTGCAAACATTTAAAGTAGGCCAGGAAATCTATAGGAGAAATTTTGCCCAAAGTAGTGCCGAGAAAAACTTCAATGCTAAATTATCACCCTTATTTGTCAAAGCTAGAATTCGTGAGAAAATAGGAAACCACTATTATATTCTGGAAGATTTGGCAGGAAAACTTATTGGTACATATCACGGAAAAGACATTAGACCCTAAACGACCTGTTCCTATAAATTTTGCATCGGATGCCTCCAAAATTTCTTGGTTTGTAATGGTCGTTTTGATTCACAATTTTTTTTTTCATTTTTCATAAATATACATTCAAATCGCAAAGCAGTGACATAATTGGTTACTTTGATTTTTTTTGTTGTTGGTTCATAATAGGTTAAGTATCTAAATATAATGATACTCACCACACTTACTTTATAGTGTACTAAATATCATTTAGACAAAGAACCAGATGGGAAAAACAGAAAATAAGATTGGGGTTGCCATAGTGCAAATTTTAGAAACTTCGCAGGGTCGTATTTTTTTTTCATATAATGGAATTTCGAAATTGGAAGTTTCAAACTTCAATATTTACAGTTAATTTCGAACGAACGGTTTTATTCCTATTAATATAATCGAATAATCGAGAAACGACTTAGCGTGGGTGATCACGCGATCTTAATCGATCTCTTCTTCTGTTGAACGTCAAAGCGTTCACATCGATCATCTTTTTTGTCTTTGAACTTAAAAGTGTTCACATCGTGAACATCTTGATTAATAAAATGTGATTCAAGTAAAGTTTGTGTGTGAATTGAATAAGTTTTTTTTAAGTTTTTTTTGGTGAATTAAATAAGTAAAATATATCATAAAATTAAAAAGTAAAACCTGAAAATAAAAGTTATCAACGATTATATGCAGGAAGCATATTATACTGAAATCATTATCACCGGCAATAAAATCTAAAGAAATCCTAACCTAAACGATGTTTGATAGCGGACCAGAAGAGTCAGAAGAATTCTACACCAATATCATCCTGTGTTATACGGATTTAAAGATGGTATCAACTCCACGGCATCATGGCTAAAGTTTGCACGCTGTTATCAATTTTTTCCCCTAATTATTATTAGAAACTATTTATAATAACTTATTCTAATTTGTTTGAATAAATATGTGGAAAAAAATGTTGCATAAATGAATCTTAAAATTAATTAAATTATGAAATTATGAAGTTAAACCAAAATTCGATAAAAATATTATAAATACTATATTATAAATATATTTATAATAATAACAATAATAATAATAATCAAATAATTTATTATAAATACTATATTATAAATATTTTTATAAGGGAAATAAATTTAAAAAGAAATATTAAATGTAATAATTTAAAATGTTAAAATTTTAAATAATGAGTTTTATAATGAAAAAAAAAAATGTTTAAAACAGAAATTTCGCAATTGTGATTATGTCAATATAAAACATATAGTGTCAAGAATTTCTGCTGAAATAATTGTACCTAAAATACTACCTAAAGAAATGAAAAGAAATTGTAATATCACAGTACTTTTGTAATAAAATTTATGAAGACCAAAATTAGATTAAGACCTAACCTAGAAATTACACTATATATTATAATTATTGAATTTAACATTATTTCCTAGAAGATCTTGAATATATATATATCATATAGCCACCACATCATCGACATCATGCTGGAGGCCTTCATCATTGGATCGATTGATTTGGTAAGTCAATAATGACATTTTATTTCAATTATTGCATTTAACTTAATAAAACCTTAAAGAAACCACAACCAATTAGATCGCTAGCATACTTTTTTGTCCCACTGTACATTAACATATGTTTGTTATGTATTTTCATATTTAATCACATTTTTGTTTTGTTTCAATTCCAAATTGTTCCATTAATGCTTGCGATCGTATCTTTTAAATTTCTTTTGGTTTTTGTTTCTTTTACCATTACAATGATATAACCCATTGAGGCTCGGCCTAATTGCTAAATTATTTTTATACTTAACTTTCATACAATTGCTAGAATTTTTTTTTTATTTGTATATATTTATTTTTGTATGAAAATTGAATTATATATATATTTATATTATATTTTTTTTTGCTCTCTTAATGTATTTTCGTAATTATGTATATTTGAATATGTTTACGGTTAAGATGAATCTTTATAAATATTATAAGATCTACTGAATTTAATAAATATGTATTTAAATAGAATGGGAATTTAAGATTTTAAAATAGGGGTGTTTTTGAAAAGGGAAGATATAGATTAGTGCTAGACGTAGGCTAAATTTGGGGTTTCCACAAAACACTTTCTTTTGCCTAGGAAACTTGGAAGGCGTGGGTTATGAGGCAACATCCCTCAACAACAACAGAGGGGATGATATTTATCTGAGAGTTTTGACTAACCCAAACCATAGTTAACCTTCCAAAATGACTAGATTGGGGCTTAGTTAACTTTTTAAATTAGAATCTAGTCATCCCAGACCATACACCTTAAACACCATCACAAAATAGGGAGTCTATAATAAATTTGTATTGTAGACAGATTTTGCTAGGAAAGGACCGAACTCCCCCACCCGACTGTTGCTAGCAACTCAATGGCTCCCGCAGTCCTCTTCCTGCATAATCACTGCACACCGTATTCTTTTCCAACAGCGGTTCAACATGCATGTTATATTTACATTCATTTGGTCTAGTAGTAGTACCATACAATACTATTACAATACAGTACAATACAATAAATGGCGCCCAACGTGGGGCCAAGGCCAACGCCAAGGCCAAGGCTCTTGAGTGACTTATTAAAATTTTAGCTCGGAGGCATAAAGCTTGAAGAGATCAAATGAGGTTGATAATTCAGTGCTAGTGCGAAGAGCAAAGTCATCAAGGAAGCTCTGGCTCTATTATTATTTTTTTCCAATATAATACTTTTTAGATTTCAATTTTATAGAAAGATAAATGTTTGGATGTAGCAAAAATGAGTTTGGTAATAATATATAGAATTTTGCTGGAAATTTTCAGTTATTTGAGTAATAAATTTCGAATAGACTGACCGCTTAATATCTGTATATCCTTTGCTTTGCCTTTTGAGTTATATCTAAGAATTTATTCACTTCTATTGTGGTATACTGATAAAATTATTATGCCTAAATTTGTTAGCGATGTTCTCAGCCTCTAACATACATAATGGATTTCGTTTATTGTGCTGGATGGAAGTAAATGACCGATGTATGGTAGAGATCTATATATGTATATATATTTTTGATTCGTAACTACTAAGTGCTGATAGGTGAGAATTTAGTCATAATACTTTTCATTCAGATATTACACCATAGCCCAATTTGTATGAACTCGTTAGTCAAAAGATAATACTTTTTCTCTCAGTAAGTTTTTTTTTTCGCCTAGTAGACTTTTCTATTTTCTTTCTAAAAGAAAACACCCGGCAAAAATTTTGTTGAAATTTTATATGAATTGTTTTTATCATTTTCTTATATTTTAAGTTATAAAAAAAAAAAAAAAATTTTTTTTCTCTTTCTCCTTTGAGATTCAAATTTATTTTATTTCTTTTTGAGTGCATTTATTTTCTGTTAGTTTTTTTTATTTTTTTTCTCCGAGTTATTTTTTTTGTATATTGGTACAATTATACGTTATCAATAGTACTTTTTATTATCGTTTACATGGTGTAGAATATTGAGAATAGTAAAAATGTCGTTGGAAAGAACTCCTTCACGGACAGATTTTCCTCCACCGTTACCTTTGGCTCCAATTTATTCTGAGCCTTCCGCATGTCACGTTTGCATGGAAACAATGATTGAAGAGGACGACTGTTTGATTATTAATGAATGCTCGCATGCATTTCATAGATCTTGTATTGAATCATATTTATCATCTTCTTCTGAATGTCCAGTGTGTAAGCACTCATGTCAATTAAATGAGCTGCGTAAGTTAAGAATTAGCTCTAGAGCTCAATCAAGTAGACTAATTTCCAAAAGCAAAACAAGAGGAGCATTAGCAAAACATTACAATACTCGTAGTAGCAATCGCAACACTGCTCAAGATTTTAATCAGTCAGTTTCCAATACTTATTCTAATATAGCTCAAGCAAGTGTACATGAGGATAATCAGTTAGACGCAAATATTTTAAGCTCTCCTTTACATAATCCAAGTGAAGCTGTTGAAGCAACGAATGGGAACAATCAATCCTTTGCTGTTGACTATGAGAAAATAAATCATATGATCGAAGTAAATGTTACTAGAATTTTACAAAATATAAGTATAGGGCCAACAAATTTTAATATCAATGATCAGCCTAATAATATACAGGATAATCTTCCTGCGAGTCAAGCTCAACGTTCCACCAATAATCCTAATAATCCCTATTTATTTTCCCCGATAGCAAATTCTAACTCGAATCTAAGTTCAGTACATGCTGATAAGATTACCTCTGTTATCCAAAATTGGAACATTAAATTTGATGGTTCATCAACAGGTTTACAAGTAGAAGAATTTTTATATCGAATCAAATCGCTGACCAAAGATATATTTAATGGGGACTTTTCTGTTATTTGTCGAAACTTACATATCCTTTTAACAGGAAAAGCTAGAGATTGGTACTGGAGGTATCATAAACAAGTCGAGACTATAAATTGGAACGGCTTTTGTAACGCTCTTAGATGTCAATACAAATCGTATAAAAGCTCTTTTAACATAAGAGAAGAAATTAGAAATAGAAAACAAAAGTTAGGTGAAACTTTCGATTCCTTTTTCGACTCAATATTATCTATTATGGATCATCTTCCCATACCGATGTCTGATGCAGAATTGATAGAAATTTTAGCTAGAAATTTGAGACCTGAGATACGACAGGATTTACTTTATGTCCCAATACACTCTATTTCACATTTACGAAAACTTGTGCAAATGCGAGAAAACTTTTTAAATGAGGAAACTGTTCGAAAGAATATGCATGTTAATCGCAGTCAAAATTCAGCTTTTGCTAGAAAATATATTTCAGAAATTAACACGACAGGAGAAGTTAATGTCGATTTAAACGTAGATGCTGATTGTTCTATCGAAGCAATTCATAGTAGCGATATCAAGTTAAAATGTTGGAATTGTGACGAGATAGGCCACCATTGGGAAAATTGTCTTGAGAAAAGATCTATATTTTGCTATGGATGTGGCACAAAGAATGTCTATAAACCTAATTGTGTGAAATGTGCTGCCAATAAACAACATCAGCCAAAAAACTTCAGAGCTGTAGTAGCGAAAGAGAAAACTTAGCCGAAAATATTACCATAACTTCTAATAAATCCTTACTACCTGATAGAACTGAAAATAATACCTTAACCCCTGATGGAACTAGACCAATTAGCATACTTAAACGTGAAGTAAATGTTGAAAATATTGAAAATGAGGATGTTTCGAAAATTATTATGCCAAAAATGCCTTATCATAGACGATGGGAATTGTATTTGCAAAAACGTAAACAGATTTTCTGTCTATATTCCCCTGATTATCAACGTAAAACAAAACCTAAACGTTCCACTACTCGATTACGTAAATATTACAAAGTTCGTAGAATCTGTAGAAAACTTCTAGTGTCGTCTATAGTATCTACTCCAAGAGACTTGCGATATTACGCAAAAGTTAATTTTTTAAATTTCAATGAATTAGGACTAATTGACACAGGAGCAAATGTAAGTTGTATAGGTTCAGATTTAGCATCTTATGATTTTTCAAAGCTACAGAGCTTTACTAAGTGTAAACATTTTGTAAAAACTGCAGATGGTCATTCGCAGACAGTTTATGGATGGCTGGATGTTGAAGTAAATTTCAAAAATCAGTCTAAACAATTGAAACTATTTATTGTACCATCGTTAGCACAGAGATTAATTTTGGGAATTGACTTCGTGAAGTCTTTCGCTATTTTTCCAGACTTAATTGGATGTACTGATATCGTTTCCTTTGATAAAACACCAAATACGCTTCTTTCTGAGTTATCTAACATTTCCGACAAACTTCAAACTTATTCTGAAAATGTAAAGCCTTCAGAAAACTTCTACCCACTTTCTCAAAGCCAAAAGTTACAGCTTAATGCTGTTATTGAACTTTTTCCTAATTTTGAAAAGCAAGGATTAGGAAGAACTAGTCTTATTACACATTCAATTGATGTAGGCACCGCAAAACCAATTAAATCAAGATTTTATCCGGTTTCTCCCGCAGTTGAGCAATTGATGTATGGTGAACTCGATCGAATGTTAGAACTAGGTGTAATAGAACCATCTACATCTTCTTGGAGTTCTCCTATGAGATTGGTGGTAAAACCCAATAAAGTTCGTTTATGTTTAGATGCACGCTTCCAAACATTGAGGGTATTTTCGCAAGGCTTCCAAAAGCAAACATCATAACGAAATTGGATTTAAAAGATGCTTATTGGCAAATCGCTTTGGATGAGAATTCGAAAAGTCTTACTGCTTTTACAGTACCAGGTAGACCCCTTTATCAATTTCTTGTCATGCCTTTCGGCCTTTGCAATGCACCCCAGACAATGTGTAGATTAATGGATGAAATCATTCCTCCAGATCTAAAACATTCTGTTTTTGGTTACTTGGATGACCTAGTAATTGTATCAGAAGATTTTCACAGTCATCTTGAAATTTTGATTCGTATAGCATCACAATTTCGAAAAGCCAACTTAACGTTAAACATATCAAAGTCAAAGTTTTGTGTAACCGAAGTAAACTATTTAGGTTATGTGATTGGAAATGGTGGTATCACAACAGATCCCGAGAAAATTAGAGCAATACATGATTGGCCTGTTCCTAAGACTATTAGGCAAGTTCGAGGTTTTCTTGGTTTGGCAGGATGGTACAGACGTTTCATTGAGAACTTCTCTACTGTAGTGTTCCCCATCACAGAGTTATTGTCCCGCAAAAAGGTGTTCAAATGGACAGAAGAAGCACAGGAAGCATTTGATAAAGTTAAAACTTTGTTAACTTCAGCTCCAGTGTTGTCAAATCCAGACTTCAGCAAGAAATTTGTCCTTCATTGCGACGCTAGTGATTTTGGAATAGGAGCAGTATTAGTTCAGTTAGATGATCAAGGACAAGAACGACCAATTGCTTACATGAGTAAAAAGTTAAATTCCGCACAACGGAATTATAGTGTTACAGAAAAAGAATGTTTAGCAGCAGTAGAAGCAATAAAAAGGTTTCGTTGTTACTTGGAAATGCAAGAATTTGAGGTCATCACCGATCACTCCAGTTTAATGTGGTTAATGCGTCAACCAGATTTAAGTGGGAGATTGGCACGATGGGTATTCAAGCTACAACCGTATAATTTTACTATTAGCCATCGAAAAGGTAAGGACCACGTAGTACCTGATGCTTTGTCTCGTATACCTTCAAATGAAGTTTCAAGCGTAGAAGCGACTGAACCAGAAATTGATTTGAATTCTCCTCATTTCTCTGACCAAGAGTATGAGCAATTAAAAGAAAAGGTACAGAAAAATGCAGCGAAATATTCAGATGTAAAAATTATAGACAAATATATTTATTACCGCACGGATCACTATAGCGGAGACGAAGGTCAAGAAGAAAGATGCTGGAAACTATGGGTACCTGTTAAATTAAGAGAGCACGTAATTGCTAGAGCACACGATAGTACGATTACAGCTCATGGTGGAATGGCAAAAACGGTAGAACTTTTAAGACGAAATTTCTTTTGGCCTGGATTGGTTCGAGATGTTCGTGAGTACGTACGTCATTGTGAAGTATGTAAAACAACAAAAGCTCCTAATTTTATTATGAAACCTCCTATGGGCAACCAGACCATGTCAATTCGACCGTTTCAACGTCTTTATATAGATCTGTTAGGACCGTATCCTAGGAGTAAACATGGTTATGTTGGTCTCCTTATAGTTTTGGATCACCTTAGTAAGTTTCATTGGATTTGTCCTTTACGTAAATTTACTTCTACTTGCATAATAGAATTTTTACAGAAACAAATCTTTCATATATATGGAGTCCCCGAAAATATTATAAGTGATAATGGCAGTCAATTTCGTGCCAATGATTTCAATGCATTTTTGACTTCATATGGTATCAAACATATATATACCGCATTATACTCTCCACAATCTAATGCATCTGAAAGGGTGAATCGTTCACTTATCGCTGGTATAAGAGCATATTTAAAATCTGATCATCGATTATGGGACCAGAAACTTAGTGAAATTAGCTGTGCACTTCGGAATTCGTTCCATCAGTCCATAAACACTTCACCCTATCAAGCTTTGTTTGGCTTTAACATGATAACTCATGCTTCCTCCTATGAGTTGTTACGTAATCTTAAACTTTTAGATGAGCCTTCGGCGAAGATAACTAGAGAAGATATCCTGCAGTTAATAAGACAAAATCTTAGAAAACATATAAGGGAAGCACATAAAACTAATCAACAGCAATATAATCTTCGTTCAAAAGTGCAAACATTTAAAGTAGGCCAGGAAATCTATAGGAGAAATTTTGCCCAAAGTAGTGCCGAGAAAAACTTCAATGCTAAATTATCACCCTTATTTGTCAAAGCTAGAATTCGTGAGAAAATAGGAAACCACTATTATATTCTGGAAGATTTGGCAGGAAAACTTATTGGTACATATCACGGAAAAGACATTAGACCCTAAACGACCTGTTCCTATAAATTTTGCATCGGATGCCTCCAAAATTTCTTGGTTTGTAATGGTCGTTTTGATTCACAATTTTTTTTTTCATTTTTCATAAATATACATTCAAATCGCAAAGCAGTGACATAATTGGTTACTTTGATTTTTTTTGTTGTTGGTTCATAATAGGTTAAGTATCTAAATATAATGATACTCACCACACTTACTTTATAGTGTACTAAATATCATTTAGACAAAGAACCAGATGGGAAAAACAGAAAATAAGATTGGGGTTGCCATAGTGCAAATTTTAGAAACTTCGCAGGGTCGTATTTTTTTTTCATATAATGGAATTTCGAAATTGGAAGTTTCAAACTTCAATATTTACAGTTAATTTCGAACGAACGGTTTTATTCCTATTAATATAATCGAATAATCGAGAAACGACTTAGCGTGGGTGATCACGCGATCTTAATCGATCTCTTCTTCTGTTGAACGTCAAAGCGTTCACATCGATCATCTTTTTTGTCTTTGAACTTAAAAGTGTTCACATCGTGAACATCTTGATTAATAAAATGTGATTCAAGTAAAGTTTGTGTGTGAATTGAATAAGTTTTTTTTAAGTTTTTTTTGGTGAATTAAATAAGTAAAATATATCATAAAATTAAAAAGTAAAACCTGAAAATAAAAGTTATCAACGATTATATGCAGGAAGCATATTATACTGAAATCATTATCACCGGCAATAAAATCTAAAGAAATCCTAACCTAAACGATGTTTGATAGCGGACCAGAAGAGTCAGAAGAATTCTACACCAATATCATCCTGTGTTATACGGATTTAAAGATGGTATCAACTCCACGGCATCATGGCTAAAGTTTGCACGCTGTTATCAATTTTTTCCCCTAATTATTATTAGAAACTATTTATAATAACTTATTCTAATTTGTTTGAATAAATATGTGGAAAAAAATGTTGCATAAATGAATCTTAAAATTAATTAAATTATGAAATTATGAAGTTAAACCAAAATTCGATAAAAATATTATAAATACTATATTATAAATATATTTATAATAATAACAATAATAATAATAATCAAATAATTTATTATAAATACTATATTATAAATATTTTTATAAGGGAAATAAATTTAAAAAGAAATATTAAATGTAATAATTTAAAATGTTAAAATTTTAAATAATGAGTTTTATAATGAAAAAAAAAAATGTTTAAAACAGAAATTTCGCAATTGTGATTATGTCAATATAAAACATATAGTGTCAAGAATTTCTGCTGAAATAATTGTACCTAAAATACTACCTAAAGAAATGAAAAGAAATTGTAATATCACAGTACTTTTGTAATAAAATTTATGAAGACCAAAATTAGATTAAGACCTAACCTAGAAATTACACTATATATTATAATTATTGAATTTAACATTATTTCCTAGAAGATCTTGAATATATATATATCATATAGCAACCACATCATCGACATCATGCTGGAGGCCTTCATCATTGGATCGATTGATTTGGTAAGTCAATAATGACATTTTATTTCAATTATTGCATTTAACTTAATAAAACCTTAAAGAAACCACAACCAATTAGATCGCTAGCATACTTTTTTGTCCCACTGTACATTAACATATGTTTGTTATGTATTTTCATATTTAATCACATTTTTGTTTTGTTTCAATTCCAAATTGTTCCATTAATGCTTGCGATCGTATCTTTTAAATTTCTTTTGGTTTTTGTTTCTTTTACCATTACAATGATATAACCCATTGAGGCTCGGCCTAATTGCTAAATTATTTTTATACTTAACTTTCATACAATTGCTAGAATTTTTTTTTTATTTGTATATATTTATTTTTGTATGAAAATTGAATTATATATATATTTATATTATATTTTTTTTTGCTCTCTTAATGTATTTTCGTAATTATGTATATTTGAATATGTTTACGGTTAAGATGAATCTTTATAAATATTATAAGATCTACTGAATTTAATAAATATGTATTTAAATAGAATGGGAATTTAAGATTTTAAAATAGGGGTGTTTTTGAAAAGGGAAGATATAGATTAGTGCTAGACGTAGGCTAAATTTGGGGTTTCCACAAAACACTTTCTTTTGCCTAGGAAACTTGGAAGGCGTGGGTTATGAGGCAACATCCCTCAACAACAACAGAGGGGATGATATTTATCTGAGAGTTTTGACTAACCCAAACCATAGTTAACCTTCCAAAATGACTAGATTGGGGCTTAGTTAACTTTTTAAATTAGAATCTAGTCATCCCAGACCATACACCTTAAACACCATCACAAAATAGGGAGTCTATAATAAATTTGTATTGTAGACAGATTTTGCTAGGAAAGGACCGAACTCCCCCACCCGACTGTTGCTAGCAACTCAATGGCTCCCGCAGTCCTCTTCCTGCATAATCACTGCACACCGTATTCTTTTCCAACAGCGGTTCAACATGCATGTTATATTTACATTCATTTGGTCTAGTAGTAGTACCATACAATACTATTACAATACAGTACAATACAGGTGGCTGACCTGGGGTTTGAACCGTGGACTCACATCTAGGAAGCCAACACATTACCTACTAGACCATGGTGACTTCAGCTAGGATTAACATCAAGTTTCTCCCACAACCCCTGGTAAGTGTGTCAAAATTAATCAAGAACAACGGGACCAACAGCTTAAATTCGACTCCGAACGCTAGATTTTCTGAGAAACTTTTCATGGTGATTTTATTTACTCACCGATTTGTAAATTTAAATCAATTTATCAAGGTTCAATTTGTTATTTGTATTTGTACCCATAGATGACCCAAATATAGTATGTATGTATGTTTGTAAATAACGATTTCATTGTGACGTCGTTATTTCGAGTTTTAAATTTCGAAAGTTTTTTGTTTTTATTTGTTTCTGACAGTGTAACATTATTCTTCTCGATTGTGTATGTAAATTTGGTTCGTACCCTAATTGTCGATGCTTCTGTACATTTGTTTGTAAGTATATGTATGTATGGCAACATATAATATTTTCAATTTTTATTACAACAATTATATACATATGTGTACATACGAATGTATGTACATATGTATGTATGTAGAGTACAAATGTACATTTAAGTGTACATAGTATATCGCACATGTACGATTATGTATAGAATGTAAGTAAATATGTATGTTTGTAATCAATTTATTTACATAAACAACAACAACAACAGCAGCAGCAGCAGCAACAGCAAATGTGTGATATGAATACAGTTGTAAAGCAAAATTAAAATTAAAAAAACAACAACAACAACAAAAAAATTATAATAAATTAATAATTCTTGTTTATTTTGTTTTTGTTTTTGTAAAGTTTATTTTAATTTTTAAAACGAGCAAAAAAAAAAAATTCACAATTTGATTTGATTTTGTTTTCCTTATTGTATGCATGTATGTATGTATGTATGTCATTTCAAGTAGTATTTGTTCTCATTTCAATATTACACTTCTTTTTCTCATTCTTTTTCTGATTTTTTTCTTTCTGCCAAAACCCAAATGAGAACAAATGAACCAAAAAAAAAAAAATTAAATAAAAAACAACAACACAGTTTATATGTTTATAAGTATATGTACATATGTATGTATGCCGATAATAAAAATGTAAGCAAATAACCTCTGTTATGAGACATTCTCGTAATTTTTATTGCTTTGGGTGTCCTATTAAAAAAAAAAGAAAATCAAAAGGAAAATGTGCCGTTCCATGGCAAATGAATCGAAAGAATAAATAAATCATGTCAAATGAAGTATTAAAACAACAACAAAATGAAAAAAAAATATGAAAATTTCATAAAAAAAATTTGTATTTCTTTAGAATTTTTCATTTTTTTTCTTTGCTCTTAATTTTAAAGCCGATTAAAACAAGAAGACAGTTACTCAGCCTACAGTGAAGGGTAAATTAATAGGCACACGTACATATTTACATATATAGAGTATCCTTCGAAGATGAGCAGAACCGAATCCTACTCCCAATTTCTCATACTTCTTTTAATATCATGGAACCCTCTATTCATACTCAAAGTTTGAAGTACTCATTGTATTCATAACGCAACATATACACGAAATAAGTATGAAACGCCCACGAACACTGAAGTACTTACTAGAAGAGAAGGTTGCGTGTTAGCTCTGCTTGCTGCTCTGCCTTTTTTGCTTATGTGTCTCTTTTCTGTAAATTTTTATGAATGATTCGAGTCATCTGAATGAGTAGGCTTATGAATCAAACATATTTCAAATGGTATGAGTTTGATGTCAACGTTGTACGCATACTCATTGCAACCTGTACTTAAAGGGTTGCTTTAAAAAAAACTACTGAATATTTTCTCAAATTTCTTTTTTTATTTGAAAGTACAATCCTTCCGGTTAATAATGGAAAATAATTTCATTCAAATGGTTGATTCGGCTGGCCATGCAGTAGCCTACACGATCGGTCCAATTTTTAAGCACATTACCGATTGTGTGCAGCTGTATTTCACCAATGGCTTCACGAATATTGTCCTTTAAAGCGTCAATTGTCTCTGACTTGTCGGCGTAACACTTATCTTTGACGGCACCCCACAAATAATAGTCCAACGGTGTCAAATCGCAGCTCCGAGGTGGCCAAACGACATCAGCTCTGCGGCTGATAATGCGATCTTCAAAAACAGGGCGCAAAACATCGAGTGTAGCTTCGGCTGTGTGGCACGTAGCGCTGTCCTGTTGAAACCAAATGTTGCCAATATCCTCCTCTTAAATTTTTGTGAACTAAAATTCCTTCAACATGGCCCGATAACGATCGCCATTAACTGTAACGGCCACTCCTTGCTTATTTTCGAAGAAAAATGGCCCAATTATGCCTGTGGACAAAAATCCGCATCGGCTTTTCAATGTATGCCTGCGGGTTTTCTGTGCCCCCCAAATGCGAAAATTTTGCTTGTTTACATACCCGCCAAGATCAAAATGCGCTTCAGCTGAAAAGATGATTTTTTTTTGCCAAAATCGGCATCTTCTGTAAGTCGATCGCAGGCCCACTTAGCGAAGCGAAAACGCATTGGATGGTCAATTGGCTTCAACTCCTGAACCAATTGGACTTTGTATGGCGTCATATGTCTCCGAAATGTTAAATTGTTGAGAACGACGGTGAATGGATGTTGATGGCGCTTCACGCACACTTTCTGCCACAGCAACAATATTCTCGGGTGTACGCACTGTTTTTAGCTTTTCACGCTTTGGTTTATCGATGTGGACGCCAGTTTCTTTCACTTTTTTCATAAGATAACGAACATACGGAGCTGACGGTGCTTCTCTTCTTCCAAAATCCGTACGCAATTTTCGCACACATTCTGCAACATTACCATGATTTTCAAAGTAATGTCGCAATATTTCCCAGCGTTGTTCAAGTGTATACACAACCATATTCGTTCAGCGGAAGGATAAAACTAATTATCTGTCAAATCAGCCATGAGCTAAGTGTTACCATTCACGAAATAAGCACGAGTTGAAAAAAAACGTTAGATGGGGGACCCTTTATAAGCCAAGATTGTTGTCAGTACGAATGAATCAGAGTACATAGTTAAGTTTGAATATTGTTGACTCACTTATATTAAAAATTTCATGAGCTTTTATGATCTCTGCTGATCTCTGATACATACATATGTACATACATATCTCTATAGGGTGTCCTTATAATGTCTAACCCACTTCACAACAGATTTTTGAGAAACTTTTCAAAAAAAAATTACTTTTTTGTTTTTAAAGAATAATTTGCTAATATTTTATCCACCACTTTACATGCGTACATTTGTAAGAATGACTAAGATTAAGAAGACCAAGCGACACTGTTCCAAGATGAAGATGATGTCGGTCGCCAAATTGTATTTCGAAGAAAAAACGCATACAAACAAACAAACAAACAACCACAACAAAAATTAACACTGTAAAGTTTCATGCTCCCACACGATGCCAAACGTACAAACACAAACACACACACAGATATGTAGAAACACAGAAACAGTTATAATACTTAGAATTAAACAACACAACACAACACAAACAGTGTGTGTCACATGCTCTGGGCATGAACTTTTTTAATATACAAACGCAAGGGCAAAGTTCAACTAACAGCATTGATAGGACATTGCTATTGCTAAAGCTAAAGCTATTACATGTGTGTGGTTGCGTGTGGTTGAGTGTGAAACAGAGACAGCAAGAGAGTGCGTATGTCTACAATAAAATCTGCCTTTTTTTTGTTTATGCGTAGGAGTCAGGAGCAAGTGTGTGCTGGTCCATGCTGTCATACCCTTCATTTCTTTCCGTTTTTTTTTCTTATTCTTTTTACTGCCTTATTACACATTTTCCCATAACATTTCTCTGCTCTTTTTTTGTGATTTCTTTTAATTTATTTTTGTTTTTGTTTTTTTTTTTTAACTAGAGGTCTAAGCACTCTTTCATTGCCTCTCTTTGCGGTGAATTTGCCTCAAGTGAATGGACTTTTTGTGGTGAAATGAATGATTTTTTTTTCGGCCAGATATAGAATGTTTTTATCTACAGTTGTGTGGATATAAAAAAGCAGTTTTTTGTTTTATTTTGTTTTGCTTTTATCAATATTTCCGTTTCAAACAAAAAAATTAGAAGGTCAGGGTTTCTTAAAATTTTTAGAAATTTCTTAAACAAAATTCGATCATCATTTATTAGGTTAGGTTAGGTTAGAAGACGTATTCTTGTCAATTGTGACAAGTACAGTACCCGGAGGTCGAATTGACCCATTGTACAACGTCCTAGCTGCTCACACCACTCGTGTTGTGTGCGTTAATTTCATACATGTGTGGTGGGACCTACAGTTTAAAGTCGACTCCGAACGACAGATTTTTAAGAAGCTTGTTCGAATTCAAACACCTATTTGTACATACATACAAATTGAACAAAGTATTGTGAAATCTATTTATTTATTTAGGCTGCTATTATTTTTGCCACCACTAAACAAGCAGAAACACACTTATAGGTCAATGTCACTTTTCTCAAAAAATAATCAAAAAAGAAAAACAAAATTACTTAACGCAACAATAATAAGGACATTAAATCTAAACTGACTAAACTCAAAGGATACATTTGAATAGGCGAATAAACTCAAAAGTTAAAGGACCTGAAAGTTCAACACAAAATGTTCTTCAAAGTCATTGGCTTCTTACATGAAATCTTTTTTTTATTTCTTCTGCATTTTATTTGTTACACCACATTCCATACAAAATTCAATGTTTGATTGAAACGTATGACAGACAGCAGCCATCTTCCTGATATATTTAAAGAATCGAACATTGTAGACAGATCTTGCTAGAAGGAATAAGGTGTAGTAAAAAGAAATCAATTGTATTACCAATAAATAGCTTTAAAGATCAGTAATGAATCGTTTTAACGGTACTCATAAGCACATACTCACTACAACGTTTATTTATAAGCACAGGTTGCAATGAGTATGCGTAAAACGTTGACGTCAAACTCATACCATTCGAAATACATATGTTTGATTCATAAGCCATACTCATTTATATCTTATGATTCGTGTATATGTTGAGTTATGCAGAGTTGAAATCAATAGCATCATACGTGTTGTTAAATAGAAATATCATGAGCACTTCAAACTTTGAATATGAATAGAGGTTCCATGATATTAAAATAAATATGAATGTGTATAAGTATCAGCAATTGTGAGTATGATTCTATTTTTTTGAATACTCATTGCTGATCTCTGGGTAAATGAACAAATATGTGTATATGCTTGAACCCATGATCCAATATTGCTCGTCTATATGGCATAAATGGTTGCCATGGATTCAATGGTACTGAAAACACAATAAAGAGAAAAGGTATTGCAATGGTGTTACCTATTCTGTATTATTCGAACTTTCCTCTAAAAGTGGCCACATAAAGTTTGACAACATTTTCGAGTGCAATAAGCAACTACAAACAAAATTCCGCTGTATATATAGGGTGTTTTTTATAGAGGTATAGAACTTTAAGTTGCAATAAAACAACGATGGATTATTCGATTGACAGGAATTTTATTTATCCGAAAGATAATCTTGTGGCATTACATTTTAAATATGATTTCTGGCATATGACCGCCACGGCTGGCGCGGTTGTAGTCCAATCTGGACGTCCAATTTTCGATGACTTTTTTCAAGATTTGTGGCTGTATATCGGCAATAACACGGCGAATGTTGTCTTCCAAATGGTCAAGCGTTTGTGGCTTTACCGCATAGACCAATGTCTTTACATAGCCCCACAGAAAGTAGTCCAGCGGTGTTAAATCACAAGATCTTGGAGGCCAATTCACAGGTCCAAAACGTGAAATTAGGCGGTCACCAAACGTGTCTTTCAATAAATCTATTGTGGCACGAGCTGTGTGACATGTTGCGCCGTCTTGTTGAAACCACATCTCCTTGACATCATGGTTATTTAATTTAGGAATGAAAAAGTTAGTAATCATGGCTCTATACCGATAATGCTACGCTATACAGCAGCAATAGCTTCTTCTGTACGCACCGCACAGCATCTCTGGGGATGCGAGTTATCAATAAGAGTAAACGTGGTGCGAAAACGTTCCATGGTTAATCGAATTAACTGCTCTGATGGACGATTTTGTCGACGATAAAATGGACGTAGTGCGCTTTTGAAATAAAATTGCACTATTTGCAAGCGTTGCTCAGGCGTGAGTCTATTCATGATGAATTGCCAAACCAAACTGAGAATAAATCACTTGACAGCTGTTAAATCGGTCGCCATCTTGAAAAGTAATGCCAACTTAAAGTTCTATACCTCTATAAAAACACCCTTTACTACACACTGCGTGAACAGAACTTGCTGACTGGAAGTCGCGGTTGTCTAGTAGATAGTATGTTGGCTTATTAGATGTGAGGGCTCGATTCAAACCCCAGGTCAGACATACATACATAATGGCCATTACAACCCTTCAGTCAGGATTACGGCCTAGCTTCTCACACTACTCATGTTGTGTGCCTTAACTTTATACTTGAGCGGCGAGACCTAAAGCAAATTCTGGCTGTCTACGAATCGTTGCAGAAGTTGTAAAGTTTCTTCAGAAGTCATTGTAAGGCATTTCCAGCCTCAGGTCACTTGCAACTGCCAACATACATATGTAATATGTATGTACGTGCATTCATATGTACATATATAAACAAACGAATATGATTAACAAAATTTAACATCCGTAGTAAAATTAAATGAAAAATTAATTTTGTGTCGTTAAAAAATAAAATTAAACAAATTGATAGCGACATTTTATTTATAAACGTGAGTAATTATGGGCAAATTAGAGAGTCTAATCAGTTTCAGTTTTATTTTAGCAAAACGTACTTTACAACACAAAAAACAGTTATCGGTGATTAATTGTTGTACGCTACACTAGGTACTGTAAGCAAGAACGCTCATCAATGCAGAAGGTTCCTTGGATCTCTTGATTTATTCATTTCAACTAGAAAACTAATAGCGTATTTAGGCCCTTGAATATATTGTATGTATGTACGTATGCATCAGAGATCAGCAGTGTGTAGAATCGAATCATACTCATAATTTCTGATGCTTATACGCATGCATACTTATTTTAATATCATGGAACCCCTCTACTCATATTCAAAGTTTGATGTACTCATCATATTCATACTGAACAACACGTATGATGTTGTTGATATCGTCTCCCCATAACTCAACATATACATATACGAAGCACAAAATAAGTATGAAACGCGCACGAACGCTAAAATACTCACTAGAAGGTTGTGTGTTTGCTCTGCTTGCTGCTCTCTGTCTTTTTGCTTATGTGTCTTTTTTCTTTTGTTGTAAATGCAACAATAACTAAGACTGTAAATTTCGGTGAATGATTCGCGTGACAAGAATCATTTATAAGTATTATAAGAGTATTTTTCTAAAGTTATTAATCTAAATGAGTGTGGCTTATGAATCAAACATATTTCAAATGGTATGAGTTTGATGTCAACGTTGTACGCATACTCATTGCAAGCTGTACTTAAAAATTAACGTAGTGTAGTGAGTATGAATGAATCAGAGTAGTTAAATTTCAATATTGTTGACTCACTTATTATATTCAAAATTTCATGAATGCTTATGAGTAGCGAAAAGCGATTCATTGCTGATCTCTGGTATGTATCTATACTGCGTGTATTAACTAGGGTATCATTAAATCGTCTTTGATCGCTCTTGGTAGTCGTGCGTTTTATTTTTATTATCCGTCTGCTCATTAGTGACTGTGTTTAGCAATTCACTCACTACCATTTGGCGTTATCGGCTGATTTAGATGCATTCATACCTCTGTTACACCCATGTGTACCAATATATACCCATGTATACATGTATGGATGTATTCATGTATCGCGATGCAAGCTCAGTCATTATAAAATATAAAAAAAGAATAACAAAAAACACATGTACTCGTATATGTATGTACGTATGTATGTACATATGCATGTATGCATGGAGATGTACATATGTATGTGCTGTATTCATACAATATCAGTGGGTCACACGTGTTTATTTTAATACGTGCTTAAGCCCGTAACAAATGGTATGATTTCGTTGTTTTTTTTTTGTAACCAAATGCTCTGTTTAAATAATAAAAAATAAAATAAAAAAAACGTAAATAAATAAATAAAAATACGTAATCGATCTAAACATTTATCATTTTATATTGCGTTTCGTTTTTTGTTGTTTTTCAAATGAAGTTTTTTTCAACATGCAACTCTAGAGTCTAGACCCATGGACTTCTCTGATCACGTAGCCAAGTCGTAGATTCCTTTTCATTATCAGGCGCTTAAAGCATGAAATTCAAGCAAGGCAGACAGTCAACAATATTCAAGTAAACATACATAAATGACAATTTCGTAAAAATTAAACTCAGCATTTTCTGTTCTTTATTTGTTTTAAACAAAAAATTGTCAATTAAAAACCCAGAAATTAATGATTCGTCACCATCGAGTTAACACCACCTACCAACCGGTTGCAATGACAACGAAACAATTTCTGTACGAAAATCTAAAGTACTTAGAATCAATAGAATTTTGATTAATCTTAGAAGTAGTTGAAATGGATTTCTCATTTTATGAATTCATTGCAAAAGTCTTGGGTTATAACCCGAAATAAATCGGAAGTCGAAAATATTAGGATTTGTTCTGAAACATATCATTGTATTTTTGTAAATGAGTAAAGGTCTTCGGTTTGCCCCTCTTCAGAAGAATACCAATCTCGCGTAACACCTACATACATATGTACATAATTGGTCATTACAACCCGTCAGTCAAGGTTACGAACTAGCTTCTCACAGCACTTATGCTGTGTAAACTAATTTTTGTCCATGAGCAGCGGGACCTAAAGTCGACTCCGAACAACAGGTTGTTGGTAAACTTTACAACTTTCAATATCCCTTTGTTCAGAAACCATATGAACGTAACTGTTCAATATCTCGCTAACTAATCCAAACAGAACCAGCATTGTTGAACAAACCCTGGACAATCATTAGAGATTTAACGATCGTTTTACTGTCAGAAATTTAGCGTTTGCCTCCTTGGATAAAAAACATTCGATGGAAAAATTTGTTTAAATATTGTGGCGCTTAAATCTGAAATATGATCATCACGCTATTCGAATTTTACATATTAAAAGACTGCAAGCACCCTCCATATAATCCATTTGAGAGACCACCCCTCTGATCTCTGAATCTCAGAAGTTAACGTCAATAACAAGCATCACTCTTTCTTAAGGAAAAAGCAAAGTTCTCCACCACATTAGCTAAACCAAAAACTCAACTCAGTTTCAAAGAGACAAACGGCAACCGTATATGTATGTAAGCCTGGGTCTTGTTTAACTGAAAAAGCTCAACTAATGATACCGTAGTAGTCGCCGTAGTCTAGTAGGTAGTGTGTTCGCTTATTAGACGTAAAAGCCAGGGTTCGTATCCCAGGTCAGACATCAAAAAAGAAATGAAAAAAAAAAAATATGGCGGCTACCTCTCAGCAGATTTCTGGCAAAAACTCTGAGAGTAAATAAACCTGCCATGAAAAAGTTTCTCAAAAAATCTGTCGTTCGGAGTCGACGTTAAACTGTAGATCCCGCCACTAAAGTATAAAATTAAGGCACACAACTTGAGTGGTGTGAGAAGCTAGGTCGTAATCCTGACTGAAGGGTTGTAATGGCCAGTTATGTATGTATGTAATGATACCGTAATGAAGCGGATAAAATAAATGTAAGTATGCATAGAAAAATCTATGTATGTGGCCTTTCTGCTTTCTTAATGCTTTCTGGATATATGCACATACAGAAATGCAAGCTAATTTATACGCTAGTGATGAGCATATATTCGGTGTGTCATTTCCCTTGCTTAAAATAAATAAAAGTATTTATTTAATCGGATAAAAAATGGATCTAGTGGGGCATACGGACCTAGTTGGCTGGATAGCCATTGCCTTAAAGCTTCCAAAACAAGTTTCCTACAAGCGAGCTTTATTTGTGACCGGAGATATAGGCAACGAAGTTAATTGATGTCTCTAAAAAAGCAACAAAGGCAAAATTTAATAGGAAATGGGCCTAGTGTGGGAATTGGATCAAGTGAGCTGGATAGGCATAGTCTCACTGATTACAAAACATGTTTCTTTATGGTCGTGTGTGAGTTGGGACTGGAGATATAGGCGTCGAAACTAATTAATGCCTTCAAATGAGCAATAAGGGAAAAATCGGATAAGAAATGGACCTAGTGGGGCAATTGGACCTAGTGGACTGGATAGCCATAGTCTTAAGACTTCCGAAACAGGTTTTCTTACGAATGAGCTTTACTTGGGACCTGAGATATAGCCGTCGAAGCTAATTGATGTCTTCAAATAAGCAACAAAGGCAAACTCGGATAAAAAATGGACCTAGTGGTGAAACGTACCCAGTGGGCTGGATAGCCATAGTCTCCAGGATTCCAAAACACGTTTCTTTATGGTCGTGCGTTAAGTGGAACCGGATATATGATAAAGTGCTCTATGTAAATACGGATAAATATTAAATATTAGTTAAATGGACTTTAAAATTTTAATAATTCTCATTGAGTTCATATGCATTTATATGTATATATACAACAAAATATCGTATTTTTCGCTTGCATTTCTTGGGCACTGACTTCCATTTCTTGGTCGATGACTTGCATTTTTCTTGGTCGATGATTTGCATTTCTTGGTCGATGACTTGCATTTTTCTGGGTCGAAGACTTGCATTTCTTGGTCAATGACTTGCATTTTTTTTAGGACGATGACTTGAATTTTTCTTTTACGATGACTTGCATTTCTTGGTCAATGGCTTGCATTTTTCTTGGTCAATGACTTGCATTTTTCTTGGTCGATGACTTGCAATTTTCTCGCTCGATCACTTGCATTTCTTGGTCAATGACTTGCAATTTTCTTGCTCGATGACTTGCATTTTTCTTTTACGATGACTTGCATTTCTTGGTCAATGACTTGCATTTTTCTTGGTCGATGACTTGCATTTTTCTTGGTCGATGACTATCATTTCTTGGTCGATGATTTGCATTTCTTGGTCAATGACTTGCATTTTTCTAGGACGATGACTTGCATTTTTCTGGGTAGATGACTTGCATTTCTTGGACGATGACTTGCATTTCTTGGTCAATGACTTGCAGTTTTCTTGGACGATGACTTGCATTTCTTTGACGATGACTTGCATTTCTTGGTCAATGACTTGCATTTTTCTTGGTCGATGACTTGCATTTTTCTAGGAAGATGACTTGCATTTTTCTGGGTCGATGACTTGCATTTCTTGGACGATGACTTGCATTTCTTGGTCAATGACTTGCATTTTTCTAGGACGATGACTTGCATTTTTCTAGGACCATGACTTACATTTTTCTAGGACCATGACTTGCATCTTTCTTGGTCGATGACTTGCATTTTTCTAGGAAGATGACTTGCATTTTTCTGGGTCGATGACTTGCATTTCTTGGACGATGACTTGCATTTCTTGGTCAATGACTTGCAGTTTTCTTGGACGATGACTTGCATTTCTTTGACGATGACTTGCATTTCTTGGTCAATGAGTTGCATTTTTCTTGGTCGATGACTTGCATTACTTGGTCGATGACTTGCATTTCTTGGTCAATGACTTGCATTTCTTGGTCGATGACTTGCATTTTTCTTGGTCGATGATTTGCATTTCTTGGGCGATGACTTGCATTTCTTGGTCGATGACTTGCATTTTTCTTGGACGATGATTTGCATTTTTCTTGGACGATGATATGCATTTTTCTTGGTCGATGATTTGCATTTCTTGGTCGATGACTTGCATTTTTCTTGGACGACGACTTGCATTTCTTGGTCGATGACTTGCATTTTTCTTGGACGATGACTGGCATTTCTTCGTCGATGACTTGCATTTTTCTTGGGCGATAACTTGCATTTCTTGGTCAATGGCTTGCATTTCTTGGTCGATGACTTCCATTTCTTGGTCGATGACTTGCATTTTTCTTGGACGATGACTTGCATTTCTTGGTCAATGACTTGCATTTTTCTTGGACGATGACTTACATTTCTTGGTTAATGACTTGCATTTCTTGGACGATAACTTGCATTTTTCTTGGACGATGAGTTGCATTTCTTGGTCAATGACTTACCTTTTTCTTGGTCGATGACTTGTATTTTTCGTGATGATGACTTGCATTTTTTTGGTCGATGACATACATTTTTTGGTCGGTTTTGGAGTATTAACTATAGGCGACTTGACAATGTCGTTGGAATGGAGGGAAGCGAGACCGGTATTTGATGCAGGCGTCTGCGGGAGTCTGCGAAGAGGAAGAGCTTGTTTTCGTTGGTAGGGTCAAATCGAGGAAGCCCTGTCATCGATTGGTGTGACCAACTGGGCGCAAGAAGCAAATGCGCCCAGAAGGAAGGATATGTTAAGACAGGCCGAAATCTGTTAATCGGGACGTTAATGGCCAATTAAGTAACTAAATAAGACTTACATTTTTTGATGCAATGTGCAGCATGTCAAAAATGTTGGCGTAATTTTCATAAAAGTGATAACAAAATGTAATAATGTAAAATAGTTTTATCAAAATGAATTAAAATACATAAACATACATATTTAAATTTTGTCAAAAAATCTGTCAATAATTTGCAAAATTCTAGGAAATACAAGTATGTATTAAAAGTGATACATAAACTAGAATTATGAAGTCTTTTTAAGGCTCAATCTACGGTTAAAGTGGAAGTTTTAGATGAGCTTAAAAGGAAATACGTTTGGAGGTTGGTTTATAAGATATTTCTATGCTAAATCCAATACAAACTGTCATATCTGTGTAGTCAACTACAAATCGTGTTAGGTTAGGTTAGAGGACGTGTACTTTGTCAACTGTGGTGACAAGTACAGTACCCGGAGGTCGAATTGACTCATTGTATAACGTCCTAGCTTCTCACACCACTCGTGTTGTGTGCGTTAATTTTATACATGAGTACAAATCGTGTTAATAAGGAAAGATTATTGATTTGTAAATCAGTGAGGATTGGCTATAGCTTAAACCAAAATTAACTTTGCCTCTGATACGATTGGCTCAGCGGTACTTGGTGTCGTGTGAGGAAGCTAGGTACCTAGCATAGATCAGCAATGAAACGTTTTTTTCGCTACTCTTAAGCACTCATGAAATTTTGAATATAAGTGAGTCAACAATATTACAATTTAACTATGTACTCTGATTCATTTATACTCACTACACTACGTTGATTTATAAGTACAGGTTGCAATGAGTATGAGTACAACATTGAGATCAAACTCATACAATTCGAAATATGTTTGATTCATAAGCCCACTCATTTAGATTTAAGTATGAATATGATGAGTTCTTCAAACTTTGAATATGAGTAGAGGTTCCATGACATTAAAAGAACTATGAATGCGTATAAGCATCAGAAATTATGAGTATGATTCGATTCTACTCATCTTTTTGAATACTCATTGCTGATCTCTGGTACCTAGCCTACTTAACTATAAATGAATTCAAATTTTTAAGTATGCACACAATGCAGGCATTTTAGCACTTAATTATGTATGTAAAGCGGGCACATAGAAATTGTAACCTAAAAATAAACATTGGCTGACTTGACTGACTGAGTGAGACTGACTTACTTACTGGCTTACTGGTAATTTAGGATAATAAAAATCTATGATGATTATTAATATGCATACGTATGTACATACATACGTACACCATCATCTCATTTTTAAAGTAAGTATTCTTGAAATCATGAGTACATACGTACAGACATACATGGAAAAATACAAAATTCAAAAGAAGACAAAAACTGAAATACTTGTTATAAAATGATAATTTAGAAGAAATTCATACAAAACAAAACACAAAAAATAAAATAAAAAAAAAATTGTGTTACCCACAGCAAATGTTCGTGATTTTTTATTAAAATCACTTTAATTCGTTAAAAGCATTAAAAGTGCAATAGATCCACGTATTCTGCTGTCACATAAAAATACTGGCACGGTCTCCTCGCTCTCCACTCTAAACGTGCAAATGTTTTCAATACAATTTAAAAAATAATAAAAATTAAATAAAAATAAAATTAATTGTTATTATAATAAAAAAAAAGCCAAATCCAAAATAAATATAAAAAAACACATTTAATATGCAATTTTTTTTTGTTGTTTTTTTTTTACCTGCTAATAATACATACTTGTAATGTGTGTAAGGGGTGGGGGGCGCACTAAAATCATTTATTTTCAATTCAATTTTTTTCTTTTTTTTTTCTTCTTTTAAATATGACAAGTGTCATATACAAGTACCAGCTGGTACATACAAATGACACACGTTTTATAATTTTTTTCTTATTTTTTTTAAGAAACTTAATACCCAGTAAACATTTTTGTACTTCCATAGTTTTATTTATTTATTCCTTATTAAAAACTGTAATTTCAAAGAGCTACAACAGAATGCGTTGAAGTCGCCTTAGTCTAGTAGATAGTCTGCTGGCTTATTAGACGTCAGGCCACGGTTCAAAACCCAGGTCTGACATCAAAACGAAAATATGAAAAAAATATTTCTTCGGCGACTTCCTCTCAGCAGATTTCAAGCCAAAACTCTACTAACAAATAAAATTGCCAAACAATCTGTCGTTTGGAGTCGACTTTAGTTTCCGCCACTTATGGATAAAAATTAACTTACGCAACACAGGCGAGGTGAGAAGCTAGGTCGTAATCCGTATGTATGTATTCCTAATATCCGTTCCCGTCAGATCAAGGGGTCAGATCTTCTTTGGTTCTGTCACTTATCGTATGGCAAAGACCAATGTGTCTCAACCACCGTATTGTGCATGCTCCTTTTGGAGTTTTACCGCTCTACAAGCAGCCTTCACCAGATTTGTTATGTCAGAAGCTGCGCACCATTATCACAATGTTAACTTTTTGGGTCTACCATTGTTGAGATTCACTTTCTGAAGGCGATATGATAGTTGGTCCTGATCATCCAATCTGACACCTCTACGGCCTCATCAATGTGTAAGTCAGGGCGAGAGAGCAGAGGCGTTGGGGGAATGCATCACGTTGTTATGTTTCTAGGTGTCTATGACAGTATAAGAACAGGTTGCCGGCTGCTGGGCCTGAATAAGGCCAGTTTATGGTCAGATATTGGGTTTATTACGGTTCACTGCGAGATTAGATCGCTGACAAGAATCTCGAATGGATCCCAGCCGGACTATTGCAGGGTATGTTGTGATGTGAAGGAGTTGGAGACTATCGCACACCTTCTCTGTAACTGTTCAGCCCTTAGTAGGTTGAGGTTGCAGACCCTTGGCAGGGACTTCTTTGAGGGTTTGAATTCTGTGTCAAGAGCTCTACATAGATTCATTATTAGTTTCAGCTGGTTGCAAAGTGCTAGGGCTCTCTTGTGTGTTGGTTAGTCTGTGTTATTCCTCCGCTTTCTTATTTTCCTTTTCCTACTTCCTCTCCTTTTTCCTTACCTCCCCTATTATCCTCTCTCCTCTAGGACGTCTGTACAATAGTTCGGGTACTGTATAGGGTGTTTTTTATAAAGGTATAGAACTTTAAGTTGGCATTACTTTTCAAGATGGCGACCGATTTAACAGCTGTCAAGTGATTTATTCTCAGTTTGGTTTGGCAATTCATCATGAATAGACTCACGCCTGAACAACGCTTGCAAATACTGCAATTTTATTTCAATTTATTGAAAGACACGTTTGGTGACCGCCTAATTTCACGTTTTGGACCTGTGAATTGGCCTCCAATATCTTGTGATTTAACACCGCTAGACTACTTTCTGTGGGGCTATGTGAAGTCATTTGTCTATGCGGTAAAGCCACAAACGCTTGACCATTTGGAAGACAACATTCGCCGTGTTATTGCCGATATACGGCTACAAATCTTGGAAAAAGTCATCGAAAATTGGACGTCCAGATTGGACTATATCCGCGCCAGCCGTGGCGGTCATATGCCAGAAATCATATTTAAAATGTAATGCCACAAGATTATCTTTCGGATAAATAAAATTCATGTCAATCGAATAATCCATCGTTGTTTTATTGCAACTTAAAGTTTTATACCTCTATAAAAAACACCCTATACTTGTCTCAATTGGCAAATACACATCATCTAACCTAATCACCGGAGAGATTGAATGATTCTGCCATCATCCGCTCTGCAGTGTTCTGTCATAACACATCGTTCCTCTCTGCCATTCACTGAGAAACTTGCGACAGCCATAGACCATCTTGGAGATCTTCATGTCTGAAGTAAGAAAAGAGTTCAAAGAAAAGTGCTATCGACTGATAGTAGCTAGGTGATTGTAACAAATATTGTACTGAAGCATACAAGCTAAAGAAACACGTCCCTTAATGACTCATTAAATATTTTGCTGGGTTATATAGTTCAATTTTTTTTGTTTTTTTTGTTATTGTATTATAATCACTATAATTATTAGTACTTGCATTCGCATTCTACATTTTGAAATGGGTTGCAGTTTTCTGTGTTTTCTGTTTTCATATTTATAACACTCGTAAATCATTATCAATCAAAATACATACATACATATGTACTCGTACTTGCATTAGATTTGCATTAAAATAAATTAAAAAAAATTGTATTTCAAATTAATTTAAAAGATATTTGAATTTTTTTTAAAAGAAACTAATTAAAATGTTGTGGTACTTAGCCTAGCATTAATAGCAGTTTATTGTCAGACTATATATGTATGTTTTTATCAGTTTAAATATGCATCCTTTAGCAACTTCTTGATTGGCTTATCAATTTTGTTGAGATTTCTCCGAAAGAAAAATAGGAAACACGGTCAATTATACCTTTGATATGTCAAAGTGATCGCAGAACTAGGAAAAAAGGGATCAAAATCTTATCTTACTAACTCAAAATAATACGATCTAAAGGAGATACCAAAGATCTCCATGCGAAAAATAATGGATTTCTGTTTCCTTTACCTTACAATAAACATTTTTGATTTTAAAATTGCAGGAATTCTTATTTTATTTAAAAATTGAAATTGAATTGTTCTTTTCTAAATACATTCAAATACATTAAATTGTTTTTAATTCTATATTTTGTTTAATTAAACGTTTCTTTAAATCATTTCTGGTTGTCATTAATCATTTATGCCTGCACACACGCGATTATATGTGAAAATCTTAAACAACTTTCTGGATTTAAAAAATGCGAATAAAAATACTCGACATTAGAATTAATTTGAAAAGTTGATATAAAAACATAAACTTGTTTCATTACATTACAGAACAAGTTGAATGAAGTTTCAAAATCAATTTATGTGTGTACTCGTACGATTAAGAAATAACTTTTTAAGGAAAAGTATTCAAAATACACTTAAAAAAATAATATACGAGTTACATATTTTCCATGTAAAACAAAATTTAGATTCAATGAATTTGACATTTATTTGTTTTGTTGCGGCTTAAGTTTTCAAACTAAGACCTTAGATATAAAGTTTGAAACACAATAAAAATTCTTTGCCTAGAGTGTCAATAATAATTTTTTTTTTGTGTAAGAATTTTTTTTTCAAACCACTGCAGTTTTTCTATACTTATAGCCTGTAAAATAGTTTTTTTTTTTGTTGTATTTATATAATACATATAATTTCATTATATTGTATATTATTTCTATAAATAATTGTAAATATGTTCATGCTTAATTACAAACATGTGTATGGAATAGTTTTTAGCATTAAAGAAAAAACCTTCCTTCTTACAAGCACAGGGGTCGGCGCTCAAAGTATGTATTAGCAATAAAAATAATTGTTTATGAATATGTTGAGCACTTTAAACTTTGAATATGAGTAGAGGTTCCATGATATTAAAAGAAGTATGAATGCGTATATGTATTAGAAATTATGAGTATGATTCGATTCTACTCATCTTTTTGAATCCTCGTTGCTGACCTCTGATTGATATCCACAATTAATAAATTCGGAAGCCTGAGGAAGACTTCTTGGCAAAGAGCAATTATTATGTTTACTGTTGATAATTTAATCTCTACTAGGTTGTTGTTGTTGAAAACTTAACTCTGAATTTTTTTCTTACAGCCTTAAAGGTTTTTTGTTTATTACAGCAATACAAAATTGATAATATTTTAAGCGGCGATCCCTGTAATGTTAATGGAAAATTTCTAACTGTAATATGTTCTCATATATGTAGTATGTATGTATTTCAATTGATAAATGTCTGTCTGGTTGCCATATATGTAAGTATGTATGTATGTATAAAGCAATGTATGCATTTATTTATACGCTGCTAATTTGGGGAAGAATTTTGCGTAGCGGTTTTTATATTTTTTGTCGCATTTAATTAAATGCTGGTGTAATTTGTTAAATGAAAAGCATATTGTCGCCTCATGAGCCGTCATTATTGTTGAATTGACCATATTTAGTTAAGACAAGTAAATGATTAGTGATCATGATCATGATGATGATGATGACGATGACGATGATTAACATCCTGTCAGCTTATGCACAATTCTAATGCATTTTAAAATAATGTCTAGCAAAACACCTTACAAACATATTGTACATGCAGTACATACATACATAGGTATGTATGTATTTCGTTATAATACGTTCAGTTATGTATTTAATAAATATAATATGGACGTGTCGATGGCTTAATATAGAAAGGTCGTATCTCGTCTTTTTTTCAAAATCGGGGTTTTTACATATTCTGGTAGACAAAACCCCTGTACACATCCTCTGAAAAATTCAGGTTCCTATGTTGACGAATAGTTGATTTACAGTAATTAAAAGTAACATGACATAACATATTTGTTTTAGTTGTTTCCTTCTCCTGTAAAGTACTGAAAATGAAAGATACGACCTTTCTATATTAAGCCATCGATATATACATACATATCTAAATAAATAAGCATATATTTCTACAATTATGTATCAATAACAATATAGATACATACATATGTATGAGTGCCCGTTGTAACTGTCTGTCATATCAGTTTATGCCATAATAATAAAACATTGGAAACATTTTCATTTTTGTTGTTTTTATATTCGTTTGTTTTTTTTTTTTGTATTTTTTCTAATGACATTCAGTAATATTTTTATTACATGTTTACAGTTACAGTATACAGTTACAATAACACTTATTTTAGTTAATTAGTAATAGTAGTAGAATTTTGTGTTTTCGTTTTTTGTAGAAGAATTTATCAGTTACAGTTGCAGAGAGATTTACATACTTTTCCATATTTTTTTTGTTTGTTTTTATTTTGGAATGTTTATTTTTTTTTACAGTTACAATTTTACTATTATCATCATTATCATGTGTCATGTTAATGGCATGTTCATAATGATATACATACATATACATACATAATATGGTTGTAATATATATATTTTTTTATTTTATTTTTATTTTTTATATAATATTTGTCATGTAATTTTGATAATTTTGTTTTGTTTTTTTTTTCTTACTTATGAATTAAATTCTTTTCTTTTTTTGGGTTTTTTTTTTTCATCTAAATTCTAATAAAAATGCCATGGTCAAGATATTTATAAATTAACAAATATTGTATATACATACATCATTATTTCATCCATTTCAATACTTCTTTTTTCTTTGCCCGCTTAACACTTAAAACTTTATTTTGTTGTCATGTTGATTGGTTTTTATTTTATTTTTTTTTAATCTTTATAATTCTTTTTTTTTTTTTTTTGTTTTAGTTTTTAGTTTTTGTTGCACTTGTCCCTAATGTTGTGATGTTTATAACAATTGTTGGTTTTGTAAAAATAAAAATAAATAAAGCTTTGTTTTTTGTGTCTTCTTTTTTTTTTTTGTTTTTTTTAGAGATTAAATCTGTAAATTTTTCTTAATTTTTTTCTGTTTCGAACATTTTACAAAGTGCTCGCCTCGATATGTGGTATATTGTTGAGACCAACGTCAGGATTGCTCCAATAAAACGACGGTGGTCCTTGACTAAAGCAATATTTCATTTTCAGCGGTTCTTCATTCTCCACATAGTACATTAAATAAAAATTGCACATTTCGTCTTTATTTGTAGCCCTAAAGAAAATGGGGAAAAAAACACCATAAACCATATAAACTAAAGTAAAAAAATAATCATTATATACTTATGTACATATGTACAGTGGTGGCCACGAATTTAAGACACGACGTATGACTGAGTTATTTGAGATAATTTTTACATTTTATCGAAAAAATTATGGGTCCATGATATTTTTTTAGGATCTTAGTAATGTTTTGAAGAAAAGTTAATAATATTTTCTTACCTATATTCGGTTAAGAATTTTTTTTTACATATTATATGCATAAACACAAGTTTTATCCTGGTCACGAACTTAAGACATAGGCATAATATAACACTATTCTCTAAATTAAGCTCAGCTTCATAAAAAAACCTATTATTTAGTGGGAAATCCTTTATTTTTCATCACAGCAGCACATCTCCCGGGTAAACTTTCGACTAATGCCACATAACGTTGCTTTGGAATTGCATACCAAACCCTTTGGATTTCTTCCCACAAATCGCTTGAATTTTTTTGGTTTAACTGTTCGTAAATATTCCTCAACATCATTCCACAAGTTCTCAATTGGATTGAGGTCCGGAGATTGAGCTGGCCACTTAAGAACAATAATATCGTTGGACTCTAAGCAACTCTTGACTAGACGTGAAATGTGCTTAGCGTCATTATAATGCATACATTTCTATATTGGAGGCATATTGTCTTCGGCGAATGGTATCATTGTGTCTGTTATAATATTTTTGTAAACATGGTGGTCCATTTTAGAATTTATATTGTAAATAGGACCTACACCATGCCAGGAAAATGCTACCCACACCGTCACATTTCCACCACCATGTTGTTTTTAGGGTGTACTTTGGATGATGCTCTAGGTTTGGAGGGTGCCAGACGTACTGCTTTCCATCAGAGCCGAAGCGGCAAAACTCCAAAGTATATTTTTCCAAAATAGCATGGGTTTCTTGAGATTTCTCAATTATCACAAATAAGTCCATCATATGTCGTGTTTTAAATTCGTGGCCACCACTGTATATATGTACTTGGAATGGAATAAAATCAATTGATCTGTTTCTACATAAAATTGAAAGCTTTATGTAGGATAGTAAGAATAATAAAAAAAAAATATGCTCCAATTTGTTCGGTAAGTTCTTGTCATTCAGAAGAGAATGTAATAGAAAATGTTCCTAAAAAGTAATGATTAATACTTAGTGTTATGCATTGATAGCTTTATGTCGCACGCAATCCATATGCAAGGACTGGCGTTGGCCTTATATAGGCTACGTCTTGTTTCAAACTATTAAACTGTTGAGAGTATAACTCCGAATTGAAGTTGTGATAGTCTAGTAGATAATGTGATGCCTTACTAGACGAGATGACGTGGTTCAAACCCCAAATATTTCAAAATATTTCTTCGACGACTTACTCGCAGCAATCTTTTGACAACAACGTAAAAGAGTACATAAATAAAATTGCCATGAAAAGTTTTTCGAACATCTGCCGTTCAGAGTCTCCATTGATGGATAAAATTAACGCACACACAACATGGGTGGTGCGAGAAACTAGGTCGTAACCCTCACTAAAGGATTGTAATGACAAATTAAGTAAATAAGTAACAGCTTTCCCGTAGAGAATCTTAGTTGTTGATGAATCGACTACCTCCTCTTACATCGTCTTACTACAATCGTAGTTTATAGCAGATGATGAAATAGTGCCGGACAGCCAAATACTAGTCCTATCTTGACAAAAAACACTAAAGAAGGTGTGTGTGTATGAACGAATATATTCGATATAGCCTTACATGTGCATGAGATTACCGGATATTATGTTATAGACGTACCCAACGCTTAAACGCAGTGTATTATGACTACTGCTGCAGTTGTAGATATGAAAATGAAAAGAAAAATACAAAGCTTTTTTCAATGGCAATATTCGTCTCTCAAAAAATGGAATATACTTCTTTCTAAGATCATTTCGATGTCCTAGATTTGATTTCTTGTAAGCGCCTTAAACAGGGGCTGTATCAAAGTATATACTCGTTGGCATCACAATAGACCTGTGGTCCTAAGCCTGTAAATTTTGTGACGGTTGCCACTCTTGCCTAATATAATTTATTGCCATCGAGCAGCGCTTCGCATAGAGAAATTGTGTTTGACTTTTTTTGGGATTAACTTGGAGAAAAAGAGAACTTATTTCTGATTCTTCTTGATTGCAAACCATCTTTTTTTTAAGAAGCAGAATTTAATCAATATTTTATATTATTAGCGCCAATCATAACATAAATCTTATCTTCCTGAAGCCACCTACACCTCATACACGAGCTATCTTACACTACAAAGGTCATAATCTTAACTAAGCGGTTGTAATAACAAATTAAGTAAGTTCTATTCTACTCATTATTGCAAAATTACAATAAAATATCAACAGAATTTGTAATCTATTTCCTCAGAAAAATCGTATGCCAATAAAAAAAAGGGGATTTACTCACCCTGTTTCTGTAACACGATTACGATGACTTTCCATTGTACAACGTGCCGCTATTATATCACCTTTTACTATGGGCTCAGAATTTTCCACCGGATAAAACATTTGTGGTGTCAATGGATCACGTTTCCCCAGCAAAGTCCAATGATGTAAGCCATGATCGTCCGGTCGCACTCTATAGCCCGACACTACTTTGCCCAAACTATGAGTATGTGTACGATATGCAATAGGATGTATAGTCTTGTTTTCATTAATCTCACAGGAAGTTTCCATATGTTCCATAGACATGGGTGGTATAATGCCAGCGGTACCCATTAAGAGAACACCAGCTAACTTGTCCATGCTAAAATTTTAAAACATATCTTCGATAAATAATACAAATAAGCAAATTGTTAAAAGTAGAACTTACGGTTTTTCCGTATAATTAATAAATACACCAGAATCATCAGTGCTGCCATCTGTAAATAGAATAGAATAGTGTTGGTTAGAAACAAATTGAAAATTAATTGAAAGGAAATCGAAAGTAATGTTAATATTAAATTAAATTCAAAAGAAAAAGTTAATATGAAGTAAGTACAAATGTATGTATGTCGTTACAACATTATGCTTACAATACAAATTTCTTTACCTTTAAACTTTTTAATGCTGGCATAATGTACTTGCAATACGATATATTTAATGGGAGAATTATGGCCAACTTTGAAGCCCACACCTTCTGGCAGCTCCAATTTTGGTGCATCTCTTGCCCAAGCATATAAAATCTAAAACAAAACAAAACAAGTAAAGAAGTTACAGTTAATTGGTAAACCAAATGACATTTTTGAATTAAAATTCTTACTTGCGAATGTGACTGAAGACCACAGGGACTTGGTTTTTCTTCTTTTGTTGATTTTGCCATTTCCCCACAATCCCTGCAATGCAACAAAAAAAAATAAAAATAAATAAAGACAGTTTTTAAATTAATATTAAACAAAGAAACACATTTTATAAGAGAATACATAAACAGAAGAATGTTTTTTGTTCGTATACAGTAAATACATGTATCGTGTTACTCATATAGTGGTTTCAAAGCCGCTTCTCTAGCGAGTTAAATATTTTACATCTTGAGTGCTATTTATTTAATGCAAGATTACTATTTACGATTATAAATCGGTTAACAACCAAAAAACGCGTAAAAATAGTTCAAATTTCACTCAAAAGTAGTGAATCAAACGTTGCCACTTTTTAAGCATTATGGTCGTCATAAAGCTAACCTACTGTGCAAGGAATCGGCTAGAGTATAAAGAAATTTGAAGAGACTGAAAGCCCTACAGATATGGTCAAGCCTTTACATTATCTCCATGCATGCACTGCCAAACATATGACTTCTGTTAGCGAAGGTGAGGCGTATAATGTTTTACATTATGTTGATTATGGCGATTTTGCACTTCCACTCAACAATTAAAACCGACTGACCATTACAAACTAGTGGATAATGCTGATTAGGCTTTCAATGCAGATTGTTCGAAGAAACTTTTTTTTTCACGCTAATAACCAAAATTTTCGCAAATTGAGTTTGAAGAACCCAGGATAGATTGTTCAAAAGACATTATGTGCGGAAATAGTAACAGTAAGATGCACATTATACCCTGAAGGTATCATTGGTTTGTATTTTTTCGAAAATGACTGGCAATAGCGTTGCAATTTGATCAGAGCAGTACGGCCGTATGATAACTGAATTTGTTTAGCATGCAATTGAAGACCATAAACTTTTTGTTTGTGGGACCACGCCAAAGGTCGTGTTCCCTAACGTTAAAGCATTTAAGAACAAAAATTCGTCCAGTTATACTGCACGCAATGTACGAAAAAGTAATTGAAAACTATATATACGTGTTTATTTAATTTTACTTTTGAAAATGGAAAATAAATACCTCTTTTAATTGCCTTGGGTTCGTCAAAACAAACTCATTTGGAAACGTGTCATAAAAATCAATGTAAAGATCAAGTTTTTCTAGCGAAGGTTTAGCCTTTTTGGCACTTTCCTAGAAAAGTTAAAAACTGAATGGAATAGCTCGCATATTTTCCACACTTAACTGGAAAATCCTAAATGCAAAGTGTGCTTTTTCTGTCCTAAACCAACGTTATTAGACAAAAATATATGTATGTATGTACACATACAATATGCAAACTACTTAAACTCCAATCTCCTTAATTAGTATTGCCACAGAGTATAAAAAACGACTGCCTACAGACTAATCATATTGTTTTGTGTTATCTTGATTCATATACGATTATTACTTACCATACAGTTTTCCTTGAACCAGGTTCTCCACAACCGTACAAAAGCATATGATGAGCTGTATTCATGGTTGCATTAGGTTCATACCCAACTAAAACAAAAACAAATGAAAGATAAGATTTGTAATAAATTTTATAAACATTATTGAATGTTATCAGTGCTTACCAATATAATAGCTTTTCGTTGAATCCACCTTTATCGGTGTACAAAGGTACAATTCAGGCTAAAGGAAAAAGGTGTAGCATTATTATTATTTTAAATATTTTAAATTAAACGGATGTGATTAAATTTAGATAAGTTTTCAAAATTGCTTCTGATTTAGATAAACAAAATGTAAATTTCACTTTCATTTGAAGATTTTTAATTGTGAAAAAAAACAATTAAAAATTTAAAACAAAAGAGAGAAAAGTAATGAACATTTTCTTTATAAAATGTTTTAAACTTAGAATAATAGACTTGACGAACTAAGGTGACTGACTGGCTACGGGGATAGAAATTTATCTATGAGTGCCATGATGGCTAATTGTCGTTTTTCACCTTTCTTTCTTCCATTCAGCCTTATCTTTTCTAATTTTGTACTATGTAATCTGGTGCAATTGAAGTCACAGTAATCTAGTGGGTAATATCTACGCCTCCATTCTTAGAACGTTTTTAATGTTCTTGCATTTTTAAATTCTACGTTCTCTAACTTAAATACTGCCAAAATTTGGTTAAGATGCGCCGATCCGTTCCGAAGTTATAGGGAAAAATCTACTTAGAATACACATATAGTCATATGGCGCGTGAAAACTTTGAGAGCTCATAACTCAAAACACACTTTTTCGACTTAGAATGTTATAGAACGGAGGCGTCGATATGTCGGCTTATTAGACGTGAGGCCGTAGTTCAAACCCCAGCCTTCACATCTAGAACAAAACGAAATGTGAACAAATATGTCTTCGACAAAAACTCTGAGAGCAAATGAGAGTGTTATGAAATGTTTTACAAAAATCTGTTGTTCGGAGTTGGCATTAAACTGTAAGGGCACGTCACTCATGGATATAATTAACACACACAACATGGGCGGTGTGGGAAGCTTGATTGTAATCCTAACTGAAGGATTAAGTAAGTAATCTGTGCAATTTTTATTTACTACAGAAACTAAAACTTAAATAAAATCTTAGTCTTAAGAAGCTGGTCACGTTAAGTACTGCCTTCTGTACTGAGTACGTGTATTGTACTGGTTTTTTTAAAGCATCTTGAAAAAATCCCCTTACAAATATATGTATGTACTAACGTGCTTGAAATGTTATCATTATTTATAGAACTTTGTTTATAAAAACTTAAATGCAAATCATAAAAAATATTCCTAAGAAATATTCAAATTTATTTTTGGAAAAAAGGCAGCAGGACAATAGCGTTTCTGTGAGGCAACAAAAATTAAGTGTAAATGTCATTATTTTATTAATTAATTTGTTTATTAGCTGTTTCAACAACAAGCAAAAATATTGAAAATTAAACACAGATGTTTGCAAAATTCAACAGAAACAGAAGAAAAGCGGTCTGCCACCTGTTATAGTTTTTAGTGTTGACGTAGAAAGTTTAATATTTCCACTCTGCCGTCCCACTTAAAAGTGCCCACACATAAATACACTCACGCATACCTACACACAATAAACGCAAGTGTTCTTAAACAAACATGTTTACATGCCTTACAAAATGTCCTTTTCTATCATGTAACTGAGAGAGAGCCTACATACGTTTACCTATGTGTTTGTGTGTGTAAAGGAATTTCTTATTGGGACTTACCGTTTTAGGGCTGACATTTGGCATCAGAAAAGGAAATCGGCCGATTTCATGATTTTGTTCAGCCTCCAGTTGCATGTTATAGATGCTGTTGTATTCATCGTTGTTATCACTAATGATTCCATATGTTAATTTTAGCCAAATGATAAGTACAAATGTTAACACTTGTAGCCTCTCTATAGCCATCCCTGAGTAGACGTTCATGATTTTTTTCTATTGATTAAAACACCTTTTGCAACTTAATTCACTTGATTGCTCGAATACTGCTTGTATTATTTACTTACTTAAACAGTAGAATTAATAATAAAAAAGAAGGAAATATTTTTTTTTGCACAATTCCAAAGAGATACGCTTTTGTTTTATATTCTTTTCTAATTGTTGTTGTTAAAAATTTACATGTACTCTAAAAAAGAAATGTATTTATTGTTCTTGTTGTGTGTGCGCTAAAAATGATAATGATGATGCCAACATCATTCGAAACACAATGAAATGAAATCTTTGTTTTGAGAGAACAAAATGAGATATGAAACACTACTGTTGGTGTTTGTTTTGATTGTACTTGCCCACAGCTAGCTCTCTCAAAATGTTTGCAAAAACAAAAATACAAACGTAATCAATACTTGTAACGTATGTGGGATAGAAGTGGATGTCAGAAATCATGTAACATACAGCTGTTATTCTTGTGTTGTTGTTTTTAACTAACCGGGTAAGTTAATTTCCATATTTTTATTTATCCGTTTCCGTTTAAGAATATCGTAAAAGAATGAAAATGAGAAAAATAATAAAATTTCATTTAAATAAAAGTTGTTTAAAGCAATCTGCTTATGTGAAACTCGTGATTAAAAAACTTCTTTGGTTTTAATTATATATGTATGTATGTATGTATTTATTAAATAAATATACAACTTTGTTTTTATATAAATTTAAATTGAATTTTCTATAATTACTTAAAAAAGCCATTTTGCAACCAATTTAATATTTTTAATATTTCCATTTCCATTTAATTAATATCTCCTATACATTTTTATTTAAATTTTTTGTTTTGTTTGTTTTTAATTTTTATAAATAAGTCGTTTCGTTGTATGAGTTGTTGTTGTTGAAGTTTCGTTAATAATTTTACAATGAGATGTTGTTGAAAGAGATGTTCCTGTTGTGGGATTTTATTTAAAAAAGATGAATTTGGTGGTATTCGTTTGATGTTGTGTAATTGTGTAATGCATTTGTGGTCTAGTAGGTGGTAAACAGTTCCTCTTGTATGCTATTCGATCTTAAAAGCTGCGAAGGAGTTGGACCACCTTCGTAGGATATTTTAGGAGCTGCTTTGGAAGACTTCTCATTGTGATATTCATCGGAGAATTCCTATAAAAAAAACAGCACAATAATTCACTCTCTAAATAATTCATTAGTTTCTCACGCTTACGCTTACCTTTAGACGATTGCCTAAGAAGTGAGCACGTTCACGTTTCTTAACCATATAATCGGAGGCCATAAGCCATCTGTGTTCTTGACAATCCTCTGTGTATGGACGTTTTCTATGTTTATCAAATAAAGAAAAATATTTATGAACATACATACGTTAAGATATATCTCATTGTGCTATAGGAAAACTTACGTGGGATGACGCTTGAACAAGAACATTATAAATCTTGTAGCTTCTGGTGTTACTTCGCCGAAGAGATTCTCAAATCTGTAGCGCACGAAAGCAATGTTCTGTTTAGTTTCGAATTCATCGTTACCACGGAAAGGACTTGTACCAGACAACAGTAAATATGTTAAAACGCCCACCGACCATATATCAGAATGTGGAAATACTGGCTCCTCCAATACCATTTCAGGCGATTGGAAGTCCAACATGCCACAGGGTTTAACTTGCATACCCAGTTTATTGACTTTCTTGGCACAACCGAAATCAATCAATTTTATTTGTATCGAACGTACCGAGGCCATGACCACATTGTCGGGCTGAATGTTCAGATGGCAATAGCCGCGCCAATGCAAATACTGCAAAGCATCCAATAGCTGAACAATTACGGTGGCCACCATTTGTTCAGTGTATTGATGGCGGCTGCTAAAGTAGGTCAGAACATCGGCACCCTGTAATTTCTCCATTATGAAGATGGCTATGGGAACATTGAGTGGTTTGTAGGCGGCAAACAAGGCTGGAATACGTTCATGTCTTAAGGTCTTGAAATTATCGAATTCAGCTACAATATCCTCTTCATTTTCATCATTGACTTCAAAGATTTTGGCAACTACAACAGCATCAGATGATTTTTGTATGCCCTTGACAATGGTGCAGAATTCACCGCGTGCAATTTCCGAAATGAAACTGTATTTCTCATTGACAGAATGATCTGTAACCCAATTGGGTGGTTCACGTTCACAGTGGTAATCAGTGTGTACGCGTTCCTCTTCGGGCAACACAACGTGACCATTTTCGGTAAGCTGTTGCAAATGTTTCATGGCCTTGGTGATGTGTATTTTAGGAGAATCCATATTAGTTGTGCCTCCTGTAATGGGTATGCCCATATCACTCCAGCCAATACGATTTCTGGATGCCAACCTGAACTGGTATTGTGTATTGGGTTGTAGATCATGAACCAAGTAGAATTCGTGATCAATATTATCGGCAATATTGATCCAGGCGTCGCCATCTAAACGTTTATATTCCAAACTGTAACACATAACGGAAGTGTGACCATCATCACGTGGTTGTTTCCAACGCAAGAGTATTTCAGTGCCACTGGCAGCAGAAATTTCAGGAGAATCCGGAGCATCGGGTAATGTGGCAATAACAACACGACATCTGGCCATAGTTTGACCCACCTTATTGCGAGCTACGGCCTTGTAAACACCCACGTCAAATTGCATAGCAGGCTCAAAACGTAAAATCGAACGGCCATCTTCATCAGTGTGGAATTTAATGCGATTACTTTCCTGTAATACCATATCATTCTTAAACCACTGCACACAAGGCTTGGGATCACCAACAGCGAAACAGTGAACATGGGCCGGATGGCCTTCAGTAATAGCTAAAGCTTGAGGTTTCTCTCTGAAGAAGGGTGGATAGCCCTCGCGCCTACTCTCAATCATGGCTTCAGCTTCGGTATACTCATCCAAACGTGGACCCAGTTCAGTGCGCAATCTACGTATGGTATACGAATCTTGGGCAGAGTACATGCTTATACGACTGCGCGTACGTTCATCATCAATTTCTTCATCCATAATGTCGGTGAAACGACGACGTTCACGAATAATAGGCAACGACCAATCTAAACTTTCGTTCATCGCAAACGAGGGAGATCTTCTATGAGCCACCTTCATGTATTCACGCAAGCGAACAGGGAAATTGACGTCACGTAACTGCAGCAAGTAGGTATCAGGACCATATTGATAACTGAAAAAACACAGAGTTGTTCTTAAGCAATCTGAAAATGATAAGAAGTTTCAATAAATGCTTACTGGCTCTCCGATTGTATAAGACCCAATTCATAGTCGGGATGTAAGTATTTCGAGAAGGTTTCAACTCTCTTACTGCGTATTCTGGGCTCAGGCAGAGGCTCTGGTGTAGCTTCGGGAGTGTAAACCAAACCAGGTGGATAAACCATCTTAGAAGGATGTGACCAACAACCACTCAAACGTCTGCGTCTGAAGTAATGTTTGCATGAGGCATTGGCATACCAATCCCTAAAGTCATTGTAGTAGTTTCTCAATCGATCCGTGCTAATGCGATATTCGTCTTCGGATACATGTCTGTCCAACATGAAGAACCAAGGATGTCTGAGAGCAGTCTTAACATCCATACGCTCCTCAGGACTGTAGACCAATAAACGCTTAATGAAATCACGGCCCTCATCGGTGATGTGAGTCCAAATTGAATCGCTAAAGTCCCAATGACCCTCCTTAATTCTTTGCAAAGTTTCACGATCATTAGCACCACGGAATGGATTGTAACCGGAGAGTAGAACGTAAGTGATAACACCAACACTCCACATATCGTGAGAAAAGCCAACACCCTCTTTGTTAACAACTTCAGGAGAGACATATTCAGGCATACCGTAATCTAGAGTAGTCAAGCCATGCACATGAATGCGGCGAGTCAAACCGAAATCTGCAATTTTCAAGTAATTGCCTCCGACCACAGAAATCAAAAGATCTTTAATCTGAAAGTTAAGAAGAAACAATGTTTTGTTGTTCTATTTCGAAATAAAATCTTCATAAGCTTACCGTTAAACCCATATGACCCAAACCGGTGTCATGCATATGTTCCAAGCCCCACAAGACTTGTCTTACATAGAAGGCAATGTCACGTTCTCTGAAATAGTCGCGTCTCAGCAAATTATCTCTGACCAATTCACCACCTCCAGCCAATTCCATTATGAGGGTGACATTACGATCGGTTTCATAGGCATCGTGCAAGCGTATTAGATTCCTGTGATTCAGCATGTTCATCATTTCCAATTCGTTAAGCATGAACGGTCTGATCTCTGGTTTGCCGTGCATGATCTTGCCAGCATAACTGTCGCCGGTGGCACGTTCTACGGCATGATAAGTAATACCCTGAGTACCACGACCCAATTCATCGCCGAAATCGTATTTGTCTTCATAGCGATTTGGCTTCGTACGAACATATGGATGTCTGCCATAAGTATGGAATATGTATTGATCTTCACTGTCTTCAATATGAACCATGACCGAGGAGCTCACGGATCCGGCCACATTGCGTGCGCTGATAGAATAAAGACCAGCATCTTTGATAATGGTATCACTTAGCGACAATATATAAATATTGGGTTCAATATGGCGCATTTTAATGCGTGTAGTATCAGCCAAAGGTTGCCAATCCTTGTACCAACGGATTTCTGGTGCTGGTACACCGACAACATGGGCCTCAATGCGACCATTCTTACGGGCCATAATAAAGGTTTCCTCGGGACGTTTAGTAAAGCGAGGATATTCAGCAATTTCTAAACGAACACGTTGTCTAGCTTCGCCGTGTTCATTTGTGGCTACAGCTTCATACCAACCAACATCACGATCCAACATGCTACATCAAACATTCAAAATTCATTAGAAACTTTACACGATTCAAGGAAAACTTTCAAGGAAAACTTACTTGTTAATGAACAAAGTGGCTTGGCCGTTACGGGTGTAACTGAAATCAAATCTGCCGCCTGGTTCAATTAGCATATCGTCAAAGTAATAGGTCATCTTGGGCTTAGGATAACCATAGACGAACCACATAAGTTCGTTATTGTGGCCCTTGACACCATAACTGACTTCCTTTTCACGACGTAAGAATCTGTGCGAAAACATAAATAAGAAAAGTTCAATGGATTCCGCATTTGGAATTGCAATTGGAATGGAATACTTACTGAGGAGCTTGAGCCATGCCATCATGGGGAGGACATTCAATATCAAAGTCTTTGGGGAAGTATGGTGATGTTTCCGGTCTAAAGTCTACACCAGGAGCCAAATAAGTGTAAGTCTTTGGTGGCTCACCAACCAATTTCGAACTAAAAATAAAAGATAAATTGTTCTACTCTACTGTCTCCATTTAAACTTCAGCTGATACTTACCGATAAGTTTGTATATATGGACTGGGATCACTGACGCCAAACTTGTTGTCTACACGTACTCTAAATCTATAGTCCCTGAAAGGTTCCAAATCCTTGATATTGCAGGAGCAGTTACGTATACCAGTGCGTACAGTACGCCATTCACCATCGGGCAAGTCCATCATTTCTACCTGATAGGTAACTGGATATCTGGGCATAGATGGAACTGAAGGTTTCCAACCCAACTGTAAGTTGCGGTCGGTCATCTTTAGTATATAAGGAGCTTCGGGAAGGGGATTTGGAGCACCAGAATGCTTGTATTTCTTAAAGTCGCTGTATTGATCTCCCAAGGGAGCCTGAGAGCTGCTGTCGAATGCTGGAAAAGAGTGAAAAGTGTAAGAATAACATCTTATAGCCGTTAGATTAACAATGACAAGCTTACTATCGAACAAAAGTTCAGCTTCACACTGGTCATCGCCATGAGGATTAAAGACACGGCAGCTATAACGGCCCACATCGGTTTCATCGACATCCTTAATGGACAAACGCATTAAGCCATTGGCTTCATATTCCATATGAATCTTATCGGTGGGGAACAGTTTCTGGCCATTCTTAAACCATTCAACTTCAGGCTTGGGATAGCCAGTAGCCATGGCTGTAAACTTAGCCGCCATACCAGCATAAATATCGCAGTCACCAATCTTCTTAAGAAACACGGGAGGCTCGGAACGTACATGTTTTTTGCTATAAAAAAAAAATCAAATTAATTGCATTGCATTAAGCAGAGCCTTGCCATGTGGAACTTACATTTCATTAACAACATCCAAACGGCCTTGTGTAATATCCTTGCCTTCTCTGTTGGTAGCAATACACTTGTAGGTACCTTTGTCACGATCGCCACAATCGCGTACTGTCAAGGTGTGATGATCACCATCGTTCTTCATGTAGTATTTGTCACCATCTTCGATGGGTTTGTCATTGAAGAACCATTGCAACTCGGGATAAGGAACACCGGAAACAGAAACGGATATCTTGGCATCGCCACCATAAACTTGTTGTTGATCGGTAATCTTTTGAGTAAAAGTGGGCTTTTTGTAGATTTTACTGACGTTGGCACTGCATTGTGAGGTATCTTCACCCAAAGGATTGGCCAACAAACACGAATACACACCCGAATCCGAAGTCTCAGCTGGACTGATAATCAAGCCCACATGTTTGCCATCACAAGTCATTAAAATGCGTTCATTAGCGGTAAGTGGTACACCATCCTTGCTCCAAATGGTCTCTGGCATGGGATTACCCACAAAGGGTGCGGACAATTTCAATTCTTGACCTTCATCGGCACTAACATCACGTAACGAGGATACAAAGCTGGGTGCTTCTTCGGCCGCATTTTCATCGGTTACAGGGGCCACATACAATTTGGCTTTGGATGCCGCCGTACCCTTGTCATTGCAGGCGATAACTTCGTACAAACCCGAATCAGCAGGTGTAGGCTTTTCGATAATCATACTGTAGGTATGATCCGGATTTTGAATCAAAGCGCAGTGTTTGTTTTGAGGCAAAAGCTCCTGGCCATTGTGGAACCATTTAACTTCAGGTGCGGGATTGCCAATAATCTTAACGTCCATTTTAACGGGGAAACCTTCAATACTCTTGGCATCTTTAAGTTCGGCTACAAATTCAGGCTTGGTTTCCTTAGGAACCACTTGTATTTTGGCTACACCCTTCACTTCTCCTCCAGGATTACTGATGATACACTTGTAAATACCAGCATCATGAGGAGTAGAGCAATCAATACTGGAAACAGGAAGAAATTTTATGAAATTTCCTATGAAGACAAATATACGAAGATAACATGAATACTTACACTATGCCAATTTGGCCATTGGGGTTATTGATAAAGTTAATGGCTTCGCTGGGTCTTAAGGGCACCTCATCCTTAAACCATTTGATTTCGGGTGCTGGGAAGCCATTCACAACAGCCTCCAGTTTCAAAGGTTCGCCAACTGTAATCTTTTGATCGCCAATAGGCTTGACAAATGTCGGTTCCAAAGGTTTGGCTAAAAAATCATTTCAGTTTAGTTTATATTCCTGTGAATACATTTGACGGAACACTTACGATTAACGGCAACTGCACATAAAGCCACCTTCTTGCCGTGCTCATTGGTTACAGCCAATTTGTAGGCACCAGAATCATTGGGTATACACTCTTCAATTTCCAATTTAATAAGACCCTGGGGTGTAGTAGTGATTTTAATGCTGAAAGAGAGAGAGAGAGAGAGAGAGAGGATTTCCACAATATGCGTTTCAGAAACGAGCCCAAATAACTTACTGTTCACTGGGTTTAACTTCTTCGTTGTCCTTGTACCATTGGACCACAGGCAAGGGGCTGGCATCAACCACACATTGTAACGTAAGGGGCTTACCTTCGGTAACCTCTTGTGTGGGCTCCAAGTTCTTGACAAATGTAGGCGATAAGGCCATCATGGTCAGCTTGAAAGGACCTTCCGTTCTGCCCACATCATTGATAGCTACAGCGGCATATTTGCTAATATCACTCAAGCGGAAGTGTAATACTTCGAATTCACTGGTGATTTGATCGTTGGCCACCACGTTGTGAGAGATGCGATACAATAGCTCACCGGTAGCCTTGTCAGTGGCATTGACATCGATGGGTTTGCCATCCTTCTGCCACTCTACCTTGGGCAAAGGTATACCATGAACCAAAACCTTGGTTAAGGCTGGGTGATAATCGTGGATTACTTGATCTTCTGGAGCATTTATGAACGTGGGCTTCTCAACTGATTTTAAGAAGAAGATTTCAAGTCGCAGTTAGTATTGAATGCCTTTAAATATTGTATTTACACAGAAGCTTACCATGGACATTGAGTTTGAAGTCTTGAACGGTGGTGCCTTCATTGTTGACAGCGGTCAAAGTGTAAGTGCCACCATCAGCCGCTGCAACTGTTTGGAATACCAGTCTATATTTGTCGGCCTCTACATCAGCAATGACTTCACAATTTTCGTTATTGCACAAGTTTTCATTGCCACGACTCCAGGTAACTTTTGGCTTGGGATTAGCTTGCACTACCACATCGAAGCAAACCGTTTGTCCAGGCATACAACCCTGATCCTTAAGACCGATAATCTCTGGCTTGGACAGAACATCGGCAAAGCAACTGGTGCTGTGTTGACCAAATTTATTTTCGAGTTGCAACTCATAACGGCCATTATCAGCATGGACAGCTAAAGCAACACAAACACGTTGTACGTTGTAAAAGAATATTGGAATTGTAAGTTGTGCTCATATACTTACTTGCATCAATGTTAAGGGTGCAGGTGTATTCCACCAAACCATGTTCCAATTCCTTTTTAACCACACTCAATTTGACATGATCATTGCTTTGTATGGGCTTGCCATCCTTAAGCCAAACCATTTTGGGTTCTGGATCTGCGGTAAATACGATGGGCAAATTCAAAGGCTTGCCCTTGTAAGTGCTGATATCGGAAAGGCCCTTCTTGATTATGGGTTTGCGGTATTCAGCAATGCCCGACAATGATAGTACACCCTGGTGGGTCTGTTCGCCCACTTTATTCTTGATTACCACCTTATAATTGCCGGCATCTTCCAATTTCAAATATTTCTTCTCCAAACGATATTTTTGCTACAAAAAAGAACACATTAAACCTCTCGAAGAGTGGGAAATTAAAGTAACACTTACGCCCTCTACAATAATAGCGGTATTCTCATCGGGTTTAATCTCTTTGCCATCTTTATACCAAATCGCTTCGGGCTTTGGTATACCATGGGCAATAACCTCATATTTCAAAGGCACCGATTCAAAACTGTGCTTCTCAAAGATGTCCACATGATCGATTTCGGGCTTGGCTATACACATACACGCACACACAAATACATATTAATTCTCTGAGTATTAAAGGGAAAAGAGCATCATTTTGCTGACTTACTTAAAATATTAACCTGGCACTTGGATATGCTCTCGCCCACCAGATTTTTAGCTCTCACTTCATAGGTACCGGTATCCTCCTGGGGTTTGCATAAATTCAAAGTCATGCTGTATTCCTCATAACGTTTCGAATCGTGATGGATTTTCAAACGTGCATCAGCCTTACATTCTTGACCATTTTTGAACCATTTGACGGTGGCTTCTGGTTCTGAATATATTTCAGTTTCCAAAGTCAGTGTTTTGCCCTCCTCTATTTCAATATCCTTCAATTGTTTCTTGATCTTGGGTTTGCCTAATTCAAAAAATAAAAATCCGGAAATATTAGATGTTATGTTTCAAATAGATTTCTTTAAACTTTAGATTCATGCTAAACTAATTGCATATTAAAGTTTTGGAAATGCTACTCGATTTTGCTTCAATTCTATTTATTCCCGTATTACTACTAAGAGCAGTGCTTTGATTGGAAGCTGATATTTTCTAAATTATTTCACTGAGCCTTAGGATCTCATATATACAATAAACCCAGAGCCACATAGCAAGTATAAGTGCCTATTGTTTATAATGTCTCATGCATATATAACAATTGACTAACAAACCTTGGCTGTATTAAAATAAACAATTTTGATTTCCATTTCATTTCACTCTGCCACCCCCCCCCCCTTTCGGGATTAAATTCCAATTCCCCCGAAATTAATACGATACTTACATTGTACGGTGACAATACATTCGTTTTGTATTCTGCCATAATCATTCATAATTACGGCACTGTAGGTGCCCTGCAAGGCAGTGGTGACTTCCTTCATGATCAGCTTATACTCGTGACCCTCCTCTTGACGTCTAAACTCATTGCGTTTCTCATCGATTTCGATGCCATCAATATACCATTTGATACTTGGCTTAGGATAGGCATCGACCTTAATATTAAGCATGACATCTGTATCGCCTTCAGTAACGGTAATGTTTTTCAAGCCGCTGGTCAGCTCTGGAGTACACTTGATAAGCAGATTGGTCTTGCTAGTAGCAGAGCCGTGTTCATTTTCAGCCTTTACCGAATATTCACCAGCATCGACACGGGTAACACCGTTTATTCTTAAAGTGTAGGCATTACCATCACAGGATACAGAGTATTTGCTATTCTTGAGATTGATTTCTTTGCCATCCTGGTACCAGGTCAACTTGGCCTCAGGATATGCATCAATTCTGCAGGTCATTAGCACAGTTTCCTTTTCACCGTGCACATATTCCTCTTCGAGTTGTTTGACAAAAACTGGTTTCGAGTGCACCGTTATGTTCCAGTACTCTGAGGTCTGGCTCAAGTCGTTGGTGGCCCTTAGGGAGAAATTTCCAGATTGCGAGAGTTTTATTTCGACAATTTCGATGGTAATCTTTTCGGTGCTCTTGCCAATTGCCAGTTCAGAGATTTTAATGTTCTTCTCACAAGTAATATCTTTGCCGTTGTTGGTCAAATTCAAAATTGGTTTGGGGTAGCCTTCAACCTCGACCTCAATCCTAACGGTCTCACTTACATGGCAAGTGATGTCCTTGACCTTTTTGATTTTAGGTGGAGCTTTTACCACCAAACTAATTTCGTTAACGTCTTCGCCCAATTCATTCATGGCGTGTATTGTATAAATACCAGCATCATCGGTGGTGGCATTCTTGATCAGCAAAGACATTGACTCGTCGTCTTCATACAAGAATTTATGTCTCTCATCAACCTGAATAATTTCACCCTCGTGTTTGACCTGAACAGCTGGCTTGGGGAAACCTTTACATTGCAATTCCAAAATCGCTGTACCACCAACATGGGTATTGGCTTCGCGGTGTTCGATAACCAGTGTGGGTTTTTCTGGTTCTCTATTTAAAGTTTGTATGGCGCCCTGTACAGAGAGTTCGGCACTGCAAGAAATGTTTCCGGTGGTAGTTTGGGCTACACAGGTATAAATACCCGCATCTTCAGGTTTGACATGTTGGAAAACCAAAGCCAGTGAGTCTTCATCTTCGCCAAACAATACCTTAAAACGTTCCTCAGGATCGAAAGGAGCGCCATTGCGTTTCCACTGAAAGACGGCTTTCTCACCAGGAGGTAAAATTTGACCCGCCAATGAGCCGAAGGGATTCTTATCTTCTGCGGTAGTAACAGTGGCCTCACAGAAAGCTTCACCAAATTTATTAGAAGCTTTACACTGATATATGCCAGCATCATCTTTCGTAACCTCATTTATGACCAATTCATAGTAACCCAAATAGTCTTTTTCACGTACAATGTGACGTCTTGCATCTGAGTCGGAAATTACTTGATTATCCTTAAAGCTAAAGAAGGAGAGACAGGAGACCTTAAAGTTAAGAGGAGACCTTTTTAGAATTTTAGAAGGAAACTTACAATTCCACTTTAGGTTTAGGATCACCCATGATCTTTATTAGAAAACGGAACATGGTATTCTCCAACATTTCGGCATCCTTAAGGCTGACCAAGAAAATGGGAGCCACATTTGTTTTGCTTTCATCATGTTCGGCAGCTGGTTACGAAATATTGTTAGAAAATTCTTATGTAATTAAGGGCTGGCGTGATACTTACCTTGACCCACTACCAATTGGGCCGTACAAGTAGTAACTTCGGCTCCTGTTGTTGCTTTAGCAGTGTAGGCGCCGGTATCGCGTTCACTGCAATTCTTAATGTCTAAGCGATAAGAGTTCATCGCAGCTTCAGTTTGGATAATGCGATCAGCTAATGCGTCATCCAATGGCTTATTGTCTTTTAACCAGATTACTTTACCGGGTTTCTCTTTATACTCTATTTCAAAGTGAGCAGGTTCACCAGCTAGAAAAATTTTGGCCCAAAACAAATAGATTTTATATGTTATTAACGGTACCCTAACGATTATTAACGGTTTACATACGATTCATACACAGACAATACAATATAAAGTGAGAGAATGAGAACTTTTTCTTATATTTTCGTTTTTTTTTTTTTTTTCATAAAACTTACGTTGAACCTGCGCACATCTAAGCATTTTTTTAACGATAGGCTTGTCTATCGATTTAGGTGCACGGCCCTCCATTTGGGATGTGGTAGAGCGTGCTCCAAGTGTTCTAACGGATGCTATTGATTGACGGGAATAAGGACGATCGTCTAATTGGCTGTCAGGACGTAGTAGTGTACTAGTGCTGCCAACTAAAACATTTCTTGGTGGTTTAAGTGCGTCTACATCAGCAATACTATCGTACGAAGTGCCTCGCGAGAAATCTCGTGCTCTACTGCCTAACAAATTTCTCGCAAAAGCATTTCGCGTACATAAATATATTAAGTTTTGGTTTTTCAATTTTTCGATTTTTCGCAATTCAGCAGCACAATTCAGCAACAGCAACAGCAAATGGCAGAATATTTTCATTCAAGACACATGCCATGATAAAGTAACGGATTTTTTTTTGGTATGTGTATTTAATATATATTTTTTTTTTCAGTGTACATGATTATATTATTGTGATGAAGGTGGTGGCAGTTGTGGTGACAAGATTTAGCATTGCCAGAGAGAGAGAGAGAGAAATATATTTTTTTGTGCGGGATTTTATAAAGAGGGGAAAAGAGAATAAGAAAGAAAAGCTTATGGTTAGATGTTGTTTTAACGAAAATAATTTTAAAAAATAATAAAAACAATAATTTTGAAATAAACATTAATTAAATCACATTAAAGTTTACATTTTCAACTACAATTTTGACAAGATTTTGAAACAAACATACACGAGTACGCAAAAAAAAACAGATTTATTAACCAAAATACATCAAAACTACAAAAGATTCAAAACAGACAGACAGAGAATGATAGAGAGAGAGAGAGAGAGAGAAAGATAAAGAGAATTGATATATGATAGACAATAACTACATGAATATATGCAGGCACGTATAGGCAAATCTACGAGTAACTATCATGACATGAACATGAACAAGCAAACAATGAAACGAACGATCTCTACACAACTACGGACTACAGACTACAGACTACAGACTACAAACTGGTAAAGGATTCTACACAGAATAGGCTTTCAAAACACTTTCAATCCAAAACATTTTCCGTTGGCAGCAATAACAGAGAGAGAGAGATAGAGACACACACATATGGGGGAGAACACATTGAATTCTTTGCATCTTACTTTCATAGTGTCTCCTTGAAGTCACAGACAGATGATCTTCGGTACGTGCTACACTATGTTCTCTTATTTCCGATTGCAGTTCCCCGTAGTAAGACTCCGAATAGTCGTCTTCAACATCACTTGCTCTTGACGGTTCTTCGACAATTTCATAAATGGGCCGCTTTTGCTTGATGGGCGGTGTGAATATGTGCAAAAAGTCACGTGCAGTAGCTTTTTTCACCGTATCCACAGCATATTTAGTGGAATCTTTCGATTTCAATACTGTGGACTTGATGCTTTTGATCTTTCGCTTAGCCGTGCGCAAAGAAGTATCGAAGCTATCGGTCTCATAAATACCCTCCAAGAAGTTTTGCGATTTCAATTCCAAAGCGTCATTGAGCACCACAACACGTGGTATTAAAGTAATGGGAGGGGGAGGAGGAGGTGGGGGAGCTTTAACAATTAGTATCTCAATCGATGTTTCATATGAAATGCGTGGCAGTGGCTGAAAGAAGCCGGGCATGCGTACAGAGTGAGGCGGCATTGGTGGTTGGGGAGGCTCATCGGAACCATCACCAGCAGCGCCGCCACGACCCATTTGTATATTGTAAAGGCGACTGTTCCATTGCGCAAGCGAAGCACTGTCAGATATGTTATATACATTTTGTTGGCCACCAGAACCACTGGGGTTTTGATCACCGCCAGCTGCTTGTCTAATGGACTCTTGGTAGCCGACAATGTCTTTAAGCTCTATGGGTTTGTGTATTCTTGGTATAATATCTTGTGTAACTGTAATCTGTGGAGCTGGCAAAGGTTCAGGCGTAAAAGCAAGGGAAGCTTTTGTGGGAGTGGCAATCTTACCAAGATCTTCGTTGATTTCCTCAACTGGATGCGAGAGTGGTAAAGTCTCAGTCAAAGTCTCTGTAGTTATAGTAGCAGTTTTCACAAGTTCCTCTCTCTGTTCTTGTTGTATCTCCTGCTTGACAATCTTTGTATCTGCCGCTGTTGGCTTGGTAGCTTCTGGAGGGGATTTTTTAGGTGGAGAATCTCTCTTAGGCTTAGGAGACTCCTTTTTCGGTTCTGGCTCTCTAATAAGCTTAGGTGATTCTCTCTTAGGTTCTGGTTCTTTAGCGATTTTAGGAGACTCTCTTTTAGGTTCGGGTGGTTGTTGTACAGGTTTAGGTGATTCACGCTTTGGTTCAGGTACCTGTTGCACAGAAGGAGATTCTTTAGCAGGCTTCGGTGATTCTTTACCTGGCTTAGCAGATTCTTTACCAGTCTTAGGAGATTCTCTTTTCGGTTCAGGCTCTTTAGTAAGCTTAGGTGATTCCCTGGCCGCTTTAGGAGTTTCTATTTTTGGCTCAGGTTCTTGCCTTGCTGCCGCTACCTTCTCAGTAGCAACAGTTGTTGTCTTATTCTGTACAGTTGCTCTGTTTGCTGCTTGAACTTCAGTTCTAGTTTCCTGTGAACATGTCACATTAGAGGATCGTTGCTCTTCAACAATATTATCGTTTCGAACGACAATACGCTCTTTCTCTTCTAGCGATTGCGTTTGTGTGGACACTTTTTGCTCTAGGCCAGCTGTACGCTGAGCTACACTGGATATGGTTTCAGTTCTCTGTTGTATTTCAGAATGTTGACTTGTTTCGGTTGCAGAAACTGAAGTCTTCTGTACCGCTTGATAACTTTGCAATTTCGTTTTATTGTAACGTTCTATTGATTCCTGTTCCAAACGTAACAATTCCTGATACTCGGCCTGGTAACGTTCCTTTTCCTCTTTGGTCAAGAAATAGTCTTTGGCCACATCGGAGGCCTTTACGCTGGTATCGGGATTATAGGCCTCGGCCTTGTTTGGCAAATTTAAAGTAGTCTCCTGAAGGATTTGTGTGGAATCTATACGCAAATCATCTGCCTTATGTTCCTGTAGAGTGACTTCTTTATCTATGTGTGCACAAATCTCGTTGTACCACTTGTTCAATAAATCTTTATTATCGTTGTGAGGCTTTAGGCATATGGGCAAATGTTGAGCATCCTTTGCATTGGGCTTGGCCGTAAACTTGATTTGACCGTTTGTGCTATCTTCTTCGACCACACAGTCTGGCGTTTTGATGATTTCTTGCAGTACAAATATGGAACGCTTATCGCTTATCTTACGTACCTTACAGATGAGTACACGCGACTTGAAGAGGAACAAGTAACGTTCATGCGATTTGCCCTCCTTATCGATTACCGTCCACCATTCGTGCAACAGCAATCGTCCAATCTTACTGATATTGCCACGGTAACCTTCAATGCTATTCAAGAATGTATTGTCATACGCTCGGCTAGGGACACTAAGCATTAACTCTAAAGCCTTTTGGATGTCTTTGATATTTTCTTTTAAGCTCAGTGAGAATTTAAGCAAATCCTGTGAAATAAAACAAATTTTTTTGTTCGTTTTTTTTTTTTTATCGTTTCTTGACGGTAGTGTTCGTTTTTTGTTTCGTATTTGTTTTTTTTTACAGTTTTATGGTGTACAAAATATTAGATTTTTGATAGAAGCCATCATATTACGGATGGTTGGTTGTTTGGTTGTTTGATTGTATGTATGCTATGGAGAGTGAATGTCGGCTATTGTGTAGATGATGTTCTCTTGCGCTACGCTACAGAAGATTAAAATTGTGTTGTTGTTGGTCTACAAATTGTAAGCCTTTGTTAAGGTTTGTGTGTGTATTTTTCGTTCAGTGTACATTAGGGTGGGTCGAAAAAAAAAGTTGAGCCAGTCACCCCCTAGGATTAAAGGTATATTAATAACGTTCCCAAAAATATAAAAATTATTTTTTTGCCACGCCTAGAAATACCGCCCTTTTTGTTTTTTATATACTACGTCGCCATTTTAGGTCCGATCATAACATATCATATATCAGTGTTTGTGGCTTGATGGCAGCTACATCTCACTCTAAGACGATTTTTTAATTCGACATCATATTCTATGCTCGACTTCTGGTATTTCGGATCCTTCCCCAAAATTAGTAATTATGGCTATGCAGGCATGAAGAGCATTTAATTATATAAAATATTCGGTTTTAAAATGCTCCCTTTTATGCATTAACAGCTATTTTACAGATATTTTAAAATGTTCAAATATTCATTCACAACCGTTCAAAAATTTACTTCAAAATTATTTATTTATATTATTTTAATGCCACATATTTAAGAAATTTTATTTTAATTCTGTTAAGTAATAATGTTTTAATGGAACATTTATTATTTATATTAAATGTCTGTATTATTATACTATACTATTTGAAACATTGTTTTCAAAAAATATGTTTTTACCATATTTTCAAGACCTAATTGATGGGACTTAGAAAACCGTCCGTCTAGCGGAGATGCCCGCCTATTAGAGTGAGATGTAGCTGCCATCAAGCCACAAACACTGATATATGATATGTTATGATCGGACCTAAAATGGCGACGCAGTATATAAAAAACAAAAAGGGCGGTATTTCTAGGCGTGGCAAAAAAATAATTTTTATATTTTTGGGAACGTTATTAATATACCTTTAATCCTAGGGGGTGACTGACACAACTTTTTTTTTGTCCATAGAGAGCGACCCGCTCTAGTGTACATTTTATTTTTTTTTTATTTTAACGATTTGGATTTAAAGGGGATTTTTTTTTGGGAATTTTTCAAAAACCAAAATTCATATTCAAATTTAAATCAAAGAAAAAAGGGGAATAAAACAAAATTTCTAAACATGTACGAGTTTAGTTGGTTTTTAAGTGTGTGTTTAAGCCTTAAGCATTTTAACTATATTTAGTTGGTTGGAGGATTGGGTTTTTTTTGTTTGTTTTTTCTTGTGCTCTAAATTCGGAGGATATTTCGTTAAAATTTGTTGTTTTGTATGAAAATTTCAAAAAATTATTTTGTACTTTGAATGTATGATTAATTTAAATATTGTACCAAGTATGTTTGTTGTTGTTGTTTCTGTTGTTAAGAATTACAGTTAAAATGGCCATCAAAGTGTTACAAAATACTTGAAGCGTAATTGTCTACTAGAAGTGATTTTTTTTTTTATTGTCGATTCATATAAAAATATTTCAAGTTTGAGTCACTGTTTCAGCAGTGCAGAAATCAGTGTTATAACGGACCCAAGAAAGCTATGCCAAATTGAAGTGACTGCCAACTAAACTTAAGCTAACGTTAAGCTATTTCTATTTGCATAGGTATTCAACTTATCATAAACGAAGACTGTTCAAAGCATGACTTGGGACATTTTAAGTAAATTGCATCGACCATGACAACGTTAAAACAATAGGAATGTTTTCGATCATGATTGAGATAAAAGCACTTTTACTTGGAGATTAAAGTGGAGACACTAGAGGCGTTTTCTGCAGAAACTTCAAGGTAATTGTTAATTAATTCTACTAGTCTGGGACTCAGGTACAATATAACAACGAACTCAAGCTGTAAAATGGTATAACAGGTGTGGAAATCAATGGACGTAGGTTTCAATACCTGACAATATTTCAGACCAAACGGTAGAAGAATACTTTCTAATAAATAATTGAATCACAAAGGCCTTCAATACACCAAGATCACCTTAAAATAATATGCGAATGCCTAGGTCTTCTCTACTGGTTTCGAGACATAAGAACTGTAGCTATATTGAGTGAAACACGTGTAGATTTGCTTCTAATTGGCCTTGAGCCATTCTGTGAATTTATAAAAAGCAGAAAAGAAAATCTGGAGCTGGGAGAGTGACTTTGCTGGCATAATGGTACTAGTCAGCTTCAGGCAGCAATCTCCAACATAATCTCTAAATAGAAGAGACATATTAAGCTTTCCTATGGGATACTTTACGGAACCAGAGGTATCATTTGGGTAAAACTGATCTCCCTTCGCGATTACATGGTCTCATATGGTCATTGTCTTGCCTCCACTTGAGTTGGGAAACCGAAAACCAAAAATAGGACTTAAATTCCTTAACAGCATAGATTGGAAAGTTATAGTAATTGATCTTCTTTGGTCGTAGGACTTTAAGGCCTCGTATAATAAGATCAATATCATTTATCACTCAACAAATCTAAGCATTTAGACAAAAATAAAAGAAACTCGAACTCGAAAAATTGGAATTTTGGCTCATTTTCACATTTTAAGCTTCATTATGAATTTTATAACATAATCGGAATGGATTACACACTTTATGCAACGATTCAGAATTATTTGTTTAATGTTTAGCCATTCTTCAGAGCGTACAAAGAGCCACGTCCGCTAAGGGGCTTAAATAAATATGTATGTATGTATGTTTTTCAAATAATTAAACTGCAAATGAGTTTAAGAATAAATATATTTCATGGCATCTAAAGTAAAGCGTACGCTGCAGTTTATTAACATAAAATTCAAGAGGGCATTATTTGTATTTTGTAATCACTTTGATGGTCTTCTTTTTATGATTTCTACAGCAAGAATATTATTTCTTAGATGATAATTATAAGTGTCAGTCATATAGTTTTTAAATATCAATTTGAATACAAACCTTTAACAAAAGTTGATAATCGTTAATTCGTTGTATGGGTAACTTAAGATGTTCACTTAAAGTCTTTTCGTCGTTAAATCTATTCGAAATTTCCTGAAAACAAAAAAAAGAATTTTTAATTAAAAAAAAAATACCCTTAATTGTTAATAATTCTGTATTCATATTGTTAATCATTCTGTATTTGATAACTTGACAAAAAAAAATGCAATAAATGAGCCATGGACTGAGTGACGTATAACATCTAGTTCTTTCCAACAATAGTACACCCACCCACCCATATTTAATGACAAGCGACAAATTTATTTATACATTTTTTTTATACTTTTCTTAAGCTAAAATTAACTTTTATTTATAATTTTGTTTTAATAAACGACACCCACTAATTGCAAAAAATAAATTCAAGAGAATTTCCTTTACCACAACATTCATTGGATTACGATCCATAAAAAAAAGATTGAAAGAACGAAAGAAAGAATATACATACAGATAAACGCCCATGTAAAATTCAATTTAAAAATAGCCTTAATGAATAGTGAGTGAATCAATTATTTGTTTATTTTAGATTATTTGCAGTAATATCTCAAAGATTTTATTTTTATATCAAAACTAGCAGTACACTGCGCGCATTGCTGCGGCGCCAATTAAAATAAATCTAAAGGAAAGACATTGCACAAATATCCAATTAATTTTGAATCATTTTATTGATTTTGTTTCCCGTTGTCAAGATGATTTCGAAGAACGGGCGTTGTTGTTCAAATGATTCATGCGTACGGGTCTTAGCGGCATGTACTCGAAGATTTTCCAGTCTCAATGCTCATTGCTCGTCAGATTCTGAGACCCGCAATGTTCTTTTCAGCCGTGCTTGAGGTGTACGTCGACCAATTGATTGTCATTCATTTTGAACAATTTTCAGTGGCCCCATCTGTCGGAAATTAATAGCACCAACTTAGAAATCCATCGACTCATGCGCAGCAACTTTGCTAACTTCTGATTTAATTAATTTTAAGTCATTTCCAATGGCGCCACCTGTCGGAAATTGGTCATACCAACTTAGAAATCTTCGTCCGATATCGACTCTACGAACTTACCCACCAAATTTTATTCGTCTGCGATCAATATGTACCTAAATATTAAATTTTAAAGGTTTGCCACGCCTACTTTTTGATATATCGAATTTTTTTTAAACCATCTAAACATGATATGCTTTCGAACAAAAAAAGAATGGTTAAAATCGGTTCAGTAGTTTAAGAGTTATAGGTATCACTTGAAGGGGGAGGGTTGTCACGCCTATTTTTGGTGGGATTGTCGATAACGATTCCACGAACTTACCCACCAAATTTTATTCGTCTGCGATCAATATGTACCTAAATATAAACATTAACATTTAGGAATATGAAAAATAGATGTTGTCCGATTCTCAGACCTACCCAATATGCACACAAAATTTCATGAAAATCGGTCGATCCATTTCGGAGGAGTTTAACCACTAACACCGTGACACAAGAATTTTATATATTAGATATTATTGCAAAAAAAAAAAAAAGAAAAGAAAGAATGAAAATCTTATTTTCATTTGGATTGTATAGTGACTGCATAGCCGAGAATATTCAAAACATTTTAAAAGTATGAAAAAATCTTTGCAGGAAATTGAACAAAATTAATTACTCAGACTCATACGTTGACTACATATTATATACTATATATACGTAAGTAGATGTATGTACGTACGTATGTACTCAATAGCTAATATATATATATTGTGTTTGATAATTGAATATTGCGGTAGGTCTTGTAATATTTTGTAATAATTTTAATAAAAATTTTTTTTTGGCAAACAAAACATATTACAATTTGTGTTAAAACACTTGCAGAAAAGCTTAAGTAAATTCAATTAAAATAAATTTCAAACAAGACAGAACTCATACTTATTTTGTGATTCGTGTATATGTTTGAGTTATGGAGAGTCGAAATCAACAACATCATACGTGTTGTTCAGTATGAATATGATGAGTACTTCAAACTTTGAATATGAGTAGAGGGTTCCATGATATTAAAATAAGTATGAATGCGTATAAGTATCAGAAATTATGAGTATGTTTCAATTCTATTCATCTTTTTGAATCCTTGTTGCTGATCTCTGGTACATATTACTTTTAAATAGATGTTCAAATTATAAAAAAAACAATTCTAGGTTCAAGACCATATCATAAAAATTAAAGACTATTAACGAATGCACATACACAATATAGAAAATCTACACAAAAATATGTATAAAAAGCTTTCATGCTTTTTTAAATGTTTAAATTTCTTTTTGACAAATTTAATCTTCTTTTAATATTAAAAAATCAACGAAACTCATTAAACAATTGTCTGTGAATTTTATTCATGTTGAGAAAAATAAAATTGCCCCACATTTTCTCAAACAACACCCTGACATACATGCATGCAGTATATTATTGTATTTTCTTTTTATTTTTTTTAATGTTTTACTTAAACATTAGGTGTAGTAGAACAAAAAAGGTCCTAAAAATTTTAGGTACAGTAGAAAGAAAAATCATACACTTCACATCGAATTTACAATTGGGCAATTCACACAACTTTGTATCGTGTATGTTGTATTGAATACATTTGTTTGTTTGTGAACGCTCAATGCTATGCTGTATTGTGTATTTCGGGGCATTCAAACAATTTGATAGCCCGAAACCAACACAATATATGAAAACATATACACATTTTTTTCATTCACACAATTTGATAGCACGAAACCAAACAACTTCCAAAAACATAGGAAAAAAATGTGTATGAGTGTATCCGATTTTTATATGAAAATTATCAACAACAATCATACACTGTTGTATGTTCTTCTAACAATACAATGAATACAACGGTACAACGGGTTGTGTGAATTGACCAAATGTTTTCTTCACTAACTTGCTTCCGTTGCGACTTTTACAAGCTTCTACAGAGGAAGTGGGAATTCCGCTAGACTATTAGCGTGAGGATCATGGGTTCAATTATCACCAGAGACTCTGCTTTGTTACACTATGCCGAGTAACTCAGCTCGGAATAATTATAATATAATTTGTAATTGTATTCTAATTAATAATTACCCAAAAGAAAAAAAAGTCAATAACATAAACAAGTACATGTAGTAAATGATCACTAGGTGTCCCTTCCCAATTATAAAATTAATGAATAAGAACATTCCTACTAAACTATTGAATCGACATGAGTAAGACGTTATTGAAATGTATGTATGGACAAGCCTCTTGTGAGACCTTCACTTGATGGTTTAAGTGATTGTCTTTAAACCCGAGTAATCCATGTTTAATTCCGATGACCTTCATGATTTTTGAATTTTAAGAATCAAGAAACTTAATTCCTTCAAATAAGCCACATATAAAAGCAATCCCAAATACCCCCTCCCCTTCAAATATCAAAAAACGTAGGGATTAAGAAGTCTAAGGGGTTTAAGAGCATAATTCCTCATGACTCAACTTATGGGAATGTTTACTATTGACGTCATTTCCAGAAAATGCAAATGGTCTTACCATCATTAGACCTTCAACAGTGGAGCAATATCCAACTAAAACCAACAAACTAGAAAATAAAACAGAGCAAACAAATAATAAGAATATGGTGAGCTGCTTTCTGAGAGCTCTATGTCTCTTAGGAGAACGAACTATTTGTACTGGCTCATTACGATTCTAGCATTATCGCTTACACCAGAGATACTTTTTATTACCAGTAAACGAGAAATAAGTTTGTTATGATTAACAGCGATTTACTAATAACAACTGAGTCTTGAGATATTCTCGTGTACTTTTTCAAATTCTAGAGGCGTATTGTAGAGGTTAAAAACAGTTTCTTGTTTAATGTGTAGCACATGGGCTATCAAAGCAGGGCTTACAATGTTTATCTATAAATTATGACTTCATTGCGACTCTCACTAAAGCTGAGCTGTAAATGGATTTCGTTTTAGAACTTTCCACCAATCCCTTGACAGTATAACAAGCTTTTACTGACAGGATTTCTTCTCAGCCAATGTATTCAAAACTTCTGTGCATTTATTTCTAAAAGAAAGATTTCCTTGTGTGTTTACTTTACTGAGTAACTTTATTATTTATTATTCTAATAAATTAATTTAAAAAAAAAATGTTGTATTTGGAGCATATAAAATGATTGCTGACGTCAATTAAATTGTATATGGATTGGCTACAACTGCAATATTCTTTTTATTTCATTTGATTGTTAAAAAACACACAAGAACTTGTCATTTTTTTGAAATACGTTCAACACTTGTGTCTGAATTTGTTTTATTTTATTTGAGAATATTTTTTTTTAGTTTTTAAATAAAATCTGGAATGCAATTTTTATTAATAATCGATTGATCCATTGGCATTAAATACAATATTTTCCACAAAAAGAGCACAAGAATTTTTTTATTTAATTTTTTCAAATGAAAAATGTATGGCAGTCGGTTATTAGATAATAAATTTGAAAATAAATAATAAAAAAAAAAATTATTTCTAAAAATATTAAGGCAAACAAACAACATATTAACAATAAAACAAAAAAAAAAAATGAAAAACAAAATATTGAAATGAATTCTTTAAAAATGTTTTTTTTTTTGTTTTTTCTTATTTTTAATTCAAAACGATTTTGTTTTCATGTTTCAAATTAATGGCTCAGTTAACCGTTACCACATAAAAAGTGTTGCCAGATGAATACGATAAGAATTCTTATTAAAATATTTACAAATTATTTCATTTAAAAAGTTAAATTGTATTAAAAAAACAATTTTTTTTTAATTGAAAATTTAAAAATAATTTTGGCATTAATTTACGAAATAATAAAATTCTTGAAAGGCAATAAACTATAGCAAAAACAAATTGCAATAGCAAAAACACACTCATGAAATTTATTTAATTTATTATTTTAATTTTAAGATGGCGTTTTTTAATTTATTACTAAATTTTGTTTGTCTCTGTTGTTGTTGCTATAGTTGTTTTTGTATTTTAATTATTATTAATTGCACATTTCAACAGAGGTGCAGTGAAAACTATATGAATTCCTTGTGGGTGGAAGAGGTTTTTAAAGTACGCCCTTTCGTTAAATTTTGAATTTCTAATCTCCTTTATCAATATATGCTCTCCTAAAGTCGTACCTATGCTGTATACTGCCAGCAATCTGTCCAAAAAGGAAAGTAATTGCAATTTTTTCACTTACAATGTGTTCTCTGACCCTTGCTACATGGTGCCTAAAGCTAGAATTCACCGAACATTCAAGGAACGTAAGTCCATTTTTAGCACATAAAAATCATTGAAAATGTTCAATGAAATTACATTACGGTTGGGTAATCCGTGAACGTTCGGCTAATTTTACCATCTATTTTCTTCATTTTCGTTACTTTAACGAACTGGGACGCTGACAAAGCATCTCACCCATCTTCTTATTATTCTCTGCCTTACTTCAGTTTAATTAATCAACTAATCGAGTTATTTGCCTATTATTTGAGAGAGCCAGTCCATTTGGATAATGGTCTCCTGACTTTAAACTATCTGCCTAATTTATTCACTAATAGTGTCTAGGTAAAGACATCATAATATACCGGCACAGGCGCAGAAAAGAGTTCTGCGTACAACTTTATGTTTTTAACAGATCTCTGATTCTAAAACTCAACAAAAAACTAACAAGTCTTGTTTAAGTATAGACTCACATGTTGTTTTAAATCGACTATTCAGATTAAAGTTTCTATTTTGAAGAACCGTATGATACAAGGCATTGAAATAAATCTTAATTTATTTGTAGTTCGATTGATTTTCGATTATATTCCATTTTATATGACTTTGATAGAATAAATCTTTATGAAATGTTTGTGAATTTGGATAATTTACGACCCTGCTAAATATTTGTGTATACAAAAAAAAAACAAAAAAACATAGAAATTATATTTTGAATGATATGGCATCTATGTATGTATGTTTGCTTGATACTTGGCCTAGAATAATCATTTTGAAATATTGTGGGCGTTTGAAGAATACAAAACTGGCAAATAATATCAGACAATATTTTCTTATTTTTTTTAGATTTTTTTTTTTGAAGCATACATATGCATATAAAATAAATTTTTAAAAAAATAATCATATACTAGTACACATATGTATGTACGTATAAACATTTAGTTCGACAGTAAATCGGACAGACATTAGAAATTTGAAAAAAATAAAGAAAAATAGCCGCAGCTATAGATTCCATAAGAAAATATGAATAAAAAAAATTTCACGAAGTAAGTCCAGCGAAAAAAGCTTTTGCTGTACCAGAACAAAATTAACATTTTTTTCCACAAATTTTTAACACTTTTTAGCACTTTTTAAAATTTAAAATTTATTTTTTTTTATTCGGTTTTCTTTTTATTATTTTTTTATTTAAATAAAGAGTCCATTAATAATAATTTTGAGTCCATTATTTATAGATTTTTTAAAATTTCTGTTTTTCTTTGTGAATATCAATGTGGGAATTATTTTTTAATCTTTTTCATCATTATTTTTTTCATTTTATTGTTTAAAAAGGGGCTTGATTATTGTATTAAATATTTTATTTAAATATATATTTTTTTAATATAAAAAAATAATTCTTTTATATGATAAATTTCAATATTTGTATGTTTGCATGTATGTAGAGATATGAAGTTGGCAAAAAAAAATTAATTTTATAGTTGAAATAACGTGTTTTTGCACTCACTTTCTGTTTTTTTTTTTGTAAATTATTTCTATTACATTTGTAATCTATATTTATATATATTTACAATAATCAGATCTTATTCTTTTTTTTTAATTTATATTAAATATCAAATACTATCTCGTTATTGCTATTTTATCTTTTTTTAATTTTTTTGCAATTGAAATTTATATAATTTAAAATTTATTTCTATTTTTTTTTATTTTTTAAACACTCACAAGTACTAAAACGCTTATGGATACAACGTACGTTCTTTTTTCTTTCTATATATCTTGGAATATTATATATGTATATAACCGTATATACGTATATATAAATTTTGTTCAGAATATATATATATATATGTAAATATATATGTATATATATTTTAATATACTTCTTTTTGTTGGCTATAAGAAAAGAGTAGAAGAAATTTTCTAACCAAACAACACGTTTTATCCAAAGTAGACGGGGTGTTTTAGCGCGACACGTACACTCGAACGTCTAAAGAGTGACTAAAATGCTTAACTAGAACTTTGAAAAAAAGCTTCGAAAACCGTTTTTCCCATACATTTTCATATTTTCATTCTTATTTTTCAGTATTTTCATTTTGTTGGTTTTTTTTGTTTTTTTAATTTTCATTTTGTTGGAAATCTAAATATAAATATTATGTGTCTTTGGCTCTATTTTCACATGAAAATTTATTAAAAAAAAAGAAAAATAAACCGCATAACGAAGAAACAAATTTGAATTTTAATTTTTTGTTTTCTCTCAATTAAATTTTTTTAAAAATAATGTTTTTGTAATAAAAACAAATTTTTTTTCTTTTTTGTAATTGCCACAGAAGACAGAAAGAAAGAAAGAGAAAAATTTGCACTAAAAATTAGCCAAAGGGTTTTTGAACTTGTCTATTCATTAACAAAAGCTTTTTAATTAATTTAATTAAATTGTTTGCTATAACAAAGAACAATTTAATTGTATACTTATCTATAATAAAATTGTGGCAGCAACAAGTGTGCTACAACCTCTTAATAAAGATGTATTCGAATTTCATAATATATACTTATCCTGTGTGAGATATGATCATGAGTCTTAGATGCACAATATTGTATTAAAAAAACAACTTCTTGGGTAGGTTTTCACGCCTTGTTTCTGGTAATAAAAAGGGGGTTACTTATAACAACTGCTGGCAAATACAAGGATTGTCTGTCAGTAAAGGTTTGCTGTATGTTTGGGGAGATTAGCAACGAGTTATCTATCAAAAACCTGTTTCACAGAAACCACTTCTTCTGAATAAAACAATTTCCCACATGACTCAAATATATATATAAATCGCTTATGGATTTATAAATCGAATTATTTTGAGTTGCCTGATGTCAAATTGTACAACTTTGGTCCTCAGTTTACTATATAGACCAGGATTCTGAGAATACCCTTGTTTCACCATTAAGAGTCTATGCTCGTTCCGTTAACTGATCGATTAGTGCGACTAAATGTCTTAATAGAGGCCAAACTTCCCCATTATCTTTGAACAGCAAAAGTTTAAAAATTAAATCCCAAATCCTCAGAACAATATAGACAGGACAAACATTGCGAAAGACCAATGGCGTTAAAACTAAAACAAACGTAGAATAAAACCGTTAGGAAAGTAAAAGAAAGTGTCGACCAACCCACCAAACAAACTTGGTTAATAGCCATACAAGTGTACCTTACAACATTAACATTTTTTTTTTTATAAAATTAACCCATATGTGCTTATCGCCCTGCGTGGTATACCATATAGATTCCAATAAATACAAAAAATCCATGTTTTTACGAGAAAAAGAATTTGGGCACATACTGGTTAAGGATTCTGTTTCGATGACGTTGGTGATCTTGTCATGGCAGTCAATATAAATTACATTGATCCCCACAAACATAAAAATATTTTAAATTATCGAAAATTATTAAATAAAATCAAAATAAATTAAAGAAAATAATAAAAATTATGAAATATTTGCTCAAAAATGAAAAGCTCTGAAGATCACAACGTATGCCTTACGAGCGCAAATAAAAGTTTTTTTTTTTCAAATATTTATAAATAAAAAACACACGCACTAATACTTGTACAATTAGGCTATTGAAAAATATTAAGAAAAAAAAAACAAGCGGTACAATTTATTATTTTTTAAAAACAAAAACAAAAAAAAAAAGAAAAATTGTTTTATAAAAAAAACACGTCTAAACGGACACTGGAATATAAATTAATAAAAAAAAAACATGCGACCTTAACCGCCATGATCTGGCGTCGACAAACATTGACTATAAAATTTAACATATTTATTTAATTATTTTTTTCTTTTTAATAATATTGTTTATTTTACAAACATCAGCACTTAATAAAGAGATTCTTCATTAATCCACATCATAAAAAATATTAAAAAAAAATTCAAAGAAAATACTTCTTCTAGCTGTCTTCAATGGCAAGAGGCCCACTAGTTAGTTGAAATATCATTTGAAATTGAAAGAAGTTTTCTTTTTATTTTATGGAGCAATTTCAAGGTCATTTATTTTCAACTCATTATCCAATAATACAGATACTCTTCGTTTATTTTCATTTTTTATTATATTTGTAGGCAGGTTTGAAGGAAAAGGAAGTACAAATGAAATGAATTGAATTAAAAAATAAATTTGGGGTCACCACCATTTCTGTTGTAAATTGAACTTGAACTTGTTATCGAAAACAAAAACAACAACAACAAAAAAATACTCATTTTCGAAAAAAAACACTCAAAAATAGAATGAAAATTATGATGAGTCCGTTCAGGCAAAATAAAAGTGAGCGAGAGAGAGTACAACAACAGCAAAAAATTAAAAAAATCTGATCATCACAAACTCAGGTGGTTGAGTAGAAAATAAAAATAAAATCGAAAGAAAATATTTAAAACAGAAAAACAAATTTTATTTCAAATTTCGCATAAAATGTGACAAATTTTGTTCATTTCTAAAAACAACAAAAAAAAATGGGGAAAAATACAAAGAAAGTACATTTTAACGTGCACAATTCCCATCATTTGACTGTAATATATTCTGTTTTCGATAATTTTTTTTTTAATTTATTTCGACTGGAAGAAATAGACGATATTTTCTTAAAACAATTTTTAGTTGTTATTTTTTTCGATTGGATACGAGTTCGTAGAGTTTTTTAATTTTGAGTTTGACTTAGCATTGTTTGGTCATGTGTGACATTCTCCTTTAAAGAGATAATTTTGATCACAAGGACAATAACACACCACTTCATACGTATCGATATTGACTCCCTTGAACTCTACGAACTTGGATCCAAGTTTCTTAATCATTTACCATACAGTCCGAGCCGCGTGCCAAATGATTATCACCTACTCCAGTCAATAATGAATAATAATAGGGATAAACGTGTGATGGAATACACATCATTCTTCGAACAAAGGTAAGAGTAGGTAATCCAACTTTATTGGTTCATGCAACCACTGACATAATGTTGATTATGTTTCGCTATTTTGTTGATATACAACGATGTGCTAATAAATTAAGGGCCTTGATTCCGAAAATTGTATTTTCGTGAAACTAAGAGTTCCTGAGATTGTTTCATCTCTGATTTCAATTGTCGGACATTGTACAGAAACGAACCACTAACAAAATTGCAATCAGAAAAGCATTCAATAATGCCGTATACTGCCTGGTATTCCAATCAACATAGGCTTAGCCAACATAATGGCAAAGACTAGACGCTCCAACAGAGATATAAGCTAGGAATTTGCAATACTTCGACTAGGCAGTTGATACATATATGTATGTCTCCTACTGTTAATGACCGATGAAATGCCAACAAGATTTCCAATTAAAATTAACAGCCCTTCGAACAGTCAATAATTCAACTACTCTATCTCATCTTAAGTCTTTTTAAAATGACTTTATAGCATAACTTCAAAATATGATTGTAAACTTACCTGAAAGAATGTAAAGGCTTCTTTGTTCGATGCTAAATATTCTTGGGCTAACGGTTCGGTTTTACAATATTTAACGTGCATATCAAAATCTCTTTCCAAACGCAAAAAGGTTTTGACCACCATATTCGGTTTATCCGCATAGTATTTGACGCCATCTATGAATACCCTATTTTTATGATTTACAAAATACATTATAATTAATTTAAAATTGTTTTTTTTTTGCAATTTATTGCCTAAATATGTATGTACATATGTATTTACATAAGTATGTAATTATACTTACATATTATGAAATTCAGCAATCTGTTGAAAATTACCAAAAATAATATCTTTACTATCGCGTACATGGCGTGGTGCCGTTGCTGCATCGACTGCCTTAATATAACGATCGACAACATTTTGTAAATCACGATTGAATTCTTCCTCAGTTTCTATAAGTTCACGTATAACGGCTCTAAATTTTATACAATAAAAATTAAAATAATAAATTATTCTTCGTCTGTTTTTTGATTCATTATTTTAACAAAATGAATACTTTTTTTGAAAATCAGCACTTTCTTTATCGTTGCCATTTACCATGGCTGCCAGACCGGCGTCTAAAATATTTTTCGGCACCCAACCTTCTTTGGCATTGTCGCCAAATACACGAACCAACCATTTGACTGTTGCATCAGCATCTGCTACATTTCTAAAAAAAAAATCAAAAAAAGAGATAAAATGTCAGTGATAGACTTTCATTTTTTAATGTTAGAGAAATTCGTAAGAATATAGATGGACTTGGTAATCTACAACTGGTTATAATAAGTTCTGATAAAAAAAAATCATTGATGAAATTAGACCAGTCAGCTGAACATGTCCTGATACTGTAACCGAAAACTGTAGACTGAACTATAGATTACGACATAAGCGGAATTTCCCGTTAGGTGACGTAGTTTATCTTTTACTTGGTATAACTTTACCCAACAGGAAAGGAATCATGTTCCATTAATAACAACCTTATCATCCCCACGTTTGATTGATTGTGATTTTAGAGTATTAGTGACTTCTAAACGTATTTTCGCGACTACGAATTAATGGTCGGGAGAGTAATCTTCAGCTTGTTTATATCACACATCATAACCTACTTACACCAATATGGTCGATTTAATTCTCTGTTATTAGATCCAAAGATATTCATAAAGTTTTATGACAGATTTTGTGTAGATATGTGGTTCCCTTGACCACGAGATTATTATTGCGGCAAATTTTCATTGAGTAATACTGAATGTGCTCTTTGCCTATATTATATGCGTCCATTTGTTCGTTATAGTCCTCCTTAAGCATAATTACACCAACTCATTGATTTAATGACAAAGCACTATATACTTATGTAGGTGGCTATAGAGTGATTTATTCCCCGAGAATTCAGATATTTCTGATACCTCTTAGCATTGAACACAAATAAAGCTTCTAACCATCTTACTGTTATTATTCCTATCACCACAATATTGATCTGGATTACGTCGCCGTAATCTAGTATGTAGTGTGTTGGCTTATTAGACGTGAAGCCAGGGTTCAAACCACAGGTCAGACATCCCCAATAAAACAAAATATGAAAAAATAATTCTTCGGAGTCGAATTTAAACTGTAGGTACCGCCACTCATGTATAAAATTAACACACACAACATAAGTGGTGCGAGAAACTAGGTCGTAATCCTGATTAAAGGGTTGTAATGGCCAATTATGTATGTATGTATCCCTGGATAGCAGTATAACAATTTCATATTCTCTTCATTAACTAGTTGGCTTACAGAATATCGAAGTGAAAGGTTTTCGATTACACTTTATAGAAAATTAAATTTTTTTCTGAAATAAATACGCCTCCACATAAATTAAATGAAATAATACTTACTTTAAGTTGCCATTAGTTTCGCTGGTCCTCAATACTTCTACAATGTCACCGCGTGCTAAAGTAACAGAATCCGAGGTTTCCGCTTTAAAATCTTGATTTACAACTAAAATATCAAATGCCTATGAAAAAATGTATGCAAATTATTAAATATTCTTAAAGTGTATTAAATGATTAATAAATATACATCAAAAAAAAAATATTTCAAAATATGTATTTTCAAAATTCGCATTTTTTCAAACGTCATCCAATGCATTAAAATTAATTCACTCAAATCCTTTGATATTCACTTTTAATTTATTCACGTTCAATTAAAAATTTCATAAAATTATTTTGCTTTAATGCCTTGACTACAAAAAACACGCACTCATACAATAACACAAACATACATACATAAATATGTAACGGTTAATTTAATATTTAATAAATCTCTCATAATTGCTGAAGGTTAAATATGTTTTTAAATTTCAAAATCTTTTCAAATAAAAAATAAACAAAAATAGCACTCGCCTTCTCACTTTCTCTCACTTTCTTGTTTGTTTAACATTTGTTTTAATGTAACACAACAGTTCAAGAGAAAAATATTTATTATGAGAGCGTGAGCGTAAATGAAAGTGTAAAACTGTCAAATCATCTGTCAACGTTTTCGTTGATGTGATAATTAAAAATGAATAAAAATGCTAAACAGCATTAAAAAAATTGCATTTACATACATACAGAGACAATTGAAAATTGAAAAACAAACAAAAATAAATACATATGTATGTATGTACATGTATTTGTATATATATATCAGTACATACATATGTATACTTAGCATATGTATAATAGACTATGTACATATGTACATACGTATGTTTGTATATATGTAAATGATGTTTCGTATTATTTCACGAATCACTTAATTTTTGTTTTTATATTAATTTAATGTACTTTATTGTGTTTCTTTTTTTTTTTTTGCTTTTCGTTCATTCCCCACCCCTTCCTTCCTACATGAGAAGGCATAAGAAATTCCTTAAATTAGAATTTTTTTAATTTTTTTCTATTTTTTTCTTTCCTTTGGCTCACTGTGTCATTGGTTCATAAAGTAAAATTAACGTTAAATTTAAATTTCATCAAATTTGAATTAAAAATACATTTTTGAAATCAAATTGTAAATTTAATGCAAAATGAAAATACACTGAAAGAAAGCGCTTTACAAATTAAACAATTTTTTGTCATTTTTTAATTGTAATAATTTAAAATTTTGGAAAATTTTAGAATCCAAAACAATATACACTTCTTAAATAAAAACAAATTATTGTGAAGGAAATAGTAAAATTAAATATTATATTGAATATTTAAATTAAAAAAAATATTAAAATTTAAAAATTTAAAAAAAAATTCCTTACGATACTATACAACGGATATGCGAAATATTGTAAATAATTTAATGATTTTTTAAAAGAATAAATAAAATCTTAGAATATTAAAGATATACTTTTTAGTTATCCATAACAAAAATTAACTTAAAAAAACTAAATAGTATGTAGTTTACATACATACATAATTGGCCTTTACAACCCTTCAGTCAGGATTAGGGCCTAGCTTCTCACGCCACTCATTTTGTGTGCCTTAATTTTATACGTGAGTGGCGGGACCTACAGTTTAACGTCGACTCCGAACGACAGATTTTTGTGAAACTTGTTAGTGGCAGGTTTATTTACTCTCAAAGTTTTTGCCACAAATCTGCTGAGAGGAAGTCGCCGAAGAAATATTTCCATACTTTCGTTTCGATGTCTGGCCTGGGGCTCGAACCCGGGCTTTTCGTGTAATAAGCGAACACACTACCTACTAGACCACGGCGACGTCAAGTATGTAGTTTAGAAAACAAAAAACGTCTTTACAATTGTTTAAATTATTATAATTAAAATGAAAAAATTTATTACAAATATCAAAAATTCAGCTTGAATAATATTGTTTGAAAAACTACACTCACTACTCAGATAATGTTCTGCTACCATCATTGCCATTCAATTGTAATTTTCGATTATAATGTCAATGAGCGAAAATGTCTACGAAATATCAAAGAAAGAAAGATGCCAGTATTGATAACTTGGAAACTTGCCGAGACCATCTGCATTAGACCATATGTTTAGATTTAAGCTTTGATTATTCTGTCAGAAATTCAATCGTCTAAAGGGAGTTGTCGATAGCAAGTGTCCAACTATGACAAATAGAAATAGGAATTGTTAATTAATTAATGCTACAAGCAATATTTGACTTCAAATTCCTTAGTTTTACTTTGAAGACCTGACAAATTTTCAAAAGTCCTAAGGGAAGATGATTATAATTTTACTTCATGTTTTTATATGTCAAATGACATATAACGTTCGAAAATTTGTCTGAAAACATTTTATTTTTCAAATAGTTTTGAATTGTTTTCATACCATAATTTTCTATGAACTGAAATTGCTTGTATTACAGAAACTAGAGGTTAATTCAATCCATTTATTCTATCAAGCATTCAAACGGAAATTAGCGTTTTAAAATGTTCACGCTAATTTAAGAAAACCGATTGATATTTTCACAACAAAATCCATATCTTGACGTTATTTAATTAAAATTAATTTTTAAATATTTTTCAAAATATGTATCTGACTTCCTTGGGTGGAAAGCCACCTCTACCTATGTATGTATGTATGTATAAATAATATCCTACGTCAATTCATTAACGCTAGGTTGAATTTTAAAACGATTATCAATTTTCGATCAAACAGTTGTATTTCAATTTTAAATAAAAAAAAAATTAATTTTTATTGTTATTATATATAGATATCCTATATACGATATTATAAATATATTATATTCATAAAATAATATATGTATTCATAATAATAATAATTAGAATTTCTAGAAAATTTCTGATAAATATAAGAGAAATAAAATTAATAAAATAAAGAATCTAAGAGATCATTTATCCTTTAAATTATTTGTATTTATTAGGCTTAAAACCATGTTTAAAATTTTTATAATTTTATCATATATTTTTACAATAATTCGCTCATCCGTTGTATATTACAATTAGAATCTATTTTTTTTTTAAATTGATATAAAAAATATCATAATTGTTACAAAATAATTTTTTATTAAATTTTGTTTTATTAAATTGTATCATCAAATTCTAATTAATTTATATTTTTAATTTTAATTCATTTTTTTCAGTGTATTTAGTTTCATTTTAATAAAAATTTTTAAATAATTTATAATTTCACATTAAATTTCTATGTTGTACAACACATGTTTATGTCTCTCTTGTCAAATGAATAATTTTTTTAAATTTAAAAAAAAAATTTATTTTTATTATTATTTTTTTTAACATTTTTGTCTGTTTCATCACCTTTTCTTTGCCATATTTAATTTAAATCAGTTTCATTAATATTTTAAATAAAATAAATTTAAAAAATTTATTTAAAAAAATTTATTTTATACATTTAAAACTTTTTTTCTTGTTTATTAAAATTTTTTTTTATTATTTTTAATTTTTTTATATATTTTCTTTTGTATATTTTTTTATTTGAGTGAATCGATTTTCTTTTTTTGAAAATATTTATTTTTATTATAAGAACTTTTATTTTCTTTTTAAGAAAACTCACCGTTTCCATATTATTTTTAAATATTTAATTGATTTTTTTTTTTATTTGTTTTATTCGTTTGCCTTTTTACTACTGCTTTCAATTGATTTATTTTTACATTTTAAGTTGATTTTAATTTTTTCAATAATTCACTAAAATTTCAAAAAAAAAAAACAAAATTATGTTATCAAATCAAAATTTTATACCCGGAAATAAATTCACTTGCTTATGGTAAAAAAAAAAAATATTTTTTTAATTTAATTTTTTTTTTTGTTAATTTTGCTTAAGAAAATTTTATAAATTTTTCATTTAGTAACTTCAAGCAATTATGTAACTTTTAGCAATTTCTTTATACAGAAAAATAGAAAAATTCGTATAAATTTAATGAATTTTCCGTTAATTAATTCCAACAAGGTAAATTCTTTTGATTTCTAATTAAAAAGAAAATTCATATTTTCCGTTTGTTTGTTGTCACAATGATTTTCTTTTTCGCGATTTTTTTTTTTTTTTTGGTTCTTTTACATGCCCAATATGAATATGAATTAAAAATCTTTTTTGTACGAATTTTTTTTTCTTCTTTTTATTCTGTGATCTGTTCATGTGTGGCAGAGTAGAACAGAATTAACTTTTCTATTTTTTTATTTTATTTATTTATTTAAATGTAAAACAACAACCCGATCGAAACGTACTAATGAATATCAACCGATGTAAACGAAATCTACTTCGATGTTTAAATGTGAAGAAAATTAATTGTATGCCAGTCGATCACTTATACTTCGTTCGATTCACTGATTGATATTTTATCACAATTGTTGTACAAAAAAAAAATAAAAATATACGAGTAACAACAACTAAATACGAATAAATATAAATTTTTTTATTTTTATTTTTATTTTCGAAATTTTCAGATATAAAAACCGTCAATTGTTGGCCACTGTAAATCAGCCAACGAACAAACGGACGACATGTACGAGACACAATCCGTGTTACAATAAACAACAATAATGCCTGTTGAATAAAGTCGGTCGATTTTTACGAAATTTTCATCTTCTTCTAGTCATTGTTGTTGTTGCTGTTGTTGTTTTTACATTTGTTTTTCTTCATACATTCAGTTATTTATAGCATTTAAAAAAATATCTGTATATATGTATATATTGTAGTTCTTTTTCAATATTTTTTTGTTTTTTTGAAATTTCAAAATTTTGTTGGTAATGCATACATACTCGTACATGTGCGAATCTATTTAAAATTTATTTCATTTTTCTTTTTCGGCAATCAGTTCTTTAAAAGTGTAAAATGTAATTCGCACCAGTCCTATTGCAAGAGTTAAGTTCATTTGCAGTAGACAGAGAGTCCTGTCAAGCTTTCTTTTGCTTAAAAACAATTCGGGATCCCAAGGTTTTCGTGATAATCCGGATGTAAGGCACTGTAGTGGCCGTAGTCTAGTAGGTAGTGTGTTGGCTTATTAGACGTAAAGCCACGGTTCAAAACGAAAATATTTCTTCGGCTACTTCCTCTCGGCAGATTTCCGGCAAAAACTCTGAGAGCTCATAAAATTGCCGTGAAAAGTTTCTCAAAAATCTGTCGTTCGGTGTCGACTTTAAACTGTAGGTCCTGCCACTCATGACTAAAATTAACGCATACAACATAAGTGGTGTGAGAAGTAATCCTGACTGAAGGCTCGTAATGACCAAATTATGTATATGTATGTAAGACACTGCAGTATTGACTAACATTCATATGAGAACTCGGCCAAATCTACACTGAAACTCTGAGAAGCAGATTTGATTATTGTAATGTGTGGTAAGCCAAAAAATCCCTTCCACTTTTCACCAATAATGCACATTGCAAGAGTCGAAGCTATGCTCTCTGTTTGTCCCGCTACTTTATTATTTTCTGGGTGAATATCTGCTCTATAAGAAGAGTGTACATGTTTAGGGCTTTCCATTATCATTTTTCTATTTACGTAAAATCCAAATGCAATTATCGGTCACTGGAGGAACCAATTAATTTTTCAATTGGTTTTTCAAGCCCCTACGGATAGACTATCTCTGACAAGTCCTTTAGAACTACTTAATAAAATAATTTATTCCTTTATAGCTCTGTTACAGTATGAATTGTATGTAGATTTTGTTCTGTCATTTACTCAATTACAAAATACATTTTTTATATCATGCTACATACATATGTACATATGTTCAGCTATTCGTCATTTTTATAATGTATTCTTCATTGTAAGTGGACAGGATTTGAAGAATATCCTTAAACTGAAAACATATTGAAATCCTTAATTTACTTGATCATTTCTATGGAGGTTCTGCCGTTTGTCTATTATCATTTCCGAATAGAGAAAAGCGTGTAGGGTATAAAACATTCGATACATAAGAACTGTTTCGTGATTTTATAAGAACAAATCTTTTTTTTTGTATATCTTTTGGTGTTGTTATGTTTCCCTTAGTTTATTCCTAACAAGTATGTCTATAATGATATTTGAAAACATTTTCGAATAATATCCCTAAGAAATCATAACACAAGCCTGAAGATTCATACGTCCAACCAGCGAACCAACCAATCCATCCAAACACGATGTCCTATCATTATCTTATGTATATATGTATGTACATATATGTATGTATATGTGCAAATGCATAGAGTATTTTGAGTTTGAGTTTGTTTTTCTAGAGAAACAGTTTTGTCTTGTATTTTTTTATGAATTTAATTTCATTCGAAAATCCTATGAAGTACTAAGTGGAGTATTAAGTTTATACTGCCCAGACTAAGCGGTGAGACCTCCAAGGTCCTAGGTGATCTTTCACGATAGGAAACTGTCGCGGATTGATAACACCTTGAAGACAGCGAGTGTAAGGAAGCTGTGGGATAAGATGCAAAAATGGATCTCCTTAGACATATCGGGTGCATTTAGAAATAATACTTCTCAGGCTCTATTGGTAACGAGGCCGAAACAACCTGTAGGTAAGGTTTTCACGGACTATATAGTCAGTGTATGTGACTTCGACAAGCTCTTGATGGTTTTACCAGACAACGACGTGGCGTAGTTAGTCTACTTAGCAGTCATGCAATCATTACGAGTGGTTCGGGAATAAAGTCCAACACTGGTGAGGGTGTAACTTGTTCCATGACAGAATGTATGTGATCACCAAGGCAAAAGTGTCAATCAGAAAACGATAGGCGCCAGTGAAAACGGTGGATGCTGAGCATTATGTTAGCGCGAGATTGGTTTCAATCTGTAGAAAGTCACTTACCAGGTCCCTGAACATGTACAAAGTGGTACAATGTTAGGTTCCAGAGCATGACGTGCGGGGCAATGAGACACTTCTTTGGGCTGATCGACCAAATGATCAGACTGGCTTCAGAGCCTTCAAGCCACATTTAACGTTGTATAATGGAATGAGTACCTTAATCTGTTGATAGGAATATTTAGCCTTAAGTGTAAGGACAAGATTCCTTGTATTTGCAAAGATTTCTTTCTGAGAAGGGAATTCCCTAGGGACGTTTAGCCTTAAGCGTAAGAACTGCAATGAAAATTTAAAATTCTTTGTCTTTGCTAAGTTTTCCTTTATTGAGAGTTTCATCTCTAACATTAGTGGCTTGAAGATGACTCTGTTTGTCTCATTGAACGGATTTCAGAGTAATTGGGCCTTTCTACAAGCATTACCTACTAAATTAAACGTGTGGATTATTTCAAATGCATGTTTAATTTACATTTGAAAACGAACACACAAACTCGAAATACCCTGTACAATGATGTATAAATTGTTTTTCTTATGTATTTTGCTGTACGATTATAAAAATGTATGTCATTTTACATCTTTGTAGAAAATTTCAAAACAACAACATGTTTAGAAAATGTCAAATTAAAAATTTTAAATCTTTTAATATAAATTTGTTTTTTGATAATGTTGCTCTCTCTTAAGCACATAATACATACATATTATATTTATATGTATAACACACATACATATAGTATTTATTAGTATTTATATTTTTATTTTACCAATGAATGCCCTTGTATTTTAGCGGAAGTCTTTTTTTGGCGGTTTAAAAAATTTTGTTCAATTTCTTTCAAATTTTGTTGATTTAAAATTAAAATTTGACTTTTTGTGTTTCTGTTGTTGCTGCCATGGAAATATCTTTTAAAAATTCATAGTGAGGCAAATTGTTGCCAAAATAAAAATTTGAAATCTTTAAAATATGACGATAATGACTATGAATGAGGTACGAAAATTCATTAGCGTTAGCGGTGAAAATAAAACAAAAAAAAGAGGAACACGAAATGTAAACAAAAATATTTTTCAATTTAGTCACACTGCCAAACACAAATAAATTTCAAATACACCTGTGAGAATGTTATTGCAACAAGAATAATAACAACAACAACAACAACCACTAAATAAAAATCACTTAATCACAATATCATAACGTTCACTTTAACGCCCAAGATGAATAGACCTATAAATACCTAGACGAAAAGCAGAAAGGCAAACAAATCACTTTTCGTATAGAATGTATTTCAGCCAAATAAAGCAGTTTCTTTTTTTTTATAGCTGTCAACAGCTCTAATAAGATGTCAAAAATCCAACACGTGGGAAATTCTACAGGCACTTGGCCGCTAATTTTAATATTATATTTCGTTTTTGTATTATTTTTAAATTGCATTAATAAAATAATTATTGCAGTTTGGTCAACAACAAACGAAATTCGTTTCGTTATTTTAAGCCTATAAGGATTGAAAATATTTAATAAATAATACATAAAGTCTGTATTAATTTTTCTGTTAGAGAACCGTTACAAAACAAAAAATGTTATTACAATTAAATTTTGAGAATAGTTCAGTTTTATTAATATCATAATAACAAGTGGTATGTATGTAGCTTTCATATATTATTCCGTTTGCTTTTGCTTTTCTTTTCTTTTGTTTTTTTTTTTTCTTTTTAATATTCAGTTTTCATAAAACACACATAAACATATCCATACATAATTATCCTTATTGAAAGAGAATTTAAAATTACATTTATTTATTATATACTGGGTTTTCTTTTTGTTTACTTATGTATTTGCTTGTTTTTTTTTATTATTATTATTATTTCATATTTTATTAAATGCACTAATAATATGTATCTTTTGGAATGCAAATACATTTGAAATATTTGCATTTGTATTCAGTTTTCATTTTTCCATCTTTATATGATACAATAAAATGTGTACGCATGTACTATGTATGTATATTGGAAATATAATTTTGTTTTATTTTTTTTTTTTTTTGTTTTTATGTTTTCAATTTACTTGCTCTTACTTAGTTTAATATAATATTTCTTTTAAAATATTGTTTGCTGTTGTGATTTTTTCTTCATTATAAATTTACAATTCATTTTACAGTACAGGCTGGTTGTAATTTTGGGTATTCTTTTACCTTTTTTTTGCTGTTGATGTTTATTTTCTTATAACATTACATTTTCTCCCTATAGTAGTTCAAAAAAAAATCTAAAATAAAGTAAAACCTTATTTACTTAACAATTTTGAATGGGAAACAAAGAAAAATAATAATAATAACTGATACACTTTTTACTTCTTCTCTATTTAATCGCTGGCAGTCATCATTTAATTTAAAGGTATACAAACAATAATTATAATGAAAATCAAGTATTAAATAAATAATTTACTTAAGAAAAGCCCTAATCAAGATTGCAATCTATGTTTACGTTGACGCACAAATATTTGATCGATATTGGCGAAGACATCACTTGATTTTCTAGCAGCATCGACACTGAAATGTAAACCTCTCAAGGCGTAGTAGTCAACCAAAGGCTTGGTTTGCTTATGATACGATTCCAAACGTTTCTTTAAAGCTTCAGCATTGTCATCGCTGCGTCTAATCAAAGGTTCACCAGTTAGCTATAATGCAAATCAATAAAACGGTAATAATGCTCTTCTGGATAAATAATGTAACAATAGAAACTTACATCATCCTTCATTGATACTTTGGGTGGTGCAAATTCCTCATGATAGGAACGACCACTGCTGGGATGAATTAAACGTCCAGTGATACGTCTCACCAATAAACTGTCATCAATAGCAAATTCAATAACTGCATCTAATTCCGATTTTCTCTTGGCCAATAATTCATCCAACTAAAAAGTATTTAAATTAGATTTTATTATTCCTTCCTTACTTTAAAGTATAATTAGCCAAACGTTCACGGAATATACGTTCGTTTTTAGCATATGAAAGGCAATGCTCAAACATAATAGAATTTCGATAAGCATTTAACTTAATTTTAGTATGCCATAAACGAACACATGTTCCGTTACGTATGGTGGACGTTCGATTTTATCTAATATAAGTATCTTTGGCTTACCTTCTCAGCTTGTACAACAGTACGTGGAAAGCCATCCAATAAAAAGCCATTCTTACATTCAGGCTGATCCAAATTCTTATCAATCATATTGACAACCAATTCATCCGATACTAATTTGCCTTCATCCATGACTTTCTTTAGTTTGGCTCCCAACTCCGAACCAGAGCTAATTTCAGCACGTAACATATCACCAGTGGATAAATGGCATACGCAATATTTCTCCTTTAGCAAAGGAGCCTAAAAAGAAAAGACACATTTTTTTACTTTTATTTATAAATGAAAATATCAATGATCTTATAAAAAATAAAGATATTTTTTCTTGTGTTTAATAATGCAAACTAAATGCTAATCTTTGACCTTTGACATGGGGTGCGAGTAACATTCATTTTCACTTTTAAATATTATCATTTGCAAACATAATCAAATACGAGTATTATCTTCTAATATGGCTAAGAATAGAAATTGCAATAAATTTTAAATTATCTTAAACTACAGCAAGATTGATGGATTAAATAAAAATTAAAAACTTTTGTTAGCTTTTTTAGCAACAGAAAAACTATGTACGTGATTATTAAAACGAATTATGAAAACATGACAAGCTCTTTAAAAATACTCTATCGATAATTGATTAGAGATAATATTTGTTATATGTTATGAATGCACCGACAAAAGTGGCTGACGTTTTCGATTTTCAGCCAAGAAAAATTGCCTCTTCACTAGTGTTCATCGCGGTGAGAACCGATCATTGTTTATTAGAGCATAGTGATAACCGAGAGGGGCCTTCCCCATAATCATATTTAAAAAATATTGATATTAGATTGCCTTGAACAGGACTACGGAGGTTTTTTCCAGTAAATGCATTCATAGGAATGGTACAACTAACTAAGCTATCGAAGGAATATAAAGGATGTACTCTGTAAGGAGAACTATTTTTCAAAAAGTATGTGATACATACAGATAATTAAAAAACAAATTATCGACGGTTGTATTGGGTGCCCATGACCTATATAGTGGATAGTATGCTGTTAGTGTCAGGATCGTGCATACGTTCCCGACAGGAGAATCTGGTTCGTGAGACTACACCAAGCATACGGTCTAAGTTATTCAGTTTGTCATATTTATAATATAATTTGTAATTGTATTCTAATAAATAAATAAATTATCGGCTTTTCTATACATAATTAAAGACATACACAGCAAATTATAATTTTATAATTAAATTATTTCCATTAAAATTGATTCAATATCTGCTGATTGCATAGCGAATGAATCAAAAAGTGAATAATTAGAAACAACAAATTTAAAAACAAAACAACAACAATTTGATAAGAATACTATATTGAACATTAAAAAAACAACAAAAATTTGTAACTTTCCCAAGTAGATTAAAGCAAATTTCAAGGCTAAACAGAGGTATCATTTACGGCCACCAGACCACATCTATTATGTTTATTGCCAATCTTTTAGCCTTTTGAATACAACACAACATGAAGACAATCATCATCCCCACTGTTGTTTTGCATAACATCGTGCTGATGTTATTCAATAAAGTGGCTGTGGCTGCTACCAAATCAATTTTATTTTACATGAGATTAATGGGAAAAACATGTTTGTTATGGAAAAATCTTAAAATAGCGGCAAAATGTTTTTTACGACCTTGAACTGACCGTAAAGGAAAAAAACATAAGTGTTCGTAACACATTCGACGTACTGGGTACACATATGAACCACTTGTGAATTTAGGGACAAACATTCAGATAGTGATACACAAATAATAATCATTGTATTGCGTACAAAGTTCATGCTTTCATTATTTGCCAGCACAGGCTGGTTGGTATTCAATCAAATTTCCAAATTGCCACTATTCCATTCCAATTTCAATAAACTTTTGTTATGTAATTTCGTTTAATTTTTCACTTTTTTGTTTGTGTGTCTTCCGTTTTAACGGCCTGATAATTGTTCCACATGATGTCTACAAGTATAGCGGTCTGCTTCACTCACTACTCTCTCTCCGTGTCCATGAGTGCATTTAGAAAATGTGATTCTTCTTTTGTTTATTATATTATAAAACTTTTATATTTTAAGCCAACTACTTACTTGAGTTCCTTTGCCGGAACCGGGTGGTCCCAATAGGATGGCATTAATGCCAATTTCTGGTTCATAACGTGACTGTGGAACTGGTTGTACAGCGTTTGGTGCCATTTTTTTCTCTCAAACTATTACAAATAAAAACTGCTGGTGTATGTTTTAGCTCTCCCTTATATCGTCGGTTCGCCAAGAAGCGTGAAGAGTTTCAAGAAAACTGAACCAACAGCACAATTTTGTCAAAAAAAAAAAGAAAAACAAAAACACGCACTTTGCTCACCACTAGAGTCACTCTAAGCAAAGTGGAATGAAACGGTATTTTACTGTGACGTGGTGTGTGAATGTTTCATTATTGTGATAACAGCAACATTGTTACTTGATATTTGTTGTATTTTCTTTAGGGGGAATGTTTTGGAACTGGAAAACAAAAAACAAACATACTAAATACAACCGTGGTTAATTAAATTTTTATTAAATTTTGTATTTTTAAATTATATTTTGCATATGACAATATTTATAAAAGCTTGTGTGTGTGTGTCTGAATACGTATGTAATAAAAAGTGTTGTTGGCATTATGCACAAGCTATGGACTGATTAAAGATAGATTTAATAAAAAAAAAACCTTTAATAATTGCCGAAAGTTTTTATATGTAGACCTTTCGACAAATCAAGTAGGCGTGGCAGCTTTATTTCATTAAATATTAGGAATATCAGCCTTCTGGCAGAAACTCTGGGCGTAAATCCATCATTGTGAGTAGATCCATCAGTCTGCTCGATGGTGGTGAAAGAAGCATAGTTTATCTTCTGTAAACAATCCAGTACTGCTGTTCTAAGTACATATTAGCCAATTAACAAATCTTTGAAGCATTTTTTATTTTCCATTATTTGTGGCTCCAACCTTCAAATTTGATTAGTCCGTATAGGTCTTTATTTAGCCGATCCGTATTATAGCGACAACGGATCAATATGAACCTGGATGGTAAAAAGCATTTGACAGTAATCTACATAAGGTCCTTGGAATCAAAATCGAATGGAGATTGGATACTGGAGAACAATACAGAGTTTAACTTTCCTTATTGACTTTAATTTAATCTTTAAAATTAATTTTAAATTTAAAGTATTTTCCATAACGTTTACGTTCAATTGTATTACCCCCTATATAAAAATATATTAAATCACCAAAACAAAATATTTCAATCTCTATGCAAATGCCCAGGATTTGATACATTAGTATAGGATTTTCTACACAAACTGGCACAATTCTAAGCCAGAAGTCCGATTATACTTTTCCAAAGAGTTTTGGTGATCTGGTTCTGTTCTGGAATCCGATCTTAGAATTGCTCCATCACCCTCAGTTTTCGAAATATCCTTTCCTAGAAGTTCGATAGTTGCGGCGTCTTAATATTCAAAATCTTTTTTGAATTTCTATAATTTAACTGCTTTTTAAACACAAATTTTAGCGGCTGTACACATAAGCTAAACATATTTAAAAGCGATATTTTACGATATCTACAGATTTAAGACATACATAAAATGTCTTTGCAATAACGTTTTATTTAATGTGCAATTTGTATTAAAAACCTCGTCGATACACGAGGACATTATACATCATATACAGATAAAGAGGTATCATTTAATTTTATTAAATTTATAAACAAATTTTTTTGTTGAATTAAAAAATAAAAATTCTTTTAAACATACACAATTTCATTTTATTATTTTTAACAAAAATAAAAAATAAAAATAAACTTTTGTTTCATATTAATATTAATTTTTAATTGAGTTTAAAAACATTGCAATAAAATGATCAACTTTGGCGACCAATTATAAATTTTGTTTTGTTTACAAAACGTATTTTAATAGTGAATTAAAAATGAATTTAAAATTTTCGAATATTATTTTCCTTTAAATTGCTACACTGTTTATAATAAAATTATTACTTTTTTTTGTTTGGTTTTTCTTTTTTTATTAAACATTTTTAATCACATACTACACACTAACAGGGCGCAAAGTAGTCGTTGTCTGGAAAGGAGATGAGAAGAGAAAAACAACATAGGCAATTAGTAAATTATGATCAGACTATGGTGTAAATAGAAGCAGAAATATACCGTTTTGGGTTCAATTGGTTTTTCCTCTTCAATATTGTGCTGTAAGGCTTCGATATATGAATTTTGACATTCTTTACAAATGCTTTTAAAGGATAATTCCATCTTTTGATTGGCCATTGACAACATAGAAATCTAAATGCACATAAAAATAAACAAAACAGAATTTAAGTAATTGTCTCTATTCGTACAGCTTATAAGTGTAACAACAACTTACATCTTTTTCTATTCTTGGTATATCATTACCAAGATTAATGACTTTTTGTTTATATTCTGGCCAGGAGTTCTCTAAAGATGTTACATGTGATGTGATATTGGCACTGCGATCGAATAGTTCATCCAATTTTGTCTAAATTTTTGTATAACAAACAAAAATTAATGAAAACTTATGCTATTATAAATGGCTAGATAAGTTAAGGATATTTACCTTGTGTTTGACTAACTCTTCTTGCATAATAGTTGACTTTTGAGTCAATGTATCATTGATAAAACTGGTATTGGACTCCAATTTATCAATTTTTGCTTGTAGATCGCTTCTTATTGATTTTAGTTCCTCCGTATAGTTGACAGGCAAAGCCATGTTCTTTAAGCCATCACTGAAGTTAGACTGGAACAAAAGCAAGTAAGAAAACGTGTTATTACAATTTTTTTTTTAATTTAAGTTATAGAGGTCAAGGTCATATATGTAAGTTCAAGGTAATTTCATTTACCTTTAAATTTTCAAAAACATGCTGCAAAGCAGTTTGTTTTTCGTTAACTGAATTATAATGTTCTTTCATGCTTTCCACATCAGTGGCTATTGCTTCGATTTTCGCACCAAAATCAGCAACTATTTTCTCTTCCTTTTCATAGCTCTTTTGAGCCTCCTGTGATGAGCGATACTCGCTAAAGTTTTTCCACAATTCTTGCAAAGACTGTTGCAATTCGGTGATTTTTAAAGACATGGATGTTTGATTTTTCATCAAACTCTTTGAAGTTTCATGCCATGCCTGCAGGGTATCGGGCAAAATTTGGCTAGCGGCGGAAACTAAAAACAAAACAAACATGCTTTTATGCTTTCATGCAGATTTTAAATAAAATCGTTTGTTTACCTTGTTCAACTTTCTGTCTATATTCGTATATCTGTTGTTGTAAATTGAAATTTAACCAGTAGGTGAAACCCACAAATATGGACAAGGTAATCACAAATAATAGAATTCCATACAAACGGAACAACATTTGCTTATTGTGGCCACAATGATGAGGTGAATGTTTAATTTTTGGTTGCTGGAAAAACAAAAGTGCGGTTCATCATACAAGTATTCGAAAATCTAATAGAAAATCAAATGAAGCCTTACCCAATTGTAATCCTCTTGATCATCTGTTGAGGCATTATTTAAAAGTTTATCTTGTGAATAGACAGCACCACGATTATTGTTACAACGTCTTAAGGCTCCGCTACCAACACAACCACCGCCAACACCGCTGTTGCCACTACTTTTACTATGGCTTTGTGATAGAAGAGCATCCAAATCTCGACGCTTTCTCATCTTTTTAATGCCATAACGTAGTGGCACTGTTACATGATGACTAGAATCCATTCTATACTAATGTTTTTTTTTGTATATTTTATTTTATTTTGTGATTATTATTATTATTGTATAATTTAATTTAAAAATTTAACAATTATAACATTGAAACATGTATTTCTCTATGTGATACACTAAACTAGCATTAAATCCTTTTACTGCTATTACGTTTTTATTCCTTTTTGTGAGTTTATTTTTTTTCTCCTTGCTTTGTCTTGCCTACTTCTTTATACTTTACACTGAATTACTGATGTAAAGTTATTTATATTGAAAACATTATTATTGATTTCTTTCATTTAGGTGGTGCTGTAGCACAACAAATGCTTTGATATTGTTATAACGTTTTGCTATTTGCTATTATTTGCTTACAAAAACGTCTGTCCGTCCGTCGGTTTGTCTATCAAACAATAGAATACTTGACTAAACTAAACTTGAATCGCCTCGCTTTTGGCTCAACCCTTATTAATTGATGTCTCTCTTTCGTTCGACATTTCAGCTTTCGCCATTTCTTTCCATGCATACGAAGATTATGCGCATTCGAATGATTTTTATTTTCATTGTATCACTCTCTGTCTACGTCTAGGTGTCACTCACTATTCCCATTCATCTGTTCACGTACTCATTGAAATATGTGCATATTTTCCTGATTTTCATATTTGTTTTGTTTATTACAATTATTATACGACTGACTTGACTTTTGTAAATTTCCCACTCTATATTTATAGCTGCATGGAACGTATGTATGTGCATTCATTGTGTCAAATTTGCCATTGAATTGAATAATAATAGTTCCACGACAGCAACAATAACAAAAAAAAACAATTTTTTTTAATTTGATAACAAAACAAGACTAACCTTAAAGCAGTAAAAATAAAAGAAACATGTCATTACAATAGATTCGTACGTACATACATATGTATGTACATAATACAAAAATATACTTCTGCTGGCTGATTAGTTTTAATTCCATTACATAGCATGGTATGTATGTATGTACAAAGAAAAGGGAATGATAAAAGTGGCAATTATTGATAATAAAAATTAATACTTTGTTTTTAATACTTTCGCTCCAGATAGATTAGAATGAGCCAGATTCAAATGATATAATCCAAAGAGTAGAAGAGTAGAATTTTCATTCAGGTGGGACTATGTATGGCTACCAGGTTTATAAATATATTTTTGTATGTATATTGTTTTTAAAAAAGCAAGAGCTCAATTTAAAACCATTATTCAGCTTATTACAAAGCCATGCTTACTTAGACGCAATGACATTGAAAATTTCAAGTTAAGTATGGGCGTTTGTCAAATACAATGTTCAAATTCAAATTGTTAACCGCCTAGTACTCTTTAATTCACCTTTTATATTTACATATATCAATTCCAAAATAAATTCAAAACGCCAAATTTTATGAGGAATACTAAATAAATTAACAACTTTTTTTGTCTTGATTGTAAGGCGACTGAAAATGGACTGAGCAGGATCACAACCACTTTTGTCAAAAAAAAAAACAAAGAAATCGTCAAACAGTGAGTCTGTACATCACAGCTAATATTTTATTGCTACTAATAGATACATACCTACAAACTCTGACTTCTAAAACTAAACAATCGTTGTTTTCTCTGCATGATCAGTCATATGATTATATTTTCTCTATACAATACACAGACTTTAAATGATTTTAATAAGATTTTAAGAAAAATTCTTATTTTAAAATAAGGCCTACATTGGAAATATTTTAAATTTTAAGCCGTTAGAACCACAAATGCCAAGCTTAGCTTAATAATAATAATAGGAATTGAAAGCTTTTAGCAATCAGTCTTTCCAATATGTATACAGGTAATATTTCTAATAATTACGAATTAAATAACTTCATTAATACTTAATCTACCACTAAAGATAATTTGGACATGTACTTTGAAGAACCCACCACGCATGATAGCAATATGCTAAACAGAAACACGTTAGAAGGTATTTAAATTTAAAGCATTCTTAGCTTATATATCCTTAAGAACACACCTAAGTAAGTTTACTTATAGCGGAAGACAGGATGGCAAATGAAGAAGATGACATTATTTACGAAAGCATAAATAGAAATACTATTTTGAGTGAATTGCAATTGCTGAAAAAACAATTTAAACAAAGCTTTGAAGAAAATAAGAAAATTTTAAATGATTTTACACAAGAAATTCAAACTATTAAGAACGAACTCTACGAATTCAGTGATAATAGCAATAAAATAGCAAAATTTACGTTGCCCAAACTGCCATTCACTTCACAGCTCGAATATATGGAATATGAAAAGAAGTTAAGCAAAGATCATGATACAAAAATGAATTTGGTAAGAAAGTTGACAACTATTGCCTTTGATAACAAATACTATTTGGTATGGTTAACTTCCTTAATTCTTTATTTTAGAGGTATTTTATTAAGACTCTACTGGCAAATGATTACCGTAGCTTTGTTAAAAAGGCTATTAAAACATTTATACCAGACGAATTGGCTATACATTTTAGTTGGCGTGGAACGAATAGTAAACCAAGCGTACAAACGTTTACACTTGTTAGCATTATTAAAGGTATGTTGTTAACAAAGATTTCATCTCTTTTAATATTTCATTATGATTAACTTTTACAGACACTACACTTTCCAAATTTATGGAGTGCTCGGAAAAGCAAATTAATAGAACCATACAACAGCATTTTCTTCATGCTAATGACAGGCTTAAAAAGAAACTAAAAAGGTCTACATTTTAGATGCAATCTTCCATAGTTATCGATTACTGTTACGCATTTCATTTGAAAGAAAGTGAAATATATGTGTGGAATTTGTAAAAAGTTTTAAAATGTATTTTTTCCATAAAACGAAACAATTGAAAGAAAAAACTTAAAAAAGTATTCGAAAATGGTAAATGGAGAACAAACAGGCAATGATTAATGATTACTTTCTAAATAACCATTACCGTAATCGTTTATTATTGAATTGCGTAATGCAAAATCTATAGAAAAACAACATAAATTAACGTGTACTGCAGATGATTTAATTGTGATCCATTAGATTAGCAAATAAAATATTTTAAAAATTATAATATTGTTATGCTAAAACTTCTTCTGATGATCATTTCATTTTGATTTACATACTATTATAGATATACTATATACATATTATTGATGTTTATAATATTATTTTGTTATTGTATTTAGTTATCAATATCAAATACTAAACAATTGATGGTATTAGTGTTTGGCTGATATAGAGAAATTTGTGTGACAAAATCGAAATTAATTTAATAAAATTAAATTGAATTTTTTTTCTAACAAATATGAATGCACTATTTATGCTAACGCATATTTACCTTGGATTACATATTGATTGTGGCAGGGAACCAAAGACCAAAAATTTTGAAACTAACATTGGGAATATTCTTTTCTTTTTCAACTCTTTACTTTTGTACACTCTAATGGTTTATAAGCTACTATTTGTTTTATGCTTCTTATGATAATATTTGCTTTTCGATAAAGAACACGTTTTACTTCTTTCACATATTGTATGTGGGGGTCACTTAAAAGTTTGTTTGTTTTTTTTTTCTTTATGTTTTTATAGCAACAAATTTTCGTATAAACTTTATATGCTTTATAAACTCAAAACCTGATTATAAAAAGCTAATGCAGCATAACATAATGTATTTTGTATTCATTTTCAAGTGCAAATACTAATTTTAATAAGGAGAAAAAAACACTTTTTCTTAATTTGTCAATATTAGAAGATTAAGATTTAATTTTTTTTTTTAATTTTAGAAAAATTTCTTCACTTTATAGAACAAACCATTGTTGATTTCTTTATTATTATAAAAGAATTGTATTCTCTTTGTAAACAGTTTATTCTTTCGTTTTGCGGTCTTAGTACTTTATCACGTTATTATTAATAAATAATTTATTTATAATGATAACAATAGTAGATTTCATTCTCACTTACCCCAACCCATTTGAGACTCACATACATAGATACATTGGGCAGGCAAATCGTAATAACACCGTTTATCGAATATATTGAGTGGGAAACAATTGTTTACAGTTGCCAGCAGAGTGTTAGTTTGTTCGTTTGTTTCATTTTTTTTTATTTCTTTTTCACATTTCATAAATGTGTCAATTCATTGGATTTATTACTTAATTTGTTTTTCATCTAATAAAATTGAATTTCATTAACAATACATTGATGATTTCTTTAATTTGCAATAGAGAAATCATTTTGCTAATTGATAAACACCACCGGAATATATTAATTTATGATCGCGTACTTTACGCTGTAGAAAATCTTTTAAATCATCTTGTGAGAATTCAATGCCTAAACCGTTCGAAGCAAATAGTTTTAACATTTGATGTATGCGCTCTATGGGTAGTGAATCCAAATTGGTTAGCATGCCAACAATATAAGACCAAAATACCTAACAAATCATTAAAAAAAAGAACATGTTAAGTTTGGTTTTATTTGAATTTAAAATATGATCTCTTACTTGTAATTCTTCTTCTCGCTGATCGCTAGCACTTGCCATAGCGGATTCATTATCTTCATCTTCCGCAATAATTTCATTTATTGGCAATTTCTCCAGCTGGGATTTAGGTAAATCATCTTCTATAAGTTTAAAAATACCCGGCTGAGATTCAACTAAAATGCCATGAGATTGCCAGAAAGCCATTCGTCTTCGTAATACAGAAGGTGGAATTTTAACCAGCGAACTTAAATCATCCAATGACCATTCAGCTACAAATGAAGACTTTAAAACAAATTTTAACTAAAACACTCTTTCTTACATTTGTTTTGAAAATGATATATAATAACCGCTTGGGTAGGAGCTACTGTCATGTCTAATACTCTGTCGCCCAATTCAATGGAAATGTTAACTTTTCCAGTAACTGTGCGCCAATTTAACGTACGATTTCCCTTATATTCCTCATAGGATTTTGTATACTTTTGAAATTCGTTAGCTATCTCCTCTGGCAGCTCTACACTTTCTTTGTTGAAAGACGGCCAAAATTGGGCCGATATTATCAAAGACGATATATCAAATTGTTTATCTGTAAATATATAAAACATTAATCATTGTTTATCAATAAATTAGTAAGCTTTCAAACACTTACTTTCCACATATTTATAATCACTATGAATGGTAGCGTTAATACGTTTCGAATCGGCAATATCCTTAAGCATAACCTCACAGTTGTGCAATAAACTTTCGCCAAATCTCAGTTTTAGTAATTCAAGATTTCTTATTTCCTTCTCTGGATTAAACTCCAATTGCGTTAGCAAACGATCTGCTAACAAATTGCGATATTCACTCATAAATAATTCTTTACTGCCATAAATATCCACAACCATTGATATAATATCAGCAGAACGTGATGTTTTTGCAGAGCGCATTTGTAAATGAGATGAATCTAAGCCAAACGGATCAGGTTGCCAGTTCTCCCAGTTGCTAAGTTCATCGTTTATATTACCACCAGCAGCTTCTTTGACGGCATCACCTTTTGCCAATTCCTCGGACAAATCTGTAGGACCTTCTTCAGTAAGGCTAGTCACTACACACCTTACGGTATCTGTACGTTTTCTTAAGTATTCTTTTATAGGCGCTGTAACGGTCTCCAATATCACACCGCTATTATCTAAATATCTTATGGCTTTTATAGCAGCCACATAACCCGTTAAGATATCCATTGTATTTACACCAGGATGCAAAATACGGGCCTCTAATGAAGTTTTCAGGGTATTAATGATTTGACGACGTAAATTTATCTTTTCCATACAAATTTTAAGATCTTCAATGGCAGGTATTGAATCGGGAAAATCTTAATTAAAAAGAAAATGTTTAGCAAAATCATATAAATACTTTAACAAGCATTACCTACCGATAATAATGCTAAAGAATTGATCTATAACACTAAGAGCGAAATTCTCATAGACGTAAAATGTTAATTTAACTTTTAGGCTTTGTATAACATCGGAGTGCTTCGAATTCAACTCGACATCTGTATCCATTTCATTATCATCGTTTGAATTTGCATGAAATATTTGCATTAACCATTTAATAACAATCTCATCTAACCACTAGAAATTTTTAGCAAGGAATTACAATAATTTAGGGGCTCAATATTAAATTATTAAAATGGCATGGCTTACGGTTAATAGATTTTTCAAATGTGATCTATCGAATACACCTACGCAAGTATTCTTTATGTGTTCTTTAATGCGTATCTGTACTAAAAATGTCATCGATTGACCAGCAAGACGATCTAATAGTTCTAAATCCAACAGTTTTTCATTCACTTCATTTATAGTCTGCAGTAGAGTCAGACACTGACATTTTTCCATTTCTTGATTACATCCCTTACAGGACATACCACTTTCATCTAAATCTTCTGCAGCATCTAATAAAAAAGATTGAAATTTCTTTTTAAAAAATAATAAATATTTACACGAAAAACTTACCTTGGCTACTACTAGTGCTTTGATGCAAATTAAAAAATACCCGAAAGGATACACTATAAAACGAAAACACCACATTATTAAAGTGCGTGGGCAGCTGTGATAACAGAGCGGCACGTAAAAGTTCATTTAATTTCTTCAAAGACTTTATGTTATCAAGTTTCCGAATGGCATCCAAACGCTCCAAACTAGTTTTAATAAACTGATAATAAGCATCCAAACTTTTCACTGCGTTTACAAAATTCGTAAATAACTTATACTGAAGTATGATATCCTCTGAAGATTCTCCATCGCGGCAAAAGTTTACAATTGGTTGACTTGGATTCATACATGACCAAAATTTAACTGCTACCTTATTGCGGACAAAAGTGCCAATTTCCATCCATAGAATATCGTAAACATAATCTAAAGTTGATTCATCTTCACCAGCCAAATCGGGAGAATCCAACTAGAGAAAGCAATCAAATTAATCGAATACATCACTTTAATATTTATAATATTCAAATACTAACACATTCTTTAAGAATTGGACAGGTTTCACTAAAATCCGACCACACTATTTCCATTTTCCTGAAAACTGAAATGTTTTTATACAATTTTTGCCGGGCAGCTGGCAAAAAGTAAACAAATTTTGCAAGAACAAAAAATAAAAGTCCCAGTCGAAATTATAAACAAAACAGCATGACTCATAAGCCAATTATTATAGGTATATCGCAGCATAGGGTGCTACAGAATTGTTTTAAGTAGTTTTTGTAATAAAACGTTCACGTGCGACCCCAGATATGTTTTACGAGGTTTTAAAATTCTAGCAATTTTTTAATATCTTTAGTTATATAAGTCACCTTTGCCCTTAGAAGGTGCTGGTGTCCAAATAAAAGGGTGCTCTGTAACGAGCCTATTATTAACGCACAGTAAAAGTTAGTAGTCTAGATTTAGGAAAAAAAGTATAACATTTAAATATATTTTCATAAAAACTAAATATTGCAAATCAGTTTTCACGTATTTATTATATCATATTATTATATTTGTTATATTTTCTATAAGTAATGCTTAAAACTAATTGAATAAAATGAAAATTCTGTGTAAAGTTTTAAATTCTTAAAATGATATTGTAGTAAATTTCGAATTGTTTTTTTTATATACAGTTAACCAACCAATTGTAAACCAAATAAGCGTTTAGTAAAACATTTAAACATTAAAAAGAATTTTTTTGTATGAAAAAACGAAATTAAAAAAAAAATACTATTAAAAATAATGTTTATTTCCCATTTTGCAATATCTGCGCTTTCTGCGTTTCTTTTTTTGGTGTGGTTTTTTGGGCTCATTCTTAGAGGTCTCATTGTATCCCATAGAGTTTTCTGTTGGATCTTCTGTTTTAGCAGCTGTTTTTTCTGCTAGATTGTCTGTTTGTTGACGTTGAGCGTTATCGTCGTCATTGTCAAAAAGACTGACAAATCGTTTTTCATATATTTTTTGACGATGCTCTCTTTCCAGTATTGGATTTAACTTAGAGGCCGCTCGTTGTATTCTCAATTTGAAGCGTTCACGATCTCGTGCGTACATTTCCCATTCACCTTTACGTGCAGCGCGATATGCATAGCTCCAAGTATGCATAACATGTACTGTGGGTTTGGTATTAAAACGTACCTGTTGATTAGAAACATTAAAAATTATTATGAAATGACCTTGACATAACATTCGCATTAAACATTAAAAACAAAATTCAATACAAGTATAATCATAAACAGTGATTAGGCTTATTTATTGTATAAAAACAAAAATCAATCTATTCATTGGAAATAAACTGTTTGTTTTCTGATTTTGATGAAGTATTCTATAATCAAAATATTGGTTTTATATCCAATGAAATGTTTCACTTTTTAAATGTTCACAATACTCAATAATAAACATATTATTCTAAGTTACTGTATAATTATACTACGAATATTGATATTTACCTTCTTCTTTTTATCACAGTATAATTTTAGTGCAGGTTCAATAGGGCATTCATATGAGAAATCGACAACATCATTATCATCGTCATCATCAAACAAATTTTCATTATCTTCATAATCATCTTCATCCTCATCATCTGGGTAATCGTCTTCATCCTCATCCTCATCATCATCATCGTTGTCTAAGTCTTCGCCTAGTAGAAGATTATCATCGTCTTTGTAGGCAAATTCAATTAAACTATCATCATCGTGATCATTATCGGCGGCATTGTAGAATTCTGCCGTGGCTAGAATATTATCAAACAACTCAGAGATGTGATGATGTATGGAACCATTAATGGTGGTGCACATCCTGTATACCTTAGCATCTGCTGAGGGTGGAGGCACTGATAAATTTGCCCAGCAAGAAGAGTTCAAATTCATTTCATTATGAAATATACTACTATTCGGACCATTCCCAGTCGTTGGCTTTGCCGTTGCAGATTTGTTATCGCCTGCGGGCGGTGTATTCCCCAAATCAACGGCTATCGTGCAGAATGATGGCTTTGAATATATGATACTATTGACTACTACAGCCTCCATAGGAGGTTTTCCCACTGTTTTGGCATTTGCAGTTGCAGCCGCAACTGCTGCCTTGCTTAAATCTGCCGCCAATGTAGTCATTTTGGAATTTTTACTCTCTAAAAGCGTGTAATTTTTGGCTATTAATGTATTAGAATCTAATGTCGATGAAATGTTTCCGGTATTATGTTGACTGTTGACTCTGTTTAGGTGGCAGGTATTGAGCTGTCTTTGTTTTGTTTGCTGTTGCGGTGTGATCTTGTAACTGGAAATCATATGGCCAATTGTGAGTTATGCCAAGTTATTAATCGTGCGTTGTTTCTAGTTTGTAAACGTTGTCTTCTTAAATCGATCGAATGCAGAAAAGTTGTAAAGCGTACTTTATAGAAATGACCTTGTTGACCTTTAGGATATTTAAAGTAAGAAATTGAGCGGGTTGAATCGTTTCTAACGTTGGGAGGATGTGAAAAGTTTTTGACGTCGTCTTCAACAATAACTTTTAATTGTTTTAGTGGCAAATGCTTGGAATTTTCAAAAACTTGCAAGGATTCGTTATCATATTGAATGGTTCTCTTCTCTTGTAACACTTTTACAGCTATTTTAGTTGTTTGTGTAGTTGTTGTGTTTGTAGCAGCAGCAGTTTTATTATTGTTAAAATTATTAATAACGTTTCTTTGAATAGTCCCACATACTGGCAGCGGGCTGTAATGGCAGCTTAATTGCTCCATGTTGTTTATTCCGATTGCATTAAATTGTTCATCGTAAGTTTTTGCAGCAAATAACATTGGTTTTTTAAAGAAACGGTTTAAAGGAGTCTCGTGCCTTTCAACGCCAACAGTCTACGTAAAATAAATCCTCTCGTCTATGGAAAATTTGATGATGAAAGCAACAATTGAGTGATTGCAATATACTATATACACTTGATTTTTTTTACTTCAGATTTTCCTTATGTGTTCGTCTTTGTTATCAAAAAAGAAAAAAGAAAGAAATACAGAATAAATAAAATAAAAACAAAGTCAATTTTATATATAATTTATGAAATACAAAAATTCTCTCTCTCTTTACCCCCTTGAACAAATGTTGACTCGAGTTGAGTTGAGTTCAATTCGGTTTTTGTTATTGTTACGTGTGGTGTTGATGATTATTTTTAATACCACAAAAACACTTACACAAGTTGCACTGGTGTGGGTCTTCCTTTTGAGTGTGTAGATATATATATATACGTTAATATTTTAATGTCTCTGTATGCGTAGGGTAATTTTTTCAGTTGTATTTTTTTACTTTTTCTTTTCAACTGGTTTTCACGTATCTGGTTGCCTGCCTAATGTCGACGTGATCTTTCTAGGTAATTTTTTTCTTACACTTTATTTTGCAAGTAACGTTTATTATTTATTTCTCAAGGACACTTGGTAATCTAAGTTAAAGAAAGATTCATTTACTAATTATTTTCATAAGAAAATTTTTATTACACTCATTTGTTTAACGTTCATATGCTTTAAAAATGTTCACTGTTCGATTTTCTTCAATATTCTTTCTGCGAATTTTTAGAATTGATGATTAATAGAGCTCAAAAATTATATTCTCTTATATACGTACTATGATGTTCAACTTTTTTTTATACAATAAAAATTTTTGTCATGAGTGCTGCATAAATAATCAGTAATTGTTCACTAGGGGCAGAGTTGCATTCAGGTATTTTTCGAACATCTAGAAGAACAATAACAAAAAGTAAGAAATTCTACGAATGTAAATAAACAAAACAAGGTGATTCAAAATGTATTTTAATTGATAAATATTAACAACAACTTGTTTTATATCTAATTAAATAGTGATTGAAACTAAAAGAAACCTTATTTATTACAAATGCATTAAAGTAGATGCATTATAATATTTTGTTATGAATACATAATTACGAAATTACATTATACTAACGAACAATTTTTTCTGTTTGTAATTTTTTTTTCAACAGGGTGATTTAAATAACTAATAAAATAAATTCAATAAACACAAGACAGAGTGCATCATGGCGTCGATGCTACAAGCGGAAATTAAAGTTTGCGCCAATTTGGTTGGAACAATGCAAGTGTTTATAGATAACAAGGTATAAAGAAGTGAGTTTTTATTTGTTTTTATAAACAAAGAAATATTTAACAAAATGTATGTATATATATACAGTGGAATGATAAATCTTCTCAATATATTCGTTTTCTACTCAAATGACAAAATTCAGGAAAAGCAAAAAGATGCAGCAGATGTTTTTGTAGCCGTGCAGCAGGTAATTATGTATGCTTTTTACTTAAATAGGTATGTATGTATATACGTGTATGTGTTTGTTGGAGGAGAAGATTGTAATACATATTGTAATATTTCTAAAGAATTTAGGTCTGTGAGTCTTAAATAGTCACCTAAGAATCTTGAATAGTTTTTCTTTGAAATTTCTCTAGAACGTAAATGTAGGACATTTAATATACAGTGGTGGCCAAGAATTTAAGGCACGACATATGACTGAATTATTTGTGATAATTTTTACATTTTATCGAAAAAATTATGGGTTCATGATATTTTTTTTAAGATGTTTGTAAAATAATATTTTCTTACCTATATTCGGTTAAGAATTTTTATTTACATATTATGTACATAAACACAAATTTTATCCTGGTCACGAATTTAAGACATATGCATAATATAACACTATTCTCTTAATTAAGCTCAACTTCATAAAAAAATCCTAGTATTTAGTGGGAAATCCTTTATTTATGATCACAGCAGCACATCTCCTGGGTAAACTTTCGACTAATGCCACATAACGTTGCTTTGGAATTGCATACCAAGCCTTTTGGATTTCTTCCCACAAAGCGCTTGAATTTTTTGGTTTAACTGTTCGTATATGTTCCTCAACATCATTCCACAAGTTCTCAATTGGATTGAGGTCCGGAGATTGAGCTGGCCACTTAAGAACAATGACATCGTTTTCCTCTAAGCAACTCTTCGCTAGACGTAAAATGTGCTTAGGGTCATTATCATGCATAAATTTCTATATTAGAGGCATGTTGTCTTCAGCGAATGGTATCATTGTGTTACATCGTATAACAACAATATTTTTTAAATTATAAATATAATGATGTGTGTGAATATAAAATCGAATTTAAAAACCAAAGACGCAAACCCACAATCTTAGCAGCGCCACTTCCTGCCTCTAACAGAGTAAACCTTGCTATTAACAGAGCACTGTTAATTGCTTAACTTTGGCAAAAAGTAGATTAGATTCTACTTTGCAATTATTGGAGACGATTGACATAAAATATAATTCTAATTATGATCATTATTATTTGTGAACAAAAGTGTTGAAATGTAAAGGACGATTGGTGGGGAAGGAGTACGGAATTATTCCAAAATGGCCACTGATCTTCTAGAGAATTTTCATATATTTTTGGCCAAAAATCGATTTTTTTAAAATTGAAAATCTCGACTCACAAAATTAGTTCAGCTATCCCACCACCACAGTTGGAAAGAGCACCGTCTAGACTACCATATAGTCTGTGTGGTGTACTATTTCTTATATGTATGTTCCAAAATGGCCGACTGATCTTCTGGAGCATTTTCTAGCAAAAAATTTATATTTTGAAAGCCAATTTTCTCTATACCATATCACTTTATCTGGAAGTTTTTTTGCTGATTATATTAAGTGGCCTTGGAACCTTCGTTTGAGTATGATATAGTACTCATAGTACTTTAGATGGATACTGTTAAACAGTTAATAGTGCTCTGTTAAAGGCAAATTTTGCTGTTAAGAGCAAATTTTGCACTGTTAACGCTAAATGTGGCGCTGCTAAAATGTATGGACTGCGTCTTGGGTTTTCAAATTCGAATTTATCTTCACACACATAATATAATGAGGTTTTTAAACAAAGAAATATATGTATGTATATAATGACGCTTATGTATACATATAACGGTAAATGAAATTGTAATTGAATAAAATTAACATTTGTTTTTAAAAAGTAACCATCGTGCAAGACACTGTTCGAATTGATGAAAAACTTGATTCAAAAGTCTCTTGTCTGTCTCCTTCGGACGTTCTTCTAGCAAATTCTTTTTATTTTATATCATGTACAATATTTAAATTAACATTTTAATTTTACCAATTCAACAATGTATGTCAGTTCGTGGGGATTTTTAAATTTAAAGAATTTAATCGAAATTATTTCTTATCAACAGATTGATGTTGAATCTGAAATTTTCTTTGAAAAATTATTAAAAAAAAACATCCCCACCCCATCTTTCCTAGATTGACAGGACTTTTTGAAGCAAAACACTAAAAAAAAAAAATTAAAATTTAACAAAAGATTAAAGTGAAGTACATACTAAGAATGCCTTTTGGTGATGATGTTAAAATATTTCTTTTTTTCTAAAGTATATGATGAAGGGTATAAAAGTGATTTTACCAATACACGTAAAAAATGGGTTTTACGATTTGTTATCAGTTTAAATAATATTGTATATTTAATATTTTTTTGCGCAAATTAATAATATTATTCTATTTGATAAGTAAAGTACGAGTTCATCTGAGGCTATCATCAACTCTATGTGCGCGTATGCAAGTTTTCTTCTTTTTTTTTTTTTCTTCTTAAAATTGTTTTTTTCAAGAGTGTATTCCAAGTAAATATAAATGAACGATTAAATATTATTATTCTTAATAATTTTATGAAATAATTTACTACTTCTTTATTTATTTAAACAAATAAAACCCTGTATAAACCAAACCTAAAAAACTTGTGTAAATTTTTAAATTTAATTTGTAAAATAAATAAAAAGGGTTGACTGATAAGAAAAAAGCGAATCTATCGTCTTCTGAATTAGCAAAACACAACAACAAAACTAATAACAACTAGAAAAGTTCAATAACTTGACTGATATACATACTAATTAACAATATCACTCAACAACAATGCCAATGGTGGTCACTACATAAAATGTTATTAAAATTAAGAAAAATACAAAAATATATAAATAATCTATTAGGCTGTGCAAAATACTTGTACATGTTCCCGTTTCTAATGATAAGAGAACAACAATACGATACACACTGCCATCACGATGTTGTAAAAGTCGAATAATACTGAAACCCAAATCCTTAATACAAGCAGGCAATAATCTAGAATTGTATACATTAATAGAAACACTTGAGTTTCATTCTTTTTTTTTTGTTTTGTTTTTGTTTGTTTTGTTTTTGTTTTTTTTATAGATCCCCCCAAGAAATAGAAATCAGCGGTAATAAAAGTAACAACAGAAACAACAAAAGCAATGCTAAAAACGATTAAAAATGAAACAATTAAACAAGAAGTACCAATACCAACAAAATTAACAAAAACAAACAGTTGACATTAAAGTAATGAACTGTGGTAAAATACTCATATTGTATCTATTTTCCTACACGGAGAATAATTCGTACAATATTATGCTTCTTCTTACAGAATAAGAGCGTATATTTTTTAATATCAATTCCTCTCTGAGTATACAATAGAAAGTCTCACACTCTCAATTAAATCGATGTAGAAAACTAATAAAAATTTAAACAAAACAATTGAAATACTTGCTACCATCAATATCTTGAATGAGCCGTTATAAAGATAACAGGAAATTTTGCAGATGATAAAGTAAAAACAAAGAAAAGTATTTTCTCTTACAAACAAAACAACAATATCATCGCACTCTTTCTCTATACGATTTTCTTTTCTACGATATTTCTGTAAAATAAAGTAATTTCTTTATGACTGTTTTTTCTTTTTTGTTTTTTTCTTTCTTTCTTACATTTTTGTATACTGTGTCCAGATTCTTTTGCTTTAATTATGATAATTTTGTTTAGTGTAGATAAGGCTTTTGTTGTTTGCAGGAAAAAAAAGAAGAAGGCATCGCATCACAGTGATTTCTGAAACAAAATAATATTAAATATTATAGTATATTATTTTGTTTTCATTTAATTTTATATTTTTTTCTTATTTTATTTTCAAGTACTATGTACATACACATGCTCACTGTTATGTGCGTCGAATTCTAGTTAGTTGAAGAATATTCTTCTTCATATTGGCATTTCAATATTAAAATCCATACCATCGTTTACATTGTTTTGTTTTTACTTTCCATACACCCGTACGAGTACAATATTTAATATTTTATTAAATATGCTACTTATTTATTTATAAATGTTTTATTCTTTTGACGATTGTGATTATTATTATTGTGATCTTTAGAATTATTATTGTGTATATATTTATTATTATATATTTTTTTTTCTTTTTTTTAATCTTTTACCCATTGCCTAGTAGAGCCGATATGGTAAAAATTATTAAATGACTGACAAGTCAGTTGCCGTTACCTTATCGCCGAGTTCGTACCTCGCAAATAAATAAAATGTTCTAAAAGGAATATTTTATAAATTAATGAATAAAAATAATATAAAAATTGAAAGAAAAAAACGTGCTAACATAACATTTCCAACAAAATAATTAGAAAAATTAAAAAAAAAAGAATTTAACCAAGAAAAAAGTTTTTATATTAAATTCTAACTTAAATAAGCATCCAGCAATTTAAAAAATGTATGTAAATAATTAAAAAGGAAACACAATATACATATATATTTTTATTATAAAATTCTGCCACATTTTTTATAAAATTTGAATTTTCGATTATAAATACGTTACGAATAAAAAATCTCTTATCATTAACGGACAAATATAAAAAAAAACATATTTAAAAATTGTGTGTAACAAAATATTGGGAAATTGTTTCAAAGTTTAGAATAATTAAAAAGCGAAATCGAAAAAAAATATTAATGTTATCAGTGTGTGCCAAGAATATTTTTGTATTAAATTAGTCGAGATGTTTTAATAAAAATTCTGTTAAATTTTTAAAGTACAATTACAAAATCCATGCTAAGTACACTTCAACTGAAAAAAACCACAATATGTAAATATTTTTTAAATTAATAAAAAAAAACCTATAAAAACGTTTAAAAATAATAAAAAAAAACAAAAGTAAACATACTTACGTGTATAAAATTATAAATTTTTAAATTATTATATTTTAAACAAGTTCTAAAGTTAAAAATAAAAACAAATAATAATAAAAAAGATATTAAAATAATTGTATTCACAATAAACAAATTTAATTAAATTAAATTTAATTAAAAAAAGAAAAAAAAGAACAAAACAATAATAAAATAAGAAAAAATTAAACAAATTCAATAAAAAAAGTTAACGAAATTAAAAAGCACAGTGTTATATAAAATAACTATAAATAAAAAAAATAAAGAAACTTAAACAAAATTGTTATTGTGATATTTTAAATTAAAATTGATTATTATTATATTTTTTTAAACAATATTTATAAAAGAAATTTAAAAAAAAATCAAATAAAAATATGAAATTGCTATAATAAAAGTAAATTTCGAGAATTAATTTAAATTATCATTTTTTTAATTTACGTACTATATAATCATAATTTATCTTTATTTTCGTGTGATATCAAACGATAGTTTATTTTCAACGTGTTATATTAATAAAAATATTTTTCATTTGCCTACTATGGTTAAAGAGTATCAAAATCATTGCCATATCCTGTTTCGAAATCTCTTCCACTTTGGAATGTTGCAATGACTAGAAATAAAGTTGAAGGACTAATGCTTAAAATGGGAAATTTATCAGGTTTGCTGGTCCATGTACACAGTGGTGTTGTCGAGCCGGAACGCTCCGGAACGTCGTTCCGGTACTTCCTTTTTGGACAGGAACGCGTTCCGGAACTAAAGATAATTTCTGATAAGGAGAATTGGCTGACGTTTTGAAAAAAAAAAATTAAAAAGAATTGCTGATTTTTTTTCTAATTTTTGGCGAATTTTTTTATGTATTTTTATAAACAAGGGTTTGAACCCGAACCGGAACAAAAACCTGAACGAACCGGCTTGTTTTTCCGAACCGTGAACCGGAGTCCGGAACGTTTTTTCCTGCTGAACCGGAACGCGTTCCGGTAAAAAAAAATTAGCACAACACCACTGCATGTACAGGAGAGTCATAGGTTCTAAACAGAGACTCACTACGAAATTAGGGTACTTTAATGTATGCTTCATTGGTATGATGGACATGAAATGGATGAGAAATGCAACATTAGAATAATTCAGAAGGTTCAAAGAATTCATCTTCAAGCTATGGGTGAATACACAAGCCACAAATCGTGTCACCAGAGTATAATTGTGAAACTGAATGGATTCTAGTTTGACTTATAGCACAGGATGCCTAACATATCAATAGCAACTTGGTCGAACGGATCCACGATTCAGATACTAAGGGGGCTTGTTGCTGCGATAGAACCGCACTGCGCCTGTATATAGAAGAACCAGAAACTAAACTTTGCCTCCCAACATAAAATGCTCTTTCAAGATAATTTGGGCCGCGGATAATTTGGTAAACTTGACTTACAGGGATTTAAACATCTTTACTGAAAGTCAAATAATAATTAGGGAGATTAAAAAAAAAATGTCCACACTTACGAAATACTTTTATGGTTTACACAGTTGTTCTAGTAAATAAAATAATTACTAAACCTCATTATCTCTCTGACATTCATATAATCTTATGTATTAAAAAACTTTACACAATTAGTTTGACGAAATAATTGTATTTTTCTATTGATTTCCATACAGTAGAGTTGGACTCTGTTATCTCATAAATTTTTTTCGAATTGCATTTAAAATTTAATTTCATGTGTTTGGCTAATGACTGATAAATAATGTTTGGTCTAGGTCAAGAAGCTTTAAATATTTTAATCAACACACATGATTCAAAACATAACATGGAGAGCCTCATACATATATGTATGTACATATGATTACATATGACTACACGTAATGATTACATTTTCATTGAATTCAGTTCAATAAAGTTTTACTTTTGAAACAACAAACAACTCACTCTGTATGTAAATCTTCTTCTTCTTCTTCTTCTTTTTGTTGTTTTTGCGATGGATGTTATTGTTCTTCATTTAAGTAATCTTTGGACTCTTGCTTTATCTCTATATACTATATATGTGAACGTATTAGTTAATACACAATATCAAATGACGGTTATTTTATTTCGATTTGTTCATACATACATACATACATTCAATTGTAGGGGAAATGTATTGTATGTACATATATAAGAATTAAAGAAGAAATAGAAGAAGTAAGAAAAAAAACATGCAGTTTTTAGTTGTCAATAATATTATATTTTCATATACATATTAGAATTGCAATATTTAAATAATAATAATAATAACAGTAATCTGAAAGAAACAAAACAAAACAAAACAAAACAAAATGAATACAAAGTCAGAGTACATGCTATAATTTATGCGATTATTTTGCAATGGAAACTTCCATTTGTATATAGAAAAATAATAATAAAAAAACCCGCGTAAAAGAATGGGAAACTAAAAGTATTTAGTGATTTAAGAGATAGAATAATCAATTAATTAGTATAAAACTCTAGCATTACATGATACAGATAATCTATGTACATATATACATATGTATGTACATATGTTTAGTTCAAAAAGCAGTGCTACTAGCTACTACTAGCAGCTTACTTACTGTAGGTTTAGTAATAATTATTTAATCTCATAAAATAAAACACTTTCCAGTTGTTGATTTGATGATAATGGAAAAATAAAATGATGGATTTTCTAATAACTCATGAACTTTTGACCCCTTTCAGTCTAGACAAATTAAATTTGTAATTGTAAAAATTTACAAAAATTTAAATTCTGTTAAATAAAACCGCTTTATGCTTCAATTGCTATGAAACTTTTTATTTCATTATAATGCTTGGATCTTTTCATCTCTGAATTGCTTGTGGTTTTCGTTTTTTTTATGTTCATTTTCGAGAATTTTTTCCTGGAATGTAAAAAGCATTTAACTAACAGATCTGGAACGGAATGAGTTATATGCACATCTATTCCGTAAGCAGGGATTAAAAATGAGGAAACGAATATTCTGACTAACTGTGCTCAATACTTTCAGTGCTTTGACGACCAAACTAAGAAAGTGAGCGAAAACCTTACATTGATTATTGTGAAGCAAGGTCACAGTAGAAAGAACTACAAAGATACTATGTATCGATCCCTATAAGATAATAAAGCCGGCTTCAGTGCCCTAACGGACGTATTTACGGGACACTTCGCCTTATATGAATGAAAATGTTAAATGCAGGGCACTTGTTTTAATTTATGTACTTAACTAAGAAAGTGACTAGAAGTCGCCGTGGTCTAGTAGGTAGTGTGTTGGCTTATTAGACGAAAGGCCCGAGTTTGAATCCCAGGTCAGACATCAAAACGAAAATATGAAAATATTTCTTCGGCGACTTCCTCTCAGCAGATTTCTGGGAAAAACTCTGAGAGTAAAAATTGCCATGAAAAGCTTCTCTAAAAAAATCTGTCGTTCGGAGTCGACTTTAAACTGTCGGTCCCGCCACTCATGTATGAAATAACGCACACAACACGAGTGGTGTGAGAAGCTAGGACGTTGTACAATGGGTCAATTCGACATCCGGGTACTGTACTTGTCACAGTTGACAAGTACACGTCCTCTAACCTAGCCTAACCTAAGAAAGTGACCTAAGAAAGTCTACTGTTTTACTATCTGCCATTGCCTATGCCCTTTTTTCTTAAGAGATCATTTAAAACGAATTAAATTTTATTAATTATTAAAATTTGTAGAATATAGTGCCTTCTAACACTTTAGCTTTCCACAATTTTTTTAATTTGAATTTCTTTTTATTTTAATAGAATTATTTCAGAAATGTTATTGACAGATTAGTTTTATAATTAATTCGCACGATAAGTTTTTCTTGAACCAAGCAATATTTACAATAGAGGTGACTTTCTACACCATCCATCAGGCAATACAAAGAAATGTCATTGAACTGAAACGTTTTTCTTTTTTGTTTCTATTCTAAGTCAACATTATCTTTTATAACAATTTTTTTTTTATTGCTTGTGTCTCCTTATCAATAATATACATCCATTTAAAATCATTAGCAGCAATCTTTGCCTTGGTATTATCAGTTTAACACACATACACACACACACATACACTTACGAATTGAAATTGACATTAAAATGGCATAGACATGACGTGGATCTGATGATGGATGATGATTTCTTATTACTTCCGCATGGTTATGTTAAACTTTTACTTCCTCTTGTTACACACACACACACGCGAAAAGAAAATAAAGTGCCAATAATTGATTTGTTTTTTATTTTGCCAAAAATTCTAGAGAAACTATTGAGAAACTGAGATTTGTGATATTTCTGCCTCAAATATGGCTTTAAAGCAGCATGAACAAGAGTTAGCCTGTGATAAAAATGAATCTAATGTGCCAATAAAAACAACAGCGATATTAACATCTACAGAGACTGATGATGAACACAACAACAAAGATAACTGCCTAGAACAACAGCAACAATACGATGATGAGGAGCAATACTACAATAATGAAAAACATAACGGCAAAAAAATACCGGAACATTGTAATGGCGAAAGTACTGCGAGTGCTGTTATTAAATACAATCGCAGTGAGAGTAAAAAAACACAGGCAAGTCTCTTTGAATTGGTTTATGAGATAATCGGAGAGAAAGAACAGCGCACAAAAGAAATGGGTACATTGATACGTAAGTACATGTGCTAAGAGAAACAATAACAACAATAATAATAATAATACATAACAAAAACAAAATGATAATAAATATAACAACAACAACAACAATAAGAACGTGATAAATTATGTATGCCAAAATAAAATATGATATTGATAATGTGTGCATACATCACACATGTTCTCATACACCCATTTGATCAATTTTTTTTCTTCGTGTATTCTCTTACTAAAAATAAAAGTTCATTAAATAAATTTAGAAACAGCCAAAATGAAAACAAAAAACATTACAGTGTAGATGAAAACATTTTGAGCAAGAAAAAAAAACAACGTATTTTTATTAAATCAAAATATAAATTTGTTGTATAATAAAAAAAGATTTAAAATGCCTCATCTATTGTAATACAATATCATTTTAAATTTTCAAATAAATACTCTTTGTGATTTAGTTCGCCACAAAGCTGTATAAATGGGATTTTTAATTGTTTATCCTATAAAATCTTTATTATATTTTTATATAATTTTTTGTTACTTTTTGCAATAAATTAACATAATAACTTCGTTTGCACAAAGTCATTGCCATTTTTTAAAGCGTTAAGATTTATTAAAATCAGTTAAACAGTTATCCCATAATGTCATCTATTTGAAAAGTAATGGACTTCTTTTTATGACACCTTTTATATAAAAACAATTGTTATACAGGTATGTTACAGCAAAGTTTTCTGAGAAATTTTTAATAAAAATCTTCAATGAATTAGTCTCTCAATCAGCCTATGTTAAACCGTAAAGTCCAACTTATGACAGATTCTATGTGACTTGGGCTTAACTAACAGCAAAGTAACAACGTATCAGTTTGGCAAACGTCAGTACTTTGACGTATATTGAATTAACCTGCAAAGTACTTATGTATTCTTCTTTAGTGACTTATGGCCTTTAATCTGAATTAAAAGCGCCTCCATATTTTCTCCAATTTTCCACACCAAGTTTTGTCAAATTGAACTTCAAATTTATGTTTGCATTGGAGCCTCGGAAGATCTTTTCGCCGGAGTATTCTTAATCATTCGCATGACAGGTCTAAGCTAACGTAAACAAATTTACGAATGAATGAACGATAAGTGATATTTTTAATTTTAATTTAATGCTCGGTATATAGACCCTTTAGTAATAAAATAATTAAAATTGTTATTGTTATTGTTATATTTATTATTATTATTACTATTATTCTTGCAAATATACTTTATATTTAATTAAGAAACATTGTAATTGAATTGAATTTACAGTGCTGGGTGTGGTGTGCCTGTTGTTTATTATGAGTTTAACTGGATTTTTTGTCATGTGGTTTACAGAGTATTACAACAATGCAATGTTAGAGGTAATAAATATTGTCTAATCACTATAATGATAGTGTTGTATTAATGCTAATTTTCATTTTCATAGAATCTTATATTAGCAAATAATTCCGAAACAGCTAAGGCGTGGATGAATCCCAATCCCAAATATGATACCCTATTAAAAGTGCACATATTCAATTACACAAATATACAAGATTATTTAGAGTACAAGGCTGATAAGATAAAATTGGTTGATATTGGTCCATTGACCTATAAGGAGCACACAACCAAAGTAAATGTCGTTTTCAATGATAATTACACTGTAACATTCCGTGTAAGTAGTATTGGCTTATAAATAGTCCTCTTAAAATATGATTTATTAAATTACATTTGTTTTTAGGATCACAGAAGTTATGAATTTTTACCGGATAAGTCCTCTCATATGGAAAATATTAATGTAGTAGTGCCGAATGTACCATTTTTGGCAGCATCTTTAACGGTTGATGGCATCAAAAGTTTTCTCTCACGCACCTTTACTTTTAATGCCGTCAAAAAAACCGGTGAACAACCTTTCAAAAAACTCGTAGCCAAAGATTTCCTATGGGGTTATACGGATAGAATATTGTCTTTAAAGAATTTATTCTCCACTGGTGGCAATTCCAAGTTTGGTTTACTAATGAATGTAAGTAAACCTTTCGATTTCTACAACAAATGTATTTATTTATTAATTTTTTTATTAATTTTTTTGTTAGCGTAATGGCACTAGCGTTGATTCGTTGCAAATCAATACCGGTGAAGATGACATACACAAGTTTAGCATAATCACACAATTCAATGGCAAACCTTCGTTGGGTTTTTGGACCGACGATGAGTGCAATCGTGTAGACGGTTCGGATCCTTCAATGTTTCCACCGCATATGGTGGAGACACGTGAACCTTTGAATGTGTTCTTGCAGGTACTGTGCCGCAAAATACCTTTACAGTTCGAAAAAGAGGTGACCATTTTCAATAACATCGATGCTTTGCGTTATCGCACGCCGCTTAATGTGTTTGCCAATCCCGAGGAGAATCCCAATAATGCGTGCTACTGCCGTAATACACAAACCTGCTTGCCTAGCGGTGTTATTAATGCCACCCGTTGTTATGATAATGCCCCCATCTATCCCTCATTTCCACATTTCTTTTCGGGTGATCCCATTATCTATAAAGATTTTGAGGGCATAGAACCAGATCAGGAATTGCATCAGACGTATGCGGATATACATCCAAGATTTGGTTTTCCTATTAGCGGTGCATCACGCATACAAATTAATCTGGGCTTGCACAAGGGCCAGTTAGTAAAAGGTGAGTGGATATTAAATACAAAAGTTTTTGATTTATTTTTCTGAAGTTTTTTTTTAATCTCAAAATGAATGTGTTGAATTCATTGCAAACCAAAAACGAAATATTTTAACTGATCTAAATTGCTTGAAGGCTGTATCTGTTCGTCATAGTACCTGATTAATTTTCTAAATATTGATTTTGCATTTCAAATTATTTATGAATGAGTTTAGCAAACACAACAAGTGTAAATAATTTATTTGCATTTTGTTTTTTTTTTTTATTTTATTCTCTTAATACGGAGGTAGTGTAAGCCCTTAAGCAAATTACGAAAACACAGACAGACCTGTTAAGGGGAATTATATTCAGCATGTTTTTTTTTTTAATTTACATAAATAATATCGTATTTAAACTAAAAATAGTATAGTTGATGGAGATATATATCGTTGGTCTCATGTAGAAAGGCCCTAACTCACATTTTTTTCGAAATTGATTTTTTTGTGATTCCAATGTGTATTTGTGTTAAATGCATTGGAATCTCAAAAAAAAATCAATTTCGAAAAAATTGTGAGTTAGGGCCTTTCTGCATGAGACCAACGATATGTACATACGTATATGTATACATATACACATATAAAAGATTTACCTAGACATATCAATGAAAAAATATAAAATACAGCGTATTTTCAATATCCATACGCTCACAAACTCCGCCATAGATTTATTTGATCAAGAAAGTCGATCTAGTATTAAAGAGATGCAATCGGATGCAAACACTGATATGTTAGGCATCCTGTCGGACGACTATGAGTCAAGCCAGAGTCCATCTAGTGTTACAATTATACTGAATTTATGCTGGATCTGTTGGTGGTTGTGGCTGGTTAAGAGTATTGTTTCCAATGTTTCGGTTCTATGGGTATAAGTATTTTCATAGTTTTTTAGAAAATTCGAAAAGACTATTAAAAAGATAGTCCGTTCTGTATACACCCATGCCTCGCTTTGCGTCGTTTGGTTTTGAGTTTTTTCGAAGTTGCGTCGCTACTGAATTACTACTAATTTTCACTGTGAGTCGTTGGATTTTCGAGCTTTAATTTTTTGAAATTTTCTTTTTTTCTAAAAGAAGGCACGAATTTTGTTCTAATTGCGCCATGCTATCAAAACTTGGGGATTCTCTTTCTAACTGAAAATAAGACAGTTTTATTTTCACCTTGTTTTTCTAATTGAAACTGAACGCTAATTCAATTAGTGTGTTATAAATTAAATGAATTTGTTTTTTTTTTTTTTTTTTTTTGTTTTTTTTATGTATGTAATAGCAATAAAACTTTATATTATTTTTGTTTTTTTTAATTGTTTAGTTTGTTAAATTTTCTTCTTAAAAAGTAATATTTCCCTAACCCTGGAACTTATCTTTAATCTTTATATGGTTTGATATAGAAATTCATAATTCACTTTGCGTCGTTTCAATTTACGTCGTGTTTTTTTTTTTTTTTGGAACGTAACCACGACGCAAAGTGAGGTATGGGTGTATACAGTGGCTCACAGTTTATTTACTATATGTAATTGGAAACACGAAATTGGCTGTGAGCCACTGTAATTATGATAAGCAAGGCAAGCGTGTTTCCAAATGATAATAGTAAATAAGCAGTACATATACATATGTTCCTTTTACTCCTCCAGGGAGCATAGGGTCGCAGCAAATAAGCAGTGAGCCACTGTATTTATGATAAGCAAGAGTCAATTCAGATTGATTTGTATCTCTTAAAAAAGATAATCATAAGAGATAAATTAGAAGTTAAAATTATTTCTTTTTTCTATTGCTTATATTTATAATTTGTAGTAAAATATGTTTGTGATTTATCATATTCAAATTAAACATAATATTTGCATAAATAATCTTAACTTACTTAACTACTGTCTGTTTATGGAAATCAAGTTCACTTCGTACGAATTTGAATTTGATTTTTTTTTTTTTTCTGACCAACAGTCAGTCAGTTTAGTCTAATCTGCATAAACGATTATTTATTTAATATTTAATCGTTTAATAAAAACTTACTTGTGCTTAATTTTATTAAGTTTTTGTTTCAAATGGAACATGATATTGATTGTGATAAATTGTTTTTGTAATTATTATTTTTATTTATTTATTTATTTTTTTTTATTACAGATAAACTAAAACGTCTTGATCATGGCATGATTTTACCTTTAATATGGATCGAAATCACTTCGGGTGATTTTACCGATGAGGTTATAGACACTCTATATGCCAGTACGTTTGGTCTTAATCTCATACAGTACTCCCTTAAATATGGCACACTGTTAATGTGTCTGGTGACGTTTGGCTTGATTGTGGCCGGTTTTTACTATTTAGCTCGTAAACGTGAGGAGTATCTGATGCAAGATGAGAAAGTCTTAAGTGCCGAGTTGCGTGCATTACATCGTATACATATGTCAACGGCCAGTTTGTCACAAATGCAATCGTGATTTGACAAAAGAAAAAAAAAACTAGAAACACAATGAAAGACACATCAAATATTTTGCAAATACAATACAATTTAAAACATTCAACGTAAAAAACAAACAAACATATAAACAAACAAAAATGCCATACAAATTTTAGCAAATAATTAAGAAAAAATCAAAAACAAACAAATAATAGGAATTTCAAATATGTACATACGTACGTACGTATAATATTTTACATACAATTAAGTTGGCTTTTCTGGTAAAAAATAAAAGAGATTCTCCTAACCTTTGTGTAATCACTTTTGTTAAGTTTTACTTTAATAAAGCCACCCTAATGTATGTATATAGTGAATGCATGTATATAGAGTATACATATATACATACATGATATACTATAAGAATATCTATGTAGTTTTTAGTTTAGACTTAAGTAGAAAGAATATTGAATCTGCATTGTCATGCTGATTAGATTACTATAATTATTACATATTTTTGTTGTAATAAGACAGATTTATTTTTCCAATCATTTCTACTTACAAATATTATTTTGAACATTCTCGTTTATACATAGTATGTAGGTATATATTTTTTATACTAATTTTGTATGTGAAATGTTAAGAAAAATTAATGCCATTTTTTTTATACATACTTATACAATAAATAAAAATAAAATATTTAAAAAAAAAATAATGTATACAGTTTTCTATAATTACTACAGCATTTCTGGAAATGGTAATCGGTTTTCAGGTCCTAAGGATTTTTTACTGTCAATAAAAGGGCTTTAGGAATAGTCATGAAATATTTTGCAAAAAGGAGAATGGATTGTTTTAAAAACATAATGTCTAGTGGCAGAGAAAAATCCATTACTTTTTCAAAACTTGATTTTGTATCTCGAGTAGTAAGAATATTAAGAATCTTCTCTTACCCAAAAATAACTTTTGCAGAGGTTTTAGATCGATGAAGAAGGAATTGTCCACATTATTTGCTAATGTCATCTCTAGATCGACGTAGACTTATTTCATTTGGAACACCCTTACGCGAAAGTCGAACCGGCAAAAATGTCGCTTAGGTTAGGTTAGGTCGGAGTGGTAGCTCTGATATCACAAAGCTCACTTGAGCACGCATAGCGGCCCGTTGTGATGCCACGGGTGAACGCAGTCCCTGTACTAACCAAGTTCCACCAAAATCAGGGAAAAGGAGGAAGTTGGTCAGCGCAAGGTCTGCACAACAGAAGCACGACTACCCCGCACTGGAAAACCAGCCAGAAAGTTTGATGAACGAAGCTATATCCTTGATGTCAATAGATGATAGCTCCGTTAAGCTAACAAGGAATGGGGAGCCAAATAACCTATATCTACACCTAGCAAGAGACGGGCACTGGCAGAGAAAGTGAACAACAGTCTCCTCTTCCTCAGTGGACCTGAGGAAGAAGAATTCGCTTAAAAAACGAACTATTGCCAGGTTAGACCATGATTTGTGCTTCAATAAGACTGTTTAAAAAATCCATCTTAAATCCATATTATGAGGCTTATACTTGACTTGTGACAATATCAAGAGAAACAGTAGTTGAATCAAGATAAGCCAAGTCCAGCAATTATTTACTGACAGAGATTCGTCAACAGCAGGATATAAAGTTCAATGAGGCTTTGTCCATTGACATTTTCGCCAACCTGACTTATTTCATTTTCGCCTTTATCGAAAATAAAAGTGAAAAATACGATGTTATGTATTTCCTCCTATTTCCTCCTGGCTATTTTTGACACGTTCTCATAAAATAACAAATTAAACCGTGTTCCGCTTAGTAATCCAGTTGTTCTAGTTTTGAAAACTTTTGTTTCTTAGACTTTATTCTCTGAATGATTGATAATTGATTCCACACGTATGTATTGTTGTCTCTGCCGGTTATTGAAATGTTTCTCATTTCTCATACAATTAGTTGTCTTTGAATAATTAATTAAATAAAAAAAACCAAACGCTTTATTTATATTTTGAAAGTTTTTTTTTCATAACAGCCAATGACTTTTTATTTTTCTTTTTTTTTCAAATTAAAAAAAAATAAACTACAAACTAAAATGTGCATCCTTTTGGTATTTTACAGAAAATTTTTCAGTTTTTTTCAGTTTTTTCTTTTCAGAAATGATTCGATATAATGCATAACTACAAATAAGGATTAATACAAAAACAATTTACAAATACAATAGGTATACAAGTAAGTACAAAAATATATACAAAATTCCATATGAAAGCCTTTCTACAAATTTATAATACAACGTGTTCATACCAAACCTATGCAAGTTGATAACTGGCCATACTAGCAGCCATCCAAGGAGTTAGGCTGATTGCCAGTAAGTGAGTATTGAGGTTTTTGGAAATGGCTTTCAATGAATTTTCATCACAATAATTGTAGGTTGAATGTATGGTTGGTTAGTTGATTTAGATTTTGATGCCACGGGCTTTGGCTTCATCCTTGTATTTGTTGTAGTAGACATTCTCGGGATCGTATTTCTGTTGCAATTTCTTCCATTCCTCGGGTTTGTTTTCGATTATGTAACGGATAACTTTGTCGGAATTTTCCTTTTGTTTCTCGCTGCACTTTTGGCATCCGGTTTGGAGGGCATCGGGCAAAGTCTTTTTCAATTCACGACCGTCAGGAGTACATTTGCCTTCATCCATTAAACACTTGTAGTAGTTGCCGAATAAGCGGTCTGATTTTAAAATTTCATCAACATCGATATTATCGAATTTGGTGGTGTATTTATCATCGGCACTAACGGCAGCGATGACCATGAAAGCGACAATAACAATGGCGAGTTTCATTTTTAGTTTTTTTTCTGTTTTTCTACAACAAAAGCAAACACTATTATTATTACAAAAATTACAGAGAAATGTAAAAAAATGTAAAAAAAAATCAATTCAATATTGCAAAATCATTGCATTAAAACGTCAATAATAAATTTGAAAAAAAAAAATAAAAAATTAAGAAAACTAGTTATTATTTGCTACTACACCACTAGACATTATTATAAATGTTTCGTAAAACACATTTAAATTTCTTTAAAATTTTCAATAATTTTTTTTTTTTTTTTGTTTATTTTTTCAAAACGCATCTTTAAATTTTCTCATGATTTTAATTTTTTTTTTTTTTCTTTTGAATAACTTTTATTTTGTTATAAAGGGATTATTAAATACACGATTGATTTGTGATTTTTTTATATTCTTTTATTGAATTGAGGAGACACACTTACGAAGTTTGTTTGAAACCAAGACAAGTTGTGTTCAGTTAAAAGCTGTAGACAAACGACTAACTTCCAAAGTGAATCCACTAAACTATTTATATTATTGAGCTGAGCTGGTTGTGGCCTCATGTTTTAACCAAAATTACATATTAACGTACTCAGCACAGCTCACTGCAGCTACACTCTGCTAAGTTTAGCTTAACACCACAGCTCAGCTTAATTCTGCTCTGCTCTGCTCATTTTTTTTTTTGTATTTTATAAAGATGTGAGTATTTTTCTGTGTTTTGTTTTTGCTTTTTAACTTGAAGTACTCGTAAAACGTTATTGTTGTGTATTGGATACACATAACGAAAACAACAATAACAATAACAACAACAACAACAATAATAATGCAAAGTACAACGTTACGTAGTTTGTGTGATTTTTTTGTTGTTGTTTTTTTTTTACCGATTTTTCTGTATTTTGATCAATCCAAACAAAATGTGATCTCTGCGACCCAATGTTGTTACAAATCTACACACATATGTATACATATGTATGTATGTACGTACATCAGTTGTAAAAAAAAACTATGAGTATTTACCAATAACATCTACAAGGTTTGATAAGTCCATGAACCCGTATTAATTTCATGCAAATCGAAATTGAAGTAACCACAATCGAACGATTAAAAAGTTTCTCTACAGAATTGTATGTGAATTTTTCTTAATCAAAGGGCAGAATTATTGCTTCTCTCTAGAATGCTCTTTGATAATCCGTTTGTTGGAGACCGGTTTTTCAAAGAAAAACGGATAAGATGCGTAAAGAGACAGTTGGGTTTTTGGCGACTTGGATGCGAAACTACAATGATTGGTTGACGTGAGATATCAGAATACTTTACTTCCTCGCCGAATATAGTCTCAGCCTCCGTTAAGATAGCAATAGAATGTGACAGCCAGGCCGGTAACCAAGGACTCGGCTCGTATAAGGCTAACTCGAGAATAGTATGGAATTGTCTGGGAAGATAAAATAGGGGTCCTGTCTTTCGAATCCCAGAACATGTGGGAAATCACTGGCATGAAAAGACAGAGAAGATTGCATGGCAGGAAACTTCCGCACCGCTGACAAGGTTCAAAACTTTTGCATGGGGTGGGAATAGAAGTTTAAGATGGAGAGTGGAGAGACAGGGCTCTCTTCTCAAAAGCCTAAAAGAATTTGTTATTAATGAATGGTTCACAGTATATTTTTTGACATTTGTAGTGAGGTAGTCCAAAAACCTGATAATTAATTCAAAAGTGAAATTATTTTAATATTCACATTTAAAAGACCTGTTTTTAGTCTCTTTATTATTATTTTTTTTTTTGGTGCCAGGGACTTTGCAATGCATATGTATACAAAAATACTGCATAAGACTATAAACAGTTTGCTTGATCGGTTTGTCAGAGCTGCTAAATGACTAACTAACCATTTTAACAGAGTGACTTACTTACGTAGTTAATAAATAAACGACAACGGACAGTGTTGAAAACAGTGTGACTGTTTTTTTTTTATAAATTTGAATTTGAGTTCAATAATAATAAACAAATTATTATTAATTTTTAAAATTTTCGATAAACTCAATTAAAGAATAATAAAACTTTTTAAAAGAAATTCAATACAAAAAAAAAAGAAGAAAAATAATAATACAACAATTATACGAAAAAAAAGCAACAACACGAAAATTATTGCAAAATCCTAAACATATTAAAAAAAATTGATTTGATTTTTTTTCTTTGATTTTGTTTGTTTTGTAGTTGTTTAATAAATTATTTGTTTAAAAACACATTTGAGGTGAAGGATTTGTAAACAAGACAAAAATTACATAAATATATGAAAATACATACATACATACATACAATATATTGATAAATTGAGGGTATTACAAACATTTTATAAACAAATGTACTCGTACATACATAAGTACATACATACGTAAATAATGTACAAATAAGTTTTTTTTCTGGTTTTTATTGAAATAAAGCCAATAATATTTCTTTTTAAATTTATTAAACTACTTCTCTGTTTCTTGTTTTCGAATTTTTATTTATTTTGTTTTTTTTTTTTGTTTCTCGGTCAAAAAAACTGTTTGTCCCAAAAGCCTAAAAAGTAATTCCGCAAGCAATTGAATACATTTGATAATACTTTTGCTGGCAATTATTACTCCCAGCGTTCTTTTCAGCAGCCTGGTGATTCGTCAAACAAAATAATTAATTTTTTTTTCATTTTTCATATTTTTTGTCAATACAACTGAGCTACTCAATACCTCCTATATAAAGGGGACCACATGTGAAATGTGACTAAAAGTTTCTGTTCTAATGGCCATAATAAATTGTATGTATGTATTGGGTAATTAGGCCTGTACTTAACTATTAGCGAATACTTTACAACCCTTTTGTCAGGATTAGGACCTAGCTTCTCACCACGGTCACCTATATTGTGGGTGTTAATTTTTATCCACAAGTGCCAGGAACTACAGATCAGTGACATTTATTTTTTTATTCAGAGTAAAACTCAATAAGCCAACCTATCCTGGGTGAATGGGGATTCTTGCTCCACCGCTAGGCTCACTTGGCCCTCGGTGGATAGAAGGTGCACCATCTTGGACTTGGTCGCAGCGTTATCTCAATCACAGAGGCCATGCTTACAGGTCATTGTGTAATGCAAAGACACGCGGAAAGAATGCAGCTTCCATCTAACGACTTCTGCCATGGGTGCAGATCCGCTGAGGAAGAGGAGACTTTTTGTTGTCAATGCCCATCTCTTGCGAGGTGCCGTTATAGGTTATTTGGCTCTCCAATCCCTCTCAGCTTGACGGAGTTATCATCCATTGATGTCAAGGATATAGCTTCGTTTATCAAACTTTCGGGCTGGTTTTCCAGCTAGGGGTGGTCATGCTTTAAATATGCAGCCCTTGCGCTGACCAACTTCTTCTTCCTTCCTGGTTAGGAGGAACTTTGTCAGTTCAGAGACTGAGTTCACCTGAGGCGTCACAACGGGCCGCTTTGCGTGCTCAAGTAAGCTTTTGGTATCAAAACTACCACTCCAACCTAACCTTACCTAAAACTCAATGAAATAACGTTCCTCACCACTACACCTAATACAGTAGACAAATACATTTGCATAGATAGCGTTGTTTTTATTCTTCGCACTATGTGTACTACCACTACAAAAATAGTTTGGTTTTACCAGGACTTAAACTTATCTAGACGGAATCAATGAAAAAATAGGGTACATATACATATCTGTAGTCGCTTATTGGACGTAAAGCCCGGGTTCGAGCCACAGGCCAGACATCAAAACGAAATATGAAAGAAAAAATATTTCTTCGGCGACTACCTCTCAGCAGATTTCTGCAAAAAACTCTGAGAGTAAATAAATCTGCCATGAAGAAGGTTCTCAAAATTTGTCGTTCGGAGTCGACTTTAAATTGTAGGTCCCGCCACTCAAGCATAAAATTAAGGAACACAACATGAGCGGTGTGAGAAGCTAGGCCGTAATCCTGACGGAAGGGTTGTAATGGTCAATTATGTATACATGTATACATATCTTAAAATGTAAACATTTTTCAATTTAAAATGTACCACAACTAAAGAAGTTATTAACGAAACTATAAAATGAAACAATCCTTTTTAAGAGATTATTCCTAAAGTCCTCATTTTTTAGAAACAGAATGAATTTCTTCCCTCAATTAATAAAATATGTATTCATCTAATTACAATCTAATTTCTAATGTTGCCCTTTTCATTATTCATAATTAATTTGCGTTATGAACAATTAATGAATAATAATAATAATTCAATAAATAATTCATAATAGTTTTGAAAGTGTTATTTATTTGATGAGATTTACATTGAATGGAAGAATGATAATGACAACGGCGGTTACGCTTACGGTTGCGGTTATGGCAACTATTATGATCATGTTGATCATGATCATGTGTATGATGATAGTCATTCATAATTGTAATTAATGTTAATACTGTTGCTAAGTTTTGGTTTTGTAATTTTAATTAAATATTTATGATTTAATTACGCATTTCATTTATTATAAAACATTCATTTTCAGGTCACCAAAAAAAAAAAAAAGATGGAAAAAGTTTTAGAATTTATTTTCACATTTTAATTTTTTTATTTTATTTTATTGTCTAGAGAAATTCAAATCATTTTTATAATGAAAACTATAAACGTACGTCAAAGTGTAATTATTTATTATTAGAGTATTATTTATTAGTAATTATTTGTTAATGATTTTAATAATATTGCTTTTGTACTTTTTAATTTATTTTCAACATTTTCCACTTTAATAATATATTTTATTGCTTTTGTTATTGTTATTGTTATTATTATTCAATTTTATTTTATTAATTTTTTTTATTTAAAATACAACCTTAACTAATTTTTAAATGAACAATTTTCAATTAAATCTTAGCTGATTAAAGTTATTTCTTTTTACGAAATTTAACTTTGGACTTTTGTACTAAAAACTTAAAAAAAAAAATTAAATAAATTAAAATTGTTTTAATCACATACATACAAACATACATATGTATAAGGAAACAACAAATGCCAACGAATACTTACATACATATGTATGATCAAATAATTTAATAGACTGGCATCGATTTATGCATAAAAATATAACAGATTTGTTTGTTTTTGTTCTAACTAATATTGGAATATTTATTTCTAGGAAATACTTATTTACATATATTCATATTATTTAAATAAATATTTCATTAGAAGTTGAAAATTCTATGAAAATAAAAATTAAAACTTCATTGAAAATATTGGTTTAAATGTCATGCGGATGTGGATCGTCATAGTCATTGTCTAACAAAAGAACCGTTATTACGATAACGTTATAATATATATACATATATTAAGCTTGAATTACATTAATATACGTAAACATTAGAGCTGGATTGTAAAACAAAAACACTCGTACTTTTTGGTTTAAACCATACTATTTTTAACACTCCTAATTAGGCAAATGTTTATTTATGAAGTCGCCGTGGTCTAGTAGGTAGTGTGTTGGCTTATTAGACGAAAGGCCCGAGTTCGAATCCCAGGCCAGACATCAAAAACAAAATACAAAAAGTATTTCTTCGGCGACTTTCTCTCATCAGACTTCTGGCAAAAACGCTGAGAGTAAAAAATTGCCATGAAAAGCTTTTCAAAAAATCTGTCGTTCGGAGTCGACTTTAAACTGTAGGTCCCGCCACTCATGTATAAAATTAACGCACACAACATGAGTGGTGTTGAGAAGCTAGGCCGTAATCCTGACTGAAGGGTTGTAATGGCCAATTATGTATGTATGTTATTTATGAAATGTTCTTCAAAGCTAAATGACAAGTTCAGATTAACTATTGCCAACAGACTTCTTCTTAAAGCATATGGCTTTCTTAGATTAAGCTAAAAACTAGTCTAAAAGTTTAATATGTCTAGCAATTGATACGATGTCAGAAAACGTTAGCTTCATTACACTATGTAGAAAGGTTAAGCTAAATGAGAGGCTTATATCCTCTTCAAGCATGATAGATTCACAGCCTCTAAAGCAGCCATTGGCAAGTAAGTAGTAACCTGAGACAACAGATACAGTGACAGAGATGACTTAACAATCCAGTATAATATTTACCCATTAACTTGCATTTTTATTTTTGTTATTATATTTTTTTATTTTCAATTAATTTAAGAAAGTGGATAACAGTTTAAACCAGCTTAAAATATATATTTTTAATATTTTTTTTATTTCAGTGTGTGAAGGTCATAACAAAAAAAAAAAACATTAATTAAAACAAAATCCTAAAATGTATGATTAATTTAAGCCATAGTTGTACTTAGTTTTATTATTTTTTTTTTTAATTATACATCATTATTCCCATGCCTGCGAGGCAAATTGTTCTCTCTCAAATATTCTAAATGTTCATTACAAAAGTGTCGCCCTAATATGCATATGGATGACCATTTGCCGTAATATAAGTGCTAATAACAATAATAAAAATAATGTCTAAAATTACAGGTCGTTAATGATTTGTTTTCTTCGCAACTTAGTTTTTTTTTTTTGTTTTCTCTTCTCAAAATATATAAACGATTCACAAATATGAGTACAACAAATACACAAGTACACCATACAATATAAAATAAATGCAAATAAAAATTTATTATTCTACTTAAAGAGCAAAAAAAATATAGTTTTGGTACTTTTTTTTTATTAAACAATAACAATAACAATGCATCAATTCATAGGTGGCTGGAATGGATGAATAATATAACTGAATCGATAGATCAGATTCATTGTATGAGTGCTTAGGTACGTATGTACATATGTATGTGTGAACATATTTAATATATGGAGGATAAACACCACGTTTAGAGATTAGTTTTCAATAGAAAATCAATACAAAATTGAATTTATTATTGTTTTATTTATTGACTTTAACAATAATACGTTAAACAACAATATAATTGAGAAAAAGTGTTATTTTCCATTAAAAAATTAAATGTTTAAGCAAATGTTTCCTTCATTTACACTATAGTATACATCATACGCAATTACAAGCAATAAATGAACAAATGAATGAATGCATGCATGAATGAATGGAAACTTATTGAAATTCTACGTAAAACAAAATGATAAAAAAAAACTTTTTAATTTTTTTATTTTGAATACAAAATTGTTTTCTTTCAACACTAGCAACAACAAATAAACACTTTAATAGACAATTAAGGATTTACTGAGAAAAACTAACAATCAAGTGCAATTGTAATTACAATTACTTATTGAATAATAATAACATTTTAATTGTTTGTTATTCATTATACATGAGAATCTTCCTACAGGGCATTAAATTAGTTTTAAAGGCTTTAAAATGAGTGGCAAAATAATTGCTTTATTTTTTTGAGGAGCCCTTCTTGCAAGGTCAAGACCAAATTAGGCTTAGAGGTTAGGCTCAAATCAATATTCAACCCCGAAATCAGGCACTCCCTATATCAAATCATTCATACATACATACATAATTGGCCATAACAACCTTTCACTCAGGTTTACGGCCTAGCTTCTCAACACCACTCATGTTGTGTGCGTTAATTTTATACATGAGTGGCGTGACCTACCGTTTAAAGTCGATTCCGAATGACAGATTTTTTTGAGAAACTTTTAATGGTAATTTTATTTACTCTCAGAGTTTTTGCCAGAAATCTGCTGAGAGGAAGTCGCCGAAGAAATATTTCCATATTTTCGTTTTGATGTCTGACCGGGGACTCGAACCATAGCTTCGCGTCTAATAAGCCAACTCACTACCTACTAGACTACGGCGACTTCAAATCATTCCTGCTTCAAAATAAGTATTACTATTGGAAGATGATGGGATATTGCTGAAAATCTCCGCCAGGCACTGATACATGTGGTGACAGATAGTATCTTCCTCCTGTTCAGACCCACATCTCCCATAGAAGTCATTTGAGGGAATGCCAAATTTATTTCTTTTAATATCGCAGTGGCTTAAGAGAACCGCAATTGTGAAATGGATGACCATGCGGTTCATATCGACATCAGTCCAGCAGAGCCTAGTAATATTGCAATTGAAATTGAGCTTTCCTATAAAACCGCCGAAGAAAACTCACTTCCTGACGATATTCCTATGTCCTGAAACCGACATATGGGTAACCTTTGCAATGATAATAAATTTAGCTACTAGACTGCACTATCTACCAGTCGAGGTTAAGCTAGAAAGAACATATTCTTATTCTTGTAATGGGAGATCGTTGTGTATTGCTCACAGATAATATGATTACGACTAAAAACAGCTGAGTGTACCATGGAAACTTTGTTCGTATCAGCCAGAACTAAGCTCTTTCTTACTTTTTATTTTATTTTGCAATTGAAAATAATAAAAAACAATAATTTATTATAATAATATACTTCGAAATAATAATAAAACAAAAGACCAATAATAAGAATAAAATAAATTTTAAAATTTTATTAATTGACCCTAAAAAGCGACGAAGCGTTCATTTCGTTTTGAAAATCAAATAAAAAAAAAATAAATGGAAATTTTTTTTGATACTTCAAAACTTCCAAGTAAAACTGGTGGTATTGAACTCGCTCAAAAACAAACCCTGAAAATTAACTCCAGTGCAATACAATTGTAAACATGTAAATGTGTGTGTATGCGTATGTAAGTAAAAATGAGTTCTAGAATCTAGATTCTCGATGACCAGTGATATCCGAAATGAATAACAGTTATGACGTCAAGTCTTGAATTTAATTTCTTGTTTCTTATTAATTAACAAAATATTTAAACCTTTAGTACTTTATAAACAATAAAAAAAAATAAATAAAATTCGAGCAATAATCATAAATAGCAAAAAAAAAATAAATAAATGAAATAAACAAATGCAATAACTTAGCAAATAAATGAATGAATGAATGAATAAATTAAATAATAATTCCTTGTTATTGTACAAGCGAACAATTATTAAAGTTTGTTTGTGATATAATTGTAACGCCTCAATTATTTACTCAATAAAGGTTAAAACAAAACTAATTGCATTACAAATTTTATCAAATTAACAGTTTAACTACCGCATATTTAAGAAAATTGTTTTTACTTTGTAGGATTTAATAGAATAATTATTAACACATGTGCAATAATATATGTATGTACACCTACAAAGTATGATGGTACGCACATATGTATGTGACCAAGAGATGAGATTTAATGATTCTCAAGAAAGTTGAGATTGAGTCTTTATGTCTTATATAGGAAGTATTTTGTTATAATTTTTTTTAACAGAAATTTTTTTCGATTGAATTCAACTTTTGTAAGACAGTGTACCTCTAAATGACTCATGATTTTACTGAAAATAATAGTTTTTTTTTTTTTTTAATTTACTAAAAAAAATTTTAAATAAAATACAATAAACACGTAGATTTTTTTAAAATGTTCATCAAAAATGCGGAAATAAATGTTTTTTGTTTTTAATTAACAAATTTCCTTAAACGCCATACTCTAGTAGTTGAAGCTGATGACCTCAGCTGATATTTGGTCCGGATAATGATGGTCAGGGATGTTTGGTACTGGTGCTGATGTCACAAATGCTCTCGTTTTGGTACTCAACATAAATAAATAAAGTATAGATACATACATAAAGGATATGTGTGATGCGCATGCATAATTTCGTTGTGTTGCTTTTTTTTCTTCTTCTTTCAAGACATAAAAGTTTCATTTAACTTCTAAACTCGCAGGCCATAGAGTCGTTGATATTTAAAACAACCAGCAGCAGGCTATTGATTACGTGTGTCATACGTCGCAGACAATTAAATTGAAAATAAAATTGTATTGAAACTGTTTAGATATTCCGTGAACGTTACCAAATAAGTAAAACTGAAAACGATATTCATGTTTTATGTTCTTAAAACTTTTACAAAATTTTAATTAAGCAACAACGTAATACATTTACAACAATTTAGAGAAGAAAGAAAACGTCTTAAAAACAGCTACAAAACAAAGACACTTTGTTTGGCGAGACATTACTGAGACAGTGTTTAAATTTTTTAAAGGGAATACTTTTTTGAAGGCAAAGCAATAAAGCAATAAAAAAGGATAATGAAGCCTATTATGTCACGTTTTGTAATGTCCTTTATGGTTTTCCTATTATTCGCTGTGGTTGTTGTGAATTGTGATGAAAAGAATATTAATAAATTATTAAATAATCAAGTGATTGTTAGTCGTCAAATAATGTGCGTGCTGGAGAAAAGTCCTTGTGATCATTTAGGACGTCAACTTAAAGGTACAAACTATAATAAAAAAAAACTATAATATATAAAAAACAATACATATAATATATGTAAATATGTACAAATATGTATATACATATATGTACATATGTATGTGCTCATAACCCAGTTTTCATTTTATTTTTTTTTTTATTTCTGCAAAATCTTCTAAAGGTCATGCAAATTTTAATCATTTATCATTGATTCCATTAATCAATTGATACATACATATGTACATACATAATGATATCCAATATAACAACTAATGATTTTGAACACTTTAATCAGGACAAGTTTTTCTTTCTTTTTCCTTCTTGTTATAAATGCTTATTGAAATGGAAAAATTTCAAGTTTTTGAATCGAAAATTAAAATTTCCACTAAAATGCATTGGAAATTTTGTGGTTTTTATGTCCAAGACTAGTAGCAGCTTTTGTTGTTATTATTATTTTTATTTAAATAATATATGTACGTATGTATGTATGTAGTTGGATACATAAATTATTGCCATGACGTTCAAAGTTTATACAATTCATACACTATGAATTTGCCAATAAAATTTAAACCAAAAACAAAAAACTTCAATAAACATGTAAATTAACCCTTTAAGTATGATTATTTTATTTAAATAAATGCAAGAGCAGATATTTGAAATAATGAATTCTTTTTGGAAAAATGGCTTCCTTTTTCACTGCAAACCTTTATATGTAGATACATACATACATACATAATTGGCCATTAAACCCTTCACTCAGGATTACGGCCTAGCTTCTCACACCACTCATGTTGTGTGTGTTAATTTTATACGTGAGTGGCGGGGCCTACAGTTTAACGTCGACTCCGAACGACAGATATTTTGAGAAACTTTTTCATGACAGGTTTATTTATTCCCAGAGTTCTTGCCAGAAATCTGCTGAGAGGAAGTCGCCGAAGAAATATTTTCTTTTTAAAATTTTCGTTTTGATGTCTGACCTGGCATACGAACCCGGGCTTTACGTCTAATAAGCCAACCCACTACCTACTAGACAACGGCGACTTCATGTGTATAATCTTTTATTCACATACTTTAAGGGCCGTTACAAAACCTCAGGATGTTATGAGTGGTAATTTCATAAACGAGTGACGCGACCTACAATTTAACGTCAGATTTGAGAAGCTTTTCATGGGAATTACTTACCTTAGAGCTTTTGTCAGAAGACTGCAAAGAAGAGTCCTCTAAAACAAAAAGATATCATGGTTAAAGTTCCATTGAACTCCTATAGAGACTACTACTAGACTACAAAACGTTCAGAATTATTGAATATCTATTTTCCAATTTGTACAAGTGCGATTGTAGCACTTTAAATGCCTACAGATTGTTAACTGGAAAACTTCTTTAACTACTTTGATATTAGCTAACTCAGAGCCATTCGAGTGAGCTTCGAAAATGTTCAAATACCAAGAGAGCAAAAATGCGATACTTATGGACAAAATTTTCATCAGGTGACAATGACTGGTTTTAAACAATCACTATGATATCGTCAAGTCAAAAGCATACGTGATCGAAAGGCAGTAAGTCGGCGTAAGCTTTGACCAAGATAGGAACATGATACATGTATTGGCACAGAATCGAACACTATAAGCTGCAACCTGACTTTTAAATCCAAAATATACTGCGAACAAGTGAGTCATCTAAAGAATATACTCACGTATACTGTCGTTTTTGATGAAATATCAGTCTATGTTCTCGACAGACAGCAAGCAGTAATACCTTCTTCCAATATTAAAATTTATGGAGTACTTGTCAATTCCCCTATTAATGTTCCCTATTAATTTGCCCATTAAAATGTATTGGAAACTGAGTTTATGGTTTAAAACTTTTGACGTCATTTAGAAGAGAAATTGCATGTTTAAAATTATAATGAAAAAGCTTTGAAAACTTCACGCTAACCAGTCAGACAGACAAAACACATTGATCGTTAATACTAAGTAGTAGCAAGGGTCTATTTTACACATGACTAAGTTTGCCAGTCATTTTCACAGTTTTTTTTCGTTTTTCCTTTTGTTGTCTTACACACACACATATAATATATATTATTATTTATGTTTTTTTTATTGTTGTATTAAACACAAATGAAAATAGAATAATACATACATATATATTTATTATTTGTGTGTAAAATGTGAACTTTTTTATATTCCAGCCGCTTAATGTTCTTTAATTAATAAAATTTAATTTAAATAATAAAAAAAAAAGCCTCAATCTATAAAATCTATAAAATTAGGTGTAAAATTTTCAATTAAAATTTCAATCCTAAAATTAACATTTCATTAAAATTTTTATTTAATTTAATTACAGCTGCTCTGCCGGAAGTAATTGTACGTAATTGCCGTAATTGTTCACCTCAGCAGGCACAAAATGCCCAGAAATTAACAACATTCCTACAAACGAAATATCCCGACGTTTGGGCCATGCTCTTAAGGAAATATAAGACATAAATTCGAATACTCTAAACAATGGAGAAAAATAATTCAAATTAAAAAACAAAGTCGATAAAAATTTAAAATTAAAATATATTTTTAAAAAACATACATTTTAATCTAAAATCTATGCAAAAAAATAAAAAGAAATAACAAAAAATATATCGTCAATGTAAACCAGAAAAACACAGGCCGTTTAAAAGTTCCTAAAACACGTAAAAAAATTATTGAATTTTTTTAATTTTTAGCAAATTTTCATCACAAATTTATAAATAATACAAGCATGGATCGGTGTTTTCATTTCATTGGTAAAAAAGAATTCTTTTAAATTTCTTAAAGGTAAAGAAAAAAAAGCAGAATAATTGTTTTACTTTGACGATATGTATGTACGTATTGATTGATAACATTCCAATTGAGTGCTCATTTAACTGTACTGTATGTATATGTATGTGTACGTAGTATTTAACAAACAATTCGTTACCAACTAGACCCCAAAAGGAGTTTTATTGTCTGTGTGTGTATTTGTGATTTTTTTCTCATTAGAATTTAGCTGCAACAACAACAACAACAAGAATAAATTTTAATTATTAATTATGTATTGTAATTGCTTTAATTTTAAAGACTTTTAAAATGCATACTAAAATAAAGAACATTAAAAAAGAGAAATAAAGAACTATATAATGAAGAAAATATAAATTGAATATGTATGTACGAGTATATAAAGAACAATAATATTATTTTTGTTATACATTTTAATTAATTCATTACGATCCATTGACTATAAAACAAAAACATTGACAATGAACTCTAAGTAAACGTTGCGAATTTTAAATAATTATACATACACAGCAGCAATCAAACAACTCTGGTCACACTTGAACAATTCATTCAGTATGTATAGGTAGAGTACTACCCGCCCCTAACTGAAATTTAATAAAATAAAAATAATAGTAATTAATAGAGGATACTCCTACCAGACAGGGCACTATGGAAGAAGGTGCGATAGTTCAGGGACAGACGAATCGAAGTTAGGTGGAGGCAATTGTGATATGGTTTTCTGTAAGGAGCTCGGTCTCGAACTTCACTTTAGCTTAATGATACGGTAGCGTGTTTCAGGCAGACATTTTTGCTATCTTGAAGGCAATTGAGGCCGTACCTAGTAGATCCACTACAGATTCGAAATTTTATATGATATTCATTGACAGTTAGGCTGTCCTAAGGGCTATTGCGTCGGTATGGTGTAAATCACGGCTTGATCGAATCAATATTAATTATGTTCTCGAACATAGCGGTGTATGCTCGGTCATGAGACGGCGAATGCTCTCGCTAGCTTAGGTTCACTTTCTGAGGGCGATTTCATAGTTGGTCTTGATCCAGAAAATTAAGCCCATTCTCGTTTAAGGAGAATTTATTATGGCATGCGTGGGTGTGTGTTGTTTTCGTCTACTGATTTGTCTAAGATTTGTTTGGGTGTGTCGTCGGATGAGAAGAACGGAGGTTGTTGTCTGTGCTGCTTGATTGTGTTTGTTTGGCATTGTTGCGTATATATGTATGGTTGTGTGATAATTATAGGTTAAATAGTGTGTTTGAGCGTTGGTTGTTGTCTGTGGTGGATGTTGTTGTTCTTGCGTGTGAGGTGATGATCGGTTCCATCGCGTGTGTGTGTTGTTGCAATTAGGCGGACGGGACGGACCATTGGTCCCAAAATTATTTAGTTTTTGGTGAGGTGTGTTTGTTGCTAACGTGATGAATTTTTGAAAAGTATTGGTAAATTTATTCGAAGTGGTGAGTTTCCAGTGTAGTGATTTTTTGAAACGTGTGGTAAGTTTCCAAGGTGGTGAGTTTTCACAAAGTGGTGAATTTGTTCGGTGTGGTGGATAAAACTGAAATTCACCAAAGTGCCGTTTTTTAAATTTGTACTGTTTTACCATATATCTCTATACTAACAGTACAATTGACTGGTTTGTGTCAAGAATACATAACTTGCACTACCATTACCATTGCCACCAAAACATAAACTGTGTGTGTGTGTGTGTGTGTGTGTGTACAGTGTGTTAAAATTTAACATTACAATCGCTGTAAAACACTCAGTTCTTATTGATTTTAATGGAGTCCGATTCCATAACATTCCAGTTTCAAAAACAATGTTGCTAATTTTGTATTTAGGCCAATTAGTTGTGTTTTTTCGTTTGGTTTAGTTGAAGGAGAGTGAAAAATATAAGAAGAACCGAAGAGGAAAAGTTGCTTTTTACATCAGAGTGGAAAAAATGTAACATGGCCGAAATGTCTCCGGGTGATAAATTGATTAGTGGCGCTACACGCAAACTGGGCCATCTTAAGATGGCCAAAGTTATGTTTTTAATCATATCGGCCATCGTTTGTATAATCATCTTTTATGCCAATACCAGTGTAATTGGTAGACGGTCACTATTTGCCTTGTTTCTCAGCAGTCGTAATTCCGCGGCCACATCTGTGGCGGATAGCACTTACAGCAATGGTATTGGTGCAGAATCCTTAATGGGTTCGGAAAAGGAAACAGTACTGCCGCAAGACCGTCATTCTTATCAACAGCATAACGAACACAAACAGCTGAAAGTGGATTTGGAGGATTCACTCACTTACAGATCCCAAGATATGGCCTCCACAACCACCCGTAGAAGATCGCGTAAATCGTTAATTATCAAAACATTGCTAGTAAAACCCCCCTCGACGAGAAATGCCTCCGTGCAAATATTCAACTTAAGCTCAACAGTATTAGGCTCTGGAATTGGTACTTCCAGCACCGCCTCCAGCTCAGATTACAATATCTTTGTTATCTACACCAAGGAGAACTATCAACTACATGTCAAATTTGAGTTATTCATTAAAAGCCTGTTGAAATTTGCCAATTCGGGGGTGCTGCTGCATTTACATGTACTCACCGATGAAACGAGTGGCCATTCAGTAGATCAGATTTTAGAAGCTGAAGTACGTCGTTATAGACGTTCTATCATCTATAGCCTTTATAATATGCGTTTGTGTGCGGAGGAAGTGGTGGACATTGTCAATACTATGACTCCGTACTTTAGTTCAACGCCCAAATCGTATTACAGCGATTCGTTATTCTTTCTTTCGTTGGGTCTGCATCGCATAGCCGACGAGAGTATAGAACGTGCAATATTATTAGATTGTGACATAGTCTTCCGTACCGATGTCCGTCTTTTATTTAATGAATTCGACCGATTTTCCCCAGATCATCTGTACGGTTTGGCGCCGGAATTGACTCCTGTTTATCGTCACATACTCTACAGATATCGAGCCAATTATCCAAATACTGATTTTGGCAGTCCTTTCTATATGTCGCCAAGTGAAATGCATAACATGGTTTCGGACGAGTCCCAACATTCACCACACAAGTTAAGAAAATCCGATAGACATAGTCTGAGGCATGGTTATCCAGGTCTCAATTCGGGAGTGGTCTTGTTGCATTTGAAGCGTATACGTAAATCACAAATTTACCATCAGCAGCTACACGATACAGAAGTAAGAAAGCTTACCTCGAAATATATGTTCAAGGGGCATTTAGGCGATCAAGACTTTTTCACTTTACTGGGCTATGAGTTTCCCAATCTCATCTATCGTCTCGACTGTGTTTGGAACCGTCAATTGTGTACGTGGTGGAAGGATCACGGCTACAGTGATGTCTTTGATAAGTATTTCACTTGCAAAGGTCGCATTAAAATGTACCACGGCAATTGTAATGCTCGCGTGCCCGAATAATTGATTGGTAGCTAATATGTTTACAAATCATATATCGAAACCTAAAAACTGACAGTGAAGAGAACAAAATTTTGAAATCTGAACAAAGAAATATTCCTTTATAAAAGGATTGTTGTAAATACTTTGTTTTATACGCTGTTCAGAATTTAGGATAACGGTATATTGAAAACGTGTGTTCATTTACTCACTCGCTCACGAATCCACACCGATTTTTTTCTTTTAATAATCTCATCATCGTTACCACATCTCCTCTGAAGACAATGATTGTATCAACAATAAATTAGCCTTTAGCCCGTAGTTAGGTGTTATGATATATTACTTAAAAATAACAACAAAAAAAGACAAAACTTTGAATATTTACTTATTAAAACGTAAAGTAAAAGAAGAAAATAAAAAAAAGACGAAATTTAAAAGAACGAACATTAATTAGTAATTAGTTTTAATTTGTGATATTGCTCGTATATTATATACCACTACATACATATATTTGAAATATACAATAATAAGAACAAAATTAAAAAAAAAAAAAACAATACGTACTCGAAGAAAAATAAAAAAAAGAGAAAATTTATTTCTTATTCATAAAATAACTCTTTAAAATTATGCTCGAAATTTAAGTAGATTATTAAACATGTAACAAAACAATTATTATTATTATTATTATAAATTAGAGTACATGCAATATTATGTACAACAATAAAAATTATATTAAATAAAATGATATTTAAAAGAAAAATCTAAGCAAATAATTGCCGTATTATGTTTTATTACAACTGGAAGTCTACTGAGTTCTCAAATGACATTCGAAATTAAGAATTTTAGAAATTATTACATGATTTCCTTTGGCCCAGAATAACATTATGGTTTATTTAAAAATGCATATAAATACAACAAAGGTTACGTTATGCTGGCAGTTTGTTTCCAATAGGATTCACAGGCGTAACACACCAAATACGTTGGAGATTCAATTAACTACCCATTATTGCATTTTATGCAGACAGAAGTAAATCGACCAAAATTGTCTGACGAACTTTAAAACTATTGATTAATCTAGGGCATTTTTAAATGTATTTTATATTTTTAAAAGTATTTTATTATTTAGTATGTATTTTTTTTTCTTTTTAAAATATAATTCGAATTAAAGCAATTAATTATTTAATAAATGTACTAGTTTATTGATGATTGTTTCCACAATTAGCAAAAAATTATTTAACTTATACGTTACTGTTATTAAAATAAAAATAACTTATGAAAAGATATGATCTTTTTTTTCAAATGTATATTTTTTTATTTTGTTATATAAATTAAAGAACGTTTATAAACATATAGTGGCTAGCGAAAATCGTCATTAAAATAATTAAACTAACAAACAAATGATGATAATTCTTATTTAATTTGCAATAATGCAAAAAAAAAAAATTAAAAATCAAATTCATTGTTATAGTGTTTCTATCGGATGCTTATTCTGTTATTAGCTTTTTATTGCTTACTAACATTAATGCATTTTGTTTACTATTCTTTTATTTACTTTTAATTGTATTATTATAAAATAGTAACATCTTAATTCTATTAAAAAAAAATAATAATAAATATGAATTGTATATATTTATATATAGTTAATAATTGTACATATATAATAAGTATATATATGCGTATGTAACATATATATATGTATATATGTATATATATTGTGTAGTATAAATATATATGCATGTATATAGCTTGTGGTTAAAAGACAGAGAGAGAATTAAAGAAGGAGAAAAGAAAACTCAAAATCATAATATTTGTATATATATATATTATATATTTTTGTTTTTTCTTTAAAAATTATAATTTAATTAATTTTTTTTTTTTCTTGTCTAAGTTTTTGTTTTATTTCTTATTTTATTTCTTCTTTACTACGACTCATAGTTATTGAATAGTTTTTAATTTTAAATAAGACGTTTTAAACACTACATACAAACACAAGTAAATTTACAGAATAAAAAAATCGCTTATTTCGAAACAACTTCATTTAAATAATAAATAAATTAAAAAAAAAAAAAACATTACTTTTAAATTTTTACTAAAAGACGAATACATAGTAGTCTTGTGGACATTATTCGTCGGCATCATCTCTGGGATTAAGAAAGTTAAAATTAGATATTGTAAATTGAAATCAATAATGATCTTAAAACTTAAAAAAGAATTTTTTAATATTTTATTTTCCTTTTACTTTTTTTTTTTGAAGTTTAATTAATTTTTTTTTTTATAACACTTTATAAATACAATAGAATGACGAATTTCCTAAATGTTTAAATTAGTTTCTTTTTTGCATTTTTATCATTTTCTTTTGTTTTTTTTTTTTTTAAATACATCATTCATGTCAACAGTTTATTTAATTTTGTTTTTTAAATATCAACTAAACTAATGTTAATAATTTGAAGTGTGGTTTATTTTTAAATATTTTCGCTCAGCGTCTTCTAACAAAGTTCAATTTTAATATATATTCTTTTATTTTGTTAGTTTGCTTGTTATCAAATAAGATTTAAATTCATATTCAATTGTAAGGATTTATGTTTGTGTTGAATTTTTTTGTTTTTGTTTTCAGAACTTAAACTATGTATTTATATGAATAACATATGCATGTAAGATGGATTGAGTAATTAGTTGTTATAGTTGTAATATAGGAGAACAATAAATGAAAATATGTACGATGATTTTTATATGTGGTGATGTATGATTAATGAAAAATGTAATTTATTTATTATCAATTGCAGAAATGTGATCTGGTGGATCACTCCTTAAAAATCTTTGCCACATACGCAAGAATAACTTTTCCAAACCTTTGGCATATTGTGAACAGTCAAACAGAGGGCTGTCAGCGCGTGCTTTCCATACTTTGGCACGTAACGTTTTTAGATATTCACGATCTGTACCCAAACGAATAGAAATTTCTTGATATTCTTGCCGGGTACTGGCTATCAACTCGGGACATCCCAACGTAGCTAGTTGTGAAGCAGCCACTCTGTAATAAAAATGTCGCAACAATTAGTTATGAAATCCATTCAATTAGCTTAAAATTTAATGTATGTATATACCTTGATGCTAGCGTTTCACCGGGTAATGTAACAACTGGTGTGCCAGTCCATAAAACATCCATTGAGGTTGTGTGTCCATTACATAAAGGAGTATCAAGGCACACATCAGCCAATTGGCCACGGCGTACATGTTCTTCTTTACAGGCCACATTTGAAAATATAACGCGTTCAGGTGCAACACCTACAGAGTTGTCAAAAACAAAACAATCGTTTAAATTTCGAAACAGATTTATTCGTAAGCACAATACATACCCATTTCTTCTACGGATTTCTTGATATTTTGCTCTCCCACTGCTGGGAATCTCAATAGCCATAAGACTGAGTTGGGAACTGCCTTCAAAACGTTCATCCATGTTTGAAGTGTTAGTGGATCAATTTTATATAATTGATTGAAATTACAATATACTATAGCATCATCCGGTAAATGATATTGTCGTCTGGTGGTGATGACAATGTTTTGTGGCACTTCCTCCCCAGTAGCTGCCTTGTTGTTTGTCTGAGTTGTAGCCAAACCATTTTGAAGCACGACGCCATTGAGAGATGTCTGTACTTGTCCCGTAGCAATCATGGACACTATTTGTGTTGTATTAGGAAGTTCGGCCACTTTATGTGTAATTTCAACTTGTTTGTTTGCATTAATTATTTCGCGTATTTCCTTAACACCTGTGTTTTCGACTAGTGGCGATAAATCCGTGGCATTTATTACTGCCACATTGTCCGATACAGTTGATTGCGTTTTATCAGCGACCAAAATGCGTTCCTTTAGATGGGGGAACATTTGCTTGTGGTCTCCTATGAAGTAAGTGTACGGCATGTACGCCAATTTCTCACTATACTGATGGGCCAACTCCATAGGGCTCGTTACAGAATCTGTTATAATATAATCCATAAATGAAGCACCACTAGTACCAGGATAACCTAGCCACATGACCTGTATAGGAGCCGGCCGCAAAGCAAAGATCTCATTGCGTGCTCCCTTTGTGTAGCCGTTCATGTTAACCAATATGTGTATGCCATCGTTATAGATGCGATCGGCAGCTTTGCCATTGCAGGGTATCGTTGACAAGTCAATAAAGTGTTCTGCCTCTTGAGAGATCTTGGAGCGGAACGTAGTGCCATCGTCTGGACTAAGAGAATAACAGAAAATTTCGACCACACTGCGATCGTGAAGACCCGGTATAGATTGCATTAGATGTGAGGTGGGATGGTTGCCAAAATCGGAGCTAACGTAACCAATACGTATGCGTTCTGCATTGGGTATTTCTCGAGTAAACTTGTACGGAGGCTTATGAAGAACAAGAATTTTTTCTATACACAAATTAGCATGTCGTGCTGCAATTGCTTTGCGGAATTCATGCGACAACGGATACAACATCGAATGATGGGGATGTACAGATGGTAAACGATTCTTTTCCAGTTGTTCGGCAACAATGCTGACCAATTTTTTCATTCGGGCCTCATAATCTGTCCAGTCGCAAACAATTTGCAAGCAATGAGCCAAGTTGCAGTAAGCATCCGGAAAATCTGGTTTCAATTTCAATGCGGTGCGATACGACTGTATGGCTTCGGGAATGTTACCAGAATCCTTATGAATGCTAGCCAAATTACTATGGGCATCAGCAAATGCTGGATTTATTTGAATCGCTCGCGAATAACATTGCAAAGCTCCCGCCACATCTTGCAACTCTTTCAGAGTGTTACCCATATTCGAATAAGCGTCCGCAAATGTTGGGTTAATTCGAATAGCTTCCTTGTAGTGCATAAGAGCCTCTTTAAGTTTTCCTTGTTGTTGTAAAACCGATGCTAAATTTGAGTGGGCTGCTGCAAAGTCAGGAAATACCTCCAAAGCCTTCAAATATAAACGTGTGGCATCTTCGATAAAGCCTTGTTCGCGTTTAATGTTCGCCAAATTGTTTAGTGAATCAGCATGATTTGGACATAAACGTAAAGCGGTATTATAACATTCCTCGGCCTCTTTCACCTGTAAATTTTTATTGAAGTAAATATAAATGAACATTTTCCAATCGTGATATTAAAATATTAATAGATACCTGTCCCTTTTCTTTCAAAGCATTAGCCAAGTTACAATATGCATCTGGGAAATTCGGTTGTAATTCAATAGCCCTTCTGTAGGTGTCAATAGCCAAGTCAATTAGACCTTGTTCGTAGTAAACACAGGCCAAGTTTCCGTGTACGACAGCATTATTGGGCGATAGATTCAAAGCTCTCAAATATGCTGCCACAGCTCTGCAATTGAAATATTTCGAAAATAATTTAATATCATTTACGATTGCTCTCTCGCCGAGTTTTATGGAACGTACCTGTCAAATATTCTGGCTTCTTTTAAAACATTGCCTAAATTGATATAAGCGTCTAGAAAATTGGGATCCAAAGTAACAGCTTTCTCAAAGTGATGTATTGCCAACCAAATTTCACCCTGGGCATTAAATACACAGCCCAAGTTACTCCATGCCACAGCAAAACTGGGGCATGTTTCAATAGCTTTTAAATAGCATGCCTAATAGGTATTTAGAAAGCAAATTAATTGAATATTTAATATGGCTGTGCGTAGAGTTACCTTAGCTTCCTCCAAACGACCCAAGGCTTTTAAAAGATTACCCAAATCACTGCGCACACAATACAAATCCTTAAAATGTTTAAAGTTTAAAATAAATTATTTGTGTCAAGAGCAAGAAGAGAAAGAATTATCACTTAAAACTTACGGGATTGTATTGTAAAGCTGTTATATATGCTTGTACAGCAGCTTCCATTTCTCTAGCAGCTACTAAAGCTGCGGCCAAATTAATATAGCCATCTATAAAATCGGGCTTCAATCGCACAGCGCGTCTATAGTTCTCTAAAGCTTCTTGTAGTTGTCCACGTTCTTTGAAAACATTACCCAAGTTACTACGAATAAAAAGTACAAATTATTTAATAATATACTATATGTACATATTAGACATAGGACTCACCTGTATGCTTCGGCCAAGAGGGGATTTTGTTTTATAGCCAGCGTTGAAAATTGTGCTGATTTCTCTAAGCGTCGACATTGAAAATGTATTGATGATAATAGCAATAGCACTCCTGTATTTGTGCTATCTTGTCGCCACAATTGCATGCAATGCTTTTCAGCATTTTCATAATCAACTGCTTGATATTCACGATGGGCCAACTCTAAGAGACCTGAAGATAAGAAAAACAACGATTTTAGAAGTTTTCCATTATACATATACAATTAAAATTAGAATTCGAATGAAAGATAGGTTATTGACAAAGTTATTTACTGTTACTCATTTTGAAATATTGGTTGGATAAGGTTAGATTGAATTGACAGCCGCTTCGATGGGTATAGCTCCCTTGGGTCCTACAAGGTCCTTTTTAAATACCGAAATATAAACCGTTTTTTTAGGAAATTCGTATTACAAATTGTTAAAACAAACGAAAGTAGTACAGTCGTTTGTAGGTTAAGGATTTTGCGTTTAAATATTAAAACCACATTAGTTTTATAGAATATTTAAATAAGAGAACAGCAAATTGACATTACATTCATTATTACAAGGTTCTTTTGCAATCGTTTCAAGGGTAAATTTCTACATAAAAAATTTTTACAATAGACGGGAAGGCGACGTCAAAGAGGCAAAAGTCCAATACACAAACTCGCACATCCATCCATCCATCCATTCATTCGCTCCTCCATACACTGTTCGTTCGCACGCATATATAGCAACTAGGATGTGTATGCATTGGTGATGATGATGATGATGACGACGACGACGGCGATGGCTATATACACAAATACGATCTTTATACCGTCCAATGAAATCAACAACAATAACAAATACCAATAAAAGAGACAAAAAACAAAGTAGAAAAGCAAAGTGTACTAAACAATATATGTACGTGTAGTAGTATGTAGAATAGAATGAACCAAAATGTAAAGTAGAAACGAAATTAACTAAAATGGAACGCAACTCTAACCAATGAACATTTATTAGCAAGTCATCATGCCATTTCTCAAACACATCAAACACATGGCACAGGCAATGCGAGTGAGGTAGAGCAGGTACAATTAATGGGAATTGAAATAAATTTCATATTTTATAACAACTTTTGTTATAGAATCGTTTGAAAGTATGTATGTATGCCAGAGTAAAACGAACATTTTATGATGAAAGTATGTATGTACATATAGGTGGTACATTATTAAATCTATAGTTTAATTTTTGTTTTTTTTAATGTAAATGCACACACACACGCATCCGTACGTAAATACATACATATAAATACTACATTAGGGAAATGTGCTGTGCATTTTTATTCATATTGCACTTGTTTACAGTGCATGTGTTTGTATTGAATTGAACGATTAACTTGAACGTGTTTGTTCATATGTTTATACATCGGTTTCTATGTATTGGTATTGTTCTTTTCAAGACATCACTTTATTGTATGGTTAGCATTTGACTGTGCATACAACGTTAAGTCAGTTGGTTTTCGTTAGTTATTTAGACAACCGAACAAGCAGCCAACCAACCAGACTGTCAGTCACAGTCATCATATGTTATTTGAAGATTTTTATGCTTTTTTCTGCGCCTCTTATGCCCCACACTGCTCTAAACTGTTTGAAACTTTCTTGTGAAGCCTGACACGAGCAGTGGGCGGAGGGTGTTGAAGGCATATAAAGGTTACAAAAATCGAATAACCACAAACACAAAATATGTGATATATGTTTCTGTTATAGAATGTTGTTTTTATTGTGTTGCTCACTCAGTCCATATGACTAAAATAATGAAAAATATATAAAAATTCGAAAAATTGTTGTATTAGAAAAACTAAAGAAACGTAACAAATAAACGGTAGCATTGCAAGCACAGCGCATAGGCCATTATATCGGAAAATTTTTGTAAAACATACATATACAAACATAATCAAGTACTCTCGTCTATATACGCATACACGTTGTTGTTCTGTCATGCCAACTTTTTTTTAACAACGGTAAGCATAGAAAGGGGATGTTGTGGAATATATTTTTGCTTAGAATAGGATAAATAGTAAAATTCTAATTTTAAATTCATTATTTAGTATGTTAAACAAATTCTAAAGCTTGCAATATAAAATGAGAAGCAAGAAAACACTAACACTATGAAAAACACCCTGATTTTTTTAGTAGGCCTAGATTCGTATTCAAGAACTGCATGAGTAGAAGCCATCCGCCAAATGTTGTTCGATTTCATATTCTATTTTCGATTGTTTGTTAAACCCAAAGGCTTTTCCGTTGATATTGCGTTGGGTCAGTATACGTTCCAGGCGCCTTTTTATAAACAGTAATTCTTTATATTCATATTTCTGATAGATTTCCATATGTCCGCTAGAGCGTTTTTTTTTATGGAGGCTGAGACAAAACTCCACCTCGAGCTTAGCAGTATGGGTAAGTTTACAATTCCTCCATTATGACTACCTAACTTATTAAACAACAAATAATAATACATATTAACTACCATATTGGGTATATCGGATGGTCGAAAATACACTGACCTCACTTTCAAAATATTACAAAATGTAATAATATTCTTCACAGGACTTTTGTTAGAACTGTATGAGCGCATTACACATATATAAGGATGTATATAAAACATATATATTCGCATAATTGGCAACTCTGTGTTCAGTTTTTTTTTGCAGGCAAACACATATTAACATACCGATGTATTAGTAAAAATACAATACTCTCAGATATACACCACCACTTTAATCAAGCGCGTAATCATTTGCAATACATAGAAAACGAAATATATTCTTCAATACTAAAAAGGAAGGAGACAGGTAACCCTAGCGCATTACTTTTGTGTCATGTCACACAAAAATAAAAATCACCACCACCAAAAGTATAAAACAAACGAACAAGATTTTTATGAAAATTTTCCATTGGCATCATCCAAATGTATTAAGAAGAAACAAAACAATAAACAAACTAACTGACTAACGAATGGACAAATAAATATGATAATAACATACATAGTACATACATTGTATGCATATCAAAGAAATTATTTATTAGAACACTTACCAACAGATGATAAATTTTGGGTGTCATTGATCTTGCCCACTGTATTGCCTTGATTTTGTACCAATTGTGTCTGCTGCTGTTGTTGTTGGTGCGGCAATATTAATTGTTGTTGTGTTTGTTGTGTTACAGCCTGCTGTTGCAGTTGCTGCGTATTTTGATTTGGCGACTGTTGTTGATTCTGCATTTTCTCAATTCTGCAATTAGAAATACATTCTTCATTCGCTTGCACCTTTCTTTCTTTCTATATGAGCAGTAATAATAATAATGATAATAATGAAAAACAAAGTAAAATAAATTTATTTCTTAGCGTCGTCTTATTAAAAACAATACCTACATAAATAATGGCAATAATCATCGCCACTACTACTACTACATATTTTGTACTTTTTCCCTCTGTGTATGAACGTTTGTTCGAATATATGTATATTATATTTATTTTATATGTACATACATAACAAGTAAAATACAAAAATCAAATATGGCAAAAATAAATAAATAAAAATTATACCAAGTTGTCTTCGTCTCCACCACTTAATATTGTGTGTAAGAGACAGACAATCACACAGTCAATCTATACTAACAAAAAATATAAAAAATAAGCGATAAATACACAGCACCAACAACAGAGAGAAAAAATTGATTTAATTACACAAATCGTAATCTCCACACAAAACAGCTATAGCCGAACGAAGAAGAAAGGCGACGTTTTTTTTATAAAAATAAACTTTTATTGAATTTTTCTTCTCGCTAGGATGATTTTGTTTTAATTATTTTTGACTTCTTTTATGTTGAATTTCCTTGTCAAATACCGTTTATTTAATTTTCTTTTTGTTTACGTTGTGAAGCTTGAAAATTGACATATTATTAAATAACGTTTGTAATAGCTGTATCACCTTTTTCCACTTTTTTTTTTCTTCTCACTTCACTATGCACAGAATTAAAAATATTCCATTATCTGATTTATTGACCAACCACACTTGTGTCGGCGTTACCAGACGAAGTAGAACTGACGAATGCAAGATGGAATGACTGACAGCAATGATGACAATGTAGCGGAAACAAGTCTGCTTACAATAAAATTAGAAACATTCGCACGTATTGTCGTAAACAACATAGCTATAAAATAACTCAGCTTGATTCTACAAAATTTTATTATTCTTTATCTAAACCTCAAGCAGAAATCGCTTTATTTTACATCTATTATACGGCACCTACAAGTTGCGAAGTTGGTTTAGCGGTTGACCAATGGTTATTTGAAGGTCCACAACATTAGAATTTCAATCAACCGGCGACCAACAAGATAATACAAAAACAATTTACAAGTAAAGTTGGTTAAAAATCGAAAGGTATGAAAAATATATCCAACATGTGTATTCTACTGTGTTCTACAACTAATTCAAAAGTGTGGAGCCACATTGTCGTTGATACTCTGTTGTTCCATTCCGCTTGTTCCAATTGTTACTTTTATTTGCATTGTACAACATTTTGCAAAAGCGCATTTCTATTAAAACATAAACAATTAACATAGTTTACCACTTTGGCTGTAGGAATTTTATGTGAAATATATTTAAAACTAGTTTAAAACCTGGAAGCTAATTGAAAATATGGAAACAGAACTGCCCCACACCCGTATACGAACTATAATGAAGAGTTCACTGGATACAGGGAATATTACTAACGAAGTTCTATATTTAATGACCAAATCTACAGTGAGTACCCGTAATTTTAATCTGAACATAAATTAAATTCTTATTTCCATTTTTAGGAAATGTTTATTAAACATTTTAGTAGAGAATCCTACAATAATGCAAATAAACCAAACACTTTAAAGTACGAACATTTGGCCGAACTTGTACAAAATAAAGACAATTTAGAATTCTTGTTACAAATAGTGCCTCAAAAGATTAAAGTAAAGGATTTCAAAGCGCTGATAGAACAAGAGGACGATTCCAGTGATTCAGCTTCAGAAAGCGATTAAGTTGTAAAATAGAAAGCCAATATACGGTAATAAAATCCAAATTATTAACATTTAATAAAAGTGAATTTAAATTAAAAACATTTTGTTTTCGCTTTTACGTTTGGAATATTCGATAGCGTGTTTTTAGGATATATTGTAATTAACATGTTGTATGTATTTAATAGTATATATCGTTATTTCTTTTTATCTCGCAACAGCGTCTACTTCATGTATCATTTCGATTTTTCCTATTTATGCTGAATTTTACTGGTTTATTGATATGTGCCAAATTTAGAAACTGTCTTAAGATAAGCTTCATGTAATTTCTGCACAAATTCATCGTCGTTTTGTATTAAATAGTTAAACGCCTGCACAAACTGGTATTTGTCTAGAGGCTCTTGTTGCTTGGGTGTAATTGAAGAGAGTTTCAACGGTTCCACCGAAGAGGCCGCAGCTGGCTTATCGAACATTGTAGGTGGCATAAGTGCCGGCTTGTTAACCACCTCACCACCAGCGCCTGTAGCAGGCACTACTGAACTCGTTTGTGACAAACTCTGCTGCAAATTTAAGTTGGAAAATATTTTGCTCAGCGAAATTTGCTCTCCCGGTAGTTGGCTACTTGTACACGTTGCCGCTGTTAAAGCTTTTGCGAACCCAAAATCTGGTCCTCGGGATATAATAGGCTTTATATCTATAATACCACTACCTGGCCTTGGTGCTGGTTCCAGTAAAGAACATGACAAACGGTTTGTTATATTCTCTGTTGTCTGATTGTTGAACAATGGATTGTTGCCTTCATCGGTTGTGATAATGCCACCACTATTATTCAGCGACTGTAGGGAATTGGGTGCTATATCACGTTGTTGTTTCTCCAACTGTTCCACCGACAATGTATTAGGTAATATACGTGTTGTGAAATTCGATACCTCTGCCGTAGGTTTTGCCGATTCAAAGAATTTTAAAACATTTCCCGAAGCTATATTCTGTGTTGGTGTATGCTGGTTAACCATCTGACCACTGTTGATATTGTTTGGAGTTGCGGAATTGTTACTGTTGTGCTGCTGTTTATTCTGAGTACTGTTGTTAAATTCTTGCTGAGCATTCGACAACATTTTAAAAATGTTTACATTATTGTTCTCTTTTGCGTCATTTACTTGTGTAGAATTATCTGCAGTGGTGCCTGATTCACCGCTGCTACTGGCTGTCTGCACCAGTTGACTAACCAGTTTACTTATGCGATCACATTCTAAACTGTTATAAAACCAAAAACCTCTAATCCGTGATCTTTCATTGCGGTATAATAGAAACGGTGCCTGGGCCTGCAACTCCAATTGGCTGGTAATAGGCTCGACAAACGAGGTCGTGTTTAGGCGATTATTTATGAAAATACTGTGAAACGGTTGAGCATTGCGACTGTATATAAAGAAGGCTCCTTCAACATCGGTTTTCTCCCACTCGTTCTGCTCCGAGTTGAATATGTAGAATGCCACATGTGATGATGTATCCACTATGTCCTTGGCATAGGGATCTACTTTCTTTATGGCCGCTAAATTCATGCGTGTCTTACTTGTATCTGCCATTATTTTATAGTCTTGCACAAAGCTGATAGTAACTAATACTTCTTTATAACAAATTGAGACTATTTAAAAACTTCAAATTTCTTTAAAAAAAAAAGCTTGAAGTTGAAAATTTTCCTCTTCCTTCTGACTTCTTAATAGTTTTAGCAACGTTGCAAAATTACAAAACACTAGTTGTAAAATGTATAAAAAGCAGATAAGTTATATTAACAGGGCAACTACAAAATTTTATTTAACATAATTGTATTATATGTAGTAATGCATGTCAATAAAAACATTTATATTAACATTATTTACTTTAAATAATAGAGAATTTCTAATATTTGTTTATATTTTAATACTTTATAATAAGTTTTAGATTAATAACAGTTTGCTCTTTTATTGCCTGACTTATCTGGCGAAATGATTTTTCTTAAAATATTTTGAATAGCCTACATAAGCAACATGAATAATATGATTTATTTCTTTAAATAATTGATTCCTATAAATGTTCTTTTATGTTTTTAAACTTTATGTTAATTAGTAAATATTACAATTAAAAAATATAATATTTTACGCAAAAACAGCTTCAATCTATCGTCTATCTTTTGTTATTCTATTTTTGTTATTGTCACATGTAAACATGCACTGATAAATTCTGTTCCATTCCGGTCCATTTACATTCAAGTATTTTATTGTTTACATCGTATTTTCACAAAGTGCATCGCAAAACATTCGCAGAATTTCATAAAGCATTGAATTTTAATTTGTTTATTCTTTATAAGTTTTAATCAATTAATTTAAAGTAATGGATCGTAATAAACAATCTTCGTCATCGCAAAGAGCTCCTAAGAAAGTATCTTCACATACTGGGAGTGAATTTTTCGCATTGGGTTCTAAAGGCTACAGGGATGATGCAAAGGCGAAACTTGTTCCCATCAGCAAGACGTCCAGTGGATCGTCTGAACGGAAAAGGGAAGCCTCAGGACCTACAACATCGATGATGGCTGCTAAAAAAGCAAAATTGTCAACAACGGTCAGAGTAGCGGGTGATGTAGCCATAACAGCGCCCTCCAGTGAACTGTGGGAACAGATGGCAACTGATTGTGATTCATTGGACATAGTAGAGACCGTGAGAGCAGCAGCCGAACAACACGATACCGAAACATTGGTAAGAGTTATATGTGGCTGCATTAAAAATTTAATATCATCATACGCAAAATCAAAGCCAGATACTGTGGCTATGTTGGGTATATTATATTTGGCAAAATTGCATCCAGATTATTTTGCAAACGACATTATAACCTCTGGCTTACTGCATATACTTAGAAGGGATTTTAATATAAAAATCAGGCAAACTTCTTACTCCCATGTTTTGGCATGTAATCTTCTGGCAAGAGCTTACAGTGATAAACAGCAGTGGCCGGAAATTTTTATGCGCATATATATAGAAGATGCTATAAATGATCGATTTTGGTCGGACAATAGTCTGTGTGCGCCGTTCATAGAGAATATAGCTGCGGCGTTTAAAACACGTACACCGCAATTGAATTGCATGCAACCAGAGTCGGGAGCAACTAGTGGTGCAGGCACACCAACCACCACAACTCCCACACAGTCTGCTCCACAAACGTTAGCGCCAATAAATATCGATGATGATTCCTGTGATAATTCTGAGGCTAGTGGCTCGGCCAAACCCTCAGATTTTAAGCAGGGCTGTGAGACATATTGCGAAGTTAAAGATCGTTACATGGAATGTGAACGTATTGTAGAGAAATATGTTACAGACGCCATTAAGGAGCAATTGAATAAACGCCAGCAACAAGAGTGCTATACTCGTAACTTTTTAAAATTTCTTTGTAAGACTTCTGGTCTGGTAGAAGTGCGTCATATGTGTATATCACGTTTGGAACTGTGGATACATAATGGTAAACTAGTAAAGTTTGCTCAAGAGCTATTGTCGTATATTTGCTTTAATGTAAGAGCTAAGTATTTTAAAGATCACGAGGTTCTAGCAATTTTAGTGAAGATGAGACTAAAAGCCAAGCCTTTGATAAATTTCTATATGTCATGTATAAAGGAAATGATACGTTTGGAGCCCGGTATACTGAATGTCATCTTGAAACTTGTCGTACAAAATGAATTATCGAATACTAGGAATCCCAATAATATGGGCATGTTGGGTAAGTACAAAATTTCAAAGTTAGACGCATATATTGATGCATATTACTCTTTACCTTGTTTTCTACCAGCTACTATGTTTCAAGCTGCTCCTGATGATTCCGCTAAACATCTTGCTGAAATCTATAAGGAATTTCTGTTGCAACGTGACGACTGTCTACGCACTCTTCGAGTCTTTCTGCGTGAATTAGTGCGTATGCTGCGCAATGACATTAATTTGGTGGTGTTTTGCAAAGTTTTCCTTAATGGCCGACCCGAATTAAATAAACAAATAGAAAGTTCAGAATTTCGTGAGCGTATATTCCATTCTATGGTCGACATAACATGTCTAAGCATGTTGTTGTCAGTGTCACCTCAAGTCCGAGAAGCTAGCATATCACTAAGAGTAACTAAAGACAATGCGGCCAATAATGCAGTCCTTTTGAAGTTTTACAACCAAATGTGTCAAATTCAGTTAGATTGTGTATCATGGATGTACGAAATTGTGCCTGGGCTTTTCAAACTGCAAGCAGGTGAATTTTACCAAGGCTTACATAAAATATTATTATTGGAAAATGCAGAGCAGTATTCGCGTTATGATCAGTGGCCGTCGGAACCAGAGAGAACTACTTTGTTGCGTTTGGTCTCGGAAACTCCTATTCATGAGGATACCCTTTTGCGTATCATATTGATAGGAATAACTAAAGAAATACCTTTCACTATTCCCGATACATTTGACATAATTATTTCTTTAATCAAAAGAGCTTCAACAATGCGCATTACTAACTGTCCAGTTGTGCAGGCGAATAAATTCGATATCATTGATTTCCTATTTAGTATGGCCGAATATCACCATCCGGAGAACATAAATTTACCTGTGGACTATGAACCACCCAAATTGGCCATCACTGTATTGTATTGGAAAGCTTGGCTGATTATGCTAATGATTGCCGCTCATAATCCTTCAACATTTGGAGCATTTTGTTGGGACCATTATGCCACAATGAAAATGTTAATGGAAATGTGCATAACGAATCAATTGAACGAAACACCCATAACTAAGGAAGAATTGCAAGTAAGTGTGAAGTAAAAAGTTCACGTGAGAATATGAAGTATTAAATACATTTTTTTATTTCAGGTATGTGCTATAGAACGTAATTTCATTGTAGAATTTGAAACATATTTAGCTGCACAAACATCGCAAGCCGTGATTACCGAAGAGAACGCCATTCTAACTTCTCAGTTAATGCTAATGGATCCCATGGGACCCGTGCGGCGAGTGCCTAGTGGTGTTTTAGAACAACTGCGCACTTTAAATAAGTCTTTAAAAATTGGACATTTGCTGTGTCGCAGCCGTAAGCCAGATCTTTTGCTTGACATCATTCAGAGGCAAGGAACAACACAATCGATGCCTTGGCTATCTGATTTAGTACAGAATAGCGATGGTGATTTCAATCATTTGCCTGTTCAATGCCTTTGCGAGTTCTTACTTTTCAATGCAAACATTATTAGTGAGGAAAATAGTCGCGATGTCGAACTGGTCAATTTCTTACGCAATGTTATCATCGATCCTTCATATGATAAAAACTCGGTATGTGAGATTTTGGACTATATATTTAGACGCCTGTGTTCTACAGTTAAACAAACACGCTTATCGGCCTTACGAGGCTTGAAGATTATATTCAAATGTTCGGACTTAAGTCCCAATGAATGGCTTTTAAGCGCTATACCTCAAATACCTCATTTTAATGACGTACGTATTTTCCTAATACCCCAACTAAGATCTGCTTGCCAAGTTGAAAACTCACCCGATTTGGTTATGGCTTACATACAATTTATAGCGGCGAATACTTTGGAGGACTCAGTAACTGATATGTTAGATCATGTTATTGATATGGCCCAACTGATAGTGGAACGTAGTACAATGTTCCAACACATTATACCATTGCCAGAGGGATCACCGCCCACTATAGCCAACGAAGAGTTGGCCAAAATAGATGAAGAGAACCGTTTGCAGACTTTAAAATGTTTGTTTGTAATGTTTAATAATTATATTATTAAATTGGGTGACCATCATGAAACCTACCAATGGACGGACTATCCCGATTTATTAATGGTTCAGTTTAATGATGGCGTTCAGCTACCTTTGCACTTGAATATAATACATGCATTCATTATATTGCTTACTCACTCAAGCAATCAAATGCCAGAATCTATACCAATATTGGATTATTGGTTTCCTTTGGGTGGCAATGTGCCCATAGCTTATATACCCAATATGCCGCATGAACCAGTGCAATTGCTACCTGACTGGCTGAAACTCAAAATGATACGTTCTTCTGTAGATCGCTTAATTGAAGCGGCGATTCGCGAATTAACTCCCGATCAAATTGTATTATTTGTACAAAACTTTGGCACTCCTATAAACTCCATGTCAAAACTATTGGCTTTATTGGATCATGCTGTCATCGAGCAATTTGACACTGTTAAAAACGCCATTTTAAATAAGGCATATTTGGCCCAATTAATAGAAATTCAACAGGTAAGAGGAGCTAAAAATGGACACTTTACAGTACAAGCTTTGGGCTTGTATTCTCATTCTCAAACTGTAGCTGACAACCCCAAGATTAAAAATGATGTATTGGAATGTATAGAGTTAGAGGAATTAACGCCAGCACCCCCAATTTTGCCGGCAACATCGAAATCCGTTGCAGTTGCAACATCAACTAAAGAAGCTGAAGAAATCATATACAAAGTCTTGAAATGTCCCAGTACCAATCCGTCAAATGAGCAAGATTTTAGGATTTTATTACATCAACTTTTAAATAAGGACGCTTCTCATTTGCATCAATGCTTTTTGAAAACTCTTAATCATGGAAACATGGAAAATTTGCTGGTTAATATATTGGAACCAAAACAAATAATATCATTAACGCGAGCAATAATCAAGATAAACCCACAGGCCATTAATGAGAATTCAAAATTCTTTAAATATTGTTTGCTTAATAATCACAAAGATACAGATTCTACATTATATACAACAAGTCTGCAGAACTTGTCTAGAAGTTACCAACAGCATTTGGTTAAGCCTAAAATCCAAAATAAACCGTCTAGTTTGACACTGCAACAGATGTTAAGTCAGTTCAGAAATCGAATGAAAAATGCTGCTACTGACACGCATACATTGTACAGTGACGGCATGTTGGTCGATTTACTCTCAGACTATGATCCAGAACTTTCCTGTACGTATAATAAACAGGATTTACCATTTTTGTTCTCGAAATCGTCGGGAGACTTTCGGTTTTATTTATTATCATGGATATGTCACGAAACTAATTGGGATACTATCATATCTACCTTGGAATACCTTTTGCAATGTCGTGATCAAGATTTGGACTATTCATCCGTTTTAAATTTTGTACAAGCAGTAATTAACAATCCGAAGCTGTGGCAAGGCAGAGACCGTTGTGTGTTGAAAGCAGATCCTACAGAAAATATGTTTTCGCTTACCGACAGTGAATTAAAAATGTTTACTGAGTTCATATTGAAAGAGGGAGAATATGAACTGAAAAATTCAGCATCTCAGTATGCTTTCTTACTGTGCTGCCGCATCAATCTATTGTTCCGCGTGTGCAACAAAACTACATCGAATCTAATAAAGATTATAGAATACGTTTTCGACTGCGATTGTTCGCAAAAATTGCGTGCAATGGTATTAAGGCAAATGTATTTAATGTATCCTTCCATTAAATTTATTCGCAGCCATCAACTAGAATCGTATACGGATAAATTGCAAAATTTAAATGGTTGCCAAGCGGATAAAGTTTCCAACAATTTAATAACATGCCTGGGTAACTTATTTACCAAAAAAGACTTTGAAACCTTTTCCAGCGATACTGAATTGTTAATACGCAAGATGGCCGCTTCACATCCCGCATTATTTTTACGACAAATGGGCGTTTTATCTTCTCTGATACAAGGACGGGGGCAGTTGAGTTTACGCGTCATTAGAGATGAATACCATATGCATCGCTTTATACAGATTTTAAGAACTTTGGAACTCTTGCAGCCTTTATGCTTTGATGACATTTACAAGGAGGAATTCCAATCGGCCTTGGAGTGTTACTTTACATTCTTCAAACAATACAGCAACGTTAAAGAATCATATCACATTCTGATAAAACTTATCGAACTATTACAAGCCTACATCAATTCCAATCCTTCGTCTGCTTTGGTATTTATAGAAAAATATGTTGATGTCCTCATGGATTTAGCAAACCGATACAATTCACTACAATCTCTGCATCAATTGGTGCAGGGCATTACATTGTTGCAGCAGAAATCATCGACAACGTCAGTTACAAATGTCGACAATAAGCAAGATTTCGATTTTGAGGATACTTTTGGACAAGACAATCGCAATGCCCAAATGCCAACCCCCATGGAAACGGATTGCTCGGAGTCTTTGTCGAATTACCAATTATCCAACTTGGATATTAACAGCCGTGGAGCTGTTACATTTGCAATATCTGGTTCAATGAATAAATCATTTTCCATTTCACCACATTTTGCAAACCTTATCAAAATTGTCAAGCACTCCAGTGCTGAGGATACCATTTTGGGACCCTTACAGGAAATTGAAAGTTTCACTTCTAAACGATTTAATTTCCTAAGTGAACTATTTGATAGACTATTGGAGTTGATATTCTCGCCGAGTGCTCAAATAAGATCGAATGCATTTATTTTATTAATACGACATTTAAAACACAATCCCGGTCGTTCGGATGTCAATAGATGCGCTCTTAATGCTTATATACAATGTCTGCGAGATGATAATCCATCAGTGGCTGCTACCGCAATTGATAATTTATCCGAAATGACTTTATTACTGCAAGAACATGCCATCGAAATACTTGCTGTGTCTTTTTCATTGGGTATTAAATCTCGTTTGAATACAAATTCGCAAATAAAACGAGTATTACAGACGATTATGCTACAACATGGATATTAAAGGAACTGCAGGATGACCTGATATTGTGCAAACGACAACATGATGTGGATGTTGTTTTCTTCTTATTGTTTGATTTTCTCTATAACTTTGTAAACTAATAAATAGACCACCCTAAAGTATGATTATTTTAAAAATTGTGGAGTATTAAAATTATTTCTTTATTATTTATTGCCCATACTTTTTTCACTTTTACTTGCAATAGAAGATGATGATGTTGTATTCGAACTACTACTGCTGCTGGGTGTTGAATTTTGTGCTGGCTCACCCATATCCAAATGTTTAAGTAAACGATATAATGCCACTGCTTCCTTAATACGATTGAACACTACACAAAATGTTTCAATTTCAATGAATAGTTCCTAAATATAATGGTAAAATATAGATTAGGTTTTTGGCGCTGAATGTTTTAATAGAATCAATATGTATTACCTTTACATTAATGATCTTATTTCTTATTAGAGATTGCAAGAAAACACACACTAAACGTACCAGACGCGATTGCATGTATTTATCCTTGACATTTTCGCAAGACGAAATGCAATTACTAATATATAAATGTATGAATTCAGTGGGTAAATTTACAGAAGTCGTTAATCTGAAATGATTTAGAAATTATTTAAATTTTGTCGTTTTAATCGATAGTAGATTAAATAATATCAGTGAAATAGCCCCTTCATTTAAATATTGTTATTTTTTGTTATTTCAAAACTAGTTTTATATTTATGAAGATTATTTATTTTCTTACAGATATGATAGTTTCATTTCAGTATTAAGCAGAGACTACTTATTATATATAATTGTAAAGCTTAAAGGGAGCTATTTATTCGATAGAAAAGCGTTTTTACCTGTTGACCACTTCCATGGAGTGCAACGTTATATCCATATTGACCAATACATGAAAATACTCAGTTATCTCTGGAGAGTCCATAAGTTTAACTAAAATTTCAAAGGAAACCATAGGATTGTTTTCAACCAAACGCGGTAACTGTTAGAAATATTCACAAAATTTTTATATCAAATGCTGTTTTATGCTAAGGAAACATTTTCTCACATACATCTTCCATGATGGAATACCATGCTTACCTTATCAGGCGTTAAACGTATCTGATGGACGAAAAATGGATTCTTTACTAATTCGTTTAGTAATAATTTCTGATCTTGTAGATTTAAGGGCTGACTGAAAGCCAATTCCATAAGTTCTCTCGTATTGGTGCTGATGTGGTTACTTTTGTCATATTCCACTTTCTGGTTAAACGATTCAGTAAAATCAAACCATATCAATTCTGATTCAAAATCCAGTAATGGTGGAGCAATTGAAAAGAATTCGGATACGGGAAACTTATTTGAAGCCATCTTTATTTACAATTATTTTCTAACATAACTTCTTTACAAATTCTAACAAAAAGAAAAAAAGACACAAAATTGACTAAAATTTTAGTTTATTGACAGTTGATTAAAAATAATAACACAGCTGTTAGCTCAATACAAGGTGTTCCAAAATTATGTGATTATAAATCGTAATGTAGTTGCCAGATCATACAAATAACAAATACGGCGTTTTTAATATAAAAATTGCGTTATTTTTTACGTGTCATGTAAAGTATAAAATGTATATAAAACATATGAGGTTTATAAAAACATATGAGGTTTTTCTTCTTCTTTATTTATTCCATCTGGAAACATAAAGCCTTAATAACATTTTTCTATTGGAAAGACTTCAGAAAGCCTGAAACAATGTGCTGAGTGTGTGTGCCGACTACTTACACGTGTTAACAATGGTCCTGCCGGTAAGTCACTCAATGTACTATTCTTCAAGCAAGTCTTAATGCCACATGTCACCACCCTGACAATCATATCCTTCCAGACAATATGCTATATACTTTTGTAGATATATCAGAAGCTACCTACTGGACATTCAAAACTCCATATCCCCCTTTTTAAGCGCTACGGAAATAGCTAGCGTCCAAAAACCATAACATCAGTTTGCTATGGAAAACGCAATTACTAATTATGGCCTGAGAACTGGAACCTATTGGCTTATAATTGAAAATGCCGTCATGCACACAAGAGCACATTGAGAACGTTATCTATGGACTTACTTTGTTCGGAATCAATATATAAAAAGGCTGGATTTTTAATTTTATTTTACTAAATTTGTTTTTGTTTTTATTATTATTTATTTATTTATTTACTATAACATTTTCATTTATTATCTTTTTACATAAAATTAAGTTAAAATAGTTTTAATTGCATTTTTCTTTTCATTTGTTTTGTTGGGTTTCTTTCATTATTATTATTATTATTAATTTTTAATTTCTTTTCTTTTTTATTATTATTATTTCATTTTAATACCTAAAATTACTACTTGAATATTAATTGATTCAAAAAGTTGCCTAAGTTTCAAATATTACAAAATTGTTGTTATCATCTTTTTTGTTTTTGTTTGTTGTTTTGTTTTTTTCTTTTGTCATTGGGGTGGTGTTTTTAAATTTTTTTTCGGTTTTGTTTGGTTTTGTTTTTACTTCTTAAGAGTAAATAGTTATCACTTCACGCCCACCTCCTCTTACCATAAGCACCTTTTCCAGTCCTTCTGTGAGAACTTCCAAAAATTCCATATCTGCAAGCGAAGCAAAAATTTGAATATTTTGAATACATATGTACATATGCATGTTTCTAATGCCTAGAAAACATAAGATTTTGTTACTTACAGTTGCTTTCACGAGCTGGATTAATATCCTTGGGTGGACCAGGTAAATTCATAATAACCAATTGGGCATCTTGTGATTTATTTACAATAACTTCGTTAAGTTTAACAGCCGTGTGCATTCGACGTACGTTCATTTCATTTCTAAAACGGTCAACATTTTAATTCATGTATTTGGATAAGATACAAATAAGAAATTATAAAATTTATTGAAGTATATTTATAGGCTTTTAATCCTGGTCTAAACGTCATCGGCATTAAGATTTCAAAAGTTTAAATTACTCTTTCGTTAGGGATCTTATTTGTCGAAATATTCGCCTTAAGTTGTACTTACGGTTTCTTCTCTACATATTCATCATTGCTGCCGTCGCCATCGTCATCGTCATCATCATTGGCCTTTTCCCTATTATCACCATTGGCTTCATAGGCTTTGCTGGTATCGTCATCTTTCGACTCCTATAAACATTTAGCCCAGATCACAACAATCAATCATTCAAACAATATTACAGAGCAATGGTAGCAAAGAAAAGGGGGAAAAAAAGAAACAGAAACAGAAAACGAGAAAGAGAAATAATGGGTGGTTTCGATAGGTTAGTAATGGCAAGGAAAATTTGTTTTGTTAATTTGAGTAGAACTGACATTTTCGTGTTTTTCTTCTACTGTGGGATCTGCAAATCGGACTTTGGATGATGTTTTCATACTTTCATGATGATGATCAATTATTGTTTGTACCTATAAAATTAAACAAAAATCATAATAATAAACTGTTGTTTAAAAAAATTATCTTAATTGAAATTAGAATTAATAATATACATTTCAAAAAAAGAAATAGTAATAAATTAAATTAAAAATCTATTTAAATAAATAAAAATTAAAACGAATTGTTTTATATTTTTTTTTATATAACCATCACCAATTAATCTATGCATATTGAACTAAAAACCATACATAATACAATAAATTTACAATCATTTAAGAATTTTGATACACGATTTAAGTGGCTTAACTTAAGCTAAGACTAACACACATACAATTTCAGAATGGGACAGTTTAGCTAATTTGATTTGTGGATCTTAAGACTCAGTTCATCAAATTATTTATAACGGTAAATGCCTTATACAGCTAATATGTCTAAATGCTAACTAACATAAAATTAAGATTTCTAAACGCAAAGAAAACTTTAAATTTCATGCTTTTCTTTTTTTTATATAATTTGGTTGAAACAAAAGAAAAAGAAAAACAAAAGAAAAATAAATTAAAAGTAAAAGTGCTTTAAATTAACCGTTAGACATACAGGATGTGATAATTTTAATAAATTTTCGTAACTCTTACCATTCCTTTGTTTACTTTCTTTTTTACTTTTGTTTCTTTCAAAACAGTACCCCATGTATTACCGTAGTTAAAGCCAATTCAAGGTTGTTTTGTAGTAGGTTTTTTGTTTTGTTTTTAAATTCGAGAGAAAGTTGGGAGTACATATATTAATACTGAAGAAATTTGCAAAGGAATTGAAACTTTTGGGTGACAAATTGGGGTTAGGTAAGATAGGAAGAATAGGAAAAGGGTATCATACTTAGATGCCCCACTTGAATTATGTGCGAGATGAAAGCTAACAGTTAATAATGAAAGTTATTAGGCTGCTTAATAATAAAGCTTAATCATTGCAACTTCTTTAAAAGTAATTGTAGTAACCAGTTACTGTCCGATATTTTCTTGTCAACTGGATTTATTATAAATTATGTTCGCATAGGATATAATGCAAACGGTCTCATAAATACCGTATGATGCAGAAGGCTTTATCGAACTCCAATGACGTATTTAATGTCATTCTTATCATTCAGCTATAGTAGGTAATAGGATACAAATATTTCAAATAAAAACTATCACACCCTGTATAATTTACAGTGGTACGAAATGAAAAAGATTCATTTAAAAAAAAAAAGACAGCCAGAGAGAGAGAGAGAGAGAGAGACAGAAAGAAATGAAATGGTAAACAGAAGTGCATGATTTGCTATGCAGCGAAAAATCTTTATAGTGGAGCGAAATAACGTTTTGGGGTAATGAATAATGGAAAATGACATTTGATTAAACCAGCATTGGTATGGATCAGCATTTACTTGAAATGTTTTGATGCTATTTGATGAATTTTCACTGTCAAGTATGAGAATATAATGAAAGAAAGAAAGAGATAGAGATAATATGTAAAAACATGATGAAATACATACATTCTTTAAAATGATGAACAATAAACGATTACATACATTAATGAACATCTTAATATACATTTGTATGAAAGTGAAATGTTGTTTACGAGCATATATACATACACATGTATATACATGCATAGATGGCCAAGAGAAAGGATGAATGACTGAATGAATGAATGAATGAATATGCGAAGAAGAAAGTGAATCATGATTCATGTTCTATGGATACATAAACGTCGAGTGCAAGTACAGTAGATATATGTATTAACATTTAAAACAATAGTTTATAACAATAGAACATTAGAACAATAACAATATCTGTGTATAAAGTACATAATAAATATTTATGTAGAATATATGTATGCATGATTCTTATTATTTTTTTTTTTGTTTTAAGATGAATGCAGTTATTGATAGAAAAGACAGATAAGGATAAAGTATATTAAGTTTTCTTTTTTTTTTGTTTTTTTGCTGTTGTTCTTATTATTATTTTTACCAAAGGCATTTTGTCCTCCCCAGTTGTTGATTTCTTGTCCACTAAATTCTGTATTTATATTCATTTTTTTTTTGCATTTTGTAACGATTTTGAAATTGATTTTACAAAAAATAAATAGGAGTAGTTGTAGTTGTATTAAAATATTTATATATATAAACAAATATACATACGGTTATAGTAAATAATGAAAATATATAATAAATGTTTTAAATAAATGACCATAATAATTCAATATAAAATAAACAAAACAAAATATAACATAACAGAACAGAAAACAAAACCCTACAAACTGTATTGAATAACAGATCACTTGACATGATCACCACAAATAAATAATAATATATAAATAAATAATTGCTTTTTGAATTCATAATTTAACACAAAATAAATATGTATTACAAAATCAGTGAAAACAAAGTAGACTTAAAATATACGAAACTGAAATTGTAATTGAGTTTAATTTAATAAACATGATCTGTGAGTGATTGAATGATGTGTTAAATGTAGAACTGTTAGTGTCAAACGAGGGTATCTGGTATAAAAAAAAGGTTAAAGGGCACGTTCGCCCTTTAACATTTCCACCACCAGTTATTTGTTTTAAAAATATTTCCTATCTATCTATGTATGTATATAAATCAGTAGTTAAATGAAATTTTGTACATACGACTTTGGTTTTCTCAATGCGATTCAATCTTAATTCACGCAACATTTGATTTCTTTGCTCCATCATTAAGGTTCTTTCATAAGTGTAGGCAGAGATGTCACTGTTCATCTGTAAGCATTACATGGCAATAATTTAAAGAATCGATAAATAACTTTCGGGACGAGAGATAAGGGAACAAACCATTTCAACGACTTCAACTTCGGCTTCGATACGTAAATGATAGAGGAATGTTTTGAGATCTTTCTTCATTTGTATTGAATTATCCTCCATTTGGGCTACGGTGAAGATTCTCAATTTGCAGTTGCGCCATGTGCGATGTTGTTTCAAAAGGAATGGCAACAACATTAAAAGACCACCATCGTGCACGATCCACCAGATGTCAATGTTACCGCCAATCTTAAAATCAGGCTGAGTTACAACAATAATCCGATGTCGACAGCTAATAAAACGTTACTTACCTTGTGATTGGACTCCGGGAAAAAGTTAATACCTTTGGGTACTAATAATGCCATATGGCAGGCAGCGACTGTGCGTACAGTTTGTATAAATATTTTCCAGCTCTGTTTACCCTCCTGACGCCAACTGTAGGGCCAGCCCACGATCACAGTATTGGGTTTCATGCCACCCAAACCAATTGTTTGTATACTAAACAAAAACAATGTTAACCAATGATTCTAACACATGTATGTTTTAAATATACTTACACTGAACTTAGACCTTCACCAATTTCTTTGGCCACCATAACGTCACAAAAACCTTTAACCTTTTCATCGTCCATACACTTGCGTAGAGCCTGTTTAGCTTCTATGGCACGATTACCAATTTTCGTATGATCACCCTGTATGACAGAGACACAGATGGTCAAGCCCTTACCGGCTTTAAGTTGGGTGGCAAATGCGAATATTTTACGATATTTTGGCATACAATTGTCATTCAACTTGGAAAGTACCAAAATCTGAGGACGCCAATTTTTTGTATGGGGTTGACCTTCTTCCAAACGCAACAATGAGTATCTGGCAGCAGTAAGAGCCATACCACGTATACCATCACCCCATTCCTTTTCGGCTCTTATTTATGAAATTATTTTTGTTTTTTGTTTGTTTTTAATAACTGAAACAAATCAACAATTCGTTTGAAACTTACCCACGATATTCGATATATTTATAGATCACAACGGCCATACCCATGGCAATTAAGGCAAAGTACCAAGATGTCATAAACATTACAGATATACATAGAGTAAGGCCTATTAGAGACAATGACCAGTGATAGTATTTAAAGCGGGGTCTCCAATTCGGTGTTCTCAATAGAGTCTGTACGGCACAGGCCAAATTAACAAAACCGTAACACATTAAGAAAAACATGGACAATAGTGGAGCCAATAAATCAACATTTCCTGTAAAATTACAAAAAAAAAAAAAAAAAATCAAGGTATACATCTCTTACATTTTCGATAAAGTTTCCTATTCATCTTACCCAATAGTATACCACATTGACAGATAACTATGGTTAAGAGTAAGGCTCTAGTGGGTTCACCACGTTTGGATGATTTGGCAAATGGTGCCAAGAATGGTATAATCTCATCGCGAGCTATGGCCTGTAAGAGCCTAGGTGCACCAGTTAAACTCTGTAGACCGGCACCGAGTGTCGATAAGAATGAACCGATCAAAATGACCCATTGATTGGGCCAGGCCATATTGGCAACCACTAGTTTTCCACCAATTGATTGACCAAATCTAAAAAAAAAAAAATTTATTGTTTTTAATAATTATGTTATTCGAAAGCAATAAATTATTCAAATTCTTGGAAAATAACTGGTTAATACATATTTGTATGTATGTTTACACGTTTTCAAGGTGGTAAATTAAGAAAACAGAAGTAAATTAATAAAAATATAGCACATGATAATTACAATTAATTAACAAATTAAAAAATAAAAAATATTTTATAACAATATCTTGTGATTTATAAATATGTAATCATAATTATTTCTAAATATAGATTCATACATATACATATAAAAATACATACATACATGTATACATATATACGTATTATGTTTAGCAATTTATTAATTCCTGTTAATTAATATCACATTACAAAGACTCGTTTAATATATGTATGTATATTTTTTTATACGTTTTGATTTAATTTCAACTTACTTGTCTCTAAGCAATAGATTGTCTACGGTTCCGGCAAATAACAATACACACGATAGATAAACAGTACTTGTGGTTAAAATGGCGCAAATCGTGCCAATAGGTATGCTCTTTTGGGCATCAGCCAAATCACCTGATCTATTTGAACCGGCCATAATACCTGCGAGGTGAAAGATAAACAATAAAAAAAAAACAATAAAGGCAAAAACAAAACAAACAATAGAATACATTTAATTAATTAGAGTTGATTAGAGAGATAATAATGAAAGTCTGTAATTAAATCAACGCTCCCACAATAAACTGACACAAATAGGAGATACCAAATAGTATATGGACAAGACAAGACAAGATAACTTAAGTGAAAAACAATTAAAAAAATCAGAAATACAAACCAGTGACAGAAGGGAAAAAGATGCCAATAAGTAGAGTAAATGATGTGGTTATATCAGCCATGACTTGATTGTATGTTGAGGGTGCTTTATTGATAATATCCTCCTTATCTTTGCCGTAGGTAATAAATTGTCCCAACTAAAATAACGGAAACAAACATACACACACATACATATTTACATACATATATATATATATTTATCTGTATAATATCAGGATTTATTAATTACCTCCAAAAATGAAGGCATCAAATTTTCATAGAACACACCGCTGGCCAAACCTCTAATACCCTTAACAGTTGTTACATTATGAGCTGTGGGAAAAAGTTTTTCAAAATAAACATTAAGTTTGGGGTTTTTCTTTTTCCTTTAAATATAATTTTCATTACACATATAGTAGGGATCACAGACACCATCTGGGCAAAATAGATCTGAAAGGAATGTATCATCTTTTGTACAATTCTCGATGGGTATATCCTTTAACAAACGCTTGCCAAGAACGCACATGCTACAATTAAATAAAAAGAATCATTTATGAAGCTATTAGTATGTGCATACATACATATGTATATGTATTGTATTTAAATATACAATTAAAAATAAAAAATATTCTTCACTATTTGATACTTGAACACTTTTCCATACTTACTAAAGCTTTTCATTGCCATTAATATTATCAAATATACCAACATAGACGGCTATTATTGAGAATATAACACAGGCCAAGGCAACGGCAGCAAACTTATTTACGAATTTCACACCCAGGAAGACAATTAAACCTGATGTTGAAAGATGCAACAGCATGATAAATAATAATTTCACTACAACTACAACTACTACTATCACTTACCCATGAACACCAGTAGACAAGTGCCATATACTCTGAAATTATTGTACATAGCCTCGGCATCCTTAGTAAAATCGCCAAATATTGAAGCCCAAGGTGCCATATACGTCTATTTGTAATTATAAATTCAATAAATATAATGATGCTCACTAGTCGTCCTTTAATCTACTAACTTACCAAAACAATTTCTACCGCACCCACAATGTACATGGCAGCAGCTAAAGTGGTACCCGTATAAAACAGCATACCTACAGCTCCACCAAATTCAGGCCCAAGCGATCTGTGCATTGATAATAGTTGATAATAAATAAATGCGTACAATAAATAGGGAAGAGTGATTACCTTGATATCATGAAATAACTGCCTCCCGCCGGCACCACTCCATTTGTGGCAATAGCCGACATTGAAATCGCCGTTAACATAGTCTGAAATAAGATTTTATAACTCCATTTAACATAATTTCTCAAGGAGTACAGAAAAACAAGAGATTTGCCAAGATTTTGATTTTTAGGAAATTAATAAACGATGCCAGACTTTATTCCAGGAGGCAGAGAGTCATGTTTGTGTACATTAGTCGAATAAATATTTCGAAATCGCCAACCTAGCAAGGTTATCTATCACCTTAAGTTTAATTTAGTTAGTGAAAGGCTTGCCATTTACAAATATGGATCAATGAACAACCGGAAAACCCGTACAAATAGGTAAAACTGGCTACAAAAGTGTTAATATATGTAAAGGACACCTCTTTTCAAACTAATGTTCAAGGAACTCGCAGGATTATAAAGAAATTTGAAAAGAAAATAAATTTTAAAATTTTATTTCAAAAATGAAATTCAGAGAAATTTTCCATCAATTCAGAGAGCTATGGTTGTTCTACAATGAACAGACTATTGAATTTGACTTTATTGCATGCATGGTTTCCAGAAGGACTCCCGAATGGTCATCAATATCCTGGAAATGAAGCTGTTAGTCGTATTTGCGTGGCTACGTCTAGTACGAATAGTCGTCCTGTAACGTTGAAATATCTTGAAACCAACATTTGCCGAAATGTAAGAAAAATTGGTCAGAAAAATACCTCCTGAGGATAGAATGCTACAAACAATCCAAAGATGGTCTTGTATTGGTATTCTATTTTAAAGATGTGTAATTGCTTTGCTTTTACAAGCCAAAAAATTCGTAACCCTTTTTATATTTAAATTTCACAATTTGTTTCTCATTAAATATTTTGCCTTCCATTCCTTTTAAGATTGAGATTCTTAATTTTATTCACAATTTTTTTTATTTGTTTTTTGTAAACATGTTTGTTATTTTCAAGGAGATATAAAGGATAAAAGGATAATTTAAAACCTTTTAAAATGCCACACATTTTTTGTTTGTATTTTTTTTTTTTTGTTTTTGCATAATTTAACATCATCAATCTCAGTTTGTTTCAAAAAAAACAAGAAAACCTCTTAAAACAGCTCCATTGTGAGTAACGCCTGGTCAATCTTCATTTAAATCTGGCAAATCTCTTTTTTTTTCTTTTTGTAACTCAAATTCCATTAACAACTACAACAATAACAAAATAATTTTTAGACAAAGAAGAAGAAAAAAGCATATTTTTAATTAAATCCTGATGTTTTATTCCAATTCGTGTTTTTTCTCCCCCTCTCTTTTACTTCTTTCTAAAATATTCTTGTTGTTGTTGCTGTTATTGTAATTATTTGATTTTGTTTTGTTTTGTTTTTGCTATTGTCACAATAATTACCACACAACAACATGTCAGAACAATTAGAAAACCACAAATAGCACCAGCAGTACCAACAACCCAAGTTAAACGAATGAACAGAATAACACCGAAAATATTCTGAATACATGGCAAGAAGACACCAATCAGTGTACCTGGAATAATACAATAAATAATACAAAAGAGGGGTTCAGCCCATTTCTTGAAATCTGTTTTGAAAGTTAGCCAAAAAAGAAGGAAAGAAAAATTGACAGAAATTTTTGGCATAAAGAAAACTTACCCATACGCGCCGAAGGCGCTGGCGCTTTAGCATCTGGATCAGTTGCTGCGGGTATAGTATTTTCATAATTGGCAAGTGATGATATAAATTGCGATATATGCGGCCTTGTTTCCACCTCTTCATCGTATAAATATAAACCAGGTTCAATATTTGATTTTTCGTTGTTTCCTTCTACGGTTTGACCATCACATTTTTCTGCAAAAAAAATTTTCAAATTGAAATTCAAGTTAGAAAAAAAATAAATATGAAAACAACAACAACAACAACGTATAAAAAAGGAAACCCATGGAGACCGCACGTTTAAGAGACTATTTTAAATTGATTGATACGTTTACAATCACCTTCACTTAGTTTAGCTTGAGCTGGCTATAAGCGTGTAGCTAGTTTAAGTGAAAATAGCCTGTTAACGAACAGAAACCATAATTGATGTGGGTATACATATATATCAGAGGGTTTGCTTCAGAATAATTAGAATCAAGAATTGGAATCTCTGTTAATAGAGGCAGGGAATTGTTTTCTCTGCAAATCCTTAAAATGAGTTTGTAAAACCTGCATGCATTATTTGTTTGCATTTAAAAATGATACATAGATTTCATAATGCCAATATAATATGAACGTACCTATCGTTGTAAGCTGTTAAAAAAATTGTATACATACTCGCATAAGTTTATCAGAAATGAATTTATTTTAATTATATTGTAGCTATTTCACGTTCCCAAGGCCGAATTATTTATTTCTTTAAAAATAAATCCCCTCTTAAATTAGGTTAGCAAGGTCCTTTGTGGCTACTTTCATAAAAATGGACAAAAACCAAATATAGATTCAGTAAAAAGAACTCTTGATAGAAACATATTAAAAAAGGCCATCCATAAATAAGGAAGACAGGCAAATTGAAGGAAGCAAGATACCAAAAGAGAAAAAGATTCATCCAAAAAGCCGGCTAATAATTGAAATAAAACTGTAAAAGTTAGAAATACCAGCAAAGGTGAACTCACCAAGGCCATTGAGTCAACAGACTCCAGGTACCAACACTAGCATAAGTCCTTCACACAACAGTGCTTGCTTTCAAAGCCTATAAATATCCTTATAGGCTTCCTCACCAGTTTCAGGATCAATTATTGTATTCTAGGCAGTGTTGCCAATTTTTTATGGTCAAAACGCGCGGTCTTACTACTCAAATGGCGTCAAAAAGCGCTAACTGATAATTTTAGTAACTAATTATAATCAAAACGCGCTGAAAAAAAGCGCTAAATAATAAAAAAAAATTGAAAATGTAATGGAATTGTTAAAAAAAATATTTTTATTATGTACAGTGCCACAATACATTTTAGAAATTCCATAAATATGTAGCAAAAGTCGGTGTAAACAATTAAAGTTTTTATACTTATTATATTAATTTATTTCTGTTTTATTATAAAACAAAAACATTTTAAATGTTTGTCACAAAACAAGAGAAAAATAAGGAAAAGTTTCTGATGACTCCTTATTTTTGCATTGCAAAAATTGTAGGATCCTGCGAGAAGAAGTCAGACTAAATTTAAAATTCAGGGCCTAATATATGAAAATGTTATCCCTTACATTTAGTAGAATATCCCTAAAGGTCAAGCACACAATTTAACCTATTTGGCATTGTTAAGTGTTTTCTGTTGATATTTACCACCATGCAAGTATTTCGGTTGACTTTTATTTGAGGTTTAGCGACTATGTAACCGTTCATCCAAATGATCTCCTAAATAGTCTCTTGGAGTCATATCGGGACTTTGTGCAAGTGTATTAAGCCAGTCGCCTTTGGCAGGCAAATCACATGTGAACATGTCATGGCAGCTATATGATTGGGTTCATTGACATGTTGGAAGTAACGAACTTCAGCGATTCTTAATTCTTCCGAACTTTACATAAATGTGTTCTTTAGAATTTTTAAATAGTCTTTCTAATTCATTGTTTTCTCAATAAATTCCAAACTGTTCACACTTCGTGCCAACATGCATCCCTTCGTTTGAAAAAGGAAAACTTAATAAATTAATTACAAGTCCAAAACTGCTATGTATTACTTATATTTTTTCGCTGACATAATTTTAAATTATTAAGACAATTTTCCATTTCGTCAATATCGTCTTCTTCCAAAAATTCAATGATATCTTTAGTCTTATTCGAAAAAATATTTTCGACACTAAATAATGATATTTTATTTTAATTTGTAATATTAGTTGTTAATCTTGATCTTATTTTATGCACTAAAGCTTTAGTAAATTTAATTAAATTTGTCTGTATTAATTCTTTTTCACAACCTTCAATATTATTATCACGACAAGCCTTTTCAAAATTATATCCCAAAGAACTATATTCAATCAATGGGGAACTAAAAAAATCAAATAGAAAAGCGCCAACCTAGCGCGTTTTCTTAAAAAAGCGCTAAAGAGAAAAAATGCGACTTTTTGGTGGTTGAAACGCGCTAAATATAGCCCGAAAGGCGCTAAATTGGCAACACTGATTCTAGGCCTATAAAATTCGATAGCTAACACTATATTTATGTTGTCTGTAATCGCAACTAGTCATCTCTTTTTCAGAGGTAAAAAAAATCTTCTGGGGCAAAAGTTTCCGTAGCAATCTAACATCAAATGCTTGTTTTATTAAGTGCATAAGTATAAAGGCGAACCTGTTATAACAGGAGAGAAAAACCTATGCTAATGAATCAAATTACTTTACTTGACTTTCTCAAGAATAAGAAGGTAATGTTAATGTTAAGAAGGTAATGTAAACATAGTCTAAAGTAGTATTTTCTCAATTTTTCATATTCCGAAGCCTATCCTAGATTCTATAGAAAGACTATGACCAAATAAAATAGCTTTTTGCCACCTTTTGTACTAAGAGTTGCTCCCAAACAACTAAAATCTTAATCAGGACTCTTAGTAATTCGGTTATGTGAACGAGACAATCACTCACAAACGGCCAGCTTTGCCAATAGCAGAGTAATGCTATGCCACCAGGACAATGCCAAGTCTCATATAAATATTAACAGTGAATCTACGAATATTAGCTTCGAAAGTTTAAAAAAGATTTTCTTAAGAGAGTCATAAGGCAGTTGCCTTCACCACATGAATAATTTATTGCACAAAACTGTCTTTACTGAAGTAAATAGACGCCATAGTCTAGTAGATAGTGTGTTCGCTTATTAGACGTAAAGCCCGGGAAATATGAAAAAAAAAATATTTCTTCGGCGACTTCCTCTCAGCAGATATCTGGCAAAAAATCTACGAGAGAAATAAAATTGCCATGAAAAGTTTCTCAAAAAGTTGTCGTTCGGAGTCGACGTTAAACTGTAGGTCCCGCCACTCACGTATAAAATTAACGCACACAACATGAGTGGTGTGAGAAACTAGGCCTTAATTCTGACTGAAGGGTTGTAATGGCCAATTTGTGTTTGTATGTACATACATATATAATAGACACCGTAGTCTACTAGGTAGTTTGTTGCCTTACTAGACGGGAGCTCGTGAGTTTTATGCACAGATCAGACAACTCGAATAAAATGTCATGTGAAAAAATATTTCTTTCGGCAACGTTTTCCCAACAATCTTCTGGCAAAAACTCTGAGAGAAAATTGCCATTAAAAGTTTCGCAAATCTGGCGTTCAAAGTCCAAGCGAACCTTCCATGCATGCTTGCATAAAATTAAAACTCACATGGGTGGTGTGAAAAGCTAGGTTAAAATCCTGACTAAAGCGTTGTAATGTCCATTTAAGTGAATTAAATTTTGAAAATTTCTTTGGTTCTATAAAATTGTCACAAAAAAAAAACAGAAACAAAAATGAATTGCATAAATATTATTTCATAGATAAACGGTTGCCTGCTAATCCAATTATTCATAATTTTGGGCAAAATGTCAGAATTGTTGGCCTTAAAACTTTTTATGCTTAATACCATTTCCATTGTGGCTACCGTAATGAAATGTTCAACTAGTTTTGATGTTTCAATTTTCCAAATTTAGATATGAAATGAATAGCGAAAGATTGAGAAAAAAACTGTACGGATTTGCAGCAGGTATTTAGATGTGGTGTATCATTTTCATTATTTAATTATAAGCCAAGAGAATTAAAATGTTACCAGTGAAAAGCCAACAAATCAAGATGATATACTGAACAACAACAGCAAAAGCTACAATAGAAACAGCATCAACTAAAAAAAAATCGTTATTTTTTTATCATATAAAAAAAGCAGTCATAAATCACCATAAGAAAAGCCTTAACAAATGGAAAACTTTAGCGTTTTCAACAGCAGAATGTGGAAAAATGCAAAATTTTTTGTATTAAAAAAAAACCAGAAAAAATCAGGAAAGAAAAAACAGAAAAAATTATAGTGAGTGGTTTAGCATCATGTATATTAAATGAAATTATATATGTATGTACATATGTGGGTGTTTGTACGTATGTATGTAGGTACATTAGTATGTTCGTATGTATGTAGTAAGCCCCTATAAAAAGGTATTCATGTACAATATAATTTTTATATGTATGTATGCATGTATGTATGTGAATACGCAAACACACCAAACAACATCGAAAAGTCGAAAGAGCAAGATTTTTATTTTTATTTAAACAGCTCAGCTCAAAAGACCTGTGACCTGTAATATTAACAAATAACCCAACAATTGTATGTAATTGTATACATATGTATGTAAAACTGTATAAAGGTAGTATAGTAGTAGGAAGGTCCCAAAATTCATACATACATACATTCAACGTTTCATTCTAAAAAAATATAAAAAAATAAAAAACAAAACTAAACATGTATTACATGTGTGTGTATACATGTTTGTATGTGTATGTTTTTGTGTTGATACAAAATTATGTGAAAAAATAAAAAAAAAAACAAATACAACATGCATAAGTTTTACCTTTATTTTTTTTTCTTCTTCTTCTTTTATTTGTGCCCACCTATAGTTAAACCTCAACGTTTAACCCCCACCCCTTAGGGATCTTTACGCTTTACATGGATTTGGGCATATTGTGTTGGAGATTTTACCCAATTCTATGAATATGAATAAATAAATGACTTCACAACAAAAAAAAATCAACAAAAAAGACAACAAAATCAACCATAAAAAATTGTAAACAAATATATGTACATATTTGTATAAGTACCTATGTATGTATGCACTTCTATATGAATATACATATATACATATATGTGTATGTGTATGTAGTTTATTACACTCATAAATAAATAGAATATAAATAATAATAATAAAAATAAAAACAAAAATAAAAATTAAATTGTTTTTGTATCGTATTTTCAATCCTTAAAAAAAAAACCGTAAAAATCTTACAAAAAATTCTATTTTTTTATATTTTGATGGTGTATCTGTATTTGTAGGTGAATTGTACAGATACATACATATATTCACACACACATACTTCTAAATACATAAATATTCATATAATGTACATACCTAAACTTTATTTTAATACTGCTTTAACACCCATCTCAATATGTAAAATTTTTTTGCTCTCTTCTGTATCTTTTAACTTTTTTTTTAAAAAAATCTTTTTTGCTTTGTGTTAAATTTTTGATGCCATAAAATAATGAAAAAAAGCAACAAAAACGAAGAAAAAAAAAACAAAAATTTGTTCCGTTAAATCGTTGTTACACTAAAACAACTACAGCAACTATATATTTTTAAACCTAGGTCACACACAGTTATTTATATATATGTACATACATACATACAATACACTCAAACGTGTATGTGTATATATAGACAATTATTTGTATGCATGTATGTATGTATGTATGTGTGTGTGCGTATACAAGTATCGGATCTTATAAAGTTTTTCGTTTTTTTTTTTGTTTTTGGTATTAAACGACGACGACGGCAATGATGAGGTTCTTGATGAGGCTGCTGAATTACTGTTAAATTACACCATTTCCAAATATGTACCAAAAATATTTCATTGTAGTATTTCTTACCCATACATACATACATAATTGGCCATTACAACCCTTCAGTCAGGATTACGGCCTAGCTTCTCAACACCACTCATGTTGTGTGCGTTAATTTTATACATGAGTGGCGGGACCTACAGTTTAAAGTCGACTCCGAACGACAGATTTTTTGAGAAGCTTTTCATGGCAATTTTTACTCTCAGAGTTTTTGCAAGAAATCTGCTGCATATTTCGTTTTGATGCCTGACCTGGGATATATATATGTATACTAGCTGTACCCTGCGCGCTTTGCTGCACTACAAACTAAAATAAATTTGAAGGAAAGACATTAGACAAATATCCAATTAAGTTTGAATCATTTTATTGATTTTGTTTCCCGTTGTCCAGATGATTCAGACGAACGGGCCTGAGTAGTACGCATTCGATCAAGTGATTCATTGTTCAAGTGATTCATGCGAACGGATCTGTGCGGCATGTACTCGAAGATTTTTCAGACTCAATGCTGATTCTGAGGCTAGTAATGCTCTTTTCTTTTCAACACAGGATCAAATGCACAGTTTACGATTTAATTAATTTCGAAGAATTTTCAGTGGCGCCACCTGTCGGAAATTGGTTATACCAACTTAGAAACCTTCGTCGGCTCATGCGCAACAACTTTGCTAAAGATTAAATGCATAGTTTACGATTCCATAAAGTACATTCATTTTTATATATATAGATAATTTAAACTTGAAAAAAAATTTAAATAAAACAAAAGTCTACGAATTTAATTTTGGTTATATTTTTTCGTATTTGGTGAATTTTTTCACAAATGTTGGTTACAAAATTTTTTTCTTTCCCTTCTATCTTTCCCCCGGCGTCGTTCTTTACACTTTATTTTCTTTGGTTTTATACATCAAGAATCACAGATAGCATACTTGTAGGGGTAACTACTATGCGTATGAGTAATATATTTCAAATGCAATTAAATATTAAGTATGTAGTATGTAGCATACGTGGGCATGGCCCCTCGCTCATTTGGAATATCAACATAAAAAGTAGCATATAACTCCTTCCAGACATACAGGAAGATACTGTGAAAATTTCAAGAAAATCGGTTCAGCCGTTTAATCGTCTATAAACTTCAAACATACAAACATACAATCAAACACACATTCATTTTTATATATAAGATGTGTAAGTAGGCGCAAGATATATAGATATAATCACCTAAAGATTATTGTGAAAAAGCTAAAGAACTCAGAAAACCTAAAAAGTGACTGTGAATAGTTATTGTATGCAGAAAAAATTGACTGTTTGATGCGTACTATGATTTGGTTTTGCCATTGGGTCCTAGTTTCTGGAAGAACCGTGATCGTCAATTCAGTGTTCTCAGCTTACTTGTTCACTTAATTGGCTATTACAACATTTTAGTTAGTATTATGACCACCTACCACCAACACTGTGTGTGTTAATTGTATCCATGAGTAGTGGTACCTACAGTTTAGTACCGACTTCGAAAGACAGCATTAAAAGGCTTTTCATGGTAATTTGTATTTGCTCTTAGAGTTTTAGCCAAAAGACTACTGAGGGGAAGTCGCCGAAATAAATATTTCGTTTTGTTCGCGATGACAGAACATTTCTAGTGAAACAACACACCACCTACTAGACTACGACGACTACATAGAGATTCCTATATTGTTAAATATACACCGTATTGTGCAATAAATTGTTCGCGTTCCTTCTTTATGACTTTCCCTTGGAAATCCTTGTATTAAACTTTCGAACCTAACGAACTTATTTGACTGCCAATCCTTACTTGGTTACAGTCTTTCTCAGCTTATCGTTGCTAGAAAAAGAGCGTTTACTCTGTAAAATCGTAAAAGTTCCAGCATCTTGATATAATTCTCTTTTAATTAATTTTCCATAAGGAAATGGTGTATATAACATCGGATGATTAACACACAGCAATGAGTATCCATTGCTATATAAGAAAACTTTTTTTTTACATTATTTCCTTTTTGCCTTCTTCCTTCCGTCTTTACCTTGCCTTCCCTTAATTTTTTATTTTTTTATAGTTGTAGTTGCTGTTGTTTTTTTCGTTCGGCTCATTATTGTAAGAAGATTATAATAGGTTGTATAAAAATTTTGCACAGTATAACGATATGGCACAAAGTAGCAGCAAATACAATAGAAAGTCTACAATTTTCGCTATAAGTTTTTCAATAACGTTTCTTTCTTTCTTTTAAATTCATTGATTTTTTTTTTTGTTTTTTGTTTTATAAGTCAACAACGATTTCGTCCTCGCAAAAGTTGTAAATAAAACACTTGAAAACTTTATTTTCGATCTACAAGAGAGCAAATGGCCTGGTGATTGTCAATAGGGATGGGCAATTATTGTTGTTTGTTCATTTGCTTGCCTGGGATATTTAGTTTAGTTTTGGGTGTTGGTTTACATTTCTTTTTTTGTTGGTCTAATTCTAATACCATAAGCATAAGCAAAGGCAGAAGCAGTGGCAGTGGCAGTAGCAGTGGCAGCATTTGTGGAGCTGATTATAAAAGTTTTATCACCTTCAGTGCGATAAGCCAAAAGGTAAATGTTTTTCACTCTCTCGCTCTCTCTCTCTCTCTCTCTCTTTTCGCTGTTTATTTATACATAATAAGTATTAATAAATAAATACAAAAAGAAACTTTTTAATAAGGTTTTAATGGAAATCAACCATAATAATGCAATTGTAATTGGGTGATTAAATTCTACATGATTATCGAAATTTTTATTACGATAATCGATAGATTTTCTAATTTATGCTTGTAGTACCCGTCGTCTCTTCAGTTAAGAGGTAATTTATTAACAATTCCATGGAAAAACATTAATAACTACTTAAGTGTTACAATTTATGAACTTGTCATTGTGATTAGATGGTATTTATCAAGATTTTGACTGAAGATTATTACGTTATTTACAGCATGTTGTAACATTTTCTAATGGTACTTTTTAAAGATATGATATGGAATTAACATTTAAAAATTCATTTATTTTGTTTGCACCAACTGCTATACCATATGTACGTATTCATTAAAGCTTCAAGGGAAAACAATTTCCCTTAAAATCAAGTTCAAGCTTGAAGGAATATAATTTTCCTTAAAACCAAGTCCTACTTGTTTTGAATAAAAAGAAATCGTGGACAGAACGTGGGCTCAGTAGGTGCATACGGAGTAACATTACAAACATGATTCGATTGTCCTTCAGTACATGTAACGATTTACTTTTTGCACAAAGTGAATTTAATCTCGTGGACCAATAAGTCCATGATTATTTGAATTTCCCGATTCTCAACGAAAAGGGCAACAGAGCGAGCAAGCCGTGTTACGCAAAGGCAGGTGAGTAAGTCTACGCTTTTTGTATTCCACAATTCTTAACTGAAAAGACAACACAGAGTGCAAACTGCGAAATTTAGTGTGTATTTGACTGTTAGTGATAGCCAACTGCCAAATCATTTGAGAAAATAATGGGAAAAGGGTAAATTGCGTGCAAAATACTAAAACCGTGAATTATGCTATGTTCGCACGAGCCTTCGAATTACTTCGCTCTCTGTTTGAATTACTTATTTGAATTTTCATGTTCACACGGTAGTTTTGTAATTCTTTTTTACAGTTCTTCTTCTTTTTATTACTAAATTATTATTAATATTTTTCATACAGCTTCTTCAAAAGCTGCAAATACTTTTCAAAAGGTTTTCTACACACATAGTGGCTTCCTCCGCTAATTTCGCGAATAACTTTCTTAGAAATAATACTTTTTTAAAATATTATTTTTGGATTCCATTATTGTTTATTGTTTACAATATTTTTTGTTTATATTTTTTGTGCTTTGACAGTTGGTGATGGCAAAAATACGATAAAATTTACAGATTACATTGATTTTTAGTAATCCACAGGGTAATAGAAATTGGATTACACACAATTTGGGTAATTCGCTCACAAAATTTTGTATGGCGAATGACGTAATTTAGCACATAATTGGGTGTTGAATTGCGAATGAGAGAGCGAATTACGAAAAATTGCTGCCGTGCGAACAAGGCATTAGGCGGCGAATTCTTTGTCCATTTTAGCTGTTCTTCAGATAAAATCTTCACAAACAAATCCATTTTCAAACTAGAGAAACGTTCGATTCCAAAGAAACTACAATTGAAAAAAGTGAAATCAAAATTGCCAGAAATTTTTTCAACCTTCAGTCTTAAGTTTTCATTTTTATTTAAGAAAAATTTTAAAATATAGTACGAGCATATTTTCTCTTTGTTAATGTAGATTTTTGATGAGCGTTTTAACAGTATTGCATCAAGCTATTACAAAAAATCTTTTCAATATCAGAAACTCGAGTATTCAGCTATAAACCACAAAGAAAGTAAAAAGAATGTATATTCTCTTTCAATAATCCATCTAGGATTACTCTCATCTATCAAGGTTATCTCCCCTACCACCCACCAGAGGGGAGATTACATCAAAAACGAAGATCGTAGAAATGTCAGACAACGCCAATTCTCATAAATAGGACTCAATTAGTAAATTGCCTACTACACTATCGAAATTCGCTGCAACCTCTACTAGATGAGAAAGAGTGTTTCCCTACTACACTTTCCAGCCAAATATTAAAAATTTTTGATATTCATCAGGTCAAGATTGTAAACACCCAATTATGCAGTATTACACGAGATGAATCGTTTGCCATGAGAGGTTTGATCCTGCAATAGGCGCTTAAAAGAGTGACGCTCTAACAATATTTCCTATTATCTAAGCACCTACTATCATATAAAAAGAAAATTATGAAAACTGTGTTGTGGATTCTTCTTCATATATGTACATATGTATGTATGTATGTACATATGTATGTACATATGTATGTATATATGTAATGTAAATAACATTTAAGAAAATGTTTTATTCAATTAAAAAAGTATGTACGAAAATTGTAATTCACTGCAATTTTTTTTAGTGTTTTACAACACTGTGCGCCTTATCTGTGGCTTCTTATACACATTAGGAACATCATCCATTCAAGTTTTTATATGCATATAGCATAAAACTTTTCAAAAACTCTGAGTGTGTGTGTGTGTGAGTGTATAGGTATGTTAAAGCAATGCTTTAGCATTGTTTAACTATTTTGTATATGCGTAAAGATGTGTGTGTTGGCCTGTGTAAAAGTAGACTTGTGTGTGTTTGCCTAAATAGATACAATTATTTATCATAAATCTTGTGTCACAAGTATGCTGTACATTATCGAATTTATCACTTATTCTTATCGCTAATATCGCATATCGAGAGGGTATGGGTGTGTACGGGTGTATGGGTGCATGGGTGTTTGTTTGTTTGTTTTTAATAAATTTTGTTCTCTCTCTCTGTGAATATGCATGAGCTGCTTTCTTTTTCTATTGTAATAAGTTTTTGTTTCTCTCAATGTAATTTATTGCTTTTTTGTACAAGAGGCTTGGTTAATGCTGTAAAAATTAGAGAAAGAGATAGAGACCAGCAGTATGTACATACGTCTGTGCGTACGTATGTATATAATGAATGGTTAAGCATGAATTAATTTGAATTGATTTTTATTTTAATTTTCGTTTTTTAATTCTTTTTGCTGTTGTTGGTTTTTTTTTGTGTTTTTGCTGCTTTTGTTTATACAAAATTTGTTTGTCTGGTGTTTTTTTAATGCAAAAATAAAAAAGGGGAGAGAGTAAAAAGCATATAACGTTAAGTATTCGTGGTAGTGGTGTGTGTATAAATATTAATGGCAGTGAGGACTATATATACAATATATATTTGTGTGTGTGTGAGTGTTAGAGAATTTATGTGTGGCTGCAAAATAATGTAGGTTAAAATGCCGTTGGTGATTTTTTTGTTTCTTCAATTTGTTTTGTTTTTTTTTTTCTTCGCATTTCAATTCACTGATTTTATTTTTTTTCTTTTCTCTTAATGTTTAAGTGAGTTTTTGTGTTTGTGGTATATATGTATGTGGTTGTATGTGTGTGTGTCTCCTTTTTATATGCAATGAATGTTTATTTTGATTGCATTTCATGGTACATTCCATTAGTAGTGGTTTTGTGTGTTGTGTTGTGTTATGTTGTGGTAGTGGCAGTAGGGATTCTTTAAAACTTACCACTTTGATTGGTTTCTAAATTATCATTTTCATTTTCGGTGACTTTGTTTTCCATATCGGAAGCCTCTTCCCCTATATTATTGTCTGTCATTTTGGCTGCCAGACGTGTTGCTCTGTCGCTTTGTCGTTCGTTTGCTTACGCTCTCACTCACTTACGTTCGTTCACTCGCCTTAATCAATCACCGACCGAAATTTAATGATTTTAAATAAAACTGTTTAAATTCCTTCACTTAAAGGTCCTTCAATTTCTCTTTCTTTTGCACGATTTTCTTTTTTATTTTTCTTTTTTCTGTTTTTCTTTAAACACACGTTTCTTTTTCAATTTTTAGATTTTTTTACTTTTATTTTCCATTTAAAAACTAAAACACACAATCTTTCCTATGCTTTGTGAGATAGGTAGATAGATGGATAGATGGAGAGTGAGAGAGTAAAATGAAAGGAAAAAAATTCGCATAATTTTTCTATTTCTAAAGGAAAGAGTTTCTATGTTTGTATGTATGAGTATGTGAGAGTATGTTTAATACAACAATAATATCTGTTTTTATTTTTTTTTTTTGTCCTTTTTGCCTTGTTTAGAAACTGTGTTGTGGTTTCTTCTTACCCTTTGAAGTCTGCATTTTTTTGTTTTTCTTCATTCAAAGCGTGAAAATAACAAATGCTTTAGAAATATTTCTTTTTCTATTTTTCTATTTTTTTTTTTTGGTTTTGTTTTGCTTCTTTTTATATTTAAAAATAATTTTCTTTTCAGATCTAATTTGCTGATTTCGTTTTATTTTTTTTTTTAATAATTTTTTTAATTCTGTTGGTAAATTTCGCCTTTTTTTGGAGACCAACCGACAAAATACAACTCAGTAATAATAACAAATTGCTTATGTAATTTTTAAATATTTTAATAATTTTTTTTAAATTTCTTTTAGTATTTTAATAATTTATTTTTAAACATAAATAAATGCAAGTTTTTTTCAAAATCATTTTCTGGTTCATGTATGTACGTGTGTGTTTGTGTGTATTTATAAAATTATAAAAAAAAAATTGTTTTTTTTTATAAAATCAAAAAAGAATACGCTTTTAAAACTAATTATTTTTGTGCCTGTTTATATATATTTCTTTTTTTTTAATTAAAATTTTATCATTTTCATTTTGCTTTTAGTGTTATTTCTTATTTTCTATATAAAATTAAGTTTTTGTTAGTTTTTTCTCTAAATTTTTTTGCTTTGGCTAGCTTTGCGGGTAGCTAAAGGATAAAATTTGGCGTTCAAGTTTTTTTTTTTTTTGAAAAATTTTTTTTTGGTAATTTTTCCTTTTTGGAGATAAAACTTTATGCTGCTACTTCGTGAAAAATCCAACTAAACTGAACTGAATTTGATTTTTCATCAGAAAGTGAAAAGTGTATATGATGCTGCTGCTGGAAAAACTTATTGAGAAGGTCCATGCCTCAATAAGGACCTGCGTATTGAGGGCCATTAAGAAAATATAGAGCGTAAATTATACGGCAGGCAGCAGGCAAGCAGCAGCAGCATCTCATAAACATCCTTGACAAAATTGTATCTGTGTACTACGTGCATGTGTGTGTGGCAAAAAGCTTTCGAGCCTTATTTAGCAAATAGAGTTGTCAGGATACTTGAAAAAAATATGCAATACTTTTCCTCCAAGTACATACAATACATGTTTATGTAGTTTGTTACAGTTTACATCTGGGTAAAGAAAAGTAAACAGTAGTGAAAACATTTTTATTAAATGTTACCTTTATCGAGTATAATGTCTCCTCTAAGTCTTTCTGTAACAAATTTCAAGATATTAGGTGTCAACAAGGACAGTTCACTGCCCAGCATCTGAGAGGCTCCCATAAGTTTTCTTCTGGAATGCATTAATGGCTGACGGCTTTCAAGAATGTGTTCTAACGATTCATTCTCATCTAAACAGAATCGACATGTCGGGTTTCGAGACAACTTTCATTATAAAAAAGCCTATTTTGGGTTTACAATGTCCTGAGAGACTGGTTATCATTCTCAGGCTTTCTCTGGATGGTCTAATGCTTGCTTCAGATCATCTCCTATTGTAATTTACCAACTAAAGTTTTGGTTGCCTCAAATACATTCGGTTTAAGAATAATCTTAGCCTGTCTTTAGCTTCACTTTCCCACTCCACGGACAGGTTTTGATTTATAAATCAATCAGAGCTTCCTGCGATGCTAAAGGTCAGGTTCTTAGTGCCCTTTTTATACCAAGACACGTCTCCCTATAGGTCTGACTGTCAAAATGTAATGAGAAATTTATTTTCAATATTGCAGCAGCGTAAAATCGGTAACACTTTGAATGTCAAGCCTGTGCTATCACATCAGATAAGTAGTCAGAATCGCGGGGTTTTAAAAAAAATCTTTAAAAGAATGTTTACTTAAGCAACATTGCGGATATTGTGTTAAAGAGGCTCATTAATAAGGACTTGTAACAATCAAAAAATATTATTTAACTTATACCATTCATGTATTGTTAATTATTTGAAAAAGCTTGGCAACTCTAAAGCTCAATACACAAGTAATTTCATTTCGCGATTAAAGCTTTTGTTCTTTAGTTGATTTTGCTATATTTTTTTTTTTTTTTTGTTTGTCCTTTCTTTCTGGTATTAACCAAAAAATCTAGGGTTTTTTGTTGCACGTTCGTTAAAAGCTTTTCAATATTTTGGTACACGAAAAGAAAAGCTTAACCACTCCTTGGTGTGAAATTATGTAAGTTACAATATTTAATGTTGACCAACAATACCTCTCGCTTTCTTTCTCTTTCTCTTTTTCTTCTCATCTCATCTCATCTCCTCGGTCTGGAGCATCCCTAGATTTTTTAGCTCAAAAACAAAAAAACGAGAAAAAAAAAAACAAAATGAGATGCTCAAAAAGCGGGCACAATGAGAATGAGAACGAGAACGAGAAAGAACGTGAACGATATTTTACACAATAAAGTGGAATAAAAAGTTTGCGTGTTTGTGTGAGGCAGTCAAGTCAGTCAGTCAGTCAGCCAGCCAGCTAACCGTTCAACCATCTGCTAAAAACCTTTGGAAAGCAGCAGCAACAACTACAGCGACAATCTGATTATCCTAAAAGAAAAGTGAGTTGGCCTAGTCAGTCAAGCATTTAGTCAGTGAGCCAGCCAGCAAACCAGCCAACCAGGCAGTCAACAACCATTTCTTTTGCCCAGCAAAAGCAATAGAGCCAGTTCAGTGAGCACAGCCAAAATGAAAACGAAAACAAGTTGTGAGTTTTTATGATAAACAGAAGAAAATGAAAAAAAAACAAACAAAACCAGAAGCAAAAAAAAAACCAAGAAGAAAAAAAGCCGAGCAGTAGGTCAGTAACACATACGCATTTGGTATCTCTCGCAAAAATATGTACAATTTTAACGCACACAAACATATATATATATATGTATATACATACCATAATATGCATACATACACATACATACATACATATATACTGTATGCCATTATATGTATGTATGCATGTATATAAATGTGTGAGTAAGCGAGTGTATATAGGTTATATAAGCAACAACAACAATACAAATGAAAATGAAATCAAATAAAACACGATGAAAAACATTTACAGTTATATACATACATACAAACAATCGTATGTTTGTATATACAAATATAATACACAGACAGGCTGGCATAGGAAATACACCGATACACACACACAGACACACAGGAATGACACTATAAATTAATATCACAAATGACTGAGTGTGTGTGTGTATGTACATGTATACCCCATTATTATAGTATTGTGTAAAGAAAAATAAGCAAAAAAAAAATACTCTGAAATACACTTTTAATACACAGACAAGAGAACGTTTGTTAAACACCAAAAAAAAAAAATTAAATCCAACTAGATTGTGTGCGTGTGTGTGACCGATTTTAAATTGGCCATAAAAATTTAAGTGATCGCAGGTGTTGACAAAACGACAAATTATCGTTTTATTTACCACCCCCCTCTCTCTTTTTTTGCTCATTTTTTCTAAATAGTTTGATTACTGTAAATCCGAATAAAAATAAGATTAAAATTGTTTTTCTTTAAACAATTTTATATATTTGTTTGTTTGTAAATATGTATGTATTGCAACTTACCGTTATCGCTTAAGTCATTTAATAATTTCCCCGTGCATGACTCCTCTAGAAGATAGTCTGGAGCCGCTTCATTCTCTTCAGTCTTTGTTACTTTAAATCTATCCGGCATGGTAATGTGTTAATGGTTGTAACCCTCCTCCAATAATTCTGAAATTTAAAAAGAAAAGAACACAATAAATAATGTGTTATTAGCTTATCTTAATAAAAAAAATGATTAAAAATATTTTCATTCCATCTCATCAGAGCTTTATATTTCCTTAGTCTAAAATTAAAGCGATAAAAATATAATCACGTGGGTTTTTATGGCTGTAAGACATGGAACGTTACCAATGCAGAACTGCAAGCTCTTCAAGCATTTATTAATCGATTCTTTAGGAAGACAATATGCATCCTTTAGCCGAAAACGATTACGGATAAGTCTCTATGAAAAAATGATGCTGCAGGTAATTACAATTGGCCAAATTCTAAAAATGCTTTATGATGGTACCATGCCCACAGTACTCAACTGAAAGTCGCAGAAGAGAAAGCCCATAAATGCGTGAAGGCGGCTGCTGGATGCTATACGTGGCGTGAAATAATATCTTTGGCTACAGATATCTAACAAAACTCTTCTATTGAATGGGAGTGGATGTTTCGAAGGCATGTTTGCTGAACGAAAAGAAAGGCAAAGACTCCTCTTAAACTAAATGCGTTTGAGGCAATTGAAACTTTTAATGGGAAACAACAAAAGGAGGAGATCTGAGTCAAACATCAGGCTATCCAAGAATAACCTGATCAACCTGAGTTCGGTAAACGGTCTTTCGATAGGGCACTGTAGGCTCAGAGAATACTTATTCAGGATGGAGGTTCTCTCAAGCGTAACATGTAGATTCGGAAACGATGAAAACGAATTATTTGAACACATTCTTAAAACCCAAAAATAAACACTTAAGTGCATATCAGATGCTAGGCAGGAAATTGTCATCGTTCATGACATGTTCACCGCACAGCATCCTATAGTTTGTGACATTTTGCATATTTTTCCTACCTGGCCGCTTATTGCCATAACGTAAAATGATTTTCGTTTATAAAAATCTTTAATTTTAAAATTTAATACAAACAAATGTTTAATTGTTATATAGAAAAAAATCAAACATTTTTATGGCGGCTCTCTGTGTATACATAAATCAGAGTAAATTGTAAATAAAATTTGTCAACCCATAAATTTAAAACGGCATAAAACCACTTCATTTACCATAGATGTGTTAATGCATAAACAATTGAACAGTGTTTTTAATATTTATAGCACTACAGAACTTTTATGAGATACTTTTTCCAATTAAATTTTATATGTACGTTCAGTGTAGGCAATAACAATGGTATGTGATTGCTTTTGTATTTTTAGTAAATCAAATTCTTCAGTAAAAATAAAAAATGAAATAAAATGAATAAGAAATGAAAATGGAAACAGACATTAGAATCAGTGATTTTTCTAACGAAATATAAAATTGATGTTATTGCTCTCCACTTACGATTTTATAGTGAATACATTAAAGATCAATTCGGCCATGTAACAGCACTATTTGACAAAGCATTGCTCTGATCACTAAAATTTCATTTCATTTTAGCGAATCAAATTAAAGTGAAACATTCAAAATGAAAAAATAAAAAAAGAAAAGCGGAAAAAGAAAGATGAAAACACAACACAAGTATTTGATATTTTTATAGAGAAGCTGTAAAAATTAAGTACTTTACGTATGTATGTACATGTATTTATTTAAAGGAAGAGTACAAAGAAAATTTTTTAAAACAAACATACATACATACGTATGTACATATTTTAATGCATTTTGTTTCCAAAAGAAATCGAGAAAAAACAGCAAATCTTAGTAATTTAAGTTAAAAAATATTATTTTTCCAATTTAAATACACAGCCTAAATACCATACCATAATATTCTGATAGATTCACAAGAAAAAAAATCCCCATAAAATTAGTTTTAATCGAAATATTTTTATTTGCTGTTAATGATTAGTTTTCTTATAGTTTCTTTCAAAAATCGTTTAGAGAGAGTCAATAACGTCTTGTTTAGTTAGAATAAATGTCATAAATCGTCTGATTGTTACACATTGTGGCGGGTTGAATAAATAAATAATAAAAGCTTTTTCATTAATAAAAACAACACACACACACATACATACAGTTGTCATAAACATACATGTCACACGCATACATGCATACATACATATGTACACACACGACATTTGCTTTCTTGATTTTTTTCTTCTTTTCTTTTTTTGGAACTGAAGTCTAATGCCTGGTTTGCAATTTTGCAAAAAAAAAACAAACAAAAAATAAAAAGAAAATTAAACGCCATAAAAAACATGCACGTACTAAGCAATCAGTGTTGCCGTGTAGCTATTTGTTACTCTTTTGTGTTCAGAGAATTTATTTCTGGACCTGTTTACCTACAGTTAATTTCAGGATTTTCTTGTCATTGTTGTTTGAGTTGTCTTCTCTACGTAAGGGTGGATCCACCTCTTCTCGCGCTCACTTAATGGCTGTCCGTGATAGGTCATAGGCTGTTGTGCGTAGAATATATCGTCTCAGATGGTCTTAATTTGTGATTATTACGTTTGATCAAAAGACTGGCTTGTCTTCTAGATACATATATTGACCACTTTCCATATTGTATATGTAGGTATTAAGAAAACCAAAAAGATTACTGGATACATTTGATACGATTCACAATATCTTTCTCTTGAATGTTCTCTGTTCTTGATGATACTTTTGAGATAACGGAAGGTGTAAATATCTTCAAGCATGGCAACATTCTTTAGTAGAGCTTGACGGAAGACGACCTTAGACATACTAAGCAGTGGAACCATAAGTAGGAAAGAAATCACACAGAATCCAAAAACTTTAACATGTCCTGGTCAGTTAAAAAACTGTAAGATGGAATATATTTCTTGCTTCCAAACTATGATATTGAGTAATCATAAAACTGTTTAAAAAGGATGATATCTAGATTTGACTGAGACTGAGATTGCTAAAACTTTATATTAGAAAAGTAATAAAATTCTCTTTGTTACTGCTTAAAATACGGAAGGATGTATGACAATATATTCAAATATTTTCTTTGTTTAGTTATTAAATGTCCTTTCATAAAATATATGATTTCTTTACACAGTGGCAACACTTGGTCCCCGTTGAGACAAATGTCTGCACACATTGTGCTCTATTATATTAATATAGGCTTCTATGTATGATTGCGAATGTTTGTGTGCCTAATAGTTCCAAAAGAAGCAGAAGAATTGTGGCATTGTAGTTAGGGTTTAGAAATTTGAAAACTTTTTTGTTTTCGCCTAAAACGGCAAAGAAAATCTCTAATTCAGGAGAACGTTACAATATATGAAATCAATTTTTGTTTATTTGTTTGTATTTTGCAAATTACCTATTATTGCCAATATTACATATTAAAAGTAGACACACGAAAAAATTTAATCACGAACTTCCCGGAATTCCGAAACGGTAATTCTTGTACATCAGAACCCTATATGTTGGCATGTAATTGACATGTTCATGAGTATTAATTTTACTTATAATACTACAAATCATATTTTATATACGAATATTAATAAGAAACGTTATACACACAATACTACGTACGAACGCATATACAGTGCGAAACAAAAATTTTCAAATACATATGTATGTATGTATCACATTATTGTAAATGTCAAAAATCTGTAGACAATTCTATGATAATTAAAACTGGTGTACGATAGGGATGTGGCAGATACCCCTTTTATTTAATATAGCAAGGTTGAGTGGACCTTGAGTTGGTCAATGATGTATTTCTTAAAAATGATGCCCCAAACGTTCCTGAGTGGAATAGCTTCCCTAGTAATTCGGAAATTCTTTTGTAAATCGAAACACAAAGACCAAAAAAATTTATTTGTTTTAACAATGTCTGGGGAATTAGTATCCCATATACACAAATTGTAGCCTAAGGTGTCCCTAATAAAACCTTATTAGTGGTATATACATACCAAATAATTTTGGAACTTGAGAAACTGGGCTTGAAAAATTCACTATGTTAACAGTGTCTGGGTAGGATGATCGATATTATGGAAAAATGGCTCTTACTGCAGGTAAGTCCATGATATCAAGGATTCCAAAATAGGTTTCCTTATGGTCCGGCGTTAAATAGGACCGGAGAAATAAGCGACGAAACTAATTGTTTTCTTCAAATGAGCAAAAAAATGCTCTGTCTAAATGGGTCTAAATCGGATAAAAAATGGACTTGTGGTGGAAATAGACCTAATTTAGGACCTAATGGGCTGGATAGCCATGGTATTAAGGATTCCTAAACGAGTTTCCTTACGGTCGTTCGTTAATTTAGACCGGAGATATAGGCGGCGAAGATAATTTTTTTTATAAGAGCAAAAAATTCAAAAAAGTTAATAATTCTCATTGAGTTAATATGTATTTATGTATGCATTTTTTTGGACGATAAGTCTAATTTTTTAGATCGATGACTTGCATTTTCGGCCTATGACTTGTATTGTTTTGGACAACAACTTGCATTTTTCGATCGATGACTTGTATTTTTTTTTTGACGATGACTTACACTTTTTAGGTCAATGACTTGCATTGTTTTTTGTTGATGACTTGCATTTTTTGGCCGATAACTTGTTTTTTTTTTGGTCGATGACTTGAAAGAGAAACCTATGGCAAACGATAGAACATAGAGAGGTACAACAAAGAATCCACAGAGAGAAGTTATGTAGACAGATGCAGAAATGGTTCCAATGGGGATTAGGTAGAACGAGGTGAAAACGTTAACATAAACCCGTAATAAATTCACGCAATTTGTTGCGATTCTAAGCTATTTAAAGTTTAAAAATCTTAACATTTATTTCAACATGTACGTTATTTAATAATTTTAAAAAATTCTTATGAGTCCATCTGATCTGCATGTACTGTCAGCCTACATATCCATACACAGATTTTTGTCTTGCACTGTATTATTATTCTTTGTGTAAACTAACAAACAGCTTTATGTGTGAGTGTACATAGTTGATTTTATTATTCTCGTTTATTTTTTCGTTATTTTGTTATTTTTCTTCTTTTACAACCATATGTAAATACTCACGCGCAACGTACATACACATACACATAAATATGTATGTATATTCATTCGTATATAAAAAGATGTGCATGCCATGCATACATTTTGTAAGTGTTTTGTTATTTGTCCTTTGTAATGTGTACATGTACGAGTATAGTATAAGCTTTAGCTGTTATATGTACATATTTAAGCATATGTGTGCGTGTGTATGTGCTTGAGTGAGTGAGTGTTTTATTATTATTAAGAAAAAGACATGAATATGAATAACAACGAAGACAACATTGGATGGCATTTGTGCTTGTGTTTGTTAGTCTCCTTAATACTTGAGTCAACAGACGATAAAGAGTGGATGTGCTATTTGATTTGTAAAGCATAGAAAAGAAACCAAGAAACCAACAAAAAAACAACCAAGAAAGTCTAACAATAAACTTCTTTCAAGTGTTAAACCCTTTCAATGGCGAACGTTTATAAAATATTTATTAATGTCACCCTATACTAGAATTAGAAATGACAAAAACATGAAGAGAGCGAGAGAGAGAGAGAGAGAGAAAGAGACAGACAAATTAAAATGTAACAGAGGAAAATAAATATTTTGACACAGCGATTAGAAGAAAATTCAAAATTCAAGTTTAAGGATTATTTCCAGGTGTATGTGTACATATGTACATACGTACATACAGTGTATCACTAAAGTGAGTATGCAGCGATATATATATTTGAAATTATTGGAAAAATTGCTTAAGATTTGAAATAAAAACACAAATATTATATTTTTTCATTTATTTTACATATAAACTTAAGAAAAGTAATAAGGAACAAAAATGTTTCTAATTCATTACTGGTTGATAACAATATAAATAACAAAATGGTTAGAATTCAGGTCACATAAGTGAGTATGCAGTTCACAAAAATTGGCACTATGATTCAATTTTTGAAGTCAGGCTGATATTTAATATTTTGTTGGATAGCCCTTTGCCTTTTTGACTGACTTCAATCCCGATGGCATAGATGTTATAAGATTTTGGGTAACCGAATGTGGAATTTCATTTCACTCCTCAAGTAGTGCAGTTTTAAGGGTGTCTTTACTTGTAATGACATGACTTCTGATTTTTTTTTTTCGAGGTAATCCCACAGATGTTCTATTGGATTAAGGTCGGGTGATTGGGAAGGAGTTTTTAGTTGTTTTGGCGTATTACACAAAAGACAATCTCTAACGATATGGGCTGTATGTTTAAGGTCATTGTCCTGTTGGAATACAAATGATCCTGTTAGTCCCAATTTAGCTGCACTTCGATGCAAGTTGTTTTTTTAAATGTTCAAATCCACCGTCTTATCCATTGTTCCTTCGATAAACACAAGATTTCCAACACCTGATGCTGTCATACACCCCCATACCATAACCGCTCCACCACCATGTTTTGCTGTGGCAGCCATATTTTTTGGATTGAGCTCAGTGTTCACTTTTCTCCACACTTTTTGACACCCATCTGAGCCAAAAATATTATATTTACTCTCATCAGAAAATATAACTGATTTCCAGAAATTTTCATCCTTGGTTTCGTACTCCTTTACGAAGTCCAACCGTTTTCTTCTATTGGTGCTGTTCACAAATGGCTTTTTGCGGATGTTACGGCCATGGTAACCAGAAGCATACAGAACTCGACGAATGGTTTGTGGGTTACATGTTTTTCCAGTCTATTTTTCTATTTCTGACATAGTTTTTGGAGCGCTCATCTTGGGATTTACTTCTATTTTTCTGGTGATAATTCGTTTCTCCCTGTCATTGAAGATTTTTGGACGCCCAGGTCGGGACTTGTTATTTGTATTTCCCTTCTTATTATACTTTTCTATTATTTTTTGCACTGTGGAGCTACTTTTATTAATATTTTTTTGCAATTTCACGTTGGCTTTTCTGCTCTTTATAAAGTTTAATAATTGCATCTTTTAAATCTTGTGAAAGTTCTTTTCCATGAGGGGCCATAATAAAAGTTAAGAAAAAATTTCGGTATTTAATCTATTTATTTAATCTTTTTATATTTATTTATCTATTTATATTTATTTATAATAACAATTATTCACTTTTTCCGCGATTAAAATGCGTTTTGTTTAAGTGCAGATCAAAACTTTAAAAAGTGCATACTTACTTTTGTGATGTAATTTTTTCTATTTTTTAAGAAATGATAACGAGATATGATGAAGGGATAATTATTTTGAGGTATGTTTGTGTTTTTGTGTAAGGCATTATTATATATTATTGTAAGTGTAAAAAAAATATATTTTTCTGCATATTTTTGGAAAAAATATTGGGATATTTAATTATTTTCATGCTGCATACTCACTTTAGTGATACACTGTATGTAGCATCAATTATAAATTAGTTTTACTACTACCATTGTTTACAATGACACTTCAGATGTCAAATAATTTCTTGATAAATGATTTTTATCGTAAGTTATCGTAAAGACTACAAGAATAAAAACGAAACAAAAAAAAAATTAAAAATCATTTCTACATAAATTATGATAACAAATATTATTTACTTTTGATTTAAATAATTTTTTTATTTTTCTCTTTTGTTACCGTTATAATGTTGTCATGTTTTAAAAAGAACCTACAACATGTCACATTTATTTATTTTTTTTTTTGTTTGTTTACATATCTATTGCAATATACATACATACATATGTTATCTTTAAGACATATGATTAACGGCATTAAATATTTAACAATGTCGCTGATAACTTTTAAATACAAAGTAAACAAGCTGAAGTGTAAATAATTAATTTTCCTACAACCCTGTGTTATTAATTAAAAGAAAGAAAATAAAACAACACATGTTTCTTCTTCAACTTTTTGCCCAAAGAGAACTTTTTGTAAGAAGCGTCTCTTAAAAATAATAAAATTCACTCTTTGAACCAACAAATCTCTGTCAAATAATTATCATTATCATTAGCAAGTGTTTAACAACGATTTGCTTTGATCTAAAATTAAAGAGTTTAAAGGAAACTTATCATCTGACATATCTAGCGATGTCCTTTGCAATGCGTTTTGCTAAATTTCTTATCTAACTATCGCTGCCAAGAAGCAACAACCTCTGTGAATATATTCGATTGTAGTTTAACTGTAGCATTGACGAACTTTGTTCAAAAGGTGTCACTGACTTTCTTTCGTTGTTGATATGATCCTCTCTCAGGGCGTGACAAGTATCAGCTTGGTGACTTATTTACAACTTATGAAATTGAAATTAATCTGGACTGCTTGCGATTATAGGCAAATACTTTAATCACTATGCCACGTAGGTAATTTGAAAAATTGTATTTACATGCTTGTAGTTTACACGCTTGTTAATAGCAATCCGCTTTCTATTTTGGCAAAACACTTCCATCTTTCACGACTTTGTGGTCGCGGTTTAAAAATATATTTCTTTCGGCGGCCTACTCCCAGCATTTCTGAGAGTACATAATCGTCATGAAAAAGTTTCGCAAATCTATTGTCGTAAAACTCTAGATCACGCCACTCATGAATAAAATTAACATACACAATATGGGTGGCGTGAGAAGCAAGGCCGTAATTCTGATTAAAGGATTGCAGTATAGACTAACAAGTAAGTAAGTAATCAAGTATTAAAGAAAAATTCTAATTTCAGGGTAAAATGAAATGGAAGCAATAAAGAAAGAAACCCATAAAAAAACATTGAATTGAAGTTTTAGTAAATTAAGATAACATAATAACAAATGTCCATTGATTTTGCATTGCAAACGTTTTATCCTTACCAAAAATAAAATCAATTTTGGTCAATAACGGCAAAAACCCATTTCAATTCGATATACTCCATTAATAGGAATTCTAACCAATTTCCAAAAATTGTTGACACAAATTTCATTAAACACTTGAGCAATTTTCATAAATTGTTCGTTTTTCTAAGTAAAAGAAACAAAACAAAAAATAAATGAGCGCCTCATTAATTTTATTATAGTCTCTCACACTATCAGCCTCAATATCACTCTCTCTCCCTCTCTGTCACTACATATTTAAATTTCCTACCAATGAAAGTAAAACGTGTCTGTGTGAGTGTATACGAGTTTTTATTTAAAATTCGTCAATTTTAATGCTTTTTTGTTTTGGTTTTTAACGTTTTTTTTTTGTTTGTGTGTTTTTTGTTTAAAAATAAACAAACGAAAAATTTATTGTTATTGCTTTTATATTTCTGTTTTTGTTTTTGTTTTTGTGTCCGTCCCTCTTTCCAGACATTTTCACAAAAACACACAAATATTATTGAGTCTACAATTGTATTTGCATTCATTACGTATTTTTTTTTTGAATAAACAACAACAACAAAAAGATCACTGAACTCTCATTTTCTTTTTCGTATATGTATGTATATATGTATGTGTACATGTGCCTGTATTTATTGTAAAATTGTTGTATTTTCATTTATTGTCGATATTATTTGCTATTGATGCTATTAGCGTCACGAAATATCCCATAATTGTTGATATTTTTATCAAAAGGACTTACTTTATCAGACAAGACTTGAACGTTTACTTATGGCTCCCCAAGGATTCTGTTGACATGCAAAAACCCATATAAAAAGCAAGAGAGAGAGAGTGTAAGTGAAGAAATATTTGTGGCTACAGTTATTGCACATAAAGAGCGTACAGGGAGCATAAAATCAAACCCCATCATCATCATCAACATTGTAACGGGTATTACTTGAATATCAAAAATTAATTGTTGGGCATTTTCGATTATGTGTTACATATACCATTGCGTACTGGGCATGTTGCTTTTGGATACAATACAATTTGTTGACACATACATACATGCATACTACGTAAGTAGTAAGAGAGTGTCTATGTTTATCGTTATTGTCATTGTCATTCGACTAAAGCAAAAAATCAACAACAAGTCTGTATAAGCACAAAGCCAAACGTAGTGCTTAATGATATCGATACAAATTGTTTATATCTTTTAATATTATTTGTATTTCTTTTTTTTTTGGTTTTGTTTTTGTTTTTATTTGTTTGTTATTGTTTTTATTTATTATTAATATTATTATTTATTATGAAACATTCATACAAACAAACACAATTTTATTGCTACTAATGGTTATTCGGTTTGCCTTTAACTGATAAGAACACACTATAACTGGCCTGTAGTAACGCGAGGAAGTCGCTACATACACACACATATACTCTTACTATTGTACGAATGTATGAGCAACTGTGTTCGCGTGTTGAACGTGTGTATGAATAAATATCCATGAATATATGTATACATGTGTGTGTGTCTACAAAATAAACGGTTCATTTAAAATTTGGTTTATTTAAACACAATTACAGAATAATAAAGAATTAGCAATGCAATCGCTTGGTTTTATTTATTTTTTTTTTGTTCTTTCAAAGTAAAGGTTTCATATTTAGATGTCATTGTTTACATACTACTTGTTAATAAAAAAATTTGTTATTAAATCGTCGTATTAATATAAACATTTGCCTTTCAAGTTCGAATTTAATTTTTCTTTACACAGATTTTTCTTTTGTTTCTTTTTCTGCCACAGGTGTCGGGTGGAAAGTATACAATTTACTGAAATAAGTTCAAAAAATGAATTAAAAATCTATAAAATCGTTTCCAAATAATAAACAAAATCAACAAGTTCCCGGAATTAATTAAAAACGAATCGTAATGAATTAAGAGTACAAACTTCTGAAAGTTCCGTTCTATAATTACAAAAATAAACAATTTATTAAGCAAACTTAAAAAAAAAAAAAATTTAAAATACAAACAGAAAAAAAACTGAAAAAGCTGCAAATTCTTCAATATTGTACAATATTTATTTTGACAGCTTCATTTTATATATTTTTATTGTTTTTGAATTTTTTTAAAAGTATTATAAATTATTTCTGTTACTTTTTGCATGTAATTTTTAAAACAAGAACACAATCTCAATTTACTATTTATAAATTAGTTGATGAACATATAACTAAGGAAATTGGGCACTTATAAAGTGAAATTTAAAAAAAAAATTCACATGGTTTTACGTTACGTAATAAAATATAAAAAAAGTTTGGTTATGACGATCTCAAGGTTGCTTAGATAATAAAAACGCGAAGTGAGGTAAATTTTAACTTACTCAGTTAAAAAAAATAAAAATAAGTTTGAAGTAAATTAATTAATTAATTTATAGGTTGAAATTGAATAGATCAAGCTATTATAGGATTAAAACATTATATAAAATGACATAAATGTGTTTTTTTATGAGTTACGCTATGTCTGCGAGTGTAATCTCCAAATGTCTATGCATTTTAAATCCAGCATTTAAGTTATCAGCAAAATATCGCGAAAATTGCGAAAAATTAGTCATAAACGAGCTCAAAAGGTTCAACTACTACAATCCATCCACACAACTACACTGTACATTACATGGCATTATATTTTGTAAATAATGACAAAAGAAAAATTTCTGAAATCTGTCGTACGGAATCGACTTTAAACAATAGAAGTCCCGCCACTCATGGATTAAATTAACCATCACTACATGAATATCGCGAGAAGATAGATAGTAGTCCTCACTAAATAATGACAAGGCCCAAGCCTTTCCAGTAAAACATAAAAGTTTCATCTGATGTTTAAGAATTTTTATTTTATTTTCATAATGTGTCCGTATTTTCCATTAAAATTATACAAAGTATTTTTATTGGCTGCAAATCCGTTAAAAACTGTGTTAAAAGCAGAACAGTAAAGCCATGTGAAGATCGGTTATGTCATAAGTCAGTCATGTTATGAAAGAAGTTACGTAAACAATTTTGCAATTGAATCACATGATTTTACGTTACGTAATGGAATAACATAAACATCTTTAAAAAACCAGATTAAATATTTGACATCATACAATTTTTTTTCTCTCTTTCATTATTTAATTTTAAATAACGATTTGAAGTTTAAGATCTTTTTCATACGAAAATCACTATCAAACTAGTGGTGGTGAGACCCTGAAAAACAAGACTTTGCAAAGTTAAGTATCATTTTTGTCGCAATAATCTTCTGAAGCTGGAATAAGAAAGTTATATGACTACGCAGCATATTCCTATCGAATATTCAACTGATAATATAGAATTTATAAGGAAAGACACTGAGAGTGATCGAAATTTGTTAATTGGGTGGTGTTAATATCCACTGAATCACCGTACATACAATTTTTTTTTTGCCAAGAAACTTACGAGATTATTTTATCAGAAGTAAGAGAATACAAATAAGCAAACAACGTTATCAACTCTTTAATTTCATCGAGGAACAATCGCAGAGTTTTGCCGAAGAGCTAAGAAACAAATTTCCATTCGAACATGTACTGAAACAAGTTGCCTATATTGGAATATTATTGGCGCTCATTTCAGTCCATTGATGTTATTGAGAAATTTGCCTTTAAAAATACTACGATATTGTGAAACATTTTGATATGTTGATAATATGGAGGAAAGTAAGTTAAACCATATCTCCAATTCTGGAAATAATTATTTTTACAAAATTCTGAATCAATTGGGTGGTACAAGATCATAAAATGTAGTCTTTGCTCTGTGGTGTCCTTGTTATATAAGACTTTTACATATGTTTTTAGACATTACTATACATTTGGTCAGGATAACGGCCTAGTATAAAAAACCCAGGGGTGTGTGTTGATTTTTTTTAATCCTGAGTGGCAGAACGTAGCACTTAATATCGCCTACAAACAACAGATTTTAAAATATTTTCATGGCAATAATTTACTATGACTGCTTTTGTCAAAAGACTGGAGTAGAAAGAATTATTTCTTATTCACATTTTTTTTTTCTTTTCATGACCTCAAAACTTTATTTTGAACTAAGAGTTCGTGACCAGTAAGCTAATATTCTACGCTGCTGTGGCATTTATAGTTCTGATAAATTTTCATACAAAAATTTGGAACATGAAAGAATTGTTATCGAAAAATTTGCTCTTTCGATTATCTGTTATTTTAATTAATTTGTTTTTTTTTTCAAAATTAATTCATTTAAAAAAAAAAATAAAAGAGTAGGAAAAATAGATAAAAAAAAATAATTTTTTATTTTATTCATGTGAACGTTCTGTAATTGCAAGTAGAATTCGGTCCATATTTTGTGTGAACAGTGCAGTGGTTCACTTTTATTTGTATGAGAGTGTGTGCGTGTTTTTTTAATATTTTTTTTATACCCTCGGACGTACGTACGTACGTAGTTTTTCGTTTAAGAATTTCTCTTTTTTTATGCAATTATTTCGTGTTGGTGCCTTATGTTCTGAATTTTTTGTTATTTTTTTTATTTTATTTTTATTTTTTTTGATTAATATCAATTAATGGAAATTGTTTTTTCTTTCATAGTTTATATTTTTTTTATACACATATTTCATAGAGGAATGAAACAACTGCACTAAATTTGATTTTGTGTTCCTTTTGCTGCATATTATACGATGAGGAGTAGAAGGAAGATTCAAATGTTAAATTACTAACTAACGTTTGAAAAATGACACTTTTGTGTATTACAAGCAGTAGAAAAGTGTTTTTAAGATTAATTAAGGTTTTCAATTAAATTTAATTATTTAAATAATAATTTTATTTGTTTATTAACAATCTAGTGACTTACTTGTTACAACCAGGCGTACAGAAAAGCAAATCAAAGCCACTGACAATAATTTTCAAATTCTGTCTGTTCAATTCAATTCAAGGAATAATTAAATTGATTGCCTTGTTTTATTTGGATTTAAGTTTTTTTTTTTTATTTCCTTTTTAGGAAGCGTTATAATTTCCTTGTTTAGTTTTTTTTTTTTTTTTGTGTCCACTTGACAAGTGTTTGCTACGTTTTAGACAATTTGATTTCGGCACTTTTCCTTTTAACACTCTACGTTTTTATTATTATTATTTTATTTTGTTTTTTTGGTATTTCACTTGAATAAAATAAATTGTATATACAATATGAATGTTTTTGTTTTTATTCAAGTTGATGTTATTGTTTCAGCTACATTGAGATGTATTTTTTTTTTTTTAAGTTTAACTTTTTTTGAATTCAATTTTTTTTCTGTTTTTTTTTTTTTTGTGTAAAATTGTTTAAATAAAAGGCAACTTTTCAAACGAACGTCTATGCGAAAACTAATGTGTTTGAAAAGCGCATGAGTAATACGAATGAATTTTCTACTGTATACATTGAAGACAATCAGTATTGATGACGTTATTTAGCATTTAGATTTAGGTCTAAATGGTTAGCCAAATAAAATATTTTATTACTACAATAATTACAACAAATATCAAAAGAAAAATGAAAAAAAATATACGTATACATATATATGTATATGTAACACAACAACAACAATTTAAATAAAATAAACAAAAATTAAAAGAAAAAAAAAATAATTTTTTTGTATATAAAGATGACAAGAAATTCTTCACTCACACCCAGAGCATACCACAAAAAGGAGAGAAAAAAAAACAAAAGCTTAAAAAATGTCCATTAAATGGACTTAAACGATGCCATAGATATGGAAAACAAAGAACAGTCAGACTGCGAGTTTTTCCAACATCTTCAAAGCAGCGAGAGAAATTCTACAAAGATCAGTGGCATAAGAATAAATGAGCTGCAGACATTTGTATACAAAATAAATGAAAACATCCATGCCATCAGTGAAAATACAACAAAAAAATTATAAAAATAAAAAAGAAAATAAAAATTTTAAAATGACCATGAAAATTTTTCACAAAATCACAAAATAAACGAATTTTTCTGCTAAAATCCATTGACCAAAAAAATCTTAAACTTTCTATATAAAAATAGATATATTTGTTGTCATATATTATACATACATATATGTACATACATACACCCATACATATGTGTATGAAAATGATGTATGAAATTATGGAATAAGAAATTGACAGACATGTTCATGCATACGATGACAATGTCTATAGAAAATTCACAGAATATTTATTTGTACTCGTAAATGGCGTATTATAAGATTTAAGCAACAAAAAATAAATAAAAACAAAACTTATTAAAATTTATTTTTTAAAGAAATTATAACACAGTATCTTTCGGTTTCAAGTTTCTTTTTATAAGGCAAATTGCAAAATCTTACGTTTTCAATAGAAAATTGTTAAAAAATTAAAAGACCTCAAATAATTCATACAGGAAAAGTCACCTAACTCTTGCTTATCAGATAGCATAGATTAGGTTAGGTTGAATTGATAGCCGCTTTAATGGGCATATCCTGTTGTAAAAATTACAGTCTTCGTTATCTACAATAGAAGGTAGTACATATACAGACACACAATTGGCCATTACAAGTTATAATTTACAACCCTTCAGTCAGAATTCATTGTGCCAGCTCTTGCAAGGATGTCGACTTTCTTATCTTCAAAATTCCCGTGCCCAGGCTTTCAAAGGAACTCCTTTAAAAGTAAGCAGCATTCTTTGACAGTCTCAAATGTGGTGTACACATTCTCTACAGATCTAATGGCAGCTTTACTCTTGGTAAATATGCATATACGACCATAATATATATTCTAATACTAGGTTCGGAATATGCAAGGGACAATCTAAGATTCAGTTGTTCTGAGAAGATTCAACATCCGACTTTGTCGCCTGATTTCGATATATCAACTAATTGTTAGAAAACGTTCTCTTGCATATGTAAACCATTATTATAAAAGATTCTATCTTCTTTGTAAAACCAGCATCGAAAACGGGTTCTAGTATCCTATAATCCTTGGGTATATTTATTTCAACTACGGCCCAAAATTTTGATCTGCTTTTATATTACCATGCACTCTTTGCCGCTTTCGCAACCACCTGTTACGGTTGCTTATTAAGGATAGTGAACAATGTCAATAGTCCCTATATACATACATACATATATAGTGCTTAGAGCACCTCTTATCATGGTCCTCCATAGATCAAAAGTAATTAGCTAATCCCTAAATCCCTTTAGGTATGAATAACAAAATCTCAATAAGAAAAATTCACAATGGACTTGGCAATAGAAAAAAGCTTTATAGTTAGTATCTTTAGATGAGATGCATCCTTAGCAGTCCTTTTATTTATTAGACTTACTTCGTATTGCATTAAAAACTTAAAACCATTTGATATAATGCGCATTTTTATTATTTATCGTAGTCACTATGCCGCAGTGTACTATAAACGTTCGGTAATAACCGCAAGGAAAAATACAATGTTTTGAAATTCCTATGAAAATCATGATTATGATTGGACTAACGTCACATACAAACCAAATGCACTTATGATTCACTCAATAAGTTTTATAAGTTATTTGAAACGATAGATGTTTCGAAATCGCCTGTAGGTAGTGTGTTGGCTTATTAGACGAGACCCGATGGTTCAAACCTCGCCTCAGACATCTCGAACATTAAGGAATGTGAAAAAATATTCCATTCGCCGACTTCCTCTTAGCTGTTTGCTGATAAAAACTCTGAGAGTAAATAAAATTGCCATGTTTCTCAAAAATCTGTCGTTCGCAGACGGCATTAAATTGTACTTCGCAACATTCATGGATAAAATAAAGCGATCGGAAACAATTCGGGTATTGAAAGACAATTTTCGATGTAAAATATCCTTTGAATTACTTTAATTGTTAAGTGAGCAGGCAAAATACGCCATAATTAGTTCTAAGATATGTGGAATCGATAAATTTCGATTGTCTGCCACAGTTTATGTAATAGAACGAATACAACGATCCCAATCCTCCAAACATCTTTATAAATCCACCACACAGTCTCACCACTTTTTTATACAACGTTAACTATTTTACGCATTCTTTGAATAACCACTAAATACATAACCTGACATAGACATATATGTACATACATACATACATACATATACACTGGCGAACAAGAGTGTATGAATGCAAACGGAATTGCTATGTTACACGCCGTAGAATATTTAATAAAAATGTGAAAAAAATTTAACAGAAATTGATAAATCATGCAGAGAAAAAATCTCCGACTATTAGCCAGTACATGGTGAAGTGAATCAAATGAAGAAATGGAATGGAACCCATGTAATGGAAGAATATAAGTGCTAACAGCGTTCAGCTTCACACACTCTTGCACGCTACAGTATATACATAGGCAATAACAACTGTTACTCAATGCAATTAGAGAAATAAATTTTCAATACTTATGTACTGTCATGGGTGTAGCGAAGCACGCCGAGTTTTGACTAGCAACACATAACAAAAATTTAAAACTAAAAAAACAGCTTGTACTCCCTGTTTTGAGTTTTGATTATTCTAAAATAGTATAAATATGTTATAAATAAAATAAAATAGTATAAATGTAAATGGCGTAAATACAAAGTAATAAAATGGAGTTAAACTTATTGTTGGTTCAATCAAAATTCTATATCTTACCTTAATATTATACAGTTTTTGTGTTTAACTTAATTTGTTTATCAAGTTTTCTTTAAAGAAAATCGTTTTTGACACAATTATAACAATATTGTATTTGCATGCATGTGTTTTTCACTATGTATAGTATAATTTAATTTATTTTAATTTATCTTAATTTATTTAAACTTTGAATTTGCATATTAATTGTTGGCGATTAACCCATATCTGTTACGAATTTATTTAACACAAACGCATAAACCGACACACAAACACAACTCCAATATTTGATCTTCTCTAATATTTCGATAGAATCGAATTTCTAATTTCTTTTAATTTTGTTATTATGCACTACACTTATATGTATGTGTATGAGTAAATATTTTCTTTTTAATTCCGTTTTGCTAAATTAAATTAATTACAATATAAATGAAATACTTTCCGGCAAAACAAAAAAAAAACACAACCACTCTAATTAAACACTATTTCGTTACACTTTATTTGCGTTTTCTTGATTTTTCCTTTTTTTGCTTTTTCTCTTCATCAGCCGGCGAACGCACAATGAAAAAACAAAATCGCACACAATTTATACAACACTACAGTACATGCATACTCATCTACTATGTGAGTATGAGAGTAAATATTTTTGGACACAAAAGGAGAGCCATTAAGAAAGCAACAATTTCGCAATTTCACAGCCCATAGTAATTTTATCAATCGAATTGAATTTATTTATTATTCATAAAATCATTTAATAACCAAACTGTTTAAATTTTTCACTTAAAGACGAACATGAAGAGGAAAAACCATTTATTGTATATTTCTTTTCAATAATTATTTTCAAATTAAAATGAGGCAACACAATAATTTAAAAGAATTTCTTGATAATTTCATATGATTCTTGTGTATTATTATTATTACTGCTACTGTTGTTGTAGCTGTTTCTTTTTTTTTCTTTTATTATTAAGGGTGTCTGTCTCTTTTTGTGTGTATGTCTTTTGAGCGCGGTTTCGTTTGTTTTGTCTGCTCTAATTGTGTATCTTCAATTAAATTGTTGCACAGAGTTGATTCATTAAAATTAATAAAAATGTTGATACAACAACTTTAAATTTCTTGATGATGAACACAAAAATAGAATATGAATCAAAAGTCACTGAAGAATAAGAAAAAAAAACAAAAATATAACACACTAACCAATAACAAAAAAACAACACAACTAAATTATTAATTACTGTGTGTTTATATGGTTTAAACGATACACTCTTTATTTTGTTTTACAGTCGGTTACTGACTGGCTCGTTCTTTATCTAAAGTCACAACAACAACAATAACGTTGAAAACAAAGATGACGGCTACTACGACAACAATAATGACTTACGACGTCGACGGTGGCACTGTTGTGTTTTTGCTTTTTTTTTCATTTATTTATTTAGTATTGTTTGTTTGATTTTGGAATTTCTGAATTCTGCACATGGTATGTATGGAGAAGTGTCGAATAGCAAGCAGCCAACAGTCTAGACAAGAGAGCAACAATTACAGAGAGCACTCCAGTCCCCAATGTATCCAATTAAACAGTGATTCTCAATTGTTTCGCGAACACACTTTGTTCGAATTACATTTGCATTCTCTTAAAACACACACAAAGATTACTTTTTCTTTAAAATTAAAATCAAAAAAAAACATTTTCGCGCTTACATTATTTTTCCAGAAGTTTTTCCTACTCGCACAACGCGTCCGTCAAGAAACCCTCTCTAAGAGAACTAAAAAAAAATCTAAACAAAGCAGCTATTCCCTGTGTATGTACATATTCTTTCTGTTTTTGTTTTAGCAATAAGGGTATTTTTTTTTTGCCTGTGCATTTTTGTTCTCTTTATGAGAATTGAGTGTGCTTTATTGTTGTTGCTTTAATTCAAATTTGTTTTATTTTGGGAGAAGATAGTTCAAAAACAAGAAAGGCAAAGAAACAAGAATACCATATGGGCATATACGAACAAAAACAAATGGAAACAAAAACAAAAATACACATGTTAAATGCCTGCTGGAAGTGTGTACACTCGTATGTTTGTTTCAAATTCAAGGTAAAGGAAGAAGGGCATAACAAAGTGTGTAAATGTTTTATGAGTAAATTGTGTATGTTTTGAATTGATCAATATGAGAGAGCGTGTAATTGCAGGCAATTGCCAATGTATGTAATCGTTATTATTTTATTAGTTGTTGTTATTGTTTTACAATTGTAATCGTTTTTTATTTAAAAATAACCAAGACCTTACAAGGTTAGCCGTTGATTTTTTATTTCAATTTTAATTTTATTATTGGTTCATTTACTTCTTACCGTAGTCTATACTGGTACGTATGTATGTATGTACGTACGTCAATAAATTTTATAATACACTCACAAATTTATATTAATAACTAGAAATATCTGCATCAAGAGAATATAGAAAATTGCTAAAATGCAACAGAATATAATTTATTAATACTGGATTCTTAAAAAACTGCATTGCTTAGTATTTTCAAAGAAATTTGGTTAATTATTTATTTAATACAGATACATACATACATAATTGATTAACCGCCTTTACGTAAAACATACGTATACACTTTAAAATCATTGAATAAAAAACGTTATTTTTTGAGATATGAAGCATTAGCAATAAATAAAACACGTACAGAAATACAAAATTGTTGAGGAACCCCTGCTTGTTAAGTAAGTCTCATTAAATTTACAGATGTTTTGATGAGGAAATAATTAGCGAAACGTAACTATGTATTGTTTTTACTGACCAGCAATAAATTTAAGTTTTTCAATCCATAAAAAATTGTTATAATATCACTTCGGGAAAAGCAAAGCTTATGAGAAGGAAAGGGAGTAGCTTATAGAAATTTTTTCTGAAATATCTTTGTATTTATGGTAAAGACTTGTAGTGGAAAAAGCTATACTCTCTGAAAAAAAACGCAAAAAGAAGCCTAAAAGAAAAATAAAACTCGAATTTTAAAGACTCTACACAAGTATATGGAAAAATTTCTTTTGGAGATAAATTGTTAAAAATTGAAATTTTAAACTTCAGAAAGCAGTAATATTAAATTTTCTAGGCTAAACAGTATTTTATATAAGTATTTGCATAGATTCTATATAAAGTGGAATGCAATATGCGAAATAGGGCAAGCCAAAGTGGATCTTACACCTTTCCAATGCGAGTACTTGGAAAACCAAAGGGAGATATACGGTATATAACGGACGACGAAAATGTGAATGAGTTATTCCAATGATGGATTGCTATAAGAAATGGTAAAGTTACTCAACATTTGTTCAGAAGGTTGTGAAGCAGAAACTTATACGAACTTCAGATACGAAGTCCTAATCTAATTTAGCAATAGGAACTACATGGTCTAGTCAATGAACTTCACTCCTGAGTCAAGTGTAAGTAGTCGGATTCGAAATGGTCCTTTCTTATGTATATGCTCTTTGATCACGTCCATAGAAAAAACTTGTAGCAAAGAAAATTGTACTATACATTATAGAATAGTAGTAGGAGGAGAGTAATGGTATATAATAGTATATATTATATTATATAGTATAGTATAGGAAATATAGTATATTATAGTTTAGTACAGTATAATATACTACAGTATAATATATACACTACAGTTTATTATACTATAATATAGGAAACTACGGTATAGTATACTACATATATACTATAGTACAGTATACTACGGTATAGTATATTACATATATGCTACAGTATAGTATACTACAGTATATAGTATACATAGTATACTACATATATGCTATAGTATAGTATACTACAGTATATGTAGTAACATATGTAGCATACTATAGAATAGTAGAAAAGTATAGTACATTACAGTACATCATGGAATGGTATAACAACCATGAAGTGAATGTTATAAAATGCACCAAATAAATACTCTTAGTGGCATTATTCGTAAGTTTTCTTTAGAATATAATAAAGGCGGTACAAACTAATTTCTCTGAGTGTTTCATAAATAAACTATTTTTAATATCGATTGCTCGTTTCAATCAACATTCAACAAGTATTGATTTTATATACCACATACACATGCTACATACGAAAATGAGTTATAAAATTGATTAAACTAAAATCTAAAAATTAAAGTATGTTTGTAGTATGTACATATGTATAAAACAAAGTTATTAAAGACCACTTTTTTCGCTCATAAAAATTGCATTTAATACTAGGTTTCTAATTAACTTACCAACATACATATATTGAATTTAGTATTTGATTAACTTTGAAATTGAAACAAATGGTAATAATAAATTGTGTTTATGCTTTTAATTTAAAAGTTTTTTTGTTTTTATTTTATAAATTTATTAAATTTTTTTTATATGTTGTTCATAGCACATTACGAGTATTTTATTTTTAATATCAAATTTTAAGAAACTTTAAAATTCTTGAAATGCTTTTAATAAAATTTTTGTTATTGTAATTAATCTAATCAAAAAAAAAAAGATTTAACATACTAAAACTGTTTTTGTTTTTGGTTTTTTTGTTTCATTTTTACTATTGTCTTTTCAAAATTTAAAATTAAACCAATTATAAATTTCTTTTTAATTTTAAATATGCTTTTTTGTCATTCTAATTGAGCCTTTTTTATATCAACATGGTTATGCTATTTTATTTTGTTTTCTTTTTCTTTTAATATTACAGATTTATTGCTTATTGCTTGAATTCAAAAATAATCTAAAAATAAATTTTGAAAAATAAAAGAAAATTGTCAATAAGTGTTAATTGTTAGTGGAAAAATGTGTAGAGAAAACTACGTATGTATGTATTATACGTACCACTTTTGTTAGCTGCTGCATATTTATAATTGTTACTGTCTTTGCCCACATAAAAATTAACATCGGGTGTATCTTTCTGTCCATTATCACGCATATACGACTTATTGGCAGTCTTAAATTGAAGACCGACACTGCAAAAAACATTATTAAACACATGGAAACCAAATCGAATTTATTTTTTTTCTCATCATTTTCATTCATTTTCGCATACAAATTTCAATTTGCGAATTCTTGCAAATAATTGTACATATGTATGTATGAATGCATATAAGTATGTATTTTTGCTCGCATTCTCCAGAAACTTACATTCTTATTGAATTCATATCACTTGTACTGCGTTCTTTATCCATCGATTTAACTCGTAAATATTTATGTTTCACATCAACACCAGATGTGAATTCCTTTAAATGAAAGAAAAAAAGAAAAAAACACACACACACATAACAATTAAAATGAAAAAAAAAAAAAATTATTAAAAGTTTAAAGACTTATGAATGTACATACAGTATAGTATATACACACAGATATTCAATAACTGTTAGATAAATTCCTACACTATTGAATAAAAATTACCGGACAGTAGCTTTAATTCAATAGAACAAAAGTTTAAAAGGTGTAAGGCCGTAATAACATTAAAAATGGATGAAAAAGCAAAAAATTGGCAATGTCGAGAGTGAAGACAAATATATTGATAGAATCCCGCAATAATCCACAGAATACCATAAATATCGGTTTCCCATAGGTTTTTAAATTAGAGGACGCGTACTTGCTAATTCAGACAAGTACAGTACCCGGAGGTACAGTTGACTCATTGTACAACGTCCTAAAGTGGAGAGGATAATAGGGGAGATAGGGAAAAAGGAGAGGTTGGCTTCCCATAAAGAACAGAAACATTCAAGGAATCCTCAGGCTACCGAGAGCCGTATTACAACAGAGAATACGTTCTATTCCATGCAGAAATTTGGCTGACACTCTGTGATCTGATATGACAATGTCGGCAAAGGAAATCTATTACCATTTTCATGTTAAACTCAACGAGTGCCATCAGCAAATTTTCTATCTTTACAACGGCACTGCCCCTTTACCCGAACACATTTCCTAATGAGTAAAACTGTTCATCAGTATCGTTTTCGAGTCCCCAAAGCAATACATAAACAATTTCTATCTCATCCAGTTTCCTATAGAGTCCCTGCAGATACGTCCTTAAACCCGTACTTAAATCGGACCTAGGCAATCGCTTTGAGGTTCCAATGACTGTTAACGAAAATCACGTAACAAGGCACACTAATAAGTGGTATTAAAAATGAAACTAGTTTTACAAGTATGAGTCCGATATATTCAACGATAACAGGGACCAATGCAACATTTTTTACTACGCGGCCGTCCTAGTCATAAATTTTGCAAAATTTGCGTTGCTCCATTATTATTTCCTACTTACATCTCTCATGATATATGTGATCTCCAGATTATTAACAAAACTATCGAAAAACTCTGGATACAAATGCAGCACATCCAAAAGATCATCTCGATGGATTTTGTGTAAATCACAGTAGGTCAAGGCACGTACATTTGCATTTGATTTGCCAATGTTGGGATAGATACAAGGATTTTCGCCAAATATATCATCTTTACCTAGAAAATGAAGAAAAAAAATATCAAAATAATTTAACTTCATATCGTTATACATACGTACTAAAATATATTTTTTTGTATGTTTATTTAAAGAAAAATATTCAATATTTGTTCAAAAAATTTTAAATTCGCCTTAAATTTCAAAGACGCTCAATTAACATGTTGCAGACAATTATTAAGTGATGCTAGCTTAATTGATTTAAAATTTTTGGTAGTCAAGTTGATTACTTTGCCCGTTAAACTGTCACAATATTTTAGTTTCGATAAATATTTACAAAAGAAAACAGATTCAATTTAAAATGCTTACGAAACTTACCCAATATAACGATTGTTGTATTGTCTCGCTGAATCTCTATGGATCCACGGGCTATAAAAAACAATGAGGTCAACACATCACCCTTATGCACTAGAACATCACCAGGTGGAGCATGTGTAGTTTTAAATTTTAACGATAATGCTCTAGAATTCAAATTCAAATAGATACGTATAAATAATTTTTTTTTTAATAAATTTGTTACGCTTATATACACCTTAAACAACCGGGACTGGCGCCAGAGAAAGCTGGACAATTCTGTAATAATTTACGATTTAAATGAAGGCAAATATCGGCTTGTAGGCATTCGGGGAAACCCTTTAGAACAGAATTCATATCAATGCCATTAGTATAGGTCCACGCATGCTGGAAGTACTCCTCTAAGCGTTGTCTTAAAGGATTTGGTATCTAAATATGATTGTGGCATGTTTGAAATTAAGAATTTTATTAAAATGAATAAATTCGTGGCAAAACAATAGTTGAAGAAAAAAATAAACATACGTAAGCAATAGATTTGGAAATGTGACCTAGTGTATGGTGTCACATAACCAAGTCTACTGCTAGTTCTGTAACAGTCAAATACGGCTATAACGATTTCTAAACAATTTTGTGTTTGTTTGTTTGTTTGTTTTTTTAGCACAATACCGTTATAGCCAGAAAAATAAAAAGAGAATTTTGATTTTCATTAATGTTGTTTTGTTGTTGTTAGAGTAATAAAGTAAATTTGTTTTAATTTGTTAGTTTCAATGAAAAATACCTGATGAAATCTTATAAATTCTCGCACCCTTAACATTTGTGTATGATAGCGGGCTGTACCCGAATACAATCGTTGGATAATGGCCGAAACATTACCGAAAATACTAGCATACATTAAGGCTGAAATTAGTATATTCAATAAAGGCTGATATTGATTTGTATACGGTTACAAAAGCTACTATAATAAGTCAACTTACATCCCACCAACATAACACATATTGTAAAAATTTTCTCTGCATCTGTATTTGGAGCCACATTACCGAATCCCACCGAAGTCAAAGAGGTAAACGTAAAATATAGCGCGGTTACATACCGGGACTGTAAATATTAAAGTGTTTACGTGTTATTCTCACTCATTCTCTTTCTCTCTGTCTCTCTCTCTCTCGCTCTCAATCTTTTTCTTTCTATACATATATGTATTTGTGTATGTATATGTATTGATGTGTTGTAGTTTGCAATCACTTAGAGATTGAACAGCTTTTCTTAGGCTATAGGATGTGTTGTTGGATGTGTGGTTGGTTGGTTGGTGTGTTTGTGTGTGTGTGTGGAGACAATGTTTTTGGGGATTATACAAGTATATGTAAGCAGGTGTGGGCGTGGTGATTGTGTGTGTGTCTGTGTGTGTGTACGTTTACCTTGATAGAAGGACCACCGGTTTTATTTTCAGAATAGGGTTCGTCAATATCATTCCCCAATGTATGTAACCAGCCTATATTTTTTGACATTGTAAGTTCAGCATTGCCAATGGCATACCTATAAAAAGGTGGAAAATATTACAGCAACGATACGTGCAACTCAACTCAATACCTTTGACCGGTACATATAATCTTAATAGAATTGTTTATTTATAGAATATGTATACGATTACGAATACGAATACGAATACGAATTTTGAAATTGAAACAAAAGATTTGAAAATTTCGAATTACAACAAATTAAATCATCATCATCATCATCATCATCATCATCGCCATCATTATTTAGTAATTCACAAAAGCATTATTTTCAAAGTATTAACAGCGCAAACAAATTCAGTTAAAAAACGTAAAAAGAAAAATATTCTTTTTTTGTATTTAAAAAAAATTACATACAATATGTATAAACGTTTATTGGCTAAAGCTGGTCCATATTTTTATTATTATTATTTTTCTTTTTTTTTTTGGCAAAATTTTTTTATTTTTCATTTAGCGGCTCCAAATATTTTCATTAAAAAAAAAAAACCATTCATCCATATACAATTCCATTTAGATTTTTTTCCTTTTGTACAAGTATTGTTTTATATTGAAAAAAATCTAAATTCTTGATTATGGAATAAATTATTGGAAAATATTCACCATATATGTGCTCCAAATTTGAACAATTTGAGAGTTAAAGAAATCATACAAATATTTCAGTATATTTACAATATTATACAATATTTAACAGCAAAAGCAAAATTAATCAATTAATTAATTAATATTAATATTAACAAAAATATTTTAATTCAAATACAAAATGATTTCAATGCAAATATAATGCAAAAGGATAATAATAAAAGGTTGTTTGATAAATTATTTCGCTATTTCAATAAACTATTTATGTATTTCAAAGCATTACAATAAAGCAGTATTCAATACTCACCCCATTTCAAAGGACTCATTTTCAACATACATTTTCACTCTTTCCTTAAAAAGTGGCAATTTAAATTAGACCTCAATTACATTCATATTCTTGAAATATCATATGGACCTAATAATTGTAATGTTTCCTAGAGACCTCCAATGCTATGGCATTTACAGAAAATGCCTTCCAAATTGGTTTTTCTTTCTCAATAAGGTTTGAAAGCATGGAATACGATGGGGACATAGACTTTGTTAAATCAAAGCTTAATTGATTGAGCACACATAGCAGATCGTTGTGATGCCATATAAAGCGATACACCAGAACTAACTGACACTAGCTTTTTTTAAATTATAACAGTCGGACATTGGAAATTATAGTGGACAATATTTTTTTCTTGGTCAGCCCATCTAGAACCTCCAAAGAAATGATTTGCAGATAAGCAAAGTCATAAGGAGAGTCTACCTCCCATTACGCAAAGACCAATGAGAATAGATACAAGGTCAGAAATGCCACACAAACCCACGGTCGACTTAGATGCGACTGGATAGGTACAAGACATTAAAGATCAACTGTAAGGGAAAATATTGAATTAAATCAAATTTTATTAATTGGATGGTGGTCACAGCTATTGAAACTAATTAAAACCACCACATGGTGAATTTAACGTAAGTATATAGCTCATAACTTACCAGTTCTAAGTTATAGTTAGTATAGTAGAAAATACAATTTGAGATATAAACGTAATTGCTTACGTCAGCTTGATTAAATGAAGTGCTGGCTCTACCTGGAGGAGAATGAAACCACAGAATATATTTTATGCAAATGCTTAGCGATAAGTAGCACCAGTTTGTTCTTTTTATATCGGTGCCAATTGAATTCGGGATAAAACTGATCTGTGTCTATAAGAGGTTTGCTGAACTTCATTCGAAGAGAGTTAATGATTGAGCATTAGCAACTTAAATGGCTCTACCTGAAATGACAGGACACATTGAATTCGGGGGAAATCTGATATTTTCCTATAAGTGATTTAATGAATTTATTTCGAAGAACGGAGAAGTTCTTGTTTGAATATTTTTGGGGCTTTCTATTGATGGAATGGCATCGGTTATCAAGCGTAATACAAATTTTAGTTCGTACAAGAAACGAAAATATACGACCGTCAGCAACATGTATAATTGATTATTTCGCAGAAGAACAATCTAATCGGGCATGCTAACGTTCGGGATGTCACCGGATATTGTCGGCAGGTCGATAATTTTCTGAGGAACTGCTGACTTTGGAGTAGATCAACACGTCATATGGCCTAGTCCAGCCAAAAGTCTATGCCATAAAAGTTAGTGGACAGTGGCTAGTCATGAATACTTTTTTTCCTAGACCTCCAACAGAAACTTTAAATAACGGACTTCCGATCTCATAGTAGCTAACTTACATTAAAGATGGGTTTTCAGTTTTTTACTGTGGCTTGTTTTAAAACTCATCTTTCCTGGCCTTGTTGCGGGTAATTGTTTTCATACTCTATTGTATTTCTGCAAAGATTGGAGAAATTATAAAAATATCTTTAGAAATTAAATATGTATACTATTTATATTGTATAAAAAATTTACATCTTATGCTATGAAGTTTCTAGAAAATTATTTTGGGTACGTACCTTTCTGTTTATCAGATTTTAATTGCAGACACATATAATATTACGGTTTCTTTTAATTTTCTTTCTTAGTTTTTCATATCAATAACGATTATTTCTGTGAGCAGTCCTTTCGTAAATCGTTAAGCTTACGGTACAAAGAGGACCTCAAATCTTCTGATTGCACCATGATTACTCAGATTATAGGTAATGTGGTTAAGAATTGGCACAAAGAGATTTTTCTTTTAACACATTTTACTACTGTAACCTTCTAAACTGTTTTCTTATTACTTTTAAGGTCATTGCTCTCCTGGATTTTATTTGTTTTGGTTATTTGCGTAGCACGGCTCCTGTCATGATCTGATCTATCACTATTTAAATATAATCTTATCTTGTTCAAAAAAAAAAAAGAACAATTCATAAATTTATCAAACAACCTTCGTTCGTGCATTAATTGCTTTTTATGTATAAAGATAATCACATCTGTTCGGCAAGATGTACATTTTTGTCTTTTTTTCTTGTATGTATATCTTTATAGATAAAAACGCAGACGAAATTTTCTATGAAATTTTAATTTGTTTGGTTTTATTTCTTTTGTTTTTGTTCTTACAAAGGGAAAAACTACTAATCATACTGGGTGAATAGTTAATTTGGACGAATGAATGGATACACATTCTAGTTACAAAATGGATAATCAAGCATACCAATGGAAATTCGTAAGCGTTATAATTTGAATACATATTCATATGATGCAAGAAAATTTTCTAAGGAACACGTTTAAAGTACGATAACATTACGAAACATTGCTCTGTGTAGGAAAAAATTCTAAATTTATTTATACATAATAGAACATCTTACGGAAAATTAAAAATGATTGTCATAAATTCATGAAAGTTTATTTTTTTTTTTTAATTTTAAATTGATTTCTTTGGTTGAAAAGCGAAAAAATTTGTCTCTAAACTGTAGGTTCCGCCACTCATGTATAAAATTAACACACACAACATCAGTGGCGTGAGAAGCTAGGACGTAATCCTAACTAAAAGGTTTGTAATGATCAATTATGCAAATAAAAGTTATCGATTTTCATCGAACTATTGCACAAAAATCGTTGTGAATAAGGTACAAACAAAAAAGGTTAAGGCAGCTTCAACCAGTCGAATTTTTTCTTCTTTTATAGTTCTTATTTAAACGTCTAGAAATGAAGTCAATGGGAAAAATGGACTTTCGCCAGGAAACAATTACAGTTTTTGGAAACAGGAATTTTATCAAATTAATTTAGGCTGTTATATAAATTGTTTTTTTTTTTTTTTTTAACCAATATTTCTCTGAACAACAAATATTTTTCGTAAGATGTTCTAAAGTATTTTACCTCGGTTTACAAAAAATGGGAAAAGTATACAACCACATTACCATATACAAGCCAACCAATGGGCAATTAGAACAAAAGTAGCCATCAGTAATACCAAAACAGCAGCACCATATTCCGAATAGCGATCAATTTTACGGGCAACTCTTACCAGACGTAACAGACGAGCCGTTTTCAATAGGCCAATCAAAGTTGTTGTCTATGAAATGAAATCAAATATTAACGATTAGATATGTAAGCCCAAGAAAATAATAAAACAAACAACAAAAATAAAAATTTATTTAATTTGTTTAAAAATAATTAAAACCTAATCTATTATATGTATATCCCTTTCAGACCTATACTTTCTTTTACTTGTAAAGTGTGTAAAATTTTCTGAATTGTAAAAAAAATGATTTATTTAGCATAAATTATACCTATACAATATAGCCATAATGTCCTTTTTCACATCAAGGACATCGCACAATTGTGCGGTCTAGGTTATAAGCTCCGAAATAATTTTCTAAAAACTATATGTGTTTTAAACAATTTTTATTTGTAAATTAACTTAAAATTTGCAGGTACTTCATTGCATTAAAAAAATAACTTTGGTAATAATAAGGAACATACAAAGAAGTCAATTCGTAATGAATTCAATAAACAAAAATAAAAAGAAATAAGTAAAAATAATAATTCATATACTTAAATCATTATTTAGAATGGTATTTTTCGAAACAATCTTTATTTTTTGCTAAACAAAGCGTTACTTTGCATTTTTGGCATCGTCCTCTTGATCGCCTTCCACAATTATTGCGACATATTCTTGGCGGATCGTCAGAAAATGTTGGCCAGTGATCAAATCTGTCATATCTTATGTCATCAGGTGCGTCATGGGGGCGATATTTAGTACCACAGAAATCATTAGGCAGTTGAAATTTCTCCACATTCTCAAGAGCTTCAAATGAAGCAGCTAGCACAGTACCTAGCTCCATTTTGAATGTTAAAAATGGCTTTGTTTTTGATTTCGGCAGCCCCATAAGTTCTGAATCGTTCCTATATTCCATCCAAGAATTATAGACTGCCAGATCAAGAAAGTGGAAAAAGACTTTGACAGTCCATTTCTTGGTTTTCATTTTAATCCTGTAATACCCTAACATTTGGTCACATAAATCAACTCCACCCATAAATGCATTGTAGTTTTCAACTACAGCTGGTACTTGGACGGGACAACGACGTTTTAAATTTTTATTCCACTTGTCTATTTCGCCTATAGGATCTTTTCCGGTTGCACTGGAAGCAACAATTACAGCTTTTGTGTCCATCCATTTCACAACGGCTACATTCTTAGAATTTGTAAATTGAAAAATGTCACTGCGCTTCATATCTTTGTCTAAAGGAAATTTAACACTTTTAGATATTCTATTAGCCATAATTGTTCCTGTTGCTAGAAAACCCATTTGATGTAAGGCTTCTATGAGTGGGATTGTAGTAAAAAATCTGTCGAAATATGCATGACTCTCTTTTGGTAAGTTTTTCACTAATCTAATAACTATTGAAGGTCCATGTCCAAGACCGCAATCTTCAAATCTTCCTGCTCCTTGAAATACTTCAAAATCTACTACAACTCTACGGGAAGTTGCACATACTAGATTTTTTAATCCAACAGGTCGTGGTTTAGATCTGATTATCTGACGAGCAGGGCATCTTCCCGTAAACGGTATCATTTGCTCGTCAATTTTTTTTTTTTTTTTTTTTCACGCCGAGGAGGGGTGAATGTTCCTAACCGCACCATAGAGGAAGTCGTCACATCCTCCGTGTGTGGGGCCCTCACCCACTAAACTCCCCCCCTCGTCTCGTGGACTTGTGCCCACTCCGGAACTACGGTGGTATTACTTCGGAGTGGAGATTTGCTCGTCAATAGAATAGTGTGTAATATCAGTAGCTAGTTCATTACACCGCTTTCTTACCGTATCGATGACTGATTGAACTCTCCAAAGTTTGTTTGTTGGGTTTGGTGCAGAGTAGTCTTGAAAATGTATGTCTGATCGAAGTTGCAGGAATTTGTCTCGGGGCATAGAGTTGAATATGGCAGGAATATTGCATTCATTTGACCAGTACATTCTTATGGCTGGGTAACCAAGGCAGCCCATTATAATTGAACATCCGTAGAATCTTTTAATGTCTGCTGGTACATAACGAACTTCCTCACCACGCTTACCCATTACAAAAAATTTAGTGTATTTTACGACATCTTCGTAATGTGATTCCGGAAAGTAGTTTTTAAAATATTCTAACGGCGTTTTAGAAATTATATCATTTTGACAGCCTGAAGTTGTAGGAAGTTCTGTATTCTGAAATGATACATTTTTCCATAAATCCGGCCTGTTTAGTGTATTGGATTTGCCAATCGATAGTTGTTTTGACGTTGTTGGTTGTTCGATGGAGTTTGATTGCTCTACGGCTGCACTTAGCTGATCAGTTGGAAATGCAAAAAGATCTTCACTGCATATGCTATCATCACTGCTCTCAGATTCTGTATTTACATTTAAAGCGGTCCAAATTTCATCAACTTCATCGTCTTCACTGAAGTCAGCATCGGACTGGTCTAAAATGTCTAGAACTGCTTCAATATCGTCATTGTTATTCAAATTAAACAACTTTCCTAGAAAAAAATTATATGATAGCACAAACGTGAGCACAAAATGAAACGTTATGTTGTGCCTGATCAACACAATTGTGATATCTGTATTTCCTTTCACCATAACTTATAGTAACATTGAATTTTTTTTACTTAAAAACAACAGAATAGTTGCACAATATCAACGTACAGTTACCACCAGTGGAATTTTTAATATATTTGCAAAAAGTAACAAAAAAAATACCTACCGCGTGGACGCATGCTTACACTTGCTGAAAGACACAATCAAACTGAAGTCAAAACTAACAATTAGGTTCTTCACCTTTTTCATTTCTTTTGTTTTTAGAGAGAAAATAACTTCACACAACCATTGCTTTCAGGTTAACAGACAAAAAATATTTTTTCTTGTAATTTTAACTAAAAAAAGCCAGATCTCACAATTGATATAGCTGGGTCTGAAAGGGATATGTTTCGAACAAAAACAAAAAATTTTAGTTTAAAAATTATAATTACTAATAATGTAAGTATGTATGTGGTACGTACTATACAATATATTTAATGTAATTAAAGCTCATTTCAGCATTCATGTATGTTATTATTTTTGTTTTTTTTTTTTTGTATTTTTTATTTTACTTTTTTTCCAGTAACATTCTATATATACTAAATACTATGTATGTAGAGTTTATATAACTTTAAAATAATAAAAAAAAAATATTGTATTTAAATTTTGTTACCTAGAGTTGTTTAAAAAATAAATTTGTACTCAATTTGAAACATTTATATTATAAAAAAAAAAATATTTAAAAAAAAAAAACAAAAAAAATTATTCTTAAGAAATTTTTTTTTTATTTCTAAAAAGTGTGTATAAAAGAACAGAAAATATTTAAAAAGCATCTAAACACTGTAGTAAAGTCAACTAAAACAAAAACAAATAATATTGAAAGAAAAAACGAAAAATACGAAATTAATTTTTGATTAATTTTTAAATTTGTCATTATGATTTAATTAAAATAATTAACTAAATACACATACACAAAAACAAAACAAACAAAAAGAAAAAAGGAATTTTAAGAAAATTAAAAACGACACTAAATCTTTTCATGACACAGACACAAGTCGTTCAAAATGAAACATTCTTTTGTTTTGTTGTTGTTTTTTATAATTTTTCGCTTTTTTTGTTTTAATAATTCCTTGTTAACTTGTTGTTTAATAGATTATTAGAAATTTTATAAGATTTTTGGAAATATTCTTTTTCATTTTCATTAAAAAAAAATTAACAAAAGGAGTCAATTGTTGTTGTTGATTGTTCTGTTCTTAAAATTGATTTTGTTGTTTCTTTTTTTATTTCAAAAATATTTATACGAACCGAAATGCCAATGTAAGAAAATTTTTAAACGTCCTTATTAATGTGAAGACCTGCAAAATGTTAAAGAATTCATAAAAAACGCCCATGTCTTCTTCAGAATTTTTTTGTAATTTTTTTGTTTCTATTTTTTCTTTTTTAACTATCCACAGCTATCCAATCGTTAATAAATGTTGTTTATATTCTGTTCTATTTTAGGTTGGTAATTTAGGATTTGTATTTTTATATGGAAGAAATATGGAAATTTTATCTATTAAATCAAAGAGCTTTGCTTACTTTTATTCGGAATTATATTCTTAATCGTTAACTACAGAAACCCAAGATAAGTTTTTATATTCCTTAACAGAAAACTATACATATGTATGTATGTTACAGATATGAACAAAAATGTAAATAATTTTTAGTTTTATTTATTTTTTTCTTTATAGATAACGTGCATCTTTTAAAATAAATATCCATTCCCACATGCGTATGGACACCCTTTAGAGAATACGTAGTAAAGTAAAGAAATTATTTCTTATTGAATTCAACAGTCAGACACACAATACACAGAACATGCTTTAAGTAACGTTTGGTTAGTGAAATGAAAAGTTTTATGGAAACACACAAACGTGCCTTAATTTAACATTTATTATATAAATACGGGATCTTTCAAGTTTGAGTTTATTTTTGTTTCTATATTGGCAGATCATCACAAAGAAAATTGATTCAAATAGATTCGAAATTACTTAAAATCCACAAACGAATTTATGGACGTATGGTAACCTTAGTTTTCAGTTATAACTGCATTCAAATGAGACTGCAATAAGATTGAAATTTAAGTCGTACAGTTCGGTACGTGAACAAATAAAATTATCGTGTTATTGTAGGGAACACATTCTGCGTAAGTTAAGCCCATTAGGCTCCTTTTCTAGAACTACAATTATAACGAACTATTTTTGTTCATTTCACCAAAAGTATCATTTATCACTTGCGTATACACATTAATTTAATATATACATACACAGTTAATATGGAATAAAAACTCGAATTTGAAAGATCCCATATTTTAAATTAAATGGAATATAAATTATACAGTGGCCCTTAGAATATTTCTTATGTCCGATCTATTTTTATTATGAAAAGTGTATACATTTATGATAAGATTTTGTTACTCATTTAGTTTTAAATAAAAAAATTTTGTTCAAAACTGTCTTTACGAAAAAAAAATAGAAACAAATTTGCTTTAAATGATTAGACACACGAAATGACACAATATAATGTGCGAAATGAGCTGTTAAACATTGTATAGGGTGTTTTTCATAGAGATATAGAACTTTAAGTTGGCATTACTTTTCAAGATGGCGACCGATTTAACAGCTGTCAAGTGATTTATTCTCAGTTTGGTTTGGCAATTCATCATGAATAGACTCACGCCTGAACAACGCTTGCAAATAGTGCAATTTTATTTCGATTTATTGAAAGACACGTTTGATGACCGCCGTTTCACGTTTTGGACCTGTGAATTGGCCTCCAAGATCTTGTGATTTAACACCGCTAGACTACTTTCTGTGGGGCTATGTAAAGTCATTGGTCTATGCGGTAAAGCCACAAACGCTTGACCATTTGGAAGACAACATTCGCCGTGTTATTGCCAATATACGGCCACAAATGTTGGAAAAAGTCATCAAAAATTGGACGTCCAGAATTTTCTATTTGCGAACGTCTGTTTGTGTGGATAAACACTCAACTTCCAAGCAAACAGATGTTCGTCTGAAACCATTCGTCTTACAAAAACTGGTCCATTATTTGTTTCATTTAAAGTCTTCTAACAAAATGTTTTGTTTTTGCGCCACCTTGTACCATATTTGAATCGAAAGTTATTTTTTAATTAAATATAAATACAATGTTATTAGACATTAACACAATACCACATCGAAAGCAAGAAATAAAATAATCGAGGCAAATAAAAACATATATTAACTCTAATCCAATATATTCACACATACTGTCATAATAAAAAAATTTTAAAAATGAGATCTTGTAGAAAATAAATCTTAAAAAATCGTTTATTTGGAAGAGAAATTAGTATACAAAAGAATTTCACTTGTCCTGTGGAAGAGAGTCAATTAGGCTTCTAATAGACATAATTACTGTGCGCTGTATGTACTTGTTTCAGGAGGTATGGCTTACTCAGATAAAGAAGGGAGAAGAAAACGGTACAACTTAGTTTTTGTGGTTGCCACGTTTCACGGAACTGGTTCAAGTATATGCCACTGACGAATCTGTCAGATATTGTCAAAAGTTGGTTGGCTCTAGCGATGACTTCGTGAATAGCTCTTTCGGTTTTTGGTGGAAAGAAAATAGAAAGCAGACAATCTGATGGACAGGATATTCTGGCATGGAAAGAACCCGAGCTTTTTTTGCTCTTAACAGATATTCAATAATTACTGAACTCTAAGTAATGGGACATGTTTCTCATTGGCAAATTTATATGAGAAAGGAGAAGAGCAGATACCACATATATTGTGGGAATGCCCGGATATGTGCAAATTAAATTAAGCCACCACGGTGTAGGTAGTTTTCAGAAACGTGACTGTCTCGAAAATATGTCACCGTTGAAACCGACATATTACCCGAGCACCGATTGCTTCGCAAAGTTATCGCATGGAATGTACTTGGAACTGAATTAGGGAAATAAATTTTTTAGGGCATTAAATTGAAATTTATGTTAGACCTGTCAAGTGAAAGACAGATCTGGTCGTTAAATCCATTTGAATTTAAAGTTTAATTAATCCAGTGGTACATTTTTTAATGGAAGCATACTGCAGTTAAATAGATTTAATGTGACGCAAAAGTGTTGTTAGTAAACAAAATACAAAAGGCCACATGACGTCATAGACCGAACTGCAAAAGATTGTAATCCACAAGGTTGCCATGCATACTTAGAGACGATAGATTGATAAAAAAAAGTTGCTAAGACGAGGCAATGGATAGAGGGAAAAATAATTTAATTTTCCTTTCTCTTTCACTTTTATTGTTAATGGTTCTGTCACATTATGCAGAGGCTATATTAAAATTTGTATTTAAAATAAGTAAATATATTCATAAAATCTATATTAGAGTAGAATAAAATAGAATAGAATAAAAAAAAATGTATAATAACTTTACTAAAACACAAGCCATTCAAAAGAAATATTTGGAAAGAGTTACAAAAAGAACTGAAAAAATATGCAGAAATATTCTTAAGAAAACAATATAAATTATCTAAAAATGAAATTACTTAAGAAAAAATAAAAAGAAAAAATTATAAAAATTAATTAATTATTATTTTCTTTTTCTTTATGTTCTTTTGTCCATATCTGCATGTTTTTGTTTTTGTTTTTGGTTTTTTAATTTAAAGAATCTAAAATTTAGAATTAGTTGTAGTAGTAGTAGTAGTAGAATTGATTGGTAAGCATTGTGTGTATTTCATGAAATTAAAAGATATTGAAACGTATTTTGTTTTTTTTTTTTGTTTTTGTATTATAATACAAGTGCCAGAAAAATTATGTAAGTACATACAAAAAAAAGGAGACTCGTTTGGTTTATTTCTTTGCGTTTTTAATTTTTTATTTTTTTTTTGTTTTGAATTTTTTTTTTTGCTTTTTTAGCTTTTGAGTTTTAACTAAAGGTGCATTAGTTAGTATTGTTGTTGGTAAACGAAAAAAAAATAATATACTTTGTTTGTTGCAGTTGTTGTAAATGTAATATTTACATAGAATACAAATACGAATACAAAACTGATCAAATTTACTTTTTCTCTAATACTTACAAGTCTTAATTAAAAATTAGATTTATTTTAAGTTTTGTTTTTGTTTCTGTTTTTTTTCGATTAAGTAGAACTTTAATAGGATTTTGGAATAGATAACGTTTAGAATAGCAACTACCGCCTATAATAACCCTTAATAAAATATTTTAATATATTTTTTCTGTAGTATTCACATTATTTAGTATTTTCTTTATAAATTATAGTATTTTTTGTTTTTAAATCTTATTATTGTATTACGATATTATTAGAGATAGAGATTCTTGCAAAGTAGTAGTAAAAATTATTGAAAATTTTAAAAGAAAAAAAAACAAAATAAATTGTGTATGTAGTGGAATATTAAAGTTTTGTTTTGATATAATTTTTTTTTTTATATTATTTTTTGTTTTTATTTTTTTTGTTTTGTTTTGATTAAGAAAAAAAAAAAGAGTAGAAACTGGCTTTTAATACCTCTTCATTATCCAAGCCAAGCTGTAAAATATTGTTGTTAAAATTAAATTCTGAATTATAAAAATTGTTGTTGTATTTTTTTTTTATATTAAAATTAATTAACTTTTTAAGTTTATTTCAAAAAAAAAAAAACAAATATATATATAAGAAGAGAAGAAGGAAATTGTTATGAGCTTAAATGAATTGTTGAGAGGGGATGGGTGTAGCTGAAAGGTGGATTAACAAAAGAAATGCACAATGGGGAATCTCATGAAAATCAAATCGTAACTAAACAAAGAATAAACAATAAAACAGTTCAATGAAAATTTTTCTTTTTTGTCAATTTATGCTTAAAATAAAAGAAAAGAAAACGGAAATTTAAGTTCAGAATTGGATTCCCTAGTTTAAAAGAGAGCATAATGAAAATGTTTTGTTTTAAAGTAAGGTAAGGCAATTTTGTTTCGATCTTTTTTTAAAAGTGTTTTAACAAATATTGTATTAAATTCTTTTTTTTTTGTTTAATTTAGGAACATAATAAATTTTACAAAACTATTTTTTATATATTTTTTTTTCAATTTTTTTTTTTAAGTAAGTAAAGTGATTACTACCAACAAAAATTAATTTTTGTTTTTAGGAAAATATAACTATTAAAGTGTGTCTAATATATATATTTATATATTTAGAGTAAAAACGAGTAAAATCGGAAATATACTACCAGGCCTAACGTAAATATGTATTTATAATATTTTATTTATTACATACGAAAAACCATGAAAAACAAACATGCAAGAGACCATTATTTTGTTTAATTAATGCCTGTAAAACAATTAATGATTTTAAATTCTTTATTTTTGTTTCTATTTTTTTTTTTTTTGTAAAACCAATAAAATTTGTTATAATTTTATGACACATTGTATATATTTATGTATGTCAAGTCATACAGTATTTTCTATCCAGTATTTTTTTTACAATATTAAAATTAATTTGTAACGTACTTCTCTCGGCCAGGAGAAAAAAACTTATTCTCTCGCATATTTTTATTTCGTTCAAAGACCAACACCCACCCAGTAGGTATCTCATTCCCATGCAGTTCAGTAAGGAAAATAAATTCCAGAAATAACGTTTTAAGAGTTAAGAGTAATAACAGACCAGAAACTCTGGTAGGAATCGAAACCACAAGCCTTACTATTAACGCACAATTCGATCATCTGTCGGCTCATCTATAGAGGACATTCGTTAGTGGTTAACTGGCTAGTTAAGAGCACAAAGCTTAACAGTGAGAAAACATTTTTCAACCAAGAAATCTTACTTCTCACTCTCATGATATTTGACAAACTGCTTTTCAGCAACCTTTTGCTTGAACACTCTGTCTTGTGTTTCAATTTCTGTGCTTGATATGGATAGGGATACGGAAAGGTATGCTGGTTAGCTCTCTCAAATTCCGTGGTTTTCTAGGTTAATCAGGCTGCTCCTATGCTGTACTGTTTTTCAAGCGGTTCTACATATATCATCAGGAAGACAATGGATCTGATGTAAGATGTTATTTAAATGCAATGAAAAGATATAATTGGCAGTGATTACAGCTTTGCACTATTTTATCATTGAACAAGACACACTACCAACGGCATATATTGTTTTAAGTGACAGTTAAGGAACTTATCGATATGCACAGTGTTATTGTTTTGTGTTTGACAGAAAACTCACAGTCAGCGATTGTTAATTAATGAATGAAAATATTGAAAAGTATTGACATTTATAATCGCATCAAACGCTATATAAATTTGTTTTCGTATACCATTATAGGTTGGATAGAAAATATTGTAAAAATCATTCTCGGTTCTTTTAGAATTTTGTATTGGAAACTAAACAATAACGTTTTTTTTTATTTTAGTTGAAAAATGATATTAAACCAACTATTGTAAAACAAAATTAAATTTATAATTAATTATAAAAAAAAATCAAAGTTTTACTACTGAACGGAAAAGTAAAACGAACTATAAACGAAAAAGTAACAACAAACACACATAAAAATGAAATTTTCACGTTTACCCTTGGCTTTAAACACATTATTTTTTCTAAGTGTATTTTTATAATTTATTTTTATTATGATTATTTTATTTTTTTTGTTAAGTTTTAAGAGAGAGATAGAAGAAAATTTGTTTTATTCATATTTTTATTGTTTTCTTTTTTTTTTTGTAATTTTTATTTCATTAATGCCAGCTACCTACTACTTTATCAATCGATGTTAGGCCATGTTTTTTTTTTTTATTTTTAATTTCAGATTAATACTGACCAAAGAAAAACAGAACAGAAACATAGGAAAGGAGGAGGTGGATTAAAAATTAAGCTCAAAATTTTAATACTCTGAGAAAAAGTAGACACGTTTTACAATAGTAAGGCTCAATATGAAAAATATGAAAATAATACAATTATTTATTGTTTAATTATTTAATTTTTTATAAAACATAAATTTTTTTTTTGTTCTTTATAATTTATATGTAATTGGATTTGTTTTTTGTTATTAACGTTTGTCATGAAAAGGCTTAAAAGTCGTTTAAAGCCAATAAAAGAAAATCAAAATAAGAAAATAAATCAACTTACGTAGGCTTGACAGTGTCCGATTTTCCTTGTTTTTTTTAATAATTTTTTTTTTATTTCAAATCTCAAAAATAATAAATCTTGCAATAATCGGACCAAGTATAATTTAAAAAAAAAAAAAACTAAAAATTAAGATATAATAACAATAAAATTATCTACAGTGGGTGATCATACATATTCCAATGACAGTGGCAGGAACAGTGGTAGACAAGTATTTTTTTTATTCAGAATCTTTTAAGCACGCAGTTCATTCGAGTTTCTATTTGGTAGAAACATCATGATTGAAATAATTTTATATTGGCATTACGTGCCAACGTGGCATAAAAGCAATGAAGTATTTCCATTGCAGCTTACGCAAGGATAGAGTTTAACAAGGCAAAACTTGAAATACAAACTTCTTTTAGAAATTGCAAAGAGCCTGCCTACTATTATGATAAAATGTCATGAAATGTGTAAGCATGAGTTCAAATGATATTCATCGTTTATAATTTATTATTTGTCACTCATATACTATGTAGATCCTCTAGTACATGCATACTTGTATACGTATATTTTGTTAATAAATATGATAAGTTTCCATTCAAAATGTGGTGCTTAATTTATTTATTAGAATATATTTATTGAGAATATCATATTTTCTTCCAATAATAGAGAATTATTTTCGAATATTTAAATAATAGAAGAAAAATATCATCATAAGGAATTAAAAATTATTGCAATTATTGATTGTTTATATTATTTCTGGTAAATTAATCTAAATATTTTGTTTATTAAGAAAATAACTTTCATCTTACTACTATTACAAAGGAAAAATATTAGCATTAATTTACTAAACTTGGTGCTCTAACTATGTATGTATGTATTTATGAATTCAATCTACTATTCGGTGAGATGTATGTATGTATATATGAATGTATGAATTTTTCTAATTACACAATATTTATGATCACACACTGTAATGTTATTAAAAATCTTCTAATTAATATTTTTATTACAGTATTTCTAAATGTTTAGTTATATATTCACAAAGCTTTTATTTATAAAAATAAAAAAAATAAAAAACAAAACAATAACAATAATAAAACTTGACTAATGATGAACTAGGAAATCATAAACGAAATAATATTATAAATTAAAAAAAATAAAAACTAATATTATATTGATATATCAAATATAAAAAACAACAAAATACAATTTATAATACAAATAATAATTAAATCATCTTTTTTCAATTGTTTTTTTTTTAATTCAATTTTAAATTTTAATGTAATAACAATTGAAATAATAATTAAAAATAAAATAAATAGAAAATAAAATGAAATTTCCATTCTAAAGTTCAAAATGAAACACATTTCAGACTTACCTCGTCCGTATCACTGCCTACTAAAAGTAAATCAAATGGTATTGCTGCAACCAAATCGATTAAAAACCAACCACTTAAATAGTGAACTGCTATACGGCCCGGATGCGAGACGACTTCATCTTGCCCATTAACAAAAGTGGTACGGAAATTTATTACTATATCAACAATAAATGTGACATCAACTACAAAAATGGAAAGGTAATTTTAATGGGAAATCAATTAGCCAGGAAAACTTTTAAGCGTTTTATTTTTTGTTTTGTTTTTTTCAATAATTTTATCATTTGAATTGGTTTTTGTTTTATTGATCAGGTGTATGCAGTGATTTATCACAACATTTACAATTGCATACTTGAATAACAGAACTAAATACATTTGTTTTTTGCTGCACAAAATTACGCATTAGGAGTGAGCATCATATCCTTTTGTAAAAGTCAAGGACCACTTAAAACCTTGAATTGTTTACAAATAATACTTATTGTATAACTTTCTTTAAAGATACTCAAAAATATTTAAATATGAAATGAGTAAGGAAAAAGAAATAAGAAAAATCACGCCTACATTCCTTATGCCATATGTATAGAAGAAGGTGTGATAAAAACCATCCCTGAACCTGAATGTCTATTCTTGCTATTCACTACAGCTTGCAACAGTTAGCTGCAGTTCTATCACAACAGTTTTCGCTTTAAGACGGTAAGTTTATTTTTTGTAATAGAAGGAAGTCGCCGTAGTCTAGTAGGTAGTGTGTTGATTTATAAGTCGTGCGGTCGTGGTTCCAGACATCTCGAACAAAACAAAATATAAAAATACGTATTTCTTTCAGCGACTTGCTCTCAGCAGTCTTCTGTTAAAAACTCTGAGAGTAAATAAATGAAATGTTTCTCAAAAATCTGTCGTTCACAGTGGACTTTAAACTGTACCTCTCGCTGCTTATGGATAAAATTGACACAACATGGGTGGTGTGAGAAGCTAGATCGTAATCCTGACTAAAAGTTGTAATGACCAATTAAATAAGTATGTAATATGTATGGTAAAACTCAAATTGTACAGAATTAAAATTAAAATACGTAATAAAATTATAAAAAAAAAACAATAAATAAAGCAAATAACTAACAATTGTTTAGAGTTTGCTGAAAGTCTACAGTCGAAACTGACAAATTAATGTAAATATGTACGTATGTACATACATGTATGGTAATTATACAAACTCGGAAGCTGTTATATACGCTAAAATAGAATAAGAAAACAAGAATAAATAGTTGAACTGATGTAAAGGCAATGTTTTCAAAAAGCAAAATGCACTATCAGCCTTATAAGACAGTTTTCAAACTCCGTAAAGCAATATCTGCCCAATAAAATGTCATACGCGTTAATTTTTTTTGATAAGCATAAGCCTTTATGTACGCATACGCAATGAATGTGAAAGCGGTACTTAAAAACTATGTAAACGTGCTTCTATTAAGTGCATTAAAAATTATTTTAATATCACATGGTAGCCACTTGCTTGATTTTAAATGGTCCAATAACTTCGCAGACGAAATGTTCACTCTTAATTTGTAAATTGTTTTTGTTTGTTTTTGTTTTGTTTGTTGTAATTTAAAACTCTAAATTAAGTGTAATTATGTTTAATTTCAAATAGTTTCTATTTCGTTTAAAGAGATAGATAGAGATAGAGAAATAAAGAGAGAGTTAGATAGATAGATAGAAAGAAATAGATAATAGAGAGCAATAAGTTCAGCAGTGCTGTTTTATATACCAAGTTGTTTTCAGTAGGCGATATTCTAACATTCTTTCTTACCTCGACGTACAGCTTTTGTATAATGAGCGCATTCAAGCCGCCTTAATTGTCAAAAGAAATTACCACTTGCAATTACACCAGTAATGTCAATGTGTACCTTGTCGTGTTTGAATGTCTGTACGGCATGTATGCATGTATGTATATTCGAGTGAAATCGAATAGCTTTAATACAGTCAAGTTTGGCAGTGCGTTTGCGTGTCTGTGTGTGTGGGAGTATTTGTATGTATGTTTGCGTTTTGTTCCTGTAATATATGGCATTTTGTTTTGACAATCAATAACGTGATTATTTTAAAAACAATATTTTGAAATACATAGGTATCAGAGACCCCATAAAGTATATAATATGTATGGATTTTAAGGATCAGAAGAATAAGCAAAAATTTCTTATTGTACATGTATGTATGTACATACTTTTTATATGTACTATATAATATATGTATGTAGGTATGTATGTATATGTATATTATGTATACAATTATGTGTATAAGTTATGTATTATAATTATAATACAACTTATGATTACAAAATTAGTCTAAAATTGTGTATGTTTTGATGGAAGAGAGAATTTCGAATGGTGAATTCGTTTGTTCGCGAAACCACATCAATTCACAAAAATAGACTAACTCGCTCATTCATTATTCTCAATACGAAGTCCACCACGGGAAAGTGATCATTTGACCTGCATATATAGAAATAGACCATCGTTTTGACTTGTTTTCTTGTTTTATGTTTTTTTTTTTTGCTAGGGTGTGTATTGTGCCAATAGAATTTTGAAGATTATACCAAAAATTTTGAGAATTATCGATAATTCATTGCATTCATAGAAGAATTTCTTTGCTTATCTTTGTTTTTTTGTGTTTTATTTGCAGTATTCTCCAAATCCTTATCCAAAACTTTTCAATTTACACCTTTGTTTTTCTCAATTAAGAAATTTTGCATGGAAAAGAAATTTAGAAATTCATTTTGCCAAAGTATATAGCCGAGTATCGTAGCGCGTCCATGCTCTAAGGATTTTCTCACATAATCTTTTTGATTTTTCTTCAATTTTGAAACATTTTTTGTATAAATAATTTTGATAAGTCTTCTACTCAAAGGAGAATACCGTTAAATTGTATTTTTGAAGAAGATTCTTTTGTTTGTTTTTGTTTTGTTTCTTTTTGATAAGCTCAAATTATGGCTGTATTTGAAATCTTCTTGGAGTTGAGACTTTTTAACAAAGCTGTGCTTTCAATTATAACATCCAATTTGTCATTTTCAATTCAAGTGAGAAAATCTTTCATTTTTCATTTTTTGTTTTTTTTTTTCTTGTTCAAAATGTGCATTGTTATGTCAATCTATGGCTATTGCCAATGATAATTCCAATGTATTATTACATATTATTATCATTATTGTTTATCCTTTAATATTTGAATTGCTTTTCATTTGTTTGGTTTAATTTGTATATTTTTGTTTAAATTTAATTTGAATTTCTTTGCATTTTGTTCCAATTACCTATAAGATCCACAATAACTACAGGATCACTGTTAATATACTTATTGGTACGTCTCTGATAATCTTGTTCACCCAATAAAAATGCAGCTACGTATGGTGTACATATAGCCGTATACATAACCAAAATCAAAATGATCCAATCCCAGACAGCCTTGAATGGGGAATAATGTAATATAGTCCAACGGTGAGTTTTCGCAATCATATTCTTTTGTTCTGGCAAAACATTAGCACCCAACGATAATACCTGTAAAGAAATGCAAACAAACAAACAAACAAACAAAAGTAACGAATATTTGCAAAATATGTTTAAACAAGAAAAAGAAAAACAGACAATACCGAAATACTAAACCACTATTTTTAAAAATAACCGAATAACCTACCGTTTCCACTGGATCCGGAAATTTAATTTCAATTTTGGGACTTAACAAAGCCTCCTTATCTAAAGTGTCCTCTCCGTGTTCGCTGACATGTTTCGACGAAAGTTTTCGACCAAAAATTTGCGATGAAAATTTATAGCGACTATTGCTGTTATTATTGAGATTTTTTCGTTTTTCCTCGGGTGTTGTCTGACAACTGCTTTGCGCTATAGATTTGGTGAAACCATGATCTTTACTGGCATATGGTGCTTCGGTCTTATTGAATTTACGACTTTTTTCACTTAAATTATCGGATCCGGTCTGTATGAGCACTGCCTTGTGGCGTTGTTTCTCGCATTTATTACATGATATACCGCCACCAATTCCAATGACATGAGTCTCTGCAGTGGGTTTTATTGGTTTCATTGTACAATTTTCCATGGGCGGTAAGTGTGAGTGTATATGCGTTGCTAGTTGTTGGGATTGTGAGTGCATTTGATGTTGTTGCTGTAGCTGTGGCTGTTGTTGGTCTAGTTCATGTTGTTGCCTATTCAATTGCAGTTTGCGTTTATGTTGTATAGCCTCGTAAGTATTTGAGCCATATTTTTTACCCTGTTTAAGGTTCTCATGCAAACAGTTTTTAATATTTTCCAAACAATTCTGTGATATTTCCTTCTTAGCGCACTTTCGATACATGAACTCGTCCTCATCGTCTTCGATATTTGAACGCACTATCTTATGGTACATGCGAAAATTGTTGGGTGTCTTTTGAAAATTGTTACGCAAGAAGTATTTGCCATTTTCATCTTTATACGACAATAGATTAGAGTTCATAAGAATATCGGAAACGAAAATACTTTTTTTATTCATTTTGTTGGCGGTGCACATTAAAGAGAAGAGTTCCCGTTCCACGAATTTTTGCAGTTTAGTAGAGGTTAATATCTGATGAGCAAATTTCTTTTTACGTGTCTCTAATAGGGGTGTCTGTTTGTTCTTGGATACGTAAATTTCACATTGACGTAGAATTTCGTCCAATTTACGTATCTCATTAAGTTCAATGCAAGATTTTTGTGACATAATGTTGTTCTGCCAGTCTATAATGCATCTGAAACAATAATACAATTTTTTTTTCGATTTTATTAATTTTTATTTTTGTTTTTTTATTTTAATCTTTTTATTATTAAAAAGTACATATGTATACGGGGATAGCTTTTCGTTTCTTCTTACAAAAGTGCTTGGTTGTGTTTAAAATGAATTTTGCTTTGGGCGCAGTAAAAATGTTGCATTCATTTTTCATGCAGCATAGCAGCATGGAAAAAATATGCAAATTTGCAAAATGCATCTAATACATATGAAGTAAAATACAGGAAGTAACTATTACATCAGCCCAAAAGTATGCCTAATTTGTTCACTTCTTTTTTTATCACAATTAATTGGTATTCGTTTTGAATTTTATTTAATATCACTTCAATAACACTTACTTAACGTCTTCAACAATATTATAATTTAATATTCTACTATATATTCATATTTTTTTATATTTTTAATTTTTTACACTTTAATTCTTAAACACTGTTCTTACCATTGAAAAAAATCTTTGTGAACTATAGAGCTGCCAGCTTACGGAATGTTTTAATCACGGTGAAAATCAATAATAATCTATTGTGATTGGCAAACTATAATCACATATAAGCATCTAACCCAGTGTTGTAAAATTGAAATTTTCAAATAGTACTGAACTATAACTGCAAGAGTACCTTTTTGCATCAAATGGTACTTTTATAAAAATACTGTATGGAATGGTATAGAAAAACTAACTTAACTACATGTTTCTTATATATATATTTGAAAAGCGCAAGCCATAAAATCTGTAATAATAAAAAAGTACAGAAATGTTTTGAAATTGAAATGTCATTGACATATCGATGAATGCCTCCACTAACAGATGTGAAAATTACTTATTCTAGACACTCACCGTCCAAATCACGGCATACAGTACATGGATCTATGATAATACAGTATTATTTGGAATAACGGTACTTTCGTGAATTTCGATTTTATTCACCACCCTGGACAATTCACCACATTTTATAAATCACCACACTAAAAACTCACCACAACTACAAAATTCGCCACACTTCAAAAAAAAAGAAAATATTTCATTTTTTGTTCTCTTTCCTTTCCTCTCCAAACCAACAACGCGCAACCATCATCATCCATCCACACAACAACAACATCCACAAATACGCCCATTATGGTTTTGTTTTCGTTTTGTCTGAACCTGGGGTTGAACTTGGACTCTCTTGGACGAGCGAACTAACTACCTTCCTTTACCTTTTTACTACCGATATGTTTTTGTTTTCGTTTTGGGGTTGAACCGTAGCCTTTGGGCGTCTAATAAGGCTATTAACTATTTTTCGAATTAGGCAAATTTGCATTTATCACCTAAATAATCAAATCATACGCATCTTAAACATACTAATTAAATAAAAATGACAAAACAGTTAAAGAGATAGATAATTCAGATTTCACATTTCTTTTGGTAACAATTTTTTTTCAAATACATTTTATTATTCAATATCCATTTTAGATACATTGCCACTCGATTGGACCTTCTGTCGAGCATTTAATTCTGTTGTATTACCGCTTTCACAGATCTCGCGTCTGTATGAAATGTCATCACCAGACAGTGTTGTCGTGGACCCCAAATTTTGTGATGAAACTGTTTTATAAACACTTAAAGCTTGAGTAACTAAAGAGGAAATATCGCCAGCATTTGAAGGAAGTATAAGAGTGTTGTTTGTTTTCGCTAAATGCTTAAAAGCGGAAATGTATTGTTCAGCTAAAGTCAGAGAAGCGGCGTTTTTACCGTTCTATAAATAAATAAAAATGAACTATCAATGCAATATTTTACAAAATAAAGCATAAACATACCAAGTCTTCTAAAGATTTGGCTAGAGTCGCTAAACCACGAGCTCTGGCATCGGCTACAGCCAACATTGCAGCTGCTTCACCACTAGCTTTATTAATTTGTTCTTGGCGATCGGCCTCTGAAAGGTTTTTATAATCAGATTTTTAGCCTTACGTTTTTAAGGAAAATTTCAATATTTTACCTGAAGCTAAGATCCTTGATTTACGTTTACCCTCTGCTATATTGATATCTGCTTCTCTTTGTCCTTCAGATTCCAAAATAGCAGCACGTTTTCTTCTTTCGGCTTCGACCTGCATTTGCATAGCTTCATGAACTCTAGACGGTAACTAGTAAGACAATTTCATTTATATTATATACTGTTTTTATATTGTATTATTGTATTGTTAATATTTACTCTTATATCACGAATTTCATAACGCAAACAAGCTATACCCCATGCTTCACTAGCTTTATTGATTGAGTCAACAATGCTAACATTAAGAGACTCTCTTTCACGAAAAATTTTATCCAAAGACATTTTACCCAATTCGGAACGCATTGTTGTTTGTGCCAACTGAGTTATTGCAAATTCAGGATCTTCAACACCGTAGGAAGCTAAAATATTGTGATTAATTTGATTATTTAAACACTATTCACATGTAGAGGTTAAGTTCAATAAACAAAATGGGATATTGTTGTAATTGTGATTAAATTAGGTGCATAGCCAACAACGATTTAGATCGTAAAATAAAGATATTAAGAGTCTGTTATTAAGATAGCTATGACTTATAAAACTGATATAAACACATATATACTCACCACGATATGGATCTATTATACGCAAATATAAAACACCATCTATACTTAAAGTAACATTGTCCGAGGTAATGGCACTCTGCTTGGGGACATCGATAGCAATTTCTTTAAGACTTTGAACGTATTTAATTTTATCCATAATGGGCAATAGGATATTTAAACCCGGTTCCAATATTCTATGAAATCGGCCCATGCGTTCAACAATCCATGCCTTAAAAACAACAACAACAATATAAAGCCATTAAATGCAAATATTACATCAGTTATCTAATGAAATTCTTAGGCAACATAATAAGGATGTAATTCCGAAAGTACAGTGTCAACCCTTTTAAAGGGAGATGGTCTCAGAGACTTACCTCTTGTTGTGGCACAAACATGACGACGGTGTTCATTGGAGTTGATGTTTTGGTCCTACATTGATTGATAAGAGCATTGTGCCGGCAAGTACTCAATATTTGCTAATGCGAAAATCATAATATATTGTATAATTTATCCAAAGCAACTTGATTCTTGTTCCAAATACTTACTCTGGATAACAATCTACTGGAATTAGCATAGGATGATAACATTTTGGAAACGAACATAAAATTTAAGTAGAACAATCTTAGCCAAAAATATTGAAGTCCACTTTTTGTTCAACACTTCAAATCACTATGGAATGATAGCACACAATAACAAAATATTGTTGCCACACCAATTACAGGGATTACAAACAAAAACTTATTAAACTTTATTATCTAAAATAAAACATTCTGTCGCATTATAGTATCGTTTAATTAAAAGTATTTGCTCTTTTGTATATATTTCGACTTGAAATTTTGGGAAGTAGCCAAGTGTACTTTTCAATCTTAAACGACTATCAATTACCTGCTGGTGAAACACAGCTCTGTGTCAATGAATGTCGCATCACTAGTTTGGGTATTTAACAAATCAATAATGACAATTGGTGGTATCTTAACTGAAAACAATCAAATTCTCCCAAAAAAGAAGTAGAAATAATGGATTTTATCGACGATTTTATACAAGAATATAAAAACAATCCCTGTCTATGGAAAGCAGACTCGGCAAATTATAAAAACCGGACGAAACGTCAGGAAGCGTACATGAAATTAATAGATGTGGCCGCAAAACATGGCGAGCATTATAATGTTGAAAGAACTAAGCAGAAAATAAATAATTTGCGATGTGCTTTCCGCCACCAGCTCAAGAAGTACAATGAACTCAAAACTAAGGGTGAAAAGGAGGAGCCTTACTGTCCGAAACGCAAGTACTTTGAATCATTGATGTTTCTTAAAGATGAGGAGACTCGAGATAAGAGGATCCTGAACAATAGCGCTAAGTCTGACAACAGTTCTAATGAAATAACAATAACAAGCATAATGAGAAGTGGCAATGCCAAGAACGAACGACGTCTTCTAAGCACAGAAACAGAGTGTGCCACAATGGAGATAGTAGATGGTGATAAACAGGCAACAATAAATGGAGTAGTAGAAGACGCCCTGCAAGTACCCAACAATTTGTTTTCAGAAATTTGCAAAGAAATCCATAAGGAAAATAATGGCACAGAAGTGGACGACGATATGAATGGCGAGGAGACCACCAATACTGTTAATATATCAGTTATTACGGATAAGGGCATAACGCTGAGTCAGGACATTGAGGAAATTGCTATCACACCAATTCGAAAAGATCAAGTATATATCGTCGATACATCTGCAGCTAATAACAACCTCCCCACTATTTCCACATCGGCAGCAACACCTACCAGCAGCACAGCGCCTTATATAAAGCAGCCTACATCTAATAGCAGGCGGAAACGTTCATCTTCATTTTCATCGCAGCACTCCAATGAAACGGATACCACACCACCAATCAAAACAGTGAAAAGCGACATCACATTGGATATAGAAAATTTATTGTCTTTAGCTTGTAAAAATTTCCAAAAGAATTCTTCAGATCATTACACCAATTTTGGGGAAATAGTAGCACATAAACTACGCACGATGGATTCCAAGCAAGCCCTTTATGCAGAGAAAATAATCTCGGATATCTTGTATCAAGGTCAAATGAAGTATTTATCTACTGTATCAATAGAACTATATTCACAAACTGACCGAAACCAGCATGAACATAAATAGAGCAAGATCATAAATATTGAAGATCCAAGCATTGTCCGAGCCCGGCAATATTGTGTTAAACGAATGGATAAATTAATGATTTTAATATATATTTTTTTTTTTGTAATCTAAAAAATTAAGGTTAAGCAACATATTTTTAATGAAGTCTTAAACAAAAATCAACATTTTTGCATAATAAAATTTATTATTACAATAACAATACTTCCTTGCTTTACAAGGGACTTAAATAATTTTAAACATTTGTTTCGAGACCCATATCCATAAATGCATTAAAGCAACTAATTACTCGTTTCATAACTTTGCATTTCCTTTCCTGAGCGTTTTTTAAAGAGTCCCTTGTGTGTTTGTGCTCCTTTTGTCGCAAATAAAATACAAACATTTTGTTTTCTCAAAACTGTTCTATAAAATTTTTTTTGTTAAACCAATATTTATCGAGAAAATGTTCGTTTATATATATTGAATATACATATACTGAAATGTCTAATCTTTCTATTGCTCTTAACATTTCTTTGCTGTCTCAGCAAAAGAGTTAACGTATATTTAACCGACATAATGATGGAGTCAAAAATATTTCTAGTAAGCATATTTTTAATAATTATAATTTTATATACCAATAAAACAATACTTTATTTTAAAAATTTAAATAAAACTTTATTCAATAAATATAAGACAATTCCTATTGAATATTTATTTCAACTTGAGCATCTTCTATGACTTGACTGTTCAATTATTCAAATTTGAGAGTACATATATACATATGTTAAATTTCATTCGTTTGAACTTAAAATAATTTCATTTCATCACCATTTTTACCCAAGTAGATTCCACTACGGGGTTCTTTTGTTCGTCAAATATTTAATACATTGCGATTCGTATAGAATCTGATATTATTAACATCTTGATTTTTAGAAAAGTACAAGTGAATTTTTGTGGAATATTTTGAATAGGGTCGAACGTATTAATAACATATACGATATAAAAATGGTTTTTCGACAATTGGCATCCAACAGAATATTCCGTAAAAATAATTTTAATTGTTTAACATCGATTTGTTGATAAAAAAAAATTTACTTCCACAAAAAGCCTAAATATAAAGACAATTTCTTGAATTATGTACTTTCAGTAGTGCAACTTCATCACGACCCATTTTTCATTTTAAACTCAAGTTATATACTTATTAAATTACTATATGCATCACGAATTCGTGTAAACAATTTATATTAACAAAAGGGATTTTTGCCTATAAATTAAACCCTTATTGGACACATTCGTTTAAATATACACGTATTGCTGAATATTCAGTTAAGCAAAGTAAAAATTCAATGAACTGTTGGAATGTAATATTGTTTGGTAAGCTTTAATTATTATAATTCTTAAAACATCTTAGATTATCATATGTGGAATATAATGTATATCGTATATTTTTTCAGTGATGGCCACTATAATCTTATTCATTTTGTTGCCTTTAACATCTTTTGATCGCAGAACCCTTCTGTCGGATGGCAAATAATCACATTGTTTGTTAAAAATAACGAAATTAAATGATTTTTTTTTTTTCAAAATAAAGATGATTTTATTTTTTTAATTTATATATCTTGTTTTTTTTAATTATTTAATTCATAATTAAAAAAAAAGTGGTAAGAACACAAATTAGTGTATTTGTTCTTGAGTTTAAAAAAACTAAATTTTCAAATATAAGTCATATTTCCCTTCAAATGAGCTTCGTTTTGTGATTGTTTATAAGATGTTGGACTTGCAACTACTTTATTTTATTTATTTGCTTATTGGTTTGGACACTCATTAGGTGTTTGTTTCTTTTTATGTACTGTTTCGTCATCTGATTCATCGCCTTCCTCCTCCTCTTCACCCTCAAAGGAATCATCATCTTCGTCATCGATAACAATACCTGTATAATACAAAACGGCTTTAGGAATGATTCTTGCGCGCAAGAAATGACCAATTTCAAAATCGGTGGCCAAGATCTGAAAACAAAAATAGCAGCAGTGTAATAATTAGTATCTACTTAAATCCTATCTCAATCGTTGAAAATTCTTACGCCTTGAGAGTCTTCATCGATTTCCTCCTTATCCTCTGGTACTTCTGGAGGATTAAAGAAGTTGAAGAATGAATCGTTAGGCACATGCTTAACAATAGTTCTAACAGCACCACGTTCCTTATGTTTTTGCTTTTTCCTAATAGTCTTTACAGTCAAATTCATTTTCTTTTCCCAATTAATGTTGCAACCCTTGCATTTGTAAATTTCGGGTCCTTCAAATCCGAAAGGATTGTCTTCATCAACGGTTGATTTGAGGAAGTATTGCTTGGCAAGCACTTTATTGGAGAAATATTCGTTTTTATCAAAATGAAATTCCAATGTATACGAATGCTGAAATAATAATAGCTACATAACATAAAATACTTCTAACAAGCAATAGGATTTGAAACTAACCTCATCGTCGTATTTAATAGTAATATCGGTAAGTTTTTGTAAAACGGGTTCGTCATGCTCTTGCACCATTTCAGACAATATTTCCGTATTGCGGAAGATAGTTAACCAGAAGTTTGGTATACCTTTTGTATCTTCGGGGATCTCTCTATACTTTGTCAACAACTTACTGAAATCGGTCACATCCTCATATTCTTCCTCAGCTGGTTCTGGCTTCCATTTGGGTTCCTCCTTCTCAAGATCTACTTCGCCAGTAACAATTTCCTTACGCTTTTCGAAAAGAGGTTGATACTTTTCTTGGTATTTCTTTTCTAGTTTGTAAACTTCATCGAAGAATTCAGCCTCAAGCTTTAAGTGTTCCAATTGAAGATTTTTCAAAGCGACTATACGATTTTGCAAAGGAGCTGGTAGACTTTTAACCATTTCTTGAAGAAATTGGCGACGCAAGATGGAATTCATATAAGCAGGTCTAATGAATCAAACAAAATAAAAATAACGGTTTTATATTAGAACTTTGAAAACTATACACACGTCTTAAATGTAGAACTGAAAAGAAGTTTAAACTTGTTAAAAAATCACCAAGTAAATACATTGTATTAACAAATAGGAAAAACTATGCGTACCATTATATCGAATGTAAAATGTAACATTTGTCTGTAATGTATTAGGAAAGGAATAGCTGATTTTACAAAATAAAATTATTAAATTCCTTATAAAGAATGAAAGTATTTGTATTGTGTACACACAATTGTATTTGCAGATCTATTTGAACACATTTATCAAGATGATTTCAATAGACTTTTTAGTCTAAAAAAATTTCTAGTTACTCGTAAATTATTATAACTTTCCAACACAAAAAAAGAAAGAATAACAAATGGTGAATAATTTCAAAATTCATATTATGTTAAGGCTGCTCATTCATAATTAAGAAAACTTCAACATTCCAGAAAAAAAAAAAAATTAATATGGAAAATGTGTATAGTTTTGAATACACATGTTAAGTAATTAAATCAGACACAAACAGAAAAATAAATATGCAAACTATTGTTAAAGCGTAAAGTATTGTATTTGGGTGTATGACTTATGTACATATGTATGTATATGGACATTATTTTTATACATATACATACATACTTTTAGATGAACTGTGATGTCAGATACTTAATTTTCTATTTCAATTAGGTTTTATGACACCAACAATTTTGTAGAATAAAACGTGTTTTCAAAATCCTTTAGTAAGATCACTTTTTTTTATAAGTAACTAATGTTAATAGCTAGATGGATGATTTTTTTATGTATCGATTGAAGCTGCATCATACAAACTGATGTGAGAAACCGGTTTGGAAAATGCCGGTGAATGCATATGTGGATCAGTAATAGTAGTTTGCTTATAATAATAGTTAGAGTACCAATATCATCTGTACTTACACCATCTTGTTAGTTGAAAGTCCTTTCTCCTCATCCTCGTTCATGGACTCGGCGGTATCTTCAGTATCGTGAAGGGCATCCATATTTCCGATTTAAATTACTATTAAATGCAAAGGTTTGAAATGAAAATTTAAACAAATTATTATTAATTCTTTTTCCAACACGTTACTATAATATAAATGAAGAATGCTAAGGGTATAAAGGGAAAAATATTAACAGCACAAGAATAATCATATTCTAAACTGCGTAGTTCTGACACAAAGCAAACAACAACAAAAAACATAAAATAATATAGTCAAGCAAGCATACAGACGAATCGACGTATGGATGGACAGACATAAAGACATGACAGACATTTCTGTCGAAAAACGAAAAAAAGAAAGAATGGTGGCTCTGCTACTTTGCATTTATTTCTCAAATTTATACACACTTCTGTTTTTAGATATAGAAATACATTTATAGTAAGTTTATGTATACGTATTTAAAAGCGTGAACGCTTCAACAATTATTAAAACTGTTAAATAAATTTCACAAAAACCACATTTCTTACTTTTCATAAATATCGACGAATTTAAGAAATAAAAAAACTATATTGAATTTAGATAATATACATTTTTCCATTATAGACAATTTTATTCTTCTCCACACTTAAACCGAAATAAAAAAAAACACGTGTGCGAACGAAATTTGCTTCATAAATGCTTTTCATTTAAATGCACTTTTTTCGCTGCTAATAAATTTGTTGTACATAGTTTTCTTTGTCGAATACGGCCTAATAAACTTACCAATAAAGTTATAAAAATAATTTTAATTTATTTATTTGTTGAAAACTTTCCTTCAACAAATTGTCCTACTACTTTACAGAGATACACCCGCAAAGTAAAAGAGAGCTCTTACAGAGTTGACCGTGGTTTTAGAGATGTGCAAAAATGAAATTCTTTTTCTTGCACAAACACAAACGATAATTGAACAATGAATCAATAGTATGCGTGTTTAAAGAATTTATTTTCGGTATTGAGTATAATACAAATTGTTGTAATTTTTTTAAGAGAAAAAAGAATATAGAATTTTTCAATATGAGTTTGAAGTAAAATACTTTTCCTTTCAGAGTCGTATAAATTTAGTAGTTATCGTTGTTATCACTATCGAAATTCATTTGCACAGCTTTGCCTTAGTTGCGGGTAGTTGCCACACTTATGAGTAATATGAGAACGGTTAAATTTAAATAGAATATATATGTCTAGAATATTATTCCTTTCACATATTCATTGCCCAACACTTTTTACTTATATATATTTACCCAGCATTTCTTTAAATAAATTTAACTTTAAGGTCTTTTACACGTACATATGTCGAAGGCATCAATGAAACATGTAAATTTTTAACATTTGACTTTATATTTGGAATGAAGTTATTAGATTGCATTGCTATTAATTACATCAAATATAATATAATAACCGGCATTAAAACAATTAAGCTAGGAAAAAATTTACAATAAATTAACAAAGACCGCCTTCTTCTTCATCATCATCATTTTGAGCACTACTACCACCTGCAACATTATCCCCACCAGCAGCCTCTGAATTTGATACCTACAAGATAAAGAAGTATATATTACTTTTATTCATGAGTTGTCATGCTTATATAACATACGTCCATATTAGGTGATGTATAGGAAGCTGCAGCGTTTTTAATAACTCCAGTTTTTGAAGATGATAATACGCCTTGGGGCAAAGGTATTCGTTTTGCTAATATTGCATACTCCACATCCATATGCTTTATGAATGGAGAGTTCAAAGCCATTTGAGCGGTTTCAGGATCTTCGTCATCATACGCTTGAAGCAACATTTCTAATGTTTGAACTTCTTGAGGATCACAACAGTTGCCCCACTCTTTGAAAGCCTTTTCAGCGGCCACTTGATCACCTCTTGCCAATTGCACCATTACTAAAACCACGGCCAGGCGACCAATATGACCATACGATTCAGTTTGCTGATTTATCCCAATTTCACGTCTCAATGCATCTGCAGCCTGATCATACCTATACGTTGGAACACAAAAATTGTGGAAATCAACATATTATATTTGCTTCTTTTGTAAAGTGTATAGCAAAAAAAATTAAGAACTATTCATTACATTTGCAATTTGACCAAAATACGTGAAACTTTGGAAGCATATTCTGCTGCTGAGCGTATGGAATCCTCTATCTTTATTTGAAAGTTTTTTTTTATCGGTGGCAGAACAAAAAACAATTTCAATTATCAACTACAATTTTTAAAATGTTATATATTCGCAAAGAAAGGCTACTTACCATGCTTATTTCTAGAGCTCGTTGATAGAAACGTAATGCAATTTCAGGATGTTTATGTTCCACAACCTTTGAGGCCTTATCCAAAGCTGATGCAGCCGATTCAGGCGAGCCATGTTGCTGATATAAATGACTTGCACGACTAGCAAACTCCTCAACTTCTAACAAATTGTTTGTTTCTTTGCATATTAAAATCACCTATAAAGAGCCGCTTTAAATTATTTGCCTTGTAATAGTGTTATTAATAATTTACTTGTTCATAGCATTTAGCAGCATGAAACCAAGAACTGTTATGTTTGTGACATTCTGCTGCTTTCATGAGACATTCTTTGCTTTGGTCATAAGATTTTCCTATTCGGAATGCAGTAGCTATTGAAAATAGATTTTCCAAACATTAAATATGGTAAAAAAAGCAAAGTTGTAATCGTACCTGCTTTAGTATAGCAATCTGCAGCTATATCATAATCTGGACGCCATTTAAGTAGTCCTGTTTTCATGCTGCAAAAATAGAAATACGCTTTTAATACAATCTCGTCGAAATAGAGTGATAAACTCTAAAGATTTTTTTATATTGTAGTATTATAAAGTACAAATTTAATTTGGGATTCCCTTTACCCTTTATGAATCTAGTTAACCTAAGATTTAAAATAAATAAAATAGCTAGAACAACTATAGTACATATAGGGTGGAATACAATAAATTAAAATTTTTTATTCTGTATTGTTATATTCAATTACTGAATATTACTTCTTCTCCCTGTTTTCTTATTGGAAATGTTTCCTTTTATATGAATTCTGCATAAATCCATTCAAGGTCAAATTACTAAAATAGAAGTTGATTCATGTTTAACATTAAAAGAAGTATATTTTTAATGTGTTATATATTGTAAACTTTTAATACAAAAAATATTGTATTTGCTATTATCACATATATATACGTATATAAATGTATAAAGTAGGAAACTAAACTAAAATTTCCAAGGAAATACAGTTATAGTGTAGTATAGTGGGTGGTTAAAATTTTCATTATTAAAGAAATCTCTACTGATACAGGAAAATTAATAAAAATAAGTTAACATTAACGCTATATTTACCTTTTTTCGGCTTGCCGTATTAATTCGTTGCCTTCTTCGATTTTGGAAGTATTCATTTTTACAATTTTCTTTATTGCAATCAAAAAAAATCAATAAACAACAGCATTGGCTAAGTTAACAAATAAAATTGAATATACAATACACTGTGGAATGAAACATTAGCTTCTTCTTCTTCTTTTATTTCTTATTCGACATAAAACGATAGCACATAAATCATTGATTTCTGAGTTCAAACCATGGTAAATTTACTACTATCCCTAATATTAATATTGTAATTAACGTAATAAAAACTAAAGCATATTTGTAGAGAATATCGAAACAAACATTAATATTTAGCATTAAATGTTTATATGTTCATAATGTAACAATAAAAATATATTTATGTTTATAAAATTGTTGCCAACTCTCTTCTGTTTTACTTATATACTTGTTCATCTCTAAGTTATCGATATCTTGTTTTGACATTACTTTGAAATGCTTTTATCGCTGTTTGCTCTACTTTGACAATCTTTCTTTTCCCTCTTTTGTCTCATACGAGCAAGACGAAATGGTACGTGTTTTATTTTAAATCTAAGTTTATCTGTGGAATCCTTAAATATAAAAATAGTATATTAATATGTCTTACTAAATAAATGTTTCCTTATTTTAGGCGGCCCACAAAACCTTCAGAATCAAGCAAAAGCTTGCCAAGAAATTGAAACAAAATCGTTCTGTACCTCAATGGATCCGTTTGCGTACAGGCAACACCATTAGGTGAGTGTTAAATGAACGCTTCTGAGTTTTTTAATTTGAACTGAAATTAATGTTTGTTCTTTTTTAGATACAACGCCAAGAGACGTCACTGGAGACGCACCAAGTTGAAGTTGTAAATCTTGTACTGCTCCGGAGAAAATTCCTATATAAAGGGAAAGAACTCCTATTGTGGTGTTTACATCTTTCATTTTGTAGTGTTGTTTTCTGCTATTTGGGTTGAAATAAGTATGTTTAAATACACAAGAGTATCTTGATAATAAAAAGTGCTTTTTGTTTAAGCAGAATTCTATGAAATGTTTTATTAATCAATTAAGTGAAAGATTTTTGTTGTCTTCGCCTTTGAAGAAATTTTCTAGGATTAAGCTGTTTCGTGGACGTCGATGTTTAAATATGTAATATAATCAATAAGCATTTTTCATTAATGCGCGGGATTACTAGCTTAATTAAAGTGAATATGTGAAATTTTACATTAAATTTGGGTGCCTGCTTAAATGTCGAGTAAATTCCATTAAGGGGCATCATCGGTTGAACATCAAGGAAACTTATAATAACAATACGTTTAACGCTAAAGGGATCACCTTCGTGATATTACTATACGGAGTACTGAATATTCGTATATAAGTTTAGAATGATCTTAACTGAGGATAGTTAGTAATTACAATTATAAAAATATTTGTTTCAAGAACTATTGACAAGAGGACACAATGGGATATATTTCGAGAAGGTATTAATATTTAAATAGTTTATTTCTTGGCTAAGATTATAACGTTAGACGATTTAGCGAATAAAGATACCATTAGAATGGGTGTTCAGTTTTATGAACACATACATATTTTGTTTCCACCAGACAATAAAATTAAAAAAAAAACGTTCTTTTATTTTAAAACTATTTAGTTTTTATTTATTTACGATTATTAATTCTGTTTCCGTTTTACTTTTGTTTACATTAATACAATATATTATTGAAGTATGAGTTTTAAAGGGGATTGGGTTACATTTGATTGAGGATTGGCTTTGTATATAAGTATGTGTGTGTGCTTGTTGATCTTATGTTTAATTGCTTTGTCAAAATACAATTTTTACTTAACGTAACTACGCTAAAAAAAATAGTGTTGTTTTTTTTATTTAATTTAATAAAAAAAAAAATACACTACCAGAATATATTTATAAATTTTACTGTGATACTATTGGACTCTTCTTATCAATATCAGCCATATTTGCATTATTCTGTACAGACCCACTGCCGGGACTAGCTGGTATTGCACCTGATCTGTCGATATTCCAGGGATTTGCACCAGATATTGGCGAATCAGAATGACCAAAGCCAGTATGGTTTTCATGATCCATAGCATTGGTACCGTCGTATTGGGTATTTTCCAACCGTGTTATTAAGCGTTCATCTTCTTCGCCGAACTCGCCGCCCATTAAGGTGGGCTCTCCTACAACCATTACATCTTGTGACGACAGTGAGAAATTTGGACCGGACGGGGAGCGCTTTTGATTACTCACTGGCGGCGTGTTTGCGTTTGCGCCCCCGCCCGAGTTTGACCCTTTTCTTTTGCGCCTTTTGTTCGCCGGCCTCTGGGGGTCTTTTTTCCCCGGGGGGGCGACCATTCTTTGCCACTTCTGAAAAAGGGTCGTCTTTAAACAATCACGAGGACTTAACGCATACGCTTTATGCCGCGACATTAGCTCTTGCATTGGTTCCAATATTACACACAGACGTAAATAATTCAACGTGGAGTTGGTGATACCAGCTCTAGTGATATTTTTGGTAATTTGTTCCAAAATCATTGGATCTGATGGTAGTGATGTACCAATTACTGACCGTGGTATTAGTTCTCGGTGGCCCTTGATTGTCATGTGCCATGATTTAATGCGCATGTAATCATCATACATGAATTCCAAAATTAATCGAGCATCAGCACATACTTTTGTGAAGAAGGGTTTGCCGTGTTGTGTAATTACAGTACATTGATCGCAGTCCAATGTAATAGAGGTATTATGAAAGGATTCCTTAGCATGTTTTAACTGGAAATATAAATCGGAAACTCCTCCTTCGTAAATACTGCGGAAGAAGCGTGGAATCAATGTTCGCCCAATTGTGTAGCGTTTTGGACCATCTTCCAAACAGAAAAGTACCGTTAGTTTGGCATCATCTTCAAAGAATTCTGTTGTAAATGAATCCCACCAACAATTATCACTTTCTTCAGTACGTTGCTGTAAGCGTTTATTCATTTCGAACACACGATGTTCTGTATGACTGAAGTAAGAATTGTGACGTCTATATCCAGGATCTATACGCTCCATTTGTGGACCACCCATCATAGGATGACCCCCCCCGTGACCGAATGATGATGTAGGTGGCATTGAATTAAATTGGCCGCCTACATTAAAAACGGCTTGACCGGGAAAGTGCCCCCCTTGGCCGCTATTAAATGGAGTTCCTGAACTGGCCGGGCGGCTAAACTGACCCATTCCAGAAGAGGGCGATCCAAAGGGCCCACCAACTGGTCCATTAAAGTTGCCCGAATTTGCTGGCTGAGGATAAGGTCCTGACATATTTTGTTGGGCAACAGGTCCTGGGGTCGACGAACCTGAAGGTGCTGGTGACGATGTATATTGTGGTGTATTCGACCCCGTTGGATTGGAGTTCGGAAACACCAACGGTTGATTGCCAGCAGGTGAATTCTGTCCAGCCTGTGAGTAGGGAGTGTTTGAACCACCATACGGCATATTGCCTTGGGCAAATCCGCCTTGATTAGAAGCATCTGGATTTAAAGCAGGATTATTATTACCCCCACCCAACATTGAGGCATTCTCGGGAACATTTACGTTTTTCCAACTGGCATCATCCATGACTGTTTGTGAATTTATATTTGTGTTTGCGTTAATACCTCTACGATTCATAACTAACAAAAGTTCATTTCAAACCTATAATGATAAAAGCACAATCGTAAAATCTTACTAGAAAATTTCAAATAAGTTGCATTTATGTTTTGTTTTTCATTTGATAATTTAAAATATTCAATATCCAATGTATGTATGTTGTGTTGTATATCTATTTATGAATTAATGTTGACAATTATGCCCCTCTATCTTTCAATTCTTTTTTATTTACTCCTTTCTTATACATGGTATACACATACATCAATATTTTTGTTTTTCAAATTTAATTAATGCTAAGTAAGACACATATCAGGTGTTTTTTTTATTCAGATAATTAAAAAATTGTAAAAGCACCTTTTTCGTTAACTTCAATAAAATATATTGCTCGTTTATTAACAAATAACAGCAAGAAAAAATTGCAAACACCACAAAATGAAAATTTTTCAGACGATTTTCTTCTGATAATGAAGCTTAAAAGAAACGTAGGGAAACTAAACACAGGGTAATCAAAACAATGGAATTGTTTTAATTTTGGAAGCGATTCAGCAACGAAAGCTATAAAGAGCAAAGTATTTAAATTGCTCAAATTATAAATTACAAAAATTGATATAAAAATTAATATATTTGTACAGAATTAAATATCATTGTAAAATTATAGGATTGTATAATACGTAATTTTAATTATTTTCTAGATACCCTGTTGTATCAGTTCTTAATATTTAGCGAATTTAGAGTAATCTAGAGGTTTTACAATTTTTATTGTATGCGAAGATTTTCATTGTATAAATACTAAAGAGAGCAATATAAATAGCTAATAGATAAATAGTAAATATGAATAAAATTTGTTATAAAAAAGAATATTTATTTTCGAATGGTTTTTTTGTTCGTTTTTATTTCATTCTATTTGTGTTAGACTTGGCAACAATGACGTTATTTTTACCTACCATATGTTGTTATTTTCTTATTCTTCTTAAATTTATATTTACGTAAATATAGGGCAATGAATTCTCTGTCACGTTTCGTAAGTATTTTTTTCATTGTTTTTAAATTAAATAATTAAAGTTATAGCTGCCATTTAATTAATTTAGTTCCGTTTGCGCTCATTATGTTCAAGTGCGGGAAAAAATGCCGAACAAACAATACACAATTTGTTGATCAGCCGGTTTCCCCAGGTGCGTACCTCAGTTTTTATACATCACAAAGTGGGATTAGTGTACATTACAGTTATATTTCAATTTTTATATAGGCTACAATCAAGGTAACTGACGTATCTGGAGGATGTGGAGCAATGTTTGAAGTTCATGTTGAAGCAACGGAATTTAAGGGTTTGAACACATTAAAACAACATAAGCTGGTGACGAACACATTGAAGGAACAAATAAAGGAGATGCATGGAGTTCGTATACATACTTCCATACCCGATAATAGTTGAATTTCGGTGAATTTTTGATAATAAATTTCATTTGTTTTGCTAATATTTTGTAAAACCCATAATACAGAAGCTTAGAATATAGATGGTTATAAAAATTTAATTGCCTATGCCATTAATAAATGTCGTTGAAAACTTGAAACATCACACTACTGCAGAAGTTAAAATTTTTATCTTAATGGAAATTCGAGAAAAAGAATTCAAAATATTAGTGAAACATAGTTTTTTAAAAATTGTACAAAAGTTTAAATAAATGTAACTGATCTGCTAATGCAAATTTCACAAAATTCAATTTCTATACAATTGACAGTTTTAATGGTATTAAATTTGGGTATAAAACTAATTGCTTTTAAAGAAGCCGTTAAAGTCTTAACTAAAACTGCAAATAAAGAACTGAAACAAGATTTTATGTTCTATCAATGTTTAATAACAAAATTGAAATCAATTATGTCCATTGGAAAGATTGTATAAAAAAGAAAAATAAAAAATGTTTTTATTTTGTATGAATGTATGTATGTACTTATTAACTTATACAAATATTTAAAAATACATGATTTATAATTTTTGTAGTATTTGACTAAATCTTTCATTTGGAATGTAATCATATTTTTGCAATCTGACTTTTCTTAAAATATATTTCAATTGGCAGTGGGGGCACACTGGCCTCTGTTGAAGTAAATGATTTCAACGATCCTCTTATATTGGACTCGTCATTGTGTATATCATTAAGAGTTTTTATAGAAGATCTTAACTCATTTTGTGGAATAGGCCTTGATCGTGACTTACTATTGGCAATTCTCATAATAGATCTCATGGTTGTGGTTGTAGACGTGGATGAAGATCGTTGAGGAGCTACTGTTGAGGACGTGGTAGAAGAAAGGCTTGATGTTGAACGTGTCACTCCCGGTTTAGGTGTTGTCGACGTTGAGGACAGTCTACGTCGACTTTTATGTTCGCCTCTTCTCGTAGTTGCTGTCGTTGAAGAAACTTCTTTCTCAGTTTTAGTGTTATGACCTCTTTTGGTGCCTCTCCTGGGTGCTTGTTTTCTTGACGGAATATTTGCTAAAGTCGTCGATTCCGCTGCTAATCGAATAATGGGTTTCTTTCTTGTATTTGTAGGCTGTGTTGCTGATGTTTGCTTTCGTCCAGTAGATTTTCTCGGTCTAGGACTATCTGTTGTTGTAGTAGTTCTAAATGATATTTTTCTGGTTGTTGGCTCTTCAGTGGTAGATGTGGTAGAGTATATTCTAGGTGAAGGCCTCTTTGTATAATTTTCAATTGTGGTCGCCGGTGCAGCTGTGGTGGAAGTACTAGTTGTAGTTGAAGTTGTTGTACTTGTTGTTGTAAAAAGGTGTTTGAATTGTTTTAATTTCTTCACTTTATATTGCCTCTGATATTTTGGTACTTTTTTTAAAGTGGGCGTAACTTTGGTCGTTGTAGTAGATGTTAAAGTTTTATACGGTTTTTTCAAAACTCTTTGTTTTGGATATTTATATGTTGTGGGTGCTTTTAATGTTAATAAAGATTTTAACTTAATTCTGTTTGTTTTTCTTTCCGTGGTAGTAGTTATGGGGATTACAGTCGATGTTTGAATTTGTAATGGGTATATATCTGTAGTTGTTCGCGTTTTAAGATTTAGTTTTTCTTCAGGACTTTCCCAAATTAATTCTGTAGTTGCAGTTGGTATTGGTTTTAATTTGTATGAGGGTGAAGTATGGGGAATTCTGTGGGTTGTAACTGAAATGTTACTTTTGAAAATATCATAAGGTTTATATGTAGTAATAGGTGGTGCAGTGTATGTTGTGGGACTTATGGCTTGAAATAAACCAAAATTGTGTTCTTTTATTTTCGGTCTAACTTGATAGGGTTCTGTGAAGAATGAGTTATCATCGATTGATTTATATGTTTGATCTATTATATGATTTGGTTGCGCATACTTCGGTTCACTCCTAAATTCGGGTTTTTGGTATACAGATTTTTGGGGATTACCAAAAAATGAATAATCATAGTGATGAGATTCAGATGTCGTGTAATCTTCGTCATCCAGTTCATCGAAAAAACTTTTGTATTTTGGTTTTTTGGTAGTGGTGGTAGTGGTGGTGGTGGTAGTAGTCGTAAAGGGGATTGTTGTTTGTCTTTGATGGCTGTAATGGTGTCTTCTAGCATGTCTATATGCTTGATATGGATCATTGAAAACTTGCATTTCTGGAGCTCGGGTTACAGCATCTTCTATAGTAAAAAAACTATGCAGTTTCATGCTATCATACGCCGCTGTGGTTGTGTACTGCTGTTGTTGTTGTTTTCGTCTTATGTCATCATATCTTATTAAGGATTGACGAGTCTGATATGGTTGGAATGAATCTGATCGTATATCTTCGTAATTTTTGGATCTATATTGATCTCTATAATTTAAATAGACATGATTTTCTGTATTTGTTACGCTTGCTGTTGGTGCATAATTGGTTTCTACTGCCTCATTTGGAGTAGGCAAAAATATTGGCTTTTCGGTAGTAAAAACAGTGAAGCTGTCCAGAACACTTCTTGCAGTTGTAGTCGAAGGTCTCTCAGTTGTTGTTGATGTTGTTGTTGTAGACGTTGATGTTGTTGATGTAGTGGGCGGTGTTGTTGTTTGGGTAGAGACAATTTGATATTGTGTAGGATTTTTATAGTTCGTTATGCGATTATTGCAATAATAGTACATAATATCGCTGCCTGCATTATTAGAATCATCTTTGTTTTTTCGACCACATGGAGTGACTCCTACAGCTTTTATATTTATATCATTCGAATCGTTACGATGGTTGTAGTTATAAGCGTTATAGTTTAAGATGTTCGCGTAATCCATAGTTGGTTTGTTTATATTCAATGAGTATGTGTTTAACGGATATACCATTTGGTGATGTTGTTGTTGTTGTTGTTGCTGTTGTAATTTGTGTTGTGTATTAACGTTATTAAAGCTTTCTAAATTTTGGCGTGCAAAATTATTTAAATACTGTTGATGGAGAAATTTATTATTCGTTCTATAATTTCGAAATGTGGTTGTTGGGTGGGCATAGGTAGGCGGCGTAGGTAAATAAGGTTTTGGTATTATAGCATTAATTATGGTAATATGATGCAAATTGCCAGGCTTTCTATTATATTAAAAAAACGAAAACATAAAAAAATTCATCTCTTAACCAAACATAAATTCACACACAGTCGTTAGACGTACCTTTTCTCATTTATATCTTGTAGAGGTTGATATACGGGATAATTAACTTTGGTTGGCATTGTAAACATGTAATTCTGTAAAACAGGAGCCATAGCTGCTGGCGATGCTATGCTATAACGATTGAAGTTGTGAGGTATTATGGGAGCTTTGACACTTGACCGTAGTTGAGACGGATTAATTGCTGGTTTCCACATAAAATAACGAGATTGAGTTAAAGGATCTTGACGCTTGCCGAAACGCCACTGCTACAATATATACAAATAGAATTAATATTATAATGGCTGCATACCCAGCTAATATTACAAATTTTCACATACGTTATTATCAAATCTTTTAGGATAGCGCAGATTTTGTATACCATTCACGAGTAGAATACCATGATATACTAAAAATAATAAAATTTAAGTAAATTGTTAATACAGGATGATTTTAAAAAATTATTTTAATTTTAGGACGATGGGCATAAATCGCATAAATTATTAAGCTTAGAACACTATGAAAATTGGTTCAAACTATTTAGCTTTTTTACTTTAAAAACCTGCATCGATATTACAATAGTTTTTTATATTTCTCAAAAATAATTTCTTGGTTTAAAAACTATATAAGGGAGGTCAGCATTGAGATTCAGAAGTATGCTGTGGAAATCATCCACTAACTATTTCCATACTCTCAAAATTTTAATTTGGGGTGTAAGCTGTCAACATCTGGACTGTCTGAAAGAAATAATCGTAATTTTGAAGTTTTGGGAGCTTGATTAGGAGGTACTTGTACATTCGTTTTATAGCTTAGACCTAGTACAGTAAGTAATAACAATCCGTTGTTGTTATTTTTTTAGGAAGGATGCTCATATCGTTGATGATGCTATAGGGTTAGCGTACGAAGCAGCGTATTTTTGATCTGAATGAGACCGCCTAAACAATGCCATGAATTGTAATAAAAAAAACACATTTTGAAAAAATTAATTAAAAAACACATTTCTAAAACGTTCATTCATTCTTTTCTTCAACGATTATATAGTATCTAATTTTGCGATTATTTATACTTATATAACTGATAAATAAAAAACTGTAGTTATTTATAATCCTTGCTTTAAAAAGGATTTGGTTTGTAAGATTTTACCACAAATATATAATAACAGTTTAAATGTTAAGGCACTCATCTTTAGGCGATAAAACTTTCTTCGCAAGATGAATTTCAATTATTGACTTTGTTTCACTTTATTTGAACGTTATTTTCGATTTTTAATTGAGGAGCTCTTAGTTAAAACTGATTGAAGAATAAATTCGTACTATGGAAATACCAGCAAATCACGATAAGCTCTTCTGAAGCATAACGGCATGATTTTTCTTCACACACCAAAAAGAAAAAAAGATGTTTTGTTTTCTTTCGTTTTTCAAAATTGCTTTCTTGTTGTTATTGTTCTCTTTTTTTTTTGAACATTTTTCTTTAAAAAAAGAAAATATAGATTTTTAAAAACAGCATAAACAACTATAAAAAAATTGCCTTTGTACGTGGTAACAATTTTATATTTTTTGGCCGCCTAAAAATCATGGTTAATGGCAAATATAACATTTGAAATAAAAGTGAGAGTATGTTTCAGACACATCCACATCCATATCATATCTAAGATGTGTGATGATGTGCATGGACTTTATTTGAACAAAAAAATTGTTCGCATATTTTCATTTAGTACATATACATATATTTTTTTATATTATTACGAGTAAAAATAAATTGTAACGATTTTTCATATAATATGTATATTGAACTCTAATGAATTATTATTCGTTGTAATATTATATGAAAAAATCAAAAAAATAAAAAATTAAATATATGATATTATTATTGAAGTATTAAAACGCAAAATCCTTAATTTTTCAGAATGCAGACCTATTAGTCATCACACTCGAAAGAAAGGTTACTTGTTTCCATTAAAATACTGTATAAAAATCAAGGACATTAAATTACTAATTCGCAATTAGTGTATACGAATAAAACAATATAAAAAATAATACACCCCCTAAACTACAAAATATGTAAAATAAAAAATTCAGCCTACATCATTGGGCCCTGTGTCACGTTAAAAAAAAGAAATATCCTGGCAACGCAAAAATTTTTATATTGCAAAACCATGACAACCAACCAATATCATAATTTTGCACCCTCATCATGCAATGCAAAGTAGCACAATAATATTCATACAATTTTTGTTTTTTTTTACTAAATTTTAGCCTAAATTCCCTTAGTTATTCATTAAGTGTAAAAATGTTAACAGCCAAGTCAAGACTTCCTCTCGAAAACATTGTAAATATGAAATTGATATTTTTAATTGTTCACTTGATCGGTCAACAGAAAGCAACAATATATGCATTAGAGGCACCGACAGTACATTTGCCCAACCAAGGAGTTATGGTGGGCATGTATATGAAAATGTTTCGCACCCAAAATATAAAAGCCTATTTGGGTATACAATATGCCAAAGCCCCAAGATTTGCGCCGCCCGAAATCAGAGTGAACAAATGGAATATGATTTACAATGCTACATCCTATGGACCCAAATGCTGGGAAAAGAACATTGGTGAGATAAATAAGCAGACAATGCAAATACAAGAGCTACTAATGACATCAAATTCCATGGGTGGTACTTTTCGAGAAGGATACGATGAGGAATGTTTGTATTTGAATATATTTATACCAGATGGTAAGCTAAAATACAAATTATGAAAACTTAAAATTCTATTTTTAACTCCTTTTTATTATAAATATTTGCTGAATATAGTTTTCTGATTTGTTTCGATTCCAAAAAAAAAAAGAGAAAAAATAGGAAAAAGGAATATTTAATATTTTTCAATATCGACTACTACTTTTTTTTTAACAGTTTACAAGTTTCGAATAATAAATAAATTTAATTATTGAAATTATTTACCGTTTATTAAAAAAAAAATTATTTTTATTCATCTACAATTTTTTTTATTATTATTTATTACATCTAAAATGTTCTGTATTTTTAGGTTCCCCTGGTCTGACTGGTTATGCTGTTATGGTTTGGTTTCATGGTGGGGATTTTTCTTCGGGTAGTCCTACCGATATTGATCCCTTTCAAATGGTTTTCAAACAAAAGGTCATAGTGGTAACCGTGGCATATCGATTAAATATATTGGGATTTTTAACCACAGGAGATGCCGAAGCGCCTGGTAATTTTGGTTTAATGGATCAATCGGCTGCATTGCTTTGGATACGCAAGAATATTGCTCATTTTGGTGGTGATTCAAAGCAAATAACTATAATAGGCCATTCTACGGGTGCCATCAGTGCCGGTTTACACTTAACATCGGGAGATTGGTCGCGAAATGCTTTTCATAAAGTGATTATGATGTCTGGAAATCCTCTAACTGAGGATACTGTAAGAACATTTGACCACTTTAGTCCTTTTCTTGATTCTGTGGCTCATGTTTTTGCATGCAATCGCAAACCTACCTCAATGTTGATACAGTGCTTGAAAAGACTCGATGCTAAAATTTTAATGGACAATGTACCTGAACTGGAATGGGGTCCAGTGATAGATAAGGGATTTAGTAACACGTCTAAAGGTTTCATAGAAGATTTACCATCAGTGCTTTTAAAAAGCGGTAGTTACAATAAAGTTCCTGTTATGATCGGCATTACAGACATGGAAGACGTTTTACAGATTTTAGACGACGAAGAAAAAGATGGACCCCTAATGACGAGTGATGATTTTGAAAATTTTGCTGCCAAAGTAGCTATGGAGGACATTCAGAAAACAAATCAAAGTGATTTATGTGAATCAGACTATCCCATCATTTTAGATTCCATAAATCTTATGTATAAAAACGAAGATAATGTAAATCCGGAAACAGTTCTGAACAATTTCATAAGCTTCCACACCGATAGAATGCATCTGGCGCCTTTATTTTTGTTAGCTAATCTTCTTAGCGCCGACGAAGAGGTTTACGTCTATTATTTTAATATCCGTCCACTTACAGAGTTTTACGTACTTCCATCTTGGATAAGTGTTCCCAAATATTTCGATCAAATATTTATCTGGGGAGTGCCATATATGAATAACAATATGTTTATTAATCGTTGGAATGCAACTGATAAAAAAATATCGGAAATAGTAATGACACTATGGGCTAACTTTGCAAAATCTTCCAATCCTACATCATTCAATATTTACATAAATTGGAATTCATACAATGTAAATAATCAAACATATCTACAAATTAATGAAGACTTTAATGTGAAAGCAGTCGCCGAAAATCATAAAATTAATTTTTGGAATGAGTATTATCCAAAGTTAATCGATTTCGCAATAGAATGTTGTTCTTCCAGAAATACAGGCATATCATTGGTTTCAGCTTCCAAAGGTTTCAATATTGCAACAATGATATATGCATTAGTAAAAATGTTAGTGTTTATTTTATCTAAATATACATAAAGAGATTTGTTAAAACATATTTAATTAAAAGAAGTTTACATTTATCAATAAATTATATACATATAAACATAAATAAAACCTTGTTTTATTTATATTTTTAAGACCTAACGATTTGGCAAAATCATAAAAAAATGCTGAACAGCCTAAAACTTAATTTAATGTAATCACAAAAAGAGAACAGCAAAAAATAATAAAAATGCATGCAAAAATATACACCGCCCTATTACAAGTGGAGTTATAATTAATACTTGTAGCATTTAAGTGTTAAACAAATTTATCATTTTTGGAACTACCCTGTGCTTTCATTGACAACAACTCAGTGAAACATATACCAATTAACATTTCGTTATAAATGCACTTGTTAGGAACATTTCTAAAGTGATTTCTTGAAATTAAGCGTGAAAAACTTTAAACATCATAAAAAACATATTTTTTTAACTATTTGTGTCGCATATTTTAAAAAATATATATTTTATCGTCTTTTTCGAAGAAGAAAGTCATTGTGAAAGTTTGACAACTGCAGGACAGGCAGCGAAAAAGCGCGTTTTATTCTCTTGTTTATACAACATTACAATTTTATTAAAACATTTGCTTTAATAATTTTGAAACTTTTTATTTTTACCCTAAATTGATTGAAAATGTTATAAATTTTAAAGCATTTAATGTGATATGGATTTAGAGATTGGATTAGATATAGATCTTGATGAGTATGAATTGACCAATTTCAGCAACCAGCAGTCATCGGGTTTGTAGAATCTTGTATTGTTACTCCTTATCATTTTTCATTTTAATATATAATTATTTTTACACAATTGCTATTTCATATCACCCATCAATCATATAATCTCATGCATCTCTATTGCACCCATCTGTCTATATAGCACCAACATCTGAGTTAGGAGATGCTGGGTCACCATCATCATCTCTCCTAAACGAAGATCTAACACAAACAAATAATATAAATATCATACTCAAACAGTGCAATACAAACAATACTAATAGCAATAGTGACAGCTCTACGAATATTCAAACAAGCAACAACTTTCTTGAAAACAATTCGTTTACTTCATTATTGGGAAATGAGAGTGTTTTAGCCATAGCCGATGGTAAGCCTTCAGTTAATTCCAAGAGAGGTCCCGGACGACCACGCAAGGAGAATCCATTGCTGTCATTTAGAGCCCCAAACAAACAACAATTGTCTCAAGCAAAAAAGAAATTTGTTAAAGATCCTCTTGCACAGTTGTCATCCTACTCGAATTCTGTGCTCTTTGAGAGCTCTGCAATGGGTTCTGCTGAAGAAACATCAACTTCCAATAGCAAGACCTCGTCAGCTTCAACGGTCCATAATGATGAATTGCCTTATTTTACTGAAAAGTATCCGGGAAAAACATGTTGTCTATGTAACTTATGCGAACGCAGCTCATTAGGTCAAGGCGACATGCTCAAAATCACCGTCAACAATGAGTCGGTAAAAGCAGCCTTTGCTGTAACAACGGACGCTTTAAAAGGTTCTGCTGAAGATAACTCAGACACTGGAGTTGAGAGCAGTTCTCGCAAAAAGAACTTGACATCAAGATCAAAAGTAATCGTAAACACTGAATGCGTAAATGAATTGGAATATGTCGGTCATGACGAAGTACCTTCCTTGGACAGTTTGGTTTATGAAGGTTGCTTTGTCTATATTCATAGCATGTGTGCTATGTGGAGTTTGCAAATGAAACGTATTGAAGAGGACTTTGTGCCGAATTTTGAGGAAATGGTAGCCAAAAGTGTCACACGCAAATGTTCATCTTGCCAGCGCTATGGTGCCAGTATTAATTGTCGCATGAGTTGCCAGAAAAACTATCACTTACCGTGTGCTGCTGCAGATGGTTGTTTCCTTATAATTGAATCTTTTCAAGCCTTTTGTGTAGAACACGTTAGTCAAGTGCCCTATATAGGTAACACAATGTATATTTGGAACTACAATAATAATTTATAAATAAATATTTCTATTAATTCCAAGCTGTGGATACAAATATTGAGTGTCGTCAATGCTGTACTCTAGGCGATATTTCAAAACTTTTGATGTGTTGCAGCTGCGGAGCACATTATCATACCAACTGTATTGGTTTGGCAAATTTTCGAGGTAAACTACCATACCATATTGATAACACATTTGTACATTAATATTTTTGCCTAGATTCTAGATCCGGCTGGAATTGTGCACAATGTTGTAAATGTCAAATTTGTCGTCAAACTGAAAATAATGAAAATCGTTCTGTTAAATGCGAACAGTGTCAAAAGGTTTATCACACAACTTGTTTGAGGCCCATCATATCTTCAGTACCAAAATACGGTTGGAAATGTAATGTATGTGAAAAATATTACGTCTTTTTGTCTAACATAAAATTCTAACAATATCAATTTATAATGAGCAGCGTTGCCGAGTTTGTAGTGATTGCGGTGCACGAACGCCTGGCGCTGGCGCTTCTTCTCGTTGGCATTGCCATTATACGATATGTGATTCTTGTTATCAGCAACGTAACAAAGGATTTTCGTGTCCCATATGTCATAAAGCTTATCGGGCCGCTTCCCACAAGGAAATGGTCAAATGCAGCAAATGCAATAAGTAAACAATAAAATAAAATATTTCGTTTTAGTATGTCATAAAAAGTATTCTTATTTTTATTACAGATTTGTACACAGCAGCTGTGACGATGAAGCAGATTTAACAGCGTATCACTTGAAGAAAGAAACCAATCCTGATTATGATTATGTTTGCCAACCTTGTAAGTCTGGCAAAAATCTTCTGGCTTTTGCATCTACTGATTCCTTAGCAACCACATCGGATGGTTTTCCTCGTGATTTGGAGGCCGAATTTTATGACAAAGACAGTGGTACTGACTTTACAAATATGGTTGATCCTCTAAAAATTTCAAGGAAACGTATTGGTGTTAAGGAACTAAGTCGAGGGGGTAAAATGGGCAAACTATTTACGGGTAAGGGAATACTCAATAGTCAGTTTAATCGTAAACGTAGCGTACGTGGTAAGGGAAGGCAGTTATTAATGTTAAATTCATCTTCAACTGCATCCACGAACAGTGATTTGAACAGTTCACAGTGTTCCGAGGACGATATGTCTTTGGAAAAGAAATTAGTTTTATGTTCAGCTAAGGATAAATTTATTCTCATGCAAGACATTTGTGTAATGTGTGGAGCCTTAGGTACGGATCAAGAGGCATGCTTAATTGGATGCGTACAATGTGGCCAATGTTACCACCCGCACTGCGCTAATGTATCTCTTTCAAAAACCATGCTCCAAAAAGGTTGGCGTTGTTTAGATTGTACGGTTTGTGAAGGGTGTGGGCAGAAGAATGATGAAGGCCGGTTGATTTTATGTGACGAATGTGATATTTCTTATCACATTTACTGCATGAGTCCACCTTTGGATGCAGTTCCAAATGGAAATTGGAAGTGTAAATGGTGTGCAATTTGCCAAAAATGTGGTCGAAATTCACCAGGTAAAAATTCTTCATGGTTTAATGGTTTCTTAGAATGTGGACCGTGCGCTAGTCAAGTCGCTTGCTATGTCTGTCACCAACAATATAATGAAAGTGAACTTATAATACAATGCAGCAATTGTGAGCGTTGGTCACACTGCTTGTGTGATAACATAAAAAATGAAGAGGAAGCAAAAGTTTTTACTGATGTCGACTACAATTGTAAAATGTGCCGTAAGGATGTAACAAGTTCAAAAGCTCCAACTACAAAAGTTGCTCCAATTGAAAAGTCCACCCAAAAGGAAGCTGGAAATGTTAAACAATCACCTAATGAGCCTTCAACTCAAGACAATAATAATACAAGTGCCTCAACCGCAACTACAAACGCCACTGCAAATGAACTCTTTGAAGCCACCGATAATGCTTTCTGGATAGATGGTGTTTGTGTAAGTGAACAAGGTTTTAATATGATACGCTCTTTGACTACTGAAATAAAAAGAAAACGAAAGTTGCGCGTTGACGCTTTACAAAAAGATAGCGGCGTCACTGATTCTGCTAGTGGTGGAAACTCAACTCCAACGCCTGGAGACGGTGGAAATGATGGCAACAATACACCTGTCGAAAAGGTACCTGTAACTACATATAAGGACGGTATGGTTTGGATGGGCGAAGATGGTAGCCAACCAGAGGGATTTTCCATATCTACGAATGAAGAAGGATTAAATATTTTGCGTAAAAAACGCCAACGTAATTTACAAAAACTTGGTATTGGTGGTTTTAATGTACGAATCCGAGGTACACGGAAGGAAAACGAAGAACTCTACATGGGAACTCTGGAAAATCCTTCTTTGACAGATGAAAAGAAAAAGAAAATCATTAAGAAAAAAATGAAATCAAAGTTGTGCGAATCTTATCCATCATATTTACAAGAGGCATTTTTCGGTAAATCGCTCTTAGATAATAAAGAAACGCATATTTCTTTTGAAGAGTCTGACGACTCTGATAATGGGCCTTGTTTTAATAACGTTAACTATAAAACAGAAGCAAAGGATAGTAATCCCAATCCAAATCAATCTCAATCAAACACTTTACAATCACAACTAACTGAAACTAAACCGCAAACAACAGTACAGCCAACGCAACAAAAGATTGTAGCGGATATGTCTAAACCATCGGTGACTACAATTTCGGGATCGTCAACAGTTGAAAGTGATCAAACTGAGCTAAATCCGAATGGGCAAAGAAATGCTTTAGTACCTTCAGCTAAATTAGAGGAAACCTTGAAAAATATAAAAACAGAAGAAATTTTAGGAAATGTAAGTAAAATTACCAAAAAAAAAAAATGAATTGGTTTAACTTTCAATCCTTTTTTAGATCACATCTGATTTTATGGCAAATACAAACAATAACATGGGATTAAATAATATTAAAATGGAAATAAGGTAAATGTTTTATTTATAATTAATATTGTATATAAAATGCAAAATCTTCTTTTTTTTCAGTAATCAATACAATGTTCCACTGATGCAAAATAATAATATGAATATGCAACATATACAGCAAACAAGTGTTCAACCCGCGCAACAAACGTTTATGCAAACCAATATGGGTATAAGTCATCCGCAGCAAGTGCAACAACAACAACAACAGCAACAAGTTGTTCAACACCCTCAGCAGCAAATGCAGCAACAGCTACAACAACAACAGCAGCAGCAGCAGCAATTACAACAACAGCAGATTCAGCAACAGCAGCAACAAATACAACAGCAGCGTATGCAGCAATACCAACAAACCCCATATAATTCTATGAATATTCAAAATAAACATCCCTCTCATTATTTAACACAAAAATCAGAGGATCCAATGCTAAGTCAAATTAAAGTTGAAAGAGATGTCTTGCTAGCACAAGCGTCAACATCAAATATGTCAAGTGAATCGCAGGAAATACCATCACAACTCGACGAACCCATTAAAGAAACGGCTGTCGCTGGAACACAAAAAACTGCTGAAAAAATGAGAAAAGACGAAGGTTCGTCTTCTCTATACACGTATTTCTACATTAATACAATAAAATTCAATATTATCGTTTTATTACAGAGCTAGGTCCAATGGCAACAATATCTGCTGTGTTGTACGCTAATACCATACATCCAGAACTTAAAGATCATTATCCCAATTGGAATGAACGATGCAAACAAATTCTTAAAAAATGGCGTTCTCTGTCAACGGAAAGTAAAGCTCCCTTTTTACAATCAGCGAAAGACAACCGCTCCGTTTTAAGATTGAGAAGATCACAGCAGGTATGTGTATTTCAACTAGTTAATTTAAAAAATACCTCTAAAAGTGTTTGTGGTCCATATAGGAACCAGAAAAAATGTACTTTCAACAAAAAAGCCTTAAAGAACAAGAACAGGAAAGAGTTTGGAAACAACATCAGGCGAAAAACAAGGAGACTTATAGTAATAAATTCAATAAAAATGGTAATTCGCATAGATTACTAATAACATTTACTATATATTTATTTCAATATTTAACTACAGCTTTTGTGGGAGACTTTTCGCGTTCTGAACCCTCCACTCCAGTGACCAATAACTCTAGCAAGCCTCAACAGCCCTTATTCGACATGAATCTTTTTAATGATAACAATCCTCAAAATAAATTACAAACAAATATTTTGGGTTCCAATAATGACAATTCGATGAATTCCATGATTTCAAATCAGTTGAATTGTGAAACCAATAAACCCCTATCCCAATTGGGTCAACAGCAAAACAGCTTCATGTCCACATTGAATCAAACTATGCAGCAAACCCAATCGTCTATGGATAGTATTTCTAAAGAATTTGATTCTAACAAATCCGATCCTGCATTACAACTCTCCGAACGTAACGATATATTCCTTACCGATAAAAATTGGCCAGGTGTTTCTAAACTTACTGATTCCAAGGATCCGATTGCAAGTGGTGTGGAGAAATTAGAAGCCGATGAGAATGCCGGTCTAGGTGACATTCTAGGTGGTTTTGCCGATGGTGATGATGACGATATACTTGAGTCTTTAACTGCTGACGATTTTAATATATTGGAGTACGGTGACCCAGAATTAGATGAGTTCAACGGTAGTCAAAATCTTCTAAATAAATTAGATTTAGATGAAAATCAAAAAACCATTTAATATTAAGAAATATTACACGAAATCTTTAAGATTAAGCTTAAAAGTAAAAATACATATACACACTACATAACTGATTAAAAGAAAAAATAAAATAAATATCAGAACCTTTATTTGAGCAAAACTGAGGGCGATTGGTAACTAACCAAAAACCATAAGTAGAAATTATAAATATTTTTGTTGTAATTATAAACATTAGGTGAGAAATAACATTAAAATTAAAATCTAACTTTATTTACGACATTCAATATGTCTGTTGACGTTACGTTGTTTTGACAGCACATTACTTTGCAAAGTAGGATAGTATATCCATACTTCTTTTTCTAACCGTATGGCATCACTTTTATAGAAAAAAACATCTGTGAGGTATATTTGAAGAACTGGCAACCCTTTATTTGCACATTTCTATTGTTGTTGTTGCCTAAAATATAAAAGTTGGAAAATTATCCAACAAATTTTATCATTAAATATTAATTTTAATTGAGATTGTCTCTTAATCACACATAAATACGAACTATATGTATTCGAATACTGTGGCATTTCGACAATCTTCAGTCAGAATAAAAGACTACTGGAGTCGTCTTGAGCAGTTAAGATGTGTAAAAAGATTTTCATCGGTTTTAGCTCAACAACAGCCCCCTATAACGTCTAGTCGACAAGAATTCCGGCCGGTGTTAAAAAATAACTCTATGAATAATAGTAAAAATCTAACAGATATACTGCAAGTAAAAACAACTCGAACATATAGCTCGGAAAAGAACAGCAATAGCACACAGCCTAGGCCTCCGACGATCAGCGATTTGGAACATGCTTTTAGTGTCCTTAGCGATACACTGCCAAAACTATTTATACAGCCGTTAGATTATTCTATTTACAGTCCAAATTTGGAATTTCTAAATAACATAACGGGTAAACATACTATTGGCTTGTATCACTATGTTAAACAGATCGCTGTTCTACGCACAGTGGGACATTTAAAATACGCTTATGTAAAATTTGAAATCTTAAAGATTACCAAACATCCGGAGGAATTCACCATTAAAATAAGATGGCGTGTTCGAGGCATTTCGGGATTAAAAGTTATGCTAAACTTTTGGAAGTACAAGTTATGGGACTTGAAAGGCGTGTTTGAGAGTCAAGAGTCATGGTATGATGGCTTTTCAATCTGCTATCTAGGCGACAATGGTCTTATATATAAAGTTGTAGTCGATAAAGTAATGCCCGATGAAAATCAGCAAGTTGTGGAAAGTAATGCCATAGTTGAACCTGGTACAATGGCAGTATCGTCAAAAATAGGCTGCTCTTCAACAGACAATAGCACTGCAAATGGAATAAAGTAATGAAAAAATCAATCGATTACATTTAAAATGTAGTTTTACAGAAGTATCCACTATTTACCTTTATAAATATTTAATTAAACTGCTGTGCTAATAGATTGGTTTTTTTTAGTTAAAAATTGTTTTATTTATTTATATTTTTTTTTTGTATATTTTTTGTTCAATATTCATCACCGACGCGATGATAATAATTAAAATACAATACATAAAACAAACTTAATGAAATTATTAATTTGTTTTTTTGATTAGATTTCATTAAACTGTACATGTACGTATGTATATAGATGCATATTAATCTAATCTAGGAAAAGAAAAATTTGTCAAAACCAATTCCAAATTTAAAAACCTCGAATCCATCAATATCTCCTGATATTTTCGTCTAGCCTAACTTCCATCTATGCAAAGGGTATTTCAGAAAGTCAAACCTAATGTCAAATATTAAATTTTTAAAAATATTTTATTAAGAAGAGTGTATATTCTTTGTTTTCTCTTATTTGCTGTTCGATTGATCAATATTTTTCAATTATCTATCTTCAGGTACTTCAAAACAACAGGCATCTAATTGCAAAATAAGAATAATTGTTATTTATTTTAAAACAGACTTCATTAAGATTTGACTCTTTCACTATGCGCTCTTTCTTTTATTTTTGTATTGTTCTATTTTAAAAACAAATTTCTAATATTTGTATGACTGGAATTTATTTTGATAAGATTTTATTGATATACCATCTGAATCTAGCGGAACAATTGAAATGAAACAGATTTTGTTGCTAAATGTCATATTTTCAATTTTACACTCAACCCACTAACAACTATAACTGTCAGTGAACCTTCCTCCCGAAAAAAATGAATTTATTAAAGAAAATTTGGTAGTTAGAAGAATATTTATTAATTAAAGTTTATACACATAAAGTAAAGAAAATTAAACAATTTAAGAATTTGATCAAGTTTGCAAGAATAAATAAATTGGCGTATTTTTCTCTTCAGCCAATGAGGAAAAGTGAAGGTTAAACAAGAAACGAAAGAACCTCTTGCGAAAGAAAGCCAGTTTGACATTTAGTCAACAACACAAGCCAATATTTTTACAACAGTGAGCAGATTCCTTTTTTTTTTAGTGTTTTTAAAAACATTTTCATTATTTTATGGTAAGAAAATTTCTTTCGAATGTTGTATGCAGTGGCATCAAAGTTATGAAATTGAAGATTGTTAATAACAAATTTTATATGGCATGAATAAATAGAAAATATTTATATGTATGCCTCAGGTTCTGTTATTATGTTATTAATATTCAGAACTTTTGTTTTCTAGGTTTATGATAAAAATAATTCAATGAATGATTCGTACTTTGACAACCTCAGTGACGTGGAATTACGTCAGGAACTACAGAAGTATGGCTTTCCTGTAATGCCAGTCACAGAGACAACACGTAATTTGTTGATTAAAAAACTCAAAAGCCATGTTTTAAATGAATCTGCTGTTCCAAAGAAGTCAGCGACTACCAGGCGCAGTCTACAATCCACGACGAATGCCACAAAGAGACAAACCGTATCGCCGGGAAGGCGAACAAACGCATCTCCGTCTAGGCGGCAAGCAAGTGCCAGCATACTTACCGCAAATGCCTATACAAAATCCAACAGTAACGGACAAGATTATTCAACGTCTCCAGTCTCTAACAATACCAACAGAGACTACTATCTGTCTAATGATGGTCGATCATACTTGAATCGGGATTATAATAATTATACAAATGGTCGCCCAACAGCATCGCGATTATCACTAGGTGGTGCTGATATTAGTTACAACACATCGCCTTCCAACTCGAAATATTCTAATAATTTAACGTCTAAAAATTCACCGAAAATTTATGTTCCACCTCCCATTTTGTCAAATGACCTTCAGTTCAGTCCACGTTCAGAAACGCATCGTTTTTCCCGCGACATTGACAGATCGCCTTTAAGAAATGGTAAAGAGACACCAGGAGTAGTAAGTCGTCTGCTTAAACTGAGAGATATAACAATTGGTAGATCGACCATAAATTCATTATCTACGACACCGTGTCCGGCATCTGCATACAGAAATTTCTCCGTATCTGATTCGGATTCGGATAGTGGCAGTCCCACGCGTTATTCTTCTTTGTACAACAGAAAACCAAATCGTTCATTAGCTGATAATATATGGACTCGTTTTAATATAAAAAGCAAATTTAAGCAATCTTCAGTGCCATATATGCTTATTAGTTGCTTTGGATTATTCTTTCTAATCTTGGCCGTATTGTATATGACGAAACCACCCGACATGCCCAGCACTATGCTTGAGAAGAGTACAACGTTCACTTTATGCGAAGAATTGATACACACAGCAGCACTGGCCAAGCCATCCATTAACTGTATTTATAATGATCTTTTGGCATCTTCTCTCGCTCTCAACAAGGAACTTATTCAATTGCTACAAATAAATATAGAAACGCACTATTGCCGCGATCGTTCAGTTAGTCCTGAAGTAACGGGCACCGAGTTTATGAAATACTTGTATAAAAAACGTACAACTGACGCACATAAATTACTTAAAAGTTTCCACGCAGCCCTGTATCTAATCGATCATAATCCTCAATGGAAAATTCAAATACTCAATAGAAAAGAAGGCCAACAACTTGCCGATATATATAAACAGGATATACATTTTGGCTTGGTAAAACCCTACCTGCCGTTAAAGTGTTTATTATTGAATAAAATGCAACGTTTCTTTTTAATTATTGGTACCGTATTCTTAATAGCGCTTCTAATGGCTATTGTTTTTGTCTTATGGCGCTTCTGGACTCAACGGAAACAAATGCGTTTAAAAATGGTGGAAAATTTCACAAAAGAAATTATAAAAGAATTAATATATCGGGCATCGCTTAGGGATGAATCACAAGGTGAAGTTATCGTTAACCACATGAGGGATAAATTAATACCTTTAAACAAACGAAAATCGTTGCTATGCGCTTGGAATGAAGCACTACAGAAACTGGAGGCCAGCGATAGTCGAATACAATTTGGTTGTATTCTTCAAAATGGTGAAGAATGTCGTACTATGAAATGGGTAGAGTCTATACTCTCCACATCGTGTTCTTCGTCGGCGGGAACATCTGCATCAACTCTGCATCATGATAATCCAGAACACCGTTTAAATAAGAAACACTGGCAAAGTCCAGCTTTCGATAACGTTAATAAGATATTAGATCCACCTACACCATGCCTGAAGATACGCCATATGTTTGACGCCGCCGAAGCTAATATGCCCGATCTAAAACAAAATATAGTAGAGTCCATTTTGGAAAAAGTCGGGCCACAATGCAGAATATATGACATTCAATTAGATCGTCAAAGCTGTTGTGTTTACATACGCTGTGCTACAGAAAAAGATGCTGGCATTGTTCACAACGAAATCAACGGTTGGTGGTTTGATAACCGTTTGGTATCCATTAAATTTTTACGTCTACAACGTTACTTAACACGTTTTCCTAATTCCACCAGTATCGTACCAATAACAATTAAAAACTCGAAATAATGCAAATGTTCTTAACATCTTTAACAAAAATAATATGCCTTGAAAATACAAATGGATACATATGACTCCTTTTTTCTTATTGAAAATAGTGAAATAACTTAAAATTTAATATCTTAATTTGTAAAAACATAACAGACACAAACACAAAACAATACATAATTAATTATAATCGTTAAATATAAATTTTTTTTAATAAAATGTAAAATTGAATATCTTTTTTATTTAAGTATGTATTACTCATTAAAGTAATGGTAACTATCAACATTCGAATTACCAAAAAGAAATTGAAAATTGTTTGAAATTAAAAAACTTTTTTTGTTAAACTAAAAATTTATTAGAAACTAACAAGAATTTAGCTGCAGAGGATCAATTTAATATTCCTTTAATTCCAATTTAATTAACCGCTCACCCTATTGTGTCATTCTCCTATTGTAATATGTTTATTTGGATTTTTTATGCATGATTTTCCGCTTGGGTGTTCACATGGAAATGCAATACCAAGTATTCCAGAATAGATATTTTAATGGCAATAAGTATTTCCATTAAAATCCAATATTCCTGCATAAAAGAATTTTGTAATTGTTTTTTAAGCTTTAGACTGCTTTGAACATTTTTTCTTCCCAATTAATTTTCGAAAATTTCCAAAATTATTTAGTATATAAGTATCTCACAAGGCATACGATAATATAAATCCGAATCTTATTAGCCCCTTCATAACATTGGTTTACAAACTGAAGGCTGCATAAATTATATCAAAGATTTGCCCTACTTTGTTGTTTTAAATTAAAACAAAAATAGTCTTTTTTTCCATCTTATAAAACCGATAAACTTTTAATAAAGTCCATTTTCCTTTTTATAAATTTTATAAAACTAAAACTGATGTATCAACATTTATTCAGATGGAACTTCCAAAGAACCATCATTGATATCATCAATGATATCATGGGCAGGACGACCATCTACGGTGCAGCCTACGCTCTGGGCAGTACCCAAGATTTCTTTGCAGGTACCAGCCAATGTGCGAGCCATGGATCTGGGTCTCATGGTGCGGGCAATTGAAAGCACATCATCGAAAGAAATGTTTCCAGAGTGTTTAACTAGAATAAAAAAAGTAAATAAAATCAATACCACTCGAATAACTGTGCTGCCCATTAATGAAAAATATACTCACTGTTCTTCTGCTTCTTTCTATCGCGTGGAGGTTCTTTCAAAGCCTTAATGATTAAGGAGGCAGCTGAGGGTACAACGGAAATGGTAGCCTGTCTGTTTTGGATGGTCAAGCAGACGGTGATTTTCAAACCTTTCCAGTCTGAGGTAGCCTTGGCAATGTCATCACCAACCTTTTTGGGAGACTATAATCAAAACAAAAAACGTAAATAAATATTTTCCATTAATCGCCTTAATGTTAATAACACTCACCAAACCCAATGGACCAATCTTAGGGGCCAAAGAAGAAGTGGCACCAACTTCACCGCCGACACAGCGCAAGTATACTACAAATTAAACATACACACACACAACGAATAGATTAATGATTTCTCTACGAAAAATTAACACAAAGTTTTCACTTAAATTACCTAATTTAACTTCAGTGGGATCAAACTTGGGCGGCATTGTGTTAACCTAAAATTTTAATAACTTAAATTAAATAAAATTCAATAAAAAATTTACAGCATGTGCACAAATACTACACACCTCCTGAAAACCCGAAAACAAAAAGACTTGAACGAGTGTCACTTTCAAGCATTTCCGTTTCAAGCATTAATCGTTTCATTTTTGACAATTGGATTGTCAATATTATATTTGTCAAGCATCTTTTATACAGAGTTGTATTAGCACAATGCAAAACGATGATTACCAGACTTTATTTTAATATTTACAACAAAATTTATTAAAAATATTTTTTTGTGCAATACTTCATGCAATTTTATTTTACAGATTTCTAATAAGAAGTAGAAAACGTTGTTTTTGTCATAAAAACATAATTTTTATTATACATATATAGTTTATATCCCATGTGATCAGTTTTTAAAACGGTTTATAATTTCGTAAATAGGCCCCTATTGACAAAAAAAAGTACGTTGTTTTTATTAATAAAATAATACCTCCCAGTTCTCAAATATATTCTCCTTGAAATGGCAAATGAAATCAAAAATCCTATACGTTTTTCTTTAAGATTCGTATATAGTACATATATTTATTTTTAAAATTTTAAACCATTCGAAATTACATTAGTTTCATAGCACCTTTTTTAAAATAATTATAATTTTTTTTTTCATTACATTAACATTTAGCAACTGGTAGAAGAGATTCTTTTTTTTCTATTTAGATTTTGGCAATAACATCCAAAGACTTATTTAAATAGATAGCAAAGGCTTTTGTGATATACATAGTTATGTGTAGTTATAAATGTTTTCGTATAGTTTTTGTATTTCGTTATCTTTGTATGAGTGTAAATTCAGTTAAGTAACATTTAAATGCCATTCATTATATAATTATATCAAATAATAAAGATAAAAATATAAACATAGACTGTATGCACGATTTTTGTATATATATATATATATGTAGGTGAAGTTGTGCGTAAATGTTCGTTTACGACATACGCAAAAACACACTGATTGGCTAAGTTAAAAGCTTTAGAAATTTAGCTAGGATTTTTTAGAAACCACAACAACCAGATCAATTAACCAATAATAGGATTGTCTTAAGTCACCTTCACAGAGATACGGAGCTTTGGTCCAGGATTCTATTTGAAAGCCTATATTTTCCAATACTCTAAAAAATATAGCCGCTTCCGATTCAAAGGAATATTGTTTAGCTTTTTCCGGCCAATGCGCCATTAGAGGTCGTATAGGCAAATGCGAAGAGTTGCATTCAACATAATGCATATAAGGTAATACTAAAGCTATTATAGCGCGACCATTGGGTGCCAAAATTTGATGAATATCTTCCAAAAGTTGTATCGGATCAATACAACGATCCAGCACATTTAAACATGATACAAGCTGAACGTTATTAACTTCGTCAAGACGTTCTAAAACTTGGAAATTACGCTTTTTTAAGCGTTCACGCATAGTCCAGCTAGCTTCCGTTGCAAATGGATCTATTATAACGTCCGTATTCATCATTTTAAGCGCTTTCAGTAACACAGCCGATATTTCACCATCTCCCGCGCCTATATCGACAAAACGAATCTGTGTAAATGCATATTATAATTAGTAAGAATTAATTTATTTCTACAAAGCTGTATACAGGCTTACTCTCTCATGTCTACGGCTATCAAATCCTCCTTCTTTTAACAACAGGGCAAATTGCTGTTCCGATAAAATAAACATGGATCCTCTTTTCAAAAATCCATTAATATCCGTTTGGGTCATAAACAGTTGCAGTGCTATGCGTGCAAAGGCATGCCATAAATGTAACCATATGTTTGTGGAACTGTCTTTCGCCTTCTCCAACCATTGTAGTGTTATATCGTCGGGCTCATGCAACGGAACAAATGAACAATGATAGGCAAACGGATGATCGGTATTAATATTATACCACTGCATAAAATAAACAAAAACAATTATCATCAACAAATTAATACCCCCTCGTCATATTCTTACCAGCCGTGTATCGTATTTGTCCAAATAAAAATCATTATGGAATTTAGTATAAATAGCTCTGGCAAGGGTACCCCTTGGTGGATGGATATTCATTTTTAGTTTCGTTTACTTTATGAAACGAATCGTTCAATTTTAATAAATTTATAAACAAACAAAATCTGCCCAAAATATTGATTTTTGATAAACAATTTTAAGCCCCAAAAAACACGACTTAAAATGTTTCAAGTTTTATAAAGAATTTTAATCATTAAAACAATTTTTTTTTTCAACTAAAGCCACTATTTTGTTTCACTTTGATGAAAGTTTAGTAACTATTTAATATTTTCTAAAATTTCTGCGAAATAATTTATGCCTGTTGTTTGTTCTACTACTACCTCTACCACCACCACCATATTCTTCACACAGAACAGATGACAAAACACTGTCAGTTTTTCAATAATAATTACGTATATAGGGATACCAAGTTTTGTCATTACTATATAACGGATTAATCATGATTTTAAAATAAATACCCATTAATATAACCAATCCAGACGGAGTAAAGCTACAGACATGCGATTTATGTATTAAATTAAAAATTTTATGCGAGACTTTAAAAAAATGGATCCAAGCTCAATTGAACTTAAATAGACAAAATTTATTGCCCCTGGCTGACCTTTCAGAAAATTGCATTTATTTTTATTCAAGAACAAAATATATCGGCTAAGTGCTAATTATGTATCCAAATATGTATCACATATCAACCGAAATTTAATAAATTTTCTTTCAATTTATTTTTATTACGATAGCCGGTACAAACTAAACTTAAAATATTAAAAATGAAATACAAAATTATGAGGGAATATATCATTTGTGACTACGATGATTTGACAGAAATGCTAAATGACCTTTAGGGCATTTGTTAGCATAATGGCCCTTATTACCACACTTATAACAAGTGATCTCATCTAATGGCTTCGATACTTTAGGATATGGTGCCTGTGGTGGGCCATTTGTTGTAGTGGCATTTGTGTTTGGTGTATTTTCTGAGTTGTCATTATCATTTCCTGATTCGTTGTTTTGATTCTCTTGAGTATCTTTGTGCTGATTATTGGGCTGACCTGTATTATTTGGCCCACTGTAATTTTGGTAACGTGCATTGGCCGCTGGTTTATTCGGCACTTGTTCGGCATTACTTTCAGGATTCTTTTTGCAAACAGAAGCTTTATGTCCAAATTCTCCACAAAAATGACACGTGGGTATTTTCTTTTGAAACGTTTCCTTACTGAGGTCAGCACTGGGCGGCAACTCAAATCTAGGATGCATATGCTTACAGTTCCAACCATTGGGACAAAAGCCCGCCAAGTAATTCATACATAACACTCTTCTCACATGTCGATGTCTACAGTGTGGCCCATGGCGACAGAAACCCCGATCATACCATGGACAATCCTTAATTTTACTCTCCGGATCAATATGTAGAAAGGGACACTCTTTATTATGACAAGCATTGAATCGGGAATAGAAATAACACTCCGGCATCTTTTTCATATCGAATTCGTGCAAAAATTCACATTGATCGCCTTTTTTGCAAAGGCCGCGCAACCAATGTTTACAAACAATTGTCCGATCACCCCGTATATGACGAAAAGGACACATGACGCCTTTACTGCATTCCACACCATTTTTAGAATTAAGAAACTGGCAAACGGCTGCCACCGATTCTAAAAAATCATAATTTTTTAAAGATACCTATTCAATACATCATTCAGCATCTAAGCCTGATACTCACTGTCCATGCCAAAGAATGGCAATGAAATGGCACCGACTTGCTCGGTGAGATCTTTTTCCACTTTAAAGTAGACATGATTCACGTTTGCTAATATCATATCCATATTGAAAAAATTATTTCTGATTTATTTAACACTTTGTGAAGCTATTTTATTTGTTCGATTATTGAATATAACTTTTAAAATATAATATAAACACAAAATAAAAAACACAATAATCAGCCGGTGTCAAAATTTCACAATATGACAGCAAACAATAAAGTGTCAAATGTGTACGTCAGTGATGGTACATACTATTTTAAATTTGATACTAATTGGTGACCGAAGTTTAAAGTTAGATTACATTTTTCACGACAAGGTTATAATTTTGTAAAAATATATTTATTAAAAAAATTCGAACAATTAAACAGCAATAGCAAACTTTTATTCTCTGTCTGGGGGTATTCGAATTGAAACAAGTTGTAGACTTATAATAAAATCAATCTTTATTATTTTTTAAAGAACTTGAATGAAATGCAAATGAAAAATTGGAATTGTTAATATGTCAAAAAGAAACAATGAACCCATTTGCAGAGAAACCAAATAGATCTGGTCCGATATGTGTGTATACAGAACAAAATTTGTGTGAAACCTGACCAGATTTCATATTAGAAACTTACAGCAATTTTAACGGGGCACTGACCTCTGGTTGCACATGGCCGGAGATTGGAAATACCTCATAACGTCTTCTGCTGAAGCTGTAGCGACAAGGTAGACGAAACTGCAGAGTTTATCCTGTCATTGTGCGGCGCTTGGGAACTTAAGAAGAATTTTTAGTCACCGAGAATTTATTTACAGAACATGTTATAAAACTCTAGAGATGACTGAAAGATGCTAATCAGGAGTTGTAATTGGACGACGGTATATATAATATCGATGTTACAGCGTGTCCTCATAGAACTCATGTGCATCCACAATTCCTTATCTTACATTCATTAAGTTGTTGGCATATATGTAGTTAGCAATTGAAACAATATTACATGTATATATGGTGTTTTTATAGAAAATATGGTTTTCTTTATTTAAGCTGTCCTCGTATTTTAATTGATTTCATTATTATTATTATTGTTTTTAAAAGAAAAAAATGATAATTTGTTTTACAATTTGATTGAATCGGATAATTTTCTTTTGCTTGCAAAAAAAAAAAATAATAAACATAATTAAATCTATTATAAATGGAAATACTTTTACTTTTTAGATTTTTTTTAATAAACATAAAAAAATGTTGAAATAATAGTTATATGCGCGCATTGCTTCTTAATTTAATTATATATATCTTCGATGATATAATAAAAAATAAATTAATTTAATTTATACCATTCCAAATTATCTGGCTTATTCGAAGGCGAATTGAGCACATCGTTTAACATGCAAATGTTATCATTTAGCTGTAAAGTTGTGTCCAAATTATCTATAATGCTGCCGTTTTCTGCAATTATTGTTAAATTTTTAAAATATCACATGTTGAAAGGTGCTTAAGGAACAATTTTTCTTACCACTTATACAGTCCATGCTAGTATCCATATGGGTTATAAAATCTGGATTGACTGCAAATGAATTTGATGATAAACTTAAGCCACTGTCACTCGATTCCTGTCGAGCGTGGTTATCACCAGAAAGAAATGGATCCATGTGTAGGCTAACATTGTGTTTGTTTAGAGACTTCTAAAAGCGTGTTTTTATTTTTTTAACAATAAAAATTACAACTGAATATTAAAAATACTTACTTGTCCTGCTTTTTGCTTAAATATATCTGTATCTTTATCGATTTCAGTTGCATTTACCCAACTCATTTCATTTTTTGCTTTTATTTCTTTTTGAAATAAAAGTGCTAAAAATAAAAAGAAATCGGTGATAAGTTAATTATTTAAAGAGAACTGAATGCATTAAAAATGTCTTATTGTGATATGCTTACGAATTCGTGGATCATTCCATGACGTTGTACGATCAATATGGTTTATAAAATAGACTTCACCAGTTTCTGTAAGGGCTTGTTCCCATCCCTCTGGCAATGGGCCCAAGTCGCCGTTTAATACACCAGTAGCTGTTTTATTGTTTAATCTTGCACTTGCTATTTGTTTAGCACAAAAATTTTAAATTTAAAACATATTAATTGCATTAGATCTATTTTTATATAACTTACCAGCAGCGTTTAATGCTTGCTGTTGTTTATATTGTATTCTAGGATCTTCCCATTGTGTAGTTTTTGTAGTGTGACTAAAATATAGAAACGTTTTTAATGGAAGCATGCAATTTAATGTATTTAATATATGTATGTAATTATGAGTTGAATTAAATAAATAAAAATATATCTATATACTCGTATATTTAGGTAATCGATTGCGACCAAACAATTTTTATTAATTGGTCAGAAATAATATAATAAGATAGCTTTAAGACTAAAAAGACTGAGATATATATATCGTTAGTTTCGGACGTAAGAGATAATTTAAATCAGATAAAGGTTGTATCAAAATTAAAAATTTATTTTTATATGCAATTTCTAAATTTTTATTTAGGGCCAGACTTCCGTGTATAAGTATGTATGTATTTTAGCTTCACGAAAAACGGTTATGAAAACTATTTTATGTAGAAGATTAAAAGGTTTGCGAAACATTGCATCTATGAATGCAAGAAAAGTGTAATTTTTTACCAAAAAGGATTTCTGTTATTAAAGTTAATTTATAATAATAATAAAACTATTTTTTAGCATTTTCTTGCATATACTTCTTAAACAAACACGGAAAGTTAGAGAGGAGTCTTCTTAATAGCAACAATGTTTTCCAAATGTTTACTCGAAAAACTAAATTTTAATTAATTATTTGTCAACTGAAGTCAGTGAATGATAAATAAATCCTAAAAATCTCTAGTATCTATGATGAAAAGTTAAAAATGACTAAAGTTACTTTACAGATAAACTACTTCCGGTATATAAACTGCATATCTATCTATATACAGATATATTATTGTATAGATGTATATTACTATTACTAAGGTATTTCCATAATGCGTATACATATGAACGTATGTATGTATGTTTGTTTGGCAAAGCAATTTGATAAGATATGTATATACGATATATTAAAAAAAAACCAACAACAACAAAATTTATAGCAACAGTTACTATTAAAAACCAATGATAAAAACGAAAGAAGAAATAGTACTTAAGGAGGAAATAAAAATGGAATAAGAAACAAAAAAAAAAAAAAACAGAGTACATAATAATTTAAAAGAAGTCATCAACATTATTTACCTCTTTTAAATACACATTGGACAAATGATTAGTCTTGTATATTCAAGTATGTATTGCATGTATAGAGATAATAGAGATTCAGCAGCATGGGGGAAAAATGGATGAAACATTTAGCATTTTGTTAGCAATAAAAACTTTTAATACTTTTTTGATTAGTTTAAGGTGTTAGAATAATCTGGTGTGGAGTAATAGCAGTGGCACAGAGATACTTACTTTAAATAATAAATCTGACCATCATTAGTCTTGGCTTGATCCCAGCCGGGCGGAAGAGGACCTAATTCATTTTGCAACTGAATGGGACTAATAACATCGTACGAACGCTGTTTCATGTGATATGGGGCGCCGCCTGCACTACCACCCCCTCCGCCCAAAGCCAATATGTTGTTATTTATCCCGGCAGCGGCGGCTGCTGCAGCAGCGGCAGCGGCTGCATTGTAACTTAACAATGTACCGGGAAACCCTGGACCAGAATTACCACTGCCACCTCCACCGTTAGCAACTTCGCTGCCACTTTGTTGCTGCTGCAGAAAGGAGGCTGTCGTTTCATCGCCAATATTGCCACCGTGTATATTGTATGATTGTTGTAGTGAAGCAGGACTACTATGGGCACGAGAGTGACAGATTTGTAAACGTGGTTGGTCAGCCTGGGCGGCAGCGGCTGCTATTGGCGGTGGAGGTTGTTGAGCATTAATTGTCGTTGGGGGCTGCTGTTGCTGTGCTGACGCCTGCGCTGCGGCAGCAGTCTGTAAGTCTGATAGCGACGTTGCCACAGACGTCTGATTTATATTTGGCTGTGAACCACAATCGTACGCCGAGTCCACACTATTGGCTCTAGAATGTGATACTGTCGGTGATTTTGGACTGGCAGCTGGTGGCGTAAAAAAAGAATTGGGCAACTTCCTCATACGGAGAGGCACTTGTAGCGGACGCTTTGATTCGCTCGGATTCAGGACACACTCGAACAGAATTTGTAAATTTTCATCCGAATTTTGGTAATTGCGAACAACCAAATTATTCGACGATTTTGACGCCGCAGCTGACGACGTCGAGTCATCCGTCTTAATGCTGCATTTGCTCGCGTCGTCACTCGCGCTGGACTTACTCAACGACATTCTTGTGTGTATTTATACAAGAAGAAAAAAACAGGTCGAAGTATCGTAAATGAACAAAAAAAAATTGTGTATATACTCTTCGTGTTAATTACGTCAAAATGATGGCTGGAACATCATTTCCAATTGTGTAAAAATCGTTCAACGATATATTCATACACTTTACAAATTCACAACGCAACAAAAATGTAGCGATTTATTAAAATATTCTTCTTTTTTTACACACAATATTTCTTCTTTTAATTAAATAGGAAATGAAAAACAATAAGAAAATCCATCCAACCAACAAACGAACGAACAAATAAAATTCTCACAACAAGTTTATATTTGGATTTCTTCTTTTGACTACTACACCATCATCATTATACACTTCACACAACCAACAAGTTCACTGTATTGGTATTTTTATTAGTTTTAGAGCTGCCAGGTCCAGTAACACACTAATACAATTGGGGGGCTCCACACCATTAGACTTTGGTTAACAATACATTTTTAAAGCATATTTAACTTTGTTAACAAATAATTCGCAATTATTTTATATGTGTGTAATACTTTATAGACGCACGTTATTGTTTATTTTACACACAGATATTTTTATTGTAATATTTCCATGATTTATTCACGTTTAATTAAATTCTGCGTCGTGGATATTGTGGGTGTTGTTACGTTGTATCAAACACTTGTTATACTGTACTGGCAACTCTGAGAACCTGTTGAACTAGTTGGCTGGGTTCTTTTATTAGCATTGTTGTTGTTCTTTAATGCTACCAGATTGCTGAATCACTATGACAACAGGTTCTTTGTTAACAAGTTATTTGCTATTTTCACTATATGATAAATTTTTAAATTACTGCTTTAAAAAAATCAATAATTAATACGAATTTTATCATGTTCATAGCATAACAAATGGTATGGAATGGAAAGCTTCAGAACATTTTCGTATATCAGAAATTCACTTATAGATGGCTCTGCTAGTCAAATGTCAATGTTATAAATATATCATATTTTTTATTATCCTCAAGAAAACAGTTTTTTTGTATAAGGCAATTGTATATATTGCTAATTATTTTTTGTAAATTGAACAAAAATTTATATTTTAATCCACATTATGTGGCATCTCTATTTTCTTCAATTATGATTGTGATTAAACGCCATTTTCTTTTCTGCTGCCACAAAACGAGCGACGACTACTTTGGCGTGACAGCAGCTGTCATCATTGAAACTGGATTTTTTTTTCATACGACATTTTTGAAGTTTGTGTAGAAAGTCAAAATAAAATTTTGAAGTTTATTAAGCAACTAACAAAAAAAAATTGACAATACGTCTGTCAAAATATTGGCGCAAACTACTTGGCCAAATTATTAACACAAAAAATATAAACAAAAAATAATTGTTACTCGAAAGAAAAAAAACCAAATTAACAAAGTAGGCCAGGAGTCAAAGTGAAAATTAAAAAAAATAATACTGACAATCGATACAGCGCAAAGCAAATCACAGCAGGCGCGGAGAAGTAGGCGTCGTAAAAAGACAGACACTAAAGAATAATAAAAAAAATTAAACATTCGTAGAACAAAATACACAAGATTTTCAACGTTTGCAAAAAGAATTTACGCAAATCAACAACAAATGGAGAACAATTTCTGCTGTTTCAGTTTCAGTTTATTAGGAGCAGCCATTGGAACATTATAATTTCTGTTTAATAAAATAAAAACAATTTGTGTACTTCCATTATACCAGAATATCACTAGACTATATCCCGTCAAATTCTGCTGTCTTTGAGAGCAAAACCATAAAACAAATAAAAGTGTTGTTCTTAATGTTCATGTTGTCTTGCAGAACTTGGCCAGGAGTAAAATCAATATTGAAAGTGTGAAATAATGTTGTCGCCCGATACTATGCATCACCAGGAAGAGGTCAACTCTGTCCTGGATAGGCAGATACGCCAGGATATTCAAGATATGGCCCAAGAGGCCCAAATTCAAGCACAAATTATAGCACACGAAGGTGAGTTTGTTTTGTTTTATTTGACTTATTGTGTGTGTTTTGTATTCTGCAAAAATGACTTTTCTCCAAGCTGTCGCAGTGACGGACGGCAGCGTCCGTCATTTGCCTGCCATATTTTCAATTTATTTCCAACTACAGCCGTCATACGTCAAATTACGTAATTTGACATCTACATATTTACAGCATTAATATGTGACAACATATAGGAATTGTTCTATAAAAACATACATATTTATCTGTGTGTTTGTGTGTATATATGTATGCATTGGCAAATGTTTTGCTTGTAAGTCTAGTGAAAGATGTCATTTGTGCAGTTAAAACAATTTCAGAAGAAAGTAAAAAGAAATGTTTTGATAGAAATGTAATTCAATTATTTGTTAACTTTAGCCCGCGATCGTTTTCAATCCACCTCCAGCGTCGACGAAGAGCATCAGCATGATGATATTGAGCATGATGGTGGTGTCACAGTACTGGGTGTGGTGGAGGAAGACGAACATCATGAAACTATAGTAGAGGAGGATATTTCGGAACAAGAAATGTCCGATATGCACGATGTTAAGGATTTCAAGGACATAACAATGGATTCACAGGATGGTGGTATACCTAGGAAAAGAAGAGGTAATCTGCCGAAACATTCAGTGAAAATACTCAAGCGTTGGCTGTACGAACATCGTTATAATGCCTACCCCAGTGATGCAGAGAAATTTACTCTGTCACAAGAAGCGAATTTAACTGTATTACAGGTAAGTTGAGGTCGAAAAGGATTGGCTGATGGTGTTTTAATTTTTGTATTTATTTTTATGTACAGGTTTGCAATTGGTTTATTAACGCCCGTCGACGTATTTTGCCCGAAATGATACGACGAGAAGGTCAGGATCCACTGCATTTTACAATATCGCGAAGGGGTAAGAAACTTAATTCTTCCATGAATTCGACGGGAAGTTTGAATAATTCAGGAACTGCACCAAACCCTATTACTGGTAGTCCGGCATCCGAAGTGGTAAGTATACAAAGTTCTGGCGCAGAAACTTTATTACCATTCATTCGCTTTCGATTAATTTGTGATAATGATTTAAATTTCGCATATTATGAACTGCAGTTAATTCGTTTTTCTTACAGATAGTGGGAGCTACCGAAGAAGTTGAAGGAGAAGAAGTACATGACGGTGTTGCTAACGTGCTTACGGCCCTGGGACATTTTGTGCAAACACCTAGTGGGCAAATGGTTAAGGTAGAGCCAGATATTGAATATGATGATAGCGTCATCTACAGGTAATTTCTTCAAATTTATTCTTACCTTATTAGTTGATAATTTCGCTGCTATTTGAGCATTTCCCCAGCCAATATTAACCGTATTTAACTTCTGCATTGTAAACGTTTAAGATGGCAGCATGCAATAGCTTCTAATCCCCATGGTTTTCAAAACTTACACCCTCAAATACAAGCAAAAATTTTAGCAAAAATACAAGCAGCAAAACAACGCCAAGTCGCTGCAGAGTCTGTGGCTAAACAACAGTTTCCCCAGAGTTATGCGAACTCATCTGTTATAAGCAATTCAAGCAATCAGATGCTTTCTTGTAGCAATAACGATAGTAGTCCCATTAATTCGCAATATCCGGAAAATTCAAATTATTTCTATTCCCATACCCTTAATCAAATATTTCATATACAAAATAATAATATGTCTAATAAGAATCTTTTTAATGCTATGAGGTGTGTGTGTGTGTGTCAAAGGAACTCCTTCCGATTGATTTTAATTGTTTATTTATAATTATTAATCAGAAATATTTTTCTTGCATGCATAGATCTGAAGATGATAGTGTCAATGAATATGATACCTGTGAGGCTCAAAGCGAAGAGGAGAGTGGTAAATTTGAAAATTCCGATGCTTGGCAATCCGTAATGAAGTAAGTATTTTTAAAACCATCTTCCAAGATAAACGTTGTATTGTTTACTATAATTCCAAAACACTTTTTACTTCTTTTAAAAATTCCTTTTTTTTTTCTTTTTGGTTTCTTTTTCGTTTTTAACAAAACTATATGTATTGCAAACAACATTACACAATTGGTATATGCTTATATTATGTATTTTAAATTCTACCTTTCATTTAATTATGCATACCAATCAAAACAAAAAAAAACTATTTTTTATGAACACTTTACCAAAATACAACACAAAAATTAAAAAAAAACATCAAAATTTTCCGTTATACACAATTATTTTTACGGGACTGTTTTCAGTACCGAGGAAGTGACGACTACTAGTCCTACGACTACAAATAATACATATTGGACATCAGCGCCTCATCCTCATCTGTCACATCTGCCTCAACAGCTTTCAAACGATACGACTTTAACTACTCAAGCTGCTGGTTGGTTAATTGAGATTTACCTTTAAGTAGTTATCCGTTACGAAGTCAAAATTATTTTTTTTTTATATTGTTGCAGGTAATGCTGGTATATCAACAGTTAGTCATCCATCTGCCAACATTGTTTTGCCCACTGGAGAGGTGGTAAACGAGACGGCATGTGTGGGAGCAGAAGCTACTGTTGTTACCTCGCATACACCTGGTACGGGACATTTAATGGCTGCCAAAAACAACAACAACAATAGTCTACTTAGCAACAGCAGCAACCTGTCGAATAGCATTATCAATAACAATAATACAATTACCTCCAGCGTACAAATTATACCGCCTAGCACACATGTTGTAAAAGGTACAAAACATAGCTTTCTTAACCTTTTTATTTTGAACAGTCTGGCTTCATTTTAGATATCGGAAAAGAAAAATTCAAATGTTTGTATCTCTTGGTGGAAACTGCAATGGCAGTGCGTCAGCGAGAAAAAGATCAGGACGAAGATATTCACGTGTTGGGCAATTGAGTGATATTGAATTCTGTGTTGTTTGCAATCAATAATCCATCGTCATCATTATCCATTAAAGGTATCGGCATCAAAAATGTTCTTTGGATTATTTTTATAATTCTTTCTGTATAATTTGTGTATAAAATAATGATTTAATCTTATTCATCATTCGTATTAATTTGAATTTTCATTTCTAATCTAGTAATCTTATCTTTGACAAAGATTCTTTTTACGAGTTTTAATATTTTTTCTTTTTCCTTTTAATTTAATATAAGATTTGTTTTTATGAAGATTTTAAGATCTCGTTAGTCTTCAGTTTGCTTCCAATAAATATGAAATCTATAACAGTTTCAATTACTACTTTATTTTATTTTAAATTCTTTTCTATCTTTCTATCGTGCATAAAAAAAAAAACAAAAAAGATTTAGCCGAGTTAACATAAAAAAATTATTGATACATATATTTTTCAAATGTTAAATATTTAAAAATAATAACACAACAATGTGTATAATATTATAATTAAATAATAGTAATCACTTTAAATTATAATTAATTTATTAATTAATGTATTTAAAAAGAATTTAGGCAAGTATTTTTGTATATAAATAAAGAGAAAATGAACGCAGCCAAAATAAAACATTTATAGTTACAAAATGATTTCATCCCGAAATTTCGAATTTCTATCGGTGGAACACTGCCTAGTTAAATTCTGTCCAGAAAAACTTCATCGATTGCCTATCTGTATGAATTATAGAAACATTTTTTGTTTGGGGAACAAAATATTACTGTAATGATCCAAAATATTTATGATATTGCACTTACTGCAAAATATTCCCCAGAGTTATGCGAACTCATCTGTTATAAGCAATTCAAGCAATCAGATTAAACAATTAAACAATAAATTTTAAAATTCTTCTCTGTTTATCCCTATGAAAATATTCCATATTTCCCATAAATATCGTAGTATTAGAGCGTTGGCAACTCTGTTATATTGTTTAGAAAAAAGTTACAAGTTGCACGTGTATTTAGCTGCAGCAGTTTATTTTGCGAATTTTGTTGGATTTTTGTTTTGAATCAAAGTAAAATGGAGAATGACGACTTGGATATGGAAGTTGTGGTGCCAGAAGACGCCGAAAGCGATATTGAAGCAAATGAGAGTGAGGGCGAAGAGGATGCAAATGCGAAAAAAGAAGTTTATCTACCCGGAAAGCCTTTGGCAGAAGACGAAGAACTGATATGCGATGAATCTGCCTATGTTATGTTGCATCAAGCGTCAACGGGTGCTCCATGTCTTAGTTTCGATATTATTGCAGACGAATTGGGCGAGAATAGAGAAAAATATCCATTGACTGCATACATGGTGGCTGGTACACAGGCGGCGCGAACCCATGTCAATAATTTAATCGTTATGAAAATGAGCAATTTACACAAGACCCAAGAGGTGGACGCTGATAAGGAAGAAGATGATGATGATGAAGAGTTGGACGATGATCAGGATGATGTCGATGGTGATGAATTGAAGAAACCACAAATGACTTGTGCTTTAATTAAACATCAGGGCTGTGTTAATAGAGTACGTTCGAAGCGTATTGGCAATACAGTATTTGCCGCCTCATGGAGTGAATTGGGACACGTTAATATTTGGAATTTATCACGACAATTGCAAGCCATTGAAGATACACAATTGCTGCGCACTTACGAACGGGAGGTGGCCAGTGAGGCAGTTAAACCGGTGTTCAGATTTAGTGGTCATCAACAAGAGGGATTTGCCATCGATTGGAGTCCATGTGCTGATGGTGTTTTAGCAACAGGAGATTGCAAGTAAGTTCTAAATTGTTAACAGTTACGCGTTTAAACAAGATCTACAGGAGGTAGTATTTAATGGAGGGGGACCTGTCTTCTTTAAAAAACCTTTAATTAACATAAATTTGACCTTAAATAATATGGTTTTTTTTTTACTTCTAGACGTGATATCCATATTTGGTCACCTTTAGAAGATGGTACATGGAAAGTTGATCAGCGTCCTTTGGTCGGTCATACGGCTTCAGTAGAAGATTTACAATGGAGTCCCAATGAACGCAGTGTCATTGCCTCATGCTCTGTCGACAAATCAATTAGAATTTGGGATGTCAGAGCACCACCTCAAAAGGCCTGTATGTTGACCTGTGAAGATACCCACCAAAGTGATGTAAACGTTATATCCTGGAATCGTACGGAACCATTTATAGCCAGTGGCGGAGATGATGGTTTCTTACACATCTGGGATTTGAGACAATTCCAGAGTAAAAAACCAATAGCGACATTTAAGCATCATACAGATCATATAACAACAGTTGAATGGAATCCAAAAGATGCTACAGTTCTGGCCTCAGGTGGTGATGACGATCAAATTGCTTTATGGGATTTAGCCGTTGAAAAGGATGTCGATCAAGAAGCTCAAGAAATGGATACACAGAATACTGATGAAGTACAAAAACTACCACCACAATTATTGTTCATACATCAAGGACAAAAGGAAATTAAGGAATTACACTGGCATCCTCAATTGCCTGGTGTTATTTTATCAACAGCTCATAGTGGTTTTAATATATTCCGTACCATTAGCGTTTAAGACTATTACTATGACTGGTTAAGCATTCATATTCATTAAAAGTCCGTATGTGTAATTTTGTAAATAGTGTGTGTGTGTTTTATTTTCTTTTTGTTTTTAATAAGAAGAGACGTCCTCATTATGTGGGCTTTCATTTTTATTTTCCTCTTCCTCATTGTCATCGTTTATAAGCATGGCTGTATTGATGAGATGACGCATTGTTGGACGGCCATGAGGACAATTCTAAAATCAAAATAAAATGTAATTTTCAATGCATTGTGTATTAAAATAAATATTCCTGTTGCGAACACTATTCTTATGTGTCTTATCAATTATTTAAATATAATCTCTTAAACAAACAAATCCCTCTCCCTTGTAACGTAAGATGCACTTGGCCTATAAAGTATTTTGTTTTGCTTATGTAAATAATCACCTCAACTCTGCACTTCTAAGTGTGTGCCTAAGATATCATTTATTATCAGGCTAATCATTACATTTATTAGTTTTTCATTTTATATGCACATATATCCCTGTAAATGAGCAAATCGCTGGCAGTGTTTAACATCATTTAGTGCTTAATTGTAAATTCAGTAGACTGCAGGTTTTACAATCGACCATTTAGCAGTTCATATTAAATTACACACAATGGCTGAACAGAACGAATTACAAATTCTAAACAAATCGGATGTTTCTCACACGGGACACTCCTCTGACAAAAGTCGACAGGATATACCACCAATAGCTGCGGTAATTGTTCATTTAATATTATAATAAATTGTAAACAGAGATGCTACAAATGATTGAATAGTTTATTAATATTAAATCTATTATTTTGTATTAAACGGTGTTTATTAGTTACTTGAACATAAATTTGAATTTACTATATTGTGAATACGAGTATTGAACGTTTTCAATACTACCGGATATTTTATTAAAAAGGTTGAGGTTAAGGTTGGCAACGTTTATATTTTTCTGTATTCAATATTTAAAGAGAACATTCTAAGGTCTTTATTAATTTTTAAGGAGGAGAAAAGTATGTAAAATTCGTTAAAATAATCTCATTGAAATGTAATTAAAAAGACTGTCGTCTACAAAAGGGTAATTGGTAATGCCATTACTGCACATGAGTGTAAACTACAGTGAAAACATTGTATTTTAAGTGTTTTATGGTAGTGAATACATCCCACCTGTGGAAAAATATTGTAAAAAGCAAAGTATCAACTGTTATATATTCTCTTTCATAGGGCCAGTGGACCAAGTTGTTGGTATTCGCAGGATATGCTTCTACTTTGGGAACGGCTGTACCAGCAGGATATTGCATAGGCGTTGTGAATAGTCCAGCTGTGGTCAGTATATTTCTTTAACATAGAAAACGAAGAAAAATGTTTTGTAATGCTTCCGATCGCTGTTTTTGTTATTTTAGTATATACGCCAATGGTGTTATGTAACATTAGTACAACGGTATAATGCCAATTTGTCCGAAGCATCTATCGAACTGTTATGGTCAGCTATAGTGTCAATATTTCTAATTGGCGGTGCCATAGGATCTTTGACTGGAGCTGGCTTGGCTAATAAATTCGGCAGGTAAATTATGACAAAGTTTTTAATCAAACCACAGAATACACAGAATTGTTGCTTTCTCCTTATAGGAAAGGATGCGTTTTCATCTGTGCTGGTCTATTCTTTGTAGGAGCTTTATGCTTTTTCTTTTGTCCTCTGTTAAGTTCTGTGGAGCTTTTACTTTTGGGACGTTTCTTGGTGGGCATTGCATCGGGCCTAACTACGGGCTGTCTACCCATGTATCTTAGTGAAATAGCTCCTTTGGCCTTACGCGGCACATTGGGTGTATTTTGTGCAGTGGGCTTTTGTGCTGGAGTTGTTTTTGGTCAAATATTTAGCTTACGTTCAGTATTTGGCACAGAGACTTATTGGCATTTAGCCTTAAGTTTCTATGTTATACTAGTTATATTATGTTTTGCACCCTTTTTCATCTATCCCGAAAGTCCAAAATGGCTGTACATTGTCAAGGAGGACAGAGCGGAAGCCCAATCACAGTTAATACGTCTAAGGGGCAATGATAAGGACAGTATAAATCAAGAGCTAGAGCATATGGAAGCCGAATTAAATTTAGTGGATCAAGCTAGTGGCTTTATAGAAGTCCTAAAGGATTCAAAATTGTTAATGCCTCTTATTATTGTATGTGTGTTTCAAGGGGGTCAACAACTGTCAGGCATTAATGCGGTAATTTAAAAAATGCAACCAAAAAAAACGTTGCTAAAAACAATTTTCCTTCTTTTAGATATTTTATTACTCCGTCTCAATATTTCGTAGAGCTGGAATGACGCCTCAAGCTGCCGAATGGGCTAACTTAGGTGCTGGCTCTATTAATTTAGCCACATCACTGTTGGGTCCATTTCTCATGGCTAAAATTAATCGTCGGCCCTTGATGTTAATGTCGACTTTGATGTGTGCAATTTTTCTTTTCAGTTTCGCTTTGATGCTTAAATTCATAGTAAGTTTGTGTTATTTTGCTAGCTTTAATGCAACTATTCTAATAACACTGCTTAAATTATTTATAGGACAGTGTCAGTTGGTTTGCTCAGGGCTGTATTGCCTGTATATTTTTGTATATTTTCTTCTTCCAGTTTGGCATTGGACCTATACCATATTTTATTGGTTCAGGTTGGCTGCTTTATCAATCACATATACGATATACGATTTAATTTCTAATTTTTAAACAAATTCTAGAACTTTTTGAAGTATCACCAAGACCGGTGGCAATGTCTATGGGCAGTTTATCTTCGTGGAGCTGTAACTTTATAATTGGCATGACATTTCCTAGTTTGCAAAATGTCTGGGGTTCATATGTATTTCTACCATTCTCTTTTACCTGCTTAATAATGTTTCTACTGACAAAATTTTATCTGCCCGAAACTCGGGGACGTAATCCGTCTGAAGTGGGACCACTAATTTCTAAAGGCTTTAAATCTAAAGTAATGTAAATTTGTATATAATTTTTAATAAAAAGAAAAACAAAGCATGTTGGCCGTTGTGTTGTGGTGTTCAAGGGGGTTATTAAAAATGTAGAAGTATTATGCATAATAACAGACTTACCCAAGGCTGTTCAATTTCTCCCATATGCCTGACTAATGTTTCCATTGTTGATTTCTTAAGAGCTTTGCCAATCATAACGGATTTCCGACAGGCTCTAGAGGCAAACATGGCTCTTATGCGTGAAGGCCGACACATAGTGCCTTCAGGAGCATCTTGTAGCATAAAAATCAATTCATCAATATCTTCTTTGCCAAATTCCCAATTTTTACTAAAGGGTTTACCTAGTAAACGTACTTTTTTCGTTGGAGGTGCTGGTGGAAATATTTAAAAGCTATTTTATTTTGCTGTTAAATTAACATTTAAAAGAAATGTTTACCATTATTATCAATTTCGAATTTGAAGCCATTCTTTTCAAATGTTGCTAAATTATCGATTAAAATTAGTTCATTCACTGCGGTCAAGTTGAGAGGTTGAGCAACAGCCAACGGTTGATGTTGCAATTGTACGGTATTTTGTAAAGTTTCAAAATTATATTTTTCATCGGTGGCATGCTGATCGACTATAAACAGATCTGTGTCAAGCTTTGCTATAATAAATCCCAAATTAAATTGTCCCAATATTTCCATTTTAGCAAAACAGCCTTTCGTGATTTCTTTTTGTAGTTCAGCTTCGGCATTTTTATTTTGGCTGGGGCTTATTTCGCTTTTGAAACGCAAACGTTCCAGTTTGGCCTTGCTTAAGTTTTTCCTTTCCATATTTTCTTCTGCTTTGAGATTTAACGTTAACTCTGCCAATGTCACATGTAATTCATTACAAGTATAATTGGTATACTCATCGCCAGAGTCAGCTTCATCAAGTTCAAAATTTTGTTGAGAATTTGGTGATTGGGTATAACTAAAGTCATCTGCTGGCAATGATTTGTTCTTTAAGACTTCGATAAATGCATTTTTTGTTTTTATAGTTGTAACATTTTTACATTCAATACGTTCCACATCATATTCGCTAGAGTTCTTGGACATTAACTCATCATATTCTTTGGATTCTTTTAAGATATTTTTTATGTCTACTTTACTTACATTAAGGCTGTTGTTCTTTTCATTATTTAACGTATTTGTATTTGGCAGAGTCTCTTTTCTCTCTGCTTCTGCTTCAGTTTCAGAGTCGGATTCTGATTTATAATTTGCATAACAATTGTTTGCCTTGTTTATTGGCTCTTCTCTGCTAAGAAATTCTTCTATTTTTTGTAATTTTAACGTTCTTGCTGTAATTTCATCGGTGCATTTTCTTTTATTTAGCTTAAGCTTCGGAGCTGGTCCTAAAGTATCGCCGGTTTTTTTCCATTGTGACAAAACTGCACCAAATGTTTGGCTATTCGTAACGGGTACATCATCCTCAATTTCTTCCTCCTTTACCTTTAATTTATTTGTTACCAGTGACTGCTCAGCACCGAACATGCTTAATATGGTGGTGTTTTGCATTTTAAATGTTGACGGTATATTACCGAATGTACTCGTTAAAGCCTTCTTTATAAGGGCCAAGAGAATTTTCTCATTATTAAGCAAAAGCTGTCGTTTATCTGGTGTTAAATTAACATCCACTGATTGGCGATCTGTGATGATATTGAGGTAAACAAAAGGATACTGATTGGCATTGTAGCGATGATAGCAGTCGTTGATCACTTTAGAAATCTATAACAAGTAAAGAAAAGTGCTAAAAAGTTTAACTACTTTCAGAAGAAGGCGCTTACATTTTTCGGATCACATGGTCTGGAGTTTACATAGTAGTATTGCCTGTCTTTTGAGGAGCGTCCACTACCGTGTGTACAACTGGATATAAAACCTTCCAATTTGAATTCTGTTTCGTACAATTGTACGATCTGGTCTTTGGTTAAACGTAAACTATCACCCAAATCAGCCTGAAGCTCTTCCATTAAAGTTTCAATAGGAATATCTGCACCCTCACTGTTCTTTAAAGGTGATTTGATTTCTAAAACGTCATTTACCTGGCGATTACCAAATACAGCCGAAATATTCTCCAATATATTAAGAGAACCATGTGTTTGTACAATTATAGATTTGGCTCCCTTCGTTGTTTGATTACTGCATATAATCCGTACTCCACGAGAGACTAAACAGTATGCTTGTAAAATTTGACACATTTTTGTAAACTCCTTTTTGATATTACGCACGAAATCCCTTCTTCGCACAGGTAATGTTTCAAAGAGATTTGTTAGTGTTACAGTGGTACCAATGCTACGGGCACAAGGTTGTCTTTTTTGTATTTTGCCCTCATGATCCAGTTCAATTTTAACAGCTACATCAGTAGACTTGTGGCGTGTTGTTATGGTCATGTTGGTCAATGCACACAGGGAACTTAAGGCCTCACCGCGAAAACCAAATGTTGCTACTGATTGCAAGTCAACAAATTCTCTTAATTTGGATGTATGATACTTGGCGGCTTAAATATTTGTGAAAATCAGTATCAAATTGGATTTATGTATGTATTGGGGGTAAAACTACTATAACTCACTCATGCCCTCAAGATTGCTTTCTTTTACGCCACTGCCATTATCGCTTACTTCTACGGCTTCCAGGCCTTGATCACGTAACTTTACTTCTACTAAAGTGGCGCCTGCATCAATAGCGTTTTCCACCAATTCCTTGACCGCCACCGCCAAGCTAAGAACGACCTTTTAAGTAACGAAAAAAGAACTTTACTTGCGTTTAAAAGCTATCCTATATAATGGCATACCTGTCCCGAACATATTTTGTGAACTGTCTCCTTATTAATGGCTTTAATACATTTCGATGCCTCTTTGGTTGCCTCTGGCATTAAAATTTCATCGTTTTCCATTGTTTATAAAAATTAATTTGTTTACAAACTATTGGCGCTTTGACATTAAATGCTTAGAGATGACATATTTTTGATAAATTCTTTCAAATGTAGCGTTAATGTGTCATCGTTCTGTTCTATTGCAAGCATTTCATTAAAGAAGAAGAAGAAGAGGAAATGAAATATAAACGCAAAACAGTTAACAATTGAACTTATTTGTTAAATATTTATGAAAAACAATGTTCTTTTGTTTAAAGTGTATAAAATATTGAAAATATATTAAAGTGTGTGTGTGTGTGAGTGAGTGCAATTACATTAAAGCAATAACAGTGAATAATAATAATTTTATTGAAGTGATAAGAAAAATATGGCGATAGAAGCCTTCAAAGAGCGGTAAGATATTTTTTTCTTGTATGAAATGTTCTATTTATGAAGTTATTTAATAAATTTATCATTACTTTACTTCTTTTAACTTAATTAAACTGAATTTCGTATCAAATAGATGAAAATTATTTTTGCCATACATACGCTAGTCTTCATGAACAGTTACATTAAGAAAATGATTTGTAGGGAAGCTACTCAGCTTGCTGGCCGGAGTTCAAATAATGGGCATTCTTGTTAAAACCAAATCGAAGCAATAGGAATCACAGTAAGACTAAGCTGATCAATCAATTCAAACTGATTGAATAATTAGCATGTCCGTGGATTGTAAAGAAAGTGAGAAATAGTTTCTTCAAAGGCATTATGTGGAATACCCATCATGCTGCATGACTCTCTTTTAAGCAATGACTAATAAAATCTTCGACAGATCGTGGCATTGGTAGTTTCCTTTATTGCTGGCCGATGCTGCATATCTTTTGTGACGATTTAGGTAGAGCATCTACCTTCAGCACCTTCAGTCTAATCACATATTCAAACACCACTTCAAGCGGGAGAACTAGATTCCTTTAATTCCCGTATTTCCATATATCCACTTAAATGACAAAATTGTTGTTGTTAATAACTTGCCTGGAAAAACATGTCTGAACGACACAGCTTCTGCTAGTTGACAATCGTTGATCCCATTGTAGTGGAAATGAACATTGATGGAAGGACTCGAAAATGAATATGGAACACCAATAGCTCCTTAGCCAATTTAAAGCTCTAAAAACAGCAAACATTTTGGCTTGAACGACTTTGCAGTCTAAAGCACATTTTCTTCTCCGCGCCCCATAATGCGAAATATACCCGGTATTTGATTCGCCGAATTGTATGGTTCAACAATGGGTTATTATTATGAATTTTTCGTTTTCTCAATTGTGGATTTTGGCATTCTTCGATCAGTATGGCCTTCCAAGGTCTTATATAGCTAGTTCACAGCCCTAAAAATAACAAACGGTTTGGCTTTGGAAAGATTAAGCAGTTTGAAGCATGTTCTCTTACCTATGCCTCCATTATAAGCCATCTTGAGGTTAAATATACCCACTCTATGCGCCGTATATAGTTCAATGGTGCGGCATTATTCGCCTACTCGTTTATAGATACCGGTACTCTTTGAACAGGATGAGACTTCTAATGTCTTATGTAAAAGGACCGTAATGACAATACCGCAATTGTATCAATAAATTGGGCAGGTTGCGTGTCCAAAAAAAGGAAATACATCGGCATAGTCTCTTGTTCATATGCAAAGTCTGAGATAAGTATGGCTCAATAGGTGGCTGGCTGGTGGAATAAAGTCTAGAGTTCAGAATTCTTAAACTTTTGCTTGTAAATAATTACCTTCGATAGACTATATATATGACAAGAATTCTTAAACACTATAAACTTTTTATTTTCATCTTTGAATGACACAAACTACTATATTATGGGGTTATATATGTACTTACCATATACATACATACTTTTCGTTTAACCAAAGGCAGCCTGTGCACTCAACAAAATGTTGACTTGCAAATTACTTGAGGTTATTGCCACAATGCCATCAACTAGGCAACATGTAACAAATCTTATTCTTTGTTAAGCTCCACTGTTAGGGGCATTGGTAGTTAGCATTTTATGTTGTCATGTCACAATCAAATATTAATGTATGCATGTACAGATGTATACAAAATGGGGTTTTAGGTAAACCGACTATCAATGCAGGTTTCAAATTTGGAAGGAAAGATTTAATTCTTTAAAATTTATTGATAATCTTTTTCATGTTAAAAGATTTTTATAAAGAATGCTGTTCATCAAATTTTTTGGTGGTTATTTGGTAATTTTCCTTTTGAAAATTGAAAATAAGCAAGAGATTCTATGAAAAGAGCAGTTTTTGCCCTAAAGGATCTGAGTCTGTGTAAAGTTGTTTACGGCCACAAAGAGTATAAAAATGTGCGTATGCTTTGCATTTTTTTTTCTTAGTGCAGAAGAAAGACAATAAAAAATGCATGCAAAGTCATAGAGACCATGTCTGTAAACCGCTAAGAGCAGCTCTAAAATGTAATAAAATCATGGCAAATTTTGATAGCAATTTGATGTGAATGGAAAATGAAAAGGAGTTTTTTACGAAATAGTTATCACTTGAAATTTATGATGAAGTTTAATTTCTTTCTAAATATAATGTCAATGAGAAAACATTATAAGAGGTACATAACTGTACACATTTTGCGTGTATTGCTGTATCTTATATATAAAAATGAATGTGTGTTTGATTGTATGTTTGTATGTTTGTATGTTTGAAGTTTATACACTATTAAACGGCTGAACCGATTTTCTTGAAATTTTCACAGTATCTTCCTGTATGTCTGGAAGGAGTTATAGGCTACTTTTTATGTTGATATTCCAAATGAGCGAGGGGCCATGCCCACGTATGCTACATACTACATACTTAATATTTAATTGCATTTGAAATATATTACTCATACGCATAGTAGTTACCCCTACAAGTATGCTATCTGTGATTCTTGATGTATAAAACCAAAGAAAATAAAGAAAGAAAGAAAGAAAAAAATTTTGTAACAAACATTCGTGAAAAAATTCACCAAATAAGAAAAAATATAACCAAAATTAAATTCGTAGACTTTTGTTTTATTTTTTTTTTTTTTTCAAGTTTAAATTATCTATATATATAAAAATGAATGTACTTTATGGAATCGTAAACTATGCATTTAATTTTTAGCAAAGTTGTTGCGCATGAGCCGACGAAAGTTTCTAAGTTGGTATAACCAATTTCCGACAGGTGGCGCCACTGAAAATTCTTCGAAATTAATTAAATCGTAAACTGTGCATTTGATCCTGTGTTGAAAAGAAAAGAAAAGAGCATTACTAGCCTCAGAATCAGCATTGAGACTGAAAAATCTTCGAGTACATGCCGCACAGATCCGTTCGCATGAATCACTTGAACAATGAATCACTTGATCGAATGCATACTACTCAGGCCCGTTCGTCTGAATCATCTGGACAACGGGAAACAAAATCAATAAAATGATTCAAACTTAATTGGATATTTGTCTAATGTCTTTCCTTCAAATTTATTTTAGTTTGTAGTGCAGCAAAGCGCGCAGGGTACAGCTAGTATAAATATGAAACAAATAGTAAAATATGATGTTTTTACAATAACTTTGTCTTGTAAAGGGTCCGCCAAATAACTTTTTTTTTTTGAAAACGCTGTAAAAAAACTACTGAATATTTTCTTAAATTTCTTTTTTTATTGGAAAGTACAATCCTTCCGGTTAATAATGGAAAATAACTCCAAACAAATGGCTGCGTCGGCTGGCCATGCAGTAGCCTACACGAGTAGCCTACAGAAGATACCGATTTTGGCAAAAAAAAAAAAATCATCTTTTCAAATGTAGCTCATTTTGGTCTTGGCGGGTATGTAAACAAACAAAATTGTCGCATTTGGGGCACAGAAAACCCACACGCATACATTGAAAAGCCGACGCACCCAAAACGAGTCACTGTTTGGGGCGGATTTTGATCCAGAGGCATAATTGGGCCATGAGCAAGGAGTGGTCGTTACAGTCAATGGCGATCGTTATCGGGCCATGTTGAACAAATTTTTGTTCACAAAAATTGAAGAGAAGGATATTGGCAACATTTGGTTTCAACAGGACGGCGCTACGTGCCATACAGCCGAAGCTGCACTCGATGTTTTGCGCCCTGTTTTTGAAGATCGCATTATCAGCCGCAGAGCTGATGTCGTTTGGCCACCTCGGAGCTGCGATTTGACACCGTTGGACTATTATTTATGGGGTGCCGTCAAAGATAAGTGTTACGCCGACAAGCTAGAGGCAATTGACACTTTAAAGGACAATATTCGTGAAGCCATTGGTGAAATACAGCTGCACACAATAGATAATGTGCTTAAAAATTGGACCGATCGTGTAGGCTACTGCATGGCCAGCCGAGGCAGCCATTTGAATGAAATTATTTTCCATTATTAACCGGAAGGATTGTACTTTCAAATAAAAAAAGAAATTTGAGAAAATATTCAGTAGCATTTAAAAAAAAAAGTTATTTGGCGGACCCTTTATTTTCTTTCCTATTTTCCTTGTAAAACGAGCCTTAAAGGATTTATTCCACATGTTTCTTGCTCCGGTGCTTTTATCAAATGTTGTTTAAGAAAGAAAAAAAAAATGAAACTAAATCTTGTCTTGTTTAACAAAATCGATTGAATTTAATTTGATTTCATTTATTATTTCATTAAAGTGTTACATTTATTGGTGTTGTTGTTGCTGTGTGTGTCAACTAATTGAATGAAATTGTGTTTGAATCAGATACGAATGAAAATTTCCAATACAATGGCAATAAATTTACACTCAAGTACACATACTACATACATATAATAATGAAGTTAAATACTATCATATATAATGATTGTGTCATTTTAAATCGATTTTTGATTTGTCATTCACAGCAATGAACACTTAAAAGCAATCAAAATTTATTCCAATTACCAATGTACGAGGTGTTGTTAAGAAAGTAACGGGGCTTTCGGTGCTTACAGTTTATTTTCGCTTTGTTTGGTACACTGGATAAGAAAATAAGGTGCTTTAAAGCTGTATAGGTTTCAAATATGTGCTCTGGTGATGCTCATCAAAGCGTCTTCATTTTGGATTTGAAGCGACGCCTATTTTATACAACTTTTCATAGAGTCTACAATACATACATACATAATTGGGCATTACCACCCTTCAGTCAGGATTACGGCCAGCTTCTCAACACCACTTATGTTGTGTGCGTTAATTTTATACATGAGTGGCGGGACCTACAATTTAACGTCGATTCCGAACGACAGATTTTTTTTTTTGAGTAGCTTTTCATGGCAATTTTTACTCTCAGAGTTTTTGCCAGAAATCTGCTGAGAGGAAGTCGCCGAAGAAATATTTTCATATTTTCGTTTTGATGTCTGACCTGGGATTCGAACTCGGGCCTTTCGTCTAAATAAGCCAACACACTACCTACTAGACCACGGCGACTTCAATGATTACAATGCTCGCTTAAAATGCGGGTTAGTATCCTCTGGCTAGGATACCGTGATACTGTATACATAACATAATTGGCCATTACAACCCTTCAGCAAGGATTGTGTGTGTTAATTTTATACATGAGTGGCGGGATCTACAGCTTAACGCCGACTCCGAACGACAGATTTTGAGAAACTTTTTCATGGCAGGCTTATTTACTCAGAGTTTTTGCCAGAAATCTGCTGAGAGGAAGACGCCGAAGAAATATTTTTTTTCGTATTTCGTTTTGATATACATATGACCTGGGATACGAACTCGGGCCTTTCGTCTAATAAGCCAACACACTACCTACTAGACTACGGCGACTTCACACTCAAAATCGATTCGACCAATTAGTCTCACGTTTTTTATGCTGAAAATATTTGAGAAAACTGGGTACCAGTGCATCCAAGGCAACACGTATATAGGACAGATAAATCTAAGGAGTCAGTTCTTGTAGATTTAGTGGGAAATATTCAGAAGTCCTCGAATGTGAAGACAATAATCATATGTGTATCTCTTGACATACAGGGCGGTCCTATAAGCGGCGTAGAAGTTCCCCCATGTGCTTGTTCATTGCCTTCATACATACGTACATACATAATTGGCCATTACAACCCTTCAGTCAGGAGTACGGCCTAGCTTCTCACAGCAGTCATGATGTGTGCGACTCCGAACGACAGATTTTTGAGACACTTTTTCAAGACAGGTTTATTTACTCTCAGAGTAAGAGAGGAAGAAGAATATTTTTCAGATTTCGTTTTGATGTCTGGGATACGAATCCGGGCTTTACGTCTAATAAGCCAACACACTACGTACTAGACTACGGCGTCTTACAATTACATTGCCTTCATTACTCACATGAATTGGAATCCAGCTCGCTCAGACACTGTTCCGTACGACACTTAAGTCAAACTCATACGAGTCGAGTGCTTGGATGGCAGCCTAACTGTCAGATAGTACATATTACTATGTTCCGTCATTTTTGTTATTAGCCATGCCTAGCAACAGTTTTTGTATGTGATAAAGTTCCCTATGCCACATTCACTTATTTTGTTTCTATTGAAGGTTCATTAAATGTCATTACCCTCCAAATATTCTATTTTTAAATTTCCATAATATTCCTTGCTCCCTGTATGTCATGAACACAAAGAATATTCTAAAAATTGTCTTTTTTACCATATGCTTTGTTGTTTGTTTCATTGTATCACCATAGATAAGTATGATAAGCCCTAGCTCAACATATCTAATTAATGAGATTGTTGTTAATTGTAGTCATGTTAGGAGAGATTTAAATGTAAGACAAGTGCTCATTAATATTCATGAACTTCAAAATTTAACATTTTAATAAAATTCTGTACGAAAAATAAACCGGAAAGCAGAAAAAAAGAGAGCGAAAGAAAATTCAATTCCCCTAATAAAGTTTTTTTAAACATGGCAGCAGAATATGATGCAATTAAAAAAGTTTAAAGAAAATGTCTCTGCACAAAAACTTGAGCTCATGTTTATGTACAGACACAGTAATACATACATATATAGTAACACACATATATATACTTCTCTACACATTTGTATTTTGAAATTATAGACCGACCTGCATTAAAATGTTATTTTGAAAATATTCTCTCCAACACACATTATAATATACATACATACGTACAATACATGGCTGTGTTGTGTTTTTCATTGTGTGCATGTGTGTGTGTCGTTATGTGTAACTGGTTTCAATGACAGTTTATATGTGTGCTGTGCCTGTTGTGATTCTCACACAAATTTACACAAATACTTGTAAAATTAAGTGCCCCTATTTAACACACATATGGAGTAGTGATGATGATGGTATCAACAAAACCAGACTGTTTTTAAACATTTATAATGACTTTGTAACTGCAGCAGTAGCAGTGGCAGCAGCAGCGGCAGCCATATTTTGTGTAGAGGAAGTTAACAAGAAAATACACGTCAAATTAAATCGGAAACGGATGCTTTAAAAGCAAAACTTATCACACACATGCACAACATCACATGTTGGAATGTTTAAAGTTTAATAATTTGGTTTTACTTTCAGAATTCGGCATTTGATTGTATAAGTGCACATATGTATGTATGTTTCAGCCAGAAGATTAATTTCAATAAAATCCTTTTCTAAAATACACGTATCTGTAAGCAAATATTGTTATTGTTCTTGTTGTTGTGGAAAAATCATTTGTAAACTCATGTTCATGTTTAAAAATATTTTATTTTCTTATCAATACATGTACAGAGATAGACCGTCTTGTATTGATTAATAAATGTTTCTGCAATATTGTTTGCCAATATACTATGTATGTATGTATATTGTATGTATACGTCTATGGATTAAATATTTATTACACTACTATTAAACAACAATAACAACAACAACAACAATGTACAATTTGTAAATATTTTATTGAAAACTGTCAGCATCATATCATTAATCAAAATGTTGTATTGAATAACGCACATATGTATGTATATATTCAGGGTTACATACTTGGCAAATGTCGGCAAATATATTAGAATGCAACCTATTCTTGGCATTGAAATTATTCTTAAATAGTTTGTTTTTATTTAAAATTATTGCATCATTAAAGGATTTTCTGCTGTTTTTATACAAAAGTTGTGGCTGCTAGGCTTGTGACCTAGACAATGTTCGTTTTTATTTTTGCGTGTTGGAGGTGAAAATTTTGCATGGATCCATGTTGTCATAGGATTAATAGTTTACCTAGCGAACGAGATAGTATCGAACTGCTATTAGATTTACTCCCTCACTAACTCCCTGATTATGATGCTCTTGGTTCGCTTCGTATTGCTATCATTACATCTAAAGGGTCCGCCAAATAACTTTTTTTTTTTTTTGAAAATGCTTTAAAAAAACCCGCTGAATATTTTCTCAAATTTCTTTTTTTATTTGAAAGTACAATCCTTCCGGTTAATAATGAAAAATAATTTCATTCAAATGGCTGCCTCGGCTGGCCATGCAGTAGCCTACACGATCGGTCCAATTTTTAAGCACATTATGGATTGTGTGCAGCTGTATTTCACCAATGGCTTCACGAATATTGTCCTTTAAAGCATCAATTGTCTCTGGCTTGTCGGCGTAACACTTATCTTTGACGGCACCCCACAAATAATAGTCCAACGGTGTCAAATCGCAGCTCCGAGGTGGCCAAACGACATCAGGTCTGCGGCTGATAATGCGATCTTCAAAAACAGGGCGCAAACAATTGAGTGTAGCTTCGGCTGTGTGGCACGTAGCACAGTCCTGTTGAAACCAAATGTTGCCAATATCCTCCTCTTCAATTTTTATGAAGAAAAATTCGTTCAACATGGTTCGATAACGATCGCTATTGACTGTAACGGCCACTCCTTGCTCATTTTCAAAGAAAAATGGCCCAATTATGCCTCTGGACCAAAATCCGCACCAAACAGTGACTCGTTTTGGGTGCGTCGGCTTTTCAATGTATGCGTGCGGGTTTTCTGTGCCCCAAATGCGACAATTTTGCTTGTTTACATACCCGCCAAGTTCAAAATGAGCTTCATCTGAAAACATGATTTTTTTTTTGCCAAAATCGGCATCTTCTGTAAGTCGATCGCAGGCTCACTTAGCAAAGCGAAAACGCATTGGATGGTCAATTGGCTTCAACTCCTGAACCAATTGGACTTTATATGGCGTTATACCAAGGTCTTTATGCAAACTTCGTCTCAATGATATCTCCGAAATGTTTAATTGTTGAGAACGACGGTGAATTGATGTTGATGGCGCTTCACGCACACTTTCTGCCACAGCAGCAATATTCTCGGGTGTAAGCACTGTTTTTGGCTTTTCACGCTTTGGTTTATCGATGAGGATGCCAGTTTCTTTCACTTTTTTCACAAGATAACGAACATACGGAGCTGACGGTGCTTCACTTCTTCCAAAATCCGTACGCAATTTTCGCACACATTCTGCAGCAATACCATGATTTTCAAAGTAATGTCGCAATATTTCCCAGCGTTGTTCAAGCGTATACACAACCGTATTCGTTTAGCGGAAGGGTAAAACTAATTATCTATCAAATCAGACATGAGCTGAGTGTTACCATTCACGAAATAAGCACTAGTTGAAAAAAAACGCTCTAGGCAGGCTAGATACCTAAGTGATCCATTGTGCTCGAATTTGTAAAAATTACCCCATATTCCATTAAGAGCTGTGTCTGATGATAGGCGATCTTACCATGTTGTTTACGGTTTAGCCATCTCTCGACTTATATTAATTACTCTCCAGCATAATAAGCCAAAACACCACCTAACTAAACTTTGCTTTGTTTCAGAATCACTACTTAAGTGTTACCAGCTAAACAGCTGATCGATTACATTGAACAAATGCTTGCATGTTCTCCCTGAATGTCTTGTTTGAATTTGAGAGCAGATTTCTACGGGAAACTGTAGGGCCGACTAGCTCGCCAGAGCTGGTGCGCTCCTTCCCGAATCCTCTTCTGTTGAATTAGGTATGCCACTTGCCTCGGTCAAGTTGACCATTGCGCGGAGGTTCTTTCGGGACGTTAACCTATCCTGGGTCAATGAGGAGTCCTACTCCACCGCTAGACTCACCTGCCCCAAGATGGATAGAAGGCGTACCAACCGATTACTTGGTCTTGGTCGTGATGTCATCTCGACTACAGTGGCCGTGCTTACAGGTCATTGCGTCATGGGAAGACACGCGGAAAGAATGAGGCTCCCTTTCAACGACTTCTGCCGTGGATGCAGGTCCACTGAGGAAGAGGAGACTGTTGTTCACTTTCTTTGCCAGTGCCCGTCTCTTGCTAGGTGTAGATATAGGTTATTTGGCTCCCCATTCCTTGTTAGCTTAATGGAGCTATCATCTATTGAAATCAAGGATATAGCTTCGTTCATCAAACTTTCTGGCTGGTTTTCCAGTGCGGGGTAGTCGTGCTTTTGTTGTGCAGTCCTTGCGCTGACCAACTTCTTCCTTTTTCCTGATTTTGGTGGAACTTGGTTAGTACAAGGACTGCGTTCACCCGTGGCATCACAACGGGCCGCTAAGCGTGATCAAGTGAGCTTTGTGATATCACAGCTACCACTCCGACCTAAACCTAAAATCTACGATACTAGTACATACCACCTTTGGGTTGCATAGGTAAAACTATTTTCTTTAAGGATCTATGATACTTTTAACATCTTAAAGTTTTAAAGTTCGACACAATTATTCCCTTTTATGGTAGGTTTTTACGATTGATGGCTTTGAAATAAAAAAAAATCCTAAAGACATGGAATTTTATCCTTTTTTTCTTCAAAGAGATGTTGGTTCCTTAGCTTCCAAAGAATTTTACGCCTTAATGACAAATGACAACATTTTACGAAATTAACGTAACGTGACAAATAGACTTGAGTTGTTCAACTTTTGCCAGCTACTAAATAGAAGTCAAAGTCAAAAGCAAAATATCAAAGTTTTAAAGGGTTTGTTTTTTTCTTATTGATTTATAAATTTAAACCTTTTTTTCGCTACTTTTTGTTTGTTTATTTTAAATACGACAGAGGGAAGTAGAAGTTGATTTGGTTGATTGACTTGCACTCTAAATGTTGAATTAAACATTCAAGTCTTTTTTTGTTTTAATGATTTCAAGCGAGAAATTTCTTTTCGTTTTCGCTTTTGTTGATAAAATTGTGTGACTTTTCTTTTCTTATTTGTCTAACAAAAAAAAAATTAAATTCCCAAATGCTCAATGTGTTGTTTAGAATTTAATTCAAAATCCTTAGTTTTCTCTGTAAATTTCTGAGTGTGGTAAATAAATTGTGATTAAATTTTTTAATTTAAATCTGCTTTAAAGCATTAAATTAACCAGATTAATACATTTTTTTTTAACAATTTCAACTTGAGCACAGTTTTTACAGTCATTTACTCATACGAAATATTCTTTCGTTTCCTGTTTATGCATTTCCTGTATACATAAGTACATATTCATTTATTCAAGCTAAAATGTTAAGCTTGTATATACTTTTCCAGGCAAAGCAGATTAAATTTTTTCTTCTTCTTTAGTTTTGTCTTAACACCCTGTATTTATAATTAATGATTAAAGCACACATGTGTGTAAGCTCATACACTTCACTTACACGGGAAATATGTTAACAGCTACAGAGAGCGAGAGAGAGAGAACGAGAGAACTTGAGATTACAACGTTGAATATGTGTGTATAAGAAGTAAATTAAAGTACATAGATGCATTTACTGTTATAAATTTATGCAATTTTTGTCTGTGTGTAGGTGTAAAGTTACTTAATGTGTGAATCTTCATTAGAGTTTGAAGTTACACTTGAAAAAATAATTTACAAATACACTCAGAGATATTCAATGAAATGGGAAATTAGGAAATCCTTTTTTTCTATTAATTGACTGTTTTCGTTTTCCGTTAAGGAAATGAAGGATGTAGCAGTAAAACTTATGCTAAAAAGTATTATAGGAAAATGCCCAAAAACATTTGATTTTTCCACGTGTATTACACAATTTTCGTAAATTTATAAATATTGCTGAATTCATAATATATCCTGTTTCCTTACTTCCTTATACACTAACACACACACACACACAAACAAATCCTTACTGTACTTATACTTTAGAAAAACTTTAAACTCAACATTTTGTCTGTCCATATTGAAGTCGAATTGCATTTTGGCACTCTCTAGCGAAAGTTTCTTATTAAATTTTCATTAACACCTCCATCTCCTTCGTAAAGGTTAAAGGTAAACATTGTCTGCCTTACACATGAACTTCGTTTTATAAATGCATCGTGTAGTAATTTGAGCAGAAAAAATGAAATCTAAACAAGTTAGTGTCAGAGTAAATAATCGTTTGTGTATGTAAATGTTCATTTTAAATAGAAATGCACATAAACATACATACATACCTACATTCTTACACATGAAATGAATGTAAATATCTAAACCTAGTAATACAGCATCACAAAGGATTACAACATCGTTTTATTACAGATCATATAAAAGTGTCAGAAAGAAAGACATGAACCGTTTAACGTTTTCTTCTGAGTAATATGGGAAATTTATTAAAAGCTTTTCCAAAAGAAAAATGTTGAACGAACAGACGCGTTTGTATAAATTTTCTCAACAAGCTGTACAGCAACATATTATTAGACTTTAGTCAGATAGGGAATATTCTCGAGAGTGGCTGACAGCTGCTCTGAACTCTCAAAAAGACTGCTATACCTTATTCAGGCTCCAATATCCAGGCTTTTATCCAAAATACAAATCCCATAAATTATACAGTGCGATTGTCAGTTACAATTTATATTTTCAGTTGCCTGACTTATATATTGTTCTTTAACGTAACATACATACGTAATTAGCCATTGCAACCCTTCAGTCAGGATTACGACCTAGTTTCTCACACCCCTGATGTTGTGCGTGCCAATTTTATAAAGGGTGTCTTTTATAGAGGTATAGAACTTTAAGTTGCAATAAAACAACGATGGATTATTCGATTTAAATGAATTTTATTTATCCGAAAGATAATCTTGTGGCATTACATTTTAAATATGATTTCTGGCATATGACCGCCACGGCTGGCGCGGATGTAGTCCAATCTGGACGTCCAATTTTCGATGACTTTTTCCAACATTTGTGGCAGTATATCGACAATAACACGGCGAATGTTGTCTTCCAAATGGTCAAGCGTTTGTGGCTTTACCGCATAGGCCAATGACTTTACATAGCCCCACAGAAAGTAGTCTAGCGGTGTTAAATCACAAGATCTTGGAGGCCAATTCACAGGTCCAAAACGTGAAATTAGGCGGTCACCAAACGTGTCTTTCAATAAATCGAAATAAAATTGAACTATTTGCAAGCGTTGTTCAGGCGTGAGTCTATTCATGATGAATTGCCAAACCAAACTGAGCATAAATCACTTGACAGCTCGGTCTTGAAAAGTAATGCCAACTTAAAGTTCTGTACCTCTATAAAAACACCCTTTACATGAGTTGTGGGGCCTACAGTTTTAAAGTCGACTGCGAACGACAGATTTTTGAGAAACTTTTCATGTCAGTTTTATTTCTTTAGCAGAGGTTTTGCCAGAAATCTGTTGGGAGGAGGTCGCCGAAGAAATATTTTTTCATAATTTCGTTTTGATGCCTGACCTGGGGTTTGAACCGTGGCCTTACATCTAATAAGCCCGCACACTACCTACTAGACTACGGTGACTTTACAATATTCAACGTAACAATATTCTAAAATAAGGCATATTTTCCTTTTGCTGGCTGATATCAAGCTTGCTGTAACAATTCTGTCAAGGAATTTTTTTTTGTTTTTTTTTTGTAGACAATCATTTTATCTTTATAACGCTATCTAGTGTATAATTTACCAAGTGATTGACCGTTCTTCTCTCATACAAATGTTTTATTCATAATGTAAAGAATATATGTGCATGTGTACATACATATGTATGTGTGTACAAGTTCTATACATTTCCATACGAGTCCTTATTTACATGCATGCCTGATGCATATTTTAACAGCTCACTATGAGAATAGATTTACATGTGTATACAGTATATGTTAAAAGTATGACCTGATAGCAGCTCAATTTCATATGTCAGCCATGCAAAAGATTTTTTTATGATGTTTTTTACCTTCTTTCATTTGTAAAAAAATGAATAAGTGTTGTTAAAGTCTGATATGTCAGTGTGCTTCAGTGTTTTGTATTGTAGTTTTAATACGTTTTGATTGGATTTTGTGATCTTTTTCGAAAAAACAAATAGAAATGAATTCATTGCTATAGAACAGTTCAAAGTAACCCAGCAAACAATTTTTTGCCGGATTGTAGTGCTTTGATTTCCTTGCCTTATTCTACAGAATTTTAATTCACTTGGTTTTTGGATACAAACCTTCCTTCATATTTTATTTCTTTATTTACATATACACACATACATACACATTCTATACCACTCACTTATACATTCCTTCGTTCTCTCAGGTACTCATTTATTATACTTTTCTCTCTATCACATACAAACACAAGAATACTTCTCAACAGTCAGTTACATTCAATGTATTGTGTTGTTTAAAATTTTAAAGTTATTTTGTTACTGTTTTTGTTTTTGTTGTTATTTTTGTTTTAATGTTAGTGTTTGTTATCGTTTGTTGTTTTCGGTGTATCAATTTCGTTGCAATGCAAATGAATTTTGTGGCATATTGTTAAAATAATATTTACATACGAATGTACAGTATAACAATTCAATAAGTACCGTTACTGTTTGAGAGTGAGAGACACGAGAGAGTTATAGAATAAAATGGATGGAGACTGCATGTCTTACTATCAAAAGTTTTTTACAGACTTGTTTTCTTTTGTTCTGTTTTGTTTTGTTTTTGCTTATGGCAATGAAAAATGTTAAAAGAAGAGAGAAATAAAATTTTTCAAAGTAAAGTTTCTTTGCAAAAACGTAATTGTTCTATGAAAATTCCTTTAAAATAAAGTTGCCGAGTGTGAAAGATATTTAACGTTTATCGACTGTTTATTAGCAAGCCAACCTTATTTGTTTTGGATAATACGTGAGCACCCAATATTCTGAACCATTAAATCTTGTTCGACCACCATTTACAATGGCCTGCTGATGAGATAAAACAGTTGACTTTAGAAATTTTAACAAAGGACAGACCGTCAAGGCCCATGAAAAAACACAGTAAAAAATCTATCCTAGGGTCAGCGTTGCCAGGTGCCAAGTTTTCCCTTTTTTCCAAGTTTTTTTTTGATCGAATAAAGTTTTCATTAAATTTGTTTTCTAACAAAACAAGTTTTTTCATAAAATTTCAATTTCCACTTTTTTCAATAAATTTAATAATGACTCGAAATATTTATTCAAGGGAAAGATATCAAAGAAACACCAACAGGGAAAGTAACAGATCAACGGGCTCCGGTACTTTCTTTTTAAAATTTTGGTACTTTAGTAGAAAAAAAGTTTTTCTTGCTAAAAACAAGGTCTTCTTTTCCAGAAATAAAAAGTTTTTTAAAAAAATTACTGGCAACGCTGCCTATGGTAGAGACACAGAATGTGCTTGACAGTTTCAGTTTTCCTAGAAGCTCTGCAAAAGTGATGCTTAATATCCTGTTAAAAAGTTTATCAGGATTCTAACAAATTCCCTACTTAGGGAATTCGTTCTGTAACGGTTGAGCCTGGATATTCTGCAGTTTCGCCTATACCGCCACGAAAAATTTACTCCTCGTCTAATCATCTTATCCATCTGCTCAAAGAAATGTCTATTACAGCATCATGACCCTAAATTTTTAGAAGCTCGGCTAATATTCTCGTCCTTATTGAAGAATTTAAAAATGATTTGTGAATATTTTATCCCAAGTAAACCAGAGAAACATGAAAAACAAAATATTTTGTACTGAAACAACCTGTCAAAGTCTCAAACTTTAATTAAATTGTTTTCATCTAAATAAACATGGCGTAAAACATGTATGAACAGTATGTACGATTATGTATGTATTTACATACTTTGTTTCATTGTGTTTTTCTACAAGCTTGTCAAAAATTTCTGCCTACCATGTCGTATAAGTTTTTTTATTTCCTCTCTCCCTACATCACAATAAAGCGAAAGGTCAAATTAAATACTTGCATGCTAGACGTATAAATGCTTTAGGAAAAACGGTAAATTAACAGAGAAGAAATTAATATCGGAATTTAGTTTAGTTTTTAGGGTGTTTTTAAATTCGTTGGAAGGCCTATTAATTTGTATTGGTGGTTGTGTTGGTAATTTTATTATGCGCCACCACATGTTATCTGCCTTTAGGCTTTAAGCATAATTATCTTCATATGCTTTTATTAAAGCAATATAAAATAAAACAAAACGAAAAGCCAAATAAAATTAAAATAATAAATTCAGAGTAACGGCATTTTATGTGTGTGCTTAGCGACTACAAAAATTATGTTTCTTTTCTACGGTATTTCAGGCACACGGGTATCAAGTTATTCATACAACAACCGCACATGTTGTTTATTTTTTTTTAATGTATCCGACATTGTTGATTTATGTGGCAGCCAAGAGTAGATGTTTAAATAATGTTTTTTTTTTAAATATAAATGGTAACCTTTATAATTAAAAAACTCGCTGTTTGATTAAATTTCTTGGTTTAGCAAATAAATTACATTACAGTTCAAAATTTTTAAATATTTTGTCCCTTTGAAATAGTCTCTCTTCTTTTTCCAATACTCAAACCATTCTTTATCACCTGCTTCACAGTAAAATGTCATTCTTTCATGGTCGCATATCGCATGGATCGCATATTTGATAACCTGAATCCTGAGATATCGAATTGGTTCCAAAGCAGATCTAAACTATGTCACTTTGATACCTGATCGATGATCCTGATCAAACGGAATCCTGGCGCAACCGTCGTTGGTAGATACTTGCTACAGCCACGGGATTAAGTGTGGAAATAGAACTGGACCGAGTTCTTATTGTTATAAAGGGTCCGCCAAATAACTTTTTTTTTTGAAAATGCTTTAGAAAAATCTACTGAATATTTTCTCAAATTTCTTTTTTATTTGAAAGTACAATCCTTCCGGTTAATAATGGAAAATAATTTCAAACAAATGGCTGCCTCGTCTGGTCATGCAGTAGCCTACACGAGTAGCCTACAGAAGATGCTGATTTTGGCAAAAAAAATCATCTTTTCAGATGAAGCTCATTTTGATCTTGGCGGGTATGTAAACAAGCAAAATTGCCGCATTTGGGGCACAGAAAACCCGCACGCATACATTGAAAAGCCGACGCACCCAAAACGCGTCACTGTTTGGTGCGGATTTTGGTCCAGAGGCATAATTCGAAAATGAGCAAGGAGTGGCCGTTACAGTCAATGGCGATTGTTATCGGGCCATGTTGAATGAATTTTTGTTCACAAAAATTGAAGAGGAGGATATTGGCAACATTTGATTTCAACAGGACGGCGCTACGTGCCACACAGCCGAAGCTACACTCGATGTTTTGCTCCCCCTGTTTTTGAAGATCGCATTATCAACCGCAGAGCTGATGTCGTTTGGCCACCTCGGAGCTGCGATTTGACACCGTTGGACTATTATTTGTGGAGTGCCGTCAAAGATAAGTGTTACGCCGACAAGCCAGAGACAATTGACGCTTTAAAGGACAATATTCGTGAAGCCATTGGTGAAATACAGCTTCCCACAATCGATAATGTGCTTAAAAATTGACCCGTCGTGTAGGCTACTGCATGGCCAGCCGAGGCAGCCATTTGAATAAAATTATTTTCCATTATTAACCGGAAGGATTGTACTTTCAAATAAAAAAAGAAATTTAAGAAAATATTCAGTAGTTTTTTTGACAGAATTCTCAAAAAAAAAAAGTAACTTGGCGGACCCTTTAGTACCAGTAACCGGATTATGCTTTTATATGTCTAACCATGTAATAGAGGCTTCCAGATGGAGGTACGTGCCATTGGAAAGTGTTAGAGCTGGAACAGTGCAAATTTAAAATTATTTCCAGGAGACTGCTGAGAGGAAGACGCCGAATGAAATATTTTTTTCATATTTCGTTTATGTTCGAAATCTCTAAACCAGGTATTGAACTACGGACTCTCGTCTGAAAAGCCAACACACTACCTGCTAGATTACGGCGACTTTAACACAGTAAGCATAGTTACTAAGCTTCTGTTGAGTCTAAATAAGAGTAAGCTAAGCGAGTTCATAGGTGATCTTACGGTGCACTCAACTTTACAGAGCCATTTGGTACGCATAAGGTCATCAATATGATGGTACACTCTCTATGTCAACGCCCATTTTTTGGACATTATTCATCGAGGAAAACTGACTTGGAAGTAATTAAGGAAATACATATACGACACGGAGATCATTTGAATTTTACAGCAGATCGAAACAAGGTGCGTGCCAATAAGGCATGAAACTGTCCGTTTGAATAATGATTTCTCTTTTCAAGGACCTCTTCAGATTTATGAATAGAGGAACGTTTGTAGGCACTTCTTGAAAACAAAAAGTCACCTTGCCACACGTTGTATAAAAAGGAAAATATTTAAATTTTAAAAACTATTTGTTTAGACGTATTTGTTTCTAGAATGGTAGAAAGGCAAATGGACTTCGAGTCCGGTTGAATTGTGATTAAATATTCCATAAAGTGTACATGAAAATTTAATTTTATTTTTATTTAACAATTACGAAAATAAGAAAACAAAGTGCAGTGAAGGAGGCGTAAATAAAGGTGGGAAATGGAAGAAAAAGCAAAACAAAACAAATAAATAAATAAACTTTTTGCTAATAGAAGACACAGAAAATGTTTTATTTTTGCTTATTGCCCAGTTTGTTGCTTATTGTGGTCGTTCTGAACATGGTTTCTTTTGCAAAAAGTTATAACAACACAACAACATTAAATAAAAGCAATAATAATAATAAAACAACAACAACAACAACAATAACAAATCATCGTAGTCATAGTATGCAAACGAACAGAGAAACGACAGAGAAAGTTTTTAAAAGAATTTTTGGTTGATGAAGTCTTGTCTTGTTGGCAATGTTTTATTGGCACGTAAAGCACAATGGGTCTGATTGCAACAAAAACTCAAAATCTTCAAACATACAGAAGTTATATTGCAAGGAAAAAGGCCTACTGAGTCCTAGTGATTTTTCTTATTGAGCTGCCCCAGAAATTCTTAAATTTTGTTCTCATTTCGAATAAATACAATGCCATTGTGCAATATCATTTGTGCTAAAATGCTTTTATAGTCATAAAAAATGCCAAAAGTCAATTACATTTAAAAAAAGATGCTGAAAGGAAAACCAACAGAGATACAAACATATTTTCATAATAGAGGGAGAGGGAGAGAGACAGAGAAAGAGAGAAAGAATTTAAATCAAATCATAAATTACCAACATCAGTTTAATATTTAAACAAATTTCAAAACGTTAAATAATACTCAAATGATTGTATGAAAATGCTGGAAATGAATTTATTTGTAACGTCTTTACAGCATCGAAGGATTCCTAAATGAAGGCAATACATTTTACAAAGGCACTACAACTGAGAAGAGGCTAACAAGGAATGAACTCTATTAAGATCCTTGAATTATTTTTGAAAGTAAAAAAGTACTCGAATTTTCATTTCCTTTATTGTTTCGTCTAAGAATCTTAGAAGAAGCTAGATCCTCCTTAAAACCAGATGGCAAAACGAAGGATCTCCAGGTGGAATTTATGGGGATTAAATGGGTCCTTAATACCTCATGCATTTAGATAGCCAGACTGCTATGAGGTCCTTTTCGAACGTCATATGAACTTTGAACTTTGAAGTTTTCCCATGAATATGAATCGCTTAGAGTGTCGCCTTTGCCATGTTTGGGCTTGAAACCTGTTAGACCGTTGGGTTGTACTGGCCGAATTTTAACTCAGAGAACATAAAACACCTCATTTTTCGACTGAACATTTACTATGTGGTCTCAGAACTTACGGAACACTGCCTAATAGGGAGTCATAGTCGTCAGATAGGGTTTCCCTCCAGCGGTATCTGCAACAGTTACAAATCGAAAGAGAAAACAGAGACCGTCTCCGATGGAAATGTCTGAGATAGGATTTGTATAAGAGTCTCTGACGATTCTTTTTAATTCTAAGAGTGAGACCTTTTGCGATATTTGCAGCAATTGCAATCCGGAGAAGAAAACAGAGACAGTATATGATGTAACTGTCTGAAATTTCATTGCAGGACATTGCCTGATATATAATGATGGTTGGTTTGAGCCAGACGACTCTTCCTAATCGTAATGGTGTAATCGATTAAATAAAATAGAATAGAATAGAATAGAATATAATAGAAAAGAATAGAATAGAACAGAATAGTATAGAATAGAATGGAATAGAATAGAATAGAATAGAATAGAATAGCACAGAATAGCATAGAATAGAATAGAACAGAATATAATACAAAAGAATAGAAAAGAATAGAATAGAATAGAATAGAATAGAATAGCACAGAATAGCATAGAACAGAATAGAATAGAATATAATAGAAAAGAATAGAATAGAATAGAATAGAATAGAATAGAATACAATAGAATAGCACAGAATAGCATAGAATAGCATAGAATAGAATAGAGTAGAATAGAATAGAATGGAATAGAATAGAATAGAATAGAATAGAATAAAAAAGAATAGAATGGAATAGAATAGCATAGAATGGAATAGAATAGTATAGAATAGAATGGAATAGAACAGAATAGAATAGAATAGCATAGAATAGAATAGAATATAATAGAAAAGAATAGAATAGAATAGAATACAATAGAATAGAATAGAATAGAATAGCACAGAATAGCATAGAATAGCATAGAATAGAATAGAGTAGTATAGAATAGAATAGAATATAATAGAATAGAATATAATAGAATAGCATAGAATAGAATAGAATAGAATAGAATAGAATAGAATAGAATTGAATATAATAGAATAGAATAGAATAGTATAAAATGGAATAGAATAGTATAGAATAAAATAGAATGGAATAGAATAGCATAGTATAGAATAGAATAGAATATAATAGAATGGGGTAGAATGGGGTAGCACAATGAGCCTCATTAATTGGCCTACGTGGCAGCCTGTCATAATCATTTGCCGTGACGTCACGTAACCTAACTTAACCAAACCTATCCTAACCTAACATGTTTTGGGTTGCATGTACATTAAGGATGTACCATGATGTAATGGTTCAAGTCAAGTCAAGGACCAAAAAAGTACCAGACTTCATTAAAATGTGAATAAACATTTTAAATATTCATTAAATTTAAATAAAAAACACCTTTAAGAGATTTTCCCCCCAAAAATCTTCTTCCTGGCAACCTTCATTTGCAAATTTGTTTTCATTTTCCTGCAAATAATATTTGTGACCGAAACAAATACCGAAATTGCATTATGATAACAATAATAAAAAGTACAAATTGTTGCCATATTTTAGAAAACTTGTCCTTAAAGAAGAAAATACTTCATAAACCCTGTTCCCCTCTTAACATTTTTGTGTGTAATTATTTGGGTTTTTTTTGGTATAATTTTTGAAATGAAAATAAAAAGAAAATAAAAAAATCAAGAAGAACGAAAAAGCAACAGAAAGAGAGAGAGAGAGAGAGAGAAAGAAAAATATGTCTGTGATTGTTTAATGACTTGAATTTTACTTCAATCGTGACCTAATTGAAGGCAACAAACAGGAAGGCGGCGGTTTGGATTGGGGGAAAAATATGTAAAATAAAATATGAATGAAAGTGAGTGGAAACTTAAGTTTTTTAAGTTTTCTTTTTTTTCGTTAAGAAGGTAATAAAGTTTTTTACTATCGCTAATAACGAAAACCGCTTAATGAAAAGATTTTCAACGGAATTGGCAAATTTCCGTTTGCCGTTAAAGTGAAGTGCTATCGTCTAGAAAGCTTTGGGATAAATAGTTGTGCGGTATTTTAAATTAATTCAAAAACAAAAGGAATAAAAGAAAAATAATCAAAACTAATCTGAGTTTGCATTCACTTAGAAGTTTAGTTTCTCTTAAGCTTTTCATTTTAAAGTTTTAAAATCATTTAAAAATTTGCTAACATTCTCCTCCTAACAGTATATTTACAGTAATACTGTGTTCGTTATTTCCGTAAATGCGTCCTTTACTGCTTAGATTATTCTACTGTATTTGGTATGGTATGGGGTAATGCATTTCAAACTTCCGTTAACTTTCTTCAAGGCTTCAATCATTACATACATACATATGTATATACGAGTACTACAAAGATGATTGGCCATTACAACTCTTTAGTTAGGATTAAGGCCTAGTTCGGCACACCACCTAAAATGTTTTGTATGTTAATTTTATCCTTAAGTGGCTGCTGAGAGATTTGTGATATTTAGTTAGGTCAGGTGACGAGCCCCTCCTTGGAATATACCTACTAAGATTAGCATTTTGGCCCAGTACTTTCTTGATGATCGTACTTGGCAGAAATCGTTAAACAATTTTTTTTTTCCGAGCACTGTCACAACTGCTCTTAAATCAATTTACTATTTAACACACGCTCCCGTTTTCAATTAATTAAAGGGAAACTAAACATTACTTCTCAAAGTTTAAATTTTCAAATACACCAGAGAGGCGGGCTACGATATTTTTAAATTTTCTCTTCCCTTTCTTTGCCGTTATTTTTTAAGGAAATAAAAACTTAAGTTGCTGGTTGCATTTAAAGAAAAGAGAAGTAGAACGAAGAAGAGGCAAATCAAAATAAATGAGCATAAAAAAACAAATACAGCAGTTGTGTTGCGCTGATATTAAAATATAAACACTTGAGCACGTTTGAATGAGTCTGAATATAAGAGATGTTGAAATGGAAAAGTTTTTTTTTCTCTGTTTATTTATTTTTCTTTTTTTATTGCAGTAAATGAAAGGAGAGAGAGAGAGAGAGTAGAAGAGAGTGATTAAATATTAAATTTGCGTTACGTTTTTTTAATGAATTAATTTCTTTCTATAGTAAGGAGTGAGGACAAAAAATTGGGGGCATGGCTGTCTCAGTAAAATGTGAAATACCCTGGTATTTAAAGCTAAAAACTGCCAGAGAGCTCAGAGTTTTTGCCAGAAATCTACTGAGAGGAAGTCACCGAAGAAATATTTTTTTTTCATATTTCGTTTTGATGTCTGGCCTGGGATACGAACTCGGGCTTTACGTCTAATAAGCCAACACACTACCTACTAGACTACGGTGACGACAACAAAAGGATTGCTTTAAAAAATTAGAATTTGGTTTAATGGGCGATGAGAAGCTGGTGTAAATTCCATGTTGCGAATTCAAGGGGAAATGTTTAAAAAAAAATCGAAGATATTTAATTTTCTTTTTGCACTTCTCTGTCCTATCTGAGGATTCTCAGACTCTCGATTATATTCCGTTTGAACGTGGTCTTGATAGGAGATTTTATCCTTGAATTTCAAACAGTAAAGACTCATTCGCTGATTGAAGTCTGCACAGACGATTCTAGGCTATAAAATAAGATAAACTGTGGAACTTTCACAGATGGGGTTAGGATAACTCTCTCCCTTCCTGACTACTGTAGTGAGTTCCAGGTCAGTATCAGTGGTCATTGATCATACTGTTACGTTTTTACCGTTTTATAAAACGTTTAGAATATGAGTTCGTTGATTGCAAACAAAATAAAAATAAATTTGTGTTTAGTTTTAGATAAATTCTTTATTATTCTCACTACTTGACGAATACAACAATAATTGCTTGCTTACAGCGCAGATCTTTTCAACGGCAATCTTTAAACCACGACTGTTCCCTTCGCATGCAACTCGTCTGCACACAAGACTGATTGAATTCTTACTATTCGTTGCCTGCTTTGTCTTGCCTTTTTATATGCTCACGTAATCAGTTTGCTGAAGGTTCTTGAAGTAGAATGTTCGTGTCTTTGCCTTATCGAGAACTCAGCATTGCGACTTCATTGTTGTTTCCTTTCCTTCTTTTTGTCTGTCTCCTTTTCTTTCATACTGATGTTGTTGGTTTATGCAAACAAGTTCGTTGTATTTGTGTAGCTTTTATTTATCGAATGGTACACCGTTTCCATTTTTGTAACAATACTTTAAAACTGTTTCTGAGCAAGGTATCTGTAGTTTTTAACATATCTATCTTGTATAACAGCCAAAAGGCAATCAGATTTTAAGACAAATCTATGTTTATAAGGAATTAAAAAACAATTTTTGCCAGACAGAACAGATACCAATGAATGTGTAGTTGCAGGCAGCTGTCTGCAAGTTGTGGAGAACAAACAATTATTATTTAAATTCCAAATATGATGTGTTTGACCGTAAAATTTTACAATTTATTGAAGAGAAAACACAATTCACAAGTTTTTTTTATTGAATATAAGAAATTGTCAACATTTCTTATGGTTTTCTATTGTCTACACACACTCACTTATCTTTAAACAGCATGATACAACAACAATTCAATTCAATTATTAAAAAAGCAATCAATTTTTGTTTTTTTTTTCCTTTGAATTTTTATTCTCTTCAAATACCACAAAGGCAACTGGGACAAGGGACTAAAAGTAAAAACCAACAACAATTACAAATCAAGAATAAATAAAAAGTGAACACAAATACAAAAACAAAAGACATACAGTCTGCTAATACACTTACAATTCTATACTGCCAGGACTATGACATGACTATTGAAAAAGAAGAGAGGAAGTTAATTCCATTTAACAAATCAAAAACAAAACAAAAAAGAATTCAATTTACGAACATTCCCTTTCAAAAAGAAACAAGGAAGTAAAGCGAAGGGAAACTTTAAAATATTTTTCTTTTATAATAAATTTCAGGCATGATTTAATAGACACACATAAAGAAAAAAACCACTCAAAATACTTTTCAACAGACACATAATAAAAGGAATTTATTTACTTCCCCAGACTTTTTACTTTGTACCTGTCATACCTTAGGTCCTATTTAAACACATAAATACGGAAGTAAAAAACCACTTAAAAAGCATTTTCTAACACTATAAAATTAAAAGACTGGAGGGGCGACAGAGAGAGAGAGAGAGAGAATAAAACAAATAGAAATGTCCTGTAAATAACAGCAAAAGGTGACAACAACAATGAAAACATTGACTGTATTATCAACGTTAATGGTGTCTACAAAAGTAACAACTATTTTAAACATACAAAAACAACAACAACAACAACAATAACAACAAATATAAGAATCTTCTTATATATAAAAATGAATGTGTGTTTGATTGTATGTTTGTATGTTTGTATGTTTGAAGTTTATAGACGATTAAACGGCTGAACCGATTTTCTTGAAATTTTCACAGTATCTTCCTTGTATGTCTGGAAGGAGTTATAGGCTACTTTTTATGTTGAAATTCCAAATGAGCGAGGGGCCATGCCCATGTATACTACATACTAATACTTAATATTTAATTGCATTTGAAATATATTACTCATACGCATAGTTGCTACTAAAGTATGCTATTTATGATTCCTGATGTATAAAACCAAAGAAAATAAAGTATAAAGAATGTGAATTTTGGTATATTTTGGAATATTTTTCAAAAATATTTCATGACGCGGGAGGAAAGATAGAAGGGAAAGATAAAGAAACCAAGAGCGTAACAATGTTCTCAATTGTTCTCATCGTGCGTTTTTGTTGTTTGACTAATTTTTTATTTATTCTTCTGAAACAGTGTTGCCACGAAAAAAATTTTGTAACCGACATTTGTGAAAAAATCACCAAATAAGAAAAAATATAACCAAAATTAAACTCATAGACTTTTGTTTTATCCTAAATAAAGCATATTTTCATTGTCTAGAACGCTTTCGATTATAAGTACATTCACACACACTTATAGTAAGTTAGCTTTTTAATAACTGTTTTATGCAGTGTATTACAATAAATACATAAAGCGACCTGTTTTGGGCAATAAAAAAAAAAAAATCAATTTTGGGCGGGACGAAGTTCGCTGGGTCAGCTAGTGTAAAATAAAACTTAAGAATTTTGTATTTGTCACGCAAATACAACCAAAGAAATACAGAAAAAGAGAGAGGGAGAGCGAATGAAAAGAGAGCACAAAAAGAAAAAAAATTGCTTGAAAGTTGCATATAAAACAACAACATTAACACAATACATGTTGTAAATAAAAAACAACAAAGAAATGCATGTACGTGTGTATTAGTGTTTCGTTGAACTTTTATTATCAGAAATATTTCAATAGAAATCCATTAAATTAAGTTTAAAATTTATTTTTTTTTTGTTTTTGCAAAATTTATTATGTATTCGCACACTATTTTATAGAAAAAGGAGGGGAGGGGAGTAGGTGTGAATCAATGAATACATGGAAATCGTCTTAATAAAGAGTATGCAAGGAAAAAAGAAACTAAAATACAACTTTAGTTTTCCAGGAATTCGACTACTGGAATATTAATAAGTTTAATTTTAAATTAAAAAATGGAATCCTTGAACATGGTTTATTAATTGATCATTACAATAATTTAGTTAGGTTTATAACCTAGCTTCTCACACCATCTATGTTGTGTGGGTTAATTTTATGCATTAGTGGCAGTACCTACAATTTAGCGTCGACTTTAAACGACAATGTTTTTAGAAACTTTTCATATTTATTACTGTACAAGGAATTGTCAAGATTATGAAGCAATTTGCATACACTGGCATTATTGAAGATGTGGTCAGTCAGGCATTTGCATTTATCGGAATACATATATGCACTGTCGAATACATCTCTGCTTTCTAATACGGTCATTATTATCTAGTGATCACTATCGGATCCTTGTCACTGTCTTTGTCATCGTTTAGAAGTCATGTGGTCAGTCAGGCATGTGCATTTATTGCAATATGTAAAGGTTGATTTTTTAGCTATTATCTTTTTGGCAACACTGGTTTAAACAGCTCACGCACGTTTCGTGTTTTGTTTCACCGTTAAACATCTTCAGTTTGGTCTATAATTTAACCATGAATCGTCTTACAAACGAACAGCGCTTTCAAATCATTGAATTTTATTATCAAAATGCGTGCTCTGTTAAGAAAGTTCATCGCGCGCTTCTTCCATTTTATGGTCAGTTTAATCGACTCACTGAAGCGGCTATTCGGGATGCGTAAATAAGCAGAATTGTCGATTTTGGAATGTAGATCAGCCAGAGGCATTGCAAAAGCTACCAATGCATCCAGAAAAAGTCACAGTTTGGTGCGGCTTATGTGCTGGTGGCATCATTGGACCGTACTTCTTCAAAGATGCTGCGAATCGTAACGTAACTGTGAATGGTGAGCGCTACCGTGAGAGGATATCCAACTTTTTTTGCCCAAAATGCAAGAGCTTGACTTGCATGACATGTGGTTTCGACAAGACGGTGCCACATGTCACATAGCACGCGTAACAATGGACTTTTATTGAGAGGCGAGTTCGGTGAACATTTTATTTCACGTTCGGGACCGGTCAATTGGCCGCCTAGATCGTTCGATTTAACGCCTTTAGACTATTTTTTGTTGAGCTATGTTAAAGCTCATGTCTATACAGACAATCAATTGACGCATTGGAAGACAACATTGAAGATTTATTCGTGAGATACCGGCCGAAATGTTGGAAAGAGTATGCCGAAATTGGACTAAGCGAATGGACCATTTGAGGCGCAGTCGCGGTCAACATTTGCATGAAATAATCTTCAAACATTAAATTATATGGACCGTACTATCGATTCAAATAAAGATTTCATGCATTTTTCTGAATTTTATGTGTTTTTTTTCCTATAGCTCTTAAAAAAATCACCTCTTATATGCACTGTCGAATACGTCTCTGCTTCCTAATACTATCATTATTATCTAGTAACAACAAACGGATCCTTGTCTGTCTCCTTGTCATTTTCCGGAAATAATAACTCATGTTAGCTGCTGAGCTTATGTAGTAAAAATAGAGCAGAGAGATGTAAAACTGTTTCAGAGACGACATACAGTGGTGGCCACGAATTTAAGACACGACATATGACTGAGTTATTTGAGATAATTTTTACATTTTATCGAAAAAATTATGGGTCCATGATATTTTTTTAGGATTTTAGTAATGTTATGAAGAAAAATTAATAATATTTTCTTACCTATATTCGGTTAAGAATTTTTATTTACATATTATATACATAAACACAAATTTTACCTGGTCACGAATTTAAGACATAGGCATAATATAACACTATTCTCTAAATTAAGCTCAGCTTCATAAAAAAAAACCTATTATTTAGTGGGAAATCCTTTATTTTTTATCACAGCAGCACATCTCCCGGGTAAACTTTCGACTAATGCCACATAACGTTGCTTTGGAATTGCATACCAAACCCTTTGGATTTCTTCCCACAAATCGCTTGAATTTTTTGGTTTAACTGTTCGTACATATTCCTCAACATCATTCCACAAGTTCTCAATTGGATTGAGGTCCGGGGATTGAGCTGGCCACTTAAGAACAACGATATCGTTTTCTTCTAAGCAACTCTTCACTAGACGTGAAATGTGCTTAGGGTCATCATGCATAAATTTCTATATTGGAGGCATGTTGTCTTCAGCGAATGGTATCATTGTGTCTGTTATAATATTTTTGTAAACATGGTGGTCCATTTTAGAATTTATATTGTAAATGGGACCTACACCATGCCAGGAAAATGCTGCCCACACCGTCACATTTCCACCACCATGTTGTTTTTAGGGTGTACTTTGGATGATGCTCTAGGTCTGGAGGGCGCCAGACGTACTGCTTTCCATCAGAGCCGAAGCGGCAAAACTCCAAAGTATATTTTTCCAAAATATCAGGGGTTTCTTGAGATTTCTCAATTATCACAAAATTATCAGAAATAAGTCCATCATACGTCGTGTCTTAAATTCGTGGCCACCACTGTATGTGTGCCAGGTTGAGGTTCGTTGTCTTGCCTAGAGCTTTCCACCAATTGGCCTATAGGCCAAGACATATTTGACCACTGCTGTTTAGACTGAGTATAGTATGTCATCTTCTGTTTGAGCTCACATTTCTACACCAACAATGGAAGTCTTGTTCATCATAGTCTTCTTATTCCAGCACAGATTCTACCCAAAACAAATTTCGCAAAGTATGCTTCATTCCTCAACAACACAACACTCGTTGTGGCCGAAAGAGTCCAAAAACCCGCCCGAAATGGTAGGAATAACGCATTGGCAACTGCGCCATACCCGATATATTTCAAAACAGTTCGTTTATGACAATTTATAGTGTTAGGGGGAAGAGGCTCTCTTTATAAGGTGTTGTTTTCTATTTTCCTAGAGTTGAACAAGCTCCATAGCGTCATTTAGATTGACCCTCCTTGAAACAATTTCTCTATCCATTGTGCAGTCTTTATATCTAAAAAGGCAGCCGTTGTATATGTCCTGTGTTCGTATGTAACGTGTTCTCAACGGCCCTCATTTTGTTGTTTGCTTATGACCACATGGACATGAGATTGAAACAGAGCTCAAGATTTCTGACAATAAGGAGAGCATAGGTGTTCTTTTTGCCTCCGACTGTTAAATTGGGGACTCTCTGGTCATTGTACAAAGAGACACAACCCTGTTGACTGAACTGAATAATAAAAGGATAGATAGTCTTCCTGTTTTGAATCGCATGACCATCAATTGCACTGTTGTGGTTCTCATTGGCCGGAAGCATAATGAAATTTTTACGATTTTATTATTTAAAAGCGTTTGAAATATGAGCTCAAAGATTGCAAATAAAATAAAAATAAATTTTGTGTTTAATTTTAAATAAAATTCTTTATTATTTGTACAATCTTCTGTGTCAATGTTCACAACTTGATGTAAACAACAACAATTGCTTTGTTTGTTATTCCTCTGTTTACACCCTTGGCATAAACAATAACAATTACTAGACAGTTGTTCAAAATATCTTTGTAACGGAGATCTTCAAACCACGATTACTCTCTTCAAATGCACCGGGTCTTCACATAAGACTGACTGAACTTTTGGCATTTCTCGAAAGACTTACAGAAGCTGTATATTTGAGGAGAAGTCTATCTTTCAGTGCTCGGATCTAGCTAAGAAAAGGTGGAGGGAGGTTCTTCTTGATCTCTCCTGTCATGACCTCTCTCGAACTTACTAAAATGGTGATTACCATGATTTGTGTTATCACAATGGAATCACCTAACTTATGCTTAATTAACTTAAACTTTATTATTTTTTTAAATTTTCATTTTTTAGTTCCTCCTTTAAAAACTAAAAATATTCCACAAAAAAAAAAATTCCGGTGACATTCCTAAGCCAAATTCATTTTTAAAACCTCAACAAAAATTCTGTTTGTAGGCATTTTCCTTTTCGATTTTCCATTTTATTTTTCAATTATTTTGTGTTTAAGAGAAAAAAGGTCTCTCAGTAAATAATACATTGAATGAATGCTGGCTGACTGAATAATACTGAATATTAACACAGTCACTGACTGACTGACTAACTGCCACTCGTAACTGACTTGCCTGAGTGGCACATTAAAATGTAAAATTTGTTGAAATGAAATGAGAAATTTTGCCACACTTTCTACTACACGTTGCCATACATTTCAGGCATAAAAATTTTGAGGTAAGGACCCTGCTATGTGTAGAGCATGTATAGTGGCTGAGACTATAATAGAGTAGAGTAGAGAATGGCAGGTTGTCAACAATTTAACGCCTAATTGAAATTGACATTTTCTGAAATTATGGTTAATGATCCTGGGGAGAGTGTAACGTTTGGGGGGGGGGGGGAGACATCATGTGTAGAATAAAGAATAAAACAATTTTTTTATTCATAAGAATTTAAAAGGCCTTATAAAATTGAAAAAAGAGAACAAAAAATCCTTGATGAAAAGGGAATAATCCTGTTTATTATATAAAAGTCATTTTCATTGTGGTTTTTCTTTATAAAAACTGTGATGGATTTTAAAAATCAAAACAAAACTAAAGACAGAGAAAAGTAGTTAAAAATTATTAACTTTTTTTTCTAAAACTATTCAGACTCATCAGAATATACAATAATAGACTGCCATGAGGTTTATTTGTTTAAAACCATAATATTTGAAATCTTTTTCGTTTTGGCCACAAATGTACATATTTATTTGCCTCAAGAGTACCTTTTTTTTTGATATCATTTTTGAAATACTTTTCTTTCTGTGGCATTTCTCTAAGCATAAATTGTGGCAAAGAGATAACAAAAATAAAAAATAAAAATTGTATTTTGTGGTTTAAAAATTAAAAACTATTTAAACAAAAATATAAATATTCATTAAAAACTTTTCGTTTTTTTTCCTGCACAACAAAATTAAAATATCTTCTGACATGATTATTTACTCATGGAAGAACGAACAGCTTGTGAGGGAAGCAGTTAAAAAAAGTTTTCATTGGAAATTATACGAGCTTAAAATACTCTAATTAAACTATCTGTTAAATAAGATTAAATTAGAAATTAAATAATTAAATGATTTAAATAAAAAGCTTTCATTTTAAATATGCTTGAAATAGGTTTAATTACATGACTTTTGTCGTTGCTTTAAGGAACATACATAGGGCTGTCCAAAAGCATATTCATTCATTCAGTTCTATGCAAAGAATTAATGTCATGTGACTAGTGCCCTCGAATATTATTCCAAAACTGCTTGCGTGAACAATGAAGACTGCAATAAGTATCCTTATGGGATACAAGATAGAATATCCGTCACCTGAAGATTCTGCTGTTACAACGAATCGACCAAATTTTTAACTACAACCACTAGGGCTTAGGAGATACAGGCCACTATATCCATATTCGTTTAATCTTTTGGACATTCGCACTAAAGGAACTAGTCCGGTGTCTTGGTATTCAAAGACTGTGATTCATGGTGGAATTCACAGTAACATATGGCTTTTAAAATAGATTTCTAATATAGGGTGTTTTTTATAGAGGTATAGAACTTTAGGTTGCAATAAAACAACGATGGATTATTCGATTGACATGAATTTTATTTATCCGAAAGATAATCTTGTGGCATTACATTTTAAATATGATTTCTGGCATATGACCGCCACGGCTGGCGCGGATGTAGTCCAATCTGGACGTCCAATTTTCGATGACTTTTTCCAACATTTGTGGCCGTATATCGGCAATAACACGGCTAATGTTGTCTTCCAAATGGTCTAGCGTTTGTGGCTTTACCGCATTGACCAATGACTTTACATAGCCCCACAGAAAGTAGTCTAGCAGTGTTAAATCACAAGATCTTGGAGGCCAATTCACAGGTACAAAACGTGAAATTATGCGGTCACCAAACGTGTCTTTCAATAAATCTATTGTGGCACGAGCTGTGTGACATGTTGCGCCGTCTTGTTGAAACCACATATCCTGGACATCATGGTTATTCAATTCAGGAATGAAAAAGTTAGTAATCATGGCTCTATACCGATCACCATCGACTGTAACGTTCTTCCTCAATGCTACGCTCTACAGCAGCAATAGCTTCTCTTTGTACGCACCGTACAGCGTCTCTGGGGATGCGAGTTATCAATAAGAGTAAACGTGGTGCGAAAACGTTCCATGGTTAATCAAATTAACTGCTCTGATGGACGCTTTTGTCGACGATAAAATGGACGTAGTGCGCGATACGTTTTCCGCACATAACCATTATTTTCGAAATAAAATTGCACTATTTGCAAGCGTTGTTCAGGCGTGAGTCTATTCATGATGAATTGCCAAACCAAACTGAGAATAAATCACTTGACAGCTGTTAAATCGGTCGCCATCTTGAAAAGTAATGCCAACTTAAAGTTCTATACCTCTATAAAAAACACCCTTTATAAGATTTCCATTGAAGTCCAATTGAACTCAAATGATGTGGCTCTTATTGCCTCTTTAACATGCATATTTGCATGCAAAAAATGTTAGTGGGTGTGCATCACAAACAAGTCACCATCCTTAGGGCATAATAATATGTCAGAATGTTTTCAAAAATCCTTAAAAGCTCTGTACCCAGATTCAGGCACCATTTCGGTCTGAAACGGGTAAGTCTGTGTGACAGAAGCCTGAAGATTCTGTAATCTTCCTTTTTTTCGTTTGAAAATATCTATTCGCTGTCAGACAAATTAGACGATCAATTCGTAGAAATAATCCATTGGAGGTCTTACCGGACCATCCAGCTAGGTCTATCCAGCTACTTTGTCGAGCCTTCTCTCTCATTTCCCTTAATGTATGTTAAACTCGTCCAGTACCAAGATGCAACTAGACTCCAAGTGACATATGTAAGTGTCGTTAGGGTAGCCTGTTGGCCATAAATCGGCTTCAATATCTAAAGATCACATGGCTATCTAGTAAACTATTATCACCTACTTATTGCTCCCTGCTTGGATGTACTGACAAAGACACATATTCTGAGCATATAGATCGTTAACAATCGACTTCCCCGAAAATTCCGACATATCCTAATTCACTTATTCTAGCAAGACTCTCTTTAAAGATTCTCAAAAAGTTCTTCTATGAGCAGTTAACACAGGATAAAAGGAAATGATGCCTGAGGAGTGCTCCTAACGTTTCATTTTGTCTGAAAATGTCACAAATTATTTCACTATGTTACATTTAATGCTTATTATGTGCTTTCTTTTAAATTCATTTAAGTTCTTCCCAAACAAAAAATTTAGTTTTTATCCGTTAAACCCCTTTAAAGTAAACGCAATCAGTTGTTAAATACTTGTATCACAGTTTATTGTCATACTTTGCATTTTTCTATTGGAATGATTGGTCTTTGGTTTCGACGTCACAAGTATTTCGTCATCAATCATAGTCGGTTTGAGCAAATGGCAGCCCATTATTGACGTCATTGAACGTTGACAGAATGCGTATGCGATGGTAGTTCTGTAATTTGTAATTGAGTTGGTTTGCCACAGAATTCCCGACTACAGGTGCCTTACTCAAGACATATTATACAAGTGAGGGACAGATGTCAAACGTAATGACAAGTAGACTACTAAGGCGCTTAAGGGTAGATACGATAACATCTTTAGCACTACCAAAATTTAATAACCCATTTAACCTTATGAACCAGCCCTCGTTGCATACGTGTTATTTTTATATTTCCTTTACATCCTTTATGTACATCTGTTAAGTTTTAAAAATAAAAGATTTATGAATGGGATTTCATTTTTCTTCTTCTTCAACCTGGTGATACTTTAAATCATAGGAAAACATCTCAAGTGCAGTCACCCACAAACGACATCTCGGCATCCTTATTAAATATAAAAAGATTGTGAATAAGGAAAAGAAGGAAAGAAAGAAAAGAAAAAAACTAAAGAAAAATAAATGAAAGAAATATGACAATATTTTTAAAGCAAAGAAACATAAGGAGGCAACATAAGGGGCGGGAACGACGTTACAAATAAGAAAATAATTCAGGCATAAATTACTTAAGCTGAATGAAATTTAAATAAATTCCTTCAAAATATGCATACAAGACTTTGTAACAAAGGAGAATGTAAATCCTTTAATATTCAATATAATGTTGTAAGAGACCATGTTTTACATGTACGCACCTGTTTCTTTACATTCTTTTACATTCAAAATTGAAAAGAGAACACATGGATATACACAGACACAGTATACAATACAGCGGCAATGTACTACGTAATCCAAAGAATAAATTTTGAATATTTTATTGTTAAATGAGAGAGAGCGAGAGAGAGAGGGAGAGAATTACACTTTTGACAATACAATACAACTATTCCTACATATGGTGGTAATAACACATGTGTTTCCCACTCTCCTCATTGTTTTACATTTTAAATTGAAGGTCACTGTCACTGTCAATGCCTCTATTTCACCTTTCTATCTTATTTCTCTCTGTTTGCTATACTCTCCAACCAAAGTTAAATGCTTGATATATTGGGGTTTATTTAATAAAATAAAGTGTTTTGTTTTGTTTTTGCATGTAAACGTGCATAACATAGCTGTACTATTCTATTCTATTACTCCGTTCTCTCTTTTCTGTTATGTTTTGGTAATTTAAAAGAGAGAGAGAGAGAGAGAGAGAGAGAGAGCGAGAGATTTACCATGATAAATGCCTGTGTCATATGAAGTTTAGAAATGAAATTGTCAAAATATCACAAACATTTACTCACTTATCCAGTTACATACGTGCACTTACAATCATACGCCTTGGTGAATATCCAAAACATATGCCTCACACGTGCTTAAACAGATAGAAAAGCAAGTATGACAGTTACAGTAGGTAAGATCGACTTCATAATACCTTAATACACAGATTCCATCTTAATTGAGATTTAGTGGTTGCAAAGGTTGAAATCGTCGAAGTCTAGTAGGTAGTGGGTTGGCTTATTAGATGAAAGCCCGTGGTTCAACCTCACCAGCTCATACAGCTGGTACAAAACGAAACAAATAAAACTTTCATGAAAATTTTCTTAAATGTGTCGTTCAAAGTCAACTTTAAACTGTAGGTCTCGCCACACATGGATAAAATTAGCACACAACATGGCTGGTGTGAGAAGCTAGGCCGCAATTTGACAAAAAGCCTGTAATGATCAATTAAGTAAAAAAAATTATTCTGGAAAAAGCGTTACTCTGGCTGTGTTCTATAGCACTCTGATCTGCAAAGGAAGATTATGACCTGGACGGTGCCATACCATAGAAACCATTAGAAATATGTGAAATAAAGTTCGAAAAATACCTTAAAATGGCCGACTCTTGCAACTAATGCAGGTGTGCTCATTTCATGACGATGTATTTCATACATAAGGGCAAGGTCCGAACATTTGATCTGAACTCTTTACAATGTCATCTACATAGTCGAGATCTTCTGATCTGGCACTCCCTTCTATTACAGAGAGCCTGTCTTAGCCTGCTTTAAGTCAACAACAGAGTAAAGTTAACAGCATGCGTCATTGTTTAACTGCTAATAGTCAAGTAAATCAGCCATGCACTGTACTACTGCTCCTATTTAGTGTATAATTTGATCTGAAATATCCTTCCTAGAGAGGGCCGTTTCGTGGTCCACAAGTCGAAGCGTATTTATTTCTTTATGGCTGCATCTATTAGGCCGAAATTCGGTTAACTCCCTACGTAGTTGTTTGTCAAAGTAGTCAAGAATGCGATTTAGCGCTAATTTGTTAAAGATTTTACACACGGGAGGAGTTAGTGATTAGTTAGGAGGAATGATGAAGTCGCCGTGGTCTAGTAGGTAGTGTGTTGGCTTATTAGACGAAAGGTCCGAGTTCGAATCCCAGGTCAGACATCAAAACGAAAATATGAAAATATTTCTTCGGCGACTTCCTCTCAGCAGATTTCTGGCAAAAACTCTGAGAGTAAAAATTGCCTTGAAAAGCTTCTCTTCTCTTCTCTCTTCTTCTGTCGTTCGGAGTCGACGTTAAACGGTAGGTCCCACCACTCACGTATAAAATTAAGGCACACAACATGAGTGGTGTGAGAAGCTAGACCGTTATGCTGACTGAAGGGTTGTAATGGCCAATTATGGATGTACAGTGGCTCACAGTGAAAATGGCCCACCATGATCATGATAATCAGTATTTGGTAATTATTTATTAAAAAGGAAGCAAATAAAATAAATATTTTTGTTTAAAATAAAGTTTATTTGGTATTAAATATAAGGAACTAAAAATTCTTTTAATTACATTATAATTCATTGATTTTTTATATCAGAAACAAAAACAGTATTAGGTCGCAATGAAAATGGCCCAGTATATTATTATTAAAAAAATAAAGTTTTTTTAATTTTTAATATTTTGTTTTTGACTTATTACCGATTTTAAATGATGAGGAATGGATTCTACTAACGTTTTATTTAAATTGGCCATTTTCATGGTGACCTAAATTTGAACTGCTTTTGTTTCTGATGTAAAAAATCAATGAATTAATAATGTAATTAAAAGAATTTTTAGTTCCTTATATTTAATACTAAATAAACTTTATTTTAAACAAAAATATTTATTTTATTTTCTTCCTTTTTAATAAATATTAACCAAATACTGGTTAATTTCGTAGTGGGCCATTTTCACTGTGAGCCACTGTATATACACATAGGTGTCCTCGCTAAAAGCTACACTCTGCACTCCCTTCGCTCTTGGAATTTCTTTCGGTGTGCCTGCTTATGACAGTGTAGGGCATAACAAGCTGTATCAATTTTATTGGACACATTGAACATGAAATTCAATGAGATTCTAGGAAATTCTCTTTTTCTCTGTTTTTATTTCGAAGAGATGCCGTAATTTCTTTGAAACAAAAAGACAAATTGAAACAGCAATTGAACAATAACAACAACAATAACAGCAACAAACATTAAAAATCATTGTTATGAAATAATTCAATTGAATTGTAGTGTTTACCGTAAATACTTGGTTTTATTTTGCATTTTCTCTTAATTTTTACTCATTCTTGTGGTTCACATTTGCATAGTGTTGCCAATTTAGCGATTTTTCTTTTGTATTAAAGTTAATGACATACAAATAATTGTTAATTTTTTATTCTTTAATAATTATTTTTAAATTTTAAGAAATTTTCATCTTCTTGTTAAATTTTTACTTCCCTTTTGAAAATTTATTTCGCCTTCTTTTCCAAATCGAAACATTTGTTGTCTTACTACCTGCCACTTTGCCTCCATATTTCTTAATCTCCCTCCCCCTGCATTCTAACCTTGTCAACTGTCAAATTCAATTTTCTTTTCTTCTTTCCATACCAATATGTACATACTTGTACATATTGTATACATTTATTAGAGGTGGGTGGACACAAATAACGTCTTTATGTGCTATTGAAACCATCACAGTCAATAAAATGTGTGTAAAGGAATTAACAATAAAAGCACCACAAAAACAGTTTGCATGACCTGGCCATGAAATTGTGGAAAAACATAAATAAATAAATAAAAAGAAAAAGAAGAAGAATATAATCTCCATGTATAAGACCAGCTTCCATTTGGTATTTTTGTTTGATATGCAGACTCATCCGTCATGTGGCCATTGATTTGAAAAAGAAACCAAATTGAACAGGATACACACGTAGATTAAATGAATTTTGGCAAACGCAAACTCAAATTCAAGGCATACAAATAGAGGATAAGAGCGGTAATATAATCTACAACAACACAGACACATGTACAGATAAATTCGAATAGGGGATACCCTATCGCTCATTTTTGTTTAGGCCCTGCACGAGCTTCCCATAGCGATGTATGTTATATATATGTTCCAATCCTGCTACCTGTCTAGTATTTAATACGCGGGTATCCCCGTGGGTTGGGCCATTGAGTCGGTCTGGTGCAAATCACGGCTCGTTCGCAAGTGCAAGGAGTCGTTGAGGACTTTTGGACTATACCGTATCCGTCTTTGCTAGGTTCCGGGTCATAGCGGAATACTGGGCAATGAGACGGCGGATGCCCTCGCTAGGTTAGATTTGCTTTCTGGGAGCGATTTAATAGTTGGTAGTGACCCCCCGGTCTGCCACCTCTACGGTCTCATCAATGAATGGGTCGGGGAGGAAGAGCAGACACGTTGGGGGAACGGATCGGGTTGTTTTGTCTCTAAATGTCTATGGTCTGCTGTGGACAGTAAGAGAACAGGTTGGCTGCTGGGCTTGGATAAGGCCAGCTTAAGGTTGGTTGTCGGTTTTATCACGGGGCACTGCGAGATTAGGTTGCTAACGGGGATCTGGAACAGATCCCAGCCGGACTATTGCAGGGCATGTTGCGATGAGGAGGAGTTGGGGACTATCGAACACCTCCTCTGTAACTGCCCAGCCCTTGGTAGGTTGAGGTTGAGGACCCTTGGCAGGGCCTCCTTTGAGAGTTTGAACTCTGTGTCGAGAGCCGACATCAAGGCTCTCCACAGATTTATTAGTGGCTTAGGCTGGTTGAGAGGCGCTAGGGCTTCATCAAGGTAGTCGCGCTCTCTCTTCTTTGTTGTGTGTGTGACCCCTCCGCTTTCCATTCTCCCTTTCCTACATCCTCTCCTTTTTATCCTATTCCCTCTATTATCCTTCCTCTTTAAGGACGTTGTACAATGGGTCAATTCGACCTCCGGGTACTGTACTTGTCTTAAATTGACAAGTACACGTCCTCTAACCTAACCTAACCTATCCCTGTGGGTTCTGAGTATTTCACTTTGGATCCTAACACATGCTTATCCCTCTCGCAATCTGCTCTTGACCCATTCTCATATTACAGAATGGTCCCTTTCTTAAAAGAGTATGTAGTTTCCAAAGTTTCGATGGGAAGCATTCCCAAATTTCCTGGTTCTGTCGCATTTATAAAAAGTACTTTAGATAATGGGAAAATTTTTTTTCTTGAATAAATGGAGGTTTTAAAAGTACTTTTTAGACTTTTACTTCGAAAAAGTACCTCTTGGTATAAAATACACGAGGTTTAAAGAACTACTTTTTAGACTTTTACTTTGAAAAAGTACCTTTTAGACTTTTACTTCGAAAAAGTACCTTTTAGACTTTTACATTATAAAAGAACATTTTAGTATAAAATATGTACTGTTATTCCAAAAAATTACCTTTTAATAAAAAATACTTTTAAGGTATGAAAAAAAGTATTTTAGAAAAAGTACTTTTTAACATAAAATAGTTGTAACAAACATTAAATTGTGGTTCAAAACTTACCTCAAAAAATACTATTTTTTTTGGGAAAAGTACTACTTTTAGTCTCTCAATTATACAAATTTAATAAATGTATTCTTATATGTGAAAATATTTTGTATACAACCCAAAATACCTACTTTAGAATGTAGTATCAACAATTTTCTTTTTTTGATACGAAAGGACGATACAAAGTACTTGAAAAAAAACACAAAAATACCAACTAAACCATAATACTCAGTTTACAAAACAAATATTTATTTTATATTTGAAGTTTGTGTTTAAAACCTACTCTCGCTCTGTAAAACAAGTCTGATGGTGACCTATTGTCTTCATATATTCACAGATTTTTTTTTGGATAAAGAAACAGGGGAAAGATGGAGAATCAAGAGGTATAAGTAGGACTAGAAAACAAAGTGAATTTGAATGTATATTAATACGGTTGTTTAAATTTTCCAAAAAAAATTTCGTTAGTTTGGCATTTATTTGATGTTTTTAAAATGAGTTTTTTTCTTTTTTGTACAGTCTTAGCAGGTACCTGGTACTGGTACCTTGAAAAAAATATAGAATTTTAATCTGAAGAGGAATATTCAATAGGAGAATTAAAATAATGAAAACAGTTTAAAAACCTGAATCACAAAAAAATTGGTAGTGGATGGTGATTGCCATTGATTTTTTTCTAATGCCTAATCCAAGGAGGTTAATGGCTTTATAAACCATGTTTTTTTATAAACCATGTATACCATGTTTATGCTGATTGTTATTAATGATATTTAAAAAAAAAATATTATGATTTAAATACATCATCCTTCTAAAATGTATACCAGACAAATTTAAATTGATCGTTGTCCTATTAATCTTAATAAATTCTCTCCTTGCCAATAGAGTAGTAAGCAAAAGTATGCAATTTATTAAAGTACACTTTTAGGCACACAACATGCAGTTATGTGAACGTGATTGTATTGAACAATAATTTTCTTTTTTTTATTTAAATCGAGTAGAAAAAGTAATTTATTATTCGATTATTGTAGGCGTCATCATCAACCACATCAACATGTTTAAACATCATAATTTTAAATTAAGTTTGAGCCTATCAGTCTTGGCAATTGATTTGGCTTGTATTTTTTAAATTTATTTTTTTTTTTAAATAATATTCCAACAGGATTATGCCTCGGGACTTAGATTTATGGGAGGGAGGGGGCAGAATCTTTCTATGGAGAGGAAACAGTCTTATACTCAATAAGTAGAGGCAAGAAAGAGAGGTAAGGACTAAAACACCAAGTGGGTTTGTGGCAAGAATATCCGAGTCATACATAGGGCTATCCAGGAATAACCTGGGGCTGATTACTGGTTACAACCCTATACTTGCGCCAAAATTGCTTCAATTTCTTTCTCCCTTAAAAATTCCATAGCAATTGTTGTTGTTGTAACAGTTCGGCTGTTGCTTCCAGAAGCTTATCCCTTGGGAAAAAAATTCCGGTTGATACAGCTTTCGCTGGGTTGACAATCCTTGGCCGATGTTGAGTCGGGTCGTTCCGGAGCGTAGATCCGATTGTCGTGGGAACGTATAGCAATTGTAGTTGCCATCTGTTACAAATGTTTACAGGGATGGATAACTTATGTAAACTAGTCTTGTCATCACTCTTTGACATTTGTTTTAATATACGACAGCAATTTAATGTTTATGTTGTCTTGGGGTTGTAATTTTCTTAAATGAAATTATTTCAAGAAATTTTTTGTTAATTTTAAATTGAAAATACATTTGAATTACATATACGTTTATGATCCTGCGGTGAAAAAAATGTCTAACAAGCCTTGCCACCTCTTTTACATTTCATCTCTTCTCTCTCTCTCGCTCTGTGAATTTTATGATTGCGTCACAATTGAAATGTTTATTTTTACAGTTACTTAATACTGTTACCAAACTGTGAAATATATTTTTAATGAATTCTATGGTACACTGGCCTATTAGGGATGATCAAAAGTTAATAAACAAAATACAATGCCTTCGAATTACGTCATTACATTCTGATTTGTTTATTTTTCTTGTGTTTAAATAATAAAATTTCATATGATTTCAACTTGAAGTGTGTAATTCTGTACCACCCTAATGTTTCTACATTCATCTATAATTTAAGCCAACTCCATTTAACTGTATGTATATGGTACATGCCAGACTGCTTGCCTGGTTTGTCTGTAATAAAATAAAGTGAAATGTATACAATGAATATAAAAATACATACATTCATACGTACTTACATACATATTTACGAATTTATATACATATTAAATACATACAGTATAACATGTACAGTGTACAGTACAGTTTTAAATATTTACCTTGTGGATCTGTATATTGATTTTCAAAGTCCTTTGATATTTACATTTCAAATTAAATAAAATTTCTATGTATTTGACAGTAATTCATTAGAGATACAGACACACAGTCACTCACACATACACACATGTATAGGAACGTAAGTACATGTATAACCAAGTGAACATAATATGAGCAGTTTGTAAAAGATGTGGAATTTTTTAATTAATAAGTGTTTCCTGTGGTGTAAGTAATCTTTTATCAGGCCACTCCGCCAGAGGTTCAAGCAACATCTAGAAACACTGTTTGTATCGTTATTTCATTGCGAGTCTACCATACTTTGTTCATATTTAAACCAGCTACCGCAGACTCTATGGCATCATCTGAATGGTGTTCTTTTATTGTGCATCACCTTAGCTACGACAATGATCACTGCACTATATCAGCCAATGTCCAGATTAAACAACTACTAATCTGTATGGTTCTCTTCTATTATAACTTCAAAACGGTATAGTACTTCTGTTATAATATTTGGAACGTAAATATATATACAGTGGTGGCCACGAATTTAAGATACGACGTATGATGGACTTATTTGTGATAATTTTGTGATAATTGAGAAATCTCAAGAAACCCTTGATATTTTGGAAAAATATACTTTAGAGTTTTGCGATTAAATGAAAAAAACTTGCGTGGGTGTATTGCACAACGTAAACCACTTGTGTCAAAAAAAAATATCAAAGCCCGACTAGCGTTTTCGAGAGAACATCTCAAGAAACCCATGATATTTTGGAAAAATATTCTTTGGAGCGACGAGTCGAAGTTTTGCCGCTTCGGCTCTGATGGAAAGCAGTACGTCTGGCGCCCTCCAAACCTAGAGCATCATCCAAAGTACACCCTAAAAACAACATGGTGGTGGAAATGTGACGGTGTGGGCATGGTGTAGGTCCCATTTACAAGATAGATTCTAAAATGGACCAGCATGTTTACAAAAATGTTATAACAGACACAATGATACCATTCGCTGAAGATAACATGCCTCCAATATAGAAATTTATGCATGATAATGACCCTAAGCACATTTCACGTCTAGTGAAGAGTTGCTTAGAGGAAACCGATATCATTGTTCTTAAATGGCCAGCTCAATCCCCGGACCTCAATCCAATTGAGAACCTGTGAAATGATGTTGAGGAATATGTACGAACAGTTAAACCAAAAACGATTTGTGGGAAGAAATCCAAAGGGTTTGGTATGCAATTCCAAAGCAACGTTATGTGGCATTAGTCGAAAGTTTACCCGGGAGATGTGCTGCTGTGATGAAAAATAAAGGATTTCCCACTAAATAATAGGTTTTTTTTATGAAGCTGAGCGTAATTTAGAGAATAGTGTTATATTATGCCTATGTCTTAAATTCGTAACCAGGATAAAATTTGTGTTTATGTATATAATATGTAAATAAAAATTCTTAACCGAATATAGGTAAGAAAATATTATTAATTTTTCTTCATAACATTACTAAAATCCTAAAAAAATATCATGGACCCATAATTTTTTCGATAAAATGTAAAAATTATCACAAATAACTCAGTCATATGTCGTGTCTTAAATTCGTGGCCACCACTGTATATTGAGGTTCTAGGAATAGATTGCCCTCCACATGGAATTTTAACGTTTCAAACCAGAAGTCGAGAATGTTCTCTTTGAGGCTCATTTTAGTTATTGTCCCCGTCCATCAGTTTCCAATAGGAAATACGATGTTCAGACAAGTGCCGACTTGATCATATTATAGAATTGACTAGGCTAATACAAATGTTCACTGGGTTCATGTTATATTGACTATAAATACAGTAAAAGCCAAAACTGTACGTACATACATAAATTTTTTTAGTACTTAAAATACTAACAGACCTTTAGAATTTCTTTCGAGTGGTATTAGCAGATGATTTTTCCTCGTCATAGAACCTGAGTTAGCGTAAAGTACTCTCTTTTTTTTTACAGTGGTATAGAGGAAGAGCTCGAAAATTCTTTTCAAATTTTGTATAAAAAACATTGGAGTAGAAGTCTTTAAAGTCCTTGAAAGCACTGGCTAGGCATTATGTTAGTTTCAGGTTGGTTTAAGTTCTACTGGAAGACTCACCAGGCTTTTGCACAGAAACATGGTGTTTGGAGAATTGTAAAGTGCAGGCAATCAGACTGCAGTTAAACTGCCGGGAGAATGCACAGATGGGTCATATCTGGCCTTTCTAAGCTAACGTATTCACTTTTGCCTTTCACTGTAGCCTATGGAATACCATTAAAAAATGTACATTCCTGTGCCTACTACTACACAACCATTTTGCCTAATATAATCGAGTAAACGGGAAGGAATTTTCGGTATGATTCGTTAAATGTTTGTTTGTCTTTAAAATTATAAGAAATTTTTAATAATTTTTTTCAAAATAATATTCTATGATAGAGCAACAACAACAACAGCAGCAGGCATAAAAAAGGGAAAGAATCTATTTCATATCAACTGAGGCATGGTAAAAAGACCAAGAATGAGAACAAAAAGAAGAGATTTTTGAAAATATGAAACTTTAGAGAGAAAGTTTCTCTTTTTTTCAAATAAAAATATTCTATTACACATCGTCTTTACACTAGGCAATATTGCAGGAAAGTTTTCCTTAAAATTTAATTTTAAAGCCTGTGTTGTCATAAATTTAATTTTCATTTAATCCCTCAATTTCTTATACAAAAATATTGCCTCAGTTAATTAGATTTTCCTTGAATTTATGACAATTAAATAAATTACTCCGACGTATATATATGTACATACTAAAGGTTGTTCATGTCTTATTAAAAATTGAAAAAGAGATGTGGGTAGCGGGGGGATTAATTATGAATTAATGTTCCAGCGTTCCAAGCAACGAGGACAATGTGAGGTGAAGTGAAGTAAAGAGAAATGAAGCCAGACTAACTGTATTGTTATGTTACCAATGACAACCGAAATAACGCAATTTAATTATTTTAATTGTAACAAAAATAACAACAACAACAACTACTACTACTACTTACAACAACTTATAATTATAAATAGCCAAAAAGAAGTGAAAGAAATAATAATTTTGTAAAGAGCAATTTAAAGGGAAAATTTGAAAATAAAAAAAAAAAACAAAAGCATTTAACGGGGGAGATAAGAAAAATTACTTCTGACTACCGATGGTCTTTATGTGAGTAGAAAAAGTGGTCTAGGAAAGTTGACTAGACAAACAAATATTGAAATATTGAAATTGAGAAGAATATCCCTCCTCTGTTGAATAAAGCCTCTAGAGAGTCTTATGAGCCTTGACACAACCATAAAGGCTCACAGGAACAACGAACTTAGTAAAAAGGCCAGGCACTGATACATATTGACTGAATGAGCAAACTTCCTCTTTGCTACACTCGACACAATAACCCTGTATATTGTTTATATATATATATGTGTCTATAAATATATGTATATATATACATGTATATATATATATATATATATATATACAGTTGAACCTCGATTATCCGGTTTGCTCGGGACCGGACTTAGCACGGATAATCGAAATACACGGTTAATAGAGGTTGTATTAAAACATACAAGATTTTATTTTTTTTAATTCATTTTTATTCAAGAATTCAATTTGCTTCGTTGTTTTTATTTGTTTTTTAAATAAATGGTTTTGAATACGATGCATCTGAATTTTATCTGTTTCCGATACAGCGAGAGAATTTTCTACGAACTTTAACAAAACATTACAGGCCTCTATTGCCTGTAATAAAGTTGGAGTTTCAATTTCAGTCTCTTCATCTTCGGATTTGAGCTATGATCACTTAGCTGAGCTTAATTGACCATGTCAATGATGTCAATGTCAGATAAAATAGCAAACGGCATGACATCAGCATCGCTCTCCACCCACTCTTTATATCATGAATGGAACAATTAGCCGGTACTTCTATGTCTGTGATGTATTTCTGGACGGTCACTTAGTTCATTTTCAAAAGCTAGTAAATTAGACCAAACATTAAGCAAAACCTGTGTGGATACTGCATCCCAAGAAACAGCTACTGTCCATATTGCTGTTCTTATATTTAATGATTTTACGAATTCATGTCTGCTGTTTGCACATAAGAGTTTCTGCACAATTGACTTGCGATAATTGCATTTAAAACTCCTTAGTCCATGGGCTGAATCAAAGACGTGCAATTCGGAGGAATATATTTTACTACCACGTAACATAATAAAATATCATATGAATGCTGCACGGATTATAGAGGTAAAAAAACAAAGCACGGATAATAGAGACAAAAATTCAAAAAAATCTGCATGCCGGTTAATAGATGTGACCGGTTAATGGAGGCCCGGTTAATCGAGGTTTAACTGTATATATATATATATATAGCTGGCAACCCTATCATACTAGAACCTGTTACATATTACATATGCCAATATTCTCCTTAGATGGAAAATCTTGTTTAATATAACTAAAACGAGGTAAATGAATACAAAACAGTATGTAAACAGTTCTGAAACCATCAAATGTGTGAACGCAAAAGCCCAGCCTGCTCCTACAAAAACTTACATTGCCTATAAATATAATTAATTACCGACCCGAAGTCGCCATTGTCTAATAGGTGGTGTGTTGGCTTATTATATGTAAGGAACACGGTACAATAGAGCACGTTTTAGATCATACCGATCTTCATCAGTAAAGTAAAAGTTACATTACTTTTAACCCATTCGCTGCCAAGGACGAGTATACTCGTCTTGGCAGTGCGGGATACCCTGTCAAAGACGAGTATACTCGTCCTTGGCAGCGAATGGGTTAAAAGTAATGTAACTTTAAATATATTATAACATGCAGGCTTTTGAATTAGCAATTTTTTTTATCACGAACATAATATAAATTTGTAAAAAACTTGTAAAATACTACAAATAAAATTTTCTTTATTTTATCCATCTGCGTAATTTATTATTTGTTTTTCTACTAAAACGTACGCAAATACGAAAAAGGATATCGAGTCCTTCTACCATCCTACGGCCAACGAGTATACTCGTCGTTGGCCTAATGTTCTCTGCTTGTAAATGATTATGTATAATAATATATGTGCTCTTACCAAGAAATAACAGGGTTTGGTAAACAATAACACTCAAAATATAAATGGCAATGGGAATGACTTCATATAATTTAGGCTTGGCAGCGAATGGGTTAATCCTGTCATCAGATGACAGTGATTGTCATCAGATAACTGTGTATTTAGATTCATAATGAATTCTCTTTAAATTCTTATTAGTTTGTGAATACATTTTTTAACTTTCGCATTTGAACGCTTCTAATTTCTTTACTTGTTTTCCTTTTATAAATACTCATTGCATACCTACCTACCTACACATTTAAACTCTTTAAACAAGCTTTAAACCTTAAAGACCATAAAATGCAGCCAGTTATAGTGAAATTATTTAAAAGCCATTAAAAGGGAAATAAAAATAAAAATGCCAGCCAGCAAGTAAAGTAAGTGGTGGTGGCAGTTTCGGCTGGTGTGTCGGTTTGTATTGCTAGAGAGAATTTCCAGAAAATTAATTTTACTGCCGTTTATTTTAACACCAACTTTTAAAAGTTTTTCCTTGTTTTTCTCTGTTGCTTTCTCTGTTAAAAATAAAGTGTGGAATTGTTAATAAAGAAGAAATATATAAAAATAATTAATTTATTATTTGAAAACAATTTCGTAGCAATAATGGTGGTTTTATAAATAATTTTTTTTCATTAAATACGATGCATAAATGGTTGAAAATTATAATAAAAAAATTAATTGAAATATTCCGAAAAAGTGTTCGAAAATAAAAAGAATTGTAGTAGGACAAGTGACGTCATTAATATAAAACATATTTCAAGTTGACGGCGATAGCATTTCGTTTGGTGCGCCCAATGATGGGGATGTTTTCATTGTATTAAATCGGTTAAAAAATTATTATCTTGAGACAAAGATTAAGGTTTTTTCTATTAATTTTGGGTTCACCCTCGTTTTTGCATTAGTTTAGCCTAATAAATCTTCAATTGACTTCTAGACCTCAAGTAAAAGTTATTTTTGTTTTTTCCTTTTGCTTTCAAAAATTGCTTCTACTTCTGTTATCAGTCAAGGTTACTGATGTAAACTGTATTGACTGAAAATAATCCTCAACCAATTTCCTATTCAAAGGATTAAAAAACAAAAACAAAAACTGAATATAAACCAAAATCGATAACTCTAAACTATCGCCTAGGCTGGCCTACTGCCCAACCAGCAGTGGCCTTTGCGGTCAGCGTAAGCTATACAGCAAATGTTTAAATGGAATTTTATTTTTGGATTCTAAGCAATATTGGGGTTTTTTCTTTTTCTTATTTTTTTATAAATTTTTTTTATCAATTTCTGTTCGTAAACACGTTTGCTTATGAAAGTAAAACGTTTGCACAGGCACAGAACGTTTTTAAAAATTCATTGTTATGCCGTTACGTACGCCATACTTGCAATACAAGCAAGCAAACAAACAAACAAACAAACATCCGTTATATATACTGCAATATTTAAAAGGCAATATGACATGAAAATGTCATGACATTTTTTTTTATGGTTTTCCATTATTTTTTTACCCCCCGTTTTAGTTTTGCAATGCAATATGGCTCACAGTGTAAATGTGTACGCATTCTAACGTTGTAGTTATTAAATCGCATGTACGTACATGTGTTATTCGCCTCATACATACATATGTATGTATAAAAAATGGCGGAAAAACCTTCCATAAAATAAAATACAGAAATAAAATAAAAACTCGGAAGTGAAACATAGAATTTTACTTAAAAAGAAAAAGAATATCTTTTAAATGAGTTTTTCCTTTTAAAACATTAAAAAGTAGTGTTGGGTTTAATGACACTTAATAGAGGGACATCTTATCGATAACTGGCGGTATGCAGCAAAGGTTATAAATTCCTAAAAGTAAAATAAAAATGCTGTGAATATTTAATGAAAAAAGAAGTTGTGCTTAATTGAAGGTATTTAAAGAAAATCTAATGCTGCATATTGCAGCTCGCATCAATTTGGGGTTAAGATTCCTAAGTTTCGTATTCAAACAACATAATTGATTTGTCATTAGAACGGAAAATTACGATCAGGGTGCGTCTTGAAATATGTGTGGTGTTCCTTATGTGCGCATGGCCTTAGCTATTCGGTAAGCGATGATCTTCCTTGATTGGTCCATTGTAAGAGGTCCTAGAATACTAAACCTCGATAAATAACTCATAATCCTAGTTTTTTTGTAGTTTCAAGCCATTGTTGTACATACATACATAATTGACCATTACAACCCTTCAGTCAGGATTACGGCCTAGCTTCTCAATACCACTCATGTTGTGTGCGTTAATTTTATACATGAGTGGCGGGACCTACAGTTTAAAGTCGATTCCGAACGACAGATTTTTTGAGAAGTTTTTCATGGCAATTTTTACTCTCAGAGTTTTTGCCAGAAATCTGCTGAGAGGAAGCCGCCGATGAAATATTTTCATATTTCCGTTTGGATGTCTGACCTGGGATTCGAACTCGGGCCTTTCGTCTAATAAGCCAAAACAGTACCTACTAGACCACGGCGACTTCCAAGCCATTGTTGTGGATTTCTAAAAAGAAGGTATTGTTACGTTTTTACATTTTAAAAACGTTTAAATTATGAGCTCGTAGATTGCAAATAAAATAAAAATAAATTTGGTGCTTAGTTTTAATTAAAATTCTTTAGTATTCGCACAATTCTGTGCGCCACTGTTCACAACTTGATGTAAACAACAACAATTGCTTTTCTTTATTATTCCTCTGTTTATACACTTTGCATAAACAATAACAATTAACAATCACTTAACAATTGTTCGACAGATCTTTGTAACGCAGATCTTCAAACCGCAATTACTCTGTTTAAAGGCACCTGCATCTTCACACAAGCTTGATTGAACTTCACTCACTCAGTCGCCTGCTTTGCCTGCCTTAAACAGTGCGATGAATGTTCTTGAAGGCGAATGTTCATGACTTCGCCTTCTCGAAATCTGTATAAATGTAAACATCGTTGTTTAAACTTTCACTACTGTTGTTTGTGTATTTTGCTTAAATTTATTCATGTAGTATTGTTTGTGGATTTTTGTTTACTTGTTTACCATTTTTTTATGCTGGTGTTTTTTGTTATACTAAGCAGTGTGATAATTTGTATACAGATTTGTTTCCTGCATTGTTTTGTTGTTGTAGTTTTTGTTTATAATTTTAATGTTAAGCGATATAAAGATAAAACACCAGTATCTAGATTTTCCATGTTCGTAACAGTATGATTTTCCTTCCCACTGATCCCCACTCTAAAAGATTTTCAACTAAGGAGCTTAATAGGCTTGAAGTATGGTGTATGAATTGCCTGTAGTAGGAGCTTCGTAGGAAACCAATTTAACATGAAGTGCTCTGTAGTATGTTGTAGGCAGTGCGCTAGATTGAGATGTGTTAGGTTGTCTCCCTACTACGTCCATGATGCTACAGATTCATTTTTATTTATTTCATAATTTATTGTTTTCAAAATCAAAATCAAAATTAAATTATTTAAAGACTTCAGTTTCTCTTTACTTGTCGTTTTTAAACATTTCTAAAACAATATTTTCTATTGGCAGTCAAGAAACATAGTAACTTGTTACTTAAAATTCCATATGTCTTGCAAGAGTTTGTAGAAACATGGCTTTTAACTTCAATTTCCCTTAAATTATCAAGGATTGTGTTTTGAATACACCCAAACCTGTTTTTACACGGGTTTTTTTTACGCGAATTTGAAATAACACGGGTTTTTTTAACAAATCTACTTTTTTTTGCTCCTTTTTATACCGATAAAATTTTTTAATCCCGTTTAACTCCCAGTTTGTGCATAAAAAATAACGTTTTTATAAAGTTATTCAATTTTGTAGGCATACCAGCTGTACCCTGCGCGCTTTGCTGCACTACAAACTAAAATAAATTTGAAGGAAAGACATTAGACAAATATCCAATTAAGTTTGAATCATTTTATTGATTTTGTTTCCCGTTGTCCAGATGATTCAGACGAACGGGCCTGAGTAGTACGCATTCGATCAAGTGATTCATTGTTCAAGTGATTCATGCGAACGGATCTGTGCGGCATGTACTCGAAGATTTTTCAGTCTCAATGCTGATTCTGAGGCTACTAATGCTCTTTTCTTTTCTTTTCAACACAGGATCAAATGCACAGTTTACGATTTAATTAATTTCGAAGAATTTTCAGTGGCGCCACCTGTCGGAAATTGGTTATACCAACTTAGAAACCTTCGTTGGCTCATGCGCAACAACTTTGCTAAAGATTAAATGCATAGTTTACGATTCCATAAAATACATTCATTTTTATATATATAGATAGTTTAAACTTGAAAAAAAAAAAAAATAAATAAAACAAAAGTCTACGAATTTAATTTTGGTTATATTTTTTCTTATTTGGTGAATTTTTTCACAAATGTTGGTTACAAAATTTTTTTCTTTCCCTTCTATCTTTCCCCCCGCGTCGTTCTTTACACTTTATTTTCTTTGGTTTTATACATCAAGAATCACAGATAGCATACTTGTAGGGGTAACTACTATGCGTATGAGTAATATATTTCAAATGCAATTAAATATTAAGTATGTAGTATGTAGCATACGTGGGCATGGCCCCTCGCTCATTTGGAATATCAACATAAAAAGTAGCCTATAACTTCTTCCAGACATAGGAAGATACTGTGAAAATTTCAAGAAAATCGGTTCAGCCGTTTAATCGTCTATAAACTTCAAACATACAAACATACAAACATACAATCAAACACACATTCATTTTTATATATAAGATGTAGGCTGCTGCATCTATCCTATGTATATCTTTTCAGTTTGTATATCCACTTACATACATACATAATATTTGTCTTTTTTTACGCGTTTTTTTTTACACGGTATCCAACTGGAACGTATCTACCGCGTAAAAAAAGGTTTGGGTGTACAGTAGTTTTCCGATTTAACGAACCTATATGTTGTCAGGCCTGTTCGTTAAATCGAAAAGTTCGTTATATGCAGTACTAACTTAAATGTGGGTTTTTGGTATGAAAATAAGTTAAAAGTACATAAAATATTTTTTTTAAATGTATTTTATAAAAATTAATTATTTTTTATAAAAATAATACAAAAAAAGGAAACAATTTATATCACAAATTAATTTTATAATGTTATTTTATAAAAATAATAAAAAAATAATAATTCATATTACATTGTACACATAAAGAACAAACCCATACAAAAAAATTCTGTGAAACTAATTTTTATTTATGACATCGCAGCTGCCTTTGAAACCATGAAAAAAGAGTCTGTTCTCCATTATTGGAAATTCGCCCTGCTTTATAGACTTTCTATTTTTAGATCCAAAATTTGTTGTTTCCGCAATTTGAATAAGACTCTCTTTAGATTTTAATATGGTACAAATAGAGGACTTTTTCATTCCATACTTATTACACAAAGCTGTAATACGTAAACCATTTCGATGGTCATCCACACTTTTCATTTTATCTTTTAAACACAGTCTTTTTCTTCTACTGTTTTCATCATAAAAGTATGCACAAAACTCAACAACAAAAACATCAGAAGAAAAAACACCGCTTAAAGCAGCAGTATATTTTTTTACTACACATTAGGTTTTTTGTTATATTTGTCAAATGTCATTTTATCTTCATTCAAATAATATTTTTATTTGTTCGTTAAACTGAGTACAAAAAATAATTTTTGTTCGCTATTTAAGGTACTCAATAGGAAAATTGTGCCTGTTCGTTAAATGCGATGTTCGTAGAAACGAATGGTCGTTAAATCGGAAAACTACTGTACTTCCTTTAACGATCCCTATGGATTATCCTATCTCCGTATAACGAAGGCCAATGTTATTCTGTGGAAAGTATATTTATTTTCTATATTTTCTTCTCCAAAGTTTACCTAAAAAGTTCAATTCTATGGCCAGTTTTTCTATGTCGTAATCATCGAGTTTTCTTATATTTCCTTTATAATAAAAACTTAATGTGATCTTTGGGGCAAGATTAAAAGGCTAAATGCTGTTAATGATTACCGTTATTTATTCTTTATAGCTTTTTTTTAATATTTTTATACATTTAAAAAAAATAAAAATCATGAGAAAATACACAGTAACTGACCCTCAATGAAACCTACTCTAGGCAATTAATATTTAACACGAGTGACAATTGTTGTTGAAAAACTAAAAAAAAAAATTCAAAATATTTTGTTTAATTAAAGTATTTTATAATAAAATTTCCTTATGGCTGATGTATTTTTATAGATTTTTGCATATTTTTTTTTAATAAAAAAAGTAAAAAAAAATCAAATGAATGAAAATCAAATTATCTGTTGTGTGTGTGTGTAAAAACTCACTCCCGTTTAAGGTTAAAGTGAATGAGAGTTGAGTGCTATTGTCGTACACTGGGTCGTATACTTAATAGAGCGTGAATTATTTGTTTCTCGTTTTATTACTCATACGCACTGGTGATGGATGCATTCGTTACAATTGTATACAGAAGAGTACTTACAGTGTTTATGTTATTTTTTATTTTAAAAACTTTAATTTGTTTATGGTTGTTATGTTGTTGTTGTTGTTGCTTTTGAAATTTAACACGTAAATCACTTTCATGGAATGTTAAATGAATGTTGACTGACAAATTCAATTGTCTGCATCATTAATTTCAACGAATTTTAACTACAGATTTACTAGCAGCATTCAAAATAATTTAAATTTTAAATAAAATTGTTAAAGAGCAACTTAAATACTTCGTGACTTTAATAAATAAGGGAATAAGGAATATTCAAATTAATAGAAAAAAGGATTTGAAAGGAATTTTTAAGGGCATCCTCTTGATTAGTTTTGATTTTTGTAGGCTTCATATCCATATTTCAGTATTGGATTTGGCATACAACAGAAGGATTATAAATTTTTCTCGATTTCTTTTCGTATAGTTTCTTAACTCAAAAATGACTTAAATTAAGGACGTTTTTTAATGATTCTTTTTAATATAAAACACTTCTAGTGCATTTGTTTAACTTTAAGGATGATTAAATGCTTTAAATAAATTGTCTCGTATTCTTATTCATTTAAAACAACCTTGATTCCAATTATCTTGCCTTTAAAGCATCATCATTCGTGTGTTAATTTTAGATTGTTTTCTTGTATTTTTTTTTTAGTTTTTAATAAAGAAATTCCTGTTGTGTTACAATTCAATTAATTTTGAATTTATGGGAGGACATTGTTTTTCCCACACTTCTTTTAAAGTCAAAGTCAACTTTGTTATTCAAGTGAAAGACGCAATTGTATACAAAAATTTACACTCATTGTAGTATAAAGATGGAATGTTTTTGTTGTTAGGAAAACATTCATTAAATACTTGAAGTTGTAGTTCTTTTACAAAAATTCCTAAGGTATTTGGAAAACTTAATTTAAAACTATTCCTCTAAAAATCCTAAAAATTACGCAAAATTTTGCTAAGTAGTCGGGATACGTTTGCGATATAGTTAGTTAAGGTTATAGTTAAAGTTAGAAAATATCCTGTATCTTTGTTGTAAATTGTCTCTGAAGAGAATCTCTTTAAGGTTGTTCCTACAAATCATACAGTGATCTGTACTAAATCTCAAAGTGAACACTATTTTTGGTCGATGACTTTGCATTGCTTTGGTGGACGACTAGAATTTTTTGTCACAGACTTACTTTTTGTATGTTTTTTAGTCGATGACTTGTATTTTCTTGGTCGATAACTTGCATTGTTTTTGTCGATGACATGTATTTTTTTATCGATGACTTCAGTTTTTTGGTCAATGATTTGCATTGTTTTTGTTGATGACATGCATTTTTTGGTCGATAACTTGCATTATTTTTGTCGATGACATGTATTCTTTTGTTGATGCCTTGCATTTTTTGCGTCGATGACTTGCATTTTTTGGTCGATGACTTCAGTTTTTTGGTCAATGATTAGCATTGTTTTTGTTCATGACATGCATTTTTTGGTCGATTGCTTGTATTGTTTTTGTCGATGACATGTATTTTTTGTCGATGACTTGCATTTTTTGCGTCGATGACTTGCATTTTTTGGTCGATGACTTCAGTTTTTTGGTCAATGATTTGCATTGTTTTTGTTGATGACTTGCATTTTTTTTGTCGATGACATGCATTTTTGGTCGATTGCTTGCATTTGTTTGGTCGATGACTTGTATTTTTTGGTCGATGACTTGCATTTTTTGGTCGATGACTTGCATTTTTTAGTCAATGATTTGCAAATTTTTTTACTTCTATCTCTTGTCAATGACTTGATTTGAAGAAAACTGCTAGCCTCGTCGTCTATATCTCCAGTTCGAAGTAAAGGCCAACTGTAAGGAAATCTGTTTTGGAATCCTTTATATCATGGCTAACCAGGACCATTAGTTTAAGATCCCTGTCCTGTTAAAAACTCTGGAGGTTAGATGGCTTTTTTTTGCGGTAGAGTACCTTATAGTCGGTTATAGCCATCTGTCTTTCATTGTATAATTTATAAGCAAATAAACCAAATTGAAAATTAAAATTCCAAATCAACAGGTGGTGATTTCTGCTATTTTATAACAAGATAAACAGCTCAATTAATTTGTAAAATACAAAATGGAAGTTTTTTCCGTAATATTTTTCATCTTTTCCTTAGTGGAGGTTGACTTTGTTTACAGAATTTATTTTTAAATTCTACACAAAACAAATTATTGCGATACGTTTTTCGTTGTTTTTTTTCCCCCGTTTTGTTATTAAAATTCATGGGATTACGAAAATAAATATTAAAAGAGTGTGGAAAAAAATGTGGAAGAGAAAAATAAATAATTTTTGTTTTAAAAATATCTTTTCCTATTAAAATTGTAATTTTTCATTTCCAATTGCAGGCTTAGGAAGAGTATCATAAAACAGAAACAGTGCAAATAACCGTTAGATAGGAGGTAGTTGTATGGGTGGGCATTATAAACATGAATTATGGCATTTTAAACTTGAGTGGCTATAATAAATGTCTCATCTCTATTAAAATGACAACCAAGAATAATATTCATCGACATTATCATCATCATCAGCATCATCAGCATCATAATTATTATGATAACAACAGTAAAGATGGTGAGTGATATGAATTTCAATGAGAATGGCGTAGTGGTAGGCAGTAGAAGAGGAAGGAAAATTTAAAAATTAAATTAATTTAAACACAGAAAAAGGCAATTAATTTAGTTTTCTAATGGCCAAAGAAGCCACATAAAATATTAGAAAGGATTTCTTGAGAACCCTTGGTTCAGATTTATTTGCTGCCTTATAAAAATGTTTGCTCTTTACAGTAATTCCTTTCTATTGTGTGTACGCATGTATGATTATCCTGTATAAAATATTAAAATTCAATTTAAAAATAGTTTCCTGACCACTTATGGTACTGTAATGCTGCTCACATATGCAAGATAATTAAATCCATTATTTAGTTACTGTATAATTCATTATTGGCTTATATAATAAACATATCAGTTCATAGTGCTGCTTATGGCTTGTCACCTCATCTCATATGCCTTCATTCACAGCTCGTTTGGGGAAAGCAAATATCACAATGTCATGTTCGTATTAAGCGCCATGACTGAGTGTCACTGTCACAATTCATAAACTACTCTGGACTACAAAAAGTTGTAAAGTTGTGCTGCTGATGATCACACATAACTTTGCTTATTAAAAAGTTTTTCATTTTTATTGTATCATCTGTTTTTATATGGCATTGGGAAAGTAAGTTTTCAAAATTGCCAACAGAATGCAAAACAATTGGAATTTTTAATTAATTCTGAGGAATTTTTGTGTGAAAACTGTCGAAAAAATTAAGAGATTATTAATAGAGTTTTGTTCAGCAGATTTATTATTCTACTGGAAGGCATTTTTTTTTTTAATTCAATAAGCTATTTACATACCCACGGGTTTAATTTAAAAACTCCCGAGTTTTATTTTTATACTCGGGAGTTTTATTTTTATACTCGCGAGTTTTATAAAAAATACTCCCGAGTTTTTTAACTACCTATAGTTATATTTTAAATTTCAAACAATCTCCCGAGTATTACTTGAAGTTCCCGAGTTTTATTAAAAAATTACGAGATTTACTTGAATACCCTCGAGTTTTATTTTTATACTCGGGAGTTTTATTTTTTAAACTGCCTAGTCCCGAGTTATATTTTAAACTTCCCCCGAGTATTATTTAAAATTCCCACGTTATGTCAAATAACACCGAAACTTATTTAAATATCCAGTGTTTTGTTTTTAACTCCGGGGTCTTCCGAGTTTTATCTTCATACTCGCGAGTTTTATATAAAAACTCCTGAAATTTTTTTTTACTGCTGAGTTTATGTTAAAAGTCTGGAGTTATATTTTAAATTGTCAAATTTTAAATGTCCCAAGTATTCTTTAAAACTCTCGCCTTTTGTAAAAACTGCTGAGTTTATGTTAAAAGTGGAGAGTTATATTTTAAACTGCCAACTTTTAAACCTGCCAAGTATTATTTAAAACTCCCGACTTTTGTAAAAACACATCTTAAAACACACTTATTTGAGTACCAAGAGTTTTGTTTTTAACTCCGAGTTCTTACGATCTTTATTTTCATACTCGGGAGTTTTATTTTTATACGACTGTGGTAACAATAGGTTCTGTCAGGTGATTTTACAGTGCCACAGCTCTCTCTCACTTCATATGGGTACTGCATTAGAGCTATATTTCTAGAAACTATAGAGCACATGAATTGGCCAATCATGTCAATAGGCTGACGAATCCCATTGAAAATCTGCATGCTTAGCATTGACAATGCGGCATTAACAGACCAATGTTGAATTATTTGTGCATGGAGAGTCTACTCAAACTTCTTCGGAGCATTATAAGCTACGTTGCTGAAGTTTTTACTGGATATTGCACATTGAGCACACTCATGCCAGACGTAGTATGGAACGTAGCGTATGACTGCTGCAAAGGTTGCATATTCGAATAAGAAGAGGAAAGTATTCTTCTCCTACTTTGTACATTATATCGTAAAACAAAGAAGCATTTGGGCTTTAACAATGCAGTTCGACTCATTGAGTTCCGCACTTAAAACTGTGCGGTTTTATTATGAGTTTCAGGAGGAGGAGGAGGAATATTCATTGTGTTATCTCAACTGGCTACACTGGCCTTCGTGTGCATATTCCTATTGGAAACAACGAGCTTAAATTTTTATACACAGGAATTTGGTTTTAAGTAAGTAGGGCTAAGAAAATTGTAGCAAAACAATGTATCTTTTAATGCGAGAGTTTTATGTCTAATACTGGCATACTTTTTTTTCAACGTTGTCTGGATTTAAATGAAGCGATTTAATTGTTTATTATTTATTTCTTTATAAATTAATTTTCTATTATAATTAGAGATCAAATGTTATGACGTATGCTATTTAAACACCATTAAAGTGATTATAAGCGAAAAATTTTTAATTCAAAATTAATTTTTTTTTTTTGTTTAAAATTCTTGGAAATCCTGATTAATAATACCCAGAAATTTCCCACATATGTTTGAATTAAGAAAAAAAATTATAATAAAACTAAAAATAATTCTCATTAAAAACACATTTGAAATGTTTTAAACATGTTATCCAACATGTATTCAAAACTATTTAATTTGGAATTAAATATTTATGAAGAAAAAAATAGAAAAAAAACATATTTTTTGTATTTTTCAAATTCCATATTTTATGTCATTGATTCGAACGAAATTTCATATTTAACCACATCAATACATTGTGGACATTGTGTGTGGGCGGTGGTTGGCTGGCCGGGTAAGAAAAAAAAATTAAATAAATTGGCCATTGGACTGGCTGACACAAATGCCAATAAACGCATGTTTAAATATGTGAAAAAAGCTTATTTTTTTTCTATATCCAATTATCAAAGATTTTATAATTTAGCAGCCACATTTTTCTCTCATTTTCTCTTAGGACTTTAATTTTTTCTAATATCGATGAATTTAATCGAATTTTAAAAAGTTTTTTGTAATTCAATGGTTTTTTTTATAGGTTAGGTTAGGTTAAATTGGCAATCATTTTATAAAGCAAGGCTCTCAAAAGGTACCTCTGTAAGACCGATAATACTTATACCGTCATATAATTACAACTCCTGGTTGCCGTATTGAAGTCGCAGTAGACGAGAACCCGTGGAACAAACTCCCAGTCAGGCATCTCTAACGAAACGATGTATCAAGCGCTGGACAATCGCTGAAGCAATAATCAAGAGTGTTTATAGACTATATAACTTCGAAAGATTCCTGTAATTTTTCTTAAGAGTTTTATTTTTTAGCTCGCGAGTTTTATTATTTACCTCACGAGTTTTATATATTCTACAAAATTTTATGCTATTTAGACTTTTGTACGTTTGTAGAACGGTATTTTCTAAGTTCTTTTAAAATCAATTCATCCAAATAGAACGCTTTAACTTGAGATGCGAGCTTTTAGTTTTTTATAATAAAATTTATGGTTCGCAAGTGTTTTTTTTATTAGGCTGGCGATAAATTAATTAAAAACTATTGAAAGATATTTCTTTTACTCACGAGTTTTATGTTTTAGAATGTTATATAAGCAAGTTTTCAAATTGTAAAATTTTTTAACTCACGAGTTTTATTTTTCAGAACGTTATATAAGCAAGTTTTCAAATTTTCAGATTTTTAACTCACGAGTTTTATTTTTTAGAATGTTATATAAGCAAGTTTTCAAATTTTCAGTTTTTTAACTCACGAGTTTTATTTTTTAGAATGTTATATAAGCAAGTTTTCAAATTTTCAGATTTTTTAACTCACGAGTTTTATTTTTTAGAATCTTATATAAGCAATTTTTCAAATTTTCAGATTTTTTTAACTCACGAGTTTTATTTTTTAGAATGTTATATAAGCAAGTTTTCAAATTTTCAGATTTTTTAACTCACGAGTTTTATTTTTTAGAATGTTATATAAGCAAGTTTTCAAATTTTCAGATTTTTTAACTCACGAGTTTTATTTTTTAGAATGTTATATAAGCAGGATTTGAAATTTTCAGATTTTTTAACTCACGAGTTTTATTTTTTAGAATGTTGTATAAGCAGGATTTGAAATTTTCAGATTTTTTAACTCACGAGTTTTATTTTTTAGAATGTTATATAAGCAAATTTTCAAATTTTCAGATTTTTTAACTCACGAGTTTTATTTTTTAGAATGTTATATAAGCAGGATTTGAAATTTTCAGATTTTTTAACTCACGAGTTTTATTTTTAGAATGTTATATATGCAGGATTTAAAATTTTCAGATTTTTTAACTCACGAGTTTTATTTTTTAGAATGTTATATATGCAGGTTTCCAAATCGTTAGAGTTTCTTAGCATAACTTTCTATTCTATACATTAAATAGTATGTCATATAGCGAGAGTTTTGATACTGCTCATGCATTTTGCTTAATCGTTAATATTTAAAGCTATTTCGATTGTGTTTTTATTACATTTTCCGAACCCTGCTAATATTATGCTGAAACTGCCCATGCATTAGAACGTTTATTGATGCATAACTCTACATTTAAGTTTTTAATGCATTTCAATTATTGTTTTTCTATTATTACTGGACAACAGCATAAATGAATGAATAAATGATTGAATGAATGGATAACTGAAGGCATGAATAATTACAATCAATTTTTAATGTTTATTTTTATTGTTCATTTTTAATGCCGACCTGCCTCCCCCAGCGTTCATATTGATTTTCATGTCCAATGTGTGAGGTTCTGTGACTTTGGTGTTTTATTATCGACATTTATGATGGCATTAAATGGATATAAATTTATGATTAATAATGTTTTTGTGTTGAAAATCAACAAATTATTCAGTCATTTATTTATTTAGTTTTTAGTTTTTTTTTGTTTTTGTTTTTTTTTTGTTCTCTGAATAAAAACGAATGGCATGTGCTTTAATGTGTAGGCCATAATTAAAATTGAAAAAAAAAATACACAAAACGTGTGTTTCAGGATGCCCTACATGAAATGATGGCAATATATGCTACAACTGCAATGCTCTACTTTTGTGTAATTCAAAATTTTTTAAAATAAAACTTAATTTTTGAATTCTTCTGTTCATATACTTTTGTTACTGACTATCCTAAGCTCTATATGTAGTATGTAATGTCATTATTAATTTTAATATTTAATTTCTTTGTTTTACAGAGCCCTGTCATCAATAGTTCAACTTTAATTCCTATAATAATAATAATCGATTACTACCAATGTATGCTATCGGGTTAAATGGAGGTGAGTATCCTTGTTATTTCTATATGGAATGTATGAAATATTGAAACGTTTGTTGTGTATAAGAAAGTGTAAAATTAATGACAATCATTATTATTATTATTATGGGGGGGTCCCACTAATGCGTTTAATGATGTAAATTACTAACCATTAAATATTTACACGCACACACATGTACACACACGTACTTACTTACTTTGCAACAAATAATAGCAATTTTTTGCCATATTTACTCTAATGGTTACACTGTGTATATCATCGTAATTCCTTGTTTAATTCCTCTTTCGATATGTGAGAGAATGTGAGAGGTTGTGAGAGAATGTGTGAGTGAGTTGAGTATTTTCCCCAAATGGGAATGTGAAATTAAGTCTGCATGTTTAATGGTTTAATGGTTAATAAAATTTCTTGTTGTTGTTTTTGGTTTTGTATAGCTACTGTTTTGTTTGTTGTTATTGTTTATATATAGAAACATCATTAATTAAGTTTACAAGGTTTAATATTGTTAACAGTTGTTGTTATTGTTCTTGCTGTTGTTGTGGCCTTTATCATACATTTTTATAAAAGTTTCCATTAATACATATGCATTGTAAATGGAAAAACGAAAAATTAAACTTTTATCTGCCTGCTGAATACAGATTAGGAGCCAGCTTTATTAATTTAATGTGTTAAATTTGATTTGTAAAGGGTGTTTTTTATAGAGGTATAGAACTTTAGGTTGCAATAAAACAACGATGGATTATTCGATTGACATGAATTTTATTTATCCGAAAGATAATCTTGTAGCATTACATTTTAAATATGATTTCTGGCGCGGATGTAGTCCAATCTGGACGTCCAATTTTCGATGACTTTTTCCAACATTTGTGGCCGTATATCGGCAATAACACGGCGAATGTTGTCTTCCAAATGGCCAAGCGTTTGTGGCTTTACCGCATAGACCAATGACTTTACATAGCCCCACATAAAGTAGTCTAGCGGTGTTAAATCACAAGATCTTGGAGGCCAATTCACAGGTCCAAAACGTGAAATTATGCGGTCACCAAACGTGTCTTTCAATAAATCTATTGTGGCACGAGCTATGTGACATGTTGCGCCGTCTTGTTGAAACCACATCACCTGGACATCATGGTTATTCAGTTCAGGAATGAAAAAGTTAGTAATCATGGCTCTATACCGATCACCATTGACTGTAACGTTCTGGCCACCATCGTTTTTGAAAAAGTACGGACCAATGATTCCACCAGCCCATAAAGCGCACCAAACAGTCAGTTTTTCTGGATGTAACGATGTTTCCACATACACTTGAGGATTATCTTCACTCCAAATGCGGCAGTTTTGTTTGTTGACGTAGCCATTCAACCAGAAGTGCGCTTCATCGCTAAACAAAATTCGCTTATGAAAATCGGGAACAACGGTAATCTCGTTTTGGGCCCATTCGACGAATCTACGCCTTACTTGATGATCGTTTGGCTTCAATTCTTGCACGAGTTGGATTTTGTAAGCACACAAACCAAGATCCTTCCGCAAAATCTTCTATAAAGTGGATGGACACAGATCCAATTCCTGTGCTCGATGACAGATGGACTCATTCGGGTCTTTCTCAATGCTACGCTCTACAGCAGCAATAGCTTCTTCTGTAAGCACCGTACAGCGTCTCTGGGGATGCGAGTTATCAATAAGAGTAAACGTGGTGGACGATTTTGTCGACGATAAAATGGACGTAGTGCGCGATACGTTTTCCGCACAGAACCATTATTTTCGAAATAAAATGGCACTATTTGCAAGCGTTGTTCAGGCGTGAGTCTATTCATGATGAATTGCCAAACCAAACTGAGAATAAATCACTTGACAGCTGTTAAATCGGTCGCCATCTAGAAAAGTAATGCCAACTTAAAGTTTTATACCTCTATAAAAAACACCCTTTAGATTAAGAAACTTGCAACCAGTGTTGCAATCTATACTGTACACTTAGTTAGGTTTCCTATTTTAAATTCCTTAAACAAGAAACTTGTCATGGCCTGCATAAGTTTTTTATTTTATTGTCAACATGTTTTTTTTTTATCGGCGCACAACATGGGTGATGTGACAAGCTAGATTGTAATCCTGATTAAAAGGTTGTAATAACCAATTAAGCATGTAGTAAAGTTGATGTCCATCCTAATCGGCATGAGTTTCGTTTTATTTCGTTCTCTAGTTTCGCTAATCAATGTTTTCCAATTAAGGAGAAACAAGTTCTGGAATGATAGAGTTGCCATCTCTCGTTGTATAGTAACAACACTCTGTGCAAATGAATGGCATGCGTTTTTTATTGTGTGTAGAAGGGGAAACTTGTTTATTGAATCCCAGTTTCATGTTGCGCTTGCTGAGCTCTAATTCTGAATATAACTTCGCTTATGTTTCTCCATAAATTTTCGGTCCAGTATCGGCCATTACCAGCATGATATTGCCTTTGTTTGTAGACCCAATTACGTGTTCCAGAAGAAATCGAAAATGATTAACAGAGCGTAACATTTGATCCATGTTTGGTTTCTAGCTGATCTGTAATGCTCTCTAGATAAACAAAATTTTACTTCGCTGAATAGAGGTTGCTTTCCTAAGTTGCCGAATGCTGAACCTTGAAGGTCTTAAAAGAGGCCACACGTTCCAGGTGAAAAGAAAATTAAAAGGACGCACAAAGTAGCAAAGTAAGTCTCCCCCAATAGAGGACCAACAAAAAAAAGATTTATTCACTATTAATTTCATAATTTATTTATGTGGCCATAAACACAATCAAAAAAGAAGGAAGAAAGAAAAGTCCTTCCTTAAATCCTTCACACAAGATACCCATTTTGTTTGCTTTACAAAATATGCACTTGAGACAATTTTTCTTTCCTTGTTTTTCAATACGAAAAATTTATGAAAAATAAATGAATGTAAATCCTTAAAGGACGATTTCTCTTCTGTCTTTATAATGGAAACGTAAAAATATTTCATTTGAAGGATTATTTGTTGTTTTTTCTTTTTTTGGTGTTTTTCGTTTCGCAAGTGGTCAGGATAGTTTGGCTTGGCTTGGAGTTTTGTTGGACACAGTTTAAAATGTAGAAACTGAAAATGAATCAAATGTTCAAGTAATTCAAATAATAAAACTTATATTCTGTAATGAATGACAGGAGAAAACTTAAGGAAGAAACGTAAACGTAAGAATTGCTAAAAGTATGCTACACACTCGAGATGGGTTCGAAGTAAAGGAGACCAGGTGAATTAATTTTTTTTGGGTTCTAATTAAAGTCATAAAAGGATTACAAATAAATTGAATGAAGGTAGGCATTATGCATTATGCGACAAAACTCATTGCGAACGTGTCAATGAGGTTGAGTGCCACAAGAGCATGGAAGTATACATACATACATAATTGGCCATTACAGCCCTTCAGTCAGGATTACGGCCTAGCTTCTCACACCACTCATGTTGTGTGCCTTAATTTTATATTTGAGTGGCGGGACATACAGTTTAACGTCGACTCCGAGCGACAAATTTTGAGAAACTTTTTCATGGCAGGTTTATTTACTATCAGAGATTTTGCCAGATCTCGGCTGAGAGGAAGTCGCCGAAGAAATATTTTTTTTCATATTTCGCTTTGATGTCTGCCTTGGGGCTCGAACCCGGGCTTTACGTCTAATAAGCTAACACACTACCTACTAGACTACGGCGACTACAGCATGGCAGTATGGTCCTGCCAAAATTTTTGGGTATAGTTCATCTGGATATCACTATTGCCTGTACAATACCATGAACCCACTTTTGTTCTTGGTGTTAAAATCAACATACCGTACAGCGGCCATTATTATAACGGTTTATAGTCATCCTCCAACCAACCACCAATAGTAGTAGTAGTAGTCGTAGTAGTAGTAGTAGTAGTAATAGTAGTAGTAGTAGTAGTAGTCGTAGTATTAGTAGTAGTAGTAGTCGTAGTAGTCGTAGTAGTAGTAGTAGTCGTAGTAGTAGTAGTAGTAGTTAGTAGTAGTAGTCGTCGTAGTAGTAGTAGTAGTCGTAGTAGTAGTAGGAGTAATAGTAGTAGTAATAGTAGTAGTAGTAGTCGTAGTGTTAGTAGTAGTAATAGTAGTAGTAATAGTAGTAGTAGTAGTCGTAGTATTAGTAGTAGTAGTAGTCGTAGTAGTCGTAGTAGTAGTAGTAGTAGTAGTAGTAGTAGTAGTAGTCGTAGTAGTAGTAGTAGTAGTAGTAGTAGTTAGTAGTTAGTAGTAGTAGTTAGTAGTAGTAATAGTAGTAGTAGTAGTCGTCGTCGTCGTAGTAGGAGTAGTAGTAGTCGTAGTAGTAGTAGTAGTAGTAGTAGTAGTAGTAGTAGTAGTAGTAGTAGTAGTAGTAGTAGTAGTAGTAGTAGTAGTAGTAGTAGTAGTAGTAGTAGTAGTAGTAGTAGTAGTAGTAGTAGTAGTAGTAGTAGTAGTCGTCGTCGTAGTAGTAGAAGTAGTAGTCGTAGTAGTAGTAGTAGTAGTAGTCGTAGTAGTAGTAGTCGTCGTCGTAGTAGTAGTAGTAGTAGTAGTAGTAGTAGTAGTAGTAGTAGTCGTAGTTGTAGTAGTAGTAGTCGTCGTCGTAGTAGTAGTAGTAGTAGTAGTCATCGTAGTAGTAGAAGTAGTAGTCATAGTAGTAGTAGTAGTCGTCGTCGTCGTAGTAGTAGTAGTAGTCGTAGTAGTAGTAGTAGTCGTCGTTGTAGTAGTAGTAGTAGTAGTAGTAGTAGTCGTAGTAGTAGTAGTAGTAGTCGTCGTCGTAGTAGTAGTAGTAGTAGTAGTCGTCGTAGTAGTAGAAGTAGTAGTCATAGTAGTAGTAGTAGTCGTCGTCGTCGTAGTAGTAGTAGTAGTCGTAGTAGTAGTAGTAGTCGTCGTAGTAGTAGTAGTAGTAGTAGTAGTAGTAGTCGTAGTAGTGGTAGTAGTAGTAGCAGTCGTAGTAGTAGTAGTAGTAGTCGTAGTAGCAGTCGTAGTAGTAGTAGTCGTAGTAGTAGTAGTAGTAGTCTTCGTAGTAGTAGTAGTAGTAGTAGTAGTAGTAGTAGTAGTAGTCTTCGTAGTAGTAGTAGTCTCTTTTCCTGCTGACAAGCCAATGGCTTAGCGGGTTATATTAACCTTTTTATGTATTATATTAATGATAAAAAAGAAAAGTAGTAGTAGTCTTGGTAGTAGTAGTCTTCGTAGTAGCAGTAGTAGTAGTAGTAGATGCAGGAGGAGGAGGTTAAGAAAAGTCTTGCTACTGTAAATAAATATCGATTCAAAAAACCCATTTTTCTTTAACACTTTATTGCCAATATAGGGAGCTATAGAGCCTGTTTTCATTCTGTTGAGTACAATTGCCTTTCAGGTTAGTTTTATAATCAAAATTATACCTTGTATCCGACAATGCATAATAATTTTTAATTTTCAAACTAATTTAATAAATCTAGAGACCACTGTAGTCCATATATTACTTTGTCTGTATTGATTGTTATCGATTTTATATCAAAAAAGAAAAAAAGAAAAAATTAGTGACAAATCTATGAAATTCCAAACATTGTATTTCTATTGTATTGCATGGTATTTGTATTTGTATTTGTATTGGAGTAGGGTATACAATTTGTATTCATGATAAATTTTATTAAATAAGACAGACAGACTAATAAATATAATTGTGTGCGTAAGTGTTCCTCTCTCTCTCTCTCTCGCTCTCTGGCATATTTATTATGGTATGTTACTGGCTTTATTAAAACTCTCTTCCTTAATAAGTAGCTAAACGAATGGGTATGCATGTATGAGTGTGTGTATGTGCTTAAGTAAATAAAACACTCCTTTATTTTATGCATACATATGTATATATGTATGTATGAGCAAGTAATTGTAGATGTTTTTGTTAAGCATACTTAAAATACAAACACACATACATACATACGTTACACACAAGCATATCCAAAATTATTATGATTATTAGGAAAAAAAATATGAGAGAGAGAAAGAGAGGAAGAGAAAAAGACACAATAAAATAATGATAAAATATGATAATATTTGTTACCTGATATCATCTCCTTCAATTTAATGCTTTCTTTCCTGTTTTTCCTGCTTTCTTTTTTCTATTTCCTTCCTTTCATGGAATCTACCACTACCCTTACACATGCCGAAATTTGTATCATTTTTTCCCACAGGCATGTGTAATTTCTCTGGTCGCCCTGTGTACGTATGTACATACATATACTGGAGCATATTTAATGTTGTTTTAATGCTTACACTCAGCATATAAGCATTCATAATTACTGCTTGGTAATGTAAGGTAGAAGGTGGGAGGAGGGGTTGTAATAAGTAGAAGAAAAGGAAAGTTAAACATGAACCTGTAAACCTTATGTTGCTATTATTAAAGGAAAGAACAAATAGAAGCCTTTTTTGTGATTAAACAACTCTCAACGGATTGCCTGCCTGCCTGCCTGACTGTCTGTCAATTTCTACGCCCGAATACCTATCTGAATGCCTTGATTCGGGACATGAAAAATTGTCATTAAAAACAAGAAAAAATACAAAAAGACAAACGACAGAGAAAAAGAAAAAAGCAAAATAATCAGGCCATTAAAGTGTTGGCTAGAGTTGGGCTCATTATATTCCACTTTTGTTTGAATCTCATTTTAATTTCATTTCATTTTTCGTTTTTAAATCTTTTAATTTTAATTTTAACGGGATATGACGACGACTCCTTTTTAATTACCAAAGAAAACGAGACAAAGGCAATCATCGTAATGTGTAGTTGGGTGAGGAGGACGAAGGACATGTTTACAACCCGTAAAAAGCATACTTTAAGGCGTTATTAAATGAAGGAATTTAAAGCCATATGCAGTAATTTTTATTAAAATTTTAAGCCATTTAAGGCTTACCATGTATGTATGTATATGCTGGGCTTCTATTATATTTCATTTATGATTTAAGATTTTAAATTGTGTTTGTCATCGTTACATCCATCGTACATACATACATGAGTGTAATTAATATTAAAAATTGTCTCTTATTTGAAATGAAATTCTAAAATTCTCCAATTTTATAAACGCTACAAGGATAATAATGACTGTGCAACAAATAGATGTTATTTTGATATTTTACTCCGTAATGAAGAAATAAAAACTTTGATAGCAAAGGAAACGAGAGGTGTCGTAAAGACAGTATGCAACAACTCGCTTTAATGCTGATTTAAAATGATTTTGTTTGAGAAGAGTGTTAGCATTGCTCTCCCATCTAGGTCCAACAAACTTACAACTCATCGCCTTTGAACTCTGTTATTAGGAGAACTTTCTGGAACTTGTTTTGTATATGAAACTGCACTGGAACTCGAATATACTGAACAGAATGAAAAAAGCTTCGATTGGCTTGCTATGCTTGCCATAAAGTGTTGGAGAGATATTGGAGTCTGGGATATAGAATGACTTAGTGGATCCATGCATACGATTACCTAATGTGGTAAGCAACCTTTGGCAGAACAAGTCATCTTGACTTGATAGGATGGATATAAAGAACTGCCTGTTCTATTATTATTGATGCCCTGCGTTCTCCGTCCAAGTAATATCTCTCTGATACGCGGTTATAAGTACTGCTACGGATGCCATCTACGTCGACGTATCCCATCTACATATACATCTTCTAGTCAGCTTTTCGGCCGACTGGACAATAGCACGGATTGAATATCAGTCCTGGCTGAATTAGGAAACTTCATACAACCCTTCAGTCAGGATTACGGCCTAGCTTCTCAACCTTCAGGAATATAAATTACATGACAACACATTAGGACTTCTGGAGGAAGGGCAGAACGTGCATTCCGGATACAGAAAAATGAGGAAATGGTGTGACGCACTTCGGCAATGCTTCCATGCCACGTAGGGTTCGAAACTGGAAAAACGTGTGAATGAAGGCATTTCCTAATGCAGGCGGGTGCATTCGATAAGGCTACCGGTTTATTGTAGAATCTTTCACATTGAAGTGTCGACCATATGGCCAGTGATGATTATTAAGAATGAAAACATCTTCAGAAGAGATTTTACTACACCTTCCGATAGCCAAGCGACTGTTAAGGCAGTGGGATCTAATATAACGACTTCTAGAGATGGTCTACGAATGCCGCGAAGTTCAACTCAACTGGATATCGGAAAATATTAAAATTCGGGAAATTGTAGAGTGAATGAATTGACCAGATATGATACCAATCACATCATCATCAATCATATCTACCATAACGACCTCTTGAGACGATCTACGAATGCCGCGAAGTTCAACTCAACTGGATATCGGAAAATATCGAAATTCGGGAAATTGTAGAGTGAATGAATTGACCAGATATGATACCAATCATCGTACTTTCGGTTGACCCATTATGAATCTGCAAGCTTAGAATTAATAACACAATAATGATTTTGGTTACGGACAAAATAGCACACTTAACGTAATTACTGGAGCCACAACTGCACACCGTGTTCAGGGTACGACATGCACTGGTCATAGTCATATTGTCAATGATTATTGCAAGAGCTTTAGAGACGACAAAGAAGAGGAAAGTGCTGTTTTGTTAAGCGGGAAGGAATTATCTGGGTTTTCTTTAGAGTTGTTTGACAGATCTTGAAGGAAGCGTGTGTAGTATACTCTTCCTCATGAGAATAAATCGTGTCAAGTTCCACAGAAAAACTCCGTTTGCAACATTGAACATTTTTTACACTGTTTGTGCTTAAATTGACTTTAAAAAGGACTACAACTCTGCAAATGAAGGCGAGTGTAAAAGTATTTTACTAATGTGTTACAAATACTAGAAGTCGCCGTGGTCTAGTAGGTAGTGTGTTGGCTTATTAGACGAAAGGCCCGAGTTCGAATCCCAGGCCAGACATCAAAAACAAAATACAAAAAGTATTTCTTCGGCGACTTCCTCTCATCAGATTTCTGGCAAAAACTCTGAGAGTAAAAATTGCCATGAAAAGCTTCTCAAAAAAATCTGTCGTTCGGAGTCGACTTTAAACTGTAGGTCCCACCACTCACGTATAAAATTAACGCACACAACATGAGTGGTGTTGCGAAGCTAGGCCGTAATCCTGACGAAGGGTTGTAATGGCCGATTATGTTATATATATGTTATGTTACAAATACCATGACAAACTTTATATTCTCCCGCTGCCTATGGTAGCATAGGCCATAAACAGTAGCTTCCACAAATGATTACTATAACGCAGGCGCTTTAGAAAACCGTCCACATTTGTTTTGTTTTGATTTGTGGGTGAAAGTGTGTGTGTGTATGTGTGATTGTGCCTGAGTGTGTTTGCATGTCACTTGGTGTGTGTCAGTAGGTTAGAACTCTGTTTTGCTTTACGTAGTAAATATAGAACAACCGGATCAAAAAGAAACACACACACACTCACATACATGTGTACTGTTACAGCAAAGTAAAGAACAGGAGAAGGAGCCAAAGACGAACAACAACAGCTATTATAGTGTGTGATAAACAAAAACAACCACTTGCTTGATTCAGTTTTTCAGCTGATGATACGTAAACGAAACAAAAATAAACAAAAACAAACTACTGGAACTGCTAGAAAATAAAAAACACATTACAAACACACACTAGGAAGACCCCTTGTTATGTTATGTGTTATGTTCCCTACAAACAGTCAGTAGACATTTAGCCTTAGAACGGAACGGTTTATTTTCATATAGAGACCGACAAATATTATTTTAAAACGGCTAAAGAAACAGAAAAAAAAGCAAACAAACAAAGAAAAGAAGGAACATAACATTAAAACATTTAACGAAAGACAAACACAAATAAAAACGATTTTTTTCGGTTTCCTTTTTTTTCTATACATTTGGTCTTTGGATTTTTATTTCTACGTTACCAATTACAATAACAAAAAGAAAACAAAGTAAACAACATATAATGTAACTAACACGACTACTACCACTACAACTATTAGCACGACTACAACTCGTGAATAAGAAACGCATTCTCCATATAACTTAACTTAAACTAATACTTATGCAAAGAAGAAATAATACAAAAAAAAAATTAAATAAAAAAACAAATTCTACGCTTCAACTTTATTTACACTGAACGAAAAAGAAGGGCCCAATTTAAGGAAAAATAAAAATTTAAACAAAAAAAAAATTCAACAAAAATTTAAATAAAATAATTATAATAAATAAATATTAATTAATTAATATATAATAATAATAATTTAAAATCATACAAATAAAAATTGAATTGGATTTGCTGAAAACAGTACAAAGAAAATAAAAAAAAGGAAAAAAAAAATTTTGAAATAAAATTTGTATTTAAAGAAAATCTAATCTAATATAAAAAATACCACAACAACAACAACTGTATATCGCACATCATAAATGTGTAAAAGTATGCGTAAAACATGTTTCAAAATAAAACCATAAAAATAATGGTAACGGTAACAGCAAAGCTTTAACAATCATTACATTTATGCTCCACCAAAATGGAGTTCTATTGGAATTTTACACTCACAAACACATACATACATACCCAATCACATAAAATTTTATACAATATTTGTATGTACATTTACGAGTGCAAATATGTACACATGTACAGTATGGAGCAACATAAAGGCAACAAAAAAATTTATGAAAAATATAAATTAAAAGGGCTTTGCTCCTTGGTGCATAGAAAAGAAGAAACATTTCGAGCAGGATAATATTAGCCCTCAGTATAGAGGCTTTAAATGAATCCTTAAATTTAAATTATACATGTTTTTGGCTATGATCGCGCTAATCTAATGAGTCTTATGTTGTAGCTTACTACACGATAGCTAAAGAGTTCAAACCTTGGTTTCATTATCTTATAAAAAATATTTCTCTCAGTATCTTTTTCCAAAAAGTGTTTTGGTAATAGCCCTTACAGTAATTACTTGCCATGAAAATGCTTCTGCAAACTGTTGTTCAATGGTTATCGCTGCAACAGGCTATCAAACATTCGGTTTGAATGGAATCATTTTAACTTATATAGTCGCCGTAGTCTAGTAGGCAGTGTATTGGCTTATTAGACATGAGGCCTCGATTTAAACCCCCGGTCAGACATTAAAACTAAAAGACGAAATATTTCTTCGGCAACTGCCACTCACCAGATTTGTGGCAAAAATTCTGAGAGTAAAATAATTGCCTTGAAAAGTTACTAAAGAATCTGTTTTTCGGAATCGATTTTAAGTCCCGCCGCTCATGTATATTAGTAGCAGCAGTAATAGCAGTAGCAGCTGTAGTAGTACCAGCAGTAGTAGCAAATGTAGCTGTAGTAGCAATAATAGGAGTAGTTGGCCTATAGTACTAGAAGTAGTAGTAGCAGTAACAGTAGTCGCTGCAGTAGCAGTAGTAGCAGAAGCAGTAGTAGTAGCAGTAGTAGTAGAAGCAGTATTAGTAGGTGTAGAAGCAGTAGTAGCAGAAGCAGTAGTAGTAGCAGTAGTCATATAATACTAGCAGTATTAGCTGATGTAGTAGCAGCAATAGTAGCTATAGTAGTGGCAGTAATAAATAATTACACCCAACCTAAGTGGTGTTAGAAGTAGTAGCAGTAGTAGTAGAAGCAGTATTAGCAGGTGTAGAAGCAGCAGTAGCAGAAGCAGTAGTAGTAGCAGTAGTCATATAATACTAGCAGTATTAGCTGATATAGTAGCAGCAATAGTAACTATAGTAGTGGCAATAGTAAATAATTACCACCCAACATAAGTGGTGTTAGAAGCTAGGTCGCAATCCTGACTAAAGGGTTGTAATGACCAATTATGTATGTATGTACATATGCAAGCAAGCAACTAATCCCCTTACACAAAGCGAATTTGTATCAAAGTTTTCAAATTTATAAAATTAAGGAACTTCACACGTCTAAAGAATTTTGAGCTCTGTTGTAAACCAGAGGGAATAAGATCTACAGCGAATACTACAGAAAGGTCAGGTAGAGCCGCCACTACTTTAGAAATTTTAGAATTGAATTACCAGAGAGTTTTTCCACACTACTTACAATTCAATGTGGACAGAAAGCGATAAATAGACCTGCTATCATACTAGCATCTACTACAGTGGATCTACTGCTCTCAATAGTAATTACTTTGGAGCAGTACTGTGATATTTTAAAAGAGAATTATTCTCACACCTGCATTTATGATTATTTTCTATTCAATTCTTGTTTTGATAACCTTAAACACTCGATTTGCTTGTTTTTCTACAGTACAAATAGTCCAATTCAAGCTTAAAACAGTGTGACCTTAGTAGAGAAATATTCATTCTGTTGCTTTTACTGTAAATATTCAACTACAATCACTGCATTTCATGCTCTCGTCAATGTTTCTATTTCAATAATACTATGTAAACAAACAATATAAAAATCTCTTTGTGTGCGTCTATGTATGTATGTGTATGTGTTAGTGAACAAGTGAGTTTTCAAGGTGCTGCTTGCTGGCTGGCTGGTAGCTCTCCAAAAGGTTAAAGTAACACAATAATTGAATGCATTAACAGAAGTTTTGTGAAAAAAAGAAATTTCAAAAGTATATGAGAGAGAGAGGAAGAGAATGAGAAAAGTAAACAAGTGAGAAGAAGAAGAATAAAAGAAATTGAAACAAAATATTCAACACATACCACGAAAATTTCATTGCGTATATGGACGTAAGGATAACAAGCATAAGCACAGCAGTTTTTAATTAAAAAATAATTTTAAATACTTCAACACACACACCACACGCATTAAATCAATAGTTTTGTGTGTGTGTTTAAAGTTCTCAATGGAATTCAAACAACATTTCTGCTGAAGGATTTATAAAAACCAAGAAACAAACGGAATTATAAAGTAAGTTTGGTTTATTGTATGGAATATATGATGTATTGTAACATTTTTAGAAAAATTAAAACAATTTTTTCATTTACATTCTAAGCCCAAAAAGTTCGTTACTTTTTCTAAAATTTTATAAATTTCTCATGAAGTGTAACGGGCGTGAGTGTTTAACAATATAAACATTTTAAAACTTTTTTTTTGAATCCGAAAATTATTTTGTGGCCGTATTAAATGGCTGCTGGATTCAATGGATGTAACGCAGATTGGCCGAATTTGGTTGGAGCGGAATGTCGCTTTCATTTGAAGTGTAACGGGTGTGACAATTTTATAATATAAAAAAATTGAAAACTTTCTTTCTTTAAATCGCAAATTTTAAAATGAAAACTATTTTGTGGCTATATTCAATACACTGTTAAACACTATTATGTGAGGCTTGTTAGTCAAAATTTGATTGCAGCAGTATTTCGCTTTCTCTTGAAGTGTAACGAGCGTGACTATTTTACAATATAAAATATTTTAAAATATTTTTTTTTTATAAATCACAAATTTTAAACCGAAAACTATTTTGTGGCTATATTCAATGGCTGTTAAACCCAACCTACAGCCATGGACATTAAATTAGCACAAAACTTCGTCATAAAAACAATCATATTTTTTATAGTATTTTAGGTCTACTCATAAAAAATGTAAACATAGGAACTTAAAATACATATTCTTCTTTAAAAAGAAACAAACATTTTTACGATATTGCCAGTCGTCTGCTCATTAAGACCTTCAACATATCAAACGCCAGATTTTAGCTGGACAGTAAAATAGCACAAATTCAAATTTCTGGAATAAAAATGATGTGCTTTAATAAATAGTAAAAATATTAATGTTTTCAGCTTATTTGATTAATATTTAGTAGAGTATCCCCTATTTTCAAGAGCCGCGTGGCATCTATGGGACAATGTTCTTCTGGAAAGTTCTTTGGGAATCGGGTACCAAGTGTCCCGTATTCCAATGCACAAATCGTCCAAATTTTTGTACTTTTGTTGAGCAATTGTACATTTCACATCGTTCAATCGAGTTTAAGTCAGAACTTTGCGCCGGCCAGTCTAAAACGGCAATGTGGTCTTCATAAAACCAATCCTTTGCCTGCTTAGATGTGTGTTTGGGGTCACTATCTTGCATGAATATGAATAAAACTGACATGTATTTAAAAGCTTATGGTTCCATTTTGTTCTTTATATTGTCCAAATACTGATAACAGTCCATTTTTTCATTAATTTTTACAATGGGACTTACACCGTGTCTTGAAAACGCTCCCCGCACCATTGTGTTTCCTCGAACATGTGTTATGGTCCTTTGAGCATAGCGTGGATTGAATGTCTGACATTTTGGCCAATGAACAACCACTCTACCATCCGGTCCCATACGATTTACCTTTGTTTCATCACTCCAAAATATTTTTTCCAGAATGGGAGGCCTTTAGCATTGTGGATGCGAGCAAACGTTAAACGCTTGAGTATATTTTTCTTTTCGTAGAAGTGGCTTCTTTCGGCAAGAGCGTCCAAAGAGCTTTTGTGATTAAGAAGTCGTTATAGGAGCCTGCCCGATAAATTTAACCTGAATTGGTAGTTAATTTCGTTCGAAATATCGCGTGACGACATGAAAGGCTCCTTCTTTGACTTCCGGACAATAGCACGGTCAACGATTTCGGTTTGTTTTCTTGACACGTGGCCTTCAATTTTTGTTTTTAGCGACATTATTATGTTTGGTTTGAAGGAAATGATGGCGTTATAAATCATTTTTTGCTAGCAATTCAAAATTTCGGAAATTTCAGCCAGCTTTTTCCCATCATGCCACAAGTTAACGATAATGCGCTTCTCCTCTGGTGAGTAATCTTTTCCACGTACCATTTTATTCAAAAATTACTTCAAATGCCACAAAATTAAAAGAATATACCGTAAGAATAACAAACAAAACTTGTACCTAAAACACTTTTAGGCACTTTGTGCTAATTTACTGTCCAGCTCGAATTTAGGTACCGATACAAATTAGCAGTCAAAACAAAAAATATATACGATAATGGTAATATTTTTTGTTAAACAACAGTTAGATGTCATCGTGCAACATTGCAGACCAAAACAATTGGCCTAATTACGTACAAATGAAAAAAAAATCACAATCAATGTATATATGGATTTTGTGCTAATTTAATGTCCATGGCTGTATGTGGGGCAGATTGGTCAAAATTTGCTTGGAGCAGTATTCCGCTTTCTGTTCAAAGGCGGAAGATTTCAAAAAGTCACAGACTTATGAATTGCACTCATACATGTACAAATAGCCTGGAATAATAATTTGTAAGATGTTGGTTCTTATGCCGTCGAAAATATTATGGGAATTTTGAAACATTTTTCAGAATCTTCTTCGTATAGGATTTTATGAAAAAAAAAATCAAATTATGACAATGAAAGTGAAAACATAATTCGAGAAAATGTCCGATTAAGTCATAAAAAGTGCCTAAATGTGTCCACGATATTTTATTGCACTCATATTTGTGCCCTTTAATGGCGAGACATTGAAGAATCAGGTTGTAAAATTTGTCCACTTTCCACTTTGTCCACAGATAACCTTTGATTTGCTATGTTAAACTAACGCACTAATATTCGGAAACACTATATGAAGTTACAAAATACGCTGAAGACACTATTCCCCTCTCCAAATCCTAATGGTTTCGAATAAAACGGGTGCCACAATTGTACGCTCGGAGGTAATTTAAAAGAAATTTCCAGAGAAGTTTGAAGATTGTGTCAGAATTGAGTATAATTTCTGAAAAAAAATTCCTCTCCTTTCGTCAAACAACTCCAGTGCCGACGAAATAATTCTGGTGCAAGCTTCACTCTGTTTTTTTCTTGTCATTATTTTTCCTGATATTGGCTTATATTTTATTCGTATGCATGTATGTGTGTAACAGTGTGTGTATATGTATGTGATTGTATTTGTTTATGCATTTATTTTGGTAAAATATTGCCTCGTTTTTCTATTTTACCATTAATAACCTGCAGTATTACCAGCTTATTTGGTATTCAAATAAACCTGATTAATTTTGCCTGTTTTTTTTTCTTGTTCTTGCTGTTATTTTACCATAATAATAACCAATTTTTTGTTCGATACGTTTTTAGGTCAATATTAAAGCAAAAAAAAAAAGGAAAACGAATTTAAGCCAACAAGGCATACAATTTTCATAGAAAAAAAGGAAGTAAAATTAGAGAATAAACTCGATTTTTTATTATGACTGGTATTTTTTTTCGATATATTTTAAGAGCTGATTGCGAGATTACCAAAATTGGTAATTAATACAGGTGTGTACAGTACACAATTCTACTGAATTCTATAAAGCGTTGACATGGATTTCACATGCATAAGTTGACTTAAGTTTGAATATTATTTAGACACAAAACTGTGCTTTTTATTGGGGGGTTGTCATCTTTCTTCCGCTAACAAGTGTTGATCTAGAAGTTCCTTCGTTTCATAACTATTTCGTACACCCAATAATCTAAGTCGTTTTATGCCTCTTACAATATATTCAATTTGGTTTTCTGTTTGGGGAGAGCGTAACAGAATATTGTTACATTTTTACCTTTTAAAAAAGGTTAAAAATATGAGCTCGTCGATTGCAAATAAAATAAAAATAAATTTGGTGTTTGGTTTTAATTAAAATTTTCTATTATTCGCACAATTCTGTGTGACACTGTTCACAACTTGATGTAAACAACAACAATTGCTTTTCTTTGTTATTCCTTTGTTTACAGCCTTTGCATAAACAATAACAATCACTAAGCAATTATACATCAGTTCTTTGTAACGGAGATCTTTAAACCACGATTACTCTTTTTAAACGTACCGCGTCTTCACACAAGACTGACTGAACTTCACTGACTCACTCGCACGCTCTGACAGAGTAATAGTGTAATGAATGTTCTTGGATGCGAATGTTCGTGGATTCACCTTCTCGAAATCTCTCTAAACATCTTTGTTTCATTATTTTCGTTTGTGTATTTTGTTTACATTTATTCTTGTAGTGTTTGTTATTGTATTTTTGTTTACTTGCTTACCAATTTTTATGCTGGTGTTTGCTGTTGTATTTTTGTTTACTTGTTTACCATGCTTAATGCTGGTGTTTGTTGTTGTATTTTTGTTTATAATTTTAATATTAAGCGTCTAGATTTTTCATTTTCGTAACAATGTTATAACACTAATAAGGCCATGATTTATGCAGACACCAGTGAGAAATATTCCATCCTTCATGATCTAATGCTTTCCATAAGGTCTTGTCAAAAATTTATAGCAACAAAGTCTCTCTCTTTAAGTCCACTAATGGTTGATCTTTAAAAGGCAAAATAAAATTCATAACAACCTGTGTATATATATATGGCTATAATGCTATGCATTGCATCCTCTTTCCTCTTTTTATTTTTGTTCCACAGTTTTTGTATTTAAATGAGGAAAAAAAGAGAAATGAAATTCATTAACAATTGATGAATAAATAATAAAAATATTGGTTACTTTATGAATATATGAATGAAATGAATGTAATCAGTTAAAAAAGTGGTCACAAAATGTGACAAAATAACCAGAAAATAAAAAAAAATGCAAACAGCACATGGCATCATGATGGCATAACAAATGGATATGAAATCTAAACGAAATTTTCAATGCAACGAAAGAGAAAAAAGAACATTAAAAAAATAATACGAAAATGAAAAATTATACAACAAATATTTGTTTTTTCTGGCATTATACGTGTGTGTGGCATGCAATTCCATGTGATTTTTATGAATTTTTTATTTTTCAAATGAATTTTGGAATTTGAAATTAATCTTGAACGTAATTTGCATGTCATAGTATTTTTGTTCTGCGTGATGTTTTTGCTTTTTATGCTTCAAGAGAGTGTAACGATGAAAACAATACATACATGAAAATAATAAAATTTCATTTTAAATGCATTTCTTTTGTTAAGAAAAAAATCTAAATTTTAATCGAAAAATATTAAGGGAATGTGATTTGAGCGAGCATTCGTATGTCTTTCCATAATGAGTTCGTTTTTAATTACATTTTTTTCTAAGAGAAATAAATGATGAAACATTTAATCAATCTGACGAAACTTAATCAAAATTATGAAATTTTGTTCTCATGTTTAATTTTAAATTTTATACATGACTGGCGAGACCTACATTTTAAGTCGACTCCGAACTACAGATTTTTTTTAGAAACTTTTCATGGTAATTTTATTTATTCTCAGAGTTTTTGCCAGAAATCTGCTGAGAGGAAGTCGTCGGAGAAATATTTTGTCTGACTTGGGGTTTGAACCGTGGCCTTACGTCTGATAAGCCAACATTTCCACTACGGCGACTTCTAAAGGGTGTTTTTTATAGAGGTATAGAACTTTAAGTTGGCATTACTTTTCAAGATGGCGACCGATTTAACAGCTGTCAAGTGATTTATTCTCAGTTTGGTTTGGCAATTCATCATGAATAGACTCACGCCTGAACAACGCTTGCAAATAGTGCAATTTTATTTCGAAAATAATGGTTCTGTGCTGAAAACGTAAAGCGCACTATGTCCATTTTATCGTCGACAAAATCGTCCATCAGAGCAGTTAATTCGATTAACCATGGAACGTTTTCGCACCACATTTACTCTTATTGATAACTCGCATCCCCAGAGGCGCTGTACGGTGCGTACAGAAGAAGCTATTGCTGCTGTAGAGCGTAGCATTGAGGAAGACCCGAATGAGTCCATCAGTCAATGGTGATCGGTATAGAGCCATGATTACTAACTTTTTCATTCCTGAATTGAATAACCATGATGTCCAGGAGATGTGGTTTCAACAAGACGACGCAACATGTCACATAGCTCGTGCCACAATAGATTTATTGAAAGACACGTTTGGTGACCGCCTAATTTCACGTTTTGGACCCGTAAATTGACCTCCAAGATGACACCGCTAGACTACTTTCTGTGGGGCTATGTAAAGTCATTGGTCTATGCGGTAAAGCCACAAACGCTTGACCATTTGGAAGGCAACATTCGCCGTGTTATTGCCGATATACGGCCACAAATGTTGGAAAAAGTCATCGAAAATTGGACGTCCAGATTGGACCACATCCGCTCCAGCCGTGGCGGTTATATGCCAGAAATCATATTTAAAATGTAATGCCACAAGATTATCTTTCGGATAAATAAAATTCATGTCAAACGAATAATCCATCGTTGTTTTACTGCAACTTAAAGTTCTATACCTCTATAAAAAACACCCTATATAACATACTTTATTATCACATTATTTGCCCTATGTAAAGTAACTTTGATTAGTGTTTAAAGATGCCAAGTTGTAGACAACTAGACGAGGTATAGCGGACAAATAAAAAGTCGCATAGACAACTAGACATGTGTAGACAACTAGACAGACAAGTCATAGGAGACAAATAAAAATTCGCATACAATCAGCGAATATTTGCCTGACGTGACTACCGAGAAGGCGTTGAAGCAGGCATTATTTTCTGTTTCTCCAACGTTAAATTAAAAGTACTGCTACTCATGGTAAAAATTAACGCATTAAATACCGGTACTCTGTGCAGCTAGGCCGTAATCCTCCACAAATGTTGCATGTTGGAAGGGTTACACATGAAAGAAAAAATCACAAAAATTAAAAACAAATTGTTTTATTTTTCAAAGACTTATTAACTGTTCTGGTACATATGTGTAATAACATGACGTTATTAGTGATTACAAGCCTTCAGACAGGATTACCACCTAGCTTCTCACATATATAGTATATTCACGATACAAATTATTCAATCAATATATGCACGTCTTGTGTTTGAATATTTATTACTCCAGTTCATTTTTAATCAACTTATTGTACAACTAAAATGATAAAAATGAATCGAACAGATAACAACAAAAAAATCCATCCAATCCATACCTTATCTCTATAATAGATTTACATATACAACCGTATAGGTCTTATATGTATATAAGAACGTTTGATTGTTTGTTTGTTTGTTTGAAAACTCTGTAACTCTGATGTAAGTAACTACATCTGCCTAGCGATAATCTAAAAATCTTATGGCCTTATTGTCTAATAACAAGGCTGATGATTACAAGAAGAGGACACATATTCTTTATTCCTTGAGTCGCACGATTATTCACCTCAGTATTGTGTGTGATGGCAGAATCCACGGTTTGCAGGAGTGGGGTCCGAGTAAGAGAGGAGGTTATCATTTACCTCATGTTAGGGCCCAAATCCTGTTATGAGATGGTGGAACCTCTTAATTCTTTATAGCGCTTGCCCGAAAATGTAGTTATTTCACCTACATGTCCCTTGTAGGTCCCGCCACTCGTGTAGGAAATTAACAAACACAACATAAGTGACGTAAGAAGATAGGTTGTTATCCTGGCTAAAGGGTTGTAAGGGCCAATTATGTATGTAATGTCGTGGTAGCGTGAAGCATAGTGGGCGACTTCCTCTCAGCAGATTTATGGCAAAAACTCTGAGAAGTCTCTTAAAAATCTGTCGTTCGGAGTAGATTTTAACTATAGATTCCGCCACTCATGTATAAAATGAACGCATACAACATAAGTGACGTAAGAAGCTAGGTCGCAATCCTGGCTAAAGGGTTGTAATGACAAATTATGTATGTAATGTCATGGTAGCGTGAAGCATAGCGGGCTAGGATTAATTTTTTTTTCATAAAAAACACGAAAAGAAGAAAAAATCTGATAAAGAAATTATTTATCACCCTTAGACACATTGACAATTCGAATAAATTATTAATGAAATCATGAATAAATAGACAATGACACTCGCTTTCGAGCCCATAGATATATTCTGAAATAGAAATCAGCTCTTAATCTATAAAAAGATAAAAAAATAATAAAAAACGAGAAAAATATATTTCAATTTGTTTATTTAACACAAATTTTCATAAAAAACACAAAATTATTAGACAAGTTAAAATGGCAGCAGCCGAAAATAAAAACCAATTTTGTTTTTGCAAAGTGCTCGATTAAAAAAAAACAAATTAAAAATAAACAAAAACAATTTGTTCCCAACTGATTTAATTTTTTTCTTATTTTTTTTTTTAAATGTTTGGCATTTTCGTCATCATAAAATGACACATCGTTGGTATAAAAATTGAAAATGAAACAACAACAACAACAACAAGAAACAAACAAATCATCGCCAAAATTGAAAAATATATCTGCGTTCGCTGGTAGATAAAATTAAAAAAAATGTCTGTGACAACAATTGTTTCAGCTGCTTGGCAAAGATCAAGCACGCGTTCAATGTTTCTTAAAAGAAGAGGAAAATTTATTTCAAATTTAAAACCAAAAGGATAAAAATAAAAAAGATTTCAGATTAAAAATAAAAAATAATGAAAATCTCCTAGAGACATATTAAAATTTGTAGAATCGTGGGTGCTGTTTGAATACTTTTTTTCTTCTTGGAATTGAATAAAATCCGCTTTCAATATTTGCAGAAATTTGTTTTAAATACCAATTAATAGATCGTAAAAGCATGTGGTCTTACTCACCGTAGTCTAGTAAGTAGTGTGATAACTCATTAGACGTGAGGCCTCGGTTTAAACCCCAGGTCAGACATCAAAACGAAAATATGAAAAAATATTTCTTCGGCAACTGTCTCTCAGCAGATTTTTGGCAATAACTCTGACAGAATAATATTGCCTTGAAAAGTTATTCAAGAACCTGTTGCTCGGATTCGATTTTAAGCTCATGTATTAACAGCAGTAATAGCATTAGTAGCTGTAGTAGTAGCTGTAATAGCAGAACCAGTAGTAATAGCAATTGTAGCTGTAATAGTAGCACTAATGGAAGCAGTTGTTCTATAGTACTAGCAGTAGTAGTAGTAGCTGTAGTAATAACAGTAGTAGCAGCAGCAGGAGTGGCACCGGCAGTAGTAGCTGCAGTAGTAGCAGTAGTAGTAGCAATAGTAGTAGCAGTGGTAGTAGCAATAGTAATAGCAGTAGTAGTAGCAATAGTAGTAGCAGTAATAGTAGCAATAGTAATAGCAGTAGTAGTAGCAATAGTAGTAGCAGTAGTCGTATATAACCAGTAACAGTGGTAGCAGCAATAGTAATAGCAGTAGTAGTAGCAATAGTAGTAGCAGTAGTAGTAGCAATAGTAATAGCAGTAGTAGTAGCAATAGTAGTAGCAGTAGTCGTATAGAACTAGTAATAGTGGTAGCAGCAGTATACTAGCAGTAGTAGTATCAATAGTAGTAGCAGTAGTCGTATAGAACTAGTAATAGTAGTAGCAGCAGTATACTAGCAGTAGTAGTAGCAGAAGTAGGAGCACCAGTAGTAGTAGCTGTAGTAGTAGCTGTAGTAGCAACATCACTAGTAGCACCAGCAGTAGTAGTAGCAGTAATCGTATAGTGCTAGCAGTAGTAGTAGCAGCAGTATTAGCAGTAGTAGCTGTATTAGTAGCAGTTGTAGTAGGAGTAATCGTATAGTGCTAGCAGTAGTAGTAGCTGTAATAGTAGCAGTTGTAGTAACAATAGCAGTAGCAGTAATCGTATAGTGCTAGCAGCAGTATTAGCAGTAGTAGCTGTAGTAGTAGCAGCAATAGTAGCTAGGTTGTAATCCTGACCGAAGGGTTGTAATATTCAATTATGTATGTAACCTCAAGCAGACCACGAACTTCTGTTCTAAAGCGATATTTTTTTTTGGCTTCAAGAATGAGGTTATGTTTCGATGTCATTATAAATGCAATACAGTGTGACCTAATTGGCACGATTGGTTGCAGCTGTCGAACCTATTGAGTAGGTTTTCGGCTATTTCTCATACAATTTGGTTTGCTAAACTTTCATGAAAAATTTTTAATTAAAACTCCTCACTTGTTTTAAATGGTTCAGCGTATCTAAATCATCTACAAATGCCAAATATGTATGCTAATTTATTATGCATTGTGTAGGGTGTAGGGACTGTAATTGTATTTTTTTTTGTTTATTTTCAATAAAATCCATTAAACCACTGAAGTGAAATTTTATACTTTTGCATCCATTTCCATAAGCCGAGCAAATTGAAAGCAATTCGTTAAAAAAAACGGAAAATAAATGCCAAACCATTTCAAAACCTTAATGAGAAAGAGAGCGAATCCCTATAAAATTTAAAGCAGGATTAAGAAATAAAAATAATCGGGGACTAAAAACAAATTTTATTGTGAAAATAAAACCAAAAACAGAAAAAGAGAAGAAGAAAGAAAAACAAAAATTAATTGGAAATCACTTGTAAGTGTTTAATGTTTAGCGCGTGTCTATAATTGATGTTTAACAATGGCAACAATAGCAATACATATTAATATTGTAACAACAATTACAATTATATTTATTAAAATTTATTTAGAAAATGTAAATCATTGTTAAACAAATACAACAGAAAACAATTGCAAATTAATTTTCTACCCCTCCGCAATTACTATGGAAATAGCCAAGCATTCAAAAGGAATTCTTATAACTTCTGAAGGAAAGAAATTCAAAATTTTTTATTTTGATTTTTATTTTTATTTCCTTAGAATTTTTGATGTTTCTTAGAATTGTTTTCCGTTAAAAGAAATACAAATTGAGTGGGATAACAGTGTAGGAATATTGAAAAATTAAAAGCAACAGAAACTCAGAAGCAGATTTAAAAAGATTGCTTAAATAAAACTCATTGCTAAAAATGTAGGGATGTAATGTGAACCACTTACAGGTTTCAAAACCGCGTCGATCTGGCAAGGCTGTCAGCTGTTAAACATCTTCCATATGGTGTGGCATTTATTGGGAAAAAAATGGGATTGTCGTTTAACAACCGAAGATTCCGTATAAATCTTTAAAACTCACTACCGATGCGATTATTCAAACGTATGGTAATTTTTCGAGCTTTACGGGGTGATTAGGATCATCATAATGGACCTACTGTGAAATAAATTGTCACGATTATAAAGAAATCTTCTGAGATTGAAATCTTCAGTGTACACACTGTGGAATGTATAGCTTCAGTTTGTAAAAATATCGCAGATAATCGGAACTTCAGTCGCCGTAGTCTATTAGGTAGTGTGCTGGCTTATTAGACGTCAGGCCACTGTTCAAGTCCCAGGTTAAATCATCTCAGACATAGTACAATTATGAACTGGATGGTATGTGGATTCAAGAAGATGGTGCCAGAAGCCATATAACACAACCGATAATGGCTGTACGAGCATATGAAAGTCAACTTTCGCTTAGTTATCGTTGAGACACCGCCCGAAATGTAGGAAAACTAGACGAATAGAAAAAGAAAGTTTGCTGAAATAGAAACGAAAGTTACAACAAACCCAGAGGCAGTTATTTAGATGACATTGTATTGCGTACAAAAGAGAGAGATAGAGAGTGTTTCATCGACATCATAGCTTTCTGCGTGTCTTATTTTACTTTACATTTGAAACCGCAATATGGGTAAACCTGTAGTTATAATAACCAAAATTGTTTGAAATATGCATACATACACATATAATTGGCCATTACAACCCTTCAGTCAGGATTACGACCTAGTTTCCCACACCACTTATGTTGTGTGCGTTAATTTTTTTTATACATGAGTGGCGGGACCTATAGTTTAACGTCGACTCAGAACGACAGATTTTTGAGAAACTTTTTCATGGCAGGTTTATTTGCCAGAAATGTGCTGAGAGGAAGTCGCCGAAGAAATATTTTTTTTTTTCATATTTTCGTTTTGATGTCTGACCTGGAATACGAATCCGGGCTTTACGTCTAATAAGCCAACACACTACCTACTAGACTACGGCGACTTCATGAAATATGGCTTTGGAAAAATAAGAAATTTTTGTAAAAAGAACTGCTCAAATTATAAATATCAACCCTCGTATTATGTTACAACACTTTCATTAATTAGCATTTTTATCACTTATCAATGATCTATTTTTGTGTGTGTAAAGTATTGATTAATTTACATGACACACTTTTACACAAGCTCGGTGTGTAGTGCAGTGAAAAAAATCCAAAAATAATCGAATAAAAAAAAAATAAAATCATTACCCCATACAGTAGTTCCTTTCAACCCCCCTCCCCCACCTTCATTATCAATAATTATAATCTGAAACTTTTTTCATAAGTTTTCACGCAAAACAATTCACTTAAACACGTAGATTCACATTAAATTCCGAAAACCCTGAAAGAGTGGGGAAAAGTTTATTACTTTGATTGGTAGCTCTAACTTTTCCTAGTCGGTCACATTAACTGACTGACATTGGTTGTGTTAACTAATCAACAAACTATTGATCCTGAAATTACCAAACATTTCTTGTATTTCATATGAAATCAAATCAAATAAAAGCGAGAGAGAAAAAGAGAGGGAAAAAACAAAAGGAAAGGAAACAAAAAAGAAATCGTGTTAGAAAAGCAATTTGTTTAATTATTTCCATCACATTAATCTTTCATGTCCATTACTTTTGTTAATTTTCACCTTTTGAACTCTTCGCCTTTTACCTCTTGCTCACGTTCATCCCATCACAATTTAAATGTTTTGAACTAAAAATGCCCAGGAAGCCATATCACAACACGTATAATGATCAGGAGCAAAGTATTGGAAATTTTTGTAAATTGAACTAAGAGAAGTACCTATCACACTGAGCGTGATACTGCATCTTTTTATGGAGGATTTACCTTTAAATAGAATATTGTTTTGATTTTACCTTTTAAAATCGTTTAAGATATAAGCTCGTAGATTGCAAATAAAATAAAAATTAGTTTGCTGTTAGGTTTTAATTAAAATTCTTTATTATTCGCACAATTCTGTGTGCCACTGTTTACAACTTGATGTAAACAACAACAATTGCTTTTCTTTGTTATTCCTCTGTTTATACCCTTTGTATAGACAATAAAAATTAACAATCACTCAGCAATTGTTCGGCAGATCTTTGTAACTCAGATCTTCATTTCAAAAATGTGATAATAAAATGCAATAATTGAAGATAGTTTTATTAAAATGAATTAAAATAAATAAAAATATTTATTTAATCGGATAAAAAATTGGACCTAGTGTGGCAAATGGTCCTAGTGGGCTCGATAGCCATAGTCTTAAGACTTCCAAAACAGTTTTCCTTACGAATGGGCTCTGCTTGGACCTGAGATATAGCCGTCGAAGCTAATTGATGTCTTCAAATAAGCAACAAAGGCAAAATCGGATAAAAAATGGACCTAGTGATGAAACGGACCCAGTGGGCTGGATAGCCATATTCTCCAGGATTCCACAACAGGTTTCTTTATGGTCGTGCGTTACGTGGAACCGGATATATGATAAAGTGCTCTATGTAAATACGGATAAAAATTAAAATTTACTTAAATGGTTAAAATTTTAATAATTCTCATTGAGTTCATTTGCATTTATATGTATATATATACAACAAATTGTCGTATTTTTCGCAAGTTGTATTTTTTTGGTAGATGACTTGCACTTTTTTTCTTGTTGATGACTTGCATTTCTTGGTCGATGATTTGCATTTTTCTTGGACGATGACTTGCATTTCTTGGACGATGACTTGCACTTCTTGGTTAATGACTTGCATTTTTCTTGTTCGATTATTTGCATTTCTTGGTTAATGACTTGCATTTCTTGGTCAATGACTTGCATTTCTTGGTCAATGACTTGCATTTCTTGGTCAATGACTTGCATTTCTTGGTCGATGACTTGCATTTTTCTTGGTCGATGATTTGCTTTTCTTGGTCAATGACTTGCATTTCTTGGTCAATGACTTGCATTTCTTCGTCAATGACTTGCATTCCTAGGTCGCTGACTTGCATTTTTCTTGGTCGATGACTTGCACTTCTTGGTTAATGACTTGCATTTCTTGGTCAATGACTTGCATTTCTTGGTCAATGACTTGCATTTCTTGGACGATGACTTGCATTTCTTGGTTAATGACTTGCATTTCTTGGTCAATGACTTGCATTTCTTGGTCAATGACTTGAATTTCTTGGTCAATGACTTGCATTTCTTGGTCGATGACTTGCATTTTTCTTGGTTGATGATTTGCATATCTTGGTCGATGACTTGCATTTTTCTTGGACGATGACTTGCATTTCTTGGTCGATGACTTGCATTTTTCTTGGTGGATGATTTGCATTTCTTGGTCGATGATTTGCATTTCTTGGTCGATGACTTGCATTTCTTGGTCGATGACTTGCATTTTTCTTGGTCGATGATTTGTATTTCTTGGTCAATGACTTGCATTTTTCTTGGACGATGACGCATTTTTCTTGGACGATGATTTGCATTTCTTGGTCTATGACTTGCATTTTTCTTGGACGATGACTTGCATTTTTCTTGGACGATGGTTTGCATTTCTTGGTCTATGACTTGCATTTTTCTTGGACGATGACTTGCTCTTCTTGGTTAATGACCTGCATTTTTCTTTTACGATGATTTGCATTTCTTGGTCGATGATTTGCATTTCTTGGTCGATGACTTGCATTTCTTGGTCAATGATTTGCATTTTTCTTGGTCGATGACTTGCATTTTTCTTTGTCGATGACTTGCATTTTTCTTGGTCGATGTCTTGCATTCTTCTTGGACGATGATTTGCATTTCTTGGTCGATGATTTGCATTTCTTGGTCGATGACTTGCATTTTTCTTGGACGATGACTTGCATTTCTTGGTTAATGACTTGCATTTCTTGGTCGATGACTTGCATTTCTTGGTCAAAATTCTATGAAATACAATTATGTATCAAAAGTGATACATAAGCTAGAATTATGAAGTTTTTTTAAGGCTCAATCTACGGTTAAGTCTGATTTTGTAGCAGAATAAACAAAAAATTTATTTTCTTCAAAATTCTTATTAAAAAAATTAAATAAAATAAGTAAGCCTGCCAGTTCTTTATGTAAATTTCTAAGCAAATCTTTATTCACTTTCCCTAATTGTTTAAGTTGTTGGCACAAATCAAATTTGAATATATTTTAAGAGACTATAAAATCCATGCCATGCCATCAATTGGTTGCTTAACAATCCTAAGACACTTTTATGGCTATGAACTCTTGGCTAAACAGCAGAAAAAAGAGGAAAAACAAGAGAAGAATAAGAAAATAAAAATTAAATTGTTTAACGAACATTAATACAATGATTCCCGAGATACTGAATTCTTTTGTGTCTGCTACTCTCAGCACCACTGGTCTCGGTACGCAATATGCTAATGAGATATCAGACAGAGAGATTGAATAAAAACCACGAACATATTCATTCAATTGTTGTTGTGTGCAGGGTCCACAACGACATCCGTGAAAATTTATGGTTTTGCCATGAACAAAACGACCGAACGGCAAACGCATCAGAAGGAAGCATTTTTAAATGTTTATTAAGCATTTAAGAACATGACAATGACAATGATAACAAAAAAAAGAAAAGAACAAAGATGAGAACAAAAAAAAAAAATAAATAAAATTTCACGCAAAACAAATTACAGACAATTATTGTTGTTGTTGTTGTTGTTGCTGTTGTTTGTTGCACACTTGTGGGCCGCCATAAATTTGCCTTAAAACAGGCATTAATGGTTAGTAACACTTGTAGTTGTTGTATTTGTAGTTGTTGTGAAGAAATAATAGGCAATAAAACCCGCCCAAAATGAGTTTTTAATTTCCGAGTATTTAATAGGGTTTTACGTTACAGTGGACAAGCGATAGGCCATTTGTTTGAAAGAATACATTCATCGTTTAGATTTATTTTCGGGAACCTTTCGTTTTTGAAAGTTTATAATGACAACAGTTTGAGCTAGATAATAAAAATAATGTGAGACAGTATAGGGTAATGCCTTAAGAGGTTTCAAAATCGTGGACCCTTTTCAAACATTACGGGGTGATTATGGTAGTCGATAATCAGCCTACTGTGCAAGGAATTGTAAAGAAATTTGAGAAGCGTCACAAGTAGGATCAGGCCTATGCATTATAGCAATGCAGGCCCTATCGATAATGTATCTTTTGTCACCGAAAGTGTAGTAAATAATCCGAATTTATCGATTCCATATCGTTCTCAATAGTTGGACCTACCTGATGGTCCATTAGGATTTGTTTTCCATGCTAGACTTGTACCTCCATTTAAATAAATTCAATTCATGCAAGACCTAAAGCCGGCTGATCATACACAATGCCATAGATGTGCTGATTCGATCATAGATCATAGAGCATAATGCTGAGGTTTCGAGAAAAAATTTTTTCAGCAATGAAACTCATTTCTTAATTATGGTGGTTGGCTACTTCAGCAAGCAAAATTGCCGAGTATCTGGCTCAGAACACTCAGAAGTGATGGGAGAAAACCATAGTATCTGAAAAAAAAAGACTGTTTGGTACGCATTACAGCCTGGAGATAGCATTGGAATGTTTTTTCCTTTTAAAAACGTTTAAAATATGAGCTCGTAGATTGGAAATAAAATAAAAATAAATTTGTGTTTAGTTTTAATTAAAATTCTTTATTATTCGTACAATTCTGTGTGCCACTATTCACAACTTGATGTAAACAACAACAATTACTTTTCTTTGTTATTCCTCTGTATGTAAAAAATTCTTTATGTCCGTTTAAAGAATTCATTCCTTTAGATTTCTTTTAATCTCTGCATAAATGCTTATTAAACAATCAACATAGCATTACACGCTTAAATCTGTTGTTTTGACTGTCGTTGTTATCATAATTTTTTAAGGCTCTTGGCTATTTTATTTTTAAAGCATGTATTTTGGCCTAATTTTTCTTGGTTTTGTTTTCTTGGTTTTTTTCTATTTTTTTTTCTTTGTACATATTTCTAACGCATAATTTTTAAATAAAATTTGCGATGGAAATTTATTTTGAAACGAAACAAAACAAAACAAAAAAAAAAAAAGCGAAAGAAAAAAAATGGATGGACTGTTTGGATTCATAAATTTTGAGAGAAATTGTTATGTCGTCTGCTTTTGAATTATTAAAGTCACATGCCTCTACATATGTATGTATTGTTGTTGTTTGTCTGCGAGAGTGTGTATGGCTAATTTCTAGATAAACGTACGTACATGTGAGGGCAAATTTTGAAACACTCGAAAACATAATGTTGGTAAAAGGCAAAAAAGATTTAGCGCCTAATCCACGGGGCATAGGAAAAATTGAGCTGCTTCTTCTTTTCAGATCGGTCTGGCATCCTTTGTGGCCAGTATATGCAAGACACAGTTTCCGTGTATGTGCTTAGGTCAAACGTGTCAAATAATGGAGACCTTCCGACATTTCATGAAAAAATAGACAACAATTATGGACAAGCTTGGACGTGAGAAGCACGTTAGTTAGAGTCTTTATTATCAGCCAGGCTGTCTGAGTAGAACTGTACATTCTCAGGGAATATTCTACTGCTGACCAGTCATTTAATCGCTGTGGGGATAGCAATAATTCTTGCCTAGCAGACACAAAAATCTAAGTTCCTGATAAAGACTCCTCACTGTGGTGTTCTTTTTAGCCAACTAACTGTGAGTAGTTGAAGTCGCCGTAGTCTAGTGTTCGCTTATTAGACGTAAAGGCCGGGTTCGAGCCCCAGGCCAGACATCAAAACGAAATATGAAAAAAAAAATTATTTCTTCGGCGACTTCCGCTCATTAGATTTCTGGCAAAAACTCTGAGAGTAAATAAACCTGCCATGAAAAATTTTCTCAAAAATGTGTCGTTCGGAGTCGACGTAAAACTGTAGGTCCCGCCATTCAAGTATAAAATTAAGGCACACAACATGAGTGGTGTGAGAAGCTAGGCCGTAATCCTGAGCGAAGGGTTGTAATGGTAAATTACGTATGTATGTATGTATGCATGTAACTTCAGTATATATTTACGGAGGATACGGATACTTGGCTTCTTATTACAGTAGTAATACGGGTTAATGGGTCTTGGATATCCATGAAATTGCTTCGGACAGCAGTTTACCTAATTTAATCCGACTACCGCAAGAGTTCCTTACTGTTCCAGGAGAAGTTAAATAGAAAGCTAATTTACCATGATATACCATGCCATTAAAGCTATTCAAACTTTTTATGCACGAACATTTTTCGAGTGTATAGAATAGAAAATCTACTATTCGACGTTTAGGTACAATCTGACAACAGCATCAGTAAGTAAGTGCGTTTGAACGTGCTTGTAATTCTCGAATACTCTGTAAGAGGATGAGATGAAAAATAGAATATAAAAAAAACAAAAGAAGCGTATAAAATCGTAAATTTAATATTTGAAGTGGCGTGGTGGTCATTTACTTTGCGGATAAGCTGCTGTATGTATGCTGATGACATGTTTGTTGTCGGCTGTCAAGTTAGGCTATGTTTCCGAAATGATGTGACCGCTTGTCAGGCTAACTTCTGTGTCTGTGTAAATGTTTTCGAATGCTAAACTCACGCTGAGAGGCTATATTATGATGTTCTTTAATGAGATACAATCGTTATTTATTCTGCCTTAGAAAACAATTGACTTACAATGTATAATTTAATAGAAAGATAACGTTTGAAACAATAGAAAACAGAAGTCATTGTCCGTCCATTCCTGCTAAATCTTCTTGGAATTTTCATTTCTTTTTTAAATTGTTTTTATTAGCCATTAAGCTTATTAAACGCATCATTATCATGTTTATTAGCTATAGCCACTGCTGCTACTGTTGTTGCTGTTGAATGATGGAGAAATCATGTGTGGAAATGTTGATTTAAAACACACTCAATAATACTGCGCGTGGTTGCCACTGTGCTGAGTTTAAAGTGTGAAAATGGTATATGATTTCCTGTGGCGTCTGCACTATTAATTATGGCCGTTTGGTTTGGTTTGGTTTGGTTTGGTTTCTGTTTGTTTTTGTGTTCATATTTCGATTTTAAAATCACTTTTGCTTTTGTTTTTATCTCAACACCATCGCACCCATTTCACATCACTGACATAATGAGATGCGTAAACAAAATTTTAAATTGGCTGTGACGAGGGTAAGAGAGAGAGAGAGAGAGGGAGATAGCGACAAAGAGGGTTGGGCGGACAAAAGTCATATTTTCTATTTGAATTAATTGTGGCCATTTAAGTGAATTAAAACTGAAAGTGATAAGAAAACTCATTGAATTTGAAACTGATTTATTCAATTTGGAAGTTCGGGCACAAAGTAGTTTATTGTGTGTGCCCTAATTAGTGTTGAAAACTTGAATATATTATTGCACTGTGGGGTATTTAAAAATGAAAAGTAAGGCTGGAGTTTGCCATTAAGTTTTATGGGATTAACAAAGACAATTGAAATGTTTTAAATTCTTTTTTTTAAGATAAATCAAATATTATTGTGGCAGTTATGGGGACAATAAAGACATGCATTAAAGAAAGTAAAGATACATAAGGTCTTATATTTATTCATTACATGTATAATGGATCATACAACCCGTCAGTCAGAATTACTACCTAGCTTCTCACACCATTTATGTTGAGCGTAATAATTTACTACTGCCACTACTGCTGCCACTACTACTGCTAGTACTATAAGACTACTGCTACTAATACAGCTACTACTGCTGCTACTACTACTGCTAGTACTATAGGACTACTGCTACTACTACTACTACTAATACAGCTACTACTGCTGGTGCTACTATTGCTACTACTACTGCCAGTACTATAGCTACAACTGCTGCTACTACTACTGCTACTACTGCTGGTGCTACTGCTAATACTACAGCTATTACTACTGCTAGTACTATACAGTTACTGCTACTACTACCGCTAGTACTATACGACTACTGCTGGTGCTACTGCTAATACTACAGCTATTACTACTGCTAGTACTATACAGTTACTGCTACTACTACTGCTAGTACTATACGACTACTGCTAGTACTATACTACTATTACTACTGCTAGTACTATACGACTACTGCTACTACTATACGACTACTACAACAGCTACTACTGCTGCTGCTACTACTACTTGTGCTACTACTGCTGATGCTACTGCGGCAGCTACTACTATAGCTACGTTCATTGTAAGAGATGGAGTTTAGAAAGAACGAATCTTGAGGCGAAAACTTCTACGATATACTTCTGAACAGCGAGGAAAATTTGAATAGCATAGCCTACTTATTTACTTACTTAATTGGACATAACAACCCGTTTAACGGATTTCGGCCTGCCGTAACACATCCTTCCAGGCGCCTCTGCTCCTTGCGCGCTTCTTGGTCACACCAATCGATGACAGGGCTTCCTCGATTTGGGCCTTCCAACGGATACAAGGTCGTCCTCTTCGCCGACTTCCGCAGATTCCCGCATCAGATACCCGTCTCGTCGGAGCATCCTCCTCCATTCCAACGACATGGCCGAGCCAGCGCAGCCGCTGGATATTAATATGCTGTACAACGTCTCCGTCGTTGAGGAGCTCATACAGCTCACTGTTGGATCGGATACGGAAATCATCGCCAACTCGCACTGGACCGAAGATCTTGCGTAGGACTTTTCTCTCGAACACTCTCAAGGCTGCTGCTTCTGTTCTTAATAGGGTCCATGCCTCTGCGCCATAAAGAAGCACGGGGAGGATGAGCATCTTGTAGAGTGTTAGTTTTGTCGCACGAGAGAGGTCTCTGCTACTCAATTGCCTACTGAGACCATAATAACACCTGTTGGCAAGAGTGATCATACGCTTGATCTCCAGACTGACATCATTTCTGGTTGTAACGGCAGAGCCAAGATAGATGAATTCCTTGACCGTATCAAAAGTATAGTTATCGGCCGTAATCTGAGAATCAATACGCCTAGTTATACTAAAGCCTTGCTGAAATCTAAAAAACTTGACTTGGATGAGGGGATTAGAGTGGATGTTTAAACACCTTTTCAGATCTCGTTGCGTAATCCGGAGGCGGATATGGATATAAAGGGGCCAAATGGCCAGAGGTACTCCATTTCGAAGTAATACTACGGTAGTTCCGGAGTGGGCACAAAGAGTCCAAAAGAGGAGGGGGACAATGACGACTTCCTCTATGGTGCGGTTAAATACATGTATTCTTCCTCAGCAGAAAAAAAACTACTACAGCTGCTACTAATACACTAGTGGCTGGACCTACAGTTTAAAGTCAATTCCGAACGACAGATTCTTGAGAAACTTTTCAAAACAATTTTATTTCACTGTCAGAGTTTTTGCAAGAAATCTGCTGAGAGGAAGTCGCCGAAGAAATATTTTTTCATATTTCGTTTTGTTCACTCGGCCTCATGTCTAATAAGCCAACACACTACCTACTAGACTACGGCGACCTCATATCACATCCTTTACTTATTTAAAAAAATTTTGTATTAAAATTTGAACACAAATTTCAAGGTGTGTTAAGGGCTCAAAGGTTTTTCTCCTCTAAAATTATTAGCAGCCCACTTTTTGGGTCTTATTCTTTTGTTTTTTGTTTCAGTATTAGTACAGCTTATTTCTGTGGTTTTAAGTTTAAAAAGTAATTAAAAAAATTGCCCGTAATTCGAGATGATAATTAAAGAATTAAAATTTGTTTTTTTTTTTAGGAAATTCAAAGAAAATAAAAAAGGAAAATTGAAATTTTAATACAATTTCAATATTAATTACACGGAATTCCTATTTTAATCTAGACAAAGGACTTCCTTCAATTATAAAGCAGCATTGGAAAGAAAGGCTTAAATACTGATGGGTTTTTTGTTTTATTTTATTAAATACACACAAGAAAAGAAATTTGAATAAAAACATTTTTCCTAAACCCAGGGGTTTTCCTTTTCAAAGAAGAAGAAAAAAATGTAAAAAACATTTTCTTTTGGCTCCTTTTCTTTTCTCTTTTTAAAAAAGTTTCTGAAAGAGCTTCTTAATGTTTCTATGGCGGCGGCTTCGTTTTTAACGGAGAAAATCGAATCAGCCTCTATACACCTGCATGTATGTATATGTAGATGTCAGCTTTTGGTTAATAGCATGTGTGTGTGTATATGTGTATGCCTCAATATCTGTTTTATTATGTTTCCAATTCCACTCAATTTCTTTCCTGTGTGTGTGCGTGTATATGTTTTAAAATATTTATACGCCTTTAATGGCTGGGAAACCTGTCAGAATAAAAATTGAGATGGGTCGTCATTTTTTCTTTGTTACCTTTTATTTCTTTTTAATTCTTTTTTTTTCTTCTCTTCTTTAAGTTGAATATTTTCTTTTATGGCTTTTTTATGTTTCTCCACTTCTTCTTATATTTCTTTCCGTTTCTAATTGGTGGCATTAATTCAGGCATCAAGTGATAGAATGCCTATCATACGCAACGGATGCAATAAAAAAATGTTTACAGTTGTTGAAGGGCATGACAATAACAAGGATGTAGTAGGAGGCGGGGGGCAGGTATCGATAGATAACTTTTAGAGAAATTAAAGTACAGAAAAACAAACTATTGGGTATCGTTTTGCAGGTCAAATGGAAATGTTGAAGAAATTAAGGCCTTTAACGCAAAATTTTATACACGAGAAAAATTTAATAAGTCAAGGAAAAGAAAAGAAAGACGAAATGAAAGGATTTTCATATTATTGCCGTGCGAAGAAAAATCATTCAAGTAATCCATAGGATTGGATACATTATAGTTTTTCACATAATTTTTATTTTGGTTAGATTAGATAGCAAACCCTTTTTGAAAGGCAAGAGAGGCTTAGAGGCCTGTTGTGATATCACACTTCTGTATCCAATCCAGTCATCAAGCATCTTATATATAAAAATGAATGTGTGTTTGATTGTATGTTTGTATGTTTGTATGTTTGAAGTTTATAGACGATTAAACGGCTGAACCGATTTTCTTGAAATTTTCACAGTATCTTCCTGTGTGTCTGGAAGGAGTTATAGGCTACTTTTTATGTTGATATTCCAAATGAGCGAGGGGCCATGCCCACGTATGCTTCATACTACATACTTAATATTTAATTGCATTTGAAATATATTACTCATACGCATAGTAGTTACCCCTACAAGTATGCTATCTGTGATTCTTGATGTATAAAACCAAAAAAAAATAAAGTGTAAAGAACGACGCGGGGGGAAAGATAGAAGGGAAAGAAAAAAATTTTGTAACCAACATTTGTGAAAAAATTCACCAAATAAGAAAAAGTGTAACCAAAATTAAATTCGTAGACTTTTGTTTTATTTATTTTTTTTTTCAAGTTTAAATTATCTATATATATAAAAATGAATGTACTTTATGGAATCGTAAACTATGCATTTAATCTTTAGCAAAGTTGTTGCGCATGAGCCGACGAAGGTTTCTAAGTTGGTATAACCAATTTCCGACAGGTGGCGCCACTGAAAATTCTTCGAAATTAATTAAATCGTAAACTGTGCATTTGATCCTGTGTTGAAAAGAAAAGAAAAGAGCATTACTAGCCTCAGAATCAGCATTGAGACTGAAAAATCTTCGAGTACATGCCGCACAGATCCGTTCGCATGAATCACTTGAACAATGAATCACTTGATCGAATGCGTACTACTCAGGCCCGTTCGTCTGAATCATCTGGACAACGGGAAACAAAATCAATAAAATGATTCAAACTTAATTGGATATTTGTCTAATGTCTTTCCTTCAAATTTATTTTAGTTTGTAGTGCAGCAAAGCGCGCAGGGTACAGCTAGTTCCCTATAAAAAATCATTCTGGCTCCATAATAAATCTTGCTACAGCACTCTAATCATTATTCTGAAAAGTTCAGTCACAGGCGATGGAAATTGAAAATTCATTTACGTCTGCTTCTTTATAACAATAGCCATGCCCTGACACATTTGTCTTTCTCAGATCCAAAGTCATTGGATATGTAACTCAAGGGATTTTCAAGTCTATGGCTTTCCATAGAGCAGTGGCTTGTAAGAATCGTTATCGTGATTAACCATACAATTTAAGGAAAGAAGACAAGAACACAGTTCTCTTCTTATCAATACAAGTCTATTAGAGTCTAGCAATATTGCCTATACCAACGACCAATGAGGTTGAATTTCTCTCTCTAAAATGACTCGAATATACACAATTTTACTTAGGCAATCGGAATGCCTTCGTCCTGTAAAATGCCAGCGATTTGGAGGTCTGTACCGGCCCTACCCAATTCATAAGCAATACAATATCTTTACCTCTTGGAACCCATATCAGAGTTTCTATGTTCAAGCTTCGACATTAATGAACGAGAACGGAGCGAACAGTTGAAAAGCGTAAATTAGCCGAACATTCACGAAATGCAATGGAACATATCGGCTAATCAATTTCATGGTTTCAAAAGTAAACGTAAATAAAACACATATAAAATATTTTTTTCATGATATTTCTTTTTTTATTGTAAAGTTTGAACGTTGACATTACATCATTTAAATAACCTCCACGCAAGCATTGATTCTTTTGAGGTAATTTTCGACCAATTTTTGACACATATTGGGCGGTATCTCAGCCATAACTTGACAAATGTTGGTTTTTATGTGCTCAAGAGTTGACGGTTTATCTGAATAAACACGGTCTTTCGCGTAGCCTCACAAAAAAAAAGTCGAATGGTGTCAAATCGCATGATCTTGGTGGCCAATTGATATCGCCACGACGAGAAATTACGCGGCCAAGAAATGTCTCTTGCAATAAAGCCACATTCGCTCGAGTTGTGTGGCATATGGCACCGTCTTGTTGAAACCACATATTCGCCAAGTCGTATTCTTCAATAGCAGGCAAAAAAAAGTCGGTTATCATATGACCATAACGCTCCGAATTGACGGTGACAGTCGTTCCATCGTCGTTTTCGAAGAAGTAAGGTCCAATCACACCTTCGGACCAAAGAGCGCACCAAACAGTGACTTTTTCTGCATGTAATAGCCTCTCTTCAATTACTTGAGGATTCTCAGAACCCCAAATACGACAATTTTGTTTATTAACATACCCATCGAGTGTGAAATGTGCTTCATCGCTGAAGAAAATTTTGTTCGAAAAATTGCCGTTCACCGCCTGGTGTTCAAGTACCCATTCCACGTATCTACGACGTTGTGAATGGTCAGCTGGCTTCAGTTGTTGCGTGATCTGGACTTTATATGAATCTAGGTGTAGATCTAAATGCAAAATACGCCATAATGTGTCGTAGGACAGTCCTAATTCCTGATAACGACGAGGAGACACTTTCACTTACAATAGTGATATTTTCAGCGGAATGAGCGAAACGATCATGCACAGTCCTTTCAATATTTGTAACCACTCCAGTCTCTTCAAACGTCTTCACAATTTTGCCAATTGCTTGCGTAGTTGGATAATCTGTAGTACATAATCGTCCATGTAAACCATAATCTCCTCTTAAAGCACGATACGTGACTGTGGCAGAATGACCATTTTTGTAGTAGGTTTTAATAATTTTTATGCGTTGTGTGATAGTTAAGCGATCCATTTTCGTCAATGTCAGACTTTCAACTGAAAAGAAAAAAAATTGGTTTCACAACTTAGTTTGGCAGATGTCGAATTCCAGTCCCATACTTTTGAAACCACGAAATGGATAGCCCTTTACATTCGTTTATAGCAGACAAAACTAATTTAAATGTTTATCGAAATTATATTACGTTTGGATAATCATTCTCTTGTCGTTTCACATGCTATAAATGAACGTAACTTCCGTGAAAGTTCGGCTAACTCTAGTTTGGAACAACGATTATGTTTTTGGTATGATTATCATTTTGTTTTAAGCTTTCCATTGCAAAAATGGAAGTAAAGATCGAAGTCTTTTACCACAAAGGTCTGAATATTTACTAAAGTCTTTCTTTCTCAAGTGAAGCATTATTTTTGTTGCTTACTGTTTGTGTAAGTGTTGCCATATACATAGTTTATAACAATTGTATATAAGAGGATAATTATAAAAAATCTTTCTCTTTCTCTCTTTTTCTTTCTCTCTCATGCTGACACTTTATTTGAGTGCTTAATTAAATCAATTTGTAAAACAAATTTTTCACATAGAAAACATAATAAAATTGATGTTTTAAGTGATTTGTAATATTAATTAAATTGTAAATAATAAAGAGAATATTCTTTAGAAAGAGAGAGAGAGAGAGAGAGAGAGAGAGAGAGAGAGAAACAAAAGGAAAAATCCTTTTAATAATGATAGAAACTTAAAGGAATTTATTTAATTGAACAGTTGTAATAGGGAATTTAAATCATTAATTATTTACTAATGAAAATCTATAAACACTGTCTGTCTTTCGCTCTCGCGCGCTTTCTCTGTCTCTCTTACATATACACACTTAAACCCACTATAAACAACCACTTATAATTAACAAGCAACATATACACAGTCATTCTAGACATTGTTATGGTTTTCTTAATTGAACTCTCATTTATCAGCAATGAAAATGCACACAATGAAGAGAGTTTGAGGAGAGTAAAGAGTAAAGAGTAAAGATAATGGCATAATAATAAAGTATTTAAATTACCTACACATACTTGTACAACTAATCAGTTTATTAATAACCATTATGCGGTATAATGTTGTTGTTTTGTGTTGAACTGCTTTGAAAAAAAAGGGTTCGTTGGATAACGGCATACAAGAGAAATTGAAGTGAGAGTAACTGATTTATAATACAAATCATAAGTGTATGTGTGCGTAAATAATACAGGTTTATTAGTGGCGTATTTTGTGTGTGGGCCTATGTGCGTGTGTTTGATGTTATTATTGCAATACTCATTTGAATTTATCTTTATTAATACAAGAGAAAAAAATAAGATTTATTTGTAATATAATTGTTATTTATTTTGCTTTTTGTTCAACAATACAATGTAAAGCATAGTGAGCGACAGAGAGTGTGTGTGAAAGACAAAGGTTTGTTTTATTTTACTTGTTTTTGTTTATTTAATAATTAATTCATGGGAAATTATTTTACAACAAACCAATGTTTCTCTTCTCACAGCAAAAAATATAAATATTACCCAAATCAAGTACACCAAAACATAAAAACAGAAAAAAAAGATGAAATGATTCAGTACTTTTATTAGCCGAATACAACATAGAAATAAACCCCTTTCGCTTAAAGCAACAAGAACCAAAAAAGATAATTTTCAAAGAAAATATTGACAACAAGAAAGGAAAGTTTTTATTTCGGGGTTTCTGGTCGCCTAACGACTAGTATTGGTTAACTCCGTTTGTATGTTTGCTTGGAAAGGATCCTACAATTATTTATTTCAAAAGTAAACTTTAATAAAACATACTAGAAAGCTATGATTTTGAACTTTGACCTGGACATTATGTAAGTAATACAATGTCTCTGGATTGTTTGCAGCTGTTGATCTGTTTTAGGTAGTTTTTGTCCACTTTTTCGAATATTTTGAATGATATCTCCGTGATATGTTAACAAATGTTGGCTTTAAAATAATCCAAGGTTGAGTAATTATCGCCATAAGAAAGGTCTTTCACGTAAAATCACAAAATGAAGTCAAATTGCATGATCTTGGTGGCTAATGGGTACCGCTTTCTGGAAATTTCCCATGCAATAAAGCAAATACGGGTTGTGTTATGTGGTTTCTGGCAACACTTTCTTGTAACCGAATACCTACCATTTTTGTTCCAAAATTTCGGACGATATTTCAACGATAACTTAACTTGAAGGTTGATTTTCAAATATTTCAATGTCAGTTAAATATCCTTCTAGATAATATTTCTTCGGCGACTTCCTCTCAGCAGATTTCTGGCAAAAACTCTGAGAGTAATAAATGCCATGAAAAAAATTCTCAAAATCTGTCGTTCAGAGTCGATGTTAAATAGTAGGTCCCGTCACTCAAGTATAAAATTAAGGCACACAACATGAGTCCCTCTGGCCATTTGGCCCCTTTATATCCATATCCGCGTCGGGATTACGCAACTGGATCTGAAAAGGTGTTTAAATGTCCATTCTAATCCCCTCATCCAAGTCAAGTTTCTTAGGTTTAATCAAGACTTCAGTATAACTGGCTATGGTATTCAAATTTTCTTCGCTCTTCAGAAGTATATCGTAGAAGTTTTCGCCTTAAGATTCCTTCTTTCTAAACTCTATCTCTTTCAATGAACGTAGGTGTAGTAGTAGCTGCAGTAGTAGTAGCACCGGCAGTAGTAGCTGTAGTAGTAGCAGTAGTAATATAGTACTAGCAGTTGTAGTAGCAGCAGTAGTAGCAATTGTAGCTGTAGTACAGGCAGTAGTAGTAGTAGCAGTAGTAGTAGTAGTAGTAGTAGCGTCAGTAGTAGTAGCACCACTGATAGCAGCAGTAGTAGCAGCAGTAGTAGCACCAGCAGTAGTATAGTACTAGCAGTAGTAGCAGCAGCATTAGCAGTAGCAGATACAGTAGTAGTAGCAGTAGTCGTGTAGTACTAGCATTAGTAGAAGCAGCACTATTAGCAGTAGCAGCTGCAATAGTAGCGGCAGTAGTAGCTGTAGTAGTGGCAGTAGTAAATTATTATGCTCAACATAAATGGTGTGAGAAGCTAGGCCGTAATCCTGACTGAAGGGTTGTAAAGGCTTAGTATGTATGTATGTATGTAGAACATGAAATTTCTCAAATCTGAAATACGTCTTAATAAGTCGTAAGATTCGAGAAAATTCGAATTATCCACCAAACTTTCTCTACTTTTGACAGTGCATACATTACGATTATGGACAGGTCTGTACATATTTATACGGCTTGTAGTCTCTTTATATTTCTTCATAATTTTGCCAATACCATGTACAGTAGCTCACTTATGACAACCATAATTAGCTAATCACCACTACCTACGTCAGTTTTAACGATTTTCATGCATGCTTCAGTTGTTAAACGATCTGCAGATTGACATCTGACAGCCTTGTCAAATCGGAGATTTTAAAACCACTAAATGTCTAACCCTATATTTAATGATTGACAAATTTAAGAATTTTCCATTTTAAGAGTGTCAAACGTTGACAAAGGGCTCTCTTTATTCTGTTATTCTTTTAAGGGTGAAGTGGTCAATGATTTGTTTTCTTTTCTTTTTTTTGTTTTTCTATGTCCTTGCCTTTCCTTCTCTTTACTTTTCTTTTGTTGTCCTTATTTTTTCCTCATCAATACAGAATACTAAAGTATACTTTGAAATTCTTTTTTGTTTTCGATTTCTTTTTATCTGTGTTTTTTTTTTTTTTATAAATTATGATGATTTTTATTTCTTTATTTCGTAAGTTTAATGTTTCGTATTGCATTTAATCTTTAGAAATTCAAAGGAAAAAATTGTTTCCCAAAAAATTGTTGATGCTTTTATCGGATTTTTTTAAAGAAAAAAAGGAAGTATCTGCTTTAATTTAAAATCAATGGACCAGCAGAAGAGGTCATTATTTAAATTGTAGTTTTTCTTTTATTTGTTGTTGTAATATTGATTGAATAAGATTTGGTCAATCAGTGTAGATTAACAAAAATTCCTTTTATTATCAACGTGCCTTAATTTAGTCTCTTTAAAGCTGAGAAATCTTTTTCAAGTGATTTTTCTTGTGACATATCCTTGTGGAAATATGAATATGGCGTTGCCACAAAACATCTCTCCCATCTTAATATTATTTTTCGTTGCTTTATTTCAATTTCAAGCTGACTAGTTTGAAAACTTCGAGGATATTTTTGGACATGCTCTTAGAACTATTCGCTCCTTATTGGCAGCCACTAAATATGGTCATGATGTGGTCATAACAAAGACACTCTTGACTTGTTTTGTAGAGATCTACGGAATTTAGATTCGTACTTTTAAGACATTCATACAGAGATCGAGACAAATGAATGAAATTTGAAGACGAACGATCCGTCCTTCTCCACCATGTTTCCACTAAGTTTCTAGATGTTTTCAATAGCTTTTCAATTCCGTTAGCCACATAGCACAAAACTTTTTGGTGTTTGCGAAGCTGCAGCTTACTTTCACTATCATTGTTGTACGTGAACATCTTTTTATCGTCCTTAATTTTCCGTAAATTATATTCAGCGGCAAATCTCGATTTTGGCTTAACTGCTACGTTAAGCAACAGAATTATCGAAATTATTGTGAAAAGTAGACAGAAGAAGTACAAAAACTACCAATAGAGCTTGAAAGATACCCTGTTTCGGGTGATTGAGATGACAGCGTTTGAGGGTATTTCTTTAAGAATGATGAGACATTGTGAAATCGAGCAAGCCAAATGGCCTTGTAACGCAGACACGATTTCTCGTCTAGTGCCCGCATTGTAATGGCAGCATTGTTCATTCTGTTCATCATTATTTGCCATGAAATAAATTTGAATGGATGATTGCTGACTTCTTTCTTGGTTGACATGTGAGTTCAACAAGTGGACAGTCCTATATGGCTGCAAAACTGAAGAGTGTCCCTACATTCTTAGTGTTAAATTTTGTTTTGTAGGTCCTATTGATCAGGGGTTGTTTGTTGGGTTATTTAAGAAGTTTTATTACGGTAAAAATTGTATACGTAACGTTTTTACCTTTTAAAAACGTTTAAAATATGAGTTCGTAGATTGCAAATAAAATAAGAATAAATTTGTGTTTAGTTTTTATTAAAATTCTTTATTATTCACACAATTCTGTGTGCCACTGTTTACAACTTGATGTAAACAACAACAATTGCTTTTTTTTTTTTTTTGCTATTCCTCTGTTTATACCCTCTGCAAAAGCAATAACAATTACTAGGCAATTATTCGACAGATTTTTGTAACGGAGATTTTCAAACCACGATTAGTCTCTTAAAACGTACCGCTTCTTCACACAATACTGACTATATTTCACGACGAACGACGCACGCATTGCTACTTCACACAAGACTGACTGAGATCTACTCACTCCGTCGCCTGCTTTGCCTTGCCTTTTATATGACAAAGTAAACAGTCTGATGAATGTTCTTGAAGATGAACGTTATTGAGTTAGCCTTCACGAAATCTCTATAAATGTAAACATCGTTATTTACATTTATTTTTGTAGCATATGTTGTTGTATTTTTGTTAACGTATTTAACATTTTTTTGTGCTGGGATTTGTTGTTGTATTTTTGTTTACTTATTTAGCATTTTTTTATGCTGGTGTTTGTTGTTATATTAAGCAGTACGATTATTTATAAATAGGTTTGTGCGCTGCATTTTTTGTTTAATGTTAAGCGATGTAAGAGCCAAACACCAGTATCTTAATTTTTCATTTTCGCAACAATACTAAATGGGCCTCTATTAAAAAAATCATTAAATTTTGTTTTTACATTAAATATGCTTTCCATTGGTATTAGATGTTGCTATTCACTCATTGTATTAATTTTTAATTATCATTTTAATAACATTTTATTGATGGATTTTCGAAAGGAATTTCTTTCGAATTTAGAAATATATTTTCCATTGTTTTATTGTCTAATTTGGCAACAAATTATCACAGTAATTACAAAAAGCAAATAGAAATTTTTGTTTAATTTAATTATATTCTAATCCTTTAGAAATTGGGAAAAAAATAATATTTATTTTCATAGACCATCATCAATGATTGTTTGTTTATCTATCATTAGCACAGATTTTATGAGAGCCATTTAGAGCATTTTAAAACAAATGGAGAAATAATAAAAGAAAACAACAACACAATTTTCAAATGAAAATAATTTCTTAAGACAACAAAAGAATAGCAGTGAATAGAAACAGAATTAAATTGTTTAATAAAATACCTGACATTAACATTCAAAGTGTTTCCAAAACAACTGTGTGCGTATGATTAATATTAAACACAAGCAATGAATTTAACACAAACACTCATACGCCATGGTGTGCAAAACAAAATTATACAAGAAGTGCAAAAAGTAGCAGCATCAGCCTAAATGCATGCTACAAAATAGAAAGAAAAACTTATTAAATCTTGTGCTTAACGATATTATCACAGGCTTAGAAAGTTAATTGGAAAAATACTTTTTAAATGGAAAATTTTAGAATTTAAAGCAAGACTAGGCCACACATATATATTTCTGTGAAATAAATGGGTGCAAATCCTAGTTCCTTTTAAAATTTTTTATTTTTTTTTTTGTTTAAAATTTAATTAAATTCTTCTATATTTTAATTTATTTTTTTCGTTTACTTAACAATGCCTATTGCTTTATTTCCCTGTAAACGTTACCTGTTATTGCAATATATTGTAGTATTATAAGGTACACATATGTTGTCTACCCAATAAAACAAATTTATTTCTGAAATACCAACACGTTCCTAAGCAGTCCATAAATCTTTGTGTTCATTTTCATTTTCATTACCAAAAACCAATATTTATAAGCCATAAAGAAAATGTATATAAAGCAATTGCTGCTGATACTTCTGCAACCATAGTTGAATATACGTATGCTGCATGGTTTAATTATTTTATTCTGTACTAGCTGTACCCTGCGCGCTTTGCTGCACTACAAACTAAAATAAATTTGAAGGAAAGACATTAGACAAATATCCAATTAAGTTTGAATCATTTTATTGATTTTGTTTCCCGTTGTCCAGATGATTCAGACGAACGGGCCTGAGTAGTACGCATTCGATCAAGTGATTCATTGTTCAAGTGATTCATGCGAACGGATCTGTGCGGCATGTACTCGAAGATTTTTCAGTCTCAATGCTGATTCTGAGGCTAGTAATGCTCTTTTCTTTTCTTTTCTTTTCAACACAGGATCAAATGCACAGTTTACGATTTAATTAATTTCGAAGAATTTTCAGTGGCGCCACCTGTCGGAAATTGGTTATACCAACTTAGAAACCTTCGTCGGCTCATGCGCAACAACTTTGCTAAAGATTAAATGCATAGTTTACGATTCCATAAAGTACATTCATTTTTATATATATAGATAATTTAAACTTGAAAAAAAAATAAATAAAACAAAAGTCTACGAATTTAATTTTGGTTATATTTTTTCTTATTTGGTGAATTTTTTCACAAATGTTGGTTACAAAATTTTTTTCTTTCCCTTCTATCTTTCCCCCCGCGTCGTTCTTTACACTTTATTTTCTTTGGTTTTATACATCAAGAATCACAGATAGCATACTTGTAGGGGTAACTACTATGCGTATGAGTAATATATTTCAAATGCAATTAAATATTAAGTATGTAGTATCGCTCATTTGGAATATCAACATAAAAAGTAGCCTATAACTCCTTCCAGACATACAGGAAGATACTGTGAAAATTTCAAGAAAATCGGTTCAGCCGTTTAATCGTCTATAAACTTCAAACATACAAACATACAATCAAACACACATTCATTTTTATATATAAGATTGAAAATAAATATTCTTTCATTATTTTAATATTTATTTTATATCGTTTTTGTTGTTGAAATTTCTTATAGATTTCTCCATTTAAATTACAATTTCATTAAATAAATACTAAAGCAAGGAATTAAGACTGTACTGCGAAACATACAACTGTGATCAACTCTTCCTACTTCCTAAGTTGGTCGTGTTTTGCTCGACCTTTCTTCTGGTCTTTCTGATCCAAATCACAGACTAAAAATATAAAAAATTATTGAAAATTATTTATTTTACGCGATTAATTTGGTAAACTAAACAGATTTTTGGTTTCAGTATTTTTATTTTAAGTCCCCATATCCTGTTTGGCTTTGAATCGATAAGTTTATGGAAATCTTCCATTGATCAGGCATCATTAAAGAAAGTAAAGACTCTCTATGGGTTCCCCATAATCTTGTTTCAGTTGCTTTCATACGGTTTTTTTATAGAATTAAGGCCTGGAACAACCGACAACTCTATGACAATTAGCGTTTGATGCGCCAATCAAGTTTTTACAACGTTTGAGCTATGATTTGAGTCATATTTCTTGTACATATTCTTACACGTAATATCACATTGAAGTCGCCGTGGTCTAGTAGGTAGTGTGTTGGCTTATTAGACGAAAGGCCCGATTTCGAATCCCAGGTCAGACATCAAAACGAAAATATGAAAATATTTCTTCGGCGACTTCCTTTCAGCAGATTTCTGGCAAAAACTCTGAGAGTAAAAAAAATTGAAATGAAAAAGCTTCTCAAAAAATCTGTCGTTCGACTTTAAACTGTAGGTCCCGCCACTCATGTATAAAAATTAACGCACACAACATGAGTGGTGTTGAGAAGCTAGACCGTAATCCTGACTGAAATGTTTTAATAGCCAATTATGTATGTAATGTCACAGATTTCATGTAAAGGCCTCAAGCTTTGTCCTGAAAATCAAGCTCAAACCATTACGTGACCACCACCACCATACTTAACAGTGCCACGACTGTTGAGGCAATCAAAACTTTTGTTGGGAAATTACAATAAGAGGAGACTTGAGTCATGTATAAAATTATCCAGAAGAACTAAAGGCTGGTATCCATTTCCACTTTTATTGCCTTGAGACTTTATGTAGATAAATGTGCTCTTTCTTCTAATATACGTTTCAGCAATGGGAATTTAATGTGCATATTTCTAGTGCAATCACACTGTACAAGATTCTGATACTACCCGTGTTGTAATAAAGTGCAGTAGTATATGTATTTGCGCAGATGCAGTTGTGCTTAGAGTCTATAAGAGGAAAATTCTTTGCAAAATATATGAGTTTGAGTTGGTGGCGAGTATAGGCCTCGAATGAATCATGAACTGTATGAGCTTTATGCTGATATCGACGTCGGTATACGTTTACAAATAATTCGCTAAATATATTGTTACAAACATGAAAAATCTAAATACGGGTGTTTTGCTTTTACATCGCTTAACATTAAAATTATAAACAAAAGCTACAAAAACAAAACAATGCAGTAAACAAACGTGTTTACAAATTATCCTACTGCTTAATATAACAACAAACGCCAGCATAAAAAAATGTGTAAACAAGTAAACAAAAATACACAAACAACACTATAATAATAAATGTAAAAGTAGAAAAAATACTCTTCTAACGGATATTTCAGTTCCATTGAAAAAAAAAAAAAAAATAAATCAATTGTTCTTGTGTTTTTCATAACAGCCTTACAAATGTTTGCTGGGTTATAAACAGGAATATTCATACAATTTATTACTCTAACACTCTCTTTCTCATGGTGTTTTTATTTCTTTTTTTTCTCTTCAAAAGTGTCTGTTTCAATACGGTTCTGATGCCATTGTTGTGGGAGGAAAATATCTTTCACACACACTTACTTACACTTGCAGCAAATAACTGGAATAATCGGGTTTTGCTGTTGCTCTCAAAAATTTCCAGTGTAAACCGACTGACCCAAATAATTTTGATGCTGAATTGAATAATTTATACAGAGTAATAAAAATTGATTCTTTTTTCATTTTAAATTGAAAAATAACAACAACAAAAAAAGGAAAGAAATTTGAAAAGCAGCACTTTAACTTTATCGAAATAAATGAAATTTAATATGCTCAATAAGTATTATTACGTTTGTTTGTTTTTTCCACACGTAAACTTTTATTTGCATTGAATAACCTTTTGATATGAAAAAAGAATTTTTAAAAACTTTTTAATTTCCTTCTCTTTTCTGTTGCGAACAAATAAATTTGAAAAATTATTCTTTTGGCCAACAAAATATAAATGAAAACACAATTGGTACTTGGACTCACTCACCCGTATTATAAATAACACAACACTTTTAGAGAGATTTTTAAGGTTTTTTTTGATTTAAGTACAGTTTTTGCTTGAAAATAATTGTGAAGGTTTTACGGTCATCAGACTAAAAGAGACATTTTTCTCTTTGTACGTACGAGTATGTACATATGTATGTTTCATTGAGTGTGTGTTTGTTTGAATTGTTGTTTAATAAACGTTTCCAAGTCATTGTACCATAAATGTCAAGTATAAATAATTCAATACCAATAAAAAAATAAAGAAAAAAAAAAAATTATAAATAAACAAACAAAACTAAACTAAACTGAATGTGAATTTGAATTGAATGTAGGATTGGTTGCAGGTATGGTATGTAGATAAATAAAAAATAAAATTGTCAATTGCATAAAGAAATAGCAGCAGCAGTATGAATAAAGGTACTTCAATTCAGAAATTTATATAAGAAACGCAAAGCTAAGTTGATTTCAAGACGTAGATACAGTAGGTACTACGATAGCAGGGAAAAAACAGTGTGCCACTGTTTACAACTTGATGTAAACAGCAACAATTGCTTCTTTTCTTAAACAATACCCTCTGAGTCCTAAGGGAGAGGTAGGAGTCTAGCCAACGATGAATAATATCAGGAATATCGATTAATGACAGTTTAAGAAGCAAAATTCTATGGTCAACCCTATCAAAGCCTTACTGAAATCAGTATAAATTACATCAGTCCGAGCGCCTGCAACAAAACCCCTGAAAACACGTGTAGTAAATTGAAGAAGATTAGTGACAGTCGACCTACCTTTTAAAAAACCATGCTGGAAAGGGGATATTAAAGATTTTGTATTAAAAAAGAGATAATCCGTCACCAGTTTCTCCATCAACTTGGGAATAGCACTGAGTTTGGCAATACCAATGTAATTGGAAATATTGGATTTATTACCCGACTTATGCAAAGGAATTATAAACGAACTCTTCCAAATAGATGGAAAATGACCAGCCCTCAGAAGCCTATTGAATATAAAGGTCAAAGGACCACTCAAGACAACAGCGCACTTTCTCAAAATACAGGCCGGTACCCCGTCAGGGCCAGGCAAATATGTAAGTTTCAATCCAGACGAAGACTCATGAACAGACTCCTCATCAAATGAATATAAATTAGAAATAGAGACACTTCCCACTGAATAAGGATACGAAAAGCCGCTGCCCTGATCATGGCCCGAGTCCAACTGCCTATAAGTAGACTGAAAAAAGTCAGCAAACATATTCGAAATATCAAGGTAACTAGAGGATGATACGCCACCGTAAAACATCTCAGTGGGAAACAAAGATGATTTACGTTTAGCTCGAACGAAGTTGTAAAACGACTTAGGATCACTAGCAAAGTTCGAACTGACTCTAATCATATATTCCTCATAACAGTAATGATACATTCTACGATAATCCGCACGCGCCCTAGAGTAAAGAGCATTCCTCTGTTTATGCCCTTTGCGTAAACAATAACAATTATTAGACAATTATTCGACAGATCTTTGTAACGGAGATCTTCAAACCACGATTACTTTGTTCAAATACACCGCGTCTACACACAAGACAGACTGAACTTCACTAACTCAGTCGCCTGCCTTGTCTTGCCTTTTATATGGCAGAGTAAACTGTCGGATGAATGTTCATGACGGCGAATGTTCATGATTTCGCCTTCTCGAAATCTCTATAAATGTAAACATTGTTGATTACATTTATTATTGTAGTGTTGTTGGTGTATTTTTGTTTACATTTATTTTGTAGTGTTTATTGTTGTATTATTGCTTACTTGTTTACCATTTTTAATCTGGTGTTTATATTAAGCAGTACGATAATTTGTAAACAGGTTTGTTTAATTTTTATATTAAGCGATGTAAAAGCAAGCCGCCAGTATCTAGATTTTTCATTTTCGTAATAATATGCTCTATTCGAATTCGACAAGAAGTCTGAGAGTCAAATCGACATCCAAAGATTTGGCTCATTTTAGATAAACTACAGATTATTGTGGGGCTCGGCAAGAGGAATAGCACATAAGTAGCAGCTGATAGGTTAGAACTTTTCGAGAGAAAGAGGGAAGAGACGTTGGAAATAATGTACTCGATACGAGGAGACCGAACTCTTCTTAATTCAAATGTATTGGAAGTAATCTTAACTAAAATAAGAGCAGATTTGGGTTATCCATAGCAGCCAGAAAGAACCTTTCTGAGGAAAGGAAAGGCATTAAGGCCTGTACTAAGATTTTGTAGTTAAAATCAGCACTGCGTATATCTACAATATGTGAGACGTTAATACATTTCAGAAATTTAGTCATTTGAGTGCTTATCAAGTATTATGTATAAAGTTATCCTTATTGGCACCGGACATTACCCAAGTTCTAATCGACTATCATAGGAGTTGCGTGAATGCTCAGTATACAAGATACAGTAATAAGTTGTACCAAGATACTAAGTAGGCTCCGCTGGAGTTTGAACGGATTTCCTTGCGCCTATTATCCAGTCTACGCTATCTAAACTACATCGAAGGATAACTAAGCAGTATCCTTTGGGAACTAAAGGAAAACTTTCTTGTCAATCAATCCTGCCAGAGGCAGGATTTTCCTAAGTGACACAAAAATTGCAAAGTAAATCGTACCACGTTAAACTATAACTTCAAACACATTTTTATGAAAAAGCTTACACACACTACGTGGTTGGTTTACATGTTTTACAAGGGTTCACTGTGCCTGTGTTGTACAGCATTATTTGATTATTCAAACAGTAACGTTTAACTGAAGAGTGGGACAATGTGAGAGGAAAGTGTTTCTTTTTTTACACTAAACCCTGCCTGTAGTCAAATCATAAACATTTTGAAATACGTAATAAAGCAACAAATACAACAACAACAATACTCTGCATTCATTCATTTTCACTCATGATTTATTTATTTGGGTTGGTTGCTCCCTCTCCTATTCTCTCTTTCTTTCTTTCTTTCTTTCTTCTTTTCCTTCTTGGGCAGGTAAAAAAGAATTTTTTCATTGAAGTTTCACTACACACCAGCAGCAGTAAAACGAGCCTCTTAATAACTAAATAAATGAAGATGGAGATGAGCCCAGCCAAACAACATTACTTTGAACTTTTCCTGCCTAATTATAGCCAGCCGGGCTCATTTTGTGGCGCGTTACATTTTATGGCAATAAAAGTGACTTTATGCCACAGCCAAAAATGTTTGTACAGCCAAAAATGCTATACAAACTGGTTTTAAACCATAACACCATGTTAATAGGCAACAGGAGGGCTTTCTAGCTGTTTGCTTCAAATGCCAAAAACAAACACTAACTCAGCTTTATATCTCCCTCTCTCTCTCTGTCTGTCTCTCTCTGGTTTAGACAAACCCAATCAGTCTGCTTTTGATGGCATATGTCTGCGCATACAACTCATTAAGAGTTTGGTTATGGTGGTGGTTTGGAAGTTAGGGAGAGGGTGTTAGCTATGCCAGAGTTGTAAACAGAATTTTTATTTGCATTTCTGTAGTAAATAACGGTAACGGTAACAGTAAGAGTTTATTAAACAACAGCAACAATATTGTAAAGGTGCTCTCTTTTATTCTCATGCTTTTCTTTCTGTTAAAACAGCTCCCTGAGGGCACATATTGTTTTTGTTTTGTTTAGTACGACAACAGGATGGCAAAAAGCACATGCTTACACTGCTGCTGTTGTTGTTGTTATTGTTGTTAGCATATCTGAAAGCTTGATTGAAAATTTATTTCATTCAGCCACAAACAAATATCCTTTGGCCATGAATAATTCTCTTAAAAGTTTATTAATTTTTTGTTGTTTTTTTTTGGTAAGCACTACGATGTTTGGCCTTTGTTTCGTTTCTTTGGCGATATTTTTTTCAAAGAATTATTTTTTGGGGGAATTTATTTTCGGTTTTAATTCACGTTTAAGTCGAATACGTGCCAGGTTTGAGGGCATGTAACGGTTATGGTGGCTAAAAAATAATTAAAAAAGAAAAATGTCAAACCAAAGGCAAATTATTATTTAAGCTGACTTGCTTACTTAATTGGTCATTACAATTCTTTAGCCAGGTTTACAACCCAGCTTCTCACAGCACCCATATTAAGTGTATGTATTTATTTTATCCACAAGTGAGCGAATTCACACAAGCACAATTGTGCTGGCGTAAAATGATAGTTTATAGGCAAGAGGGGTGAAGAGAATGGTTTTTCGGTGGTGTAAAGTTTCCACCAGCTACAACCCCGCATCACAAGCACAAAACAAATACATGCACATTTTTAAAAATCAGCCAAACGTCAAATGAATGCAAAAACACTATTACATACAAAGCTCTGTATACGTATACATTTGTTGCCAAACGAATATTCATCCCGTGTAAATTGAAAAGAACAAAAATTGTGCGACTAAAAAATGTGCTCGTCTGAATTGGCTCAGTAGCACAACCTGCAGTTTGATGCGATTCCATATTACAGTTTTTTGAGAACTTTTCATGACAACTTCATTTTACTGACAGATTTTCTTGTCAGAAAACTGCTGAGTGAAAGCCAACGAAGAAATATTTGATATGATATGAGCCTTACGAATTTCTTCTTTCAATTTCTTTATAATCGCAGTAAAAAAATCTTAAAATTATTTAAACATAAGTTTTCTATGAAATTAGATCGATTTAGTCCATGCCTGGCATCTCTCTATGCATGACTCTTTTCAATTTGTCATACAAAAACACAGGAAGACTTATTTAAAATAATTGCCTTAATAAAACCGTAGACTAAATTGCTTAAATGCATATAAATTATACAGATTTTATTTCCAGTGTAATATATAATATAAATGAGTATCAAACAAATTTTCTGTTTGCTGTTGTTGTTGTTGTTTGTTAATGTTGCATGAATTCTGTTGCTAAAACAGGCGTAACATTATTTCCCTTTAGAATACAAGTTTTTCCTTTTTTTCCCCCTCGCCAGCTTTTGTTGTTGTTGTTGCCATTGTTTATAACCACGACATCATTAACAATTTTTATTATAAATGCTGGTGAAATTTGGTTACAAGAAAAAAAACTCCTTCGAGTTTACGAAATACAAGAACAATAGAGGGAAACCAGCAAAAGACAGCAGCTTAAAACATCATAAATATTGTTAAAGACCTTCAAAAGCCATAAAAAGCTTATTTTTTCTCTATGTGTGGGAAAACCTTTACACCGCACTGTTCCGTTTAAAGGAAAGAAAAAACAAAAAAACAAAAAGAAGACTTTAAAAATGATTCATTAACTGAGAGCATAAAAGAAGGGAACACTTGAATAATGTTTTCATATGTTTTTTCCCTCACTCTCTCTCTGCCTCACTCTGTTTGGCTTTTGTTTTAGTTTATTATGCATGTGTTGTTGTTGGTCCTTTTTTTTTTATTAAATTCCATTATAAAGCGAGTGTATGTGGGAGGCGAAACAAAATGATCGCCTTAAAATTGTTACTCTTTTCGTTACATGTTATTTACTGTTTTTGCTGTTGGGTTTCTTTTGTTTTGCTTTATTAACAATAACACACACACTGTAAACGAAACTGCCACAGACAGGCAAGCATCAACTCTATGCATGCATACACACAAGCAAACGAGGAAAAAAAAAACAATTCTGTTTGCATTTACATGTTACCACGTTTCTTATGTTTTTAAAACTCTTGTACTCGTGTCCCACGAACACACACATACTCACACACACCCAAACTGTGGCTCGTGTCTATGTGCGAATGTATGAAATATATTCGTGTAACAAAAAATTGTTTTTCTGGGTTACTCCTGCTGTTGGTTGACTAATTGTAGTTTTTTTCGTTGTTGTTAAAATATAACGGAAACTAACGGTAAATTGTCAGTTTCCTTGTGTTCTTTTTTTTATATAAACTGTATTGTTGTTATTTTATAGAATATTCTGGCTTTACGTTTATGAAAACAGATTCTCTTTCTCTCGCTCTCTTCTCTTGATTTTATTTATGAAACACTGGCTATACGGTAAGCCAACTAAATCGTGATTTATATTGGCATATTAATACACTCAACAAAATAGTTGACATTGGTTTTAATAATTAAGAATTTTATACAATTTTTTAAGCGTGTACATATATACAGCCATGGACTTTAAATTAGCACAAAACTTCGTCATAAAAACAATCATATTTTTTATAGTATTTTAGGTCTACTCATAAAAAATGTAAACATAGGAACTTAAAATACATATTCTTCTTTAAAAAGAAACAAACATTTTTACGATATTGCCAGTCGTCTGCTCATTAAGACCTTCAACATATCAAACGCCAGATTTTAGCTGGACAGTAAAATAGCACAAATTAAAATTTCTGGAATAAAAATGATGTGCTTTAATAAATAGTAAAAATATTAATGTTTTCAGCTTATTTGATTAATATTTAGTAGAGTAGCCCCTATTTTCAAGCGCCGCGTGGCATCTACGGGACAATGTTCTTCGGGAATGGAGTACCAAGCGTCAATGCTCAAATAGTCCAAATTTTTGTACTTTTGTTGAGCAATTGTACATTTCACATCGTTCTAGGGGGTTTTCAATCGAGTTTAAGTCAGAACTTTGCGCCGGCTAGTCTAAAACGGGAATGTGCTCTTCATAAAACCAATCCTTTGCCTGCTGAGATGTGTGTTTGGGGACATTATCTTGCATAAATATGAATAAAATTGGCATGTATTTAAAAGCTTATGGTTCCATTTTGTTCTTTATATTGTCCAAATACTGATAACAGTCCAATTGTTCATTCATTTTTACAATGGGACTTACACCGTGCCTTGAAAATGTTCCCCGCACCACTTTTAGGCACGTTGTGCTAATTTACTGTCCAGCTCGAATTTAGGTACCGATACAAATTAGCAGCCAAAACAAAAAATATATACGATAATGGTAATATTTTTTGTTAAACAACAGTTAGATGTCATCGTGAAACATTGCAGACCAAAACAATTGGCCTAATTACGATACAAATGAGAAAAAAATCACAATCTTGTGCTAATTTAATGTCCATGGCTGTATTTAGTCTGGCTTTGCTGTTGATCTTGGATTTGCTGTGTTATTTTTTGGGTTATTAAAAGGGCAAAGAAAAAGAAAAACGCACACAATATAATGTAATGTACAGTTACTTATATACGCACACACTTAAACATTTCCATTAATGCATTCATTTATTCATTTTAATCGTTATAAATGCTGCCACAATACAAACAAGATTAATATCTCAACTCATTCTTTTTCCTTTTGGTGTTTTTTTTCACTTTCCCTTAATGGGTGTTATTGCATTGGTTGTTGTGGGCTTTACTGTATAATTTATAAACAAACAAATGCTGGCTTATTTTTTCATTCATTTTTGTAGGTGTATTATGTTGTAAATGAGTTGTTTTTTTCTTCTTTTTTTTTTTTTTAATTTAACATGACAGTAACTAATGGACATTTATTGATAATAAATTGAGGCCGGGATTTTCAAGTTTTAATTTTTTTTTAACGAATTTAATATGATATCGAGCTAATGTAAGTGGTTTTAATTAAAAAAATTTTAAATTTTAACAAGAAAAATTGTAAAAAAAATATGATGTCGAATGGAAAAAAGTTCAGAAAAATTTAAAAAAGAAAGGGGAGATGCTGTGCCACAGGACTTTGTTCCTTAAATAAATGAAATATTTTTTCTTTAGCAAATTATTTTATTTTTTTGGAAAAAACACACACAATCATATATAAGTTTTCCATTTCGTTATAGACGACATGTATATAAATAAATAAGTGGAATTGGCTATAGCGGCGTTGTTTACCTTATGATGCGGGCTTCTTGGGGATGATTGCTGTAGACTGTCTAATGGTGAAGGTATGACACTGGCCATTTTATAGTCACCTAGCAGCAACTCGTTTCCTTGCCGTTCGCATCTTGAGTCAAATGTCCACAAACACTACTCCTTCTTTCCACCTTCCTATAACCTATTTTCATAAACCTTCACAATGCACTGCATGAGTAGGGGCCATCCCCCGAGTGCTGGTTTTATTAAAAAAAAAAATAAATAATATGTATAGCAACCTCTCCACCAATTCCCAGAATATCACAAGCGAATTTATCTATACATGGAGCTATGTATTGTCTTGGTGATAAAAAAATTTATTTTTCCATTGTCTAAAGCAGACAATTTGTAGACGATTGCGCTGCTCAGATCTTCTCTTTGTCAAGAGAATATATTCAAACTAAGAACTTGGATCCCAGCTCTATGCTTTCAGCGACTTACTCTTAGCAGTCTACTGGCAAGAAGTCGGAGAGTAAATAAAATTGCCGTAAGAAGTTTCTTAAAAATTCAGTCTTTTGGAGTCGACGTTACAATGTAGGTTCCACCACTCATGGATTATATTAACACACAGAACATAATCCTAGTTGAGGGCTTGTAATGCCTAACTAAGTAAGATCCCTAGGTAGGTAGGTAGGTAGGTAGAAGAGGCTGTCCCCTCGATGGAATCATGAGCGGACACACTTAGGCCGCAAACAAGGCCCATTGTGATACCACAGTGTCACATTTCCCCTATTCCAGGAACCACTTGGAGCTTCCGATGAAGCAATTCAGACTGCCAATATCCGTGCATGACAGTTCAGCAAGGTCCTCCATGTAGTAGGCACCCAGGTGTCTCTTTCTCCTTTGACCAAGTGCCTGGCATGTGCACAGTAGATGAAGAATAGTTTCTTCCTCTTCCTCATCTCCACAGCTTCTGCAGAAATCATTCGCGAGGTGTCCAAGTCCAATACGCCTCGCATGCGTTCCTATAATACAATGCCCCGTAATAACCCCGATAACAGCGCTGAGCCTGCTTCTTTGGAGTTTAAGCAGAGTCGCCGTGCGCTTCCTCTCCAGCCTTGGCAAGATTTTTTGCGCCGTTCTGCCCTTATCCGAAGCCGCCCACCTTCTGTTGACAAGGTCCACGATTGCATTGTCAATTATAAGCTTGCAGGTATCTCTATGTCCCGGTACCCATGTAATACAGACATCATATCGGCTCGCCATCTCATTGAGACATCTGCGACAGTCGTTCACCGTCTTTGAGTTTATTACACTAGAATCCAGTGCCTTGATGGCCGCTTGGCTATCGGAAAGTATGGTGATTTTTCGCCTGTGAATATTTTTGTCCACAATAATTTTCATCATATTTCAATAAGACCCCTACATCCTAGTACTTTCCATGAGCAACGTTGCATCGCTTCCACGGTTCGTAGCTTGAGTGGAGTGAAAACCAGATGATTTGGCCTTGTCTGATGACGTTACTTAAGGAATACTTAAGACGATTTGGCCTGGTCTGATGGCGCCACTTAAAGAATACTTAAGATAATCTGGCGTGCTCAGGAGAGAGTTCCCCTTGATTTTACGGGAGTAATTACTACACCCTGTATGGCAATAATAAATCCGGTACATATGGTTTTTTGTCTTTCACTTTTTTGGCGCCAGTATATCAATTGGAAACCAAAGCGAAAGGACAGATGTTCCTTGGCTTCATTTTTGTATTGTCCATCGATAAGTAACTGGAAAAGGGAGCTGAGGATTTCAAGTGGAATATTTGTGGCACAATATCGAGTTATTTGATGATTCCATTCATGAAATGAACTTAAATTTTACCAAAATTTAAAAGAAATTGTATGGTAAACTGAAATTCTATGGTGCCTCCAGCTACATACATACATATATACGTAATTGGCCATTACAACCCTTCAGTCAGGATTAGGGCGTAGCTTCTCAGCCTCTAGCTACTGCTCTTATAATTTCTATTCAAAAGCGTTCTCTGCTAATTTCTAATGCCATTACAATTAGTGAACCACAGTCATAATGGTTTACACAGGCATAAAGATTTTAGTAAAATAAAAAAGTTTTTTTTTCTTTTTGATTCACTTTTGCGGCTTATTTTTACTTAAAAAACTTATCCATTTTCTCTTATTAGAAGGTTGCAAAGCAATTTTCTCCGAAACAAATTCAATTAACTACGCGTCTTTAACATTTTTTCGCTTCTTTTTGTTGTTGCAAACTTTTCTAGAATTTTGAAACTCTTTTTGTTGAAGCATTTTAAATTCTAAATAACTTTCTTAACACTGATTAAAAATCTTTTATATGTTATCTAGGCGTTGGTGTTGTTGTTGTTATTTACCTAAAACTAAACACGTAAAAACAGTTTCTGATACACCCTCATCATTCTTGGTTATGAGGTCGCAGTTAAGAAAGAAAACTTTCACGCACTTTTCTGTCTTCTTTATAATGATGAATGAGTTGTTTGGAAATAAATTGTTGTTGTTGTTGTTGTTTTTCTGATTTTCATTTTTAACAGCAGCAGCCGTCAGTGTGTATGAATAGTCTGTCAACGGTTTTCAAAAGTTAATCGAGTTGATTTAAGTGCGAAAATATGTTTCATGTTGTTATGACAAGCAACAAAATAACAACAACATCCATCAATTTCAAGAGAATTTAACCGCAACAACTGCAATTAAAGTGGGGTTTCCGAAATATCGTCAGTCTTTGTTTAGTCAGTCATTTATTGTTGGCTCTCTAGCTTGAGTTGTATGCCCATCTATACAATGTTTGTATTTGTATGTGTATAGTACGTAGTAATTCATGTTGAATTAGTTTGAAAACTACAACCACAACACAATACAACACAACTACAGGTGAAATACGAAAGTCAATGACAAGTTTATAAACGACAAAACAATTCTTGGCGCAGAAAAGAAAATTAATTTGCAATCCCATTCACCTCTTTTGCCCTCGGTGGCCAAAAACTTTTTGGGTCTGCTTTTAGGAAAGCAAAGAAAATTAAATTTTATATTGTTCTTAAGGTTTTCCTTCCACTTTTCATGTGTTTTTGTTTTGCCATGCATTTAAGATAAGGCCTAGATTTTTAAATGCCTGTGCGTGTGTGTGTGTATGTCTGTGCTATTGACATTGATACTCATTTTTGTTGCTCTTGATAAACTTTCATGATCATGTTCATGTTCATTATCACAACACAAAAACAAATCAATACAAACAAACAACAAAACAAAGTCCACAGGCACCCATATGCAGATTGACTCATGTTTACGTTACTCAACGATGACTGCTACACAACAATAAGAAGAAGAAGAAGAAAATGAAGATGACGAACAACAACAGCAACTGTCTTGTAAATCAACAAACCATGAAGGTTTCCTCTCTATCTCTCTCTCTCTCTCTCACCTGCTGTTTGTTACTCTCTGCTACAATGTTCTTTTGTTTTAATAGCTTTTGTGGTTGTATGCGATAACATGTTACATTCGTAAAGAAAAGTGTGAAACATAATGCACGCATACTCACTCACTAATATATTGGCTTAATCTCTTTTATCTTGAGTTGATGATGTGTGCGTATGAGTGATATTAATTGTGTTTTAATACAATACATCATACGGTACATCGTTACTCAATTCACATTTACAAATGTTTACACTTCTTTATACGTACGAGTGTAATAACATGCATAATAAAGAGTATCAAATGAGTGTCTATTGAGTTTAGAGTGCAAAAGAGAAATTTAAAATTTTTACACTGAAAGAAATTAAAGTGTAAAACGATAGACAATGTTGTATCAAGATTAAGGTTACGTCTTCTTGAAAAACAGATTCATCGCAGTATTTGAGGATTTACAGTTACTCTGAATTTGTTTTTTCAGGAAGACACGATCTCGATCTCGATGCAACACTACATACATACATACATAATTGGCCATTACAACCCTTCAGACAGGATTACGGTCTAGCTTCTCAACACCACTCATGTTGTGTGCGTTAATTTTATACATGAGTGGCGGGACCTACAGTTTAAAGTCGACTCCGAACGACAGATTTTATTTTTTTTTGAGAAGCTTTTCATGGCAATTTTTTACTCTCAGAGTTTTTGCCAGAAATCTGCTGAGAGGAAGTCGCCGAAGAAATACTTTTTGTACACACTACCTACTAGACCACGGCGACTTCTTGATGCAACACTATCTATAGTTTATCAGATCCTATAGGTTATTCTACACTGAAAGAAATGAAAGTGTTAAACTATACACAGAGTTATATCTAGATCAGGATCACGTCGTTCTTAAAAATAGATTCAGCTCAGCATTAGAGGACCTACAGCTACTTTGAATCTGGCTTTTAGGAAGACGCAATATCGATCTTGATACAGCTATATTTATCGTTTATCGCTTTCATTTTCTTTCAGTGTAGAATGACCTGTAGGATCTGTAGTCCTCTAATGCTGTTGGTCCTGATGAATCCCAGAGTATGATACACATAAAGCTTTCGACACCACATGATCATTATGTACAGTTCTCGTAGGAGAAAGAGGTTCGTTTCACCTGACATCCTGAGTTTGAGCGGCACATTTTGTAAAGAAATCGAGTGGTAGTAGGTTTGAGGCATGGAACTTATGAATTTAAGTTATAAGATAGTGTTTGTACTCTGTTTGGAATGGTTAGGTGCGACCAAAGCATTTCACCATTTGCTAACCCGAACTCATCATTTTCCTGAACACATGGCTTCAATGTCCCCTTTAAAGTTATCCCCATAGATTCCGAATCTTTCACTTTATCAATGAATACCTCTGACTCTTGAATACCTTCTATACATTCCCTTACTTTTAATGTCTTAAATCTTAATTTTTTTAAATTATTTTTTAATGTTTCAATAATTTTGTAATAATTTTTCTTTTCTTTAAATTTATAGATAAAAGAAAAGGAATAAAAACAACATCAACAAAAACAAAACAGAAATACGATGATATTTAAAATGAATAATTTTGAAATGAAAACATAACCGTAAGTTTACAATAACAAACTGACATCATTTAAGAGCATCAATAAATAGCAGGCAGCCATTAAAAAGAAATAAAAATAAAATGAAGAAGAAGAAATGATTTCACACTCAATCAAGAGAATAAACATTTAACGCAGCATTATTTACAAACTTGCACATACACAAACACATTCTAATGCACATACATATATACATACATACACACTAAATGTGTCAACGTATTTAGACGTCATCATTTGATAATTTGTTGTTAACCGTAAGAAAATGTAGAAGAAGAAAATAAAAAAAAAAAATTATTAAGACAACTTGAAACGTCAAAAGCTAATTGAACCAACAATAACAACAACAGAAAATAATAATAACAAAAAAAAAAAGAAAAGTAAAGCAACAACGTCATTATATATTTTAACACAACAACAATAACAACAACAGAGCATTAGCGAAATAATCACAAAATATTGAGCAAGGTTAGCTGTGAATGGATGATGCTGCTGCTGCTGCCGCTGCTGTTCTCTTTTCATAACTCGTGTGAATGTTTAAACAACTAAACAAACAAACCAACAAATGTGAAATACAGAGAGAGAGAGAGTGGGAAAGAGAAATTAGAAAGGAGAGCAAGTGTAAAACACCGTTAGATTAATTGAGATAAAAAACAAAATGAGGTGTAAAAATCAAAGCAAAACACTTTTCTTCTTACGATAAAGAATTCCTTGGTTTTTGGCTGTTTTTTTTGGTGTTTTTTTTTTGGTGAAATAAAATAAAATAAAAATAGAAAGAAAACAGAAACAAAAGCAGAAAAAAAGTAAAAAATATGCTGCAGAATTTATAAAAATTTAAAGAAAAACAAAAAAAAAAAAATATTCACACAAATGGTGACAAAAAAATAGAAATTTAAAGTAAAAAAAAAAAAAAGAATAAGAAATGAAAGCGGAAGATTTTTTCTTTCTTGCAGAAGAGAATTTGTTTTAAATTTTCGGGCTATTTTGAAATTGCCAGTTAAAATCGTTGGGTCCAATATCAAACAAGGCGCGTTAAAACGAATTTGTTTTTTGTGAAAAAATTAAAAAAAAAAAAAATAATTAAAAATATATTAAAAAATAAAAAATAAATGTCTATAGAAATTTAGTTTTATTAAAAAATTATAAAAAAAGAAGAAAACACGTGAAAAAAAAATAATAATGAAGCCAATAAGCAAATCCGTAACGAACGCAGGCAATTGAATGAAAAAATTTTAACGAATTTAAATAAAAAAAAAAATTAAAAATAAAATAAAAAATAAATTCAAATAAAAATTAAAATTAAAATAAAAAAGAAATAAAGAATTTAAAAAAATTAATAAAAAAGAAAGTGTAAAAATAAAGCTAAAAAATGTGTTTTAAACAAAATGAAAATTAAAAAATAAAATAAAAAAAATATTCCTCTCCTAATCTATATATTTTGCTACAAATGAAAAATTTAACACAAAAATAGAAGAAGAAGAAAAAAAAAATTATATTTTTTTATAAAAATAAATTCTTGCTAAAGATAGTATTTTATAACAACAACAATATTTACTACAACAACAAAATCAACAAAGAAATCATAAATCTTAAGCTTAAAAGAAATGCAATCTCTTCTTTAAACGTCAACTTATTTGTTTTATTACAACAACAACAACAATTTCGGCAACATTTTTATTACAACTGCTGCAAAGGATTAAATTTGGATTGTTTTTTTTTTTATTGCTGTTGTCATTAACGTTGCTGCTGTCATTGTCAATTGTGAATTGTTTTTGTTGTTGCTACTACAACCAGCGTTTAATTTATATACATAAATAACAAGGTAATTTTATTGTGTTACTAAAAATAATTCATTCTATAATTAATAAATTTTTTAATTGGCTTTTTTGCGTGCAAACGTACAGAGAACATTTGTGAGATTTTTTGCTTATTAAATAATCCTGAAAACAGGCAGCATAAATTGATTGCTTTGATACCCTATAAACATTGAAGTCAATGCTATGTAACGGTGTGATTGTTAAAACTGCTCTACTATAAGCCTATTGACATCATTGTTTTCGATTTCAAAAGAGAAAAGGTTTTATAGGAGGTCAATTGTAGAGGAGGATAGGCACACTTACATACATACATACATAACTTGTCGTTACAACCCTTCAGCCAGGATTACCACCTAGTTTCTCGCACTACTAATGTTGTGTGTGTTAATTTTACACATGAGTGGCGGGACCACCTACCGTTTAAAATCGACTCGGAACGGCAGATTTTTTAGACACTTTTCATGGCAATATTATTTCTTTCGCAGTTTTTTTGCCAGAAATCAACTGAGAGGAAGTCACCGAAGAAATATTTTTTCGTATTTCGTTTTGCTACAGATATCAGACTTGGGGCTTCAACTGTGGCCTTACGTCTAATAAGCCAACACTCTACCTAGCAGAATACGGCGATTACACACTTAGATCACGCATGTCCCATTCAATTCCTCTAGCCGTCGAATCATCAAGAGCTTCTTAGGAAGCTATTTGGTTTGATAATGCCTAACCTGGACAGGTCAGTGAGAAAATTTGCGTATGACAAGCTTATGTATTTCACACTACTAACGGATACAATAGGTGAAGAACTGTTTTGCAATCCGCTTCCTGTATTTGCAGTTTATGGAGGCTAAAACCCAAAGCGCCAATGACCAAAACCAATGAGTCTCGTATACTTAGTAATGATTCCAACAACTGTGTTAAACATGCTCCTTCGTAGTGAAGCGACCTTTATTTAAACACAATTATTCATGCGTCGTTATCTTGCCTGTATCAGAAGTTGCTCACATTATGTTAATGTTGGTACAATGTCAAGCCTAAGCTTGCATGTTCACTATAAGGTTTCCAATGCAAGGAACTCAACTGAAAGTACGATGGTTGCACTATAACTGTCCAATTCTAGAAAAAACTAGAACTCTTGGAGTACACACTTACATATTGAAAATAACCTCCCGAAACTAACTTCTGCAGAAGCTATAACGATGACTAATTTTCTTTCTATCATTGTCTGCTGGTAGTAGACTTAATGTCAAGAAATCATGAATATTAGGGTCTCAATAAAGCTTTTGCCTGAACTTAATTCGAAGCTATCGTTTTAACTCTTGGCCATTGTTTTCAGGTCATACAGGATGGCTTGTTTCCAAGTTGAACTTGGTCAGTCTGGAAGACGGTTGCTATGCTTTGGTACGCATGTTGCTCTGCCATTGGGAGAGTTCTGATTTTACTCATGCATTAAAAATTCCAATCTTTGTCTTTCTCGATAGACTTTAATGCTTCCATACTGCAGTCTAGCGCCCAAAATCGGATTTTGTCTTGTATAATGTCTGCTTCAGTCCCCATTGACAGAATCTGTCGAACAGAAGCTAATTTAGATGCAAAATTTGCAACGTCTTCAGGGCAGAATGGCCACAGAATCTTGATTTCTTGAAGCATGATGGATGCGATACCCACAAGGGAATATAACGGAATCTGTGAGTGGAGCCAGTGACCTGTGGTCATACAGTTTTGTTAGGAAGATAATTTTCTCTTCATTTCTCTCCATAAAAGTAGTGACAGAAAGTCGCATTGGATATTAAAAAACTCCCGCCTGTGCGTAGAAAAAGTCTTTGTATTCAGTCCTCCCGTGCAATGAGAATATTAGTTTGGACGAGTAATTGATTCATTTTCCTTTGTAAGTCCAGTTGGAAATTAAAGACAGATCACGAAACAAGTGAAACTAGTGTGTGAGAACAAATTCAATAAATGTGGAAAGAATTCGGCCGTCAAGATTACCGGATTAAACCAGAAATAGAGCCGTTTTTGTTTTGAAATCTCATGAATTAATTCTTTAGAAGAGTCAACATTTGAGTGTAGAATTACTTAGCCTCATGTAGTCAAAATATTAAAATTGAAGAAAGCAACTCAAACTTCGAAAACCCTATATTTTGTTGTGCTCAATAAGGTATAAAAATTTCCTTCGCTTGCCCTGTTTTTCTTTCACATATAATTTGTATTGCAAAACTACATTCCACTGTAGTGATCCATATGATCGGTTATGATCGCTCCATAGCGTTCTCTACTTTGTTTGTTTGTCGCAAATAATTTTATTTTTTTTTGGTTTCTTTTGCCTCAAAATTGAAACGAATCCGAGAGCGTGTGACGTCAATATCGAAATGTTTGAATTGTTTTTGTCAATGTGTTCTGGTCTCGCTATTTTGGTTGACAGCTCATTTGTATGCATTGGAAATACAAGCACATTGAGAAGGAGGGGTGGGAAGATAATGGTGACGGTTCACTAGGGATTATATGGCTCTGTGTATGTGTTAATTAGAGTTCATTTAACTTGTCGTTTGACAACAACAGCTGAGAGAAGTAATGGCAATAGCTAGCATTCGAATGCAAAAAGGCAAAGAGACAGACAGACGGAGGAAAAAAATTCAAATTTTTTATTTTGTATTTCAATGGATATTACTCGTATTGACAGCTAAAACGTTGAGTTGATACTTGTCAGCTCTTACGGAATTTTTGTTTCCACGGTTCGTTTACTTTTCCTTGATTTTTCTCTCTTTTATTTTTCGTAGACTTGTCATCGCCTTTTCTTCTTTTGCCATTAAAATACGCACCTTTTGGTATCACTTTTTGGGGACATTAGAGGCGAGCGTTTGTTATTCATTAAAATTCTTTTTCATCTTGTTTTTGTTTTTGTTTCTGTTTTTTTTTTGTTTTCAATTATTGTGTCATTTTGAATTCTTTTTCATTTCTAATTAGTTGTTTATGAATTATTTTTAGAACAAATACAAAAAAATATGTAAGAAAATTTTTAAATGCAAATGCATGGAACTTGAATTTTTTTTATTTTTTTGTAATTTTAAAGAATTATTTATGATATCTTAATTACATTCAGTTGATATTGTTACGAAAATGAAAATTCGAGATACTGATGTTTTGTTTTTACATCGCTTAACATTAAAGTTATAAACAAATGCTACAAAAAGAAAACAATGCAGTAAACAAACGTGTTTACAAATTATCGTACTGCGTTTACTGTAAACAAGTAAACAAAAATCCTCAAACAACAGTATAAGAATAAATGTAAACATAAATGTAAAGTATACAAACAACAATAATGAATGTAAACAACGATGTTTACGTTTATAGAGATTTCAAGAAGGCAAAGTCTTGAACATTCACCTTCAAGAACATTCATCACACAGTTTACCCTGCCTGTGTGACCCCTCCGCTTCCCCTTCTCCCCTTCCTACATCCTCTCCTTTTTTATCCTATTTTCTCTATTATCCTTCCTCTTTAAGGACGTTGTACAATGGGTCAATTCGACCTCCGGGTACTGTACTTGTCTTAATTGACAAGTACACGTCCTCTAACCTAACCTAACCTAACCTTACCCTGCCATATAAAAGGCAAGTTAATGCAGGCGACGGAGTTAATGAAGTTCAGTCAGTATTGTGTGAAGACACGATGCGTTTGAAGAGAGTAATCGTGGTTTGAAGATCTCCGTTACAAAGATCTGTCGAATAATTGCCTAGTAATTGTTATTGTTTATGCAAAGGGTATAAACAGAGGGATAACAAAGAAAAGCAATTGTTGTTGTTTACATCAAGTTGTGAACAGTGGCACATAGAATTGTGCTAATAATAAAGAATTTTAATTAAAACTAAACTCCAAATTTATTTTTAATTTATTTGCAATCTACGAGCTTTGTAATTTTGTTTTCTTTAAATCCATTTATCTTCTTAGTTGCCTACTATGCAACAAAAAACAACCCCCTAAGCAACATTGCATGGGCCTGTATTCCTGTGTTATTTTCCAAGCAAAAATGTTGGCCCAGCTTAATTTAAACAGCCATATGAAAATATGATAATTTGGCAACGAAATTTCGCCTTCTATTCCCTTAAGGAATTCACTCCCTCCCTCTCTCTCTCTTTGTCTTTGACTTTTAAAAATCATCCAATATTTGTAAATATTTATGCCTTAAAACATAATCATGTTATAAAGCCAAGCATCATGCATGTGATGCCAAGTACTATAAGTGTGTCATATATACGCTGCAGGCATGTTTTTTTGTTTTAATATTCTCCATACTTGTGCGAGTACAAATCTCTTGAAAATCAACAAGTCAATGTGGAAATATTCTTTATTGGCTTATTTAAACAGTTATTTTCTGTTTGTCTTTTAGCCAAGCATTCGTATTTGATTATCCTTTCTAGTGGCCAAATCAAATTGGTTTTTTTTATTTTTTCTTCTAAATTCTGTTTATTGCATCGCGAAGTCATTTTATTTTTCTGTTTTTGTTTTTGTTGTTGTTGTTCGTAGAGATTTATTTAAGCTTTGCCACATGCTTACAGGCATTCAAGTTTTAAAATGTTTAAATGTTTGTTTTTGTTTTCAATTTTTTAAACGCGTGTTTAAATTCTGTTCTTGATCAATTTTTAGTTTTTTTTTGAACAGGTTAGGTTAGGTTAAGCTAGGTTAGTTTAGGGTAGGTTAGGTTAAGCTAGGTTAAATGGCAGCCCAGCCATAAGATGCTGTTGAGGGCGAAACGAATTATCTGTTATCGACAAGTAGAGACGCGCGGCGTATTGGATCTCAGATTACGGCCGATAACTGTACTTTCGATATACTCAAGGAACTTATTTACCTTAGCTACGCCGTTACCACCAACAATGATGTCAATTTGGAGATTAAGCGTAGGATCACTCTTGCCAAAATGGTACTACTATGGTCTCAATAGGCGATTGAGTAGCAGAGACCTCTCTCGTTCTACAAAACTAATACTCTACAAGACGCTCATCCTCTCCGTTTTTCTCTATGGCGCAGAGGCTTGAACTCTATTAAGCACTGATGCAGCAATCTTGAGAGTATTTGAGAGAAAAGTCCTACGTAAGATCTTCGGTCCAGGGAGCTATATGAGCTCCGCAAAGACATATACATTGTGCAACATATTAACATCCAGCATCTGCGCTGACCATGTCGTTCGAATGGAGGATGCTACGGCGAGATGGGTAAATGATGCGGAGATCTGTGGAAGAGGACGAAGAGGACGACCTTGTTTGCGTTGGAAGCACCAAATCGGGGAAGCCAAGTCATCGATTGGTGTGAACAACTGGCGCAGGCGTGCAAGAAGCAGAGACGCGCGTTAATCGGGTTGTTAATGGCCAATTAAGTAAGTAACTAAGATCCTGTTGCAATATTAATTGTACCCTCTGTGTCATGAACTATAAATCCTGGTCAGAATTTCTCAAACTGTCTTAATAGTCTTATGAAAGTATAGATTTGTCTGTCCATAAATTCTGAGTGCCCACTTCACAGGTTCCCAAGTAACGGGGACTGACAGGGAAGATGTTCTGTCGTCTTCTCCTGAACTTTAAGCTGCAGATCCGGCCATTCATGGATACAAATTAACACACACCACGTGGGTGGTGTGAGAAGCTAGGTTGTAGTCTTGACTAAAGGCCTGTAATGACCAATTAAGTAAGCAATTGAGTTTACTGTTGGATACATGTAAGGCAGCACTGTACCTCATCTAATCTCAATACATGTTTTTTTATTTTCGAATTTAATTTTTTGTTTTTGTTGTAATCATTTATTTTCTTTCAACGCCATTACAAATTGAAAATAATAATAAAATACAATTTTAATCTTATGAACAACAAACTACAACATAAGGAAGCATTGCAACAAGAACAATAAGAACAGGAACAACAAAATTAAATGAAAATAATTTATCATCAATATTTATGACTAAGAAAAGCATTTTTGCCACCCAAGAAAAATTATGAAAACATTTTTGATATAAAAAGGGGTGGGGGGGAGGGTTTTGTACCAAAAAGATCATCTCTGTGCAACAACAAATTGTAGCCACATGTAGCATAAACAATACAAAATAATTGCAAAGAAATGAAATGAAAATGTGGCAACAAAATGAAAATAATCACAGTTCTTTGCAACAGCAACAACACTTTTAAGAATATCTTAAGAAATATTAGTGCAGCAGCAGCAGCATTTGTCATGTTGGAAGAGGGGCTTTTTTTTTGAAGGAAATACTACTTGAGACGAGTCATTGCAAGAGGATTCAAATTAAAGTATGAAATAATATCAAATAGCTTGAGTGCTTTTACAAGACCTGTAAGTTGTGAGGTGCTTATGGGGAGGTCTTTTCATTTTATGCTGATACTTTAGACAAAATACCAAAAGTAATGTGGAAACAAATCTCTTTATTCTCAATATAATCGCATGTTAAGGTGAATCACTTTTCCCCAGAGACATTCATTAGAAATATTCAATGGATACTCTGTTTCTAGAAACAACTCGCTCTGTAGCTTCTTAAAATCTCCATCAATTGCAAGTTCTACCTCTTCAATGTTGACCAATCCACTGTCAAAGTTTAGTGTTTTAAATTTTAGAAAGAGAAGGGAATCTCAGGGATCTTCATTTGGAGAACAAAATTTGTCGTAAATTAATTCAAACATCAAGTTTTGTGCATCATAACAGTGAGTTATCTGGATGAAACGACAATTTTTTGCATCAAGAATTTTTGATTCTATCGCTTAAATACTACAGAATGCTAGCCCAGTACTAGCCTTTCATTGTTTTCCACTCTGCTCGACGGTGCTCACAAAGGTTGTGAAAATATCACTGTAACTGCAAACTGTGTGCACTCTATTCCTCTCTATGTAACAATTTATTTGATAAACTTATTTGGCTCCTCTCTGATCTTCTAGTGAAGCAGAATGTTGACCTGGTGACAGTTATGCACAATACTGTTCCATTCTCAGCCAACCAGGGCTATTGACATGCTGCAATACTGGGACCAAATAGGCATATTCACATCGTAGTAAATTATTGCTGTGGAATATATAAGCTGAGTTTAAACTTTCGTTTCGGCTGCCTGAATAGCATTTAATTTAGTCGGAAAGACATTTTGCAATCAAGTACCTAACAAATGTGAACTTTACGTTCGTGCTCGTCCATACATTCCAAACCTTTCTCAGGGACATGGTTAAACCTAGTAGCGAGCTTAAGTGCTATAAGATGATCTTAAAATGACTCTGTTGCGTTGCATTGAATTTTTTGATCTTTCTCTGTCAAGCTGCAACATGTTGCGTGTATAACACATACACAATTGGCCATTACAACCCTTCAGTCAGAATTACGACCAAGCTTCTGACACTACTTATGTTGTGTGTGTTAATTTTATATATGTATGAGTGGCGGGACCTTGAGTTTAAAGTCGACTCCGAACTACAGATTTTTTTGAGGAACCTTTCATGGCAATTTTTATTTATTTTCAGAGTTTTTGCCAGAAATTTGCAGAGATTTTCATTTTGATGTCTGACCTGGGGTTTGAACCTTGACGTTTACGTCTAATAAGCCAACATACTACCTACTATGCTACGGCGACTTCAACATGTTGCAGCCTTGCATAAGTTAGGCAAACGTGTCGCATAGTGGCATATCTGAGCATCTTATCCGTCTCGCCTTATCTGTTGAAAAAACATTTACGGACCCAGACAAACAATGCGGGAAAATTATTTCATTTCGCCTCATGCTTAAGTAAGGCAAAGGCATGCAGCACAAAGCCAGCATAAATACAAGTAAAGAAGGGAAAAAAGAAAAAGAAAATTTTTTTATAAAAAAGTTGCCAAAATGAAAAACTTTTATTGAATAAAAGAAAGAAAACTTTTCTTATTTAAAAAGGCAAAAAAAAAAAAAAATGTGAAAAAACGACATGAAAAAGCAATGCCGCGCACATGTACGTTAGGCTAAGGACAGACAGTTGCAGTCATAATGCATAATATTGTGGCATGCTGCTATTGCTGTTGCATGTAGTCAAGTAATATGATGTTGTTGTTGTTATTGTTGTTTTAATTTTCTTAAGATTATTGTCAAGTACATTGTCAAGGCATAAACAAAAATTTATTTCGATTTGCCAAACATTTATTGTTGCAAAGACAACATGAGAGATGATGAGACCCTATATTGTACATCTGTGGACTAGCAGGCACAAGGCAAGGCAAGGCAAACAGTTTAAAGAGCTTCTTATGTACACTGATATTGTACAGGGCAACACTTTTAACATGTGCTAAGCATAGTGTACATTTAACAACAAAAACAACAATAGATATCATGCGATGGATATGAAAGAAGAGGAAAAACAATTTCATTCATTTTATCGGCTTCTTTGGCTTTGGCTTTATCGTTGTCATTGTCATTGTCATTGTCGTTGAAGTGATGCTTGATGTGTCGTGTTAGTGGGTCTGTAAAGCTATGAGTTGGACGAATGCCTTCAGATAGTCAAGCAGACAGATAGTCAGGCATAAGGGCAGTCAGTCAGTCGGACAGGCAGGCAGGCAGGTATAAATAACAATTAATGTCTTGCCACTGATGCGGTTGCATGTTTATCTTGCTTCTTAAAGATTAAAGTACGTGATATTCTACTCTTTAGCTATATATACTCTTCTAATGGTACATGACTTTAGGGGTTTTACTCAGGTTATGTTTTTCTTTTTCTCTTTTTTTTTGTTTCTTTTAATTTTTTTTACTACGTTTTGTTTTATTTTATTTTGTAGTTTTTCTTAAATCACCATCAATGTGAGGAAGGAACCACAAGACATGCATTGAATAATAATAATAATGCAAGTGTGGTTGTGTATTTGTTTTTCGTTGTGTTTTTCTAACACTTCCGCTTGATCTTGAATTCATTTCTCTACCCTCCAACCCAACCCTCTTGTTCTTCTTCATGCATTGCTCTGATGATGCCCTGTATGTTTGTGCAACAATGAAATATTTTTCAAATGCATTCTCTACATATTTCATGTTTAACTTTTGCTGCCATTGTTGTGTTCACTTTTTTTTTACTAAAATTTTTTCATTTCGAAAGCAAAAATGAAAGAAAAACATTTTTTTTTTGCTCTCTGTCGAGAATAGATTTCATTTACACTGTGCACGGTTCTTTTGTTTCTATTATTTTTTCGGTTTTTTTGTTTGTTATTAATTTGGCTGAAAGGCAACTGGTCCGAAGTACGCTTTTTTTTTGTATTTGTATTCCTAGCAACGATTAAAGTTTAATTTGATTTTTAAACGAAACCAGATTTTTCAACAGAATTTCAATGAACTGATCATACAAGACTACCAGCCCTAATCGCCTATTAGAACTAGATTTAAACCTGATGTAATTAATTTCTCTTGATAGTTTGGGCATCTTTAAATAGGATATAGAATGCTCAGAGGGAATAACTTGAAAGCCTGATAGAACATTAAGTCGCATTGCAACAAGTTCGGCAAGTTGTCTGTCTAGTAATCTGGATGAAAGCCAATTAATTCTAACACAGAAGGTATAACGCACAGCACAGGCATCGCAACAGTTCTTCTCACTTGAACAAGTTCCACCACAATGAAATTTTTATAGAGTTTCGACCACCAGAAAACAACTTCATAAAGAAGATTTGGCTCAATGCATTACATCATTACAAAACCTTCAGTCAGGTATACGACCTAGCTTCTTACATCACTTATGATGTTAATTTTATACATGAGTGGCGGAACCTACAGTTTAAACTGTCATTGCTCGGTACTTGGGAACCTGTGAAGTGGGCATCCAAAATTTATTGGCAGAAAAATCTACACTTTCACTAAAGTTGACTCCAAACGACAGATTTTTGAGAAACTTTTCATCTCAATTGTTTTGCTCTCAGAGTTTTTGCCAAAAATCTGCAAAGAGGAGGTCGGCGCAAAATGATCTCGAATGTGACTCAATAACAAAGACTAAATCTGGCCTAAAAAAGACTCTGATAGAAATAGATTTGTTTTCTCTCGGATTGAGTTGAAAATATGCAATCTGGCCCTAGTAATACATACATACATAATTGGCCATTACAACCCTTCAGTCAGGATTACGGCCTAGCTTCTCTCATGTTGTGTGCCTTAATTTTATACTTGAGTGACGGGACCTCGTTTAACGTCCACTCCGAACGAAAGATTTTGAGAAACTTTTTCATGGCAGGTTTATTTACCTAGGTCCTAGTAATACAAAATGTTAGTAAATATGCCACTCCAAGAATCATAATCGATTTATTAAAAGTAATATAACCTAATTATATGGCATCGCAGGCAGATAGAAGATATGCTATCGTACTGATGTTCGTAGTTCACACATTCCGTTTCCAAAGGAGAAGGGCCCACTCACAGCTTGTTATTTACTTTAATATACTGTATTCCATGCTATGGTTAGCTAGTAAGTCAACTCCGCACCATAGTCTTTGAAGTTTGGCGAGACTATGTAGCAGCAGTAGTAGTAGTAGAAGTAGTAGTAGAAGTGGTAGTATATTAGTAGAGCAGCAGTAGTAATAGCAGTCATACTAGTGGTTGCAGTATAGTAGTAGTATTAGCAGTAGTAGTAGCTGTAGTAGTAGTAGCAGTAGTAGTAGTAATAGCAGTAGTACTAGTAGTAGTAGCTGCAGAAGTAGTAGCAGTAGCAATAATATAGTAGCAGTAAAATAGTAGCATTAGTAGCTGCAGTAGTACTATAGCAGTAGTAGCAGTAGCAGTAATACTAGTAGCAGTAGTAGTAGTAGCATTAGTAGCTGCAGTAGTACTATAGCAGTAGTAGCAGTAAAAGTAGTAGTAGCAGCAGTAGTACTAGTAGCATTAGCAGTAGTAGTAGTAGTAGCAGCAGTAATGGTACTATAGCAGCAGCAGCACTAGTAGTAGTAGCCGTAGCTGTAGTAACTATCAAGTCATGCAGTAATAGTAGCAGCAGTAGTAGCAGTAGTAGTAGCAGTAGTAGTAGCAGCAGTAGTAGCAGTAGTACTATAGTAGTAGTAAATAGTATTAGCTGTAGTAGTACTAAGTACACTGAAGTCTCTTCTCTGGTATGTAAACATATGCACACTTCAAACTAAAGAAAGAGGCTTAAATTATTATGTAATATTTCGAATAATGAGATTTTAAGACGATGGTTATAATGGAGATGGTTCCTAACCACAATACATATGTAAGTAATACAACCTCACTTACTAGGCTAGGGCGTATAAAAAGGAAACACCGTTCTGTCCGTAACAACTCTAGTTTTTTAGTTATTATAATAGTGTGTATATGCATACAGTTGTTTGTGTTTATATTTGTGTCTGTATGTTAATACAACAATTACAACAATAACAACAATAATATTAAAAAAAACAATGTGAATATAAATAAATTATTTATTCTCCATTCAAAAATTATATTGTACAGCACTGACAGACTGACTGACGGACCGACTGTATGGAGTTCATTTTCATGTCAGTCATGTTATTATAAGCCATTTACGTTGTGTTCTCATATTTACACCATTTCCCAGAGGAATTATTTACATAAAACGTATAAAACTGAATGAGAGAACATGAGAATGAAGAAAACTTTTGATGTGAAACCTGCAGATAAGAGCTCAAAAACGGGGAAAAACCAAAAGAAAGTTAAATACTGCAGAGAAATAAACTTGAAAGTGTTTAATAATGAAATATTTATGAAATTATATTCTCATAAAAACAAAAGCTCTCGAGAGATTTAAAAAACAAAAAAGCATTGCCATTAAAATAATATTCTCTGTTCAGTATGTGTCTGCCAAGTAAATGGTGTAAATTCTTTCTGTTTATTGTGCTTTTCATAATGTCAACCAAATATTATTCGTTGGGGGGGGATTACATTCTACATATGATAAGTTCATTACAAATATGGCATATTTGTTGTAACTCCACCTCACCTAACAACCGTCATAATAGCCATTATACTTCATATGTTTTTATAGGCGTCATCCCCTACTTCCCTTCTCTTTTGTTCGCTCACATTCATGTGTACAATAGGTATTGTAAACAGCTATAGGGGCCCTCCGGTGATTCTTTTTTTTTTGCCAGTAACTCTAGGAATATTATTATGAAAGTAAAACACAAAGAGGAAGCACAACACAATGGAGGCACTCATGTTAAGAACAAAAGAAAAATACAAAAAGAGGACAAAAACAAAAAATGAAATCAAAATTATATAGAATTCCAAACTGAATGAATAAGCAGATGACAGTGGGACAAGAGTGTGAAAATAAAATGATTCCTCATACCATTTAAAAATAGGCGTGGCATTTACTACACAATTAAATGAGAAAGTCAGCTCTTAAAAGGATTAAGTTTGGGTAGTTTAAGGGCATCAATTTGCGATTAGTAGCCCTTTAGAGCCCCTGAGGCAAGAAAGTGTATCATAGAATAGGGGGGAGTGACTGCTTTATTGTATAAAGGCAACACAATACATTTTCATGAAGAATATTGTTTCTTGGTAAGGAAGATGGCAACCCTAAAATCCCAGAACTTGTTACAGTGGAGCAATCAAGTGCTTAGTTAACGAATCTTAATTCAGAAAACCAAAACAATGCACAGAATTAATAAAAAGGTATTCTTTGACAACCCTATAATCCCTAGAGAATAAAAGTGGGCGTGGCACTTCGAATTGAAAGTAAAATTAAAAAGAAAATTTGGACAATTGTTGGAAAAGTTTTTACATAAAAAAATAAATTTTCAGTCGTCGTGATCCTGTGGTCATCGGCATGGCATACATATTCTCCATTATTTCTCTTTTCAAACCCACTGTGCTGTGGCATGGTAGTATTTCTGAGTAAAGCATTGTATACAGAATTGCATGTTTAAGGACAACAACAACAATATTTGTAACTGTAACTGTAAGCCAAAAGCAATTTTTGTTTCAATTGTTTTAAAAGGAAAATATAAAACCCGCCTTACTTTTCCATAAAGTATGCAACAATATTTCTTTTGAAATTTTCTCATGCTCTAACCAGTTGGATAGCAAGTAGTACACTTGAAAGTGATGAAAAATCGTTGAGAATTTAAAAACTTTTGTTAGCTGGCTGGCTGACTGGCTGGCCATACTTAAACAACTCATTCGTTAGCACCAATGCCGTGTGAGAGGAGAGAGTAAGATAAACTAAAAGCAACATAATCTACTTGAAAACTTAAACAATTTATGGCTGTTGTGTTGGTGGTGATGGTCAACAGAGTAGACCAACATTTTTTTGTTGCATTTTCATTCTGCTTAAACACTCTACTGGTGTTGAACCACAAAGTAAGAGAATGCAAATGAAAATGAAAAATTTCCTGTTAATTGGGTTCCACTTCTGCTGGTTTTTTCTTTTTTTTTAAATGGAGAAATAATTTAAAATGTTTTGTTTTGTTGTTAGCAAATGGCACAGGATTACAGAAGGAGAGATAGAAAGAGATACAGAGGGAGATAGAGAACCCAGCTTATAAATAAATTTGAAAATGGTTGAAAAGGATTTCTTTATTTTTTTTTTATTTGCAAATGAAACGTGTTTCTTTGAAAAGAAAATATTGTCACATAGTTTGAAGGTCGTTCTCCAAAGGTAGGAGTTGAAGAGTGTCATATAAATACTTAAGCGGATACACATGTATGGTAATCAGTTCAATGTATTCAAGTGTTATTTTTATCTCTCTTTCTTTCTCGCTTTATATTTGAATAAAAAAAAGAATTTCTTTGTTGTTGCATTTCTGTTAACACATGTCAAATGCAATTTCCAGCTTATTTACATTTTTCATTTGTATGCATTTATTTATGGATGGAAAAGATAGAAAGGAAAGAAAAAAATTACTTGAATGAATACACATGTTCTCTTCTAATGGAGAACTATTCGTTTAATGGATGACATAATGTGACAGAAATTGCTGGTATAAAAGGCTCATATACAGAGCTTTTTAGGGAAAACTCACTCACGAATTATGTATGGACTTCATCCTGGTCAAGCCAAATTTTGATCTGCGACACCATTATTTAGCAAGGGAGAATGAATTTGAGGCTCGGTAAGATACAGAAACAGGCATATGGTGATATAGCCAAGGCAATGAGAACCTTTCATACAGGTAGTAACACTGGTTCGCTATACGAGACGGAGTCTATAGTTAGGATGACATGTGATAAGTCTGAAACAATATTCGTCAGTGGGCATTGCTAACTCTGAACAGAACCAGTGGACTGTATGGTTTTGGGAATTGGTTCGTAATGAGACTGACTAAATGGACAGGCTACAAACTATTTTAAGACTACTCTGTTGCATACGAATGGGTCAAGGTCAGATATTGGTACAAGAGCGAGAGTATTTGTTCCCATACGAAAATATTCCGAGCCCATGGGGAACTCGAAGATTTCTTCCAAGAATAAGTCTAAAACATCAAAAGCTGTGCTCAATTTAGCTTCAACAGGTTAGCAATACTCTTTCAAAGTCAGGCCTTCAGTATGAAACAGAAACTGAATCAAATGGACAGGTGAAATTGTCTTTCCCTCTGCTGAATTCGAACTAAGTTGGAAAATTGTGCAATCCTTAAGTGATAATTTCCTTACTTGACGTATATACTCGTATACGTCCAATGCACATTAAACGGCCTAAGCACATTTTCGTACTGTGTATTAGTTAAACGTGGTGTTGTAGTGATATTTTCTTGTTATATTTTTGCTTGACGTATATTTACGTCAAAATTTAAGATCTTGTTTTCTAACCCGATAACAATTCCAAGTAAATGAGCCTTTTTTGGTACGTAAATCTTGTGTAAAAGTCTTTGTCAGTTGTAGAAGAATGATTCACGTAATAAAAATATGGTACATGCAGCATGACGTCTTTATACGTCTAGTACACATTAAAGACTTTACGCACATGTTCGGACAGTTTATTAGTTAAACGTGGTGTTGATAGTAGTTTTTAAATCTACAAAATAATGATACTTTCTTCCTATATTTTTGCTAGACGTATATGTACGTCAAAATTTAAAATCTTGTTTTCCAAAAATGAAACAATTCCAAGTAAATTAGTCTTTCCGGCACATAAATCTGCTATAAAAGTCTTGGTCTGGAATGATACACGTAATAAAAATATGGTACATGCAGCATGACGTATTTATACGTCTAGTACACATTAAAAACTTTAAGCACATGTTCAGACAGTTTATTAGTTAAACCTGGTGTTGATAGTACTTTTTAAATCTTCAAAGTCATGATACTTTCTTCCTATATTTTTGCTAGACGTAGGTAGAAGTGGCTGTCCAAAAATGAAACAATTCCAAGTAAATTAGTCTTTCCGGCACATAAATCTGCTATAAAAGTCTTGGTCTGGAATGATACACGTAATAAAAATATGGTACATGCAGCATGACGTATTTATACGTCTAGTACACATTAAAAACTTTAAGCACATGTTCGGATAGTTTATTAGTTAAACCTGGTGTTGATAGTACTTTTTAAATCTTTAAAGTAATGATACTTTCTTCCTATATTTTTGCTAGACGTATATGTACGCCAAAATTTTAAATCTTGTTTACTAAACCGGTAACAATTCCAAATAAATTGGCATTTCAGGCACATAAATCTTTTATAAAAGTATTGGTCTGAAATGATTCACATAATTAAATTCTAGTACATGCAGCATGACGTATTTATACGTCTAACATGTTGTGGGAAATGAAATTAAATTTTAAACAAACTTTCCCTGTGGCATTGTAGCTTATGCTTCTGATTTGTATTTTGAAATATTATTTCTTTATGAAAACATCTGAGTTTGGCTTACAGTTGCTATATTTAACAAAAAATTCCTTCATATGTTACATTTTTAAAATTCTTGTAAAAATTCCTTGCCTCTTACAGTGTTCTCTTAAATATTGACTCTATTACGTTCTCATATTTATTTAAAATAAAAGAAGGAAGATGGTGTATCAAAATAGAAGTATAGGGTTATCCATTTAGTGATTTGGTGAGGCGAGCAGTTATTGAATATCCTTTATTTGAAGTGTCTCACATTGAAGGTTATGAACTGGAGGGTACGAAATGGTACCACGAGCCTAAAAACCCAATCAATTTTCCCTTTTTTTGATGACAAGTTTCCGAAACATCATTTCAGGCTTAAGGGACGTTATTTGGTCACTGCCATCTTAGGATTTATAGGCCTTTTTTGGGAGCTACTACGTCAGAGACCACATCATCTACACGAACAATCCCCGAATGTTGAAGCCTTTGAAAACCAATATTCGTGGAAATACCGAGATGCGCTCCCAAACTGTGCAATAAGCTGGTCGAAAGCCACCTCAAAACGATCGACTGCTACGATCAGGAAATATCTGCACAGGATGGGCAAGACCGCTTCCCCTTACTGTCTTTACGAAGAAGGGGAAGTTATTGATGATGCTGAGCACACGGTTTTCGAATGTGCATGCTGGCAGAGCTATCGCTCTGTACTGACGTCGGAAATTGGAACGATCACGGCCGCTAATATTGTCGGCAGAGCAGAGAAAATTGGGCCTCAGTGGCGAATTACGTGGAGCGCATTCTAAGGCTGAAGAAGAGAGACCTTGAGGCTGCAGAACAGGCAGGCACGCCGGCATAATTGATACCGACACATGTGTCAAAGGTAACCGACACGGGATCCTGGTCTAAAGGAATAGTGGAGACACGTAAATGTCTCCTCAACTTACGACACGCAATCCGGACGCGGATATGAACACGCAGAGGCCAAATGGCCAAAAGGACTCCACTCCGAAGTAATACCACCGTAGTTCCGGAGTGGGCACGAGTCCATGAGACGAGGGGGGAGTTTAGTGGGCGAGGGCCCCACACACGGAGGATGTGACGACTTCCTCTATGGTGCGGTTAGGAACATTCACCCCTCCTCGGCGTAAAAAAAACGATCAGGCCAGAGGCAATCTTTTCGTCATTTCAACGAATTCGTTGCTTTATGTGGGTTATGAAACCGCAAAATGGATAACCTTTTACTGCCATGAAATAATTTAGAAAAAGTAATGCCAAGATAGACAAAAAATAAGAAGCACGTCAAGGAAATTTGTTGCCTTAAAAGACATTTCACTGGCAAACAGTGGTAGTAGGAGCAGTAACAGCTACCAGCTGTACGTTCAGCAGCAGTTTTACTGGCAATAGCTGTGTCAGCCACGTAGGAGTCATTTTCATTTCCTTGCGGGTTTACTTTTTCTTCTTCTTTCAAGACTGCACGTTCTTAAGTTGCTTCGTTACGTTGCGTGTTCAGTTCCCCCTTCTTCCTCAATTTTTTGTGTGTCTTTCTGTTTCATTTTTATTGAAAATTATCATCTCAGCAACACAAAGCAGGGGTGTATGCACAAGGCAAACATACGTGGGCGTACGTTGTGATAACAGAACAGAAGAAGGTGTCACTTTTGGATGCTGACGTCAAGAGTAGCATAACAATTCAATTACGCTGCATTACTATTACTAACACTGCTACTAGTGCTACTAGTTTGGTGCTACTGCTGCCAACTGTCTTTGATAGAGAAACTGACAGCATAAAACAAAAATTCTCTTAACAAGTTGGGGCGAATCATGAATGCATTTCAAATTCCATATTTTGTTTTAAAATTAAATTTCTATTTGCCATCTTCCCCTTTATCGCTCTCATACGGCAGTAGTAAGTTGACATGTTTAAAAGTTAATCTAATGCAGCCAGAGGGTAATGCAGGCAGAGGTTGGGAATTTAAATTCGAATTTTTTTAAATGAATTTTTAAAAATTCTGACATAAAAATATACATTGTCTGGAGCGTATTAGCTGTCATATGAAATAAAATATTTATTCTGTGTCTTCCATTTACTTGCCGCTGAATATTTCAGGAAACCGAATTTCATTTCTTTTGGCGGCCATTTGCATATACAAATTTATGGAGAAGCTCTAAAGTAATGACGTGTTTGACTTTTAATGGGTCTCATGCAATATGACGAGTGTGGTGTGCTACTGTAGGCCACATAAGAACGTTGTATTATTTTTCAATTATTCATCATGTTGAGGAATAGTTTCTGCTTCTGTTTGTATTTCAATTACAATTTTAAATTTGAATTTTTATTTTGTTTTTCTATTTCTTTTTAATGTTTTTCTCTTTCATTCTTTTGTTTTAAATTTATTTGTGTTGTTGTTTAGCAATTTTGTAAAGTAGTTTTTGGCATTTGGCCATCACCAACAACAGCAACAGCAACAACATCAGCAGCAGCAGCAGCAGCTGTACTAGCAACATTATTTCTTATAACCGTCCAACTGCCAACTTTGCATGTCTGTTTGTCAGTCAAACTACAACCACCACTAGTTTCCAACGTCTGCTCTTTTTGGTTTTTATTTCTCATTTTTTTGTTTCTTTTTTTTTTTGTTTAAAAACAATTGCATTCATGGCTTGTTGAGTGACTTTTTCCACAGCCTAATTTGAACTGGACTTTTATATATTTAAAGTTGGTCTTAAATTTTTAAATATTTCTATCCATCATTGCTTTTCTTTCTATTTTAATGGCCCATTTATTACCACACCGCCATTTCAAGTTAATCAGGAAACATGGTCATTATAAATTATGCACACATATGCTATTTGCGCTCTTATCTGTTGCTATTGCTGAAGCAACAGTTGTGGCTAAAATATAAGAACAGTTCTACTGATAGTTTGGAAGTCTTCTGCCACTTTGTCGGCTTGTTGTTAAATGCAGTGAAAGGAATGGAGTTATTCATTGGCTCTATTACATACATATGCAACAGACATAAATGGTCATTACAATACTGCAGTCAGGATTACGACCTAGCTTTTCACACCACTTATGCTGTGGGCGTTAATGTTTATACATGACTGGCGGGAACTACAGTTTAAAGTCGATTCCGAATAACAGATTTTTGAGGAACTTTTCATGGAAATTTTATTTCTTTCGCAGAGTTTTTGCCAGAGATCTGCTGAGAGAAAGTCGTCGAAAAAATATTCAAATTTCGTTTAATTGTAGATGTCACTTCAAAAAAGCCAACACACTACCTACTAGATCACGGCCTTATTAGCCGCTATATTCTCTCCATCCTTTCCGATTGCTCCTTAATGACTAGGTACCCTTATAATGTGTTTCCTGTCATGCTTGGTGTAATGGTTAGGTTAGGTTAGAGGGCGCGTATTTGTCAATTAAGACAAGTACAGTACCCGGAGGTCGAATTGACCCATTGTACCACTTGGTGTAATTATTAATCGCCTTTTTTAGATTCCAAGACAGTCTTTGTTTTCGTATTCCTTCCTTTCATTTGAATATCAGTGAAGATATTTGAACTCCATATGACGTTTCTTCTTTAGTCCTTTAGGGAGTCTAGGATACCATCCACAGAACTTTAATCTCCTTATTCTGATACGATTACGATTTGACATCTCCGCAGGTGATGAGTCTACGATTGCAAGTTCTAAAATCTTAGGGTTGCCATGTATCATTTTCTTGTTGAAATATTTTTAGTTCTCCTGCAGGGCATATCAGAATTAAAACTTGATTATTGGAGTTCTTTTACTATAGAAAACCTCTGATTCTACAGAAACATTATGCTGCACGATCAAAAAACATGAATTACTCACTGCCTTTAAGCAAGAAAAACCGTCTTATAAGGCTGTAGCATAGGTCTATGGGTGTAAAAAAATTGCAAGTAACATTATTTTGCTTACAATAAGTCCATTTCATCCTTAAATAGGTGTCTGTATCGGAATGCCGTCTGTACAGAGAGGTGAACGAGACATCACAGCATATCACCTAAGAGTGCCTTGTGTTTGAAAGCATTCGTTGGCGAACACTTGCCATAACTCCGTATAGCGAGACTGTCTATGATATCGGGTGATTTTTTAGCTATTATCTTTTTGGCAACACTGGTTTAAACAGCTCACGCACGTTTCGTGTTTTGTTTCACTGTCAAACATCTTCAGTTTGGTCTATTATTTAACCATGAATCGTCTTAAAAACGAACAACGCTTGCCAATCATTGAATTTTATTATCAAAATGGGCTCTTGGAAAGTTGGCCGAAGATCCACTTCTTTATCGAAAAATTGTATTCAACGACGAAGCTCATTTTTGGCTCAATGAATACGTAAATAAGCAGAATTGTCGATTTTGGAGTGAAGATCAGCCAAAAGCATTGCAAAAGCTACCAATGCATCCAGAAAAAGTCACAGTTTGGTGCGGTTTATGGGCTGGTGGCATCATTGGACCGTACTTCTTCAAAGCTGCTGCTAATCGTAACGTAACTGTGAATGGTGAGCGCTACCGTGAGATGATATCCAATTTTTTTTTTGCCCAAAATGCAAGAGCTTTACTTGCATGACATGTGGTTTCAACAAGACGGTGCCACATGACACACAGAACGCGTAACAATGGACTTATTGAGACGCGAGTTCGGTGAACATTTTATTTCACGTTCGGGACCGGTCAATTGGCCGCCTAGATCGTTCGATTTAACGCCTTTAGACTACTTTTTGTGGGGCTATGTTAAAGCTCATGTCTATACAGACAAGCCCGCTTCAAGTGACGCATTGGAAGACAACATTGAAGCATTTATTCGTGAGATACTGGCCGAAATGTTGGAAAGAGTATGCCAAAATTGCACTAAGCAGATGGACCATTTGCGGCGCAGTCGCGGTCAACATTTGCATGAAATAATCTTCAAACATTAAATTATATGGACCGTACTATCGATTCAAATAAAGATTTCATGAATTTTTCTAAATTGGTTGTGTTTTTTTTTTAATTTTCCTATAGCTCTTAAAAAATCACCCGTTACTTCCTAAGAATATCAAAGGACATACAACCAGAACTGCTTTAGACTCACCCATATCCGTTATAGGAATTTAGTTGCTTTTCTAATTCTCTATAGAGCCCATAGTTCCAAAATATAATTCTTCTGTGTGAAGCTTTTTGTGTGCCACTGTACAATGTTGACTTTGGGCGATGGCAAGCAAATGCATGTTAAAAATTGTAATATTTTTACTCCACTTTTATGGAGTCTTGTTATGTTGTTGTTGTAGCTCTTATCGTTGCAAGTTGTTGTAGGCAATTCCGCTTTATCAACAACAATAATAATTGCACGGGGAATAAAATGTTGCGAATAGAAATGAATTTCCAAGTGGTGAATGAAGAGGATGGAGGGGGAGCGGAGTGGTATTTCAAGTACTTAAGACTGTAATTTATATTGTAGGCACTTTACGTGGCATTACACAGTTCATGAATATGCAACAAATGGCTGCATAACATTCTTTTAACTTTAAATTGTAATGCAATATTTGCAATTGCATTTGTTGTTGTTGTATGCGTTATTGTATTTGTATTTGCCTTATGTTTTCTTTTCATTTGAATTTGGATTTCATTGTAGATTTTATTTTTCTAAGGCAGTGTAGTAAGCATTTCCTGTTCCTTTTCCGTTTCTTTCTTTTTCTTTATGTTCGTACATGTACATATACAGAAGAAAGGGAGTGAATTAAAGTTAAAAAAATTAAGAAAAAAATACACTTTTTTGAAAGTGACTTAATGTGGGACATTAATTTGGTTTTTTTGTTGTATTTTCGTTGTATTTTTTAAGTGAAATTATTATGCGTGTCACGTCGTTTGTGTTCTTGTTAATGTTGCTTGCTGTGGTGAAAATAAAGGTTGAGTTAGAAATGCTGCTTTAAAAAAGGGCAATTTTTCTATTGTAATGTATGGCAAGTAAAGAGTACAGTCATGATAGGAAATCTTTTGTGAATTATTAAGAACTTGTAATTAAAAATTGGTTCGTGCAATTATTATACATATACACTTTACTTAACTCATTTCTTTTGAATATGAGTAGAAGTTACTTTATTTTTATATGTAATAAGTAGAGGTGATTGGAAGTTTTGCATTTTTTCCCCATTCAAGGTGATCGAGTAGGGTACAAAGATGAAATTCATATGCGACTGAAGTTCTAAATCTTGACCTTAGTACAGTTCTTTATACCAGGCGGAACTATTTGGTAAAAAGCTTTGCACATTAGTGTCCGTCTGTATAGTCTAGCAGCGATATTGAGCTTTCAAGCATCGTAAAAGAAAACTCCTTTAACAACTCCATTGGTGTAGTGAATCGACGAATTGGGAGCATCTGCCAGTTTGCATTATGGAATAAACTTGTATGCTGGAAACATATGAAGCATCCTGGTGAATATTTTTAACACCAGTTACTGCAACACTTGAAATCAGTTTGGCTTACACGTATAGACACACTTTACTCGCTCTTACAGTAAATTCAGGAGTCAGGAGTACGGTCCCATACTATTCATGTAGTGAGTATGAGCAAAGAATATGGATATAAAGAATGCGCATTATGTAGAAGTAAAATTTCTTATGGCGGGTTCTAACATCACGACCCGCTCTCACCAAACATTACGACCCGCTCTCACTAAAATCATTTCTGGATGAGGAGGGTGGAAGACAGAAGGAAAATAAACACAAACAAAGAGCGTAACAATGTGTTGCTCTCATCATGAGAGCGTAAAAATGCATTCAGTTGCGTTGCTTGTCAGCTTCTAAAGAAGAATGTTCATGTCGCTCCAATTTTACACCCAAAGAAATATTATAGTATGATTCACTAATATCAATGAGAAATGATTTCGATTTTTGGAAGAATACTTGCCAAGTTAAATACGGTGTTTTTAGGTTTTTAGCGCAGTACAATTTTTCTATATTTTTCGCTCACATATACATATTATTGGGTTAATAAGTACACTTCAAAATATTACTAACAATTTTCCTCTGGGTTAACACATGCCTCTCATAATTTTTATCATGCTCTCTTTGTGCCGAAAACAGTGTTGCCATTTTTGGTTATTTCTAACCAAAATTGGTTATTTTTGTGATCAATGTGTAGATGTGTAGATTTTTTTGGTTTTGGTTATTTTTTTTCTTACAAAAAATCTATTTTTTGTTTCTTTTTTTTATTAATTACTAGCTGTACCCTGCGCGCTTTGCTGCACTACAAACTAAAATAAATTTGAAGGAAAGACATTAGACAAATATCCAATTAAGTTTGAATCATTTTATTGATTTTGTTTCCCGTTGTCCAGATGATCCAGACGAACGGGCCTGAGTAGTACGCATTCGATCAAGTGATTCATTGTTCAAGTGATTCATGCGAACGGATCTGTGCGGCATGTACTCGAAGATTTTTTAGTCTCAATGCTGATTCTGAGGCTAGTAATGCTCTTTTCTTTTCTTTTCAACACAGGATCAAATGCACAGTTTACGATTTAATTAATTTCGAAGAATTTTCAGTGGCGCCACCTGTCGGAAATTGGTTATACCAACTTAGAAACCTTCGTCGGCTCATGCGCAACAACTTTGCTAAAGATTAAATGCATAGTTTACGATTCCATAAAGTACATTCATTTTTATATATATAGATAATTTAAACTTGAAAAAAAAAATAAATAAAACAAAAGTCTACGAATTTAATTTTGGTTATATTTTTTCTTATTTGGTGAATATCTTTCCCCCCGCGTCGTTCTTTACACTTTATTTTCTTTGGTTTTATACATCAAGAATCACAGATAGCATACTTGTAGGGGTAACTACTATGCGTATGAGTAATATATTTCAAATGCAATTAAATATTAAGTATGTAGTATGTAGCATACGTGGGAATGGCCCCTCGCTCATTTGGAATATCAACATAAAAAGTAGCCTCTAACTCCTTCCAGACATACAGGAAGATACTGTGAAAATTTCAAGAAAATCGGTTCAGCCGTTTAATCGTCTATAAACTTCAAACATACAAACATACAATCAAACACACATTCATTTTTATATATAAGATAATTTAAACTTAAAAAAAAAATAAAACAAAAGTCTACGAATTTAATTTTGGTTATATTTTTTCTTATTTGGTGATTTTTTTTCACAAATGTTGGTTATAAAACTTTTTTCGTGGCAACACTGTTTCTGAAAAATAAATAAGAAATTAGTCAAACAACAAAAACGCACGATGAGAACAACGCATTGTTACGCTCTTGGTTTCTTTACCCTTCCCTTCTATCTTTCCCCCCGCGTCATGAAATATTTTTGAGAAATATTCCAAAATATGCCCAAATGCACATTCTTTATACTTTATTTTCTTTGGTATGATTTATATTCGTGAGTGAAGTAATTTACAGTTTAGCGATGACTTTTCGAGCTTTTGCCTGAATTGGGTATGGCGTAGTATTAAAGCTAAAGTACGTAACTATTATAGTAGGCAACCAATAAATACAAAAAAAAAGTAAAATAAAGCACCTGAATATCAGCTCTTAACAGAGAGTTGAGGACTTTAAAGAAGGTCTTACCGAGGGTATTAAACTGTACAAAAATTCGGCCGAGTACCATCCCAGATCTCCTTCAGCAATATAAAATTAGAATGTCTCTTAAAGAACAGAGTTATTGTCCCCATGACGGTCCTAGGAGGGAGCCAGTTCTAACAAAATCAACAGCGATTCCTTATCTGACAGCCAACTTCTTTACATTTTTCACTTTCCTTCAACGTTTACTGTATCAGAAGTCGAGAAGGTTTTTTGATTTTTGTACAGGGTATCTGCCTCTCGGTAGATTTTCCATACAGGGAGTAATGTTGATCCAATCCTGACAGACGTCTGGAAGATGGAGGCTGGTACTAGGGGGTCTATTTTGTGGATATTATTAAGTTTTTTTATAGGAAAGGGCGAGCTATACAGTGGTTATCTATGTGGATAGTCAAAGGGTGCTAACAGAGGAATAACAAAGAAAAGCAATTGTTGTCGTATACATCAAGTTGTGAACAGTGGCACACAGAATTGTGCGAATAATAAAGAATTTTAATTCAAACTAACAACACAAATTTATTTTCATTTTATTTTCATTTTGAAACGTTTTTAAAAGGTAAAGACGTAAAAATATGTTACACGAATGCATGGATGCGAACTAAACGATTTAAAATTGTAGCAAAACTAAATTGCATTCATTGAAATGTTTCCAATGCACCACAAAATGCTTGCTAAACATTTTAGTTTTTTTTTGCTTGTTTTCTGGGAAAGCAACGTTTTAAATTACCTCTGCAGTAAAATATTTTGTGTTGCTAAAACATACTAAGAGAACGTAATATGAAGTTCTGTTGTTGCTGCTGCACAACATTTGTATGGTTAACAATGTATCAATTACACACCGAGAATGACCTTTAGCAAATTTTATTGATGTATTGATTTCAATTTATTTGTACACATTTTTGGCAAAATTCCATCAGAAATTTAATGTTAAACGGAGGGGGGGGGGGGGGGGAGGGGGGTTATAGAACGCAATGAAATTCGAAATGGATGAAGCAAAGCAAAGCGACGCGGTTGAAATTTAAATTCAAATTCAAATTCAAATTGAAATTCAAATAGAAATTGAATTTGAATTTAAAGGCAGGCAGGTAGGCAAGCATTTAATAAAAATGATTCATGCCGTTGTGTTGTCATAATTTTGCAATAAAATTTTACGAAATAATTTTCTTTTTATTTTCGTTTTATATCTCTTCTGTGTGACATTAATTTGCATTAAAAAACGATTTTTTTTCTTTCCTTGATTTTCATTGCAGATTAAAAGCGAAAAGGCGGCAGCAACACAGGAAAACAGTGCAACAAGCCAACAACAATCGCCTGGCAAAATGCAACGTTCTAAATGACGTCACGCTCAATTAAAGAAACAACCGTTAACGTCGAGCACGGTTAGCGGGTGAACAATTCTTTTGATTTGAAAAAGAAAGACAAATAACACGCAGCAGCATCAGATCTGAAAAGAAGAACAAGAAGAGCGAACATTTTCGTTTTTCGTTTCTTTTCATTTTCTTTTTTCCCTCTCATTTCTAAGGAGTAAAATAGTAAAAGTACGTTTACAACAACAACAACAACAAAAATATAAAATTTTTATTTTCAAAAACATTTCTAAGATTTTCTAAGTGTTTCAACTCCTTTGATTTCTTTAAATTTTTGTGATTTTCGTGTCCAACTTTTGATTTTGAATACGTTTCTATTCATTTACTTTGTTTGTCAAAAACAAAAACAACAGCAACAACAACAAAGAAATAAAAAGACATTCTTCTTTTAAACAAAAGAGAAACTCCACAAGGGTGAGAGAGTGAAACCTATAACGAGAGCAAAAGACTTGTAACAAAAAAATTAAAACGATTTTCATTTATGCTCGTATTTAATACAGTCGCCATGTCACATGGGGGCGGCCAGGAATGTTTGTGATATTTCCAGCTGATGAACTCATCTTGATGACATACGGTGCTGCTATACCTCGTATAAGTCAACGACCAACACTCGATTGCCTGCGTGAACCACAAGTGCCCATCGTTATACCTGCCCGAAGTTTACCACCACCCCCCTCATCAACGTCGTTTGCAAATCTACCGCAACCCTCGGCCGCATCTCCAGCAACCACAACCACAACCGCAACCACCACTAGTAGCAGCAGCTTTTTTGCACGTTTTCGGAGTGAACAACAACAACAAACACAAGCTCAAGCACAAATACAACAACAACCACAACAACAACCCCAACAAATATCTTTAAATCTACCACAAACGGAGGACTCGCTGAATATTTTTGCCAGTGAACTGCAACAGTATCAGGCTTTAAGTAAAGAACCTCCTGCGCACAGACTGTTACACACCACCTACGAGCGACCTACTTTGCCGACGATTATTGAAAGAGCTTCTCCAACGCCTTCAACAATTCCATTAGCTGTTGCACAGACAGCTACACCACCTCTAACACCCACGCGTCGTACATCAAAATCTTCTTTGAAGAGATCCACTCCCGTACAAACGCGTCGGGTAGAACAAACTCTTGGCCCAACTTCAACACCTCCCCTGTCCTTGAGAGCTCCCATATATAATGATTTAAATATGCGTTCTTCACAACAACAGCAACAGCAACAGCAACAACAACACCAAACACCTATTAGACCCTCGCTAGAACGTTCGTCGGCTCTGCGTGAACCTACACCTCTACGTTACAATGAGGATCCAGCCATGGCCATGGGAGCTTCCTCTGCTAATCTATTTCCACCCATACAATGGCCCACCGGTTCTATAGAGCGTCCTAGTCGTGAAAGTAGTCCCAGCCTACTGTTAGAACCACACGAAACAGATCCCACAAAACCTAGACTAGGTCCCGGCTGGGGTCGACCCATGTCGCCTATGGAATTACCGCCAGAGCCCTCTACATCACAGAAATCACCATCCAGTAAGTCGCGTATCTTAAGACCTAAACTCCATATACCTTTGGGAAAACTGGGTCGTTCCACGTCCAGCGAACACAAGGAATCTCAGAGACTGCGTGAAGATTTAGAATTACGTGTAGAAAATCCCATATTTAATACGGAAAATTTAAGACAGCGTAACTTTGATGCGTTTTTCGATTCCGGTGAACCGGTTTACAAGCTACAGCCCAAAACACCTGCCACCGCACCAGTTGATAGTTTAACCGGTGCACCCTTACCGCCACTAGACAACTATGCCGGTGTCTATGATTCATCGCCGCGTAAAAACCGCAATGTTTCTGGGGGCGGCTTATTTGCCCGTTCACCCAAAGAGGATAAACTGCTGAGTTCACGTTCCCAAAGTGCCGAACAATATGATCCCGCTAGAGATGCCCGCGCCTCATCGTTGGGTCCTATGCGTGGCTCCGCCAGTGTGGCTAGTGCTGGCAGTGGCGGTGCCAGCGGTACCGCCGCAGGCAGTGGTAGTGCTAAAGTGCCCCAGAAAGGTGACAGGTGCCCCCAAAAATATATTCTTACAAAAATCTAATCACATTGTTTTGCAGTTTGACAGCTTGCCAAAGTATAATTAAACCTCTGACACTTTTCCAATCGCTCTCTCTCTCTCTCTCTTATCAATATGAGAGACCGATCGTGAAAAGAGTGTAACTATTGTTGTTGTCTTCTAACAATATAAAACTAAGAAAACTGATAAAAGAAAAACTAGAGAAAGAGTAACAAAAAAAAAAGAAGTAAAATGAATGCCGCTAACATTTTTATTGTTGTTTATTGTTATTGTATTTAATTTTTTAATGTTCATTTTAATTGCTTTGTTTACTTGTATTCAATTAATTTGTTTGCTATACTAACGAATGCTTTTGTTAACGCTTAAGAATTTAATTGAAAGTGAAGAACAGGGAAACTTAAGCGTAGACTTGTTCAGTACCGTGATGATAATTTGATGGTGTAATGTTCACTACATACAGTCACATGACATTGAGATCTTTAAAGTCTATTGGTTCCATCTGGTCGGGAGTTTTTCTTTACAGGATATAAATCGAAACCTTAATGGCGCTTTATTGGGATATTGTATGTCTTTTTATGTCTGCATTGGAACTCTGTCAAGAACTTCACATTCATGAAGTACTTGGTCCGCCGTTTCTGGTGCTTGTAGTCATAACTGTAGATAATTACAGCCGTAATCGTCTACATTCGTAGACGCGCTTTAAATCCTTAATTGTCCTTAAGCGAATCCCATAAAGGTCTCCGGAGTTTCAGGAATTTCAGTGCCAAGCAACCCCCTATACATGCCTTGAGTGAATGCATTAAAGGTTTCAGGCGATTCAGTGCCAAGCAACTCTCAAAGTGAAGACTGATCAGCCCCTTCACATGCCTTGAGTGAATCCATTAAAGTTTTCAGGAGTTTCAATGCCAAGCGACACTCAAAATGGAAATTGATGACCACCTAAGCCTTGAGCCATGCCTAAGCCTAGAGCCTTGAGTTCCAGTACTCCAAGCATTTCCCAACTAGATTAGATTAGATTGTGATAACGGGGTAAGCGGCACTGCATTCTAGGATTTTATGCCAGTATATTTAAGGTGCCTTGGATGCCTTACTAACCAATGCATCCTCAGCTACGTTGTACAGTCTTTGTAGTGCCTAATTACCCAAAACAGCTGGACCCTTTAGCTAAACGCTAAGTTCTGCAACGTTGCATATGAACGTATACAAATTTTAGATGTCGTACGATGAGAGCCAATTGTCTTTAAGGCAGCCTGGCTAATGCCATGCGTTTGAGCCGACTGCTTAGGTTGATCGCTATACATCCTTACGTTTTTCAACGACTATCTTTTTTGTCTAGTAACATTCAGAATAGCAGAAGAGACAGAATTGTCTACCTTGTCTTCCTCAGGAGACGATATTTCCCTGGTCTCTTCAAATACCGTCAATATTGTGGGGCTAAATACTGATCTCTCAAGGCCCTTGCCTACAGTATTAAGAAGGAAAGTTAACCTTGGAGTTACTTGGCTTCGGGACCAGCATAAGTTACGGCTTCTGCTAGGTGACTACAACTAAGTCTTGCAAGTTTTGTTGAGAGATATCCGCCTATTTAATAGCAGCACAAAAGTTTCTCTTCATTCATTTGAAAATGCCGCTATTGGACTTGAGAGATGTTATTCTATCAGATGCGAGGGCAGAAGTTTTTCTTCAGTCATTTGATTATGCTGCCCTCTGTTTTTGACACGAAAAATTTAATTTTGAGAAGCATTTTTTGAACCTTTTTTAAATGGTATTCCACTCATTTGGCTGTGCTTGTAGGATGCTGAGTGCTTCATATAAATTTAATTGCTTACACAGATTATTTCCTCAATTGTTTTTGCTACAAAATTTCCATTTTCCTAAAGTTCTCTAAAGAAAATTCACGCGCTTAAACGATAGCGTTGTTGAAGAGAGAAATAAAAGTGAACTTGAAAGTAACACACTTTCGAGTTACAAGTATTTAGCTTGGCATTCATGGAAATTGTTTGACGATATATTGTCGTTGTAGTTGTAGTTTTTGTTGCTATTGTTGTTTGTTTGTTTATTAAAAATGCATTAAAAACATTTATCCGCTTGTCATTTAGCGTCAATAAATGTCAGTCACTGAAATTAAAAAGCCACACTCTTGCTCTCTCTCTCTCTCTCTGTTAGAGTGTATAAGCAAATATGAGAGCTTAAGTGCAGCTTGCCTGAGTACATAAAAACGTAATAAAAATTAAAAAATCTCAACAAATTTTTCGCTTAACATAGCCGAGGGGGGGGTTTAAAATTGCTCCAGAGTGTAAGAGAAGTGTATGGTATTGATTGAATTTCGCATATAGAGGACATGCTATGCACGTTCCACATTCCATTTGCAACAGCATTTTGTCAGTATTTTGCAGCACGTATTGATTTTTTGGTTTGGCTTTTATTTTTTATTTTAAATCTTTTGTTTTTTTTATATTTTTTTTTGTTTTGTTTAAATATCTGCAAAGTTTTTATTAAAAAAAGAAAAATTAATTAAAAATTATTTTTTTTTGTAAAATAAAATATTTTTGTTTTGTTTTCTTTTACTGTTTCTGTTTCTATTTTTATTATTTATCTTTTAGTGTCTTTTGCTTTCGAATATATTGACTAAAATAATTTTTTCTTTTTGAATGTTGGCGTTTTAGATTTCTTGGGAAAATCTTCAAGTGGTCAAAAAAGTCGTAATTTCTTTGGGTGGAGGGGACCACGTAGTGGTTTCCTTAACCCACCATCTAGTATGGCGTCCTATAATGGTGTACTTAAGGATTATGGTCACAGTAGTTTAAGTGAGGCTTTTAAAACCCAAAATAATACCAACTTTAAATTGATTAAAACTGGTAAGTAGCATAAGAACATACTATATAAACCTTATAACACGACTATTAAACGAGTTAAAATACTGTCATGTTTTTAACTTTTAAAAACTTTTTAAAATATGAGCTCGTAGATAGCAAATAAAATGAAAATACATTTGTGTTTAGTTTTAATTAAAATTCTGCATTATTTGCACAATTCTGTGTACCACTGTGCACAACTTGATGTAAACAACAACAATTGCTTTTCTTTGTTATTCCTCTGTTTATACCCCTTGCATAAATAATAACAATTGCTAGACAATTATTCGACAGATCTTTGTAACGGAGAAATTCAAACCACGATTACTCTCTATTCACAACTTGATGTAGACAACAATAATTGCTTTGTTTGCTATTCCTTTGCTTACACACTTTGCATAAACAATAACAATTACAAGACAATTATTCGACAGATCTTTATAACGGAGATCTTCAAACCATGATTACTCTCTTCAAACGCACCGCGTATTCACACAAGAGTGACTGACTGACTTCACTAACTCCGTCGCCTACTTTGCCTGGCCTTGACCTTTTTATAGTTCAACGTAAAAACTCTGATGAATGTTTATAAAGGCGAATGTTCATGGCTTTGCCTTCTCGAAATGTCTATAAAAGTAAACGTCGTTGTTTACACTCATTACTGTTGTTTGTGAATTTTGTTTACATTTATTCTTGTAATGTTTGTTGTTGTATTTTTGTTTACCATATTTTTACGCTGATGTTTGTTGTTATATTAAGCAGTACGATAATTTGTAAACAGGGTTGTTTACTGCATTGTTTTGTTTTTGTAGCTTTTGTTTATAATTTTAATGTTAAGTGATGTAAAAACAAAACACCAGTATCTAGATTTTTCATTTTCGTAATAATAGTGTCCGATAGGCTTTGATATTGGTCAGGCTGTAAAATTCTTTATATCCATGAAGCTGTTCATATTTGTAGGTTGACTATCGGCAATAAACAGGGGTAAAAGGAACAACAGATGATGTGATAATGTTTCCAAGGCTTATATGTCATTGTGATTCTAATTTCCTATTGTTTCGTAAACATTTTCGGGGAGGTAACTAATAAATGTTTACCTTCTTTAAATAAAAAAAATTATACATTTTATCTCGTTGCTTCAGTTCTAATCTCACCCCACCACCTTAACCAGATTGAAATTGTAGTGAAACAGGATATTTTCTTACTTTTAACACGTTGCTTTATGTTTTTTTCTTCTTCCTTTTGTTGTTGTCATTAAAGTAAATACGAAAGAATAATGAGCAGAAAAACTACACACCGGCTGATAATGAGCTCATTATTGTTAAACTACAAGTCATTTGCAGTCTCTACCAGTTAGTGTGGCAGTCAGTTAGTCAGTTATACTGTCATTGAATGCAATCAGGCACACAATTTTTAATAAAGTTTTTACTTCTACTTCCTCTGTGCTCGCTATCACTCCTGTGCTGCAGCATTATAAATACAGTTTTCTTAAACGCCTGATTGCAGCACTATTTAAAGGGATTTATAAAGCGAAGTATAAGGAACAACACTGTTAAACTGCATTATAGGAAGAGAGAGAAGAAAGAGAGAAGAGAGAAGAGATTGACAGACCGAAAAAGAGAAAGATGAATGACTTTGAAATTCAAGAAGCAGCCACAGGACCATAAAGGAACAACGAAAAACTATTAAAATGTCAATATTGCTGTTCGATGCTGTGCTGATGGGTTTAAATGGCAATAAATGCATGAAATTTGTTAATAATGATGATGGAGAGTGGCAACCAGTTAACCTCTGGCATTCATAGTGAACAATTAGGAATGGAAGTAGAAAGGAGTAGCAGCTCATTAAGGCAGCAACATAATCTTTTCATGTAATTTTATCGTCTGTTATACTTCTGCTTCTGCTTTTGCTGATGAGGCTGCTCATTAAATTTCAAAATCGTTGATGCATTACAAATGTTGCTGATGCAATTTCTGCTTGATTTATTTAAATAAAAATTGAAATACAAATACAAATCCTTCTCGATTAGAGAGCATATTGAGATACTGGTTGAGGATTTGCTTCACTAAATGCTTTAATTATTGTTAAATATTGCATTGAAAAGGGTTCTATAACGATTTCAATTCCTCTTCTTTACTCGTCTTCTTTTTAAGCTTTAAAAGCAATGGAATTTTCATTTAAAAATTCTTTTAAAATTCTTGCTTTAGTCTGCTGTTAATGCAACATTTTGGATGCAAAGTGTGATGTTAAGCTTGTAAAGAAGATTTATTACCAGCTGCCATAACAATGTCTGTGTCAACACATTTAATCGAAACGTGTCAAACTTTTTCAATGCCAAACAGCTGTCACATTGATTTTGACAGCAATTTTTTTCTCTTCTTTTTTTTTTGCCGAAATAATTTCCAACAAAATAAAGTGTTTTGTTGACAGAAATGTATGGAAGGAGTGACCAAAAAGGTTGAAAGTTTTTGTATCTCTTTGGAATATTTTGAAAGATTGAAAGATATTTACGTTATTGTATTTCGATTATTGGAATGTGTGCCCAATTCAGTGCTAGAGTGTACCATCACTCGCAGAAAATATTTCTCAGTTCATAAAAGCTACGAAATTTCACGTTGCTTCTATTGTGCTATCACACACGAGACTCTTTTTTAAGCCGCACAATTTTTGTTGTTTCAATCACACACACACACACACGAGACTATTTCATCTGGCATAAAATTGTATACATGTACCCTGCTTTGTGTGATTAGTTTTTTTTACTTATTTGACGTTTACGTCTCAACATATTATTGTATGTGTATTGCTTTTGTGTTGTTTATGTATTGGTTTGTGCGGGGTCACAAGCCTTCAAAAATTATGTCGATTCCAAACTTTTGCTTACGCAAACTAAACTTTGATATACGTTTTGGCTCCACTGTCTAGTGTGGTTTGTGCTTTTTTAAAAGCCATATTATCAAGGCTGTTGAGAGTGTATCAATTTAGCTTCGGAATGTAGATGAGACATAGATGGGCACTTTGCAGTACCAGTAAAATTTCAGTAAAAATTGATTTTTACTGATTACTGAAAAAAATTTCAGTATTCAGTAAAATTTTACTGGTAATGCAATCTAAATTTCATTTAAATTTCATTTAAATGTCATTTAAACTTAGATTGCATTAACAGTAAAATTTTACTTTTTTTCATTTAAATTTTATTTAAATTTCATTCAAATTTAGATTGCATTAACAGTAAAATTTTACTGAATACTGAAATTTTTTTCAGTAATCAGTAAAAATCAATTTTTACTGAAATTTTACTGGTACTGCAAAGTGCCCATCTATGAGATGAGATACCGTCGTTTGGAGACCAGAAGCGCTTTATTGTGGTTTGTGAAAAGAGAGAAGAGAATAGACATAACGAGTATTAGAAAGGAAAAGGCAAGTTAAACAAAGTGGGGAACTCAGTCATCTCAAGCTCATGTAAGGCTCACCAGCTTATGTAAGGTTTTTATCTCGACTACTCTCAAGGCTAGTCTAGTAGGTAGTGTGTTGGCTTATTAGACGCTAGGCCGGGGTTCAAATCTCAGGTCAGACATCAAAACGAAAAAATGAAAAAAATATTTCTTCAGCGACTTCATTCTCAGCAGATTTCTGGCAAAAACTCTGAGAGTAAAAATTGCCAAGAAAAGCTTCTCAAAAAATCTGTCTTTCAGAGTCGATTTTAAACTGCAGCTTCGTCCACTCATGTATAAAATTAACGCACACATCATGAGTGGTGTGAGAAACTAGGCCGTAATCCTGACTGAAGGGTTGTAATGGCCAATTATGTATGTACTCTCAAGGCTGCTGCATCGCTGTTTAATAGTGTCCATGCTTTTGCTTTATTATTCCGCACACCAAAACGGACCCGCTACTGTATCTGTATGAGATGGCCCTATTCTTCAAGATTTTTTCTTATATAATCTGTTATACAGATGTCTCTATGAACACAGTGAAAAATTGCACAGAATTGTTTTTTAAAGTTTAAAGGACTTGCGTAAAGGAAAGTTGTACATGTGGCCTATATTGCCACTGGAATGAAATTATGAAAGTGTGTCACTTCAGTATCATGACTTTGTAAACTTTTTAATCATTTTACTACAGCGTTTCTCTTGTATTGACATATGTACAATATTTCGATTGGATTTCGTTCATAAAATTTTTGATTTGATTCCCGTGTGTGTAAAATAAACGAAAAGTTTTCCCTTTTATTTGCCTTTTTAGACCGTGCGAATAACACTCACTTTTAATGATCCTTTACAGGCAGCCACTGGCATAATATTTCGCTTCTTCTTCTACTTCTTTTTCTTCTTCTTCTTCTTCTGTTAATAAATAAATTTCCGTTACAAGTTTTTTAGATTAAACCACAGCAGCCGGTTAGTCAATATTTATTTATTCTCTGACTCTGTGATTTTCAGATTTTCTTTTCTCTCTCCCTCTCACACTCTCTCGTTTTTGCTTAGCAGGAAATTGATTTCAATTCCTTATACAATGTTATGGCAGTACATGGTCAAAGACTCAATGTGCGTGCCCCATCTCCTTGTAACTTGTATTGTAATATCGAAATTATTGTATTTTTCTTTTGTAATGTTATTGCCGTTAGACAGAAAGACAGACAGGCAGATAGGAATGAAAGAAGGAAAGTAGAATCAAATAAAAATTCTTGTAATAATAATAATCATAATAAAGGAAGAAAAATGAAATTACAATTGGGTGGGGGGGGGGGGGGGGGGTCCCAAGACAGGACAGAGAAATTGATAGGCAAGACTACATACAATACAATACAAGCAAAACAATTTGACAAGAATTACCAGAAATGATAACATGAAATCATGTGCATAGCGGCCTATAAAGTGTAGATGGGAAACGAATTTTTTAAAGTCATCGAAAGACACTCTTTAAACGGTAATATTTTATCGTTGTTATTTTGGTTAAAGAAATATGTACGTATTGATATCAAATAGGCTTCAAACCTTGCCAGAAAGTTACTGAGTTAGTGGATCCATAGCATCCATCCAATCTATATAGAATATCCTTACATTGTCTTTCACAAACGTGGCAGAAAATCTCCCTTTGAAATGCATAAACATCGTTCCAACATACTTGAAACCTGACATGTGTTCTGGTTATTTATTCTGCTCATCACAAAAACTACATTTTGTGCTTCAGGCGAGTTGTGTTCTGAACCAGTTTATTACATGCCCGTGTAAAAGGTCGTTTATTATTTTCCCACGCTACTTCTAGATAGTTTACACCCGAGTTGTCGCACGATTCAAAGTCCTTATTACCCAACAAAACTGTAGAGTCGACGCGCATGCCAGGGCTTGTGCACTACTTCCGGAATTCTGTTCAATCGACTTTGGGATGCCACTTACCTCGGTCAAGTTGGCTAGCGCGCCTAATTTCTGTCGAGACGCCAACCTATCCTGGGTCAATGAGGAGTCCTGCTCCACCGCTAGGCTCACTTGGCCCTCGATTAATAGAAGGGGCACCAACCAGTCACTTGGACTTGGTCGTAACGTCATCTCGATCACCGAGGCCATGCTAAAAGGGCATTGTGTTATGGGAAGACACGCGGAAAGAATGCAGCCGTGTCTACAGATCCGCTGACGAAGAAGAGACTATTATCCACTTTCTTTGCCAATGACCATCTCTTGCGAGGTGCGGATACAGGTTATTTGGCTCTCCAATCCTTGTCAGCTTGACGGAGTTATCATCTATTGATGCCAAGGATATAGCTTCGTTTATCAAACTTTCGGGCTGGTTTTTCAGCGTGTGGTAGTCGTGCTTTAAATGTGTAGCTCTTGCGCTGACCAACAACTTTTTCTTCTCTGGTTTGGAGGAACTTGGTCAGTACAGAGACTGCGTTAACCTGTGGCTTCACAACTGGCCGCTATGAGTCCTCAAGTGAGCTTTTGGTATCAAACTACTCCAACCTACATACCTACCAACAAAAGTTGAGATTCCCTTAAACTCATATGGCTTGTGAAGAGTCCACGTCTGTCTATATATATATATTGCGTTCTAAGCATATCATTCCACTGGCGTTGTCTGACGTTTGGGAACCTAAGAAAAAGAGTTTTTGGACTCCCAGAATTTGGTGACTAAACGTTTCTAGTTAAGGGGAGTTTAAGAAAATCCACACGCCCCCTGCAAGCTCATCCATTTGCTCATCATCGTGAATTTCCCTCTCTTAGGCGATTCTGTTTGTCCAGTCGCTTGGAAACCTAGGATGGAGAATTCTTCATTACACAGGAGTTGGTGTCAAAACGTGTTTAGCAAAAAAGAATTTGAGAAAAATCCACACTCCCTTGTAAGCTTATCTAACTGTTCATTGCGGTGAATTCCCCTCAATTAGCTGAGTCTGCTTGCCCAGGCAATCCTACACTTCGTGAATTGACCTCATGCTAGGCGACTGCTAGGACAGTGGTCTGATTGTCTGATAGTATTGGGTTGCCTTCTCTACTTTCTCTCCAATTTGGATTGAACACATCTTTCCATGCCCTAGGCTTTCACTTCAAAGTTGTTCAACTTCAGAACACATTACTCTGGATCCGAACACACACACTCCTGTTCCACTATTAGTTCTCGAGCAATCTGTATACAACAGACCTGGCGTCTCTAGTATAGTCAGTAGTAGCATAGAATCTTCAAATTGCTCTATTTACTCTTAGTACTCTGTCTCACTGCGTAGCATTTCCTAAAATTCTACAGTAGTCTGGTTCTGCCCAAAAGAAAGTGACGCCATACGAACGTTAAGGTGCATTTCTCTTCCAACAAGAATCCATTAACAACAAAAATCTAAGAAAGTTTAGGCAGAGTATCCTTAGGGTGTATTTCTGTATCATACATTACAATTGTTATACTTTAAGACACTTTGGGACCACAAGTAATATTTTATTTACAGCCCTGAAATGATGCTGACCACCAACTGTCTACTATCCCTTGGTCTAAAATAGAAAAAAACCAAATCAAGGCCAATTGCTATGTCTGTTATTGGTTTTTGTTGAGACTTTGTTTGATTTTTCTTTGTGTTTGTTTTTGTGTATCTTTTCCCCCATTTTTCTCAGAAATTGACAAATAAAGTGGCAAAATAGCTGAGAGTGTTGTAAATCCTTTTAAAGAGATGTGAACAAGTCCTAGATAAACTTCTCTACTCATACTCCTTCACTTTTTTTTTTTTTTATTGGCAACTACAGCTGGCAGTGTTCGTTTAGTTGGCTTTAAATCGTTGTTGACAATCACTTGATGAGATTTTTTCTGTTGTTGTTGTTGTCGTCGTTGCTTAAAGAAAAATACTTTGAAAGAAAAAAAAGAAAATATTGCTGGTAACATGAAGAAATATATGGAGAGAGGTTGTAAAAAGTGCTGCTTGAGCTGCGCTACTCATATTAGTTTTTAAAAGCGAGCCATTCAATATAAAAAAAAAAACGCCAATACAGCGGCAATGTTTTGAAGTATTTCTTCTTAGTGTTGTTAAGTGTTTGAATATAATTTTTAAAAGTCATAAAATTTAATGACATTCCCCCCTTTTGCATTATTGTTGTTGTTGGAATTGCTAGTTGTGGTGAGCGAGTAGGATGGATATGCTGCCACCGCCTTGAAAAATAAGTTTCAAGTTTCAAAATTATTTTTATGAAGTGCCATCGTTATGTAAAGCAATCAACTTAACTTGGCTTTCTGTTTCTTCTTTTTTCTTTTACCATTTTTATCATTTTATCACGGTTATCTGCTATACTGGGCTGTGACTTGTGTCTTGTGTTCTGTGTTGTCTGTATTGTTTGCTTTGTTGCTGGCAATTATTGTTGTTTTGTTGAGAACTTTTCATTGGTTTTATTAACTTTAATGTCACTCCATAAAACAGAACAGCACAAAATACTGTAGCCAAATGCAATTTTGTACCGAGCAATATAATGGCCTGGCCTCCTGTTTTCCTCTATACCAACCACCTTTCATTTGTCATTCTGGTTGATGGTATACTGCTGGAGAATTTTTATTTTATGAGTTTGAGTTGCATCGATTTCACTGTTTTTATTACTTTCAAAGGTCGCTGAAAATGTTTTCCTCTTTATGAAAAAGTTTTTTATTTTTTAACGATTGAGAGCTTTAGTTTTATTTTCCTTCTTCCACTTTTTTCCCTTGTTTGTTAAGCTAACAATACAGGAAGTGTTGGTGATGACAGCAGCGTTACACTCATTCGAGTACAAATTGAATGCGCATAAATCATTACAATGACAGTGTGTGCGGCACAGTGGAGCGATAATAATTTCTTTAAGAATTTTTATTTTGCCATCTCCAGAAGATGGTTGTTATTATTGGGAGAAGATGTATTAGAAGACAGAGGCCTATTGCCTCAATAAAACTGTATCTGTTTAAGAGCTGTCAGGAGAAGATTGTAATCGTTAGTAATGTGCTGTTAAACACTTACATAACACACATAATTGGTCATTACAGTCCATTCAGTCAGGATTACGACCTATCGTCTCATACCACTGATGTTGTGTGTGTGTTAATTTTATCCAAGAGTGTCGCACACTGTCGCGATTTCATATAACGAGTGGCCAAAAATAGAAGGAGTAATAGTAGAATAATGAAATTTGGCACACCTATATTAATTGGTAAAACATAATCATACTTAAAATTTGGTCATTTAAACTCAAAGGATTCGTGTCCTTCCCATATATCCTGAAGTTAAAAATTGCTATAATTAGGAGGGAAAAAAAGATATGTTAATAAAATTTGGTACACTTATTAGTTTTAACATGCTTAATACTTCCCCCAAATTTCGTTCAATTTGGAGCAAGGATACGCCCGCCTTCAAAATGTCCTTTTTTAAAAAAGTATAAAAAAAATTTAATATGTATACATACATATATTTTTTACGAATCGCAAATTATGATTTAAATGTTTTACTAACTCATTAAAATTTAATTTTCTCACATTCCGTATATCCTTAGACAATTTTAAGGATATATTTTTACCATAGCTGAAATACTAATTAAACAATATTTTATTAAACAATTTAAAATTTGTTTATATGTATTAAAATATTTAAATTTATACATATAAGTGAAAAGACACTTGTACTTGGTTCCTAATTGAATTTATTTATGTTTAAATATAAAAAATCGATGATCAAGAAAAATTTACATCACTTCCCCAACTCAATTTTAAACCTACATTTTCCACGTTTATATTTTGTCCAATTATTACTAATTTTTAAAAGAATGAATTTTAGTTAGTCCTTCTCTATATCTGCTAGAAATCTTTGAATACGACTTTCCACAAATTGTACAATATGATGCAACACATTTGTTGTATTATTTTTCTTAAACTGCACCCATTGCTCAAAAATATCACGAATCTGCAATGATGGTGACACTAAAAAATATTTATAACGCCCACAAAAGCAGTCAGAAGCAGCTGAAATTTATATATGTTAAAGTACATACTTGTGGCAATAATATATAAAAAAATTTCAAAAGTGATATTGGGTGTTTTTTTTTAATTCACTACTGAAGTTAATAAATGAATGAAAATCTTAATTTTTTGAGGACCTGTACTTTGGCTAAGGATATTTCACATATGATTAATATTTGTAAACAATTATAGCGTTGTAATTACAGTTACATACCTGGCTTACAATTCTATTACAAATAATTTAGTCATTACCAAAAGAATTTTTGAATTTTAACTATGACAAAAATATGTCAATTTTCAAGTTTTCCCACAAACTTTCTATATTGCATGGGAATTCTTAACTTTGAGATACAATAACTAAAAAACTACGCAAAAGTTTATAAAAAAAATTTTAGATATCAGCTAATAGAAGTGTTTTCTATAAGATAAAGGTAAAAAAATATTGAATTTCCCACATTGACTTTAACCATTTTTGGCCACGCTCGCGACAGTGTGTGTCGTGGGACCTATAATTTAAAGTCGACTCCGAATAATAGATTTTTGAGAAATTTTTCATGGCAATTTTATTTCTTTCGACGAATTTTTGCCAGAAATCGTCTGAGAGAAAGTCACCGAAGAAATATTTTTTCATATTTTCATTTTGATGGGATTTGAACCGTGGCCTCACGTCTAATAAGCCAACACACTACCTACAAGACCACGGCGACTTTAATGTCTGTTATTCTGTATGGATATTTGGCAGTTAAAAACACGAGTAAATTAGTTTCAAATCTGAGAGAAAGTTAAATATTTCGTCATGGTTGTTATGTCAAAATTAAAATCTTTCTTCTCCCAGGGGTACCATCCCCCCCGCCACCAAATTTAAAATTAGCGTGTCTATGCATTCCTTTAAAGCTCTGTCTCCAAATGCATATTTCGTAATTGTATTTAAAATGTCAATGTGTGTGCTTTCAAAAATACTTTCTTCATCTAAATTTCAATAAAAAGTATTTGAAAGTCCTGCCTACATGGAAGAGTAAAAGTTATTTTGAGAACTTCAAGGGCACAAGTGTTTGATTATGAATAAATTACTGCAAGTGAATGAAAGTGTTCGAATGCATATGATTTTCAAATATAAAAAACATATAATTGTTCAATCCCTTTGTCTAGGAAAGCCACTGAAATCTCATCTTCCAGAAAGGATAACATTGATTTACAGGGCTTTAAACTTTTCCGATCAGATAGGCGTATCTTAGTTAATGGTATTGAGACTAGGGCTAGAGGTGGTGGAGTTGCGATTTATGTCCGTAACGGTATACTATGCAAAGAGAAATTATTAACCAACATTGGAAGTGAAACTGAATATTTATTTCTGGAAATTTCAGCTGCCGATAAGCGGAAACTTCTTTTGGGTTGTGTATATAGACCACATTCTAGTCTAAATCTTGTTCCTTTCATTTCGATTCTTGAGGATATTACAATTCATTATGACGACATAGTTATCGTAGGGGACTTTAATAACAACCTTCTACTGGATAATCCACTTATGGAACCAATGCTTTCACTTCATCTCAGTCCTGTAAATGTATCAACACCTACACATTTCCATTCGACGTCCAGTAGCTTGATTGACCTTGCATTTGTGAATCACATTGAAAGGGTATTGTTATATGACCAAATTTCTGCCTCTTGCTTCTCCAACCACGATCTTCTCTTCCTTAATTATGATTTATCTGTTACTTGTTCTGCTGATAAATATATTACATATCGTAATATTAGGAACATGGATTATGCAACTCTGAATATTGAACTGAATAACATTTCTTGGGACCAGGTATATACACTGGGTAATGCGAACGACCAATTATCTTTTATCCAGGAGAAAGTGCGCCTGCTCTATGACAGGTGCGTTCCTCTTAGAACCAAACGCATCAGAGCAAAACAGCAGCCATGGTTTAATACGGAAATTAAAGCACTCATTGAGAGAAGGGATAGTGCTTACAGGCGATGGAAGGGGTTTAGGACTGATGACTTAAAAACTTTACATAAAATCGCACGGACGGAAGTTACTAAGCGCATAAGAATTGCGAAGGCATTGTATTATGGTGGAAAGTTTTCCAACGCAATGGACAACAGGTCGAAATGGAATGTTATTCGTGAAAAAGGAATCGGCCGCAAATGTCCTAAAATCGATATTGAAGTAGACGTGAATAAGCTTAACGACCAGTTCGTAAATTCTAAGATTCAAATGTCTAGCGGTAACTTATATGATGACCTTTGTTGTGTTCCACCACAATATTCCTTTAGTTTTCGTTGCGTTAATCAGTTTGAGGTTTTGGAATGTATATCAGCGGTAAAATCGAATGCGGTTGGTTCTGACGATTTAGATCCTTGATTCTTGAAGGCTCTGACGCCTACACTTTTGCCATATTATACTCACTTATTTAATACGGTTCTGACTAAATCTACTTTCCCTGAACATTGGAAACTAGCTTAGATCCTTCCCATTCCCAAGACTAACAATGAGTTCAGGCCAATCGCTATCCTTCCTTTTCTGTCCAAGGTACTGGAGAATATTATGGCCAGACAAATCAACAGTTATCTGGCGAGTCACAATTACTTAACTGTAAGTCAATCTGGATTCATGAAGGGTAGGAGTTGTACTACCGCTCTAATAAATGTAGTCGAGGATCTTAGGTCGGAACTAGATGAAAATAGTGTAGCATTTTTGGTTCTCCTTGATCACACCAAAGCATTTGACACAGTCGATCACAAGGTTCTAATAAAAAAAACTCCAGAAACTGTTTAATTTTTCTAATTCTGCATGCAATCTAATTTATTCTTATTTGATGGACAGATTTCAAAAAGTACATTTTGATGGCAATATTTCAGATACACTTAGCATTAGTAGAGGTGTTCCCCAGGGATCAATACTCGGGCCTCTGTTGTTTTGTATGTATATAAATGATCTGCCAGATGTTTTAGTTAACTGTAATGTTCATATGTATGCTGATGATGTGCAGCTATATACTAGTACTCCTAAGGAGAATATTAATTCTTGTTTGGATTACATTAATCGTGATTTAGCAAAGATTGACAGCTGGGCCTCAGCTAATGGACTATGCATCAATCCTTCTAAGTCTAAGTGTATTACTCTTTCGAAGACCAACAGATCATTTGTCATACCTGAGTTGAGCATCAGGGGAAATAAAATTGACTTTGTCACATCTGCAACAAATCTGGGTATTGTCTTCAATGGCAGTTTATCGTGGTCTAGCCATGTAAATATCGTTGTTAGTAGAATTTATTGTATGCTTAGGAACTTGTGGACTGTTATTGATTCAACTCCTTTTGTCATTCGAATGCAACTGGCTAAAACATACTTGATTCCAGTACTTTTGTATGGGTGTGAAATCTTCGCAAACTGCGATTATGATGACAACCGAAAACTTAACTTGGCATTTAATAACATAGCTAGATATGTCTTTTGTAAAGGGCGTCGTGATCACATTTCTCATTTGGCCTACCAGATTCTTGGTATAAAACTTGATAATCTCCTGAAGATTAAATGTCTTATTCTACTTCACAAAATAATTTATACGAAACAGCCGAAATATTTATTTAGTAGAATTAAGTTTGCTAGATCCAACCGTGGTACGAAGATTATTCAGCAACGCTTTAAGACTCTTCTGTCTCAGCGACAGTTTTTTATACACACTACTAGTCTTTGGAATTCTCTACCAAATTCAAAATCTAGGCAATGCGTTCAAAAAGGAGTTATTTAAATTATTTTCATAAATAAAATTTTTACAACACCTTGAGTTAGAGGAAGTGCATATTTATCGATTTTGTGATTTTATTTTTAGGTTTATATCTATATTATATTTTTGTTCCTACTTTTTTAAACTGATTTTCTAAATTATTTACCTTTCTTATATTTTTTATAATTTATTATCTTTAAACTCTTTTTTATTTTTATTTTAGAAACATTGTTAGTTTTTTTATAAATTCCTGTGTCATATTTTTTTTCTTTATATTTGATTTAATAGTTATATAAACTTTGAACTTTATAGTTAATTTTTTTTATTTTTCAATGAATGTTAATAAATAAATACATATATTTGGAACCCGTGCAGTGATAAATATCTGGTAACATGGTTATGCTTACTGACACCGACCATCCTGAAGTTTGTCAGGGCAATAGGGTTGGGAGAGACTTTAGGGGAAAGGCCTACAGTTATAGAGTGATGTCAGTACAATAGACTGTGTAGTCTCAGTACTATAGTACCTCTACACAACAGTAGTAATAATGGCAATATCAAGGATATGTTTTCAGCAATAAATTTCTAACAAATTCCAACGCAATTCAATTACACTTACGCTGCATGGTTCACAGGTTCCTAAAGTAACTATCTATCGCAGTAAGATAGCCAAAATTTAAGTACTTTTGTTTTCATTTCAATTTCATCTTATTATGCATTTTATGGCTTTGGGCCCACTGTATTGCACTAATTGGCAATTATTATTTTTTTTATACGTCAAATGTCAAGTTCCTTTCTGCCACTGATACCTTTCAGCGAAATTGAATTAAAAATTTCCTTAAGTTTTGTATTTATTCGCTTGTATTCTATAAATTTCATAAGAATCCCACATGGAACCTATTATTCTCATATAAACCTTAAAAGTTATTGAAACTTCAATGCTTTTAAAGGAAAACTATACGATAAAGTGTTGAAAGAAAAAAAATGAATTTTTTTACTACCATTACAGTGTCAGTATACACTTGGGAGAATTGCAAACAACAATTTTTATATGCTGCTTGTCTCTACACATAACAAATTGTCTTTAATCTTCTTGTACCGTCGCTCTTTACTTCCGTTTTTTTTTTGTTATCACATTTCATTCGGTTACGTCCTCTTTAATATTGTAATCATAAAAATTAATGTCACTGACATTAAGCACTCCATTATGGTCACTTGTATGTGTCACCCTGCCTGTATTAAGTGTTTGAAATTTTATGTGTCTTGCCTAGACTGTAGTGGTATGTGTATGCCTTGCAGTCATATATGCTCTCTACTGGCCAATACAACAATTTAATATTAATCGTGTTGATAACACTTCTTTCTATAAGATAACTACGACTGGTAGTACTATGTACCAGTGCTACGGAAACATTAATAGTAACAACAACAAGGAAATCCAATAAAGTAAAATAAATTTTCCATTGTTGTTGTTGTTGGTGTTGTTTCATATTGTGTGAAATGCCAGTGTAAATACAAATTTTTTTCATTTATTTTATTTTACCTTTCAAATGCATTTGACGCACTTTCAATTTATTGAATTTTTCTTTGTAGTATGAATTGCAATACACTGAGTGATAAAATTAAATAAACACAGAAATTAATTCGAATAATCAGGGTTATGTTTGGGAATGCAGTCCACCTAGTTGTTTACAACGGAGCATTACTTTACCATTTTACTTATTCATCGACGTGATGTATGATACAGCGTTGCCAGGTGCCAAGTTTTCCCTTTTTTCCAAGTTTTTTGAGATCGAATAAAGTTTTCATTAAATTCGTTTTCTAACAATACAAGTTTTTTCATTAAATTTCAATTTCCACTTTTTTCAATAAATTTAATAACAACTCGAAATATTTACTCCAGGTCAAGATATCAAAGAAACACCAACAGGGAAAGAAACAGAGTCAACGCACTCCGGTACTTTCTTTTTAAAATTTTGGTACTTTAGTAGAAAAAAAAAGTTTTTCTTGCTAAAAACAAGTTTTTTTTCAGAAATGAAAAGTTTTTTAAAAAAAATTACTGGCAACGCTGGTATGATATGAAGTCACAATAGTCTAGTAGTTAGTGTGTTGGCTTATTAGACGTTAGGCCATGGTTCAAACCTCAGGACAGACATCAAAACAGCAGATTTCTGGCAAGAATTCAGCGAAAGAAATAAAATTGCCTTGAAAAGTTTCTCAAAAATCTGTCGTTCCGAGTCGACCTTAAACTGTAGGTCCTCTGCCACTCATGTATAAAATTAACACTCACAACATAAGTGGCGTGAGAAGCTAGGTTGTAATTCTGACTGAAGGGTTGTAATGATCAATTATGCATGTGTTATGTATCAAATCTGTTCAGAGAGAAGAGCAATTACTTGGAATCATTGCTTGCTTAGATAATGTTTGTCTTTCTCGTACAAGATTTCCAACTTCTAAGCAAAACTAGAATATCTGGAAAGCTGTGCGAGTATTACTGAAGTGGAGCGAGGCTAGGTTATGTTAAATTGTTAGCCGCCTTAAGAAAACCACAGTTTACTTGGATGCTACAAGATCCCGTTGTAATACCAGCTCCTGCATGACATTTCTCAGCCATACTGGTAGTATTGAAAGGTGTGTACTTTACTTAAACTACCTTTGGTTAGGCACGTTCTATGAATGAATTTTGGGTGACCAAGAACTTTGCATATCAGGGGCCTAACTATCAGATTAAACAAAGAATTTGTTCATCAAAAAAACAAGGTCTTGTGTAGAGTTCTTATCTTATTATCTGAAATATAAAAAAGCAAGGTTTGAACATATGTCTTCCGGTGGAACCAGCTCATCTACCCTTAAAAATGCATCTACTTGTTCCTGTACACCCGAATTCAAATGATCTGAATAATGTACTGTTGAAACTCATTGAGGAACGAGCGACAGTGAAGGGCTGTTCTTGTCCTCAGAAGCGCGGAATTCATTACTTCAGTGAAGAAATTTACAAATTCTTTGAGGCTAAAGGTAGTTGTGGTCACAATGGAACCTCTTTGAAAGCAAGGATTTCTTTCTTTATTATGCTGCAATGTTAACTTTCTCTAGAGTAGGAGGAGAAGATCTTTCTTCTCTCAGGATAACAATCTTCCCAGCCCCCCAATTTTCAAAATTAGCTTATCTAAGCATTCCTTTAAAGCTCTGTCTCTAAATGCATATTTCGTAATTCTATTTAAAATGTCAACGTATGTATGTGCTTTTAAAAATACTTTCTTCCTCTAGTTTTCAATAAAAAGTATTTGAAAGTGAATGACAAATTACTCTGTTGTGTCCTGCCTGCATGAAAATCAAAAATTTATTTTTGAGAACTCCAAGGGCAGACAAGTGTTTGGTTATGAATAAATTATTGCGACTATGAATGAATGTATTCGAATACATATGAATATGTATGTAACGTACGTTCGAACTAATTTTATTATTGATTTGAAAAAATAAAAAAGGAAACCAATTTCATTTGATTGAATTTAATTTGAGTAGAAAAGTTATATTTTTGTTGAAATTTTTGCAAAAACTTTGCAACACATTTCAAGTTGTGTCAACTATCATCTGCAATTTGCATTGGCTATGGTGAAAAATTTAAATAGAATTCCGAGATATTTCTTTAATTGCATTTTAAAAAAGTCCTGACCAACAAATGATTGCATTAAAATGCTACTGCAACCAGCAACAATAACAGTAACAGTAGCAGCAAAGATAGTAGACTATAGTACTATGTATAGTGGTAGTAAATCAATGCAATGACAGTTATTTTTAGCTGATATTGGTATGGCGTTTGAATTCTTATTGAATTTTTAAGAGCAGAGGTTGGATTTTAGTTTTTAATTGACGTATGAGGAAATTTTGTTGCATGGGAAGAAAATTAAAAATCAACACAAGAAAATGGTTTTAAATGACATTGTTGACGTCAAATACTGTTAATTAGAGAAGTAAACTCATTCAAGCCATTGATTGTATTGAAGAGTTGAACTTCAAACAATCATTAGAATAAACAAAAGAACCAGAGAATAACAGATAAGCAGCAATAGTTTCAAACGGGTCCAATTGATATTGTTACATAAATGAAAAATCTAAATACTGGTGTTTTGCGTTTACATCGCTTAACATTGAAGTTATAAACAAAAGCTACAAAAACAAAACAATGCAATAAACAAACCTGTTTACAAATTGTCATACTGCTTAATATAACAACAAATACCAGCATGAAAAATGGTACACGAGTAAACAAAAATACAACAACAAACACTATAAGAATTTACATTTAAACAACGATGTTTACATTTATAGAGATTTCGAGAAGACGCAGTCATGAACATTCGCCTTCAAGAACATTTATTAGACAGTTTACCCTCCCATATAAAAGGCAAGGCAAAGCAAGCGAGTGAGTCATTAAAAGTTCCGTCAGTCTTGTGTGAAGACACGGTGCGTTTGAAGAGAGTAATCGTGGTTTGAAGATCTCCGTTAAAAAGATCAGTCGAAAAAGTATGTTGTAATTGTTATTGTTAATGCAATGGCTGTAAACAGATTAATAACAAACAAAGCAATTGTTGTTGTTTACATCAAGTTGTGAACAGTGGCACATAGAATTGTGCAAATAAGAATTTTTATTAAAACTAAATACAAATTTATTTTTTATTTTATTTTCAATCTACGAGCCTATACTTTAAATGTTTTTAAAAGGTAAAAAACGTAACAATATGCTCGTTAAATAGGCCTTCAATAGAAAAAATTCATAAAATTCGTACGTAAAATATTTTCTTACATGAAAACCATATAAATCAATTTAATTTATTTCAATTTCTAATCTTAAATGTATTTTCCCATTGATTATCATTACAGTTTCCGATTTTACCGAAACCCTTTCCCATTTGTATGAGGAACATGCAACTGCCCTACAAGCCCTTGTCACCAATTTTCGTAAAAAGAATGCCGAACTTAGAAAAGAAAGGTAAGTAAACAATTTCACTCTTTCACCTTTAATACCTTTGAAATTGAATTGACACTTGCCATTTGCCTAGTTGCCAATCATACTTGCCAATGTTGTCTATTTGCTGAAGAAATTCGAAATCATTTACAATTTAATTCTCTTTCTGATGTTTGTTTTTTTGTTTCTTTCTTTTTTTGTTTTGTTTCTATTTTGTTGTTGTTTTGCTTTTGTGTTTTCATTACAGACCCGCCTGTCATTTGTCAATTTTCCAAGCCTGGGAAACATTCCTACAAGAGGTCGAAACGGATTCTCAAGCATCCAATGATGTGGCAAATGTTCTATACAGACAGGTAATGTATACATATCCGACATTAATACTCTATTAACATACAAGTGTGGGTGTGTGTGTGTATGTGTGAGAGTGCGAATATGTGTTTGTTTTATGAGCGTTATGGTTTAGGAAAATTGAAAAGTATCTCCCTCCTATAGTCAATCACAGCCATAGAAATTCAGTTTGCATGACATTAATGTGTCAATCATTGCATTTCATTTCAATTCATTTTGCATTGCCAACCACCAAGAATAACAACAATAACAGCAATGACATGTTCATGAGAGTAGAATAGCGTAGAGTAATCACAGCAAATTGCCACCAAGCACTCTCGCTTGGTTGCTGGTATTTTCGAAAAATCATTCGCTCGATGAAACATGTTGCAAATGGAATTGTTTGACTGGCTTGCAATGAAATTACTTATCGTGCGTTGTAGGTTAGAAGCTGGAAAATGTAGAAATGCAAATGATATTGTTTTTGAAACTCAATATAGTTTACCGTATTGGGGCTTAGAAAATCCATACGTGGTCTTACAGAAGCCAATGCACCATCGCGAGTGACTGTTTGGTGCGGCTTCTGGAGCGGAGGCATTATTGGTGCATATTTCTTTGAAAATGAGGACGGAACAACCACTACGATCGATGGAGACACCTATCGCAGCATGACAACATATTTCTTTGTAACCGCTCTTCATGGCATTGATGTGAACGATGTTTGGTTCCAATAGGATGGTGCAACTTGCCACACATCTCATGTCATAATCAATTTATGGTGGCAAAGGTTTAATGGCCTTTAAATTAGCCGAAACTGTGATGTCCATTGGCCACCAAGAACTTGCGATTTGATACCCTTAGACTATTTTCTATAGGGCGCCGTTAAGGAACAGTGTTATGCCGTCAAATGAGAAACAATTGAGCATTTAAAGGACAACATTCGTGACCTCTATGCTCTCGAAAATGTGCACGAAAATTGTTTCTATCGAATGAGGTACAGTGAGACCAGCCAGGGCAGCATCATATGAATAAAATAATATTCTACTTCTAGCCTGAATAATTGTACGTCACAACAAGAAAATAAATTTGGTAATATTTCAAACCGTTTTTGTTTAATTGCATTTATAAATTTAAATTTTTAAATTACTCATCCTATAAGTATACTACATTATTGATGCATCAATACAAACAGACTGATTACAACAAACGAGGGCGTATGATTGTTGTACTCTATTTGAGTAATGCATTCTCATATTACTTATACGCATAGTTATACTCATGTGGTTTATACAAGGTTGGCAACCGAAACGAATAACGGTATCGGTAACGGTATCGGTAATCAATTTATTATTATTTCGGTATCGGTAACGGTATTTAAATTATATCGGTTTCGGTATACCGGTATATAAGTAATATATCGGTATTTATACCGGTATAACATTCTCCTTAAATCTAAGAACACAAAAGTTTACAAATATTAAATATTTGTATTAGGAGATCATACAAAATTAAATTTTTGTAAAGAAAAAATAATTCAATTCATGAATAAATACTTTAGTATATAAAAACATTAGACTAACATTTTAGATTACATCCTCAAAAAGAAAAGTTAAATGTTAATTCAATTTAATTGAATGAATACACATAAACTTAAAATTTTAAAATAATTCCTCATTAGATCGAATGACTACAACTGCATTTAAAATGTCATCATTCAACCTATTCCGACTTGGGTTCATGATATACTTTGCTCCTGAAAATAACCGTTCCACACTTAGTTGTGTGGCAGGTACAGCTAATATAACTTTAGAAATGGCATATAGCTCTGGTTTGGCTGTACTTTTTTCTTTTCACCAATTGAGAACATTCACATCTCTTTGTACTCGTTATTCATTTCTAAAAGCACTTAGCAATTCACGTATTTTATTGCTATTTGGTGTTGTATAGGAACTTTCTTTCTCCATATTTCTAAGAATAGCTTCTACGCTGTCAGAGGATGAACTCGAGCTACAACTCATATTATCATCAACGGATGTGCAGCAATTTTGGGAACGTATGTCCATTTCAACACTTACTTCTACCATACCGGTATTGATCCATAATTGATACCGGTATGATACCGGTATAAGAGTAAACGGTATATAAATACCGGTATTTGTACCGAAAAACTTATTTCGGTATCGGTATAAATACCGGTACTTACTTTTAAACGGTATTTAATCGGTATCGGTATTATAACGGTATCGGTTGCCAACCTTGGGTTTATATAATAAAAGAGTGTTTATTTGCTATTTACAGACATAAGCTTTTTTAATTTTTTTTAAATATAGTATGGAAACTCCTAAAGTAGCTTAATTAAAACCTCTAGTCTTCTATTATTATATGGAAAAATAAAAATTTTAAAACCAAGAATTCAAACTACATTTCACCTGAATTGTTAAAATTTGGGATCGCTATGTTCGCATAAAGTTTATTACCACTAATTAGCAGATATTGCTATAATAACGAAGTATCTTCAGATTAGGAAATATATTTTGTAGAAACTGACTATGTATAGCTTTGCATAGGGCTATTGAAAAATAGTTGACAACTGTAATACTGAGCCGAATATGCCCATTATCACACCACCATACTGTATATGTATATCTCCTTCCGTACAAATGACGACATAACTGACGAGAGGCAATGGAAGTAAGAATATAATCCTTGACGATAGAAAACAGCGTGAAAAAAATTATAGAAGAACAAGTGATATAGAAACCTGAGAAGCTATTGAAAAGAAATTAAATTGAGGTGAAAAGTCAAGAGGGAGTGACCTCAAGGTGCTCCCGTAGTGTTCAATCTTATAAAAAGAGTATGTAGCAATACAATCCGATATTCAGGCCACTATTCGAGATCACGCCTCGTATGAGGTTAATTCGAGAATAGTATGGTGGAACTGGCTGTACAAGCAGAATCAACTAAAGCAGGGGATTTCAACTCATGTGTGGTAATAAGCAAACAGATAAGCTTGCGAGAAAGAGTACATTTTTTTTAATATCAAGCGTGAGATTGTTGTTCAAACTGTGTGTGCTTACAACACCTCTCTTGCTATGCTATGGAGGTTTGGGAAGCTCTTTTGCAAATGAGTTTTCAACAGTTGAGGTTTCAGCGTCCATTCGTAATAAAACTGTCAAAATGTCAATTATTATGGATAGTTGGTAGAAATTTTTACGTCGCGTGGGGTTGGATAACTTCATTTGTTTTCATTTGTGGAAGACAACATGCTTGACAGTTCACTGCTTTCACAGGTTAAATTTTTTAACGTTTTATTTTTCGATCATTTTGCAAGGGGAAGGGTTTTTTATATCAGTAGTATACAGTAAAGGGCACTATCCCATACAAGTACTGCAGAACATTTCAAAAGAATTAAAAGAATTTTTTTTATAGCCCACTGTAAATACATTGTGAGCTTAAAAACCGCAATAATTTCATTTCGACCATTAAAATCGATATGAATTTGCTTATCAATTATCAAATTTAATAGGCTTTCGGTCATTTGATTACAGCAAATCCAATAATTTGGTAATAAACGTGACATGCTGCTGCTGCTGCTGCTGCTGCAGTTTATTGCATTGCATTGTAAGGCAATTTTAAAGGCCATTTTCCCTTTCCGTTTTTATGCTAACCAAGCAAACAACTATTTTATGGCAATAGTTTGGCTTATAGAAAATGTATTTAATAGTTGTTATTATTGTTGTTATTGCTGTTGTGGTAATAAATGCCATAAATTTATTGGATTTCTGTAATAATAAACGCATATGAAAATAATAAAAATTTTTATAACGAGAAATTATTTTCCATTTTATTACAGTACACAACAACAAAAGTTGTCACTTTGCTAAAGCAAATGTTAATGAAGTCCTCTAGGTACATTTACTTTTGCGAAGCAGTGTTAGGAGGTGAAAACTTAAAATTAAAACTTGTTGTTGTTTCATTTTAATATTGACTGTGGTCTTTTGTGGTAGTGGTTGGATAATAAAAACTCCAATTTTGTTTAATACAATGGCCGGATGCATGGTGCTAAAGGTCATTTTTACTTAATTGTGGTTGTGTTTGTAAATACAAATTAAATTTTAAATTGAAAAAAAAAAGAAAATTATTATTTTAATTAAATTATTGTGATAATTAAATATGGAAAAATATTTTTTGAATTTCATTTACAAATTGTTAATGATACAAATACTCTGCGTTCGATTCGGTTTTATGTTGTAAATATAATCAAGAAATTTAAATAATTATTGATTGTGTTATATGAAAACAAAAAAAAAAAAAAAAGAAAAATAATCGAAACTAGTTATCGATAGTAATTACACCGATACAAGTAAAAAATTTCAATTGTGTTTTCGATTTTACTCGTCCTAGCAAAGAAACCCCTACTAATCTCCTCCCAGCTCTCAATACTTTTTCATACATATTCATTTGCTGCCATATCCTTGTATTTTTTGTAGGAAATATCAGTTTAACTTACAAAAATGGTCATCAACCACAGATCTTAGCTCTAAGGGAATCTAAAACTTGCACACGAAATGTCTGATAAAGCAATTTGAACTTCAATGCATTGATTTTGGCACTCACATTAAAATAAAGTTTTTCTCTTTCTTCTACTGCAACCTTGTTTTCCTCTACTTTGTTGTTTTCCTCTATTAGACGTGAGGTCTCGCTTCAAACCACAGGTCAGACATCAAAATGAAAATTTGAAAAATTCAGGTTAGGTTTAATGCAAAATTGTATTCTGCTAAATTCAGGTCGGACCAGTCACGTGTGGTCTTTTTTCAAGTGGGTTCGTTATCATCTAATCCGTATACAAAGCCCATCGCTGTATGGGAGGAGGGGTCTAGCAGGATATACAGCAAATAGAATACCGATAACCTAGATATTCTTTTTTTGAAGTCGTCGTGGTCTAGTAGGTAGTGTGTCGGCTTATTAGACGAAAGGTCAGAGTTCGAATCCCAGGTCAGACATCAAAACGAAAATATGAAAATATTTCTTCGGCGACTTCCTCTCAGCAGATTTCTGGCAAAAACTCTAAGAGTAAATGAAATTACCATGAAAAGTTTCTCAAAAAGCTGTCATTCGGAGTCGACTTTAAACTGTAGGTCCCGCCACTCATGTATGAAATGAACGCACACAACACGAGTGGTGTGAGAAGCTAGGCCGTTTGTACTATGGGTCAATTCGACCTCCGGGTACTGTACTTGTCACAGTTGACAAGTACACGTCTTCTAACCTAAGCTAACCTAAGGTATTCTTTTTGAAATAATAGACAAATATGTGAGAGGTTGTAGTCGCCGTAGTCTAGCTATGTCGTAATCTTGACTAAAGTGTTATAATGGCCAATTGTGTATGTGTGTAAAATGGGGTCGATAAATATAAGTCCCATGCAAATCGAAAAAGCTTTCCTGTGAAGTGGGATTGGATATTTGGAAACGTATTCTTTCAACAAAAGTCAGTATGGAGATAGGCCAAGACTCATCCCAAGCTAAATGGGTTTGAAGTCGCCGTAGCCGTAGTGTTTTAAATTCCGGGCCCAGACATCTCGAACAGAAGGTAATATGAAAAAAATATTTCTTTGGCAACTTAATCTCAGTAGATTTATGACAAAAACTCTGAGAATAAAATAAAATTGCCATGAAAAGATTTTCAAAATTGCGTCGTTCGAAATCGATAATGAAAATTGCAGGTCACGCCTCTCCCGCATAAAATTAACGCAACATATGTGGCATGTGAAACTATTTCGTAATCCTGATTTAAGGCTAGTAATGGCCAATTAAGTAAGCAAGTAAGCAAGTAAATGGGAGAGGTTCTAAACTTTTGTTGGATAACTATTAGACTATTCAAAAGCAGTTTCAAAATAGTAGCCGGCCTTGTGCCTAGAGGCTGTAGGTTCAAAGAACGCTTGTTCAGAATGGGCATTGTCTCATGCCTTACATGTAAACTCTATGATGGAGAGAAGAAATCATCAGAATACATATTAAATTCTGTGCCGAGTTAATGTGCTTCCGAAGGAAATATCGGAGTGTATATCAAGTAGTAGGCAAAGAGTTATCCTTACACTGAGACTGGACCATACCCTGAGGTTTTTACGGAGCAGAAGCCTATATAGATTGAAGGCAGCGCAATAAATGGTTTGGTTGAGGTGCTCTACAGCTTCTATATGGTAATGGTAGATTGGAGTGGTAGCTTTGATACCAAAAAGTCACTTGAGCACGCATAGCGGACTCATTCGCATCCTGTACTGACCGGATTCCCTCAAACTAGGGAAGGATTTTGGTCAGCGCTTGGGCTACTGCTCTATATGGTAATAAAAATCTCAAAATCTATATGCCTTAACATTGCTTGCAGGGCTTCTTCTTTATTCTACTTACTCTGCTTTGGACACAATTCGCCCAATTCAGTCTGCTGTCTGCTTTCTTATGGTAGGAAGGTGGTGTACACTTGTCTCATGCGTGGTACTGAATTGACACAAAAACTTAACTCAAATGTGGTATAACAATGCCAAGCATACTGTCTAAGTTCTTTGACCTATTAAGATTTCTCTCTGAAATTAAATCGTGGCGATTTCAGAAACAAAATTTCTTTTGTGTAGCAACAGTAAATAACTCAAGGTGATGTGAGCTTCTAATAAAACAAAATTCAAAAAATTCGTCCCTTTTCTTTGTGCCTTTTGTCTGTAACAATAATAATCAATATTCTTATAATTTTATTTCATATTTATTGTGAGATTTCTTACATGAAATAGAACAGTAAAGCAAATCTTTTTGAAAACCACCAGAAGGACGGATATTATTCATGTCATTGATCGAATTCATGTGTTTCCGTTTATTTTCCCCCTTTACAAATTCACATTTGCAACCCCATTTTTATGTTCATTTTCATTTATTTTCTTTGCTTTTATAATAAATTTGTTGAAAGTAAGAATAAAAGTAAAGCAAAGCAAAGTAAAGAAAAGGAATGAATTGTTTCGATACTGAAAAGAAACGAAAAGACAAGAAACAAAACGAAAACAATAAAATCCAAAACATTTGATTTTCATTTCAAAAGAATGAGAGGGAAAAGGAGAGAGCACAAGATGAAGCAAATAACCCCTAAACGAAGTATAATAAAAACCAAGAATTTTCATTTTCTTTTTATTTTATTTCATATCTTTTGTTAACATTAAACTTCTTTTTATGCTCCTTTTATTTCATATCTTTTTTTTGTTTTCAGGTGTCACGACCCATGCTCGATAAATCCTTTTACCGCAAGGTTCAAAGTCGAAAAATATTTACACACAGGGAGTCCTTTGAGACCATTATTGCAAAGACTGAAGAAAAATTATCAAAGGTAAGTATAATTAAATGAAAGTAAACAACAAAAACAACAACAACAACAGAAAGGCATAGCCTAGTAAATAGTCCTTAAAGTTATAAAAAAAGGACACATATCTTCCTTTCTTAACATTTGCATATTATCTCACAAATATTTGTTTAAATTGCTTTTCATATACATATACTGCCACGTTTTTACCTTTTAAAAACGTTTAAAATATGAGCTCGTAGATTGCAAATAAAATGAAAATAAATTCACACAATTCTGTGTGCCACTGTTCACAACTTGATGTAAACAACAACAATTTTTTTTCTTTGTTATTCCCTTTGCATAAACATAAAATCACTAAACAATTATTCGACAGATCTTTGTAATCTTCTCCAAACCACGATTACTCCCTTCAAACCCACCGCGTCTTCACACAAGGCTAACTGAGCTTCACCAACTCACTAGTCTGCTTTGCCTTGCCTGTTATATGGCAGGTCTGATGAATGCTCTTCAAGGCGAATAACTTCGCCTTCTCGAAATTGTTTACATTTATTCATGTAGCGTTTGTTGTTGTATTTTTGTTTACTTGTTTACCATTTTTTATGCTGGTGTTTGTTGTTATATTAAGCAGTACGATAATATGTAAACAGGTTTGTTTACTGCATTGTTTTCCTTTTGTAGTTTTTGTTTATAATTTTAATGTTAAGCGATATGAAAACAAAACACCATCTTGATCTTTCGTTTTCGTAACAATATTCCTCCCTACCTTGCTAAACAATAAAGAAACGAAAACTTTTTTCTAATCCTCCTTTTATCGTTTCTTTCTTTACTTTATTTGCAGTGTCGCCTGGACTATAAGCAAAGTTATATGTCACATCGTCAGAATCCTACACAACATAGTTTAACGGAATATATTGATGCTCATAATGCGTACGTGCAACAATTGCATGCCACAAATGCAATGCTGGAAACCTATCACTGTGAGACGGTGCCACAATTAATGCAAGAACTCGAAGAGATCCACAACGATTTATGCAGTATTATTGGCGATTCAATACAACAGGGTGCCGATGTTATATGCAACAAGGTAAGCGATAAATATTTACACACATTTGTACATAGCAATATACATAACGGTATTTCGTATTTAAATGAAATTCCAATGTGTAGCCAGGCTGTCAGCCTCTCTTTCACTTTATTCACGGCAACTTCACTGCATTGCAGTAGTTGTTGTTTTTTGTGTAGCATTTGTTGTGTTAAGTTTGTAAAATACCATCACTATTATGGTAATACTCATACAACACACACATACGCATACACACATATATACATGCTATACGTTTGTATTCCCATCTAACTTTAGCTAACAGGTTGCTTTCACATAAGAAATGTTGCTGAGTGAACCAACTGTTGTGGCTGCCTGCAGAGTTATTGAGTTTATATATGTATACATGTGTGTATATGGCTATATATGTTTGTAGCCTTTAAAAGCCATCAGGTCCTTTGATTTATGCTTTGTTTTTTTTTTCGTTTATCCTTTTGAATTTTATTCATTTCATTAGAGAAAGACCTCATCTATGAGAGTGCATATGTGTTTGAATGAGATAGAGAGTGTGTGTGTTTGATATTGGCTGTATGCATAGATGCTAATTCCCCCTCCATATTGATTTATGACACTTGAAAGACAACAATACCTCTATCCTGACTATGTTACAGTGGCTGAAAATAATAAATACACACGTGCTACAATGTTTCAAATAAAAAGAGGGCACCATGAATTAGTTTTGAACTCAACTTAGATGATAAATTATAGTATTGGATGATGGATTCTGGTTAGATTTAATTGCGCTCTCTGCAAATGGATTCATTTCTTCCACATTTCTTTTCAAAATGACGGAAATTTTTGTGAGGCGTCATTTGTGTGCTCCTCTAGAGAGGAATGCCAAGCTCATGAACGAATTCAATTGAATATTGTGATGTGCCAGACTGTGCAAGTGTGTCGGCTTTGTTGTTACCTTCAATATGCCTCTATTCAGGAATCCATGTAAGGGCTTCTCTAGAAATATCCTAATTTCTTGGAAAGAAGTTCTGCGTATTCTTTAGCGCATTTGCAAATACAATCAGCTGCCTGAATAAGTTCTCTGTTCTCTGTAAGCACGCCCTTAATTCGCAGTTTTACTGTCGACAATTCAACTGATAGTGTTCCGCCGTAATTAGATGTTATTAAGGACCCCTTTTTAGTCCGGACTGTGGTGATCTTGAGTCAAAGGATTGCTATCTGTTCCGGTGTATGAAGAATAATCATTTGAGGATATGTACAGAAAGTGTTCATTTATTCATTTATTACTCCCGTACAAGAGCAACAGATGGCAACTCTATTATAGTAGAACTTGCTGCAGCTCAACAACTAACTGCTTAGCTGGAAAAATTGAATGAAACTGAAATAAAGCAAAAGAAATAAAACGAATAATGAGAAACAAATAAAAAGGATATGCTTTGTGACATGAAAAAGTTTTAAAAATACACCTGCCTTTAAAAGCAATCATTGGCTTTAAAACGTAAAACCATAAAAAGTTTTTTATTACTTGCAAGTGTACCATAACTTGTGTACAATAATGTTGTGATTAATCTTTTGAACATATAAATCAAGCCTTAAACCATTGTTGCTCATTTTATGAGCATTTTATTGCATTAAACTTGCAAATCTTGCCTCATAATATGGCCATTTTTAACACTTTCTCGTTTAGAAATAAAATCAACAACACCAGCAGGGCAACCTTTTAATGTTTGCTGTTGAATCCTTAAGAAAATGCAAATGATTATTGACACACACACACACACAGGTATTGTAAGCAATTGGAAAGTTTTACTTCCTTGTTTCATTCTTGTTAATGCTGTTGTTGGATACTTAAATGCAATAAAAGTTAAAGGATACGAGTTTTCTCTCCTTATTTTTGCAATACTTTAAAAGGCGGAGGAGAACAGTAAGGGTAAGGGGAATGTAGCATCTGCTAAATGCCATAAGTTGTTTTCCTTATTATGATTATTGTTGTAGTTAAAGATCTTAAAGTATAAGATGATCCACAGCTCACTTCTATGTGTTGAACTTCCTTTAAATTCTTCATTTTTATTGGGGCGTGTGGGAGATGTGGTTTACAGCCTTCAATACCTTTTTTCTTTTTCTGTAGTTGTGTACCTACGTATGTATTTATGTGTGTCTGTGTGTGTAATTTTATGTAAATATAAACACTTGTGCTCCTATTGTGCTTTACACATTTGATCCTTTTTCCCAGGTTTCCACTGTTTTGCTTTATTTTCCTTGTTTTCCTCAAATACAAGTTTTTGTTGTGCTTCTTCGTCTTTTGTTTTTGGTCTCCTGCCTGCTTTGTTGTTCCTGAGTTTTTCTGTTTTAGAATTTTTCCTAACATTGGCTTGGGGATATTTTTTATTTTTCTTTCATTGTTTCCCCAATATAATGAAATATTTGTTGTTGTTGTTGTCGTTTTTTTTCTGTTGTTGTTTTTAAGGCACATCACTTCTAATTGTTTACTCGTTACAAATAACAACAGCTCCACAACAGTGATGGTTAATAAAAGAAATAAAAACTTCTTTAAATAATAAAAAAAATACAATTTAAGGTGGAGAATTTTTTCTGTATTAATTGGAACTTTCGTTCGCTGTGTGGTATAATGAGTTCTTGTCAACTATCGAGGTTTAATTGACAGATGGATCTATAAGTAAAGCTTCGTTAATATCGCGGATATTACATAACCCATCGAATAATAATAACCACAGTATGGCTGCACTTAACCATGCCAACCACCTTCCTCTAGACACATACATAGTTACATATATAATTGGTCATTACCACCCTTCAGTTAGGATTACGACCTAGCTTCTCACACCACTTATGATAAGTGTGTTGATTTTATACGTGAGTGGCAGAACCTATAGTTTAAAGTCGACTGCGAACGACAGATTTTTTGGAGAAGCTTTTCATGGCAATTTTATTTAGAGGTTTGGCCAGAAATTTGCTGAGAGGAAGTCGCCGAAGAAATATTTTTTCATACTTTTGTTTTAATGTCTGACCAGTGGTTTGAACCGTGGTCTTGAGGCTAATAAACCAACACACTACCTACTAGAATATGGGGACTTCAAGGCACACTCTTTCAAAAAAATTCTGGGTACGCTAGAATTCTCATTCTTTAGTTTCCAAGTGTCGAAGATTGACAAAGAAAATGTTCGGTAGTGTCCTCTTCTGCTACATCGTTACGGTTTCTGCAGCAGTTGTAATAAAGTATTCCCATTATTAGGTGCCTAAGATAGAATCTGGTCAGGTTTAACGTAAAATTTTGGTCTCCATAATCCATTTCGGACTAGATACGAGTGGCCTTTATGCAAGCGGCCATTTAAAAGGCAAAGCAGGCAACGAGTTTGTAAAAGTTCAGCCAGTGTTGTGTGAAAAGGCGGTGTGTTTGAAGAGAATAATTGTGGTTTGAAGATCTCCGTTACAAAGATCTGTCTGGTAATTGTTGTTGTTTATGCAAAGAGTGTAAACGGAGGAATAATAAAAAAGCAATTGTTGTTGTTTGCATCAAGTTGTAAACAGTAGTACACAGAATTGTGCAAATAATAGAGAATTATAATTAACTTTTATTTTTATTTTATGTGCAATCTACGAGCTTATGTTTTAAAACGTTTTTATAATGTAAAAACGTAACAATATTCTAAAAGACTTGTTTTTTTTTATTATTTAGTTTTAAAGGAAATAGAAATGAATTGTATTCTGCACAACATTACAATAATAATCTCGTTTAAAAGCGTGGAAAAATATTGTTTTTACAATTCAAAACATTTCCTTCGCTTTAGCCACTCGGATTTTAATCCTTATTCTAAAGCAGACCTTATCATCTCCTTTAGAGTCTTGCAAAAAAGTTACCTTTTTTCTTTAAATATCATTCTCTTCATTATAGAAAAGCGGATTTCCGTTTATAATCTCATGATTCAACAGAAGGATTCTAGTTAAGCGCCTTCGTTTCTCTACTCTTTGCTTTTAAGGGTTAATTCGTGTAATGAAACACAATAATAAACGAGGTTAAGTTCACCTTGTCTGTTTGTTTCAATGTAGCTGTGTGTGTATGCAAGAGTGTTGTCGTAGGCGTGGGTGTGTATTTCCTTGTAATCTGTTGCATTTGCCAGCCATTTCTACTATGCACTTTGCCTCTGCCTCTTGTTATACATAATATTGTGGGTGTAAGTCCTTATCTAGTTAAGCAGCCTGTTGCATGCCACACTATATTATTCCATTGGCTGGTTTTGTTACGGTTTATCAATAAAGTGCCATTAATTATCTGTGTAGCCTTTTTAAAGGTGGGTTTTGTGTTTGCACATGTATATTTATATGTGTGGGTGTTTACAAGCCAATATGTCATGCCAGTACCATATGCCGCCGCCACAAGTAAATATTTGCTACGCAATTTGCCTTGCAACAGACCAACCAGTATAGACTGTGAGATATTTTAATGGTTTTCATATATATTTTGTGATGTTGTGTTTGGAATTTTTTATCGCTCTCTTAAGTGTTGTTTTCAACGACTTAATACAGGCCCTTTATGATTACCAGGCCTGGCCACTAAGACAGCTCTACTGGAGCCAGCTGTGAATTCATTCTTCTTTTATTTTTATCCTCCCATTTAGGATGCTTTATTAATTGAAACTCTTTTTGTTTTTGTTTTTGCTCACAATTTCAATTTCATTTTAGGCTGCAGACCAGGCAAAACGTTATAATAGCTTAACGGTACAATGTACAACGATATCACCGGTACAGGATTTAACGAATTTTGTACGTCTCCTTCCACCCGCAACGGCTCAACAACAGAAAGCATCCAAAAGACCATTTGCACCGCCTCAACCGGCGGCAGGTGAACCTGATGATAATGGTGAATATAATGTGAGTATTAACAAAACAGTTCTCCCCCTCATGGCAAAATAATTACACAGTGGTGTTATTAAAAATAGCACAGGGTATATGAAATTCAAAAGTAAACTCAAGGCTTTAAAACTCAATTTTTTGTTGAAATTTTTGTTTGCCATTGTAAAATTTATTCTGTGCTATTTTTTTAGTCTCCGCTGTACTATACTAAAAATGTCGTTCGTGCATGTTTGATTACCATTATTTTTGTTTTACCTTTTTCATGTCTCTCTCTCTCTCTCTGTCTTTCTCTCTCCCCGGTTGTTACTCACTTTGGTTGTTGCTTGTGCCTGATTACTACAATAACAAGCAGGAAATGGCACCAATTTTACGCAATGAGTTGGTATTCGATCGCCATTCCTCTGTATCATTACGTTTGGCATTGGAAGCATTAAAACGGGAAGCAATGGATTTGGAAATGCAAATACGTCAACTGCAGGTAATTATTAACGTGGCTAATAAGGTTTCTGATTTAATCTCTTATTAATGCCTTTGGTATCCTTTTTCTCTTTGGTTTTTCTTGGTTTTGTGTGTGTGTGTGTGTGTATGTTACAGGATGCTATTGATGTTTTAAACCGTAATCAAGTGCGGGGCATAGAGGGCCAATTGTATAATAAAGTCAACGAAACACAAGAGGAGCTTTTAATGAATAAATTTGATTTACGCGCCAAACAGCTTCACCTAGCAGCGATACGAGCACAGGTAAGTCGACAGAGCATTTGTTTTCCTTTTTTCTTTTAAGTTTATAGTAGAAGGTTAAGTGAAAAGAAATTCGTTATTTTCGAATAAAAGTGAAATTGGAAGAAATCCAACGATAATGCTTCTGCCAGAGCCATTTTGGAGAATTAAAAGTGGCCCAATGGCTTCTCCAGACCATAAAGCGCAAACCATAGAGGGTAGAGCCTAACTTTTAGGCTCTCTTATGCTATATTTAGTAAAGCATCATAGAATTGACTAAAAAAAATAATGCGCTTTCCAACATTAGCAAGCGAGTGCGAGTGAGTCAATTGCACTTGTGCAATACAAGTTATTCGTAATGGATTTCTTTTTACTACACCTTATATTTAGTTAGCTTAGAGCATTTAGTTTATTTTACTCTTGCCTTTCATGCTCTTTTCTATCTTGTCAGTGTCTTTGTTGTTATGATTACTTAACTGGGTTTAGAACTTAATGAATTTGAGTTGATTAGCTTATTGTTGATGAAGTAGCCTTAGGGCTCTAATGCCAACTACAATTGTTGTTTGTGAAGCTTCTTAGTTACAATTGTGGAATCTGGGAAGTTCGTTTAAAGAATTATAGGATGAAAAATTATTCTTAAAATCAAAATGCTGTGAATGAAACACTTTTGGCTTCTTCTGCTCTTGAAGACGTACATAAGTCTTACCTATACTGCTTGTGAATTTTCCATTTCCTTATTTTTGTTTGAATATTATAACGAAAATGCATTTCGTAATCGTTATATTTTTTTCTTAATGTTCCCTGAAAATTGCATAATTTTTATCACCATCCCTTGACACCTACTACCTGTGCTGCAGCTGGCTTGCCATGGTAACTCAAGACTCCGTGTCCCATTTATTTCCTAGAATATTTTTAGTTTTTCATATTTTTAGAAAATCCCTACAACGTTAGAATATTTACTTAAAAAACACAAAATTTATGTGAATAATTATAAAGGCAAGGAAAGCAAATAAAAGAAGAGAAAAACGCATCAAGCCTGAATTAGCCGAACGTTCTCGCAACATGATGGAAGGTACGTTCCTTGCTAGCATATGAAAAGAAATGAGAACTATTACCGCCGATTTTTAATATAATTTATGTTGTAATTTCGCTTAGCATGTTACATGTTTTCTTACGTTATAAATGAACTCACGTTCCGTTACGTTACGTAAACGTTTGGCTAATTCTTGCTTAAGCATAAAACAACTGCCAAACGTAAGCATTAAAAATTATAAAAATAAACTTTAAATGAATACCAGGAAATACAAATAACAACAATAACTACAACAACAATTAGAGAATAAACTTTGAGTACAATCGAGCATCATAAGCTGGCAACTTCATAAACATTAATGAGTTGCAAAGATAAACTAAAAAAAAAGAAATGAAAAAAACGTAAGAAATTGTTTTACTTTTGAACAGGTTTTGCCGTGAGAAAATTGTGTGAAAAACTTAAGACAAACAATCTGTCAATTAGTTACACACAACAATTTCTAACAACACTTCCATGTCGATGTGTTTATGGCGTAAAGGCTTCCCCTAGAGTTTCTCAAAAGTATTGCGAAGTTTTTGTCTGGTTTTAATATTTAAATTTAATTTTCAAGCAAATCTTTAAGGAAATGAAACAGTTTTATTCAATTGTGAATTATTTTAATTGTTTTGAAGTCCATTTACTGGCAATCCAAAGTTTTTCAGTCTTGATTTTGTCAATCTGAGGACATCTTTATATGCCATAACCTCACATTTCTGTATCGGGACATCTAAATTTGTTTAGTAGGATAAGACGCGCTCCCTTATGAAAAGGTGAACGGGTCTCTTGTTTCCATCGATACTACAGTCCTTCAACCCAATGCCTGGTAGCTTGATCGCCCGATTTTAGACGCATTAACACGTTGACTGCCATGGCAATTTTCAGAAAATTGGCCACACAAGCCAATATTTTCTTTTCCCAGAAGCCAAAAATGGCAGGTTTAGTGAGTACGAGATAACTTGTAGTTGGTGTCCTAGAAGGGAAAGCAATATACGATTTATCTCGTAGTCAGAAGTGTTAATTGCTTTTGGCATAGCGTGACTAGTTTCGAGAATGAGCCGCCTGATAATGTTATAAAATGTATTATTCGCCCGGTTGTGGATAAAAATGTCATGGTATTCTCATCTGTAGTTATCTTTATTTACGCCACTGTTATTATCTGGTAGCATGTCTGACTCTCGGGCCGCTCAATGGATCCTCGTCAACGATGCTCCTTTCACTCGCATCTCGATCTTCTCTGATAGTCAGGCCGCGATAGGATCTCTATCGGGTTCCGTGATTAACTCTAGGATCGTTGGGGAATGTCGCCGCTGTCTCGACCTTCTCTCGGGGCGCTTCACCAGTATCTCTCTGGTGTGGGTCCCCGGCCACAGTGGAATTCCGGGACACTGTAGGGCCGATGAGGCCGCCAGAGCTGGTGCGCTCCTTCCGGAATCCTCTTCTGTTGAATTGGATATGCCACTTGCCTCGGTCAAGTTGACCATTGCGCGGAGGTTCTTTCGGGACGCCAACCTATCCTGGGTCAATGAGGAGTCCTGGTCCACCGCTAGATTCACCTGGCCCAAGATGGATAGAAGGCGTACCAACCGATTACTTGGTCTTGGTCGTGATGTCATCTCGACTACAGTGGCCGTGCTTACGGGTCACTGCGTCATGGGTAGACACGCGGAAAGAATGAGGCTCCCTTTCAACGACTTCTGCCGTGGATGCAGGTCCACTGAGGAAGAGGAGACTGTTGTTCACTTTCTTTGCCAGTGCCCGTCTCTTGCTAGGTGTAGATATAGGTTATTTGGCTCCCCATTCCTTGTTAGCTTAACGGAGCTATCATCTATTGACATCAATGGTATAGCTTCGTTCATCAAACTTTCTGGCTGGTTTTCCAGTCCAGGGTAGTCGTGCTTTTGTTGTGCAGCCCTTGCGCTGACCAACTTCTTCCTTTTCCCTGATTTTGGAGGAACTTGTTTAGTACAGGGACTGCATTCACCCGTGGCATCACAACGGGCCGCTATGCGTGCTCAAGTGAGCTTTGTGATAAAAGAGCTACCACTCCGACCTAAACCTAAACCTGATGTCTGACTCTGCAATGTTTAGTCCTTCTCAGAAAATGCTTTTACCAGCCTTAGCATCGATTCTGGTGCCAACATTACTTTGGTCATTTGCTGTCTTTTCCATTCTACAATAATACACTCGTGTGATCTGTTGTTATCAGATATATCCTGATGTAACTTATTAAGTATCAAGTCGTTGGAAAAATACATTTGCTACGGAATATTTCTTAAGCACTAGCACAGCATCTCACAAAACTTGTACCAAATTTAGTTTTTATTTGTACAAATGCGAGCCCTACTAATTAAGGCAAGAAAGCTATACTTTCATGCTTTTTCTTAACATTTCTTGCCTGGCAAAAAGTTCTTTTTCTTAGCAGAGTATAAGAGCTTTCTATAATGATACTTAGCAAACTTCAGCACCTCTTTGGACCGTATAAGAGTTTGTGACAACAATATCTAGTTTTCAAACCATAACAAAAGCTTTTTAGTTTTCTAAATAATGACTAGTCTTTTGAGCTTTTTAAGCTGCTTAGAACTTGGAGCTTTTATTCGCTCTAAAAGCTTTTATTCGTTCTGGAAGCTTTTATTTTTCAATGAACAGCAACAGGTTCTTTTCTACTTTCTGTGTTGGCATCCAGAAAAAAAAAGAAAAAACTTTCACTTGGCAAAGCAGCTGTCTCTTGTGTGAGTTTTATGTGTGACTTTATAACCAGAAACCCATTGACCTAAAAAGCTTTTCAAACAGCTGTCATTGTGACAGCTGCTAAGGAGCATGTGACCTTTCTCATTCAAAAAATGGAGAGCCCAAAAAGGAAATACAATAAAAAGCAAATTGAAATGGAAAACAATTAAACAAACGCCAACAGAAAGAAGAAGGAAAACATTTTATTCTTTGGGAGTCTGTAATACACGAAGACGACATTCTATGCCTCAGTTTAGTGGCGAGTTAGCAAACGAAAAGGTCATAGAATTTAAAAAAACGCGTGGATAAAAACGCTAAATAAAACAGTTAAACAACAAATATAAGAAAATAAATTGATTTCATTTTAATGCAGAGAGCAACACAAAAAAAAAAAAAGAAATTATTTTGAAAAATAATAACAAATAAAGGAGGCTTAATTGCCTGTGAATATTGAATGAGTTTAACTGGTGCGCTAAGCCAAGGACCTTTCTCAAGTGTGCAAAACAATTGCAAGTGAAAGTTTATTTTGAGATGAGAAACCAGTTAAAAAGAAATTGTTTGTTTTTGTTTTTCGGAAAAGCCTTATAAATTACAAGCAATTTAACGCACAAAAAATGTTTTTTATTATTTTTTAAATCAATTTTGAATTGTTTATACACAATAAATATTAAAAGAAATTAAGGGATTAACACTATTTTCCTCGAAAATAAAACAAAAAACAAAGAAAAAAAATAAAGAGAAAGTGAAAGAAAGAGAGAGAGAGAGATAGAGAACATAAATATACACGAAATCATTGTTATCCTTACAAGTTGCCTTACTTTAGAAGTATTTTGTTGTTGCTTTCTTTTTGCACACAATAAAAACAAAACGGAAAAGCTTTAAACGAGCGCAAAGAATGAAAAAGAGAGAGAGAGTGTGGTAAAAATAAAACTCACCACTAATTGTTTACTTGTTTAATACGAGTTTAAAAGACCAGTTGGCCGGAAAGAGAGATAGGGAGAGAGAGAGAGAGTGTGAAAAAGTGTGAGTGAGAGTCTGTGTGTGTGTTATAAAAATAAACACAGTAAATTATTAAGCAAGTGTTTGTGTATTTATATGGATGTGTGCTATAAATAGTGAATAAAACGGTTATAAATGAATTGCCAAGATTCAGTCACGTGCTGATTTTACAACGATTTACAACAGCTTAACGCGCGTCGTTGATAAAACGAAAATAAATCAGTTTTTTTTCTTGGGCAACAACAACAATAGCAATAAAATCAAGAAAAATTAAACTGACGTTAAAATAAAAGAATAACTTTTTCTTACAACAATAACAATAAATATTGTGATTAAAGCATTGTTGAAACTGCTGCTACTGCTGTTGTTGTTCTTATAAAGTCCCCTTTTCAACAGTTGCTGCTGCTGTCGCTCTTGCTGCTGTTGCTACTGCTACTACTAATGCCAGAGAGTATTTAAAACGGAATTTGTGAATGAATCTCTTTGTTTTTTTATAGGCTGCTGTCTATGATAAACCAAAAAACCTAACACAGACAAACAAAATTCGTCTAACAGTAACTGTAGACGTTTAATTTGCTTGTGTCTATCTAGAAAAGTATACATGTGTGTGTGTAATTGTATGTGCGGAAGTGTATGTAAAAAAACTGTGAACAGAAAACTGTTGTCGTAGGTCTGTTAAAACCGTTTTAAAACCGTTGTAATACGAAATTCAATTACAAGCAATAAAAACTGTTTAAATGTTAAACATTTTTTTTATTAAAATTGTTAAATTTAATCTAACAAATAAACCCAACAACAACAACAACATCTACAACAAAACGCACAAATTACTGTAAAAGCCTTGTTATTTTTTTTAAATGGAAAATCATTCAGCACTTTAAAAACTAAGCTAAACAAAAAAAAATAATTTTAATTAAATAAAGCCTTTAAATAAAATATTAAAAAAAAATAATAATAAATAAAATACATACGTAAATTGTTATAAGTAATAAAAATACTTAATCTCAGTAAAATAAAATTTAAATAAAAAATATTCAAACGAATAATAATTTTTCTTTTTTTCAAAGAGAAAAATAGAAAAAAAACGAAGGAAAATTCATTCATCTTCCAACAAGTCCACGTTTGTTATACGTATTATAAATTGTTATTGCATTTGTTGTTCTAATCAAATCAATTTCCTGAGTTTTGTTTTGGCGTAAGTAAAGAACACATATGTACATTCATGTGCAAAAAAAAAAATACTCAAGCATAACTAGTCTGATGAAACGTATGCGAATGAATGTATGAATGAATTGTATACCGTAAAGCACTCTATCAATTTCAAAGACTAACAAATCAATCCTCTTTTTTAACGTCTAGTTTTTTCTTTCCAAATCTTCTTCCTTTTTGCAACGAAAACGTAAACTCTACTTGGCTATGAATAGTTTTCACTCCTTTTTTTTTCTTCGTTTTTTATTTATTTTCTTGTATTTGTATTGCCCATAAAAAGAAACAAGAAATGAAATTAGCCATACTTTTTACACCTGCCACCAAAATATGCCACTTTACTAACGTCTTTTATAAATAATTTTCTCATTCTAACTCTAATTCCCATTCTCATATTTTTTTATTTTCTTTCAACATATGCACCATTTATCTTGTTTGCAACGTTTTTATTTCCTGGGTTTCTTGGTTTATTTTGTATTTTTGCTTTCTATTTCTTGTATAATATTTAAGCATCCTGATTTAAATAAATTTTATTATCACATAAACACTGTAAAATACTTGTACACTTTAAATGAAACAATTTTTAAAGTTTTTAATATTCATCAGAAAAATTTTGATACTCATATTATAATGGTATATTATATATTACTAGCTTATGCTAAATGCTATTATTAAGCTATTATGAAAAATAGATGTTGTCCAATTCTCAGACCTACCCGATATGCACACAAAATTTCATGAAAATAGGTCGATCCATTTCGGAGGAGTTTAACCACTAACACCGTGACACGAGAATTTTATATATTAGAAGATTATATTATAACGGTATATAGAGCTGGTTTAAGGATATGTATTGTTATATACAAAAACCCCTGGCGGTCATAGATTTCCCTACAAAAATCGGAAAAGTTACAAAAGCTATGATCTACTGTCTCCAACTTCTCCTAGCTATCAAATATTCTGCAGAAATCAGGCTCAGTTTTACCTCATATTGCCATCGGCAACCTGACATCAAAGTGTCGCGACAGAATCTCAGTCACCAGTCTCACGTTGGAGTTATTGAAGCCCAGCAGCGAATCAGTTGCAACACTATCGATAGATGGCCAAAAGTCTGTAGCTATTTAGTACTACAATCTATCCTCCCAGCCGCTCTTCTTTATTTTTTTTCTTAAATTTACAATTACAAATGGAAGCAGACTGAAGGACCATTTACCATGTCATTAATAAAGTGAGAACTTAATCGCGCAAGTGTGTCGGTCGTCTCGTTTCCAGAGTCACTACTATGCCACAGAGATCCACCGGCACTGATTATATACGAACCACAGGTTCCTGTGCAGTCTTTATTGCCAATAAAGGCTCTTGGCTTCTATCAGACCGACCGAACCTAATGCCCTCAGTGCAGCTTGATTTTCAATGAAAATGACGTAAGAATTGCCAGCAAAGAACAATCACGTCCTTAAGGGTTTTCAAAACACAAAATATTTTTGAATGAAAAACGCTTCAGTCGGCATTCATTTCATGATGAAGCCCTGGTTGGAAATCCTCACGAATTACCTTAATACCAGTGCCTTCAACCTTTCAGTAAAAATGCGCTTTCCAGCCCATACTAATGGTGTTTTCTTTTCTACAAAGAAAATGTCACCCTCTTACAAGGTACATTAAAAAAATTGCTGACCAACCCTGTTATAATGTAATTTTTATTTGAGATGAACATAACACAAATATGAAAAAGGGTATGCCCCGTGCCCTTAAAAATATGTTGTATTTTTTGATTTGTTTTCAATAAAATATGTAAACATGAAAAAGGTGTTGCCAGATCGCTAATTTTTCGATTTCTTTTTTTTAGGGCTTTTTTTTATAACCAAATAACATTTTTTTAACACAGTTCTAACACTGAATGCAATTTTTTATATTACTGACCATGTAGCTTTAATAATGTAATGTTCCCTTAAGGTTACCCCACAAAACCATGAAAAAATTAACTTCAAATTTGGATAACAATACTAGGCGAGTTTTTTTAAATTTCATCTGGTAGCCCTATAAATAAACAAAAGTCATTTGCTTTACAGGGCATTATCAGCACTCTCGATTTATACAGGGCGTAAAATGCAATGCCCTCCACCATTTTCAAGTGCGAATTATTTAGAATAAAACATACCACCCTTTTAAAGGGAGAAACATTTTTAAGAAACAAACACAAAATTGCATTTTTTTTAAATAAAGTGCACATTTTTTGGTAGAAAAGAAAACACCATAAGAGTTCCTTATTCCCCTTCCATAGTTCAATGAAAGGGCGTTATTCCCTTAGTAACGCAAATATCAAGGAATTAGGATGACTAACGAATCTTAATTCATCACAGATGTTTCCAATTCTCTAGCTTCAAATCGATCTTATATGTACTGAAACTCTTCCTGAACTGAAACTCTTCCTGAGTATGACTACAAGCGAAGGTTCTATGTGGCATGTGCAGGCAGGGGTCTACACCCATCAACTCACTTTACGCCGTGTTCATACAGAGCTTATTTAAGCCTAACAGCCAAAAATTGCAGCGTCAAGTGTGAACTTTGTATGTTGCTGACCTATGGTTGCAATGGATCATACGTCCTGCTAAACATTGCTGTTCATAATCCCAATTGTTGTTGATAGTCCTTGTGACATTCTGCTAGAATTGCGTATGATTTCTTAGTATTATTTACACAAAAACTCTGCGAAAGAAATAAAATTGCCACGAAGAGTCGGAGTCGGCTTCAAACTGTAGGTCCCGCCACTCATGTATAAAATTAACTCACATTACATACATGGTGTGGTATGTATAGCTTTGTAAACATTTAAATTAACTAAGCAATCAACTAAGCAACCTCTATCATGTACTTTTGTATTGTAGATCCTTGGACCCTTGATGTAATTTTCATCATAACGTGTCAGTGACAATGTTAAAGAGCCAAGGCCTTGGAAGACTTGGTGTATTCCGCTATTCCGACCTATAAAGAAATATTATGATATTCTTGCGCCATTAGTTTTAGAAAACGTTGTTGAATGAAAGTGCCTGGAAACCTAAAAAAAAAATTTTGTTTTTAGTTCCTGTGAAATCATTTAAAAATTGTTTCGTTTTACTTGCATTACCCAAAACACAAAATCTAAAATTTAAATTTCCAAAAGAATTTATGGAATTAATACGAGAATGAATTGAAATGTTTGCCAACCAAACTACACACATTTGAAACAATCTTAGCTACCAACTACACTGCACTAACACTATACACCAATTTCTTTCAACTTGTTTTTGAGTTTTTTTTTTCATAAAGAATTTGTTTTTTTTTACGCTCCATAGAACGAAATCCTTTAATTTCCACTTTAAAAAGCTCTTTCACTTGCATTTCTAATTTTTTACGTCCAATATTTTTTTTTTTAATTTTCTTTTTTAATTACTTTGTATCGTGTGGTAATGCTCACAGTCTATGTAAATAGAAGGCAAATAAAGAGAATAAAAAGGAAATAGAAACTTAAAATAAAATTTTCTCAACTATTGCTTGCACTGTACACAACTTTTGTAAAATAGTTTTCATTGCAAATGAGCTGAAATGATTACAAATAAATAAATGCAAATAAATGTAAAGAATAAAAATTAAATAAAAAATTTTAAGCCAAATTATTAAAGAAACGCTTAACAAATGTATGATAATTTGCTTAAGACACCCGTAAATGAAACTAAAATCATCACTCCAATAAAATCACCTTAGAAGTGCTTGAAATTAAATTTCAAAAAAAATTTAACAAAACAAACCAATCAACCATCCACTCCAATTAAAAAAAACAAAAAAAAACGCAATCAATATGAATATTTAAATTATTTAATTAAATTATATTGTATTATAATTATAGCAACCAAGCAACCAAACCAATTCAATCAATCCAATCATTTTCTTGTAAAAAAGTAGTGCTAAAATCTATTAAAAATAAAACAAAAATAAAAACAATATAAATATTATTTCTAAATTAAACAAATTGTAGTTAAAAAGTAAAATAAATTTTTTAATAAAAATTAAAAAAATTAAAATCACCGTTAAATACCGGTTTTAAAAAAAAAACGTAAATATTCTACACCCGTTAGCATTCTTATCTTAATTGTCTCTGTCATCCATTTTGTATTGTTTTTTTGTTCTGTGTTATCATTTACATACGCATTCGTATTCGCATTCGTATTCGCATTCGCATTCGTATTCGCATTCGTAATCGTAATCGTATTCGCATCCGTTATACGTAAACGAAAATGCGTGTGATAGTGTTAAAAAAGAATCGTTCAAATAAACGCGGCACACCAACTGCTACAGCACGTGACACCACTGCCACCACTCATGTACCACCAAAAAAGTCACTGGCAAAAGTAAGCGTATGAATTAACAACAATTTCAATTAAATTTCTTAAATTTTTTTTTTTGGTTTTTTTATTGTTGTTGTTGTTTTTCATTACCAAATAATTCACTTTTTTTTTTTCGTTAACGCTTTTGATTTTGATTTTGGAAATTATTTTATGGTGTCGATTTGAATTAAACAAAAATAAATACACTGAGAGAAAAATTTGTCATATAAGTAGGGATAACTCCTTGCCTCCTTCATGGCATATTTGGCCTGTTTGTCTACTCTATTGTTTACAGTTCCCTGTGTCATCATGTGGAAGCCTTTACAGCGTCCATTATCCAGGCTACGCCAGAGTTTCCTTGTCTCTATTGCTGATGGGACTCCCAATGTTAAAAACTCTATCTTGAGTGCTATCGAGATCGCATGTCTGGCCTGCTCTTCTGCTATGTAGTATTCCTACAATTTAAATCTATTTTTCAGATCATTATATGAGATCTTTTACAGCCGTTTGACTAACCGAAAGTATTGTTACGTTTTTACCTTTAAAAAACGTTTAAAATGTGATCTCGTAGATTGCACAATAAATTTGTGTTTAGTTTTAAATAAAATTCTTTATTATTCACAGAATTCTCTGTGCCACTGTTCACAACTTTATGTATTCAACAACAATTGCATTATTTGTTATTCCTCTGTCTATACCCTTTGTATAAAAAATAACAATTACTAGATAAATATTCGACAGATCTTTCTAACGGAGATCTTCAAACACAGCGCGTCCTCACACAAGACTGGCACTCACCCAGTCGCCTGCTTTGCCTTGCTTTTTATATGGCAAAGTAAACAGTCTGATGAATGTTCTTGAAGGCGAAATCTCTATAAATGTAAACATCGTTGTTTACATTAATCTTGTAGCATTTGTTGTTGTATTTTTGTTTACTTGTTTTCCATTTTTTTATGCTGGTGTTTGTTGTTATATTAAGGAATACGTTAATTTGTAAACAGGTTTGTTTACTGCATTGTTTTGTTTTTATTGCGTTTGTTTATAATTTTAATGTTAGGCGATGTAAAAGCAAAACACCAGTATCTAAAGTTTTTCATTTTTGTAACAATACATTATTGTCTTAATTGATAATGTTTGCTCTTTACAATAATTATTACAACAGCTCTTAAGGCCCATACTTCCACCTGAAGGGGTACAAGCCTTACCAAGTTAGCTATTCCAGCCTTAATAACTACTTTTTTTTTTGAGGAAGGTGGCTTAGTAGAGGTCTAGTCTTGTCCATTTGTGTATATTTTATATTTTTCAGTGTGTCAACTTTTTTGTCTCAGTGTATTTGTCCTAAGAAAGAGAGAATTGCTGGCAACTAAAGGCCATCATTCTTTGTAACTGCTAATGTGTTTTGTGTTGAATGCACGTTTCATTTTGTGTTTATTTGTTTTTGTTTTGTATTCTTTTTGTTTTTTTATATGAAAATAATAATGAAAAAAATAAAATAAATTACTGTGGTTCTTTTAATTGCTGTGACTGTACGCCATGTCCACACATTTCCTAATGCAATCAATTTTTGATGATTTTCACACTCACAATAAACAACCAAACCAACCAACTAAACAACCAACGTACAATCAATCAATCAATCAATGAATGAATCAATCTATGAATCAATCAATGAATCTAACAAAACAAATCAATCAACTGCAATTTACAACAAGTTGATCAACTGAGAGAAAGCAAAACTAACTAATAAATAGAGAGACAGAGAAAGAGAGAAGCAATAACATACATACTCTTGTAATAACAGAATAATTTAACTGAAGCTAAATAAACAACCAAAAACAATAGCAGTGAGTGAAAGAGAGAGAGAGAGAGAGGGATAGAAAGCCAACGTGTTTCAGTAACAGATTAACAGTAACAAACACTTTCACAAACTAGAAGACTTCTATTCTCTATTAACAGGCATGTTTGAACATGATTCATTTTGAACATTAAAATTTTGTTTTTTGATGAAATTTCTTTCTTCTTGTATTTTCTTAGAAAAATTTTAGATTTTTCTTATAAACAAATACCATTTAGAACAAAAGTATTCTTACACTTGATAAAAATATAAAATAAAAATTAGATTTTTTCTTTTTTAAACGAAATAGAAAGTTTTTCTTTTACTTTCTTTTTTATAAACAAATTACTTACATACATAACTAGTGTCTTGTTAGATTTTTTAAACAATTAAAAAAAAAAATAAAACAACTAAACTTAGTGCATGCAAAACAAACAAAAACAATTATTTTTAATAAACAAAAGTTAGAGAGATTACATACTCGTACATATTTAATAACAATTTAGTTTATTAAATACACTCTTATTATCTACTAAAACCAACAACAGCTACATAACAGAGTAGTAGTAATTATTGTAAATAAAAAAAATATTTTTTTTTTGGTCTTTAGAAAATTAAAAAATTAAACCAGAGAATGATTTTTAATAATTTAAACCACCAACATCTATCTATAGCAGACAGCATATTGAATAAATAAATAAATTAAAAAAATAAATTATTTATTAAATAAATAATTAAAATTAAAATTAAAATAATAACAATAACAAACAAAGAAATAATATTTTTTCTTTTGTTTAAATTGATACTCAAAAATTGGTTGTAGTGGGATGCATTTTTCGTTTTTTTTTTTGTTTTTTTTTTTTTAAATTTTAATTTAAATTTATTTTTTTTTCAAGTAATTTTTGCAACATTATATTGCATTTAATAATAAATATTAAAACCATGTACAAATAATGCATTTAATATTATGATAATTTATAATATGAACTGTAACACACATGTTATGATAAATTTTATAACTTTCAGTTACTGCAGTGAGTAAGTACCCTCTATAATACAATTAAATATGCAATATTTTAATAAAAAAAAATTTATTTCAATATACATACATACATAAATATTATGATTGGGAAAAAGTTAAAAAGAAAAAAGAATTAATTTTTATCTTAAACTATAAACTCGTTTGATATCTGAGAATATTAATTAACTTTCGAAATAATAAAAAACTTTCTGAATTTAATTAAGCATTGCGTTCAAAATGCAAGCAAATTTGCAAAGGAAATTTGTTCAGTAAGCGTATTAAATATCGTATGTTAATTACGGTTTTTAATTATTAAAAAATGAAATGAATTAAAGAAAAAATTTAAGACGAATTAATACAACTTAAAACAATTTGTTCAACATGTCTTCTATTATTCCAACCATAGTATCTATAACTCTGGTCTTGACAGCACAACTTTTAGTGTCGTCGTAGAATGGCTTTTCTTGTGCCAATGCTTGCCAGTCTGTATCTTCTTGAACCCCACTTAAGCTTTAATTTTGTTCTCCCAAGATTGTTATGTTAGGTAAAAAACCTTTAAAAAACGTTTAAAATATGAGCTCGTAGATTGCAAATAAAATAAAAATAAAGTTATGTTTAGTTTTAATTAAAATTCTTTATTGTTCGCACAATCCTCTGTGTCAATGTTCACAACTTGATGTAAACAACAACAATTGCTTTGTTTGTTATTCCTCTGTTTACACTCTTTGCATAAACAATAGCAATTACTAGACAATTATGCGATAGATCTTTGTAACGGAGATCTTCAAACCACGATTACTCTGTTCAAACACATCGCATCTTCACACAAGACTGACTGAAACTTACTAACTTAATTAACATGGTTTTCAAAATAGTTAATACATAATTAGGATTCGCATTGTTCATAATTTGCCTGACAATCGTGGCAAGTACTTTGCTTTTAATACAGAATTGTATTGGATGGCTTTCACTGATTTTTGTATAGAAATAGGGTACTCCCGTTTGGCTCATACCAAAGCACTTAATAAAGTAGACGTCTTCTTATGTTTACCTCAGCTAAATTGTAATATTATTTGGTTGTGTTTGCGTAATGCACATGAACATTTAAATACTAAAGCCGATGAAAGTGTTACGAAATAGTTCAACTCTGATAAAATCTACTGCTTTTAATCCACAATTTCACTTTATTTTTTTTTTTATTTTTTTCTGGTTTAAGGCAAAAATCTATTACGGATGCTGTATATAATTTGCAATTTGAAATAAAAAATTATTTTCAAAAGATTATTTTGTTTATTCATCTGTTATCATCTATAATCCTCACACCACAAAGTAATTTTCCACGAAAAGAATTAAATTTTCATGAGCAATCGAAATTTTCCTAATGTGTCACTAATCTCTGTGCATTTACTGAACAGTTTTGATTAGAAAAGAAGACAAAATTAAAGAATTGATAGAAAAAAAATTAAATCAATGTATACGATAGAAGACCACAGTTAAATAATGAAATTAATATTAAAAAAATACATACAAACATACATACAAACATACATACAAACATACATACAAACATACATACAAATATACATACAAACATACATACATACATCCAAAAATAGAAAATTAAATTCAATTAAGCGTAGAAAATTTAAATTGAAAATAATAAACGAAGTAATTTTCCCAGCAATGGCAACACCATTAAATTTAACGGCATTAGAGTAACAAAAATACTTTATACTTCACACACAAAAGCAATTCGACTTCTCCAATAAAAGCACACATACATACACACACATACAATCACTACAAACCATTGTTAAATACAATATGAAAGCAATAACAGGGAAAATACCATACACAGCTACTATAACGCCCTCACTCTCTTTATAACTCTGCTTGTGCGGTTCTATCAAACACTTGTTTAATAACATAACCGAGCCATACCGAATCGAACCAAATCAAAGCGAACCAAACGAAAACATAAAGAATTGAAAAGGAAATGCCTAAAGGGCCTTACAAATCTTTTGCTCACAGAGTAGAGAGTAAGCCGGATTGAAAAATAAAAATTGCCAACAATAATAACAACTACCACTACAACAACAACAATAACAAACCAAAAAATTGGACTAAAGTACTCATGTACTTTTGTCATTAAACAATTTTCATCATGAAAAAAAGGCAAAGAAAAGAGGAAGAATTTACTGTTACTTCGATTCATTCACTCACTCATTTTAGCACTCACACAGCTATACACACATTGTCCCTCTCTCCCTTTCATTCAGTTAACGAAAGCTGTGTAAATAGGTTTCTAGGCATAAAATGAAAATCAAACCCTACGCACAATACACACACTAACACATACACACACTCTGACTTAAACATTAACATTTGCATACATTCTGGTCTACCCTATTGGTATTAAAATCTGCAAAAAAAAAAAAACGGTGCAGACAAGAAAGGCAGCCAGAAAAAAACAATTCCATTGAAAATGTAGCAAAAAAGTAGGGAAAAATTGAAAAAAAAAATTGTCACACAATCAATGTTTTGTATTTTTCCTACAATAACATCAGCCGACCAGACCGACCGACTGCTTAAGCTTCTTCAATTGAACTTAATGCCATGAAAGTAATTGACACTTTTCGACTTTTATTTCATATTCTAGATGAACTAACAAAAACGTTTGCATACATTAGGGAATACTGTATTCAGTTACTCTCTTTGTCTCCCTCTCAATCACTCTCTTTTCATTTTAAAGGATTAAAAAATGTTTGTTGCTTTTATCTTTGTTGTTGTAAGGATAAACGGAGAGCAGAGTGTATGAGTATTGAGGAATACTTTAATGCGTCAATGATTTAATTGTCTTCTAAAGATTTGCCAAATTAAACGTATAATTTGGGATTTTTGATTGGTCTTAGACTGTTATTATAAATTACTGGTGCAACACTGCTTCATTCTAAATATAGGCCATGTAAGTGGCAAAGTATGGATCATTTTGATTAAAACACTTAAGAATTAACCTCAAAGAGAGATAGAGAGCGAGATAGAGAAAGAAAGAGATAGAGAGCGAGATAGAGAGATATAGAGGGAGAAATAGAGAGAGAAAGAAGAAAATATTACGTTCAGCAGGTGGGGTGTTAAAACTGACTGTCAACCCAAGCGGATAGACACATTTAAGCCACATGTGGCCACAATCTTTCATTTCCTGTAACATTGGTTGCATTTAGAGCTTGTGGTGTAGCCGTTTAAACTTCAGGCATATATCCTTGTAAGATCAAAGTGGTTATATGTATAAAAGAAGTCCAGTTGCTTAATTTTCCTTCGACATATTGCAGGGCATATACTCAAGCGGTGAAGAAAAGCTTTTTCCACGTCCTCGTCTCTATAGGTCTTCACAGAAGGCATTGGCCAAAACAAATTTGTCTGGCTTGAGTGCATTGTCATTGGTAATGTGCTTATTCCCTCCGGTATTCCAACATAATGCAACTCATGAAAAGAAAAATAATGTCACACTCAGTATTAACTCTGAGGGCTATGCTACGCCTGTTCCTAAGCCTTCCGTCTCGCATTGACTAGATTTGCTACATTATCTTGACTGATTCGAAGCCGTGCACATGACATTTACAAAACGATTACTGTTTTACCATTTAAAACTTCAGGTTCTAGGGGTTTTTAGTGTAGAAAATTTACCATATCCATCATATCTTAACATTTTTGCCACATCTGACCATATTATCCACTGTACAATTTTGTGGAATATCACTACGACCCTGTAGCCATTACATGTGAAAATTGTGTTGCTCTGCCATCTTGCGGAGAATCTCACAACAGTTGTAGTCTGTTATTACATTTGAATCCAGCACTTTCGCATCCTCCAAACTATCATAAAGCATCGTAATATTTGTATTAATTAAAATCAATGGCAATCTATGATCGGCCCCTGTCCAGTCATTTTTCCTTCAGAATTCTTTTCTTACTTTCTACAAGTTCGAGAATGCTAGTGTTGCCATCTGTTTTGTAGTTATTAAAGTCGCAAACCATGCATAATATACTTTCTTTAAATCAAGTTATACAGCCTTTAAATAAATTTATGCCCTCTGGATTAAGATTCCTGAGTGAAGCTTCATTCGTTCTCAATTTTTTTCGCCCCATAACTAGGTATAGCCCTAATAAAGCCTTTTAGTGTAGGTTTGTTACTTTTCTTAAAGTATTACGAGACTTAAAGCTGAATTAATTTGTTCTATTGCCCACTGTTATTACTGTTTACATACTTCTTTCTTTCCAACACCGCCTTTTACACTTCTATTCTTGTTTGTCCACTCGCTAACGCTATTGTTACATTCAACGCATTGCTCTTTTCCTTTACCAGGGCAACCACACAGTTTTAATAGCGTTCTTGGAGTATTTATACCTTCAGTTACACAGGCAAATAGAAGTAGTAGAATTGAAATGATAAAAAAACACCAGAATGTGAAAGAGAGAGAGAGAGAGAGAGAGAGAGTGGAAGAAGTCACCAACAGTAATAAAAGTTGTCATTACGGCTGTGCTTAGGGAATAGCAGCGTATTTCAATAAAATCGTGAGTAAGAGGTGGAATGGTTGTGGGTTTCCTAATTGTATTGAGACTTTTAAGCCAAATGGTCATAAAAATACTGAAAAGCAGCTAAGTTAAGAACTTAAGAAAAAAAAAAATTGAAAACAACAACTTTAAAACGTAGAGGGACAGAGAGAGAGAGAGGGATTAGGGAAGCTTTAGAATTTAAATGAAATGAAAAATAAAAAAGCGATGAGAAGTCGTAGACAAAATTATTGCAAAAAATCTTATGGCCCAAAAGCATAGAACATAGACAACGAAAGCGGCAATAAAAATTCTATTGACGGTTTTATTAAAAAAAAAAACAGAAGAAAAAATATGCCAAATGGCCCTTCAATTAGCGGTAATGAGTTGCTCATTTATTACTATTTCCTGTGCATTTGTTTTATGCTCTTCTCTAGCTTATGCTCTGTTTTTATGGAGCTGTTCTTGTTTTTAATTAAATTTCATCAAAAGGAGAAAAATTTTAAATTTTATAAACGTTCTGGTAATAAAGCAAGAGAAAATTAAAATTACCTCGACCCTGTTAAACAGCACGCTGGGAGTTCATAAAATTTTTTGAGGACTTTCTTTAGGGCTGATAAACTTGCAAATAAATTGACAAATTTAATTAAGATTGGGACAGATTTTTTATTTTTAGCATATGTTAGGTTAGGTTGGAGTGGTAGCTTTGATACTAAAAGGTCACTTCAGCACGCATAGCAACCCGTTGTGACGCCACAGGTGTACGCAATCTCTGTACTCACCAAGTTCCTCCAAATCAGGGAAGAAGAAGTTGGTTAGCGCAAGGGTTGCACATTTAAAGCAGGATTATCCGGCGCTGGAAAACCAGCCTGGAAGTTTGATAAACGAAGCTTTATGCTTGACATCAATGGATGAGAGCTCTGTCAAGCTGACAAGGATTGAAGAGCCAAATAACCTACATATGTCTGCACCTTGCAAGAGATAGGCATTGACAAAGAAAGTGGATAACAGTCTCCTCTTCTCCTGCTGATCTGCACCCACGGCAGAAGTCGTTAAATGGGAGCTGCATTCTTTCCGCGTGTCTTCCCATAACACAATGACCTGTAAGCATGGCCACTGTTATCGTGATGACGTTACGCCCAAGTCCAAGTAACTGGTTGGTGCGCCTTCTATCCATCGAGGGCCAAGTGAGCCTAGCGGTAGAGCAGGACTCCTTATTGAGCCAGGATAGGTTTGCGTCTCGAAAGAACTTCCGCGCGATGACCAGCTTGACCGAGGTAAGTGGCATCACCAAGTCGATTGAAGAGGATTACGAAAGTAGTTCACCAGCCCTGGCAAGCTTTTCGGCCCTGAAGTTTCCCTTAATATTACTATGATCGGGGACCCAGATAAGTGTGACACTGAAGTGCCCAGAAAGAAGGTCGAGACAGCGGCGACATTCCCTGAGATCTTATGTCAGCCTGTCTAACAGAAAAGATCGAGATGCGGGTGAAAGGAATGCCGTAGTGGAGAATCCATTGATTCGGCAGATGGCCATTACTTCTGCCTGAAACACACTACAATAACCTCGCTGTCGGATGGGAAATGTTCAGGTCCAGTTTCCCAGAGACTCCGCTACCCATCCCGCTATCGATTTTAGAGCCATTGGTGTATACATCTAGGAGTTCAGGGGCCCAGTCGCCCTTGCTCGGAATCAGCATACTATGTTGAGATTGCTGTAAGTAATGTATTGGCTTATTCGATGAGAGCCTGTGGTTCAGCCCCTGGTTGAAACATCTCGAACAAAACGAAATTGAAAGAATAGCTCTTTCGGCGATTTTCTCTCAGCAGTTGTCCGATAAAAATTCGGAGAATAAAATAAAATTGCCATGAAAAGTTTGCCAAAAAAACTGTCATTCGGGAACGATATCAAACAGTACGTATCATCATTCATGAATTAAATTAACACAAACGATATGAGCGACTGACTATATGGTTTTAATTAACGTATACAACACGGATGGTGCAAGAAGCTAGGTTGTAATCCTGACTAAACAGTTGTAATGACTAAAATAAGCAAGTCAGCCTCAAAAGCATGCCCCTGTGCTATGAATTTCAATATTCACATTGAGAAAACTAGAAAGAATATCGTTTTTTGTCCTTTTGCTTTTACCTCTCTCTGTATATCCGGTTTGTTTGATTTTCAAAGTTTAGTATGAAAAAGCAAAGAAAATTTAATTAAAAAATAAACTTTTTTCTTCATTTTCGCGACACATTTAATTGATTTGCATTAAAAACAAAAGCCTGACAATTATTTTAAGTGATGTTTTGCTGCATTGATTTGCTGACAGTTCAATAAAAACATCCCAAAAAAGAAAAGCTGCTGCCAAAAAACCTTTATATTTAATTGTTTTTTAAATAGACAACAACAACAACAATAATAATAATAAATTTAGGTCAGGTTATTGCTTATGGAAGAAAATAAAACTAATATATGATTTAAATTTAAATTTTGCATTTAATTGATTTAATTTTGTAAATGAAATTTGACAGTTTAAACTTGTAAGACATGTCAAGACCTACATGTAAGTGAGGCTAAAAATAAAACAAGCAAATGTATTGGCGAAATTAAATTATTTATGATGATGGCTTCTATAATATTTCAGAATAATGGGGACTCATTACAACCCTTTAGTCAGGATTACAACATCGCTCCTCTCACCTCCCATGTTGTATACGTATTAATTTTATCCCTGAATTGTCTTTCTACTGTCCTTTTCCTTAATCGTGTTGTGATGATCAGGCTACAGAGCTCATTTGGCATTTGGTGATTTAAGGCCCATACTGGTCTCTACCCTTTTAATTATCTAAGTAGTTGCGACGTCCTAAAGACAGACTGTTGGCATTGGAAACCATAATAATATGACTATAAGTTCCTAATATTACATCTTATATATAAAAATGAATGTGTGTTTGATTGTATGTTTGTATGTTTGAAGTTTATAGACGATTAAACGGCTGAACCGATTTTCTTGAAATTTTCACAGTATCTTCCTGTATGTCTGGAAGGAGTTATAGGCTACTTTTTATGTTGATATTCCAAATGAGCGAGGGGCCATGCCCACGTATGCTACATACTACATACTTAATATTTAATTGCATTTGAAATATATTACTCATACGCAAAGTAGTTACCCCTACAAGTATGCTATCTGTGATTCTTGATGTATAAAACCAAAGAAAATAAAGTGTAAAGAACGACGCGGGGGGAAAGATAGAAGGGAAAGAAAAAAATTTTGTAACCAACATTTGTGAAAAAATTCACCAAATAAGAAAAAATATAACCAAAATTAAATTCGTAGACTTTTGTTTTATTTATTTTTTTTTTCAAGTTTAAATTATCTATATATATAAAAATGAATGTACTTTATGGAATCGTAAACTATCCATTTAATCTTTAGCAAAGTTGTTGCTCATGAACCGACGAAGGTTTCTAAGTTGGTATAACCAATTTCCGACAGGTGGCGCCACTGAAAATTCTTCGAAATTAATTAAATCGTAAACTGTGCATTTGATCCTGTGTTGAAAAGAAAAGAAAAGAGCATTACTAGCCTCAGAATCAGCATTGAGACTGAAAAATCTTCGAGTACATGCCGCACAGATCCGTTCGCATGAATCACTTGAACAATGAATCACTTGATCGAATGCGTACTACTCAGGCCCGTTCGTCTGAATCATCTTGACAACGGGAAACAAAATCAATAAAATGATTCAAACTTAATTGGATATTTGTCTAATGTCTTTCCTTCAAATTTATTTTAGTTTGTAGTGCAGCAAAGCGCGCAGGGTACAGCTAGTACATACATAATTGGTCATTACAACCTTTTAGTCAGGATTACAATCTAGTTTCTCACACCACTTATGTTGCGTGTGTGTTAATTTTATACATGAGTGGCGGGACCTACAGTTTAAAGTCGTCTCCGAACTACAGATTTTTGAGAAACTTTTAATGGCAATTTTATTTCTTTCGCAAAGTTTTTGTCAGCAAACTGCCGAGAGGAAGTCATCGAAGAAGTATTTTTTCATATTTTCGTTTAGTTGAAGATGTCTGATACGGGGTTTAAAACGAGGTCTCACGTCTGCTCTTTTAAAACGAGTAAAGTGATAAATAGGTCTGCAATAGTAAAACAATAAAAAAATGTTCATGAAAACAATTTTTCATCGTAAGATAAAGTGGCCCAAGTCTGTCCATTCAACTTTCTTGGGTGGGCAGCCACCTCTAGCTAAGACAAAGTGGCAGCCAATAGTTTTTTAAAAATATTTCCTCAGAAGTTTGTTTGAAAATTCGCTAAAATCAGGTTTTTTTAAATTTATACAAAAACCCCGTTAAACTCCCTAAAAAGTATGCTTTAAATAAGTATTGTGTTGTAGAAACGTATAAAATTGTTCACTCATGTGCAACAATTAAAGTGTAAAAGTTGTCCAAAAATAAACCCCAAAATAATGTTTGAAATAAAGAATACCAAATAAATAACAACAACACTAGCACATATGCTAACATAATAACAATAACAAAACAAGCAAAGCAAGGCAAAACAAGGCAAGCATTTGTTTTGAAAAACAAGTGTTTTTCACAGAGAAAATTTAATGTTTGGCCATCATCATCATAAATCTGATGTTAATATTGTTATTGTTATTACCGTTGTTGCTGTTGTTGGAACATACATAGTTTCATAAGCAACAACATTTAAATACACAAATATTTACAGTCACCTTTTGCTTATACTCACGTATACATACTCGCACTGAAATTGGCAAACCAAAAAAAAGGGTGAATTGTTGAGGAAATTTGTATAAAAAAAAAGAAAAACAACAACAATACCCGCATCAAAATACTCTACCACTCTCACTCTCCCTCTTCCTGTGTTTCTGTGCATTTACTCATACTCATGCTTACTGAATTATTTACACAGACATAGTGTTGCTCTAAATCATAAACAATTTACATGCACACATACACATACATAGCTATTGTTGTTGTTGTACAAATATATGGATATTGTTGTTGATATTGTTTTTATTGTATACTGTGGTGTGGTGTGGTGTAGTGTACTTTAGTTTTTCGTTGTTTGTTTAGTTTATGTTCTACCACAACAGCTAAAACAAAAAAATCCCTGATATTTTGTGTGTAAAACTCACAAAGTGAAATTTGAACACACACACATGCACTCACATGCATACGTCTCTCCACTAAGGGTTTAAAGTTTGTTTGTTTGTTTACAAAAACATTAAATAATAAATATTAACAGCATACATATACACACACATAAATAAATATAACATTCATTTACATAAGATAGCTGGTGTTTTAACATTTTAATTTAAAGGTTTTTAAACTTAACAATAAAGTTATAAAAATTAAAAATTAAAAAAATAAAAAAGAACACGAAAAAATTTTCCAAAATTTGTATTTAAAAGGTTTTCATATTGTTTTCATATTAAAGTAATGGAAAAAATAGGAAAATTAATTGAAAACTTGAAAATTTTATTAAAAAATTGTTTTAACAAAATTTAATTAATTCTCGGAAAAATTAAAAATTTCAGTGCATTTGTTAGATTTTAATTATAAAAGATTTTTATTTTTCAGTCACAATATTTGAGCGTGTAAATATTGTTTGAATCCTTTTCATTAATGCAACAAGTCATTCTGTATCTGTGTTTCTGTTTGTTCTTCAATAATTAATGAGAATCTTTGAATAAATTTGTTTACATTTTTGGCTTTTCTAATAATACAGTGACATCGAAGATGAGCAATACTGTACTCGATCTGAACCTTCGTATGTGCCTAACCGTCCAACAAAATTATTTGAAAATAGTTCTTACTTAACTGAACATTTCAAGCATTTAGTTAAGCTCACAACCCAGCTTCTCACGTCAACCATGTTGTGTGTGTTAATTTCGTACATGAGCGGCGGTATCTACAGTCTAAAGTCGACTTTAAACGCTAATTTTTTCAGGACAATTTTATAAGAACTCAGAACTTTTGCCACAAGATTGTTGAGATGAATTCACCGAACATAAATTGCCTAATGAACGCACAAGGTCAGCAGTTTACCGAGTTCAGACTGCAACGGTTCAGACAGGAAAAACTCAGTAGGAAACCAATTCAATATCTTGTAAAATGCCTTGTGAAGGTTATTGTAGGTTATTTTCAGTGTTTGGTTTTCTATATTCGTTCAAAATGTAGCAGCTTTCTGTCAGTTATGTTGTTATCTTCCAGGTCAACGTATCTATGTATGTACATTAAGATGATCGCTGAATCTCTCGCGTTCTCCTTAAGAGACATACCGCACTCCTGAATAATCTTTAATGTGGTGTACACAATCTCTAGGTATCTAAGTTTTGCTGTCAGTAAATAAGCCTCATCGAAGCCGACGTCGACCTCATATTTTAGTTTTAAAGCTTGGTTTTTTGATCTTATATACGATGTTAGTGTTCAGGCGAATTCAGAATGGATCTGTAAGAAATACGGCAGCTGAATACTTGGAACAGAAACCAAGGTTTCGAGTCAATTCTTTCTACACCTCTATTAAAAATCCTCGACTCTTTCATTTTTTATCGTTTTAAAGAAACATTTATATGCCACTAAATTTGTTAAAATTTAAATAAAATTTCTATAAAACAATACAATTTCTTCTCTTTCTGCTCGCCAATATATAAAGCCACTGTTGTCCCACTGTAAATATTACAAGAAACCTTACTTAATTAAAAACTCCAATGCCCAGACTTATAATTTCAAATGAGTTTTGGCTTCTTTAAGCAACTAAGAAATATATTTACAGAGAAAGAGAGAGAGAGAGAGAGAGAGAGAGAGCGAGATATTTAAAGATGAAAAATAAATCAAATTAAAGAAACAAAAACAAAAAACACAAACCATCTTTATGTCACACATGATACATGATATTCATGCGAACACTTTCCTCTTTATACACACACGTATTGCTCTGCTTGCCAACAGTTGTTAAAGAGGAAAGTGTGAAAAGCAAGAGAGAAAGAGAGGGAGAGAGAGCAACAACAGTACGAAGCCAAAAATTATAAGATGAGACAGACCACCAGCCAAGAGACAATGATAATGTGTGTGTGATGCCAAAACAATTGAACGAAAATTATTCATGCAACGCCTACAAACACATGTTTAACACTTGAACATACATACATACAAGCATACAAACATTATTAAAGCTTATTAAAGCTTAAAAACAAATCTGTACATACTTATACACATATATATGTACATGTATTTAACTATGTGCACACAAATCACAGCGAGGAGAGAGAGAGAGAGAAAAAGAAAATAAAATGCAAACACAGACACACATATACATACACAGACAGACGTATTAAAACCAACATCAGTTTCTCATTTATATGAGATTTCATATACTCAACAGCAACAACTATAATAGCAACAACTACAACAATAACACTAACAACATTAATAATATTTTATATTCTTTAACTATCCCAATATCCTTGTCTTAGTAAACATTTAAAATTAACCTCCCTTTTTTATTTCTCACTCTCTCTCTCTCCAGCTCTCTAGTTCTCTTCTCTATTGTTGCTTTATACAGTTTTTACTGTTGATGCGTGTGTGTGTGTGTTTATTTGTTTGTTTGCTGGTGATTCAAGTTGTTGATATTGCTGTGTGTTATTGTGTGTGTTGTTTTAAGCATTTATTTACATAAAAAACATACAATTTTCAACTCACCTACACATATACGCTTGAGTTTCATTTGCAAACTCATTCATTCTCATACACACACGTACTTACATACATACATGTATGCAGGCCAAGGCTTGTGGGCGCGACCCCCACTGCCTTCTCTGCAGAGGCGATCCAGACGCTGACGCGAAACATATCACCGGAGGACATAAGTGCGCACACTATCTGGCGGCACGACGGAATCTAACAGGCGCGGATAAATGAGAGTTCTGCAGTTGAACTTGAACCATTGCGAAGCGGCGCAGGAGCTGCTTAAGCAGACTGTACGGGAGCAGAGAATAGACTTGTCAATACTGAGCGAGCACTACAGAACATCTGGAAACCAACGTTGGATAACCAGCAAATGCAACAAGGCTTCGATATGGTCCTGTGGTAAATTCCCAGTGGGGAATGTCGGCGACAGGTGGGAGAGCTTTGTGAAATGCACCGTTAATGGGGTACATTTCTTCAGCTGTTATCTTCCCCCTAGCCTTTCAATAGACGACTTTAGACGCAGAATAGATGACATCGTTAAGGAAGCAAGGAACGTGAGACCTGTGGTAATTGCCGGGGATTTCAATGCTTGGGCTGTTGAATGGGGCTCGGCATGCACTAACACAAGAGGAGAATGCTTACTCGACGCATTTGCAACGTTGGAGGTTGTGTTACTTAATAGTGGTGACAAGGATACATTCTCGAGGAATGGACGCTGCTCAAAAATTGACCTGACATTTGTCAGCGACTCCCTGGCGTCCTCATCTACCTGGTCGGTGTCTGACATCTACACACATAGTGATCACCAGGCAATCATTTTCGAAATTCGGGAACGCTCTACGGGACACAACGTTCCTGCCGCACCGCCGAACCCTCTTTGGAAGGACTCCACCTTTGACAGGGAAACCTTCGTCCTCGCGTTGGAGGACATTCGGTTATTCGGGAACGCGAATGACAAGGCGACGGGACTTATGCGCTCCATAACGGAGGCTTGCAACGTTTCTATGGCAAGGAGGCGCCGTATGTCTGGAAAGAAACACGTCTACTGGTGGAACGCGGATATAGCGGACCTAAGGCGTAAATGTAATCGCGCACGGCGGCTTTTCCAAAGGGCCAGAGGCCGTGATGAATTTGCTGAACTACGGGAAATGTATAGAAGGTGTAGGGCCAGCCTTAATGGGGCCATTGCATACAGCAAGAGAAGATGCTACAAGGAAATGTGTGCCGATGTGGACGAGAATCCCTGGGGAACTGGATATAAGGTGGTGATGAGAAAGCTGAACTGCTTCCGACCACCAGCAACGACGTGTGCTCTTGAGCTGCAATCAATCGTCAGGAGCCTTTTTCCGCAGAAGGCCGAGATTACGTACTCCGTGCGAGACATGAGGTCTCCAGAGGAAATCACCGAAGTCAGCAGCCAGGAATTTGAGGCGGCCTGCAAGGAGATGAAACTAAATAAGGCACCGGGGATTGACGGGATCCCAAACATCGCTCTTAAAGCAGCCATTGAGAGTAATACTGAGCTGTTTAGGCAAGTTTTTAATGCTTGTATCCAGGAGAGAACGTTCCCTAGGATATGGAAAAGGCAGAGGCTGGTTCTCATTCCGAAGGGTAACAACGCACAGGATGCCTCGGGATACCGCCCGCTCTGTATGATAGACACAGCCGGGAAACTTTTGGAGAGGATAATCTGTAGGAGACTAGAAGCATTTCTAGAGGGAGAAGGCCTGTCGGATCGCCAATTTGGCTTCCGGAAAGCACGTTCCACCTTGGATGCAATAGAAACAGTAGTGACAGTGGCAAAGGACGCCATCAGCGGTGAGCGTTGGCTGGAGGGCGATAAGGAGTATTGCGCTATCATCACCTTGGACGTCAAGAATGCATTCAACTCTGCGGATTGGGATGCCACGTTAGCTGCCCTGGATGAAAAGGGCGTACCGAACTACTTAGTGGAACTAATTAAGGACTATTTTAAGGATAGAGTACTCATATACGACACGAACGACGGCAGAAAGTCATACGCGGTGACTGCGGGCGTCCCACAGGGTTCCGTCCTGGGCCCTATATTGTGGAACGTCATGTATGACGGTGTACTGAGGCTTAGACTCCCTAGAGGTGCACAGATCATTGGATTTGCGGACGATATTGCCCTGGTGATAAGAGGAAAACATCTAGACGAATTGGTGAGAACGTGTAACACTGCGGTGGGCACGGTCAGAAGCTGGATAACAGAAAAAGGTCTCAAACTTGCTGACCACAAAACAGATGTCCTACTTGCAAGCAGTAGAAAGAGGATTGAATTTATTACCATAACGGTGGGTGACCAGCGCATAACATCAAAGCAGGCGATTAAATACTTGGGAGTGATGATTGATAACAGGCTCACGTTTAAGGAACACTTGACGTACATCGGTGAGAAATGTGCGGCGACGACATGTGCACTTGCCCGATTAATGCCTAACCTAGGAGGCCCGAAACAGGAGAGAAGACGGCTACTGATGAAGGTAGTGACATCGGTCGCCATATATGCAGCCCCTATATGGGCCGAGGCTATGGATAGGAGGACCTATAGAGCAGGAATTGAAACGGCCCACAGGAGGTCAGCTCTCAGGGTAATCTCCGCCTTCCGGACGGTGTCTACTGATGCAGCACTAGTGATAGCGGGAATGATGCCCCTGAAACTAGTAGTAGACGTAGAGAAGAGGAAACAGGATGCAAGGAGGGGGACGAATCTTTTAAGCCCCGTGCAAATAGGTGACGATGCCATGGATAGATGGCAACAAGACTGGTCCAATTCCAGCAAAGGAAGATGGACCTACAGACTCATCCCAAGTATAGGCGAATGGACCAAAAGGAAACACGGCCAGGTGAACTTCCACCTGACACAGTTGCTAACGGGCCACGGATGTTATAGAGCATATCTCTATAAGTATGGACACGACGTAGATGAAGCATGCCCAGAATGCCGTAATGAGAAGGAGACGGCGGAGCATGTTTTCTTTACCTGCCCGCGGTACGACGATCAACGAATTTGCCTGGTGAGGACATTAGGATCCCAGGTAACACCCGATAATGTGGTTAGGCTAATGCTAACCTCAAGTGATAACTGGAACGCAGTATGTGTTTTCGCGAGGAGGGTTTTGATGCGGCAAAGATTGGCTGAGAGAGCAAGATCAGCAGAATCAGAAGGCAGCACTCGCTGAATCTCCACCCCCCCGAAGTAATACTTGATTGTGGTCCCGGGGGGGGCAAATGGTTGAAAGTGTGACGAACGAGGTTGGGTTTAGTACGCAGGCGCTTAGCAAGCCGAGAGTAAGTCTTGCGGCGAATCGTGCACATTGGTAGGCCGGGCTACCAATGTCTTTTGAAGATTCCCAACCTTTAGCTCGTAAAGCTATAAAAAAAAAAAAAAAAAAACATGTATGCAGGCCTTTTCTATCTCTTATACACTCAAGTGCTTTTATGGTTGTGTAAATATTCTTCTCGTTTTTTTCTTCTTCTTCTGTTTTTTTCTTTTTGCTTTCGATTGCCGTTGAGCTTAACAGTTACGTATGTAGAAATATTCATGTACAGACACACTGGCACATACAAGTGTAGTATAAAGTCATAAACAAAAGGAAACTTATGAGGGTCATTCTACTTTCAATTGAATTTTGTTGTAGTGTTGGAGATTCAATAGGAAAAAATTCAATTTGCTGGCCTTTATTAGTAAAGCCTTTTGATCTACTAAAGTAAACTACAGATCAGAGGAATGCAATAGCTTCTGAAGCTCGAAGTGCTCTGTAATGATGCATAGTCTGGATTATTTAGCTCCCAAGAAACTTTAAAAATGTAACAATTTTTTCCTGTTGATCTTTTTTTTTACCGATTTTAATGTGCAATACCCCTTACAGGTTAATAAACAATTTTCACACACACACACACACATTCGTACTTGTAAAGCATATTCATTTTCTTTTTTCTCCTTTCATTTTTGTTTACTTAAGTTGAGCCAAAAATTCATTCATACTTTTGAGCCGTTATGTTTTTGGTTTTGTTGTTGTTTTTTTTAATCTAAAGAGATATGAAATAAGAGAGACTGCTACTGCTACTGATGTTGTTGTTGTTGAATTTATTTTAAAACTACATTGTGTTGCTGTGTGTCTTGGTTTTGACCCCAATTGGGTTTTAACATGACATAGACGTGACATTTATTTTATTTGTCTGTCTTTTGTTTTCTGCTCTTGATGTTGATTTCTGTCGTTTTTTCCTGTTTTGTTTTGTATTCGAGAGAGAGCAGAGAAGAACAGCGGAAATATTATTTTAAACAGCCTGTTAAAATGATTTCATTTGACACCAGCATTATTAATCGCTTCTCCTACTGATTATGTTATTTCACAGTAGTGACAGAAAGAAGACTCTTTCTTGTCTTTCTTAAAGGAAATTGTGTTTTCTTAATGGCCGTAAGAACAGGCCAGTATTTCAATTTTAATAGAGTTATGTGTAGTTGGGAGTACTATGATATGACCTTTAACCTTTTTTAATAGCTTTATGAGGCAATTTCAATGAATCATAAATGCCTAAACAGGTTTCCTTTATTCCCTATAGCTGTACCCTGCGCACGTTGTTGCGCCATCAACTAAAATAAATTTGAAGAAAAGACATTACACAAATATTCAATTAATATTGAATCATTTTATTGATTTTGTTTCCTGTTGTCCAGATGATTCAGACGAACAGGTCTGAGTAGTACGCATTCGATCAGTTTCTAATCTCCCTTCTCGTTGTTCAAGTGATTCATGCGAATGGGTCGCAGAGGCATGTCCGCGAAGATTATCCAGTCTCAATGCTCGTTGCTCGTTTGATTCTGAGGCTCGTAATGCTCTTTTTTTCCGTGCTTGAGGTGTACGTCGACCAATTGCTTATCAATCATTTTGAACAATTTTCAGTGGCGCCATCTATCGGAAATTAATCGCACCAACTTTGAAACCTCCGTCGACTCATGCGCAACAACTTTGCTAAAGATCGTAGCATGATCAATTGCATACTTTACGATTTAAATCATTTTTAGTAATTTTCAGTGGCGCCACCTGTAGGAAATAGGTCATACCAACTTAGAAACCTTCCCGGCTCAAGCGCAACAACAAACACACATTCATTTTTATATTCACATTCTTTATACTTTATTTTCTTTGGTTTTATACATCAAGAATCACAGATAGCATACTTGTAGGGGTAACTACTATGCGTATGAGTAATATATTTCAAATGCAATTAAATATTAAGTATGTAGTATGTAGTATACATGGGCATGGCCCCTCGCTCATTTGGGATATCAACATAAAAAGTAGACTATAACTCCTTCCAGACATACAGGAAGATATTGTGAAAATTTCAAGAAAATCGGTTCAGCCGTTTAGTCGTCTATAAACTTCAGACATACAAACATACAATCAAACACACATTCAATTTTATATATAAGATGTTACTGCTTTCTGCTCTATAATGGTTATTAGAAAACATCGAAGTCAGAAAAAATGAATTCCAAGCAGTTTTGTTTCAATCTTATCTCTTATTTATGTTATCGTTGATTATCATTCCATTATTTTATCATTGTTTTTCTTTCGTCTTTTATGGCACTGTTTACTTTTAATTCGTTTCCATTTTTTTCTCGCGTAATTGCCTTGCAGTGGCTGGCCAAACGTTTACCTTTAACGGTTTTGCATAATAAATTCGGTTTAAAATTAAATCTTCCTTTAAATAAATGCCGGCTTATGCCGGCCTTAAGAACTTTACTTCGTTTTTCGTACCTGAATGCCACGAAAAAGAAAACATTCTTTTCATCCTGTTGTATCACTCGCTGTCTGTCCATTTATGGAATACGGACACGGATTCCTTTGTATATTCGCATTTTATTTAATTAAAATTCTTTCCGTTTTAATTTCTCACTGTTATCTTTGGCGTTCATTTTCGCGGTGGTTTTTCGTATGAAAAATGTTGCAAACAAAATGGAACGAAATTTTTATGAAACGTTTGCTTGTAGAATAAGTTGCAGGAATGTGATGCAAAAGATGTTTTCAACTATTAAAGGGATTTTATTTTTTAAGACTTAACCTACGTTAAATACACCGGCTTAAAAGAGCCTGCCACATACATACATACATACGCCATCGACTGCATGTTGTTACAAACCCAGTAAGCATTTTTGTATGTAATGGCTATGACTTTAAAAATACTCAGCATTTTTGGACAACCGTAGTTATACTATAGAGGGATTTAATAGCTGCTTCAGTGCCGCTACTGAATTTATTCAGCCTCAATCTTAACAGCTATTATTCTAGCCTGAATAGTACTTCAGTTATTGGGTATTCAGCTGTTCTGTTCCAACTTTGTCATGTGATGTCACGTACATATGTACGTAATTGGTCATTACAACCCTTCAGTCAGGACTACGATCTAGTTTCTCACACCACTTATGTTGTGTGTGTTAATTGTACACATGAGTTTTTTTTTGTCTTGAGCAGGAGGTGGGAATCTTCTAAAGACACTTTTGTTCCAACAAAAGAGTGCACGATTCAACATCACTGGTGCCTATGTACTACCCCCTACACACTTCAAGCACTCTCCGCCCGCGGGACTGCCGTAAGGTATTACTTCGCGGAGGGCTGGTTAGCTCCAAAGCTTCATCACGTTAAGTCAAATTTTTCCTCCGTTTCTCTAGTCTACGGAGTTCTAGCATAACTTCAGCCATTCTCTGACTATATTGGCTCCATAGGTTCCTACAGTTCATCAGCTCTTCCATTAGTCGATTTGGTCCTAAACTCGTTTCTCCGGGCCATCTAAATCTGGGGCAGCATGTTAGAATATGCTCCGCATCTTCCTCCTCATCTACACAGTTTGGGCATATAGGAGAAGTATCATGACCAAATCTGTGCCGGTACTTCCTGAAGCACCCATGAGCAGTTAGGAACTGGGTCACGTAATAGTTCAGCTCGCAATGTTTGTCCTTCATCCAAAGGGTTACGTCAGGGACAAGGCGAAATGTCCATCTTCCCTTTAAACTGCTCTCCCATCGTGACTGCCATCTGTGCATGGAAGTCCTTCGTTCCTCATTGTACACATGAGTGGCGGGAGTCGAACGACAGATTTTTGAGAAAGTTTTAATGGAAATTTTATTTTCTCTCATCGATTTTGCCAGATATCTCCTGAGAAGAAGTTGGCGAAGATATATTCTTTCGTATTTCTCTTTAGTTGGAGCTGTCTGACCTGGTGTTTGAACCGAGGCCTCACGTCTAATAAGCTAACAAACTACCTACTAGACTACGGCGATGACTTTCGTCAGTGAATACTTAGATGGATTCTCTTGAACTATTATCATTACTTAATTCGTTTCTACAAGCCTTTAGTCAGGATTACGACCTAGCTTCTCACACCACTTATGTAGTGTGCGTTGATTCTAACCATGAGTGGCGAAAGATTTTAAAGAAACTTTTCATTGCAGATTTATTTGCTCTCAGCATTTTTGCCAGAAATCTGCTGCGTAGAAGTAGCCAAAAGATATATGATTTCATATTTTTTTTTATTGGAGATAGATATCTGAGATGGAGGTTCGAAGTACGGGCTAGCGTCTGTTAGGACAATACACTACCTACTAGACTAAGGCGACTTTATATCATCAGAGTATCTTTTCGGTACTTTGGTTGTGGATTTAGATATCATGTATTCGATATTCACATCAAGTGTACTCAAGATTTTGTTATGGATACTCCAATCCAATAATTTATGAGACGTACAGAGCTTCAAAAATTTTCAAAACAAAAATTCTAAATACCTTGTCTTGTTTGCTGGGTAATTATGTGTATAATTTCTTACAAAACATCTGCATTGGTATGAGTGTAATAGCAAATGTATGTACGTGTATAAGTTCTGCATATTTTTACTTCAAAATACTAACAAAACATAACATTATGTTGCTGCTGCTGTTTTATTTATAAAAATATTATACACACACACACACACAGATAAAAACAATGCGATAAATACTAACAGTTACAAAGCGAATGGTATGCTGAGAGAGAGAGTGAGAGATAGTACCACAGATATTGCATGCTTATGCTGCTTATGTATGTGTATGAGTAATAAATATAAGCAGGCAGGCATATGGTATTTGCAAGAATTGCTGTTGAAACTCGTTCTATTCTGTTCAGTTCTACTGTGTGTATTGTTTTGTTGGTATTTTTCTAATAAATTTTCTTTTAACACCAACGGTTTGTTTTATAAAACATCATGACAGCGTATGTGTAGGTAGGTAGGTATGTGTGTAACTAAATATATGAATCTAAAAGAGAGATAAAGAGAGAGAAGGAGAGAGGGAGAGAAAGTATTTTTGTGTATAAACAAATAATAAATATGAATGTATGAGAACCAGGCAACGGAATAAATGAATGGAACATGCACGCATACATTACTTCCATACGCCATATTGGCATTAAAGTCAGTTTTATTTACAAAAAGCTATTGCTATGGCTTATGCTAGTGATTTAGTTGTATGAGCGGGTGTGAGCGTGTGTGTGTGTGTGTTTGTTGCTGTTGTTAAAATATTATTCTCTGACTGATATTGCTTTTAAAACTCTACGGCTGTCGGTATTCATTTAGATTTTTGCTGTTTCGTTAGGTTTTTTTCTTTCAACCGGCTTTATAATTAATTTAAATTTATTGCTTGAGCGGAAGAGATAGGGGGGATATAAGCAATGTATTGTATATTCATTTCAAACTCCAGTCGCCTTTTTTGCTATTGTTCAGGGAATTAAAGCAAAAAAAAAAAAACAATGCCACCATCAAGCGCTACATTCCATGGCTTGTTTGTGGTTTTCCTTTTTATTTTATATTTTTTTTGTGCCATTTCGCCACAATTTTTATTCGCGTTTTTAGTGTGTTTTTCATTGCTCTGTGTGTTTATTTCTTTGTAGAGCAGCCAGCCAGCCTATGTGTGTGTGTAGAAACAAATGCAAATGCTTTCCCGGAAATGTAATTAAAATTATATTGAATCCTTTGCTTATAGTTGTTGTTGCCTTTAACACAAGCATACACATACAAACATTTGTAAGACAATCCATTGTATTTGGTTTGATTAACATTTTGTTTGTTGATTAAAAAAATTTGAAAGTAAAAAAGGTTTATGTTTTGCAGTTGTTTTTTAATATTTAATGAAAAATTTTGTATGTTAAGCAGAAGGCAGCCTTTATTTCATAATGAAATCCGAGATTATTTTCTCTCTCAACATTATGTCTGTGCCAGTTGGTTAAAAAATTTAATTGAAATTGTCATCGCAGGCAATTACAATGGAAATTTAATAAAATCTGACTTCTATTGTGTTTATAGTTAGTAAATATGACAGGCATTAGAAGTATAAATGCAGGCATTTTACATAAAGTAAATTAAGCCTGTTAAGCAAAATCCTTTTTTGTTAATAAATTATGTATCGTAAGGATGTCTTGCAGGAGCTTGACAATGTCTTAACTTATTAAAGCCATTGGCATATGGCTTTGGTTTGGTTTTACTACTGAAAGAAAAAGAAACAGAGTAAGAGATAACACTACATAGTATTAGATAATTAAGTTTATTAAGTATAAAACCATTATAATTGATAACCACCATCATCATACCATGCCAGTTACAAATGCCTTTGCATTCCAAACCATATTTAATTGTCATTAAAAACTCAAATCAACTACTAAAGGCATAAGCCTAGTATGCCAAAGCATTTGGTATGATACAGCCTACAGTTGTGTGCAGAATGTAAGCATAGCTAAATTTGGTTTAAAATATTTTTGAAAGAATTTTTTTTATATTTCTTTTCCAGAATTCTGTTCTGCTTTTAAAAAATTAAAATTTCTTTAAAAAATGATGCTATTTTTTTGTACGTTACTATAACCTCTTATCCGCACATGCCTATACGTCCGCAACATTTAATTCTAATGCTGACAGAATGCATATGGCAAAGCTGTCTGTGCATGACAGTGTATGTAAAGAGATCAAGCTTGTGTTGTTGACTTTTCAAATCTTGAATGTGCATAAGGCTGCATCATACCATACAAAGATTTGTTGTTGTTGATGCCACTCTTAATGTATGCAAGTGGCTACTTAATTTTCAACAACAACAACAACAACAACACTAACGGTAGAGATAGCACGGATAGCAATAACAACAACATTTTAATTTAAAGGTAGTAAGTGCATTAGTATAATATGATTACATAGTTTTGGCTATTTTCCAAGTTTATGTCATAATCGCATACAGACAATTTCATTTTCTATCATTTCATTACACACACCGGGTGACAACAGTCCTTTGGATTTGATAAAATATGATACATTTTTGAGCTTCCATCAAATTATCAACATTTCAGGCTTATTTCTCTGACAAGACTTCTTCGTTAAACCAAAAAAAAAAAAATCGAAACATTTTCTCTCATTTCATCGTCTTTGTCATCGTTATCATTGTCATTTTCATGACATGCCTTGCTATCAGCAGCAGCAAATTTATGTACTCTAATCGCCAATAGAGCAACAACAACATTTATTTCCAATAAGTTTTTCTCTTAGTCATGCTAACCAGGCCAGCCAGCCTGTCATTATTCATTGATAACCTCACAACTAATTTTAGAGCCAATGGTCTCTCTCTCTTTTTTTTATTACTCGTATATGGCTCGTGTATATCATGGGCCATTTAGTTGTAACAACTAATCGATTTATTATCAGAGGCCAAAATGTAAATGTAAATGAGTGATTTGAGTGTAATTAAAAGGGTAATGCATTAAAGAGATCCAAACAAATGAAAATGCTTTCATAATATCCACCTTTTGAAACCAAATAGAACGTTTTAGCCTATCCGAACAACATTGTTGAGCCAGCTTAGTCACTGTTAAGGTACTAAGCACAGTCCTCGTCATTGAGGAGCACATACTGCTTATTGTTCGTTCGAATCAAAGAACTCTTCTCTCAAAAACACTTCCAAGGTAGCTGCATATTGCATAATAGTATCCATGCTTCCGTGCCTTCAGTATGGGGAGGTTAAGCAGACATTCTTTGCTTTTTCTGAGGGACATCTCTTGTACGCAATTGAGACTATAATTGCACTTGTTTTCAAGAGTAATTTTATGTTTGATGGTCAGGCTCATATCGTTGTGTTGTCGACCTTAACAGGACGTTGATGGAGGTTTTCCCCTCCACTTTTATCTCTAGGGGCTCCTTCTCTTGCTGTTTTCTGTGGCCGATATTTTTATTTGTTTTTTACTGTCTTAGTAGTTCGTTTCGTGTTTTCATAGGATGCCAGTCCTGAACTGTTTGGGTTTCAACCTCCGAAGGCTGGCCAAAGGCTTATTGCTGCTACCACGGGTATAGGAAGTTCCAGAGGCTTGTCTCTGCCCGGAAGCATAGAGGTCTCCTTGGAGAGCAACGTGGTGGTTGTGATTTATACCCAAATCGCGTGGAAGAGCGGGAGCTTGGTGTGGCGTTACACTCTTACATACATACATACATAATTGACTCATTACAACCCTTCAGTCAGGATTACGGCCTAGCTTCTCAACACCACTCATGTTGTGTGCGTTAATTTTATACATGAGTGGCGGGACCTACAGTTTAACGTCGACTCCGAACGACAGATTTTTTTTGAGAAGCTTTTCATGGCAATTTTTACTCTCAGAGTTTTTGCCAGAAATCTGCTGAGAGGAAGTCGCCAAAGAAATACTTTTTTTGTATTTTGTTTTTGATGTCTGGCCTGGGATTCGAACTCGGGCCTTTCGTCTAATAAGCCAACACACTACCTACTAGACCACGGCGACTTCGTTACACTCTTAACCTTCGTTAAAAAGGAGTAGAAAACCGTTTCACCAGTAGACTTTAGAACCGAGTGGGCAGTACGTTTCCAACTGATTTACATTTCCTGCAGGAAATATTCGCGTTATAACTTCACTGATCTCCTAGCACTCTTCAAGAGCAGAGAAGAAATTTCTATCATTCTAGATCCTCTCTCTCACGAGAAAGAGAGTTCTCTATCTCGGCGTATTGAGAAATAAGCCTTAAAGATCTCTTTTAGGTCCTAAGTAATCCAGTCGAGATATAATGACAGAAAATTTGAAATAAAAGAATTTCTGTTTCATTTAACACTTTAAAACGTAACACTCTTTACGTAATACGTATACCTAGCATTGCGTTTAGAAATTTAAAACGTTTTTCAATTTAATGTCTCTCTCTCCCTCTCTTTCTGTCTCTCATTTACAGGCTAAAAATAATGTTTTACGCGATTTTATACACACAGACTGAACACTTACACGAATACAACGACAACTACATGCTTTTTTATATACAAATTCAAATTTAATCACTCATCTATACTAACACATACACTCAGACACACGCTTATTTGCTTAAGCCAGCCATGTTTTTTTTCTTTCAATATTGTTGTTCTTGTCCATGATTTGATTATTTTTCGACAAACACAGTCATAGTGAGAGAAGAAAAGCGAGAGAGAGAGAGCAGATGAGTAAATAGCAAAGCCAATATGTCTGATAGTCTCGCTGGTATGTTTACAAAAAAACAACGAAACAATAACAACAACATAACTGGTTAAATTATTTTTAAAAGAGAGGCTTTTTTTTGTTTTGGTTACTCATCATACTCATTCTATTTGTGTTTTCTGTATGAGAGTGTGTGCTTATGCACGTAAGCTGTGTATTGATGAATGAATAAATGTGGATGAGTATCCGAAAAAAGAAACGAATCCCATTTATAGCTTTATTAATTGCTTTGCCAAGTGTTGTTAAATTGCCAGCCAATGTTATTGTTATTGTTGTTGTTATAGATTCTCTATGAGAATCTCTTGATGAGTATCAGCATTCGAGTGTGTATGTGTGTGCCTGTAATTGTATAAAACATCACATTTATGCCGATATGATGGGTTTCAGTTTCGGCACTATGGATTTCATTCTTGTTGTTGTGTGTGTTTTTGTTGTTGTTGTTAATTTTTTCATTTGTTTACCAATGCATTGGTTTTTAGCACAATATCCGTTTTATTTATAACACACAGTCTATTGTATTGGTCTGTGTATGAGGGTGGTTGGCTGTGCTAGCGTTTGTATTCATAGGCTTCCGTTTCTGTTTTTTGTTGAATTGAATTTTTTTGTTATGTTTCGCTTTATTGTAATCGATTACTTTGTTTCTGTTGTGCTGCTTCAATCAATTGATATTAAAGAGAGAGAGAGAACGAAAAGGATTTTATTTTTGTTGATTCGTTTAGCACAGTGTTTCCCAAGAGAACAATTGTGGAATGTTAAATGATTAACGGATAATTGTATTCTTTTTGAGGTGTAGAAACTAACGATTGAATTGTTGTCTACTGGGCGTTCGCGGTCTCTATTATTTGTATTCAAATTTGTTCGGAGATAGACAAACCAGCAGACTCCGAGAATTGCATCCTGTAACAAACTCAATGTATACGGATGTATGTCCAAGCGACCACGGCGAAACTACAAAATTGAGCATCTTATCCACCTAAATTAGCAGCTTTAAACTCTCCATGAGAACTAGTGCATGAGCACTTTATAATGTGAAGAGAAAGCAGTCTAATAGCATATTTGAGGAGGAGAATATCCGACAGTATTGAATCATCTTTACTACAGGCAGCCCTCTCTGTACAAAATTAATTTGCTCTTGTAGATCTTTTGCATTTAGAGAACTAAGGCAAGCCGTCGTAGTCTGGTATGTAGTGTAGACAAGAACCTGTGAAATAAACCCTAGCTCGTTGACTTTCTCTTCGCACACTTCAAGCAGAAACTCTGAGAGTAAATAAATTGGCATGAAAAGTTTCTCAAAAATCTGTCGTTCGGTATCGAAGTTGAACTGTAGATTCGTCCACTCAAGAGTGATGCGAGAAACTAGGTTGTAACCCCGACTAAAGGACTTATCATGACAAATTAAATACGTATGTTCATATATAGAGCTGATATTTGTTGGTCCACCTCTTTTACTGAAACCTTTGACCTGCTTCCTGACACTCAGTTTTGAGGCAGTGTTTCCAGTGTTTATTGAAATGAGATATTGAGCTATCTCCTGTGAACCACTGTTAATGATTTAAAAATGTTTTGCTTGCGATTGTTTTTTCTCTTTGAATTTTAAATCTTTTTTCATAATCTTCTCTCAGTGACTGCAAGTGTATTTGTTGTTGCCTATTTTGCATTGGCCATTCACATGGACAGCTGCTAAATATTTAAGTAGATTTGTGATACTTTACTTTTTTGTTGTTGTTGTCATCAAAAATAATGCCATTGTTGAGAAGATATTTTTTTTTTTGATTCTTTTTGTTTTTCTTCCTATGAAGCTGTCAAGCAGTTTGAAGTGTCTGATAAACGATTGACTTTAATGCCATTTTCATTAAGTTAAAATTGAAACAAAAACAAAACTCACAATATTTTTAAGCCTTATGAAATGATAAGAAGAGAAAAAAATTTTGGAAATTTTTTTAAATTAGTCAGGGGGGGGGGAGAGCTGGTTAAAATAAACAGATTATAAAAACAAAATTTGAAAAATGATTTTGTATACATTTTTAGTAGAGTGACAGTATGAAGTGAAGTTATTTTAAGGAGATTATAGCTTTCGAATTAGAGAAAGGGCATACATTTCATAAAAGTAGGTTTCTTAAGGGGTTAGTATACTTTCTAACGGTGTTTTTTCGACTTGTTTTTTAAAATACAATAATTTTAACAAATTCAGCAGTTTTCTGGCAAAAAGCTCTGAGAGAAAATTGAAATTTTCATGAAAAATTTCTCAAAAAATCTGACGTTCGTAGTCGATGTTAAACTGTAAGTTCCACCACTCCTTGATGGAATTCACACACAACATGTGTAGTGTTAAAAATTAGGTCGTAAGCTTAACTAAAGGCTTGTAATAATCAATTAAGTAAGTATGCTCTAGAAAATAATAATAATAGGTTAGGTTAGGTTAGGTTGTAGTGGTAGCTTTGATACCAAAAGCTCACTTGAGCATACACAGCGGCCCGTTGTGACTCCACAAGTGAACGCAGTTTCTGTGCTGGCCAAGTTCCACCAAACTAGGGAAGAAGAAGAAGTTGGTCAGCGCAAGGAGTGCACATTTAAAGTACGAAAACCAGCCCGAAAGTTTGATAAACGAAGCTATATCCCTTACATCAATGGATGATAGCTCCGTCAAGCTGACAAGAATTTGAAAGCCAAATAACCTACGTAGGACCTCGCAAGAGATTGGCATTGATCCTCAGCGGATCTGCACCCACGGCAGCAGTCGTTAGATGGGAGCTACATTCTTTCCGAGTGTCTTCCCATTACACATTGACCTGTAAGCATGGCCACTGTGATCTAGATGACGTTATGACCAAGTCCAAATAACTGGTTAGTGTGCCTTCTATCTACCGAGGGCCAAGTGAGCCTAGTGGTGGAGTAGGACTCCTCATTGACCCAGGATAGGTTGGCGTCTCGAAAGAATTTCCGCGCGATGGCCAGCCTAACCGAGGCAAATGGCATCCTTAAGTCGATTGCGCTGCACCAGACCTGGCGAGCTCGTCAGCCCTGCAGTTTTAGGAAATAATACTGTGCCCTTGGACCCAAATAAGTGTGAAACTGAAGCGCCCATTTCCTGCCGATCCTGAAGTTATTTACAACATTCGACAGAGATCTTATGAATAATAATAATAACTTCAAGTCAATTGTTATATCATGATCCTGCGGGCTTAAATAACAACGAGCTGAAAGTCCTTTAGCAACTGTTTACCTCTCTAAATGTTTGTTGGGTATGCACATGTTTTTTTTTCAATGTAAATGAGCAGGCATTAATCTGTAAAGCTGTATGACTATAAATATGTGTGTGTGTGTGTGAATGTAAATTACGTTTGTTTTTATTTGTATTTGAGAAAAGAAGAAAAAAAAAATGTAAAATCTTTTGAAATTTATTGTTGCATATCAATTCCTCTCCTTGCTCACTGATAGCGCAAGCCGCTCTCTTTCTCTCACTCTCTTTTGTTGTACTTGGTACTTGTGTTTGGCATCATTGTTTTATATTATTTGTGTTGTTGTTGTTGTTCAATTTTATGGTTGTTTGTTTTAATTTCTCTTTAGTTTTTTTATTCTTTCGTGTTTTATTTTTTCTCTTTTTTTTTACAAAAAGCTGTTGCTTTTTAATATGTACAATAGTTGTTGTTGTTTTTTTGCATACATTTTATTTGTTGCAACGATTGATTGGTTTCTCTCGTTTATTTTTTTGTTTGTTTCTGTTTCTATTTGTTTGCCAGCCTTTGTAATGAGTTGCAAAATTAAACGAAATCGTAACGAATAACAGGCAGAAATCAAATTAAAATTGAAATGAAAATATTTGCCTCAATGATTTTCGAAACAATGCAATCAAGAGTGAAACAAAGAGAGATAGAGACAGAGAGAGAGAGAGAGAGAGGAAGAAATTAAAAAATTGCTTTCTCGCAATATAAAATGATATTTTAAAGGATATTTTAATGTTGAAATGAAATAATTTAAAGCATACTTTTAGGTTACATGCAAGAAACACTCCTTTTGCTTTTCAAAAAAAAAAAAAAAAAAGTAAAGAAAGTAAAGAAAGTAAAGAAAAGAAAACACCTACAGGCTATAGAGTGACCAACTTTATTATACTCTTGAAATCTCGCAAATAAACATAGCCTTTGCAAACCATTGATGCTGGTTTAAAAAGCTCCACTAAATTTTTATGTTTTTTTTTTTAAGCCAAAGGCATGAGGTTTTCTTTCTCGTTTTCCCAGCCAGTTTTAAAATTTACAATCTTATCAAGTAATTTGAAATTTATTTTGTGTGTGTGTGTGTGTGCTTCACAAATATTTATTTGCACGATAAAAAAAGGCCTGCCAAGCATTATAATTCTTTTCAAGTGATACCAAAAAAAAAATGTACACGACAAACCCACATTCACATACAAAAAACTGAAGCCATAAATCCTAAAGGGCGTAAAAGAATAAAAAAAAAAAGATTTTCTGAAGAAAAATTGTAGGTAGCCAAGGTTGCATGTATTTTTTTTCATGTGTTTACTTACAGCAACTAACCCCACAAAGTTGTATTTACTAAAGCATTGCGACTGTAGCATTTCTATGTGGCCACGTAAATCACGTTTTAGTTTTTTCAAGTCGATATTTCATACATTTTTTTAGGGTAGAAAACATGTTCTCCCCCCCCCCAAAAAAAGCAACTTTTAAGGCTTAGATTTTGAAAAAGACTTTCAAAAATTATGGTGATATAGGCTGTCATTGTTTTAATGCAGTTTTGCAATGAAAAAGTTGACAAGCCTTGCATCCTTGTAAGTGTTATGATTTCCAATGTTTATTGAAGTAAATCTCTTGTACTCTATACCATCCAGTCAGTTAGTGGTATGATGGTATCGAAAAGTTCCTTTCAATCAATGGACAGAAGGTATGGAAGAGTAGGTCATTCAGTGGATTATTTATTACAATACCTAAAGTATTTCTTCTAACTCATCAACACAAAAGCTAAATACATTAAAGCCCGATACGTTTGTCCCATTGTGATACCACAGTCTTTCATGTTCCCTAGGCCTGAAACAATTCGCAGCTTCTGATGAAACTATTTATTCTTCCAATTCGCCATAGACTAGTAAGAGTAGAAGCCTTTCTGTTGCCTTCTTCTTCGACGTTTTTGCTGCTGTTTACTTAACCACAACTGTCCTATATTCCATTATGCAATTACAGCTCTACTGAGTACTTCTTTAACACTTGAATGCGTTTGAATATTCCATTATCCTGCCGAAAAAAAAATTTCGTAACTTTTCGTTATGCTTTTCAGTTGTCAAATCTAAAACTTTGCAGGTGTACTTTTCTGTTGCAATTTTCCGTATTTTTTTTATGGAATTTATTGTCATCGTATGCATAATACCTGGTAAGCAAATAACCAAAGTCTTTAAGCATCTCAATTGCAATATGTTTGCTTAAGTATATCAAACTATTTGCCAAGTCATGTGTACATGTGTGTATATGTCCGTTCAAACACATGCAACACATGTGCTTCAGTGATACTTGTTGTATCATCAACACTATCTGATGTCACATGTTTTAGTTGCATACAACAAGTATTTCAATATGCATGTGTTCGAGAAGTGTATGCATGCATGTGTATGTGTATGTGTAAATATAGATTTCTATGTTTATGTAACTATACATTGTGCTTTCTGTTTGTTACGTATGTATGTGCGTGTGTGTATTTGTTTAACCTCCCTTATGTTGTTGAGTGTTTGAATTTACATACAAAAATAGTTTTTATGGTACCAGTTTTATTTTTTTATTTTTTGTGATTCATTCTTATCTGAAATAAAATTACCCGAGTACATAACGTACATACTATGTACAAGTTTTCTAGAAAGCATTAAAAAGTATGTGCACGAAGGAAAATATTTTATAAATTTAAAAAAATACTCTTGAAATTGTTTTTAATATTGTTACAAAAATGAAATCATCGCTTAACATTAAAATTATAAACAGAAGTTACAAAAACAAAACAATGCAGTAAACAAACCTGTTTACAAATTAACGTACTGTTTAATATAACAACGAACACCAGCATTCATCAGACCGTTTACTCTGGCATATAAAAGACGAGACAAAGCAGGCGACTGAGTGAGTGAAGTTCAGTCAGTCTTGTGTGAAGACTCGGTGCGTTTGAAGAGAGTAATCATGGTTTAAAGATCTCCGATACTAAGATCTGTCGAATAATTGTCTAGTAGTTGTTATTGTTTATGCAAAGAGTGTAAACAGTGGAATAACAAACAAAGCAATTGTTGTTGTTTACATAAAGTTGTAAACAGTGGCACACAGAATTGTGCGAATACTAAAGAATTTTAATTGAAACTAAACACAAATTTATATTTATTTTATTTGTAATGTACGAGATCATATTTTAAACGTTTTTGAAATGTAAAAACGTAACAATATGCTCGTTAAATAGGCCTTCAATTAGGGTTGCCAGATTCCGATTCGCAAAAAGCTGAACATTGGGTTTTAAAAAGCTGGACATAACAAAAAAAAGCTGGACATAAAAAATACTGAGAAAATGTTAATTTTGGTTTTGTGTAAATAATTTTTATTAAAATATTCATTGTTATCAGCATATATACATATGCTATATTATTTAAAAATATTACAATTAAATAAATTCATTGCATTCTTTAAAATTTATTTAACTAAACTTAAATTTTTTCGGTTCAGTCCGTCACATGCATATTTGCATATGCATTATTGCAGTGTACTAAAAATTTCTATTTAGCTGGACAAATTCAATTTTAGCTTGAAACTGGACAAGCATCAAAAAAGCTGGACAATCTAGCCAAGTCCAGCCGGGCTGGCAACCCTACCTTCAATAGAAAAAGTGCATAAAATTCCCATGTAAAACATTTTCTCTTAACCTGGTTTTCCGTGTTCATGCTTTTTTTAAATTGTTCTCTGTGTTTCCTTAACAGAAATAGTTACAGTATTGAAAATGCTTGCCTATGTGTCTGTGTGTGTAATTTTTCTCTTTCTTCCCTCTGATAAAATTTTAATGGCAACATTTTCTTTTTTTTGTACTCCTAAAAAATTTATTCAAATTCTTTTTTTTGTTTTTACATCCTGGTAATACTTTTAATAAAATTTATTTCCTTTTTATTACACAACCATTTGCCTAAAAAAGAATTCCAAAAAGAAAAAAAAAAGAAAAGAAACAGAAAAACGAACACCATTACGAGAGGTGTAGTAGGCTTTAATAATTTATTGTTTCTAATACTACCAGCAACGAATAGAATAAGAAAACAAAATTAAGGAAGAAAAACAAAAACTATCATATAAGAAAAGAAAAGAAAAGAAAAAATAAAACGCCATGAATAAATAAAACAAAATAGTATAGAAAGGAGCAGATTTCAAGTTTCAGTTTTTTAATTCTATATTATGACAATGCAAGTCATTGGAAGAGATTGCCTTTCTCTCTTTTATTTGCTCCCTAAAATTTGTTTGAATACATACCTTGTAAATGATTACGTAGCAGCATATTGCTAAGCTTGATATATATTTTGTAGATAATTTGGTTACAAATTTTCAATTCGGAATACCAAAAACGAAATGGAATTAAATTTTATAAATGCCAACAAAATTTAAAATTTAGTTGGAAACCTAAAGGAATAGGATTTCAGTTTTCCTTCCAAGGACTAGCCATACTGCTCACATCGAGATTTCTTCTGTATTTATTCAGATAACATCAGAATTAGAGTTAGAATCGGTTCGTTAGAACCCTGGTAAATGCATAGATGTATCCTATATGGTAAATTTTATCGAGGCTCGTGCAAATACATTCAAATCATGTGTTAATCTTCGTACTAAGGATTCTCATTCCAGATAGGGCCTTATTGGACCAAAGCGGAGAATGTAAAATCAATTGAAAGTGAAAATAGAAAGATTTTAAATTGTTAATTTATAAAACGGTTGTGAATAAATTTTTGTTTTTAAACTGTTTTCACGATAGGAGACCGACCTACTTACTGTATGCCGAACATTTCATAAAATATTGCTTCAGCCTCAATGTACTGAAGTAAAGTCTTTAGAGCCACAACAATCGTTTGATTTTCTCTTTGGAAAGTCAATCTCCATAACAAACTGAATTTCTTTAGAGCTTTCCTTCACATTTTCTAGTTTGCCTTTTTATGCCAATTCGGGCAACTCCACAGGATTCTAGATAATTCTACTTTGAGTCCTGGTACTTAACATTTGAACATTCGTTGTCTCAACAGTTTTTTTTAGTTTCTCTACTACATTTAATGTAGTTTCCTAGTTGGATTGTCGACAAATACGTGAATATATTTTCATTCATTTCACCTTCGGTTGGACATCATATCTTAAGGACAAAGAATAGGACAGCTATGCTATCTGACAGATAGGTTGCATTCGGTTCCCTTTGAAATTAAATCAGAGATAGTAAGAGATTGCCTGGGGAAGCTAAATCAAGTGGGTAGAATAAAACCAATACCGCATGAAATTCTCACTTTTACTGATGGGTCGCTATTAGATGAAAACACTGGTGTTCACTGGGGTCTTTTGGACCGCTCTGTAGTGTTTCTAAGACAGGGGTATTAATTTTCAAAGACTTTTGTGAGTTGTTCATTTTCTTGCTCATTTTAATGCGTATTCTTCTTACGTGAAAGTGAGGCTCTCCTAAAGGTAATTCGTTCTGGTGTAAGTCGTAAATTGTTTGATACTGTAAGGAAGTTTGGAGCAGATTGGTTCAGTCTCTGCTGGGTTTCGGAGATTAGGTTGTGGTCACTTGGTGATATGTTAGTTGGTCTTAATTCTCTAAGCTAAGGATTTATCCAGAGATGGCTAGATAAGAACTGAGACACAATTCAGCGATCAACGTGAGTGGGTCCCTTACGCAACATTGTAATGTCCGGTCACTGACAGAGATCCGCGACAGATCTCAGCAGGGTTTCTGCAAAATATACATATGAAAGTGAAGTACAACTCCACTTCGTTGAGGGATGATAATCTTGGAGGATAATCTTTCTATCCGGAACTGATATTCAGTATCTCCTGTGGTCTGTGATGAGATAGGGCTGGCTTAAGATGAATACATATACGCTGCTGTTCAATAAAATAGATTCACCATGATCAACATCTTGCAATTAATTAAAGAAGAGTCACGCTTCAAATTTTTGAAATGTATCGGAATTATATTCATAAGAGGCCAGTAAACAAAGTGCAGTTACTTTTTACATATACTCATTTGCATAAGAAGTCGCCGTGGTCTAGTAGGTAGTGTGTTGGCTTATTAGACGAAAGGCCCGAGTTCGAATCCCAGGCCAGACATCAAAAACAAAATACAAAAAGTATTTCTTCGGCGACTTCCTCTCAGCTGATTTCTGGCAAAAACTCTGAGATTAAAAATTGCCATGAAAAGCTTCTCAAAAAAACTGTCGTTCGGAGTCGACTTTAAACTGTAGGTCCCGCCACTCATGTATAAAATTAACGCACACAACATGAGTGGTGTTGAGAAGCAGGCCGTAATCCTGACGAAGGGTTGTAATGGCCAATTATGTTATGTATGTATGCATTTGCATAAGAGATGTCTAATAAACCTTTCGGAGAGCAGGTGAATCTATTTTTTTGAACAGCACTGTACTTGCATGGGTAATTTCCGTTTCACTCTCTGTAAACTGTTTCATTTCTTCTTTGTTCCATATGTAGTGATATGGACTCCATATAAAAAGTATGGGAGCGTATTTCCCGCAATGATATGTTTCTATGCAGCTCTGCTGTCTTTGTGATCTCTAAGGTAGTATGTTGACTTACTAAACAAGAGATCGTGGGATCTAATAAGTTTCTTTCGGAGACCTCCAATCAGCAGTAATCTGTTCAACGTTCTAAAAGTCAATAATTGCCACGAAAAAGCATCTCCAATCGGTCGTTCGGAGGCGATGCTAATCAGTAGGTTTCGCCACTCACAGTTGAAACAAACACTCAGAGTAGTAATTAATTGGGAAAATGCACAGGACTTTATATTAAAAGTTTATCGTGCAGCATAACTAGTTTTCTTTCAATGCATAACGATTCTTATATAAGCTACAGGAATACTACACCCACAATTAATTTTTTTTTAATAAAATGCTGTGGCTTTAGATTTCAAATTAAAAATTTATTCCGCTTTAATCATAAGAGAGAAATGTCAAGTCATTTTTGTATATTCATGTAATTGTTTCAAATAATTTTCCTTGTCATATTTGAAACACTTGCTGTCATAATAAATGGTGGAGAAAAAAAAACTGAAATTAAATATGAAACTGGCCACACGCTACATGGAAGTACAAGATGACACGGGATCGACAATAAAATTTCTTAAAAAATTTTACAAAAATTTATGAAATATTTAAGTGAGGGGGGAGGGAGTATTATGATTATTTGAAATGGAAAATATTTTAATCATTTAAATGACTTGCATTTCTAATGAAGGCAAGTTGTGAAGGAATATTGAATTGCCCTACAGCAGAGGCACTTGTTGTCAAGCGGCAAGGAATAGATTTAGACATTCTTTGCAAAAACTTAAAGATTTTGAAATATTTTAAAGTGTTTTAAACAAAACTTTCGTTAAAACCGGGTAACTTAAGGCTCTAGGTTTAATTAAGAAGAAAAAAATGCTTAAGTGAATACGTTGCCTGCTATTTTTGTAGCTGGCTGTAGTTCCAGCAATCATGAAATGATGATTTCTGAATTCTATTTTTGTTATTTGCCATCATGATAAGCAACTACTGAATAAAATTTTCGTTGCTTTTGTTGTTGGAGTTGTTGCGAATAAAAATTTTCCCAATTTATTTTGATATTTTTTTTTGTTTGGTCATGGATGGAGAAGAAAAGAAAAATTATTTCAATTTCTTTTAGATTTTCCATTACATCAGCAGTTTTAATGCTTTTATCTGGCAGAAGGAAAAGGGGAGTTAAAGGCATGACAAGTGCTTTATACATGAAAAGTCAAAATTGATTAAAGTAAAGAATTGTTAACGAATTATTAAAAAGAATTTTATAGAATCTAAAGATGTTGCACCCATTATAACAAAGAATAAATAAATAAAAATGAGTAGCGGATTTATTGAATTGTAAGAAATTCATTGAAAAAATATTTCCTTTAAAAGGAAATTTAACGAAAAAATTTATTCTTCTTGTTTAATTTCTCTTTTTGGAATAGTTTCTCTAGAGAAAGATTCCAAAAAAAAAAAAAAAAACTGTATATGAGCACGATATATGGTGCCAATGCCTTGGCATATGTATGTCCATCATCCCCCTTCCTTCCAACTCCAAAGACAAGTCAAATAGAAACAGTTATCAATTCATTCCTGCAAAATGAAATCATAAAGAAAACCACAACATATTTCTATAAAAAGGAAAGGAAAGGAAAAGAGAAAGAGAACAGAACAGTTATCATTACAATCTCATTGAAACTCAAACATCACTTGCAATGCTTACCCGCATACACACATACATTCACAATAAAATCATTTCTTTTGGTATCCTTCTCATTGAATGGACACAATATTTACATGAATTGTTGGTTTTGAAACATGATTGAAACTTTACTTACCCCCGACACCACCCCTCCCACTCCTCGTCACTTTAAGTCTTTGCCTTCGTCCTCCATTTTATTTGCTTTCGAAATGTCCTTAACATTCTTCTTTTTTCTTTCTATGTACAGAATAGAAAAGGAAAAAAGGAAATAAGAAAGAAAGCAAAACTTTCCTCTTTTTTTCTGTTGTTTTTCAATGCATTTTACATGTTGTTGGTCATAAAAGTTGTCGGATCTTGACAGACAGCAGCTGCTTTGCATGAAAGTGTATATGAAAAGTGAAATAAATCCGGGAGTACGGCGTAAGAGCATAACAAACAAACAGACAGACAGACAGACAGTTAGAATAGCAGTTTAGAATGCTTTGTTGTATGAATATTAATAGATTTGTATGGTGTTTAGTTAGTTCATAGTCATATGAAAACCAAATGATAAATGTTCATGCATGTACGCCTGAAGATAGCGATAAAAAACAGCAAAAAAACATAAAAGGAACAGAAAAGAAACTCAAAACAAGTGATGTGTAGTGTTGGTGTTTAAAGGTCAATGAAAGAATTTAAACAGAATTGAAAGTGAGATTGAAATGATTTTAAATTGTGAATTTATAAAACTGTTGTGAATAAATTTCTTTATTGGACAGGAGACCTACTTACTGTCTTATGAATATGAGGCTTGAGCCTCAATGTAGTGAAGTGAAGTCTTTAGAGCCACAGCAATCGTTTGATTTGCTCTTTGGAAAGCCTGTAATAAGTTCTGTGTTATGAAAAGTCGTTCTCCATAATCAACTGAATTCCTTTGGGTGGACCTTATCTGATGGTTTTATGCCTATTATGATAACTCCATATGATTCTAGTTAATTTCTTTGTGAACTCTGATACTTCTTTGTGTTTTCTAAACAGATTTATGCGCACATCTTCATACGCAACATTTGAATATTTATTGTCTCAACAGTTCTTTAGTTTTTCTAGTTGGATTTCGAGATTATATTTTCAATTTTCATCTTTGGCTGGACTCTATATTGTTAGGTTTTTACCTTATAAAAACGATATGAGCTCCTAGATTGCAAATAAAATAAAAATAAATTTGTGTTTAGTTTTAATTAATATTCTTTAGTGTTCGCACAATTCTGTGTGAGACTGTTTACAACTTGATGTAAACAACAACAATTGATTTGTTTGTTATTCCTTTGTTTACACCCTTTGCATAAACAGTAACAATTACTAGACAATTATTTGACAAATCTTTGTAACGTCGATCTTCAAACCACTATTACTCTGTTCAAACGCACCACGTCTTCACACAAGACTGACTGAACTTTTATTAACTCCGTCGCCTGCTTTGCCTTGCCTTTTATATGGCATCGTAAACAGTTTGATGAATGTTCTTGAAGGCGAATGTAAACATCGTTGTTTCGATGTTGCTGTTTGTGTATTTTGTTTACATTTAGTCTTGTTTGTTGTTGTATTTTTGTTTACTTGTTTACCATTTTTTTTATGTTGGTATTTGTTGTAGTATTTTCGTTGGAAATTTTAATGTTAAGCCATGTAATAGCAAAACACCAGTATCTAGATCTGTTATATTCGTAACAATATTTTCTTATAAGGGAAATGCTGAAAAATGCTGCTCCCTAAGGATAACACCTCAACCGTAATAAGATCTCTTTGATAGAATAAAATCGAATCTATTTATAAGTTGCAACTATATCGGGTTATCCATTTCGTGGGTTCAAAAGTAAACGTAAATAAAACACATAAAATAAAGTTTGAACGTTGACATTATGTGTGAAACACTACATCACCTCCACGCGAAGTGTTGCAAGCATTGATTCTTTTGAGGTAATTTTCGACCACTTTTTGACACATATTGAGCGGTATGTCAGCCATAACTTGACGAATGGTTTTTAAGTGCTCAAGAGTTGAAGGTTTATCTGCATATACACGGTCTTTCGCGTAGCCCCACAAAAAAAATCTAGTGTTGTCAAATCGCGTGATCTTGGTGGCCAATTGATATCGCCACGACGAGAAATTACGCGGTCAGGAAATGTCTCTTGCAATAAAGCCATATTCGCTGGAGTTGTGTGGCATATGGCACCGTCTTGTTGAAACCACATATTCTCCAAGTCATATTCTTCAATAGCAGGCAAAAAAAAAGTCGGTTATCATATGACCATAACGCTCCGAATTGACTATGACAGTCGTTCCATCGTCGTTTTCGAAGAAGTAAGGTCCAATCACACCTTCGGACCAAAGAGCGCACCAAACAGTGACTTTTTCTAGATTTAATGGGCTCTCTTCAATTACTTGAGGATTCTCAGAACCCCAAATACGACAATTTTGTTTATTAACATACCCACCGAGTGTGAAATGTGCTTCATCGCTGAAGAATATTCTGTTTGAAAAATTGCCGATACATGGCTGTGGCAGAATCACCATTTTTGTAATAGGTTTTGATCATTTTTATGCGTTGTGTGATAGTTAAGCTATCCATTTTCGTCAATGTCAGACTTTCTACTGAAAAGAAAAAAATTGGTTTCACAACTTAGTTTGACAGATGTCGAATTCCAGTCCCATACTTTTGAAACCACGAAATGGATAGCCCTTTACAATTGCTGAAGGAAGGAAGAGGCAATGCTTCACAAAAGGTATTGACACTAGTAGGCTTGTGTGATAATATGAGGCAAGTTTCCCTCTAATCTATCGAGATCTTTATTATAAGTCATTGATTATCCTTTTTAAAAGGTAAAAACGTAACAATATATTCAAATTAATAATAGTTTTAAAAATGCAAAGAAGTCAAGTTAAAAATTTAAAATTCACAAAAATCCCTTACAATTTTACTTCTTAAAGCCATCAAATTATGTCAATTACTTCTGCATAACATTACTAACGTTGTGCAGAACTTTACATATAATTTTCATTTGCTGGTGGTATTTACAAATTTTTATAATAAAGCTGCTGATAAATAAACTGCATACCTTAATACATATCAATACACACACTTTCACACTCGTTTACTCATTCACTTACTTAAACAAAACTTATGCAAAATAAATACAATACTGATGAGGATAAATGAAATGAAAAATAATGAAACAAATAGAATGGATAGAATGGAACAGATTAGATTCGAGATTAGATTTAGAATAGAATTGAAAAGAATTTGGATAAACAAGACGTCTGTCTGCATTAAGGATTATTGGCTTTAAAATAAACAAAGAAAAACAAATTTTTTTCACATTCTTTTAGGGTTTTTATTTTGCTTCAAAAAATTTTCAATTTTTTTTTTGTTGTTCTTTATGCATGCGTTGCAAACAAATCAAATCGAATGTATTTTGCCAAAGAATTTAATCACACACAGCACAAGCACACAATCATACAAAAACGCATTTAATATAAAAAGAGAATACCAATACAAACGAATAGAAACGAATAGAATTCGAATGGAATAGATAATGCCAACATAAGACAACACAAATAAATATGCGAGATGGTATGGGAGAGGAGAGCAGAGCAGAGCAGAACGTGTTTCATTGGTTTATTTAAAACAATTTTTCAATGGCTTTTCATGGTTTTATTTTATTTTCGTTGTTTTTTTCTCTTCGTCTTCTTTTCAAATTGTGCATTGCCAGTGAAGCGTATGAGTGATATTTTTCTTTTCTGCCATTTCTGTTATTGTTGCTGTTATTATTTAATGTTAATCATACGCATGCAAACACTTGAAAAATCAGTGTCTGACTGACTGACTGGTAATGCATGTAAAATTGATGAAAAACGCCAATCAGTGTGGAATGTAAAACGCGTGTACAAATAAATTGAATCAACGAATGAAGGAGAGGATGATGAAAATGAAGGTTTGATAGACGGTACTTTGGTTTTCTTTTCGATTTAAATATTAGGTGGAGGTAGAAGGGAGGTGGGTTTGATATGTAATACAAGTTACGAATGTATTTGGCAAGCTTGTGAAGCAAATAAAATTTGCCTTATTTTGACTTCTAAGTAAGTAAAGTTATATGCCTACTTATTGAAACTTATTTGAAATTTGATATGCCTCTTATGGTTTCTTCTGTGCACACAGCAATGAGTATTCAAAAAAATGATTAGAATCGAATCATACTCATTGTTTCATACTTATTTTAATATCATGTAACCACTCTACTTATATTCAAAGTTTGAAGTGTACACATCACATTCATTCTTAACAACAAGTATGATGTTGTTGATGATTTCGATTCTCCATCACCCAACATATACACGAAGCACAAAATAAGTATGATTTGCGTACGAACACTAAAAGAAGGACTTACTAGAATGTTGTGTGCTTGCTCTGCTTGCTACATACATACATGATTGGCCATTAAAACCTTTCAGTCAGGATTATACTACTCATGTTGTGTGCCTTAATTTTTTATACTTGAGTAGCAGGACCTACAGCTTAACGTCGAATTCGAACGACAGATTTATTTGAGAAACTTTTTCATGGCAGGTTTATTTACTCTCAGAGTTTTTGCCAGAAATCTGCTGAGAGGAATTCGCCGAAGAAATATTTTTTTTCACATTTCATTTTGATTTCTGGCCTGGGGCTCGAACTGGGGCTTTTCGTCTAATAAGCGAACATACTACCTACTAGACTACGGCGACTACTGCTCTGCTTGCTGCTCTGTCTTTTTTGCTTATGTGTCTTTTTTTGTAAATACAACAACAACTAAGACTGTAAATTTTGTTGAATGATTAGAGTTTATAAGTATTATAAGAAATATTTTTCTAAAAAAATGATATGAATTTGATGTCAAGGTTGTACGTATGTATACTCATTGCAATCTATACTTATAAATCAACGTTGTAATGAGTACGAATGAATCAGAATACCAAGTTAAATATTGTTATCTCAATTATATTCAAAATTTCATGAGTGCTTATGACTAGCGAAAATGGATTCATTGCTGATCTCTGGTAAACAGCCTTACAGGTTCGAAGAGGCTATTCTGAGTATTCATTCTCAACATTACAGAATCTCTATATATGGTTCGAGAAAATTCCCAGAGTGCTCTTGGAATCTACAGTTTCTTTGTCAGGTTATTGCTGGATAGTCCAAGGCATGACACAGTTAGCTTTCTATTGTAATTTCCCAAAATAATTTTTGATTGCCTTAAACTTAATTGATTTGAAAAGAAACTTTGCTTCTCTTTTTGCTAGCCTTTCGTTCAGTATACTTTTCCAAACATTCGATTCTCACTCCATAGAAAGGTTCTGGCCCTAGTAGCGGCTTATAAGCTTATCACTTCGTAAAATCGTTGGTCTGCTCATTACCATGAATTCCAGAAGAGCTAGGAATCAGCTGAAGGTATTTTATAATGTAAGAGAGCGGACGTTCCAGGCAGGGATTTTTGAAAAATGTTTAATGTTGAGGGGATTTAGGAGACGACTGCTATTTCCCCAGCACTTTGCTTCCGTTGTCCAGAATAGGACAATGCGATAAGGTGGACAAAAGGACGTACGAAGATTCCCATTTTATAGTTGCAAATATACTGAACGTAAGCGTTGCTTTTCTAACATGTGTATTATATTTGCGTTTAATTTTTTTATAAAGAGTGCAGGCCTTGCGCTGACCAACTTCTTCCTCTTCCCTGATTTTGTACAGGCATCACACCAGGCTGCTATGCGTGCTCAAGTGAGCTTTGTGATATCAGAGCTACTACTCTGACATAACCTAACCTTTCCATAATGAAATACGAGAATAATTTTATTAAAATTCATCTAACTGGCAATATTATTTCCAATTTCTCTTCTATTCCGTAACACAGTTTTAACCCTGATTTAATTGTCAATCATTGAATGAATTCTAAAAGAAGATAAGTTAAAAATCAACAACATATGTATGTATGTATGTACGGCACTTTTAAAAATGTTAAATATTTTAAGGAGATAGACATACGTATCGTATGAGTGCTATAGAATTGATGTTCATCAACATCAATCATACGTCACCGGTTTAAATATTCTCTTACAGTAACATCTCAAAGGCCACGTCAACATCAACAGCAGCAGCTGTAGCTGTAGCTGTAGCAGTTTTAAAAACATTGTCAATCAGTTTGGAGTAAAAAAAACTGGTTGTGCTTTGTGTTTGAAGAGGCCAATTTAAAACAAAGTTTTCTATTGATTTAAAAAAAAAAACCAATTCAACTTAACAGGTGCAAGACAAGGATTTTCTGTGACCTCGTATTTCGTTTTGTTTTGTTTTTTTATTCAATTTTAATATTTCCCTCTTGTTTTGTTCGCTCTCGTTGTCACTTTAAATTTTATTTACCAATACATGTGGTGGTTGTTGATGTAGTAGGTGCTGCTGTTCATGTCTCTTTCAATGACATAGTTATCATCTTGAGTGTGGTGGTGGTGTTGGTGGTGGTGGTGGGATTGGGTGATAAATATGTTGTAACTTTTAGTGTAAGTGATTAACTAAATAAATCATTGGCTTCATCTAAAATCAAGTTGCTCATGTAGTTGCACTCGTATACATCCTGATGTCTATAAGCGTATGTTTTACAGTGTTGGTTAAAAAAGTGCACGGGTTCAAGTCTTCTTACTAATACCTCGCTGATGTTTATAGCTTCAAGAAGCCGTCATTGTAAACTCTCCAAAGAAAGACGACTTAACATATCGGTTATCACAGCTGATATTTGAAGTTCCTACCCCTCGTCGTCTTAATCCATGGCAATCACGTTACTAACTACAAAAATACGGGATACATAACATAATTTGTCATTACAACGTCACACCACTTATGCTGGGTGTGTTAATTTTATACATGACTGTCGGGAGCACCTACAGTTTAAAGTCGATTCCGAACGACAGAATTTTTGGAGAAATTTCTCTTGGCAATTTTTGTCAGAAATCTGCTCAGAGGAAGTGGCCGAAGAAATATTTTTTCATATTTTCGTTTTGTTGGTGATGTTTAACCAGGGGTTTGAATCATGGCCTCACGTCTAATGAGCCAACACACAACCTACTAGACTACAGCGACAAAAACACGAAATGAAGTCACTAACAGAAAAGTGCAGCAAAACAGAATCAATCGATTAGTTTCGTAAGGATAAGTGGACTACCCCTTGATCCCTGTAAATAGGCTCTCTTTTGAAAGAGTACGTGAACTTTGATTTTTTTTCTCTCGAAAATATTGAAAAAAATTACTTAGAAAAGGTTTTTTGAAATTTATTATTTATTTATTTTATATTGGTTTTGGCCTTCACTGTTTGTTATGTGTGTGAGTAGATGTGTGTATGTGTGTGTGTTTGTGTGTAGAGAGATTATATAATTTTATAGGTTGATGCCATTTGGTAACATGCAACTGTCGTAGCTCCATTATCTCACTTTAACACAATCAACACTCTCAAGCACTTTTTGGCCAACCGCCTACACTTTATAGGTGGCCTACAACAACAGCAACAATAAAATAACAAATTGCTTATACGAGTTCATACATACATACATGGTATGTGTTTCATTTTGCTTTTTTTTAATATTCATTGGCAGGAAATGCAGATGTAGCTGTAGCTCTTACAAAAGCAGCAGCATCAATGGCATCAGCCCCCTCAGTAGGTTAGTTAGGTAGGTAGGCAGTATGAAAGATGAGCTAAACATGTCTCATAAGCTTAAGACTATGTGTATAGAAAGAGAGTGTAACAGAGAGAATCAAGACAAATCAACATACATTTACAACTCAAACTCAAAATTGCACACAAACAACACTACACAACACACGACAAGAAACACACAAGACACGGCACGACACACGACACTCTCAGCACTTAGACAGCCAGGCTTAAAAGTGAATTACATTTACTTGGTAAGGCTATATGTAGTAAGTTTGTCTGTCCATCTTATTTGCTACGATACGTTATTATTCAGTCAGTCATACAGTACACAACTGACTTGTCTTGGTTCATCATTGTCTCTCTTGTTGTTGCTGTTGATGTTGTTGCTTTTGCTGTACTGGTTGAAGGAAAAAACCACACGTTTAAACGTGTAGTAGCAATTGATGTTCTTGTTGTTGTTGTTGTAAGTAGTACAACATGTGCACCATGTGTGGTTGTACCTTTTGTGGTATATTTCTTCTTCTTGTTTTTTTTTTTTTTTGTTAGTTGTTATCATTGTTGCTTTTGCTGTTGTTGCAGAAGTATGAACAAAATGCTGGTTATTTCCTGAAAATGTGATAAGATTTCTCTCATGCACTACGCTACTACTCTCTTGCCAAGGCATCACTTGAGGCATAAATATTTTAATATATGAACATACCATTTACATATATTTAGAATACTTACTATATACATACATATGTATGGGTGTATGTATGTAGGTGTGTTTGTAAATATATAAAATTCCTTTCTTCCTGTATGGGCGTACATAGTATGTGCCCGTATGTATGTAGGTAAACTATAACTGTCATCATTACATTGACATGCACGAAGACATGTCATTGTGGTACAAGAAAATTTATTTTACATGTTATTCGTGCTTATTATTATTATTGTTGTTATTGTTGTTGTTGTTGTTTTTTAAGAAAAACTATTCTCTTATCTTTCTTCTTCTCTGTCCTACTTTTATTCATAATTTATTAAAAAAAAATTCCAAAAAAAATTTGTTTCTCTTGCCAAGATACATATGTATGTGCGTACGTATATGTATGTGTTCGGTTTTTTAAAATATTTTCCACCCCCTTTAATGCCTAAGAACACGTATGCCGTTGACACTGACAGGCATTTAACCTGAGCTTTACATTTACGCTTTAACACTTTCTCATTGAGGTTTATCTCTTTCAAAAGCTGCTGCTGCTGCTGCTGCTGCTGCTGCGCAGCTTCTCGCACAGCATGGCTGGTAAAAGTCACAAACCATTTGCAACATATTTTTCCAAACAAATTGGAGTCAAAATTTTTTCGCATGGTTTCTGGCAATGATTATTATTGTTATTGTTGTTGTTGTTGAATTTTTATAATAATTGTCAGCTGCCTTAAGCAAACATGTCACTTTATTTCATTTTAAAGTATGTGGAATGGAAGCTTGGAAACATCACTTAGTTGTAGGAAAACTTACGTGTGACCTGTAAGCAATTGTTGAATGGAGTTGTCAAAGGCCCAAAACTAGAACCTCTAAGATAGCAGATAACCAAACTATCTTGCTTATAGAAGTCTACGATTCAATGAAACTTAAACAAACTACAGAACAGGACTGGGTAGGAACTGTGTGCCACTGTTCACAACTTGATGTAAACAACAACAATTGCTTTGTTTGCTTTTCATCGTTACACTCTTTTGCATAAACAATAACAATTGTTCGACAGATCTTTATAACGGAGATCTTCAAACCACAATTATTCTCTTAAAACACCGCGCGTCTTCACTAAAGACTGACTGAATTTTTACTGACCCGTTGCGTGCTTTGTCTTGCCTTTTATATGCCAACGTAAACAGTTTGATGAATGATCTTGAAGTCGAATGTTTGTGGCTTCGCCTTTTTGAGATCTCTATAAATGTAAACATCGTTGTTTCGTTGTTGTTTGTGTATTTTTGTTTACATTTATTCCTGCAGTGTTTGTTGTTGCATATTTGTTTACTTGTTTATACCCTTAAAAGTCTTTAAAGCCCTTGTCTCATTAATCCCTACAGAGATTTAAATTAAATTTTCAAATCAAATTTCTTTTCCTTTTTGATCCTGTTTTACAATTTGATTTCTCTTCTTAAAATTCTTATAAATAAAGTCGTAAAAATTATTCCCAAAAGCATCTTTACTTTGGCATACTTTGCCTAAGAAGGAAAAGGAAATGAAATTGTGATACACGATATGATAAAAATTATCATTTCAACTGTCAAGGTTGTGCTCTTTTTTTATTTTTATTTAATTTTTTTTTGTTACTAAGTGCTCTTTATTTTCGTACAGGCACAGTTGTAGGCTCACGTTTGTATTCGCATTAACAGCAGCCTGTAATAGTTTATAGGATGTGTGTGTATGTGTGTAGATAGGATTCAAAGGTAGCTTATCATGGTTATTAGCCTAGTTTCTCACTTTTTTTTCTAGGCTTAATATACAGTTTTTTTTTCTCTTTTCTGCTGTCTTTTTGTTTTTAGTGGTTCAAGGTCTAAAAACTATAAGTTTTGTTACAAGCAATTGAATTATACATCCAGCCTGGCTACTTGCCTGCCTGCCTGCCTGCCTGCCTGCTGAAACGTTAAGATCTCAGTGACATATAAAAAATTATAATTTCATTGGCACTTAGACGCTTACATCCCTCTACCATCATCTTCATGGCTACATTAGCACTCTACAATTTGTGGGAAAGAAATTGAGAACATTTTTTGGTTAGACAGTGCAATAGGCAACACACATACATACTTATTTGCTAAGGTAAAGCCGCCATAGTCTAGCAAGTAGTGTGCTGTCTTATTACTAGACGTAAGGCCTTGATTCAGAGGCCCCAACCCAGACAACTCGAATAAGACGAAATAAAAAAATTCTTCAGCGACAAAAGTTCTGAGAGTTTCACAAAAATCAACCGGTTAGAGACGAGGTTAAACTTTGATCCTGTCATTCATGTTTAATATTAACATACACCACATGGGTGATGTGAGAAGCTACGTCATAATCCTGACTAAAGGATTGTAATGGCCAATTAGGTATACAAATGAGTAATAGTTAGGGGTGTGATAAAATTATTTTATTTTTGAATCAAAATTTTAAGTTTTTACAGACTTTTATACTCACTTAAGGGATACGTAGCCAGTTATATGTAAATATAACAATTTAGAGGACAAACTATCGTTCAAAATTCTTTAGTTTAAGTGGCTAGAATGCTGCCTGTGATACTTTTTGTAATAGGCTCTGTACTCAGTATTATAATAGACTCCCCTTGATTTGTTTAACAATGTGTTTCCAAATGTTTATGTCAGTTCGTAATACTTTATTTTAACACTCTCTGAGTGCTTAAAAGGAATTTCATAAAAATTCTTGACACTTTATTCGTCATTTATTGGTAGAAAAACTAAGGAAGCGTAGAAAACTACACACATCACACACACACACAATATTATCCTAATTATTAACTAAACTATAAATATTTCACAAACACATACATACCCACAAAAACCTCTATATACATACATACATACGTATGTATACTCATTTACTTTCTAAAATATTTTTATGGTCGAATGGTCATTTAATGTGTTTCACCATAAAATTCAATCTTTTTTCACACCATTAAACATTTATTTACTCACACTCTCTCACACACACACGCACGCAGAAACTCATAAGCTTAGACATGTCCATTCACATACACTAGTAGACATTTACGCAATTTAATGATCGTTTACAAGAAACATTTTGCAAATGATGATAACGGCGTGGACAAGTTTTTGTTAATAATCTAACGGTAGACGACATGCTTAACTAAATTACAAGAAAACATACAAAGAAAACAATACACTCACACCAATACAATACATTTTTTATAAACATTCAGGATCATTCTATGGGATGATGAATTAATTTTTCAGTTTATTGGTGAATTATTTGAAAAATTTCAAATTTAAACTCTTGACAATGAAGTAGCGTAATAAGGCAAATAAAAATTAAAATATTTTTAAAATAAGGGTACTAAACTTTAATTAATTATTCAAAAATAAATACAAAGCCCAGAGTATATGAAAAAAATAAAATAAAATGTCTGGGAACGACATTTAGCAGTGTAAACTGTGTGTTGAAATAGCCGTAGTCTAGTAGGTAGTGTGTTGCCAAACCCCAGGTCGGAAATCACCAACAAAACGAAAGGTTGAAAAAATATTTCTTCGGCGGTTTTCGCTCTCCAGGTTTCTGGCAAAAACTCTGCGAAAAAAATAAAATTGCCATGAAAATTTTCCCAAAAATCTGTCATTCTGAATCGACTAAAATTAAGGCACACAACATGAGTGGTGTGTCAGAAGTTAGGATGTAATCCTGACTGAAGGGTTGTAATGGCCAATTATGTATGTATGTAAACCGAACTTCTTCTATTCCATGATTATGGGTGCAAAACAGAATACATGTGGCTTTCTTTAGTTTTGTGATCGTACTGTTCTGAATTTATCTAAACAGAACGTTTTTTGTGAACTAGTAATCGGTGCAAAACTGAGTGCATACCTGACTGAAGGGTTGTAATGGCCAATTATGTAAACCGAACTTCTATTCCATGATTATGGCTGCAAAACTCAATACATGCGGTTTTCTTTAGTTTTGTGATCATACTGCTCTGAATTTATCTAAACAGAACGTTTTTTGTGTACTAGTAATCGGTGCAAAACTGAGTACATGTGTTATACTTTAGATTTTTTAGCGGACTGCTCTGAATTTGTCAGTTCTTGGGTTCCTCTCAATATTTTTTTTCCATTTGGGTACATCAATTGTTTAATGTTAATGGGTGCAAAACTGTGTACATGTGATAAACTTCAGATTTTTTAACGTATTGCTCTGTATATGGTGGTTTTAGATTTTTTATCGTACTGCTATCGATTTGTTAGGGTAGTTTATTTAAACCCTTTCAATATATTTATTCTAATTGAGTACATCGATTGTTTAATGTTAATGGGTGCAAAATTGAGTACATGCGATATACTTTAATTTTTTGACTGTACTTCTCTGTATTTGTTAGTTCTTGGGTTGATTTATCTAAGCCCTCTCAATATATTTATTCTATCTGGGTACATCAATTGTTTAACGTTAATGAGTGTAAAACTGAGTACATGATCATACTGCTTTGAATTTGTATGTATTGTTATTGGCTTAGCTAAAACATGTTAACATTTTTCAGTAACTCCGGTACACAGACATGTACTCACTTTTGCTCCTTACTGTATAATATCTCTTATTTTTCGTTTTTTAATTCTATTAAAAGCTGCCAGAAAATTATTTGTTTCTTTGCTTCAAGCTGTTTTAAATCATTTAAGAATTCGTTTAACAAATTGAAAATCTGAGCCAATTAAAATTGAACACAATAATTCATGTTAAATCAACTACTATTACCGAATTATAGATTATGGCCGATGGCTGGTGTTTGAGATTTATGTTTCAAGGCAATGCGGATTACCTTTTTTGCCGCAATATCGGTGTAAGATGAATAGAAACAAAATTAAATCTGTTGTTGCTGCTGCAATTGCTGCATATAATTGTGGTTTGCACAATAAAATTGCCGGGCAAGTGCATTAAAAAAGACAAGGGAAAGAAAAGAAGAAAAACATGACAACATTGTCGTTCAATGTGAATATAAACTTTTTTGGCCCCACATGCATACAATATAGACACACATACATACCATTTCCTATATATATATATTGTGTGCGTGTGTGTGTGTGTCCATATCTGATTAATAATTCATATATTTTTCACCATAAAATAATTACCAACACAGTGTGTGTTACTTATGGTGTGGAGAGAACACAACACATACACGTTTTACCATGTCATTAAATGAGCAGTGAGTACTCTTAGGCGCCCATAAATATACAACACAAAAATTAAATCATATTCAAAGTATAATTTTATTATTCAATGAACGTCTGTCCGTCCGTCTCTCCATCCATGCTTGTTATGGTTATTGTTATTATTATTTGCTGCTGCTGGTATTTCTACAGCAGCTGCAAGTGTTTAGTATAGAATGATAGAGGGCAAGACAGAGAGGGAGAAAGAGCGTATTGAAAGTGGAAATAATTTTTTATATAAAAAAAATACAGAATAAAAATAATTGCTTGAACGTATTATTTTGTTGGTCAATAATTTGATTAAAATTCCATAAAATTTTTTTAAAAATATTTTTGCGGTTTGGAGCGCGCGTGTTTTGTGAGCAGATAAAGTGTTAATTTTATAAAAGCGCGATTAATTTGACAAAGGAAAACCATTGAAATGCTTTCAATTCCATTCAATATAATGAACGTTAAGCGAATATACTAAAAACAATTTTTATATTAAATTGCCTCCATTAAAATTGGTTTTTTTCTCTCTTTTTTATATTCCCTTTTTCATCGGGTTTTTAATACAATTTTATTGCAAGAAAAACGAATTTAATTAAAGACGAGAATTTAAATGTTCTTTCAATTGAAAATGCTTGAAATTTAATTTCATTTTTATTAAAAATAACAGCCCAATAGTCCTAACAGCTAGTTAAAAAGGTAGGTTTGGGATGCCCATAGTCACAGAGGCAAATACGAAAATTCTAGAAGATCTTGTGACCAATTGTGTTCATCCTAGAAGCGGCACAGATGTGAATAGTAAAAACGAAATAAATACACAGCGAAACTAAAGAGTAGTAAACAAAACAACTGGTTTAAATGGATGGATGAATGCACACTCCTTAGCTAGCACTATTACATTAGAAATCTCAAGAGAGTATGAATATTAACTTGTAACAGAGAATTAAAACCTTAAAGTGACCCTATACTACAGTGAACAAACTTCTCTTAGCAGTTGCAGAGAAAACATTCTTGCAGAGTAATAGTCTCCAACTCCTCCCTCCACTAATCATGGAGAGATTCGACTGACATCTTTCCCAAATATACCACAGTGATCTGACATAACACCGGCCCACCATGGAACTCAGTGACTAGACTCATGAGACACATCAACGTGCTAGTGCTATCAATGTCGAGTAATGCTTGAAGGCGTATTGATACTTAGCACCCTAATCTAACATCGAAGAGACTCTCCTTCAATCTACCGAGCCCATATCGCGATAAGTCTATATAAGAATGATTATAGCGTGATTACATTTTAAACCTCTGTTGAGTATAAATATCGATTTGGAACAGAGAATTAAAACCCTTAAACAACTTCTCTGAACACTCGCACTCCACTTGCCATGGATAAATTCTGCTGACAGCTTTCCCAAATACCCTACAGCGATTTGAGATCACACTGTCACGTATTGAACTCAGTGTTAATCTCATTGAGGAACATCAGCGTGCTAGTGCTACTAACGTCGATAGATACTTGAAGGCGTATTGTTACTTTACACCTTGATCTAACCTTCAAGAGACTCTTCTTGCATCTAGCGGGCTTATCTTCCAATAAGTCCATATGGGTAGCAGATCATCAATCAAATGAGAATCTAATCTAGCAAGTGCTTCAGTCATCTTGATGCTAGAAATACTATAATTCCTTATAGAGACTGATCGGATTAGGTCTTTAGGATCCAATAGAATCTTTACGGTTTCGAACTACTCGCAACTTATACCAACTTAGCCTGTTACTTTCTCAGTGCTAGCACAGAGACTAAGTTGTGGCCTCTCATCATATAAGAGCATCGATTTTACATTGTAATTAAAGATACGTGGTCTTGTTTAAGCTTGCTTGCTTGAGTAGTCGTTAAAACCCTTTAGTCAGGATTACAACCTAGGTTTACACACCACCCACGTTTATACATGAGTAGCGGAACCTATAGTTTAATGTCGACTCCGAATGTAGAATTTTTGAGAACTTTTCACTGCAATTCTACTTAACTTTAATCTAAATGGGGCTACTGATTGTTAAAATTCACATGCACAACATGGGTGTTGTGAGAAACTAGGTTGTACACAGAGGAAAAAAACCGGTAGAAAAGTACCGAAATTGATACAATCCTTTGTCAAAAGTGAGCTTACCATGTTTGTTAACATTTCGACAACGGATGTATATAAAATTTTAATAACACCCAGCTATCATTTCGACAACCACCGTGGTAATTTTGACAACGCATTGTTGTTATTTCGACAACGCTTCGTTGTCATTTCGTTGAAATTTCGACAACGAATAAACGACAACGTTTGTGATTCGACAACGCTTCGTTATCATTTCGACAACGAATAAACGACAACGTTTATGATTTGATAACGTCGTGTATTATTTAATTTTTTTTGTTGATTTGATAACGTCGTGTATCAAATCAACAACAGATGTTGTTGAAGAATTATAAACACTTTTGTGTCAATTTGGTACCAAACGTGTATAATTTTAAAACGTCTTTTTTCTCTCTGTGTAATGTTGATTAAAGGGTTGTAATGACTAATTACGGGTGTAACTGGGGTGGAAATCTAGCTTCTCCATTTCGCATTTTGTGAGTGAAGTATGTTCCCATAAGGGCTTATTGATTGTAAACGATTATTTTATTTATCATACTTAGCAGGGTCATGTTAATTCATTGTCTGCACTCTTAGAGATTGTCTACCCAAGGCAGTGTGATAATCTTTCGCTCTGTTAGTTTAGTATATAGTGTCTAATTGGGAACCAGAATTCGGATATAAAAAAGGATTGTAAAAAAGCAAAAAACCCAGAATAGTATGTCTTGTGTAGCCCATGGCGCTATCATTCAATTCATTATCTTCAGTTGTCGACCAAAAAAAGTTGTTTATTATCCGTCTGTATCGCACTGGATGGACGTTAACTTACTTACTTAAGTGGTCATTACAGCTCTTCTTCTACAATGTCCAAAAATTCCAGGATAAATAATTAGTTCTTGTATCAAATCTAGGCTCCTATATGCACATGAGACCTGAACTGCAACAGAGGAGCAGTATACCCATCACAAAGGCTTGTTAATAGATGACTAAGAAGAATTCTGCAAATCTTTTAAGTTTAAACGCGGAGGAAGAAGACAAAGTTCTTCGCCTAATAGGTACAGAACGCTGTTGCTAGTTTAAGCTTGAGTGTTGTCAGAAACATGAAGTCGCTGTAGTCTAGTAGTTAGTGTATTGGCTTATTATACGTAAAGTGTAGTAATTCGACGCTCAAAGTTCGATTTGCTTACGGAAATTCTGGTGATATACTTGCGGGACCAGGAGCTTCATGTGTAATTGATGGCTGGAATTTTTTAAAATTAAAAAGTTTTTTTTCTGTATTTGTTGAGTATGTAGTGCCTCATTGGGGACCAGAATTTGGACATAAAAAGCGTAGTAATTCGGCACTCAGTGTTCAATTTGCTTTCCGAAATTCTGGCGGTATATTATTGGAACCAGGAGCTTCATCTGTAATTGAAGACTGGGGTTTTTTAAAACCAACGATTTTTTTCTTTTATAATTTAAACACTGTTGCATTGCAGTAACTGAATGTAGAAAATAAATTTTAAAAATAATTTTGAAATAAATTTTTTCACATTATTTTGTCATAATTTTTCTTCTCGAATGCTGTAGCATTTGTTTTTCTGCTTGTTTATGTTGACATAGTTTTTCAATATTTTCTTTACTATTCTATTAATAACTCTGTAATATTATTAACAAATTTAATGAATTATTTAATAATATTTCTTTTCTTTTTTCTATTTTTAGGTAAGTACCTAACTTAAGCTGCGGATCAAATGTTTAAAGGACATGCCGAACACGTTTACAAATCTTATTGAAAACTACAAGAAAACTTCAAAGAATATAAGTGTTGTTAAGGTTTTTTTTTTAAATTTTATAAACGTTTTCAGAGTTTGGCTAAGGCGTTAAGCAAAACCTCGCGTGGCAGCGTTTAAAGTTTACTGTTCGCGTTCATTTTTTCAAAATAAATTATGCATTAACGCCTGTTGTCGATTAAATACAAGGAAGGCAACGAATAGTTTTAACCATGAAAACTAAACTATAAAAGGGGCTAGGGTAGCAACGAAAAAAAAGAGGAGGAAGAAGTAGAAGATAAAGAAACTAAATCCTTAAGGAGCTGTCATGTTTTAACAAACGAGTTTCGAAAACTTTTCCTTCTCCTTTCTTTTATTTCTTTTGTATTTTGCAATTTCTTATGCATTGCTTTTGATAGTTTTTCTTATGTTTTTCGAAAGATTTCTTTTCTTTGAATTTTTAACAATACACCATTTCCTGTGTGTGTGTGTGTGTGTTTGTGAGTGCTTACATACACTAGTAAAGGTGGGTGTGTGTAAGTCAGCAGCAGCTCAACTATGATTTATTAAAGCACCAACGTTTAGTAGTAAAATATTCGGTCATTCGTTCATTCGTTTTTCTTTGCTCGTCTTTCACTTCCAAGCAATTGTGTTTTAATATGACATGCCACTATAAGTCAGGCGTCTTAAACACACACACACCCCTGCACTTAAAGCATGGCACACACAATTGAGATGGCAAATGACCTCCTGCTTTCAATGAAAACTTAAACTCAAGAGCAAGTAAAACACTAGAAGGGAAAGAAAGAATAAGTTGATAAAGCAGAAGAACAAAGCAAATGTAAAAACAAAAATGACTTAAAGCTGGCCACTGGAAATGTGTTTAAAACTTTAATTTCTGTGTGTAACACACGCAAACCATACCCCAACGCTTAGAATAAAGGAAGGGGGTAAGTAAAGCCCAAAAAAGTGAAATTTATTTAAAATTTAAATAAAAGTCTCTCTGTTGTTATTGCCTCTCTCTCTCTCTCTCTCTCTCTGGTAAAAAACAGAAACAAATTTTGAAATTATCCAGGGAGTTTGCATGGCAACAACACAACACCAAAACAATTTTTGTGAGATTTTAAAAATTAACGTTTAACTGTAAACACACAGCTAGTGTATGTAAATGTGCATACGTGTATATGTTAATTTATATTTAAATGTAATTAAACCATGTTTTAACATTAAAATGTATTATAAATGCGGGCTAAGCTTTATAAAAATAAAAATAAAACACATACACACACACACAATTCAACAGAAATCTACTGACAATTTATATTGTATGTCATGTTGTATGTTTTATATCGTATAAATGATAGATATGAGGGTCATTTTGCATTTAAACAAATGTTAAGCAATACAACACACATGAGAGTATGATTTCAATGCAACTTTTATTTCAAAATGATTCCTAGGACCTTTGCCATTATTTACGCAGAATAGCGTTACAGCTTCTAACGTATTTAATTGGCCATACATCCTTTTAGTAAGGATTACAACCTATATTCTCACACCACACATGCTGAGTGTGGCCATGACTGGTGCGACCTGAAGCTAACGTCGCCTCCAAACTTACTTAGGACTTTTGTATACTTTCAGTGTATTTGCCAGATTCGTTATGTTTGAAATGTCAGACCTAGGGTTTGAATTCATCTGTTTACATGATCGTATCTAGCAAGCCAAGACACTATCTACTAGACTACGTCTACCACATTGACAGCCGCTAGTTCTGGTAAATACATTAGTTTTGAGGCAGTTTCCGGAAATTTTTTCACTTCTTTGGAGTGGTATGTCAGCGATGAATTAACGATTGCTGATTTTAAAATGCTTCAAACCTAGAAAATTATCAAGTCTTTGAATTAGTTACACAAAAACGTCTAACGATGTCATATCAGATGATATTTAACGCAAGAAAAATTGCCAGAAAGAATAATTGATACCAATTCTGGGAAGTTTCCAAGCAAAAAATCCATAATAGGATGTCTTGAGTAGGCCATGGCACTATCTATTCATTATCTTCAAGATTTCAGGACAAGTATCTTTAATTCTTGTATCAAATCTGTGCTCCTATATGCACATGATTCGTGGACTACAATAGAGCACGTGTAAACTTATTACAAATGCTTGTTAATGGATGTCTAAGAATAATTCTGCATATCTTTTGGCTTAACACGAAGAGGAATAAGACAAAGGTCTTCACCTAATGGGAACCACTCATCTATAAAATTAACACACACACAACATAAGTGGTGTGAGAAGCTAGGTCCATAATCCTGACTGAAGTGTTGTAATGACCAGTTATGTATGTATGTGGCCAGAAACATTTTCGCCTCTTTAATGAATCCCAACGAATGTGCTTTTATGTTTTTAGGAGATACTCGGCAAAAGGAAATCGTTTGTAATCGACTAATTTACTTATATCTGCTTGAGGTTCCCTGCACTCAATAAACAAATCCGATATACACCCACGCATACACACAAGTATCAAACGAATTACTTCCTTCCTCTGTGAACCATGATTGTGTGCTCATTATTAACATACTTGAACATCAAAAAAGTAAAGAAAACATGCTTTGCTCTTAATCCTTAGCTTTTGAGTTATTTCAGACGAAATTTATTGTCTTGACTTTTGTCTCTTGCTTTCCCTCTCGCACTCTCACTCTCGGTCGCTCTCTATGAAATCCCCTCTTCATTTGTATAAATGAATCAAATTTTAAGTAAGTGTGCGAGTATGTGTATATACGAGTATGCTTACAATTTATTAAAACAAATGTGTGTATGTGTGTTTGTGTGACATTATCGTTTTAAATGTTGTATAATTGGATTTGTCCATTTACAACACATGACACAAATGTGATAAACGTTTTACTGTTTCTGTTGTTGTTGTTGTTGTCTGTTGACGATAGGGGTGCCAGACGTACTGTTTTTAACAGTACATGTACTGATTTTTTTCAATTGTACTGTTTTATTCACAAGACCCAAATCAGTACGCAAATGTACTGTTTTTTACAATTGTTACTGTTTTTGTGCTGTTTTTTATTTCTTAAATGCTTTTTTATGCAGCAATACCAAACATGTCTCTATTTTAATATAATAATAAATATACAAATAAAGTAAAATACTTGAACTATCTGGCCATCAAAACGTGTGTTATTTCTCAAGATAGTTGTACAGCTGTTTTAAAACATTTTTTTTAACTTGAGACTTCTGAAACTTATTTGGGATTTGTCCACCACACAGGTACTGCATTATTGTCATCAATTAAGAAATTAGAACAGGACAATTTAATTATAATCGACTTTTACAAAATAGTTAAAATGCTTCGTGACAAATTTGAAGAACAAAAAATGAACAATTTTACAGTTATATAGCTGAAACTGTATGCAGCAATTGTAACAACTCACAAGAGGTTTCTTTATTTAAAAAACGAACCTACGCAGTTCTATCATATGTAATTAAATACACTGAAGATCGATTTGATTTAAATAATAACAAATTTGGAAAACTATGTCTTTTAAACATAATTTCAAACATTTTATTTCAAGATTTTACTGAAGTTGTTAATTTGTTCTCAATTAAAAATATTGATATGGATCTCCTATTTGATGAGTTTATTAGTTTGAAAAGTTTTGCTAAAAACGTACAAACAGAAAAAACTGTTGACCAAAAATGGAAAGACATTTTAAACAATGGTAGTTTTCCAAATTTTGAAAAAATTTGCAATTTTATATTTTCAATATTAAATATTTCAAAATTTAGTCTAATATTTTTATTTTGCGGAAAGGAGAGGAATAGACTATTGATTGAAAACCTGAAAAGTGAATTAATTATAAAAACAAACTATTAATACAATTGTTATGAATTTTACAGTTTTTTAGAAATGGAAGTTGGGAAGAATGGCATTTTAAAACATATTAAAAAAGTGATAAATATCTTTAAAAAGTAATATACAAAACTCTTTTGTACTTTGAAAAAAAAAATCTAAAAAGCATTTTAATAGTATATGCTTACATTTAAAAATATTTTAATATTTGTTTTTAAAAAAAGTATATAATTTACTATATAACCTCATATTTTAATTGTTTTTTTAATTAACACCTCAAAATGTTATGAATTGAAGAAATTGTTATGTTTTTGTAAAAGCGTACTGTTTTTTCATTAATTGTACTGGTTTTTTGTCCTCAGTGTACTGTTTTTCCGAATTCCAAATCTGGCTACCCTAGTTGACGATGATGTATTTAAAAATACTGAGAAAAAAAAAGAAACGAAATTGAAATGAAAATAAAAATAAAATTCTACGTTTATTCCCCTATTTAAACGAGTCTCTATGCTGTCTCTCTGCTGTCTCTCTGTCTATCTTTTGATTTATCTGCATGTGTGTGTCTGTCCAATTGACTCTTTTTGTCTCTCTCTCTCTCTGTTATTTTTTTTGTACATTTTGTATTGAAAAGAATTAAGTTGTAATGAACTACATGTGTACATACATATGTATGTATACATACGCTTTATCATTTATTTGCTTTGTATGTATGTACATACATATGTACAGTTGTTGCCAATAACAACAACAATTTGTTTTAAATGAGAAATAAAGCCGAAAGTGATTAATACCACGCTAATAAGATGGATAAATGTTACTATGCGGCTAAAATACGTTACAAATTATAGCGAAAAAAATATACACAAACACTTGGCAACATGTTAATTTAAACAACAACAACAAGACAATTACAAAGATAACAAAATAAATAAATGAAATTAATAGTTAATTATCGTTCATTGTTTTGTGCCAGGCGGCTAACATGGCATCACTTGTAAAATATTTTTCTATCACTTAATCCCTGACAATTAAAAAAAAAAACTGTTTATACAAGTATTTGGATTTTGTTTTCTATGTTTGTGCTGTTGTTGTTGTTGTTGTTCTTGTCGCTCTGTTATGCTTTACATTATAACATTCGTAGCTTATGTACTCAAGTTAAATACGTTTTTTGCTGATAACCCCCATACCAAAGCCTACATTCTGGATATCTGATCGCTTCATGGTTTTTGTAAATGAATTAATAATGTACTCCAGTGCGTATGATTAATGTGGAATAAAAGTCATTTCTTTTTCTTAACATTAACTGTCTTGTTATATATAACAGCTATCTTTTCAAACTGGAGGCGCCATTTAAAAACAAAAACCCAATGGATATCATTGTACCAGAGTGCTGTGGATATTCTACTTTATGACTCCAAGTCTAGCAGTGCTACCAGTCGCTTGCAGTGCTGCTGTCCTGTCAGATTGCAGTGGCTAGTGTGTTAGCTTATTAAACAACAACTTTGAGTTCAAACAACACCTCTGTACATCAAGCCTCTTATTGACAAATAAATGTATAGAAAATGTATGTTGTAAGCGGTTATACAGTAATCCTGATTATGGGATTTTAAGCGTCTGCAATGAGTTTTCTTTTCTGAACAAGTAATGCGACTTCTTCACTATTTTCCGGCTACTTAGCAAAACGTTCTCTGCTGCTGGTATTCCAGCCGTACCAAATCGTGTTCCAAGTATTCCAAATCCAGTATGTTCGTGGTCTCCTCTATGTTCTCTAATGTCTTAGTAATAGATACTTTGGAAATGTAGTTCGCAAAACCCCTTATTGTCTGTCTGTCTGTTACTTATGGTCCTATCCGATAATTACAGTTGCAGTATTGAAGCGTACATAACATTCCATAATAGAAGTCCGGCGTGATGCCTACCTACACTACATATTCCTTTAATTCGACATCCGTTAAAGGTACGACACTTTGGCTACGAAAATTGATAATCCACCATTACCTTCATGACAGTGTAGTCATATTGAATAAAGCTTTCATAGTATTTTTTTCAGTTCATGGAATTAAAGGCCTTCTTAGAATCAAATGTTACCGCTGAGCAGTTTCGTTTGGAGCCAACCATACATCCTTTACCTTGTATAACGTCTTCCAATGCCCACAACGTTCTTAGCTGAACCCCCATCCCTTACCTTCAATAACATTTTTTCCAATGTCCACTAACTTCTTTACCGTATTTACAGTGAAGCATTCTTTTCGAAATCCATATTGCCTCAGCACAGTTCAACAGTTGATCATCCTTGTCAATATTTTATCCTTCATGTGAATTTGGTAGATGGCACGGTTCGCCATTTATATGGACGTACATATATGTGCCTGTGATTGTGTACAGAATTTAATTATTTAATCGAACCGCCTCTGAAATTTTTTCAAAAAAACCTGTGGCGTATTTAAAAGACGTTTTTCATTTTTTTTTCATGTTTTCGTTTTGCATACAATCAAAGTCTTTTGTCTTCGGGGCTTTAGATAAACTCATAGAATATATGTGTAGGTATCTCTATAAGATTTAAAAGTATATAATAAAAAACAAAACAAAAGAGAGAGAGAGAGAGAAAAAAAGAAAGAAAATATTCCCGCATAATTGAACAATTTTTTCTATGTATGCCCGTCATACTCACCCCCGCTCTTCACTGTTTTATTGAAAATAAATTCGTTTTTTTTTTACAAATAAAATTTGCAACAATAACAACAACAACAGCAAATGCATATACTAGTTGTAGTGATAGTAGTAGTTTCTAAAAAGAACGATATTTATCTATAACAACAGCAACAACAAACGATATTATCTACTGTAAATACCCCTCATTCACAATGCCAGAGAATACTTAGAAAGTGTTGCATATTTTCAGGGTATCTGTGTATATGTGCATGCATGGAGATCCATATGAGAGAGAACAAAAGAATTATTGTGCATGTTTCTGGGTGCCTGTAAGCCAGTGTATGAGTGTATGAATTTACTATTTATCTTTTGTTGTTGTTGTTATTGTTGTTTTCTAGTAAAAATAATAGAAGTTGCATTCATATTTTAACTTGGGTGAGGGTGTGTGTGTTTGTGTGTACACTTAGAAACTCTTCAATAGGATAACATGCCTTTAAAAGAGCTCTCTTCTTCCTTTTATCTCTTTTTGAAGTCATTGTTGTTGTTGTAGTTTTTTATTTATTTTTTTATTTTCTTTGTTTGTTATTAATGTGTTGTAGCCTTGTATGTGTAGCCAACAGCTTTTAAAGAGATTGAAGTACAAACAATACGTACTCATACACACACGTCTACAATGTATGTGAGTTTAATGCAATCATTTGCAACAGCATTAGCAATACTTTTGCTATTGCTATTGCTTGCGATTGAAGTATTTCGTTCATTCATTCCAAAAACAATGGGAAAATATTTCTTTCTCTTAGATAAAGAGACAGAATGGGAGAGTTAGAGGCAGAGGGAGACGGTAAATATTGATAGAAATTGTTATTCTATAGCTTGGCAGTTTTGTTGCTTCAAAATTCTTTGGCAGCCAGCTGCTGCCAATACTTCCACTCTGCTCTGCAGCTCATACAGCTGGCTTTTTGAACTGATGTGATGAGCAGGAGATGTTGTGTAACAGGAACCCATATTCGAATATCAAATGATAAAATAGAGAGTCTCTTCCCCCCGCCCCCACACTTATCTCTTTGTCGCTTTCATTCTGTTTTAGATTTCAAATACTCTTCTTCTTCTTTTATTGCTATTATTAGAGAAATATATGAGTACCCTAGCATTTTAAGGGAGTAGGAAGGATATTGAAAAAAAAGGAAGAAGAAACAGAAGTATGCAAAAAAGAGAGCTCAAACGAGGATTTGATTTAAAAATCTCATAAATTTCAATGCACTTCTCTTCCTATTTTTTTTTTTGTTTTTTCCCGTTTTTTTTTTAAGAACAACTACAACAATAATTATCACTACCACTACTACCACTACAACTACAACTGCTGCTATAACTTTAGCAATTTAATGTTCTCTGTTCTCTGCAAAGGAATAAAAAACTTACAGATTACCAAAGCGAGAAGGGCAAGAGGGAGAGTGTTAAAGGAAGAGCATGCATGTTGCCAGTAATTTAAAGGCACACACCGACCGACACCAGCAGCAGCAGCAGCTCTATGGAGGAAAAGAATGTTGAAAAATTGTTTAAAATTTTGTTCTCTCTTTTTAGTTTTTCTCAAGTGTTAACGACAAACATTTCTTTTATTCGCAATTGTTGAGTGTCTTAAACGAACGTTAATGGCTGTGTTTAAAAGCGAGGGGCAAATAGAGTGTGTAAAGAGAATACGAATTTTTTTTTTTTTTTTTTTGGGGAAGGAATTCTTATAAATGTTATGGGGGCGAGGGTGATAAAGTTTGTAATTCTTTTAAAAATAAATTTCCTTTCAAATTGCAATTCTTACAATATATGAGGGTCGCAAAAAATTGTGTTCTCCGTTTCATTAAAGTATTAGATTAAAAAAATTTAATTCTGTCAGCAAGACATAGCGTATTAAGAATAAGGTCCTTAAAGATTGCAAGGAAAAATCGGGGTTACAAAGCAGTTTTTATACTTCACTGTTTGACTTCCATTGGCTGAAGCTGTCTACTTGCAGTCCCTTCAAATCGTTCAATTACTGACTGTGTAAGTGTGATTTAAGTACTAGAGTAGCTTATAAGCAATACTTCTAATAAACAATCCTGACTCGATCACGATTATGCCTTTAAGATGTTTCCCCCTAAGAAATGAGAGAATTTGGTTGCAATTTTTCTGCCTTATTTTTATGGTTTCTGGTCTATGTTTAGCTTTTGTACTGCCAAAACAATACTTACATACGAGTTTTGCTTCAATTCAATGATTTTTTTCATAACTTTTCTACGATTTCCACCATTGATCTTTGCTTAGTTCCCGATTCGTTAATCAAGTTTTTCCACCTATTGTAATACCTTCTAGAATAACAGGGTTGCCACATTTCATAAGCAACAAACACTACGAAATGTTGAGAGTTCTTCCATCTATTGTAACAGCTTCTAGAACGACAGGGTTGCCATCTTTAAGAAGCTACAAACAGTACGAAATGTTAAGAATTTTTGGATTATGATATGTATTGTGCATACAAATGAAGAATCTGGCTTTTTGAACCCTACTATTATCAAAATATGCCGGTGTATGACATTCGTACTATATTCCCTATTGGTATTACGATTTGCAAGCAGCAGCTCTATTTTTACTAACGCAGTAAAATCTCAATTTTTTTAAATACGAAATAGCCACAATAAACAGCTTCTTTGCCTTCTGCTATGTTCGTTACTCGGGAGCTAGGCCTTGAAGTGGTGAGGAATTTCCTTTCTTTCTTACACATCTTTACGTTCCTTTAATAAGCTTTGGAATTTAATAAAGGATTCGTCTCCATGTTGTTATTTCTTGAGACTTTATTTATATCTGTTTTCCAACTAATCTTTACTCTTGCATGCCAAGAAGGCCTTGTAAGAGCATTCTCTTGGTACGTTATTTGAGTATAAAAATGAAGGCTGTTTAGCTGATTCACTCCTACGTTTTCTTTACAGATAACTTCCTCTAACTTATGCTATTCCAATGATTACGAAGTCGCCGTAGTCTAGTAGATAGTATGTTGGCTTATTAGACATAAGGCCACGGTTTAAACCACAGGCCAGACAACAAAACAAAAATATGAAAAAAATATTTCTTCGGCGTCTTCCTCTCAACAGATTTCTGGCAACAACTCTGCAAAAGAAATAAAAATTGCCATGAAAAGTTTCTCAAAAATTTGGCGTTCAAAGGCAACTTTAAACTGTACGTCCCGTCACTCATGTATTAAATTAACACACACAGCATAAATGGAGTGAGATGCTAGGTCTTAATCATGACTGAAGGGTTTGTAATGACCAAGTATGTTATGTATATATAGGGTGTTTTTTATGGAGGTATAGAACTTTAAGTTGCAATAAAACAACGATAGATTATTCGATTGACATGAATTTTATTTATCCGAAAGATAATCTTGTGGCAATACATTTTAAATATGATTTCTGGCATATGACCGCCACGGCTGGTGCGGATGTAGTCCAATCTGGACGTTCAATTTTCGATGACTTTTTCCAACATTTGTGGCCGTATATCGGCAATAACACGGCGAATGTTGTCTTCCAAATGGTCAAGCGTTTGTGCCTTTACCGCATAGACCAATGACTTTACATAGCCCCACAGAAAGTAGTCTAGCGGTGTTAAATCACAAGATCTTGGAGGCCAATTCACAGGTCCAAAACGTGAAATTAGGCGGTCACCAAACGTGTCTTTCAATAAATCTATTGTGGCACGAGCTGTGTGATATGTTGCGCCGTCTTGTTGAAACCACATCTCCTGGATCATCATGGTTATTCAATTCAGAAATGAAAAAGTTAGTAATCATGGCTCTATACCGCGGATGGACTCATTCGGGTCTTCCTCAATGCTACGCTCTACAGCAGCAATAGCTTCTTCTGTACGCACCGTACAACGTCTCTGGGGATGCGAGTTATCAATAAGAGTAAACGTGGTGCGAAAACGTTCCATAGTTAATCGAATTAACTGCTCTGATGGACGATTTTGTCGACGATAAAATGGACGTAGTGCGCGATACGATACGTCGTAATGCCAACTTAAAGTTCTATACCTCTATAAAAAACACCCTTTATGTATTCTAATGATTTTCGTTGTTAATGTTTTTCTTTCTGGAGTGGTTAGGGATCTTTTTGGACAGTTTATTGAAGTGGAAATGAAGCGTAAGTTTGAACCTCGAGTGATTGGAGTTGTAGTCGACTACCACTCCTTATCAAAACATTAAATACGATCATATATGGCGTATAATTACTGTCCATGTACTTCAACGTTTAAACAGAAATCTTTTAAGTCGTTTAAAAAATACTGTCATAAATATTTTTAAAATGAATGATTTTTTTTGAGATCAAAAACAAAAAAAAACGAGAGAGAGAGAGTTAATGAAATCAATTTATGAAACAGAATATAGATGAGACATTTATGTTCTCTCGTGTATATTGTTGTCACATAACTTAACTGGCAATGATGTTCATGTATTTACAAGCACTTAACGAGCATTAAACGGGCATATTAAATATGAATTTGATGTGTCGTGTATGCATGCATACATAAATGCATTCATACATACATATTCATGTGCATATGAATTATTAAATAAATATTAAATTGGACTGGACAGTCCATTAATAAAATCAATACGAATGAAAATGGAATTTTAAAAACAATTTTAATGACAAATAAAAATGATGCTCGAAATAAATGTATGTGTAGAACGGCTTTATTTTTTATTTTTGTTTTTTTAAAATTGAAGAGTTAATTTAAAACTGTGAAGAGAACATTTAAATGTCTTCAGCAAATATATTTATTTCCACGATATGCACAAACAAAATATTGAAGAAGTTTCCTTAACTGAAATGTTTCTTGAAAATAATGGAAAAAAATTGCAAAAGAAATGATTTTACAAACTAAAGCTGAAACTAAAACTATAACTGAGTAGAATATAATGTCTTTAATGTATAAATAATTGCTTTAATATGTTTTGAGTAAGTGTATTAGTTATATGTAGTATGTGTATGAGTGAATATATAAGCAAACAAGTATTTCATTTCAAGGAAATAAACATAAAATTTACTCATGCATATGTATGCATGTATGTGCGTAGAACATAGCAGAGTACACATATTAAATTAATGATTCTTTTATAAACTTTTCAAATGTATTTGCATGTGTGTGTGTGTAAGTTTTAGTTAGTAAATCACGAAAGAGTTTCGTATTTAGAGGCATACACACAAAGCATTAATATTATCAACACTGTTATTAACAAATGAAATTCATACTCACACACATACATTCGCACTTATTTTCGCATCATTTAAATAAACAACAACAACAAAGTTTCCTAACAGTTAAACACGTAGATAGTGAGTGAGTAACAGCATGAAATAGAATATTTTAATTTACACAGAGACAGAGGAGAGGGAGAGGGAACTGGGAAGAGATAGAAAAAGAGCTTGAGAGTAAAAATGAAATTTAATACCAAGACATAAAATAATTTTAATGATTTCCCCACAGATGCAAAATAAGTCCTGGTTTTTCTCAGTATTTTTCGCGTGCTTCTTTCTTCTACTCTCAACACACTCCAGTTGTGTGTTTGCGGTAAATAAAATGGGAATAAATGTAACAGCCTAGCAACAACAATAATAAACAACAACAATAACAACTCTTAATATTTGTGTGCAAAAAATAATTGTTTTTTAGGCTGCCTTTCCATTTGGAGGCGTTGGTAGTTTGTTGGTGATAGTTTTGTAAGTATAGATGCATATTTCAAATCAATCTCTCTCTCTCTGTCCCCGTTGCTGTAATTACAGTTAAATACTTTCACTTAGTTACACATTTAAATACACACACAAATTAGATATTTAATATCCGTTTAAGAATGCGGTGCTGTGAGTAATTCTTGTGTTTTTTTTGCTTCTTTGCTTGTGATTTACTCTACTCGGCGAATACAATCAACTGCTGAGTAAGTAAATCGTTTAAAATGTAACACAAGATTTTAATTGGTTTTTAATTAGAAGAGGAAAATAAGCAGAGATTCGAATAAACATAATTAGAGAGCTTTCTTGGAGGGTTTAGAACTCTACTAGAATCCCAAAATAGTTTGAGTTTGACTAGGATGGTAGAATCTGTTGTTCGTCTTTATTGTTCTATGTATTGTATTTTGGATCTGCTATTTCTGGGCATGTATCTCTTTGGAGGTTATAGCGTAACTACATACATACATACATAATTGGCCATTACAACCCTTCAGTCAGGATTACGGCCTAGCTTCTCAACACCACTCATGTTGTGTGCGTTAATTTTATACATGAGTGGCGGGACCTACAGTTTAAAGTCGACTCCGAACGACAGATTTTTTGAGAAGCTTTTCATGGCAATTTTTACTCTCAGAGTTTTTGCCAGAAATTTGCTGAGAAGAAGTCGCCGAAGAAATATTTTTTTTTTTTAATATTTCGTTTTGATGTCTGACCTGGGATTCGAACTCGGACCTTTCGTCTAATAAGCCAACACTTGACCACGGCGTAACTAGTAATGCAAATAAAATAACTAGTAAAAATAGTAATTCTACTTGGTATCAATTGACAACATTGTGAACTTATGTCACTGTCACCTGTCAAATTTTGCATCGTTTACTTGTTGGTTTCAAGTAGCCGTAGACTGCTAGGTAGTGTGTTGGCTTATTAGACGTAAAGCCAGGGTTAAAAACCCCAGGTCACACATCAAAACGAAATACAAAAAAATATATCTTCGGCGTCTTCCTCTCTTCAGATTTCTTGCAAAAAATCTGAGGATAAATTAAAAAAGTGCCATGAAAAGTTTCCCAAATATTTGACGTTCAGAGTCGATTATAAACTGTAGATTCCGCCACTCATGTATAGAATTGTGGTGTCAGAAACTAGGTTGTAATCCTGTCTAAAGGGTTGCAATGACCAATTATGTATGTGTATGTATGTATGCACGTGTTGGTTTCAAACAAATTCTTATTGAGTAGAAGACAAATATTCTGAACACATACAAAATAATTTGAAATCGAATTTCAATTTCAATATCCTTTAATAATCGTTTTATGGCATAGCAATGCAATGCTTCATCATTTGTCATCGTCTTGCGATCATTGTACATTAAAATTCCTTTTTTTTTGGACCTCTTTCTGGACCACATTGAGTGCATTTGTCATTTGTATGGACGCCCCTTGAATGTTTAAATTTATGGATAACGTTTAGCAAGAAATTGAAGAAGTCTTTGGCAGCTTAAAATGCAAATTCTTGAATGAATTTCTACTATTCTTCTTGGTGTTGTAGGAACAAGTTTTCCTTGCATAACAATTGTGTGTGTGTTTTGCAATATTTTCTTTAATTTTTTCTTTGATTTTTTATTTCTCTCATTGCATGGGTATTCTATTCAAATTCTATTCAAATTCTATTGCAATTTAAAAGCGAAATTTATTTCGTTCATAACTCTTGCAAAAAAAAGAAAAGAGTAAAGGCTGCTGCATAATGTTACGAGTTTTTTTTTCTTCTTTTTTTGCTTTTGCTTTATTTCTTATGCTCTCCAATAAATAAATAATGCCTCCCTGATAAGGCCTCTTAAAGAGGAATGAGATGGAAAGAGAGAGAGAGAGAGAGAGAGAGAGAGAGCGGTAATTTAGTTTCATTTAATAAAAAAAAATGTTCTACTGGGTAGAAGGCTTGTGAAGAAAGAGAAAAAAGAAAACAGTTTTACATGCACAATACAATACACAATAACAACAACAATAACAATCACAATCGAAAAGAATAAGAAGTATAACAATAAATAGCAACTAATTGCTGATTTTATTCATGTTTAATGTTTCTTCTTCTTCTTCTTGTTCATGTTCTTGTTGTTGTTGTTCTTGTTCTTCTTCTTAAATAATGGTTTCTGTTTTTCTTTACACTCATTGTTGTGTTGTTTCCTTGTTGTTGTTGTTGCATAAGTGAATGTGCTCTTCGGTGTTGTTTTTTATTTTATTAAACGAACCCAAAGAAATTCTACAAACAACAACAACAGCAACAACAACAATTGGCTCATGAGTACATAAATATTTGCATAATTTGTTCGTTCGTTATTACAAATTAACTGTAAACATAAATAAATGCTCGTTTACCATCTACACATACATACATACATACACTTGTGTACTGGATACTAAGAATACCAGCTTATGTTTTGCTCTCTCTCTCTCTCTCTCTTTCTCCTTCATTTTCTTTATGTTGGTGTAGCGGTAAACAGAACACACGCAAACACTCATTGCAAATTGTTAAGGTGGAGTATTTGTTTGTTTGCCTATTCTATGGCTGTATTATGCGAGGTAGTATTGAAAAGTAATTAAAAAAAAAAACTAAAAAGTTAAAGAAAACTTAAGTAATTTATGTTGTATAATTGCTATGAGTAATTGGTGTTGTTTTTTGGATTTTTTTCAACATGTTTTGTAAACAGTTTGAAAAACTTGTAACCAATTTTTTAAACAACAATGTTTCTGGTGTTTCTGGTGTTTTCAAAGATTTATTATCGACCCTCGTTTATAAAGGGTCCGCCAAATAACTTTTTTTTTTGAAAATGCTTTAAAAAAAAATACTGAATATTTTCTCAAATTTCTTTTTTTATTTGAAAGTACAATCCTTCCGGTTAATAATGGAAAATAATTTCATTCAAATGGCTGCCTCGGCTGGCCATGCAGTAGCCTACACGAGTAGCCTACAGAAGACGCCGATTTTGGCAAAAAAAAATCATCTTTTCAGATGAAGCTCATTTTGATCTTGGCGGGTATGTAAACAAGCAAAATTGTTGCATTTGGGGCACAGAATACATTGAAAAGCCGACGCACCCAAAACGAGTCACTGTTTGGTGCGGATTTTGGTCCAGAGGCATAATTCGAAAATGAGCAAGGAGTGGCCATGTTGAACGAATTTTTGTTCACAAAAATTGAAGAGGAGGATATTGGCAGCATTTGGTTTCAACAGGACGGCGCTTTGTGCCACACAGCCGAAGCTACACTCGATGTTTTGCGCCCTGTTTTTGAAGATCGCATTATCAGCCGCAGAGCTGATGTCGTTTGGCCAACTCGGAGCTGCGATTTGACACAGTTGGACTATTATTTGTGGGGTGCCGTCAAAGATCAGTGTTACGCCGACAAGCCAGAGACAATTGATGCTTTAAAGGACAATATTCGTGAAGCCATTGGTGAGATACAGTTGCACACAATCGATAATGTGCTTAAAAATTGGACCGATCGTGTAGGCTACTGTATTGCCAGCCGAGGCAGCCATTTGAATGAAATTATTTTCCATTATTAACCGGAAGGATTGTACTTTCAAATAAAAAAAGAAATTTGAGAAAATATTCAGTAGTTTTTTTAAAGCATTTTCAAAAAAAAAAGTTATTTGGCGGACCCTTTAAATATTAAAACATTTTGCATTGTTTCCATAGAAAACAAAACAAAACTAAAGCACTGCCAGAGAAGTTATAAAATTCAAAATATTTCTTCTGTTCTACTTATGGCTACAAATCTACAGAAAATATTGTGAAAGTATGAGTGGCAGGTGTTCGTCTACCACATAGTGGCAAAACTAGGTATAAATAAAGCGTAAACAAATGGTCTATAATGTTAGATTAACTCAAATCTATTGTTTTCCATTGTATTGTATTTGAAAAAAAAGAACTTGAAACAGGCACCTGATTTCTAGTCTACCTATCTCTCTGCTTATCCTATTTGTTGCTGTTTAAACTGATTAAATATTCTGCTTAAACTGGAGAAATGCATTTGCTCTGCTATAAATGGAATACAAAACTGTTGAGCTACAGTAGGCATTAAGGGTCAATAGATTGACTTGCTTTCATTTACTGGTAGAGTGTTTTATAAAGGCGTTCCTGATGGTTATCAGCAGTCTGTTTCTCTACTTTTGCTTGCTATTTATAAACTATTTCTCTGAAATATAATGGAATATTTTTTAATATACTTACATGCATACATAAACAGTTGCATATGCTACCAATGTGTGTATGTCCTAGCAATGCATGGTTGTATATTCAACATTATAAAAACAAAGGGCTTAATAGAGATAGAGAGAGAGATGTAAAGGACACTCTTATGAAATATTTTTGCTCAACAAAATATTATCGAATGAACAGCAGCATAAAGAAAGAGAGAAAAGGAATTTCAAAAAGAAGAAAAAGAGTAGAAAACATTGCATGTAGAGAGTTTCAGAATTGTCATGAAATTTAATAACGTAAATAGTTGGACATCAGAAAAAGAAGAAAAAGAGAGAAAATCACTGTTCACATCACATCGAATGCCATGAAAATACTGGCAACAAAGAAAACATTTTTGTTTGTCCTTTTTTTTTTTTTTGTTAAAAAATAATTAAACAATTTATAGGTCAAAATGTTAAAGCACAGCAGGAGAGAAAAGTAAATCAATTTTTATTTTCTGAGAAAAATTAATTATTGACGTATTACGAAGTTTTAAATATTTCAATAAAGTTACCTTTCCTTGCTTAAGGCAGTTAGTAATTGAAATGCAAACAATAGGGCACAGCCTATGAATTGCTAATTCACTGGATCCACTGAAATAAGTTCGGGTTCGTTTTAGAAGCATTGCAGTACACTGCTGTCTGTAGCTTCTAACGCTTTCCAACACAAATTTTTTTAAAAGAGGCCTACACTCAGGGGTTATCTCTGACTCATGTGCAGTATTATTGCGAGAATACCGAAAAATCTAGTTAAATGAACTATAACTTCGTCCTTCGCAGCAGCAGAATTTTAACTATCGATGGGTGTGTCCTGAATAACAATCCAAAGGTCGTCAAACTATCCTCTAGTAAGTGATAACTTCATTCAGACGTTTGACTTGTTAAATTAAGTGTTTGGCTGTAGGAGACCAAAGTTCAATAGATGGTGTACAAATGCTATTTCCTTCATTGGTTTAGCAAATCAAATTTGGTCTTGTTGACCCCCTAATGTGATGCGAATGCTTTTATGCAATGACGGATACGATTACTACCAACACCAACTCTATTACATAAATTGGTGCCATTGTAATACCGATAGTACTTATTCTGTGACTGGTGTTCTGACATGGTCTACTCTGGACTGAAAAGTCTTCACGGATGATTCTGAACTTCTCAATAAGTTAGGCTGTGGAAGTTTCTCTGAAAGGTTTAATTTTACTGTACCCAGGTTACTGTTGGCCGAGGTAATGACCATCAATTATGCTTTAGAACTGCGCTCAATTAAGGGATCTCCAAGTACTAGCATTTCAAAACTCTCTTAGAGTCAGTTGGCAATCAAATCTCTTTTGCATGCAATGTTTAGCTTTATACTCGTTTAAGTATGTTGCAATTTCTTTCATCGATTCATCGTTTCATCGATTGCATGGTTTTATTTCTGTCTACGGTGGGTTCCTTACCTCTGGATCTAATTCAGAAATTGGTGCCAATGTAATACCGATAGTACTTATTCGGTGACGAGTGATCTGATATGGTCTACTCTGGCCTGAAAAGTCTTCACGGATGATTCTGAACTTCTCAATAAGTTAGGCTGTGGAAGTTTCTCTGAAAGGTTTAATTTTAGGGTATCCAGGTTACTGTTGGCCGAGGTAATGACCATCAATTATGCTTTAGAACTGCGCTCAATTTAGGGATCTCCAAGTACTAGCATTTCAAAACTCTCTTAGAGTCAGTTGGCAATCAAATCTCTTTTGCATGCAATGTTTAGCTTTATACTCGTTTAAGTATGTTGCAATTTCTTTCATCGATTCATCGTTTCATCGATTGCGTGGTTTTATTTCTGTCTACGGTGGGTTCCTTATCTCTGGTATGTCTTAAGTTATAGAGTAGTCAATGTACTTGCTAGATTCATGTCAAATGTTTAAGTAAACTTTGCTTTAAGTAGTCTAGTAGAGAGTATGCTGGCTTGTTTAATCCCTGGCTCAGACATTTCGATCAAAACGTACCATGAAATATATTTATTAGGAGACTTCCTCTCAGCAGATTTCTGACAACAATTCTGAGATTAAAATAAATTTGCCATGAAAAGTTTCTCGAAAATTTGTCGTTCGAAATTGACTTTAAGCTGAAGAATAAATTCAAAGTGGGTGATGTGAGAAGCTAGGTTGTAATCCTGACTAAATGGTTATAGGTATCAATTAAGTAAGTAAGTAAGTTACTCCCTCCTGTCGTATAATTCCATCTCGATTATTACTTCGATGAGTATATGATAGAAAATTGTATTATAAGAGCTTTAGTATAATGAGATTACAAAGCATTCAACAGACGTACTTAAAAATTACCAGGGTCTCCTTCTTTTTTAAACAAAATATTCAACATGTTGCACCCACTGTACGTACGTATGTTTAATGATTTATTCAACAGAAGTTTATCATAGAAAAACAACAAGATTTTTCATATTTTCATAATTAAAGCAACATAATCTTTTAATGGTAAAAGAGAACAAGAGATTTAAATACAAAATATAAAATTGTTATTTATTTTGTGTTGTTTATTTAAATCCTGTTAATCTCTTAATTTTAATTTTGCAAAAAAAACAAAAGAAAAAATATTACAAATATTCAGTTTAAATTCACAGAAGCTTTTTTTGCAGTAAAACCATGTTTGATTTAATTTTTGTGTGTATGAAGGGGTCGAGTTAGTAGAGCAAAAACAGTGAGAGAGAGAGAGAGAGAGAGAGAAAGAGAAAAACGAGAAAAACCAAGTAACGAACATTTAAAATATTAAAATTCTACACACTCAACTAAAAAGTTGCAATTGTTGCAAAAATACGTACGAGAGAGAGAGAGTGTGTGTTGGCGCACACACACACACTAGCAATAATAACTACAATTAGACCAGCTTAGTACTGTTAGCTGGGAAAAAATACACAGTTATCAGGCACACACACACACATACACTTATATACTTAAACACACTTTGAAGTATTGAAAAAGAGGGAAAGAGAAAGATAAAGAACAGAGTGAGCAAAAGCCTGAGCAACTGATAAAGCCACAAAAACATTTTGGCATTTTATGGTGTGGCATTAAAACTCCCGCGGGTTTAAAAAAATATTAAAAAAATAAAGAAAAATAACAACAACAACCAAAACTACTACAGAAATATGAAAAATAAAAAGCTGAAATTGCAACACAAACACACTCAAAAACACTGTGTAACGGAAAACACAACCAGCTGCGAGAGAGATAAAATCATAGCCAAACAAAATTTCCAAAAGGCGGCGAAAACAAGTAAAACACAGCAACAACAGCAAGAACAAAACGAACGAACGAACGAGTTTCATACATACAGCCGGAAATAACAAAAATACTCTTTCACGCACACACACACCCACAAATACAAACACTTTGTTATGGCTTTGCCAGCAATAACGTCAAATGGAGTTGTTATCACATCTTTTTTTTCTCTCTCTCTCTCTCTTTTCACTCTCTTCTTTTTTGTTTCAATATTATATTACCGTTGTAGGATGTCTGCTTGTGTCGTCTATGTGTGTGTGTGTGTGTAAGTAAGCGGGTTAGTGCGTGTATGCAAGTGAGTAAATGTACTTGCTTTAGGGTAATAGTTATACTGCATATACAGCAAAAACAACAACAAAAAAATTGCTTCACAAAAAATTTTATTTTGAGGGTGTTTAAGTGTTAAAATGTTCATGATATTCCGTATAAATTATCTCGTTTTTATACTGTATTAAATGAGTCCGACGAGCTGTTATAGAGCAGCTAGCTTATCATCAAGCTAAAGAGTAGAAGAGAAAAAGAAAAAAGAGTGCCCACCATATACTCAGGTTTTTATTATAAAAGATGAAGCGATGAATGCTTGAAATGCATGCCATCAGAAGTGCATTTAAAACATCAAAAAATTGCTTATGCTTGGTTTTAATACAATCTACGGAAATAAATTCTTCTTTTTATTGTGTTACTCATCTAGTGGCCTATTTGGGCAAAGCTTGTCTGCTGCTATTGTCATCTAAAGTGTCACTTACTTAGTGAAAGGCTTGTCATTTATAAATAGGAATCGTTTAACATTCGAAAAGCACCTAAAAACAGTTAAAATTCAGGAGAAAAATAGTGATTGAAAACGTGGCATTACGAGGTACTTTTGGTCATCATAATCCACCCAAATCTTTAAATTTTTTCTCATTTTTGTTTTCATTTTAAATTTTCTCTTATGCTGTAAACAGCATTTATGCTTAATTGCATTTAAATTTTTCTGTTCTTTTCTTTTCTTTTTTGCATTTCATTCCTCTTTTATTTGTGTCTTGAGCTCTCATTCAAATTGATGTCAGCCACCCGCTCTTTGTCTATCGCTCTTGTCGCAATTCGCGTTCGTTACTTTTTAAATGTAAAATTTTGAAAATAAATTCTTGTTTTCGTTTAAGCAAGTGTTTGTTTTTTTTTATTTTTCGAGGGTGAGCAAATGTCATCGTGCCACAAAAAAAAAAGAAATTCTAAATGCGTGTGCATGTTGTCTGTGTGTATGTATAGAGTACATGAGCTTTGAAATATGTGCGTTTAAAAGAATAACGGAAGTTAAACAGACAAGAAAAACAAAAACAAAAACAAAAAAGTGAAAAAAGATTGAAAACAGAATTCAAACAAAACAAGACAAAAATTGTTACAACAAACCAGCACAACAACAACAATTTTAATATGTTAGTGGTTATAGCAGAGGCGATAATAATGGCTATACACGCACACACACACACTCATACTCATACAAAGCAGATTTAGTACAAATTGTACAAAATATATAGAATCTCGCTCTCTGTCTATCTCTCCCTTATTCAATCTCTATAGTCGTAGATTGTTATTATTTTTTTGAATTTTTTTTTTGTTGATTGTACTTACATGCCATTGTCTCACTAAATGCATTTCGTTTTGTCTGAGTTATTGTTGTTTGCGCTCTCTCACGGAAAAAGGAAAACAATTTTTACAAATACTGCTGCTGTTGCCATTGTTAAGAAGGCATTGCAGCAAAACGTCAACAATAACAACATAAAACATATGGTGGAAATAAAAAAATGCACTTACACACACAGTCACACGAATAACAATAATAGCACCTTAAATAATGGTGTCTCTGTTGTGTGTTTGGGGACGTATGGTATGTGAGTGTGTGAATGTGTATGGAGTGTATCTTGAATTTCTTGAGGTAACAATAAATTGTGAATTTTTTTCTGCGTTGCAATTTTATTTATTCCTTTACGTACTCTCTCTCTCTCTCTCTCCCTCATTGTATACACGCTTGACGAAAACAATACATATTTAAAGTTAAACAGTAGCAAACAAAATTATTCATAGTGCATTTGATTTCTGTTATTGCAGACGAACAGTTCCAAAACAATTCTTCACTTTTGTTACGGTTGCTGCTGCCTATGACGATATACGTATTAACACTGAGTTCCATGTCTAGTATTGTAAATGTCAAGTACTTGGAGATACTTTGGCTTGAGATTGGTGTGACTATGTATACCAGAGCCCGGCAATTCCTATGCACGCGTGCATGTCAGCCATTACAACAATCTCACTCTCTCACGATCAAAAACACACTCAGTCTCGTTTGAGCATTCATTGAAAGAGGTTGTGTTGTCGCATGCTTCTTGCTTTTGTACATGAAGATCTGCTAATGCAGGGATGTACAGTATAAATATCCTAGAAAGTTTTCTATTAAATATGTATATTTCCACAAAAAAAACAGATTTTTATCTAAAATGCTTTCTTAAATCAATATAATCAAAGAAGTCTAAACGAATTTTACAAATTTTAATTTAATAAACTAATATTTTTAATTAAAATACCACCATTTAAAAATTTAAATTTTCCATGCCTGCATTGTAGTGAATGTAAGAGTATAAATTTTTCTCTTTTCTTATTTTTCGCTCTGCAACAACAGACCAATAGCAAGCGTTGCCGGGCTCTGCTGTATACCTATGAAATAAAATCCAATCGTAGTTCCCTTTGTGTGTCCAATAGCCTGTTTGATGAGGAAGGGGATGTTGTGGCTTTTCTCACGCCACGTTTCGTCTGCATCATAAACATCAATAGCTAAAAGAGTAGCATTTAACCATAAAGAATACTTATACAGAAAATATTTCTAGCGAACATCTCTTCGAAAATATTTTGTTTGCCACTGTAATCAATATGATCATAAAATTTACGCTTTTAAGAGTAAAAACTGTATGAAATTCTTACTGAATTTGACTAAAAATTTTATTCAGTTTATTTTATTCTATTTTCTAAAATTTATTAAATGCCTCGAGTGAGAAAAATAATTCGGAGAATAATAAATGAACTTACACATGAAAAATACAATTCAACAGAACAGTTTGAAACAGAATAGCATTTAAATGCATTTCATATTGAAAATTTAAATTAAAATTGCTTGAAAACCTCTTCATTACCCAAAAAACTAATGCCTGTGCCTGTGCCACATTAAGTTGTTGCCGGAAAAGTTGTTCAAAAGTCTCACAAATTTAAGACCCTCTTGGTGTTGCCTTAACAAAGCCTATCTTCAACAGGGTGTGTGTGTGTGTTTGAGTTGCTATAAGCATTGCCGATATTACAAAATGTAGCGGGCAATGTCTTATTTGCTTATAAAGACAGAAAAAAAAGGAAAGAAAAGAAAAAAAAGAACGAACGGAATTGAACAGAAACTATTGAATTTCTGTTTTTGGTGAATTAAAGTTTTATTTTTCTTACACAAGACAGAGAAAGAGAGAGAGAGAGAGAGAAAGAGAGAGTGAGACCGGGAGAGAAAACAAATAAAAAGGAAACTTTTACAATCTTTTAATGCAAACTTTTCAATAATCAAACACTAATACAGTGGCACAAAATGCCTTTAATTTATTATCTTGTAAGTTTATTTTCATTTTTATAATCTTAATTATGGTCGACCACATATTTTTTTCGTTTGGGTATTCATTCTGTTGTTTATTGCCGGTTTATTGTTATTAGCTCATAATCTAAGGGAATTAATAAAAAGAAATATTTTTCGCTTTTCCTCTCTTCACCCACTGTCTGTTAAGAGTTGCTGCTGCTGCATTATTTTATTGCGCTCTTTAAAAATGTTCCTTTATGTATGCTATGCTGCACATAAACCTCGTGGCAAAGACATCACGTGTATTTAAACATGTGTCCGTATGGCCGTGTGTGTGTGTGTGTGTATGTGTTTCCTTTTTCTTTTCATGGTTTTTACACACACAGCCACACATGTACATATTCCCAGCCTCTGGGTTATAAAAAAAAAATTCTGTAAGTTATTCACTTTTGTTGTTGTTTTTTGTGCTCTCGTGAATTTTATTCTTGTATTTGTTTTAGTTTTTGTTGTTTTTTTTCTTTTATAGTTTCTTAAAGGATATAAGTTTTCAATAAGTTTTCTTTTTTCTACCGCTTTTGCTATAATGCATGTCCTTACAGACGCCCTCTCTCTCGTATGTGTGTGTGTGTTTAAGAAGAGTGTGAGTATTTTTTATTTGCAGCAGAAAACTTTAAACAAATGAAAAATAATAACTTCCCCTCACTTACCAAGCAAAAAAAGGAAAAGAAAGAAGGGAAAGAAAAAAAACGCAATTTGTTCTGATGTCACAAAAATACTTGGAATTTAAAGAAAAATTAATGAAAAAAGAAAAGCAGGAAAAAAGAACATGTAAACGTGGTAATAAAAAGGAGTTTAGAAGAATTTTTTTCTTTTTGTAAGATAAACTTACCGATCAGTTCTGAGTTTCAAGAGGAGTTTTAAAGTAAATTGTAATTGCTGTTACCAAGAAGGTGTAAAGATGCAATTTCTAGCATATCCGCAGTGTATTTTTAATATCTTTGTCTTTAGTTGGTAAACTCCTAACAATTCTCTGTCTGTCGATTATATGCTCGCAGGTCTTCCCAGGGGTTCCCATAGAATTCGATGGTTGTTCATCCGCTCTAGTGAACTCTTCTATAAATTCTCTCCGTCTGTCGATTATATGCTCGCAGGTCTTCCCAGGGGTTCCCATAGAATTCGATGGTTGTTCATCCGCTCTACAATTGCCTGAAATATCGCTAAGTCATATATGAGAAGAATATCTCACCTTTTCGTCCGATGTCCCTTTAAGATATCTGCGACAGCCATATACTAGAGATCTTTCAGCGGAAAGTATCCATCAAATCCTACTTAAGATCCGAGACAAAATCGTATGGATTTTCTTAACCTTACTTTTGCTAAAATCAAAGCTTAGTTGGGATCCTTAGTCGTATATCGCCTAAAATCTTTGATTCTATTACTTTATCTTCATCTTTTGCTTCCATTTGCCATATTGTTCTCGGTCTTGTTGGCCTCTCTTAATCTCTATTTAATGTTGTTGTTGATGCCTGTGTGAAGGGTAAATTTGATATTTGATATGAAATGTTAAAACCATTGTTAATGCTCTCTGTCTGGCATAATGGAATGGAAGCAAACCAAGTATATATTGAACGATAGAAACCTTTTAAGCTTAATTCGTTAGAAAAAAAGGGAATTATTAAAGACATTAAAATCTAACTCAACCACAAATAATACATAAAAAAAGAAGGAAAAAAGAAAAGAAATCAACTGACAATGATAAATTATTTCCTTGTAAAATGGAAAACAAAAAAACAAATATTTAAGACTTGCCAGCCACAATAAATTTTCTCAGATATTTTCAGAAATTGTTTGCAAACAGAAATATTCAGTTTTTTATTATTTTTTAAATATTCTTTTGCAATATAAGCTGCTGGAAAAAAGTGAAAAAAATTTTGATTTAACCGATATTCTTGAAATAGAAAATAAATTCAAACCACAACTAAAATTGTAAATGAGCAACTATTTCGAGTAATGCTGTCCTAAGAAAACAAATAAAAAATTTATTTTTGTTGCAAATGCAACAACAAAAAGTACTTGCAACCAAAACCACGAATATGAAAAAGAAATGTGGTTGCTTTCCCTATTCCTTTGGAAATATTTTATGAATAATTTTTTTTAATATCCTGGCTAAAATCCTCATACAAAGAAGTGATAATTAAAACGAAATAATTTTTTAGTTGGTAGAAAGAAAAGTATTTTTAAAAATTCCCAGGACCTTAAGTGCAGACAAAGTCGAACATATTGTTACGTTTTTACCTCTTAAAAACGTTTAAAATGTGTTGTTAGCTTTAATTAAAATTCTTCATTATACGCACAATTCTGTGTGCCACTGTTCACAACTTGATGTAAACAACAACAAATACATACATACATACATAATTGGCCATTATAACCTTTCATTCAGGATTACGGCCTAGCTTCTCACACCACTATTCTTTTGTGCCTTAATGTTATACTTGAGTGGCGGGACCTACAGTTTAACGTCGACTACGAACGACAGATTTTTGAGAAACTTTTTCATGGCAGGTTTATTTACTCTCAGAGTTTTTGCCAGAAATCGCCGAAGAAATATTTTTTTTCACATTTCATTTTGATGTCTGGCCTGCGGCACGAGCCCGGGCTTTATATCTACTAAGCGAACATACTACCTACTAGACTACGGCGACTACAACAACAAATATCCTTTGCATAAACAATGACAATTACTAGACAATTGTTCAACAGATCTTTGTAACGGAGATCTTCAAACAACTATTATTCTTTTCAAACACACCGCGTCTTTACACAAGATTGACTGAACTTTTATTAGTTCGTTGCCTGCGTTGTCTTGTCTTTTATATGGCAACGTAGACAGTCTGATGAATGTTCTTGAAGGCGAATGTTCATAACATCGCCTACTCGAAATCTCTATAAATGTAAACATCGTTGTTTACATTCATTATTGTTGTTTGTGTAGTTTGTTTACATTAATTATTGTAGTGTTGTTTGTATATTTTTGTTTACTTGTTTACCATTTTTTATGTTGGTGTTTGTTGTTAGATTAAGCAGTACAATAATTTGTAAACAGGGTTGTTTACTGCATTGTTTTGTTTTGGTAACTTTTGTTTATAATTTTAATTGTGAGCGATGTAAAAGCAAAACACAAGTATCTAAATTTTTCATTTTCATAACATTATTTTGATTTTTATACAAAACCTGATTTTACATGAACATTACACTTCAATTGAAGCACCTTATGTATACATCTTTAAAGTGTTTAGGAATACAACATATTCTTCATGAACATTATATCCAACTTAGTGCACAAAGATTCATTCAATTGCACGTTATTTATGCCCCAAACATGATGTCAATTCTAAATATTTGAAATTCTGTACGAAATTTCTGCCAATCGAACTAGAAATAAACTTTTTGGTCACAGTCTCCCACTAAATGACTAACAAAATAAAATTTTCACTTCATTGAGTCACTCCCTCTCTCTCTCTCCACTAATACACACACACACAAACACAGAAACTTCAATGATTTTCATTTAACGTTTCCGAAAGTAAAAAAACTTAAATTATGTCCAAAAAAAAAGAAAAAAAAGCAAAAATAAAGAAGAAAAAACTGACACAATAAAATAAATATTTTCATAAAACGGATACGTGATCGCAGCATAACAGTGAAGAGAAGAGAAGCTATAGGGGGAAGGCACACATCAATTTATTTGAATTGTTGAATTGATTTTAAATGCTGTCGATGTACGTGTAGGTGTGAGTGTGCAAGTGTGTGTTTATGCATTAATGCCCATATACTCTCATACGCTTAATGACAGTTTAAATCCTGTATCATTTTGGCCATTGGCTGTTGAGTGTTTCAAGTATTTATAGAATCAGGAAAAACAAAAAAAATTTCGAAAAATAAAAATAAAATTATTTCGACAGGATTTCAAAGTTTTTCATTTTGACAGTTTTTTCCTCTCTCTCTCTCTCTATTTTGCATTAAAAATACATTTTAAATGCAATATTTTATTTCTTCCTCGTTTTAATCCTGTACGTTAGTAGTTTTTGCTTTAAATATGTTGAATTTATTTAAACAATTTGCCACAGAAGTATTCAATACGTTTCTCTTTTTTTTTTTTTTTATAAAAATATGAAATCATTAATACATTATGGAGAGAAAAAAAATTATAAAAACGGAGTAAGCGAATTATATTCGGAAATTTCTAATGACCACACTACAATTGTGAAAAATTAAAAAAAAAAGTGAAATTGAAGCACGATTTTCAATGTTTTTATCTTGAAAAATATTTATTTTTTCGTGATTATTTATGTTATGGCCTTCAGCCTACTCTCCTTCCTTCCCCTTTAGTTATAGAACACTTTTCCCAAAACCGTTTTACAATTTTCGTTGTACTTTCTGTACTCTCTACTATTTTAGCATGTCATTCTTTTGTGGCAATTTCGACCACTTTTTACATAACGAGCAGTATTTCGACGTTAACTTCACGTGAATCATGGTTTTGCTAGCCGATTGTTGTCTCTAAAACCTAAAATTACTTTTAAAGCAATAAGGCCAGTATCTGCCGTACTGTGTTGCTTGTGGCAAGGTCTTGTTAAAAGTAATTCCGCCAATTGAGTAACGAAGTTCAAGACTAGAAAAATTTCTATTTGAAGAAATCAGCATTAACAGCTGGTTGCCATGGTACCCAATGGCGTCATTAATATTTTGTCGACTTTATATAGAGGGAGGTGGTAACCCAAATGCAAACTACGTCGTAATGATCGATTACATACATAATTGGTCATTACAGCCCTTCAATCAGGATTACGACCTAGCGTTAATTTTATACATAAGTAACGGGACCTACAGTTTATAGTTGATTCTGAACGACAGATTTTTGAGAAACTTCATAGCAGGTTTATTTACTCTCAGAGCTTTTGCCAGAAATCTGCTGAGCCGAAGTCGCCGAAGAAATATTTTTTCATATTTTCGTTTTGATGTCTGACCTGGGGTTTGAACCGTGACTACTAGACTACGGCGACTGCAATGATCGACTGATAATGATCTAGTAGATAATCATATTTGCTGAGCGTGGAAAGACAGGTATTTCGAAATATTCGAACATTTTCCCTAAGAGAAGGAATTCTTTTCGTAGTTTGAATATTGTAATGACACATAGGTCTGAGCACTTTTGTTACCCTACCAGTCTCTTTAAATTTCTTAAAAATCTTGCACGCGTTGATTGTAAAGGCTTTAATCACAATATTTCTTCTGCGACTTGTTGGCAGCAGCCTTCTGACAGAAATTCTGAGTGTAAAATGAAATTGTCATGAAAAGTTTGCCATTCAGAGCCGTTTTTAAGCTAAATGTCCAGACGCTCATGGATAACATTAACACACACACAACAGGGGTGGTGTGCTGAGAAACTTGGTTGTAATCTTGACTAAAGAGTTGAAATGTTCGGTTAAGTAAGCATTATTTTGGGAATCAATTTGTTGTAATTTTGTTGTCGCGTTGCAGCAGTTTTGTTCATAACTTTTCAATTTCTATACTCGAATATTTTAAATTTTTTTTGTTTTGTTGGCTTATGAAGTCACGTAAATATGTTTCTGTTTTCATAATTTATGAATTTTTTGATCACAGAATCTGTTGAGCATTAAAACAAGGCCATAAAAAATTAATTTTTTTTTTGTCCAAAATATTTGAAAAAACTATGAGAGCAATAAGTCATGTACGGTGATTAATTAAAAAAAATCCCAAGTTTTTGCAGAGAATGCAATAAAAATAGGCTCTTAAAAAGAAAAAAAACGAAATATTCACAGAAATATTTGATTAACCAGAAACAAATTGAAATAAAAAATTAAAATCCAAATATGAACTCATGGTGCATTCATAAATGAAAAGCAGAGCTAAAAATTAAAAGCACTTGGAATTAAAAATAAAATTCAATTCAATTTCAATTTCAATACATAGTGAATGACACCTTGTGTGTCAGATTTTTTTTAAATAAAAAAGTATGTATGTGCGAGTATATTTCCAAAAAAGCAAAAAAATTAATATTATTATCAAGTGTCCTTTTATTTTTCAATTCTACAACGAAAAGTAATACAAAACAAAACGAAAAAAAAGTTTACATGTATTGTGGAAATAAAATAAAATGCAAAGGAGGGTAGAAATGCTAGAGAAAAATTGCTACTGTCATCACAGCAAAATGCATTCAACCAAACCGTCATGCTATCAAAAATCACTCATGTGTATGGAAAATCAATTTGACTTTAATGTCACGGCTGCTACACTATTTTCACTCACAATCTCTGTTTTCTTCTCTCTCTTTCTCCCTCTCCCAGTAAAAAAATAATGCATTTAACAAGCATTTACAATTGCTAAAGAAAAAAACAACAAATACCTCGGTTGTATACAAAATTGTTTATCAATGTATAGGTAGGTAGACAGTTAGATCTGCTCAATACTGGGTAAAAAACAACAAAAACAGCAACAAGAGAACAAAAATCTATTTTACAGTCTCACAATTATTAAGACATACAAGAGAAGTTCTCTACTTACATCGCCAACTACGTACACTAAACTAATACACCTACATAAACAATTTAAAATTAGTACCGTTAGTTTTAAAAATGGCATACGATATAAGGCAAAGAGAGTAAGGGGAAAGAGTGTTAATAGTATGTGAGAGAAAATAGAGAAATAAAATAAATTTAAAATGAATTGAAATAAAAAGGAATAGGAATTAGTATAAAAAACGTTTTTTTTTTTTTTTAAATGAGAGTGAGTAAAATGAAATGTTAAAGTTGAGCACACACACAAATACATATGTATGCTTAAGCTTATACCTTTATATTGTATTTTATTAACTAACTAGTGTTGTAAATTGTGGGTACTTTTGGCTACTCAATACATACTCAATATTTTTTTTTGGGTACTCAATACTACTCAATACTATAACGGTTTTTTTTAATTCAAAAATTAGTACAAAAAATGTTCAGATACTCCTTATATTTGAATTTTCGAATCGATCTGCATATCTGAATTGTAACATAAATTACCTTTGTTAGACTTTATTAAAGTGTAGAAAAAGTATTTTTTCGACATTTTCATATTTTAACATACTTCTTCTGTTGCTTAAGACCTGACCAGCTATAGAAAATACTCTTTCACTAGGCACATATGTTGCTACTGTTGGCAAATAATTTTTGCCTATTTTAGCAATCCCGGAATATACATTTTCACTCTTCTTCCACCACTGCAAAGGATCCCTCTTTCTATCTAGCAATTTTTCATGACTATATTTATTCAGCTCTACTATACATTTAAATGTAGTGTTCTTTGGTATAGCGTTCTGATCAAAATCGGTCCAAATTGAATTGATATTATTAGTTGTTTTGACTGGCGAACAATTTTCTGAAGTTGGTATATTAAACAATGACGATATATTGGACTTTACGTTATTTATGGCGTTGGAATCAGTGAACCCTTTGGTTTTGTGGATCTAGATAGGTGGAACATCGTGGTATTCTAACCTAAAGAAGAGTCTTTTTAAATTAGAAATATATTTATCTAATAATGTTGATATAACTTCCGTATTGTTTTCAGACTGTTTCATATTTAAAAATGTTTGAAGACCACGTATTAAAACTATTAGTTTCGAAATAGTAGTAATTTTTTCGGCACTCATTTCATTAGTTATTTCCTTAAGGGGCTGCAAAATACTACAAATTTCTTTTAATATTTCCCACTCTTCAAAAGAAAATAGTTCAATTGGCTTGTGTAGTATTGCTACAGTAGCTTCTAAAAAATCTTGATTTTCCACAATTCTTGAAATCATATTAAGAGTCGAGCTCCATCTTGTTGAAGTTGAATTAATTAATTTTTGTATTGGTTTTCCTATTTGCTTCTGCATTTCCTTGAGTTTGTTGGATGCTTTAGTACTTCAATGAAAAAATTCAACAGCTGCCTTGCAACTAGTCGGTGAATTTTCTCACCCTTAAAACCTTCAATAGCAACCAATTGAAGAGTATGACAAGTGTAGCCAGGTTTTTTAAGATCAACGAACGGATGCATAGAGTCCAGTACCTTTTGGCCAAGAGTAGAAAGGAAGGAAAGCTTTATTTTATAATACTTTATTTAATAACTTTTCTGCCACTCTTAAATAATTGTGACGCCACAATTTTTTTCCACCGTTATGTTTTTGTTTCGTTTACAAAAACACTATAAAATACAACCCTGAAAGTATTGAGTATTACCAAGTTGGTATTGAGTACTCCAAAAAACAGTCGGTATTGAGTACTGAGTACCCAAATACTCAATACTTTTACACCACTATAACTAACAAATGAATACAGTATGGTAGTATAGTACATATACACTCAATTAAATCCAGCAAATAGGGTCTTTCCATGCTAAAGGGAATATTGTTACGTTTTTAACTTTTAAAATCGTTTAAAATATGAGCTCTTGGATTGCAAATAAAATGAAAATAAATTTGTGTTGTTAGTTTTAATTAAAATTTTTTATTATTCGCACAATTCTGTGCACCACTGTTCACAACTTTACGTAAACAACAACAATTGCTATTCTTTGTTGTCCCTCTGTTTACACCCTTTGCATAAACAATAACGATTACTAGACAATTATTCAGCAGATCTTTGTAACAGAGATCTTCAAACCACGATTACTCTTTTCAAATACAACGCATCTTCACACAAGACTGACTGAACTTCAGTAACTCACTGACCTGCTTTGCCTTGCCTTTTATATGGCAGGGTAAACAGTCTGATAAATGTTCTTGAAGGCGAATGTTCGTGGCTTCGCCGTCTCGAAATCTCTATAAATGTAAACAGCGTTGTTTACATTCATTATTATTGTTTGTGTATTTTGATTACATTTATTCTTGTAGTGTTTGTTGTTGTATTTTTGTTTACCTGTTGACCATTTTAATGTTAAGTGATGTAAAATTAAAACACCAGTATCTAGATTCTTCATTTTCGTAACAATATTGTTCTGTATGCGAAATGCTCCCTTTATTGGTCTCTGACTAAATAAGAACAGAAAAAAAAGCAAAGAATGGAAAAAATAAAGAAAATGAACCAACGAACGAACAGTCATATAAACGAACAGACATTTAAAATAGATTTTCAGGTAAATTGACTTGAGTTGGTTAAAAGCTTTAAGACATGAAATAAACACACACACAGGTTTTCTACAATACACATTAGTGGATGAATATATTGCGTGTATGGTGAATGGGATTGAAACGATGTTGTTGTGCTTAATGTCTAGCATTTGTTAAATGCATGTGATGTGTCACGTTACACACTCAATAACACAAGTAAACCATCAGCCTAGCAATCCAGCAACTGAATTTAATACAACCAGCACAACAAAATTAAAAAAAAAACTACACCAGGCGGCCAATGTAAGCGTAACGGTAAGGAAGGAAAATATTATTTGTAAACAGTTTTATAGGAAATTTAAACAGACAGGCTTTTTTTTCGTTTATAAAGTAAATATTTGGTAAAGCAAGTTACGATTTCTCTAAGCTCTCTAGTAATTCTTTATTGTCTTACCATTGTTGGCCATTTTCTGTTACTGTTCTCAGGTTAATGGTATTGGTTGAGAGAACTTTTACTTCGAAGAAATTGAAAACCATGCTACCAAAAAGTGTCTGAAAGAAAGGAGACTAAAACAAACAAAAAGTAAAACAATAAGCAAAAGGGAAAGAAAAAAGAAACGTATAAACAATTTGAGTTTTAAATTGAATAAATAAATGAAAACATTTTAGGCAATAAATTAAATACAGTTGTGGTTATAACATTAGCACTGAGACTCACTCCAATAAATGAGACTCGGATTTGAGGAAATTTGTAGTTTAAAGACAATCTTTCAGGAGATGAAAGGAAAGTTTTCTAATAAAAACCCCTAAGTATGTATCAGCTTTGTGCAGCCCTTGCTCTGAGCAACTTCTTCCCTAATTTGTTGGAACTTGGTCAGTATAGAGACTGTGTTCACCCGTGGCGTCACAAACGGGTCGCTATGCGTACTCTAAGTGAGCTTTGGGTATCAAAGCTACCTCTTCAACCCACTTATGTCTCAACTTAAGGGCTGTTTTACTGTGGACTTCTATGTGCTAACACATATGATGTGTTCCAGTGTGGTCTGGGACCCATCTCAAGGCAAAATAGGCGGCATTGATTGACAATCTTGGACGTATATTTTCAAGGAAGATTGCATTTGACCGATATGGAATCTGCAACCCTGTATGAGCACCTAATACCCAAGTTTCGATACACTACACCCTGTTTTCCTATTTGGAAAATTTGGTAACGGTTCGGTAATCTAAGACAGGAGCAATTAGGGTCTCGGCATGTGGCATATCATAAAAAACAAAAACATCTGCTACTTTTATAACCACCACTGTATAATTAAACTAAATTTAACAACAAAATTGATATCCTGTATGCCGTTCTTAAACACAAAGTTTTGTATTTCACTTAAGGAAAATTAAAACTTCCAGGAAATGTTATCAAATGAAATTTAAATGTGAGTAAGCTCACTCACACATACATACATAGATACCTAAAAAAACAGGTATTTGCCTTGCTTACATAAATTAAGTTCCAAAATAACTAAAGGCCTCTCTTCTCTTCCTCCCGTATACGGAAAGGTAAACTAGGAAAAAGGAAACTTTTTATTTGGAATTTTTGTTTGTTTGCTTGTTTTTCTGGACCCTTGTCGAGCCACTCGATACTCACCTTAAGTGTCATTTACAGTTTTACAGTGTAAATGCCTTTTAATTCTACTGCTTTGGGGAAAAATATGTGACAAATTTATTTCGGTATGTGTTTTATTCACACTCGAGTAAGTGTAAGTAGCTTTGTATGTACGAGTGTGTGCCAGTGTGTGTATGTGTTGATTTACTTGGTTCATGTTAATTTTTGAGGGTAACAACATACTTTAAATTTAAAATTCTTTTTATAGCTTGCCAAGGGATAGCTACCCTACAAAAAGAAGAAGAAAAGAGAGAGAGAGAGAGAGAGAGAGAGAGAAAAACTTGTTAAATTGTTTTATGACACACACAGATATTATCCTGCAGCTTAAGGATTCTTGCTTTTTTTTATTCTTTGGTTAAATTATTGTGGTTTTTGGCAAATACCCGACACTTGATATCATTGAGAATACATGTGTGCTGGGCATTTGAGGTGTAAAAACAAAAATACATTCCATCAATCATATGCAGAGAGATGTCATTTAATTTTATAGCATTTCGTATAAAAATAGATTTTACAAGTACACTAAAGAGAGAGAGAGAGACGGAGAGGAATATAAGCCTTTAAGCCTTTTTAAGGATTTAATAACGTATGATTAATTTAAATACCAAAATATTCAAGGGAAATTGAAAAACTTATGGGGAAAATTTATTCCATGAAAATTTTGCTTCCAATATACAAGAGAAGTAAGTTAGTGAGTGTGTAATGAAAATGTAATTGTATATTGTTACGTTTCTACCTTTTAAAAATGTTAAAAATATGAGCTCGTTGATTGCAAATAAATTAAAAATAATTCTTTATTATTTGCACAATTCTGTGTACCACTGTTCACAACTTGATGTAAACAACAACAATTGCTTTTCTTTGTTATTCCTCTGTTTATGCCCTTTGCATAAACAATAACAATTACTAGACAATTATTCGTCAGATCTTTGTAACGGAAATCTTCAAACCACGATTACTCTCTTCAAACGCACCGCGTCTTCACACAAGACTGACTTAACTTCATTCGCTCCCTCGCTTGCTTTGCCTTGCCTTTTATATGGCAGGATAAACAGTCTGATAAATGTTGTTGAAGGCGAACCTTTGGACTTCGCATTCTCGAAATCTCTATAAATGTAAACATCATGGTTTACATTTATTATTGTAGTATTGTTTGTGTATATTATTGGTGTTTGTTGTTATATTAAGCAATACGATAATTTGTAAACAGGTTTGTTTACTGCATTGTTTTGTTTTTGTAGCTTTTGTTTATAATTTTAATGTTAAGCGATGTAAAAGCAAAACACCAGTATCTAGAGTTTTTCATTTTCGTAACAATATGAACGATTACAACTACTCAGCCGTGCGTATGAGTGTTGTCAATGAATCAAATATTAATCATACGCCATGTTAAATATTCCTAATAGAAACATTTCTTAGTAATAAAATATTTCTTAACTATTACATGGACTTTCTATGCCAGTCTTTAACTTTTATGCTAAGAAATAAAGAAAATAAAAAAATAATTCAAACATTTTTCCTAGACGTGGTATAGTCTGTCTATGTAGCAATGCATTTATGGCAGTGCAAGACGGAGAGCATGTGTTGGTTGTTGAATATTTAACAAGAAAAAATGAAACGATTTCCCTGTCGTATATTCTACTCCACAGTATTTTAAACAATTTACTTAAACTGCACTCTTAAAATGCTGTTCGCAAATATATTTTTCACGTTAAAGATGCTTAGCGGCAACACAAGACAGAAACCAGTATGTACTTGCATAAAAAATATTGTAACACTGGAGGTGTTGTTGGGTTTTTCTTTCTTTCTTATGGTAGTAATACTCGAACCAAACCATACTGAACTGAAATTTAAACACTTTGCCACACCCTCCTCTTTTTTTTTTTGCGCGATATTATTTGATGCTGTTGGGAAAAAGTTTATTGTTATGGAGTGTGAGAGAACATAAAGTACCAGGAGAAAATATTTACTGCCTGGAAAATTGTTGATTTTCCTTTTTCGTTTTTGTTTTCGTTTTTTTCATATTTTTTGATTTTTATGGACGCAGCAACTTCATCACCGTTGTTATCAACAACAACAACAACAACATCATCATTATCTGTAACACTTGAAAGCCATAAATGGAACAGTTAAACTGCAACAAAACTATACAGAAAATTGTGTTAAAAGTTTCCTGTATTTAAAAAAAAGAAAGAAAAATTCAAACTGGGGGGTGGTATGGTAGAGGATACAGTAAATGCTTTAACTGTGTTACTGTAAAACGGTGAATGAAAATTTTACATTTTGTTGTTGAAGAGGAAATATTGTTGATACTAAAATTAAACAAATAAATTCACATTTTTTATTGTTTTTTATTATCAAGTTTTTTTCGTTTTTTTCGTTTTTACTTTTTTATACGAAAATAACGGAGATCATATTGCTTCATTGTTTAGTTTATGACATCGTTCTGTGAAAAGGGGCGAGGCATTATAATCATAAAAAAAAAAGAGAAAATATTTTATGGAAAATTATTGTTTAGGACTCGCAACAAAAAAAAAAAAATGCAATTTGAAACATTTAAAACTAACATGGATATTCTTTCTTGTCCCCCTGCTATTACGTGGCTAAAGAAGTTTTCAAATTAAAACTAAAATGAAATACTATATGAAGGGTTATCCATAATTTTCAATTGTACGTCAGAAATAGTCGGTTACCTTATGGCCAGAGCGCTCTGGTAGCCAAAGTTTTCGGGAAACTTCTTATGCAGTGAAGCAGAAATCAGTAGAGTTATATGGCTGGCAGTACGATCTTTTTCTAACTCCATACTGTCGAGTTCATAAGCTTCAATACCAGGCCAAAAAAAAAGACATACGACGCTAGGAACTATCGGCAATGCTGCTTTTATGAGCATTTCCTAAAAAATACATTCGAATGATGCTCCATGTTACGTTTTTACCTTTTCAGAACGTGTAAAATATGAGCTTATAGATTGCAAATAAAATAAAAATAAATTCGTGTTGTTAGTTTGCATTAAAATTCTTTATTATTCGCACAATTCTGTGTACCACTGTTCACAACTTGATGTAAACAACAACAATTGCTTTGTTTGTTATTCCCTTTGCATAAACAATAACTATTACTAGACTATTGTTCAACAGATCTTTGTGACGGAGATCTTTAAACCACGATTACTCTCTTCAAACGCATTGCGTCTTCACACTAGACTGACTGAACTTCACTAACTCAGTCGCCTGCTTTACCTTGCTTTTTATATGGTAGAGTAAACAGTCTGCTGACTGTTCTTGAAGACGAATGTTCATTATTTCGCCTTCTGTAAATCTCTATAAATGTAAACATCGTTGCGATGCAGAGGCTTGAGTACTTCTCTAACGTTTTCAAGGCTCTTCTAATATCTTTATAACAGTGAAATCGGTCGATTATGAAGGCTTTTAATGTCTCTTAATTTCTCGAAATGAAATCTCTTTTTAGTCATCAAATTGGGAGTCAGTTTGATTTATTTTTAGGCGTTCGTTGGTTGTTGAACAATCCATATTTGTAATGAAAGAGGTTTTGAAACCTTTACGCGTTTAACTTAATACTGTTTAAGTATAAAATTATAATGTTATATCTCCTTCCTTTCTATGTATTTAATTTCTTTGTTTCTTTCTTTCTGTTGGATTTTTAGTTGACAACTTAAATGTCTTTTTAATGTTTTGAGCTTTTAAGACTCTTGTCTATAGACGACATACTTGAGTCGTTTATGGGGTATTTGCCTTCTTTCAATTCTATCTTTTCAATTCTCTTTAGAATTTTATCTCACAATGCTTTCCTTTTACCTTTACTTTTAAAAGAAGAGGAACAAGAGGAGGGCCATGTAAATAAAATAATCATCAACGTGATGGGTTTATAAGATCTTTTCCTTGTTTTCCAACCTGTAAGCTGCATCATGCTGCAGCTTAAAGTGTTTACAATTAACGTTGCTTTCTTTCTGTTCACAAATATTCTATGAAATCATAAAAAGAAATAAAATTTTTAACCTTTAGATGATTGAATCGGAAGGATATGGATGCCAAGCAATTGTCATTTATTTGCAAATTGTATTAGACAATCTAAAGAGTCCTGTTGTATTCATTTCAAGGCATTTTACTTACAAAAGAAAACACAATTTTTGTGTCAAGGTTAAGTATTTTGTTTTATTTTATAAAACTCGCATATCATTGAAAATGAATTTCAAATATGGTAGTAGAAAAATTAAAATTTTTTAAATAATAATTTAAAATGAGGGCGAAATGAAATTGAATTCATTTTCACACCAAAATAAAAAATAAAATAAATTCCTTATAATCGCCTTAACATATTAATTCCATCTCTCTTTGGGTTTAGTTTTCAGCCACAAAAAATTTATTATTTATGGCTTAACAAAACCTTTCAATCCCTTTATCTATTCGAAACTCCATTGAAATTTTGCTTACCCCAACGGTTGGTCGCCTAATAAAAATCAATCAATTTGATGTGGCGGCTGCCAACCTGACCCTAAAATGCAAATACGGAAAAGGTTTAAATTGCTAATGTATTGGTGCGTGTTTGGTTGTTCTCTGGACAGATTACATTTAATAAAGCCAAAATACTTGACACTGAAATTTAAATTCCTTTGCCGCACCGCCCATAAATTTTTAATCTTAATTCAACAAAAATTTTCCAACGAAATAAATGCCAGCAAATCCTATGGAAATTTGCATAAATTTTCCTACTTTTTTTTTCTGTGGCATATTGTCTGTACTTGCCTAAGCAGGAGGTGGTAAATGTCAGTTAAAGTAGCATTAAAAATAACAGAAAAAAGAATTGAAAGTGATTTATGGTTAAAAGGAAGAAAGGAGAAAAAAAGGCTTAAACAGATATTGAAATTAGACACACACTTTTGCAATAAAAACAGAATATCAAGCAAAGGATGCGTAATAATTTAGCACTCCTAGGTTGAAATACTTTTCACATACAATTCATGGCATTGAAAATCAAAATTATTTTCTACCTTCTACTGGCTAACAGCTAAAGTCGACTACTCACTTACTTACTGAGTCATCTGAGCTGGGGTTTCTGAGCCATGGTTTCGAGTCTACAAGTCTACTTACTTACTTAATTAGTCATTAAAACCCATCAGTCAGAATTATGACGTAGTTTGTCACACCACCTATGTTGTTTGTATTAATTTTATTTATGAGTGGCGGAACCTACGGATTTATGTCGACAAATTTTTGAGAAACTTTCCTTGGCAATTTTATTTTACTCCCAGAGTTTTTATCAGAACGCTATTAAGGGGAACTCATGATGTAATGTCTTCATCAGTTGTTGCCTTATTGTTAGGCAGTTAAATAGGTAGGAGTGGTAGCTTTGATACGAAAAGCCCACTAGAGCACGCATAGTGGCCCGTTTGTGATGCCACAGGCAAACGCAGTCCATGTTCTGACCAAGTTTCTCCAAACTAGGAAAGAAGTTGGTCAGCGCCCGGGCTGTCTATTAAGAACACGGCTTCATACTGTTCTCTCTCTTGATTCTCTCTTGATTTTAATTGCATAAGATAGGAAACGTTCTAATCAACTATCTAAATTAGATCACAAGGACATCTCTATCGCTGTGTTGTTGTGTAATGGGTATGCATAAGAAGGGAGTTCTTTTATTTCCAAATGACTTCGTTAGAGCATGAATATCGGTTGAGGAAGGAAAAAGTATTGTGCAATCCATTCGTTATTATCCGCTTTTCAATCAACGCAGACTTCCCTTAATTTGTTCATTCTTCTTCTATAATCTAGCCGAACTATCGTTAATAAGTATCGAATTAGACACATAATTCTTTACATTTTAGTCGGGCTTTTAGCTTCATTCTTATGGAGTACCTGGTCAGTTAATCCGGACTTATCAATTAGCTTTCTATGTGGTATCACTACGTTTTGCCATATGTACCAGAGATCAGCAATGAGTATGTATTCAAAAAGATGAGTAGAATCGAATCATACTCATAATATCTGATACTTATAAGCATTCATACTTATTTTAATATCATGTAACCACTCTACTCATATTCAAAGTTTGAAGTGTACTCATCATATTCATACTTAACAACACGTATGATGTTATTGATTCCGACTCTCCATAACTCAACATATATTAGGTCTAGGTTTAGGTCGGAGTGATAGCTCTGATATCACAAAGCTCACTTGAGCACGCATAGTGGCCCCTTGTGATGCCACGGGTGAACGCAGTCCCTGTACTAACCAAGTTCCACCAAAATCAGGGAAAAGGAAGAAGTTGGTCAGCGCAAGGGCTGCACAACAAAAGCACGACTACACCGCACTAGAAAACCAGCCAGAAAGTTTGATGAACGAAGCTACAGCTGTGTGAAATATAATAGTAGCGCTGTATTAAATATATTTTACTTAAGTAAAAAAATTAATTTTTATTCAAGTTAAAAAAAGTTTGTTATTACATTTTATTACCACAAGTCTAAACTATTGAAAAATATAAAAACTTCAAGGCAAATATTAATTTTCCTAAGAAAATGATGCTAAATTGTTAAAAACCCCAAATATTTGGCGTGCAAAAAAATAGTAGTAGCATTAGAAAACGTATCTGCAACAAAAAAATGTTGTCACAAGTGATTACTTTTGTATCTTATTTTGTTAGATATGCCTTAATATTTACTCGAAAAGCCCTTATTGGTCATTACAGCTGTGCAACGCCGCGGCATTGAGTCAACTAAGGATCGGCACCTCTCGATAGGAATACGTTCTCAAGTTGACCTCACAGACGCCCACAACTCCTCTATATTTGCCGGCTTATCTTTAAAAACACCTTTTTTACATCGCCCCTAAGATGTTCAATTGGATTTAGGTCTGGGGGCTGAGTCGGCCATTCTAATACCTCAATTTTATTTTCAGAAAACCAATTTTTTGCCATTTTACTGGTATGTTTGGGAACACCCATTTAAGCGGCATATCATATTCTGCATAAGGTAGCATGACAGTTTTTAAAATTTCCACATGCATTGAGGAGTCCATGTTGCCTTTAATCCAAAATATGGGTCCTGTACCATTATAAGAAAAACAACCCCAAACGTTAATTTTTGCACTACCATGCTTCACGGTCCTCATGACAAATTTAGGATCGTATTCCTTGTTCTTTGGTCTTTTTACATATTTTCTGGTGTCAGGATTTCCAAAAAGAACAACTCTGGAGTCATCTGTCCACAAAAAATTGCGCCATTTCGACGGAGGCAAATCAACGTGAAATTTAGCAAATTTAAGTCTGTTGCGGACATGTCTTGAATTCAGCAATGGTACTTTCCTTGGACTTCCACCACATAAATTGTCTTTAATTAGATGTCGGCGAATAGTTGAGGTATGAACATCAAGCTTCATGTCCTATTTTATCTTTGTAGAAGTAACAAATGGGTCTGATGATACCATGCGTTTTATTCTTCTTGAGTCGTTGGGAGAAATTTTTGCTTTGAGTCCGCGAGTTTCTGGCTTTTATCAAAATTTTTTGCAATTTGCAATAACCGTGGGGGAACGTCCTACAATATTTTGAATTGTGGGCGTCTGTGAGGTCAACTTGAGAACGTATTCCTATCGAGAGGTGCCGATCCTTAGTTGACTCAATGCCGCGGCGTTGCACAGCTGTAATGACCAATAAGGGCTTTTCGAGTAAATATTAAGGCATATCTAACAAAATAAGATACAAAAGTAATCACTTGTGACAACATTTTTTTGTTGCAGATACGTTTTCTAATGCTACTACTATTTTTTTGCACGCCAAATATTTGGGGTTTTTAACAATTTAGCATCATTTTCTTAGGAAAATTAATATTTGCCTTGAAGTTTTTATATTTTTCAATAGTTTAGACTTGTGGTAATAAAATGTAATAACAAACTTTTTTTAACTTGAATAAAAATTAATTTTTTTACTTAAGTAAAATATATTTAATACAGCGCTACTATTATATTTCACACAGCTATATATCCTTGATATCAATAGATGATAGCTCCGTTAAGCTAACAAAGAATGGGGAGCCAAATAACCTATATCTAAACCTAGCAAGAGACGGGGACTGGCAAAGAAAGTGAACAACGGTCTCCTCTTCCTCAGTGGACCTGCATCCACGGCAGAAGTCGTTGAAAGGGAGCCTCATTCTTTCCGCGTGTCTACCCATGACGCAATGACCTGTAAGCACGGCCACTGTAGTCGAGATGACATCATGACCAAGACCAAGTAATCGGTTGGTACGCCTTCTATCCATCTTGGGCCAGGTGAGTCTAGCGGTGGAGCAGGACTCCTCATTGACCCAGGATAGGTCAACATATATACGCAGTGCAAAAACAACTAAGACTGTAAACTTTGATGAATGATTCGAGTTACTCGAATAATTTATAAGTATTATAAGAAGTATTTTTCTAAAGTTATGAATCTAAATGAGTAGGCTGATGAATCAAACCTATTTCGAATGGTATGAGTTTGATGTCAACGTTGGACGCATACTCGTTGCAACCTGTACTTATAAATCAACGGTGTATTGAGTGTGAATGAAGCAATGAGCAGAAAAATTTCAATATTGTTCAAAATTTCATGAGTGCTTATGAGTAGCGAAAAAACGATTCGTTGCTGATATCTGATATATGTATATGCGAGATAAGATTTAATATTTTAATATTTGTCCTATCCTATCTTATGAGAGCCGAGGAAGAATTTTTTTTTATTCTTATTATTTCATCTTCAATACAATATTGTTTTTATTTAATTTTTTTTTTTAATTTTTTTAATAATTTCATATTAAAATTGTATTTGAATTTTTTCACTGTTTTAAACATGATGCCACAATTATTTGTGCACCTTAGCGTATGATGAATACTTAATTTTAATTTCATAATAATCATACGCACCCACTACTCATGGCAAACTCAAAAGAGCAGCCAACCAACAACCAACGATGCATATTCATTCAATGTTTGACATTAAAAAATAAGGAAAAAAACATAGAAGAAGAGTAAAATATAAAATAAAAAATGGAAGAAGAAGAAGAAAAATAAATAAAAAATAAAAGCTGACTTGGAAAATGAAAAGAAAATGGAAAATTGAGATGAAATACTTAAAAAAAAGCCGAGATAAAAATCTATAAAATAAATGCACTTCGCCTATAAGTACTCATATAAGAACAGCAACTTAAATCCGTAAACTTTTTTCCCACTTAACATAACTAATTTAATACAAGTTGTTGTTGGCATTCTACGCTCATATGTATTTATTTTCTGATCAATGATTACAAGGAAACAATCCTTGAAAAAGCTTTTGTTACTTGCTCAAGTCTCAGTTATAAGATTAAATTGAAAAATTATTTAAAAACAATAATAAAGTTATATTACCCTCTCCCCTCCCTTTTATCTTCTCATTTCCCATGAATTTTGGCCAACCTTTTTAACTTGCATGTGCCTGTCTATGCTAATACTGTACTGTACTGATGTACTGATGCTAATGCTAATGGATAATGGTAGTGGTAGTGGGTGGGAGATGTTTGTTGTTTGCTTGTCTATTTGTTTGCTTTTTGGTTGGTTGGTTGGTTGGTTGAATAGCACAATTGTTGTTTACATAAACACTACAATATTGAGGTTAGGTTAAGATAAATTATGTAAACTTTACTTAGCGTAAAAGATATTCCTCTTCTCATGCATATGAAATGTAAACATATGGTTTGGAGATGACACTCTCTATCCTCTTTCCACTTACACTTGCTATCTCTTGCTAGTTATTGCTTTCTCTTTTTCTCTCTCTCTCTAGCTCTCCTCTATTTTACATGAAAATTATGTAAATTATCTGTAATATAAAGATGAAATTTTCAAGTGTTTTTGTCTCTATGCAAGTATGTGTGTGTGTTTACTTTACATGTATGAGTATTAGTTGTAGCAGTAGTAACAGCAGTAACTGTTATTAATATTTTACATGCTTGTGTAAACGAGTAAACGAGTAAATTTTCGTGCGGATAAATTTTACACACATACACAAGGCATCATGAGACTGATGATAAAACCGTTCTAAAATATTATCCATCTATACACACACACATAGAGTGTTAGTTTGAAGCGTCTATTTTAGTAATTAAGTGATACAAAATAATAAAAAGGGAAAAGGGTGTAGGTGGTGTCAATAGAAAGGGGGTTCATTTATTAAAGTAAATGAAGCAAACAAATCGATAAGAATGCTGCAAAAATTTAAATGAAATCAGGACTACAAAAAGCACAAAAAACAGGGAAGCTACTCTATACTCCACATGACAATCCATTTCAGGCAACTTTTAATTGATTTGATAATTAAACTTCATTTAAAACTGAAAGCGTATTTGAGAAGCGTTACCCATTACATTTTTAATTCAGTGTTGGAAAGTAGACATTTTGGCCTTAAAATTTAGCTGTCACTTACTCTCCTTATCATTATGAAATCGAAATGTGTTTTGTAAACAAGTGACCTGAAAACAACCTCAAAATTATTACCATTTTTGCTGTCCACGAAAATGTTATGATGATGGCCGAGATAGTTATGATGATGATGATGATGGTGATGGCCAAATCAATATCATACGTATACCGTATTTAGGCCATTTTGTGATATTCGATGACATAAAAATCAACTTTTATGTCGCTTGATGGGCTTACTTGACCATATTGCCCGTATTTAAAGGGGCTAAAGGCAAATATTTCTTTTTTTCCTTTAGAAAAAAACAAAACTTTAATGTAACATTTTATATACAATTTATAACTGTGTTGAAGTGTATGTCCATGTGTGTGTGTATGATATGTATTCATTTACTGTTTTTGTTACATTTAATGGGGGATTTTTGCTTTTTAACAAATACTTTAGTTGCCTGTCATTATTTGTCACTGCAAAATTAACTTGTTAAAGCAAGAATGACAGACAGGCAGGCAGGCAGGCAGCAACACAAACAATTATAACTGCAAACAAAATGCCAGATAGCAGCACAGATACAACAAAAGATAAGAGAATGACAATAAAAGCAAATAAAATAAAACAATCATAATAATTGTAGACAACAAAAACAACAACAACAACTACTACATCATATACATATACATATACATAGAATATCTGGGTTATTTCGCATTCAAAAAAAAGAAGAAAAAAAATTTACTCTCCAAACATTTTTTATTTTGAATGTAAACTAGAAAGAAATCATAGAACATATGTAAATCATAGAAAAATTTTTAAAAATTATTTTCAAATTGTATGGAAAATAACCCATATACTCTCCTTTACAGTGTGCTAGACTTGCTCTCTTACATATGTAGTATGCGTGGGAGTTTATTTGAAAACAAATAAACATTTCAGCTTAACAGGATACAATTACGCTTGCAAACATACCCGTACACATTCATGCAGTCATATTTATTCTATGAATATTTATGTATGTATGTATGTATGAATTTCTCTTAAAATAACTATAGACTGTGTTGGTGTTGTTGTTGTTTTTGTTTTTATTTTTATCAGCATCAGTCAGGAACAGCAGGCAAAATGCCACTTCATCCAAAATATTTTATACAACATGACACAAAAGAGAGAGGGGGTTTTCATTTCCCTTGTATCATTACCAACACTACTACATCTACGACTACTACCACCCATCCAACAACAATAACAACTATAGCATACAGTCTAGGCGTAACATAAATATTGTATGAGCATTTTCTGGTGTTTATTTTTCCCACGAATCTTTATTTCGCTCTCTCTCTCTCCCACTCTCTGTCTCTGTCATAAACATTAATTACGTTTTATAATAAATTATGAGATTTTCTCCTCGTTTCTATGGCAGCGTATGTTGAGCACAGACTCGTGCAATTATAAGCGACAAAGTGTGTGTGATAGAGAGTGAGAGGGAGAGAGAGAAAGAGAGAGAGAGAGTAGTAAAGGGCAAAGGAATGGCTTTTCACAAACAGTGGCAATAAAATAACTTAATTATTAAGTACACTAAGGGAAATACAGGGTGCCGGAAATTTATACTAGGCGTATGCCTGAAATCGTATTGGAGAATAGAATTTCTGAAATATTTTTAGGGCAAGTAAACGTTTTGAAGCATTCACTAAAAGAAAAAGGAATTACACTGTATCCGTTTAAAGATACTGAACAGAATTACTGTATACTCCATCCTTCAGCCTATTAATAGAGATAAGTCCACCCAGGCCTATTATAATCCTTAAAACCATTTTAGGTATCATAGGGAGTCAAAGTATATTCTTTTTAATAGGCATTATCCTTGATAGCTGCACCATTGCTCTTCGATGAATAGAAAAAGCTTAACCAACGATTACTTACTTACTTAATTAGTCATTAACAACCCGATTAACGGATTTCGGCGCCTCTGATTCTTGCACGCCTACGCTAGTTGGTCACGTCAATCTATTACAGGGCTTCCTCGATTTGGTCCTTCCAAAGCAAATAAGGTCGTCCTCTTTTGCTGACTTTAGTAGATCCCCGCATCAAATACTTTACAACATCGTCGGAGTATCCTCCTCCATTCGAACGACATGGCCAGGGCAGGGCAGCCGCTGGATGTCAATACGCTGCATAACGACTATGTCGTTGAGGAGTTCATACGGCTCACTGTTGGATCGGATGCGGAAATCATCGCCAACTCGTACTGGTCCGAAGATCTTACGTAGGACTTCTCTCGAATACTCTTAAGGCTGCTGCATCAATTTCCATGCCTCTGTGCCATAAAGAAGTACGGGCAGGATGAGCGTCTTGTAGAGTATTAGCTGCAAAGAACGATTAGATGAGAATAATATTCCGACTCTAGATACTTCGAGTCGCCGTGGTCTAGTAGGTAGTGTGTTGGCTTATTAGACGAAAGGCCAGAGTTCGAATCCCAGGTCAGACATCAAAACGAAAATATGAACAATTTTTCTACGGTGACTTCCTCTCAGCAGATTCCGGGCAAAAACTCTGAGAGTAAAAATTGCCATGAAAAGCTTCTCAAAAAAAATCTGTCGTTCGGAGTCGACTTTAAACTGTAGGTCCCGCCACTCATGTATAAAATTAACGCACACAACATGAGTGGTGTTGAGAAGCTAGGCCGTAATCCTGACTGAAGGGTTGTAATGGCCGATTATGTATGTATGTATGTAGATACTTCGAGAGTTTATTTAGTTTCACTTTAATTCATAAAAAATATTCTCCAATATTTGCCCATTAAATCTCTAACACAGCAAAATGAATATTTTCCATGTTGTAGGAAATTTTATATTATTTTTCTGTACATTAAAGTTAATTTCCTTTGCCTTATAACGGTTTGTAACTGTTACATTGAATTTAACGCTTACTACGCTTACGGTTTCTACACGTATTGCGTATTTTGTTTCGTAGAAAAAATAAATCCATCAACCATGGGTTTGCATGTGCAAAATGGCATCGCATTTGCTTTGCCTAGCAACGCTATACTGAGGAAACCAAATAAATTATTTGCGAATAATTTTTGTAATTTCCTTTCATGGTTGCTTGCTATTCAAATATACAAACATATGTATGTGAGCGTAAGTGTATAGAAAAAAACGTATAATTTGCAATCCCAACCCCCATATATTTAATTTATATGGTCACGTAAATGTATAAAAAACGCTTACAGGTACTCAAAAAAGAAAAGAAAAAAAAAAACAAAGTCAGAGAAACATTTTTTGTATGATTTATTATACAAACCATCTATCAAAAACAAGGCACACTCAATTCAAATGCACGCATATTGCACTTGCACCCACACATACACATACACTTAAAAATGGCTGCCTTAAGTAGGCATTTGTTATTATTTATTGTGTGGGTGTAGTATGCTCTCGTATGCAACTTTTATTGAACCAAGTGGCTGGCAACATAGTTACTCATGTTTTGTTTCAAACAACCATGAGAAGGAAAGCGAGAGTGAGAGAATGGTGGAGCCTTAACGGTGTAAAAAAAGGAAGTAGAATGCATGCAAATAAATAAATGTAATGTAATTGCAAATAACGTGGCTTAAATGTTGGTTATTTATTATGTTTATCAAAATTTATTGCACACTTTTTATGCTTACACTGTTGCTGCCACTCTCTCTCTTTCTCTCACTTAAATCACAGGCTTTTGTTTTATAAAAAAAAAAAAAAAAAATACAACGTAAACCCACACGCATGTGTATGTATACAATTGAATACTTGTTTGTATTTAATATTCTTGTGTTTTAATTGTAGAACAACAATTTAACAACAAAAACAACAGCAACAGCAACAGCAAAAAAAAAATCTCTTCAAAATGTTTAACAGTGTATAAAATAATTAACACATACAAAAACTATATGCCAACAACATACACGCATACACACACTGGCTCACAAACCAACAGGCATACTTTACAACATGTTTTAAATAATTTGTAGGAGAGAGCCAAAATACCACACACACAGCAATATCAACTGAATGGTAAAGAGAGACAGAGAAAGAGATAGAAAGCGAATGGATATACATATGCAGAAGAAAATGTATGATGGGGGAGGGGATGAAAATGTAAAAATTTGCAAAACATGCTCCTCTTAAAAATTTAGAAAACCGTAACAAATTGGTTTCTTTTTTTTTAATACAATTTTCGTTGTGTTGTTTTCCATTCTTTTAATGCATTTTTCTCTTGTATTTTCCTCGAGTTTTTTCTTCCATTTTTTTCTCCGGTTTTTTTTTTCTTTGTATGCGAATTGCCACTTGCAAAAGTTTAATTTGATGTCACAGCCTTTTGACCCAATTACATTCAAAAACTGATAACAATTATGCTGCCAAAAAAGAAAAAAAAAACAAGAAAGTGTTGAAAAAAAATTACAATTAAATTCTGCAAAATAAGTACATTTTGAAAACCTAATGGAAGGAAATTAAATCATTTCGAATGCCTACAAAAACCTGTAAAGCTGGTGTTTAGTTTTAATATAAATTCTTTATTATTCGCACAATTCTGTATGCCGCTGCTCACAACTTGATGTAAACAATAACAATTGCTTTGTTTGTTATTCCTCTGTTTATAGCCTTTGCATAAACAATAACAATTATTAGACAATTATTCGACAGATCTTTGTAACGGAGATCTTTAAACCACGGTTACTCTCTTCAAACACACCGCGTCATCACACAAAACTGACCGAACTTCACTCTGTAGTCGCCTGCTTTGCCTTGCCTTTTATATGGCAGAGTAAACAGTCTCATCAATGTTCTTGAAGGCGAATGTTCGTGGCTTCGCCTTCTCGAAATCTCTATAAATGTAAGCATCGTTGTTTACATTTATTACTGTAGTGTTTGTTGTTGTATTTTTGTTTACTTGTTTACCATTTTTTATGTTGGTGTTTGTTGTTGTATTAAGCAGTACAATAGTTTGTAAACAGGTTTGCTTACTGCATTGTTTTGTTTTTGTAGCATTTGTTTATAATTTTAATGTAAAAGCGAAACACCAGTATCTAGATTTTTCATTTTCGTAACAATACGTTGTAATTTCTTTATCTACATTATGGAATCTTGAGGTTACTGTCTTTGCCCCTTCAGTCATTGTAAGTCGTTGATATTTCATAGAGGTGTTTAATTCTGAAAGCAAAGGACAGATTTTGTGGTCCAAAGTACGAATATGATGTTGTTTCTGGCAGGTTAGTTCAGATTAAGAAGCACCATCCAACCAAGGTCAGAAATTTGGCCCACTGTGTTTCCATAATTAATACTCAAGCCTGGAGTCCAACATTGACTTCAGTACTTCAGACAAAAAAATGTGTAGTTAGTTATTGCTGCCTCTTCTTGACAAGAGTTTATCAGCAACACGTGTTGAGAAAAATTTGTTTTTCCTTCGCCTTGAGCACACAACTACTGCAGAAATCATTCGAACGAATGGCGAACCCATCGCCACGAGACAATCAGACACCTATGTCCTGTAACAAGCTAGGGGTTGTGAAATTTGTGTCACAATCTATATCCCGGAACTTAGAAATAGTAACCTTTCAGTAACATTAGACGAAGTCTCACTTCGAAGTTATGTTCGCTTGGGGCTTGATCGCAGACTGAGTGTCCGTTTAAAAGATTCACAGAGAAACTTCCTCCATCCGACAAGCAATGCCTACTCTGCTCAGGCACAGCCTACTCTGTCCAACAGTTTGAAGCCATCGGTTTACAAGGTGCTGAACGTTAGAGCGATAACCGCCTATGATTCTTTTTCATTTGACCTAATAAAAAGGACATCAAAATATTGCTTACAGATAGAACTGTTTTCCCCTTTAGTGTTCTTCTCTAAAATGAATGTTTAGAAATAAAAGTATTAAACATAACGGTAACTAATATTTTCAGTGTTAACTAATTTTCGTAGATTCTTTGTGGCTCGAAAAAGGAATAGAAAACAACATGACGCCTTGAAAATTACAACGAAAAGACTGCCTTCTTTATACACCAACATAACTGGAGCCATTTATACTAGTACTAGTACTAGAAATTTTGGTAACGCCTTCGTTATTATAGAAACACGTACATACTTTTCTTAATTATTTCAAATATTTTCTTTAAAATATTTTCTTTTTTCTTTTTTCATTTTCCATTTTCCCCATCATTAATTTAGCAACACTTTTGGAATGTTGTCAACTTAATTGAAGTCTCATTACCACTCTTGAGACTCGTTACCATTTAAATAAGTAGGATCGTTGCGTTTAAATTTTAAATGCATTTCAATCTCCTCATGTGCCTTTAATTTATTTCGTTTTCTTTTTTCGTACTTTCTCTTTTCGGTTCGTTTAAATTTTAATTCGTTTATTTATATACAGACAGTACATCGTTTTTTACGCCTTTATATGGTGTTTTCAACGCGTATAAATATTATAATTGAGTTTCGGAACTCATTTCTTTTTCGCAGCTGCTTGACATTGTTTTCTCCTCTTTTGTGCTGTATTTTCTTTATCGTTTAATTACCCAAGAAACTATTGGGATTTAATTACTCATTAACTGACTTTCTCTCTCTCTGTGCGCTCTCTTTCTTTGTCTTATTGTCTTTGTAAGTTTTTTTTTGTATTTGTAAAGGACATACAAGAAAAGAGATTTATTTCATCATTCGTTTTGTATGCAAATATGGTTGAAAAAATAAGATCAGGGTTAACGGTTCAAGAGTGGCAGTAATATAAAGAGAGCTTGTGTAAAGGCTTTGTTTACATTATGAAGATTAACTTTATTAATTACAAATATTCCTTATCTTTGTAGTTGTATTTGTATTTGTATTCATTTAAGAAATTTACTTTTTTATGTTTTCTTTTATCATTTAAACATTTACTTGACTGTTCGCTCGAAATAAAGCCGCAGTTTCCTTAATTTAAAGAATTTAATTTAATTTAAGCATGAAAAACTTTATTAATTAAAGATATTCCTTATCTTTGTAGTTGTATTTGTATTTGTATTCATTTAAGAAATTTACTTTTTTATGTTTTCTTTTATCATTTAAACATTTACTTGACTGTTCGCTCGAAATAAAGGCTGCAGTTTCCTTAATTTAAAGAAATTTAAGCAAAGAAATCATGCTGCATACTTTTAAGGATACTTTCTCTCTCTCTCTCTCTCTCTCTGTCTTTAAAAATTCTCCAACCAGAAATTTTTGTTTTAAATTCATTTTCTTTCTCTTTTTGGCAGTGATTTTAACATGTTGGTTATATTTTATGCATTGTTGTTTGTTTTTATTGTTGTTAACCGCAAATACATGCAGTTTTTTAAAAGCAATGCCAACAACAATAACAAAAACAGTAATAATATAAAGAAAAAAAAAAAAAAACAATGGCAATCAATGTGGCTGACTTAACAGTAAAATGCGAATTTAACAAACCGTACTGCATTCACAATTGCATACACTTTACATGCATACATGCATACATACATACATGCAAAAGGCATAAACACAATCAACAACTTAACAGAAGAAGAAAATAAGAGACTGACCCAAACAGACTTGCACACCCACACACACCTACACATGCAGAAATACATTTATAAGCAACAGACAGCTGCCAAACGCATTTACACTCGTAATAACTAACGAACAGTATCTGAGAGAGTAAACGAACAAAATGAAAACAACAACAACATCAAGTTAAAGAACAACAGGATAATAACATCTCTTCGAGACTTGCAAACATATTCAGACCGAAAACTATTTATGAGTGTTGTTATGCTAGAGACTTTTGGTTTTATTTGGCAATATGTACCTCTCCTCTCCCTAAACAAGATTTTTAAGCACTCATTTCAAAATCTCATATTTTTACTGTTTTAATCGTTTTGTTTTCGTTTTTTTGGTTACCACAATTCCTAAGCAAATAAACAACAACAACTAAAGGCTGAGACATTAAGAGAGAAAAAATTATTTCTCATCTGATTTGCTGTTTTGTTTGTTTAAATTCGTTCGTATGTAGCATCTCCTACGTCATGTTCGACATGTTTTATCAGCTGTTATGTGCTGTTTTTGATTGTACGTAAATGTATGTATGTTCATGTGTGGTAAAACATTGTACTCGTATGTGTGTGATCAATTTAAAGTGCCTTGTTTTGTTGGTTGATGTTCGTTCCTGTCTGTTGCGAGTGTATCGTTTGTGGTGGTTATCATCGTTTTAAACGCATACAACGTATCCTCTGTTCAATCATCGACAACAAAAAAGAAAAACAAAAAAAGAAGAAAAAGACGAAAACGAAATCGAATGCAGTGCAGTGGTCAGTCGTTATACAGCATAACGCCAATGTTTTTTAAATTGTTTGCGGGTCTACATTTTTAATTCCAATTTCAATTTCTTTATCTCTTGTTTTGTACAATTGCACAATGGCTTGCAAAACATGGGAAATATTGCGGATGGAAAATTGTATTTTCTTTATGTGATCTTTTGTTGACTAAAACCTAAACAGCCTTTATGGACTGTAGCACCAGCTGAGACAGTTCGTACTGCAGAATATTTTCTATGTAGTTTCTGGTGTGGTTTTAAAGCCACGTTACCATGCGAAAGATTTAAAAAAATATTTTCATTCGATTTTACTTTTGTAACACTGAAGTGTCTACTGGTAGACTCAGGTCATTGGCTTGCAATTAGGAATACTTAGTTGTCCCACATCGACTCATATCAAGGCATTCCTCTTTCGACATTTGAGCCACTAGATTTTCTGGCATCAACTAGAAGCATTGTTAGACATTAAAAATCATCTAAAATCGGATCATATTTGCAATATCTGCGTGACGTTAGATTTGAAAAACTTTTTATTGGCATTTGGTTACTCTCAGAGGTTTTGTGCAGAAAACTATTGTAGAGGGATTGTCGAAATAAATAATTTTTTTTTTACATTTTTTAAGAGCATTGAGCTGTAGAGCTAAGAGTAAAAGATTGTTGAGTACTTCCTGTGTAATTGCTCGGCCTTCCTTGGCTGCTATCACAATGCCATTGGCTGCTTGTCATTGCATACCTTCAGGGGCAAATAGAATGTGCATTCGGATGTCATCCAAAGATACCTAGTTCTGCTGAAGTGCTATGAGGGACCTACAGTTACATGAGATCAAAAATGATTTAATATATGTATGGTAGGTGGTACACCAAAATGTGTGTCTTAAAAGCTAACGAAACTGAAAGAAGTGGCCAGCGGAGTTCTTGCTGTTAAGGGCAGCGATTAATTAGAAAGTTTAATTTCAAAAGGCCGTGCAGATGGAAAAAGCAAAGGTTTTGTTTTCATATTTAAGTGAGTTACAGTGTTTTATAAACTAAATCTTTCAAGAAATAATAGATGCCTAGGTAGGTAGGTAGAAGTGGCAGTCCTCTCGATGGAATCATGAGCGGACACACTTAGGCCGCAAACCGGGCCCATTGTGATACCACAGTGCCACATTTCCCCTATTCCAGGAACCACTTGGAGCTTCCGATGAAGCGATTCAGACTGCCAATATCCATGCATGACAGTTCAGCTAGGTCCTCCATGTAGTAGGCACCCAGGTGTCTTTTTCTCCTTTGACAAAGTGCCGGGCATGTGCCAAGTAGATGAAGAACAGTTTCTTCCTCTTCCTCATCTCCACAGCTTCTGCAGAAATCATTCGCGAGGTGTCCAAGTCCAATACGCCTCGCATGCGTTCCTATAATGCAATGCCCCGTAATAACCCCGACAACAGCGCTGAGCCTGCTTCTTTGGAGTTTAAGCAAAGCCGCCGTGCGCCTCCTATCCAGCCTTGGCCAGATTTTTTGCGCTGTTCTGCCCTTATCCGAAGCCGCCCACCTTCTGTTGACAAGGTCCACGATTGCATTGTCAATTATAAGCTTGCAGGTATCCAAAGGGATCCCTAATGTAGAGAATTCATCAGAGGGTTCGATGGTCGTACCCTTTCTGGCCAGTTCGTCCGCTCTGCAGTTGCCGGGAATATCTCTATGTCCCGGTACCCATGTAATACAGACATCATATCGGCTCGCCATCTCATTGAGACATCTGCGACAGTCGTTCACCGTCTTTGAGTTTATTACACTAGAATCCAGTGCCTTGATGGCCGCTTGGCTATCGGAAAGTATGGTGATTTTTCGCCTGTGAACATTTTTGTCCACAATAATTTTCACCGCAGCCTGAATTGCCGACACTTCCGAATAGATGCCTAAGCTGGTGTTTACAACACGGGATCAACAAAATGATGTCTCTTGACACGACTTCGTAGTCTTGTTGAGTGGCCCCGACAAGCAAAACCAATCAATCCAAGTCAATTGCATTCCTTAGGCAATAAAATTGTGACAATTTGTAAACAGTTTGGCTATTGAAAAATAACTCGCAATAGTGCTTTAAGCTCAGCTCTTGAAATTGGAAGATATAACCGAAACCGTATTTAAGTGATTACGTGCTAGCTTACTTATATAATTTCCATTATTTCATTTTGGATTATTTGTCAACACCTCAGGTTATCCCATCTACAGCTGCTACTATTATCGATAGAAAAACACTCAACAAAATACTGAAAGTATTGCAGCCAGAATCTGTAATTGAGTTTTGTGTCAGCAAAAATAATCATGGTAGAGTGGGTTTTTGCCTCGAAATTCAATTCAATTAACAGACAACATAAAGTAATAAAAATAAAACGAAAACGAAAACTGTTCTCCTAAATTTTCATCAACCAAAAAAGTCCATGTGAACTCCATGTAACTCTAAAGCAATTTCTTCATGTTTTTTATGGCGTTTTTTGCTGTTTCTATTGCTGTTGTTTCTGTTGTTATTGTTTTACTTTTACGCTGATTTTTTATTGTTGTTGTTGTTTAGAAAAGTTTTTACTGTGCTGTGTGAAGTAAAGTGAAACAAGGAAAAAAAAACAGAAAAACGAAAGAAAAAAGTCATCAAAATAAAAACGTTAGAAGAATAAAGATTTCTGTGGCACATGCATACATACAAACTCTTTCACATGCTTATACCACCACACACATACATATGCACAGGATATACATATGAATACAAGAAAAATGAGCTTTTCTTCTTCTTCTTCTATTTTACAGTTCCATTTCTAGTTTTTCTGTTTTTGCTTTCTTCTGTTGTTCATGTTGCTCTTTATCAAGAAATATGGGTCAGCAACAAGAACAGCCCTCATCATCACTCATGTTAAAAGCCATTCATTGAATGCATAAAAACAACAAAAATAACAACAACAACAACAACAGCAATAACAATAACAAATACTCGTAAAAGCAACAGAGAAATCACATTCACATTCAGCAACAGCAACAACAACAACAACATTAACGCATTATTTTTTTAGGAAAAAAAGTAAAAAAAAATCTAAAAATACAGGGTGTGAAAAGGGAATTTTTTAGGTATGAAAAGTATTTGTAGACTCGCTATTTGCCAGCTCTCTCTCTCTCTCTGGGGAATTGTTAAAAAGATTTGAGTTCTTTTGCTCATCACTTGCAATTTGTTTAATTGAAATTGCGTACGTTGCCCTGTATTACGCATACATTTTAAACAAGATTTTTAACAAGTTTCAAAGGTATTTGGCTTTCACTTTGACTTGAAGCAAACAAAGTAAAAAAAGAATGAATTTTTTTTCTTAAACACTAGGGAATATTAAAATAGCAGCACCAATGAATTCTGGAAGGAAAAACATAGCTTCTGTTTTATTTATCAAGCCTTTACAGCTAAGCAGGTCAATGTAGGTCTACTATAACAGGTGCTAGGATGGTAGAATTATTGCAAACAGATAGTTAGGTCAAGAGGAGCTGTCAACAATTGGAACCATTTCTGGGAAGAGAGCAACTCCACTTCACCATCATATTGTTACGAAAACGAAACGAAAAAAATCCAGATACTGGTGTTTTGCTTTTACATCGCTTAACATTAAAATTATAAAAAAAAGCTACAAAAACAAAACAATGCAGTAAACAAACCTCATCGTACTGCTTAATAAAGGGTCCGCCAAATAACTTTTTTTTTGAAAATGCTTTAAAAAAAAACTACGGAATATTTTCTCAAATTTCTTTTTTTATTTGAAAGTACAATCCTTCCGGTTAATAATGGAAAATAATTTCATTCAAATGGCTGTCTCGGCTGGCCATGCAATAGCCTACACGATCGGTCCAATTTTTAAGCACATTATCGATTGTGTGCAGCTGTATTTCACCAATGGCTTCACGAATATTATCCTTTAAAGCGTCAATTGTCTCTGGGTTGTCGGCGTAACACTTATCTTTGACGGCGCCCCACAAATAATAGTCCAACGGTGTCAAATCGCAGCTCCGAGGTGGCCAAACGACATCAGCTCTGCGGCTGATAATGCGACCTTCAAAAACTCTGTGGCACGTAGCGCCATCCTGTTGAAACCATATGTTGCCAATATCCTCCTCTTAAAGTTTTGTGAACAAAAATTCGTTCAACATGGTCCGATAACGATCGCCATTGACTGTAACGGCCACTCCTTGCTCATTTTCGAAGAAAAATGGCCCAATTATGCCTCTGGACCAAAATCCGCACCAAACAGTGACTCGTTTTGGGTGCGTCGGCTTTTCAATGTATGCGTGCGGGGTTTCTGTGCCCCAAATGCTACAATTTTGCTTGTTTACATACCCGTCAAGATCAAAATGAGCTTCATCTGAAAAGATGATTTTTTTTTTTGCAAAATCGGCATCTTCTGTCGATCGCAGGCCCACTTAGCGAAGCGAAAACGCATTGGATGGTCAATATTCGTTCAGCGGAAGGATAAAACTAATTATCTGTCAAATCAGACATGAGCTAAGTGTTACCATTCACGAAATAAGCACTAGTTGAATAAAAAGTTTGATGGCGGACCCTTTATAACAACAAACACCAGCATAAAAAAATGGTAAACAAGTAAACAAAAATCCACAAACAACACTACCATAATAAATGTAAACAACAATGGTTACACTAAATTTGGATCATGAGAATAGCTTGCTTAGGATTGTTAAACAGCAATTTGAATGAAAGACTTCACTTTACACCCTCTTCGTCATCATGTTTTCTACTTCCTGTTGCTTCAACAACCTTTGGATTACATTCAAATGGGACGTTTGTGGTCTTTTATGTTTATGTTTTATGGTGTGGTAGGCTCTATTATGTTCATATAAGCTTGCACAACATGGTCCACATTCCTTTTCACTCATTTCCTGTTTGAGTTCTCCTCTTTCTCAAGAGTGATGTGTGTCTGACCTCTCTTAGAGGGCTTTCTAAATGCTTTATTTGGAGGGTGATAGAAACAATTTTTTTTTTTATGATTCTAAACAAATTCCCTGTACTGTTAAACTAGCACACGCAGTTAAAGTAACAATTGAAAACTATTCTTTAAAATAAATTTTAAACAAAAAAAAGAAAGAAAAAAAAAGATGGAGAAAAAACATGAGTAGAAGAGGAAACTCACTGAAAGTGCTGCCATTAACTTCATGTTAAATAAAGTTGATGTTATTGTGTTGATTTCTGTTGTTGTTGTTATTGCTGGCACTATAAAGAACAGCAAATAAACGAGCAACAGTAAAAAGCAAAAAAAAAAAAAAACATAAAAACGCGTAACAACAACAGGAAGACAAAGCAAAGGTGCTGCAACTTACTTGAACAATGCAACAATTTTTATAGGATAGCATGCAACACAAACAACGCAGTGTTCCTTAGTAATTTTTTTTCTTTCTTTAATTTACTCTTCTTGTAAATGCAACAAAGTGTGTGGGAGGAGAGTAACAGGAATTTCTTGCAGGAAGGAATTCCATGTGTTTTAATGGCTAATGGTCTAAGAGTAGCAAAGTGGCAATGGTTTCCTGTTGTTGTAACTGCTACAACAATATTAGCAGTTAGAAATGCAACAACAACAATAACAAAAAAACACACTTTTAACCATTTTAATTCGTTATGGTAGGTGGCACACCAAAATGTCTGCCTTAAAAGCCAACGAAAGTGAAAGAAGTGGCCGGCGGAGTTCTTGCTGTTAATGGCAGCGTTGAATTAGAAATTCTTAATTCAAAAAGCCTTGTAGATGGGAAAAAGGAAACGTTTTGTTTTCATATTTAAACATAGTTGCTTATGATCTAGATAGGTAGGTAGGTAGATAGAAGTGGCTGCCCCTCGATGGAGTCATGAGTGGACTTACTTAGGCCGCAAACAGGACCCATTGTGATACCATAGTTTCACATTCTCCCCTAGTCCAGGAACTACTTAAAGCTTTCGATGAAAAGACCAATACCAATATCCATGCATGACAGTTCATCCACATTCTCCATGTGCTGGAGGTGCCTCCGGGCCAGTGCACAGTAAGTGAAGAACAGTCTCATCCTCCTCCTCATCTCCACAGCTTCTGCAGGAATCATTTGCAAGATATCTAAGACCAATACGCTTCGCCTGCGTTACATTTTGTACATTCTGTTAAACACTTAACAGTGCCACATTGACTCTGACTTATTGACTTATTTCTCTTTTGCAGTTAAATTTGAATTTATCTCGACACTCGTAAAATTTGTTAAGAGGACTTTATGAATTGATGTATGCTTATCAGCAAAATGTTGCTTTTGTTTTATTATTTAAACTACAGCCTTAAATTTGTGGTCGAATTTAAATGCAAATTTTGTCCAACTCTCTCTCTCTCTCTCTCTATCTATCTCTGCGTGTGTGTTTCTATTTATTCTTATTTATTTAAGGTTTTATTCTTCTTAATTTTCTGTATTTTTATTTTCCGCCACAATTTCAATAATGGTTTCGTTTGGTTGGTTTGGTTGGTTGGGCTGATTGTTAATGGTTGGATTATCGGTTTTACATTCATTTTACCATTTAAGAGTTTTGTTAACCAACAACAACAACAGCAATAACAGCAGCAACAGCCTACATATACTCCCAACTAAACAAACAATACAATACAATCATATTGGCAAGGCAATGCAATGCAACAGCAGCCTCACTTACTAGAATTTTCCACATTCACAACAAATTCGATTGTAAGCATTTGTTCATACACAGGAGAGCGAACGAATGAATGAACGCATCATGCATTTTAGATAAAATTTATTTGTTTTTCCCCATTTCCCCTGGCTGTGTGTGTATAAATTTATTGTTAGCAAACGAATTTACTGATAAACACATGCTCTCACTCTCTCTCTCTTTCTGTCTGTCTCACATTTACTTTCTCTCCCTATGGCCATTGTAGCGGAGAATCCTTTTTGTCATCAACATTGCTACCACCATCATCACCATAAACTATTACCAATGCCAGCTACTACTGCTACTACTACCATCACTGTTGGCTCTATTAGTCACTGAAATAATTGAAAATGTTTGCAAAATGCATGAAAAATGGAAAGAAACAACAACAAAACAACACAACACAATGACTCATTGCCCATTAGGCATGTTTTTGTTATTGTTCTTCTTCATGTTTGTATTGTTGTTGACTGTTTGCTGTTGTAGTTGTTGTTGTATGCTTATTATTGTTGTACAATATTAATATTACACTAACACCCTTACATACACATCGTATGTATTGTATTGCTTGGTGTTTGGAGTACACATTCTAAATGTGAATTGCAATTGTGTGTGTGCGTGTGCCCAGCAAAATTACGAATTACTTGTGATTGCAAATTACTTGGGTTTAACGGAGAAGTCATTTCGTGCATGAAAACATTATTAACATTCATAATCCAACTATGGTGGGTGGTCTAGAAAATGCTTTTGGAAAGTCAAACAATTGTATTAGCAATTGGGGTGGGTTTGTAGGAGGATAGATACTCTAGGTCACAAGTGGCCCATTGTGGCAGCATACAACCTTTTAAATCCTCTAATACTGCTTTTATTTAAGGTCAACATAGGTCAGAATACAGCCATATAAATCCAATGAGTCCTTTGAGTTTCCACTCTAACACTTCATTTTACACATAGGAGGACCCGGTGAGGTCCAGCAAGTGCATCTTTTCCCTAAGTCTATGATTCGCTGTATTAAGCATCAAATATGAAAACAGGAGTCAATAACGTTACATAAAGTCATGGCAAAAGTCCTGTATAGAAGGCCGGCAACATCCCTATTACAAAAAAAGGTCACTTAGAGATTCCTTATAAAACTTTCAAAAGTGAATAAGCCGTTCATATTACTATGGAAAACACTTTTTAACCAACCCAATACTCTCTTATAATATTTATAGGAATACAATAAATACGGAGTAGTAAAGAGAATCTCATTATTTTTTGAGTGAGTATCCCAGCACGGTTTTATATCCTCCTTTCGAGCCAAGTGTACACTCTTTAGCAGACATTGATTTTGTTGAAGGAAATCTGCTTTTACCGAGGCGAATATTAGTACCAGACGCAGTTGTTAATCAAAAAGATGGATCCGTATCACAAAATTTACTATCGTTCTACTTAGCTTACTACTGTCTTCTAATGTACAACAATTTCTCTCATATGGTTCCTTATGGTGCGGGTCGGAGTTATTCTCGCTTGAAATTGCCATAAGTGAACCACTCTTTCATTAAGTGATGTGTTTGAAGTTTATCTGATAAGGAATTGAATGGATTTCTTTTTACCACACCTTAGCAATGGCTGTAAACATTTATGTACAAATGTGCGTATAAGTATTTGCTTTTAACAAATACATACATACATACGTATTCATTGAAGAAGTATTTGAACAATTGCATAACAAATACCAACTCAAACTACTTTTAATAAGGATGGAGGGGGGAGGTCCCTTATTTGTATCAGAATTACATGTATTGCATACAAGATAATAACAACAACAACAATAATAACAAAAACAACCATACATTATGAGCAACAATAGGGTAATAGCAATTGTATATTGCAACAGCAATAGCAGCAGCAACAGTACTTGCAGCATTATACTGTGTTTGTACATAAGCATTGAAAGTAGCAAAAAGGGTAAATTGTTTGACAGCATAATGAGTTTGTCATTAAATTTGTAACCAAAACCAAAACTTTTGCCCCCCTTTTAAGGGCAACAACACAAATAACGACAAATCATTAGGGGGTTCCAAAAATTAATTGAAATCACACAAGCAAAGACAAAACAAGGCAAGTCAAGGCAAGTAATTTGCCATACTTTGTAGCACGGTTGTGGTAGCTTTAATTAAAGTCTACCATGGCCAGTTTTGGCTTTCAAAACTAAAAATAAAAAAGTTCGCATAAAAAAGCTGAAATAAGTTCATCTCAGCTCATTTTCATTGCTTGTGGGTTTGACATTCAATACAAAACTTTTTCGAAAAAAAAAAAAACGCTTATTGTGTGTAGTTTTTCCCCCCGCTTTTCGCTGCTTAACTCTGCCCCTGTTCTTGTGCTGCAACAACAATAACAAACGAACGAATACCCTGAAGCCAATATTTCAATTAAACGAAAATAAAACCGTTAATGAAAAAACCACGTTCAATTCTGTGAGGAGTACCACGTTTTTACGTGAAACGCATTTTATCTTTCTCTCTGTGGAAATTAAAGACTGTGCGATGATGATGATGATGGTGACTGTAAAAGGATTCTATTGAATGCAATGAGCGTTCAGGAATTTTAAAAGACACCAAAGAAATGAGGTCAACTTCAAAGGATGTGTCATTTTTATATGGAATTCTGAAAGGAAATGTATTTTACTTTAGTTTCAGGACTCCTACATAAAGATGTCAGGAATTGTTTTAGCATGTATAGCAGGTAAAGTCGCCGTAGTCTAGTAAAGGGTCCGCTAAATAACTTTTTTTTTGAAAATGCTTTAAATAAAAACTACTGAATATTTTCTCAAATTTCTTTTTTTATTTGAAACTACAATCCTTCCGGTTAATAATGGAAAATAATTTCATTCAAATGGCTGTCTCGGCTGGCCATGCAGTAGCCTACAAGATCGGTCCAATTTTTAAGCACATTATCGATTGTGTGCAGCTGTATTTCACTAATGGCTTCACGAATATTGTCCTTTAAAGCGTTAATTGTTTCTGGCTTGTCGGCGTAACACTTATCTTTGACGGCACCCCACAAATAGTAGTCCAACGGTGTCAAATCGCAGCTCCAAGGTGGCCAAACGACATTAGCTCTGCGGCTGATAATGCGATCTTCAAAAACAGCGCGCTAAACATCGAGTGTAGCTTCGGCTGTGTGGCACGTAGCGCCGCCCTGTTGAAACCAAATGTTGCCAATATCCACCTCTTCAATTTTTGTGAACAAAAATTCGTTCAATATGGCCCGATAACGATCGCCATAAACTGTAACGGCCACTCCTTGCTCATTTTCGAAGAAAAATGGCCCAATTATGCCTCTGGACCAAAATCCGCACCAAACAGTCACTCGTTTTGGGTGCGTCGGCTTTTTAATGTATGCGTGCGGGTTTTCTGTGCCCCAAATGCCATAATTTTGCTTGTTTACATACCCGCCAAGATCAAAATGAGCTTCATCTGAAAAGATGATTTTTTTTCGCAAAATCGGCATCTTCTGTAAGTCGATCGCAGGCCCACTTAGCGAAGCGAAAACGCATTGGATGGTCAATTGGCTTCAAGTCCTGAACCAATTTGAACCAAGGTCTTTATGTAAAATTCATCTCAATGATGTCTCCGAAATGTTCAATTGTTGAGAACGACGGTGAATTGATGTTGATGGCGCTTCACGCACACTTTCTGCCACAGCAGCAATATTCTCGGGTTTACGCACTGTTTTTGGCTTTTCACGCTTTGGTTTATTGATGAGGATGCCAGTTTCTTTCACTTTTTTCACAAGATAACGAACATACGGAGCTGACGATTCTTCTCTTCTTCCAAAATCCGTACGCAATCTTCGCACACATTCTGCATGATTTTCAAAGTAATGTCGCAATATTTCCCAGCGTTGTTCAAGCGTATACACAACCATATTCGTTCAGCGGAAGAATAAAACTGATTATCTGTCAAATCAGACATGAGCTAAGTGTTACCATTCAGGTTAGATGGCGGACCCTTTAGTTAGTGTGTTGGGTTATTAGACGTAAGGCCTCGGTTCAAACCCCATGTTAGACATCAAAACGAAAAATAAAAATATTTCTACGGCGACTTCCTCTCTGGCAAAAACTCTATGAAAGAAATAAAATTGCCATGAAAAGTTTCTCAAAAATATGTCGTTCTTAATCGACTTTAAACTGTAGGCGCCGCCACTCATGTATAAAACTAATACACCCAGCGTAAGTGAAGTAAGAAGCTAGGCCGTAATACTGATACTGAAGGGTTGTAATGGCCCATTATGTATGTACATATGTATGTATATCAGGTACAGAGGATCTTTAAGATAAGGTTTTATTAAAGATAATGATACTTTCCAAACCATTTACATTTGCCCTACTTTTTTTTTTTGTCACTCCAATAAACTGCCAAAAAAATTACTTGTGACGGTAAATTAAAGCGAAAGGCTTGGTTGACAAAACAAAACCAAAAATGATGTGACAATAAATTTAATCTCAACATTTCAGGCAAATGTTAACACTTTAACTCAATTCACACAATATTAAATGGGGGATGCAGTTAAAAGAAAAATAAAGTCACTTACACACTTACACTTACCCTGATGAACAGTATATTCATCTTATAACACATACATTGTGTGAGTGTGACACTAACAGATAACAATGGCAACACAACAGTTTAGTCTCTTATGTGTAATCGTACTGCTTAGCACATTTTTTTTTTGCTCTCGCTCTCACACACATTCTCTTACTAAAATGTCTTTACGTTACAGTTTTTTTCCTCTTTTTTTTATTTTTCGGAAAATTAAAATTTAAAATTAAGTTCGTAATTTGTTATAGTAACTCAAAGAGAGAGAGAGAGAGCATTAGTAGGAGAGGAGACATTGAGTATACGTATGCATGTGTAAATTTCATGTTTAAAAGTCTACAAGTATTTGTATACTTATTCTAGTATATATACATACATTAAATATATAAAAGCATGTGTATGTGTGATTACGCTTTTATCACTTAAGAGGATTTGTTTGAATCTCTTTTTTTTTTGAGGAGTTAAACACATATATACTCGTACACAAACATGGCAGAGAAAATATAAAATGTACAGTTAAATTAGGAAAAATTTACTGTAATGCGACATTTACAATTACAATCTATTTTTTTTCTCTCTTTTATTGAAAACAGAGAGAGAGAGAGTAATAGTAAGACTATCAGTAGAGATTAACAAACACTCATACATGTAAATAACAATTCAAATAAAATGTGTTTATAGAAGCAACAAAACTTAAATACGAGGGTTGCCAGATAAATCAATTTTTTTAAATAAAACAGGAATTTTTTTTTTGTTTTGTTTCATAAATAAGGAATTATTTCTTTCGCAGAGTTTTTGCCAGAAATCTGCTGAGAATAAATGGCCGAAGAAATATTTTTTTCATATTTTCGTTTTGATGATGTCTGACCTGGGATTTGAACACTCCCTACTAGACTACGGCATAAATAGGATTCATCTCTTGAATGTTAGGCCTAAAAACAAGGATGTCACGCTCACATTATGTACTTAAGATGGATTTATTTTTTATTTTGATTGTATTCACACATTAAATCCTTGAAAATTTATTTCTGTATTGTTTTTGATATTTTCGCCGGAATTGTATTTCATTTTGAATGGCATTATAATTGCTACCGTGCACCACACATATCATATCATAACACTTGCTGTTATTGCTGGAATTTTGTATTCTTGGAAATTTTCTTTTGAAAAGTTTTTCCTCGAATGCTCGTCGAATGTCAATGCAAAAAATAAAAATTCCAAAAATCTATTTCCACATCAGTTTCATTGTAATTCTGGCATACAGTGTAAAAATAACTCTGGTTGGTGTTAATATAGAAACTAACGAATATTTAATCCTTATGAGCTATCAACTCTTCTCTTTTATTCCGAAGAGCAGTAGTTTTTTTTTTGCACTATTCATAGTAGAGAATAACCAGCAAATCTTTAAACATCTCTTTAAATAAAATTGAACTGCAGCTATTAAAAAAATTTAATGCAACGTGTTATAGGGATTAAAGAGCTCTACTACGGACCAGAGATCAGCAATGAGTATGTATTCAAAAAGATGAGTAGAATCGAATCATATTCATAATTTCTGATACTTATAAGCATTCATACTTATTTTAATATCATGGAACCTCTACTCATATTCAAAGTTTGAAGTTTGAAGTGTACTCATCATTTTCATACTTTACAACACATATGATGTTATTGATTTCAACTCTTCATAACTCAATATTTACGCGAATCATAAAATAAATATGAACCGCGTGATAACACTAAAATACTCACTAGAAGGTTGTGTGTTTGCTCTGCTTGCTGCTCTGTCTTTTTTGCTTATGTGTCTGTATTCTTTTTTTTTTTTGTAAATGCAACAATAACTAATGAATGATTCGAGTCACTCGAATAGGCTTATGAATCAAACATATTTCAAATGGTATGAGTTTGATGTCAACGTTGTACGCATACTCATTGCAACCTGTACTTACAAATCAAGTGAGTGAGCATGAATGAATCAGAATACGTAGTTAAATTTCAATATTGTTGACTCACTTATATTCAAAATTTCTTGAGTGCTTATGAGTAGCGAAAAAACGATTCATCGCTGAACTCTGCTACGGACCAAAACATTCAAGCTTCCATTGTCGTGAGAGACAATTAATTTTTTATCACGCTGGTTTCTTACTTTAACCCAAAATTTGAAGGCTTTTCTTACTTAATTGGTCAATACAGCCCTTTAGTCTGGATTACAATCTGGCTTGTCACGCCACCCATGATTTTAGTGTTAATTTTATCCATGAGTAGTCAGACCTACAGTTTAAAGTTGATTCTGGATGGCACATTTTTGAAGAAACTTTTCTTTCTCCCTTACCAAAAAAAAACTATCCTGGAGACCTCTGGCTGATAACAGTGTAAAACACACTAGGCAACAACGTCAATGGGGAATATTCCCCACTATCCTATCAAGTTTAATCACAAAGAACGTTTGTGGCCTTAAAAATTGCAATTCTATGTGGTGGTACATGAAAATGAGAATTTTTATGGTTTGCTGGGTTATAATTTTCTTATTACTTTGAATATAGTATTGTACACTCACTCACACATACATGCACATACACATACGGATGACATGTTTTCATTATTCACTTCTGTCAGTTTCATTTTGGTTTTGATTTTCTTCTTCTGTTTTATTTCTAAATTTGTCTGGTGTATTGTTTTATTGTTTTGTAGTTTATTGTTGTTGTTTTTTTCTGTTTAAAATAAATACTTACTCATACACACACATACACGAATGAATACACAGTTATTAAGACTGTATTTATAGAAAAACATTTTAAAATGTATATGTAAACATGTACAGTATGTATGTGTAGGTGTATGTATGGGGATATATTTTAATATTTATTCATATGCGAATTAAATAGAGCAGAAAATTTCTATAATTTTTTCCCCCCTCTTCGTTTGCCATTCTCATTTCCATTTACTTGATTTTTAGAATCTCATTTTTCCATTTATTCTTGATTACCAGTGCTACCCGTATGAGAGTTTGTTTTATTAGCACAGCATGAGCTTATATGAGCCTTTTTATTTGTTTGTTTAATTGAGAGAAAGCACCACACACACTCAGGGACTAATGTGTGTGTGAGTGCGAGAGTGTAGTGCATTATATTGAGTGTATGTTTGTATGTGTGATTATTTTCTGATTTGGTTCAATTATTTTTAATTATGTGTTAATTAAATTCCTCTCCTCTTTCACTCCCTCCCTATCTCCTTTACTCTCTTTCTCTTACGCTCTTCTCTTTAAAATTTTAATTTATGTTTATAGGTGTGCGTGCTTATGACTGCTGCTATATGCAGTGCGTGCATGCGTTTATGTTGTATCTGCCAGAGAGAGAGCGAGAGAATGAGTGAAATGGCAAGTGAACGTTTAAGTGCAAGTGCATGTGCATTGATGCATTAAATGCCTGACGTTTTGGACAATTACTGTGTGTTCTGATCTATAAAATCTGTTTTAACGATTATTACGGATTAATTGTGTGTGTGTTTGCATGGATTTTATCTGTGATTCGAGCATGAAAATTATTTAAAATATTCGACAAAAACGTTGAACTGCACACAATAGCATACGCAAAGCAGTTAAAAGTCAATGAAATGTTTAAAACATAATAAAAAGTTTAAAGAAATGAATACATTTTTACTGTTTTTTATATTTTTTAAACAACAAATAAATAATAATTGTTGTTAACTATAACTGCAACTAACAAGCAACAACTAACTTAAGAGCATCTATTGAAGAAAATAATTATTTTAAGTTTCTCCCTCTCTGGCAATGTTGAAAAATTCGTTGCTTTTGTACTTTTTTCAGTACTTTTACATTTCAAAAATACCGCAGTACCGCCGCAACGCTTTCAGTACTCTTTTATTTTATATAGCTTGCGCTTTTCAACTATTAATGCATTAGCAACATGTTCAAAGTAACGTTAAAGTTAGAATTAGGCTTCAGCCCCGATTAGCCAAACGTAAACGGAACATACATTCGTTTTTAGAATACGTAAAACATTGAACATGCTTGTCGAACCGTAATGTAATTTCGGTAAAAGCATTTGCATTGCTCTTCACATGCTAAAAACGAACGGATGTAACATTACGTTCCATCGACGTTTGACCAATCGGGGCTTTTACGTTGTATTACGTTCCGAATCAGCTGTTTTTGTCCTGTATGTGAGGAACATGAAAAAGTCCTTAATTTTTGTGTTCCGTGTCGTATGTGTATTAAATATAAATAAATAAATAGTCTAGTAGTTAGTGTGCTGGCTTACTAGACGTGAGCCCACGATTCATACCCCATGGCAGACACCTCCATCAAAACGAAGTGTGAAAAAATATTTCTCCGGCATTTTCATTCTGGCCAAAAACTCTGTGATAGAAATAAAATTGCCACCATAAAGTTTCTCAAACATCTGTCATTCGGAATCGGCTTTAAACAGTAGGTTCCGCCACTCACTTATAAAATTAACACACACCATAATAATAGGTATGAGAAGTTAGATTATAATCCTGATTGAAGGGTTAAAATGACCAATTATGTACATGTGTACGTATGTATGTATGCAAAAAAGTACTTTTTCAGTAATAGTTCAGTATCATTTCAGAATTTCAGTTTTTCAACACTGTTCTCTAGGCTTTCTTATTATCAAAAATTCTCTTTTAATTATATTTGACATACTCTCTGTCTAACTCTCTCTCTCTCTATCTCTCCCTCTCTCTCTCTTATGAAGTGCAAAATTTCATGCTTAAATTTGTTTATTTAACTGCCACTTATCTTGATTGCTTTTGAATTCTGTTTTTATTATACATAGGACAAGAGGCCAACAAACAAACATAATTGCTAGCGTTTCTCTTTTCTTTAAGGCACTAGAATTCTAAATAAAACAGAAAACATTTTTTAAAGATTAAAAGGAATTTTTAAAGATGCTCTGCTCTCTATGCTGTTGTAGTGTTTAAATAATTATGACTCGTTAAACTGTAAACTGTGAGCGTATAAAAATGAGTAAAAAAAATGAGAAATTGCTCGTAAAGCAAATAATATTCATCCTTTGGCAAATTTTAAGGATTAAAAAAAATGTAATTTTGGCATAAGAAGATAACAGCGGAGAGAGAATAGACAAGACTTTAGCACTGTCTTAACTGTCTTAAGTAAATTTAACAAACGAATTTCGTTGCCATTTTTAACTAACGAAATATGCTGAAATACAACAAAAAAATACTACGAAATAACTTAATGGACCAGTTGACAGATATTTTTTCCTTTTGCTGGCGGCAATTTGCAGCTTAAAGACAGTTAGTTATACTCTGCTGCCAAAGTATTTACACAAACACCAAGCAGAGTTGCAGATTGACAGTTTTAAAGTATGGTATGGCAGGGTTACCTGGTAACATAATTTAAATGTGACTTTATAATCCAGTACAGCACAGCACAGCACATACTACATACATACTCTTCCTCTCATTATTTGCCATCAATTTTAACTGTGACTAAATGAATAACAGTTAAACCTTGTCTCCCTCTCTCTCTCTCTGGCAATTTAAATGAAAATTCTATTTATTCCAGCACATACCTTTCTCTCCCAACGTTTGCAGCACACAAATATTTATGCTGTGCTGCTAGACGTCACCATCCTCTACTTGGTATTGTTTTGTATCACAAAATGAACATCATGTAGTACGGTCTACAACTCTTTTGCCATTGCTAAGCTTTACGTTAACAATATAAACCAGAAATATGACACAGAAAGCAGTGAGCAGGGAGACAGGAGACGGGGGAAAGCAAACGAAAAGGAGAGTAACGAACTGTGCTGAGCAAAAATGTTGTCAAATATGTACACTGTCATTGTCAGTTTATAAGCAAATAAAACCGAGCGAAAAAATAAAAAAAAAACAAGAAAGAAACTTAACAAATCGTAACACATACTCTTCTGCTTTCTCTCTCTCTCTCTCTCTCGTATAATACTTTCTAGTATTTTCGTACTCTTTCTCTCCTTTGCAAGTAGTTTCAGTTTCAGCACAAGATTTTTAATATTAAAAGCGTTTAACAACATTGAACACAATAAGACTGTATTGTTGATGTTGCTGTTGCTGCTGGTGTTGTCATAGCTACTGAAGTTGTTGAAATCTAAGTTAGACTGACAGTTTGACGATTGTTTAGACATTGTAATCGACGTTGAGTTTTTACAAGATTTTAACGAGATAAAATTGTTATGGCATCTCGGAGGTATGGTGTGGCTGGGCATGGCATGGCATGGCATGGCATGAAGGAAAGCAAGTGTAAAACGACTATGATTTGAAGGTGGTTTACCTTCTGATAACTTTCTTAAATTGAGTTCTTTAAACGTGAAACGTTATTAAAGTACTTGTATTTCGAACAACAGCACCAAGAACTTGTACGTATAGGATACAGAGTAACAGATAATATTGTTACGTTTTTTTATCTTTTAAACACTTTTAAAATATGAGTTCGTAGATTGCAAATAAAATAAAAATAACCTTGGTGTTTAGTTTCACTCAATTTTGTGTGCCACCGTTCACAACTTGATGTATACAACAACAATTGCTATTCTTTATTATTCCTCTGTTGACATCATTTGCATGAACAATAACAATTACTAGACAATTATTTGAAAGATATTTGTAACGGAGGTCTTCAAACCACGATTACTCTCTTCAAACACACCGCGTCTGCAAACAAGGCTGACTGAACTTCACTCACTCTGTCGCCTGATTTGCCTTGCCTTTAATATGGCAGAGTAAACAGTCTCATCAATGTTCTTGAAGGCAAATGTTAATGACTTCGCCCGTAGCACAGTGAGTCTGTTGTCTAGACTATGGCGTCTTCATGCTGAGAGGAGAATGCCAAAGAAAATGTTTCCTTTCTAATGCTTGCTTTTTCAACATGTCCGAGCAGAAATTTTAACTTGAAGCACTCATCCAGCAAATCTACACTCCATCACCTAGACTGCACTGAAACCGGTCTCAACTTGAGTTCTCATATTGAATAGAGCGGTATTGGAAAAAATCTTGTACACTTTATTTATTGTCACACTGTGCTTGTGACTACAAACAATTTAGAGAATATAAGAAAACATTTTAACAGAATTTAACGCTCAACATCAACATCATCGACAATAAGTAGTGAAATTACAAAATGAATCAACTTGAGTAACAGATACTGTCAAGAATTTCAAACAATCTTTACAGTTACTCACCCAGTTACGCACACACACACACACATCACAGAAAAAGAAAAGCAAGGAATAGAACTACTTGACTACATAAAACTACTGTCTCTCTCTCTCTCTCTTTCTCTCTTTTGTATTCATGATATTTACATGGGAAAATATTAAATCAACTTTCGTTGAACAGTTTCTTGGAAAGTTAAACAATTTCAAAGGATGCACAATGGTTGTTATACATTGAGTGAGAGGGTGTTTCTTTGAATTATTATTTAAAAATAAAATCATTTTTGTATTTCTCTCTTACGAGTATTTTCACATGAAAACTGTTGTTTAAGAAAGTATTCCAATTACATTATAAAAGTTTCATACAAATTTGAACTTTAAGTGGCTGGCTTGGGGTTTATTTTCTTTCTTTAATTTTGAATGATAAAACCTGAAATGCATATTTTAATCGTTATTTTGTTTTAGTAACCGGAAATGGTTTGTAATAAAAATTAATTCAAAATCTTTGTCATGATGTCCCCTAGTTAAAGGAGAGTATTTGCAGAAACCTGAACTAAATCGTGATTGACAATTACTTGTAAAGGTTTGGTTGTAAAAGTAAGAAAACCATTATAGCTGAGGCATATTGTGCTTAAGAGTGGTTACTCCAACTGCATGGTGAAATTGAACGCAAAGTATGAATGGATGAAAGACACTTATCTTTTTTCCAAAATTTTCCAATTAGACTTTCCTAAATACTGTTAAAAGCAGAGCAAATTTGGCCAACACAGCATAAATCTTAACTAACACCGGGTTATCCATTATGTGATTGCAAAATGTTTAGTTTATCAAAGCTATCAGCTGTTATATATCTTTCAGCTGAAGTGTCATAAATTTATTATTCTTGTGTAGCACTGGCATAACACCATGACCATACGATTTATTGCAATGCTTTAAACTAGTGTATCCTTATAAGGACACCTTCAAGCCTATTTCCCTAGGTCCTTGTTGTCTACAAGAACGATTCTCTAACCAACAACTGATAGGCATTAATGTCTAACAGCATCTACATATTGGATTCAAAATGTTTTTCATTCTGAAAAAGTATTCTTTGAGGCTATAAATACCAAAGGATCTCAGTTTAATTCCGCTACATGACGTAACTCTAATCCTTTTGTAATTACCCAACAAAAGTTTAGATTGCCTTACACGTCACTTTTAAGGTTTAGAAGGGCCTCTAGCTCTCTTCTTAGTCCTCTTCTTCTATTTTCCTTTCCTTGTGTCCATCCTTCTAAACAGCTCTGCTACACTTTGTAAATATGGGTCTCTTAATGAGCTAAGAAATGCATAAAATTACTTTAAGCCGACTACGATAGTGGTGATTCGAAGGTGGCCACTTTTCGAACAATACAGAGCGATTATGGTCGTCATGCATAATCAATCCACTACGTTAGGAATTTGCGAGTTAAGAAAAGACAAGAAGCGTGACAGATTTACAATTTTAAAAATAATTTAGCAGAGTATACCCTTAACTATGCCAAAACAGTGTCTGGGTTAATTAATTTAAATCATTTACTTTCTTTCTAACCAATCTATGTTTAACCACTTGCAACTTGTAATTCATTTTTATTTCTTTTTAAAATGCCTTGCAAACTACAACTCCTTATATGTCAATCACTTGCTTTTCTTTTCTGATGTTGTAGACAACCAGTCTTTAAGTAAGAGTTCCGTTTCCTTTCGTTTTTTTGTTTTTGTTTCTCTTCTTCTCCTTTAAAAAAATAGTCGAAATATTTTCAAAAAAAAAAAAAAAATCATCAACTCACTTAGCGAAATTAAATGTGTTTGTGTTTGCACAGAATATTGAATCAGAAATACGATACCGTTACCAGAGCGTCAGCCATTGATAAACGGGAAGAAGAAGGAAGAAAACAAACAACAATGAAGGAAATTCTTGTGCTAAAAATAAAACACGAACTGTAAACGAACAGAATAAAAACAACAACAAGAAAATGATGACGATTCCACGACAATGGCAACTAAAATATACCATATACACACACAGACAAACGCTCAAATGGAAATTGAAAATGTTGAATCGAATCAATACACAAATACATATACATACACACACGTATATTCACTTACTCAAACTTTCTAGTCTTACACTATTACTAGGGCTTTGCAAAGAGTTAAAAAACTTTTGCAACAAAATCAAATAAAAAGTATTTGCACACACGTATATAAACATACATACATACATACATATGTATATAGGATTCAAACATTTGTTTTATTAAAAAAAGAAAAAATAAGAACGAAAGAGAGTAAGAGTGTGGAATTATGAAAAATAATATGAGAGATTACATTACATATTCCAATTCAATGTAATGCTATAAGTAATGGCACTAGATTCAGCATTTTGAATGCAATTTTTTTTAATGGTAATGGCAACGCAAGGAAAAAATGGAAAATATCAAAAACAAATCGATTAAAGTACCTGCAAATTCAATTTCAATTTCAACATCAATTTGTTATTAATCGTATACGTATACGTAGTAAGGATTATCTAAAGCTCGATAAAAAGGGTCATCTTTGAAGTACGAATTCATTTTTCAAATACGAATTGCATGCTTATGCAATGAAACAATAAAGGACAGGGTTTTTGAACTTATTAATGTTGAATAATATGTGATAAACACCCTAGGCATGCCTTTGTTACATGTACATATCATTTCATTACTTTGTTTGAGTTTCATTACTCAGGCTAGCTGCTATATTGGGTCCTAGACTGATAGGGTTGCCCTCTGCTATTGTTGCCTATACTTGCTCTTAATTTTTATTCATAAGTGGATTGACTTATAGTTTCACTTGCTGCCTGTTGTTGTTCCTTACAGTTTCTCTTAATTTTTATTAATGAGCGGGGTTCCCTTGCCTTTTATATGTCAGGTTAAATAATCTAATTAATGTTCTTGAAGGCGAATGTTCATTACTTCGCCTTTTCGAAATCCCGATAAATGTAAACATCGTTGTTTACATCGTTATAAACATCGTTGTTTACATTTATTATTGTAGTGTCGTTTGTGTATTTTTGTTTACATTCTTCTGGTAGTGTTTGTTGTAGTGTTTGTTGTATTTTTGTTTACTTGTTTACCATTTTTTTATGCTGGTGTTTGTTGTTATATTAAGCAGTATGATAATCTGTAAACAGGGTTGTTCGCTGCATTGTTTTGTTTTAGTAGCTTTTGTTTATAATTTTAATGTTAAGCGATGTAAAAGCAAAACACTTGTACCTAGAGTCTTCATTTTCGTAACAATATTAAATGAATAACTAAAGGATTTTCTTTTACTATGCCTACTTTTAATAACTTAATAACGGTATTCCAGAAAACAAAACAAAACCAGAAAATCTATTTTTCTCTATTACAAACAAGTTGTCATAACTGCTGTTAACACTTCATCGCTTCTGCAATTAAAAACTTTTAAACCGAAAACCAAAAAGAAATTTTTTGATCAAATTTCGGTACGTATTGTTCTGTTCATAAAACTCTGCTCAAACACAAGTTAAAAAATTTTTGTGCAGAAAACTTTCCGGACAATTATCGAAATACTACGAAATACAAAAACACTCATACAGATACATACAAACAAATTAAAAATAAAATAAAATACTATGAAGGAAAGATATCCATGAGAAGCATTGCTAAACAAAATGACACACTGACTGGCAGATATTTCTCAACAAAATAAAAATAAAAGGAAACAACAACAATAGACTCCTGCCTATTCTAAACTCACACTAAATGTCAAGGAATGTTAAGTAAATAGAAAACAATAAATATTTCACAAATGAATAGACAGACACACACACACTGTCACTATTACTTTTAGTCAATTTATACGTAGAAAGACAGACAGACAGACAGACAGACAGCCAAAAAGTGCTGTCAATTGCCTTCGAAAATGGAAAATATTTTGAAAACATTTTGAAAGACATCATGTAATAAAAGTTGTGTTGTTGTTGTTGTCATTGTTGTATTTAATAATACACTGACAATCATTATCACTCGTGCCTTTACTTCATCCAACAAAAACCTTTGATTTGTTGAGTTCCGCTGCCATGTCCTGGAATAGAAATTGATTTTTTTTTATATAAAAATTTCTTTTTGTTTGCGTTGAATGGTTTTTAGTCATGATTTGGGAAATTTTTAATTTGGTTTTTTCCAAGCGATAAAAATTAATTAAAAACTGCCTATTTAAACTGTTTAAATAACAGTGAAAAGTGCTTAGCAATTTAATATTCATTGTGTGTGCGGATTTTTAGGCTACAGTTTAACTAGTTTTGTTTATTAATTTTTATCTGCAATCATTAAATTAATACACCGCCCAAAACATACTTTCTAAGCAGACACTATGACAGCCAAGTTAGGTTAAAGCAGTTTCTCTAGTGGTAGGCGTGGGTGTCAATTTCAATACACAGTGTAAACCGCAAATACAAATTTTCTAGTATTTTCCCATGACACTTGAATATAACACAACTAAATATTACATGCCAACGGCTGTTGTTACAGTCACGATGAACAATACCACCAACACTACCACCGACACCATTGCCATTACCGCCACTGCCTGCAATTCCCAAAAATATGCATTATTTTACATGTAAGTGTACTTGTGTATGCACGTGTGTATGTAAATAAGTATGCCATGTGTTTTAACGCCTAAAGGTACACTAAAGCATAGGCATTTGTAATACGAAATACACATACGAACAACACCTGACGTAACTATAAACATAAAACATGAACCATTTTATATAATAACTCATGCACTTGCACAGATAAATTAACAGTACAGGCCATAAATATTGGTATAGCAAAGCAAATAGGCTCAATCCCTGCCTTTAAGATTTAAGATTTCAGTAAATAGAACACAAAGGACTCCGTTTCCTATAATTTAAGCAGCAGAATGGGTAGCGTAGAGCAAACAAAAGCAATTCAGTACTGAATCCTTAAATATTGTGATCAGCTGTGATCAGATTTGTGGACAGCTTAGTTATGTTATTAGCTCGTCAAGGAATCGGACTATCAAGCCGGATCTACTTCAAGTGCTTACGTGTATGTCCTTATGCTTTACAGCTCGTGATGAATTACTCCATTGACTCTCACAGCAAAATATGGATTTGAAAATTAAAGTCGGAATTAGGTCATTGCCTGTTTGGCCCACAGTAGTACGATGTATGGTCATGCGTCTTAAGTCCTTGTGATTCTAGCGTAGTCTATCAATGCTTCACCCGCACTCATGACTCCTTGTAAAATAACTGAATAGTACTCACATTAATTTAAGTAATCGAACTAGGCTGCTTTCCTCACGGCTACGACTTTCGCCTGGGAAACGCTGCAGCGATCAGGTCAGAACCCTTAAAGCTTAAACCCAAAGCTTACTCTGTTCAGTATTTCGGAGCCATCGGTGTAAACCTCAAGCTATCCATGGTAAACTTCAGGGTCTAGAAGTCCTAAATTGAAACCTTTAAGTCTGATCTCGTATCTCGAAAATATTCAGACACCTTTATTACAGGCATAGTAAAGTGTAAGTGTTGTTAAAGTTTTTCGGTCCAATTTCAAAGGAAAGACACTGCGCCACAGAGAGGATATCGTTAGCAATGAAAACAAATAAGCGTCATACAGTGTTGCCTACTGAGAAAGTTCCTCATCAATATAGAGAATGAGGCACAGAAAGTATTGCTTAAAAGCAACGAAAGATGGCAACCCTATCATTATAGAACCAGCAGCTGTAAATCGTTGAATTGAAATTTCATTAATGAAACTAAAACAGAGTAAAAAAAATAATTAGAAATTGAGGAAAATGCTTTGTATAGTTCTATGTTCCATAAAGTAGTGAAATAGGCCTTTAAGCGTCAACAAAAAATTATTATGCCACACGTTTATATGATTTATTTATAGGAAATTAATAATAATAATAATAACATCAAGTTCTTCCCAATTTCTCTGTCCAATACTGTATCGTAATTCACCTACAAACCCATAAATTTCTATATGCTTACGTGAGTAAATGTGATTTGAGAATGAGAGAGCGAGAGAGAGAGAGAGAAATAGAGTGGGAATTTTGTGTTTGTGTGTATTCGATTTAACACGGTAACATATTGTTGCTGTTATTGTTGTCATAAAAGTTTAAAAATGTTAACTGCCAGAAAACTGTACATTTTAACTCACTTGCTCACTTTGCTTACCATACATGCATACACAGAAACATACAAACAATTACAATGAAACATATACTCGCATGCATGACAGAGCAAAGAGAGTTACAAATGCAAGTGTAAATTGATGTGTGATTAAAAGTAAGTATGTATGTTAGTGTGTGTGAAGTAGAGGGAAAGAGAAGTAGTAGAGCAGTTGTATTTTATTGTAATGAGGCGCAATATAACTACCCTGTAAGGCTATGCATACGTTGTAGGCTCTGGTAAAAATATGATTTGCCATAAGTGTGATTAAATGCTGATGTTTTAAGCATAAATGTGTGAGTGTGTGTGTGGATGTATATTTATTTATCACTTCATTAGTTGGGCTTACAGTCAGCGTATGCGTTTATAACACCAGCAACAGCACCATCCAACCAGTGTGTTGAGGCCAAAATTATTAATTACGTTTTGTGGTTGGCGTCTGATATGCATTGGCTGGCTGGCTGGCAGGCTGCTTGGCTGTTGACTAAATGCCAGCCAACCATTCTAGCGGCCGGCAATTCATAAATATGTCCTGCTAATTGAAAATTGTCCAGAGTATGTTTGTTTTGTTTGTAATTTATTGTGTGTTGTTGCACAACGAAAAAATGCGAAACAAAATTAATTTATTTATTAATTAATGTTTACACATACACAGACTCACTTTTGTGGTATTTAAAAGGCATTTCGTTTTAAGCCCTTATTTTACACACGAACACTTTAGTTCAGGTTTTTTTTTTTGGTGCTGGAGTTTCAATTTTAATTTGTTTGTGCTTATTTTACGCGGGCAAAAGTTGTGTTTAATTATTAAAATTAATAAATACAATATTTGTTCATTTAATTACTTTAAAATAAGCAACATTTTTGCATTTTTATTCATTCACTCGTTTTTTCTATGTGTGTGTATATTTTTGTTTGGCTGACAATAAAATTGCAAATTAATATGACATTTAATTTGACTTGAATGGGCTTTAAAAAATAAAAACAACAACAACAACAGCAACCTGATCTGTTTAATTTAATTCCAATTGGGGATTATTTTTAGGTGATTAAATTTAATTAATATTTGGAATTTAAAAATAGAAAGAAAACTGAAAAAATAAATGATTTTTAATGTGGGAAATGAAAAATGAAAATGCAATACAAGTTATGACATACCATACTTGCTATGGAAACCAATTGATGGCTGAGTATATGGGATTATAAAGAAAAGTTGGATTTGCCTGAGTTCGTATCAGAGATCAGCAATGAGTATTCAACAAGATGAGTAGAATCGAGTCATACTCTTAATTTCTGAGTTATACGCATTCATACTTATTTTAATATCATGAAACCTCTAGTCATATTCAAAGTTTGAAGTGTACTCATCATATTCATACTTAACAACAGGTATGATGTTATTGATATCGACTCTCCATAGCTCAACATATACACGAAGCACAACAAAATAAGTATGAATCGCTTACGAACAGCAAAATACTCACTAGAATGTTGTCTGTTTGCTCTGCTTGCTACTCTGTCTTTTTTGCTTATGTGTCTTTTTTCTTTTTTGTACATGGAACAACAACTAAGACTGTAAATTTTGTTGAATGATTCGAGTCGCTCGAGTTACTCGAATTATATATAAATATTTTTCTAAAGTTATGAATCTAAATGAGTAGGCTTATGAATCGAACATTTTTCGAATGGTATGAGTTTGATGTCAACGTTGTACACGTACTCATTGCAACCTGTCCACGTTGTAGTGAGTATGAATGAATCAGAATACGTAGTTAAATTTTACTATTGTTGACTCACTTATATTCGAAATTTCATTAGTGCTTATGAGTAGCGATAAAACGATTCATTGCTAATCTCTAGTACATACTATCATAATGCCGTCAAGATTGCTTTTGTAAAACATTTTATGCCTTAAAAATTTCCCTTCATTACATTTCTACAATATGTCTACAAATTTTCCACTTAAATTTCTTTCTAAAATTTTCTTAAATTTTCTCTCTCTCTCTCTCTGCACACACATGAATGGCATTCAATGCCATCTAAACGTATACGTATACGTAATATATTTTAATGGCAATTTAATGAATAATAATTAATATTACTCATACGTTTGTTCTTCATCGTTCATATTATGGTCAATTACAGAGTCATTACAAGTAAATTTACAAGTAAAAACTGAACTGAAAAGTTTCGCCCAGAAACTCACACACACACACACACACAAACAGAAATTAATGGAAAAAAATAAAAGAGACAAATTAAAAGGAAAGTTTTACCATTCTATTGTGGCTGTGAGTGAATGAGTGAGTGTGTAAGAGTGTATGGTTGTAGACTTTATGATTTTTATATTGGCTTGGCAACAGAAACTACATACTTATGTACATATTTATGTAGACAGAGAGCAAGAGAGATACTAAAACAACTTTAATCATGCTCATAATTTTATAATGAGCACTTATAGTAGTCGTTTATAACCTCTCTCTTACCAGCCTGTATGTGTTGCTTGTTTTTTGGCAAAAACCATTTTCTACACGTTAATGATAATGTTCGACAAGATGATATAAAAAAGGCAACAAAAAAATGCTAACAAAAAAGGAAAGAAAAAAACATTAAAAAAGTTTTTCTTTGGAAAGTTAATGACTCTGTTATGGGTGGCTCTTAAGTCATGCAAATTGTACAGACAAACACACACACACAAACAATCTTTATGGTTTACCAAGAAATTCTTAGGAAAACTGGGGGGGAAACAAAAAAAGTTTTGCTTCTTGTTTTTTGCTTTTTTTTTGCTGTCCTTTAAACAAACACTCGAACTGTATTTTTTGTATACATTTTCATAAGAATTTTCTTTTTTTTGTTTTCTTTTTTTCTTGTGTGTTTAATTACAGAAAGAACTATTCGTGAGTAAAGTTGATCCGGGTTCACCGCGCGGCGAACGTAAATTTTCGGCAGCCACTGCGCCATCGATGAAAACAAAGTGGCTGAAAGCAATTAAAAGCCTAAAGCCGGCTTCTGGATCAGCAGCACAAGCAGACAGGTGAGTTACAATAGCAATCGAAGCAAAAACAACAACATAACGGGTATCTTATCTCGCATTTACATTTTGAAACTTTTTTACAAAAAAGAAGAAAATATTTTTCAAGAAGAAATTCAAATTCAAATTCAATGCAAACAAACATTTTTAATTTATTGCCTTATTTTCTTGGTTTAAATCTTTAATTTATTACTTGTGATCTGGAACAAGAAAGAAAAAAACACCTTTTTTTAGTTGAAAAACAATATCGAAAAAAAAACCATTCGATGCACGTATTGGTAGCCTAATAAACACCATTAATATTGGAAACTATTTTGTGTGGGAGGCCTACTCTTTTGAAAAAAAGCAAATTATTTCTTCTCTTTGGCTGTGTTTAAAGGTCATTTGTATGCAGGATACGTTTGGAAGTCTATTTTTTAAATGTTCGTTCAATTTTCTTTGCTTATAGGCAGCATTTATGCTGACTTAGAATAGCATACTGCAGTGATGGCAGTGAGTGGGCTGAGTAGAAAGTTATACAAACAATTTTTCTTTAAATAATAGAAGAAGAAACAGTATTAAGAAAATGATGAAGTTAGAAAATTAAATTGTCTTCCCCATCAACGCCGTGTGAATTTCAAGCAAATTCTGAAATTCTGTGGAAGCCTACACGAACGATTCAAAGCATAAGACAGACTAAGGAAGTTTCTCTGAAGGAAGTTTCTCTGAAGGAAGTAATTAGAGAACATCTCTCCCTGACTACTGTAGTGTACTGCAGTTAAGGGCAATGTTTCATTGATCCTGCATACTCTTACACGAGTATACTTAAAGCGCTCTTTATATAATTTTAGAAGAGTATGTACATACGTCATATCTGAGATTATGGGAGAATGTGGGAATGTTTGTGGTAGAGAGCTTAATACATTCATATCAGTTCTTGTATATGGCGCAGGATACTTATACGAGATAGGGCACTATGAAATGTTTGTATATTCCAAGGACAAAATGGTATCACCATCTTCACAGATGGGTTCAAGTTAGTTGGAGCTACAGGTGCTAAGGTTTCACTTCAGGTTAAAGGATGACTGCAGCTTGTTTCAGGCAGAGATTTTCGCAATTTTGAAAGCTACCGGGGCCATAGCTGGTAGGTCTATTTCGGATTCGGAATCTTATATGATCTTCGTTGACAGTCAGGCTGCCCTAAGGGCCATTGCCTCGGACTGGTGCAAATCACAGCTCGTACGTGAGTGCAATTAGTCGTTAAGGGCTTTTGGACCAGACCGAATCCGTTCATGCTAGGCTCCGGATCATCGCGGAATACTCGGTAATGAGACGGTAGATGCTCTCGTTAGATTAGTTTCACTTTCTGTTGTGATAATTGGTCCTAATCCCCTAATCTGCCACCTCTACAGTCGCATCAATGGATGGGTCAGGGTGGAAGAGCAGAGGCATTGTCGGAATGCTGTCTATGACCTGCTATAGACAGTGTAAGAACAGGTTGGCTGCTGGGCTTAGATAAGGCCAGCTTAAGGTTAGTTATTGGCATTATTACTGGACACTTCGAGATTAGATCGGTGACGAGGATCTGGAACATATGCCAGCCGGACTATTGCAGCGTATGTTGCAATGAGAAGCAGTTGAAGGCTATCGAACACCTTCTCTGTAACTGTCCAAACCTTAGTAGGTTGAGGTTGAAGATACTTTGAGGGTTTGAATTATGTGTCGAAAGCCGACATAATAGCTCTTCATACACTCATTATTAGTTTGAGTTGGTTAACACTAACCCTACCAATGACGGGTCAAATGACCCATTTTGAACTTTTTGCCAGAATTTCTTGAAAATAACATTATCCCATCGCCATTTGCCTTTACGACTTTTATTACAAAATACATCGAATGTGTTTTCCAAGATTTACTTCTCTCTTGTCAATTTTTTTTACCGAGAAATATATGTAATGTACCTTAAATACCGCAAGGGGTCATTTGACCCCCTTTGGTAGGAATAGGAATAGATGAAGTATCGGTAGGTTTAGTGTTAAGAAAGGCAAGGCCTTCAATAGTGTAGTCGCGCTTTCTTGTGCGTTTTGTTAGTCTCAATTGGCAAGCACACGTCATCTAACCTAAACCTAAACCTGTATATGGCACAACAAAGCGGACGCAATTTCATAGGCTGCTACAATAGAAAATTGAAGCGAATTCTTATATGAGATTAGCATTCCTCTACAGAGCGAGACGATAATGAATTCCCAGAAATTTTACTCGAGAAAGTTGGAAAAGGAATTATTTTTATGGTTTCGTTTTGTTTGATATGTCTGAGCCAAGACATGAACCACAGGCTCTCATTTAATAAGCCAACACAGTACCTTGTGGACTATGGCGACTTCTGTAACACTTCTCATGCAACAAGACCGAAATCGTCCAAGTTGTATGACTGCTTTCACTGTCTTCTGTTCGCAAATCATTTAAAACAGTTGATTCAGCTCCTTTTTCTGCTTGTATGGGCCTTAAAATATATAGTTTTGTTTTGTTTCTTTTAGGCTTTGAAGTATCCTTATAGAATTTATGTTTTTAAATTAAAAACCAACAAAAAATAAAAGCATATGCAACTAAAGAAAATGCCTTTATGAACTCGAAACATATTGTGCCATACCATGCCATGTTATAACAAGCCATTGCCTCGACCCAATGTATGCAAGTGCATGCAGCTTACCGGTAGAGTGATTCAATACTATTTGGCAGCAACAAAAGCATCAATAGAGAGAGAAAAGTGTGCCTTTTAATGTAAAATTATTGCATTTTTCCATTCAGATGCCAAAAACTAACCGAAGCAGATGATGGCAATGCTGCCTGCATACGTTCGTACGTATGTACGAGTGAAAGTATTTGAATGCAGTTGGCAGCACGTGCATTTATACTATTTTGAATAGCAAACGATGTAAGACCAATAACTCTTTCACTCTCACTTAGTATTACCATGAGTGGATGGATAAAAGAAAAACTAGATTCTACTTGAGTTTAACAACGTCAATGTCCTTGATTTCTTACATTCTTTTTCTTTTCATTTCATTTCTTTTCATTTCTTTTCAATAATTTTTTAACGATATTCACACTCTCAATAGAGAGATACATTTTTCCCAGAGTCGCTCTTTGCTATTGCTCTTGTTCTGTGCTGTAACAAGTGAAGCACTTGCCTACTGTAGTATCAAGCGAGCAATAAAACAGCATTACGTTTGCGATTTTTTTTCGATTTTTTTTCTTCCCTCGAATAATATGCGATAAAATAGCAGAAGAGCTCGAATACTTCTGCAATCAATGAAATGTAAAATATGCTGGTATTTTACTTCTTTCTCTCTCGCTGTCTTTCTCCTCTCTGTTTTTTTCTTTTGAATTTTTTTAAAAATTTCTTTCATTCGGTTTCAATTTTCATTTGTATTTCATACTATTTAATTTTAGACTCTCGTTGTTGCAACATAATCATGTGTAATCTAGAAAATTAAATATTTTCGTCCTACACACCTAAGCACTCTTTTAAGGCCAGGAAATGCCAGACAAAAGTAAAATGTTTCTCTTAAGTTTTCTACATTTAAATGTTACTCGTCTAACGAGTTACAAGTGTCTGGCTGATTTGTATGTATGGCTCTATTGAAGATGACTTATAATTTGTAAAATTGAATCAACCATTACAAGTACAGGGTACAACGTTGTCAGCTGCTATAATTTGTGTTACTGCTACAGAGGATACACGACTATAATTAGGATGCCATAAATATAATGTGCAACATTGATTATGTAGGCATGTTATTGTCGCACATACACATTTTAATCATTGTTTCTTGAATAAATCGGACTCTGTAATTGAAAAACTCAAGCAAATGAGAAACCTTGCATGTACAATAGAAGATACTGGAGTAGGATCACAAAGCCTCCAGAAGTTTGTTAAAGGTATTGCAGTTTTGTGATAATTTCTTTATTTCCACACAACTTTTGTCTCTTGTAGCTACTTCTGAAACAGTTTGAAAGGCTTGAACACCGTATTCAACAGCTTTTTTAAGGATTCCATTCCATTGTGTTGCTCATGTATCCATTCGTAGGCAATATCCAACGCACTACAATTTTCCACGCACTCCAATTTTTTTTACGTTTCTTATTAATTTTTAATTGGATTCTCCAATAATCTTGAATTTAAGAACATATTCAGCCATGAGAAGCTAGGCCGTAAGCCTGATTGAAGAGTTGTAATAACCAATTATGTTTTTTTTTTTTTTTTTTTTTGTCTTGAGCCGGAGGTGGGAATCTTCTAAAGACACTTTTGTTCCAACAAAAGAGTGCACGATTCACCAACACTGGTGCCTACGTACTAAACCCACCCATTACACACTTCAACCACTCTCCCCCCGCGGGACTGCCGTAAGGTATTACTTCGCGGAGGGCTGGTTAGCTCGAAAGCTTCATCACATTAATTCAAATTTCGCCTCCGTTTCTCCAGTCTTCGGAGTTCTAGCATAACTTCAGCCATTCTCTGATTATATTGGCTCCATAGATTCCTACAATTCAGCAGCTCTTCCATTAGCCGGTTTGGTCCTAAACTCGTTCCTCGGGGCCATCTAAATCTGAGGCAGCATGTTAGAATATGCTCCGCATCTTCCTCCTCATCTACACAGTTTGGGCATATAGGGGAAGTATCATGACCAAATCTGTGCAGGCACTTCCTGAAGCACTCATGACCAGTTAGAAACTGGGTCACGTAGTCGTTCAGCTCGCAATGTTTGTCCTTCACCCAAAGGGTTACATCAGGGACGAGGCGAAATGTCCATCTTCCCTTTAAACTGCTCTCCCATCGCGACTGTCATTTGTGCATGGAAGTCCTTCGTTTTTCCGCTTTTATATCTGCTATTCGTCCTGGATACTCGAGACGACGAAAGTATATACTCCTCATCTCATCCGCTAATATGTCTATCGGTTTTGACTTTGCCAATGCCAATACCGCTTCATCAGACACTGTCCTGAAACTACTTATCAATAACCAATTATGTATGTATGTATGTATGTATGTTACTGGACATACGAAACTCTCTCATTTTCTTAGTAGCTGTCACCATATCTCGTATAACGCTTCACTGATAAAATAAATTGTCTGAGGGCTTTAAGTTCTGTTGGCATTTTCCCCCTCTTCTGGGATGATCTTCAATTTACACACGCAGCGTAATTTAAATCTTCGTCTTCGCGTATGTTGAAATTTTTTGCTACTTTTTTTACAACTTAATTTTGCCAATTTAAGGATTAAAGAGACATACAAATTAAATAAAAACTAAGTCTCCTAAAAGCAAAAAAAAAGAAAGAAAAAATAAACAAAAAAAGGAAACAAGAAAAAGAAAAAGAATATTTAAGTTCGGGGTTTTCTTTTCTGTTTTTTTTTTCTCTTTGCTTAGACGAGAAAACATTTTCAACAAACATTCTACGGTTGAAAAGTTTTGTGGACCATTAATTACCTGCTTAAGAATTAAGACAATTTCAGAAAATGAAACAACAAGTCTATGCCTTCTCCTATATAATGGTCATGCTGGTTGATGAAGATACTACTTCGTCCAGTAGTTTCATAAACAAAAAAACAAAAAGAAAAAACATTTAGAATATGATATAAAAATGCTTAAACATATACATATACACACACAGAGAGTAAAACCGAGTGGTGGGTGGAAAAAGAAACATGCTTTTAAATTTATTAAATCTTGTGGTTTTTAGCCACTTTTTTTGGTATCTGTTTGCCGACATTTACTGCATAGAAAAAAAAACCCCCATGAACATGGGGTAAAAATGGAAAAAAATTATGAAGAAAACTTTTTTCGTAATATTCTTCTGGTTGTTGTTTTTATTTTGATTTTTCTTTTTGTATACTTCTTGCGAAAAAAGATTTGCAAGAAGAAGAGAGAAAAATTTATTTAAAGTTGATGAGTTTTTGGTTTGTTTAACGATCACGAAAAATAACGAAATATTTGCAAGTCCCGCGTAATAGGTGCGCTACATTTGCCGGGCTGTTAGTGAGAGCATAATTGACTAGAATAAGCCCTAAAGTGGCATTTTAAAACGCTACTAAGGCCACACATATTGAGTTACTCAAAAACATAAAGAAGCAGAATAGATTACAGTAATCCTGTGGTGTTTATCAAAGCGATTCTGTGTTTGTAGCTAGAAATTGAAGGCATTCCAAGAAATATTAATCTTCTAATAGATGTAGCGGGAAGTTTATAATTATTGCCTCCCTACACTTAGTGCGTGCTTACAGATACTGCAGTGTAATCTGCACATCCAAAGAAGCCCTACTATCAAGTCCATCAATCCTTCCATTTCCATTGTCTTTATGACATCGTTGCCTTGTGAGATTTCTGAGCCAGTGGAGGCTTAAATAGCATGACGAAAACCCAGCAGGTTCACTAGCTCATTCATTTTCAACGATTTTTCTATTTCATCAGAGACCAAAGGGTCCTTTATATATAATACAAGACATGAAGTTCCATATGATCCGTGGTCTTCTAGAGAAACAAAATATCCAAGTGGTAGGTGAAAATGCCACTTTCAATCATATCCTCCTAGCAATTTCATTCACTCGTTTATTTCCAAAACGGCACTGTGCTATACAGAGATCTTTAAGGAGGCACTTTAAGTGAAATTCAGTTTATATCCCTCTTGAGAGAAATTGTAGGGCCTTCAATATGATATTTTCTATTTATCAGATGCCAGATAATGCCTAAATAATGCTGGAGAAAATAGAGTTCCACCAGTTCTATGGTCCTCCACATAATAATCTCCAGATTTTCTCTTGATGGTGGTCATAGAAAGAAATGCTGCATGTTCTCGTTACATTTGAAAACTTGCAGATTCGCTGAGAATTCTTAAAGGCAACAGTACCGAAGTTCTTCTTTACAAGGAGGATGATTTTGCCTTGCCCAATAAAAATCAGTTTGACTATGGGTATACCATTCCGAATTTCATCAGAAACGGAAAATGACTGCCACCAAAAACAGATTATACTCTGACTCCAAAAATTTGCAAAATTTTAAGGCTAATAGGCAGTAAGAATGCCTTTGAGGGCAGCATTAACTGTAGTGATACATAAATATACAGCCTTCTAAGCCTCCACATTTTGAATTTGAGTTAAAATTAGTTCCCATCGAACTTTGAATCCCTTGGCATTTTTTTTTTTTTTAATGTACCTAACCGCACCATAGGGGAAGTCGTCACATCCTCCGTGTGTGGGGCCCTCACCCACTAAATTCCCCCCCTCGTCTCGTGGACTCGTTGTGCCCACTCCGGAACTACGGTGGTATTACTTCTGAGTGGAGTCCTTTTGGCCATTCGGCCCCTGCGTGTTCATATCCGCGTCCGGATTGCGTGTCGAAAGTTAAGGAGACATTTACGTGTCTCCACTATTGCTCTCGTCCAGGTCCCTGTGTCGGATTCCGTTTGACACGTGTGCAAGTGTCATCTATGCCGGCGTGCCTGCATGTTCCGCAGCCTCGAGATCTCTCTTCTTCAGTCTTAGGATACGCTCCACGTAATTCGTCACTGAAGTCCAATTCTCTCCACTCGCAATCATAACCTCGACAATGTTAGCGGCCGTGATTGTTCCAACTATTGATGTCAGCTCAGAGCGGTAGCTCTGCCAGCGTGCACACTCGAATATAGTGTGCTCTGCATCATCAATTACTTCCTCTTCTTCGTAAAGGCAATAAGGGGAAGCGCTCTTGCCCATTCTATGCAGGTATTTCCTAAAATACACATGCCCCGATAGCATCTGTGTATTGTAGTAGTTCACCTCTCTGGTTTTCCGTCCAATCCATAGCTAAATATACGGGATAAGTCTCGCCGTCCACCTTCCTCTGTCCTCTTCATCCCATTGGCGTTGCCATCCCTTGGCATAGGGATGCAAGACTTTAAATACCTACGGTAGGGTATTACCTAACGAAGCTTAGCTGACCATTATTTTCATAACGGTTTGTTAGGAAAAAAACCCAAAAAAATAAAATTAAAGGAAAAATAGAAGCGGAAGACAACAACAGCTCAAACTATTAGAAAAAAGAAATAAAAATGAAAGGAGAGTCAAGCACAAACTCAGTTTGATATCAAAAGTAAAAACGTTTATGCAGGCCAGAGAGAGAACAAAAAACTAAACAAAATTCTATGGAAGTGCACTTCATAAAGCAACTACAATAGCTTTACAGCAAAAATAAAAAATAGAAGGAAATATTTTTAAATAAAGAAAAAAAAAATTAGAAAAAAAAACGAAAGAAAACTTGAATAAAATGGTTACAATAAATACACGCCAAAGAAAATTTTTTTTTATGGAATTATTAATGTCAAACATAAAGCATTTTGGAGAAGAGTGCCTGGACTATAAAAAAAAAATTTTCCCAAAAGAAGGGGTTGGCTTATGGAATCAATTTCTAAATTTTTTTTAATTAAAAAGAAAACAAAATGGTTTCCAATATGTACTAAAAACATTTTAAATAAATGGTAAGAAAAACAGAATTCGTATTAAAAAACTGTGACGTTTTAAAATTTATTTTTAAGTTTATTAGAAAAATAAGCAGGAATTTTAAAAATTAAGAAAATTTTAATCATTTTTAATATCATTTATTTATAAAACAACAAAATTCTTTTTAATTATTTCCCCTTCATTTCGTCAAAAATCAAATAAAAATTGAATTCAAAATCGATTTTTTTATATCAAAATCAGTCAACCTCGCTCTAATCAAATGTATCACGCCGTCTCAACTGTTTTAACTTTAAGGTAAAAAAACATAATAATTGCAAACAACAATCAAAAAATCATTATTAATTAGATTGTAAATAAATAATAATTTTTAATAAAAAGACTAAACCCAAGAAAAAAATTTCGAAAAGTAGTTCCCTTTCCTTATAATAAAAGCTGGTAATTATGAAAGCTAATCCAAGTCATTATATACAATTCCACATGATTTTTAATACCAAACTTAATTTAAAATAAGGAATTCACTTGAAATCCTTACCGTTTAAGCAATAAATGCTCTGATTTGTTTAAACAAGGACGAAAAATACATGTCTTTGTACACCTTCATAATTACCGGCCTCATATGTAATATAACTCCTTTGAAATATTATTCAATGCACCGTACCTGTAGCCAAAAGCTATCCTAAAATAAAATAAATTAACCTTACCTCTCCCCAGTAGTTTTTAATTCTCCTTGAATAATTCATGCCTACAAAATAAAACTTCCCTCAGCTCTAAAGCTGCCCTTTAAACAAAAAAAAGACATATATTTTGTGTGTATAAATATTTTACAATTTTAAGCTTGCTTTTAAAGCTTTAAGCCTTTTTATATTAAGTAGTTATGTAAGTCTAGAAAGTAATTATTAAAAATTCTGCTTTATTTTAAAATGTACTCCCTCCCTCTACTCCCCATAATATCTTGTTCCTTAGCTGTAGCAATTAACAGAATTTTTATTTCAATTTTATGTTGATTTCAAGTGAAATATAATACAGTACAGTAAAACGAAAAAGTAATATATGAGGTGGTATAAATAAGTTCAAGACTATGAATATCCCTTTTATTTATTGAAAGGAAAAAAATACACAACAGGCATGTTATTCTTTTGTAATCACTCTACCTACGTTTAACAGTCCGTAGGTATTATTACTCGATGTTTCTGACGCTTTTTCACATCAAATTTTGCCTCGACGTTCCAATATTAACTTCAGTCATAGTGCACTATGAAAAAAATATTTCTTTGGCGACTTCCTCTCAGCAGATTTCTCTCAAAAACTCTGAGAGTAAATAAACCTGCCATGAAAAAGTTTCTCAAAAATCTGTCGTTCGGAGTCGACGTTAAACTGTTGGTCCCGCCACTCACGTATAAAATTGATGCACACAACATGAGTGGTGTGAAAAGCTAGGACGTAATCCTGCCTGACGGGTTATAATGGCCAATTATGTATGTATGTATGTAATATTTCCAGAAGCAGCCTTGAACAGTTAAGAACTGGAGCATGATGTAATAACTCAACTCTAGCCAATCATTCAAGATGGTTGCTCTGTTCAACTGTCCTCTTCCATAGTGACTGTCATTTATGGAAAACCGTCATTCTGAACTTTTTATATCTGTAGCTTGTTCTGAGTCTTACGCCATTATGCTTATCGATATTGTTTTCGCCACCAACAATGCAGGCATCACTTTGTTGGATATCGTTCTGTTTCTATTTATCAGTTTAATCGTGCTTAGACGATACAGCGAAAAGATTTTTTTCCTTCCTGCCTTCACGCAGAGCGTTTTTAATAATACTGGACTGACATCAGTTCAGATCATTAATATTGTTCTGCTCTTCAATGGCTTTAGTCCTCCAATGTTTGGTATTGTATAGAGTTATCCATTTCGTGGTTTCAAAAGTAAACGTAAATAAAACACATATAAAATATTTTTTTCATGATATTTCTTTTTTATCGTAAAGTTTGAACGTTGACATTATGTGTGAAACACTACATCATTTAAATGACCTCCACGCGAAGTGTTGCATGCATTGATTCTTTTGAAGTAATTTTCGACCACTTTTTGACACATATTGAGCGGTATCTCAGCCAATCACACCTTCGGACCAAAGAGCGCACCAAACAGTGACTTTTTCTGGATGTAATGGCCTCTCTTCAATTACTTGAGGATTCTCAGAACCCCAAATACGACAATTTTGTTTATTAACATACCCACCGAGTGTGAAATGTGCTTAATCGCTGAAGAAAATTTTGTTCGAATAATTGCCGATACGTGGATGTGGCAGAATCACCATTTTTATAGTAGGTTTTGATAATTTTTATGCGTTGTGTGATAGTTAAGCGATCCATTTTCGTCAATGTCAGACTTTCTACTGAAAAGAAAAAAATTGGTTTCACAACTTAGTTTGACAGATGTCGAATTCCAGTTCCATACTTTTGAAACCTCGCAGTTCAACAACTCGTCGATCATAATACCCAAATAAGGCCTCCTTTAATTTTCTCTTGGTACCTGAAACATTTTTCGCTACTTTTTATTTACAAATTGACACGATCTTGTTTAATGCACAGCAAGTACCAATGAGGTTGTATCTAGCGATGTTCTAGCTATTCAATATTCAGTATCAGGCAATTGTCGCCGTAGTCTAGTAGGTAATGAGTTGGCTTATTAGACGTAAAGCCAGGGTTCAAACCCCAGGTCACACATCAAAACGAAATACAAAACTGCCTCTCAGCAGATTTCTGGCAAAAACTCTAAGAGTAAAATAAAATTGACATGAAAAGTTTCTCAAAAAATTGTTGTTCAGAGTCGCCTTCAAAACTGTAGGTCCCGCCACTCATGTATAAAATTAACACACACAACATGAGTGGCGTGAGAAACTAGGCCGTAATCCTGGCTGAAGGGTTGTAATGGCCAATTATGTGTATATCAGGCATCTGTTACATGACTCTAGCCAAAATTGGATAAATAAAACACGTGCCTCCACTTTTGCTTTCAAAATTTTCATGAAATACCACATGATAGTATTGCCAAAAAAAAATCCGAAATTATTTTATGTCTGGTAAGACTTAGTGGTAACGAAAACTATTTTCCATTTAAGTTTTTTTAGTCAATAAATTTTCAATAGGAAATTAATCCGAGTTTTCAATGCGCTTGGAAAAGTTTTGTAATATGCCTCTCCCTCTCCATTTTTTGCACTCTAGAATTCTTATATTTTTTTCTTTTTCGTTTTTCTGTTACACTCTCTATTATTTTCTAAAATCTCAAAGAAAAAAGCAAACAGCCTTACAAAGAGAGTGTAAATAACAATAGAATTCTAAGGGGGAATAAAAAAGAAAATCTGAGAAAAACAGAATGGAAACACTTTTGAATCTATTGACATGTGAAATTAATGTTAAAAAAAAGTTACAAACAAACACAGCAACAATAGCAGCAACAAGAAAAATATTTCATTTAGCAACACCCCATAGTGCAACATGAATGTCCTGCATTTCATTTTTTCTAAATTTTTTTTTTTAATTTTTTTTTCTTATCAAAAATGCCAACAATTCATATATTTTTTTAGTTTTTAGTTGTAGTTTTACATTCAAACTTTAATTTCACACAAAAGATGAGGAGACCAGAAAAAAGAAAAAAAAGGAAAAGAAAAACAACAAAAAAATCTTGTTAGTTTCTATTCTCTTTTAAACTGAACTGAAAATGGAGAAAAAAAGAAAATCAAGATTTTTTTATGAAATAATTGTCCACTTTAAAACAAATACAAATACAGTTACTTGCAACACCCCTCACACATACACTGTGTCTTGATAACAGAGTGAGAAAGAGAAAAAAGTAAATGAGATACAATAGTAAAAGTTTCCATGAAAGAAAATTGAAGTCTCTTGCAATGATTGCCAAGCACATAAGCACGGACCGAGAGTGTTTAAATTAAAAATTGGTTGACGATCCTTAGATCGATTTTGATATTACGAGTTACCAACTAGACAGAGTTCCTTGTATAAAAGAAAGATGAAAATACTCTCGTGCTTAAAACTGAAACATCTAAGAGATGTTAGGAAGAATAATCTTCTTCCATAGACTTCCTATCCGGCCCTATGCTCCCTAGAGGAACATATATATATATTGACCTCCTATAGACTCGCCTTCATTCTCATCTGCACAGTTGCGGTTGAAACACACTTCGCCTATGTCCCCTTATAACACAATTTCCGGTAATTACAGGCACAATTAAAGTTACATCGCCAAAGGCGATCGTCTGTGAACAAATCGGGGCTACAATATATGGAGGTATAGGCAGTTACTATTGGCCGTCCGTATATGTATTATTAGCTGCATCTAAAGTATCACACCTAAGTTTGACTTGTTTCTTGAGCAGTAGAGCATGGGAACACTCACGCCTTTCTCGCAAGCTTATCTGCCCTTATATCCAACTGTATATTCCTTGATCTGGGACCAATACTATTCGAATATTATACTGTTCTACGACCTCATTACGAAGATTTCAAGACTTCCGTGAAACAGAGAATTCATCAAACAACAGCTCCTGTTAGCTAGTGTGAAGGCTTCTTGATAGCAGGAATTTCTGCTTGGCTAGCGCCTCAATGTTTTGGATGTCTTCTTGATATGCTGAGTTCAATCTCTCTTTCGAGAATATTCCATAACCCACAACCCCATTGTGTTTTGTATGAGTTTCGTATTCGCATAATTGTACGTTCATGACAGACAACAGCAGTGATGGGATACACTTTTCACTTGAATCTCATCATCCCAACAGTTTTCTAAAGTGGCATCGGGTCTGCCAACTTCAGTGTGGCGTGTTCTCTAGGCGAATTGTAGAGTTCTCCGCCCTTTCCATTCCCTCTTAATTCAAAGATGATAAGTTCACAGTCACAGAGTGCCAGTTGACGTTGTAAAGCACTGGCAGTGCTTCTTCTCGAAGCCACTATGATCCCATATAGCATGATTAGACGTATTAAAGTAACAGAGTTCCAAGGGAAGATCTTTAGTTATAAAACCGAAATTACGTCAACCTAACAACAATGAGAATCCAGTCTAATAATTAAAAATTTCAAATATTTACTCGGAACTGCAAAAAAATCCCTCTCTGGCTTATTGCTTTAAACCATCTTTGAAAATGCTTACATGGCAACACTGGCAGTCTGTCTGCTCTTATAACAGAATTCCATATAAAATTGTAAACAAGCCAGTAATAAGAGTAGAAAAAACAACAACAACAACATCAAAATCACTTAAACTTTATTAGGAGTTGTAGTTCACATATGTATGTATGTATGAAAGAGAGGGAGAGAATGTGTATAAGAGTATAGTTGTGTTGTTGGCTTAAAACTTTAACACACACAAATACAAAAAAAATAAAAAAAGAGAAAAAAAGAATTTCTCAATGAAAACAAATACTTTCTTTTACACCCACACACACACATGCATACACCCTTACATATACATATAAATAAACTCGTAAAATTAAAATGAAATAAAAACAGAAAAAAAACAAACAAACAAAAACAAACAGTAAAAGAGTTGAATTGAAATAACAAAAGAGTAGAGTTGAGTACACACACAGAGAGAGAGAGAGAGAGAGGGAACATATAAAAATTGCACTTTTAGATTTATGAGACCGTAAGAATTTGTTGTTGTTGTTGTCTGTACTGCTCTTATGTGTCCCTTATTTTTTCTGTATTTATTTGCTAAGAATGATCATAACCATGTTGTTGTCATGCTGAAGAGGATGATGATATTGTTGTTGTTGTTGCTGTTGTTGTTGCTCTATGCAATTATGTTGTTACAAAATTTATGCTCTCTTTTTTCTATACAAAAAAAAAACAGAAAAAAACTTCAAGCCATTTGTCATACGGGGCGTTATAATTTCGCAATTTTCCAGAGAGAGAAAAAAAACACAAAAACGAAAGCAAAAATTATGACCCAGAAATCTAGAATTTATTTCGTTTAAATGAAATCATAAATTTTTATTTAAAACTTTTCTGCAACAAAATATGTATGTAATAAAATTGTTTGTTTGTTTGTTTCCTTTCAAAACCTGTCACGAATTACATGCAGACTTTAAACAAAATCCCTCCAAAAAAATTTGATTCTCTTGAAGTTCTGTGCAATCCATTGAAATATGATTTGAAAACATGCCGATTTGAACACACAAAAGAAGCATTTTTTAATAAGTTTTTCTCTCCTTTCTTGCTGAAAACAAATCCTTACGGCTGTCAAAATCCAACGAAATACAAAAAAAAGGGAATCAAAAGGCAAGGAAAAGACACAAGAAAATTACAAAAGTTTTTACATTTGAAAAGTTTGATGTTTTCTGTTTTCGATTTTGTTGTTTTGTTGCTTAGCTTTGTTGATTCAACTTATTTTTGCTGGTTGTTGTCGGGGAGTATTTATATTAATGCTGCTGCTGCTGCTGCTGCTGTTGCAACACGCTACTGTTCATTTGTTGTGCTGCTCCCCCATTTCATTATGTAGACATTTTAGCTTTTGCTGTTTACAACTCAACCAATAATAACAACAAAAAACAACAAAATAAGTTTCCCAAGGAGTATCATTACATGTAAAGAGAGAAAGAGAAAGAATGAGAGTTGCATGCAACACATTCGTATTATTTTATGCAGTTCACAAAGTAAACAAACAGACAACTAAACCAGAGAAAATTATTTTACCACCAGACGCAAGACTTCTTCACACATACACACATATACCCGCAATTATACCCATTTCCTCTCCCACACAAATACCAAGAGAAACTAAAAGCGAAACTATGGAAAACTACAATACTGGCTCCCACAGAGACTGTATTTATCTTTCTATTTAGGTAAGCGTGAGTGTGTACGTGTTACACATACAGCTTGTAAGCTGAGTAAAAAAGTTTATATTGCCACCAACTTCCCCCTCCTAGCCCAAAAGTATACCTTAGTTTTTGTGTAAATATCTATGCATTGCATTGCAATAACTGTAACGTATCTAACTGTAGATTATTTGTTTTATTCTCTTCTCTTCTGTTCAAAGAGAGTGAGAGAGAGAAACAAAGCAAAAGAAAAACTAATTTCTGGGAAACTAAAGTTTTTAAATAAAGAACTGAAAGAACAGGAAAATATTTCTAAAAATCAAACATAATTTTTTATTATTATTGCTGCTGTTAAAATAATAATACACTGCATAACACATATGTACGTACATACATCCATGAAACGTATACGAGATGTACATAAAACTTTTGAATTTTAGTTGTGTGCATAGCCATAAACAATTGTAAAATATTAATGCAATAAACCCCTAAGAATATATGAAAGAAAATGAGAGAACTTTAATATTTTCTTTCAAGATTAGTTTACAATGCTTTCACGGCCCTTGTAAAGTACAAACATCCTTGATTTTAAGCCATACTGACCACTATTTTTGGCTGCTTTTTAATATTGTTATTCTATGGGCATTATTGTGTACATTTTGTTGTGAAAATAATTTACGATAAATAAACTTTTTTTCTATTTTCGTATAAGTTTTCGAAAAAGTTTTTAAAATTGATCATGAAATCTTAAGGAAATATTAAGGAGAAAATATTGTTTTTCTTAATTTTATTGGTTTAAATAGAACAAAATCCTAGTCTTAGATCACTTGAAGCCGGGCTTATGTCTAATAAGTCAATATGCTACCTGTTAGACTACGACGATTCAAGAATACATACATAATTGGTCACTACAACCCTTCAGTCAGGATCACGACCTAGTATCTCAAATAATATACGCCTCAATGCAGTTAAAGCACAACGTCTTCTTCCCCATAACTTGGTGCTACAGCTATAATTCAACCCTCACATGCATTGAGCATATTATGGTAGGGCCGTTACCCTTTTTAAACACAATCTTCTGGGTGGTCTCACTGCTATACTAACTTCTACATACATAATTGTTCATTACAGTCCCTGTGTCTGTTTCTCACACCACTTACGTTGTGTATGTTAATTCGATACATGTGTGGCAGGGCCGACAGTTTAAAGTCGACTCCAAACGACAGTTTTTTTTTGAGAAACTTCTCAAGGCAATTTTATTTTACTCTTTGCAGTCTGCAGAGAGGGAGCCGCCTTAGAAATATTTTTTTAATATTTTCGTTTTGATGTCGGCCCTGGGGTTTGAACTAAGGCTTTACTTCTAATAAGCCAACACACTGTCTATTAGACTAAGGCGACTTCAAGCGATTCAAGCATTATATTGAAATAAAACTTCTTTTTAAATCTTAGCTTTACAGTGGTCTAGTAGGTAGTGTGTTGGCTTATTAGACGAAAGGCCCGAGTTCTAATCCCAGGTCAGACATCAAAACGAAAATATGAAAATATTTCTTCGGCGACTTCCTCTCAGCAGATTTCTGGCAAAAACTCTGAGAGTAAAAAGAGCTTCTCAAAAAATCTGTCGTTCGGAGTCGACTTTAAACTGTAGGTCCCGCCACTCATGTATAAAATTAACGCACACAACATGAGTGGTGTTGAGAAGCTGGCCGTAATCCTGACTGAAGGGTTGTAATGGCCAATTATGTATGTTTACAGTGTTTTATTTAGCTTTACTTCTGGATAATCCTTTTCAAGTACATTTGTTTTTTTTGCCATTTAATTCCTTCCCTTCCTTCTCTCCAAAAGTGTAATAAAATGGCACATTAAATTATATTCAAATATTTATGACTTATCAAGTAAATGAAAACACATTAAAAATGTAAAATTATGCACAACCAGAATCAGAAAACCACCACCAACCAACCAACCAACCAGCCAACCATCATTCATTTGTTTAATACATTTTGTAAAGCACGAGTAATAAACATTATTAAGTGGAAACATTAAATTGACATTAAAACCCGTTATAAAATCCATGCATTTAATAGGTTAAATTATAAATAATAACTCAGATTAGTTTAGATTTGCACTGAAATGTAATAAAACGAATGAGCAACAAAAACAAAAATAACCATAAATTTGCACACATACACATACACGCACACATTTACATTTGCTCACTCAATGTTGTTTACATTACCACCAACACCACCACCACCACCAGCACCCTTAAAAAGTTGTGTTTAGTAATGTTAAATCATAAACACAGTAGCTAACTGTAAATGAGTGTTTTTTTTATGTATTGATTCATTTGTTTTTTTTTTTTTTGGACTCTCTTGAATTTTTTTTTTTGGTTATGTTTCCTAACTTTCAGTTTGAGTTTCTGAAACAAACTCAATTAACAGGACTTGTTTACAATTAACAGGTTTTTGTTGTTGTGTGTGTGCGTGTTAGTGAAAGCATGTCATTTACAAAGTTTATCTTCATAAATCATGACAAATGCCAACACTTATGCAAACAACACACATAAAAACAAAAATTTTTCAATTCTAATTAGAAACATTTCCAAGTAATTTTTTATTTTCTGTTTTACTATTCAGTTTCTTTTGTTTTTTTAATTTCCTTTAATAAATTTTATTTTTATGAAATAAATTAATCGACAAATAATTGAATAATAATGGATTTGTAAAATATGACCCTTAATTTGAACCTGTGTTAAATGAAAATAAATAAAAAAACATTTTAAATAATTATTATACCCCCCTAGAACGTACGTACATTTACAGTGGGCGTCAAAAGAAAATGATATTAAAAAATATACATTAATAAATTACCGTTATTTTAATAAATAATTTATGCTACTACCAAAAAATTTCGATAAATTATCAAATTTTTTTCGAGCACTCTCTTTAAGTGGTAAAAGTTGAGTTTGGTAATTGTTAGACTTGTATCCATAAAGTACAGTTTCTTTTGATGCTCACTGTAAAATCATAAATATATTTTTAGAAAATTTATTTACTTTCTAACACAAGAAAAAAAAACAATATTTTTGTAGTTTCCCTTATAGTTGTTGTAATTTTTAATTAAAATTAGCCATTAAACCTACATACATACATACTAATGTGTATTAAAAATATTCATGTGTAAATAAATAAATTAAACAATATGTATGTATAGCCTGTATATACATATGTACATCTACATACATTATAGTATATTTATAGTGAAAACTAAAATTTAAACATATTATACATACTAATAAATTGTGTCAATTAATCAATGGACCAATAGATAAAATCTTATTATCATCATTGTAAATTTTTAGCATAACTGCCATATGAAATAAATTATTTATTAGAGTCTCATGTTGTATTTATTTTTTAATAACAATTTCATTAAGTCATAAATATCTACAATTTGATTTACAATTTTGTAATTTATTTTAATTAAGTTATTTATTATTTATTTATTTAGTAATACATATTCTTTTATTTATTTAATTTATTTTTATGCTATTTATTTTTACTTTTTATTTTGTTTTGTTTTTTAATTTAGAAAAGTAAACAGAATTTCTTTTGTTAGCATTTTGGAAACTGGCCATCTGCCGTACATAGTAACAAATCAATTAAGTTTAATATACAGGGTAATAAAAGGAAATTCTACGTTTCATTGCAATTAAAGCACAATGTCTTCTTCTCAAACTTGCTACAGCTATAGCTCAACCTAGACATGCGTTTAGCATATTAAGGTAGGGCCGTTACCCTTCTATACACAATCTTTTAGGTAGCCTCACTGCTGTACTAACTTCTTCGTATATAATTGGTCATTACAACCCTTCAGTCAGGATTACGACCTAGCTTCTCACACCACTTATATTGTGTGTGTTAATTTTATACATGAGTGGAGGAAGCTACTTACGCTTAAATCGATCCCGAACTACAGATTTTCGAGAAACTTTTCTTGGCAATTATATTTTTTTCACAGAGTTTTCACCAGAAATCTGCTGAGAGGAAGTCGCCGACGAAATATTTTTTAAATTTCGTTTATTTGGAGATGCCTGACCTGGGATTTGAATCTAAGCCCTTTGTCTAATAAGCCAACACACTATCTACTAGACCACGGCGAGTTCATGTACTAACTTCTGGCAGCCTGAAAACATTTCTATGATTATAGAAATCGCATTTCATTGGGCTACAGGAGTTGCATTTCGAACAAATATTCTCTTTGAAATTGTCAACATTTTGTAAAGGGTCCGCCAAATAACTTTGTTTTTTTTTGAAAATGCTTTAAAAAAAAAAACTGCTGAATATTTTCTCAAATTTCTTTTTTTATTTGAAAGTACGATCCTTTCGGTTAATAATGGAAAATAATTTCATTCAAATGGCTGCCTTGGCTGGCCATGCAGTAGCCTACATGATCGGTCCAATTTTTAAGCACATTATCGATTGTGTGCAGCTGTATTTCACCCATGACTTCACGAACATTGTCCTTTAAAGCGTCAATTGTCTCTGGCTTGTCGGCGCAACACTTATCTTTGACGGCACCCCACAAATAATAGTCCAACGGTGTCAAATCGCAGCTCCGAGGTGGCCAAACGACATCAGCTCTGCGGCTGATAATGCGATCTTCAAAAACAGGGCGCAAAACATCGAGTGCAGCTTCGGCTGTGTGGCACGTAGCGCCGTCCTGTTGAAACCAAATGTTGCCAATATCCTTCTCCTCAATTTTTGTGAACAAAAATTCGTTCAACATGGCCCGATAACGATCGCCATTGACTCCTTGCTCATTTTCGAAGAAAAATGGCCCGATTATGCCTCTGGACCAAAATCCGCACCAAACAGTGACTCGTTTTTGGTGCGTCGGCTTTTCAATGTATGCGTGTGGGTTTCTGTGCCCCAAATGCTACAATTTTGCTTGTTTACATACCCGCCAAGATCAAAATGAGCTTCATCTGAAAACATGATTTTTTTTTGCCAAAATCGGCATCTTCTGTAAGTCGATCGCAGGCCCACTTAGCGAAGCGAAAACGCATTGGATGGTCAATATTCGTTCAGCGGAAGGATAAAACTAATTATCTGTCAAATCATACATGAGCTAAATGTTACCATTCACGAAATAAGCACTAGTTGAAAAAAACGTTAGATGGCGGACCCTTTAGCTGTTTGGCAAGAAATCCTAAAACGAAGTCTGCTACAATTATATCAAACAACATGACTAGCGAATGCAGCTCACCAAAGCGAAAAATTAGTCGATCCTAATGTACTGTCGCTAGTCGCTAGAATATCAATTTTAGGTCATTCAATAGACGCCCTAACTACAACTTCTTCAAGACCAGTTTGTTTAGTTGCATAACTTTATAGCACTCGCTGTACACAGTAGTGGTTTTAGCAGCGATGTTTTCGAATAATAAACCTTCACAAACTGTCGAAAGAATGGAATGCAGATTACTAAACTGTATTACTAGCTAATGGACGGGACTTATGTATGTTTACTACACCTTATATTATTTAATAGAATGTGAAAAAAAAATTTTGATAGGAAATAAGAAAATCAGTCTCACAGACCTTGATTATAAAAGATAGGTAGCGCCTGTTGATGCAACCATAATCTTTGTAATAAATCCATGATTTGTTAAAGAAAAACGAAATAATTTATTTGAAATATTTTTCAAATGTTTTCCCATTAAATTCTGTGCCTCTTTAACAGTGCATGGCAAAACATATATTTTTTTATTCGTGCTTTGAACAGCATTCAACGAAATATATGCAGATCTGCACTCCCTTTTAACAAATAAAAACGAAATATCGATATGCTCGATACCAAAATAAAAAAATGGGGATATCAACTGAAATGATGGGTCTTTTGCTACTCGGCGACCCATTTTTTATCACCCACAGAAAAAATAAAACGTGAATTTTACATTTTCCAACACAATAAAATGCAAAAGGGCTATGAAAAAAAGAGAATCTTATCTAGAAATATGGAAATAATAACAACGACAACAACAAGGGCTATAAAAAAAGAGAATCTTATCTAGAAATATGGAAATAATAAAACGACAACAACAATAACAATGTTAAGGTTTAATTGGATATTGACCAACAAAAAAAAACTGAAATTAAAACAACAACATGTTGTTGTTTAATTTGAAACAATAAGATAAAGAAGAAATAAAATACAACAGAAGAGAGCAAAACATCATGCAAATTTAAATTTCCATATGAATGCACAATTGTACCAAAGAGAGTGAGAGAAAGAGAGAGAGTGGAGGGGAGGAGTGTAGCAGCATTAGAAAGTGCAAGAGTCAGCTTAAAAAATAAAATAAAACCAGCAACAGCAGGTGAAACTATTAAAAACAAAAACTAATAATTCAATACGATATTTGCTTTGCCTCTAGTATGGTTCCCTTTCTTGCGCTCTCTCTCCCTCTCTTTCTAACGTTGAGAGTCATATGAAATAAATTTGCTTAACAAGTGTCAATTCAGTGTAACTTTTTCCATATTCGTTTCACAATTTCGTTCCTTCCTTTTTTTTCATTTGATTTTGGCTTTTGAAAATTAAGTCACTGGCTGCAGAGCAAGCATATAGTGAGTGAGCACAATGAGTGTGAATATTGCTGGTGCTATTGGGTTGGCCAAAAGTGGTTAACAACAGCAGCCAAATGTTTTGCGATAAAAGTCAATACTTTTGTGTGCACTGTATGACAGTGATAAATGCTACGTATTCTCTGCATTTTTTCCCAACATTTTTTGTAAGAACAAATCTTAACAGCAATTGGAATATTTTTTTTTTTTTTGGTTTTTTATTTTTCTCTCACTTATACCGTGTATTCGCCATTAAAAGCAATTAAAATATTTATTTGCCAGGCATTGAATGAACGAATGAATGAACGATTGAATGAACAATTGAATGTGTTTCATTAGTGAGCGTAGTGAGTAGCGATAAAAGCCAGGCTATGCAAAAGTTATTGACAAGGTCAGACGAGAGTAATAGCTGTAGATAGACTTTGTCATGTAAAATAAAGGACAGTTGCAGAATATTTTATGAATTTTCTTTTTATTTTTTCTTTAATTTTTATTTCTATTTTTATTATTATTTTCAATTTGAAATAGAATTTTAGTTTTTTCGTAAATATTTTAGAATTTTAAACATCTTTTTTTTCATTTTTTAGCATCAAATTTGTTTAAAAAAAATATTAAAAAAAAATTAAGAAAAATAGTTTTATTAATATCACAATTGTCTTCTTTTATTTCCATTTCATTTTCTCTTAGACGTAATGGAGCCGCGGGTTCACAGCCCTTACGGCCCAATGAGGATGGTAGCCATCATTTACAGGAGTACACGTATAAAAAGATAACAGCCTGTGATGTGTGTTCACAAATATTAAGAGGTAATTATGAATTAAACACTAAAATTATCATAAGAAAATAACATTAAAAAATAAACAGAAAAGGTACCATTTTGCTTAAAAGTTTAAAGTCAACCCAGACAGAAATATTTTTAAAATTCAAGAAGAGAAAAGTACCATAAGGCTTAAAAAAAGTATCACGCGTGTGTTTCCCGTCAATTTACATACAATTGACAACATTTTCTTAACAAATACCGTTAGAATAAAGAATAAGTACCAAAACAGAAAATGTACCAAAACAAATACTGAAAAGTAATGTAAAAGTACCAAATGTCTCACCGACTTACTCAATTGGCCATTAAAAAACAGATTAACGGATTTCGAACTGCCTTAACACATCCTTCCAGGCGCCTCTACTTATTGCGCGCCTTCGCCAGTTGGTCACACCAATCAATGTCAGGGCTTCCCCGATTTCCGACTTTCGCAGATCCCCGTATTAAATACCCGTAACGCCGGAGCATCCTCCTCCATTCAAACGACGTGGCCAAGCAAGCTTAGCCGCTGTATGCTAATACGCTGCACAACGTCTATATCGTTGAGAGACTAATACAGTTCACTGTTGGATCGGATGCGAAAATCATCGCCAACTCGCACTGGACCAACGATCTTACTTAGGACTTTTCTTTTGAATACTTTCAAGGCTGCTGCATCAGTGCTTAATAAGGTGCATAACTCTGCGAGTACCAAATGTCTTAACAAACAAAAAAGTACCATAAGTTTAACAAAAAAAAAGTACCAAATGATTTATAGGAAACAGTTTTCATCTTCAACTTGAAATAAATAAAATATTACACAAAAGAAATGTTATGAGCAAGTACCAAAAGTTTAGAAAATATTACCAAGAAAAAAAGTACCATAACAAAAAGTACCAAATGCTTGCTTTCTACATTGATTTTTTTTTATTATTACTTTGCCTTGAGTGTAAATTTTTAAGAAAATTTAATTTCCCTTCTTTTCCCTTGCCCCATACAGGTCATACACGTCAAGGTTTACGCTGTCGCATTTGTAAGTTAAACGCTCACGGCGATTGTGCCTCTGGGCTGCCGCGATGTCAGCCCAAACAAAAGCTATTGAGACGCCAGAAAAGCACTTCGGAATTGGAGAATCGTATCGATATGGAGGAAGAAAGTGAGTATTTGTTGTGGCCAAATCAGAACCAAAAAAAAAAAATCAGATTTTTTTGCACAAAAATTTTAATACAAGTAAGAAATGCCCGCTGTTTTTTGGGGGCATTAAAAAAATAATCAAAAAAAAAAAAGAAAAAGAAATTAAATTTAAAATATTTAAAACACTTTACAAGGCATATTCAACAGCGAAGAACTTAACTTTGATAAAAAACAAAGCGATGATGAAAAATGAATGAAAATTTCCTCCTTTGGAAGAAAGGGAAATTCCAAAAAGAAATTTATTTTCTTTTGGCTAATACTTACTCTATGATTTTCAATAGATTTTCAACAGATTTTCGTTTGTTTTTTAGTTTTTAAGTTTCTCTTTTTTCTGTTTCACTAATTTTGCAGAAAATTTCTTTATAATTTCAAGCATTTTGTTGCAATTTTCCTTTTTTTGTTTCAATTCTTTATAAATAATGTTTATTTTCTTTTATTTGTTTGTTTTGTTGTTTTGTTTTAACTCATTATTTCTCTTTTATTTTTTCAATTTTTATTTTGATTGCTTTTCCTTTTTCTTTTTGTTTGAATATCTCTTCTTTCGTTTAAGAAAAAAAAAATCAAAAAAAAATAAAACCAAATAACCAACTAATCCTTTATGGTTATACTATGGTATGTGTGAGAGTATGTAAGTGAGTGTATGCATGTGTAAAAGAGCGATAGTATAAGCATAAGTATGGTTATGTAAGAGTATGAGAGCGCGCGAGAACCTAAATCTCTATCTAATAAATCAATATTGAAGTGTTAAAATCGAATGGCAGCATCAAAACAGCAAAAAAAACATGCAATGGATTGTGCTGCAGTGTTGTCTAAACTTTTTTGTGGATTAAACATTGCCAGAAATTATCTCCAAGTTTAATTTGATAAATAAAAAGGGTGTAGTAAAAAGAAAAATAATTTTTTGCATGAAATTCAAGGCTTTATTCTGGATAGCCCAAATGCCTCCATTGAGTTCAACTATTCATCATTATATGGAACAACTCTGATGCTTACATTAAAAACCCTTCATAAATCTTCCTTACTTTCTACACTACTACAGGTTTACAACCTAGCTTCTCAGACAACCCATGTTGTATGTGTTAATTTTATCAATGAGTTATGAAATCTAAAGTTTGCCAAGAAATATTCTAAAGCAGCCAAAGAGAGCACCATCTACAGCCAGGGCCGTAGTTCACATTTCTTTTCTTTTTGAACTACTTTTGCTTCCTTTAGTAAACATAGGACTTACTGGGTAATTAAGGTATAAGGGATGTACAGCCTTGGACATTAAATTAGCACAAAATCCATATATAGTTTGATTGAGATTTTTTACTCATTTATATCGAAATTAAGCCAATTGTTTTGGTCCGCAATGTTGCATGATGACATCTAGCTGTTGTTTAACCAAAAATATTATCATTATCGTATATATTTTTTGTTTTGACTGCTAATTTGTATCGGTACCTAAATTCGAGCTGGACAGTAAATTAGCACAACGTGCCTAAAAGTGTTTTAGGTACAAGTTTTGTCCGAATTTTTTTATATTTACGGTATATTGTTTCAATTTTGTGGCATTTAAAGTAATTTTTGAAAAAAATGGTACGTGGAAAAGATTACTGACTAGAGGAGAAGCGCATTATCGTTAACTTGGGGCATGATGGGAAAAGCTGGCTTAAATTCCCGAAATTTCGAATTGCTAGCGATGGTTTCTAACGTCATCATTTCCTCCAAACCAAACATAATAATGTCGCAGAAAACAAAAAACGAAAGCCAAGTGTCCAGAAAACAACCGAAGTCGTGGACCGTGCTATTGTCCGAAAGCCAAAGAAGAAGCCTTTCATGCCGTCGTGCGATATTTTGAAGGAAATTAGCTTCCAATTTAGTTTAAATTTATCGGATAGCCTCATACGGCGATGTCTTAATCAATGAAAGTTCCTTGGACGCACTTTCAAAAAGAAGCCACTTCTACCAAAAGAAAAATTTCGTCAAGCGTTTAGGGTTTGCTCGCATCCAAAAGGATGAAGACCTCCTATTCTAGAAAAAAATACTTTAAAGTGATGAAATAGAGGTAAATCTTATGGGACCGGATGGTAGAGTGGTTTTCATTGGCCAAAATGTCAGACATTCAATCCACGTTGTGCTCAAAGGACCATAACACATGTTCGAGGAAACACAATGGTGCGGGGAGTGTTTTCAAGGCACGGTGTAAGTCCCATTATAAAAATTAATGAAAAAATGGACTGTTATCAGTATTTGGACAATATAAAGAACAAAATGGAACCATACGCTTTTAAATGCATGCCAGTTTTATTCATATTTATGCAAGATAGTGACTCCAAATACACATCTAAGCAGGCAAAGGATTGATTTTGTGAAGAGCACATTCCCGTTTTAGACTGGCCGGCGCAAAGTTCTGACTTAAACTCGATTGAAAACCCCTGGAACGATGTGAAATGTACAATTGCTTAACAAAAGTACAAAAATTTGGACGATTTGTGCATTGGAATACAGGACGCTTAGTACTCGATTCCCAAAGAACTTTCCCGAAGAACATGGTTCCGTAGATGCCACGCGGAGCTTGAAAATAAAGGCTACTCTACTAAATATTAATCAAATAAGCTGAAAACATTAATATTTTTACTATTTATTAAATCACCTCATTTTTATTACAGAAATTTTAATTTGTGCTATTTTACTGTCCAGCTAAAATCTGGCGTTTGATATGTTGAAGGTCTTAATGAGCAAACGACTGGCAATTTCGTCAAAATTTTTGTTTTTTTTATAAAGAAGAATATGTATTTTAAGTTCCTATGTTTACATTTTTTATGAATAGACCTTAAATACTATAAAAATATGATTGTTTTTATGACGAAGTTTTGTGCTAATTTAATGTCCATAGCGTATATTTTGGGGAGATATTGAAGCCTTTTAAGTTTTAAAATGAAAATTTGTTTCACTTCTCCTGGATTCGAACCTGAACTGCTTGGGGATTTGTGGTCAACAATTTTAACCACAATACCTCAGCCCATTCCGTTTAATGTTTGATAAAATCTGTAAATTTAATTCAAATTGCATTCGATTATTCGTGGTCGTATAAGATTTTCATGCAATGAAATGGTGAATCGGCAGTTACTGACTAGTTACGGAAGCTGAACATAGTAGGAACATATCGAAGCTATTGACCAACACTAAGAAGAGAGTTTATAAGAGATAAAGAAAATGTTGCAACGCTCCCTGCATTAAATGCAACTCTTACTTTAAGTTGTCTTATCGTAGGTTCGAAAGCAGGTCTCACATTTCAAAGTGTTCATGCCAAATAGAACTGCCCGTATACAAACTCTTACAAGTCAAATGCGGTGGCATTATGTCACCACAAATCTGGACCCAACTGGCATTACTTTCTTGAGTTTTTGACCGTATAGCAGAAATAATTGTAAATTAAAGCGTCATTGCTGATGACAAAATATCAAGTTTTTTTTTATTAAAATACAGATCTTTTAGTTTATTAAAGCCATTCAAAGCAAAAAATTATTTCTTTATTCTTACTACACCCAGTAATCTATCCCAAAACTAAACTAAAAGCAAAAAAAATACAAATTTATCACCAATTGTTATGAAATAATTCGCTTGTACGTACATATGTATGTATACGTACTATTTGCCGTATGAAATAATAAAATAAGAAAAGAAAGAAAATCTAATAAAGGAATAATAAAAGTAAAGAAATAAAAATGAAATGAAACGAAATGAAATGAAATAAAATAAAAATTGATTGTTAAAGAATTACATGAGAACGAACACATTTATGGACACGCCATAAAAATCCAACATTGAACCAACACAGTAAAGAAATGCCAAGACGGTCGTTATGTTATGCTGGTTATGGCTGCCTTTTTGTTGATAATATTTTTCCTTTTTATATTAAATATTGATTTTATTAGATAAAGAAATAGAAAAATCAAATGTATATACATGTACATATGTATATATACAGTAAAGTAAGATTATAACGAACAATGAAATGGAATTTAGATGCTTAGAAAGAATAAAATGCGTTATAACTGAATTGTGATGGAAATAAAGAAACAAGGAATCAAGGAGATTACAAGCGATAAGGGCATTTGCTCGGCCTTGTTTGTTGTTAACAAGTTCGTTATAATCGAACTTTATTGTATGATAAATTATAAGAAAAATAGAATATGAATTGTTGCAAAAGCTAATAAGAAAAGAAAAATGAAAAGAATAAAGAAGAAACTAAATAATAATACACACACACACACACCCGGACACATACAAATAGTTTAAGTAGTACATTGTATGGCCTAAGGCAAGTTTTTTGAAACTCTATATTGATCAATAACAATAATACAAAACAAAATAAAAAATTATATTTAAAAACATAAACACAAAACACACATTAACTTTCAATTTCACAAAGAAGAAATAAGAAAGAAAGAAATCCTTATTATTTGTATGTGTGTGTTTATTATTATTATTATTATTACTACTACTTCTACTACAACTGTTAATGGCCTTTAATGTATTGGTTTTAACGGTATATGTGTGTATATATGTTATGCGTGATTAGATGATGACCAAAATGCAGAGATGTCCGGCAATGATCAAGAGCCAGCTATAGCTGCTGCAGCCACAACGAAAAAATTTCGCCAAAAAACACCATTCATCGAACGCATAGCTCAATTAGGTATTTGGTTATCCAAAAATCAGATTTTATATAAAAAACAAAAATAGATTTTTTAAGCAATTGCATACATACCTACATACGTATATATATTACATACATATATTGGTTTAAATATTGCCTTTAAATTTAGATGTAATTGCGCTTAATAAAATTTTTAAATATTGTATGTCTAAGCTAAAGAACGTATAATTATTCCCATATAAAAAAAAAAAATATTAACAAATAACATAATAATTAGAATTTAGAAGCTAAATTATTCAACAAAAACAAACAAAATTTTTCAATTAAATTATATTTTTTAGTTGTTAAAAAAGACAAAAACAAAACAGTATGGGCCTTATGGCCTCCGTTGTTTCAAGTATAGAAACAAGTTTTTAATATTAAATGCTTGCTTTATCAACACAATTTATATACGAACACATACATACATACATATACAAACAACCAACACCAATAACAAAATATTGTAAAACTTTCAGTATTTTATGACTCCATTGAAAAACTCTCACATCCTTAATCATAGTCATTCTCACATATTCATACATACATACATGTTTATCAACAACAAAAACTAGAAACTCCAAATGAAAATCAAAATAAATTATTAGTGGAGCATGTGTTGAACATCAAATAATTATTAACAACAAAAATGGCCAATGAAATAAGAATAACTTACTCTCTCTCTCTCACAGCTTCATTAATTTTTATACTCGCTTTCATATGTACGAGTATGTGTATGCAAAAGCATCATCATCAACATTAATAACAACAATAACAATAAAATCTTATACTCATATAACTGTTACTAAAATCAAACCAAAACCATTCACATCTACATCTTACACACACTTACTCTTTTATTGTTTAAGAGTGAATGATGAGCGCAGTGCAGTGCGTGTATGCTTTATGAGAGCGTTTGAATATAATCAACAATAAATACATTTGCGTTAGCGTATGTGTGCGTAAGCGTGTGCGTGTGTGTATGATATTGTGTTGTTTGAATTCTGTTACAGCTTAAGTAGGCATAGCACACTTTTAGGCGTGCTTAAATTGCAAAATAAAATCTCATTTAATCATCTTAGATTTTCAATCATTATTTAACAGAAAATTTCTATAAATTTTCTTTTCTGTATTAAAAACAAATTAAAATTATTACACAATACTTAATCAGTTTATTTAAAGCAATTATTTTAATTTTTTTTATTTTTAATTACAAAAAAATTGCAAATTTAATTGATTGCATCAGAAAACTAACATACATAAGGGGCTTTATATTTCTAAAATATGAAACTTATATGAAACTTACAAAGGGTAACTTAAAATGATTCTGCTATTAATAAATTAAACCAGAAAATATTAGAAAATGTTCAACATCATATTGTATTTAAATGCATAATAATTTTAAAGGCTTATACCTAAAGTATTGTGGAAATAAAATCCGGCAGCATTAAGCTTTAATATCATATCAAGTAAGTACACTTCCTTTTTCGAGGTACACCTCTACCTCCTTTTTTTCTGAACTGAAAGTGGAACTTAATAACTTAGAATGTGGCAATTTCGTCCAAAAAAAAATACATTTTTAGACCAGTTTGGTAATTGTAGTCAAAGACACACAACATATTCCTTCTCTCCGTCACCTGTTGAATATATTTCTCTCTGGTCTTAAAAATACTCTTTTATACCTGCTCATCTATCTGGGACCATGTGAGATTTAGTAGAGTCTTCTTACGACCATCACCAGGCGTGTTGCTTTGGTTTCCTATGAAGTTCAGTCGGCTTCATTTTTGTGACAAGCCCTACCACTTTTATTTCATTTTGTCCTGCTAGGAAATGTTTCATCAAATTCTTCCTTCGATTTCAGTTACTTGATTTTCTTTCAAAGAACATATGATCCGTATCGTCAAAATCTCTGTGGATATATTGACAACTTAGATCTTCAGTTTTTTCCATTCTGAAGCGATATGTCTTTAAATAGTCATGTCCGAATAGCATTTAAATTATGTAGTAATTAACATGTTCAACTGTTGCTGTGTCTTGCTTTTAAAATACTTAAATTTATTTGAGAAATCAATTGTTTTTCCATAAAAATTATCGATTTTCTGAAAACTTTTGTCTTACAGCAGTAATGGATTAATTTTCAATATAAAAGCCCCCTAATGTATGTTACATATTTTTGTTATATATGTATCCCTAAAGTATGCCACAAAAAATACAAATAAATTAGTTTTTGCAACTCTTATTTTATAACATGATTATTTTAATTTTTAAACTTAATTTTATGCAGTTTAAAACTGAAAATTTTTTAATTAACATTTTTGAAGGCCATCACAAAATATATTCCCTTTTGAAAAGAAATTTTCTTTAAATTTTTTATTTTAAATTTTTTTATTGTTTTCTAACCAAAAAAAACAAAAAAAAATTAAATACCATCATTTAATTGTAACAGTATTTAACATAAAAATTACCTTCATTTTATGAAAACCCCTTCTAAAACCCATCGTTAAACATTCGATTCGCAAATCCTCATGTGAACCTGAAACCCTTACAAATCAAATCAAAAACCGAATCGGCTTACAAATGTAATTTGGCGTCAAAACAATGCGACTTTTATCCCCCTTTAAAAAAACCCACAAAAAAATTAACAAAAATCGTTAAATTCGTTAAAAAAAAATAATCCGTTCACCATCACAACCAAAAAACAAACAAAAAATCAAAAATCCGCAAAAATTAAAACCACAAAACCAAAACCAATACCAAAAAAACAAAAATATCATGCCATATATTGTATTAGAACTCACCGATATCGATCAAGTATATCGCGTTTTAAAACAAGCTGGCGAACTTAAAAACGCCACCATTGCAGCTGATAAATCCGTCCAGAATGCAGCGGCCAAAGGAGGTGGCGATGGTTCGGATATACCCATTGTTAATGTGCCCGAATGTCCCGAACGTCCGACAGCAGCGATACGTGCTGCCCGTGGCGTACGGCCACCACCAGTGCCTATGCCCATATTGGGTGTACAATTGCAACAACAGGAATTATCACAACAGCGTAGTGGTGGAGGATTAGCAGGCGGTCTGGCCGGCTTAGTGGGTGCAGCAGCAGCCTCATCGTCATCAACCTCGACTAGTGCAGCAGCAACTGCCGCTGCCGCCTTGCCAGTGCCCCAACAAGATATCTCAAGTAGTTCAGGTCCGCCATTTAGTATATTCTAAAACAAACAAAAAAAAAACTTGTTCTTGTTCTTCAACTTGTTCTTCTTCTTCTTCTTCTTGTTATATTTCTTGTTCTTTATCATCTTCTTTTAAATTTTTTCCTTTTTTTTGTATTTTTTCTGCGTTTTTCTTGTTGAAAACCATGCCTTTCTTTGCTTTTGTTTTTTTACTCTCTTTTTACAAGAAAATAAACATCCTTTTTTCCTACTCTTTTATGCCTACAACAACAACAACTACAACATCTTACAACACCAACTAATTTTTGAATTTTTTTTCTTCTGGTTTCTTAAGTTTCTTTACTCTCCCTTAATAATTAAACGAAAAGAAAAACGTAATTTAAAGCAATTAAAGTTGAAATCTTGATTCAGTTTTCCTTTATTTTTCTTAAATTTATTTATTTTTATTGTTTTTGTATTTAAACTTTAACCTTCTTCTTCTTCATTTTCTTCTTGATCTTGTTCTTCTGCCGTAGTCTGTAGTAGTTTCTCTTCTTATCGTTCACTGTTATAAGGCTGGCGTTCTGCGTTCTTTAATTAGTTTTTATTTAATTTCACTTTTCATTTCGTTTTGTTTTGTTTATCTCTTTTCATATGTTCATTGTTTCTGTTTCGTTTTCTTTGTGTTTCTCTTCCTTCTTTTTATTGTTCCATTATTTGATAAGAAAAACTTTTGTTTCATTGTTTTTCTTTTTATTTTGTTTTGTTTTGTTTTTTTTGCATACAAAACATTAATAATTAGTTTTTAATTATGAATATAAGAATAATAATAATAAATATTAAATAAAACAAAAACAATATAAAGTTGAAAATATTTCTTTCGTTACATACACTCTCTCTCTCCACTTAGCATTCTTTGAGAAAATGTTCTTGTTCTTGTAGTAGAAATATTGCTTTTATGCTTTGAATCACCAATTCTCACACACCTCCTTTCCCCCCCAATGGTAACAGTTAAAGTGTTCTTTAGTACTAGTTTTCGATTATTGTTTGTTTTGTTTTTCTTTTTTTTTTTAAGTGTAGTTGAACTTTTTTACTCAACTGTAGTTTAAAAATTAAAAAAAAAATATATACACACGACTAAACTACATACTACTACATTTACACACACATATATATACACACTCATAAGCAACACATAATTTCGTAGAGAGATTTCACAGTTTGCTCTCTTTGTAAATATTTGGGGCATATTTTCAGGGGCAAAGCTTACTTTCACTAAAGTAGTGCAATGTATGGCCAGCCGTTATAAGGAAAGAAGACACTTTTCTTATTCATATCAGTTCAGCAGAGTCTTGCAATATTGTTTGTAACTTCATGAGCCTTCCTGTAAAATGACAGAAAAATGCTGAGTTTGAGGCAATTGGAACACCATTGCCTTTCAACACTTAAGAGATATCAAAATACTAGCCCTGCCCCAGTCAGTATTGAAATTTTCGACTATATCTATAAGTTGTGGAATCCAAATAGATGTTAACTTTGAATGATCCGAATGTTTCCTGATAAATCCTCCAAATTTATAATCAATGCAGCGGCAGCAGGCAATGGTAACTCATACTACGTAAAAAGGTTTTCTGACACACCTCTGTCCTTAAGTATTCCAATTAATATCCACTCTTCTAATATCATCGGGCATTTTTCTAAATATGTGCTTAATCCAACACCGTTTTCTGCAGATGTATTGGAGAATTGTATTCCTCAATTCTAGTGAAGACAAGCATCTTACACTTCATGTCACTTACACTCAATATGTTTTACTTTTGAAGTCAATTACAATGTATGTTCTCCTCAAGGAATACAATAAAATTTTCATTAAATTCATAATTTCTAATACTTACGAGTATACGCATTCATGCTTATTTTAATATCATGGAATCTCTACTCATATTCAAAGTTTGAAGTGTACTCATCATATTCATACTTAAGAACACGTATGATATTGTTGATTTCGACTCTCCATAACTCAACACATACACGAAGCACAAAATAAGTATGAATCGCGTACGAACACTTACTAGAAGGTTGTGTGTTTGCTCTGCTTGCTGCTCTGTCTTCTTTGTTTACGTGTCTTTTTTCTTTTGTTGCAAGTGGAACTGTATGATGAAGGATTCGAGTAACTTGAGTCAGTATTATAAGTCAGTATTATAAGTATTTTTCTAAAGTTATGAATCTGAATGTGTAGGCTTATGAATCAAACATATTTCGAAAGGTATGAGTTTGATGTCAATGTTGTACGCATACTCATTGCAACCTGTACTTATAAATCGACTCTGTAGTGAATGAATGAATCAGCGTACATAGTTAAATTTCAATATTATTGACTCAGTTATATTCAAAATTTCATGAGTGGTTATGAGCAGCCGTAATCTAGTAGACAGTGTGTGGCCTGGGTTCAAACTCCAGGTCAGACATCAATAAGAAATAAAAAAAAAAAGTATTTCTTCGGCGACTTCCTCTCAGCAGATTTCTGGCAAAAACTCTGAGGTTAAACAAAAACTTGCCATGAAAAGTTTCTCAAAAATCTGTCGTTCGCAGTCGACTTTAAACTGTAGGTCCCGCCACTCATGTATAAAATTAACACACACAACATAAGTGGTGTGTGAAACTAATTCGTAATCCTGACTGAATGGTTGTAATGATCAATTATGTGTGTATGCTTATGAGTAGCGAAAAAACAATTCATAGCTGATCTCTTATTCTGAATTTGAAAATCCAAGACGCAAACCACATTTTCTAATGAAGCAAATGCTACTGTTAACAGAGCAATGTTATGGCAAGTGTTTAACAAATCTAACTATTTACAGTTGAACAACTGTTGACATGACTATATAGTAAATCGGGTACAGGAATATATATCCCAACATGTAAAATTAAAAAAATAATAATCCATATTTGGTAAAAAATATTTAAAAATCTTCAGATCTGCCCAACTACATACATACATGTGTATATAACCGGTAATCAAGATGATCCTTTTTATTGAGATTAAAAAACATTGTGAGGCTTTCCTTAATGTAATGAAAATATCAAAATGTATGTATATAAACATGTTATATTGTATTAAGATTACTTAAAAAGTAAAGTACTCGGTTTTAATATCTAATACCTTACATAAGAAGCTTGCTTCTATATATGAATTATTTGAAGAATAAAGAGATTAAATGCCTTTATGAAATATGCCTCAAATATGGATTTAAATTGCATATACAATTTCTTTTACGCACATTAATTGGTCTTAAATATTATGGCATAAGATGATAAACTTTATTTCCTTTTATGCTTAATAATGCCGACATTAAATACGAATTTATAACATAATTTATATCGGCAATAACAACAGCAATAACAACAACAATAAAACATTAAAACATGGTATATTTGCTTTTAATAAACATTAAAGCAGATTTACAAAACCAAACTTTTTCACTCGACTTGTATGATACAAATAAACTTAGTTTCTTAGAAACTTAAATAATTTTTCAGTTTTTCTTTTTTTTTTTTTTTTTGTAAATGTATGTTTAAACGAAAATGAAATTTATTTTAATTAAGTAAACTTTTTGGAAAAATTGCAAAGGCAATGCAAAAATATTTTTTTTTTAAAAAAAAAATTGTTTTTTTTTATAGAAGAAGAAAAAATACAAAAAAAAATAGAACAGAATGAAATATGAAATAGAATGTGCTTGAAAGTAGAAGAACTCTTAAGAAATCATAGCATTTAAAATATCACACAACACTACATGCAATTTTAAGTTGTCTTTTTTTCTCTCCGGGTTTAATTAAAAGTTTTCAATTATAATTTAAGTCGATTTTATTTAATTTGCTGCTCATTTTGAAGTTGATTTAATTTTTAATTTCTTAATATTTTTAGTTTTCAATTATTTTAATAAGTTTCTCTTCTTTTGGTGTGTGTAAATCTACTCCCCGTGGTATTAAAATTAATAAAAAAGTACTGGAAAAAAAATATTTTCATTCCATTTGCTAATAAGTATTGCCTTGAGGCTTAATTGAACGGCTTTTGCAGTCATAAATAATAAGTGAACATCACTGTAACTGCGGCAACAACAACCTTAACAAACAATTCATTACTTAGTGAAATCAAAATCCAACATCCAAAATGACATAAAGAAACGAGAAAAAAAAATAGAATAAATCTTGGCCCTTAACAAATAAATTAGCCTGAAAACCTTTTAGACAAATGCAATGCTCGCCTAAATAACCTACAAATACCACAATAACTACCAAAGGCCTACACACTTACGCCTACTCTAAAACACAAATAGTACATCCTCTTACACACATTTATTTAGGCGTATACATAAGCATAAGTCCTGTTTTGCCTTGCTCTAGTCATGGGAAAATGAACTATGAAAAGAAAACAGAACATAAAAGAACACATAAAATCGATGTATACTAAGAGCACCAGAAAACAATAGAAAAGAGAGGACGCGTCATAATAATAGAAAAAAGTGGGCAATTTTATGTTGACGATAATAGTGTCACCACAAAAGCCTTTATACGCCTCTCGCAAGAAATAAATACAAAAAAATATTTAACACACATACCCACACACACGCTTCGATAGACAGATTCATGCAGACAATTACAATTACACTCACACACAATTGCTTTAATCAGTCGCCTTAAAAATGTCTTTGTATTCTCTCTATACTAAGCAGTCTCTTGTTTGTAACAATTATCAGAGGAAGAGAAAGAGTAGAAAAAAAGGAAGAGACAAAAAATTAAATACAACAATAAATATAAATTTTCCTCTTCCATATTTATTTTAACTGGCATATGGGTCACTCCATGACTAGACACGATTTGTTTCGAGTTTCTATAAATCCAAAAAGTTTGTTGAACACTTTATTGGGTTTGTGACTTCAAACTTGCGGTGGTTCATGGCAAAGCGAAGCCTAAAACACAGCCTATTCATAGGCTTACAATGCATAGCAGCAACCCATAAGGCGGCACAATGAAAACTATGTCATAGAACAGATGACTCCAGTCTAGCCTTAGAGCTCATGCACGCGAATAGTAGCGAATTATGCGGGCTTGTTGGGAACACAATACATATGCATATGCCTTCCATGCCAAAGGAAATTCCACAAAACTATGGTCAGAAGGGTAAATTGTTTTAATGACAGTATTCTGAAGTAGGTGGTGTGACGTAAGGCCACGGTTCAAACCCCAGGTCAGACAGCAAAACGAAAATATGAAAAATATTTCTTCGGTGGCCTCCTCTCAGCAGATTTCTGGCAAAAACTTTGCGAAAGAAATAAAATTGCCATGAAGAGCGTCTCAAAAAACTGTTTTTCATAGTCGAATTTAAACTGTAGGTCCCTCCACTCATTTATCAAATTAATGCACGCAACGTAAGTGGTGTGAGAAGATAGCTCGTAATCCTGACTGAAGGGGTTTTAATGCCCAATTATGTAGGTATGTATGTATGTATATGATTATCAGGTTTGGCTATGTCGGGACTAGCCACCATGGATTTTCGCCTTTGGCATTGACCAAGCACCATATACATACGTTCTCTTAAGCGTTTGGGCCTCCCAATAAATCCATTTTAGATAGCCAGTATTGATGCAATGCAACAACCTTCAACATTTCCTCCACTCCAGCAATATCGACAAGATCTTTTATAAAACCCTATAGCTTTGCAATGCCTCTGTTCGATTAAGAAGTGGATACATTTATCCCATGTTGTTAGTAAAACATGTCCCATAGTGATACACCCACAGTGTTTCCCCGTCACTCTAAACATTTTTGTCTTCCGTTATAAATTATTTACTCTTGTTTGTGAAATTAGGAGAGACAAGTAGGTTCGTGGCGTTAGTGTTACATTTTTGGTTTGAAGAAATGTGAGCGTGTGTTAAGGAATTTAAGAATGTTTTAGTATTTGCCACATTCATTCCTTTTAAGCCAATTATTCTTGTACAATGACAAATACTTTTCCCTCTTTTCTTTTTTTTTTTTTTGTTTTTCATTAGTTTTGGCCACCAACCACCACCATCACCACCACCACAGTGGCAATATTTCAAAAAGCGTTTTCGACTTTCTGTGTGAATTCTTGTTCTTTTTTTTTTTTTTTTGCTTCGTATTGTCGCAAATGTGTTGGTAGTGGTATTGGTGGTCGCTATTTTATTGTGTTAGTGTGCGTGCGTTTGTATTCATTTATCGTCTGCCAACTTAATTTCATTTAATGATTAATGTTTTGCGAAAATCTCTGTATGAGGCCTATTCATACATATGTATATTGGGTGTGCGTGACAAGTGTGCGCTTCCTTTTAAAAGCTTTACAAAGGAAATAATTTCTCTTCTCTTTTTGTTTGTGTTAAGCCAGGCCATGCCATGCCATGACATTAAAAGGGACTCAATTAAACAAAATTTGGTATTTCCAGTTGAATATCTATTTAAGCCTTAATTAGGGCTCAAAATGTGATCAACGGGAAAGGATTTTTTTTATTTGATTTTGTAATTCGCCGAGGCATTACAATGTAATGCAATGAAATGAAAAATTGAGCCAGTTAAAGTGGCTTAAAATTAAATTCCAAGAAATTATTTTCAAACATTTTGAAAGCAAAACAGACTTTAAATTGAAATTGATTCTTTAAATGGTTTTTTTTTTTTTTGAATTTCCTAAAGGAATCGTATCAAAAGTCGCCGTGGTCTAGTAGGTAATGTGTTGGCTTATTAGACGAAAGGCCCGAGTTCGAATCCCAGGCCAGACATCAAAAACAAAATACAAAAAGTATTTCTTCGGCGACTTTCTCTCAGCAGATTTCTGGCAAAAACTCTGAGAGTAAAAATTGCCATGAAAAGCTTCTCAAAAAATCTGTCGTTCGGAGTCGACTTTAAACTGTAGGTCCCGCCACTCATGTATAAAATTAACGCACACAACATTAGTGGTGTTGAGAAGCTAGGCCGTAATCCTGACGAAGGGTTGTAATGGCCAATTATGTATGAATGTATGTAATCGTATCAAAAGAAGACGATAGATAATTGCCTCATCTGCCAGCAATATCATACAGGCATGATACCTTGTCTTACAGTGAAGATAAAGGTACTATTGCCTTGAAGTTCTCAGACTATGGTTGGCAAGACCAGTTTAATATGAAGGTTATTATTAAGCATTGTGATGTGATAAATCGAGTGTCTTACAGTTTGCTCCTTCAATGTCCTCTCTATGTTTTGGTGCTCCTCTAAAACTTGCGCATTTCTTCTATCATTCTGTGATATAAAAATAGGTAGAGGACAGATATTGAGACAGCACTCTGTCTCAGAGTATAATATTCCAGGCCCATAAGATTAACACGTATAAAATTAATTCAAAAATAATGGAGGACTCTCAGGAAAAGCTAAGTCTAGAAATAAGTTCATCCTGAGAATGCTTAGCAATGAGCGAGCTAATAAGCTTGTGGCGGGAGGAGTATTATACAAAGCTGATGGGGTCAGACCTTGCTATGGAATAGTAAGAGAAATTTGGATGGGTATACTCGGCGTAAGGAGAGACAGGGAAAATGCGCACTCCTTTCTCAACACAAATCGGTTTCAGAAGATCTTAATCCAGAAACTTGCGGTAGAATAGTAAGAGAAGTTTTGGTAGGATATACTCGGCGAAAAAAAGATAGGGAAAATGTGCAGACTTGATTTGAGAAGATTTACACTTTTGTTAATTAATTAAGGAAGAAGGAGGTTTGAAACAAACGTCAGACTGTCTAGCAGCAACCTAAGCCTAGTAATCGGCATTTTGACTGGGCACTGTAGATTCAAAAAGCGTGTGTTTCAGCAGCAATAAATACTTGATTCAATTTTAAAACTTAACGAAACTGAATTGAATAGACAGACTTCGTTGTTACTGGAAAAACACTAGTGAAGCTATCGAGAGAAAGGTTTGACAAGTTAAAAGAAACTCATGTTGAGTGATAAGTACAAGTACAGCAGCAATAAATACTTGATTCAATTTTAAAACTTAACGAAACTGAATTGAATAGACAGACTTCGTTTTTACTGGAAAAACACTAGTGAAGCTATCGAGAGAAAGGTTTGACAAGTTAAAAGAAACTCATGTTGAGTGATAAGTACAATATTTCGGGTGTTTGGTAAGTTTTCCTAGTTAAGTCATCTAATTTCGGAAATACCTTCGTTGCTTTTTCACGGTAATATTTGCAAAATTTTAATTGCACTTAAAACTTGCAAAAGAAGAAACGTAATCATCCTGTAATAACATCATAAATTATCCAATGACTCCATGACTCTTTTAACACTTAGAACATCTGTGATATTTAAACACACACAAATTTGTTTCTCAAACACTATCAAGCAAACACAGTGTGAATGCTTTTTAGCAATAAAAGTTGTTTCCAGTTACTTGGCTTAAGGAAAACTGATTTTTTTTGGTCATACTAATTACTCAGCTGTTAACTACTGCTTATAATTATAGTAGAACGCTTTTAAAACTTAAAAATGAGAAACTTAAATTGTGGTTTTCATTTGCCACTTGTGTGGCATGCAATTCAATATAGATTGCCTCAAGCACCATTACGTCTTTTAACAATGTTTTAATGGGGGTCTGACTATAAAATAAATATGACTGAGCTTTACTCCTATACTTGCAACAACAACAAAAAAAAAGAGAGAATTATGTTCGCATGCCGTCCGTTCGTCCGTCCGTCCGCTTTAAAAGGAGAACAAAAACCGCATTTCCTTTTTAGTATTCATACGCTTATGGTCTATTCATACTCGTCGTAGTCGTCTAATGTTTTTATAAAGGATTATAAAAGGAGTGTGTGGGGAAAAACGTACAAAAAGGTGAAAAGGAAATAAATAGCAGCTTCATGCAGCCTGTGTGTGTGTGTGTGTTCCTATATTAGCTGCCATAACTGCCATGCTGATAATAATAAGAGAGACAAATTTTTATGGTTTATTCGCATGCAACGAAGAACAAAATGCAAGCACAAGCTTATATGGACTTTAAATGCATGTGTACCAATTCCAATATGACCAGGATTATGAAAGTATACCAAACGTATGAGTAATATTAAAGCAATAAACTCTTACTCTCTTTCTCTCTCTCCCTGTCTTTCTTTATATTTCTCTATCTCTCTCTCTCTCCCTCAGTTTCTCTCTCTCTCTTCCCCTTCTACCAATCCTGATTATTTTCTTTTCGTATAGCATTTGTCCGTTATTACAGTACATAAGTAGGCGGAAGTGTGTATGTATATGTAAGCCGGTGTCTGTGAATTTTTGGCACTTGGTTTGATAATAAAATGATTTAAGTCGCCTCTTATTTCCGGTGTGTATGTGTCTCTGTATACGTATCTCCCAAATACCCTTTTCAATTTGCCCAAGCCCAAAAGTGTAAAATTGTCTTATTCTCTGCTGGGCAAATAAACTCAATGTACCATGTAAACGTACACCCATGCTTACTCACGTAAAGGATACAAAAGTTCTATAAGCTCCATAAACCATCTTCGTTTTTTCTTTTTTTCTTGGCCATGTTTGTTCAGCAAATAAACTTTTTGCTGGTCATGGGTATCAATATTAGGGCAGTTCGAAAATAATGGAAATGGATAGGCAGATGATCAGCTTCGGTAAAAACCTTTTGAGGCTTGCTATCCCAAAAGAAAACAAATGCCAAGACCTTGTGTGCAAATGGAACTATCTTAGCCTTCTTTGAACATGATTCTCCAAGTCATTAAGCATCTTCCTTATACATGCATTGTCGCCTTTTACAAGCTCTTTGGATTTAGATTTCGGATAAGGTGTTGCATGACAGTTAACTACTCTCAGAGGTTTTACTAAAAGAACTGGGAGACGTAAATGTTTTAGTCAAAATTCTATCTACATATCGCAATTTCTTACACTCTGAGACTTTATTTATATTTAAATTAGTGCACTAATCTAGTAAGTCAACAATCTACTTACTAGACTTCCGTTTTTATTCAATTGCAAACAAACGCCATAAGCATTTTTGTCCAATTGTTACGTTTTTACCTTTTAAAAACATTTAAAATATGAGCTCGTAGATTGCAAATAAAATAACAAATAAATTTGTGTTTAGTTCACAACTTGATGTAAACAACAATTGTTTGTTATTCCTCTATTTACACCCTTTGCATAAACAAAAACAATTACAAGACAATTATTCGACAGATCTTTGTAACGGAGATCTTCAAACGACGATTACTCTCTTCAAACCCATCGAGTCTTCACACAAGACTGACTGAACTTCATGTTTCGGTTAAAATACAAGGTATGGCTGGCTGCCTTCCAAAATGTATCAATACAAAGTTTGTATACAGTTCTACTACTGTATATAAACTATGTTGATATGCAAAGTAACCAAACAATGCATCAACTATAAATCCGATGCCTGATTGCTTTTTGACTGCGTTAAAAATACACATTGACGACGTTTTGAAATAGAATACATTGTATATATTTTGTACAGCGGCATTATGAAACACTATACTTAGTTCAAACACAAACCATCTAACATTTGGGAAGGCAGCCGCTCTGTACTACATCCGATTATCATCCATTACCAGTTTGAAGGTTTCATTATTCACCTAAGCTCACTCACTTTTATGCTCTTCGATGCATACGTTCAGCGAGGCTGCTTTATATTTTTTCTTCTGAAATTTCGGAAATAATTCGAGTCGGCTTTAATAGTGTATGGACTAAGACCTTTGAAAGTATTCAACTATTGCAATGGTGTGCAATTCTTTCTAGTTTATGCAGTCAATACATACATACATACATAATTGGCCATTACAACCCTTTAGCCAGGATTACGACCTAGCTTCTCACACCAGTTATGTCTTGTGCCTTAATTGTATACATGAGTGGCGGAAACTACAGTTTAAAGTCGACTCTGAAGGACACATTTTTGAGAAACTTTTCATTGCAATTTCATTTCTTTCGTAGAGTTTTTGCTGAGAGACAGACGCCGAAGAAATATTTCTTCATATTTTCGTTTTGATGTCTGACCTGGGGTTTGAGCCATGGCCTTATGTCCTATTAGACTACAGCGACTTCGCAGTGAATAACATTCCTTATCTTGAATGGGGAAAAAATTAAAAAATACTTCATGGTGCCTTAAAACTTAAAACATTTCTTTTAAATGATTGCCTCCTTCATAGCTTCACTTATTGTTAGGACTGCCCTCTTATTAGCATTAATTCAGTGCAATTCCTTATGATGGTGGGTGACAAATCCCTTTTACTTTGTGAACGTTTTATTGTCTTGTCAATATGAATTCTGTACAGAATACCGTGACCAAGACTACGACTCTTAGAAAATCGTTGAGACTACGAATAAATAAGCTAAACAAGACCACAATTATGTAGTTTAAATGGTATTGTGGCCACAACTAATACTACCAACTAGTTGTGCAGCAGCCAATAAATGCCTACAACAGCTGGGCTTAAGTAAATGAGCGACAATGGCTAGATGCTCAAGTATGTAGGTGGTGCTGATGATGATGATGGGAAAGCCTTATCCAATGTATGTATGTACGTACGCTTTCCTACTTGACATTTAAGAGGCTGTTTACACAAACACCTACAATTGCACAATAATAATAAGAAACTACACTTAATACAAGTAATAATATACATAACAAGTTAAACAAAACAATAACAATAACAATGGAAAAAAAACAGAAGTAATAACATGGTTAACTTGCAATTTAACATTTCCTGACTTAAGCCACAGAGGCAAGCAAGCAGGCAGACAGGCAGGCAGGCAAACCAAACAGGCAGTTAAACTAGCGTACAACATGAAAGGGTACTAAAACACAGGGAAAATAGTAAAAGAAACGAAATGAAATGAAAAGTACTCTTCAGAAATAAATAAGGGAATACGGAAAACCAAACGGCTTTTATTTTTAAAATGCGTGTTTAAAAAACAAAACAAAAACATTAAAAAAGTTTTCATAGAATAATGGTTACAATGAAAACAAAGCCTCTTCTGTTAACCCCTTTATCATGTCGCGAGGGGCAAAACCATAAAAGAAGCACAATTTCCTTTTCCCTTCCTTTCCCCTCTGCACGCCTTTGTAACACAATGTAATGCGAACGGGTTTTGTTGCAATTTCTACTCGTTCATGTAGATTATCATTTAATGAATCTGGTACAAATGCCATCTGTGGCAAATATGACTACGGCCGCCTATTTAAGCAGTGGCATTGGTATTAATTATTATGCCACTTCGGCTAGCATGATGCCACCATTACAACCAGCAGCACCAGCAACGCAGTCAGCAATTCAAATGCAACAACAGCAACAGCAGCAGCAACAACAATCGTCATCATCATTAATGGCCGGCCCTTCATCGTCGAATGCAACAACGGCCATGGCACAAGCAATTTGCCAACAATTGCCACAACAACAGCAACAGCAGCAGTATCCCTATATGACATTGCAACAGCAGCAGCAACTATTATCACAACAACAATACCATCAGCAACAGCAGCAAATATTGCCAGCTGATTCGGGTTTGCGTCGTCGTTTATTTGCTGGTTTCCGTCCCATGTCGGGTTTTGGTCGCATTCGTTCGCGTTCATCTCAGCATCGTTCAATATCATTGCCTGAAAGTAATTAAACATCTCTGACACTCTTTTAACTTACCCTCCTCAATCGTTGACTCTCTCTCTCTCTCTCTTTCTGTCTATGGATCTTTGTTCTGTCACTCTTAATGTCGTCTTACACTTCTTTTATGTTTGTTTCTTATTTTTTACAGTTTTTTTCTTGAGAACTTGGCCTTGGTTGCCGAGTTAAAAACACAATTTTTTCTCTTTATTTTGTGGGATTTTTCCAATTTTCTTCAGTTTTTAAGTTTTTGACGGACATAATCCCAAATGACCTTTGACATATTAGTAGTTGAGTTTTAAAGCTGTTCCGCAAGAGTATTGCCAGGGACTTTACCTGTACATGGTAACTAAGAACTCCTAAATAACAGACGGAGGCTCTGATGGGTATCGTATTAACGAAACTTATGTAAACAGAAGTTCAGCAATACCCACTAGGGTATCAGGCCCACTATATACTGACTCTAGTAGAACAATTGAAGAGCTTTTAGGTTAGGAAGCGTTGCATTGGTTGCCCGCGACTAGCAAGTGCACTCGGCAACAGTGCGCCTTAAAAACAATAATTGCTAGACAATTGTTCGACAGATCTTTGTAACGGAGATCTTTCAGACCATGACTACTCTCTTCAAACGCACCCCGTCTTCTAACAAGACTGACTGAACTTCACTAACTCCGTAGCCTGTTTAGCCTTGCCTTTTATATGGCAGAGTAAACAGTTTGATGAATGTTCTTGAAGGCGAATGTTCGTGCCTTCGCCTTCTTGAGTTCTCCATAAAAGTAAACACCGTTGTCCCATTATGGTTATTTGTGTAGTTTGTTTACATTTATTCTTGCAGTGTTTGTTGCTGTATTTATCTTTACTTGTTTACCAGTTTTCTATGTTGGTGTTTGTTGTTATATTACTCAGTGCGAAAATTTGTAAACAAGTTCATTGTTTTGTTTCTGTAGCTTTTGTTTATAATTTTAATGTTGAACGATGTAAAAGCAAAACATCAGTATCTAGATATTTCCTATTCGTAAGGATATCTTCAATTATTTAGTCTGCCAAGTAATTTTGGTGCCCTGAATATCTGTTTAAAGTTTAGCACAAGGACTCCACAGAGAAGTGGAAGTAATGTTTTGAAGAAAACCAAACTTCTGCAAGATTTCTGAAACACAAAAATTACTTGATAATTATAACGAAAGGAGTGATTAAAAGATATAGTCACTAACCCTTACGAACACACTGATGTGAACCCGATTTCGCATTTAAAAATATTTTTTAAATTCTTTTTAAACAAAGTTACTATCATCAGACGTTGTTATCAGATAAAAATTGACACTTGACACATTTGACCTTTGACTTATTCTATTTTTAATTATTGCTTTCGTTCGCTGTTAATGAAAAAGGTCATTTTATACCAGTGCGTTAATGAATTTTTGATTTTTATTTATTAATTCATGTATTCTTGGAATTTTTAATTTCTTTTCTCTTTTTTTTTATGAATTTTATAATAAAATCCCACACTTTTTTTTTCAATGATATTTTGGATTGAGATTTGCAACAACAAACTGCCCCCTTTTTCACTCGCTGTCAACTTATGCACTCTCGATAAGAAAATGTTGTTCCATCACTTCAGAGAAACACAGAAAACAAAAAAATGTTGTGAAATTGTGTGAATGATTGTCAGACGTTGTAATATTTTTTCCACAGATTTTCTTTCACTTGTTTTTTTTTGTTTGATCATTCAGACTAAAACCGTGTGTATCATGTTGTCCATCAATGTTCTCTATGGTTGTCGTAACTTCTTTTGGTTTTACTTTTCTTGATAATTTTGATGTCACTTGATTTTATATCACAAATTATTGTTTTAATTTCTTTTTTATCAGTTTTGTTTTTAACATTGAGTTAATAAGACATTCAAAGGAGGATCTTCCATAATTAATAAGAAAGGAAATTTAATACAAAAATATAAATTTCTCGTCCTACAACATATTATTTTTCTTCAAGCCATCATTCTGTGTGCCTAAATTCTTAAAATCACCATCATAACAGAGACTCTATCTTTTCATTATTGTATAAACGTTCTACAATCACGATATGGATGTAAACTTGTTACAGATGGTGCAACTTGTTACTCCCGCCTCAATTGTTTGACAACCACAGTATTCATTGTACAGCCCCTGCGTTGATCAACTTCCTTCTCTTTCCTGATTTTGGTGGAACTTGGTCAGTACACAGACTGCGACCACTCGTGGTATCACAACGGGCCGCTATGCGCGCTCAAGTGAGCTCTTTGATATCAGAGCTACCACTTCGACCATCTTTGCAGTGGTTAACCCCCTACATTTTATAGTCGTAGACAAAATGGATCATCCAGAAAAGAATCTCGCTCGGTTTTAATGTTGGTTACGCTGTGACCTTTTGCCGGACCCTCTATACTGTGTAGTATAGTAAAATAGGCTTCTTTCCTTCCACATAATACATCCAGATAGCTGATTACCCTGAGAAAGATAACCTCAATAACGAAATTTGTAGGATGTAATGACAGAAGATTTGTCGCCACTATACCCAAGTCAACAACCCAATATATTTTTAACAAGAATATTGCCTCTAGAAAATATTAGATGGCAACTCTATAGTTCTAGAAAATGCAACAATGTACCAATCAGCTGTTTAACTGGAGAATCCTTAGCAACGAAAATTCAATACGAAAAACAGAGATGTTTTGTAGCAATTCCGGGCTGCATTTCCGTAATTCTGTACTTTTCATATTACAACTCTATAAGTCAGGATTACAACCTAGTCTTTCGCACCACTTATGATGCGGGCCCTACAGATTAAAGTCTACTCTCATATACCATACCCCATACTATAAAAAAATAACCTGAGGTTGTTAACTAGTCTTTTGATAGGGCACTATAGACTCAGAGTACGCTTATTCCGAAGGGGGGTTGTCTCTAGCCTAACATGTAGATTCTGTGTCAATGAGAATGAATCATAGAACATTCTGAGGCATTTGTGCCTCCCACAAGGAAACATTTGTGTGTATACCAGCTGCTGGGCATGGAATTGACATTTTTGACAGCGACCACCATCCTGAGTTTTGTCAGGGCAATTGGCTTTTTGTGAAACTTTCCATGGCAATTTTTTATTCCTTTCGCAGAATTTTTGCCAGAAATCTGTTGAGGAAGTAGTCGAAGAAATATCTTTTTATACTTCGCTTTGTTGGAAATGTCTGACTTTGGATTTGAATCGTGGCCGCACGTCCAATAAGCCAACACACTACCTACAAAGACTACGGCGACTGAACTCCAACCCGATTTTTAAGCCGTTGTATATTTCACTTCTTGCCCCTTTCTAGAACGAATATTATGGGCCTTAAGACATAAAGGTCTATTTGTATTTATCCATACAATACCTCTAACCTACACACCTACCAATCTATGTATGTTTCTATCAGAAGCAATAGAAAGGTATTATACGAGTGCAGATAAAAAATTTGCCATGGAATGCATAAAATAATGAAAAATAGTTTAAGAAAACCGAGTTTCAGAATGGAATACATTTTTAATTAAACTTTGTATCACATGAATGAATATTCTTTGAATAAACAACGATTGAAAAGGTTTTCGAAAAGCTGAGTGTCTTTTCCATTTAAATTGACCATCATCTGAATACATTTATTGATACAAATACAAAATATTTGAATTATGGAATATCCTCCAATCCCCCTCCTCTTTATTTTATAACACAATTCATGGATAAGCATGTTTATAAATTTAAAAAATTTTCATATTTTCTTAATCGTTTGTAAGTCTGCATTTATTTTTTAAGAATTTCATTACACTCTGATAACATATGGATAGGGAATGTATGAAACGTATACTTTCCACCTGCAAAACATTAACACGTTTGCTATCTATACAGTTACATACGTATTGCAATGAAATCTAAGCATGTAGAAGCATATCCTTTAAATCCTTTACAATTTGAATTGAATACGAAACTATAAACAACTGCACTAACATCATTTTCTATATATTTTTAAGCATTTAAAGTGAAAAATCTAGAAATAGCTACCCTTACTTCATAACTCTATACATTCATCATCATCAACATCATGAGAGGAGTCATCATCATCATCATCATCATTCTATGCTGGTCAGTCATGCATTCAATTCATTTTATTATTATTTCAAGTTTTTCTTCGAGTTTCCCCATCTAATTTAATTTTCATGTTCTTTTCTTTTTTTTCTCTTTTATTTCCTCATAGATTATGTCAAATTATGAAACCAACAATTAGTTCTTGACCCAGTTTTATGTTCTTTTTTCATTGTTTTTCTTCTTGTCACATTCCTTTTGCAAAATTAATGATGAATTGTTGTTCATTTCGTGATTTTTCTTTTCAATTGTTGAAATTCCTTGGAAAAGTTTTCCTTGTTAATTTTTTCAATCTTTTTTTTTCTTGTATTTTTCATTGTTTTAATTGCATTTGTAATGAATAATGAAATTCAAAATGCATACGGAAAATGTTGGAAAAAAAAATTCGTTGCAAAAATTTTAAAATTCATTAAAGCCCTTAACCCCCCCCGTATTCAAGAAAAAACGAGAGTTTCTTATAATATTCACCCTTTCCTTCTTTCTTTATTTAATGCTCATTATGTACATACGTATGTATAGATGTTATCGTTACGTTCAAATCACTGTCAATCACATCAAAAAAAAAATAAAAAAATATTAATTAACGATAAAAGCGCCCATATTCCTCCAGAGGGCGTTAAAAAGCCAAGACAAAGCAATGGGAAATACAAAAGAAAAACAATAGAAAGAAAACTCTTGTCAAATAACTTGTCTTCTCTCTCTCCCTCTCTCTCTTTCTCTTTATAATCAAACCATCATCTCTTTATGTAAACTCCTATTTATCTCCCCCCCTGGAAACCCTCTTGCAATATTGCCTTCATTGCCAGTTAATCACAATGAATCCTTAAGTTGCTGCTGCCAATGAATGAAGTGTAAACGAAGCAAGAAGAACAACAACACCAAGGAATACATTAAAATTTATAAGGATAACAGGAAAAAAAACATATTTAAAGAGATAAAAAGAGACAAGCGAAGAAAGAGAGAGAAAGGAAACCATGCAAAAAAATGCATTAAAATTGATTAATTGCACACAGCATTTACTCTTTTGTGTTGTGTTCTGCTGCTCTCTCTCTCTGTTCTCTCTGTGTTCTCTGTCCTTTACTTACCTATTAAATATCCCTGTACTCCATTACTTCATGAGATTTTTTTCTTTTTTTATTTTTTTTCTTGTTTTTGTTGTTGTTGTTGTTTTTTTACTAATTATTGATGTTGTTGAGCCTTGGTGGCCACGTAGACAAAGTAGTTGTGGAGCAGCAGCAGCAGCATAAAAGCATAGGAATACCGGATGCTGCTGCTGTGGTTGATTTTTAAGCATGTTAAATAATCTACGGGAATTTGTTTTCATTTCGTTAAGGCGATAAAAGCAATAACAACAACAACAGCACAAGAAAAAAAACAGGAAATTAAACAGCAGGAGCATCAATGTAAACCGAGAACTATGCGGGAATTATAAGAAAAAAAATGATAATCAAAGGGAGATAAAGAAAAAACGAAATATGCTCAGCAATTTTAATTAGTTCGATGAATCTTGAATCAAACTTTGGCAAAAACATGCCCTAAGAAAGGGAAAGAAAGGATTGATGGGCTCTTTGCCAAGCCTGGCTTTTGTTTTCATGCTTGACAAGCAAACCCTATAAAATCTATAATATGTCCGTGGCATCACAACAGAAAGCCATGCATGCTCAACTGAGATTTTACCATCAAAGCTACCACTCCAACCTACCTACCAACCTGAAGGATAATGAAATAATCGGATTTTCCACCAAGAAATCTCGAAGTTATGTGGAAAGCTTGACTTAAATGTTTAACAACCAAAATCAGTAACGCAGTATTGTTATACGATACTTAATCGTTGTCAAGTAGTCAACTTCTTGGTTGATATTTCATGATTCGCCCTTAATCGTACGTGGAGGCTTACAGTAAAGGCATTAAGAGTTTCATGTGCTATTTGCAGTGTTTCGGCGTTTCAGTCCTTCACAGACAGTAACATGGCCTTCATTAGGTTGTCTGTAGTCAGGACCTGTTCAATCATAAATATCATGTCCGTAAGATATTCACCAAATCCTGGGCAGTTAAAAACAATAGGTTTTGCCGTTATGTTCCCATTTTTGTGTTCAAGGAACGAAGGATAGAACCCATGATATAACGAAATGCACGTCTATAACCACCACATCTTGTCAGGAACTTTGTCATGCCATAATATCCCACTTCTTCTTAATCCATAATCCATTGTATAGTGATCTAGTAAGTACAGCGTTGGCTTACTATACAACTGACCGAAAGCTAGAACCTCAATCAATTTTCTGGCAAAAGTTCTTGCTTTGCAGGATACTTTTTCATGCTAGTGAAGTATACAAACGTACAGTAGTAAGCTCTAACTCTGCTTATGTGGTCAAGCTGCATAGTGGTCAAGTGCGTACTGCGTTGTTTTCTGGCACAAGTTCTTATTTTGCAGGATTCTTTTCCATACAAACGTACAATAGTAAGCTCTACCTCTGCTTATGTTCTTCTAAATCCGACATCATTCGGTACAATGCATGTTGTTGCCTCAACATTATTTCTGATCTTTTCAGCAGCTTGCTGTGTAGTAAAGTCTCCCATGTTGCATTAACCATTCGAGCTTATTATCCTTTTATTTTTGGCAATTTTTTTTTTTTTTTATTTACGAAGTAACGGGTTAGTTTAATAAGATTTATAAGGGACAAGCATTGTGTCAACCACTTTACTTTCCCATGGGCTTTTCCAAGGCTTTAAAATGTTTCTTTCTATTTTTAAATTTTCCACCGTTGTTTTAAACCCCAAAGTTGTAATTATTCTCAAGGCTCTCAATGGTCTTTTTTAAATTTCTCTTTAAAAAAATGACAAACAACTTTGGCTCTTCAAACCAGTTTTTTTTCCTTTTTGGTAGTGGAAAAAAAACTTTTTGGTGGCTTAAATTATCATTGAAAGTTGAAAACAAAAAAAAATAGACTGCGTTGTAAGCCCTCTCCTCTATCTCTCTCTCTCTCGGTAGTGCATTGAAAAGTTGTTACAAGTTTACAAGTATAATGACACATAAAAAATAAATTTTTTCTTTCTTTCTCTCTCTCTCCTTGTTTTATTTATTTTTTTTTTTAATAAATTTAGAACGTTCATGCGTTCATTTCTTTCCCTAGGAAAATAAAAAAATAAAAATCCTAGAAATTATAATTTTAAATAAAAAAAAACTAAGAGAGATAGAGAAAGGGAGCTGGAAAATATATGAACTCTTATAAGAAATTGTCACATCAGCAGTTTTAAGCATGATTTTTATGTTTTTGTTTTCATTTTTGAGCGAAAAAAAACCGAAATTAATTTTATTTTTAACTTTTTCTATTCATTCATAAAAGCAGAAGTCAGTCAGTCAACATTCATTTAGTTTGTCATTCATTCAATCCTTCATTCATTCATTCATGTTTATAATTATGCATCATCATTATTATCATCATCATAATTGCAACGATAATGATGAGTTTGACTCGTGTTTTCTACGTATTAATATGTCAAAATAATAACAACAACAACACCGACACATACTAAAACATATACAATCAAATCAAGAAAATTCTCTTCACTTCTGCTGCGTTCATTTCCAACTGCATTCTCTGCTATGCTTAGCTTTGCTCTGCTCTGCTCTTCTCTCATTATTGCTTGCGTTTTATTTTGCTTTCAATTTTTTTTTTTGTTTTAAAGCTGACTTTGTCAACATCATTATCATTGAAAAGGAGACAACTTTGTTATCATTATCATGAGAATGTTGCACGATAATGATGTTAACTGTATATGCTCAAAAGTGTGTGTCCTTTCCCCCAGTAGCACATGATATTTGTTTTTCTCTCTCTCTCTTCTTTGTTGGCCAGCATTAAAATTCGGTTTTTTTGTTGCATTATTTTTTAAGCCTTGTTTTCTATATTTCTCTTCGCTTTTGCGTTGTTGTTGTTGTGTTTTTATTTTAATTCAATTCTGAAGCTTTTGTATGTGTTTAGTTTCATTCATATTCTTTTCCAGTTTTTTTGTTTTGCTTTCATATTTTTATTTTGTGGTTTTCCTTTAACTGTGTGTGTTTTGTTTTTGTTTTTTCATATTATTCATGAATTAATGAATTATAATGAAGTGCACAAAGCAAGTTTTACTCTTTTTACATCATTTTCATTCACTTTTAGTCACAGTTTGACGTTTTTTTTTCTCTTCTTGGCCGCATTTATAGTTTTCAAAAGCAGACAAATGTGTTTGCTGTTTAATATTAACGGTTTTTTTTTGTTTCCTTTTAATGTTAAATAACAGTTTTTTTTGTTTTGATCTTTCATATTTAAGTTCTTATTTCAAAAGATTTTAATACTAAAACAGCTACAACAGTTCCTCTCTAATATTAAAAAGTCCACAAAGGCTGTAAAAAATTTATTATTAAACGTGTAAAAAAGAAAGTGTTAAGGAGCACAATTTTCAATTGCGGAAACAATTTTCGAAAAATACATAGAATTTCCCCATGTTTACATCCCTCGTATGGCTATATCCCGTTTGTGCATGCCAATGCTGCAAATATTTGCCAACTTTCCACAGTACTACCGGTTAGGACTTCAGATCTATGCAGAATCTAACATATGCATCCTGGACATTCATTGTCCAGTACACCGCTATGGCCAGATGTCCAAAGCAACAGAATTCTATTGCCCTGTTTCCAAGCGGCATTTAACAAATTTAGCCAACTTCCTGCAAGGTAGACTGGTTGTCTCAGAAATTATTTTTCCCTTGACCTCAATCTTTTCAGCACATTTGACAATGATTGAGATGTGAAAGACTGAAAAACAGTCAGTGATTTTCCCAATAGAATCGATACGTTTTGGTTGGATCTGTAACAGGGGCCGGAACGCTCCGGAACGTCGTTCCGGTACTTTCTTTTTGGACCGGAACTAAAGATGATTTCTGATAACGAGAATTGGCTGACGTTTTGAAAAAAAAAAATTAAAAAGAATTGCTGATTTTTTTTTTCTAATTTTTGACGTGTTTTTATATGTATTTTTATAAACAAGGGTTTGAACCGAACCCGATCCGAAACAAACCGGCATGTTTTTCCGAACTGTGAACCGAAGTCCGGAACGCGTTCCGGTAAAAAGAAATTACCACAACACCACTGATCTGTAACCACCAGCATCCTCTGCATTAGAGCCATCGGTGAGCCAATTAATCATAAATTTGTTGAACTAAGCCCCTAATCGTACTATACTACTACGTACTACTATATGTATGAGCTCCTAAACGACAAAGGCGTTGTGCAGCGTATTAATATACAGCGGCTGCGCTGGCTCGGCCATGTCGTTCGAATGGAAGAGGATACTCCGGCGAGACGGGTATTTGATGCGTGGACATGCGGAAGTCGGCGAAGAGGACGACCATGTATGCGTTGGAAGGAGCAAATCGAGAAAGCCCTGTCATCGATTAGAAGCAAAAGCGCCTGGAAGTATATATTGCGGCAGGGCGAAATCCGTTAATCGGGTTGTTAATGGCCGTTAATGGTTGTTAAGCAAGCAAGTCCCTGATCGACAGGGACTTCTTGCATCGAATAATTCACTTGAGAGTAATAAAATTCTCCTGAGATCATCTGGTCCTGTTGCCGGCATTTGATGGCATTTTATCGCTTCAAATACCTTGATTCTAAGGATACTCGGCTTTAGCCCTGATTCTCATACGATTTATAGCAGTTCAAGGTATGGTAATGGATGCAATATTTATGGATTTCAAACTGCATTTCGTACATGCATAATCAACGTCTCCTTCAACGTCTCTCATTCGAAAAAAGTGAGAATTATCTCTTGTCTATCGATTTTCGATAAATAACGCCGTGGTCTAGTAGGTGGTGTGTTGGCTTATTAGACGAAAGGCCCGAGTTCGAATCTCAGGCCAGACATCAAAAACAAAATACAAAAAGTATTTCTTCTGCGACTTCCTCTCAGCAGATTTCTGGCAAAAACTCTGAGAGTAAAAATTGCCATGAAAAGCTTCTCAAAAAATCTGTCGTTCGGAGTCGATTTTAAACTGTAGGTCCCGCCACTCATGTATAAAATTAACGCACACAACATGAGTGGTGTTGAGAAGCTAGGCCGTAATCCTGACTGAAGGGTTGTAATGGCCAATTATGTATGTATGTAACTCTTAATTCATCACCATCGCAGTTTTTTGGCCAACCCGACGGTTATTCGTGAAAATCATGTCTATACAGTCATTCAAATCAACTCTCCTCTCTTCTACGTTCAAATTAATGAAACTTATTCATGATAAAATTCTGTGAGCAACGATGGGCTTCTACTGTAATACTGAAATAAAGCGACAACTTCATAGCACGATATCTACACAATTTTGTTCAGTGACCACTATAAGCGATGATAGATATTGGCCCTCCCTAACGCCAGATGAGTTATTAAAAGATGAGAATTTCTGTAAAAGATACTCCATGTGAATTATGCATTTAAAGTCTGAAATCTTCTCACTTCTCTCCCTTATATTGCCAAATATACCCCCTCCCTCCCTCTTGCCTGTTTATTTTTTCTCATAAATCGTAAAGAATTTTTGCTTAAAGAATAGAATTTTTAAATGAAAATTATGTACGTTAATAACTTAAACTAATCAAGGCCTGTTGCTCTTAATTTAACTACTTTAACTACTTAACTCCTGCTAACCAAACTAACCTTTACTAAGCGTTCAAGCAATGATGTTGTTACTCAAGCTTCCGATGGAAACGAATTGCATGCATAACTAATCCAGCAAACAAACGAAAATTTGTCTTCAAATTACATACGTCACTTACTTACATAAAGAAGCCTTAAAAAGAAGAAATAATTAAAAGAGAGAAATTTGTTCACAAAATTTTCAGAGGCTGATGATTACAACAATGAACCCAAAAGACCATTCGGCGAGCCTTTAAGGTTGAATAAGAAAATTTTAACAAATTCCACAAATCCGCCCAGCAATAGTAGAAGCGATAAACGGCAGCAGCAACATGCAACGAATGTGGCAACTGGCACGGGACCAGCATCAACGATGTTAACGGAAACGATGACAAAACCTGTGAAAAAAGTTCGCTTAAAAACCTAAAAGTTTCCCTAGATCCTCGAATCTCCTGTACACGAGTAAAACCTTATCCTGTAGTGTTAGACGAGTGTGTCTCTGTGTCTGACTCTGTCTTTTAGAAAATTTAAGAAAATTTACCTATGAATTGTTTAGTAAGAAGAAGAAGAAGATACCCAATGTTCCTTAAAAAAGAAAAACAAAAAAAAAACCTAAAAGAAGAAGAGAAGCCTCAAATATTTGATAGTTTTTGTTAAAATTTTATTTTTTCAATTTTTTTATTTTTCAATTTTTTAGTTGAAATATTTTAAATGAATTGTTTAGTTTTAAGGAATGAAAAAAAAAGAAAATTAGAAAAAATATTTTTAAAATAAAATTGAAACAAATAAAACAAAAATTATACGTTTTTCTTTATTGAATTTATTTTTTGGAAAATTTTATGAAATTTATTTGAATTTCATTTGATTTGTTTTTAATTTCATTATCAGCATAAAATAATTTCATTCACAGCAAAACATATAAAGAAAATAATCAAATTAAATGCCTACTCTAGGCGTAAAGTTTTCATGCAAGCAACCCAGCAAAAGTTTTTGATTGAAATATTCAAATACTGTACGTTAAAAAAAAATTTTCAGCTTTTTTCCCTTTAATGATTCTTCTTGGAAGCATAGGTTCTGATACAAAGCAAAGCTAACGTTTTAGATCATCCATAAAAGATCCATTCAAGTTCTTTGTAGTCTGTCCGGGCAAATGTTGTCCTGGTGTTTCCTATAGAGTGCTACTTTAAAAATACTTTCGGAATATTGCTTCTTCGATTTGATATTCTCTAAATGTCTTGTCTGGATAGAATAGAATATGACAATAACTTGACTTAGGAATAAATCATGGAATATTGCCATGTGCAGAAGTGTTTTTCAATTTTCTTCAATAGTCCGTCAACTCCTGTGCCTATGCTTGATTTATAGCCTTGTCTGTAGTTGCCGTAGTCTAGTAGGTAATATGTTGGCTTATTAGACGCGAAGCCTCGGTTCAAACCCCTGGCCAGACATCTCCAACTAAATAAAAAATATTTCTTCGGCGACTTCCTCTCAGCCGTCTTCAAAAAAATCTATCGTTCGGAGTCAACTTTAAACTATAGGTCCAGCCCCTCGCTAGGTCGTAATCCTGACTGAAGGCTTGTAATGACCAATTATGTATGTATGTCTGGACTAGATAAGCTCTGGACTAGATACTCTGCACCCAGCTTTGGGTGATAAAATAAAGGCCTACATGGGCTTCTACTACACAGTTGAACTCACTGAAACCCAAACACTTTTTCAAAAGTTTTGAATCCTTTTTGGGGGATAGTTTCAATATTTTACAAAACCACATAGCATCGGACTACATTTCTATTCTTTCTGGGGACAGCCACTGCTTTCTAACTTCCTACATATTTTGTAGACGTAAACGAAGCGACAAACTTTCCTAGTTGTGAAGTTAAAATAGAATACATGGGCTTACTTGTGTACACACAGGAAACCATTGTGATAACACATGAAGCCAAACCATTAAGGCAGTTGAAGCATATGCCAAGAAATTTTTCACCAAAAGTGTTTCACTAAAAAGAGTGAAGTCGCCGTAGTCTAGCAGGTAGTGCGTTGGCTTTTTAGACGTAAAGCCACGGTTCAAATCCCAGGTCAGACATCAAAACGAAAATATGAAAAATTATATCTACGGCGACTTCCTCTCAGCAGATTTCTGGTAAAAACTCTGCGAAAGAAATAAAATTGCCGTGAAAAGTTTCTCAAAAATCTGTACGTACGGACTCGAATTTAAACTGTAGGTCCCACTACTCATATATGAAATTGACGCCCACAACATAAGGGTTGTGAGAAGCTAGGTGGTAATCCTGACTGAAGAGTTGTAATGATCAATTATGTATGTAAGAAGAGTTCTTCTAACTCAGGATAAGTTTCTCAATGGGATTTATGGCCATTTCCTCGGCCTGAGGCATACTGCACTACTGCAGTAGTCAGGAAGAGGGAGATACATACTAAGATTAAATTCTTTTTAGAAAATTCCATAGTCCAACATAGTCTCAAGCTTAGAAACGTTTTGAAAGAGTTCCATAGCATAAACAGAGCACACCATGTCCCAGAGCATGACTTCGTACATAAAAACATCTATCAAAAATAGAAAAAATGTTTGCTGGGTTGCCTGCATTGCCAATTTATTCATTTCAAGTATAATTTCCATTCGTAAACATTTTTCAATTTATTTAAATTAAAATTGAAACAATATTTATTTGTACATTTTAATTTGTTTTGTCGTCCATCTATTATTGTCTATTATTTCTCTCTCTCTCTCTCTCAAAAAACAAAAACAATAAACATATTATTTTAATGCCTATTATTGTATTTGTTGTTATTATTCTAAATGCAAAATTTATCATAATCATCCAGCCACCACCACCTACATACATATTTTATTTATGTTTTCGTGTGTAAATTTTATAATAAATAAATTAAAGAATATATTTTAAAAACATATTGATTTCACGTTACATTTATTGTGATTATTATGTTGGCTTTTTATTATTGTTGTTATTATTATTCTTTACAAACAATTGTTGTCATTCTTGTGTTCACTTTTTTAGGCGAATATTTTTTTAAAATTTATTTTTTCTATTGTGACTTCTTTTTATGGTAGAATAATAAACGTGTATATGTAAACAATATTTTCACTATTTTAATGATTATGATTATAATAATTTATTGTATTTTTAATACTATTATTATTACTTATTGTTGTATATTATTATTATGCGTATTCATATTCATATTCGTATTACTTATATAATGTCTATAAATATATTTATAATTTTGTTTTTCTTGTTTTATTTTCTCTCCTGTGTATGTGTAAATATTCTTTAAAGTGTATATTTCAGTATTTTGCATAAATAAATAAATAAATAAATTTTATTTCTAATACAAAACAAATATTCTTCTTCCGTATCAATTTCCATTAATTTAATGATTTTCAATTGTTTTCAAATTTAAAAACAAATAAAAAATAAAACTCATTCTCCACTGCATACACACTGTCTTAACACACACTGCCACTGTCACAGATACAGATACAGTCTAGATACATTTATATATATGTACATATGTATATGCCCTACCACAAAACGTATCAGGCAGGACAATAAATATATCCAAATCAAATGAAAACCCATTCAATACATCTGTGTCTCTGTATCATATTTTTTTTTTTAATCCTGTATTGTTTTCGATTTAAAACATAAAAACAAATAAATAAAAATAAAAACATTAAATGTTTTTGTTTTCCTTACAATAATACACTTGCAACACAGGCGGTAAATTTATAAATAAATTCAACAGACAGACCGAAACGCACATACACACACACACACATAAGAAATACTTGCAACAGTAAAAACTAAACTGAATTTAATAAATAAAACAATAACAACAGCAACAACAATAACAACCATAATATATATTTAATTGGGGAAGTATGACTAAAGAAAAATATGGGCAATTTAAATTGTAAAAAATATTTGAGCAATAGTACATGAAAACAGAAAAGTCTCATGAAAAACAGCAGCTATTGGCTGCTTCATATACAGTGGATGAAATAAATTATTTTATATTAAAAATAAAAGCCCCAAACTTAAGTATTTTTAACCCTAAACATGTATAGAAATTGTACCCATATTAGGTAACTAAATAGAGGTGGTTGTCTACCCATAGGGTTTAGATAAACACACTTAGGCCATCTTCTTAGAACTTCTGATATAGTGGGTTTATCTACCACAGTCTATTACTGATAGTTCGTTTAAATCGTCAACGTAGTTGACGCCATGTTGCCCTTTTCTCATGTAAAATAGCACTAGACATGTACCCGGTACGTGCAGGACAGTTTAATCCACTTCGTTTTGCTGTAGGTACTTTAGATGTCATGTATTCAAGACCGATGAGCCCCGCATAAGTGGCCATAACCTAATGTTCAGGAATAACTCCAATAACCACAACGAGTCTGCTCCTTTGGAGTTTAAACCGACTTTCCGGATGTCCTCTATCTAGATTTAGTCAAATATTTTGCGCCGTTCTGCCCCAATCCGAAGCCGCTCATCTGAACTCATTGTCAAATGTGAGGCCCCAGGCCTTTAAAGGGATTCCAAAAGTGTAGAGTTCATTGGACAATTTGATGGTTGTGCCATATCTGAGCAGTTAACACGCTCTGCACTTACGTCAAATATTGTTATGCCCCGGAACCCACATGTTATAAACGTCATACTAATAAGCTATATCTGTATGCTTTATAAGGTTACCACTACTATTACTCACTTACTTAATTGAGCTTAACAACCCGTTTGTCGGATTTCACTTTCCCTTAACACTTCCTTTGCCAGTTACTTCCTTCGTTTGAGTCTTTCAACGTAGTCATGGTCGTTCTACAGTGTACGAAATTAAAATAGTCGCATTTAATATTTCGGTATATTATTCAAGTCAAAAGAACTTTATTTGTTTTTTTTGCCACATTAATAAAATTTTTCAAACTTAAATTAAAATATATGTTTAAATTATAAAAACGACGATAAATTAAAATGTTATAGGAAAATAAAGTAAAATGTATGCGAAATTTAAAATAGACGCAATTAAAACAATATAAAAATTATGAATTCCATTTAGATTAAAAAATAAATTAATAATTGATTAATATTTAGTAATCCCTCCTCTATTTTGTATAATACCAAACATACGACTGGGCATTGATTCTACTAGATTTTTTAATATTCTAAGCTCAAAATTTAGCCAGGACTGGAGAATTGCCGTTTTCAGCTCACTCACTGTGTTGTATTGCTTTCCGTTGCTATAAACATCTCTTGACATGATTCCCCAAAGATTTTCTTTCGGATTCAAGTCCGGACTTCTAGCAGGCAAGCCTAGAATTGGGATAGAAGCCGATGCAAATATTGCTTTTGAGAATTTCGAGACGTGGATGCTAGCGTTATCCTGCTGAAAAGTCATGTTTTTGTCCAAATTATCTTCTAGATAATTTACTAAAACATCTTCCAAAATTCTCACGTAGGTTTCAGAGTTCATTTTAGTAGAAATGAAACACAACTGAAGCTTCCCATAGTAACTGAAATCGTCCCATACCATTACAGTACTCTGCCAAAGCTTCTGCTCATTCTGAGTGCGTTCGGTTTTTGCAAATCATGCCAATAATGACTGTGTCCATCCGGGCCATCCAATTTGAATTGTTTTCCGTCGGAAAAAATAATGTTTCTCCATTCCTCTGTCCATGACATGGTATATTTGGCAAATTCCAATGTCCGCGATTTATGAGAACATGATAACGGTGGGATTTTGGCTGATTTTTTCCATTTAATGTTACAGTCAGATGATAATATTTGTTGAACTCGACGTTTTCCTATAGGTAAGCCTAATTTCAGGACAATTTGGGAAGAATGAAGCTTATTTTTAGTGGCCTCTTGTTTAAGTTGACCAATTTGGCGTTTGCTTAGTTTTGTGTTTCTCTTATTTCTGTTTGCTGATTTATTATTTTTTTGTAGTTTTTTGCAAACACGTACGAACTAGATGCTCTGATCTTCCAATTCTTCTACCTATTTCCCTTTTTGAATAGCCTTCTTCATTTAAAACTCTTATTAAAGATCGCTCTTCTTGTGTTACGTGTTTTCCTCTACCCATTGCGCCCCCATTGCGCCTAAGAATTCTCGATATGGACTCATACTGATACTCAATGATGCAAACACGAAAAAGCACATGTTTTTTTTCACAAAAAATCTGCATTTTGTAACTGTAAAAATTAAAGAAAAGTATTTGCGCCTATTTAAATTTCGCTCTTTATTTGGTATTTTTTTGAGTAAATGCCCCATAAGTATTATATCGATAGGAAATTCCAACAACAATGTATACAAAAATATTTCCTAGCTACCAACTACTGAATATTGGGAAATATTGGTAAATTGGAAACAAGGTGAACCAACTACATAAAAGTATTATTAATTCTGTTATTGCGACTATTAAAATTTCGTCCACTATATACGCTGACATCTGCTGATTTCCTCTCTCATCCGAACGACATGATCAATTCAATGCAGTCGCTGGATGTTAACTCACCCAATAAAATCCATATTGTTAAGCAGCTCGTTGAGTTTAGTTGCGTAAATTAATGCCAACTTACACTGCACTGAAGGCTTTGCAGCTCAGTCAGCTGCATCACAACCCTGTGTAGATGTGTCAGCGGCATAGAGAGAAGTGGTAAGAATAAGCGATTTGTAAAGCATTAGTTTCGACACACGAAACAGCGGTCTGTTACTCAATTGTCTATTGAGATGACTTGATCTGCAGACTGAAATTATATTTGCTAGTAACTGCGATAACAGTTGTAACCATTAATCTGTTGCGTCCCATGTCTCTACTTATTGACAACATTTATTTAGTTTCTGCCAAACCCATCTTTAGCCGGAACTAAGATCTCGCCTTATAGGCGACAAAGAGATTGTTTGTGCCAATTTGATTTTATGAGTACATATTTTCTTCGAATTGACTTAAGTCGATGATGGACTCAATGGGCCTGCAGCTGAACCGAATAATTTTCGACTGATAATTTATTTCTAAATCCTATTTTTTCCCATACTTCCCTCTTTAACTAAACTCTGCCCTACAAAAGATTATTGAAATTCCTTTTTCATTAGAACAACTCACCTATAAATTTATAATTTAAAGGAACGAGTACAACAATTAAAAGAAACTCAACTCAAAGCAACACTATTTTATTACACTTTGCTACAGAATAAACATAAAACCTTACACCGGCCAACAGCAACACTTGTGCTACAAAATACATCATCCATGCAATCGATGTTTTTTTTTTAGTAATTTACACTCAAAAAAAACCCAAAACTTCAATGGAAACTTTTGCTATTTACAACCACCACCACCACTTACTTACATACTTCTAATTACTGTTTCTTTTGCATACTTTTTGTTGTACAAAAACTTTTACCTGCAACAAACCTATTCTTTGTTCACTTGGAATTATGTTTCACCTCCTCTGTTTTTTTGTAAAATTTATTAAAAAAAAAAATTCTTCTTTTAAAAAACACTGTTAAAGTAGTTGTTGCTCTTTTCTATAAATAGTTTTTTTTAACTTCGTATTCTATTGTATTTTATTAATAGTATTGTATTTAAAACAACAAAACTATTTAATTAAATTTGAAAAATATTAATAATTTTTTTATTTTTTTTTTATTTTTTATTGTTACCATTAAATTTATATTCTTTACGAACAAATAAAAATAAAAACAACAAATTATGAAAAATTTTAAAAAATTCATCATCAATCATCAATCAAATCAATAATGTCAAACAAAAAATAAAAAACACACTGTCAAACAAAACAAAACAACAAATATTTTGTTGAAATGGGTGGAATACAAAATTTTGAAATAAAAAAAACATGAAAAAATAGCGCCCCATTCACCAAGAAGGCAAAAATTAAATTTACGCATGAAATCCTTGAGTTTGGATTCACCCGAATCATCTGAATTGCATGGACAAATGAGACGCAGACAACAGCCGGTAGCAGGTGCCACAGCAACGGGTGCCTCTACAAGCAGCTATTATCATGGAGGCTCTGGTGGCCATTTAGAGCACAGTACACCACCCTCCAATAATAGCCGTTTACATTGTAAGTAAAAAATATTCTGCAATACTCTTCATGCCTCTATTACAAAAATCTTTTTGTCTCTGTCTCTCTGTGTATGTTTGTTTGTTTTTGAAACCCTCTTAACAAAAAATAAAAAAACACAAGTTAGAGTCTGAAAAAACAAAAAATATTTTGATGTTGTAAAAAACCACCCTTTTTCCTTTCAAAACAAGTCCTTTTAATTCTTTCTTTTTTTTATAAAATAAAATCTCTCGCTTTTACATAATTTTAGGAAACCTCAGGATATTTTATCGATCTCTTTTACAGATTTTTGACCTTTGACACTAAACGAATAAAAAAGAAAAAAAACACATTTGTTCCCTCATACTCATTGTAAAAATCTTGTAAATCCTATCAAAATAGTGTTAAAAATATTTTCAAAATGTTACAAAATATTGTTTATTGTAGTTAACATGTAGAATTAGTTGTTTAAAGTTCAAATTTAAAATTAAATAAATTTATTTTGTTGCGTATTAATAATTGCAAATTTGTAAAATGTTTCATAAGTAATCTTAAGCAACATTTAACAAAGTAAAGGAATTGAATATTTGTAGTATTAAAAAATCTGTGCAACATTGTTGCTGGCACATATATTCAACATTGTAGCTAAACATTTTCACATTACGCTTTAAGTAGAAAACATTAAATATCAACGGAGTGGTCGATCATACACATATGGACGCGTTTAATGGCTCTTATATCACTCTTGCCAAAACCCCGTGCAATGCAGGAAGCTCAACAATAACAAGTCTATTGCACGACTACCATTGCTGCATTATTTGGCAACCACATGTTCTTCAATTCCAATTTATTTGCTTAATGCAGTAGAAAGAAAAAGGAAAACGTCGTTTAGTATAGTTTGGAAGTGTTCGCAGTTCATTTGACATGAGGTATTTTCGAAAAAAATATGTCTCGATAACGCTTCCAAGTGTATACAACACATCACGAAGAATCTTTGATCATATTTATTCGTGTGTTTTACTTAAATTCTCCATGCCCCAGAAGCAATAACTCTGAGCAGTCACATATCTAAAGATGGCAATGATCCTTTCGCTAACGATGAAAGTTTGACTTCCTGGTGATTGAGAATCGTGATGGATTGAACGTCAGTTACACGGCTTGCAGCATAGCAGAAGAGCAATCTACACTTTGTAAGAGAATATCTCCAACTTCTTCAGCAACATTATCTAGAAGCATAGCAGAATAGCACTCTACAGTTTGTAAGAGAATATCTCCAAGTTCTTTACAAACATTCTCTTTAAAGACTGTCTTGATTGATGCCCAATTGCAAGATATGTAGATATCTTTTGCGACTTTAGCCCTAGCCGCAATATTCTTAGCAGAACAGCTGTTTCGCTATTGCCCCGAACTGACGGAATTTTGTGTTATCCCACACACTTTTATACGAACGGCATAACATCATAATGTTCATTAGCTGATATCGGACCACTGGGTATAAGTACTTCGAGTACAATTTGCTTTACATATATAGGTGCGGAACTGGCATTTACCATCGTTTAGAAAAATTATAAGTTCTTCCACCAGGTTGACGACTTATGCACCACACAAATAGAAAAAAATTCATATGTTTTCTTTAACAATGCCACGATTAATAACAATACTATTGAAAATTATCAATGTTGCAAGAGAAATGAAACCACATTTTTTCTTTTGCAACATTGTTTAGAGTAGTCTTCAATATTTCTATTTTCTATCGATACAATTCACTCTTCACTAGACCATAACGTTTCGAACGTAATTAATATGTTGCCTAGCTTTCAACGTCAACAATGTTGCTGGAATTTGTTGCTAAACATTATAAATTATTCTTTCATTTATGTTCGTTGTTGCCTCTATTATTAACCGAGTAATGGAAGTTAGAAAGGTTGCAAGAGAAAGTCAACCATATATCATCTGCTGCAACATTGTTTATAACAGACTGCGACATTTGTAGCATATTGCAACACTGTAGTACTAGCGATACAATTCACTCTTCACTAGACCATAATGTTTCGAACGTAATGAATGTGTTGCCTAGTTTTCATCATCAACAATGTTGATGGAATTTGTTGCCAAACATTGTAAATTATTCTTCCATTTGTGTTCGTTGTTGCCTCTATTATTAACCGAGTAATAAAAGTTAGCAATGTTGCAATAGAAAGGAAACAATATTTCCTCTTTTGCAACATTGTTTAGAGTAGTCTGCAACATTTCTATCTTCTATCAACACAATTCACTCTTCACTAGGCCATAATGTTTCGAACGTAATTAATGTGTTGCCTAGTTTACAACATCAACAATGTTGCTGGATCTTATAACTAAACATTCTAAATTATTCTTTCATTTATATTCGTTGTTGCCTCTATTATTAACCGAGTACTGAAAATTTGCAATGTTGCAATAGAAAGGAAACAATATTTCCTCTTTTGCAACATTGTTTAGAGTAGTCTTCAATATTTCTATTTTCTATCGATACAATTCACTCTTCACTAGACCATAATGTTTCGAACGTAATTAATATGTTGCCTAGCTTTCAACGTCAACAATGTTGCTGGAATTTGTTGCTAAACATTATAAATTATTCTTTCATTTATGTTCGTTGTTGCCTCTATTATTAACCGAGTAATGGAAGTTAGAAAGGTTGCAAGAGAAAGTAAACCATATATCATCTGCTGCAACATTGTTTATAACAGACTGCAACATTTGTAGCATATAGCAACAAAGTAGCACTATCGTGAAGAGTATCACTATTCACTAGACCATAATATTTAGAACATAATTAATGTGTTTCCTCATTTTCAACACCAACAATGTTGCTTGAATTTGTTGCTAAACATTGTAAATTATTCTTCCATTTGTGTTCGTTGTTGCCTCTATTATTAACCCAGTACATACTGAAAATTTGCAATGTTGCAATAGAAAGGATACAATATCCTCTTCTGCAACATTGTTTAGAGTAGTCTGCAACATTTCTATCTTCTATCAACACAATTCACTCTTCACTAGACCATAATATTTCGAACGTAATTAATATGTTGCCTAGTTTTCAACATCAACAATGTTGCTGGAATTTGTTGCTAAACTTTCATTTGTGTTCGTATACATTTTATTCAACTTACTTGAATTAAACATTAAATATTTGAAACAGTAGTTCTATTGGCAGTAAATATAAGATCTTTTAGTATAGTTTTTTCATTTATCACCAGCGATATTTTCAACTTTTATAATCAGAAGAAAAAAAAACGAAAAGAAATTTAAAATTAATTAAAGAAATCAAAGCAATAAACATAAGAAATCAATTTTCATTAGTTTAGTTTTAGTTTCGATTGCATTATACAAAAAAAAAACTTTAGTTTCGCTGAATGACTCTCTCTTTCCCTCTCTGCTGAGTTTTGCTGAGTTTGGCTTTGTTCATTAGCGCTCTACAGATAATTTAATGCATGAATTGTATTTTCTTTCCTCTTTTTTTTCCTCTTTTTTCATTATAATTTTATTCTAACCACAATGAATTTTGTTACGTTTTTTTTTTTTATTTAATTTTTGATTTTAATTTAAAATCCTCAGCACGTTTCCTTCCTTACAATTCAATCATTTTGAATTTAATTTTTTTGTTAGTTTTTTAGTTTTTTGTTCCTCTCTTTAGTTTTTGCACCCCCCTCCTGGTAGTCATGCTTCTGTTGAAGAATAGAACAGAAAAAATAATAAATAATCAAAAATTATGTTTGTCTCTCTCTCCCTTTTAACTGTTTTATGTTGGGAAAAATGTAACAACAACAAAACTATTACAGCCCCCTCAAGTCCCTCACATCAGGGTCGTAAGTTATTGTATGCCAGTCGTGGCATGCGTGGCGGCAGTGTGGATTTGCCAGACGAAATGGAAAAGTCCCAATCATCGGCCAGCACTTCACCCTGTCCCTCCCCAGTAAGATATTTTCAGGTATTTTTTAAATTATTTTCATTTTAATTTCTTGTACCAACAACAACAACACAGGCAACAATTTTAAGCCAAACTTTATTGAAAATTTTGGTAACTTTTGATGGAAAAAGAAATTTTTGTTCCGTTTTTTTAATTTTATTTATATTTTATTCAAAATAAAAACACAAATAAAAATAATACATTTATTTTTCCATAGAAATCGCATCGTTTATTGCCCACAAACTTGTATGTCAGCCTGTACAATTTCGAAGCCAGACATGCTGATGAATTAGATTTGAAAGCCGGTTATAAAGTGAGTAAAAAAAAATTATTCCATTCAAAAAGTTTTCATTTTATTTTCCATATTATTTGCCATGTAAACATTGTTGACCTTTTCATTTGACTTTAACTGTTATTGTCGGTTTTATTATATCATTTTTTTTTTTATTATTATCCTTTCGTTTATTGAGAAGTACAATGTTATCAATTTGTTATTACACGTTTACTCATCTTTGTATTTGTTAGCCACTCTCTGCTCTAGTTGGCTTCATATACACATACATACGAACATACATTTGTATTGGCTACCCCTTAAGGCCTTGAAGGAGTTGTTATCCTTTTCCTTTTTTGTTGGGAATTTATTTTCTTCGTATCATATGTATGTTAAAGTATCCGGGTATAATCGTGCAATCATGCTGTGCTTAACAATCTTCTAAAATAATATACGAAATGTATAACATTTAATATAGCATATGTCGTTTGCTTATTTGCTACATATCATGTATCATTATGGGTCACTCCACAAATATTTACGCAGAAAGAATAACAATTCCAAGCAGAAGCTATGCTCATGCCAAAATATTAGGAGCTGTGGCTTTCGATCTTTCTATTGAAATGTAAATGCTGGTTGCATAAATAATTACAATTACTGAGCGATTATTCGACATATCTTTGTAACGGAGATCTTCAAACCATGATTACTCTCTTCAAACGCAACGCATCTTTACACAAGACTGACTGAACTTCACTAACTCCATTGCCTGCTTTGCCTTGCCTTTGATATGGCAAAGTAAACAGTCTGGTGAATGTACTTGAAGGCGAACGTTCTTGGCTTCGCCTTCACGAAATCTCGGTAAATGTAAACATCTTTGTTTACGTTTATTATTGTAGTGCTGTTGGTATATTTTTGTATACTTGTTTACCATTTTTTATGCTGGTGTTTGTTGTTATATTAAGCGGTACGATAATTTGTAAACAGATTTGTTTACTGCCTTGTTTTGTTTTTGTAGCTTTTGTTTATAATTTTAATGTTAAGCGATGTAAAAGCAAAACCCCAGGGTCTAGATTTTTCATTTTCATTGTTACGTGATTAGGCATTCATATCTGGTGTTAGAAGATATTCCAATTTCTCCTGTTCAACGTTGTGTATGTTCCATAATGTCTTCGCCCTCGTGTCGCGTTTCCTATATTACGTTCCCCTTCATATGGAATCCGTGGAAATTGGAATGAAAGTTTCCATGACTACTATAAACAGTCAACCATCGTGATCACCAGTGCACTCTGTTGTACTCCAACCAAGGCATTATTTTCTTTATTCAAATAGCTCCCCTCACGCCTTCTACTGAAACAGAAAGCTGCAGTGGCGGCAGTAAAGCCCTTTGCAGTTAAGTCCTGTCATAACTTGGTCTATAAACATGCTGCAATCCTTTGAAGGAATATACACATCCTTGTCGATTATATTTGATTTTAGAAATTCAACTTAAGACTTCTAGGTTAAGAATCCGAAGCTGCCCAGTGGCAACCTTTGAGATTATGAGTGAACAGAGTGTTCTGTATTATATTTGTCTAGGGGTTCTGATATTAAAACTGACCCTAGCAGTTTTTTTCAAGCAGAGATCATGGCTATATTGAATGAAGAGCAACGCTTTTTGAGCGGCGATATTTTCTCTGAGAATCTGATGCGGATGAACTCAACGAGGCTTGACAATCTTCGACATTTTCCTGTGCGTAGATATTTCGATTGTCTCAATTCTCCGCTCATACTAAAGAGAAGCACAAATTCGTTGACAGCAGGCAGATACGTGCAATGCTGCTAGACATTGCTGGACTTCTATGGGCAAGGAGACGATTGATTCAGTTCCGTTTTTAAATAGCAGGGCCAACCATCATACAATTACAATTCAAATGGGTCACTCTCCTATAAGAAGACATTCTCATAAACTAGGCATCCCTTCCAATGAGCTATGGATGCGGCGATGAGATTCTCCCAGAGCCACCGAATAAATATTACATCAGGAAGACGTCAAGAGAACAGCATTAAAATGACCCTGGTATACGTATTAAAAGGAAACCCATCGTATAAATAATGTGAAACATTATACATAAATACTTCAGCAAATACAAGCAAAACAAAAAAGATATTATTTTGCTTTTGAATAGTTGACCACACAGCCATTGATAGTGTATTAGCAAACGAAGAGTATACAATCAAGTTAAAAGCCTTCTCCGGTTACCACAACCAGGTTTTTTTTTGGGAAATGTTAACAAACAAAAAAAAAAGAAGAGAAAAAGAAATGAACGAAAAAAATATGGTCAACAACAACAACAACAAAAAAAAAAACATCAGAAGGTTTTTGCCCATGTGATATTGGCAGCATTTAGCCAAAATCTAAACAATATTCATCCCCCCATGGCAAATAGTCACAAATACAAATATTTTCATGATTTTATTTCATTTTTTTCTGGTTTTTTTCTGTTTTTTTACGTTTTCTATTGGAAAATTTATTACCAGAATACTTCATTTTATAAATATTGCTGCTGAAATGATATGGTGGAGGGGATGGTCAAAAAGTGAAGGTATTTGCAAAGCATAAATCATGAATTAAGGGGAAAACAAACAACATAAATCACTGCATAGTTTAGATAGAAAAGTATTAAAAAAACATGCTTTTAAAGCATTAAAAAAGTTGTTATCACTTTGGATTGGAACCCTGGTTCAACTATAACAGCTTTAAAGAATATTTTTCCCCCATGTTCTTTACATTCATTAAAATTCTAACAAAACTTAATTGCTCATATGCGTTAGACAAATGCATTGCAGTGGCATGATTACAGCATGTGTTGCACTTAATTTCACTTGAATTTTTATCTTTTCAACATTCGGTTACTGGCTGTCCAATGTGCTCATTAGTTTTATACAAAAAATTAAAGTGCCAGTGCTCCCCCAGCATGGCCCAGCTCTTCTTTGCAATAATAATTGCTAATGAAAAATATCTTTAAACGCAATCTTTTGCCACAAAAATAAGGTCAACTGTGGTGGTAGTGGTGGTGTTGGTGTTGGTGTTGTTGAAACCAAAAAATACCAACAAAAAAGAAAAATATGAAATGAAGAAAAACAATCGCCATACACAAGGACACAATTTTAATTCTACTCCTTGAATATGTAACTGAAAAATGAATTGCAAAGAAAACAAGCAAAATATGAACACAATTGTACACGATGATAATGAAGCAACAAAAATGACAATGAACGCCCAACAATAATAAGTATGACAATATCTGTTATAAAATCTGCAAACCAAATACTACAACAACAGCAACGCCAACAACGAAAAGAAGCATGAAGTGACATTATCTGAATGAATATTCTTTAACTCAAGCAATCAAATCATGTCTACTTTCCTTCTGTTTTGCTTTGTTTCATTTTTCGTTTTTCGTTTTCATTTTCAACCCACAAAACCATTTCAACCATAATGGACACAGAAACAGATAGCCTCTGTAAAACGGTAAATTGTATTGATAACAGAGGCATTCCTTTGGCACGACTATAATGGCTGGTTAGCACAGCCATTGCAGACAATCGAATACTTCAGCATTTGTTTGAAAAAATTCTTTTCTTTGCTCTTAAAAACTTAAATTTTTATTTCACACACAAGCCAATTGCTTGCCTAGCAGACAAGTATGCGTGCATGGCAGTTTGAGTGTGTGTATTTACGTAAATACTCACCCACGCAGCATCTTCAATTTACTACTCACACACACGCACAAACAGTCCCATGCACGAAAACCCACAATGGCAAACGAAATTGTGTAACGGGAAATATTTACAAATGTAAAGTACGGAAAGGAAACGAGTAGCACAACTACAACAGCAAAAGCGAACAAAAGAATCGTGTTATAATTAAGGCACATACTGTGTGAGAGAAATAAAGAGAGAGAATGGAAAGGCAACTGTGGTAGGAACCGTGTATGTGTGTGTGTGTAGGTGTGTGTGTTGTTGAAATATTATCACTTATTTTTATTTGAATGAGCAACCAAATGACTTGTTTCTTTATCAGTCTCATTGTTTATGTATGTATGGTAGCATATGTTAGTGTGTGTGTGTGTGTGTTTTTTAATCATTAAAGTCCTTTGGTCAATATGGTCCCGTGTGTATTTACATAAGCCAACTGTTGTGTTAGTGGTAGTGGTGGTTGGTGGGACTTTTAATCAATGTTTACTGTCATTTAAAGTAAATTTCAAAAAGAATTCCATTTTAATTAGTTTTTCATCGGCTCCATCTTTCTTTGTGGTTTTTCGTTTCTTCTTCTTTCCTTCCAGGTTACTGTCATTGATACATCAGATCCCGACTGGTGGAAAGGTAAAGTATTGGGTCGTATCGGCTACTTTCCCTCCAAGTATTGTGTACGTTTGAATGCCAATGAGAAACCATTGCAAGTGACTCACAATTTACAAGTTTCCGATGGCGTCAGAGGCGAAAATATGACTCTTCTAAGGGATCAAATAGTTATACAGGCAAGTTATCTCAAAAAAACCCACACATTAAAAACTTTTTTGCTTTTCAATTCCATGCAATTTTGTGCTCACAAATTATTCCATTTCTGTCTTCTCTTTCACAGACTGGCGACGAAGTCAACGGCATGGTTATGGTACGCTCAGCCGACAATCATCAGGGCTATTGCCCTGTCAAGTACTTGCAAGAGGTGTGACAGCCCGAAGATCGATCAAGCGAACGCGATAAGCCGCCACACAAATCCTCTTTGTCCTCGAAACTGATCGATAAGACCAAACGTAAGATACGTATTGTTGTCACCGATAGCGGTGGCGATCATAAGAGCTACAACAACAATATCGCTGGCAAAGATAAAATCGAACCGAAAAACACAAATGTCGACTACAATGGTGACTATGATTTGACGAAAACCTTATCTTTCTCTCTGGACGGCAGTGGCCGTAGTAAAAACGACAAGAATTGGGAAAATTGGGAGCGCATTAGAGAACAGAAATTGGAGCGTATGAAAAATATCTGCTTTGAGAGTTACCGTCAATCGAAGAAGGATAGAATGCATCCACCCAAACCCATACCAAGACAATTAGACCCGACCTGGTACACGGACAACATATACTCGAACAAGTCAGAGGACCTAGACGATGACTATATACCGGACTGTATAAAATACGCCAGTAATTATCGCAAATTGAGAAATATACGCGAACACGATGAGTTATTCTTAGAGGATGATTTAGTTGGAGGTAGTGGTATAGGGGCCAAGTATCCGGCAGCTGGAGGTCCAATTAAGGAGCGTAGAGGTGAGGGCGAGGGTTCCGCTGGCTATGGTCTACAGCGCTCTATTAGCTGCAAGGAGTTTCATTATCCGAAATCACAAAGTTGTACATTTGCCGAACGTGTGTTTGAGGAGGGTTTGGGTAGTTCGCCTCCACCACCCGCACCCACTGCACCGCCCACAACTTCTATTCTTAAGAAAGCCAATGTGCCAAAATCATATTCATTTAGCGCTTCGACAAAAACCACGCCATTCGATGTTATGGACTATGAAGTACCACCTTCCTCGGGTAAGGCACGACGTGATCGCCATGAATCGTTTCGCAAATCAATGGGTTATCCTTGTAGTAATAGTTTAGATGAGGTAACTCTGGCAACGGTTCCCGAACCACATCACACCTGCTGTGCCCGTGAGCACTGTACGAATGCCAAGTGTTTGCTGGACGAAATCTACACGGATGATTTTGATGCGGCAGGGCCACGTCGACCGTGGCGTAGAATAGCACCGTCGACATCATCGCTGTCTGGCTTTTATGGTGCTGGAGTCAGTGGTGGTAGCAACAGAAACTTGCATGATTTGGACTGGTGGGAGGATGGAAGAAGCACGAATCATCGGGTGGCAACGGCTTCTCGCTACTCTTTGCTCTCGGGAGGAAGTCAACGTGAGCAGCCCCTGCCGCCGCCACCTACGGTGATATGTTGCTGTGCCGCCGACGACTATTGCTACCACCGCCAACAACAGTACCACTTGGCCAGATCTCTAGCCCAACAACCGCAACAACCACCGCCTCGCTCACGCTATCACTGCCCCGGTCATCATCCGGCCGCCGAAGAAGAGGAGCACTTGCACTGTCGTGCAGTGGCCTACGATACCGATTTGGATCATTTCATACGCGACGAAAGGGAACGACTCATGATGCAAGACAAATTCTTGGATGAAGACGAACGTTATCTGTCTTCGGGTGCTGCGCGCCGACCCGCCTACTCGCATTATCCACGACCCACGAGAAGTAAATCGCTTTTGGAAGTCCAACCGCCCAGTCGCTACGATGAAGATTCTTGTTCGGATACAACAGAATTGGATTTGCAGGATTTCAATATTGATTTGGAAAAATATTGGGAGGAACTCGAGAAACCGCCCAGCCCCATTGACTTGGATATGCAACGCCGCAATATGCACAGCAATTTGAAGGTGAAAAACGTCAACGTTGGTTGTTACAACAACGGACAACCTATTGATTTGCATGATCGCGAACAAGAGCGCATGATGATTAAGAAATCGTTGTTGGAAGGTATGCCATCACCGCCTCAAGTTGACCACCATCCCTCGCATGCCTCATCACTGCCTCTAGATGCTAATAATGCCTCAAGTAGTTTTCATTTTTTTGAACATGCTGGCTCGCCCCTACACCGTTCCTTCAACTATGGCCACAAGGTCTATCCGGCAGCCGAAACGCTGCCCTCCTATCAGTACAACAACTTTTATCCCGAACACCATAATGTGCAAACCCAACAGCCTACCAGTTCTGGCCATCATCCGGCAGCCGGTGGCCATTCGGCTTTGAATCTCATCAATAACATTTTCTCCATTTACAAGCCCAACAAGTATGCTGCCCAAAATAGCCACTATAATAATGACACAAAACCCGAGCCTTGCAAAAAAATGAACGTACCCAGCACTAGACGTCCCCTAGGCGCCCCACATTCTGAGTATATGCACTCAATGAAACGACCGCTTATTGTTAGCACCGAGCAGCCACATTTCAAAATTATACCCGAAAAGACTGGCCTTAAGATATCGCCTTTCTACGACTATGATGACTTTGAAGACAAACCACAACATCAACCACATCAACAACAACAACAGACACGACTGAAGCTGACCAGTACAGCACGACCGTTAATGCTTCCGCACTGATGGTGCTGGACATTTCCGTGGTATGGGGGTTGCTAGTATTTACTTAATAAATTGTTGCTATTGCTGCAACTGTTGCTGTTGCTGCTGCACATTGTTTATTTTGTTGTTATTTTTAAATTTATTTGCGTGTACACAGACCATCATTTTATTATAAAAGAAGCTTTAGAGGTAACAGCAAACAGGCAGCAGTTGCAGTATAAGCGTCATTAACATCAATCCAATCAATCAATCAATCTATCAATCAATCAATCGATATTAACAACTACTTTTTCATTAATAAACGCTATGACGTCATTTCTCCTGTTATTATTATTACACGCATTAGTTTTAAAACAAAAACAAACAAACAAACAAAAATAAAACACGCTTAAGTAGCGAATTGCAAATAGAGATTGTCAGCGAAATTCGATTCGAAATATGAAGTCATAACTACTCCGTTCTACTTTTCTTATGATATTTTACGCATTTATCACCATGAATAAAAAGATTTGCAAAACAAGAGTGAGTTGCTCACAGAAAAATTTCGAACTTTAAAATACTTTTATTTCCTTACTTCTTTTGTTTCTACCGAGAAAGAAATTTTGCTGACATAGCATATATGGTAGCTGCATATATAGCCCTCTAAACACCCTGTAACCGAACTTAAAGAAAAAATAGAATATGGATTATAATTATTAACAAAAGAAAATGGAAAAGGAAAAGTGACTTGTCTAATGATTGACTTGATTTAATTATTTTGAACTTAAAAGCAAGACGTTTAAGCAAAAACATACCATTGGAAATGAAATGTGACCATGAAATTAAAATAAAAATAAAAAAAAAAATTATTTAAAATCCAATAACAAATAAATGAACTTAAAAATTGTGATGATATTTTCGAAAATTATAGCACCCAGTAATTGATAAGAGAAAATAAATTTAAAAAAAAAATACTACAATTTAGATAAAGAAACCATGATAATGATAATGATGATGATGCTGATAATTAAATGGTGATGCATTTTTATCCTTCCAAGTATTAACGTTGACTAACAAAATATTCCTTAGAAGGAAAGCAGAAACAAAAACTTGTACGATTTTTTTTTGCTCAAATTTGAAAGAACAATTGCAAAGTGTGAACTGAACTAATAAATGAAATTTAAAAAAATTTTTTCTTTTTTTTTTTAAACCCCTTTTAAAAAACAATCATAAACCAACTTCATTACATTAAAATTTATAAATAAAAAAAAATTACTAAAAATAAAAAACCGACTTGAAAAGCGCTCAAATTTTTCCAATTCTTAAGAAACGATCTTAAAAAAAATAAAATTAAAAATAAATAAAATAAAATAAAATAAAAAACAAAACAATACATAATTAACAATTTTAAACAATCAACCAAAATAGTATTAAAAATTAATTACATTTCTTTTATTATTTTTTTTATTAACATTTGCAACTCAATATAAGAAAGAAATAACAAAAAAAAACATTCAACATTTCTTAAAAATAAAAACAAACTATAAAACATTTAAATTTAGTATTAAAACAAAAACAAGACAAAACCAAACACAAAACAAAAACAAAAACATTTTTTTTTTTAAAAACCAACATTTTTTCGAGAAATTTTTCAAAATACTTTTTTCTATTTTTATACCATCAACTAAAAATTAAAAATAATATTTAAAAATAATAATAAAAACATACATAAGAATATATATACATACCATAAATACATACATACAACATAACAAATTTAAATATTGCACAAAAAATATTTAAAAAAAAAATTATTTTTCTCCCCTCTTCCAAAAACATTTTAAAGAAATTCTTTTTTTTTTTTAATTTTTACAAAAAATATCTGAAGAAAAAATATAAATAATTAATAATATAAAACAAATGTATATTGTATTATTAATTAAATTAAATGAAAAGATTCTAAAACGTTTCTAATCATCAAATTGCAAACGTTCTGTACGGCACTGTTCAACAGAAGACAACCTAATTACCGAACTTAATTGTTTTGTGTACAGGTGTTTATGGCTAAAAAAATATAATTTATATTATTTAAATTCAAATGAAAAACAAAAATAATTGCTTAATTTTTTATATAAAAGAAATTGTTTTAAAAAGCAAGAAAAAACATCAGGGGGTTGTTATACTTTAAAATCTTAATTTTTAATTAAAATCTACAGTTGGTTTCAATTTCATTGAATCAACTTAATTCCAACCAAAACTAATGCCATAAACTTTCTTTTCATTAAGTTGCATACATGCATATACATAATTGGCCATTACAACCCATTCAGTCAGGATTACGGCCTAGCTTCTCACACCACTCATGTTGTGTGCGTTAATTTTTATACGTGAATGGCGGGATCTACAGTTTAACGTCGACTCCGAACGACAGATTTTTGAGAAACTTTTTCATGGCAGGTTATTTACTCTCAGAGTTTTTGCCAGAGATCTGCGTCATTAAGTTTCAGTACCAAAAAAGTATTTGGTACGGAAAGTTCTTTAAAATGAAACCAACCCAAGCCTTTGAAGTATCGTACAACAAGAGAGAGAGAGATAAAATGTATTAGGGACTCAATGTATATTGTGTGATCCCACCGGTTTTTACTCATAGCTGCATTGTATTATAGGCAAAGAATAGAAGTAAGTTAACGTATCCCTAATGGGTATATCGGATGCCATTACCAGTATTCCTCAGGCTTTTTTGAGTATGATTCGGATACTACTTTCGGTGAAAATGCTTTTTAAGTAACTGGCGAAAAGGTTTAGTAGTACCAGGACATGTCAATATAGGCATAAGAACACTGAGTTTATTTATTTCATGGACTGGGTTTTTGAGTTCAACAAGCTGCTCTCATTGCTTCCTCTACACAAATATCAGTGGTGTGGCGTTGGTAGACTATTTGATGGTCATGGCTTTTGATTTGGAATCTACTTCAGGGATGACAGGAAGTTATTCTATATGCTCCTTTACAAGTGCAGGCTAAAATGTTTGTGATCAGTATAGCAGCTAGCTAGTCTGAGAATAGACTATGTTGGGATCGTCAAGAGGCCGTATAAGAACTAATTTTTGTCAGCTCGATATTAGTTTCAGTGTGTAGGAAGGCCCTCCGAAGGCTCTTAGACATGTTTAGGGTGCTATGTTATTCCCGGGATATTGTGATTTGCGTAGTCAGGATCAATATTCACTGGTACTTTTACATCGTCCATTTACATCCCATTCTGAGGTAAAATAAACCCGATCTAGCGTTGCTATAAACAATGGGGCAATTCACACAACTTTGTATCGTGTATGTTGTATTGAATACATTTGTTTCTTTGTGAACGCTCAATGCTATGCTGTATTGTGTATTTCGTGGCATTCAAAGAATTTGATAGCCCGAAACCAACATAACATATGAAAACATATACACATTTTTTCATTCACACAATTTGATAGCACGAAACCAATACAACTTTTAAAAACATAGGAAAAAAATGTGTATGAGTGTATCGGATTTTTATATGAAAATTATCAACAACAATCATACACTGTTGTATGTTCTTCCAACAATACAATGAATACAACGATACAAAGGCTTGTGTGAATTGACCAAATCTTTCAGTATTTTGGTTCTCTACGGGTTATCTGGCTTCAGCTTACAAAGCGTTTTACACTTCTTTCCAATGATTCATCCTCCAGTAACATATAGACGCACCAGCGTTATAAGTGGCTTTATTCTTAAGCTGTTTAAGCAATTTGAAGTAACATCATAGAATTCTCTTTCTCTCTCTCTCTCTTTCTCTCTTTCTATAACGATTTATATAAAAAAAATCTCATTCACATATTTTTTAATTATTGTTATGCAAATTTTGTTTTTTCACTACCTTGGAGCTTGGGAAATGCTGAGTTATGCTTTCTACTTTATTTCATAGCGACGTCTAGAAGTTGCCAATATGATGTTATGATTTGGTCAATTCACACAAGCCGTTGTATCGTTGTATTCATTGTATTGTTGGAAGAACATACAACAGTGTATGATTGTTGTTGATAATTTTCATATAAAAATCCGATACACTCATACACATTTTTTTCCTATGTTTTTAAAAGTTGCATTGGTTTCGTGCTATCAAATTGTGTGAATGAAAAAATGTGTATATGTTTTCATATGTTGTGTTGGTTTCGGGCTATCAAATTGTTTGAATGCCACGAAATACACAATACAGCATAGCATAGAGCGTTCACAAACAAACAAATGTATTCAATACAACATACACGATACAAAGTTGTGTGAATTGCCCAATTGTTAATCTCCAGATCCATTTATGTTTACGTTACTGTTTTATATGACAACCCCTAGGTATTCATAAATTGGAGCATATTTTTTTTACTTTTTTTTTGTAATTTAATGCATTAAAAACACTGCAAATAACTGTAAATTATATCGCATTGAATTGAATTGTTACTTTATATTTAAATGAAATGAAAACTTAGAACAAAACAAAAAAGAAAAAATTAAACAAACTTATGTATGAAATACACAGGCCTTATTTTTCAAAAGGAAATTATTAACAAAAAAAATGAAATTGAAAGAAAATTTAAAAAAATATATAAAAATTAAAATGAAAAACTTGAAAGAATTTATTAATTTGATAAACAAAAAAAGTAAGGAAAAAAGAAAGGAAGAGGAATAAATTTTTCATAATTATTTGCAAGCTTGAATTATGCTCTTTTATTACCAAAAAATAAAAATAAAATTTTATTAAATAATATTAAAAATAAAATATAAAACAACAAACGTACATATACTATATGTAATGAAAGAATCTTTAGCTGAAATTAAGAAAATAAGTTAAATATTTAAGCAGAACTAAATATAAAAAAATAAAAACAGAAACTCAAGTTTTTTTTTTTAATAAATAATAAAAGAAAAAATTTTATATACATTGTATTTAAATTAAAATAATAAAAAAATTTAAAAAAATAATAATAATAAATAATGAAATTAAAAATTAAAATAAATTTATAAGGACATCAAACTAACAATTAAATTATTATTATTGTACTGTATTGTATTGTACTGTATTATTAAAATTTGAAGTGAAAAAAAACATACAAACAAATCCTATTTCCCTTTTGCCTTTTAGTCATTATTATACTTAATTATTGTATTTGCAGAAACCAAAAAAAGAAAAACAAAAACAAAAACGCTGAACTAAACAAAATTTTTTTAGATTTTTCAATTAAAAAAAAAAACAGAAACACAAATAAAAATAAAACACATAATAAATGAATTATTAAAATAAATATTTAATAAAGGAAAACAAAACAGTCAAATGTTATATAAATAATAAAATATGATGAAAATATTATTTAAAAAAAAAACTCTAACCCTAGAACTACATTTTAAAAACACTCTCTAAAAAACATATGAAGAATAAAAAACAGAACTACCCTTTAACTTAAAAACAACAACTACAATTACGAAATTAACACACTTTAAATATTAAATAATTTAAGCAGAAAAAAAAACAGAAATAAAAAATATAAAATATATTGTAATATGTAATAATAAAAACAAATATAATTTAAGTTTGTAAATGTAGGCTAAAAACAAAAACAAAAACAAAAAAGATGAAAAAGAGTAAATAATCCAACACATTGAAATTTGTTTTCACAACTTCAGTTACAAGTGTTTTCATAATTGGAAAAACCATGTCAATAGCATACAGTGGGCAATCGATAGAAGGGATAGCACAAGAAAAATTTCTAATTTTTAAACTATTTTTGCAAGGATGCCTGCATAATTAACTCAACGTCTGGAGATTTAATATCGTTTATTACCGTCCGACAATATCATTGTATGGTACATTAACGACCCGCGCTTTAAGACATTATTTGGATATACAGTCACACAGATAATTATACGTAACCCCCTAAAAAGCATTTTTTTTTAAATGATAATATAAATAATGGACAAGTTAACTGATTTTTCCGCAAAATTTTTTGTTTTCCGTCACAGCCGAACAAATTATGTTTGTTCTCATCACTAAATATTACATTCGCCCAAAAATCAGAGAACTTGTCCATATATTATTGGGCAAATTCCAATCGTGGCTTTTTTCTCGGCACTCGGCTACGGAAACCGTTCTTTCTCAAAACACTTCGAACTGTTTCGGAATGCACAATAACATTGTGATCACTTTCCGAGGTATTTCGTATTTATACGGCTGTAGACCTAGGATTTTTATTCACAATACATTTTATATACCGGGCTACCCATGGAGAAATTGTATTAGAAATATACGTCGTAAGTATAATTTTCTGTGGTGCCATATTGGTTTTAAGCAAACTGCAGTCACAAATTCATAGATTTTGGGAATCTTTTTTCTTTATTTAAGTATAAATGTGTCGTTATAGACGCTAATGTAAAGAAATTTTAGATTAAAAGTTCATTACTTTTTAAAAAAAATGATTTTTAGGGCGGGTACGTATAATTATCTGTGTGACTGTACATGGCTATTGTCCGGTTATTACCGCACATCCCTGTTTACAAATATTGTCTGTTGATGTCGCCATAGTTTAATAGGTAGTGTGTTGGCATATTAGACGTGAGGCCACGTTTCAAACCAAATGTCGGACATCAAAACGAAATATGAAAAAAAAATTCTTCCGCGCCTTCCTGTCAGCAGATTTCTGCCAAAAAACTCTGAGAGTAAATAAAATTGCTTTTCATGGCAATTTCTCTCAAAAATCTGTCGTTCGAAATCGGCTTTAAACTATAGGTCCTCCACTCATGTATAAAATTAACACACACAACATAAGTGGTGCTAGAAGCTTGGTCGTAATCCTGTCTGAAGAGTTCTAATAACCAATTATGTATGTATGTTGTTACCATCAGAAAAAATCATTGTGTGGTAAATTCGAGGTCTACGCCTAAGGCCGTTATTTGGATCCACATGGCTATTATCTGTTATTATTACGTACCAGAAGTGTTGTCTGTGAAGATGATTTAAACAAAATCTTCCAGCTGAGAATCTTGTTTAATGTTCAGTGGACTACCTCTTTGAGTAACACCGAAGGTGTAGAACTTCTGCCTCAGGCTACTCTTTTCATTATTCTATGCCTGACTTCACTTGAACGTGTCATCTCACATACCTGAGGGAATCAGGCTATTAGAAAGAGCGCTCGAATGGTTACTCCAGTATTTTCAATGTTTTCTGAATCTAACCACAGAGCATATGGTGCCCAATATCTTTTATATACCTCTTGGTAGATGATTTCGTATTGGATAGGGCCCTGAAGGGTTGTAATGATCAATTATACATGTATGTATGGGACCCTGTAGCATGATGGAACGTTAGCAATGTAACGAACTGAAATATCCACCTTCACGGAGGCGTGGCAACTAAATAGTGACACTTGTACTGGGATCTTGCGTAATTATCTCTGACTGGAGATCCATTATAGAAGGAATAGCAATTGCAACATCTTTATAACGAAGATATTTTCTGAATTTTAAAGGTTGTAGAAGTTGTTTTTGGCCTGCCTTCTTCACTTGCGAATTCCTATATGATTTTCTTTGATTTCAATGCATTTAATACAAATTTTTCTTATTTGGTGAATTTTTTCACAAATGTTGGTTAAAAAATTTTTTTCTTTCCCTTCTATCTTTCCCCCCGCGTCGTTCTTTACACTTTATTTTCTTTGGTTTTATTCATCAAGAATCACAGATAGCATACTACTATGCGTATGAGTAATATATTTCAAATGCAATTAAATATTAAGTATGTAGTATGTAGCATACGTGGGCATGGCCCCTCGCTCATTTGGAATATCAACATAAAAAGTAGCCTATAACTCCTTCCAGACATACAGGAAGATACTGTGAAAATCTCAAGAAAATCGGTTCAGCCGTTTGATCGTCTATAAACTTCAAACATACAAACATACAAACATACAATCAAACACACATTCATTTTTATATATAAGATTGAGTTGGCATCTCCTCTGTAATTCATACTAGAAGGAAGAATACGTAGTTCTTCAAAATTCTGAACGCTCTGTCGCGAGTCTTAATTCAAGCACTCTGATGTTTATATTGCATTGAGTTGGTTGAGATTAGGTTTATCATAGCATAGCTGTCTGATAGCTATTCTAATCCTATTTATCTCCACCTAGATTTCTATCTTTTTACTTCTGTTTCTTTCATTTCTGGCTTTCTTGACCACAAAGCGTCATATGAAGTCCGTATGTGCTGCTGTATTATAACAATTATTTGTATGTAATTCGTTAAAATTTTTATTGAATTATCATTGTCCAGCTTTACGGGAACCCACTGTTTAACTTGATGCTTAAATTGTGTGTTTTTTTTATTACAAACGAGCTGAAGTTGTAAATCATTTTAATGTCGTGTGGTGGTAATTATTAATGCAGTAACGCAGTTATTATAACGTAAGTTTTAATTATAAAAAAATAAAAATAAAAATAAACATTTATTATGTCTGTAACAATTTATATACATATATATATACATATATTTAATTAATTATAATATTTAAATACAAATACAAAACAAAAACTGTGTATTATTAAAAAGAATACAATTTAAACAAAGAGAAACGCCCAATTCTTATGAATAAAAATTTATTGAAAAAAATAAACAATTTTTAACAAAATATAAGGAAAACTCAATTTCACACTAGGAAATTAGAGTAACAAATGAAATCCTTTATTTTGTTAAAAGAAAAATAATTAAGAAAACTTAACAACAAGAACAAATAATGAAAAATAAAATAAAAATGCTTTAAATCGGCACTAAATGTTTAGCAATACGGCATAAAGAAAGAAAATTATAAAAATATTAAAAAATAATTCAAAAGTCCAACTAATCACTTGTTATTTTACATATTCCTTAAAGCATAGAATAAAAAAAAAATATCATTTGTTCGCATAACACCCCCCTCCCCCCTTAAACATTGTAAAGACATGAAAATATTTTAATTTTTTATTTTTTTAATTTTTTTAATTTTTTTTTTTAATTAACAAACCGTACCTTTTTATTACAAGAATGAAAACAAATTACTTTTTAAAAGAAAATCTAGTAAATTTTTAGGAAAATAAAATTCAAATTAATTTTAGGTGAGTGTATGTATGTATATGGAAATTGAATATGAAATTGAAATTGAATGAAATTATTATTAAAAAAATAGTTTAAAAATAAAAAATTAATTTAAAATAAATAAAAAAAATCTCATTTGTATGTGTAACACTTTAAATGGATAAACTAAAATCATCCTAAAATTAAATGTTTAAAATTAAAAATAAATAAAAATGAAAACCAACCAACCAATCTACAATACAAAAAAACTCAATTGTGTATGTAAAAATAAAAAATTAAAAATAAAAAACCAAAAATAAATGTACTTCACACATATGAAACGAACAAAGAAAAAATACAAAAAATGAATTTTTAAAAACGAAATTCACCAAAAAATTAAATTCAGAAATCATTTAAATGTTCATTCTGAAGCTGAAAACGAAAATGAAGAGTAAAAAATGAAAAACAAAAACAAAAAAATAATTAAAAATAATAAAAAAAAAAAATGTTCTACACCCACTGTGTCTTCAATGACTTTTTTCCAATAGTAAACAAGTTGTTTTATTTCCTTTAGAATACATACTTGGTTGTATATCTCAACAACATTTTGTAAAGTTTACTTTGATAATATTTTTTAAAGTTTGTATTCAGGTGGCATCTTAAAGTGCAGGATTCCATCATCCAACCAAACCTGGACATCAAACAAATATTCCGAAAAGGAAGTCAACGAGTAATGCTATTTATAACAGTAAGTATACTTATGCAACCCCAGGACCTATTATAAATCAAGTGAGATTTAATCACCTTGGATACAATAATTGACGGAATAAACTACAAGCGTGGGTAATTGCATTTGTATTCACTTCTAATGCTTGATCGTACCACATCCATGGTTTTCTGTGTTTTGAATTCGATTTTGGATCCATTGTTTGCTTCTTACGATAGCTTTTTGTTTATGTTTTTAAGTTTATTTCTAAATTTTATTAAAAATTCTTTTTGCATGAAAAAAATCATTTTAAAACTTGCCAAGGATGTGGCAATATTTTGACGTGCTTAAACTTCAAAAACCTTTGCATACCTTAAGGAGTGTAATATTTAATTAATAATAAGCCTGGCTTTAAGTTTTAACCAGAGATCAGCAATCAGTATTCAAAAAGATGAGTAGAATCGAATCATACTCATAATTTCTGATACTTATACGTATTCATACCTTATTTTTCTTGGATATTCATGCTTAACAACACGTATGATGTTGTTGATTTCCACTCTCCATAACTCAACATATTCACGAAGCACAAAATAATTACGAATCGCGTACGAACACTAAGTCGCCGTGGTCTAGTAGGTAGTGTGTTGGCTTATTAGACGAAAGGCCCGAGTTCGAATCCCAGGCCAGACATCAAAAACAAAATACAAAAAGTATTTCTTCGGCGACTTCCTCTCAGCAGATTTCTGGCAAAAACTCTGAGAGTAAAAATTGCCATGAAACGTTTCTCAAAAAATCTATCGTTCGGAGTCGACTTTAAACTGTAGGTCCCGCCACTCATGTATAAAATTAACGCACACAACATGAGTGGTGTTGAGAAGCTAGGCCGTAATCCTGACTGAAGGGTTGTAATGAGCCAATTATGTATGTACGAACACTAAAATACTTACTAGAAGGTTGTGTCTGTCTTTTTTCTTTTGTTGTAAACAACAACTAAGACTGTGAATTTTGATGAATGGTTCGAGTCACTCGAATAAGTATTTTTCTACAGTTATGAATCCAAATGAGTAGGCTTATGAATCAAACATATTTCGAATGGTATGAGCTTGATGTCAACGTTGTATGCATACTCATTGCAACCCGTACTTATAAATCAACGTTGTAGTGAGTATCAATGAATCAGACGAGTTAAATTTCAATATTGTTGACTCGCTTATATTCAAAATTAGCGAAAAACCAATTCATTACTGATCTCTGGTTTCTACCGAATTAATCTCGTTCATGTTGTCACCTCCGCTGTTGAATATAATAAAATAATTAAAAATTACGTTTATTTTTTTATTACAGTTTTGTTTTTTAATTTTTTTTATTTATTATAAAACTATCTTTTGTTTGTTTATTTGTTTTATAAAAAAAAAACTAAAAATATATTGGACGTACATCCATACATATTATAATAATGAATTAATTAATGAATAACTTGTTTGATTTATTTTAAATTATATCACATTATCGTATTAAATTAACAATTATTTCGTTATTTTTTTTTAATTTTAATTTATGTTTTGTTTCTTTTTTGTTAAAATTAAACTAAGTTTTGTTTTGTTACACAGAAACTCTAATTTGTTGGAAATAATTTTAAATAATTAAATTGAAATAAAAATAGAATAGAGTTAGAATTACAATTACAATTAAATTAATTTTAAAATAAAAACTAAATTATTACAATTATGGACGCAAAATACAAAATACAAATGATAGAAAAATTAATTGTTTTAAATTTAAATTAAACAGAGACTTAAACAAATAACCGAAGACACTGGAGGACCATATTTAAGCAATGGAATGTTTTTATTGGTTTCCTTGAATAATTTTTTAAAGTATTAATGGCAGACAGTTTCAAAATAATAAAAGCTTTTTAATTGAAAGCTTTCAGGAATCTGATTAAATAGTTTTGCAATGAATAGTTTAAAAATCTTAATAAAACGTGTTTAAACAAGGCTTGAAGCTTTTTCAAAACCCCGAAGAAACACGAACTATGGCTTAATTTTCCTAAAACTTAAATGTTAAAAGATTTATAATGACCTTCACTAATTTATGCAATGAATACTTAAGCAAGTCACGTTAAACAAGGCTTAAAAGCTTTTTCAACAGCCTAATTTTCGTAAATTGCCTTAAAGCTTTGTTTAAAACTTTCAGTTAATTATACAATGAATACCTAAACAGGTGTGGTTAAACAAGGCTTAAAAGCTTTTTCAACAGACTTAAAAAGCTCAAAGTTTGGCTTCATGGAGTGATAAATATCGTTATAATAAATGATTATTGCCTTAAAGCTTTTCTGAAGATTTTCATTAAGTTATAAAAAGAATACTTAAAAAATTTGATCAAAACAAAGCTTAAAAGCCTAAACTTTTGCTTTATTTCCTTAGTACTTTAACTAAAAAACTGATTGTATTGAAAAAGGGTTGTTGTAAAGCTTTTTTACGGTTTAGCCTTAAATTCATAAATACTGAAGAAAAAGTAGAGACATAGTAAGTCTAAACAAAGCTTAAAAGCTTTTGCCAAATGCTTACAAATTTTATTTTGAGGCTTCAGATTTTTAACAAATTTTCTTTACCCTCCAACTGTTCAAGGCGAGCCTTAAAGCTTTCTTAGAATTTCAAAAGCTTTTAATAAGTCTTAGCAATGCATGGTTAAATGATGCTTAAAGTCCCTTTTAATGTTTTAATTAAGCAATGTTTCTCCTTGGTAAACTCCTTTAATTAAAGCTTTAAAAGCTAGGTTGTGCTCTCATTATTCTGAAACTGCTGCCTAAAATATAGAAAAAGAGCTAAATTTCTCAATAACTGATAACTGTAATTACTATTTCACTGTCTTTTTAATTATTTATTAATTTGTTTATAACTATTAATTTATTAAGTCAGTCGTTGTTAAGCTTACAAATTTATTTTTTTTTTCATTTTCCTTCTCTTTTGTCAACTTTGCTCTGAAACCAGCTTATTGCAGGCAACCACAAAAAAGTTGTCCTGGAAGCTATTTTCCCTTAAAAACAAATATTTTTCGGTATCCCTGCTCTACTTATTCAAACTTATCAAGTGAATTAAAAAGTTTCTTTAAAAGTAGAGAATAAAAATCTAAAAAAAAATCTACAACTAAATTAAAATACCAGGACGAACACATTTCAGTTATTATTGTTGTTATTGTTATTGTTGCTGTTGCTGGGATTCTGTGCAGAAGCAGCAGAAGCAGCAGCAACAGTTGTCTGATGACTACCGCTAGCTCTCTCTGCAGATATCCGCAATGTAGATCTACTACTGGCCGATGCAGAGGGCGACAGTTGCAAGTGCTGAAGTTGACTCAGCGTAGGCTGGTTGTTGGTGGCATCCAGGGAATTTAAAGTATTACTTGAGGCCGCCTTTTGATTGGGAAACAATACGGAATAGGCGGGCGGTGGATCCAATTCTTCATAATTTGGCGGTGCTGTTGTTGTGGAATTGTTATCCTGGCCCAAGGCGGCAGCATTAGCCGACTGCAAAGCAGACTCACGTTCATTATTGGCCGCATGCTGAGATGCAGAAGCTGAAAAGGTACGTATGGCATGAATGTAAAAGCTTAAGCGAAAACACCAAACTAAAGGACACAAGAAACAAATTTACAGAATGAAAAAGGAAGAGTATTTTTTTGTTTGTTTTTGGTTTGTTCAAACAGCAAAATGCAAAAATTTGATATGCAAACACAAATACAAAGACAAAAACAATAACAGAAGACAGTGACAGTGACAGCGACAGGGAATAAAAATTTGGCACATTGAAATGAAAACACAGGATAATGAAGGTGGATAACATAATTGTTATGTTAAAAAGGATTAAAGTCCAGTAAATAAAATCACAATAAATTCACAAACTTACCCCACAAGCCACAGATAAGCAAAGCTCCGCCACATAATAACATGCCCAGCATCAGATAGCCCCACGGGCCATATTTGGAGAGATCAGAATTTACACCATTCCGTGTGGAATTACGCCTATGGTGTGCACCACCATTGGCTGCTGCCACGCCATTCGTTGTATTATCAGTTTTCTCTAGAGGCGTTGCAGCACTTGATATTTCCGTTTCATGCTCTGCACCAACAACACTTTCATTTAAATGTTTCCCAGCTGCAGGCACCTTATGCAACATTGTTTTATTGCTTAAAGGTTTCTCGGTGAAATCATCGTCTGCCTCTAGGAACGGCCTGCTGGTAGCCTTTGTTATGGAGGGCACATCGAAAGCAAACAGATTACGAAACACCTCCAAAGCGAAATGTTCAAATATATCCGATTCCATGGCGGGCGGTATGGGTTCACCCAAACGACTGCGTTTCCAACACATAGCATAGTCCTCATCACTGTCATACTCATTGCTATAGGGGCAATGGCGTATGCCATCACATATTAAATCCTTGGATATGCATAAGATGGGATCATCCCTGTAAGAAGAGAGGTATAGAGAGAGAGGTTAGATTCAAAGAAAATATATGTATTTCTTTCAGTATAATTTTACCCAATCCTGAGACACTGATGTTTCTTTTCACTGCGACACTCATCGCCTTTACCCAGCACAGTGACCATTAATTTGGAATTTAATGTGTGATTATGATGCTCCCACACTATGCGTATTCGTCCATGAAATAAACGTACAGGATCCTCCATTTCTGGTGCTGTATCCTCCAATTGGCAGGGATCCACACGCCATTCGGGTGTGTGAGGATTATTGGAACTGAACTATAATGGAAGAAGAAAGTTTAGGGGATTATTTTCTCTCAAAACGAATTTTTCAACGACAAAAAAGGTGCCGAAAAATATTTTTAAAAAATGCTTATAATTCTATTCGTCGAATAAGTACTAAATAGATAGAAAAAAAGGTTAAATTGCTACAAAAGAGTGGAACAAATTTACTATACTTCTGCAAACAGACACTATATATGTACGAAATGTACAAAATGCATACAAAAAAGTACTAAATGAACATAAAAGTCTGTTATTTATCTCTTTATAGGTAAAATGTACCAAAAAGTGTACAAAGATTAAAAATATATTAAAAATGTATGCAAAAAAGTACCGAATAGCTATTAACTGGTACAAAATTAATGCCAAAGGTTCACAAAAGTACTAAATTAATATAAACTGTACTGAATAAACATAAAAGTTTTGTATTTATGAAGAGATAAAAGTAAAAAGTACGAAAAGTGTACAAAGAAGTGATAAATAGATTAAAAAAGTATGCAAAAATAGTACCAAAATGTCATTAACTGGTACAAAACTAATGCCAAAGATACACAAAAGTATTAAGTGTATATAAAATGTACTAAATAAACATAAAAGTGTTTTAGTTACGAAGAAACACACGTAAAAATTACTGAAAATGTACAAAGAAAAGCAAAAAAGTACTAAATTGCTTTAAATAGATACAATACTTATGCCAAAGGTGCACAAAAGTACTAAATGAATATAAAATGTACTGAGTAAATACAAAAGTCTTTTATTTATGAACAGATAAAAGTAAAAAGTACTAAAAGTGTACAAAGAAAAGCAAAAAAGTACTAAATTGCTATAAATTAGTGCAAAACTAATGCCAAAGGTGCACAAAAGTACTAAGTGAATATAAATTTTACTGAATAAATATAAAAGTTTTTATTTATAAAGAGATAAAAGTAAAAAGTACGAAAACTGTACAAAGAAGTAATAAATAGATTAAAAAAGTATGCAAAAGTAGTACCAAGCTGTCATTAACTGGTACAAAACTAATGCCAAAGATACACAAAAGTACTAAGTGTATATAAAATGTACTAAATAAACATAAAAGTGTTTTATTTATGAAGAAACACAAGTAAAAATTATTGAAAATGTACAAAGAAAAGCAAAAAAGTACCAAAATGCCATTAACTGTTACAAAACTAATGCCAAAGGTATACAAAAGTACTAAGTGCAGAGATAAAAGTAAAAAGTACTAAAAGTGTACAAAGAAAAGCAAAAAAGTACTAAATTCCTATAATTTGGTACAAAACTGATACTAAAGCTAATAAATAAATTTACAAAAGTGCTAAATGAGTACTAAACTGTATAAGGTAGTGGTAAAAAGTACTAAATTCATATAAAAATAAATTTTAGAAACTTTCTTGAAGTAAAGGTACTTTAAATGATTCTGTATTTTTATATGTTGCCAGAAACATATCTCCCCTGTGGAATATTAATCTGTGTAAATGAGCTTTTATAAAATGATTCCCAAGTGGTTTTTATGCCGCTATTCTTTTTCGTTTAATAAAAACCGTATATTGTTGTTGTTGTTGTTGTTGTCGTTGTCACTTTTCACCATTTTAACAGAATTCATGATTTCTCATGATAGAACGTGACATCAATTATTCAAAAAGAAACAGTGAAATAGTTTCGATTGCTTTTTTTCTCTGTATACATATCTGTGACTATTTTTGATTAAAAAAAAAAAAATATTTTTAAATCACACACACAGCAATACACCAATACATAGGTTTTTATACAATTTAATTTGGCATTTGATGAATTCGACAAACCCTCTACAACAAACGTGTATGGTTGGGAAAACTTATGAATAAAAACGATGAGAGAGTTTATCTGTGATATTTTTTTCACTTTTTTTTTTAGATTTATTTGCTGTTATGTTTTATTTATTTATGGCATAAAAATATCTATAAATTTTAAATATATACGTACGTACGTTAAATAAATGAAATGTAACATACCGAGAGAAAAAACAGAAACGAATTATTTTTACAACAGCTTTGACGCTTACAATAGGAAAATATTTTACAAAAAAAAAAAAAAAATTTAACATTTGATTGTGTATTGTTTAAGCGGATTTTTTCTATAAAAAATCGTCTAAAAATTAATGCCACATATTTTCATTTTTATTTGTCATCAACAACGAAACAAACAACAGACAGACAAGTTTGTAAAAGCTGATAAAAACGGATTTTCTTTAGACACTCATTCGAATTGTTTAAATAAATTATTAAAAATTATAAACAATAAATATAAATAAAATAAAAACACAATTTTTTAAAAACAAAAATCAATTTAAATGGAGTACCACACCAAGTGTTGAATGATGTAGACCAGAGATCAGCAATGAGTAGCATACTCATAATTTCTGATACTTACGTATCACTGTTAAACATTGTAAACAGGTTTGCTTACTGTATTGTTATGTTTTTGTAGCTTTTGTTTATAATTGTAATGTTAAGCAATGTAAAAGTAAAACAACAGTATCTAGATTTTTCATTTTCGTAACAATATTGAGTATAAATACACATTTTTGCCCCGCACTGTACATATAAAAATTCTAATTTAATTTTATTAATTTAATTATTTAAAGCACTGTTATCGATTATTAACTTATAAATATGTTATGATTTGTAAAATAATTTTAAAATGCCTTTTCAAAAAATTCAAATTCTCCAGAGAATTTTTTTTTTTTTTTAATTTAAAAGACAAATAAAATAATTTATTTAAAATTCATTATGTTTCATACACCGAAATCTCTTTCAAAACTAAATAAAAAAAATTGAAAATAAATGCAGAGTGATTACTTTAATGTATTAGAATAAAAAACAAAAACATTAAAATATTATAATTTTATAAGAGAATATATGGGGTAGAGCATACATCAGAGATCAGCAATGAATTGGTTTTTTCGCTACTCATAAGCACTCATGAAATTTTGAATATAAGCGAGTCAACAATATTGAAATTTAACTATGTATTCTGATTTATTCATATTGAATACAACTTTGATTTATGTATAAGTACAGGTTGCAATGAGTATGCGTACAACGTTAACATCAAAGTCATACCATTCGAAATATGTTTGATTCATACGTCTACTCAATTAGATTGATCACTTTAGAAAAATAATTCTTATAATACTTATAAATGATTCGAGTGATTCGAATCATTCAACAAAAATTGCAGTCGAAGTTGTTGTTAGGCATTTACAAAAGAAAAAAGACACATAAGCAAAAACACAGAGCAGCAAGCAGAGCAAACATACATCCTTCTAGTAAGTATTTTGGTATTCGTACGCAATTCATACTTATTTTATGATTCGTGTATATGTTGAGACATGGAGAGTTGAAATCAACAACATCTTGCGTGTTGTTAAGTAGGAATATGATGAGTACACTTCAAACTTTGAATATGAGTAGAGATTCCATGATATTAAACTAAGTATGAATACATATAAGTATCAGAAATTATGAATACTTTTCTTTTTGAATACTCATTGATTCAACTTTGATTCAAACCTCATTTCAAACATTTTCTCGAGACCAACCATGAAAATAAATAACGAGTGATTTTTTAGCAATTAGCTCTTTGGCAACCCTGTTTTAAACAGCTCACGCACGTTTCGTGTTTTGTTTCACTGTCAAACATCTTCAGTTTGGTCTATAATTTAACCATGAATAGTCTTATAAACGAACAACGCTACAACGCCTGCAAGTCATTGAATTTTATTATCAAAATGCGTGCTCTGTTAAGAAAGTTCATCGCGCGCTTCTTCCATTTTATGGTCAGTTTAATCGACCCACTGAAGCGGCTATTCGGGATACGTAAATAAGCAGAATTGTCGATTTTGGAGTGAAGATCAGCCAGAAGTATTGCAAAAGCTACCAATGCATCCAGAAAAAGTCACAGTTTGGTGCGGTTTATGGGCTGGTGGCATCATTGGACCGTACTTCTTCAAAGATGCTGCGAATCGTAACGTAACTGTGAATCGTGAGCGCTACCGTGAGATTATATCCAACTTTTTTTGCCCAAAATGCTAGAGCTTGACTTGCATGACATGTGGTTTCAACAAGACGGTGCCACATGCCACACAGCACGCGTAACAATGGACTTTTATTGAGAGGCGAGTTCGGTGAACATTTTATTTCACGTTCGGGACCGGTCAATTGGCCGCCTAGATCGTGCGATTTAACGCCTTTAGACTACTTTTTGTGGGGCTATGTTAAAGCTCATGTCTATTCAGACAAGCCCGCTTCAATTGACGCATTGGAAGACAACACTGAAGCATTTATTCGTGAGATACCGGTCGAAATGTTGGAAAGAGTATTCCAAAATTGGACTAAGCGGATGGACCATTTGAGGCGCAGTCGCGGTCAACATTTGCATGAAATAATCTTCAAACATTAAATTATATGGACCGTACTATCGATTTAAATAAAGATTTCATGCATTTTTCTGAATTTGATGTGTTTTTTTTTTTAATTTTCCTATAGCTCTTAAAAAATCACCCAATATAACCTTTTCAAAAAGGGGACAGTATAGTGTATTCTTGCTACAAATAAAGCAGAGAATAGCTATCAAATGTCGCTGCTGAAAGTGGACTGCTACCTTTGTTAAGTTGTCAAATTTCTTATAACGCCCTCGTATATTCTATGTAAAGATTGTAGAAATGAAAATTTACGCAAATGGTTTACAGTATAGTAGGCACCTATTGTTTTCAAATACCTTCTATTAAATTTAATTAAAAGAAATTAAAGTATAAATACATAAATTTATTTGCAAAATTCTATTAAATAAATATTTTTCAGTGCTTTCTATACGATTTCATAACAAGGTCACATAAATTCATGATTTTTAAAGCTTATCACACAGTGTATTTCAGTTCTTTTAAAGCACCGCACAGTGGTCTCTAGGTGATGTCAAAAAGCAATTAAAACGCTTCCGAATAATCAAATAAAATTTATTTAAATTTTATTTAAAACACATGAAATATATGTAAATATTTACAGAATCTGTGTCACTTTAACGCAGTCAATGATCTTAAGTTACACAAACAAATACAACATTTGTGTATGGAACGCCTTACAGAAACAAATCAATGTCAGTGTCACTTGAAAAAAAAAGTGAAAAAAAAGAAGCGTTCCAAGTAGACTTAATGAGTACGTGTGTAGTACCATACGTACATACATACAATATGTAATGAGTTGATATGGTCAGTTCAGTTTATGGTTCTACAAAAGCGTAAAACAAGTTTTGTTTTTTTTTTTTGTTTTTTTTTTTTATTTAATTTTTTAATTAAATTTTATTGCATATTTTATAATGTGATTTATGGTTTTTATTTTCACATCTTAAGTTAATATTTTCTTGCTTTAATTTTAAACAAAACCAAATTTTGAAAGATTTCTTGCAATTCTTGAAGTACATTTTGTTTAAATACCCTCCCGAGTAATAACATAACAGATAATAAGGCTTCAGTGTTAAATTTAATTTGTTCTCAAAATAAACGTAATTTTTAAACGTTAATTAAGGCAATTCAATTCAGCAGATACAAGTTTTCTTTTCAATGTCAAATGACGCATACAACGTGAACTCCGTAATTCGCTTACTTTATCCCTGACTTTACAACCAGTTTCATACCAAAAACAAAAAAAAAACTGAATCTTCAATACATTTGTAAAATAAATTTCAATTTAAAATGCGTTTAATTTTTTATGTTTAACCCTGAAAGGCTTTTCATTTAATCTTTACTCTGTAGGTAATGTAATCCTTAACCATAATCCTTGAAGTGAAGTGTGGTTAAAATGACTTTAAATGACATTATTTCAGTAACAAAAAAAAAAAAAGAAACGAACAATAAATAGTAATTTAACAGCCAATCAGGCAATGCCAGCTGTTGGAAAAGAGTACAATAACAACTATAAAGCAATGTAATTGGCAACCCTATTATCCTAGAACCTGCTACTGCATTTAAATCTCCTGCTTAGCTTTTTACTGCGCAGTTATGGAAACTGAAACTAATCAGCGAAAGTAAGGGGTGATTTTTTTAAGAGCTATAGGAATTTAAAAAAAAACAAATAAAATTCAGAAAAATGCATGTAATCTTTATTTGAATCGATAGTACGGTCCATATAATTTAATGTTTGTAGATTATTTCATGCAAATGTTGACCGGGACTGCGCCTCAAATGGTCCATCCGCTTAGTCCGATTTTGGCATACTCTTTCAAACATTTCGGCCGGTATCTCACGAATAAATGCTTCAATGTTGTCTTCCAATGCGTCAATTGAAGCGTGCTTGTCTGTATAGACATGAGCTTTAATATAGCCCCACAAAAAATAGTCTAAAGGCGTTAAATCGCACGATCTAGGCGGCCAATTGACCGGTCCCGAAAGTGAAATAAAACGTTCACCGAATTCGCCTCTCAATAAGTTTATTGTTGCGCGTGGTGTGTGGCATGTGGCACCGTCTTGTTGAAACCACATGTCATGCAAGTCAAGCTCTTGCATTTTGGGCAAAAAAAAAGTTGGATATCATCTCTCGGTAGCGCTCACCATTCACAGTTACGTTACGATTCGCAGCATCTTTGAAGAAGTACGGTCCAATGATGCCACCAGCCCATAAACCGCCCCAAGCTGTGACTTTTTCTGGATGCATTGGTAACTTTTGCAATGCTTCTGGCTGATCCTCACTCCAAAATCGTCAATTCTGCTTATTTACGTATCCCGAATAGCCGCTTCAGTGGGCCGATTTAACTGACCATAAAACATTTTGATAATAAAATTCAATGATTTGCAAGCGTTGTTCGTTTGTAAGACGATTCATGGTTAAATTATAGACCAAACATGTTTGACAGTGAAACAAAACACGAAACGTGCGTGAGCTGTTTAAACCAGTGTTGCTAAAAAGATAAAAGCTAAAAAATCACCCTTTACATAGGAAACCGAATACGAAGTTAGAGCAGTCCTAAGCCTACCGTGTGGTCTTTAAGGAATAACTGAAAATACTTTGAACTAAAAACGTTCGCGAAATGTATTCTTGATCTCTGATTACTCTTCATAAAGCTTTCCATAACATAATTGGTTATTACTACCCTTCAGTCAGGATTACGACCTAGTTCCTCACACCACTTATGTCGTGTGCGTTAATTTTATACACGAGCGGCGGGACCTATAGTTTAAAGTCGACTCCGAACGATAGATTTTTGAGAAACTTTTCTTGGCAATTTAATTTATTTCGCAGAGTTTTTGCCAGAGATCTGCTGAGAGGAAGTTGTCGAAGAAATATTTTTTCATATTTCGTTATGTTGGAGATGTCTGACCTGTGGATTGAACCGTGGCCTCACGTCTGATAAGCCAATACACTACCTACTACAATACGGCGACTTCAAAGCCTTTCCTACTGCAGCAAATCTATGGTATCATAGCACAATTTGCTCTAACAACAACCATATACAAATGTTTAACCTAAAATCGACACACCTCAGCCAGATTACGTTGAATTAAGACGAAATTTTTACATGATTCGACAGATCGCTTTGTAACGGAGACATGTTAGAATAGAATTTTAAAAATATTCTTTAAATGATATTATAATATAAATTTTATTGCAGCTTGTCGCCTGTCGTTGTCATTGTAATCATGCTAATTAGCATCAAATATTGCTTACACTTACGCCAACAATTAATAGAACTTTCAGCATAACACGTGAAAGTAAATAAAAAGTACACAAATTAATGAAAAACAAATAACAACAAAAAAATATTAATTATTATAATAAAATAAAGCACACACAGAGAAAAGAAACAATTGTTCTAAACAATCTGATGAAACGAGATTTGAAACGTCATTTAAGGCGATTAAATTTGTGTCGCCTGCTATAATAAATAACAAAAACAGCGGCAGCATCAACAGCAACACCAAAAACAATGTTCAGCTATTCATTCATTTAAACAATTATGATGACAAAGTTGCTATTATTTTATATCATAAAATTACAAACAAACAAAAAAACACACAAAAAAGAAGACAACAATCGTAATAAAATCATATAAAAACGTTAAACAATTATTTTTATTGTTTAATGTGACAACAACAACAAAACATACTTAACGAGAAATGATGAGAAAAATCGTATTAAACTACATTTGTTTGTATGTAGGTTTGTATATACATATGTATGTGTGTGGGTGTATATGTTTGTTTGTATGTACGTATGTAATAAAAATAATTACTGTGATGTCATAATAATTACCTTGATTTCTTTGAAGATTCTTTTTAATTATTACAGTGTGAGACAAAAATGTGTATCTAAACTCAATATGTTTACAAGTTTTATGGAAAACCATGAAAAAATAATAAAAATCCTTTAAATAGGCTATGAATTGCTCCCTACTGCGTGTTATTCTCCCGATTTAGACTTGATTGGCTTTGTCATATTTCCAAAACCAAACGCAATTACTCTGCAAAACGTGTTTTGATTCCAATGAGGAAATCATCTCCCAAACAAAACAATTTTGATGATTTTCCGAGGTCACCTTAGTCTTTCGGAAGCATAAAAAAATATTGGAGAAAGCCATCAACAAACTAAATGTAGTTCAAAAACTATCCGTGTACGTCGAAAGACCTTTATAAGCCGGCAGCACAATTTATTAGGAGCGAGACAAATCTCAAGGCTACAGCCCATGGAGTAAGGTACCATGCAATTATGTATTACTGGCTTCTTTCACAAAATGATTTTAACAAGACACATGCAATACTAATAACCTATTTGGAGGCGAGTTTCGTCGCCAAAAACATGCAATTTGACGCTACCAGACCCTTATTTATGGAAATAATCATAATCTCTCACGTACAGGTATAAGCCAGCCATAATTCCCTCTCTGAAAAGCAACATTACAGCTGCTGTTGCCTTAATACTAATCGAAATGCTAACAGAACTATGCCAACATTTTAGCTGCAGAATAAACATTCGATACCTCGGCATTCTCAGTAATTGAGTCTATTTTGTGGCTCATTATGTTGTATTTTCCATAAAAAGTTCTTTGAAATCATAGTTTTATGAGTGATTTGCGATACCCTAAAATGGAGAACTCTTTATTATATTTGCACGCCTATGTATGTATGTGTACATGCCTATGTATGTGTATATGTCTTCAGAGTTATTCTTTCAATTTATGCATGAAACACCGAATAAAAGAATGTCGATGTCGGTTAATTTCATTTCCACAAAAATTGTTATGAAAAAGAAGATAAATAAACAATAACAATAATAATAATCATAATAAAGCAACAACAACAACAACGACTGCATTATTAATATCATTAATTATAATGATCATTAAATGTTAATAATTATGGTGTATGAAAATACAGGAATTTCTGTGTTCAACTCATTTGCATACAATGATGATGGGTCAGTTTGTATTTCAATGAGTAGTGGTGGTAGTTGTTGTTGTTGTTATTGTTAATATTACTGTAATTCTTTATACGGCATGAATAAATACAATAACAATAACAGCGGCCATTATTAATGACAAAACTCTTTTCTCGAGATTGCTCTTGCTCGCTCTCTCTCTCTCTCTCACACTTTGTCTATGATTTTTAACAGTTTTTTTTTAAATGATTCTCTTGTTGTTGTTTTTTGTTCGTTTCTGTTGATGCTTTATTGTTATACTTTGTTTGCAATTTGCAATGTGTTGTTTGTTTTGCAATGTATTGTTGCTACAATACATTCAAAAACAATAACAAACATGCTGGACTGTAGCAGCATATTAAAGGTTATTTAACAGTGTTTTTCATTATTTAAAATTTAATTTGGTGTTGCTGTTGGTATTGTTGTTACTTTAAATACATATATATACACGATGTTTCTGCTTTTAGTTACGTTGTTGTTGTTTTATGCATTGTAGTGTAACCAATGAAAAGAAAAAACCGTAGGAAAAATGTTTTTTTTGTGCGAAAGGAAACTGTTGGCAAGAAATAAAATTAAACTTTTCCACAAAGTTACAGTGCAAGTATGAATTTTAACAACAAAATTAAAACAACAACCATTCATTGAGGGAAATGATTTTTCTTTATTCGCGTTTCTTTTTTCTGTATTGAATGCTTTAACGAATAAATAAGAGTTTAAAATGAAAAGATTTTAATGAATAAAAATTGATGGTAAACACTTAAGGTTTCCATTTAATGACTGGATAAATAAGGAAGAAAGAATTCTCAATAATTTAAAAATTATTTTCAATAATTTATTCTCTTTGAAGATCAAAAACTGAAACAAGGGTCTGGGAAAATATTCCACTTTTTAAGGTGACACTTATAAATTAGTTTTTTATGAGTAATTATGTTAATCTACTGGAACAATAGTATTTTTTTTTTTTCTAATTTGAAGGACTTCAGTTTAAAAAGACAATGGACATGTAATCATTTCAAATGAATTCAAACAATACATGGCTATAAATAAAGTCTGTGTTAACAAACACAATATGATTATAATTGAACTGTGAACGTACATACCTCCGTACATACGTTAACTTCCTTATACTAACAGCAAACTGTTAAAATAGCACCAGAAAAACAAAACACCCGAGTATAGATAAACAGCCAAAGAAACATTGTTGCCTGCTTAAATACCATGACAAAACCTATAAAAAAACAAACTGTTTGTTGGCAGAAAATGAAAACCTGACAGCAACAAAACAGCAAAAAAAACCAGGCATTTAAAGTCTAACCAAAAACAGCGAAAAACAAGAAAAAGTTGAAAAAAGTTAACATTTTAACAAAAATACGAGGGTGATTCAATAATAATAACGTATTTCATAAGTGCGACAGTATCATTACGTCATCTGTGCAATATCTGCGGTGGAAATATTGAAGAGTTAGAAGCATATTTTTCAAGTATCGTAAGCAATATACAAGTGCATCGGTTCGGATCTCCTGTTTGCTTATGTATGTCCGTCCGAAAATGAAATACAACTGTCAAAATCAAATTAGAGGCTCATTGACCGCGGGGAGGAGGGTGATTTTAAATGACAGTGGAATATCCATTCACAGCCGCCATATGCCTAATGTTTTTCTGTTCTATCGCTATCTATAACAGCTTGATCTCCAGCGAAATAAAACGACTTATTCCCGAAATTTTTCTCGTAGAGCACATTCGTTCTTAGCCGATGGGCCAGTACATTACAGACAGAAATCGTTCTATCCATACATGCAACTCTTTTCATGCAGAAGTAGATTCAGATCATACCACAACCTATTTCCCCATATTCAACACAGTGTTATCCCTGAGTAGGGTATCAGCTCTAAGAGTTTCTCAAGCACGAAAAATAATTCGCGACTTTTTAAATATTCCGTCTGTTAACTGAAGTCGCCTTAATCTGGATGGTAGTCTGTTACCATGTTAGACGAGAGCTTGCGCAACAATCTCCAGCTCAGACATATTGAGCTATCAGAAAAGCAAGATTTAACTCGAGTGCTGAAATCATTTCACAATGAAATCCATTCAGATGATCTCCGTATAAGTTAGTTTTTGAAAGTGACAAAAAAATTGCAGTATCGTTGGAATTTAAATCAAGCCACTTGTTATCGAAAGATTTTTTAAATACAAACTAGGGCTTCAGGGGAAAGTCGCTGACTTATCGACCAGAGGTTAGCAATGAATCGTTTTTTAGTTACTCATAAGCACTCATGTAATTTTGAATATAAGTGAGGCAATCATATTGAAATTTAACTACATATGTATGTACTCTGATTCATTCATACTCACTACAACATTGATTTATAACTACAGGTTGCAATGAGTATGCGTACTACATTGACATCAAACTCATACCATTCAAAATATGTTTGATTCATAAGAATACTCATTTCGATTCATCACTTTGGAAAAATACTTCTTATAATACTTATAAATGATTCGAGTGACTTAGTTGTTGTTGCATTTACAACAAAAGAAAAAAGACACAAAAGCAAAAAAGACAGAGCAGCAAGCAGAGCAAACACACAATCTTTTAGTGAGTATTTTAGTGTTCGTACGAGAATCATACTTATTTATTGATTTGTGTATATGTTGTGAGTTATGGAGAGTCGAAATCAACAGCAACATACGTGTTGTTAAGTATGAATATGATGAGTACACTTCAAACTTTGAATATGAGTAGAGGTTCCATGATATTAAAATAAGTATGAATGCGTATAAGTATCAGAAATTATGAGTGTGATTCGATTCTACTCATCTTTTTGAATACTCATTGCAGATCTCTGTTATCAACACACCCTCGTACATACCACAATCTATATAAATAAATAGCGAAATACATGAATCACAGTGATGATTTCAAAAAATGTTTACTCAACTGTTGTTAGTGGCAAATGAAATAGAATTTTTGAAATCATTTGCTAGCACACCACAGCTAAAATTGCGCATGCGTAACCACTTTAGAATTTAATATGATTTTAAATTGTCGTTTTTTTTAAATTTATAAACTTACATACTGCATATGTATGCTATTTATAGAATTAAATAAATAAAATATGATTTATTTTTTAATTATTAATTCATTTAAGTTGTCAGAGCATGCAAACGATTATTTTCTTTTTCTTCATTCTGCTGTTAAACTAAACGTAACGAAAGTGAAAAAAAATTAACAAAAAATAAACGAACAGAAAATAATTCTAAATTTATCACTTGAAAAAAATCTTTCCACTCAAAAAATTTATTTAAATTAATTTGTTCATATAGAAGTCAAAAAAAATTATACAAAAACGAAAACAAAAAGATAAACCAGTTTAAACGCTTTAAACCGTATTTAAATGGAATATTATTTAAATATGTATCATGCCGTGAAAATAGCGTCTAAATTCTGTCTTGTCTGTCATTGACTTCATTATAATGCTTAGCCAGCTGCTGTTTACCACAAAAGCCTAAGCAATCAAAATGTTACTCCTACGTAGGGCCCTAAAGCTTAAATTAATTCATTTATTGTCGTTTGTGTTCTACGATAAACTAGAGCATTTTTGACAAATAATTTTTACTTACAATACTTAATGAACAACTGCGTCCGGATTTGAAACCCGTCGATGAAATATTCAATTTATCCATAAATGAAGGCATTTTATTACTGCTGCCACCTCCACTGATGCTGCTGGCGCCACGTACAGATTCATTTTCTTTATTTTCCAGCTTTTTACTGGAATGATGGTGACTACTGTGACGAATTTTTGGTAGAATTAAACGCACTATAAAACCATAATTCGGTGGGGATGATAATATTCGTGTACAAGATTTATGCTGTGAGGCAGAAACGGCGGGATTAAATTCCAATATCAGACTAGATTCTTTGCCTTCGCTCTCAATGAAATGCTCCTCCTGATGATGGCAAATGGGTTCAAAGTTGGGATTTGAACGGAAGTCAACATCTAGAAGAAAGAGAGAGAAGAGAGAAAAGAAAATTTAAATTAATTTTTGTTTGTTTGTTTGTTTTTTCTCCTATCTAATGAGAAACTAAACTTAATGAGTTGAAAATGAAAATTAAACAGAATCTGTAAGTTTTTAATGGTCTGGTAAAGCTTCATTTCCTTGTTCTTGTTTAAAATGGCGGTCAAAACTGTCAATGTGTCAAAACAATAGAGAGAAATGACAGCAACGACCTGCTAAACTGTTAGAATGAGTTGCTTAATCTAAAAAAAAAAATTAATGGGTCAACCAGAAAACAAAAACAGAAATGTTGCTGCAACCAGCCAGTCAGCTAAAGCCGCATCATTAATAAGAAAAAAATCTTTCAAAAACCTGGTAGCGATTGTAACCACTAGCAGCCATAAATAATGCAATTTTGTTGCAACCAAACAACAGCAATGATAATAAAGAATACTGTTTTAAATTTTATTTATAAAGCCATTCATTCATTCAATCATTCATTCATTCGCTCATTCATTCATTCATTCAAACGCTCTTTCATTTCTACATTCAAATACCGTTTCATGTTTTCTTTCCACACAATTGCCAGGCGCAAGAAAATAATTCAGAAACCAACAAAAACAAAAACAACTAAAATTATTATTTAACGGTATACAATGTAAAAATAAAGCGTTACCGTTACTGATTTTCTTGTCCGCCCATCTAAACTTTAGATAACGCCGTAGATAATAGAGAGGAAAAAGCAAATACAACAAATAGGAAGATTCCAATAAACGAAATAGCGAAACGAAAACTTGTTGCCGCTCTGTTGAGCGCATATAAATTAGGCGGCTCTGGCAACCAGAAGTAAATGTGCCATTATAACCTAAAGAAAGCAAAAACAAAAAACACTACGAAAAATCCATTTTTTTAACAAAATCGTTGGTTTCCAAAACGCGTAAAGCAGTGTTTATGGGGTAATAGGAGGATATTGTGTACCATACTTTAAAAGAAAAAGAGGAACTAGGAAAGCATTGGATTAGGTAAAGTATGAGTCTAGAATTTGGAAAATGTGTAAAGGAAATAATGTTTTAGCTGAGCAGGTTAGGTTAGGTTAGGTTAGACGACGTGTACTTATCAACTATGACAAGTACAGTACCCGGAGGTCGAATTGACCCATTGTACAGCGCCCTAGCTTCTCACACTACTCCTGTTGTGTGCGTTAATTTCATACATGAGCGGCGGGACCTACAGTTTAAAGTCGACTCCGAACGACAGATTTTTTTGAGAAACTTTTCATGGCAATTTGTACTCTCAGAGTTTTTGCCAGAAATCTGCTGAGAGGAAGTCGCCGAAGAAATATTTTATTTTTTTATTCATATTTCGTTTTGATGTCTGACTTGGGATTCGAAGTCGGGCCTTTCGTCTAATAAGCCAACACACTACCTACTAGACCACGGCGACTTCTAGCTGAGCACTTGAACAGGATATTTCCTTAGACTCTTCTGGTCTACTTAGATAGCTTGACGTACGTCATGTCATTGGACAAACTTGTCCATAAATGTCATCTACTTCTCTGGGGAATGACAAATTTTTGGAAGGTATTTATCATATAGTTACTGCAAACGACAGAATACCAAACTAACACTCGCCCTTATGAGACGCCTTAGCCAAAATAAAGCCTCTTCAATAGCAAGGAGAACCCTATCGACAGCTCAGTTAAGCTGGCCGAATTTTAAATAAATGAAGACGAAGCAGCTCATTAATGTTTTTCGTCTAGACATTGACTACGTGGTCTCTATTCTTACGTTATACAGCATACAACGGAGGCATACCCATTAGCTAAGCACGTCCTGACGCTATTTCTGCAGAAATTGTGAGTCAAAAAGGTGACAGAAAGTGTCTTTCACATAATGCGTCAGTGCCAAACACCAATGCTCAAGTGTCTGATTAAATATCAATTAATTATGAGCCTCACATGAATACGTGTGATGACGTCACCCTACTTACATACATACATAATTGGCCATTACAACCCTTCAGTCAGGATTACGGCCTAGCTTCTCAACACCACTCATGTTGTGTGCGTTAATTTTATAGTCGCCGAAGAAATATTTATTTTTTTCATTTTTCGTTTTGGTGTCTGACCTGGGATTCGAACTCGGGCCTTTTGTCTAATAAGCCAACACACTACCTACTAGACCACGGAGACTTCACCCTACTTAACCTAACCTAAAATTTCATATTTTAAAAATTGGAGGGTTGTAACCTATTTCGAAATAATCCATATAAGTTACTTTTTAGTCTTAATAGGGTATTAATCTGCTATGCACGTGCTAGGATGTTGGGGTTATCAGTCCTAGCGTGTCTACAAACAAAGCCTTCTCTGAAGGAGGTTAGTTGGGAAGAATTTTGCTGTTTGAGTTCTAGATTTTCTGAAGAGTTAGCGCAGCATGCCATTTATTGTGGCTTCAACCTCTCTATGGGATAAGAAGGCTTCCTGATTAATTTTTTTTATATACGGTTTCGAAGTATACATCACGGTATTTTATAGCGTTAATTTCCCTTACCATACCCACTGTGCATAGTGTTATTGGATGACAAAAACGTTTTTAACTCCGAAATAAATCTCAAAACTCTTGAAACATTTTGAAATCTTTGGTTTGAAATCGAATTTAATTTTTGTTTTTAAAGAAATATTTTTCTCAATGAACGTGTCTGCTTACAGTGTGATGATTCAGAATACGTTTGGCTTCTCTGCCACACTCAAAGTATATGATTAAGCCTTCTTAACTTCAATTTAAAGCAGAAAAATCGTCAATCTTTGGTTTGAAATCGAATGTTTTCTTTCTTTTAATTAAAGAGAAATTTCTTTTAAATGAACGTGTAAGATAAAGAATCTTAACGATTTTAATCCACTTTGGACAGTAATGACATTTCTTTTCTTGTCAATTATTCATTCATTCCAAAACAGTGGGAAAGGTCTTGATTAAGAAAATCTCTTCAAAGTCCAAGAAACTTGTTTTTTGTTTTCATTTTGATCACGTGTGTTTTTAAATGGAATTTTAAAATTTTTTTAAACGTATACTGTGTATAATTTCAATAACATTTTTATAATTGCTTCAGATATACAAACTCTAGAAAAAAATGTTAAAAACAATTTTTAATCACATGATATGATAACTTGGATTTATTTGAGCCACCAGTTTCAGACAAAGTACGATTGAGATGAAAAGACTCAAAAAAAAAAGAAACAAAATCCCATAAAAAAACTGCTTTTTTAAAAATTAAATGCCTTTAGTATGTTAATAAACAAGTTTTTCTTTTCTTTTTTTTTAATAAATTTTTTAATTTTTTTAATTTTTCAAGATTTCTTGATGAAATAAAAAACTCATAACCATTGTTCAGAGTCTCTATTTATATTTGGCAAAAGGCTAAAAGGCGCCTTTTTATATTATTAACCGTTATTTTAAAATATGACAGACAAATTTGAAATATTTTTTGCTAAAATCTAAAATATTTTCTTTAAATATAACATGGCACTTAGTATTCATACATACATAGTTGTTTGAAATAATGGAGCCTCATTTATGCAAGCTCTTCAAACCACTAATAATGTCCCATAACTTTGTAACAGCACTGCACAAGTATGTACATACACACATACATACATACATACATACATACATACATGATTGGCCGTTGGAAGATAGTGGAGAACATGGAAGTGACCGTTGGAGGCACTAGGATCGAATCAAAGAGAGCGATAAAATACCTGGGAGTGATTATCGACTACAGGTTGAATTTCAAGGAGCACGTGAAATACATCGGCGAAAAGGCATCTGTAACACAGGGAGCACTGGCGAGGATGATGGCAAATATTGGAGGACCAGGTCCATTCAAAAGGAGAATAATTTCGACGGTTGTAACGTCGATAATGCTATATGCATGCCCAATAGGGTGGGAGGCACTCTCCGTGGGCACGACGAGGAGAACACTGTCCTCGGTGTATCGTCTAAGCGCGATTAGACGGATAAGTGGTTTCAGGACGGTGTCTGATGAAGCGGTATTGGTATTGGCAAAGTCAATACCGATAGACATATTAGCGGATGAGATGAGGAGTATATACTTTCGCCGTCTCGAGTATCCAGGGCAAATAGCAGATATAAAATCGGAGTAACGAAGGACTTCCATGCACAAATGGCAGTCGCGATGGGAGAGCAATATAAAGGGAAGATGGTCATTTCGCCTTGTCCCTGATGTAACCCTTTGGATGAAGGACAAACATTGCGAGCTGAACTATTACGTGACCCAGTTTCTAACTGGTCATGAGTGCTTCAGGATGTACCTGCACAGATTTGGTCATGATACTTCCCCTATATGCCCAAACTGTGTAGATGAGGAGGAAGATGCCCCAGATTTAGATGGCCCGGAGGAATGAGTTTAGTACCAAACCGGCTAATGGAAGAGCTGCTGAATTGTAGGGATCTATGGAGCCAATATAGTCAGAGAATGGCTGAAGTTATGCTAGAACTCCGAAGACTGGAGAAACGGAGGCGAAATTTGAATTGATGTGATGAAGCTTTCGAGCTAACCAGCCCTCCGCGAAGTAATACCTTTCGGCAGTCCCGCGGGGCGAGAGTGATTGAAGTGTGTAGGGGGTGGGTTTAGTACGTAGGCACCAGGTGTGGTGAATCGTGCACACTTTTGTTGGAACAAAAGTGTCTTTAGAAGATTCCCACCTCCGGCTCAAGACAAAAAAAAAAACATACACGATTGGCCATTACAACCCTTCAGTCGGGATTACGGCCTAGCTTTTCACACCATTCATGTTGTGTGCCTTAATTTTTATACTTGACTGGCGAGACCTACAGTTTAACGTCGACTCCGAATGTCAGATATTGAGAAACTTTTTCATGGCAGGTTTATTTACCTCTCAGAGTTTTTGCCAGAAATCTGCTGAGAGGAACTCACCGAAGAAATATTTTTTTTTTTCTTCATATTTCGTTTTGATGTCTGGCCTGGGGCTTGAACCCAGGCTTCACGTCTAATAAGCGAACACACTACCTACTAGTATTTGAAAAAGAAACCTGTATTTGCAAGACTCTGTCTAAGATTAAAACCTACTTTGTCACTCATATTATATTATAGCAACCGTTGAGTAATCAATTGCTTATATGTGAGGTTTCATAATTAATTTCAATCATATTTCATCATGAAACAAAAGAACTCTTTTTAAAGATTTTTCCTCATGCATGAACTTTGACTTTCTCTTAAAAGTAGTCGCCATTCAACCATCTTCACAACTTTCTTTTCATGGCCATAAAGTTTTTATGCAAAAACAATAGAAAGAAAAAAAAAGAAATAAAGAAAGAGAATCACGATCACAGGTATGGTAAAAATTAGAAAAACTTAGATTGGAAGAAAGAAAGAGAGCGAGAGCGAGAGCGAGAGAGAGAGAGAAATAAAACGGAAATGTTGCTAGTGATTAAGAGTAGAACAGACCTACTTTTTCTTTATGGCCTTGATTGCTATTTTTCATGCTATTTCTAATGCTGTTAGATTTTTCTTTTAAAGCACTGTTATATGCTCGAAATAATGACACATTAAAGATAATTTTCTATAATTATGAAGATACATATATACATACGAGTATAGCGATGGATGGAAATGAACTTTGAACCTAGAAAAAAAATGTTGTTTCTTTTTTCAAAATTGGGTTAAAAATTAAGAAAGAAAAACAATAGAAACGAACAGAAACGGTTAAAACATCTTCAGTTATATTGTCTCTAAATGAGATCATTAGAGGAGTCAAGTAATATTGTGGGTTTAAGTACCTTTGTTTTGGAAACAAAGCTTAACAATGATGGAATAAATATTTTGATCTCTGAACTTAAGGTCGCTCGTTAACAATTTTAGAGGAGGGGGAAAAAAGTAATACCGTTTGGTATAAAGATCTTAATTTTGTTTAAACCATAAAATGTTACAAAATTATTGTTTTCAAAAAAAAAAAAAATTGTTTTTCTTTTATTTGTAAGCGCTGTTCTCTGAATTATAATTGTTAGAAATAAAAAAATGTTACAAAGTTATTTTTAATTTTATTATTATTGTTGTGTTTTTTATTATTATTATTGTTTAAAAAGAAAAAAAACCATGTTGTAATAATTTTTATTAAATTTAATACACACTCATTATGAATGACATTCATGTGATTACTTAGATTCATATTACATTGTACAAAAAAAACAGTGTAATAAACAGCACTGTGAAATTAAATAGAAACAATGAATTGTTAAATCCGGTTTACAATGCAATTACAAATGATATTGAAATTTGTAGTAGGCTGGAGTATCTAATAGAAGTCTTACACACAAGTCTCACAATGACATCAGCCCTTTTCAGCTCCAATTCTAGATCAGAGTTCGGCAATGAATCGTTTTTTCGCTACTCATAAGCACTCATGAAATTTTGAATATAAGTGAGTCAACAAAATTGAAATTTCACTATGTACTGTGATTCATTCATACTCACTACAATGTTGATTTATAAATACAGGTTGCAATGAGTATGAGTACAACGTTGACATCAAACTCATACCATTCGAAATATGTTTGATTCATACGTCTACTCATTTAGATTCATAACTTTAGAAAAAAGAAAAAGGACACATAAGCAAAAAAAAGACAGAGCAGCAAGCAGAGCAAATACACAATCTTTTAGTGAGTATTTTAGTGTTCGGACCTGATTCATACTTATTTTGTGCATTGTGTATATGTTGAGTTATGGAGAATCAAAATCAACAACATCATACGTGTTGTTAAGTATGAATATGATGAGTACACTTCAAATTTTGAATATGAGTAAAGGTTCCATGATATTAAAATAAGTATGAATGCGTATAATTATCAAAGCCTATGAGTATGATTCAATTCTACTCATCTTTTTGAATACTCACTGCTGATCTCTGCTTTAGACCTCAAAAAAAAACAAATCTGCTTTAAAATGTCTAAAAATTAAAATGTATTCCTAACGTATACGAAATTTAAAGAAACTTTATTGGTTATAAAGAATATTTATGTTGAAATTATAAAACATTTAAAAATTTGCAATCCATTGATCGTCGTAGTATATATATATTGTGGCTTTAGTACAGCATCCATACGATCTATTGTACTCTGCTAGTACTTTATAGGATATTCCTATTTCTCCAATTCTATTATTTAAGAATTGTCTTCGGTGTCAATAATGTCTGTTCCCTGCCGAGCAAGCAAGGTTTCCTTCTGTATGAAGGTCTCGAGTCAAGCCTCTTAGAATAAGTGTACTCTGTGCCTACAATGTCCTATCCAAAGATCGTTTATCAACCTCAAACCTGATACATACATACATAATTGTTCATTACAGCCCTTTAGTCAGGATTACAACCTAGCTTCTCACACCACTTATGTAGTGTGCGTTAATTTTATACATGAATGGCGGGACCTACAGTTTAACGTCGACTACGAACGACAGATTTTGAGAAACTTTTTCATGGCAGGTTTATTTACCCTCAGAGTTTTTGCCAGAAATCTTCTTAATATTATTTTCTTTTCATATTTCGTTTTGATGTCTTGCCTGGGGCTCGAACCATGGGTTTACGTCTAATAAGCGAATGATGCATGATTCAAATCTCCTTTTATTGTAATTTCCCAACAAAATTTTCGATTGCCTGAAACCCATTTTCCCTTTCCAAATATACGATATGAGTTTCCGTTACGATCTCCTAGGCAGCAAATGGTCATATTACTGTTATTATTACTGTCATGTAGAGATGTTAGAGTACTAAGACGATATGGCCGACAATCTATACAAAGTATGCTTCAAATGTCTCCCTCATTCCTGCTACTGCCACGAGCTTTAGACTAATTCCTTACTTAACTTGCTCAGTTAGCCAGTTACGACCTAACTTCTCACACCACCCATGTTGGGTGTGTTAATTTTATACATGAGTGGCGTGAAATACATCGGCTTCGTTCATATCTTTAAAACGTATAGAACTTTTATTTGGTAGGCACCTGCCTGGATTCTGAATTTTTCACTCTGGAATCGGACTTCCCTGTTTCTGTCCCACTATCAGTGTTATGTTTATGGAATTTCATGAAAGTAAAGAATTTAACTAGCATATGTGCCTACTTACACTGGATGTTTGAAATTATTTTACAAACAAACGTAAAAATTGAATTAACGGGGGATTAATTTAGAACAATAAGCAAAGCTAACTGCGTTTTTCTGCTCAGCATTATCTATCAATTTTATTACAATAAAAGTTTAAAGATGATTTATGCTTTATATGTTCATTTAAGTTTAAAATTTATCCCACGGCTAATTTACAGCTAGTTTTTTAACGCTTCGAAAGTCGTATTTATTTAATGATACCCACTGACTCCATTATTGCTAATTAGCTGGCATCTGCTATTCATAGACAATTATTTATCAACAATCGGTTGTTGTTGTTATTCTTTTTTTTTCTTTTCGACATTTTATGACAACTTGACGAAGGTATTTGTAGAGAATTTTAAATGTATAAATAATCACAGCGTTTGTTAGGCATACGCCTCTTGCTCTTACTTCCCCCGCCAAACTAGTATTTATTTTGTTAATTTGTATTCATAATTATCATTAAGAGATTCTAAATACATACATACATACATAGTCGAATAGCAAAATTAATAGAAATTTTTGAAGTAAATAATGCCGCACAATATTTCTAAATGAATGGGCGTGTAGTTTTTTATGTTTGGGGGACTAAGTATTTGAGAAAAATTATTTCGTTTGTTTTTGTTTTTGTGCTATTTTCCATGATGTAAATGTGGGTCAATAGTTTTTCACAGTGGATTTACGACAGAAAAAAAATTTCATTTCAAATTTCATTTCATTTACAAAATAAATGTCAACGCATAAGTACCAGTGTTTAAATATATAAACGTTGTAATAATGATGATGACAATGAGCATGATGATAATAAATCTAATGATCATCATAATGATGTTGTAGTTTTCAATATTACAGCCCTTTTTGGTATTTATTTTCAAAATTTTTTTATTTTTTTTATATTCGCTCGTTAACTGTGAAGTTTGTCATAGAAAAACAAGGTCTTTTACACACTCACATACCATACATATGTATGTACGTTGGCTGCTATTGTTTGTTTGAATGAAAAATGTAATTGAATCAATCAATGAATTCATTCTATTGTTATTCTATTGTACGAGTATGCTGCTGTACATAGTTGGTTGTCTAATGGCATGTTGAACATGTAAATAAATCTGTAAAAAGTTAAATAAACCCGTTTAAGTTGATTTAAGCAAAATCATGTGCTTGCAATTACGAGTAAATTTGTTGTTTTTTTTTCGTTTTTTTTTGGAAATTTTTAATTTTTATTTACAACTGACAGCGAATAAATCTCATGATTGACTTCAACGCATGTCAAAATGTTATTGAAAATTTATCATCAATTTATTTTACAGCTTAAAATGAATTAAAATGTGTAATTTAAAGCCCATCACTCTTTCGATATGACTTTATGGGATTTTTCCAAGTCTAAATAGGATTTCTTTTGCAAAAGCATTTTTCCTACTTTGACAGATTTGCTTAAATGAGTTCTATTTCATTTGGAAACCATATAAAAATAATTAAACGATTCTGTTAAACTGATGTATACATACATAAATACATAATTGGTCATTACAACCCTTTAGTCAGGATTACGACCTCGCTTCTCACACCACTTATGTTGTGTGTGTTAATTTTATGGATGAGTGGCGGAACCAACAGTTTAAAGTCGACTCCGAATGACAGATTTTTGAGAAAATTTTTCGTGGCAATTTTATTTACTCTCAGAAATCTGTTGAGAGGAAGTCGTCAAAGAAATATTTTGACATACTTCCTTTTGTTGGAGATGACTGACCTCGGGTTTGTAGCGTGGACTCACGCCTAATAATCCCACATATTACCTACTACTATACTGCAACTACAATCTGATGTATATACTTGAGCCAAAAAAAAAGAAATCCCGGCTATCCAAGAAACGCATACAATCGATCCACACTAAGAAAAACAAAGTTCTTTTGGCAATGTCTCTGAAGAACTTTGTGGAAATTTTTAAAGCTTGTACTTTGAGTATTAGTTTTTAAAGGGTTATCCAATGTTCGTTTTCTAAAGTAAAACGTAAAAAAAGACTTGCGTAGAACTATGATTTCGATGGACCTTTTATTTCATAATAATACCTGGACTTGGCCATTATGGAAGGTAATACAATTTTCGTAGACATTTCGACAACAAGTCGTCGATTTTTCCTTTTGGTATACCCAGGCTTTGGTGTCCCATTAAGGCTGCTATGGCGATCCCTGAGATAGTACCAAATCTAGTACTTTGGAAACAATTTTAAAATTTAAATAAAAGCACAATGAAATAAATAAAGCGAAAAAATTGAAAAGTACCATGCAGGAAAAGTACCAGTCAAAAAGGTACCATAAATAGTTTTTTTGATGAAAAACACAATGAAATTAATAAAGCGAAAAATAGAAAAGTACCATGCCAAAAAAAGTACCAAGAACAATATAGTACTTCTAGTTTATGGCACTTTTTTCGCTTTTAAGTAAAATCACAATGAAATTAATTAAGCGGAAAAATTGAAAAGTACCATGCAGAAAAAGTACCGAGTCAAAAAAGTACGAAGAAAAAGTACCATTAATAGTTATCTTGAGTTGTATATACATATACTTTCTATGGTGCCTGAAAGATCAATCACTTATACAAGCTTAACAAGTACAAAAATGTATACATTTTTTTGAAGACGTACAGTAATTAAACAGAAAAAGTACCAAATTGTATTGAGGAACTTTTTTTTTAAATATATTTGATTAATAAAAATGTTGTTCCCGTCTTTCCTTTGCAAATAAGTAAAGCTGTAAGAGACCACTTGTTTACTAATCCTTAGTAAATGGCGATTACAGTTCCTTTTAAATATTTGTTTCTTTCGTTTTTGTTTAATTCAATTAAAACTTTAATGGCAACAAAATTATTAATTAAATAGTTTATTTAACTATAATAATAACTCCATTTACTCGTACTTAAATACATATGTATGTATGTATGTGGAGAAGGTCGCTGAACTTATGCATTAAAAATACAGACATGGAAGCAATTGAATTGTTAAAACAACAACAACAATAACCAACTGAAAGCAACAGCATACAACAGCAGTGTGAACAGAGACAATGAAATTAAATAAAATCATTACTTATTATTATTTTTAATTTTATTTATTAAAAAAATATGAAACAAAACAAATAAAAAAATGTATTGAAACCCTTGAATAAAAACAATTCACAGTCAACACGATATACAATTACAATGGAAGCTGAGTAAACACAGAGGGAGACTTTTTTGTTTTTTTTTTTTTGAGTTTAACAAAGAAACTGTAAAAATATACGGCGTCTGAAGGCTTTTAAATGGTTGTAAAGAAGCTGGGCTTGAAATAAATGACTACCGGTTCACAAGTTTAAAAATTTCCTTTTTTTTTTTTGGTGTGTGCGGTTTTAACTGTTATTTCGAAACACACCTCTATTTAACCACTATTTGCTACGCTTAACCTCACCCACCCACCGAACTGTACATCAATACATCCATCCATTCATCCAGCAATCGCCTACTCACATATTCAGTACGGGTATGAGCAGTAGTTTGAAACACTTCCCTCTGCTGTCATGTCGTCATGTCTAAAACTACAAAACAGCAACTAAAACAACCGCAAAATCATATTCAAAATCGTTTCGCAAATAAAAAAAAATGCAACAAAAAAAAAACAGACAACTACTTTGTAACCAACTAGCGATTGCTAGCAACGTGATACTTTTTTTAAAAAATTACATTTTTAAAGTTTCTTTATTTAATTTAGTTTAAATGAATGCACAACACCCCATACAATCAATCCTTTTTCTTAAACCCCACACTAAAACTAATTGTAGTTGAGATTTCAACAATGCCTCGCTAAAATTTTCATTTCATTTGTTTTTTTTTGTCCACGATTCACCACCATTAACGGATGATTTGAACTGAAACGCGTAAAATTTTTGAAAAACGTGACAATTTGAGTTTCATTGAACCCATTAAACGGTTCAGCGATACGCAAATTTTAAGACTCATCGTTCATTTCATTCCCATTAAATTTTAACGTTTTTTTTCTCTATTTTTTATTATGCATTCATAGTAAAATATTGAAATTGTTATAACGGTTTAGTACATGATTTTATTTTTATTAATAAAATTAATACATAAAAATAAAATTTATTTGAATCAGAGCGAAACGTTTTAATTTTTTTAAATCGTTTGTAATGAATTTAAACTTTAGAGCGTTTAAATGCAATATAAAGGTACTAAATCTAGCTCATCTGAATAAATTTTAAAATTAAAATAAAAGCGCAATTAAATTAATAAAACGAAAAAATAGAAAAGTACCATTCAGAAAAAGTACCGTGTCAAAAAAGTACAAAGAAAAAAGCATCATAAACAGTTTTTTCTGATGAAAAAGAAAATAAAATTGATAAAGCAAAAAAATTGAAAAGTACCATGCCAAAAAAGTACCAAGAACAATATGGTACTTCTTTTTGTGGCACTTTTTTCGCCATTCAGAAAAAGTATCGTGTCAAAAAAGTACAAAGAAAAAAGTACCATAAACAGTTTTTTTTATGAAAAACAATAAAATTAATAAAACGAAAAAAATTTAAAAGTACCATTCAGAAAAAGTATCGTGTCAAAAAAATACAAAGAAAAAAGCACCATAAACAGTTTTTTTTTGATGAAAAACACAATAAAACTAATAAAGCAATACATTTAAAAGTACCATGCCAAAAAAGTACCAAGAACAATATGGTACTTCTTGTTTATGGCACTTTTTTCGCTTTTAAATAAAAGCGCAATAAAAATAATAAAGCGAAAAATAGAAAAGTAAGATGCAGGAAAAGTACCGTGTCAAAAAATTACCAAGAAAAAAGTACCGTTAATAGTTTTCTTGAGTTGTATACACATATGTATACTTTCTATGGTGCCTGATAGATTATACACTTATATAAGCTTATTAAGTACAAAAATATATACAAATTTTTGAAGACGTAAAGAAATTTAATGGAAATAGTACCAAATTATATTATGGTAATTAGTACCAAACTATATTATGGTACTTTTTTTTAATATTTTTTGATTAATACACAAAAACTCAAATGGAAGGGCACTGCTCAAATTAAATATGCCAAATTTTCTTGTCATATAAGTAGGTTGCCAGCTTAAAAGGACGTCTATAGCTATAATAGCCATGTAATAGGTCATGAAACTTATTTTATTCGTTCTAGAAAAAAAATTAAAAAAGGAATCAAGTAATGGAAGGGAATATATATATATATATATATAGAGAGAGAGCGAAAGTAAAGAGATCCTTCAGCCAGCTTTATTTGAAAAAAAAACTCAAGGCTGTTTGGTTATTGGCTACCAACATTCATAGCAATCCTTACATACGGTAGTTGACTTCCTTCTACTAAAAGCCGGATAATCACAGAGCAGATTTTCAACTTCCCTGTATCTAGATATGCCTAACAGAAATCCGTGTAATGATCTCACATCATAATATCTCATTAGGAAACCAATTAACAGTCTCATATTGGTTTTAGGTAATCCCAGAAGCAAGATTCCTAGCCGTATAACTATCAGATCTATTATACACTCCCAACATCTCATTCACTCGAATCTCCCAATGAGAATGGAAACCTAGTCTAATACGAACATCAACTTGATGAGTGATAAATGAGACTACTCGTTTAAAGACCAAATAAATTTGTCCCGCTGTGAATAGATACATATATACATACATAATTGGGCATTACAACCCTTCAGTCAGGATTACGGCCTAGTTTCTCACACCACTCATGTTGTGTGCCTTAATTTTATACTTGAGTGGTGGGAGCTACAGTTTAACGTCGACTCCGAACGACAAATTTTTGAGAAGCTTTTTCATGGCAGGTTTAAGAAATATTTTTTTTTTCATATTTCGTTCTTGATGTGTCTGGCCTAGGGCTCGAACCCGGGCTTTTTGTCTAATAAGCGAACACACTACCTACTAGACTACGGCGACTACTCGTGAATAAATGCTGTGAATAAATGCGGAACAAAATGTGAATTAAACCTAATAGACTCCATCTTAGGAGCCTCATACAAATTATAATGGCACATTATCCTCTTCTTCCATGCCAACTGAGAAGTACGGTTAAGTATTATACACTGGAAAATAAGTGTTAATTGCAAGAACATTATTAAACAAACAAAATAAAGAAATAATTATTCAAAATTCTGTACGGTAATCAATTCTAACATTATAATGCCCCTATAACCCCCAACTGTCATTAACTAACAACATGAAATAGACAACTGCACACACTTAAAATAGTTGGCCAATTAAATCGATAGGGGAAAAAAAAGTGCCACAGTGAACCAAAAAAAAAAAAAGAGGGAAAAAAAATTCATTTGATTAATTGAAATTAACCCCATGACTTTAAAACATTCGCCAATTCAAAAATAGACAGATACGGGCATACACACACCGAAAACAAAAAACAAAAACGTAAAACACCCCATGTGTTCGCAAACAATTCTACACTTTTGACCACAATTCGAAAGTTTAACTACAATACACAGAGCATTTTTGTACGTCTATGATTGATAACAATAAGCCAGAGAGAGATACACCAGAGCCTTAAAGGTGTGTAAACTTTGTATAATTTTTTTTTTTAGTTTATTGGAATGGAGGTTTATTTATTGAAATAATGCCGAGATTCCAAGGAAAAATAAAATTATTTTATATTAGGATTGGCAAGCTATTTGATAAGTGCTGTGTTATTTGAACTGCCTTTCTAACGAATATTAATTTTAGAAATCAAATAAAATAATTCCGAATGAAAGTGCTTGTATTTCTAATTTTAGCACTGATTTTTTTATTTAATAAATTATTAAATAAATAAATAAATATTGTTGCGGTATTATTGCCATATTGTTCTCTATTATTTGCAGTGTTCAATAAATTAAGGTCAAACAATTTAAAAAGATTTTTTTGGTTTGATTTTATTTAAAATTTATTTGAAATAAATTGATGGAGCTGCTTGCCTGTCTTTCGATACAATTAAAGTTCTTGAAAAACGAAAAAATGAAATGAAATGAATTTCATGAAATCTTATGTGTAATGAAATATGCGTGCTTTGTCACGTTCTATGGTCAGGGTCAATGATCAATAATACAATCTACGAGTAGTAGTAGTAGAAGTAGTAGTAGAGTAGAGGTGTCTAATTAAAGATCATTTAAAGTTGCAAATTAAGCTGAACTGAATACAACAACTATACTAATGGCCAATATTGTAAATGAATGCTAAGAAAAACCAACAGCAACAACAACCAAACAGAATAGTGTTAATGACACTGGCTATTGTAATTATAATTTTAGGCAGAGAAATAAAAGAATTTATTGTTGCTATTAAGAATAAAAGCGCAGACAAATCAATAAATTATTGTGATTTTTTAATCGCCTTTAAGTTGTCTTAATTTATTGAAATGCTTAGAAAGGTCACACAATAGTATTAGAAAGTCAGTAAATTAAGCAATTTTGAAATTAATTTCTTAAAACCGTTAAATCAAATTTAAATAAAAAACAAACAATTTCTACTGTCAAATTCTTACTTTCACTTCTAGTTTCCGCTAAAGCCAATCTTTTGTTTCATTTTTAATTTCTGGCATACAATTTAGACTAAAATTCTAGCTCGTATATGGTATTTAAAGCCATATACGATTTAACAATAAAAATAACGGAATTAAAATCCATTATGGAGGAGGATAAATAACTATCACCTTAGAAGACCAACGTCAATAGAAGATCATATGACAAAAAAAATTAATATTAATTTTAATTTAATAATTAATTAATTAATTTTTAATAATTAATTAATTTTAATATTAATTTTTTTTAATTATTTAATTCATCCGCTAGAAACTATACGTTGAATTTTGAAATTAAATTGAATTTTAAACCATTTTTTAAATTCATTAAACTAGATGTTGAACTGGATTTATCAAGATATTTTTGATTTAAATCACGTGCAAAAATTAAATATTCATCCAATACAATACTACATGTATTTGACAGAGATTTCTAAATTTAAATACTTTTTTCTTTTTTTCTTTTTTTGTAGCGAAAAAAAGAGTTCGAAAACAAAATAAAAATTTTAAATGTTTTTTATCGATAAAATGTTTACTTTAAATAGATTAATAGTCTTAATAGAAGTTTGCAGTTGAGTATATCACATATGTATGTACATATCACATAACATTTTTATTTCAAACTTGGTAGTTTCTGCTATTAGTCTTCTAAAAATTTAGTCTTTAATAATGGAATACTATTTTCAGTTGAATTTATTAGAATAACAAAATTAACGGGTCATTTACCAGTGATTTTTACTTTTCATTCTCTATCCTACAGCACCATTTGGCTGATGTAGCACAAATAGAGTCGGCCCTTTTGTTGACTGACTGAATTAAAATAAATTTTTGCTTAATCATGAAAACTTCTCGAAAGAAATACACTCTTCTTGAAAAGCATTTAAAAAAAAAAACTTAATTCACAGAAGTTAAAGAAAATGAGAAAAACTTGAAGCCAAACATTTTTGTTGCACTTGGCTGCACTAGCATTTCCTAATGCCCATCACCACCACTACTACTAGCAATGGCAACGAGCCGGAACTTGAAGGAATTTAAACATTATAAATTAAAATTTAAGAAATTTATAAAAATTAGAAATAGAAAAATAAAAATTAAACATAATAATAGAAAATGATTTTAAATTTAAATTATCAAGAATAATTAAAATTTTGTAAGGAAGTCTTTAACTATAGTTTAACAGTTCTGCTTGTAGTTTTTTTTATTTTATTTCTATTTTATTTTCTTAGCTTTTCTTTGGTTTCTTTTAAACTTTTAGTGGCTTTTTATTATTGTAGAAAAAAAAGAACAACGTCATCCTTGAAACTGAAACATGCTTCATTTATACTCTTGCGGCCTTTTGTTACTTGAATTTAATGTTCCGCAAAAGTTACTACGTTTCACTACATCTGCTTTGCCCACATAATTCTTTCAACTTAATGGTGGTAATTTAATAGAACAACAAAAATAATTTGCTTTTGTTTTGTTTATAAAATATTTAAAAAGATAAATATTATTTTAAAGCTATTGTCATATGAGCTACGTTATTTACATACAATTGTACAGTATGTAAATGAGGCATAAATTAAACAAAAAAAAACTTGAAAAAAAAACAAAATTATAAATGCAAAAATTTATTATTTAAACAAAAATTTCAACAGTTTGGCCTTTTGCATAAAATTAAAAAAAAAAAAGTATTCTTAATCATAATTTTATTTTGAAAAAAAAAATAATAATAATAATAAAAAAATGCTAAATTAACCATATGCTAAATTATTTTCATGTTAATTTATATTTTTAAATAAAAATATATTATTTTAAAAACTCTATTTAAACTTTAATTAAAAAACTAACTTTTACATTTAAATGTTAACGTTATGAACACATTACCACGAATTTATGAAACAGCTTATATCATACAGAAAAGACGTATAGGACACACCCTGTTTTAAAATCCTTTGTTTTGTTTTGTTCTTCTCAACTGTTGAGCAGTGACTTTCATTTTAATTTTTGGCAAACGTTTTAGAATTCCAGTGCGTATTAATGTTTAATTTATTAGAAAATGTGCTTAAAATATTAAACAAAAACTGTGTTACTTTAAAATTAAAGTGTTTTTAAATAATTTAATTAATAAACAAAGTGAATTTCAGAAAAAACAATAATAATCGGCGAGAAACTTCATTAAACCAACCGACCAGTTTTTTTCATTTGTTGTGTAATTCTTGTGTTCGTTTTTAAATTAATCGGCTTATTGACCTATATTTATTTGCACAAATATAATTAACAGCGATTTAGTTCAGGTAAGTAATGTAATTTTAATTAATATTTTATATTTAAATCAATTTATAAATGGAAACATAAAAAAACTCCAAAATGTGACAAGAGGTACTGGTTTTCATTCTAACCAAAAGCTCCGTTGTGTTGTGTAAGACCGCCTCTGCTTCTCTTATAGAAAAAAAAAGTCAAAGGCGCCAGAACATGATTTCACTGATAATCAACAGCAGCGTCTTTGTATATCAGAAATTCGAATGTATATCTAATGATCCCGATGTGCCAGTAGTCAGGTTCAAAAATATTAGAGAAATACTTGTAGAAGTTAATTACATTTCAGCCCAACTCTCTAGCTTGTTTTTCGCCTTCTTTGGACTGTAGATCTCGTCTACAAGTAACAAATGTCTACACCTACCAATATTTATTTCTAAAATTTAATGTCAATTGTCAATTGTGGTGCCCAAGTATTAGGCAATATGACAGATGATCCGTGGCCTCTTGTTCTCCTTAGTCACTATAGTTAGTTTGGCAGTGTATGCATAGGGTTTAGTGAGATTCCGAAGGCGGATTTAAATTATTCTACTTTGTTATTTCTAGACAATATGTGACGGCAACCCTATTATTCCAGAATCTACCAAAATACTCTAATCGCCCGCCTACCAAGGAAAAGGTCTTGAATGAGGGAAAGTAAATAATAAAAATGCATCGGAATATAAAGATGAGTAGATCTTTGTGGAATAACAATAAAATCCTATTATTTTCAAGCATCAGAGTTAAAATATTGTATTTGGATTGAATTTTATACTGAACAAAGGATTGAAAGAAAAATGGGGTTTTAATTCGTGCTCTTAGATTAGATTAGGAAGGCAGATGACGAAACACGTCCATCTGGACTAGAAAAAAACAATAGAATAGGTTTGGGGAAAAGATAAAACGCACGGAGGATAACCGAGCTTGAAATGTGAAATAGAGGAAAAAGAGGGAGAACCAAAGGCATATTACAGTCAGCTAACATCTAAAACATTTACCAGTAGTGCTATTCGCATCCTTAATTTTTTGTCTAATATAAAAGAAAGGAAAATGGAGTGAGAGAGAAGCAAAGGCATATCGCAGCAAACAATAAGAGATACAATTAGCAGTAGAGATCATTAGTATTCGCATCCTGAATAGAATTATTTAATTTAAATTTAAAACAGTTCTATAAATTAAACAATTTAAAAGAATTGCTTGTTTATATAAATTGCTAAACAGTATTCAAATATATTAAAACTTCCACTACTATCTCATTATTCTAGGGAAACCGATTCAAAAAATTATTCAGAATTTTATCAGAATTACTTCGAATATTTTATATACTTTAGACGTTTTGTTTAGCACAAAAAAAATAATTTCCATTTGGGAATTACAATTTGGCTCAGATTTCTTTAAAATTTCATCATTTCACTTTTAATTAACAATATAATGTGAGTAATTAATGATGAGTTATTAACGTTATCATTAAATATGTACGGTTGTGTGCCTATAATATTAGATCTGAATTCAATTTTAAATCACAAATTATTTTTAACAAATTTAATAATCTGTGGCAGATATACAGTGGTGGACATTAGGTTAGCACATTAGCTATATACACATTTCCGCCACCGTGCTTTACTGTTTTCGATGTGTATTTCGGGTTGTGCTGCGTGTTTGGAGGACGCCATACACAACGTTTTCCGTCAGATCCGAAACGACAGAACTTTGTTTCGTCACTCCAGAGAACATTTCTCCAAAAATTTATTGGCTTCTCTAAATGCTCACGGGTAAATGAAATTCGAAGCTTCAAATTTTTCTTTGATACAAGTGGCTTATGTTGTACAATGCAGCCACGCAAATTTCTCTCATTTAATCTTCTTCTAATTGCTCGTGAGGAGATGCTGATTCCAAATTTTTATGAAAACTCTCTATTAATTTCATTGGAAGTTACAAATGGGTCCACAACAGCTGCTCTATAAATGAAGGAATCTTGTCTACGGGTGGTTTTTCTTGGTCTTGGGGTTTGTGTGACATTTTTGTTCGTCCCATAGGTTTGAATGTGTCTTAATCCATTGTACACCATCTTTCTGGAGCAGTTTAATATGGATGCGATCTCACCAACAGTGTTTCCTTTCGAGCTCATTCGCTGAATTATATGGCGCTGCGCTTCTGTACACCATTCACTTTTAGCCATTTCTAATTATTAATTTGCATTTTTATTTAAATTTTTTAAATAAAGCATTTATAAAACTTACCAATTAGAGATTTTAAGCACAAAAATAATAAAATAAATATTTGTGTATCAGAATTTCTGAAATGTGCTAAATTAGTGTCCAGTTCAAATTACTTATTATTTGCAAATTATACAAAATAAAATAAGAATAGCAAAAGAGAAACAAGCAAAAAATAACGGTACATAATGATTACACCATATACAACATTTATAGGTAAATACTTAATTTAATTTTCATAACTAGCAGAAATATGCGCTTTTGAATTCAACGCATATGAAGTGTGCTAACCTAATGTCCACCACTGTATGTGAACTTTGTCTGATGAAGTATGTATTTTAAATTAATCTTTAATTATTTTTTTTTTTCAAATCTCTTTAATTATTATGTTGTATTTGAACTGACAGGTTAATCATCTGTGTGAGTGGTTTTTTATTTATAGAAACAGATTGTATTGCAAAATTTTAAAAGTTTTTTTGATTTGAAAATATCTTGATAATAAAATTAATTATGATTCTCGTATTTGTTAATTAATTATTGATTCATCAGTTAACACTTGTTGATAGACAAAAACCAAAAAAAAAGTAGTAACGCATATGATGGATAAAATTGTTTCTCCAAACCTGCCTATTTTGTTGTATTCAAAATACCACAATTTTTTTTTTATCAAAGCTTACATTAATAATTCCAAACTGTATAGTACGTACGTATGTACATACTAACGGTCAATTACGGTCACTTTGAAAACCAGTTTAATTTAAATATTGTTGTTTTTAAATTATAAATAAAATGAGAAAAACATTTTATGAATAAATATTTACAAAATCACAACGATTTTTGTTTATTTATTTCTGTTTTTCTAGGCTTTTTAAACGATACAGACTTGACTTTGAGCGTTACACTCTGCTTTTCTTTTGAAAACTTTATTGGAAATGCTTTTTTGTTTTTCTTATACAATCCAGCCAATTATTACGACATTGCAAACGATATTTGTATAACAAATTACAAAAATATGTGTGTTTTTCTATTACATACTTGTATAGACGGCAGCACCCTGTATTACAGCGAATGTTTGTAGTAGACACCAACCGATAACGATAACAATTAAACTTAAATTAAACTGTAAACTTTTATTGTAGGCGGTATATGAAGTTTGCTTTAATTTGGCATAATTGCTGCTTAATTTAACTAAATTTTTGGCATTAAAATTGTTGCTGTTGTTATTGCTACACTGGCATTTTTTACTGCTGCTGTCTGTTGTACTGCCACAGCTGCCATGGTTGTCATTTTCTGGATGATTAATCGTGGTTGTTTGAAACATGTTGTTTGATTGCTTTGATTTTTTCTTTTTTTATTAATTTTAATTCCAAATATATATTTTTTTAATTTTCTTTTGTTTCAAATGGTTTACAATAATTTAAACTGTATTTAACATTTTCTTTTCGTTCTTCTTGCTTTTGAGGAAAACCGAAATAAACACTTTAATTTCCTTTCTTTTATTTTTTTGAAACAAAGTTTTAACACTTGAATCAGTAGTAGACACTGAGCTTGGCTTAGAAATCCCAACTCACTTTAAAACTAATGGAAGAAGTTCTTTGAAAACAATTCGAAATTTTATTAAATTTATTCATATTCTCATCACATTGTCTTTTTCTTTTTTTTAGAAACAAAAAAAAAATTAACAACACTAGCAAAGAAGAACGGCGTTTTCGTATTTCTTTTTTTTTCGTTTCTTGTATTAAATTTGCACAAATAAATGAAAAATAATTAAATTTGTTATGCTTCTTTGAATGGTTATTGTAGTTCGTTTCGTTTTCCTTTTTCTTTTTTTTTTTAATAAATTTTTTTCTCTTTTGTTTATCAGACTTTTTTTTTTTGTTTTTTCTTTCGAATTACGGCGTCAGTTTTACGATCAGCAAACTGTTCGCGATCGAGTCACAACTTGAACTGATCTTAACTTTTGGTTAATAAAATTGTAGCAGCATATGGATAACCAACCAACCAACCTAACAGCCAGCCAACAAGCCAGACATCTAGACAGTCAGTCAACCAACCATTCATTTAGTTTATAAGCTTAACAGCTAGAAAAAGCTGTGGGTAGAGGAAGAGTAGAGGTGCTAGTTGTGATAAAACATAAAAAAAAAAATAAAAACTGCTACGGCTGGCGCTCACGCAAGCTGGTCTTTTTGTTTTTTTTCAACAAAAAAATTGTTAAAAACAAGAGAAAAATTTATAAATTTCTGCACGCTCTTAAAGCCCATCTAACTGAACTCTTAATAACTTAACAGCATTCTTAAGAGTTTCTTGTTAAGCCTGACTTGTGTTGATTCTTTATTTTAAACAAACAAAAAAAAAAAGAAGTTAATTTCACTTTAAAGCTGCTGTTTCTGTTTAGTCTCCGGCTAATTGTCATAAATTTTCAATTTCATCCTTAAGTTGTCAAGTTTTGTTTCGTTTTTGGTTTCTTTCTTATTCTTTATTGTTTTCCAATTCTTGTTCGAAACAAAGGCTTTGTTGTTGCAGTTGCTGCTGCTTTTGCCTGCCTGAGGGGTTCTTATGCTGGTGATTCATTACTCTTTACGTCGTCTGAGCAATTTTTAACCTACATTTTGAAAATTGTGACAAAATGCTTAAAAAAAATATATATATGTACGCTTTAATGACTGAAAAGTTGTTAAGAAAAATCAAAATGGAAAAAACTTGGCAACATGGCCTTAATTAAATAAATAATAATACAACAACAGCAACAACAAAAATAAGAGAGAGAAAAACAATACAACAAATCAAACTTAAAAATAATTATTATTTATTAAACTATTGGCGTTTGTTAAAACAAAAACAAAAACAAACAAATTGAACGTATTTTCCATAAAAATGTGCACTTAGCAACAAGTCTTCGGAGGTAAACTAGACAAAAATTTAACCATGGTTTACAAACATATGCCATATGTTATATGTTGAATATTAAAAACGACTAAGTGAAGTAGGACGTTTACAAATGCTGTTTAGTGTTAGCGTGCAATAGAGTAGAATGCCATCTATTAAGGCTCTCCTTTGTTGTTGTCTAGTATGCCTTACAGTTCGCAACGTTCTTTACCATTCGCCAAACCTATTGCCTTGAAACTGCCATATATTATTACTACTCCATGCGGTTAGCCTCTTGGAAGGCGTTAACGAAATGGCTTTGCGGATTTCTTTGTTTTTCGAAATGCTTTGTTGACCGCTTTAGTAAACTTATGCACCAGTTCTCAGTTCTTCTCGAACAATTCAACCGTATTCCATTGCCTGCCGTCAAAATCTAGGGTTTTGTGATTCCGTTATTAGTCGATATTCCCTCAGGGAATGTATGATAGATAAAACAAGGTGAAACACATGGGCAATTCACATAACTTTGTATCGCGTATGTTGTATTGAATACATTTGTTTGTTTGTGAACGCCCAATGCTATGCTGTATTGTGTATTTCGTGGCATTCAAACAATTTGATAGCCCGAAACCAACACAACTTTTTAAAAACATATACACATTTGTTTCATTCACACAATTTGATAGCACGAAACCAATACAACTTTTAAAAACATGCAAAAAATGTGTATAAGTGTATCGGATTTTTATATGAAAATTATCAACAACAATCATACACTGTTGTATATTCTTCCAACAATACAATGAATACAACGATACAACGGCTTGTGTGAATTGACCAACAGTTTCATCTTTATTTGACTAGATGACTCGCGTATCTATCCAGTGAGTTAGTTGTCTTGGATGCTAGAACAAATTACCTCGTCAGCTTCTTCCTACAGCTGCTTGAACCATTGCTTTGGTAGAAAGCATTTTTCATCTCTTCCTATTTCCCATTAAGGCCCTATGACACCCACCCTAAGCTCCTGAATTTAAATACTTCGCTTAGTAGTTATTGCTTTTTCTTTAGCTTTTTCCCTGCATTATATGCAGATCAACATACTTTCAAGCACCGAATACGGACCAAAATTCATCAAAACTACCCCAGGAAGGACTCAACTAATGAAATAATCCTCAATCCTTTGTTTTTAAAGCTTGTTTTAAACCGGCTTTAATGAAAGGAGACAATTTCTTGTTCTCCCCATTACATTCTCATAATTATTGTTTAAATTTCTGTAGTTTCTGTAAATATAATCAATCTTGACTTAATCTATTTTACAACTCAACGTATAGTACCATTTTAAATGGTATGTTATTACTTCAAGAAAAACAACATGAAGTTGGTGGCGGTTGGTTTACATCTTGTTTAAAAGTAATTGCGATCAAATGCTGCTGCTGTAACGAGACAACATCGATATCTTGGTTGCATATAACACAATAAACAATAACAACGATAACAAAAACAACAACAAAAAATGTTTTGCTTTTATAGTAAACGTGATCAAAGATCTGCAAAAGTTATTATTTGTCTGTCCATCTGTTGTTGTTTACTCGTTTGATTGTTTTTGTTTTGAAGCAACAGATCTAAAAATAGCACCCGGTTTAATGTGTGGTTGCGGATAAAATAAAAATAAATTATTCGTAAGAAAAAAGAAGAAAAAAAACATTTTCACAAAAATAACAATAACAAGTAAATTTAATTTTTGTGCAATTGCAGACTTAACTTGTTTTATTTCAGTTTTTTTTTTGTTTTTTTTTTTTGTTTTACGCTTACAATAATAGCCACCAACTCTATCAGTACAATCAAGTTTTCATCGAAGGCTTTATGCTAGTTTTTGTGTGTGTGTGTGTGTGTGACTGTTTCTTGTACCGCTAAGTTAATTGCAATTACATTGTAAGCGACTGGCGATAACCGCAAAAAAATGCTGGTAAACGCTTCTTCTCTGAGAAATTTCGACATAAAAAGGAAGCGATCGAATTAAGATCACGGATGGAATATGAACTCTTGCGTCAATTCGGTTTATCGAATTCGGGGTCTATAATTTTTTGGTTGGGTTATTGAAAGGAGGTTGGGTGGGGGTTGCCTCGTCTCTCATTTAGACCGCTAGTGCTTCTAGGTGCCAAAAGGGTATCACAGTTGGATAATTGTCTGGACCTAAGTAGAGATACTATGATCCTTTCTAATATTCCTACTAGCCTTACGTGTCGAATCTCATTTACAATGACTCGTTGAGATATTTCAGCCAAGTGTAGAATAGAGATTGTTGATTTTGGAACTCACTTCGCAGAACTTTTTTAACTTGGATCCAAACCGAAATGTTTTCGTACGCTTATAATTCATAGAAGAGAGGACTTTCTTCAGCCAATTATTTGCTTAGCGCGAAGTTGGCAGGAGGGCGAATCTGGCTGCTGGGGCACGCAAGGCGGCATGTGCTGCTTACTGCTGCAGTAGAGCGGTCGGAACCAGATGGGGTCTTCGCCCAAGGATCATGCGTTGGATATATTCCACGGTCATCGAACCCAACCTCTTATACGGTGTTGCTTTCTGGTGGACTGCCCTGGACAAGAAATACAACGTCAGACTTCTTGACAAGGTCAGAAGGTCTGCTGCCATTTATATAACTGGCGCTCTTCGCACCACCCCCACGAACGCCTTGTTCGCAATGCTAAACTGGCTTCCTACTGTGCTTCTCGCAAAGCAGGTAGCCAAGTTTGCTGCGACTAGACTTAACGCTCTCTCTCGTTGGCACATCGTACCCTCTGGTCACTCCACTATTCTGGAGGCTGATCCAGTGGCCCCAGTGAACATAGACTATTTCCCCGCTGAATATTGTCTTGACAGATGTTTCCACTCTCTGATTCCAAGTAGGGACTGGAATCCTGATACGGTCGTCCCCCCGGAAGTTCTGGATATATATACCGACGGCTCTAGACTCGATAATGGGGTTGGGAGCGGTGTCTACTCTGGGAAACTGGACCTGAATATTTCTCTCCGTCTGCCGGACTACTGCAGTGTGTTTCAGGCGGAGGTGATGGCGATTTACCGAGCCGCGCAATGGATCCTCGTCAACGATGCTCCTTTCACTCGCGTCTCGATCTTCTCTGATAGTCAGGCCGCGATAGGATCTCTATCGGGTTCCGTGATTAACTCTAGGACCGTTAGGGAATATCGCCGCTGTCTTGACCTTCTTTCTGGGCGCTTCTCCAATGTCTCTCTGGTGCGGGTCCCCGGCCACAGTGGAATTCCGGGAAACAGTAGGGCAGACGAGCTCGCCAGAGCTGGTGCGCTCCTTCCAGAATCCTCTTCTGTTGAATTGGGTATGCCACTTGCCTCGGTCAAGTTGCCCATTGCGCGGAGGTTCTTTCGGGACGTCAACCTATCCTGGGTCAATGAGGAGTCCTGCTCCACCGCTAGACTCACCTGGCCCAGGATGGATAGAAGGCGTACCAACCGATTACTTGGTCTTGGTCGTGATGTCATCTCGACTACAGTGACCGTGCTTACAGGTCATTGCGTCATGGGTAGACACGCGGAAAGAATGAGGCTCCCTTTCAACGATTTTTGCCGTGGATGCAGGTCCACTGAGGAAGAGGAGACTGTTCACTTTCTCTGCCAGTGCCCGTCTCTTGCTAGGTGTAGATATAGGTTATTTGGCTCCCCATTCCTTGTTAGCTTAACGGAGCTATCATCTATTGACATCAAGGATATAGCTTCGTTCATCAAACTTTCTGGCTGGTTTTCCAGTGCGGGGTAGTCGTGCTTTTGTTGTGCAGACCTTGCGCTGACCAACTTCCTCCTTTTCCCTGACATTGGTGGAACTTGGTTAGTACAGGGACTGCGTTCACCCGTGGCATCACAACGGGCCGCTATGCGTGCTCAAGTGAGCTTTGTGACATCAGTGCTACCACTCCGACCTAACCTAACTTAACGAAGTTGGCAGCAGCTCAACTACCGACCTTTCTATATTGATGTGCTATAATCCATATTGAGGGTCATTACTTTCAAAATAAACGCATGCAGTTTTCGTCACATTTGAAGCCCTACGCCTTCACTGTATTTCCAACCACATGAAACCGTTGTTGCCATAAATATTTTGTTTATAGTTTATAAATAAAAAAGCACGAGAGACAGTAAGAGAGAGAGTGATAGAGTAGGGGACAAGGGAAAAAGAAAATTTGAATATTTTTGGGCAGCATCTGTTTTTCACTGTGGAAAAAAAATAAAGAAATAAAAACAAAACAATTTTTTAAATAAAATTTTACTCAAATCAATAAGCAATTGTTTGACAAATTCGTTTTATTTATCGCACTGGTATTGGTTGCCACAAATAAAAATTTTGTTTTTGGTAAAATACCATTTGGTGGTGGTGGTGGTGTTGCTTTGTTGGCCATAGCTTGACGAGCTGGTTATTGTCACAATTTTTTTCGTTTTTGTTTTTTGAAAAAATGTTGACGCCACACAAATACAATATTTTTAGATTTTCAAATGTTCAAAATTAAATAAATGTATGTGGTGTTTATAAATAAATAAATTAAAACGAACGGGGGACCAGCTTTAAATTGCAATAGAAATCGTGACAACGATAAATATGCTGTAGTGTATGTAGTAAATTTAACACTCATTTTCAATTTCGTTTTTTTTTTAATTTCCATATGATTATAGAAATAAATTTAAATGTCTTAAATTAATTGAATATTAAAACACAAAAAATAACAACATTTTTCTTATTTAAATAACTTGGCAACCCATTTACTAAGTTCTCATTTTAATTATTTTAAAATTAATATGAGATTGAAAAAAGATTCAAATTGAATTTCTCTTAAACATATTCTCTCTCTCTAAATGACGTAAATTTTTATTAAATTTGCGAAATCTTAAACCTTTACAACAATACAGCTGCAAACGTACCGATTTTTGTAAGATTTTATTTTGTACGGCACGCGCTTAAAGTCACGTTTCGTTATTTCTTTTTGTTTTTCTCAGCGGATCGTTATCTTTTAGAGATGCCCTTTTAGGGGCATGTGTGATTATCTTGACAATTTCATTTGATTTGTTTGTTTTTCCCAATAATTATTTGAATCTTTTATTTGAAATTTTTCTCTTAAAGAATGACTCACAAAGTCTATTTAAAAGTGTGACTATGTTCGTCTGCAGGAAAATTAACACTTTCCGATAACGCTTGAGTGATAAACTATTAGGTCTGTTCTACTAATATTTCAATACAATAAAATGCCAATCAATATAATAACGGTTTTGTTAATAATTTGCATATTTTTGGACTTCAAATTCAAGTAATCGAACTAAAAACCTTCTACAATTTGAAGAAATTTGTTCTTAAACTACAACGATTGTTCCCTGAAGCTTCAGCTTTTTGTTTGTACAGTTCAGAAATATTGATTATATTAAGGAAGTCTATGACTGAAAAACATTTAACGATGAGGACCTGCAGTCATTACTCAATTAAGATTTTTGTCAAACTCAAAAACAACTTTCGAAATCATTGAAAGCCACTCAAGCAGTAATTTCAAAACGTTTGTGAATAGCAGCATCATTCCAATAGTAGTTCGACAACATACAGTTGAGACTCTGATATCTGAAGAAATCCTTTTCGCTTTAAAGTGAGCCTCTGGTCACGCCACTATTCTGGAGGCTGATCTAGTGACCCCTGTGAACATAGACTATTTCCCTGCTGAATATTGTCTTGACAGATGTTTCCACTCTCTGATTCCAAGCAGGGATGACTTTAATCCTAATACGGTCGTCGTCCCGGAAGTTCTGGATATATATACCGACGGCTCTAAACTCGATAATGGGGTTGGGAGCGGTGTCTACTCTGGGAAACTGGACTTGAATATTTCTCTCCGTCTGCCGGACTACTGCAGTGTGTTTCAGGCGGAGGTGATGGCGATTTACTGAGCCGCGCAATGGATCCTCGTCAACGATGCTCCTTTCACTCGCGTCTCGATCTTCTCTGATAGTCAGGCCGCGATGGGATCTCTATCGGGTTCCGTGATTAACTCTAGGATCGTTAGGGAATGTCGCCGCTGTCTCGACCTTCTCTCGGGGCGCTTCACCAGTATCTCTCTGGTGTGGGTCCCCGGCCGCAGTGGAATTCCGGGAAACTGTAGGACAGACGAGCTCGCCAGAGCTGGTGCGCTCCTTCCGGAATCCTCTTCTGTTGAATTGGGTATGCCACTTGCCTCGGTCAAGTTGACCATTGCGCGGAGGTTCTTTCGGGACGCCAACCTATCCTGGGTCAATGAGGAGTCCTGCTCCAACGCTAGACTCACCTGGCCCAAGATGGATAGAAGGCGTACCAACCGATTACTTGGTCTTGGTCGTGAGGTCATCTCGACTACAGTGGCCGTGCTTACAGGCCATTGCGTCATGAGTAGACACGCGGAAAGAATGAGGCTCCCTTTCAACGACTTCTGCCATGGATGCAGGTCCACTGAGGAAGAGGAGACTGTTGTTCACTTTCTTTGCCAGTGCCCGTCTCTTGCTAGGTGTAGATATAGGTTATTTGGCTCCCTATTCCTTGTTAGCTTAACGGAGCTATCATCTATTGACATCAAGGATATAGCTTCGTTCATCAAACTTTCTGGCTGGTTTTCCAGTGCGGGGTAGTCGTGCTTTTGTTGTGCAGACCTTGCGCTGACCAACTTCCTCCTTTTCCCTGATTTTGGTGGAACTTGGTTAGTACAGGGATTGCGTTCACCCGTGGCATCACAACGGGCCGCTATGCGTACTCAAGTGAGCTTTGTGATATCAGAGCTACCACTCCGACCTGAACCTGAACCTGACCCAAAGGTCGGAATATATGAAAAAACTGTTTCAAACATCAAATGGTATATATTTAAAGCTATTCTCAAGTTGATTTGAGTTAGGTTCCAAGTGGTGCGAGCGCTAAATGACACGTTACAGCAGCAGTGCTTTTGAGAATCCGAATTCTTTTAGCCTTGGAAATTATTTTTTATTCTCCGGTAAAATCAACATGGAATGGACTTATAAGTGTTTAGCGAATATTGTCTACAGTCCACACCTAGTGCCATCGGCATAAATAAGGTCTTCTAAGCTTGCCCATAACGTTGTTCAAATTTATGTTGATGGACAATCGTCGCTCCCTTGTCTCTCTTCTGCTATATTTATTTCTTTTTTATATTTGAATCAGTTAACGCTATTAACGTTAAAATTATTTCTCTTACCACTAACAGCATAAAAAGCTTTCTGCTGTTAAAAAGCTCACATTTATTTAATTTTTTTTTAATACAATATAATTTTGTTTCTATAAAAGCTGTAAATAATGTTTTTCCCTCAATGTTTATACAAATTTATTCAAGACACAAACCAATATAAACTTTCCAATCACAATAGTCTCTCATGTGTAAACAAAAGCAGGGTACTGAAGCCCACGTAGCAAATGAAATATTTCAAGTAATTTTCTTCTGCAGGCTGCTAAAGTGGAATTGTATGATGATTAACAAATATGTGGTAACGGCGGCAATAATCTATTAGAATTAATTGAAAGGGAATAAATTGATTGCGATTATTTGTCTTAAAATAATATTTACCGATGTAATCAATTTATAGTCCATATCAAAGAAGCCAGCCGCTGTAAAATTATTTCTTCGATGCACTACTTCCAACGAAAATACCTGCACGTTCAGATAAAAACTGCAATTCGTTAAAGAATTCGTTTTGATGCGATGCAACAGGGGTCCCGTAAGAGCCATCTTAAATAATGGAAATAAATCTCAACCTCTACTAATGATATCTTACTATCCCGGTAAAATACTTACCGCTTTTGCTGTCATGCAGCAGGTGCCCACATTGATGCCAATAACAATAATTTGCACCAAAACCCAACCCATTACAACGAACAATTGGTAACTGTCCATCTCGAGGGTGTGTAAAACCAACGCTGCAAACAAATTATAACCCTGCACAGTTAGAACACCAAAGGAGGCGCTGGTCAGGAACAATAAATGCCACGCAAACACTTTCAAAAGTAAGTCTGCACAGTCGGCAATATTCGAATAAATTTCCAGTAATTTTTTCACATCTTCCGCCGTACATTCTGGTTTAATGCCATTCAATATATTCTCCTGGGATCTCTTGCGACAGGATAATAAATTATCACCACCGTATTGGAGCAGCTCCTTGTTGATAATGTCAAATTTCGTTTTGAGCACATACATTAGATTGTAAAACTGGAACTCTTTAAAGGTCAACAATAGAATTGGTTCAAAACACACAAACCAAAAGCAATTCGAAAACAAATCAATCTCCTCTGGTCCAAAATGTAGCACAATGCAATTCACCATGGACAGGCAGCTGGGCACTAAGAAGACCACAAAGAATTGTACAAACAATTTTCTACGCATGCGCGTATAATTCAGTTCTTGTCCCGTCACCTCCTCCAATTGATGATCGATTTTGGTAATCCATAGAAAGAGACGATGCATTTGTGGTAAATTGAACCAGGTATTGAGCAAGCCATAGGAACCCAAAACAAATAGGAAAACAATTTGGCCCCATGTGGTAAAGTATGTGATGATCGTACTCTCATGCAATTGAGCCAATCCATGGACCATTCTCAGGTGATTGACGCCAAAATAGAAGCCTACTGTGAGAGAGAAAGAAAATTAAAATGATTAAATTCTTTATATCGTATACGAGAACTTTATATAGAGGAAATAGATGAAAATGCATAGGACTGGCAATTCATTTGAGTTTATACTGCAGAGAAACGGTTACTTGTTGCTACGAAACTGAAATAACTTTCCAAAAACATACTGGATTTTGGTTTTTCATGAAAAATGTTAAAAAATTTTCACTAACTCAGGATATTACTTCAGTTTGAGCAACAAAGAAAGATGAAGGTGTTGTAAATGCTCCTGATTATGATTCTTCAGACATGAAAACTGTTTTCTTTTTCGCCCTAAAGCGCATAGCTATGTGGCCAAGCATACTTCGTCTTAGTTTCACAATTGTCAAGGAATGACAGAGAAAATATTCTGCGGTCTCTTATTCTTCTCTGTCATTACAGTTTCTGTTGAAGTTGTTATGATATATTCCTAGGCTCCAAACGTGGGTACTCAAGGGCTAATATTCCATTATTTCTAAGATGGGCTCTGGTTAGGTTTAAAGTAAATTTTGTTCTATATAGAGCCACCTCGGGACAGATTTGGCAGGTCCCTATACAAGTGAGTCCAATATCGCATTTTTACTTTACTAATGAGTAAGATTTGGGTGCAATCATTTGTTTGCCTTTCTGTATGGCAAATTATCTGTTGCATCATCCTTTGCAAGAGCATATTATTCGCCCATATTAGTATAACCCAGCATTTTTAGACAACCTTAGATGAGGTGTACATAATCTCTAGCGATCTTATGGTCACTGTACTGCAAGGAAATCTGCGTATATCTCCACTCAAGATTTTCATTCGGTACATGCTACACCGGATTCACACAGTGGCCGCCTTTGTAGCTATTATTTCAGGTTGAAGAGTAGTTCAGTAATCCGGATAGTGAATCCGGAATCTTAGAACAATCTAAGATTCAACTGTTCCGTTAAGATTCCACATTCCGTTTCTACGTTCTCTGAATACGTCAGTGAATACTTGGATTACGTTCTCTGGGAAGTGATTTCGCATAAAAATCAATGACTAACGCTGATTCAAGTGGATTACTGTTTTTTATATCCCTTAAGGCTTTAAAAAAAATAAACTTTTTTTACTCAGAGAATTTTATACGATGCACGAAGTGTTTTCCATTCATTAACGTCAATATGTTATACTTTAGAGCGGGTGATAAGGAGATAGGTTAATAAGATCGTAACTATTTAAATAACACACATTGCTTAGAATAAAAAATTATTCTTTCAAACTTATACGAGGTCCACACACTTTGTCCAAAAACATAAGTCTTGACGGGCCCTCAAGAAAAGATTCGTTTGTTTTTGAATAGGATAGAGCTTGCTCGGAAGCAATTCATGAGTTTTTACACGAAATTCGCATTTTTTTCCGAGGCATTCAAACATAAACTTAGTCAATCAGTTTGTTTAAATTTTAACAGTAATCAACTGATAGGTGCTTGTTGATAGTGGAAATTATGCCTTTTTAAATTAAATGCCCTACTTAATAACCCACTCTGTAATATCAAGTCCGCATTAATAATGTCTCCTTAAAATATCTCACATTAGGTTGATATTTTGGTCTCTGAAATGAACCTTACAGACGAAATTATTGGTTTATCATAGTGACGTAGTATGATTTTTTGACTTTTGAAAATTATAAGATCACTGCAGTTACAAGTGCTGGCCTTTGTAAAGCGATTACATACATACATAATTGGCCATTACAACCCTTCAGTCAGGATTACGGCCTATCTTCTCAACACCACTAATGTTGCGTGCATTAATTTTATACATGAGTGGCGGGACCTACAGTTTAAAGTCGACTCCAAACGACAGACTTTTTGAGAAGCTTTTCATGGCAATTTTTACTCTCAGAGTTTTTGCCAGAAATCTGCTGAGAGGAAGTCGCCGAAGAAAAATTTTCATATTTTCGTTTTGATGTCTGACCTGGGATTCGAACTCGGGCCTTTCGTCTAATAAGTCAACACGCTACCTACTAGACCACGGCGACTACACGACTTGTAAAGCAATTTGCTAACCTAAACTTCTCATGAGTGCGTCCAACGTACATGTGTTTTAAACACTTTGCTGTCTTGAGGCCAATTTGTTTTTATACTAGAATTTATATTTTAGAAGGTTCGTCATGGTTTTTGTGCTTTCCAAATGACAAACTAATGCTTCGACAATTGAATTGCATTTTGTCTTAAATTACATTGATTCTTTGACTTGACCTTTCAAACCATTTCTCACTGTTTCTGGATGTTTGCATGCATGATAATATCAGCAGTATTGTAACTTATATTGCCCAAGATATAAAAATTTTCTTCGCTATGTAGTCGCCAAGGTTTGAAGTTTATTTTTTAAATACCATATAGAACCATAGGCTTTCGGAGATTTTTACTTTTCATGAAATAGGCATGTTGCCCTCAGTCATTTGGTTGGCACTGCAGTTTGACATTAGTAGCACCACGTTCTTGATCAATGAATGGCTTGACGTTTTTTAAAATTTAATTTCTAAGAAATGTAATTTATTGCCTTTGTTTTTCCTTCAGAATAAAACTTTTCTTACGCCTGTATTTACAAAATTTTACCACAACTTTTTTGCGAACCACTGTTGAATCAAGGGTAATTTTTTAGCAATTATCTTTTTGGCAACACTGGTTTAAACAGCTCACGCACGTTTCGTGTTTTGTTTCACTGTCAAACATCTTCAGTTTGGTCTATAATTTAACCATGAATCGTCTTACAAACGAACAACGCTTGCAAATCATTGAATTTTATTATCAAATTGCGTGCTCTGTTAAGAAAGTTCATCGCGCGCTTCTTCTATTTTATGGTCAGTTTAATCGACCCACTGAAGCGGCTATTCGGGATACGTAAATAAGCAGAATTGTCGATTTTGAAGTGAAGATCAGCCAGAAGTATTGCAAAAGCTACCAATGCATCCAGAAAAAGTTACAGTTTGATGCGGTTTATGGGCTGGTGGCATCATTGGACCGTACTTCTTCAATGACGCTGCGAATCGTAATGTAACTATGAATGGTGAGCACTACCGTGAGATGATATCCAACTTTTTTTTGCCCAAAATGTAAGAGCTTGACTTGCATGACATGTGGTTTCAACAAGACGGTGCCACATGCCACACAGCACGCGTAACAATCGACTTTTATTGAGAGGCGAGTTCGGTGAACATTTTATTTCACGTTCGGGACCGGTCAATTGGCCGCCTAGATCGTGCGATTTAACGCCTTTAGACTATTTCTTGTGGAGCTATGTTAAAGCTCATGTCTATACAGACAAGCCCGCTTCAATTGACGCATTGGAAGACAACATTGAAGCATTTATTCGTGAGATACCGGCCGAAATGTTGGAAAGAGTATGCCAAAATTGGACTAAGCGGATGGACCATTTGAGGCGCAGTCGCGGTCAACATTTGCATGAAATAATCTTCAAATATTAAATTATACGGACCGTACAATCGATTCAAATAAAGATTTCATGAATTTTTCTGAATTTTATGTGTTTTTTTTTTTAATTTTCCTATAGCTCTTAAAAAATCACCTCTTATATAAAATTTGAAAAAACTCGGTACAACAATTTTTTTCTAAACTCAATTTTATAACCATTAAAATTTAAATTATTATACCCAATTATAACGAATTTAATATTTCTTTAGGCCCTTTAGTTAGTTACCAACCAATATAAATTACACATCCTATGAATGTAAACAAAAACGTGCAGCCATCGATTTTAAATTTATAATCCTCGCTTAAGAGTTCGGTGGGTGATAATTTTATGGGTACGAAACCGAATAATTTGTAAATACGCAAAAACGGATATAACACGTATGCAAATTCATTTGGCTTGAATGTATGAAAGAAATAATCCTTTATTTTAGCCAAATAATGTCTCAACATTTTTGCTTTTTCTCGGTATATTCTCGAGTATTCACGTACTACTCATGGCGATAAACGAATTGCAACTGAAATATTTTTCATCAAATTTAGATTACAATCTCCCTGGTTGGTTTTCGTATGTCTGTCTGCCTAGCTTGTATTCTATCATTATGGATGGTGGGTGGTGGGTATATGGGCTAGTATCAATGCCACACAATTAGCAACTCTTTTAATTTTCTGTCATTGCTTTTATTTTATTTTATTTTTTTTTTGTTTTTATTGCAAAGGACATGCGCTTTATTGAAATCAACAGGTTACTGTGTTTTCAATTGCCCTATGCTTGGATAAATGAAGTTTAATTAATTGCCATCAATTAGCATAATGGCCCTGTATTTGTCTAAGATAAAATATTGTTGGACTTAAGTCTCCTCCCCTTCTTTTCCTCCCCATTTGCTGAGTCTCGTCTTCTATTTTAATTTCTATTTGTTTTATCACGTGTTGTACGTGTTTAGAAATGTTTGTTGTTGTTGTAATTGTCCTTTTTTTTATTATTAAATTACTACGACCATTGTTGTTGCTTTATCAACTCTTTACTTTGTAAACAATGACAATAAAAAAAAAACAAACACAAAATTAAACAAACAAATAAACCTTTAACGTAAGTGCCAACACACATTAATCATGACAAATTTATTATTAATTGTGGCTTGAAATAACGTTACAAAAATAACAACAACAACATTAACGCTTATAGGGTTTAATTGGAACACATCCAACTGTCTGTTGGGGATTAATAGGGCCATTATAGATAATAATCGTTAAAAATTCAAATTCATAAACAAAACAACAAAACAAAACAAGGCTAAAAGTGTTTATATTACTTAACACCATTGAAATAAAGTTATTGCTTAAATAAACGGAATATTTTCCTGGAATTAAATTTAATCAAAATGTAGGGAATTTCATTAAATGTTGCAAAAGGATAATTATTCAATGAAGGTTTGTTACCAAATCCGTTTTTGGCTGTGAGGTTCTGTTTGTTTGGCGAGAACTTACTTACTTAACTAGTCATTACAATCTTTTAGTCAGAATCACAGCCTAGCTGCTCACGCCACCCATTTTATGTGTGTTCATTGTATGCCACTAAGGCGACAGCTGCTCTTTATTGCTCTATATTTTATGGTTGCGATTTGACAATCACAATGGGTCCTGTGTGCGGCCTAAGTGGGTCTGCTCATGACTACATCGAGGGGACAACCACTCCTAACTCTGTTCGACCTGTCCGAAGTTTAGTGGTTGGCTTTGAAGAAAAGAAATTATTGAAGCCGTTTTGAGTATCTACTTGTACTCTGGTTGAAGTATAGTTGTTATCGATCTAACTATTCACAACAAGGCCAGAAAATGTTATCCATGTATTCACTGATGGATGCAGATCACGCGACAGGGATTGGATGTGAATTAGATTGTTCTTTGCACTATTCAGATTAGTGTAGTACTATTGAAACTGAAGTAATGGCTACAAAGGCTAGCACTGTCATTAATTGACGCTGTTGTAAACAATATAGTAGAGGTATGCTATAAAGTTTAAGAGGAGTACACTAGATTGTAAAGTGGTAGTACTGAGGCACTCAGAAAAGATATCAAATATTACTTGCAGTAAAGTGGCCATTAGATTCCTAAAGATTATGTACACTTCATCAAAGATTGTCCAAAAATGTCGGGTGCTTTTAGAAGAGATGGTAATACATCTGTCGATTATCCTGATATGGCGTACTGGACCACGGGGATATTAAAAATGTCAGCGAAGCTAATGCTTTTGCAAACGTTGATATAACATATAATTTGAATGAATTCATACGCGAATATAACATTCATTTCCAGAGAAGGAAAAAATAATGATTCCATTCAAACTCTATACGTTTTTAAACTGACTTGTATAGCAAGTCGCCGTGGTCTAGTAGGTAGTGTGTTGGCTTATTAGACGAAAGGCCCGAGTTTGAATCCCAGGTCAGACATCAAAATGAAATATGAAAAACTTATTTCTTCGGCGACTTCCTCTCAGCAGATTTCTGGCAAAAACTCTGAGAGTAAAAAAGCTTCTCAAAAAAATCTGTCGTTCGGAGTCGACTTTAAACTGTGTAGGTCCCGCCACTCAATTGTAAAATTAAGGCACACAACATACATAAGTGGTGTGAGAAACTAGGTCGTGATCCTGACTAAAAGGTTGTAATGACCAATTACGAACGTATAGCGTGGTTCTTATCGATTTTGGTTACAAAACTCTTCAGGATTCATAAGTAAGTGCTTTGACATGGTCTATTCCCTAAGAGTGGATATTTTATCCAATTTCGTGAAATTGTTTTTGATTATATCGCATGAGCGATGCATAACTGTACTATAAAGCTTCATCACGGTCAAGCAAGCACTTCCGACACCTAAAGAATCGAATTTCGTTTGGTCTCTTTTCCTTTATATGGAATGTGAACAATTATCCTCTTCTGAAACCAATCAGCGTAGTCGCCGTAGTCTAGTAGGTAGTGTGTTCGCTTATTAGACGAAAGGCCCAAGTTCAAATCCCAGGTCAGACATCAAAACGAAATATGAAAACAAAAATATTTCTTCGGCGACTTCTTGTCAGCAGATTTCTGCCAAAATCTCTGAGAGTAAAAATTGCCATGAAAAGTTTCTCAAAATCTATCGTTCGAAGTCGACGTTAAACTGTAAGTCCCGCCACTCAAGTATAAAATTAAGGCACACATCATGAGTGGTTTGAGAAGCTAGGCCGTAATCCTGACTGAAGTGATGTAATGGCCAATTATGTGTGTATGTATGTATAGCATGTTTGATATACCTAACTAGAGACCATCTTAGGGACCCCGTAGTACATCACATCTAAATTTCTGACCGGCATCTAGAGATGATATTTTTGGCAGTTATTTTGATATGGGTTACTGGGCATGGGAATATTGAAAATGATATCAAAGCTAACCCTCTCGCAAAGGCTGATGCAACAGATAATTCGATTAAATTCATGCGGCAGATTAATATATCTTTGCTGGAGGCAAACAAATGATCCCATGAATGATTTCTGACTTTACTTATTTGCATATGAATTGTGGTAGTTGCAACTCCTGAATAAAATTCCCAGGCGATATGAGTCACGTAAGAAGCTAGAACATACAGTAAGATTCAGCTTAACGCTGCTCCACTTAGCACCGTTTCAGTATTACGCGGTATTATTGGGATTCCCCTAAATCGCACACTGTATTGATACTTGTTGTATATGTACGTGTGCAAATGAAACGTCCACGCACCAACCAAAAGCGGTGTACTATATAGCGACGGTGTATAATATGTATCTTTTGTTAGTCTGTCCAGAATAAAGATTCCAACTATATTTTCCGAAGTTTCAATCGCTGTACGAACCCTTTGCTTATGTATTTACATATGTACGTGTTAAGTTGTCTCGTTTAACGCTGTTCCGTTTAGCGCTGGAACGTATCCCCCGCGTTAAAGGGGGTCTTGCTGTAACAATCTATAATCGTGATTAAAGGTTTATATTTGGTCAATTCACACAAGCCGTTGTATCGTTGTATTCATTGTATTGTTGGAAGAACATACAACAGTGTATGATTGTTGTTGATAATTTTCATATAAAAATCTGATACACTTATACACAATTTTTCCATATGTTTTTAAAAGTTGTATTGGTTTCGTGCTATCAAATTGTGTGAATGAAAAAAATGTGTACATGTTTCCATATCGACGCCTCCGTTCTATAACATTCTAAGTCGAAAAAGTGTGTTTTGAGTTATGAGCTCTCAAAGTTTTCACGCGCCATACGAATGTATGTATATTCTAAGTAGATTTTTCCCTATAACTTCGGAACGGATAGGCGCGCATCTTAACCAAATTTTGACAGTATTTAATTTAGAGAACGTAGAATTTAAAAATGCAAGAACATTAAAAACGTTCTAAGTACACTTAGAACGTTATAGAATGGAGGCGTCGATCTGTTGTGTTGGTTTCGGGCTATCAAACTGTTTGAATGCCACGAAATACACGATACAGCATAGCATTGAGCGTTCACAAAGAAACAAATGTATTCAATACAACATACACGATACAAAGTTGTGTGAATAGCCCCATTATTACTTAGTATTGTAACTATGTAACCTTGTCTTTATTCGTGTATGTCCCTTGTTGTTTTGTTATTGTTTGTTTTGCTTGTTCTTTCTTCCTGGTTCCAGAACATTTATTTTGTCTTCGTAATAAAAATTATTAATAAGGTCGTTGACCATTTTAATTTTTGATTTGCTAATTAACAACAACAATCATAAAGCTGATCGCTCAATAAAACTCTTTTTAAAATAAATTTTTTAAATTTATTTTTTCTTTTTATAAAAAAAAGTTTATTCACTAAAAATAGTAATTTTGGTAATAAAAAATTTTCAATAATTTTCATATATACAATTGCAAAAACAATAATAATAAAATATTTTATACATTAAAAAAAAAACGAAAACAAAAATTAAAATTAAAATAAAACATAAAAAATTAACTAAAAAATATTTTTTTTTTAAACCCGAGGGTTTAAAACTATACTCTCATGATTTTGCATACATAAAGGATACTAAAGGAATTTCATTTCTTGTTCTACTAAAAAAGGACGTTTTACGAACTAATGTTATACGTTACTGTTATTGTAGCAGACAGACGTTGGGAAATGAGAAGTAAATTAATTTAATTTTAAAGTGTCTTATTTTAAAGCAACTGCGTTCCCCCCTAGTTGTTCCAATTTGTTTTCTTTTTTCTAATCCTGCATGGGAGTAATAAAATTAAAAATAACAAAACAATTAAAATAATAAAGAAAAACGAAGCTAAAATAAATGAAAAATGAAAATCTAATAAAATGGCGTCATGTTGTGTTTTCCTAACTGCGACTTGCTTAGCACTGTCCATTGATTTTAAGGGTTTTGTCCTGGTTTTTATTTTTGTTTTTGTTTTTTTCTTGATTTTGTGGCACTTTCTTGTTGTTTTTTTTATTTTATGTTACAATGGACACGACCCAATAAATCTTTAAACTAAACTGTGATAGGTATGAATATATAAATTTTCTATTTTTGTTATTCCAATGACTTTAAAACTATACAAGAAGCAGTCTAATATGTTGTTTGTTTGTTTGTTTCCCTTAAAGAAAGTTTAGTTTAAGGTTTTTTCTTTAACTCGAAGATGGCTGCATCAATGTTTCCATGAAATTAGGATCCAATGTGGAACCATGTTCCAAATCCTCTGTGCTGGCATTCTCTTCGGCTACACTCACAAATTTACTAGAGAGTTCACCATTCAGTTTATTCACCACACCGGTTGTTATGTCATACATAAAGATTTCTTGTTCCGCAGAATTAGAAGATCTGAAAATAAAAAAAATAAAGGGAAATGTAAACACTATCTGTCCCTTGGCTCATCATAGGCTTTCAAACTTACTTAGCTACTAACAACACTACCGACTGTTGTTCTACATCTGTGCGGGCTTCTTTTTCCAGCCATCTTTTGAAGTTCTCTCTGGTGGGCTTTTTCACCAGAGTTTTAATTAAATCACCACCCAAGAATTTCACCTCTTTGCTATCTTCCACCAGGGAACCATCAGCATTGGTGGGTGTATCGACTGGTGCCAAAACAACAATGCTTTGTAAAGTTTTACCCTTTAGTTCCTCGGTATCGGGCTTAGGGAAATTAGCACCGTTAATTTTAAGCGGTAAATATCTATTGTATTGGCGTTCAGCAGACGTTATGGCTACCTCAGCGTTGGGTAGCTTTTGTCCATCATAGCGCACTACTTTCACATCGGTTTGTTTGTTATTAGGCACTGCATTGGCTTCCTTTACACGTTCGATATGCTTTTCATTAAAAGAGACCTTGTCGCCATTGGGTTTGAGTACCGTTAAAACTTTTTTCGATTCGGAAATTTGTGCACCACCACCCGCACCATAAAAGTGTTGCAAATGTTCAGCCGGCAGGTTTTCCAAAGCAATGTCTCCAACCTTATCGTAATCCAACACAGAAATATCAGCATTGCCCAAAATACCAGAGGAAAGAAGTTGTTGCCTCAAGTCATCGGGAACCTCATCGGGCAATTGCAATAGAGTTTTGGGATTTACAGTGGTAGAGGAGGCCGTAGTGGTAGTTGAGGGCGTGGTAGTGCTAGGTACATAAGAATTTTGTTTTACTTGTGAATTAGACGAGGTTTGGGAGTTTCTCTGTTCCAATTCCTTGAATACATCCGAATGGTAATTGGAAACACTGTAGGGTGAATTATTCAAAGATGCTTGAGCCTGTACGGATGATTGTCCCTGTCTGGGTTGCTGGTAAAAATTGTGGTATTGTTCTTGACTGGGCTGTATGCTTTTGATAATTTGTGTCGAGTGTTGCTGATTGTTGGCGGAGGAGGAGGAGCTGTGAGATCCCTGATAGGCATGGGATGTCTGATACTGTTCGTAAACATTGGGTGGCTCTGGTGTAACGATCATAATTTTCTGGCCATCTGTCGACTCACCAAATTGTGGAGCAGCTGGTGTGGTGACAGGTGCATGTTGTTTATGGTCCAGATTGGAAGAGGCAGTAACGAAATTTGTAAATGTTTGTTGTTGTTGTTGTTGATGCTGCTGTTGCTGCTGATGCTGCTGCTGCTGCTGCTGGTTGTTGTATGTCGAAGCGGTTACATAATGGCCTTGTAAAGGTTGGCTTTGAGGCCGTTGTTGAGACAAATTTGGTGCTGGTATGTCGTGGATAACTTGACTTTTTGTCTGATATTGATCCGGATCGTAATGGTTTTCAACAGTCTCGGTAATATGCTGCTCGAATTTGGGTATCGATTTGAGCAATTCAGTTTCCTTGGATGGTTTAACGTCCAACCAACTCAAACCAGTACTTCCAAATGCGGAAGAAGACTGTTGAGTTGCAGAGGTTTGATATCTAGTATTTTGTTGTTGTTGTTGTTGTTGTTGTTGATTGTTATTTTGTTGTTGGTTGTAGAAAATCGATGCGGATTGGGGCTTATTAGAGGTTTGCTGAATTGTTGACTGATATTGATGTTGCTGCTTCTGCTGCTGCTGCTGCTGCTGATACTGACCCTGATACTGTTGTTGAATTTGTGGTTGTGGTTGCAACTGAATTTGAGACTTGTATGTTTGTTGAGTTGGTGGCGGTGTGGGTAATGATACGGTAAAGGTTGGATGTTGTATGTATTGTGGTTGCTTTTGGAAATGATAGGCCTTGGGTGTGTATTGTGTGTTTTCCAATTTGGCTGCTATTGGTGTTGGTTTTGGTGATTGCGGTGCTGGAGCTGGTGTTGGACGGAACTTGATGGGTTGATAGGGTTGTGCTGCATGTCTGACGGGTAATTCTTGGGTTTTTGCAGGAGCTGAGGGGAAAGTAATGGAAGATTTAGGTGGTTGAGCGGGTTTGTGAGAGACTGCATTGTAATATTGTGTGTGTTGCACACTTTGTTGAGTTTGGTAGTGTGGTTGATGCTGCTGCTGTTGCTGCTGATGATGATGTGGTTGTTGTTGTTGTTGCTGCTGATGTTGTTGCTGTTGCTGGTGATGCTGTTGTTGTTGTTGCAGCTGATGCAGCTGTTGTGGTGGATAAAGCTGATTATGACTGACATAATATTGGGACTGTTGTTGCAACTGTTGATGTATTTGACTCAAAGGTGTTGGACGTTGATTTTGTTGTGCTGGCGTTAAAGCGGAAGCTGTAGGCTTTGCGTTATAATGCGGTTTGGGTTGGGAATTTTGCAAATGAAACGCTGGCTTCTGATAAAAGTTATTGGACTGATGTTGAGTGTTATGGGAACTTGAAGAATGTTGTGCTGTGCTGTGCTGTTGGGATACAGCAGCTGTATGACTGGGTGGTTTAAAGTATGTGCTGGAATGTTGAAGAGGCAATTGTTGTTGTTGTTGTTGTGTTTGCTGTTGCTGTTGGCCATGGAATTGATGTTGTTGCTGCTGTTGTTGAGACTGATATTGCCAGGGAGCGGATGATTGGAAAAAACTGCTGCTACCTAAAGGTGATCTAGCCTGACCTTGATAATCATTACGAGCATTTACATGATATTGAGACTTAATGTTGGAGTGACTAACCGGCACAGCTACCACCTGGCGTTGTACACTTTCGGCATCGTGTTCCTCTAAAATATGGCCAGTTTGCGACTTGTCCTCCGAACCAAAGGTAACATGAATGCCACTATTGCTGAGGTATTTCTCCGAATCCGGATGTATAATGGTTCTCAAAGTAGTGGATTTGACAGGGGGCAATGGTGTCACTTGATATTGTACAATTTCTTCTTCTTCCTCTTCTTCGTCGTCGGCTTCATCATTGTTTAGGGATGCAATAGGACTCTCCAAATGCAATTTATTATTTTCATCCTTTTTATAGTTGACATAGAAGACATGGACCTTCTCCTTCTTCTTTTTCGTTTTGGTTACAATAGGTTGGCTGCTGGTTTCGGGTAAAGTTTCATTGGCATCCTTGATAATGATTTCAATAATGGGTTCTGGTGCCTCCAAATACTGGGGATAAGGCGAATAGTTAAAGTTATAGTCTTGAGGGAATTGAGCTGAAATGAAATGAAATTTTAATAAAAAAAACACGAGTCTATTAAATTATTTTAAAGAGAGGTAGTTGTACCAATTGCATTTTGTCCATTAAAGAAACCCGATTGAGTGCTATAAGCCGACCTGGACTCTGGATTATAGCCGGCTCTTCTGGCTGCTATTTGTGGATACAAATAAGCTGCATTGTTAAAGTCATATAAGGTACGTTTGCCACGATTTTCTCCCGGCTTGGTTAATTTCAAATCTTTGGAGGTACGCCCCGAAGACGATGACGATGATGATGAAGTTGTCTTTGCTGGCTTAGTAGAGTTAGTTTTGGCATCCTTAACAGCTGGTTTTACGGTTGTGGTTGTGGTTACTTTCTTGGTTTTATCGGTTTTGGTGAAAGAAGTAGCCGCTGCCAGGGTTATTAACACACCAATCAACTATAAAGGAACACAAAGCATATGATTTTAATAAATTTTTAATAAACGAAAGCAAACATTTTAATTTATTAAAAATTAGGTTTGTTGGTATTTAACAAAATTAATTTCAGTTTAGAATTTAATGCACAAATGGGGGCCTGGTTTTTAACATGGAAGTTTTAATTAATTTTATTTAACACATTTGAGGGTAAATTTAGTTTTAAGTGATTCCTTGTAAGGCAATGCGATATCACTGTGATAAAAACAAAATTATGTGTTCAAAACAATTGAAATGCTAGAAGCTATTGACGAAACTATGTTTTTTTTATCATTTTGTAAATTATCAACCAATTTAACTTATTATCTGTATTTATTTATATGAGTATAGTGTAAATGTCATGTTGTTTAGCTAAAACTAAGTGCAGGAAAAGTGTTGGGTCTTTTGGAAAATAATCCGAGGGTGCTAATTCCGACAAATCTTCTAATATATAAAATTCTCGTGTCACGGTATTAGTTGTTAAACTCCTCCGAAATATAACGACCGATTTTCATGAAATTTTGTATGCATATCGGGTAGGTCTGAGAATCGGACAACATCTATTTTTCATACCCCTAAATGTTAAGAGGGCGTGGCAAATTGTTAAAATTGAATATATAGGTACATACTGATCGTAGAAGAATAACATTTGGAGAGTAAGTTCGTAGAGTCGATATCGACAATCCCACCAAAAATAGGCGTGACAACCCTCCGCCTTCAAGTGATACCTATAACTCTTAAACTACTGAACCGATTTGAACGATTTTTTTTTTCTCGAAAGCTTATCAGGTTTAGATGGTTTTAATAGAAAACTCGATATAGCGAAAAGTAGGCGTGGCAAACTTTTAAAATTTAATATTTAGGGACATAGTAATCGTAGACGAATGCAATTTGGTGGGAAAGTTCGTAGAGTCGATATCGACAAACTCACCAAAAATGGGCGTGGCAACCCCCCCCCCCCCCCTTTAAGAGGTACCTATAAGTCGGCTAATTCGATGGTTTATAACTACATAAGTATGTACATATATAACTTCGTCAGCGCTATTACAATAAATCGATGGCTTAATATAGAAAGGTCGTATCTTACATTTTCAGTACTTTACAGGAGAAGGAAAAAACTTAATAAAATCTAAAACAAAAATGTTATGTTATGTTTCTTTTAATTACTATAAATCAACTATTCGCCAACATAGGATCCTGAATTTTTCAGAGGATGTGTATGGGGGTGTTGTCTACCAGAATATGTAAAAACCCCGATTTTGCAAAAAACGAGATACGACCTTTCTATATTAAGCCATCGAAATATATTATGTGACCTGTTTTGGGCAATAAAAAAAGTTATTTTAGGCGGGACTATAAAAAGTATACGGCATAACCTTGTTTATTTACTCACTTACTTAATTGGTAAAAAAAATCCTTTAGTAAGGATGACAACCTAGCTTCTCCCACCATCCATGTTGTGTGTGTTAATTTTATTATTAAGTGGTGGGACCAATAGTGAAACTTCGAATGAGTGTTTTTTGTATTTAGTCTCCGAGTTTTTGACAGAAGACTGCCGAAAAGAAGCCGCCAAAAAATATATTTCAAATTTCGTTTTGTTCGAGATGTCTGGGTTGGGGTTTGAATAGCCACATCTGTAGTCAGTTTCGAATATTGTTGCGTTTTGTTTTGTTCGTAAATGGTAAACGTTTTACTAAATAAATATGACAGAGAAAAGATATTTAACAAGCGGATAGATATTAACAAGCGGATTTAAAAACCGCTAAATGAGTAACCCTGTATAAGTAGAATACTTTATAAATTTAATGCGTTTCGCAAGTCGTTCTTTTATGAGCCAAAATCATACACAAATAATTTTTTTTTTCTTTAGTGTTTAGCTTGAGCACAATATCTGTTTTTCAGTTAATAAATCTTAATTCGCAATAAATTGGCTTTCCAAGTTCATTCACTGTTTGAACTTATCCAGACGTGTGATTCATTTTTATTTTAACTTTGTTTCTCTTTTTATTGCGAATTCATTTCTAAAAAAAACTAACAAAAAAAAACCGTTCCTTTAAAGGGGGTTGAAAGTAAAAGTACTTCAAAGAAATTGAAAACTTTCAAAAATATTTTAGGCCGTTAATCACAATATTTTTAAAGGTTTAATGTACGAAATATTTTCACCCAACTAACTAGACGTTAAGCATTTTAATTAAAATTTCAATAAATTTTTTCTTTAATTATTTTGTTGTTATAAACTAAGAAATTATAAATTCATAACCCTTTCTGTGTATGTCATATTTTGTTGGTTTTCTTTTTTTTCTTTTTTAATGCCATTTGTGGGAATATTTTTTAGGCCATAAAGAGCTAGAAATTCAAAGAAATATTATTTAAAAGGAACACAAATCGTAATAAATTGTGAATTGTAGTTACAATTTGAAAGTAATTTGACTTGGTAAGATGTGGTTTACATACCAACATACATAGTTGTTGCATTGAATCTCCAAAATGTCAGAAGATATTCAAACAAATAAAAAATCCATTTGAAATTGACACACAATAAATGCCATCGAAAATAATGAATGCATGTGAATAATAAAATTTGATTTTGATTTAACACATAAATTAACACACAAACCGAAAAACCTCTAGACACCATAAAACAATTTCATGCCACAGAAGAGATGTAACAGTAATAAGTACTCGCAACATACTATATTCTCATAGACAGACATTGTATAGATTGTTTGCAAAAGAAGAAGAAGAAGAGGAAAACCATTTTTCAATTAAAAATTTATCTTAGATTTCTAAGGGGTTTTCCATTACAATGCTCTTAAACTCTTTCTTAATGTTATTGAAATGATGTCAGTTTTACAATTAATTACAAGAGACACACCCTTTCCTACTTTAAAAACCCAATTTTTGTTTTTTTTTATCAATTGCAAAGAAAATAATTTTTTCGCACACACTACAATACAATGACAATGAGGAAATTCAATTAAAAAGTCTCGTGATTCATATCGAAGCCAATAAATTTTTGAAAGAAATGTTAAATGCCAACCAACAGATTTATATCCACAACACGTAGAATTTCAATTAAGAGCGATAAGAAAAACTTTTTTTTTTGAACTGAATGCAATGAAAGCTATTGAAACTATTGATACGAGGGTGGGTGGAAAATGTATGTATATTTGTGTGAAACAAAGATTTATAAAGCAGCTGATTTAAGTTCCAACATACCACATTGCTTTGTTTCTAAAGTAATTGATTTCCTTGAAGGCTGAGTTAGACGTGAGGCCTCAGTTCAAATCCCTAGTCAGATATCTCGAACAAAACGAACCATGAAGAAATATTTCTTCGGCGACTTCCTCTCAGCAGATTTCTGGCAAGAACTCTGAGAGTAAAATAACATTGTCATGAAAAGTTTCTCAAAAAAAATCTATTGGGCAATTCACACAACTTTGTATCGTGTATGTTGTATTGAATACATTTGTTTGTTTGTGAACGCTCAATGCTATGCTGTATTGTGCATTTCGTGGCATTCAAACAATTTGATAGCACGAAACCAATACAACTTTTAAAAACATATGTAAACATATACACATTTTTTTCATTCACACAATTTGATAGCACGAAACCAATACAACTTTTAAAAACATATGGAAAAAATGTGTATAAGTGTATCGAATTTTTATATGAAAATTATCAACAACAATCATACACTGTTGTATGTTCTTCCAACAATACAATGAATGCAACGATACAACGGCTTGTGTGAATTGACCAAATGAATACAACGATACAAAGGCCTGTGTGAAATGACCAATATACAAATTTTTTTCATTCACACAATTTGATAGCACGAAATCAATACAACTTTTAAAAACATATGGAAAAAATGTGTATAAGTGTATCGAATTTTTATATGAAAATTATCAACAACAATCATACACTGTTGTATGTTCTTCCAACAATACAATGAATACAACGATACAACGGCTTGTGTGAATTGACCATATCTTTCTTAGCCGACTTTAAAGTGAAGATCCCACCACTCATGGATAATGACCATGAAGGGTTGTAATGGCCGATTATGTATGTTGAATGTATTGATTTCTGCATACAACATACCAGATTTCTAGATTGCATTCCTAGCAGTCTGCTTCTTCGTTTACGACTATAAAATATTTGACAACAAAGTAAAAATAAGGCCGTGCATGCTGTGTTTGTGATCGATCAGTTGAGGTACCCATGCCAGAAACCATTAAGTAACTCCTCCAAATAGTATCATATCCACATTATCCATGTTGTGTGTGATAATTTTACCCGTTAGCAGAGGACCCTGCAGTTTAACGTCGTATCTAAATGAGAAATTAAGAAACTTTCTTGTCATGACAATTGTTTGCAGCTTTCGACAGAAAATGTTGAAGGAGGTTACAGAGGTCCACAGCTCTTGTCCTTAAAGTGTGAGAACTGAAGCTTGCGACCACCCTCAGCCAGCATTATCCCACTATAAACCTTACTAGAGCCAGAATATTGCCTCCCGATAGGAAGTTGAACTGCCCAAAGAATTCCTTACAGTGAAACCACGATGTACCATAAACACTGACAAAAACTGAAATAGTCGAGAAACATACAAAACTCCTACTCATATTTCTTCTGTTTTCTTTTCTTATTTTGGTACCGCATTCGTATGACAAATAAAGATACTTATCACCGTTAAGGAACTCTTATTTGAAACAATTACTTGTCAATTCAGCTGCCAAATTTTTGTTACTTTTAGCCAATATTATAGCCACATTTGGTAGCAATAAATTAATGTTAAATGATAATGTATTATGCGGTTTCTGCAAAACTATGTAAATCGTATGGCATATTAGCAAATAAGGTCATGAATTTCAAACCATACCGATGATTAATTCATAAATATCAACAATTAATAAATTATGGTATGTATGTCTGTCGTATTAAACAATAATAATAACAAATAAAAACCAGCACATAATCGTAAATCTTTTCCATTTTTTTTTTTTTCTTTCATTTCATACAATCGTTTTATAACTTGAAACCTAAAAAAAGAAATACATTTGCATACCAATAATTAATATTTGAAATTTCATTTTGGAATTCCTCTATTGAATAGGAGGCTTGTTTTTAAATGTATTTTTTCTAGTTTTTTTTCATTTTTTTTAATGAACAGGTGCCAAAATATTTCACATACTCTACTCAACACAACGCAACGCACATTTGCTTTGTTCCAATTCAAATGCGAGTATAATATAGTAACGAACGCACTTATTTTTTTTATTTTTATTTCCATTTTACTGGGCATCCAAATCATATTGTTTTGGAATTTAAATTTGAAATGAATACCAAGAAACTTTCACCCATTGTTGGCTATTACCGGCAATAGAGATCTTTTTGTTTTTTTTTTAACAATTTTGTTTCGAAAAAACCAAAAAAAATTTAAAACTGAACTCGCTTAAACCGAAATTAAAAGCAAATAAATTTGTTTCATTTGATTTACATTAATTTAAGGTTTTCATTTTATTTTCATTTTCTTCTCTCTTTCTTCAGGAGTAATTAGTAAAATATTAAAACAATAAATTTTGTATATTTTTTTTGCTACATATTCAAATAACATATTTAAAATAACATTATCAGTATAACTATTATCGTCATCATCATTAACTTCATAATTATACGCCAACAATGTTCATTAAACTAGCGCATAGGCGTTTAGGTCAGTTATGAGTTTGGCTTATCGTGTGGTGTGTGTGGCTTTTCCCCTCTTCAAAAAACACATGCTTAAACGCGAAATTCAACAAATTAAGGCATTTACAATACACACATCTAATCTCTATTAACACTAAACCTACAGATACTTCATGTATTCCTATTCAAATGACCCGTCTGCAAAATGTTATATATATTACTATGTTTTGTGGGAAATATATCAATTAGGACAATTTTGCCAGTCGTTTCTCTGTATAAAACCCAAGAGTTAATTCCAGACAGGTCAAGAATATTAAAAAAAATCTGCACAGGCCATCTTTGCGATTTCGATTTCACAGTGTATTTTCTGGCCATTTGATCCGTCATGTCTACAACATGCTTAGTATTATTGTAAAACCTAATCGTTTGAGGTATATAGCAATAGCTAGAATAGCAAAAATGTTCAAAATCACAAGAAATTGCAAATCAGGAAACAGAATCTTTGCACGGGTCAAATGACCCCTTGCGGTATTTAAGGTAGATTACATATATTTCTCGGTAAAAAAAATTAACAAGAGAGGAGTAAATCTTGGAAAACACATTCGATTTATTTTGTAATAAAAGTCTTAAAGGCAAATGGCGATGTGATAATGTTATTTTCGAGAAATTCTGACAAAAAGTTCAAAATGGGTCATTTGACCCGCCATGGTAGGTTTAGTGTTAAATTTAAAAACAAAAGAAGGCAAATTGCAGAAAAGAAATTTCCAACTTTAAGGCCAATAGTAACAGAAGTCCATAAAATAATAAAAAATTGTGATATAAGCACTGTTTTTTATTTTTCTCTTATTTTCGTGAAGGTCGGAAAATCCCTTCAGACAAGCGAAAGTCGTCGCATTCTTACTTACTTACTTAATTGATCATTACAATGGTTTAGGTAAGACCTAGCTTCTCACATCAAACATGTTGTATGTGTTAATTTTATCCGTGAGTGGTGAGACCTATAGTTTAACGTCTACTCCGAACGACAAATTTTTGAGAAACCTTTCATGGAAATTTTATTTTACTCTCAGAGTTTTTGCTTGAAGACTGCGGTTTAAGTCGCCGAATGAAATATTCTGTTTATATTTCGTTTTCTTCGATTTGCCTGGCCCCACGTCTAATAAGCCTACACACTACCTACTAGATTGCGGCGATTTCATCGCATTCGGTGTGTAATAATTCTTGAGAATTCTAATCAAAACCGTGTGTGTATTCCTTCAAGTAGGAACTAAGTATGGTTTAACCAAGATTATTATGTAGGATCTCAGGGCTATACATTAAATCATTAAATTAGTAGCAGACTTCCCGAAAGTAAAATCTATTCTTGTAGTATAGAAATGCTAGAGTACTGCGATCATACGATCGGTTATACTGTCCTCAATCGGTATAGAGTATCCCTGTAATGTCTATCCCTTTCACTTCAGTATAGCGTTCGGTAATTGCCAGTAATTGTAATTTCCTTACCAGTACTTGATAAGCACTCTACAAGTTTTCTTCTGCCTCAGCCAGCCAGCTCCAGACAGGTTTCAAGTATATGTTCTTGTGATTTGTTTTCCTTTTTATAGAATCTACATATTGGGCTCAAAGCGATCTCTATTCTGAACAAGTGTTTATTGTATCTGCTGGGCTTGTTCTAGGTCATTTCTGGATCCAATCACTTCCTATTGTAATTATCAAGCATAAGGTAAGATTATTTCAAGCCCATTTAGGTTGAGAGGGGTCTGTGTCGCTCTATATCTTCCCTTTTCCAAGTATACCCTCCCAAACTTATTTATCTAATACCACAAAAGGTTGTGACGCTGGTGGAAGTGTTAAACCTCTCTTTTTCTATCCGTTTATTACAGTTAAGTCCCACATGAATTCGAATACAGCAAAGACTGACGCTATTTTAGCTGCCTACCTGAGTAAGGTTACTCAGCGAGCTCTATACTGTTCTCAAATTCACATGATACGAGCAGAGTGCTTGAGTTTAATATTGTTTACACGGAGATATTTCAAATGAAAATGAATTTATATAACACTGACTAATATGACCTTCCTGGTACGGCCTACAAAAGTTATTCTAACTTCCTGACCTGCATTAACATCACACAGGCCCCAAGTATATGTTCTTGTGATTTGTTTTCCTAATCAAAAAAGCTACATACTTGGCTTAAAGCAATCCCTATTCGGAACAAATGTTCTTTGTGCCTGCTGGGACTGTGTTAGCTCACTTCTAGATAGTCTGATGCGTAAGTTAAGATTGCCAATTTGTCTGTCCTTTTAGTCTTCTCTCTCCAATCCTAGGAAAGGTGGTGGCGCTGCCAGAAGTATTGAAGCCCTCTTCCTCTTACAGCTCATTGCCATGACTTCCCACATGAATTGGAATCCAGCAAAGAGTGACGCTATTTTAACTGCCTAGCTGAGCCAGTTTGCTTAGCCAGTTCCATACTGTTCTCAAACTAACTTCATACGAGCTGAGTGCTAAAACTCCTTTTTTCAAAACTACGAAAGATCAGAATCAATCGTAGGTTTAATATTAGTTCGGTTAGGACATGTCAAATGAAAGTGAATTTTTATAATGCTGACTAATTTGACCTTCCTGCTGTGACCTACATATTCCAACATAATGGAGTGCAGCAATAGTGGGAAACGGGTAACTTTTTGAGTTTTAATTATAAAGAATATCAAAAAATGTCTATGCTTTGGAATGATAAAGTATTAAACAATGATTTTGCATAAAGGATTTTAAATTAAAAGCCATAAACCGAGTAAATCATTTTTATTTTCTTGGGAAAAACCTTAAATTTTCAAATATTTTTGTCATTGTCATCTCATCATTATTCAGAGCCACCAAAAACGGAATAAAACGCCCTCTTATTTGTCATAATTTTTTTTTTATTTTTTTTTTCTTGACATGAAACAATTTAAAATGGTTCAACATCAACATCCATCCATTTATATTACATGTACATATGTGTGGCAGTCATGCATGCTGGTGGCGGCATAAATATGGTATGGTATGGTAATGGTATGGCATGATATAATATTTGTCTTTTACATGACTCTACATGGCTTGAACATGACTCTCTTATTAGTTTATGTTTTATAATTTGTTTATCATTTTGCCTACATTTGGCTACTATTGTCGCTGTTGTTGTTATTTCTGTTTGTTTTCAAGTATTATGTTATTATAAGCCACTGTTTTTCTGTGTTTTTTTTTTTTGTTTCTGTTTTGTGCTCTTTACTTTTGGCCAAGTTTCCATGGAAAAAAAATACGAAATAAAAATAAAAAATTAAAACAAAAAATAGTTCAAAATTATTAACACACTTACAAACTTCAAAACAAACTTGTTGTGTTATTCAAGAGGAAGATGTTGTTTTCATCATTTTTGTTATTGTTATTGTTGTAACAAGATCACACTCGCACTCTCTGATTTATAAGCTTTTATAAATGAATCTGAATGAAGCAAACTTATGATGAATAATGAATGGTATGATATGGATTGCATATGTATGTAAATACATTATGAATGTGGTATGTATGGTGTTGAAGCCAGCCAAGGCATTCCATAATAATTTTATTAACAACAACAACAACCACTTTTAACAAATTATCACTAAAATATGAACGAACATCCATTATGTAAGAAGATAACACAAATAAGAAGAAGAAAAGAAAAAAAGTAAAACAACAACACAGTGAGTGAGATTTGAATATTAAATTTAAAATCAAAACAAACAAAATAAATAATAAAAATTAAGCAGATTATTTAAATGTATTTTTTTTTTGCAACTTAATATGTATAATCAATAAATTTATGCAAGTTATACATGCTGGATTAAATTTATTATGCTTCTTTCTTCTATTTTGGGGTGTCTCTAATTAAGAAATGATTAAATTGTATAAAGAAAGCTATCGATTGCATAATAGAAGATGAGTTATGGCTTAAATACGAGGATGATACCAACAATAACTCGCTTGTTGTATAAATGGTGGTAGTAGCTTGAAAAAAATTTTGTTAGCGAACACGTGATACATGTTGACACATACCACCATATTGTTTTGATATATGTTTTCATTTGAAGGCATTAAAAATAGACGATAGCCAATGAGGACGGTAAAAGGGTTATTTATTTGTTACAATACAAATGTAAATTGTCTTCTAATTATAGGAATGGATTTACCAAACCCATGTGAGCGTAGTGTAACAAACCAGTCTGTCTGCTGGTAATCGAACCTACAACCATCACTCTAATAGACTAGCTCTACCAGGGTAGCCTAAATTATGTAATTTAATATTTTCATTTCAAAGGCCTCAAGGCAATCCATAGTAAAGCCTGCTCCTTTGCTTAATAAGTAGGAGGAAAGTAAACAATGTCTTACCAGCTGTCAAGACAAGCACCGTAGTGATCAAATAATTGAGATATTTGCACTAGAAACTGTTAATAAATCCAAAATGATATTAAATGATCGTTAGTTGTAAGTGCGTTAACACACTGAAATAACGGACATTTTAACCGATAGGCATTTTGGCTGAATATTGATCAAATATTTGGATATAAGACAAGGCCTAGATGCTTTCAATGGAACAAAAACAGCAAAGTAAAGAAGTTTCCATTTAGTATTTGAAAAAGTTTTACTGGGATACGCGTGAAATAATTTTGTCTGATTAGTTTCTAAAAGAAAAATAATCAATGGCGAGAGCTATACACTTACATGTTTACATATATACATACATAATTGGTCATTACAACCCTTCAGTCAGGATTACGGCCTAGCTTCTCAACACCACTCATGTTGTGTGCGTTAATTTTATGCATGAGTGGCGGGACCTACAGTTTTTAAAGTCGACTCCGAACGACAGATTTTTTGAGAAGCTTTTTATGGCAATTTTTACTCTCAGAGTTTTTGCCAGAAATCTGCTGAGAGGAAGTCGCCGAAGAAATATTTTCATACTTTCGTTTTGATGTCTGACCTGGGATTCGAACTCGGGCCTTTCGTCTAATAAGCCAACACACTACCTACTAGACCACGACTTACATGTTTAAGTGATGAAAAATTGCTCTTTTAGGCGTAAGAGAATACACCAAGTCACACATACATTGTTACTACAGCCAAAATCAATGAATTATTGTTCGCATTTCTTTATCACAAATTATTTGCTATTTCCTCACGTGATATAAAGGATCAGTGATAAAAGGCTTTGCATATAGTGACGAGGTATTAAAGCTAAACAGTTCATAATGGAACTAGATTATCTAAAACTTTGATTATCTTAAGCGGCTATTACACTAGCAAACTTTGCCTGCAAACACGACCTGATGTCAAACCATCAATCTCATGTAATAAGGCAAAATTCGCCCTTTGCAAACTTGACCTGTTTGATGTTAAAAAATTCTGACGTTTGGCTGGATACTGTAGTAGCAAAACACTCTCTCTCTCTCTCATAAGCTGGGAGTTTCTTTGGGCATAATCCCCCTTTGTGTAGCGCATTTGGGAGCTTTACGAAGTGCCGAGGCAGTTAGATGTTTCGCATTCATATGTAGCAATTAAGGGAATAATAGTCTTGTAGACCTTTAGATTGCATGTTTATAAAACTAATTAGGAGTTTCTTTTGGGCTAAATATTCAAGGTTTTTATTCCAGCGTCCAGTGCATGTAATGCCTTTAATCTTGTGAGTTTTGAGCTGAATATATTCGAAAATACTTAATCAAATTAAAACAATTTTAAGCAAATTGATTATGTTTTTTATTTATCGTTTATTTTTGTGCTCTACCTCGTCTGCACTGAAAATGATTCAATATTTTGGCAAATTGTATAAAATTTCTATTAATTTTTCTTATATTTTGAATATTTATATGCTTGCAAATTTTATTATAAAATAGCTTTCAAAGCATTATAAGAATTATGGTGGTTTGTGGTCGGTTAAGAGTTTAAACAAAAACAAAAAATCAAAAAATTTAGATCATGAAGTTTGTTGCTTAAGTCTTTCGTTTTGTTTTACACACTCATCCTGTATAAACATTTGCCTGCCAATCAATCACTACAATTACAGCTAAAGTGGTATTATTGAACAAATTTAAATACCGGCTTGTTAAAGAAACACAATCAATTTGTTTGGTGTGTGTGTGCGGGTTTCTTTTCAAATTTCTTTTTGTTTCTTTACGTAATCATCAAATTAACAGGATTATAAACTAAAAAGGAAATTTCAAACATATTTCCTGTCATTAAAACTACAACAACAACAACAATATTCAAACAGTAACCCAATTAAAGATAAAATTTTGTAATCGTTTCATGGTGTTTATTTGTTTTTTTTTTTTGTTTTTTTGGTCTTCATAAAGCGGTGTTTAAAAATGACTTCTTTTTTCTTTTTTGGTTGGATTAGAAATCAAAAACAAAATCGTTTAATTTTTGTAAATTACTTTTAATACGTATGTATGTATGTATGTATATGTTAAAAATTAAAATTAATTTTGTATTGTTTTTAGCTTTCGAGCATCTTACATTTTTGTAACAATAATAACGTGTTAAATGCCACTTTATTATGCAATCAAGTGAAAACAGCACCAAAAATATTAAAAAAAAAAAAAAAATATCGCCAGCGTCATCATCTTAAAAACTACATATATGAAACTAAAATACATACATACATAAATGAGTGAGTATAGGTAAATATAAGACAACAGCAGCATAAGCAAACAACATTTAGTAGCTCTTACTAAAACTGTAAATTGTATTTGTATGTTGTACTACAAAAAAAAATATCTTGTTTTAGCTTGAAGGCAAAAGGCTTTCTTAACTCATCTGTAAAAAAAAGAAAAAAAATCGCACATTCACTTCGGCGGCATAATGCTTGTAGACATGATGCAATATTTGCAGGTTTTAAATCAAATACAAGGAAAATCAAATAAATACTTTAAAAACGTGTTGACTTTGTAAAGTTTTTATGCAAATTTTATGACTTTAAAGACAATATACAAAAATGGGTAGCTAAACCACATAATTAATCAATATTATAGACGTTTAATTACTTTTTTCTATTAATTTTTTTTAATTAAATTCCTTAACACCTGTCATCATAAAACCTTAAAAAACTTATCAATCCGCCCTCTTATAAATTTACATGTAAGTTGTAAAACAATCGCCTATTACTGACTGTGTGTCTGTCTGTCTGTCTGTCGATTTGTCTGTAAAATTTCTTGAACCACTTAATATTTATTTCAGTCAACTCAACTCAAATTTTTGATTGTCTTGTGTCTTGTTGTCTTAAATGTTTTCGTGGCATTTCAATTTCGTAGACATTATTTTTAGCATAAAAGTGGTATTTTACTAGCTATTGTTGTTATTACAATACATATGACTACAAAAAATACAAAAAACATTTTATTACTTTGAATAAACATGCGCTGTATTTTACTATACATTATGAGTTGATATACATGGGAAGCATTTTTTTTATAAACAATTGCTATTTAAATTTATATTTTTTTCAATAATTTCTTAAAGAATTATTTAGACATTGTTGTACTCCAACTAGTATGTATATACCTTGTATTACAAATAATTGTTCTGTACACATACGTTTAAATTTAGTAGTCATGAGAACTTAAAAAATAATATTCTCATCATGTAAGAAGTTTTATTTAAATATTGATTTCAAATATGCCAGGCATGCAATATAATCCATGGAAATTAGTTTTTTTAATACACAATGATTCGCAACAGTATTTCAAAGATTTAAAATTTTTTAGCTTAAAAATGTTTCAAAACCCATATAATTTCCCAACAGATTATCTATTTTTAATTTCAATAATTGTTTTACAAAGCATACATACATATGTACATACGCCTAAAGAATATTTAAAACCATGTTTGTTTGCCAGCAATACATGCCTAAAAATATATTTTTTTAACAAATGCCAAGTTTATCTTTTTATTTATTTAGTTTTGGTTTTAAAATTGATTCGATTAACCCAATTTGGTTTTTTCTTTTCTTTTTTTATTTAAACGGATACCATAAAATCGATTAAAAACCGTAGCAAAACTTTATTGTCTCGATTATTAATTTGTTTACATTATATTTCTGCAAAAAAAAAAATTGTTTAATTTAACATTAATTATAATTTATTTAAACATTAATTTTATTTATAATTGGCAATAAGATATATTTTTACTTGTTTCACCCAAAGGCATATTTTGTAGAGGAATCAATATTTTCTTATTAAATATTTTATTTGTGGTTCCTACATACATACATACATACATACATACATAATTGTCCATTACAACCCTTTGGTCAGGATTACGGCATAGCTTCTCAACACCACTCATGTTGTGTGCGTTAATTTTATGCTAAAGTGGCGGTAGCTACAGTTTAAAAAGTCGACTCCGAACGACAGATTTTTTGAGAAGCTTTCCCATGTCAATTTTTACTGTCAGAGTTTTTGCCAGAAATCTGCTGAGAGGAAGTCGCTAAAGAAATATCCTTTTTTTCATATTTCATTTTGATGTCTGACCTGGGATACGAACCCGGGATTTACGTCTAATACGCCAACACACTACCTACTAGACTACGGTAGTTTGTACATACTGACTTAAAATCAGATATAACTCTACAGAACTAATACTTTAATTGAGTTCCAATTCCAATACTTCTAATCATGTTGCTGTGCTGGAAATATTCACAAAATTTGCTGTACAGTATGGGCCCAATGCGGCCAAGAACGTTTCTTGGATGGGCAGCCACCTCTACCTACCTACCTAATCTATTCCTCCTCATCAGACTTAATTACTTAACTTAAGCCGTAATTACAATGCTTTAGTCAGGACTAGGACCTAGCTTCTCACAGCACCACATATTGTGTGTGTTAAGTTTATTCAGAAGTAGCGGGACCTACAGCTTAATGTCAACGCCGAAAGGCAGACTTTTAGTAAACTTTTCATGACAATTTTATTTACTCTCAGAGAGTTTATCAAAAACCTTAAATCGTAATAAATGTTAGCGAGTTTAATCCATATCAGCTAATCTAGTTAATAATCTGGAATGGCGGATATAGATGTTATCGTTCCAACAACGATTTAGGATTACGGCCTAGCTTGACACACCACCAATGTTGTATGTGTTAATTTTGTCCATGAGTGATGGCACCTACAGCTTAATTTCCGAAAGGCAGACTTTTGGAAAAAAGTTTAATCTATATCATCTAATCCAGTTAATAACCCGGGATGGCGGATATAGATTTTATCATTCCAGGCATGAAATCTCGCCCAGATATCAGTAATGCCAAGAACAAGACAAAACTGAAGATTACATAGGTTGTGATCAAATAATAAACATTTCCCAAACATGAAATCAATAAGTGATTAACTATTTTACAACGATACAGATAACTAGAACTGGCACGAGAATAACAAGAAATTGGCTTCTTAGATCGTTTAAGCAGTCAACAAAACATGTACGGAAAAGTTGTTAAAGTTTCGTATACCATACCGCGAAGTAATGATGTATGGTAGTTCTGCAAAAGATGCACCGAACACATACAAAAGCTATCGCGAGGACATTGTCTATATAAGAAAGGGCGACTATTGGAATAACTGCCAGCAATTCGCACATTCCTTGAAGTAATGCCATATGAAAGGCAGTGAAGCAAAATATAGCAAAGAAACGATGGTAGCCTAATATGATAGAACAGACCATATAAGGAGGAGGTATTATGGTCGCCGAAGTCTATTAGGTAGTGTTTTCGCTTATTAGATGCAAAACCCCGGGTTCAAGCACCAGGCCAGACATCAAAACATCAATCTGCCTCCCAGCAGATTTCTGGCAAAAAACTCTGAGTGTAAATAAACCTGCCATGAAAAAGTTTCTCAAAATCTGTCGTTCGGAGTCGACGTTAAACTGTAGGTCCCAACACACAAGTATAAAATGAAGGCACACAACATGTAATGGCTAATTATATATTGTGTACGTAGTATGGAAATGCAGCCAGGAATCTGAAACCAAGAAGGTGTGTAAACTAAGCACTGAGAAGCAAAGAAAATCTGATAAGCTTCAACAGTAGCTTAGTCCACATAAGAAAGGAAAAGTGAGCAGCCAGTAAAATGGAACAATAAGTTCTGCGAACGAATACGCAAGAATCCAATGTTGCCAATGAATTTTTGGGGCCTACTAAAAGCTTGTAACTCACATTTAAAGCAAAAACAAAGAATTGTGGATGTAATTACAGTCTTCTATTATTTGCTTATTTATACACTTTAAAGTAACTCATGAAAGCATCAATTATTTTATTAAAATTTTAATTAAAGTAACGTAAAATCGAAGTGAAGTCGCCGTGGTCTAGTAGGTAGTGTGTTGGCTTATTAGACGAAAGGCCCGAGTTCGAATCCCAGGTCAGACATCAAAACGAACATATGAAAATATTTCTTCGGCGACTTCCTCTCAGCAGATTTCTGGCAAAAACTCTGAGAGTAAATAAACCTGCCATGAAAAGCTTCTCAAAAATCTGTCGTTCGGAGTCGACTTTAAACTGTAGGTCCCGCTACTCATGTATGAAATTAACGCACACAACACGAGTGGTGTGAGAAGCTAGGACGTTGTACAATGGGTCAATTCGACCACCGGGTACTGTACTTGTCACAGTTGGCAAGTACACGTCCTCTAACCTAACCTAACGTAAAATCGAAGATAAAACTTGTATACGAATTTCATTTTGTAATTGGCATTTCTTTGAACTCAATTTCAAATTGTACATTTTGTAATGCAATCTTTATGAATTTTATTACCAAACAATTACTAGGTATCAAGAAAAAAAACTGAATCATTTTGGGTGAAATTGCAATATTTATGATTCAATTTGAAGTAAATGAATCCTTTCACTAAAAATTTATTGAAGTTATTATGAAATTGCAAAAACGTGGGAGTTTTAATGTTAAAATAATAACATTTATGACCTCAAACTATAATAAAAATAAAATAAAAATAAAAATAATTTTCAAATAATAACAGTCATCCACATACAGTCATCCATATGCTCGCATTAAGGCCATCAGACTTATAGTATTTCAATTACATACGACAGTCAGCCATAAATATCTGGTTGGCAAACGGTGTTATGCTTTAAGGAAAAAACTACCAGCATACAAGTTTTAAATCAAATCAGTTCGAAGTGTATTACAACACTTTACAGCATGACGAAATTTTCTTGTATGACTAGTTTAAGGCCAAAAACATCCTGGCTGCTGCTAATGGCTGATAAAAACTGAATGAAACCAAACGAAATAGAAACCTGAACTGAATGTCAATAGCATTTCCTTAAAAGAAAAACTTGAAACCTGAAAATGCTACAATTGCCACAAGTTGTAGATCGATTTTTCATACATACAATATTTATGAACTCCAGCCACAGACACATAAGTTGTGTTACAATTTTGTTTTTTTGTGTTTCATAAAAAAATTATTTTAAATTTATCATTAGACAGACGACGACGTTCACATTTTCTAATTTTTCAATAAATTTATACGTGTTTTTTTTTTTTTTTGCTCATATTTCATATGAATTTTCAAACTTATTTGATGCGGAAGTAATAAATGACAAACATTTATCAAAAAAAAAAAATAGATACAAACAAATAAAATATAAATACATTTTTTTTTTTGCATTGTATTACGACAAGACTTTAAGCCAAAATGTGCAAAAAAAAAAATTATCCCCCAAATAAAGCTGCCAAAATCAAGCAGCTCGAACAGTGTCTGTTGCCTCTTTGTTTTACAGACACACATTAAAATGAAAACGAAAGTTTTAAGCCTGGCCAAATAAAGCAACCAACACAACATCAGTCAGCATTCAACATCATTATCGTCGTCAAAATATCAGCACCAGCAACCGAAACCACTAAATTATGGTCTAAAACAACGGCTTAAAACCAATTTTGTTATGGAATCTAATACGTAATCGTGTGTATGTATGTATGTAAGTGTAGGCGCTTATTACCAACAAATTTTTGAAGTGTCTACGGTCAATACGAGATATAAATAATGATTTGGATTTCTTTTAATCATAAAAACAGAATTTTTTAAATATCGAAATTTCATTTGTAATTACAATATTTTTTGGTTGATCATGGGAAACAACCATCAATTATGAGTCAAGCAGTTTCGACAACAGGGGGCTCTATTTTGTAAGAAAAAAGTTTTTAAAAATTTCTTAATATTTTCATTTATGAACTGGAGGGGGGTCTCTAGGGTCTAAACATGATATATTTCCCATTGGGGTGTAGGCTTACTTAGCATTTCCAAAAAAAAAGGTTAGAACTTGCAAGATCAGCTACTTAACTGTTCTCCTACGCCTGATTAGTGTAGGGTGTCGTAGACCTTATTAAACAAACCGGTGCTCAATTGAAAGCCACAACCACAAACAAAGGAAGAAACAATCAAAGAGAGAAAGAAAGCAAGAAATAAAGAAAGAAACATTCAACATTTTACAATAAAAAGTAAAAGTGGTCAAACTTCTAGTCATCGTGTCCAATTAACCAAGAGTAACAACAACAATACGCAACACTCGTAATGAAACTGTAAGTTCATATACAACAAGAAAAAAAAAGGAAAGACAAGATATGGTAACTGAAATCAAAAATATCGATTTATATTTAACCGATGATACACGCACAGCCTTTTCAAAGCCAAGTTAACAGTCTTAACGACGAAGATGATGATGATTATGAAGCATCACATACTCAGCATGTGTGATTAATTTTTTATATTTTATTTTTATTTTGTTATACATATTAACAATTTATACTGTTCCATATTGTTCCAGCATTTGAATTTATAAACGAAATTCGAAAACGTCATTTCCATTTTAAATGTTTATGACCGGGCAAGGTCATACGATACGATATGTATGTATGTATGTATGTTTTTTTATAAAATTGATCTGAATTTGTTTATTTCAGTGTGTTTTGGTATTCGTTTTTGGTTAAAATTTTTTCTTTTTGGGGTTTTTTTAAGCCTTGTCATCATAAAAGTTGACAAGAAATCTTTCAAAATTTTAATTAACAACACTCAGCCACACACATTCACATGCTGTTTTTGTATTACGCAAAGTCACATTTACATATTTATTATGGCTAACATACATACATAGATACCCTCATAACATGTGTGATCAAAAGATAATAGCGGTTAATAATAACTAAGACTGTGGATGATGATGACGATGATGATGACCGAAAAATCTACTAAATTTACATCCCTTTCCATATGAATTTTTGTGGCAGATTATATTTCACAATGTCATATGAAATGATACAAAAAAAAATATTTATATACAAACATACATACATACATACATACAGATACATATATATTTATATAATGATCATCTGAAAACTTCATTAATATAACGATCATCATCAGCATTGATTCAATCTGCGTAATTAATATTGAAAACAAGATTTGTTTTCCTTGGTTTATAACCGACAAACCAACGCTTCATAACAAGTGCACTCACTTCACATCATTTCAGTTATTTACTAAAACACTATATAACCTGTTTTTATTGCTGTTGCAGCCACAATTCCATATGCCACAAGTTAAATACAGTTACAGCATGAGCTCATAAAAGTGGTAGAAACAATTGAGGTTAACAATAGAGCGGGTAATTATTATTATTGGTTATATGACCCTTTGACCTATGGAAATTTACAGTTATTTAATGTCAAAAATTCCCTATTCATATTCAAACTTTGCAACACAATATGCCGTTAAAATATGCATTTAAAAAACGTTAAATTTAAAATAATAAAATAAAACTTAACCTCAAAAAAATGTATATACATATAGGTCCTTCAGTTTCTATAAGGATTATACGGGTGCTCTTCTAGTTCTTGGAGCATCGTAATTGAGGGTTTTTTCCGTTGATTAAATTTCAGAGAATCATGTTGCGATGACATTGTGATATGAATCTAAGGTAGTTCTTCATGAGTACTTTTAGGTTTGACATAATTGTGTTCCATACGAGTCAGGTTTCACTTTCATACATCATGATAGAGTTTACACATTGCATTCAATATCCTCCCGATATAGCAGAAGCCATTCACACATATCACCGATTGGCATTAAGTGAGGAGCTTATGACAGCTTTGTTAAATCAAAGTTCACTTTGTGTTGCCATATGAAGTGTTGCCCTAAAAGTTTGCGGGCAAGTCTCGATTAACCGAGCTTTATAATCAGCATCCGGATTTCGTATTTAAAGTATAACCTTAATAATCAAATTGAAAACCATACAAATTTAATTATCGATCTGATATCTAATAATGTTATCCCCTTAAGATTATCTGCGACGAAAGCTTGGAGTGCATTAGCAAATAAGTTGAAGAATACCCTCTTCTTCCTCAAACGATCTACAAGCAATGCAAAAGCCCGATATTTTTCTACAGCCCTAAACCTCCTAAACCACCTAGACATATTCTACGAAAGTAATTAAATACCATCTGCTTAACCGAAACGCTCAAGCTGGAGTAAGAACCAATATGGAGTTTTCCTCTCTTGCTGACTTACTCCAGCATTGGTATGAAATGATTCCTAATTGCATAGAAAGTTTTTGAAATCTGTGATACTGGGATCCATAGCCTGTTCTACCGGATACAGGATAGAGTATTAACCTGACGTACTTATCCTTTATTTGCTCAGAAACCTGCCAGTTCTTTTCGCAGATTATTTTACTTTCTAGTCTTGCCTAGTCTATATTAGAAAAAATTTACTATTTAAGGGACATAGGGCTGTCAGAAAGCAGCCCTCCCAACTTTTTATTTCTTTGCTTTGTTTCAGTTTCATTACTGAAGCATTCTTAGCTTAGCATGTGATTTATCTGTTGTAGTAGTTGCTAAGATGAAGTCCACTCTTGACTAAATCCTACTCTTTCTCAAGACGTGATACTAATGACCTTCCAGTCATATTATTCTCTGTTGTTGCTGTTATTCTGCCTAGTGCACAGGGGTCTGGAGTCAGATACATAACTTCTAGCTTAGGTTAGTTTGAAGGGTATGGAATCCTTTTAATTTTAAAGAAATACTTTGGAGAAGCATGCATAATACATAATTGGCCATTACAACCCTTCTTCAGGATTACGGCCTAGCTTCTCAACACCACTCATGTTGTGTGCGTTAATTTTATACATGAGTGGTGGGACCTACAGTTTAAAGTCGACTCCGAACGACAGATTTTTTGAGAAGCTTTTCATGGCAATTTTTACTCTCAGAGTTTTTGCCAGAAATCTGCTGAGAGGAAGTCGCCGAAGAAATACTTTTTTGGAGAAAGCCAAAATTAAAACTGTTTGTAAATGAAAAAGTACATTTTTTTTCTTTTGCCAAAGTGCTGTGCTATTTAAGTGTTCTTAGCTGTAGTTAACAACGCATCATTGAAAGTAAAATCTTTACCACATTAAATAAATATAAAAATAACGACTTAAATCTCTTGTTTTCTTATTTTATTTTATTTTATTATTATTATTTTTTTTAATGTATTTTCTGTTTTGTTTTTGTTTTTTAGTTTTTCATTTTTTGCAAAGAAGCCACCTTAAGCAAAAAATGCTCACAAGAAACTTACTTGACACAAACAAAGTGAAAGGTTTTACTTTAGGATGCGGCACAAGCTTTTTTTGCAAAAGCAGTCGTACGGCAAAACAACCAAGACACGAAAAAGAGAAATATATTTTTGGATTTATCTGAGTATTGTAAGTTTTAAATCATATAATTTTTTATTTTTAATGAATTATTTTTAAACTTTTAAGATTAAGTTTTGTATGGCAATTGAATTTTTTTGCAATGATTCACTTTTATTTTGAAGGAGTGAAAAAACTACGAAACATTTAATTTGAAAAATCCCATGAGTCATGGCATTTTATTAAAGCTTTTTTGAAAAAAGAAAGAAAAAACAAACTTTTGCTATAAACAAAAAAATGTCATAAAAAAGTTTATAAATCATAAATGATTTCCAAACATTTATAATCCTTTAACTGACAACCCCAGCTGTTAAAACGGTTATAAAACGCTTTTAATTCTTACTAATAGTTTAAAGCCATAGTCAATATATGTAAATATTGCATATTACATACATACATACTATATTATTATCGCTAATATAATAAATTTATGTTCGACAAACGTTTAGTTTCGGCACTCTTTTTTTTTTTTCTTTCATAAAATGCATTCAACTGTTAAATTTATTTCCGTAAATAATTTATTTTCAAAAAAAATTTGCAAAAACCGAAAAATTAAATTACATCGTTTATATACATATTTAACACGTTTTACGTTAAAATAATTAAATACATAGAAAATGAAAAACCATTAAAAATTATTACATTTCGGTTGTAACAATTAATTTATAACATGTTTGTTACAACGTTATTGCCATTAAGGTGGTGGTGGTGTTGATAGTTTCAATAAATAATAATCGCTTATTATGTTCAGAGAAAAATAAAAATAAAACTTTTATGAAACTGTTATAATAAAAAAACTATTCATTTTACATTTAACTAAAGGCTTTATGCAGCATATGTTGCAATAATTACATGCAGGTTAAACAGGCAGCATTTTAAAGGTGATTTCGTAATGCCTCGCCCATAAAAACTTACGCCATTTGAGCGCCAGATTATTCAGATCCCTATACATATTCATATAAGAAACTTTCTCTGTTTATTAACAACATGTGGTTGTAGCTAATACAAACTTTGCAACAAGGACTCAACTCTTCTAGCATTAGCACCAATGAGACAACAACCAACAATTCTATTTATTTTTATTTTATTTATTAATTACAATACAATTACAAATTATATTCTAATTATATACGAGCGGAGTAACTTGACCATATGCTCGGTGTAGTGTAACAGACCAGAGCCTCTGGTGGGAATCGAACCCACGACCCTCACGCTAACAGTCTAGCATACTACCCACTAGACCACCAGGGCGTCCATCCAACAATTATACCAGCTTTTATTGCATGATTATAAGCATGAATTACGTTCTAAATGGTCAGATACGCCGCATTATAGCCTAAATGGGCTTGCTAGTCATCTAACCATTTCTATCCTTCATAGCATCAGATCTGCTTTATTTCGAGTGGCAGGAAAGGGACAACAAACCAAGTGACCAATGCCTCTGAATGGACAGCTTAGTGGCTTAAGAAAACCTTTTAAAGCTATCACTTGGTATAGCCCACCCGAATGAGGTTTCTAGGTACAATATCTTCTATAAAGTTTTATTGAGTTGTTAAATTGGACGAAAGTGGAAGGAAAGTGAAGAGCTTTGCTCATTGATTTTTACTCTTTTGCAAGACTTAGTGCTGTGTAACCTTCCTATGATGTTTTTTTTTTTGTTGATGTTATCCTCTCTGGAGTCTCAAAAAGCTTCCTGGATGACTTATTCGGAACAAAATTTTTAAATTTCTTTTTCCTTAAAGAACGTGGACCTATCAGTAAGCATCTCACGCCAGTTTTATTTCATTCTTCAATTTTTGACAACTAAGCAGGTGTTTAATCCACTCTAGCAGGTTAAAGGATTATAGGGTTGCCAAATGTCAACAATACCCTCTGTGAAAATGTATTGTATTGTTGTATTTGATTACTTTGGGTGTAGTTGTGAGAAACTTTTGCTGATTGAGTCTTTGGAGTATATTACTTAACTTACTTTGGTCGTTATAACGCTTTAGTCAGTATTGTGATCTAGCTTCTCACACCAACCAATGTTGTATGTGTGAATTTGATTTGTTGTCTTTTAAACATTTTTAAAAAATCACAATTCCATGCCTTATAACACCCATATATGGTATGCATTTTAATCTAAATTTATTGACGTTTTTCCTATATTTCTTATGTGTTACAACGTCAACGCCTTATATGAAGCCTAAGAAGAATGATTGAATGCATCAATCTTAATTGAATTCGGTTGGCATGACAGATCTGTTGCAGTCAATGCATTAAAGATTTTTTCCTTTTATTATTAAAAATTACAATTATTTTCGACAGAAGAAAAAACGAAAAACAAAAATAATAAAAGCAACGTTATTATCCATAGCACAGCCCACGTTAAGAAATTAATCATCCGCATTAAAAGGAATGGGGGGAAAGAAAACCCCAGATAAACCAACAAATCTGAAATACAATTGCATGATTGCAGGATGACTTGTCAAATTGTAATGTACACATACACACACTCACTTATCTTTGATCACCAGATTGAATTGTAAAAATTATTTGAAAGAAAATTTCTTGAATGCATTTACGCGGTAAATGTTGCAACAAATAATTGTTTTAATCACCATCACCACCACCTAAATGAGTTGTTAACACCGTTAGCTTAACAAACACATACGCAATACAAATATAAATCAGTATTGTATTTGTGTTGTACTTATTTGAAATTTATAAGTGTTTTAATAAATAAATACAACAACAATAAAAAAAATCAAACAAAACGAAAATGAAAGGAGGCCCACCGTTAATTGTTTAATTTAAATGTTACACACACACAATTTGTTTTCATTTATTCATTTATTATGTTCGTTTATTCGTTTACTTATTTGCACCCGTTAGATTGTAAAACCTGAGCGTACAATTTGTTCAAATCGATAATTTTGTATGTATAGGGTGTTTTTTATAGAGGTATAGAACTTTAAGTTGCAATAAAACAACGATGGATTATTCGATTGACATGAATTTTATTTATCCGAAAGATAATCTTGTGGCATTACATTTTAAATATGATTTCTGGCATATGACCGCCACGGCTGGCGCGGATGTAGTCCAATTTTCGATGACTTTTTCCAACATTTGTGGCCGTATATCGGCAATAACACGGCGAATGTTGTCTTCCAAATGGTCAAGCGTTTGTGGCTTTACCGCATAGACCAATGACTTTACATAGCCCCACAGAAAGTAGTCTTGCGGTGTTAAGTCACAAGATCTTGGAGGCCAATTCACAGGTCCAAAACGTGAAATTAGGCGGTCACCAAACGTGTCTTTCAATAAATCGAAATAAAATTGCACTATTTGCAAGCGTTGTTCAGGCGTGAGTCTATTCATGATGAATTGCCAAACCAAACTGAGAATAAATCACTTGACAGCTGTTAAATCGGTCGCCATCTTGAAAAGTAATGCCAACTTAAAGTTCTATACCTCTATAAAAAACACCCTTTATTTGTGTTTGAGTTGTTTGGCAGTTTTATAGAGGCATTCACTTTAAGATTTTTTCCGTTTTTTTTTACAATTTATCGGTAAACGTGTCTCCGATATTAGAGTGTATCTGCTATGCAAATTCAATTAAGCTAACAAACGAGGGTTGTGTGAGAAATCATCTAAACTTTATTTGTCTGACGTTGTAATTAGAACACGCACGTTAGAAAGCTAATATTGTGTGCTAAAGAAAGAAACTTCTTTAACAGTTTTGGCTCAGTATTACTTAAGCGCACGCCAAAAATCGTCCTCCACAGAGATGTACGTATGGCCCCCATATAGCATAATACATGAACTGAATTTTTGCTGGGGACACACTGCTGGATTGGAAAATAAACGCATTTCTGGAGCAAACAGTTACTGAAGAAATAATGTGGGCCACTGTAACGTTAAGCAAAATCGATAGTTCAATAGCAGCGAAAAAGCCAGTTAGTTGGAGATGACCTACTAGTTATTGCAGAATATTTCAAAAACTGTTCCCCATCATTAAAAACTTTCAATTTAAAGCAATACTGTCACTTCAATAGGGGATCTATCGCTCTGAAAAGGTTAGTTACTCTGAACAGATCAGCTTACCCAACGGATGAAAAATTCTATTCTATGGGGATAACGCCAGTGACACCAATTTACTGCCGCCTGCTTTTGTTTTCAAAAATCGATCAAGACTACAGTTTCTGTGTTTGGGCGTGGTAAACATAGCACTAAAATCATTGGGTCCTGAGGGCAAGGGCAAAGACAAAGCTTTCTACAGAGTTTGTAATAATATGGGTGGAACAGAGTCGGTTAAGCATATTCTGTAGCATTGCTTAGACTTGCTCAAAATTCTTGGCCATGATTTCTTCAATGATATTATTGAGTTTGTTCTGGGATTGTGAGCTTCAGCTCTGGTATTCCTTTGCTTGCGGTACACACATACATATATATGCATATATATATATACATAATTGGTCATTACAATCTTCAGCGAGGATTGCGAAATTAGCTTCTCACACCACTTATGTGGTGCGATAGATTTTTGAGAGAAATTGCCATGAAAAGCAATTTTATTTTTTTTCGCAGAGTTTTTGCCAGAAATCTGCTGAGCAGAAGTCGCCCAAGAAATATTTTCTTATTTTCGTTTTGATATCTGACCTGGGGTTTGAACCGTGGCCTTACGTCTAATAGGCCAACGCTCTACCTACTAGACTACGGAGACCTCTCTTCCTTACTTGGTTATTTTCCTGCCTTATGCACTTTTCAATCACTATTCTTTGTTTGAGTCATTTAATACAGGGATTTGACTTGATCCACTTTTATAATGAAAGTTCTTTACCTATCTTCCCACCCTAACCTAACTTTTTGAAACAAGTGTGTTTAAACTTGAATAAAGGACTTTACATTTGACCCTCGCATAACATATTCAAAACAACAATTATTTGTAGGAATATTTTATAAAAGTCACGTTGAGAAATGCACTTTTTCTGTGTTTCTGCCAAATAAAGAACATCTAGGCGGGTTTAATTGATAAAAAGAAGGAAAGAAAAGAAATTTATTTATGCTTAAACAATAGAGAAATTGGAAATAAAAGAGAGAATAATTTCATTGTATTTCCTGTCTTGAATTTTTTTATTTTTTTTTTTTTTATTTTTTCATACTGTAGGTTACCCAGAAAATAGCACAAACGTAGTTCATTCATTAAATTTTTTGTTGTTTTTTTTTCACCTGAAATTTCATAAAGAAGAAAATAAAATATAATCAGACGTCGTATAATGAATAAATTCTTCACTTTCTACGAGCGTTTCTTTTCTTTTTCAGTCAGTTGTGTATTACAAATGAGGGGATTGCATGTGACAAGAATATTAAATTCGGGGGGAAAAAGAAATAAAATTTTCGTTTAATTATTATTAAACAATAAAAAAAACCGAAATATTTTTATTAAAAACTAAGGAAAACAAATCAATAAAGTTTGTTGAAGAAACTTTACTTAAATGGAATTTAGGTAAAGGAGTCGTCACACGTTAACTGTGTGATGCAATTTAAAATATTGTATGGAAGACCTTTAAAACGATTGAAGTGTCAAATAATTTTGTTATTTGAAAATATTTTAATAAATTAATAATTAAAATGTTTTAAAAATTTTAAATTAATATTTATGCTTCTGTTAAACAAAACAAAAAGAAAAAAAAAACCACACATAAAATAAAATTCAAAAATGTGGGTCAATTTTATGTTGTCTTTTGAAATTTTATTTTGGCCATTGATCTTTATTGCATAGACAGACAAGACAGTTTAATGTTACAATATCATCGTATACGTACATACGTATGTACGTATTCACCATCACCAAACATATAAAAATTCAATTATTTGAAGAAGTCAATGAAATCGATTGCATTTCAACAATTATCTTCACAACAATTGCTTAAAGTGTACATATCTACATATCTATGTATGTACAGTGCGTGTATGTTTTGTATGAACAGTTTTGTTATTCTGAAACGTTTCTATTCACTTTTGATCTTCTTGTATTATTTTACAAACGAAAACGACTCTGATGATAATAATAATGATGATGATGATGGCAAAGATGATAGCTATTCATTGCTCTAAATTGTTTCAAAAAAAACGAAGCGAATCCGCAAAGTAAATATCAAATCAATTATAGACAAACTAAACGAAATATTCAGTTTTTTTTGAAGGTTAATTGAAAGTATTTTTAATTTTTTTTTATTTTGTGTTCAATTTTGTTTCGCTTTATTGTAGTTTTGACATCTTTTGGTAGCATCATGTGTGTGTTTTTTTTTGGACATTAAATACTTGTAGCTTAACGGCCATTAAAAGGGAAAAAGATGGTAAACGTTGTATTGTAGACAAACAAAATAACCTTCAAAATCATTTTTGTTTAACAAAATTCGAAATGCCAAATCAAAGAAATCGAAACATGTTAAACTAACCGGACAACAGCTAGAAAAGATAATCAATTGATTAGGAAACAAAGTGTACAATAAAGTGTCCATAATTAATACATAATGGAATAGGAAATCAATCAAGAAGAATATAAAAAATATTTCGCTAGAATTCTTCTTTTTTCTTTTCTTTTTTATAGAGCCTTTTTTAAGTCATTCGTTATTTCTTAAGTCTTACAAGAAGATAATTACGGCTAACTCTGCTCTCTTCCCGTGAATCCATTACGAAGAATGGCATCACGACCAATTCAAATAAATGTTCTGCTATGACCTTTGTTCATAAGACCTCTTCAAGCTTGCAATCTATGTACTTGGGAAAATTATGGCAGGAGGCACAATTCCGCGTAATTTCCAAACATCAAATCCCTCATAGCACTACGTTAGGCCCAATGCTTTGTGGCGGGACCTACAGTTTAAAATCGATTCCGAACGACAAATTTTTGAGGAACTTTCCACAGCAATTTTATTTACTCTCAGAGTTTTTGCTACAAATCTGCTGAGAGGAAGTCGCCGTAGAAATATTTTTTTCAGTTTTCGTTTTGTTCGAAATATTTGGACAGGGGTTTGAACTACCGCCTCGCATCTTATAAGTCGACACAATGCCTACTGACTACGAACCCACCGACTCAGTTGGATATAACGTGTCCTCGCATAACGTATCCTCCTGTGATATGCAAACATTTAGTGAGCAAGTCTTAGGACGCGACCGGATTTTATGATATACAGTGGTGGCCTTATAATTAGAAACGACTTGGCAACATGTATGTTTGTTACCGTATTCAATTAAATTTTTGAGCATGACAATGACCCAAAGCACACTTCAAGGTTAGTGAAGTGTTGGCTTTCGGGTCAAAATATTGACGTTCTGGACTGGCCACCCCAAAATCCTGATCCCAACCCAATTGAAAATGTAGTGGCAATTGTTAATAGAGATCTTAAGGACAAAAACCTTCGAAAAAACGATAAATGCTTTCAGCTGGTGCAACTAAGTTGGCAAAACAGATCCGTACAAACATGCCAACGTTTGATACAAATTTTGCCGAAAAGACTTGCAGATGTTGTTCAAAACAAGGTCTATCCGACAAAATATTAAAGAATATGCCCATTAAATGTGAATATATTAAGATATTTTTAAGCTGTTTGTAGAAATATTTTTTGTTTCTAATTATATGACCAACCTGAAATTGGCATTTTTTTGTTTTTTGCTAATTTTTTTTAAAACTGATAATGATGCTGTGAATTTTTTTATTATAAACATGAAGCTAATTTGTTTAATTGCTTATTTAGCTATTAATTTTAAAGTGAGTAACAAAAGATTTGAAAATAAATTAACAAACATACATGTTGCCAAGTCGTTCCTAATTATAATGCCACCACTGTACATCCTAGATAGGTTTTTAGTTAAAATAGGCATATAGTCACTACAGACTACTCTCATTATAATAATTTGTCAGCGGCCTAAAATAAAGAAAATCGGGAGTATTTAACCCACTCTCTGTCTTATTATAAGCAGATCAAAACAATAAGCCTGTACGGGGATCTAGTCTTTCTATCTCGTAATGGGATACGTCTGTTATATAACAAAAATAGTTGCCAATTGAAGCTCTTTGTGATTTGCAGGTTTTATCGATTTTTATTTTATTTGTTTTTTTTTTATTTTGTTTTTTTTTTTTTTATTTTTTGTGCTATTAAAACAATTCACTTGGAAGCAATGTTTATTTAAGTCTTACAATTTTATAGGCTCTCAGGAAATTTTTATTAAATTTTAAACATTAAAAAAGACAAATTTATTGCCACTTTAGAGGAGTTTTTTTTTCTTTCAATTTTCCAAACCAACACTTAAAATGAAAAGTGTTTAGAAGATAAAGGCTGTTAAAAATAAATGTAAAAAAATCATTGTAGAATTTTACTACTACGCGATTAATAAGATTCGTTATGGACTCCAAATCGTAAATCATTATTATCGTTTCCAAACTTATTACCTTATAATAGACAGCAAGCAATTAAACAAATGATTAATAATCGTATAATAAAAGTATTATATTATATTGTTATATATGCAATTACTGTTTAATTAATACAATACATAAGATAGTTCCTTTAATAATTATATTTAAAACCTAGATTCACATTTCATTTCGCACCCATAATTTTGAAATTAAATGAAATGTATACTTAAAACAAAAAATATGGTAGCATGCCACCATACAAATTGTAATTTCTTTATGTCTTATAATGAAATTATGGTCACCATTGTCTTACATACACTCTATTTTAAGTGTAATTACATGTTTATTTGTTTGTTTGTTTTTTTTTTTTGTGATAATTAAATGACAGTTTATGTCATAAGTGCTGCGGATATTGCGCATGCTTAGACCCTAATAAAACACAAACTGCTTTCGAGCTTTTAAGTAATTTGAATACTATTTTAAAAGTGTTTAATTTATTAACAATTAAAACATAATCACTTGTCAAACGAATGTCATCTTTAAATGTAATGGCATGTGGTGCAAATGCCGTAGTTGTAAAATTTAGAGTACGTATTAATTAAGTTTTGATTGCTATCACAAACTTTTTAATACGTTTCATGTGTTTGAATTTGAAAATGAACGTTTGCTTAACCTTATTGTTCATTACAACCTTTCAGTCAGGATCATTACAACCCTAGTTTCTCCCACCATCCATGTTATGTGTGTTAATTTTTATCCATAAGTGTCAAGACATACAGTTTAAACTCGATGCTGAACAAGAGATTTTTGAGAAACTTTTCATTGGAATTTAATTTATGCACAAAGTTTTTGCCAGACGATATTGCTGAGAGGAGGTTGTCGAAAGAAATATGCTCTATTGTTCATTATGTTCAAGATGTCTGAGCCAGGGGTTGAACTACGGGCTCTCGTTTACTAAGTCAACACACTGCCCCGACTAGACTACGCCATAATCAATTACACCTACTATTCTGGGGAAATTACATCTGCGACCAAACCCAAAAAGTTCTTGTATTCATAGAGAGGTCAGGTTAACGGTGTTATTGCCTATGTAGATTCCCTGGCCCATTTTTACTGTGTTCGGGCATCATTTACATTCGTAGGGCATCATGATCTACCTCAGTTCAAAGCACTCGTATCAAGTGACACATACATAACATACACAACTGGCCATTACAACCCTTCAGTCAGGATTACGGCCTAGCTTCTCAACACCACTCATGTTGTGTTTGTTAATTTTATACATGAGTGGCGGGACCTACAGTTTAAAGTCGACTCCGAACGACAGATTTTTTGAGAAGCTTTTCATGGCAATTTTTACTCTCAGAGTCTTTGCCAGAAATCTGCTGAGAAGAAGTCGCCAAAGTAATATTTTCATATTTTTCATTTTGATGTCTGACCTGGGATTCAAACTCGGGCCTTTCGTCTAATAAGCCAACACACTACCTACTAGACCACGGCGACTTCCGTATCAAGTGACCATAGTCCGTTAATGAGAAGCTTAGTAACTACCTTAGCTAGCTTACGAGAAGAGTTTTAAATTTAAAATGTAACATATAAAGCTTTCATTTGCTATAACTAGCAACAGATGCTAATCTCTCTGAGACTGATCCCACAATAAATTCCTTTTTTATTCCTTTACATGAACCAGTCGCCCAGGCAAGCAAGGGTAACAACAAAAAAAAAAAAAAATTTTTTTAGCATTTTTTTTTTGGTAAATTTTTCGTGAAAAAAATTCTTATTTTAGCAAAAAAGATTTTGAAAATTCTAAAACTAATATTAATTCATATATATATATATTTTATTTATTTGATTTACTTACCAACAAGTATGTTATCCTCATAATTGTTTATTTTTTTTCAACTAAAAACTATAAATTTGTTAACAAAGTATTTTCCGTTAAATTCACAGTTTGTTTAAATATTTTTTAAATTATTATACGCTTAGCTAAAAATAAATAAAATAAAATAAATTATAAAATTTTATTAATAAAAATTCGATTTTTTTTAATGATAACAAATAAACAATACGTAATCGCAACGCTTTGGAATTTTTTTTCACTACGTGTGTGTGTCATTTATTGGTACAGCACGTAACAGCTGTTAAGTTGTAAACATCCTTTGAAAACTTGTTTTAAACATTTCTGATTTTCTCTTGTTAATTTGCAATTTTTTTTTTCTCTTTTTCTTTTGCTTTTTTTTAATATGATTTTCTTTATATAATTTTTGGCGTTTTTTTTACAAATTTCCTTTTCATTTATTTTTTGTCATTGTATGTAAATAGTGTTTCTATTTTTTTTTTTTTGCCTTTTTATTGCTTTACAATTTATTCACAAAAAAAAAGATTTTTTTATTTAAAAAAAAAAAGACACTCAGTCAGTCAGTGTGTACAAAAAAGTAAAATAACTTTCGCGCCCACTGGCAGAGCCAGCATTTCTTTTCTTTATTTTTTTAGAGAATTTTTTTTTTTTAAATTTTTTTTTCATTTGTTTTTGAGCGCTTGGGCGCTTGAAGTATGAGTTAAAAATTTTGAATATATTTTTGCACACCTTCGGTATTGTTTTTTTATTTTTTTTGTTTCAAAAACAAAAAACCTCACTTAACCAACGTAAGAAAGAAAGCAGAAACGCGACCGAACGTCAGTAAAGCTAAAGTTAAACTAAATTTGTTAAAACCGAAATTTCCATTAAGCCAACATTGAATGGCTCACAAGAAGACTCTGCACAAAATAAATACAAACAAAAACATGAAACAACAACAATAAAACGATAATAAAAAGACAACAATAACAGTAGCAATAAGTAAATGCATAGAGACATCGTTTGTCTGTCTGTCCTTATATCAACGTATTTCGCTGGTTCAGTTGTTGCTTGGCACCAGCAACATACGTACGTACTAATAATCATCAAGTGAAGTATTGAAGAAGCAACAACTTGTTTGAGACAAACTAATACCATACAAACATCATCACTCTTACTGCCGTATATCATTATTATTTACCGGCAGTATGGCAGTTATCATAGCAAACACTGACTGACTGTATTTAGTTGGCAACAATGTTGTCGATAACAATTATCGCAATAATGATGAGTTTAAAGGCAACACTTAATTCAGTGTTGCTAACGTTGTCGTCGTGTATTTAATACTGCCGTTGCCAACAATGTTATAAACATAGTAGTGGTGCTTAATGTTGCTGGCAGTAGTAGTCCATACCAGAGATCAGCAATGAGTATTCAAAAAGATGAGTAGAATCGAATCATATTCATAATTTCTGATACTTATACGCATTCAATACGTATTTTAATAACATGGAACCTCTACTCATTCAAAGTTTGAAGTGTGCTCATCATATTCATACTTGACAACATATTCAACATTTACAAGAATCATGAAATAATTATTATTCGCTTACGAACACTAAAGTACTCAATAAATGGCTGTGTGTTTGCTCTGCTTGCTGCTCTGTCTTTTTGCTTATGTGTCGAGTCACTCGAGTATGAATTCGAATTATAAATTCAAATGAGTAGGCTTATGCATCAAACATATTTCGAATGGTATGAGTTTGATATCAACGTTGTACGCATACTCATTGCAACCTGTACACTTATAAATCAACGTTGTAGTGAGTACGAATGAATCAGACGAGTTAAATTTTGAATATTGTTGACTCACTTACATATATTCAAAATTTCATGAGTGCTTATGAGTAGCGAAAAAACGATACATTGCTGTTCGCTGGTCCATACCATAAGCATTGAGAAGAAATTAAAGCAGAAAGCATTTCTTATGCAGAGATTTGTTTATAAGCAATATTTTGCTTTCAAATAAACCACAAAAATGCAATAGTTTTGAGAGTGCTTACCTTCTTGAACGTACTAATCTAGCAAATTTTCATTTAATTTATTTCAACATCTAATATATAAAATTCTCATGTCACGGTGTTAGTGGTTAAACTCCTCCGAAATGGATCTACCGATTTTCATGAAATTTTGTATGCATATCGGGTAGATCTGGGAATCGGACAACATCTATTTTTCATATCGCTAAATGTTAAGAGGACGTGGCAAATCGTTAAAATTGAATATATAGGTACATATTGATCGTAGACGAATAAAATTTGGTGGGTGAGTTCGTAGAGTCAATATCGACAATCCCACCAAAAATAGGCATGACAACCCTCCCCCTTCAAGTGATACCTATAACTCTTAAACTACTGAACCGATTTTAACCATTCTTTTTTTGTTCGAAAGCTTATCAGTTTTAGATGGTTAAAAAATCGATATAGCAAAAAGTAGGCGTGGCAAACTTTTAAAATTGCTTATTTAAGGACATAGTAATCGTAGACGAATGCAATTTGGTGGGTAAGTTCGTAGAGTCGATGTCGACAAACTCACCAAAAATGGGCGTGGCTAACCTCCTCTTTAAGAGATACCTATAAGTCGGCTAATTCGATGGTTTATAACTACATATGTACATATATAACATGTATGTCCGTTAGTTTTTACTTTGGAGCGAGTACAACAACTACAACTTCGTCAGCGCTATTACAATAAATATATAATGTGACCTGTTTTGGCCAATTAAAAAAACAATTTTGGGCGGGACGAAGTTTGCCGGGTCAGCTAGTTTTCTATAAAATCCTTAAATTTAAATCAAAATTTTATTATTATTGCCTTTGGGGGCCTAAAAGCAATGAAACATATTGTAAAGCTGAAAAGCATGCCACATACAATTACAATTTATTTAGTGAATGATCAATTTACAATTTAAAATTTAATTTCTTTTCAAATTCTCAATACAACAATAATTGATCAATAATTCAATGAAAACCACCAACAAACTGCTGCAGAGGCCAATTATCAAAATGGTCCAGACAATAATTAAATCGCCTTCCTTTAAATCTTCATACGTTTTAAAACGGTTTGAATCTCTTAAAGAGATTTCGTTCAATTTCAGCAGATCACCAAAGATTTGACGTTGCCATGCTTCAAGTAAGCCAATCGTATGTATTCTGTTTATGAATAAATTCAAAGGTTCCAACAAAACCGAATTAGGTTCTAACGGTATGGTGTACAGAGTCAAATTTCTAATATTCAAAGCGCGATTAACACAGAATGACCGCTGAGCATGATACTGTTGGATCTTTTCAAAGATATTCCATAGGGAAGTGGTAACCGAATAGCCATATGTCAGGTTTAAACTTTGACGATGTTTATTAAACACTGTGGTACTATTGGTGACCTTAATAGTTCCTTTCATTTTTACGCGGAAAACGTAAGCGTCTGAACCGAAATGATTGATATCCAGCTGGTCCATCAGAATCTTTTGGCCACTTTGTTGCAACTGTTCAAAGGTAGCGATTTCCGATTGATAAGGTGGACTAGTTATCAGTGTTTGTAAGTGGGCCGAGAACATAGTGCTTATATACAAACCCATTACAAATAACAGCACATAAGTTAGACGTAGACTTATCAGGTAAGAGTTTTTCAATTTAAACGATTGACCCAATATGCCGGGTATAATTTTATCGCTCATCATTAGATTCAACCAAAGCATTTGATCGAAAAATAGCTTTTCTATCACCGTATGCAATACAGAGAACATAATTGCAAAGGCAAAGATGAGAAAGCCAATTTCTGGTGTAAAAATAATTTCAAAGACTTTACTGATTTTCATTCTACGGGCACAGGGTATCATTAACATCCAATCTGCTACTTCTACAGGATCCGAAGAACGTAACGTATTATTGTTTTGGTTATCCAAAGGACTAATACTCATGGGTAAATCCAATTTGCCATGTTCGGCCATATCGGCAATTATGGAAAAATGTATAGCCTTTTTGGCCTTTGGTGTGAATGCCAACTTCAAAGTGGCATTAAAAAATTCCGCAAACAGAGTCACCAGTTTCACCACATAACCGGTAAACTTTAATTCACCGTTCGCATCCTTAAACATCAGAGAACGTGGCACAATTTGATCCAGCATTGTTAGCAAAGTTTTACCTTTCATATTCTGCCAGTAACAGGGGAAATATTTTCCCTTTACTTGACTAAAATTTTTCAATTCATGAAAATGATAGGCGGGATACACACTCAATTGCAAGAAATCCGGTGGAGGTTCAGTTAGTGACGAGGTATTTAGAAAATGTATTAAAGCAAGTGTGATTTTACTATCTCCGCATGCTTTTAGGATAACCTGTCTTTGTTTCAGTTCATCATTGGCATTTACAAAAATCATTAGAATTCTTATTTGCCGCATAAAATTTATAGTGCGCACCAATAGTTGCCAGGCCTGCCAATGAAAACGTTCTTCCATAATAATAACTGCCATTATTTCACGATTGTATTTGACTCGATAGTAAAATTCCGGGCCTTGGGTTAATATAACTTTAGGTTCGGCTAAGGCATAAAGCAGTTCTAGTCTGCTATTCGGCGTTTGGTGGTAATCCACAATTAGTAGGCCATCGTAAGACTGTTGCTGTTTGATTTCTTTTAACAATTTTTGATAGAAATTAATGCCTTTGTCCTGCTGTGGAAATGGCCATTGCGGCACTAAAAATCCGGTGATTATTTTAATACCAATTAAGAACAGAACAGAACGCTTGCAACTTAACATTTTAAGTGTTGAAATTTCTTTGAAAACATTTGAATTTGTAGGAAATAAAAGCCTTTTTTTGATGGGTAACAACAGGTGCTAGTGAAGGTTAATTAATTATATTTATGTGGCCTTTTACCACAAGCATCTTCGGTTTGTCTTTAAGCGCTTTAAACGGGAATGTATCCTCTCCATAATAAATATTAGTATGGCCAGTATCATTAAGCCCACATACATTTCAAAGACCAAATGTAAATCCTTTACGGTAAGAGCACGTCCTTCTGTGGCCTCAATAGTCGCGTTACATAAAAAATTATTACTATCAGCCATCATATCCAAGTAATTAGATTGAAACCAATGATTAACTAAACCATGATCTTGAGCAGCCATAATAAATTTGAATACCACTGGGCGATAAAACGAATTCACATCCATGGGAAAACTCAAAAGAATATGACTAAAGAAACAAGCATCTTCGGAGTACACAAAAAGCTTATCCTTCAAGTTACTCTGCTGATTGTGGAACAAAGACTGCCAATGTATGTTACTGGTGGGGTATGCGTAGCTGGTGTTTAGGCTGCTTCTCATATAATTATACTCATCGTAGGAGGCAAGGCGATATAAAAGTCTGAAATTTACATCGGCATCACCAAAGTAAGTTAGCTCGTTGTCGGATAACAAAGTGTAGACGTCGTTAAGGTAAAGATCTTCAAATGTTCTCAATTGCGGCTGTTTAAATGGACGTGTAAGGAAACTTTGCAGGAAAGCACCATATATAAGGCTAAGATAGAGACCCGTTAACGATAGTAGAACGTAAATAAATTTTGTAAAAAATCCAGCCTTACGCCAAACCTTAAATGGTTGCCCCAGTATTCCGCGTAAGGCTACATCGTTTAGTATGAAATCGGGTAGAGATAAAGCTTTTCGTCTTTTCAAATTAAGCAACAACGTAAACAAATACAAATTCAAAATGCTAATCGAGCTCAGTTCAAAGTTCATCAAATAAAAGAAGACTCGACTCAAAGGCATATTCTTAGCCACGGGTATCATTAGGCAGGCATTTATCACCTGAAATGGATATGAATAGTACAATAACTGTTTGGCATTTATGATGGGCGCTAAAGTAGCTGGTAAATCGAGAGTATTATTCCATGTTAACGTCTCCAAATCACCATAGAATAAGACATTGCCCTTTTTAACAGGAAACGGAAATTTTAAAGTTGCATTTAACTGTTGGGCCAACAAATGCATAAAATGACCCACATAGCCGGATATTTTTACGCCCTCATTCTGGCTGTCAAGCAAAAATGTACGCGGCATAATTTGATCGGGCAATGTATAGAAATCATGTCCCATAAGGTTCTTTAAATTATTCGGATATATATCTTCTTTTGAGACTTTATGCAAATATCTTCTGATCATTTGAAATTCCGGAAAAGGTTTGTAGCCATACAAATGCAAGGTCCTAGAGAAATCCTTGAAAATCACCACAACATTTAAGGATTTCTTTTGACGGCAATATTTTAAAAATTTCTGCAATTCAGGCAAAATATTTACGCTTTCATTGTGATTTATAAAGAAAATCATTTTTGTATCTCTGATGCTGCGCAAACTGCGAAAATATGCATTCAGTTCAATGGCATAATTTAAGTCGAGTCCCTTTAGGCACACCAAGCTTAATATGTTGGTGTTTAGGTATTCTCTTAAAAGCCATGTTGCTTGAAGGTTTTCTATAATCACTGTCACATTCAATTGCTTTACATACAAATCCAATTCACCACAATTGCTAACAGTTTTGTCATATTTAATGACAATCGTATGTATATCAAGTGTTTGTTCTAGGCCTGAGATTAATTGTAACATTTGAAATTCCATTTCATTTTCATTTCCTTTAATTTTTAAAATTTCTTCACTGCAAATGCCTTGGATTATTAGAAAACTTATAAGAATTTCCAAAAACATTTTCTCTAACTAGCTGCAGTTCTATAAGTAAGAAGCACTTTAAAAGACTATTTACAAGGGCTGGTCGGCACACTTTATTTATAGCTTTGAATTTCAATCTAAATGCTAAGTAAGTTTCCTCTACAATAGGCCTACATTTTATCTGATAAGATTTCTTTTGTATTTTATCTTTACTTAACCAACTCAACGCCTATGCACAGAATATTCACAGTCATTCTATGATGACAAAGGTTTTTAGAGAATAAAATGGCTTGGAAGGCTATTTAGTTAATCTGTTGTAATCACCATTGAATTTAAACTATTTTTCACTTTTCAAATTGTTGTATGGCCTGCAGCACTAGTCACGATTTTAAAGGCCATTTGTAGGCAATTGATGTCTAGTTTGCATACCTAGAAAAGTGGTGAAACAAAAAAAAACCAACAAGATGTGAGAAATTTTAATGACTGACACAAATAGGGATTAAATAACGAGCCTTTGGCTTTAGTCATTATCATTTAGTCATTATTTCTCAGATAAATTTCTTCAATCCCTATCTGATATAAATGACTGGGGGATCAATATCTTCCCCTGCTTGTTCCCTACAGATGGCACAGTCCTTGGTTTGATTCAAGCATCTATGTCCTATCTTGAAAAAGTAGACTCCCTGATATACGCCAATTACAGGTGTATAAGTCACCGTAGTGTAGTAGGTAGTGGGTTGTCTTATTAGATATGAGTCCACGGTTCAAACCAGGTCCAGACATCTGCAAGAAAAGGAAATATGAAACAAATATTTCTTCGGTGACTTCCTCTCAGCAGATTTCTGGCAAAAATTCTGAGAGTAAATAAAGATTGCTATGAAAAGTTTCTCAAAAATCTATTGTTCGGAGTGGACTGTAGGTCCCGCCACTCATGTATCAAATTAACATACACAACATAATTGGTCGCTAGGTTAGGTTCGCTCTCTGGGGGCGATTCAATAGTTGGTCCTGACCCCCCGGTCTGCCACCTCTACGGTCTCATTAATGGATGCGTCGGGGAGGAAGAGCAGAGACGTTGGGGGAACGGATCGGGTTGTTTTGTCTCTAGATGTCTATGGCCTGCTGTGGACAGTAAGAGAACAGGTTGGCTGCTGGGCTTAGATAAGGCCAGCTTAAGGTTGGTTGTCGGGTTTATCACAGGGCACTGCGAGATTAGGTCGCTGACGCTGACTATTGCAGGGCATGCTGCGATGAGGAGGAGTTGGAGACTATCGAACACCTCCTCTGTAACTGCCCAGCCCTTGGTAGGTTGAGGCTGAGGACCCTTGGCAGGGCCTTCTTTGAGAGTTTGAACTCTTGTGTCGAGAGCCGACATCAAGGTTCTCCACAGATTCATTAGTGGCTTAGGCTGGTTGCGAGGCGCTAGGGCTTTATCAGGGTAGTCGCCTTCTCCCTTCTTTGTTGGGTCTATGTGACCCCTCCGCTTCCCATTCTCCCTCTCCTATCTCCTCTCCTTTATATCCTATTCCCTCTCTTATCCTTTCTCTTTAAGGACGTTGTACAATCGGTCAATTCGACCTCCGGGTACTGTACTTGTCTTAATTGACAAGTACACGTCCGCTAACCTAACCTAACCTAACATAACATAATTGGTGCGAACAGCTAGGTCGTAATCCTGACTGAAGGGTTGTAACGACCAATTACATATACATGTATGTATGTATGTATATATGTATAAACTAACACTAGTGCTGCGTTTAACTTGTATCCACAGAGATATTGCCGAACAGTAAGTTTGAAGAAAGTTTCTTACCAAATTGTAGGGTTTCCTTAGTTGCAACGTTTAATTTTTTTGAAAACATTTTTGTACACTTCAAAATACGAAAGTTCCTACATCTTTGAGCACACCTTGTAAGCTTTACACAAGAATATACGGCCATTTATCATAACCCACTTATCATTTCATTTATCATTGATCATAAAGTGCCTTCAGTCTATTTGTTGTGACACATGCTACTTGAAAGCTTGAAACAGTTCTTCTGGAACACAATGTTTTTGTGGTACTATTGTAAGTAAATAAGCGGCATGTGAAGGCGTGAAAGTAAAATTATTATAAAAAACTGTTAAAAGAGACTACAAAGGAATTAATGGTTAGAAAACCTTATCTAAATCCTATCGAAAATAAAGCTTTCGAAAGCTTTGAAGCAAATTCTTGAGTACATTTTTCCTTTCTTTATGGGGTTTTTCTTTAGTTTGGTAGTAGCAAAGGAAGCCTGGCAACCTTTAACCTGAAATCATTTCTTGTGTTTAATACCACAACTTCAATCAATCCTACAATTGTTTTCTTTGTTTTTCCTATTTTCCCTTATCTCACTGTTTTTCTTTGATTTCAAGTTCATTTGCCCATTTGATGACCCTGAATGGAGAAACATAATTTCTGCAAAATTACAACGTTTAACGTTGTTGTTGTTGTTGTTGCTGTTGATGGCTGATGGCTAGCAATGAAACAACAACAACAAAAAATTTTGTTATTTTATAGCAATTTAACAACATTTCAACAACTGTTGTTTTTAGTGTTAAATTGTTAATATTTTGTATGTTTTATTTGTTGTTTTTGGTTTTTTTATTTCGACAAAACAAGGTCTTTTAAAGAATTCATTTAATTAAGCCTTAATTATTGTAAAATATTAAAATTTTTTCGTTTATTTATACTCGAAAAACAATTATTAAATTGGATTAAAAAAAGGTTTTATTATTTGTTTTTGTTTTTATTTTTTTTTTAATTTAAACTGATTAGTTTGGCATTTAACAAAACAACAAAAACAGGGAAAAATAATACAAAAATATTTTTAAACATACTCATGCTCTTGCAATAGCAATAACAACAATGCATATATGAATATGTACGTATGATTACAATAATAAAAAAGATAAATTGTAATTTTTTTTTTGGTTATTATTAGAGAGAATTAATGGAAAAAAAACAACACCAAACCTATGAAAACATATGTATCATGCAACGACCACTAGAAGACCTCACAAAACGGTTCATCATTCATTTATCTTTTTGAGCGTTAACTGAACTGTTTATTGTTCGATACAAAAGCCGTTCATAAGTGGATGAGTATGTTAAACCGAGTAACCGTAATTACAGGCTTTGGTCACAAAAATTCCAAAAAAAAAAAAATAATAAATGATTTGTAAAGTTCATACGAGGTCCAGGCCAATTTAATAAAGAAAATGCAAGAAAAATGGAAAAAACAGTTTGAGGTCCATAGAGCCATCCATGTTGACTAAGCTTCCTATAATTTTCGATGTTAATGAAAGTCATTGTAGTCGCCGTAGTCTAGTAGGTAGTGTGTTCGCTTATTAGACGTAAAAGCCCGGGTTCGAGCCCCAGGCCAAACATCAAAACGAAATATGAAAAAATATTTCTTTGGCGACTTCCTCTCAGCAGATTTCTGGCAAAAACTCGGAGAGTAAATAAAATTGCCATGAAAGAGTTTCTCAAAATCTGTCGTTCGGAGACGACGTTAAACTGTAGGTCCCGCCACTCATGGATAAAATTAAGGCACACAACATGAGTGGTGTGAGAAGCTAGGCCGTAATCCTGACTGAAAGGTTGTAATGGCCAATTACGTATGTATGTATGTAATGAAATTCATAAACCATTAAGACAACTTCTTGCCTTCTCCGGGTTTTAAAGGCTGTAATCGACTACTTTAACTAATACACCGCGACAAGTTTATAGAAAAAAATGATCAAATTCGTAAAATAGCAATCATTAACAGACTCTATTTGCTATTTTCATCGTCCGTTCGAGTTCGTTCTTCTTCGCCTTGTCTATGAATTCCAGTCAAGTGCAGCTGTTGTCAGATCTATTTTGGTTTTGTGCAATGTTCTTAAGCCAGTTCTGTTTGCTTCTTAGGATATCAAGTACCAGACGGATTGCCTTGGCAATGTCCATTCGTCTTTGCTGGATCCTGTCGTTGCCTAGAAGCTATTCAAAATTATTTTCAGGTACCTGCTGGTTAACCCTTGTAGAAGATACATACAAACATAAATGCTCATTACAGCCCTTCAGTCAGGATTTCGATCTAGTTTCTCACACCATTTATGTGTTGTGTGTTAATTTTATACATGAGTGGCAGGACTTACAGTATAACGTCGACTCAGAATTATATTACTTATATTATATTTTACTGTCAGAGTTTTTGCCAGAAATCTGCTGAGAGGAAGTCTCCGAAGTAATATTTTTTTTTTCATATTTTCTTTGATGTCTGACCTGAGATTTGAACCGTGACCTTACATCTAATAAGCCGACACACTACCTACTAGACTACGGTTTGTAGAAGATAATCTTTTGGAAAAAAATCAATGAAAATTATTTCCAAAAACAGACGCCCTAGAATACCTCGGAGTTGGAAGTCGCTTTGTCTTCTTCGCAATTGATTTATTGCTTGGATTAAACATTAATTCCTACAGTTGGTTGATGTTAGATTTTCCAAATGAAGTCATGGCATTTCATTACTCAGATCATGTAGATGATCCTTTGAGAAAAAAGAAATTCCAACACGGCTTTTTGAGCCTAGATTTTATAAAGTCTCCGCCACTTTTCATCAACAATTGCCTAACTTTTGAACCTGCCTCGTATGTTTCAAAATTTTTCCTAACAAAATAGCTGCAATTAAAGGCATTTTTCCACATCATCTCTATACTTAAGACCCAACTAGACCAGACGCATTATATACTGCCCTTTAGTTACCATAAATATTGAAATCATATTTTACTGCCATACTTATTGGAATGTTATTATGAAATGTGTTTATTCAGTTCACTTAAATCTTTACTAAATCGCACAAGGCTGCAAAAGCTAACGCTTAACAGTAAATGTAACAAACAAAAAGAAAAAAATTAAAAAGATTATCGTGTTAAAAGTTACAAACAACAAAAAAAATAAAACAATAAAATAAATGCTCTTCTTAAAACGCCACCACTATAAATGATGATGATAAATTGGAGTCTGTTTTTAGTTGCCACAATGGGTTTAAGTAACAATCAAATACCACAGCGATTGTTAAAAATCCTTGACGAATTGTATGAACACCATCAATACGAAACATTGATTCTAATAAATAATGACAGCCAGCAGTTTGCAAATGTCAAAATGGCTTCAATACCGAAAATAATATTAAGCCAAGACGTTGAACATTCGTACGATAACTTTCCACAATTGAATACAAAATTTTTAATACTGTTCACATTAACAAATCACCACAGCTACACGCAAACTTTCAAAATTTTAACAAAATTTGTAAAACAAAATCCAAAAACTTTAAATATGAAAATCATCATAGCTCTTCTGGCTACTCAGACATACAGCAGAAATGATTTTCTAGAATACTTTACATATTTAAGGGATTTACAATTATACGATGCTGCCATAGTACCCATCAGTGGCCCAGACATTGAAATGTTCTACAACTACAGAGTAAAACCCTCATTGGAATTGATTGAAAGAAATTTTAAAACCATAACAGATTCTACGCAGATCTTTATAAATCAAATAGTAAACGTTAAACAGGCTGAACTGCTTACCTATCCGGATCAATTACAACCGCGTACATTACTACATTACGATGACAAAGGTGAACTTAAAATGCTGGGCTATATAGGCCGCTTAATAACAACTTATGCGGCAAAAATCAATGCCACCCTAAGATTTCCATTTCCGGTGTCAATCAATAAGCCCGTATTTTTTACCGATCTCTTGGAAATGACTTTAAATGGCAGTCTTGATATACCGGCCAGTTTGGCTTGTCCCAATGAAGTAGAGGCCATGAGACATTTCAGCAATTTCATCGAAGTGGGTAAATGGTTTCCCATGTTGCCTACTGCCGAATATCTAACGCCGTTAGAAATCTATTACAGCCTTTTACTTTCCGATTTGTTCATTATTTTTATTATACTCTTCATTATATTCACCATTTTACTCTTTGTCATACAAGTCTTATGCAATTTTAAGCTTCGCTCAAAGCGTACAGCTGTTGTTTGGCCACACCTTATAAATCAACAGGTTATATTAGGCCTATTGGGCTTGCCAGTGCAATGGCCAAGATGTCTTATGTTTTATAATTCGCATAAATTGTTGATAATTCTATTACAATTTACCGGCATAATGTTTAGCATTTTAAGCAGCACCTATTTGGCATCGAGCATTACCTCACCACCTAAACATACGGAAATCAATTCCTTCGACGAAATAAACGAGCGTGGCATGAAAATTCTTATACTGGATAAAGCTGACCAACTGCTGTCACTGTATTGGGGTGAAAAGTTTCTTTCAAAATACAATTCGCTTATCGTACGGAAGAAGAACATCACCGAGTTCATGTATTTACGCAACAGTTTCAACAAATCGGTATCGTTTGCTATTACAACCAGTTTGTGGTCCATTTATGAGAAACAACAGATGTATTTTACGGAAAAACTCTTTCGCCGCTCACCAACCGTGTACTTTAGCCGTTTGATGATTTACGCTTTACCACTGCCTCCGAATTCGATTTATGCGAAATCCTTGAATAAATTTATAGCCAATCTACAAGCTGGTGGTATTCTAAAATATTGGTTTGAATCATCGTTTTTCGACATGATAGCAACAGGCCATATGTCCTTTAAAGATATGAGCCATGCACACGATTATTTTCATGCAAAATGTAAGGATTTCCAATTGATTTGGTTCATATGCGCTGGTGGATTGCTAATTGCTTCGCTAGTATTTGTTATTGAGTTATTGGTGTTTAAAATCGAATCAAATAAAAATAATTCGAAATAGTATGAGAAAAACAAAGTGATTTTTTTATTAGCAAATCATGTGTTCTTAGACATTTATTTATAAGGATCACTCTTACGCCCGTTATGAAATATGTGCAGATTTTTTATAAGAATCTTAGCTTACATGCTTACAAAAACAATGTCTCTAATTTATTCAATAGACTGCGCCACTATACACTGTTCCAAATGAGTTGTGGTGTGGTGAAATGGTCAAAAGTGCTTGATTTGCTTGAACTTGTGTCCTTTTCAAATTTAAAACATTAATAACAATCCATCCATAGCATGTTCACAAAGAACATAGTTTCTAAACACGCATAGATGGCAACCCTTCCATAATAGAACCTTCTAAAACAACCAACTACGGGTTACAACTTATATACGTAGTAATTGATCATTACAACCTTTTAGTCAGCATTACGATCTAGTGTCTCACACCACTCATGTTGTGTGCTTTAATTTCATTCATGAGTGGCTAGCCCAACAGTTGGATATCGATTCCGAACGACAGATTTTTGATAACCTTTCTGCCAGAAATCTGGTGAGTGGAAGTCGCCGAAGAAATATTTTGTTTTGTTCAAGATATCTGGCCGGGAGTTTGAACCAAGACACCAAGTCTAATAAGCCAAAATACTATTTGCTAGACTGCAGCGACTTCATTACAACTTAATTAGCGAAACGGGAACAAAGCAATAAGATAGGCGCTGATGCCCAAATCACCATAAGTAGTGTTTTCATATTTTTTTTCTTTTCCAGAATTTTTTTGCTCTCGTCTGTGCGCTTAGTTGGTACATTCAGAGTTTCCATATATTACAACCACAGCCACGAACCCTATTTATTTTATACTAGCTAATACCCTGTTTGCTTCGCTACCCCCCATCGAAATTAAATACATAATAATTACAAAATTTATTTATTTAGTCATTAAATTATACAATTTTTCTTAAAGGTTTATCCTAAAATCATTTGATGAGAATATATTTCAATTAAATTCTAAAATAATACATTAATGAGCTATTTATTTCTTACTTGCTAAAATTTAAAATATACTTTTTTCTTACATAAATAATTCTTATTCTAATGCCTTGGGATACGCAATATTTTTTGTTTTTCCGTCTGGTACGTATACATATAAATCTGCGGGTATTTGACGTATGAGTGATATCCAATTAAATTAAGTTTTATACGGCAAAAAATCATAGAATTTTTATTGCATACTTGTCAGGGTAACTATGCGTATGAGTAATATATTACTTATGCAATTAAATATTAAGTATGTAGTATATGTGGGCATGGTGCCTCGCTCATTTAATATTTCAACATACAAAGTAGCCTATAACTCCTTCCAGACATACAGGAAGATATTGTGAAAATTTCGAGAAAATCGGTTCAGCCGTTTAGTCGTCTATAAAGTTCAAACATACAAACACACAAACATACAAACAAACACACATTCATTTTTATATAGAAGATTATTTTTATTTTATCCCAAAATACAAATACATTTTCCACTTTTTATCCGTAAATTATTAGATTAAGAAAACAAAACATATCGCAATTCATTGCAAAATATTTATTTTATTTTAACCTTCACATGATACAAAATAACCTTCTAAAGGAAAATGTCGTTGAACAATATTATTCCCAAGTTTACACTTTATAATAGGTCACTTCGATTATAAAAACCAATAAAGCAATTAAATTACAGATGCCATATAAAATCCATATCCACAATAAATCATGTACCTGCATCACCTCACCATACTCGTCAGCCTTACTCAAATCTCTGAATGATGAGTACTTTAAACGCACCAAAGTTAAGAAATTATTCTTTAGCCAATGATCCAGCAGACCTGTATCACGTATTTCCGTTATATGTTGATTGAATAAATCCTTATAAGGCAAACCAGGACGTAAAATTAAAGACAACAAGACCATTCTGTTCAAGCACAACTCAGTGGAGTAGTAAAATAATTTTCGTTGAAACAGCTTCTGCCTTTCCTTGAATACAATCCAACGAGTGTGTGAGACTGGATAAACGAAACGCACATCCATATTGTCTCGCAATTTAATAAAAGTATCAACCTTATCTATCAACTGAATTATATCTTGATTTTCTTTCCAATCTTCCGGTGATATGAGCCGGGCATCAGCCTCATATACAAGAATTTTGTAATTATTTTGTCGTATATCTTCATAAGTCACCATGCGTTTCTCCAGAGCAGGATGTACCAAATGGGTTTGTAGGTAGGCCTCGTAAGTGGTGCAAAGCAAAAGGCTGCTGTAGCACAACACAAAGCAAATGTATTGCATGAGTAATGTCGGTTTCTTGGGCATAACGAACGATTGACCCAAAAGGCCTCTTATGCTTTTATCATTAAGTAAAACTGTTATAAACGATAAGTGATTGATATTGCTAAATTGGCCGATGTTAAGTAAAGCTCCATACATAAAGCTATACAAAATGATAATAAGTATTGCTTTAAACTCGATTATATCAAAAAATACATGATAGGCTGGCCGCAAATGTGGCAAAGGTATCATATAACAATATTCCATAAACTCTAGCGGATATGAATGACTTGAGTTGGAATTTGCGTCAAGAGGAAACAATACGGCTGCTATATCCAAAAGGCCTTCGTTTGTTGTATTTATCAAATGATAGGGATATGAAGTCACACCCATTTTTATGGGCGGCACTATATGCAGTGTTGCATTTACACGCTCAGCAAATGTTGTCAAATAGTTGCCCACATAGCCAGATAGTTTTAATATGCCACGCTCATCGTAATACAAAATAGTACGCGGTGCTAATTGATCAGCTTCAGTGATTATTGTTTCGCCTTTAAAGTCAAGAAATGGATTCATGAATGGCTGGTGAATCAATTGCAATTGATTTTGGTAATCACATGTGTAGTAAGAATCTTCTTGACCAAGGGTGTCCAATGTTAGCAATACATTTTTAAAATAACCATTCTTGTGTATGGCAGAGCATACGTTTTTCATTTCTTCTTCGTTATCGGATTGGCACCAGATTATATGGCGCACATATTGATATGGTGTATCTAAAATGCTCGCTTCGTGTAAATAATTTGCAGAACAGGACAGAAGTAAAAACTCTTGGGAAAGTTTATGTTGCTGAAACTCTTGTGTTCCTAAACTGTTGAGTATAATAATGGGTTCGACAATTTTCCTTAAAGCTTCAGCAAAAATACAATCTTCCTCTGGGTTTTCATGCTGGATCAATAACATATAATCGTAGTGGTGGTCCAAATAAATTCTCTTTAAGAAATTCGAAAATTGTTTCACCAAATGCTCATCTCTCGCCAAAGTATGTTCATCAAAGAGCAGGATTTTATTTTCTACGAGTCCAAAGCAATTATGAATTAGACGTATACCCGCATAAAACAATAAAATTCTATTGCAATACATTACACAAATACTGGCTGGGGTCAATCGAATAACTGACACTCGTAATAATCTTTTCGAAACATTCAACTGCAATCAGAGCCTTAGCGAGTAACAGCAGTCACGTTTGAATGAATGGACATCCATTAAATATTCATAATTGAATATGTTTTCAGGTTGAAATATTTTGTAAAACATTTCAAATGATTGCTTTTAAATAAAACATTTGAATGCTAACATGAACTGTGTGGAGAAATCTAAACGGTGTTGCTCCCAAGTGCATAGAAAAATATTTTTCAATTTCATTTGTCCTGCCCTATAAAAGGCAATTTTGTTTCACATTAGCATTCACATCATATGAACAATTTTAAATTTATTGGATTTGAGATTGGAACTGAGGCAGGCACTGAATAGCGATGCCATATTGGCAGCTTGAGCAGGCATAGTTTGAAGAGAAAGAAATTCAATTTGTAAAATGTAAGCGACCTGTAGGGTGTCTAAGAAGTTCGTTTTAAACTTGCAAGAGTTGATAATAAGAACAATAGCAACACTTTTTATAGACAATCAATTCTCCACCAAACATCAGTAGCAATACGAACATACTGCATACAATACAACACCAAACCATCATGCGTTGGGCGCTTGATAGTCAGATTGATAAACATGTGTGTCAAAAATCACGCTTTCTAAACATCCAAAAAATGCTGTGAATCATGTGACTGGCTTACAATTTTCGTGAGTAAAAACCTTATTTCGCTCGAATTAATTTCTGCTATTTTTGTAGATGTAGATATGAAACTGAACTGGAAATATGTTTGATAATCCCTTGGTGCTACAAATTAAAATTCAAAACTTTTGTGTATCTGCCAAGGTTGTCGCCTAAAGTACCAGAGCAATAAAACTTAAAAATTTTTCCCTACACTTGGGAATCACTTCATGGGTATTTAACCATTAATTTAACAATTATTTAAAAACTATTTGAAGATTTAAGCAGTCCCATACACTGCTTAGAATTTAATTTCCGTAACTGTCAGTCACTTGTTATACTCTTGTAGGTACAGTACTTGTGCAATGTTTCTGAGTAAAATTCATTTCCTGTATATCGGTCTGTTTTCACTTTATTCTTGCCAAGGACATTTACAAGAATACTTTCAGTTCGATGAACATATTTTGGAAATCGATAACAGAATGGTGGTAAAATTTCTGAACTTCTTAAAAACAATTCACTTGGCCAACCACTATGATTATATTTTATTGGTCCAGGATGACACCACAGAGGAAGATTGTATTTTTGCTAAAGCTTTAAGGGAAATTGTCGAACCCTTTATTATACTCAACAGTTTAGGAATACAAGAGTTTCAGCAACATAAACTTTCCCAGGAATTTTTACTTCTGTCCTGTTCTGCAAATTATTTACACGAAGCGAGCATTTTTGATACACCATATCAGTATGTACGCCACATAATCTGGTGCCAATACGATAACGAAGAAGAAATGAAAAACGTATGCTTTGCCATACACAAGAATGGCTATTTTGAGAATTTATTGCTAACATTGGATACCCTTGATCAAGAAGAGTCTTACTACACATGTGATTACCAAAATCAATTGCAATTGACTCACAAACCATTCATTAATCCATTTTTGGACTTGAAAGGCCAAACAATAATCACAGAAGCTGATCAATTACAACCGCGTAGTATTTTGTTTTACGATGAGCGTGGCGTATTGAGACTCACTGGTTATGTGAGCAATTATTTGATAACATTTGCTGAACGCGTAAATGCTACACTGCATATAGTGCCGCCACGAAAAGTAGGCGAGACTATACATTTGCAGCAATTGGTAAATAAAACATTTAAAGGCCTTCTGGATATACCAGCTACATTGAGTCCTTTTAAAACAACTTCAGGCTCTTATTCATATCCGCTAGAGTTTATGGAATATTGTTATATGATACCTTTGCCACATTTGCGGCCAGCCTATCATATATTTTTTGATATTATCGATTTAAAAGCATTGCTAGTTATCATCTTGTATAGCTTTATATATGCAGCTTTACTTAACATAGGTCAGTTTAGCAATATAAGCCACTTATCGTTTGCAGCAATTCTACTTAATGATAAAAGCATAAGAGGCCTTTTGGGTCAATCGTTTGTAATGCCCAAGAAACCGACATTATTCATGCAATACATTTGCTTTGTGTTATGCTACAGCAGCCTTTTGCTGTACACAGCCTACCAGGCTTACTTGCAAACCCATTTGGTACACCCTGCTCTGGATAAACGTATGGAATCGTATGATGATATACGCCAAAATAAATACAAAATTCTTTTAGTTGAAAGCAGTGCAAAATATATTGCCACCGAAGATTGGGAGAATAGCAGAGATATAATTAAGCTGGTAAAGAATGCTGATGTCTATCGAGAGTTTCTTAAATATCGGGATAATATGGATGTGCGTTTTATATATGCGGTCTCGCGAACGGTTTGGATTGTATTCAACGAAAGGCAGAAGCTGTTTCAACGTAAATTATTTTACTTTTCCAATCAATTGTGTGTAGATAAAATGCTATTGCTGTCCTTACCTCTACGACCTGGTCTACCTTATAAGGCCCTCTTCAATCAACATGTAATGGCGGTACGTGATTCAGGTCTGCTGGATCATTGGCTAAAGAATAATTTCTTAACTTTGGTACGTTTAAACTACTCATCATTCCGAGATTTGAGTAAGGCTGACGAGTATGGTGAGGTGATGCTGGTACGTGATTTATTATGGATATGGATTTTATATGGCATCTGTAATTTAATTGCTTTATTGGTTTTTATAATCGAAGTGACCTATTATAAGATGTAACAAAAAAAAAATAAATAATAATAATAATAAATATGAATTAATTGTGAAAAGGACGATTGTAATTATTGTAGTCAAAAGCCCTTTTATTTGGGATAAATAAAAATCTGCACGTATAAAGTAAATTAATTTTATTCGAATACATTACACAGCTACTGGTGTCAATCAAATAAATGAGTTTAAAGAAATAAAAAATTTACAAAAATTCAATTGCAATCAGAGAGTGTCAGAGAGTGTATCAGCAGTCAACTTATAGCATATGTACATACATATGAATACAATCATTAAATATTTAAAAATGCAAATGTTTTCTGGTTTAGATATTTTGTAAAACATTTTAAATAATTGGTTGTAAATATTATAAAAAAAAACGAAACAAAACAAAAGTAACACGAATGAACAATTCATTGAATTGAATTTGTTAGGCCAATACGCACAGAGGGATCCATAAAAGCAAACAAATGTTTGTAAATTTCAGTTCTACTGCTCTATAGGCCAAAATGTTGGCTGCATACATTACGATTAAAGATATGTAAACATTTGAATTTTAAATTTACAAAAATTAAAACCGCTTTTTTCCATCAAGGAGCATATCAAGGAGCAAATTGTTTAGTGAACTAAATTTTTCAATTTAAATTCCATGTAGTTCTCTGTAACTAGTTACACATTTTATAGACAATTATTTCGCCAGCAAAAATCATTAGTGATACCAACATACATACAGCCTAAGATTCTTTCCAAATTCAAAAGAGATCATGCCAGTGTATAAAGCCCTCATATGTGTTGGGCGTAAGGATCTGATTAAACGATGTGTGTGAAGATAGATTTTAAAATCTATCTCTCCATGTTAGCTAACAGTGCTCTGTTATGTTATTAACGGAACTAACAGAGCTCTGTTATGTTATTAACGGAACTCTGTTAAATAATTAATTTAAAACTGGGAAAGAAAAACAGGAAAAATTAATTAAATTCCCGGGTAAAATAAGAAAGAAGTCGCCGTGGTCTTGGCTTATTAGACGAAAAGCCCGAGTTCGAATACCAGGTCAGACATCAAAACGAAAATATGAAAATAGTTCTTCGGCGACTTCCTCTCAGCAGATTTCTGGCAAAAACTCTGAGAGTAAAAATTGCCATGAAAAGCTTCTCAAAAAATCTGTCGTTCGGAGTCGACTTTAAACTGTAGGTCCCGCCACTCATGTATAAAATTAACGCACACAACATGAGTGGTGTTGAGAAGCTAGGCCGTCAATCTGACTGAAGGATTGTAATGGCCAATTATGTATGTATGTATGTAAAATAAGAAAAAAAAAAAACAAAAGTTGATAAAAATAAGTCCTATAGTTAATCACTGTTACAAAATATTGCGTAATAAGAACTACAATTAACAGATAAAAATAAAAAAAGATAAAATAAGTACCAAATTCGATTGACGCTGAAAAGGTACGTTTTCTTGAACTGAAGCAACTTATCAGTTCTTTGGTTAAAGCTGCTCGAAATTTAATAGAAGTCTCATTGATTGAGGAACTGTTAGCCAATATGAGTTTCTTATATATTATATAACTATTATGAATACATAGTACAATCGTAAATAAAAACGCCACTTACTTCTGCGATCGTACTCATAATAAACTTTCTTTTGTTCCATTAGCTTAAGTAAATACTTAAGCAAACTTATGTAAATACTTAAGCAAATACTTAAGAAAATACTTAAGCAAATACTTAAGCAAATTCTTATGCAAATACTTAAGCAAATACTTAAACTAAAGGAATTGGAATTGGAATAAAGGAATTGTGGAATAAAGGAATTGTGGAATAAAGGAATTGTGGAATTGTGGAATAAAGGAATTGTGGAAATGTGGAATAAAGGAATTATGGAATTGTGGAATAAAGGAATTATGGAATAAAGGAATTGTGGAATAAGGGAATTATGGAATAAAGGAATTGTGGAATAGTGGAATTGTGAAATTGTGAAATTGTGGAATAGTGGAATTGTGGAATAAAGGAATTGTGGAATAGTGGAATTGTGGAATAGTGGAATAATGGAATTATGGAATTGTGGAATTGTGGAATAGTGGAATTGTGGAATTGTGGAATAGTGGAATTGTGGAATAGTGGAATTGTGGAATAGTGGAATTGTGGAATAGTGAAACAAAGGAATAGTGGAATTGTGGAATTGTGGAATAGTGGAATTGTGGAATAGTGGAATTGTGGAATAGTGGAATTGTGGAATAGTGGAATAGTGGAATAGTGGAATTGTGGAATAATGGAATAGTGGAATTGTGGAATAAAGGAATAGTGGAATAGTGGAATTGTGGAATAGTGGAATTGTGGAATACAGGAATAGTGGAATAAAGGAATAGTGGAATTCTGGAATTGTGGAATTGTGGAATTGTGGAACAAAGGAATAGTGGAATTGTGGAATAGTGGAATTGTGGAATAGTGGAATTGTGTAATAGTGGAATAGTGGAATTGTGGAATAGTGGAATTGTGGAATAGTGGAATTGTGGAATAGTGGAATTGTGGAATTGTGGAATTGTGGAATTATGGAATTGTGGAATAGCGGAATTGTGGAATTGTGGAATAAAGGAATAGTGGAATTGTGGAATAATGGAATTGTGGAATTGTGGAATAGTGGAATTGTGGAATAGTGGAATTGTGGAATAGTGGAATTGTGGAATAGTGGAATTGTGGAATAGTGGAATTGTGGAATTGTGGAATAGTGGAATTGTGGAATAATGGAATTGTGAAATTATGGAATTGTGGAATAAAGGAATTGTGGAATAGTGGAATTGTGGAATAGTGGAATAGTGGAATTGTGGAATAGTGGAATTGTGGAATAAAGGAATAGTGGAATTGTGGAATAGTGGAATAAAGGAATTGTGGAATAGTGGAATAGTGGAATTGTGGAATAGTGGAATTGTGGAATAGTGGAATAGTGGAATTGTGGAATTGTGGAATAAAGGAATAGTGGAATAGTGGAATTGTGGAATAAAGGAATAGTGGAATTGTGGAATAGTGGAATTGTGGAATAAAGGAATAGTGGAATAGTGGAATTGTGGAATAAAGGAATAGTGGAATTGTGGAATTGTGGAATAATGGAATTGTGGAATAGTGGAATTGTGGAATAGTGGAATTGTGGAATAGTGGAATTGTGGAATAGTGGAATAGTGGAATTGTGGAATAGTGGAATTGTGGAATAGTGGAATTGTGGAATTGTGGAATAGTGGAATTGTGGAATAGTGGAATTGTGGAATAGTGGAATTGTGGAATAGTGGAATAGTGGAATTGTGGAATAGTGGAATTGTGGAATAGTGGAATTGTGGAATTGTGGAATTGTGGAATTGTGGAATAGTGGAATTGTGGAATTGTGGAATAGTGGAATTGTGGAATAGTGGAATAGTGGAATTGTGGAATTATGGAATTGTGGAATAAAGGAATAGTGGAATAAAGGAATAGTGGAATTGTGGAATTGTGGAATAGTGGAATTGTGGAATAAAGGAATAGTGGAATTGTGGAATAGTGGAATTGTGGAATAAAGGAATAGTGGAATTGTGGAATAAAGGAATTGTGGAATTGTGGAATTGTGGAATTGTGGAATTGTGGAATTGTGGAATAGTGGAATTGTGGAATTGTGGAATAGTGGAATTGTGGAATAGTGGAATTGTGGAATAGTGGAATTGTGGAATTGTGGAATTGTGGAATTGTGGAATAGTGGAATTGTGGAATAGTGGAATTGTGGAATAGCGGAATTGTGGAATTATGGAATAAAGGAATAGTGGAATTGTGGAATAAAGGAATAGTGGAATTGTGGAATAAAGGAATTGTGGAATAGTGGAATTGTGGAATTATGGAATAGTGGAATAGTGGAATTGTGGAATTGTGGAATAAAGGAATAGTGGAATTGTGGAATTGTGGAATTGTGGAATAGTGGAATTGTGGAATTGTGGAATAGTGGAATTGTGGAATTATGGAATTGTGGAATTGTGGAATTATGGAATTGTGGAATAGTGGAATTGTGGAATAGTGGAATAGTGGAATTATGGAATTGTGGAATTATGGAATTGTGGAATTGTGGAATAGTGGAATTGTGGAATTATGGAATTGTGGAATAGTGGAATTGTGGAATAGTGGAATTGTGGAATTGTGGAATAGTGGAATTGTGGAATTGTGGAATAGTGGAATAAAGGAATAGTGGAATTGTGGAATAGTGGACTAATGGAATTGTGGAATAGTGGAATTGTGGAATTGTGGAATAGTGGAATTGTGGAATAGTGGAATTGTGGAATTGTGGAATAGTGAAATTGTGGATTTATGGAATTGTGGAATTATGGAATTGTGGAATAAAGGAATTGTGGAATTGTGGAATTGTGGAATAGTGGAATTGTGGAATAAAGGAATAGTGGAATAAAGGAATTGTGGAATAGTGGAATTGTGGAATTGTGGAATTGTGGAATAGTGGAATAATGGGATAGTGGAATTGTGGAATAAAGGAATAGTGGAATTGTGGAATAGTGGAATTGTGGAATAAAGGAATTGTGGAATAAAGGAATAGTGGAATTGTGGAATAGTGGAATTGTGGAATAGTGGAATTGTGGAATAGTGGAATTGTGGAATAGTGGAATTGTGGAATAGTGGAATTGTGGAATTGTGGAATAGTGGAATTGTGGAATTGTAGAATAGTGGAATTGTGGAATTATGGAATTGTGGAATAGTGGAATTGTGGAATTGTGGAATTGTGGAATTGTGGAATAGTGGAATTGTGGAATTATGGAATAGTGGAATTGTGGAATTGTGGAATTGTGGAATAGTGGAATTGTGGAATTATGGAATAGTGGAATTGTGGAATTGTGGAATAGTGGAATTGTGGAATTATGGAATAGTGGAATTGTGGAATTGTGGAATAGTGGAATTGTGGAATTGTGGAATAGTGGAATTGTGGAATAGTGGAATTGTGGAATAGCGGAATTGTGGAATAGTGGAATTGTGGAATAGTGGAATTGTGGAATAGTGGAATTGTGGAATAAAGGAATAGTGTTATTGTGGAATAGTGGAATTGTGGAATTGTGGAATAGTGGAATTGTGGAATAATGGAATTGTGGAATAGTGGAATTGTGGAATTGTGGAATAGTGGAATTGTGGAATTGTGGAATAGTGGAATTGTGGAATAATGGAATTGTGGAATAGTGGAATTGTGGAATTATGGAATTGTGGAATAGTGGAATTGTGGAATAGTGGAATTGTGGAATAGTGGAATAAAGGAATAGTGGAATTGTGGAATAATGGAATTGTGGAATAGTGGAATTGTGGAATAGTGGAATTGTGGAATTGTGGAATAGTGGAATTGTGGAATAGTGGAATTGTGGAATAAAGGAATTGTGGAATAGCGGAATTGTGGAATAGTGGAATAAAGGAATAGTGGAATTGTGGAATAGTGGAGTTGTGGAATAGTGGGATTGTGGAATAAAGGAATAGTGGAATAGTGGAATAGTGGAATTGTGGAATAAAGGAATAGTGGAATTGTGGAATAGTGGAATTGTGGAATTGTGGAATAGTGGAATTGTGGAATTGTGGAATAGTGGAATTGTGGAATAGTGGAATTGTGGAATAAAGGAATAGTGGAATTGTGGAATAGTGGAATTGTGGAATAGTGGAATTGTGGAATAGTGGAATTGTGGAATAGTGGAATTGTGGAATAGTGGAATTGTGGAATAAAGGAATTGTGGAATAGTGGAATTGTGGAATTGTGGAATAGTGGAATAATGGAATTGTGGAATAATGGAATTGTGGAATTGTGGAATAGTGGAATTGTGGAATTGTGGAATAGTGGAATTGTGGAACTGTGGAATTGTGGAATAGTGGAATAAAGGAATAGTGGAATTGTGGAATAGTGGAATTGTGGAATTGTGGAATAGTGGAATTGTGGAATAATGGAATTGTGGAATAAAGGAATAGTGGAATAGTGGAATTGTGGAATAGTGGAATAAAGGAATAGTGGAATAAAGGAATAGTGGAATTGTGGAATAGTGGAATTGTGGAATTGTGGAATAGTGGAATAAAGGAATAGTGGAATTGTGGAATTGTGGAATAGTGGAATTGTGGAATAGTGGAATTGTGTAATAGTGGAATAGTGGAATTGTGGAATAGTGGAATTGTGGAATTGTGGAATTATGGAATTGTGGAATAGTGGAATTGTGGAATAGTGGAATAAAGGAATTGTGGAATAATGGAATTGTGGAATTGTGGAATAGTGGAATTGTGGAATAGTGGAATTGTGGAATTGTGGAATAGTGGAATTGTGGAATAGTGGAATTGTGGAATAAAGGAATTGTGGAATAGTGGAATTGTGGAATTGTGGAATTGTGGAATAGTGGAATTGTGGAATTATGGAATTGTGGAATAAAGGAATTGTGGAATAGTGGAATTGTGGAATAGTGGAATTGTGGAATAGTGGAATTGTGGAATAAAGGAATAGTGGAATTGTGGAATAAAGGAATTGTGGAATAGTGGAATTGTGGAATAGTGGAATTGTGGAATAGTGGAATTGAGGAATAGTGGAATTGTGGAATAGTGGAATTGTGGAATAGTGGGATTGTGGAATAGTGGAATTGTGGAATAGTGGAATTGTGGAATAAAGGAATAGTGGAATTGTGGAATTGTGGAATAATGGAATTGTGGAATAGTGGAATTGTGGAATTGTGGAATAGTGGAATTGAGGAATAGTGGAATTGTGGAATAGTGGAATTGTGGAATAGTGGAATTGTGGAATTGTGGAATAGTGGAATTGTGGAATAGTGGAATTGTGGAATAAAGGAATAGTGGAATTGTGGAATAGTGGAATTGTGGAATTGTGGAATAGTGGAATTGTGGAATAGTGGAATTGTGGAATAAAGGAATAGTGGAATTGTGGAATAGTGGAATTGTGGAATTGTGGAATAGTGGAATTGTGGAATAGTGGAATTGTGGAATTGTGGAATAGTGGAATTGTGGAATTATGGAACAGTGGAATTGTGGAATAAAGGAATAGTGGAATAAAGGAATAGTGGAATTGAGGAATAGTGGAATTGTGGAATAGTGGAATTGTGGAATAATGGAATTGTGGAATAGTGGAATTGTGGAATTGTGGAATAGTGGAATTGTGGAATAAAGGAATAGTGGAATAAAGGAATAGTGGAATTGAGGAATAGTGGAATTGTGGAATAGTGGAATTGAGGAATAGTGGAATTGTGGAATAGTGGAATTGTGGAATAGTGGAATTGTGGAATAAAGGAATAGTGGAATTGTGGAATAGTGGAATTGTGGAATTGTGGAATAGTGGAATTGTGGAATAGTGGAATTGTGGAATTGTGGAATAGTGGAATTGTGGAATTATGGAATAGTGGAATAAAGGAATAGTGGAATAAAGGAATAGTGGAATTGTGGAATAGTGGAATTGTGGAATAAAGGAATAGTGGAATAAAGGAATAGTGGAATTGTGGAATAGTGGAATTGTGGAATTGTGGAATAGTGGAATTGTGGAATAGTGGAATTGTGGAATAGTGGAATTGTGGAATTGTGGAATAGTGGAATTGTGGAATTGCGGAATAGTGGAATTGTGGAATTGTGGAATAGTGGAATAGCGGGATTGTGGAATTATGGAATAGTGGAATTGTGGAATAGTGAAATTGTGGAATAGTGGAATTGTGGACTAAAGGAATAGTGGAATAAAGGAATAGTGGAATTGTGGAATAAAGGAATAGTGGAATTGTGGAATAAAGGAATAGTGGTATAGTGGAATAGTGGAATTGTGGAATTGTGGAATTATGGAATTGTGGAATAGTGGAATTGTGGAATAGTGGAATTGTGGAATTGTGGAATTGTGGAATTATGGAATAGTGGAATTGTGGAATAGTGAAATTGTGGAATTGTGGACTAAAGGAATAGTGGAATAAAGGAATAGTGGAATAGTGGAATTGTGGAATAAAGGAATAGTGGAATTGTGGAATAAAGGAATAGTGGAATTGTGGAATTGTGGAATAGTGGAATTGTGGAATAAAGGAATAGTGGAATTGTGGAATTGTGGAATAGTGGAATTGTGGAATAGTGGAATAGTGGAATTGTGGAATAGTGGAATTGTGGAATTGTGGAATTATGGAATAGTGGAATTGTGGAATAGTGGAATTGTGAAATAGTGGAATTGTGGAATAGTGGAATTGTGGAATAAAGGAATTGTGGAATAGTGGAATTGTGGAATTGTGGAATAGTGGAATTTTGGAATAATGGAATAAAGGAATTGTGGAATAGTGGAATTGTGGAATAAAGGAATAGTGGAATAGTGGAATTGTGGAATAGTGGAATTGTGGAATAAAGGAATAGTGGAATAAAGGAATAGTGGAATTGTGGAATAGTGGAATTGTGGAATAGTGGAATTGTGGAATAAAGGAATAGTGGCATAGTGGAATTGTGGAATTGTGGAATAGTGGAATTGTGGAATTGTGGAATAGCGGAATTGTGGAATAGTGGAATTGTGGAATTGTGGAATAGTGGAATTGTGGAATAGTGTAATTGTGGAATTGTGGAATAATGGAATTGTGGAATAGTAGAATTGTGGAATTGTGGAATAGTGGAATTGTGGAATAGTGGAATTGTGGAATAGTGGAATTGTGGAATTATGGAATTGTGGAATAGTGGAATTGTGGAATTGTGGAATAGTGGAATAGTGGAATTGTGGAATTGTGGAATTATGGAATAGTGGAATAATGGAATAGTGGAATTGTGGAATAGTGGAATTGTGGAATAGTGGAATTGTGGAATAGTGGAATTGTGGAATAGTGGAATTGTGGAATAAAGGAATTGTGGAATAGTGGAATTGTGGAATAATGGAATTGTGGAATTATAGAATTGTGGAATAAAGGAATTGTGGAATAGTGGAATTGTGGAATTGTGGAATTGTGGAATAGTGGAATTGTGGAATAAAGGAATTGTGGAATAGTGGAATAAAGGAATTGTGGAATAGTGGAATTGTGTTAGTTCTGTTAATAACACAACAGAGCTCAGTTACCTAAAATGGAGAGATAGATTTTAAAATCTATCTTCACACACATCCTTAAACGACATCTGTTTTGAACTTACCAAAGTTTAAATACCTGACTGAACCAATGTTTTAAAAGTCCCGCTGCTTGAACATCCAATAAGTGTTAATTGAAGCCCTGCACATCATCAAAATCGTAACGTATGGGCATAGACATCAAAGTCGGCTTAGTGACACACAAATTTCGTGAGTAAAAAAATAATTTGGATTTGGAAAAATTTCTGTTGTTCTTCGTAAATGGTCCAGAGGGGATAGGCTACTGGATAAACATAACTTGTGTTAAGACTATCACGCAATCTGGTAAAGTCGACATAACTAGAGGTCATATTGTACATAATGTCCTGGTAATCTTTGTAAAACTCAAAGTCCCAATCTTCTAAATCACGGACATATACTGCAATTTTCAAACCAGCTTTACGTATATCTGCCAGATTCTCAATGGTCTTCTCCAGGGGTGGTGCAATTAGATTCGACTGCATGAAGGCAGTATAGAAAGTCATCAACATAAGATTGGTAAAGAATATCAAAAGATAGCTGTAGCGGGTGAATAATGATATTTTCAATGGCAATACAAACGATTGACCCAGAAGGCCACGTATGCTTTTATCACTAAATATCACATCCATGAATTTTTAAATTCTTAAGCGTGTAGTATTGGTCTATGCTTAGGAATACAGCGTATACAATGGCAAGTAGTAGAATGATAAGTAGCACTTCCAATCCGATAATGTTAAAAAACAGTTCGTTTATAGGTTTCACCGTGGGCATAGGTATCATTAAGCACTCTTCCATAAATTGTAGAGGATAGGAAAACTTGTCGCTCAATCCCTTATGTTTCAATGAAACCACTACAGCAGTAATATCGCCAATTCCCTCTACTATATATTTCTCGAAATCTTTATAATGGATAACATTAGGTGAGCTAAATATTCCCAAAAGGACATTATGTCTCTCTGCATACGTTTTGACACAGTTGCCCACATAACTGTCCAACTGTACTGTGCCATCTTCGTATAGAATATTGAAGGAAAAAAGTTCGATTGGGTATTCAATATGCCTCGAAACAGCTTATGAAATATGCGAATACTTTTATCCGATTTAAATACGTTTAAATTATAGAAACCATGCTTGAAATATATTCCATAATGATGGAACTCAGGATTTTGTAAGAACTCTTCTGATATCATAATAATTTTCGAATGTTCGCCTTGGTAATATATTTTCATGCAGGTTTCTTCTATATCAGCGTGGTCGTCTGGCTGGAGATAAAGAATATATGGTACATTATGGAGATTATAATTTTCCAAAGCTAAATCCAATTGACATGAAATCACAATAATTTCTTTGTTATATTTTAGCATTACATCCAAATCATCGAGATTTCCAAGCCATATATATAATGAAAGTGGGAAATCTTTTATCACTTCATCGAATATGCAGTCTTTGTGTGGTAGTTGCAACAACACAATACATTGGAAATTCTTTTCCAATTTGATTATTTCCATGAGTTGATTTAAGTTCCTGATAAATTCATTATTAACGTCGCTTAAAGCCTGTTGCTGTTCCAGGATTTTTTCGAGCAATGAAGCTTTTAAGAGGAGGTATGCAGCAGCAGCAAATAATAAATATTTTCCTATTCAACATAGTGGCTATAGAAGAGAGACTAAAATTTTGAAATCCAAATTATTTTATCGATATGAAAACACAAAAGTAAGATTTTCCTCATTAAGGGAATTAAATTTTATTTTGTGGTCTTTTTTCCCATTTAAATAAATTTCGTTTTATGAAAGAGACACTTATTTTATTAAAACTATATAATATGAGTTTGGAGGTGTGAAAAATTACACAAATTTTTAATAAGTTGAGCAGAGTTTTTTTTTTTGTTCATTCAAATATAATGGCAGGGGGGGGGGGGGGCATCTGCCATTATATTTATCATTAGCGTACGATTTTTTATTTATTTTTTTCGTTAAATCCCCTTAATGAATAAAAATCAACTAGAGAAAGTAATTTGGATTTAGTCTCCATTCTATATCCAACATGTTGGTTAGGAAAATAGCTATTATTTGCTGCTGTTGCATTCCGATAACTTTGGGCCTCTTAAAGCCTTCATTGCTCGAGAAAAATCTGGAACAGCAACAGGCTTTAAGCAACGTTATGAAAGAATTTAGCAGCAACATAAAACAACTCTTGGAGAGAATCAAATTGGAAAAGAATTTCCAATGCATTGTGTTCTTAAAAACACCACACACAGACTGCGTATTCGACGAGGTAATCAAAGATTTGCCATTTTCGCTATTCATATGGAATAAAAGCCTCGATGAACTGGATGTAATGCTAGAATATAATAAAGATTTTACCGTTATTTCATGTGAAATGGACTTAGCTGTGGAAATGAAAAATAACTACTTCAGTCAGATACCTTATGTAATTTATCTGCAAACACACGAACGCTCTTATATAAATAAAACCTGCCTGAATTTATTTCTCAAAGGTGAATATTCAAGAATGATTATGATTTCTGAAGAGTTTTTACAAACTTCAATATTTCATCATTGTCGCATATTCTCGAAATATAATTCATATAATATGTCAACATTTAAGTCTGATAAAAGTATTCGTATATTTCATACGCTGTTTCGAGGCTTTCTATACACAGTAGCTAACATTTTGCCACCGTTTAATATTCTGTACGAAGATCAAAACGGCAGACGGCATTTGGAGAGTTATGTGGGCAACTGTGTGCAAAGCTATGCAGAGAGACGTAAAGTCGAGCTTTCATTTTATGGCCATCAGAAGATTGTCCATTACAAAGATTTCGAGGAGTATGTACTTGATGGTCTTGCCGACATGTATTCAATAGTGGTTCCCTTGAAACATGAATGCATTAACGATAGGTTTTCCTATCCTCTGGAATTCATGGAAGAATGTTTTATGATACCTCTACCCACGGTAAAACCTATAAACGAACTGTTCTTTAACATCATAAAGCTGGAGGTACTACTTATCGTTCTATTGCTTGCCATTGTATATGCTGTATTCCTAAGCATAGGCCAATACAATACTATTAGACATTTGAATTTCATGGATGTGGTATTTAGTGATAAAAGCATACGTGGCCTATTGGGTCAATCGTTTGTATTGCCTTTGAAGATATCATTGTTCACCCGCTACAGCTATCTTTTGATATTCTTTACCAATCTTATGCTAATGACTTTCTACAACGCCTTCATGCAGTCAAATTTGATTGCACCACCCCTGGAGAAGACCATTGAAAATCTGGCAGATATACGTAAAGCTGGTTTAAAAATTGCAGTACATGTGCGTGATTTAGAAGATTGGGATTTTGAGTTTTACAAAGATTACCAGGACATTATATACAATATGACCTCTAGTTATGCCGACTTTACCATATTGCGCGAAAGTCTTAACACAAGTTATGTTTATCCAGTAAGCTATCCCCTCTGGACCATTTACGAAGAACAACAGAAATTTTTCCAAAGGAAATTATTTTTTTACTCACGAAAATTGTGTGTCACAAACCGGACTCTGGTTTCTATACCCATACGATCAAACTTTGATGATGTTGAGGGCTTCAATCAGCATTTGTTGGATGTTCAGGCAGCGGGATTTGTAAAATACTGGCTCGCCAGAGCATTTATAATTCTGTTGCGTTTGAAAGATATATCGATCATTGATATCAGTACGCCCAACACATATGATGGCTTTATACATTGGCATGATCTCTTTTGGATTTGGTGTTCTTTCGTAGGCTGTATGATGGTATCACTTGTGATTTTTGTTGGAGAACTGATTGTCTATAGAAAGTGCAACTATTTCCAGAGACCTGCATGGAATTTAAATTGAAATTAAAAAAGTAATGAAATGCTATGTAAAATTTAAAATAAAAATTACAAATTCTAGGTCGTTCATATGCACTCTGCACATTATTTTTAACTTTGAAATGAAATTCGTTTTTAAATAAAGCAATAAAGAAATCTACTGTCGTGTTAAAATAAATATATGTTTTCATTTGCTTCTTTTAACTGTAATACGATATCAATTGACATTTAATTCCTTAATTGGGTTGAGATGTTCTTGATTGTAAGGTTGTATTCTATGTATTCGAAGAGTGATATGCGTTTTGTACTAACGATCGATCATAAGTGATTGAGGTTTTTGGGGGCATAAGAAAATATTGTCACAGGAGGCGTCTAGGCTTAAATGGGGCATAGGTATTGTATTTTATGAACTCTAGCGGATATAAATAAGAGTCTGAACTAAATTTAAAATGAAGCAACACATTATGTTTCAATGTTTCATTGTGTTATTTAGGAAATGAAATGACGTCCGTTTTTGTAGGAGGCAGCGTGATCAATGGTAGAATATTAAACAAATAAAAAGAAAATTTCTTATGTTGACGAAGATTTTTCCCAAATTTCTTGCATTTTCTTTTACTAAGTGATCTGAGTTGGCTACCCTATTTTAAGTGAATTATATATTACATCAGGTCCATAATTCACAAGAGATTCAATTCACTACTTCATTAACACTTAAAATGAAGGGCGTTGGTAATCGAATAATAATGGATTTACATACATACATTCATTACATTACATTAGATATCATTACAATTCTTTAGTCAGAATTACAACCTATGCTCGCACACCATCCATGTTGTATGTATTAATTTTATACATTTGTGAATGGACCTACAGTTTAAAGTCGAATCCATACGATAGATTTTTTTAAGAAACTTTTTCATTTTCTGAGAGGCAAAAGTTTACTAATTACTCCTTAAAATACAACAACAGTTAGACGCTACTGCGAATATTAATTTCTTAGCTTAATGATTTGAATTCTCCTTTGTAGTTTTGTTTTTTTATCATTTAAAAACATAAATAATTTGATCACAAATGATTCTATAAAAAATTCCATTTATTTTTTTTTTAATTAAAACAACACTTAAAACAATAAAAGCTCATGCCCCTGCTTTTATTTGATTCGTTCACATAAGTATGAATTTATATTTGATTTTATTTTATTTAATTCCCTTAATGAGGAAAAACTCATTTTGGCATTTTCATATCGACAAAGTAATTTGGATTTCAAAATTTTAGTCTCTCTTCTATAGTCAACATGTTGGCTAAGACAATAGCTATTCTTTGCTGCTGTTGCATTCCGATAACTGTAGGCCTCTTAAAACCTTCATTCCTCGAGAAAAATCTGGAGCAGCAACAGGCCTTAAGCAACGTTAATAAGGAATTTATCAGGAACTTTAATCAACTCTTGGAAATAATCAAATTGGAAAAGAATTTCCAATGTATTGTGTTGTTGAAACTACCCCACAAAGACTGCATATTCGATGATCTAATAAAAGATTTCCCAGTTTCATTATTCATATGGCCTCAAAACCTCGATGAGCTGAATGTAATGCTAACAAACAATAAAGAAATTATTGTGATTTCATGTGAACCGGACTTAGCTCTGGAAGTGAAAAATGATTACTTTCATCATCTACCTCATATTCTCTATATGCAGACAGACGATAGTGCAGATATAGACACAACCTGCATGAATTTTTATTATCCTGGTGAATATTCAAAAATAATTATGATTTCAGAAGAGTTTTTCCAAAATCTCATATTTCATCAGTGTACAACATTCTTGGAATATAATTCATATAATCTGTCGATATTTAAGTTTGATAAGAGTATTCGCATATTTCATTCGCTGTTTCTAAGCAGACTATACACCCAAACTAACGTTTTGCCTCCATTTAACATTCTATACGAAGATCAAGATGGCAGACGACATTTGGAGGGTTATGTGGGCAGCTGTGTGCAAAGCTATGCAGAGAGACGTAAAATCGAGCTGATATTTTACGGAAATCAGCAGGTTACCCATTACAAAGATTTCGAAAAATACGTACTTGAAGGTTTTGCCGACATGTATTCAATTGTGGTTCCCTTTAAACATGGTAGTATGGACGAAAAGTATTCCTATCCTCTGGATTTTATGGAAGAGTGTTTTATGATACCTATGCCCACGGTGAAACCAATCAATCAATTGTTCTTTAACATCATACAGGTGGAGGTGCTACTTATCATTCTATTACTTGCCATTGTATACGCTGTATTCCTAAGCATAGGGCAATACAATACTATTAGACATTTGAATTTCATGAATGTGGTATTTAGTGATAAAAGCATACGTGGCCTATTGGGTCAATCGTTTGTATTACCTTTGAAGATATCATTGTTCACCCGCTACAGCTATATTTTGATATTCTTTACCAATCTTATGCTAATGACTTTCTACAACGCCTTCATGCAGTCGAATTTGATTGCACCACCCCTGGAGAAGACCATTGAAAATCTGGCAGATATACGTAAAGCTGGTTTAAAAATTGCAGTACATGTGCGTGATCTAGAAGATTGGGATTTTGAGTTTTACAAAGATTACCAGGACATTATATACAATATGACCTCTAGTTATGCCGACTTTACCAGATTGCGCAATAGTCTTAACATAAGTTATGTTTATCCAGTAGCCTATCCCCTCTGGACCATTTACGAAGAACAACAAAAATTTTTCCAAAGGAAATTATTTTTTTACTCACGAAAATTGTGTGTCACTAACAGGACCCTGGTATCTATACCAATACGTTACAATTTTGTGGATGTGGACGGCTTCAATCAGCATTTGTTGGATGTTCAGGCAGTTGGCCTCTTAAAACACTGGTTCAGCAAAGTATTTATAACACTGGTGAAATTGAAAATGATATCGTTTAAGGATCTGAGTACGCCAAACACATATGATGGCTTTATACACTGGCATGATCTTTTTTGGATTTGGTGTTCTTTCTTAGGCTGTATGATGGTATCGCTTGTGATTTTTGCTGGAGAATTGATTGTCTATAGAATGCGTAGTTGGTGCCGATACCGCATCCGGAGAACTAAATGAGATGTAATTATCAGTTAATGAGAGGTTTAAACAAGCTTTACAAGCACTCTATTCATTATTTTTAATTTTCTTAATGAAATTTGTTTGTAAACACAAGCAATATTTTGAAATATTTTAACAATAAATATTTTAAATTGTCATGACATAAAATTACGTTTAAATACATATATACATAATTGGCCATTACAACCCTTCAGGCAGGATTACGGCCTAGCTTCTCACACCACTCATTTTGGGTGCCTTAATTTTATACTTGAGTGGCGGGACCTACAGTTTAACGTCGACTCCGAACGACAGATTTTTGTGAAACTTTTTCATGGCAGTTTTATTTACTCTCAGAGTTTTTTGTTTTCATATTTCGTTTTGATGTCTGGCCTGGGGCTCGAACCCGGGCTTTACGTCTAATAAGCGAACACACTACCTACTAGACTACGGCGACTACGCTGATTTGTTTAAGAAGAGGATAATTGTTCACATTCCATAAAAAGGAGAAGAAACCAAACGAAATTCGATTCTTTAGTTGTCGGAAGTGCTTGCTTGATCGTGATGAAGCTTTATAGTACAGTTATGCATCGCTCATGCGATATAATCGAAAACAATTTCACGAAATTGGATAAAATATCCACTCTTAGGGAATCCTGAAGAGTTTTGTAACCAAAATCGATAAGACCCACGTTATACGTTCGTAATTGGTCATTACAACCATTTAGTCAGGATTACGACCTAGTTTTTCACACCACTTATGTTGTGTGCGTTAATTTTTATACATGAGTGGTTGAACCTACAGTTTAAGGTTGACTCCGGACGACTGATTTTTGAGAAACTTTTGGCAATTTTATTTCTTATTTCTTAGGGTTTCTGCCAGAAATCTGCTGAAAAGAAGTCGCCGAGGAAATATTTTTTCATATTTTCGTTTTGATGTGTGACCTGGGGTTTGAAACCGGGCCTTACATCTAATAAGCCAACACACTACCCACTAGACCACGACGACTGCGCTATAGTATGTGCATTTAGCGGAGTTTAAAACTACGGCGAGACTATCTTTCAAAACAATACCATAAGCAGGCGTTACCTTTCTGGTGTAAAACTAAACCGGACCAGTTAATGAATACTGAGTGATTGATGGTGTTTATAGATGTTGACGTCGTATCTGGGAAAATGTATAAACTGCCCTTTCAATGTTTTAATAAGAGGATAATATTTTATGGAAATTTTACTAATTACCCCTTCTGAAAACATTAGCTAGACGCTACTGCGAATACTTATTTCCTGCTGAATGATTTTATCGGAGGTGTTAAAATTACGAGAACTGTGAAAGCTTTTTCATTATAATCAATGAATTTTTATGTTTTTTTTTTGCAATTTAATTCCCTTAATGAGGAAAAACTCATTTTGGCATTTGCATACACACAAAGTAATTTGGATTTCAAAACTTTAGTCTCTCTTCTATAGTCACTATGTTGAATAGGAAAATATTTATTATTTGCTGCTGTTGCATTCCGATAACTTTGGGCCTCTTAAAGCCTTCGTGGCTGGAAAAAAACTTGGTACAGCAACAGGCTTTAAGCAACGTTATTAAGGAATTTAGCAAGAACCTAAAACAACTCATGGAGAGAATAAAATTGGAAAAGAATTTCCAATGCATTGTGTTCTTAAAAACTCCACACACCAACTGCATATTCGATGAAGTAATCAAAGATTTTTCCCTTTCACTATTCATATGGCCCGAAAGCATCGATGAACTGGATATCATTCTTAAACATAATACGGAAATTATTGTAATTTCATGTGAAACGAAATTAGCTCTGAAAGTGAAAAGTTATTATTTCTATCGTCTACCTTATATTGTATATCTTTAGCCAGACGAAAGTGCTGATATAACCTGCATAGATTTTTCTAATGCTGGTATATATTCAAAAATTATTATGATTTCAGAAGAGTTTTTCCAAGAGCCTATATTTCATCATTGTACGAAAGTCTTTGACTATGATTCATATAATCTGTCAGTAATTAAATCTGATAAAAGTATTCGAATGTTTCACAATTGGTTTCGAAGCAGATTATTCATCCGAACGAACCTTTTGCCTCCCTTTAATATTCTTTACGAAGATCAAGACGGCAGAGAACATTTGGAGGGTTATGTGGGCAGTTGTGTGCAAAGCTATGCAGAGAGACGTAAAGTCGAACTGACATTTTTCGGGGAGCTGGAGATAAACCATTATAAAGATTTCGAGAAGTATATAATTGACGCTTCTGCGGACATGTATTCAATAGTGGTTCCCTTTGAACTAGATGGTATTAATGAAAAAGTTTATTATCCTCTAGAGTTTATGGAAGAGTGTTTTATGATACCTATGCCCATGGTGAAACCAATCAATAAATTGTTCTTTAACATCATAGAGATGGAAGTGCTACTTATTATTCTATTACTTGCCATTGTATATGCTGTATTCCTAAACATAGGCCAATACAATACTATTAGACATTTGAATTTCATGAATGTAGTATTTAGTGATAAAAGCATACGGGGCCTATTGGGTCGATCGTTTGTATTGCCTTTGAAAATATTATTTTTCACCCGGTACAGCTATCTTTTGATATTCTTTACCAATCTTATGCTGATGACTTTCTATACCGCCTTCATGCAGTCGAATTTGATTGCCCCACCCCTGGAGAAGACCATTGAGAATCTGGAAGATATACGTAAAGCTGGTTTGAAAATTGCAGTACATGTGCAGGATTTGGAAGACTGGGATTGTGAGTTTTACAAAGATTACCAGGACATTGTGTACAATCTGACTTCTAGTTATGCCGACTTTACCAGTTTGCGCGATAATCTTAACACAAGTTATGTTTATCCAGTAGCCTATCCTCTCTGGACCATTTACGAAGAACAACAGAAATTATTCCAAAGGAAATTATTTTTCTACTCACGAAATTTGTGTGCCACAAACCAGACTCTGATGTCTATGCCCATATGTTACGATTTTGAAGATGTGGAGGGCTTCAATCAGCATTTGTTGGATGTACAGGCAGCGGGACTTTTAAAATACTGGCTTGGCAAAGTATTTATAACTCTGGTGAGCTTGAAAATGATGTCGTTTAAGGATCTAAGTACGCCTGAGCACACATATGATGGATTTATACATTAGCATGATCTCGTTTGGATTTGGTGTTCTTTCTTATGTTGTATGATGGTATCGCTTGTGATTTTTGCTGGAGAAATTATTGTCTATAGAAAGTGTAAATGTTGCCAAAGAACTAAATTGAATTTAAATTAAAATTTATTTAATTTTTATTTAAAGATGTGTTTGTGAACATTTAACTAAGTACCTCTTAAAGTAGCCATAGCTGTACGCTATTGATGATCTCATTTTCCTCCTTTATTTTATGATCTTTTTTATAATTTAAAACAGAATTATAATGATGTTATAAAGTGTTGCACAGTTTAGTGAACAGTTCTCGTAATTTTTAACACCTCCATACTCATATGGGATTTGAAGAAAAAAAAATCTTTAAAAAGTTTTTAATTAAAAGTGTTTTTTAAATGGTACTTTTATGTCGCCTCTATAAATGACTGAAGGTCAATAAGTGGTTAATTAAAATACATTTTATTTGTTGTTGTTTTTTTTTCTGAGATGGCCTAAAACAATGGGGGCTTTTTATCAGAAAACTAAAGCAGCAGATGATTAAATTTTAATGCAAATTTTGCTTATTAACGGTTTGTTATTATGGCAGTTACTCATTCAAGCTTAATTGATGACCTAATCTGAAATGGCTGCTTAATACAACGGTGACAACACAGTAGTGGCTGTATTATAGCTACGCTTAAGCTATAAATATTTATTAGTATTGAGTTCTTCACTAATTATACAATCGATAATAAAACAAATTAAATTTTGTTTAAGGAAATAAAAATAAAAACAAAAACTAAAACAAAAGGCATAAAAATTTAAAACAAACTGATTAAATGTTTGTTATTTAAATATAAAAACGATACACTCATAATAAAAGACATAATTTTAAAACTATTTTTATGACGGTTTTTTTACTAAAGTATTTAACAGCAAAAACGTTTTTCAAAAGGTTTGCATAATTGTAATTTATGATTATATGTTTTTGTGTTTTTTTTTCCATATGTTCGCCCCCACCTAAACTGCAAAAAATTTTTGAAATAATTTGTCACTTGGCCCAGTAAAATAAGTTCAACCTCAATGCGGAACTCTTTAGCATTGGCAGACTTTTTTATTTTTAATTCAGTTGCACTACTTTTATTGTTTTTGTTTTTCTTTAATTATATTGTTGGTTTCTGTTTTGTTTAACATTTTTTTATTTGTTTTAAATTTCATTTTGTTTCGTTTACCTATGAAAAGATTTTCAAGATTTTTGGTTTTTTTTGTTTTTTGTGTTGTCTTGTCAACTTACCAGCATAATTTATCAGATAATCCATCATTTAAGTTGCATTACTATGATTCGAAGCCACCTCCATTTTTTATTTGTATGAATTGCACACACACACACATACACAGTCTAATGATTGATGTCAAGCATTTAATCATTAAATTCGAAATGATTAATCCGTATTTGTAATCTGATATGATATAATGGCAGTGCCAACAATCATTTGGGAAAAAACAAAAAGTTTCATTAGACTCTTTTAAATGTCTTTTAACCATTTTGAATTGATTTATTTTTTTTAAACAAATTACTAACTTGGCAAATAGCTTTTAAATGCAAAAAAAAAATAAATAGCCACAAACTTTTATTGTAAAAAACAGAGCTCCCACTACCAATATTCATATTAGCGATAAATAGGCCTCCAATTGCTAAAATTGTGTGATCTATTGTGTATAGCAAAAATTAACTTACAACCCAAGAGAATGCGTTAGACTCGCTTAGTTTTAATGAAAAGACTTAATGAGTATAATGGCACACAATTAAAGGGGATGTGAAGACCAACCATTTCACCATAGATGTCAAGACCACCACATCATGTATGGACGCATTGTGATAATATAGTTGCCTATTTCCTTAAAAGCACTGTAACCATCTAGAGCTTCTAAATAAAATACATACACTCTCAGTAGATCAGTGAGAAACTATACAAACTAAGTTGTTTTCTCGGACAAATTCCTTCTCTTTCTCATCTTTGTAACCCTAATTTTATCCACGAGTAGCTAAGCTTACTGTTTAATGTCGATGCCGAACGATAGTTTTTGAGGAAACTTTTCATTGCAGACTACAGTGACTTCAAAAAGAGAGCCGCTAAGCTGTGAAATTCTCTTTCGCATCATGCTAATAATAAACGAGCTAGAATATATTGTTCTTCTATGATTCAATCGCAATTGCCGCAGTCTATTGGGTAACGCGTTGCCTTATTAGACGTGAGGACAAGGTTCTAACCCCAGGTCAGCCATCTCCAACAATATGAATTATGAAGAATTATTTCTAAGGCGACTTCCTCTCAGCAGTGCAAAGTTTCCCAAATCGTTCGCAGTCGACTTTAAACTGTAGGTCCCTACACATACATACATACATACATAATTGGCCTAGCTTCTCAACACCACTCATGTTGTGTGCGTTAATTTTATACATGACTGGCGGGACCTACAGTTTAACGTCGACTCCGAACGACAGATTTTTGAGAAACTTTTTCATGGCAGGTTCATTTACACTCAGATTTTTTTGCCAGAAATCTGCTGAGAGGAAGTCGCCGCAGAAATATTTTTGTTTTTATATTTCGTTTTGATGTCTGGCCTGGGGCTTTACGTCTAATATACATAAGTGGCGGGACCTACAGTTTTAAAGTTGACTCCGAACGACAGATTTTTTGAGAAGCTTTTCATGGCAATTTTTACTCTCACAGTTTTTGCCAGAAATCTGCTGAGAGGAAGTCGCCGAAGAAGTATTTTCATATTTTCGTTTTGATGTCTGACCTGGGATTCGAACTCGGGCCTTTCGTCTAATAAGCCAACACACTACCTACTAGACCACGGCGACTTCAAAATTAAAATGTGAAATTAACACACACAACATAAGTGGTGTGAGGAACTGGGTCGTATTTTTGACTGAAGGGTTGGAATGACGAATTAAATAAGTAAGTAAGTCATAGCTTTACATTATTTAAGACCCCCGCTGTGTCCAGAAAGGCTAACAAGAAATACATTTTCGCTCTATCATCTACTGTACTCCTCTTTCATGCTCAAAAAACTTGTGTATGGGATTATTTTGTGGAGGGAATAACGGCTGTTAAGTTTTCATAATACGACACAATCAATCTTCGGCTGTGTTTATAGTATCGTTTATCAATTTGTAATACATATGTATGTCATGATAAATAGGCCTCTATTTTTAACTTGATTAGTAAATTTTCATTAATTGCTAGCAAACTGTAGTTCATATTTAAAATCGTTTGGCAATCTAATGCTTATTGAACTTTATGGTGCAACGCCTGAATACAAGATCAATAAGGCAAAAAGCAGAAACAAAATACAAAATAAATAACATTTAATTTGAAAATAAATTATAAAAATTAGAAAATTTCGATGAAAAAAAACATACAAAATTTATAAATCAAACCAAGGTGAAATAGTATCTCATCATATGGACGTTGTTGTTGTACAGAAAGATTAACACAGAGAAGTAGACAGACCAGCTATTAAGTGTGTCTAAGACATGCAAACTAAGACAAGATTAAAGAGAAAGGAAGCAAACAACAAGTGAATAAAACTAAAAACTAATGCTGGCTCAAGCTATTGATGCTGCCTGCAAATAATTGTGATGGAGTTGAAGATGGCGATTTGTGGTTGCGATGACGATGACGATGGATGCACTCTGCAATAGAAGAAGTTTTATTATTTAAAATCGACAGTAAAACAAATTATAAAACGAATCGTATAATACCTAAAGAGTTTTGTACAATTTTTGAAAGTCTTAATGAACGTGTTAGTGATGGTGATGGTACTGGTGTGGTGGTAGTGGCAATGGGTGATGGTATTGGCAATAGAAACTGAAATAAAAAAGTTAAAGTTCTATTACAAAATCATGCAACTTTTGAAAGATGAAAAACGAATGCAAAAAAGCAAAATATTTTTCGACAATTTGTACGATAAACGCGAGAATTAGGAAAATCAATGAAGTAAATTTGCTGTCTATTTGGGTTTAATTTTAAAACTAGTGCCAGTGCCATAGAGCAGCATGACTCAACTACAACAAGTGTGTAACTTAGTAACTATTTGGCAAGTGTCACATTAACCTGCAGCTGTGGCACTGCTGTCTTCATAATTTTTTTTTCATACTTTTGCAGATTTTTGTTTTTAATCTAAAATTTGTGCGTGATAAATTATGAGTGATTGTAAGAAACAGCAAACACAGTTATTGATCGTGTTGCATGCATTTTAAATCCATTGCATAACATCAAGTTGATCACAATATTCAGCTCCTGGCTTCTGACTCAACTATACGATCTGTAAGATCAATAACAGCATTAACTTATGAAACACGAGCAATACAGTTACAAATGCTGCAATCACCTATTGCTATCATCAATTTTCGTGGCTTAAAAGCACACGAGCTCAAATGTAAATGAAAACAAATTTACCAACAAACCACATGACCCTCAACTGTCAGATGCCGCGTAAAAATAAATAAAGAAGCTATTGATGGATAATGTTATGATTGCAACAAATTAGATAAGATTTTTAGATAAAAATCTATTAAAGCCAAGAAAACCTTCGTTTGTTTTCCTATTTGCTTTTCAATTTGATAAAATTGTGTTCAGAATTGAATTTTAATGTGGACGTAATTTCGACGTGGACGTAGTTTCTTGTAATGTCATTCAGACGTTATCGTAGAACCAATTCGTTGTTATTTCCGTTGCAACAATTCTAGTGGATGGAGTATGTTCAGAGATTCCCTTAACCAAAATATAGGGTGTTTTTTATAGAGGTATAGAACTTTAAGTTGGCATTACTTTTCAAGATGGCGACCGATTTAACAGCTGTCAAGTGATTTATTCTCAGTTTGGTTTGGCAATTCATCATGAATAGACTCACGCCTGAACAACGCTTGCAAATAGTGCAATTTTATTTCGATTTATTGAAAGGCACGTTTGGTGACCGCCTAATTTCATGTTTTGGACCTGTGAATTGGCCTCCAGTTTCCATATATGTGTTGTAACGATTTATTTTAGTAAACAGAATTTACATATTCGGGTTAAGGCTATATTGCCAGATCTAGTCACTCCGAAATTGTCTCATGTCAGAATCAAACCTCTGAGCATTACAATTACCCAACGAAAGTTTGATTTTTCTCTAACACCTTTAAATTGAGAAGAGTTTCTGTCTCTTAAAATCTTACGACTCTCTGCGTATATCTTTCTAAACGTCTCTTCACACTTCACAGAATCGTTCTGGATCTATCAACGACACCAAAGCTTCTTTGCTCGCAAGCTTATCAGAACCTTTCTGGCCCTATCAACGACACCGCAGCTTCTCTGCTCGCAAGCTTATCTGCTTCCTCCTTGCTGTAAATTCTTACATGTGCTAGGATCGAACAGAGGTTGCCCCTTTTTTCCTGATTTCGCTGATTCAGCTCGGCCAGACAGTCCCATACTACTCTCGCTGTCGAGTTGAGGACTCGAATAGCAGCCGACTGTCAGATAGTTTTGTTGATATCCGGCCCTTGTCCTTTATTTTCATATTCCCCGCTTCACTTGGGTAAAACAGACTTCACACAGTTGCTGAATATTTTGTATTTGTGAATGGTGACCGTATGCCTGACTTGCCCTATTTAATGTCCTACTTTGAATGTCCCTACGAGTTTGCCCTATTACGTAACAATATAACCGAGATAGCAGATGGAGTTTATATCGTCGCTATATATATCATGGTTGTGTTGAAGATAGTCGAGCATGTGTAGTGTTCAAATTAAGGCCATATCCAAGTGCCTTGTTTAGTAATTTGACGACCATGAGTTGAATGTCTGAGTGAGTATGTGACAATATGCAAATGTCATCAGCAAAGCCAGTATTCCAATTACTTACAAGATTAGAGCCTGGAAACTTGATACTACTGTTCAAACTACTGCCATCATTTGTAGATTAGCACGGATAACTTTGGCTATCGCCTTTATGGTTTATAATGTTGCGTTACTGTTACGTTTTTAAACACGTTCCAATTAAAACTGCCTCCATTTTTATTTCCCGTACCATTACCGTTTTTTGTTGTTGTATTTGCTATCTGAAATCCTTAATTTTATCGAAAATTTGCAATGAAAAAAAAATTTTTTTTTTTTTTTTCAAAAACATTTCAATTCAAAAGAAAGGAAAAATAAATTAAATGTTAAACAAATTAACATGTTTATGAACATAAATAAATTGTTATGTTTTGTTGTTGTTTCTTCCTCTAATAGTTAATCGTAAATATTTTTAAAAAGATTGTTGTTGTAAATTTCATTTCATAAACACCAGATTAACACATACCAGACATACGTATGTATGTACTTGTATGCGATACATAATCAAATTCAGTTTTTATTTGGCCAACAAAGCGTAACATTTTGTCACACGCACAATTGTAATAACAACAGTTAACAATTGTAATTACAACAACATCAACAATAATTACAACAATATATCTACAACTTAAATAAATTAAAAGACAATGAAAATAACAACAACAACAACAAAAATCCAAATAAATTAATGAATAGTTTAAAAGCGAACTAAAAGTGTCTGTCTGACTGTGACTGTGTCTGTGTGTTGCTGAGTCTGCTGTTTGGCTTACAATATAAAAGACTTCCCTAAAATTACATTCAAATTTATTTCCTTCCTTGTCATTACGGTAATACATTTGTACATACATACATACGTATGTACAATACATATTTTTATTTTGAAACAAAAAAAAAAATGCAACAACAATTTAATAACAAATTTGTATTTAACGCTTTACTAGCAGACTCCTGCCCAAATGGGCGGCAAAGGTACAACTATTAGACTCGTACTCGTACTTGTACTTGTACGGCACAAGAAAGAAGATTGTAAAGCATTTAAACCGTTTCTGATTATACTCGTATACGAGGAACAATAAAATTTAATTTTGTTGTTGGAAAACTACAAAAAACAACAACAAATGTTACAATTTATATAAATGAAGCCTCCAAAGAAAACAAAAACTAGTGGGAGTAATAATAGAGCAGGACATTAAAAGAATGAAATCATTCAACAACAGAAACCGTTCATTTTTTGAGGTAAAGGTTTTTACAAACAATTATAACTTTAGTCCTGAGCTTGTAGATTCTCAGTTCCCTCCCTGTAGACCTCAGTTGCCAATGTAGAGGACTCATCTATCTAATTAAACTGCTTTTCATAGCGCACCTCATAGTTGCTGTAGACCGACTTAGAGGTCATTATGTTGGAAACCAATGACCTGAATGCCTGCTGGCTGTTAGAGAGTATGCTAATATTTATTCACAGCCCCTTGTACTACTGACACTTCCGCCTGAAAGATACTGCCAGGATGCGGTAGCCTTATCAAGCAAACCAAAACTGTTGGCTCCAAAAAGAAAAGAAACGAGATAAAAGTCGCTGTAGTCTAGCAGGTAGTGTGTTGGATTATTAGACGCGAGGCCATGGTTTAAATCCCAGGTCAGACATCAAAACGAAATATGAAAAATATATCTACGGTGACTTCCTCTCAACAGATTTCTGGCAAAAACTCTGAGAGTAAATAAAATTACCATGAAAAAGGCTTTAAACTGTAGGTCCAGCCACTTATGTATAAAATTAGCACACACAACATAAATGGTGTGAGAAGCTAGGTCATAATCCTAACTGAATTTCAAATTTTTCCCATTCCGCTCCATCCGGAATGACTGTTCTGAGCCTCCACAAGAAGTCATTCAATTTGTATTCCTGAAAGTTCCCTATTCAGTCAAGATTCTTGAGTAACCAGTTTTTAATCCGTTCCCCATCCAGTCACCAATAGGTGCTGACTAGTATCAGCGCTTAAGCCAGTGGAAATAGACGTATAAATATGCAAAGTGCTGATATAGGCGCAGTGCGAAACTATCTCCTGTATCGAAACTATCACTGGAGGTGATAGAAGAACTTGATTAATTTGAAGATGGAATGCGCTCTGTTAACACTCTATTCCCCTTACAGTTGATGAAATATTTTCTAATTTTGAGACGGCCCTCCTCTACTCTCTACTACTTAAAACAAGTTTGGAATGGGTTATACTACCCGATAAAAAAAATCGAAAACAAAATTCCAAAAAAAAACAACTGCATTCTTTTAAACACTGCATTGGCTATTCAAAGAGTATTTTGCATTGGAAATTTGAATTAAAAAAGAAATAAAGTTTTAAAATAATTGAAACGAAGGTATCATGTTAAAAAGAAATTCCCATGCGAATTTAATTTCATTCGTCAACAGACAATGCCTGAAAAGAGAAAAAACACACTCCATTAACACTCCATTTACAGGCAGATATGACCGGTACAGTTTCTTCTTCCCTTCTTTTGTTTTTATTTTCATTTCTTTGTATAGGTAAAGGTATGGATATGGGTATGTGTACGGGTACGGGTATAGGTATGGGGTGTTATTCAATTTGAGTTGAGTTCATTTGAAAAATTATTTTACAAGTAGGGAAGTCAGCATTTAATTTAAATTAAGCAAAGAAACATAAATTAGAGGTCATTACGACCGGGTGTCATAACATTTAATTTCATGTCAGTGTAATGTTGTCGCATCACATAATCCACTGTCACCACCTGCTAATGATAAATGACTATCAACGAACGGACGGGCCTAATGATAGATGATGATGATGATGATGATGGTGATGCTCATTGCAGATAATAAAGAAAACGATTCCTCGGATAATTTATTGTGGAAGAAAGACTTCTTTAAAAATATTTGGACATTTTCACAGTTCATAGCTGTCATGGCCAATAGTATAACAGTGAATAACGTAATCGTATATTAAGTGGTATTTGATGCTTTTTTATTTACCATCAAAAGCCCTAGAGTTGGAAGTGGATAATTAATTGCTAATTACTGCAACATACGAGTATTCAAAGTAAAGAAGTAAAGTTTTCGGACAAAGATTTCTATACATAATGGAGAAATGAATAGATTACAGCCAAAAATAGCTTGTATTTAAAATATTTGACATTAAGTTAATGCCAATGGTTTTTAAAAAACATTTCAATGAGAAATCTGTGAAACAAAGTTTCCTTTAGAGATATGAACGACCACAGTGAATTCGCAAGCATCGAAAAAATTGGTCAACGATATGTTGATCAGCTGAATGTACATCTAAATGGCTTCAATCTAGAAGGATGAAAGCCTGTCTTCAATAAGGAAAAGGGACATCTTAGATTTGTATGCAGGGTATTCTAGCTCAAAATTAGCAGCAACATATCCAAGGTCTAGCAAAACACACTTGGAATATGCATCGATCATATGATCAGAAGCAAGCACGATTGGACTGGATTGGAATGGTCAAGGCTCAAGAAGCTAACTGGCTAACTAAAGGACATCTGCACTTGAAAAATGTAATTCATTGCCATTCATACGCATACATACATATGTACGTAATTAGCCATTACAACCCTTCAGTCAGGAATACGGCCTAGCTTCTCACACCACTCATGTTGTGTGCGTTAATTTTATACTTGAGTGGCGGAACCTGCGTCGACTACGAACGGCAGATTTTGAGAAACTTTTTCATGGCAGGTTTATTTACACTCAGAGTTTTTTGCCAGAAATCTGCTGAGAGGAAGTCGCCGAAGAAATATTTTTTTTTTCATATTTCGTTTTGATGTCTGACCTGGGGCTCGAACCCGGGCTTTTACGTCTAATAAGCGAACACACTACCTACTAGACTACTGGGCGCTTCAGGGTCACACTTGTCTGGGTCCCCGGACACTGTGACATACCGGGGAACTGCAGACCCCGACGGGCTGGCCAAGGCTGACGCACTACTCCCGGAATCCTGTTCGATCAACTTAGGAATGCCACTTGCCTCGATGAAACTGGCCATCGCGCGGAAACTTTTCCGCGACGCCATACCTATCCTGGATCAACGAGGAGTCCTGCTCAACCGCTAGACTCACCTGGACCCGGATGGATAGAAGGCGTACCAACCAGTTACTTGGACTTGGTCGCGACATTATCTCAATCACAGTAGCCATGCTTACAGGTCACTGTGTTATGTGTAGACACGCGGAGAGAATGCGGCTCCCATTTAACGACTTCTGCCGTGGGTGCAGATCCGCTGAAGAGGAGGAGACTGTTGCTCACTTTCTTTGTCAATGCCCATCTCTGGCGAGGTGCAGATATAGGTTATTTGGCTCTCCGACCCTTATCAGCTTGACGGAGCTATCGTCCATTGATGTCAAGAATATAGCCGCGTTTATCAGACTTTCTGGCTAGTTTCCCTACGTGGTGTAGTCGTGCTTTGGATTTGCAGATCTTGCGCTGACCGACCTCTCCCTCCTGGATTCGGGGGCGCTTGGTTAGTACAGGAACTGCGTTCACCCGTGGCGTCACAACAGGCCGCTATGCGTGCTCAAGTAAGCTTCTGGTATGAAGCTACCACACTAACCTAACCTACTTACTAGACTACGGCGACTGCGTTTTTTTGGGATCACCCTTGTTTAACTGTATTTTGTTTAACTTTTTAACGAAATGAATTGAACAGCCGAGATATGTTTTTTAATCATTTCAAATTAATTATGAAATAAAAAACGAAAAAAGTTTTATTCAAATAATTTATTATTATTGTTGGGTTTAGCAATAAAGGCTTAAATAAAATGATTTAAAATAAACGAAGCTTTAATTTCTCATGCTTAAGCACAGAGATGGTGATGATGATGATGATCATGATGATAATGATAATAATTATTACAAAAATATATAAAAAATATAAAATAAAAACATAAGAAAGTCAACTTTCGAACCTATGGCAACTAATTCTCCAAAGTACAGTTAAAATGATAAGCAAGCAACGAGTAATATGTAGTAGAGTAGACACCGGCACATCTCTAAAGCAGAAGATCATTAAGAATCGCTTAATGATTGTAAATAATGTAACTGACTGACCAATCGACTGAATGACCTGACTAACCAGTCTTTAAATGACGTACAAACCCATGCCTCTTGAACACACACACTCATATGTAGTATATGGACGCCTGAGTCCCGCTTAAATAATCTACCAAAATGAAAGAGAAAATCATCACCGAATGAAAACTACAATCATTATGCAACACACAGTTTTTTTCTTCTTCTTTTTCGAATTTAAATGGAATTGTTTTTATAAAAAAACGACATAAAAACAACAACAAAATAATAAAGATCGAGTTGAGTGCTAACTGAGTTTGAGGGTTGTGGTCGAATTTAAAAAAAGGCTAAAGCTGAGGCTGGTTTTTGAGACAACATTGAGCTGGTGCAGTGTATGAAGTATTTTTGTAATTAAGTTTCTTTATTTACAATATTTTTTTCTTTGTTTTTTTTAATCTTTTGTAATGATAATGATGCTAAAAATCATCAACAATTTGTTGGAAAAACTTAAATATTTTTGTTGTTATTAAAAAAGGGTTCATTATACACACACACACACTCACTTGTCCCTGCTTGAAAAGAAGAAGAAGAAGAAGAAAATCAAGTGAAATACATTTTGGTGTTTTAAAATCGTAAAGTATCTTAATGAGCTACGTATGGCGATTGTTGCTTGTTACTGTTGCTCTTGTCACATGAAGTGGATTTTGAATTAATTTGACCGCTGCAGTACACTCTGCTAAAAAAGAATGATGGCCAACAATTTGTCATTTTGACGACTTGTGAATGTGAACTTTTTAAGTGAAAAAAAAGTAATAAAAGAAAAATAAAATGAATGTTTACATTTCTTTCATTTCTCTTAATGAATAAGTGAATGTTAAAACAATATCATCATAATGAATTGTAAAACCACATCATCATCAGCAAGAGTAACGAAAATAGCAACAAATTGCATAGAAAAATTAGTTTCAAATCATATGTACACTTTGATTCATTATTTTTCTTTTAAAAGAAATTTTCTGAATTTATTAAGAAAATGATCGCTCACCAATATAATACGTCCGCTAGACTCACCTGGCCCAAGATGGATAGAAGGCGTACCAACCGATTACTTGGTCTTGGTCGTGATGTCATCTCGACTACAGTGGCCGTGCTTACGGGTCACTGCGTCATGGGTAGACACGCGGAAAGAATGAGGCTCCCTTTCAACGACTTCTGCCGTGGATGCAGGTCCACTGAGGAAGAGGAGACTGTTGTTCACTTTCTTTGCCAGTGCCCGTCTCTTGCTAGGTGTAGATATAGGTTATTTGGCTCCCCATTCCTTGTTAGCTTAACGGAGCTATCATCTATTGACATCAAGGATATAGCTTCGTTCATCAAACTTTCTGGCTGGTTTTCCAGTGCGGTGTAGTCGTGCTTCTGTTGTGCAGCCCTTGCGCTGACCAACTTCTTCCTTTTCCCTGATTTTGGTGGAACTTGGTTAGTACAGGGACTGCGTTCACCCGTGGGCATCACAACGGGCCGATATGCGTGCTCAAGTGAGCTTTGTGATATCAGAGCTACCACTCCGACCTAAACCTAACCCTAATATAATACGTTCTTGTCCTGAATCAATAGCAACTAATTATATTACTCCAGATCATACCAGATCGAATCCATGGCACAGATGCCCGTGGGAACTCTAAGAATGGAGATAAGATTCGGCTACCGGACACAATTCAGTTTGTCTAATCAGAAAATGTATGATCTAGGCAACTGGCAATTAGGTAAACTAAACATATAGGGATTTAAATATCTTCAGTGATTGTGAAATGCCAATTACGACTAGGTCTTTGCACAACCCTCGTAAGCTCGATATACTATCATTTTGGGGTTGATACCATAGGTTATGTTAGGATACCGCCATTCACAGGCAAGTTCACTTGGTAGTCCATATGACCCATTGTGTTACCCTGTGTGAGGTAAACCCCATTGTGCGTTAGCGATGGGTTTGAACCACCATTAGCTCTCTTGAGATGAAATCGGCCAGTTCCCTTAGTGGCACGTTCGCTACCATACCGAGACCTTCAAACCATTTTCGTCTGTTTTGAAGTGAAACTCTTATCGGAGGCTGGAAATACCACACAACAACGTCTGCAGAAACTGTAATGACGAGGAAAAAGAGCATAAGATCACAAAACAACTTTTATGTCATTGGTCGCTAGTTGATAACCTAGAACTAAGGACTTTGTTAGCAGAACGTCTCTCGCTAGAGGATAAAATCTATATCGTAAATCTGTCAAGATACATTGTCGATATCGCTGTTTAGTATCGATAATGCAACTGGTAAAGTAAGCTATGCTATATGTAGCGGCTGTCAATTTCGCCTAATCTAACCATGGTTAACTTTGTTACAAATTAAACAGGAATTATTTATAGAACATAAACGATTAGTATGTTTATTAAAATATTTATTAATTGGATGTTATTAAAAACTAATTTAAAAAGAATTTTAATACAAGAGTTTAACTCAAGGAAATGCTTATAAAACATGTTTTAGTTTGATTAACGAAAATTTCAAATCGATAATTGTCACCTTGGATCAAAATTTTAAAATAAAAATTTAAAAGAAAAAAAAAGCCACGCTAGGTTTAAATTAAATTTTTAAATCTTGTGAAGGTTAAACAAATCAAAGAACTTTTCAATTTAATTAATTTATTTTTGTTTATGATTAATCATTTCAAAAAATATTTTCGATAATCAAAATAAACAGTTAGGTACTGCACAAGCAACGTTAATGTTTATATATTTAAAGATTTTTTAAAATTAAATTAAATTTTATTTTACGTTACAGGTTTATTGTTTTTTTTTCTAATAAAACTGTATATTTAATAACGTATTTAAATGCAGTCTAGTATTGTCATTATTGAAGAAGACTTTATTAAATTTTACAACAAAAACGTGAGCATAAACATTTACTTTATTTAATAGTTTAGAGTTTATTTAAAAATTTTATTTGGAAAATATTTATTAAAAGACTGAAAGCACGAACGTTAGACAGTTATTACAAATAATTTCTACTTTTCAAATTCCCATGAAATTTGTTTCTCATTCATACAAAATTTATATTGTCCTCTATCCCATTTAGCCTATTACTACTCTATTCCCTAAACTGTCTTGTAATTTGTGGTTTTTTTATTTTGGGTGAAAAAGTTTATTTTCTTTGGCCAGTTTTCCAATCGAAAATATTTAAACCATCATGATGACAAACAAATAAAAAAAATTTGGCATTTCTTTACGGATGAGTTGTAAACAAATTGGCCAATATTTTAAGCTTTCATAGTTGTTGTTGTTGTTGTTGTTGTTGTTGTTGTGATATTATGCAAATATAGACCAGTATTATTTTAGCTAAAAATATTAACGAATTCCCTATCTATTGTCACCATCTTCATCGTTGCCATCATTGCCAAACCACAACGGGGTATCAACGTCATTCATGCAAAATCAAGTATTTTTTCTTTTTTTTTATCGAATTTTAAAGAAAATTACAAAATTTCATAAAACAAAATGAAAAAATATAAATTCAGAGTCTGTCTGACATATAAAACTGACTGCAACATGCTAATAATAGTAGCCTGGACTAGTGATGATAAAAGATTATGTATATATTTTGGCAATCGTTATGCTATTATTATTATTGTTTTAATGTTTAAATGATTAGTAATAAAAACATAATCTCTTAAGCATATTAAATAATAATCATAATAACTACAGAAAAGCAAAAACTGACATTCCAATACAAATTGATTTCCTAATATCGTATACAATGTGTTCGTCTGTCATGTATTAGAATAATTAATGAATTTATACGCTTTTAATGTTTCTTAAAGATTATTTTTGTTTTTCATTTAATTTAATTTAATAAGCGTTAAATTGAAAACGATAAAAAAAACAAAATTGGTATTTAAAATACATCGTATTATTTGATAGGCAATGTTAAAAACAACATTAAAGGGGATATTGGCCCTTTAAAGTAAAATAAAAAATCAAACTGAGAGATGAATAGGCAGGCCAAATATGTAGATGCTTACTTACTTAATTGGTCCTTACAGCCAGAATTACAACCTTGCTGATCACACCACCCATGTTGTATGTGTTAATTTTGTACATGAGTGGCGTGATCTAAAGTTAAAAGTCGACTTCGAACGACATCACCTTCTTTGGGCTGTAAAATCTTTAATAAAAGAAAATTAATTTAAAAATAAAAGAACTCATAAATAAGTAATTAAAATGCATGTTAAAGAAAAACAGTGACGTCATTTCTCCCTTTTAATGAATAATTAAAAATTTTATTATTTCTCCGAATAGGCTACTCTGTCAAATGTCAACTCTTTGTTTTCTCAAACTTCATAAAAACTTTTATTTCTTTTTACAATTTGCTTTAATGATAGGTTTTAAAGAAAAAAATGTGGGAAATTTAATTTTTTTTTTCAATTTGAATTTGTTGAAATGATTCATAAAATTTGAATGATTGTAACACGTTTACCAGCTTGACTGATGACATGACTTGGTTTATCTGTGGCTTTGTTAGTGGCAGTAAAAATTCATTGGCATTGTTAAAATGTTGTTAAAAGTACGAGTATAAGTACTTTTTCTGTTTTTTTTTCTTTTAATTTAAATTAAATCACAATGCCTTGGATAAGCGTTGTAATCGAATTTGTTTATCTTATTAATTAAAAACAATTTCCGTTTGTTATATTTTGTTTTTTTAAATGAATTTATTTATAAATAGCCTTGATTCTTCATTCGAATCAAATGAAATGCATGATTTTCAAAATGGATTTGCAATGGGTGCCAAAATTTTAAATGTCAAATTTAAATGTTTCAAAATAATTTATTTTTCTGGAATTAAAACAAGAAATAAAAAGTAAAAGTTAAGCTCTTTGCAACCCGAATAATATTTTAAAGTCTTTACATATTAGTAATGAAATCTATTATTATGAATATTATTATATGCAAGAAATATGTAAACACACTGACATTCTACTTTACTGTCCTTGCAACTACAAGACTCAATGTCCTGTCAGAAAACCTTTTATGATTGATAAATTATTCTGTCCTAAAACGGTCTAACCTTGTCAATAAAGGGCTACATATACAATCTTTCTGTCTTATCACCTGATTGATCAGCTTGTAGTATTGGAGGTCTAACCGATTAATGTATTAAACATTACAATGCCCAGTAGACAACACTGTACTACTCCGTCCTTTAGGAAAGCAAAGGGAGCATATTCCATACCAGAGTTGTTGCCTTGATAAGTACTTACACCTCCAACTGGAATATACTGTACTCATCAGTAGGTCTAGAGCAGGGGTGCCCAAAAGTTCCTTATGGAAGTGCAAACACCAATACATTTTAAGAAAAACAAATTTTTATTAAATATTTTTTGTTGTGAAAACTAATACATACAAAGAAAAAACAAAATCTACATTGATGCTCGCTGTTGTCAATGTTTACCAGCAAAGTATACGAAAGTGTTGTTGCTTAGCATACAACGAAGAAAGACGAAATCACTAACAAAGCCAAAGTTGTTTGTGTTTTTGTATTTCTCGTGCTGAGTGTGCCCTATACGTATATAAAATACACAGCCTACTGCTAAGCGCATTTACAAAAACAAATGTGCATGAAGTGTATAGGGCTTGGGCACCACTGGTCTAGAGGAATGCTTGATGCCACTCACAAAATAGCCCCCCGCCTCAGTGCAAGATGATCACACCACCCATGTTGTATGTGCTAATTGAGCCCTACGTACAGATTACAAGACCCTAAAATATACTATCTACATCACGTCAATGTTCCTTTTCAGAAAGAAGCAGCCTTGCGAAGTTACATACCCTAACTATATTGTTCGGAAGATTTGGACTGAGTTTCAGTGTGCCCGAGTTGTTTTACATATGTATAACTTAAGATTGATACTGTAATCCCACAAACTTAAGAGTCGACTATGGTTAAATACAATATTAAAAATTGATACTTTGTTGCTAAGTGTTATAAAAGTACACAGTAAACGATTCAAATCATAAACAAAATTTTATATCAAATCCACCAGATTTAGGTATGGAGTTTTTTTTTTAATAATGGTTCAACCTAAGTTTCTTTCTTTTCAAATTATCATTTTTCACAGTTATCGATTTCTTGTCATTCTGCAATTTGTCCCATAACTACTCTTTTATACAACTCTGTATATGAATACATTGCAATACAGCTCTGTAATGACAATGTCAAAAAATAAGGTCTGTTGTTGTTTGCACGTTGGCAGTACTGCAGCGAGTCAGCTATTGATACGAAAAGGGGTTTTTTTGTATTAAAATACGTTCGTGCGGTGTTAAAGCTGAAATTGCAAAAATTATTTGTTCAATAAGTTTTAAGTGTAATTTATTAAATATTTTTTAAATAAGTTAATTAATAAACAAATATTACTAAAATAATGGCAGACTCAAAAGGGTAAGTAAATAAACAACGTGAATTAACTGTAAAACTAAAGCAATAAAGAAAACCTTTTGTGTGTGAAGAAAAAAAAAAGCCGACAAAAAGTGCAGCTGGTAGGTGAGACGACGACGTCGTGAAAAAAAAAATTGTTTCAATTTCGCGTCGTCATTGTGTGGAAATTATTTCCAAATATTGAAAGTAATGGCATAATTAAGATGCATGTGGATTTATTATGAAATGATTTCTTTTAAACTAAAAACTTTTCGTACTTTACATTTTTAATTTTTGAAAAACCTAAGTTCACTTGCATTTATCAATCAATATTTGAAGTTTCCTATTAAATGTTTTGTGTTTGAAAGAAAATAGAATAAAAAAAATAGAAATTCCATTAAAAATTCTTGAATTTTCAATTTTCGTAAAACAAAAGTAGAAACATAAATTGCCACAAAGGCCAACGACCATAACAAAGAAATCTGAAGATAAACAATTGAAAAAAAAGAAAAAAGGAAAATGGCGAGTGGCGGCGGTAGTGAAAAGAAAGGACGTAAAAATGGTGGCTTTCAACGCAACTCTAGACATTCAGTGCCATTTCATAATTGGAATTCTGAACCAAACGATGACAATGATATAGGCGCTGACGATGATGACGATGACACTGAAAATCTTTTAACGGCTCCTTTCAAAAGCAGACATTTACGTTTGAAAAAAGACCATGAGAATAAATTAAATAAACCTATAATACCTTCAGATCCCAATATACCGAAGCCTATTAAAGATAAACGGTTAACATAGGATTATTTTTAAAATATTTCTCCTCTCTTTATAATCAAGGAATATTGTACTAATGTTTTACTCTTTGTTTCAATTCTTTCTTACAATTACAGCGAAGATTTAGCCACAGCAATCCTTAAGCGCAAGGATCGTCCCAATCGTTTAATTGTTGATGAAGCCACTAACGATGATAATTCGGTCGTTTCATTATCTCAGGTATTTATTATTTCAAAATAAATTTGGTTTTTCCAAAATAAAAGCATTGTGTATTAAATAACACGCTCTTATTCCATACTTTCTTTTGTGTTTTGTTTACTTTTTAGGCAAAAATGGACGAATTACAATTATTTCGTGGCGATACCGTCATATTGAAAGGTAAACGCCGCAAAGAAACCATATGTATTGTACTGTCTGATGATTCTTGTACTGATGAAAAGATCCGCATGAATCGTGTCGTTCGCAATAACTTATGTGTTCATCTTTCGGATGTCGTTTCGATTCATCCTTGTCCGGATGTGAAATATGGCAAACGTGTACGTATTTTGCCTATTGACGATACCGCCGAAGGTATCACCGGCAATCTATTCGAGATATATTTGAAACCCTATTTCTTGGAGGCCTATAGACCCATTCACATGGGTGATAATTTCATTGTACGCGCTGCTATGCGTCCAATTGAGTTTAAGGTTGTCTTAACGGATCCCGAACCGTACTGTATCGTGGCTCCAGAAACTGTCATCTTCTGCGATGGCGATCCAATCAAAAGAGAGGTAAGCATCCATTATATTATTGCATAGAAAGTAAAAGCATCGAAAATTCTAGAAAAAAATTAAAAACAAAAAATGACGTGTCTTCAGTGCTAAGGTTTTCAGAAACTAATTTTGCAATTCATCGTTCTTCTCTTACAGGAGGAAGAAGAATCTCTTAATGCTGTCGGTTATGACGATATTGGCGGTTGTCGCAAACAATTGGCTCAAATTAAAGAAATGGTTGAACTACCACTACGTCATCCTTCACTATTCAAAGCTATCGGTGTTAAGCCACCACGCGGTATTCTTATGTACGGTCCACCTGGTACAGGTAAAACTTTGATTGCTCGTGCCGTTGCTAATGAGACTGGTGCGTTCTTCTTCCTGATTAATGGTCCTGAAATTATGTCTAAATTGGCCGGTGAGTCTGAATCGAATTTACGTAAGGCTTTCGAAGAGGCCGAAAAGAATTCTCCAGCTATTATATTCATTGATGAAATCGATGCTATTGCACCAAAGCGTGACAAGACTCACGGTGAAGTTGAACGTCGTATTGTCTCACAATTGCTTACGCTTATGGATGGCATGAAGAAGAGTTCTCATTTGATTGTAATGGCTGCCACAAACAGACCCAATTCCATTGATCCAGCTTTACGCCGCTTCGGACGTTTTGATCGTGAGATCGACATTGGCATTCCTGACGCCACCGGCCGTTTGGAGGTGTTGCGCATTCACACTAAGAACATGAAATTGGCCGATGATGTTGATCTAGAACAAATTGCTGCTGAAACCCATGGTCACGTAGGTGCTGATTTAGCTTCATTGTGTTCTGAAGCTGCTTTGCAACAAATCCGTGAAAAGATGGATTTGATTGATTTGGAAGATGATAAGATTGATGCTGAGGTATTGGCTTCGTTGGCTGTAACTATGGAGAACTTCCGTTATGCCATGACCAAATCAAGTCCTTCGGCTTTGCGTGAAACTGTCGTTGAAGTACCCAACACTACATGGACTGATATCGGTGGTTTGGAGAATGTCAAGAAGGAATTGCAAGAATTGGTCCAATATCCAGTTGAACATCCTGATAAATTCTTGAAATTCGGTATGCAACCAAGTCGTGGTGTATTATTCTATGGTCCGCCTGGTTGCGGTAAAACTCTCTTGGCCAAGGCTATTGCTAACGAGTGTCAAGCCAACTTTATCTCTGTTAAGGGTCCTGAACTCTTGACCATGTGGTTTGGTGAATCCGAAGCCAATGTTCGTGACATTTTCGACAAAGCACGCTCGGCTGCGCCGTGTGTGTTGTTCTTCGATGAATTGGATTCGATTGCAAAGGCCCGTGGTGGCAATGTAGGCGACGCTGGCGGTGCTGCTGATCGTGTTATCAATCAAATCCTAACAGAAATGGACGGCATGGGAGCCAAGAAGAACGTTTTCATTATTGGCGCCACCAATCGTCCCGACATTATTGATCCAGCCATCTTGCGTCCAGGACGTTTAGATCAACTTATTTATATTCCACTTCCTGATGATAAGTCTCGCGAAGCTATCCTCAAGGCCAATTTGAGAAAATCTCCTTTGGCCAAGGATGTCGATCTTACTTACATTGCCAAGGTTACACAAGGCTTCTCAGGTGCTGATTTGACTGAAATCTGTCAACGTGCTTGCAAATTGGCCATTCGCCAGGCCATTGAAGCTGAAATTAAACGTGAAAAGGATAGAGCTGAGAATCAATCATCAGCAATGGATGTAAGATTTTAAACGCTTGCTTTAAGTGATGAAATTTGATTCTAAATTTCACATTTTTTTCTTTCAGATGGATGAAGACGATCCAGTACCAGAAATTACACGTGCCCACTTTGAAGAGGCCATGAGATTTGCTCGTCGTTCAGTATCTGATAATGATATCAGGAAATATGAAATGTTTGCCCAAACATTACAACAATCTCGTGGTTTCGGACAGAACTTCAGGTAAATAAAAATTGAATTGTCACTATTGCATAGAAAGCAAACGTCTAATATTGTTTTAAATTTCCCTTTAAGGTTCCCTGGTCAATCCAACAGTCAACAGGGTTCGGGTCCAAATGCTCCTGCGAATCCACCAGGTGATAATGGCGATGATGATCTATACAGTTAGATTTTTAGTTTTAATTTTTTATATAAAAAAAAATCATAAAAACAATACCATTTGCAAGATTAATAAACATGAACGAACATTCAAGCATCATTTAAAAGAAAAAGATGAAAAATCGACAACAAACAAATAAAAAGACAGACAGTTGTAACTTTTTTTCTTTTTGTAATTTTTAACTGTCTTTCTATCACATCAGTAAATTAATAAAAAAAAAAATACAAACAAAAATAATGAAAGAAGAAAAAATAGAACAACAATGAAACATTCTCTTATATAAGATATTTCTATGCTATTTAAACATTATATATGAAGAATAAATACATTTAAATACTACAACAACAAAAAACGAACAAACAGCGTCTAATTTATTAATCGAATGTGTTTCATTTATGAAATATGGGGGTAAAAGCTAGATAAGTTGAGATTCTTTCATAGTTCTGCATTTCTATTAAAAGGGATATTTTTATTTGTGCTGACAATCGAATGTGTTTCAGCAGTAACAGGAGCCCATAAAAAGTAGTAAGTAGTATTGTTGCCTAAAAGTATGCCTTGATTATTTATGAGTTTGTGCGACATTTCATCAATTCATTCACAATAATGACATGAATCACGAATCTGTGAATGCCTAAAAGTATACTTTAAGTATTTACAAGTTTCTGCTATGCATTCGCTTGGCTCATTGATCAAGTTATTAGAAATTAAACACATTTTTATTTATTTCATTTTAAAGTTTTGTTGAATTTTATTTGCTTAAATTTCTTTGTTTTGTTTTCTTGTTTTTACTGACTTTATCCGTGTTTTAATTTATATACTAAAACATGAATTTTTCTTTTTATTTTTTAATTGGGATTAAAAATCGATTGTTAATAATTTAATTGTATTGGTTTTTCATTATAATAATCCTTAATCATCATCATCGTCGTCGTCGTCATTATTAGCGTTTTATTTTAATTTTTTTCTTATAATATTTATTATTAATCATTTGATGTGTAATTGTTAATGGTTTTTATTTTCTTTTTATAGTTGCATAGCCAAGACAAGAAAATAAAAATAAAGAAATAAAATTAAAATAAATATGTATGTACATACATTTGTATGTATACGAAAATTAAATTAAAAAAATAATATATTAACAGGTCATTTGTAAATACATATGTAGTTATTATTTTGAAAAATATTTTCTTTTTTATTATTATTATTATTATTTAATGATAGTTTATCTTTCTTTTCTTTTGTTGTTTTTTTATATGTTTTTGTATAATATATAAATTATAGTGGCATTGTGCATGGCTAGCTCTTACATAACTAAATTATTTTATTAAATTTTGTTTTTATTTTCTTTTAGTAAGAGTTTTACACATACAACACAACAATTAGTTTTATAATTTTATTGATTTTATTTTATGATTTTTTAACTTTTATCCTTTAATAGTTTTTTATGTTTTTTTTGTTTAGTAGGTATGTAAGTATGTTTGTATGTATAAACAAAAAAAATTTTTTTTTTTTCTTATAACATAGTAAAAAAACATAAAATATTTGTGTGTATGTATGTATGATATTTGTATGAAAGTAGGTAGAGCTTGCTTGTGTGTGCGTAAGTATGTATGTATGTAGTATGTTGCTTGTCTGTATGTATGACTGTATAGATGAAGAAAATGTCCAGCACTTTCCTTATTACAATATTTTTTTATTTATTTTCTTTTTATTTTTTTCCTTTTCAGCTGCTGCTAAATTTTTGTTTTATTTAATAAATTTCTGCTATTATAAATTTATTTATTTTTCTTCTTCTTTATTTGTTTTTGGAGCAAAAGACTAAGATTTATTTATATTTATGATTTGTATGCATATTATATATAGTTTTCTATAGAAAGCAGCTTATTTTTTTGTTTTAGATTGTGTTCAAGTGTTTGTTTGTTTAATTAAATAATTTTTGTTTTGTTTTTGTTTTACAATTAATAAATTCCATTGATAAAATATTAAATTTTAATCATACTTAAATTTTAAAAACACTTATATTTGTTTAAATTGTTTAAACAATAAAAGATTAAATTACAATTGTTTAATTTTTATTGCAATTTAAAACTTTAGTTTGTTTCGTTTTTTCTTTTCTTTTTTTTTCTCTCTTTCAGAAATATTTGAAAATTAAATTTACAAAAGCAAATTAACTGCCTTTGTATGGATTAAAAAAAAATGTGTTTTAAATGTTTTCAAAATATGTATGTATGTATGTTTTTGTGTTTTAATATTAAGTTTAAATTTTTATATGCTTGTATGTCTATATAGTTTAATAAGCTCATATTAGTGGAGGAAAACTAATTTAAATATAAAAGAGAAAACAAATGATAAGGTTTTCTTTTGACAGCCTCCAGTGTAAGATTTTTGTTTTTGTTTTTTTTTTGTAATTTTTTCTTTTTACCAATATGTATGCATGTAAGTAGTATGCTTTCTAACTTAAGTTTTAAATTTAATTGTAAATTTTTAATTTTGTTTGAACAAACGAAAATATTGCTTTTTTTAGTCAAAAAACATTTGTTTGCTTTCATATTAAATTTTTATTTTTTTAAATATTTAATGGTAAAAGTAAGTTTTGCTTTTTTGTATAGTCCTTTAAAGTTTTTTTTGTTTTTTTATATGATATTTATTATGTATCTGTTATGATTGTGCTAGAGTTTGTTATATTTTTTTTATATGCTTTTAAATTTGTTTGCCTTAGCAATTATTTGTGTTTGGTTTACATATGACAATTAGTTATTAGCTGTGTGTTCCCATCAATTTTGTTTTTTAAAGGAAAATTTTCAAGTTTTTCTTTAAGTTTTCTTTTAAATTTTTAAATTTAATTGTAATTGTTTTGTAAATTATTTTTTAGTATGTGTTTTTCTTTAGTCTAATTAAGGTATGTAGGTATGTATGTATATTTTGTTGCTGTATATGTATATTGTATATAGAATATTTTTTAATTCCTTTTATTTTCATTTTTGGTTGAGTTTTGCTTTTCTTTATTCTTTTTTTTCATATGACTTTAGTAGTGTTAAGCATTTTTCTTATGGTTTTTGCATGTACCACTTAAAAAGTAACAAAACTAAAAACATCTAACTACGTTTTCTTTTCTTAATTCTTTTTTTGACTCTCAAAAAACATTTAAAATTTCTTTTTTGTTTCTTGAATTTATAACATAAAAAATAAAAAAAGATTTGTAAACTTAAATGAAAAATTTTGAATTTAAATTGTGAGTTTAGTCCCCATATTCAACCTTCTTTTTAAATAAAGTCCGTTTTACGTTGAGTGTTTAAAATTTATTTTAATTTGATTTTGTTAAACAAAACTCTTTGATTACTAAACTTTGTTTTAATATTTCCGCTTATTTTTAAAATTCTTATTATTTTTTTTTTTTTGTTTTTTCATTAATATTTGGTTTTCATAACTACTTTCTTGTAATAAATTTAGTTTTGCTTTGTGTTTAAAATACATATTTTATATTAAACTTTTAACTATTTTAATTTTTTTTTTTAATATTTATATTACTCGGTTGCTTGTTTATATTATTTTTTTTCTTTTTGTAAAATTTAAACTAATTTAAAATTATAATTTAAAATTATTGTTTATAAAAATAAATTAAATATTATTTTTTTTAAATGAGTGTCATTAAAGCAGGTCAGTCCTCTTACAGACTGGCGTAAAGAGCACCTTTCAAAATGGCGTTTAATAAACAAACTGGTTTAAGACACTCTTCTGTATTTGAAATTAAATTGCATTTAATAAAACAATAGTAATAATAATAATAATAATAACAATAAAAAATCATCATCATTTTAAAATGGCAAATTTACAAAAGAAAAAAAAAAATTGTTATAAAAAAAATAAATCTTAATAAATAATAAAATGAACTAAATAATTAGTTTAGTTAAACAAAAACAAAAAATATATTATATATATCGGTTTGTTTGCTTGTATATAATAAAATAAAAATTAATCAATAACAAAAAGTTATAAAATAAAAAAATAAATTTATATTTATTTAGCAATTATTTTTGCAATAATAAATAAATTATAAGATAAATACGTTATAAAAATTAACATTTTAACATTCATTTCGTTTAAGAAACAATGGATTTTATTTTTTTTTTTAGAGTTTATAATTTAAATTTTTTTTTAACAAAATAGTTAACATGGGTTTAAAAATATTTGTTTGTTTTTTAGCACAATTACTAATCAATTGAAATTATAAATGATATCATAGCAATATTCAAGATCAATAACCAATAATTGTTTTGTAAAATAAATTATTTCAATAAAAACATCAGGAGAATGAAGTAAAGAGGTCCGGTTCTTATAATAATTAAAATTTATTTAAAAAAAAAAACATAAAATGGCACATACAGTTTAAAATCTAGGCTTAGCAGGAGTAGCTGATTTCTTGAACTCTGTGCTTAATGTAATATGCATAGCTTTATAAGTGAAATTTCTCATACCATGTATGAAACCGAAACTTTGAAGAAGAGAATATATCTAGGAAAAGCTATACCAGCTGCCTTAATTAATAGCAAAATTTTTTTAAGGTTAAGCAAACAAGGATTAAAACTACAGTGTCTTAAGGGCTTAGTTATACTTGATAATTTTCAAAAAATCGATTTTTTTCACGGTTTTTTATTTACTTTAGAACCATAGAATTATGGCAGAAATCTTCATTACCCTCAAACGATACGAAAAAAAAAATGAGAAAAACGCAAAATAGTACAACACTTCCAGGTAAGCGCATCTTTAAATGCATTTTTTCTCGAAATCACTTTTTTTGACCTGGTAGCTACGAAAATCTACTGGACCGATTTCATTTAAAATTTTTTAACAATATTTTTAAAACAAGTAGTTTTAGCCCGCACTAGGGTATTTCTGTATCGTCAATTATGAATAATTTTATTAAACAATTAAGGTAGAAAAAATAGGCGAAAACAGGGGCAAATTTGCCTTTTCAAAATATTCTAGTTCATGTTATAGAGCCTCAGTAATATATTTTATAAGACACTCCTAACTCCTCAAATCATATTCGCCAGATTTTGAGGGGACCCTCTTCAGGCTGCCGTCCCACCGCCAGACTTCACCATAATTGAAAGAATTTTTTTTTATAAAAAATCAAATGTCCTCTTTAACATACAAAACGATTTATTTGTTAAAGTCGAAAAAAGTTATTTAGGAAGTATACTAACCCCTTAAATGAAGTTTTTGTTCTTCAAAGAAGAAAAGATTCAAAACTGATAGAAGCATCCGGATCTGTGAATTGTAATGCTGCCTTAAGCTGCTTGTTAATGAATTTGAAGATTCATGCATAGTTGTGGTGTCAATGTGCCAATATTGAAGGATTAATTTATTTTTTTAAAAACAATTTTTTTATATTTTTTAATAAAATTTTGTTTTTATATAACGATAATCAGATTATTGAGCTTTTTTCATATTGTATCATTGTACTATTATTTGCCTTGTAATTAATAATTCTAATTAATAATTAAGCCTTTTGGTTTTATTTTCGTTTTTTTATATTCATATTTAGTTTTTGTTTTGTTTGGTTGGGTGTGTTAGAATTTCTTGGTTTTTCTTGGTTTTTCTTATCATTTAATTCAGGCAAATAAATTATGTGTGTTTTATTTGCTTAATAATTGGTTTTTAGCTAAATTTTAAACTAAAATTTACTTTAAAAAAAAAAAAGTAAAAATAAAAATCAATTTTTAACTTTGTCCTTCATCTAGGACCATTGATTGATGGATATGATGGCCTTAAGTAATGCCAGTGTGTCTAGTATGATGTCTAGTTTGATTTGGGATTGTTTGGGTATTTAATTGTGCTTTTCAATGTCAGTATTTTTTTTTCATAGTTTTAACGATTGATTTGAATGATTGATTTATGGTTGCTTTTAAATGTTTGTTTTTTGTTTTTGTTTTTGCTTTACTATTTAAATATATATTTTTTTTAAATTCATGCCGCTTTTTTTGTGCACTTCCTTTAAAATTTTTGTTTTTGTTTAATGTTTTATTACATTTGAGTCTGTCTGTCTGTATGTGTATGAGTGTGTGTGTGCATGTGTATGTATTTTTGTTTATAATGTTTACCCAAAAGTAGTTGCTCATTATTCTTAATTGCTGCTGTTGTTGTTTTTTTGTTAAAAAGAAATGTATTTGTTGTTGTTGTTGTTGTTTCTTCAACATCAGACTTTTTATCGTGTGTCGGTGATATTATTTTTACTGCCAAAAATCTTTATCAATTGTGTCTCATAGTCATCAATATTACGCTTCATAATGTCCATACATGGGCCCAATAGACGTTCAAATGCCTCAACCTCAAGGACTATTTGACAAAACAAACAAAAAAATATTAAAGAGAGAAAAAAAGAAATAATGATTTTAAAAAAGAATTTATAATAAAACAATCAAACAATATTTACAGGGTAAATTTTTCTTTTTTACATTTGTTAAATTGCTAGAGACACTCATTTGCATGCACATACACACACAAAAAATGTGAATAGAATACATATAATAAAAATAATCATGCAGACTTTTGTATAATATAACGTCCAAATAAATTTAAGGGAAAATAAAAATAAAATAAATACAATTTCAATTAATATTTACATATAAATATGTATTTACATACAGTATTGTTCGAAACCTAAGCAAGTTTTTCCCACTAAGTAATAATAGACTCAAATCTTATATTTAAATACATTTATAGAAAATATTTATTTTGTTTACTATTATACAATGTGGTTATAACCTAAAAATAACAAAAAAAAATTATGTTCCATTTCTTTTGAAGTTATAATAAAATAAAAACAAAATTAACTTAAAAATTCGCTGTTCAAAACCTAAGCAACTTTTAATATTTGGTATGATATCCTTTGTTTCTTACGACCTCAGCGAATCTTTTGGGCATAGATTCAATAAGATTTGATAGAAAAGATGTTGGTATAGCTTCCCACTCTGATTTTAGAAGTTCATCAACTCCTGTTTATTTTTAAAGCGTCGAGTTCCAACTCTCCATTTTAAAATGCCGAAGAGGTTCTCTATAGGATTCAAGTCAGACAATTGAGGTGGTCAATGCAAGACTTGAACCCCATTAGCTGATAATCAATCCTTGACCAACTTCGATGAGTGTTTTGGGTCATTGTCATGTTGAAACACCCGTCGAAGTGGCATTTTCCACTCAGCATAGTAAAGCATGTGCATGGCTAAAATGTCTCCGTAAACAAAACGGTCCATTTTTGTTTGAATTTCTACAAAGGGACCAACACCACTGGCTGAAAAACAAGTCCAAACCATCACATTGCCACCCCCATGCTTCATTGTGGCTTTTGAGTACAGAGGATGTAGCCGCTTTCTTTTTGCTTAGGTTTCGAACAGCGACTTTTAGAGTTAATTTTGTTTTTGTTTTATAATTACTTCCAAAGAGATAAAATTTATTTTTTGTTGTTATTATTAGTGTATAGACTATATATATAATAATAAATAAAAGGGGCATTTTTCATTTATCTATGTAAAGAGAACATATACGACCATGAGTACTTAGTGGGAAAAAGTTGCTTAGGTTTCGAACAATACTGTATATGTACGTTTAAACTGACTCATTTACAGCAACACAGCTGCACTACACGCTTATCAATTAAAAATTTAAATTAAAAAAAAAAATCTGCAACAAATTCTAGATTTAATTCAAATTTTACAGAAAACATATGATGGCCCTAGTTATAGTACGGAAAAGTACCTTGTACACATACCATGAATAAATCAAATTATATGTACATATATAAAAAAAAATTTTCCAAACTAATGTAGACGAATGCACCTAAAAGAAATGCTACTTATTTCATGCGTGCAACAGTACAATGTCCACAAGCATACCAGGAAAAAACGAAACTAAAAACTATTTTTACGACAATACAGACACACTTATGGAATGGCCTGCACAATCGTCTGATCTACTCAAACCAACTACTAATAAAGGTCCTTACTATTCTGTGAAACATTGAAACTAATTAGCGTCTGATGGTAGACTTAACATTGGTTATTAGTATTATATTTTCTTCGACCATAGCAGCTGTCGATAGCCTAATAAGCGGTTGGATTTTTGTTGCAATGTTTAAAGTTCGGTATTCCTGTAAAACTGATAAGGTTGTACTATTCGATGTTGAGCAACTCCTTCAGCCTCATCAAAGGAAGAAAAGGATCTCTTCAAACCTTTTGAAACAATTGAGAGTGGTTTGTTTGCGGAAAGCAGAAAGGACTTAGTCGCAAATCCACCAAGATTGGTCAGCCAATAGATAAAAACAAAATCAAGTATATATCGTCGATAATAGCAGATGTGATGCTTATCGAATCCCAGTTTAAATGCTCTACAAGGCACGCGAACTCCACGTTCTTTTTTTATGATAAGCAGATACGCTGTTACGCACAGATGTCTAAGGAGAAAGTTCAATGCCAGTCCTTCGCTTTAGTACTACATGGCAATGCAATGATTTCCCCATCCAAACAAGCAACGAGCTGTATGAAACAACCACTCAACCTGAACGTTGTTTAGCACATTAACGCTCGCCTTATCGGTCGAATGGAAGAGAACGTTCCTTTGGGATAGACTTCGGAACAGAAGACGTCTTTGTCTATTTTGGAAGCCGTGTTATCTATTGGAAAAAGCGGGGGCAAAGCAGGTCCGGCTCCGACAAATGGATTGTAAGTAAGTAGAATTTGGCGAAACCTACAAGAACAAACTCATCTAACGGTAGCAATAATTTTTAAGAATATAAAGGCAGTAATAATTCGATTTGATAAGCACTTTTACCATGTATTTAAATGAACCTATGCTTTCTTTTAATCAATTATTTATAGTTTTTTCTTTAATTATTTTAAACGTAAATCATTGTTAGTAAATGGCATGAGTTTTATAAAAACAATTCTTATGAAAACTTATGTTATTATTTTGACAACAGCTGTTTGTGTTTATTTTATTGTTTTAATATACATACATATTATAAAACAATGATATTACAGATTAGTATTATTATTGCATGGCATACATATACATGCGTACATATACATAATACATTTATAAAACAAATAACAACATTTAATGATAACAATAATAATTTTTAATAAAACAATAAGTAGACAGACAGATATTGCAATAAAAACAAACAAATTGTATGAGGATATGAAAGTCATGCAAAATAAAATTATTTAATTTAATTTATTTAAATGCGAATACATCATAAATAACAACAAATATTTCATATATGTAATCACAACAGTCGATTGTTAATACTATTTAATAATAATATTACAATGTTCAATTAAAAAAAAAAAAACAAAAACAAATATAAATAAATAAATATTTAATTATTTGCTCATCAGCAATAAGAAAGAAAAAATTCGATTTTTTCGGCAAATGTCGATTTGCATGGATTTGTATATAATATTCGAGTATGTATTATTGTTGTTCTGTTTGTTGTTTTTGTGTGTTTGGCCATATTTGTAAATGTTTTTGAGAAAGTGTAACTTCTTATTAAAACTCTCAATATAATGAAATTAATTTAGATAAGTTATAGGATAAATGTCTGAACTCTGTTTATTATACATACATACAATATCCATATACTATATTCGAAATTACCAATACAATCTAACTAAAATGGAGGAGAAAAAAAATTGTTTTTTTTATTATCGTCTAGAAATTGTGATGTTAATTGTTTATGTATTTTTGTTTTAATAAAATTTTTTATATACAAAAATTTGGATAAAATTCTATTCATCTACAAAGAAGCTCTTGTATAATCTCTAAAGAAATCGTCATAGATTTTCATTGCCTTTTGCTTGATGAGATCTTTTACATCACCCATGATTCTTTCAAAGGCTTCCTCATCCAAATCTTTTTTTTTTTTAGTGAACATGTATTCCAAACAATAACAAAAATTAAACAAATAGAATTTTATATTTAATGAAAATTAAAGAAAACAAAATAAAACAAAAAAAAAAAAAAATAATAATAATACACAAAGTGCAAACAATTGTTGTATGTATGGTTATTAAGAGTGTGTAAATAAGAAGCATTTAAAATGTATTACAGCCATAATATAAGAACGTAAATATGTGTACATTCAAATAAGTATACATATGTAATTACTAAAGGCACTTTCAATTCAATTCAATTCAATTCAATGCATATTTTCCTAATGTAAGTAAAAAAGAAACAAACCGTATTTTAAACTACAACAAAAATAATGCAAAGCGAGTATATTGTTTGGAAAAGAAAATAGAATACAATTGATTGATACAGAAAAAAAATTTTCCTGAGGATTTTTTGACTATTAAATTAACTATTCATTATGAAACATAAGGGAATGGATTTGTATTTATTAAAGTATTAAAGTATGATATATAAAGTATGATTACTTTTTTCCTCCCGATGTTAGTGGTGTGTCTATTGTGTGTGTTTCAGATAATTAGTAATTGATAAAGTCATATAATTATTTTATACAAATTTATTTATTAAAAAAAAAAAATAACAAAGGAAATAATATTTCAATTCATTTATAAAGAGCGTCTTGCTATTTCTAATAATTGCTTTTCGTAGATTAGCACATTTTTTTTCAGTAGCTCTTTCATACCACCCAAGATTCTTTCAAAGGCTTGCGATTCCAAAACTTTTTTTTAAGTAAACACGGTTATTTTATTTACACAATACAAAATAAAAATCAAAGAAATAAATTCAATTTTTTATTTAGCATGCTTTCAAAAAAGAAAATAAATAGAAAAAAAGTGCAAAAAAATACAGAAATATGTAAAAGGGTAGGTAGCATTGTTTAAATGAAAAGCATATACATACAAGTGAATAATAGCACAAACAAAATGATAAATTGTGTTAAATATCCTCTAATCGTTCGTAATACGAACGTAGATTTTTATCCAAATGAAAATAATTTCTATGGCGCTTTCAAACGTATTTAACTAATACAAATTCTAAACAATTTGTATTGAAGACTACAAAATTAGAATAAAACAAACAAACAACAACAAAAAAAAAACAGAGAATGAAAACATATGGAAATGATTTAATAAAAAAAAACAAAACGCGATTCAGTAAATCTTTGAGCAATCTTCATTACAATACTTCATTGAAAAGAGAAAAAAAAATTTCAATACCTATGTTATTGATTATCTACCCACCACCACCAGTATGAGAGGAATAATTACAATTTTCGGCAAAATACCTATTTGCATGGATTTTGGATTTTTATTAGAGTGGGGTTGCTGTTTTTTTTTTGTTATTAGTGTTTGGTAGTGTTTGCGAGTGTTTGGAAGGTGTAGCCTCCTAGAACTCTTTCTTAATTGTGTCATTATACATACACTGCTGTTCAAAAAAATAGATTCACCTGCTCTCCGAAAGATTTACTAGACATCTCTTATGCAAAGGAGTATATGTAAAAAAGTGACTGCACTTTGTTTACTGGCCTCTTATGAATATAATTCCGATACATTTCAAAAATTTGAAGCGTGAATCTATTTTATTGAACATCAGTGTATACAACATAATAAAAAACAATGAGTTTGCATATCAAACAGCAACATGTTACCAACAACAGTGGCGCATGCTGAATCAGTAGTCTTTGGTTAAAACAATATTTTCATTTATACAGTATCCATATATGAATATTTGAAATCACCAATTATCTTACCAGTATAAAGGAATGGGAAATAAAAAATTTTGATAAACACACTAGCGCCATAGAGAAGTAAAAATTTTTAATTTTTTTCGTTTTTTTTTACCTAGAAAGTGTGTTTGCTGTCAGCTGTATGTTTTTGTGTGTGTGTATAATTTTTCCATTTCCATTTGCCGATTTTTTTATTTTATTACTATTCTACATATTGTTTTGTTAAATTAAATTCAACGTATGACAAGGTTTTATCAAATATTTTGTCTTTAAAACATGTTTATTTTAATACAACACAATAGTCAAGACAATATTCTTTTATTTAAGACGTTTTTATAGACAATAAAAATGAAATTACAGTAAGTTTAAAAACACATTTGTATGTATGTTGGGCATTGTGTAAATATGAAAAGCATATACATAAAATATTTAACAAAATCGTAAATTATTTATCCATTTCTTTTAATTTCTCATAATAGAAACGTACATCTGGATCCAAATAAGGATAATTAGTAATGGCGCGTTCAATCAGTTTAACACATTTTCCTAATAAACGTTCAAAACACTCAGTGTCTAGGACTACGAAAGTAAATAAAGCATGTATCGGTGTTAATTGAAACAAAACGAATTAAAAAAAAAAAAATGGGAAATGGTTTAACAAGGAAATACCATTGAATTTGAATTAAACGTATGGAAATGGTTTAATAGATGGTGTCGGTAGATTTTTTTTTTCAAGGTGAATGCATAATGGTATAGTGTCAGAAAAGAAGAAACAAAAACAAAACAAAAGGAATTAATAATGGCAAAACATAGGACATAATAAACGATAAGGAAAAAAAAAAAATAAAATCAACTAAATTCATTACCAAACAAAGTGAGAAATTTTAAACTGTAATATTAACTACTAAAACTAACTCATCAACAATTCAAGGCAAGAACTTTAAATAGCATACTATTTTGGTATTAATTATTAAAAATATTGTTAACGTTATTATAAACTTACATGCGACTTTAACATCACTGTCAGCATAAACGGATGCCGCACGTGGCCGATGTGTTACCAAAGCTAATTCGCCAAAGTATTGACCTTTGCCAAGCTTAGAAATTTCTAATTCGTCACCATCTTGATCCATTTTAACGACAACAGTTCCTTCTTCAATAAAATACATGCCATCGGCAGCATCACCTGTAATAATAATAATACAATCGTTTTAATAATAATCGTTTTTGCTTTCACTGTAATGTAATGTATATATATATATATATCAATAATTTAATTTATTTGTGCTCCTAATGGTTCAGTCCTTACCTTGTTGAATGATAATTTCGTTTTTACTAAAACGTTTAGTAATCAAAGCATCGGCCAAATTCATGCGTTCGTAGTTCTATAAAACAAAACAAAACAAAACAAAAAATAGATATGTATGTAAGTTATTACGAATACCCAAATACACGCATACACATATGTATGTATGTATAACATACCTGTAAAGCCTTTAGCATTGGAACACTATTCAATAAAGTCTCATACATTTTTCTCTTTCTAAATGCAGATTTCAATAGAATGCGACGGAAAGTTTGACGATCCATGGCCCAGAGTAAGCCCTCAGTTTCAGCTTGTATGGTAGCAGCTCTAAATAGAATATATCAATAGAATAACTGTTATTAGAAACTATAATAAAGGAAGAAAAAAAACAAAAACAAAAAATTACCATACCTTGGCATATTGTAGAGCAAAGCCAGTTCACCAAATATGCCGCTATTATTGTATGTATGAATATGATTGTCATTAACAATAACTTTATATATGCCACTAGAATAGAAATTAAATAGAAAAAAAGGGGAAATTTAAAAAATATAAAATTGTCCAACAATAAATACGAAATTTAATCACTCCACCAACTAACTAGCTAAACAGCCAATGGTAGGTATGATTGATTATTAAGTATTGACTTTAAAATTAATTACGTATACGCACCGCAGTACGTATACAAATACTACGTATGAAAGAGATACATATGAAAGAGCCATAAACTTACGATTCAATAACATAAAAATTATCACCATCTTCACCCTGACGTATTATGTATTCGTTAGGCTCTACCCTTCGCTCAAACATAGCATCCAGAACTTGATTCATCTGGCAAACAAGCAAAAAAAAACGAATTAAATTGTGAAATAGAAAAAATTTAAAAAATAATAATAAAATACTCACTTGTTCTTTTTCCAAGGAACGGAAGAGTAAGACATTCTTTACCGATTCCACTAAACGGGCACGCTGCTCATCTGATTTTGGAAATACGGCAGTGGCGCCCTCATCATCATCGGCATCATTTTCGGGATCATATGCCTCGGCAAATACAGACTTGCGACGTATAGAAAAACGTGGAGCAGGTGGTTCTGTAATGGGGAAAATTATGCAAATACATTTTAAATATGATTTGAAGATTTAAAATAAATAAATATTTGTTGCGATCAAATTCAATTAAAGAAATGCACATTGACAGCGTCTTTCAAGTTTGAGTTTTACTCTTTAAGATACAAATGGTATAAGATCACTGAAATTATACCAAATCCATTTAAAAAGCGTATTAAAATTATGTACTTAACTAGAGGACCTACGAAGTCTAACATTTACAAACTGTAGATATGTATTTATCGATATTAGAATCATTCATAATCCGATTGCAATATTGAGAGAGCTGCAGCTACAGGGATGATTGCCATTACATACATAGATTACTTGATTACTTGATGAGATTTTAAATACAGTCTGTTCAGAGGAGTTATTATTTAATAAAAGGCAATTGCTCAATAGGAGCTTCAACGACCTCTACTGTCATTTATATATACTAAGATTGAACAACTTTTTCAACCACCCAATAAATTCTTCACTAATTTTCATTCGAAGTGAAGAGTATCGTTTAAAAAGTTTTCGTTACACGAATATTATTATTCTTTAACATTTAGAATTAACCGAAAAACAAAATGTTCATTTTATTTTCTATACAATGATTTCTAAATTAAAATTATAAATTGTAAAGTGTGTCACTCATAAAAGAAATAAAACAAAACAAAAATTCTATTTTTGTAATTATTTTTTTGTTTTTTTGGCTTTGTTTGGCATTGTTTGGTTTTGTTGAAATTGCCTCTAAACAATTAAATGCACAAGAAAGACACAAGAATGCAAAACAAGGAGGAGTGGCAGGAAGAAGAGTGGGGAGAATGATTTACAAATTGTATAGAAATGAAATTCTCTTACCGAGAAGTAAAGATCCAGACACTTGCGAACTCATGTTTGTCAAGTGTGGCACACAAATGCAACGACAATCACGATACGATAACAATAATAACAGCAATGATTATGACGTTGATAATACAGTTTTAATTCCCCTGTTACAGATGACTAAAACACGACAACACACTATAGACGTCACTAACGCTGGAGATGAGTATGTATTTACAATCACAATACACAAGATTTTTTGATGGTGTGGTTTCTTTTTTCTTCTAATTTTATCGTTTTTATAAATTATTTAAAATATTTATTTAAGCAACAATTAAATTTATAAAGTTCATACAATTTTTATTTAATTAAAATGAAATTAAATTTTATACACAAATCTTTCCTATGCCCTTTCTCACACAGGCATGCACACACACACACAGAGATTGACTCATTTATGTAGACATAAAACAACTAAAAGAAACATTTTCTATCTCTGTCTGTCTGTCTCACTCTCTTCAGCTCTAAATGAAATCAAAATTATTGAAAATTAAAATAAAATTATGCACTTTTTATTTGTATTTCGTATTATAAAATGTTTTCATATTCATATTGGGTAAGAGGAATATCTAATTCCTTTAAAAAAAATATGAGTTTAAAAAAATGTTACAATATCCAAAAAAAAAAACTCGGAATTTTATGTCTCCTAATATAGTAGATCTAGCGGCCCGTTGTGAGATTGAGCTTCGCATTTAAAGGATGAAATTGAAAACCAGCATAAAATATATGTATTTAGTAATCGATCCGATATCTAGTAACGATAGCCTCGTTAGACTATTGAGAAAAGCTGAGTCAAATAAGAAGAGTTTGCAACGGACATTTGCAAATAAAAAAACGATATCTTCATTCTCAACCGATTTACAACCTCTAGAGAGATTATTTTACATGAAGCGAAGTCATTTCGCAATGACCCGTGAGAATAGATACAGTGGGAAAGATATTCCTACAATATCTTTTAAAGGGAGATTCTTTCTGGGCCAGAATTTTTCAACGAAGCGTTGTGTTCAGTATGAGTCTTAATGATCTAACAAGTTCGTCTCCTTTAGAAAGACCAGAGAAATCCCAGTGATGCGGATCATACATATATTGGACTGACGCAGAAGTCGATCAAAGTATCAGCATCATAAACCAATTAGTTTAAATATGAAGGTAGTAAGAAGATATCTGATGGCTTGCAAAGATTGCTTCGTGGTTTATGGCCAGTGCCTCAGCTTTAAGCACACAATAGTAGTCAGAACGACGAGGATATTCCCTGAGATTATACTGATATGCTCAGAAAGACTGGCTGGTATTCGAATGACATATTAACATTGAAGCTTGGGTTATTCCAAGGTGTCCATTATTTGGATCCCTTTAATCCAAACTGGATCAGAAAACTGGAAAACCTCATGTGCGATCCGCGCGTAAGCGTCTCCTTTGTTAATATTAGGCTAGAAATTAGGTAAAGATTCCATTTGTTGTTGAAATTTTTTTGTTTTATAGTGTTTTCACACCGAGGGGTTTTAACGCAAAAGTTGGTTTTAACGTTAAAATCAAAAATAAAACCTGCTTTTACCATACAAAATTATTGTGTTAAAATCAACTTAAAACCTTTTTTGAACTGGTTTTAAGTTGATTTTATGAAATACAACCTTGTTTTATGTACTAAATCAGAGCTACCAGCTCTGAAATGGTAAAAACAGCTGATAAAAATTAAATAAAAACAAAACAAATGTAAAAATATAGAAAGCCGGTTGAATAAAAATGTAAAATTTCAAATAATGAATGCTACAACAATATAAATAACAATATTTTAACAATAATATTAATATTATTTCTTAATTTTTCATATTTTTTGTTTTTTCTTAAACAAAAACATTTCTGTTCCGTCATGAATGTATGAAAGTTAAAACCTGATTTAAGAAAATTTGCAGTGTGAACGCAAAATCAGCTGATTATGGTTTTAATGCTAAAATCAGGTTTTAACTTTTGGTGTGAAAACACTATTACAAAGAAAGGAAAAAACTTTTTCTCCTGCTATATGTTTCAATTAAAAATGAGTGCGAAAAAAGTCAAAATTAATTTTAAAATAGAATTGCATATGATTTGTAAAAAAAAAACTGTTTTTTGTTTTTGGTTTCTTCACGCCTACTATTTAAACAAATAAAAAGAAATGAGAAAAATTAACGCTCAATTTATAATTGAATTGCGTCTGGCAATAACAAGAAAATTACATCACTTTTTAGGATTTTGACGAATTTTGTAACTTTTTGTTTTTCAATTTGTATTAAAAATATTAAAAAGTTTCATAATATCATGTATTTATGTTTGTAACACTTTCTTAAGCTGCCTTTATTTTGTCGGCATTACTTGGTATTAAAAAATGGTTTAATTGAAGCAATTTTTTTTGTTTTTGTTTATTATTTTAGATTAATTGACCCGCGTAATTAAAAGATTCTCTTGTACGTTTATGAATTAAAACGAAAAAAAAATAAAAATGTTTGTAGAAGTCACAAGCGGAAAGTGAAACCGTAAAGAGACGTATAAATTTATACTAATTAAAGTAACAGCGAAAAGACATAAAAAACTAACGCATAATTAAGGTAGAATAGCTTAGATAACACGCATACATAGATACATACATACATACATATGTATTTATGTATGTACGTACATATGTATGTATGTATTATCAAAAAAAAAATTCTAATGGTTTTTAAGGTAACAAGCCTTTTAATTAGAAAATATTTCAAACGCTCCCTAAACTTTTAAGACACACACACACACACCCATAAACGCGGACCCTTCAAACAAACACAATTATATTCATTTTAGTGTATAATTTAATGAATTTTGTTTTTATTTTTGTTTTCCACTTCGACAAGGTCCAAAAATGTAAAACACTTGGTTAAAAGTGACACAATTTTAATTAAAACTTTTTTTCTTAGCCGAAACACACAGTTAAGGAACACAAACAAAAAGAACAGTTAACTGCCAACCGTTTTCTGTTTTATATTTCTTTTTTTCTTCTCGAATTTGTAGACAAAAAAAAAATAATAGAATTTCAAAACAACTAACAACTGAGAATGACAAACGTCTACTGAATTTTGTAAACGTTAGCGAAGATGTAAAAGAGCTTAGGCAACTGAAAGCCTGTGTGAGAAACTTATTACAGTCACACACACACACTGTCAACCAAACACCTACATACAGGCATTGCAAACATAAATATTCAACAAGTCATTAACACAACAGATGCAAAACAGCAACAACAATAGCAAGTAAAAAGGAAGCAAAAAAAAAACCAAAAGATACCATATACAATATACACACAAATATCTCATAATAAAAATATACTCTCACCTACACGAATACTCAATTTTATATAAAAGTTAGGAAAAACCATAAAAAACATAAACTACTACTCAACCTGTTGGTTAAACATACAGGAAGCCAAAGAGCACAAGAGAAAAAGAGTGAAAAAATCCTACAGCCAAAAATAAACGAATATTCAAAAATGACAACAACAAAAAACGGAAAACTGTTGTCATCTCGAAGGCTAGTGTTGCTTGCCTATTTGTACTTGTATACATCTACACACACACACATGTGAAGCCCGTATTTGTGTCTATTAACAAACAATTAACAAATGCTCAATAACAGGCACATCATCAACATCATCATCATCATCATCATCATCATCATCATCATCATCATCATCATCATCATCATCATGTTTACCATGAACACATTGTTTCTGAGAAAGAGATCGATAGGCAGACGTAATAATTGAAGAAGTTTCTGCATTAGCATCACAGTGGTTGTGGGGGTTTTTAACACAAAACTAGCCAACCATTAAACACTCACCCCCAAAGACAAACTGAGAGAAAGAAAAAAACACTGACCTTTTCAACATACTTAAACACACAGGCAGACAGACACACGCACACAAGAATCAACATGTTTACCATACATTTACATAACCACAAGCAAATGAACACATATACATACACGTACAATACATAAATGAGAGAGAGAGAGCATAACGATTTCATGTTATTGTTGTAAACCTTCAAAGGTCTGCTGCCTTGTTTATGAAGCCAAAGGGATGTCAGCAGCCAGGCCAGCAAACAAAACTTTTTTAATAAAGTTGAAATGAAGAAGAGAAAAGAACAAAATGCCGTTTTTATGGTTGTAAAAAGCTTTTCAACAGATGCTATAAATTAAAAGCCATACACAGTTAAGGGCTGTTAATTAGAAAAATGTCTTTGGGTCGATAAATGTTACGATATTTTACACATAATGTTGATAAGAAGAAAAACTTTAATTGCTTTCAAGCCCCAATAATGTAACTATTGTAGTAGAGCAGAAACAGAGAAAAAAAAAGAGTAAAGAAACATAAATCTAAGACCCGGAAAGAAGAGCGAAGACTATCTCGTCTTACTGTTACAGTAACCACCTCTTTTACCATTCCTGTTTTTTTTTTTTTTTTTGTAAAACCAGCACTCAGGGGATGGCCCCTACTCTGCAGTGCATTGTGCAGGTTTAGGAAAATAGGTTATGGGAAGGTGGAAAGAAGGAGTTGTAGTTGTCAGCCCACGCACGTTACATAAATCGATGCGAAAGCGACCCGTCATCACGATAAGGAACAATTGAAAATCAAACGCCCTACCTCAAGATGCGAACAGCAAGGAAACGAGTTGCTGCTAGGTGACTATAAGATGGCCAGTGTTATACCTTCACCATTAGACAGTCTACAACAATCGTCCCCAAGAAGCCCGCATCATAAGGTTATTTGAGTTCAAGGGTGAAGGATAGGATAGGACCTCACAGGTCAGTCTGGTCTGAAACCATGACCCCAGGTCAGACATCAAAACGAAAATGTGAAAATATTTCTTCGGCGACTTCCTCTCAGCAGATTTCTGGCAAAAACTCTGAGAGTAAATAAAATTGCCATGAAAAGCTTCTCAAAAAAAATCTATCTTTCGGAGTCGACTTTAAACTGTAGGTCCCGCCACTCATGTATGAAATTAACGTACACAACACGAGTGGTGTGAGAAGCTAGGACGTTGTACAATGGGTCAATTCGACCTCCGGGCACTGTAGTTGTCACAGTTGACAAGTACACGTCCTCTAACCTAACCTGAAACCATGTCTAAACACACTGTAGTACATATCTACGAAGTCGAAGTCTCTCGTTCATCACAGCAATCTTCTAAGAGAAGTGGGCGGTGAACGATACTGGGGAATGGTATCTGCTCTGAACTTCGACAATCAATCCGCGGTCAATCACGATCTCGATCTTAACTGTTGGCTCAATAACAGTAACGGCTTTATGACATGATATATAGTCTACTAGATTTAACCTTCTGGTCTGTCTCAAACTACCCAATGACTGCATCGTTTTCCAAACGGAGATTTATACCGCTGATGGTTCCCCTTGAGTGTGTGCAAAAATCAGATCTACATGTGTATGTATAAGCTTCTTGTTATACTTTTAATTTTAAAGATCTAAGGCTTTAGTTCTCATTGTGTTAAACTTGACTTACATGACCACATAGCTACATACGTCTCTGTGGCCATATTTACTTGTTCATTTAGAATGTTTACAACAAATATTTTTATTAAAAAGAATAGCAGGAACAACCACTAATAGACAGACAGACTGACAGATACAAATGTTAGCGCACAACCAAACCTACTGAAACATATAAAACGTTGAGTCTAAGGAAACAAGGAATTTCTACTTGAATTTTCTACAGTGTTGGCAAATATTCGAATTGAATATTTAATTTAATGCCTTTTAACACTGTATAGAATGCCTTTATTAAATTTCCTTATTAAAGTTTAAATAGGGAAATAACGTAATTTTTTTTGTCTATTTTAACAATTACAATTACAATAGACACTCAAAATAATTTACAATAAAAAAACAAAACAAAAAAGAAAAGAAAAAAAACATGAATAATTAATAGCCATTCATTATGTGACTTTCCTCGTATTCGTGACAATACGTAGGATGAATTATTACTTTAAAAATATTACAAAAAAAGTATTTATTTTTTAGTGCGCATAAATATTTAAGACTTTTCGCATATGAAACGGGCGTGAATGCCGTAAGTGTTGGTGGTGGCGGTTTATCGAACAGCGAATATGTTCAGCATTTATAATTACATCCGAAAAAAAAGATTGTGGTTAATATAACACACGGGGACACGTTAGTAAGGAAATAAAATCAAGTGAAAATCAAACTTTTTTTAAATTATGAAACGCAAAGACAATTTAAAGCTTTTGTAAACGCACGTTGTGTATGCATATTTTAGAAAAATACTCAATTCATTTGATTGAAAATACTTTCAGCAACGTGCTACTGTATAAAGTGCTTTAAGATTCACTGTTTATAGCGTTAAACCAATCAGTTAAAAGGCATCACATGGCATTATAACGTAATGAAATGTATTTCATTGCTTTCCCCCTCCCCCCTCTGCTGTCCTCTGCTGCATCAAAGAAAATAAAATTGTTTATAATTCTTTTATAGTTTTTCATGATTTTCTTAATGCTTAATGGTTGGTATACCATGACATGCCATTAAAAATCTCACGTTGTATTACCAAGACCAAGAAGAAAAGTAGAAAATGTCAAGGTAAATAATGTTATAGACACAGGAAATTTATACTTATTGTCTATTCACACATACACACACAAACACACTTCCTTTAACATTTTTATGAATATTTGTTTGTAATAAAAAAAAAGGATTTTATAAGAAAAATTAATATTTAATTTGAAATTTATACAACGACTTGTGGTTGTATTTGTAACGCCTTTAAAATAATACTTCAACACCCATTTTCAATTACAGCAAATACTACTTGCTAATGAGTTATGCGGTAGGTAATGCCTGTCGTTAATCCCTAACTGTTCTTCTGCAATAATCAAGCAACTATGTATATCTAAGGAAATATTTCCTACTCTAATAGTAAGCCAAGAGCACTAAATGAATAACCCGATATTGTGTATTTAAAATGTAGAAAGTCTTAAAATTAAAAAAAAAAATATATATAAACTAATCTAAATTTAATTAAAATCGATTTCTTTCCATGTGCCAACATAATCAATTGTTTTTTTTGAAACGAAAAATATATTTTTAGAAATTTACTTTCATTTATGTATGTATGTAAGCGCATGAAAACGTAAAGGGTGTTTTTTATAGAGGTATAGAACTTTAAGTTGGCATTACTTTTCAAGATGGCGACCGATTTAACAGCTGTCAAGTGATTTATTCTCAGTTTGGTTTGGCAATTCATCATGAATAGACTCACGCCTGAACAACGCTTGCAAATAGTGCAATTTTATTTCGAAAATAATGGTTCTGTGCGGAAAACGTATCGCGCACTACGTCCATTTTATCGTCGACAAAATCGTCCATCAGAGCAGTTAATTCGATGAACCATGGAACGTTTTCGCACCACGTTTACTCTTATTGATAACTCGCATCCCCAGAGACGCTGTACGGTGCGTACAGAAGAAGCTATTGCTGCTGTAGAGCGTAGCATTGAGGAAGACCCGAATGAGTCCATCCGCGGTATAGAGCCATGATTACTAACTTTTTCATTCCTGAATTGAATAACCATAATGTCCAGGAGATGTGGTTTCAACAAGACGGCGCAACATGTCACACAGCTCGTGCCACAATAGATTTATTGAAAGACACGTTTGGTGACCGCCTAATTTCACGTTTTGGACCTGTGAATTGGCCTCCAAGATCTAACACCGCTAGACTACTTTCTGTGGGGCTATGTAAAGTCATTAGTCTATGCGGTAAAGCCACAAACGCTTGACCATTTGGAAGACAACATTCGCCGTGTTATTGCCGATATACGGCCACAAATGTTGGAAAAAGTCATCGAAAATTGGACGTCCAGATTGGACTACATCCGCGCCAGCCGTGGCGGTCATATGCCAGAAATCATATTTAAAATGTAATGCCACAAGATTATCTTTCGGATAAATAAAATTCATGTCAATCGAATAATCCATCGTTGTTTTATTGCAACTTAAAGTTCTATACCTCTATAGAAAACACCCTATATATATGGAGGACTCAAAACAAAACGAAAAAAAAATTGAGGAAATTGTTTGAACAAACGCTCTTTCTGTTATTTTCTGCTTGATCAACTGAAAGAAAATGTTTAGCACAAAAGAAAAAAGGAAATGAAAAAAGGAATCTAAATTCGATTTTTTTTTTTTGTTTGTTTAAACAACTTCACTTTGATAAATATGAAGAATGATGTTAATAAGGCAGGCACGCATATTTGACGAACACGTACACATGCACACAAAAACAAAGATTTATTTTAACTAACTATCACTCATTTATTGAGTGTGATATAAACAACATAAATATAAACATAAAACACACACAGACTAATATTGTAATACACGCTTAAGAGAACAAACACAACGAATAAGATTGATTGAGTGGTTTTATTATCGCATTAAACATCATGTTCGCAATTTGTGTGTATGTGTGTGTGAGTGTGAGAGAGTGAATGATGTATTCATTTAAAAACAGGAAAAAAATCATTCTCGCTCTCATACTCTACGACTAACAGGAAATCCTACTAATTGTCTGTCCTGTTTCCCTTATTGAGTATTTTGTAAACAATAATAACAACAAGAACAAGTACGATAATACTAATGTAGTTCATGTTTATGCTTGTGTTTATAATCAATGTTAATCCCATTGTTGCTGTTGTTGGTATTATATAAGACAACAATATTAAAAGACGACTGAACGAGCTTAAAAGCCGACACAAATATGCCAACCAACATAGAGACAGATATACCAGAATTGTACACAAGATAATTCTTTTGTTGTCTTACTCTTGTTCTCATTCTCATTTTGATTCTGTTGTTGGCACTAGCACAGCATTCATAGCCATAGTGGGAACACAATACATATACGTACCATAATATGTTGGATGTATACGTTTCTGTGTATGTTATTCTTTTGAAAAATGTTGTTGATGTTTTGCGATTTCTGTTACTGATTATGTTGTATGTAATCAAACAAATGCATTCATTCTCCTCACTTGTATACTCAGCATGATGTGTGTCTCTATTTTCCGCTGTTTCAGTCACTCTATACGAGTATTTCAATTATTTTATCTGCGGCACTCATCTTCGTGTGCCCATTTTCTCTAATATTTATGTAGTTGTATACGAGCATACGCGTAGCCTAGTAGGAGTGGGAGTGAATTTGATGAATCGATATATATAAGAGTATACACTCTTATGTACAGTATCATACAAAAGTAAAGCAATGATTTATGTATGCTAACAAGATATGATAATGAATGCTAATACCACAACTATTCTTTTAAAAAAAAACCTTATTTTCCACATAGAGAACAATGTAATTTATAAAAACTATTTAAAGCTGTTGAGTAGAACTTTATAAGAATTTACGGCTTTAGTTATGTCCGCTACTGTACGTATGTATGTATTCGTTAATAACGGTTGCCGTGGTTTGTTGTTGTCTATATTTAACCCCTTAAATATTTATTGATTTTGCAGGTGTGTATGTGGGTATAACAAAGAGTTTTAATAGTGTTACAGTACAAAGAGAAACAATCTGAGATTTCTTTAATATTTAACAAATTTAATAATTTGCATTTTTTTAGTCTTCTTTCAATTTAAAAGAGAAATGTCGTAAATAAAATTTTATTATTAAAAATAATAAGTGGTTTTGTAAGGCTACATGATCTAAATGAGTACCTGCATATCATCTGTATCACCCATTAAATAGGTGGTAATATGATTTTAATGAGTGCATTAATTTAATTTAAATCTCTACTTTCATATATACATACTCTTGTGTGTCCACCCATGCATACAAGTGAAACTATAAATAAGTTTCACTTTTTCTGTGCAAAAAAAAAAAAATATAGGAAGCAACACAGACACACACCAATAATTTAAAGTGCAAATATAGTTATATAGGGTTATCCATTATTAGGTTTCAAGAGTAAAGTTACGATTTCGATGGACCAAGCCTCTTTTTCCCACGCTTCGGGTAATATATCGCTGATAACTTGATGTTCGTTTTCTAATCCTCCATAGTTAGGAAATTAGTCTCGTAAGCAGGATCTATGACGTAGCCCCACAAAAAAGTTTAACAGCGTCAAATCACAAGATCTTCGTCGCGAAATGACGTGAACAACATTGAAATTACTTTTTCTAGAAACTTTACATGCAATAAAGCTAAAATCTGTCGTTTTGTGTGGCTTGTAGCAACGTCTAGTTCATAAGCTTCAATCAGTTATAATACTAACATATGTACATAATTGGCCATTACAACCCTTCAGTCAGGATTACGGCCTAGCTTCTCACACTACTCAAGTTGTGTGCCTTAATTTTACACTTGACTGGCGGGACCTACAGTTTAACGTCGACTCCGAACGACAGATTTTGAGAAACTTTTTCATGGCAGGTTTATTTACTCTCAGAGTTTTTGCCAGAAATCTACTGAGAGGTAGTCGCCGAAGAAATATTTTTTTTTTTCATATTTCTTTTTGATGTCTGGCCTTGGGCTCGAACCCGGGCTTTTACGTCTAATAAGCGAACAGTCGCTGTAGCCTAGTAGGTAGTGTGTTCGCCTATTAAAAGTAAAGCCCGGGTTCGAACCCCAGATCAGTCATCAAAATTAAATATGAAAAAAAACTTCTTCGGCGACTTCTTCTCAGCAGATTTCTGGCAAAAACTCTGAGAGTAAATAAACCAGTAAATAAACATGCCATATGTATGTATGTAAGCGAACACACTACCTACTAGACTACTACGACTACATTACGGCATTAGTATATCCACGGTAATTTTCGAGGAAATAGGGACCAGTGTTACTTCCAGACCGTAATGCGCACAAAACGGTCACTTTTTTGAATGGAAAGGATTTTACTGCGATCTCCATTTGGAACAAATTTGCTTGTGGACATAAATATCGAGGAAAAAAATAACGTCAGCACATCTACACTATTGTGTTGGACTTTATATTGCGATATTTACTACCAATATCGACAAATTCAGATTTTCCGCTATACTTTCACTGACAAAAGCGATATTTTCGGCAGACCGTAAATTATGATGATGGACAAGTCTTACTCGATCAGTAATACTTCATATCTAAGCTACACAATAAGAGAATGCATGTGCTATATGTACATATGTATGTATACTATGCCTCCGGTAGGAATGTTTCATTATTTTCACTGTATTACCACTGTGCTTGTATAGTACTACATAAACGCGTCTATGTTTTCTATTTATTCATTGAAGTATGCTGTATATGTTATAGATAAACTGAAACTCGTTTCATTCCTAATGAAAATAAGAAAAACAGAATAAAAAGAAATACACTCTCACTTATGTATGTATGTATGTTGGAATAAGGACCTCTCTCTCGTAACATCTCTTTGACAGCTTAAGTGGCAATATGAATACAATTAGTATATATTTTCAATATGGCGACATATGTAGGTGTAGGTGAGCCAGTAAACGTTGGCATATTTATGTCAAAAACACACACACACAGCTTCTATGAGAACACAAGTGCAAAAGTATGTGAGAGAAAAAGAAAAGAGAGATACACTCATGCATAGAAGCACTAATTAAAGGTGAGTTATTTATTGTAAACCGTATAATTATACAACCGCATATGTTGGATGCTTAAATCTACATGTGTGGGTGTATGTATAACTGTCTGTATGTAAATTGTATGCATACATATGTATATGTAGATCGAAATTCTTTTTATAGACTTGATAAACTGTTTATTTTGCATTTTTATTCAATATTTTCTCTTTTACTCTTCTTTTAATTAAAAGAGAAAAAAACTGACGCTGAAAGAGAAAGAAAGATAGACAACTTTCATATGTCTCCCACATACATCCACGCTTGCAGAGTTTCACTTATTAACGGTAAAAAGCGTTTTGCGAGTGTAAACTTGAGGTTGGTGTTAACATCAACGATTTCAAACGATCGGCAAAGTATATGAAAACAACTCAAAATTACTCAAATATCATCTGAAAACGCTTGTTTTACAGAAACACGATGTAAATTTTAAATTTTATGAGATTCTTTAAGAACCCTTCACAGGAAGATGACACAAAATTGTAAATTTTACTCACAATTTAATACAAAATGTATGACTTAATTAATAAAAATATCACATACATGATACGTGCGTGCGTGCTTATGGATATACAGATGTATGCATGTATGTGTGTCGTATATGTTAACTTAAAATGTTTCAAAAAGTTTAAATTAAGTTTCTACTGTAAATCAATAGACATAAAAGGAGCATTGGCATACAAGTTTATAAAAATCATTTTGGGTTACGTTTTTATTTTCGACTTATTTGGATGAGAAATCAAAAAAGTCTAAAAATAATTTGTTCACATTAAATCATATGCTCGTGTCTATAACGACTAAAACAAAAAAAAACAAATTTATTAAGGCAATGTGGCTATAGCTGGCTGGCTAGAGAACGCAATTCACACATTGTTGCATGCAATACAGCAATTGTCAAGAGTCATAACGTTCATTCATTCATTCAACCCATAAAACGTGCGTATGAGTGTTTTTATTTAATTTTTCTTTTATTTTTTTCTTTTTATTTCTTCATGATATGACGTCAATGCTGGTGGTAATATAATCACCACTGTAGTCATTTATATCATTACGGTGGAAGTGATTGAATTCTTAAAGTAATATTTACTTTTGAAAGTAAAGCAAAACAAAGAAAAAAATAATTAAGTCACTCACCATCATCGTCTTCTTGGGACATAACACTATCATCGACAGAACCACGTTCTAAGCGTGCTTGAGCGCGACTCTCCTGAATTTTCGAAAAATAATCAACAGCAAAATCGACTACATCACCAGGCTGTTCCAGCAGATAGGCAATGGAGAATTCCAATAAAACTTCACGCAGTTCATCGGGCACTTGAATGCGTTGCTTCTGTTCGTTGGACATATCGCCGTTATCGAAGTCTGTAAATTGCTGTTCGCTGAAAGAGAAAATGCAAGTTGTTCTCTGTTAATTTCATTTAAATTAAAATTATTATTAGAAATTATTAAATATTATTCAATATTATTATCGAGTTATTCATTTAGTGGTATAAAAACTGTCCGAATTGGCAAGATTAAAAAGAAAATTTAAAGAGACTGAAAGGTTTGTTGTCACTCTTCAAGCAGTATTAGTTGGGTTTTATCGTCATAACTGCCCTACTATGCAAGCAATTAAGAAATTTAAAGAAATTAGGAGCATTAGAGACGTGATAAGGCATATGGCAATGAACGGACCGCCGCAAATATTGCTTCTGTTAGTGAAAGTGTGTCCAAAAATCTGAATTTGTTGATTTCACGGCGGTCTTGGTAATTGAACCAAACTTATTGCTTATTTTGCATTTGGATTGGAACCTCCATTCGCATAAAATCCTACTTACATGACAATTAAAGCCGAATAACCAACGCCGTATATATAGTAATTAGAAACTAAGCTTTCAAAGCTGATTTTTCGTACAAAATTTTCATCAGCGTTGAAACTCATTTCTCTATTAACCCCATTTCATGTGTTAAAAGTGTCTAGAGTTGTCACTGGTTTGTATATTGTGCTAAATGAGCCTAAAAGAAACGATATTATTAATTCATAGCGCTATGGCCGTATAACAACCGACTACTATGGGGTTTCATCAAGACGACTCCACGTACCACATATCGCCACCGATTTTGGCTTTATAACATAAGAAGTTTCCAGAAAAACTAATTCCGCGCTTCGGCGATGTCAACCGGCGTGGTCAGGTCATACAATTTAATGTCATTAGACCTCTTGTTCTGTGACTAATGTTAAATCATTCGGAAACCAGTATTTGTCAACCAACATTCATCAATTTAGCGCCAAGATATCGTCGGAAATATGAGAACAAATTTTTAAAAGTAAAAGTATCCACTGCTTTAACAATCCAAAGACGGAAATATAAATAGGATGGCATTTCGTACGAAAGTCAGTGTTTCATGTTTCATTTAATTTTACTTTTGATATCGAAAAATGTATAACCCTTTATAATATTTGTTCAAATGCCTCTTTTTATTTTATTTTATTTTTCTTTTTTTTTTGTTGTTGTATTTTATTTGATTAATGACTAAATTTTGAACAATAAATACGTTAAATATTAATAGTCTTTTTTTTTTTGTTTTTATTTTGTCAAAGTTATTGTTTTATCGTCTTAGTATTTTTATATAAAAAAGTATTTTTAGAATATTCCATAAGAAAAGCAAATAAAATGGAAAATAACAGAGAAAAAAAATGAAAATAAATTTTCAAGCATTTATAAGGAGATGGTATCAAAAATAAAGACATTCATCATTATACTACATACATACATACATACATTTTCATAGAATATATAAAAGCCGTCTGAAGAGTTATAAAAATAAATTTTACAATAACTTCAATAGAAAAAAACAACAATTTTTCAAAATCAAATAAAACTTAACATGTTGATTAAGAAAAACAAATAAAAAATATTAAAAACTGAAATAAAATAAAATAAAAAACAAATATTGTTTTTATTAAATCACTGTAATCAAACTTGTCTTTATAGGAATAGTTTCTATTGATAACACACAGAGGTCTACAAAAAGAATTCTTATAAAAGATTTTCACAAAAAAAAAAAGAATTAATTTTTTTATGTACAAAGAAAAAAATATTTTTCTTCATGAAGGTGTTAATTTATTTATAAACTAAATTAATTTGGGTATTTATTATTAATTCAAAGGATTTGATATTTAACTTTTAAACGATTTTAACAAAATACATTTTATTTAATATGATTGATTTCATTAGAATCAAAAAAAAAAGATTAATTCTCAACGCCAGTATGGTTGATGGCTCATCGGCCGTTAAAACAAACAGACTGTCGGTCGATCTGTCTGGTTGTATGTCTAAAAATTAATAAAATAAATACAAAAAAATCTATATGCACATTTTCTTTTAATAATTTATTATTATTCATCACGTGACGTTGATTTGATAGACTTGAAATAAAATTAAATCGACTCTATTAAAGAATTTTAATGTAACTGTGCATATAAACCGTTGATTTTACACTGTTTCTTAAAGCAATTTCAAAAATTTATTATTAGAAAAGGAAACCTGGGAAAATAAAGAAAGGCAATGACACCAAGAAGTCGCCGTGGTCTAGTAGGTAGTGTGTTGGCTTATTAGACGAAAGGCCCGAGTTCGAATCCCAGGTCAGACATCAAAATGAAATATGAAAAAATATTTCTTCGGCGACTTCCTCTCAGCAGATTTCTGGCAAAAGCTCTGAGAGTAAAAATTGCCATGAAAAGCTTCTCAAAAAATCTGTCGTTCGGAGTCGACTTTAAACTGTAGGTCCCGCCACTCATGTATAACATTAACGCACACAACATGAGTGGTGTTGAGCAGCTAGGCCGTAATCCTGACTGAAGGGTTGTAATGGCCAATTATGTATGTATGTATGTAATGACACCAACTTGGGGTGTTAAACAAGCCACATTCAGTGTTGAGAGCGCTCTTTTGGATATTAACTATTGAATCAACTACGGTATACTGGCTGTCCAGTTCAATTAGTGTCGCTCCCTTCTAACTCCATTTTTAACATACATACATATAGTAAAACACCTCCTTCAGTGTCCAATAGGAAAATTGGTAATAAGACCGACAGTAACTTTGTGCCATGATTCGAAACGTCTTCATTAAGTAAATTTGTAATACTTTTTACGAGACATAACTTCAGTTTTACTAAATGGAAATGGTGTAATGAATTTTTAATATGCATTTAAAAGCAACTACATTTTATTATGATAATAAAAACGTTTTTAAATGCAGTCACACTATTTAATATAACAATCAATGCACTATAATAATAATAATAATAAAAAAAATTTAATAATAATATTTAAAGTTTTATAGATCATACATATAACAGCAGATTTTTAACAATTAAATACAAAACAAAATGATTTATTATCGTCTATTATTTTGTTAAATACTTGCAAATCATGTGCAGAGGCACTTTGCCAGCGAAACGTTAATTTTTTACGAACAATTAAACACATTTAACAACAAACAAATTATTTTGTTAATAATCTCTGCTACACTTGAATGTGCAAGTGAAAATGAAATTTTCATTTTTATAGGCAGCATGTTTTTGCGTTTTATGCATCGATTCTATTGCAACAAATGAAAAAGTGTATATAATAACGCTTTAATGAGCCTTACGACGTTGGAAATGTGTTTCAGATAATTTTTAAATTTTTAATTTAAATTCTTTTTTATTTTGTTCTTTAGGCCTTTTAAGGAAAACTGAGATAACACTAAAGATCAACATCTTCTTTTTGTTGTTTCGCAATTTAATTAATAAGTGTTAAGCAGGTGACTGGTCTATTATAGTTTCCAAGCCCCTTTTCATTTTATTAATGCAATGTTTAAGCGGAAAATGTTTTTCTTACGTGAGCATGTAATAACATTTTATAGAGACTTTTAAAGTCTCTTTTATTATCCAATTTAACATAAACAACGTGAATATTATTTATGACAGAACTATTTTGTATTTTTTAAAGCCAAAATTAATGACCATTAAATATTGTTTTTTGGCACTATTTCTCCATTTTTGTGGCCTAAATTTATTTATTTTACGAGCACATACCCTACACTACCATAGGCAACGCAGTACACATTATTTGGTATGGCTTTCAGAATGCCACAATGTCTCTGATGGTCGGTTGAAGAACGTGCTCAGACCCAAATAAAAGCTCCACTAACGTTAATTTGCCAATACAACGCAACAGAGGCATTCCCTGCCAAGTACTTATTTTAGATTCAAAATGTAAAATTACAGGGGCCTGTTAAAAAACCAATAATTTCATTGTCCATGTGGCGTTTTGTCCAATGCAGATCTATGCAATGAAACGAACACAATGCAGCGCATGCTGAATACTAGAAGCCTTGTTAGCGCATCAGCGTTATCTCAGCTTTATGGCTAAATTCCATATGTTGCGTAAGACAACATAAAGTCTACCTTGACTGTAAGTTAGAAAGTTATTGTATAACTACAGGTTTTATTGTTGTTTTTACACTTTTCTTTTCTTTTCATATTTTGGCCATAGAATTACAATGATTACAAATGTTTGTTAAGAATCCAAATTACGTAGACAGGCAGTCAGCCAGAAAGGCAGTCACAGACATTGCCAGAGACAAGCAGACTATGCCGGTGCTGAATTTCGATTTCAATATTATGCATGACTGCAGGCGGCAAAGAATATGTAGAAGAAAAACTAGAAATGAATTTGAGAAAAACAAAAAAGAGAAATAAATGTGCTCAAGTTGAAATAGCAACAAAGCTATTGCACCCCAGCAACAACAAGTGCAACTGAATAGAAATATATGTATATGTATATACACAGATAAAGATTGCTTAATACGCATACAAATACCCGCATATACGCACACAGCTAGTTCTCTAGCAATTGCTGCTGTTTTTAAACTAAGTACTGAGTATAGTAGCAGCATTGCATTGATATTCAACAACTCACTAGCCAAATCAGTCATTCAGTCATTCAATCAGTCAGTCATTTAATCACATGTACTCGTACAATTACTGTTAAGAGTTACAACAACACGCAGACAAATAATATCGCCTTTATGTGGTCTTATGGGTCAAGGTGGTTTGGCTACGATACGAAAATACGAAAACGACTGTGCGAATGCGAATTTAAAAGCGATGGTGAATTACATGAAAATTATACAGTAACAACAATATTAACAACAACAACAACAAAAACAGAAACAGAAATACATATCTGATAAAAAATAGTATTTCCAAACCTTTTTCTACACTTTGGAAATACAAAATTGCATACGAAATAACACGTATAAACGTAATATAACGTCAGTTGTTACGCTGAATTAATTATAACGTTAAGAAAGAAGAAAACATTGTACATTACAATTGATATTCTAATTAGGTGTACGAGTATGTACACAAATACAAACAATAACAATAAAAAGAAAAACAAACAAAAAATTGTTAAAAATAAACAACAACAACAACAATAAAAAACGTTTATAAATGTGATAAGAAAACAGGAACATATTTTAAGTGACACCGTTTCATAACGTAACGATGACATATGGCGTATGACGTATGAATAATTCCGAAAAATTAAGATAAACAAAAGACAAAATGGAATAAAAATGAGAATAAGAATATAAAAAGAATGGATTATGTAAATAAAAACAAAAACAGGGTCTGAAAGTGCATGAAATGATTTAAAAGTCAAAGCTTGTGTATTTGTTGTGTGATCTTGATGCACGAAACAGAATTATGTGGAATCTTTATAGATGTAATGAAGCAAATAGAAATAATGTCAGGACGCCCACGGGAATCTAGGAGTGATCTCATAAGGGTATGAGAAGATAATAAGCAATTCGAGACGGTATGGTATCGCTCTGTGAGTACTTTGGGAGATGGGCTTAAATTCTCCATCGGTATCGTATATTCAGGCGTTCCCGTGGTTTATACTCAGCTGGTTGAGGGCACTATAGTTATCATAATAACCGAGTTGAGTCGCTTGACTATGCAGACGACAAGTATGCCTAACATTACAGGTCTTGTCATATGCAAAGTAAGCTGCACAACTTTCCAACAAAATTTATGCCAAAATTCCCTTTACAAAAACGTAGGGTCTGTAAATTCCCTACAATCTGATTCTCTATATCACGTAGAAGAATTTGCTTAACATTATAAGAGTATAGTGGAACTATAAACCATGTTGAATATCGAATTAAGAAGGCAACTACATAAGATATAGAATTGTGCTTTTCTATATGTAGGAGATTTGCCTGGTTAGAGAGAAGCAGTACAAATAAGTTAAGAGTTTTCGTTAGTTACTGAACTTTAAAAATTTTCTAAAATATTATGGACACACACGTATTTTAAAATTGATCCACCTGGGCCCTCCTTCAACCACAGAGGACAAAACATGAACAACGAATATCATTGGACGATCGCCAGTCAGCTCCACATTCTTGTGCAAAGCCTACTACGGTGAACAAATGTTCAAAAAAATTTGAGGACATATTAGGTACATATATATTTTATAGGTAAATAGAAGAAATTAAATTTCTTTAACTATAAAATAACATTACACTTCCAGCTGGCTGCAGCTATCAATTCGTGCCACCCCCTTCTGATAGTCATAGCCATAAAGTGATAGGGGGTAAAATAAATTTGAGAGAGAGATTGAATATATTTGTAGTTGACTTAAATGAAAATTGTCAAATTATTTTGTATATGAATGTATGTATGTGTAATGTCGAAAATAATAAATAATTTGCCATTTACATATATGTTAAATGTAATAAAAAAAATATAAACGAATAATGTCACATGAGTTTTCTGTACGCATTAGAAAATACATAATAATTGCTCTGCCAAATCCAGAAAAGAGAAATTCTATTATCGTTTCTATTCACATGAATCGAAAATAGAATACAAAACCATTTGCACATTTTATACGGTTACTGTGTGCGTTTCTTTTCAATATACTCGTACAGAATATGTAATGCTGGCCTTTAAGGGTTTAAGAAAAATATTTGTTTAGCTTGAGAATGTTTGTTGTAGTGTGGTCTTTGACTCATGTTGCAACAATGCAGTTATAATAGCAGCATCGATTTTCGTTTAACTTTATTCAGTTTGAACTTCATTAGCAGCAATGGAAACAGCATTATCATCATCACCTATAAAAACCAGGGACATGATTCAGCAGCAGCAGCAGCAGTAGCACAACCAGCACCAACAACAAAAACACATTAGATGAGAAGTAAAACAATTTGTGAATAAATAAATGAAAATTGAACACTTAAAGAATGCAACAACATACAAAAACTTGTACAAATTTAATTATAAAATACAAGTGCATGATGGTTACTCTGGGACAGTGTGTATCTCTGTTCAACACATACTGCAAATAGTACAGTTATTGATTTATCTTGATGTGGAAACATTGATTAACGAAACTGTAACTTAAAGTTAGAAAAAACGAAATAAAAAATGTTGAGCAATTGCCAAGTTTTGCTCCCTATTCTCAAGACCAAACAACAATAATCACCCCTATCTTTTGTATTAGTCGTATATATATAGTATATTTATATGTACAGTAAGGCTTACCCCTAAGGAGCATAATAATAATAGAAACAACGTGCCAACTTACACGAAAGGATCACTATTATCAGCTTCGTTGGATGTTGAGGAAGTTCCATTTTGATGTTCAATATTGCCGTTAGTTGCGCTAGATCTCTGATTTGTATTTTCACCAACGTCACCAAAATCTTTACCCATCATTCCCTTTTGAATTAATTTTTCCCCCTCCTTTCTCTGTTTGCCTTTTATCTCGACCCAAATGTAGGCAGGTCCAAAACTATTGATTTTTTTCTTTTGTTTCTAAAAATGATTCCTTTTAAAGCCAATCAATTAGCTGTTCTATAGTATATCTGTTGCTTTAAAGTTTTTTATTTTAATTTTTTAATGAAGTTGTCAAACAATTTTTTTTCTATTTGCGATTAGAAATGATGTATTTTGATATTGTTTTGATAAATTTATCGTATTTTACTTCAAAGAATTCAAACCTTTTTATAACAATCGAAAGAAAAACTATCGATAAATATGCATTACGTACGTGCATACATTAGAGCTTTGCTTCTTACATCACACATGGCGATGTAGCCTACAAACCAATCTATACTGTGCAAGCTCACATTAAAAATGGTTTTATGGTTTTTCTACTGTAAAAATGGAAGTCATCGACTAAAAAACGCATGTTATCGACCAAAAAAAATGCAAGTCATCGACAAAAATAATTCACGTCATCGACAAGAAAAAAAGCAAGCCATCGACCAGAAAATGCTAGTCACCAACCAAATAAATGCAAGTCATCGACCTAAAAATGCAAGTCATCGATCAAATATATACCATAGAAATGTAACCTGAAAAAATACGACATTTTGTTGTCTCTATATATATGTTTAAATACATATTAACTCAATGAGAATTATTAAAATGTTAACCATTTAACTAAAATATCAAAGTTTTTCCATATTTACATGGAACACTTTTTTGTTTCACTGTTTCCAAGTTATCGTAAGGGAACCTGTTTCTGAATCCTTGATACCATGGCTACTCAGCCGACTAGGTCCATTTCCTCTACAAGTCAATTTTTTATCCTATATAAATCGATTTCTTGATACCATAGCTATCTAGCCACTAGGTTCATTTTCTCCAAGTTCATTTTTTATAAAGAGCACTTTTTGTTGCTCAATTGAAGAAAACAATTATCTTCGTTGCATATTCTCTGGTTCCAAGTTACGTTCGACCGTAAGGAAATTTGTTTTGAAATCGTAGATACCGTGGATATGTAGTGGGATATCGGCAGCAAAGAACCGCTTTGAATGTTTTGAATAAAGTCTCCGTAAAAAACCTATTACCGTATTTAACTTACAAGTATTTATATTAAACAGAATATTCAATAATAATGGATTAACTTTTTAAATGACAATATCAATGAAATTCTGATCGAGTTTCTCTATGTTCCTCAAAACATTGTTGATGTTATACCAATCATCCAATAATATCCTTAATAGCTTTCGTATTTTTTTTTTTTTTTTTTTTTGAGTTATATTACCACAGATAACAAAACGATTAAATCGAATAAAAATATTAAAATTGTCGATATTCTCGATTCCATAGAAAAGTATTTAAATAAATAACAGGGATGCTAGCAAATGTATTGTATTTACTATTGGTAGATATACATACATACAGTGTAATACATACATATGTATCCAAGAAAAAAAAAAGAAGAAAACAAGCTATTGTAATACACAAGTACAGTTATAATTTTCGTTATACAATAGAAATAACGGTAGTCAGTCAATTTGATAAGCGTAAACAGTGTGGGTTGTCAGGCAACCTTCAAAAGCAAATATTTGAATTTTTTTGTTTTTGTATGTTTTTTTTACAATTTAAATTTGTTTGTTTGTTTGTTTTGAGTAAATACAACAAAAACATACTTAATACGTTACTTAATGAAAGAAGTTTTAATTTCATGGTTTATTTTTAAATTCTGCCCCAACAGCTAACGAAGGTGAAACTAATTAATTGGTCGTAGTTAAATATGTCATGTGGACATTTTGAAAATAATTTTCGATTTTTTCAATATTTTACTTTGATTTGTATATTTTTAAATGAATAAATTTATTAAAAATGTATGTATATTGAAATGTAATTTTTCTTTTTTTGTACCCTGGACAGACCACACTTTGGTTACAAAATTACCACGAACAGTAAGTAGAGTGTAGGTACTACGCGAATTTCAATTGGCTGAAATAGGCAAGAGTGCCAACGTCATGTGTACTGCATTAAAAATTTAAATTTTTTGTTCAAATTTACAAATTTGTATACAAATTCAAATTGTTTTTTTACGTACGTATATAATATATACACATAGTATATACGGAGTACATTGTACGTACATACAATGTACGTAAATACGATAGTTGATATTCATGAAAGTAGCTCTGGTTATTATTATTTGTGTTATACTTTTTGTAAGGTTTTATAGCAAAAAAAAATTAAAAAAAAAATAGTCAAGTAGTACGTACTCAAATGCATAGATTTGACCTTAAAACATGTTTGTGGAATAATAAAAAATTTCATTTTATTTTTATTTCGTATTTATTCAGCTGAATACAATGTATTATTGGAAAATAAAAAATAAATTCAATAGAAATAATTGTAATGTTTATTTATTAATAAATAGAAAATATGTAGAAAACAATTGAAAATAAAACATATTCAATAAATTTTATGATTATTGAAAATCTTATTGTAAAATAAAATTAATATTAAGCAATTAGTGCAAGTGTTTAAGGCTGCATGTGTGTGTTCATACAGTGTTGGTAATACAATTAAAACAAGTTTGGAATTTCTTCCAAATTGAAAAGATTATTAGATTTTCTTTTGCAATATTAGTGTCACTTTTCATCGGATAGAAGAATGCTTTAATTAAATGATCAGTACTGTGTTACACTTGCATTCTTTCTGTTGAATAGTATCGTATGAAGATGTTGTCATTAGCATATGAATATGCTTTCAACAATTTTTTTTCCTTTGAGTTTAAGTAGATGTGTACGATTTTTTCTAACAGATTTGTGACTGTGAATAATTTTAAAATTTCAGTAATTTTGGTTTTTTTTTAATGAAAATTTAGTACAATTTGATAAGAATCACAAAATATGTATAAGGAAAACGTGTTTCAAAGCAAAATTCGGTGTTTGTTTACCTAAAGTTATTATTTTTTTATTTATTTTAAAGCAACCGGGTGGTAATGCTGTTTAAGTTACCCTATAGACCTAAATTATGTTTAGTACCATATATTAAACATTACATCACTAGTCATATGTTTATAGAGCAAAAAAATAAAAATAAAACAGAATGAAATTTAAGCAACTACTGCTCTTGTCTTATTAATATATCGATAATAGTAAAGGGTTATCCATATTTCGGTTTTAAGACTACGATTTCCATGCTATTATTTTACAAAATATATGGTTGAATGTCATCAAAATTACCGCATCGAAATTGATTGCAGCTATCGTTTCTAATGAGTTGGTTTTTGGATACTCTTTCGCAGATTTTGGATTATCGGGGATTCTCTGCGTTGACACGATATGTGAGTAGTTCGATAAAATTAACATTGGAAAAACGTGAATTGACCTTTTCTGGCAACTTTTCATGCAATAAAGCTGAAATCGGTCATATTGTGTACCTCATGGTACAGTCTGCAAAAAAAAACTGCGCACCATCCAGTTCACAATATTTAATTACAGGCCAACAAAAAATCAATTATACGGCCATAGTGTTGTGTAGTGAGGATAAAGGTTACTTTAAAGTAATTTTCGAAAAAATACGGTCAAATGACCCTAATACGTAACATACTGTAATTTTGCTTGATCAAATGGCTTTTCCATAATCATTTCTGTGTCCTGCAGAGCCCCCATTTGAAAATTTTGCTTGTCTACGTAACCACTCAATGAGAATTTACCACACTCAGCATATTCTACAGCGTTATGTACGGTTTGTTGGCTATTAATGTTGTATAAGTTAGACTTTACATGAATGAAAGTGTAAATTTAAATGCAAAATACGTTAAAATGACCCACAAGATGGACTCAATTGTTAAGAATGCCATGGAACCAACAAATTCAAATTATCCCTCACACTTTCGCTAAATAAGCGATATTTTCGACAATTCGTACATTGCGATAGTGTAAAGAACTAACTGTATTTGTCATTGTGAGAAGCTAGGCCGTAATCCTGACCGAAGGGTTATAATGGCCAATTATGTATGTATGTATGTATGTCACGTTTTTTAAAGTATGTCCAATTTCATGTAAAGTAGGGCGATTATGACGACCATAATCCTCTCGTAATGCGCGAAAAGTGGCCACGTTTGAATCATCGCATTTGTAGTAGAAGTTTTAACTGTTTTGCGTGTTCTTCAATTGTGAAACGATTCATGGCAAGTCATTCACTTAACAAATGACACTTCACATGAAATACATACATATACATATACATATTTGCGAGAACGTTGCTATTGAAACCACTAACTGGATAACCCGATTATTGGAATGGAAACATTTAAAAACAAAAACAAAGCAAAACAAAATAATAAAAACAACCATACTGTTAACGAGAAGGTCATTTTATCAAGTGACCAACTGTTGTTGTCTCTCTAATAATTTGTCTGCTCTCTTATACTTGTGCGCACATACATACATACATACATATGTATGTATATACGTAAAAACAAGCGAACAAAACAGCACATGATCATATTTATTATCTTATATTTATGGTTCTTGCTTTTAGTTTTTATTTAATTTTTTCGTTTTTTTGTTTTGTTTTGCTTTTCTTCTTTTGTAATTTGATGCATAAATATGTTTTTTTATTTTATTTTTTTATTTTTATCACAGCTTTTATTACACCATCCATAATGAAAAAGCGTGTATGCTTGAATGATGAGCGTTTGTTTTTTGGCTCAAATGTTATCGGGTTAAATCATGTAGAAGACACAGACACAGTTTAACAAATTCTTAGTAAAATAACAGTACCCGTAAAAGGCTTAACTTTCTAGGAAATTATTAGGAGAGGTTTGTAATTAAATATGAAAAAAATTTTTTGTAATTAAACTGAGAAAAATTTCATAATTTTTTTTTTTGAGAAATAATTAAAATGCAGTGACTCTGCAGTAAAGAAACACGAGTTTGTCTGATATTTGTATAAACTATAAAACTATAAAATAAAAATACATAAAAGCGTAATTTTTTTAAAATACTACATCTTTATGCCCACTTTTTCGGCATTATTTAAATTAATAAGATATTATGATGTCGCCCGACTTGTTTTTTTCTTTTTGTCTATTGTACTCTACAATAATCTACAAGTTTCCTGCCATAACTGTTCGCATACTGGCCCACATCATGACACTAGTGCTACACTGTTCGATAGTCGGATTGATGGTTTCGAGTCAGAGATATTTAAGTTTAACTCATCCATGAAAATAACATACCTCAAGAGCTGTGCATTCGGTCATGTGTTCTTAACGAATATAGAGGCACTACTTAGTTTTCCTTGCTATTGAAAGGTTTTTTTCGTATTCTGTTATAGTTTTCACGGATTTTCTCGTCTTTTTTTTTTTTTTTTTTTTGTTAAAATAGCACTGATTGGTTTCATTTAAAAGCTTAGAGATATATACTCTGCATTATCAAATAAAAAAGAACTATTTCTGTAATTTTAGGACATAAACGTTTATGGAAATATGACCTGTAAATGCTTGAAATAAGCTTTAATCAGTTATTTGTGTATGAATGTTTTTGATGTTAAGCTTATAAGATTTTAAAAACATTAATTCAACCTTGAATAAACCTTTTTTTTTATTTTAAGTTTTAAAATATTCTATAAACCCTCATTTGAATTTTGTCATTATCACGTTCTATTTCGAAATTAAATGGGCTTTATTTTTTAAAAAAAGACTGATTGAATTCCAATATAAGCCACTGTATACATACATATATTTAATACTAGCTGTACCCTGCGCGCTTTGCTCCACTACAAACTAAAATAAATTGGAAGGAAAGACATTAGACAAATATCCAATTAAGTTTGAATCATTTTATTGATTTTGTTTCCCGTTGTCCAGATGATTCAGACGAACGGGCCTGAGTAGTACGCGTTCGATCAAGTGATTCATTGTTCAAGTGATTCATGCGAACGGATCTGTGCGGCATGTACTCGAAGATTTTTCAGTCTCAATGCTGATTCTGAGGCTAGTAATGCTCTTTTCTTTTCTTTTCAACACAGGATCAAATGCACAGTTTACGATTTAATTAATTTCGAAGAATTTTCAGTGGCGCCACCTGTCGGAAATTGGTTATACCAACTTAGAAACCTTCGTCGGCTCATGCGCAACAACTTTGCTAAAGATTAAATGCATAGTTTACGATTCCATAAAGTACATTAATTTTTATATATATAGATAATTTAAACTTGAAAAAAAAAAATAAATAAAACAAAAGTCTACGAATTTAATTTTGGTTATATTTTTTCTTATTTGGTGAATTTTTTCACAAATGTTGGTTACAAAATTTTTTTCTTTCCCTTCTATCTTTCCCCCCGCGTCGTTCTTTACACTTTATTTTCTTTGGTTTTATACATCAAGAATCACAGATAACATACTTGTAGGGGTAACTACTATGCGTATGAGTAATATATTTCAAATGCAATTAAATATTAAGTATGTAGTATGTAGCATACGTGGGCATGGCACCTCGCTCATTTGGAATATCAACATAAAAAGTAGCCTATAACTCCTTCCAGACATACAGGAAGATACTGTGAAAATTTCAAGAAAATCGGTTCAGCCGTTTAATCGTCTATAAACTTCAAACATACAAACATACAATCAAACACACATTCATTTTTATATATTAGATTAGGTCAATCAGAGAAGGTAACAAATATATTTTATATTCTATTTGTTTAAAACAAAATGTATTTATTTAATAAAAATTTAATATGTTTACCAACAATTTCAATAAAATTTAAACGGACATATTGTTTAAAAGAGAAACTGACACCTTATCATGATTTATACACATGACGTTGCTTTTAACCTCATAACTGAAGGAGTTCAAGTAAATCTATTAACGAGTATATGTACACATGTAGTATCTACACAAACTAGTGCACATATTAAGGAGCTTATAAAAGACATATAAAATATGGGTTCACATACATACATCCATACGTGTACATAAGCATGTGCATATGCATAAACTTTTATAGAATACACCACACATAACGGCATTTAGAAGCATGGATACCGTTACCAACGATGTCGTTGTTGTAGCCGTTGCCGTTGCTGTTGTCGTCGTCACCAGCACCATCACCAAGCCGTTGCTGTATTTATTTATCATTTCCCTAAACACGTTTCTAACAAAATTAATGCATTGAACAAGTTTCTCTTGACTTCTTTTTTTTTTTTTCTTGTACAATTTTCTTTGGTTTTTTGCTTTTCTTTCAAACAATCCTTGTAAAACTTTTAAATAAACATATACATACACATATGTATATAGCTACTAAACACATGTCTAGATATCCTTAATGTGTGTGTGTGTATAAATAACGTTCCTTATGTACACATAGTGTGCACCACATGCACATCCTGTACTTAGAGTAACTTTTGTTTTAAACTTACAAACAGTAAGCCAGTCAGTCAGTCAGTTAGTTAGTTAGTCAGCTAGAAGATCGTTCATTTTTACGTTTAGTCAACCCACCAAGCAACCGATTGTATTTATAAATGCCCCGGAGTATTATTAGCACAAAAACTCATACTACATACGTATGCATGTATGTATGTATGTGCATACCTACCTATTGAATGTTGAATATTTGGTTGCATGATATTTTTCTGTTCATTTTTCTTATACAATGTGTATACATATATCTACATATGTAGGTATGTAGTTGTTGTTTTGGTTATTGGGGGCAAGTAAAGGACAAAATCGAATAAAACAATAATCAAAATAACTACAAGAACAATAGCAAATAGTTATTTTCTATTTAAATCATTTGTACATATTCACATACACATACACATACACATACACATACACATACACATACAATATTTATTACTCGAATACTCTTAGGAACACCATATGAATTTACTTAAAAGCTTTCAAAGCAACAGTAACTGTGTTTCATAGTAAATAGCCATAGAAAAACAATGAATCCTTAGCAATGGACACTTGCATAACAATAACATTCAAACACAATTCTGTTACATATGGTCTATTACAGTTATCGTTAGACGGAAATATCAAAATGTCCCCTCATAACAATAACGTTAAATCTTACATATCCATACACGTTACGACTTTCATTTAACATGTCGGTCACCCTTGGCCTTTTTATGGGCATACAATTTTGGAATGACTTAGGCTTTCGAAAAGAACTGTCAAAAGTCATACGAAAAGAGTTTCTAAGAAAACCACACTAAATAATGAAATTTTCATTCCATAAAAAAAAACAAATATTTACAGTAATAAAATTGTATTACAATAAATGTTGTTTTTGCTACTGTTACTTATGTTATAAATAGTACAATAATAAATAATATAAAAAAATATTCAAAACATAAAAAAAGAAAATTATCTACTCCAAGAGAGCACTCAAGAGATACTCAAGCAATGAACAAGTACTCAGTAGACACAATACATTGTTACTGTAAGATACGTACGCATTTTGCGTTACGGTTGATATAACAAATCTATAGAAAACTTGATTTACTTTTTGCTGTTTGCTATTATTGTTGCTATTATGGGATGTACAATGGTGGGCATTAGATTAGCACATTTCATATACGTTGCATTCAAAAAATATATATATTACAATCTCATAATGTTTGTGTTCACATCTTAACATTACTTTCGCTAAGCAGCAAGAATAAATTCACATTTCGTAGTTATTTACAGACATTAAGTTGGGACAAGAGCTACAGTAATTTGGAATATTGCAAACCAAGGGATATCAGTGGAATAGGAGCTTTATTAAGAATTTTTGAGCATATATTTTCAATTTCTCCTTTCACAGATGATGCATTGAGATTAGGTTAGGTTAGGCGGGAAAATTGGCATACCACTTTATTAGCAGTAGCACATAAGTAGAGTTTGGGGTTCGGGAATTCCCGTCCTGGAATTCCCGGTATTTCCCGGGAAATTTGTGTCTGGAATTCCCGGGAAATTTTTTTAAATATTTCCGGGCAAATACGGGAAATTTTAAATTAACGTATTATTGTACACTTTTTTGGAAAAACTATCGATTTTTAAATTGTAAGTAAGTAAGTTCAAGTTGTACTTATTCTGAGAGTGAATCTGATTATAGTGATGATGGGGTAGAAATGGAAATGTATGATATTGTTGGTATGTTTATTATTTCAACTTTTTTCAAAATACAAAGTCATAAAAAATGTATAAAACCAATTTTGACACATTTACTTTTAGAAACAAGGATAAAAGTAATTACCTAGACTAGTAAATATTTAGTCAATAAACTAGTTCATAAAAAGGTCAATAGACTAGTCAGTAGATTACTCTGTAGACTAGTCAATAGATTGGTCTCTAGAATAGTTTACAGACTAATCACTGACTACTCTTTTGACTTGTTTATGGATTGAAATAAAAAAGTTGTATTGAAAAAATAAAGCAGAAAAATAATTCTTTGTATAAATTGAATTATTTTCTCTATTTCAGAGAATTATAATGAAGTTAAAAATGTTACTCTTCAAAAATATGTAAACGAAGAATTCAATAAAGAGTATCATCTAATCCTAGATGTACGAACTAGGTGGAACAGTATGGTTGGAATGATACAATCATTTCTAAAAATTAAAAATGCAATACAAAAGGCTTTAATAGATTTACATTTATGATCATTTGTGCATTGAAGATTATGCCCCACACTTGGAAACATTGGTAAACGTTTTGAACCCCTATAAAAGATGCAGTGGAAGCATTAGGCAGGCGTGAAACCAATTTGATAATAAGTGATGCTTTTATGAATACACTTCATAAACAGTTATTATCTGTTGATTCTATGCTTTCGGAAAAAATGGTTCACACAATTAAAAGTAAAGTAAATGAAAGGTATAATGACAAATTGATGTCATTAGCAAATTATCTAAACACTTCACAACACAATAATATTAACATAACAAAGGCAATGTTAAAATCCTATGCAGAGCAAATGTACAAACGCCTATTCCAAGATACTGAAATAACGTCGACTGAAAGTGATGAAGATTAGAGCGACTCAAGTTGTATGGAAGCAAAATTCGTACTCGATGTACCCCCCTCAAAATGAACCTTGGACTTTTTTAAGATGACATCTAAAATATTTCGGCTCTAACTTTGAGCTCTCGTGAGCTGGACCATTTTGAAAAAGGGTCTATTTTTGTATGTTTTGTTAATTTGAGAATTTGTTTCCTAACCAACATATAGAGTATGGGTGTCATAAGAAAGGTTTTTTCAAGGCGCGTCCAGCGGTATATACAATTTGTCCACGGACAATCATCCATGTCCTTTTTTTAAGGATATTCTGTAAAAAAAACGGTTTTTGAATTTTTTTCTTTCCTTCTTTTCTAACCAAATTAACTCTAATATGATGGCGGATTTAGTTTTTAGATGATGTTTGGATGAAAATAGGACTAAAGAAAGAAAAAAAGAAATGATCCACGACTTTTTGTGGGCATATTTTTCCCCCAAATTAAAAAAAGGTATTAAATTTTTTTGTTTATATTTACAAAACTATACTCAAAAAACGCAAACTAGGGCGAATTTCAAAAAAAGCTAAGACCCGTATTTAATTAAATCAACTAAAGATTAAAATATGTTAATTTGGTTATTTTATTACAAACAACCCCGAAGAAAAAATTCAAAACCCGTTATTTTTTACAGAATATCCTTAAAAAAGGACATGGATGATTGTTCGTGGACAAATTGTATATACCGCTGGACGCGCCTTAAAAAAACCTTTCTTATGATACCAATATTGTATATGTTGGTAAGGAAATAGATTCTCAAATTGACAAAATACGGAAAAATATACCCTTTTTCGAAATGGTCCAGCTCACGAGAGGTCAAAGCTGGAGCCGAAATATTTTAAATGTCATCTTAAAAAAGTCCAAGGTTCATTTTTAGGAGGGTACATCGAGCACTTTTTTTGGTGAGTCGCTCTAATGAAGATATTTCCGTTTCATAAGTATATCAATGTTTTAAAGAAAAGTTAGAAAACGCCATTAATGGGGCTAAAGAAAAAACAAGAAATCTAAAATTAAAACCAGACAACTTATTTCAAAGGGAGCTAGCTTTATTTGAAGCTAGTACAAACAGAACCAAAAATTTAGACATATGTAGGTACTTTTTAATGCTTCTGTAGAAGCGAACGTGTTTTTTCGGTAGCTGGTAAATTTTCAACAAATTTACGAAATATAATGCCTGATGAGTTATTAAATGCACTAATAATTTTAAAAACTCATTTCTTGAAAACTTAGTTCTTGTAAAATTTCTTATATTTTTATTTTTAAATACTATTTTTAATTAATTCTTAATTACAACTGATCTCAAAATGTTGTCATTAATCTGTTTGTTTTTGTGTATACACTATTTTTTTAAATGTATTGTTTTCTTTTTTGTTAATAATATAATATTTTAATAAAAACTTAAGCATTTTACTAGAATTGTGAATTTTTCATTCCCGTTTCCCGGGAAATGAAAAAGTCCGGGAATTCCCAAACTCTACACATAAGGCTTGGTACGCAATAGCACAAGTACTATGTAAGGCCCTGGTGAATAGTATACTAATATGTTAACCTCAAGTACATCACTGTACATGTTGTATGTATTAAAAGCGTTGTAGGTGGATGTTCAAAGAAATTGTAAGCAAAAATACAAGTACGACATAGAGTTTTCAGCTCTAAGTGTAAGGGTTTTATAGGAAAATCTGACATTTTCTTAACGTTTACAGAGTTTTGTATACATTATCGGATATAAAATTGTTGTGTACAAAATTGTTCAATAATTTAATGTTTTTTATTGTACGTTATTATTGTACTCTAAACGTATAATTATTTTTGATCTTATTCTTCTTAAAAATGCCAAAAAAAAAACTTAAAATTCTTGATTAGTAAATGCATATGTGGAAAAATAATTGAATATCAATAAATATTTTATGAATGGCAGACAACCTGCATGTCTCGGTTCTATAATCTTATCGAAATTGGCATTGAGGTAGGTGATAGTAGGACATGATTAAAACGTTTAAAACTCATTGAAATTCACTTTGCTTATGTGTGTTTTTTTTTCTTTTTTTGTCTTTAAAGAATTGAATTTGAATTTATTTTTATCATTTTATTTCTTTTTTTTATAAGCACTCTATGTCAAAAGTGTGACAACATTTGTGATAATTTATTTAGTTTTGATGTATAATAGTTTTCTTTTCCTTGTTATTATAAAAACAAATATTTCTTATTCTATTACTAACTCCTTTTTTATTATAATTTGAAAGCAGAATTCTAAATATGTACAGTGACTTTTGATACTGTGTGTAGATTTAAATTGGTCTACATTTTTTGAAAACACTAAATTCGTATTTCTATTTTTGTTTTATTTCTTTTACACAGATAACCAATTCAATAGAAGATAGTCAAAGATAAAATGATATATGCAAACTAAAGACGTACTTGGTAATTTTTTTGTTTTATTTTTCTGGAAAGTTGTAATAAAAAATTACATATAAAATTACATGTACATACATCCATATGTATGTGTATTAAAACAGACGCATTGACAGATTTTCTACATGAAACTTTGTTTTTATAACTTTTTTAAGTTCCCTCTTCAAAATCATGCGTATAACTTACAAGAGCGGCTTGGATTGGCTATAATTTTTTGAAAGCAAGATTTTTCAATTGTTTTTGTTTCTCATTAGTAATAATTATTTGCATTTAATGTGCTTGAAAAACAACATACAGACACACCTTTAAAACGTTCATACTTTACTATGTTATATTTGTATACGGCGGCGGTCCCATATTTAGCCTGATAAAGAGCCTGTTTTAAATATCACGACTTGTCGTTGTTTTATTTAATCATGAAATATTAGCGGTGTCAGTCAATTTAGAAAAATTGAAAACATTTTATCATTATTATGTAATTCAAGAATGTCGTTAAAGAGGTTTCAGTCCGAGTGTCCGAGCTTAAAAAACCCCATACGAACTGCCAAAGCACCTCAGCTCAACCATAAAATCTTAATGCAATATGCTCTGCCTCTCGGCACATACGACTAGACTTTCTTTACTTTAACGACAAACTCCAGAACATTATACCATGATTGTCAGTGTTAAATAACCAGCGAACTTTGCCGGCGATGGAGACTTTTCAAGACAAATTGGTTTGGATATCAAAGCAAATATGTATATGTTCTATTTAGAACATTTCTACCTAGTATAATGATTATGAATTTATTCGTAGGTTTTTGAGAGTCTATATTGCCAAACTTATGGATAAATATTCCACAATTTTAGATACAATGCGTATAAACGTGTGCGTATATACTGACACACACACACACAAACATTATGAATCAGTATGACGTTTGCCATCGTAGTACAACCAAGCTAATCTAAATGTCTGGCGGCTACGTAAATGTGGAATTAATTTTATATCTTTGTGTATTTCAAAAAAATATGTACATATATATATATATACATACAGATACATATAATATACATAATTATTAAATACCTACATACATAGTATTTATATGATAAAATAATACAGTAATAATCGCGCAAATGAATACGTACAGCTATGGATGGAAATGAAAATTAAAGCAACAGAAAATAATTTGTAACTTTTGCTAAAATCCTGATTTTAATACAAACCTACAGTAGTTGGGCTTTATTTAGTTCAAAGTAATCATTTTATAAATTATATTATGGACGAAGTTATTTCTACAAAAATCAAACATTTTGATTAATTATTTAAATACAGAATATTGATCTGAATACCAAGGTGTACTAATGCATTAGCAGTTAACGCTTAAAGTGGCAGTTGTTTGCCAAAGTCTTGCTTTCAAATTCCATTTGAACTGCATTTTATTCAAACCGGCATTTTAAAACAAAGTCATAAAATGTAATACACTTTTGTGCGTACATACATACTATGTGTGTATGTATATATTTTCTCTTAATTTTATTTTTTTTTTTTTTCGTTTGTTTGTTTGTTTTATTTTTTGATATTCACCGTTCGTTTATACAAGTTTTTCAAATGACTTTGTAAATTAACAAATTAATCAAGTAAATGACGTTTGTTTTTTGTATTTTCTTAAAGGCCTTAAACTCTAAAAACAAGTTAAACAAAAATGTAAATAAAAAAAAGATTAAAAAAGTTAAACTTTTAAGCCACCATAAATATATACATACATCTTTTATGACATTATATCTACAAAATGTGCATATACTACATTCATAGTGTATAAGTAGATAAACAACATACATACGTACATATGCATGTGCATATCTACAATTGCAAAATGAAAAAATATTTAATTTTCAATAGTAACATCTTAAAGACAATTATAAAGACAGTCTAAGAAAAGTTTTAACATTTCCAATTACAATCCAAAGCATGTTTTTTACAACTCCTTTCTTTCTTTAACTAAATGGTCAAACGTTCCAAATGTCATTTCAGTAAGGATGCAAATGCTATTGTACATCGGTTTTGAAAGGCTATTAGCTGTTAAATACGAATATTGTTCGTTTAACAACCGAAGAAAGCCTAGGAATAATTAGAACTGACTACAAAAGCGGTAATTTACACGGTAATTCAATAACCGCTCAGGACGACCCGAGTAATGCATACAAGCATACATAATTGGCGACTAGCTTCTCACACCACTTATATTGTGTGCGTTAATTTTATATTTTATAAGTGAGTGGCGAGGCCTACAGTTTAACGTCGACTCCGAACGACAGATTTTTGAGAAACTTTCGCATGGCAGGTTTATTTACTCTCAAGAGTTTTTGCCAGTAATCTGCTGAGAGAAAGTCACCGAAGAAATATTTTGTTCATATTTCGGGCTTTATGTCTAACAAGCCAACACACTACCTACTAGACCACGGCGACTACAACAAAACAACAACAAAAGCGATGACTAAAACGTGATTACTTTTCATCATATGCCACCCACCCTTCAAGGCAACGTGATAAACAAATTTTAACCTATTAACTGGGTATGACGAAATATGTCGTCATACACGAAGTACTCCTGCAATGAGTAAGTTTTCCAATTTTCAAGAGAATTTCCATTCCACTCAGGAACGCGTAGAGCATAATTTTTAAGGAATTGAGTATAGATTTCATTCTCCGATATCGTATATTTGGATAATTTCTTCCTAGACCATTTTTTATATTTATTTTCTGGTAACCACTTAACATTTCTCTGTTACCTCTGTTTTCTGTTAAACTTTTTGGTTTTTGTCTTTGCTAGTTAAATTCGAATTTATCTGCACACAGATGCCTTTACCACTAAATTCTGACCTTACTATGAGTTATAATTATCACTCGTTTTGAAATATTCAAATACAAATTTTCCTTTAAATTTAGTCTAATTGTGAAGTTTTAAAGAACTTTAATTAAAAAAGTCCCAACACGCGTATTTAAATCTTAAAATCTGAATACATAGTTCTTGAAAATTCATAATCAGTAATCGATTGTGGTGTATCGATAATTCAATTTATGATAGCCAAAATTATGGTCACTTACCTTTTAGAAAACTTGTATTCCCAGTTGAGGCAGGCAACAACTGATGCAAAAATTCCTCCAGACACAACAGTCTTTTGAATTTTTAATTTTCACTATTGATTTCTTTCTCGTTTTTCTTGTCAACACTCAGCCTTTTTTCTTTTTAAAGTGGAAAACTTTGTTGAATAATTTTCTTTTTATTTTGCTTATATTTCTTTTTTTCTTTAAAGCACCATTATATACACATGAACATATGTATATGTATGTATGTATTTATTTTTATTTTTCTTTTTTTTTTAATTTTATAAAGTTTAAGATAAGTTTGCACCCTCTTTTTCTCTTTATAACACTTTTATTTTCATTAAATGCACCATCGATCGATCAACGATTGATTAACAGATTTTGTTTATCTTCTTCTTTTTCTTTTCCTTTTACTTTCTTTTGTTTTGTTTTTCTTTTATTTTACTATTTGATTTTTTTTTTTGTTTTTGTTTGTGTTGTTATAATTAAGCGAGTTGCTCGGGAAGAATAGAGAGTATATTTGATGTGATTTAAAATTATGTATGTATGTATGGCTTATTAATGTTGTTGTTGTTTCTTATTGTTGGTATAATATTTTTGTATTATTCTTGGTCATAACAATATGATGATGACGACCCTGTTGATGGCTAAAAATGAGATGAACAATGTTGAAAGAATACTTTGTTGTTGTTCTAATTTTAATAACTTGTTGTTGTTTGCCTATTCATATTTTATTATTTTGGAAAATGGCTACAATAACAATTCAATAGGAATATGGGGGAGAGAATGTAAAACAGGCGTTCTTTGGCTATAATATGAATATGAATACACAAATTCTTGCTTATCTATAAAAATCATTAATAAAATGTAAAATTAACTTTATTGAAAAGATTCTTTTTGTTTTATTTTTCAATTTTCACATAATCGAGTTCATGAATCTCTTGCATTATAACGGTTTATTGTTATTCTTTAATAGGTTACTATAAAACGAAAGTGCCTTAAATATTTGGAGGTTATAGCCTACATACGCTTTTAACCCATGAAAATAAGTAAAATTTTAGAACACCTACAATCAATTCACAATTATGAACAATTAAAGCTTTATACAATTATTATTATTAAAGTATGTATTGAAATTTTAAGAAATATGAGGTTATATTAAACACCCCCACTAAAAATGCCAAAAGTATTTTTTCCTTTTGGGGAAATAAAGAACAGTAATAATAACAACAACAACAACTACAATGATTGTAAGTGGAGAAAGAACAGAATTGCCATCAGCAGCTGAAAAAACCGAACCGTTTTTTTATTCAATAGTTTTTTTAGGCGAAAAAGCGGAATATTGATTGTTTCACGCTAAAGTACTGCAACAAGAGCAGGTAGTTGAGGTACACATTTTTTCCAAAAGCCAAAAAACAGAAAATAGAGCTTTTTTCTACTTCACAAACAACCACATCATATCAATCATCATGTGTTCGTTCCTTTGGTTTGTCCGTCTTTTTCGTTTTCTTTTTTAATTAAGAAGTTATACACACAAATAATTGTTGGACATTTCTAACGTTAATTTTCCTTTTAAATCGAATGGCATTTTAATTTATAAATGAAAATAGTTTCAAATTAAATAAACTTTTGTAGTAAGGTATTAAATAATACCTTAAGATAGTAAAATATTTTCAAACAAAATTGTACACATACTTTTTTCTTTTGCTTTTTTATTTAATTTTGATATTCGTAGACGACGATTACTTAATAAAATGGTACGAATACCGAATCCTAAAACCACTTCACTCAACAACTTCTCTACGACTGAGAAAAGTGAAGTACGTGGATAAAGGAAAGCGAATAAACGAAAAAAGTCCAATTGGATAAGTGAGTACAAAACGTGAGAGAGAAGGTTGCCATACTTTCTCTCAAAGGAGAAATTAAAAGTTAATAAAATATGTTATTTAAACACTAGAATTATTTGCTTTTAGAGAATAGTTTAAAAAAAGCAATTATTAACAAATGAAATGTATTTAAAAAATAAATAAATAAAATTATAAGTTTTACATGTTTATGTTTCAACAGTGTCCATATGTATGATGCAGGTTTTTGCAACTGTGCAAATTGTATCACATTAAAACAGAGATGCTACATATTGAAATAAATGCGACTGTGTTATTTTTCTTTATAAAAATTAAAACATTTTGTCAGCGATTAGTGAAAATAAAATATACGGAATTTTAGCACAATAAATAAAAAATAAAATGTGTTAACAAAAGTGCAATCACATAAAAGACGCAATCAAAAAAGTTGTATACACTTATGGGGTTCTGAATTCGAACACATAAATAAACCAAAAATTTAGAATCATCGGTGGATTTTTTCGTAGAGGAAAAAATTCATGATATAAAATAACAATAGAAATTTGTTAGAAATTATGCTAAGCTAATTGCAATGAGTATATAAGTTGTAGTAGATGCAGTAAATTAATTTAATGTAATAATTTTAAACAGAAATTACCACTAAGTGAATCACGGCGCAATTTTTTAGGGTTTTTCTTCTTTTTTTCTCAACTGGAATTTCGGTGAAATGCTTTTAATTTTTCATTTATTATCTTGAGATAGTACAAAAATATACCCACTTTCGCCCAGCACAACTTATTTGTTAGATATTAGTCGAGAACAAAACATTCTAAATTCCATCGACATCTAGAGCTGCCCTGAAGGAGCTAGAGCGACCGCTACAAAAAAATTCTGCTCCTTACCCGATCTCAAAAAGCATGAGTAATTTTGAACGTAAGAAAAGTACGCCCTGTGCGGGTTGTATGCAAGCCATTAAATGGGTTCCAGTAATATTCATAGCTTCCGTCATTGTCTGGTCCTACTATGCCTATGTTGTTCAATTGTGTATACGTAAGTCTCAAAATATTTACTGCTGCCGCTAAATGGAAAATCTACTAATCACACTTATTTTGCAGTTGCCATTGAAAACACATTCGAAAAAATTGTTTTCCTTATATTCTACCACATAGTCTGTGCGTTATTCTTTTGGTCCTATTGGAGTACTGTTTTCACACCAGTTGGAACTGTGCCTGCAAATGTAAGTATCTTGTTGTTTGTTATTGTAACGTACATAAATAACCTTACGTTTGGAAGTGTGAATCACCTCAGCGTCGAATATAAAAATTTAAATAAAACGGCATTATGCCACTAGAAAAGATAACGCTTTACTGATAAAAGAAAAATTACAATCACCTTCAAATAAATATTCAATAAATGACGTTATTTTTTATTATTTTCCAGTGGCGTATACCGGAAACTGAAATTGAACGACTATTTCGAGCTGAAAGTCAAGAGCAGCAAAAACGAATATTGGAAAATTTTGCCAAGGATCTGCCTATTACGAATCGGTATGAAACAAACCCTAAAAGAAATGAAACCTTTTAGAACTTTTCTATAAATATAATGAATTCCTTTTAGAAAATCGGATTTGAATGATTTGATTTGATCGGATTCAAATGAAGCAATAGAACTTGAGTAAAATGAAATTCTATTGGCTTTGTTTGGGTGTTTACTATTTAAGAAAACTTTATCATTTTATTATAAAAAAATTTAATTTGTCCTTTAGCACATTAAATGGATCTGTACGATTTTGTGATAAATGTAAAATAATTAAACCCGATCGTGCCCACCACTGCAGCGTTTGTGGTACATGTGTTCTAAAAATGGATCATCATTGTCCATGGGTAAATAATTGTGTAAATTTTACAAACTACAAGTTTTTTGTCTTGTTCCTCGGTTATGCATTACTATACTGCCTCTATGTTGCCTTAACATCGTTGGAGTACTTCATACGCTTTTGGAGGGTATGTACATTCAATCCTAACAAATTAAATTCAATAAAAATGTTGTAATAAATTTTTAATTTATTCAACAGGGCGAATTAACCTCAGGGATGGGTCGTTTTCATATACTTTTCTTATTCTTTGTATCGTTGATGTTTGCCATTAGTTTGGTCAGTTTGTTTGGTTATCACATCTATTTGGTTTTGATGAATCGCACCACACTAGGTTGGTAACATGAACGCATAATAAATTTAAAAAAAAAAATTGTTGTATATTACTGTATATATATTTGTAAATTGCAGAAGCTTTCCGTGCTCCAATTTTCCGCATAGGAGGACCCGATAAGAATGGTTTTAATTTAGGAAAGTATGCCAACTTCCAAGAAGTTTTTGGTGACAATTGGAAATTATGGTTTTTACCAGTCTATACCAGGTAACTACTATACATGTTGTTTGTTACTCTTATAGTGTTTTTCTGTATAAATACTTTTAACATCGTGTCTGTTTTCGTAATAAATAAATACTAAAAAAAAAGAAAGAAAAACATAAAATCTGCATCTGAATGTATGTACGTTAGAAACGTCGAGTTTAAATTTTGCCAGAAAACCTAAGACTAATCTTTATAAAATTCTATTCCTTTCCTTTCGAATTAACTGTTCTGTATGATTCTAATAACACGTTAATAAGAGCTTTCTATTCAAAAACTTAAAAATTAATGCCTTTTTTTCTTAGGACATTATGAATGAAATCTTTATTTTATAGATTGCAATTATTTAAAAAAATCCTTTGTTTTTCTGTTTTGGCAAATTAAAAGCATTTGCTTATATTACTTTTTTTAATATACGTATTGTTTCAATATATTGATGTATTTCTAAATTGTTAACTAACTAACACGCAATTAACACACATACTTACACAAAATTTTTAAATTCAATTGTAAAATTAATTGTAATATGTTTCTAATGATCTCATTATTAAACTAATGAATAAAACTATTTGAAATTATGACCGTGATAAGAAGAAGCGTTTTGTATATTTCGGTAGGCATCAATTCCGTTGATAAATTTGAGCAAATACCACTTAATTGCTTTGACACACTTTTTATTAAATGCAATTACATAAACATGATATTAAAATGACTCACTGTCACTTTCTCCCAACACATCTGCTCTTCTACTTCTCTACCATAGTTTGGGTGATGGTCTACAATATCCAACATTAAATCAACATCATTCAATGCCCACATCATATCATTCAATGGATGATACAAGAAACCGTTTAGAACAACAGCCTACAGACAAACTTATCAGTACTACAACCACAGATGCAATGACCTCTCCTAAAGTGAATGATGGTGATGATGATGATCATCAGAAAACAATTGTTATTGATATGATGAATCAAGATAGTTTCACTCCTACCGATATTCAACTAAGAGATGTTGGTGTTTGTCCATCGAAAGATTTAACATCCAATGGAAATATAGTCCTTAATATGGACATACTAAATGCAAACAACGTATCTACAGATCCTAATCAAAATACGACTGTACCACCATTGGATAACGTTGTTGAAGTACATGAAATTGTTTAGTTTTAGTTGTTCTCTTATTTTTACCGATAAAGACTCCTAAGCCAACGTTTAGAATGCATTTACAACGAATAGAACAGGACAAATAACGCATAATACATACATTTCTTTAGTATGACACAGAAAGCGATCTTTTTTTTTTTTTTTTGTATTTGCATTTTTATTTTTTGTATTCTTATTTTAAATTTTAATTTATTAAATGAAATTTTGTTTTTAAATTTTAATTCTCTTAACTCTCTCTGCTACATATAAATTTATAAATTATTTTGTATATGAATGTAATTATTTTTATATTTTCATAAATACATAGCTTTAAATGAATGTTTGTTAAAAAAAATCGAATTTACAAGTATATGAAGGAAGTATACTTTTAATCTGATTTTAGGCCCATTTAATCTTAATTTCTTTGCTTTTTTTTTTTTGACATCACACACAATATTTATGTTTTCTAAGTTATCCTATTGATTAATTACGTCAGGTCTTTTTGTATATAATAGTAACTTTCCTCCAACTACCCTTATATACATATATATATTGAAGTTTTCATCATAAAGTTCAATGTTAACAAGAAGTTAAAAATATTTGTTGAGGTAAAAGTAATAATTTTAATTGAAATTTGTGGAACAAATTTTTTGGGGACCAATCCTTTACTCTTTCCAGAACTGACAATAGAGATGAAAAACAAAAAACAGAGTATTTTTAAAATATTTTATTTATTTTTTTTTTTGTAGTTTTGTTTGCTAATTTCTAATTTTTAATACAACTGTAGAAATTATATATTGAATAAGCATGTTGAATAAACCATTTTTAGCAATAGAGATTAACGTAAGGCAATAATATTTTTTTTATAATTTTCTAAATGTTTTTTACGTTTTTATTTGTTAAATTATAAATAAATGAATGGAAAATAAATAATATTTTTTATTAAACACATACAACTCAAGTGTTTTTAATTTGCCAAAACAAAATATAAAAAATGAAACTGAACTACATAATAGGATACAATTTTGTAATTTTCAAAACTTATACGCACATAAAATAATTTCTTTTTTTTCTATATAGTAAAAGCAATTTTAAAATATTTACAGCTTTGGTGATGGTATAAGTTATCCTATGCGTCATTGTGAAGAAGATACAGAGACTTTATTGGGACATCATGCCGATACACGCATTGATATGGACGATGAAATTGATATCTTCCCAGAGACTAGATTTCATGACAGTATCATACCATAGTTGATATTGACAGAAGACAATGTAGCCACCTATTATATATGATGATTATAAGTCGCACTTAAGGAAAACTATAAGAAAACAAATATTTTTGTATCTTTTAAAGAAAGTTTAGTATGAAATCTACATATATGTAGTATATACTGTTTGAAATGGGAAATCATATAAAAGCAAAGATCCAAATCATTGTTACGTTGTAATTTTTATAAATTTTTTTTATATATGTATGTTGGTTGGTGGTTACATTCACATGTTAGTTGTAAAATATTTAGAAAGAAATTGTATGAAAGCCAAGGCTTTTTATAAATGCTAGAATATAGTGTAATTGTTGAAAAGTCTTTGGTAAATCGAAATTAAAATTACATTTTAATTTCTATGTTTTTTTCTTATAGAAAAAGTATTTAGAATTCTATAAATAAAAACATTTGTTATAGATTGTATATAATTAATACCTCATGTAAACAAAAAACCCAAAATGTGCAAATCGAAAAATTAAATAGAAAATAATCTTTTATAAATTAACTAAAAATAATAATAACGTAAGTTTAATAATCCAATATTAAATATAAAATCCATAATGCTTCGAGATCACTGCAATACACGGATTAAAATTTGTACTTTTTAATACTAACTTAAGCTTTATAGATACGATAAAAGCAAGTTACTGAACTAATGTATTTATAATTAATCTTGAGAAAACATTACAAGTATTTTGAAATGAAACTTTCTCTCTCTCATTTATTCCTTCCTTAATAAGTATTCCGAGTACACTTCGGTTCTAAAAAAAATTTTTACTAAAACAAAAATCATGAAAAGAAAAAAAGATTGGAAAATATGTTAGTCTTAACAGAATGTTTCTTTTTGTATGCTAAGGATAAAAGTTGTATAAATTCAATGGGTGTGTATGTATAGTTAATACGAACAAAAGTCCTTCTTATATTTAGAAATATGTGTATGTATGTATGTATATGGTAGCAAAAGTCTACAGCTTAATAGTGAATCAAAGAATTCAAAACGAAAATCGTTATACACATACAATACAGAGTAACTGTAATTAGCTAAAGAATTATGCAACTTACGACCAGCAGAAATTTGTATAAAGCGTAGGATTTAAGATAAACAAAGTCATTAAATAATAAATATATAAAACGTTGATTATATTTAAGAGCATTTTAAAAAAAAGAAAAATTCATATATTTTTTAAGAATTATATTTTATCGAAAAGTATTCCATAAATTTGTTATATTTGCAATAAACCCTCTTCAAAATTTGAGCAAATGCGTATAAAAAACAAAAACCCAAATCTAAACCAAATACTAGTTATCTTAAGATAGTATCGAATCAAATATTTTTAATTTGTAACTTTACGGCAACTTAGAAAACTTGTATGTTCTGGATATACATTAAGACAATAAGATCAATATTTAAAACAATTAAAGTAACAATAGTAACATGTAACATGCAGTATTTGTCTAGTATAACAAATTTATGAAATACAAGTTGTTAAAAGTTAATGCTCTCATTGAAAAAGAAACCTATATTACTGAAGTGAATGAACGTACTGAATAGAATTAAAAAAAAATTAAAAGAAGTCAATACGTTTAGTTTTAATTTTATTATAAGTATTGCATATAAAACACACAAACTTCCTGTTTCCTTTAGGATGTACAATATTTAATCAAATCTACTTAGGTCTTCCCGTGATGATTTATTCTTCTCGTTTTCCGACTTGCCAATTGGCACCACTTCAAAATCAACTTCATTACTGTCATTTGCAGTTTCTAATTGGGAATTTGAAATGTCCTCCTGTTTTTTGAAAGGATTTTTCTTAGGTTTCTTTTCTTTTTTAACAATGGGTTCTGAAGTTTGTGGTGTATCCAGCACAGGTTTACTGGATTTGAGCTGTTCTTTTATTTCCGTCTGTTTTTCTTCTAAACGTTTTCTTTTCTTCGCCAATTTGGTCTCTCCTGGCCTAGGAATTATACCACCTGTATCTTCACTTCTTGGCAAAGCGTCTTTTATTAGTTCTTCTTCTATGTCATTGTTTTCTGGCATCAATTTATCCTGTATGGCAGCCATTGCTATAAGTATTGCTTCTTCAGTTCGAATGGTACGTGAACCTTGTCTAGGCAAAACATTAAGATACTGATCGAATAAAAGCTCTGGATCATCAACTTGCAATTTCTCATCATTCGACAAGGCGGCTTCAAGACCTTGAAGACCACCAAACACTAGCAGCGAGTGATTAAATTTTAAGGATTTTGTTGGTACTTCCTGTACATTTGCACCACGATCAGATGTACCAATTGTAAGATCATAACCGCCAGCATAAGGGCACTTTGTAAATATTTCAGATATGGTATGTGCAATGCGCACAGTATAGCCCCAATAGACACCTGTTTCACGTCTTGGTTCATCTGGACTCACAATAGTTCCTCTCTGTTTACGTACATTTTCTGTGATATTTTAAAAACCCCAAAAAGCGTAATTTAATTTAAATTAAAGGATTTACATGGTAAATACTTTTACTTACCTTGAGCATCATCTAGCTTAACCGTTACCCTTATGCCTGCCGTTAAAGCTTTATCAACGAGGACATCATTCAAAAGTCCAACATTAACGTACGAATGACCAGGTTTTGCTTTCTTTTCGGTTACAATACCTTCGCGGTAACGAAAAATATTCTGTTGACGCAAATGATGTGGGGCATCAAGAGGATTTAAAAGACCAGAATATTTTAGATCTTTATGTAGCGGAAAGAAGAACTTTCTTAAGTATTGCGGACACTCCAAGTATTGTAAGATACGTGCCAACTGAAGACAACTACTGCGCACCGTTTGCGATGTTTCATCATTTGCATCGTCACTATCGGCATCAAAGTTGCGCTTTACTTGGCGTGCTGTGGCTAAACCAATGTCATCGAATACAATCACTTCGCTTATCCTAAAGATACAAGCAGCCCTAGCTATCTGGCCAGCTACATACGTACGCAATTCCACAGACTGGGCGTTTTCTAAGATCGAACCAGGCACGGCTATTGATATTGTGGAAGGATTCGTTTTTTTATCATTTGCTTTGCTTTGTGTCACCTCTTCACTCTCATGGTCTTTCTCAATTTTCTGTTGTTTCTCCAATTGTTTGAGTAATTTTTCTTGTTTACGTTGTTTCTTTAAGGCTTTACGTTCTTCATTAATTTTCTTCCACGATTTTTGGGCTTCAGCAGGTTTTCCAGAGGTCGGTGGAATCATTTTTGTAAATAAATTGCGGTCATTAAAGTTATTTTTGATGAGCTCTACTGAATTTAGTTTCTTTTAGGATCGCACGTGCTGTGTGTATAGTAAAAATGAAAACAAAGTAATTTAATGTTGCCATACCATTGCGGAATTTTATATAAACAGTCCGGCATGTTTGGTACACAAAACAAAACAGCTGCAACAGCAGCTGTACTAGTGTTGCCAGCCTGGCTGGGCTTGGTTGGATTATCCAGCTTTTTTGATGCTTGTCCAGTTTCAAGCTAAAATGTAATTTGTCTAGCTAAATAGAAATTTTTTTAGTACACTGCAATAATGCATATGCAAATAAGTATTAAATTGTATGTATTAAATAATATAACATATGTATGTATATATGTGTATAACAATGGATATTTTATTAAAAATTATTTACACAAAACCAAAATTAACATTTTCTCAGTATTTTTTTATGTCCAGCTTTTTTTTGTTTTGTCCAGCTTTTTAAACCCCAATGTCCAGCTTTTTGTGAATCGGAATCTGGCAACCCTAAGCTGTACACATTATTTCGTTGTTGCATTTCATTGAAATTGTTTACAATTTTCGGAGTTCCCCGTATAATTTTTGCTTTTAAAGATGAGTAGAGAAGTTCTATCACCGCCACTGATGCGTTTGGGATCCAATCGTTGTTATCGCGTTAATCTGGTTCATGAGGATTTCAGTAGTCAATACGGGACAGCCATGGGAAGTCGAAAACAAGCAGTAACCACTAATAAAGCTTATGCAGAAGATGGTAAGTAAGCGTTTCATCAACCTGCTGAGAATTTTGTCTCAAAGGGCGCACCGAGATTACGGAAATACTCATTGGAAACTTTAATGTCAAGCCTAGAGCGTTAGAAAATAACTCGCCTGTGTCTAGATACAAATTTTAATAAAAAACTTTAAAAATACTTCTAGATCTGTATGATGAAGACTATAATGATGAAATGGACGCAGATGTCGACTGTGAAATTGAAGAAACAAATAATGGAATGTTTAAACTTGCAATGCACGTAGCTTCGTAAGTATATTTTAAATATCAAGAATGGGATTATAAACAATAGTCTCCCTATACATATATGTATTTAGATCTTTCTATGGAGGTTTAATTGGTCATAAGGGTTCAACTAAACGTCGCATTGAAACGGAATCTCAATGTGATATTACGGTACCACAAAGAAATACAATCCAAAAGAACACGAATTCATATGTTATTATTAAAGCAAGAACACGTAACAATATTTTATCGGCAAGACGTAAAATTCTATTACTTTTGGCTTCGTTGCGTAAAAGAATGTCGGCCACGCACTTCTATGGTGTTGCAATGAATTATGGAGAAGTCAAAGATAAATTTATAGAATTTAAAAAACAAATAATGGCGGCTGAACTACCAGGCATTGAAGAGTCAATTTTCCAATTGGAAAATAGCATTCATTTAACATTTGGCATTTGTGTTCTAATAGACGATGTGGAAAGAGCAAAGGCCGTAGAGTTATTGCAAAGCTGCCGGTAATAATTATACAATCCTATGTTTAATACCTTGCAAACATGCGATTTTAATGTAATTTTTTTTTTATTTCAATTAGAGAGTTTCTGAATGATCTGAAACCACCGTTTACTGTAAGCTTAAAAGGATTGGAAATAATGAATGATGATCCTAGCTCGGTTAGAGTGCTATATGCTTTAGTTGAATCCCCTGAACTACAAGTTTTTGCCGACCGTTGTTTTAAACGTTTTAACAAAAGCGGTCTTGGTGTCGATGATTTTGAACGCGGTTACGTTAAGCTTCATATGACAGTTATGAACAATCGTTATCGTGAATCGGATGCGAAAAGTTTTGATGCCCGGGAAATTTTAAAACGTTGGGGAAATTTTAATTTTGGCACTGTACAATGTAATGAATTAGTTTTATGTGTTCTTGGTACGAGAAGTCCAGAGAATTTTTATAAAATATCTGGATCTTTAAAGTTTTAAATTACATTCTTATATATGTACATACATATTTTAAAATCCGAAGCAATAAAATTATTTTGTAATATAACAAAACAATTCAGTTTGCATTGAAAATCTAGTTTTTCTTACATTATTGGGATAAATAGCTTTCTCCCAATGCGATTTACTCTACAAACATTAACTGATATGGTACATACCCTTTAAGTATTATATACATACGTACGTATATTGATAATAAAAACATCGCTTGATGAAAATGTTTACATATTTTTTTTATTACATTGAAAACTGTTTTCGGTTACAGTTAATTTTTAGTTTTTATTTTTCAGGTGTTTGTTTCATCGTGAAACGTAATTTACAAAGTACATATAAGTAGTATTTTTTGTTCAGATTTCTGAATTTATTTTCTTTATAGTTTTACTTTCTCTCTCTTTAGTTTAAATTAATATTTACTCAAGTCGATAATTTTAGTGATGCTTTGCTTTTTTATTCTTATTTTGTTTTAATAACACATTTATTTGCATTTTTGTCTTATAAAATATGAGATTGATCAACTTTAACAGGAATCTCAAAAAATATTTAAAATGATTAACTTAATCATATTATAATATGTATAGGTAATGTATATATATTTTTTATTTTCATTTCAATATAATGAATTTGGTGGGTAATAATGTTGCTATACTTTTAAAAAGGGAAGATTAGAAAGGAAAAATTAATAAAGTGATACAAATGAAAATGGGAAGAACAAATTGTTTTCGGATGGAGTAAGCTATCTGCTGAACTGTATATTTTTGTCAGTTGTTCCTTTTTTTTTCTAAAATATATTGGAAGACCTAAAATCGTAACTAAATGAAGCATTTATTTAATGTTTAAATAAATTTATATACAGCTTAAAAATAAAACAGAACGTTTGTCAATTAGCTAAAGCTTTCAGTAGTATTGTTACAGTAAACATTTTGATTTGCTAGTGAAAACAGTTTAAAATAATTTGTTTAAAAATATTCTCATTTTAATATTACAATACAATGGATTCAATTCAATTAATAAAAAAACATTAAATCTGATAATAATGGTAATTTACAGTTTCTATAGAAGAATTTAAATTAAATTGTGTGTTTTGAATAAGCAACGGTTAGTAAATTATTTGATTAACCTGATAATATACAGAACATTACAAATATTTTAATTAAAAAAAAGACATTTTAAGAAAATATTGCAAATAGTAAATAAAAATGTTGCACTTAATTTGTTTTTCGTTATAATACTAACTAACAAAATATTCCCAAAAAGATTAAAATATCAGTTTAATTAAAATTATTTGAAAAAAAAATCCTAAAACACAAGCCATTAGAATACGTTCATTACGAAATTAAACAATTAACAGTAATGGTTAATAATTTATGGGGTTTTGTCATTTTATTTATCGCACATATACATTGGTAGCAAATTAGTATAATTTTATTTAAAATACGCTGTGTATTCTGATTTGGATAAAACAAAAAAATTGCTAAGACAGTAAAAAGCTTTTGTCCAATTGCCCTGAGTCTATAGGAATTTAATCCTTCAAGAAAGGCCTTTTTTAAATTAATTGTAGTCAATAGTAATAATAATAATAATAAAAAACGCTTATATTTACAAATATTGCACTCATTGAATTTCATATAAAATCGTGTAATAATACACCATTGAAGTGAATATGGTAAAGTTATATGGTTTTTATTTTTGTTTTTCTTAAGTTTTATTTTAAATAATAAATATAATATTTGACAATTTCGTTATGTATTTAATTTAATAAAATTTAAATGAAATGACTTATAATTTGTGTCAAGAGCAAATTGTTTATAAAAAAAAGGATCTAAACTTATTACATGGGTAAATGATACTAAAAATGTGACAATTTGTTGATAATTTGTTTTAATTAAACGCTTTTATCTAGAAATACTAACATATAAAATTTTAAAAAATTAATTTTGAACAAATGCACAATTAACTGCATTTTTGTGCAATTTTTAGTTTTTCTAAAACAATTTGGAAGATATGATTGGATTTTTGTTTTGTTCGTTACTAAAATAGGAACAATTGTAAAGTGTAGAAAACTTAGTTTGTTTATATTTTCTTTGTTGTAAAAAATAATGGCTTTTGGAAGGATTTCTGTCAATCTTATCGTGTGCGTTTGTTTAGTTTATATATTCTTAATTTTTTTTTGTTTTTGTTTTTTTTTTTGGTATGATTTAGTTATTGCGTGTGTATGTGTGCGTGCATCTGGAACAAAGAACGTATTTTGGGATTTAAATTGGATCATATTTTTTTCAAAAGCTTCACTATGTTCGGTAGTTACTTTCGATTGAATCGTAATGTGTACCAATGTTAAAAAAGCTTGAATAAAATAATAAATAAATAAATTTAGGAAGCAAAGTTTGTTAAAATATCATCCAATTATGAATTTCACATTATATATGTATGATATATTTTGTCTTTAAACGATATGTTTTTCCTTGTTGCATAAGTCATATTTTAATTGTCAAAATAATTTTAAATAATCACCGATACCACTGTACGTATGGCTTTAAAGAGTAAGGTGGTCTTGAATTTTTCTTTTGTTTAAAAATAATTATGAGCATGAAATAGCATGAAAAACAAGGCAAATATTGTACTTATTATACATAAATTTAGTTAAATATCATTTTCATTACATAACATGGATGGTAATATTTGTTTAGTTAATATTATTAATTAATTTATTGCCGTTTAGTATGGGGTCAAATTGATCTTCTATTTGTATTTGTATATTACTATTTAAATTTGTTGTTGTTCTCGTTTTTCTATTCTCTTATTCTCCAACTTTCATATTATAAAATGGTATTCAATTTGTTAACATTAAAGTTTTAAATTTTTTATCTTAATCAACATCATTGTAATTCGTGTTTAAACAAATTAGAAAAAAATTGAAAGAAAATATCTTGGCTATCGATTAAAATATTCATAATATTTAGTAGCTTTAGGCATGCCTATAGTTGCTATTTAGCATGACCATTGCTTAGAACAGCTGGCAAAACGTTAGCTTGTTGGACGACAGCATTAATAACTTCAATTTCTTTTTTGAGGAAAGCAGCACTTTCATCGGCGGAAGTCTTGCCAGTTGCACCGGCCACAACTTCGCCGACGGTTGTAGCCAGAGAGGTACGTTTACGTAGCCCATTGGGTATTTCACATTCGCGCATCAAATCGTTTTTAAATTCTACTATTCCCGATACAGTTTCCGTTACAGTCTTATCAATAAATTCTTCAATATTTTTTGTTTCAGCTTCGATCTTTTCCATTATCTTACTGGACAACTGATCCATTTCGCATTGATCGTGGGGCACACTAACGGCTTCACGTCCAGGATTAACTAGAGGTAATTTAGGAGTTGTTAATGCTGGTGCATGTTGCTTATCAAATTCCGACAAATCATCTTTCTGAAGTTGCGTGGAAGCAGTGGGGTTTGCTGTCTTATTGCCAGCTAATGCAGTTTCATCACTATTTTGATTAACATTCTGTATAAATGGTTTATTTTCTTCGCCACCCAGTGATGTTTTCGAGGATGACTGTGGTGGGTATGGACGTCTTTCGCCTCGTATAAATTTAGGTAAAACAAAAATGGTAATGAGTGAAATAATGTGAAGGCACAAATAAAATTTCAGGTACATTCTTATGCTGCCCTGTAAAAATAAAATATACATACATATGTAAGTAATTAACTTTTTTTTTTTAAATCACAATTAAATTGTAGATAATTTAATCTCTATACAGCACATTGAATTTATCTTCCATATTCGTTGTCATAGAATTATTAGTTGATTGTATACGTATGTATTTGGTACAAGACTGATCCGTAACTATTTTTATAGTTTCAATGTATGTGTTTTAAAAATGTTAAAATAATAGTTTTTACGGGATAAATTCAAATCATTTCTAAACTTAGCCAACAATGTTTACTTACCATGAATTCAAGCAATACAAATGGGAATGTAGTGTAACCCATAACAACACGTGTTGTTAGGCATGTCAAAATATCATAGAACATACGAGTCATGCGTGTATTTTGGAAACGATGACGGAACATACGACGAGCCTACGCAAAATGAAAGCAATAAAAATAAGTAAAGTTAATCTTCTCAATAAAAGGGACAGTGTAGCTAGATAAGTGGTTAGTTATAAGTGAATATAAAACACTTACCACACGTGCTGCAGTTACTACTAAAGCACCAGTTGCGAATGTTAAATAGTAACCCGGATAAAAGCCATGCCATACAGCACTTAAAGCGAAAGTTAAAACGGTACCGTACTTCTTGGGAACACGTTCATATACAATGGTGCGTAACCAACGATTCGTACCACAATTCCAGTTATTTATGGCATCACGCATATTTGTAGCAAACTAAGTAAAAATTATAAAAAAAAATTATTACTTCTATAGCATGTGGCATTTACATGTTAACTCTTGCTACTCACTTCAAAGCCTAAAACATTAATATTAGATATGAGATCCCAGTTTGCATTGCCATCCTTATCGTAACCCGTAAATCCTAAACCTGAATTATTACATATAGCATCGGCCAATAACCAGGCATGATAATACTTAAAACGAGTACAGGTGGTTACCATCATGGCATACCATATTTTGTATACCATGCTGGTATTTTCAATAAAGTCGTCCTCTTTCATATCTTTTATGGGATACATTTTTGTGAATTTCATAAAGATAAACGCACATATAAAACTGCCAATAACTTTTTTCACCACCGTTTTAACTGGCGATGGTTCTAGGACCAATTGTGTTTTGCCATTGGCCACACTTCCCTGTAAAATAGGTAGAAAACAAATTATTAACCTTAAAGAAGAATTCTTAAATAACTATGTACTTACATTTGTATTCGTTGGTTTCAGTAGATTATAACCTTCAACAAAATCTATATAATCCCTATAGAATACCAATGGTCCAGCCATTAAACCTTGAAAGTGTAAAACATATGAAAAATACTCTAAAGCTGAGGGTATTTTATTGACAGCATGATACTGTTGGGCCTTGGTTAGATCCTATAATATAAATTTAAATTAAATATCATAACAAAATATTATTAGAATAAAAAATTAACGTTTACCTTTGTTTGTCTTACAAAACCGTCATGAATGCTGAAGGCCAAACTAGTAACCTTTTGTGTTATTATCATTAGCGGACCAGTAATATCCAAAGTATGTTTGCCATCGTCATATATTTGTCTCAAAACATGAATGCTCAACAAATAAGCCATGGCCACTATCATAACACCCCTGTAGAGAAGAAAGCAAAATAATTATAATTACATGTGGATAAGTGAAAGTCATATAAAGACATTCCCCAAAGGCTTAGTTTCCTATGCATACCTTTGAACTACTTTTGGGCTTTGCGTGCGTATGACCACATAACAAGCAGCAGGAAGACCGGCAATATGTATGGCTTGAGGTCCAAAACAAAAGTAGCCAAAGACCAATCCAATAATTAATGCCACTATGTGCCGTACCGTGGAAGTTACTTTGGAAGGATGTAGCACTGAACGAAACAGTGATGCAAGGAAAAGAGCGGAAATTTGACATATTATAAAATTTACCTGCAAAAAAATGCATTTTAAATTCATTCTCTTGTTTTTTTTTCATAAAGATGAAATATTAAAGATAATAATGCGGTATGTAAATTAAATGATAAAATAAATGACTCAAATTTTTACTTTTTGTTTAAACTAGTTTTGTCGCAAGGTACAAGCAAGGCTTCATATACATAGACGGCCTAGCAAAAAGTAGAACATTTAAAGCGTATTAAGTTGAATCACAAGGTTATATTGAAATCAATGGAGGTGTTTTTAAGAGAACAGTAACTTCAGAAAGTGCAAAAGACAAAGTTCATACACAAAATAAATCTGTAGTATTAAATAAATATCTTATCATTGTTATTAGTAATCAAACAGATTTAATTTTCTTTTGGGTATACAAATAATATAGTACATCAGGTGACTGAAATTTGTCTGAATCATTCTCATTGTTTTCATATCAATTATTATTTTTATTATCGTTGAACCTAGAACAAAACAAAATAATTTTAACAAGAATCGCATTATAATTGCGTTACGATAAAATAAATTAAACCTATTTTCATACCATTAATAAACTCTTGGGGTGAATTTGCTATTCTGTTTGCAATTTGATTCCCTTAATTGACTTAAACTGAATTTAATGACCTGATTAATGTTGTATTTGTGTGAATTATAGAACAACACAAAATAATAAAAATATTTTTATTTATGTTTTTATTGTTTCTTTTGTTTAAAATTCCGTAGAACATCGCTATCAAAAAAAACCCTCCTACCATTTGACCTGTAAAGCATATTTACCAACTCCGTAACATCGTATGCCAGATATTTATTCTGTGTGAGGGTGTTACGGAGATTTCAGTAGCTATGTAAAGCATGTTACATTAAATTATTCCTCAGATGATAAAACAGAAATGTACTTCTGTTCACACTTTACAAAAACGATCAGTTACATAATTTAAAAACTATGCTTTAAGTTTCTGTCAATTTAAAATCAATTCAAAATTCTGAAGAATATAGACTAAAATGATCTTCTTTCCCTGAATCGCGTGGAATTCCATTACGGTTGGCTTGGAGTGAATGGCCACAATTACCTTAGCATTCCTTTGAATGACTTCGGTAGGAGCCATTAATATGAGAAAGCGATTAATTGCCTTATATCTGTAAATGAACTCTTCCTACCTATAGTTTGAGCTCCGAGTTGGAACTGGGCTTGTGAGAACCCAATGACCCTAACCTCTAGCCTAAATGCAACCCTATATATCAGAATGGATCTGCTAGTGAGCAAGATGATAAGTTTTACTTAATATAAATTTATTAGTTGAAGCAAGAAACTAAATTTAAAAAATATTATATTTGTAACGCCACTTATTCTATCTTTACAATTACTTTAAATACAATAAATTAATTACAAAAAAAAACAAAACAAACTCGTACGATTTAAAAATAAAGTGTTTTAAACATTTCATCGAAAATATTTTTCGTAATATGGAGTGTCCATTAGGCGAATTAGTAAATTTCCAACAGTTTATTATTTTTATTTTACAATATACGAATATGTACTATAATCAAGTAAAAAAAATCAGCACATCATATATGAGCATGTACAAACATACTACATACGAGTAAATGCGTGATGAATATGTACCCATAAACGCGTCTATATATAGAAGAACAAGTGGAGACACTTGTTGTTTACTTTTCCACAGGTTTATGGTTGGGTTGATTGTTTTATTTATTTGTTTGTTTGTCTACTTGTTTGTACGTTAAAAATATAACCATACATAGTGTCAACTAAGATCCAAAATATCATAACACAAAATTTTCTAATTTCGGATTTTAATTTTATTTTAAATTTATTTTCTTTTTCTAAAAATTTTATATAAATATAGGTTACTATACGATTGTACTGTTTGTGTGCTTATTTTTAAATGCAAATTATTGCCGGTGTTTTTTACTGGCACGTAAAAGCGTTTTAGCGTCACATTTTTATGATTTAATGCAACTCCTCAGTTTCAGCAATAGAAATCTTTATTATGGTGTTACTGTAAGGTGGCGATATACACATCAGTTGTTTATTAAATTAATAAAAAATAATTTTTAAATTGCATTTAGTTTTATTTTAAACAACTGTCAATTGCAGGTAATTTAATTTTTTTATTAAAAAAAAACCTATGAATATTAACTTGTAGTGAGGTCAGATAAACTAAACTTTGAATTTGCAAGCAAGCAACGAAAAAACTCTCTCTCTAAGGCTGGGTATAATGATAATTTTAAATATTTTTTAAATTCGATTACAAAAGTAAATGGATAGGATAGATAATAGGGAGGGAGGGATTGAGGGCCCGTTGTGATGTGATTTAAGGATAACTACCTCAGCATCTAGACTATCGAGAAAGGAAGAGTCAAATGAGAGAAGTCTTAATACAGCGAACGACGAATATTGGTAAATTTCTCCATTACTCATTAAAAAGTCTACAAAAGTTACTTGCAGGCAGGCGAAGTTGCTCCGTGAGAACAGATTAATAAGGGAGCTTAGCATCAATTACTATTTTAATTACAAATGTATTATAATTTCAACAAAAATTATGGGAAACATTTTCAATTTGCATTTATACTGGCAAAATGAAACGATTTCCACAAATTCAATTCAGTCAAGTAAAACTATTGAGAAATTAATAAGAAGTTCTTATTCACTTTGAACGAATTGTCAAACACTTATATTTTAGACGATTTTTTTAATACGTTTAAAAAGATTTTATATAACTTAAATGTTATTGACAATATTCAATAGTATAACAATAATTGTTTTAATAATGGTTCAATTATTGACAATTGCAGTGCAATAATCACGTTTTATATGCAGCATGAGACATGTGAATAAACTAACAATTGTAACTTGAAAATTATATTTTAATTTCACTTTAGCATTCTTATTGCATTCATTTAATTGATATACATATATTATATTCTTATAACTTATTATTACATATTTTTATTTTGTATAATACAAATTTATTTTAAAGTTACGTTTTTTGTGCAAGTAGTACTTGTATGTACATATAAAATGAATAAAAAATATCAATTTATTTTTAATAGATGCTTATTGCAGTCAATTTGACTGCAGTACTTTGCTGCTATTTTAAATATGCTATATGTAGTCTTAGTACAGTTATTAGTTTGATTGAACTTGTAAATTGACCGCACTTAATAAAGTTATTGAATGTTTATGAATGTTTGTTTGCATAACAATTGTCATAGAAAATAGAATTCGAAGTCGTAAATCGTAAATATGTTGAACCTAATGTAGTTTAAATTAAAATTCATAACAAGAGAGATGCAAGAATTAAACAACAAACATTAACTGCTTAAACTTCATTTGGAAACAAAAGTGTGAACATATTTTTATTTGAATAAAATTAATCAAATGTTGATAACGTTTAAAAAGACAAATTTGTTTAAAAACCCCTGTTTTTCTAATTATTATTTTAATTAATGAATAGAAATTAATGGTGCAGTTTTTAAACAATGCATAAAACATAACATAGTAATAGCATTTTTTATGTTTTATACTTTCTGTATACATATATGTATTAAACATAAGCATCGAGGTGCTCAAACTGTTATCAACTTAACATATTTGTAGCAAACCACATTGTATTATTCACACGCCTAAGAAACATCTTAGGACAAAAAAATGTATCGAAAAGGACTACTTGACTGGAATACTGTATGTTTGTGTAACGGGCCATTACAATGATGCTGACAGCATTAAGAAACATCAAAGAGGCGGACTGCTAATCCCACCAACTCAATAAGAACTGCTTCAAAACGTACATAAATTCGGCGTAGTATATAACAAAACACGACTCAATTATCGAAAACCTTTAGTAGGAAAGGGCGTTTATTAAAATGAACCACAAATGAAAAACTATAAAATCTAAAAACATAGTGCTAGCAAGACCAAACAAATGATTTAATGCTATTTATATATGTCAACAAATAGCTCTGAGAAAGTTTAGTTTTGGCTATAATAACTGTCGCAAAACGTTTAACAGGTTAAGAAAGAAATGCCAAAGAAAGCCTAAGAAAAATCAACATCATACAATTTGTGTTGCAATGTTATGATCAATAAACCGGGTTGTTTAAGCGAGCTTAACTATAAACATGGTAACATACATACATACATATGTATACTCTTAAACTTGTAATTCATAGACAACATAAATTAGATGTTGCACTTAATATGGTATAAAAAATAATGAACCTGTTAAGAGTAAAGTAGAACAGGACGTTGAACCTCTGAGTACATAAAATAAAATTTAAAAACAAATATTTTGTTGCAACGAATAAAATATTAAAAAGAATGAAGACTATAGAATTCTTAAAAGCGTAATTGCTAGTATTACACAATGTTAACAAATCAATCAAAAAATATATTTAATTAAGCCACAGGTTATTATAAACACATTCATCTTATTTTATTATGTATTACATACTTATAAATTTGTTTTCTTTTCCTAACAGATATCCATTTCAATGATAAGATAAAACAAATTATAATTAAAATGTTTATAACTAAATAGTAATTCACAAAACAAATTCTGTGTAAGGTAAATAGATATAATAAGTACCTTAATCGAAATTGAAAAGCTTCAAAGAAATATTTCATTTGTGTTAACAAAACACATCATTTCCGTTCTTATTTCAATAATAGTCATTTCGTAATGAAAAAAAATATGATTTTTGTAATTAAATGTCATTTAAAAACGATATAATATATCGACTGGGAAAGCGAAAACACTTTTTTACGGCTTTCCTTTGGGTTTATATATGTATTAACGAATATCTAAATAATGTACACTATAAACACCTATACATACAGTGGGTGTCTTCGAACAGTCTACACAAAATTTATAATTGGAAAGATATTTCTTATAATAAGAAAAATTTATTATTTGTTACAAAAATTCTGTTTATTTTAATATATTTACTAAATTAATATAAAACCCACAAAGTATTAATTAAAGGATATTGATAAATAATAGAACAAAATGTTAATATATATTGTATGTATGTATATGTATATGCACTAATTTTCCACTGTTCATTTGTTACAAAAATGCTTATTTCAATATTACGACATGATGTATCACACCATGAATGAGCTCTCATACAATGAAATTTTCCTTTTTTTTACATATCACATATTGTTGTTGTTGTCTTCTTCTAGTTTAATTGGTCGCGACTTGCGATCAATGCCAAAAATTTAAAATCAAATACGAAAATATACAAACGCCAATTATCACGTGACGTAAAAATGAAAGAAATTTTTAAAAACGTACTTTCAAGGTCAATAATAGCACTCACGCTTAAAAAATTTCATGAAGAAATATGATTTACCAAAGAAAAAACAAAGTTATTGTAAAGTACATTATTCAACGTTATAAATGTAAATACCTTACCTTACATAGTTGGTGAATAAAAAATTTCAAAAACTATCCTAAAACTAAGTATTGAGTGACATGAATGAATTTATTTCATACTCTGGGTAGAAAAAGTATGCGTACTTAGTGTGGATAAAAACATACAAAAGAATTTGAATGGAATCTACATGGAAACTGTAGAAGAGGACGTCCCGTTTGTAGGTGGAGATGGCAAATTGATGGCAAATTGATTCGGAACTATCCACAATTGAAATTGACGAAAGAGATCAAAACTCGTGCATACCTTAGAAATACGATTCGTCACTTTATGACGAATAAAGTATACTAAGGTTTGCCAAGAAACATATTCAAAAAACTAAAGACTTCTACAAAAATATGATTTTATCAGATGAGCACAAGTTATGTATTCTCGGTATTTTTAAAATAAAAGGTTAGGTGCTTGATACCTCCAATAATAACATATAGATGAAAAAGTAACTCTCTGTATAATAACGTTTCCAAACAATTACAATCGCCTGCTTAATTACGAGGTTTCAATACAATTTAATAATTGTTGGGACTTATTACAGAAGAGTAGTCTTCATTAACAACTTATAAAAATTCACACAATAACAGATTATGTATTCGAAATTGAACAATTCAAGTATTGAACGTCGAAACTACCTAAACATTATTTTTAAAGTCAAATAAAAAATAATTTCAGATTTTTTTTGTTTTTGTCCAAGAGCAAATTTAATGTAAGTAGACTTTTTATAGCAGGTGTATGCTGTATTGAATATTTAGTAATTGTTAGTGATTAATACATCCAACTACAATATAAATTAAAGTTTTTGTTGCTGTAATCAAAACAAACTACATATGTTTGTATGTGCGGAAAGGTAAGGCTTTAAACGGGGATGACAACAAATGATAAACAAATTTATTTTTCAGTAAATTTAATAAAAAGCTTTCGTACTTTAATTTAATACACGTTTAAAAATTCAAATGAGAGGTACGTACGTACATACGAACATACAATATACAATCCAACAGAGACTTTAATGTTATGAAATAAAACGCAAATTTTTGCTTTAATGAAAAATGTGAGAAATTGCACAAGATTTATTAAGAAATGTTTATTAGAACCATTTCTTTTTTTTTTTCTTGAAAAGATTAAATGTGTGATCGTTTAGACCATTTCATATTTCATTATTAGTTTGTTTTTACGTGTAAAACATGATGATGATGACATAAGGCTTTTTAGTTCTGATCGTGAATAATAAAAAAGCACGATATACATATGAGTCATTAGACATTGTTTGTATTAAAATCTAATAATTACATACTATATGTGTCTATTTTAATATATTTTTTGTTTTATTAATTAAACAAATGTGCGCAATATTTTGAAATATTAAACAAAACGAAAAAAATCAAACAAATTGGCATTGAAATTGAAAAACAAATAAAAGCATTTTTAGTATTAATTATCACTGATTTACAATAAAATAGATTCAATAGATCAATATATTGTTTATTGACATTATGACTCTGCTTTGTCATACACTTTTCTGACCTAGCTTAAAGTTAATATCTGATGCTAAAAATTTAAAATCCAATTAAGTGGAAAAAGAAACTATTTCATATTTATAATACACACCTATGTACATATGTATGTACATAAGTATGTTCATGTAGAGTTTGCGTAAAGCAATCAAAAGAAACAAAGATAACATTTCAATAAATTTTCTATTTGAGTGACATATTTAATGGACACATAAAGCTTATCAATGGTTCTGTTAAGGGTCACAGTTACAACAAGACGAAAGACAGACTTCAACAGTGCATAATGAATGAAAACCAACAATAATATCAGAAAACTAAGGGAAACAAAAAAATAAAATGATTGCAAATAAAACAATAAACACAGATTCATACAAATAAATTGATCATTTAAAAATTGATAAGAATAGCAAAACGTTTAAGACATTTGCAACATGAATATTAAGTTTTCATTATACAAACATTAATTTAATTTTTTTTTTAATTATCATACATATTTAAGGCATTTTGAATTATATATAAGATTTATTTTCATTTCTAGGTGACGGTAAAAAAGAGTAAGATTTTCTGTTAAAGAAATTTATTGACAATAATAATTGAAAATAAAAAGTATTAAAACAGAAACGGATACCAAAAAAATACAATAAATGTACCATATTATTCAACTTTTCTTCAATAACGATATCAATCGTCTAAGCAAGACTAATTTATTATAACTAACTCCTCTATACCTAAGATATTCATTCAGAGATTGGAAAATAGCTGTTCAACCACTTTACAGTCTGGACGTAGCAACAAGTACATATCACGTTTACATCGATAAATTTTCAATAGAGGTTTGAGATTGACTTTGTATTTGACCAATAGAGCAGAGATTGGCATATTGCAATTGCTTTCAATTGATGCATACTTGACCTGAATAGAATTATTCTATGTTATATTAAAGCTTGAATTATATGCAAAAAGTTAGAATTACTTTACTACACCTTATACAACTGACTGTCGTAAATACTAAACGTTTAAATAAATTTTTAGGTGTTTATAACTCGCTTTACTTTTTTCTATTCCATTATTTTTCGCAATTCCTCTGGCCTGAGAAGGAAATCAATGTAGGAATACGACTATTATAATTATTCCCAATACATATTCTACAATAGTAAATTGCTCATTAGAAAATTGTAATTCTAAAAAAATGGATTTTTGTTTTCACTTCGCTCGCTCGTGTGATTTTGTTTATGTCCAATTAAAAAACCATAAATATTTACGATTGATTAAAATTGTATATTCTGCATATTCAAATTTTTAAAATATAATCGAAAGTCAAAGGTTTTAGATTTCAAATACAAACTATTGATTTTTAATGGACATTGTCGCCATACTTTGCATATACATATGTATGTGTATACATATTTATGTACGCCAAATAATTATTTTAGTCTGGATGTAGAACTAGCGTATTTTAAACTTAAAGTTAATTTCTAAGCTTATAGACTGGCCTGCAGATAGGAATTTTTCTTAATTATTTTATATTAACATATAGGAATAATCCTAATTCTTAGTAGAGTGGATATGGAGCAAAGGCTCAAAGAAAAATTTATTTAAATTTAAATTTTTTTCTAATTTTTAGTTGACGTACAAATGCAGTTTAGCATGAGCCGTTAACAGTACCCATAAATTACTTTTAAAAACCCCTGCATAATATATTGTATTTTCTTCTTAAGCTTGCGCGAAGGGTTTGTAGAATTTTATTTACAAGTTCCAAGTTTTTACTTGTAGGATTATACAATTTTGAAGCATCTTTCTAATTTTAGCTTTTTTCATTTCATTCGACTATATACATATACATATATATATATATATTTTTTTTTAATAATTTTACTTTAAGCCAAAACAAACTAGTTAATTATCTGTGGCGAAACACATAAGCATACATATATAAATCGTAAGTGAATATTATTAAAAACAAAACAAACATAGGCTGATGATAGAGTCTGTGCTATGATTAAAGCGAAGCTGAAAATAGATCTAGCTACAAATAATTGCCTGAGGCTTTTTTATATGCTCACTGAAAACATAGCAGAGTGATAGCAGGGCTTCAAGACGGTAGGTTTCAGCTTCCCTTTAACCATAGCCTGTACTATGTATCAAACTCTATGTATGTATGTGTGTTGGTCACATTGTGTTGTATCGCAATCGTAGATATTGAAAATCAAAATGGATCGCTTTTTATGTCCCATTGAAAAAGTTCAATATTTGGTGAAAAGCGTTAAGACAATTTCAGCGTTCAATTTACATATATATACATATATATTTTATACGTATATATTTTAGCAGACTTTAGGAATATGATTGTTATTACATCACTATTATATTTGATATCTTACCACATCAATTGATAGGCCGGATAATTCAGCCAACCAGGTAAATGCTCGGCTACCGCCATAATTGTCGTCTTCAACAAATTTCGGCGTTTCTAACATTTTGTTGATTTCTCGTTGTGTTGGATTCTTTTTCTTTCTGCAATTTTCAATTATTTTTCTTTTTTAATTTCAAATCTCTGATTTCTTATATTTTTGAGTGACATAAAGGAGTTGTGAAATTCACTGGGTGCCGGTTATTTAAGAATGGATCAAACGCACACGGTCTGTAAGACTTTGGGAACTTCTTTTTACTATAAAACTAACAACAACAACAACAAAAATATACTTTTGGGCACATACAAAATACAATAAGAATTTGTTTGCTTTTGTTTTGTTTCTCTTAGTTCTTATTGCTTTTCTTCTTCTATTAAATTTCACATTTTAAACAAAAACAATAATAATAACAAGAACAAGAACAACAAACAAAAAAAGAAATTAACATCAACTGTCAGTTGTGTGGTATGTTTACCAATGCGTACATACATACACACAACCTCATGTATATACAAATGAATTAAATTGGTAGAGTTCGTGCGTGTGTTCTTAAGTAATGTATGTAAAAAAAGTCCTTCATTTAAAACAAACAAATCCTTTTGTCCCACAAGAACATATTTTTACCAATTTGATTATATATCTGTATATATGATATAATTTTTGCACTTTTAATAATTATTTATATGTAATTTATTTTGTTATTATTAACACAATCATCATCACTAAATTGCTTTGAAAAAAAATAGACTCACTTTCGTATTAAAAAATATTTCTATATATATTCGTTATTAATTGCGTTGCATTTTTAGCCGTCAATTTTTTATTTTAACAAATATATTGTCATTTTGTTTAATAATTACGTTACCAATTTAGAATTACTGAAATGTATATTTTTTTTAGACAACAAAAATTAAAAGAATATGTACAAAAAGAATCTCTATCAACGAATTTCCACTCCTTTGTTTTATAATTGAAAGCAAAAAACTGAACTGACTGAATTATTCTGCCTTCAAATTATGGAGGTGTTGCTGTCAAGAAATAAAACAACATAGAGAGGAGAGAATAAATAAAAACACAAACTAACACGATCTGGCAACGTTGGGTAAGTGTTATTTTATTTTCTCATCGGGCGAATTGTAGCAATAACAATTGTTTTGTTGTTATTGCTTAAATGTCATATTATTTGCCGATTAAGTAATAAGTACTGTCAACATAACGCTTAAAGAAATTCAGGTTAACGATTTTCTACCTGGATTAAGTCAAATATATAATATATATATAATTATGATAATTTTTAATTAGTATTACACACACCCTAAGCCGAAGTTTTTCTTTCCTGGCACACATGGATTTTCTTATCATATATCAATCTTATTAGAATTCTTTACTGAATAAGACAGAATTAAAATACTTTTCAGCCATACATATACGAATATATAAGGCAGATTGGGCTTAGCAGGGAAATAGTGGGTATTATAAGTATCAGACTTCATTCTAACACAGAATGAAAAGTAAGCATCGATTGAAGTGAAGTTAGAGTTGACTAACAATTTCGAAAAAATGAAATCTTATTTACAACTATAAAAAGAGTGAGGGACAGTACTTTTAAAGTATGTAAAGTATATTTATTTAAATCAGATTTTACAAAAATCAAAATATATATGAAAAGATGAAAGAAATTATTCATATTTTTTTTATTAATGAAAGTAATAAATGTGTCTACTAAAATATATTATGGCAACAATATTTGTTCTTATTTTTATATCAAAAAAAGAGTGTAATACAATCAAATAAGAAATTAAAAAATTGAGACAGCGTTAATTTTCATAGAGTTAAAAGTGGTCCTTAAAAAATAAAATAACAAAAAAGAGAATTATATAAGGTACTTTATTTAATTTTGATCTTGTGAAGTTTTAGCTTAAAGCCCAACATTTCACTAAGAACTCCTGATAAGGCCGATAGAATAACAACTTTAATTGTAGTAAAAAGATATGGATTAGCACTTAAACCCGAAATTTTAAAAGGCGTTTCCAACTCTTTTAGAAGATCTGATGCCAATTTTAAAACACTATTTGAGACCATTAGTTCATCTTTCTTTTTCGGTTTCTTTTCAATCTATAAAATGAGAACACAGTTCATTAGATGACAAATTAGCCATGATGTAATGAGGAGAAAATTTACCTGAAGATATAAGTTAATTTGTTCTGTAATTAACACAGAAACACTGCGATACTTATGGTGGATTTTATTGCCCAAAGTCATGAAACGTAGCAGAAATATACCAATTGTTGTGGACCACATAAGAGCTTCCAAGTTTAAATGCGAGTGTAGATGTACCGAATCCTTCAGCCATTCTACACTCAGAAATGCCAATAAGAGTAACGTGACAATAAACGCAGCTGATACTATAATGTCAACAGATCGTTGAGGTCCCCTTTTCTAAAATAAATTTATGCGTAAATTAATATAAATGACAACAATTAGTTTAAATACACACCTTCAAGTAAGATCTTACACTTAACCAAGTTTTAATGTTACGAACTTTATTCAATCGAAAATGGGGTAAATTAGATTTTCTGGCCCGACGAGAAGATGTCAAATGCGAAAACAGTTTTGCATAGAGAAATCTAAAAGAGATTATAATTTTTTTTTATTTTTCAAACTTTTCATGCATCCAAAAAGAGAAATTTAACCTTTGTTTGAAAGTTCTTTCAGCAACAGCAAAAATCATAAATAAAATAAGTGTTAAACAAATACGCTGAATTAAACCAATTACCAGCACAGTGCGTTCCAAGGGAGTGTTGCCAAATGCAAAACGAAATAAAGCCATAAATGAGAAAGAAGCTTTCTGCCATAACATCATGGGCAGATCTAAATAATTTAATTCGCCTGGATTTTCGGCATCGATTGTTACACAAGCGCACAAACGACAAAAGCATGGTATCAATGACAATAGGAATGAGAAGAATATGCCAATATAAATGTAGTCATTCGTTTCTGGCATCGATTCAACATTTTCAATAATACACGAAGATATTTCCAAAACAGACATTTGAGCTTTTTTTATTTCACGTTGATCCCAGATTGTACAACTGACTAAAATAAATGGGGATTATTGTTAGCTGAAGAAATTGTAGACAAATATACAAACTTCTATCACTTGTTCCATGTGGATTTAAGATGGTGGTTGGCGTAAAATCCATATCACAACCATTTTCATCAGAATATTGATTGCTTTTGTAATTATCGGAATTATCATACTCTGAGCTATAACTGCATTCATCACCTAAATATTTAGGTATATTTTAATGACATTTTTCATATACGGTATTTCAAAGACTTACTGTTTGTTGTTATACCCAACCACTCGGTAGCGGAAGTTGTACATTCGTTGTAATTTGAAGCATTGCCTTGTGAAGCTGGACTGGATATAAGTTCTCCATCATCGCCTTCTTCTTCTGTTTCTTCGCTGCTAATATCACGCGAATGTGAACTTTTGAATTGAGTCTTCTTATGGTCTGCAATTTCCGTTGTAGCCCCATTAGATACTTTACGGCGATAACAAGTTGAAGTAGCACGTGTTGAAGACTAAAAAATTAACATTTTAAATAATTGTGTGCAAAATATTAAATTATAAATATGTACTGATAAAATTTTAAATGAAATACAATATATTGTCTATGCGAAAGACGCAAAAAATTGTAATAATCTTTGTATGTATGCAGATTAATTACCTACCTCATCCAATTGTGCACGCTGAACGCTATCCAATGTGTTTATGCGTAGCCGTAATTGGTTTTTGGTTAACTGTGGGGAAGCATTTGTATCCTCTCCACTCGAACTTTTACCATTAAGACTTTCGAAACCATCGTCTTCACCAATTGTACGCCGTACATTTAAAATTCTATCTATTACAACTTCTTCCCCTGCAGGCCTTGGTGGATTCGAAGAATTTATTGTCATGGGCTCCATTGTACGGCTGATAAGATCATCGTAAAATTCTTGTACACAGTCGTCAATGCGCACTGTTTTCTTTGGTGATGCATTCGAACTACCCGATGAAATACTAGAATTATCGCCGACTTGTGAAGTATGAGTGCTGCTTGTGGTTGATATGGATTGAGGCGATGTTTGTTGTTGTTTTTCTTGTGTTGTCGCTGTGCTGGCATATTTATGTATTGGCGAGTGCCAATTGACATTACGTTTTCTTATTGAACACTCAGTATCGTTGTCTACTTGTGAAGGATCTTCTGCAGGACTAGTATGGGGAAACCAAATCTCATTAAGTTTTAATTTTGATTTGTCATTCTTTGTGGTTCCATCTAAAGGGTTTACAGATGAAATAAACGAGCAACTCTGTGCGGTTGATGGTTTTAAGAGAATCGGTGTTGAAGTAGAAACTGTAAGGAGTTTTTTGCCACAAGCATTGGAAGTTATATCTGTATTTGATTTAGATAACTGCTCTCCTTCTACGGCTTTATAATTTTTGTAGGCTATATACTTATTTGTAGCATTTTCCACTAAATCTTGATTTCGAAGTCTTAAGGTTTAAATTTTTATTCAAATAAAAATTCTTTTATTTTAAAATTAACTGTATTTATACATACTTTACTAACTTTTTACGTCGACGTAGCCTTGGCTCCTTTGACACCCTACCATTTTGGCTGGTATTTGAACAACGTCTTCTCTTGCATTTGGAACCACCTTGTGCAATGTTTGTGGCTACAATTTGCGAGTGTATGAAGCTTAGAAAAAGACTTAGAACCATAGGTATTAGAAGTTCCGATAAGGAAACAATATGCTGTAAAATAATAATTGGATTTAGTTTTATAGATCATTGGCGTATTTTTAAATTGAAATTTACCTCATTTTCTGCTGCTTTATCGCTGATTTCGGGTGCTTGAGTTTTATTTGCTTTGATTGCAGCAAAAGCATTATTTTCTATGAATCCATCATTTATATTTAATGTTGTATAAAGTGCCCAATTTATCATTTGGGTTGTATAGAGAAATAATAGTAGGCCAAATACATTAGGTGAGGTTTGTTTTACCCACCATTGGGCGTAAATTGGTAAAAATAGATAACGTACCACAGCCAAACGTATCACAGTGAATAGTGATTGTTTAGGTTTTGCCTTGGGAAATGTGGACCCTAAGGAAATAGCATTGACAATAATTAACAAAAGATTAAATTAATATTATTTGCCTATTGTATTGATTCAAGTTCTGTTGGCTCATGTTACGCAGGAACGATATTTTTATATAGCCTCTTAATGATACACGTAATACATACATACATATGTTATACACAAACTAATAGTGAAAATATATTTATTTTAAGGTAATATTTAAAAGATAATTTAAAAAGCATTATTATGGGACCTTCATAATCCTTCTGTCTCGTTTTGTCATTCGCTATATTCATATTCCTAAACAAAACATGGGAACTACTAAAAAATGTCCCGGTTACCAAAAACGAAACTATAAATAAAATAAATTTCTGAAAAGAAAACTAATTTTTATTTTATTTGTTCTTTATTAAGCATCAGTTAAACGTTAAGATTTTTAAATATGTTAATAACCGGTCAACTAGAAAGCTCTTAATATGACAGATTGATTTCTTTTAAAAACACCAAACTTAAATGTTTTAAGTCCAGTTTTCAAACCTGGCAATTCCTCACACACCTTCCGTCAAACACCTAATAGTTCTGACTTTTTTAAAATACTTTTTATTTTAAATTCAAAATAAACTTTCCACCTTGTAGTAGTGTTAAAAAAAAATTACTAATTAGAGAGAATTTGTACGTACCACGAACCAAATCAACATCTATTAGTTCTGTTTTTAATTTTGCTGTCTTCAACGTCACACTGCTGAAGCCATCCAGTATTTTTTGTTCGACTGTTTTCTCCCATGGCTCTTTATCATACGTGCCAATCTTTTTCTGGTACCTAAGAATAGATGCAAAAAATTAACAATTTATTTTAATAAAACAATGATTAAACTTACCATGACACAATTTCATCTAATCTCATACTTTGTTCGTCCCACTAATAGTTTTCTTTTTTGGTAAAAACAAGAAGTTCAATGTTTTGACCAAGAAAATACAAGAATAAAAACAACAACTAATCGAAGAAAAGAAAATCTTATGGCCAAGTTAGAAATTTTTTCTCTTTTTTCAAAAACTGTGTTATTTTGAATTAGTCTAGGATAAATGTGTAATTTATGCTCAATAATTTTGCATTTTTTTGTTATTAATAATCGATATTTTCTATTATTAAACTTTATTTGAAATTCTTATCATGATTTCTCAGCTATTTTTGTTTTTCTCTACAAGAAAAAAGAAATAAAACTGAAACGAAAATAAAAAACAATACCATATGTATTCCCCATCAATTGAACAACAACAAAATATTTTGCATAGTTGCTGAATATAGTATTTTATGTCGATAACTTGGTTTTTTTCTATCGAATGTTTAAAAGAATTCGTACATTTATTTCTCCCTTCGATATTTTTATAATCGATATTATTTAAGGAAAAATGTATAATCGAGAATTTAATTGCATATATGGTTTTTCTATATAAAATGAGTAAATTAATTGTTTCATATACAATAATTAACTTTAACCTGAACAATTTGCAATGAAGCCTGTTTTTTAATGTTCAACTCATATGGCATTACTACATTGTAACGCCTTTATCGAAATGTGAATGGCTTTGTAGTTCTTTGGTTGCGAAAAGTAGCATTTGCCATTTCTTAAGCAGTAAGAACCAACGTGTTTTACTTTTGGAAGTTTGTGATTAAATTTTAACCCATGTAAGCGAATCTCTAAAATTCTAAATAATAAACGTTTGCATTGAAAAATTATTACAGTAATTGCACAGAAAATGTTTATCTTTTAATGTTTTGTTACAAGTGTATGCATAAAATTCTAATCTATGTCAGAAAAAATCTGCAAAGTAAAATCAACGATTAAGAAAGGGACAACTCGTTGACATTGTAAAGAGAAACCACATGTTAGCGGCACGTAATGAAAAGAGAGAGTAATATATATATCTTATTGGAAGAAGGATGAAATGTAGATTTGTTACATTACTCTACTTGCTATTTTGTTGTTTTTATTTTACACATTGAAAAGAGTGAATGTGTGTTTTTTTCGAACAATCCAAAAGAATTTGTTAGAAATGGATTTTTACACTTTATAATAGAAAAATTAAAAAATAACCTATTGATCGTCTTTGACTTTTTGGTAAACAGATTTGATCGACATTTGGAAATATATTGATAATAATAAAATAAACAGAATAACCATTTGAGTGCAAAGAAAATTCGAGTTGAAAATTTTACCAATATTTTTTTTACAATTCTCTCTTGTTTTCTTGTTTTTCTATTACCACCCATTTGTTAAAGTGTGTGTGTATTTTTAAGAGCAGTGAATTTGAGTGAATATAATGAATATATGAGCATCGCTGAAGTGTGTTAATTGTGTGTGTGAGTTAGTTTTACTGCAAACGAAATAAAAAAAATTAAAGAATTTTACAAAATTTAAATAATTGTATTTCCTCAATTATTTGATCGTTTGTTTGTTTATTTAGGACTCCAAGGCATTTCAAATCACCAAGACTCCTGAAAGGAAAATAAATAATAACGTTAAAAAATAACTGTAACGTTAAAAAATAAATCTAGGCAAAGTTGACCCGATTTTATCTTTGTAATATTTTTGGTATCGTTTGTGTAGAAGCGGCAGCGCTCATTCACTGAAACAAGTTAGAATCAATCACTTAACCAACAGACAACCAGAGTAACTACAAAATATGAACAATAAGGCTGACGTCAACAGACGAGTTTTGGCCATACAAGCCAAAAAGAAACGTCATAAGCCAAATAAGAAACGCGGTAAAGCAAATGGTGTTGCCGGTGGACAACAACAGCAGCAGCAGCAACAACATAATTTGTCCGACCAATACGGTGTAAAAGAAGAAAATTCTTCACCAGCTGATGTTGCCGTGAATAATCATTTGGAAGATAGCGGTTTACAATCACCAAATTTCGTAACAGATGTTTGTGATATTTCGGCTAAAATATCAAAATCTTACTGCGCTGCCCCCTCCTCCAGTGGTTCAAATTCTTTAGCTGATAACACGCCCGTAACTGGATCTTCGAACACCTTGGATGAGTTAAACTTTATGCGAACAATAACGTCATCCAAAAAATGTAATCCAAAACAGTCTCAATTCATCGGTCACGATGTAGACGATGTTGATGATTATCAACAACCATCCCAACATCATTATGCAACAGAATTGATAAACCATGATGACTACATGCATTATCAGAATCAACAATACACTGATCCTATTTATCATTCTGAACATATAAAGAAGCAACAACAACAGCAGCAACATCACCACCAGCAGCAGCAACAACTACAACAATACATATATCCACCACGTAGTTCTTCCAACGATTCTGAAGAATCTGAATTGAATAGCGAAAATGATGAACAGGAATTAAAAGAAGACTACTGTAAGGGAGGCTATCATCCCGTTAATATAGGTGACCTATTTCAAGGTAAGTATACCTACTATTTAGTAGTCAGTGTAATAAATAAAAGGTTTAATAATTGAAGTCTTTTTTTTTTGTGTTTTTTAACATAAAAATATTTTGTGAGATACGTACGCCAAAAAAAAAATGTTCATGATCTATTTTTAAATAGCTTGGATGGACCATATAATTTAAGTGATACAATTAGACTATATTATATGTACATTGTAGATATCAAGAAATCAGATTTTTAAATGATTATCTCCTTTAATAATATAAATAATTTGCTGACCTGAAAGGTCAAAATTATTTTATAATAACGAAATGGTAACAAAATTATTTATATTAGTATTGGAATGATACTCATTTGATTGATGTATTATTGTACATAATAATGTAAATGTCTATACCAATAGTGGAATACTTTCTCCTGCAGTATTTATTTGTAAGCATGCTAAGCATTTGTACTCCACTTCTACAAGTAGAATGGATTCAGACGACCGACTGTTTTTATGGAAAAACATTTAGTTTTGCTTATATTTTCCATATAAACAGACGTTTGTCTGAAATCATTCGTCTTACAGAAACTAGCCCTTAACTTTTGCTTCCCACATATTGATAGTCTGACAAAGTCCTTCCAACTTTTAATCAATTTCATTTCTGTTATAAGTGTGTACATACATACATACTTCGTTCTATTACCAAGGACATCTAAAATTCTGTTCACTTTCTTTTTAAATTGTTTTTTATTTTTTTTTTTTTATTTTGATCAAATTAAATTGATTATTTAGGAATTTTTCTCTAAGATCGAATATAATTGCTGTTTATAGTCCGATTTAGAGACGCTACGGAAATAACATAAGTATGTAAAAATACACTCATGCGAATATATATTCAGCACATTTATTTAATCATAGAAATGTAGTATAAATTAATACATGTGCAAAGTTGTACATTTATTTGTGCATTTGAATGTTGGTATTGTCCATCCTTATATCAAATAGTTTGTCATATTTATATTTCCGAGCTTTCGCTTTTTATTTTACGGCTGAATGATTACGTTTGTATACATAACTGTCTGCTAATATTGTAAAACAGACCTAAACTTACTATTTATTCTACTACCAATAATCAACATGAATATTATCGTCATCATCTATTGAGCATAGAGATGTGATCTATAGTGCTTAACTAAATGTATGTATGAATATATGTATGTTATTTTCTTTATCATACAATATTCTCATAGATATGTATGTATTAGTATATGATACATACTGATACAAAGTGCCAAATAGTGCGCAAATCAATTGTTTATTGAATTGAAAGGGTTTTTTGTTCTCTATTAAATATGATTAAAAAAACAGGTGACATACATATGTGGGACAGAGATTGTTTGGCATTGTATTGTTTGAATTCAAAGATGATGAATCAGAATTGCAGTAAAAGAACAGTTTTAATATTATCTTTACAAACCTGTAAAATGATTAGCTACTGAGTTTTCTAAAACATTTTTAATTACTTTTTATCAATAATGAGGGAACATAGTTTATCTAACAAAAAATTGTTTGTGATATTATTTAGCAGAATAGTATACGTCTGTAGATGATAGGTACTCTTAAACGAAAAACAAAACAAAACTTAAAAAAAGTTTTAAATTACATTACAAACAATAGCAAGGTATTGGTATTAAAGCTCATTTGGACAGAAATGTTGTACAACTTCGTATAGTCAATTTCAATTTATTAAAATTCGAAAAAAGGTTGAATTTTTTAAATAATCTTAACTGCAGGCAAATTCACTGAGTTGTAAACAGTTTAAAAAATTTGTCAGTAGAACTTTTAAATTGATTTATTAATAGAAAGGGTATATCCTTTTTCATACAACCTCTTAATAATTCTAATATTTTACTCTTTTCATTTAAAATTACAACAAAAGTAGTAGGGGTTTTATTAATATTATACTGCGAGCAATGTTTCTAGGTAAACAATCAAAATAGAAAATGATTGTGATGTTCGATATCCTGGTTAATAAAAAATTTTAATCATTTATAGATTTGCAATTATTGATTTTGGATTTCTGTTTCAATTTTAAAGCAATTTATTTTGATATTTAGAGCTGAAATGAGCTTTTAACAGACAAATTTCTATGAATATATGTAAATTTAAGAAAATTAACCAGTTACAGTGGCAGATTTGAATGCAAACACATTTCCGTTTTTTGTTTAGTTATTGATTATTCTAATGAATAAACAAAAAGTTAATATTGAATTGTTTATTTTGTATCTATAACTAAAGCACTTTACACAACACTTGCTTATATAAATGGAAAAAAGAAAAACAATCACAAACATTTATAATTTTTTGAATATGATTTGAAATTTAGCAGAAAATTTGAAATTTGTTTGAATGATAATAAATCTAAAATTGGCACTTTTGCTATAATAATTTATAATTTATTAATATTGAAAAAATAAAACTGAGACACACTTATATAAGTAGTTGCATATCGCATAAGTACAATACGGTAAATAATATGTACGTACATATGTACATTACGTCTGGGAAATTAAATCAAATCAATTTATTAAATTTTAAAGCAACAATAACCCGAATGCATATCAACATTTTTTAAGTGAATTATGGTGCAGCCAGTGAATTGAGGGTGGATGATTAAATCGAAGTATACAATGGTCAAATATCAAACTAAACGTACATATGTGTATTGTACTTATATGTGTACATAGCATAGGATGACCGAACGCCATTAAATATTTTATACATGCATGTTTTATTACAAACTACTATTACTATTACAAAAGAAGAATTTATTGTAATGACAATAGTAAGAATTAATTGCAGAACGTTAATCTTTACAATCTCAGTCGAATTTATTTACAATTTGCTTTTAAAATTGCTAACAAAATCGAAGGAATTTTTGTATAAAATATGAAAATCAGTCTTTTTGTTCCTTAAAAAGTGTGTTACTTTCAGGATTTATTTAAAATCAATTTTATTTTTTTGGGGTCATAACATAAAAGATGAGACTGTAGTTGCAAAAAAAGATTATTGCACGTAAAAAAAAAGAAATACATACTTTAGTTACAATACTATAGGTTCATTGGTTAGTCAATAAAATTAAATAAATTTTAGTTTTCTGCTGGCATTGAAAGCAACGACAACTGCATTGTAAAGAATAAATAAGCTTACGTACGAAATAGATAAAATGAATGATAAATTTAATCATTATTCAGCCATGAATTTATTAGACGATTGTACAAAATTTACAGATTTTATTTATCTCTTAGGTGGTTAACTTCTAAAAATGCTAATTTTACAGCAAAGATAATGACTAGAATTTTATATTTCTTTTATATTTTTTAAGGACGTTATCATGTTGTACGCAAATTGGGCTGGGGACATTTCTCAACGGTGTGGCTTTGTTGGGATTTGCAAGAAAAACGTTATGTGGCCATAAAAATTGTTAAGTCAGCGGAGCATTTTGCTGAAACGGCCAAAGACGAGATAAAAATACTCAAGTCGGTGCGTGATTCACAACCTAATAATCCACGACGTCAGAAAACCGTCCAGTTATTGGATGATTTCAAGATAACCGGCGTTAATGGCACTCACATTTGTATGGTGTTTGAAGTATTGGGTGACAATCTCCTAAAGCTAATACGTAAATCAAATTATCGGGGCATACCAATCGAAAATGTCAAAACTATAACGCGTCAAGTGCTAGAAGGTCTTGATTATCTGCATACATGTTGTAAAATTATACACACCGACATTAAACCTGAAAATGTCCTGCTATGCGTGGACGATCATTACGTTCGGAAGCTTGCCAATGAAGCTACAGAACTATACGTTTTAAACTTTAAAATGTTTCCATCTTTTGTAAGCCGTGCACCGAAAGAGTATCGTGAACCGCAAATTACGGGTAAAATGAGTAAGAACAAAAAGAGAAAATTGAAGAAAAAGGCGAAGAAGCGATTGGAACTATTTAAAAAACAATGGGATTATTTGGAACAAACCGGTGCAGAAGGCGAGGAAGGGACCGTCGATTCCAATAAGCCACAAGAAGGGAATATGAGAATTGCTGGCGGTGCTGCCTCCAATAAAACATTCGATCCTGTACAAAATGGTGATGTTTCAGATGTTGAAAATGACGAGGATGATGCGGTACAAGACGATGTAGCCGAGGAAAAAGCAGCCGACGCTGATGCAGACGATGATGATGATAGAGCTGTCGGTAGTGTTAGTGCAAAAAAATCTCACAATAAACCGCCCATTAAACCATCTAGTGGTACGAACGTTGTGGCTAATGAAAACGATGCTTCTGGGACTGGAAATGCAGAGAATAAGAAAAAAAAGAAAAAGAAGAACAAGAGTGAGTAAAATTTCCTTTATTAATTTAATTATTTCTTACTGTTTTCATTGTATTTTCTTAAAGAGAAGGGAAATCAACAACAGCAGCAAACACAAAAGGACCAACAGCAGAAGGATAAAGTAGTAACAACTGAAGCCACTTCAACAGCATCGTCCAGTAGCGGTAGTAACACTATTAAGGGTGAATTAAACGAATCAAGTAGTTCGTCAGCCACATTAAAGGGACAATTATCTAATTCAGTAGATGGTGCGAAAAAACAACAGAAACAACAACAAAATAAGACTCATTCTGCAACAAACAACCAAAATAAGACGAATAACAACAATAATAAAGCCAATAATAAAACAAACAACAATCAGAAGAACTCAAATAATCAACAGCAACAACAATCACAGCAAGTACATCAGCAACAGAAAGAGCAAGTTAATGGTCCAAATGAACGTCATCACAAACAAGCGCCTAAAAAGGATCCAGCCTTGGAGCCATGTGAGTTTGATGTTAAAATTGCTGATTTGGGAAATGCCTGTTGGGTTGACAAACACTTCACTGAAGATATACAAACACGACAATATCGATCATTGGAGGTGATATTGGGTGCCGGCTATGACTGTTCAGCTGATATTTGGAGTACAGCCTGCATGGCTTTTGAATTGGCGACCGGTGATTATTTGTTCGAACCACATTCGGGCGATAATTATTCACGCGATGAGGATCATATCGCTCACATAATTGAATTGTTAGGACCTATACCTCCGCACATTATATTCCGTGGAGCTTATGCCACACATAGTTTTAATCGTAAAGGAGAATTGCTTAATATAACTGGACTCAAGCCATGGGGTCTGGTAGATGTGCTGCACGAAAAATACGAATGGTCGTTAGATGAGGCTGAAGCATTTGCCGAGTTCTTAAAGCCAATGCTAGAATTTGATCCGGCCAAGAGGGCTACAGCAGCGGATTGTCTAAAGCACCCTTGGCTAAGATAAAATATACTAATTAGACCCTGTCCAGCACCACCATCATCATCTCTAACTCCAACAACTACTACTTCAACTTCCGCAACTAGAACTACAACACCTTCTTCTACTACTTCTTCTTCCCCAACTACTTCCAGTTCTTCTACTGGCTCTTCGTCGAAACAACTACCTATCCTACCACCGCAAGCACTTTACTCGCGTCGTTATTTACCATGTTTGTCCCTGCCAGCCCCAATAGACTGTGAAACAGGTGTTGGCACATATAGTTCTGCTAAGCATTTGCGTTCTCCCTCAATGCCTGCTGCTATACCATCAATGGAAAGACCAACGTCATCCAAGAATGGTAAAAACGTAAACAACAGATCTCCATCACAATCCTTAATAACGTCGTTTTGGCGTCTCTCGACTTCAAAGTCCTTATCGCCACAACCAGTTACTGCAACGAATGCTGCGCATAGTTTGTGCTGGCGCAAAACGCTGCGTCGCATGTTTAAGAAAAAATGAGATTATGAACCAATCACAAACAATAATAAACGATTTTTTTCTATACACATACATATACATATATGTTTCTCACATATATGCAATATGTAAAACAAATAAGGTGGTATTTTTCACTGTTAACTCTCCAGTTATTATGGCATTTTCTTTTTTAAGTAATTAAATTATTTTATTTTTTATTATATTTTATTTAATGTTTCCTTTACTGATCAAACGAAGACTAACTAACAACAAATTAAAAAGAAATTATTTAAAATATTACATATATTACAAATTAAATTCATTTCAATTTTGTGTTCTCTTTATATTCCAATTATGTTCTCAATGGACTATTTTTTTTGTAAAATTTAAAATCTCGCCTCCTCATAATTAGAAAAAATTTAACATTATTAAAATTGAAGTATTGGAGCACATTGTAGGGAGATGAAGGTATTAAAAAAAGAAGAAAAAAACTTTTATAGAAAATGATATACATAATTATAAAATGCCACTTCAAAAAATAAAAAAGAAGAATAAACAAAAAACAAACAAAACATATATATATATATAAATATAATACGTTTAATTTAACTAACTTTAGAGCTAAAAAAAAATAATTAGAACTGTCTTAAAAATGGAACATATGAATAAATTTAAACATTTATAAATTCGGTTGGAGTTATTTAAAGAAAACAAAACTTAATTGACCTACGACACAGTAATTTGTGTGTGAAATGTTTTTATTTTAAATAATTACAACCAAATTTAGTGTAACCCAAAAATCTATATTAAAAGAAGCCCTATAAGCGAAGTTATTTTTAATTTAAATCTGTCGGATATATCACATTAAACTTTGCTTTATCTTGTAAACATTAATGACTTTGTTTAATAACTATAAAATATAATAATAAATTAACTTATTTCCTCCCGAATACACACTTTTTCAACTTTCTTTTTATTTGCAATATTTTTATTTTAATTCGTACGGACATTTCGATTAAATGCGTTTTGCATCAAATAAAATGTATCACGTCGTTAGGAAAGGAATTAAAAGCTATTGTTTTTAATTCAAACAAATAGTAGTAGTAGAAATCCATTAGGATGAGTATACACAAATGTTTGTATAGTTTCGCACATAATTATTATCATGCCAAATAATTTTGTGTAAACCGACAAAAAGAATTTTTTCCTTTGTTTGATCTTTTTGAAAATAAAAGAGTTTGAAATGTCTTTCTTAGTGGAGAATTGGTATGCTTGATTTCGGAAATGTAGCGAATTGGAAGCAGTTTTATAATTTTTCTGTGATTCGAATGAAAACATTTAACTAAAAATATACATGTATTAATATTCCATATACATTTGAAAATTGAATTAAATATATTATCCATAAATTTCAAGTTGATTCTGCATGCCCGTATAATAAGTATAAAATATTATATGTAATCTTCCTTCTTCTGTGTTCAAAGTAAAATTTTTGCATTTGGACTAGAAAACAGGGGATATATGTATGTATAAATAATTTTATTTAAAGAATCGCATTAAACTTAGCAAATCTTTTGAGGATATATTCAATTTTGTAATTTATAATAAGTTTGATCATTTAATATTAAATATTCTTTTAAATTGAGTATACAACTAACTTTATTATAAATGCTAATAAACACTTTTAAATAAAATAAAAAAAGACATACATATTGACATTAGATTAAACCATAAAACGTTAAAAATAGGCAACCAATAATTTTTTTGTATTTTTTTTAACATACAAAAATATACAAATGAAAGAAACACCAACTCAAATTATTTTAACACTTGGATGTTAAAACAAAATTAAAGGAAACTGAAGAACTTTACAGCGTAATAACACTACAAAAGAAAATTCGAAATATTCAACATTTAATAGAAATAATACACATAAAATATAATATATATATTAAAAGAGAAGTAGACAAAAAAAAAACGTAGCGAAAAATTACAAAATTAAAATTTTAAAATCAACTTGTTCAAATACAGTATTAAACGGCGAATATTGTATTAAGAAAAAATATTGCATATTTATAAATATACACACATACATAAAGCAAATTTTAAGAAAACATTAAAGAAATAAAAAAACATTAATGGGGTGGTTATAATGATAATTCGACACTGAATTAATTAATTTAATAATGAAATTTTTTCTTTTATATTCTCTTTGACATTTGGTCTTTTATTTTCTAAATATTCATTCGTATTACAAAATATGAACTCTTCCTTATAAAGATTAATCGATTTTTTGTATTCAAATAAATTACTTTGACTTGATAAAGTTTTATAAAATGACAGTTTTTTTGCATTTAATTCCAATATTTCACGTCTCCATTGTGTAAAATATTCAGGAATTAATTTCCAAAGGAAACTCGTTATTTTATAAAACTTTAATTTATTTTAAATCGAGTAATCTAAAGGAAATAGGAGGAAACCACTTCAACAATAATAGTAAAAACGTACACATAAATAAATAAGTTGTGTTCTTGGTTCAATTTGGTTTATTTTTAAATATGCAAAAAAAGAAAAATGCCAAGTTGCCTTAAGTAAATTTTATGTTGTTATTATGCTAAATAAGATTATTTTTTCGATAAGCTTTTTTAAATTTTAATACTTGTTTTAATCAGATACTCAAATCCGAGGCGAATTTAAGAAGGTTTTTTTTGCCAGTTCAGCTTACTATTTTTTTTTATAAATTAAATGCCGAAAATCCCAAATAAGATAGGCATTATTTATTTATTGCTTTTTTGTTGTTTAGAATAAATATCAAAAAAATTGTAATGTTGGTTGTCACCAAGGTTAGAGGACGTGTACTTGTCAATTAAGACAAGTACACTACCCGGAGGTCAAATTGACCCATTGTTGTAACAAACCTCCTTTTTAAATTCGTCTTGCACAAACAATACAATTTAAAAAAATATATATAATGCAGGTCCACTTAAATAAATAATTTAAGATTTTTAAAATATAAAACAACAAAGATTATTGGAACAAGAAATAAACAAACAAATGAAATTAATTCAAAAGTATATTATGCACTGAAAATATTGCCGTTTCATTATTAATACAATATTATTTTACATATTAAAATAAAAGTAATCGATCGATCGGAACGACACAAATAAAGAAAACATTATAAAAAATAGTAATTATTCTATGTATCTTAAACTAAATACTATATATTATATTCTGTGAAAAGAGTAGTGAAATGAGAAAAAGAAAACAAAACTCAGAATACATAAAAAACTAGTTAAAACGAGCAAAATGCATACATATATATATAAATAATATTATAGAAATTTAAAAACTCTTGGGAAAATATAAAATGAAAAGTAAAAGTAAGTTGATTATTTTAACCGTTGCATTTTTTTATTGGACAAAAAGGCTTATTATTTGTTGGTTAGATCGGGTCACATACAGTCAATAATAAAAATGTTGTTGATCCATGTTAGGGGGGCATAAGAACGGAAGGCAGTTACAAAATTTTATCCTTCTTGGCAAGATAATTTATTACAATAAATAGTTTTACACATACATAATTGGCCTAGCATCTCACACCACTCATGTTGTGTGCGTTATTTTTATACTTGAGTGGCGGGACCTACAGTTTAAAGTCGACTCCGAACGACAGATTTTTTTGAGAAGCTTTTCATGGCAATTTTTATTTACTCTCAGGGTTTTTGCCAGAAATCTGCTGAGAGGAAGGAAGTCGCCGAAGGAATATTTTTTTTTCATATTTCGTTTTGATGTCTGACCTGGAGTTTGAACCGTGGCCTTACGTCTGATAAACAATCACACTACCTACTAGACTGTGGCGACCGTCAGAAGGTAGTTCATGATTTTTCGTTTACTTCATGTGGCAACTTCTAGAATCTCACTGTTGATTTGTTATTGTTATGTTCATTCATTTTTCGAAGATTTCTAGTGAAGACAAAATGGAAAAACATCCATCCACCGTTAATTTTGTTCATTGTTATCAGTTGTTACGTTGTATTTTTATTCTATGTATGCGCTGATTGAGCGGGCCCATATATATATATCTTATCAAAAATTATCCATTAGACTAGACTTTATGAGTAATTTTAGTGGGATTTATGCTTATTTATTATAGGTTATAGCCATTCTTCATTCCACTCACGAATTATTTTGTTTTATTCCATATGAGCGTGTTGGCGTTGTAATTAATGAATGACTGGATTCTCAAAGCATTAAATTTCACATTTATTTGAGGGCGACAGACAGACAGAGAGGTAGGAAGGATTTCATTTTAATCTTCAATAAAGGAATATTTAGTTTTTTTTCAAACCGCACCCTTTAATTGTTGCATTCATTCCTTCCCTCTCTTTCCTTCCCTCTGAAGAGAATATATTTGAAATTAATAATCAATCGATAATCGTAAAAAGCATTTTTCGACACGTGTTAATTAATAAGTAAGTATCGATCGGTTAATGAAAAATGCATTTCTTTATCAATCCTCTCTCTATACGATTTTGGGCACATAATTAAATAATTGATTTGAAAAGATCCCAAATGTGGCTTTTTGGAAGCGAGATGAATATTTTTTCACTTTTGCAATCTGTAGGCATCATTTCATTTACAGTTTTTGGGGTTTCCTTCCTGGCAACAGTGCGAAATTTTTTCTTCCTGGCAGCACTGGTGGTTGGAAAAATTCGTTTTTGTTCGTTTAAGCAAATAAACGTCCTTTAACATTAATTCACACATTATTTGTTGGTGTGTGCGTGCGTGTGTGGATGGATTGTGGTGTTGTTGCTGGTTGGTGGTGTGTGTGTGTGTGTTTGGTGTTGTTGCTGGTTTGGTGTGTGGTTCCGGTCCTTGCTTGGTAAAGTGTGGGATAATAAATAAAATAAAATGATTGATCAAAAGGGGAAGGAAGGAGGAAGTTGTTTGTGTGTGTGTTGAATGAAGTTGGGTGTGTCCGTCCATATTCGACGGCCGGGAAAAGAGGAGCTTTTTTATTTTTCTTTTTTTAAAGTGTGGTGAATTTTGTTGTTGTGGTGAGTTTTTACAAAGTGTGGTGAATTTAGCCGGTGTGGTGGATAAATTGAAACTCACCAAACTTCCGTTATTCGAAATGGTACTGTATTAACATATCTCAATGTACTGTACATTCCTAATTTGGACGGTATGTGTCTAGAATATGTACTTTTCACCTCTGTTAGCGGAGGCATTCACCGACATGTCTGGTTGCCATTAATATCTCCATTATAACCAATGTGGTTTGTGTTCGAATTAATGAAAATTACACTCGATTAATGAAGTCAGAAATACTGAATAATAGAAGTACCTCAGGTATGGTTGCCAATGAGTCAGTAAATTCTATTTATCACGGATATATAATAATTAAAATTGAAAATAGTATTAATATAAAATTGAAAACTATATATGGCCCTTCTTTCACATCTACAGCTGCCTTCAATTTAGTCCAAATGCAATATATTATAATTTTTTATGCTTAGCTCGAAACGTGTATAGGATAGGGATCTAAATTTAACATCAGGAAAAATTAATAAAAAACTATAAATAAATTTGGTTATTTTTTCCCTCCTTTGGTGATTTCTTTTTCGGATGTTGGTTAATAATTTTTTTCTTGGCAACATTGAATAAATAAATAACGATTATTCCTGCAACACTGTATTGCCATCTTTAAATTATCGTCTGGCAACACTGTTTAAGAAAAATTGTTTGTCATTGTATTTTCTTTTGTTTTATTGGGTCCGCAGAAAAGAAATCATTTCATCAAACATACGAAGAAGAAATATTATATTTGTAGAGAACGGAATACAGAAAACAGTTGTGTGTTAAGCAGCAAACAAAACAAATACAATAAAAATTAAAGTAAATAAATTTAAGGAATATAGTGCAGAAGAAAAGCTTGCAAATTTATTTCCAAATTTTATTTCTACCAACAAACAAAACTTCCAATAAGAAGAAGCAACTGAAGCGGGGTTAAGAAATCAGCTGGTGAAAAAGGAAAATCAAATAATAGAAAAAAGCAATACGTCAAAGCAAAAGAGAGAGAAAAAACCAACAACAAAAACGTATATAACAAAGAAAAGAAAATTTCTGTAGTTACACTGGTTGGTGAGGACGACGACACACAGAAAATAATATATATACTACACTAAGCAAAATGTCGGAACAGGAACAAAATGCATCAAATATAAGTGAATTAACAGCAGAAGAAGTAAATTTTTGCATAAATTTCTCATAATTAATGTTTCAAAAATAAAATATGTATGTATATACAAATTCTTTGCAGATACGTGCAAGAAGATTACGCACCTTAGCCAAATCATCGCCATCATCTAATGCAAGTGCCAATGAGAATGCAGCATCCACAAATACACAAAATGCAGCAGAAGGTGAGTGCAAAAATATTAAAAGGGAAAACGAAAATTGTTATTGAATTTAATGTTTCATTGTATATAGGAGGAGTACAACAACGTGCTGCTACGAATGTTTCCAACTCTTCCCGTTTGGTAAAGGCTGTGCCTCCAACATCTAATAATTTGACGCAGGGGCCTCTTAAGGCCGAAAATTCTACTGAAGATAGCAAGACAGAAAAAACAGAGTGCAAGGAACTTATTATACCAATTGGAGAGCATCATAAAATGGATGTCGATGTTGAAATGAAATCGGTTAACACTACACCTACGAAAAATCAAACGCTGGCGTTGCCTTCACCTTCAGTTCACATTAATATCATGCAAACTGATGTCAATGTAGAAGACGACAATAAAAATAAAACTACCATAGAAAATATGGAAACTTCAGAACAAACAACCTCTTCTGTTGCTAAGGATGTTTTAACTCCGAAAACACAAAAATCGTGCAATGAACATTTAGAATTAATGCTATCGAAACTCCTTAATGCAACTTGGAATGAATTTTGCGCTGGTTCCATGATTTGCCCACAAACTGCCAGCTTTATCGAACAGCATCCAGAGAAAAGATATGATTTTGAATCATTAGTCTCTAACGTCCTAATGGAATGTGTTTTGCGCCTGTACAACGATGAAGATACAGGAGCATCAAGCAGTTCAGATAGCACTGTGAACACTAATGATACGGATATGAAATCAGACGGTGTCAGTGGTGGTGCTGCTGCAAATGATTCTAAGACTAGTAATAAGACAGACTGTATACCAACATATTCCACACCGAAAAAAATTAAAAGTGATGACACTGAAGTTCAAGAAATTATGGCAAATGTTATTAACGATCAACCTTCGACATCTAGAGGTTTACAAAGTGGTAAGCATTACAACGGAATATATTACAAACAATTCGTAGATTTGACTTTTTAAAAGTTTTTACGAGTTTTAGAATGAAAATTATCTCTTTACCCTACTTTTACACTCATAAGTTATTATATTAGTTTTAATACTTCTACTACCTATAATTACGTGATATTAAATTAAAATGGATTAGAAGGAAATATTTTAATGTTAAAATATTAACGGAATAGGTTTATAAATGTGAGTGGATTAAAAGTTTTCAGCTTACTAAGTTTGGTTCGAAATATATTTAAGTTTTATATTTAAATAACATTCAGGTCATGTATAATGCGTGATTTTTTTATATATGTATAGAATAAGATTTAGTATTTAATGTATTACTTTTCTACTTAGGTATTGCAAACTCTGAATTCATAGGCACTTGCCCCACACCATCATCATCAATATTCACACCTATGGCATTAGCCAAACATAACGTAATCATACATTTAATCAAATGCTATAAAAATCACCGACAGTATAGCGATATGTTCAACAAATATAACCCAAATATGTCGCCAGAAAACTCCGAAGAAGCAGAAAAGATAAAGAGTACATTAAAAATGACATTAGAACAGATTTTTCTAACTACAACATTGGTTCTAACAGATCGTATATATGAGAATCTCAATATTGCATTGGATCAGTCTGCGTTATTGGAATTGTATTATCAGGATCGTGTGCCAGATGACTTTTTATTTGAATTTATTAATGTGTGTTATGAAAAAACGCAAGACTTTGAATTTATATTCTCTCAAATGTTGAGAGGTCTTTTTATGGGCATGCAACGAAATTTGTGTTCACCAACCATTATCACACATCACATGGAATTATTGTCGAAACTGATGGGTGTGAAAGTGGGTGCAGCAAGGCCGCTGTGTGATTTATTGGCTAAGCAAATGAATTTCTTGCCACCATTATGTACACAAATACCCGGAAGAGAAATTGTGAAATGTAGTTATTTGGGACCCTTTTTGTCAGTGTCCTTTTTTGCCGAAGAAAATGTTAGATTTGCCGAGGCCCACGGCAAATGCGATGCTTTAGCAGCTAGTTCCGGTAAATTTAGATGGGTGAGTAACATACCTACATATGTACATATATATTTGATCATATTTTTCTTGACATCTTAAAATTCATATATATATATATGATACAAATGATACATGTAGATACAAACATTTCTTTGTTAATAATTAAATTTTCCTTTCGATTGTTATCATCTTTTCTGAAATAGCAACTTTTTACAATGCGTCAACTTATGCATACTGTTTTCTACTCACTGCTCGTCAATGTCAATACGCGTCCAAAGACCCTTGAATATATATCGCAAATATTGCGACACAATGAACGGCGTGTACAATTTGCTAGCGATGAGAAACTTTTGGCTCGTGATGGTTTTGCCATTAATTTGATGTGCGTTCTGCAGCAATTGTCCGTTAAAATAAAATTAGATCGTATCGATCTTTATTATCCCTTTTATAAGAATTCATTAGTATTCATAGAACAAGATACAAAATTACGTTTTACCGAAGAGGAATATAAAAAGTTTATAGAAAGTAATTATGCCAATACTGAATCGAATGCAAACTTCCAAACCCAATGTTGGTTCCTCACTTTACAAGCACATCATTTGGGCTTTATGCCGGCTATTCAGAGGTATAGGCAAAAATCGCGAGCAATTAAAGAGCTGCAGAAATTAATCGATGAAATTGATCGCACCAAGTCTCACTGGGAAAATACGCCATACGCATCACGTAACAAACAATTCAGAGATCGTTGGCTAAAGCAATTAAAGAAATTGACTAGATCGAAGCATTGCAGTGAAGTTTGTTTATTAGATCCTAAACTTTTGAACTCATGTCTTTTATTTTACTCTTCGGTATGCGAGTACTTACTTCATCAAATGGAAGGACGTGCAATTGAGGGTCCCTTTATGGCAAAAATGGCCCCACACCAATTACAACCGACTGATGCATTTTCTGCACTGCCCGAGTGGTACATCGATGATATAGCCGAGTTCATATTATTTGCTATGCAGCACGCTCAAAATGATATACGAGTTTATATTGATCATTCAATAGTAACATGGTTATTGACATGTGTTTGTGCTCCACATATGATCAAGAATCCATACGTCACTGCCAAGTTGGTTGAGGTACTTTTCGTTTTCTCATTGGGTCCAGCAAATGTGCTTAACATTTCGGTAAGCAGACCTGCCATCCGTCTAATATAATACTCCTAATAATTTAACTATCTTTTGTTGTTATTGTATCAAGATATGGAATCATGAACTGGCTCAAACTGTATTGTGTAGTGCATTAATGAAATTTTATGTAGACATTGAAACAACTGGACAGAGTACCGAATTCTATGATAAATTTACTATAAGGTAAATAACAATCTAGCTAACTAAAAGTGCTATCTTATACAAATACAAACATTTCTTTAGATACCACATCAGTCATTTGTTCAAATCAATGTGGGACAGTCCAGTACATCGTCAAGTTATGATAAATGAATCAAATAATGGCAAACAATTTGTGAAATTCATTAATATGCTTATGAACGATACAACATTTCTGTTGGATGAGTGTTTAGAAAATCTTAAGCGTATACATCAAACACAGGTTTGCTTATTAATGGTTCTTATTTAAAAAAAAAATACGATTTTTTTAATTTTTTTATGACAAAAATTTTAAGATTTTAATGTTAAATGAGCTCGCTTGGAACAATTTGGGCTCTGAACAACAACAGAGCCGATTGTCACAATTGGCCACAGATGAAAGACAATGTCGTTCATATCTAACGTTGGCAAGAGAAACTGTAGAAATGTTTCATTATTTGACTGTAAGTAATGACTTATTATTTTCACTATAGTTTGTTAATATTGCTTATATCTTGAGTAGGATGACATTAAAGAACCATTCATGCGGGATGAATTGGTAGATCGCTTAAGTTCTATGTTGAATTTTAATTTGCATCAATTGTGCGGCCCAAAATGCAATGATTTAAAGGTACGTAATCCAACGAAATATGGCTGGGAACCCAGACGTTTATTGGGACAGATATTCGACATATATCTACATCTAGACTGTGAGAGATTTGCCCAAGCCTTAGCTGCTGATGAAAGATCCTTCCAAAAACATTTGTTTGATGATGCTGCCAATCGCATTGAACGCTTAAGCATACGTTCAGCTATAGAAGTAGAAAAATTTAGAGCTTTAATTATGAAAGCTCATGATATTTATGGTAATTATATATGATTGTTTACATTTGCGTTTGGTTTACATGTTACAAATAAAATCTTTTATTCTTCACCAATAGTTGCTAATCAACAGTCAGAAGATGAATGTGCAGATGCGCCCGATGAATTTAAGGATCCCTTAATGGATACTTTAATGTCAGATCCAGTAGTTTTACCTTCGGGCACTATTATGGATCGCGCCATTATAACTCGTCATTTGTTAAACAGTAATACAGATCCCTTTAATCGTCAGCATTTAACCGAAGATATGCTGGTGCCAAACATTGAGCTCAAAGAACGAATTGATGCTTGGCGTAAAGAACAACGTTATAAAAGGCAACAACAAGGAAACTTAGATTTGAATGATAAAAGCTCTTAAATAATAATAAAATTACAATAATCATACATATATAAAAAACGAATAATTCAATCGATTGTTTTTCTTTTTTTTTAGAATATAAAAAAATTATGTAAAATTAATGATGTTTTTTTATATAAATACAATTTTAGTTTATAGTACATTGTTTGCAGTCGAATCTTTGTTTTAATTTTATATCGGGGATAAATCAGATCTGATTATATATTCTTCAAATTTTTTTAAGTAATATTGAGCGATTCCTTCTTACGTTAATTGGAATTCTAAACAACGTAAGTTTGTGCCATAGATCGACAACTGACATTCCTCTAGTTTATGTAAAAAAAATAAATAACATAATTGGGAGGTCTAGTAATCTAGTGATTTTTGCTCGTCTATTAGTATAAGGGTCGTGGGTTCGATTCACATCAGAGGCTTTGGTCTGTTATACTGCATCAAGCATATGGTATTAATTACTCAGATGGTATAATTCATAACTGTATAGTAATAAATATTTAAGAAGTAGTTAAAACCTATTAAAGGGACAGTGTGGTCCTAAATAAACTGAATGATTTGTTACTAATTTTTCGTTGGCTTTTGAACATGTTACACTTTTTTACAACTCTGTCAGTACACTTCACCAAACATATGATTGTCAATTGATGGTATTTTTTCTGCTTTTGGAGGACACAGGTTTTTAATAAAATAAATAAAAGATAGGTATTAAATTAATCGTAAATGTTATCGTGTTGTAAAATAAACTAATTATGCATCCTATGTAAGTATTTTATAAAAAATATGTAGTGTAGTATTGTAATAAAACTGAAATGTTTTCTTTGTTGTCTTTAGTGTAAATGAACCTGGATTTCAGGCTGCTACTGCTGCAGCGGCGGCAGCTGCTGCTTCTACTGGCAATATGCAGTTGGCCTCAACAATGGACTCCATGGATTCGGAGACATCTGATGCTGGTCAATACCAAATGGAAGATTGTAGTTTCATGGATCCAGAGGTTCAGCGAATTATGCGTTCTAACAATGAGGATGCCAGTGAGTATCCAAAATATGGATGGGTTGATATAACACAGGACTTTAAATCAGCATGCAGCGAACTAAATTTGGGCGAATTGGCTCAAGACATGCTGTTCGGTTTGTTTGAAGCAATGTCTGCAATTGAAATGATGGATCCCAAAATGGACGTTGGCATGGGGTATAATAAGAATGATGCTACACCCCACACATTTGAATCGGCAGTAGAGGCAGGTGTTTTGAAATTGAGTGGTTTAACGAATGAGGAGCTTATTGGTATTTTTGATGCTCTCTTTACTTGTATTGTCTCATGGCTAGAGGGCAATTCAATGGACCAAGTATTATTTACATGCTTTTACTTGCATGCCCCATCAAAAATCGATGATAAATCGTTGAAGGCATTTTGCCATACTGTCAGGCATTTGATTATTCACATTAAGAACATCATAATTTCTAGTAGTGTTAATGAAGAGGAAGATTTTCAACTTTATGGAAATTCATCGTTATTAGCACCTGAAGATTCGTGCCAGGCCTCTCTAATACCGGCTATGCTGAAAGATGCAGAGGACGATTTAGTTAGACAGAGTAAATTGTCGTCACAGCCAGAAGACATAATGGCAGTAGTATATCGCCTACGTTTTATGCGACATTTCTACCAGGCCATCTATAGTCTAGATTGTGCAATGGTCAACAGTATTGACGAAGTGGTTATTAATGAAATTTATAAACACTTAAATACATCTTTAGAATTAACACCACAGATAAAGAAGACCATAGAAAAAGGTACTCAGCCAAAGAAAGGGGGTAAGTAAATTATCACTTCACTTCAACATGCATTATCACAAAAGTTTTTTTTTTCATTCTTTGTTTAAGATGATTCACCCAATCCTATTGGATTTTCTCCTCGCATCCACGATCGTAGTCAACCACCAACGTTTCCACGTAGTGTTAAAATGCGCGATCGTCCTTCTAGTCTTCTGTTCCTAGAGGAGTTAGTGCAACGCTTGAAATACGCCTGTAAAGTCATACGCATGCGAGATTACTATTCAGCATTGGTAAGAAAACTTATCGCTTTTGATACAATTACAATCAAATTCATATCAACATTTGATTTTAGAATTTCTTCATAGAATTTAGTCGAAAGTCTGGACAATGTATTTTATCACGCAGTGTACTCCAGGGTCTATTTATATCAAGCCGGCGTTTGATATTTGGTACAATAGCAGTTAAAGATTTCTTATGGGATTCCGTGAGAGCTTTCAATTCGCCACCAATTTTAAATCCGAAAAACCCTTTAGCTATGGAACGTGATATTCAATTAAATTTGGATTCCTTTTTTAGATACTGTATTAGCACATTTACACAATTTTTGCGTATTTGTGGATTTAATCGTGCGCGCCAACGAGACAAATTGGGTCGTTTCATTGTAAGCTTTGATAGCATACAAGTCGAGGCAGCAAGGCTAGACTCTCAATTAAGTATGTTGGCCAATGAAAAAGCTGCAGAAGGCAATGAAGCTGCCGCCACTACTTTGAAATATAGTACGCAATTTGCCACTTGGGTGTTGTACAATTGTTTTAGGGCAATGATGTTATATATAATGTCAGGCTTCGAGTTAGAATTGTATTCGGTTCATGAATTTTTGTACATTTACTGGTATCCTTACGAACTCCTGATAGGGTTTATAGTTTCAGCCCTAACACGCACTGAAAAGAATCTCTTGGCCCAAGAGGAATATGAAAAGGAGCAACAGAGCAAATTGCAGGCAAATCAGTCGACAAAGAATCGTAATAAGCCCAAGCCCAAAAAGAATAAAAAACAACAAAAGTCTTATCGTCAAGAGATTTTTTACTATCATGCTCTAATGAATATGTGTGGTGGCTTCTATAAAGCCATGTGTGCCTTAACTAAAGACGGGCGAATACGTCAACCTATGCCGAAGTTTGATAATGAAGAAATTCGTTTTAATCGCCGATTTGCTCCATTTGCAAATTTAACTTCGCCTCCTCCTGTATCGTATGAAGAATTCAAAAACATAAGGGAACATATGATGAGCCCCCCATCGTCAGAGATTTACGACTTAGCTGCCAAACATTTTGATTTAGCACGTAATGCTTTAGAATCTATACAAAACCCTGAACAAGAGGTAATTTTGTCAATATTAACGCAAAATTCTTACTTTATAGAAAATTATTTATTTTAGATTCTTGATATGCTCCAAGTAGCGAAAATAAACTACGTTGTTATGAATGTATTGGCAAATGGCCATCAAAAGGATACAAAGCGTCAGCCTGAATTTGACTTTTCTAAACATCGTCACTTTCCCATTATAAAGTTAAATTAAAAACTGTAATAAATGTTTCTTCGAAAATCATGAACACTAACATTGGTAGCACTTTATTTATTCAGTTATAATATCCTGTTTAACACAGAATTCCATTACATAGCCGTTATTGACAGGCAAAGGACAGCTTTTGGGGCATGTATAGATGGCTATAACACCCCAATCGATATGACGGTCTTCTATATAGTTAAGCATTTGAGGCATTATTTGAAATTCGAATACTCTCTGCTCGCCACACAGTTCACATTTTGGTATGCTGGCTAACTGTTGCCTTACCGTATTTTCGGTATCGGCAATCCACAGTGGTTCTCCATTGCGTTTATAGCGTATTATTTGCTTAGGATCTTTATCGCATTCTTTACGAAATTTACGAAAATGTTTATCATCAATTTCTTCACTACCTTTTGTATATTTTTCTAATTCAGACTCAGATAAGTTTTGAAATTCACCGGCGTTACCAGCAGCTGTCAATTTTTCGAGTTTACTTAGTTCCAACTCTTCGTCTACTTCTGATTTTACAGGGATTTTTTCATGATCTTCATCGTCGTTATTCATATCGATTTCCCATTCTGGAAACAAAACTTCTGCTATGGGTTCATGCTTTATGATAGCCTGGGTGGAACCATCAGTCGAACAACATAATTTATGATATCTCCAATGCAAACGTTGATGATGAGGTCCACAATAATTGGTCATTTTACATCGGCCGCATTTTAGGGGACCTAAGCAGCCACACACAACACATAATTTCGATTTAGCGGGAAGAACTTCCGGCTTTTAGGAAAAAATATATATGAATATTGTAATATACAGCGTAATAAATAATAATTATAAATACCGCTGCTTCGCCTTCTTCTGGAGGTGGTACTTCAGGATAAAATTCATTGTGCAAAGGCAACTGACTCCTCAACACGGTAATGTTTCTGGAATAGAGTATTCGTGGTGATTTAACTTTAGTTTTAGCCATGAAATCATTTAATACCAACTTACGTATTGTCATTAGGAATGCAACATGTTTCCGTACGGCATACAAATACATAAATCATACGGTGAAAATTATAATCATCATCGAAAGGAGCATAAATCTGGCACAAGAAACCCTTTTGATTGTTGCACTTTTTACATTTTAACATTTCTGTAGTTGGCAAATCTCCTAAATGTAGCCAGGCTGGTTTTCCACCCAATTTACTTGGAAAGTGAGCATTAGTAAGCCATTGACTTTCACATTGCTCAGCAAATCCCAAATCCATATTATTCAATTTAATTTGGAAAAACTATTAAAACAAATATAAACAGAAATATTGACCAAAGTATAAAGTTAGCTGTGATATTGACCACAATATAATATATTGTGATATTGACTTCACGTGCAAAAACAAAATAAGTGCTGGTATTGCCATTGTGAAGTTTTTTATAGTTTAGGGTTTCCATTAGCATTTTACAGGCTACAAAATAAAGATGCTCACATAATTTACATAAATTTCCTACCTTACGTGTTCGGTTTTCTTTTTAAAAAGTTTCAATACAATATTATTAAAAATATTATTTTTATATATTAAAACAATATTTTAAAAATACTCTTTATTTTTAGTTATTTTTTTAGAACTTTTGACTGGCAACTAATCCCATGACGCCGTTAAATGTTATAATATGCCGACATCGTTTCGCAACTGATTTGTTCGGCTCCATTATTTGCTCTCATGAGCCATTCATTCATTAAAGAAATATATACAAGATTTTACGCAAATAGATATAAGACGTAAAAGTTTAAAGATAATTTAAGACTATTTAATACTTTATTGTGGATAAATAAAAAGAAAAATATAAATTGTCGTGGCACTATAGCAAGAAAACAACGAAATTTCTTTGCAATTATTTGTTTTTGTATTAATAACTAAAAGAGAAAAATCGGAAGTGAAAAAAAACAGTTGAAAAGAAAGAGACAAAGAAGGAATTTATGCAATATTTATTTTTTATATACACATCATAGTGCAAGTGATTATATTTCCAATATAAAGCAAATTCATGTAAAGAAATATGAAAATCGTAGTATAATAATTTAAAAAGGAGCTTAAAAATATACCTAAACAAATTAAAAAAAGATTGATTAAGAAAATTCCAATGCTCACTTTTATCCAGTCACCATCAGCACAACCACCACCCAATCAACAACAAAATATACAAAAACAACCTTTTTAAACCCAACTATCAACACCTTCCCCACCATCAAAGCACCAATCAACTAACTACCTTCAATCTATTATACCTTTTATGGCAGATAAAACCCGGTCGTATAAAAATATTACTCACACTTGTTATGTTATAAACAAAACAAAAAATAGTAACAAATATAATGCAGATTTTTCGTAACAATATTGGACAGAACTAGAAGATTTAATTGGAAAAGTGTGGAATTATCACAACGGATTCGTCATAAGCAGTTTCATATTTTGAATAAGGTACGAGTGTTATTATATGGGAAATATGCATAAACTTTTTTTTGTTGCAATTGTTACAGTTTTAGGATTACAACAAATAAATATGAAGTGTATTTTTAAGGTTTCTTTTCTTATATGTTGTTGTTGTTGTTGCTGTCTACAAAAATAACATATAGAACAACCTGCCTTTTGCAATACAATCATCGTATTAGTGTTGCTAACTTGTAGTTTTTTATCATATTATTACAAGAAATGCGTTTTATTTTGCATGTGAATTTGAAAGCAAAACAATAAACTCACTAACTCAAGAATTAAAAGGAATATTCTAAGAAATTACTGAATATTGTTTAAATTTTTTTGAAATGTACTTTTAGATCCATTTCGTATTGTAACAGCGAATATATACATAATTTTTTCCCCAAAACATAATTTCAAAATTTGTTTAAAATAATCTGATTGGGTTTGGATTACATTAGACCAATTTAATTCACTTAAAATAATAGCATTTCTTTCAATAAATACAGCCCAAAGAAGTGAAATTGGGACGATTTTCACAAACACGTTCACTTCGGCGCGTAAGAGCCGTGGACCGCAGTAACAATTATTTGGTAAACAAAATTGGATCGTGCCTAGCGCAGATGAAGTTCTTTGTCTATTTTTTTCTTCCTTTTAAGTATGTAGAATGTAAATACGTATTTTATATAAAAAAGCACTAAAATTATTGCATATTATTTCTCATTCATACGTATGTATAGCAAATATTTGTTCTTGTTCTCTTAATTATTGAATTGGATATTGTATACAAAAGGCCCCAGTTTTCTTCAATTGAATATTTGCCAATTTTTATTTGATGACGTTATGGTGCTGCTCAAATTTATATATAGATCATATGCAAAATATGAAATGTAAATTTAAACAATATGTATACAGTTTAGGTTAATATTGATGTTTTCTTTAAAATCCAGTATATTGTTTACGGAAAGGAATCCAATACGAAACTATAATTTTTATTAACTGAATCATATAAAAATAAACTAACAATGCACAGGTTAAAGGCACTAATAAATAGTGCTTGCGTTTTAAAAAAAGACTGGGTTTCCTATATAGTTTAATTTATAAATTTCCACAATGCAATTAAACAATCACTTGAGATTATTATTTGTATAATGAAATAGAATTTATGAAAGATTTTTACATGGAAATTGATAATTAAAAATCTCGTAATCTCTATTTTTCTAGGCATATATTGTATAAAAGAAATTTTTATAAGTTCCAGCTAATGTTTGTTCCTTGCAATTGATTGAGTTTTCTTCGTCAAATATTTACTAAATGTAAACATATCTACCTTTATAGCTTTTTGTTTTTAGAAAAATTATTAAAAAATGTACTCAATTTAATTGAATGTATCTGAATATAATTTTATATATACAAATAATTTTTAATTGCAACATTTGTTTATTTGTTTCAGAAAGATCTGAGAGTAGCATTTTGTTAAGACGTCTGTTACTAAGAATTTAAATATGTCAGACTTCATGCCGCAAGATATTTTACCTAAATTATGGGATGAAATTTTAAAATGCCACTGGACCTATTTCGACACAGAAGAAAGCATCTTAAAATTAGAAAAACGTAAAAAACTAGAAGGTATATACATTTAATTGAACATTAATTATTTGTGTCTACAATACAGTACAATTTTTATTTATTGTTGCTTTAGAATGTTTAAAAGAATTTTTATGTATTGTGCAACATGATCGCAAATTCTTTTTACCGGAAACTGGAGATGTGTTAAAGAAGTCCATTCTGGAAATGGATAATTTTAGCGCGCAAAATGCAATAAATGCTTTCGAGTCAATAAGCCAATATGCTAATAATTTATTTACAAAACCATGGCGCAAAGAATTTAGAATCCTAAAGGTAAACTATACATTCTCTACACACACGCATGATTACAATAATATTTATAAATAATAAATAAATAAATAAATAAAAAATGATAATTCCTTAGATGTACTCGGGTTATTATCAACATGAAATAAAATCGAATCTACTCAATGCTGATAGGCTCTTTGAAGCAATGGGATATCGGCGTTTATCGGAAGATACATTAATATTAGACGGTCCCATATGCCCCGATCAAGTGACAAATGTTTCTCGCGACGCTATGACTGCTTATGTGGAATTGCAAATAATTAAACATATTCATTCTGTTCTGGGCTCTAATGGAATTAATGCCTCCTGGTTGGATATTTTCCGTTATCGTGAAAAGTATACAGGTACGTAAAGTATTTCGTAACTTATTGAATGACAGTTTAAATTGTAATTTTCTGTTTCAGGTGGCATTTCGCAAGCGATTAAAGCTTTAACGTATGCCATTGAAGAGAAACGTTATCGTTCTAGAGATAGGGCATTAGCGAATGACAACTATGGCTATATTGACGTGCAGCCATCTTCAAATTATTTGGGTTCAAACTCCAAATTTGGCCCAGTACAATGTCAATGTCATCTGTATCAACAGTTACCGCCTACTACACGACATCAGCCAATGTCTCAAACTAATGGAATGTGTTGTTTGCCTGAACATCACCAGCAGTCTTCACGAGCTGCACCAAACTTAATGTACAGTAATATGTCGTATCCTGCTCAGCACAACTATCATCACCATCAGACGAACCTTCTAGCCGAAACTGAAGCTGGTCCCTTACCACAAATGTCCCATTCTAGAAGTCTGGAACATTACAGCGAGCCCGCCAACAATCACCACAACATGTTGCCGCACCGTCATTCGTTCGATCATCAACAGCAGGGGTGTACAGCCACGCATCAGCAACATCCATATTTACGTCAGCAGCAGATTCATCAACAGCAACAACAACATAACTATCAATATCTTAATCATCCGCATCAAAATTTTTATGAGTCACCATACGATTGCATCGATGGTAATTCTTTGGGTGGTGGCAGTAGCTCTATATCGTATGCAGCTGTTGCAGCAAATGCTGCATCCGTTACCGGCAATTCAAATTGTAATATGAACACCAACTCGACTTATGCACACCCATATAATGTATCTGGAAATCGCTTTCCATTGCCTTTGAATATTTCAAATCAAATTTCTGCTTATGACAATCTTCAAAAATTAAATTATGTTGGGTCTCAAGATCCAACATATGCTCATATCGGAGACCATTACTTGTACTCCTCAGTTGCCAGACAAGCCAAGAATTGTGGAATGAATTCTGGTACAATTCAAAATTCAAGCGGTTATAATACGTTAAATCAGGTACATGGCGTACCAAATTCTCCATTATCGAAAGAACCTCTTCCCAAGCAACGTTCATATCAAACTGATCAATTGATAAGCTTTGATGATCCATCAATATTACCCGCTCTCACAACGCAGCAACAATTTGACCCCTTACATCAACATCAGCCAACCTATGAAACATCGAATCTTATAATGGATAAACGCTATATGCAACCAGCTGCAACAACATGTCAGCATTACATTGCAGGTAAAACTGCTACAAATGATGATGTGCATGTGTATGCTAAGCCAACTCCAAGAGAAAGTCGTAAACCTTTTCAAAACGCGAATCATTTAAGAAATCCGTCACTCAACTCCGGCGAACGGGCTGGTGACACAACAGACATAAGTTATGAATCCGCTAATGACGAACTAGTGAACTTACCAAGCCAAATAAACGAACGTAATCACTTGCATTCTCCAACACAATTCATCAAAAATCAAGATGGTGTTGGTTCTTTCGAATCATGGGATTATGTTTTCCAAAATCTTGAAAGGTCTGGTTATTCAAAAGACCTGGGCGATAGGGAGAATCTACTGGTACAATCATTAGATTTGGATGCATTAAACATAAATAACGATACATCACCTAGTCAGGCGAGTTCTGCAGAAAAAAGAAGATCTAATTATGCAGGAAATGAAAATAAAAATGCTGTACAGCATCAACAACCCAAGCAGCAGCAGCAGCAGCTGGTGCAACTGACATCACAAGCAGATACCAAACAGAACAGCCAAACCTTCAAAAACACAAAACCCACTTCTAAAAATAACACAAAAATGGATATGATAACTACTTCGTCTGCAGTCACTTCGAATTCACAAAAACAGAGAACTTTAGCTGACAATAATGAGAAAAAAATTAAATCCGCTCTAAAACAAACCAATGCAACCTCAAAAAGTAATCCAAATCCTAATAAAGCGCAACAAAAAAATAATGACAATAAATCGTCAGCCAAGACTTTAAATAACAACAATAGTGAAACGTTTGCAATTTTTGAGAATGGCACTACGGCACGTAAAAAGTCATCAACTTCGTCTTCACTGAAGAAATCGTCACAGAGTGCGCCTGTAACATCCAATGCAGCGCCGTCGCCACCATTGTCAACGCAAATTATCGTTACCGGTGCCAATGAATGGAGTTGTACATATTGTACTTTTATTAATCCGAATACCAGGCGTATTTGTGAAATGTGTTGCCGCACCAAAGACAATAAATTAGATGCCACTTCGAATTCTACAGCTGCAGGAACAACTGCCGTGGCTCACAATACAACAACATGTGCTTAGAAAAGTATCACTCGAACAGCTTAGAAAGAACATTTATTTTATAGAAGACGTACCTGTTGCATTGGACGATTTTTCCTTTTTTTGTTCTGATTAAAGAAAATATTGTTTTGCAAAAAAAATTAAAACAAAACAAAAAAAAATTTGTTTATTTTTTATTTAATATTTCATTTCATATTTACATATTTATTGTTATTGAATTTATTTCATTTATATACATACATACATTTATATACATACATACATGCGATCTAAAAGATCTCTCCTACTTTACTATTCTCCTAATAAAAAAACAAACAAAAACAAAAAAAAAATAATAAAATAAAATAATAATAATAAAATACAAGAAACAGATAATGGACTGAAGAATATGATAAATGTACAGTATGTTAGTCATATACAAACAAAATCGTGTGGCAATCGTTGTAGCACCTAAATTATTTACATATACTAAATATGTAATAAAAAGATTTTATAATAATAATAAAAAATTAAAAAAAAAAATAAATAAATAAAAAACAATATATTTTTATTATAACACCTATCAACCAGAAGAAAAAAAATGAAGATAAAAAAGAAAAAAAAATTGATTTTGTATTCTTGGGTACACGATTTTTATTAGTTTTTATTAGTGATTATTAACATTTGTTTATACGCTTTAATCATTTTTGTTAAGGTATGTGATGGAATTCGTTAAATTCTTTAAGTACATTTCAAATTATTATTAACCTTTGAGAAGCAGATTGGACGATAGAATAATTATTGTTTCTTTATTTAATGTACTTCGAGTAACGAAATTTCAAAACAGATAAAGAAAGTGAATTTTGATCAAATAAATATTAATGTTTGTGCTGATTTAAACACAGAAAACGGATGTAAATTAATGGCCAAAATTCAGCATACTTTATAATTGTTAAAATATAATTCTGTAGATCGCTGAGAGCTTTAGTTGCATAAGAGAAAGAGAAATTATATTTTTGTTAAATAATTTATTGATACATAACAGAGAAAATTCGAAAAAATAAATATTTAAAAACCTAAAATACAGAATATTTTACAGCACAATCAATTTGAATTTAATTTAAAATACACGCCAGCTAAAATGTTACATTTTTGGGAAGATTTCCTTTTACTCAATGCAATAGAAACATAAACCAATCGTAATAATACGTTGATAGAAATCTCTATTTAATATTACAATGCTTTTAATTTAAATAATTTTTAAACGAATTTTTAATTCAAATAAAAATAAAAGTTAAAAATGTTTTCAAAATTTCTGGTTTTTATTTATATGTATGTATTTTTAATTCCAGTTCTCACACGTTTTTATTGCTTTTAAACTTTAATCAACTTGAAGAAATATAATTCAATCTAATCCTCACTCATAAGTCTAGTATTAAGAGAACTTTTATAAAACGACTACACATAAGTTTCCAAAATGTGCCTCCCCTATTATAAAAAAAGAACACATTCTGGTTTTATATAATTATTTAATTAAACAATGAAAAGAAGAATAAGAAAATTATATATTTTAGATGTTCAAATACTTCTATCTATCTGTATGTCTATATGGTTTGAATGCAACAAATCATGTAATATGAAATCATGCGAGTAAATTTAATTTTTATTTTCAACTACATTATATTCCATTGAGTCCAACTATAATAGACGATTTAGTTACCACATATAGTGTATGTACAAGTAGTTGGTAATATTAATTATATTGTTATGTTATGTCTATCATTACTAACTAAATAATTCAATCATATTTATTTTTTATATATATAAAGACAAATTCTACAAGAATCCTAGATCAATATCGTTCGTTACTGGTCGGACGTTTGAGTAACAGAGTATATACATACATGTAAGGACATACTTTAAATTTATCTTTTAAGAAAATATTGACAAACACACTTACAATATTAAACTGAAGGATCTTAAAATAATAATAATAATAACAATACTAAAAAGTTAATTAATGAGCTCTACTAGAAATACTTACTATTTACGGTTATAATTTTAACTTGAATTTCAAAGAAACACAAAACAAATACTCTTTCAATATTTTATATGCAATATTCTCTTTTTAAGAAAATCTAAATTATATACACATACACACATAAAACACTCTCATATTAAAAAATAATATATAATAAATTCAAATACTATAAATATATATGAAAACAAAAATTCTAAAACAATACGATAATATCTATATCTACTTACTTACTTACATACTTATTATTATAATGATGATGATAATGATTCTGATGGTATATAAAATTTAATTTATTAAATTAAAAATAAACAGTTTTTATAAACATGTTTATTTATATGTATGTGTATTTTTCATAACCAAAAGGTTGTTTAAACACCTGAAAATTATAAATAAAGTAATGAAAAATAAACTTAATTAATGAAATTAATTAAAAGAATGTGAAAGAAAATAAATAAGTAAACAAATAAACAAAAGTGAGAGTTTTACAATAAAATTGTAATATTATATATGTTGTTAACAAGAAAAAAACAAAAACAAAAATTAAATATTAAATATTAAAAAAAAAAAAATGCAACTATTAAAGATTAATTAAAGAAAAATTGTAGTAATAAACACCTTTAAATATATTTCAACTACAGACTTTTAATTAAACCTTCGTAAAAAACTGAAACTTTATTCTGAAACGTTGAATTATTTTTCTTTTAACTGATCATAACAGATCGTACACCGATTGACTATACATAATGCCATATCTATATAATGCGATCTGTTGTAATGCCCTCAACCTATACAGGGCTGCTCTGTTGCTCTGACAAACTTCAGGAAATTGTTGTGTCAATAAGGATAAACCCTGCCTAGTATTTTATAAGCACTTAGGAACTTCATTCTCAAATGCATGAACGCTACACAGACTCGAAGTACATACGCTGCCCAATTCGAATAAGTGTTCCGCTCAAAAGGACGGTTACTATACTCTGGCCACGCTTGGATAGGATAGGTTTAGGTCAGAGGGTGTTTACTTGTCACTTGAGACAAGTACAGTACCCGGAGGTCGATTTGACATATTTACGTAACGTCCTTAAGAAGAAAGGATAAAATAGGGGATAGGAAAAAGGAGAGGATGTAGGAAGGGAGAATAACCTGATATATAACTCAAAGATTTTATTGCATTGTATGACGCTGAAAAAGTTTAGATTGCCTAACCCTTTGAATGGAAACACATCGTCTTTTCCTATCTTTCAAATTCCACTCTACAGAAAGGTTCTGGCCCTATCTGTGGCGGTAAAACTGTTGTCCTCGCAGTGACATCAAAATTTGCAAATAAATCTTGCTGTTAGATTGATTTAGATTAGATTTGACTCTCAATTAGCCATCTGTCATGCTAATCATTAAATCTATTAGCACATTTAAAATATGTAATACAATTGCTACTGAATTAAGGGTATTTAATTTAAATGCCCCGTTTTATGTTTAAATTATTTGAGAGTATCATTTTCCAGTACATTATTAATAAGAGAAGTTTTAAGTATGGCAATCTTGCAATGCAATCGCTGATTACGGGTAATACCCTTCATATTTATTTATATTGTGACAAAGAGTGCTGAAAGTTGAATATCGTGTGAATTTTCATTTTTTTTTATTGTTTATTTGAGTTGTTTAATTAATCAATTGAATAAATTTTAATTGTAACATTACTTTGTTTACATACTTCATAAAGGTTTGGTTATAAAAGCTTTTTCCCTAAAGTTCAGAATGGGAACAGTGTTCATTGAATTATGGCAAGAGATCTCCAAATGTCACTGCATTTATTTTGTTGCTAATGGAGCCATTCAAAAATTGGAAATACGCAAAGAGCTTGAAGGTATCCATCCAAACTTGTATTTACATACATACCATACGTATATTATTTATATGCTTAATGTGATTGACTGACGAAACGTTATTTTGTTGTTGCTTTAGATCGCATAAAAGCATTTTTAAGTATTGTGCCAAATGGTGGCAAATTCTTTTTATCGCAAACTGGAGAAGTCTTAAAGAAATCCATTCAAGAAATGAATCATTTTAACGCTCAAAACGCAATGAATGCTTTCGAGTCCATAAGCCAATATGCTAATAATTTATTTACAAAACCATGGCGCAAGGAATTTAGAACTCTAAAGGTAAACTATACATATATATGTTACAAACACACATACATGCATGAGTAAAGCAATATTTTTATATATAATTAATTAGATGTCTTCGGGTTACTATCAACATGAAATAAAATCGAATCTACTCGATGCTGATAGGCTTTTTGAAGCAATGGGATATCGACGTTTATCTGAAGATACATTAATATTAGACGGTCCCATATGTCCCGATAAAGTGGCAGATGTTTCTCTCGACGCTATGACGGCTTATATGGAATTGCAAATAATTAAACATATTCATACTGTTCTTGATGTTAATGGTATTAACGCCTCCTGGTTGGATATTTTACATTATCGTGAAGGAAATATTGGTTCGTCTTCAGAAGTGTCTCATAATTTGTTAAACAGCAGTTTAAAATGTAGTTTTTCTTTTGCTTCAGGTGGTGCTCTGCCCGCTATTAAGGCATTAACGCATGCAATTGAAGAGAAACGGTATTATAGAGAGAATGTCGACTATGACATTTCTGATCTACTAGAGCCATCTTCAAACTCTGAAACTTGTCCTGCACACTGCCAATGCCGTAAATATTTACAGCTTCCGCCTCTAACAAGACGTCAACCAAAACGCCATGGCTATGAATATTGTTATTTTACTTAACCACTATTACAGTAAATCTTCAAACTCTCAAATTCGTCCTCTACACACTGCCACTGACATGATTATTTACAGTTTCCGTCTCTAACAAGAAGTCAACCGAAACGCTATACCTATTATTCATAAAAATATAATTAAAAATAAAAAGAGAACAAATGTTTCAAAGAGAGTAAGCAAAATTGCCGCATTCATTTATATATAAAGAAAATGGTATGGATTTGTTTGTGTCTTAAAGGCTGTTTACACCATATGTATGTAAATAGGTTAGGAGAGAAGTTATTTAAAAGATAGTAAGTAGAAATCTTTTTAGCATTTACACACAGGATTGGCAAAAGAAACAAAGCAAAGTAATACGAGATCAGATATTAATTGTTCTGTATAAATATCCGTCTGCAAAATGAAGTGTGATGATTTGAAAATTCTCCAAAAAAAAGGGGAAAACCACCATTCGATTGTAGTAAATGATGACAAGTTGCTTTTATTTTACATAAGCTAATTCATATACAACAAATATCTTATCTCTACAACAATGCAAAAACAGGCATTTTGTTTTTGTTAAACCGCCTTTGGGATGTCAAAATAGGAAGGCAAATTTTATAAAAATGAACAACAACACACACGCACAACAAACACAAAACACTAAAAAACCGACAAAATTTTGACAGCCCAAAACTCGTCAGCTGTTGACTGACTTGAGGCCACTTGTTATAAATTCGTTTTGAGCTAATCATAATCATAATAATATTGTTATCGAAATAAGCACAATAAATTTAAATGTACCGTTTCAGGGTTAAACTAAACGGCAGTTTTTAAATATGGCAACTTTTCATGCAATTGTTGTGCGCATGTGGTTAGTGTTGCCAGGAAATAAAAAACTTTTTAACCCCAACTTTTGAAAAAGAAATCACCAAAGAGAGAAAATTATAAAATTTATTTAGTTCGTAGTTTTTTTTTATTAATTTTTCCTGGTGGTTAATTTCATATCAAAATAAGTACAACAAATTTAAATGTACCGTTTCAGGGCTAAACTGTGTGAGTGGATGATTGATAACGCCTGTTTTTAAATATGGCAATATCTCAATGCGGATTTTTGTGCGCGATCTTTTTTGTGGTCAATGTGACATGTCGGTGAATAACCTCCACTAACAGAGGTGAAAATTACTTATTCTAGACATACACCACCCAATTCAAAACATATAGTACATTGATTTATGGTAATACAGTACCATTTCGAATAACGGTACTTTGGTGAGTTTCGATTTTATTCACCACACCGGATAAATTCACCGCCCTCTGTAAAAACTCACCACAACAAAATTCAACATACTTCCAAAAATAAAAAAGCTTATTTTGTTTGCTCCCCCTTCCCCCTCCTTCGTCCGTTCAAACTCAACGACACACTCTCACACTTGTATGTACGTACCTCCCTCCTTTTTATTCCCCATTTGCTTGCCTTTTTTTCCCCCCCCCCCCCTTCCCTTATCACACATACACTTTCCTCTCCCCTCCCCCCAAAGGAGGATCGAACACACACACAACAACAACGAACAACACCATCCACATAAATCCATCCGCAACACACCAGACACACAACGACGCCATTTCTATTAAAACAAATAGGTTTTAACTTTTACTTATATAAACCGGAAACGGAAAAAGAATGTGCGAATTAAAAATATTCACACGGTAAAGTTAGAAAAAAAAAACGTACACTTTAGATTGCAATTTGTACGTAATAATGATTAAAACTGACAATAACTCGTCGAACCATAAAAGCCTCTTTAGCTCAGTGGCAGAGCACTGGTCTTGTAAACCAGGGGTCGTGAGTTCAATCCTCACAGGAGGCAGGAGTTTAAACTTTTTATATTTGTGATTTCTTTTAATAAATTTCAAGAAGAAAACTGAAATGGTTAATTGGATAGAAGATGAATGAGCGAGGGGATGGATTAGTTTTACATGATCTGTCTGTGTATAAAATAAATCTAGGAATATGAATCTGAAATGAAAGTTATGCAAAATTAGGAAGGAACTGGATGGAGAATATATTTTTATGTGAAATTTTATATTTGATAAAAAAAAACAGTCTTGTAAGCTAAATCATATATTAAACTCGTCGAAATCGTCAGCCTCTTTAGCTCAGTGGCAGAGCACTGGTCTTGTAAACCAGGGGTCGTGAGTTCAATCCTCACAGGAGGCAAATGAAAATTATATTTTTTTATAACTTTTACTAAAAAGTTATAAAATAAATATTATGTACTTTAGAATTCTAAAGAAAGTTGTTACGCTTTAAAAATTGCTTGCAGAATAAAACATGTGTATAATTTTCGTCGAAATCGTCAGCCTCTTTAGCTCAGTGGCAGAGCACTGGTCTTGTAAACCAGGGGTCGTGAGTTCAATCCTCACAGGAGGCATCCATCCGCTCCCTTTTTTATGTAAAAATGTACATTTATAATAAGTATTTTGCTTAGAATCAAAATCAAGTGTAAAAAACTAAAGATTTATTTTATTTTACAAGAAATAACCCCTTATGCATTCTGACGTTAGTATGAAATAAACCAACATTGCACACATGCAAAGTAAAAGTAAATCAAAACAAAAATATGGTTGTCTGTACTTATGCATATTCAGTGAATACAACGGCTATTAAGCAAGTGGGAAGAAAGAAATATGTATGTATGTGAAAGTAATTGCATAAACAAATAAAAAATTATTTTATTATTTTATTATACTCTCTTATTAACAGTGTGAAAAGAAATTATTGAGAGCGAATTAAGAGAGAAAGCGAAAAAGTTCTGGTGTATATTATAAAACTGTTTATAAAAAAAGGCGGGAAACAGTCGCCTCTTTAGCTCAGTGGCAGAGCACTGGTCTTGTAAACCAGGGGTCGTGAGTTCAATCCTCACAGGAGGCAAACCACTCGCAAGAATTTTTAGTAATTTTAAAATAAAATATGAGGGTATATTATTTTAATTCGTACATATATATTTTTTAAATTTATTCTTTTTAAAACTCTCTACACTCAAATGGAGAGTTTAGAATACAAACTATATAATTAACTTGATTATTTTTTTGCAATAAAGAAAGTAAAATTAACAATTTGGACCATATTACTACACTCAAGATTTCAGAATTACGACTGAATGTTTTTGAATAAATACTCCTCCCACTTGCCTCAAAATTGTATTTATTTGTTTTAATTTTATTATTCTCTTCTAAAAACTATTGGGTGGGTCTCTCTCTTTATTTACAAAAAGTATATGGTGAACGCGTATAAGTAGATCTAAAAATATCTGCAAAATTGAGAAAAATCGCCCTGTGTCTATACCCGATTTCCACGTTGTAGGCCATAGAAAATTTTATTCTGTTTTGGAAAATAGTGCAGTTTTCTTTGAGTTTTCCTACAGTTAATAACAACAGCCAGTACTTGCTTGCTTGCATAAGTTTTATAAAATTGGAAATAAATTTAAAAAAGTTTTATAATTAATTAATTAACTTAAAACACTCTTCTGATCACATTTAAACGACTTTAAATTATAAATAAAATGTCTTTTACCGAAGCAACTGGTTTCTTTGCCGAATATTATTTAAATTTGAAAAATTCTATAGAAGATTTCGATAAAAAAATTGAACAAATTAAAGATTGCAAAAATGATTTAGAACGTATAAGGTTTATAGAACATTTTAAGGGTCTCCAAGAGCATGATGAGAAACTGCAAATAGAACGTGCAACCGAGAGCAAAAATGTAAATGTTGCAGCAGAGCTGAAGGAAAAAGGCAATTTGGCTTTTAAAACAAAGCAATGGCTGGAGGCCATGGTATTGTATACCAAAAGTTATATAGCTTTGCCGGAAGATAAATGTAAGTTTAATAGGTTCTAAGAGAGTGAACATGATTGTAATTAAATTCGTCAAATGATCTTAATTCTCTCGATATTTGTCGAAATGATTTTATTCTCTTAAGTGCTTGAGAAAGCTATAATATTGGCGAATCGTTCGGCTGCTTTATATCATATGGAAAAATTTGATGAGACTTTGATTGACGTAAAGCGTTCCTTAAACTATGGCTATCCCAAGGATTTGTTATACAAACTATACGAACGTCAGGCTAGATGTTACATGGCCAAAAAGGATTATCCCAATACCATACTGTGTTTCAAGTATTGAATTGAATTGAATTCTCTTCTTAATATACAAATTGTTATTAAAAATTCCCGATTTGCAGAAAGTTCATAACCGCTCTGGATGATGCTCCATCTGTAAACTCGGATAAGCGATCAAAAATGGTTCTAGATGCCATGACGATGATCAAGATGCTGGAAAAAGATCCTTTAACGAAAAGACAAATTGAATTTCAAAAGAAAAAGGGCATAGCGGAGGAGTTTGTACCCTCATTGGAGATACCCGATGAAAAAGAAACTATAAGTCCTTCGATACGTTTCGATGAGAACCGCTTAGAGGGCCGCTTTGCTCGTGCTGCCGCTGATATTAAAGTAGGCGAAGAAATTTTAATAGAAAAACCATTTGTGGCCGTTCTATTGGAGAAGTTTTCCAAGTCCCACTGTGACAATTGTTTCATAAGGTTAGCGTTACATATAAAAAATGTTTACATTTTTAAAATCTTATTTCCTTTTCTGGTTTAGAACTGCCATACCAGTGGCATGTCCCGCATGTGTGGATGTTATGTACTGTTCGGAAAAGTGCCAAAAACGTTCTTATGCCTCCTATCACAAATACGAATGTGGTCTGTTGCCTACTATATGGCGTTCAGGAGCTTCCGTTAACTGTCACATGGCTCTGCGCATTTTCACCAGTAAAACGGTGGATAAGTTTTTAAACATTTTCGATAAGATTGATGAAAAATTATACATCGAACAAATACAAAAGTAAAGAAAAATACTGTTTTAAAAGCTTCTAAAATTCCAAATTAATTTATTGATTGTGCCATTTTACAGGCTACCGAAAGACGATTTCAGAAGAGTTGCGCATTTGGTAAGACATGAAGATACGCGATCAGCTTCAAATTTCTTTCAGCATACGCTAATGGCTCGTTTCTTAAGTAAATGTCTGTTGAAAGCAAACTACTTTGGTGAAAATGCCACAAACGATGATGATGTTTTGAAAATTGAGGCTTTAATTTTGAGAAGCTTACAATTTCTGCAATTCAATACCCATGAGGTGGCCGAATTGCATAAATCCCAAAGAGACAACAGTGAGAAAACCTTGTTTATTGGCGGTGCTTTATATCCTAATCTGGCGCTTTTCAATCATTCCTGCGATCCCGGTGTGGTAAGGTAAGTGTGTTCGCTTGGATTTAATTTAAAAACATATTAATTTTACAATTATTTAGGTATTTCCGTGGTACAACCATACATATAAATACAATTAAGCCTATTGAGGCTGGTCTACAGATATCGGAGAACTATGGTCCTATTTATACACAAGAAGAGCGTAATGAACGTCAAGCAAAATTATTGGATTTGTATAAATTTGAGTGTAGTTGTGATGCCTGCTTGGAAAACTGGCCGACATTTGATAAATTACCCACAGATGTTATACGTTTCCGTTGCGATGCACCTAACAATTGCACAGCCGTTGTTGAGGTGCCACCTACTTGCAATGATTTTATGATCAAGTGCTCCAAGTGTCTAGAGTGCACAAATATTCTCAAGGGGTTGAAAGTTATGCAGGTGGGGTGAAATTACTTTTTCTTTCTTAACAAAAATGATGCGTCTTTCTCCATTTTCCAGGATACTGAAATGATGACACGTACAGCTAAACGTTTGTATGATACGGGCGACTATTCAAAGTCATTAAATAAATACATCGATTTAATTAAGATCATGTATGAGGTGTTAGTGCCACCATTTCCAGATTTTTGCCAATGCCAACAAGGTCTCAAAGATTGTTTCCTACACTTTGGAAATTTCTATAATTTAGATTAAATACTGTCAACAAAATATGGAAAAAAACGAAAATAATAAACACAAGACCCAGGAGTTAATGCCAATTCTCTTTTTTTAAATAAAGGATTTAATTGCGCTTTTATGTAATTGAGGTTTGCAAGGATATTGAATTTTGTTATTAATTTTAACACATCACAGACTCTCTGTACATTGAAATAAAATTCCTGTAAATGTTAATGAACATGTCGTGCGATACAATCGTTGTGTAGGGGCGAAATAGTAAATAACAATGACATTATGTATGTAAATTGAAGAGGGAGAGAGAGAGAGAGAGAGTAAGAGAACAAATATCCAGTTATCCGTTTAGTGGTTACAAATAAGGCTCATACGGTTGTCTCATCTGTTAAATATCCTTCATTTGAAGTGTCAGTTTTTAGTGAAATCCTTGTCATTTATGAATGTGGATCGTTTATCAAACGAAAATAAAAATGTTAACATATGAGGTCAGGTCTGATCGAAATTATAGCTTTATATACAATCAACTTAACTTTACTTTTGAAACCTTAAAAAGGATAACCCTTTATTACTGAATAAGCACAAATCCTATAATCAAATCTAAAATTCAAGTGACACATTACATGAACCATTTATTTTGAAAATATTAAATCCTTTGTGCATTAGAATTAAAAGCTAGCAGCTGTAATAAGGATTTGTAACTGTACGAAGCTAAAGAATATTGAATTCAATTAGATTGCAGTAGAAAAGTAGACGGGGGGTGTTATTCACATACGCCACCCTAAAAAAATTACAAGTCTAAGAAGAGAGAGGGAGAGAGAGAGAGGGAGAAAAAACGTATCACGTGTAAATCGAATACAAAAAGGTGGTTAAAACCCTGCAATTAATGTAATGTTTCCAGTTTCTATTACTGTATACAGAATGAAGAGTGACAAATCCCGAATATGTTTCAGTTTTTACAGGTCGTCTGCCATTAAAGCCTGCCTTTAGTCAGCCAAAAGCTGAAATCTGCCGCTAAACATTAATTAACAACGTTGGCAATGTCTTTTCAAATGTTATTTTTTTTTTTGTTTTTGTTTCGTTTACTATTATTAAATAGGGTAAGAGGAAGGGACTGTTTGTTGTTGTCCCATTGTTATTTGGGCACTTTAAATGTTGGTGTTACTGGTTGCATCCCTAAATTTATCATGTTCTTTGAAACAAAATGATTGAGAAAAATCGACTCGAATATTTAGTTTGTTTTGTGTATTCGTTAAACAGTGTTTTCATGTTTTTTTGTTACTTTAAAAAAAATTGTTTTACCCTTTTTTTTTGGTAATAAATTAAACTGAAACAACAGATGCACGAACACTTGAAATTGTTTGAATAGGTCGATCTTTAATAGCCATATCAACGTCAGTTTCAAAATGTAAACACACAATTAAACGATGAAAAGAAAAATCTTTCTTTCTTTTAAATCTATTCGTAGGAATTGAAATGTTCGAATAAATTAAAGTTGACTTTTGTAAATGATATTTGCAGATAAACAAAATGCAATATTAGAAGCGATAAGTTTGTTTCAAAAACAATAGGTTGAAGGAGAGGAGACCAATCTGTAGGCATACACCTAAAACTCCATTGGATTGTTCTGCTTTCAGCATTAACGGATACTAACTTTAGAGCCTGTGTCTTGCACAAACTTACCGTATTTACACAAAAGACCGTATTATGGTCCAGTAGTCGGAGGACAAAAATGTGGTTATATAAAGGCCCAGTCCTGTAACAAGGACATCTGAGTAGCAATTAGTCCCCACAGACCGTGACCAAGAGCTTCACTCTGGTATCAATGTGATGCAATTGAGACCAGTGTGTGAGATTTTAAAAGCAGAATTATTTCCCCACAGAAAACAAAACTGATTGACACCCAGATATACTAGTCTTATGATAAAAAGATTGAAAGTGGACACATCTTTGACATCAAAAGAAGCTTTCCTGATAATAAATAAAAATTTAAGCTAATGGACAGCAAGACAAGCAAGTAATTCGCAAAACTGCTACATAGTATGAAGATGTGAAGAAACCAAAGCTAGCAATGCAAATAAGAACGTTACATTGATTGTATGCAGTCTGTGCCTCACCTACTGTTCTAGTTTTATTTCGAGTCTAAAAAGGTAGTAATTTTATCAAAGAATACATATATTTTGTATAGATATTTGCTGAAGTACTCTGCAAGTACATGCAGGAAAAAAGTTACAATTGATATCAGTCGTCTTAAGTCGTAGACTTGGTTCAATAAGCACTCAACCTGATATTTCTTATGATGATCTCTATATCATAAGATGCACCAGATGTATCAAACTGCAAGCGTTTTAAATTTAAATATTTTCCGTCTTAATTTTATAATTCTTTTTATACAAAAATAGCTTCTAAAGCACAATAGCAACAAATGCTCAAGTCAAACAAATATTACAGCAGCAACACCTTTTTCTCCCCAATAAATAGTCAACCAATTTGCCAGTCAGTCAGTCGTATGCACTATTTTGTAATTTGTAATGTCGATTGAATATTATAAAAAAGGGTAAAATTTTCAAAGTTCTTGAGACAAAAAGGGAAATAAACACACGATAACCTTTAAACAGCTGCAGCATATAAAATATATCAGGTCTTAAGTATGATAAGGAGATGCAACATCACAGCAAGTAAAGGAATGACTGGCTGAATGACAGATTGAATGCATTTTATAGGTGCATTAAGGAAAATTGTATTTAACACAGCGGGTAGCGGGGTTGGTTGTAAATTTAATTTCAAAAATCTTATCAACATCAGTTGCGATCAACACAATTTAAGGGAATTATTGCTTGAATACAGCCACAAAAGATTCTAACAACTAATTGTAACATGTCTTAAGCATCATGTTTCCTTTCACAAGAAAACATTTAAGATTTGATATTCGGTACGCAGCAGCAGCCCACATTCATTCATTCATTCATATACACATACACAAATGAATAGTCTTTTAAGGCATATTGTTTATAATGCATCTCTAGAATAGTTAAACATCTGGTATAAGGATTTCATCCAGTTAGGGGGGAAATATCTTAGGATTGACGACATATTTCTTTCAATAAGGCTTAAAATAGGCTCGCCTTAGTCATTTTAAATGTTATAAACATGTTGAACATATGCCGACTGTTTGATAATAAGAAAAGTAAATATTCATGACTTTCTTTTGTTCGACTTTTTGACTTCTGCTGTTCGGCAAATACATTGTAGTTCTTTATTACACACCTTAAAAATTCCTTCTATCTTGAGTAAATAAATCGGCTATATACATACATAAGTAGGCCATAAACTTCTTGAACAAAAATTTATGACTACACTTGAAAACTCAACATCTACCACACAGGCAGAGTATAAGTTAAATCCCCTTAGGATTACAATGCAAAGGAAATGCTGAATATGTAGTTTATAAACTGAACACAGCCTTTAATTTAAATAATAGAATTTATAACCTTAATGCTTTTTTTGTTGTAAAAACGATGTACATGTCGTTTGAAATTTAATAGTTTAATAGTGCATTAGAAATGAAAATCCGAGATAATTCCGAAACCATACATACACCTATTAGTTCTGGCTGGCATTTTTCAGCCATTCTGATTGTTTTATAAAAGTTTGGATTTTATTTAAACCACATTTGGCTACATACGTTCTGTAAATAAATTTTGGATGCCCAAGAATTCTTCGTCTCAAATATCAAAATGCTGGACAATGACAAAGAAGTTCCGCTGCGGTTTCCTCTATTTGTTCGTCATTACAGCTTCTGCAGAGGTTGTGAGATATTCTCAGCTTCCAAGTGATCAGTATTTTTGTTATAATTGCTATGAGGTTCATAAGATGGACTTTTAGTAGGTTTAACGCTAATTTTGTTCTGAATTTGTCCATATCGGAACAGATTTGTCTGGTGAGTTCATTATCTCACATCTTTCCTTTGCAAATTTCTTAATGTGATATCATTTGATTGCCTCTCTGCAGAAGAATGCTATGCTCATATACATATGTATGAATTCATTGGAATTTTTATTTTCATCAAACGATTGTATTACAAAATTCCCTTCGTTGTGTTCTTTTTATTCATGAAATCTGAATTTTTGTAGGTTCATGCTTAGGAATATAAATTTTTTTATAACCTAAGCACTTCCGGGGTGCCATTTTTTCTTGGTAATTTCATATTTAGTCGCCTAAACCATTAATTACTCTTATGGTATCCCTAATTTGCTGCCACAAATTCTAATAAGCCTCATTAAAAATTAACCACCACAAGCGCTACAAACATTAAATACAACATTTACGATTTTAATAGCGTTGTTTTTTTGTTGTTTGCTTGTAACGAATTACATAAAAAACCAATTCTATGAGAAACTTCTAAGAGGCCGTTATAAAACCTCTACACAAACAGAAATAGAAACAAATTCGAAATCAAATTTAAGAAAAAGAAAATCTCCTGTTCTATAAATATTATACAATATTGTATTTGAATATACACACACACACACATGCACACACATGCAGTAAATAAAAAGAAAAGAGAAACAAATGCCGACAAAAACAAATAAAGTCTCTGTTAAAAATACTACTCGTGCATGTTGTTTGTGTAATAAATGCAATTGAAAACTGTCAGCAACAACAATAGAATAAGTAAATAAAACAACACAAACGTTTTCCACACTCTAATGAGAAAACGAAAACAATAAGAGAAAAAACAAATACACACACATACTCGCAACCAACCACCAAAAATATTAATAATTATAGAGTTTACACGTTAGTTTTCAGAGAGTTTTTTAGATACTCTCTTACCATAGCTCAAGATACAATAAATAAAGCCTTTCTTCTAGTGACTAGAAAAACACATGTATGCAGACACACACTTGTGCAAATGCCTGTACTTATATGTATGTGGTGCCAATGTAAAACACTAAACAATTTATTGAACGAACAGCGCAGATAGATATTCATTCTATTATAACTTTAGGAGAGTGAGTTTCATTCATTCAGTTGAAATTTGTCTGGCAACGTGATATGTTTATATAGTAGAGAACTAAGTTTGTTACTAAACTAAACACAACGGTGATGCGCATGCGTACAGTTTTATTTATATTTTTTTTTTGTTGTGTGATTATTAAGTCTGAACTATATAAATCTTAATAGAAGCGAAACGAAATTTTACGAAAAAGAAATTTTAAAAAGAGTTTCAAATGTAAGAAACGATACAATTTTTAATTTTGTTTTTGTGCTTATTCTTATGTGGAAATTAAAAATCGATTTCGAAAACGATAATTAAAGTGATTAACAATAATTAAGCGGTTCCAATTGAAAGTGTATAACAATTATAAACCATACAACAATAAAGCAGCAACAACAATAATAATATTGAAAATTACAAGTGCTTAAAATAATTACAAATTAATAACACACAAATAACAACACTAACAAACAAACAAATAAAAAGCATTTATTTTATGATTTGTTTAAAACTAATAAATCGTTCGTTAACTATTAGCTCAGTGGTTATGGTTAATAAATAAGTTGTAATAAGCAAAAAAAAAAAAATAAAAAAATAAGAAAACCAACAATAATAATGATAATAATAAAACAGAGAGTGTATAATAATGAATGTTTTTAATAAATTCTAAACAATAAATACTTAAATACCTTCCATGTTCGAACAATAGCTAAAATTAACAACAAAACAATAATAAAAACAAAACAAAACAAAGCAAAATATTATATTGTAATTAAAATTCCTGCCATTCATATTGTCAAGATTGGATTTTATATTTTCTTTTCTTTACAATTACAACAACAATTTGACAACATTGATCTTTTTTGTTTTGATTTTGAATTTCAAAACAAAATTGCGTTTTTTTTTGGTGTCTTGAAGGATTTATTTCCCCACATGCATCATAAATAACTTTGGCTGCATAAACGTCGACGTTGTATACGTTAACAATTGCTTACGAGTATTTATTTATCATTATAGAACAATATTTTATGGTGAGTATCATATTTTATTTTGTATATAAACAAAAAAAACGAAAAAAAAATTGCTATTGATCGGTCAGTGATTAATGATCAAATAAACATTGAAATTGTAATTTGAGAAAATGCAGAAAAATCGTATTTGAGCACGTACTAAAAAAAATTCCTTTTAAACGCTTGGGCTTGCCAATAAAACTCCTTTCAAGTATTAAAGGGCATGCAAAGACGCGCCACACAAGTCCAGCAGAAGTCACGAGAAGAGAATCATAAATTTGTATTAATTTTCTTATTTAATAGTGTTTCATGTTATTTATTATTTTGTTTTATAGAAAATGAAACTCGAAACATTAAATGCCGACATATAAAATAATTGAAATTATTATTATGTATTTTTAAATGGCTTTTAAGACCCAATTTTGTTTGTTATTTTAAAATCTTTAAGCTAAAATCATTGAGAAATAATAATGACGAGCCTGTGCTACCTGTTAATGAACAAATGGCTCTCTGGAAAGAACTTTAACCTACAATCCTAGCAAAAACAACTCTCAACCTCCAATTGACATGTAATTTCTTAAAGAGCAATATTAAAATGTGGGTGCATATTAGGCGCCGGTCAGGGAATTATCTTTGTCAATAAATAGATCGTATGGCCGCAGTCACCCTTCGATGATAATAATAAAGCAACAGGGCTTAGGTGGGTTTAGATGACATAGATAGAATTGCTAAAAGTCAATCTAAATATTAGTGCTTATATCCAGCATTGCAGAATTTTGGACAACTGAATTATCACTCAGGATGCTCAAAGAAAAAGTGATGTATAAAAGACAAAATATTAAGATCTGGTCAAGGCAAAGCAGAATGACAGTGGTGCGAAGAAAGTTGTGCAGGGAAATTTAAGTGATCTTCGAGAATATATCAGCCTTAGCTAAACTAAACTTCTTATAAAATTTAAGCTGAAAACAATGCGTAATATGTAGCAAGACAGAAAAAATTCCATGTCAACAACAACGATTAGAAAAACTGCATATCATCTACAGCATTATAACAAAGTCTGGGCGGTTATTATGTATTCCGAATCGAAAGAAAATACTTTACATTGCACGATTCGAATGAATTTTCTTTCCCATTTTCAATCGATATGTAAATTTGTATTTTAAATTTAATTTTTGCTTTCAAAATTGTTCATTTTCATTGCTTAAATGGTCTTAATTTAAATTTAATATCATTCATTAAAACCATTTTGTTTATTTTTTTTATTTTCCTAAACTATCGTTTTTCTACAATTTCATTAAACCTGAGCTTTGTCTTCAATAATTAACCTGTTATATTGAACAGCTTAAAGTACAATATTATTTGAACTGAAACTCTAAGTTCAAGATCAAACTCAATTAACTAATTGAAACAATATTGAATTGAATTCTATTAGGAATATGGGTGCAACCATAATTTGTTTGCTTACATTAGATGATGCTTAAAGGCAGAAAGAAATTAATCGTTGTTGGTTTCTAATGGAATTATTGATTTCTATTGTAATTTCTTTATATAACATGATGACTTTTTTGTTTTTGTATTCTCCCATATACATACATATGTATATGTGGGAAATCACGCTTGGAAAGTGTTAAGAAAAATTAAAAAAAAAAATAAATAAATTACGTAAGAAAAATAGAAATTCATATTATTTGAATACAAACTATTTAAGAAGAAGAAAAGGAAACAAAAACTATAATAATACGATTTAATAAAAGAAAAAAAAAGAAGAGAAAAATAAAAACAATACAATAACAACAAAACACAATATAAAATATCAATAAATAAATTTATGCACATGTTGAATGTCGTTTTCAATAGACCAGAGACTCATCTCAGTCTCAGTCACAAATAAATAAATACAGTGGTGTTTGAGTAAATAGAAAAAAATAATTTTATATTTATACTGCTGTACTGCCCTCAAACTGTATATAATATTTTCAAATCTGTTTCCCAGACGAACTTCAGGATGCTATTCAGTGCCTTCAAGCATAAGTTTCTCCCTATTTTTTCGTTGTTGTTTTTCTCTTTACAGAATCTAAAAGAATCTTTAGGACTCTAGTGCCTGGTCAAAAGGCCGGTTATTATACTTTGGCATTGTATCTTATACAACTCTTTTCAAGTGCTTAACGTTTGTGCAAAAAATGGTCGTTTAGGTCATAATTGCTCTTACATTCATGGGTTACGCCTTTAAGATCTTTTGGCAAGCTTTTTAGCATACAGTGAGCGCCAAAAGTGAGTAAACACCACTGAAATAATTCATTTTCTTAGGATAGCAAGAAAAGTAAATCGAAGCATGCTTGGCTCTCAATAAAAGGCTCTTTGTAGAAGCTTACCATGTTATTTAACTGTCCTGTATTATTATCAGATACTTTGCGTCCGTTTTCTGTCTTTGTTTAAAATATTTTCTTTTCATTTCTATTATTCTTAGCATCGCTGTACGTTAGTTTATAGATACATATATTTATAATACATATACGGTTTATACGGGTGTCTAAAAAATATTTAAAATTCATAATAAACACCTGATTTTCTCTCTTCCTTTTTAATATGTATGTATATTTTTTTCTTTAACAAAAACTTTATTCTTCTCTATAAATTTATCGTCTTTGATTGTCATTTTTTTTTAAATCTCTTCTTTGATAAATTGAAATTTTACGATCTAAAAGCATTTTATTTTACTCGTACAATAAAAAACGAGAAAAGGGAAATACTTTCCAATTTAAATTCTTTTTTATACTATAAAAACATACGTTAATATTATGCAATATAAATATTTATAAACAATTTTCTAATGAATTGAATTTCATTTTGTATTGTTATCCGATTGGCGATTGTTAATAAATATGAGTCAAATTGTTATGGAATTGCCTCTTAAAGAGCGAATCGATGACAAAAATGGTAGAAAGCGAATTTCTTTAATTATTTTTGCCAATAATGAGACAAAAAAAAAAGAAATACTTTAAGTTAATTGTTGGCTTTTAAACAAAAAAAATGGAGAAATAATTCACACACATGTTTCAGTTTCGAATTTGGCATTTCCGTTACTTATTATGCATGAATTTCAGTTCAGTTTTTTAATTGACTCGTAATCACTCACGTTGACGTATGTATAATCACGTTGACTTTATTAATTACTTCTAAATTATAATTTGATATTGACCATGTTGAAATAAACTTGTTTTTTAATGTTCTTTTTTAGAATTTTTCTAATGAAGTTGTTTTTTTTTATTTATTTTTAAGACATTTTTGGCAAAATCATAAAATATCATTAAGACAAAATTATAAATGATGCAAATTTTTAGTGAAATTAATTTCTCTACGGGGTCGTAAAGAGTGAGCTGAGCGTCTATTGATTAAAAACATTTTAAAAATAACATTTAGAAACCATTTTACTAATTCTACACATTAATGGGTTTATACTTTCCCTTAATTTCACAACAATGTTTCAAGGAAAGTTTATTAAAAACTTCTAATGTATAGGGTTATCCATTAAATGATTTCAAATTGACGAACTGACAGTTATCTGTCAACTGTTCAATATTGTTCATCTGAAGTATGGATAGTTTAACAATAGAAGAACAGAACAAACTTTCTAATGTCGGCATTTAATTTGCAACTTTTCATGCAACAACGTTGCAACAATACGTTACAATTTCAATAAGAACTTTGTAATTATGTTGTGTTTGTATTCCATGAATATAAACAAGCTTGTGCATGTGTATCTAGTACCTAGTATGTAAATGTGCTCTGTTTTGTTTTTGTATTCAATTTTGTTTCTAAACATGTTCTTTCATTCATTTAATGTTTGTGTACTTTGTTCAGTTTCCGATCTTTTTAAAAATTAACGTTTTGTTTTTATTGTTATTATTGCTATTTATTGTTCTCCATTAACATTTTCTGTGTCGTTTGGTTTTTTAAACACAATTTTTATTGTGACTCTCTTTGCGAGTAAGAGAATAATTAGTTTAATTACAAAACTATTGCACGAATAGAGGAGTATATTATGATTGACGAACGACACAATTTTTATTAAAGTTGTTTACAACTACACTACAACAAAACACACATATTACAACAAAAAATTAAAAAGAACAAGAGATATCGCAACCGCAATAATAAAAGAAATGTCTTCAGACCATGTGATCCATTTAATATTTTAATGTTAAAATTTCTTTTGTTCTGTATATGAACAGTAGTTTTGAAATTTCGTGTAAAGAATATAACGGTAATATTGAGGAAATAGTACGTGGCAATACTCTTGTATTACTTGTGCCTTAAAACATGTACTACATATTTATAATTTACATAGGGATCTGTATAGTTTAAGAGTTACCAATTGTTTAATCAAGGATTATAGTTACAGGGCGTAAAATTTAAATTATTTACTTTTCCTTTATAGAAAATCTTTTGAAGAGTGAACTAAAGGATATAAATAATTTATTAGTTTGTTATCGAAAAATTGTGAATAATTTTGATCACAATAATTGTTTGACTAAGGCTTAAACAAAATTGGATTAAGTATGTGAAAAATATTTGAACCTACCCCTAGGGACTGAAGAAGCCCAATGGTGAGTACCTAACGTGTCAACAATAAACCGAAATAAATAAAAAAGGTTCATGTTCACTCTGTGCACGATCGTTTTGTAGCACAACATTTCGTTCACTGTACGCACTACTAGTGGTAGTAGTTGATGGATAGTTTGGCCTGCTGAAGCCATCAAAGTAATTCGAATTTAAGAGACCTCGCGAAGCAAGTAGCAAAAGTAGAATAAAACAAATTCTTAAAGTTAATAAAAAACTTTCTTGACATGTTCTCTTTAAAGTAATAAAATAGAGGTTAACGAAAGACGTTTACTTGAAATTTACTTCTTTGTAAATTTTGATTTAGAAATAACAGCAAAATACATATGTATGTATGTATGTAGTAAGGTATATACATATGCATATGTACATACGTATGTAAGTACATAAGTCATGTTAATACATTTTAACTTGTTTATAAACAATTAAGGTCATTTTATTTGTTGTTGGCTGTTTACTGTATGAAATTATAAATTATATGAGTAAAGTAATATTTTTATTTTAATTACATATGTTTATAAGTACATTTAAAGTTTAATTAGAGCACGAATACAAAAAAAAATAATAATAAAAATATTAGAAAAAACAAACAGTGTTAAAATATAACTACAAGTAATAAAATAATAGCTATGAAACACAATACATACACATAAAGCAAAACGAATACATACATGTATACATAAATATACTTATTGTATCATGAAAAAAAAAACAATCAACATTGAGGTTTTTTATTTGCAAAAACATTCGTGACCGCAAAACGTACCACTTAATAATAATATTGAATGAAATTTAATGTAAAAACAGTATTTATACTGAAACAATGTTAGGAAAATATAATTGAAAAAAAGATTTTTGTATTTGTATTACAAAATATGAACTGCCTCCTGTGAGGATTGAACTCACGACCCCTGGTTTACAAGACCAGTGCTCTGCCACTGAGCTAAAGAGGCTGACGAAATCCAAGTTTGTCAATAGCGTTTACAAATTCAATGTGGCAACACCACCACTATCACCGTTAGTCGGCTTCATATAGTAAGAACATCACAAGAATGATAAAATTGAGCTTAAAATTTAGCATTACAATCAAATTAGAACTATTGTACGTGTGTGTGTGTACACATGTACTACTTTTGTGAAATTATTTTCTAAAAATTTCTCTGATCATTTGTTTTGTTGTTATTGTTCTTCGTTGTGTCTCCATAGAGAATGAAAACTTCAAAAGAAGAGCATCATCGTTACCACTAAATCAAGAATGCGTGTAAATTACCTTTTTCTTGTTGTTGTTTTGTTGCTATTAATGTTGGCGGTAGCTTGACACAATTGTTTAATTATCGATAAATAAGAAAAACAGAGAATAATAGTAAAAAACAAAGAAGCAGCAGAATGTCATACAAAGTTAGTGAATATGAACGATTTTAAACAAATGCAACACCCACTAAATATCGAAAAATTATTATTAACAATTAATAACAAAAAAAAAAAATGTCAAATGCCAACCTAACCAACGTCAATGAATGAAGATGACTGTGATGGTATTTGGTAAAAAATGTTTTTTTTTTTAATTTTTATACACAGACTTCGTTTTCTAAAAAGGCAAGGAATAAAATAATTAAATATGCATAATAATGTGAGATCATCGCTTAACAAAAATAATTAAATATTAACAAGTTTGTTGTGTTTCTCTTTCTTTAAATTCATTATTTTATTAAAATTTATTTTCATTTCGATACTAAAAAATAAATAAAAAAAATAGAGATGCATTCGACGAATACCTTAACCCTTTGGTTATCGTATAAAATGTGATCAAAAGTCATCATCATCTATACAAGACTGACATTATTTGCTTTTCGATAAACTAGAACAGACAGTTTTGTGGTCTAGATTTTTAAATATATAAACATATAATTCTTTTGGCTCTTAGGGGGTTATTTGAATTGTTATTTAGCCTTTAATCGCAGTGTGTTCGTCAGTCAATAAAGTCTCTAGCGATAATCTTAAATATTCATAAAAAAAAGAATATTACAAACATGCTGCTGCAGTTATTATTTTTTCATTTAATTTGATTTCAGATTTTTTATTATTCATTCGGTTTTTTGTTTATTTTTTTTTATTTCTGGGTCTTTTGTGTAGGCTGGTAGGCATGCGCTAAATATGACGTTTGTCAAAGAAAACGCAACAAACCCTCTATATAAAATTGTTTTTAAACATAAAGAAAGAGTACAGACGCTATACACACACACAGATTCACATTTATTTTGCTTTTTTTAATAAATAATACATAAATATTTATACAATTCGTGACAAATAAACGTCTCGACAAGAAGCATTTTTTAAAAAAGAATGCAATAAAAATTAAAATAAAATTAATGATTATATGTATATATGTATGTAAGTACGTATCTGTACTTGCATGTATTGTTTTAAATGAACTTAATTTAAAATAAAAATTTTAAAATAAAACTACGATATATTATAGAAATTATAATTAAATTATAAAAATACTATTTTTATACTCTACTTTTTTTAAGTATTGTTATTTGAAAAAGTTTTTCAGTTGGACTAAATTAAAGCATACTGTATAGTCCGTACGACCAAATACCAAGTATTTCTGGGAATTTTTCACGCATGTATTCATATTAAATTCGCTAGAGCGTGTCATTTTTTCACTATTTTTGCAACAATTATAAAAGAACCCTTTTTGTTGTGGAATAAAAATCCAATTATTTCCCATTTCCCCCTTTCCCATTGCATTTCTTTATTCAACATGTAAGAAAAGAGTAAACATTTTAATTTAAATGAACATTTTATCACATGCACACAGTGACTTGAAAATGCAATGTCGAGTTTATGAAAAAGGAAAAGAAAAAAATATTAAAAATGCAACGAAAAACATGCAGAAAAGATAGCCTTATTTTCAGATAGTCTGTTAATGCCCATGGAAATATGTTTAATTTTGTCATTGGGGGTCTATTTAATGAGTTATAGGACAAATTAAAAAGAGGATAGGATAAAAGGGAATGATAGGGCTGCCTTTCAAAATGTATCAATACAAAGTTTGTATACAGTTCTACTACTGTATATAAACTATGTTGATATGCAAAGTAACCAAGCAATGCATCAACTATAAATCCGATGCCTGATTGCTTTTTGACTGCGTTAAAAATTCACATTGACGACGTTTTGAAATAGAATACATTGTATACATTTTGTACAGCGGCATTATGAAACACGATACTTAGTTCAAACACAAAGCAACTAACATTTTGGAAGGCAGCCTAGTTTTAGTGCAATCAAATATCACTTGAGCACACATAGCGGCCTGTTGTGATATTACATTAAGCAATAACTCAGAGCTAATTGACATGTCTAGGTTAACCAGTCTTCACAAACGACACAATAGAATTTGACTTATCAAGCAATATAGTTAAACTATCAAGAAAGGTAGAACCAAGCAAGACAAGTCAGCGTTGAACTAGAAACGGTCGTTGGCATGTAAAGTGTACTATACTCTCACACTTTTCCTATACCTATCTACAACCCCTATTGAAGTTAATATCCATTAAATGAAATCTCTGAAATCATTGTAGTCTAGTAAGTAGTATGTTGTATTATTGGACGAGAACTTGTGAGTCTCTCTTACATCTCGAAAAAATAAAAGATATTTCTTTCGCGACCACCATTCAGCAGTTTTCTCACAATAAGTCTGAAAGTACAATAAATGCCATGAAAATTAGGATAAAATTAGCACACACAACATTTTTAGTGTGAGAATCTAGGTAGTAATCCTGGTTAAAGGGATGGGGTGGTTAATTATGTAACTAAGTAAGTAAAAATCTTCACGTGCCTGCCCATTACACAATGAAATGTAAGGGTAGACTTAGTTACAGAGATGTCACTCCGATTCCGTTTAAGTTGATGATAATCACGCTTTCTATTTAAGTGAGATTGACAGTGAAGCAGAATTCCACCTCAGTCCTAGATCTTTTAGGTTTTAATTTAAATACACATTTTTAATAGAAATTTATCAATCATCACACATCGACTTGTCTTGTGTCATGCTGCAAGCATATTGAATATAAAATTTCAACGCAATATTTATTTCTTGGCGTGTTTTGCTTTCTTCAGCAAACAACTCCATTAAATTTCTGGTTTTGCTAATGATTTCGTTTGTTTTTGGTTCAGTAAGACTTTTCCTTCCTACTTTACCAGTTTCTTTTAATATTTGATAATTAAGTTTACGCACAATCATAATTCATTCATACATGGAGATTAGAGAGAAAGAAGGCAGGCAGGCAAACATGAGGAGAAATAGAAGAGACTTTTTTCGTTCTACTTGTAAAATATATTCTACATAGTAAAGCAAGTAGTTAAAGCTTGTTTTTGTTGTCCATGCGTCGTCTTTAACGAAATTTTATTATGATTAAATTGAATTGGCTAATGTTAAACATATAAGACATACAGGCCGACATACATAGAAATAAGAAGATGGAAAGACAGAGAGAGAGAGCGGGAGCAGCAGGAGAATCAAAATTTCCAAACACCGTTTAACAACAAGATTGTCCAGATTTAAGAGGAAAAAAAAGAAATAAAATAAATAAAGAAGTGAAACATCTTAACTGTAAATACGAGTAATTCAATTAAAAAAAACATATTTTTTTTTTATAAAATTATACAAAAAAAAAACAATTTTTAACAACCAAACATTGATGTTGCCTAAGAAGTTGATGACGTTTATTGTAAGACCGCAAAAAATATTTCCAAAGAGAAATACAAGTCAATGTAATTAAATTAATAAGAAATGTTAAGGATAAAATATGTTCTCTTTACTTCTGTTACAAGGCCTGTGACCTTTGATAGAAAATAAAATAAATGATCCCTCCCTCTCTCTCTCTCTTAGAAGAGAAAACTAGAGATATATATGAATAATCCTCTATTAAGTATTTAAAATTAAAATTCAGCTGGTCATGGTAGAAATACTAAAATAAACTACAACTCCATTTCAAATATGTATAGCACTTTAACATGTTCGAAAATATACATATTTATGTATGTATGTACGTATTGTTTATAGTGTAGAGTCATATCCATTGTAGGAAGGAAAATGCCATAGAAGTACTAGTTAGTGTATGTAATTATCAACACTCTTGGTTATAGTTCAGTGGTTTAGAACGAAGCCAAGTTGAAGTTTTAACTCATCAAAAGCAAAAAAAAAAAAAAATGAGAATCAAGCAACGTACTCAACAATGAACCCAAAAAAGGCACAAAGGAAGAGACAGAAACAAAAACAAAAAAAAAAAAATACAAATGTAATCTAAAATAAAGTTCCCCTAGGCAAAAAGAAAACACTAAATTGATAATAATTGTAACAAGTGTTTACACTGGCAGCGTATATGTATCATTCAAACTGATTAATTGCAAGGTTTTAAAGAAGTTAAGAGGAAACTCGACTAATAGGATTGGTTCCTATTAGCCGAAACTTAAAAAGCCCAAGTCAGAATTCTAAACGCGTGAGGATTTATCCATTTGTGTGATGACTGAATGAAGCGCGGTTTCAGTTTATTTGCCTCTAGTGCAGAGGTGTTGGGAAAGCGACAACAGCGAGAGTTTAATCAAATTAATATAAATATCAAAAAATCTTTGAAATGTTCTCAATAGAAAGAAAAGATTAATGGACCTTGAGATTTTTTTTTTTATAAAAGTATGCTTTCTAGCCTAACTAACTGGGCATTCCTTCCAACACAGGTATTAGCCAAAGCTAACAACGAGGAAAGAATAAGGTCTTCTGCAATTGATATAATGCCATTCGATCCTAGGTTAAATAAGAGAAACACTACATATTATTAACGGTAAAATTACAATTTTCAAAAGCAGGAACTTGGAGCAGTACAGCTGCTACTAGGTTAGAGGACGTGTACTTGTCAATTAAGACAAGTACAGTACCGGGAGGTCGAATTGATCCATTGTACAAACAGCTGCTACTAACGCTTCAATAAAGATTGCAATGACAACAACTGTATCATGCGCGAACCAGACGGCATATTTATTACAAGACTCTGCTAGTGTGAACACTTTACAAAAGTGTGGCACATTTGTTAAGTTGTAAATATTTCCAGAGTATATTTTTTTAACAACAGCAACAATTATTACTTTATTATTGTATTGTTATATGAACGGAATTGTGGCTGATCATAGTGAAAAAGAAAAAAAAGAGTCAAAATAAAACAAGACTCACAACAAGGCAACGACTCTGTTGACAATGATGATGATGGTGATGATGATGATGAAGACGCTGTTGGTGGGAATTGAACTTTCTATACATCCGACCGAGCGACCCACCGAACGATTGTCTGTTTATTTATCTTTTTCTTCCTTAACACAAAAGCGGGAAGAATATTTTCGTTATTTATTGCCGCTGTAGATCGGCACAGAAACAGTAGAAGAAAGAAATGCATTTCTTCAGGCATTTTGAACTGAAATTTCAAGTGGCATGAATTGTGGTGGGAATATTTCCATTGGGAAAATGTTATACATACATACAATATACATTTGCATGCAGTCATGCATGCATGATAAAACGATATAAAGTTAGAGATAAGACAATGATTTAGATGTTTTATTGTTGGTGGCAGTGGAACTAATGTTGATTGTGAAAATACGAGTAGTTGTATTGATGATGCTGATGATCATATTGTTGTTGCTGTTGTTGTTATGTAATATAATACAAGTGAATTTTTTTTGTTTTGCAAGTTCTGATCAATGATCTTACAAGATATTATTGTAATATAGCCAAACAGATCATGGCTAAGCATATATGCATAAGCCAAACCACAATTGTCTGTCTGTTACGCACGAAATATTATACAATATATTATGTAAATTATTATGATTAAAGCCGACCTTTTACACAATAATTCTTCAATAATATCTACACAATGATTATTTACATTAATGAATTAAATTTGAATACAAATAAAATAGAAAATTATATCAATTTAAATATTGTTTTCTACTTACAGATCTCCTTTAAGCGAACACTATGGACACGGGTAGTGTTATAAGTGAACCCATATCGGCTGCACATCGTGCTTTTGCTAAACAAAAATCCGCTTCAATGGTAAGTTGTGAAAGAAGAGAACAAAAAAAAAAATGCAAATATTACTTTCCAAATATTATAACTAATAATTTTAGCAAAATAATATTATTTATGACATACAATAATCAAAATAATAGGAATAACTTTTCTAAAATGCAAGTTATTGCATATGTAGACTCTATTGGTGACCTTAATTGAGACTCTAGCTTGACAATTTTCTGACGAATTTTGTCTTTCTAGACTTCAATTCTGAAGAAATTTGCATCCGTTGTTTACTTTGCAAAGTTTATAAACCGAATTTGAAGATTTTGAAACAAAAAAAAATGTTTCAAGCCGTACCACTGTGCGGCATGTAGGTGTTTATACACTGCCCATGTAAACTCATTTTAATATACGTACACGTACAAACTAAATTATTACCATTAAATATTAATCTAATGGTAGTATGGTAAGCATTTTTAAAACAATAAAAGGAAAACAGTTTTTTTTATTATGAAAATATTTTCCCAATTATTTTGTAACACTCAAATTTGATTTGATACACTATAGTGTTAAAGAAAATAGCCAAGATTACGTTTCTGTATTCGTATTTTACTGCGATTAAAACGATGAAAATTTCAGTTCATTTAACATGAATATAACAAAATTAACTAAAAATAACTGTAATCAACAGAAAAAAAAAACACTTAAACAAACAAACGAAATCTCAACATTGATTTACAAAATAACAATAACAACAATTGCGTTTATAAAATATTTGGCAACGTGCTTTTAAACTACACCTTAAAACATCTCTTTAATGCCTCAATAATTACTTTCGCCATAAAAACAAACGTTTTTTCTTCTTCTTTATTCATTAATGCTCGTAATTATTTAAGTTTTTGGCATTTTAGCGTCTGTTTTGTTTTGTTTTATTTTTTTCACCAAATTTTCATGGTAATACTTGGGCTACTACAATAAAACACTTGATGTGTGTATTGGGCACAAACCAAAACCACCAAATAAAATAATTAAACAACAACAATCGTCAGACACCCTTTCTACACCCCCCCAAAATTGTAAAAAAAGGAAAAGAAAACAAAAAAAAAAAAACATTTTTCATAATGTAATTCACTGTCTATTGTTTTGGAATAATTAAAACCTAAGGAGTAGGAGGGAAGAGGAAGGGAGGGAGTATAAATTTAAAAAAGACGATGATTTCTGTCTGTTCAGTTTCGGTTTTAATTTCTTGTTGGCAAAATACCCAACAGAAGACAACAAACATGTTTACTTATTATTTTAAGGTTCAAAACAGTTCATTTAATTCATTATTACTGTGAATTTACGTAAAAAACTAGGTACCTACATATGTACATATGTTTGTATGTGTTAAGATCATTAATTAACTCTTGGTTTTTTTCGTACTCGTATTTTCAACACAATAGTCTACGCATGCGTGCAATTATAGTTAAGCACAGTTAAAACGAACATATAAATAATCATGTATGTATATTAAAATAACATTAGCACCCGAATGGATGTAAAATTGTTCGTCAAAGCCTTTATTAACTGTATTTATTCACCTGTTATTACCGTGTACAAACTTTTTTTAATTTTGGTTCAACAATTTTGTTTTTTTTGTTTTTTTTTCATATGATTTCCTTTTTTTTATTTGTAATTTTTTTTTTCGTATATTTACTTTAATTATAATACAGTCGAACTTCCCTATAATGAATCTTGACGGGACCAGAAAATCACTTCATTATATAGAAACTTCATTATACAGAAATTATATTTTTCCCCCACTTTTTGTTTAAAATAAATCAATATCCTCAAAAAGGCAGGTTCGAAGCCTTTTGCGTTTAGTGCTCAATTGCTCGTCTTCTAGAATTCCAAACTGCCTAGCCACATCTTTTTTTTTAATCCTTCTTCAACTTTATTAATAATTTTTTTCAAGAGAAATGCTACTTCGCTGCGTCATTTCCGATCACTGAACACCGGCAACTGATGTCAAAATTGTTATTGATGTGGCTTTCTTCTTTTTTTTTCTTCTTATTTTCCTCTTTTGGGAATCCCCTCATTATATGTGCCATCTTTCTCGGTACACACAGTTAGTATGCGTAACAGAAAATTGTTTGAAAAATTCATTATATGGAGACAAAAACGCATGTGAGTCAAAATTACACCTGCAAAATTGCTTCATTGTATAGAAAACTTCATTATATGGAAATTCATTATAAGGAGATCAAAAACAATGAAATTGGAACGGAAAAAGTTGTGTGTTTGAAATCAATTCATAATAGGGAGAGCTTCATTGTATAGAAGTTCACTATAGAGAAGTTCGACTGTATAATATTTTTGTTTAACAATTATTGACCGGAAAAAGATAATGAATTTCATATAAAAATAATGTATACAATATATGTATAGAAAATCATTCATTATTCATGTTTAAATTTCATTATTGAAATCATAAAACGTAGAGAAACTTTGTATGAAATGAATTAAAAACTTGGAAGATTTTTTTATAAGGATTATTTAATAACTTTAATGTGTTAATAAAAGTTCTTTTAATTAAAAAAAGTTCTTAGTTTCTCTGCTAAGAATTTGGTAAAATGATGTCATTAAAACTTTATATTGACAAAGACATACAAATTTTATATTCTCTCCCGGTTTTTATGGTTAACTTTTAAATGGCTGTTCGTTACTAAAATATTCAAGGTCAAGTTCATCGTTTTTGTCTACAATAGTCAAATAGGGTAGTTGGGCACAAATAAAAATGACTGCCAACCAAGAGGATAGACACATATCGGCATGTGACCCATATCAATTCAATCTTTTAATTCTCCTGGCACTTGCTGCATGTATCCCAACTATATACACATTGTAGCCTAAGGTGTCCCTAATAAAACCTAATTAGTGGTATATTCCAAATAAATTTGCAGTTTGAGAAATTGGGCTTGAGAAATTTACTATGTTAACAGTGTCTGGCTAGGATGATCGATATTGTTACAGGTATCCTTCTATATACGCATGATATCAAGGATTCGAAAACAGATTTCCTTATGGGCGGGCTTTACTTGGGACCGGATATATAGGCGTCGACACTAATACAAGTTATCGTACAAAAAAGTGCAAGTCATCATCTAAAAAATGCAAGTCATCAACTAAAAGCACGTAAATCATTAGAAGCCAAAAAAATGCAAGTCATCTACCAAAGAAATGCAACTTGCGAAAAATACAACATTTTGTTAGATCTATAATATATAAGTGCATCTTATTAACTAAATGAGAATTATTAAAATTTTTAAGTTCATTTCCCCACAATTTCATTTTTTATCCTAATTTGACCGAAAAGTTAGCTTCATCGCCTATATCTTCGGTCCCAAGTAAAACTTTTTGGAATCCTGTGTCTATCCAGCCCACTAGGTTCACTTCCACCTAAGTCCATTTGTTATCCGATTTTTCCGGATTCATATAGAACGCATTTTTAGTTGCTAATTTTACTACAACTCCGGTCCCACTTAACACCCAACCGTAAGAAAACCTGTTTTGGAATCCTTGATGCCATGGCTATCCGGCCTACTAGGACCGAGACTAGGTATATTTCTCCCACAAGTCTATTTTTAGTCTCATTTATACAAAGCACTTTTTATTTGCTCATTTGAAGAAATCAATTAGCTTCGTCGCCTATATCTCCGGTCCTAAGTAAAGCTGTTTTCGAATCCTTGATACCATGGATATATAGTGAGATACCTACAGCAAGTTCCATTTTTCCACAATACCAATCATCCTACCCAGACATTTTTCGGGGCCATTCATTACAAGTACCTTGTTCTTGTTTACAAATGAAAGATTGCTGGAACATAATCTGCCGTATAACTTTAAATATTAAAAAAAAATTTAATGATGCAGCAGTATGTGAATTAGGCGAATAAAAAACTAAACAAATGTCAATAACGTTGTGCATGTTAATTAACACGTAATGTGTTTTAAATACACAGAATTTTGCCCTTAAATGGAACAGACAATTTAAAGTATAGCGCTGCCAGCCAAAAAAAAGGCAAATATCTGCGCGTAACAAACATAAACGTAAGCTCAAATTGAATAACAACAATAACTCAAAACACATAACAAAAAGTGGAAATATTCGGCGAGTCACTTGTGTTTTTGGTATGATGATCACGTATTTTGTAAAGCTTCTAAAATAAAAAACAAAAATTAAGAAGCAAAAAGCTTTAAGCTACATAAAGAAAAGCTTTTGTTTATGTTTGACATAAGAACGGAAGATGGGAGACAACTAAATATGTCTCATGCCAATACACAGCCAACCGCTAAACAGGCAAAACAGCTGTAATATTTTCTTAGTAGAGTGTGTATTATTACGTAGTGTGTGATAAATAATAATAAAAATTAAGTTTACTTGTATACGACGGCAAGTGTAAATTTTGTTTACAACGAATAAGAAGAGCAGCAAAAGAGTGTAATTGCAAGACTGAATTAAATAAGAAAAATCGAAAAGGTAAGTGCTCTTTAAACACACACATTTTTATTCATATGTTTTCTATTGCAATTGCAAAACATACGTTTGTAGTTGTAAGAGAGAGACACAATAACAAAAATGTGTGTTTACACGTCGTATTTTTTCCTAGTTTCTGTAAACATACGGTCATCAAATTACTGTAAAGACATTTGATTTGTTTGTAAATATTAATTAAAATTGCGGTTATTGACAGTTAATATTTGCCAAGTGTGTGTGCCTTTGGAAATCTGTTTCCTTTAGAATTGGTTAATAAGCTAAAAATAACATATCAAATGTTTTTAAACAGTGTGACCCATTCATTATGTTTGGAAAAATTTACTTGTTTTTTTTGTATTTTTTATTATTATTAATCTGGTTTTTGTTTTGTTGGTGTTAAACTGTATAATCATTTTTCTCTGCCGCTCGTGTCTTCTTTATGTACGACGTCAACGTCAACGTTTTTCTGCTGCCCAATACATGCTACATACACAAATAAACGTCACATAATTTCTTGCTGTTTTTTGTTTGTTGTTGTTGTTGTTGGTGACGTTTAGATAATAAACGAAGAATAATAATAACAAAGTGTAGTAGCAGCTATTATTACTTGTAGTAGTAGTTGTTGTTGTATTCAGAAGAAAAAGAAGAAAAATAAAAAGCTTTGCAATGAAACTACCAGTGCTTAGTTTGTTTTCGGCTTTACGCCAGTCATTGCTACAACAATCCACAAAATCTTTGATTACTAAACCCGCCAATCAACTAGTGAAACAACAACAGCGTTTACACCACTGCTCAACAATGTTACCTCGTATACCCTTCTCCAGTGATTTCTTTTTCCGTCAGGTAAGTGAGAATTTTTAACGGAATATTTTATGGTTTATTAATCTGTATTAATTTTCAGTTGTTTGATACGGAGAGTTCTACTTATACCTATTTATTGGCTGATATAAATGCTAAGGAAGCTATTATTATCGATCCAGTGTTGGAACAGGCCAAACGTGATGCTCAATTGGTTAAAGATTTGGGTTTCACTCTGAAATATGCCGGTGAGTAGAATACAAATTGCAAAATTCTCACACGCGCTGTCTAATTATTAAAGCCGTACATAAGTACTGGAATATTTTTGTTTTTTTAATCAATTTTAATTATTTTTATCGATATACCTATGATGGTGTTATTTGTTATCATCGATATCACCATATTGTGTCTTTAAATCAGAAATGGGCAAGAGCGTAAATAAGTGAATGAATGAGTAAATTAATCCGTGCCTCAACTAATAATTGAATAGAATTATGAAAATGGCAAAACATACAATAAAACAAAGATAAAATATTATAAAAATACACAAAATAAATAAACAATAGATGCCGTCGAGTAATTTAAGCAAAAAATTCTAGGATTACCTCATACAAAAACTAATGATCATTTAGTTAAAAGTTTAGTTTTTTTTATAATTTTTTCCCCTTTAATTATTGTAATTATGGCATTTTTTTAAATTAAACTACAAGTGTTTTAAGTAAAACATCTTTTTTTCTCTTTTATGTAATTCCAATATGCCATAACACAAAATTGGTAGCCATAGAAATATTATCTACAATTTGTAATTGATATTTTATATACCGTACATACATACATACAAATGTATGTACATAACTAATTCTCAAATTATAACAATGAAATGAAAATGACAAATTTGCTCGTGCATTTAAATATAATTATTTGGCACATCTTTCCTCTCACAATCGAATTGTATTATCGATTACTTATTAGCTATTTGCATGTTGTCATGTTATCTAACTTAATATCTTAATAAATTGTTATACATACAGAGCTTATTGTCAAAAAAAAAATTGAGTAAATCTCTTTAAATGATTGTTTCCTAAAGAGAAAAAATCAATGTTATATAAATTGTGTTTAAAAATCTTTAAATATTTATAAAATATTGTAAAATTTTTAGGACTATTAGCATAATATGGCCAAAAAATTAATTAAGTATAGGATTGGTGTATTGTTACCCTAGACAATGCAATGACTCAGAGCTAATTAATAAATGCCAGATGACCCAGCTTGGATGAACAACACATAGGCTATGCCCCTCAGATTAATTTGAAAACCAGCCTGAGAGTTTAATGAAGCTGTCAACTGATATGATTCCGAGAAACAATAGCTCTTTTACGGAAGCAATATAGATGGACTGAATCAAATGACAGAAGTCTTAGCTATAGACGGACATTGGCAACAAATTACACTAAAATCGTTACAATACTACCTAAACCAGATGGAGTTTATACCTTAGAAAGATAGAAATATTAATTTTGATGAGATTATCTAAGAGCTCTTAAGTTAAAAATAACTCAAAAATTTAACTTCGTTGTGAGAATTCTTTTCAAATATAAAATTCCCCAGCTAACAAGCATGCAATACTAATCTTTATCATACTCCTGCAATTTCAGTTAATACCCATATGCATGCCGATCATATTACCGGCAGTGGCTGGCTGAAACAGTTGCTACCCGGTGTTCAATCGGTTATATCTGTTGATAGTGGTGCTAAAGCTGATCTTCATATACATGAAGGTGATAAAGTGCAATTTGGTCGCCATGCTATTGAGACTTTGGCTACACCCGGTCATACTAATGGTTGCTTAAGTTATGTTATACACGAACAAGGCTGTGTCTTTACCGGCGATACATTATTAATTAGAGGCTGTGGTCGTACCGATTTCCAGGAGGGCAATTCACAACATTTGTATGAAAATGTTCATCAGAAAATCTTTACTCTACCCGATAACTATCGCATATATCCAGCCCATGATTACAAGTAGGTTTTAAATATGAAAACATTTTTAAAAAAAATTGTTTTGATTTCTTCTTTTTCTGCAGAGGTCAATTGGAAAGCAGTGTTTGGGAAGAAAAACAATATAATCCTCGTTTAACAAAATCTTTGGAAGAATTCATTGACATAATGGATAATTTAAATTTGCCTTACCCGAAGAAAATCGATGCCTCTTTACCTGCTAATCGTGAATGTGGCGTTTATGCTATACCCAAGGAACAATGATGAGTTAGGATAACTAAATTTGCCTGCAACTGTATTGAAATGACATTAAATTTTAAACTTTATAGCCTTAATTAAAATCATATATTTTTATAACAAATATATTAAATAAAATAAAATATTATTTAAAGAAAATTTTAATTTGTTTATCTATTACTTGTAATGTATTTAATAATGTTATCATTTCTCTGTATATTTAGTAAACAGAAATTAATTTCATTTTATTGATATTCGTTTTAGACTATCTTAAATCCAAAAGGTTGTAATAGCTCCTGTACCAAATATAGTTTATTACACGATAATTTAAATACGAAAGCCTTAGCTAATATTGACTCGAATGTTAGTACGAGTATTCCACATTGTGCTACCACAGGCCGTAGACGAAAGGGTACATCCTTGGGTGGTACATTATCTTCACGCTCCAGTCGTACAGAATCTAAAGAATTGCGTTCAGCTTTGCAGGATCGTGAATCTGTTATACAAAACCTGCGCATACAATTGTGCTTAGGAAAATTGCCACGCCCCAGTGGACCGCCCTTAAACGATGCTGATAAACCCGCCGCCGAACAGAAATTACAAAAGTTGAAGACGGAAGCCGAGAATAAAAAGATAAAAATCAGAAATTTGAAAAGCGCTTTGGAAAAGCTCGATATAACAGAGTAAGTTTGTTTCTTTTGGTTGAAAATTCTTGGCAAAAGCAAGCATTTAACTGAAAATATGCATGTATCTCTACTATAGTAATATAGATGTTCGAATTAGACAAGCAGAATTGGAATATGCTTTGGGACGTGAAGAATTGCAGTTATTATCGATTGTAGAAGAAGCCAGAGCTTTACAAGCAAGATTAGAGAAATCCAAATTGGAACCTCAAAGTCTATTTAGGTGAGCTCTTACCCGTTATTAGATTTGAAAGAAAATATAATCATTTAAATGAAATCTTTTTTATTTATATCAGCGTACTTAACAGCGGTGTAACTTTGAGTTTACATGCTGTTCAAGCCACAACTGGACGATGGGCTGCTCAAGAATTGCCAGAAGCATTTGGAGTATTCTATGTTGAGTGGGCTTTGGAAGGTGATGGTTTATATAAAGGCGATCGTATATTAGAAGTCAATGGTAAACTGGTTACCTGTACAACCAAAGATGAACTACAAAAACTTGTGGGAAACACTGGCAAATGCCAAATGGTGGTGCTGCGCAAAAAGCCAGCCGCAATACCACAAAAACAACTGGATCAGGAAAAGGAAAATAATATGCGTTTGCAGCATAGGATCTCATATTTGGAAGAACAAGTCAAAGAACTACAATCTGTCAAGCAGAATCAACAACTGGAAAAACAACAACAAACGCCAACACAAACACAATCCCAACAACAGCACTCAACGCAAGATAGCACACAACAAATGCATTGCGGTAGCAATGGTCATGTAACCAGCATTAGTATATCTTCACCACCCTCCACACCACCTGATAAACCTTTAATTTACCAAAGGGGCAACTACATTACAACACTAGTGGGTGGCAAGCCCATAGAACTATTGGGAGATGATTGCACACCAGAAAACAACAATAAACATCATGGATTAAGTAAAAGCAAATCGGCTGCTCATATTACGAAAACTCTAATAAGAGAGAATAGCAATCACGATATCAATGTTATGATATCAAATAAATCCTTGTCAGCTTCTAAAATCTCAGTCAACAGTGATTCTGCGTTTATGTCACAACAATCTCATAAAAGAGATAAGGAAAGACATAGAGATCGGGAACGTGAACGCTATGAAAGATCACTATGCAAAGCACAAATTCTGGCTCGTAGTGTGGAACATCTTAATCATCATAATATGTAAGACAATGACAAAGTAAAGTATTCTATTGTACGTATAATACCATGTCTTCTTTCTTTTTTTTTACAGATCTCTTGATCGGCGCCGAGATACGCCACGTGGTACTGATGTTCAAACTTTAAGAGCCCGTTTGCCTTCCGATATGCGTAGCGTAAAATCATTGGATTTCGATAGTGAAAACGAAAATACACGAACGAAAACACGACCAAAACAATGTGACGCAGTGACGGAAGTGCGAACTGTAAGACCTACGCCACCCAAGAAGCCTCTAAGGCTTTCGCTGCAACGAGCACAAAGTCTGCAGACAGTTGAGCTCAGCTCAAATCCTGACTTTGATCGTAAGCGTCCCATGAAACGTGCTCACATCAATCACAATATGAATAGTCCAGCTCAGAACGGTGAACACCATATTGAAAGCAACAATATTCTCATAGAGAATTGTATGGCACATCCGTTGCCAGCACCAGCTATGCATACGTCATCTTTGGGACGACATCGGCACAATATATGAAAATTACTGAATAATCTCTTTCGTTTACATGAAGAGATTTAATTCTAAGTATTCTATATGAGCATACAAAACATATATACATACATGTGTACATAAATATAAACAAAGATGCTATAAATGATTTATGAAATCTTCAAATAGATTTTAAGTTTTATAAATATTTCAGTGTAATTTTAAGTCGTTAATTAAAATTTAATAATTGTTTTAGTTTAAATACATGCATATTATTCTAAATTATGTATGTATGTGCATATGTAAGTAATTAATTTTAATAGATTTTAATTTAATTGTAAAATGTTTTCGACTGGTGTCAAGCAATATTAAGAACAACAAAAAATACAATACAATAATAGATACTGATTACATATATTAATATTTTTAAATAGAATGTTTAAAAAAAAAACAATTGTGGATTTTATTTATGGAATCTAAAGTTTTACTTACTATATCAAAGAGGCAGATATAGAGAGCTTTTGCTGTAATATGAGAGAAATTATCGCAAGATGGTACTACTGGTTATGGATAAAACTCTATTACAATATAACAATAAATACTGACAAGGGAAGATGCATTGAAGAGCGGAAACCTGGTGGAACCTCTTCTGGAGCACTTCTGCGATCACTTGATCAGATGCAGATTTGAATTTTGCTGGCATTTCACCTCCATGATAGAATATGAGAATTTGCAGAATCTCCAGTCTATTATGGCCCAGAATTGACTGTCCTAGAACGGAATTTGGGAAAATGGCAAAGGAATCTATAGGATCCTAATAGGTTTTTTGGGCGAAGTATGCTGTGTTGAGGACAAGGTCTAGAATGTGGGACAGGTGGAGGCCCAGCATTCAGAGGCAAAGACTCGAGATATCTTAAGCGGGAGATTTATATCCATGGCTCAAAAATCGGGGAAGGATGGGCTGTGATATATTTATTAAGGATTTGGCAAAGGAATCTATAGGATCCTAATAGGTTTTTTGCCGAAGTATTCCATGTTGAGGACAAGGTCTAGAATGTGGGGAAGGAGTACACCTTCTTTCTGTTGAGTAAGTGGTAATGTGGGACAGGCGGAGGCCTAGAATTCAGAGGCGGAGACTCGAAATTCTTCAGCGGAAGGATGGGCTGTGATATATTTATTAAGGATTCTGATGTTAAACTTGCTTTAAGAGTGCCGGACTGCCTGACCACTTTGAAGGCGCATTGCTTCTTGAGCGGCTGGATTTTTCCTACAAATCTCTTGATGTATTTAGAAAACCAGGCTGTAATTAAGTTTCAAAGGAACGCTTTTTTTGACGACCGTCCTTGGCCATGAATGTCAAGGATTTCTCAGAGAATTTACGAATCCCTCAAACTTAACGTTTATATTGCGCCGAGACACTGGAAAATTGTTGCAAATGAATAAGGCCAGTATAGAGTTCTGAATTTCCGACATGTTACAGAGCATGTAACATGTTGTCTCAAGTAAACTGAGTATTATCCTTTCGTTTTACAGGGAAGCTCAATCTCGTATGTGCAATAGATAATTTGGTTATGTTTGCTCAAAAACAATATTGCAGGTGTTAAGTATAAACTATTCACTGGCTATAAAACAAATACAAAGGGAAGTGGAAGTGATAAAAAGGAAAATTTATAGGCCACAGCGAAAGAACTAAAACCTTCGAACATCTGTGGAAGAAAAATGGCCCAAAGAATGTAATGCTTCTAGTCTTTTATTAGAGAGCTTTAAAAAGATAAGAAAGAAAAATTGTTCATGCACATACTTTCATTTAATTTTAATAGTCATTAAACGGTCATAAGTACGTGCTATTAGCGCATTAATGAAGCATCTTTAATGAGATGAAAACTTTAATTCTGAATACTACAAATAAATTATAGAGTGTGTGTCGAATTTTAAATACATTTCTGAACGTGACTAAGCAAAAATACTCACGTAATTGCATTGATTTTGAAAATTTAGAATACAAATACATTTACCGACATTCTACGCTAATTTCAAAAGTGTAAAACTTGATACCAGAGAAGTTCTAAAAATTCTGCTAAGAATTTGTATATTGCCACTGGGGTTTTATTCGATTTAGATTACATTGTAATTCTTTATATACATATGTATATAGGTATGTTTGTTTATCTTAAAAACTTCAAAAAGTTTTAATTTTTATTTTGATGTTAAAAAGCTTGAAAAAAGGATTATAGTTCGCATGCAAATGTAAAGGCGTTTCTGAGCAATTAGCGGGCCTCATCAAAAGTTTGTAAACTGAAGGAAACTGTTCCATCTAACATGAAAATAAGCTTAGCCAGTGTATCTAAGTACTGTGGGATGTAAAAATGGGCCGTACGCTTTAAAAAACTTGAGAAATTTCTGGGACAAGAGATATATCAAATAGCAATCCAACGAAAAATCGAAAAACTCAGATGAATTAGGTATATGATACAAAAACCTCTTGACGACATAGCCCTAACTACATTAGATTGAAATCCACAAGGTAACCACTGAAAGGCAAAGCCCTTTAGCTATCATGAGAAGAATACCGTTATACAAACAAGTTGCTACTAGAGTAAGGTAGTAGATGACAAAATTGGACAGTATTTATCGAGTTCCTATGCTCTTTATATCTCTGGTCCCAAGCAGTAACAGCCTAAGTAGGAAAAGCGCTTTTTATATAAAGAAGTGTTGTTGAAAAAATCTATTGAATTATACGGGCAAGGATACGATCTAAAACGATAACCAAAGCCTGATTTGTTATGCTTAGGCACTTATTATAAATATAATGAGGCTTCATTACGTCATAGGTCATAGATGTTTTACGATCTAAAACGATAATCAAAGTTTGATTTGTTATGTTTAGGCGCTTATTTTAAATATAATGAGGCTTCATTACGTCATAGGTCATAGATGTTTATAAGGCCGTAAGATGTTTATAAAATTTCGTAATTTTTGTCATATCTTTAACCTGTCATATGTTATTGAAGATTCTTTTTTCAATTTCTTTAGTATGATTCGTTGAAATAACGCGCCCCATATTTCTGCAGGTTATAAACAAGTATTTGATTGCATATTTCCTCAGGTGGTTTATAAAGCGTACGGCTTATGCAATAAAATTTTCTTCTACGAACAGCGGCTTTCACGTCTATAACATCTGTTGAGGTCAAAAGCTGTTCATTAAATGGTTGGCACCATAATATTTGAAGAATTCTTCTATAGGGTGTTTTTTATAGAGGTATAGAACTTTAAGTTGCAATAAAACAACGATGGATTATTCGATTGACATGAATTTTATTTATCCGAAAGATAATCTTGTGGCAATACATTTTAAATATGATTTCTGGCATATGACCGCCACGGCTGGCGCGGATGTAGTCCAATCTGGACGTCCAATTTTCGATGACTTTTTCCAACATTTGTGGCCGTATATCGGCAATAACACGGCGAATGTTGTCTTCCAAATGGTCAAACGTTTGTGGCTTTACCGCATAGACCAATGACTTTACATAGCCCCACGGAAAGTAGTCTAGCGGTGTTAAATCACAAGATCTTGGAGGCCAATTCACAGGTCCAAAACGTGAAATTAGGCGGTCACCAAACGTATCTTTCAATAAATCGAAATAAAATTGCACTACTTGCAAGCGTTGTTCAGGCGTGAGTCTATTCATGATGAATTGCCAAACCAAACTGAGAACAAATCACTTGACAGCTGTTAGATCGATCGCCATCTCGAAAAGTAATGGCAACTTAAAGTTCTATACCTCTATAAAAAACACCCTTTATAACAAGCCAAGTCTCGTATTGGTAGATAGATTTCGTAATGAAAATGAAAGGAATTTAAAAGAATATTGATTTCAGAATCCATTACGTGCAGCATACTGAATGTATTTCGTTGGAAGCGTTATGGAAACAGCTTTAGAATTTTTCAATAATAAAAATGGGCATTGAATCACAAAAATTTCTGGCATTATCGTTAAAAAATTATTTTTAATTTTTTTAATTTCTTTTTTTGTTTTTAAGTACTAGTACTTCGGCTGTTTGTTGTATTGGGTGCTTTTAAATTTTTTGTTTGTTTTTTTTTTTGTTATAATTTTGAGTATGAGATAAAAATAAGGTGAGTTTTGTTGTAAGCTTTTTAACTGCAATACACTTTTGTTCGCTTTGGAACGGATTAATGCGACTGGCTGGCTGGCTGGCTGAGTATTTGATCTAAAGAATGCTGTCCCATTACCATAAGAGAACAGTTGGTTTTTAGCTGCTGAAATAAATGGTTGTATTTTGAAAGTGATCCGTACACAATTATTATATCAAAACGTAGTTTTTTTATACAAAATTTAATTCTAGTAAAAAAAAAAACAAATAATAATAATAAGGCAGTAAAAGTAACAACAACAACTTAAAATAATAATCATAAAAAACAAACCAGAGAACAGATACGGTAAGTTAAAATGTATATGTACACTCGTAGATACAATTTAAATTAATTTCTTTGCAATAAGCAAGATTTAAATTAGAAATAAATAAAAAACAACAACAAATGAAAATGGGGGGGGGAGGAAAATCGAAAAAATATCGAAATATTTTTCGTATACCAGTTCCGTACTACATACAGTTAAAAATCTGTTATAATCGAAAATAATCCAAAAAAAGAGTTAAACTTTTTGCCGATAAGCAATTTCGTGGTTTAATGAAGGCCAATTGAAGTAATAAAAACCTTATTATTTTATTTTTGAATATTTCCAACCTTGTTAACGAAACATGATTTTGCGAGATTATCTCGTTTTTTTTTGTTTTTGCAATTTTATAAGGTTAACACAATAATTGGTGGTGGCTGTTTGCATAAAGGTCTAAACACGTAAATCACAGCCATCTTTTTTTTATTTTGCGATTGGTTTCGGTTATTTAGCATTTAAGCCATATTTCAGTGCGAGTTAATAAAACCGGTTATTTAAATTAAACACTTGCAGTATAAATTGTCAATATCTGTATAAAGAATCTTCTTACCTTTCGAATGAATATAAAATTAACAGACATTTTATGCAGTTTTCAGGACAAAGACAATGGGAATTAAAAATATCAGAAAACACGAATTACATACATACATATGTATGTATGTATTTATGTCGTTATTTAAAATTGGGTTACACACGATTTACTGGCTACAATTACAACAATGACTAGAAAATTGAATGAAACATATTTTGAGGTTTATATATTTTCCAAGTGATGTAGCATTTCAAAGAAATAGGAATAAGTCCTTAGAGCTATAACCTGAAATATAGGCTTAGGCATTCTGACAAAAAAATTATTAGAGAACGCAAGATGGTGTTGGAAATTATGAACATTTTATAAACTATTTTCCCTTGCTTTAGTTATATTTTTAGTTAAAAAATTAAAATATCCTGGCATTTGTATGCCTTATAACGATCCTAAAGATTTAAATTCATGTTCATTTAAGTTTCTTATTCCAGCCTCTGTTTATTGTCCTTTCAGTTCATTTAAAAAGAATAGGTTGAGTTAGACGGCTGTCCCTTGGCCAGTGTTTATGCCCATCATGATCCCACTAATATCAATGTCCCACCTCGGCATCAAAAATTTCCTACAGGATACTATATAATCCTTATTGCAGAGCGTTTAGTCAAAGGCGACGGAAAATGAGAAGAATCTTCATTTCTTCATAGCTTTAGCGGGACGTTGATAAGCAGATACACATCTGCTGCGAAAATCATTCTAGAGAATTTGAAGTCTCTCGTTATGCTCGACAATAGATCAGTGCCCTATAAAAACTGCAATAGTGGGATGGATGGCCAAGCGTTTTAAGAAAATAAATCTTCTTATCCATATTGATTCGCTAGGCTCTTGCAATATTACAAAGGGCAGTCACAAAGCATCTCTATCTGTTTTTACTCTTTGCTTAATTTCAATTTCACTAATTAAGTTTTCCTAGCTAAATTAGTAGTCTGCTATAGTAGGTTCTAGAATGATAGGGTTACCATCTAACGTTTACTAGAAACAACTTCCTCTAATTATTGCTTTGTTGTGTTGCCTGTAGTATTGAAAAATCATGCTCGTAAAGTTCTAATTTTCTCCCGAGAGGTGGCACGGCTGTCTAACCTTCCTATCGCGTTCATTATTAAGCAGGAACTAGTTATTTGGGTCTAAATCAGTGAATAAACGGGAAACTCGGGAAACAAATAGAAAGCATGTTCTAATTTTACCAGTAGACAATGTAAAGATTCCGTATGTCAGTAGCAGTATTGCGCCTTCCGTATAGATGCGGGAAATTCATAAAGACACAATTCTATTGAACCAATCACATGATAAAAATAAACTATATTATGAGACACTTGTGGTCACCATAGACTAGTAAGTAGTTGTTGGCTTCGTAGACGAGGAGTCGATAGTTCAAAACTCAGCTTTGAAAGCTTGAATCGTTTGCAGCTGAACAAGCTTTTCTGCTTTTCTTCTACCAAAAGATTTAGGAATAAATTAATTGCCGTAAAATGCTGCTCAAATCTGTCGTTCGGATTCGACGCTAAACTGTAGCTCATGGCAACAAGGGTGGCGTAAGAAGCCATCTGACTAGTAATAGCCACTTGTATATGAAGGTGAAAAACTTTTACTTTAGTCACCATAGACTAATAAGTAGCTGTTGGCTTTGTAGACGAGGGCTCGAGAGTTCAAAAGTCAGCTTTGAAAGCTTGAACCTTTTGTGGCTGAACCACCTTTTCTGCAATCTTCTAACAAAAGATTTGGGAATAAATTAATTGCCATGAAAAGCTGTTCAAATCTGTCGTTCGGATTCGACGCTAAACTGTAGCTCACAGCAACAAGGGTGGTGTAAGAAGCCATCTGTATATGAAGGTGGAAAACTTTACAATAACAAATAAAAGTTATTGTTTAATATAGTAAGAATACATCGAAATTTATGAGACAATTTTCAGATCTTAATTTCGGAAACTAAATTTTAAGTACATTTCGTATACTTGATGGTGGAGCAAAAAACCTACCAAATATGGTACCTTGAAAAACAAACAACAAAACTCGTTCCTCAAATATAATAAAAAATCAATGTGTATCCAATCAGTTAATGATTTTTTTTCTGTTTAATTACCGTATATACTACATACATAAGTATATATTGTATACAAAACACATTTTCTATAAACACCATGTTTATTTGTTTTATAATTTATTCTATTGAATATTTAAAATATTTCAAATGCAATAATAACGATTCTAATTGGGGGAAGAAACTGAAAAGAGTGTGAGAAAATATTTTGAGAGGAAAAATTAAAAATATGGTTATATGTGACCCTGTGTGGACATTGAAAATAAAAATCAACACTTTCTATTGTTGATAAATATTCCTGAATATAGAATAAGAGAAAAACAAAAATTATAACAGTATTAAGGTTATAAAATCAAAACTGAATTAACAGAAGAGGTCAATAATACAAAAATTGTATCACAAATCGCACAACTATACAAACAAACGTTCACCAACCATTCTTACACCCATTCATACATATAGTTTTAGGTTTTTTATTTACCGCATTACAATTGTAGATAAATCGTATGTCGTATGTCTGTGTATGTAATAAAACTTGATTAAACCTACATACAATATAAACGAGCACGAGATTTTTATAGAGTGTCTGTTTAATATGACACACTCACTTACTTTAATGTCATCAAAAATATTTTTGTTTGATCATTAAAACTATAATCAGGGTAATTCGTTTAAATGCAGGCAAATCTGTTTTATGAAATTAAACAAAAATAAAACATTTCCTATGTATGTATGTAATATGCATTGAAATTTATAACCTCTACTGTAGAACATTTGTAAAACAAACAGATTGTAAATGTAACATTCTGTGGCTATTCAACAACAATTTATGCCATTTCATTGGAATCTAACGTCACTAGTTTAATTTCATTGATAGAAAAAAATATACACATTACATGTCCAATCAACCCACTATACATGCATACTATAAACATACATACTATAGGAAATTTGAGAATGTTTATTAATAAACTACTTTTATTTCATTGAAGGAAATAATATGATATACTATACATACATACATACGTATATACAGTGTTAATGATAATAACAATAATCAAATTTCCTTATTTCAGTAAAACAATGAATTCTTGGCATTTGCTTTTAACCATTTTGGCCGTTTGTACATTGCCATCAGCATTTGCAGCTGAGGTAATTTTCTGTTTTAAATATTTTCAATGATTTTGAATAGGGTTTCATGATGCTAACTAAATAACTTTCTTTTAGAAAAATACACGCATTGAAGCCATTGCTTATGTAGCCAGTCCCAATAACAATCAAGTCAATGGCAATGTAACATTCATACAAAATGCTTGCGGTGAAAATGTTCATGTGCGTGTTTATATTACGGGTCTAACGCCCGGTAAACATGGCTTCCATGTCCATGAAAAAGGAGACTTAACAAATGGTTGCTTAAGCACTGGCGGTCACTTCAATCCGGATAAAGTAAGTATTTTTTTAATCCGAATGCCTAATATCCAACTTTAAAGAATATTTGCTTATCATTTTCTTAATTTATTATGCCTTATCTTTAAGATGGATCATGGTGGTCCCCGAGATGAGGTACGCCATGTCGGTGATTTGGGTAATATTGAGGCCAATGCTGATGGTATTGTTGACACCACCATTACGGATCATTTAATTAGTTTGACCGGCCCGCGTACAATTATTGGACGTGGCCTAGTAATACACGATAATGTTGATGATTTGGGTAAAACAACACATCCCGATTCAAAGAAAACCGGCAATGCTGGCGGTCGTGCCGCATGCGGCGTAATTGGTGTCAAGTAAATATTTTATTTTTTTTAAGAATATTTTCCGTATAATTGAGAAAACTACATTGACATTTAATACTTAATACTTAATAATATTGTAATAATAACAATTAAAATATAAAATTTAACGCCTATATGTGTTTTGTGTATACATTTGTTTGTTTGTTTATTTGTCTACTAAATTCATATGATAATGTCCCCTGGTACAAAAAAAATAGCTTAAAATGGTAAAGTAGCAAAAAGATAATATTTTCTAATACATACATATATACATTCATACAATATACTTTGGTTATATTATATAAACACTTGTTGTATTAATGAACCAGTTTATGTTTTTGATTAAATTGTTAAACAAATTGTTAGTAGTTGGAAAAAGGTAATTATACTGGTAAGGTAAATACTTATTTACATATACATACATATGTACGGGTACATATTATATTTATAAATAATCTAATCAAATCATATCTTTATCTAACTTTTCTAGTTTATTTTGTTGTGTTGTAGCTCGTTCTAGTCAATTTGCATTTTATTTTCAAAACTTTTCATCAATTTTTCTAAACTTCTTTTACAGCCAATATATGTCATTCAACGCAGCACAATTATGCTCTTCATCACCATCACAAAACAATCAACCAACATTCTTTGTACCTCATGACAAACCACAAGATCAAGTTATATATCCGCTATTATCGTCTGGTTATCCATATCATTATCCTTACCCACCCACATATCACTATCCACAACCACATCCCTATTACTATCGCTAAATGTATTGGAAAAAGAAGGATTCCCTAAATCAACCATTAAAACTCCACAATTTTCTTATTCATTTCTTAAATGTCAGTTTGTTTGCGTTGTCTATCTGTACTGTACGTTCGTTCTAAAACCTATTTGATTGCCTTTTTTTGTTTTGTAATAAAATTTCTTTAACAAGAAATCCATATCGTATATATTTTCCAGAGACGTTGATGGCGTATTACCCTGCACCGGTGGTGGTTCAACTGCAATAGGTGCATCCCTATCCCTTTTAATGTTCGTTTTATTTGCTACAATATTGAATTATAATTAAGAATGTTTTATCGAATTATATGCATTTATTAAATATTTTTAGTTATTAAATCAAATAAATCCATCCATTATTATATATATGTGCTTGACATACAATAATAAATATCAGATACATATGTACATATTTAGTTCAATTAGATATGCTGGAAAATTTTTAAGGTAAAATTGAAAATGTTTACAATAAAAATACGATAAAGGGAGTCTATCTACATATATCACCAAGACAATTTGAATTTCCCTGCTTTGAACTGCACCTGTGGGAAGGTAATTGTCAGTTGACGCTTGTCAAAATTTGAACATTTTGCATCGGCAATCAACATTGGGAATAATTTAAGGAGACTATAATGGCAAAAATCTTAAAACCAAGCAACGAATTGCTCCCTCATTTAGATTTGCCTCCACTCATGAAATCACATCATAAAAAACTTTTATTTTTAAGATCTTGACAGATCTCGAAAGATCTTGAAGTCCTAACAAAACTGGAGGAACGTTAGACACAATGTAAAGAGCTCCAAGGAGACACTATTACTCAAAAACCTGTCTTTCATTAAAAATGTCGCGGATTTATTATTATTAACCCACCCACCTAAGGCAGACTAAATACATACATAATTGGCCATTACAACCCTTCAGTCAGGATTACGGCCTAGCTTCTCACACCACTCATGTTGTGTGCGTTAATTTTATACATTAGTGGCGGGACCTACAGTTTACACAGTCGACTCAGAAGGACAGATTTTTTGAGAAGCTTTTCATGGCAATTTTAGTTACTCTCAGAGTTTTTGCCAGAAATCTGCTGAGAGGAAGTCGCTGAGAAATATTTTTTTTCATATTTCGTTTCAATGTCTGACCTGGGATTTGAACCCTGGCCTTGCGTCTAATAAGCGAACACACTACCTACTAGACTACGGCAAACTGCTGCTATTAAAAGGCTTCCATGTGGAAATATCACTTGCTTTGCAACCTAACTTTAACCTGGTGGCATGAGAATATAGTTCGTAATTCTGACTAACGAATTGTAACAAAGACATTATTATGGCTATGATCAATGAACTTTAAAGCTATGAGAAGTCATTTATTTCAATGATTGTTCGAATTATATGTAGATGGTCCTTACATAACCTGTTTCATATTAAAAATTGGACAATTTTTAAATCTAACATAGAACATCTGAAAATAACACGCTAAACGAAAAATTCATCATAATTGCCTAGTGTCAAGTTACTCATCTACTTCATATTTTTTTTTTCTTTCTTATTTGATTTTGATTAATTTTATAGCCATAAATACTTTCCTGTAATAGTAAGCTATAAATTAAAAAATTAATTAATGATTAAATACATTTTGTTTAAAGAATAAATTGAGCAAAAATTATTAACGTATTTTACACAACGTGTATTAACATTTAGTAAGAAACTAAATAAAGAAAGAATGATTTAACTTTTTTAGATTTAATTTACGTTATTTGACCCTATTTACTGCTCTAAATTTCATAATAAATTATTTACCGTTATAGTTCATATATTCATTCTATAAAAGTTCTATTGCTTTCAATTTTAAACGCAACCTCTATAATAACAGGTCAAATTTCATTTTCCAACAAAAATCTTTTTTTTTAATTCACTCTAACGAATATAAGAACAAAATACTTACTCCTACATATAGTACATATGTATATCTATGGTAACAAGCAGGTCATTGACTCCTTCATAATTATTACCAATTGAAAATGTTACAGGTTGATTTAATATACCATTAACATGGCTGTGGTTGGTACTCACTCTCGCACATGATTAGTTTTACGAAGAAATGCTAATTTTGCAGGATTATTTGGCATTTTCATAGGAAATTTACGAACAATGACTCCTAAAATGTGTCAAAAATATACTGCCACGCCCCTCACCCAAACTGAAGAGAGGAAGCGTTAACAACTCATTCCAGAACTTCCGAAATACGGTTTATAACACCGTTGGCTAAAAGCATACAATGACGCGAACATTGAGTATGAGAATTTCTATTTAATTTCAATGTGTATTGATAAGAGTTCAAAGTTGTTTTTGTTATGTTAAGCGCTACTAAAATAATAAAAATACACTAATGATACACTATTGCCTACACTTGTGCTAACTAACTCGGCTAAGTATGTAACATGAACATAAAATTTTTTGTTATTTCTGTCCTTTAGAAATCTCAAATTAGGTCGTTTCTGTTGTAATTCTCAAGTAATATTGATAGTTTCCTTAAAAGAAACAAAAACAGTGACTTACTTTTCATTAGAATTTCTTAACTTCCTACCCTTTTGCAAGGAGTTGTTTGCGTTTTCCTTTATGCTTCATAGGAATGAAGTGTTTAAGCGACCTAGTTACTGGTTGTGTTGTGGCCATCAACTCAGTTTTGGTTGTTAATCAAATTCTTAAACTTTGGTCAGTTCACTTAGAGCCGCTATTTTGAACAGACGTTTTAGCGGCAATCTAAACGAAGAGTTATTTTTTAAATAAAATAAAAAAAACATCTTTCAAACGGAAAGAAAAACAGAATTTTAAAGCGTTTTTTTCTTTGTTAGATAAATAAATAAGAAACCAAATGAAGTTCAAAATGCGTTCGTGTGGCATGAGTTTAGTGAAATATATTCTTTTTGCATTTAATGTCGTATTTGCTGTAAGTATTTCAATTGTTTTCAATAAATAAATACATACTTAAGTGCATGCATATGTACAAACAGTAAATGTTGTTAACACATATCAAGAATACAATACATACAACAAAATCTTTTGAATCTATAAATATTAATAGAATTAAAAACATCTAATTAATCAAATTTGTTTAAAATTAAGGAAAGATGGGGAACAGTGTTGCAAAATTTAAATTTTGAAATTATACTGAACTATAATTGAAGGAGTACTTTTTGCAGCAAGTGGTACTTTTCTAAAAAATATTTTCTATACGGAATGGAATAGAAAACCTAACGACTTATACATGTTTCTAAAAAACAAAAACAAAAACCGTTGATTTGGAACGTAATAGAACGTAAAAGCCCCGTTTAGTCAAACGTCGACGGAATGTAACGAAACGTTCGTTCGATTTTTGCATATGAAGAGCAAAGTAAATACTTACCGAAATTACATTACGGTTCGGCAAGCAGTCTCTTTGCTTTTCGTATGCTAAAAGCGAACATACGTTCCGTGGACTAGCCCAACGTCCACGGCTAAAGACTACTTCAACCTTTAGCATTACGACTACAACCTTTAGCATTACGACTATTAATGGGTTAGCAACATATTCTAATGGGTTAGCAACATATTCTAACCCATTAATAGTCGAAAAGCGCAAACCATAAAATATGTAATAATAAAAAGTACTGAAAGTGTAGCGGAGGTACTGCGGTATTTTTAAAATAGAAAATTACTGAAAAAAGTACGAAAGTACTGAATTTTTCAATACTGGTGTGGTATAATGAATCTCTAATTATCCACCTTTGGAAACGATTTTCTAAATATCGTTGTTAATAGAGTTGTTAGTACCAATAAGAGTACTTTTTTAACTTTACAGCTTCTTTTTTAACTTTTCCGATAAGAGACAAAAAGCCTTTCACTTTTTGGGCCATATTGCTTCCATAGATGGTAGGGAATTGTTAAATTTTTTTTATTATTTTACTAGCCTTACTCGAGTATACAAGTCCTTTCGTTCCATTTCCAAGTGGTGAAGAATCTTTAATAATTGAAGTACTAATGAGTGTTAACAATTTTCTGTCTGATTATAGTCTATAAAAACATTATACACTCTACAGTTTGATCGTCTATAAAATTACGGAATGAGTAGAAAGAACAAAAAGAACCAAGGCTGAGATCTTTTTAGAAAATATATTACGAATTACAAAAGGGAGGAAACAATTCAAGCAACCGGGAGAAATGTGATTTTCAGACTTGGATTGGAATTCTTAGGAAAGCTGGAGGAGGGCTAAACTCTACAGGGAAACGATAACCGTCATTATGGGCATACTCGACATTATAATTGAATTTTGACTTAATTCTGGCGACTATACTCGTCATAAACACTAAAGGCCAATATACACACGTGCATATGGATATAATATTGAACAGTATTATTACCCTTTAGTCATTATTATGGCCTGGCCTCTCATCCCAAACCATGTTGTATACGTTAATTTTATCCATTAGTGGAACTTACACTTTAATGTAAACTTTTTCGTAGAAATTGGTTTATCCGCAGAACTTTTATCATAGGACTACTGAGAAAGGGTCATCGTAGGATATCTTTTTCTACATACAGCTTTTTTCCTTAGGAAAGCAGAAAATTGGGGGAGAGAGCAGCAGACATATTTCTCTATTGCTTTTGAGATCTTCAAAAATTATTATTAAAATTATTGTAGTAGGTTGTAGCACGAAATGTTTGGCTTTCTTTTGGCTACTAAGTACACTCATTAAAAATCCATCAGTTTATGAGTAATTTCTTTGCATTAATAACTCTGACCAACTCTGTCTGAACGGACTCCATTTTATTTGACTTTAATAAACAGTTTTTAATGACATTGGCAGTACGCAAAGGTAAATACTGCTATGGCTTGCTGCGCATAAAGGAAAATTTCCAATTGTTCATTTGTTATTGTATTTATTTTGTTTTTGTTTTTTTTTCGACTATAAAGCCAGTGAATGTCCTTTAATTAGAATTAGATTTTTTTAACGGATAACTAAACAATATGAAGAATGTAGAAAAAAAAAAAGAAAAAACGAAATGTAATGAAATCATGCAAATGATTAAATAAATGCTCGTAAAACCATAAATAATAAATAAGGTTTTTAATAAGAAAATTAAATCAAATCATGCCTGCACATGTGGTTTATCTGATATTATAATTTAATAATGAGTGGCATTCCATTGAAAGAAAATAACCTTAATTTCTTTAAAACATTAAAATTCATAAAATTAAAACGACAATTGACCTTGTGAAATTCTTAGAAAATGGATTCAAAAGTCGTGATATTCACGTGTGCTTACATAAAGTATTTAGCATTGTCATGAACTTAAAATATCTTTTAATAATCGCCATGTGTTTCCTATTTATGCTTTTATTTTTTCAGATATCTGGCTTAGGAATTTTGATAGCCGGAGCTGTAGTGTTAGCGGATGTCAATGAATTCAGTCACTTTATAGAGGGAAAAGTAACTGCACCACCAATTGTTTTAATCGTTACCGGTATAATAATATTTCTTATTGCCTCATTGGGCTGTTTTGGTGCCATCAAAGAATCACCAACTTTACTATTGGCAGTAAGTCTTTCAAACAGGTCAACTCAATAAAAGCTTTTTCAAGGCAATGATTTTTCTCTTTCAATTTCATAGTATGCCTTGCTCTTGGCTATTATATTCATAGTAGAACTAGCTGTAGGCATAGCTGCCAGTGTATTTAAGAGTGATCTGGAAATGATGGTTAAGAATTCATTACAAGATTCAATAAAACGTTCTAATGCTGATGATAAAATGGCCTGGGATAACATACAAAGTAAACTCATGTGTTGTGGCGTTGATGATCCTTCCGATTGGCGTACAATGAGTGCCAATAAAACACTACCGGCTAGCTGCTGTCGTCCCCAGTTCATTGAGGAAAAAATTGGTCATTGCAGCGAATCGCCAGCACTTGGTAAAGATAAATACTATCAGGTAAGTGCTGTATACTGTCATACATATATTTTAATTAGCTCATTAGATTAAGCGTGTAATTTGTTTTACCATTTTGTAGGAGGGCTGCGTTGGTAAACTAAAAGAACGTATAGAGAAAAATGCCATTATATTGATTGGTGTGGGCATAGGCATTGCCTTCATACAAATATTGGGCATTGTGCTGGCATGTTATTTAGCTTCCACCATACGACACGAACGAAACAAATAAATTATTGGTAAGAAAGATTGAAATGCGTCATCGTCTAACTAATCTTAGGAAAATACAAAATACAAAACCACCAATACAATTGGTGGTGACTTACAACCAATAGCATTACTTAACTTGTATATCGCGGCTCTAAAAATTAAATAAATGTCACCAAACACAAACAAAGAATAAATAACTTTAATGGCCTAAATTTATTTCTGTTTTTACTTTTTGTTTCAGATTTAAATGATTATTTTGCCCTCCATTATTCCTGTTCTCCGCTCTACTCTGCTATTACACTCATATATTTTATAATTAAAGGAAATATTAACCAGTAAAATTCATTAGTCTCGAGACATCTATATTTTTTGTGTGTTTAAGAGTACATATACACGCTATTACAGGAAAACGAACTTTATAAAAGGCGAAACGAAATTTTCCAATGGAATTAAATCATACCTGGAAGTTACTTTGACAAAAATACATAATTTGAAAACGCAACAATTTACATTTTAATTTATCAATGAATATATACTATTCATCCATTAAATTGCTTTAACTTTAGCCTTTATAATATTTAAAACATTGTTGAAAAAAAACAAAAAATCAAACAAACAAAAAAACAATTAATCGTTTTTCTACCTCTTGTTATTATTATTTGAATAAAATCATTAATTATTAAATGTCCAAATAATGCTTATCAATAATTTAATTAAGCTATAAAAAATATTAAAATACATATGTACTTAAAAAATTTTTTCAAATAAAAACTGTTAAAACGAAATTTTAATTGACAGCAAAGATTATCACATTTTAAACAGAACTTGCAATGTACGGATTCATAATCATAACAATAATTATAAATGAATAATTTCTTCAATTATTTTCATAGAGTTATAACTGAAAAAATAAATTTTGTTTCAATGAAGTATGCAGATATATGTATAATATCTTCAGCTGCATATATTATGTTCAAATTTCTGATTCTGATCTATAAAATTTTAACAATATTCCCACGTTACGTATACATTGAAGAGAAAGTGGTTATTTCCTTTTTTTTTAGAAAGGAACAATTATTTCCTTTTTTTATAAAAAGGAACATTCACTAAGTAAATATATAATACTGAAAAACACGCCAATTCTTCGAAACTAAATAAGAACATCCCATATTATGGACAAGAGAGATATAAAAAGTTACCAATTTCAAAGCTTTTGATGAAGAAAAAATTCCAAACCACAAAACTGATGTCAGAAGAAATAACTTTTTATATGAAGTGATAAATGTACATTATAGACAAATCAAGTCCATTTTAGAAACGTTTTTCTCACAAGCTAGTCCTAATTCATTTTAATTTCTTAGGCAAAAGAGCATGGTGTAGCTCTACAAACTAAGTACCATAATCGAAAATAAGAACAAAATAGAAAATGTAAATTACCTCGTTTTTATTAGTTGACAATATAGCGACTTTACTGTATAATAGGATTTCCTGTTTGTATGTATACATCCGGAGATATCATCGAAGTATATACATTTAAGCACTTGCTTTTGTTTTTATGTTGGATACTAGTGTAATAAAGTCTATTCAAGCCAAAAAAACATAATTTATCAAAATGTTTTTACTTATATTTAACTTATTTCAACTTTATTAAAATACTACAAATGTATCATTTCGTATAATTTTTTATTACGTCTTGTAAATAAGTGCCATAACTAACGGCCACTACAATTCTTTTTTTTTTAACTTTTCACAACTATCACCTTTCATATGTAAACACACAATTTAATGCAACAACCGAAGCCAAAGCAAATTTTACAATTTATAAGTGAAAATCAATAAGAACCCGAGATTTTTTATATTCACAATGTGGCGAATGGTTTACTATACATATTAAAACATTTTAAATTAAATTTTATACGTTTTATCCACAAAAATTAATATTTTTTCACTTTCACTGCTTCGTTCTTAATCTAAAATGGTTGAAAATTTGCGGGAAACTAATAATAAAATGAACTGCGTTACATTTTATTGTGAGGTCTCTGTACTTTTCAATAACAGCTGATCGTTTGAGTATAGTGGAATAAAATTTATTGGGTAAATAATGTCGGCAGCACGTTTCTTGCGTAGATTTTCTACAAATACTTTAAACTTATCCATTAACAAAAATGCTCTTGGTGGTCGAAATCTAATTGAAGCTGTAGCGGTAGCGCCAAATGGTAAAACAATAGTTGCTTGGCATCCGGAACCCGATTATCCATATGAATTCACAAAACCTTTGCCAGTTGCCTCAGAGAAACAGTCCGTTTCACTGCTTAAGGAAGAGAGTCTCAATAGTGCTATGAGTGCCTTCAAGGACAAGAAACCTGAAGTGGCACGCGAGGAATTAATGCGTCTCACTCATACAACCAAACATAGATGGTTTCCACGCTCCCGAGACAAGAGAGCTAAAACGACTCCCATGGATAGACCTTATTTGTAATGTAAGATGTTGTGTAATATATTAAGTCTGAGTGGAGAAATACATTTGTTTTGAAAATCATAGAACAATACCAATTGGTTTAATTTCATTTTGTCAATAACAACAACATGAAGAACAGCTGATTGTGTTGTTAACATACAGATTGTTAAGAAGTCACAAATAAATTTCACCTATTTGTCTCAAAGTAAATGTCACACAAACGAATAATTTGTCGGTAAGGCTGCCAGACTATTGGATGGGTTGTGGGAAATATAAAATATATCTGATATTCTTATTGCAATTTTATATTCTTATAGAGTCTAACTAAATAAAGAGGTTGTAGATACTTGATTTCAGAGAGATACTAAAGAAATTTTAATTCATGAGAGTATTTATGAACAGCTGATCGATTAATTCCTTTAATCCCATTTCTTTTCTTTGGGGTATGGCAACATTCTAAACTGCTTAAATAGTTTGGCAACACTAAATTGTTATTCTGCTTTCAGTATTTTTCATTTCGACATTGCAAATTTTTCTTAAAGATATAAAAGTGAAAAACATTAAATATATTCATGGAAAATGTTTTATAATTATAGAAAATAGTTACAAATTCTTAAGTATACATTCAAACAAATATAAATTTGTTGAAAATAATGTAAACACAGTGAAATAAATTGAATTACTAATATTTTCATCATCAATAAGATGTAGACTTCGACAAAGGGATAAAGTTATGCGTCAGCAGTTAAATGTTTACATACAAATTGGTTACGAAAAAAACTATTATAGATTGGCAGACACCATAGAAAAATCACAAAAACAAGGAGTTGAAGGACAAGTAATAGAATTAAATTAGATCCTAAAGTAATGAAAATGATGAATTGTGAAAGTGATTAAAAATGTTCTATTTGTTATTATCATGTATTTTTGTTTTTGTTTTCATTTTAAAACATTTGTTAATTTACTCATAATCAATTATGTATTAAGTATGAAAAAAAAAATGAAAATAAAATCCCCCTTGATGACACCGAATGAACGACAACTGTTATTGGTGTTGTACACCAACGACAAGAAATAAAAATTAGAGAAAAAAGAAAAACGCAAATCAACCATTCTTATTTTGTTTTCGGTTTTTTTCTTTTTTTACTTTCAATACTCTTGTTGTAAACATTTATAAATATTTCTTTATTATATTTTGTTTGTTTCTATGGTTGTTTTTCTATAATTTCTCCTTTTCATTTTTTTGTTGTTTTCGTAAAACAGATCTTTAAATAAATTCTTCAAGTTACATTAGTAACGACAACAATTACAACAATATAAATACAACACAAGCAGCAACAAGAACAACAACGTAAAGAAGAAAAACGAAATACTGATTATTTTCCAGTTTTAACATCAGCCGTCTGTACTTCGTTGCCAGTCATCATGGAGTCGGCTGATGTTTTAATGGAAGAGAAGAAACTTATGGCGGAGGCCAAGTACAGAAATTATATGTCAAATATAGATAAGGCTTTAAGAAATTTTGAATATTCCTCCGAATGGGCCGATTTGATTTCAGCACTTGGAAAACTGAGTAAAGTGAGTCAGACATAAGCAATTTGTTGATATAATGTATCTATAAATTCGCTTTAAATTTTATATTTCTTATCTTTTTAAGGCCATTTCCAGCAATACACAGTATCAAGTTATACCCAGACGTATTAAAATCTCGAAACGTTTAGCACAATGTATGCATCCTGCATTGCCATCAGGTGTGCATCTAAAAGCTCTAGAAACCTATGCCGTAATATTTGCCAAAACAGGTCCCGAAAGACTGGCCACCGAATTGTTTATATACAGGTAATACACGAAAAAACTTTCTTCCATAAAAACTACTATTTTTAGAATATCCCTACAAAGTTGAGTTAATTTAAAATTATGAGTCTATTTACGAGTCAAGTCGTTTTATCAGTCAAGTTTTAAATTTGATCACAGATGAGAGTTTATTGTGAATCATTGATTTTGAAAAGCATCTGTTAGAAACGTTTTCAATATAATTGCGTTTTAATTTTTACTTTCTCCATTTAAAACCTTATAATTTCCAATGTTTTTTTTTTCTTTCTATATAAAAATTATCATGTCATAATCTTAAGTTCGTTCGTTCGTTGACCTGTTAATATGTAGGTTTAATATGGTCGCATTATTTTTATGCATTAAATTTCCATTATTATAGACTGTTTTTAATTTTTTAATTTGTGGTTGAAAGATAAGAAAATGAAAATAACAGTTAATTTTAATAAATGAAACTCTTTCTAGCTCTGGCCTATTTCCGTTGCTTGGCTATGCCGCTATGAATGTTCGACCAGCACTATTGGGCATATATGAAACATACTTTGTACCGTTGGGCGAAAAACTTCGACCAGCTTTAAGTGGATTTCTAAGCGGTGTTCTGCCTGGCTACGAGTGTGGCTTAGATCATTTTGAGCGCACCAGCTCGCTGTTGACACAAGTGTGCACTGCCGTTAATCCAACACATTTTTATACCGTCCTTTGGGAATGTGTGGCCACTAATGCTTCAATACGTCTGCCGGCTATAACTTATCTTTTGGAGCATTTCAATAAACGTACAAGCATGCAAGAGCAAATCTATGTTATGGGTCACAATCGAGATATAATGATGTCGGGTTTGTGTGCTTGTCTAAATGACAGTGTCATTCTGGTACAGCGTAATACTTTGGAGTTCTTATTACTCGGCTTTCCTATGCATACGAAACTTTTATCTGAGAACGACTTGACAAAGCTGGTCACTAATGGTCTTAATACGATATTAAGACGTGACATGTCATTGAATAGACGCTTGTATTCATGGTTGCTTGGTTCGGAAGTTATGAAAAATTCTCCCACTTATGAAGCAACTAAGAAAATACCCACAGATGAACCAGAAGGTGCAGAACAGACGAAATCATATTTTGAACAACACTCAAGGCATATAGTTATACAAGCCATTATATGTACACTGAAATTCAGTTTACAGTGTACTCCTGTAGATCTTAAGCCGTATCGCATAATGGTTTCACTGCTGGATAAAGCCGAAATAGGCAGTGCCGTGTTGGACTATGTCTTATGTGATATAATTCGCACCATGTCCTTAGCGAGCGGCAATGTTGAAGTCATAAAATCTTCAAATTTACTATTTGCAACATTTGATCCGGCGTATATATGGAGCTTTATGACAACAATGTTTGAAAAATCATGTAAAAAGGTAACTCGACTTAGCCATTTTGTTGTAAATAATGTTTAAATAATTTTGTTTTTCTCTTTTTTATTATTTGTTTATAAGTCTAAGAAATCAAATAAGTCAGAATCAACAAAAAGATCATTGAATCGTTCAATCAGTAGCGAACAACGCTTCCAAAGTGTTGTAGGTTCGGGTGATCCTACGTTAGAGGAAATATGTTATCTGACCGAATTCCTATTGGAGACTATTTCCTTGGAAATGTATAATGAAACGACACGCATCTACTTGCCCAAAGTATTTCTAGCCATTACGCAAATGCTTACTGTCCACTTAGAAAATCTAACTAATGACGAGGTAACCGCTTCTCTAAAACTTTGCATGAAAATAGTGTCTAGAGTGCAGCCGATGATAACGTGAGTTTTAATTATTTTATTATTAATATTCTTTGGATTAAAATATAGTTGAATGCAATTAATTTCACAGAAGCCCCATAAAACTTATGCCCAGGAATACTCAGCACGGCTCAAAAACATCGGACAATGAAAAATCTGACAGCAATGTTCCAAGAGCTCAACCCATATCGGCAATAATGGGTTCAAATGCTTTAGAAAAAAGTAAATCTGATTCAAAACTTGATCAATTCGCTAATCCGGATAATCTTAACAAATCAATGACATCGGCACGCGATGAAGAGCACATTAGGCGATCAAACTCAAATCAACATATGGAACGGAAGAGTCCAACTAAAAAGAAGAAGGCCAAGTCATTTTCAAAACTATCAGAATTGGACAAGGAGGTAAGATATGAACGAGTACACATAGTATAATTCATAATTCATATGTTTTTCTGTTTAGATTTGCCCCGATACTGGCCAACTAATAGATCCACGCCAGTCGTCTTCAGACCTGGACACCCCTACAAGCATTAAGAAGATAAAAGCAAAGGCTAATCGTTTACGCATGAGCCCTAAGAAAACAAGACCACAAGAACTGTCGATTACACACAACAAATCGTCATCATCATCTATTAGAGATTCTAAACATTCCAACAACGAACCTGTGGATACGCCAGACTTTGAATATCAAGATGAAGAACCAAAAAGTGCACCATTAGAACACCTTTCCAAACAACATGCAGAAGGTTTTATATTCAACTACCAGGATGCATGTAACGAACAAAACGATTTGCAACAACAAGAAGCCAAGGCAACATCCAATATTCTAGAGAAGTGTATAAAACAATATGAAATATTTTTTGAAATTTATCTGAGCCACAAGGTTCTACAAGTTGCCTCACAGCAACCAACAGTCGGTGGAAAAACAAACAAATGTTTCGTAAAAGTGAAAGTAGAAACTCAAGATACGCTGGGGGATGGTGAAAATAAAATACCCAATGTTGAGAACATATTCAAACATGAGCAAGTCTATGAGGATATAAATCCATGCCGTATACTCGACATTGATAATCTATTTGAAACCCTAAAGGTACATGTGGTCAACAGATCAAAACAGTTGCATTCTTTACTCAATCGCTCCTTAAATGAGGCACAAAGTGAAAATACCGATGGTAGTGATAATGGTGATACTGAAGAGAATCATTATGAAATCGATGAAGCAACCAAAACTCGTATACAAAATTTGTTACAACTTCAGTTGTCGAATTCATTGAGGCAAGCCATCAAATTGTCGGTCAATTTGCTGGTAGAGATGTCAACATTTCCAAATTGTAATAAAAATATTACATTGGAAAAGAATGGTAACATAAGTTTTATAGCACAGCGCACAAGTGTTTGTTATGTTCATTAAACATATTTGTTTTGTTTGTTTTTAGAATATGATTTGCCTAGTTGGTTAAAAGTTCTATGCATTATGGCCTGTTATACTCAAAATGATAAGGAATTACAGCTTTCCTCCATTACTACTCTCTTTGATCTGATTAGGTAACACAATAACATTTACTCCCTTTTTCTCTTTCATTATTTAATTTAAACATGTTGTTTTGTTTAAACGTTCTAGTCTACTAAAATCGCAGATCGAACATACTACAAGTCCAGGTGTAACTTTTGTGGTAATGCTGCCCCTACTCAAATTCGGACATGTTCATTATATTGAACGTCATACTAAAGTATTTCAGTTATTGGCTTCTAAGCTATGGGACTATTTGGGCGAATATGAAATCGATAATACGCAAGTATGTGCTTTATTGTACCAATTGCATAATTGCTTGGAAAGTGGTTTAGTGGAACGCATAATAGACAACCGTATGTTTGCTAAGACCATGCAACAACATTTTACCGCCGCCTACGAAATGGCTGAAAATAAGAGAAGTGCTCGTAAACCTGAAAAAGTGCTAACAATGGCTCTTAATTCGTATCACAACGACAGAGCCGCTGAGGTGCACATGATGTGTGTGGCACCCTCGTTTCTAGTGCAACGTTCAGCTATTGAAAAACTAAATGAAAGTGAATCCATAAGTTTCAAAAAGTATGAACTGTTATGGCATTTGGGTCGTGACAAACAGCAAACCAGAGGCTTTGAAAAGCTACAATTTAAAGTATTGGACACTTTAGCATTGCCACCTTATATGTCGGTAAGGACTTGTGTTACAAAATGGCTACAGTCTGCTTTATTAAGAGGTGATCTGTCACGTTTAGTAAAACCTCTGTATAAAATTTTGTTGGCCTCCAATACAAAACGTATTGGCATTGTCCATCTACATTTGCTACAAAAGACTAATGATGGCAATGCGAATACAAGCACATCGCTGAATGGTCATGGCAAAAATCATCAGGGTGATGTCGACAGTTCTGTGGAAGCAGACGTTTATGCCGTCAGCTCAGAATATGGCAATATACGCTACATAACCGATTCGACAAGTCATCACAAAAAACGTAGTCCTATACGTACTTTCCATAAGAAAATATTCGGTGTCGCTTTAAGCAGTAAGAATAAGACATCAAACTTTGTTAGCGATCAAACAGCATCTGCTTCTACGTCACCAAATATCAGTGGCATAGATATAGCCACAGCTCAACCAACCACACCCATTGGTGTAATTGTGAATCCTTTGGAGAATTCGCTGGACTTTGACGATGACCATGAACCGGAAACTCAAGAGGTAAAGGAGAAATTTAATACAAAAGAGGTAAGTGCTAATTAATCATCACTGCATTACATCATTTTGCATTTTAAAAACGTAACTCAATATATGTTTAAATATGCACTCCTATTCTTTAAAGCGATTCTTATTGATAAGTACAAAAAAACATAATTATTTTCCCTACACTTAACACCTCTTATTGCCTCTTATTATTATTGATTATTGGAAAACAAAATTTTAAAATTTAAAAATGTTTTTGTTGTAGTTGCATGTTTTCCATGCAATATATTTATAGTTTGATTCCTTCCTTAGATTATTGTACTTACTTAAGTGTGAGATTTAGCGAAGCATTTGTGGATTACATGTTGTATTGAACATTTATTTCTAGACTCAGATGGAGGATGACGATCCTGATGACTTGGAAGAGGACGAAAATGATGATGCAGCATTTGATCAAGACTACACCGATGAATCGGACAGCAGTATTTTCGATTCAGGGTCTGAGCAACGTGAAACGAGTGCCGAAAAGGATGATTCGATAACACAACCTTCCGAAAATGAAAGTAAATCGAATCTAAAACGCTATGTAGGACATACTGAAAGTGTAACAGAGCTGTTGTCACAACATGATCGCATTAAGAATCGCAAAGTTTACCACATGAACAGAGAGAAAACGCCCGGAGAGATTAGTTTAACTTCAACCACCACCGACGAACATGGTCCACTGTCTTTAGAAATGGATCAGGAAGACGAAGACGCCCATCCGGCTGATGAATATTTCGATTCGAAATCTGAAGAACGTCAGGTTGAATCTTTCGTAGAAGACCTAATGGAGCAAGTGCATGACACAAGCATGACAAAACGCAAAAAGAAACTGAAAAATCGCATAAAGAAATTAAAAACTTCGAAATCTGGCTTGGGACAAAAGGAGAAACTGGATACAAAACGCATGAGTTGTATATCGAAAATATCAACTGATAGCAACAACAGCTTCACTACGGGCGAAATAGCCAAAGAGAGTGCAGAAGATGAAGAAGATTCGTCATCGAAATTCATCAATATCGAAGAGAAGCGAAAGACATTAAATTTAGAAACAACTGTAAAATCGCACAACAAAGAGTGGGAGTTGACCCCAGAAACCATAGAGAAAAGTAAACAAAATTTAGAGATTCTACGACAATCAGCCTCATCGCAATTGGCTAAACACGAGGCGTCTAGCAAGCGCTCATCAACAAAGAGTTGCACCTCATTTGAAGGTTCCATAACGAAACGTTGTAATGAAAAGCTACTGCCCTTGTTTCAAAATCACATGCTAATCTACATGAACGTATACGATACAAAACAAACGTTGTATGCATTTCATACGTTAAGGAATATTATATCCTGCGACACACGTACATTCCTGTGTCTATCCATTACTACTTCGCTTTCTAGCGGCTCATTAAAACAGCTGTTGACTAGACATCGCAAGTGTATAGCTGGCAAAGGTTTTGCCGGCAGCATATCTACTTCGGAATATGCCCAAAGCCATAGGGGTTGCATGCACTTGGAGGTTTTACTACTGTTGTGTCTATTCTACTCCCGTGGCTTCTTTCACATCGACTCACATGATGGTGCTAGTGAAGCACCAACCAGATCGGATGTCATAGGCAATTGTCGCGTTCAGTTGGAGAGCATTGAGTTGTTGACTTTAATTTGCTCCGAATTGATTGAAATAGTCAAAGGCATGGGTAAGGGTTTGGCATGCTATTTAGCCGATCTAATGGCTAGATGTAAACTGCAGAAAGTAATTCTTCATTGTCTCAACTCGTCGGTAAATACATATGGTCATCATTATTCGGGTGCCACTATAGCTGAACAGATTATAAACTTTAACAATCCGCAGGATGAATATTTACATGCGGAGGCGTTTCAAATACAATTGTTGAGACTGCTCAATGTGGTCATAAAACTTGAATATGAGGTAACACTGCTAAAGAACGATGCAAATGCAAATGGTACCAATGAACAAACAGATTCGGGCAATATATCTCCCACTCGTTTGACGGCCGGTGAAACTCCGCTGAGCTCAGTTAAATATTTGCCCAACTGTGTCATAAGTCAACAACCGATGTTTCTATCGGCAATTTTAAGTGCTTTACAGGATGAACGCCTGCAGCCTTTACATCATAATTGGACTGATTTAGTTACGTCCTCGTTAAATTGCTTCAATTTTGGTTCTCTAACAAACATTGTCATTAGCGTGGTCCATCAGTTGTGCACTAATATTGATCGTTTAACAAAAATGAAACTCAACGAACAAGTCGGTTTACCACCCGACTATGTTATTTCACAGTTGGAAGCCATTACTGTACTCTGTCACTACTGTCTGCTGGACAATACCCAGCAGACTACACTGTCACAACTATTTAATCAAGCGTACCCACAAACAAGTTCCATAGCATCGCAAAACTCAAACACTGGACAACTATTCAACAGTATTGTTCACTCACTATTGCCGGGTGGCGGATTGTCAAGTAACTCCAATACTAATCAGGCTGATGTACAAGCGCCCAAAAATCAACAGTTAATGGCAGCCAGAAATGCTGTTCTCTCTCATTTGCCACGCATTGTCTCAAGTGTAGCAGCTATATGGGATAGTGATTTGGGTCAGATACGACAAATTAAACAACAGTTAATGGAATTCCTGTCGCCAATATCTTTGCATCATGGCGCCAATTTTCTAGCAGCCATAGCTGTTACATGGCAAGAGCGTGGTGAAGTGCATCGTAAGAAATATGCTCATGAATTGAAAAATCTTACAATACCTCAACAATATCAAAGAAACTCGGTGCCTCAAGCTTGTGCTGAACAACTTAGTTTAGTTTCTTTGGTTTCCAGTATACGCGTAATGCCTATGGATTCCTTTGTTCAAACACTTCATCAAGTTGTTAAAACGCCACCACCCATTCATAGGCCACCCACAAACTTAAAGATAGAAGTTTCGGCTTTGGAGTTGTTTTATTTTTATATGAAATCGGCGCCAGCTCCTCAATTGGGAGATTCTTGGACTTCTTTGCTTGCGCTAGTACGAGATGGATTGTCTCTTACGCCCCCAGCACAATTTACTCTGCTTATGCTGCTCAATGAATTCGTACAGCGATGCCCTCAGATGCCATTCCAAGATAAGAAAGATATACGCGACTTACATGATGTAACATCACGTCTCGTTGACTCGCTGTCCAATGTGGCGGGGTCTTGTTTGGAGCAAACTACTTGGCTAAGACGCAATTTAGCAGTAAAAGAAGATATAACTCCCATGGTTACGGACGGTGATACTACATCAACTTCGAGTGCTGGCGGTACTGCTATAATCCAGAAATATTCTGTACAAGCTCAAAGTGTCTTAGCAGCCATACTGGCCAATCTATTAGATGTGGCATATGGCTCCCAAGAAAAGGACAAAGTAGTATCGATTATAACCACACTGCTTTACAACATAACGCCCTATCTTAAGAACCACACTACTCGCAATGTACCTTCATTTTACGCCTGCTCCAGTCTGTTGGCTTCACTAAGTGGCTACCAGTATACGCGCAAAGCATGGCGCAAAGATATGATGGACTTACTATTGGATACGTCATTCTTCCAGATGGACTTGACCTGTTTACCATTCTGGAAACAAATCATGGACAGTTTAATGACTTACGATAATACTACATTCCGTGAGCTCATGAGTCGTGTATCCCTAACTCAAACTGGTAGCCTGAATATTTTCACTTCCCGTGAACAAGAATACGAACAGCGTTCAATGTTGCTGAAGCGTCTAGCGTTTGTTATATTCTGCAGTGAATTCGATCAGTATCACAAATATATGCCAGAAATACAAGGTTAGTAATGAGCATTGACTGTCAAAAACTGATAATATCGTGTTTTGTTTCTAGAACAACTAGCGAATAGCTTAAGATTGCTTTCTAATGTACCCTCCGTACAAGCGGCAGTATTTTTGTGTTTCCGTGTACTACTATTACGTATGTCACCAGATCATGTGACATCTTTGTGGCCCATAATTATTGCCGAAATGGTGCAGGTATTCTTGTCCCTCGAACAGGAACTAAAGGGCGATGCTGAAAATTTAAGGTAAATCAAATGGAATGCAAAGTAAAGGTTCGCAATGTAAAGTTTTTTTTTTGTAAAATATTTTAGCCGAATGGTTTCTGGAATGGATGGTTCATGGTCGTCCGCGGCAACGAACAATGGCGTTGCAACACAAAGTCAAGTCTACCATTGGCGTTCAGTGCAATTGGAAGCGTCAAAACTTTTAGAAATGGGTTGTGTATTGCCAGCCACACTGTTGCCACATTTTCAAATGTATCGCTGGGCATTCGTGGGCACTGAATTCGATGTCACCGACAAAAGTGCCATTCCAAATGGTGTCGTAAATGAGGAAAATCTTGGCATGCCTGCTCTTTATGTGCCTCATATTAGACGCATAGCTAGATTAATGGATATGAAATATGCTGTACATTCACCGGTAAGTTATTTGTTTTGCTTTTTCGTTTGTACATAATTGGAAAACATTTATATTGTTTGTTATAGACGCTGAACTTTAAAAGGGGCAAACATTTAATGCTAACATGCCAACAGATCAATGCTTTGCAAGAGTTATACAGTTTCTTTTCAACCTTAAGTGTAGCCTGTCCTAATCCTCATAATCATGCCGACATTGATACTGAAGTTAGCAATTGCCTGCAAGAGATTGAGGATATACTATCTAGAGATTTTTTGGAAAAAATGCCCACTAGTACTACACCCAGGTGAAAAGAGTCGTATTCACATTTAATCACTGGAGTAACATTGGTGCAGCAGGATGCACCATTACTCTCTACGCCAAACAACAATGACTTCTCCTCTCTAACAACTGCTACTACAAATTTTTCTATAAAACGACGTTTTGTGTCGGGCTCCTTTACTAGCTTTAAATTATTATCATCACCCCTGTCATCATCTTCGCCACTAATGTCATTCTCCAAGCATGCCTTTTCATCAGCCACCGCGTCGTCATCGTCATTGAATGGTGGCGCAGCAAATGCAAATGCTACAGCAAAGCCAGAGACCAATCATCTTCCATTTTACGTATAAAAATCGGTGTTGTTTTTATCTTGAGGCCTACAAATAACACAATACAACCAACTTTTTTCTATGTTATCTGTTTGTAAGTGAAACCAGACATAATTGTTGTTGTCCCCTCGACCACAAAAAAAAACAAAAACAAAACAAATGTTATATGTATGTATTGGGGGTTTCCTTCTTTTAACAGCAGAGCGCTTATCAAAAAAAAATTTTTTAAATATTCATTATTTTGTGGAAACCATAAAACGAATGAAGCCAGATTAATTGAATAAAACTATGCAAAAAACAAAAAAACGAAAAACGGATACAGAAGGAATCAGAATATTAAAATTAATAAAGATTTAAAAAAATAAAAATAAATTGAAAATGTAATTATTATAAGACATTGCTACCATTATTATTATTATAACATACTATATTATATTATTATATTATTATTATTGCTGTGAATCTGACAAAAACAAAAATTATTATTGTATATTAAAAATAAAATTATAAAAATAAAATAAATTGAATATTATTCAAACATAATTTTAATATTTTGTTTTCTAATTTGATAGCGTCGATAGTGTACATATAACCGAAAAAAACACAAGGTCATACAAATGTTTTATTAGAATTCGTAACAATAAACGTATAAACACAGCTTAAAACTCCAGCTGCTAGGGCGATACCGATGAGTGCATTATACATCATTCACTTTCCGCTCGATCTTTTCATATAGTAAAAATGAACGATGTTATGGCTGATAAATCAACATTTGTTGTATCTAACTCCTCCAAAGGAATGGCGTCATGAAAGAAGGTTCTAAATCATTTAAACATTTTACAAGAACATGCATGGGTCCAGACCCGATTTGTTACTAATGTGTGTACATATGTATATGTTAAAAAACTTTGCCAATCAGATTTTTTAACATTAGCAAGCCAAGAACATTTTTTAAGGGTACCCAAAAAAACAAAACTAAGTTTCAAACAAGTCTGGCCAGTCTCATATGCATGTCTGAGGGTTAATTTTATTTAAAAAAAAGAAAGCAGATTTAGGCTTTGTTATGTATTTTTGGTTAAATTTTTATTGGAATTCTATTGATTAAAACTAATTTTTTTTCAATTAAAGTTATAAAAAAAAATAATAATTATAAGTTTATAAAATAAAAACGAAAATAATAATAAAATAATACAGATTTTTTTTTGAAAACAATATTGTATATGTATATAGAAATGCCTACTGTATCATAAATGTATTGTGAGCAGTGAGTATGTATTAAGTTGTGGAATTTTAATAGTTAAGAGAAACAGGTACATATTGTTGAATACATAAACAAATAAACAAACAGAAAAAAATAATACAAATTTAAGATAAAATTAAATTTAAAATCAAACATTTTTAACTAATAACTTACAATGTAAAAATAAAATATTAAAATGTCTGTGTTTATTACGATACGATTTCGAACACATATTATTCGTAAGATTGTATTGGCTTTTGTTTTCTTTTGCTTTTGCATTAAGACTTGTATTTAATGTAACTAACAATTGATTCTTGTAATGTTTTTTTTTCTTTACTCTTTTTTGTATTTAAGTTTACAATAGTTTTTGGAAAGAAAACCACATAAAATAGATTAGTTGGCTTATAATTCGAATCACATCTGAACACAATACCAATCGATAACAATTTCTTTTTTTTAATACAGTATTTAGGTTTTTTGTTTTCTTCTACTACTTTTTGGAATAAACTACAAACAAATATAGTACATATATAGGTTTATTTTTTTTTTATCAATATTTACATACACTTATATTTAATTAACATATAATATAATATACTTGAAATATTTCGAGTTTATTGGAGATTATTGTTTAGTTGTTGTTGAGTTCTTTTTTTTTCATTTTTTGATATTTTTTTTTAATATTCTTGAATATAATTGAGATGAGATTCTACTAAACTACTAAAACAAAAACTGTTTTCCAGTTTTTCTTTTTTATATACAGTTTTAGTAATTGATTGATTGACTTTTACAAAGGCTGTCTTATAAATAATTTGACTTGTTAGTTAAGATTTGTATTCTTCCCCTCTTCAATTTTAATTAGAACCTTAGTTACTTAGATTTTACTTCGCACCTGGCACTTTTAACGGAAGATAAAATGTATGTTTGTTTGTGTATATTGTGCTTTCTTTGCATGGCTTTGTGTTTCTTGTTTTTATATAATTTTTAATTATTCATTTTTTTCTAAATTGTTGTTGTTTTACTGTTTGACTTTGAACACATGACTTTTTTATTATAAATTTTTTGTTTTTAAATTCGTTGCTGTTTGGAAGATCTAGTGATTTATCTATCGGGAAATAATGACTCATAACTGGGTGGCAGATCTTTTGGTGTTTCCCCGTCTTGTACTTCTAAGGTATGAACTGCTGCTGTTGCATTAATACCGTATGATGGAGCCGAAGGTAACTCTATAACTGGTGGATCCTAAAAATTAAAATAAAAGTTCAAATTTAAACTCATATTAACAATAAACGTAAACTAGACAGGTCAGTATTAGAACATACATATATAGGTATGTATTTGAAATATTTCTTTATATTTGATATCATGGCGTTAACTATACAATCATTTTTTGTATGCAGTACAGTATGAATAGTATTTATGCAGATTTTTAATTCAGACTTATAATGGTTTTGGAAACACAAAACAATTACAATTTGGTGCCACCATTCATAGTTGTTGAGTAGTACGATACATTGTATTGTTTGTAAATTTTTTTTTCACATTCTGAATGGGAAAATTTTCGACTACTTACCCGTTGCCCACTGTTTCTGTGTTGACGTTGGCGACGATTACGATTCGTTACCGCTGATGCCTCATGAGCATGCTGTTGTACTGTTATGCAATTCCAATATTTCCAACAGACCCAAACACAAAAGCCCACACCCAACATAGTAAATATGAGCGATGTTATGGCTGACAAAGCAACATTGGTTGTATCTATCTCCTCCAAAGGAACGGCATCATGAAAGCATGACACTTCATCACGACACGGATACATGCAGTTCGTAATGTTGTCTCGCACAAAATAACGCGAAATGCATGTATGCGGATCAGTGGGCTCACACAGAAAATCGCCCGTGTATTTACACTCCGAATGAGCCGTTAGTACTGCACGTAACTCTAATGGTTCCGTTATCATTCTCTTCTTATCAATATGTATAACAACACTCAGGTCACGGTTACGTTGATCGAATATTAAACGTCCCGCCGGACCATCTCTGGATATATCATTGCAAATACGCTCACTCGGCGATCGATTGCCATCACGAAACTGTATATAATCCAAGCACTCATTTTTCACGGGATCATGACGGAACTTTAGGCGCGTTATTACCGTATATATGCCACGAGGTGGTCGTTTCGGATCATCACCGTGCACCCGAAATTCACAATCATAACGTATTTTGTTCGAAGAGTATATTCCTGGCATTGTTGTATTCCAAACCTGTGTTATTATAGCTGCCGATTCACGATCATCTTTCAATGTCATGGAGGGATCCTTGAACAGTTTGCTAAAAAAGCGATCTGCACATAAATTGTCTTCCAAGCGTACTGTAAGTAGTGTATACACAGAATAAATAAAATGCATTAGAAAAATACACACTCGAATACGCAGTAAACAAAAACAATAATAACAACAGCAACAACAACAAAATATGAAACTTCTGTACTGTAAAATTACAAGTACTTGAAGGAACTTACTTTGTTTATAAGCATTACTTAAGAGCCAACACCAATTCAATATTAAAGTCAATAAAAAGCAATTGAAAAAACTCTTATTATTCATATTGTTGTTTATATGCCACCATAAACCAATTTGTACAGGTGCAAATTTAAAGAGAAAAAAATTCACGGGGATAAAAACACTTCACAAAAGAAAAAGTTTCTTTTAGAATCATTTCCTTGGGATGACAAACAACTTACTGTTGTGTTATCGAAAATCAACAATAATGCCGTTGTAACGATTTTAAAATAACACCAAAACAAAAAAAACGTTGAAATCTTATTTCAAAAAGATGCCAGATGGTTGAATAGCGCAAAGATAGGAAACGTTACTTTTTTTAAATTTAAACATTTTTTAAAGTGAATTTTTACAATTAAATTGCAAAAATAAATAATAAAGAGATAATATAAGAGCAAATTTGAACCTTTTAAAATAAGTTCAAAAATTATTTTTACTATTTTTTGTTGTTGTTATAAATAACACTTTTACTCTCCCTTTATTGGATGCCTTTCTTTGATCTGTTTGCCATTGACCATTATTACTGAATGTTAATTTAATTAACACTTCACCAGTGTGTAAGTAAAGTTATAAAACTCTCAGGTAATTGTAGCAGATATTGTTAATCGGTAAAATAACTTTGTTATGAACGTTTGATTACGAGTATTTAAAAATTTCGCATAAAAGTGCCTTAACATTGAAAAGCCTTATCAAAAATGACTCGCTTAGTTATTTTACTAATTTTAAGCATTTTTATAATCAGTGTTTATTGCATAGATTCTGAAAATAATGATAATGAAGACAACTCAACTCAAATGGAATCTAGATTAACAGCGGTCGTGGAGAGTCGACGTCGTAAAGTTGGACATTATTTTTATCGTAAGTTTTATCGCATTTGAAAATGTAAGGAATCAAACAACGTATGCCATTTTGGATTAGAATTCATAAGAAAATTAAAAATAGTGGAAATTCAAAAACACCAGGACATTATGTGACCGTCCTAGAAAAGGGAGAGAAGTGAATCATAACAAACTGGATTGAGAGAGAGACAGAGAGAGTGCAGAAAACAAAACAGATGGATTAGTTAAAGGATGAATTCAAGTACTACCCTCAGCCCTTTCCATTAAAAAGCTTAGGAGATCCTAAATATAGGCTCCCATCTAAGAGTTTAAACCTTCAAAGAAATCTAGTTTCCAATTAGAAATTATTGTCAAACCGTCACTGACATTCACGAACCATCAAATACGAAGCATTGCTGCCTAACATATTGTATTTCATAATTATTCTTTGAATTTCTCCAAGCCAAACTATTGCTACAATTATTAAATAATGTTTGTTATGATTTCCATGCAATGTAAATACTGGTATATTACAAAATCACGACACAATAGTTATGAAGATTATTTAGCACATTTCACTTTCAACATACATAACAACTGAAGCATCACGTATGTGATGGAGAAGAAAATTAATGCATAATCAATATCAACGAACTTTTCTTTAATTTTTCTTTTAGATCCCTATCATGGCTGGTATGCTTTGTCGTGGATTTATTGGATCAAAGTAAAGCTAGTGGTGATAGCATTTTTCGCATGGACTGCTTTTATATGGGGCATACAATATTTGGCAAAATTCACTAGACAATGTCCGACTGATAGTCATATACATTACGGGTAAGTGCCATGAAATAAGTCACGAGAATATAAAATAAAAATCTTGAAAAATTAATTCTACCCAGGCACTATAGAGCTTTGGCAAGCGATCCTATCATAGACAAGTTTCTGCACAGCCTTAAGTAATGTATGCTTTTCCAGCATTATTTATTTTAAAATTATTATTAATATATTAATAATATTAAGTTATTAACCATAAATACTGTGTATTTTTTTAATTTTAAAAAATTCTTTCTATTTATTTATTAATTAATTAATTAATATTAAATTAACTTTTTAAGTATTGCATAAAAACTCAAATACCCACGAGGCAAAAAAGAAAATGTCTCAATAAAAATAAACATTTTGTTTGTTAATCAACTACTACTGACTTACTTGGCTACCTCTTCACTTTCTAAAGTGAATTAAAAATTCTCTCGAATATCAAGAAAGCTTTCTTTGTTTAAAGGTAAGTTAAATTGTAGTTTTGTTTGTTTTTTTAGATTTTTTTAGTCTTTTTCTTTTTGATATTATTGATCTGCTCGGCCATTTGTTCGATTTCTTTTTGATTAATAGGTTCCACTTTCCTTACATTGTTTTTGGCTTGATTCTTTTGCTTTTGAGCAAAATCTTCAGCAATTGCATTCACTTTAGACCAAACAAAATTCACAAAGCCCATCGCAATATCTTGTTTGAAGAATGCTATGGACACTAAAGCTACCAGAATTAAAGCTGAAATTGAATTTTGATTGAGATCAGCTTCAAATGACTTTACTTCGGGCGTAAAATCTAGTTCAACATAAACTGAACCGGTATCAGCTACAAACTGTTGTGTTGGTGTTGTGTACGTATAGGTTTTATCCGATAAAGATGACTTCAGTTCGACTACATAAGTTTTGCCATCTAATGGTATGCGCGGTAAAAACACCATAATACCGGGATTATAGCGAGCTTTTGGATTAAGAGGAGTTTCTAAACGTTGCGAATAGACTGGAGAATCATAAGAGCCCTTGCGATACATGACCAGCCTTAAAGTTTTGTAAAAATCATTCGAGGCAGCCGTAACACGCACTGTAACGTCAACGAAATTTAATGGTGAAATACCCAAAAAGTTGACATTGTGAATATCTTGTGAAGCAATTTCTACAACACGTTGCTGTGGTATAGAACGGTCTACATTACTGCCTTGGGCTCCAGCATTCTTCACTCGTATGGTATATTCGCAGCCCGGATTCAAGCCTCTCAAACGATATTTGCCATTATTTTCAGTGGTGGCTTCTTCCTGATGATGAGAGCATTTCTCACTGGCCGTAGCTTCAATATTGACCTGGGCAAAGGGTTCACCATTTAAAGAACTAACAGTGCCAAAAACTGAATATGCTACACGTTTACCTCTGCAATAGAAATAATTTTGTTTTTAATTCAATTTTATGATAATTTTAAAGGAATCTCTAACTGTACTTACATCATTTCAATTTCAACAGTTTCGCCATCCTTTAAGTCAATGATTTTGGAGTTTGGCTCAAATTTAAATTCTTTCAGCATCGGCCTTAGGAAATATTGTGAAGGCGACAATGAGTGGAAATTAATAGAACCATCATCATTGGTAATTAAATTCTTGCGATAACTTTCAGAACCACTAAGAGAAATCAGCACACCACTTAAACCTTTACCAGCTTCATCTTTAACTTTAACAATAATTTCACACAACTTATGGACACTAAACGAATTGGTTGTAGGATTGTAATCGGAAAACACATACGATTCCTTTTCGCCTTTAAGTTCGTAATACAAGTTCTCGTTAATAGGACCGAATTTAAATTCACCATTTACAGAAGTAAATGTTGTTTCCGCAGTAAGTTCGGGATTTTTCGGGAATGATAAAGTGATTTTGGCATCTTTGATAGCAGGCACAACTTTACCATTCAAAATCAAACCTTTTGATGCTATAAAATTGAAGGCCACATCGACACAATCATTTGTGCCCACAATTTCTTTTGTAGCCGGTTCAAAAAGTAAGATACCACTTTTGGGTGTAATTTTCAAAACTTCTTCTGGCTTCAAGTGGGTTTCAAAACGGAAGGCATATTTACCATCCACTTTATGAGATTCAGCGGCTGGTGTTACAATTTGTTGGCCCAAACTAGAAGATTCAACTAATAACTGGAACGTGGAGGCACTAGCATCGGGTGATAGCACACGTACACCAACTCGATGGGCCATAGCATTAATAATAACGGGTTGAGTGTTAGAAGTATCGAAAGTGGCAGGTAATTCTTCTTCATTGTACAAGTGACAGCCCTCCAATTTAATGTTATAAGAACCATATTTAGGCACACAGAAGGTATTAACGCCTGCAAGCAGCTTAAATGAATCTGAACTGCCAGCAGAGCTGTGGGAATATTTCATCTGTAATAGATTTGAACATTAATTAAGTAAAATACTTAATTTAATCTCTTTAAAGCTTACAATAGCTCTGTGGCTGGATATTATATTAATTTCATAGCCACGTTGTACGAAATCCGGAGCTGTTTCAGAAACAGAAGCCACATTGATCAAGACACGTGTAGAATCGAAGCACAGATTTGATTGCGGTACAGTGATTTCATACGGTCCAGGCAAGACATTTTTAAAGCTATACTTTCCACCTGTATTAATAACAAATACAATAAATTACAATCTATTTTTTTCAAAATATTAAAATATTGTTACCATTGGCTTTGGTTGTGTGCTTTTGACCAGTCAATTGACCATTAGCATCCAAGTTATGTAAAGTTACTTCAGTCTCTTGGCAAGCTGCCAAAGGAGCATCAGGCAAACAAAGTAATTTTCCTTGCAGTGTAGCTCGTAATTGGGAAAATACTATGTCCTTCAAAGGCTGAGAACTAACTTCTACTTGTTGCTGTACCGGAAAGAATTGTACACCATTTGATTTGTCACTATCGGTGGTAAGAACTTCAATGCTAAATTTGCCACTAGGCAAAAAGGCACACCATATACCGGTATCAGCATTAGTATTGACTGTGGTATGGAATGTTGAGCCTTGTTTGGTAATGCCAACTTTATAGGATTGCTTGGCAACCACTTTGCCACAAACTTCATATGCCGAGGGTATAATAGCTGGCAAAGTTGGTTCCGTCAATTGCAGTTTAATACGTTGTTCACTGAATTCATATTTGTCAGCCTGAACATGAAGCGAGTATGAACCAGCATTCACATCACTTAAAGTAAACGTACCACTTTTGTCTGTAACAACTTCTTTTTGGCTGTTCAATTTCACAATAGCTCCAAGAATTGGATTACCACCGTTACTATCTAAAACTGTGCCCGTAACGCTAAAGCCACTTATCTATAGTATTTGAAAATATTATAGTTAACATTAACATGGTTTATTTGAAAATAATTTTAAAATATACCTTGAATTCCTGCTTCAATTCTAAGGTGTCTTTGCCTACATCGAATTCGATGTGGGAAGGCTTAATGTTTAATTTCAAGTTTTTATCCTCGACAACGGGCAAAACAATGTACTTGCCAGGAGCCACATTTTTAAAGATATAGTCGCCATTATTACCAATTTGAGCATAGCATGAGGGAGCGGCATCATAATTGGCAACACTATTCGTGATCGATGTTTTCAAAGCTTGCTTATTACATTTAGGTGGAGTAGAGTTCTGGAAACGAAATAAGTTTGCTCATTATAAAGCCTTAAGACAGTATTGTTTTCCACTACTTACGGATTTACTTTTAAACAAGGCAATGCCAATACCTGAACCAATGCCGGATGTGTCAAAATGACCAGTAACGTCAAAGCCAGAAACCACCAATGATTTTTCCGGCAAGACAGTATTACCACCCTCAACAACTACCGTATATTCGTCCTTTTCAAAGTACCATTTGGCATGAGTGGCCTTAACTATGTATTTGCCGGGTATTATGGGTGTGAAAGAGAATATGCCATTGACATCAGTGACGGTTTGACGTACATCTTTGCCATCCTCAGATTTTAATTCTACATTAATACCCTTGGCACCACCTGTACCCAAAGCAACTTTACCGGTTATGCCAAAACCTTTGAATACAAAATTCACATCTTTTCCCAAACTACAGATATCCGTTTCGCCATTGAAATTCAGTTTAACTTCTTCGGGTTCAAAACTCCAGCCGGGCGGTGGTGCAATTTTCAATAAGTATTCCCCCTTATCGTAAATAGGCAGAAAGTAGTAACCATTCGAGGGTGAACAGTCAGTTTTATCTTTCAGAGCTCCCTGTTTCGTTAATCTGTGATAAAAGGCGAGTTATACGATGAGATAATCCAAACCTAAATGTAGGTTATTAATATCACATCACGTTTTCACACCTTCTCTTACATTAAGACCTTATCTTAGACTTTTTACCTTCTTCACAAGAAAGGTGTACAAAGTTATGGGCCTTTTTAAAGAGCGGCATTTACGTGGTTAATACTTACAATTTAACTTCTACTTTGGAGAAATCAATTTCCGCATGGCTCTTAATAAAGCCTCCACAACCGATTACTTCATTCAATTGAACATTTTCAATTAAAATAAATAATTTAATTAATAAAACTACAGAAATATTCCAAAGTACCCTCATTTTTACTGCCAACTAATGCAAAAAAGAAATTAATGAACAGTGATGCCATACTGAATATTTAAGTCTCTTGAGTGAAAATTTGACGCCGTTAATGTATTACTTAGCCTAACGACTAATATACGTGGTTTGCATATGTTTTTTAATTTACAGTTGTTTTCTCAACCATATGAGGATTTGTGGTTTGGGGGGCAATGCTGACATAAATATTTGGGGGGGGGTGAGTCGATTATGAATTTTATTATTTTTAATAAGCCTAACATTTGTAATATTGGTAGTGAGCCGACTTTTAGAACCTGTAATTCGCACTACGCTCTGTAACATGGATAGGTCTATGATTAGGGACTGGAGGGTTTCAGATGAGTGTTCTTTCTCTGATCACCAACTGATATCCTTCAGTATTAATCGATCTAGCGCTTTCATAAGCCTTTTAGGAATCCATAGAATTTGAGAAGGCTGTGGAGGAGGAACTTAGGGCCCTTAGAGGTCATTCCACTCCTGGCATCAATGATCGAGTTGGATCTTTGACGAATATTTTGTTGTCTTGTTATATAGATGCTTGTCCTCTTAGTTATCCTGGTAAGAGAAGCCAGCCAGCCTGGTGGAATGCAGAACTCCAAAGATTCCGCTGTTGTACTAGGAGACTCTTTAATAAGGCTAAAAGGTCGGACGAGGATGTTGACTGGTCTGCATATAGATCCAGTTTTATTGATTATAAAAGGGAAATAAAGCGCTAAAGAAGACCCACCTCGATGAGTTTTTGCGTAAGTATTGAGGATGTTGCCGATGTGGCTCGTTTCCGTAGGATGCTGTCGGCTTTCTTAGATATTGAGGCGCCTTCAACAATGTTACCACTTCTTCAATTAAGAATTCACTTAGGGATATACATGTCCCAGATTTTCTAGTGCAGTTTATCACCCACATGCTGGGTAATAGACTAATTCGGTCGAATAGCGAGAGTAAGGAGACGTTAAGCACTTTTGGACCAGATCACATCCGTATATGCTGGCCCTGATGCCCCAATCTGCCATCTCTATGGCCTCATCAATGTTGGAAGAGCAGAGCCGTTGGGGGAATGCATCGGGTTGTTATGTTTCTAGGTGTCTACGGCCAGCTATAGACAGTGTAAGAACAGGTTGACTGCTGGGCTTGGATAAGGCCAGTTTAAGGTTAGTTATTGGATTTATTACGGGGCACTGAGAGATCCCAGCCGGACTATTGTAGGGTATGTTGCGATTAGGAGGAGTTGGAGACTATCGAACACCTCCTCTGTAACTGTTCAGCCTTTAGTAGGTTGAGGTTGAATACTCTTGGCAGGGGCTTCTTTGATGGTTTGAATTCTGTGTCGAGAGCCGACATCAAGGCTCTCCATAGATTCATTAGTAGTTTGAGCTGGTAGAGAAGTGCTGGGCCTCATTAGTGTAGTCGCGCTTTCTTCTGTATGTATGTTGGTCTGTGTAATTCATCCGATTCCTTATTCTCCCTTTGCTACTTCCTCTTCTTTTGCCTATCCCCTCTATTATGCTCTCATCCTAAGGACGTTTGTATAATGGGTCAGCTTGACCTCCGGATACTGTACTTGTTTAATTTGACAAGTATACGTCCTCCAACCTAAACCCTAAACCTTAATCGATGCTTATTTTAAATACGTGCCGAATATCGCATTTTACAACTATCGATTGTTAATTTCAAATATATTCTCTTCAGAGAAAAAGAGAGGAATGCAACAATTAAAGGTGCGATTTGAAAAAAAAACACTAAATATTCCTTTTTTGAAGATTAAAATAAAATCTACCTGTCTGTCTGTCGCCTTCAAATAAATGTGAAATTGAAATTTAATACTTTGAGAGATCCAGCCAGCCAGCCATTCACATACTAACACGCTCATGGAATAAAACAAAATAAATCCGTGAGTGAATGAAGAATGGCTGTAACATATACTGCACTTATGTACATATAAGCATAAATCCCACTAATTACTCGTAAAGTCTAGTCTAATGGACATTTTCAGATTCATAGATATGTATGTATAAGGCTCAATCAGCGCATACATAGAAGAAATATATACAAAGTAACTGATAATAATAACAACTAAACGAAATTAACGGTGGATGGATGTTTTTCCATGTTGTCTTCATTCTTGATAATTGCCGAAGATCAATTATTATTAAAGAAATTTGTATTTGTATTGTATGGCATTTCTCCATATTCATAACAACAACTCTACACTGGGAGAAATTATCAACGCTATGTAAATGAAAAAAATATCGCTAATAGGGCTCTGAGGACCCAAAACTGATTATGGAAAGCTCATGGCATAGAAAAATATTTTCCGTAATATTCTACAGGTTCTGAAAACTTAAAGAAATAAAGTTTTTCTATTTTGTTCTAAACATAAATTCTACAGAGAACTGAACAAAGAGTGTTCAAATGAAGTCGATGTATGAGAACTCGAATTTAAAAGAAAAAAAAAATAAATAAGTGAAAGAAAAATTAAAGAAAACTATGTAGACAATTTGTCACCAAGGTTTTAATCAGTAGCACTTATTTAATCACAATTTAAATTATTTTTAAGCCCCAAACAACAGTAAACGAAATCATGTCTATAGCATGGCAAATGTATGATTTTATTTTAAGAAACTTATTAAAAAACATCATTATCTTTGGCCATTCGTTGTTAATTAAAAACAAAAATGTTTGGAATCCGCATTTATTAATAAGACAATATAAAATCTAAAGGAAAAAGCACTCTTTATGTGTTATCAAGATATTTAAATTAATAATAATTAATTTAACACGTTGACTGCCGACTACGAGATCACTCGTAGATTGCGTTCCCTTCTAGGGTGCCAACTACGAGTTATCTCGTACTCACAAAATCTGCCATATTTGTGTAGTTACGAATAAAATCGTATTATACTCGTATTAGTGCTAGTATCGATAACTGGATTCTGGGAAAAGAACAAAAAGTCAATGTTGGCTTGCGTGGCCAGTTTTCTGAGAATTTCCGTGGCAATCAACATGTTAATAAAATATGATACATACATACATGCATACATAATTGCCCATTACAACCCTACAGTCCGGATTACGGCCTAGTTTCTCACAGGCCGTAATAAAATATGATACGATTAGAAAACTCTATGCTCTATGCTTTACCCTCTACAATTCTTTTTTATTATGTATATTGATATATTGACAAGCTTTTTATCGGTTATCGTATCCATGACTTATTCATATTTATTCATTATAGGGTATTAATTTTATGTGATATATGTATATGTATTCATGTCTTTGATTCATTCCATCGAAATTAAAATATAATATTCAATACATACACATCTGTATATGTACATATATGTTACTGAGTTTATCTCTGGGTTTTTTTTTTGAAAACATTTTTAATGTGCATCAGGAGTATTTAAGCTTTAAATAGGTTTAAGTCGGTTCTTTTTTGAGAGATAATTTTAAAACGTATGCCCCTATTGTTATCACATATTGCCAAAGAAAAAAAAAAAATAATGAAATAAATTGTTTATTTTCATTCTTAATTGCGACAAAATTTGTTTAATGTTTTTTGGAATTTTGAAAATATTCTATTAAACAGAAACGGAATTAGAAACAGAAACAAAGAAATATAAGAAAAAATACCAGACACTACTTTATTCGATCTCTCTCTCTCTACTTATCACTAACATGTTAGAAAAAATAAAAATACATTAGGCATTACAAAAAAATACAATAAAATGAAATAAAATTGATTACATTAAAGTTATTTTTATTGCATTTAGAAAAATTTATCCACTATTTGTTATAAATTCTAAATATATAGTACCCTAAATCAGGTATTATGACACTTTCAACTGTATTTCGTATGGTCTGTAAGTATACTATGGTTCATCTTGCATCATCACCTAATACAATGTATTTATTCATATTATTATAAGAAAACATTATTTAAAATCAAGAATAATGGCATGACGTAGTTTCTCCTTTGCTTATGTTATGTTTAGATGAATTATTAACCAATAGAAATGTATTGTGTGACATCATATCTTGTTGTAATCTTTAGTTCTATCATTCTTGTGGAAAACACCATTTAAAACCCACTCTCTCTCTCTTTCTCTCTCTCTCTCTCTCTCTCTCTGAGAGTAGTGATGAATTGGGGTGGCTCTTACTACTAGTCGAAGATCATTAAGAGAAAAATTTTGCTTATAAAAGACAACATAATGCTTAAAAGCAAATATTTTTGCTTACATACTTGCGTGTATGCGTGTTTATATCATCCCAAGCATTATATTATGCTGAGTTGAGAAAAATAACAATAAAAACTAATATTTGCTTGCTACTTGTATATACATATTGCCAAGAGAAAAATCTCTAGTCGACCACTATAATTAGGAGAGTAGTCTATACGTAAATATAGAATATTATATTGACATTATTGTGCTTATAGTTCGGGATCATTTATGCTGTATAATACATACATACATACATACAATATTTGTGTGTGTGTACACAACATATGCTAGTGCTTGCTTGTGTCTCAAAGAATGATCAGAAGAATTTTGAGATTCTTTAAAACAACAATTGTGTTCAAAAAAATATCACATTTTTCATGCTATCCCATATACAACAATATGATGATATTTTGTTGCTGGTTTGTACTACAACAACACAAACAACAACTAATAAATAATTGCTAGTATTTGTGTGCTTGAAATAAAAGAAAAGAAAAAAAATGTGTGAATAACAGACTAGGGCTACAAGTGATGTGAGGAACACAGCGACAACAATGAAAACAGTTGCCGGTCGTTGGTCATCTCAATCGCAATGAGCAAGAAATAAAACAACAGTAAAAGGAAATACAATTCAGTCGCGTGCGAACCATAAGAATGAACGGTTGGGATAACCAATAATAAACGGGAATAAATGTTCCAATAAAACCATTATAATATCAGTGTACCTTATTCACATACAAATATCGTATAAACCACAACAACAACAATAAAAACAATAACAACAAAAAAACGGAAGAGTTCATTAATTATGATGTGTCGTGTGCCCAGCAACGAGTTGTTTAATAATTAAATATCGTAATTACAATTATCCTCAATAAGTGATAAAAATATCAACAACAATACAATAACAACAATTTTAATAAGTTTATGTCATCCCCACATACCCATATACGCATTCTCTGTGTTTACAGACAGAACAAGTGTTTGTGAGTGAATAGATGTGTCAATAGAGTAAAGAAAAAGAAGAAGAAGAAGAGAAAAGAAAATATCCCTAAAGCTCTTTGTGTATGATAAATATCCATTATTGTAATAAAATAATAATATTACCAAGTAGAATATTATGTTTTTGTTATTGTTGTTTTGTTGTGATAAGAAAATTAAATACGAACAACAACAACATCAACAATAAAAGAAGAAGAAAACTTGTTTTTATTTTTGCAAGCATTGAATTATTTTCTTGTACTCAACATATGTACATTGTTGTTGTTCGTATGTACATACATATGTGCATTGATAAATCCCTTGATTTCAAATAAAGAGTAAACTCTCTCTCACACCCTTACTCTCTCTCTTAAAGAAATGATCATTAAATAATAACAGTTGATAAAAACAAAATTAAGACAACAATTATCCGGCAAAATAAAAGAAAATTCAAAACACACATACACATACATACAATACATATAGAAAGATTAACAAACAATTGTAGAAAAATAAATAAACAAGTAAAATCAATTAAGCAAACAAAAAAAATTAAAAAAATAACAAATCAGTATGATATTCAGCATATTTTTTCCAACAATTTAATCTGCCATAATCTTCAATTAAACGACAAAAAAAAAAAGAATAAAAACCAGTAAGCAAAACGATTCTTAAATGCAGACAACAACAACAAACATGACAGCGGAGACTCTTAAACCATTCATAACACCCACCAGTGTTGACAATTATACGGCCACACATTCAAGTGCAGCATCATCATCATCATCACGTTGCAGCCGTAGTTGTTATTTCCTTGCAATTACAGCAAGTGTGATTACAGTTATTTTAACCACAGCACTATTAGGCATAGCTGTAAGTACACATACACATACATACGTATATAAAGATGTATAAATATTATTAATTATTTTATTAGTGTGTGTGTGTATAGATATTTAACACTAAAGTGTTGGTGTTTAAATGAGTATCCATTTCCGTTGAAATTTGATGTTTTTTTTCTTCTTTTATTTTCCAACACTTACTCACACTTTTTATAGAGTTAGCAGTGCATTCACAACCGTAAGGCTTTAAATCAGAATTTATTTTTGCAAAAATCCATCCGCATAAAGGAAGAATTTAATAAAAATTTCAGTAGTAGACTAAGAATACATTATAAAAGAAAATGGTAAAGAAAATCTGTAAAACTAAGTTTTCCTCCTTTAAATATCAGAAATGATAGTTTCCGTCATTTTCTCTCTAACAATCTATTTAACATTTCCTACGCAATGGTCAGCGTGAGTGTAGATCACATACGTATGTTTGTCTATCCTGATACATCATAATTGGTCATTACAACTCATCAGTCAGGATTACGACCTGGTTTCTCACACCACTTATGTTGTGTGCGTTAATTTTATACATGAGTGGCGGGATCTACAGTTTAAAGACGACACCGAACGTTTGATGTTTGAGAAACTTTTCATGGCAATTTTATTTATTCTCACAGAGTTTTTGCCAGAAATCTGCTGAGAGGAAGTCGCCGAAGAAATATTTTTTTATATTTTCGTTTTGATGTCTGACCTGGGGTTTGAACCGCGGCCTTACGGTCCAATAAGCCGACACACTACCTGCTAGACTACGGTGACTTCACTCCTGATGACGTTTTTGTAATAAACTTGCAAATTATACTCTAGTCCAGAGCCCGGCAATTCCTATGCACGCGTGCATGTCAGCCATTACTAAATTTACAACAACGATCAAAAACACTCTCAGTCTCGTTTGAGCATTCATTGAAAGTGGATGTGTTGTCGCATGTTTCTTGTTTTTGTGGATGAAGATCTGCTAATGCAGGGATGGAAAACTTAATGTTTTTAACAACAGCGTATGGTGTACGTTTTTAGAATTATAATCTTTTTCAAAATAAATTATTCTAATTTATTAAAACAAAAACAACTTATATTTCACTATTCATAAAAACTATTTACATATAAAAAATATGTATTTTTCAAGAAAATCCTATGAAAAACAAAAATTTTCGAAATTTATTCGATAATCTAATAATCTAAAATGCTTTCTTAAATCGATATAATCAAAGAAATCTAAACGAACTTTACAAATTTTAATTTAATAAACTAATATTTTTAATTAAAATACCACCATTTAAAAATTTCAATTTTCCATGCCTGCATTGTAGTGAATGTAAGAGTATAAATTTTTCTCTTTTCGTATTTTTCGCTCTCGCAACAATTGACCAATAGCAAGTGTTGCCGGGCTCTGCTCTAGTCTAATATTGCATCGTAGAATTTCGCAGTGTCATATTATGTGTCATATTATGGACTGTAAAATGGGTCAATTCGATTTTCGGGTATTCATACATATATACATACATAATTGGCCATTACAACCCTTCAGTCAGGATTACGGCCTAGCTTCTCACACCACTCATGTTGTGTGCCTTAATTTTATACCTACAGTTTAACGTAGACTCCGAACGACAGATTTTGAGAAACTTTTTCATGGCAGGTTTATTTTTTACTCTCAAGAATTTTTGCCAGAAATCTGCTAAGAGGAAGTTGCCAAAGGAATATTCTTTTTTTCATATTTCATTTTTGATGTCTGGCCTGGGGCACGAACCCGGGCTTTACGTCTAATAAGCCAACACACTACCTACTAGACTACGGCGACCTCCGGGTATTTTACTTGTCTTAATTGACAAGTACACGTCCTCTAACCTACATACATATTATGGACTAGTGTTTTAGTATGAAGAAAGTCAATTTAAATTGAAGTTCCTTCAGGGAGCATAGAGCTAAAACAGTGGATAAAAAATTGATTTCTGGGTTTTCTCTATAGAAATGTAAATATTGAGTCCCAACGATGGTATACAATTTTTTATACAAAATTTATTAAAATTTTCAAAGATAACTTTTCTATGCTTAGCGCCTAATAAATGTTAAAAATTCTGTCAGTGAATTATCGCTCCCTCTCATAAAAGAAATTAATTATTATTAAAAAAATATAGTGGTATAGGAGATTATGTATGTTTATCTTGATTGAGTTAACACTGAAGTTTTCTCGGCAAAAACATTTGTTTTACAGTTTTGTAAACTTTAACCTCTAACCTTTACTAAAGTGATTAATACATGAGCGGTTGTTTCTATGTATTTGCAAAAATTGCTGGAATTTTTTTTAAGAGTCCTTAAACATACATATTTCAGATGCTGAAGTATACTGCACTGGTAGGCTATTAGCATTTTATTTTCCCATTCTGCGTTTATTTTTTGTTTTTCTTTGATTTGAAATTCAATTGTTTTTAATGTTGAATTGTTATTGTTTTCATTTGTTATTCAATTGTTTTCCGATTTAAAATATTTAATAAATTTTGTTGTTCGCATTTCTTTTTAGATCTGGAACACAATGCGCATTTCAAATTTACAAACAGAAGTTGAAAATTTAAACAGAGTCATCGATAGCATGCAAAAACGTTTGGGTCTCACGTATCTGGACGACTTACGAGATTTCGAAAAGGAAGAAGAGGTAAAGTGAAAAAATGAATTATAATTTAGAAATATTTCATACTTGTTGATAGAATGCCAAAAAAAACTTCTGTGAAAACGGAATTATTAAATTAAGATTGTTTATTAAACGCATTAAAACGTTTGAGAACTTATTGCCAAATAAACTGTCAATTAAATAAGGAAAGAGTACAATTACAATTACTCGCACAGAAACACAATAGAAATGCTACAGTTTTCAATGGGAAATCACGGTCGTACGAATTATAAATGCAGCACTGATCGGTTCCGTTATGTTCTGTGAACGTTCGACTAATTCTACCTTAATCCCAGTTCCACCAAAAAAGCCTGGTAACATCAATAATGAAATATTTACGACAAAATCACAGCAAAATCTTAAAATTTTATGTTAGAGAATTCCAAATTTGGAAATCCGTATTCTTCTTCTAAGAAAATACAATAGATAGGGTATAAGAAATCTATGTAGGTTCCACTTTCTTTGTGTATGTGCTATGAAATTTAGAGAGCATACCAGAAGTGCGTTGGGTTTAACCAGTTATTAATGCTTCGCACATTAGCAGATAACTTTTAATGAATTTCTTTAGAAATTAATGCTAATGCCTGACATAGGGTACATAAATCAAAACGCCAACTAAGTTGTTTAACTAACTAAAAAAAAAACGGAAAAAATATTAAATTTATAACACAAATATTATGACATATATTTGTTTAAAAATGAAATTGTAAGAAATGTCTGCTGTTGCCAATACGCCCAAAACGAGAGACCAGACACGAACATCTCAATTTAAAAATATTTTCTTGCCAATATGAATATGAATTGTAGTGTCATTTCTTTGGCCAGCGTACTCTTTATATGTATATATATGTATGTACACGTATGTATATATATATGTATACAATGCGATCATTTAATCAGTTTAAAATTGCCATTGGCGCCACCACTTGGCGTGATCTTTAGGAAAGTAATCCTCTAAATCATAAAATTGTTAGTTTTTTTGTTTTCTTCTTCTCTCTTAATTTCTAAATTTACGATAGAATTGTAGAAAATATTCTTTATTTTTTAAATATTTTTAATTGTTGTTGTTGCAAATGTTTACATATAAAAATACAAAAAAAAACAATGACCAGCATCACTTTGCATCGTTAGAATTTCAACTCAATTCACTCAATTAAAATTAAAATTGTTTGTTTTTAATTGAATGTCTTCAATATTTCATTGTTGTGATTATTATTGTTAATATTATTGAAATAATTTATGTCATGTACTGCCATGTACCGTTATATAGTATTTTTTGTTTTTAAATTATTGAGAGGAATGATATTCAAGTTTTGTTTCCAAAATGGGGCGTCTGTGAAATAATTTGTATGTAATATTTCCGATGTTCAATAACCCCATATAAATACGAGTGCAGTAACAAAATTGACCAGCCCAGCGAAGAAAACGAAAAAAATATGGGAACAATTTCTCAAGATAATCTTCTTTATGTCACATTAGGTTAGCTCGCTAGCTAATCAATAACAAGTTTAATAGCAATTAGCACTAAACCGCCATTTTGAAGTCATATGAATAGATAGGAATAGGATAGAATAGAACAGGAATTAAGGTCCCACATAGAATACTAAACGTTTAGCTGCTACACCTGACCACTCACATACATACATACATACATACTGCTTCTGCTGTAAGGGTTAAATCGATTTTCTCTTCATGCACACCGATTTTATACTATATACCATTATAGGTTTGAGAATAAAATATCTTGGGGGTCTTCAGGGGCCTCCCTCCTCTGTTATACACAGGCCAGCGGTCCATTAAAAAGGAGATGATTCAACTATATGTTCTGTACCATCTCAAGAAAAATAATCTGAGGAATTCCTAATAAACGACAGTAAGTAACTGACTCCATACACTTCGAGACCCTGATGTTTCATTTTAAATGATAAATCTGTGAACCATGAACCATATTAAGGAAATGGTACAAAGGTTACATAACACGGTATATAATATTCCATTATTTTAACTAGCTACATTAGTGTGACGTAGTGTATCTGGGGGTTGAAGTCGCCGTAGTCTAGTAGGTAGTGTGTTGGCTTATTAGACGTAAAGCCCGGGTTCGAGCCCCAGGTCAGATATCAAAACGAAAATATAAAAAAAATATTTCTTCGATGACTTCCTCTCAGCAGATTTCTGGCAAGAACTCTGAGAAAGAAATAAAATTTCTATGAAAAGTTTTTTAAAATTCCGAAGTTCAGAGGCGATTTTAAACTGTAGGTTCCGCCACACACAACCAAGGGTTGTAGTGACCAATTATGTATGGATGTATATCCAGGGTTCCTATTTTTTTCCAAAAAGCATCTCCATCTGACACGATTTTCCGCTGATGTTTTTGCGCCTTCTATTTCAGCTCATTAAGCTTTAGTTCTTGTAGGACCGTGTGTCTCCAGGTGTTTTGTGGTCTGCCACAGGTTTCTTGACCCCTGGGGATTCCACTATAGCTCCATTCTTGTAATACTGTCGGTCTTCTTTCTCAATGTATGGTGGATCCACCCCCATTTTTTCTTTTTGATCTGCTTATGTATGGGTTCCTCTTCTGTGAGAGTCCAGAGATCTGCGTTGCTGATGGTGTTGAGCCAGAATATTCTACATATGATTCTTGGGCATTGGGCACGAATGCTGCTCTCGTTCTAATGAGTCTGTTATCTACGTCTGTTTCTGCGCCGCCATTTGTTGTCATAGTACTGCCTAGACAGTAGAAGCTACCGACGTACTCTAGTATTTGGCCCTATAGCATGATGTTTTCTGTGCTAGTGTTGTTAATTCTCATGGATTTGGTTTTCTTGATATTTATCTCAAGTCCAACGTTGCGACCTAAGCTTTCTAGGGCTCCTATTAGTAGGTCGTAAAAATATTTTCATGGCGCTGTTTATGACAGTTGTAGCTCTATACTGCAGCTGTCTCTTGTTGTAATTGATTTCTCTGTTAAAACACAAGACCACAATTCTAATTGAGTCACCATATCGACCGCTTTCAAACCCTAGCTTTCATTTTCTTATGCCAAAATCGAATAGATTTATTAAAGGCTGAAGTTTTCCAAAATTTCAAGTGAAGAAAACTGTCTAAACCAGAACCAAGCTATTAATAAAGCTTTTATGTTTGAGGAAGTGCGCCTTGGAGGGGAAAAAATTATTTCATTTTCAAGGTCTTAGAAACAAGTGTTTTCCAGTCATCATCATCATAGCATTTGAAGGTTATAAAAAATGCGCAATTGTTTGTTGTTTATTGTTGTAGTTTATAATGATAAAAATCAGTTCATAAATGATTTCGAAAATGAAAATTATTAATGTATTATTTGGCTTATAAGCATTTTATTATCATCTTCCAAATGTGTGATATGTGATGTTGTGTGCATTGCTCCCTTCATGTGTAATTTTAATCTTAATTGATCTCGTAATAAATTGTCTGTTCGGTTTTAAGTAATTTCTTTCGCTTGTTCTGTTTCTAATTCTATTTCTAATTTTTTTTGTTGTTCTTTGTTTTTTATACCTTTATCTGTTTCATTTAAATTCTATAATAGAATAATAATACCCTAATTGATGATGTGCTTCCCGATGACGATGATGTTGACGATGACGATGACGACGACGATGATGATGATGATGATGAAGATGATTACGAAGACTATGAAGATTTGAGAAATAAATTCAGCCGCTATCAGGAAACTGAAGATGAAGATGAGGAGGAAACTCAAAATGCCGCTTCCATAGGCGATGATAACTTATATGATGACTTTGAAAAGTTTAATGATTCGAAATTGAAACATCAACACGGGTAAGTTGATATGTGATATTTACTTGTGATATTTATTAAATAAATAAATAATTTGTTGTTGTTTTCTATTTTAAATTAGAGAGAGGAAAACCAGATCATTGGTAAACTTAAATACGGAACAGGAAAACGTTGAAGAAAATCAACAAAAAGAGCAACAAGTGATTTTAAGGTACGTACGTGTATTTCGCTATTGATGGGTGTGAACATAAATTTGGTTTGCGTCTTGGGTTTTCAAATTGAAATATCTTTGTTTCATTATAGGCCTGTCAAAGAAAGCTATTCCAAATCCTTTGTGAACAGTGAAAATTTCAATTTCGAAAGGCGTCGTAGTCCTCTAAGGGCGCATAATTCCCGCAGACGTAAATTTCCTTTAGTTAAAAGCGGTAGGTAGCCGTGCTTGTATATTCAAAAAGCCTTGCATTCCTTAATTCTTAGTCCTAATATCCCTTTTAATCCCTTGAAGATCTAATAATCCTTGTTTTCTTTCTCTGTATATTCCATTAAAATTTCAGGTGATTCTTTAATTTCAGCTAAAACAGTAACAGCAACCGCTAATCCAAATGAGGATAAACCGGCTGCCCATTTCCATATAACACACAAAGTACCTTATCACAAACATCGTGTGCAAATTACAAGTAAGTTTAAATTTTTATTGTTTCATTTCAACATCAATTATATCTCAATTTTATATCGTAGACCACAATGGTGATGTTTATATTGGCAAAGCCAGTATATCCAACGAATTGGATGTGGATAATTATTTTTTGGTCGAACATGGCGTTCTAACTGTGCGTGAACCTGGCCTGTATTATGTTTATGCCCAGATTTGTTACAATAATAATTATGCCAGGAATGGGTTTACCATATTCCATGGCGAAAAAGAGTTCTTACAATGTCTGCAAAATTCGCATGCAAGCAGTGAAGCTTTAATCAATACCTGTCATACTAGTGGCCTTATTTATCTGCGTTACAATGAACAGATACATATCAGGGATCTGCATATGAATAGATTGACATTCTTAAGCGATAAAAATAATCGAAGTTTCTTTGGTTTAATGAAAATTTAATGAATTTGAAATTATTTCATCGTGTACATTTTAAGTCTCTTTTAAATAATATTAAAACCTACAAAAGCTAACATTATTAATTATTAAATTTTTATATATTTATACAAGTAGCCAATAAATTTATAACAAAACATGTATGTACGTAATATTTAATAAATAATTATATTTTAACTAGCTGTACCCTGCGCGTTTTGCTGCACTACAAACTGAAATAAATTTGAAGGAAAGACATTAGACAAATATCCAATTAAGTTTGAATCATTTTATTGATTTTGTTTCCCGTTGTCCAGATGATTCAGACGAACGGGCCTGAGTAGTACGCATTCGATCAAGTGATTCATTGTTCAAGTGATTCACGCGAACGGATCTGTGCGGCATGCACTCGAAGATTTTTCAGTCTCAATGCTGATTCTGAGGCTAGTAATGCTCTTTTCTTTTCTTTTCAACACAGGATCAAATGCACAGTTTACGATTTAATTAATTTCGAAGAATTTTCAGTGGCGCCACCTGTAGGAAATTGGTTATACCAACTTAGAAACCTTCGTCGGCTCATGCGCAACAACTTTGCTAAAGATTAAATGCATAGTTTACGATTCCATAAAGTACATTCATTTTTATATACAATATAGATAATTTAAACTTGAAAAAAAAAAATAAATAAAACAAAAGTCTACGAATTTAATTTTGGTTATATTTTTTCTTATTTGGTGAATTTTTTCACAAATGTTGGTTACAAAATTTTTTTCTTTCCCTTCTATCTTTCCCCCCGCGTCGTTCTTTACACTTTATTTTCTTTGGTTTTATACATCAAGAATCACAGATAGCATACTTGTAGGGGTAACTACTATGCGTATGAGTAATATATTTCAAATGCAATTAAATATTAAGTATGTAGTATGTAGCATACGTGGGCATGGCCCCTCGCTCATTTGGAATATCAACATAAAAAGTAGCCTATAACTCCTTCCAGACATACAGCAAGACACTGTGAAAATTTCAAGAAAATCGGTTCAGCCGTTTAATCGTCTATAAACTTCAAACATACAAACATACAATCAAACAAACATTCATTTTTATATATAAGAAGATATTGAAAATTTTAGTTCACATTTATTTTCTTAACATTGGGCCATTACAACCCTTCAGTCAGGGTTACGGCCTAGCTTCTTACACCACTCATGGTGTGTGCCTTAATTTTATACTTTAGTGGCGGGCCCTACAGTTTAACGTCGACTCCAAGCGACAGATTTTTGAGAAACTTTTTCATGGCAGATTTATTTACTCTCAGAGTTTTTGCCAGAAATCTGCTGAGAGGAAGTCGCCGAAGAAAAAAATTCTCTTTCATATTTCGTTTTGATGTCTGATCTGGTATACGAGCCCGGTCTTTACGTCTAATAAGCCAACACACTACCTACTAGACTATGGCGACTTCAAACCATTTCGAATTGATCATGACAAATCGTTCTCAAATATGAGATTGTTCCTTAAGCTACAGACAGAAACAAGTAAATTGAGCAGGGATATATATATTCACTGATGGAAACATGGCCATTAGAACCCTAGAGTAAGTATCCATCACATATACACATAGTTGGTTATTATAACCCACCTTCAGTCAGGATTACAACCTAGTTTCTCACCCCACTTATGTTGTGGGTGTTAATTTTTATATATGAGTGATGGGACCTACAGTTTAAAGTTGACTCCGAGCGATAAATTTTTGAGAAACTTTTCATGGCGATTTTATTTCTTTCACAGAGTTTTTGCCCGAAATCTGCTGAGAGGAAGTCGCCGAAGAAATACATACATAATTGGCTATTACAACCCTTTAGTCAGAATTACCACCTAGTTTCTCACCCCACTTATGTTGTGTTAACGTCGTCTCCGAACGACGGATTTTGAGAAACTTTTCATGGCAATTTTATTTCTTTCACAAAGTTTTTGCCATAAATCTGCTGAGAGGAAGTCGCCGAAGAAATATTTTTTTTTCATATTTCGTTTTGATGTCTGGCCTGGGGCTTGAACCCGGGCTTTACGTCTAATAAGCGAACACACTACCTACTACCTACATTTTGTACGAGATGTCTGACCTGGAGTTTGAACCGTGGCCTTACGGTCTAATAAGAAAAAATACTACCTACTAGACTACAGCGGCTTCAAGTGCCCATCACATCAAAGACTATTCAATAATACCGCGCTACCCTTTAGGGGATACTGAAACATTCAAAGGTTACCCTGATGCAGATTTCTGGGTTCCATGGCAACATAGAAAGTAATAACATAACTTAAACCAGGTACTATTCCATAAAATCCCACGTTTAGGGTGCCTGCAAAAAGGTACCATCAAACTGGTTTCCCATATGGCAACAGTCATGCAGGGGGATCTATTGAAAAATTATTCGAATTCCATGCCAAAGATGCTACTGGCTTCAATATAACAAATCATTTGGTTGGTAAAACTGACTGAAGAGAACCAATGAATTCATGTTTAAATTGCTGCTTGAAACTGAAAAAAAGCGATTAAATGACGTTTTATGCACAAAAAGGGAACTGAAGGTATCTGCTAAGCTTTGAAACTGAGATTTTTCCGATGCCTCAATATTTCATTATAAAATACTGGGATTTCGGATAAACAATTATTTTGTTTTGTTTTTTTTTTTTCTTGACTTTGGCAACATTTTCATGTTGCAGCGTATTGATGTGCGCACGCATATCGATTTAGGATAAGAGCCTACGAACCAAACAATTGACAACATTTTGATTACAAAGGAATACGAAGAAGAACAAAAACAAATAAACGGATAAATATTCATATTCATATTAACATTAACAACAACAACAGAGAATAACAGAGAATAACAAAAACAAACAACAAACAAGAATTAAAAAAAGCTCAATTCATTCATGTTGAGGAATTTACGTGTACATGTTGCGACAAGTGTCCTTAACTTAAAGTCAATGAATGTAACGCATTTATATAATACGTAAGCATCTCGGCTATTTAAATCATTCGACAATAAGTATCCGTAAGGATAACACAGCTTTGAGGAGAAGCTCTCTAACATAGCAACGAGTAAAAGAAAATCAAATAAAAAAAAAATATCTAGAAAAATATATAAAAGAAAAGAAAAGAAAAAAGAATATTTTTTTTTAAACTTAAAAAACAATTCAAATTATCAACGAGTAGTGAAAAATAAAATTATTTTCTTTTAAAAATAATAACAACAACAAGTAAGTAAGGATAATAATTTTCATTATATAAATGCTAAGAAATTTAAAACGCTAAAGGTTAAATGTCATTTTCTCGAAGTTAGTATACAGAGAGAGATAGATAGCAGTGAGAATTATTTGGTGATAAAAAAACATGATGTATCCATCCAGACATAGAAGAAAATATTTTTTTATTTTTAAATGAATTTTAATGTAATAAATTCAAATGAAAACGAATTCCATTTGAATGTATTTTAAAAAGTTTTTAATTTATTTTTAATCTGCTTTCATTTAACTGAGTGGGTGTATCATTGAATCCCCCTTATATCCGCATCTATACGAGTATACCCATAAATTTTTTAAGCTGAAGAAAGTTTACAATAAATTCCCCTATCAATGCTAAAAATAAAAACAAAAAAGAAGGAACAAAAATTAAAACTTAAATGATAAAGGAAAAGAAATATTTTCCGAATTTTTTCCTTATTTTTTGGTTTTGTTTCATATTTGATGGCATGACTTGATGATAAGCACTCACCGCAACACACTGACACATTTAATGACTCGTATCCTCTTCCCGTTGCTTACAAAAAAAAAAAGAGAAGAAAAGAGAAAAACAAACATTCACTTCGCTTGATGAAAATGCTTGTATTTGTGCTGCTCGTATTTATTATTAAATTCACTCGACATTATAATATTTATTCCGTATATTTTTTTTTGGAAACCTGTTGATAGATACTTGCTCTCTATATTTATGTATTTCATTTCTTCTTCTGTTTCACTACACTCACAAAAATTTCCAAATCGCTTCCCATCAGCATTCACTCATGCATTAAACATTTATTGATGCAAAGATTGCATTGATTTATTGCATTTGAAAATGAAATTTCTTTATTAACAGATGAAACTAAACAAAAATAGAAATATTTTTAAAAATGAATTTCTCTAATGGAAGCAAATAAATATAGGATAATGCGCACAACACGAGGGTGGTCATAAAAGTTACTCTCAAAAGACTTTTATTCTGCTTATAATAAGAACTGTCTGCTTAATTTCTTAAAATAGCCATCACGTGCAAGCTCTAGCTTCTCTTTATCGACATATATTTTATCGAAATTGACATTTAACCCCGGGGTAATTCCCCATAAGTATTACGAAGATAACGATTTATGAAGCTCTGCAGTTTCGTATTTATTTCCTCGTTCATGAGTCATGTTTTCGAGAATACACGCAGGGATTAAAAATTCAGCATTTTGTTGCAGCAGCATAGATTTTGTAGCTTTGCTGAATGCGACCTAAAATGTCCTGTTTTTCCATATATGTGATGCTGTTAACGTCCAATTTGTTCTGAGTATTTAAGGAGAAGTCCGTAGTGTTGGAAGATTTATTTTCATATTTTACCAAATGAGCTCTTTTTTTCAAGTTTGAAAATAGAAAAAAAAACCAAGAGAACAAAATTTGGTGAATAAAGGTCGTAATAAACCAATTGCAAGGATTGCCAGAATAACTGTCTTCATGATACAAAATTTTCTTTTTTTTTGGCCAAATTTATTTGTAATCTCTCTCTCTCTCTCTCTGTATTAATGAATGGCTTTCCTTTTTCAAGATAATCATTCCCGTATTCAAAAAAACAAACACTCTGACTTTGACTATAAATGGAAATGTTTACAGCTGTCCCTCTGCATCAGGTGTAAGATCTTGTAATTTATATTATGAATCATCATTCAATACAAACATATGCAAAAAATTTTGAATGAAAGTAGGTAGGTAAGGTTAAAGGAAAGGAGACTAATCAAGTGGTCAAATAGGCTTGATGTGCCATAAAGATGTCAACCATACTTTCTACAGGAAGTCTGTATTTGTATAAACTTCCTAAGATGCTTCCAGTCCACTCCTCTGAGATGAGCTTGATATCTGGTCGATGCACTTGAATTCATTCAAACAAAGTGCTCCATAAGGACGGTCATTAGTGTACTCAAGTTGCCTTTATTCAACCTCAAATATAGTGATGGTTTTTGTCTAATCAGCATCGACTCAGAGTACTTATGCAAAACTTTCTCTTGCGTCATTGTTTCACAATAGTCGGTATGATGTTCCCGCCCATTTTTTGCAATGTGTGAAAATGCTTTAAGTTGCCCATAGTTGTGTAGTCGCCGTAGTCTAATAGGTAGTGTTTTGGATTATTAGAGGAAAAGCCCGGGTTCGTATTCCAGGTCAGACATCAAAACGAAAATATGAAAATATTTCTTCGGCGACTTCCTCTCAGCAGATTTCTGGCAAAAACTCTGAGAGTAAATAAATCTGCCATGATTAGTGCTCTTGCACTACCATATTAGCCAGATTATTCACTTTCTCATTTCCGAGCTCACCAGGTACCCACATAAAGCATACCATGCCCTTAGAAATGCAAATTACTTTTTTAATGCCTATTAGTTCAGTAGCTTCAAACAAACAGAGAGGAATATTGAGTCCAATTAGATCTACTTACAGTTTTGGAAGTTAGCGTTCCAATAGACATCAACTGTCAAGTGTGTTGTGTTTCTATACAGGAAAGTGATTATAGGAGGAGAGAAAAAAACTGAGTGCAACAGAACAGACCACCAGATTAGCAAATTATGTACTAAGCCACCAAAGAGCCTAACAAATGTCTGTGGAATTCACTCAAAGTTACAATTTACAAAAGACATATTTTTCACGTTTAACATTTAAAACACTAAATTGAACGAAATATTTTTAATTTTGTAAATAATTTGATCCTTAAACGAAAATGTTTAAAGTTTCGAATTAAATCAAGTGAAATGAAATATTTCTTAATTTAAATTTTTTATTCGTTACCATACTCACAAAAGTAAATAAATCAGAAAAATGCTTAAAAACCTTTTAAAATTTTTAAAAATGGATTTCATGCCTCTTTGAGTGATTTTCACAGCCTTTTCATGCGATAGAAATAAATGTCTGGGTGTTTAAGATGTTTTTGGATTTAAATAACATACATTTTATAGCGTTCGTGTATAAGTGTTGTGTGGTCTGGGGTGGCATCTAATGGAATTGTTTAATTTATTGGAACATTTCTTTTATTGAAATTTATTTCCATCACTTATAAATGCTGGCTGACCTATTTTAAACAACTTAACCTGCACAAATGTTTTCATATTGAACGATTGAAATTTTTTGAGTGTAGATTTTTTCACATACATGCCATACAATACATACATGTGTATACACATATATAAGCTTACGTATTGTAAGGATATTTTTTAATATAAGTGTGTAGGTGTATGTAAAGGTTAGACTGTAATTGTAAACAGAAAATATATGATAATCAAACCTATTAAATGAATACAATAAAACAAAAAACTACAACAACATTTATACCATAAACATATGTATGTATATGCATGTTTTATACATATGTATGTATAGTAGGTATAATAGGAAGAGTAATTTATTATATAAATATGTATGTGTACATACACAATATAAATTATATAACTATACTATGTATGCATGAATGTGTGTATATGTGCGAGTATGTATGTAAAGATTCATTTGCCATTTTCCAACTGTTGATGGGGGTAAAATTGATTTCACACAGAAGTTAAGCAACATCGTCAATATTATTCACACACCTATACAACACAGACACATTAAAGAGCACATATACTTAAAAACAAAAACTGGAATTTATTTTACTTGTTAGCACTTTAGAACAGCTCTTTAACGGTGTGTGTGTGTGTGGATAGGTGAGTAGAAAAATATTTCGTTACGTATACAGAACTTAAACTTAATGACAGGCATTCAACAAATAATTTATGCTGAGGATGAATAATAATTTTATGCAAGAATTTGTTTTGTTTTGTTTTTTCGATATTTTTCATGCGAGAGGAGATCACATCTTGAGACAGAATCATTCATTTTGTTGAATATAAATTTACTGTTATTCAGAGAAAAGCACTTACACAAATACACTCTCATATATATTTAAATTATAAATACAATGAATGGAAAATGAAATAAATTAAGTGAACATGTAACCATACCCCCTGTATTTTTAACGGTAATCGAATTAGGTTCTCTTTAAAGTGAAGCTAAGCATCAATAAAATTCAACACAAAGTATGTATGTATGTAAGTAGAGTGTGCCCATTCCAGTTATATTTCAATGTCTTTATTTTAATGTTGGGTTTATGCTGGTTGGGTAATTGTGTTTTGGTCCTTATAAGATATAATTCTGAACCAACATATTACATACATACATACATACATAATTGGCCATTACAACCCTTCAGTCAGGATTACGGCCTAGCTTCTCATACCACTCATGTTGTGTACCTTCATTTTTATACTTGAGTGGCGGGACCTACAGTTTACATAGACGACTCCGAACGAGAGATTTTGGGAAACTTTTTCATGGCAGGTTTTATTTACTCTCAAAGTTTTTGCCAGAAATCTGCTGAGAGGAAAGTCGCGCGAAGTAATATTTTTTTTTTCATACATATTTCGTTTTGATGGCTGGCCTGGGGCTCGAACCCGGGCTTTATGTCTAATAAGCGAACACACTACCTACTAGACTACGGCAATAAACAACATATTACAAAATTTTAATGTTTTTCCTCAGCTAACAGACATGTTCTCAAGCTCTAGAGAGTAGTAGTAGTAGTACTGGTGAGTGCAATTGCCGAATGTGTCTTATATATACGGCCTAGGGCGTCTTAGTTAAGAGAACTGGAAATACGTGAAGCAGATCTCGTATACATACATAATTGGCCATTACAACCCTTCAGTCAGGATTACGGCCTAGCTTCTCAACACCACTCATGTTGTGTGCGTTAATTTTATACATGAGTGGCGGTACCTACAGTTTAAAGTCGACTCCGAACGACAGATTTTTTGAGAAGCTTTTTCATGGCAATTTTTACTCTCAGAGCTTTTGCCAGAAATCTGCTGAGAGGAAGTCGCCGAAGAAATATTTTCATATTTTCGTTTTTGATGTCTGACCTGCGATTCGAACTCGAGCCTTTCGTCTAATAAGCGAACACACTACCTACTAGACCGCGGCGACTTCAAACCATTCCGAATTAATCATGACAAATCATTCTCAAATATGAGATTGCAGATCTCGTATGCTGGTAGTTTATAGAGAAAGCCGTATTGCTGAAGGGTTTAATTAATTCAGCGTTAACTAATCATTGGTGTACGTTGTCTAGAGAGGCATTCTTGCCTTTCCCCGGAGATGGAGTCAAATTGTAGATTGGCATCATGTAAGTCCCAACCTTAAGCACCTTCAGATTTGCATTTATAAACTGTTTTTCCATGATCTGTAACAGACTCCAGATGTGTTCTTTCTTTAGTGATTCCAACCCCATTTCTCGACTGTAGTTCCCGATGCAATCCATCAAAATAATCCACATAGAATTGATGTTGCTAATCAACGATAGGTTCGCCTTATTATTATAAATTATTATTTGAATTATTTCTTTTTTATATTTTAATTCTACGAATCATTAATCAAAAGGTCACAATATAAACGAAATAAAATTCTACGAAAAATCCCTTTTTTTTCTCAAGGCCTTTCAAAAGGAAAGACATATTCCGAGTTAAATAAAATAAGTGCACTTAAGAGACTATTTTAGTCAACATTTAAATAAAGCTTAAACGTATTGCCGTCATTAGACCTATGAAAAGAGAGCAACAATAAAATTCCAGAAACTTAATACAACCTTCTATGAACGAATAAAAATTTAATCGTCTTAATGCTACGTGATCAAATGAATGCCTTAAAGAATTTCATTATAAAACAAAAAACAATATATCAAGGAGAAGGAGGAGAGGAATAAAAATATGAAGTGAAAAAAGAAATAAATAAAAAATAAATTAAAGCCTGAAAGTAATATACTCGCACATAAACTTTATTATGGCTGAAGTGTTTGCTTATGACCGAAATACGCTTCCTTTTTTTTTGTTTTTTTTTTTTGTGGAAAAATATTTTGAAAAATGTGTATGTATGTATGTAACCGCATAAAACTCATTATTACAAAATATGGTCGTTAAGGAATGTGGGAAAAAGGAAATAAAATGAAATGGAGAACAGTAAACTTAAGAGAATGAAAGGGAAGGCAGCTTTTTTTTATAAAAAAATGGGAATAAAAGAGAGAATTATTAAATCAAAACTCGTACATTGTTTAATCTTTATTGAGCGCTAACAATTGTGTTTATAATGCAAATGAATGAAAGCCCTTTACAGGTTCACTTACACCAACCACCATCCATACCACAACAGCACCGCCTAACTCTTTACAATGAATGCTGAATATTAAATTACTTCCATTATAATGATTTTCCTTACTTCCTTTTCTATTTTTCTTTCTTTTTCATGATGATTTTCTTTTTCTTGTTTTTAGTTTTACCTGTTGATTGATGGCCATAAAGATGAGGGTTAAAGGCAATATGTTGCTTTTAATACCATCATTGCTGATGGCTTTGACTGTCTCATCTAGTTGGGCACAACGTTCACCATTCTCCTTGCAAACTGCCGTTGATGAGCTACACCGTCAAGAGTACCCGTTGAATGCTCCACCACCCGTTCAGCAACCACACTTTATGGCGGGTGCCTTTGGCAGTTCCCCCGATCAGGACTATTGGGAAGAAGGTAAATAGCTTCTTACCATGTCACATTGCATTCTATTTTAAGCTTTCTTTTTCCAAATGCTTTTCTACATAATATTTGAGTATGTATTGGTTTTTGCTTGATATGCCATTTTGAAGGGTTCATAAGTATTTTAAAAAATGTTCCAATCTGTAATGCCAACCTCTTTCTATTTGTTTTTTGTTGTTGTTATTACAGTTATTTTAATCACAGTTTTATTATTTTTTAGTTAAACTGCCGCACAGTTCTTCACAGACTTACTTACACTTACTTAATTCTAAGCCATCAATCATGGCCAGCCATAATTTTTGAATGCTTAAATCCCCATTTTGTTTTTGTATTTGTATTTTTGCTCAACAATATTATTATGTATGACCACCAACCAACCAACCATTATCAATTACAACAACAACACTTTTCTTCCAATTTTGTTTTTCCGTTTTCTATTTGTTTTTTTCTTTTTCCCCCCAATTTTTTCTTTTCCCCAAATTACAGAGGCAACCTATGCATACAATGCAAAAAAACCACGCAGTCGTTTAAATAAACAATTGGCCAAGTATTTGGAACGCGAAAGTTATGATGCCGATCATGGGGGCCTAACATTGGGTCCATTCGGTGGCTATGAATTTGATGAAGACAGTAATAAACTGATATTACCATCACCATATCAGGATGATCGTAATAAACTGTCATTACCATCACCATATCAGGAAGATCGTAAACGCTCGTCGGTATTTAGGGAACGTAGTAACCTGTATGGTAAGTTATATGCTTGCAAGCATAACTCGTGATTGTGGTTGTGTTATAAAAAGGGAATAAGTCCGTTATAAACAAAAATATGAACCGGTTGGCAACAAGTGACTAAGCTTGTTTGAGCCGTTATATATGCTATCGAGCAAAAGGGTGAAGGCAACAAATCCTACAGAATTTGAGAGAGCAACGGGAGTATATGGATATAAAGGGCTATGGCCCATGGCAAAACAATATCACCACAGCTAAAGGTTACGATGTACCTCCAAGGCATGTCATTCATGCACAGGCAGTCCTACAGAATTTGAGAGAGCAACGGGAGTATATGGATATGAAGGGTAACGGTCTTGGCAAGTCAGTATTACCTCAGCTAAAGATTACAATATACCTCCAAGGCATGCCATGCCCAGGCAGTCCATACAAATGTATGAATTCTAGTCAAATAATCTCACATCGGCTTACTAGTCAGGAGTTTAGAGTTCAAATCTGAAGTCTGACATATAATAATTAAAAAGAATATTCCCTTTGCCGAAATCCTTTCATCAGTCGTTACTAATTTTCATTAGTGTTGGCGTTAAACAGTAGGTTTCACTGCTTTTGGAGAGAACTATCACGCACAACATGACGGGAGTGATGTGAAAAGTTAGGCTATAAACCTGCTAAGCGAAAAATTTTCCCTTTTCATCAGTCGTTACTAATTTTCATTAGTGTTGGCGTTAAACTGTCGGTTCCACTGCTTTTGGAGAAAACTGCCACGCACAACATGACGGGAGTGATGTGAAAAGTTAGGCTATAAACCTGCTAAGCGAAACATTTTCCCTTTTCTGGATTTCCTTTCCTAATCAATAATAAAATAATTTCTCTCTCATTTCATATTCCAGATGATAGTCCCGCCTCCTTATTCCGTGAACGCGAAACTCAAGAATTGCCCGAACATTCGGAATTAACGGATCAATTCTTGCGTGAAATTGAAAGAGCACAAGAGCATGAACGGCAAGATCGTTATAAGGAAGCCTTACGCAGCCTATGGGAAAAGTATCAGCAACAGGAGAATCAAATCGATGGTGATATCTATGAAGAGCAAAAGAAACGTATGCGCATGCCACCCTATTATATGCTCATGCAAAAGAAACGATCCTATCCCGTGCTGCCTTGGTTGCCCTACAATGGTGATCGCAAGAAACGTTTTCCAGTCTCAAAACGTTCAACTGCCCACATGACAAGCGAAAATGCTTTAAGCAATTTGGATAAGACCGATGAAAATGTGGAAAGGGAATTGAGTGAATTATTTGGCACTGGAACTGAAGAAAAGAAAAAACGATCCATAGACAGCAGCCACACAAAGGCTGGCAGCAATCATGACTTGGAAACCCAAGCAAGTTCAACGGATATGCGTTTAGAAATGGATAATTCCCATGAGAATAAAACCGCAACACAAGAATCGGAAAAATCTTTAGCAGGAGAAGCTAACCACCAACAAGATGCAGAGCATCATCAGCATGCGGGTCATTCGTTAAAGGAACACAAGCACGGTAAGCGTAGCAATCATGGCACTTCGCATGAAAGTCATGAAGATGAAGGTGAAGAAGAGGATGATGAATCGAATGAAGAACATGACAGTGAAGAGGAGGAAGAGGAACATGAGCACGAACATGACCACGAACACGAACATGATCACGAACACGATCATGATCACGAACACGATCATGATGGCCATGAAGAGAATGATGAAGAAGCAAAACGTAAAAAGAAACGTAATGCTGGTGCTGCCGCAAAGAAAAAACGTAACGTTGAGACTTTAAGACATACGATCGATGATTTTAATATTATGCGCAGCAAGAAATCAATCAATTGGTCCAACTATTTTGGTTTAGATCGTAAGAAAAAAGCCATGCCATCTGCTGCGGTGGAAGACAATAAAGAGTGAGTACAAAACTTAATTTTAAACCCAAAAGAAAACTTGGAAAAAACTTCTTTCCAATTCTAGTGACGACATGAAAAAACGAAATGCTAACGAAGATACAGCGGACTCCGCAGCCGATGACATAAGCAAAAAGAAGAAACGTAAACTGGATCCAGCGAAATTGGATAACATGAATAAGAAATTGCAAGCCATTGAGGATTTCATTATCAACGAAACTATTAAATATACAGGAGCCCATGAAGGTAAGGTTAACAACCCAGGCCACAAATGCATAGCTTGTAAAACAATTTCTTTAACAGGCATTGACAATCCCGAAGAGATACAACGTCTTAAGGATCGTGTCTTATCACGTTTGGCTACAGCATATAGCTTGGAAAAAATGCGTAGAGCTTTAGAGAAATTACGTCAATCGGTCGATAATGAGAATCATTTAATGCGCAACATTGTTGACAACGAAGTTGATAACTCGCTGGAAAATAACTCTTTGGAAGCGGTTAAAAAGGCTAAAAAATCAAATACAGATGCAGAAGATAAAGATGCTGAAGCCATGAAAAAGAAAATGAAGAAAAGCAATGGTTTTATGCGTTATCCCGATGTAGCCAATGATTTTAATGACTTTGAAGACACTCTACAGAGTCCCAGTCGTTATGAGAGCTTAAATGATGCCTATTTAGGCAATAAGAATTATATATTGGGCACCAATCAGTGTCCCATAATTGAGGTAAGATAAGAGTATGATATTTGGTAGTCTAGTCTTGTTTTGATTTCACGGGTTAATTACGTTTCATTTCCATTTCAGTCCATGGCCGAACGTTGTCGTGGTGTAGATCTGCTTAGTGGTGATGTCAATCAGGAACTATTGCCTCTCTGTGGCGTACATCAGCTATGCTATTTATGCGTACGTATAAAAGTGATATATTTTTTAAAGTTATTGACTTGATTTCTTCACTTTTTCCATGAAATAAAACAAAACAGGGCACTTCTCAAATAGCTTGCGATTATCAATACCTGTCCGAAGCCGATGCTGTATGCGGTAATAATAACAACGAATGCCAGGCAGCTGCCAGATCCGTTTTAATGATTTTACGCGGCACTCCTGGACCACAATTGGGACCACGTGAATGCATTAAGAACTCTTGTTTGTACAGTGCCATGCGTGAAATTGGCCTCTAAACCCAAAAAAACAAGCAACTCTTTCTGCTTCATGGTTTTAAATTGTTTTTTGTCCAAAAGAGGAAAGAAAGAAAATAATTTTGAAATAATTTCCATAAAATCTCAGTGTATTCTTTAGATTCTAAGTACAAAGAAAATGAATGAAAGAAACAGAGAGAGAGAGTGAGATAGAACATGAAATTTGAAGAAAAATATTTATATTTATGTATATTAAAAAGGGAAAAGAAATCTTAGAAAAAGGAAATTAAAATAAAATAATATTTAATTACAATATTTTAAATAAATAAATAAATATAGTTTAACAATAATAATAATAAAAAAGCCTCTGCTAAAAGAAGAAGAAACAAAAAATAGTTGTCCATATAACATCCTTAATTAACGTCACATATACATATACATAAATATATACTTATTATAATATTGTAATAAATGTAATTTATAAACAATTTAAATGTAATTCCTCTTCTTACCCCTGGCCCTTGTTCTTAACCCTATTTTCATAACCATAAATAGCTGTTTTAAACGGCAGCATAGCAGACCCCTTAACCTATAAAACCCATACAGGAGTTTATGTTTGTATGCATGTCTGTGGTTTATATAAATATTTTTATGTAATTAAAAAAAATTTATTTAAATTAAAAAATATGTTATTAAAAAAAATAACACACACTCACCTATACATTTACAAATATTTTAAAAGAAAATTTTAATAAACAATTCATAAGGAAACCCTAGTGAAATGAAACGAAAAGAAAAAAATTTGTATTTTAAACATGCAAACCCTATGTATGTATTTCAAATATGTAATCAAAACTTATAACGGAACACTGTATGAATGAATGAATGAAACAAATCAAAATCGAAACCCATATATATTTAAATGTACTTATGTATTTATTTATTAAATGTGAGTATTATATACCAAATATTATGATATGTATTGTATTTAAAAAAAACAACAACAAAAACAAATGAAATGATTATGATAATAAATATTTAATAAAATTATGTTGCACCGATTTCAAATATATTCAATAATCATAATAACAACAACAAAGAGTAACAATAACAATAAAGGCAGCTAATAAAGCCAAATATAATTAAACGAAAACCTTTTATTACATCAACAACCAGACTATTGTTATTGTCATGTAACGGTACTATATTACTGCAACCATATGATATATTGCCACGCCCTTAATCTATACAAAGTACTGTCCTGACAGCACCCAAGTAGTTCTTTTTGGAATCCGCACAGATTCCAAGCAGGAGTTCTGGTAATTTGTTTTTTTTATTACGGCACCTACATATTGGGTTTGAGTCGATGGCCATCTTGAACAAGTGCTCTTTAGGCATACAGTGCACGGCCAAGAGACCGCTTACTATCCTAAGGCTACTCCTGAATAATTTAATACGTAACAAAACCCATTTTCCCTGAGAAGAGCCCCCTCCTTTTTCAATTTCACTTTCCATCTTCGCTTGAGAAGAGCCTCCTCCACTTTCTGTCTTCCTTTCGGCGAATATACACTTCGAAATACCTTTTCTCATTCCAAAGGAAAGTTCATGCCCTAATAGCGGAGTGAAAGTTCATCTTTCTGCTTATTGCCACGAATTCCCACATAACCTGAGATCCGAAAAAAAAAATGCTCTATTTTCTTTGCCCCAGGTTTATCATGATACACATTCAGAGTATAATCCTTGGGTTGCATATCCTAGTTTTCTTTTCAAGCCTTCTGCGTATTACGGCGACCTTGGCTTTCCCTAAAATACTAGCAGTGGAATAAATTAATGAATAGTAAGTTGCGTGGGCCATATAGAGTAGCCTTATATTCTCATGCCATGATATTAGCTCATACATGACATTACCTCATCCGGGAGTGGATTATTCGTTCATTTAGGAAGTTTTCTCCTTCTCGTAAATGGTACTACTATGATCTCATCTAGTCTTATACTCAACCTTACTAGCATGCACCACCGACTTATAATCCCCAGTCTCCTTTGAGTCCGTACACAAAGAGTCTTTAGGAATTTGCCTCTAACCATCAGAGATATGTTATCTACATGTATGTAGCTAAGACTGCTGAGTTTAGAAGAATTGTAAGAATTTGGTCCCGTAGCAGATCAAAGTATACATAGATTAACTCTTGTTGACTGATATCATGTCGTTGACATCAGTCTGGGTCTGTTTGCCTGAAAAATGTTTTTAAATTAACCGTTATAAAATCAACCGTTATAAATTCAAAATTCAACATAATGTAACGGTCTCTTCAAATTTTTACTCAAAAATAATTAAAAGAAAGTGCAATGCTAGAATCCAGCGTTTTTGTGTTGCATCTAATATGGCAACACTAGAAATATGTTTACAATTGCTACACTATCGATAGCTCTAGTTTCGTTTAGGCTTTCCATCTCTAGTGTTATTAAAATTTATTTTGATATTGATGTGTAAAGATTTGTAAAAAAAATATTTATAATTACGACGAAATACGAAAACAATAAAAAGAATTAACGTGTGAACTAATTGAAACGACTTTATAGTATACATATTTTAAATTATCTAACGAATTATATAAATTGTTTGTTAAATAATAAATAAAGTTTGCCAAAGTAAATAAAGAAAAAAGTAAATAAAGTACGTGTCTTTTGTTGAAGTGACATCAGCTGCAGCAGCGAAGCGAAGAAGCAACAGCATCCCACGACCAGACACAAAGAATAACTGAATTAAACAGTCGTATCATGGAGGAGGTCAAGGTTGATATGTCGGGAGACATGAATGTACCCAAACAGGAACCAAAAGCACAATTCGATTTCACATCCTTTACGAAATTCCAAAAGATACCCTCACCTTTGGAAATGATACAATTGACACGACAATACATTAGGCCCTGGTCGGAGTTCCTGAATACGAATAACTTTAAAACAGCGGCCAGCATGCCACGTTTGACAAGCCGTTTCGTTAGAAACTTGGATTATTTCAAATCAAATTATATTTTTGTCTTCATTGTTTTGATGATATATTGCCTGTAAGTAATATGCCTGGTCTAAGTATGGATTTATTAATACTGAGACGTTTGTTTATTAGCATCACTTCACCTTTGATACTGTTCGTGTTGGCCGGTGTGGCCTATGCCAGCCACAGGGTTCGAAAAGCTCAAACACCAGTCAGTGTATTTGGCCATCAATTGTCCACTGGTCATCAGATAATGGCTTTGAATATTGCCTCTGTGCCCATTCTCTTCCTGGTGGGTGCTGGCTCTGTTTTATTCTGGACTTTAGGTAATATAGGTGATCTAATTTTGTTTCCTTACATTATAAATCTTGTAAATGTTATTATTTCTAGGTGCTTCCTGCTTTGTGATTTCTTTACATGCCGTCTTCTACAATATAGATGCTATTGTTACCGAAGAAACCGAAGGATTTTTATCTGAAGTTGTTTAACTTCAACAAATCACATAGCAATACCACCACGTAATATTACTAAACACTGAGGCCTTATTTTCATCAATGGAATCTTTTGCGATTTTCCTTAACACGATTTAATTATAAATACTTGAATGTTTTTGTTCTTTTAGTTATCTATGTAAAAGAAGGATTTTATCCTATTAATTTATCCTTCAAATCTCATGAGTATACATACGATTGTAATTTGCAAACAGAATTTAATAAATTTATATTTAAAACGAACCGCTTTCTGTTTGTTTCATTTGAAAGTTTTGTATAAAAGGCAAATATCTTGTTAGAATTTTAAATTTAAAGTAAATTTATTATTATTTTATTAAAACCAAAGTTCATTGGATAGTAGTAGTTGGGGAATTATGTGCTAATGTGTTAAAACATAAAATATTTCATAAAGATCATGTAAAAAAAATTATACTTAAACGAGTTCTACAAAGTTATCTGGTTTTATTAACGGAACGCCCTGAAATTGGCGTTCACCCGAATACTAAAGCATGGTTTTTCCTTTTATAAATAATTGTCTCGTGTTTTTTTAATCTTTTTTTTTTTTTGTTTTACTTAAATTAGTCACATTAAAAGAAATGCACAAACATTTATGATGATGTTGCAGAGGCAACTGCCGAAGAAGGATTCTTAGCAATACGCTGGGCATAGAGACGTCTCAATAAACGATTGCCACAAATGAATGTGAATATGGCAATTGGTATTAACAGACGCAAGGTCTGGAACATGTTCAATTTCAGCCAGAAAACGGTAAACAAAACCAAAATTCCGCCAAAACCAACATGGAAACCAATTGTGCTGGGATGGAAAGTGAAATTGCCAAGATTGATGCCCAATTTCGACCAGAAAATCAACAATAAGACCAATGGTGTCAAGCACAAACCGGTGAAAACATCGGATACAAAGCGTGATGGACGCTTTTCGGGTGTACGGAATTGATGTTTAATCTCAGGCAAAGGAGCACGTATGGGTTGTTTCTTAGCATCTGTTGGGAAAAAATATTATTTTTTTAACATTGCAAACAATACAGCAAAGAATATTAAAGCTTACCTGCTACACTGCTGCCGGCAGGGAATTTGAATTCAATATCGGCAACCAACCATTGGAATGAGTTGGAAATTGAAGAGTCACCCACAATCAAATACATCTCATAGACACCACTTTTATGCTTGAAATCACCAACCCTGGCACCCACATCCATGTCAAATTTGTAGGCTTTGCTGCTGTCTTGTTCAGCAACATAAATAATCTCATCTTCAGTTTCCTTATTAAAGAAACGCACAAAGGCTTGGTGCACTGAAATGGGCTACAGAAGATTTTAAAGTTTTAAGAAAAGTTCATAAAATTTTAATGGAAAACATTTTAACTAACCTTAGTAGCTTGTTTTTCATCAACTAAAGTGGTTTTAAGCAAAACCTTTTGAGTACTATCAGCCGATAATTGTTCCTTTAGCTTATTGGGATAGACAACATTTTGCTTTTTCACCGCTGAACTGGCATCCAAATCGCCAACACCAAGTTCCAATTGATGTACCTTTACCTTGCCCAAAACTTTAAAGTTTAGCTTTTGTGTATATGCAGAGTCCACGGAAATATCGGCAAAATAGTTGGCACGAGCAGGTTTATAAGATGAAAGATCCAAAACATAAGTTGTTTTGTCCGAAGATTTTGAGGTGAAGGCAACTTTCTCAGCCAAAACTGAGTTGTCTTTCTTTAAGGAAATCTTGGCAAAGATATTTTGAGCAGCAGGCGTAAGAGGTTTGCCTAAGAGATCAACAACAGCTATGGTAAGCTGTGGGGAATCAGCAAGTAGCTGGCCATTGCCAATTAATTGCACACAAATTGGAGCAATTTTAGCTGAAGTAGTTAAAGTTTTCAAGGATTCAATTAGAACATGGGCACCCTTAGCCGTTTGCACTGAACGTCTGGAAAGGAAATAGCTAGCAAATTTAACAGCCTGTTCTGCAGTTATAGGTAAAGGCTTATCGAAAGCCTTGGCTGTCTTGAATGCGCCATTAATGATCAAAGATGTTATGCTTAAACCGCCTTCGAATTGCAAAAGTTTGCCATCAACTTCATCGGCCTGAACAATGGCATCTTCAATGCGATCGGCTATAAAGGCGGCTGATGAGCCCAATTCAGTGGCTACATTAAAAGCATATCCCAAATTGGATAAGGTATCATCCTTTTTCAAAAGTTCCTGCAAGTTCTTGACAATCTTTGTAACTGTGGCTTCATCGATTTGCACTCCCAAATATTTATGAGCAGCTACACGATAAAAGATTTCTTGCGAAGATGTTGCGGGTGTCTTAAAGGCAGCATAAATCTTTGACAATTCTTTGCCGGGTAATTTGTCTGTGCACTTTAGAATTTTCCAAGCACCCACTAAGTAAAAGTCTTTCTCGAATTCCTTAAAAATGGATTAAGGAAACAGAACATTTTGAAAGGGAAGTTTAAGAGGGAAATCATGTGACTAGACTTACATTCAATTTGGATTCTTCATGTAATTTATTAAGCTTGCCACACAATTCCTTCTTTTCTTCGGCGCTAGTGGGCTCTATGTTCAATGTGGCGTAGTAGATAGACTGCAAGTCATTGGACGATAAGGCAGATATGAATACCGACTGGAAACGCTGCAAGTCCTGGCTGCTCAAATGGCTATCAACGGTACGAGTCGCAAAGCAGTTGCAAGTAAATGCAACAGCCACTAATAGTGACAGAACTGAAAAGTTTACAAATAATTTGGAGTTTCATTACTGATGGCATTGATTTTAAAATAATTTGTTTGCTTGACGCCTTTTTTTACAACAAACACACCGGCATTCTTTTTTTTCTGCACACATTGTGCAGGCCGGCTTTTGTTTTCTGTGGTAAATCTCTTCGATACTTACCTAATTTGTTCATTTTTTTGCAATACTAATGATATTTATGGTAATATTATTAATTTTTATTAAATTTCTTAAATAAAATATTAAATTTTACAAGTTTTTCTGATTTTTTTCACCACAAAATGTTCTCCAGCGGTCGCTATATGACAGACACGTCAGCGGGACTTAGAAATGCCAGATGTTAATAAATTGTACAGAAAAAAAAGATTGCAATTACATGAATTGGCAGAGCGAACCTGTTTTAACCATTTAGCACAAGTTTTAGCTGCAAAAAATTAAAATATTTTGAATTTATTTCTTAAAAATATTTTTCAAATAAGAATTCATAAGAAATAAACAAATAAAATAATAAATTCTTATTTTGCAATATTTGTTTACATCTGGCAACCTACACAGCTGTGTTTATTTGATGGTTTGTGTTTTTAATTGGCATTCACCATGAATTAATAGTTGTAGAGGTACATTAATTTCGTTTTAAAATTTTGTATGACAAAATAAATATTTTACATATTTAATGCCTATAAATATTAAATAAATGTTTCTATTATTGGTATACATTATTAAAAATGATCTACGCTTGCTTAGAATACACAATTTAATAAAATTGTATATTTATTTTTTGCAGTTATGGCAACACTGTTTATGCTAACGGTCAATTGTGGTGACATTTCGCTAAAGAAAGTAGTTGTGCGTGGTTAAACAGTGGTGAATGATGAATTGTTCTTTTCTTATTAGAAAATGTGGTTTTAAAATGTTTAAAAGTTTAAATAACAAGTGTATTCGGTGTAATTTAAAAAATAAAGTGTTCTTAAGCAAGTGTTGAGTGTTGTGCATACTTTAAAAGTATATTAAATATGAAATCTTAATAAAGATTCATTTGTTGGCAAAAGCAAAAGCAGCAGCATAAGCAACAGCAAATCAAAAATGGCCGTTTGTATGAAAACCAAACAGCTTGAAAATCATTGAAAAGGCAGTTTAATTGCTTTGCAGCAGAAAGAATATGGTAAGTTTTGTATTATTAACAGATAAAAAACAATCATTATTATATTATTTATACAGTAAAAGAATTAAATTAATAATATTCATCTTTCTGGCTTGTAATTTATTTAACGCCTTTGTTGTTGTTGTAAAGTAATATAAGAATGAACAACAAGTGGCAAATAATAAGACAAACAGTGTTGTCAATTACTATAGCAATAAAGCGTTATTATATACAACAGAAGGTTAGGAAGTAGATCAGAAACGGCCCATTGTAGATATTTTCTGATGAAAAAAAAGAGAAATAGATATAGAAGAGCCATAGTAAGTAATAGAAAAAGAAAAGGGGGAAAATTTTCAAAGTATAGGTGATCTAAAGATGATGAAGATAGAAAAATGGAAGGAAAAAGAGAGCCGATACTGAAGCAGGCTAATGTTAGTGCTCAAAATCTCTAAATGTCAGAAATTCAACCATCGCCAAGGCTATTAAAAACATCGGTTAGGAATGTTAAATCTTTCCTTAGGCACAATGATCAGTTAGAAGACTTATGAAGCTTCTAGTAAGTTTCATTCCTTGTTTTTTTTTTTTTTTTTTTTTTATTTATTTATTAGTAGTATTTGTAATACTTTTACATTACACTTTATAAAATATCAATCATTAATTCAATTAATATAAAGCTCTAATTTAATTTACAATGTAATTTCTTATAAAATTTACAACTTTTCTTCTAAAAATGTTAATATTTGTTTCATTTTTTATACTAATTGGCATCATGTTATAGTTTCTGAGTCCTTTATAGAATAGCGAACGTTGCGTCGTATTAGTATCTGATCTTTGTAATCTAAATTCATTATTATTCCGTAGATTATAGGGTTGAGAATCGCCAACATATTGTAGTTGTTCTATTAGATAGTCGGGTGCATTGCCCATTTCCATTTTTTTGATGAAGGTCAGTGTCGTTAATTCTATTCTTTGATGAATGTTCATCCATTTTAAAGTATCCAGCATATATTGTATGGAAGTAAAACGATTGCATTTTAAAATAGTTCGCATTGCTTTGTTTTGCAAATTTTGTAACCTGTTTATTTGCGTATCTGTGCAGCATGTATATAATATAGTTGAGCCATATTCAAAATGAGGCTTAATAATCGTATTGTATATATTTATTGCTGTTATTAATGAAATTTTATTTCTAATACGTTTAAAAAATCCTATTTTCTTTCCAATTTTTTTACATATATATTCTAAATGTTCTTTAAAGTTTAAGTCTTTATCTATTAAAAACCCTAGATATTTCATTTTATTTACTCTTTCAATTATCACATCATTTATTTTAAAAGTTATATTACTGTTCATATTGATTTGCATTATCTTTGTTTTATTTTCGTTTAATTTTAATTTGTTCATTTTTAGCCATTTGTTAATTCTGTTCATGTCCATTTGCAAATTTTCATAACACATTTCATCTGTTGGTGCTTCTGAAAAAATCAGAGTATCATCAGCGTAAAGTACTATTTCACACTTCTCCAAAACATTCTCCAAATCATTGATATATATGATGAACAAAAGTGCCCCCAGAATTGATCCCTGAGGTACACCGAAATCGTTTTCTAATTCCATTGATTTTATGTTATTAACTTTCGTAATTTGTTTTCTCTTAGGTATGATTGGAACCATTTCAATTCAGTATCTTGTATACTGTAGTTATATAGTTTTTTTTAATAAAATATCACGATCGATTGTTTCAAAAGCTCTTTTAAAATCTAGAAAAATAGCTAAAATTTTATTATTTTTCTTCAAGTATTTCCATCTATTTATGACGTAATTTAAAGCAGTCTCGCATGAATGTTTTTTTCGGAATCCCGATTGGTATTTTGAAAGAACTTTATGTTTTTCTATATATTCCTCTAATTGGTTTTTGACAATCTTTTCGAGGATTTTTTCACAAGTTTTTAGGCCATTGATAGACCGAAAGTCCTCGCATTTTATTGTATTCTTAACTTTTTCAATGGGTGTAATTATTGATTCCTTCCAATTATTAGGAAATAATCCGGTTTCCAACGATTTGTTTACTATATTAAGAATTTTATTGCCTACTATGTCCCAGTTATCTAGTATTATGTTGTTATTTATTCTATTGTAATCTGGTTTTTTATTTAAGTCTTTACATATACGTTTTATTTCTTGTAGATTTATTGCACGAAATTTAAATTTAATGTCTGTCACAGCTATTTTATTTTCATATTGCACAAATTCAATGGAATTATTTATATCCTTAATACTATTAACAAAATATTTATTAAAATTATCGGCTATTTGTAAATTGTCCTTATATTCTATATTGTTAAAAATCACAGTTTTTATCACAGATCTGGGGTTTCTTAGAACTAGTTCTTTTATTTTGCTCCACATTTCTTTTTGGCTATTTGTATTGCATATTTTATTATCTATGAATTTATTTTTTTCTTTCTCGATGTGTACTTTGTATTTATTTCTTATTATTTTATAGTTTCTCCAAGCCTCAGTAGTATTTTCATTAATCGCTCTTTGATATTTATAAATTTTTTCCATCTTCATAATTCTGATATCACTACTAAACCATTTATTTTTATTATATTTCTCATTAATTTGTTTTTTTATAGTAAATTTTTTTATTGTATATTCGAGACATTTATCGAGATGATTTACGTAATAGTCTAAATCCTTTATTTCATTATATTCTATTATTGCACTTAGCTCACTTTTGAACCTGTTTTTATCATATTTAAAAATTTCTACTTCCGATATTTTTTTCTTATTAACATTTTCATTATGAATAAATATGTCAATAGATTCATGATCGGCTATTTTATTATTTATGTTAATTTGAGCTAAAATATTATCATTATTTGTTATCACATAGTCTATTAATGTTTTTGAATTATCCGTTATTCTAGTATAGTCGTTTATTATTTGTTTTAGGCCATTGTCGTTTATTATACTTTCCAATTTATTTTTGTAAAAATCTTTCATCCAGTCTACATTAAAATCTCCTACTATTATAATATCACAGCATTCTTCACAAATTTCTTCCAATACTTCTTGGAAATCATTGCGAAATTCACCTTTGGAACTACTTGGCGATCTATATACGACTGTTATTATAAATGATGTTTTCTCATAGTTTGCTTTGAAGGCACTTATCCAGTATTTTGTTTCTTTTACAAATTCTTTAATTTTCTTGATCTTCCAACATTTTTTAAAATATATAATTACACCTCCTGTTCTATTGGATTTTGATACTGTACTATAATGATAGTATTGCTCTATTTCAATTTCAGATTCATTCACTTCATCTGTCAAATGTGTTTCGGATAACATTATAAAGTCTGGTTTATTTTCCTCGATTACTATTTCCAGTTGATTAAAATTATTTAGTAGACCTTGTATATTGGTATATATTCCATGCCAGTGCCTTGGTTGTTAGGATACTAAGCCCATCCTCTTCTTTTTTAAACTCAGTTTATTTTGATATACCGGGCATTCTCTATTATTAGTGTTATGATTTTCATCTAATCCTAAATTAAGTCTCTTATTTTCTTTAATACAATTTATACATTTGTTAATAGTTTCTTTATTGCATTCTGTACTTTTGTGTTTTCCATGGCACTTGTAACAAATATCTTGTACCTTGTATGACAAATAATTACATCTAGATCAGTACAACCTGCATATACTCTCGAGATTTCGTAGTCCTCCTGTGGTCGACCATGAGTACATTTTTCTTCTGACAAACTGATAGATCAGCCTGAACAAGTGTCACAGAGGTAATCTTCTGCACTAGGTTTACAGCTTTCTCTGTAGCTTCTGTTGAGAGCTCATCTGCAGCCTCAGTACCAGCCTGTACCTGTCCAGAGAACTCTAATCAGGACCTTTTGGGTAGTCTACAAAATGTACTCTGGGGTTTACTGACCTCTAGACATAGCCTGCTATATGTCTTATTCAGGAGACGTAACTTATTGAAGTGATATCTTAGGTCATTATGTCCCGATAGAAAATCTTCTATCCCACCAATGATCACGTATCGTAACTTTTACTTCCTTTTGTAAATTTTTTAGATTTTCTTTGATAGATCAGCTAGTTTTAGGAGTGCCATTGCGCGCTCCTGGAAGCGCTATACAAATATGAATTTATAAAAGCTGTCTGAAGGCTTAACCTCCTTACTAGGTTAGACTTACCATTTGCTCATTTGAAATCGAGTGATTAACTAAAACTCTAAGGCTTTCTGAGCCTTACAGTAAGGAGGGTAACATACATATGTACATATATATGGGCCATCTTTCACATTTCTTGCAAGTGTTTCGCCCCTGATTTTCTGATGGCTGAACGACCTGTTTTATAAGTTTTTGTGGGTACATATAGGGTGCTTTTTATAGAGGTATAGAACTTTAAGTTGCAATAAAACAACGATGGATTATACGATTGACATGAATTTTATTTATCCGAAAGATAATCTTGTGGCATTACATTTTAAATATGATTTCTGGCATATGACCGCCACGGCTGGCTCGGATGTAGTCCAATCTGGACGCCCATTTTCGATGACTTTTTCCAACTTTTGTGGCCGTATATCGGCAATAACACGGCGAATGTTGTCTTCCAAATGGTCAAGCGTTTGTGGCTTAACCGCATAGACCAATGACTTTACATAGCCCCACAGAAAGTAGTCTAGCGGTGTTAAATCACAAGATCTTGGAGGCCAATTCACAGGTCCAAAACGTGAAATTAGGCGGTCACCAAACGTGTCTTTCAATAAATCGAAATAAAACTGCACTATTTGCAAGCGTGGTTCAGGCGTGAGTCAATTCATGATGAATTGCCAAACCAAACTGAGAATAAATCACTTGACAGCTGTTAAATCGGTCGCCATCTTGAAAAGTAATGCCAACTTAAAGTTCTATACCTCTATAAAAAACACCCTATATATTAGATACAATCAACATTTTTCCATATTTCAGCCTTGAAGAAACCAAACCGTATACCTCTCTTTATAGAAAATATCTGGAAATTTTTTTATTAGTGAAATTGAAACAAGTTTTCTACAAAAATTTTAGCCAAATTGTTCGGTGTTTTCATTCACTGGACGTGTTATGGAGTAGCGCTTCTTAAAATCTTTAGTTATATCGCCAGTACGATTCCACAGCGTTATAGCGGTGGTGCAATACAAAGGATAACGATTTATGACAGCTTCTTTAGCAGCTTCATCGACCGGTGGCATATCCTTACAAAATTGATCATAATATTCGCTTTGGGTTTTCTTAATAACGGGATGCATTAAACGTTCATTGTGACGTATGTATTCATCGTACAATTCTTGCCAAAGAAACTGTTCATAGCGGCGATTACGTGTGGCTTAAAATGGAATGAAATTGTAGAAATGAAGGGAATGAATACAATTGTATTGGAATTCTGCAGATACCTGTAGGCTTTTTCAATTTTGGACACTTGTAGTTGTCCTTCATTTCACTGAACAAATGACGGTCGCACATTTTGGTTTTTAAATGATTTCAGAGCGTTGCAGTTAGTTATGGCAATAAAATTTTAATTTTTCTTTCTTTTGCTTTTAATAATGTATGTATGTATGAAAATATAAACGAAACTTATAAACTAAACAATGAAAAATTAAAGGATTGCCAGGTAAAAGTAAAAACACGAACTGTTTCTTTTTTAATACTACCATGGCAATCAATCATAACTACGCGTAACTATTTAAATATTCGTTGCCTTGGAGAAGGCATTCATATACAATTAATCGGGCTGCTGTTGTTGCTCCGTTTGCTGTGAATTATTCTCATCCTCCACCAATAGTATCACATCCTTTGGCTTTAATATAAAATAATACACTATAATGGTGGCCACAAACAAAATGCCACTATAGATGATGCCCTCGAATATGAAACCGAACCACCAGGATTCGAATTCTTCTCGTGAATACCAGATTGTTGTCATGATTACATTTTCCATCATCGTTAGAAGAAAGTAACAAACAAACCATACCCGTATATGTTTGAATTTTACACGAAATTCCAGTAAAACATAGATATAGACGTAGGCCAGCATAAAATAGAAGACGGTTCTATTGAGTGTGCTCTTAAAGCGTGATTCCAGATACAAGGCAGCCAGCATAATGAAATAATGAACGCCCATTAGGATAAGGAAAGCCTTGGGAAAGAAAACACAAAAAGTGGATAGGGAAAGCATACGCATTATCACAAATGCTATCCAACCGAAAAATGAAATGGTTTTGGAGGCAAAATCATCCTGCTGTATGCCATTTACGACTTTTGTGGGGCGTGGCAGAAAAAAATCCACCACATCTTGAGGTGACTTTGGTGATTGTGGTGGGGGTTTGCTAGTGTCCTCACTATCCTCCACTCGTTTAATGAGCATTTTTGGTGGTCGTGGTACATTTTCCTTGATATACAATTGGGCATTCATAAGCAGCATATCCTTGAATGTTTCCAATTGGGAAAAGGCACGGGATGTTCTTTTATTTGTTTCACTATTGCTTTGCTGTGAAGTTTGTGTTCTCAATTGTGGAGCATCTGTTGTATCTTCATTGTTTTTTGTATAGATTTTGAGAGGCAAGGGTGGTGGTGGTGTATTTGGCACTTCATCATATTCAATATTGTTTTCATGTTCCATGTTTTGTGCTTTGAAGTTTAGCAAAGGCTTTGTTTTAATCTTGTCATCATCAGTTATATTGAGATGGGCACTAAGTAAAGTTGTCTGTTCATCAGCCGCTTCATTATCCAATTCATCGTAACCATGCACCTGCACCGTATGACTTAAAGGCTGGGAGACTTGATTCACACTTTCCATGCTAACGGCTTCACTTTGTTGTCCTATTAAAGGCTGCAAATCTGTATTGCTTTGCCCATGATTTAGGGGCTCATTTTGATTTTTTGCCTTAAAGTTTTCCATAATTTTATCAGATTCTGGAAATTTATGTAAAGTACGCTCAGAGTCACGCTTTTTACGTAAACACTCTTCCTTTAGGCATTTATTTTTCTCCAGCTTAAGGCGACATGCTTGCTTTTGCTCTTCTGTGGACCAGGGATAATGGCGACCCACTTGTTTTTGACTTTCAAAACGTTGATAGAAAGTGGTAACCGAAGCCAAATCTATGGCCGAGAACACTAAACTAATCGCCTGCACATTTGCTGTAACATGGAAACACATGGTTTAGAGCACATTATATTAAACGGGTAATAACGGTAAAATTACTAACTGGTTTGAAAGTTACGAAAGAGATCTTGTGTCAGCATATGATACAGTTGTAGTATTATCTGGGGTGCTGACTGGCCATAGGCTTGTATTAAGCGATACAGCTCACATGTCGAGCATTCTTCGGCCTTCTCCAAGCATGCCATACGCTCTTTATCATCGTCATCATGGAATAATGCCTCAATAGACCAAAATACTAATTTTGCTGAACTATAAACAAGAACAATAATGATAACAAATAAAAGTTGTCGTAAATAATCGTTATCTATGTATGCGCAATAACCTAGCAAAGGGGATTTCCTTGCCAAACATACAAAAAAAGAAAAACAATACTCACCGATAAATCACAAAGAATGGAAACAATATCATCTGCATGAGCTGTGTACATACAAATTTCACTTGCTTGCCCTCTTGTTTGGGCCTAAGCCATTGGTTTTTGGAGCTTAAAATCAATATGCATGTGATCACGGGCGGTACAAGTATCAGACTTAAGGTCGCCCAACCAAAATCCGCCTGATGTGATTTGAAATGTTGATAACTTACCGCACAATCGGCCACAATTTGTACGATATAGACCAGTGATTCGAGTATATTGGGTATGACATAGGAAACGTATATGCGTGTACGTGAACGTATTGTGGCTCCTAATATATGATGTGGTGGATTGCAGGCCAGTTCTGGATCCATGTGTGTGTTCTTTTATTGTTTTTCTTCTTCCAAGTTCCGTTTTATTGTCTTTTCATTTAACCATGTTAAGTTTGCAAAATTCTTTAGAATACTAAATAACGATCGAAATGAGTCAGTTGTGCGTTCTAAACTCTCTCGATTTCTATTTCGCTCTCTCTGTCTTGGTTTTATCTGATAAGATAAGCATTTAACTAAACTAAACGGCCGCAGGTATTTGTTTATACACATTTTCTTTTGTTGTTAAATTATTGTTTATATTTTGTTTGTTTTTGTTTTTATTTCGTTTTAGTTTAATTTTAGTTCGTTTTGCATTCGTCATGAGATACGTGGGAGGTTATATAATTAGTCCAACTAATATTCCTTTTTTCAGCTTCAATACATACATACATAATTGACTATTACAACCCTTCAGTCAGGATTACGGCCTAGGTCCTCTTCTCACACCACTCATGTTGTGTGCCTTAATTTTTATACATGAGTTGTGCGAACTGCAGTTTAAAGTCGACTTCGAACAATACATTTTTGAGAAACTTTGTATGGTAATTTTTTTTGTTTTTGTCAGAAATCTGCTGAGAGGAAGTCGCCGAATAATTATTTTTTTTTCATATTTCGTTTTGATGTCTGGCCTGAGGGTCGATGCAAGTGTGCTTGCTCTAGTAGGTTTAGCAGATGCAAACTTACCAGGAAAGTTTCTGTAGTAAAGACCCCATATCGCCCTTAAGGACACAAAACTTCTGCCGGAATAGATCAGGGAAGGTTCAAAGTCAATTTCACATTATGACTGAAGAACTTTTCTTTAATCCTTCAGTTATAGCTTTGAGAAAAAAATTTTACTACCAACCTTATTCTAAAATCTAGAACAATTCGTTTAAATTTCTATCGAGTCCTGGAAGATGATCGTTAAGAAGACCAGTTATCCCCAATTGTGAGTGTAAAATTCCCTCTATAGATTTAATATCACATTGTGAGGGAAAACTTAGATAGGCAAGTGCTATAGATTTCCCCAAGATGTGGCATTAATGGCCTGACCTCGCAATGATGTCCTTTGCTGGCGTTATTCTCTATTGGGTTGACACTTCCCTCGCCGAACGAGTGATTATTTGGAGGAAATTGAATACCAGCCGCCGTGGTCTAGTAGGTAGTGTGTTGGCTTATTAGACGAAAGGCCCGAGTTCGAATCCCAGGTCAGACATCAAAACGAAAATATGAAAATATTTCTTCGGCGACTTCCTCTCAGCAGATTTCTGGCAAAAACTCTGAGAGTAAAAATTGCAATGAAAAGCTTCTCAAAAAATCTGTCGTTCGGAGTCGACTTTAAACTGTAGGTCCCGCCACTTATGTATAGAATTAACGCACACAACATGAGTGATGTTGAGAAGCTAGGCCGTAATCCTGACTGCAGGGTTGTAATGGCCAATTATGTATGTATAAATACCAGAATGAAAATTTGCTTATTTTTCGCGGACGCGAACTTTGAATACTTGGGTTCGTAGCCAAGCACTTTGTGCTGCCAGATTTTCGAATTTTTTTTTGTTAAATGCCCTTTGAAATTTACTTACCTTGAAACTTAAAATACCACCCTCGTACCTGTTTGAGATCTGTAATGAGCTGATAATATCAAGTGATTTCTCTTTCAAATGTATACCAAAAAGTGTAGAAATACACCCTAAAAAGGGAGTGGAAAGGTGTAAATAACAATATTTAAAAGATAATGCTTTTGGTTTTCTGAATTTAATATTCATTCTCTATTGATTGTTATTGAAAATTAAAATTTTTGATTAAAATTTTGCGGTGTTTTTAATACTATTTCATCCAGTGGGAACGTTTACATGATTTATTATCCAAAACAACAAAAGAATCGTGAATGTTTTCCGAATTGTAGGCATCTTTACGTTGTGACATCGTATACTTGGGATTGCCCTCGATAATCGAAGTGTTTGCACGACAATTGGCGGCATTTTTCAAAACAGATGTTGCAGCAGCTGCAGCAGCAACAGCAGCAGCACGTCTACCAAATTTCGGTGTTTTCTGGTGTTTGTAGCCCTGAGCGATATTTTCCAAGCCCGGCGATGATGACTGCGAGTCGAGTATGGATGATGGGCGACGATGTTGGCGATTAAGGGCAGTGTTGGTTTTCTGATACTGAGGAGAAACCGTTTTACGTTGAAACTTTTTACTATCCTTGGGTACAAATTCTGTTATGGCCTTTTGTTTGGGTGATCTTTCGCGTATTTGATAATTGAAACAGGCTCTACGATATTCAGGTGATGCTATAAATTCAGTTGCCGGTTCTAGGATACTAGGTGTGGTGGTAATTACATCATCTTGATATTTTTGCGGCGAAACTGAACGTCTATTGCGGGAAGTAGAATTATTGGTTGTCGTTGTGGTATTAGTAGAGGTGGGTAAACGAAAAGTGGAAGTAGGTTTCGGTACAATCGGCCTAGAACGTGGAAAATCCAAATACGTATTACGATACTCCGGATTAAATTCGATTTTCCCCTTCAAATGCAGATAAGGCTCACGGCATTTACCCTTTTCGGGTATTTGTTTAACTTGGGGATCTCGGAAACTCTCAAAATACTCTGGCACATCCTTTGAAAATTTGCCACTCGGCTTTAAATGGTCTTCGGTCTTTAAAGGTTTCTCTTTGACCATATCTTTTGGCAAGTCATGAAATTTTTCCTTATATTCCGGCACGACTTTACCGTTTTCATTGGAATTCAATTGAATTTCTGAACCCGACATCCGCAAGTTGTCAACTTTTTTGATAGGCAAAGGCTTAGCATAGTTGGCATACATTTTAAAACTATCCTGATACTCGGGTACAGTTTTAAAGTTACCCTGCATTTTAATGTGACTTATTTGTGGTATAGAGTGGGCTTTTTCTATGAGTTGCGGTACATATTGTCTTTGATATTCCGAGGGCGTGGCATGGTATTGACTTTCATCGGTTGCAGCACGCTTTTGCAAATGGCACTCCTGCTGTAACTCAATGGCCTTTTCGCGTTGTTCTTTGTCTTCATTGAGCTTCTGTACGATTTCTATTTCGGCTGCAGTTTTCTCGTCGATTTTATTTGCTTTCTCTGGCTCTGTTTGTAAACTGAAAACTTCTCGTGGTAAGATTTTCATAGTGCGATCCACCATGGGATACATAATGTATGAGGAACGATACTCAGGCTCCATGCTAAAACCACCGGCCAAGCGTAAACTTTCAGGTTTTTTAATAGGATAACAACGGGAACTGAAAGAGATTTTATGGTTGTACGAGTAAATAAAAGTAACCGCCTAATATAGAGGTTGTGATACGAACTAACCTTTTCCAGTCTTCGGGGCTAAACCAAAGATAACGATCTTGATGTTCTGATTTATTGAAAGGCATTAAACCCTCCAAGCGCAAAGAGGTGGCCCTTCTCAGTGAGAGCGTTCTAGTTGCTGTCGAAGCCAAGTCTATAAAACTTTTTGTGTATTCCGATTTCAAAGGACTAAACGGAAGCACTTGTTCATTATTTGATTCAGTCAAGCAAATGTGGCTTTTCGTAATGTGTTCGGGTGGCTTACGGCGCCTGTAGAATTTCAGTTCGTCTACTGCTATATACTCGTGAGGATGTTTAATTGCAAAACGATCCAAACGCTTGAAGGCAGCTGGCAAATCTGGTTCCGAAAACGATAAACGTTCACTGTCCAAGCTAAACCTGTAAGAAAAAAGGGAAATAAAGAAGAAAATCTTTTAAATCTAATGAAAATGATTGCTGCCTTATAGTTTTTCTATCCAGCACGACGTCTAGCTTTGTTCAAAGTTCAAGAACAACTAACCTTCCTAACCAAGAAGGTAAAACAAAATAATTTATTTACAACAACAACAATACGAATTTTTTTGGATTTAATTTCTACCATTCCTTGGAATGTTACACTAACAAATCACATTTATTAGCCTTGTATTCCCCTTCATTATGAAGGAATTTTTTGCATGTTCTCTCTGCCATACTCTGCGATACGTTACGATTTAGGAATCCAAAAACATTTAATATGTTTAAAAAATGAATGAAAGACATATATAGACAGAGGGGGAGGCGAACAGATAGACAGCAAGTCATGTCGACATGCCTTCATAGCTCTTCATTCACTCAATCATTCATTGGTTCATTCATTTATTCATTCATTCACTTACTCACTTACTCGTTCGTATGTATAGTTTACAGGTACACATAATAACATGTTACATGTTGGCTTAGTAATAAAAATCAAATTGTACAACAGTTTTATGAAGCTTTAATCATACATACGGACATACATATTTGTATACATATCTATACCTGTTAATATACTGTGGAATATGTGAATAGAGACAGGCGAGAAGAATATGTATTATCACAGTCGTCTCCCAATGCAAATTGAATTGCAACATAAGTGCATGATTTCAATTGTAATATTCCCTATTGTTGGGTAACCCTATAATGTCACTTCCAATCCTATTGCATATATACATAATTAGTCATTATAATCCTTTAGTCAGGATTACGAACTAGTTTCTCACACCACTTATGTGGTGTGCGTTAATTTGTATGTATACATGACTGGCGCGAGACCTACAGTTTAAGTTTAAAGAACTTTTCATGACAATTGTAAAGGTTCCGCCAAATAACTATTTTTTTTAAAAATGCTTAAAAAAAAACGACTGAATATTTTCTCAAATTTCTTTTTTTATTTGAGAGTACAATCCTTCCGGTTAATAAAGGTAAATAATTTCATTCAAATGGCTGCCTCGGCTGGCCACGCAGTAGCCTACACGATCGGTCCAATTTTTAAGCACATTGTCGATTGTGTGCAGCTGTATTTCACCAATGGCTTCACGAATATTGTCCTTTAAAGCGTCAATTGTCTCTGGCTTGTCGGCGTAACACTTATCTTTGACGGCACCCGACAAATAATAGTCCAACGGTGTCAAATCGCAGCTCCGACATCAGCTCTGCGGCTGATAATGCGATCTTCAAAAACAGGGCGCAAGACATCGAGTGTATCTTCGGCTGTGTGGCACGTAGCGCCATCCTGTTGAAACCAAATGTTGCCAATATCCTCCTCTTCAATTTTTGTGAACAAAAATTCGTTCAACATGGCCCGATAACGATCGCCATTGACTGTAACGGCCACTCCTTGCTCATTTTCGAAGAAAAATGGCCCAATTATGCCTCTGGACCAAAATCCGCACCAAACAGTGACTCGTTTTGAGTGCGTCGGCTTTTCAATGTATGAGTGCGGGTTTTCTGTGCCCCAATTGCGACAATTTTGCTTGTTTACATACCCGCCAAGATCAAAATGAGCTTCATCTGAAAAGATGATTTTTTTGCCCAAATCGGCATCGTCTGTAAGTCGATCGCAGGCCCATTTCCCAGCGTTGTTCAGGCGTATACACAACCATATTCGTTCAGCGGAAGGACAAAACTAATTATCTGTCAAATCAGACATGAGCTAAGTGTTACCATTCACGAAATAAGCACTAGTTGAAAAAAAATTTTAGATAGCGGACCCTTTAATTACTCTCAGGGTTTTTGCGAGAAATCTGCTGAGAGGAAGTTGCCGTAGAAATATTTTTACATATTCCGTTTAGTTGGAGACGTCTGACCTGGGATTTGAACCGAGGACTCGCGTCTAATAAGCCAACACTACCTACTAGACCACGGCGACTTGCTTCCCAATCATATTTCTCTGTCCAAATCCAGGCTATTGTTCGATATCAGTAAGGCTAACTCCCTCCCTTATGTTTGATACACACTCAGATGTGCACAGGTTCCAAGTAAATACTCCGCTGAGTCATTCTTCTTATCGCAGAATCTGCATATTGGGCTCAAGGCCATATCTAACCTGAACAAGTGCTCTTTGAATCTACAGTGGCTTGCCATAAGGCTGGTTACTATCTTCAAGCTAGGTCTAGATACTATGATGCGTGACAAAAATCTCTTCTCATTGTAATTATCCAACAAAAGTATCTCCAGATTGTTTTAATCCTTTTTAGCTTCACCGTTTCGCCCTTTATTACAACTTGCCTTTCGCAGAGTCCATCCTTTCCAAACATCTCTGGCCCTATCAACGGCTTGGAAGCTCCTCTCCTCCTATCAAGCTTATCTGCCTGTTCATTGTCGTATATTTCTACATGATCTAGAATCATGGCTGCAAGATCCTACATCAGGTCGTTTCATTTTAAAACTGACGCCGTTTTTATTTAATTGACTCTGTGCTGTGCCCTATTCGAATCTGCTTAAGTGTATGTCTTTTGAAATGCCGCCATAAAAATATCCTCCACCCACCTTGCGATAGATTTCAATAACTCTGCTATTTTTTTTTCTCCACAATGTTGTTGTTGTTGTTGTTATTGTTATTGCAATGTTGCTTAGCAGAAGTTTGTAAACAACTTAAACTGTAACTTACATTCATACTTACCATACACACACACACAGTACGTTTAAATAAAATATTTAAATTTGTTGTTATTGTTATTGCTATTGTTGTTATTGTTATTATTATTGTTGTTGTTATTTTCATTCTTAAAATCGTGTAGTGAAGGCAAATGTATTATGATTTGTTTACTTCTTCTTCTTTGCTTTTCGAAATTCCCTCAGATTGTTTGGTTCCTGCTGGGTGTTGTAAATACATACTTGTGTTGTGCATGAATATGTTTGTCCTTAAAAGGATACGTTTAAGGATAATATACAAGAATATTAAGCATAAACACCTTGTCGTAGTATAATTTACAGGCAATATTATGGTGTTTAATTGTGTCTTTTTCTTTTTCCTTTATGGCATATGAAGGTGGTGTATGATAAAATAACACACATGTTGGTAAAATAACACACAAATAGTGTCACAGATTGAGCTATGTATACCTCAAGTAAGGAGTAGATATGTAGGAAACTAAAAATGGCTGTCACTTAAGAAGTGGACACACTTATAGTACGTTGGGCGCATTGTAATGCCACAGACTTTTAATTCTTCTTACATGCGCAGCTTCTAATGAGGTTATTTAGATGCCCAATGTGAATTTTTGACAATAAGTTGGAAGTTAAAGTCAAATTTTCTATAGAAAATGTAAGTCATAGTCAAATGCACTGTAGAAAATGCAAGTTATCGACATATTTACTATAGAAAATGCATTCTCTTTCGATATGAAGCTAGGCATGCATCCAGGGAGTGAAAAATAGTTTCCTTCTCCTCTTTGTCTCTGTAGCTTCTTCCGGAGTCATATGTCATGTGGTGAAAAGCAATACACAGAATGCAACTACTCTGACAACTACTCTACTCTTTAGAGTTTGATTAGACTTTCCATGCGCACTTCATTTAGGTTTGGCCAGGTTTGCTGTGATATGTTGCACATATTCGGGGCCAAATCACCGCATTCGCAATCGAATGCACAATCGAGTAAACACTATTTTCGATGGCCACAATTTCTTCGATCATGGTACTCGATCGTAATTTCTTCCGATTATTCCGATTATTAATTCGATGACCAGTTACAAATTGAGTGCAACTTCGAGTAGATACGTTACGATAAAGATTACCGTGATCCACGTTAACCACATTTCGATAATAAAGTACTCGATTTCGAATGCGGTGATTTGGCCCCTGGAGCCTGGATTTTCAATTGTGACCCTGGAGGTTCTCAATGGGATTTCCAGGGTTGGAAATTTACCCGAATGATCGATGGCTGTTCCATATCCTGCTCATTCATCTGCTCTGCAGTTTCATTGAACGTCACTATATCCCGGTACCCATATGATGAGTTGCTCGAGGCAGCCATAGACCATCCTAGAGATCGTTATGTTAGAACCCCTTGTCAGCAGCAGTCTGGCTATCAAGCATCTTCCTAGGAAAGGGCTTAAGAGTTCAAACCTCGGGTATATCATCTTAAAAAAGCAGTCTTCTGGCAAAAGCTCTGCGAACAAATTGATTGCCATGAAAAGCTTGTCAAATCTGTTGCTCGGATTCGACATGAAACTGTTGGTCTTGCTACTCAATGATGAAATTAACGTTTTTGTTAGAATGTTTCTTGTTTTCTACTACAACAATAATTATTATTTATTAGAATTGGAATATTAATTCAGTTGATTTTTATTACTATTGGTTTTCAATAAAATTGTTTTCAATTAATAATCAGTCAGTCATTCTGTCATTCAGTAAAATGGTCTGCTGGCCTTGGTCTCATTAGAATAAAACTATTTCTGGTCTTTTACGATTTGCATGTTAAAACAAAAACAATCCCAAAAATAAATTTACCATTTAATTTTACTTCTTGTTTCTATTGTACCCTCTTCTCCCCGTTTCCCCTTCTTCCCTTCATCTACCGTTCTGTAGTGGATAGAAGAAAATAAAAAAAGAACATAAAAAATCGCTGTAAATGAAACGAAACTACTTTAAGAAGCAAAATCATGGCGTTTAATTAAACATTCGCGTGGCACGCAATGAATTTTTGCAAAATGAAATGAATTTCCATTCCATTTTCTATATTTAAAAATTTCTCCAAAGGAGGAGAAACAAAACAAAAAGAAAATCTATCAACTAGGAAACTTCAAAACAATTATAGCGACTACATAGTGCCCTATATTTAGCCTGAAAGGTACGAGGGTTGTAATCAAAGTAAACAATCTAAGGTAGCAATAGCTGAGGGCTAAAGCAAAAAGGAAAAAAGAAAATCTATCAACTAGGAAACTTCAAAACAATTAGAACGACTACATAGTGCCCTATATTTAACATAAAAGGTACGAGGGTTGTAGTCAAAGTAAGCAATCTAAGGTAGCAATAAATGAGGGGTAAAATATTTGCCTACAATGAAACGGTAGGGTCTACAGTTGCTGAATATTTAATTGGGTAGGGTATATACCCTTTGAAGAGGCCGTAGTCTAGTAGGTAGTGTGTTGGCTTATTAGACGTAAGGCCCCGACTTAAACCCCAGCTCTGAAATCAAAACGAAATATGGAAAAACATTTCTTCGGCGACTTCCTCTCAGCAGATTCTTGGCAAAAACTCTGAGAGTAAATAAAAAATTGCCATGAAAAGTTTCTCAAAAATCTGTCGTTCGGAGTCGACTTTAAACTGTAGGTCCCGTCACTCATGTATTAAAATTAACACACACAACATGAGTGGTTTGAGAATCTAGGCCGTAATCCTGACTGAAGGGTTGTAACGGCCAATTATTTATGTATATAGCCTTTACAAAATAATAGGAATTATTTCGGAGTTAGGTTAGGTAGAAGTCGCCATAGCCTACAAGGTAGTGTGTTAGTTTATTAGACGTAAACCAGTAGTTCAAATCCCCGTCCGGAAGCATTGAGAGGGCCTTTTACGGCCTAAAACCAAGGCAGTCTTCCAAGCACCTTAATTTTCCATATAGATAAATAGCGTATTTCATTCCCATAGTAACACTGCTGCTTTGGTGATTCAGAACATCCTACCCTGGAATACATTTAACTAACCAGGAAGCTTATAAGGCAGCTATTAACAACAGATTTCAACTTTATTTGCTTCAAATTCAAAATCAAACCAAAATTATTATCAGTCTTTATGAACATGAATTTCCTCTTAGTGTTGCATGTGATTGGTGAACAACAAAACACTGCCAAGTATTATACTCGTACTATCGCTACCACCTCCACCCTCCATCACTCAATCAAGCAATAAATAACAAACAATTCATCAGGTTTTTACTCCTACTTTAAATGGAGCATAACAAGCAAAACAAGCATGGTTTGTTGGACTTGAAAAAAGCATGGAAAAAAACTCACAATTGACCCCTAAACGTGATACAAAAGGGGAAAGAAAATACAAGAAAATTATGAAGAAAACCGTTGTGTATAAAAGTGTGTGTGACCATAGTAGTAGGCCTATATGGCAATGACACATTTTTCCTTTCAGCCAGTCGCGAACATTTATTTCTTTTTGTGTAGTAACGTCTACTGAATGAAATAGAAATTTTCAAGGCCAATGGTTAATATTCATATCGAGAATCAGTTGTGTAAAGATTATCATCAGAGTTTTTGTAAAACATACTCGTACATTAAGGGCCAGTTACTGCTTTATACGGCTAATATGTCTGTCTTCCTCTATGGGTAGATGTATTGCAAGCTAGTAAATATCGTTGATATAAAGGGATTGGCAAAAAAAAGCCAAGCCGCCAACCTTTAGCCCAGACGTTATCATCTAAACTGTTCTACAAGGCTGTTACATGCTGTATGAATGAGACCTACAGAGACCTCCAGATGTCACAGATATTCCCTGTGAAATAATTAATACAACTCCTTACTATTTTTGTAATAAATAGAATATTTAATTAGTAGTGTAAACTATAAATGAAATCCAATGAATATACATATGCATACAACGTTTATGAGAACAACAACAAGCTGAACAAGATTTATTATTTAATAGCTACTAACACCATATTCACTCAAATATGCATAGGTTTGTATGATTTCCAATTCGCCCAGTAGAATATATAAGAGGAACAGCAGATAAATGAGAATGCTAAAGATCCCCACCGAACGGCGTACATGAAAATCTGTGGTCGAAGACCACATTACGGTACAGAACAGTATAATCATCAGGAATATAAAACAGTTTTCACCCAAAGGGCCACCTGGTACCTGTTTGACGAAAATATGAAAGTCAGTTTAGAAATGAATACAAACAACAAAACCATGAAATGGAAGGAAACCTACTTTAACATGACCATCCTCGCTCGTTAATGTTAAAATCAACAGAGCCACACCAAAACTAAACACGGTATCTGTAACGGTATTAGGTTTGTGCTAATGAGGGCCTTACGATTAACCCACTACTCTGGGCATATACTTACTGAAAAATGGACCACCTAAGCAAGCAGCAAAAGCCATCTTCTGATGGCCATGTATAGCTAAGGCAGCATTCGATAATAAGTCACCCACACCATTGCCCCAGGCCAGTAAGGTTGTGCCCAAAAACGAGTTGCTACAATCCATAACCAGGCCCAATACATAAAGGATTTCAACTGTTTCCGAGGCACACGAGTAAATAGCAAACATGGCACCATAGGCTGTTAGGAAAGCAATACCCTGCAAAAGAGTTTTTAAATCATCGTCATCATGATCACTATCATTAGCATGAACAAACCACATGAAAACGAGGTGCTGCATCTGTGCGTGATCTCAAGAAGGCGAAAACGGCCAATGGTATGGTTAAAATCAAAGTATAACAAAATATTGGCGCTCCATACACTGTAGAAAATGAAACTTCAAAAAAAAAAAAACAAAAGAAAACAAATGGACTCCGTTCTTCAGTTATCCCCATACACTCACACTTACACATTATAAATGTTGTGATCAAGGGCAGTGTAACTATTTGGATACAGTTTAAGAGTTTCGACCAGCCGTGTCTGTCCTCCTCGTAACTAACAATCGGTATGAGCAGCAAAAGGATAAAGTTCATGGGCGCTTTAAGGCAAATGATTGCTTTTTCGCAGTATGATGCCGACTTCCATTCATTCATATCAATGGGATTAAGAGATTTGAAAAATTGCTTCAATAGATTCCTATTCGGTGAAGTATCGTAACCAAAAAATGATGTACGATTAGCATTGACATTAACCGTGCTTCCATCACTTCGTTTGACAATATTAATGACGGCCTCCTGGCGCAATAAAGTGTAACTTTTAAAGTCACGTACTGTATGTGAAATTTGTAAGAAAGTAAGAAAATGAGAAGTGTTTTCAAACTGTTTCGATAATGAATTTCAATTTACATGACATTCGGCCTTTTTGCATTAATTTTTCCATATCTGTGGGCGACAGAAGAGTTTAAAATGAATGAGTGAGTGAATGAATCAATAGAGAGGAAATTGCTAAGAAACTTACTATTCACTTGGCGTTTTAACAGAAACTGATCGATAACTATGACCACCAAGTAGATAACATATATGAGCATAACACCTGGAAAAAAATACATGTTTTTCAGAACCTTACTCGCAACACATATAAGTCAACAACTTGATTATCGGGAGCAATGTACTCATTAGTCAAGCGCTACATGATATAGAAAACAGGCAAGCGAACTACAGTTAATAACCCTTCAAGCCTGTTAACTTTGTTAAGGATGAATATGTATAAGAGAACTGAGTTGGATGATAATATTCTAGCAAATATAGTGTGTGATAATAAATTTCAATTTGAAAATCCATGACGCAAACCACAAGTTTTAGCAGCTCCATATTTGGCGTTAACAGAGCAAAATTTGCCGTTAACAGAGAACTGTTAGCTGTTTAACAGTATCCATCTGAACAAGCCTACTTGTGTAGAAGCTAATTTTAGGACAAATACTAGATCAATGAGTATCATATCATACTCGAAGGAAGGTTCCTAGGCCTCTTAATATGTCTAAGCAGTAAAAAAAGTCTCATATAAAGTGATATGGTATTTGAAACTATAAATTTTTTGATTGAAAATTCTCTAGAAAATCAGTGGCCATTTAGGAACATATAAGAAATAATACACCATATAGACTATTTGCAAATGGTAGTCCAGAAGTTCCGCTTTCGAACCGTGGTAGTAGGATAACTGGAATAATTCCGTCCTCCATCTCCATCAACCATCCTTTACATTTCAACACTTTTGTTCACAAATAATAATGATCATAATGAGAATTAGAAGACTAATCTACTTTTTGCCACGGTTAAACAGTTAACAGTGCTCTGTTAATAGGAAAGTTTACCCTGTTAGAGACAAGAAGTGGCTCTGCTAAAAGTATGGGTTTGCGTCTTTGGTTTTTAAATTCGAATTTATCTTCACACACACTTTATCTGCTTCCTTCAATCCACTCGAGGTAAGGAGCAAAAGAATTCCTTCCTTTTTAATTATATTAAAAATGAAAACTTCAAAACTCACTGCACGCCTCAACGATCGTAACATGAGCATCGCTTTCCAAAACATAATCGATCCACATGGTGCTGAATATAAAGAAGAATGTGTCACGCAAAAAATTACTGCCGCTTATAGTGAATGGCCGCAATACGCATATAAAGCCACCAACAAATGCTGTCACAAAAATTGCCGCACCAAATAGATTCGAATACATGGTACTGGTCGGCTTATCGACACTAGCCAGTGTAGTAAAGAGATCCGGCGAACCATTACCAAATGCCAACAGAGTGACACCAGCCAAGTGTTCACTTAAACCCATCACCTTTGCCAGCATTTCCAGTGAAGGACAGAAACTAAAGAAACAAAATAAAATAAATAAAAAATAAAAAAACAAACAAATTCTGTAAAGATCAGTAAAGTAAACGTGAAACAGAATAAGAAAACCACCTACAATTTAGCGGCAACGGTGCCCAGTATAAAGAACATTAAGAAGCACAAGAATATGAATAAAAACAAGTGGGCATACAGTTCGTTATCGCTCATAGGATTTAGGACACAGTATAGGATTTCAATATAATTGAAGAAATATCTCTTGTCTTGACACTCCGTAGTATTCTTTACATATTCACAGCGATATTCGTATTCAATATCCTGTACACTTGCACAGCTCAACTAAATGCAAAATGAGATAAAAATTGAAAATTGTATTGGCAAAATATTTTCAGGATTTTCAACTTTGAACTTATGATTTCAAGAACTTACAAAATTATGAAAATTCGAGTAGATGAAGATCTCTCGATCGATAGTGAAATTATAATGCAAAACGTTTCTTTCCATTAAGATATTCATTTTGTTCAATTTTTTATATCTTTTTTCCTTTTTTTTCAATATTTTTAAACAGAATTTATTTCAGTTTTTTTTTCCTTTTTTTTTTTCTTCAAATTAATTGATAAGACATTTATAATGTCATTTGTCGTTTGTTGTTTTGTTTTGTTTTCATTTTTATTTTTATTTTTATTTATAGACTTATCAGTGTGTACACTGTACATACAATACGTACCCCATGTTTCCGTTTCCTTGCCTTTTAAAACGTTATTTTTCAGGACGTACGTTTTAAAGGAATTTAAATTTTTTTCATCCTTTTTGCAGATACTTTATGTGTGTGTGTGTGTGTGTTTAATTTACATACATATGTTTTCTTCATCACTTCACTTGTATGTTTTTTTTTTGCTTACTTTCTTTCTTACTTCTTTTCACTTTTCACTGTATTTTCATTAACATTTTCCCATACGAAATCAAGTGTAAATACTAATTTCCGTTTTAAACCGGATGTAGCCTGAATTCCGAGGCGCCATACGAAAATCTCAAATTGTCATTGTATTTATGCTCTCAACAGTTATTCACTACTGCTACTACTACCACTACCAACTCGACTCGACTCGATTCATAATTTCATTCCGACGTTTTTCACTCGCTCGTTCTCTGATCAAGACAAAATTTCTTTTTACTACTTAAACGCTTGAAGTGCCTATAACAACTAAATTTTATTGTTTAACTTCAGCGTTGAACGAAGTAAATATTTTAGGAGAAAGAAATGAAAGCAAGAAAGTGTTCGTACAGAGACATTTTCGCACATTCACTCGCACGCATACGTAAGCTTGTACAAGAAAATATAAATTCCAACACTTTTATGAAGCAAAGACAGAATAAAGGCGACAACGATGTACAGTTTGTATTTCATTCTGTTTTCTTTACTATCCCATCTCCACCATTTTATTTCATCTTCAATCATCGAGGATCTCCAACTAATAAAGCGTTTCATGAATCATAGCAGGTTCTGGTATGATAGGGTTGTTAACTGTTGTTGCCTAGAAACAAAGCACTCGTGTGAGTATGCATTGGATTGGTATGATAAGGAACTTCTGCTTTTATTTTTGACCGCTACACTTGCTCGAGAGGTAGCTCTGGCTGACATTCCTTATAAAGTTCTTCGTTGACTTGAGGGCAAGGGTGAGAGAGTAGCAGCTTACAACTTACTTGAGCCTACGAAGCACTCTGTTGTCATAAATATGAAGCGTTGTCCTCATACCAACTTATAAGTCCTCTTTAACCTATTTTGACAATCATCAATCATCATGGCTTCGGATTTAAAGCATGAATCCTGTAGAATTAAGCTGAAAACCAGCCTGAAAGTAACGATAGCACCATTAGACTATCGAGGAAGGGTGAATCAAATAAAAGAAGTCTGTGACGAGCCAAAGACGGACATAGGCAACCTCTGCAGAAGTTATTTGCAGGTAAGCAAAGTCTCTCTGAATGCCTACCCCCAGTATGCAATGATTCAAGCGATCAGATACAGTGACAGAGATGCTCCAACGATTCTATTTAAGTAGTTGATTGGTCTGGAAATAAATCAAAATTCTTCGTCAGTACAATGTTTGCCTAAACATAGCTGAAACCAATACATTATGGCTAGGCAGACTCTAGCAAGCTCATCATAATTATCAAGCATATCGTTTTGGACAGAAGTCCACATTAGATTGACACAAATCTGCCTCAAGAGTCGACTAATTAAATATTGTATCGATCAAGGCTATTACGGCATACGCCAAGACCTTGTTCTTGTTCTTAAAAGCAAAAATCGATTGTGTAGACTGCCATAAAACTTTCACGGACTTCCCGTAGCTGACAATGTCCGATAACGGCGATCCTTTCTTGGAACTCTTGTGTGGAATATCCCATCAAGACTAGGTTCAAGCTTAATCAGAGTTCTAAGCGGGAATAATATGTTAGCAGAACGGAACATCATATTTCATTGTGACAAGTGTCGCATGCTGTCAAGGAGCTCTTTACTGATTCCGCCATTGACTTCTCAATTAGCTCGTATGCCTTCGTTTATAGTGAATCATCCAACATTTCCTAGTTGGAATAAGTTTCAATTAGAGATTCATTCTGCTTCAAGGATTCATTCTCTGTTATCTTACACATTCTTTTATCCGCTTGTAGTTTTCATTGTGTTTCAGCTTGTATAAATTGAGAACTCTTAAAAAGGGAAAATATTTATAATATAATGATGATGATGGTATGAAAAGTTTTCTTTAACACTGTATGCATAATGTTTAGAGAAGTAATAAAAATATAAAAACAAAAACAAAACATGCTAGGGAATGCAATGAGTTAATAGCTACAGTTTGATATGCAAGAAATAATTTCAATCGTAAATATTTTTTTTAAATTCCTTCTCACCTCTAAGGAATGTTACACTTTTAAATTGGTTTCTTGCAATATTTGAAATGTTATTTTATAAATACTTCTTTCTCAAAAATATAATTCAAGGTAGTAGGCATTCACTCTTTATTACTGCTTGCAAACCTTTCTAGTAATACATTTTTTTCAGTGTAGTTTTGTTTAGAGTCTCCTCCCCTCTCTCTCTCTCTCTCTCACTTTGTTTTGCAATTAGTGAAATTTCTATCCGGATACTTTTAACATTCTGAAAGAGTTTTTCACACACCATCACTGCTATTTTTATCGTCATGGCATTTGCTGTTAAAGTTTATAAAATTTACGATCTACCGTGTCTGTACAGCTGTTACGATATACTCGTTAAAATCACCAGAAATGTTTTTTTTTTGCAAAATACACTTCGTGATATTGAATTAGAAGCAGGCTTAAGAGATTCAGTTCTAGTTCAATTAGTTCTTTCTCTAAAAAGACTTAGTCGATCTCCCAAAAAAATAAAACCTCTCAGGGCTCTCCAGAATTGCTATAATGCAGTCGTCATTTCGGTTGACTGTTGTCAGGCAATTTTGCTCTACTTCCTCTCAGATATACGTTAACGCACCACAGGTTTAAAATATGTATTCTGCAGAGGCGTTCTCCACATCTCACAAAATTTCTTATTGGTCTCGTGGTGATCCCCATTCTACACATTTGGTGCCTACAATATTTGCTCCAAAGGCCTGTTAATAATCTCAGGCTTCTTCTTCGTAGTCTGATCCATGAATCGAATCTTCTCTTACCGTAATTACTCAACAAACGATTAGATTATCTTAAGACCATAAGAACAGTCTCCACTTTTCTTGATCAACACCTTTGCTGAGTACACTCTTCTAAACATCTCTTCCTACTGTACAGGAAAGTCCTGGTCCCAAGCTCATCTGCCTACTCTTTGCTGTAAATCGTAGAATCCAGCAGAGAGTGACCTTATTGCCCTGCCTATCTGATTCAGCTTTCTCAGGCAATCAACTATTGTTTTCGAATTAGCATCATACGAACTGAGTACCAAGATGGCGGCCAGACTAGTATTTTTATGTCTCATCTTGTGTACTTCTTATCCAAGTTGAACTGAGCATAGCTTTCGATGATGCAGACTTCCGTTTTGAAGATACTCGTGGATGTTGCTCTCATAAATAAGCCCGTAAGAGACAATAACATCTGGGTTCTGAAGTATTTTTCGTTTCAGTGTTCCGAATGTGGGACATTGGCAATGAAAATGTTTAGTGGTCTTAGCTTCTTTCTTTCAGGATGTCTTAGGGTTTTTGGGTTTTGTATGTCTGGTGGCCAGTGTTTCGTTTCTTAAGACGAATTCTAGGTACATTTAATGTCTGCTGTTCTGCATAACTGGGTTAATTTTCTGATCTGTTTAAGATCAGTTATTTGCCCCTCAAAAGGGGCGTGTCAAACTCATGCCTTAGGTTAGGTTAGGTTAGAGGACGTGTACTTGTCAACTGTTACAAGTACAGTACCCGGAGGTCGAATTGATCCATTGTACAACGTCCTAGCTTCTCACACCACTCGTGTTGTGTGCGTTAATTTTATACATGAGTAGCGGGACCTACAGTTTAAAGTCGACTCCAAACGACAGATTTTTGAGAAGCTTTTCATGGCAATTTTAGTTACTCTCAGAGTTTTTGCCAGAAATCTGCTGAGAGGAAGCCGCCGAGAAATATTTTCATATTTTCGTTTTGATGTCTGACCTGGGATTCGAACTCGGCGACTTCAACTCATGCCTTTATTCGATGGAAATAGTTGGTATACCAGATTCCGCAAGCGAGTTATACTTCTCCGTACACCGAAAACCACATGAGGGTCACCGTTGACCGTTTTGCTACCTCCTTCATTCTTCATTCATTCATTCTTCTTCTGTTTCACTACAAAAATTAAAGTGTACGTATATAAATAATACGTAGTGTAAGTCTATCTGTATATGTATCTTCGCGTGTGTGTGCGTGTTTGTATGTGTTTAGTGATAAACAATGTTCACAAATCCCTTTGAATGAATGAATGAACGTCTAAGGCAACCAACGAACGTGAAATGAAAATAATTACATGCCAACGAGCAATTTGTAAATTCTGACGTTATTTTTGTTTTGTTTCGTTTCGTTTTTTGGAACATTGCCTTGTTGTGATAAGTTTCTGTTGAATTTGTTCGTATTAATGTTGCAAAGGCTTAAAAGGCAAGTAAAACAATCAAATGCAGTGATAATAATTTGATTTGATTTGATTTTAAAGAGCACTTTCACTGGCCTTCGTCGTTTTGTAATCGAATTACGTTCAATTCATCGGAAATGCTTCTCAATTAAGTTCTTATTTTTAAACGTATGAAAGCATTAAAAAGGCCAATAAGAATTAAGAGCTTAAAAGGGTAGGCAATTTATATTAAGCATATTTAATGGTGTTAATGATTTTCAAAATAAATGGCATTGAAATCATTAATAATGTTGATTACTTTGCCTTCTGTCATTCAGTTGCTGTTGTTGTTGGTAATTGGAATAATTAATATTTCATTGCCAGAAATAGGAATTATTAATGTTTTCGCCTCCTTATACAGCCTAGGCTCCTTATCAATGTGGCCTATTTATAAACGAATTAATTAAGATTCTTAATGTTAATGTATACAAATACGAGGGCGGTTCTTAAAATTAGCCGAGTTAATAAAGAAAATGCAACAGATTTTTCAAGATTTGTTTTCATTTCCTTGTACAATATCCTGCAAGCTTTATACACTTTTTCCAGCGATATTCTAGAGATAGCTTCGATACCCTGTTTAAGACAAAGCTATGCATTGCTTGTTACAAATAGATCTCAGATTTTGATTCTAACTTTTCTCTTATGGCCGATAAATTTTGTCAAGTTTAGAATAGAAATCTTATTTCGATAACATGCCCTCAAAGTCGATTAATAAGAGTAAATACCCCAAAATACTTCCTATTGCATTCTCAATAACAGCAGCATAGAAGAAATCGAGACTACATAAGGTGTACAATCAGGAAAAACAGCAAAGCTTGCCAGACCATGCATTCATAGAGATAGTTTTGGATGTCTACTTACTCTCTGCCTTAATTGGTAATTACAACGCTTTAGTCAGGATTACAACCTAACTTCTCACACCACCCATGTTGTGTATGTTAATTTTATGCATTAGTGGTGGAACATACAGTTTTAAGTCGGACCTACCGTTTAAACGTCAGATTTTTAAGAAACTTTTCATGGCAATTTCATTTAGCCTCAGAGTTTTGCTATAAAAATTGAACTAAATTTCGATAACAGAATAAGAAATGAAAAGCTAGGCCGTAGTCCTGACTTAAGGGTTGAAAAATATTAAGGTAGTATATTAAGGGTAGGTATGAAAAATATTAAATCAAGTTGTAAATACTGTCTCCTGTACTTTTTGCACATCCCTCGTTTTATAATTTTCCCAACAAATCTGTCCGAATAAATATTTAAATTTGAATGAGCAATTAATTTGTAAATAATCAGTTCAATGTCGTAATCGTAATAAATTTTCACTTATTCATTGACTAACAAGCGAGTAAAACTGTTGGGCTGACCAAATAAGTTCATTGCAAGACATTTGGGTCAATAGTAGAAATCCCTCCCAGTGTTTATTTGTAAACATGACTATGACCGCAAATTAAAATTTCGTCTGCCCTATACGCTACATTAATTTGCGCCATGGTTTGTGGCATTCGTTTTCTTCTTTTTTAAATGAAAAGTTTTATTTTCTTATTTCCTGTTTCTTGTTGGCAACAACACGCAATTCAGAAAATCCTTTCAATGCTATTTTCGTTTTTTTTTATTGTTACTTTGTAGCTGCGTGGATGGGGAAAATAAATGAAAAAGGGAGAAGAATGAAAGTACATGAGTTTTAATGTTGCATAGTCAGGTCCTTCGAAATGTAAGCGGTTTGTCTACAAAACGATCACGTGAAATTAAAATTAATTTTCATTTTATTAGAATTTAACGATGAGGTTAAAAAAGTTATAAAAGGAATACCAGCGATAGCTTTCTTATACTTCTGTCGTATTCGTTGAATGTTTGAAAAAAAATGGAAAACGGTGGTTTCCACCTTGAACTGTGTCTACGTAGGAGCTATACCAGGGAATGATGCTCAGTAGCGTATACATACCTACGTTAAACAAAATTGTTTGCTTTGTCAGGATCATAGGCAATGTTTTCGCATCACCCGTGCTGTGTGCGTTAATTTTGTTCATGAGTTGCAAGATATTTCAGCGTCAACTCCAATTCTCAGTGCCTTTGCCAGACGATTATGAAGGGAGAGTCATCTAAAGAAAGATTTTTTCTTGGTTTGAACCCTCGTCCATTTAGCCAACACACTACCTACTAGACTCCTCCTTTAAAGCGCGCTCATAAGCAATATTTTTCGCTAGTATGAGTCAAAGACTTGTACCTGATATAAGTTCGATAAGGCCAGTGAGCAGATGGGAAGCTATCCCTATCGGTAACTGATCTTATCACCGGTTTTCTCTTCAAACCATCAGTAAAGATCTCTATCGCATCGTCTCACAGTACAGATTCCACAGCCCAAGTGCCTTTGAAAGGTACGCTAATGCTTTTGGTATTCAATTCGCCTAGGAGGAGGCTGTCTTTATTAATGACAACGGCTTCATTCAATATCACCCTCTGAGTATCAGCGATGATTTTGCAGAGATGCACTTGACAAACGCAACCATTTGAGGCGCAGTCGCGGTCAACATTTGCATGAAATAATCTTTAAACATTAAATTATATGGACCGTACATGCATTGTTCTGAATTTTATGTGTTTTTCTTTTCTAAATTTTCCTATAGCTCTTAAAAAATCACCCCTTACATAAATTCATACATAATTGGTCTTTACAACCCTTCAGTCAGGATTACGAGCCAGCTTCTCACACCACTTATGTTGTGTGCGTTAATCTTATGCACGAGTGCCGTGGCCTACAGTTTAAGGTCGACTCCGAATGACAGATTTCTGAGAAACTTTTCATGGCAATTTTATTTCACTCTCACAGTTTTTGCCAGAAATCTGCTGAGAGCATCCAAAAAGAGTATCCAAAGTGGCCTGTGAATAGTAAAGAGCCTTCTGGCCAGTTAATGTAGTCTTATCGAACATTTGTTTAGAATAGGCATTGTCTCGAACATGGAAAATGTGAAGCGTTAATGCATTCCAGAATGGAATACCTATGTGCCTGTCAAATACTGGACAGGCATCTATCCTTGCTGACAAGAACAATATGATTGGGAGAGACATTTCAGTTATACTCTGTAGGGTATGTTGGTCATCTACATGACAATTATAATAATAAGTACACTTGATTATTTAGAATTTTAGTTTTAATATCATCATATATTTTTGTAGTTAATTTTTTTTCTTTTTATTTTGTTGTTGTTGTTTTTTTTTCATTATTTTTCTTTTAAAACTTTAATTTTAATTCAGATTCTAATAAAATAATGACTATTAAAGTAAAAATAATAAAAAAAGAGAGATATCTGTACAGTGCTGAAAGAAATAATAGAAACAATGCGGAAACAGTATGCATTGCTATTATTTTTCTCAGCGCTGCACAATATCTATGTGTGAGTGAACATACATTAAAGTAATGAATGTTTTACAAAACCTTGTTTATTTCGTTATGAGTGAGTGAAACGTGTGATAATATTTTAAAAATATTTTTAAGTTTTCTTGTTTTTGTTTTTATTTTTGTTTTGATATATTCGTATAAGGCTTTTTGTTTTTAAAGTTCATTAATAAATACAATTTTAATTGAATATAATTCTTTTAATTAATTTTGTTTTGTTTTCGGTTTTTTTGCTTTTTTGTTTCAAAACTACGCTACCATTTACAAATTAATGAAAATACGAGGGGTAAGTGTAAGGACTTAAATGAGAGCATAAGGATGGGTAATAAAAAAATGTTGTTTTTTTTAGCATAATTTAAGGCTACTTAATTAGCTACCAAACCAGTCCTTAATGGAATTTAATTGTTTGTTTGTTTGTTTTTGTTTTAAGTAAACAGTCACTAAATTTACAATTTGTTGTTACGAGGGGTGTAAATTGAAACATTAAATATTCAGTGCAAATTATTATATCTACGATAATAAATCAGACATTAAGGATTTTGGTTTTTCTTTTTCTTTTTTTTTTTTAATAATTTAAGGATTTATCCTGAATATATTTTCTTATAATTTTTAAATTTTTTTCTCAATTTTTTCTTTGGCACAAAAATCTAGAGCCAAATTTTATGTTTCGATTTTAAAAAAATATCATGTTTTTATTATGTTTTTGTTAAGGTTATCAGGGAGTTTAATTGTATTTTTTTTTTATTTTTTTTTTAAGATTTTTGTTGTAAATTTGAAACTATTTTGTTTTTGTTAATACTTTATATTCTAAAAACTATTTTTTTCTTCAGTGCTTAACTAACTTTTCTTTGTTTTTTTTTTGTTGGATTAAATACTCGTTTAATGCAATCGTTTTTTTTAAATGTTTTGCCATCATCATCATCGTTAATTGTTTTTCCTTCTTTTAGCAGATTTATCGTTTAAAAAAATAATAAAATTTTCATTTTGCATCCAGGTTTTTACAATATATTGCACGCCGTGCCATGCATTACTTCGGTAAGAAACATGGGCGTGCCAGCACCCAAACCACCATCTGACTTTTGATGTTCATTCTACAAAAGGAAGACAAAAAATATTGTTCAAAATAAAATATCCTTCCTTCTCTAGCAGCCTAAAATACTCACATCATCAAATTCACAATCAAAATAATGACTTTGACATTCCATGCAACGACATCCATCCGACATTTTACACGTAATGCCCCATTCTTTGGCCAGATCTTTGTAGATCTCCTTTGACGATTTATTACTTATGATTTCCGGTGTCTGTGAGTGTTCCGTTTGCTGATAATACTGCTGTTGTTGCTGTTGCTGTTCGCCACAATTCTCGTATTGCAAATTGTGTTGTGAACTTGTCTGTTGATTATCATGCCACAGATGATGATCATTTGCACATTCATTAGAACACTCATTGCCACAGTCTGCATTAGTACACTCCGTTGTGTTGCCATCATGATCGTACATCTCATTTTGATAGTCTTCTTCATAGTGTGATGCTACAAAAGGAAATTATTATTTATTCAAGACACAAACCTTAACTGAATTCTTTTACTCACCATCATTACAATAAATATTATGATTCATTAGTGGATCATAGAAATCATTATTTTGATTTCTTTCCATGCCTCCTTGGTCACCCGAACACGAGGCCACCGAGCCATCTGTATTGTATTGTTGACAATCAGAGTCACATTGCTCGCCATCAGTGTTGTACTGTTGGCAATTGCCTGAACAACTTTTCTCCAGTTGTTCTCTTTCCTGATCTGATGAAGAGTCTGTCATGCTATTATCGCCAAGTAAAAATTCTTGCGAATCTATTGATTCTTTACGTTCGTCCTCGTTTGCGTTGTTCGGATCAACGTTGTTGCTGTCTGGAATTGTGTTGTTTTGATCGTTGATAAGATTATCGTGTTGCTGTTGATGCTGCTGCTGCTGCTGTTGTTGTTGCTGTTGCAATTCGTGATTATGTATTTGCTGTTGTTGTTGTTGTGCTGTATTGGTTGTTTCGTTGTTGTTTGAGTTGAAATTTTCCCGACAATTTGGATCAGTGCAGGGCAATTCGTTGAGACTTAATTGTTCCAAAGTATTTAATTGATCATCGTTTACGGCTGTTGTTGTCGCATTGGCCAGTTGTCGTTGCTAAAATGTTAAAAGAGATTAAAATGTGGTTTGCATATGTAAACGTTTTTTTTCTGGTTTCTTATTCAGCAGAGATGGAAAAGTTCAATTCACATACATAACTGATCAGTACAACCCTACAATCAGGATTACGATCTAGCTTCTTACACCACTTATGTTCTGTGTGTGTTAATTTTATACATTAGTGGCGGGACCTACAGTTTAAAGTCGACTAAGAACTACAGATTTTTGAGAAACTTGTCATGGCAATTTTTTTTATTTACTCTCCGAGTTTTTGCCAGAAATCCGCTGAGAGGAGGTCGCCGCAGAAATATTTTCTTCATATTTCGTTTTGCTAGAGGTGTCTCACCTAGGGTTTGAACCGAAGCCTCACTAGCTACTAGACAATGGCGACTTCAATGGAAAAGTTCAATTGCTGTATTATATGTATTAACATTAAAAACATTTACATTAAAATAAGGAGTGCTCACGAATAAATATGGTTTTAATACTTCGTTACTATTACCGAAAAAAATAATTGCGAATTACTTTGCAATCTTTCATTATCTTCTCGGTAAACAGTATAAAGCCTCAATTTCTGATAAGATAGTCCCAATTACTGAGAACGAATTCGGATTATTCGTCTTGCACTTTCTCTAATAGAAGGAGGTATTTTTGGATTACATTACAGTATCGCCCAGGCCTGATTGCATTTCTATACACTTTCAGTCTCTATAAATTACTAATGTCTACTTCAGTATGACTACCACGAGGACCAAATTAATCCCCCTCCCCCATTATATTTGAAAAGTGGCTTTGTTGAGTTGAACTATTTTTAGGCGTTTTTCGGATCCATAATAGTAAATGATAAACCTTTCACTACGCAAATGACACTTCAGATGAAAGATCTTTAATAGTTGTGGCTAACATGCGAAGCCGGCTAAATAGCTAAGGGCAATCTGAACATTTCTTCTTTAATTTCATTTTAAAAAGCGTAATCAGGCTAAATTACAAGAATTTACGTTCATATCACTATTCCCATCCCTGCTGTTCAAACAAAAATATTTGCAAATAAACAAAGCAAAAGGCTACGAGAGCAAAAGAATGATAGACAGAATGAGACAGAGAGAGAGAGAGAGCTTGTATCAATTTACCTCTTCCAAAACACATTCATATGTAGGAGGTGGTGTAGTTGGTATATTTTCTCCTTGTTTAGCTTGATTTTGATTTATGAAGCCTGTAAGATGATGAGATATTTTATGTTTAGAAAAAAATTGTTTATTTTGTTTATTTATTATTATTGTTGTTGTTGTCTTTATCTTATTTTTTCCTTTTAAGCATTTATGTGCTATTAATATTGCTGTTGCTGTAGTTGTTATTGTTGTTGTTGTTGAATAGCTTAATTTGTATAGGAGACATGCTTTAAATTGAGTGAAACACAACATATTGCACTTTCTTTACATTTACGAAAAAAACAAAAAAACAAAAACAAGAATAATGTAATAGTGTGTGTGTGTGTGTGTGATAAATGAATTCATTATTGTGTGTGCGTGTGAAACAGGAGTGAAGGAGAGTGTGTTGTTAGTGCCAGTTAGTGATGAGAGTATGAAAGTAAAACTAAATAAATAAACCAATAATGAAATGAGGTGAAGAGAGTCCTTTTGTGGGTTAGTTTGTGGTATTGGTATTCGTATATGTGTGTGTAACAGTGTAAGCATAAGGTGTATAAGTATAGGTGCTTTTTTGTGAAAACAATTTTTTATTTATTTTCCATCTATTTCAAGTAGAATGTAAAACGCAAAGAAGAAGCATTGAAAATAGAACAGGAATAGGAAAAAAGAAAACAAGTCAAGTGGCAAAAATAAATGAATATTTTTTTTGTATGTGCAAATGTAAGCATTTCTTTTTGATTATTTCTTGGTGGTATTTATTTACGTTTTTTTTTTCTCTGATTAAGTCTACCACACACACACACACACATAGACACACACACGCACAAACATATTTCAAAAAGAGAGAACACATTAATAACAAATAAAAAAAAAAAACTTTGTGTGTGTGTTGCTGTTGTAGTAATTGTTTGTTTTTGTTTTTGTTTTATTTTTTTTTTTTGTTCTTATTTTTCTTACCCATTTTGAGAATGTTGCTCTTGTGTGGCAACAACAGTTTGCGCTCACTGGTATTCAGTGAGACCAGACTATTGCAATCCACCGAATCGATGGTTGAGGAACTGGCTCCAATGCCTCCAATGTTTTGATGATTTAACAATGCCTCGTTTACCTGCGGATCCGGTTCATGTTCTTGCGATGTACTACGCGAACTACCCATGCGAAATTTCAATTTAAACGGTGGCATTTTCAATGTATGTGTGCTCTTGCTCTTCTCGCAAAATTTGTATTACTTTTCGTCCTTTTGGTGTGTCTCTTCTCTTCTTTGTATATTAAAGTCTAGATTTTGTTTTTCGTTTCGTTTCTTTTTTTTTTTTTTTGTTTTTTTCTAATATTTTATTGCATATTTTGGTTTTTGTTGTTGTTTTTTTTTTTGGTTTCACGACTACAAAAGAATTACACAGAATACACCAACCGAAAAACATAAAAAAAACAAAGAAAGAACAAAAATAAATTAGAAGAAAAAAACCAGAAAATAAGAATAAGAAGGTAAAAAGAAGACCAACAAATTTTACGAAAATATAGTAGCAGTAGTAGTAGTAGTAGTAATAGTATTAGTAGTGGTAATGGTAGTGGTTAGTGTGTAGGAGGTATACATAGGAGGAGTAAGTAAGTAATTGTACAATACAGTTATACGTAATAATAAAGTTGTTGTTATTGTTTACAAAACAATTTTACTTGTGGTATCATAATAATAAGTAGATACTATGTGTAAGTGTATTGTTTATTTATTGAAAATTTGAGTCGCAATTGTAATTTTGTCATAGCATATACACTCAGGAAAATTAGTCGGTAAACTTGTCATCAAATTACGATATTAAATATTAAATTTAAAGTCTCTGTTCATAGCTGATTGGAAATGAAATTCTTAATTGTTATAGTGATTGAAATCGATTTACAGAGGCTATGCTTAAGCTTAAAATACTCCTTTTAAGCCTTTAAATTGTTTCAGTCGGTTATATACATACATCAGAACGAAGCAGAAATTTTTTCGTATACTCGCCATAAAGAGAAAAAAAATTGTATTTGCATCACACTAAATGGATATGCTTTGAATAACAGTCAACTCCTAATGACTTATTTTACCAATTAACATTACAATTCTTCAGACAAATTACGACTTAGCTTCCTACACCACCCATGTTGTGTGCATTTATTTTATTCAGTAGTGGCTGGATTTACAGCTCGATTACGCCGACAGATTTGAGAGCTTTACACTACAGACTAACCAGATATCAACCAAAAATTGACATGTAATCACTCTTGTTAATATCACTAATAAAGTTATTGCTGAGTTTATGCATCTCATTGAAGTCGCCGTGGTCTAGTAGGTAGTGTGTTGGCTTATTAGACGAAAGGCCCGAGTTCGAATCCCAGGTCAGACATCAAAACGAAAATATGAAAATATTTCTTCGGCGACTTCCTCTCAGCAGATTTCTGGCAAAAACTCTGAGAGTAAAAATTGCCATGAAAAGCTTCTAAAAAAATCTGTCGTTCGGAGTCGACTTTAAACTGTAGGTCCCGCCGCTCATGTATAAAATTAACGCACACAACATGAGTGGTGTTGAGAAGCTAGGCCGTAATCCTGACTGAAGGGTTGTAATGGCCAATTATGTTATGATCTCGTTGAAGCATTTAAGTACTTGCTATGCAATTAAAAAGCTCCAGCTTTGTTGAGCTAGCATACTTTGAGTGGCATACTTTGGTACTTTGATTTCCTTCCCGTCTTCGGACTTATTTTCCTGAGTGCATTGTTTGTTGATTGCATCTTAAGTTATTTAAATTAGACATACAGGGTGTGTTGCATATAAATTTTGCATTTCAATTCATTGGGGAAATTATTTGCATTTAAATTGGGTTTTAAATTTTGGCAATTGGAATTATTAATAACATACGTTATTACCATTAATTTACTAACTATGTTTGTATGTATGTATGTATGTTTTGTACGTATGCTTAGAGTGTGTTTTGTATTAACTGTGACATATTTTGTTGTTGATTTTTTAAATTTTGATAGACAGCCATACAGTATATTGAATGCCAGCCTTTATTCCGTAGTTTTTAAGTATTTTTCATGAGAATTTTTTTTTTGATTCCTGGTCTTTTTAATATCGTTTTGAAAATGCTTCATTTGTGTACATTTGTATATGAAATTTTAATATATTTTTTTGTTTGTTTTCTTTTGTAATTTATTTAAAATAAAAGCATAATTATTAATGAATTAATTGTCTACCAGAGAGCATGCAAGTGAAATATTGTTTTGAGTTTTTAGTTTTTAATTTTTTATTGTTTTTGTTTTAATATTTTTAATATTTTTAATCTTACCAAAAATTTGTTAGTTTGTTAGTTTATACGTTTATTTAGTAAAAATGTACTTGAGATCTGAAAATAAAAGTACAGAAATTTTTGAAATGATTACAGCGGTTTTTTTAATGTAAATTATACACAAGATAAATTAAAAGAATTCTTAAAATTCCTTAAAAATGCTTATATGTGTTGTTCTTTTTTTAAGAATATGTTTCTCAAAATCAATTTTTGTTTTTAGTGTTGAGTCTACAACGAGTCCTAATTGATCCTATGTTCTAGAAAACGCCTCAGGTTGTTAAAAAACCTTGTATAAAAATTTTGTATTCACAACAGAAATTAAACAGGCCCTGTACTAAACCATCCCGACTTTAAAATAAATCTCATTACTGTGGTAATCGTTATATTGTAGAGTTTAGTTACAGATCTCGGGAAATGAGAGGCCAAAAACATATATCTCTCCTTGACATTTCAGGTCAAAGACAGTCTACTTCTCTTCCCCCAAGTTACTCTCCATCGCTGTTTCTACAGAAGTCATTTGGCATGCTCCGCAGGTGTCATTTGCGGAAATAGCAAGTCTGTCGGCTGCTCTACAGTAGTCAAAATATTCTGGCTGAAGAATATGCGATTAAAAGAAAGATGAGAATCTGTCCTCTTCTTAGTTAGATAACTCCAAAAGAGCTCAGCAATACTGGATGTGTGTGAAGATAAATTTAAATTTAACTAGCAAAGACAAGAACCAAAAATTTTAACAGAGCTAATGTTAGAGTTAACAGAGCAATGTTAAATGTTTAACAGAAAATTCGAAAAATAGTCAAGGAAGAAATCACCCAAATATGGGATATCAGGGACTTGCTGCACATATCCCACTATATACAAATTATAGCCTAAAGTGTCACTAATAAAACCCAATAAGTGGTATATCCCAAATAATTTTGGAACTTGAGATATTGGGCTTCAAATATACCATATGTTAACAATGTTAACAGTGGCTGGGTAGGATGACGGATGATGGATATTGTGGAAAAATGGGACTTGCTGCACATATCCCACTATATACACTATGTATATTGGGCTTCAAATATACCCTATGCCTACCCAGGCATTGTTAACACTGTTAACATAGGGTATATTTGAAGCCTAATATCTCAAGTTCCAAAATTATTTGGGATATACCACTTATTGGGTTTTATTAGTGACACTTTAGGCTATAATTTGTATATAGTGGGATATGTGCAGCAAGTCCCTGATATCCCATATTTGGGTGATTTCTTCCTTGACTATTTTTCGTATTTTCTGTTAAACATTTAACATTGCTCTGTTAACTCTAACATTAGCCCTGTTAAAATTTTTGGTTCTTGTCTTTGCTAGTTAAATTTAAATTTATCTTCACACACATCAATACTGGATGGGCTTCTCATGCTGTTCATGAAGCTGAATCTGCTTGCACAACGATCCGACTATACCTATTTCAATTAAAGCAATCGGAACATCTATATTCTGTAACATGTTGGAATTCGTAAGTCCAGTAACCTATGTAAGGAACCTCATCTATAAAAAAAAGTGTAGAATTTGATGAGTAAAGTTCCTTACGATCAATATATTTCCCTCAAGAATGTTGTTTCATGGCAACCTTATCATCCCAAAACGTGCTACAGCAAACATATCATCGCTTTAGTTAAAACAAAAACAACTGGATTAATGAAATTGAAAACAAAACAATGAAATATTAAAAGCATGCTTGAGATGCTTTGTGGCAGCTGTACGTTCTGTGCATAATGAAAAAAAAAACACTTGTTATTGCGTTTAATTTCAACAAATTTATTTAGGTTTTCGACTGACGTCATCTCGAAAAAAGGATATAAATCTTGCCAAAACATGCCAAATAAATAAAATTGTCGTAAAACAAACATAACATGGGTTACACAAGTATAATGACACCACAGGCCCAACAACTTGTTGAAACCATTGCTTAATACACAGACTAGTGGGAAGCTTTTAGAGACACAAAAACAAATTAAATTGGCAACAGATTGAAACAGACAGATTTGCTTTTTAATTTGTTTTCTTTTTGTTTGTTTTTTAATTATAAAAATTTAAGTTGTAATGAAGACAACTTCAATCTCCTGCGGTTAATGTCCTGTAAAGTCTTATGATCTCTTTTAATATAAAAAATGTCTGCCACATAATGTTCTCAAAACATACAAATGCTGTTTAAGTTTCTATTGAAAGACCCTACAAATAGAGATGCCATTATTATTGTTTTAATGTGTACATTCTTATGAATAATACATATTCATTAATACATACTTATGTACGTATGCTTGTATAATGAGAAATTCTATGAAATGAATACATATTCATACTCACTCAACCATACATTTATTCATACCAACATCTATTCATTCATACTGTCTTAATAAGTAGACAAAAAAATAAAAACGCGGTGATTATATTACGATTGCATGTAAATGTCCTTTTTCCACTCTATTTCATACACACACACAGAGACAGACAGTCCGTGTCTATTAAATGGTATTGTAAATGTGAAAATACTTGGGTATACTTGGTATGTGTTTGTTTTAATGTCTTCCAAAGATCTTCTTCTTCTTCTAATTCTTGCTACTTGATTTTCTCTTGAATTTTCTTTGTGTTATTGTCTAATAAAATTCACTCTTTGTTGTTGTTGTTGTTATTCATTTGAACACATCTCTATGGTAGATTGAAGGTTAGAAAATTTTTTCTTTTCTTTTCTTTTGTCCACAATAATCCGGAAAATACGAATCGACACCAACATTTATTATAACAACAACGACAACAACAACAACATCAACAACAACAAACGGATAAACGAAGCTAAATATGACATCAACAACATTAACAAATAATACTCAACAACAAACTATTCAGTGGGAGAAGAGTAGAGAGAGAAAAACCGAATCCAAATTGAAAAGCTCAACTGAATTAGTAGGGAAATAAAGAAAGAAAGAAAAAAGGAAAACAAAAAAACAAACAAAACCAAACAAAACATTTCAAAACATTTCCATTGTGTGTGAGTAAGCGCTTCTTTATGAAAGAAAATATCAGCTGGGACACCAAAGGATACACAAACATACCTACATTCACACCGAACTTGTAATTTTATCCATTTGATATACACATAAACTTAACACATATGCATGCACACGTCCATATGCGTCTGTATAGAGTAGGGAGTGTGCAGCCAACAATTATCTACAGTGATGCCAAGTTAGAAGACTGCTTAAATTATATTGTAGAATTGGAAAATGGCGGAAAAAAGGCGTTTTTTAATGCAATAGTGACCTCTACAAAAATAACCTCGCTTTCTGAGTGATTTTTAGGGCCACTATATAATAAAAATCTGGTAATACACTTATGCCAACACTTTTCAATTCTGTCTTTGGCCATGCAAGCGTTTGAAATATCCATTTTTATAGGCTGCCATGGTCTAGGAGCGATTTTATTATCCTTTTTCGTCGTTGTCTATGTTATCACTGGAAATTTTTATTATTTTTTATGCCTAACATGGTGTAGGCATGATTGTAATGCTGATTTTGGTGCTTACAGGCCATTGCGTCGTGGGTAGACACGCGGAAAGAATGAGGCTCCCTTTCAACGACTTTTGCCGTGGATGCAGGTCCACTGAGGAAGAGGAGACTGTTGTTCACTTTCTCTGCCAGTGCCCGTCTCTTGCTAGGTGTAGATATAGGTTATTTGGCTCCCCATTCCTTGTTAGCTTAACGGAGCTATCATCTATTGACATCAAGGATATAGCTTCGTTCATCAAACTTTCTGGCTGGTTTTCCAGTGCGGGGTAGTCGTGCTTTTGTTGTGCAGATCTTGCGCTGACCAACTTCCTCCTTTTCCCTGATTTTGGTGGAACTTGGTTAGTACAGGGACTGCGTTCGCCCGTGGCATCACAACGGGCCGCTATGCGTGCTCAAGTGAGCTTTGTGATATCAGAGCTACCACTCCGACCTAACCCAACCTAAGCCGTCGACTGAGTAGATGTGATGAATATCATTACAATCCTTTAGGCAGGATTAGGATCTATCTTTTTACACCGGGCATGTTGTACCCATAAGTGGTGGAACCATAACTGGTAGTACCTTTAAGTTTTGTGTGAAGCATTTAATTACTCTTACAGCTTTAGCGTGAAGGTTAGACTTTGCCAAGACGTCCGAGCTGAGGTTTGCGCACACTACCCTCTACACTACTACGATAACCACCAAGAAGTGTTAACGTAGAAGTCGAAAGGCAAAAGACTTTCCAGTAGGGTACTCTGTCTGATCAGTACGTTTGCAACATAAGTTCCAGGTATGGTGCTGTGTCCTACGACCCAAAGAATGGAGACCTTTTCTTACCGACGACTACCATGTGAATTTCCAATTTAGCAGCAGTTCTGGATTATGTCGTTATAAAGCTTTTGTAGCGTGTCTCTTTCAGTTTTGTCTAAGTCCTCTGATTACTTATTTGATTGGTATTTAATTTGTTTGTGCCCAAGGCAGAAAACCTGATTAATTTTCTGTGCTTTATTCATTCGTGATCCAACATTAAATGCAGCATAAAACAGCTTATTTGACATCATTGTTTATAGAGCCTTTAACTTGCCCCTATAGACTAACATGCTCTCTTCACACAGACGATGTGTGCTCTCTATCATTCTTGCTGCCATGGTCTCACTTTATTAAACATAAACACAAAGGGAAATAAACAAGAACACATACACACACATACTCCTTCTCTCTTATACACTAGTACACACACACACACAGAAACTAATACTCATAAGAATAATAATAAAAAGGAACATAAAGACCACACATAAAAAATGTTTGAATTGTTGCTGTGATAACATTATCAAGAGTAAAAGGAGATCACAAAGCATCGATGTGATGTGATGTATTGCATATACAAAATGGTTTTATTTTCTTTCAATATCTTTCTATGTGGCCTAAGGACACACACTATCATCATCATCAACATCAAGCACAACAGATTTTTATTTTTTTTATTAAACAAGAAAAGGTACCAATAACAACAACAAGGAGGAGCATTTTACTGGCTTTTGTAAAAATTATTTCTCCTCCTCCTTCTTCCTGCCTTGACTGTAACCATATACGACGACGTTCTAAAGTAGAACGCAAACAAACAAACAAAGAAAAGAAAAATATATAAAATGGGATGGTTTCCAGCAAAAAAAAAAAAAAAATGAAAGAAAAATATAAAAAGGTCTTGATTTCAGGATGGCACTCCACACTACTCACCTTAAAGTTACAAAAAATAGTTGTTGGATAATTTTTTTTTTATTTTTGTTTAAGAAAATATCAGCAGTTTACGTTAAAAAATTTTTTTTGATAGACTTTGAAACACGATTTGTTATTGTAATTGTATTGAATAAAAAAAAATGTTCTTTTCACAGTTGTTTTCTTCGCTTTAGAATAATAATTTCAATTTGAATTTTTAAATACAAAAAGCACTTGTTTTTTTTTTAAATATTTTCTTGATTGCTTTACATTAGTTTTTCTGAGTTTTTTCTTTGATTGAAAAACATTAAAATTACAAAAAAGAAAAATATGTTGAAAAGTATCCTTTATGATAAGCTTGGTCTCTGATTCATAATCTGCGTTATTAAATTGAACAACTCCGCTAACTGACTGTGCTCAATAATACAGGGTTGCTTATATTTATTATACATTTTCAATTTTCTTTCTTCCTTACATTCATACTCAATTTGCCACATACAAAATCGATGTGGTTTTTATGGTTGTGCCTTCTAAATGCAAACAAACAAACGAAAAAAGAAGCTTTCTTTCTCTTGTTTGTTATCCTGTGGCATTATTGCGCACTTTTGCTCGCTCTCTTTAAACTTCTCACCCAAGCAGTCAAAACAATAGGGAAAATGTAAACAAATTGTATGTTTTTCACAAGGCAACTGTCAAAATTTGACAGTTTTAAAGCTGTCATCATCAATACTATAAACATTTAAAACAGCTGTTTGCCAGGAAGAGTGTACCACTCTCAGTAAGCAAGGTTAGTTGGCAAAAAAAATTTAGATTTTTTATGAATGAATTGCTAAAAGTTTATGAGCCAAATAAGCTTTCTGTTCGAAATTTAGCTTTTCATTGAAAAGTTCTATGTGCTAAAGGGCTTATAGAAGGTAAAAGTTCTAAAGCCTTTTAAAAACATTAAAGTTTTGAAAACGAACACAGCGTTTCTCTGGAAATTTGAGTTAAATTGTAACGTCTAAAACGTTTAAACGTCAAACGTTTAAATGGTTTTTAATCTGGCTATTTGACAAATAGAATGTCAATTCAACAATATGAAAATGCCATAAAATTAAAATATAATTTCACCATAGGTAGGTAAGTTCAAGGAGAGGAGAAAAGAGAACATGAGTAATGCTCCTAGCTGGCGGGCATTTCTTCACGCCTCATAATAAATGTCTATGTCCACATCAACAACCTAGCGGTACGTTTACAACATTGTTTCAGAATATGTCTCTATGTCCAGGGACCCAAATAATGGACATCAATGGCGATTGGATAGAGTCGCCGTAGTCTAGTAGGTAGTGTGTTCGCTTATTAGACGTGAAGCCAGGTCAGACATCTTCAACGAAACGAGAATATGAAAAAAAAAGAAAAAATATTTCTTCGGCGATTTCCTCTCAGCAGATTTCTGGCAAAAACTCTAGGAGTAAATAAAATTGTCATGAAAAGTTTCTGAAAACACTGTCGCTTGGAATCGACTTTAAACTGTAGGTCCCGCCACTCAAGTATAAAATTAAGGCACACAAAATGAGTGGTGTGAGAAGCTAGCCGTAATCCTGACTGAAGGATTGTAAAGGCCAGTTATGTATGTATGTATGTGTAATGGCGATTGGATGGCTGACAACTGCATTGTGGTGAATCCGAACTTCTGGAGCCTAAAGCATTTTGAATGGCAGAAAGTGTCAATTTGAAGTCTATGAATGCTAAATAGAGAGGGGAAAGTTATTTCACGTACTTTTCGGTGACCATTCATTCGCTTTTTATGTCGTTTCTGCATGTTGGCGAGATCAAAATTAAAGGCTGATTGGATTAAAAAATCTTGTAACGTTTTTGCATTCATTTCAGTCCCCTTTTTTAATGTATACATAGCCCGTTGGCGTGTCCGAATCGCTGAACGGTGATTGGAGATGTATTTCGTCATACCTTATTATCATTCAAAAACAGTTTGTGGGAATTTACGGTGATTTCGAGTGATGCTATCGGAATATCTTCAATGATAGCATAGTATTCGTTGCCACGCTTGTGTTACCGTTTCTCTCGATAACAGTCCCGAATAATGATTTCCGTATGTCTTTATTTATTCGCTTACAGAAGTACATATATTCTCCTCATTAGAGTTCCACAATGGTTCCCAGTTTCTGTGTTCTTTCCAGCACTTTTTGGTAAACTTGGGCGTAGTAAGTACGTGTGTACTATAGACTTACGATATTGGCTTTTAACCACGTTTCCCGATCCTTAGGGTATTTTCCTGTGTCGAAAATTAAAGTTTTCTATTGTCTTTTAATAAAATCACATCGTTTCTTAATTTTTTTTTTTTATTTTATGAATTATTTATTTATTTATTTATTACATATTAATTGGTTTTGTTTTATGTTTTATTTTATTATTATTCAATATACAATATTATTTGGTTTACAAAATTTCTTTTTAGTAACTTTTCGCCTAGTTTGAATTCGAAAACATTAATAAATAATATTTATAAAATGGGTCTTTAAATGTTTGGAACACATATACATTAATCGTCAATAAAAAAAAAGCCAAGAGACTGTCACTTCATTTCACTTCATTTTGTAAAACAAAATACACATTAACTCAATGAGAATTATTAAGTGAACGTAAAAAGCAGTCTCTTTTTCATCAAGGACTCTCTTTAGTCTCTTTTTTTTTTCTTTAAACAAATTCTTAGAATTCGTACAAAAAAAAATTGTAATTTCGTTCGTTAGTTAAGGAAAATCGGAAAATTTATGCAAAGAAAGTTTAAATTTTTTCTTTAAGGGGTGAGTTAACGTTTGTCGAGTCCAAATTTTTAATCGTTTTTTGTTTTGACAAGATTAATTTTCATTGAAGAAAAGAAAAAAGAAAATAAAGAGAAAGTAAGTGAATGAAATTTGAAATGAATTTAAAATTCGTTTCAATTTGAGATTACAACAAGAAACATAACATAACTGTATTCATATTAAAAAAACTCGTTAAGTTTTCATATACACAGTAGGAGAGAGTAAAAGAAAATCGGAAAATTCTCCTTTGAATCTTAGCCACTGAAACTGAAAACTCTGCGTAAAATTATTACAAAAACAGAAGAAGAAGAAGGGGAAAAATTTGTTTTAATGGAGTCCTGTTGTTTAAGCATATCACGATTGTTTGGGATGTTGTGGTGGCGGTGGTGGTGCTGGCTTAAAGCATTGCAATAAGAAGGCCGTATACAAAATAAAGGCCACAGACAAAGCTATCAAGGCATACATGAAGATATTCAATTCAGGTTGGCGGAAACGGTTTTTACGCAACCATTCCAAGACCTCATCTTCCGATAGGAGATCACCTAATGAATTAAAAATAAAGTTTTGAATGAGTCTCTGTTTATTATGCAAACGAATAACGTTCGTACCTCTATAAATGCTAGGGAATCTTCTTCTAAAGTAGACCATAGCTGGCAGTTTGGTAACACCCCATTTCTTGGCATAACGTGAATCGGCCATTTTAACAAATGTTATATCCAAATTATCGGTTTCACTATCGATATTTTCCAATTTTTCCAATGCGGCCAATGATTCTTGTTGATTGTGCTCATCTTGAGAGGAAGAATTTCAAGAATTTTGAACGAATTTTTTTTTTGCTTGATACTTACAAAAGAATACACTTATGAACTCATTCTCCTCCAATAATTTATCCAACATTTTACGATTGACTTCCTCGATTTCGTTTTTAATTTCGAAAACATCTTGTGATGTAAGCCAGGTAATTATTTTGTCGTGCTGATGCAAATCGCCATCGTATAAGACTGGTACTTGTTTTCTAGAATTGAAAGTAGAAACAGAAGATTAAATGGACTGTTGTGAAGACAGAATAACACTGACAACAAGAAGTAAATTACAATAACAAAACTACTTGGAAAGAAGAGAATAACAAATCAATAGCAAGTTCTAGAAGTTGCCACACAGAAACTAAATGAAGAAGTCGCCGTGGTCTAGTAGGTAGTCTGTCGGCTTATTAGACGAAAGGCCCGAGTTCGAATCTCAGGTCAGACATCAAAACGAAAATATGAAAATATTTCTTCGGTGACTTCCTCTCAGCAGATTTCTGGCAAAAACTCAGAGTAAAAATTGCCATGAAAAGCTTCTCAAAAATCTGTCGTTCGGAGTCGACTTTAAACTGTAGGTCCCGCTACTCATGTATAAAATTAACGCACACAACACGAGTGGTGTGAGAAGCTAGGACGTTGTACAATGGGTCAATTCGACCTCCTTGTACTGTACTTGTCACAGTTGACAAGTACACGTCCTCTAACCTAACCTAAACTAAATGAAGCATGAAACAAAAGTGCGATGTATGGACACATATTTCGCTTTTAAAACGTCAAGTTAAAATTGTGGAAAACGAATAGTACGTCTTGTATTCCAGCAAAGGTTTTTAAACAGTTTCTGCTAAAGATGACCGTCTAGCTTTGTTATTGCAATTCAAAGATCTGTAATTGCCAACTTACCTGAAATATACCAATGAAGGTATATTCACAACATCGTATTTCTTAGCAGCCTCAACACTGGCAATCTTAACAAAATCAATGCCAAACATATCAGCCTCACCATCGATTTCTTCCAATTCCTCCAGGATTTCTTCACATTCGGCACAATCTTCATCGTCTATACAGAAACAACATAATGACTTTATAAAACTTGCCTTCAAAAACAAATACGGAAAGACAAGCAACTTACAAAAGAATACCACAAGCAAAGTGGATTCAGCCATTAAACGGTCCAACATGCGTTCATTGACCTCTTCAATTTCATCGGCCAATTCACGATTGTCATCGTCGATCAACCATTCCAATACGGATTGTTCATTTTGTAAATCGCCTTCAAACAGTAAAGGATTGCCGTTTCTGTAAAAAACCAGGATAACATGGGTTTATTTTGACCTGAAATATCCATGTGAACTCACCTAAAATACACCAAAGCTGGGAATGTTTTAATTGAATAACGTTTCGCTAATTGTGGATCCTGTATTTTCACCATATGTATACCAAATACATCGCATTCATCATCAATCAGCTCAAGACCCTCCAAAATTTGATCGCATATATTGCAATTGATTTTATCTGAAATGAAAGTTTGAAGATACAAATTTATCGCGTGGCAAATTCGAAATTAATTCGAACTTAAAAGCCCAGCTTATGATGACATTTGCAGTGCACGTTAACATTGTATGGGTTAATACGGCCGGCGTTTGTTGGGTTAGCATTAAAACATGTAAGACTAGGGGATTAAGAAGGAAGCTGTTAAAGAAAACGTTGCAAAAATTAAGGTATTCGCTGCCTAGTTAAATAAACGGATTTGGAATGCGTCGGAAGTACTTTATAGGGGTACTCTGATGTAAATAGGTCGAATTATTTCGAATTTCTTTAAAAACCAAGCAGACAGAAATTAATAAACGTCTATTAGGTCAATTCAGTATTCAAATTTCAAAGAATTCGTTAACCTCTGGTGCCAAAGGTTAGGGTACTATTGTTGAATGATTTTAAAATTGTATAATTTACCAGGTATTACTCCCGTATTACAACGGATCTAAAGCTTGATTTAAGTACGACCCCAGAAATCCTGCCGCTTAAGCTAAACTAACCTAAACTGATTGGTTAAGTACTTTAAAAAGTACTTTTTTTTAAGGAAAGTACCGATATTTTGATGTAAATTTACCCTTTAATTAGTTCTTCTAAAGATTATTTGGTTTTCCAGGCTATAAAACAGGAATTGCCTCCTTTTATATTGCATTAAGGACACACAACATAACAGTGAAATATCATATCACATCTGATGAGTCTTTAGTCTGGCATTTGATTTGATTGCCTTTTTTACCCCTATTTTATAATAGCAATGCCTAAAAGCTATAAATTTTATATTTGTAACATTTCAAATCCGTCATTTAGTTTGGCATAAAATTGCAGAGCCTTAAAAGAATTAATTCCACAAATATTAGGACAAAAAGCCAATACTAAGGAATACTTAGACATTTTTTTAAAATTAAATTTGAACAAGAAAGCAAGACATTACAAGAGAGCCTACACATTTAAAAATTAATTCTTTTAAATCTCTGGTTTTTCGTTTGTTGCTTTACTTTACTAGGCTAGATTAGATGCGCGTAAATGTTAAAATAAATTGTACAATAAAAGAATGATAAGAATTAAGATTAGATTCGTCGAAAGCTAATGTCGTTTGCTTATACAAAAACATGTTATTGGCTGGCAGTTTGGTTGTTCGTTCAATCGATAGGTTTTAAAAACACATAAAAAGCGTTTAGACGACATTATTAGTGCGCATTAAAGAAAAAGAGACAAATCTCGCATTTGGGCTTTGAGCTTCTGCTAGAGCGTGAGTGTATGTGTGTGTGTTTGCGTATGTTTATGTATGGAATACCTTGACTTTCGATACGTTTTCTTTTGCGTGACATATAATTCTTAAGGAATTGCTTGGATTTATGGTTATTCGAGGAGAAGGAAGAGTTTCTATAGTTGGCATCACTGGGCATGGGTGAACAATATGTTCTACAATAAGCGGGTTGTTTATTGCCTTTGCGCTGGGGTGGCACTATAATCATAACACATGATTTCATAAAGTTGGCGTTGGCAGAATGATGATATTTTTTGTAATAGTTTGTGTTTTTGTAATAATATGCGTGTGTGTATGTTGTGGTGTGGTGTAATTTAGATTACATTATTTGAGTTTTTTTTTTTTTTTTTTTGGTGGGGGGGAGGTGTAAAGGGAATTCAATTAGAAATCAAATGATTCTGATTTTATTTTACAAATTCATGTTCAAAATTGAAAAGAGAGAGAGAGAGAGAGAGGAAAAATTTCAAGTTTTACTTACAGAAATAGACAGCCAAGTATTGAGTTTCCTCAACCATTGTTTCCAACATTTGTCTGGTAATCAATTCTATGCGGTCCTCGGTCTTTTGGGTGATTAGCCATTGCAAAACCTCTTCTTCTTCTTGCAATTCACCTGGAAAAAAAATGCTTTACACTATAAATAACTTGTAAAGATTTGAAATATTCAAACCAACTTACCTTCAAATACATTGGGTATGCCACTTTCAAAATACACCAGAGCTGGATAGTCGTGTACACCATAACCATCGGCAACTGAGAAATCTTTTGTCTTCACAAACTTAATGCCATGTTTATCACAATCGTCATCAATATTTTCCAGTTCTTCCAAAACTTTTGTACAAGTTTCACAGCCATCAACATCTAATGAAAAAGTTCCCAACAGCAAATAAATTAATAAAATCGAGAGGAAAAAATGGAAGAAAATTTAAAATTCTCTACTGCTTCTACAAGGATATATGTACTACAAGCACAGGAACACAGAGGCAGTTACACACAAATATTAAGAAAGAAAACAAAACGAAATCGAAAAACATTTAAAAGTAAAGAAAGCACAATACAAGAACAATACAAAAGCAAAGGAAAAAGCAAGAAAAAGTTAAAAATTTTTAAACGCTTAGAAGGAAAGAAATTCGCATTAAAAATTTAATGCCGGGGAAAACGAAAAAAATGGAAAAATGGAAAAAGTTTTCCGAACTGGTATAACAATTGAATCTTTATGGTTGTCAAGATACAAACAACAAGAACAACAAGAAAAAAATAGAGGAAATTATTATTAAAAGAAACATAATCAACCAAAGTTTACAAGACTACAGGGTAGAGAGAGAGCGAGAGCAAGAGAGACCAAAAAGGTATTTAAAGGGACCCAAAAAAACTAAGTTCATGAGATGGATTTAATAATTGTTGGTATAAAATGTAAAATATGGAGGGGTTGTACGGGTGTATGGGTGTGGGGAGAGGTATTTGAAACAATAACACCATTTAACAACAACAACAATCAATTATTATCATCATCATCATCTTCATATAAAGTATTGGAATTGTTTTCAGTTGTTATTTCCAATATTTTTTGTTTATTTGTACCCTCTTCACGTTGTTTACTCGTGGTCGTGGCAGCTGGCTCACTAGATGTTGCACCTTCCGTACCACCCTCTGCACCTTCTCCCTCTGCATTGCCATCAAAAGCCGCTGCTACACTTGCTCCTGGATCTTGAGATTGTTGTTCCTTCTCCTTTTTAAGGCGTGCCCTGCGTGCCGCCTTCGAATTGCAAATGTCGCATTGAGTCTTATTCCCTAAAAGTGGTCGGTTTTTTTTTGGTTTATGGTTTTTATAGTTGGGGGAATATGGGTTCGTTTTTGTTGTTGATTGGCATTTTTCATGTTCAATTTCATTTTCAATTTTGATTTTCGATTTTTTAAATTTAATTTTTAATTTTCGATTTTTTTGTTTTTTGAAAAATAAAAAGTAGAAATATTTGGTTTTGAAAAAAAAGAAAAGGCTTTAGAAGCTTAATAATCAAAAACACACTGTATGTTGGTTAGTTACACGTTCTACTAGTACTAAATTGAGTTGAGTCTCAGCATATTATTGAGCTAAAGATTATTTATGAAACTTAGTTTTCTTTTCTCTTTTTTTTATTTAATTTTGGATTAATCATTTGTTATTTATTTATTTATTAATTGATTATTTACGTTATTATGTTTATTTTATTTTATTTTTAATTTAATTTAATTTTCTTTTTTTTAAAGTTGCAATCTTTTTGCGCAAAAGAATAACACAAGATAAAATATGAAATGTTTTTTGGGGGGTACTTTCCTCGTTTGTATACAAAAATTAGTAAAACCTTTCCCTATAAGATGAAAGTGTATAAGAAATCGTGGATCTACTTATTGCAGTCTCTTCAATGCAGAAGTCATACTTAGTTAGCCTAACACTGATTAAACAGCTGTTCCTTAGTAGAATATTCCCTGAGAATATACTCGAACGAACAGGCTACCATCAAGTCCCTTTCACACTTTATATCGAGGTTCAAGCTTGTCCCTGAATTTCGATTGCCAACTGCCATTATTTGAAGCCCTGTGTTGCCAATATATTGACCAGAACGGATACCTGATTTGAAAACCCCGTATGTGATATGCACACAGTTTACTACGATAAGGCTGACTAATACCTCCTGGCTGTAAAAGTGGGCCTGTTTGTTTGCAATGTTGTGCTTGCCGAATCTTAACCCAGAGACGAGAAAACAGCTCTCTTTGGTTAGGTTAGGCTAGAGGACGTGTACTTGTCAAGTAAGACAAGTACAGTACCCGGAGGTCGAAATGACCGATTGTACAACGTCCTTAAAGAGGAGAGCAGAGGAATTACACAGACCAGACACAACAAGAAGGGAGAGTGCGACTACACTGATGAAGCCCTAGCATTTCTCATCTGGAGAGCCTTAATATCGGCTCTCGACACAGAATTCAAACTCTCAAAGAGGGCCCTGCCAAGGGTTCTCAACCTCAACCTACCAAGGGCTGAGCAGTTACAGAGGAGGTGTTCGATAGTCTCCAACTCCTCCTCATCGCAACATGCCATGCAATGGTCCGGTTGGGATTTGTTCCAGATCCCATGATCCCGGTCTGGACATCTATTGGGAAAAGGTTGTTGGTCAACACATATACATACCTTAATTGTGTGTCAACAAAACGCGGATGCTCTCTCGGTTACAAACGACTCAACTCGACTGGTTGGATTTTTCAAGTTTTCAAAAAATTTGGTTTTCAAAAGAAGCAAAAAAAAATCCCCTTCAGCGACCTAATCTCACAGAAAAAGTAGCTCTCTTAATCAAATATTTATTATGTCAAGGAGGAGGAAGTAACCGTCTGACAATTAATGTGTTACTTCTCAGCCCTCGCGCGGATGTGTTCGATAGTCCTATTCCACAAGGGACTATCTGAAATTAAAATAAAGGCCACCATGCGGTATATAGCAGGGTCTGGGTGCCTTGTCCTAGAAGACTAGGCCTGATGCATTCTAGTGCTTCTTTATTTCATGGAATGCGGTGGCAAGTGTTGTGGGATAAACCTGCAGAGAGATTCAAGCTTGTTTTTGAGAACTCAGGCCGTAATAAATGCACTGGTTTCATATGCAATGAAATCGCTTTCGGTTTCTCAATTAAATCTATGCCAAGAATAATGTTATGCTCTACTGGTTAGCGGATCAGTTCTGAATCGCTAGCAACGACGTTGTGATGAAGAGTGGAGGGAAGAGCACTTAATAAGCTTTATTGGTCCAGAGCATCTTTGTAGAATCAAGTGGGCAGGAGCTAGAGCGAAGTAACACAATGGGAGAGCGCCCGAGAATTGCTAAATAATGATTCCAAACGTTCTCCTATTGAGAAGAGCTTTACAAACAGGCATTATGGGAGTAGATTTTCTTTTGAGACTCTATTACTTGTGATCTCTTCCTAATAGGAAAATTAATAGGTATACAGATTGACAGTTTTGTCTGGACTAATCTGTTCCTATTGAAGTTTTAATACATTTTAGTTGAAGTACTTTCTGCAAGTTCCCTTTTTATATTTTTCCATTAAACATTTTATATTGTACCAGTGTTACCAAATCGATTACAACTTGTTAGTTTTACAATTTGTTAAAAAAAAAAAAAACAACATGAACTAAAATTTAAAGGCAACTTACAGAAATAGACAGCAATGGAACCAGATTCTTCAATTAAATGTATAAGTCTTTCGCCTTCAAGATCTTCAATAACATCTCCACTTGGATCCTTTTGCGTTAGTAACCAAGTGAGGATTTGTTCTTCTTCATAAAGATCTCCTGGAAAATAAAAACGAACGTTTGTCGACTATTTCTTTGTCAATTCGATCATAAGCTTACCGGCGTAAATAACTGGTTCCTTGGAAGTTGGTTTAAAGAAAACAATGGCGGGTAAGGCAAATACGCCCACCTCCTTGGCCATTTGCTTGTCATCGATCTTAACGAAATCAATGCCTGCCTTATCGGCCTCATCATCAATATGTTCCACTTCGGCCAAGACACGAGGACACTGCTTGCAATCTTCACTGTCTTTAGTGTACAAAGAAAGAAAACAAATTTCTTTTACTTCTGTTCTATCATTTAAAGAGTAGGATTGAGGTAGAAAGTGCCAAAATACTTACAAAATATTACCGCCAAATAATCGGAGGCTTTGCGTATTTTCTCAAACATTTTACGATTAACCTGTTCTATATGATCGGTCATTTCCATGTTGGCGGGACTTGTTAGCCAATCCAATACCTCTTCCTCATCATCAATATCACCATCGTAGTTAATGTATTTGCCTTTGCGGAAATACGTAATGCCTGGTGGATTACGGAAGCCATATTTCTTGGCCATTAATTTGTCATTACACTTGACAATCTGTATGCCATATTCGGAGGCCTCATCATCGATCAATTCAATATGGCGTAAAACACGTGGTGAATCGGGATCATCTTCTTTATCTAGAAAGTAAATTTTATACAGATACAGGGTGTTAAGTTTATTTTTTACGGGATTTTGTTAAGATTTTTAGTAAATTAAGAAGAGATTAAGAAATTAAAAAACTTTAAGAAAAGAAAATTAATTTTTTTTATTTTTGTTTTGATTAGCAGTTACAGTTTTCTCTAAGTGTTGTTTTTTTTATTTTTTTGTTTTTAGTAAAACTGTAGTTTATTAAGAAATAATGTCTAAGAAACGCTAGTAGAAGTAAAACAATTAACGTTGTGGTTATTTTTAAGCGTAAAATAAAGAGAAAAAGAGAGTATAGTTTAGTCGTTTTGGTCGTTATTAACGTTTTTCTTTCGTTTTTCATTTATTAATTTGATTAAAATTGTTAAATTGTTGTTGTTGTTGTAGTTGTAGTAATACAGAAAGAAAATCTTTCAAACACGAATTGTTGAAATAAATTTTCAAAAAGATTTCATATGTTTTTTCAACATTTTAATGTTGATGAGCTTGAGTAACGAGGGGTACTTACAAAAGACGACAGCCAAAAAGTCTTTGGAGCCAATATATTCAAACAATTGCTCACGATCGATTAACTCAATACTTTCGTCGGCCTTCTGTTCCAAAATCCATTTGAATACCTCATTTTCGTCTTCAAGATTTCCTATAAAAATTTCAGTTTTTTTTTTCAACAGAAAAAATAATTTAAAAAATTAATAAAAAAAATTCCATGTATGTATGTATTTTTTAATTAAAAATTTAAAATTCTTTTTTCAAAACACATACCTGTGGTACTGCAGTGTGTTTCTTAGTTTCCTTCGAAACTAAAAATCAATCAAAACGAATTGTTAGGCAAAATGTTACACCCTGTATAATGTTTACTATGAATGTATGCATGTTGTGTGTAGTAAAAGTTTTAAAATAAAAATTAAGGAAATTTTTATTGGGACTCCCCTATTTAAGTTTTTTTTTATTTTCCCCCATACTTCCTAGTATGTATGCATCACAGCTAACCAGTAACGCAACGGTTTGACAGTTCATAGACCAGTCGTGAAAGAGACAGCAAATATTACCAAAAAGTATTTCTGTCTCTCTCTGATTGCAACTTTGTTTTGTTTATGTTTTATTTTCGGGGTGGATTTTTATTATTAGCGAGAGTTAATAAAAAATTTAATTTTTGTCTAAAACTATTAATAAATAATAAAAACAACTAATAACATTAATAATTTTTAACTTTTTCTCTCAAGAAATTAAAAAATATTGGCAACTTTCAACAAGAAAACTTTTTTATGAGCAGTACGTCTTATTTTGATCTTGTAATATTTAGCTTGTTAATAACCTTTTGCACATGAAACTATATTCATTGTGACCGAAAATCAACCACATTTCGATTAATATTTAAATATTTAAGAATCTTTAAAATTTTCATTGAAGAAATTAAAAAATATTCCAAATTTTCCCTTTTTTAACACAAAATAAATGTTTGTTTACATTTAATTTTTCTGCTTTATCCGCCAGTTTTCACTCTGTATATCTGTTGCTTCTAACACATTTGCTTTGCAATACATTGTAAGATTTTTTTTCTCCCTCTAAGTCGTCCTGCGTTTATATGTTATGAACGTTTTTCAACTGTCAAAGGTTGCACTACTTGTTATACTTTGGTATGCATTTCTAAATCTATCCTATTACAGTTGTTAGAGGACTTATAGTTTTATTTTACTTTGCTATTATTGTTGTTGTTAGTGTTGTTGTTGTGGCTTTATTTTTATTTATTTATTATTTTGGCAAAATCTCAAGATTTTTCTTTAATTTTTTTTTTACTGTCATAAAATCTTTCTCTCTATTATTACCCAAGTGTATGTACATACATATGTATGTTTGTGTATCTGCTCTCCTCAATGCCATATGTGAAGGCGTAGAGGCGTTCTTGTCATTTTAATAGGATGGCAAACAAACAAAAAAATTGTTTATTCTTGGCCATGAACATGGCTTTCCTTCTTTCGTTTGTAACGTTTCTTGTTTGTCTGTTTTTGTTTTTGTTTTTTTTTGTTATAAAATTCCATAAAATTCTATTTTATTTTGGTTTTCTTCTCATATACATATGTATGTACGTATGAAATTTTTAAAAAGATTTCAGTTTCTAAATCTTCTTTTAATAGTTTTCCATTTATTTTCTTAACTCAAATCCCTATTGAGTTGGAGCCTTTCTCTAAAACGCAAATCTTTTTAGTAATGCAACATATAAAATGTTGAAATTATTTTCTTTTTGAATAAATAAACAACAAACAAAGTTGCCAGATTATTGTAAAATAAGCTTCTTTTTCATTAAAAAGCAAAAATTCTCAGGTACTTTTGTAAGGTTTTTAACTTTATGACACTTAGGCTGGACACTTTCATTTTATGGACTATATAGGTCACAAACAGTAACTTCAAAGAGTCTGTCCTTGGGACATCCTAGCTATATCCTGTAGTCGTCGTAGTCTAGCCGGTAGTGGCTGGCTTATTAGACGTGAGGTCTTGGTCCAAACCCCCAGACCAGACATCTCCAACTAAACGAAATATAAAATAAATATTTCAACGGTGACTTCCTCTCAGCAGATTTCTGGCAATAAAAATTGGCATGAAAAGGTTCTCAAAAATCTGTCGTGCGGAATCGACTTTAAAATGTAGGCCCCGCGTAACTCTTGTATAAAATTAACACACACAACATAAGTGGTATGAGGTCGTAATCCTATGTATGCCTCTATCCTCGGCCGTAGATACTTATGTATATATATCAACATTGATTAGGGTGCTGGATATTAGCCAAGTCACCTGCCTAACGGATGAAAACGTTAGGCAAGTAAAGGACAAGGCGACACCATTCACTTGCTTGGCCCGTTACTAGCAAGTTTTTGAAACGTTTTAGACCGGAGGTGTGGTTTAATGCGGAAAGATCAAAATCTTCTTAATTTCAAGGCCATTGTAACTGATAACGAATCAGGCATTTATAGGACCCATAAAAATAACGAAAAGAATATTTTTTTTGATACGCGATCAACAATTAGAAGATTGGCGCTACTAATGCAGTAAAATCGGTTGTGTGAGGATCAAAATATAAAGTCAGAAGTGAATTAGTTCTCCAAGCAGAGCGCTCTACATCCAGATAGCTCAACTAAAGAACAATTTCTCTCTGTAAAGCATTATGTAATCCATACCACCGATAATGGATGTGTGCTACATAGCATACGAATACTACGTTAAAATATAAGATTTTTGTGAACAAGTTTCCTGATAATGATCGCCATAGTTTACAGAGCTTAACTCATACGTCAGATTAGATGTTAAAAAAAAAAGAAATATGAAGCAATCTTCTGTCAAGAGCTCTGAGAGTTTGAAATTGCCTTGAAAATGATTTTGAAATCTACCGTTTTGTAGGCGATGGTAATCAGTGTGTTCCACCATTCCTTAATAATGAATGATGAGCTAGGTTATGACCTTGACTAAAGGTTATGCAATGGACAATATTAATCAGATGCCCTTATTTCATTATTATACCGATAAAGGAGTCAACAAAAGTTGTTGGAATAAATAAAGGATAGGGACCTTATTGCTCTACTTATTTGACTAAAGTTGTTTTACGATCAAGCAGTTGTCGGATATATATTTCATTAATGGCTCATATAATATTATGGGACTTCTACTCAAGGAGGGTGTTATTAGCGCATTAAACAACTTAAGGATAAATGTAAGGGTTTATTAAATAAAAGAAAAAATTAGGAACATAATATTCAAGATTGTTTTCAAATACAAAATAAATATTTGATCGAAAAAAAAAAAATTTGCTTTTTATGACAATTCTGTGGGTTTTATAAAAATTTTATTAAAAATTTTTGTTTAAAAATTAATTTTGGACTTTATGCTATTTGTTTAATGTAAGGCGTTTTCGAATAGCATAAAGTCTTACAAAGAAATTAATTTACAGCCTCATAGGCTTGATACACTCAAAGAAATTTTGAGGTTTACAATTGCGTTTAATTGTTTGGCTTAATTACTTACAGATGTAAAGGTAGTAGTAGTTGTAGTCTTTGAGTGTACTTTTTACAATAATTTTTTGTTTACGAGTATTATTTAAGCTTAAGTGTTTAATAAAATTTAAATTCGATATGTTTTTAAATATCGATAACAATTATTATTTATAAGTGGAGCGATTTTTTTTCAAAGAGAATTCAATTTTTTTTAACAATTTAAGGCTGTTGTAAATAATTTATAATTATTTTATAATTAACAATTTGCTATTATTTTATATAATTTTAAGATGAAAATGGGGAAAAAATAACTTTAATTTAAAGAGAATTTTTTCTTCTTTTTTTGAAATATTTTTTCCGCATTTAAATCTTTTACAAAAATTTTTATCATTTTATGAATAACAAAAAAACAAAAACAATTTTAAAACATTTAAGAAAATTACAATATTTAAAAATAAATAATAAAGTTTAATTAAAATTAAAAAACATTATTTTTATTGTTTAAATTTTAATTAAAATAAAATTTTTTTTTATTGTTTAAAGTTTAAAATAAAAAAAAAAATAATTAAATTTAAAAATAAAAATAAAAACAACAAATAATGAAAATATTTTATTTTCATTGTTTAAGATTTAATTTAAATTAAATATTTTTTAATTTTTAAAGTTTAAATTAAAACAATAAATAAATTTTAAAATAAAAAAAATATGAAAAAGTTTTGTTTTTAAAGTTTAAAATAAAATAAAAAAAAAAAAATAAAAATAAATAAATAAACTTAAAAACAAAAAACATATTTTTTTTATTGTTTAGAGTTTTAAATTTAAATATAATAAAAATATAATGAAAATATTTTATTTTTATCCTTAAAAATTTAATTGAAAAAAAGAAATATTTATTTTTATTAACTAAAGTTTAAAAATTATTTAAATAAAATAAAAAAGAAAATCATAATGATTATATTTTGTTTGTATTTAAAAAAATTTTAAATCCAAAAAAAAAAAGTTTTTTTAAATGTTAAAATATGCACATTTAAGCGAGTTTTAACGAGATTTAAAGTAAAGTTTTTAACGGTTTTTTAAAGAAATTAAATTTTTTTTCTGTTAAAAATAGTATAAATTTTAGTAGAAAATACAATATGAAGTAGTAAGTAATAGAGTGTAAGAGTTGATAATTTAATAAATAGTATCAAAAAAATAGTATAAAGTTTTAAAAAGTTTAATAAAAAAATAGTAACAATTTTAACTGCTTTTAGATTTGAACACTGTTTCCTTAAGTAAGTGGTAGTAGTAGTAGTAGTAGTAACAATTGCTATTGTTGTTGTTTTTGTGATGTAATCATATGGCAACATGGGTATATACGAGTACAATTACGGTTACAGTTTTGTTATAACAGGAAGAGAAGAGTATGTTAGAATTTGAGTTGCTTTTATTAGAGTGTTACTCTCTCTCTCTGTTTAATGTCTGTGTGCTGTTGTTGTGTGGTTTTAATGTAAACAATACAAATGAGCCAATTATTGTTATTATTATTATTGTGACTGGTTTTATAGCTGTTGTAATGTGCATTGTGTTATGGCGAAAGAGAGAGAGAGATAGAGACAGAGAGAGCGCGAGCTAGAGCAAATGAGCCAGGATTGTTTTTTATTTTCTATTGTAGTAACGAAAAAAACTCTTGCTTTTGCATTCATTCTTTAATTGTGTGTGTGTGTGTGCGTATGGTTAATATTTCAAAGGTTTTGTTGTGTATTTTTAGGCTAAAAATTTTGAATTTTGTTATTAAAAGGAGTTTAATTGTGTAATTCTGTTTATGGGGGTTTTTAATTTTTAAAAAATTTTTCAATTTTTTTTAATTCATTTTTAGTCAATCGAATTTCCTCACTCCTACTGCGAGATATCCTGAAAAATGAGGTCATATAAATGTTTTAGTCGATTTTGCAAATAATTTATGCCTATAAAAAAAAGAAGAGAAAAAAAGAGAAGAAAAGAAACACAATAGAAGAAAACGCAAACTCAAGGGCAACATAATCGAATATAAACTTTAAAGAAATTTTGTTTTTTTTTTGTTTCTTAAAAAATTAACTAAAAGTGTTTCGAAAAAGTTATGTATGTGTTGTCTACCAAACCAAAAATTTGCCAAAATCAAACGTACCGGTTTTAACATTCAATTTGTCATCGCCTTTAGCAAGAGTCTTTTTCGAATTGCTTGACGTTTTGGTAGTAGGTTTAATGGTGGGTAATTTCTCAGCTTGTTTGCCAGCAGCAGGTTTCTTCGAAGATTTCTTAGCATAGGAAACCTTAACCAAAGGTTCTTCGACACTAATGTCATCATCATCGTCATCATCGTCGTCATCATCATCATCATCTTCATCGGAATCTTGTACTAAAGGTTTCTTAGCATTTTTTGCTGGGCTCTTGCCTTTGGTTTGTTTGGATTTTTTACTGCCAGCGGAGGACGATTTACTCGAGGTTATGGGTGTGCTATCGGCCGAGCCGAATTGAAAGTTGCCTTGTGGTTTCTTATTACTATCGCTGGCGCTGGAGTGTCCTATTCTTTGAGCAGTCATTTTAGGAACTTTCGTTGATTTTTCCAATTTAGTTGGACAGCATTGGAATGGTTTGTAATTGTCGGGCCCGTTATTGTTGCCACGCTTGGCTGCACGACTATCCTGGCCCAATCCAACGTAGAAACATTCGTCATCTGTTTGCAAATTAAAACAAAAACATTTTGTCAGATTCGTTTATTTTTTGTCGTTTTTTTTTCTTTATTTATTAAGTAATGTTCAGCCAATTAAAAATTAATTGCTTTCAATAAGAAGAAGTAGAAAAAAAACACAAGAAAGTGAAAATTAAAACGTTAGTAATTTTTTTTTATTTTTAAAACATTTAAAACTTTTCTTTATAAAACAAAGAAAAGCACAACAGAACAACTATGGCATTTACAAAGTTAAGAAATTAATTTTTTTATTGTGTTTAATTTAAAGAAAAAATAAATTTTTTTAAGCGTGCTTGTTTTTTTTTTAATACCATTTGAAAAAAAAATAAAAAAAATATTTTCTTAAGGTAAAGATAAAATATTATAAAAAAAATAGAAGAAAAAAAATAATTAAAAACAAATAATTATTTTAAACAAAAACTAATAACTGACAAAATGCTTTTGTTGCTAACATTTCTCTCTTTTTGTTTATCTTTTTTTTTTTTTTTTTTGTTTATCATAAAATTATACAGTGAATCGTAAAAGTAAACCATTTTAAACAAATTTTTCTTTCAATAATAATAACAATTTAAGGTTATTTACAATTTTACAAAACAAATTTATTGATTAAAATAATGTGTGTGTTTTATTTATTCCTAAAATTATAATTTCTTTTTTTTTATCTTTTTTGTTAAAATTAAAAAAAAAAATAATAGAATTGTCATAAGCAAATTTTTCTTTTTTACTGGAGTTTTTTTTTTTTTTGTTAAAAAATATTAATAATAATAATTTTTTATTAATTAAAATTAAAAAAAAAAAAAAACAAAAAAAAATTATTTTTAAATATTTTTGATTTTTTTTAAACAAAACATTGTGTCAGCTATGTTTTCTGCATATTTTTTTTTCATTATTCGATTTGAAATTTTAATTTTTTTTAAATTAATTTTTATGAGCTAAACTTTAACAACAAATTCCGTTTGGGGGTTAATTTTTAAGTCTTGTTTTTTAAAAATTTTTTTTTGTACAAATAAAAGTGCATTTAAATATGAGTGTGTATTTTGCTAATTTGTTTAGAATTCTTTTTTTAAACATGCAATTAAAAAATATAATTTATTTAATAAAAAGTAAATTAATAAATCCATAAATAGTTTATATAACAAAGGATATATGTATATATAGAGAGAGAGAGAAATATTGTGGGGCTTTAAACTACAAAGGATACATAGGAAAGAGCACAGTGTAGGTTTCTAAGAAGTTTTCCAATCCTTAAAACATTACCAACACTGTGCCCTCCCTTCTAGTTGCATTTTTTTTTTTCAACAGAAGCTTTAAAAACTCAACTCTAAAGAGAACTCAACTCAAAAAAAAGGGGATTTCATAACTACTTAATAAATCAATCAATCAATCATATTGAAATTGTATTGTAATACCTAAGAGTAGAGCGTTTAATTAGTTTCTTGAGTAAAGAAAATTTTTTTCCAAATATTATAGTTTCAGTATCAGTTTCAGTCTTAAGAGAAGTAAAAAGGAAATGCAGAAGAAGTTTTTTTGTTTAATTTTAGAAGTAGAATTTAACATGTAGATACAGCTGATCGTTGTAAAATGCTATAAAAATTAGAGCCAAGAAATCAATGCCATTACTTTAGGTAGACAATGATTTAAAATTTTTATTGCTCCAAATATTAACTTTTTCAATATCTCAACTGGAATTATAATAAAAAATATTTTTGATTTAAATGCAAAAACACAAAAAACTTAAATGAGGCAATGGGTATGGTATAAGAGATCATTGATCCGTTGTTGTAAGGCGTAAAGGGAATGTTTGTGAACGTTTTTTTTAAAGTCTAAAATATTCCTAAGAAATCAAAATAAGTCTTTGGATGTTCGAAAAACTTCGGTTAAAATGGCGGTAAAATATAATACGTCTGGTAATATTCATTACATCAGGCAACACTATAACCTGTTTGTACCCTTAGCGTGGAGGAATATTTGTGGAGTCTTTATATCCGAGGATTTGTTAAATGGGTCAATTTGACCTCCGGGTACTGTACTTGTCTTAATTGACAAGTACACGTCCTCTAACATTATATTCGAGGATGGTAGGGTATAACACTCTCGAGGCGAAGATTTAAGGCCGATTAGAAGAGGATAGTCGAGAGAATAATCGACCTTAGGCAGATTCAGAATTTCTACCTGAAGGCTAGATCTGTGGAGACTATAGTGCGCGAGATAGTTGTCCACATTCAGTAGGACATGCTACTCTAGGCCGAGAGATTTTTGGCTGATTTGTCATCATTATTGCTGAGAAATTATGCAGAGAATAATGGCCTTCTATCTGAGAATTATGATAGACTGAAGCTTGACTACTATATTGCGTGATATCGCTGGACACATTGAGAAGGACTCTTCAATAATACCGAGAAGGCATCTATCAGAAAGGTGATGATTCGTCTTGGCACCCGGTGTTCCTGATTGTGTGAATTATCAACATTCTGTTCACGGTAGCGGGGTGCTATCTAGTGAGAGAGGGATGATGGCTATGATCACCTCTGTTATGGAATCTTGTAATGGACAACATCCTGAGGATGAACAGGAAGGATATATTCTTGCACGCCTGTAGTAAGATCATGCCGACCCGTCTGAGAGGATTTTCTTACTGGCCGTCAGACAAGGAGTTGGAGTTGGAGAACGGAGTTGGATAGTTCCTTCTAGGAAGTGGAAAATTTTGTACTGCCTCGTCTGAACTGATCGAACTGAGGCACCCTAAGGGGGCTATGTGCTTTGGGGTATTTCTGAAAACTGTCCTAGACGTAGAAAACACCTTTGAAAGGACGTAGAAGGAACTCAATTCATGCTATATAGTCGACGGGCACAGGGTCGTAGAAGGGGGTTTATGTCTGTGACCTGTCGGGTTTATGTCTGTGTATTGTAGAAGGTTTTGGAGACAACGAGTTGAAGAAAGTTGTTGATAAGGTGTAAAGATGCGTCAGGAGATTTCCTCTTCATTCTGTAGGATTTGTGAAGAAGCACGAGGGTCGAAGTCCGTTGAGGGTAGTGTATGGTCTTGGTTGGCTTGAGGGATAACTCTGTTTTGCTCTCTCCAAAAAACAAGTAGAAGCTTCACACGCGGTAGCAAAACCAGGATTGACATAAAAAATTGAAAGGTCTGTGCCTAGTGGGATTGGAGAGGAATTACGTTACCCGGTTCTGATCACTACTGGCAATAATGAATATGATTGCGGCAAGCGCTTCAAATAACACGGTCAGAATTGATGAACAGGAAAGGTGTTGCATTATATATTGACAACGTCACATCCATCTAATGAACCAGCATGAACTGAGAGAGTTTGGCTAGAAAGTTTTGACGCAACCACCATATAGACCGTTATAGTTTGCTTCGATCCCTGCAGGAATCTGTTAACTTTCTAATCTTTTAACCGAACTTTTTGCGAACACCCAATATTTGAATTTCATCCTTAAAAATTGTTTTTAATCATGACGTTTTAAAAAGGTATGGTAAAGGGAAAATCGTTTAATGAAATTTATATCTACGATGGCCTTTTTTCTTTCTTTCCTGAATAGTGATAAGGGGGCTAAGGGGGGGGGGGGGGTTAAGTATGTTAATGTTACATTTGTTTACATTTATATATGGGTTAACAGGGTGTAAATTTTGTGTTTGTTTTTTTTTGTAATAGAAAAATTGGTTCTTTGAAAAGCTTACTCTTTTGATTGATTAACCACTGCAGTACACGATTTTCATTTTTGAGATTACCTGCAAGGAGAGTGTATTAAAAACCGATTTTCTTTTTTTTTTTTGAAATGCTGATTTGAAAACCTACCGTCATACATGATTGGAACGCCGGTCTCATAGTAGACCAGAGCGGGGAAGGCAAAAATGCCAATTTCATGAGCCAACTTGACATCATTCGATTTGACAAACTGTATGCCATGCTTATCGGTGTCATCATCGATATTTTCCAATTCCTCCAAAATACCAGGGCAGGTGACACATTTGTCATCATCTAGACGCAAGAAAAGGGAAAATTATTTTCAGTTTTTAAGGAATCAAGAGAGAATTTTTGTGCTTACAAAAGAATACAGCCAAGTGTTCAACATCATTGATAAGGACTTGCAAGGTTTTGCGATCAACCGATTCAATAACATCAGCAGTGGATTCATATAAATCGATGACCCATTCCAAGATTTCCTCTTCTTTCATTAAGTCACCTGAAATTGAAAAAAAAAGAAAAATATGATGCAGGATGGGTTAAAGCCTTAGAGGAGTTATCCTTTCCTTACCAGTATAAATTGTTCTGAACTTGTTTCTGTAGAAAGCCAATGCAGGCAAACTGGGCAAATCGTATTCCTTTTGCACATCATCATCGGAGGTCTTGACAAAGTCAATGTTCTTCTCTTCGCATTCATCATCGATATTTTCCAATTCATTTAAAATCTTCAAAGATTTCTTGTCATCCTCATCATCTGCAAATATTTTTAAGAATTTTATTAGGACTCCAAGCCAAAACCAATATAAAGAACCGCAGGGACTTACAGAAAAATACCACAACATGTTCATTTTCAGCCAAGATCTTATCCAACATCTTGATGTTGACATCTTCAATTTTGCCAGGAATTTCAAGAGTATCTTCATCGGTGATCCAAGACAAAACTTCATCTTCATCTTCCAAATCGCCAGTGAAGAGCAAAGGATCACGATTCCTATAGAACACCAATTGGGGATAGGTTTTGATGTTCAGCTTCTTGGCAATGCTGGTGTCTTCGGTGGTCACAAAAATAATGCCAGTCTCATCCAACTCATCGTCGATGGTCTCCAAAGCATTCAAGGTCTTGTCACATTTCTCGCCCGGTTCACAAGGTCCACTAAAGAACACAACCACATACTCGTGGTCATTTATCAAGTTGGTCAGAATCTCATCGGTGACCTCTTCAATGGTGGCGGTTTTCTTTTGTAATATCAGCCACTCCAAAACCTCTTCCTCATTCATAAGATCACCCTCGTACAAGGCAGGTATTTTGTTTTCATAATAAATCAAGGCGGGCAAATGATCCAAACCATATTCCTTGGCTTCGGCTGCATTATCAATGCGTACAATGACAATGCCTTCCTTTTCCAATTCATCATCAATGTTCTCCAATTCATTTAGAATGCGAATGTCTTGCTTATCATCCTTGTCATCTGCAAATGGAAATAAAAAATTTTAATTAACTTTCCTAGCCTAGGTTTTGCGAGGCTCAGCTCAAACTTACAGAATATAACAGCCAAGTGTTCGGTATTCTCCACCAATTTGTCTTTCATTTCATCGGTTACTTCAGGGATTTCTGAATAGCGTTTTTGGTGCACTAACCAGCCCAAGAGTTCATCTTCCTTCATCAAATCACCCTCATAGACATGGGGTATGCCACGTTCAAACAACACAATTGAGGGCAATTCATCGATACCCCATTCCTTGGCCTCATTGTCGTCATCGATCTTCACAAAAGCAATGTCGTTTTGATCACACTCATCATCAATATTTTCCAATTCGGCTAAAACCTTTTGGGATTTCTTTTGGTCCTTATCGTCTAAGGAAGGGAAGTTATCGATTATTTTTACAATTAAACACAAAAAGAGAGAGAGAGAGAGAGAGAGAGAGAGAGAGAGAGAGAGAGAAAGAGAGAATTGGTAATATGCTACTTAAACTATAAACAGAATTAAACATTTCTAAATAAACTTCCTAAATCAGATTCCCTTCGTTTTTGTTTTTGAAGCTGTTGCCGTAAAAAGTTTCATGATCCCCTACCATCATCATCAACACCTCTCCATAGGTCAGGTTAATTTTAGTACGTGATTAAACAACACATTTTTTTTGTACAACAACTTTAAAAGCGTTTAGCAAGCTTGTGCACCCTACATCATCACAATTTCAAAATCACAATATCGAGAAACACGCACAACATTGATCGACAAGTTTTGTTTTAACGGCGTATACTACCTTAAGAATTTCCACCCTGAAATTTTTGTGTTTTCACGTTGAACTTTGAACTTACAGAAAAGCACAGCTACATGAGCCATTTTTTCAATAATCAGATCTAACATTTCGTCGGTGATGTCTTCGATTTGATCGGAGCTGGTCTGTTCTTCGAGCCATTTCAACAGTTTCTGTTCATCCTCTAGGTTGCCTTCGTAAATGGTTGGAATGCCTTTTTCAAAGTAAATCAGTTTAGGAACTTTATTGATGCCATATTCTAAGGCCTCCTCGGGATTATCGATCTTAACGAACGTAATGCCCAACTGGTCGCACTCATCGTCAATGTTCTCCAGCTCCTCTAGAACACGCTCCGATTTCTCATCGTTATTGTCATCTGCAGTAAAACAAAGGCAGTTAAAAAATCTCTTTCTTTTACTGGCAATCGTATGCGATAGTTACAGAATAATACAGCCAAGACACGTCCCTCTTTGACCATCTTATCAAGCATTTCATCGGTAACATCTTCGATTTCATCGTGCTCCAGCTGAGAGACCAACCAATTCAATATCTGTTCCTCATCCATTAGATCACCATCATAAATGTTTGGAATTTGTTTTTCGAAATAAACTATTGCCGGAATCTGTTTATGGAACGGGAAAAATACATCAGCATTCATGTAACTATTTGCCACACTGGTGGTGGGTGACCTACCGAATCAATTCCGAATTCATCTGCGGTCCTGGCATCATCAATCTTAACAAATTGTATGCCATGCTTATCGCAGTCGTCGTCAATTTGTTCTAGCTCCTCTAACACGGTCATAGAATCATCATTGCCATGATCATCTAAACGCAGAAGAAGAATTTCAAATTAATTTCAAAGGCTCTAGGCATAGGTAATCAGGGGCTCTTTGTTGGACATACAAAACAAAACTACCAAATTGTCAATGTTGCTGATAAGAGTGGCCAATGTTTTGGGTGTTACATCCTCAATGACATCGTCCTCATCACCAGTGGATTTGTTTTGGACCAGCCACTCCAAAACATCTTCCTCCCTCGACAATTCACCTGTGGGTGTGGTGTAAAATTATTTTTTTGTTTTTTTTTTTTTAATTAAAAATCTCGTTTAAGCAACAAAACAAAGTTTTTGTTTTTGTTTTTGGGCTGAATGCGAATGAATGTGTGGTTCAGGAAATATTATGTGTGTGCGTGTGTATATTTGGTTGGCAAGCAGGGCGGGTAGGCATTTACCTTCGTATATGATCGGTGTCTGATGTCGATAGTAAACCAATGCTGGCAAATTGCCGAGATTATACTCTTCGGCTAATGCTTCATCGTGGATCTTTACAAAACCGATGCCCAATTGATCGGCTTCATCGTCAATATTTTCCAATTCTTGCAATGCCTTGGCACACTTGCGACACTGCGGCTTATCTGTGCATTAGAACGCGTATATTTCAATTTCGATTTCAATTTCGATATTTCGATAAACACAGCAATTAGAAGGAATTAGAAAAGATTAAAATGTGAAATCATTATCTTAATTTTTTTTTTAAATTCAGGATAACACTGAGGGTGAGGGAGAGTACTTGTAAAGCCAAACAATTTTTTTTGAATTTGTTTTTGGAATATCGATATTAAGCAGGCATTTAAATTTAAATTGGTTTATTTTCATACAGTGGGCAAGAATACCATTCAAAGCAACATGCAGCGTACAACATTAATCTTAACACGATATATACATACATACATACATATATAGTATAGTAGGTATTAGAAGAAAAACTTTACAATATTATACATAAACATTCTACGGTCCGGAAATGAGTGTAGGATTATCGTCGAGAGGGTTGTGAAGGTACAAACTATGCACAAACTATTCAATGGAAACTGTTTTGTAATGCAATACCGACAGCTTTCATATGATATTTGAATTAAATTTTAATGTTTACGAAACTAATTTTCTTTAATAGTGACGTTGGGTATCAAATTACTATCCTAACAAAACAATAAAAGAAATTATGATAATAGGGATAAGGAAAGTTCAAATTACAATTACAAAAGTGTATATATGTACTTCGGAACATAGTAACGTAAATGTTTAACAACAATTACTCAGCGATGACTTCTCGAAGTTACCAAACAAAATTCAAAACAACCAATTAGGAAAATTGTTTGCAAAGCTGGCGACTACAACTATCTACAAACAAACCCCTCATGGTTTTTCATCAAAGACGTCGTTGATCAAAGATCTCGTTTTCATATCAAAATTCTGGTTGTAATACCTATTGCCCCTCTTATAAACCCCTCATGGTTTTTCATCAAAGATGTCGTTGATCTCGTTTTCTTATCAAAGTTCTGGTTGTAATACCTAAGTCTACAATTTCTGGCTCGGCTCATTAACCTAATAACCTTTGTATAGTCAAGTTCTATCGGCAATTTTGCGATGTTTAATGTCGTATGTTTCGCGTACATAAGTGCTGGACAGTGTCAGAGAAAATATTTAATGGGCTACTGGCAATTAGTGCTTCTGCATAGGTCAGTCAACCTTTGCGCAAGTATCTGTAGTGGGCAATGACTCGTTATGAGTGCTTTGATGTAGAGGTTTCAACGATTACTTTGGAGCTACATTGCAGTGTGATACAGAGTTAAAGTTTTTTATAATAAAATCGCCGTAGTCGAGTAGGTAGTGTATTGGTTTATTAGGCGATATATTTCGAACAAAACGGCGACTTCCTATCAGCAGTCCTCTGGCAATAACTCTGAGAATAAATAAAAGTGTCACGAAAAAGTTTTTAAAATCTGTCATAAAATTGCAGGTCTAGTAGCCGTAGTCTAGTAGATAGTGTGTTGGCTTATTGGACTTGAAACTAGGGTTCAAACCCTAGATCAGAGATCTCAACCAAAACGAAATATGAAAATATGTTTCCTCGGCGACTTCCGCTCAGCAGATTTCTGGTAAAAACTCTGAGAGTAAAATCAAATTGCAATTAAAAAATTCCTTAAAAATCTTTCGTTCGGAGTCGACTTTAAACTGTGGGTCCCCCACTCATGTATAAAATTAACACACAAAACGTAAGTGGTGTGAGAAGCTGGGTTCGAATGTGTATTAAATTGTAGATATTGCCACTTACGGATAAAATTAACACACACAACATGGTTGATGTGAGAATTTAGGTTGTAATCATGACTAAAGCGTTGTAATAATCAATTCAGTAAGTAATCCAAGCTGAGCTGTTGAAGAGCTACTAATGCTTTAGTAATTTACTGTTTTAGTCTGTGCTTTTCTAAATTAAGAGGTCAGAGTGTAGAATTGTAACTTCCCAAGGGTTATATCACGTTTTTCGTTACAAGTGTCTTAAAGTTTTATCTTAAATTATGATATTTATTAAAAACTAAAATATAAGTGTGCATTTGAAACACCCTTTAATGTTTGTTTTATAATAAACTAGCTGACCCAGCGAACTTCGTCCCGCCCAAAATTGATTTTTTTTTTTATTGCCCAAAACAGGTCGCATTATGTATTTATTGTAATACACTGCATAAAACAGTTATTAAAAAGCTAACTTACTATAAGTGTGTGTGAATGTACTTATAATCGAAAGCGTTCTAGACAATGAAAATATGCTTTATTTAGGATAAAACAAAAGTCTATGAGTTTAATTTTGGTTATATTTTTTCTTATTTGGTGATTTTTTCACAAATGTTGGTTACAAAATTTTTTTCGTGGCAACACTGTTTCAGAAGAATAAATAAAAAATTAGTCAAACAACAAAAACGCACGATGAGAACAATTGAGAACATTGTTACGCTCTTGGTTTCTTTATCTTTCCCTTCTATCTTTCCTCCCGCGTCGTGAAATATTTTTGAAAAATATTCCAAAATATACCAAAATTCACATTCTTTATACTTTATTTTCTTTGGTTTTATACATCAAGAATCACATATAGCATACTTGTAGGGGTAACTACTATGCGTATGAGTAATGTATTTCAAATGCAATTAAATATTAAGTATGTAGTATGTAGCATACGTGGGCATGGCCCCTCGCTCATTTGGAATATCAACATAAAAAGTAGCCTATAACTCCTTCCAGACATACAGGAAGATACTGTGAAAATTTCAAGAAAATCGGTTCAGCCGTTTATTCGTCTATAAACTTCAAACATACAAACATACAAACATACAATCAAACACACATTCATTTTTATATATAAGATTTGTTTTATTGTTTAATATTTATGTTTTATTCATTTTTGAATTTATTCAGTCACAGTGTATATTCAGTATTTCTGTTCACAAAATCAAATTAAACAAATTCGTATTGAATTTACAATATTGAGGTGAATATTTGCAATTGAAGAGAGCATCACTTCTCTAAATGAGAAACAGTGTCCCAAAAAGCTTCTTATGAATTTAAATTCTTTTTATTTTTGCCTTCTTCAAATGCTCAATTTGATGGTAGAAAACAGCTGTTGAAAGCTAATTGACTCAAATTAAATATAAAAACAAATTGAACACATGATTTTCAAAATTCACCGCACATTTTTGCTAGAGAGTAAATAAAAAGTGTGGTGAAAAATAGCAATTCGAATCGGAATCTTTTTGATTTCTTTTATTGTCTTATGGCAGCAGCATCTTTTTTTTTTTTTTTTTGACAAAATTATTACTGAGTAGGCTGCCATATATACTATACTTATATGCATAGAGTATACAGATATGTAGGGCATTTACTTTGGTCCTTAGTATTTGGTTTTTTTCTTGGTTATTATTAAGTGAGTAAGTGAGTGACTGACTAAGTGTGGGTATATATGTATGTATGTACAGTAGGGTGGGTCGAAAAAAAAAGTTGAGCCAGTCACCCCCTAGAATTAAAGATATGTTAATAACGTTCCCAAAAATATAAAAATTATTTTTTTGCCACGCCTAGAAATACCGCCCTTTTTGTTTTTTATATACTACGTCGCCATTTTAGGTCCGATCGTAACATATCATATATCAGTATTTGTGGCTTGACGGCGGCTATATTTCACTCTAAGACGATTTTTTAATTAGACGTCACATTCTATGCGCGACTTCTGATATCTCGGATCCTTCCCCAAAATCAGTAATTGTGGCTATGCAGGAATAAAGAGCATTTAATTATATAAAATATTCGCTTTTAAAATGCTCACTTTTATGCATTAACAGCTATTTTACAGATATTTTAAAATGTTCAAATATTCATTAACAACCTTTCTCGCAATAAACAAAAAATGCATTACAATGTGTCGAAAACATCATTAAATAAATTTCTAAAAATAATATATGTATTAATTTTTACGTTACAAACCAAATTGGATCTTTGGATGCTTAAGTCCCATTATCAAAAACAAGAAATTCCATTTTATTCAGTGTAGTTGTTGATAAGTAAGAAAAATTTTATTAATAAATACTTAAAAATAATACAGTTGCAAAGAAATTACATATTTTGCAAATATGTAGCCAAAATATAAATAATTTTGAAATAAATTTTTGAACGGTTGTGAATGAATATTTGAACATTTTAAAATATCTGTAAAATAGCTGTTAATGCGAATATTTTATATAATTAAATGCTCTTTATTCCTACATAGCCACAATTACTGATTTTGGGGAAGGATCCGAGATATCAGAAGTCGCGCATAGAATAACCGTCTAATTAAAAAATCGTCTTAGAGTGAAATGTAGCTGCCGTCAAGCCACAAACACTGATATATGATATGTTACGATCGGACCTAAAATGGCGACGTAGTATATAAAAAACAAAAAGGGCGGTATTTCTAGGCGTGGCAAAAAAATAATTTTTATATTTTTGGAAATGTTATTCATATACCTTTAATCCTAGGGGGTGACTGACTCAACTTTTTTTTTGTCCATAGAGAGCGACCCGCTCTAATGTACAGTGTACTCTCTCCTAAAGGACACCCCTCTTAAGCGGACACCTTCAATAAACGGACACTTTTTTCAGTCCCAAAGAAATTGTAAGGGATTTTTGAAGTATTTCTCTCTTATGCGGACAACCCTCTCATAACAGGACACGGACACTTTTTTCCACGACATATTGACATTTTAGTTCCCCATAAACGGACGACTTGCAGATGGTAACACAATTTTTTTTTTTTTTTTTTGTTAATACTTACATCGTGGTAACACTTGTACACATTTTTTTATTCGCTGAGTTGAATAAAACGTGCATTTAAAAGGGGGAATCCCGAAAATGGGCATTTAAAAATGAAAAACTTAGTGTACGCGAGTTAGCAAAGAAATGTAAAATCGGCAAATGACAAAAACAAAGAACAAATTTTAAGATTGTGGGACACAGATATCAATCCGGAGAGAAAAAGAAGTATGTTGAAGCCCATGGGTCTTAACATAGATAAATTGTGCTACGAATGGTTTGTTAAGGCTCGAAATAAAAACATTCCTTTATCGGGCACACTTATAAGAAGCAAGGCCAAAGAAATTGCAGGGAAACTTAATTATGTCGATTTTAATGCATCATCTGTGCACTTCTTATAAGGAGGCTTATTTAGCCATAAGAAAACTAAAAGGTTTTTCTTTATATCACAGCGATCTTGAAAGTCTTAAAATGCTGACTGATCTTCAAATACATCTCCAAGATATTGAAATTAAACGTAAACTCGCCAAGCTATAATTTCGGACTATTTTAAATCCAGGTCTTTCAAACTTTTTTCTCTTTTATGTAAATAAAATTTCTGTTTATTTTGTCTTGTCATTATATGTTCGTTTTTGTTTTGGAAATAAAAGTATTTAAAGAAATATATATGTACTTATAGTTTGTTGATTGCTCTTTTGGAGTTTCTCTCATAAACGGACACTCCTCATAAGCGGACAAAATTGTCAGTCCCATAGGTGTCCGCTTAAGAGAGAGTACACTGTATATGGAAATAATGGAAGGCCTGTGGGCCATATTTTGTTTTTTTGTGTAGCAAATCTTAAATTTTATCGTTTGTTGATCTCAAGTAGTTTGGCTAAATGCCAGTTATAAATTGAATTTATATTTGCTTTTGCTATACTTGTTAAAAAAATATATTTAAAAACTAAAATCCATTATTATCTGCACATGTATCTACATATGTATGTATGTAATGTAGTTTTCTTTCATTCTTTTTTGTATACGAAATTCAGTAAAAACTGTCTCGCTAAGTGATATGCAGGTATTTGTTGCGATTCTAATAATGAGCAAAAGAAAACCTTTCGAATTTTAACAATTTTATCATAAATTAGTCACTTTAAAATTTAAATTTTATTGTCTGATGCTGCTGCTGTTACATTTGTGAATGATTTTGAATATGAAATAAAATTTTTAATCATCATCATGACCAATAAAATAATAGAATATATTTTTCTTATTTTGTATATCAAAAGTAATATTTCATCAAATTAAATTGATAATGGCGTATCTAAATGTAGGTGTACCGTGGCCACTGGCTGGGGCTGATTCATCCTTGGCTGATTCTTTTGTTTTTGTTTATTTGTTTAAAATTTTTTTTTTTAATTTAATTGTTCTTTTCAATAAAAATTCCTTGTTCAGCTTCATTGAGATTCCATTACGGTTTTGAAATTGTTTTCATTTTTATTTCTGTTTCTGTTGCAATTTTCTTTGGAGGTTTATTTTAAAAATACCTTGATTTTTTGTTGTTGTTGTTGTTATTTTATAATAATAATTATTATTATTTTAGCTGGTATTTAAAATATCAAATTATTATTAGTTTCGTCTGTGTAACGAATTTTTATTTAAACATATGCATGCATGCATATTTTAACGTAAAAATCATTTTTATGACATAAAAAAAAATGTCAAAAAAAATGAAGAAGAATGAAAAAAAATACCCAAGAGATTGAAGAACAAATGAGTGTCAATGCCAGAATTTTCAACCCACATACAAAGAAGAATATACACACACATACCCCTATACATTCATACATCATTGTAGAAAATAATATTTGCTTCTCTTTCTCTTTCGTTTTGAGGAGGGTACAGTTAATGACAAAACTAGTATGCCTCCATAATTAATTAACCATCAACCAAAGACCTTCACCTTTAAAAATACACCACAGTGACAATAATTTCAAAACAAGGAAATGGAAATGTTTTTAAAAATTGTTTTTGTCTTTGTTTTCTTAATTTTTCTTAATCAATTTTTTTGTGTGTTTTTCTTAATACTTTAACAAATGAAAGTACACTGTCTGTCGCTTACAGAGATATTTTTTTTAATTCTTGAAACACAGAAGATTTATACCAGCCAACTGTGTTAATTACAACTTTGGTAATCGCTAGCGAATGGATCTTTTTTTGAGGATTATAATGAGATTATGCTGACGAATCTATACGTCTACTTTATGGAATTACTTTTCCTTGCATGAAGGACCATATGCATACATACACACATACATAATTGGTCATTACAAACCTACAGTGAGGATTACGACCTAGCTTGTCACACCACTTATGTTGTGTATGAGCATTTTATTCATGAATGGCGGGGCCTACAGCTTATGCCGTTGACTCTGAACCACAGATTATTGAGCAACTTTTCATGGCAATTTTATTTCTTTCGCAGAGTTTTTGTCAGGAATCTGCTGAGAGAAAGTTGCCGAAGAAATACTTTTTTTTCATTTTTTCGTTTTTATGTGTGGCCTGGGGTTTGTACCGTGGCCAACACACTACCTACTAGATTACGATTTCAGGGACCATATGGCTTCCTCGAAACAATTGATGAAAATTTTTTTCGCCTTCTCTCTTGTCTGAACCTATAGTCTCTCGGGTTGGTGGCCAAACACTTTAACTGCTACACCAGCATCGGGACTGTGTGTAAGACGGAAGCCTGTTGTGTTTCAATATAATGTTCGGCGATGTTTCACCTTAATAAAGCTGCCTCAGAGCTGGGACAAAAGAACAGTCAAAGCTGTGAATAGATTTGGGAAAATCATAAAATTGCAGGTTACATGGCATTCGCATCCGAGACTAGAATAATAAAATTTTATTGTTCAGTACACAAAGTCTTGAATCCTCAAAGAGAATAATATTATGTCAGACAGCGCCATCTCTTGATAAAGAGTAGCACTGGATGACCAGAGCTCCTCACTATTACAGACAATACAACAATACAACAATACAATACTTATACAATTGGGCAATTCACACAACTTTGTATGCTGTAGTTGTATTGACTACATTTGTTTGTTTGTGAACGCTCAATGCTATGCCGTATTGTGTATTTCGTGGCATTCAAACAATTTGATAGCCCGAAACCAACACAACATATGAAAACATATACACATTTTTTTCATTCACACAATTTGATAGCACGAAACCAATACAACTTCCAAAAACATAGGAAAAAATGTGTATGATTGTATCGGATTTTTATATGAAAATTATCAACAACAATCATACACTGTTGTATGTTCTTCCAACAATACAATGAATACAACGATACAAAGGCTTCTGTGAATTGACCAAATATAAGGCCCTGTTGTTTAGGCAATGCCAGATGGCAACCCTATCGTTCTAGAACTTGCATAATAAAACAAGTGTTTTTGAAGTGTCTTGAACTAAAAGTGTCTTTGAGAAATAAAGAAAATTTTTTTAAATTATGTAGTTGCAATATTTCTCTTAAAGTCTGCTTATCTTGCAACTGCTCTCATAGGAGGTTACAGAGTCACTGTTTTGTGATGCTTTTGGAGGTTTTTTTTTTACAGGAATTTTATCTCATGACGCTTGGACCTGCTTAGAGGCCTCAGTTTTTTTCTTACTAGGTTATAGGACGTGTACTTGCCAATTGAGACAAGTACAGTACCCGGAGGTCCAGTTGCCCCATTGTTTTCGTCACTAACTGTATAAATAATTTATTTTCGGTTTTACAAAAAAATTTCACACTCTATGTGTATTACGGAACACCCTCGTATTATAATCCACGACCGAAAAAAAATTCAACCAGAAATATCTGCTTCAGTGTTGTTTTTTGTTTTGTTTTTGGGTGATAAAAAAATAAAAATGTTTGGAATTGTTTTAAATATTTTTTTTTTGGGGTAATACAGCTTATTAATACCAACAACAACAATAATAACAACAAGAAGAAAAAGGAAAAAATATGAAAATATTTATAAAGAAACAGCACTTGCCCCATATATGAGAGCGTGGAAGCAATATTATTCCCCCCTCCACAAAATAATTTCGTTGAATAAAAATGCTGATGATTTTCTTTTCATTGCATTGCATTTTTGTTGTTGTTGTCGTCGTAGACCCAAATGTATTGTCCTGGAATAATGTGTTGCTAAGAGGGCTTTTAACAAGCATAATAGGAAAATAGAATAGAATAGAATGAAATGAAAGAGAATAAAATCGAATCACTTGGGTCTGCTCGTAAAATATTTTCTTTTCAGTTTTTATTGTTGCGCCTCTCATTGTCTCTATTCATATCTACTATTTATTCTTTTTCAAAATATTTTTAAATAAAAGAGTGAAATGAACACAAAAAAATGTATACAAAATCAGCATAAAGTGTGTTAAAGCTGAATAAATCCGACTAAAAGATATCCTACTTGTTATCCTAGTGTAGGATTTACTGGTATTTATGCAACATTGTCAGTCTGTATATGTGGATCTGTAACGATTGTTATTGAAAAATCTTTATTGCTGCTTGGTCTGGTTGGTATTCAAAGTTTTAGAGGCTCCCAAGAATTTAAGTCTTCCAAAAATTGTTTCAATTAGTCTCAATCTCTGGGCTGTATGGTGAGAGATAGTAACTTAAGCATACGCTAAGCTTGGGTACACTTTAGCATCGAGGAATATAGTAAACAGCTGACGTTGATACACATACATACATACATACATACATACATAATTAGTCATTACAACCATTCAATCAGGATTACGACCTAGCTTTTGACAAGCGTTGCATATAGTCGTCGGCTATTTGCATTTTTGTTTAACTGTCAATAAGACAGGGATACTAGACATCCGGTATCCTTGGAGAGCTTATGATCAAACGCAGCTCCGCGATATTTAAAAGGAATTCTTTGCAGCGATATAATAAGTTTAATTCCCTTCTCATGCCTAAACGCTCAAAATTCTATACAACTCAGGCTATTACTGTCATCTTTATACTTGAGAACTCGGTCAAGGGATCTCAGAAACTGAGAGGTCTAAAACCTATTCACGACAAAACGAAAATGCTTAATGGACATCCGTATGCTCTTTAACAAGTTCACGCCGGTGCGTACCACTGGTGGCCCGTACTATACTGCCTTATTACGCGGCGCGTATCTCCGATGGCCCGCACTAGACTGCCTTATTAGGTGGCGCGTATCTCCGATGGCCCGCACTAGACTGCCTTATTAGGCGGCGCGTAACTCCGGTGGCCCTCACTAGACTGTCTCATCGGGCGGTGTGTACCACCGGTGGTACTCAATTGATCATGATCATTAAACGGCACTATTAGTAAATATTTAGATCTTTAACACATCGACTGCACAGCGCAGCCTCCAGTGTTAAAGGACCTAATGAAACAGTATTAAGGAAATAATTTTTTTTTTTACACAATGGGTGTGTTAACTTCAGTCCATACTCGACCATTCGTTTAGCCCTCTTTTAAAGGACCCACTATCCTTTACATATTTTTGATTAAAAACTCTTACGGTAGTTTAATACGTCACCCCCTTAATTTTTAAAAAGGATTTGAAGTCGAACCATATAATTACCGGCAGTGTTGGCTTATTAGACGTAAGGCCGTGGTTCAAACCTCAGCCTAGACATTTCAAACAAAACGAGTTATGCGTTCCTCTCAGCAGTTTTCTGGCAAAAAGTCGGAGAATAAATAACTTTGCCATCAAGTTTGTAAAAAATCTGACGTAGGTCCTGTCATTTATCTATAAAAGTCACACACACACAACATGGGTGGTATGAGAAACTGGGTTGTAATCTTGACTGAAAGGTTATAATGGCCAACACACATTTAAGTCTGTAAGATTGTTTGGGGTTGTAAGTAGGGTGTTGTGGTAATAAAATCATTATTCTGGCCACATTATTCTCTTTGTGCTGTTTTTATTGTTTTTGTGGTTGTTTTTTATTTGAAACTGAATAATATTTATGAGAATCTGTCTGTGTGTGTGTGTGCTTTTGCAAAATTATACAATACATTTGGTATTGTTGTTGTCTTTGGTGCTGTCTTTGGTGTATTTCTGAAACATTGAATTCATTTGTTTAAAATTGAAATCCGTATGTTTGTCTGTCTGTCTGTCTGTTTCACAAGCGTGTGTGTGTGTATGTATTTGTGGCGTTTCTATTTTTAACAACAATTGTAGGTGGCATTAATATATTATAATAATGATAATAACAATAACAACAACTACTACAGCAACAACAATAGTAATAAACAACCACATTTTCTTTTCATTTAAATTTTTCAATACGATTTCGACGTACGTACATATTCACACAGTGAAATAATCCCCTCATGCCATGGATGTTTATTTTTCTTCAATATTTTCAAAAAAACAAAAACAAAAGCATTTCAAATGATTTTCTGTTTTTTTTATTTTTTTATTTGCATTTAAGAAATTTATTTATTTTCTTACGAGCATTTTTTTTTAAATTGTTTTTGGTGTTGAAATGTTTCCGATATTTTCGTTTACAAAAAAATCTTTCAAGCATTCGAAATCGCATCAAACACATGAAAACAAACCTGAGTAAAAACTGAACAGAAATTTATCGATTTTCAATGGATTTGCGATAAACAATTGAACTCTAAAGGCCAATAAAAACAATTCAATCAACATGAATACATGTGTCAATAGTAGGCTGCTCTGTCTCTGTCTCTGTAAGGCTCTCTGTAGATTATCTTTGAATTTTTTTTGTTTTGTTTTTCTGTTCACCTAACATTTGCAAAATAAATCAAAATGGATTTAAAATTTTGCAATAATTTATTCATTGGATTAAATATTTAATGGAACATTTTAAAATAAAAACAATAAAAGAATATAATTTGTTTACATAGGCAATTTGTTTAATGCACTTGAAAATTTCTATTTCAAAATAAATTGTTTTTATTTGTATTACTTTTCAATTCTATTAAAAGCAATACAATAAAGAGAAATCGGCCTTTAGTAGGAATTTCCAAAAAATAGTCAAAAATATTCAAAAATAATAGAAAAGAGACACAAAATATTTGTAATAAATCTGGCTCAAGTCCAATTTTTAACTCTATTACTAGTGGGTTAATTAACTCTTAGTTTTGTTTTTGTACAAATAATTTGTAACTCTTAAATAAATAAATTATGAGGTATAGTAAAAAGAAATCCATTATTTTGTATATTTCAAAATTAGTAGAAGCTTAGTAAGTAAGGATGAAGTCACCGTAGTCTACTAGGTAATGCGCTGGCTTATTAGACGTAAACGAAATACAGAAAATATTTCTTCGACGACTTCCTCTCAGCAGATTTCTGGCAAAAACTCTGAGAGTAAATAAACCTGCCATGAAAAAGTTTTTCAAAATTATGTCGTTTGGAATCGACTTTAAACTGTAGTTCCCACCACTCATGTATAAAATTAACATACACAACCGAAGTGATGTGAGAAGCTAAGTCGTAATCCTGACTGAAGGGTTGCAATGACCTTATCCTTTAACTGAGTGTTTGGAGAATTGAAACCTTTACGCCTTCTATGGCAACAAGCCCCAAATGGGTCTCATCGATCCACATTAGATCGATTAGGTCTTAAAGAATAAGAGCCAAACGGATCTTATCGATCCACATTTGAGTCCCATTTGAAATCTCAACTTTAACTTTGAAGTGGTAATTCTAGGTGGAAATAAATCGATTCCTGTGGGATCTTAAGCCAAACATTGCCCGTAATTTATGTAAAGGGTGTTTTTTATAGAGGTATAGAACTTTTAAGTTGGCATTACTTTTCAAGATGGCGACCGATTTAACAGCTGTCAAGTGATTTATTCTAAGTCTGGTTTGGCAATTCATCATGAATAGACTCACGCCTGAACAACGCTTGCAAATAGTGCAATTTTATTTCGAAAATAATGGTTCTGTGCGGAAAACGTATCGCGCACTACGTCCATTTCATCGTCGACAAAATCGTCCATCAGAGCAGTTAATTCGATTAACAATGGAACGTTTTCGCACCACGTTTACTCTTATTGCTAACTCGCATCCCCAGAGACGCTGTACGGTGCGTACAGAAGAAGCTATTGCTGCTGTAGAGCGTAGCATTCAGGAAGAACGTTACAGTCAATGGTGATCGGTATAGAGCCATGATTACTAACTTTTTCATTCCTGAATTGAATAACCATGATGTCCAGGAGATGTGGTTTCAACAAGACGGCGCAACATGTCACACAGATCGTGCCACAATAGATTTATTGAAAGACACGTTTGGTGACCGCCTAATTTCACGTTTTGGACCTGTGAATTGGCCTCCAAGATCTTGTGATTTAACACCGCTAGACTACTTTCTGTGGGGCTATGTAGTAAAGTCATTGGTCTATGCGGTAAAGCCACAAACGCTTGACCATTTGGAAGACAACATTCGCGGTGTTATTGCCGATATACGGCCACAAAGGGTGGAAAAAGTCATCGAAAATTGGACGTCCAGATTGGACTACATCCGCGCCAGCCGTGGCGGTCATATGCCAGAAAACATATTTAAAATGTAATGCCACAAGATTATCTTTCGGATAAATAAAATTCATATCAATCGAATAATCCATCGTTGTTTTATTGCAACTTAAAGTTCTATACCTCTATAAAAAACACCCTATATAAGAATGCTCACAAATCGTAGTATGGGACGTATGCAGATTACTGGTTATTTTGGCTGGCCAATTTTCGAATATGACCGTCGGCTATATAGGATGATGTGGTGATACGGGCAATTGAGCAGCTGTGTGGTTGCCTTTCCCTCCTTAGCCTCCGCATTTCGATATCTTAATAGTAACATACAAACCGTTGTTAAGATATCATGAACCGTTTCGAACGACATCCACAGACACTTTAATCTGGTGAACTGGATGCATTTGATACCCAATGACATGAGGTTACCGTGTGTCTATGCTATGTACGCTTCTGCTTAAATCAAACAACCAAACCTTGCTCACAACCACCCATGGCTCATTAATATGTAAGAAAAATTGCAGAAGGGAAATGTTATAGAAATTCTGTATGAAATCAAAGAACCTGAATCCGTTAGAACAGAAAAAAGACAAATTTTCGAGTCCACAAATGATTAATTAGGATTGCAGTATGACAACCATTGTCAAATGCATTGCCGGAAGTGAACGACTCATAGCAATTGGGCAAAGGCAGCAAGCACATTAGATCACTGTCAAAATGCCAGCAGATATTTTCATGACAGGACATAGTGATTAAAGAAGATAACAAAATTGCTTCGAGCTCGACTTCATGTGAAGTAATACCATCCATCCATCCACATCCACAGAGGAATTCCACTTACACACCAGGCCATACTCAAATAATTTAATGATAGTGACATAGTGATAGGGGCTTTAGCAATATGTAAATTATAGTCCACAAATGCTGTTCGCAAGCGCTAGGTGGCGAGTAGGAGGCGCAATAAGAATGAGAGTAGGACATGCATCTGGTGTAGCGTTCAAGTACAAACCCCAGTGTAAAAACAAAAAAACTATGAAATGGTACATACATATGTTTGCATTAATCAAACACACAATGACTTCCTCTCTTTCTTTGCCAATATTATGTGTGTTTGAACTCAAAATTCCATGCCAGTGAAGGTGTTTCTGACACCTTGAAAAATATGACCAGGAAATATTTTATTTTCTTAAGCATACTTCCGGTTGATGTCTAAGAAAATACATTCCATATGAAACCAATCATGGCAAAATCACATAAATCGTAGACAGTTTTTCTTTTTGGTTTCTGTATACAGGAATTCAATTCAATTACTTGACGACAGTTGTTTATTTGCTTTTTTGTGTTTCTGTATTATTTTAATGGGGGGCGCCAGATTTATTTCAATTACAAACGAAGATTGAAGGCAACCCAATCAAACATCTGTGTGACATATTTTTTTTTTTTTTTTTGAGAAATTTTCATTTTCAAATGAAAACATTCATTCAACATTCGGTCTTTTTCATCTCAGTATTCTCGTTCTTGTATTTGTATTTCTTATTTATTGTTCTGAATATCGTGCATTTGAACTTTGTTTAATAATTTTTCGTTTTTGTTAATTTGTTTTGTTGTTTTGTTATTGTTATTGTTGTTGCTGTTGTCTTTGTCTCATAATGTAACCAAATGGTATGTGCATGTCTTCATTTTCTAAAATTAATTTTTACAAAAACTAAACAAATTTTGTGTTAATATGTAGGCAGGTATGTCTGCATTCTCATACTCATACTCATTCTCATACGATTTGAGTTGATTTGATTTCAATTCATTTGAGTTTTCAATTTAATTTCAATTTCAGTTTATTTAGTTTTGTTGTTTTCTTCAAAATGTGTCATTGTTGTTGTTATTGTTTTTTGTTGCCGTTGATATGAAATTTAAATTCGCATTTTCTTTTCTATTCATTTTGGTGGGAATTTTTGTGAGAAATATTGACGCACCGGCTGCAAAAACACCAGAAAACGTTGCTTCTTTCAATTTTTGAAAAAAAATTTTAAATTTACACAGGGAACACAACAATAAAAAAGAAAAAAAAAAAAAAGCAGAAAGAATTGGACAAATTTATGAACGGCCATTTAAATAAACAAAATGAACATGAAAATAAAATAAAATAAAATAAAATAAAAAATTAAAAATATTGTCTTCTTATATTTGCCTCTGATAATACGACCGACCGACGTACCAAAACATACCCAACAACACACATAAGCAAAAAAAAACTATTTTTTCTTTCTTTTTGTTTTTGTAGTTATTTTAACTAAAATCTGGCTAAAAGCCCAGACGTAAATTTTTTCTTTGTTATTGTTGTTGTCGTTGTTATTTCCTTTCAATAACTTGTTGTTTTTATTATTGTTGTTATTATTCAAATTCAAATTCACATTCAAATCTAACAAAACGTTTCATCGTCGTCTAAAAAGATAAAAATATTCAAACCCATACACACATATACGCATATATTAAATGTATAACCATGCTTGTGTAAGTGAACAGGAATGCAGTAAATATACCGCATGTTGTAAAGTAATGAGTATTACGTAGGGTTACTGACTACTTCACTGGCCACAAGCTGTCTACTAAAGACACTTCTTGGTTAATATGTTCCAATAAAACAAAGTAGTCACGTGGACACTATTTATTAAACGTTTGCATAACCAAAAGTCGCCGTGGTCTAGTAGGTAGTGTGTTGGCTTATTAGACGACATGCCCGAGTTCGAATCCCAGGCCAGACATCAAAAACAAAATACAAAAAGTATTTCTTCGGCGACTTCCTCTCAGCAGATTTCTGGCAAAAACTCTGAGAGTAAAAATTGCCATGAAAAGCTTCTCAAAAAATCTGTCGTTCGGAGCCGACTTTAAACTGTAGGTCCCGCCACTCATGTATAAAATTAACGCGCACAACATGAGTGGTGTTGAGGAGCTAGGCCCGTAATCCTGACTGAAGGGTTGTAATGGCCAATTATGTACATATGTATAACAAAAAGTGCGCAGAAAAGGCTAGTAATAGAGATTATCATGATATTTATCGATAACTAGGCGGCAATATGTGGTCTTACATTATTCAAATGATTCTCAAAGCTAGTCACGTATTGTTGTTGCTAATTTGAATCGTTTAGAACTAGTCGGACAAGTTATCCTGCATCGTAAACACTCTTTTCAAGACAAATGTGTTTGAGATAATGTAAACTTTTCTTCAGAAATAATGAGTCACTCAAAAGTAGTCTCAGAATAGTAATCGATCTTTTGTACTGTCACTACGACTCAAATAATTTTTACTTAGAATAGGAATCGCCTTAAGACTAATGTCTAGATTCTATGATGAGTAAAACGAATTATCAGAACACTTAATTTAAACTTAGAAGGAAACACCTGGTTGCATACAGAGATCAGCAATGAGTATTCAAAAAGATGTGAGTAGAATCGAATCATACTAAGATACTTATACGCATTCAGGCTTCTTTTAATATCATGGAACCTTTACTCATATTCAAAGTTTGAAGTGTGCTCATCATATTCACACTTAACAACATGTATGATGTTGCTGTTGATTTCGACTCTCCATAACTCAACATAAACGCGAATCACAAAATAAGTATGAATCGCATACCTAACACTAAAATACTCAATTTAAATGAGTAGGCTTATGAATCAAACATATTTCGAATGGTATGAGTTTGATGTCAACGTTGTACGCGTACTCATTGCAACCTGTACTTATAAATCAACGTTGCAGTGAGTATGAATGAATCAGAGTACATAGTGAAATTTCAATATTGTTTACTCACTTATATTCAAAATTTCATGAGTGCTTATGAGTAGCGAAAAAACGATTCATTGCTGATCTCTCGTTACGTATCAAGGCAAGAAGTTATCCTTACTGACACCGAAAAATATTTTCAAGTTGGTTGGCATAACATATGGATTATATGTAAGCTCTATAGACTGATGGTCGTACAACACATCGAATGGTCCAATAATATATTGTGTTAGGTTTCAGGCCATTGTGAGAATGTGCTACGAAAACGAGAAAGCCAATAAATTTCTAACTGTCGCACCAGGCTTTCAGTTGTCCATATCGCGATAAGCAGCATCAGGCTGAACTTACGGCACAATTTCTTGTAAAATACTGATGGAAGCTGCGAACTTGGCCGTAGAAAGTATCACCAAAACACTGGGTTCTGGATTCAGCCTATTGGCGTAAACTGTGGAGGGGACAGCAGTAAAAAATCTGTGGCTCATCTACTATACACAGGAATACTTAATACGTACATACTACATACATACATAATTGGCCAGTCAGGATTACGGCCTGCCTTCTTGCTGCACCTATATTGTTGCGGAGAGATTTGAGAAACTTTTCATGACAATTTTATTTCACTCTTAGAGTTTTTGCCAGAAGACTTTGAAGTCACCGATAGAAATATTTTTTTCATATGTATTTCGTTTTGTTCGAGATTTCTGAGCTGGAATTTGAACCACGGTCTCTCATCCAATAAGCCAACACGTTAACTGCTTAGACTACTACGGCGCATTGCACAGGGATAAGTAGTCGGCAATTAAAGTAATGAGATGTAGTGGCATAGTACATAGAGTGAAGATAAAGTGAGCCAAAGAGTTTCACTTTCAAATACATCAGTAGGGAATCCGTCCCTTGTACATAATAGGCATGTCTGTTTTAGTGTTTATTGTTTTTATTGGCTTTCATTTTATTGAAATTTTACATGGACGACTACTGCATGCATGTAAGCAACATAAAAAATATAAATAAATGAAGGAATGAATAAAAAAAAAAACAAAAATTGTCATGAAATACTCAACATAGAAATGAAAATAAAGATTGGCGTGTTGTCTCATTTTGATTATTCGTACATCAGCAATAATAACAACAGCAGTAGTAAAAACAAAATACCAATAAAACGTCTAAAGGTACAGTAATAAGCCATGTTGTTGGTACTCTTTTGAATTTGAAAGCAAGACAGATGCTGCACAAAAGACTGATGAAAAATGGTGATAAAATTAGAACACATATGTAGGTTTTAAGTTATCAGATCTCATGTTAAAGGTTTTCAGAATCAAAGGACATAAAAAACTGCATCAATTGGCCGGCTTCTGTATGGTTATCCTGCAATACCTGAGTCAATATCAAATTGAAAACATAGAATTCCTGCGTGAAGGAAATTAGAAAAGCAGGCTATATCAACTCAAGACCTTAGCTTAGAGTCGATGTCATTGGAGTGAATTTGTCATGCTCTTAGGGTTGTTACCAGTGGTGTTGTGCTAATTTTTTTTTACCGGAACGAGTTCCGGTTCAGCAGAAAAAAAACGTTCCGGACCACGGTTCACGGTTCGGAAAAACAATCCGGTTCGTTCAGGTTTTTGTTCGGGTTCGGTTCAAACCCTTGTTTATAAAAATACATATAAAAATTCGTCAAAAATTTTAATTTTAATATTTTTTTTCAAAACGTCAGCCAATTCTCGTTATCAGAAATCATCTTTAGTTCCGGAACGCGTTCCTGTCCAAAAAGGAAGTACCGGAACGATGTTCCGGAGCGTTCCGGCTCGACAACACCACTGGTTGTTACACTATCACGATGAATATCAGTGCAAATATGAGAAAAAAATTGGTAACCGTAATAGAACCCAATACTTTGACATTCACTGATTGAATCGAGCTGGACTCTACTTTGGGATAGGTTGTTCCTGTCTACAGGTCTGCTCATGATTGCTATCTTAAGAAGCCAGACTAGAAATTTTTTTTACTATTAAAAGGCTATTGTATCGATCTGAATGGAGATTGAAATGAGGAAGAAATATATTTTTTTTCAGTGATTGGGGAATTGAGCACCACATCCCTCCCTAGACTATTATTGCACCCCATCTTAAACCTATTTTCCGGTAGTGACATCATACAGGGAACCAATATAAAATATTAAAAAAAAACTCTTTGTTTTTAAAGCAATTTCTTTCGATTTTCAAAATAAATTTATCCGTTGGTATAACTGCAGTTGGCATAGAGAGACCTTGGAGATCAACATTTAATTTTTGTTTTTGTGTTTATTTCTGCTTTCTATTTTTCTTTTTTTTTCTGTTCAAAATTTTGATTAATTAATCATATTTTCTGTTTGGCGTACTTATAACGCGTGCCACCACTGTAGGAGACCATTCTCAATAGCATTAGGAAGTGGCACAACAATAACAACAACAATTTCGAATTTTTTTTCTTTCTTCACAATATTGCACATTGCTATTATTAGTACTGTTATTGTTAGTGTTGTTGCTGTTGTTGTCTGCTATTGCTATTGTTATTGTTGCTATGATGGCCCATTCTAAAAATATCTGCGTTACATACAATATCGGGTAAAAAAAAGTAAAAAAAAAAAATAATGTCGGATTTTTTTTATTTTTTTATTTCAAATAAATTGTTTCAGTTTCTAGTAGTAGTTGTTGTTTTTATTGTTTTAATAAAGAACATGTTTTACTAGACTTACATTTGTTCGCCTAGAGTGAAAAACATAAAAGAAGTACGTTTGGGTCAAAACTTGAGATGTTTTACTAAAAATGCACACACTTTGTTAGACACTTAGTTAGTCTGTATTATTTTCTACTTTTTTTTTATACGTTTTTTATTTCATTTTTTTTTTTTTTTCTAATTTATTCACACATAATAGAAATTTGTTTTATATTTCGAGAGCACTTTTCTTTACTTTTCTTTATCATTTTTTTTTAAGATTGATGCTCAAAAGGGGGGCGGGGAAGTGTAGTAAATGTTGCATGTGTTTTTACTGCCTCATAACATTGTTGGAGATTTATTTCGGGTTATTTTTTTATACAAAAACAAACAAATAAATGTTGTTTTAAAACGTCCTTTTGGTAAAAATGATTCTCAATGAATGTCTTTGCGCATAATGAAGGGATTTGGAAAAAGGGAAATGGAAAAAATCGTTATAAAGAGCAGTTATGGTACTATTTACATAATATGATGGGTAATAAATTTTAAAATTGTACTTTTTGATAGGACGAGATGGTTTTAATAGTTCGGCGTTATAGGGAAGATTTCGCTTCCCTGGATATTTATTAACACGTTGACTGCCGCGGCAATTTTCAGAAAACTGGCCACGCACGCCAACATTGACTTTTTGTTCATTTCCCAGAACCCATTTATCGATACTAGCACTGATATAATACGATTTAGTGAGGTTTAGTGAGTACGAGATAACTCGTAGATTGCGCTCCTTTCTAGGGTGCCAACTACGAGTTATCTCGTACTCACTAAACCTGCCAGTTTTGTGTAGCTGCGAATAAAATCGTATTATATCAGTGCTAGTACGAGATAACTCGTAGATTGCGTTCCTTTCTAGGGTGCCAACTACGAGTTATCTCCTAGTGGGCAGCCAACGTCTTAAGAATGCTAGGAAGCTCTCTGAGGGGAAAAAGAATCATAAATCTTAATATTAATTTAGAAACCTAATTCCGAAGAGATCTTTGTTATAGAAATACCGGGGAACTCACACCCTAAATTTCTATTAAGAATGCTATTCAATTATCTGAGGGTATAATAAATTTGTATAGGATACATTCAAGGGGAAAAGTGCAGCCCAGCTTTCTATTCTTGGTAGTAATCTCAGCTGTGATGACATCTTTAGTATAGGAATACCAGAGAACTCAAATATCATGGCCTATACATACAATATGGGGGCATACGACACGATTGATGCTAAAAGGATACTAAAACATGTCATGATAAGAACTCAAATCTAGTTTGAGTACCATTTCTGGAGCTCACCAAGTAAAAGATTGTGTTTATACTGATGAAATTAAGTCACGAAAAAAAAATCCGTTAAAATATGTAGGAGTGCAGATCAACTCCAGAATTATTTACATGTGGCCAGCTAGGCAGCAAAACAGACGACCAGCATGCTAAATCCAAGCGATTGCTGGCGGCAATTTATATTAAAACAAGACTAATTATGGCGGTTTCGATAACTCTTTATTACATTGAGTAAGAGATCTTATACAGACCCCAGATTAAATATATTTTCTATATAGGTCTACTTTGGTACCCATTCTTAAATGCATTTACAAAGTACCAAAAACTTTCTATTTTTTTTATTCTGTTTAATTTTTATTTAAATTTCGTTTCTGTTTGTATTGGGACACAGAAAACTATTTCTTTATGGTACTTTTTATAGTACACAAATGGGGGAACTTAAATGGACCCAAATTTATGTACACTTTAAAGGATTTAATAACTATTTTAAAATATTAAAAAGTACCAATAGTTATTTATTTATAAACGTATTCACGAGACTTGCTATATAACATTGTAGAAGGGTGCCTAAATAGATCTTGTGTTGAATATATAATCTGAACTTTAGTACTTTTTCTTCAACGTCTTTAAATACAATGTTCTTATAGTTTTCTACTTCAAATATATTTTTATTTGATTCTATTAATTGGTATATGGTACTAATTTTTACTAAAAAGTACTAAAAAGTGGCCAGTTTCTCTACACTGGTTATAAATAATTTTTTTAGTTTGATTCTATCTTTATAAAAGGGAATAAAAGATTTAACACGGTATCCACAATGGACTATACATACGGGACAATTTTTTTTTATTAAAAAGTACCAAAAAGTGGCCAACTTCTGTTCACTGGTTATTAATTATTCTCCTTAGGTTGATTCTATTTTTATAAGTGGAACGGGATCACCAGGAGACCCTGTTTTAAATATATTTTCCCTATTTTGGTACCATTCTGATTAGTTTTTCTTTATATTTTTTTTTTACGGGGAGTAGAGATTAAATTAATTTGTTATACGGATTAGAGGATTAGTCTTAACGATCGTGCTTGTATTACATGACTCGGGAAATTTGCTTTTCTATATACAATATGGGTTGGGCGAAGAGAGAGTGATGGAAAGGGATAGTGTGTGAGAGAGAAAAATATTCAGATAAAGGGGGTTGAAAGGTTTACGAATTTCAATACTAACAAGGCAACGGGTAAAAAGAGGGAATTTTTCGATACAATAATACGCCTTGACTTTAAAACTTACCCATAATTCTGGGTGGACAGGTAGCATGATCGGGACCTGTTGGACCAATGCGTACAAATAATTGTTTTTTGTTTGAAAAAATTAAATTCAAAAGTTTAATTAATTAAGAATAAATTTATTTTCTTTTTGGAATAAATTCTACAATTGAACGTGTCGTCGTGTGTAACATATAGAGGAGAAGGTACCATCTCCGACATTTACACAGTTGGGTACCGCCATAGCAGGCAGTAAGTAGTACTACGGGTATTGAAGAAGCGTTTCTTTAAGTAAAGTTAGTTACAAACTCTAAATTGTTAATGTTTTCAACTATATTGTATTGGCGTTGGCATCTGTACACAATGTAAAGTTCTGTTGTCTAGTGTAAACTACAGTTTTAGTCACAATTCTAAACTACTTTTTAACTTGAAAATTATGGCCAGAAGAGTTTTAATTTTTTTTTGTACATGAAAAAAAAAACTGCAACTGCACACAAAAATATGATTTTTTTTCTTTTCTTAATTTTTTTCATTTCTTTTCTAAATACTTAAAGAAAATTATTTAAAATTTTTTAAATTTTTTATTGAAAATTAAATTTAAAAAATAAACAATATGTTTTCATTCTACTTACAGAATAATACTGCCACGAAATCGGTATCTTCGATGATTTTCAATAAGATTTTAGCATTGACTTCTTCAATACGATCAGGTAAGTCCATGGCCTCCAATGATGTTAAAAAGTCCAAGACACCCTCCTCATCCATTAAATCGCCATCGTATATAATTGGTTCCTTTTCCCTAAAGCGAAGGCAATTTTTTGTTTGTTTTTGGCATTTTTTTTTTTGGTTTTTATTCAAGAATATTAGAAATAGAGTGTTTTCGTATATTCGAAATCTAGATTTCGAAATGCGTTCTTTACCTGAAATATGTAAGTGCTGGGAAAGTTTTAATGCCGTATTGTTTAGCTAGACGTTTATCGTTGATTTTCACGAAATCAACACCGAACGAATCGGTGTCATCGTCGATTTTTTCGAGTTCGGCTAACACCTTGTCACAGGTAACACAGCTACGAGCATCTGTAAGAGTATGAAATGAAAAGAAATTGAATTAAAAAATGCTAATAATTCTCAGTGAGTTAATGCATAAATATTTAATTGGATTAGCAAGCATTGTTTTGCAAAATATTCTGTATAATCATCGTCTTCTTGCTTTCTATAGGAATGAAGATATTTTGTTTATTTATAAAAACCCCAAAAAGATAAAAGAAATGAAAATAAAGGAATTGAATTAAAAAATGCTAATAATTCTCAGTGAGTTAATAGGTAAATATTTAATTTGTTTAGCAAGCCGAAGAAAATCCTTATATTGGAAGATGTTCTGTTAGCCTTCTTGCTTGCGATAGGAACGAAGACATTTTGTTTATTCATAAAAACCCCCCCAAAAAAAAAAAAAGATAATCGTGACCACTTGCCCACAAGAAGTAAGAATTTTGGGAACTACGTACTCTTTTAGTTGAGGGAGTTGAAGTTTATGCCATCAAAACATACATACATGCATAATTTGGTCATTACAATCCTTCAGTCAGGATTACGACCTAGCTTCTCACTTATCACTTATGTTGTGTGTGTTTTAATTTTATACATGAGTGGCAGGATCTTCAGTTTAAAGTCGACTCCGAACGACAGAACTTCTCATGGCAATTTTTACTTACTTTCAGAGTTTTTGTCACAAATCTGCTGAGAGGAAGTCGTCGAAGAAATATTTTTTTTTCTTCATATTTCGTTTTGATGTCTGACCTGGGGCTCGAACCCGGGCTTTACGTTTAATAAGCGAACACACTACCTCCTAGTCTACGGCGACTTCATCATTAAAACATGCGCTCAGTTAAAATTGAACAGGAGATACAGAGGATGGCATATCGTAAAAACTACCTGATCTTCAACCAACTTCCGAGCACTGCTAGATTTGGATTTATTTATTGCATTGTCTAGGGAAACAATGTATCAGCTAGGCAAAGGCAGTAGTGTTAGCTTTTGGTTCATAGATTCTGCTTGTTTTTATTTCTTAAAAGATGCCAGCAAACGTCACTGGTACCTTTAACCTTGTCTACGATAGCGAAAGCGTTTAACTTAAGCTCCATGAAAATAATGAAATAAATTATTGTTGTAAACAAAAGTTCAATTCTGCCAAAATTCATTGCCTTAATAAATTTATGTCTGCCTCATAAAGAACAGACAGCCCAGGGCATGCCAGGCGGGGCGAGGCCAGGCATTAAATCAAAAAAAAAAAAGGAAAATAAAATTGAATTTAAATTTCCGCTGATTAAATGGCCGCGATAAAAAGAAATTGAAATTTCAATAGGCATTTGATATTCAAACAAGGCAAAGCGATAACAAACGATAACAACAACAATAAATATTTCCACAATTAATAATTTTTCTTTTTTATTCAAAATTGTTTTAATTTTGGCAACATACCGTTGAGTGATGTGAAAAAGACGAAAACATAAGGCAAAGAAAACGTTTAAAAGCAACCCCAGTGGAACAATTAATATAAAAATGGCTTCCATCGTATTCAATTGTATTCGTGTGAATTTATTTTCACTGTGTTTGCTTACACAACACATGTTGTTTCCTGCACAGTGGGTGCAACAATCGACCACAAACAACAACATCCTGCTCATCAGTTAGTGTTGGCAGCTGGCTGAGCTGTGTGTTATAAGCAGCTGAGTAGCATCATCAGCATCACCATCACCATCAGCCGCCATGTCATTATGAATGAATGAAATTGTTCGGTTGTTGTTGTGGTCGATGTTGTTGTTTTTTTATTATTAATTGTTATTCATTTTTAATTGAAAGTGTTATTATTCTTGTTGTGTTGTTGCCGTGTTTTCATTTCAATTTCATTTGGTTTGCAACACCTCGGTTTTTCTGTGTTTTTCTTTCTTTCTTTCTTCATGTTGCCACAACCAACCACTCACTGATGGATGATTTAAACACAGAATCAAACGAATCGTGAACAAAAAAAATTTCATTTCAATTACGTTCTGCCCAAAGAACAGAACAGAACAAATATGAAGAAACGAAAAAGAAAGAAAAACTTGTTGATTCAGATTCGTGTTTTTTTTTTTGTTTAATTCATAAAAATTTTATTCGATTGAAATGTGCAATTCGCAATGAATTTTATTTGTTGCTATCCCTGCTGTTGTTGTTGCTGTTCGTGTTGTTGTTGAGATATTTTTAAGTACTCGCAGTACCCAAAAAAATACTACCAACGACTTCTTATTTCGTTTTTATTTGTTTTTTTGTTTGATTTCTTGATTAATATGAATAAATTATGCAAAATTACTCAGGAAACAATATGAATTGTTTCAGTTACAGTCTGTGGCATAAGTCAATGTACTGCAATTGTAAATTTTTACAAAAATAAATGAATTTTTCTTACTCCACTAAAATTTCTTTTGCAAAGCTATTCTTCATCAGCAGATAATAATTACGGAGTATCAGTTCTTTTTACTAGAGGCTCCATTGTTAAGAACCTATCACTAAAGAATAACCGCTATTATTACCGGCATGTCATTATCAATGGATCAAGGATCTAGTATCATAACTTCCCTGTAGGAAAGCTAAGAAAATTTTTCGATTGCCAGAATTTTTATTTTTTTTGGAAGGCTTTAGCCAGACATTACAGCAAATAAGGAGTTAAGAATCTTCATCTCTTTATGGCAAGGGCCTGGGATTGACACATATGGTGAAGGATAGTCTCAGGTCTCAGTCTTAGACGGATAATGGCCTTCCTTCTAATAAGGAAGAGACTCCTGCAGAAGTCATTTAAGAGAATAACAAGTAACGATGTAATTTAAAATCAGAATATCTCTTTTGATCCACATCAGTTCAGCATATACCCCCCACTTTTTAACGACGTTGACCCTTCCTGTAAAGCTACCGTTGAATAATCAATTTAACTGAAGCATTCAGTACACCGATATTCTGCACCATATCGAAGATTGTATTCTCCCTATCGGCTGCAGCCAGTTTATTAGCAATGCAATTATCGCTGATATTAGATTTATCATTGAATGGTTCGAAATTTCCCTTAAATTCATAGGCAAGTACAGCTCTCGAGGTAATATTCATTAGGGACTGGCTGTGTGAGTAAATTAGAGATTGTCAGGGAAAAGTCAACCGACCAATAAGCCTTGCATTGCTTTCAATGTGGCTTTGACCTCCATCTGGAAAGCATTGCAGTGGTTATGCCACATATCAGAACCTTTAATACATTTTCCACAGCCTACTCTCAAAGGGTCATACTGGCAATCTTCATACCGGTAGAATAGAAGTTTCAAATTGGAATACTAAGACTAAATCTCCTTTCGAGAAAAGTATATGTGACCATATAGTCGACCTCCGGGGGGGGGGGGGGGGGGGGGGGGTATCCTTTTGTGAAGAGGGGACAGATGTTTGAAAAAGTAAGTTTACAAAAAGGGAAGCTTGATAACCGATATCTTGACAGGGCACTATAAACTTACGTACGAACCATCGGAACACATTCTTACGTGTCCTGAACCCCAGGAAAAATACTTGGTTGCATATCAAGCAGCCTTCTGAAATTCGTCAGGGCGGTAGGCTTTGAGGAGATATAGGGACACGTTATAAATTTTGAAAGCGCTTCAATAGATGGTATTGTCGCAGTACTAAGGTATCTCTTCACGACATTCATACATACATACATACATCTACATAATTGGCCATTACATTCCTTCAGTCAGAATTACGGCCTAGCTTCTTAGACCAGTCTTGTTGTGTGCCTTAATTTTATACGTGGTTGGCGGGACTTACAGTTTAACGTCGACTCCAAACGACAGATTTTTGAGAAACTTTTTCATGACAAGTTTATTTACTCTCCGAGTTTTTGCCAGAAATCTGCTGAGAAAAAGTCACCGAAGAAATATTTTTTTTTTCATATTTCGTTTTGATGTCTGGCCTGGGGCTTGAACCCGGGCTTTACGTCTAATAAGCGAACACACTACCTACTAGACTACGGCTGCCACTAGCTCAGCTTCAATAGAAGGTCAAAGCGAGTAAATAATGAATTATTTGAAGTGTAGCAGAGTGCAATGCTGCTCAGAACAGCTGTCAGCAGCACACTCTGTCTATTAGTTTGCCTTGGTCATCCGGTAAATATCTGGGCCGTGGTTGATTCAAAATCAATTCATAATTAAATATTGTTGACCTTATAAACAATTATGGCAACCATAAAATATGAATACTCCTCTAGGAACAAGATTAAAGCGACAAAAAATATTTAAATTTATACAAGAGCCTGTGGCTTGAGCCTATGGTCTCTATACTAGAGGTATGTAATACCGAAATTTTCATTTCTTTAAAAAGGAGGCAGGGCTGATCTTTTCAAACTTTTCATCTCAACTGTGCTAACCGAAAGATTGTTTATAATTTTTGTGTTTATTTGTTAAACATTTGCATTATTTAGTAAATTTTTGTGTGTGTTTTTTTAAAGAATATTATTTAATTTAAATGAAAATAAAAGAAATGAAAATGAAAATGAATATTAAATAATATGAACATGTTGAAAAACATATGAGGTGTTTATAAACGTACCTACATAAACAAACAAACATACATATGTAAGTGTGTATAGTAAATAAGAACATAATAATATAAAATGAATATGTTGTTTATGAACAATATTTATTATAATAAAATACGATATGTACGTATGTACAGTATGTATGTATGTACACATAGTATATATGCATATATGTACATATGTATGTTCACTGTTAGGAAAATAAATGCATATGCGAAGAGCCACTTTTCATATGTTGATTTAATATTTTCCCATTCATCTTTCTTTCATTCTTTCTTGCCCATAGAAAACGGAAACAACAACAACAAAAATTATAAAAATATTATATTTTTATATACAACTAGCTGACCCAGCGAACTTCGTCCCGCCCAAAATTGATTTTTTTTTATTGCCCAAAACAGGTCGCATTATGTATTTATTGTAATACACTGCATAAAACAGTTATTAAAAAGCTAATTTACTAATAAGTGTGTGTGAATGTACTTATAATCGAAAGCGTTCTAGACAATGAAAATATGCTTTATTTAGGATAAAACAAAAGTCTATGAGTTTAATTTTGGTTATATTTTTTCTTATTTGGTGATTTTTTCACAAATGTTGGTTACAAAATTTTTTTCATGGCAACACTGTTTCAGAAGAATAAATAAAAAATTAGTCAAACAACAAAAACGCACGATGAGAACAATTGAGAACATTGTTACGCTCTTGGTTTCTTTATCTTTCCCTTCTGTCTTTCCTCCCGCGTCGTGAAATGTTTTTGAAAAATATTCCAAAATATACCAAAATTCACATTCTTTATACTTTATTTTCTTTGGTTTTATACATCAAGAATCACAGATAGCATACTTGTAGGGGTAACTACTATGCGTATGAGTAATGTATTTCAAATGCAATTAAATATTAAGTATGTAGTATGTAGCATACGTGGGCATGGCCCCTCGCTCATTTGGAATATCAACATAAAAAGTAGCCTATAACTCCTTCCAGACATACAGGAAGATACTGTGAAAATTTCAAGAAAATCGGTTCAGCCGTTTAATCGTCTATAAACTTCAAACATACAAACATACAAACATACAAACATACAATCAAACACACATTCATTTTTCTATATAAGATACAAGTATATATTATGTATACACGTACAGATACACATACACTTACACATGTGTATAGCATTTATATTTGCATTTAGTAGTTGTAGTTGGTTTTTATTAAAAAAAATGTTTCATTTTTTCTCTCATTTCATTTTAATGTGCTGCTGCCTGTTATTGGGGGTGTTTGTTTTGTAATTTTTTTCTTTCTGTGTTTTTTTCTCTCGTATTTTAAAATAGTATTTCACATTATATTCGCATTAAGTTTTTAAACATTAAATTTGAAAATATTTGTTATTTTTTTTTCAACAGATTTTTGTTTAAATTCATATTTTTTTATTATTGTTGCTGTGGTTAAATTATACACGCTCATACACATTTATTTTATATTTCTGTGGGTAATTTCTTTCCTTCTACGTTTTTTTTTTTTTTTTTTTTTTTTAAAATCATTTTTTCATTTGTTTTAATTGAGGCAACAAGAGAAAAAAAAAGAGATTTACTTGTGATTTATACATTTTAATTAATAAGAATATGCCAGAAAACAAGGCCAACTACAACGACAATAACGACACAAGCAACGGTAATAACAAAAAAATTGAAAATCCATATGAAAATGAAAACATCTGTTACCCTGTTAAATGTAAAACGTGGCAACCAGTTGGTGGGAAGGTAGGTTTACTTGTCATCCATCAAATTGGTGGGTTTGATGGGTCTTTTCGATTTCATTTTCTTCCTGTTTCATTCCGCAAAATTAAATTATTAATGAAAACTTTAATGGATTTTAAATTTTACCGTCGAAAACATACAAAATTCTGATGCAATGGTTAGGCAGACGCTGTGTTGTAATCAAAAACTTCTTATCGACAGGACTTTTCATTAAACAGAATAGTTTTATTAAGAAATTTGAAAAAAAATATAAATTTCAAGACAATTTTTACTTTTTAAACACAGTTATAGCACCATCTCAATCCATACATATAAAATTCAAATCAGAAGTACGACATCACTTACATATGTTGGGTGTGATAATCTATGCATGTGTGGCGGTGCCAACAGATTCCGAATGACAGATTTTTTGTTTTGAGAATTTTTTCAGGTCAATTTTATTTATTCTCGGAGTTTATACCAGAAATCTGCTGAGAGGAAGTCGCCGTGGCCTCTCGTCTAATAAGCAAACACACTATCTACTAGACTACGGCGACTTCAAATCACTATCTATCTTTATCACTATCTTTTGCACGAATTATACTTTCAAGTTATCTGATTGTGCTGTATAATTAAAGGGTTTTTGCTAACGGTTTCGTTTTCCCAGTAAATAATTAAATTTCGAATATATATCCGAGTATTTAATGGACAAAGGAGAGATATTGTCTACACTTGGAGAGTTTTTCATTTCAACACAACCCTTCAGTCAGGATTACGATCTAGCTTCTCGCACCACTTATGTTGTGTGTGTGTGTTAATTTTTATTCACGAGTGGCCGAACCTATAGTTTAAAGCAGTGATCGGCGCAAAGAGGTCACGATTAAACTGTGACTGAAAGTTGTTAGTAATATTTTAAATAAATAAAATAAATTTGTGTTCAGTTGTAATTAAAATTCTTTATTATTAGCACAATTCTCGATGCCACTGTTAGCAACTTGATGTAAACAACAACAATTGCTTTTCTTTGTTATTACTCTCTTTATACCCCTAGCATAAACAATAACAATCACTAAACAATTATTCGACAGATCTTTGTAACGGAGATCTTCAAACCACGATTACTCTCTTCAAACACACTGTGTCTTCACACAAGACTGACTGAAGTTTTACCGACTCGTTGACTACTTTGCCTTGCCTTTTATATGGCAACGTAAACAATCTGATGAATGTTCTTGAAGGCGAATGTTCGTGGCTTCGCCTGCTCGAGATCTCTATTAATGTAAACTTCGTTATTTTATGGTGGTTCTTTGTGTATTTGGTTTACATTTATTTTTGCAGTGTTTGTTGTTGTATTTTTGTTTACTTGTTTAGCATTTTTTATGCTGTTGTTTGCTGTTGTATTTTTGTTTATAATTTTAGTGTTAAGCGATGTAAAAGCATTGAATCGTGGCCTTATATCTAATAATCCAACACATTACCTACTAGACTACGGCGACTACATCTCAATATCTGTTTTTATTTAAACGTTTCCGTTTTAAGTCTATATCGAAATCAATACAAGCAGTTTGTTTACACGAGTTTTATAATAAAAATTTAGCCTATAGACGTACATATTATTCTGCTTTCAATTTTCATAAGAGCGTAAAGCCTAGGTCACAAAGCATCTAGTAAAGCAGGATTTACTGCAACAGATATGTATTAGTGAAGAATTGTGCTGCTAATTATCATTGTTTAAGCGCCTATCGTCTATAAGCTACTAAGCTTGATTTTTTATTTGTTTTTTTTTTTTAATTTCAAACACTTTGTCATTAAATTCTCTGCGCTAATTATTCATCTTTTTTAATTTTTTTTTGTTTGTTTTTTGTCTCACAATTTATTGCTCATTTTCATTTTGGTTGAAGAGTAAATACTTGAAACTTTTTCTTACTGTTTTTATTAACAACTTTGTAGAACAAAACGTAGACGAAGAAGCACAAGTAGATAAAGAAATAAAAACTATATTCCGTTTTAATTAATTCATGAGGCTCTCTTCGTAAGTAAAATGAACACAACTTATGTTAGGCCAGGCCAGGCCACATTTTCTTTCACATTTAACCTAGAAAAATAGCGAAAAAGCAAATTTCTTTTTTTTTATGCTATTTTTTCACTTGAGTTATTTAAGTCAAGTGCAGTTTAGCAAATGAATTCAACATTCATCCAATCCGCCCACCACTACCCGCCACCCAACTTTTCCAGTTTGCACAACACCCACACGCAAGGAAAGAGAAAAAAACCTCATTTAGAATATATTTTAAATAGAAAAATAAAATGCGAGGGGGGGGAGGGGAGAGGTGGGGATAAATGAATATTAAAAGCAAGCAGCAGCAGCAACAACCGCGGTGGCATCAGCATTTGTTTTCTTATTTCAATTAAATTGCCTCCCGGATAAAATTTTATCTTCTGTTGACTTTAGACGGCATGGCATGGCACATTATTTTCCTTCTCTATGAATAATTATTTTAATATTTGAAATTTTCTTTTCTTCTTTTGTTTTCGTTTGAAAAGTTCAATGCCATTATTATTATTATTATTAGTGGCCCCGACCATTTAACGCCCCCCATATTTCTCTTCTTCGCCTCATGGCTCATATCAAAAGGCGATTATTCAAATTTAGTCATTAACATTCTTTAACTTTAACTAACTATTGGCAAAAAGAAAAAGAAATTTTATTTGAAAAGTTCTTCTCATTCGATTTATTATCAAAAAGTAAAGGCTAAGTTGGCTCTTACAACTAAGGCGTGTGCCGCCTAACCGCCTTTCCCTCCTTCCTCTGTGAGATGAAAATTTTCAAATTGTATTAAAAAAAATTCTTCATCAACTTTAGAGAGTTTGTAATTGCAAGCGAAAGTTTAATTAAATTTTAAATTATGGCTTCCTTTTTGAAGAGTTCTTAATGGATTGAAAATTTAATCGAAAATATTGATGACTTCCACAGAAAAGTCAAAGAATCCTTTGCTTCAGGTATGGTTTTGGCTTCTACTCATGGGAAGATAGATATTTATTTTCTGCGTCACAGACAGCAAACCAATTTCACATAAACTTTGTTTATAGCAAGGATTTCCACTGTAATGCCTTTAGGGATGGTGCCCCATGAGAAAAACAACTTTCGCTAATGACTTTCATCACTTTACGTACTTTCAATGCACTTTTTGTTATAGTAACCCGAAACACATCACCATGTTTTGTATTTATTAATTACCAATACAATTGTAAGTTACATACATACATACATGCGTACATAATTGGTCATTACAGTCCTTCATTCAGGATTACGACCTAACTTCTCACACTATTTATGTTGTGTTTGATAATTTTATACATGAGTGGCGCGGAACATACAGTTTAAAGTCGATGACGAACTTCAAATTTTTAAAACACTTTTCATGGCAATTTTATTTCACTGTATAGAGTTTTTGCCAGAAATCTGTTGAGAGGAAGTCGCCGAAGAAATATTTTTTCGTGTTTTCGTTTATGATGTCTGACCTGGGATTTGAACCGTGGCCTTACTTCTAATACGCCAACACACTACCTACTGGACTACGACGACTTCTGACTTTTCTCGGCCTTTCACCTTTTTTTCGAACCTAAGGCATACAGTCGTACAAAATTTAATTGATCTGGGAACTAAAAGTATTAAGGCACTTAGACAGACTTTGGTGGGTTTACAGAGTAAACGATTCGCTTCAAACTTATTCAGAATCATATTTATAAACCTTATGGCGGTTGTAAAGGGATACAGACTCCCATGCAAAGAAGAGGAGCACCCATGCCATGTGATTTTATTAATCATGCTGCCCTAAATAAGTGTACGTTCACAGACCCCCTTTTATATGCATTTAAATAGACTTTGATGTACTGCGCTTTACATCAGAATTTAATTAAATTTTTGGTTCGATATTTTTTTTCATTCCATTGTCCCTCTTCAGAACATATGCCGCTAAACATCTTTATTTTACACGATCTTACTTAATTCGCAAATACAAACCTTTAGTCAAGATTACAACCTAGCTTCTCACACCACTTATGTCGTGTGTGTTAATTTTATACATGAGTACCATGACCTACAGTTTAATGTTGACTTCGAATAGACAGATTTGAGAAACTTTTTTCTGGAAATTTTTTCCTCAGCGTTTTTTGCCAGAAGACTGCTGCCAGGAAGTATGATCTGGCGTTTGAATTACGAGCTCTCTCCTAACAAGCCCAAATGCTACCGACTAGACTTCTTTTATGGAGTTCTTTTCATTTGTCTGAACGAAATCTCAAATCTTCGTAAAATGTGATGTCGCTTGATAGAAAATGAAATGAAAGACGTATTCTGAACTTAATCAAGATCAACCTGACAAAATCGGGCAGATGTTGTACAGCTGTTATTGGCGCCTTATGCTCTAATCAGAGTTAAGAAAAGAAAATGCATACATTGTTGTGTGAGAACGCTCTGTAATTACAGAGTACTACAAATGTTTCGTAACGACACAGGACATTCGTATGCTCTGGACGAAGAGTTCGGACAAGAGCCACATTAACATATTCCGTCAAAGGAGACCTCCAGTCCAAATTTTGTCAATTGTGGATACTGCCGACAATATCTCGAAATCAGAAGATAATGAAGGAGAATATTTTTGAACAAGCTGAAGTTTGTATCGACCTATAATATCCGAAAATGATTATTGTTGGTCTTTTAGCTCAAACTTGTTGTGGGTCTGTTTTAGGTTTTCTTTATGTCTATTTCGAATCCAACATTACTTGGTAATTTTTGCAGATATAAGCAATAAGTCTAGTTCCTTTACATGATGAGAATATATTTGATGGAATGTGCCTTTTCTATTGATATTCTGAATATTTTGGAATGCCAAATATAGTCGCTGGATCTGCTAATTTTTTCCCCCAAACAGTGATTCAAATTCTACCATCTATTCCAACTGATATTAATTCCGTATTTTTTATATCAGAAGTCAACAACCTCTTGACCTTGTTTACACTTTAAGGCCACAAAAGTTTAGTCAGTTTGGATTAGTCAATTGGTAGCCATCTTCTGAACATTTACGAGCGCAACACGATATACTTGAATTCTATTTTTGTAAATATCGTCGAAAACATTTCTACATATTTCCATAATTTTTTTCTATTTTTTCCATTTTTTTCGTGTTTATTTCACGTAAACAGCCATTCATTTAAATAGCTTACTGGCTGGCTGGCTGGCTGTCTGTCTGACTGCATTACTGACAGATTCAGTGCCCTGATAGAATTTAAGTTGTCATCATCATTACCATGTCATGCCATGCCTTTCTTTCATTCTATGCCGTTCATTAATTATTTTCCCTGTTGTTTCGCTTTCGTTTTTTGTTTTCTGTTTTTTCATTGTCTTCACATACATACATATTTTATGCTTCCTTCCCATTTTTTATTAGAACTTTTCTTTTCCTTAATCTTCTTCTTCTTCCTCCTCTTTTTTTTTTGTGAATTTTGTTGGCGCAAAAAAGAATGTCAAAAAATACAGCGAAAAATAAAGTGGCAGTGGCAACAACAACACAATACTGTCGATTTCTACACTTGTTGCTGGCCCATTTCGCTTTTTCATTTTTGATTTTATTTATGAACGAAAGAAAGAAAATTCACTCGACGAATTCTAACACGTCTTATTACCACTACACTCACATTCACACACAGACATTTAGAAATTCATACTCACACCAAGAACTTTTTCACTCATTTTACATACCCACTCACATGGCCGTGTACACGTACGCGTACACACGTAAACATTTTTCATAATCATACACCGTAGGAGCCATAAACATTATCGTTATTATACTTGTGCCTACTTACTCTATACTCGGCTTTATTGACTTGGCCACTCGATCTCCACTACTTTCATCACTAATGATTAGGAGAGCTGTCATTAAGATATCCTTGATAATTTAAACACAACTCTGTTGGGTCCTTTGAGGACGAATATGGTGTTTTATAATATCTAGATTAACCAACATTGACAATGTTGGAATGCTTTACGGTATGATTGTTGAAATCTTGTCGAAATTTCAATTAAAAGCAGGCACGTTACCCTGATGATTGTATATCTACAAGGAGGAACGAACTTTTGTTTAAAACTTCTCATTCTGTCTCTTGGTAATCAAAGGCCCAGTAGTAAAAACCTTGACATTTCATCATAGATGGCATGTCCTTATTTCTTCCACATTATACATAACATACATATGTACATAATTGGTCAATACAAGTCTTTAGTTAGGATTACAACCTAGTTTCTCATACCACTTATGTTGTGTGCGTTAATTTTATACATGAGTGGCGATGGACCTACAATTTAAAGTCGATTCCGAACGACAAATTTTTAAGAAACTTTTCATAGCTAATTTTATTTTACTCGCAGAGTTTTTGCCAGATATCTGCTGAGAGCGAGATGACGAAAAAATATTTTTTTTTTATGTTTTTGTTTTGATGTCTGACCTGAGAATTGAACCGTGGCCTTACGTCTAATAAGCCAACACACACCTACTAGACTACGGCGACTACACTCCCGTATCACTTTCAGCATTATTCAATGAGTTTGATCTTTAAATTTGACATCATAACCATATACTCATGGTCCTTCAACACTTTTTACTGGTTGGCAGATCTTGCTTAACAAGAGACAAAGTTGATTAGAAGCTTCTTTAATGGTGTGCCTTAAAATTTGTCTTTGCCATCCGCCTGGTATAATAATTTCGCGAAAAATACTTCTATGTATCTTTTTAAATATACATACGCTAAAATAGAAGCTGATTAGATCTATAATCTGTCCATTGTAATAGAACTGTCTATAGAATGGGTTACTCCTCTGTATCTACAATTCAGTCATTTTAAGAAATCTTTCGAAACCATCAAATGTACTGCGATATGGAAAGCATTGGGAAGGAGAAAACTACCTTACAATGTTCCCAGAATGTAGAGTACTCTTAAACTGTTAATTTTCGTTCTGGTTTTGGATAATGCGGAAAATATTTGCCTACTCTCCCACAAGTTTTCTTATACGTCCGCCTAATTAGAATATTTGAAAATATTAGCGAGCAATCTGAGCCTTGAAATAAGACCACCGAAGCCATAGTCATACCCCATAGTTTCTACTATATAGTAGAGTCAATAGATCGATAACGAATGGCAGAATGTTTGAAACAGATACAAACAACAGGCTCAACAAAAGCGGAGCAGAATGATGGCGACAATTAGTATTGAGAAGTTATACAAGGTCAGGCGTAGGGTCTACTCAATCGTAAAGAAGTAAAACCTGACTGGTAGTGCATACATTCGCTCAAAAACTAACTGGTATTCGAAAATAAGTACCACAGTAAGCAAACGACTTAAATTGAGAAGTGATGTTTCAGGCTGTACTTTAGATGCTTTACATAAGAAGGCTTAAAAATATCCGCAGCTAATCTTGTGAGACGAAAATGCCTCCAAATGTAGACTAGGCTGGCGATATTTGTCTTTTATCCATTAAACCCTTGGATTTGCATTCGAAATTTAATTATTTAATGCCCTCTCAGCTGGAAAAACTAAAGCGTTAGCAAAGAGGTCTTGTAGAGCACAATCCGGCAATTTAAAAGTATAATTCGTGCAGACGGTAGACGGTAAATCGAACACTCAGTTTAGAAATGGATTCGACGTATAAGTCAACCAATGGCTAAAGTGAAAATTTGCATCCGGTGCCCTGGTAGTGTAGAGGATAGTTTGCTAGAATTTCAGCGTGATTAGTCGTGGGTTCGAGTCCTACCGAGCTGATATATGCTCGCATATAGGCATTGACAACCTATATTTTCGATACAATACAGAGGAGGAAATGTACTGGACAACCAGGGAAACACATTGACAAACCTCGGATTGAACTGTTAGGTATGTGAAAACGTTTATTAATTGTTTTCTCTCTCTCTCGTCTTCTTGCCTGAAATTGTTACTGTGTAGTGTGTACATGACTTCACTATTGCCACCTGTGGCATTTTTAATCTCATGCTCGTGGTAGGATTTCGTTTTTGTTTTTGTTCATTTTCATTTCAAGTTAAACGCACATCTCTGGCAAAAATTTTGAATAGAAAATAAAAATAAAATAGACAAACAAAAAATCATAAGAAATAAATGAATATAAGCGACGTAAAGAAATGCGAAACGTATAGCAAAAGAAAAGAAAAGCTTTCTAAGCGAATATTTTCCACTTGAGTTTGTTTTTTTTTTTTTTTTTGATTTTTATTTTTAATTTTATTTTTATATATTTTTTTGTTGTTGTTTTTTGTTATTGTACAACATTTTCATTTGAGAAAAATTTTTTTTATATAATCAAACTTAAATGAAAGAATGAAAGAACGTTCGCATGATTTTGAAATTAAAAAAATTAATTTTTTTTAAAGTTATTTAAGACTTACACCAGAAAACCGCAACATAATCCTTTTCGGCCAATAATTTTTCCAATTGCTTGGCATTGACTTCTTCAATAACGGCTTCAGGCTCAATGGGGGCAGAGGTGGCGGCAGGGCCAGCAGAATTACCGCTGGGTTTCTTGTTAGCACAGTTTACATTTTCGGGAAGGCTCAGCACACATAGCGAACAAATTAACAAAGTCAGCGTGAATTTTAAACGCGGAAAATGCATTTTTTTTTATTTGAAATTTAATTTCTTTTTAATTTAATTTTAATTTTTTTCTTAATTTTTATTAAAAATTCACAAGTCGAAATTCATCGGCGAAAAGTTGTGAGAAATGAAGAAGAAAAAAAAAGCGAAAAATTCGAAACTTAACAACGACTGGGAGGGAATGAGAAATAAAATGAAATAAAAATAAAAACTATAAAAGTAAGGAGAAAAAGAAAAAGAAAGAAAAAAAGATTTGATTTTTTTTTTATAAAAATTTTTCTTTAAATTTTTGTTGGTTTTTTTGTTTTTTTTAATAAAAATTTATTTTAATTATCAGCACTGTAGACAATCACTTGAGAATAATTTTTTTTTAATTAATTTTTCTTTTTAAATTTTTAATTTTCCATTTGAATTTTTTTTTAATTTTTTGATTTTTGAATTTTTTTAAAGGTTTTTAAACAAAAATTTTTTTTAAAATTTTTCTCTTCAAATTAAACGTTTTTTAAATACAGATACATATACAATATATATATGGACTGATCTATCTATCTATACACGTTCGTCTAACGTCTATCTTTATAACATGTAGATGTGTATGTGTATGTATATCTAGTATATATTTTTAGAATCGAAAACAGAAAAATATTCAAATTCAAATTCAAATTATATGTATATCTGGTAGATGTAGTCTTCTTCTCTGTATATATATATATATATATATATATATATGTATATATATCTATATATTGTATATATATTATATATGTAGCTGTAGTTGATATTCACAATTTAATTCCGCGGACTATTAAATCGTTTTATTTTATTTTTTGTTGAAATTTTTTTTTATTTTTTATTTTTTTGTTCTACTCCGTGCAGAGGTCCGCTCGCAACTGAAATATTTTTTAAAGAAAATTCAAAATTTTTGAAAACTTCTGCTTTGTTTTTCGCTTTCTGTCAAGCTTTTTGTGACAGATTCGTTGGTGAAAAGATGTTACATTTTCAAAATCCATATACGTTTTCGAATATCGAACTGGGCGCTATTGAGTATGCGCCAGTTAATCAAAATTTCGAAAAAAATTAAATTTTTATTGTTTATACAACATAAACAATTAAAATTCAATATTAAGCACGGACATAGACATTCAGAACATTAAGAACATTAAAAGGCACACAATACAAGATAAACACAAAAATAATGTAAATAATCACAGAAGCAAACAATGCAATTGGAAGTGGGTTAGGAATGCCGAGGAATACGAAAATAATAGAAATGTGTAGAAAAAATATCAAGATTTTTTGTTTTGTTTATAAACAAAAACTTATGAACGTGCACGATCGATGTTATTGCATATAAAAATGCTTGAAATCGATTACAATAACAATAAAGAAATATCAACAAAAGTGAAGTAAAAAATAACAGAAATTTCATTCACAAAAGTGTGTAAATGACTTCATGACTTTCAATACAACTACAGTCAACCCTCCTATAACGCGGTAAGTGTGTATCACGTTCTATGGAAACCCGAAACTAAACAGGCTTATATGTAGCGTGTTCTATGGAAACCGTCTGCCGTGTTGCCCAGCTATAAGAAACTCGGAATTAGTACAAATCACATTATTCGTACCGCGTTGTATGGAGGCCAAGAATTACAAAAGACAAGATAAATTATAAATTATTGTTACGTTTTTACCTTTTAAAAACTTTTGAAATTTGAGCTCGTCGATTGCAAATAAATTAAAAATAAATTTGTGTTCAGTTTTAATTAAAATTCCACTTCACAACTTTATGTAAACAACAGCAATTGCCTTTTTTGTTATTCCTCCTTTTATTCCCTTTGCATAAATAATAATAATTACTAGACACTTATTCGACAGATTTTTGTAACGGAGATGTTCAAACCACGATTACTCTCTTCGAACACACCACGTCTTCACACACGACTGACTGAACTTCACTAACTCAATCGCCTGCTTTGCCTTGCCTTTTAAATGACAGTGTAAACAGTCTGAACAGTGTTCTTGTAGACGAATGTTCATGATTTCGCCTTCTCGAAATCTCTATAAACGTAAAAATCTTTGTTTACATTTATTATTATAATGTTGTTTGTGTATTTTGTTTACATTTATTCTTGTAGTTTTGTTTGTGTATTTTTGCTTACTTGTTTATCATTTTTTATGCTGGTGTTTGTTGTTATATGAAGCAGTACGATAATTTGTAAACAGGTTTGCTTACTGCATTGTTTCGGTTTTGTAGCTTTTGCTCATAATTTTAATGTTAAGCGATGTAATAGCAAAACACCAATATCTAGATTCTTCATTTTCGTAACATTATTTTTATTGAATTAAAGAGTACATATAAGGATTGATAAGAAAAAATTACCCCAACGGAAACTTCATAGTATATTCAATATTATTTTCGTAAGGAATGATTAGCCGAACGTTTACGTTCCTTTAAGTTCGTAAACGTTCAGCAAATTCTATCTTAACATAGAGAAGCAATTATGTCTTCGAACAAGTATTGCGAAAGTGTTTCCAACTGCCTTTGAAAGGATATGCCAACGAGTGCAATAATTGCGAGCTCGTTGATGCGAGTTTTCATTGAAAATAAACATGAAACGAATGATGGATGAAACATCGTGTTGACTGCCAGTTACAAACTCTAATAACCTCAAGTCTAATAATTTGTCTAGAATTTCTTCCTGTCATGCGTTGTGTGATATTGGAAAAGACTGTGCTAAGCCGTTGGCAGTTGTTACTTACAAGCAGTAGCTGTGAGTTGCTTTTGCAATCAGGAAGCTTAACTTATGCCTTCCCAGGGATCTCCCTCTGATCATAAAAAGGAACTGAAATTTTTTCAAACACTTTCGAAAATAACACATAATACATTTTAATTTTCTTTATTTCTTCATGTAGAATAACAAAGTAATAAAAATATAAAAATAAAATAGGAAATTAATAATAAATTTACAATATTATGTATATATAGTATATACAGATCGTTTTATATATCACTTCAAATAAATACAAACGATAAGATGTCATGTAAGCTGGCTTCGAAAGCCCTCCCCACCACTAATAGTGTTCCTGACGATTTGGTTCAATGGTAACACGAGCATACGGACTACCAGCACCCACCTTGCGACGCATGGTAACACCACCATGTGGTCTCAGGCCAATAACCAGAAAATAAATACCCACTGAACACAAAGCTATCAAAGCCAAGACTATAATGCCATAAACCCAACGGGGAAAACGTTCACAACTGAAATCATTGGCATTGGCGCTACTCAATGTAATGCCACGCAAACGCGAGGGCTTAAAACAACGGCCATTGGTTTCGATGCGTAACTCTTTCAGCCAAACTAGATTGCAATCGCAATGTAACGGCACACCGTTAAGATCCAAGGTGACCAATTGGAAGAATATCGGTGACAAAGTGCTATTGAAACCACGCAAGCCACAGCCACGAAATATCATCGTATGCAGGCGTGGTGAGCGTGTGGCATTTAAACCAAAAGCGTATTCGTCGATATTTGTTAGCAAGCGGCTATTCAGAAAACTGATTTTCTCTATGACCACCAAAGGCACCAATGAATTCTCCTCTATGGATCTTAAACGCGGCATATCTTCCATATACAGTTCGTGTATATGCGTCAAACGTTGTGTGTCACTTTCTAAGAGAGACTCAAAAAGATTTTCACTCAAATCCAATTTCTCCAAGGCCTGTGGCAAATATTGTGGTACTTTTTTCAGTAAATTGCGTCTCAAATCCAATTCTTTTAGAGGCGCTTTCACAGGCAACACTATATTGTTGAGACTGCATGCTCTCAACTTCAAAGTACTTAGTTTGGTATTCACACCATAGGTTTGATAGAAATCCAACTCTTGTATGCCTTCAGTTTGATTGAGATGACGATTCCAGGACAGATCCATAGACTCGACCATTTGCAAAGGCAAGAATATTTGAAACGCCAAATTGTGGAGATTATTATGAGCCAAATCCAACACTTGCAAGTGGGCCAAATCGCTAAAGGCATACGGCTCAATGGTTTGTATGCTATTCCAGCTCAAGTATAACTCACGTAAATTGGAAATTTTTGCAAAATTCTTCGACACTATACGGGAAATATTGTTGTGCATGACGTTTAGTAGCGTTAAACTATCACTTGATAGTTTGGGTACCCTTTCCAATTGATTCCAGGTTAGATCCAAACGATCGGCATACAAAGGCAGATCCGCGGAAAAGTCTGCCGTTAATAATCCCTTAAAACTGCAATCGATTGTGAGAGAGCGCAGGCCCCAGGGTGGAGAGTTTTCACTTATGCACTCGCATGATTTGCGTGTATTCTTATGCAATTCCGGATAGCAAAACAAATCCACTTCGCTGGCTTCAATGGCTTCTGAGGAAATTTCCGTGCATAAGGTATGAACCACAACAGCCGCTATTATTAGCCATGATTTCAAATTAGTCACAGACATTCTTTCTCTACCTCTTTCTCTACGCTGTATGTACTTTGTACGTTCGTATAAAACTTTTTTATCTGCGTCTTTAATTGTATTTTTTCAATGAGACATAACAACGCTTTGAATTCTTTTCACTTGAAATGTTAAATCAATACTGGAACTGTTTCAATATGTTTGCGGGCATGCAGTTATTGTAGCTGAATGCCTACGCTATCTTATCTTTGAGGTAAACGCGTAGCTGATAAAAGTTATTCTATTCGTTTACCTTCCAGCCAGTAATTCTATCCCAATTGGAAACTTAGCAGTGAGTTTAACGGCTTGCTTCAGTCCATAATAGTCGTCGGTAAACAATTCTTTTATTTATTCGATTAGAAGAGGTTTTGCATTTGGGAAGGGAAAGCTTTGTGGCGTCCGTTTAGCGTTTATCTTGACCTGAAATTTTTATCGAAAAATTCTTTTTTCTTTTCGTATAAAAAATACTTTGATATTGAAGCCCTTTTGTTAAGGGTTTTCTACTTATGCCTACGAGTTTTTCAATCGTCGAAGCATTTTTCGTTTGGAATTTAACTCTTTAGTGATGTTTTTCAATGTTTTTTCAATTCTTGTAAATATCCGTTCCCATAACGACTCTCTTCAGTTATGAGAACACTTAAAGAAACACTTTCAACAAAAAGAACGTGGTGCCTCACGTATATTTGTGGTCCATTCTGACTAACGTTGAGTATAGACTGCGGTTCTATAAACTGAGTTTCAAGGGTTTTGTTTTTGAAGTTGCCGTCGTCTAGAAGGTAGTGTGTTAGACGTGAGATCTCGGTTTAAACCCCAGATCAGACCTTAAAATGAAACACTTTTCCAATCCTCATTCGACAAAAAAATGGCCTCTATGTGTTAAGGCAGAATTTGCCGAACGCTTACGTAACGTAAAGCAAGGTAAACGTTCGGCTAATTCTGCCTTAGGAAAATAATGTCGAATATACTTTGAAGTCGTCAGAGTCTAGTAGGTAGTGTGTTGGTCTATTAGATGTGAGGTCTCGGTTCAAACCCCAGATCAGATATCAAAATGAAACACTTTCCCAATCCTTATTCGACGAAATAAGGGCCTCTATGTGCTAAGGCAGAATTAGCCGAACGTTTACGTTCCTTTACGTTACGTAACCGTTCGCAAATTCTGCCTTAGGAAAATAAAGTCGAATATAGTTTGAAGCCGTCGTAGTCTAGTGGGTAGTGTGTTGGCTTATTAGACGTCAGACGTCTCCAACGAAACGAAAATATGAAAACAAATATTTCTTCGCATACTTCCTCTCAGCAGATTTCTGCCAAAATTCTGACTGAAATAAAATTGCCATGAAAAATGTCTCAAAAATCTGCAGCTTGGAATCGACTTTCAACTGTAGGTTCCGTCACCAATCATGTATAAAATTAACACACACAGCATTAGTGGTATGAAAACCTAGGTCGTAATACTAGCTAAATGGTTGTAATGACCAATTATGTATGTTTAAGGGTTTTCTGTGTAATAGGCCTGATTCTTCACACAACAAAGTTGTTAATTCTACTGATGCCATTGTCTTTTTGTGTCCTTAAACCAGGTGTTTGTGCACAGCCTTTTCCTTACTAGGCTTTTTCATCAGCTTGATTCAGATTTAAATTCATTATCTTACATTCAAAAGTTGCCACCAGTTATGCTTTATGTTTGGATCTTTTGAACTACCAATTGAGTAAACTTTGGTTCTCTTTAGGTAAGGTTAGGTCCGAATTGTATCCGGAAAAGTTATTTTTGCTTGTCATTAGAGATTACAAGCTGTAATCACACAATACGAGCGATTTGTAGTTGTATTGTATGTAGGTAGGTAGGTTGCAGTGGTAACTTTGATACCAAAAGCTTACTTGAGCACGGATAGCATCACGTTGTGATGCCACATGTAAACGCAATCTCTGTACTGACCAAGTTTCCCCTTGGGTTCTCTTAAAGAAAATGAAAATTTTGTTGAAAAGTGAACATTTTCCAAAATAAAACATCAATCGTTTTAAGAGACGTATGAGGCATTAAAAAATACAACAAAATACTGCCATTAAGACGGTAATATCTTTGAAAATGTTTTACATTTTAATCAACATAATATGGGTTTTAATTGAATACGAGGGATGTCACAAAAGTTTTTAATTTTCTAATTAAAAAAAAAACTCTGAAAAAAATCTACAGAGAGTCAACGAATTGTTAAACTCTCAACCAAGGACAAGCTTTCAAAGCCCGAGCACACTAACATCAGCAGAAACATAGGTTTTTAATTTTTTAATATATATAAAAATGAGTGTGTGTTTGATTGTAGGTTTGTATGTTTGTATGTTTGAAGTTTATAGACGACTAAACGGCTGAACCGATTTTCTTGAAATTTTCACAGTATCTTCCTGTATGTCTGGAAGGAGTTATAGGCTACTTTTTATGTTGATATTCCAAATGAGCGAGGGGCCATGCCCATGTATACTACATACTACATACTTAATATTTAATTGCATTTGAAATATATTACTCATACGCATAGTTACCCCTAAAGTATGCTATCTGTGACTCTTGATGTATAAAACCAAAGAAAATAAAGTATAAAGAATGAGAATTTTGGTATATTTTGGAATATTTTTCAAAAATATTTCACGACGCGGGAGGAAAGATAGAAGGGAAAGATAAAGAAACCAAGAGCGTAACAATGTTCTCAATTGTTCTCATCGTGCGTTTTTGTTGTTTGACTAATTTTTTATTTATTCTTCTGAAACAGTGTTGCCACGAAAGAAATTTTGTAACCAACATTTGTGAAAAAATCACCAAATAAGAAAAAATATAACCAAAATTAAACTCATAGACTTTTGTTTTATCCTAAATAAAGCATATTTTCATTGTCTAGAACGCTTTCGATTATAAGTACATTCACACACACTTATAGTAAGTTAGCTTTTTAATAACTGTTTTATGCAGTGTATTACAATAAATACATAATGCGACCTGTTTTGGGCAATAAAAAAAAATCAATTTTGGGCGGGACGAAGTTCGCTGGGTCGGCTAGTTTTTTAATACTTTACAGTCTACTAGAGGTGTCAAACTATCGATAGTAGCACTATCGATAGTTTTTGATAGTTCATAAAAATATATCGATATATCGAATCTAAACTATCAGTTCTTATAAAAAATATCGATATATCGGCGATACTATCGTAACACTATCGGAGTCTCTCAAATAATACATTTATGTATATACATATTTGAATTTAATAGGTTAAAATACTAAATAACGCATTTTGCATAAACAAAAATAAACAAAACCGAACTTTATTTCTTAGTTCAAAAATCAAAAAATTAAATATGAAGTATTTAAGATGAAGGGTCAGTCAACCATTAGTTCTTGCTTGTAAAAAGAAGCATATCTACGACATTTTCTTTTAATTCTGTACGTCTATCCGAAACTATTTGACCAGCTTTACTAAACATTCTTTTGGACATAGTCGAGGTAGCTGGGATACGCAAATACAAATACACAAAAGCAAGTATTTGCATCTCTTTCATATCACTTGAACGTGTCTGGAAATAAAATAATTGTTTTAGTGATAAATAAATAAATCTAAGTAGCACATGTTAGTCAGTTAATGTCTTTACTTCACTCTCCACTTTATAATAATACTGTGGGAATCACCAGTTTATAAATGCAAACAAGAAGTTAGTGGTGGAACATTTGAGGGGTGTGGAAACAAAGGCAGCAATCTCCACTTTGTTGAAACAAACTCAATCTCCAAATTTCAGTTCCCAAAAACTTCAGTGAGGATATGGTCGGCATATTTATCTTTTTCTTCTATACTAATTAACAAAAAAATTCATTATAAAATACAATTGTCTTTAAAAATACAAGTTTTTCCTATTAATTTCGAAAACTACAAAAGTGGAGATTGCTGCCTTTGTTTCCACACTCCTCAATTTACTATCGATAGTGGAAAAAAACTATCGGTAATAGTTAAATGTTTATATTTTGTAAAAAAAAAACATCGATAGTAACGAAAAATATAAACTATCGATACTATCGATAGTGCCATCGATATTTTGACACCCCTACAGTCTACCCTCGTGTTCGCAAGTAGACTGTGTATGAATAAAATCCTTTTTTAATTCAGCCATCAACAACAACAAAAAAAAAGAGCCAAGTATGACCTTAAAAACTTAAATACTCTTCAGAAATAAAATGTTGCACATAATGGTGGCATAATGCCATGCCACGCTGTTATGCTAGTACTTTTACAGTCATGCCATTAAACATATACACATACATACATACATGTATACATATATACATAGCAGTATGACAGTCGTCTTATCTTTCAGTTTAATTGAAAAAGATGTCGTTTCTTGATAACGAAGGACCAAAAAAACTGTGAAAAGGGAAACGGCAAACAAGTTGGTAAAAACGAAAGAACAGAACCTCTTTAAAATGACGATGACAATGCATGACACAAAATCTTATAAAACCAAGAGAATTTTCTGTGTTGAAAACTTGTTGAGGTTTTTCAGTCAAAAAATATTTCTTTTTTTTTGTAAATGAAAGGCAAGGAAAAGAAGAGAATGAAGAACCAAAAAAAAACACAAAAAGGACAAGAAATTGTACCCCAAAGACCTTTGATCTTTTAAAATGTCTTGAGAAACAAAGGCAAGAAAACAGAAATCATAATTCACTTACAAAAATACATACATACATATACGCGCGAGCAGAGAAACATACACACAAAAATATTTGTGGTTCTTTAGATGCCCATTTTTCACTACATTCCAAACACGTACTCACACTGATACATACACATATGTATGTATGTACATTCAGTGCAACACATACGCATTAACAGCGATAAACGAATACATTTACAATTTTATGTCTCAGTGTGTGTCTCTGTGTGTGTGTGTGTACCTTTGCGATAATATATGCGAGTATTTGTTAGTTGTAATGATGTTTTACAAAGTCATAACACGAAATTGCCATTTTAACATCATTTAAGTTAGTGTATGAGTGTAAATGTAAATACATACATATACACAGCGCCAGACATTCATACATATAATCACACATAAATTCTTATACACCCACTGTTGTTATACATTCACTCCGCCACCATACGAAAAACATTCATACACACACATGATGTTTGTGTCAAAAAGTTCTTAACTTAAACAACATGTTTTAATATCAAATGGCAACAACAGCGGCGACAAAAACAACAACAGCGACAACAACAACAGCGACAAGAATGTGTTGTATTTCGTTAAGAACATCTTAGTAGGCAGAGAGCATAAGTCTAAAGGGTGTTGGTAAGCCCATCTTACTTTTGTATTGCCTCGAGGTAAGAGGATAAATACTCGTACATAATCTCACATCCTTTCACTGTCACTCTCCCTCTCTCTCTCTCTCTCTCTCTCTCTCTCTCTGTGTGTTCAAACGCCCATAAAATACTTTGATAAATATTCATACTTAAATGTACTTCAAGCAGCTTAAACGACATAAAAGAACAGACAATTAAAGCATATTGTTATTGGGTGTGTATGCATGTATGTGTGCATGTGTGTCTTCATGATTTTATTCATTGCTCTAGAGAATGTTTTAATTTAAAAATACTCAGGACTAAACTAATATACTCCCGTGCTACTATTTTTTTTTTTGGACGGGAAAACCTTTTTCATTAATAGTTGAAGATTGTTGTTGTAGCAGTAGAGCCCACAGTCACAACAACAATCAATTTATTTATTTATTTCCAATAAAAACTACAACTACAACTCATACATATTGCAAATAGAGGATCCCACAAGGCATGTTAAAGAAAAGAATTCAAATCAATTTTGAATATTAAACACGTACGATTCGAAATAGAAAACCCCACGAACTTCTCTTGCCATCATACAAACAAAGAAACCATCAAATGAAAGTTTATTTATGAGTCCCCCACACACTCTCCTGCTTAAACACCCTCACTAAGACTCTCGCTCTCTCGCTCGTTCTCTTAATAACAATCTCTCCTCGTGTACACTATTCGATTCAATTTTATTTTATTTTTATTTCATTGCTTTGATTGTGATTGTGAATTGTGTCTCTCAATATGTACGTACGTACGTATTTATAGACGACACGCAGCATACATATTGAATTTGTTCGGCAATTCAAGCACGCATACAATTTAAATGAGACGTTAACAGTAACAACTACAAATGCAAATACAACAGCACACATGTATACTCTCTTAAATAAACGAAGTAAAACAAGCAACTTTAATGGTTAACCTTTAAGGAAATAAAACAAAAACAAAAACACGAAAAGCATTTTACAAGTGAAAGTGAAAAAATAAAACGAAGTTCAAATTTCACGTGCGTGTTGTTTACTCTCGTATATGTAACTAACACTCCCAAACAATGAGAGTAAATTTCCATAATATTCCAGGTGTATGAGTATAAACTCAAATAAATAGGAACAACAACAACAACACCAGCAAATAATAATAATTTTTCGCCTTGTTATTGTATCGATGGTATGCTGATGGCAATACCAATACCAGTACCGATGATAACGATGAGTATGATGATGAGGATAATGATGATGATGTCAATCGTAGTGTTGATGCTCTAGAAAAATAACAATAACAATAGTTTCATGAGCAACAACAGTAATCACAGCAACAGCAACAAAAACAACAATAAAGTTAGCATATAAAGAGAGCTTGAATATGCGCATTTTTAACATCATCATCATCGTCATCGTCATCATCAATGATGAAAACTTATTTCACTTTCATTTTTTTCGTCTTCTTCTTCTATTTATACAGTACATGCGAGAGTCATTAGAAAGGCCGTTTAAATGATCGAAAAGAAGTAATTTTTATGGGAATAAATTCGTATTTTAAATTACAATAAAAAAAATTAATTTTTTAAAATCAATTCTCAGAATTTTTGTTTTAAAATTTCTTTCCTTAAGGGCATGTATTGTTTGCAATTTTATAAATGTAACCGTTATAAGCCAGCTTCCATCAATAAAGCCCCGATAAGCATGCTTTGTTTCACTTGAAAAAAAAGGAAACCTAACAGAGTTGTATATTCAACAAAGACGAAAAGTTAGCTCCTGAATAATGGCCGTCGTCACCGTAATCTAGTAGGTAGTGTGTTGGCTTATTAAACGTGAGGCCACGGTTCAACCCCCAGGTCAGGCAGCCCCATCTTCTTGCATATACTCTGAGAGTAAATAAAAATCTGCCATGAAAAGTTTCTCAAACAATCTGTCATTCGGAGTCGACTTTAAATTGTAGGTCCCGCCACTCATGTATAAAATTGACACACACACAACATAAGTGATGTGAGAACCTAGGTCGTAATCCTGACTGCCGGGTTGTAATAATCAATTATGCATGTTATATATATAACAGATATTCTGATTGGCTGCTAGAACAATAGGATTTCTATGCAAATTTGGCGAGAAATATTTTTTTCAGTTATGAAGATCCTTTTCTCACTTAATTGTTAAGTAAGTAGCAAAATGGTGACCTTTGGGTTTCGGAGAATCCAAAAGTCATTGTAAAATTGCTATTGTATTCGAAAAAAGTGAATATTTGATGTGCAGTATTATCTTGGGCATGTATTTTTCCGATAATGATTCTGGAAGAAACGTTGCTGATATTTCGGAGCCATATGGCCAGTATGATAATTGCCTTTTTTTTGGTCTGCAATTGAAAATAATAAAGGGTCCGCCATCTAACGTTTTTTTTTCAACTAGTGCTTATTTCGCGAATGGTAACACTTAGCTCATGTCAGATTTGACAGATAATTAGTTTTATCCTTCTGCTGAACGAATATGGTTGTGTATACGCGTTTTCGCTTCGCTAAGTGGGCCTGTGATCGACTTACAAAAGATGCCGATTTTGGCAAAAAATCATCTTTTCAGATGAAGCTCATTATGATCTTGGCGGGTATGTAAACAAGCAAAATTGTCGCATTTGGGGCACAAAAAACCCGCGCGCATACATTGAAAAGCCGACGCACCCAAAACGAGTCACCGTTTGGTGCGGATTTTGGTCCAGAGGCATAATTGGGCCACTTTTCTTCAAAAATGAACAAGGTGTGGCCGTTACAGTCAATGGCGATCGTTATCTGGCCATGTTGAACGAATTTTTGTTCACAAAAATTGAAGAGGAGGATATTGGCAACATTTGGTTTCAACAGGACGGCGCTACATGCCACACAGCCGAAGCTACACTCGATGTTTTGTGCCTTGTTTTTCAAGATCGCATTATCAGCCGCAGGACTGATGTCGTTTGGCCACCTCGGCGCTGCGATTTGACACCGTTGGACTATTATTTGTGGGGTGCCGTCAAAGATAAGTGTTACGCAGACAAGCCAGACACAATTGGCGCTTTAAAGGACAATATTCGTGAAGCCACTGGTGAAATACAGCTGCACACAATCGATAATGAGCTTAAAATTGGACCGATCGTGTAGGCCACTGCATGGCCAGCCGAGGCAGCCATTTGAATGAATTTATTTTCCATTATTAATCGGAAGGATTGTACTTTCAAATAAAAAAAAAAAAATTGAGAAAATATTCAGTAGTTTTTTTTAAAGCAATTTCAAAAAAAAGTTATTTTGCTGACCCTTTACATTGGATAGTATGTGGGGTCTATAAAACGTCGTCACGAGGCTTAAAACATGACCGATTTTAATTTTATTGCACGAGCAGTTTTCAGAAACAATAATTTCGTGTTCTGAAAGCAACAGTCGGCCGCATTAACGCGAATGAATAGTCCTCTAACGTTGGAACATTTGGCAACGAACATTCGTCAAGTCATCGCTGAGATACGTAACGTTCGATTTTAATAGCAATTTCCGTTCTGAAAATGTTCACGTTCTCAAAACATCAGTCGGCTAACAAAAACAACTTTTCTAAAGCTGCCTTATTAAAGCGAATAGTCCTCTAGCGTTGCAGTATGTGGAAATGAACATTTGCCAAGTTGACGCCGAGATACCGGCCAAAATGTGAGAAAAGTAATCGATAACTTCCTTAAAAGGACCGTCTACTGCAACCAATCCAGAGGCGATCATTTAACACGTTGACTGCCGACTACGAGATAACTCGTAGATTGCGTTCCGTTCTAGGGTGCCAACTACGAATTATCTCGTACTCACTAAACCTGCAATTTTTGTGCAGCTACGAATAAAATCGTATTATATCCGTGCTAGTATCGACAAATGGCTTCCAGGAAAAGAACAAAAAGTCAATGTTGGCGTGCGTGGCCAGTTATCTGAAAATTGCCGCGACAGTCAACGTGTTAAATGACATTGCATTTCGTAGAGAGTGACAACGTAAGAGCATTTTAATGAAGCAAAAATTTCATTGCATGTTTGTTTTATGTTGTGTATGTTTTATTTAAGTTTACTTTTGAAACAGAGAAATGGATAACCCTTTAGTAGACACTGGCAAGTGTAAAATTGAATTGAAAGCGTGGTGGTATTCCACAAGAAATAATCAATTAAAATTTTACGTGTTTCTTTACAAACAAATTTTTCTTTTAATATAGAAAATGAAATAAGAATTTATTTCTCATTTATATTTTCATTAAGCATATGATTTTTTTATTTTATTTAAAAAAATCTGTTAAATAATTTAATTTTTCCATCACAGTTTCTATTACATCAGCACTAGACTGTAAATAAAGGTGCTCGTACTTGATTTTTGTTGTTACTGGTGCTGATGCTGATTCGGCTTAACAGTATATTTGAGAGTTGCAAAGTAAAGCATGTGATTGTATGCAGCCACTGTGTTTTATTTTTGTTGTTAGTGTGCCAGTGGCCTAGTGCCATGAATTTCGTTTGTATTTGAGTTTGTGCTCGTTTTATAAAGTCGAAAAGGAAATTAAAACTCTTGAATTTTTATACTCCAAAAAAAAAATCACAAACGAACATAACAAGAGCAGAAATACTCGGTTTTTGCTCGTTGGCGCTCTCTCTCTCTCACAAATACTTATGCATTCTAACATAAAATGAGCATCAACTGAAACCAAGTCAACATCATCAGTAGCATACTTTTTGTTGTTGTTTTTTTTTTGTTTTGGGGTTATTTGTTTGTGTTTACTGTGCAAATACATACATACACACACATATGAAAATAAATTTGAATTTTTCCCAATTGAAAAAACAACAACAACAAAATCCGTAACAAAAACAATAACAAAATGCAAAAGGAAGAAGAAGCAAAAAAGAAAGAAAAAATTGAAACGAAAGAAGAGGCATTGAAAAGTATTTGTCACGCACAAAACTCAATTCAGTCATCCTCCTGAGGCAAAAGCATCCAAACGTTTCCCTTCGAATATTACGGATAAAAACTAAATGAACGAGTCCGAACGAAAGTTTAAGCAAGCAAGCGAGCGAGCGTACAACTGAATATTTTTTTTCCACTTCAATCTGTGAAAAATAATTTTTCTGGGTTCACTCCATATTTTCACTTTCATTCGAGGCTCCTGTGTTGTGTTGCTCTTAATTTGTTTGATTGTATTGCCTTTTCTTGTTCTTTTTGTTGTTTTAAGGAAGAGTGAGTTCTCTATGGAAATGTGTTAATACCGTTCAAAGAGAAAATGTATGTGTGTGAGTTTTTTTTTTAGTGCTAAAAGCTACAAATCCCTGTAAGTAAAGAGGGGATTTTAGACGTCAAGTGATTTATGGTTTAATAAAATACCAACTGTAAGCAACTGACATTTGAAAAATTAAAGCGTATCAGACAGGATTTAAGTTTCTTATTGTTTTTCTTGTTATTTTTATGTTTTCTTTCTTTTTTTTTTTTGATAACAAATCACAAACATATGCTACAACAACTCTTTAGAAACTAAACTCAACTAAAAGGAGAAAAAAATTAAAGAAATGAACAAAGTTTTTAAAAATAAATTTTCAAATGAAAAGCAAAGAAAAAAACTAACGGTTAACGGTTATTGTCCTTAACACTTGTGTTGTTTGTGAAAGAGAGCAAAAGTCTTAGTGTGTCATGGAGTGCAATGTGTATGTATGTGTGTGTATGCATGGCTTTTAGACGTCATCATCACATTTTTGCTTTAAAATTTTAAGTTTTTTTTTTTTTGAATAATTTTTTTAACATCCAAATGTATGGCCTTGTAAACGAATTATCACAAGAGACCAACAGCAGAGACGACCCTTTTTCTTTGAACTGTTTTTAAAGGCTCTGCTTGCTTTACTATTCTGCTTTACTTTACTTTCAATAAGTTTAAGTTTTCTTGTGTCTCTAGAATGGCGAAAATAAAACACGTTGTTAACGCTGTAATATATTCATAACTTTCCACTTAAAAAGCCACGCATGAAAAGGTAAATTATGTAGAACAAGAATCGTTAAATAAAATTCAAAAGTGCAAAAAAAAATACTACAACAACAACAAGAAAATCATATTTTTGTATACAATAACAACAAATGAAAACTAAAGCAAAAAAACGAAACGAAAAGAAAAAAATATAATCCCCAGAGCCTTTTTAGAAGAAAAGTTCATTCCTTTTTTAAAAGATTCTTCTTAGTGAATAAGTAAGTGGGTGTAGGACATACATACCTATGTACATATGTGAGTGAGTGAGTGTGCATAACAAAAATATCGCTGAAAACAACAGAAACATACACATAAAAAGACTTTCTTGACATGGTTCAGTGATTTTTTGTGTTGAAAAGCAAAAAAAAAATTAAAAAGGAAAACAAACAAAAACAAAAGAAAACCCTTTCAACGTTACAACACAAAGCAACTGAAATGAAACGATGCCATCCGCAGCTTACACAAAACAAAACAGCAACAAAACAATTCCATAAATTAGTTTCTTAAGCTGCCAATACTTCTATACCCCCCGCACCAATCCTTTCCATACAGGACTCCTTTGCCTATTACGCGTATCGTATGGTGTGGCATTAAGCATGGCAAATCAAAACAAAAATTCACCATCAATAAAATGCTATCAAAATGTAATAAAAACCCCGAAATAAAAGGGAAATTTATAACTCCAATGTGCTCAATGTACAGCTAGAAATACTATCATGCCATGGCACCAGTAAAGTAAACCAAAAGCAGCTAAACTAAACCAAAAAAATTAATCCTACAATAGCATCTACAAGAACAACAAAAACAATAATAAAATAAATTGTAACCTTTTTTCTCTCTCATTTGTTTTTCTAAGCCAGTGTATGTTTATATGTGTAATGTAACTGTAAATGCGAGTGCTTGTGTGCGAATGTATGTGTAAGTCAATGATTGTATTCAAAAGAAAGTAACAAATTGAAAGAGAAATAAACAACAAAAAAAAAAAAACAAACGAAATAAAAATGGATTCAACGGTATTCAAATATAAATATCATTATCAACAGCAACAACAACAACAACATCAGCAATTATTGCAAAATCAGCAGAATCATTTGAGCAATAACAACAACAACAACAACAACAATAAAAATTCAATATTCATTTTGAATACAACAACCAACAATGTAAGTCCTTGGCACCTTCCACCTCTCCTCTCCTCCCCCACCACATCGCGTAAGCAATCGATAAAAATTATTTTTCTATTCATTTCCTACTTCGTTTCTACTTCATATTCATTCATTCTTTATGTAATTACAACTGTGAATATAACCAATTATGGCACCATAAAGATAACTGTTGTTACACCATTTCCATTTGAAATTTTGCTTTCACGAGTTAAAGGATGTGTGTGAAGATAGATTTTAAAATCTATCTCTCCATGTTAGCTAACAGAGCTCTGTTATGTTATTAACAGAACTAACAGAGCTCCGTTATGTTATTAACAGTACTAACAGAGCTCTGTTATGTTATTAACGGAACTCTGTTAAATAATTAATTTAAGACTGGGAAAGAAAAACAGGAAAAATTAATTAAATTCCCGGGTAAAATAAGAATAAACAAACAAAAGTTGATAAAAATAAGTCCTATAGTTAATCACTGTTACAAAATATTGCGTAATAACAACTACAATAAACAGATAATCACACATTTCGGTAAGCTATTGTACTCCGATAAATAAATCAATATTGTGTGAAAACAGGACTGAGGGGGCGGACAAAGTAAGTTGTTTTTAAAGCATTGTACGTCCCTTTAACTAATCCAATCGCCAGAACCATTAACAGCGCGCGATTTCATAGTAGATTTTGATATTTTCCCAGATTTCAGATTTCAAAATCCACTGAAGGTCCTTTTGTGGGAAAACAGGACTGATATGCATCATGGATATGATGCACATCATGGATATGATGCATGCATCATGGATATGATGCACATCATGGATATGATGCATGCATCATGGAAATGATGCACATCATGTATATGATGCATGCATCATGGAAATGATGCACATCATGGATATGATGCACATCATGGTTATGATGCATGCATCATGGTTATGATGCACATCATGGATATGATGCACATCATGGATATGATGCACATCATGGATATGATGCACATCATGGTTATGATGCATGCATCATGGATATGATGCACATCATGGATATGATGCACATCATGGATATGATGCATGCATCATGGATATGATGCACATCATGGATATGATGCACATCATGGTTATGATGCATGCATCATGGTTATGATGCACATCATGGTTATGATGCATGCATCATGGATATGATGCACATCATGGTTATGATGCACATCATGGAAATGATGCACATCATGGAAATGATGCACATCATGGATATGATGCATGCATCATGAATATGATGCACATCATGGATATGATGCACATCATGGATATGATGCATGCATCATGGATATGATGCACATCATGGTTATGATGCACATCATGGTGCATCATGCACATCATGGATATGATGCACATCATGGATATGATGCATGCATCATGGATATGATGCATGCATCATGGTTATGATGCACATCATGGATATGATGCATGCATCATGGATATGATGCACATCATGGATATGATGCACATCATGGTTATGATGCATGCATCATGGATATGATGCACATCATGGTTATGATGCATGCATCATGGATATGATGCACATCATGGATATGATGCATGCATCATGGATATGATGCACATCATGGATATGATGCACATCATGGATATGATGCACATCATGGATATGATGCATGCATCATGGATATGATGCACATCATGGATATGATGCATGCATCATGGATATGATGCACATCATGGATATGATGCATGCATCATGGAAATGATGCACATCATGGATATGATGCATGCATCATGGATATGATGCACATCATGGATATGATGCATGCATCATGGATATGATGCACATCATGGATATGATGCACATCATGGATATGATGCACATCATGGTTATGATGCATGCATCATGGAAATGATGCACATCATGGATATGATGCATGCATCATGGATATGATGCACATCATGGATATGATGCACATCATGGTTATGATGCACATCATGGATATGATGCACATCATGGATATGATGCATGCATCATGGATATGATGCACATCATGGTTATGATGCATGCATCATGGTTATGATGCATGCATCATGGATATGATGCACATCATGGTTATGATGCATGCATCATGGTTATGATGCACATCATGGATATGATGCACATCATGGATATGATGCACATCATGGATATGATGCATGCATCATGGAAATGATGCACATCATGGATATGATGCATGCATCATGGATATGATGCACATCATGGTTATGATGCACATCATGGTTATGATGCACATCATGGATATGATGCACATCATGGATATGATGCATGCATCATGGATATGATGCATGCATCATGGTTATGATGCACATCATGGATATGATGCATGCATCATGGATATGATGCACATCATGGATATGATGCACATCATGGTTATGATGCATGCATCATGGTTATGATGCACATCATGGTTATGATGCATGCATCATGGATATGATGCACATCATGGTTATGATGCACATCATGGAAATGATGCACATCATGGATATGATGCACATCATGGATATGATGTATGCATCATGGATATGGTGCACATCATGGATCATGGATATGATGCACATCATGGATATGATGCACATCATGGTTATGATGCATGCATCATGGTTATGATGCACATCATGGTTATGATGCATGCATCATGGATATGATGCACATCATGGTTATGATGCACATCATGGAAATGATGCACATCATGGATATGATGCACATCATGGATATGATGTATGCATCATGGATATGGTGCACATCATGGATCATGGATATGACGTACAATGCTTTAAAAACAACATTCATTGTCAGCCCATGTTGTCCTGTTTTCCCACAAAAGGACTTAGAGTGGATTTTAAAATCTGAAATCTGGGAAAATTTCAAAATCTACTATGAAATTGCGCGCTGTTAATGGTTCTGGCGATTGATTTAGTTAAAGGGACGTACAATGCTTTAAAAACAACATTCATTGTCAGCCCATGTTGTCCTGTTTTCCCACAAAAGGACTTAGAGTGGATTTTAAAATCTGAAATCTGGGAAAATTTCAAAATCTACTATGAAATTGCGCGCTGTTAATGGTTCTGGCGATTGAATTAGTTAAAGGGACGTACAATGCTTTAAAAACAGTTTACTTTGTCCGCCCATGTTGTCCTGTTTTCCCACACTATTGATTTTTCTATCGGATTACAATTCCTTTCGGAAATGTATGATTCTGTTAATTGTAGTTCTTATTTCGCATTATTTTGTAATTGTGATTAACTATAGGACTTGTTTTTATCATTTCTTCCTTTTTTTCTTATTTTACAAAGGAATTTAATTAATTTTTCCTCTTTTTGTTTTTCCCGCCCTTAAATTAATTGTTTAACAGAGTTCTGTGAGTAACATAACAGAGCTCTGTTAGTTCTATTAATAACATAACAGAGCTGTGTTAGCTAACATGAGAGATAGATTTTAAAATCTATCTTCACACACATAGTTAAAGGCAGTCTCATGTCAATAGTAGCTCTCGAAGAGGGTATGTTATCGTAAGTGATTTACTTGCTATCGTCAGTTTCCTTTTGTTTCAGAAGTTGTTGAATTTCTATGTTCTCAACTGCAATTTACTTGTGTGAGATCCATACATCGATTTTTTTTTTGCGATTCAAATAAGAACGCTTGTGGCCGGCCATTGGTTCTATTCAAGGAGTCTAATCCTTAACAATATAGAGAAGACTGCTCTTAACAATACTCGAGAAATTTAAAAAGAAATAATAGCTCTTTACTATTACGCTCTCCAGAGCTTCTATAGCCTATTTAGAGTACGAACTATCCCGTTGTCTTCTGGAAATAGCCATCAATCGCCAACTCTAGCTCTTCATTATTGACAAATCGGTAAATTGAGCTTTTTTGTCTTCTCTGAGTTCTGTTCACTTTTTTCTTTCGGCTACTTCCTATCAAAAGGTTAATAAATACAAATTGCCATGAAAATTTTCTTAAATCTGCCGTTCGGAGTCGACATTAGTATGCAGGGAAAATCCTTTAGAAGAATTCTCTTTACTTTTTGCATATTCCCATACCTAGAAGGAGTAGACATCACTCTTTATATTCGTAATTCTTACTTTAACTGTCACTTAAGTAGAATGGAAATGGTGTAAAATAAAATATTAATATTCATTCACATGTACCATATACATTTGCAGAAGCATTCAAAATAATAGCAAAAGAAATGAAAATAACGTCCTTTGACGTAGACCGTCGCTGTCTGGACCTATTTTTTGAGCGATTCAGTGTCCCACTTATCTGGGTCCCCGGGCATAGTAATATTCCGGGAAACAGTAGAGCTGACGAGCTCGCTACGGCTGGTGCACTGCTTGCGGAATCCTCTTCAATCGATTTGGGAATGCCAGTTCCCTTGGTCCAGTTGGCCATCGCGCGGAAATTCTTTCGAGACGCTAACCTATCCTGTTTCAATGAGGAATCCTGCTCTACCGCTAGGCTCTCTTGTCCCTCGATAGATAGAAGGCGCACTAACCAGTTACTTGGACTTGGTCATAACGTCATCTCGATCACAGTGTTATAGCAAGACACGCGGAAAGAATGCAGCTCCCATCTAACGACTTCTGCCGTTGGTGCAGATCCACCGAGGAAGAGGAGACTGTTTTCCACTTTCTTTCTCAATGCCCATCACATACGAGGTGCAGATATAGGTTATTTGGCTCTCCAATCCTTGTCGTTTATCAAACTTTCGGGCTGGTTTTATAGCATGGGATAGTCATGCTTTAAATGTGCAGCCCTTGCGTTTACCAACTTCTTCTTCTTCCCTTGTTTTTTAGGAACTTGGTCAGTACAGAGATTGCGTCCACCTATGACATCACAACGGGCCGCTATACGTGCTCAAGTGAGTTTTTGGTATCAAAGCTACCACTACACCTACCACCTACCTACATACATGCAATACAACTACAAATCACACGTATTGTGTGACTCGTGGCAACATACTGTTGAAACTACATGCTACTCTCCAGCTTGTGATCTTCAATTGCAACCCAATAAAACTTTTTCCGGATACAATGGCGATTCCATTAAGCATTTCCACTTGATTTCAATATTTTTTCCATAAAAAGAAGGAATCGCTTTCTAGCACTGCTATTATTTTGCTAGCAACTGTGTGCATGTACATGTTATACTCGCAAGTCGCATTTATCACGTTTCAAGCTTCGTGTGTAAATGTTTAACATTTATTGGCCTCATATATCATGTTGTAGGTTTTTTCATGGTATTTTTGTTGTTTTTGTTGTTGTTGTTGTTTTTTATTGTTTTTCTCATGAATTTCCATAGATTTTGCCAAACAATACGAAACTATTTTATTCGGATTTAAACGATAACAATAATGTCTTATCGGCATCATCAAACTCGAACAACAATGCTGCTGCGGCACCAGCATCATCATCATCGTCATCATCATCATCGTCGGTGTGGTCTTCTGCCTCGTCCACCATGTGTTCACCCGCTGCTCATGCCATACAGAAGCTATTCAATTGCAGCAGCAATAGTTTTAAATTGAATCAAGGAAATTACAGCGGAATTGAAACGAAATCATTTAAAACCAAATCTGAATTGCTTAAGAAAAAAACAAAATTTTGGAAATATTTAGAAGGCGAAGCCAACGATAAAAACAATCAACGCAGAATGCAAGAGAATACAACTAAGGATGCCAGCAAGGAGGGAAAGAAGAGGTATTATTAGAGATAATGATTGCAGAGAGTTTTTATTTCAATTTTAAATTCAATTTTATTTCTCTTCTTCCGTTTTGTTTGAAGTCTTAAATATAAAACGAAGTATTGGCTTAAGTCGTGTGAGAGCGATAATCAAAATAATCAGGATTTGGCGGAATTATTGGAATACTCATGCAGTTTATGTGACAATTGCCAGTGCATGGATTGCCAGGTAAGAAAGCCATTAAAGAGAAATGAAATGATAAAAATTAATTCCCCCGGTGTTTGTCTCCCACAGATTGCCTATTTCGATTGTGATAATTCCGATGATAGCAATTCTGAATATTCTTTCCATTTGAGTGCATACGAAGAGGATGAAGATGACCATGATGCCGATCATGATGAAAAAACGGAATTGAATTCAACTCAAGACAAATTATGCGATAATTTATTACACGTTTGCAATAGTGATTGTCCAGATGCCATGGATCCTATGCTCCAAAGTTGCCAATTATGCTTGCTAGCTGAAAGTGACTCCACTAGTCACCAGTAGCATAGCATTGCATAGACTTATGAATCCAAGAGACCATTTTAATCAAATCTTTTCAACTCTAATGCCAACAATAACAACAATTTAAAGTTTAACGTGCCAAAACCGAAATGCTTCAAAATCCAAAATCTTATTAAATTTTTAGGCTAAAAAAACAAAAACAAAATCAAATGCTAAAAATCTAATAAAATATTTATTGACGAATCGGAAGATGAAGAAGAGGAAGATAAATAACGAATATGAATACATAACTTATGTACTTATTTAAACGAAATTTAAACACAATTTAAAAATTATTCAGCAAGTGCTATTATAATTAAAATTTAATTAAAAATTAAAACCAAAAACAAAACAAAACAAAAAAAAAAATCATTTAAAAAATTATAAAAAAAAAGAAATCAAAAAAAAAAAATTTTGAAAGTTTAATAAAAATCAATCGAGTTCTTAAAAAGAAAGAAAGTGTTTTCGTAGTGATGGCTTAGAGGCTCTTAGCTGCTCTGTCTCAACAATAAAGGATGTGTGTAAAGATAAATTTGAATTTAGAAAACCAAAGACGCAAACCCTTACTTTTAGCAGCGCCACTTTTTGCTTCTAACACAGTAAACTTTGCTATTAACAGAGCACTGTTAACTGTTTAACAGTGGCAATAAGTGGATTAGTCTTCTACTTTTGTTGCAGACTATTGATATAAAAGATATAATTCTCATTATGATCATTATTATTTCGTGAATAAAAGTGTTGAAATGTAGAGGATGGCTGGTGGGGATAGCTCTCAAAATTATTCCAGCCATCTCACTACCACCGTTCGAAACAGGGCCCTCTGGACTACCATTTGCATATAGTCTGTATGGTGTACTATTTCTTAAATGTTCCAAAATGGCCACTGATCTTCTAGAGAATTTTCAAGCAAAAAATTCATATTTTCAAAGCCAATTTTCACAATACCTTTAGCAAATTCATATTTTCAAAGCCAATTTTCACATTACTATATCACTTTATATGTGACTATGTTGCTGATTATATCAAGAGGCCTTGGAACCTTCCTTTGCATATACTAGTATGATACTCATAGGCCTAGAGTATTTCCTAAAATTAGCTCCTAAACAAGTGGGCTTGTTCAGATGAATAGTGTTAAATAGCTAACAGTGGTCTGTTAAGGGCAAATTTGGCTCTGTTAACACCAAATGTGACGCTGCTAAAATTTATGGTTTGAGTCTTGGATTTTGAAATTTGAATTTATCTTTACACACATGAATAAAGGCTCATCTTTCTAACTGGTTTCACCGTATCAGTCATTGCTATGTCAAGTTAGGTATATGGTCACTGCTGTGTAGCTCAAGCGAACCATTTTAGGTTTGGAATACGATTTCCTTTCCATTGCTTTTGTACACTTTGCATACCATTACGTTCATCAGACTTGATTGATCGAAAAGGTTCGCTTTCTGGTGAAGTATTCCAACTCAATCCCTTTGCGATTTACTACTAAACTTTTCCTCAAAGCAAGTTGCATGCTATCAATGATACATACATACATAATTGGCTATTACAATCCCTCAGTTAGGATTACAACCTAGGTTTTCAAAGCATTTATGTAGGGTGTGTTAATTTTATACATGAGTGGTGGGAAGACCTACAGTTTTTTAAAGTCGATACCGAACTACAGATTTTTGAGAAACTTTTCATGGCAAATTTATTTCAATCTCAGAGTTTTTGCCAGAAATCTGCTGAGATTAACTCGCCGTAAAAATATTTGTTCATATTTCGCTTCGTGAGAGATATCTAAGCTGGGATTTGAATCGTGGCCTCATGTCCAATAAGCCATTACACTGCCTGCTAGACTAAGGCGATTTCAAAGTAATTGCAACATTATTTTCGTAAGGAAGGATTTGCCGAACGTTGCTAAAAATGAATTTATCTTACGTGAACGATCGGCTGATTCTACCTTAACACAGAGACATAACATTATGTCTTTGAATAGGGATTGCAAAAGTATTTTCAACTACCTTTGAGAGGATATGGCAACGAGTGCTAAAACTATTCTGCGGGCTTGGTTTTGTAATTTTTTCTTTGTGAAGATTGTTATGAAACGATTGATAGAAGCTCTAATAACTTAAAGTCTCTGATAATTTGTCTAGAAGTTCTTTATGTCAGGCTATGTGTGATATTATGACCTACTAGACTAAGGCGACTTGGCATGCTTGGTGAATGAAAAGAAATAATTCTAGTTCAGTGTTTAACCACTAAAACTTTCCTCAAAGAAAGTTGATTGCTGTCTTCTTTGAGAGTTTGAATTCTGTGTCGAGAGCCGACATCAAGGCTCTCCATAGATTCATTATTAGTTTGAGCTGGTTGAGAAGTGTTAGGGCTTCATTAGTGTAGTCGCACTCTTTCTTGTGTGTTTGTTGGTATGTGTATTTCCTCCGCTTCCTTATTCTACCTTTCCTACTTCCTTTTCTTTTGCCCTATATCCCCTGTTATACTCTCCCCTTTTAGGACGACTGGACCTCCGGGTACTGTATTTTTCTCAATCACGTCCTCTAACCTAAACCTTAAAGAGGTAAACTTGGAAAGAGGTTTCATTTTTATTTTAGATTTTCAAGTTTTTAATACGTTTTGCTAATATTTTTCCGCAAATAAAAAGAAAAAAAAAAAAGAATTCCATCGACATTATTATTCTCTCGGATACTTCCTACAATTAAATTATCATTCCATTCCACTTTATCTGGTGTCATCTTCAATTTTCAATGTGCCCGTTAAGCCGCCAATCACTGCATCGCCTTTTGAGAATGTCACGACAACTTTTAAAGTACCACGAGGCATTTGATTTGGCCAAGAGTCGGTATTTAATTCAACATCCTTAATGTAATATTCACCAGCTGGCAAAGGACAAAGGCCATCATCACCAATAAAGGGCATATTTGTGTTTTCGCCATGGCTAAGGGATGGCTGCACGAATTCCTTGTAGAATTTCTTAAAACCTTCACACACTTGCGTTCTGGGCACATCCATTTGCATTTTCTTATAGTCACCATCACCATTGGGACTCGTATACATTTCCACCGTAAAGCCAAAGTTATCATCATCCATATCCTCTACAATTATGATAGAGCCATTAATGAAACGTTCACGCCCTACTACGCGTAATTGACTAAAATCAATCAGAGTCTCGGGATCACCCTCCATGGCAATCATCTCATCATTGGCCACCACATAATCCTGGGAGGACTGCTGCAAAAAGAAAAAAGAAAATTGAATTGAATTTGACAACAGATTTTTAAAAAGGAGAAAGAAAGTTACACCAGCACTGTTTGTGCACTGTAATAATAATCCCAGTAGAGTTATTAAAGCCACAGAGAATAACCGCATTGTATTGGTTTACACTACACCGCTTATAGGCCAGAAGTCAATTGTAATTTTTAATTTCAAAAAAATATTTTTTTCATTGAATTTCAAGCAATTGGTTGCTGGCTTTATATGCTGGTCTGACTGGTGGTTTAAATTGTAAAATTGTAAACTTATTTTGCAAACACGACAATTATTGTTTTTATTAATTAATTAGTTGAACATTTTCTAACTTCCGTTTTAAATTTACATCGTCATCATCATCGTCATCATCATCGTCATCATCATCATCATCATAAACTGTAGGCCTTGTATTTTTATTGTAATTTTTATAGTAACTTCGCCACAATAATGTCAAATTGAGTTGAAATACAAGCTTCCCACACAGTTGTAAATGTTATTACAACAATATCTTGTTAATTAACAAATTAGCGTGTTTATTTAATTAATTCGGCTTCAGTTGTAAAGGCGTCAGGGAGCTTCAAACCAGAGATCAGCAATTAATCGATTTTCCGCTACTCATAAAGCACTCATGATATTTTGAATATAAGTGAGTCAACAATATTGAAATTAACTCGTATGATTCATTTATACCCACTACAACGTTAATTTATAAGTACAGGTTGCAATGAGTACGCGTACAACGTTGACATCAAATTCATACCATTCGAAATATGTTTGATTCATAAGCCTACTCATTTATGTCGATTCACATAACTTTAGAAAAATGCTTCTTAGAATACTTAGAAATGATTCGAGTGACTCGAATCATTCATAAAAATGAAATGTTCCATGGTATTAAAATAAGTATCAGAAATTATGAGTATGATTCGATTTTACTCATCTTTTTGAATACTCATTGCTGATCTCTGCTTCAAACCCCTAATAGGTAGGATGTTTCAATTTTTGAAGACTTCATTGGCCAAAATAAATCTGTTCCCTTTGATTGTATTTTTAATTTGAAATAGTCCGCCGCCTCGAGATTGTTATAGATTTCGTCCAACCTGGCTTGAAGATCCCGACTGTAGGAAAGTCCTTTAGTGGTACCTTAAACGATGAAAGTCATGTGTTCCCCATATCAGACTCTACCTCCGCACTAACTGAAGGATACGCTGGTAGTATTATCATTGAAAAGCTTCCCTTGAGTTGCATATGTGGGGGCTCTGTTGAATTTAAGTCCGTTGCAGTGATACTTAGGACCAGAGCTAATAGAAGATGAGTCTGTTGGATTTAAGCCCGTTACAGTAATACTAAGAACCAGAGCTAATAGAAGACAAGTCTGACACGAGTTTCGCTAGGGGCATCGTGATATGAAAAATCAAGCGTCTAACTGGAGGTAAATTCTAAAATTTTTGAAAATAACGAAAATGATGACGGAAATCAGATAGTGGAGCAGATATTGGGCCTGTTCGTAAATTCATCACTGCGCTGCATAATATGATTATTTTGCGCTCACACTGCTAATCACATGTTGCTGATTTATTTGTTTGCATTTACGAACGAACAAACACTGTAGAAATGGACAAATTATTAATAAGTTTGATTTTTGAACTGGACGATAAAACAAAGGACAAAATATTGTTAAATGCACAAAAAAGTGTACTTTGTGCAAAAAAGAAGACATTTAAGGAAGAAAAAAAGAAACTTGTTGTTAAAACTCCCATTCTCTCTGTCTCACTCATTCAATGCATCAGCCATTTTTATGATTAGTGTTTTCGGTTTATTTGCGCATAATATGATTTAATGTTGCATTTACGAACACTTGACGTAAGCAGTGCTGCCAAGATTTGCATTTATGAACATGATGCGCATAATATGCAGCGCAGTAATGCATTTACGAACAGGCCCATTCAGTTCTTGAGGCCATGAAATTTGGATAAACTTTAGGGCTATTGTCAAGGCGAAAGTCTACGACGTCAAAAGCTATGTACATTGCTCTCTTCAACTTGGACTACATATTTTATATTTAGGCCTCCATTTTAACATTCATTCGTATGAGGTTATTTTGAAAATTTATGGGACTATCTGGGAAACCTATCTCAAGTAGACTGGATCCCCTGTCATGTGGGTGTTCACATTAAGTAGCAGTCAGATAAGTTTGCGAGGAGGATAGTTCCCACACCAGAATCTCTCTGTTGAATGGTGAGAGATCTTTAGAGAGGTATGCTCGGTGAAGAGAGGTTAAGATTCTCATCAACCCAAATAGGTTTGAGGCAATCTAAGGCACGATTTTTGTTTGTTAATTACAATGATTTGATGGTAAGGCTTGGCAGATTCTGCAGTCAGGAGAATGATTTATTTGTTCACATGCTTGTAGCTCCAGCAGTGATACTGGATACCAGAAGGACACATCGGAATGCGCATGCACACCGAAGTTTATTAGATCATCATGCTATCCATACAATAGCAGAGAAATGAAGTTGTAGTCGAGACAGATATTCCTCACGTTCTAAACAGGGTGCTTCTAATACAAATATTAACATCCCCATACTCATATTCCCAAAATCATATCGATAAGCAAACACGGACACTTCGATAGCTTCTGACGTCTGTCATCTCGTTTTCTAAAGTTTAAAAAGAAACTTTAAAAACAAAACAAACAAAAAAAAAATATTTTTTACATTTATTTTTGTATTTCAAAAAATGTCGAAAAAAGCCTTGAAATTGAATCGCAATGAGTACGTCAATCGGCGTTTTAAGGAAAATGTTGAATTTCCTGAATTGAGAATACGTTTGGGCACCATTGATAGCGTTCTATTGCTGCTCGATTCCAATGAAGAAATGGTTTTAATCGAGTCCATGAAACACATCACGGAGTTTATACGACGTAGCGATGAGAACGTTGCCACACTGAAGGAGAAAAATGTTTTGGGCCTCATGCAGCACAAATCATTTTATCGCACGCACACCAATGTACTGGTGAAGCGTTTCAGTCTGTATATATCGAGCTTTATAGTGGAGAACTCGAATTGTTTGGTGGAAGTGGAGAGCGATAGGATCTTTGAAATCATACGTGAATGCATTGCATTCTATCTCACTGATGACGATGATTTCTGCTGTGAATATCTGAGTGTGATACTGAATCGTTGCCTAAATGATCCGCAGGCAGTGGAAATGATTCTGGGCGAAAGTGAATTTCTGCATAAATTTTTCACTACCACGGCCATGTCTTCGAATCCAGATGTTCTTTTGCATTCCTTCGAAATGCTACACAAAATGCTGCTGCTACAGACCATAGAAGATCGAAATGATTTCATATCGCAGGCTATATTCCCTATCGATCGTGTGTTGTGTGAGTTGCAGTGTGAATTTCTGGAAATTCGTCGAGCCTGCTTAAGGGTCCTACACACGCTAATAGCCACCCAGTTCAGTTTGGATCATCCATTACAGCGAAAGGCTCGTGCGATACTCTTAGTGGAGAAGCTGACTAGATTATATTGTGAGTCGCAATCGAATGCGGAGTTGGGTCTGTTGTTGGAGGTTATGACAGCAGCCATGGATCATGAGGAAATGGCTGCCTTGTTCTTCGAAATGAATTTATTTGAAAAATATTTGAGTCGCCTTAATAGCGGATCTTTTGAGCCGGAACTTAAATGCAAATCCCTTATGGTTCTAGCGGAGTGTGCCAAATATGTGAAATTTGTAGCGCGTTTGGTTAACTCCAATCTGACAGAGAGTCTATTGCAATGCCTGCTAACGACTGCTAGTCCGTCAGCGTACATTTTGCAAGGCTTAAATCGTTTGTCAGAATCTTCCGAGGCCTGTAATCGTATACTGGAGGCCTATGATCTGGGACTCTTAAGTAAACTTTTAAGTGAGTACAGCTTAGTGGTGTTTAGATTTGTATGATGGTGCGTGACTGTCTCTGGGCTCCTTTCATTTTTAGGAATTTTGCCGGATTTTGAAATTGACATCAAATCCCGAGAGCAGGCTTCAATGTTATTGCAAAACTTATTGTCGTTTTCCTTTCATCCCACAGCCAATGCTGTGTTGGAATTGAATTTGCCGGATATTCTTTCAGAGATTTTTGGTCAACTACCTGAGCAACGTTCGATTGATCTGCTGTTGTCTGGTCTTGATGTAATCGAAACATTGAGTGGTAATGCCGATTACCGGGAAAGACTATGTGAAAACACTTCTCTGATTGAAAATTTGGCTGTTGTCCTAATGGTAGGTGCTGCTCTGCTTAGGCATTTGTGAAATGAAATTTTTTGTTTGAATGTTTGCCTGTATACTTTTAGAATTCCTTTTCCACTGCCATACTGGTCATACGGTTATTGCGTTGCCTCTGCTGTCTATTGGATTTACAGTGTGTGTGTTTGTGTTTATTGAATAACTATTTATGCCCCTCGCTTAAGCGGGCCTTGCAATCATCCTCCAAACAGGTTAAAACAGCCGCCACCAATTTTATTATGCAATCAACACGCTTTCAGGTTTTTATTAAGGAATACGTTGACTCTGGAGTTTTGGAAACGTATGTCCATCTTTTGTAGATGTTGCCCTTCCCTCCCCCCAATTGTTAAACTAAAAACTCTTGTATGATTTCAGTTTAATTTTCAATCAAAAACATGCCTTGTTTGTGCCCACCTGGGCTGCAGCGATTGACAGCATTCTGTCGAAGGCTCCCACGTGGAAGTTTTGCATACGTAATCAGTTGAACTTCACCGACATTACATTCTGTGGTGATTTCTTTGTCTCCACAAAGAAATTCGATGATTTTCGCATTTTGGTTACCATCTTAAAAGAGGAAGTGTCCCCTCTACAGCCCGTTTTACTAATGAATTTCAACAGATGCGTAGCATCAGAGGAAATGATCCGCAGAGTACCCTGTTTGGCCAATGAGAAGGAGAAGGAATGGTGCTATTGCCGTTTGCCGGGCGACAAGTTTTTACCCACTTACCTGGAAGAGGTCAATAATATGCTAGATAGTCTGCGCTTAGCTGCAAATCCACCCAAAATAAATCGCAGAATAGATTTTGAAAATTTGGCCGCAAGAGCCAAAGTTATTGCGTCCGTTGTCGACAAGGCTTTGGGCAGTAATTTGAAAAAATTGGATTTGAACACAAAAGAGGAGTGCTCTCAACAGGCGGTCATGTGCCATTTGAAGGATTTGTCCAAGGAGCTGCATTGTTCGATTATACCGTTGGGTCGCATAAAAATGGGTTGCCAATTTGAACGTGCTGTACTCTTTAAAGGCTTGGCCGATCAAGTGGGCCTGCCATGCACTTTACAGCGTAGTGTTGATGGCCATATGCTGTTCAATGAGGTTCCACTGCCCATTGAACTGGATCAGGATGAGCATTGTGAGAAGAGGACAATGGAATTTATGCCCTGGCGTATGCTTAGACCAACTCATGTTGTCGATCTAATGTATAATGTGGGTGAATTGTATCCCCTGCAAAGTCGTCAGGCCTTGCAATATTTGCGTTTATATTGAAATTTAATTGAATTTATTTTTATATACACATATGCACATACATACACACATATATATGGATACATACATATATATTTCTTAAATAAATTAATTTCTACAAAAAAGAAACTGAATTTGGATTTGTATTTGAAACTGTGGATTGTAATGGCCAAATAAAAGCGAATGCTTGAATGATGTTCTGTGGAATCTGTAGCTTATAGCCATAATGGAACCTTTCCGTTTTCTTTGTTGTAAAAACAGCATTGAGCCCCGATTCAGGGTTCATAAAATATGAGCTCGTAGATTGCAAACAAAAATAAAAATAAATTTGAGTTTAGTTTTAATTAAAATTCTTTATTATTCGCACAATTCTGTGTGCGACTGTTCACAACTTGATGTAAACAACAACAATTGCTTTGTTTGTTATTCCTGTGTTTACACTCTTTGCATAAACAACAACAATCACTAAACAATTATTCGACATATCTTCGTAACGGAGATCTTTAAACCATGGCGTCTTCACACAAGACTGACTGAACTTCACTAACTCACTCGCCTGCTTTGCCTAGCTTTTTATACGACAGGGTAAACAGTGTAATGAATGTTCTTGAAGGCGAATGTTCGTTGCTTCTTCTCGAAATCTTTATAAATGTAAGCACTGCTGTTCCATTATTGTTGTGTATGTATTTTGTTTACATTCATTCTTGTACTGTTTGTTGTTGTATTTTTGTTTACTTGTTATTTACCATTCTAATGTTAAGTGATGTAAAAGCAAAACACAAGGATATAGATTCTTAATTTTCCTTTAGTTTGCAATCCTTTACACATAACACCTGTTAAATATTGTTGGGAATTGCGTGTGGTTTCCATTGTTTCTCCTTTTTTTCTGATTTTGACCTTTAAACTCTCAATTCAATAAAGCTTTCCTGATAGGTCTTTGTTGATAATCTAAGTAGGGTTTCCCTTTTATGAGAACATTATCATAGAACATTTTAAACTTGACATGGAAACCTTTATTTTTCAAAATACCGTTAATTTAAATTACCGTTAACTAATGCAGAAAAGCATCTTTGGCAACATTTTTTCGCAATGTTGCCAAATGAACTGTATTAAGCTGCATTACCTTGAGGTAATACTGTGTTGAAACTTCCAGGAGTTAATGCGCATGTCCTTATTGCGTTTATTTTACATGACATTTATTACATTCATTCATCATGTTGTAGTTGTTCATGTAGAGTTCATGTATTAAAACTGCTTAATCCAATTAAACCAACAAAACAAAGAAAAACAATTTTACAAGATAAATTCATGTAAACTTCATGGCAAAAAAATGAATTTTCTTATGTAAATCACGTTAACCAGTAAACAAATCCATGTAAATATTTTATGTAAATAATGATGATCTTCCAGACTGTTTGCATTTTAATGGCCTGCATCGTGCATTTGGCAAGTGAGTAAAACAATAATGTTGTCTGTTATCAGTACAGAAAGGTAAACAAAATCAATACCGTTATTTGATAATTTTCCAGTGGCAGGACAATCTTTAACCACTGCTATACACCGTACTCAAGCTGCCCAGGAGCGTATTAATGACTTGAAATGCTACAAATGCGATACCATGGAGGATGGTGAGGCCTGTGTTGCTGTCTCAAGCACTAACACTACGAATTTTGTACACAAATGTGAGGGTGAAGAGTTCATCTGCATGGTATGGGGACTTTAATTGTTTCCCTAAAAACTTTTTAAACTGTCATCTTAATTCACTCGTTGCAGGTCAAACGTTTTTCTTATACCACCAGTACCGAAAACTCCACCAGTTCCCCTAAGATGTGGTCTCTGGATCGAAGATGTACCATTAACTGTGAGCCCGGTTGCATAGTTATAGGCGAACGTACCAAACTGTATGCCTGCACCTCGTGCTGTGAAACGTCACTATGTAACATAGGCAAAGGTTCAGCTTCATCGCTATTGTATCGCCGCATTGAGACTGGTATTGGCACATTGTTAGGCCTGCTGATCGTTAGAAGTTTTCTGCGGTACATATCTTAAATTGCCATTCTATTCCATTCTGTCTCAATTGTCTCGATACTAGCCTCACCTCACCTTTAAACGAATTTTTCCCCAAAAACAAAAAAAAAAATTAAACAAGGACCAGTGCCAACAAACAAAACACAAAAAAGGAAACACAGAAAACACGAATAATTTTATTCAATTTTTATTCTTTTTATTCTCGAATAGAAACGAAACTTAAGCATTTTCTTTTTTAAATTTATTTAACAAACCAAAACTTCTTATTAAAGTATATATATGTAGAGTTTAATGTAAACAAAAAACAAAAACAATATTTAAACAATAAAAACAATTTAAAATTTATTTGAACAATTACAAGACGCGAGCTAATGACACTTTTCAACTGGAAAACAGAAATCTTTGGAATATTTCATCAAACAACTTGGTCTAAGAGGAGATAGACATCAGAGATCAGCAATGAGTACTCAAAAAGATGAGCAGAATCGAATCATACTCATAATTTCTGCTACTTATACGCATTCATACATACATACATAATTGGCCATTACAATCCTTCAGTCAGGATTACGGCCTAGCTTCTCACGCATTCATACTTATTTTAATATCATCGAACCTCTACTCATAGTCAAAGTTTGAAGTACTCACATATTCATACCTAACAACACGTATGATGTTGTTGATTTCGATTCTCCATAACTCACAACCTATACACAAATCACAAAATAAGTATGAATCGCGTGCGAACACTAAAATACTTACTAGAAGGTTGTGTGTTTGCTCTGCTTGCTGCTGCTCTGTCTTTTTTGCTCAAGTGTTGCCTTATGAATCAAACATATATTGAATGGTATGAGTTTGATGTCAACGTTGTACGCATACTTATTGCAATCTGTACTTATAAATCCAATGTTATAGTGAGTGCGTATAAATGAATCAGAGTACATAGTTAAATTTCAATATTGTTGACTCACTTATATTCAAAATTTCATGAGTGCTCTTATGAGTAGCGAAAAAACTATTCAAACGTCGCCAGTTTTTGTTACAGGTTAAGTCATTATCGAACGATCGTTGTAGTTTGGGTTACATTGGCAGTCATCTCTATAGCGAGAGAATCTATTCCGCCATTTAACTGCAGCTCCTGAGTAATGTTACCAACCAAACATCGTGATTTATTTATTTATTACAATACAATTACAAATTACATTCTAATTATATACGAGCGGAGTAACTTGACCATATGTTCGGTGGTGTAATGTCACAGACCAGAGTCTCTGGTGGGAATCGAACCCACGACCCTCACACTAATAGTCTAGCACACTACCCACTAGACTACTAGGGCACCTAAACATCGTGATTGTTTTATGATAATGTGTATCTTATCCAAATTATCTTTGGCTAGGACACGTTCTGTCAATAAATTGTGGATGTCAGCTTCCCAAATCTTAAATTTTAATGGCAGAGAAGACATTCTGTTGCATAATTTTCTTCCTCAATGTGTGTGAAGATAAATTCGAATTTGAAAATCCAAGACTCAAACCATAGATTTTAGCAGCGCCACATTTGACGTTAACAGAGCAAAATTTCCTCTTAACAGAACAAAATTTGCCCTTAACACAGCACTGTTAGCTATTTAACAGTGTCCATCTGAGCAAGCCCACTTGTTTAAGAGCCAATTTTGGGACAAATATTAAGTCTCTGAATACCATATCATACTGAAAGGAAGGTTCCAAGGCCTCTTAATACAATCAGTAAAATAGTCACATATAAAGTTATATAGTATTGTGAAAATTGGCTTTGGAAATATTAATTTTTTGCTTGAAAATTCTCTAGAAGACCAGTGGCCATTTGGGAACATATAAGAAATAGTACACCATACAGACTATATGCACATGGTAGTCCAGAAGGTCCTCTTTCGAATCGTGGTAGTGGAATAGCTGGAATAATTTTGAGAGCTATCCCCACCAACCATCCTCTACATTTCAACACTTTTATTCACGAAATAATAATGATCATAATGAGAATTATATCTTTTATGTCAATAGTCTGTAATATTATTGCTACTGTTAAACAGTTAACAGTGCTCTGTTAATAGCAAAGTTAACCCTGTTAGAGATAAGAAGTGGCGCTGCTAAAAGTAAGGGTTTGCATCTTTGGTTTGTAAATTCGAATTTATCTTGACACACATTCAAATATGTTGTAATACATGTTGGATTTCTTTATTTTCAATTGTATCTCGTATATGATTTGATTTGATTGTTTAGCCTTATTTGAGTGGCATGTATCAGTTGCTTAGAGTCTCAAAAACCTGCAATTATTTATGACCAAATAATAAAGTGTACGAGAGCGTGTGTATGTATGCAAGTGCAAGTGTATGTGTGTATGTGTTCATTTCCCAAAGCTATAAATATTAAAATGATTTTCATTTTAATCATGGGATGTCAATTGTTTTCCTTCATGTCTTGTCAAATAACCTTCATGAACAGAAAGAAGATGAATTTTAAAAAATATTTTCATTTCATTAAAATTGATCAAATCTAATGCAATAGATATGGTATTTGATGTCTGTATGTCTATCTGCGTGTGTGTGTCTATGTGGCCTATCTTGTCTTAAACTAACTGCAGATGGATTCCAATACAACATTACCATGGTTTTTGTAATACTTCTTCTGGTTATTGTTAAGACTTAAGAAATTTCTATTGAAATGTGTACATACATGTACTTATTGTATTGGTTATGTTGTGGTTGTTATTGTAAATTTGCTAAAAAAAAAACAGAAAATATTAAGTGAAGTAAATCATGCGAAAAGAACTCTCTCTTCTACCTTTGTTCAACTGCTGTACATATAATAATAACATTGTGTGCGTGTGTGAGTGTGTGTATCTGGATGTGTTGTTATTTGCTTGACCAAAAAATAATTTACAAAAGCTTTTGTTTATTATTAAACAAATACATATGCAATCTATTTTCTCTTGTTGTTTTGTGTTGTATTTGTTTTTGTTTTTCTCTTTGTTTTGTTTTAAATTACATTTTGGAAAATGTCTTCATTAGAGTTTGACCCACATTTATGTATCAACACAACACAACACAACAACCTCTTTCCCCCTCCCTCTTCCCCTTAACAATTTCTTTTGCATTGTTTAGGTTTCCTTAGCACAACACTACGAGGAGTAAATCTAATGGAAGTGTGTAAGTAAGTGAGTGAATGAGTATAAAAATGATTGCTTGCATGCTTGTAATTGTAATTATTGTATGACTTTAAATTTAAGTGTGCATGGATGTTCGTTCATACAATATTGAGTTGTAATGAATAACAATTACTGTGTGTGTGTGTAACCAAGGTAGCCAACCATGTACATACATGCATGCACTTACTCTTACTCTCTAATCACATCGACAAACATGCTTATCCACAACCAACACACACACATACACTTGAACCTGTACGTACATAAATATACACTTGTGCAGTATTTATTAAGTTGCCAATACTGCTATTGTTGCTATTGTTGAGTAGAGTTGAGTGGCTTGGCAATAGATTTGATTTTCGATTTTATATCATAAGCATAAAACACTTAAACACACACACTTATACACTCAAGTTGATTGTTTTCTTAGAATTTGTAGAGAGAGAGAGAAAAAAACCAACAAAACAGGTTTAATATTAACCAAAACGTTTTAGTTTCTATGGGTGTGTGTGTGTGTGTAATTGTAAGTGTACAATATAACATCGTTTATCATGGCACCTACACACACTTATAAACATATGCTACATGCATGCATACACATTCAGATTTGCGTAAAATGAGAATTGTATTAATACTAACAAACAGCTGTTGTTTGCTAATTAGCAGCATGGCTTATATTGTATACCTTAACTGGAATGTTAGCTGTTTAACTAACTTCCACTGTACTTATCATATGAAGTTATATTTCAAATGCTCATGATTACAAGCATACTTGTTTGTAAGTTTTTCCCTTGTTTAGCCATGTATGCATATATGTATGTATGTATGCATATGTGCATATATTGTATGTTTTGGAATATTCGCATCATATCTCTGCTCTCTTACCTTATGGTTGATTTGTTATATAAATTTTGCTTTGATTTCAAATTAACCAAAATTTTTCCTCTTGTTTTTTTTTTTTGCAGTTCTTTGTGCAGCAGATTGATCAAAGTAATAGCAATAAAATAGCAACAACAACAACAAAGGAAATCATTTTTAACATAAAATTGTTCAATTTTTGGAAAATATCGAAAATTGAGTTTCAAATTTGATTATAAAAGCTGACATACACACACACCGACAGACAATATGATTTGTGTGTGTGTAGTTTTGCACTGTAGATATAATCGAAGAATATTCGTAATCCATGTCATGTGATAGGTAATAATAGATGTCATGTGATACGATAAGAATATGATACAGAAGATATAATTCAAACAATATGAAACATCGAACAAGTTCAACGGTTCCATGAATCAATCTTTAAGAGAAAGAGGTACGTATACAGATTACTTTAATGATTTTAAACTCTGACTTTATTATGAAGAAAAACAGTAAAAACCATATAGAAATAATGAAAACTAATTACATTGGCAAGATTATAAAGAAATTAAAAGAGATTAAAAACATAACATACATATGTAGTTAGGTCTGTGTATCACCGCAGTGTCCTCACTATCATAGCTATAACTTCTATCAGAGGATATGAAGTGGATAATCTTAAAACTCTCATACAGATTCCTCGTTAAACTGTAATTGGGTGTTATTGGGTGTGACAGGCCGAAATCCTAACTATAGGGTTGTGTTGGGCCAATAATAAAGGGTGTTTTTTATAGAGGTATAGAACTTTAAGTTGACATTTGTTTTTAAGATGGCGACCGATTTAACAGCTGTCAAGTGATTTATTCTCAGTTTGGTTTGGCAATTCATCATGAATAGACTCGCGCCTGAACAACGCTTGCAAATAGTGCAATTTTATTGCGATTTATTGAAAGACACGTTTGGTGACCGCCTAATTTCACGTTTTGGACCTGTGAATTGGCCTCCAAGATCTTGTGATTTAACTCCGCTAGACTACTTTCTGTGGGCTATGTAAAGTCATTGGTCTATGCGGTAAAGCCACAAACGCTGACCATTTGGAAGACAACATTCGCCGTGTTATTGCCGATATACGGCCACAAATGTTGGAAAAAGTCATCGAAAATTGGACGTCCAGATTGGACTACATCCGCGCCAGCCGTGGCGGTCATATGCCAGAAATCATATTTAAAATGTAATGCCACAAGATTATCTTCCGGATAAATAAAATTCATGTCAATCGAATAATCCATCGTTGTTTTATTGCAACTTAAAGTTCTATACCTCTATAAAAAACACCCTATATAACGTAATATAAGGAATCGCGGTGTCGCTGGGCTGTATATTTAGAAAATGCCCTCCTGACAGAGCTTAATCGCTGCTCTGTTAGCTAGTCAGCAATCAGATCTCTTGCGAACACAACTTTCAATTCGAAACAGGTTTGGCAATTGCCGAGTTCCTTTTGATTTACTTTTGCAGCAGTTTTGTGTGCATCTTAAATGGGTTCCCAGGGGAATACATACATACATACATAATTAGTCATTACAACCCTTCAGTCAGGATTACGGCCTAGCTTCTCAACACCACTCATGTTGTGTGCTTTAATTTTATACATTAGTGGCGCGGGGCCCTCAGTTTAAAGTCGACTACGAATGACAGATTTTTTTGAGAAACTTTTCATGGTAATTTTAATTCCTTTCAGGATTTTTGCCAAAAATCTGCTGAGAGGCAAATGACGAAGAAACATTTTTTTTCATATTTTCATTCTGATGTCTGACCTGGGGTTTGAACTGTGGCCTTACGTCTAATAAGCCAACATTCTACCAACTAGACTATGGCGATTTCAAAGTATATTCAACATTATTTTCGTAAGGAAGGATTAGCCGAACTTTGGTAAAAATGAATTTACGCTACGTGAACGTTCGGCTAATTCTACCTTAATACAGAGACATAACATTCTGCTTCGAATAGGAATTGCAAAGGTATTTCCAACTACCTTTGAGAGGATATGGCATCGAGTGCAAGCAATAACTTTTGAGTTAACTTTTCTGCGGGCACGGTTTTTTAATTCTTTTTTTTGTGAAGATTATTATAAAACGAATGATGGATGATAAATCGTGTTGACTGCCGTGTTATCTGTCGCGTTTCTCTTGATATACTTTTGCAGCAGTTTTGTGCGATTCTTATATGGGTTCACAGGGTTATCCTCGACATTTTGTATTTTGGTTTAAATGAAAAGCTAAGCGACTTACAAAATGGAAAGCAAACCACAGTCTATAAATTGTTTGAATTTTGTAAAATCATTTAAAAAGCATACACCCCCATCCCCTCTTTTGTAAATGCTATCAATTATCCAATGCTCTGCTGTATGTTCGTTTATATGCCGGCATGCCAAACTGCAGACCTAGCAGACCCAGCAGCAGCAGCAGTAATTGTGTAGAGTAGGAATTCTTTTTTGCATTTATTTTTCGCCTGTCTGCCTGTGTGTTCATAAAATGCATCATAATTGGCAGACAGTTACAGTCTATTTTCTATTCTGTTTTCATTTGTTCTCATCCACACACAAACTTTATTCTTTATTTTTATTTTTATTCTATTTGCAGCCTGTGGTTAAATTGTATTTTAATACAGCGAAGGGTAAATAAACGCACATACACATGCAAACACGCATATACGCTCGTTTATAAATGAACATTTATGCAGGGTTTCATTATTTTAGGGTGGCACACACAGAGAGAAAGAGAGTGAGAGATTGTGTGTTTGTGTTTGTTTGTTTGTAAATATCAATTTATTGAAACGAGTGCTTGTATGTATGCATGTGTATGTGCGTGTAAATGTATAAGTATTTTATAATAAATGAAGTTTATTACAATTTTATTATCTCATCCTGACAACACATCATTTGTCATACGAAATTTGTTTTCATTTTCATATGCAATCGACTCTCGATAATCTTAAATGCAAACAACACTTTGCTCTGGAAATTGTTTTTCTCTCTTCTTAACACACACACACGTGTTTATGTGTGTTGTGTATGCCTGATAAAAGGGAGAAATTATCAAAGAATTGAATCATCATCGATGGATGATCCTGTTCATTATTTTAACATGGAAATTAAGCCGTCTATTGATGCAACAAATTTCTTCTTGAAAGTACAGCGTGAGAGTGAGGCGAGGGTGTTAAACATTTTATTAAAACTTATATATATAATTTGATAATATTTTATTTCAAAACCAATTTATTTTTGCATGATTTCTTAATAAAATCATGAAATAAAAGCCATTTGCTTGGCGTAAACAAAAAAGGAATTTTAATGAATGAAAATCCAAAGACCTCTACTAAATCTTGTTTGATAGACTTTGTCTCTTTCAATCTCTATTTTTTTGCCTGTGATTTGGCAAAATTTTAAATGTTTTACAACAAATTTTCTTTTTATTTTTTTTTGACTTTAAAAAGACGGCAGAGAAGAGAGAAAATTTTCCTACAACGCTATAGAAAACAATGAATGAAATGCTATACCATGGTATGGCAATATTGTAATGAAAAAAGAAGCGAAAAAACGAAAAAAAATACTGAAATGAAAAACGTTTTATTCTTAAGCTCATAAAATTTAATGCCTTTCTTAGTTTTGCTTTCATTTCCCTACAATAGAAAGCAAAAAAAAAATCACATTAAAATCACAAAGTCTCAAAGTCAGCAGTCAAATATGTACGCTAATATATTTAGGGGTGCCAAGTCAATATAATATTGTTACGAAATTGAAAAAATCTAGATACTGGTGTTTTGCTTTTACATCGCTTAACATTAAAATTATAAACAAAAGCTACAAAAACAAAACAATGCAGTAAACAAAACTGTTTACAAATTATCGTACTGCTTAATGTAACAACAAATACCAGTATAAAGAAAAATGGCAAACAAGTAAACAAAAATCTACAAACAACACTACGATAATAAATGTAAACAACGATGTTTACATACATACATATGTACATAATTGGCCATTACAACCCTTCAGTCAGAATTACGGCCTAGCTTCTCACAGGACTCATGTTGTGTGCCTTAATTTTATACTTGAGTGGTGGGACCTTCAGTTCAACTTCGACTCCGACCTACAGATTTTTGAGAAACTTTTTCATGGCAGGTTTATTTACTCCCAGAGTTTTTGCCAGAAATCTGCTGAGAGGAAGTCGCCGAAGCTATATTTTTTTTCATATTTCGTTTTGATGTCTGGCCTGGGGCTCGAACCCGGGCTTTACATCCAATAAGCGAACAAACTACCTACTAGACTACGGCGACTGTAAGCGATGTTTACATTTATACAGATTTCAAGAAGGCAAAGTCATGAACATTCGCTTTCAAGAACATTCATCAGACTTTTTATCCTGCCATATAAAAGGCGGCTACAGAGTGAAGTTTAGTCAGTCTTGTGTAAAGACTTGGTGCGTTTGAACAGAGTAATCGTGGTTTGAAGATATCCGTTACAAAAATCTGTCGCATAATTGTCTAGTAATTGTTATTATTTATGCAAAGGGTATAAACAGAGGAATAACAAAGAAAAGCAATTGTTGTTGTTTACATCAAGTTGTCAACAGTGGAACTGTGCGAATAATAAAGAATTTACGAGCTCATTTTTTAAATGTTTTTAAAAGGTAAAAAACGTAGCAATATAAACAGTACCTGAGTCGTAACATAGTGCGCTTTACAAAGGATATTTTTAAAGTGTAAAAACAAAAACTATATAATAAACATTTGGCAACCCTTGAGTAAGTTCTCACTGCAAATAACATTAAAGCCAAAAAGTAAATGCTTAAAAGCCAATAATACAACATAAAAACTTTAACTTAAAGTACTTCAATGAAAACAACAAAAAAATTTTGTTTCAGAAAAAAAGGGCAACAAAGAGAAAAAAACAAATCATAGATCCAACAAATGGATCCACAGATCTATGCTAATGGAATGGTGTGGAATTGTGTAGCTAGTGATGGCATAAAGAGGCATATGGTGGCAAGAGAGTGGCACAAAGTAAGTGCTCGTTGTTGTTTGGAGGAGTTGAGGTTGAAGTATTCAAGAGTAGTTGTAGTGGGTGAGAGAAAGAAGCTTTTGCCGGTTTTTTCGTTTCGTTTCGTTTGTTTTTTGACTGTTTGACAGGGTACTACCAACCAACCAAATAACATTTAGGCCAGAGTACATAATTTTTGATAAGTTTAACAATCAAAAAAGAACAAAAAAACGGAACTCAACTGAAAAAACACTGGAAAAAACAAGAAAATTGAAAGAAGAAGCAAAAATAATAACGAATTTGGTTTGTTTTTTTTTTTTGTAAGAAAACAAGTCACTTCCATTATAAGAGTGCATGTCTGTTTGTCTGTGTGTTAGTTCATACAATAAAAATTCATAGCATTTTATGTATGTACATTATACATTAAGTTATACATTAAAATTATACATCTCCATACATCCGTACTTACAGTTATAAAAACGTTTTGAGTTCAAACTTATGCTTACGTCTGTCCGTATGTCTGTCCGTATGTCTGTCTCTGTATCTGTAATATAAAGTTTAAAAGGTCTCGAGCAATTGAGTTTATTATTCATAAAGTGCTTCTCGTACTTTTTCAAAAACAGCAACAACTGCAACTAAAAGCAATACGAAATTATAACAAAAACTATGTACAATAATAAATACTTCAGAGATAGAGAGAGTGAGAGAGAGAGTGAGAGAGAGACTAAAGATAGTTTAACTTTCATTAAAAAACAAAAAACAGAAGAAGAAGAAAGACAATTTTACAAGAAATGTAAACTCATAAGCGTAATTGAAACAAATTTTCAAAAAGGATTACACAACGAAGGATTACAACGATTGAACTTAGAAAAGTTGCAGGAAATATTTGAAATTAGACGCTACTACCACTTCAAGTATGATTTTAATTAGCTGGGCTATGAATCATTCATTCATTCTTGCAATCATTGTTCAGGGGCGAATGAAGTCAATTTCACAGTAACATCGACTCTGAAGGACTTTGAAGAGTATTTTCTTGGTTGGCTTGAGCACACGTATAGCCGTGATGGGAGTTACAATTCACACGGAGTTTATTTGGATTCAATGTGCCTGTCCTAGAGGAAAAGAAAAGTAAGAAAAGTCAGGAGATTTTTATATCCATGAAAAATGAAAGACTAAGAACACTGAGCAGTAAGCTATGCGAGAATGAACTAATTCCAAGAAAGCCTCTACATTGGCTGCCGATAGATTGTTCAATAGCTAAAGGGCTGAACAATTGTATAGGGGGTGCTGTATAGCCTCCAATGCCTACTCATCTTTCTGTATACTGCCATAGTCTAGTTGAAATGTTTTGTTGTCATCGGCTTGAGATTACAAAAGGCCTTAATAAGCTCTGTCCTTAGTCTTACGTTGGACTTACTAAGCCCCAACAGCTGTAGTCGATTCTACCAACATCGAGCGATGGCCAACACACATCGAAGTGCCAGTGTTTTGAAAGGATGGGACATAGTCTGCCAGATTCTGGTTGGAATCTGGCCTTGTCATTGGCTCAAGATTACAAAAGGCTTTAATAAGCTCTGTCATTAGTCTCACGTTGGATTTACTAAGCCAGAACAGCTCGGTTCGGTTGGGGCAACATCGATCGATGATCAAAGGATCTTGTACACATCGAAGTACCAGAGTATTTCAAAGGATGGGACAACTTAGTTTACATAGAATCGTATACTCAACGTCTTTGGCAACCAATGCAGAGTGCATACAAAAGGGAAGAGTATTCAGATGGTCTTCTACTTGTGCTTGGCATAGCTTCAGACAGCCTTGTTAGGACGAAGGGTATGACTTTTGCCTTCAAAATATGTAAAACATCCATCACAGTGAAACACATTCTATATTTGCTGTTGCCAACATAAGAATCTTAACTCAAGGAAATTTTTCTTTTTTATACTGAAGATAAGACTGTTACGTTTTTACCTTTGAAAAACGTTTAAAATATGAGCTCGTCGATTGCTAACAAAAATAAAAATAAATGTGTGTTTAGTTTTAATTAATATTCTTTATTATTCGCACATTTCTGTGTGCCACTGTTCACAACTTTATGAAAACAACAACAATTGCTTTTTTTTGTTATTCCTCTGTTTATACCCTTTGCATAAATAATAACAATTACTAGACACTTATTCGACAGATTTTTGTAACGGAGATGTTCAAACCACGATTACTCTCTTCGAACACGCTGCGTCTTCACACAGGACTGACTGAACTTCACTAACTCAATCGCCTGCTTTGCCTAAGCTTTTATATGGCATAGTAAACAGTCTGATGAATGTTCTTGAAGGCAAATGTTCATGACTTCACGCCTTCTCGAAATCTCTGTAAATATACATTTACATTTATTATTGTAGTGTTGTTTGTGGATTTTTGTTTACTTGTTTACCACTTTTTTATGCTGGTGTCTGTTGTTATATTAATCAGTACAATAATTTGTAAACAAGTTTGTTTACTGCATTGTTTTGTTTTTGTAGCTTTTGTTTATAATTTTAATCTTAAGCGATGTAAAACCAAAACACCAGTATATAGATTTTTCATTTTCGTAACAATATTTACGGTCATATGAAGCCATTTGATTATGATAAGTCCCGTAAAACTTTAAAAACTGAAGCTCTATTACAACAACTCTATCTTATTCCCGTTTATGATTTTAACAATAAACGTTCAACGCCTTTATAATCCCACCAATTGCCTCTGAAGTGTTGCGATTTTCGGTAGTAAAACATGCATCCTTTCATCCTCTACGTCTCTTAAAGCAAGCGTGAGATAAAGAAATTCTCCTCCATTTAAATTTGTCTCTTTGTGCCTTAACAAAACAACAAAATAAAGTAGAAAAAAAAGGCAAAGAAAATAGCGCTGGGAAAAGATTTACGAGCATAGATGGGCACTTTGCAGTACCAGTAAAATTTCAGTAAAAATTGATTTTTACTGATTACTGAAAAAAATTTCAGTATTCAGTAAAATTTTACTGGTAATGCAATCTAAATTTCATTTAAATTTCATTTAAATGTCATTTAAATTTAGATTGCGTTAACAGTAAAATTTTCCTTTTTTTCATTTAAATTTTATTTAAATTTCATTCAAATTTAGATTGCATTAACAGTAAAATTTTACTGAATACTGAAATTTTTTTCAGTAATCAGTAAAAACCAATTTTTACTGAAATTTTACTGGTACTGCAAAGTGCCCATCTATGTTTACGAGCGTATTTAAATTTATCGCAAATATAATCGTCATTTACTTTAGTGTGTGTGTGTGTGTGTGTGGCATCCTTTATTTGGGTGTGTGCATGTATATGAGTGTGTAGGTGTGTGTGTTCTACCAACTCTTTTTGTTAACAATAATAAACACTAATCATTGACCCGGTCTAATGGGGACCACAACAATAAAAATAATACAGGAACACCTGATAAAACTATTAAAATCGTACAGTTTTTTTAAATCCTTTTCTTATTTTTATTGCAAAAAAAAAAAACGAGATGGAGCAGGAAAAGGGTGAAGAGAGAAGAGAGGGGAACGTTTTTTTATCTTTTGAAATATAAAAACACTTGGACTCGTTTTCGTTTGTAAGACTCTGAAGACTGCAATTATTTTTAAAATGGCAATAAAGATAACGAATAGAGAGAGAGAGAGAGAGACAGAAATCGCATTGAACCTTCCCTTTAATATGGCCTCACTCTTACTCTCTAGGGTTTCTTGGTTGCCTACTCCTTATTTTTTGTTTTGCAAAATTTACAATCAAAACGACACTAATGCAGGCAAAATGGGTCGAGAAGAACCTGCTGGCTGGCTGGCTGAATGGCTGTCTGTGTGGCTGGCAAAGAGAATAAAAACCGAAAATTATTGTCACAGGCCAGTGGTTTTGCATAAATCCCACAAAACCAACTACAACAACAACGACAACAACATGTAAAAACGGAAGAGAAGGAATGAGAAGGAAAAACATTAAAAAATAATAGCGCCGCCAAGGCAAAGAACCGGAAGGATGAGTTCAATAAGAAATTTATGAGAGCCAAAGCGTAGGTTGGAGGAAGTGGATTGTTGGATTCGGAAAGGTTGTTAAACTATGCACACACAACGCTCTACTCTGCTCTGCTGTGCTGTGCAGTGCAGTGCCGTGCTCAATGCTTGTTATTAAATGTGTTCCCATTTCCTATATTTTCCATTCGCTATTTCTATCGATAATGTATTGATTTGAACCACTTTTTCTCACTCGCATTACAAGAAAAAGAAAATAACGTACGAAGCAAAGCAAATGCAACCGCCCGAGTACAAGCACAAGCTGAAGCAGAAGCATAATTTCAAACGTTAAAGACATGAAAGACAAAGAAGCAAACAAAAACGGAATAAAATCTATAAGACAGATGCGCTTTTCCCACGAGGACATACACATTTAAACAGAGTTTGTCTGTCTATATACCTGCCTGCCCGCCTGCCTGCCTGTGCCACATCATTGTTGCTTCTTAGTTCGCATTCTATTCAAGTGCTATACGTGAATGCATTTAAATAAATACATGCATTGCGTATGAGTTGGGGTGTATAAGGGGCCAAATGTAGGTGGCGGGGGTGGCCAAAGAAAGGTAAAAGTACAACATTAGCGAAGGATTTGTTAGTATTTCTTGTTATTCTTACTGTTACTACCACTCAAACTACTATAATTTTTATTTCTGTTTTCTTTTTGCAAAGAAAACTTGTGGTAATTTACATTCAATTTAAGTTCAATACCTCTCCTCTAACAGTAGAGCATAAAAATCGTTTTTTTTCTACTTTTATTTGCAGCCAAAGTTTTATTTTAAAACAATCGCTCTTGCACTGTTTGGTAGCAGGCAACAGGAGCGTGCACTACTTGCAATATTATTTCAAGTGGTTTTGTACGCGTTGCTCGGAAATTCTATCGAATTGCGCTGGCCTTATGGCCAATTATGATATCCTGAAAATTGATTCTCCATAAGGTAGTATAGTCTTTCATGTATTCCATGTGGCCCCCTTGAGCTCCAAGCAGTTGTCTGTACAACGACGCCAGGTCCCATCCCTGAAATCTGTCAAAAAGTGTTGTGCCGATACTAATTCTTCTCCTATTTACTTACTTACATACTTACTTAATTGGCCATTAACAACCCGATTAACGGATTTCGGGATTGCCTTAACACATCCATCCAGACGCCTCTGCTTCTTACGTGCCTACACCAGTAGGTCACACCAATCTTCTTCTATTTGCTCATCCAAAAAATCTTTGACAATAATATTAAATAGACAGCCTATACCCTCAGACATACATCCATACGGCTTATGATTACATCCGTAAGAGGATTAATTCGGTTCCTACCAAGAGCCAGCAAGAGATAATTCGGATTATCCTGAATATTCTGCAAGTGCTGAGAAGTCGCCGTGGTCTAGTAGGTAGTGTGTTGGCTTATTAGACGAAAGGCCCGAGTTCGAATCCCAGGTCAGACATCAAAACGAAAATATGTAAATATTTCTTCGGCGGCTTCCTCTCAGCAGATTTCTGGCAAAAACTCTGACAGTAAAAATTGCCATGAAAAGCTTCTCAAAAAATTTGTCGTTCGGAGTCGACTTTAAACTGTAGGTCCCGCCTCTCATGTATAAAATTAACGCACACAACATGAGTGGTGTTGAGAAGCTAGGCCGTAATCCAGACTGAACGGTTGTAATGGCCAATTATGTATTCTGCAAGTGCTGATGATATTAAATCACTTACGTTTCGTTTTTCTTACAGCAAACCTTTAGCAGGTTTGTTCCCACATAGTCCACACAGTATTGCTCAACAATTGACCAGCTTCCTCAGCAACATATGCTAGCGGTAGTTCAGTGCTGCCCAGATCATGGCTCTCTTCCATACGCTAGAGTGCATAAGTCTAATCACCTCGACAACTCCTTGAAACAGCCATAATATGAGGAAACATATGTTCCAACAGCTAATCGGCCTTCTCTTTCAGGTTAAGAGCTTTAGTGTTCATTTGACTTTGACAGAAATAGGATTGCATTAGTCTAACTCAGTTCCATCAGGTCAGATCTGAGGGTGGCCTAGCATTGTCTCCAGACTAGCCTGACGAGTGGGTCTCAATATACAGCGCCTAGAAATTATGTCCGTTGGAAGCCTAATCGGCACTCTCTTAGAGGTTGAGAGTGTTAGTGTTCATTAGACTAGCTTGACGGGTGGATCTCATCGTACAGAGCCTAGGGTATATGTCCGTTGAAAGCCTAATCTCAATTCAAGAGAATCTTTGTTCATTATTTTGTTTTTTGCACTTGAAGACGCAATTCATAATAATAATTACAACATTTCAGTCAGGATTACAACCTAGCTTCTCACACCATTTATGTGCGCTAATTTTTATACAAGAGTGGCGGGACCTACAGTTTACATAATCGACTCCGAACGACACATTTTTGAGAAACTTTTCATGGCAATTTTATTTCTTTCGCCGAGTACTTGCAAAAAATCTGTTGAGAGGAAGATTTGATATCTGACCTGGGGTTTGAACTGTGGCTTTACGTCTAATATGTCAACATACTACCTATTAGTTTACGGCAATTTCTAAGCCGGAAATCGGAAATGCAAAATTAAATTTAGTGCTATTTTAGCCTTAGCTCGTGTAATATCTAATTACCTTGCTTCTGGATGAGTTCTGCTACTTGCAAACATTTTAAAATTGCTTCTATAGAGTGTTTTTTATAGAGGTATAGAACTTTAAGTTGCAATAAAACAACGATGGATTATTCGATTGTCATGAATTTTATTTATCCGAAAGATAATCTTGTGGCATTACATTTGAAATATGATTTCTGGCATATGACCGCCTCGGCTGGCGCGGATGTAGTCCAATCTGGACGTCCAATTTTCGATGACTTTTTCCAACATTTGTGGCCGTATATCGGCAATACACGGCGAATGTTGTCTTCCAAATAGTCAAGCGTTTGTGGCTTTACCGCATAGACCAATGACTTTACATAGCCCCACAGAAAGTAGTCTAGCGGTGTTAAATCACAAGATCTTGGAGGCCAATTCACAGGTCCAAAACGTGAAATTAGGCGGGTACCAAACGTGTCTTTCAATAAATCGAAATAAAATTGCACTACTTGTAAGTGTTGTTCAGGCGTGAGTCTATTCATGATGAATTGCCAAACCAAACTGAGAATAAATCACTTGACAGCTGTTAAATCGGTCGCCATCTTAAAAAAATAATGCCAACTTAAAGTTCTATACCTCTATAAAAAACACCCTTTACAATTGCTATCAAGATTTTGTACGTTCCTCTAGAACTTGACAGCATCTTTAAGAATGTAAAGCTTGCAGTTTATATAAAAAAAATCTGTCAAGATCATATTCTGACAATAGGCTTCATCTGCCACAGAATATCAGCCAATGTTTTAAGATCACACAGCCAGGAGGGATGCCATATGCTGTAAATAAAGTCCTTAGAAGTTGACTGTATGGCCTTATGAAATAATTTGACAGAAAATCGTTAAATAAAGTCATAATTTTCATTTTATAGCAGCATTGCAGGCATAACTATTCATCAGAACTATAATTCCAGTGTGTCTCTTTGTCTGGCTGCGTGTCTGTCTGCCTGTGAGATGTGTGTGTGTGTGAGGAGAGTTGAAATTGTTGTTGTTGTTTAAAGACAACGACATCAAAAAATTTACTCCGTCTCTATACGACTTAAACAACAAGTTTGTAAAGCAAAGCAGTAAAGTGTGTCTTTCGCTCTTTGTCTATCAGTCTTCATCATTGTGTGTATATGGGGTTGGGTGGAGATGGTGATGGTGGTGGTGGTGGTTGAGTGGGTTCAGTTAGCGATTTTTATTGCATTTTTCTTCTGTTTTTTTTTTTTAACTGCAAATAAACTGAAAATAAAAAAATAATAAATTAAAAAACAATAAAAAAAAGGAATTTCGAAATTGTTTTCTTTCTTATTTCCGGACTGGAGTACGTAGAAGTTTTGTGTTTTTTTTTATTCTTTTTACGGAACAAAAATTTTTTTTAAATAAATAAAGAACTAGAATTACTCTCTCTCTTCTTCTTCTTCTTCTTCGCTGTATACCTCTACTCCAATTGTGTATGTTTTGTTCTATAGCTGCTCTCACAAATTTTTTCAGGTGGTCTTGTTCGCACATGCATTTACATGTTTTGTTTAAATTACGAGGAGGACACCCTTTTCATCGTTTTTTTTTCGTTCATTCGATAGCAAAATTTTGTTATTCCAACGTATAAGCACTAGTACTTGTAGTACTTGCTGTGTGTGTTGGATAGTGTACGTAGATGTATGTGTGAGTTTGTTTTTGTTTGTTGTCATAATTCAAGATTTCTTGTTATTGTTATTCATTGTTTTTATTGTATTTGAGTGTCTCTTTCTCTCTCTCTCTCTTTGGCAGTATTTATATTTGTTTTTAACGTTTCTCCTATTACTGTAGTTGTTGTTGTTGTATATCAAATGTAGAAAAACATTTAAGCAATTAAGCATTTATTACGAATTGTGTCCTTATTATTACTGTTGTTGTTGTTGTTGGTATTGGTAAACGGATAGTGTAGTGCAGTGTAGTATGCTCTCTGTATTTATAATTGTTACAGAGAATTAAACGTACATACGTGTATGAGTGTATGTGTGTATGTGTGTTGTGTTATTTAATGAATTCCCATGAATTATTTAAACATTTCATTTATGAGTTGCATTTACTCATACACGCACACACTCTCCTATAATATTTTTCTTCGTTTTCTCTTCTAATATTCTTTATAAAATAACTATGTGCGCTACATTGAATCAAACGTGGATTGCATTAATTACAGGGAGAGAGAGAGAGAGCGAGCAAGAGGTTTTAACAGTACATTTCACTTCATTTATGTACATATATGATATAAGTACATGGGTGTGTGTATATGTGTTCATATGTAGCAGAAACAATAATATTATCGAGTAATTGATTTTAATTACAGTTAAACAGTTGCAATAAGAATGTCTCCTCAAATGTCGTACTCTCTCTCTGCCGTCTTCAAACTCATAAATCATTTTGTGTGTGTGTGTGTGTATGCGTGTGTGTTTAGATTGCCAATCTTTGTATTTTGTATCTGAATTAAAGTCAAATTTACACAATCAATGTTGAAATTTCTGTTAATTTAGCAAAAATTTGTTGTTTGATTTGTTTAAAACTTAATTAATTGTTAACAACACAATTCTGTAATGTGGTAACGTAAGCAAAATTATTGTTTATTTTCTAGGAATTAAGAAAATATTAAAGATATCACCACAAATAAATACGAGAAAGATAAATTTTATATTTTCTTCTTCCTCTTCTGAAGGAGAAAAGCCACAAACTGCTTGTCTTAATGTAGTTTAATGCATTTATTATAACCTACACCCCCATACATATGTATATACATATGCAACAGTGATGGCAAAAAGAAATTCTCTGGTTTTTTTTAATTCAAAATTATGGCCATGGGAGGGACAGAATAGGTGCCAGATGTCGGAATAGCCCTATCTCCGATAATAATGTCCAGATTTAGTTGTACTAGCCATTTTCCACAAGGTAATGGGCTAGAAATTCGAGACTTTGGTCACATGACCATTTTAGAAAGCATTTCATGTCATATGTTCGTGTCTTCGATCACAGACCATATGAATCCTAAATTGGTTGTTATTCATACGTTCAAGATCATATTTTCGGAATTCGAGAAATGGATTTCAGGAGAGTCTTGTGTTGATATCATAACTCTGAAGTGATTAACGGATGAATTTAAGGCATAAATGGGTGAAAGTGCGGAAGTTTTTGAATACAATGCAAGGCTTTCTATGTATCTATCTATTTGAAGTCGCCGTGGTCTAGTAGGTAGTGTGTCGGCTTATTAGACGAAAGGCCCGAGTTCGAATCCCAGGTCAGACATCAAAACGAAAATATGAAAATATTTCTTCGGCGACTTCCTCTCTGCAGATTTCTGGCAAAAACTCTGGGAGTAAAAAAAGCTTCTCAAAAATCTGTCGTTCGGAGTCGACTTTAAACTGTAGGTCCCGCTACTCATGTATAAAATTAACGCACACAACACGAGTGGTGTGAGAAGCTAGGACGTTGTGCAATGGGTCAATTCGACCTCCGGGTACTGTACTTGTCACAGTTGACAAGTACACGTCCTCTAACCTAACCTAACCTATAACAAAATTATGTTTTGCTATGTCCCGTGTCGCTGCCAGACCGTTGTTAACGCAATAGCTGATAGAATGGTGAGGGATGAATCGGTAGTAGAAACCATAGGGTTATTTTGTGTATTTAGATTGCGCTGACAAGGGCCAGGTTAAATAATATCAAAAAGTGTCCTTTGAATCTGAGGGAAATCACAACTGTTCCGGTTTAAACATGGCTTTTGACCAGAACTCTCTTTTATAAACCTAAGTGGTTTTCGAATTTACAAAATTCAGAGGCTTCAATCTCCCTCCTCCAAGTAATTATTTAGGACATCCTCTGACCCCTGGTGTTCTCTAGAGGTGATAACATTAGCAAAAACATTCCGGAAAGCTCAAAAAGAAGTCATTTCAGGCTACAATTTACTCACAACCACACTCAATACGCATCTATACGTAACGTTATCGGTTTTTACAAGTCTTTAGTCAGGATTACGATCTGGTTTCTTACACCACTTATGTATGTCGGATGAGTGTTAATTTTATACATGAGTGGAGGGACCTATTGTTTACAGTTGACTCTGAAAGACAGATTTTTTTTGAGAAACTTTTTCATGGCAATTTTTAATTCAACACTTAGAGTTTTTGCCTGAAATCTGCTGAGAGGAAGTTGCCTAAGAAATATTTCGTGCATATTTCGTTTAGTTGAAGACGTGGGGTTTGAACCGTGGCCTCACGTCTAATTAACCAACACTCTACCTACAAGATTACTGCGATTTACGCATCTATAGATGGTGTTGTTTCTAGAAAACTACAGCTGGGCTTGCTATTATCATAGGAATTGCTACAGCAGACTAATTATCTGCTTAGCTTGAAAGAAATTGTTTGTGGTTCTCAAAAGGACATAAAGGAGTGATTAACTGTGCTTACATAAAGTGTTTAATTGTATGCAAAAATAATGGATATCTGTTTACTACACCTATACTGAAATTCTGGTATTAAAGGCCTATTTCTTGAATTATTTCTAATACGAAATAATTTATTATTAACAAACGCATTTAAAGGGAAGGAATAATAGAAATCAACATAAAATATCCTTAAAATTCATTTCGCCATGACAAGCAGCATAAGAAGTGTAAAAATTAAATAAAATTTCTTACAAATAATGGCAAACCAGACAGCAACACTCACGTACATCCATAATCATCCACTGTATTAAACACTTCCTTTATTATTCCCACTCATCATGAGCATCAACATCAGCATCATCACTATCAGGATCATCACCAAAACCAACAGCTTAATCCACTACTGAACTCAACTAAAAAAATTCGTATATTTTTTTCAAATTTTCTTTGCAAATATGTAGTCAGTCAAACGAAAGAAGAAAAAGAAAATAGAAAATAAAGTTTGGTTGGAAATTAAAATTTCTGCTAAAAATGCGGGCAACAACAAAAACAACAACGAGAAAAAACTCCCAGTAAAGAATATTTTTTGCTGGAATGTGAAAAAAATTGGACGTAGAAAATCTACTGTAAAAAACGAAGTTCACACAGTTAAATGAAGAGGTGAACAGAACAGAAAACAAATAAAGTTACAGCTACAGCAACAGTAACACCAATAAAAACATAAACAAACAATTACTGTATAAAAAAAAACGTAAACAACAACAACTATAACACACAATTGTTAAAGTGTGTGGCTGTAGTTAAGGCTGCCAACAACATTCCGAAAATTTTCGTTTATTTTTTCATACAACAACACCACAACTATACACTTTCCCTACTGAACTCACTCGCTACACACACACACACACGTATACATTTGAAAAATTTTTAAAAAAGTTTGAAAACAGCACAACAACAACAATAAATCTGACTGACATGAGGCAGATGAAAAATGAAATCGTGTCAAAGGAGAGAGAAAACGATTGCTCAAGGACGAGGTGATGCCAAAAGGGAAATTTTGTTTCTCCTTCAATTCGGTTTTTTTTTCTTGTTCGTTTACCTGTGTATGTAGTAATCCATGTATAGGTATGTAATAATTTACATGGCACAATGTACATATGTGTGTATGTGTGTGTGTGTGTGTTGTTATTTTGTGCGTTGTAATGATGCTGATGCTGTTGATTATGGCATTGCTATCGCTACCAACACTACCGCTACCATTACCGCTGCAATTGCTGTTTCATCTTCGTTTTTTTTTTGTCGTCTTTTTTTTGTTGTTGTCGTGTTACCGTTACCAAACAAATGTTGCGGAAAAATATGGCGTCAGTCAAAAGTCACCGCAGCAAGTGTAATGTAAACGACAGCAAATAAATTGCATTTCACAACAACAATAGCACTGGCAACAGCAACAACAACTTTTTTTTTTATTTCAGTTTCAGTAAACGTTTCTGTTTCTTTTCTTTTTCTGGCATTTTCTTTTCTTTCCACAATTCAGTTTTTTTTTTTGCTTTTGAAGTTTAAGAAATGCAGTATCAGATCAAAAAAGTTCGTAATGCTCTTATTAACCATCGAACAGGCTTACAGCAGGCGGTAGGTAAGCAGTTTCGGGTTTGCAATTGAAGATTATGAACTGATTGGTGGCACTAGGTGCACACCGCGAGTGATTTTGACTGTGATGCTTGGAAAGTTTCCAGAAAAAATAATTTTACGTCATGACGTCTTCAATTGGTCACCAAGATCATGTGCATTTTGAAAAGATTATTGTTCCATAATTCTAAACAGTTAACCACTGCTGTACCAAAAGAAAAAACAGACAAACTTTTCTATTGTTTGTGATATGATGCCCCTTTAAGTCATATTCTGAAGAATTGCATGCCAACACAGATAGCCCACACAGATATGCTGTGACTGCTTATAAGCAGCTCACCTATACAAAATGACTTTAAGAACTCAAAAGAAAAAAAAACCACAACAAATATCAAGTGAAGAGGATTATAAGTTTTGTGGCAAACTAAACTAAATCGTTATTACTACGCATAACAACAACAACAACAACAACAACAACAACAACAACAACCATTTAAGAAAGCCATACACACACACACTATGAAAATATTTTTGTTGTTGCAAGAAAGAAAACCTGTCCCTTAACGGCATTTAAAAAAATGATTTTTCTTTACAGTTATTGTATGTTTTGCTCAACAGTTATATACGCGTATTTCCTCTCTTATGGATGGTGTCATACAAGTCAGACGTGCATGGGAATTCCTGCAAGAATCACTTGATGATGATGGTGATGATGATGAATTTTGGTGCAACACTTTGACAAGATGTTGTTAGTCAGTGATGAGAGATTAAAGCAGAATTATATTTATCCATCATTCCTTTTAATGAACTCGATAGCTGTGTTGGTGGATGAGGGGAAGGACGGCAATAAATTATATTCAAATTGTAATTGTAGATGGTGGATACATATGGAAATTGATTTGCATTTTCAGTTGTGTTGCATTAAATGTGTTCGAATTAATCAGTCAAAGTAGTCATGCTCATGCTATGCAGAGTGATAGTGATTGTAAGCAAGTAAAGAAAGATTAAAACTGAATAAAATTTTAAAAGATAGTTGACAAGGTTAATTAAAATAGAAAATAAAATTTCATTTCAAATATTTACAAAGCAACCCGCAAATGAAATTCCTTAGTTGTTGCATTCCTTGTTGCTACAGCCAAAGATAATCCGAAAGAAATTGATTGTTCCAGTGATATTAGAAGATAGCAAACGGTGCTTTTGTTTATCCTGCTCTTGCCCATGGCCAATCATGAATATGCGACTAAATTTGTTCTGTAAAGAAAATTTCAAGTTACCAAGTATTGGCCTGCCTCAGCACTTCCATTCAGATGGTCACACCAATCGATGTCAAGGCTTCTTCATAGGGTTATGTAGTTCACGAACGAACTAGTTCAATTGAACTATTCACACAATTGAACTAAGAGCGCCGGTCATAATAATGAGTTCTTGTAGCTCTGCAGTTCTTTTGGATCTGTAGTTCATTTAGCTCCGTAGTTCCTTTAGCTCTGCAGTTCTTTTAGCTCTGCAGTTCTTTTAGCTCCGTAGTTCTATTAGCTCCGTAGTTCTTTTAGTTCTGTAGTTCTTTTAGGTCTTGTTTCTTATTCGTTTATTTCATTCTTATTAGTTCATTTCATTCTTATTCGTTCTTTTATTTTGTTAATCGTTCTCATGTGTGACATTCCTATTGGAATGGTGGCGGTGTTACCACATATTAAAAAAAAGAACTTATGGAAACATTTCTACAAAAATAAGCAAATAATTATAAAATATTTTTTTTATTTAATAAAGAAAAGAAATTCTTATTAAATATTTAAAAATAAATAAAGAAGTTACACAAATTGAGGAAGAGAACGGAGTTGTTTACAAGAACTGAACTATTGAACTAAAAGAACGAACTAGTTCATTACAAAGAACTGAACTAGAAAGAGCGAACACTCAAAAGAGCTAAAGAACCCAACTCTACTTCTTCAACAGAAAAAGGCCAAAACCTATTCGCTAGAAACTCTACTTCCATCCGAACAACATTGCCGAAGTAACCTAGTTACTGGACAGCGTCCATGTTGTTGAGGACCTCGTACAAGAGCTCGAATACAGAACTTGTGGGCCATCTCGAACAGGGTTTAAGATTTTGTATAAACCTTTTAATTGAATATTCTCTATGCAGCTGTTTTTCCATCACAGAGAAGTTCCAGGAGAATAAGCGATTTGTAGAGCATTAGAGGTCTCTGCTATTCAATTTTCCATTGAAACCATAAAACGCCTGATGACACGTGAAATTCTTCGCTAAATTTCTAACATTTTCGCTGGTAATGCCAGACCTTAAATAAATAACGTCCTTCACAATGTCGTAGGTATAATTGGCGACCGTAAAATCTGATATGCATCAGGTCCCTTCTTGTAAACAAGATATACTTCGTTTAGACCACATCTACTGCTGGGCCTATCTTTGCAGATCCTCCTTTAATAACGCAGGGATAACCTTCAACCGGAGACTTCTGTAAAAAATAGTGCCAATGTGATGAGCTACCGCTTTCTGCAGCATACTTCTTTTGCTTGACGAAGCTAAAGAGGACGCCTGATCAAAGGTTTGGAGATGTGCATTCATACTTTAACACGTTCACGCTGCCGTACTACCGGTGGCTCGCCCTAGACTGTCTCGTCGGCGTGTACGCAATTAATCATGCTATTAGACGATAGATAATAACAAATATTTTAATCTTTAATACTTCGACTGCCGAAAAAAAATACCTGAGAGTCACGTCACGAAAAGAATTAAGCGCAGCCTCCCTTTGGCGTGAAAGTGTTAATGGGTATGACGGAATTGCTCAATGTTATACTGGACAGCCTTTTAGGCTCGCAGGAATACTGAGTTTAGGTATTGCGGCAAAAACGCAGATCGAATGCCGCCTCATAGTCGACGAAAATATGGTCCGTGTCCTCTTGATTTTCATGTGTCTTCTCCACGATTTGTGGGTGGTGGAATTTTAAAGTCAATCAGTGGTTTGGCGAGTAGCTTCAGACGTTCATACAATACTCTTAAGAACCTTATATAAAATGGAAGTAGGGCTTATACCCCTGTATTTGGCTCATATTATACATACATACATACATACATAATTGCTCATTACAACACTTTAGTCACAATTACAACCTAGTTTCTCACACCACTTATCTTGTGTGTGTGTATTTTTATATGTACATGAGAGGCGCGGGACATACAGTTTAAAGCCGGCTCTGAACGACAGATTTTTGAGAAACTCTTTACAGAGTTTTTGCCAGAAATCTGCTGAGAGGAAATCTGTGAAGAAAAATGTTTTCATCTTACGTTTAGCTGGAGATGTCTGACCTGGGGATTCACCCGATTCCTCACGTCCAATAAACCTATACACTACCTAATAGGATACGGCGGCTCATATCATGTGATGTTTTTATTTTAGGAAGGTATAGAAGTCATGGAGATTCCAAATGTTGGGCTTTCTGTAAATAGCCTGGTACATGCACTCTAACCGCACATTAGTTTCGGCCTTAAAGAGCTCAGCGGCCAGGCCATCAGGGCTACCTTCTTCGTTGCTTTAAAGTTCTTAAATTTCTGAACCTCCATAGCGTCATAGTGGTGTTCATTATAATACCTTGTCTAGTAGGAGAGCTTCTATTGTGTTACAATCGCAAGTAAGAGGAAGCTACTCATGGAGACTGGAAATAGCATACTCCTCTATGGATCTGAAATTTGGGCCTCTACTTTGGAAACCCAAATCAGAGTTAGGAAACTGCTGTCTGCGCAGAGAATAGCTGCTCTACGAGTGATATCCTCGTATCGAACGGTATCAACACAAGCTGCCCTAGTGATAGCCGGAATGGTTCCCATAGACCTACAGGCAATTGAGCGCCGGATGATCTTTAACGCCAGGCAAAATACGACTCAACCACAGAGTACGGAGGCAATAAAGCACGAAGTCTCCCTAAAATGGCAGTCTCGCTGGGAGAATGAACAGCACGGAATGAACAGCACGGACATACAAACTGATTCCAGAGTTGCAAGTGTGGAAAAACAGAAAACACGGAGAAGTAGACTACTACATAACCCAGATGCTGACCGGTCACGGATACTTCAGAGAGTACCTGCATCGCATGGGGAAATGCAGCTCGCCATTTTGTATCTATGAAGAGAAGGAAACGTTAGATGACTCCGAACACACTTTCTTCAGCTGTCGTCGATGGGCCGAAAGCCGTCAGCGACTCGAAGCTGAAATCGGATATATTAGTGCAACAAACGTCGTGCTGAAAATGATAAGCAATAGAGAAAGCTGGAACGCAGTAACAGAATATGTGCATCATGTCCTGCGTACGAAAAAATACGACCTAGACGCAGTGGAATAAGAGAAGAGCGGAGCCTGGACGCAGGCTGATGATGATGATGATGGAACTGGCACACCCGCCAGAAAAGGGGTCCACCTCGAAGTAATACAACCGTGGTTCCGAGGTGGAATATACCCTGGTGAGGAGACAAGGTGGGGTTTTAGTCGGTATACCTAATGGGAGAGTCCGACATACCATGTATGGTGACGGCCTACATGAATGCATAAAGCATTTCCCCTCCTTCCCGCAAAAAAAAAAAAAAAAAAAAATTGTGTTACAATCGCGTTGCTTCAATGCAAGATCCTTTTTACAACACCTTATTTGCATATTGTATATATAACTCAAGTATCGTATGTATATAGAACAAAAAGCATATCTTTTCACAATAAATTCCCTGATAAGTCTTTCAATACAATTTCGAAGTAGAAGAGAAGAGAAATTTTCTAATCTTTCATCAGTAATCATCGTTTATTAGCAAAAAGTTAAGTAGAAGAACAGAAACGAAAATGATGTTGATTTGAATTGAATGAAAAATTATCATTTTATTCACATCAATTACACTTCATTTATACATCCATACATTCATCCATTCATCATATATTCATGCATACGTACTTATCCAGCCATTCATTTCATTCTTACAATCATTCGACTATTCATTCATTGTATCATTCTATGGATACGGAGAAATTATCGCTTCCACTCTATTATAAGGTTTCTTTGAATGCATGAGAAGCAGGCGGTGGAGGAGGAGGAAGAGGAGGAGAAGCCGAAGGTGGAGGTCACGAACAAGCATAACAAAGTTTATCATCATCATTTAATATAATTTAAAAAGTTGACTTTATTGTTAATTTAGACGTCACTTAATTACTCTTTTAACTTAACTTAATGATGAGACTTTATCTTTTGAATAATTTGTATACCAACTATGTATGCAACTGGTGGTGGTGGTGGTGCTGGTGATGAGGTCTATCTAGCAATACTGATTTCCCTACTGTCGCTACTACCTCCTACTCGTCTTCTCCTCAGTTTGTTGGTAGTACAGAGAGAGAGAGAGAGGGAGAGAGAGTCTCTGTCTCAATAATTTTTCTAGTTCCTTACATAAACGATATTATTTACAAGTGTATGTTGGTGTGAGTGTATATGTATATATGTATGAATATGTGTGGGTGTGTGTGTATTATAGTATGTATTTGTAAGGAACTGTTACTACAACTTGGTGTATTCGTACTCGTGCCTTTCAGTTTAGTTTCATACACTGCGAGAAAATAGTGTTTGAAAAACAATTTTATTGCTGCGGTTAGGCAACTGCCACGCCCTCTTTTTGTATTGCAATATAACATGAATTTGCGCATAGTTTTCAGGCCTATGAAGTCGCCTCAGTCTAGTAGCTAGTGTGTTGGCTTATTAGACGTGAGGCCTCGGTTCACACCCCAGATCAGACATCAAAACAAAACACTTTTCCAATCCTTATTGAAAGAAATAATGGCCTTTATGTGTTAAGGCTGAATTTGCCGAACGTTAACGTAACGTAAAGGAATGTAAAAGTTCGGCTAATTCTTCCTTATTAAAATAATGTCGAATATACTTTGAAGTCGTCATCGTAGTCTAGCAGGTAGTGTGTTGGCTTATTAGACGTAAAGCCACACTTTAAACCCCATGTCAGTCATCTCCAATTAAACGAAAATATGAAAAAAATATTTCTTGGGCAACTTCCTCTCAGCAGATTGCTGGCAAAAACTCTGAGTGTAAATAAAATTGTCATAAAAAATTTTCTCAAAAATCTGTCGTTGGAAGTCGGCTTTAAACTGTAGGTCCCGCCAGTCATGTATAAAATGAACACACACAACATAAGTAGTGTGAGAAGCTATGTAAGTTGTAATTCTGATTAAAGGTTTGTAATGATCAATTATGTATGTATGTATGTCTTTGAGTTGATGCCGATTTTTCTTGATCACTCCTATGCTTTCCTGCCAGTGTATTCCCATATTATAATTGAAGAAACATTCAAAATATTTTCAAATTATTTTTCATTTGAACTTTGATATCCGTTTTAGGTAGGAAAGAAGGCGTACCGTATGCAACTTTCTGTATTTCATTGCTGATGAATAGTTGGTTTACGCCAGCAATAAAATGAAATGAAATGAAATTTTATCTTTGAATAAATAAATGAAAATGGAAAAATAATTTTCTTTCATTCATAATCAAATTCAAATTCAAATATTTCTTCTATGCTTGATATTGTTGTTGCTTTTGTAATGTTGATATGATATAACATGGAATGCCATGTTAATTGTTGTTATTCTAGACTTCTTTGCAGCCATCCAACCCTGTATTTACTCATCCATCGTATGTATCTCTCTTTTGCTATCCTTGCTTTTCCTTCAATTTTGCTCATTTCATTTTATTTGCAATTGTTGTAAAGCAAAAACTAAAACTAAAAAAAGGAGAATTTTTGGCAAACTTTTCCTATAAACTTTCAACACCAGTTGCCATGTGTACGCCAACAATAATGTCGACGAAAAGGAATAACGAATAACAAGTGGAAAATTTAACCAGAATTGCTTCTTTACTACACTCCTACACTCAATCATTCACTCACTCACTCACTCGCTTACTAATTCACTAAAAAATAATAATAAATATTGCTAACTATGTATGCATGTATGTAAGTACGAGGGCTAGTCAATAAGTTCAAGGCTTATAGAAAAATATGCAAAGGACGAACGAATAAAGAAGTCAAACAAAAATCAAGGGGAAATTTTAGTAACTCATTGACTTAGTTATCTACCCTCGTATTATTTTTTTTATAGCTATAACCTGGGCTACGCAATGTGCACGATTCGCCATAAGACTTACTCTCGGCTTGCTAAGCGCATACGTACTAAACCCAACCAAGTTCGTCACACTTCCATTTAGTCGCCACTCCCCACCCCCTGGGACCACAATCAAGTATTACATCGGCGGAGGTAAAGATTCAGCGAGTGCTACCTTCCAATTCTGCTGAGCTTGCTCTCCCCGTCAATCTTTGCTGTATCAATAACTTCCTTGCGAAGACACATACTGCGTTTCAATTCTCATATGAAACGCTACATTATCGGGCATTACCTGGTATCCTATTGTCCTACCAAGGCAAGTAATGAAAACATGCTCCGCCGTCTCCCTTACATTCCGGCATTCAGGGCATGCTTCCTCTATGCCGCGGCCATACTTATAGAGATATGCTCTATAACATCCATGGCCGGTTTGTAAGTGTCTCAGGCGGAAGTTCACCTGGCCGTGTTTCCTTTTTATCCATTCACTTATACGCGGTATGAGCCTGTAAGTCCATCTTCCCTTGTTGGAATTGGACCAGTCATTTATCCATAACCTCATCGACCAATTGGACAGGGTTAGAAAGATCTGGTCTCCTCCTTGCATCATGTTTTCTCCTCTCTACGTCCACTACTAGCATCATGAGCATCACCCCTGCATTCACCAATGCTGCATCAGTAAACACCATGCGGAAGGCAGAAATTACCCTGAGAGCGGATCTCCTGCAGGCCGTTTCTATTCCTGTTCTATTCTATAGATCTTTTCATGGGCCTCGGCTCATATAGGAACTGCACACATACATATATAGCGATCGATGTCACTACCTTCATCTGTAACCGTCTTTTCTCCTATTTCGAGCCTCCTAGGTTAGTCATTATTCGGGCAAGTGCACATGTTGTCGCCGCGCATTTTACACCGATTTACGTCAGGTGTTCCCTAAACGTGAACTTAACTTAATTGCCTGCTTTGATGTTATGCGCTGGTCACCTACCGTTATGGTAATAAATTCCATCCTCTTCCTACTGCTTACAAGTACGAGTAGTACATCCGTTTTGTGATCAGCAAGCTTGAAACCCATTTCTGTGATCCAGCTTCTGACTATGTCACGGACGTAGTTATCTACCCTCGTATGTATACATAAGTGTGTGTGTGTGTGCATTTGTAATAAAAAATTTATTAACAATAATTGTTAATAATAACGTTGTTCTCGTCGTTCTCGACTAGCTAATGATGGTGATGATGACAATGATTATGATTTTGAGGGGACGTACGTAATGAATTCATGTTGTATGTATTGTGTTAAATTGTATGTTTTTGCAGTAGAATGATGGTACAGGATTGTATCTGTTGATTTGTTTGTATGTGTGAGCGTGTGTGTGTGTTTGTATAAGTGGCTGTTGCTAGTGGCAACAACAATATCAGCAGCAATGTTACCAGCAATAAGTTTGTTAGTCCTTGTTGTTGCTATTGTTTTTGTTACTGTTATTGTTATTGTTGTTATTGCATTACATATTTCATAAAAACGTTTCAACAGCAAACTTTTCAAGTGAAACATTCTTTTTCTCTTCTTCTTCTATATTTCCAGTGATTTTTTTTGTTTTCATCATCACATCATATCACATCAGAAGGTATTGCAATATCGTATTTGATATTGCCACTTGAGTTGATGTGTTGCTATTGCTGTTGCTGCTGCTGTTGCTGTTATTGTTGCTGCTGTTGTTAAGAATGGTTGTTATCCACCACACATTGATGCTGTTGCTATTGCTGCCATAAAACAGTTTCTCAATTTCATCAGCTTTTCACAATTATCATCGGCAACATCATCGACGTCATCATCAGTATCATCATCACAACGTACCTGAATTTAAAAAAAAATGTATTTGGCTGGTAAAGGTAAGTGGTGCGCTATGATTTCACTCTCTCATACGATTTTTTTCCTTTTTATTTCATTTCAACAAAAATATTCGAATTTTTCTTTTTTTGTTTCATTTTTTTTAACCCAAAAATACAAAGCAAAAAAGTAAAAGAACAGAAGAGAAGAGAAGAATATTGAGAAGAGATAGACAGGAAAAATAATTTTTGTTTGCAATAACAAGCAGTTGTCGTAGCAACTCTGAATGCCATTCAGATTCATATTCGTAAAGTAGAAATCGTTGATGCATGAAAATGTTGCTCATAATTATCATTTTGATGTTGATGTTGTTGTTGTTGTTGGTGGCATTCCCTTTGCCTTTCTATCATCTATTTTTGCTGTTATTGAGGCAGATACGGATGAGGATAATGATTATGGCAATCACTTTCATGATGATTATCATGTTTCATGTGGCATTGACAGTTATAATAATGACGTTTCATATATTTTTCATAGACAGATACAGGCACAGAAAGGATATATGTATCAGTGGCGTTGATACATAGTCATGAATATCATGCCCTTATGCCATATATGAGCATCTATAAACTCAGTTGCTCTACTAGGAAGCTTATTCTCCAGTTAGTTATGTAGCAGTTTCATCAGAACTTCAGCGTCTTTGTTATTCTAATGCAGTTTTGTTTACCCATGTGTTCCGTTAGCGTCGTCCAGCTAACGCACCCATTTTAATGGTATCACACTTAACCACAGCAGTGAATACAGTTCAAAACTGGTTCACATATTTCTCTTTCGCTTCCATAACTTTAATCAGGATTATTTGAAATAATAGAGTCTACCATGCAACACGTTTCACTACCTTAAACTCCTGTTTTCTTCTCATCAAAATGGCAGTTCATATCAGAGATTTACTAATTAGCCGTCGAAGAACAGTACTCTTTCATACCTATCGTAGATAGATCGATAAGAAGTCCCGAAGATGGATTGCAATGAAGAAATTAAGCTTGAGTACATACAGTCAATGTGCAGACCTTGCGCTGACCAACTTCCTCCTTTACTCTGATTTTGGTGGAACTTGGTTAGTACAGGGCCTGCGTTCACCCGTGGCATCACAACGGGCCGCTATGCGTGCTCAAGTGAGCTTTGTGATATCAGAGCTACCACTCCGACCTAACCTAACATACAGTCAAAGAAAATAGTCTGCATACACCACTGCATACACCTCTGCCATCCGTCTTGGGAACTTCTGTATCGATCCGTCCATGATAGGTATGAAAGAGTTTTTTTCTTCGACTATTAACTAGAAATTAAGCTGGAGTACACACAGTCGGAGAAAAAAGTCTACATACAGCGGTGATATACAGTCAAAGAAAAAAGTCTACATACAGTGGTGTGCGCAAGTTCTTTTATACCTATCGGAGACAGATCGATAAAGAAGTTGCCCACCGCTGTATGTAGACTTTTTTCTTTGACTGTATGTACTCCAGCTTAATTTCTCCATTGCCATCCGTCTGGGCAACTTCTTTATCGATCTGTCTCCGATAGGTATGAAAGCACTCGCACACTCTACTGTATGTAGACTTTTTTCTTTGACTGTATGTACTCCAGCTTAATTTCTCCATTGCCATCCGTCTGGGCAACTTCTTTATCGATCTGTCTCCGATAGGTATGAAAGCACTCGCACACTCCACTGTATGTAGACTTTTTTCTTTGACTGTATGTCGTAGCCCTATGCTTCTAATGAATACAGAATAAAATTTAGTTTATGCTTCGTCTGCATAAAGCTCAAGATGCTTACTTAATTGGTCCTTACAAACCTTTTAGCTAAGATTCCAACCTAGTTTCATACAGCAGCCATGTTGTGCGTGTTAATTTTTATACATTTAGTGACAGTGCCTACAGTTTAAAGTCCACTTCGAATGATAGATATGAGAAGATTTCATGGCAATTGTCTTTTACTCGCAGAGTTTTTGTCAGTTGACTGCTGAGATTGCATACTTCGTTTCAAGATGTTTAAGCTGAGGTTTGAACCCACATGCCCTTGTCTAATAGGCCAACTACTTAAGAATTTATTACAATTTAAATAAACCTTTACGGTCTTACGTCATTTGCCACAAGAAGAATATGTTGCCACGCTACTGATGATAATGCATCAGTACGTTGTTCTATTTTTCTTATTGTTTTTGTTGCATCAATGTAAACCATGTGCTGCAACTGACAGTTGCATTCGATGTATCGAATGATTTTCAACATTTCATTGGAATTTTTCCACATAAACTGGAAGACAGTTTTTAAATCCCAATGAAAAGCTCTTGCCATAGCATGTTCTGTTCTGTGGAATATTTTTTTTTGCTGAACAGCCTTCATGCATACGCCAGAGCAGAGATTTCATTAAATTTCAGGATCATAAATATTTTCAATGACGCAATGCAATGAGACAATGAGAGCTGAAAGATGAGAGTTGATGAGCAGCAACAAACTAATGGCAACGCAATAAACAAAAATATTTGATTGGTAATGTTGTTGTGCACAAGGCTACAAAGAATTGTGAAAACAGCATAAGAGAGAAGAGGGCAGGGTATTATTAAAAAAGCAATTCTCTGTTATGCTTTCACTTTTTTAATGTTTTTACTGTTTTTTCTGATTTTTACAACGTTTTTGGAAGGCAAAAAAGTAATTGATTAAGTGACTCAGTTGAGAGCATTTTTAAAATGAATTCAAAAATGCTACAAAAATAAAAAAAAAATTCTTTGCTACAACAACAACAACAGCAAATCAACATAATATGTCCTCTTTTGATGATGAAACATATGAAACTGGTTTATGATAATTAAGTGAGTAAAGCCAGCCAGGCTGACAGACAGAGTGAGCGGGTAAGTGAGTGAATCACTTTAAAAGCCAAAGGCTTAAGGGGCATAACAAATCAAAGGCAAAAGGGGTAGCAAAACATTAGTAGTAGCAGCAGCAGTCAAGGCAGGCAATCAAATGGCTAAAAAGGAAGCTTCATAATCAAATTTTAGTTCCTTTTTTTATTGCATTTTATGTCGCTTGTTGTTGTTGTTGCTAATATTCGGGTTTCATTCAAAAATAATATGAGAAAACGTTGGCGTTTGCTTTTGCCTACTTTATCAGTGTATAATATTGCCATCAAAACTCTGTCCGTCTTAATGTAATTCCATTCTATTAATCTCTCTCTCTCTCACTGTCTTTCTCTGTATCTACTACTCGTATCTTTGTCTGTCATCTAAATGGCCCATGAACGAAATGGCCTTGGTTGCTTTCAGCCAGACGCCTAAGTTTTAGGTCGTTAGATTGTCAATGTTCACAGTGCATGTGTGCATGTGTGTGTGTGTGTTTGCTTTTGCCATCCATTAATTCTAAAATTCTGTTTTCTTTCCTTCTTTCACTTTCTTTGTAAATTTTTTGTTGTTGCTGTCGTCGTCTTTGTGGCAAAAAAGGAAAATCTGGCAACAAAAAAAAAAAACAAGAAAAAACAAGAAAAATTGAAAGTAGACAACAGCCAACAGAGAGCAACCCTTTGATTTTATGTTTTATGTGAACAACATAAACGGCTTGCACATTAGTTGTCGTTGCTGCCCATTTGTTTGTTTGTCCGTCCGTCTGTCTGTCTGTCTGTGTGCCTTTTTGTAGTAGATTTTCAAAATTTGAATTCGTATACCAAATCTAAAGTCATCTAAATTATGCGCCTTTCTTTACTACTTCATATCGTACATATGTATGTATGTATGTATGTATGTATTATTGTATGTACATTTAAGCATGTATTTGGTTTTTATATGCATGTATGTCTGTGTGTGTTTTAAGTTGGCTTTGGCTTTACAGTCAGTCAGTCAGTTAGTACTTGCGAGACTACATCTAAATTAAGTTGTTATCCTGTCCTGTTTGTGTGTGTGTAGAAAAAAAATATGCAAATTGTTTTTGGTTCCATGTCAGACATGAAACTTTTTTATGGCCAAGTGACATGTAAGCGCCTGAAAGCATCGTACAACAGCAGCAATAACAATAACAACAACCATAAAAAATAATATGTTCCACTTAGAACTACGGTTAGTAATGGTAGACATTTGAAGACACTACGATGTCATATGGTTGTGTGCGAAAGGGTAAAGTCTTCGGTCTAGTCTATTAGGTAGTATGTTGTCTTCAGAGATCAGCAATGAGTATTAAAAATGGTGAATACTTATTTTAATATCATGGAACTTCTATTCATATTCAAAGTTTGAATTGTACTCATCATATCATCATACTTAACAACACGTATGATGTTGCTGTTGATTTCAACTCTCCATAACTCAACATAATACACGAAGCGCAAAATAAGTATGAATTGCGAACGAACACTAAAATACTCACTAGAAGGTTGTGTGTTTGCAGTGCTTGCTGCTCTGTCGTTTTTGCTTATGCGGTAAACTCATTCAAAGGGAATACGCAACCATCACTTCTTGATTAAATACTTGCATCGGTCAGCAATAGTGAAAAAAACCTGCAAATTACATACATACATAATTGGCCATTACAACCCTTCAATCAGGATTACGGCCTAGCTTCTCAACACCACTCATGTTTGTGTGCGTTAATTGTATACATGAGTGGCGGGACCTACAGTTTAACGTCGACTCCGAACGACAGATTTTTTGAGAAGCTTTTCATGGCAATTTTTACTCTCAGAGTTTTTGCCAGAAATCTGCTGAGAGGAAGTCGCCGAAGAAATATTTTCATATTTTTCGTTTTGATGTCTGACCTGGGATTCGAACTGGGGCCTTTCGTCTAATAAGCCAACACACTACCTACTAGACCACGGCGACTTACCTGCAAATTGCGGATTGCTTTTCAGGACAAAATTACATCGAACACATCATCCAATAAATACGAGACTAAAAACAAAAAATCCGTTGGATGTGAAAAAATTCCAGAGCTGTGAAATTCAATCCTTCAAGGCTGATGAACACTTCAATCCATGCCAGCCATGGTCTAACAAAAGGGCTCAATGTAGTTATGCCGAGAAACTAACGAATAAAAACTCTATCGCCCTCATAGCCAAAGTCATCTTGCAGAAGTTCTCCGCTCTCCGGTTTCCACAAAGCAAGATCCAGCATAGATCATGTGCAAGAATCTCCCACGGGTTTGAGACACAACGAGAGAGTTTAATTTGGAAAGCTTTACATCGCATAAGTGTCTCGGGGATAATAATAGGCTTCTCCATATCAATAGTGAGAGTAGAGTGTTTTACGGTGTGCTTTTATAATCGACGTGAGCATACGGCAGTAGTGCGTCTCATCACACCACTTTTCTTGTTGCATGTCTTGGATATCACTGCTACAATAAACGATGCAGCACCACAAGACATTCAGTGGAGAAAATTAAAAGATCGTGATTAGGTCGACCATCGATCACTTGGAGGATAAAATAAGTACAAGACAAAACTAATGAGCATGATTGTCTCTTTACCTTCTCTACAGAGAGCCAACATTCCTCGAAAATCTTCGATGTGATGTATAAGCACTTAGAGATTTAAGATCGCTTTCTTGTTAGTAAATCTCGAGTATTTCCACTCGGTATACGCTGTCCCCGAATTGGGACAGGGGGACAGTCTTTGTAGCCTTATTTCAGCGTGACAACGATTTCACATGCAATCTTAAGGCGTGGCTTTGTTTCATTCAGCAATACTCGATTTATTCTGGGAAAGTGTAAGCGCTTGCCATAATAAAGGATCCACTCGGTATTTTCTTTATAAAACCAGGATCGTAAGCGGATTCCAGTATTGTGTAGCTTGTAGGAAGATGTAGATCAACTGTACTGAAGCTTTTTTGCCAAGATTTTCGCCAACTCTATCGTATGTAGGGTATCCTGAAAATTTATTTACCAGCGATATCTGCATGGGCCCAGTAGTAAGTAAAAGAGTCAGAGATTGAGATGTGGCCGAAAGGCAAGCGAAGAATGGGATACGAGGGATGTCATATGACGTTAAACTATTAGGAGAACTTGTTTCTGTAGCTGTTTTAACATTTTGTCTGGCGCCACATTTTAAAGCTTTTTATGAGAAATGAAATGAAATGAAATGGAATGTATCTACCAAATCAAATAATGAATGCGAGTACGTACAAGTATTGTAAATATTTCTGTGCATGTATAAGTGTGTCTTTAAGTTTACACAACAAAATTGTATCTTTGTTAAGTGAATTGAAGTTGAATTGAATTTTTAACATTAAAGAGCTCGAAACAACAGAGTCAAGGCTCATAGAGAGAGAGAGAGAGATAGACGGCAAAGAAAAGAAACTTTAAAACATAAATGAAACTGGACTGTAATTGCATTACCTTCCAACATGCAATACAAAAAAAAAAAAGAACAAGAGAAAGAGAAAACCTAGAACGATAAGCAAGAATGAAAAAAAAATCCTCAATAAACGAATGAATGAACATAACAAAGTAGGAAAACAAGTTTTAAAAACTTCAACAATTTTCTTCTTTTTTTTTCTTCTCTTTCGCTCTCTTTCATTTCCTTGGCGTTTTCTTTTGTGTGTGTGTGTGTGTGTTCGTCATGAACTCTTTAGCAAACATGTTAAAAAAAGAAAAGTTTTTCTTTTGAAACTTTCAATTCCCAAAGTGTGAAATTTAAAAATGTTCTGGTTTTTCACTATCTCACTCATACATTCATTTGCTTTGCTTATGATGACCTAACCTATACCACTACCACGTCACTTCTCCTCTCCTTCTCCGGCTAGTTGGTGCATGTTGTGCATGAACTTGTGGCTTAATTGAGCCAATTTTGTTGGTGGCATATGTCCGCACACTCTTACGCCGTTACGCCGTGTTCCAGTTACACGAATTTTACGTGTTTACAGTGCGTGTGGAATTGCAGCAAATATTTACAACATGTTCTATGCAACATGCACTGCAACGGCTTCCAATCTTATAATTAACAATAATGCCAAACGCAAACCACCTTTAGGCACTCTACTCTGCTCTGCAAATATTAGAACGCGGGAGCGGTGAGGAGCAAGAGCAAGAGAGTCATTTGATCATGTTTTCTGATTTGGGGTTTTTTTCAGTAGGTGTTGAAGTCATTCTTGATTGGGTGAGATGTGATTTTTGCCATTATTATTACATTCTCTGCTGTTTACTCTTCTTGCCTTGTCGTCATAGTACATAGTGGCTGTTGTCGTAATAGATTTTAACGAAGTTGCTTTAGGTGGCCACTGTGTTTGCTTGGGTTTGTCTGTTTGTTGTTGACTCAATTTAGCAGCAATAGCAACAACAGCAGCAGGCAAGTTCGTTTAAAGTTGTTGCACTTTGATGTTGTAAATATTGTGGCACACTCTGCGGCAGTTCCCCGTATTCATGCATTTTTCTTGTTATTGTTATTGGCGACATTCCAGTTAAATATAAATTAAGTTGTTGTTACAACTAAACAAGGCAAAAACAAAAGAAAATAATTTCGGAAAAAATTTCACAAACGCATATCCGTACCCCACAGCAACATGTTCTCTGTATTTTTTTTAACAGCGCCCAGACCCACTCATTCACTCATTCTCTCTCGCCAGTGTTCACTTAGTCAATTAATAGTTTGCCTAGTAGTAGTAGTCCCGTATTAAATTTATTTAATCACAAATTCCAATTTGTTTAGTCGCTTAAAAGTACATGACATAAGCCACGTCACAGTGGGACGCGATAAATAGCAAAAAGTACAAAAATCTCAGAAGGTTCTGGCATTCTGGAAAGAAGTGCAGCAAAAGAGAAGGCGTAGATAGAGAGTCATAGAAAAGTGCAGAAAACAAAGCGAATGGCTTAGTTAAGCAAGGATGAATGCATACTCCCTCAGGCAAGTTAAGAATTTGAATATCGCCTCCCGACAGAAATCTTCAAAGAAAATTTCTCACAAGATTGCAATCAATCTTGTTCTATCAAAGTGTCTCACATTTACTGACTTCTCCTCATCTCTTTCTCTTCTGCATAAATTCGTCTGAGATCAGTTCTAGACATCCCTGGCATTACAATGTGCCATAAAGAACTCAGTCATCAAGTCCCATTTTGGGCCTACTGAGTTCCCAACAGTTAAGCAGTTCTACCATTGCCCAATGGTAGTCAAAAGCTGCTAGACAAATTCTATCCTCAGCGACTCTGTTTTATCTCCAGCACCGATCACTCAATGAGTCAGTTGGGATATCAAATTAAAGGATTTCTAATCTGATAAATGTGTCGATGTCTCGTTGACAGAAATGCCACTACGATATGGAACACAAGACCGAGATCGACCCTTTCCGGTTCAAAGGTTCCTATGTGGTCCTTTTGGTCATGTGTGAAACTTCACTTACATCAGACTGATTCTATCGTCTTTAGGACATTTTGACTGTTAAAGAAAATCAGAATTCGTATTTGAAACAGTAAGCTTAGCCTAGGCCTTAAGAGCCTTCGAAACAGCAAATATTTCCACCTGGAAAATACGGCAGCTCCAGTGTGAAATTCACACGTAAGACCTTAACGTCAGGACTCGCATTCAGTTTCAATTCATCAGTAAAATTGAGTGTTTCCCATGCCTAAATCCAGACAAAACACAGCCTTAATACTGTATAACCAGTGGTTCCAGTCATAAGTTCCCATTCTATTCAGAATATCGGATTTCTCGAGCGCTGCTTTCAACAGCCTAATTTCCTTAAATGTATGGCACAACGTCAAGCACAATGCTTGACATAGTATATGTAAGTCCAGCGGAGCTAGGTAGAGAATACTGCAACTGCATAGTGGACACAGCTCCTCCTAATCTGGGTAATAATCAAAATGGCAATCTGATGCATTAAATTCAAGATCCTACGCTGAAAATTCGCTTTCAAGGCAATCCACCCAATCAAGCAGCCAATAAATTCCTAACATTTGCTGTTAAGAATCAATAAATGGTCCTAAGCAGGAACTCTCAATCTTAAACTATGGATTTGCGTCACTGCATTCACATCCTTCTTTACGCTTTCCCTGACAATTGTTTTCTATCATAATTTACTGTACAGTATATGGCGATAAAAATTCGTCTCCCAAGAGAGTGAGACGTGTGTGGCTTTTGCGTGGCTTCTCCACACGATTTTTCTTTTGGGTACTTAGAACACTTCACACTCAGTGAACCGAACTCCAAGAGCGGGCATCAGAATGTCAACAGAAATTTAATATTTCCAGTATAAGGGTATCATCTGCATAAGCCACCCTTATTCTACAGAATTTTTCTCATTGAGTCCATTTTCTTCCCATGATGTTAGTTACTGATATTATTTTCCCTTTGAGGAGGGGTCAGGAAGCTTCCTATTGAACTTCGATTACTGAGGTTTGTAGTTGAGTAATTTGTCCTCTACACCATCCTATCTCCAATGAAAGCTAAAAGAATGAAAATGGAAGATTCTAGATTCACTAACACTGGTGTTCTAGACAAAAAGAGTCGTAATACAGAAGAAAAGTATTCTTGTGGGTGGAGTCGAGCGAGTGGCATACTCGTTGTCGTACTTCCCGACGTGCAATTTAATAAAAAAAAATATTTGATTAATATTTCTCGAATATGTCCCACTGTGCTGTCTTAAGTGCATATAACATACATACATGCATGCATAGATACATAGTACAATACATGTGTATGTATATTGTATATATATCAATTCGTCTTTTGTATGTGCCAAGAGCGTGTGTGTGTGTGTTTCTATGTTCCTTTTTATTTGTTGCCAACTTCCGGCAATTTATAAATAATTTTAAATGTATTCGTGTTCGTCTATACACTTTATATGATTGCTTGAGCGTGCTTGTGTATGTGTATAGTATGATTTGTGTGTGTTGTGTTTATGCCAACACATAATCAAATTAAGCAATTACTCTCTTTATTACTGCTTTTGAGTAAATTTTTTTGTTTATTTTTTTTTTTTCAGTTGATATTTGTTGTTGTTATGTTACTATTTCAACTACTCGTCATTTCTCTTTGTATGTTGTACGCTTTGCTTGGTTTTCGTTTTTCTCTGTGTGTTTTGAAAATTTAATTTTTCATTTCATATGACGTCCGGCGTCCTTGTTTTCGCATAAAAATAGTGATTCGGCAATTATTTGCCGTCCGCTTACAAACAAAACAAAAACAAAACAACAAAATGAAGTAAATTCATTCAGCCTGAAATAAAATAAATTGCATACAGAAACGAATATTAAGTGAGCACTCTCTTTACCACTCTCTCTCTCTCTCTCTCTTGTCCCCTATTCCTTCTTCTTTGTTATGCCTTTTGTGTTATTTTAATGCAATCGTAAGTCTAATGTCAATACAACTACACAACATGTGTGGAATAAAAAAAAAGGACATGTAAGTGTATATGTATGTGTGTGTGTTTTTTCTAGTGTTGCCTCCTGGTATGGTAATTATTAAGTTAATTTCAAATATTTGATATTTATCTGCATTAAAACAACTACAACAAAAAAAAATTCACCAAAAGCATTGTTGCCATTGCCATTGTTGTGTGTGTATGTGTGTTTTTGTTTTTTTGAAGGCGTAACACATATTTAAGAAATAATCGGTTGCGGGTTGCTATTTGCGATTTGTGATTTGCGATTCGCCGTCAATGATTACAGTGTGCAATGTGCTGTTTTAATAACTTTATTAAGTTTTATTATTTCAACTCAGCTCCTGCCACCACCACTACCATCATTTACTTAACTTTGCTTAGCATGGGTTCCACGTAATTAATGGTCATGTCTCACGTGTTGTTGCCACCATATTGCAGTGTTGGTTGTTGATCTATGGAAAGGAGACTTTTCATTTTTATACGTTTCGGAAATTAAAAGCCTACGAGTAATTGGTTGTACAAGAAAAAGGATGAATTTTATAACACGATGTTGTTGCCAGAAAACAATATTTTCATCCAATAAATGCCATACACTCAGTATTAATTTGAGAATATTATACGTGATTAGAAGAAGCTTATTGGCTTGTTATTCGTTAAACCTTAAGGCAAACTTTATGGAATTCAAAAAAGTATTAAATTTCGATTAAATTCTTATTTTTTATTGATAAACTACCTAATTTTTTGTTGCTCAAAAAATATACGTCAGCGAGAAAACAGCCCCGTATTCCTATTCGTTTTTTGTTGCTTTAATGATCATATGATTTATTTATTTATTTATTAATTAATTACAATACAATTACTAATTATATTCTAATTATATACGAGCGGAGTAACTTGACCATATGCTCGGTGTAGTGTCACAGACCAGAGTCTCTGGTGGGAATCGAACCCACGACCCTCACGCTAATAGTCTAGCACACTACCCACTAGACTACCAGGGCACCCAAATATGATTTAATAATCAAGTTTTTCTTTTCAGTTAAGCTAAGTAATTGTAACACTATATCAGGTTTTAAACTGGTAGGGTTGCCCTTTGGCGTTGTAAAGCCCTCTTTATTCAAAATTTATTGGGTTTGTTAAATAAGTTGTTGTACTGAGGAATTTATTCATTGCAGTTCCATTCTTTTTTAAGTAGAGTTGCTACATGTTATTCAGTCTACCTTTGTTGTTGTTGCTATTCTCTGTGGAGGATCAGAGAATAGAGTTTTTAAAATAGGAAACTCATGATGGAAATTCTTTTGGATTTAAACGCGAATTATTAGGATTTATAGTCATGCATGCATATGTACGCTGCTTTTGGTGACGCTAAGCTTGTCTCATTTGATTTGAATACTCTTTGCGAATAGTGAGCTTACAATTCAACATCGACTCTGAACGATAGATGAGCCACGGTATGAACATCGATTTTTAGCAAGCCGTTGTTCGTGATTCGTTCGCTTTTCGAGTCGGGGTAATCATTAGTCGGTATGCCGAAAAAATCGATGACAAGCAAAATGTTGCGCTCAAAGATGAAAGGCTAGAGACACGATTAACTATCCATTTCTTACTTTACTGTTTATTATAGACAAGCAATCTATTATACCCTTTAAGTTATATTGAGTATGGATCGTAATGTCCCTTCTAAATCGATTGCTCTGAAAAACTTTAGAATGCTGTTCGGGGTCAGCAAGGGCAAATACCGGCCCAGTACTTGATACTCACACACATACACCCAGATGTTTCGTTCCGGTATATATTAGTGGCGCAAGAATGTGTTCGGAATGTTAGGATTTTCATCAGCATGGAGAATTTACACGAACAAGTGAAATTTGAGTATATAGGGCTCTGCCAGTTCGGCTAGATTGTGGAATTTGTGGATTCCATCCAGACAGACGGTTAAGAAGGAAGCTGTAAGCCACACGATTTGACAGGTCACCAGGATCTCGAGGGAGTTTGGTATGAGACTTGTGCCCCATTATCTCCATGGTGTCCATAGATCTGGTCTTCACTACTAAGGTCTTCGCAATGCCACTGTAAGGCATGTTCTCATTGTTCCGATTATACCAACACATGCCAGTCTCTTCATCTTATTCAACTTTATCTGCTGCAGCAGGTACTAATATCATGGGTTTGCCACTTGTAGCTGTCAATATAAAAAATCTCATGAAAACTTGAATTGGGGGCTGCAGTGAGGAACTTAGCTAATTGAGTCCCTCGCATTGTCATGAGATAGTACTACCTGATCTTTTATGAGAGTCCTTTTTGTATGGACTTTTGAAGGCGATTGCAGTCTCCTAAGTCGCCGTAGTCTAGTAGGCAGTGTGTTGGCTTATTAGACGTGAGGCCACGATTCAAACCCCAGACCAGACATTTCGATCAGAACGAGATATGAAAAAATATTTCTTCTGCGAATTCCTTTCAGCAGATTTCTGGCAAAAACTAGGAGATTGAAATGAAATTTCCCATGAAAAGTTTCTCAAAAAAATCTGTCGTTCCGAGTCGACTTTAAACTGTAGGTCCCGTCACGGGTGCATAAAATTAACACCGACAATATGAGTGGTGTGCAAAGCTAGGTCGTAATCCTAACTGAAGGGTTGTAATGACCAATTATATATGGATTGTGTAATTGTAGTTTCTTACATTTTAAAAATTTGATAACATCACTACATTGTGCTTTTAGCCAATGTAAATATATCATTATGAAGTACACACGTTCATATGTTTCTACTTACTTACTTACTTAATTGGCCATAACAACTGTTTTAACGGAATTCGGCCTGCCGCAACACATCCTTCCAGGCGCCTCTGCTTCTTGCGTGCCTACGCCAGTTGGTCACACCAATCGATGACAGGGCTTCCTCGATTTGGTCCCTCCAACGGATACAAGGTCGTCCTTTTCGCCGGCTTCCGCAGATAGCCGCATCAAATACTCGTCTCGCCGGAGCATCCTCATCCATTCGAACGACATGGCCGAGCCAGCGTAGCCGCTGGATGTTAATACGCTGTACAACGTCAATGTCGTTGAGGAGCTCATACAGCTCACTGTTGAATCGGATACGGAAATCATCGCCAACACGCACTGGACCGAAGATCTTACGTAGGACTTTTCTCTCGAACACTCTCAAGGCTGATGCATCAGTACTTAATAGGGCCCATGCCTCAGCGCCATAAAGAAGCACGGGTAGGATGACTGTCTTGTAGAGTGTTAGTATGTTTCTAAGATCGTTTATTTTAAAATTTCAATTTTTATGGCTGCCTTGAGCATTTTAAAACTTTAAATTGATTACATATGAATATAAATATCCTCTGGCAATTTTTCTTTAAGTAAAGTATTGAAAATTAATTGAATGAAAGTTTTTTTTACTTCTATTGTTAAATAACTACAGAGAAAACTGGACACCTCAGGCACCAAAGGTTGTCTGTGGTTAAGATGTTGTCATTCTGGCATTTTAATCGCTTTTAAATTTTTGTATAATAAGAGAAACAGTCATGATGTTTTTTATTAAATCCTCCTCACTTATTACCCGGATTTATGGATTAGTTTTCTTCTCCCCATATGATGCACAGTGCTACTCTGCTATGAAACTAGATTTTCAACATGGAATTCTCTTTTGTTCTTAAATTATTAGCCATTTAAGCAAATCCCACATTTACTAAGAAATCGAAAATGAAAAAGTCAAGAAAGCAATTCTTTCTACGTTTATTTAACAATTTTTATTCGTTTCAAGTCGAAAACTAAAAAAATGTTTTCAACGATAAAACATTTTCAATCTTCTGTACTTTGTCTTCGAAAACAAAAGAAATTTGAGGGAAATTGCAACAACGTTTATCTACAAATCTAACCAGCAAACAACGACAACAACAACACTAAGAACAGGAAAAATCTAAAAGAAAAATATGAGAGGAGGAGAGAGAATGCTTTGCCAAGTTGCCTTTAATTTAAGTTTTAAATAAAATTTATGGAGGTTTTCATAATATTTTTTATCCATTTTGTTGTTAGTGTTGTTGCTGGCTGATGTTGTCGATGGTTGCTATACATATTGACCACATCCATAAGATGCTGATAAGCAAAGAAGCTGACCATCCATGCAGCCAACCAGCCAGCCAGCCAGACTTTACTCTGTTTTTTCTTTTTTCTTTGATGCTGTATCAACATATGGCAGACACTGGACTAAAGCACTCGTATATAACACACAAACGCTTGGTGGTGTGCTTACTCCACTGATTTTCCATTTTCATTTCATTGTTCGCACATAATAGTTCATATCGTTGTAAACGTATAAATGAACGAAGGAAAGGAAACAAGGCATTCATTTGATAGTTTAACATGTGTTGTACGTATCTAGAGGAGCATATCGAAAAATAATCGAAAAAACTTGTAAGAAAAACGTATTTTAAGAGCTTTTGGTGAGTGCGTGTGCAATTTACGCCCCCTGTTTTTATTTCAATTTTGTTGGTAAAGAAGCAACTGAAAAAACTAATTGTTGGTTAACATGGCTACTTGAATACAATTGCTTGAGCAGGGTATCATATATGTACGTATGTGCATACATTGATAAGTAATCGAAAATATTGAACAATGCCTTACCGTACACCAAATATACTTTTGATTTGACCAACGCAATGTTTGTTTAGCACATGATTTTAAAAGGCTTCTCCTTGTGCCTGTGTGTGTGGGCAAAAGCATCAATACAAGTTTGATTGCAACATCATGTTATTGTCCGGCTACCACAATATGTACGACAACGACGACGACCACTATGTGTGGAATACTTACGAGTGTGTGCGTACGTAGTGTACCTAAAGGAGTTTAAAGCCTCTCAAAACTATAATCACTGCTCACACCATCCAATGGAAAACCATGTGTATTTACCGTAAGGATCATGCCAACAAACAATATAACGTTGAGTCACGTGCCAAGTGGTTGTTCTTGTTCTTGTTGTTTATTTAACGTATTAAAAACGCCTTTTCATTTCGTTACACGTTCCATTTTCATGTGTGTGAACATTTGCTAAAAGCTGGGTGTTGCTGTCGTTGGGCCCCGTTTTCTTCTCGTAACTTTGCTGCACTTTGGTGTGATAGTCCTTCTCACTGTAAATCGAATGATAAAAAATATTCTTGCACTGCCCTGTACTACATATAATTTCGATATGATCCCCCAAGTACCAAAACAACACAAGCACAAGTACAAGTACAAGTGCTAGCATGACAACATCAACCATCTCGATTACAGTGAAAAGAAAACTCAGAATATTTATAGGAAACCCCTTCAATTGAATTGGAAGGCAAAGGAAAGAAGCAAGGAAATGTGTTTTCAGTTGAGTACTGTTGATATGTTGTGTAATGATACTTGAAGAAAAAAATAATTTTTTTCCTCTTTTACAAACCAAAAGCCTTCTTCTTAAAGTTGAACAATATTGCCTTCGTATAGATGTTGAGGTTGTTGTGGGTTTCACTTGTTACTGTAGCCAGCAAAGGCGATTTTATGGTAAATGTGATGAAGGCCGGGGTGATGTTGTTTTACAGGGCAGTCTGCCTATCTGTCTTTCGGCTGTTAATACAGTAACAAAACAAAAGAGAAGTTTAAACAATTTTTTGGGGAATAACCTTAACTAACCTTCAATTAATTTCCGTTTTAATCCTTAAGGGATTATGCAATGAGGTTCTGAATTCCTTCTAGTTATTGATGACCCATGAAAGTGTGCATCCATCACAGAGGAATCAGCTCCTTTCTCTATTTGCCTTCTACAAGCATTTGCATTTTCTATAGCAAATTTATCAGTGACTTACATTTATTGATAACTCGCATTTTCTTTTGTAATTTTGTCGATGACTTGCATTTATCTATGACTTGCATTTATCGGCGGCTTGCATTTGTCGATAACTTGCATTTATTAATTACTTGCATTTATTGATGAATTGTATTTATCGATGCCTTGCATTTATCGATGACTTGTATTTTCTTTTGTAATTTTATCGATGACTTGCATTTCTCTATGACTTGCTTTTATTGATGATTTGCATTTGTCGGCGGCTTGCATTTATCGATAACTTACATTTATTGATGACTTGCATTTATCGATGACTTGAATTTGTAGATCACTTGAATTTTTTGCAGAAAAATTTGTCGATGACTTGCATTTCTCAATGACTTGCATTAATCAATAACTTGTAGTTATCGATGATTTGTATTTGTCAATGACTTGCATTTATCGATGACTTGCATTTATTCATAGCTTGCATTTATCGATAACTTGCATTTTCCTTCAGCTATTAGTTCAGCAAAAGAAATGATAGCGTGTAATTACGTGTAAAAATAGTTAAAACTATGTACAAAGCGGCGGATTCAAACATGACTGTCATAATCGACCTACCGGGCAAGGAATTGTCAAGTATAATCATGAAATTTGAACAGTCTGGCACTGTCTCTGCCGAAAGTATTGCCTCTGTTAGATGAAGTTTGGCGGATGCCACACCTTGCCTTGAAGGAAATCATTACAGTGACCATAATTTAGCTTTTGCGGTGCACACTGGTAATCCCTTCTACCAACTCTTGGCGATCTTTCAAAAGAGTATTTTGAATCTTTTCCTTCTTCTTCTCTATAAATGTTGCATGATTAGTCTATTGAAACTGAAATTGAAATTGTGTAGACTCTACACTGTAGAGCAAGCTTGTTGCAGTTCGATCACAATGCCCCACATTTTATGGCGTTGAAGAGCAAAAAACTGAAATCAAAATCAGGATATTGAAGAGTGCCATTGTTGTTGTGTCGAGACGAGTCGAATTGATTCGAGTAGAGTTGAGTGTTCAGTATTTATAAGTGGCATATAAAATCAGTTCATGCAACATACAATTGACAACCAGAAGAAGTAGAAAAAAAAAAGAAATTAAGTGGAGGGTTGGTGTGAATTTTTACACTTTTGTTGTTATTGTATCTTATGCTTGAAATCACCATCACAAATGAATGAATCAGAGAATGAATGAATGTATGTATGAAGTATGCAGGCATATGATATAGAAAAAATCGTAAATCGGAAAGCAAACACACACAAACAAAATATTTAAAGAAGAGACGTTGAAATAACAAAAAAAAAGGGAGCAGAAGAGATTTAAATGTCGATGGAATTTTATAGGAATTAAGACAGAAGCAACGAAAACAAAATTGATGCAACACAGGGTTGAAACGCCATTGCTTTGTGCAACAACATGTTCTCCGTGTGTAAGTGTTGTAAGTGTTTAGAATTAAAAAAAAGTGGCAGGAATTTAGAAACAAGACTTCTGATTTGATTGCCACTGACAATCTGCATGAGTTATTGCTTTTGTTGTTGCTTTTGTTGTTTCTGTTTACATTCAACATCTTTTCAGCCTTACATCCAAAGCCAGCCAGCATACTGCTGCAGCCTATTAAAGAGTAAAAGAAACATGAATGCCATGCAATAGAACGAACGGTTGTTGTGGTCTACAAATATGCTCACTTGTACGAGTATGTATGTATGTATGTGGATGTGGTAGTGATTCTGGATGTTTGTATTTGTATGGGTCTTTGTTATTATTTCTGATAAGCCATGTTGTAAACGAATGTTGTGTTCACTCTCGTTTATTCGGTTCTCGTTTTTCCATATTTGGGGTAGATTAGTGGCCTGTTATCACGGCATAATGCACTTTGAGCTGCTTTACTGCTTTCGTTTTCGAAATCTTTTACGTTTCACAACAAAACACACACAGCCACACACACAATCCAACAACATACCGATTAAATGTTACAAAATCTCTTTTCTCACTCCCGCTCACTCCCTGTGTGTTCCATGTGTTTAAATGCTGTTTTCCACAACAAAAAAAGAAAAGAAAATCAGAAAGAGAGAGAAAGAGAGAAGAAACAACATGATTTTCATTTTATTAAGTCCTCTTTAAAGTGTTAAACACGTGCTTTTATTGTAAACAAAACTTCTAACCCCATACCCCCTCCCTCCACACTCCTTATCACTCCCATACAAATATTTTCCGCTTTAAGTGTGTGTGTGTCTATTAAAGAAGGATTCAAAAGGCTCAAGTGAATATTGTATTCCGGATGGGTGGATGAATAGTTGCTGTTGTTGTTGTTGTTAGTGTATACAATAAAAGGTGTTGATGCGTGAGTTTGTTTGTTAAGCTTCGATTGAATTTTAAACTGTTGTTGTGTGTAGTCCTTTAACTTGTTATCCTTTCGCTTTCTTTTTTTTTTGTTCCAACATAATTTAGTTCAACTTTTTACAACTGGATTTCCTTTTCTTGTTAATTTTCTTTTCTATTTAATGTACAACAACAAAAATCTGTGCATGACAGTTTAATTATGAATTTTATTTGAATAAAGAACAGTTTTTGAGCTTATTTGTGTCATTCGAACACTTTAAAAAAGGTTTCCTTTTGGGAAACACTTCTGATGGAAGGCAAAGAACGTTGTTTGGTGTTCAAACAGAAATCGTGTTAAAATACAATGCAGAAACGTTGTAAAATGTTTTCAAAAACTCTGTTTAAAAGAGCTGAGATTTAAAGATAAAGAAACAGTGAAAATTTATTTCGAAATGACAAAAATTCATGAGAAAAGAAATGTGCTTACTAGAGTAGCTTTGGTAGAGAGGTCCACATGAATTCCTTTTTATTTAGTACTAGCTGTACCCTGCGCACGTTGCCGCGCCACCAACTAAAATAAATTTGAAGGAAAGACGTTACATAAATATTCAATTTATTTTTAATCGTTTTATTAATTTTGTTTCCCGTTGTCCAGATGATTCAGACGAACAGGTCTGAGTAGTACGCATTCGATCAGTTTCTAATCTCCCTTCTCGTTGTTCAAGTGATTCATGCGAATGGGTCGCAGAGGCATGTCCGCGAAGATTATCCAGTCTCAATGCTCGTTGCTCGTTTGATTCTGATGCTCGTAATGCTCTTTTTTTCCGTGCTTGAGGTGTAGGTCGACCAATTGCTTATCTATCATTTTGAACAATTTTCAGTGGCGCCATCTATCGGAAATTAATCGCACCAACTTTGAAACCTCCGTCGACTCATGCGCAACAACTTTGCTAAAGATCATAGCATGATCAATTGCATAGTTTACGATTTAAATAATTTTTAGTAATTTTCAGTGGCGCCACCTGTAGGAAATAGGTCATACCAACTTAGAAACCTTCCCGGCTCATGCGCAACAACAAACACACATTCATTTTTATATTCACATTCTTTATACTTTATTTTCTTTGGTTTTATACATCAGGAATCATAGATAGCATACTTTAGGGGTAACTATGCGTATGAGTAATATATTTCAAATGCAATTAAATATTAAGTATGTAGTATGTAGTATACATGGGCATGGCCCCTCGCTCATTAGGAATATGAACATAAAAAGTAGCCTATAACTCCTTCCAGACATACAGGAAGATACTGTGAAAATTTCAAGAAAATCGGTTCAGCCGTTTAATCGTCTATAAACTTCAAACATACAAACATACAATCAAACACACATTCATTTTTATATTTTAGTATAATGACTTAGTGATCTAATCCTATGAACACAGTATCAATTGCTACTTTTTTCACCAGAATACTAATACAAGGAAGCTATCTTCACAGATACCATGGAATGAGTACCATGGGAATGAGCTGATTTTGCTACAGTTAACCCCTTTCTACCAACTCTTGGTGATCTTTCAAGTGAGTATTTTGAATCTTTTCCTTCTTCTTCTCTTTAAATGTTGCTTGATTAATCTATTGAAACTGAAATTGAAATTGTGTAGAGCAAGTTTGTTGCAAATCTTGTGATTAAATGGTCACAATGCCCTACTTTTTACGGTGTTGAAGAGAAAAAAATGAAATCAAAATCAGGATATTGAAGAGTGCCATTATTTTTGTGTCGAGTTGAGTCGAATTGCTTCGAGTAGAGGAAACTATCTTCACAGGAGTATCCTGGAAATGAGCTGATTTTACCACAGAGAAATACAAATGTAAACCATTGGATGCAGAGAACAGAGCACCAGCGGCTACTAGCATTAAACGATCTGCGGTCAACTACTAGTAAGGGAATGAGTTGATCAAGCTGTCTACGCAGAAACTTCGCTCTGTCCTAAAGTAGTTACAATGCTTACATACATAATTGGTCATTACAACTTTAGTCAGGTTTACAACCTAGTTTCTCAAACTCACTCATGTCGTCTGTTAATTTTATACATGAGTAGTGCGGAACCTACAAATTGAAATCGATTCTGAACGTCGGATTTTTGAGAAGCTTTTCATGGCAATTTTTTATTTACTCTCAGAGTTTTTGCCAGAAATCTGCTCTAAGAAGTCACCAAAGAAATATTTTTCATATTTCGTTTTGTTGGAGATGCCTGACCTGGGGTTTGAATCGAGGCCTCCTGTCTAATAAGCCAACACACTACCTACTAATTAAGGCGATTTCAAAGTATATTCAACATTATTTTCGTAAGGAAGGATTAGCCGAAAGTTGCTAAAAATTAATTTACGTTACGTAAATGTTCGGCTAATTGTACCTTAACACAGAGACATAACATTATGTCTTCGAACAGGGATTGTAACAGTATATCCAACTAACTTTGCGAGGATATGGCAACGAGTGCAATAACTGTTGAGTTAACTTTTCTGCGGGCTCGGTTTTGTAATTTCGTTTTCAGCTAAGCTATAAAGAGAACCTCTCACAGGATCTCTAGTTTAAGGGGTCAGCAGTAAATAGTAGTCAACGTCTTTGACCGAGACTAGACAATGATGCGAATCTAAGATCGTTTACTTAAGTATCACCATAGAATTGCTTCAGGCGTGGGGTGTGAAAACCATATTGGATGTGTTCCAATATTTTGTAAAATTGTTAATTACTGTGTGTTCATATGAAAAGAGGATGAATGCCGGTTGGCTGGCTGGCTAGGCATTGTTGCATATCCCAACTCTTTGTTTGCTTCAGAAGTTACATGGTGCTGCATTATGGCTTCCCAGGAAAGCTCATTTCTATTTCGGATTTTATAAGGCAATCGGATCGTTGCTTTGTCCTTTAAGGCAGTCACACGGGCCGAGCTTAATTTAATAAGGATGAGAATACCTCTAAAAGAGATGCCACTATAAGTTTTGAGACATACGCTGGGCTCAGGGCTTCGGATTCCAGCATTGCGACCTCTATAACGACAAGGTGGTACAATTTTCATTAATGCCAGCGTATTCCAAAAAAATTTAGAGTGGCCAGTTATCATACAATAATATAAGGCCACTATTCCTGCAGTGTATTGTGTTGGAACTTTGGTTAATCGGTCTACTATTACTGTGTATAAAATCGTTGGTTCGTATTAGGAACATAAGACATCAAAGAGTGTGTACCCTTCAAATTTATCCACTGACCGTCTCTTCAACTCTTTCTTTGATTTGCAACCGTCTGATAATTTAATTATCCAGCTGGCACCTCCATGTGTCGCGCTTTTTGCTATTGTCCTGTTTAAGGATTCCAATCAATACAGTTTCTGATGATATCACGCATAGGCATAGGTGTTTCAGGCGGAGGTGATGGCAATCTAACGGGCCGCTTAATGGATCCTCGTCAACGATGCTAATTTCACTCACGTCTCGATCTTCTCTGATAGTCAGGCCGCGATAGGATCTCTATCGGGTTCCGTGATTAACTCTAGGATCGTTAGGGAATGTTGCCGCTGTATCGACCTTCTCTCGGGGCGCTTCACCAGTATTTCTCTGGTGTGGGTCCCCGGCCACAGTGTAATTCCGGGAAACTGTAGGGCCGACGAGCTCGCCAGTGCTGGTGCGCTCCTTCCGGAATCCTCTTCTGTTGAATTGGGTATGCCACTTGCCTCGGTCAAGTTGACCATTGCGCGGAGGTTCTTTCGGGACGTCAACCTATACTGCTCCACCGCTAGACTCACCTGGCCCAAGATGGATAGAAGGCGTACCAACCGATTACTTGATCTTGGTAGTGATGTCATCTCGACTACAGTGCCGTGCTTACGGGTCACTGCGTCATGGGTAGACACGCGGAAAGAATGAGGCTCCCTTTCAACGACTTTTGCCGTGGATGCAGGTCCACTGAGGAAGAGGAGACTGTTGTTCACTTTCTCTGTCAGTGCCCGTCTCTTGCTAGGTGTAGATATAGGTTATTTGGCTCCCCATTCCTTGTTAGCTTAACGGAGCTATCATCTATTGACATCAAGGATATAGATTCGTTCATCAAAGTTTCTGGCTGGTTTTCCAGTGCGGAGTAGTCGTGCTTTTGTTGTGCAGCCCTTGCGCTGACCAACTTATTCCTTTTCCCTGATTTTGGTGGAACTTGGTTAGTACAGGGACTGTGTTCACCCGTGGCGTGCTCAAGTGAGCTTTGTAATATCAGAGCTACCACTCCGACCTAAACCTAAACCTAAACGCATAGGCAATCCAATATGATTATCTCTACTTAGGAAAACCATTTGTAGCAAGATGGAAAACAAGAAATAATGTTTATAAATCATATAACAATTACCATAACCATTACAATATAAGGAAACGTCCATTCGGGAATATCATAAATTCCTTAATTATCCTTCACTTCAATGCCATTAACGATTTTAAATGACATTGAATTACAAAGACATGACCATTTACGATGAATAAAAGTTCTTGAAATTAAGTTCGTATGAATGTATTTAATTACAGCCAAATATCCTTGCACTGACACACACACATACAGAGGAAAGAGATGTGTTTTTTCTCTCCATATCTCTCTCTCTCTCTTATGTGGTCTTAACATATCCTTATAATTCTGCTACTGCTGCCTTCTGTGGTGCATGACCTCACTCATTAGTTTGTCCCTTCTGTTTCACAAGACTGTTGCATTTGTTGAAATGCAAAAACAAAAACCACAGTATTCTGTTTCTCTTACAATACAAAAAAGAAAAACGAAAAGAAACAGAAAAGCAAGAAAAACTGACTAAATTTTCGTGTCAAAAATTTTTGTGGGTATTTTAAGCTTCATTTTTAGTTTAAAAATTTCATGCTTCCTCTACCACTTCTGCTTCCACTTCTTTTATTTCAACTTTTGCTTCTTATTATGTGTTCATTTTCTCTATGTGTGGTTATTGTTGTTGTTGTTGTTGTTGTTTTTATATTTATTTTTATTAACATCTATTATTTAGTAGAGTTGCCAGTCTGGTACACTCGTTAAATAGCTCTCGCCTTTCTTCTCTCTCTCTCTCACACATAGACTCTTATACATGTGTATGTGTGTGTGTAGAAAACTCTTTTGTTAAATCAGGAAATAACGAAGGAAGTGCCAAGTTTTTTTTGCCAAAATAATAAAACAAAAGACAACACAAAACACACGCACACACATACCCATACACTTATACTCACATGTATATATATGTATGTAGAAGCAAAAGAGATATGAAATCGTGTTTGTTGCTCATACGATGATCACGTAACGTAAATGAAAGTGTGATAACGACTTGTTTTATGTCTACATCAACACTTTTTTCTCTTCGTTTTTCGGTGTCTTTTTTTTTAAGATTTTAAACTTTCTTTTTTTGGAGGAGCAACATTATTAAACTTCAACTCCAACTCCAACTCCCATGTTATTTTAGAAAAAGCAATTGTTTTACAACCTCATACCTTAGTTTGCGGTGATATGTGTGTAGCAGCCAACCAACCAGCCATGCAGCGTATGGGCAAACATGTCTCGTTAGAGAACCCATAAAGGCATGTACATATATATCAAGGGCGGGTGGGGGTTTGTGTGAAATCCATATTGGACGTGTTCCAATATTTTGTAAAATTGTTAATTACTGTGTGTTCATATGAAAAGAGGATGAATGCCGGCTGGCTGGCTGGCTTGGCTAGTCGTTGTTGCATATACCAACTCTTTGTTTGCTTCAGAAGACATCAACATAATAACATAACATTCCTCCACACACACACACACACTTGGGTGTTCACATACATATATGTATGTATCGTTGTTCGTATGTGTAATTTAAAATATTAACAAATGACAAAAACCGGCAAAAATTTAATACCACCAACAGCAACGGATGTCAGTTTTTGCATTCTGAGATAATGATCTTTAAAAGAATTGATTCAATCCGTGGCCTCTTGTTTTTTTATCTCGTTTTTTAAAATCTTTGTCCAGCACAAAGGTTTTTTTCCCAGGAGTATTTGTTTGTAATTAACGCTGGCACAACAGTAACCAGACTGTATTGTTGTTGTGAAAGTTGAAACAAAAGGAAAAATTAAAAATGGAGAGGAAAAAAGAAATTGTTTGGCTTCAGCAAAAAAAAAACTGTTCAAGTTTTTAAAATCCATGGAGACTATCAATAAATAACATAATCAAATAATTAAATAAATAAGGATAGAAGGATAGGTAGGATCCATACGAAGGGCTACAAAAATCGTTCGTTTAGTTTTGATACACCTCATTGACGTGGCTACTACTAAAGACAAGACCAAGATAAGGTCATGAGAAGACCAAGAGAAGTCCAAGTTAAGACCAAGACAAGATCAAGACAAAACCAAGACAATATCATGAGAATTCCAAGAGAAGACCCAGAGAAGACCAAGAGAACACCAAGAGAAGTCCAAGAGAAGACCAAGACAAGATCAAAAGAAGACCAAGAGAAAACCAAGAGAACACCAAGAGAAGTCCAAGAGAAGACCAAGACAAGATCAAAAGAATTCCAAGATAAGAATAAGAGAAAACCAAGTGAAGGCCAGGACAAGACCAAGAGAAGACCAATTGAAGACCAAGACAAGATCAATAGAAGACCAAGAGAAAACCAAGAGAAGTCCAAGAGAAGACCAAGACAAGATCAAAAGAAGACCAAGAGAAAACCAAGAGAATTCCAAGAGAAGACCAAGAGAAGACCAAGCCAACACCAAGAGAAGTCGAAGTGAAGACCTAGACAAGATCAAAAGAATTCCAAGATAAGAATGAGAGAAAACCAAGTGAAGGCCAAGACAAGATCAAGTGAAGACCAATAGAAGAGAAGTCCAAGAGAAGACCAATTGAAGACCAAGACAAGATCAATAGAAGACCAAGAGAAAACCAAGAGAAGATCAACAGAAGACCAAGAGAAAACCAAGAGAAGGCCAAGAGAAGACCAAAACAGATGTTAGAGGACGTGTACTTTCCAATTGAGTCAAGTACAGTACCCGGAGGTCCAGTTGACCCATTGTACAACGTCCTAAATGGGAGATAGGGAAAAAGGTGAGGAAGTAGCAAAGGGAGAATAAGGAAGCAGAGGCATTACACAGACACAGAAACAAAAACACGCAAGAGAGCGCGGCTACACTATTGAAACCCTGGCACTTCTCAACCAGCTCGAATTAATAATGAATCTATGGAGAGCCTTTATGTCGGCTCTCGACACAGAATTAAAACCCTTAAAGAAGCCCCTGCTAAGAGTCTTCAATCTCAACCCACTAAGGGCTGGACAGTTCAGAGGAAGTGTTCGATAGTCTTCAACTCCGGCTGCGATCTGTTCCAGGTCCTTGTCAGCGATCTAATCTCGCAGTGCCCCACAATAAACCCAATAAGTAACCATAAGCTGGCCTTATCCAAGCTCAGCAGCCAATCTGTTCTTACACTATCTATAGCAGGCCATAGACATCTAGAAACGTAACAACCCAATCCATAATACCAGAACCAATACAAGACCAAGACAAACGTAAGATGTTATTCATTTCTAGCGTCACTCTAGCTATGTATATGGATTGTTACGTTGGGCTCATTAGGGCACCACAAGTCAAAATCACACTACACATGCTGTGTGTGTTCATTTTATCCATGAGTGCAGGTTTGACCTGCGGTTTGAACAGCGTCCTCACGTCGAATAAACCAGCATATGTACTTCCTGATAGACTACAGCGCCTTAAAGTTGAATCACAAAGTCAAATTTCCAAGAGAAAAACAAGAAAATATAAAGGAACCGAAGTAGCAGTATGTCCACAGCTCAGGGGGAGCAAGGTGTCAATTGAATTTAGCTTTACTGCCAGCAGCATAGTCTCCTGATTAGAAGGTTGGCCAACGGAGGCTTTATGCAACCGATTTTTTTTATGAAATTTACTCAAACAAAAACTTTCCGTATTCATTCCGCTGCTGTTGCTGATTCGGGGCACAGAATTCAAGCATTTGCTACACAGTGAAACTGAGGGAGGAATTGTCAAATTACAACAGCAACAGAACAATAATCCGTAAATTGAAATTTAATTATCAGAATAGCAAGTCATTTACGAGCATAATTTAAGCATTCATCGTGCAGTTCATTCTTTAAAATTCTGCAGATAATTAAATGATAAAAACGAAGTGAGGGAAGAGAAAAAGGTGGAAGCAGAGCAGGATAACCGGAGGTTGGGTTGTAACATGTTATGAAAAATATCTCACATTACATTTAACACTTATTGCCGTTTATATGTATGTTCACGACAAAGTATTCGTATTTGTCTGTCTGTCTGTGTGACAGCCAGCACGTCATGTCGTCTATCTATTGTTGAATTTCTATGCTCTTTTCTCTACCCCCTTGTGTATAAAACCAGGCAGGAAATTGTGTTTATGTGGTTGTACTAAATGTATGTGAGTATGTATATGTTTATCGCTTGTACATTAAAACAAGAGAGAAATACTCTTACAATACAAATACAAATAAAAACATAAAGATCTTCTTGTTCTTCGTTCGTTCGTTTGTTTGTTCATCAAAATAAAAACCAATTTAAAGCATCACATTTCGTTTCGTTTGCCAAACCCACCCTCGGTTTATAAATTCAAATTTTAGTTGTTGTTGTTGTTTTTATTGTATTTCATTTTATTTTAAACTCATTCAAATTGAAGTTAACAGCTTTTGAAATGGCTCAGGCAAGCCATCCCAGCCAGCCAGCCAGCCAGTCATTCAACATAATTTTTAACCTTATTTATGATATCAAGCCAAGGGTGGAGGGAGAGGAGGGATCACAACAGTTGGAAGTTGACAAAATCTGATTAAAAGCAAAAAAAAAAAACAATTTCATTGATGCTGTAAAGTGGTCGAGAAAGAGAGAGAGAGAGTAGTGTGAGCAGACAAATTTAGTGTCATATAAAGTAGAAGTAGATGAGAAAAGTGAGAGAAGATATTCATCGTATGTTGGCTGCCAACTTTCATTTCTCATCTTTTGTTGCTGTTATGAGTTTAAAGTTATGAAGTTCGAAAGATAATAATGCGCCAACACTTAAAACTTGGCATCCACACAAATCTGACAATGAAGCAGAGAACCACCGAGCCCGTACACGTAAGAACAAGCAAGAAATTGTCTTAATGGGTTTGATGGTTGTGTTGTCGCACTTAACATCTTCGTGACAGACCAACAAACAGACCAAAAGGCAGACAGACAGACAGACAGATACAATATCTGTATGGCAATTGTGACATTTGCTTTACGAATGGGTTGGAATCTGTGTCTGTTTATCTGTTGTGTGTGTGTATTGGAATAGACAATTGCATACCAAACTACAGACACTATTCCTCCTTACACTGTCTGTCTGTCTAGCAAGTTTGTCTTTGTATCATTTGTATTTGCATAAGTGCATGTGTGTGTGTTTGTTTTAACTTGCATTACATTTCATTTCATTTCATAGTTGTTTGTCTGGCAACATTATGTGACAACTTGCGGAACAATCAGTTGCACTAAAATTACTTCCCATCATTAATAATCAGAGAGACAAACAAAAACTATCTCCCATTGAAAAATAAAATAAATTTATTCTTTTTCTTCCTCTTCCTCTCTCTCTCTCTCTCTGGCATTACTACACTGAAAGAAATGAAAGTCTAGAATGTAAAAGAAAAATATTTACGAATAATTGGAGTAACAACCTGATGATCTCTCTTCTTATGAAAAATCTTCATTTAGAATCTACTGAGCTTTTCCGAAAGCAATAAAACAACATCTGTGGTGATCAGAGTCAAATCGGTAAACTGGTACGCTAAGGCTAATCGTTCTTACACTAATAAGTATATAAAAATGTGCTTAGAAATGTTGTGGGTATACCGAGGACTTGGGCATCGGGCACATGTATAGTTCCTGATCATTGTAGTGTTTTTCAGGAGTAAGTCACGACTCTCCTCAGGGATAGAATATTTTATATCATCATACTACTCCATACGTACAGGAAGGCTGCCTTAAAACACGACTTATTAACGTCACGGCGAAAGTCACGGCTATATTTTCGTCGAATAAATAACTCCTCACTGACAGAGCATAGGCTGCCATAAAGTATGTCATATTAATTAATTATTATTATTGATCTATCTCTACAATAAATATCGGAAAATTACAGATTTTTCGATCGTCTCCATTACATGGGTTCCGAGGCATAGGAAGCTGTGTTGCGCACAAACTCAATAGCCCCCTAGGCTATGCACCCCTACGCTAACTGCAATAAGAATGTCGGAAAATCTTATATATAAAAATGAATGTGTGATTGATTGCATGTTTGTATGTTTGAAGTTTATAGACGATTAAACGGCTGAACCGATTTTCTTGAAATTTTCACAGTATCTTCCTGTATGTCTGGAAGGAGTTATAGGCTACTTTTTATGTTGATATTCCAAATGAGCGAGGGACCATGCCCACGTATGCTACATACTACATACTTAATATTTAATTGCATTTGAAATATATTACTCATACGCATAGTAGTTACCCCTACAAGTATGCTATCTGTGATTCTTGATGTATAAAACCAAAGAAAATAAAGTGTAAAGAACGACGCGGGGGGAAAGATAGAAGGCACCTGTTTGATCTCAAGCAGACCGAATTTTAACTCAAGAAGTACGAATCGGCTGATTTTTATTACTAGTCCAGACAAGTATGTACTCGTACACAAGCAGTATACAGTGTCCTTTGGGGACATCTCTTCCCACGGCTTCTTCAGAAGTTACAAGTCGAAAGAGCTGAAATCTTTGACTTAATTTGCTACAGAAAAGTTTGTGATTGACAAACATTGCCCTGCAAATGAAGCAGACAAAGTGAATAAAATCACACTTTCTAATTGCCAACGAATTATGGCAACCCTATTATCCTAGATACTGCTACTGTAGACCAATCATTTGCTTTGCTAAGTAATCTTGGTTATATGAAGCCGAGACAAAGATGAAATGATCAATACAAGATGGAGGAGATCCTTTCTGAAACCGCGTTTGTTCTCCATAGGAACGAAAAGGAGCAAAGAAAAGTCTTCAAATTAAAAGACAATGAATCAGTTTACACGTCTACTATTGCTGATGGTCAAATACAGTGAATTCAAGTTCAATTATGAGGGCAAGGTGCGTGTGATGAAATCTTACTCGCCCGATTTATCAACGCAACTTGAATAAATTTGCGCATGGTGAAGTATTTGTAAGCAATAAAGGAAGCGTCTTCGATTGATGGTTATTTTAAGAAGTTAAACTATAAACAAGTGAATCGAATCGCTGAAAAGCGAATCGAGTTAAAGGGAGAGCATGTTGAGAATCATGTGAGTGGTCTTGATTTACTCGTTTCTTTCAGTGTATGCAATATAATGCGACATTTAACCATGAAATTCGTATCAAATATATTTTTCTATCTCGGTGCAGAGAAAAAAGAACAACAAAAAAAAAAGAAAGGAAACCGACATGGAAATGAGTTTTCATATTATTATTGTTGCTATTATTGTCACTATTGTTGTTGTTGCTGTTGTTGTTCTCACAATTGTTGATCTGAACGACACTCCAATATATAGTTTACGATGCACACTCACTAAAGCAAAGCAGGCGATAAAATCTGTAGAGAAGTTATTGTTTGAAGGACGGTTGGACTTTAATTGCACAATTTCGTGTCTATTAACGGGGCAAGGAGAATTGCAGGGAGAAGTGCAGAAAGAGAGAGAGTGACAAAGTCATTCAACAACGTATTTTTAATTTAACCGCACCGCATTGCAAATGTTGGCGGAGCTTGTTCAGTAAGTCTGTCCATCAACAGACGATTGTAACTGACAAAAGCGCAGAACAAAAAAAAAAACAAAAACAAAATAAAACATAAAACTAAACCGCAAACTTTTTAAACTACAGAGCTGTTATTCTTAAAGTTATTGTGATTGTTGTTGCTGTTGTAGTTTATCATTGGGCGCTTTGTTAAGAATGGCCAGTCAACAGCAAAGACTTGACGACAACTTTGCCACAACTTAACGCCACCATTGAAGAAAAAAAGTTCCTTGCAACACCAAAGAAAAGATAGGAAAAGATTTGTTCGTTCTCTCTCTCTCTCTCTCTCTGCTTTAAAACGCCTGGCCTTTTTCCTTATTCTTTTATTCTTTATTTTGGTTTTTTTGTTTTGCGTTGTCCTGCTTAGCTTTTAAAGAAGTTTTTTTATGTTTTTAACTACTTGTACGCCTTCTGAGTTTTAGTTTTTTTGCATACATTTGCAATGGTCGGGGAGTAGAGGAGAACTGATGTTGTAGTGTTCTTGCGTTTCGCTAAGTGGTTACTTTACTAAACAAGAGGCAGCAGCAACAGCATAGCAACAACAACAATTGCTTTATCAATGTTTTCTTTTTTTTCTCTCTTCCATCCACTCCACCACGCCTGTTAGCTGTTGTGTTGTGTAGTTATTGAACAAAATTGTTTCCTGTAGTGTTGTCGGCTCGTCAGCTGCCAACAAGAACCACACACTGACAACAACAGCAACAACAACATCAGCAACAAGACAACAATGCGGGAGCATTAAACTAAATGAAGCGTGACGCTTTGTTTTCCTTTGATTTAGTTTTATGAGTCTACATCGGATGTAATTGAATTATGCGAGATGGCGCCATCTACACTCCAATATACACACACACACACAGACACTATCACATACAATATTCGAAAATTTTAAATATTTGTATTGCCGTTGTGTTATTATTTTTTGGGGCATTATTTTCTCCATCATTGTCATCATCATCATTACACCAGCAAATAGAGTGAAAAAATATAAAACGGAGATTGAAATGATTTCTACTTGAGTATGTAACCATGTGAGAATGACAAATATTTACTACCCCCACACATATTCACCTCCTCTCGTGTACCGAGTCACACCCATAAAAACGTTAGAGACGACAACTTTATTATTAGCATTCGATCATAATATACTTCTCCATAATAATAAACTCATCTTACACACATACCCTACATCATACTTGTACTCATCCTATGACACATGTGATATCATAAACAAATAAAATTTCCTTGTAAATTTTCCTCAATAAGTTTGCTCAGAGACAATATCGAAAGTGATTTGTTAGTTTAAGAGTAAGGGATTAAGGCAATGGGCCCCTAAAGTTCTCTAAGAAGTCTTTGCCAATATCCGATTCATATGTGATATAATGTTTTGTAAGAAGTATTCTAGACAATAAGGCACAGCAGCTCACTTGGATCTTATGAACCTTTATTCTTGGCTTGCATTATTTCTCAACTATATTGTTACATTTCTACCAACATAAGAAACTCAACTCAAGGAAATTGTTCTCTTTTTATACTGGAGATACATAATATTGTTACGTTTCTACCTTTTAAAAACGTTTAAAATATGAGCTCGTAGATTGCAAATAAAATTAAAGTAAGATTGGGTTTAGTTTAAATTAAAACTCTTTATAGTTCGCACAATTTTGTATGCCACTGTTCACAACTTGATGTAAACAACAACAATTGCTTTTCTTTGTTATTCCTCTGACTAAACTTCACTCACTCCAATCGCCTGCTTTGCCTTGCCTTTTATATGGCGGAGTAAACAGTCTGATGAATGTTCTTGAAGGCGAATGTTATTGACTGCGCCTTCTAGAAATCTCTATAAATCTAAACATCGTTGTTTTCATTCATTATTGTTGTTTGTGTAGTCTAGTAGGTGATGCGTTGGCTTATTAGACGTAAGGCCGAGGTTCAAACCCCAGGTCAGACATCAAAACGGAATATGAAAAAAAAATATTTCTTTGGCGACTTCTTCTCAGTAGATTTCTGGCAAAAACTCTGTGAAAGAAATAAATCTGCCATGAAAAAGTTTCTAAAAAATCTGTTTTTTGATTTAACACACACAATATATGTAAGTGGTATGAGAAACTATGTGGTAATCCTGAAAAAAGGGTTTTAATGACCAATAATGTATGTATGAAAGGTCGAGATGTTGTGAGCAACGTGAAGTCAACTGCATTAGATTCTACTGCATACTCGCTCGGACAGCGGGGTTGTTTACGGCAGATCTTGCGTTTCGTCTACTTGCGAGTGTTGATCGACCGAATTAGTGGACTTGAATTTACGCATTTGACAGAACGTTGCCTAACAAAGTTTAGAAGACTCTCTGTGGGAAGAACCGAAAGTTTTTTAAAAAATATAAACTTTTTTTTGGCAATAAAATTGTTTTTTTTTTTTCTTTTCTAATTCTCTTAATGACTATATTTTGCTCCCTTTTTGAGCGTGGTTTTTTCCTCTATTCCCACAATTGTAGCTGAATTTGTAGTTTTTAATTGCTGGCAACACTCTTCCTCCATGCCGTTGTGTCACCGTAAATGGTGACGTTGTTAGTAAAGGATGTAAATTAAACCGTTTCAGTTTATTTTTTCACAGATTTTTTATTATTATTTTATACCTTTTTTATTCTTTCACTTTTTACTAGCATATACATACGTATGTATGACAGCTTATTTTCCACATACAAAATTTGAATACCAATTCAGTATATTAGCATCGCGCACACATTTACACTTGGAGCGCTTACAGGACAGAATTTCAAGTAAAAGGGACATTTTTAAAGGCCTTTTAGGCCTGTAATTTTTACGGAATTCAAGGAACATAATCAATTTTATGTTATGATATAACTTTACCATTTTATATCTGAGACAAAAGAGGAGTCAAAGCAATGAACCAGAGATCAGCAATAAATACTCAAAAATATAAGAAAAATCGAATCATACTCATAATTTCTGTTACTTATACGCATTCATACCTATTTTGGTATAATGGAATCCCTCTACTCACATTCAAAGTCTACTCATCATATTCATACTTAACAACACGTATGATGTTATTGTTGATGTCGACTCTCCATAACTCAACATATACACGAAGCACAATAATCAGTATGAAAACTCACTATAAGATTGTGTTTGCTCTGCTTGCTGCGAATCACTCGTATCATTTCTAAGTATTCTAAGAAGTATTTTTCTAAAGTTATGAATCTGAGTAAGAGGGCTTATGAATCAAACATATTTCGAATGGTATGAGTTTGATGTCAAACAAAATACAAAAAGTATTTCTTCGGCGACTTCCTCTCAGCAGATTTCTGGCAAAAACTCTGAGAATAAAAATTGCCATGAAAAGCTTCTCAAAAAATCTGTCGTTCGGAGTCGACTTTAAACTGTAGGTCCCGCCACTCATGTATAAAATTAACGCACACAACATAAGTGGTGTTGAGAAGCAGGCCGTAATCCTGACGAAGGGTTGTAATGGCCAATTATGTATGTATGTATGTATGAGTTTGATGTCAACGTTGTATTTGTACTTGATTGCAACCTGTACTTATAAATCAACGTTGTAATGAGTACGAGCGAATAAGTCGAGTTAAATTGCAATATTGTTGACTCACTTGTATTCAAAATTTCATGAGTGCTTATGGGTAGTGAAAAAACGCTTCATTGCTGATCTCTGGTCCACATCGTGTTCGTCTAAGCTGGTGCCAAGCGAATTCTTGGTTTTCTGCCAAGAGAAAGAAAGTGCAACTAAAGAAAAAAGGCCTTCAAATTCCAGGCCCCTATATTACACGAACACCGGGTCCATTAAAGTATAATTTCCCTACACTTTGTTAGATTGTTTGTTGTTGCTATCATCCTTATTTTACTTCTTCCTCTGCCAGGCATTATAGTAGCTATCATATGTGTATGTGTACGTGTGTGTATGTATTTTTATTCATGCTCTTCCGCTTTTTTGTTTCTTATTTTTTGTTTTCATTCCACTTTAGAGCCACTATGAACTGAGAATTTTATATGAAAATTTTATTAGCAATTTACGTTGTTAATGTAGATGTAAATGTGTGTATATGAGTAAACTAAAGAATGTGAGAATTACTGTCTCCAGCTTATGATTTAAGAAAATGAAATGAGTTGGAAAATATGCTACTTTTTTGCGGTTTATTTCAACATTATTTTGGGGAATTTTCGAAAAATAGAAAATACCCCGTGATTCATCTACATTTTACAGAGGGAGAGAGGGAAGAAAACAGAGAGGTAGTAAAAAGGCAAATGAAATAACAAATTGATTAGCTTTTCTTTAGTACGTATTTGATTATTCTAAGAAATTAAATCCTTAAGAATTTTTTATGTTTCATTTTCTCTCTCTCTCCCTCTCTCTTCTTCTCTTTCCCGTGTTTGACATCATTTTTTAAGGTTCATTTCAGGAGATAAAACATTACGATTTCTAACCTAAAAAAGAAGCCATCGTCATCATTCATAAAATTAGAAATAATCTTGTATTCGAATTCATGTTGTTTGTCTTCTTCGTTATGTTTTTCCTTCTTTTTTTGGGGTTCATTAAATGAAAATTTAATATTTTTGTTTTGTACTCAATTTCTTCAATTTCGTAACACAGTAACGGTAACTGTAACAGCAGAATTATTTTTGGTTCAATAGAGAGAGACCCATGGGTCCCCAGAGAGAGCATGAAAAATCAATTTGTCAAATTCGTAAATACAGTTTGTTTCAATGTCAACTCTTATTGTGTACCATTCTACGAGTGAGTGCCTTTAAATGAGTTGTTGTGTTGTAATATCTTCATGTCCCCTTTGCCACTCAACTCTACAATAATATTAACCGAGTTTTTTCAATTGTTTCCTCTTTAATCTTCTCGTTTTTGTGTTGCAATCCTTGCATACCAGACAACCAACCCCACACCACACACCCCTAGTTGGTAATTTTTATTTTCTTATAAAATCAAACTTTAACGCAAACTACCCTCTATTCATCCTGCTTGGTTGAGTATCTGTAACACAGGCGTAGACGAAATTATTTTTAATATCTTCAACTATTTGCAGCTCTATTAGCAGCTTGTCTTGTAAGTCTGATAGTTTATGATTTATTTGGCATGATGTATAGGATATAAGGTAATTAATCATTCAAGTTTAATAAGTTCATTTACTTTGATTTGGAAATAAAAATAGTTTTTCAATATACGAGGTGCATTCAAAAGTATCATCATTCAAAAGCGTGCGTCTTTATTTATTTTATGTGCGCTTAGCTAAGGTTATGTTCAATTGATATGTAGCCATATATAAAAATATGTAGTACTGCTTGGGTCTTATAAGACCCTGTTGCAATACCGGTAATTTTCTATTGAGTTATATTCAAGTATTAACATACATACATAATTGGTCACTACAACCCTTTAGTCAGGATTATGACCTAGTTTCTCACACCACTTACGTTGAGTGTGTGTTAATATGATACCTGAGTGGCGGGACCTACAGTTTAAAGTCGATTCAGAACGATAGATTTTTTAGAATCTCTCAGAGTTTTTGCCAGAAATCTGCTGAGAGGAAGTCGCCGAATAAATATTTTCTCATATTTCGTTTTGATGTCTGACCTTACGTCTAATAAGGCAACACACTACCTATTACGACTTCAAGTATTAACATTGCCTGGTTTTTACTAAGCCTCCTGATAGTTTTATGGAAGTGTGGGTTTTACTATCAGCTTTGCTTAGATGTGTTACGTCAATAAAGTGCCCAAGAATTCTTTATCTCAGGGTTTCAAATGTCTGAAAATTTCATTGAAGATGTCATTACAATTTCTGTAGAAAGATATTAGCAGTATTCGGACATATGCACCAGAGATCAGCAATGAATCGTTTTTTTTTTCTACTCATAACACTCATGAAATTTTTAATATAACTATGTACTCTGTTTTATTCGTATACTCACTACAACGTTGAGTTATAAGTATGAGTACAATGAGTATGAGTACTACGTTGACATCAAACTCATACCATTCGAAATATGTTTGATTCATAAGCCTACTCATTTAGATTCACATAACTTTAGAAAAATACTTCTTAGAATACTTAGAAATGATTCGAGTGACTCGAACCATGCATCAAAATTTACAGTCTTAGTTGTTGTTGCATTTACAACAAAAGAAAAAAGACAGAACAATAAGCAGAGCAAACACACAACCTTCTAGTGAGTGTTTTAGTGTTCGTACGTGATTCAGACTTATTTTGTGCTTCGTGTATATGTTGAGTTATGGAGATTTGAAAGCAACAGCAATATCATACCTGTTGTTAAGTATGAATAGGATGAGTACACTTTAAACTTTGAATATGAGTAGTTTGAATATGATGATATTTAAATAATTTTGAATGCGTGCGTATAAGTATCAGAAATTATGAGTATGATTCGATTCTACTCATATTTTCCAATACTTAGTGCTGATCTCTGATATGCACCCAGAGCGGCCTGTGCTCTGTTATAACAGGTTTGATAAACTCTAGAGAGGTGTAACGCATATGTTGCACGTAAGGGGCCACATTTTTCTGTTCTCTATACGAGTTAACTTTTCACCTGTTTTGACTACAATTTGCTCCTTACGACAGAATGCCAAGTTTATTCGCACTTACTGTTGCACGAAGCTTTGTGAAAGCTTCAACTTTTTTTTATTACCTCCAATGTCTCCGTATGAATGCCACGAATTACGTTAAAGCAATTATTTGTCTACATTTCATCCACCCTCCCCCTCCCCCTTAAGCTACCACACTGTATTGGTTAAAATGTAAGCGAAGCGATGCACTTTACTTAGGACCACTCAAATTGTTTGTGTCATAACTTTGTCACTATGAACGTCACATGCATTCTTGGTATTTTTGACAATTTCAATATATGTACACGAGTGCGTGTAACGAGAGTGGGTGAATATTTGTTTATTTAAATGTGTCTGTTTGTAAGTGACATATGGTCCTGCAAGTACGTATGTACGTATATGGTGTACAATATATTCAAAACAAAATTTAAATGTCAATAGTAAAAATAAAAGTAAAATGCAAGCAAATAAGTGTGACACTAAGGTTGAAGGAGGCTCAGTGACACTAGGGGTGAAGCAGAGAAAGAGCGATGTTACCATCAACATAATCAACAACAGCGTCATCAAATGTCAAGAGTATCGATGATGATAATGACGATGACTGTGACGTTGACGCTGATATAGGCCTGCCACGAACACTAATTGCCTGACAGGCAGGCGGGCGTTTTTGACACACACACACATCGGTCATAATCCAATGCCAATGATTTTTTGTAGTTGTACACATACATACTTTGCATTACAATAAAAATTACATTTTCCTACGCTCTCCCACTCTCGCTCTTTCCCTCTCTCCCAGGGCTATTATATCAAGCAATTGCTTACATACCGGCGTACATTGATGGCAGCATGTACGAGTATAGTTTAAATGCACATGTATACATATTTACTCATGTTCTGGGTATAAATATACAGGGGATCCAATCCATCAATAAAAATCGTCTAAAAGTTACGAGTTTTTTTTCAGTTTTGTTGCCAATATCTTCTTCTGTCTTTTACAAATGAGTGCATGTACATACGTATGTATGTTTGTTTGTATGTTCGTGTGTGTGGGTATGTGTCTTGAGTATTTGTGATACCAATAAAGTACATCACGTACAAGGCACGTGAATTTCATACAACAAAAGTGCCCAGAAGGCATTTATGAAAAATCATTCACAATCACTATAAAAGAGCTTAAGTTCTCCACTCTCTCTCTCTGTAGTGCTTCACTTGGCATGAGGTTTTTTTTGGTCTTCATTGCTTTTCTATTCTATTTCAGTGGCTGAGTTTCTAGTTTTTTTTTGGAATTTTTTTTTTCGGGTAAATTTCTGTAACACAGTTCTGTTCGATATTTAAACTTGTAAGTCTTCAAACTGCCATTGAGAGTATAAATACAACACCAACAACAACACCAATAGCAATACCAAAAAAAAAGTACCAGCCATCGCAAAATAAAGAGCGTGGAACTAAAAAGTTTTTCGAAACATTCATCAGACTTGATAGGAATGCATAAAATGTGTCATGCACTTGGAGGCAGCAGCTACTACAAGCGTGAAGGAGGCCATTACAACAATAACAACAACAACAAAATCAAAAACTAGTGGCAGTCATTCATAGATGGATGACGTTGACGTTGATGATGATGATGATGATGACGACGAAGACGACGAAGTAGAGTGTAGAAGCAGATGTTGTTATAGAAGGAGGCATCAAATAAAGCCAAAAACTTTTATTATTATTTATTCCACCAGGCTAGCGAGGCCACACTGCGCTCCTCAACTTTACAAGTCATGAACTCTCACACCATTTCCACGAAAGAAAAAAAGAAAGGAAAAGAAAACAACATTTATTTATAGAAACAGGCAACAACAAAAACCACTTACAATGGAAACAGAAAAAAACAACACAACACAATCTTTTGTAGGAGATTTTAAGTTTGGTTTACTGATTTTAGCCATGTTTACAGTTACAGTTACAGTCAAAATACTATTAACACTAATGGAGTTCCCTTAATGGATCATTAGGTCAGTGGATGGATAAAAGTGTTGCAAACCACGCTATTCGCAATCGAAAAAAAGGAAACAAATAAAAACAGAAACAAAATCAAATGAAAATGAAAAATCTTGCATTATTTTTCCCTCATTTTAAAAGCATATCTTGCCGTTGTTTTTGTTGTAAGTTTTAATTCCAACAGCCAGCCAACATTTTATTGCGATTAATAAATATAATCGTTTTGATTGTACACAATAACTATTGTGTTCAGCCGCTCTCCTACTAACTATTGGTTGGGGGTAAAAGCATTTTCGTTTATAAAGTACTAGCTGTACCCTGCGCGCTTTGCTGCACTACAAACTAAAATAAATTTGAAGGAAAGACATTAGACAAATATCCAATTAAGTTTGAATCATTTTATTGATTTTGTTTCCCGTTGTCCAGATGATTCAGACGAACGGGCCTGAGTAGTACGCATTCGATCAAGTGATTCATTGTTCAAGTGCTTCATGTGAACGGATCTGTGCGGCATGTACTCGAAGATTTTTCAGTCTCAATGCTGATTCTGAGGCTAGTAATGCTCTTTTCTTTTCTTTTCTTTTCGACACAGGATCAAATGCACAGTTTACGATTTAATTAATTTCGAAGAATTTTCAGTGGCGCCACCTGTCGGAAATTGGTTATACCAACTTAGAAACCTTCGTCGACTCATGCGCAACAACTTTGCTAAAGATTAAATGCATAGTTTACGATTCCATAAAGTACATTCATTTTTATATACAGTGTACTCTCTCCTAAAGGACACCCCTCTTAAGCGGACACCTTCAATAAACGGACACTTTTTTCAGTCCCAAAGAAATTGTAAGAGATTTTTAAAGCATTTCTCTCTTATGCGGACAACCCTCTCATAACAGGACACGGACACCTTTTTCCACGACATATTGACATTTTAGTTCCCCATAAACGGACAACTTGCAGATGGTTGTTTGTTTAAAACTTACATCGTGGTAACACTTGTACACATTTTTTATTCGCCGAGTTGAATAAAACGTTCATTTAAAAGGGGAAATCCCGCAAATGTGCATTTAAAAATTAAAAACTTAGTGTACGCGAGTTAGCAAAGAAATGTAAAATCAGTAAATGACAAACTGCTTGCATCATCAAAAACAAAGAACAAATTTTAAGATTGCGGAACACTGATCTCAATCCGGAGAGAAAAAGAAGTTTGTTGAAGCCCATGGGTCTTAACATAGATAAATTGTGCTACGAATGGTTTGTTAAGGCTCGAAATAAAAACATTCCTTTATCGGGCACACTTATAAGAAGCAAGGCCACAGAAATTGCAGGGAAACTTAATTATGTAGATTTTAATGCATCATCTGTGCACTTCTTATAAGGAGGCTTATTTAGCCATAAGAAAACTGGAAGGTTTTTCTTTGTATCACAGCGATCTTGAAAGTGTTAAAATGCTGACTGATTTTCAACTGCATCTCCAAGATATTGAAATTAAAGGTAAAACTCGCCAAGCTAAAATTTCGGACTATTTTAAATCCAGTTGAATATATATCAGGTCTTTCAAACTTTTTTTCTCTTTTATACACATACATAAATATATATAAATGAAATTTCTGTTTATTTTGTCTTCGTCATTATATGTTCGTTTTTGTTTTGAAATTAAAAGTATTTAAAGAAATATATATGTACTTATAGTTTGTTGACTGCTCTTTTGGATTTTCTCTCATAAACGGACACTCCTCATAAGCGGACAAAATTGTCAGTCCCATAGGTGTCCGCTTAAGAGAGAGTACACTGTATATAGATAATTTAAACTTGAAAAAAAAAATAAATAAAGCAAAAGTCTACGAATTTAATTTTGGTTATATTTTTTCTTATTTGGTGAATTTTTTCACAAATGTTGGTTACAAAATTTTTTTCTTTCCCTTCTATATTTCCCCCCGCGTCGTTCTTTACACTTTATTTTCTTTGGTTTTATACATCAAGAATCACAGATAGCATACTTGTAGGGGTAACTACTATGCGTATGAGTAATATATTTCAAATGCAATTAAATATTAAGTATGTAGTATGTAGCATACGTGGGCATGGCCCCTCGCTCATTTGGAATATCAACATAAAAAGTAGCCTATAACTCCTTCCAGACATACAGGAAGATACTGCGAAAATTTCAAGAAAATCGGTTCAGCCGTTTAGTCGTCTATAAACTTCAAACATACAAACATACAATCAAACACACATTAATTTTTATATATAAGATTTGTAATGCACAGTGTTTCAAGGGGTTATCCATCGAATAAAGCACACATTAAATTGTAATTTCGATTAAGCTTTCAATTCACAATCACTTCTAAGTTCTTCAAGGTCCATATGCAACAATTTGCCTGGTTCTCGTAACCATCTGGTTAAAAATGACCTCAGGTTAGGTCTGTGAACGTATACGTCATAATGGCAAGTAGAATTTCCCTTGGTGGTCATGAAACCCATTGTTATCATTCTAGAGAGAAGGGAAATTTAATAAAAAAAAAGCAAAAGAGACAGAGATAAGGCAAGTAAACTTTATCGCTGAAGAATATCAGCAATCTATGGTGTTGCGCATAGTTAATCGGCTTTCATTGTTGCGTGAGATAAATTTCACATGGATGGAAGTGCAGAGAAGATACACCCAATTGTGCAGAACCTCATAGTATCTACAAACTCGTGTTATTCTATACGGTTTCTCTAATGCAAGTGGTAGTTTGCGCAGTCCTGGCCATATCTGTATCACTCCTTTGCTTCCATGCTGTAGTGGCGTCCAGACTTCTTGCTGCAATTGTAGCTGCTTGATTCGCCACTACCAATCAAGGTAATGAACAATTGATTGATGCAGTTGTTTGGCTGAGATGCCACAATTTTAGAGATAAGCTTCGAATATATGCACGCAGCAATTGCTGCCGGATCGTCTGTACAAGCGTTAACTACGCAGACTGTTTTCATCGTGGCTTTTGTGCAGACTTTCTAAATTGATGGTCCCTGTCCTTATGGTTGAAGCATAAAATTTTCTATTTCCCAAAAAAACTTTCTCTTTGGAAATACTTGAGATGGTGTGCGTGTATTTTAACAGTCCACCAACAAATGCCATAATAAATGCCCTTGAACTAACCTTATTAAAGGCATTCTCTATAACAAGAAATGATGAACAGGAATATATGCCCTGTGATACAGCTATTTTGGGGAATTTTTCTATTAATTGCAGCGCTTCAGTTCAGCTACTAATAGAATATCTAGTGCTAGGGATGTTATCCATAAGCTGATAATGAATCCAAATACAGGCCAATTGGTCTGCAGTTCTTGGCGAAAACTTTTTTCCTTTAAAGAAAAATACAGTCCGAAAAACGTTACCCTTTCTTGTATGGAATACACGAAATAATTTAATTGAAAAATTAATTAAAAAACCCTTAACTTTTACCCCAACCCAATACACACCATGACCACCATCATTGTAAAATAACTTTTTAACCAATGCTGCGTGGTCAGTTATAATTAGTTGTAGTGGCTGTGAGTTTCGAACGGATTGGGGCTTGGAGGTTGGTAGACAATTGGAGAGCACAGCACAGCGAAAGCGAAATGAGTATTGGGAATAAAAAATAGTTTTTTATGGGTTTAAGAGCATACTACACCAATACCCCGGTTTGCGTCGCTAATTGGGACTGAAAAAATGAGACGCAAACCGAAACGACGCAAACTGAAGCAGAATTTTCAATTTCAACTTTCAGACTGAACTTCACTCCACGACATATAATTCGAAACTAATAACTACGCTTAACATGTAAAACAACACACACCTGCAAATTTGCTTTCTACTAAACGGGAAATCCCCTTTTTCTGCTTTAGCTTTGTAAAAACATTTTCATATCAACGACGCAAATCGAAGCATTTACGACGCAACTTCGAAGCCATGCGACGCAAACTGAAAAAAACGACGCAACATTGAAATTCCAGAAACTTAAAAAAAGACGCAACTTCGAAGCGACGCAAACTGAAGCGACGCAAATCGGGGTATTGGTGTATAATGGAACGGAACCACACCACAGCAATGTAATGAAACCGACAAACAGACAAAAGCAGTGTTTTCAACACACACACAAATGCTCACATAAGAGCATCTACTTAAGCAGGATAGACAAGGATCAGCCGTTATAACTTACCTTTACAATAAAATGGTTTTGTTGTTATTATCATTGTTGTTGTTGTTGTTGTTGCTGTTTGTTATTAGTATTTAACCAATAAATTTTGTATGTTTATAACCGTTATTAATACCATTTTGTTGTTGTTATTCGAGTGTTTTATTAAATGCCTTCTTTGCCATTTCCTTTCGCTTCAAAACAGGTGTGTACATACATACATATGTATGTAAGTGTATTCTTGTAACTGTTGTCTCGTAATTAAGTGGCGTTAAACATACTCTTCATGGGTTTGTCAAGGTCTTGTTTTCCCTGTCTAATGGTATTTGTTTTTTTTTCTTTTTTAATTTCCATTTTCATTTCATTCTTCCGTCATTTCGATTTCGATTTCAATGTTCATGTTCATGTTTTGTCTTTAGAAAGCGTTAAAACATGTTTTACTTTTAGATTAGTGGGTCAATATCAAGTGTAACGGGTTATTTTAATGGTTTTACCTCTAGTCAGTCTTACTTACTTACCACCACCATACGATGACCACAATCGAATCGAATGTCTGTCTGTGTTAATCGATTTAAGGTCAACATAATGGGTTCTTCTCCTCTTCTCCTACATTTCTTCTACAAGGACTCACTGTTTGTTTGCGTGTCTTACGCAGATAATTTCAATTCTTTTTTTTTTTTTTCTTTCTTTGCTTTCTTTTTCCATTTAAAGTTTAAGGCCAAAGACTCAAAACTCTTGTACTCTGGCTTTGCTAAGTAGTCGTGAGGTATTTTGAAAAGCAAAAGGATTGTCTGTTACTGGACATCAACCGTGTACGGGTTGCGTTTTGGGTGGATGGTTAGGTATGCCTGTGCACCTACGTTTAAATTTATAGACGGCATAGGCTATAAAAATTAAATGGCATTTATGGTTTATTCAATTCGATTTCATGGGCTTTAAATTTTCAATACAATGGCCAAGTAGTATTTCTTGTGAAGCATTATTCACAGAAAGTTGACATGTTTAGCAAAAATTAATGTTCAATAGGTTTTATTAATCGAAAAAGGAAATCGAAACTGTTTAAAAAATTAAATTTTAATAAAAGAAGGAACTGTTCATAGGGACATTATTTTAGAGGTTAAAGTGGTCAAGCCAAGCACATTGGGTGCGAATACAGCAAAACTATCATTTTCTGACATGGCTGTTGTGGGGGTTTTAAAAACTGAGAGGCTTTAAAATACCGCTAATTAATCCATACCGAAGCTCTCTCTAAAGAATAACATCTTCAAAGAACATCTTAGGAAGATTGAGTAGAGCCAACTTCAAATATTGAAAATCATATGCAAAGTTCATGCTTTGAAGATCCAACACAATAGCTCAATAGGTTTTCACAAAGCGAGCTGCTTCTCGGTAATGAAGGCTGGCAACCCTATCATTCTCGCACATGCTGCAGTACACTAATCATGTACCTTGCTTGAAGAACTTGTTTTTTAAAATGAAAATCAGGCAAAGAAATGCTATGGTGAGTAGAAGGTTCATCCCCTGGACATACAACTCAACAACAGTTGTGAGAGCTGGCAACCCTATCATTCTAGGACGTGTCTCAGTACACTAATCATCTGCTTAGCTTGAAGAACTTGTTAGAACGAAAACCAGGCAAAGAAATGCTGTGGAGAGTAGAAGGTTCATCCTCTGAACATCCAATACAACAGCCCAATAGGTTTTCAGAGAGAAAGCTGCTTCTATATAATAAAATCTGGCAACCCTGTGCATTAATCATGTGCTTAGCTTGAAAGAACTTTATTGTTAACATGAAAACAAGGCAAAGAAATGATGTGGAGAGTAGAAAGTTCACCAATAGAACATCCAACACAATAGTCCAGTAGGTTTTCAGAGAGAAAGCTGCTTCTATATAATAAAAGCTTGCAACCCTGTTATTCTAGCAAGTGCTACAGTACAGTACAGAACTTTTTTGTTAGAATGAAAACCAGGCAAAGCAATAATGTGGAGAGTAGAAGAAAACTATCGCTTGTCCCATGTGGCTGATGAAACGGCAGAGATATCCTGGCATCTTTGATTAAACTCTGCAGAATTAAGTTCCCTCTGCAATAGTGGGATTTCACAGGACTCACTGAAGTCTCTGAAATCACAATCTCATAAAACCAACCTGTTGCTTACAGCATGCATATGAATAAATAAATTTTATTTTTTTTCGTATAAAATTTCTTTCCAATTTGCTTTCTATACATACATACATAATTGGTCATTATAAGTATGGAGGATTACGACCTCGATTCTCAAACCACTTATGTTGTGTGTGTTTATTTTATACATGAGTGGTGAGACCTACACTTCAAAGGCGACTCTTTTCATGGCAAGTGAAGAAATCTGGCCAGAAATCTGTTGAGAGGAAGTCGCCGAAAACTTCGTTAAATTTCGTTTGGTTAGAGATGTCTGACCTAGGGGGTTAACCGTGGCCTCATGTCTAATAAGCCAACACACAACCTACAGCGACTTTATTCTTATAATTTCTATTAATTTCGATATTTATTGAGAACGATTCGGAACGTGAGTGATGCTGTATTAAATACTGTCTATGAAAACAATCTTGCCACACCCCATCTCCTTTTCAATTGTCTAGAAAATAATAAATAAAAAACAAACAAATTTAATTAAACGAAACTTTTCTAATTTAATAATAAATTTCCATATTTCTTACAGAATCTACAATATTGTTTAGATATTTTTCTTCTTCCTCTTTTTTTTTTTCTTGCCAAGCTTAGAACCTTTTTTTTAGTTTTATTGTCTACCATTATTCTCAATGCTGCTCTTGGCCTTTTGATGAAGGCAATATTTAGCATTTTACTGGTCCTCGTCCTCTTCGTCGTCCATGTCGCCATTGCCATTGTCGTCACCGTCATCGTCATCATCATCATCAATTTCCATGTCCATGTCCAGGGCATTACCTCATGCCAATAGAAATTAATTAACCTTCCTTTTAATTTTTTTAATTTGATTTTCTCGCTTGCATGCTCCTTCTCTTTCCACAATACACTCACCCTTCCCCTTTTGTGTTTTATTGCTTTTGTTCTTTTGTAGTGATGGTATGTATCCCTAAGTTTGTCACCAAAAGAATGTTTAAAAAAATTGTTTTTTTTTTCAATTGATATCAGACACACATACACACAGTCACTCTTGCTGTATATAGTACAGCAACCCAGGGAGAGAAAAATTGCGAAAAAAAAGAAGGAGAAGCAAATAAAAAAAAAAAAACAATGAACCCAATTTCAACAACAACTACAATGGCAAAACAAAGGCAACCAAATATTTTAAAACTTACAACACCAGCCACAGTTACATCTCTTTTGTTTCTTGTTTTTCTATCCCAAAGCAGCAGCAGCAACAACAACAACAACAACTACAAATAAAATACTTAAATGGCCGGCCACATTCAAACGAGACAACAAGGATCCCCCCCCGTCCGTCATCAAGTTTTAACAGCAGCAACAACAAAAATTAAAGTTTTTTTCATTAAAATTTTAATTGGCGTACATTTTCCAATAAATCGGAAATTAGATTTTTTTTTTGTTGTTGTTGTTGTATTTGTAGTTCCGTTTAAACTTCCTAAATAGCCAGGCAAGCACATGCTGCAACAACAGCATGAAATGTAATCGAAATTGATTTTTGACATACACATGCACACACACACTCTCACACTTATACGCACTTTACAGCACCAAATAATATCACAAAGAGAATACATTGAGGAATTCACAATATATAGTATATGTGGGTGTGTGTGTGGGCAGCACGTAATTGTGTGTGAATTTAAGAAAAGTTTTTAAATTTCCACAAAAATTTAATTTTCTTTTAATTGGGGAATCAAACAACATTTCGAGTACGTCTAATTAAAGAATGTACATTGTATTCCATCCGGATTAGATAGATTGTCTACAAAGACAATCCCATCTCTCGATGGTGTATACTTTCGCTTGGAAGCAACTCTTAAAGTTTTTCCATAAGCTGTGAACATTTCAGTCTGAAACTAATCCAATATTATGTATAATAGTCTATCTCTCTCTCTCTCTCTCTCTCTCTCTCTCTCTATTGACAGAGTACATACATACATACATACATAATTGGCCATTACAACCCTTCAGTCAGGATTACGGCCTAGCTTCTCAATACCACTCATGTTGTGTGCGTTAATTTTATACATGAGTGGCGGGACCTACAGTTTAAAGTCGACTCCGAACGACAGATTTTTTGAGAAGCTTTTTCATGGCAAGTTTTATTCTCAGAGTTTTTGCCAAAAATCTGCTGAGAGGAAGTCGCCGAAGAAATATTTTTTCATATTTCATTTTGATGTCTGACCTGGGATTCGAACTCGGGCCTTTCGTCTAATAAGCCAACACACTACCTACTAGACCACGGCGACAGAGTACATAGCAGATGAAATTATTTCTTTCGCTCTTATTTCCCAGTCTCATTGTGCCTTTCCCAAACAAGGTTACAAAGTTTATTCTTTCTAAGAGACAGTTAATGAATGAACTGTCAGCCATTCGATTTTTCAGATCACTTCAGACTTATTTTTCCTTATCCTAATTATAGTCTCTATGGCTCTAGTCCTAGCTATCATATACAACGGACTTAAATTCAACAGAGACTGCAGCACCGTTAAAGAATTGATACCTCTCTCAGTAATCTTCAGAAAAAAAACCGCCATGAAAAAGCTTCTCGAATCTGCAATATGGAGTTGACGATGTACAATGGTAAAGGCCGTAATCTCGACCAATATCAACTTCGTCCAAATTGCACTCTACTTGATCCCATTTACCAGCGCTTGTAAAGTCGTGGCATTAAACGGAAATATGATGAAGTTTAGAGGCGTCAGTGTGTGTGTAACAAAAGGAAATAAAACTTCAACTCATTAAAGTGTCGTAAAAAACTGTTTCTCCTTATCATTCTCCAGATTATTATTGTGGTTAACACTCGTTATTTGTTGTTATAGTTGTTGTTATTGTTGCTTTAGTTGTAGTTGTTGTAAGTTTTAAGATCTTCAAAATTAAGATGAGATAACGAATTACGAATTACTTGGCAAATTTTTCTTCATATTTTGTTGCTCATTTCATGTATCTTTTTCTCATTAGAAATAAAGCCTTAAATCCCTTCAAAAAAAATTAGAAGGATTCTCGTAATGAAGTATGAAATCATAAAACAAAAATGAATTAAATTTAAATTGAAAAGAAAATATGAATTCAAAATAAAGTTAAGAAGTCTTAAAAAAGAAAATAGAATTTAAGAATCTAAAGTGTTTTCAATATCTCAATAGACAAACGACAGATTTTTTTTGCCAGAAAACTGCTGAGAGGAAAACGCCGAAGAAAAATTTGTTCATATTTCGTTTCGATGGAGATGTCAGTCATGGGGTTTGAACCGTGGCTTCACGTTTAATAAGCCAACACACTGTCTACTAAACTTCCTAGGTCACAATAATTGGCCGTAATGTTTGTCCTTCCAGATTCTCAATACACATTTGAAGTGCGCCTTATCAAATCCATTTATCTATATCGCTCGCGTATTTCAATGGATTTCCATGCCCTTTGCTTAAAACTCTAACAAACGATTGAAGGGTACATTAGCTTGAAATTACAATTCAGTAGAATAAGTGTTTCCTTTTTTAAATTGAGGCTCCATACAGGCACCCTACGGCTCTTCTAAATATGGACCAAAATCTTTGTGCTTTCTGCTTCAGTCGCCAGTTCAAGTATTTAATCAGGTTGGATTGTATTTATTGATTTCGTTGCAAAGAAAACGAAAGGGGAAACGAAAAGACTTTAAATTTCCAAAAAAAAAAAATTATTTCTTCATACAGCACGAGGTCAATCAGTCGTCCGTCTGTTTTTGTTTTCCAATTTAATTTTGAAATCCTTATAATTATTGTTGTTGTTGGTGTAAACAAATCCTTTTCATTTGTTTTGTTGATGACACTGTCTGATATTACAATATTATATGTATTGTTGTTGTTATTTTTAGTTTTTTAATAACAACACAAATACACACCCACACCCATAGGTTGATTTGCATTTCATTAGGTACGACTTGACGAAATTTAAATTCAAAAACAACAAAAAAAAGCATTCTCCATGCATACGAGTGAGTGGCTTTTATCGCCAGTCTCTCGCTCTCAGGCTTATCATCAAATAAAATTCTCTATAGATTGTTGCCATGTATTCGTGTATGTACATATGTATGTATGTATGTGTGCGTGAGTATTTGTGGCAAAAATTGATGTTTAAAATATTGTGTTGTTGTTGTTTTTGTTTTTTTTGCTTTGTTTATCTCAAGCTGTGAAGTAAAACAGAAAAAAAATGCGCAACAGTTGCATTTTTTTGTTTCAAACAAAAACAATAACAACACCAACACTAACACCAACAATAGCATCAAAACATTTTAATATACACACACATACGTATACGCAAATGTGCACAACACATTCTTCTTCTTCTCCATAAGCTGTATGTATTAGAGAGCCGAGTAAGTGCTTAAATACCGGCCTATAAAAATATTTGTTTTTGTTTTGATTTTTTCCATACAACAACAACACCAACAACTAAAACAATAATAACAGTATGCGCCAACAAAGAGTATTAAATCCCGAGAGTGCCGCAAAGAGCCAAAGAGAGAGAGAGAGTGAGAGAGCGGGAGTTATTAAAGGATACATTAAGCGTTTAATGCGCATGTGACCTATTTTACCGAAAAATGAAGCATATTTAGCGGGTTTTAAAGTAAGGCATTGACAGAAAAACTGGGTGTTTAAGCTGCGAAAAAAACGTTAAAAATTTTAAGGAAAATTTCTTTTGAAGTTCTTTTACAACTTATGGCTTATGGAGGCTGATTGTTAAGGAACTCTTGTTGACAATGAGCATTGTTATGAATAGTCAATGAGGGCAACATAATTTTAATTACAAGAACAAGTGTGAATAGAGTCTTTGTGATATCCTTCAAAGAAGGCTTGGGATTGTAAGCTGGTGGCTTAAGTTAATTGAATTGAAAATTTTTCCTCAGAAAACCATAAATATTCGACCCTTGGATGAATTAATCTTGCGGACGATAAAGTAAAATTGTACTGGAGAGTAAACTATATTGATGATATCATATGGACATCACTCTAGGCAGAGCACACATGGCCTAATGATATGTATACCGAAAGCTAGCAATAAATCTTGGTGGTAACACAATTTGTAAACTACAGGACCATTGATTGAACTTGAAAAGGCCATAACAAACATAGCTTGTTTTGACCAGTGACCTATGACGTCATTAGTCCCTTGAATATGGCAATTAAGAAGCCGCCGTAGTATAGTAGGCAGTGTGTTGGCTTATTTGACATAAGGCCACAGTTCAAACCCCAAGCCAGACATCAAAACGAAAACATGAAAATATATTTCGTTGGAGACTTTCTCTCTTCCGCAGATTTCTGGCAAAAACTCTGAGAGTGAAATAAAATTGCCATGAAAAGTTTCTCAAACAAAAATCTGTCGTTCGGAGTCGACTTTAAACTGTAGTTCCAGCGCTACTCATATATAAAATTAACACACACAACATGAGTGGTGTGAAAAGCTAGGCCGTAATGCTGACTAAAGGGTTGTAAGAGCCCTTTATGTGTGTATGTTTATGTATATGGCAATGCAGTGGCATCCCACTTCCGTAATTTATTATAAAGCCTAGTACATCTCATTCAAATTACATCTTGAAGGATTTCATTGTCGCCTTCTTTGCGTTTTAACGTTTTAGCGTTTTTCGTTTTTTGTTTTTTGACTTTAAAGCGTTTTTCCTCTTTATATTACCGTAATTTCTTATAAATTGTCAACACTGTTGACAGCCTGCCTGTTAAAGTGGTGTGGTGAATAAATTTTGTTGTTGTTGGTTTGAAATGAAATTTCAATGTTTGATGATGAACGTACGTATGTACGTTCGTAAATAATGTCCTGGTAATCAGGAAATATTTGTGTCAGTCAGTCTTTCTTAAACCATAAAAGCTAACGGTTGTTCGTAAAGGAAACTTAACAAGGATTAACCGTTACAAGTTTCTTACTATCGCGCGCGTTACGTGCATTACTATTACCACTACCACTGCCACTACTACTAACACTAACACTATTACTACTACTACTACTATTACCGCTACTACTATTTTAGCTTTTAATACACACTAACACTAACGCGTTAATGCTATTTCAAAAATCTTAAGTTTAAAAAGAAAAAAACAAAGATTGTGTTGCTTTTAAACCTTTTCCCTTAAGTAGAGAAGAGAAAAGGAAAAGGAAGAACAAGAAATAGTGTATAATACAACAATAACAACAAAACAGTTTTTAATTTCCGGTACGTTACTAAAGCTATTCAATATGTTTTTAATCTATTGGCGTGCCATTTAAACTGCAATCTTTGTCAAACGTTAAGATATCCTTAGCCCCTCGGGGAACAAACTATTGTGTATGATTATTGGATGCGTATTGATGGTAACAATAAAACAAAACTAAGGCAACGCTGGCTAATGCAGCAATAACAACAACAACAACAACTAGTTAAATGGGTAACAGGGTTTCCTTAAGTATGGAAATGATTTTGAAAATTCCTGAATATTAAGCTGAGTTTTAATCATCATCACCCCCAACCTATTATTTGTTTGTGTTACGCCTTAAGGCTACTTTCGTTGGAAGATTAACGCTAAAAACCTATCGTTTGATACCACAACACACACACACAAATGCCGGGTATTGTATTTTGTAGGCATGTCTTTGAAGGTTTTAATGAAATTGAAATTTCATCTTCATTATCAAGCCACACATCCTTTGCATGCCTGGCTTCTACTACGTTCAAGATTTAAGAGAAAAATGTTCTCTCTCCTTGTCATTGCATGTGTGTGTGTGCGGGTGTGAGCGTGTGTGTATGGATTGTATATGATGATAGAGTTGACGAGTCTGTGCTTGTACGTGTCTCTTCATTAGGTTTATTTGCTTATGCCATTACCATACCATACAGGTTAAGGTTGTGGATACATTTTACCGTTAAATGTCTTTCCTTTCCTTTCCTTTCATTTGTTCATTTAATTATTCTTTCGTTTTGCGTTTTATTGCAAGCCGTGTGAAAATCCTTTTGATCCTTACATGACATACCCATCCATACGACAAGTTTCAAGTGTATCTTGTACGGTTAACTGCTACATCTCTACCCACCCAGAAGGAAATGTAATTGTAGCTGGGTGTGTGCGTATGTCTCTTAATTTGTAATTTCAATTGCAAGGATTCTTCTGTTTCTTTCTCTCTCTTTCTATGTCTCCCTGTGTGTCTGTCAATTGTTTCATTTCAAAAATAGAAATTCGTGTATCTAACAAAAGGAAATAAAACTTCAACTCATTAAAGTGTCGTAAAAAACTGTTTCTCCTTATCATTCTCCAGATTATTATTGTGGTTAACACTCGTTATTTATTGTTATAGTTGTTGTTGTTATTGTTGCTTTAGTTGTTAGTTGTTGTAAGTTTTAAGATCTTAAAAATTAAGATGAGATAACGTATTACGAATTACTCGGCAATTTTTCTTCATATTTTGTTGCTCATTTCATGTATCTTTTTTGCATTAGAAATGACAGCAAAAGGATTACAATAAAAATAAAGCCTTAAATCCCTTTCAAATAAAAGGATTACAGTAATGAAGTATAAAATCATAAAACAAAGATGAATAAAATTTAAATTAAGAAGAAAAAAGAAAAAAAGTGTTAAAAACAAAAAAGAATTTAAAGAATCTAAAGTGTTTGGAAAATTATGCCCAAAAAAGAATTTAAATATCATGCTTAAAGTGTAAAAGAAAAGAAAAATTTTCAACAAAAAAAAATAATAAAAGAAATTGAAAATTAAAGTGTTAAACATAAATAACAACAACAAAAGAAAATAGAAAAAAAATTAATAAAAAAAGTATCAAGTTTCAAACAAAATATAATACCCAACCAACTAACACCATCGTCATCATCCTCCTCATCATCATCATCGGCATTGAACAACTGAACTGGGGGATACAATTACAGGATAAATAGGAAATGTGACCGCAGTAAGCAGCTTAAAAGAGAAAAAAAGTGATAAGTAAGGATTAAAAAATTGATTTCAAAAAGTTCACAACAAACACAACGAAATACTCATAGAAAATATACAGGAAATACGGAAATAGTATCACAAGAAAAGAAAGAAAGTATCACAAGAAAAAAAAGAGAAACAGATTAAATAAACACACACACTCACTACACAGCCTATACGTACATATGTATGTATAGCTATATTTGTTATTTGTTTAAATCTACACACACACACACACACGGGAGTACATATGCCATATTTGTTCTCTTCAAGAGATACAGGGTGGGGTTACCACCACCTTAACAAATAAATTTAAAGCCTCTGACACAACAATTTGTATTAAAAAAAACAACAATTTAAAGTTCCACCAAAAATATTAAAAGAAAAAATTTAAATGAAATGAAATGATTTAGTCAAACAGGAAGTAAGAATATCGTGACTAAGCGTTTAAATGTTAAATAACGCCTGGTGAATAATTAAATAATTTACTACTACCTCACATACACACACACACACACACACAGCCGTTATTTAAATGAGAGAAACTATTTTTGTTGAATATTTTAATTATAGAAACGAAAATTCTAATAAAAATAGAACGGAAAACGTTTTTGTATTTTCTTAAATTTAAGTCTTTAAAAACCAGGAGATGTTAGGTTCTTTTCTTTTATTAGTTGGCTTAATAAACTTACGTACTTAGCGCGAGACTACAATCAATAGTTGGGCTAATATAGTCGCCGTGATCTATTAGGTAATGTGTTGGCTTATTAGATGTGAGGCCACAGTTCAAACCCCAGGTCAGACATCAAAACCAAACAATTTTCCAATCCTTATTCGATGATATAATGGCCCCTATGTGTTAAGGCAAAATTTGCGAACGTTCACATAACGTAAAGGAACGTAAACGTTTGGCTAATTGTTCCTTAAGAAAATAATGCCGTATATACTTTGAAGTCGTGAGAAGCTAGGCCGTAATCCTGACTGAAGGGTTGTAATGGCCAATTATGTATGTATGTATGTACTTTGAAGTCGTCTTAGTCTAGTAGGTAATGTGTTGGCTTATTAGAAGTGAGGCCACGGTTCAAATTCTGGGTAAGACATCAAATCGAAAATATGAAAAAAAAAACATTTCTTCGGTTGGATTTACTCTCAGCAGATTTCTAGCAAAACTTCTGAGAGGAATTTGAAATTGCCATGATAAGTTTCTTTAAAAAAATCTGCCGTTCGGAGTCGACTTTAAACTGTAGATCCCGCCACTCAAGCATAAGATTAATACTCACAACATAAGTGGCCTGAAAAGCTAGGTCATAATCCTAATTGAAGGGTTTTAATGATCAATTATGTGTGCATGTTAAGTATGTATACAGTACATCATTTCGTCAGAAATTGATCAATACTTATGACTAAAAGCGCAGCAAGCGTTGCATTGCAATCAGCGTTCACTGAAGTCGTTAACTACTATTCAAGCAAATAAATAGTGGCAGACAACTAATCCGGTGAACTCATTCTACCCTGACACTGTAGAAAACTGGTTGGCCAAGCATTCTCAACCGCTATCGGGCGAGTCCTATTTGTGGTATCCTGCCCTGTCTGTTACAAAAGCTCTCACGATACTTTTCACTTATTTAAGTGTCCTATCAGGTACATATGTATGTATCTTTGCCCCCTGTGCTTAAGAGAAACGAGGTTTCCTAATTTCTTGAACTATAAGGCATTTGCCAATCAACTGGCATACTGAATACCTCATGTTTATTTTCATTTGACACAGCAAGGCTATTATTACAACTACCACTGCACTGCTCGTCAGAAACATTGGCATATATATGCATACGCAGCTTATGATTGAAAATACCTTATGCAACAACTTTTGCAACAACAATAATGATGAAGATGAGATGCCATTGTTTGCCACTTGAAGACCAAAGATTTTTGGGCAGCTGAAAATCGTGAAACATCGTTGTTTCATTATTGTTGTTGATATATTTTGTTTACAATTATTCTTGTTGTTATTGTTGTTGTTGTTGTAACAGTTCGGCTGTTGCTTCTCCTTTGGGAAAAAACTTCCGGTTAATACATCTTTCGCTGGGTTGACAATCCTTGGCCGATGTTGAGTCGGGTCGTTCCGGAGCGTAGATCCGATTGTCGTGGGAATTATTCTTGTAGTGTTTGTTGTTGTATTTTTGTTTACTTGCTTACCATTTTTTTTATGCTGTTGTTTGTTGTTGTATTTTTGTTTATAATTTTAATGTTAAGCCATGTAAAAGCAAAACACCAGTATCTAGATTTTTCATTTTCTTAATAATATTGACATACAGTAACTTAGATACGACTCAAGTAAGCTATGTTTAGAATGTTGATAATATAAATCCATAGGTTTACAATTCAATATTTTGGATGACGTATCTGTCTAGCTCAAAATATCCAACAACTGCAGGTTCCACTCTTTCTTTGGAAATGGAAAAGGATCCAAGGAAACTTAATCTCGCTTATAAAGTAAAGAAGTTGCTGATGATATCAACTCCTCCCTTACGCTGACACGCCCACAACTTGTTCTTGTCGGTTCTAAGTGAGGAGAATCCACAATTCTTTGACTGTCTTACAGATTCAATTCTATTTCATGCAGTTTTTGCTTTATTATTTGAACATTTTCTGCTTCAAATTTTATGTTAGAATTGGATTTGTTGAGTTATCGACTATAACTTCTCATTAGACATTGTGTTCGGCCATAACTTCTCAAATCTCTTTTTACAGAAACTAGCAAGTAAGTTATCATCGAAAGGAGCCGCATTCTCTGCCTAATTGATTTTATATTTACGTTGAAAATTGTTATTTTATCCTTGGGAGAAGGAATTTTTGATGTCCACATGTATTTGAGAAGACCAAACGCTTGCTTCACTGATTCTATTCTGCTTGCAATATCCAAACTAGACCGTCCAGATTTTGTAAAAACCCTGACAATAAAAAAAAAAAATCAACGTCTTCGGTGTTACTGTATGGAATTCTATACGAAGCTTTACAAGGTCCTATATTCGTTGATTTACATGAATTAATTTAAATTTCTATTTTTACCTTTATTTTCTCTCTCTCTCTCTCTCTCTCTTTTAATATGTTTCTATTATTAATTCGTTATTGAATTTCATACATGGAGGGAGCTATCCTTTACACCTACAAATGCGAATGAAACAAATACCTCAGTCTAGAAGAAACACAAGGGGGGAATTCAATTAATTCCTACAGACAAATTGTCAAAAATTATTCAAATTGTGTGAGTATCTCTCTTACAAGCACTTAATAATCTCCATAATATACAGCACACAGTGCCACCTTTTTTCCTTTGTTATATTTGTTGTTAATAAATGACACGAATTACTTTACAACCGTGTCGGATTTTATGGCCAAAGTGTTGCCAACAAACATCACAATTAATTTGCCAATGTGGGCTTAAAAAACTCATTCAACAGCCCGTTATAAAGATTATTATTTCGAGAATTTTAAACTTGAAAATAGTCTTCCACACAACACCCTGTAACTATGCATGCATACATACTCCCACACTTCATACATCCATACAACAGATACCCGGGATTGAATTACGCCTGGTACTTTGAGCTGTGGGGTTATTTTGTGTAGCAACAGCAACATTTGACACCTTTTTTACACGTACTTACTCACTCACTCACTCACTTACTTGCTTACTTACTTACCCATCCAAATCATTCATATATTCCCACTGCCATCCATTTACACTAAGGAATGTATGACGGTTGTGTAGAGATACTGTGGCGAATTGTGGCGTAAACCTTTGGCCTTTGCCTAAAAGCGAATTTGTGTGAGTGAAACGCCTTCTTAAAAAAACAAAAACACAAAAAAGAAACTTTCGTGCTGAATGAAAATAATGGAAACCTTTTAGGAGAGTCAAAGCCTTTTTTGAATACCTTTAAGCTACCAACAACAACAATAACACTAAAGCCGTGCACATAATTTAAAATTGAATTGATGGTCAGGTATATTAGGGTAGTACAAGGAGTATGAACAACAACAACAACAACAACAAAATAGTTTTTTAAAGGAAACGTAATCCGAAATTGTAAAATTTTGTTTGGGTGCCAATACTATGTTATAAGATCCCCTAACTGAAAACCTATGCTCTCGTTTCTTTGCTTAGATCAACGTCCATATGTATGTAGAAGAGTTTTCAATTTAATTGAAAAATCTGTTGTAGGACATCAACACTTCACTTCACTTTACTTTACTTTACTTCATATCAGTTGTTATGGTTTTGCCGTTGAAATGAATTACAGATTTTGTAGTCACTCTTCTATTCTCTCTTTTCCTTCTTATTTTCTATCTACTGCCCCGTACTTTTTCATCACTTTTCTTGTAATGTTTTTTTTATTCTTCACTTTTTGTTTTTTGTCAGTGGGGCCTACTAACCACACACATATTTACATACGCTCTTGATCAACATGCAAAATAAAAAAATATTCAAAAGGAAGAGGGAGGCGGAGAGAGAAAAAGAAAGAGAGAGCGAGAGAGAAAACTGAAAGTAAGTGTATGTAAAAAATCTTTCGGTTTATCTTCTTTAACCGCTTTATTGTTGTTATACTTTTTATCCTTTTAAATACACATACATACCAACACATATGTAAGTACACTGAGTAACAAAAGTGAACACATATTGAAATAAAGCAACGAATATGGTAATATGGACTTGAATTTAATAGAACCAAGACCAAGAGAGTTAATTTACAAGGACATATATAGTCCATAAATTGACTACTACTATCAACAGAGTAGCTCTCACTGTCTCTTGAATATCGGTAAATATCTCGGGACCATATTAGACAGCAAATGTAGCTGGAAAATGAATACATAATCCAATGCCAATAAGGCGGCAACTGCTCTTTATATTGTTGTAACAGAACAAGAGAGCTAAACTGGAGCAAAGATTCTTACAATGCACACTGGCTATACGTCTGTGCGATCCACCTTAGCAAGTCTCTTCTACGTGGGCCGGTTTAAGCACATTTAAAAAATGCAGGAGACCATAGTAACAGATGCTCTTATAACTCCATTGTCATAAAAATTTAAATTTTAAAGTGTTTACTTTTGTTGCCGGGTCTATGTATGTGCATACCGATTAACTGTACTCTAGTTTTATGTAGTTCCAATTGAAACTCGGTATAAATACCATTCGAAGCCAGCCAACAGACATTGAAGAAGTTTAATAAATCGAAGGCGTTATTAAAGGACTACTGACTGAAGTCGCCGTAGTCTAGTAGGTAGTGTGTTCGCTTATTAGACTTAAAGTCCGGGTTCGAGCCCCAAGCCAGACATCAAAACGAAATATGAAAAAAAAATATTTCTTCGACGACTTCCTCTTCTGCAGATTTCTGGCAAAGAACTCTGTGAAAGCAAATTGCCATGAAAAAGTTTCTCAAAATCTGTCGTTCGGAGTCGACGTTAAACTGTATGTCCCGCCACTCATGTATAAAATTAACGCACACAACATGAGTGATGTGAGAAGCTATGCCGTAATCCTGACTGAAGGGTTGTAATGGCCAATTATGTATGTATGTATGTAACTGAACTCTTTAGTCAAATTATACCAAAAAAAGAGGAAGAATTCTAAGCAGAATGCAAAACTAAACTTTGCTTATTTTTGCTGCTCAGTGTCAATACATACATATATACATTTAAACAAGCATACAATTTTAAATTATTATTTGTATTTAAATTCTAAATTATTGAATTCATAATTATTGAAATCGTATATTATATTTGAATACAAAATGAACAAACTAAACGGTGAGGTGAAAGAAGGCGGTGTTATGGGTTAAATTAATACGTTACGATCGTCCATATAATTGCAAATTCCACTTCATTTTAATAAAATTTCATATGAAATATTTATTTCACATTAAATATACCAACAACATACCTATGCAATTATACACATATTTATATACCAGAGATATTTATTTATTTATTCAGTGTTTAATAATGAATACGTAGAAAAAAACTAAAAAAAAATTGTCATAATTATGGTGAGCTTTTCTTTGAACTCATTGAACATTTCGAAATTGAAAAAAAGCAAGGTGCGTATGTGGGCATTGAATTCCATCAAAATTAAGTATCGCACGACTTGAACAACAATTTTAACTTTTTTTTTTTTAATTTACTGTGAAGTATAGAAAACTAATATTGTTTTGTATTTGATTTCCGAATATTGCAATTACGAATGAATTTTAGACAAAAAATTATTATCTTTTAAATAAATAGCACAAAATAGAAAAAATAAAACAAGAGCACCCGAAGAAAAATTATAATTTGAAGTGACAGTACTCTACTTAACCTAATTCACATAGCAAACTATCCATTTTTGTGATTACTAAACAGCTATTATGGTAAGGCCATCAGTTGTTAGACATGTTTTTAATGGCATTAACTTTTGCTGCATATTGTATATGCATACCGATTAGCTGTACTCTAGTTTTAGGTAGTGAGTGTAAGTGCGAATGTATGTGCTTAAGTAGTCCATATGATTCCATTATTTTCCTCTTTTTTTCTGATTCTTTTTGTCTTCATTTATATTCAGGTTTTTTCAGTTTTTTTTTCCGGTTATGGTCTGGCACTTTTTAGTAGGTTCGCTCTCTCTCTCTCTTTCCCTCTCTCTTTTTCTGCATTTTTCTTTCGTTCACATTTTTTTTCACTGCTTTAGCTTCATTCATATCGCTGTGGAATAAAAATGCAAATTGTTGAAAGACTTCTCTTTTTTGTTGTTGTTGTTGTTGTATGTGAAGGGGGGTTTTCCTATTTTAAGTATTTATTTTTTATTATTATTTCCACTTTGTTTCTTTCTTCCCACCGTTTTGTTCTCCTCTCTTTTCACTTTTCATTTCAACATGTTTCTGTTCAAAGTGTACGGAAAAGCTACATTTACTTGCGGTTGTGTTGTGTTTTTTCAGGCATATCCTCCTTCCCCAGCACAAGCTTATCAAAAGAAATACAATACACAGGTACCATATACGCCCAATCGTCTACACATATGCTCATAAATGTTTATGGCGAGTAAAGGAGAGAGAATGAATGAAAAAGATCAGAGAGTGTGAGTCTGAGTGTGTGTATGTATGTGTGTGTGAGTAAGGAAAATAAAACGATACATGTTAAAATGTTTTAATTAAATTTTATTAAAATGTTAATTTATTTCTTATATATGCAGGCATACATGCATACATACATATCTACAAACATGTCACATTGTATCTCACATTCACACTCTCTCTCTCTCTCTCTCTCTATCTATCTTTTTATCTTCCATTCTCAGCCTGTATCTGTATATCTGTACACATTTATTGTACTGTGCCTATAAATTAAGTAAAAAAAAAAAAAACAACAAGAATATCTCTTGGAATTAAAACTCTTATGCTGAATGGCATGCTCTTAAATGAGATTAAATGAACTTGTAATTTCACCTTTCGTTTACTCTATCTGTCTCTGCTACACACTACAATTGTTGTCAATTGTAATTTTGTTTGAAAGTCTTCAAAACCAACCTCTCAACTTAAAACTTAAAAACTTTAACCCCCAGCTCAGCTATTAAAGAAAGTGTTAAATAGTGTGTGTGTATATGTATGTATGTGTGTTGCCTATGATTTCTTGCTACAGAGAAAAATTACCGTTAATATGTTTTTAACTTCAATTTAAATACAATGTACTCTTACAAGCACAATATAATCTCCATTACATTCATATTTATGTATATGTGATGCATGCATAGGTGTGCATATGTATGTATGTATATCGGTTAATCGGTTTTAAAACAGCAAAATACAAAATTTATAATTTATCACAAGTCAAATTGTTGCATTTATGCATGAATGCATCTCATATGCTTGTACACTGCGGAGAAAAAGTGATGTGTGTAAAGATAAATTCGAATTTAAAAATCAAAGACGCAAACCCTTACTTTTAGCAGCGCCATTTTTTGCCTCTTAAAGGGTAAACTTTGCTATTAACAGAGCACTGTAAACTGTTTAACAATGGCAATAAGTAGATTATCCCTCTAATTTGCTAATAATTTGAGGCTATTGACAGAAAAAATATAATTCTCATTATGATAATTATTATTTGTGAACCAAAGAGTTGAAATGTAAAGGATGGTTGGTGGAGATGGAGAACGAAATTATTCCATTTATACCACAACCACGGTTTGAAAGAGCAACCTCTGGACTACCATTGGCATATAGTCTGTATGGTATACTATTTCTTATATGTTCCTATATGGCCACTGATCTTCTAGAGAATTTTCAAGCAAAAAATTGATATTTTCAAAGCAAATTTTCACAATATAATAACATTTTATATGTGACTATGTTGCTGATTATAAATTAAGATGCTTGGAACTTTCCTTTGAGTATGAGTATTATATGGTACTCATACCACCTAGTATTTGTTCTAAAATAGGCTTCTAAACAAGTAGGCTTGTTCAGAGGGATTCTGTTAAACAGCTAACGGTGCTCTGTTAAAGGCAAATTTTGTTCTGTTAAGAGTAATTTTTGCTCTGTTAACGCCAAATATGGCGCTGCTAAAATTTATGGATTGCGTCTTGGATTTTCAAATTCGAATTTGTCTTCACACACGTATTTTAAGGACTACTAATTGAAGTCTTTAGTCAAATTATACAACAAAAAGAGGAAGAATTCTAAGCAGAATGCAAAACTATACTTTGCTTACTTTTGCTGCTCAGTGTCCATACATACATATATACATATATACATTTAAACAAGCATACAATTTTAAATTATTATTTGTATTTAAATTCTAAATTATTGAATTGAAATCGTATATTATTTTTGAATATAAAATTAACAAATTAAACGGTGAGGTGAAAGAAGGCGGTGTTATGTGTTAAATTAATACGTTACGATCGTCCATACAATTGCAAATTCCACTTCATTTTAATAAAATTTCATATGAAATATTTATTTCACATTAAATATATCAACACATACCTATGCAATTATACGCATATATACTGCAAATATGTATAAATTTATTCAGTGTTTAATAATGAATACGTAGAAAAAAACTAAAAAAAATTTTAGTAATTATGGTGAGCTTTCCTTTGAACTTATTGAGCATTTCGAAATTGAAAAAAAGCAAGGTGCGTATGTGGGCATTGAATTCCATCAAAATTAAGTATCGCACGACTTGAACAACAATTTTAACTTTTTTTTTTTTAATTTACTGTGAAGTATAGAAAACTAATATTGTTTTGTATTTGATTTCCGAATATTGCAATTACGAATGAATTTTAGACAAAAAATTATTATCTTTTAAATAAATAGCACAAAATAGAAAAAATAAAACAAGAGCACCCGAAGAAAAATTATAATTTGAAGTGACAGTACTCTACTTAACCTAATTCACATAGCAAACTATCCATTTAATGATTACCATACATATGTACATATTCTGGTAAGGCCATCAGTTGTTAGACATCTTTTTAATGACATTTACTTTTGCTGTATAGTGTATATGTATACCGATTAGCTGTATTCTAGTTTTAGGTAGTGAGTGTAAGTGCGAATGTATGTGCTTAAGTAGTCCATATGATTCCATTATTTTCCTCTTTTTTTCTGATTCTTTTTGTCTTCATATATATTCAGTTTTTTCAGTTTTTTCAGTTTTTTTTTTTTGGTTATGGTCTGGCACTTTTTAGTAGGTTCGCTCTCTCTCCCTCACTTTTTCTGCATTTTTCTTTCGTTCACTTTTTTTTTGTTCACTGCTTCAGCTTCATTCATATCGCTGTGGAATAAAAATGCAAATTGTTGAAAGACTTCTCTTTTTTGTTGTTGTTGTTGTTGTATGTGAAGGGGGTTTTCCTATTTTAAGTATTTATTTTTTATTATTATTTCCACTTTGTTTCTTTCTTTCCACCGTTTTGTTCTCCTCTCTTTTCACTTTTCATTTCAACATGTTTCTGTTCAAAGTGTACGGAAAAGCTACATTTACTTGCGGTTGTGTTGTGTTTTTTCAGGCATATCCTCCTTCCCCAGCACAAGCTTATCAAAAGAAATACAATACACATACACCACATACGCCCAATCGTCTACACATATGCTCATAAATGTTTATGGCGAGTAAAGGAGAGAGAATGAATGAAAAAGATCAGAGAGTGTGAGTCTGAGTGTGTGTATGTATGTGTGTGTGAGTAAGGAAAATAAAACGATACATGTTAAAATGTTTTAATTAAATTTTATTAAAATATTAATTTATTTCTTATATATGCAGGCATACATGCATACATACATATGTATATACAAACATGTCACATTGTATTTCACATTCACACACTCTTACTCTCTCTCTCTATCTTCCATTCTGTATATCTGTACACATTCATTGTACAGTGCCTATAAATTAAGGAAAAAAACAACACGAATATCTCTTGGAATTAAAACTCTTATGCTGCATGGCATGCTCTTAAATGAGATTAAATGAACTTGTAATTTCACCTTTCGTGTACTCTATCTGTCTCTGCTACACACTACAATTGTTGTCAATTGTAATTTTGTTTGAAAGTCTTCAAAACCAACCTCTCAACTTAAAACTTAAAAACTCTAACCCCCAGCTCAGCTATTAAAGAGAGTGTTAAATACATAGTGTGTGTGTATATGTATGTATGTGTGTTGCCTATGATTTCTTGCTACAGAGAGAAATTACCGTTAATATGTTATCAACTTCAATTTAAATACAATGTACTCTTCAAAGCACAATATAATCTCCATTACATTAATATTAATATGTAATACATGCATTGGTGTGCATATGTATGTATGTATATCGGTTAATCGGTTTTAAAATAGCAAAATGCAAAATTTATAATTTATCACAAGTCAAATTGTTGCATTTATGCATGAATGCATCTCATATGCTTATACACTACAGAGAAAAAGTGATGTGTGTGAAGATAAATTCGAATTTAAAAATCAAAGACGCAAACCCTCACTCTTAGCAGCGCCACTTCTTGCCTCTAACAAGGTAAACTTTGCTATTAACAGAGTACTGTTAACTGTATTGGAATTATTGCGGACTACATCATTATGGTTTGTGAACATAAGTGTTGAAATGTCAAGAATGGTTGGTGTGAATGGAGGACTCTCAGCTCTCAAAATTATTTCAGCTATCCGACTACCACGGTTCGAAATGGGAACCTCTGGACTACTATTTGCATATAGTCGGTTTGGTGTACTATTTCTTATATGTTCCAAAATGGCCACTGATCTTCTGGAGCCAATTTTCACAATATGATAACACTTTATATGTGATTATATTGCTAATTATATTAAGAGACTTGGAACCTTCCTTTGAGTATGAGTATGATATGGTACTCATAGACCTAGTATTTGTTCTAAAATAGGCTTCTAAGCAAGTAGGATTGTTCAGAGAGGGATATTGTTAAACAACTAACAGTGCTCTGTTAAAGGCAAATTTTGTTCTGTTAAGAGAAATTTTGGCCCTGTTAACGCCAAATGTGGCGCTGCTAAAATGTATGGATTGCGTCTTGGATTTTCAAATTCGAATTTACCTTCACACACGTATTTAAAGGACTACTAACTGAAGTCTTTAGTCAAATTATTTAAGAAAAAGAGGAAGAATTCTAAGCAGAATGCAAAACTATACTTTGCTTACTTTTGCTGCTCAGTGTCCATACCTATGTACATATGTATATACATTTAAACAAGCCTACAATTTTAAATTATTATTTGTATTTAAATTCTAAATTATTGAATTGAAATCGTATATTATATTTGCACATAAAATTAATAAACTAAACGATAAGGTGGAAGAAGGCGGTGTTATGTGTTAAATTAATACGTTACGATCGTCCATACAATTGCAAATTCCACTTCATTTTAATAAAATTTCATATGAAATATTTATTTCACATTAAATATATCAACACATACCTATGCAACTATACGCATATATACTGTAAATATGTATAAATTTATTCAGTGTTTAATAATGAATACGTAGAAAAAAAACTAAAAAAAAACGAACAAAATTGTAGTAATTATGGTGAGCTTTCCTTTGAACTCATTGAGCATTTCGAAATTGAAAACAATAGGGGCGTACGAAAAGATTTTAGTCTAAATATGATTATTAAATAAACAAAATAGAAAAAATAAAACAAGAGCACCCGAAGACAAAAATATAATTTGGAGGGACATCACTCTACTTAACCTAATTCACATTGCAAACTATCCATTTAGTGATTACCAAACAGCTGTTCTGGTAAGATCATCAGCTGTTAGACACCTTTTTATTGTCATTTATTTACAGAAAGGGGTATTTAATGAAGAGCGCATAAAACTCTTTGTAACGAATCACTTTTCAAGCATTGTGAAGTGATTACACTCGCCAGAATTAACTTACTGAGTCCCAGGAGTTGATAAGCTAAAGAAATTCAATGACAAAACAAGCATTATAGCATGTAGTGGAGCTTGTGTATCATTGAAAAGTACAAACTACCGTAAATATCGGTTTTGTTACTAAGTGCAGCAGATAATCCCGGGGTGGCGTCACCAATTGGGCTTACATTGCCCATAATTTACACACTAGCATAGAGTGCAAACAAATCGGTCGCACTAAGAACGTATAGATAGATACATACAGAACTGATCATTACAATAATTCAGTCGAGATTACGACCTAGCTTCTCATACCACTGATATTGTGTGTGTTAATTTTATAAATGAGTGTGACGGAACCTACAGTTTAAAGTTCGTTTCGAATGACAGACTTTTTGAGAAACTTTTCATAACAATTTTTTTCCACTCTCAGAGTTTTTGCCAGAAATCTTCTGAGAGGAAGTCGCCAAAGAAATATTTTTTTTCATATTTTCGTTTTGATGTCTGAACTGGGGGTTTGAAATCTGGCCTCATATCTAATAAGCCAATATACTACTTACTAGACTACGGCGACAACCGTACAGTCTACTTTATGGCATATTAACAGTCACAATCAACCTACATAATCAACTTACTTACATACATCTATGTTAAAATGTTATCTGTGTCCACCATCTTCCTTCTGCGACAAAGAAACAGTGAATATAGTGGACTGGACTGGCTAAAACCTGTCCAAAGAAGGCCTAGACAAGTCTACCAAAGTCAATAGGCTTAAAGTAGACATTAGTTAAACCATATCTCTCTAATCCCACAAAGTTTTGAGTGGAGTACAAAAGATCGTATGCTCGCAATTATACCGTATCGTATGCCTTTACGACAATTATAGTAATATTCTCTTGAGAGCCGAGCTGCTTGGATGCTAGCCTAATTATCAGATAATATTGCCATGTTTTATCCGTGGCACATAAAGAACAAAGTGTCTAAAGTTATTGTGTTTCATAATAAACGCTTTATTAACCACACAATAAAATATTAATTGCCTTAATGACCGGCCATAACCTCAATAAATTTGTTTTGTATTTTTTTTTTTTTTTTTCTTAATCGTAAGACTTTGAATCATCAATTGAAAATGAATCGTTAAAATAAAACACAGAAAATTTATTTCTTTAGCCATAGAAACGAAAGAAACAGCTTTAAAAGCGTTTAAAAGAATCTTATTCGTTCAATAACTTTATAAAAATTGTCAATAAAATTTAATGGTTTTATGATACAAACGCTTTAGAGAAACCATCTGAAAAGGAAAGCAAGAATAAAAGGAAGCCAAGTCCACCATATTGGCTGGCAATCTAAAGGAATGAGAAAATTCAAAGAACCGTTAAAGGAATATCGTTAAAGAATGTTTTTGCTTTCAAAAAAATTTAGTCATCAACAATTGGCCTGACAACACCATTCTCTCTCTCTCTCTCTCCCACTATGGCTATAGCCATAGACAGCCAACATCATCATCATGGCAACCCACACTCCAAACATCATTTGAGTAATGCTTTGCTTGTATACTGGCTGAGATTATTATGGGACACCCCTCCCCATCTGTGTTAGAAGGCTGGAAAGAAATTTTCTTATTTCTTGCAAACTTCACACACACACAGACATACACTCGCTATAAAATATGTTTTCTTATACCGTTATATGCTTAAAGAGAGAATATTCTAACTGTTAATATTATTGTTGTTGTTGTCGTATTGCTATTGTATGCATTTATTCATTCATTCAGTCTTTCACTCACTCACTCACTTCATTCATTCATTTCTATTCATTTCAATTGTTCAATGCTTTAGTAAATCATTCCTTGCATTTCTTTTTCTTCTTGTTGTTGCTGTTTTATTGTTTGTTTTCATTTTAATTTTTCGAATTTCTTTCAATTTTTTTATGGTCAATACAACGCCAACAACAATAAAAACCATTCAAGGAATTGTAACAAAAAACTACAACAACAAACAACAGCTGATAACAAAGTGGGGTTGCAAGCTTAAATGAACAATGAAGAAAGGAACGTGTTAGGGCCAGCCACAGTTGTTACCAATTTCCATGTTTAAAGGCAGTTAATAAGCGAATGAACTTTTCTATGCAGGTTTTAATTCTTTCTTTTTTATTATTATCGAAACTATCGATAACTTTAAAGGCAATGATAGCTATTCAGAAAGTTTGTAACATAGCTCTTACACGACAAGTTGCAACATGTCCTAAAGCAAGCACCGTGCTACATCATGGGCTCTCTAAGTCGAGATAAAAAAGAAATTTGAGGAGCTTTTAAATCTAGGGTACGTAACATACATACATAAATACATGCATACATACATACATACATAATTGCTCATTACAACACTTCAGTCAGGATTACGACCTAGTGTCTCATACCACTTATATTGTGTGTGTGTTAATTTTTTAACATGAATGGCGGGACCTACAGCTTAAAGTCGTTGCCGAACGACAGATTTTTGAGAAACTTTTCATTGCAATTTTTTATTTAACACTCAGAGTTTTTGCCAGAAATCTTTTGAGAGGAAGTCGCCGAAGAAATATTTGTTTATATTTCGTTTTATCCGAGATGTCCGACCCGGGGTTTGAACCGAGCCCGTACGTCTAATAAGCCAACACACTACCTACTAGACTACGGCGACTTATTCTTCATCGTTGCCACAGCATACAGCATATACAAGTCGCCTTAAACCACAAATATTGCCACAATATTTTATCTTTTCTTATCTGTTGCGGGGGTTGACGTTAAAGCGTGCAACTTTATTTCTTTATTTTTACAATGAGGCACCACTTTTTTAAATTCTTTTTTCCACTTTCTTTTTTTTAAATTTTTTTTCTAAAGTCTCTATTAATTTGGATAAAAGCACTCAACACAACAACATTTTATGCATCGAAGAATTTTTATGTTTTTTAACGTTGCCATAAGAAAAACAAACAAACAAACATTCATTCACCCAAACCACTCACACCCTTCTCGTTCCCTTGTCTCGACTCTAGTCTACTCGACTTTACTTGAATATGTAACTAAGAAATGTTGGTTGCGCGTTTATTTTTCTTGGAAATGCAAATAAAATGAAAACTTATCACTGTGGCTGGCAAAGTGGTAGAGCGATAGGCAACAAAAAGGTTCCCCCTTAATGGTGAACCCAAAAAAAATTTCCCCGAAAACATACGACGTTGCACGTTAAAACAGGATTCGTTTTGTATTTTTTTTCTTTTCTTCTTTAATATGTATTCTTTGTTGTTGTTGTTGTCATTATTGTTATCATTATTATGGCCTCTCGCACTCTGTTTTTTTTTTCATTTTCTAGTTCTCATTCTCCGGATGCTTTGCTCACCAAGGCCCGCTTTACTGACTTATTTACTTAATTTGTCTTTACAAACCCTTAGTCAAGACTACAACCTAGCTTCTTACACCGCCCATATTATATGTGTCTCACTTTTTTCCACGAGTAACTGAAACTACAAATTAAAGTCGATTCTGAACGTCGGATTTATTTTTAGAAACTTTTCATGGCAATTTTATTTCACACTCAGAGTTACTGCCGGCAATCTACTGAGGGGAATTCAGCGAAGAAGTATTTGTTTCTTTTTTCGTTTACTTGGAGACCTAGGGTTTGAACCACGGCCTCACGTCTAATCAGCCAATGCACTACCTACTAAACTACGGTGACTTTAAACCTTAAATTAAAACAAAAAACATTAAAACGCAAAGAAGATAACAATGAAAGCCTTCAAGATGTAATTTGAATGTGATGCAGTAGGCTTTATAATAAATTATGGAATTGCGGAAATATAGGATACCAGTGCATCGCCATATGCAAGCGGTTTAAAGCGCACACTGTTTTTCATGACGTCGTTTGATGATATTTTCAAATGCTTTTTAAATGTCCTTACATTGGCCCCGTAGGTTACAAATACATTCCATACAAAAGTTTTTTTAAGCAACTTTAGATGGCAACCCTATCATGTTAGAACCTGCTTATCTGGAAGAAACTTTATTAATAAAACTGAAACAAAGCAGAGAATATAATGGATATGATAAGACCGCAATCGTGGTTTATTAAAATTATAAGTTGTATTGTGTTGGCGTATTTGACGTGAGGCCTCGGTTCAAACCCCAAGTCAGGCATCTCTAACTAAACGAAAATATGATAAAATTATTTCTTTGGCAACTGTCTCTCAGCAGATTTCTGGCAAGAACTCTGTAAGAAGTAAATAAAATTTCCATGAAAAGTTTCTCAAAAATCTGTCGTTCGGCGTCGACTTTGAACTCTAGGTCCCGCGCCACTCATGTATAAAAATTAATGCACACAACATAAGTGGTGTGAGAGACTAGGTCGTAAGCCTGACTAAAGGGTTATAATGACCAATTATGTATGTAAACCTTCTAAATACTACTCGTTCCAGGTGTAATGTAATTGAAAAGAAAAAACCTGTAGGTCAACGAGGGTACTTTAAGGCTTTTTAGTTTATTTTTGGTAATAAAAACGATAAGTTTTTTATTTCGTTATTTATGAGCCTCAAGTAAAACTAAATCCCCTTTCAAATGCCAATCAATTAGGAAATCATATTGCAACCCCTGCAGGTTAACTAATTAGCTGATAAAAGCTGCCTGCTGGTAACCAAACATAAAACACTTGGCCTTTCCAAGCCAAGCCAATAGTTTTATGACTTGACCGTGTCTTCTTATTTGCTTAGTTATATGAGTCATAAATGTCACCAAGTTTAACTTTGAATGGGTTTCTTGAGTTTCTATTTCTATTCATTTTTTATCTTTTCTATCTTTTATTGGCCCTTTTTTCATTTCATTTGCTAGATGCATACAATTTGATAAATGTATTGCCAAAGACTCTGCATTGTTGTTGTTATTATTGTTGTTGTCATCGTTTTGCTAATATTTTTTGAAAACTTTATTTAAAAAAAGGGAAAATTTTAAAAATTAAAAAACCAAACACATACACACGTACACGTACATATACACATACACGTACATATATACTTGCAGACAATGATAAAAATAAATATTTGTGAATAGTGTTGACAAGGGACGGGTCTCATTCATTGTTGCTATTTTTTTATGGTAATACACCCTGAAAAAAACAATGAAATTCGTGGAAAAAAAGTGAAAAAAAAATATTTCAAATAAATTCAAACCACACACACACACACACAGAGAGAGAGGGAAAATAAGCAAATGAATAGAAAAGAATATTGAAAAACCCAAATCAGAATTTATAATATTCAAGCAATGAACCACGTAGACAACCAACCAAACAGCCAACTAACCAACCATTCAACCTGCCAACCTGCCATCCTGCCAACCAACAAACAATAGAAATGAAAAACAGTTTTTAATAATACAAAACGTAAATCAAATTTTATGGCCTTTTGTGTCACACATACTTGGTTCGTATCATAAGTTTTTATGGTATTTTTTTCTATTTTTATTTATATTTTTCATTGTGTTATCATTTTACCAACAATTGGCAAATAACTGTGCACTGCCCGACATCTTCCACCTACCCATCCCCTACAAATTACAGCCGCTGCTATAGCTGCTTATCATATAGTAGTGTTACCAGCTCCTCTGTTAATGTATTTAAATACACAATAAGCCAGCCATGTCAACGCTACAATGTTTATTAATTTTTACAGATTTCATTTATATTTTTTTTGAGGTGTCCTTCTCCTCCTCCCTGTTCTCTATCAAGCTCGCTCTCTTTATCTCGTTTAGGTTTTATTCATAACGGAACGTTAGAAGAGCATCGTTGTATGCTCATCCTTATTAAAAGGCATATTTTTAATATTCAGCGGGTTATCCTTTTAAAGGTTTCAAACCTGCCGAATTGGCTATGCTGCCAGGTACTAAATATCTTTCATTTGAATGTCATTTGTTTAATGAAAGGCCATTTACAAATATACAGTAGCGAGCAAAAAAAATGCAACGCTAGGCCGATTGATCTTTATGTGCGCCTCTTTCAAAAAAAAAAGTACGGAAATTAAAAACTTTTTTTTTTATTTTTATGCTCCACAAACTTAGTTAACAAATACAGGTTACAATATCAAAATTTTTCTATCGACTTATTTTTATTTTAACATTTAAGAAAAAAGTGCCAAATTTCAGCGAGCAAAAAAAATGCAACGCTATGTTATTCATAACTTTATTTAAATTAAATGTAAATTCTTACAAAATGTTGGTTTAAAATATACTTAAAACTAATAATTGGGTGCGTAGCCTTTATTTTCTATTACCGCTTGCAGTCTGGACGGCATAGAATCCACTAGGGGCACGATGGTGTGTAGGGGTATTTTTCCCCATTGTGACTTTAAAATTTTTTCTAATTCCGCCAAATTTGAAGGATTTTTCTTCTTAGCTTCCCGATCTAAAGTCTCCCATAGGTTTTCTAAGGGGAGATTGTGACGGCTAATCCAAAACTTGCACATCATGGTCGCATAGGTAGTTACGAACCAAGCGACTAGAGTGTTTCAGGTCATTGTCTCGTTGGAATATGCTGTTTGGGGACTTTTTTTGCAGAAGATATGGGAGCATATTTTCTTCTAGGATCTCACAGTATTTAGTGACATTCAAAATACTATCGATTTTCACCAACGGACCAACTCCGTCACGAGAAAACGAACCTACCAATAAATTCCTTAAAATAAAGAATTTCGATGAAAAACAAAAGTAACTTACCCCACACCATTAGCCATGTTTTACTGTTGGTAGCTGATATCTGGGGGAATATCTCTGCTTAGGTGGTCTTCTAATCCATCAGAACCTGAAAGATTACATTCACTTTCACTACCAAATCGTTTTTTCGTTACTCATAAACACTCATGCAATTTTGAATATATGTAAGTGAGGTGAGTCAACAATATTGAAATTTAACTATGTACTCTGATTCCATTCATACTCACTACAACGTTGATTTATAAGAACAGGTTGCAATGAGTACGCGTACAACGTTGACGTCAAACTTATACCATTCGAAATATGTTTGATTCATAAGCCTACTCGTTAAGGTTCATAACTTTAGAAAAATACTTCTTATAATACTTATAAATGATTCGAGTTACTCTAATCATTCATCAGAATCTAAGTTATTGTTGTTGTATTTACAACAACAAAAAACAGACACATAATCAAAAAAAGGTCAGAGCAAACACCAACCTTCTAGTGAGTATTTTAGTGTTAGTACGCGAATCATACTTATTTTGTGCTTCGTGTATCTGTATGTTGAGCTATGGAGAGTCGAAATCAACAACTTCGTACATGCATAAATACATAATTGCCCATTAAAACGCTTCAGTCAGGATTACGCCGTAGTCGCCATAGTCTAGTAGGTAGCATATTCGCTTATTAGACGTATGTATAGGCCGGGTTCGAGCCCCAGGCCAGACATCAGAACAACATCATACGTGCTGTTAAGTATGAATATGATGAGTACACTTCAAACTTTGAATATGAGTAGAGGTTCGTTACATGATATTAAAATAAGTATGAATGCGTATAAGTAGCAGAAATTATGAGTATGATTCGATTCTACTCACATATTTTTGAATACTCATTGCTGGTGGGTACGTTTTATTTATCATTAGTTTTGGGTACCATGAAATGGATAACCCTTTATAATTGTAACGATGCCTGTAGGTTTATGTGTGCATGGGCATTTGAATTGAAAAATTTTGTTTGCCATTGCCTCTGTATCGTATAGAAAATTCATTGCATTGGATGGCTTGTATTCTTGTTCTTATTGTTGTTGTTTAGTTCGATGGTTTGTTGGTTCGATGGTTAGTGTGGGTGTGTATGTTTGTGTGTTATTATTATTGTTTTCAGTGTTAATGGTCATATATTTCAATTTGCCAAAGTAGGGAACCTTTTAACCACAACACAGGAATTTTGTGGTTAAAAGGCCATACGATGATGAAAAATTTCACACCAACAACGGCAACGGCAACAACAGCAACGGCAACGGCGACAAATGCCAAGCATTCTATTTATTTACAACAACACTAAGCAATAATGCACAATTACTGGAAATATTGTAATGAAAGCCTCTTTAGTTGCCTCAGTCTCTCACTCTCTCTCTCTCTCGCCGAAATACTATCTTCCATGTATGTGTGTGTATATACTTACACAAGAAAATTTATTCGTTGTAATTATAGTCAAATTACAGTTTGAAATTTGTTTTCTTTTTGTTTGTATGATAATTGTAAATTTATGTATGTGTGTGTGCGTGTGAGCGTATGAAGGAGACTGTACGTGTAAGTATATGTATATGTGTGAGAGAGATTATTTCATTATTAATATGAATGCTTTCTGTTTTTTTTTTTTTGTTTTTACCGTAAGTAGCCAAATTCAGAAGTAAAGAGCGAGAGAGAGAAAGGTGGACAACGTGAGAGTGAGAGAGAAAAGGAATATTGTATCAGTAGAAAGTTTAATTATATTGTAATTACAGTTGCAAAGTTTTCTTTCTTTATACGTATTCTTTGGGTAGCTTTCTAATTTCACCTTTTTTTTCTGTCGCATCTAGCAAGACCAACTGAAATTGGCTGTGAATTGAAAGTTTTTCCATTTTCTTTATGGGTTTTTATTGCTTTCAAAAGGGTTCGATTAAGGACACTCACTATCTCGGTCTCTCTCTCTCTCTCTCTCTCTTTCTCTCTCTCTCTCATTGTTAATGGCAACTTTTGTAAAAGTTGTCGCTCTGTAATGATTATAATACTTTTGGGACAAAACTTGTGACAATTTTCTATTTTTTTAATTGAATTCACATCCACTCAACGAGGGAAAAAGTATTTTTATTTGACGAAAAATGTACTTAAAGAGGACAGCCTTAATGTGAGTTTGAAAATAAGCTCCTCAGCTCAGTTCAAATAATGTCAAAGTGAAGAAGATTGAAAAAAAAACAAAGTGAGTGATTGAAATTAATCTTTAGAAAGCAATTCTAAACTTAGAATACCAAAATTAACACAATTTTTCTAATAATTTTGGAAGATTTTAGCAAACCCTTATAGGGAAAACAGTTGATGCTTGAATTTCTGCAAAATTGAATTCATTTAGAGAAGCAAATCAGTTTTCGATTTCTGTAGGGAACATAGCAGGTTCCCCATCTTGAAATTGTTTTACTTGCTTTGATTCGATTTCATTCTTCAAGTTTTCCCATCTAGACTACTACTACCCTTTACACAGAAGGCTTTTTTGTCTCCATCAGCGGTGTGGCAGCTCTTCGTTTGGCAAATTTGTCTACATGCGTATCTGTCAAGTCATTCTTTTAAACATCCATATGTCCTGGAAACAAGCAAGCTATCTGATTCACTTTGCCCAGAGGGTCCAATATTTGTTTCAAGTCAATTTCGCAAAAGCTAACGTCTTAACTACCACATAATATTTCTATGTTCCGTTCTCTGTGTCTTCTGCCAAGGATCTCCTGCCCCACAAATTCTAAATATTTCGCTCTCACACACGAACACTCTCGCATCTGTACCACTACCAGTTTGCGCAGAGGTTCCAATACTTATTTCAAGTCTTTGTCCCGGAAGCTAAATACATACATACGTAATTGGCCATAACAACTCTTAAGTCAGGATTACGGCCTAGCTTCTCACAGGAAGCTAAGTGCTCTGTTAAAATATTTCTATGTTCCGTTCTCTGTATTTCGTGCCAAGTGAACGTGAGCACTTCTTTCATGCTCGAATACCCTCGCATCTGTACCACTGCCCGTCTTTGGTCCACATTCCTATACCACAGAATGGTCTAAATCTCCTCATTTATTGATCTAAAGCCTGTTAATCTTGGTTACTAGTCTTCCATGTTTCCTAGTCTAAATTTCTATGGCTTTCGTCCATATACATACGGGACCACTTTAGTGCCTTTCTTGCGAAAGTGTCGTTCATACGAGTTGCGTTAAGGATTATTAGATATGAAAACAGTTCTAGAAAGGATACTGATCCACTTTCCGACAAGCAGAGGGCTGTCAGAAAACAGGTTTGGAAATTGGCGACCTCTGCCACGGTATCTGGTTGCCGTGAATCTCATATGGCTACTGAAACATAGTGGTATTCCAGCTTCTTCGTTCGCAAATATTAGGCAGCAGTGAAACAGCCGTGAGGGCAAAACAAAGTATATGTTATCGACAAGTAGAGACGTGCGGCGTATTGATTCTCAGATTACGGCCGATAACTATACTTTTGATACGGTCAAGGAATTCATCTATCTTGGCTCCGCCGTTACCACCAGAAATGATGTCAGTCTGGAGATCAAGCGTAGGATCACTCTTGCCAACAGGTGCTACTATGGTCTCAATAGGCAATTGAGTAGCAGAGACCTCTCTCGTGCGACAAAACTAACACTCTACAAGACGCTCATCCTCCCCGTGCTTCTTTATGGCGCAGAGGCATGGACCCTATTAAGTACAGATGCAGCAGCCTTGAGAGTGTTCGAGACAAAAGTCCTACGTAAGATCTTCGGTCCAGAGTTGGCGATGATTTCCGTATCCGATCCAACAGTGAGCTGTATGAGCTCCTCAACGACGTAGACGTTGTACAGCTTATTAATATCCAGCGGCTGCGCTTGCTCGGCCATGTCGTTCGAATGGAGGAGGATGCTCCGGCGAGACGTGTATTTGATGCGGGAATCTGCGGAAGTCGGCGAAGAGGACGACCTTGTATCCGTTGGAAGGACCAAATCGAGGAAGCCCTGTCATCGATTGGTGTGACCAACAGGCGTATGCGCGCATGAAGCAGAGGCGCCTGGAAGGATGTGTTATGGCAGGCCGAAATCCGTTTGTTTGGGATTTTTTCCCAAACCATTATTTACTTACAAAACCCTAACTGCAAACCCTACAACATTGTAAATTCTTTAATTTCTATTCTGTTTTAATTGCTTATTTGTTACCAAATTATTTAAGTAACTAGACCTAACGGTTAATATTTTTATTTTTACTAATTGCAAGTAAACATATTTTTACATGGTAATACACATCCACACAAACGTGTATGTACATATCATGTAGGTAGAAAATCATACGATTATTGTCTATGATGATCTGCTTTTAAATGTTTTGGCTTGGCAAGTTAAAAACAGAATACTTTTGTCACTTGCAGTAGAAAAACCTCCTCTTCATAATTTTAAATATTTAAGTTTAAATTTTAAAATAAAGTACTACATATAAAATAAATCTAAATCTAAATCTAAGTTATTTTCAAAAAAATAATGTGGTGAGATTAAGTAAATTAACAAAAAATACTTCTACATAATTTTTGGTGCCGAAACCCGGGAACTAGCTTTAAATTTGTTAAAGTTTATTCCTTATATATAAAGTAACACTGCCGTCGAGCTACGGACTTTTTTTGAAAACTAATGCTGCCGTCGAGCTACGGACTTTTTAAAAACCAATATTGCCGTCGAGCTACGGACCTTTTTTGAGAACTAATACTGCCGTCGAGCTACGGACCTTTTTTTGAAAACCAATACTGCCGTCGAGCTACGGACTTTTTTGAAAACTAACGCTGCCGTCGAGCTACGGACTTTTTAAAAACCAATACTGCCGTCGAGCTACGGATATAAAAAAAAACTCTGTTGAATCTAATTACGTGCTTAAATTCACAACAGAATGGAGTCAACTGCTGAGGCAATTGAAGACCAAAATACTATCCTTAAACATATTAAACGTTTATCCACAACTTTCGCTTCAAAGCCAAAGGAAGGTAAAACTAAAGGGTACGTACAAACTATCCTCGAAGACTTAGAACAAAATTTTCGTGTTTTTAAGGATGGACACGATCAAATTATGAACTTACTACGTGACAAATCTCTACCGGAGAGAGAAGTGCCGTACATAAGCAATGATGTTTATTATGAATGTTATGACACATATATTTCTTTTAAAACAAGTTTGCTGGATTTAATTTATGAATTTGAATCCCCACAGTCTCCAACAGTTCACGCAAGCACTTTTGCTACAGGCAGTAGGAACGAATCTTTTACGGCTTGTGCTCGACTTCCTAAAATAAATTTGCCAACGTTTTCAGGAGACTATCTGCAGTGGATATCCTACCGAGATACTTTTATATCACTCGTTCATCAAAGTCCATCACTAACGAAAATTCAGAAGTTCTTGTATCTGCAAAGCTCCTGCACAGGAGTACCACTCTCCATTGTTAATGAATACCCAACCGCTGAATCCAGCTACAATTACGCATGGGAAGCTCTTGAGAGGAGATTTCATAATCCAAGGAAGCTAGTGGACAAAATTCTTCAACGTTTGTTTTCAATACCAGTTACTTCGGGTAGTGTACAATCTGTTCAACAATTACTAGATACCACCAGAAGCAGCTTATCTCAACTGAATGCACTTAGCATTGATACAACTACCTGGAATTCAATACTAGTCTACTTGACGTCGCAAAAATTAGATTTACAAACCCGTAAAGAGTGGGAACTCTCGCTTAAGACAAGCACTTCTATTCCGTCTATCCAAGAAATGTTAACTTTTCTAGAAACAACTTTCCGTGCTTTGGAATGCGTTCAAGAAGAAAACCCAAATAAAAGCTTAAGTTCAAAACGTACTGAACATCGTCGCAAACCAACGAAAATGGTTAGAGCCCATAATGCCGTCTCAACTACACTGGATGAAAACTGCCCCTGCTGCAAAAAACGTCATCCATTATACAAGTGTTTTAAATTTGCTACCTTATCTTCGACGGAGAAGAAACTTATTATCAACGAAAACCGGTTGTGTAGAAACTGTCTACGATCTGGACATCTACAAGCTGATTGTAAATTATCAACACGCTGTCAACGCTGCGGCGAGCCGCATCATACTGTCGTTCATCAAGAATATTATCCTGCAATAACTGCACCGATATCTCAAACGTTTACTCAACCAGTTTCAACGTCAACTCCTACTGCAACTACTGTAAGTACGCACCATTCAAATACTAATCAAATAGCTCCAGCTTTACTTGCTACGCTGAAGGTAATTATAAAGATAAATGATATGGAGTATATCGTAAAGGCTCTTGTTGATCAGGGATCTCAAGCATCCTTCATCTCTCAGGAGTTAGCTCAGCTCTTACCAATACCACAACGGAAAACGTATGTCGATATTTCTGGTATTGGTGGCAACAAATCAATAACAGTCAAAAAGTCAATTGACCTGAAACTGTCTTCTACGTATGACAAACAATTTGTATTGAAAGTTAACGCACTAATTGTACCAGTGGTATCAAAATATGTTCCTCCAAAACTAAATATAAAATCTGTTTCAGACCTCCCACAAATCTATTTAGCTGACACTAATTTCTTGATGCCGGAGAAAATCGACCTCTTACTTGGTAATGATGTATATGGCGATCTGTTATTACCAAATATGAAAAAATTAGAAAATGGATTATTTCTCCAAGAAACTCATTTTGGATACATGGTTTCTGGTGTTCCTAAATCAGCTGATCCAGGTACAACTATATTTGCAAATTTGTGTTCAGTAGACAAACAGTTGCAGCTCTTCTGGGAACAAGAAGAAATATTGGATGCAAGGCCGTTTACACCAGAAGAAAAATTGTGTGAAAAATTCTTTGAGGAAACGCATACGAGAGATGAAAATGGACGTTTTATAGTCCATTTACCCTTTAAGAGTCTACTCTATGGTAAACCACTTCCTAATTTTTCCTTCACAGATTTTTGTGCACTAAAACGTTTGAAGCAGTTGGAAACATCATTTCAAAACAAACCGAGGCTAGCAGAAGAATATAAGAAATTTATGACAGAGTACGAAACTCTTAATCATATGGCCAAACTTGGTGAGTATCCTCATGCGATTCCAAAAAATGCTTATTGCTTTCCCCACCATGGTGTCTTAAAAGAAAGCAGCACAACAACCAAGCTTCGAGTTGTTTTTGATGGTAGAAATAAGAGGCCCCCGCAGACTTCTATAAATGAAGAACTGTCAGCTGGTCCTGCACTTCAAAATGATTTGTCAGTAATTATATCAAGATGGAGAAGGCATAAAATTGCCTTTACTGCTGACATTGAGAAAATGTTTAGACAAATCAATGTTTGTAAAGATCACCAAAACTTACAGTGCATTTTATGGAGAGATGATTTGACTAGAAAAATAAATGTTTACACGTTATTAACGGTAACATATGGCACTACATGCGCACCTTACCTGGCAATACGAGTACTACAACAATTGGCTAAGGATGAAGAAAATTTATTCCCACTTGGAAGTAAAATATTGCTTTCCGACACCTATGTTGATGACGTAATATCTGGGGCAGATGATTTGGAGGATGCTTTAAAAATACAGCAACAACTTTGCTCCCTTTTGAAATCAGGCGGATTTCACCTTCGAAAATGGAACTCTAATTCTGAACAACTTTTAAACCGTATTCCAGAGGAAGATCGTGAAAAGATTAATTACTTCAACTTGAACCAGGAAAATATGGCAAAAGCACTTGGCCTTTATTGGGATATTAACACTGATAGTTTTTGTTTCAAAATTAATTTTATATTTTCTGAAACGGTAACTAAACGCAGTTTGCTTTCGGATGCTGCCAAACTTTTTGATCCCCTAGGCTGGTTAGCCCCCACGACTATCAAAGCAAAAATTATTTTTCAGCATTTATGGAAGTTACATTTGGACTGGGATGATATGTTACCCGAAGATATTAAAATGGAGTGGCTCAACTTTAGAGCAAAATTAAAATATCTGGAGCAAATACATATTCCGAGGTGGTTAGGATACATGTCGAAGAGGTCTTATATTGAGCTACACGGATTTAGCGATGCCTCACAAACAGCTTACGCTGCTGTTGTATACGCTAGAATTGTTACTGAATCTGGTGAAATAGATGTTAAATTATTACAATCGAAAACTAAGGTAGCACCGGTGAAAAATGAGACAGTTCCACGTCTCGAGTTAAGTGCAGCCACTCTACTAGCAAATTTAATGTCTAAAGTAAAAGCAAATAGTAATTTTAACATTAAACACATAACTTACTGGACTGATAGCACAATAGTTCTCTCGTGGCTCAAATCCTCCAATAAGCGATTGGAAGTGTACGTCGCCAATCGAGTGGCTAAAATTCAAACCCTTTCTGATATTAATGATTGGAGATACGTACCTTCACCTGATAACCCTGCAGATTGTGCTTCTCGTGGTTTATTTCCAGAAGAACTTAATCATCATGCACTCTGGTGGACTGGTCCACATTGGCTTAAATTCAACGCCGATACTTGGCCCACATTTTTACATGAACCAGATATCACAAAATCATTTAAATATGCTGCAAACGAAAATGTTTCTACTAACGCTGCCATTTGCACAAACAACTTAAGTAATATGGATAAAGAGTATCCTGATATTACACTGAGGTTTTCAAGTTTTTCTAAATTAACAAGAGTGACGGCATATCTTCTGAGATACATCGATAATTTAAGGTGCAAACTTTCCAATAACAAAATTGATACCAGTTTTTTGAAAACATGGGAACTAACAAGAGCTAGAAATTGCCTTATTAAAATGACACAAGCTGTTTCATTTCCAGAGGAAATACACTGCTTAAAATCAAATAAGGCGCTACCTAAAACTAGTAAAATTTTGAAATTAGCGCCATTTCTTGACGGGTTAGACATCTTGAGAGTTGGTGGTCGCATATCTCAAGCTGAAATTCCTTTTCACGTAAAACATCCTATTTTATTATCAAAACAAAATCCTCTTGCTTTGCTTATTTTTTCAGAAGCTCATAAAAAAACTTGTCATGGAAGTCTCTCTCTTATGCAGGCATATGTTTCACAGCATTATTGGGTAATTTCAGCGCGTGACTTAGCAAAAAGGGTCCAACGGCAATGCATTGTGTGTTTCAAGTACAAAGCACAAACGTGTCAACAGCAAATGGGAAACTTACCAGCAGTTCGCCTCCAGCCAACACGAGCTTTTAAACACAGTGGACTTGACTATGCTGGCCCTATTAACATAAAATCTTCCGCTTTGAGGGCCGCATCAACTTCTAAAGGTTATATCTGTCTTTTTGTCTGCATGTGTACTAAAGCAATACATTTGGAGGCAGTAACCAGTTTAAACGTCGACGGTTTCTTAGCAGCTTTTCGACGCTTTACAGCGCGAAGAGGCATGTGCACCGACCTATACTCTGATTGCGGTACTAATTTCGTGGGCGCTAACAAGGAACTACAAGTTATGTATCAACGTACTAAGCTGTCTCTTCCTGAGCATCTGGCAGAGACCTTAGCTAACGAAGGGACAAAATGGCATTTCATCCCGCCGGCTTCACCTCATTTTGGCGGGCTTTGGGAGGCCGGAGTAAAATCTACAAAGCGCCACTTGCGTCGCATCATGAGAGATCGCTCATTAACTTATGAGGAATTAAGCACCTTATTGGCACAAATAGAAAGTTGCCTTAACTCCCGACCTCTATGTCCATTGTCTACTGATCCTATGGATAACAATGTGCTTACACCTTCGCACTTTCTCATAGGCGAACCATCTAATTGCATTCCCGATGATAACTTGCTAGATATCAACATAGATCGTTTAAGCAGATGGAAACTGGTAGAACGCCTTAAACAAAACTTCTGGCTGCGATGGACAAAAGAATATTTGTGCCGACTTCAAGCTCGGCCAAAGTGGAACGCAGTTAAAAGAAATATTCAGGTAGGCGACATTGTTCTACTTTTACATGAAAGAAGTATACCTGGACAGTGGCCACTTGCCAAGATAGAAGAAATACATCCTGGTCCTGATGGTTTGGTACGAGTAGTTACACTCTATTGTAATGGGAAGATCATAAAGCGTCCTATTTCAAAAATTTGCTTGCTACCGACCAACGATGCCTACCAAGCTGATAAATAAGAACATCCGTTCTTCGTGGGGGAGTATGTTTGGGATTTTTTCCCAAACCATTATTTACTTACAAAACCCTAACTGCAAACCCTACAACATTGTAAATTCTTTAATTTCTATTCTGTTTTAATTGCTTATTTGTTACCAAATTATTTAAGTAACTAGACCTAACGGTTAATATTTTTATTTTTACTAATTGCAAGTAAACATATTTTTACATGGTAATACACATCCACACAAACGTGTATGTACATATCATGTAGGTAGAAAATCATACGATTATTGTCTATGATGATCTGCTTTTAAATGTTTTGGCTTGGCAAGTTAAAAACAGAATACTTTTGTCACTTGCAGTAGAAAAACCTCCTCTTCATAATTTTAAATATTTAAGTTTAAATTTTAAAATAAAGTACTACATATAAAATAAATCTAAATCTAAATCTAAGTTATTTTCAAAAAAATAATGTGGTGAGATTAAGTAAATTAACAAAAAATACTTCTACACCGTTAAACGGGTTGTTATGGCCAATTAAGTAAGTAAGTAAGTAAGTGAAACAGCCGTCAGTTTGTTCAAGATTTTGGACTTTTAGTTCATAGCAGAAGCCAAGAGGCTTCAGAACACTGATTTCCAACATTACAACCTCTAAAACGGTTTGTGGCTGCTTTGAAGTCCTCAATGAGATGGCAGAGAGGCAATGGACACGGAACGTTCAACGTTAGGGTCTTTAAAGGCATCATGTTGTATTTTAAGATGTGTACTCTTCAAGGAGATTTACAACCAAAATCCGTGTGCAGCCATGAAGGATGCCATTGTCCAGTGTATTCGTTCCATTAAGAGATTCAAATGTAAAGCTTTCTTGTATTGTTTTCTTATACAAGAGTTTGAGAAACTTATTCTCTCAAATTTTTAATAAAAAATGTTTATAGTTTAACTCTCTTATGTTGTAAATACCCAGCGTTAAATCGTTTACTTTCAAAAACTATAAAATTCTGTTTTAAGCTGATTTAAGCTCTTGTATTTTTTTTCCATTTCTTTCTCTTCTTCAATTGCTTAATTATGTTCCTACAACGACGTTTTATTAAATTATGTTCCATTAAAGCAACATTTTTCATTCTATGACTCCACATAACTTACAAGCGGACACTATGGCCTGTCATCCTTAAAAGAATTCCATAAATTTTATAACCAACTCTCTACTCTATAATTTACAAAATGAAAGACTAAATGCAAGTCTTGCCAACACCCCATCCCACCCCCTCTCTCTGTCTTCTCTTAGCAGCAGCAATAGCAACCATTTACACTTCACAATCAAGATAAAGAAACACATTTTAAAAGAGGCCATCATGGGCAATATGGTTTGGCTAACCATTAAATGGCAGTCAGGCTGGCAGGCAGGGCAGGCAACACATTTCAATTGCAGTGCAGTGTGCTGTGTACAGTGTAGTGTAAAGAGGGGCTAAAGCCTTGGCTACGGATGGATGAAAGCGAATATTTTGTGTAAATTCATTATAATTAAAGAAGATTTGTCATCAATTTCTCTCTAACTCTACTCCTCGTTCTCTCTCTCTCTCTCTTTGTGAGAGTATGTGACTTTGCTAAATTTCAAACAGAACCTAAATTATTACTTTTATTGCTTGCTAACACTTCCTCTCTCTCTCCCCCTCGCTCCCTCTCTCTCTCACTCTCTATACAGTTTGAAAAGTATAGCGTGGTCATGTCTTCCTGCCTTGACTAACTGTTTGACTGCCATCTTTTTTTTCATTTGCAGGCCGTTTCAAATGGATTTCTTTCTACGTTTTTCCTTTCACATGCTTTTTGTTGCAATTATTGCATGTGTATGTGTGTGATTTCCTTCGTGTGTGCTGGTGGTGGTGGTTGGTGTTAAAGTAACAATTTGTTATTGGTGTTGCAATCATAACTCACGTTCAGTCCGGTTATTCATTTAATTCCAGTAACACGTAGGATGCATTTATAACAACGACAAATTGTCAATGTCCGCCAAAACCCCCAAAACAGCTCCGTCCATACCCTTACCCCTTTGTACCCATACTCGGCTATAACACTAATAAATACCAGTCTAACAGCCCATATAACACATGCATTAAAGCGTCCTTTTTTTTTTGGAGTACCTTTAGCTGTAGAAATGCCTCCCCAACATGGGTCATTTTACCTTAACAGGTTGCCGTTTGCAGAAAACTTTCAATTCTCTCTTGGTTGCATTTAATTGCTTTCAATTCATTTGGAAATGACCCCTCAATATGGTACTCGTGCCTAAATAGAGAAATAAATTTATATACGTCCGTCCGCCTGTCCGTTCCTGCACCACAGTCCACATTTAGTAATTTGGCATGTGGCAGGGCATGCATGCCTGCATGTGGGTGGAGGTGGTTGCCACTTTGGCATGTGGCATATGGTTTTCCTGCTGCTGCTGTTGTTGTACTGTGCTTTGTATTCAGAGCCTTGAATAGGCCTAATGATCGATTTCAATGCAAATGAAATGAAAAGAAAACCGATGTAATTGCACGGTTTTTTTTAAATAAAAATCTGCGTTAATTCTCACAAGAAGGGCAATTTAAATGGAAGTTTATTCAATTTACTTAAGTTAACGTACGTCTACCTTAGCTCAAGTTATTTAATAAATAATATTATACGTGACACTGCACAGTGGGCAAGATTACCTCAAAATATTGTGATTTATCTCATTAGTATTTTTCATTAATATCTAAACTTTCACAATGAAACATTGTAAAAACCCACGAAACCTGTAAAGATGACATGATTCTTACAATCTCAAGCAGATTTCTGGATTCCATAAGAGACAGAATAGCTTCCAACTTACTAATATAGAAAGTGGCTAACTAATAGCGGCCTGCGTATAAATCCTGATAGAATGGAAGTTGGGCTTTGGTATACTTTGTTGTATAGGGTTTGGACTCAAAGATAATGCACAACACTTCTTGGGGCCAGTAACAAAATGAAAAAGGTGCTCCATTGCTCTCTGTGTTCGTAACAAAATCGTGGGGAAAAATGGTTTCTCAAACCAGTAGTTAGATCTACCTTAACCTGGTATGCCGGGTGCGATATAAAACACTGGGTAGGACAACGCACCGTGGTCTAGTAGGTAGTGTGTTGGCTTATTAGACGAAAGGCCCGAGTTCGAATCCCAGGCCAGACATCAAAAACAAAATACAAAAAGTATTTCTTCGGCGACTTCCCCTCAGCAGATTTCTGGCAAAAACTCTGAGAGTAAAAATTGCCATGAAAAGCTTCTCCAAAAATCTGTCGTTCGGAGTCGACTTTAAACTGTAGGTCCCGCCACTCATGTATAAAATTAACGCACACAACACGAGTGGTGTTGAGAAGCTAGGCCGTAATCCTGACGAAGGGTTGTAATGGCCAATTATGTATGTATGTATGTAGGACAACGCACCTCTATTATTCGTTATAATCACTCTTATCAGTGTCTTGCTGACTAGGTTCAAGTTTAGGTTAGAAGACGTCTACTTGCCAATTGAGACAAGTACAGTATCCGGAGGTTCAGTTGACTCATTGTACAATGGCCTAAAGCGGAGAGGACAGTAGGGGAGACAATAGGGGAAATAGGGAAAAAGGAAGAGAAAGTAGAAAAGGGAACATAAGAATGCAGAGGAATTACACAGACCAACAAAGCACACAAGAGCACTTCTCGACCAATTGAAAATAATAAAGAATCTTCATAGAGCCTTTTTATATTGGCTCTCGACACAGAATTCAAACCTTTAAGAAAGCCCCTACCAAGAGTCTTCAACCTCAACCTAAGGGCTTCAACCTAAGGGCTGGAGAGTTATTGAGCAGGTGTTCGATAGTCTCCAACTTCTCCTCATCGCAATATACCCTGCAATAGTCCTGCTGGAAAATGTTCGAGATCCTTGTTAGCGACCTAATCTCGCAGTGCCCCGTAAAAAAACTCTTGCTGCCTGAGTTGATAATATTCTCTGTCTGCTGGATGCCTATTGTAAGAAACTAGCCAACATCTCTAGGCGACTAGACAATGGCAAGGATCTTATAAAGCACTTAAGAATTCTAAAGTAATTTGGATTATGACTTCTCGGTGAACTTCAAAATATTCATTCTGCACAGAAAGATTTCGTCAAGGATGACAATGTCTCTAAGCAGGATACTAGCATACCTTCTAATAGCCAAAAGGCTGCAGAGCATTTGTTTCTAATATTACTCGTCAAAGAGGACAATGTCTCTAAGAAGAATATTCGGTTACCTTTGAATAGCCAGGAGACTTCAGAGCACTGGTTTCTAACATTACGACGTCCTAAAATGGTTTGTGGCTGCCTTAAATCTTTCAATGTGATGGCAGAGAGGTCATCACGGCCACAGGTATGGTATGATCAGCACTTGTCCTCTCTAAAAGCATTTACAGCCGAAATCCGTAAGTGGCCATCCAGGGTGCCCGACTGTTAATACGATACGATCAGATTTTCAGTATATCACGAGAACAATGCCTGCCATTGCGGACAGCGGCGCTTCTTCTCCTAGTTGCAAAGAGCAGTGGGGCTATAATATTCTCAGTTCCGAGGGGAATTGGACCGTACTTGTAACTGCCTTTCTAAAACAGGTTTTTTTCTTTTCGTTTTCATTCTTGCTCATCTGAGAGCAACCACTGTTTTCAAAATGCCGGAGAGCGAGCTCGCTCATTCACTTCGAAATTTATTATTTTCAAGAATATTTTACGAATATTTTCCATGTTTATAGCACTAATTTAATACAATTCAATTGAATTCAATTAAGAATTCAAATGAATTTATTCCTTCACTTTACACACACATACACACATACAAACACTCAATGATCTTGGCCCTCATAATCCTGCTGGCTGTCTATTTCAAATGCAAACATTGTCGGATACACGGTTTTGCGCTCACCGAGTCTTTGGCTTATTCTCAGTGTTTTTTGTTGCATTTCTTTTGACAATTCTAAGGAAAAATTCAAATTAATCTCTCCTTGCACAACTAAACTACATTATGTTTCCTGTCAGTTTTTCTTTCATTTTCTTCTTTTTCTTTTTCTGTTTTGGTTTTCTTGGTTTTTGTTGTTTGTGCAACTTTGGATTTAAAACCGTTAAATGTCCAATGCCACTGTGTGTTGCCCACCCACAATACAACACAACAGAACACATTGTGGTGGCAGCAGCAGCAGCACGAGCAGCAGCATATAAATTCAACAAAAACGGAATACAAAAGCCATGAATGACTGCTAAAATGAGTGAATGAATGAACGTATGAATGCAATAACAACAACAACAACACCGAAAAACGTAAAGAAAATGCAAAAAGTATACAGCAGAGTGAGTGGCAAAATAGTAGTAGAAGAAGAAGAAGAAAAAATGTTAAACGACAAAATTGCAAAAATTACCGGAAACGGATATGCTTGAATGCGACAATTGTACTATACTATGGGCCACATAACTGGATTAAAGGCCAGTGAGTATGACCTTTGCCAACACAAAACACACATTTAAACGTATGTATACGTCTGTCTATACATAAATTATATTATTTTTGAGAGTAAAATTAAAGAAACAACAACAACAATAACACGAACAACAACTCAATTAGTTTAAATAAGACATTTTCTTCAAAAGAAAAATTAAAAACCCGGCTTGTCGTCGTCTGTATTATTGCATGTTCATTGAGGGAGAGCTCATGTTCATGTTCATTTTGGCTCTTAAGGAGAGTGTAGGTTGTGTTAAATTTACTAAAAAAAAAAAGCCAAAAGAACTGAACTGAAACTGAATCTGTTAAATTGCTAGAAAACAATTTAATTTTCATTCATCATGTTTTGGTGTTTCTTCTACGAGATGAAAATCTTAAAAAAAAAAAAGGAAAAGTTCGTTTCGTTTTTTTCTTTCAACATTTTACTTCTGAAGAGAACTTTTGCCACTTGTTTAGTTGTTGAGTTGTTTATTTGTTTTTAATGTTTAAACTTATAAGTGCTCGTCCGACATGCACTCTCTTCTCTTCACCTATTTCAACTCATACGCACGCACTCTTCTACAAGACAGACAAGCATTCTTACCTGCCCCAAAACAAAGTGAACAACTGAGCGCTGTTTTTTGCTTTCCTAGAGAAAAAAAAACGCTTTAAAAACCAAAAAAAAAAAAGAAAGAAAGATAGAAAGGCTAACATTTATTTGCTCTTGCTTATCTTATCTTGAAATTTCATGATAATTACTTTACGCCTAGAGCTTTTGACACACAGCTAACGTATTTCTGCTTTTCAAGACACCAAAAATGAGGTCTGAACTCTTGTATCCGTGCAATCGGCCTTTAGGGCAGCCCCGAATTTAACTTAACAATCCATAATCTATAGAAAACAACAAAGCTGAGCTGATAGACGTATTAGAACTGAACTAAACTACGATTTAATATTCTTACGATTTAAAAAGAAAGTCTTTTCTTTCCACAAAAAAAAGCACTAACTGCGCCACACACTCACGCTGACCATTGGCATGCAAACCAACCTGCCTGCATAGCAGAACGTACTAGCAAAACAATACGTACATATGTAAGTAAAATGAAAGAAATCCCAAGTCATCACCATCACAGCCAAATCTTATTCACTTATCAACACACTCGCGAACAACCGCACGCAAACAGAAGGAGTTCATACAAGTGAACAAATACTCGCATACACACAGAGAGAATTTGTAAAATAAGTGCTCTCTTTACGCCATGGGTAAATACTACGCTATGTACATACATATGTACTGCTGTTAGCAATGGCAGGAGCGTATAAATAATAACAACAACATTTTTATTCATTTTCCATTAAAACAAGAGCAAGCATAAGCATAAGGAAAGTAAAAAAAAGCAACATCAACAACATTATTATACCGTTACTCTGTCAAGAAAAAGAGAAAAAAATAGAAAGAAAAAAAATAAGGAAGAGGAAAAACAACAACAAAAACTTAAGCTTTCAACATTAGCAAGAAAATATTAAAACCGAGAAGAGTCCACTTCAAAAACACAAGTGAGTCTCCTACAACTAGAACATCAACAACAACAAACAACTGCAACAACAAACAGCAACAACAGCAACAACTATGAATCCTTTAAAGTTTTTAGCAACAGCACACACACTAAAACAGAGAGAAAGAGATAGAGAGAGGGAGAGAGAGAGAGGAAGACTAAATCAACAGTAAAACATAAAGTTTATCTTCATTTCTAATTCAATATGAAATATCCGAGAGTATCTTCTGTTTAAAGAGATTCTCTATCTATTGCGTGTGTGTGTGTAAGTGTCTAAGTTTTGCATCTTTGGCTACAGTACATATAACTGTAACAGTGTGTCTTGTGTATGTTGGCTTGTTTGAACATGAGTTTCTGTGTGTGTGTATGCGTGTGTATGCGTGTTGTTATTAAAGTTAAAATAAACTTCCGATTTGATTTAAAAGCCATTTTATAATTGTGAAGCCGGATTTTTTTCTTTTCTTTTTTTTGCCTCAACAGACCCTTAAGCAGTATCCAATGTTTTTCTCTCCATCTCTCTCCCTCTTTCTCTTCGTTTTTCTCTTTTTCTTTCTGTCTTTTCTTAATACAACTCCCCCTTAATTTCAATTCTATTCTGTTTGTTCTAGAAAAACATACTCAAGCATAGTTACACAGGCTGACAAACAGACATACACATACATACACAAATTGTATACAACAACTACAACAACAACAACAAAAAAAGACCTAAATTAAGAAATGAAAGGCAAATGAACAAACCTCCACAATTAATGGATGCTTTAGTAGACTGTAATACGAAAAAAACAAACTGGGGAAGGATACCTCATTAGATATTATGGCATAAACATATACTCCATTGGCTAGTGCCAGTCTTTTGGTCAGGTTGTGGGGTGTAATTTTATCCAAGAAAAGGAGCTAAAGTATGAACTCGTAGCTTTTGTCTACTGTGACCACAACCACTGTCAATCGTTTTACGATTTTTAAACCGAAAATTATAATCGTTTCCTCTACAAGTATTTGGTGCCATGTTTTCGATCTTATCGAGCGAGAGATATCTTGCGAGAGATACCGTTTCGGTTACTGGTCAAGGCTGTATAAACGACGCACGGAAAGTCTGCTTAAATCAACATGGTGGTGGTGGTGGAAGTCATTTTTAGGTTTAGGTCGGAGTGGTAGCTCTGATAACACAAAGCTCACTTGAGCACGCATAGCGGCCCGTTGTGATGCCACGGGTGAATGCAGTCCCTGCACTAACCAAGTTACTCCAAAATCATGGAAAAGGAAGAAGTTGGTCAGCGCAAGGGCTGCACAACAAAAGCACGACTACCCCGCACTGGAAAACCAGCCAGAAAGTTTGATGAACGAAGCTATATCCTTGATGTCAATAGATTATAGCTCCGTTAAGCTAACAAGGAAAGGGGAGCCAAATAACCTATATCTACACTTAGCAAGAGACGGGCACTGGCAAAGAAAGTGAACAGCAGTCTCCTCTTCCTCAGTGGACCTGCATTCACGGCAGAAGTCGTTGAAAGGGAGCCTCATTCTTTCCGCGTGTCTACCCATGACGCAGTGACCCGTAAGCACGGCCACTGTAGTCGAGATGACATCATGACCAAGACCAAGTAATCGGTTGGTACGCCTTCTATCCATCTTGGGCCAGGTGAGTCTAGCGGTGGAGCAGGACTCCTCATTGACCCAGGATAGGTTGGCGTCCCGAAAGAACCTCCGCGCAATGGTCAACTTAACCGAGGCAAGTGGCATACCCAATTCAACAGAAGAGGATTCCGGAAGGAGCACACCAGCTCTGGCGAGCTCATCGGCCCTACACTTTCCCGGAATTCCGCTGTGGCCGGGTACCCACACCAGAGAGATACTGGTGAAGCGCCCCGAGAGAAGGTCGAGACAGCGGCGACATTCCCTAACGATCCTAGAGTTAATCACGGAACCCGATAGAGATCCTATCGCGGCCTGACTATCAGAGAAGATCGAGACGCGAGTGAAAGGAGCATCGTTGACGAGGATCCATTGAGCGGCCCGTTAAATTGCCATCACCTCCGCCTGAAACACACTGCAGTAGTCCGGCAGACGGAGAGAAATATTCAGGTCCAGTTTCCCAGAGTAGACACCGCTCCCAACCCCATTATCGAGTTTAGAGCGGTCGGTATATATATCCAGGACTTCACGGGGGACGACCGTATTAGGATTCCAGTCATCCCTACTTAGAATCAGAGAGTGGAAACATCTGTCAAGACAATATTCAGCAGGGAAATAGTCTGTGTTCACAGGGGCCACTGGATCAACCTCCAGAATAGTGGAGTGACCATAGGCTACAATGTGCCAACGAGAGAGAGCATTAAGTCTAGTCGCAGTAAACTTGGCTACCTGCTTAGCGAGAAGCACAGTAGGAAGCCAGTTTAGCATTGCGAACATTACTGCGATACGTATGTGCCGACAACAACTTCAGAAGCCACTGCGGAAAAGGAGACATCGCTTTGATTTCTACTATGCAGACCATTTCACCGATTTCCGTAAGTACTGTGCATTTGACTGGCCAGTTCAGTACAAACAGATGTGCTTTACAAGACAGACGAGTAAGGGGATGAGTCTTAAGTAAGTCAACTTTTATCAGTTGTTTCGAAAATGCCTAGAGCTTTAACAATGCTCTGCGCGTGGGCCATGTTAAACAATATTACCCGTTCATACGGTTGCCCCAAGGCCCTATCTAGAATTAAATTAAAGCAATTTCTTATGGCTTACCATCTCTTTTCGTTTAATGCCTTTTTAACTGTCCCCTTCGATTTCTATTTCGCTTTTTTCTTTTTTGCTGTTGTTGTTGTTTTTTTTCTTCATTCATTTGCACATTTAAGGACATGATGAAAGTAAACTTTCAAGTATTTAAACATTGAATATTTTACACCTTAATTTTAATATTTAAAATGAGAGAAATTAGCTTCAATTTATATTCATTAGTTTCGCTGAATGCTCAAATTCAATATCGTTTGCAACTTTCCCTCATACCCTCCTTAAAAAATTCTTCCTTCAATTTCATTCAGTATATTCCATACAGGGGGCGGCTGTACGGTTTTCATCATGATTAAGCTGATTTCTTTCATTTCATTCTTCGTTTCATTCTTCTTTCAACAAGAATTTGTCTTTTTTCTTTCTTTGTTTTTTCTCTTCGTTCGTTCGTTCATTCGTTTCGCAGGGTGCCATTAAAATAATTGAAAAGTGTTTCAGTGTGTTTCAGTATCGCGATTTTGCCAATAAATTTGTCACTGACTGGCTGACTGCAAAATCAAAATGTGAAATGTGCCACACAAGGAACGTACGTGTGTACGAGACTTCGGTTCGCTTCATCATTTTTGATAATGATTATGATGACGTTGCTAATACGCGCGTATAAACGTTTGAATAGCTTTAAACAGAATGCGATTATAATGAGGGAATGGAAAGGGAATCGAATCGTATCGACTGGCATGGATGTCTGATGAGGAACACGCCAAAACATAAGGAGTGTTTCACAAGCTTCAAGGGGGAGTTACTGCTCTCTCTCTTTTTTTTTTTTTTTGTTTTTTTTTCTTTGAAAATATTAAAGTTTTTTTTTTAAGAAATGATTAAGGGTTGGTTATGATGTTGTTGTTGATGATGATGATGATGATATTCCACTTATACAAGGCTATAAATTACTTTTTCTGTTTCATTCTGTCCGTCTGACTGCCGATATGTGTAAACACACTCTTGCGCAAACAAACATTCAAACCCATATGCTTGCTTGTTATTGTGTGTCTATTAAAAGGAGCTCATCCTTAAAACCAATTGCCAAACTTTTTTTTCGATTTTTGTTTTTTTTTGTTCCCCCGAAAAGAAAAATTAATCATACATTGGCTGGTTGTTGCTCATTCTATGCGGCAGAAATTAAAACAATCGAATCATTAAATGCTCAATGTGAATATGAAAATTAAAAACAATAAAATTGTAATAGAAACGCAGTATATTTGAAGTTTTCCTTGAGGCTCCTACAGAAAATATTTTTAAATTATTAATATTCAGTTATTTAGACGGCTAAAATACCGAAGAATCACGAAAAGAATTACAATCAAACTCAGTGTCTCTACCCCAACTTCCGTTCCCATCTCACCGGAACATGCTCTTCGCCTAGTCACCGTAGTTGCTGACTGTTAACAAGATTGACAACACTCATATCTTTGAGAAGCTCATACGGAACATAGTTGGTACTCGTATGGATGAGAAAGTCATTGCCAACTCGTAAAACTATTCTTTCGAAGACAGCTGCATTGGTACCTAACAGAGAAATTAATCGTTTTTTTCGCTACTGATAAGTACTCATAAACTTTTGAATATAAGTGAGTCAACAATATTGAAATTTAACTATGTACTCTGATTCATTCGTATACTCACTATAAAGTTGATTTATAACTTTGATATACAGGTTGCGTACAACGTTGATATCAAACTCTCATACCATTCGAAATATGTTTGATGCATAAGTGTCTACTCACTTAGATTCATAAATTTAGAAAAATAATTCTTATAATACTTAGAAATGATTCGAGTCGAAATTAACATAACATAATAACTTCAAACTTTGAATATGAATAGAGGCTCCATGAAAGTATGAATGCGTATTAGTACATACATACATAATTGGCCATTACAACCCTTCAGTAAGGATTACGGCCTAGCTCCTCAACACCACTCATGTTGTGTGCGTTAATTTTATACTTGAGTGGCGGGGCCTACAGTTTAAAGTCGACTCCGAACGACAGATTTTTTGAGAAACTTTTCATGGCAATTTTTACTCTCAGAGTTTTTGCCAGAAATCTGCTGAGAGGAAGTCGCCGAAGAAATACTTTTTGTATTTTCGTTTTGATGTCTGACCTGGGATTCGAACTCGGGCCTTTCGTCTAATAAGCCAACACACTACCTACTAGACCACGGCGACTTCTATTATTGCGTATTAGTAACAGAAATTATGAGTATGATTCTATTCTACTCATCTTTTTGAATACTCATTACTGATCTCTGGTACATATCAAGCTTCTGTGCTATTGGGGAGCACAGGGAGAAAAAGATACTTGTGTGCCTTAGCCTTGTTCCACTAGTGAGGTTTTTGCAATTCAATTGTCTACTAAGATCATTACATCACGTCTTACTTAACACATATAATTGATCATTACAACCCTGTAGTCTGGATTACAACCTAGCTTCTCACACCACCCATGCTGTGTGCATTATATTGAATTACTTCGAGTTATCGGTTGATATTTCCAAAGAATTCGTAGAAGAATTTACGTACTTAGTTGATCATTACATTACATCATTAAGCAGGCTTACAACCTAGCATCTCACGTCTTACATTTTGTATGTGTGTTAATTTTATCCATGAGTGGCGGGACGACTGATTTTTAAGAAGCTTTTCATGGCAATTTTATTTTTGCCAGAAGACTGCGGAGAGGAGTCTTCATATTTCGTTTTGTTTGAGATATGTATCTGAACTGGGATTTGAGCCACGGACTCGCGTCCTATAAACCAGTACTCACGAACTAGAGCTACATTTACTTGGAAGCAGAAGAATTTTGCTTCCTTTAAAGCTCTGCATAAAGTTCGTATGTGAGCAGTCGTTGTTTTGATTTTTCCTGTGTGTTTAGTTTGATGGCGGTGGGGGAAAATTTGTCTTTTGAATTATTAATGAATTGTGTTGTTGTTGTTTTTCTATAAATATTGTTTTTATTTTCACAATTTTTTTTTCTATCCTTTCCATATGATTTCAGCAGCCTGCAATCTGTAGTAAATCATTCGATTTTTAGCAGCCACCAAAAATAAATAAAAAACAAAAAATAAATGTTTTTTATGATATTTTTTTAATATTTTTTCATTGGAATTTTTGTTTTGTTTTGTTTTATTTAGTTTTTGTTTTTATTTCAATTTTTTTATGAAGCTTTGGGGGAAAATCAGCAAAAAAATTGATGATTGGCTAGCAATTTTTGGGAAAATTTCTTTTGAATTTTATTTATGAATGGTTTTCTTGCTCTTGCTGGCTTTAATGCTTAAATAAAAGGGGAGAAAACTTAAATGCCTATTAAAGTTGCAAAAAATGATTGAAAATTCAATACAGCAGCATAAAATTGATGTGTTTTTAGGGCAAATGTAAAATTTTTTTTTTTGTTGCAATTTAAAATAAAAATTTCATATGTACGTAACTTATACTCATCAATTTCAATAAGAAAAAAAAAGAGAAGCAAAAAGGCCTACAAAAAGTTTCCAAACAAAAAAAAAATTATTATGAATGAATATGAATAAATTTTCTATTAAATAAGCCCAACTTGTCATTATGAATTTAAAAAACAATTTTTATATTCTTCTCATACTTTGCGATGGGGGGGTGTAAAAAAAAAGTGATTTGCTGCCGCAATAAGTTTGTGAAGAAAAACTTTCTCTGTGTACATTGTTGTTCCCTTAAGCAGCAGCAGTAGCATTTTCGTTCTACCTCTAGTTACCGTGTATTGTACATGCCTATATGTATTCATAGCCCGAGCAGCATGTGTATGTATACGTATATGTGTGTATGTGTTTGTGTCCTAAAAAAACATTCATAAACAAATCAGCCCAAGAAATGTCCTCCAGAGAATTTTTCTATTAACTCAACGAACGATACCCTACACAAAGAACATTTCCAACATAATCATGGTTGTCATCTACTGTCGTTTAATGACTTGATGGTGAAACTTTAATCACAGTTTACAACACATAAAACAACAACAGCGATTAAGATTAATTAAAACAAAAACTTTTTCTCATAACAATTACAAGTTTTAACATAACCATAGAGAGAGAGATAAGGCAAGGAAAAATCAGAGAAAATATTGAAGTGAGGTTAACAAATTCAATCGTAAATGGCCTCCGGTTGAAAAAAAAAGAAATACGAGGTTTGTTGAAAGTCGAAGACAACTTCATAAGCGTATGACGTCGTAACAAAACAACTATCGCTAAATTTCTCCAACCATTAGGTTTTGAACGCTGGTCCTCTGGAAAAAACATATGAAAGAAGCTGAAAACTACTTAACAACCATGTTGCAACCACAACACAATAAACATGGACGTACTTAATGAGTCATTACAACCCTTTAGTCAGGATTAAAACCTAGCATCTCACACCATTCAAGTTGTGTGTGTCAAATTTATACATGAGTGGCGCGAATTACAGTTTAAAATAGGCTTCCAACGACAAACTTTTGAGAAACTTTTCATGGCAATTTTATTTACTCTTTACAGAGTTTTTGAAACAAATCTGCTGAGTGGAAGCCGCCGAAGAAATATTTTTTCATATTTCGTCTCATTGGAGATGTCTGAGCTGGAGTTTGAACCGAGGCTTCACATCTAATAAGCCAACACACTACTTAGTAGGCTACAGCGACTGGATTTCCCCATATCAACACGTGCGTTTTGAGCGAGTATCCTGCAGGAATAGCATAAGAAAGTATCCCTGAATCATGTTAGAACCACAACACAATAGACATGAACGTGCTTAATGGATCATTACAACCCTTTAGTCAGGATAACAACCTAGCTTCGCACACTACCCACGTTGTGTGCATTGATTTTATCCATGAGTGGCAGGACTTACTTTTCATCGTAATTCTAATTACTCACAGAGTTTTTGCCAGAAGAGAATAGAGGAACACTGGGTGAAAAAGAGACTTGTAGAGCCTTAGCTTGTGGTTGATCATTACAATTAATTAGTCAAGATTACAACCTAACCTATCACACCACCCATACTGTGTGCGTTTAATTGACTTACTTTGAGTCATCGGTTGATGTTTCCAGAGAATTCGTAGAAGAATTGACTTAGTTGATCATTACAACTTTTAAGCAGGCTTGCAGCCTACCATGCCACACAACCCATTTTGTGTGTCTTAATTTTATCCATGAGTGGCGGGACGACAGATCTGGAATGACAGACTTTCGAGAAATCTTTCATTGCAATTTTATTTACTCTTAGAGTTTTTGCCAAAAGACTGCTAAGGGGAGTCTTCATATTTCGTCTTGTTTGAGACATTTGAGCTGAAGTTTGAACCATGAACTCGCGTCTGATTTCTGGAGACCGAAAAATTTGGTATCCTTTGATCCTCTGCATAAGGTTCTTATGTGAGCAGTCGTGGTTTTGATTTTCTCTGTGCGTTTAGTTTGGTGGCTTGGAAGGAAAGTAATGAATGTGTTGTTGTTGTCATTTTAATATAAACTCCGAATGTCAACCGTTCATGCCTTAACTGCCTTATAGAGATGAGATGGCCAATGTTATTCTAATTAAAAATTTCCAGAGAACAGAAATATCGATCAAGACCCCTCAAGAGACTGCACCATAAAGCCTTAAAAACCAATGCCATGTGTACGGTATTCGTAGGAGGAAAAAAAAAACTTTTCTGAAGTTATTTTTCATAACCTTTTGGTTTTGAGTTCCATATTTTAAATGGTTGGTTAAAAAGTTAGAGCAAGAAAATCAAAGAGAGAGAGTAAAAGAGATGGAGAAAAAAAAACTTGTGTATGTGTTTCGTTTTGGTAAACGTGCTGCATTTATTACATTAAGAAACTTTACTTTTTAGGATCATTTCTTCAACTCACTCACTTACTACTAAGTAAGCGAAATAGAAGAACAGAAAGAGAGAGAGAGAGAGCGAAAAAATGGATTCTTGGCAATCAAGAAACTGTAACTGAAACGAAGAAAATATTGTTGATGAGCAAATTATGCCAGATGAACTTTAAAGAAACAAAAATTGTATGAAATACTACTGAGAACAATACATATTAGCAACAACATCATTATTCATCTAATGCTCTTTTGCTATTTCGCACTCTCTCTCTCTCTGTGTGTGTAACTGTAACTAAGTTTGTATTTGAATATATTTTTACAGTTAGCAAGGCAACCGCAAGTTTAATGATCATTTATGATGAGAGAGTAATACACACACTCATTTATTTTTACACATACACATATACATGCACATGCATAATATACACATATGAATTGAACATTGTTTGGGGGAATTTATGGGAATGTAACAAGAAAATAATGAACTCCGAATAAAATTTTTTCTTCTTTTTTTGTTGTTGTTAAAAACTTGTTCGAGTGTGTAAATGAGTACGAGCGAGGGTGTGTGAGAGTGGCTGTGTATGTGTAGCAAACTGAATATATTTTGCAAGAGGAAATTTGATTTTAAACTTTTGCCTTTTATTGCCATTGTTGTGTATGAGTCTCTCGCTCTCTCTCTGTGTGTGTGCATGGGTATCTGTTTTAAATAATGTTTTAAGTTGAAATAAAGCCTGATTGTAATATTTTTGTTTCTGTTACTTACTCTTCTCACTCTCTCTCTCTCTCTCTCTCCGCTCTATCTTTTCGACTATTATATGCTCTCTTGAAAACAATAGCAGCACTCTGCCATATGTTTAGACTTGCATGCAAGTGTGTATGCGGGTGTGTGTAGGTATTTTTGTTTGTTCAAACAAATGTCTGCGTATTGTTGATTTTAAAATGAAAAGTTTTTCAAAATTTTTTGGTTTTTTTCTTTGCTTTCTCCGAGATGCATAAATTCATAAAATTCATAAATTCGTATGTTTATTGGTCTATAAAATTCGTTTTATTCGTATGAATGGGTTTTCTTTCATTTTCTTTTCATATGTCGCTTGAGCTTGTGTTTGTATGTATTTCTTCTACTGAGCTGAGCTGTGTTGTTCTAGTTGTTGTTTTTATTAACTTTCTTGGCCATAAAGTATCAGCATATAATCTTTAAAATGAATTTATTATTGTCGAAAGTCTTCTTTACCTTCTGAAAGTTTTCAGTTGTGAGAGAGTATGTGTGGTTGGAAGTCAAGCTTTTAGAAAATCCTTATAATTTATTGTCATTGAATTTTAAACAAATTGGGCATCTGACTAAACATACACACACATACACCCATGCAATTTATTTTTGAAAATATTGTCTAATAAAGGATTTTTTGAGGGAAAAAAAATTTAAAAAAAAATGAGAAACAAAAAACGAAATGAAATGTTAAAAGTCTACAGGAGTAAATGAAAACAAAATTTTATTTAAAAAAAAGTTTTTTTTAAAAAAAACCTTTGAATTTTTAATTCTTAAAGTTTTTATGAAAGACAACAAATTCAGTTTTAATTTTTGAAAATTTAAATTTAATTACGAAACTTTATTTAAACTTTCTTATGACATTTTAATTGCAAATGCCATGTTTAAAGGATTTTAAACATTTAAGAAAAGAAAGAAATTTTAACAAGAAAGTTGCTTGCCATCCAACAAATATGATTGAATATGCCACAGTCTTTTGGATTTGAATTATTTATTCTACACTTTCAAGAGTAAATAACCTCAGAGTGAACAGAAAATTTTAAATAATTTGCTTGTATGAACCCGTAAAGGGCAATGACCTGCTCATAAAACTATTTCTCATTCTTTCATACAAAAGCAATACCAAAATTAGACAACCTGACTTCTACATGACGAGTTTTTTATTATCTTTCATTTCCAGGACTATCGCTGGAAGACAGCTTTCACAATTAAAATTGCAGCGTCAAGTTTATTGATAAAGTAGGGAGATCTGTTGGGATACAGATAACGGTTGCTTTGTTCACTAATTCTACTAAGGCCTTCTTTGCCAACTTACTTACGCAATTGGTCTTTACAACCCTTTAGTTAAGATTACAACCTAGTTGTTCACACCATCCACTCGATGTATGTTAATTTTTATCCATTAGTGAGGGAAACTACAATTTAATGTCAGCTCTGAAAACACAGATTTGATAAACTTTTCATTGCAATTTTATTTAACTCTCACAGTTTTGCCAGAAAACTGAAGCACGATCTCCAGTCTAAAACACCCAGACATTACCTATGGTCCAACCTTTAAGCCTTAACTCGTTTCATAAGCAACTCTCGCGATAGCATTGTAGCAATCTAATATGGATTTCCAGTCGTAAGGACACCCTGGGTAATTGTGTAGTTAATGCTAGAACAGGCACCAAATATCGTAATTGGAAGTCTTCAGCAGCTCCGAATGACTCCAATGTTAGTGAAATTAAAACGTTTTAATGTCACAATTGCTTATAGTTCCCAGTCTCTAAATCTTTCAAGACTTCGCTGAAACATCGATTTACAATTTTTGGCCCGCATTTGCAACCATACAGCGCAACATCTTGGATTAAGCGTTCGAAAGACTAAGTTTAGTTTTTAAGCTGTTGCTAATTTTCTATAGAAAATGCAAGTAATCGATAAATGCAAGTCATCGATAAATGAAAGTCATAGATAAATGGAAGTCATTGGCAAATGCAAGTTATCGATAAACGATAGTCATCGATAAATGCAAGTAATCGATAAATGCAAGTCATTGGCAAAAGCCAGTCATCAATATATGCAAGTCATAGGCAAAGTCAATCAATAAATGCAAGTCATTGGCAAAAGCCAGTCATCAATATATGCAAGTCATAGGCAAAGCTAATCAATAAATGCAAGTCATAGGCAAAGCCAATCAATAAATGCAAGTCATTGGCAAAAGCCATATGCAAGTCATAGGCAAAGCCAATCAATAAATGCATATCATGGATAAATCCAAAACAAATGCAGGTCATCGATAAATGCAAGTCATTGGTAAAAGCCAGTCATCAATATATGCAAGTCATAGGCAAAGCCAATCAATAAATGCAAGTCATAGGCAAAGCCAATCAATAAATGCAAGTCATTGGCAAAAGCCATATGCAAGTCATAGGCAAAGCCAATCAATAAATGCATATCATGGATAAATCCAAAACAAATGCAGGTCATCGATAAATGCAAGTCATTCATAATGCAAATTATCGATAAATGCAAGTCATTGCCAAAAACAAGTCATCGATAAATGCATATCATGGATAAATCCAAAACAAATGCAAGTCATCGATAAATGCATGTCATGGCTAATAAGTTAAATTGGCTTTTTAATGCATTTTTTAACATTTGCAAGGTTACAATATGCAAAGGACTTTTATAAAAAAAAAATAAAAAATCGAAGCGGTTCAGGATTTAAATCCTTTTTTTTTTCTCCTTCATAATCCAACTATTTTCCTTTATTTTTTTTTATAAATTTTCCAACTACAAAACCAAAAGAGAAACATTCCATGAAAATTAATATTTTTTTTTTATTTCTGCCACAAGCATTTAATTATTAATTAAACGCTCTTTGAAATGATTAACTACTTAAACTTTATTGAAATTGTTTTTTAATTCATTCTTTCTCTCTCTCGCTCTCTCTCGCTCTCTTCTATCACACGTTTTGCTTATGCCTGGGAAGAATTTAATCATTTTATATTGGCAAGTTGTGCCATCGATGGTGTACGAGTATATGGTCGGCATTTTTGCCTGGTATAAAATTATATATGAAAATAAATTCCCCATAAAGACCAGGTCGCTCTTTGTATGAAATTCTCTGTACATGCTTATGCATACACAAGCACACATCCGCACATACATATATACAGTGAGGGGTCATTTATTTTCTAATGCTTGTTGCAGGACTTTGTTGCTGCTGTGTATTGCTGCTTTTCTTGTTGTTGTTGTTGTTTTTTTATTTCAATTAAATTTTACGTTGCGGTGAACTTTATCATCATCTTCAGTATTCAATGGCTTCAGTCTCATGCGGTATATCCTTTCAAAAGGCTCATCGCAATGGTAGAAGCAGCAGAACAGTAATAACAAGACAAAGTCTATGAGTGTGTGTGTGCGAATGTATATGTAAGGGCTTCAACAGCAGCAATATAAAAACAGCTTCGGCTACAAAATAATACAACAACAATAGCAATAACAATAAGAGAAAAACACGTAAACAAGAACAAAACAACTTGTATGACCCAGTGGCGCATAAAGTTGCGTGTTCGTTGAGAGACTGTTAATCTTTACGAACTTTTAATTACTTTTTCAAGAACTTTAAGCAACAACAGCAGCAGCAGCAACAACAATAACAATAACAACAAAAACAATAACAACAAAACAAAATAATAAAAAACGCTGTATAGAAATTTTTTTTTTTTTTTTTTTTTTTTTTTTTTTTTATTTTTGCAATCTATTTACAAATAAATATTAAGCAAAACTTATAGCTACTACAACAATTTCACAGAATGTTAGGTTCCTACGAATCTAACTATTTATATACATATGTTTACAAAGTTTAAAATAGTCATTTACATTAACTTATTTTTATATTTGAAATGGGAGATCTAGTACGTGTAGCCTTTTCAAGCGTCTAACTTCAAAAGAATCATCTAACAGCGAGATCGCAAGTAAATTTTGGTGGTTGCTCAGTCTTTGTTGGTATTTTGTACTATAAATTTTAATTTCCTCTCTAATAAGGCGTATATTAAGATCACGGTGAATAGCGTTGTTTCTCATAAACCACGGTGCGTTCGTTAAAAGCCTAAGTGTTTTAGACTGATATTTTTGAATTATATCAATATTCGAGTAGGATGCTGTTCCCCAAAGCTGTATTCCGTAAGTCCATATTGGCTTTAGTACCGTTTTATAAAGCAAAAGTTTGTTGTTAAGACTTAATTCGGACCTAGGACCAAGAAGCCAATACATCTTTTTTGTTTTGAGTTCAAGTTGCTTTCTTTTCTGTTTTATATGGTCTTTCCAAGTTAAGCGTTTATCCATTATAAGTCCTAAGTATTTTACGTGATCTGACTTCGGTATAACAGTTCCGTCAAGGTAAACGGGGGGACAGTCCCCTTTTTTCAGTGAGAATGTGACATGATTGGATTTTTCCGCATTCACTTTTAAATTCCATTTTTTTAGCCAATTGCTTGTTACATTAAGCTGTGTTTGTACTATATCGGCTGCTAAGGCGGTGGATTTGCTGGTAGCTAATATAGCAGTATCATCGGCATACGTAGCAATCAAAACGTTATCTGCTGTCGGCATATCAGCGGTGAATAATGTATATAGTATTGGGCCTAATACGCTTCCCTGAGGCACACCTGCTTTTATTTTTCCGATTTCTGAGTTTTCCCCATTGATACTAACAAAAAAGCTGCGTTCATGTAAGTATGATTTGAGTAAAAGATAATATGGAGCTGGCAAAAGTTCTTTTAACTTGAATAGAAGGCCATTGTGCCATACTCTATCAAAGGCTTGTTTGACGTCAAGAAAAACTGAAGTACAGTACTCCTTGTTTTCTAGAGAATCTCTAATTTGTTTAACTATTCTATGACACTGCTCGGGAGTGCCATGTTTGTGTCGGAATCCAAATTGATGATCAGGTATGATTTGTAGAGACTCTAGGACAGGTAGTAGTCTTTTTTGAAAAAGCTTTTCAAATAATTTAGATATAGTAGGCAGCAAACTGATAGGCCGGTATGATTCAATACAATGTTCTGGCTTATGAGGTTTATTAACCATTATAATTTTTGCATGTTTCCACTGGGTAGGAAAATGCGATAGCCTTAAAATAGCGTTGAACAAAACGGTAAGAAAAATTAAAGCTTTTTTCGGCAGATTTTTTAGAACTTTTGCATCAATATTATCATATCCTGCTGATTTCTTTGGATTAAGCTTTTTTATTTCAGCTATAATTTCATTAACCCTAAACGGTTTAATGGGTAGACTCATTTGGCATGGAATATCTAAAAAGGAGTTTATTGTGGAATCTTGTACTAGCGTACTAAATGAAAAAGGAGTAAATATGTCTTCAAGGTAGCTCTTAAAGGCAGCAGCTTTATTCTTATCAGATCGACACCAATCACCATTTATGTCCTTTATTGGAACATTACGCTTTTGAGCATGTTTTAGATATTTAGTTGCTTTCCAGAGATTGTAATCGTTATTATTAGCAGGACTTAGCTTGTAAAGATATCTATTGATTGAATCATTTTTTAATTCTCGTAGCCTTTTCTTCAAATGACTAGCTGCACGATTAAAATTTGTCTTGTCCATCGGCATCCTTGACCTCTTCCAGATATTACGCAGTCTCCTTTTCGCTGTGATAAGTGATCTTATTTCAACAGACAGCCGAAAATTTGAACTATAATTTAAATTTTGCGGTGTAGCCCTAAACGAAGCTTCATGTATCACTTTTGAAAACATTTCTACAGCATAGTCAATTTCGCCTTCAGTACTAAAAGACGAACTGAGATCAAGTTGAGATTCAATGTGGCTTTGAAAAAGATTGATATCAGTTTTTTAGAGTTAACAAATACATTAATGAACATGATGTCTATGTTAATGACAAAATTATGCAATTAAACCTTATAATAGCAGAATGGAACGCGAATGGAATTTTGAACCATATTAATGAAATAGAAGTCTTTCTTAAAAATAATATTATTGATATTTTGCTAGTCTCAGAGACCCATCTTACTAACAAATCCCTTTGCCGTATAAGAGGATACGACGTAATAGTTGCCAATCAGCCTAATAACAGAGCACATGCAGGTGCTGCTATTGTTATTAAATCAAGCATTTCTTATGAAGTTTTAGAACCTGTTACTGAGTTATACTTGCAAGCCGCAGGAATACAAATAACTTGCAATAACAGTAATGTTTCTATATACTCTGTTTATTTTCCCCCAAGATATAACATCAAATGTGATCAGTACGAACGATTTTTCAACAATATTGGCAATCGATTTTTAGTAGGTGGTGATTTCAATGCAAAACACACATGGTGGGGATCACGTCTAACTAACCCTAAAGGAAGAGAACTCTTTAAATGCATTACGAAAAATCAATACAATTCGCTATCAACGGGATCACCTACTTACTGGCCAGCTGACATATTCAAAATACCAGATGTATTAGATTTTTTCATATACAAAGGAATTCCACAAACCTCTCTAGATATCGTATCTAGTGATGATCTCAGCTCTGATCATAGCCCAATTATTGTTAGCTTCACGACAGCTTGTAAGAAAAGGCAATTAAATACCAAGCTTATCCTGTATAGAAATTGAAATAAAAATTAAAAAAAAAACAAAAACAAAACAGGAAATAGAAACAAAAAAAGAAGGAAACATTTATAAAAATTGTTTAGTCAAGTCAAGTTTATTGCAGTTTATCAATTGTTCCTCTCTTGTTCGTGTTGTTGTTGTTATTGCCACACATAAAAATATTCACAGTGAATAACAAAAATAATCACATACGCAATGCATATGTACGAGAGTTGTACCAATAACTGCATGACTTTCACAATGAAACACAAGTCTTTCAGTTCTACAGCCTTGGTCGATGAAAACTTGTCGATTTTATCAAAATATATTCGATTGTGAGACAGTTTTATCAGGGCCACCACATAATTTCCATGTGGTTTCGCAACAAATTGCCAGTCGCCTCAATAATCGTAGACTGCTTAAGTCATATAAGATCCGCTTGTAATACCGATAGTAACTATTTCTGGCATTTCTTAATCATGCTGCGAGCTTTATGAGCATCCTCTGACTAGACACGTTCTGTCAATAAATTCTAAGTGCCCAGAAATCTTACGTCTAGAGAACCTAGTTCCGAACGGTAACAGAGAGGATGTTCCTCATCGCTACAGCTTTTATAGAAATCGTTTTGAGGTATCCCCAGCCTCCAGAAGTGTGTATCCAGGGACATGTTTACCATTATAACTGCAATGAGATTCCTTGTTTTAATGTAAATTATGTTCCGCATAGATTCCACACAGTCCGGCGACTGTATGTATACTACAAGTAGGTAGTGAGTTGCCCTATTAGATGCAACCCCATGGTACAAACCCCACTCATTTCTGCGACGGCTTGCTTTCATCAGTCTTATGGCAAAATCTCCGAAAGTAAATAAAATTGCCATGCAAAGTTTATCTGTTGTTCAGAGTCCACATTAAACTGTAGATTCCGCTACTCATGTATAAAATTAACACACACAACAGTTGGGTGGTGTGAGCTGCTAGGTTGTAATCCTGACTAAAGGTCTAAAGGCAGGAAAGTTTGTAATGTATTCTAAACAAACGGGTTCATTACCCACGCTCCTGCTTTCCTAGATTCAACACAATGTGCTGCATGACTGATGGTCATCGCCTTACTGTTACAGGTCCTGTGAAAATCTCCAACTTAATGATCTAATCTGGTACGATATCCTGCTAGCAAAGCAGAGTTTTCTAAAGCAGTCATAATCACAGTACCATTTTAGCAGTAAGGAAACTTTCAAAAAAGATTGTTTGAAGCCAAACTTTGAAAATTGTCCAAAACAAGTTTGTAAACCATTCGGTGTCGCGTAGCCCCAACCCTGTTAACGAAAGTAAATCAAAATCCGAAAGAAAAAAGGCAAGAAATTCCTTAAACGCATTGACATTGAAACTTTTCTTTTCTGATTTTATTGTTGTTGTAGGGGTTTTTCTGTGTAACGAACTTTTTTTATGAGTTAAAATGAAGCATAACTCTGTGCCCGTCTGTCTGTGTGTCTCTTTGTCGTTGTGATTGTTTAAACTGAGTTTGACTTTTCAATAAAATTTTACTTGATTTTCACATTCTTGTCTTATTTTCCTTTCCTTTCCTTTCCTGTGTGTGATTAAAAAATAAAAACACAAAGAGAGAGAGAGAGGGAGGGAGCAACTCTTTCTCTGTGTCCTTTTTGTTTCCTGTGTTTGTTGTTAAACTTTTCATATTTAACTTTACTGTGCTACGCTCATTTCTTTAACTCTTTTGTTTTTCTCTGCTTGTCTTTTCTAGACATACAACAACAGCAGCTGACAGCTACAGTGGAATGCAAAAGTTTAAGGCACTGCGATAAGTAACCGGTTTTCTGGGAACTGGCTAAACACCCAACAACCAAGCAACAACCGCAAAAACTGGCATCAGCTACCACTGTGAACAGTTGAATACACACACACACACGCTTATTTCGAAAAAAAATCCCGAAAAAAAGAGAAGAGTTAAGCGTTGAGTGAAAGGATGCTGAAATGCTAAAGTCAAGTCAGGCAGTCTGCCAAAAACAACAACAACAAAAAAGACCGTTTTAAAGGCAACGACAATATGAAAATGCCACATACGATATGGTGATGGTCTCCAAGCAACAAAATCAACAACAGCAGCATCAACAGCAACATCAACATTGTCAGCAATAGCGACAGACGACAAACGAAAAAAAACAAGAAAAAAACAACAAAATTGCATTAAAAAAACAACAAAAGAAAAAGAGAAAAATTATAAATTTAAACAACAACAGCAGCAATAGTAGTATTTTGTGTGTGTCTACGAGTGTGTAGCGTTATATCATCAAAGCAACAACCACGTGACAGGCGAGACAACATATGCTTACGCCCGCACTTTCCATCAAAGGCTTACAAAAATAAACAACCAAAGCACATACAAAACCAACACACACACATACATCCATAGAGAGCAACACAGACGAAAAATATCAAAACATAGTTCCTGCAAAACATTTACCACCTCTCGCTCTCTCTCTCTCTCTCACTCTCTCTATAGGAAGCATACAACTCCGTACTTATTAAACGATTGTTAGCAACAACACCAACCAACACAGAGACATTTGGAGTTAAAGTGTTGGTGGTTGTGCACTGTGATATGAGAGAGTAAACAAAGAGGGCAAGGCAAGGCAAGGGTATTGCTGGAAACAAATGCTGTCACTCTAAATTGTTGACTGGTCTGAATTAAATGTGGCAAAGGATTAAAAAAAAAAACATTCAAAATAAAAACTACAACTAACCAGCAAAGGCTGTATAGACACACAGGCACAGAGGCACACACATGCATGTGTACATACACTGGAGTAAAATTTAAATTTTTTAAACGTATTAAACAAGAAAACATACAAATACCAAAGGCAAAGAGAGCAGAAGGCAAGAGAAGAAAATAAACAAACAAATCAACTACGCTCTCTCTCTCTCTCTCTTTCACACACATAAACTTGCATTTACTCTTGTAGTAAGGCATAGAAACTGTGTTGTTTTTATTGAAAACCGATTTTGTTTTGTATGTATTTTGTTTGTCTATCTGCCTGACTGCCTGCCTTTGATTGGTCACTACTACTGTGACCGGCTAAGCATTTTGTACACTGACTCTCTGTACTATGCTCTTATGTCTACACAATCGATTGAATGGTACATTCTGTCTTTCTTTATTGGTACCCTCGGTTAAATTGTCAGTCAATTTAAATAAAAATTTAATGAATTTTTAAAATTTCCATTTACCACCACCCCTCCCCCTTCTCCCTTAACAAACGATAGACTCAAACGTCTACAACAGCAACTGCAACATCAACATCATCATTATTATTCTCTTTATCAACAACAACAAATTATTTATTTATTAAGTATTGAAGAGAACTACACAAACAAACAAGAAAGCAAACCAAAGGAAAACCTAAGGAAATTGAGAAAAGAATTTCCATTTTTATCGTAGAACAACAGACGAACATCGAACATCCAATACATCTCTATACATTACCGTTATTTAAACCAAATGGCCAAATTTTGGTTGCTCTATTGGGGCCTAATGGTTGCCTGGTATCCTATGCTGTCAAGTGGTTACCTCAACGTGTTTATAAGCCATAAGGAAGTGATGAAATTGATGGGTAAGTAACAGATTATTATGCTCTTTACTTTGTTACACACACTCTCTCTCATTCACACACACACACATACACATATTAAATTTTTTGTATACTTTTTATGGTTATGCTTGGTTATTGTTATTGTTTTCTTATTTCAATATCATCTTTCTCGCACTCTCTCGCTCTCTCTTATTCTTTTTAAATGCAAAAGATTTGATTACTTCAGTTACTGTCGTTACGTAAACTGATTTGCCTTACTTTTGTGCATTGTTGACCGTTCCTTAGGCTGTACATTCCTTTGTTTTGTTTGTTGGTCTGTATGGTCTTTAACCAATTTATTAAGAGCTTTTCCTTTCCTTCATCCATTTCCATGTTTTTTTTTCTTTTTTTTCTTGTTTTTTTCTCATCTGAGGCCTCTTGTTCAAAGTATTTGTGGTTTAACGCAGAATAACAAATGAATTGAATTGAAACGAATGGAAACGAATTAAAGAGAGTGGTGGGAGTAGCACAAAAAAAAGAGAGAAAAATCTTCACAGTTTTTTTCGATTTTTTTAAGTGATTGATTATAAAGTGACACATTTGATGACAGTTTGCAAACACAAACGGGAATTGTGAATAGAGCTCTCCATGGCCAAGGAGTCCATTAAGAAAAAAAAAAACAAGAATCCTTTTAAAAGCCTCTCTCTCTCTCTTTGTCGCCTGAATAACAATAGCAAACTTAAGAAGAATTTTTTTTTATAAATCGTTTGCTGTTGTTCTGCTAACGAGAAAGGAAAAGTGAAAACGAAATGCAAAAATAATAGAAATTTAAGCCGTAAAAATATTGGCCATCGATTTTCATTGAAAAATGACTTGAACCAGCAAAATAAATTAAAGGATTTCGAAAAGCTAATAAAAAATGGATTTACGAGGTGGCGGTGGTTGACTATAAAAAAAAGAGTATTGAATGGTAAAGGAATAAAGGAAAGGAGGCAAGGAAATAAAACTAAAAAATATTCCGTAACTTTCTTAAGGTTAGTAGGACACTCATAAAACAGTAGAGTCTCATGAGAATACGTAGATTTTTTAAGCTATTTTTGGTACTTATTTTACGGGTAGCAAACTTGCTCAACCAAATTTGTCTCCTTTAACAATCTTATACAAGTTTAAAAGCGAGAAACGCTTACAGTTTGATAAAATTAGGATCAAATTCGTTACAATACGCAAAAAAATAATAAAAATCCTTTAAAATTATGTCAAAACAATTTGTACAGTTTACAGTGCAAATGCTGTGGTTGGATGTTAGAATCAGAAATAGTTTTGACGTTAAAAATCAAAGTCGAAATAATAATTTCTTAATGTAGATTTGATCACTTCCTGCATTTACTTGTACAAATGTTAAGAAGCAATGCCAGACACTAAAACCCAGGAAAGAAATTTGAAAAACTGACATGTAAACAGCAGATAACAGAGGACCTTTAGCATCAATCCTACTTGATGGTGGTGAAATCATTTTAGAAACACTAGGTACAACGAAAGATAAGTTTTTATTATTACCGTGGAGAGGTAACTATGTATGTGCAGCAACCGATGTATAGTACTCCAACTGCATAGGGTGTCGCTAAAATGTCTCCTCTAAGCCTATTGCCCTGAGAAAATTTCAGGACGCTGGTCAGTGTCAATAATGGCTAGCACGTGAACAGCACGCAGAAGTGTTTCCTGCTGGGATACATTAATTCCTCAGAGAAGGTTGCAAGAATATGCACCGATAATTCGTTTTCTCATCATCACAGGGTCTACATGTTGGGCTGGAGACAAACTTTATTCTGAATAAATGTACCCTGACTCTACAGTGCCGTGTGAAAAGACTAATTAACAATCTCAGATTATTTTTAGGCTGTTGCATAACTCAGATCTCCTTTTAAAGAAATTCCCCAACAAATGTTTTGATCACCTGAAACCCACTTGATTTGGGTAGAGTCTTTGCATCTCTTAATATTCTCTCTTGTGGAGCATACCTTTCCAAGCATCCGGTCCCACTCCACAGAAAGTTTTTGGTCTCATCAGTTGAGTAAAATTTAATCTCGCCTGCCTGCTCATTGCCGAGAATTCCTACACGATCTAGAACCCAGCAGAGAGCAACCTTATCCTGTGTATCTAGCTTCTATAGATAGTCCTAACCTAATTTCGATTTAACCTTATTAGAGGTCCTGTCCTGTCTTTTGTAACTTCTATCCAAGTTGACTTAAACACATCTTCTGATAACATAAACTACCGCTTGAAAGATACCCATAAGTTGCTTCATGGACTCGATATATTTCATTCTGGGATCAAAAACTCCTGCCTCTGTTCCACGATCCGTTCTTGTATGTTTGTTTACTTGTTTATCTATTTTTTATGCTGGTGTTTGTTGTTGTATTTTTGTTTACTTGTTTACCATTTTAATGTTAAGTGATCTATCTATCTAGGTTCTTCATTTTCGTAACAATATATTTGATCTGTACGTAGGACACTTCAACCATATCGCGAAATGCGTTGATGGAATAGAAAGTACCCTAAATTTATTAAACTTGATACTGTTAAAGGCATACAGCATTCCTGCAAGTGTGGAACTCTATATATTCGTCAGTGTGTTTGGGTTTTTAAAAACCCGAAATGCCTTCCATTATGGAAATCACCGAAATACTTGGAAGACTTACAATCATATGCAAGAGAGACTATTAGATCAACCTACAGCTCGTAGAAAAAGAGACAGAAATTATTTTCATTTTGTTAAATTTCCCGAAATCAAAATGATTCTGTAGCTTAAGAAGGTACCTGTCAACAATAGCTGATGCAAACGCCTTTTCAAATGTTAAAAAATTTTGGAACTTTTACTTATTCAAATAAAGTCTTAAAATATTTGTGTACGTAAATATAATCTTTATAACACACGTATCAATCTATTCATATAATTTTGAATACATACCACGTATGTCTGTTATTGAAGATAATTTCCATCAGTAGCATCCATAAGCAACAACTGTAACTGTAATGAAAGGAAATTGTATTGATTATTGTAAAACATGTTTAAAGGAATGGCATTTGATACATATGTAAATAGAGAGAGATAGAGAGATATTTCAAAAATTAATGTTCATTTGACACTTGTGCCAGCGTATTTTTGCATATTTTTTTTTCAAAAACGCTTAAATTTTTATGCCAAAAGGAACAACGTGAAACAACAATCCCAGTCTAGTAAAGGGTGTTTTTTATAGAGGTATAGAACTTTAGGTTAGGTTAGGTTAGAGGACGTGTACTTGTCAACTGTGACGAGTGCAGTACCCGGAGGTCGAATTGACCCATTGTACAACGTCCTAGCTTCTCACACCACTCGTGTTGTGTGCGTTAATTTTATACATGAGTAGCGGGACTTACAGTCGACTCCGAACGACAGATTTTTGAGAAGCTTTTCATGGCAATTTTTACTCTCAGAGTTTTTGCCAGAAATCTGCTGAGAGGAAGTCGCTGAAGAAATATTTTCATATTTTCGTTTTGATGTCTGATCTGGGATTCGAACTCGGGCCTTTCGTCTAATAAGCCGACACACTACCTAGTAGACCACGGCGACTTCAAATATATATATAGAACTTTATGTTGGCATTACTTTTCAAGATGGCGACCAATTTAACAGCCGTCAAGTGATTTATTCTCAGTTTGGTTTGGCAATTCATCATGAATAGACTCACGCCTGAACAACGCTTGCAAATAGTGCAATTTTATTTCGATTTATTGAAAGACACGTTTGGTGACCTCTTAATTTCACGTTTTGGACCTGTGAATTGGCCTCCAAGATCTTGTGATTTAACACCGCTAGACTACTTTCTGTGGGGCTATGTAAAGTCATTGGTCTATGCGGTAAAGCCACAAACGCTTGACCATTTGGAAGACAACATTCGCCGTGTTATTGCCAATATACGGCCACAAATGTTGGAAAAAGTCATCGAAAATTGGACGCCCAGATTGGACTACATCCGCGCCAGCCGTGGCGGTCATATGCCAGAAATCATATTTAAAATGTAATGCCACAAGATTATCTTTCGGATAAATAAAATTCATGTCAATCGAATAATCCATCGTTGCTTTATTGCAACTTAAAGTTCTATACCTCTATAAAAAAAACACCCTATAGAAAGGAAATAAAATTTTCAATTTTTTTTTTTAAAAGTTAACTTATTGTTTGAGAGATCCAATATGTCTGGTATTATTATTTCAAACTAAATTTTTAAGTAAAAATCCACACACGGCAAATTCATATAAGGTAACCGCAACTCTACAACTAGTAGAACAATGCAAAAACAACAGGCATTTTGTTTTTATAAAACACTCCTTCGGCTGTCAAAATAGGAAGAAAAAAAATGGAAAAGAAAAAAAAATTAACAACAAAACACACACGCACAACAAACCCACACAAATTTTGACAATCGTAGTAGTATCAGCTGTTTCGATAATCCCACCGGTTACATGAATTCGCCTTGATTCCACATAAAACGCCTGGTTACCGGATGTCTAAAGCAGAGCCCGGCAACACTTGCTATTGGTCAGTTGTTGCCAGAGCGAAAAATAAGAAAAGAGAAAAATGTATACTCTTAAATTCACTACAATGCAGGCATGGAAAACTTAAATTTTTAAATGGTGGTATTTTAATTAAAAATATTAGTTTATTAAATGCCTTTAGATTAAAAGGCTTTAGACTCTAAAGCCTTAAAATTTTATTTTAAAACAAACGAACAGGCTAACTGCGTATTTCAAAAGCGAATTTATTTCAATAAATATGCATGTGTGTATATGTGTATGTGTGTGTGTTTGTAAAGCATAATTAAAAACAATTTTTTTGGCAAAGTTGTCTCAAAGAATTCAATTTTAATTGGTTTTGCTTTCAATCTTCCTGTTTTGTAATTCAACAGGCAAATAAAAAGAATTTCATGTTTTTTTTTCTATTTTTGGGGGAAATTTAAGCCTCAATTGGCTTTAATACACAAGCTTTTATATTGTTTGTATGTGTATGTATATGTCTGTGTATATGTTTGTTTGCATTTTCCTTAAGAAGTTATAAAAAATTATTTTAAATTCATAGGCCATCTTGTCTTTTATTTTATTTGTTTTGAATTTTTTATTTTCATTTCTTTGGTAAATAAAAACAAATGTTGACTGCCAGCAGCTTAGACAACAAAAAAAAAAAAAAAGAAGAGGAAGAAGAAAAAACAAAGGAAATGAAAAAGGAAGAAATAAATAAATAAAAATAACAAATTATCCGGTAATGTGACCCTTGCCTATTGTCTTCTCAAACGAACAAAACGAAGACGTAAACAACCAAACAAGCAAACAATACAAATAGATAAACAACAACAACAGCAATAACAGCAAAATATCAAGAGAGACAATGCTTCAATCAAATATATCCATACTTACTTACACATCAACATAATCGATTTCCTTAAGCATTGACATACGTACGTTCATACGTACATATTTTGAGACAAATTTCTTTAAGGCTTTACGTTAACATATAAACGTATAAATGAAATCCTATACGTTGTAAAAACAACAAAAATGTATGTACATAAGTGCGTCTTGTGTGTGTTTTGTTTTTCTATTTGTTTCTTTAAAATAAAAAAAACAGCAAAAACAACATTAACAATAACAACAATGAGCATGAAAAAGAAGAAAAATAATTTTAGGAAATCCTTAATATTAATGGTCTCGCCTGGTGCCATTGTTTTGTTGAGTGTTTTACCGTTCGGTTCCCTTTAGCATTCGCTTAAACACGAGAGCATAAATGCGTGTGTTTATACGAGAGTGTGTAACTGAAATTGATGGTTTCTCATTGCTGCTTGCTACAATAGTTGTTGTTGTTCTTCTTCTTCCTAAACATGAATATCAAGTTGTAGTAGAAATTCTACGTACATGTAGTTAAACTTCTTGTTGTTGCTGTTGCTGCTGCCGTTGTTTGTTTGTTATTGTCATATCCTATACAGCGACCTTGGAAATGAAGCTCTTCTCTACGGTTGTACGTAAGTGTGTAAGCACAAACAGTACTTTCTTCAATTTTATGTTGATTATTATTGTGCTGTTGTTGTTGTTGCTAAATGTTAAGTGAGACTGTATGTTTGTAGTCGTAGAGTAACTTGTACGCTGTAACGTACTTAATGTTTGTTGTGTTTTAAGTTCAAACACAATAATAACGGCAACAACGACAACAACGACAACACCAACGACAAAAATAAAAAATGCTAATGCAGGCATAGGAAAAATGAAACATTTTGATTTGGAAATTGATTAATGGTGCCATAAGTGCCTTACTAAGCTTAAATAACATGAATGGCTAAATGGTTAGCAGCAAAGTAAGCTTGTATATATGTGTGTGTGTGTGTATTGTAGATCTAAATGGACGGATAGAAGCAATAAACCAACGAACGAACGAATGAATGAATGGCTAACCCAGATTTATAACATTTTCCGGCACTTAAACATAATTTGAAATGAAAATTTACGAAAACGCCAATGCTTAAGTGCAGGAAAGAGAGAGAGAGAGAGTGAGAGAAATCGGTAGAGTCAAGTAAATGTTAGCAAATAACGTACATAAGCACATTCATATCTATTTTGGAACATAAATTACTAAACGACATTTGAATAAATGGGTGCACATACACTTACCTATACAACCATACACCTACACACACATACATAACTTATGCATATACATACATACGTATACACATTTTCAAATATAAAAATTCAAAACTAATCCATAGATTTGCCAATTTTATTTTTTTTAATATTTTTACGTTAACAACACACAAAAAAAAATGAAAATCATTAAAAGCCAACAAAAAACTGTATTACATACAGTAAATACTAGCCAAAACAAGGTTTTAAATATGAAACTAAAATTTCTTGTGTAACAATATTGCTTCCCTATTGACTAGCTTTCACTGTACCCACTGAATAATGGCATTTTAATAACCCTCCCCTAGTAATTTACAACCATCCACAGTGCTGGCTATTAAGAATGCTTAGCAATTTTCAAAAATGCTTTCGACATTCAATTTATTATTCAAGCTTAGCTTTTACTGTGGCTTAATGGCTGTAAAGTTTTTCTAAAACCAAAAAAAACCATCTCGATGCCATAAATAGAAAGTAATTAAAATTGGCATATTAAATATGAGAAAATATTGTAAAGAAATTATAAATAAAACACAACAAAAAAGAAAATTTTTATAAATTAATGTTCCGTATATTAAAGGTTATAAAGGCGAAACGAACGTTGTATGTTAAATGTTTTATTTACATAATTTATTGTTTAATAATCCTCCATTCAAAATCATAGAAAAATTAAAAAAAGAAGAAGACGAAAAAATATACAAATTTTTGTATATGATTTATTGGCTTAATTACTCTAACCCAAGTTACCTGCTAAATGCGACAATAAGCCAACAACACGAGCAATAATGTCATTTAAATGGTTTTTTTTTTAATGGATTTAAAATTCATTTAAAACAAATTTTATATTCATTGAATATGTACGTGTAATAAGTATGCTTAAATGTAAGGAAACACGTGCAGACCTTGCGCTGACCAACTTCCTCCTTTTCCCTGATTTTGGTGGAACTTGGTTAGTACAGGGACTGCGTTCACCCGTGGCATCACAACGGGCCGCTATGCGTGCTCAAGTGAGCTTTGTGATATCAGAGCTACCACTCCGACCTAAACCTAAACCTAAGGAAACACGATAGGTTGGTGCTTGAAATGGAATTTGTTTTGCCCTAGAAGGTCGTGGCTGCGAACCTCAAGCTGGGGTTGTGTGTTTAATTTTGCGGTCTTTGATAATTGGAGTACTTTTTGTGAAGCTGCAAGGTTTCGGTGTTTTAGTGACGATCTTGCGGCAATGATTGACGAACGCAATGTCGCTAGATAGCTACGAAGCAGTCTTCACAGACTTATCTGGCTGTACAACTAACCGACTACGACCAATGGGAATTTCAGAAGACTACCAACATATCTTTGTATAGGAATACGCTATGAAAAGAGATTTGAAGATGCAAATCGCATCAAAGTGAGAACTTTGGAACTTTGATCACATAAATGTTCAGTAAGTACTTCTAATCGTATTTAATCATGTAATACATTCGAGTCTTCATTGTCTGATTGTGGGAAACGGGTTTTAGTTAATCCTAGGGACCTAAAGAGTTTTTACAATGGATCAGAAATAGACACAGTTGCAGGGGTGGGCAACTCTGGACCAATACAACGATTTCTCTTCCTAAAGGCAAATATCCAAATAGGTGAGACTCAGTGTGAGCTGCATTAACCAACATTAAGTTGATCACATAAATTCTGCACTAAGATCTGTGGAAATAGCCTTGAAATCAGAAGTCTGTAAGGCCTACAAAGTTATGCTTTACAGGCACATCACTTTGGGGTGATTCGACAACAAAATTTTTGGTGAAAAATAAGATTCGCAGCAGTTTTAATTAATCCAAAATGATTACACAAATCTTTTACTGTGGCATTAACTGTTCGGAAGCAAGGTCGACAAGATGAATCAATGGGAACACTCCCTCAGGAATATACATTGAGAGGGCGTTCGGTATTCACTATCACCTTAATAGGTTACAATTACAGAAGAAGATAGAGGTCATGTTCCGTTTAAAATGCGCTGACTTGTATCAAATTATTGGTCAACGGTTCCAACCAGTCCCAATTGAATCTGTAGTAAAGCTAGATGTGTTCTTATCGTAGATTTATTGAACGACATTCGTAGAACGGGAAGTTAGAGTTTAAACATGGCTGTCATAAAGTGGGATGATTGCATCTACGTCCCTTTGTGGTTAACTGGACATCATCTACTATAAGAGGCTTGCCGATAATTAAGTAGGGGTGACGGCATGATACATAATTTGTGACTAATGTAAAACTAATGTGCAGGGGGCGCCTGCCTAATCTTCCTCTACAGAACATAATTGCTCTTTACAATCCTTCAGTCAGGATTACGACGTAGTTTCTCACACCTCTTATGTTGTGTACGTTAATTATTATACATGAGTGGCGCAGGACCTACAGTTTAAAGTCGACTCCGAACGACAGATTTTTTGAGAAACTTTTCACACTCAGAGTTTTTGCCAGAAATCTGCTGAGAGGCAGATGACGGATTGGTTTTCATATTTCGTTTCATTGAAGATGTCTGACCTGCCGATTGAACCGTGACCTCACACACAAAAGGTCAACACAATACCTACTAGACTACGGCGACTTTAATCTTCGTATGGTGTTCGTAATTCATGTTATGCTTTTCTAAATCGGTCAGTAAGCTTCTTAGGTATGATTTAAACGTTTTTTTTCTTTTATATTCTCTCCTGTAGTGTTTTTAAAAAGAGCAAGAACAAGAGGATTTTTTAAAGCACTCCTGTCCTTTCCAATAAATCATTGAATTGTTATTCAAACAAATTAATTGTAAATAATTTTTCCTTCTTTCTTGTCATTTTACTTAATCTCTTACGATTTTTTCTTAAAAAAATCGCTTTTCTTTGCGTTAAAAACTTCTGTCAAACTTTACCTTTTTTTTGTTACTTTTGAAATCCATTTAAACTAAGGGGAGAACTGAATACCCACCCACCAGTAGCATATGTGTCCCAGGGACTTCATTTACGCTAAGCTTATGATTTATTTGAGCCATTAATACAACGTTTCTAAACGAGTTCATTAATTCAATATTTCCATAAAACTGAAGTGAAATCTAATGTTCTCCGCTAAAGAGAGGAGAGAGACAGAGAGAGACTTTATATCATAAGAAAAATTGTTTGTTTGTCGATTATGTTCCGTGCATATATGAAAAGTTTCTTCTTAACATGCTTTAATAATACATTTTGCATATGCCCTGCCGCCTTGTCTCCCCGACAGCCCTTTAATTATTTAATCCTTTTTGGATTGTAACGTTTTATACATTTTACGTGATGTTGCATAAACGAACACGTTCAATGGCAGCAATCTTGCAACTGATTTTCTTTGTTTTTGTTCTTCATTTTTTGTTACGAAAAGTTTTCCCAACCAGTTGACGGGTTTTTTTTTCTTTTCTGCACTCTTGTTTTTTAAATACTCTCTCTTTCTCTCTCTCTCACACACACACTCATTCGACTCAACTCATCTCATTTATAGACAAAGTTTGCATGAAGATTAAACTCATAATTACAGCCATTAACTTCAACCTCATCGTTGAATCTCTTTTTCATACTTTGCCTCTGACACTATGCCTCAGCCTCTGTTCAACTTAAAAAAAAAAAGAAAAAAACATTGGAAAACAACAAAAAGAAGCTGCTGAATGCCGAAAACATAAAACAGAAATGGAAGAATAAACAGAAAATAAGTGAGGAGAGCAGTCATATTATAAAGCTTTTATGCTGTTGTTTTTATTGTTGTAAAACTAGTGCTTTTTTAACACGTTCTTTATGCAAAGGAGTCTTTACTCACTCTCTCTCACGCACGCACTTACACATACACACACATACATTGACTGAGCATGCATATCTTAAGGGTATTAAATGGTTTAAAAACGACAATAATTCCCTTTAGTTTTACTCTCCTTGCTCTTGCACTCCTTATGCCACTCATAATAGGTGGTTCGTTTATTGGTTTCAAAACTGCTGGTGTAACAAGGCTGTCATATGGCTACATATATGGAACATTGAAGAAAGAATTGTTAAAATAGAGGATCAAAGTGGTGATTCAAACATGTCCTTTTTTCGTGCATTAAGGTGTGATTATGGTCGTCATAATGTGGAAGGAATTGTCAAGATTGTAAAGAAATTAAAGAGTATTTTGGACGTTTTAACGAAATCAATTGCCCATTAAGATCATGCGATTTAACACCATTAGATGCGGGATTGCGTCAAACATCAATTCTATGCGTATGAATCCCCAACGTTGGTGCCTTTGGTACCAAATAACCTGAAAGTTATTGTCGAGAAACCTTTCTCAATGTAGAAAAAAGTAATCGAGTGATTCGAGTATCTGAAAAAATTATATTGCTGACGAGTTTGCTGCCTGCAATGAGATTCTGCATTGACATGGCTTTTGGACAGGAGACATACATTCTCCTTTCGATGCCTTATTAAACTTAATAGAGGGAAGAGCGTAAAGAAAAATAGAACTGAGGTGGACTAACATCTCCCATTATAGAATGTGCGGAGTCTAGATACTCTGACCTTGACCACCTAGGCTTCTGATAGGGCTTCAATCACTTTACTTGGGAGTATAATTAAAGAAAACTGTAATGTTTCTAAAAACTCACAGGTCAGCCGCATCATCGGACTAGGATGCAATCGGCCAATGATTTGTTTGTACGAAGTTCAACGTTTGGCGAAATTTCTTAAAGTACAGTGCTCCATATAGCTACGAAGGGGACACATGTTTTCATGAGAAACTGAACTAAGGCAACTCATTTTAAGTAGCTTTTACAAACGGGACTGCCTCTGGTACGTGCTGCCACTGTTAAATCTGATACGATTTGTTAGAAGTTCCGGTTGAGGGAGATAGAATTTACAGGACACCCCAATGGTCCATTGGACCTCCTAGTGAACTCGTCAGGAGTACTGGTTGAGAAGTAGGACTGGAGTAGGGAGATAGAATTTGCAGAGCACCACAATGGTTCACAAATGGAGCTGCCAGAGAACTTGTCATATATACTGGTTGAGATGTGGGACTGGAGTAGGGAGATAGAATTTAGAGGGCATCACAATGGTCCATTGGACCACCCAGTGAACTCGTCAGGAGTATTAGTTGAGAAGTGGGACTGGATTAGGGAAATAGAACTCGCAGGGTACCACAACACAGGGTCCATTGGACCTACCAGTGAACTCATCAGGAGTACAGATTGAGAAGTGGGTCTGGAGTAGGAAGATAGAATTTGTAGGGTACAACAACACAGGGTCCATTGGACATCCCAGTGAACTCGTCGGGGTTGCTGGTTAGGAAGTGGGGAATGGAGCAGGAAGATAGAATTTGCAAGGGACCACAGTGATCCATTGGATTTACCAGTGAACTCATGAAGGAAACTTGTAAGAATGCCGCAGGTAATAACCTAAATCCTACATGTACATAAGCTGCCTACCATCATAATCATAAGCAAGTCATACAATTTAAATTATTCCCCAGTATTATTAAGCGATTTACAGGCCCCAATCTATTTGAAGTTTAAAGTTAATGTTGTAAGCAAGAATCACTTTTCCAATGCTGTTGCCGTTACTTTGATTAGTATTTCCATGTAAATTTTCTTTTTCTTTTTTCGTTCGTTTTCTTGGATTTAATTTTGTGAAAATCTACACACGATATGCGTAATAATCGCTTAATAATACAACATTTTTTAATACTCCTAGTGTAACTTATCATTTTTCATTGCGAGATTTCCTTTCAATGGTGAATTTTCTTTACGTTCTCTTTCGCTTTTCTTTTGAACCCTTCAAATGGAGAACTCTTTATGAACACTTTACATTTTTAATAAGACAATTATTTCCACTTTTATAGTGCCCTGCATGCACACACGTATGCACATACGTACGTATGAATTGATTGCATACGCAAATAATAATATTTACGAGAGGGAGGGGGGAGCTCTTTTAAAAGTACGCAGTAATTCATTGCAATTATAGGTTTCCAAGAAGCAAAAGAGAGAAAAGGAAATCTTATTAAATGCATAAAATTTTTATATTAATTTTCTTTTTCAATATAAAAAGAAAATAAGAAATTCGTTTTCTAGGGATATTAAAGAGCTTGAAGTTAAATGTCCTTAGAAATGAATGTCACCTCGTATTACCCGATCAAATGTTAATTTCTTTTTTGCCTTGGATTTGGAAAGAAAAGAAATGAAATAAGAAAAAAAGGAGATGAAATATTAAATTTCAATTTATTTTCTATGAAAACGTAGAGAACTGAGTCTGAGATTTCATTGTCATATTATTATTAATTTTTTCTTCTCTCTCTCTTTCGTGGGTTTCTATCATGAAAATCTCTGCTGATATATCGATAACATCAAACAGCACCACTACCACCACCAACATCAATGTTAACACCGCCAGCATCTGCCGCAGTGTCATCACATTCATTCACATTGGAAAGGGAATAATACTGTCTGTTTGTCTGTGTGTCGTATTTATATTTGACATTTGAAGCCATTTTTAGCAGCGTTCATCATACATTTTCAACACCATCCAACAGCACCAGGCTTCATCACAATGAACTTCAACACAACTGAACCGTACTAAAACCTGACTGAACTGAACTCAACTGATGCTTGATGCTTAGCTGATGCTAAACATTAATATTGACACCCTCTTTACCAAAAAATTTAAATCTTTTTCTTTCACTTTTGCTTGTTCTCCATTTAAATACAATACAAAAGTCATTTTTGTTGCCATTCTTCAGCTTCTAATAAAAATTCTTTCTCCATCTTAAGATACAAAACGAGAAAATAAATCTCAGCTCAGTAAGAGAGAAAAAAAGAAAGAAAATCCTTAAGAACGTCGTAAAGAAAATTCTCCATTGAAAGGCAAAACACACAAGGACAAAAATGATAAATTTGCAACATTGGGAGTATTAAAATATCTTGTATTATTGAGCGATTATTACGCATACCGGGTGTAGATTTTCACAAAAAATTGAATCCAAAAAACCAGAAATACAAACGAAAATAGAAAAAGAAAATTTTCCATGGAAATACTAATCAAAGCAACACCTTCACCTTCAATTTCAAATACATAGGTTGGGGTCTACAAATCGCTTATTAATACTGGAAATTAATTTAAATTGATTGAAATGCTTATGATTAGAATGGGAGGCAGCTTATGTAGCAATAAGATTTTGGTTATTACGTACGGCATTCTTATAAGTTCATCTGACGAGTTCAGTGGGAGGTCCAAGGGACCATTATGGCGTTTTGCAAATTCTATCTCCCTACTCCCTGGTTGGCTGCCATCCCAAGCTGTAGATATGTTTTATAAAGGCACAGTTGTAAGGAGATTTAATATAAGTAAAGACGTCTGCATGAGCAAATTCTTCTCGGATTGTGGGGATACAATTTTTTTGCAATACAAATTAAAAACTGGATCGTACCCTCTTAACCTCATGCATAACCTCGAATCATTTATATGTATTATGAGGAGTATTTTTCTAAAGTTAAAAAAGTAAAGAACGAATCTGATGGTTTATGAATCAAACACATTTCGAATGGTATGAGTTTGATGTCGAACGTTGTACACATACTCATTGCAGCCTGTACTTATAAACCAACGTTGTAGTTAGATTAGGTTAGGTTAGAGTGGTAGCTTCATACCAGAAGCTCACTTGAGCACGCATAGTGGCCTATTGTGACGCCACAGGTGAACGCAGTTCCTGTACTCACCAACTTCCCCCGAATCCAAGAGGGAGTTGTAGTGAGTATGAATGAATCAGACGAGTTAAATTTCAATACACCAATACCCCGATTTGCGTCGCTTCAGTTTGCGTCGCTTCGAAGTTGCGTCTTTTTTTAAGTTTCTGGAATTTCAATGTTGCGTCGTTTTTGTTTCAGTTTGCGTCGCATGGCTTCGAAGTTGCGTCGTAAATGCTTCGATTTGCGTCGTTGATATGAAAATGTTTTTACAAAGCTAAAGCAGAAAAAGGGGATTTCCCGTTTAGTAGAAAGCAAATTTGCAGATGTGCGTTGTTTACATGTTAAGCGTAGTTATTAGTTTCGAATTATATGTCGTGGAGTGAAGTTCAGTCTGAAAGTTGAAATTGAAAATTCTGCTTCAGTTTGCGTCGTTTCGGTTTGAGTCTCATTTTTTCAGTCCCAATTAGCGACGCAAACCGGGGTATTGGTGTATTGTTAACTCACTTTTATTCAAAATTTCATAAGTGCTTATGAGTAGCGAAAGAACGATTCATTGCTGATCTCTGATGCGTACCAGCCTTTTGTAGAGTTACAAAGTAATAAGCACTTGAACTAAGGATAATATGGCTCATTTTTCTATATTTTCTGATATCTGGATAAGCTTTAAAACAAAATTTATAAATTAATCATCGAATAAATTGCATGTTATATGCAATTGCAGAGCGTTAAGCATCATTTAAGAATATTAAAGTGAATACAAAAGCTTATATAAGAGCATATTTAGTTGTTGTTGTTGTTCTGTTGCCATGTACAACATTTTTACACTGTCAATTATTTTGTTCATGTTCAAAATTTACCACAAATTATTTCGCTTTTCCAAGAATAATGCCAAATAACGGTAACCACAAACTGTCATTTTGACAATGCTTGTGATTGTAGTTGTAGTTGCAGTTGTACTTCTGCTTGTACTGAAGAAGAAGCCGCTTGTTTTTGTTTAACCACCGAAAACTCGAGTATAATAATATGATTTGTTTTTCAATGACATTTCTACATGTAGTTGTTGCTTTTGTTGTTGCTGTTACTGTTTGCAAATCAACAAGTTTACTTAGAGCTCAGCTCTATGCTCTCTGCTCTGTTGTAAATGGCAATACAAAGTTGTTGTTGTTGAAGAGTTTTTTTTTCTTATATTCTATGCTGTGCTCTTGTTTTCTTTTAATAAAGAATGAGATTTCTTGTTCTTCTATGCTCTTAAGAGCATAAGGACATATAAATTATTTGTGCAACAACAATGAGAAGAAGAAAGAAGAAGAGAAGGAGATGCCATTTGATTATTTGAATTTATTTTTTAAAAGATTTCTTTCTTCCTCCTGCATATTTTATACATCAAGGACAATTTGTTTAAAAACATCACTTTACATCCATGGAGAGAGGAGGAGAGAGACAATGAGGTGTTTTATTTTCTCATTATTTTATCTCAAATAGCAGCACCTCAACACGATTATCAAGAGTTCACCATCCATCCATCCACAAACAAGAGTGTGTGAATTGAACTTTAAAACACCCACACAGAGTTCTTTAAAATACTGCACTAGCTCCAGGAGAAACACGCACACACATACACCGAAAGCGACAGAAAGAAAGAGAGGGGGAAATCAAATAAAATTAAAACGAATGCCATGGCATATTTAATTGGTGTTGGGGTTAGAAGGGGGAAGCAAGACATCATTGTATACAAATTAGAAAAAGTATAAGAAATATTGGGAGAGAGAGAGAGAGAGCGATAGAGAGAATAAGGATGCAAAATTAAATTTCTTTGTGTTGCATTATTTACTCATTGGAATCTCTCAAACTAATCCCCTAGCTTTCACTTTGACAAAGTCTTACGTTGTTTTCATTGTGAAAAGCATTCTTAAAAACGTAAGTGTGCGTAAGTGCAAGTGTAAGCGTAAGTGTGAGTCAGAGTTTTTCCTTGTCCTTTAAAAGTAAAACAACAAATCCTTCAGCTCTTCAATTCTATATTTTCTTACAAATTCTTCCTGCTTTTTTTCTAATTTTTTTTTCTGTTAAGAACATTTCTTATCCTGCTATCGAATAACAAATAAGAATTTGCGAATCTTTTGTATGGATGTATGTGTAGGTGTGTGTGTTTTTAAAATAAATACAAAACAGTACAAAGAGTCTGTCTGTCTGTCTGTCTCTCTTTCTATGTGTGTGCATTAGAGAATTGCTGTGTTTTACAACATCCATTTAGTTTTTGTCTCTCTGCCTCTCTCTGGCTCTCAGTCGTAGTCTTACACTCACTTGCTTACAAACAAATAGTAACGGCATTAACGCCGTAGAAAAGGGGAAAGAAAAAAAAACACTGAAAATAAAGCGAAAAAAACCAAGTTAAAGTGCGACACTAACACTCTATAACATCATGTTGTAATATTGTTTCATTTCCTTTTCTTTTCTTTTATTTATTTGTTGTTGTTGTTTTACATTTTTTTATTAGCAACAACAACTGCAATAGCAAACAGCAACAGCGTTTTATTTTTCTTCATTGCTAACAACATGAGTAAAACAACACAAGTATTGGTATGTTGCATAGGACATTTCTACGAATTTCCTTAAGGCAGATAATTAAAGTAATGAATTCATTAGAGGGTACTTAAATAATATTTCATTTGAAATATGCAAGGCTTAGCAAGCCAAGGCTTTTATCTTATATATAAAAATGAATGTGTGTTTGATTGTATGTTTGTATGTTTGAAGTTTATAGACGATTAAACGGCTGAACCGATTTTCTTGAAATTTTCACAGTATCTTCCTGTATGTCTGGAAGGAGTTATAGGCTACTTTTTATGTTGATATTCCAAATGAGCGAGGGGCCATGCCTACGTATGCTACATACTACATACTTAATATTTAATTGCATTTGAAATATATTACTCATACGCATAGTTAGCCCTAAAGTATGCTATCTATGATTCCTGATGTATAAAACCAAAGAAAATAAAGTGTAAAGAACGACGCGGGGGGAAAGATAGAAGGGAAAGAAAAAAATTTTGTAACCAACATTTGTGAAAAAATTCACCAAATAAGAAAAAATATAACCAAAATTAAATTCGTAGACTTTTGTTTTATTTTTTTTTTTCAAGTTTAAATTATCTATATATATATAAAAATGAATGTAGTTTATGGAATCGTAAACTATGCATTTAATCTTTAGCAAAGTTGTTGCGCATGAGCCGACGAAGGTTTCTAAGTTGGTATAACCAATTTCCGACAGGTGGCGCCACTGAAAATTCTTCGAAATTAATTAAATCGTAAACTGTGCATTTGATCCTGTATTGAAAAGAAAAGAAAAGAGCATTACTAGCCTCAGAATCAGCATTGAGACTGAAAAATCTTCGAGTACATGCCGCACAGATCCGTTCGCATGAATCACTTGAACAATGAATCACTTGATCGAATGCGTACTACTCAGGCCCGTTCGTCTGAATCATCTGGACAACGGGAAACAAAATCAATAAAATGATTCAAACTTAATTGGATATTTGTCTAATGTCTTTCCTTCAAATTTATTTTAGTTTGTAGTGCAGCAAAGCGCGCAGGGTACAGCTAGTTTAAAATAAAATCGATTAGATGACTTTAAAACGGAATTATTAATCGCACTCTTAGAGATGTTGGTATTGACTGCGCATGAGAAGCTTCCAGAAAAAGGAATTTTGTTGCTTGGCAACATCAATTGGTCAATGGTGGGGAACTCCAGGGACAGAAAGGTATGCGCATCTTCATAAATGGGTCGAAGTTAGATAGAGATACAGGTGCTGGGGTTTTCTGAAGGGAACACAGTCTTGAACTTCACTTTAGGTTTCTGGCAGAGACCTTCGCAATCTTGAAGGCCATCAAGGCCATAGCTGGTAGGCCTACTTCGGATTCGTAATCTTATATGATCTCCGTTGACAGTCAGGCTGCCCTAAGGGCCATTGCGTCGTTCGCAGGTGCAATAAGTTGCTAAGAACTTTTGGCCCCGTCAGAATCCGTCTATGCTGGGTTCCGGGTCATAGCGGAATACTCGGTAATGAGACATAGGGTGCTCTCGTTAGATTAGGTTCACTTTCTGAGGGCGATGTGATAGTTGGTTCTGATTCTCCAATCTACCACCTATACGGCCTCATCAAGGGATGGGCCAGATTGAAGAGCAGAGGCGTTGGGGAAATGTATCGGGTTGGTATGTTTCTAGGTATTAATGGCCTGCTATAAATAGTGTTGGAACAGGTTAGCTGCTGAGCTTTGATAAGGCCAGCTTAAGATTAACTTTTGGGTTTATTACGGGTCACTGCGAGATTAGATCGCTGACAAGGATCTGGAACAGATCCCAGCCAGATAATTGCAGGGTATTTTGCAATGTGGAGGAGTTGGAGACTATCGAAAAGCCCCTCTGTAACTGTCCAACAGTTAGTAGGTTGAGGTTGAAGACCCTTGGCAGGGGCTTCTTTGTGGTTTGAATTCTGTATTGATAGCCGACATAAATGCTCTCCATAGATTCAGGGCTTCAATAGTGTAGTCGCGCTCTCTTGTGTGCTTTGTTAGTCTCTGTAATTCCTCTGCTCCCCATTTCCCTATCTCCCATATTATCCTCTTCCCTTTAGGACGTTTGTACAATGGGTCAACTGGACTTTTGGGTACTGTACTTGTCTCAATTTGCAAGTACACCTTACCTTAACATCAATTGGTCACTAAGATAGGCGATTTAATGTCAATAGAATTTCTCTGTGTCTAAGGACTCAATAGCCCAACGTTGTAACATTTGAAACACAACATTCGTCTCGAAAGACGACATTCGTTACCGAACGAAAAGTGATTGAAAATTGCCTCGAAATTGTAGACTGCTTTAACAATTCAAAGAGATGGCGTCTTAAATGAATTCCTAGCTGTGTGTGCATGTTTTATTTAAATTTACTTTTAAAACCTAGAAATGGATAACCCTTTACCATGATAAAGATGATGATGATGACGATATGGCTGCTGGCACTTTTCTTTGCAATTTTTCTTTCTTTTTCTGTGTTATTTTCTGCTCGCTCTGTGAATGTATACTTTTTGGCCCAAATGCAAGCGATACAAATACTTATAATTGCAAGTGTACGAGAGCAAATAAGCATGTGTATGTTTACTTAAGAATTTCTAGGATTTAAACAAAAAAAATATAAACTTACACACACACATATGAACATGTATTCTATTGGCACACATACTTACACGCAGAAAAGTACTAAGGTCTTGAAACGGAAATAAGCACAGTGACATGTCGTAGAAGAGAGACTCAGAGAGCGAGAGAGAGAGTGTTTGACATTGTGTGATGGCATGATGGCAATACATATTAAATAGTTTTAGTAGGTTTTGTATTATTGTGTATAACTGTCTGTGTGTGTATGTTTTGCTAAACGAATGTCTTAAAAAGAAATTGTAGCATAATTCAGCAACAGTGGAGGTGGTGGTGGTGGTGGTGGTGTTGGTGGAGACATTGAACGTCTATTTTGTAAGATGAATTCATAGCCTTGTGAAATGGATTTTTAAGTAGAGAACAAAGAGAACAATTTACGAAAAAGAAAGCATCATACAAATCCAATTATACAACAACATTCAAGACAAACAGTACAAACAGTTTGCTCACTTAACTTTCATCTTGTCAGCCAGTCAGTCAGTCAGTTTAATTTTCTTTCAATATTGCCACCTCCAGCCACCTTTTTTCTTTTGCTTTTGCAAAATGATTTTCCTTGATACCAGCTTAGTTTACTCATTCTCCTTACTTCCGTTTCATTCGCAATAAATTAAGTTTGGCACCCCGCTGTCATATTTATTTTCTTTCTTTCTCAACCATTTTCCTTATTTTAAATTGTTACTTTGTTGTCGGTTTTTGTTCAAAAAGTTTTTCGAAACGGGAAAGGAAAAACAAAAAAATGAAAATGAAAACCGTTTATAATGGCTCAACCATTAAAGAACCTTTTCCTTCACTTTGCTTTTGATTTCTTTCCCTTCTTCCTCGTACAATTGCCTTTAAGAAATAAGATTTATTTGCAGTGCAAAAGAATTTTCTTACAGAAAATCCTTGACACTCACACACGTTGTTGTCCATAGAAATTGAAACTTAATTTTCATTTCAATTTTCCCAAAAAAAAAAAAAAAAATTTTTTTTTGATGTTTTTCAAAAACACCACCCCACCAACCATCATACGTACGTATGTAGCCGATACAATAGAAAATTTTAAAGAATATAATTTACAACAACAACGACAACAATTACAACAACAATTTTCAAATAATAAAATAGAAATCGAAATTGAAATAAAAGAACACAAACACGGAGAAAAATTATAACAACAAGTACCACAACTGCTGCAATAAACGTTTATTTTTTCTCAGTGTAACCCAGCAAAACATTATACAGATTGGCCCAAAAGCAATCATGTTCAAGAAATCCCAAAAAAAAAACTTGTCTCGGGTCGATCTTGCTGTTCAATGCAAATCATCCAAAACTAGAGATGATACGGAGGTACATAATTTTGAATTTCGGTTGCCTCTCACTTCAGTTTCGAGTCAAACTAATGTTGCCTCCTGGTCATATGCCTATCCCGAGTAATTATGTAGCAGATGGCCTTGTTAGAAAGAAAAATTCCTAACGAATGTAGTCCAGTGGGAACATCTGTGTTTCTGTTTCTGTTCGCAGACGACATTGCATAATAGATAGGCATACGGAAAGACTTTGCTTACCCATATCGCCGCCTTCATTTGTTAATCTGTCCGTCTCTGTCTGGCTCAATATAGATTTCACTCGTTTGGTTGATCCTTTCTCAGTAGACTAAAAGAGTTATCGTTACTAGCTATTGACAGCTAATGTCAAGGCCAGTTAATCAGGACTCAGTAGAACTCCGAAATATTTCTTCATGTATAGGGTGTTTTTTATAGAGGTATAGAACTTTAAGTTGCAATAAAACAACGATGGATTATTCGATTGACATGAATTTTATTTATCCGAAAGATAATCTTGTGGCATTACATTTTAAATATGATTTCTGGCATATGACCGCCACGGCTGGCGCGGATGTAGTCCAATCTGGACGTCCAATTTGTCAAAATGATAGCTGGGTGTTATTAAAATTGTATACACATCCGTTGTCGAAATGTTAACAAACGTGGTAAGCTCACTTTTGACAACGGATTGTATCCATTTCCGGAACTTTTCTACCGGTTTTTTCCTTCTGTGTACGCTCTACAGCAGCAATAGCTTCTTCTGTACGCACCGTACAGCGTCTCTGGGGATGCGAGTTATCAATAAGACTAAACGTGGTGCGAAATCGTTCCATGGTTAATCGAATTAACTGCTCTGATGGACGATTTTGTCGACGATAAAATGGACGTAGTGCGCGATACGTTTTCCGCACAGAACCATTATTTTCGAAATAAAATTGCACTATTTGCAAGCATTGTTCAGGCGTGAGTCTATTCATGATGAATTGCCAAACCAAACTGATAATAAATTACTTGACAGCTGTTAAATCGGTCGCCATCTTGAAAAGTAATGCCAACTTAAAGTTCTATACCTCTATAAAAAACACCCTTTATTATAACAAGGAATGCATTGATTTAACAAAGCTTTAATGCCCTGCTGTCCAACATTCAGTACTTTGTGATTAAAGCATGTCTGTCTTGCATAATCAATATAAAAACTAGCCGCCGAAAGTCAAGACTAGACTATACATACATACATATGTACATAATTGGCCATTACAACCCTTCAATTAGGATTACGGCCTAGCTTCTCACACCACTCATGTTGTGTATATTAATTTTGATATGTGGGTGTGGCGGGACCAACAGTTTAAAGTCGATTCCGAACAACAGATTTTTTAAAGAACTTTTTCATGGCAATTTTATTTCACTCTCAGAGTTTTTGCCAGAAATCTGCTGAGAGGAAGTCGCTGAAGAAATATTTGTTTTCATATTTTCGTTTGGATGTCTGACCTGGGGCTTAACCGTGGTCTTATGTCTAATAAGGCAACACACTACCTACTAGACAGCGGTGACTTCCAAGATTGGAATGTCAAGAATGGTTAAAGCATATCAGATAAGTCCGCATTAAGTCGGAAACGAATCTGGGAAAAATACAACCGATCTACAACCGATCTGCAGAATTCATTTAAAGTCAATTGGATTGACTCTATATGCGTACGCATTACTTTATGAGCCTTGAAAATAGATACAGGGACAGTATAGTCCTACTAAGTAAGATTCTCCTTTAATTCATAATTTGTCAGCGGCCAATAAATTGGTTGTTGGGTTGTTCATTTGATAAAGAGGTCAGAGGTGGAATTCAGAAATATTTTGTTCGAAAGACATTAAAAGCCTGTTATTTCCGCACCCAGTCAGCATACCTAAGCGAAGTAAATGGATCAGCTGGCCTTGTTTGTTACGGGAGATGGATTTATATGCATGCAGGTGGAAGATCACTTCCAGCATGATTTATGGCCATGAATGAAACATTTTGCTGGGTTATGTTGTGTGTTTAAATCAAAAACATTTGTACTCAATGGTGATAAGAATTGGCAACCAAGTGTTGGTTTTATATTATTTTTTTTCTTGTTTTTTTTCAAATTCCCTTACTAAACTAAACATTTCTTTATTTTCTTTCTATCTCTCTCTCGCTCTCTCTCTGTTGATTTTCTTTGTCGCTTTGACAGAAATGTCAAACACACATATACCCAGACATTCATCATTTATTGACGATGATATTGTGTTGTGTTGTATGCTTTAGAAACAATTTTTTTTCTACTTTTTTTTTGGAGGGGGTGGGGTTGTTTTCTTTAGACGTCGTCATCAAAATTTATTAATTGCTCAATATGACGTCTCTTAACAAGGCACTCGTAAAACATGAGAGCCAAACGAAGAATGAATTAAGAATGAAGAAGAAGACGAGAGAAAAAAGAAATTACATTTTGTTGAGTGTCCTTAATGTTGTGAAACGCTTCTTGAGTTTCACAAGACGAGCAAACCAACAAAGAGAGAACCAATAAAAATGAACATTTTCTGTTGACAAAAAAACCAAGAAAAACGCCAAAAGTATGTTGGCATTTCGTTGTTTCTTTGTACGGGCAAAAGTAAATCAAGATTGAAATTAAAGAAATTTTCAGTCATAAAAAGGGAAAATGAAAAATTTTCTCGTCCTTTTTTTTCTGTTTAATGGCCCTCTTTGCTATGCTTATTTGATACTTTGATACTTAAGAATGCACAAGTATTTTTTCTACTGTTCAATCTGGCGTATTATTTTGGCTTTAATTTGTTGTTTGTGAATCATTTCCACATTTCCACACCCACCCTCGTGCACTACTGCATCTTCACATCATTTGTTGGAACTGTAATCATGTGGAAAATTTCATAAACTGTTGCCATTTACAATGGAAAAAATAGAAACAAAAACGATAATAAAACTCAGAATTCATTCATTTGAATCAGAAAAACAGAAAAAAAAGGAAAAAAATGTTTCTCTTTGAAATTAATTGAAAAACAGCGAGAAAAACATCCACGACTGATTACGCACTTTATGTTTCATTTGCAACGGTTTTTTTCTTTCTTTCTCTTTCCGTTTCGCTCTCTGTGTGAAACATCATTTAAATGGCCGTTAAAAAAGGTGACCATTTCAACTTTATTTGCTCCTTTTTTAAAGTTCAATGCTGTTCGTATTTATTATTTAAAATGCCTCTGTTTCGTTTACTTTTGCTGAACTGTTCTTGAATTGCAAAGAAAGAAAAAAAAACGGAGAAGAAAAGTAAAGAAAAATCGAAAGAAAAAAATGAAACAAATTGTATTACAAAGTGAAAATTTTCCATTTTGTTATTTACATTGGATCCACAGCAACAACAACAACAGCAACAACATTTTATTTTTATGCTTGAAAAGTTTCTTTGTAACTCTGGCCCAAAACAAGAAGAAACCCAGTCGTACACACAGACACAGTTTTGAAGACAGACTCACATACAACTGGCATGCAAAACTGTGCAGCACAAAGCTATGCAGCACAGCAACAATTTCTAAAACAGGATATATGCGAGCAGAGAGTCCATAAGATGAAGAAATTAATTTTTCAAAAGCAATTTTCTTTATGATCAAGAAATCGTTTAAAAGGCACTAAAAATGCAGGTGCAGAGGCTACTCATAAAACTTTTAAACAAATTTTCATTTAAAATGTTTCTTTTCAACAGAATTTTTAAAACAGTCCGAAGAGAAATATGAAATTTATAGTTAAAAAGAGACCATTAAATGCCAATAAATGTTATACGAGGGTTGTGTGTTTTAGAGCATTGCTAACATATACTCATGTAAACTTCACAAAAGTTTGTTGTGATTCACCATTACCTGAGATAAGGAATTCTTATCAATATTTTTGCTTAAACTACTGTAATCAAGTATTGCAAAGTCTTGGAATATTAACATTTATATATGATGGTCGACATGACTATTATTGTCGTGTGTGGAGGTGCATACGATTTATTGTAACGCACTCAATTTATACAGGCTATCCCCAGAATATCTCTTCCAATCCTGTTGCCTGGACAAACTTCAGTAGGACGTTCGATGTTAGTAAGCTTAACTATTGGCGTAGTACTTAATGCACCTCCAAGTGTTTTCTTCTGAGACGCATTAACCATACACAGGTTTTGATGGTACATTCTTTTAGTACATAATCTAAGTATTCAGCTTGAGAATGTCCCTATACTGACCTTTTTTCTCCCCATTCAAGGGGTTATATTAGAAATAAGGTGACGTGATCTGTCATTTACATTTGGAAACCTTCTTGCCTTTCTATAGCAGCAGCTTGTAATGAGAGTGCGAAAGAATATTTGCTTCATTTTATTCCCAAATATGTCCGTCTGTCGGCAATGCTCTTAGAAGTACTAGTGCCGCATCATCAATTATTGTCCTCAAACCATTTATCAGCTTAATCACACCTAGATAATACATCGTAGACGTAGTTTGCTCCATGGCGCCTTCCAGGAAACAGCTATCGAGCACCTCACATTATCGATGTTCAATGCCATGATATTGTTCTTCTCTTTCATGAGTCATGAACGTGTTTTCACTGGTGAATGTTAAATGTTGTTTTACGTATTCATTCTTCCGCGTTCGTGTTCGTTTGAAGTCCAACCTGTACGCACTCAAATATTGTACGACCTTCTACGATTCTGTCATGGTGTCTCCACCTTTTTGGCCATTCTTCATCTACTTTTCAAGACAGCCGTGTCAAACCACTCAAACCAACCTATGCTTTAACCAGTCCAACTGCTGTATTTGCCGCCTTATCTAACTTGTTTACCGTATTAGTCCAGTCTCAGTGGCTTCACAAAGCTTATAATTTTCTTTTTGTCTAGAAACTGAAGTTGTAGTCGCAATAGTCTAGTAGGCAGTATGAGACGAGAACCCGAAGAAAAATATTTCTTTCAGCATCTTCCTCTTAAGCAGTCTTCTGGGGAAAGCTCTGAGAGTAAATGAAATTGCCGTGGAAAGTTTCTCAAAAATTTTTGCAGATCTCACCACTCCTTGATAAAATTAAAATACATATATAACATGGGTTGTGTGAGAAGCTAGGTGGTAATGCTGACTAAAGGGTTTTAATTCAATAAGTGATTGTATTTGCGGTACTCTGTCATCTTATATATAAAAATGAATGTGTGTTTGATTGTATGTTTGTATGTTTGTATGTTTGAAGTTTATAGACGATTAAACGGCTGAACCGATTTTCTTGAAATTTTCACAGTATCTTCCTGTATGTCTGGAAGGAGTTATAGGCTACTTTTTATGTTGATATTCCAAATGAGCGAGGGGCCATGCCCACGTATGCTACATACTACATACTTAATATTTAATTGCATTTGAAATATATTACTCATACGCATAGTAGTTACCCCTACAAGTATGCTATCTGTGATTCTTGATGTATAAAGCCAAAGAAAATAAAGTGTAAAGAACGACGAGGGGGGAAACATAGAAGGGAAAGAAAAAAATTTTGTAACCAACATTTGTGAAAAAATTCACCAAATAAGAAAAAATATAACCAAAATTAAATTCGTAGACTTTTGTTTTATTTATTTTTTTTTCAAGTTTAAATTATCTATATATATATAAAAATGAATGTACTTTATGGAATCGTAAACTATGCATTTAATCTTTAGCAAAGTTGTTGCGCATGAGCCGACGAAGGTTTCTAAGTTGGTATAACCAATTTCCGACAGGTGGCGCCACTGAAAATTCTTCGAAATTAATTAAATCGTAAACTGTGCATTTGATCCTGTGTTGAAAAGAAAAGAAAAGAGCATTACTAGCCTCAGAATCAGCATTGAGACTGAAAAATCTTCGAGTACATGCCGCACAGATCCGTTCGCATGAATCACTTGAACAATGAATCACTTGATCGAATGCGTACTACTCAGGCCCGTTCGTCTGAATCATCTGGACAACGGGAAACAAAATCAATAAAATGATTCAAACTTAATTGGATATTTGTCTAATGTCTTTCCTTCAAATTTATTTTAGTTTGTAGTGCAGCAAAGCGCGCAGGGTACAGCTAGTACTTAATACTACAGGTGACGATGTAGCCATACTAGAAAAAATCCATTCGCAATCTGTCCCCAGTTAATGGTATAAATTTCTTGTGAAAAATCTCTTCATGTCACCTGATACCTTATGGACTTTAAATCATTGAAAGCTGTTGTTTTTATTGTCTTAAAAACAACATAATTAAATTTCATCAAACAGACTTATCTCAATAGCTTATAACATGTGTGTATGTGTGTGTGTGTGTTATATTATTTCATTAACTTCATTAGTATACGTGGAAGACTCTATGAACTCTACGTGAGCAGAGCTCTCTCTCTCTCTCTGGCTCAATTTTCCTGCATTACAATAAAACATCCTTCAGTTCTCTTGTTTTTTGTAGCAAAATAAACCTGGACTGATAGATTTTTATGGGAAGTTTTTTATTTTTTTTTTTGTATGAAAAAACTAAACGAAGTTAGCTGCAGTATGTTATGCTTGTATATGTTGAAGGAAACATTAAATCTCTCAAGAATTTCATTTTAAGCTTCCGCAATATCTAGTCTTAATACAAGTAACAACAACAACAACACCAACAGCAATAGCAATAATATGAAATACAATAAAATGTTGTTGCAACACTTGGCCATGGTTGGCAACAAAGGAAAAGCAAGGACTGTATGAGTTAAGGAAACGTAGAAAAAAACTAAACACAGGATACCAATGGAAAAAGGGAAGAAGACGAAACGAAGAAAAGTAAACAGTTAATTTCTATTTAGTTTAGTGCTTGTTTTTCCTTATCTATCCCCCTCATTTTTTGTTCTTTCGATTTTGTCATGTTGCTTTCGTAAATCTCTCTCTCTCTCTCTCTTTATGTGTCAGTATATATGATTGTATGTGTTTTAATAACATCGTTTAATACAACACCGACGAAATTGATACAAGAAGACATTGAATAAAACTAGTATTTGATAAAGAACTACATACACAGCAGCGTAATTCATGCATCTCCTAACAGGCATTCCTACTTCTGCTCCGGCTGCTAAACTACTTACTACTCCTTTAACTTTCTGTATTAAAAGCAACTATGGTGGGGAGATATAAAGTACAAAAGACAATATTATTTGACATTCTAGACTTACATAATAATGAAATAAAAAACATACTGTGTCAGAGGTCATAAAACATTTCGACAAAATGAAATTGTACAAGCCACACTACAAGGCAAGGCAGACAAACGGAAGTTTAGCCAAGGCAAACAATAATTGTAGACCCTTTTTCCGTTTGTTATCTGTTTTTCTATTTTTTCTCCCTCATTGTTTCTTTTGCTTAAATTGATACAAAAAACAAATAGTCATACACTTAAAACAAAGAAAGAAAAGGGGGAAAACAATAAGAAAATGCCAAGAATGAAAGGAAATTTATGTGTGCTTTCTTTCGTTTTTGTTGTGTTTGCAAAAATTTATTTTTAATTTTGAATTTACTTTATAGCAGTTCCTTATATCCAGCTCTGTAGCTAACTAATCTTGTTTCTTTTTTTCTTTCCTTTTCATTTCATGTCTTATGCCTTATCTACATGGTGAAACTATAACCTTTAACCCTCAATCCACATTCTGTGCATTCTGCGCATTCTGTGTGTGTGAAAAATCAACAAATAACAACAACTGCAATAATAAAAATATCAACTGATTTACAACAAAACATTATAATTATAAAACAACAACAACAAACAACTAACAATCACTAGGTTTAGAAGCAGATTTATTTTATGTACACGAGGGAGCTATAAACACATACGCAATGCATTTTACAGTGCCGGTGCCGGCAGATGTGCATGACCTCGAATTTTCATGGCAAAGTCTCACAGCATATCCGGTAAGTTTTTCTCAAACTAAAATATACATACATACAAAAAACAACAATGGCAACACCGAACAACAACTGCAACAACAATAACATCGACAAAATTAACAATAACGTTCGCCTTTAACCACATAAACAGTTAAACTCCCTGTCCTACTACAACACAGCACACTCACTCTTTCAACAACAGCAGCAGCAACAACAACAATTTGTACTTTTACACAGAAACTGTCTACCATACTCATGCCAACATATTCACCCACACCATTACAGTTACCCACGTCACATTACATTAAATTATCAGATAATAAATGGTTGTGTGTGTGTGTGTGTGTGTGCGTAAAAGACAGCCACTAACCCACGTATGAGTGGGAGTGTGAGTGTAAGAGTGAGTGCAAGTATGGGAAAATTGTTTATGTGGCTTAGGAGAACGCCGACATGTGAGTGAGTGTGTGCAAGTAATTGTTTATATTGCTTGCTTATAAACACAACACACATACATACACCCATACAGGCAGATCTCTCTCGTCTATGCCTGCATATAATTTCGTAACTGTTTTGTATTTTGGTTACAATAAAGTTTATCCTGAAAACAGACATACACATACATACACATACATACATACACCTACACTGACAAGTCCAGTCGCATACACACCCAGATATTGTGTGTATTATAAACGGCTTTTTTTGTTTTTTTTTTTATTTTGTTTTGCTGCTGTTGCAACCACTCAAAAACCAATTTGCACTCCATTAACCACCTTTTTTTTCGTTCGTGTTTCTATTTTCTTTATTGTTGCTGTTGTTGTTGGTGGATTTAATTTTATTTTCTTCACCCCCCCCCCCCCCTGTGTTCCGTCCCCCCATCAATTGTTAAAAGACTTTTAATAGAGAAAGTACTTTGAAAACTTTGGTAAATTGTTTCCATTTTCATGGGGTTTTTCTCTTTTCATTTTCCATGTATTCTTTTGCTCTTCTCGCCCTTCTGTTTAGCTGCCCTATGCAATTACCATCGATTATGACCATGATCAGGAGGCTTTAGCTGCACCCACCCTTAGTATACCGGAGAAAGGTTATGTGCCCCAGCAGGTGGAAACATTTCTTGTGCATTTACCCTGTAGCGGCAATGTATCGGAACAAGTACCACTCAGTGTTAATATGCTGGTACGGGGACCACCACGCCATAATGATACCAAATTACACTTTAAACGCAATAAAATTTGTATAAAAGGTAAGAACATCTCGTACACCATACACCACCGTCATCATCAACGCTAATTGCTTTGCAGTCACTTGATTCATGTCAACGCCTTTTTGAATGACAAAAAAAATATTTCATTTCATCATGCCAGCATTTCCATTTTGTTGAATAATTTTCCAAATATTCTTACATTTCAAGGTCTTTTTCCAGCTCCAAATCAATCGCCTGCACCGGCTCATGCACCTTCTCAGGGTCCTGCATTGTTGGGTGCAGCCGCTTGTGCTTTGGGTCTGGTTTTAGTTGTGGGTCTTATTGCCAGCACCATGTATTTAAGGGCCCGCAAACAAATCAGACAGGATTCATTGCAGTAAGTATTGTTGAAACGTTTATAAAACCAAGCTTTTTCCAGTTGTAAGAAATTTATCTGCAGGCTTTTCCTGAAGGCTAACTACCACATTCAGATATAAGGCCTTGAGCTTTTTACTGAGATCTTTCAAAGAGACGATCATTGTTGAATTCTATTGCTCAGCGGTCTGATGTCGTCTTCCAATGGAGAATGTGGACGAATTTCTTGGATTCAAATAGAATAATAAGGATTACTGTCCTCTTTCTTAACCCTACCTTCTACATTGCCAACCCAAATTCCCTTAAAAAGAATATAAAATTGCACTGGCATCTTATCGATGTGTGTTATCGGTGTGTGTTATCGATAATTGTATAAAAGGATTTGCATGATGACTGCACACACATATTTCTCTTCCACTCACACTCCATACGATTTCAAAAGAGAAACGAACGTTATGTTGCAGCATTTACTCAGGCAGGCAGATAAATTCAAGAGAAACTCTTCAGTTTCTTGGTTATGTGGCATTGAATAACACTTGTTTAAGTTGTTTTTAGATTGTTTTAAGAATTGTGTTAACAATTTCAGTACAAATTACTTAAAATGCGGTAAAAAAAAACGGTACTTTTTAGTTTTAAATTGAATTGGATTCTGAGGCAAAAACAAGAATTAGTGGCAGGCAGATAAACAAATTAAATGCCAAACGTAATACTACCAATTAAAACTTAATTTTGAAAACTAAATTTAACTTGAAGGATTCATAAAAATAATTAGATACGATAGTTAGATGAACTAGGAAAAAAATAGAAAACAAAATATAAGGAAAACTTTGATTCCATTCTCTACGTAATGCTGTGCTAAGAAGATACAATTTTCCAAGCAATACTCAATAGCTGAGATACGTTAATCTCTATCTATTGGCATCTCTAGGAAGCTTACGATTGATTTATACATAAATATGTTTGAAGACAAAATCGAATATAAAAAAATATAACCTAAAAATTATTGGAAAACAAAACAAAAACATACAATGGTGTATGTAGATTTTTTTTCTGTGACTGTATGTATGTTCAAATTTAATATTGTTACGTTTTTACCTTTTAAAAACGTTTAAAATATAAAAATAAAACAAATTTGTTTTTAGATTTAATTAAAACTCTTTATTATTCGCACAATTCTGTGTGCCACTGTTCACAACTTGATGTAAACAACAACAATTGCTTTTCTTTGTTATTCCTCTGTTTATACCCTTTGCATAAACAATAACAATTACTAGACAATGCGAAATGCGACAGATCTTTGTAAAGGAGATCTTCAAACCACAATTACTCTCTTCAAACGCAGCGCGTCTTCACGTAAAACTGACTGAACTTCACTAACTCTGTCGCTTGCTTTGCCTTGGCTTTTATATGGCAGAGTAAACGGTCTGGTGAATGTTCTTGAAGGCGAATGTTCGTGGCTTTGTCTTCTCGAAATCTCTATAGACATCGTTATTTCATTTTTGTTGTTTGTGTATTTTTGTTTACATTTATTCTTGTAGTGCTTGTTGTTGTATTTTTATTTATAATTTTAATGATCAGCGATGTTAAAGCAAAACACCAGTATCTAGATTCTTCATTTTCGTAACAATATAGTCGAACTTTTTTTTTTTAAGGACGATGTACAATGGGTCAATCCGACCTCCGGGTACTGTACTTGTCTTAATTGACAAGTACACGTTCTCTAACCTAACCTAACCTAGTCGAACTTTAACTCATCCTTAAAGGTTACATACCTGCGTGATTGGAGGATGAATATTTGGATGATGAGCTATGGAAGGTGTAGCAGATGTTATTTCTATTATTTTCCTTAGCTTTTAGGCTTCCATGCTATCGTGGTGTTTAGCGTGTTTGCTATGTTGGCCTAATTCGCCAAATTAATAAGAGTAAACAGTGCTTCAGAGAGGTTGGTTTTAAGACAACCTGTTATCAGTTCTACCACCATTCGCATAAAACTCTTTAACCGTTACAAAAACCAAACCGATAAGAAGAGTTACAGTCTCTTAGAAGACATTTTAAAATGTGCTGCTGCATTGTTATAGTGAAGCCCCAAAATATAATATAAAAGTTCTTTAAACTTAATAATGCTGACATTTGCATAATATTTATTTAGCAAATGTCAATTACCTTTTCTTTAGATTTCGCAATTTCCAATTTTTAATTTAACTTAAAATAATGTTAACTTTGCAATTTATTTATTTAACAAATGTCAATTACCTTTTCTTTAAATTTCACAACTTTCAATTCTTTGAATTAATACATTGAACTCCCGCGAATATGCAAAGTAATTATGTCAAATTCAAAATTGCAACCAAAGCAATTTATGTAAAACTTATTTTATAAACTTAAATATACAGTTTTTGTTCAGTCTAGTGTAGTTCGGTCACGGGTTCAGTTAAGTCCTAGTCTAAGGCTTAGTGATAAGTTTAGTGATAAGTTAAACAAAGAAATAAATAAATAATAAAAGAAATAAAAATTTATTTTTTTTATTTCCGAAGAACATCAAAACTTAAGTGGCGCAGTCGGTAGGATACCGCAAGTCCTACCCAACATAAAAGAAAAAAAGATTTTTTCCTAGGTAGAGCTGGGATTTTAATCCTTAATGCGGTACGATAAACAAACTGATACATAAGGTTGTATCAACACAAGTGAAAAAAGAAAAAGATTTTCTTAACTGAATATCCTTTGTGCGGTACAGTAAACAAACTGATACATAAGATTGTATCAAAATAAGTGAAAAAGAAAAAAAGATTTTTCTTAACTGAATATCCTTTGTGCGGTACAATAAACAAACTGATACATAAGATTGTATCAAAATAAGTGAAAAAGAAAAAAAGATTTTCTTAACTGAATATCCTTGTGCGGTATAATGAACGAACTGATACGTAAGATTGTATCAATATAAGAAAAAAAAAAAATATTTTTCGTAACTGTATATCTTTTGTGCGGTGTAATAGAAAATTTTTTTTTGCTACATAAGATCAGCTTAAGTGAAAAAAAGGAAAGGAACTTATATACGTTTGATCGCGAAGAGAAAACCGAAAAATAATAAAAATATTCTGCGGCTCCTACGGGACCCTCCAGAATACTTGACAAAATATAAATTTTTTTTTCCTGCACTTTCTCGTGAAAAGATTAAATTAAAAGTATAAAAATATAAATATAACCAAAATTGGAAAGAGATATATACATATATATAAACGCGAAAAAAAAAAACTTTTGAACAGTGAAATTGACATTTAAAACAAAACAAAACTGAAAGGAAAGTTTAATAGTGTAATAGTGAAGGAAGGGCCAAACCAACAACATCCAACAAAATTGCATAGACTGAAAAAAGGAACCAGCACGAGCGGACAACAGGGAGGATCAACTCATCATCATTTAAAAGTAAGATTAGTTCCTAAGAATAATAAGTTAATGTAAGAAAATTATAAATTAACGTAATAAAACTATTTAAACGAATGTTGAATTAGATTTTGCAAATGAAAAAGAAATTTTAAGACATTTATTGAAATAAAATCACGGAATAAATATAATAAATATCTAAGGAATAAAAGTAAAAAAAAAAAAGAAAAAAAAATCTCTGGAAGACCAATAAGAATATAAGCAAGGAGACTCATTTTAGAAAGACTTATTCATAATGACCGAGGAAAATCAAAAACTATCAGTTAGTATCGACCCACTAAAATATTTAAACCAAATTCCAGAATTTAGCGGTGATTACCATGACTTACAAACCTTTATTAACTTAATAGATAGAGTCTATCCCATACTTATTGCTTACGATGAACCGTCACAATTACTTTTCTCAGATATAATTAAAAGCAGACTTAAGGGAAAAGCAAGAGAAATCATAGAAATCAATTGCCAGGTACAATCATGGACAGACATAAAGACTGTATTAAATAACAATTTCGGGGACAGATGTGGCCTCGAGGAACTGTTCGATAAACTAAAAAGTACAACCTTCAAAACTAACAGTGTAGAATTTTATAATGAAATAAAACAACGACTTAGAAGTCTTAACAATAAAACAGTTATGACAATTGGCTCCGGACCAGTAGCAAATGAATGTGCCAAGAATAACATGAAAACTGCCTTGAATGTGTTTAGGGAAAAGATTCCCGAACCTATGCGTACGATTTTAACATGTAGGAACCCCCAGACCCTTGAAGTAGCAATGGAAATACTATTCCAAGCTGGCTATGCGTATGTCACGTCTTCAAATGAAATATTCCCCAACTATGGAAAACCATCAAACAAAATAGGACATAAAAATCGACAAACATACAGACAAGTGGGTAACAACCAACACAATAATACAAGGACTTTTAATTACCGAAACACACAACCACAGTTTTCATACAATCAACCAAACCCTCGAAATCATTCAAATAATTTGGAAAGAAAAGACTATCGGAACTTTAATCATAACGGACAAAATCAACAACAAAATAACTGGAATCCTTTCAGACAACAAGATAGACAAAATATACAACGTGACAACTATTTCCCTAAACCTGAACCCATGGACATTAATAACATCGAGACACCAATCAATCGCAAACATCCTCAAGGTGAAAATTTTCGGTTTTCAGCCTCAAGGAACTACCATATATAAAAGTAGAAACAAAATTGGGGCACCTGAAACTAATTATAGATACAGGTGCAACTAATTCAATTCTGAATCCAAATATATGTCATCCTAAATGGATACAGAAAGTTCACCCCATCCCCATAAAAACATTGCAACACCAAATAAATCTCAACAAAAGGGCAAGAATCCCTTCTTTTAAAGAATTCGGTAAAGGAATCGACACCATGGAATTTTATATAATTAAATTTCACGACCATTATGACGGACTTATAGGAAACGATTTACTTAGACCATTGAAAGCTAAAATTTGTTATGAGACGAATACGATAAATATAGGAGGAAACACATTACCTCTTTTTGTTAAAAGTGAAGATGAACAGGGAAGCCATCATAATAGTGACGACGACGAAACCTATATTGAGGAACTAAATGAAAATGGAATAACGCAAACCTTGGAAGTGGAAATTAATTTTGCATCAGATTTTAGATCCATTAGCGATCAGATTCGAGTAGAACATTTAAATGCTGAGGAAAAATTACAATTGTTATCATTGATAAATAAGTATCGTGAACTTTTCTACCGAGAAAAGGACAAACTCTCATTTACATCGGCGATAAAACACAAAATCAGGACGACAAACAACGTTCCTATATATAGTAAATCGTACAGATATCCATACATTCACAAGAATGAAGTGGAAAAACAAATCAGGGAAATGCTCGACAGCAATATAATTAGGCATAGTAACTCTCCATACTCCGCACCTATCTGGATTGTACCTAAAAAGACAGATGCAAGTGGAAAAACAAAATGGAGACTTGTCGTTGATTACCGCAAACTAAATGAGGTAACTATCGACGATAAGTACCCGATACCTAATATAGATGAAATTTTAGAAAAACTGGGAAGATGCCAGTATTTTACGACTTTAGACCTTGCAAAAGGATTTCATCAAATAGAAATTGATGAAGAAGACATTCATAAAACTGCCTTCACTGTAGAAGGAGGACATTATGAATTTTTGAGAATGCCGTTTGGGTTGAAGACAGCCCCAGCGACATTTCAAAGGTTAATGAATACAATCTTAGGTGAATACATAAATAAGATATGTCTGGTCTATTTGGACGACATAATTATTTTTTCCACATCATTACAGGAACACTTAAATTCCATTAGATTAATTTTCAAAAGATTGAAAGAAGCTAATTTAAAAGTGCAACTGGATAAATCCGAGTTCCTAAAGAAGGAAACAGAATTTTTGGGGCATATCGTAACCCAAGAAGGTATAAAACCAAACCCGAAGAAAATTGAATGCGTTAAAAACTTTCCTATCCCCAGGACACCTAAACAAATGAAACAGTTCCTTGGACTAACCGGGTACTATAGGAAGTTCATCAAGGACTATTCATTAATTGCAAAACCAATGACTAGATATTTGAAGAAAGACGCTAAAATAAACATATCTAATCCAGAGTATCAGGAAAGCTTTAATAGCCTTAAAACTTTATTAATAAATGAACCAATATTAAAATACCCCGATTTTACAAAAACATTTACGGTCACTACAGATGCGAGTAATTTCGCCTTAGGCGCCGTTTTATCACAAGATAACCATCCGGTCTGTTTTGCAAGTCGTACATTGAACGAACACGAATGCAACTACAGTACTATTGAAAAGGAACTTTTAGCCATTATATGGGCCACCAAATATTTCAGACCATATATTTTCGGGCGTAAATTTATTATAGAAACCGACCACAAGCCATTAACCTGGCTTTTCTCTATTAAAGAGCCCAACTCAAAATTAGTTAGGTGGAGGCTTAAACTATCCGAATATGATTATGAGATAAAGTATAAAAAAGGCACAAAAAACAGCAATGCAGATGCACTATCTAGAATCCCTACCACATCCATTAGCGTAAACGTATTAGAATCAAACACAACTACACTAAGAGAAACAACTAACCCTATTAATATTTTCAAAAACCAAATTATTATCAAAAAGATCTACTCAGGTTCAGCCAGAATCAAGAATGAGAAAGTATTCAAAAACAATAGAAAAATCATAGGAGTCAAGCAACTCGATAGAGAGACGTCAATATCAATATTAAAAAACCATTTCAACCCGAATAAATTAAACGCAATCTTCATAGACGATGATCTTTTCGATGTGATAAAGAAAACCTACGAAGAACTCTTTTCGAATAACAACAAATTTAAAATAATAAGATGCACTAAACTGCTTGAAGACGTAGAGGATGAAAACAGACTGACAACACTCATAGATAAAGAGCATTTAGATAAAAATCATAGGGGCATCCAAGCAGTATATGAGGAATTAAAGACACAAATTTACAATCCAAACTTAAAGTTAAGAATAACACAGTTTATTAATAATTGTGAAGTTTGTAATTTGGAGAAATACGACAGAAGACCACCAAAATTACCCTATAAATTAACAGAAACACCTATGAAACCTCGTGAAATTATTCATATCGATGTTTTTTATACACTGGAAAAACAACTGTTCATGACGATGATCGACAAATTTACCAAATTCGCAGTGGCCTATAAAATTAACGGACGGACATGGTTGGAATTCAAGACAAAATTACTACAGTATATTAATACATACGGGAAAATTGAAAAGGTAATAGTGGACAACGAATTGGGCTTCAAGGCCATTCCAATGCAACAGTTCCTAAATGAGGAGAATATTAACATACACTACACCTCCAATAGCAATCATACCTCTAACGCAGATATTGAACGACTTCACAACACAATAAACGAACATCTGAGACTATTGAGACATGACAAAAGAAGCAAAACGGAGACTGTTGAAGAAAAAATAATAAGGATAATAGGTTTTTACAATAACACTATACATAGTACAACAAAAATCAAACCCATCGATTTCTTGAATGGAAAAGTACACGAAGACAGGTACCCTGCAATACACGAATTAATTTTAAAGAAAAAGGAGAACTACTTAAACAAAATAAACGCAAACAGATCTGACCTAGAATTGGAGGAGGGAACTAATTATGTTAGGGAAATTAGAGGAGGCAAGAACCACAGGAAACATAGGAAAATAGACACTAGTAAGTTAGATGAGGACCATGTTATAGATAAAAAGACAGGACTAAAATACTATAAAGCACATATCAAACGAAAGAAAAAGTATCAATCCTAACCACATTTAATTTCAGATGTATTACCAACTACTATTAATAACCCTGATATCTACTGCAAATACCCAAACTATCGACATACAGGACCTTACAAATAATAATGGTTATATACCAATCAAGACCGGTGAAACAAAAGTCATTGAACACTACGAAAAAGTATTACATTTTATAAATCTCACATTTTATGACAACACCATAGCACTGTTACATGACAACATACTCTCATTAAACCTTAGTGCAACAACAAATAGACCATTACTGGACAGTGTACACAAAAATTTCGTTATATTGAAAGAAAAAGTAGAAAATTTAACTCCACATTTTAGACATAGACGGGGACTAATGAACATCTTAGGGAAAGTACTAAAATTCGTCGCTGGATCTATGGATAACGACGACGAAATAGAAATTAGAAATTCTTTAAATTATCTACACGAAAACGAGAAAAACTTGACGGACAGAATTAACAGCCTTACAGTAATAAACGACGTAATCTCTTCACAAATCCAAAATATTACTGATCACATAAATAAGAAACAGATACAAATTGGAGACTACTTAAATAAACTAACGGACTACTTACAAAATAAAATATTAAATATGGAAGATGAAATTACGTTCTTGGAACATATCTACCAAATAAATAATGACATCTTACTCCTACGTAACCACATAGATGACATCGGACAAATAATATTTTCTTGCAAATTAGGTATAATTCCCTCAGACATATTTACCAAAACAGAACTAGACTTAATAAACGACTTTGACAGTTATACAAATGCCAAGGTAGCAGTAGCATTACAGAACAATAACATAATACTTATTATCCAAATACCGCAATATTCCAAAGATATTTTGTCAAGAATAATATTTGAACCAATACCAAACATAAAAAATAAATCTATTAATTTAAGTACATATGAAATATTAGTGGATTCTGAAAATAATATATTTGACACTAACATTAAAGACAACTTGAAGAAAAACTTAATCAGATTATCAGATGAATGTATATCAAGCATTATAAATTTCGAAGAAGCACAATGTAATATGCAGACTGCTGTGGAAACACAAATATCTGAAATAACAGTAGGAATACTTATATTCAAAAATTTTTACTTAGATATAGAACATAATTGTAACAAAATAAACATTAAAATAAAGGGAAATTTTCTAATAAAATTCGAAAATTGTGAAATCAGAACAATGAATAATACATATTCTAACATAAAGATAAGAACCTTTGACAAATTTATTTTACCAAACTTTATTACAAAAATTAAAGAAAAATCACTAAAAAATGAAACATTGTCAAATCTAAAATTAGAAAATTTATATATAGAACAAATTAAACACACACAATCAATTCAACAAATAATTAAACAAAATGTTCACTCAAATTTAATAAATTTTTGTATTAATATAATAATCATAATTGTAATTATTTTGTTAACAATATATCTCTTACGTAACATAAGAAATAAAATGACAATATTGCATATTTCGTCGGAGCCTCAAACTAACGGTGGGGGTGTTATAGTGAAGCCCCAAAATATAATATAAAAGTTCTTTAAACTTAATAATGCTGACATTTGCATAATATTTATTTAGCAAATGTCAATTACCTTTTCTTTAGATTTCGCAATTTCCAATTTTTAATTTAACTTAAAATAATGTTAACTTTGCAATTTATTTATTTAACAAATGTCAATTACCTTTTCTTTAAATTTCACAACTTTCAATTCTTTGAATTAATACATTGAACTCCCGCGAATATGCAAAGTAATTATGTCAAATTCAAAATTGCAACCAAAGCAATTTATGTAAAACTTATTTTATAAACTTAAATATACAGTTTTTGTTCAGTCTAGTGTAGTTCGGTCACGGGTTCAGTTAAGTCCTAGTCTAAGGCTTAGTGATAAGTTTAGTGATAAGTTAAACAAAGAAATAAATAAATAATAAAAGAAATAAAAATTTATTTTTTTTATTTCCGAAGAACATCAAAACTTAAGTCTGCATCCCTTAATTATAAGAAATTTATTGCCTTTAAAATATTTGTGTGTCTTTGTAATCTCATTTTCCGTTTTTTTTTTCTTTCTTATTTTTTTCTTTTTCTTGTGCTTTTTTTCTTATCTTTAGTACCAGCTTTACAACCGCTGCTTATGGCAGTCATCAGAACGTTTTCATGCGCTTGGATCCATTGGGTCGACCACCCAGTGCGAATAGTGGCTCATATGCTACCATAGCAAGTCTCAATAAATATCCCTGCGACACAAAGAAGTCATGCAATATATTCGAAAGTAAGTTTCTTATATCATTCATCCAACTACACTTACACTACACAAACCCATACACACACACACACATTTTGTGGAATCATTATCTTAAGAAAAGTTTTTTTCTTTCCTTTATTTTGTTACCATATAAGCAAGTTTACTTTATTATTTCTATCTGCATACACATACACACGTGTGTGTGTGTCATTGTATTTATTTACAGAGTTTCGTAGTTCACCAACACCCTCACCGTACGCAACAGCTTTACTGCCCATGGGTGATCAGATAGCAGAGACAATTTATTCGAAACCAGAATCTGTGTGTCCCTCGAGAATCTCATATTATGCATCGTCACAACTAACCCAGGTAAGACAATGATTTTATTGTTGTTGTTTTATATACACAACAAGGATTTATAATTATATTATTATAACAACAAAAACAACAATGAATAGAGGTTAGAGAGAATGAAAGGAAAGAAAAATAACCTCAAAAAGCAATTACAAAAATTTGTTTCTAAAATTTGATACAAAATTTTATTACAACAAAAACAACAACAAGAGAAAAAAACAGAAAATAATAATAAAAAAATTATCCTGTTTGTATGGTGTCCTCCCATACATATGACAGTTATACTCTGGGGACGTGTAGAGTGGGTCGTTTGTTAATTTAAGGGTTGTGTACTCGTATGCCTTGTGCTTCTAAAGGTTATCCATTTTAAGGTTTCCAAAAGTAAAACACCTGGAAAATTGTAATTTGAAAGAAATTTTTATTGTCTTAGAAGACTCGAACATAGCCATTGTCTAGGCAATACACAATACAATGACGTTCAAGTTACCGCCTCTAGATTAATTGGAGCAGACGATCACTTTGAGGTCAATAAATTTTGTGTACATTTTGGGCGATATTTTGCAGATAACTTGACGAATGATGGCTTTCAAATGCTACAACGTTAAGGTGGGTATACATCTCAAAAATCTTTAACCTTCCTATACCCGCGCCAAAGAGTGTAACACCAATACCCGCGCACGGTCTGTGAGACCGACAATTGTATAGCCTATATCTTTGGTATTATTTCAAAAAAATTAATTTGAATTGTGTTTAATATTAGAACTGAATGTTCTCAAGTATATGCAGAAATAGAAAATATAGAAAAATACTTTTTTTAATTAAAAAAAATCCATTTACGTCAGGTATTTTAAAAAGGCACTTTTTCGCAAGGGCTACGAAAACTTGAACAAAAATACACTTACACTAAAAATAAAAAAATTAAAATTCATAACTTTAAAGATAACAATATAGAAAACAAAAATAAAAGAATTAAGACTCTTCCGACCCCTTACAAAAGCAGTGAGAGCATACCATAATAGCATGTTCCAAACAAAAGTAGTTATTACAAGAAATACATTTGTAGAGTGTCTTGCGGTTTTTTTTTAGCCTCATTCGAAACAACGGCCTATTTTTTTACTACTACATCTTGCAGTAGATTTTGGACCGTCTAACTTACATATTTCGGCGAGTCTATATCTTATCAATCTTGGTAAAGAGAGGTTTGTAACACGTCTCCTCTGGTGGGCACTTATGATCATACGGCAATGTTTATGTTTTCTAACATTACATAAATAATAATAAAAAATAACACAAAAGAAGTAAAAATATTTAAAAAGTTACCTATACAAAAGTGTTACACCAATACCCGCGTCGGTCTCACAGACCGATTATCGTTGTGTGTGCATACTCGCGCTTTTCACAGATATTTCTTATTAGCACCAAAACGACGCTTATTACGAATAATGAAGCTACCAGTGATATCAACTTACTGGCACTATTTTTTTACAAAAAAATTCGCAATAACAAAAAAATCGGTCTCACAGACCAACGCGCGGGTATAGGAAGGTTAAAGCCGTCAAATCTTACAATTTGAGCACAAACAAAACAGGAATATACTCTGTCTGAAAGCATCTTATGCAATTAAAACAAATATCGTTCGAGTTGTTGTTTGGTTCGCGGCAATGTATTGTATTTTTTACTAATCGTTTCGTATGTGTGTTTGTGTGTCAGTGTGTTCGCGTAGGTTTTGCACTGAAATTACGAATTCAGTTTTAACAAAATACCAGGCGAACAGAAAAACAGGTAGGGACAAAAAAATCGTAAAATTTCAACAGCTGGTCATAAAAAACCATAACAGGATGCATCACGACTTTAATTATGCTGTAAATTTGCAACTTTTCAAGCATACTTCAGGGAGTGCAAGAAAATCAAACTGTCTCCCCGATTATTAAGGAGTGCGTGTGTTTGTTGGTTATATTAGTCATCCTAAAAATATGTCTCGACTTTGAAAAATCATTAAATAACAGTGTCACCCAGTTGTTCCTAATATTTGCTGGACATCAATTTTTTAAGTATACTTTAAGGCATATCGAAAAATTAAATTGGTACCTAGTCAATGAGGAGTGCGTGTGTATGTAGGTTATCTTGTTCATCCTAAAAGTAGACCTAAATTTTTAAAAACCCGTATATAACAGGGTGATTCCAATATTGCGGAAATTTTATTTTTTTATAGCGACCTTCTGAGATTTCTGTTCGCCTGGTAATTTGGGTACATTTTGAAACTGAATTGATTTTCATTTTCATTTTGATGACAAAAAAAACATTGTGCGTTGCTGGGTAGGTGTATGACATTTTTTTTCCCTATTTCATAAAAAAATTAAATAAAATCGTATTTTTTTATATTTTTTTATATTTTATTTAATGCTAATGCTTACTATTTTTATAATATTATATAATTAATTAATTTATTCTATTATTTATAATATAAATAAAACAAATACAGTTTAAAAATAAACACAAAAGGATATTTTTTTTTAAATTGACGTAATAAGGCAAACAATTTTACTTTTTTACACATTTTTTACACATAAAAGTCTAAATATACATATTTATGAGCTGTTTTGCATAAATTATGGATTGTTTTAAAACAGAAATAAAAGGAAAATCAGTGTATATTGGCCCAAAGTGTGTTCCAGTTAAAACAAGTGATTTCCAAAGCTCTAACGACAGCGTATCCTGTACAAATTTATAGTCGACTCTTTCATAGAGATGAGCTGAGGTTCGTTCACCAATGCCGATGAGCTGAGGTTCGTTCACCAATGCCGATTTAGATCTAAAGCTTTCAGAAACCTTCTGCTTGTTGTTAAATATAATGCCTTTGATGATCAGTTGATGCCATGTTTATAATAAATCTATTGTTTCGGATATGGTGCAACGGATGGATGTATTCCTGGATCTCAATAAGTCCCCATCGCTTAGCCCGACATAAATTCAAAAGCTGCCTGTTGTAGCATAGCGTTTCATCGCTAAAGACTGGTTGTATAGTGTTTTGACAGTGGTTATACGTTTTTCATTTTCAGTAATCAGTCATACTATGTGGATAGTGTGGATAGTGTTATCAATCAAGCCAGTTTAGTATTTTTCACCAGATAAATTAAATTTCTCCATCAGTTTTAGTGCTATGTTGTTTGCTTTCTATGATTTGCAATGTCTTTGGTGTTCATGGAAAAAAGTGGACTTCATGAGCGTTTTTCTCAATTCAGATGAGTTCTTTACCGAAAACGATGAATATTTAATACTTTTTTTAACATTGTATTCCTGCAAACAATAAAAATAAGAAGCATTTATTGAAATATGCATTGTAGGAAATAAAAATTTGATTAATAAATATATGTATGTGTATTAGTATATAACCAGATAGCCAGCTTCCCAGCTATACTATCCAGCTCCCAGCTACCCAGGTAGTAATATTTCAACGTGAAATAGCATTTATACATCTATGTGGTCCGACTACAAACTAAAGTAATTCAAATTCAAATCTAGCAAAACACCATAATTCACCCTACCGCAACGAAAACTGTTACGGAATCCTTGATTCAATAACTATCCAGCCCACTAACACAGAAAACTTCAACTTTTTAAATTTTATTGAATTTTTCACGATTTATATAAAGCATTTTCCTTGCTCATATAAATAAGTTAGCTTCGTAAGCTATATCTCCGATCCCAAGGTTCACCCAACCGTAACGAAAACTGTTTTAGAATCCTTGATCCAATAGCTATTTCTTCTACATTTCATTTCCTTCTGACTCGTAGAACCCAGAGATAATTGTAGAAAGAGTGACTAGTGCCTAGTATGGCCTATCAGTGCCTCTGAGGACAATATTTTTTCTAAAATGATTGTGGAAAACCTATTGCCAGCGCTTCATAGCGCTGTGGCTGTGTGACAACCTGCTTTTTTTTTATTTCCAATCAGAGATCAGCAATAAGTATTCAAAAAGATAAGTAAAATCGTATCATACTCATAATTTCTGATACTTATACGCATTGAAGCCGTCGTGGTCTAGTAGGTAGTGTGTTGGCTTATTAGACGAAAGGCCCGAGTTCGAATCCCAGGCCAGACATCAAAAACAAAATACAAAAAGTATTTCTTCGGCGACTTCCTCTCAGCAGATTTCTGGCAAACACTCTGAGAGTAAAAATTGTCATGAAAAGCTTCTCAAAAAATCTGTCGTTCGGAGTCGACTTTAAACTGTAGATCCCGCTACTCATATATAAAATTAACGCACACAACATGAGTGGTGTTGAGAAGCTATGCCGTAATCCTGACTGAAGGGTTGTAATGGCCAATTATGTATGTATACGCATTCATACTTATTTTAATATCATGCAACCTCCTCTACTCATATTCAAAGTTTGAAGTACGTACTCAACATATGATCATACTTAACAACACGTATGATGTTGTTGATGATTTCGATTTTCCATAACTCAACATACATATATACGCAGCACAAAATAAGTACGATTCGCGTACGAACACTAAAATACTCACTAGAAGGTTATGTGTTTGCTCTGCTTGCTGCTCCTCCGTCTTTTTTGCTTATGTGTCTTTTTTCTTTTGTACAACAACTAACAATGAACCACTCGAATCATTTATGAGAAGTATAAGAAGTATTTTTCTAAAGTTATGTGAACCTAAAAGACTAGGCTTATGAATCAAACATATTTCGAATGGTATGAGTTTGATGTCAATGTTGTACGGATCATACTCATTGCAACCTGTACTTATAAATCAATGTTGTAGTGAGTATGATTGGAATCAGAGTACATAGTTAAATTTCAATATTGTTGACTCACATGTATTCAAAATTTCATGAGCGCTTATGAGTAGCGTCGCCGTAGTCTAATAGGTAGTGTGTTCGCTTATTAGACGAAAAGCCCGGGTTCGAGGCCCAGGCCAGACATCAAAACGAAATATTAAAAAATATTTCTTCGGCGACTTCCTCTCAGCAGATTTCTGGCCTGCCATGAAAAAGTTTCTCAAAATTTGTCGTTCGTAGGCGACGTTAAACTGTAGGTCCCGTCACTCAAGTATAAAATTAACGCACACAACATGAGTGGTGTTGAGAAGCTAGGCCGTAATCCTGACTGAAGGGTTGTAATGGCCAATTATGTATGTATGTATGTATGTTATGAGTAGAGGAAAAACGATTCACTACTGATCTCTGGTGCGAACATTGCGGTGACCTACAGATCTGTATACAACGGTAGCACTTCCAGTCTTATCAAATTTTTCAATCATTTGTATCCATTCCTTCGCGACCCTCTTCGCTTGTTAAATAACATTTCAAATGAAAGATATTTAACAGTTGCGACAACCTTACCTTATTGTTTGGTTTTGAAACCTTAAAATGGATAACCCTATACTGTTATAATCAGAAAAACTTTAAAAAACAACGTGGAAATCTTAAAATTTATTTCGTTTTTTTAATTTAATTTTTCTTTTTATGAGTTTTGTTATCAAAAACTACTTCGAACAACACTTTGTGTTTGTGCTTCTCATGCATTTGATTTGAAGCGGCGGTTGCCTTGATGTTCTTCTACCTACTATTCAGGTCGTTGGGTTAGTGGGTTGGTTGGTTGATTGGTGGATTGCTTAAAGAAAAAAGCTGTTGCAGCATAAAAATTCATTCCTTTTTTGCTACAATCTTTTCCAGCGGCTAATGGTTATTTGCAGAGTTATTATTATTGTTGCCGATGTTAACGTTTTTGATGTTGTTCTTGTTGTTGTTAAGCTTTTAAATGAAAATTTAAATTTTCAACACGTGCCGGTGTTTAAATGATTTTTTCCTTATTTGTGTTGTTGTTGTTGCATTTTGTTTGAAATGGCTGTTATTGCTGTTGTTGTTGTTTAAAAAATGATTTCAAGTTGAAAACGTGCCAAAGGCGATTACTTTTTTACAATACGGCTCAATGGACCAACAAATATTTATACTTTCCAACAACAAGCAATGCCTTTCCTCCTCCTCCTCCTCCTCTAGCATATTGCCGGGTTAAAAAACCTGACGACGACGACATGAACGAGAACAACCAACCACAGCAAGTGATAACGTTTGTTAAAACGGAATACCAACATCCCAAGAATATTAAAGAAAACCGGAGAGGGATTTTTGCTTTCGTTTGGCGCTTAAATACTTTTTCTTTTTTTTTTGTGTGATATGAGCACAGCATATCCTTTTTTTATTTCAGAAATTTTATTTCAGAATATTACACCGGAAACATAAGCACCCATGCTCACACATACATACTTGCTTATATATTTACAGAGGAAAGGAAAAAAGGAAACGTTAAGTACAAGCATTTTCATTTTCACTTTATTTGTGTACTCAAGTTCATACACAGAGTATGAAAAAGTCGTCCGCCAAACTCTGGAGAATTAAAGCAGATTCCGTTTCACGTTGTTTTTTTTTTATTTTCATGTCAGCACTTTAAAACACCAAAGGAAATGTGTTTAAATACAGTCTATCTCCTGTGACTAGGACTAGACAAGTTCTGTTGATAATACTGGGCAGCCAAAAATATATCATCTCAGGCGTCTAAATGCCAGAGAAAGACAGAAAAGATCGGGGAGATAGTAAAGCTTGAACCACTGCGTTGCAGTTGCTGCAGCAACCATTATAGAGTATAACCGATATGACCACTATGACTGTTGCTAAAATATGGATACGTTTTTTACCTTTTAAAAACGTTTAAAATATGAGCTCGTAGTTTGCAAATAAAATAAATATAAATTTGTGCTTAATTTTTATTAAAATTTTTTATTATTCGCACAGTTCTGTGTGCCACTGTTCACAACTTGATGTAAACAACAACAATTACTTTGTTTGTTATTCCTCTGTTTACTCCCTTTGCATAAACAATAACAATTGCTAGACCATTATTCGACAGATCTTTGTAACGGAGATATTCAAACCACGATTAGTCTCTTCAAACACACAACGTGTTCATGTGGCAGCGTAAACAGTTTGATAAATGTTCTCGATTTTGCTTTCTCGAAATATGTATCCATAAATGTAAACGTCGTTTGTTTAGTTTTAATTAAAATTCTCTATTACTCGTACATTTCTGTGTGCCACTGTTCACAACTTTATGTTTTTTTTTATATAGCTTTACGAGCTAAAGGTTGGGAATCTTCAAAAGACATGCTTCATCTACGTCGTGTCCATATTTATAGAGATATGCTCTATAACATCCGTGGCCCGTTAGCAACTGTGTCAGGTGGAAGTTCACCTGGCCGTGTTTCCTTTTGGTCCATTCGCCTATACTCGGGATGAGTCTGTAGGTCCATCTTCCTTTGCTGGAATTGGACCAGTCTTGCTGCCATCTATCCATGGCATCGTCAACCATTTGCACGAGGTTTAAAAGATTCGTCCCCCTCCTTGCATCCTGTTTCCTCTTCTCTACGTCTACTACTAGTTTCAGGGGCATCATTCCCGCTATCACTAGTGCTGCATCTGTAGACACCGTCCGGAAGGCGGAAATTACCCTGAGAGCTGACCTCCTGTGGGCCGTTTCAATTCCTGCTCTATAGGTCCTCCTATCCATAGCCTCGGCCCATATAGGGGCAGCATATATGGCGACCGATGTCACTACCTTCATCGGTAGCCGTCTTCTCTTCTGTTTCGGGCCTCCTAGGTTAGGCATTAATCGGGCAAGTGCACATGTCGTCGCTGCACATTTCTCACCGATGTACGTCAAGTATTCCTTAAACGTGAGCCTGTTATCAATCATCACTCCCAAGTATTTAATCGCCTGCTTTGATGTTATGCGCTGGTCGCCCACCGTTATGGTAATAAATTCAATCCTCTTTCTACTGCTAGTTTGAGACCTATTCCTGTTATCCAGCTTTTGACCGTGCCCACCGCAGTATTACACGTTCTCACCAATTCGTCTCGATGTTTTCCTCTTATCACCAGGGCAATATCGTCCGCAAATCCAATGATCTGTGCACCTCTAGGGAGTCTAAGCCTCAGTACACCGTCATACATGACGTTCCACAACATAGGGCCCAGGACGGAACCCTGCGGGACGCCCGCAGTCACTGCGTATGACTTTCTGCCGTCGCTCGTGTCGTATATGAGTACTCTATCCTTAAAATAGTCCTTAATTAGTTCCACTAAGTAGTTCGGAACGCCCTTTTCATCCAGGGCAGCTAACGTGGCATCCCAATCCACAGAGTTGAATGCATTCTTGACGTCCAAGGTCATGATAGCGCAATACTCCTTATCGCCCTCCAGCCAACGCTCACCGCTGATGGCGTCCTTTGCATTGTCACTACTGTTTCTATTGCATCCGAGGCGGAACGTGCTTTCCGGAAGCCAAATTGGCGATCCGACAGGCCTTCTCCCCCTAGAAATGCTTCTAGTCTCCTATGTAAACAACAACAATTGTTATTTTGTAGTTTGTTTACATTTATTGTTGTAGTGTTGTTTGTGGATTTTTGTTTACTTATTTACCATTTCTATTATGCTGGTGTTTGCTGTTATATTAAGCAGTACGATAATTTGTAAACAAATTTGTTTACTGCATTGTTTTGCAGCTTTTGTAGCTTTTGTTTATAATTTTGATGTTAAGCGATGTAAATGATTTTTCATTTTCATAACAATAATCGTTCGCTTCAGGGGTCATACTTACTTACTTAACTCGCCATTAACAACCTGATTAATGGATTTCGGCCTGCCTTAATACATCCTTCAAGGCGCCTCTGCTTCTTGCCCACCTAGGCCAGTTGATTACAACGATCAGATCTTATGTAGAACTTTTTTCTCGAATACTCTCAAGGTTGCTGTATCAGTGCTTAATAGTGCACATGCCTCTGCTTTAGGGCTCATAAGAGCCCTGGTCTTCTCTTCTCTTCATTATGTCTTCTACAGCAATCGTTGTAGAGTATGCTTAACGAGTTAACACCCGAAATGAGTGATAAAGTCGTCGAAAGGCATACAAAATATCCTTTTTCCCCAATTCACATCCTCGTCCCTTGTCCTTTACTTTAAACAAATTTCCTTGAGTGTTTTTTGATTTTTTTTTTTTTTGTTATTTAAACTTTCTCTCACCACTTGAGTTAAAGATTGGGTTACAATGAGCATCAGCAACAGCAGCATCATCAGCAGCAGCAGTTATAATTCCTACGTTTCAACGTTTTATTATTTGATTTCCTTTTCATTTTCTTTATTTTTTCTTTTCATTTCACACGAAGTTTTTCTTTGTAATTTTCCTTACGTTTTATATCCGGGGCTCATATAACACGCTCTTTAAAAAAATCTTTGCTTGGCACGTTTAAGACATCAAAATCAAGGGGGCGACAGCAACATAAATGAAAGTAAAAGGGGTTGTAAAGATTTTGAAGCGTTTCTTAAGTTTGTCTTTCAATAACAAAACGTTATGTAAACTTATTTTCATTGCTTTAAGTTTAACAGCAAAGGTAAAAAGAGAAAATAAATTTTCCTACCCCTCCCATTACAATTTGTACTTGTGGCATGTCCTTACATGCCCACTTACTTGTAGACAACCAACACTGGCTGACAGCAACAAATATTTTTTACATTCATTTTCCGTTGCTGCTGCAGTCGCCATTGAATATTTCAGTATCATGTTGCATGTTGGCTTTCTCTCTCTCTCTCTTTCTTATCTTGATGTTATTACCGTTATTTTGTATGCCATACGTTGTTGGTCATCGTTGTTGTTGTCGTTGATGGTGTTAACTTTAAAAAGTACAATCCATACGATTTGTTTGCTCGCTCAGAGTGAGCCTTAACACAACACAACACAACACAAAGAAGATCAAAATCTAACCTCAGAAATTAGCCATACACACACCGTAAAACTTTATAGATTCCAACAAAAGCGATAAGGAAGCAACAACAAAGAAAACAAAGAAAAATTTGCCCAACCATCGTCCATAGTTGCAACACAGTGCACAAAAAAAAAAATCAGAAGACAACGTATGTGTATCTGCTGTGTGTAGTATTGTTGCATGAGTATTTAAGCTGTAAGAGGAAGTATGCCACAATATGAGGAAAAGCTTTACAAATGACTTGAGTCCTCATACTCTGCTCCAGAACGTGGAATAATTGTTTCGGGGTTCTTTTGTTTTTGTGGAATTATTAGACTGTGATGTTATTTCAACGTGAATTTCGATTTCACGGTTTGTGATACAAACTGGACAGACACTATAATGTTAACCATCTCCTCTAGCAGAATATGGAACAGATTTCATGGTAATATCACGGCTGTGGCTGAACTCCCGCAGCAAGTTGGCATCAACAAGCGTTTATTACAGAAAATTTTCGTGAGAGACTTGAAAATGTTCTCTTGCACGGTTCAGACTCTAAGACATCAGCTAATAGTCGTTTATTGCCTAGCTTGTGTAATATAAGCTGTAATCTAAGCTCAGTCAAGGTAGGAATGGATCTCTCCGAAACTTTTGATTCGACGTGCAAGGTTTCAGACAAGGCAATCCCTTATCATGCGACCACTTCAACTTTAACGTCATGGGAGAGTGTTCTGCGGAAGGCAGGAGTGCTTCGCAATGGCACTATTTTTCAAAAAAAAAGTCCAGTTGCTTGCGTATGCTCCGAGATATTGACTGCTGCCTTGAGTGCTATTGAATGGGAGCCTATAAAGATAAGTCTGGCAGAAAATGAGGGCAAAACAATGTATATGTTATCGACAAGTGGAGACGTAGGGCCTATTGGATCTCAGATTATGGCCGATAACTATACTTTCGCTGTAGTAAAGGAATTTAAATATCTTGGCTCCGCCGTTACTACCAAAAATGAAGGTCAGTCTGGCGATCAAGCGTAGGATCACTCTTGCGAACAGGTGCTGAGTAGCAGAGATCTCACTTGTACTCTACAAGACGCTCATTCTCCCCGTGCTCCTTTATGGCACAGAGGTATGGACTGTATTAAGCGTTAATTTGTTGGGCATGCCCTGTAACGACTGTAGAAGCTGTAGTAAGAAGAGAAAACCAGGACTCTAACCTGAACCAGAGGCATGTATACTATTAAGCACTGATGCAGCAGCATTGAGGGTATTCGAGAGAAAAGTCCTGCGTAAGATCTTCGGTCCAGTAAGAGTTGGCGAGGATTTCCTTATCCGATCCAACAGTGAGCTGTATGAGCTCCCCAACAACATAGACACGTTGTGCAGCGTATTAACATACAGCGACAAAGCTGGCTCGGCCATGCCCTTCGAATGAAGGCAAATGCTCCAGCGAAACGAGAATTTGATGCGGAGATCTGGGGAAGTCGGCGAAGAGGACGACCTGGTTTGCATTGAAAGGACCAGAGCGAGGAAGCCCTGTCTTCGATTGGTGTGACCAACTGGCGTGGGCGTGCAAGAAGCAGAGGCACCTGGAAGGATGTGTTAAGGCAGGCCGAAATCCCTTAATCGGATTGTTAATCGCCAGTTAAGTAAGTAAGGAAATGGGAAGATTTATGGCTTCTGCCCGTTTATTGATGAACATTTTCGCAAATTGGCATCTAGCAAAAGGTGCGCGCATCACCTCTACCTAGCTTTTGCCACTTGCCCTGATAGGCTTCATACCAGCCGAGTGCTCAATGCTTAGAAGATTACTTATGGCATCAATTGACAATCAATTGAAATCAAACGTCCATTAATTTTCTCTTAACCATCCTATTTCACAGATAAAATGCAATGCATTGCATGAATAGGGCTAGTCCACTGAGTGTTGGTTATCCAAGAAACCAAATGATGGTCGCCTGATTTTCAGACAATATTACGACTTCCCATCATTTGTTTTTCCACTCCAAATGGAATGGATGACATCTTTTGATAACGTAGACTTTCGCTTGGAAGACAAACGCAAGTTTCCCCATGGATTAGGGAAGGAGCTGCCAGCCTCCTAATGAATCTTGTCTCGGATTTGTCTCCACCTATCGTAATCGTGGCCATAGCCTTGTCTGTCGCTACCATTTACAGCGGGCTTTAATTCGTTTCGTTTAATTCTGCAGAATCTTTAGCGCAGTTGTAGGACAGATTTTCCATATCCGGATGGTTATACCAACACGTGTCAGCATATTAAAAAACTTCTTATATTAATGACAAGTATTCTCTAGATATGTATTGTAATGCAATAAGAAGAGCGAGAGATGGAGAAATGCTGAGGTCAGGCCAACCAATAACAATTAAATGATTCCCTTTCTCTGCGGTAACAAATCTTATTCTGTTATGACCTCTCCTTGAACTCTTTAGAACATATTTAAGGCAAAAGAAAAGAAAAGAAAAATGAAAACAAAATCCAATTTTACTTTTATTCATGACCTCTAAAGCTTTGAAATTTATTAGAAAAATAGAATTTCAAAATGAATTTCCCAGAATCTGAAACTAAAATAAGCAATTCGATGAACACAAACAACATCAAAGAGCCTGCCAACAGCAGCAACAGTAGTTGCTGTTCCCCCCTTTCAATGTTCATTTTTCTTTTTAATTTTGAAACTTAAAACTTGAAAATAGAAAACGGAAAATGGAAAACAGCAGTAAACAGTGAAATTCGAAAGCACTTGACCGAATTCATTCATTTTCGAGCCCCTGCTATGGATGCAAATGTGAAGTGGCACGCAAAAAAGTATTCAAAAATTTAAAATCTCAACCGAAAAAAAAAATCAAAAAAAAGAAAGAAAGATTTTTAAAAAATATATTCAATTCGAGGAATACTTCCTCTTTGCCCAAGCAACAGTGATTTTTTTTGTGTATGTATAAAAACCGCATTAATAACGTATCATATTCATACAAAAAACACATACGCTCCCAGATTTACACAAATGTACACACACAATATCATATGCAATGCAATGCAATGCCAATGTAAATGAAAATTTAAATTTTGTAAATATGAGTAGTATTGCATGCATATGGGTGTGTGTGTGTGTTGTTGTTTTTTTTATAAATTCTAGGTTATCCTCACAACTTTACAGCTAAACATATCGTATTTATACATACACACACATACATATATACATATGCAAGCATATCTCCCCACATAAACTTAACACAACTTGTTGTAGCATCACTCCAGGGCGAGTGAGTGTGTAAGCAAATCTAACAGAAAAACAAGTACAAAATGTACTCACTTTTTAAAAACAGTTAAAAATACATGGGCGTATATTCAAGAGGGGCGGGTGGAGAGAGGTAACAAGTAATAAAATAGCAATCATTTCGTTTTAACTACAACGCATCCAGTAGAATACCTCTGTTCAAACAGTACTTTGAGTTAAAAGTGAGAAAACAGTTTGTGGGAGGGAGGAAAAAGAATCCCTAGTAGGGTCTGCATTGCGACCATAACTCATCTTACCAATCACGAACTTAGTACATCTAGTAAGCGATTCAGGACCTTTGATTGAAGTGTATCACCCTGCGTACATTGTTGTTTTTCCCGTGTATATAGATGTAGTATCTATTGTACCCAGGGGCTACATAGTCGGTGATTTATTTTTCTCACAGCAGAATCTACAGGTGCGTCAGAACTGTCCATTCTCTACAGGTGCTTACTACATACATACATAATTGGCCATTACAACCCTTCAGTCAGGATTACGGCCTAGCTTCTCACACCACTCATGTTGTGTGCCTTAATTTTATACTTGAGTAGCGGTACCTACAGCTTAACGCCGACTCCGAACGTCAATTTTTTTGAGAAGCTTTTTCATGGCAGGTTTATTTACTCTCAGAGTTTTTGCCAGAAATCTGCTGAGAGGAAGTCGCCAAAGAAATCTTTTTTTCATATTTTCGTTTAGATGTCTGGCGTGGGGCTCGAACCCGGGCTTTTCGTCTAATAAGCGAACACACTACCTACTAGACTACGGCGACTACTGCAGGTGCTTACTGCAATCACAATATGTTAGGTTAGAGTATAGCACTGTAATAGCGCTACGTTTTCCGCCATTAAACTATAGTTCTTGACTAGCATCTCTCTTGCCCTGCCTACAGGCGTGTATACCCAGCGGCCGGTGTTCCCTTACAACAGCTCTAAGGTTCCTAAGAGGAACTCTGTTTAGATTATTACAGGCATAGTGTTCTGTAAGTTGCCGAAAGACTACTCAAGCTTTTTCTTTCCACTTCAAACTAAAGTCCGTTCTCCTAGCGTAGAAACTGACAAATTTTTTGGTATGAGCGAGACCCCTTATTTCGTTTCAAGGGACTTTAAGCATTTCTGCATCCCTTTGCATTGCAATATTCTTTCCTCTTTTCTTATTCCTATACATATTTACTGTTTCCGAATAGGAGACAACTTACTTACTTACTTAATTGGCCATAACAACCCGTTTAACGGATTTCGGCCTGCCGCAACACATCCTTCCAGGCGCCTCTGCTTCTTGCGCGCCTACGCCAGTTGGTCACACCAACCGATGACAGGGCTTCCTCGATTTGGTCCTTCCAACGGATACAAGGTCGTCCTATTCGCCGACTTCCGCAGATCCCCGCAGCAAATACCCGCCTCGCTGGAGCATTCTCCTCCATTCGAACGACATGGCCGAGCCAGCGCCACCGCAGGATATTAATACGCTGCACAACGTCTATGTCGTTGAGGGGCTCATACAGCTCACTGTTGGATCGGATACGGAAATCATCGCCAATTCGTACTGGACCGTACTTACGTAATACTTATTGGAGACAAGCTGTTTCTAATATTCTGTAGACCTTTCCCCTGGAGGTTTTGGTATCTTGGCTTATTGATCAGCTTGCTCATCACACTACCATCTCTTGAAGCATATTCGTGCCATCCTTCTGCCACTTTTATATGTAAGTCATTGCATAAGCACTTTCCTTTGCATCTGCGCTTGTGCCGAGATAATCCTCCCAAACATCTCTTACCACTACACAGAAAAGGTCAGCATCCATTAGCGATGTGAAAGTTGCACTCCTAGCAAGCTTATATGCCTGTTCATTGCCTGAAATTTCGATGTGACATGAGATCCAGAGTGACCTTATTTCCCCTGCCTAGTTAATTCAGCTTGGCCAGACAAGGCAATTCTATTCTCCATTTACAACTGAATAGCTACTCTCTTAAAAAACTGTATGTAACCTCCAAATTGCTGCATTCAATCTCATTACTCCAGTCACTTTGCGAAACATTTCCCAAATGTTGATGAGGTAACAGGGTTTTCCGCATTCATTTCTCCCAACATTTTATCATTTTGCCGAATATACGAAAAAAATCAGCTTAAATTACGTTTGTTTTTAACCCTTTATGATCCCTTTTTTAAATGTTTAAATTGAATGTACACCTTACCTACACACATGCATGTATGCATACATTCATACAAGCAACTAATATGTAAATACAGAGTGGTGGAATTGTAAACAAACATATATATGTGAGTATGTGTGTGTTAGAAAAATATTTAAGGGGGATTTTTTTCTCTCTCTCCCTCTCACTCTCTGTGAGTGTGTGTTTATTTATGGATTTTTATCATCATGATGTTCATGTGTGACAATTTCAGTTACGAGATTGGATACTAATTTCGAGCAGAAAAAAAAAAGAACTGCTTGTGTTTGTTTTAAACTGTTTATATTTGCCCAGATTTCAATTTCACCCTCATTACAAACTAAAACAACTATAGCAACGCCAACAACAACAACGCCAATAACAGCTAGTGTCAGATAGCCCCAGTATGAGAGAAATAGAAAGAAAAACAGAATGACAACGTTTTAACACTGCAAGCTACAGAGAAATTTAAATTACAAATACCGGCTTAGTTGTAAAGCACAAATCATAATACATGGTCCATACACTCACATCCATTAAACCTCCTTCTCACCCAGACAACCACTTCTCCTATTACTAAAACACAACATAGCTACACATACATTCAGACGCTTTCTTTGCTTTGCCATCTTAAATAAATGCAAAGAGTCATCCATTTAGCCATGCATTCCTAGAGAATCATCCATTTAAGTAAGCATTTATACTTAAGCACGAGTATGCGTGCTTATGTATGTGTATGTGTGTGTTTTGTTTTCTTTTAATGTAAATCCAGAAAATTAAAAGAAATTTAAGCAAAAACACCATAAACATGCCGACCCACTTATATTACAATAATAATAACAACAACAATAGCCATATTAATAATATAACAGTAAACATAATACATACATACATATACACATGACTTTTGCTTCATTCCTCTCTGAGAATGGTTAAGAGAAAGACATCATCATCATTGTTTTTCATTTAAGCAATGCACTATGGGACCGTAACTTACTTACTTACTTAATTGGCCATAACAACCCGTTTAACGGATTTCGGCCTGCCGTAACACATCCTTCCAAGCGCCTCTGCTTCTTGCGCGCCTACGCCAGTTGGTCACGCCAATCGATGACAGGGCTATCTCGATTTTGTCCTTCCAACGGATTCAAGGTCGTCCTCTTCGCCGACTTTCGCAGATTCCCGCATCAAATACCCGTCTCGCCGGAGCATCCTCCTCCATTCGAACGACATGGCCGAGCCAGCGCAGCCGCTGGATATTAATACGCTGTACAACGTCTACGTCGTTGAGGAGCTCATACAGCTCACTGTTGTATCGGATACGGAAATCATCGCCAACTCGCACTGGACCGAAGATCTTGCGTAGGACTTTTCTCTCGAACACTCTCAAGGCTGCTGCATCTGTTCTTAATAGGGTCCATGCCTCTGCGCCATAAAGAAGCATGGGGAGGATGAGCGTCTTGTAGAGTGTTAATTTTGTCGCACGAGAGAGGTCTCTGCTACTCAATTGCCTACTGAGACCATAGTAGCACCTGTTGGCAAGAGTGATCCTACGCTTGATCTTCAGACTGACATCATTTCTGGCGGTAATGGCGGAGCCAAGATAGATGAATTCCTTGACCGTATCAAAAGTATAGTTATCGGCCGTAATCTGAGAATCAATACGCCGCGCGTCTGTACTTGTCGATAACATATACTTTGTTTTGCCCTCACTTACTGCCAGACCCATCTTACTAGACTCTCGTTCAATAGCACTAAAGGCAGCAGTAACATCTCGCTTGGTACGCCCTATAATGTCAATGTCAATGTCGTCAGCGTACGCAAGCAACTGGACACTTTTTTGAAAAATAGTACCATTGCGATGCACACCCGCCTTTCGCAGAACACTCTCCATGACGAAGTTGAAGAGGTCGCATGATAAGGGGTCGCCTTGTCTGAAACCTCGCACGGTATCAAAAGGTTCGGAGAGGTCCTTTCCTACCTTGACGGAGCTGCAGGAATTGCTCAACGTCATTCTGCATAGACTTATCAGCTTCGCAGGTATACCGAGCTCAGACATTGCGGCAAAAACACGATCACTTATGGGGCTATCGAAGGCTGCCTTATAGTCGACAAAAAGATGGTGTGTGTCGACTTGTTTCTCGTGGGTCTTTTCCAGGATTTGGCGTAGTGTGAAGATCTGGTCGATGGTGGACTTGCCAGGTCTGAAGCCGCACTGATAAGGTCCAATCAGTGTTTTTACGAGTGGGACCGTAAAGAATATTTTATTACAAAAAAAAAACGCAATTTAATTGAATTTTAAAAACCGTTATTGAGTAAAAAAAACCAATCCTGCTACCAAAAAACCTCTGAAAGGACCACAAGGTTCAAAATCTGACATAAAGAAATGCTCATCACTCAAGAGCACTGCGTGCATTTCGAAATCAAAAGGTAAATAAGTGATGACCCACCCCATTGTGCATTAAACGTGTTGTTATTTTTGCTTTGCCATCTTTCTTCGTAACTGTCTCTACTCCTCCCTCACAATGTATTCTCTTTGGACACAATAGCACATGAAAATAGCACAACAATACAACAACAAAAAATTAAAGAAACAGTAAACATTCCTGCACATACTGTTGCTGCTGCAGTAATGTTAGTTGTTGTTGTTTTTGCTGTTTAAAGTTCTTGAATGGTTGTTTATGTTTTTACTCTACAAGACTTTTTCTTTAAACAAAGATGCCTGAAAGTGTATGTATGTATGTATGTAACTGAGTGTTTATTTACATTTGCAACCTACTCAGGCTCATACATACATATCCATACGTGTGTGTGTATAAGCATTTAACTATGGGTGTCTGTTGTACTGCTGTTTGGTCTAACAAACTGGCTGTTTTTGTTTTTTCTACAAATTAATGTGTAAGTGAATGCGTTTTTATACTGATGTGTCTGTGTATATGTATGTGTACGTATGTATGTATTATTGTATTATGAACATACATGCTCGTATTCAACCAGTCGGAAGAGAATTTAATGAATTTCCAGACTTAAACAAAAACAACAACAACAACAACACAAGCAAACAAACAAAGTAATGACTTAAATGAAGGAACAAAGGCTTTTAGTACAGAAAAAAAAACAAACAAAAAATAGAAGAATAGGAAGGGGAGCATAACACAGAGTAAAAAAAAGAGTGAGTGTGAGTGCGTGTGAGATATTAAGAGTTCTAACAGAGAGCGTCTAAAGCTTAACGAAACTAGGAGTTATGGGGTTATAAAGTATTGTTGTTGTTGTTTTTTCATTATTTTTTCTTGTTTTTGTTGTTGTTTCTATTTCAACATGCCATTCAAGTTGTGTTTATGAAATTAGAGGAAAAATGTAATTGTTGTGCAAGTATATGTAAGTAAGTAAGTGTGTGCATGAGTGTAGCGTAAAGAAAGAAAAAATTACAAACAAAAATTTGTAAGGAGAGTTGGAGTAGTTGTTTGTAATTGTATTTGTAAACAAATACTTACACACTCATACACTTATAATTTCAGGCTCTCACAGTATAATGAATAATAGGGGGTTTAGAGTTTCGGTTTTTTTTTGTTTTTTTGTTGTTCTACTTGTGTTGCATATATGTAAGAATGTATAGTGTGTGTGTGTAGTACTAGGATATATAATAATTTAGTTTCTAAACATTAACTTTAGGACTCATTTGCAACGTTTACTGAACATTAAATCAGTCTATAAACGTTTTAAGAATTTAGCACCAGCAATGAATTTAAAAACAAATTTACAAAAACAAAAAACAATTACAAAAACAAAACAAAATGTTATAATAAAAATTAACACACGCATACACTCTCCCAACACAACAACAACAACAACAACGACAGCTTGAATGCACATTTTTTGTTTTGTTTTTAATTTTTGCACTCAACTGAAACCCATTCATTCAGACAGTGGCGTGCTAATAGGAAGGGGGATGGGGATGGCTGGGGAAGAACAGCTTTAGTGCTAGAGAAAAAATAGAAACAAATTTATGGCAGAATAAACAATCTCTCTAAACATCTGTTGCAACATGACTTTTTGCCACATTTTCTTTATTTCATAATTTCATACCCCCTCTCCCTTGCTATGACTTACTTTTCACAATTCCCATCATCATCATCAGTACGTTAGTTTCATACATACTGATAAAGTGAGGGAAAACTAAAGATTTTTCGTCCACAATAGAAGAAGAAAGCATAGAGCAGAGGGAAAACAAAAAAAGATAGGAATTGTTTGTTGTTCGTATCTGTTGTAGGCGACATTGAATTCACTTGCGTCATCATAAACTTTCAAAGAAAAACGATTTCATTTGTGTTCTCCTTGGTGGGTTTGGGGAAAAAGGGATTTAAAATCTTCTTCTTTTGCTTTTTGTTCAAATATTTAACCACACTGCAGTCAGTGACTCTGTTTGTTTTGTGTGTAATTTTGTTAAGAATAACACTTCAACTCTGTGTTCTGCTCTTTACTATCAGCAGAAGGCAACAGGATATTAAAAAATTGTGCAAATTGCACAATAAATAATTGAATTAAGAAAGGATTGGATTTTAATTATTTACAAATGAAATAAGAAATTAACCTTAGCAAGGAAAAAATTATCTTTAATGCTGACAATGTGAAGAAACCATGAATGTTTTTTGTATGAAACAAAATATGTTAGGAAAACTCTATTCAGTACATAACTTTGCCTACTGAGCATCTCCAGGAGCAAAAGTTACCTCTAAAGACAGGCTAACCACGGTAAACTTTTGGCCGAAGCAACCCTTTGGGCATGCCAAGGTTTTTGACTCTTCGGTACCGATTGAGTATATTGGCCGCTACTGTCTGATCAGGTAATTCTGCAACACATCCTCCTTCCTGCTGCGAAAATGTAAATCGATGCCTACAAATTTGGGGGCTTACAGTGCAACGGCTGTCCTCATGGAGATTTACTGGCTGTCATGCTAACAGTCTTACTATACTGATATGTTAGGGCACCCTGTTCATTCCGAAATTGAAAGATGCTTCAAATATAGTTTCAATCACTTGAGTACCAAGGCATATGGGCATATCTGAAAACTGTGATGCAGACGAAGTGCCTAGGAGGTGTCTAGCTCATAGAGCTCACTTAGCCGCGATGATGTTAGAAATCATGAATAAAATACCTTACTTTAATGAAATTTTCTGGATAGAAGAGAGGATCTGTGGAGAACAAAACAGTTAATTTTTCTCTTTTATCAGCCTACTATGCAAATATGCCCAACGGCTAGGTACTAATTCACACGATTTCGAAGGAGAAGACTGTCTTTCCGTTTATATGCCACTATCCAACAATCGCGCCAGCATGTCTTAACATATGTACCTGATGGAACTGATAAAAGTGAAATATCTGGGAATATAAGGAAGTCTTGTATCAGATGATCTTTTCTAAATCAACACCTTCCACTCACAGAACATGGTAGCACAATGAATCAAATGAATTGGTCATAAGTTGCTACATTTGATGACGTCACTTCACCTCACATAACCTATAACCTGATGTTTATAGAGTACGGGCAAATTTTCTATGCTCTGAGGAGAGTATACTTATGGCTACAGCCCTAGAAGCCATGTGTTAATCGATGAAGATTGTAAATATAATAAGAAAAAGCTATGATAGCAGAGTGTCTAGAGAGGTACACGAAGGAAGTGTAAGCAAACCTGGCCTTCAACAAAAAGCTACGTACATGGTAGTTTACCGGATGGATTATTTTGGGAAGGATTTCTGGCTTTTAATATTTTAATTTTAATTTTTTTTTATTTTTATTTTCAAAAGCTAGACTACCTTGTGCCAACTTCTTGCCAGGATTTAAAAGAAAGGGAGGAAGGAATTTAAATACAAAAAAAATTTCTTTCATAACAAAACAAAGCAAATTCCCATGAGAAAAATCCGCGTTAGGCCAAGGACTTACTTCTTTGCTCCGTATTTTATGTTGAGTACACATTTCTTGTTACCAAACTTAAAGAAACGGCTCGACATTCAATGATTTGACTTCAATGATGGCATCATTTCACAAGTAAATCACTTTGGATAGTCTAGACTAATGTTAATTCCTTTGGAAGACTTAAAAAACAAGCGAAAGTAGCCTGTGTTAAAAAATTTTTTAATGCGAAAACCTTTCCATGGATTTAATGACCCATTTTCGTATTTTATGCTGTCAATATATATTTTTTTTTTAAATTTCTTATTCTGTAATACATTTTTAGAAGCATTCTTTTCTTTTTCTTTCTTCTTAAGTTTATAAAAAGAACTGTCAATGAATGAGAATTTCCGAGGAATTAATTACAAATTGTGTGATTTGTAATGCTGAGTATTTTTATTTCTTTATTTTTTTCCATTCAATCCTTGTGTGTGTGTTTTTTTAAACAAATTTATTTGCCATAAAATTAATTAATTATTGTCTTAAGGCCTACTAGGCTTTTAACAAAAAAAAAAAAAGAAGGGAAACAACCGGGCTTTTGTTTAACTTCAGCTGTCATCTTAAATAATCCGTTATTTGAGTTTTCCAAAGCAATGCCAAAAGAAAATTAAATAAAAACGAAGAAAAGAAAAGAAACGGAACATAACGAAAGAAAGCAAAGAATTTTAAGCCTTAAATTAGTAATTCCGTTGCTTTTAATCTTTAATTTCTCTTTAATCCTATTACTCAAGAATGTAAACAACAAGAAAGAAAAAAGAAAAACAAAAACGAATAAAAGAACATGAGAAAAGCATAAAAACAACAACGAACATACCGTTTTTCATTTACAACCGCATTATTAAACACTTTAAAGACCCACCACTCTCCATTCATTAAAATAATTTCCCTCCTTTAACAGTAAAAGCACTTGAAGGAGAGTACAAAAGGCCTTAAAAGAGTATACAAAAACAACAAGAAAAAGTAACAGAAAGTATAAGAAATTAAAATGTTCAACAGTGAACTTGAACCTCTTGCGTGTGGGTGTGTGTGTCTGTATTTGTTACAAACATTGTAGGTTTCGTTTAATGCTACTGCAGTATAACGGTTTAATATAGAGTTTAATTCAAAATGAAATGGGATTTTTCCCAAGAGCCAAAGAATTAAAATAAAAAACGAAAACAGACAGCAACAATAACAACAAGAGATATTGCTTAATACTACACAAACATTATTTACTTGTTTAGGCTGACTTGTCGAACGGAGAAATTTTTATGAGAACAACATTTAAAGCCTCTTAAAATCTCGTATACAATATGCCAAGAGAATATGTACAGGCGAAACAAACCCTTTTTTGCTCTTGCACTCTTACTATTGCTCTCGCTCTCTCATACTACTACTGTTACTCTCCACTCATCCATTTATTTATGTTGCTGTACCAAGTAATATATTTTGTAATACAATTACTACAACAACCACAAAAAAACACACACACACACACAAACAAAAGAAACAAACATAACAGCAAAAGCCCATTAAATGGATTTAATGGGGCGACAACATTTTTAATTAGCACCTGTTGTTGTAGTAGTTGTTGATGATATCATGGCTGCTGTTGTTCTTGTTCTTGGTGTTATTGTTATTGTTTTTATTATTACTCTCTTGTAAAATATGTTCACAGACAGGCATTGTAATAGAAAAACCAAAAACAATTCAATAAAAACAGCAACACTTACACACACACACTCTTTAAACGAGAGAGGGTATACTGTACAGCCAGCAATTGTGGAGTATGTCTGTTATTGTTGTAACTGTTTTTTGTTATTGTTTCTGTTTAATTGTTTTTCTGCTGTTTTAATAAACTAAAAGGTGGATGGATGAGTAGCTTGGCTGTCTAACTAACTAATTAAACTTGTCTCCCCCGGCTCTAGAAGAGCGAGTCAAAGAGATTTTCAATTAAATATATGGACAACAAATTAAGACAAAGGAAGAGAGAGAGAGAGAGAGAGCGAGCGAGAGAGTAATAAAAACCGTTACTGGAAAAAGTAATTCCAAAAAAGAAAAACTTACAAGTGTGTGACATTAATTTCTTAAAAACAGTTTCCGTTTCCTTTTCAGTTTTATTTTTTCTATTTTTCTTTTAAGTTCTCTTGAAAGTTTGTTTGTTTTTTATTTCTTTTTTAAAAGTATTCTTTTGGTAATAAAAAGAAGAACAAGAACGCTATAAAGTAGAAGAGTAATGAAATTAAATTTATTGTAAGTGTGCTAGCTAGCTAGCTAGAGCTAAAGAGCAATTTAAAAACTATAAAAATGCTGTCGTTGTTAGAATATTCTTTGAAACTAAATTGTTTTCCTTAATATCCCTGGCGGTATGCTACAATATAATTAAATTATGCATTCAACAGGGTATTAAAACACATGACATTCTTTTTAAAATTAAAATTTAAAATACATTTTAAAGGGGAATTTCAAAAATAGTTTATGAAATAATGTTTCTTTAAAGAAATACTGTCTGTAGTAATGGTAGTAGATTGAGTTCTACATTATTTTAATCAATTTAAGCGTTGAAACCTTAAATGCAAGATGTCCAAACCAGATCTCAGTTGAACAAGAATGTATCTCGCTTGCCTTAAATGTAAATTGAACGGCCATCTAGGGCTTTATATTGGTTCTCACATCCAATATTGCCTGATGATGTCTTTTACGAGCATCTGAGAAGGATGTCTGGTTAGTAATGAAACAAATTATGTCCCTGATATGATTTAGATACCGTCGAATATGTTAATTAACACAATTAGACACCAAAACTTGTACAATTTTTACTCCTACAATTAAAAGTAATCATTAAAACCCTAAAGGAGAAGTACTAAGCTTGTCATGACATAAAATGTTAAGAGAAGAAACTGCCCGAATGTGGAACAATCTGAAAAAAATCACAATTCCAAACTCAGACGACATTATAAAGTCCGATCAAAGGACACCCTTACTTACTACATAATTAGTCATTACCATCCATTAGTTAGGTTTACTACCTAGCTTGTCACAACACCCACGTTGTGTGTGTTAGTTTTATGCATGAGTGGCGGGATCTACAGTTTAAAGTCTGCATCGAACGACAGATTTTTTGAGAAACTTTTCATGGCAAGGTTTTGTAGAACAAGTGCTGAAAGGAAGATTCAGTTGTGCCCTTACCTATCTCGCCATTAAGTTTCTATAGCAGTTGTTGAAAGTTATTTTCAGTCTTCGGGGTATGTGTACCAGAGGCCAGAGATCAAGCGCAAATTTCGTTCTGCATTGCGGGTTGGTAAAAAAGGGTTTTTTATTCCATCTTTTGTTTACAAAAAATTACATTAAAAAACTGCAAGTATACCCAGAGTACTTTTACAGAGTAAAATTTTAAATTAAAATGCTTCAGAATATATTCTCCTCGGCGACCTACTTAGTGCAACCAGCTTCAAGTAAAAATAAATCCAATGAAACTAAAACCGAGCAACTAATATGGATCTTAAATTCCAAGCATAGCTTAGCTAAGGATATAAAGTCTTTACAAATAAAATACAATAATAGAATCAATTCGGACCTATGGAATCTGACACCGAGGCACAGCTTCTGCATTAAACATTGAAAAACTGCAGAGAAGACAGAGTAAAATGATAAAAGTTATCATTTGGCCCTTAGAGAAGGCTGTACAACATGTTCATCATAATTCCCTAGTGAAAGACAGACTTTCTACCGAGAACAATGCAATGTAGAAAAGGTAATATTACAGAAAATCGTCTAATGTTTGATTGGTAACTCGCATTGGTGAATTCGACTTGGTGAATTATACAAGAAATATTGAACCTGCTAGACTTTGTTACAGAAAAATATACAAAATTTTTTTAAAGATTATTTTAATAATTTAATATGCAGAATATATTGTCAAAAAAACTAAATACACAAAACAATTACTGATTGAGCTTGAGCTATTTTGCCAAATTAATTATTTATGTATGTATTCTCTGCCTCTCTTTTTTTTTTATCGAAAATTGTTTATATTTTACTTAAGAATTTAAATGAAATTAAAAATGCCTTGAAATATTATGGAAATTTTTTTTTGGCAAAATAAATACATATGTATTTAAAATAAATATTGTTTTTTTTTTATTTGTGTTGTTGTTGGTTTTAAAAGTCAAAAAATATCCGAAATATCTGTGATAAATTAAAGAAAATTTGGACATTTCCTTGAAAGCTTTTTAATTAGAAATGAACATTGAGAATACATGCATACGCATACAAGTGTAAGTAGAAATGTTTTAGCTTTTGGCAAGAAATAGTAGATGCACTCACACACACACACACATAAACACATAATAAATAAGAGAGAAGAGAGCCATTCAGGCAAGTAATGATAATAATTTACGTTTGTGATCATTATTCAAGGCAAACAAGAAAAATAAATGCACAATAATAATACAAAACAAAGAGAGCGAGTACGTGAGAGAGAGAGGGAGAGAGAGAAAGGAAGAGCAACCACACTTACACGTACATAAAATAGTGAATGTTGACCCAGTTAAATATCTCATTGATTTTCTTTTTATTGTTTTGTCTTCTTCAAGCCAACGACAAAAATAACGTAAAAATAAGAAGAAAAAACCAAAAAATTTACATGAAAATAAACATAAACACTTACTAACCCACACACACACACACACACATTCTTACTTACGTATGTAAATAAATTTTGTAGAGAAACTCTTGCTCTCCTGCACTTATGCTTACTCAATTCTGTGTAATATTTCAGTTTTATTTTTGTTGTTTTTGTTCTTTTTTTTCTTTTTGAATACAAACAAAAATAACCTTAAAAACAAAAACCATAAGAAACAAATAAAAGTAAACAACTATTGTAAGTGTATGTATGTATGTATACCTCTCTCCTTCACTTGCTCTCACTCTTACTCTCATGATTTCCATTTTTTGTTTTTGTCTTGAGTGTATTTACTGTTGTATATGTACTTGCATAACGTGCCATCGTAGTTAAAGTTGATTTTCGTTGTTTTGCCATTATTTTTGGTTTTGTTGTTGTCGCTTACAACAAACACTAATGGCACACACACACACACTTTTTCGAATTGTTTTAACACACAGTAATGGCAAGAGCAATAGCTAAAGCAACTGCAATAGCAACAACATGTTGAAACCGTAAAACCCACAAATGTAACAACTTTATAAATAATGCATGCAATACGACACAATACTGTACTACATATATAAAATGGCAACAACAACCAACCAACAACGACTATTGTTTAGAGGAACGATAACAACAAGAACAATGACAGTAACATCAACGTTAACGAAAAGCAAAATAGAAAGAAAAAAAGCACAAGAAAGAAAAAAATAAGCACAAGAGAAGCTTTGGCAACGAGAGTACAACTTAAACTGGTTTTAACACAATTTTTTTTTTTGGAGAAATTCACACTCACACACAGGCACCTAACCAAACTGTATGTAACCAAACTGTATGCACATGTAGACAGAAGAACACTTGCAAACCAACATGCATTGCGGTGAGGACTCCAAATGAAAACACAAAACAACACAAATTTGCTTATAAAATAGCATAACAGTGGGGGATAAAAGTAAAGTGCGCCTAGTGGTAGAGCGGAAGGCCAGGTTTGCCGAAAAATCTGTAAAAATAGTTAAAATGTGGCCACAATAGTAGTGACCACCAATTTTTGATCATTACGGGGTGATTATGGTCAACATAACCTGACTTCTGTGTAAGGAGAACACAACACTATAAACGAATTATAAATAGAGTGGAAATCGCAATTGAAGTCGCCGTATTCTAGTAGACGTAAAGCCCTGGTTACTTTGATATTGGTACCAGGACATGGCGAGCTGATGAGGCCTTCTCTGGATGCACTCCATTTCTTTGGCTTCATCAAGAGACAGTCTAGTGCCTTGACATACTAAGGCTGTAATTGACAAGAGGATGCACAATAAATTGACAGTGTTCGTAATACAAAGTAGTCGCCGTAGTCTAGTAGGTAGTGTGTTCGCTTATTAGACGTAAAACCCGGGTTCGAGCCCCCAAGCCAGACATCAAAACGAAATATAAAAGAAAAATATTTCTTCGGTGACTTCCTCTCAGCAGATTTCTGGCAAAAAGTAAAATAACCCTCCACGAAAAAGTTTCTCAAAAAATCTGTCGTTCGGAGTCGACGTTAAACATTAATGAATATTTCATTTCTATTAGTAAAAATGCAATTGGGCTTACCTTGTGGCTTACTGAGGGGTATTTTGCATCTCCTTCCATAAAACAAACCCAATTCACGCATTAATTAAAGCCAGCTAACCATTCACAATGCTGGTTGGTTGCAAGAGTAACAGGCTTTCAATATTTCTTCAACAATACAGCTCATTGTCTAGCTAATGAAACTTGCTAGGGCCTTATATCGCTTTTGCAAGACTGAATTAAAGACTGGGCTCAGGTTGATGCATTTAAAAAATCAGATTCATCAAGTTATCACTGCGAATCCATCCATAATGTGTGACAAATCCCTTAAAATCATTGGTGGTAATTTAAATGGCATTGTCGTCTTGCATACACACAAGCAAGTTGGCAAGTTGAAGGAAATTAAAGTTTCTTTCTGGAAAATAAATAAAAGTAAAGAAAAAAATTTTAAATTAATAAAAATAAGACGAAAACTATCTTCCAAGCAGTGTTCTTGGTATAAATTTAATTGCGATATTTTTCCCCCGTCACTGTTGTTATCAGCAAGAAAAAACTAGGAAACAATTTTGGACAAAAATTTCCAAATATTTTTAGTTACGAAAATCAAAAATTTCGCATAATGGCCTTATAAAAACGGCATGCACTTATACATACACATATGCACACACACACAACATTGAATGTTTTTGTAGTGGTAAGCACTATGAAATCCACAGACGCTTATTAGAAATGTTAACATGTGTGCATATGAGTGAGTGCGTACTTTTTTTATTTTATTTTATTTCTACCCTGTAGGAAATGTCAATATTAAAAATGTGCTGAATCGCTATTGACTTTGTCAACAGTACTAGTGTCGAATTATACCCCGTGCAAGGCTTAGTGCTATAGACATTTAACATGTCGGTGTCATTGAAAATCCTCTAGTGACATTATGACTATTGACTTCGTATTGACTAGGTACTTCTCATGGATCTATATGGTGACGTTAGAACCAGGAATTTACTAGTACATTTCTATAACTTATGGAACTTTCCTGTAGGCAATATCAATAGTAAATAGGTGGTGTCATACTAGCGACATTGTCATTAGTTTTTTTTTACTTTTTTTTTAATATTAGGGCCTTTAAGCCGGTATCTAAGCAAATAAATTAAATTGTACACTATTGCTTAAATCATAAGTTTATTTAACAAAAAATTATATATAATAATAATATTGTCGACTATGGAATTTCGGGAAAACCATTCAAAACACTTGTGTTCAACAACCGTTTTGAGACCTCTTGGCAGCATCCGCATTTTGAATTAGCTACAAAAAAAAAAAAAAAAAGAAATACAGAAAAACAAATCAGTAGCACTAAAACGCTTGGTAAAACTTACCTTGGTGGATCGGTCATTTTTCTGGAATGCAGGTGTGCAAAATTGTAATTATTAAAAAATTGGAATTTAATGGTAGGCAATAAAGTATAAATTTTGGCACATCGATCTCATCAACACTATAATTTTCTCCTTCGCCTATAGCTTCATTGACACTGTTTCATTTCTTTCACTCAAAACTGTTTTCTATTTTTATATAAATTAATTTGTTTTTTAATTTGCTTTTTATAATTTCTTTTTGTCATATTATAATATCACTTTTTTAATGCTTACACAAACAATTTCCAAATTTTAATAAAACCACGGAATTATAGTACTGAGAAAATAGAGGAGAGCTATTACGCAGTAGAATTTTTTACGCATAAAAAACATAAATGTCAACAGCATAGGTATATTTCAATAAAGGCTTATTTGTCAATAGAATATTGTATGGTGTACAATTAATTGTTTGTTGACAATGTCACTAGATATACACCACATCTTTTGTCTCTGTATTTTTTATATTGAAAGATTGGAGACATTTGAACTAGTGCTGTTGACAAAAAGACATATAGACCCAGTCTGACTGCAGGGTAGTTTCTAAATGATTGCGAGTATTAGGGTGTGTGTGTCATGCCAGTGTATGCGTTGTTAAATAGGACACACACACACTTTAATTTCTATACAATAATACTGCTGTGCAGATGACTATGATGACGATGTTAAGGAAATACTCTTTGTTAAAATTTTCAACAACAAATAGAAGAACAACAACAACAATAGAAATATCCACACAATAAAAGTGAATTGAACAACTTGCGAGTACAATAAACAGACAACAGACAACAACAGAAATAGCAAACAGCAAAAGTAACGGAAGCATAAACATGAGAGTAGCATCCTGCTCTCACTATTTCTCTCTCTCACACATACACACATGCCAGAATTGTGTAGAAAAAAACTGAATGAATTTACAATTGTGGCAGCAATTACAAGATGGGGTTCGGTTTTCTTTTTTGCTTTAATTTTTCTACTTTCATTTCATTTCGTTTTCTTTGCTCTGTATTTTATTATGTTTTTTTTTTGTGTGTGTGTGTTGGTCGTTTCCTTTGGAGGTCAAAACTTTTTTTTTTGCAGAGGGGGACTGCAGCCCCAAAGTATGTTAATTATTGTGTGCCAAAGTATGTCAATTGGATTCTAAAGTCACTAGTACTTGAGGACAACGATTATTATTATAATTGTTCTTGTTGTTGTTCTTGTGATGATATGAATGAGAGACAACAACAACAACAAAACGGAACCCCAAGTTAAAGTTCTATTTAAAAGAAGTTTTCTTTGGAAGTTAGGCAGACACGGTAACGAAGAGAACGAACTCTTTTTATTGTGAACTCTTGAGTCTTCTTTTTTTCTTTTTTTAATTTTTCTTTTACATTTAAAATGTAAATTATTAGCTTAAGAGCACAGTGAATGTGCAAACAATAAAACAGAATGCCTAAGAAATTTAGTTGGAATTACTTTTTTAAAGGGAAACGAATTTAAAAGAGGACAGATTTTTATGATGAATACGAATCCACTACGAACAGTGGAAAGCCTTTAAATAAATGAAACAAAAAATTGGAAAAAAAGCATTTATGTGAAGCATTGCAACCCAACTAATGCTCTCAGTTCAAACTGTACTCCCCCCAGGCGTCCATAATACAGTTTTTGAAGACATAAAGATTTGAAGTGTTTAATATTCTCGATTGTTTTTCGAATTCTATAAGAAAAAATTTTCAGAAATTTGATTTAAATTGAACCAAGAATGGTATTAACTGTGAAAGAAAACTGAAAAGATTGAAGGCAGTAAACAGTTAATCTGAGGAAGGTTCATTATTGTCGTTGTTAACGATTTTTTGTTCTACAAAATCCAAGCATTCGAATACAACAGAAAGAACACAAATTTTCATTATGAATACTTTTAGAATTTTAAGAAACAATTCGTCCGAAGTCCCGAGAGAAGTTAATACAAAGCCACGAACGTAATGGAAATTTCAGGCTACACAAGCTCTTGAGCAAAAATAGAATTTAATAAGCAAAGTTTCTCATCACTGAGCCCATTACAATAACAAGAACAATACATTTTTATATAAAGTGGCAACCCTATTATTCTAGAATTTGCTACAGTAGCTGCTTATATAATAAAAACCCGAAGATACTGATGCAATGTGACAGCTTAAAGGTTTGGAAGAATTATTATACAAAAAAAAGATCTTCGCCGAAAGCCAAAACGTTGATACCAGGGTTGCCTTTTATATTTCGGGATTAGAGAACAAAAACAAATATTAATCATCGAAAATCGCTTTATTGTTTTTCAAAATATTCATTATGATCTATACACTTTTGCATGCGTTTGAACCAATTGTCGAAGCCTTTTTTTTTTGAGCGATTTTGAGCCTTTTTTTGAGTGATTGACAAATTGTGTGGGATCCAACGCGAACAAATTTTTTTCATAGTCAAATGTTCATGCAATATTGACTGTATGCTAGTCCCACTAATGCCTAAGGTTGTCTCAATCTCACGATAGTTCACATGACGTTCTTGCAATATCAGTTGGCGCACAGCATCAATGGTTTCCGGAAAAACAACTGATTTTGGACAACCTTCACGAAATTCGTCTTGGAGTGAACTACGACCTCGGTTGAATTTACCATACCATCGATAAACACTGGTCCTTGATGGAGCTTCATCGCCAAAAATTGAATTAAGTTCATCGATGCACTGTTGTTGAGTTAATCCACGTCGAAAGTTGTAAAAAATAATCGCACGAAAATGTTCACGATTTAATTCCATTTTTAGGGCGAGATGAATCTTTTAAGTTACTGTAAACAACACAAATAGCGCTCGTATGTCAAAACGTTCTGAGTACGTATAACCTCAAAAATGTCAAGTTTTATGATAGAGCTGTCAGTTGGCAGATTGCAACACTAGGGTTGCCAAATCCCGAAATATAAAAGGCAACTCTCGTACTGCTGATTCCCAGCATTTTGAAAAAAGTGTTGATGGGAATCATATTGTAACGCCATTAAACGGTCTTCCTAACGGCATAACGAAAAGTGTTGGATAGAGTTGAATGCGATTGAATCTCAAATTGAATGAAATTAAATGGTTGGAATATACATTCTGGATGAAACATCTGTTGTTTACAGTATTGGAAACTGGATACGGTTAATGATTAGATGGTAGCGCTATTGAAGTTTACGTGCATAGCTAGATTGGTGTAAAGTCCATTGAGAGAGTCTATACAATGCCCATCTTGATCAGAAAACACTGCGAGAAAGATATCTCGTCTGGATACAGAAACATAAAGACTATGGTCAATCTGTTTGGGTCTCCTACTTGCTTCACACATTTAGAACGACAAGAAGACTAGAAGTTCGATTTAGTTTTTAGATTTCTTGTAATTGACTTTTTGCCAAAAATGAATCATACAAACAGGTGTTGACCACGATATACATACATTAGCTCTAATGCAGTAGGCGTCTTTGCCCTGTTAGGTTAGGTTAGGTTAGAGGCCGTGTACTTGTCAACTGTGACAAGTACAGTACCCGGAGGTCGAATTGACCCATTGTACAACGTCCTAGCTTTTCACACCAATCGTGTTGTGTGCGTTAATTTTATACATGACTAGCGGGACCTACAGTTTAAAGTCGACTCCGAACGACAGATTTTTGAGAAGCTTTTCATGGCAATCTTTACTGTCAGAGTTTTTGCCAGAAATCTGCTGAGAGGAAGTCACCGAAGAAATATTTTCATATTTCCTTTTTGATGTTTGACCTGGGATTCGAACTCGGGCCTTTCGTCTAATAAGCCGACACACTACCTACTAGACCACGTCGACTTCTATAACTTGCCGTATTTCCAAGAGAATATTTGAGAAGAGAAAGACTGTTTCACTGAAAAATATTGTATTGTAACTGAAGTAAGACATTTTGAAATGATGAAACGCGATAATAGTTAAAGAAACAGATTTTTGAACCAGACAGGCTAAATAAAATTAGAAGTCGACTAAAAGCTTTCATTTAAACCCCGTTGGTTGAAAGTAGTGCCTGCTTAAAGAGCTTGAACCCCAAATTTACTGGCAATTGTAATGCATTTTCACTTCTGCTATTATTCGTCAGATTCTATTGAATCAGTTCCATGTTTAAAAGGCCATTAAACCCCTGAGTTTAACCTCGATTTAATGTGAATAAGAATCCGTTGTGACTTTCCGGCATTTCTTTTAAAATGCCATAAAAACTAACTATGCTTAGCGAAGGATTTGAATTTAAACAAATACAACAAGAAAGACAACAAAAACAAAACAATTTTCTATTTGAAAAAGACAACATGCGGGTGACATAAGAATACAACAGAACAGAACAGCACAGAAAAGAACAGAACACAACCATAATTAACATGGCTTTGATGTACGAAAACGAGCAGCAAACGTTTGAAAACGAAGATAAAAAGGAATCATAAATTAGAAATGATGGGAACAACTTCAATCAAAAAGTGACAGAAAACAACAAACGGCAAAGAGAGGGGGAAATAGAGAGACACATGAAATTAAAAGGTGTCACTTAAAGGACGTTTTAACATTAAAAGGTTTAAACAGACAACAGCGGCAGCTGCGGCAGCAACAGCGACAGCAGCATAATAAATAAGCATGACATGCCACACAACAATTACATGAATTGTGAACAGAATTTACCGTAATAATATGGCTGACATACATAAATATTTAAACGGTAATTTTTGTTTCATTCTTACATTCCAACATACACACATACACATCCACATACGTGTGGTAAATGAAACAAATTAACAATAAAAACACAGCAAGAGCACCACAGTAGGAAAGCAAGAGATCAGAGGGAGAGAGAGCGAGAGCAGAAGAGAGTGTGAGAGAAAGAGAAAGCATAACAATAATAATAATAATTATGATTTAATTTTAAATGGTATTTTAAACGATGATGATGATATTTTTAATTGCATTTCAGTTTTCTTATGAATTTATTCTCTCTCTCTGGTTTAAGTTTTTATTGGTGTGTGTGTGCATATCATTAATATTGCTATTGTTGTTGTTATAGCATTTAATTTAAAATTCAGCTTATTTAATGACATTCAGCCGCATGTGTTATTATGCGGTAAGAAAAGAAAAACAAAAAAAAGAATTCCATACCGAAATCAATGTAACCAGGCCTCTGGCCTCTGTGTACAGTTCATAAATGAAAGACAACACATTGGCTGCTACTACTACTACTCCCCCTACCACTACTACTGCTAGTGCTAAGAAGAACGTTAAAAATATTCATATTCTTGCTACGATTTTATTTCCGACAATTAAAATCAATTTACGTTGATTTAATCGTCATTTACATGAATAAATAGACAGCCAACCAGCCAGCCACATACAACCACAAGTAAGAATTATAATCACGAAATATTCAAAATTATTATGATACAGTGGATTGAAGTGAAGCAGAAGACAAACTTAATTTCTTCAATTTAAATACTCCTGAAGGGTTATCCATTCTTTGATTTCAAAAAGAAAGTTATAGAAAACACACCCACACATAACTGTGTGCATATATATAATGCCTTAAACACAATGTCACTTAAATGACAGCCAATGGATTAGTCACTGCAGTCGACCCCTTCAAGTAGTTGTCAACTATTTCGTCATACAAACATCTCAGATGACCCATATTGGTGATCAACAGATGTCGCCAAAACCAGAAACTGCTGTCCCTAGAAACTGCTCACATAATAAAGCCAAAATCGGTCAAGGTTTTTATGGCTCATTGCTGTATCTGTTGAGCACACATAGAGTCCACTTTATAATCTTCAATTGCATACCAAGAAAGTCGGTTATCATAGCATCATAGCCCTTCGCATTGTCTGAAATGGTTCTTCCAGCATAGCCATAGTCTTGTGGATAGCGTGATAGCTTATTAGCAGAGAGCCCATAGGACAAACTCCAGCTCATAGGCAAAAAATCTAAGAGTGCAAAAAAATCTGTCGTTCGGCTTCTCATGATTGAAATTAACGCACACAACATGGTTAGTACGGGAGACTAGGTTGTAATCCTGACTAAAGGCTTGTAAAGAGAGGGAGAAGAGTTTTAACGAAACTCTGGAAGATTACTACATTGGATCGAGGTGATTAGCATTCTATTCCAATTCAAGCTAAAGACCAAAGACGTTAAAGAAGAAGGTGAATGGTCCTTCGAGCCGCATATGCAACAATTTTACTAGGTGACATAGCAACATGAGCTTCAGTCGATGAAGAATATTTTATTAAGAAAGACTGTTGCTGTAGCAATCAAACAGAATATGCCGGCTTTAATTGTAGAGTGAACTGGATTTTAAATGGATGGATCTGCGAACCGAGAAGCAAACAACGTTATAATGAGCAGTAAAATGAGCCTAAATGCTGTACACCGACCGTGAAATCGACAAATACCACTATCCGCTTCATTTTCTCTAACAGCATTGATATTTTCGGTACTTCGTGCCCAGGCCTGACCACCACATCAGTAACGCTTTCATACATACATACATACATAATTGGCCATTACAACCCTTCAGACAGGATTACGGCCTAGCTTCTCAACACCACTCATGTTGTGTGCGTTAATTTTATACATGAGTGGCGGGACCTACAGTTCAAAGTCGACTCCGAACGACATTTTTTGAGAAGCTTTTTCATGGCAATGTTTATTCTTAGAGTTTTTGCCAGAAATCTGCTGAGAGGAAGTCGCCGAAGAAATACTTTTTGTATTTTGTTTTTGATGTCTGGCCTGGGATTCGAACTCGGGCCTTTCTTCTAATAAGCCAACACACTACCTACTAGACCACGGCGACTTGAATGGATATATGTGCAAATCCAAAAGCAACATACCTTGTAATGAGCAGTAAAATGCTAAAATGCTGTACAACGACCGTGAAACCGACAAATACTGATGATCTGCTTCACTTTCTATAACATGAATGGTATTTTCGGTACTGCGTACACTAAGTTCATGCACGACAACAGTAACGCTTTCAATCTCTTCAAATGTCTTTATAAAGTTGGGGTTTCCTTGTATGAATTATGGCGACCGTAATCCAGCACTCTTGTAGTCAGTTTTAAATACTTTTAAGCCTTCTTCGCTTGTTAAACGAAACATTTTCTTTCTTCCTTTATAAGGAAAATATTTAAAAACTGACGGACTTGCCAGACCAGCAGAATTTAAAACCATTAAATGAATAACCCGTTAATAATTGAACATGTGCGTTTGAGTGTTTATATATACGTTTCAGATGATAATTTCTTATGACACATACTTAAATACCACCTACACGCACACAGGCACTTAATCTTTCATGTCACATTCAATAAATGTATGTTTGTATAGAGAGAGTATTAGAAGGTAATCTCAGACAGAGAGAGAGAGAGAGCAATGAAATACTTTTTATTTTTTCAAAACTTTTGCCATAAAATGTGAACCATAAATCAATATTAATCTGGTATTTATGAGCTAAGATTTGTACAAATAAAATGTTTAGATTTTGGTTTTATTTATACAAACAAATTCCAATAAATAAAAGGATCATACAATTAATTTAACAAGAAGGAGGATATTCGAGAATAATAATTCAATAATAATTTGTTATCCTTTTTTTTATTGGCAATTAAATACTAAACAAGAAGTTATTTTCATCATGTACTTGTCATGTTAAATGAGATAAAGGCATTTAAGATGAAAAGAATCAAATGAATTAGAAAAACTATGCTTATAATATACAAAATCCCAGTAATATATGTATGAGAAAGATTTTTATTAAGAAACTGTTATTTATTCATGCGTGTGAAGATACATTCGAATTTAAAAACCAAAGACGCAAACCCTCAATTTTAGCAGCGCCACTTCTTGCCACTAACAGAGTAAACTTTACTATTAACAGAGCACTGTTAACTGTTTAACAGGGGCAATAGCAGATTATTCTGTAATATAATAGGAACATAGTCACATATAAAGTGATATGATATTAAGAAAATTGGCTTTGAAAATATAAATTTCTTGCTTGAAAATTCTCTAGAAGATCAGTGGCCATATAGGAACATATAAGAAATAGTACACCATACAGACTATATGCAAATGGTAGTCCAGAGGGTTCTCTTTCGAAGCGTGGAAGTGGGATAGCTGGAATAATTTTGAGAGCTATCCCCACCAACCATCCTTTACATTTCAACACTTTTGTTCACAAATAATAATGATCATAATGAGAATTATATTCGATGTCAATAGTCTGCAATAATTGCAAATCTACTATTGCCACTGTTAAACAGTTAACAGTGCTCTGTTAATAGCAAAGTTGACCCTGTAAGAGGCAAGAAGTGGCACTGCTAAAAGTATGGGTTTGCGTCTTTGGTTTTAAAATTCGAATTTATCTTCACACACATTTATTTCTAAGTAACCATAACCTTTGAACTCACCTCGTATTTATCTTGTCTTGGGCCTACTGTTTTTCGTTACATAATTTCCATGAAATCAATTTGTTTTGTGTCTTAATCTAGGGCGGCCACCCAGCATGAGGTGTAATGCAAATGTCGCCTTTGTATGAATAAACCCAACAAATTAGTTGAGATTTTATATTTTTCATGGGGAGAGCGAGAGGGGGAGACGAATTAAACACCTCATTATGACAAAAAAAGAAAAGGTAAAACAACAGAATTCTCCTACTCCTCCTCCTCTTCCTCAGTACAGAAACGCACATCTTTTTTATTTCTTTCTTTTTGGCAGCCACTAAAATAAAGGAAATGATGGAAATGTGTCACTCACTCTCAGTGCGTGTGTGGGTGTTTAGATCTTTAAATAACAGTGACACACACACACACACAATAAACCTTTAAATTCTAAACAAAATTCATCAAAAATTTATAAAGAAATCCGCAATGAAAATATGTTTGAAGCAGCAGTCTATGACAACCACACACAGCATGTGTACGAAAGTGAGATGGTGTGTGTGAATGTGTGTGTAAATATTTATACCAACACTAACAACAGCAACAGCAAACCAATTATCATAAATTATAAACCGACTACCGACTAAATAGAAACGAATAACAGCTTTGTTAGCAGCTTCATTCACCAGATCCCCTCCACCCCCCCACCATCTCTCTTGCCAGCATAACATTCAACAGAAAGCCATGGTAACATGGGGAGAAATTTGCATAAAATTTTGTAAAAAGAAAAAAAAAAAGGTTGCCTTTGTATGAGCGCCCTCTCTAGAAATCTTTGAGATGTCTTAGGAAAGCAGCGAGAGAGAGAGAGAGAAAGAGTAGAAGAAGAGAAGAGCTGAGAACCCTTTTTCTTCCTTCACTGATTAACCAAAAAAGCAGTTTCGTTTGGTTGTGTCTGTCTGTCTCTCGCTCAAAGAGTGCGTAACTTAGCAATTTCAATTTCATTTTCAATTTAGACTCGTTGTCATTTCTACAAATTGGAGGATAATTGTTCATCAGGGTGCGTAAAAGACGAAATCTATTCTGGGAAAATCCCAAACCATTTATCCTAACCCGAGCAGCAATAAGCAGCAGGTATGATGAGCATAAAAATGTTGTTTCATGCTAATGATGCTGATGGTGATGATGATAATGACGTTGATGATTAAAGTAGAAAAGATTTGTAGCATTTCGCGTGTGCCAGTTAAAGTTAAAGTGCGTGTAAATGTCATCGTAAAACATAAAGAAACTGTTTAAACGACATCACCTTGGTTACGCCTGTGCTTCTCTGTTTCTCTGTATATTTTTAAATATTCACAGAATGTGTGACAAATTTTGTTGGTTTTTATATTTCCATCTTTGAGTCTTCTCGTCTCTGTTGCATATTTATGAGCTTGTTGTTGTTGTTGTGGTTGCTTTTTCTACTTCTAAAGCATGTACACGGATTCACTGTTTTATGAGCCTTGCTCCCCAGTTTGCTAAAAAGAAAAGCAAATTAAAGGCAAACATTGCCTGTTTTCTGCTATGAACTCTTTACATTCCTTAGCTCATTGAAATCACACCATTTGATATGGTCATGCAGAGGTACTATAGTGTTCCTATAAGGACTCTCCCAATCATCTTACCCTGACGAACTTTAGGATGTTGTTTATTACCAGCGATAACTCCATACATCTAAACGCCCAGCTGTTCCTTCTGAGCTGCATTAGCTCCGCATAGGTTCCAATTACGTATGCTAAAGATTCGTTTCCCTCATCACAGATTCTTCATAGCAGGCTTGAGTCAATCAATATTCCAAGTAAGTGTTCTTTGAGCCTACAGTGATCGTTCAGAAAGCCTGTTACTATCCTCAGAATACCACATCACAGCATTACAACTGGTGGCAGACTACAATGCCAAGTCTGTTCGGAGGCTTATTTCTGGCACCACAAGTGTCGGTAGCCCATGAGATTTGCATCTGCCGGGTTAAAGCGAGGAAAAATTAGGGAGCAACAGGGTGGTTGGGTAAAAGCCCAAATCGCGGAAAGAGCACAAGGGTGGTTGGGTAAAAGCCCAAATCGCGGAAAGAGCATAAGCTCGGTGTGATGTTACGCTCTTAACCATTTTCATAAAGGAGTTTAGATAGTCTCCGGCCACTAACCAATAGAGAAGTCATGTCCAAATACATGGCTTCGACTTGGTACTCACATATCATTCTCATCTTGAGGTTCCATCATTGTACGTGGTCTCCGAATGGTAGACGAATTGTTTCCAAAAGTGCTGAGAGCAACCGTGAAGTGTGCCCTCGTGGCTATACTCTCCATAAGTTTCCAACTAATTACAGAGCCTTCTGCCGTTGAGCAAACCAATTCACAGAAGTGTGAGACCCTTTAACACTGAAGACTGAAAAGTAAATTGTTTTTCGTGTACAGCCTTTCTACAATGCGCGAAAAAAAATATTCAACAACAATAGCAGCAACAACATAACAACGAGTGGATAACTTATGACAGACTTGTCTGTCCCAGCACAGTCTGTCTATCTTTCTTTGACAGTGTGTTACCGTATTTTGTGTTCATTCTTCTTATGAATTTTCTTTCTTCTCTTTGTAGTTGTTATTGTTGTTTTTGTTGTTGTTGTTGTTTTGTTATAATTTTATGCATATTTTCCATTTGAGAACGTAAAACATTTATAAGCGCTTGCTTTAAGTTACGAGGACCTACGGATAAAGGAAACACAAAATAAACTGCGGCTATTGAGCGGCTTAATGAGCTTTTGCCAGCGATAGTCAGTAGCCTAGATGCACCATTTAAAGTAAGAAGTGTAAGCAAACAACAAGGGGCTTTTATATTTAAATTTTATACTTTTAATTTTGCTACGTCCCTCGTATCACTCACCAACAGTTTTCTCTATTAGTGTTGCGTTGCTAAGCGACATAATTTTCTTTAAAATCTTTATAATTATGTCGCGTTCCATTTCTGTTTTACCTCTGCTCCACCTCAACACCACCTGACAGACGCTTTCATTTGTCTGTCTGTCTGTCAGTCAAATTTTGTATTCATTTCCTGGGCGTCTGTTTTTCCTTTTTCCAAAGAATTTTCAGTTTTTTTTTTCTTTTTACTACGTGCCACGCGTATATGTTGCATATAAAAAATTTTTTAACACTTCGTTAACTCATCTTGTGGGTGTATGTGTCTGTGTATGTGTGTGTGTGATTTTTAGGTTCCTTTTTAAGTCATTATTTATTCCTTTTTTTGTACACGAAAACACCAACAACAACAACAACAATTACGAGTTGAAATTAAATTCTTTCTGCTGCCGAAAAAATAGAAAAGAAAGTTTTACACGCCTAAGTTCCTTGCATTTAAATCCGTTTTTTGTGTTTCGCTCGCTTTCTCTTGTGATTTTAAATTGTAATTAAGAATCACAGGGAATTCACGTTTTAGGCGGGTGTTTTCCATGCTTTATGTTCTTAATAATTGCAACAACAACAACAGCAATAGCAATAAAACCGTAGGCGAAAAGGTTTACAAAGTCATTCTTAATTAAAATTGTAATTTTCTAAATTAACTGGATTTGGATTTTTTAAATTTTTCTCTTAAAATCATACACTTTAAAACTTCAGATATTATTGGCAACCTTTAAACAGTGTTACCGTACTGTATGTGTAGTATTGTTTGCTTATATTCAAGAGTGTAAAGTCATGCAGAGTCTACTACACTGTCTAATTTGAATACGAGTTTGTGTTGAGTCTATAATACACGGTGAGAATGCCAGTAAGTATCCTCAGGCTGCTATATCACAGCATTACAGAGCCTGTTGATATTCACTCATTCACAGCAATGGTATCCCTTAACACAAGAAGCTGAATAGATAGAACGCTTGTGGTTCCCCATCAGTGGTACGGAATTTCCTCTCTTGGGAAGCTCTTTTGCCTGTTCGATGTCTAAAATGCGTATATGCCCTTAAATCTAGCAAGAGGACGCCCTATTCCCTCTGCGTAGCTGATTCAGCTTGGCGAAATACTGCCTTACAAAACACCTGCGGGATGGCAGCCTGACTGTCTAATAGTAGTGCCACGCCCCTTAACTTCTTTACTTCCTGTTCAAGTTGCATTGTTAGCACATTTTTCATAAGCTTTCGCTTGAAAGATACCAACAAGTATCATCATGGATTCCGAATATTGGGCGAACATCCCCATGTCTGTAGGTGAGAGAATGCTCCATTCTCTCTTACAGGAGCATGTAGCCTTCAAATTGTTTCTCTAATTTTTAATACTTTGCCTCAATGCGTAACTTTATATCAACTTATAGATCATATCATATATATCAAGTTATATTTCAGTCCAAGGGGCTGTTAGGACAAGAGGAAACTGTCAGCCTCTATATTTGCAAGGGATTGTTAGGACAGCAGGGAGCTGTCAGTCTCTAGATTTGCAAGGTTCTCTATGTACTCTAATGAATCATGTCTTCCATTTGCCTAAACATAGGCTCCATAGCTCTGAGTTTTACGTTCATATGCAATGGCTTCAAAGCTAACAGAGGCTCTACGAACGCTTAAGGTCAGGTTATTCCAGAGCATGCCAGTCACGTGAGCTGTTTTTAAGACACTTAAAATATTTAGAAAGACAAGAGTCAACCCTGAGTAAGGAAATTATAAGAGGATGTCTGAACACATCTTTCTCTGTACACCCTAGCTATCTTTCAAATCCCCGAAAATGCCAAGATAAGGTATCAGAACAGGACATCTTTTTTGATTGTTGGAAGAGGAAATGAAGCCGCTAAATTTTCCTCTTTGTAATTAGAAATTGCCACGATATAAAATTCTTAGTCTTCTGTTGTATTCGATTGGAAATTGTTTTGCCTTGTATGTCACCATTTAATCTGAAACTATGCTTGATAAAGCAATCAATTTCAAGCCTACATAATTGATGTCTTTTACAATACCTTATAGACAGACAGACACACACACACACACACAAAATCTATCTCGTTTTTCTTACAGAACATGTATGTAAATATCTTGATTACAGACACACCTGTTTCGAACGAAATTAGTTTTCACTTCAAATGTTTTAACATCACAATGACGACAGGCATGACTGACTGACTGACTGCCTGACTGACTGAATGAATTTTTCAATTTCTAATGAGAGAACAACCACCATAAAATGAATTGTTCGTTTCATGTCATTTCGATTTGCCTACTGAACCAAATCAAATTAAAAATAAAGAAGAAAGAAAGCAAAAAAAAAAAAACACAAAAAATTATCTCAAGAAAGTATTTCAATTCAATTAAAATTGTTTTAATTGCCTTCGCAAATGCTCATTCACATCCATCATTATCATCTTAAACATCAAAATCAACATCATCATCATCATCATCAGCAAGGGGAAGACAGCAGCAACATAAACTGTTTGAGGCTTTAAGTTCCATAGAAAGACACACACACAATAAAAAAAAGGAAAATCACAACACAATCTAAACAGAGAATGAAATAGATAGAGCGAGAGAGAAAGAGACAGCGAGAACAAGATGAAGACACATGGAGTAGAAGTTGATTTCTTTGATAAGCGTGTGTCACTTGCAGTCATAAATAAAAAGTTAACAAGACAATCCGACAAACTGACAAACACATTAGCAAACGTTAAACAGAAAATGGAAAACATACAACAAAAACAAAACAAAAGATGTTACGATACAAAAGCAGCACCACCCACACAAGCCGGACTAAACGTTACAAAATGACAGAGAGTGTTACCTTCACGACGACGACCAACAACACCGCCAGTGGAGAACACAAAAGAAAACCAGTGGCAAGGGCAGCCAAAAATGTTATATGGACACAATAACGAATTCCACTAATATCGCCATAAATGTCTAAATACAGCAGATATCAACTAATTAGTAAAGATATTTGATAGGGGACTACAAGGACTCAAGCAAAATTAATAGACCAAATGTACACATGGCTACGGTAGTTGGAGAAGGCGGTAACCTTATAAGAATGAAAATATTTTAAGATTCAAGCACCACGAAGGGAGATAAGTAAGCTCTGCGAAGACCTGAACGAACAGGAGATACACACAGCACACTTAGGCTTACATTCTAACACCGGAGTGTTCCTACGGCTTGAGAATATTCAATATTTGTATGCATGATGGCACTCAAGAGGATACTGCAAACAGTACAACAAAGGCTTACCAAAGGCGCTACAAAAGTTTTTAAAACCTCCACAAAAGAACAGAAAAACAAAGCTTTGCCTTTTCTTATATCACAATAGTACCTTCTGTACTATTAAACGGCTGAAAATCTTGGAACTTATCGACGCAACGTAATGTAAACAACGACGTTTACATTTATAGAGATTTCGAGAAGGCGAAGTCATGAACATTTGCCTTCAAGAAAAGTCATCAGACTATTTACCCTGCCTTATATTTAAAAGGCAAGGCAAAGCAGGCAACTGAGTCAGTGAAGTTCGAACAGTCTTGTGTGGAGCCGCTCTGTGTTTGAAGACAGTAATCGTGGTTTGAAGATTTCCGTTACAAAGATCTGTCGCATTTCGCGTTGTCTAGTAATTGTTATTGTTTATGCAAAGAGTATAAACAAAGGAATAATAAACAAAGCATTTGTGGTTGTATACATCAAGTTGTGAACAGTGGCACACAGAATTGTGCGAACAATAAAGAGTTTTAATTAAAACTAAGCAACAAATTTATTTTCATTTTATTTGCAATCTACGAGCTCATATTGTAAACGTTTTTAAAAGCTAAAAACGTAACAATATTTTGACAGGACGTTATGCCAAAAGCAAAGTTATAGACAAGAACGGGAGAACGTGAAACTGCGTAGGCCACGTTCTAAAAAAGACTACACGATAGACAGTAAGAATGACAATTACAGCAAATCCTAAAGTCATCATCTGGAGGAGACACCCCCACCAATATTAAAGCAGTTAGATTCTACATCGAGAGCGTAGTATTGTTAGCAAACTAAAATCGTCTGTCGAAAAAGATTCTACCAAACTATATATCAATCCGCAAGTTTCTGTCTCTTTCCAAGATTGCAGAGAATGCATGGTCCAGGTTTGGCTACGAGCTAACCCCTTCTGATTTCACTGCTAACAACTTAGCTCTCTGCACCAATATTATTTAAAAGAAGAGCCAATAAACTATAGCACTAAGGTCTTACAATGGTGAGCGGAGCAAAGTGTGCTAGTGATAAGGACAGCTGAGTGACTGCTTACCCTGTATTACATTTATCAAGCTCTTTATCTCTTAATAAAGCTGGGAAATGTGTATGCAATTAAAGGGGAAATAATTTTGTTTTCCTGAAAAGGTTGCCTAGTTTTGAGATTGCTTCTGAAGTGGTATTTAAACAAAGGACATGTTAACGCGTGTTTCGTTCGAATTGATTTGTGCAAAAGACAAGAAGTTGTCCTTTCATGGCACTAAATTACTTCTTGAGTTTTTGGCAGAAGATAGTTGAGAGGGTATAGAAGGTGACTGACTGGTTTACTTGAGCAAAGTCTAGAATGATAGCGTTGCCATCAATTATTTGCTTAAATTATTATTACAATAATTATTCAATTATTTTGTTAAATTATTGAAATGAGAAGGACATAAAGAAGAATTCTGTTTAGGAAATGGATCCTCTTTAAAGGATGCACACACTATTCAGGCTAGAGGTGGCAGCAATTGTGATACCTTAATAACAAAGGACGTGGCACCTTCTCAACGCATGCCTTTATGCGACAAAATTAAAGAGAAAGAGAATCTATTTTTTATTTAGTTTTTCAGATTAATTTTCCAGTTTTTTTTGGATAACAAAACAAATCGTATTGCAGTCGTACTGCCATACAACTTATTTTTGATTTTTCCATAGAAATTGTCAGTAATTTTTACCATTTTTTGTTGTTGTATAAACTTTAGTAATTTAGTGAATGGCGTTACTAATTAATAGCTTGCAGCTCTACATAATCATAGGCATACATACACAGGCAATAACAGGCACACACACACTAAAATTCATTTCATACAACAGCAAACGTCCTTCTTGTTGTTCGTTGGTGATATTTTTGTTGTTAAACGAACGCCTTAAGGGAACATGAACATGAGCCGAATATAGAGGCACACATACATATACTTACACACACATATACTGATTTAGATATACATATAAGCTAACAAGGTTAGAAGGTGGATACAACAATAGATACTCCAGTAATGAGGAAACTGATGATGATGAAGATGACGATGACGATGACAATGACGTTGTGACATTGTGATTTGAGATGATGTGTCATACTTGATGTGTCATATGAAAAATACGAACAACAACAACAACAACAATAATAAGAACGAAATGAAAGCAACTGCAGCAGCCAATGTAACTGTAGTAGTGTTGGTGATGTTAGTGGTGGTGTTTGCTTTTAATGTTGATGATGAATACACTATGACAACTGATAGCACATTACAGCAACGTTTGCTTGTAAGAGATTCAAATTGAGATATCAAGAGTGCTACTGCTGCTGGTGGCGGTGGCAGTGGTGGTGGTGGTGGTAGGTATGTTAAATTGGATAAAATAGTGAAATAACTGTCACGTGGTGCATAATGGCAAATAAATTTTGAGATTCTTGTCGAAACTTTTTGGCACAACATGCCACCATCACATGCTGATGCCCGTTTCGAACGACAACAATATCAATCGAAATACATTAACATTCCCCCTTACAGCTAGGCAGGCAGGAAGGCAGGCTGCCAGACAGCCTGTTGTGTAAAAAGTCATTATATTGTTGTTATAGTTGTTGTTGTTGTCATTTATATTGTTATTACACAAACTTAATTATCGGTAAATCTAAACCAAAAACATTTGAAAATTATGTTCCTTGGGTATTTAGAAAATATGCAGAATATTTATCATCGTCACAGTAGTCGGGCATCTCTAATCACAATTCTAATTAGTAAACACACCAACCAACACACACACCCACACACACAAACAAATATATGTACATACTTTGTTACAATTGAAATATTTTAAATAGAAATGAAAATTGTTGTTGCTGTTGCTATTGTTGTCTTATTTTGAAATTTGAATCTCTAATAAACTATTGCTTATAACTACCCCTCTACCCTCCCTCCCTTTGCACTTAATCTTTGCTTTGGATTTTGAATTTTATAATAAAATGTACATATTTATTGTAATTGTAATTGTTGTTGTTAGTGTTTGCTGTTGATAGCCATCAAGACATCCAAGAAAACAATGAAACGACACAAGAAGAGTAATCTGGAAACTGTTTTCTTAAGTAGAATCAAATGAACTCCATTAAATTTTTAAGAGAGTGATTTAGGTCTTCTGGTAAGCAGATCCGGTTGAGATTTTAAACTGTTTCTGTTGTCAGAGAAACAACTTCAGAAATGACTACCCATTGAGACTCATTGTTTACTGCTTTCATCTCAGATTGATATCAGGATAAAGGCACTGGTTTTGTGGAGAACATTCTCCCTTTCTCTCTTGAGATTGCTTACTTGGTGTCTGATGAATTTGGAATGGAGAAGAGCTAGGATTTCTTCGAGTACATATATACATTACATAAATAATTTAGTCAGGATGACAACCTAGCTTTTAACACAACCTATATTTATAAATGAATGGCACGGAACCCACAGTTTAATTGCGATTCCGAACGACAGACTTTTTGAAAAACTTATCATGGCAATTTTATTTGCTCTCATATTTTCGTTTTGATGTCTGACCTGAACCATGGCCTTACGGTCTAATAAGCCAATACATACTAGACTACCTACTACTACCTACATAATAACGAAATTTATTTGGGAGTCTATAGGGTTTTCCATAGGGACTATTTGATTCTCGAGATAGGTATTGGCTTGTGGTATCACAATTGGTGTAACCCCTACCCTTTAAGGGTAGGGGTTAGTTCGCTTCCTAAAGAGAACTAATTTTTCTTTCTGTCCTCCTTGTGGTGTTAATCAACAAGTGATGGCAACCCTATCATTCTAGACTCTGCTTAAGTAATCCAGCCACCTTGCATAGCCTCTCAGCTATCTTCTGCCAAAAACTCGAGAAGTAATTGAGTGCCGTGAAAGGAGAACTTCTTGCCTTTTTCACGAATAAATTCGAAGTGAACATGCGTTGCCACGTCCTTTGTTTGAATATTACGTCAAAAGCAATCTGAAAACTAGACAATCTTATCAGGAAGATAACCCTATGTTCTCTTAAATTCGAAAGACGTTGCAAAGCATGTTAACATTGAGCAATTCCTGGCATCTTTGACCGTACTTTTTAATGTAAAGGTTACCATAATATGAGATTTATTTAGGAGTCTAGATAGCCTCCCATAGGGACTATTTGATTCCCGAGATAGGTATTGGCTTGTGGTACCACAGTTAGTGTAACCATTAGTCTGAATGGTGTGCTTCTAATCAGAACAAAATCTTCTTTATGTTCTCCTCATTTCAATAATTTAGCACCTGTAGTATTAAGCAACATTTGATGGCAACCCTATCATGCTAGACTTTGCGCAAGTAAAACAGTCACCTTCTATAGCCTCTCAGCTATCTTCTGCCAAAAACTCGTAAAGCAAGAGAGTGCCGTAAACACATCGCAATGTCCCTACGACAGTGTGAAGTGTTTTTCACAAATAAATTCAAAAAATTAATGGAAATGGTGTATCATTGTGTATGTTTTGGTTTTCTTAATAAAGCAAGAAGTGTTTGTACGTTCGTTAAAATTTTAAATTCTTACAGAAAAAATTTTAAACTTCTACGAAACCAAATACATGAACTGCAATGTATGTATGTGTGTATATGACAGAATGAGAGACAGAGAGAAAGTCAGTGTGTGCATGTGTGTAAGTTTATAACAACTACATACCACAAGTCATCACCAATGCCACAAGTCATAGCCATGTGGCAAACGGAAACAGGCATTCTGGCAAAGCAAGCAACTGCAGTCTACGACAACAGCAACAACAATAGCAATTTAAAATTCAACAAAAACAATAGCAACTACAAGAGATATAAAGGAGAGAGAGAGAGAGAGAGAATGCAAGTGAGAGAGCATAGCATTCAGTTGTTAGACAATGTTGTTGTGGTTTCTCTATTATATTTTATTGTTGTTGTTGTTGTTTGATGTCACTGCTACTGTTACTGTTGCTGATGCTGTTACTGATGATATTGTTGTTTTTGTTTTTGTTTTTAATATTATTTGTGAACCGTTATGATACAGGCAAAAGAGCTCTAGTCATTGCCATCGTTAGTTAAAGTTTTAATTACAAACTCCCGAACGTATTTAAAAATAAATAAAGGCCTGAATGAAGGCAAGAGAGACAGAGAGAGAGAGAGAGAGAGCGAGTGTGTGATAAATATCACCAGGGATAGAGAGAGAGTGTGTGTGTCAAGGGCTTCCAATTTCAATTTTATTTTATTTGCGCTCTCTTCCGCGTTTTATTGTGTTTCTTTTTGTTTTTGTCATGAACAAACAAACAAAAGCTAAAAAACAAAAAGCCGCGATTATATTGTATCGCATCGCATCGCATGGCATTGCATCGCTTGGCATAGAAGAAGACCAGCAACAGCAGCAGCAGCAGCCGTGTCTGCTTGTTTGGCATTTTATTTGGTGACAAAGATTTATCACCAATTGCTCTGACTCTTGATTATTTTTACTCTCTAGTGACTAGCTCCACAGTTATGCATCTTCTGAGGTTTGTGTATAAGTGTACGCAAGAGGTGCTTTCTGTTGGGACAGCCCCTCTCCTCTATCATCCCAGTTGTGCTGTGGCCATGAACAAACGATGCCTTTCGGTTGTTGTTGTTGTTGTTGTCTGCTGCTGTGTATTGTTTCATTTTAATTGAAATTTTCTTCTTGAAACTCTACAATAAATTCTAAGAGAAGAATAAAAACGCCAACAACAACAATAGCAAACCTTATTATCCTTTAAACGAGATTCTTAAGATTGGGAGAAATTAAGCAGCAGATGAGCTTGATGAGCAAAACACTGAAAGATGGGGTTGGAGGAGGTACTAGGGGGTTATGATAATAATATTGGATATGAAGTCGAGAGTCCTGCGTTAGTTTTGTATTAAAATCTGCAACAATAACTATCACAGACAACAGCAACAACAATAACAGCCCCAAAATCACAATAAAAAAGCAATACAAGTCAAAAACATACAATAGGCAGTGGAGAGTAATACAGCCACACACACACATAGATGGACAGACAGATAAGCAAACAGATTGTATGAATGGGCCTAGGCGGAGTAACTTTTGCCATTCAACAGCAGAGCAACAAATATACGAATAAGAGTGACAATAACAAAAACTAAAAATAATATACACAATCATAGAACAACAAGCATTTCATTATACGCATAACCAACTACGTGGGTGGTTTGATAAGTTAGTTGGTTAAAGAAATTTTAATTCAGTTTTTGAAATCGGTTGACAGCAATGCTCAGAAGAGGCCAAGTAATCATGTGTGTGTAAAGATAAATTCAAATTTGAAAATCCAAGACGTAAACCATACATTTTTAGCAGCGCCACATTTGGCGTTAACAGAACAAAACTTCCTCTTAAAAGAACAAAATTTGCCCTTAACAGAACACTTTTTGCTATTTAACAGTATTCATATGAACAAGCCCACTTGTTTAGGAGCTAATTTTGGAACAAATACTCTAGGTCTATGAGTACCATACAATATGCAAAGGAAGGTTCCAAGGCCTCTTAATATAATCAGCATCATAGTCACATTGTATTTGAAAATATCAATTTTTGCTTGCAAATGGCAGTCCAGAGGATCCTCTTTCGAACCGTGGTAGCGGGATAGTTAAACAGTTAACAGTGCTCTGTTAATAGCAAAATTTTCCCTGTTAGAGGCAAGAAGTGGCGCTGCTAAAAGTGTGGGTTTGAGTTTTTAAATCGAACGTCCCCGGCCACACACTAACCCACCCTCACCCGACCGCGGAGGGCTCGTCCCCATTACGTAGGGACACGTACACACTACAGTCCGGACTATAGCGGGTAAGGGAAAAGTAATCGCAACAAGAACATAAATCAGCTATAGAACTTAATCACAAGCTGAATAAACTAACAATAAACAGGAACTACCTATGACAAGAACGAAAATACATTTTTATATAATAATTTACAAATTAATGCCAGCATACGTTTTATATTACAAACACTACAATCAAAATCAATAAAATCATAATATAAGTTAAAATCATTACATAATCTACGAAAAGGAAAATTACATCCATAGTTCGTTCTATAGAAATCTAAAGAAAGAGGGCGATAGTGCCGTGAAAATCTTGCAGGAATACTGAGATTCAGGTTACAAAGCAAAAACTCAGAATCGATATCACCTTTAAGCAGATTAAAAACAAAACAAACACCTAAAACAGTTCTTCTACGTTCCAAAGTTGGAAGTTTTATCAAACCTAATCTATCCTCATATGACGGAAACCCCTTGGCATAATCCCATCCTAAGCCACGTAAACAGAATAATAAAAACTGCCTCTGCACAGACTCTATTGAATCACTATGACAACGGTAGTATGGATTCCAAACAATAGACGCATACTCCAAAATAGATCTAACAAGTGAAGTGTATAGCAGTCTAGTTATATAAGGATCAATGAATTCCCTAGCCCATCTTTTCACAAAACCAAGAACAGCCCGAGCCTTGCCAATCATCATACTAATATGATCAATAAAAGACAGTTTCATATCCAATAATACTCCCAAATCAAGAAATGTAGCCACAGTTTCCAAAGGGCAAGAATTAATCAGATAAGTGGGCGAAATCACGCCCCCGCGAGAGAAAACATGCATTTACATTTTTTTAAGTTAAGATCCATTAAATTAACTCTGCACCAAGTTACAAACAAATCAATATTCCGCTGAAGAACAGCCTGACCATGATCATCATCAAAAGTATAAAATAATTTAACGCTATCAGCATACATTAGAATATTACAATCAGAAATAGCACAAGGAAGATCATTAAGAAACAATAAAAACAGTAAAGGACCCAAATGGCTACCCTGCGGAACACCAGAAGTAACATATACAGTCTTAGACAATACATTCCTAAACAATATCCTCTGAGTCCTAAGGGAGAGGTAGGAGTCTAGCCAACGATGAATTTCGAATTTATTATCAAACACGTAAATTAGTGACTAGTTTTGAAGGGAAGATGTCCTCCTTTGAAGAGTACGCTACAGTTACTATGTACAGCCATCTTTACAAGGAAAGTCCCAGTAAATAATGTTTAGTAAACCTTCGAACTTATGTTTCCTTATAAGGACGGACTGTATGTTTTGTACGTTTGTTCTGGAGCTTGAACATGATCCTCTTCCTCTCATTTGTGGTTGTTACTGTACCTCTTGGGAACCCCTTTTTGTAATAATTGGTGTCATATGCTGAAGGCAGTACAATTTTTCATTTACTTATCAATTGTACCACTTGTTGACAGACATTGATAGTTATCTTTGATAAACTTATTGCCGGCAGGCCTTCGTTTTTATTTGCAACCGCAATGACAGTGGGGCAAGAGGCAGTAACAATTATTTTTTATATCATTTTATTATTCTCTTCATTTCTTGTCATTTCATTTGTTTTGTTTTGTTTTCCTCGCAGCTGTTTCATATTGTGAGGGACGTAGGCAAGGATAGAGACTCATACAATGACTGTGAATATGCTAGTGTTAGTGGCAAGGGGAGTGGGTGATTGTAGGTTCCTTCTTTTTTTTTGATTTCTTTCTTGATTTTTATTCTTTTATTGTTTCCCGAAAGCGTTTGTTTTGTTTTTTATTTGATTTTTCTTTTCCTTTTTTTCTGTAATTTGTTTTTGTTTTTATTGTTGCCATTTATTGTTGCTGCTGTTGTTGTTGTTGTCCATATTATATTATTGTCTTGGCTTTAAGTCGTTGTTTTGATGTTTATGGAACGTTTTGTCTGAACAACGCGCCATTGAATGATGCCACACAGATTTCTTTTTCATTGTCCTGCTGCTGCTGCTGCTGCTGCTGATGTTGTTGCTGTTGATTTTTCTTTCGTTTTCTTTGTTTTTCCTGTGTTACAATTTGGCTTAGAAAAATTGAGTTTCGAAGGCAACCATGAGACTTATGAGAGCAGCTAACAAACGGATTGACTAAATGACTGGCCAGGCCAACTGACTCAACTAAACGGCTGGCTTACTAGCTGGCTGGCTTACTAGCTGGCTGGTTGTCTGTCTGGCTGATTGTTGGCTTTATTTGACAGCGCAATTGTTATTATTTTTTTTTTAGCAACAAAAGTTAACACAACGGGCGTGGGCGTGGGTGGTACAGTATGTTGAGCAATTTGTGGCACAACACAAATAAATTGTCCATATTGTGGTCGTGTTCGCCTTTAAACGTAAATGAAAGATTTAACAATACAAACACGCACACACACACACACTCTCTCTCCCATCTCTGTCACACACACACACACTTACACAGGCATATTTAAGCACGACTACATATTGTTTAAGAAAACCCGAAAAATACGACTGGCTTTGACGTTGAGTATGTTTGTTAAGGAAAATAGTGAATGGGTTTTGTTCCTCTGTGTGTGTGTGTGTGCGAGTATACAACTACGTAGGAGACGAACGAATGAACGAACGAACGATTATAATAAAAATGTGATGTGTACGATGACTTAAACTCATTGAAATGAATTGAAATGAAATGAATGGCGTTGAAAGTAATGATTATGGCCCAGTATTGTCAAAATTTGGGTTGATACCGATGCTGCTGCTACTGATACAAGTGTTGCTGCTACTAGTATTGCTGTAGTTTATAACCATAATGATGATGTAGAGGACATGACTGTTGATGATCATAATGGCTGGTTAGTGTTAAGATGGTTGACGGAGATTATATGTATGTGTGACTGAAATGGTTTTATTTTCTTCAATTGCAGCTTTGAATTGTTGTCATTTGCAACATCATTATCTCGTTTTAAAAACACATCATCATCACCATCACCAACATTGCCATCATCAAAGTTTACAGGCATTTGGTAAACGATGGTTGTGTATTGTGCCTTTTACTTTCATTTCTTGTTGTTGTTGCTGTTGCTGGTGTTGTTGTTGTAGTCGGTTTTATTACTTCCGTTTAACATTTATTATAAACAGAAGCCGTCGTTCACCAAAGGCAAAGTGAACAAAGTTAACAAAAATTTAACTCATCCGGGCCATAAAGTCTGCGGAACATTCTGGCTGTATATGACCTTTTAAACGATTCCCTACTTGTGTGGAGAAAAAAATTCAGAATTAGGCAAGAGGCCAAGAGCATAAGGATGTTCCTCTCTTCCGCATAGGAAGCATAGCGCCTAAGCAAATACATTACATTACCTTTTACTTGAAGTGAGAGACTTCAGTTAATTATCTCGAAGAGTATACTGTTACGTTTTTATCTTTAAAAACGTTTAAAATATGAGCTCATAGCTTCAAAATCAAATAAACAAGTTCTGTCTGCCACTGTTCACAACTTGATGTAAACAACAACAATTGCTTTGTTTGTTATTACTCTGTTTACACCTTTTACATAAACAGTAACTATTACTAGACAATTGTTCGACTGATCATTGTAAGGGAGATGTTTAAACCGCAATTACTCTCTTCAAACACACCGCGTCTTCACACAAGACTGACAGAACTGACAGAAGTACATATATCAAGTATTTGGCAGGGACTTACTCTTACTGTCACCGAAAAACATAATGAAGTTCATCAAGGCAGAGATGCTCTATAGAGATAAAGGAGTTTACAAAAGATCGTACAGCCTGAACGGCAATAGTAAGATTGCAGCGAGCTGAGTTCGACAATTCGCATTGGCACGGAGCAACTGATTTAATGCAGCTTCTCGAAATGAGCTGCTGAAGTTCCCCATAGCAACGTCCTACTATTGCCTGTTGTGCTTTTATTCGTGGGCCCAGATAGATTACATATGTAGCAAATTACATTTGCTATCATCTTGTATTCTTCTCAGAGTGATCCTTGGTCACTACTTGCGCTCAATAAAGTGTCTCCTCTTTGTGACCTTGTTTAGCAAGTCTTCTTTCAACCCCTTACTAAGGCTGTTGGAAATCAAAAATGTATCTGAAAAAGGGTATTTATATTAGAGCTTCGCCTTGGGGTCTGCTTGAAAAGTTCCAAGAGAAGTGTAGGAGCTTGTGGAGCCAACCACTATTATTTCGCCTTTTGCCGCCTGCTCATAAGTGAGAGTAAATTGAGTCAAGGAGACTTGATGTGAGTTTTTTTCTTTTTTTGTTTCATTGTGTTGCTGTATGTATTCCCTACTCCCATACCTTGTTTGCGGTTAAGGCCAGCACACAACAACAACAATGACCAAATGAAAGAAAGATTTATGAGTTCATTTATTGAAGTGGTTACGTTACCCAACCAGTAGATCTTTATTTTATGGACTACAGCCACTAGAGGCATAAATATTGCTGTGCTGTGCTGTATTGCGTTGTGTTGTGCTTTCTACTCTGTTGCTCTAGTTTTATTATGTTGCAAGCCACATGGCCACCGCATAGATTTATTCCAGAGATTAACTCTTCATTTCAAATTAAATGTCAAGGGTAAACGAAAACGGCATTTAGATTATGGTTAAGACCACACACTAATACAGACATTTCATGCAACACACAATCAGCAACAATGAAAACAAAAACAACAAAAACAAAAAACATTTTTAATTAAATAGGAAAAGCAGAGAGTCAGAGCAAGAGCGATGGGAGTACAAATTATTTTCTTTTTGGTTTTTTATTCCAGGTCTATAGCATGTCTACACCCAAGTCAAGTCGTGGCAATAACAGCATCTTTGGTGGCGCCAGTTCAGCGGGTGCTAGTAGCGGTGATCCCAAGGAGAAGATGCGCCGCATACCCAATGTCCAGCCAGGCACTTTGGAATGCGAACAATTGGTCAAGGAAGGCACTTATGGACGCATATATGCCGGCAAATTGGGCGACTCCTGTGATGTCCTTATAAAAACTGTGGTGGATGGTGCCTCTCTGACACAAGTGGCCTGCTTGCTGCAAGATGCCTCCATGTTAATTGGTGTGGGTCATCAAAATGTCATGGCACCCATGTTGGCCAATACAGAGCTGCCTGGACCGCCAGAAATAGCATATCCTTATCCCTGTAAAGGGAATTTGAAAATGTAAGAGCATGTCTGCATACAAGCATTAAAAATTTCAGGATTTTAATATGCACCCCCCCCCCCTCTTCCCGTTTATAGATTCCTACAAAAGTCACGTGAAATGAATAGTTCGCTTAGCACTCGTCAATTGGTGGAGTTTGGTTTGCATGTGACTAAAGGCTTGGCCCATTTACATTCGGTGGGCATTATACACAAAGATATTGCCACCAGGAATTGTTAGTAAGTACTACTCTAGCCTCAGCATTAAAACTTTTATTCTAACAAAAACCATTTTTTCTCCCTCTTTTTTCCCCTCCTTTTCTTCTTCTTTTCTATTAGCTTGGATTCCGATTCATATGTCAAGATCTGTGATAATGCATTGTCACGTGATCTATTTCCCGATGACTATCACTGTTTGTGCGACAATGAAAATCGTCCCTTAAAATGGATGGCCTTGGAATCTTTGCAACAGAAGAATTTCTACAATCAATACAGTGATGTATGGAGTCTGGGTGTGTTATTTTGGGAATTAGCCACTCTGGCCATGACACCGTTCGAGGAAGTGGACATTTTCGAATTGACACCCTATTTGAGTGATGGTTTTCGCCTATCGCAGCCCATTAACTGTCCTGATGAATTGTAAGTGTGTGAAGAAATTCTTTATTTGAAATTCAAAACATAATGAAAATGAAATGAAAAATTCAATCGAATTGCCTCTGAGAAGCACATAGCTTCCACTAAGCATTTCTATCCTACAAGACCTACTGCCGTGTTTGTTTTTGTGCGCTTTCTTATGTAATCCTGCTTCACCCGAAAAATGGAAGTTATCGATAAATGCAAGTCATCGATAAATGTAAGTTATCGGCTAATACAAGTTATCGATAAGTGGAAGTTATTGATAAATAGAAGTTATTGATAAAAGGAAGTTATCGATAGGTGTAAGTCATCGATAAGTGCAAGTTATCGATAGGTGTAAGTCATCGATAAGTGCAAGTTATCGATAAGTGCAAGTCATCGATAAATGCAAATTATCGATAAATGCAAAATATCGATAAATGCAAGTTATCGGTAAATGCAAATCATCGATAACTGCAAGTCATTGACAAATGCAAGTTATGGATAAGTGCAAGTCATCGAGAAGTGTAAGTCATTGATAAATACAAGTCATTAATGCATTTTGTATAGAAAATGCAAGTCACCGATCTTGATCTTTGTAAGAGCCATTTAAGCTCCAAGTCCTACCATTGACAAGCAAAGGCGATAGTGGATAGACATGATGGACTCCGCCATTCAGACTTCATAGACCGTTTTTTTAAATCCTTATACTCAATGCGGCAGATTACGTTGCTATGGAGGAATACAATATGAATCGGTCTGGAATTTCCCTGTAGCAAAGTGCACTCCATATGGCAAAATGTTGCAGAGTGTTGACGTAATGAAAATCGTCACTCTACCGTTTGTTCCTTGTTTATGCGCGGGCTGTTGTGCTCAATACCAGGCTTTTCTGAACAAAAACCAGCTTATTCACTACGAAAGTCATTGGCGGGAGTATATCCCGATATTCCGCAAGTTATCTACGTTTGAGCCGTCTCTACGCTTTCCATTGTCCTATCAGTATAGCCGAGCCGCCTCCATTGTGCGTTTAATTCGCTTAAGTATTGCAAACAGGGAAGCTACAGGATGACATAAAGCAGATTCTAGAAATTATGCTAAAATAACATACAGGATCTCCTTAAGAGATACCTCCACTTATCCTAGTGCATAGTACAGGATCCAAAGGATGTACCACCTAATCTAACCAAGAAATTGGTTTACTGTAGTAGGTGCTAGACACCTAGACCTTAGTGAATTATGTGATTTTTAATGATGCTAGAATGACAGGGTTACCATCTATTCACTTGTTGAGGAGAGAACTGAACTGAAATCTTGTTTTAATTTTCCGTTGTTGAATTTATTTCCAAACTTTTCCAATTTTTATGACAATTTCTTTATAATTTCTTTGTTTTTCTTTGTTCTTGCTTTACAGTTTCACCGTCATGTCCTGTTGTTGGCTGGTGGATCCTAAGCAACGACCGTCCTTTCCACAACTAATTGCATATTTACAGGACTTTTATGAGGACTTAAGCATGTACATATAAATCTAACAACAACAACGATGCCATCATCATCATCAACATCTCATTTTCATTCTTTTCGCCGTTATTTTGTTTTGTAAATTTGAAACTTTGACAGCAACAACAACAACAACAAAAATCTTTATTGTGAGTAAAAAAAAAACGAACAACAGGAGGACAATTTTTTAAAGTTTTTAGTTCAGAGAGGGTTTTTGTAAAAAAAAATATAAAAAAACAAGAAATTTTATTGTTGTTGGGCGTTCGCCATATAAAAAAGGAGCTGAAAACTTAAAATCCTCCTTGTTTCTTAGAATTAAAAAAAAAGAAAGAGAAAGTAGGAGAAGGAAATAAAAAGGAATAAAACTTAGAAAATAAAACAAAACGAATTAATTAAGAAACAAAAGGACAACAAAAGACAAAACAACGTAAAAGATAACAGAAAAAGCTGCAAAAGGAAACATTAAATTACACAAAAAAAAACAAGAAGAAAAGAAGGAAACCAAATAGATGGAAATGTTTTTTGTATGTGTATGTGTAAGTATTTAAGTGTATATGAGTGTGTGTATATTATTATTACAATGATAATTACGATGATTATTATTATTATTGTGATTATTATTAATAAATTAATTAGTAGAAGTAGTTAGAATATGTAAATATTTATTTTGAAAATTAAAACTAAAAACAGAATAAAACAAATACAAACTACAACTGAAAAACTGAGTGTAAAAATAGAAAACGACGGACGAAACTGATGAGAAAAATTTTAATTAAAAAATAATAAAAAAAAAACTAATTACGATTGTTAAAAGTGCAAAATTAAATTTATAAAATAAAGAAAGAAACTTTTAAATGGGTAGTCAAATATAAAACAAAACAAAAACACAAAATTAAAAAATAATTATTAAAAAAATTAAATTTAAAAGAAAAACACAATTAAATGCAAGCATAAAACAATACAGTAAAGTTTCTAAAGGGTGTTTTTATAGAGGTATAGAACTTTAAGTTGCAATAAAGCAACGATGGATTATTCGATTGACATGAATTTTATTTATCCGAAAGATAATCTTGTGGCATTACATTTTAAATATGATTTCTGGCATATGACCGCCACGGCTGGCGCGGATGTAGTCCAATCTGGATGTCCAATTTTCGATGACTTTTTCCAACATTTGTGGCCGTATATCGGCAATAACACGGCGAATGTTGTCTTCCAAATGGTCAAGCGTTTGTGGCTTTACCGCATAGACCAATGACTTTACATAGCCCCACAGAAAGTAGTCTAGCGGTGTTAAATCACAAGATCTTGGAGGCCAATTCACAGGTCCAAAACGTGAAATTAGGCGGTCACCACGTCATCACGTGTCTTTCAATAAATCTATTGTGGCCCGAGCTGTGTGACATGTTGCGCCGTCTTGTTGAAACCACATCTCCTGGACATCATGGTTATTCAATTCAGGAATGAAAAAGTTAGTAATCATGGCTCTATACCGATCACCATTGACTGTAACGTTCTGGCCACAATCGTTTTTGAAAAAGTACGGACCAATGATTCCACCAGCCCATAAAGCGCACCAAACAGTCAGTTTTTCTGGATGTAACGGTGTTTCCACATACACTTGAGGATTCACCTTCACTCCAAATGCGGCAGTTTTGTTTGTTGACGTAGCCATTCAACCAGAAGTGCGCTTCATCGCTAAACAAAATTCGCTAATGAAAATCGGAAACAACGGTAATCTCGTTGTGGGCCCATTCGACGAATCTACGCCTTACTTGATGATCGTTTGGCTTCAATTCTTGCACGAGTTGGATTTTGTAAGCACGCAAACCAAGATCCTTCCGCAAAATCTTCCATAAAGTGGATGGACACAGATCCAATTCCTGTGCTCGATGGCGGATGGACTCCTTCGGGGGTCTTCCTCAATGCTACGCTCTACAGCAGCAATAGCGTCTTCTGTACGCACCGTACAGCGTCTCTGGGGATGCGAGTTATCAATAAGAGTAAACGTGGTGCGAAAACGTTCCATGGTTAATCGAATTAACTGCTCTGATTAACGATTTTGTCGACGATAAAATGGACGTAGTGCGCGATACGTTTTCCGCACAGAACCATTATTTTCGAAACAAAAGTGCACTATTTGCAAGCGTTGTTCAGGCGTGAGTCTATTCATGTTGAATTGCCAAACCAAACTGAGCCATCTTGAAAAGTAATGCCAACTTAAAGTTCTATACTTCTATAAAAAACACCCTTTATGTGTGTGAAGATAAATTCGAGTTTGAAAATCCAAGACGCAATCCATATATTTTAGCAGCGCCACATTTGGCGTTAACAGAACAAAATTTACAATTAACAGAGCACTATTAACTGTTTAACAGTATCCATCTAAACAAGCCCACTTCTTTAGGAGCTAATTTTGAGAAACTCTAGATCTATAAGTACCATACTATATGCAAAGGAACAATAGTGCAACATAGTCCCATATAAAGTCGTGTAGTATTGAGAAAATTGGCTTTGCAAATATCAATTTTTTGCTTGAAAATTCTCTAGAAGATCAATGGCCATTTTGGAACATATAAAAAATAGAACACCATACAGACTATATGCAAATGGTAGAATAGAGGGTCCTCTTTCGAACCGTGGTAGTGAGATATGTAGTTGGAATAATTCCGTCCTCCATCCCCACTAACCATCCTTCACATTTCAATACTTTTGTTCACAAATAATAATGATCATAATAGGGATAATACTTTATGTATTAATCTACTATTGTCACTGTTAAACAGTTAACAGTGCTCTGTTAACAGCAAAGTTTACCTTGTTAGAGACAAGAAGTGGCGCTGCTAAATGTATGGGTTTGCGTCTTTGGTTTTTAAATTCGAATTTATCTTTACGTACATAAAGTTGCGATATAATGAACTTCGAATATAGTCCACTAAGCAATGATGGCATTATCATGAACTTTGTATGGAATCTATGAACAAAGTAAAAATGCCCTTAAATAGTGAACATTTTTAACATTTTTTTTTCGTTTTGTTCTGTTTGGTACATGATGAGTTAATCTGAAGAATCGCCTTTAATTTGAATTAATTCATACATTATTTCACTAAAACCTGGAATCCCAATTCTTTTTAAAGCTTTTTTACCAAAAAAAATTCACAGAATAGTGCCAGAAAATTCACATTATCGTGGTTTTACTGTATTTAAAAATAAAAATTTAAATAAAAACTCAAAAGAAACACGAAATAATTTATTTTAGAAAAAAACAAAAACAAACACATTTTAATAAAATTTAATTTAATTTAAACATTTTTATTTTAAAGAAAATACAATAACAACAACAACACTTACCAAAACAAACAAGACTAATTATAAAAAAAAAATATTAAAAAAAAACGATTCAATTGAAAAGAAATCAAAGATAAAAACAAACAAATATGTACATATGTACTCTTGAATGATATTAAATTTGAAAGAAAGAAAAAAAAGAAATATATTTTAAGAATTTAGGTTAGTTTAAATTAAAATTGGAAAAAAGAAAAAATCGAAATTTCAAAAGAAATTATTAAAGAAACAAAAAAGAAAGAAATCCTTCTGATATTTTAAATATTTAAACAAGCAAAATACAAACAAAATTGAAACAAATCTAGTCCAAGAATCAATAAATTAAGAAACGAATCAATGTTATCCAGAGTCTATATAAATAATTGAAGACACTTTTTGATTTCTTTTATAACCACCACCACCACCACTCTCCCTATATCACCACCACCCCCATCTATCCACTATCATTAAAAATAGTAAAAATAATCAACAAAGAAATCTTCGAATCGAATGAATATACATACACATGGAGATGGTCATTAAGAAGAAAGCACAATGGGCTGAAAGTATGAAAAATGTGTGAAGAAAAAATTTAAGTTTGAAAAGCAAATTGTACTTTACAGGAAGAACAGAACAGATCAAAGTACTTTATAATTAAAAATAAGGACAGGCAAATGATACTTTTTTGTTTAAGCACTTAAAAACAAAAAACTTAAACGAGTGATATGTTTAGATTGGCTTAAGATTGAAAAGCTGACGAAGACCGAAGAAACAGCAACCGAAACTCAAAAACTGTAGTCGAACTAGCCAGCATTGCTGTAAACTTGAAACGGCCCCAAACAACAATCAAAACTCGAAAACTGAATCCAAAGTAGCCATATATTGCTATAAATTAGAGATAAGTAAGGGCAACAACCCCAAGTGAGTGTTTGGAGACCCGCCCCGCCCCTTAGGTTCATATTGAGAGGTCATCAAGCATCTTTTTTACAACCTAAGTACCTTGATTAGCATAAGTTCAACAGCAATATCATACATACATAATTGCTCATTACAACCCTTCAGTCAGGATTAGAACCTAGCTTCTCATTTAAAGTCAACTCCGAAGGTTTGATGTTTGAGAAACTTTTCATGACAATTTTATTTCGTTCGCAGAGTTTTTGCCAGAAATTTGCTGAGAGGAAGTCGCCGAAGAAATATTTTTTTCGGATTTCGTTGTGATGGAGATGTCCGACAGGGGGTTTTATTAGTGGGTTCACGTCTAGTAAGCCAGCACACTACCTACTAGACCTGTATGTGTACAGGGCAAAAACAGCTCATTCGGAACGTAACAAAACGTAAAAGCCCCGTTTAGTCAAACGTCGATGGAATGCAATGTGACATATGCATGTACGTTTGTTTTTAGCATATGAATAGCAAAGTAAATGCTTACCGGAATTACACTACGGTTCGGCAAGCGGTTTCATTGCTTTTCGTATTCTAAAAGCGAACGTACATATGTCTCGTGAACGTTTGGCTAACCGGGGCTAAAAAAAGGCTAATTCTGCTTTAGCTGAATTGAACGTGTTGCTAATGTAACAATAAAAAAGTACTGAAAGCGTAGCGAGGGTACTGCGGTATTTTTGAAATGAAAAAGTACTGAAAAAAGTACAAAAGTACCGAATTTTTCAACACTGGCGTAATCCCAGCCTTTCAATATGATCTGAATAATTTTCTTATGATACCGTGCCACTGTGCAAGTTTACCTTAAATTTTAATACAAACAAACAAATAAAAACTCTCACTCACTCTCTCTTCCTCTCTTTCCGTTATTTTCTTGTGCCGTAGCCACAACAAATAATTTAACCTTTTGAAACTCTCTTAATCAGTGTCAATCTCTCTGTTTGTATTTGCATTTGTATTTTGGTTTTGTTTTAATTTATTGATTTACATGCACACATACATACATGCATATATATTTATGGTATGGGTTGTGTGTATGTGTGTGTGTGTGTTTATTTTGTTTTTTTATGTTTTCAAAGATTCAATAACAAAAACAAAACCCTTACACAAGCGGAATGCAATTCTCTTTCTTTCAATATTTGTTCGCACTGCTGAAGCTCTCTCTGTTGTCCTCTCTCCCCGACTAACTGTGTTTGCTTTCTAATGGCTGTATGTGTATGCGTGTGTGTATTCAATATGTTTTATTATAATTTTAATTGTAAATATCAGTGTATATGTATGTAAATGTATGTAAATGTATGTAAATGTCTCGAGTGTGGCTACACTATGACTGAAGCCGCATTTAAAACCAACAAATTGTGATTCTTATAAAACAGTATGGAAGTAAAATTAAATTAAATTACAAACTAAATTAGAGAAAAAAAAATAATACAACTACAACAACAATAATAATTGAACAGAGCATGTAAAATTTAAAATTTCAACACACAATTAAAATTGCAAATTAACTGTTTTTAATCAAATTACCACTCCTACCTACGCTAATAAATACTAATACAACAACAACAACAACTACTACTATTACTACTATTATAATTACTATAATGAAACAACAACAAATTAAATTAAATTAGAAAACAAATAGAAAATGTTTGTAATTCTTAAGCAAACACAAAAAAAATGTAAAAAGAAAATCAAATATTTTCTGTCTCTTTCATTCATTCACTTTGTTTTTCTTTTCAATTACACCACTATCTTTATATATGTATGTACGTCTTTTAACCACAAATGCATACATACATACATATGTATGTATGTCCATACTAAACAGTATGTATGTATCAGAGATCAGCAATGAATCGTTTTTTTGCTACTCATATAAGCACTCATGAAATTTTGAATATAAGTGAGTCAACAATATTGAAATTTGAGTAGTACTCTGATTCATTCATACTCACTACAACGTTGACTTATAAGTACAGGTTGCAATGAGTATGGTGCGTACAACGTTGACATCAAACTCATACCATTCGAAATACGTTTGATTTATAAGCCTACTCATTTAGATTCATAACTTTTGAAAAATACTTTTTTTTATACTTATAAATGATTCGAGTGACTCGATTCATTCATCAACGTTTACAGTCTTAGACACATAAAAAGACACATAAGCAAAAAAGACAGAGCAGCAGCAAGCAGAGCAAACACACAACCTTGTAGTGAGTATTTTATTGTTCGTACGCGATTCATACTTATTTTGTGCTTCGTGTATATGTTGAGTTATGGAGAGTCGAAATCAACAACATCATTCATACGTGTTGTTAAGTATGAATACGATGAGTATATTTTAAACTTTGAATAAGAGTAAAGGAGGTTCCATGATATTAATATAGGGTGTTTTTTATAGAGGTATAGAACTTTAAGTTGCAATAAAACAACGATGGATTATTCGATTGACATGAATTTTATTTATCCGAAAGATAATCTTGTGGCATTACATTTTAAATATGATTTCTGGCATATGACCGCCACGGCTGGCTCGGATGTAGTCCAATCTGGACGTCCAATTTTCGATGACTTTTTCCAACATTTGTGGCCGTATATCGGCAATAACACGGCGAATGTTGTCTTTCAAATGGTCAAGCGTTTGTGGCTTTACCGCATAGATCAATGACTTTACATAGCCCCACAGAAAGTAGTCTAGCGGTGTTAAATCACAAGATCTTGGAGGCCAATTCACAGGTCCAAAACATGAAATTAGGCGGTCACCAAACGTGTCTTTCAATAAATCTATTGTGGCACGAGCTGTGTGACATGTTGCGCCTTCTTGTTGAAATCACATCTCCTGGACATCATGGTTATTCAATTCAGGAATGAAAAAGTTAGTAATCATGGCTCTATACCGATCACCATCGACTGTAAGGTTCTTCCTCAATGCTACGCTCTACAGCAACAATAGCTTCTTCTGTACGCACCGTACAGCGTCTCTGGGGATGCGAGTTATCAATAAGAGTAAACGCGGTGCGAAAACGTTCCATGGTTAATCGAATTAACTGCTCTGATGGACGATTTTGTCGACGATAAAATGTACGTAGTGCGCGATACGTTTTCCGCACAGAACCATTATTTTCGAAATAAAATTGCACTATTTGCAAGCGTTGTTCAGGCGTGAGTCTATTCATGATGAATTGCCAAACCAAACTGAGAATAAATCACTTGACAGCTGTTAAATCGGTCGCCATCTGGAAAAGTAATGCCAACTTAAAGTTCTATACCTCTATAAAAAACACCCTTTATAAGTATCAATGCGTATAAATATCAGAAATTATGAGTATGATTCGATTCTACTCATCTTTTTGAATACTCATTCCTGATCTCTGGTATGAATGTATGTACATATGTATGTATGCATGTATTAAATTATACTAATAAATCTATATTTACAATAACAAATTATATGTATTGATATGTGTATAATAATAAAATCCTTTTTTCCTTCTTTAACTCCCTCTCACACTCCCCTCTCTCTATGTGTGTTTATATATATGTGTGTCTGTGTAAAAAAAATGTTAATGTTGTCTCCTTAAGAAATAAAATCCATATGTAAACATAAATAAATTAATTATGAAAGCAAAAAGATACAAAATAAAGAAAAAACAAAACGAGTTAAAATACAAGCTGAAGAAGAAGAAGAAAATAATACAGTATTGTATAAAAATAAACACTCACTTTGGGTTTCCATCAAATTTTAAACTTGAAAACCTGAAAAGAAATGAAAAAAAAAAAATATAAAAAATATTGAAATGAAACTGTTAAATGTGATTAAATTGTTTATAATTTTTTTGTAAAGTTTATTTAAATCAACAAAAGAAAATTAAATTAATAAAAATGTATATTTATAAATATTAAAAAAAGAAAAACAAAAACAAAAAAGAAAAAAAAAATTAAACAAAAAAGAAATTTAAGAAAGCTGCAAGAGGAATGAAAAGAAGAAGAAGAAGCTCAGTTAAAATTAAATTTAAAATAAAAAGGAAAAAGTAAACCATAGGCGAATTACAAATAGAAGAGTGTCAACGTTTCTAGCAACCATAAATAAAGGTTTAGATTTGTTTCAAATCCTATGTCCGTGGATGACCAGAGATGGTTCCTCTCAGGTGGTTCCTTCTCAAGTGAATGACTATGAAAGAGAAGATTTTTTCTCCCTTGTCATTACAGCCTCTGCAGAAATCGTTGTAAGGTCTTTCCAGCCTCTTCTGAAGTCGTTGTAAGATATATCCAGCCTCCACACAAGTGTATCCAGAGGCCAGTGTCGCATTATAACAACCACGAGGTTCCGAAAATAAACTCCCGTTGGGTTCAATTCAATAGTCCGAAGGTTTAACAGTGTAGAAGACTAAAGTCTCTCTAATCGGCTAAATTAGCTACTCCGTGATATCCCAGTTAAAGAATAGGAACCGTTTAGTCCAAATAATTAGCTCTGTAAACAGCAAATTCCGTCTTCATATAGTGCCTAAGCATTTCATTTCATTCATTAAAGGCAGAGACTGCCTCAGGCCCAATAAGGAGCACATTAAGCCGTGTTTCGTTAATTAGTCCATCATCTCCCAACCTACAGAGCTCTTAGATCTTGAAATGCAGCCCCAATGTCATACCATTTATGTGTCGCCAATGTGTCGATAAGTTCCAAGCACTTATATTCCATTTTTGAACTGATAATGGTCGACAGATGCACTTCTAGGCACGTCTTTTAAATGTATGGAATGTTTCCCCGGAAAATTGTGTTTCCTTCCACCATCTATCGCTATGTCTAATTGAGGTTCATCGGTATACCTTCTATCTTGGGCCAATCTTGATAGAGTTGGGTCTCTACGTTCAACCGAACAGTCAAAAATTTCTGAAGAAAACTCTTGCTGTCATGGCATCACTGTGGAGAATGAAACTGTATAGAAAAACCCTCTAGACCTGAAACGTTCCCTAATGTCAGCATTAGGAGTCAGAAGTCTTTTCATTACCCTATGTAAAAGCATAGATGGTTCGCTACAGTTCACCAAAAAAATGCCTTCACAACTTCAAAGAGGTATCGTAGTAGAATCACGTCTTTGAATCCAAGTGGAAATTGAAAATCTACAAATATACGTGTCCTGTTCATCATAACCTAAAACTATATGATTTCCTTGAATTTTCAATAATAAAACAGAGAGCCAGTTACATAAAAATTTTAAATAAATTTCCTTTACAATTCGATTTGCCTTTATGTATATGCCTTTTACATACAATCACCTACAGGAACCGTTTAAAATAATTAAAATTTGAATCATTTCTGTATTGCATTTCGTCGTTTTAACGCTTCTATTGTAATTCGCCCATGCATGTCTTACGAAAACACAAATTTCTATTGACTGCCACTTTTCAAGTTGCTCCTCACTAAGCTGATCTCTTTCACTCTTTTTTAAAACCCAATATTTTAAGAATAAATTTTTTTATCTCTCACTCACTCAATCACTCACTAAATCTACTCTCTCTCTCTTTCTCTAGCACATCTAAATGTCCCTCCTCTACCCTTTTAAATGAATCATTAAAGCCCTCCATAAATGTTTAAATAATGTAATGACAAACAACATAATTATTCTATTATTGTCTTAAATGTAATTGTGAACAAATTCCTATAAACAACAAAAACAACAACAAATTATATTAATTTATAAGCAAAGTAATGACAAAAAAACTGATCAAATCAAATTTTTAATTTTTAATTTCGATTATGAAAACCAGCAGAGAAACAAATTTGATCAAAAAAAAAAAAAAAACAATGAAAAAAATAATGAAAATTTAATTAAAATGTATTTAATTAACAATAATAATAAATAAATAAATAAATAAATATTAAATTAAAACAATTTAAAAAAACAACAACAACAAGAAAAAAAATGAAAATAATAAAAAAATATTGAAAAAAAAAACAGAAATCACAGCGTCATTAAATGAAAACAAAAATGTTTGTTTCGTCTTTTATTTCATTTTATAAATGCAGTTACGTGTGACTGTGTATTGTAATGGCGTAAGTACAGGCGAAAGTAAACACACACACAGCGTATGTATGGATGTGCATGTGTTGTTTAATTAGTTGGGGGGGCAAAAAAATAAAAACGAAAACGAGAAAAAAAAGAACGAATAATGGCAACAACGACATCAACAACAGCAGCCGAAGCATATCAAATGTTTACAAAAGTTTTTAAATTACTCTCTATAGAGAGAGTGTGTATGTGTGTGTAAGTATGAGGTATATATATGTGTAAGTATAATTATAATACAGAGCTATCCATATATTGGTTACAATTGACAAGTGGATCGGTGGGAAAATTTATTTTTAAAATTTTCTGATATTTTTAAGACAACTGACATCGCGAACTGATCAAATATCACCAGCATATACTCGCCCTGTGGATAGGGAAAAGTCTTGAAGAGCTAAACATGGATGCAGTATATGCACAGTACCTGAACCGTCGTTCTAGGGGTATATTCCGTCAATCTCCAGTATTCGCCAGTTTTATACTGACATTACCGTGTGAGCGGTCACCTATCGCCATCTCTAGGCAATCTTTCAATATTTTTCGAATGCGATATTGATGCGCGGCCACTTTTAGCTCATTAGGGGAGGATTATGGTGATAAAAATCGACATACTATGCCTGGAAAATTATAAAGAAATAGAAAGAGATTGAAAGCCTTAGAGATGGGATCAGACCTATGCATCTATACGATGTACGCACTGCCAATAATATCGCTGATCTTTTGACAATGGGTTGCAGGTAATTCGATTGTTATTCTCACAGGCAATTGGGCCAGTATTAAGGCTTATTATGGCGTGGTTTGCATTTGAATTCGCACTTGCAACTATATAAACTCCAACTTATGCTACAATTAAGGCCAGCTAACCATTTGCAAAGTCTTAGACATGCTTATACGGTACTAATTGATATGCTGATAAGTCATCGTAGTCTACTTACTAGACAAGACTTATTAGACGAGATGGTTCAATCTCCGGCTCAGACATATCGACCTAAACGAAATATTGCCGACTACCTCTCAGCTATCTTCCGGTATGAAATCTACATCGTTTCTGGCATTACTCTCAATTGTGCTCTGTTAGCCAACGAGGCTAACATTAATTGATATGGGTTTAATCACTAAATTCATTACACGTTCTGACTTATGTTCATGTTTTAAAAACGAAGCTGTGTTAGTTAGTTTGAGACCCCCCACTATGTATGTATGTATGGCAAGCTCAAGGGAGTTTTTATTTAACAACTCTCAAGCACAACTTTCCTATAAGGGCCCCGGAGATCTCAGAATTTATTGTGGAATACCGGAAAAAGTAACTCAGGCATCACTCAGTCACGTTTTAATGAAAAGGATTTTCAAAATTCTCTATGACCGTATAGTATCCCAGACTATTTTTTGGCCTGCAATTAAAGATTATGAACTGGACGGTATTTGGTTCCAATAAGACCCGAACAGTTTTGACGTTAATGCATGAGAAATTTTGAGTCGTATATGTACGTATTACCCATAATATATGTACATACATACATACATACATAATTGGTCATTAAAACCCTTTAGCTAGGATTACGACCTAGCTTTCCACAAAATCTATGTTGTGTTTGCAAATTTTCCATAAATGGAGGGACCTAAAATTTAAAGCCTGCTTAGACCGACATATTTTTGAGAAACTTTTTATTGCAATTTTATTTACTCGCGCAGAGTTTGTGGCAGAAATCTGCTGAGAAGAAAACGCCAAAGAAATATTTATTCATATTTATTTGGAGATGTCTGTCCTGGGGTTTGAACCGTGAAGCTAGACTACGGCGACTTCCACAATTCGTCTTGGCCATTAATATCATACAATTTGACGTAGTTAGACGCTCTTTTATGGAGCTACATCAAAGACCCTGTCTACGTGAATAATCTCCTAAAGTCGGAACATTTCTACATTTGCCAAGTTTTCACCGAAATACCACCCGAAACATGACAAAAAAAACTATCAAGGGTCAACTGCAGGCTGCAACCAATCCAATAGAGGTCACTTAAGGACTTCCAAGCATTTTAAAGAAAATAAAAGTTTCATGCAAATTCTAGCTCCATGTCCGGTTAACCCTTTTGAATGCATGTACACGTACATATGTGACAATGTAAGTAATGCATATGCATACATTAGTGTGTGTGCATGGCGTGTTAGTTTATTTTATAAACATTCATTATGTGTATTTTATTTCACAGGTATTTTGTTATTGTTTTTATTTGTAAACTTTTCTTGTTGTTTTATTTCTCTCTCATAAACTATAACCATAATTGTTGTTTTTTTTTGTTTTTTGTTTTTATTATACAAACGTGCTGCTGCTGCTGCTGTTGTTATTGTTAGTAAATATTTATGGTTATATAGTGGCCATACAAGAATAATAATAACAATAATAACGATAACAACAATAATAATGACAACAACAACATTAATATCATATTTTAACAAAAATTTAATTTTTTTTTTCAATTTTAATGATAAACAAATTACAATCACTTGCGTAACAAACTGTGAAAAACTGCGGCATTTATTTATGAGAGTGACAGAAAGAGTAAGAGAGAGAGTTTATAAAAATATTGACAGCAGGACACAAAAAAACACACACTAGAAACCAGAGGAAAACATGTGTAATACAGCAACAACAGTAATTACCAGCAAAAAAAAATATCATATAACCTGTAAATTATAAAATTCACAATAAAACAATGACAACAACAGTATTACCAACAACAACAAGAACAGCAATAACGGCAACACTTGCAAATACTCATAAAAAAAAAATACACCAACAAACACTAATGAAAACACGTAAACACGAAAATACGAACAAAAAACAAATTCCACTTGAGTAACAGATTGATTATTTACTCTCTGTGCACTCACTCACATGCATACATATACATGCACTTGTGCCATGTTTTTCTTTTTTTTCTCATAACAGTGTAGGGTGGCACACATACATATTTGCTTAATGATTACAATGTTACACAAATAATACAAAGAACAAAAAAAATTTTTGAAATTAAACGAATTTAAAATGGAAAATAATGCTGGGAAAAATGTTTTCTTTTATGATTTGAATTTGGAGGTTATGTTGAAGCTTAAGCTTTCATGATGTAGGTAAAGAGAGAAATGGCCAAGATTTAAAAGTTCAAAATTGTCAAGATATCGACTCCATTTGAGCCGTCGTAAAGCCTACCATCATGTTTAATAGACGGTGTGGAAATACTATAGACTGGGCAGTCAATTGTTGCAACCATCAGTGCACTGTTGTCCATGCTATCTAATATATATATATTTGCTATACTCCACTGGTTGCCCCACTCAATGAGTCTAAATGTAGTTAACTCCTGACCCAAACTGGCCTCAGATCCATCAAATGGTACCTTATAATTGTCACGATAGAAGATCTCATATTAGGATTTCAACAACTTTCGATGCAATGATCCGTAGCTTCACGGCATTGCCGTTGAGGCAACTCCAAACGCTGAACAGAGAAGCTTGTGTTATACACGTAAATAGTTCTGAGGTTAGACTTTCGTCCAAGACTGTATATTCCCGACAGTATATTCCCGACAAATGTCCTCATCCTACTGAAAGCGAAACAAAAATTTTCTGACCAACTCGGACAGCAAGACTACGATCAAGACCCCAACATCCGTTGTTATCTACGAATGACGGAAATTTCTCGGCGAAATTTAACTCTTACATAAATTTCAAGACATACATAGAACAGTCATCGGAATTAGCCGACTGGTAAGGAGCTTTACTCGCCAACATTTTACAGGGCATAGGTGTTCCTCCGATTGTCTCAGTTAAATTAGGTATTCTCTGATCGTTTTTCATTGAGCCTCAATTTCGTTCGTAGTAAGACTGCTGGAGTAATATGTATAAGATGAGGTGTGATCGTCTCCTTGCATTGAACAGTGTCGCCATTTACCATACTATTGTGGTTCTTACATGCCGTAGCCCTATTGAAAAATATGCCGATAGGCTTGACATTCAATCGAAGGTCTTCTGCAGCGATTGAACTTTCCAAATATGTAAAAGATTACATCAAAGGCGAGATTTATTTTGGAGTTGAAGAGGTTTCCTACGGGAAAGCTTTGACGGCTGAGTTCGGGAATAACTTTCACAGAGTGTCTGGCAGCTAACTTAGGCTCTGGGACGTAAATTACAGACACTTTGATAGACTCTTTGAAATAGCTGATCAAATTTTTTGACACACTAGAGTTGTGATGTGAGAAAATAGGTTGTAATTCTGGCTAAAGGGTTGCAATGAGCAATTAAGAAGAAGAAGATTATGGTACCACAACGGACCTAATATGTTCACGCGTTTCTGTATATGGGGACGTCACCTAGCCCAACATTAACTAAACTGTGGCCATCTTTAGGCTGATATTGCAAAAAACAAAAATGAGAAGAAACCTAAGGCCTCTATAATTTATTAAACGAAAATGCCTGTGTGGGTGGAGAAACTAATTTTAAATGTGATCCCCAGCTCTGTGGGTAAACATCAATAAACTGTTATAATGACATCAAATAATCAAAAAAAAAAAGAAAAGAATACAAAACGTTTTATTTAATATTTTAATATTAATAGCACTCGCACACACATCCTCATGCACATGCACATGTATGCATAGATACATACATACACATGTACATGTGTGCATACAAATAATTATTAATTTATTTTTATTTTTATGAAAATATAATCATTTTCCCATTTTTTTCTTGCTTTCTTTGTGTATAATTTTTAATTTTGAATTTTTTTTTTGTTTTTGTTTTTGTTTTTTTTGTTGTCAAACATTATTATTGTGTACATTGTTGCTGTTGTATGCTGTTATTGCTGTTGTTATTTGCACAAAATTCAACAATATTAACTGCTCGTGACAGCCTGGATACCACATGAATTGTTGCCTTTTAATTACGTGTCGTATTGCTTGTTATTATTGCTGCTACTGCTACTACGGCTCCCATGTAGCCATTGCTGCTATTGCCTGCAATAACTGTTCTCGTTGTTGCCATTTATTGTTGTTATGGCAGATACATAAACACACACACAGACGAAATTTGCTACGAATGCAGAGAGTACAGAGCAGAAAGAGTGTACCGAGAGCAGAAGAGTATGAACTCTATTGCAGTTATCATTCAACACATATCGACTGGTATGTGTGTATGTATGTATACAACAAGAGTTCCCCATCATATGGCAATAGTTTGTACAGGTTTTTGCGTACAAAAATTTTCAACTGCCAAAAATGGTTTGATGGTGGTGACGGACGTACGTGTACATTCGTTCAACGTCCACTTGATGGAGTAGAACCAAAGGCCATAACAAGGTAAAGCAATAACAACAACAACACCAACAAAAATATTTATATTTGCCTAGTGTACACACTGAATATGCATGCCAGTGTATGCTTATTTGATTGTATTTTTTTTTTGTTTTGTTTTTATTGCATGCGTGCATGTGTATGTGTGTGAGAGAGAGGGAGAGAAAGAGTTTACCCAATGAGATGACCATGATACGCTTGATGTTATATGATCCAACGTGATTAACGTTGCAAAAATGATTTTCGCATTTAAAACAATAACAAAAGAATGAAATGAACATGAACATGAACTAAGTATCTTACACACATACAGACAGTTGCCTAACCAGAGAGAGAGAGAGAGAACGAAAGTAATACAGAACCCACATTCCATCACATATTGCTTGATGGTCGTGAGATGGGTATTTAAACATTTTTAACAGTTTTTGTTTTGTGTTGAAATGTTGCCATTGCACAGAAAATAAAACACACACAAAAACATGACAGTATTAAAGAGAAAACAAAATGACACCAACTACTACTACTACTACTCTACAATACATATTCAATTCAAGTGCACTTGTGCTGTGCTGTGTTGTCTCTCTCTCTCGCTCTCTCTCTCCCTTGTTTTATTAAATATTTGCTTGTAAAACATATACAATAAATATATATATATAGAGTGAGAGTGTGTGTGTTTAGCATGTATAGAATGATAGAGATAGAAATGGACATTAAGTGGACAATAACACATGTACGACATCAATAATGTTTAACTAAGTACAGGAATACATACATATACTATACATGATTATATTACTCTTTTTCTATACTCTCCCCTCTCTCTCTCTCTGTGTAACACAATATATTGTTGTAGAAATAAATGCATAATACTTACACTTACATACATATGTATACATATCCTAATTGACAATTACACAATCATACGCATTTAGAGCCACCAATACAAATGCCAAATGCATTCATTCATTTGCATTATAATGTTTTTTTTTGTTTACATGTGTGTGTAGGTGTGCGTGGCTATGACTGAAAACAATTTTGTAAAATTTTGATTGTCATTTATTGTCGGTCTGTCCGTATGTCTGTCCGTCTGTCTGTTTGTAGATTTTTAGTTAAAATTTTTATGATTTCCTGTGTTTCTCGATTTTAATTTGCTCTCCTCTACTGACCTCTACCAATGAATTTTATTTTTCTCTTTTTATCTTCATTTGTTTCTGTTGTAATTACGTTACGTTATGCATGCTTAAATGTGTGAATATAGCAGAGTTGCATACAGTGGTGGTAAAAAAAAAAATTTCAAGAATGGCCGATATTCTTACTGTACAGATACATTCCCTTACACCACAAGTAAGGTATGTACTCATATAGCCCATCTGTTTAGCATACATTAATACATACACACATAATTGGTTATTACAACCCTTTAAACAAGATTATGACGTAGTTTCTCACACCACATATATTGTGTGTGTGTTAATTTTATCTAATACAGTAGTTTTGACTTACCTGCACAACTAACTTATGCAAGAATGTTTGTGCAGATAAGTCAAAAATGCAGCTAAATTAAATTTTTTACTTTAATTATAGATTACACTCTCAAAATTTTTGTGCAGGTAAAGGCAATGCGCACGTAAATAAAAGGCAGCTAAATCAAAACTACTGTATAAGCCTAAAGATGGCCATAGATTAGGTAAGGTTAGACTAGGTGACTTTCCTATATACAGTAACACGTCCCTACATACAGAAATATTGTGCTACCATAATTTGCAACCCTTTAGTCATGATTATAATCTATTTTCTCACGCCACTCATGTTGTGTGTTTGTATTAATTTTATCCCAAAGTGTAGGAACCTACAGTTTTAAAGGCAACTCTGAACAATAGATTTTTTGAGAAACTTTTCATGGCAATTTGTATTTCCTCACACAGTTTTTGCCAGAAGACTGCTGAGAGGAAGTTGCCGAAAGAAATATTATATCTTCAGAGTTCGAGATATCTGAGCTCGGGCTCTCATCTAATAAGCCTACTAGACTTAGCCGAGTTTTGTGGAAAACACTCGAGGCGGCTTCTAGTCGACAGGCATTTTCCCTATTATGCAATATATCGGGAGGACAAGGGTCACATGACGAATGTCGAGGTTAGCTGAACAAGCCATCTCTTTTGCTCTGGAACAATTGGCAAGAAGTCGACTTCTTTTTCCCAATTTCTAACCAAATACGCCGATCTTATAGTCGGTATTCCTGTCGACTCTGAAAGACAGAGTTTTTGAGAAACTTTTCATGGCAATTTTATTTCTTTCGCAGAGTTTTTGCCCGAAATCTGCTGAGGGAACGTCTGTCCGGGGGTTTGAAACGAGGCCTCAAAAGCATGAGGAAGTGAAAACTAAAGTAAGCTGTGAGGACAAAATTTTCTGCATCCTTTTAGAATAAAAATCATTTGCCAGCCAATCAGTTTACTCCATCACTGTGCATGTAGCTGTTGTATGTATGTGTATGTGCTTGTGTTTTGTATTCTTTTTGTTATCATTGGCATTGTATGTGTATTTATTTTGAAATTTTATTATTGCAATTTTCAATACAATACATCTACAATATTCTCGATTGTTGTTGTTATTGTTGTCATTATTTGTATTTAAATTTTGATTTTTAGGCAAATATTGTATTAATTTTTGTTCGAAACTCGTAATTATAATATATTGACACATGCACTTACACATACACACACACACACACAATATACATCCATATATACATACATACGATACAATTGTATTGATTATATGTGAAATAATGGCCCAGACATGAAAGACAATCAAAAATAATAAATTTTTACTCCACACAATTAAAAAAAAAAAAAAATTTAAAACAAATACGAGTAAAAATTTTATGAACAAATAGGCATCAAAACAAGGAATTGAAAAATACACAACAAATAAACAAAAACAATAAAAACAACAATTGAAATGCAACGAAAAATATTTGCAATAAAATTCCATTCATATGTGAAAGTCCAAATCAGTTTTTTTTTCTTTCCTTTGTTTTCTAAAAAAAAATTTAAACAGTAGTTGTAGCAAATCTCTTTGCAATTCGTTTGTTTTACTTCTCGTTTTTGGTGGGAAAGCTTTTTTCAAAATAATATTTATTTAAACAAAAAATTTATTTTTAAAACGTGGAGCCCTCACTTTTTATTCAATTTTTAATTCCTTTAAATGCCGAGTCATCACTTTTGTTTTTAAATGCCCATCCATAACTTTTATACAGAAGCACCCCTGCTGACCGTATACTATATATATTGCAGAAGCAGCAGATTCATGGTCTCTTATACTTATAGGAACGCACAAATGAAACGCATACCCGCATACAGTGAAACAGTTTAAATTGGTAAAATGTAAAAGAATGAATGGTTGGATGTGTGTGAAGATAAATTCGAATTTAACTAGCAAAGACAAAAACCAATAATTTTAACAGAGCTAATGTTAAAGTTAACAGAGCAATGTTAATTGGTTAACAGAAAAATCCAATCATCCAAATATATGATATAATAGAATGGAATACCAATTACATTGCTTTCAAATTGTGCTCCAAACTTTCCTGATTGGAACAACAGCTATGGTAATACGGAAATTCTTTTACAAAATTACACAATTTAGACACAAAAAAAATGTATTTATTTTAAGAAAACCATTCACATCCCTAAGTCCAACAACGAATTCAGACCAATTGCCATTCTTCCATTCCTGTCTAAAGTAATGGAAAATCTCATAGCTAGACAGATTAACAATTATCTAGTGAGTAACAATTTTATAACTGATAAACAGTCGGGTTTTATGAAATTTAGGAGCTGCACTACTGCTTTAGTCAATGTAGTTGAAGACCTTAGGTTGAAACTGGATGAAAATCACGTAGCGTTTTTAGTTCTTTTGGATCACACCAAGGCTTTCGACAAGGTTGATCACGAAATATTATTGAAGAAGCTACAGACTTCTAATACAGCTTGCGGTCTTATACGCTCTTACCTAATGAACAGGTCACAACGAGTTTATCTAGGCGGCAACATCTCGAATTCACGAAACGTTGGAAGAGGTATTCCTCAGGGATCAATATTGGGGCCTCTTTTGTTTTGTTCTATACATTAATGACCTACCTGATGTTTTGGATGATTGTAGTATACATATGTACGCTGATGACGTTCAGGTTTATAGGAGCACACGGATTGAGGACATCCATATATGTATAGACTCCATCAACCATGATTTGCGGAAGATTGACAAATGGGCTAGGGCCAATGGACTTTGTTTGAATCCCTCTAAGTCTAAAAGTTTACTGCTCTTCAGAACTGGAAGAACATTTGTAGTGCCGAATATTATTATCAGGGGGAAGAAAATTGATTTTTTTGAATCTGGGTATTACCTTTAACGGTCGACTAACGTGATCTAACCACATTAATGTCATCGTTGGTAGAATTTACGGTATGCTTAGAAACTTATGGTTTGTTATAGATTCGACTCCCTTTGCCATACGTATGCAACTGGCTAAAACATATTTGATTCCTGTTCTCTTATACGGATCTGAAATTTTCACAAACTGTGATACTGATGATAAGCGGAAACTCAACTATATCAGAATTTTCTTACCGGATATTTGGAGTTAATTTTGATAATCTATTAAATATTAAATGTCTTATTCTTCTCCACAAGATTATTACCCTGAAACAGCCTACATACTTATTTAATAGGATTACATTTGCTATATCCAACCGCGGTATGAAAATTATCCAACATAGGACTCTTTTTGTCACAACGCCAGTTTTTTATACACACTATCAGTCTTTGGAATACTTTACCTAATTATATTCAAAACATAGGCAATGCAATTATATTCAAGAAGGAGTTATACAATTTATTTAGGTAGTCTATAACTATCTTGATTGTTTTCAAAATTTTTGCTTTATATGTATATTTATTAGCAAATTTTTCGATTTTCATTTCCCAATTTAGTCTTTAAATTTTATTGATTTTCTATGTACATAAATATTTTTCTTTATTTGTGTATATTTCTTGATATTTATATACATATATGTACAGTTATTCGTATTTTTCCTACTATTTGTTTAAACTATATTCATATCTTTTTTACCCTAAATTTTTCATTGATTTCTATATTTATTGATATCATAACATTTTCTAATTCATTTCCAATTCTACATTATTCCATACATTCTGTTACTTATTTTATCTATGATATTTTATTACTTCTTTGCTGAACTCCCATAGCACTCTCATTTATAAGATTAACATCTTGTTGTGCTATGATTAATATTAAATAAATAAATAAAAAAAAAAATAAAAAAAAAAATTTCTGGATAGCCTAAGGTGTCCGTAACAGAACCCCATAAGTCGTATATCCCAAATAATTTTAGAACTTGAGATATAGAGCTTCAAAAATTCAATATGTTAACAGTAGTAATGTGTGTGAAGATAGATTTCAAAATCTATCTCTCCATGTTAGCTAACAGTGCTCTGTTATGTTATTAACAGAACTAACAGAGCTCTGTTATGTTGCTCACAGAACTCTGTTAAACAATTAATTTAATAATGTTTTCACACCGAGTGGTTTTAACGCAAAAGTTGGTTTTAACGTTAAAATCAAAAATAAAACCTGCTTTTACCATACAAAATTATTGTGTTAAAATCAACTTAAAACCTTTTTTGAATTGGTTTTAAGTTGATTTTATGAAATACAACCTTGTTTTATGTACTAAATCAGAGCTACCAGCTCTGAAATGGTAAAAACAGCTGATAAAAATTAAATAAAAACAAAATAAAAGCAAAACAAATGTAAAAATATAGAAAGCCGGTTGTATAAAAATGTAAAATTTCAAATAATGAATGCTACAACAATAATAAATAACAATATTTTAACAATAATATTAATAATATTAATATTATTTCTTAATTTTTCATATTTTTTGTTTTTTTCTTAAACAAAAACATTTCTGTTCCGTCATGAATGTATGAAAGTTAAAACCTGATTTAAGAAAATTTGCAGTGTGAACGCAAAATCAGCTGATTATGGTTTTAATGCTAAAATCAGGTTTTAACTTTTGGTGTGAAAACACTATAAGGTTGGAAAAGAAAAACAGGAAAAATTAATTAAATTCCAGGGTAAAATAAAAAAAAAGCAAAAGTTCATAAAATAAGTCCTACTACAATTAACAAAAAATCATACATTTCCGAAAGGTATCGTAATCCGATAGAAAAATCAATAGTGTGGGATAACAGGACAACATGGGCGGACAATGAATGTTGTTTTTAAAGTTGTTTAACTAAATCAATCGCCAGAACGTTTAACAGAGCGTGTTTTCATAGTAGATTTTGAAATTTTCTGAGATTTCAGATTTTAAAATCCACTGTAAGTCCTTTTGTGGGAAAACAGGACTGAGTGGGCGGACAAAGTGAATTGCTTTTGTTACAGAGATTAAGTATTGGACTTATTTTATCAACTTTTGCTTTTTTTTCTTATTTTACCCAGAAATTTCATTAATTTTTCTGTTTTTTTCCCAGCCTTATATTAAATGTTTAACAGAGCTCTGTTAGTAACATAACAGAGCACTGTTAACTGACTTGGTTTGTGTCTGGGGAGATTGATTTTAAAATCTATCTTCAGACACATTTTTTGGTTTCCTTTACACCACGTCCCTCACACCACTTCCCTCACACCACTCTTTCGGTGCCCCTCACACCTCGTCCTCAGATCATTTTTTGGTGTCCCTCACACAACGTGTCCCTCGCACCACGTCCCTTACACCACTTTTTGGTGTCCCTCACACCGCGTCCCTTACACCACCTCCCTGAAACCACGTCCCTCACACCACTTCCCTGACACCACTCTTTCAGTGTCCCTCACACCACGTCCTCAGATCACTTTTTGGTGTCCCTCACACAACGTGCCCCTCGCACCACGTCCCTCACACCACTTTTTGGTATCACTCATACCGCGTCCCTCACACCGTCCTTCACACCGTCCCTCACACCGTCCCTCACACCGTCCCTCACACCATCCCTCACACCGTCCCTAACACCATCCCTCACACCGTCCCTCACTCCGTCCCTCACACCGTCTCTCACACTGTCACTCACACCATCCCTCACACCATCCCTCACACCATCCTTCACACCGTCCCTCACACCGTCCCTCACACCGTCCCTCACACCGTCCCTCACACCGTCCCTCACACCGTCCCTCACACCGTCCCTCACGCCGTCCCTCACACCGTCCCTCACACCGTCCCTCACACCGTCCCTCACATTGTCCCTCACATTGTCCCTCACATTGTCCCTCACACCGTCCCTCACACCGTCCCTCACACCGTCCCTCACACCGTCCCTTACACCGTCCCTCACACCATCCCTCACACCATCCCTCACACCGTCCCTCACACCGTCCCTCACACCGTCCCTCACACCGTCCCTCACACCGTCCCTCACACCGTCCCTCACACCGTCCCACACACCGTCCCTCACACCGTCCCTCACACCGTCCCTCACACCGTCCCTCACACCGTCCCTCACACCGTCCCTCACACCGTCCCTCACACCGTCCTTCACACCGTCCCTCACACCGTCCTTCACACCGTCCCTCACACCGTCCATCCAGGGGACAGCCCCATGTGTGAGGGACGGTGTGAGGGACAGTGTGAGGGATGGTGTGAGGGACGGTGTGAGGGATGGTGTGAGTTGATAAAAGTTGATAAAATAAGTCCGATACTTAATCTCTGTAACAAAAACAATTCACTTCGTCCGCCCACTCAGTCCTGTTTTCCCACAAAAGGGCTTACAGTGGATTTTGAAATGTGAAATCTCAGAAAATTTCAAAATCTACTATCAAAACACGCTCTGTTAAAGGTTCTGGCAATTGGATGAGTTAGAGGGACGTATAATGCTTTAAAAACAATTTACTTTGTCCGCCCACTCAGTCCTGTTTTCCCACAAAAGGACTTACAGTGGATTTTAAAATCTAAAATCTGGAAAAATTACAAAATCTACTATGAAATCGCGCGTTGTTAAGGGTTCTGGCGATTTATTTAGTTAAAGGGACGTACAATGCTTTAAAAACAACATTCATTGTCCGCATGTTGTCCTGTTTTCGCACACTATTGATTTTTTTTTTATCGGATTACAATACCTTTCTGAAATGTATGAGTTTTTGTTAATTGTAGTTCTTATTTCGCAATAACAGTGATTGTAACAGTGAGTAACTATAGGACTTATTTTATGAACTTTTGCTTTTTTTTTATTTTACCCTGGAATTTAATTAATTTTTCCTGTTTTTCTTTTCCAATCTTAAATTAATTGTTTAACAGAGTTCTGTGAGTAACATAACAGAGCTCTGTTAGGTTAGTTAGTTTGGGGTAAGAACCTACAGTAGTATTTGGAAATATGCGGAGAATCTTAGCATGAACCTATGCCCGAACCATACTTGTAGACCCTGAATACAAAGATGTTAATGGCATTGCTTTGATTCCACTTAGTGTGTAAAGGGATTTTTACCTTGAATCTATTGCCGAAAATCATGTGTAAGTCGCCATAGTCTAGGTGGGTAGTGTGTTGGCTTATTAGACACAAGGTTCAAGAACGGTTCAAACCTCAGGAGAGACTTTCTCTCAGCAGATTTCTTGCAAATTTGCCTGAAAAGCTGCTCAAAAATCAGTCGTTTGGAAACGACAATCATGCATAAAATTAATACACACCATAAGTGATGTGAGAAACTACGTCATAATCCTAACTAAAGGATTGTTGTGACCAATTACGTATGTATGTATACATTTGTTGTCGAAATTCAGTTCTGAAATACAGTTATCGGCTGTGGAAACCTCTCCGTTTGTAAAATGTTCAACGCCAGTTCTTGCGGAAGTAAGAAATTAGTCAGGAAGTATAAACAATATGTAACAGAAACCGGAAGAGGAACTGGAACAGCTGTGAGAAGCATCACCAGGTCATACGGAAGCAAAACATTCCTATGATCTGAAATAGGCGTTACTTAAGGATGTCGAAAACATTGAAGAAGAGGGTTTGTCACCGAATTTAGCTGCTACCTCGGGTAGAGCATATCAAACCTTACAAAAAATTTGCAGAGAGTTCGAATATCGTTTGAATTCATTGAATAGCGTATGGAATATAGGCGTGATAGCAGTTATGCTGAAAGAATACGCAGAAAGTCAATGTTATACGTGATCAAGAGAATTGGGACTCATCAAAATGTCAAAGACTTCTGAAATATGCCTAGGGGATAATTGTTCCACTGCGCTACTGGCCACTAGTGCCAGTCTATTGGGAGTTAAAAAGTTGCCGTAACTTATTGAAAACCTCGGTAGACAATGTTCTGCAGTCTTCCAGGCTTTATAATACTTGTGAAGGGAAATATCGTATAGAATATAGGCGTGATAGCAGTTATGCTGAAAAGATACACAGAAAGCCAATATTTCACGCTGATCACTATCCTCCAAAATAAAATAAAATGTGAAAATTACCAAGGCCATATGCCCAAGCATTCTACACCCCAGAGGATATTATGCAGCAACTTACTGAAAGCCTCGATAGGCGATCTCTAGTGACCTTAATATTGCAGTCTCCCAGTCATTGTAATATTCGTTGAAGGGAAGAGATAAACAAGCTTTTTATTTCTGTTAAAAGTTTCCATGAATTGCATACCTTTAAAGCACTGGCTTATGACAACAACAACAGGCGGAGTACAAAAAGTGAATATTTTTTGTATGAAGCAGGCATAAATATTTCTGTGTTTCAATTTTTATAACGAAATTGATTCTTTTTTCTGTGAAATTTTTTTCATTTTGTTCTTGTACGACAACAACAACAACAATAGCAGCAGCCGTATTACTGCATTTCTTCTGTTCATACGCACTCTATAAATGAATGAATGAATGACCAAATGAATGACCAAATGAATGAATGAATAAATGACTGCATGAGTGTGGAATGTGTATGTATAAATGAATGAATTGTATTGAAATTGAAAATAACTGTTTATTTTTTATTTTATTTTCTTTGTTTTTCTCTTTTTTTTATTGTAAAAATTTTCCATTTGATTAAACGCAAACATCAAAAGGCGGGCAATAGTGGGAGAAGGAGGAAGAGGGTGGCTCAAACAATTAAAATTCGTCCACTTCTATAGAAAACATAAAAGAAAATAAAAGAATATCAACAGCAATAACAACGACAACGGCAAAGTATCAAAGTAAAAGCAAAAGGAAAATTAAAACTGTGGGTCAATTGCTTTTGCTCAACAGGAGGTCTAGTCTATTTGAATCTCCCTCTATCTGTTTATTATATGCTCTCTCTCGCTCTATCTCTGCCTCTTTTGGTCTCTATTAAAATTATTGTATTAAATTCTTTCTCAGCTTGACTGAGCATCGCTCATAGACTCTTAATAAATATGTTTCAATTTCAGTTTTTCATTTTTCTTTACTTCTTATTGCTTAACAGGGTCTTTGATGTTGCAGTTTTTTTCTTCTAACTCCTCTCCTACTCATTGCATATATAAATGATACTAACTGGTGTATCTCTAGATCGATATTCCTATTCAGGCAATTAATGTACTGCCTTTCATCTGTTATTCATCGTTTTCAAGAAATTCCTATAATTTCACTCATCAGTCACGATGATTGAATAAATAGAGCCCGCCCTGTGAGAATAATGTGTGTGAAGATAAATTCGAATTTGAAAATCCAAGACGCAATCCATAAATTTTAGCAGCGCCACATTTAGCGTTAACAGATCAAAATTTCCTCTTAACAGAACCAAATTCGACCTTAACAGACCACTGTTAGCTGTTTAACAGTATCCATCTGAAAAAGCCCTCATGTTTAGAATCTAATTTTAGGACGACAAATACTAGGTCTATGAACAGCATATCATACTCAAAGGAAGGTTTCAAGGCCTCTTATAAACAGTGCTCTGTTAATAGCAAAGTTTACCCTGTTAGAGACAAAAAGTGGCGCTGCTAAAAGTGTGGGTTTGTGTCTTTGGTTTTCAAATTCGAATTTATATTCACACACATTCGAGAATACTCATTAATAAACTTGGAAATTTCCATTTTAAAAAATCAAAATCAAACCTAAACATCAAAGACCCTGTCTACATATTCTGTTTTTATTATAATTTATCGTATTTTTCTTTCTGTAAAGATGTGATTTGTATAAGAGTTACGAGGGGTGTTGATTTGTTCTGGCAGTTCTTTAGTTTGAGTAATTAAAAGTTTATGCTTTTGTGAATATTATCGTAACAGTAAACGCATAATACTACGCTTCCCTACACACACTCACCCTCTCTCTCTCTCTACGGTGGAAATGATATTGGTTTGAATGCATTGTATTCCTTTTTCTGTCGCTTCTTTATTTATCAACGTCATCACATAAATTCACACACACACACACTTGCGATAACAATTGAATTTTTTATTGAAAAAAAAAAACATTCCAAACATCAATGGCTACTTACTTACTTCTTATAAGGTGTAGTAAAAAGGTTTTATTGAGCGTGTTTAAACTGATACCATTGAGGTTATGTATGCAACAGTTTGCTCAATAACTTGTTGCTTTTGATGGAAATCAATGCGACAAGTCGTGATTGCGGTCCTTGCTCACAGCGAATGCATTTCCGATGAGCTTTGTATTGATCCAAGGGGCCTAAAGTGGTTTACTTATGGATAAAAGGCTGATAAAGGAGGGATAAACTTGTAGAGGGGAGTCAGAGGAGTACAGACAATCATCGTCATGCTTTAGTCAAAGCTAATTGAAATCATTGATCATCTGCAACAAAACTGGGTACGGTGAGCACAATTCGCTGAGTCCGGGGACACTTTGGGATTTTCAGCGAAATTCATGGCTCGAGAGTGCTATAGTGAGATTAACTACACAGTAATTCGGACGATACTTGGCAATAAATCGTAGAGAAAAATGGTGTAAAGAGTTCGAACTTGAATATCTACCAACGTCAACCAACGGCAGAAGTGAGATCGATGGTAGACTGCTAGGAACAGTCCGTCAAGGCCTCAAATTACCAGAGCGCCCAAGAACTTCCTTGGCCCAAACGATGAGGAAGGCTTGTCTCTTATACAGAAGGGCTATATAAGATGATACGGAAGATGAATTTTGGTAAAACAGTGGGCTCCCTGTATAGCTTACGTTTCGGCTGAGAACATTGCAGAACTATTGCCTTCGAAATAAGAGTCAATTTTGACTGACAAGGACTACAGCTAAAGAGAATCTACTGATAATTACCCGAAGAAATATGTTGCCATCAGGCACACTTAGCGAAGAATCCCTTCTTGCTTCAGAAGCTGGAAGATGCAGGGTTTGTGACGTCATGAAACTCTTCTTGAGGACGTTTGACGAATTTAAGATTACAGGCAACAGACAACAAATCTTTTGTGAGAACCTTAACCTTCTACTCCATTGGAGTATCCGAATCTGAAACAGTATTCACAGCAGACGCTTGTCCTGCTACTCAATCGACACTGTGTCAAGCAAACAATTAAGGAGGTTTTTAAAGCCACCTCAAGAGTTTAATTCCGCTGCCATAAGGCCAGTTACATAATTTCAAACACTCCTAGGAGGGAAAATATTGCGTATCTTTTTACTACACCTTTCAATACAAAAACAAAAATATATTGCATGTATGTATGTACGTGTGTTTGTTTATATTGTTGCAATTAAAATTGTAACACAATGAATGTTCATGCACATGAGTGGAATGCATGTTCAAGCATGAGTTTATGTACGTATGGCTATGTGTGTGTATAAGTATTTGCAAAAACTATATTCAAAACTATATGAAACAAGTGTTAGTGTGTGTGTGTATGAGAGTATGATTGTGTGTAAAATTGATTAAAGTTTTTATATAAAAAATTTTAAATTTAACAAGTTTTCTCTTTTCTTTTTCTCTCACTCTCCCTCTCTCTCTCTCACACACTCTGTGTATTGTTTTATAAGCTCTTATCGATGAAATTACAAACACATGTGCGATGATTTTCATCGCCATTATAAAATCGACAACAAAACAAGAGAGCTCACAATACAAAAACAAAAAACCAACAAGGAGAAGAGAGAAGGGAGCGATCCTAGTGATTTAATTTCATTATACAACAACAGCTGGAGTAGTGTATCGTGGTGGTGGCGAGCGATAGCAAATGAATAAAAAAGCAACAACAAGAAGACGAAGAATAATTGTTTTAAAAACTTATTGACTTTGACTCGTTTAAAACAACATTTATGTTCATGTTGTTGTTGTTGTTGTTGTCGATTGCTGTTGTAGTTATTTATTCAACTCGTTTTTTTTCTTTTTGTGTGTGTGTGTTCACTTTTGTTGTTACTCTTTTTAAAGTTTAACTGATTGCAACTGCGTTTGGCAAATGGTATCAAAATTTAAGAGAATTTTTAAATTTTTCCTTTTCTTTTTATTGTAGTTTCATTAGCAGTTGAGAGAGTGTGTACAATGAAAACAATTAAAAATCAAACGCTTAACTTAATTGAATTGAAAAAAAAACATTTTTAAACAATTATTTGCAGTTTTTCAAATGTTCTTTCCAATTTCAAATTATAAATAAAAAGACCCATGATCTCCTCTTAAACGATAGGCAATGAGGCTGACTTTATCCAAAGGAGAGCAGCTGCATATATGAAAAATTTTCGAATACAATATGCTGTAAACTGGAAAGTTTGTTGAAACAACTTCATGCACCTGTAGGACCCATATAAAAAAAAACAGATGATTGCAAGTCATCAAACAGAAGTCATCGGCCAAAAAAATGAAAGTCATCGGCCAAAAAATGCAATTCATTGACAAAAAAATTCAAGTCATTGTCAAAAAATGCAAGTCATCAACCAAAAAAATGCAAGTCATCGATCTAAAAAGTGGCAGTCATCGATCTAAAAACTGCAAGTCATCGACCTAAAAAATGCAAGTCATCGACCAAAAAATGCAAGTCATCGACCTAAAATATGCAAGTCATCGACCAAAAAATGCAAGTCATCGACCAAAAAATTCAAGTCATCAACCTAAAAAATGCAAGTCATCGACCAAAAAATGCAAGTCATCGACAAAAAAATGCAAGTCATCGACTAAAAACATGCAAGTCATCGACCAAAAAATGCAAGTCATCGATCTAAAAAATGCACGTCATCTACCAAAAAATGCAAGTCATCGATCTAAAAAATGCAAGTCATCGACCAAAAACATGCAAGTCATCATCCTAAAAAATGCAAGTCATCGCCAAAAAATGCAAGTCATCAACCTAAAAAATGCAAGTCATCAACCAAAAATGCGAATCATCGATCTAAAAAATACAAGTCATCGACTAAAAACATGCAAGTCATCGACCAAAAAATGCAAGTCATCGATCTAAAAAATTCACGTCATCTACCAAAAAATGCAAGTTATCGATCTAAAAAATGCAAGTCATCGACCAAAAACATGCAAGTCATCATCCTAAAAAATGCAAGTCATCGACCAAAAACATGCAAGTCATCGACCAAAGAAATGCAACTTGCGAAAAATACATTTTGTTGAACCTATATATATATAAATGCTTATTAACTCAATGAGAATTATTAAAATGTTTAAATTAATTTCTTATTTGAAGAGAACTATTAGTTTCGTTGCCTATATTTTTGGTCCCAAGGAACATCCCACCATAAGCAAACCTGTTTTGGAATCCTTGATACCATGGCTAACCAGCCCACTAGGTCCACTTTCACTACAAGTCCCAGTTTTTGACCGATTTATATAAAGAATATATATATTTGATAAAAAAATAAGTTTTGTCGCCTATATCTCCGGTCCCAATTAACGCTCGACAGTAAGGAAAACTGTTTTAGAATCCTTGACACCACGGCTATAAAGCCCGCTAGGTCCGACACTAGGTCAATTTCTTCTACAAGTCCATTTTTTATTCGTCGGCTAAGCTAACCATCGGTCCCAAGGGTTACCGGAACATCACGAAAACTGTTTTGGAATCCTTGATCCAATATCTATCAGTCTACTTGATCCGGAAAACGCACCTTTTCCAATTTGATAGAATTTTACCCCATTTATGGAGGGCATATTTGGCAGATTTGCTGTTTAAACAAACTTAATAAAGACCTATACGGATAGACATTCTGTCATTGAAGCCTTATATACTGAGGACGACGAGTGCAACCTATCCTCATCCCACAATAAAAGTTTATTATTCGGATTACATAAGTTTATGTTCACAGGAACATACAGACGAATGTAAAGTCAGAAGAGCATGTTATAGAAGCACTAACTTACGCGTTCCAACAGATTTAAAAGGCGTGAGTCTTCTATAAACACAAATGTCGTTATGCTAATATAGAAGCTACACGATAGTATAGATGGGAGCCTGCAAGTAATTGCCAGATATGCAGACTATTGCAGCCCTTGTCTTGACAGTAAATGGTTTCATTGATGAGAATGTAAAAGCGCTCTATTAGCCTTACTCTGTCTGTAATTGCCAGACATTGTCTCATAGAGAAAGATAAACAGGTCTGGAGCTCAGATTATTACGACTAATTCCACAGGTAGTGAAATGAGAATGAAGAGCAGAGAGAATGCTTTCACAGGAAGACGCCAATTGAGAATGCTTTACAGTTTTTTCAAGCGTTTTTCTGTTGTCTTGGATTTACAAATCAAGGCCAGTATTATCCAGCCACCTCCCGGGGGCCTGTTGAACTTTGCTTTCGGAATGTGAAGTCATTTGTTTGCAACAATCACTGGGATATTGTGAGCATAGCCTACGGTCAAGGTCTGAAAACCTCAATAGACAACCGAACATTACAATCAACAATTTTGGTTGAAATTATTCCTTTTAAACGCAGCGTCTGTTGTCTTTTCAGAGTGAAATAAGTGCTCAGGCGAGGCAACGACTTCCAGAGAGAAGTCTGACATCCTCTGTTACTCTTGTCTAACCTAACCTAATCTCTGCTAAAGGCTGGGTCCTTTCAAGAGGTGAAACCTCTCCCCATCGAATAATTGCGGTAGAGTTCCAGTAGAATTCCCTTTAAAATATACAGATTTTCTCTGTTCGATTTTCATGTAAAATTAAAAACACTTTCTGTAACACTTATTCGCTTCGCTTATCAGGTTTTCAATTTTCATTTTTTATTTCTCTTCGCTGTTACTTTCGTCAGAAGCAAATTATTTTATGGTCAGAATTAGAACGGAAGCAAGAAAAACTTGTCATTAACTGATGTCGCTTTCATGGCATGGAACAACAACAAGAATAATAAAAAGAAGTTTAGGAAAAAAAGAGTTTCAATACGAAAATCAAACTGCAAAAATCCCTGACAATGAACCTGCCAGACAGTACAGACAAGAGCTGCAGCAGTAGCAGCAAATGAAATAGAAAAACTGACAGCAGGAATGCAAAAAAAAAAATGACAAAAAAGGAACGGAAAGAAATACTCCTGTATTCTAAATAGAAATAGAAAAACAGAGACCTTATAAGCTTACCATACACACTACGAGGGAAAAAAACAACAAAAAGATGGAGGAGGAGGAGAAGAGAGTTTTAATATCCATTTCATCTTGTCATTCGATTTCATTTTAACATACCAACGCTGTGTTCTGTTTTCTGCTACTCAAACACAACACACATTGAAGCTGCCAACTGAGCAATGCTGCTGGGCTACCCGTCAATCACAATGAATGGTATGCTGCTGACCTTTTTTTTTTGTTACAAATTTGCCTATGTGAGGGTATGTGTGTGTATGTCACGGTATATTTTCTTGTTGGCATATGATTTTTGTTTTTTTTTCTTTTTTTTTCAGAAAAAACTGCCACCTAAACAAGTTGGCTGGCCAACTGGTTCGCTTAAATGGCATGTTAGCAACAGTAACAGCAGCCCATCAACAGCTGCTGGCGGGTGGCAAATTAAAGATACAATAACAACAACAATAACAACAAAATATTTAAGATAAAATATGTTAAAAAGAAAATTGTTTCTTTCTAAAACTGAATACATTTTCTTAGTTTTTCTTTCATTTTGTTTTTATTGTTGTTGTTGTTATTATTTCTAACACGCTTTTTTTAAAAAATTCCTTTCCTTTTTTTTTGAATATTTTTGTAACAATTTTTGTTTTGTTTCCGTTTTCTTAGTCTAAGTTTTTCATAATTTTTTCTTTTTATTGAAAAAACGTGCCTCATGTCGAAAAAGAGGATTGATAACTAACAATACCAACAACAACAACAATGGCAGTAGCGCAGCAACAGTAACAGTAACAGCGGCAATAATAAGAACAAAAAAAATTAAAAATTAAATATAAAACATAAGGATGAGTATAGGGGGGATATGTGTTTAGGTACAGTGGGCAAGAAGTGTGAAAATTTTGAATTTATTGTTCAACGCTTGAAAAGTGATAGTCATAATGCGTGTGAAGATAAATTCTAGTTTGAAAATCCAAGACGCAAACCATAAATTTTTAGCACAGCCACATTTGGCGTTAACAGAGCAAAATTTCCTTTTAACAGAGCAAAATTTGCCATTAACAGAGCACTGTTAGCAATGTAACAGTATCCATCTAAACACGCCCACTGGGTTAGGAGCTAATTTTTGTCTATGAGTACCATACTATATGCAAAGGAAGGTTCCAAGGTCTCTTAATATAATCAGCAACATAGTCACATATAAAGTGATAAAGGTATCGAGAAAATTGGCTTTGAAAATATCAATTTTTTTGCTTGAAAATTCTCTAGAATATCAGAGGCCTTTTTGGAACATATAAAAAATAGTACACCATACAGACTATATGCAAATGGTAGTCCAGAGGTTCCTCTTTCAGACAGTAGTATTGGTATAGCTGCAATAATTTTGAGCGTAGAGAAATTCCGTCCTCCATTCCCGCCAACCATAATTTATATTTCAACACTTTTGCTCACAAATAATAATGATCATAATGAGATTTATATTTCATGTCAATAGTCTGCAATAATTGCAATGTAGAAGTCTAATCCGCTATTGCTACTGTTAAACAGTTAACAGTGCTCTGTTAACTGTCCTGTTAGAGGCAACAAGTGGCGCTGCTAAAATTGTGGGTTCGTTTCTTTGGTTTTTAAATTTGAATTTAAAGTCATAAGGATACACTAAAATGAATACTTCCCTAAAACAATCATTATGGACGCCGAGTGTAATTGAACCTGGCAGCACGGTGATACAGGTCCTCTTCCTTTAATGCCGAAAACATCAGCCCATGATTGCTAAGTTTTCCAAAGTCCAATTCCTACATATTTGTATGTCGCTGTAGTCTAGTAGGTAGTCTATTGGCTTATTAGACGTGAAGCCTCGGCTTAAACCCCAGATCAGACATCAAAACGAAAACATGAAAAAACATTTCTACAACGATTTCCTCTCAGCAAACCTATGGCAGAAACTGTGAGATAAAATAAAAATTGCCTTGAAAAATTTCTCAAGGCGTTTCTTTTCATAATTTAAATTCGTATTTTGTAATAGAGGGTTTCATTGAAAAAATATCTGCCATTTCTGGTCACCTGTGGACGTTTTACAATCCTGCAATAGTGTTGATAGTGCAATAGTGACCTCTCTCGTGCGACAAAACTAACACTCTAGAAGACACTCATCCTCCCCGTGCTTCTTTATGGCGCAGAGGCATGGACCCTATTAAGTACAGATGCAGCAGCCTTGAGAGTGTTCGAGAGAAAAGTCCTAAGCAAGATCTTTGGTCCAGTGCGAGTTGGCGATGATTTATCCGATCCAACAGTGAGCTGTAGTGAGCTCCTCAACGACGTAGACGTTGTACAGCGTATTAATATCCAGCGGCTGCGCTGGCTCGGCCATGTCGTTCGAATGGATGAGGATGCTCCGGCGAGACGAGTACTTGATGCGGGTATCTGCGGAAGTCGGCGAAGAGGACGATCTTGTATCCGTTGGAAGGACCAAATCGGGGAAGATCTATCATCGATTGGTGTGACCAACTGGCGTAGGCGCGCAAGAAGCAGAGGCGCCTGGAAGGATGTGATGCGGCAGGCCGAAATTCATTAAACGGGTTGTTATGGCCAATTAAGTAAGTAAGTAAGTAAGCAATAGTGTTGACTTGAGTAAGCGAACGTTTTCCACGACATTTTTTTCTTTTGATAGAAAAATTTTATATTTCTATGACCCACTGTACATGTAATGTAATGAAATGCTTTACTTCAAAGAGTGAAAAAAGTATAGAGTGACGGCGTCTACTCGTTAAAAAGAAACTGTCAAAAAGAGCACACACACACACATTCCCTTCGTATTTGACATGTGAACTGAACATTGCATAGACGACAACGTCTATGCACAGTGCTCAATGGCACTGGCACTGGCACTGGTTGTAGTTTCTTCTTCTCCCATACGTTTAGCCAACCCCCTTTTCTTTTTTTTTGCTTCTTTCTAACTTTAATTCTTTTCTTTTCTTTTCATTTCTTTTTTTCAGAAATTTTTGTGCAATAATTGGGGGTTGGTTTGGGAAATTTGCTTAACAAAACCCATCATCGGTTTGAGCCTGTCTACTACCAGTCTGGGAGCTCTGACTTATTATATAAAATACTAGGAGGAGAAGAGGAAGAGTGGGTAGAAGAAAGAATGTGTTATTATGGTACCATGTTAGTTGGTTGGCACACTCCATAGTACATCTGTAATCCATAACCCTAGGCAGGCAATGTCATCATCATCGTCATCGTCATCATCATCATTATTTGTTGCGATAATTTTTCTTTAAATTTGCAAAAATTGTTGTTGTAAAATATTGATGTAACGAATAAATGATTGGAATAAATGAATGAATGACTGAATGAATGAATGTGTGCTTAATACCTTATCATGTATTTAAAATGCAGGCAACAACATACATTCCTTAGCTTTATTTGATTTACAAAAATACTTTTAAACACTCATGGCACTCATGGCACTCACCCCGCATGCATCACATTTGACTCCCTCACTTGCTTGCTATCGTAATCATATCAGTACACATTTACACCCCCCCGTGTGAGGGTAAGAGTCGTTGTCGTTTGTTGTAAAGTGAAGAAGGAAGAAAACGAACCCAATTTGTAATTTGGCTAATTTCTGTCATACGATCCATTTACTTTCAAGGGAATTGCAAAAGGACCCAATAAACTTACAAATGAACTTTCAACTCCCCGCTCTTCGCCCCTCATGGCAATGTTGAAATATTTTGCACAGAAGCACGAGAGAAGCAATTCACATTGCACCCCTTTTTTTCAAATATTGTAACGGAAATTGCTTACAAATAAAATTTGCATAAAATCATCTCTTCCTCTGCCTCCTCTTCCTTTCTTCTCTCACTCTCCATATTGTGTTGTTTTGTGTTTTATTTCTCCAGCAGGGTAAAGTCAATTGAAAAGCCATTCAACACTTCCCCCCTGAGGTGATATTAAGAAAATTTCAAATTCGAATTTGAAATTTGAATTTAAATTTGAAAATTAATGCTACAGCATCCGAGAGAGCGGGAGAGACCTGGTACGTACTTTACCTTTTTAAATTATTTTGAATTCCGGTCAAAGAAAAACTCGGTAATTTAATAAAAAAAAATTAGATACCTTCTTCAAGCAATACAAACACTTTTACTCTCTAAAGGCAGTGAACATTACCTCGAGTCACTAAATCGTATGCAGAATACCCCCAGGGCTTGATGGGAAAGTGAAGGAAACTGTGCAGTAACATCCAATGCCACTGTAATACTTAAAAGAATGCAGCAAGCAAAGTTAGTTACCAATGTAGCCAATACAACAACCCCAAGTTGCGAGAGACGTGTGTCTAGAGAACTACAGTTGGCAATCCTATCATTCTAGAACCTGGTACAGTAGATCACTTCTTCTGTAATTCCATCTTCCAATATCTGAAATTTAGACTTTGTAGGTTCCCCGGCCATTACATCAGTTTACCCAGTCCATGTTGCAATTTTTCCAGCGACTGTGCGTATGTTTGAGTTTATGGTCCCTAGAAATTCCATAGGCAACTAGTATTACACGGTCTTTTCCTTTACCGCCCTATCTCTGTGTGAAATTCCAGCCATAATACGAGCCGCTCCCACCGCTTGATCTATATTGTAGGGGCATGGCGGCTGGAATTGGCAGGCGTCTATGGCCGACTGGACAATTGCGTGGATCAGATACTGGTCCCTAGAGCATCCTAGGGAAATTTGCTGTTGATAGCGCGATAAGACTTTTTAATGAAATTCAGGACAACCATTCCGGATAAAGACATCTGAGGAAATGGTGTTATGCACCTCCTAGAGGACTCTGGGCAATTCTCCCCTGATGGATCCAAACTGAAAGGAACGGTTGATAGAGGAATATTCTCGAAATCGATCGGAATAGCCAAATCTAAAAGGCTGCCGGATTATTGCAGCGTTTTTCAAGTAGAATTGTTGACAATGCAGGCTGCGGTGACAATTATTTGGAATGCAAATATTCCCCAGCCAGGCGGCTATTAGGGCACTGCGCTCCAATGTGAAGAACTCCAGGACTGTGTACGACTGCTGCAGACACCTAAACCGGTAGGCTGAAAGATATGATGTCCACATCATTTGGGTTCCGAGACACAATGATATCCCAGATACCTAAAGAGCGAAGCTGCCCAGGCAAGCCTAACCATTAAACTCTCTAACGAATCCTGAAGTTCCTCTGAGAACCTGTAAACTTAGGATTGACAATGCAAGCACAGATTTCGTTAACCGCTAGTGGGTGGTTTCAGATGCGGGCAAAACGGCGCAGAAAAGCTGATCACGACTTAATGAAGGGCTTACTTCCTTAAACCACAAAACAACATGCTAAGTGTTACTTGGCATTTCATTATGGGTCGTCCAGCGAGGCGCATTGGTCTAGGGCATCTCGTAAATGATTTCTGTAGATGCTGCTGAGATGAGGAGAAAGATGAGATTATTCTTCACCTGCTGAGAGCATTTTCTGCACTATATCAAAGGAGAAAGAGGCATCTTGGTGATTACTAATTCGATGATCTTGGTGATCTGTCGAACATTGACATCGGCTGTTTGAATCGCTTTAATGGAAGCTCTAAGTGGTTCCAGGACTAGATATCACAATGGACCCATGTGGACTCATCTGAATTCCTTGGAGAGACGGCCACCTCTGGTGACCTACCTATAGATCACATCAAAAAATATGTGGCTATTTCCATTACATATCCTTAAGATTCTCTAAAAAATTGATGACAAGCGCCACTTAACATGCATACAGTAACGGTGGGAAATGTATCCACAGCAGTTGTGTTGTCTTACTCTGCATAGGTCCTCCGCTGTATCGGCTTCCCAGCAGTAAGAAACATTGCATGGTAGTGGTAGTAGAAATTAGGTCTTAAAGACACTAAAGGACTGGAATTTTTAAATTGAAAATTTAAGTTTCCCGTCGATCTGTTTTAAATTGTGTTACCAAAGCTTTAGAAGGCTTGGATTTTTCATGAAAGTGAATTTTCTGTATCAAATAAAATGACAATTTTTTGCTAAATATTGAATCCAATAAAAAAAACCAAAAAGGAAAAGAAAATTAAAAATAAAAATCCTTTAGCATTTCCAATTGAAGTCAGTAATTGAGGCTGGTAATGAAAGTAAAAATCCTTACTTGAGTTTCATTTCCAAACAAACAAAAATCCCCTTATAATAAATCAATAGCCAGGAGTAAAACGAACCCGACCATATCAATAATATTTTGTTGTTATTATTATTATTATTGTTGTTGTTGTTGTTGTTGCTGCAGTTGTTAATGGAGAATTTTTAATAGCCTATCCTCAGGCTGAAATTGATTTTTCAAATGGAAACAAAATTGTTACGGTCACTAATGTTTATATAAGAATGCTTATATGTATGTATGTAAGTGTATGTAATAGTATGTGTGTGTTTGTATATACGTTGGTATTAATCTCTTGGCACTCTGAGATGAATTGTAAGAAACATACACACACACACGCCTAGAGTACGAGTGTTGTTAAAATAAATGATGACTGGATGACTGAATGACTGGATGACTAGATGAATGAGTGACTGAATGATTGTCGTTATGAGCAGCAGCAGCATATTGTTGTTGCTGACCCCTAAAGCCTTTTAACAAATTGTATCTTTATCTCATTTCCATATTTCCATACCATATATGTATTCCATATTTTATTTTTTATTTTTATTTTTTTTTTCCATTTTTTGCTGTTGTTTGTATCGGGTTAGCCAATGAGAGGCTTCAAAATCTCTAGTCTAACAAGGCAATCAGCTGCTGAATAGCTTTCACATAAAGTGTGATTTATATGTATATGTATGTGTGTGAAGATAAATTCGAATTTGAAAATCCAAGACGCAATCCATAAATTTTAGCAGCGCCACATTTGGCGTTAACAGAACAAAGTTTTCTCTTAACAGAGCACTGTAAGAGAAACACATTTGACGTTAACAGAACAAAGTTTTCTGTTAACAGAGCACTGTTAGCTATTTAACAGTATCCATCTGAACAAGTCCACTATTTATGAGCTAATTTTGCGAAATAATCTAGATCTGTGAGTACAATATCATGTTCCAAGGAAGGTTCCAAGGCCTTTTAATATAATCAGCAAACATAGCCACTTATAAAGTGATATAGTATTGAGAAAATTGGCTTTGAAAATATCAATTTTTTGCTAGAAAATACTCTAGTAGAAGAATAATCTACTATTGCTACTGTTAAAACAGTTAACAGTGCTCTGTTAATTGCTTAATAACAAATCAAAAAGTGCCTGATTTTTGACCAATACAGGGCGTTTATAGTCCTCACAATTAAACCACTAAGCAAGTAGTTGTTTAACCTTAAAATGGTTAACCCTTTACTATATGATTGCTTAAGGAAACCCAAAATAATTTGAAACATATTGCAACAGTCAACTGAGAGCCCTCATTTTGCCCCTTATTTTAATGCCCGATGACCAAAACCAATTTCACAAAACATTATTGATGAAAATTGTTGTGGCCATTGGCATGGGTTTTCTTTATTTTTTTCTTTTTTAATTTATACTGACTTCTCTTTCCTTCGCTCTCTTCTTCTGCTTTGCTGCTTTCCTTTAAAGCCTTAATAAAATAAACAAACAATTTATAAAATAGAGCCCCTCTAACACACATTCATTTTCCCTCTTGCTCTCTCTCGCTCGCTTTCTCTCCCGCAAGACTAAACTAAGCATAATAAACACATGTGAGTGTGTAGGCAGAATTGTATTGAATATCACACTCAACAACAACAACAACAACAAGTAAAAGAAAACGATGAAAACAAAAACAAACACAAGAAAACGAATAATAATGATGACAACAAGATTGAAACGATGATGAAAACGAAATGCTGGCGTTGATGAGACAACGACACATTTGTCATCGATGACTTTAAATCAGGATTTTTTTTGTTTTTGCAAAAACAAACTGTTACACAAAGAAGCAAGTGAGAGAGAGAGAGAGGAAGAGAAAGGCAAAATAGCAAGAAATTGTCGAAGCATAAAAATGTTTAAAGAAAAAGAAACTGAAAATGAAAGGAGAGAGAGAATGATAACAACAAGAAATCATAAACAAATATTTGCGTGGGTCTTCAAATGTTAAAAAGTTGTTAAACAAACATTATGGCAGAGTAAATAATAATAGAGTCCTTAACAAATATTAATAGAAACACACACATACACATACACACGCACAGAAAGTGAAAAAGAGGGAACAACAACAACAACAACAATACACTTATACTTACAGCTTTATAAAGAATCAAACGCCCAACACAAGTACGTTGAAATAGAGTAGCATAAAAGGGACAACATGGCGTATGAGTGTGTTGTTTATTGATAATATTGCTCATACGCATGGTTGGTCTTTAAAGAAATTTAACAGGCTACAATCATAAGGCATTAAAAGGAAAGTGTCTTGTAATGTTTATTAAAATATTAAAAAAAAATAATTAATTATCCTTTGTAGAGTATAAAATTTGTAACATTGAAATGGATTTTCTTGTACACCAAACAAAAAGGGTATTAAGACTGCATGCACACTGTTCACATGGCATAAATTTCTGAATGTGCGTGACAATGCAATTTGAATTTGGCTGTATAATATAGAGCATTGTCTTAATAATATAATTCATCACTTAAAAGCTGCCCTAATTTTACAAGACGAGGATAATGAATAAAAATGTTACCACTTAAACTCCAAAATAACAGGCATTATGGCTTTAACTGTAGATAGAATTGTATTCTTCTCTCAAGCCATTCCACAGTTTTGACTGTTGCTTTGTCGGCGTAGCAAAGTGTTTGACTTAAGGCCCGCACATGGTTTATGAATCTACAAAAACGGCAACCCTAACACTCCAGAACTGGTTACATTAAACTCATTTCGCCCGTTTAGCTGGCAAAACTTAATTACTGAAACAAAACAAAGAAACGGCAATGGTATACGGAAAGTCGCTGAAGCATAGTAGATAGTGTGAGAGGCCATAGTTCAAAATCCAGCTTAGGTTAGGTTACGTTAGAGGACGTGTACTTGTCAACTGTGACAAGAACAGTACACGGAGGTCGAATTGACCCATTGTACAACGTCCTAGCTTCTCACACCACTCGTGTTGTGTGCGTTAATTTTATACATGAGTAGCGGGACCTACAGTTTAAAGTCGACTCCGAACGACAGATTTTTTGAGAAGCTTTTCATGGCAATTTTATTTCTCTCTCAGATCTTTTGCCAGAAATCTGCTGAGAGGAAGTCGCCGTCACTCATATATAAAATTAGCACACACTCAACATAAGTGGTGTGAGAAGAAAGGTTGCAATCCTGACTGCATAGTTGTAATGACCAGTTATGTATGGTATGTATTGGGAAATGTATTATAACAAGCCTGTGTTAAAAATTATTGGCAAGATTATAAAGAAACCTTGTATAGACTAGAGGCGTCACAGATATGAGGCAATGCAATGTATGCACTGTTAAAACTATAGCTTCTCACAGAGAAAATGTGGCTTATAATCTGAATTTGTCGATTGCACGGCGTTATCAGCAATTGGGCCTATTTCGCGCCTCTTTAGGACATATTTTGCATTCAGATCTACACCCCCCTATTCATACAAAGTTCAAATTACGCAAAAATGATATGCAACTAGTCATGCACGTCGCTGTAAATAAACTGCTTGGGTACTGGAACAACAGCCTATCAATGCTGAGTTATCGTACAAAATTTTCCTAAGCAATTAAACATATTTCTCATTCGGTATTTAGGTCAACAAGCAAAATTGTTGCATATGAGGCTCAGAAAAACCAGAAGTCATACTAAATAAGTGATTTTAATTTTAATACATGAATGGTTTACAGAAAGAACAAACTGAAGTTTTACGACTTCAACTAGGCACCACAACCACATGGTTGTGGTATCATGGGAGACTTTTTTTGTGTGTGACTACATTAGGCACCGTATCGACACGAATAATACCCTAGTTTTACATCATATGAAAGCAGACATTTGTCAAGTTTTAGCTGAGATACCCCCCGACAGAGATGAAAAACTGATCCAAAACAATCTCAAAAGGGTCGAATGATACCCGAGGTCTCTGGGTCTCTTTCTCGAACCCACGTCATTTGATGTTTAGCACGCACCTAGACCATTTGGGGGGTGGATATCGAATGATATGAGATGGCATTGTCCTGCGTAGACAATGACAAGTTCCAAACATTACAAGAAAATAAAAGTCTCAACGCACTTCTTCTCTCCCTCTCGCTCTCTCTTATAGCTTTACAAGTGTTTCATTAAACTTTACCTTAACCCATTAATGCCCGAATTATATTTTTTTTTGGAGTTTTAGTACCAGATTTTAAACACGTATTGCAAGCAAATGGGGGTAAGGTGGTGTTTTAGACTGACAACTTAAATTGCCACTGGGCACTAATGGGTTAATAAATATGCATAAAATGTTTAAGTCTTCAATTTAGAATGCAAACACAACTCGTTCTTTAATAAAAATCGAATTTTTCTGTGTATTTTTAATAAATCCCATCATTGCTATTGAGATGCCTACAAAAAATCTTTAACCAGCTTAACATCTGTTTTTAAACTCGCATTTATTTTTTCTTTGCACTTCGCAGTGATAAATTATTTGCCAACAATTGGTCAATATTTTGCTTCCATATACATACATATACATATACATACGTTCGCATACTTAACTGGGACACATTTAACGGTAAATCGATACAATACGGTTATTTTTTTTTTGTCCCCCTCGTTACGATTTAAATAAACATTGACAGTCAACAACAGAAATGCGTAACAATCAAAGAAAAAAAAAAATGATACCAAGCAAGGAATACAAGAAAAATTCATAAAATAATTATGAACGTTCATTTTCTTCGTTTTTTCCATTCAATAATACAATAAATGACTGTGTGAGTGACTGAAATGACAACAACATCATGCTCATAATTACGTTGATAATGTTTGTTTTAAAATTACCAGCAACACTATAGCTACACCAACAGGCAACTACGCTGACAACCTCAATTACAATTTAATACATGACGTTGCAGATGCAAACACAGCGCAAAATATTCCCCAGTTGGTTACAGGTTATTATGAGTCAAACACATGCACACACACATACATACACTTACTTAAACATTTATTAAAAATATATTTGTTAGTGTATACATATGGATGTGTGCATGAGAGAAGAAACAAAAAAAAGGAGAGAGTAAATGGCCTTACAATACGTGAGTCTGTGTGCATGAGCTGTGATGCATACAAGTGAGGAAAATCGCAACAAAAAAAAATCTGCAATAATAAGGGTATTTACAGGCTATTAAAAGCAAATAAAAGATTGATTTTGAAAGTTTTGTTTGATTTTTAATGAAATTTGTTCATTTCAAAAAACATCATGAAATCAAAAAAGTGGCGAGTGTAGTGGGCGGTTAGAGTATTTTCATCACTGTTGGGAGATCCTATCCAAGAACTTTGATGGCTAATGAGAGTCTCTGGCGAATTTAATATCAACAGCAGATATCCTATGAGCATCAGGCAGCTCCTCCTTCTCTTGGGAAAGAGAAAGACGAAATGGGGAAAATATTTGGGAAAATTACTGGCTAATGAAGTCGCCGTGGTCTAGTAGGTAGTGTGTTGGCTTATTAGACGAAAGCCCCGAGTTCGAATCCCAGGTCAGACATCAAAACGAAAATATGAAAATATTTCTTCGGCGACTTCCTCTCAGCAGATTTCTGGCAAAAACTCTGAGAGTAAAAATTGCCATGAAAAGCTTCTCAAAAAATCTGTCGTTCGGAGTCGACTTTAAACTGTAGGTCCCGCCACTCATGTATAAAATTAACGCACACAACATGAGTGATGTTGAGAAGCTAGGCCGTAATCCTGACTGAAGGGTAGTAATGGTCAATTATGTATGTATGTATTGGCTAGTAAACTGGGAGTCACATGTAGACAGCATTTCGATAAAAGCTATGCATACCATAGTGATTTGCAGAAGGCTTGCCTTGAAATCTTTAATTTGAAACCCAAGAAATCTGCATTGAGTGGTCAGGCACGCTTGATGGGCAGGAATTGGAGTTAGGATACAGATACTGACATACATTGGCATTACCATGGTCAAGAGAGCTTGTTCTACAACAGAAAAAACGATTGAGCTACGCCCTACTACCCACAGTTTCATTTAATTATGAACCCATCAGAGAAAAACTGAATGGAGTTGCTAACGAGGTGTATTTCCCAGCCTGCCTTTCCGGGATGGATGTTCTAAACTTCAATGAGAAGTTGCAGCTGTTATCAGGATCTTCCCGTGCACTATATATACATGCATGGAATTGTGCAAAAGCTCGGAGAAGAATTCTAGTCGCAGGAGAGAGACCTAAGCCCATAGGGAAAGTGACATGAAATTATCTCCCGCGTCAATAAAGGTGGAAAACGCTAGGCAGCACTAATAATGATGAAGGCAGATCCTTATAACCGCCGTATTAGCTTCAAATCAGTTGTCCTTTCGAAGCATTCCCACCATAAGAACCTTCCATAGGTAACATTGTTTCTATACAATAACAGATGGCAACCCTATCGCTCTATAACCTGCTGCAGTGCTTCAATCATCTGTTCAAATTTGAAAAACTTGATTAAGGACACTGAAACAAGCCAAAACAATCCAAATAGGATGGGAAAAATGCCTAATGGCAAACCTATTTCCTTAACAGACCAGAAACTAGGTTTAAAAAGTATAAATTCACAACCCTAGTCTGTTTAGCAGGAACACCCCTATTATTTTATAAGATAAACAATATTTGTCTGTGTATGTGTGTAATATACAAGCATAAGTAGTGTTGTTTCTAATTTTATAATTTTTCTTGACAAGAATTTCAAAAACGTGCAGAGCAGCAACTAAAAATACACACACCAAAAAATGTCGAAAATTTAAGAGAGTATCACCTACAAATGTCACCAACACCAATACATACATATGTATGTGTAACCCTGACATCAAACATATGCCAACGATATGGAACACATGTATTGACCATCGCACAAGCCACTCTCCAAGCCAAAAACAACAACAACAACAATCGGGTCAGTTCTAAAGGGACAACACAACAACAGGCACTTGGTAAGACTTGGCTACTAGTCAGTCAGGCACCAGCTGTCTGAGCGTCTGTCTGTACAGCCTTTCAAGGGACCCAAAAAAAATAAAAAAAAGAATATGAAATTACAAAACCACACACGCACACAGCGGTACTTACAGTGGTAGTGGTAGTATAAAAATGTTCCATATGCACGATTACATGCTTAGAAGTGTGTGTAACTGTTGTATATGTGTATGTGAGTATATTGGATTAAACAAGTGTGTGTGTGTGTATGAGAGAGAGAATATCTTCGATTTCCCTATTCAAAATGCTTCAGCAATAGCCGCTGGTCACATTTTGTTACGTATGCCAGCCACAATAAAAGCAGCAACAATAACGACAATATGCACACAGCAAAACGTTTTTGTACGTGGCAATATTGTTTTGTTTTGTTTTTGTTTTTGCTTTGGCTTCGTGTGTAAGGGTTTGTGCCCGTGTATGGTTGCGAGAGTGTGTGTGCGTATATTTACATTTCTGTGTCTGTGTTTAAGTTTTAACAAAAGCAACGACAACTATCACCACATTTACAAACATTTAAACAGTTTTCTGTCTCTCTCTACCTCTCTCTCTCTCTCTCCATCGCTCTCTCCCACTCTCTCTCTGTGTGCATATGCATGTGATTGTGTATGTTTAAGAGCCCTCCATACATGTGTTTATGAAATTTATACTTATTTTACCTTAAAAGTCTGTTGCCTGGCTGTTGCTATTGCTGTGTCGTTGTTATTGCAAATGTGGCTTAAAGCCATAAGTGCGAAAGAAAGAGAGAAGCAGAGAGAGCGAGTGACAGACTGTGAGGAGGACCCAATAAAATGCCATTGGCACTCAACAACAATATATGCTGGTGCGTTTAATAAAATTTAATACTTTGGCAACACATTGGATACAGGGACCACTTACCGTTATATGTCAGCAGCAACAACAACAACAACAGCATCACCAGTGCCTATAACCATACCAGGACTAACTGTATGCCTATGTATGTATGTATGTGCTGCCCAAGTGTTGATAACGAAAGTAAAATTAAAACCGGCCCTACAAATAACCACCGGAAGAAAAATTAACAAAAAAAAAACGAAGGAAAAACAGGAATTCCCGTGTTTAAAGGTTGCGTTGAAACCAAAGAGAAGTCAAAATAAAAAATAAATAAAAAAAAATTAACAAAGTTAAGAGCGAATTTATTTATTTCGTTTACAACATATGTTTGTTGGCATCGCTGTGGATGTTGTTGTAGTCATATGAGTAAAGGATACAAAAAAAAACAAGGAAGAGAGAATCTTTTTAATTGAAATTCTCAATTGATACAGAAACGTTGTGCCAATATTTTCTTTTTTAAGCGAACTTATCCATCCATGCATAAAGGCCACATTAATGCGTTTAACGCTTACAGTGGAGGGTAAATAAAAAGCACAACACACGTGGAGTAAGTCGCCGTAGTCTAGTAGGTAGTTAATTGGCTTATTAGACGTAAGATCACGTTTCAAACCCCATGTCAGGCATCAAAACGAAAATATGAAAAATATTTCTTCGCCGACTTCCACTCAGCAGATTTCTGGCGGGGGTCCCCCCCCCCGCACTCATGTATACAATTAACGCACACAACATAAGTGGTGTGAGAAGCTAGGTCGTAATCCTGACTGAAGGGTTGTAATGACCAATTATTTTATGTGTGAATGCGAAGATACCACATTCCATTAACTTAGAAGATAACGAAGTTGGCCATTATGGTGAGCCTACTCGGCCAAGTTACCCAGGCTCATAGGAGTGCCTTATCATAAATTACAGCAGTTGCGTCAGCATTGTCAAGAATGGTATTCTTAAACTAATTGCACGTGTTCGCGCTTATGCTAGGCAGTAGCAAATTAAGTAACAGAAGCTGTTTTCTTCCTTCTCCGAATCGCAACTTTTGCAGAAATCGTGCAAAGTCTAGGCACTAGATAGGGTATTCCATTTTATTAAAGAATTTGGACCAAAAGCCACATAAGAAACCTAAAAACAGGACAGAAAAAACAGCAGGTTCGAACAGTTGCTCTCTTTCATCCATGAAACTTGCAGCCTAATCGTGTCAAAGCATGTTGCTCTATCATTCAACTAGCATATCTACAGTCTTTGGAAGGGCCAGCTGACTTTAATTGTTATGTGAGATGAGCTTTATATGAATGCAGATGGGCGCCCTGGTAGTCTAGTGGGTAGTGTGCTAGACTGTTAGCGTGAGGGTTGTGGGTTCGATTCCCACCAGAGGCTCTGGTCTGCTACACTACACCGAGCATATGGTCAAGTTACTCCGCTCGTATATAATTAGAATATAATTTGTAATTGTATTGTAATTAATAAATAAATAAATAAATAAATAAATATGAATGCAGATAAGCAGCCAATTCAAAATATGCCATCGTGAGCCGTAAAATAGGCCCAAGTGCTGAGAACACTATGAAATCGACCAAATGGGATTATCTGCCACAATACCACCACAAAAGTGATATTTTCAGTAGCGGGCACGTTGCAATGATACACAGAGCTGACAGCATCTTTATTTCTAATCAAATTCCTTGCACTTTCTAGTTGACATAAGTCCACGAGAAAAAAAATTCAAAACCTTGAACTTTAAACCGCCACTGATTTTCAAATATTAATTTCAGTCACCCACCCCTGCATTAAATTTTTCTCAATTACTACTCTGTTATCGTTTCTAACGATTTGAACTTTCAAAGAAAAGAACCGTTAATTGTTATCGAAACTATTGCCATATTAAACTCATTAGAATTAGTTTATGGTTTCACACATGGTTTGAAACTGTGATAAGTATGCTGAAAGAAGCTATTACCATAATAAATGGTTGCTATACTGGTAATAATTTAAGTTTAGACATATACCATAAGTTTATTGTAGCAAATACAACAACCACTCGAGTTTTGATGTTTATTGCACTAGAGTTGGCCTTAAGGGCCTTAATTACAGAATTTTCAGTTATAATGAATGTATACCTGATTGATGAACCAGCACCAACCCAAGTGCCCTACAATGATAGAGAAAATGTCCTCTTCTTCTTCGTTACATTACATTCCAGCTTTTTACAGAAGGGGTTGGAAGTATTTCCTTGTCACAAGATAATCATATTCCAATCCGATATCCATAAAAAGCGACTGCCTTTTTCTCCCTCTGAAAGACTGTTTTCTAGTTCCAACAGAATAGACTGTATGAGTAGGGGACATCCCCTGGATGTTACTTAAGTAGATATTACAACCCTTTAGCCACAATTACGTCCTTACTTCTCATTCCATTCTCCACAGTTGTACGTGATATTTATATTTCTGAGTGGTGGCACCTTCAATTTAATGTCGATTCCGAATGACATATTTGAGATTTTTATGGCAATTTTAGTTTACTCTCAGAGTTCTAGCCAGAAGACTACTGGAGAGGAATCTCCAGAAACTCTCTCTCTCTCTCTCTCCCTCCTCTTGTTGAGATGTCTGAGCCGAGGTTTGAGGTCTCGAGTTCCCGTCCAGGAAGGCAACACCAGACTACATCGACTTCCTCCCATAAACCCTTTTTCTAGCTGCAAAACAATGCAATGCGTAGGCGCAGTGGTGTTGTCGAGCCGGAACGCTCTGGAACGTCGTTCCGGTACTTCCTTTTTGGACAGGAACGCGTTCCGGAACTAAAGATGATTTCTGAAAGATCTTTTGTTGGTTGAATCCCCTAAGCAGTTGTCGTTAAAAAGAAGCACACTTTAACCTCAAAAATTTGTTGGGGCCTACATTTACCATGAATGATAAAACACATGCTCAGCAAAACTCACTCCAGATGACGATTAAATAACCATTATCGTTCACCACTACCATCCACCGCAATTATTTCTCAAATAGGAAGTATAGATCATAAATCTGGAACCTCCCACTCGCTGAAGGAGGCCCAGTAAACCTTTGTTAGTACATTTCACTTGAATCTTTAGATTGATTTATACTGATTGAAGACGTAACAGTGGTCCTAATGAACGCAATACAATTGCTCAATTACATACATACATAATTGGCCATTACAACCCTTCAGTCAGGATTACGGCCTAGCTTCTCAACACCACTCATGTTGTGTGCGTTAATTTTATACATGAGTATTTTTTTATAGTTTAAAGTCGACTCCGAACGACAGATTTTTTGAGAAGCTTTTCATGGCAATTTTTACTCTCAGAGGTTTTGCCAGAAATCTGCTGAGAGGAAGTCGCCGAAGAAATATTTTCATATTTTCGTTTTGATGTCTGACCTGGGATTCGAACTCGGGCCTTTCGTCTAATGAGCCAACACACTACCTACTAGACCACGGCGACAACAATTGCTCAATTACTGTACGGTTTTTCATCTTCCTTCAGCTGGCACTCCAGTAAGAAGTTATGATGAATGGTGTGTTGTCTCATATTCAAAAAAAGAAGTTGAAAAATTAAAAAGGAAAAATACTTTTTATAACAGCTTATGCTGAAAAGTACTTTTTTTCTCTAACACTTAATAATAATAAAAAAGTGCCAAAATCATTCCTTAATTCTACCCATTTTTCCCTACCCATCACACATTTTGTAAAAGTACCAGCACAGTTCTCTTCTATGCTCTATTGCTTCCTCCATTCGTTATATACTTTCGATTTTGTTACACACGAAAAAATAGAAAAGAAAAGAGAAAAGCAAACAGCAACCCTTGTTAGCAAAGTAATGGTGTTGGTTAAATGCTCATTATTTATGCCATAGGCACACTTTACACACGTACACACTTCCATACATACATACATGCATTTACGAATATATTAAAAAAATTGAATAATAGACAAACTTGTATTCTAATGATTACAGTTATGCCTACAACTACGAGTACATATGGGTGTACGAGTGAGTATATAGCCTGTATGTACTCACTTTGAATTTTTTTATTCTAATACAAGTCCCTGTAGAAAAACAACTGACAGACACTCACACACACACATAAGTAGACACAATTTAACGGTAATTAAAAGTGTGAAATAAAAGGGACGGAGACAGACGGAGCGGAAGGGCAACAGTAGCAACAACTCATCCGCTTTAGAAGTGTTTTACGGGGAAAAAGGTCGTTACACCATAAATTATGATTAATGGAACGAGCGAAAGAACTAACGAACGAACGAACGAGCGGTCGGATAGACAGACGAAAAGCATTCAACGAATTTGTTGAGATTTTTATTGCGTTGATTTGAAAACAAAAACAAAAAAAAGGAGAGAAGCTGACAGGTTTTTAAATGGGAAGGATGGTTGCATGGATGGTGAATGGTTGTAGTGGTGGTAATGGTGACTGTGACAGTGGCAAGGGCTTGTTAGTGGTTTAAAGTGTCACAATCGCAATGATTTGCGCTAAAATTCTTATAATTTATGGCCTTTTGATATTATAATTTGGAATTTTTTTTCTGCTCCTTTTTTAAGACAGCAGAAGACTCAAAGGATTTAAGCCACTTGACTGAATTGTTTACCATACTGCTTTGCATTTGAGAAGAATTCTCCTGTTTTCGGTTTCAAAAGAAAAGTTTAATCAAATCTTCGTACAAATAAAGCGATGATTTCGCTCAGATTTTTCTTTTCTAATAATGCTTGGACCTTACCAATGTGTACGAATAGCAAGGTGATCTAAAAATGATCTTTTTTAAATTGCTTACAGCTGTCGAGATTCTTTTCGACAAATATTTCTTACATTTCGGCGATGACGTAACGCATCACGGCGATAGCATAACGTATACCGGCGATAATGTAACGAATCTCGGCAATAACGTAACGTACAGTGGTGGCCACGAATTTAAGACACGACATATGATGGACTTATTTGTGATAGTTTTGTGATAATTGAGAAATCTCAAGAAACCCATGATATTTTGGAAAAATATACTTTGGAGTTTTGCCGCTTCGGCTCTGATGGAAAGCAGTACGTCTGGCGCCCTCCAAACCTAGAGCATCATCCAAAGTACACCCTAAAAACAACATGGTGGTGGAAATGTGACGGTGTGGGCAGCATTTTCCTGGCATGGTGTAGGTCCCATTTACAATATAAATTCTAAAATGGACCACCATGTTTACAAAAATATTATAACAGACACAATGATACCATTCGCTGAAGACAACATGCCTCCAATATAGAAATTTATGCATGATAATGACACACACACACACATTTCACGTCTAGTGAAGAGTTGCTTAGAAGAAAACGATATCATTGTTCTTAAGTGGCCAGCTCAATCCCCGGACCTCAATCCAATTGAGAACTTGTGGAATGATGTTGAGGAATATGTACGAACAGTTAAACCAAAAAATTCAAGCGATTTGTGGGAAGAAATCCAAAGGGTATGCGATTCCAAAGCAACGTTGTGTGGCATTAGTCGAAAGTTTACCCAGGAGATATGCTGCTGTGATCAAAAATAAAGGATTTCCCACTAAATACTAGGATTTTTTTTTATGAAGCTGAGCTTAATTTAGAGAATAATGTTATATTATTTATTTATTTTATTTATTTATTTATTTATTTTTATTTTAGTCTATGGATTATATCCTTGCAGACATTTAAAAATATATAATACATTTAAGAAAAAATTTACATTTACACAATTAATTAGAAATTATGGGTCAAAAATTTTAAAAATATTTTTTAATTATGAATTATTTAAAAGAGAAAATAAAAAAAAAATTGTAGACAAATGTGTGCACATAAAGTAGTATAAGAATTAATACATCAGGAGTTCAAAGAAATAATTAATAATTTTTTCACTGCATTCGTATTTAATGAATAATCAACAAGTCCAAAAAATTGGTTGAATTCGTTACACATCCTTCTAAGCGGGTCAGCATCAGGATAATTGGCTCTAAACATTGGAATAGACAGTGGTAAAAAATTTCGCGATAAACGTCGAGGTATATTAAATGAAATTTCGTTTATCAAGAATCCAGCGCATATATCTCCTTTTATAACATTTAGTATAAATGAAACATTTAACATAATTCTACGGCTTTTCAATGTTGGCAATTTAATAAGAGCTAATCGGGCAGAGTAAGATGGCAAATTACGGAGGTCAAAATGTAGTCCACGTAGGCAAAATAGGAGAAATTGTTTTTGCACAGATTCAATCGTATTGGAATGTGTTTGGTAAATGGGATCCCAAATTATAGAACCATATTCTAGAATTGGACGAACAAGCGACACATAAAGTGCCTTTGTGATGTATGGATCCTTAAATTCCTTCGACCATCGCTTTATATAACCCAGTGCAGCCCTGGCCTTATTTACAGTACACGTTATATGAGAAATGAAGCTTAATTTCTGATCAAATAAAATACCCAAATCCAGAAAACGGTCAACCACTTCAATCTCATAACCACCAATAAAATAATTCACAATAATTGGACTGGTTCTCGAAAAGCGCATTAATTTACATTTCCTGAAGTTAAGCTGCATTAAATTGGCGTTACACCATTCATAGAACGAATTTATATCAAATTGTAAATGCTGTTGATCCAAAAGATTGTCATAAGTTTTAAAAAGCTTTACATCATCCGCATACATCAAAATGTTCGAATACTTTATAACTTGAGGCAAATCATTTATAACTAAAGAAAAAAGGAGAGGTCCAAGATGACTTCCCTGTGGTACTCCAGAACGTGCATGTATTTTTTTTGATATAACGTTGTTGAAACAAACCGATTGAGTCCTATCCGATAAATATGATTTTAACCACTTAATAGCAGGATCCGTAAAGCCTATCAAATGTAATTTTTTTAATAGGAGCTTATGATTTACTTTATCAAAGGCCTTTGAAAAGTCGGTATATATAACATCTGTTTGCCTTCTATTAAAAAATCCACGATTTATGACAGTTGTTAGATGAAGTAAATTTGTTGTTGTTGAACATCCTTTTTGAAATCCATGCTGATATGGAGATATGAGATTACAAACTTGGTAATACAATGTATCAGTAATCAATTTTTCAAAAAATTTGGGAATAACACTCAATTTCGCTATACCCCTATAATTTTCTATATCAGATTTATCACCAGATTTAAACAATGGGACTATAAAAGAATCCTTCCAAATTTTTGGGACATATCCATTTTTAATTGATAAATTAAACAGAACAGTTAGGGGGTGAGCTAAAGCATCAGCACAATTAATTAAAATGCTGCCCGGAATTTTATCAGGACCACAACTGTGTGAAAATTTTAATTTTTTTAAATGAGTTGCAACAGTTTGTGTATCAAAGAGTGGTATAGATATAGAATGTTTAACCATCAATGGATAAGGATACTCCATTTTATCATCATAGTTTTCGTCAGAATAAGTGCAGGAAAAAAATTCAGCAAACATGTTACTTATAGTTGAAATATCGCTAGATTCATTATTTCGATATGACATTGAAGCTGGAAAGCATGTAGATTTTCTCTTTGAGTTTATAAATTTATAGAAAGACCTAGGATTACGTCTTAGATTAATTTTAGCCTTTGCCAGATAAAGAGTGTATAATTGTTTATTCAGTCTGGTATAATATGCACGGCTTACTGAATATCTTAGGTAATCTAAATTGGATCCAGACAATTTATACTTTCTATAACATCTAGACTTTCTATTCTTAGCACGGCTTAATTCATTGTTATTCCAAGGCGGCCCCGGTAACGATCTTTTTATATGTTTTGGAATGCACTGCTCCATAAAAAATAACATTTTATCATAAAAAATATCGAATGTATTATCCAAAGTTATTGATGAATTTACTGAAAGTGACAAAACATTATTCCAGTTTATACTCAGAATCATTTCATTCAGCGCAAAGTAATTGGCTTGTCCAAACGAAAAAACTCTATCTTTAACGATCGACGAAGACAGGATATTGTTAGCTGGCGTAGATATAATCAACTCAAGTGTAGGATGATAACGATCTTCAGGAATAGTTAATGGATCACATCGGTTAATATGACAGTCTTCCTTATCATTCACGAACACTAGATCCAGTATTTTAGAAAAATCATTAGGTGTACCATTAATTTGAAAAAGGCTAATATCATACAAAATATTGAAAAAGTCATTAAACATATCATTATTCGCGGCCTGAACATAATAACCATCCTCGGCTACATAATTCCAAGATACTGATGGAATATTAAAGTCACCCATGATTATAAGCAAATCATTTTCATTGGCAGAGCATGCTACCGTTCGAATTGCCTCACCATGTTGAATATATAATGATTGCGGGGATGATGGAGGAATGTATGAACACGTAACGAATATTCTTTTATTCTTGAGTCTTATAATAACTGCAATAAGTTCAATATCAGGCCATGAATTAAGCACAAACTGTTCAGATGAAATGAGACTGGAAACGGCTATGAGAACACCACCACCATAAGAGCCACGATCACGACGGAAAATATTGTATTTACTACATAGTATTTCAGAATCTAAAAACGAATTGTTAAGCCAGGTTTCAGTAAATGCTAGAATGTGATAATTACAATCAAGACTCTCCATATATAAGCTTGACAGTTTTGTCCTTAGACCACGGACATTTTGGTAAAGTAATGATAATGTATTAACGTAATTAAAATTTAGTTTTTTGGATCACTTTGAGGAAGGACACCAACTCTATTACTTCTATTTTTCTCCCTGTATACATATTCACGAACCAGGGTATTTTCCGGCCAGAAATTCGGATTAATGATCGTACTGAAATCGTTAGATGAGGTAGATATTTTAAATGATGAGATTGTCCTGGGTTCAGCAAATGTAAACTTCTGCACTGTAACATCAATTTTACGACCATATTTAGAATTGATATAATGATCAACATCATCCGATGAAGTGTCACATGTTAACCTGGACACAAAAATAGTTTTTCTTGGTGGAACAGCCTGCAGCGGTTTGTAAGTCATTTGATTACCCATTGTTGCCTCATTATTATTAACATTATTTGGTGACAAAATTACCTTTGAAGAACCATTATCGACCGTATGAGAAATTTGTTGACGGGAACTTACAGCATTCAATGATATAGACGGCGTTGAACCAATATCCTTAATGGTAACTGAATTTATAGGAGAAGGCACAGATAAGTTATTCCCAGTGGAAACTAAAGGCAGCATATTTGCGCCTCTTTTTACCCTAGTAGAATTGCTATCAGTATCATTAATATATTTATCCAAATTTGGAAAGCTATTAAATAATTCACCAAATTTGGCAAGCTTAGATTGCAGAGACAAAAAATCCTTATTAAGTTGGTCAAACTCACTCTTGTAGCTTTTAAAAAATTCATAAAATTCTACGTTAATTTTTTTACAACTTGTACAAGTCCAATGAAGGGACTTTGCCGGATCCATAAGCGCATCAGCATCACGTGCTTTGAGTGCAGTACATTTTAAATGATAATTGCCTAAACACAACCAACATGAAATCATCCGGTCATTTCCCGTACCAGTGCAATTTGAGCTCAAACAATCCATATTAACGATTGAAGGCAAATTATAATACAGAGATTGGATATAAAATGTTCGCTAGGTGGTGGTAAACGGTTTAAGGGTAGATGGCGCTACTAAAAGGAATTATCTAATACACAAACCAAACAGATGCAGTGTTGTAATATATATTATTTAGTAGGTAGGTTACTCTCACAGCTGCAACAATCCGTATTGATGATACTATGATAAATATTTATTCTCCTTATCAGAAAATATTTCATAAAAACCAATTTTAGGCGACTCAGGCAGACACCTCAAACACCACTCCACAGTACGATGATAATACAGCAGCTGACGATCACAATGAGACGCAACACAACCAAATCAGGCGGATAAAAACACTTTAAAACACAAATTAATACAGAGCGCAAAAAAAAAACACGTCACGCACGTTGCTTTGTTATGAGTTAATTTTATGCCTATGTCTTAAATTCGTGACCAGGTAAAATTTGTGTTTATGTATATAATATGTAAATAAAAATTCTTAACCGAATATAGGTAAGAAAATATTATTAATTTTTCTTCATAACATTACTAAAATCCTAAAAAAATATTATGGACCCATAATTTTTTCGATAAAATGTAAAAATTATCTCAAATAACTCAGTCATATGTCGTGCCTTAAATTCATGGCCACCACTGTATATTGGCGATAACGTAACGTATAGCGGCGATAACGTAACGTATAGCGGCGATAACGTAACGAATCTCGGCGATTATTTAACGAATCTCGGCAATAACGGAACGTATCTCGGCGATAAGGTAAGTAAGTAAGAGTAATTAACGTCGCCAAAACGTAAATGTATTGCTTCAGGAAACTTCTCCTGCAATAAAGACGAATACAGTGACTCATGGCATCTTCGCATTAAAACCACGTTGAATTCATTTCATAATATTCAGTTCAACGCTGCTTTCTGAATTGACGCTGACAGTCCTTCCAGAGTAATTTAGAAGAAAAAATTGGCCAAATCACATCTGCAAACTATAATGTACACGAAACAGACAATTTTTTTTTCAAATACAATGGCTTTTTCGCAGACTTCTAGTTTATTCAAATCCAAATCCCATAAGCAACAATTTTGTAACTATCAAGCACCCTACGGCACGTCTACGTCATTGTAAATGGTCAGCCGGCATTACTATTTTTTGACTCTTTCTTCGGTTGTTGAACAATCCGAACGATACTTGAAAAATAGATAACAATTGGCAGCCTTGCTAGGTCAGAGGTTGTGAAACAAATAAATGGCCACTTACTTGCTTAGTACATAACGTACATACGTAATTGGTCATTACTACCCTTTAGTCAAGATTACGACTTCGCTGCTTACACCACTTATGTATGTTGAGTGTGTTAATTTTTATACATGAGTGGTGCGGGACCTACTATTTAAAGGAACTGGGTGGCAGAGACCATTGTCTCAAAACTGTGTGTGTGTGTCAACGTTGATATGATGTCACAGTCTTATGGATTCTCTGTTCATTGTAACCAAAAAATTGGTTTTCGTGTCCAAAGAAAGTGAAAACATTTCCATCTACGAAGAGGATAGCAATTCCAAAGAACATAAGAATCAAAGGCGAGTTTTCACCGCGTTTAACCGCTGAAATTAAGGTGAAAAAATCTAGTTTTGCTAGCACTCCCAATAGCATACCCATACAGAGGAACATAAGTTAATGCCATGAACTTTTAGAAAAATAATGCGGCTGACCTGAGGGGCATGCGGGCTACCTGGCATAACGTGATCAATTGACCTTGAACCGTGCTGTGAATTTATAAGAAGACATAAAAGCGAAATATTGTCTTTAGAAACTGTACAAAATTTGATTTGCTACGTACTGGGATAATTAGACCAACGAGCCAGTGTCACTAGACTAGAGGGTTTCTAATGCCCAACAGAGGATTATCGTATAAACTATAGCTTTAGAGCATACTTAAGCCTCTTAGTGATGTGCTTTGAACCAAATGCGTCTTTCTCAAAACTTCCTAAATAGTGATGGTTCAGCATTTGGCGGTTATAGACTTAACCAAGTTGGTGGCATTATAGATTCTCAACATAAGCTATGGAAGTCACAAGTTTGGAAAGCCTTTGAAATCCTTAAAGGCCTTAAGTTGGTAGGTTGATGTCTCTCGCAGATTTTTCTTTGTCTAATATATTGAAAACAGGCATATTTTTGCATTGTTTCTTTATGAAAATTTGCTTAATTTTAAAATTACGAGCCTATTTCGTTTAATACCTTGACAACTTCTTTCTTTCCACAGTTTTGGTTATTATTACCGCATGCAGGAAAAGGGAAAGCTATTGAGTTTGGAAATACGTAGACATCAGTTAAAACATTCTAAAAAAATTAAATACAAAGCTCCTTACTATCCGCCATGTTCTTGTGAACTCAATGTCCTACAGAATACTGGAGGCAATACATGTAGGTATTGCCCCTCTTTTCTCTTCTCTTCTGTTTCTTCTGCATCTAGTACGTATGTACGTGTGTACATGGTATGTAATCCGATGCAAAATAATAAAGATTTATGACCCGAACTGAAATTCCTATTGAAAAGAGAAAAACGAAGAATTTTCTGTCATGCGCTGTGGTGGATATTCAATTTCAACTCACAATGTTTTTTTTGTTCCTATTTTTTCTTTGCATAGTAATAACCAGGATAACTAACAACGTTAGGGATTAGATTTTAAAGCATGAGAAGAAGAAAAAGAAGAAGAACAAGAAAAATACAGAAATTTAAGTGAAAATTAAAGAAAATTTAAATTCAATAAAATTCAATAGAATGGGAGGGCAGGGAAGCTCCCTGGTACCATGTTTAAATTGGCTGGCAAGAAATGAAAAGAATACTTAAATTTTAAGGACCAAATTCCATATACAGTTTGCTTTTTAGACAAAGCCATTTCAGACGAATTGTGCCCTCAGTGAGATGACGGGACATTACAATGCGGGAACTGAAAAATGCAGTCAATAAAGGTAACCTAGTTGCATAGGCACTACAAATACTTCCTTCACAATTAATGTCCGATTGTCCTTACTTACAGAAGATAGTGCGCTATGAACGATAACACTGACAAGATTGACAAGATAACCCAACTGGGTTGGACAAGGCATATTCTTCCGCTGTATAACCGCAAGTAATCATCCTCTCTTTGAACGGAATACACAAGTGCGATTGGAGATTGGGTTAATTACTGGTCCTCGTCTTATTGCTGCTCATGACAGAAGACTGGCGATTCTACATTAAGTACTGTATATGGGCTGTAGCGACACATTTCCTCTGACACGACCCACAGTTGTCAATAAACACAGAAATATTTGTGCACAAAAACTATCTGAATAGCTTAGCTGACCTGACCCCTATAGACTTTGGTAAGCTCTAATGTCCGGGTCTGATGGTCCGGTCGGAATTCTCGCCTTAGAACGGGGGCGGTTGGGAATCCGGTCTGGAGGGACGGCGGCAAGCCTAGCTCCTGGCCAGACTTCACCAATCCTACTGATAGCCTCCTTATAGAGCTCCATAGAACGGAGGTCAGAGCAAGCCACCAGCTTGATATGCCCCTGATACCACCCCGCATCAATGCAGCCGGGTGAGGGGCCAGGATTGGAGTCCATTACACCTAGGAAGACGTCCAAGAGCGCATGTTCCACCAACTTCCACTTAGTGGGAGCAATGGAACCATCAGGGTGGCTCTGGTCAACGACCGCCCAGATCAGACCTTCCTTTAATACCTCACTGAGAGGCTTAGAAGGTTTGCTGGGGTCAGGACGTCTAGGTTGTGTCGACGAACGGGGTCCTGTAGGGGGGGGGATGTTAGGGTTGGTCACCTTAGAGCGTTTGGGAGGCTGGAGCGGAGCGTTTAGCTCGATTGATCTTTGCCTCTTTGGGGCCGTCTCTGCCGTGATGGAAGAAGTGGGGGGCGATCATTACGATGGGCCCAGGCAAGGCGACCCTTCTCGTCCTCTGAGAGGAGAGCCGGGTCGGTCGAGCCAAATTTCGCAATGATACGCATGGCTGATCTGCGAGTTCTATACGCCCTCACGCTAGCACTCACGGTGCTGGTGCCGGGGGCTTGCGCGCCAGACTTGTCTGCCAATGCCTTGGCGGCCGCCGAAGAGTGCGAGGGCATATTTGCAGCAGCCTTAGAGGCATCTGCCGTACCATTTGCTTCTTTTTTCAGTTCTCTTTAATCAAATATATTCCCGTCTTTTCAGGTGATAAATTGATAGGCTGCGTCAAGTTCTAGAATTACATTGTTACCATCTAACGTTTCCTAAAAACATATCTTTCTTTGCCAATGTATTCGGTTGTTGTGTAGCGCGTAGTCCTACTATTCCCCAAGCGGTGATATTGCCTGACCTTGCTATCATGTTTCTTGTTGATGTTATACTCTGTACTCTCTGAATTGCTAGGGAGCTTCCTGCAGTACTTATTTGAAGGGGAGTTGTGTGGCCGACGTAGTGTAGTGAAAAATGTGTTGGCTTACTAGAAAAGAGCGCCAACAACTCCTTTCCACAGGCTTTTATCAAAAGCTGTTAGAATAACCGCCATCAAAGACATTCTTAAACCTTTAACCTTTTCCTAGTCAACGTAAAACTATATGTCCCGCCACTCATGGATGAAATTAACAGACCCAACATAAGTGGTGTAACAAACAAGGCAGTCATCTTGCCTAAAGCCTTTTAATGGTCAATAATGCATAATAATGTAGGGCTGTCGCCATATACCATTTAAGCGATTTAAGTCTCAGCGTTGCGATTCTTTGTGAAAATATTTGACTCTATGCTATCTATTGTACCTATCCTCAACTCGAATCCTATATATCGCATCCATAGAGTAGAAGGCTAATACATTACTTGCTTTTTTCTCCTTCAATTTGGTCATTATACCGCATATCCTCTCCATGCAGTGCATAATCTGGTTGGGAAAATGTGAATCTTATATACAACTGTAGCCCGAGGAAATTCAAGAGGCTTTCTAACAAACTTACCAACCTCTCATGCTAATCTCCAAGAAAATATGGGGAAAAGTATTAAGATATGTTAACACAACTCTTCTGCAATGGAAATTGGCGGAGTAATTCCTTCGTTCTATAATTGCTTGTGGACTTGGAATAAGAAACTGGAATAAACTGCAGGTTATTAGACAAATGCCTAAATAATGCTAACTTCTTCTGTTAAAACACCATACTACCGCTGCTTGAAATCCACCTAACCCAAAAAATTGTTGCCCATAAGTACACAATACTACCGACAAAACTTTAAAAACGAAAATAATTTTTCTATTCAAAAAACGTTCATTTCAACGAAAATCTATAAATTACAGTCCAAAGGTCAATAAAAACCACTTCCTGCTTATAAATACACACACAATGACCATAATTCTACAGACAAAAACAGCATAAAAATCCATTTAAAAAAATCGAACCTAACCACTCCCGTACATACATTTCGCCACCACAATCATAGCGGCACTGAACTGAGTGAACAAAAAATTTTTAAGACAAACCATCCCCCTTATAATCTGTACTCTTCTCTTGGTTTTCTTTTTGAGCACACACGTACATTTAAAATTCATTTCATTGGCTAATCTACACAACATTCGTTCAACATCGTTTCATTTCGTTGCATAAACGAACACAACAACCAATAACGAATAATAAAAGAGAATTTTTCTTATTTCACCACCTTTTCTTGGGTGGATTTTATGAGCGACTGTGTTTAAATGGGTGTGTAAGTAATTGAGTACAAGCATATGTAAGTGTGTGTGTATCTTTGATTGTGTTTTTGTTGAAACTTGTTTTTCTATTTTCTGTTGATTTCTGCTGTTCTGTGTTCGGTCGTTCGTTCGTTCGTTCGTTTAGAGGAAAAGTACAGTACGTTCGTTAAACATTTAGTTGAGTTTGTTAGTTGTGTGACGACTGTCCAACGGGTAAGTTGTTTTGTCGTCATGTTAAGGCGTTGGTTGGTTGGGTTTTGTGTTGAATGACGTCAATTTCAGTTCATTCTCCATTTTTTTTTTCTTCATTCTTTATTTCTGGCAGTTTCATCACACTTTGCTCTTGCTGGTTGCTTTTAGTTTCACAACAGAAAAGATGGCCTTAAAAAATTTTTTTTTATTAAATTGACAAGACGTTGTTGTTCTTGTCATTGTTGTTGTTGTATTGAAATGATTTATTGATCACAAGAGCAACTGAATGAATAAATGGATGGATGGATGGGTAACTGCCTTAGACATGAATGGTGAAGGATTTATTGAAAGTGGATTTTTATTGTCTGTGGGGAATATTTTGTTTCTTCTTCTTTTCTTTTGTGCTGCCTGCCACTTAAAGGTTCATAAGAATGTTGAGCAGAGCCATAAATTGATGGTTGGCTAGCTGCTTGCTGAGCTGGTCTGGCTGGGTATCTGTATTGTCATGGTGGGAATTTTACCTGCTGTTCTCCGTGTACATGTTACGTAAAGTGTTCATTGAATTACAATCAATACGGCACGGCACGGAACGGAACACGGAACAAACCTTTTTCACTTCCGTCATATTTCTCACACTCGTTAATTATTTATTAAGACCTGATGTGTGGTTGTTTTTAACTTAATTTTTAAAGGCTTTATTTTATGTGGGGGGTCGTAGAGATACATAATTATGTCAGTCAGTCACACAAAGTTAAAGTGTGGTCAGTCGGGTAGGTATATTTAAATGATATTTTTACAAGCATATAATTTAAGGTTTCTTTCTCATAGAGTAGATGGGGGTTAATTAATTAAACTTATATTGCACTGTTTCAGGTCTTCAACTGGTGTACAATAACCGCGTTCTTCATAACTGCCTTTTCACAAGTAGTTGTACGTTACTTACAGTCGTTGGAGTGTACATTTAGTAGCCGGTCTTTCCTTTAGACAGATACTAGCATCAAACTAGAACCAATGCTAGGAAGACTTATTCCAAATAATGTTCTCCGTACAGCCATAAAAGGCTAGGCGAAAAATGCTTGATTATCATATGTTTTCTTCTATGCGTTAATTTAATCAATGCGTAGTGGGGCCTACTTTTAAACTCCATTCCGAAAGACAGATTTAAAAAGCTTTCTCAAAGCAATTTCATTTACTCTCAAATCTGTTAATAAAAGACTGCCTTTTGCATTCTCAAGCCCTCGTCTAGTAAGGCAATACGCCACGCACTAGACTGCAGCGGCCATTAAGGGGCCTATCTAGGCAATGACATGTCTGAAGCTTATCGTGAGAGGTTTAAAGGGCAGCCAGGTCAATGGTTAATAGTGCGGGGAGCAATGTTCTCTCGGTATCTGTCTAGAACTAAACTGTACCAGAGTGAAGCGGGTTTGCCGAAATCGTAGAAGAGTGCCTGCTAAACATTTGGTGCATCTTTGGATAAAATATGTTAGTAACCCCGCTTATTAGTTTTTATTATTTTAGATGGAATCAGGTTATAAATGTCTTCGTTTAATAATGGTGAATGTGTCGGGTGTGATGGTTGGATTGAGTAGGCTGCAGACATGGTAGAAAGTCTTATTTGTTCAGCAATAGATTATGTTATCTAGCAGCTAGCATCGCAGTTTCTTCGTGTATATTATATTAGTGATCCCGATAAACTATTAGGTGTGCAGTATGTAGTGTTGTCTGCAATGTTAGCCATTGTGTGTTACTTGGAAGTGAACTTCAAACGCGTAGTTGCGATGGAAGCGACCTGTATGATAAAATGGTATTATACATACATAATTGGCCATTACAACCCTTCAGTCAGGATTACGGCCTAGCTTCTCAACACCACTCATGTTGTGTGCTGAGCACTGTCTTAATGTCAAAATTTTGTTGTTTTTGTGTGTGTTTGTTGTGCGTGTGCGTGTTGTTGTTCATTTTTTTCCCTTTTCCAGTTTCTTTCTTCCTATTTTGACAACATTAAGGGTCTTTAACAAAAACAAAATGCCTGTTGTTTTTGCATTGTTGTATTTGTTGTAGACCTGCGGCTACCATCTATGAATTTGCCTTGGTCGACTCCGAACGACAGTTTTTTTGAGAAGCTTTTCATGGCAATTATTACTTTCAGAGTTCATGCCAGAAATCTGTTGAGAGGAAGTCGCCGAAGAAATATTTTCATATTTTCGTTTTGACGTCTGACCTGGGATTCGAACTCGGGCCTTTCGTCTAATAAGCCAACACACTACCTACTAGACCACGGCGACTATGGTATTATGGTCCCCTTTTATCAACCTTACCATTTAAGGTTTCGTTTTCATGTATACAAGTAGTCGTTCCACATTGTTAAACTGTAACTTCCTTAAGGAATGGAACTAAAGCCCGCAAAAATGTTTAGAAAAGTGGTTAGAAGCTCCTACAAACTTTTCTGAAAAGCTCGGAAAGATGCCAACACTCTAAAAACGATAGACACCAAGTCTTTGTCTAAGTTTTCCCAAAATTGTAATAAACAAGGTGAGTCAAGGAGTCAAAAATATTAACACATTCGGTTTAAATGGTTATAAAGCAGAAGCACGTTTAGAAAAAAAAATAAAAAGAATTATGGGACTAGTTTGTCTTATCTCTTGCCTCCGTATTAAAAATTAGCAATAAAAAGAAGAAAATTTTAAACGAAAATGTATGCCAGTTGTTGAGAATACGAATGCCGATTTTTTCTCGTATATTGTAATTCCCACTTAAGTCTTATTCCGATTGATTACAATGCGTTCAAGTTATACATCACGTCGTGAAAGACCAATCGACAAAATAATGAAATTCGACAAGTTCGACTGTGATATATGGTCACCGTTTAGTACGCGTAACCATTTAAACAAAAGCTGATTATTTAAAGAACTCTATTCATCAAAAAAGTTCAAAGTTTACTGCGGAATCGTAATAAAATCACATGAAAGCTTAGTCCGATGCTCTTGATCGTAAAGAGAAAACTGTAGTGATGGAATTGAAATGAAGGGCAGGCAATCAGGCAGAAGTTGTTGTTAATTTATGGGGGGATTGAACGGCAATTACGCATAACAATACAAATTTCTCAATTTCATTGCACTTTCAGCAATTGAGCTCCTCTTACGGCTCATTATCCATGCGTCGCATCCATATTTCATTATGTTGACATCTCAGCAGACCAGTTTTCGTTTAATGAAGAGACTTTTTGGAGACTCCGAGATCGTGTAATGTTACTGCAAAAGCAGTATGTACAATATAATTAACAAAGGTAAGAGTATTTTTAAACATTTATACCGCCTGTGATGTTCTAACGCAAAATTTTCATTGAAATCATATGTATGTATCTGTACGTGTGTCTGATTTAACTTTTGAAATCGAAAAACTTTAAAAACCTGATCCATTTACTAACATTTAAGATTCAAAATATACGTTAACCTTGTAGTTTTATTGATAAGACTTAATGGGTAATTATTGGCACACAATTAAAGGAATGTGAAGACCAACCATTTCACCACAGATGTCAGGACCACCACCACCAAATATTATTGACATTATTTATTGAATAGAAATATGTACTTAAAAATTTTTCAAAATTAAATTAAAATCAAAAAAGACTGCTTCGGCAGTATTACAAAAAAAAAAAAAAAAAAAAAATTCAATGAAAAAATTTCAAAAATTTAAGAAATAAAGTTCAAAAAACTCCATTCAAAACCGCAACAAACAATTATCATATGATTTTTCAAACAATGGTAAGTGCCTATAACTTCAAAAAATAATTACAATTAACCGTTAAACATTGACAATAAAAAAATATGTATACCGAAAATACCGTTTGAAAAAAAAACAACAAAAGTTTTGCATCATGTCGTCAAAGTAAAGCTCAACACTTTCTTATTTCCATAATTAAGGGGACATTAGCAAAGAAACAACAAAAACAAAGTCGGAGTAACTACGTACGTACATACATACATACATATGTAAGTGTGTATGCAAGTATGAATTTGCATGCAACAATAAATCTATCAAAATGAAGAAACAATACAAAATTATTCCATATTGATGGGTTTCTTGTACAATATGGTGTGTATTAGTAGGAGAGAGTGTGTTATACATATAATAAAATATGCCGTTAATGATTATGATTTGCTTAAAAAACAACAAACAATAGAGTCTTTTTATAAGAACATTTTTAATAGGCATTGTTGCAGGCATGTGTTCGTAGGTTTGTTTTTTTTTGTGTTTTACACCATTTTTGTTGTTTTTTGATTTTTATTTCTTTATTTAATCTGTGATAAGAACAGAAACAAATAAAAATGAATGTTAGTTTTTATGTATGTGTGCATGTATGTTATGTGTATATATAAGAGTTTGAGTGTATTTATATAAGAAATAAACATTGAATGAAATTTGGCAACATAGCTTACGTATAAACATTAAAAGCAATTTTTGTTTTTTTCTTGTTTAATTTACAAAACTTCTCTCTTTACATTGCCATTTGTGACCTTTTTTCCCACTGTGTGTACGTACATACGTACATTTCTGCTATGCCATATTGAACGAAACGAAAGGCAAGCACTAGCACTAGTAAATTAAAGCAGAATAAATAAATGAAAAATTTCATTTCAAGTGCTCTTTACTTTACTTTACGTTGCTTTATTTTTCGATTTGCTTTGCTTTGCCTTGCTTTGATTAAAAAACTGAATTGGGGAGCATTTTTTGGTACTCTTTAAAACACGCGTGCTCTTAAGCATTGAGAGCTAAAGAGAAAACAACAGTAACAAAAGCATGAAATATTTACGGCGAATTGATGTTTGAGAGTTTTTCTTTGAAAAAAAACTACGGTGTTAAGAGAATTTCCATACGCTGAGAGTGGAGAAAAACAACAAACAAAAAATCTCACACTCATTAATATTACAAATGTAGTATATACAAAGAAACCAACAACAACAGCAACAATTAATACACAACTGAACCAAAATTATGATAATAAACGAAGCCAGCAACAACGAAACGAATACGAAACGACGACGACGACGACCATTAGCGGCGATTGTATGTGGTTTATCTTGTATTTTGTGATGATGATGAGTACCAGCAAATTGAGAGAGTATTTTTGTGTATGCATGAATGTGTGTGAGTGTGTGTTTCAAATTGTAGATTTTGTGTGTTGGTGTTGTTCGTGTGTGTTTCATTTTTTTCTGTTTTTGCGCTCATTGCGCGCAAATTACGTGCAAAGCTTTGTATTGAATTGAATATTGAAATGTGGCAACATAGCAGTAGCTTTTTTTTAATGTAGTTTTAGGCAATACAAAAAAAGCCACTCTGTTCTGTCTGTCAGTCAGTTAGTCAGACCGACAGTCAGTCAGACAAATAGTTATGCTTGCTTGTTTGTTGAACTATAAAAACAAAAGCAACAACAACAAAAAAGAAAATAAAAAAACAAGTTGGCAATATTCATACAAAACTTTTTAAAAAAAATAAGCTGAAGAAATAAAACCAAAAAACAAAAAAAAAAGTAAAGCTTTGCCAACCAAAGAAAGAAATTCACAAAACAAGAAAACAACAACAAAAAACAACGGGAAATAATGACTTAAAACAACCATTAAATAATTGAGATCATTAAGGGCTTCTTCAATGATAATTAACTAAGTACCTCCGCTATGTTGGATTGCATATGTATGATAAATCTCTGCAATTATCACATCTTCAGCTACGCTCGGTTATAAGCAGAAGAAAGAGAGAGAGAGGGAGAGAGCGGCAACTGTAAATAAATGAACAATTCCATGGTTGGGATGAATTAATGGCTAGACGATTGGCATTTAAAAACGAATTTTTTTTATTCCCGCGTTGCAATCCCAATGATCGTTGGGGATCATTGGCATTATTTTGTGTATGTACTTTAACGCTGATTATAAACGTTGCTGTTTGCCGTTTGCAGTTGCAGCCGTAGTTGCAATTGTTGCTTTTGCTGTTGCAAATTTACAATGAGTTGCTAATTAAGCAAAAATTATTTGCTTTTTTTTAATGTTTTTCTTCTTCTTCATCTGCATCTTCCTCTACTCTGTTGCCAATTGCATCTTGTGTGGTTTTTATTCCTCATCCATGGTTGCTGTCTTGAAACTGAAACTCATCTTCTTTCAAATCTCATAACATTTTTACAGTGATTTCTTCCCAAGCATTCGGCCACAAAAAAACGAAACGAAAAAAAAACATTTTTTTTTTCCTTTTTTCCATTGAAAATGAAAAATTTTCCGTGCAAATTTCACAGTTTGTTGTGCAATTGCTTTTTTTGCTTCATTGTCTTCTTCTTCTGTTGTTTGTTTAGAGAGTTGCCTTCTACTCTTGCCTTCTACAATTTGCGTGTGTAATCTCATGATTTGTACAAATTACTGTGTACAATGTCATCACAACACGCAAACCTTTATTTTCTTCTTCTGGGCCCCGTCTACAATGACTTTTTTTTTATCTTCGAAAAAACAACAACAACAAAAAACTCTATGCATGGACGGACAACAGATTACAAATGTTTATTAATAAAGACCAACCTGTGACAAAAACTAAAAAAGAAAAAATTCTTTAAAATTTTGTTGTTGTTGTTTAGTTATAAAATGTCCCACTCTATTGACCATAAATGATGGGCCAACCTTTGAAACTAAAAAAAAGTTATGGGAATTTTCTACAGCAACAGACGTGGGCAGATAAATAATTTTCTTCATTCTTAAACAAAACTTGTGACTGCGTTTGAAAGCCAAGCTTGGTTGGTGGTTATAGGGCCTTGCATAATTATCACCAGCATGTTCCATGAAATCCGATTGTGAATATTTATCATATCGTTAGGTTAGAGGACGTGTACTTGTCAACTGTGACAAGTACAGTACCCGGAGGTCGAATTGACCCATGGTACAAAAATATTTATCATATCAATTCAACCTTTAGAAATCGTATGCAATCCAAATCCATTTCTTTAGATCGAATTTTCCAAAAATATCGCGTAAGAACCACTCGCTGAGTTTCTACGGTGGAGGCTTTTAAGTACTGGAAGACCACAAATAAAGTAATCAACTCTCTCTACTCTTTACTACTTGTCACAACTGCGACATTAGTGATTAAACCTTCGATCTTGGCATACAATCGACCACTTCTTGGTATACAATATGAACACATCCCAACTAGTTACTATGACCTATCAGGGCCTTATGTCAATTTCGAACCAGATAAGATGCGAGATATTGTAGAATCAAAGAACTATCACTATCACACAATATCCAAATAACAAACGGGAATAGGGTTTTCAATCGACTCTATCTTCGCCGGAGGAATGCATAAATCAGATACTGGACGAATCCTCTTGTCTGTACTTTCATTTCATAAAACCTCCGCTGTCCTGGCATCCACATAAGCTTCATCCAGGGAAAAGCGATTGAAAGGCTCTCAAACTATAAGCAAGACTGCAGTGATGATTTTTGTTGGCTTCGACTGAGAAAACACTAGATCCCATTCCATAATTCGTTTATTTCGAAGTCCCTAAAGGGAAAATCTTGATGACATTACAAGTACAAAGGGATTTTTACCTTGAAACTGTTATCAAAGTTAAGTTTGGGAGTTCAATAAAAGTAAAACACAGCCCACAGACGATTCTCCTAATCCATTCCATGGCTTTGTATGTTTCTTCATCCTCGGTATACAATAATTGGTCCATAAGACATCCATTTTTCCGCATCCACTTAAAATTTCGACTTTATTTCTGGGAAACATCATCAAATTCGCTTTTAAAACAGCTTCAAAACGCTGTTTTTGTTCGATTGTGAGCACATGCGGCACTTATCTCAAGCCCATCTTACTCGACGCTATATTTTTAATGTAAATATGCACGGCATTGCCGTTTTTAAAGTGCCTGCCATTTCAATCTTCGAAACAAATTTTTAGCCGCCATTATCCACTAAGATTTTATGGATTTTCTTGATAGCCCGTAGCCATTATCCGCTAATATTTTAAGGATTTCCTTGATGGTCCGTACGTCCTGGTTTAAACTTTGTTTTCTAATATCATTTGATTGTAAATTGAAAAGCTAACTCCACCAGATTACCAGTGATAGCCGGGCACACGTCGTTCTCAAAGAAATATGGATCGCCAATATTCACACCAAACAGTGACTTTTTCAGAATGCCTTGGATGCCTTTGAATCTCATGTAATGAATCGATGTACTTGCCAACTCCTCTAAAGCCCATTCATTAAACACACCCCATTGCCTATGGTCGTTTACCTTCAGTTCCTGGATCAGTTGAAATTTGCACGACTGCAGGCCTAAATTGCGAAGCAAAATTCGCCAAATTGTGGTCTGTGAAAGACCGAATTCTTATAAGCAACGTGAAATCGACTGCCTCACATTCTCCTGCTCACTCTCCTGAACATCGGCGATGCTTTTGGTAGGTTAGTCAATCGTTTATTGAACCAATTGACTCGAATTTCTCTCGATTGAACACTTATGGCGATTGAATGGGGAAAGCACGTGGTAAACCCATACATAATTGGTCATTACAACCCTTCAGTTAGGATTACGACGTAGTTTCTCACATCACTTATGCTGTGTGTGTTCATTTTATCCATAAGTCATGGGACCTACAGTTTAAAGTCGACTGCGAACGTTTGATGTTTAAGAAAATTATTCGTGGCAATTTTATTTCTTTCGCAGAGTTTTTGTTAGAAATCTACTGAGAAAGAGTTGCCGAAGAAGTATTTGTTCATATTTCGTTGAGTTGGGGATGTCTGACCTGGGCTTTGAACCGAGGCCTCAGGTCTAATAAGCCAACACCCTTAGACCAACAGACGTCGACTTCAATTATTGCCTATGCTTCTTGCAGTAAATCATTGGAGAGAGTGAAGTAGTTGTATCATCAGCTGAAGGCCAACCCAGTACATCACTGTGAAAATGGCAGTAAATATGTATGTTAGAACTGTTTAACACACATTGAATCTAAAAACAAGACCGTGTATTGAAAAATGGATTAATGGCATGATCAACTATAATCCAGCAAGTGGTACGTTGGATCCTAAATCTGTACATGGTGATTTGGCAAAACAATCTGTATAAATGACAATCAATCTGACAGCTGTAGCTTCAACGAGATGGCTGTTATCAACTGTCAAAGGTCGGAAGTGGAAGAACCGATATTCGAATTTTTTTTTTGTTCTTCAAATAAATTTTACAATAAATGTACTAAGTATTGTTATCGAAAAAATTTTTTTAATACCTCCACTATATTTTTAAGTAAACAAATTTTAGGACTACTTTCCCTAAATGACTACTATTTACATACAATTGTGTCAAATTTTTAGTAAAAATATTTACAATCATGCATTCATTACAATAACTGAACAATTAACCAACGTTATGAATAGAAAAAAAAGAGAGTTTTTTACCTCTTTTCTCCCTCATTTTTTTTTTTGTAATTTATTAAACTGTATAATCATTGTGACATTCATGTTCACATATGTATGTATGTATGTACTTACCTCTATGTCTGCATATATGTATGTTCCTACACTTGCACGAATATATGTATGTATGTATGTTGTGTTGATGCCTGCATGCATATGTACGCTTGACATAATTTTCATACCCCATATTTCCATTTCTATTTGCATTTCCATTTAAGTGGTTTATAATGACAAAACAAATGATTTTCTAATTGACTTGTAATTACAACAACAACAATTGCTTTGACTTTTTGTTTTTTTTTTTGCGTGATAAACAGCAACAGTAAAGAACAGCGAGGGAGAGAGAGTGAGAGTTGTTATTATTTTTTTTTTTTTCATTCTTATTACTCTTATTAGTATAACAGTTGTCATATGCCAATATTATTATTACTGTACTGTGTATTGTTGTTGTGGCTTATAAAGAATTTCATTCAATTTCCTTATATTTTAAATACCGTTACAAATACTCGTGTAATACTTTCAATAATAATGTACTTAACTTCAGTTTTGCCTTTACTTTCTCTCCTCGACATGTGTTATCAATTGATCAAATGATTGTGTGTGTGTGTGTTACAATTATTCTTTGCCTCTACTCTCACTCACTAGTATTGTTGTTATACTCTGTAGTGTTGTATACACACATCATTGCATGCATGAAGTTGTTATTATTCAGTGTATTTGCCGGGTATTTGTTTGAATATTTTTGCATAACAAAATAAATAACAATTTATGGCAATTGCCGCTGTGGTGTTGCTGTTGTTGTTGTTGCTGCAACCTATAAAAAAAGAAGAAAAGAAAAACCATGAGCAAATTATCACATTAATTTTATTGCTTGCTTCTCTTATTGCATAAGTGAGTGCTAATGACTTAAAGTATCAAAAAGAAGATGAAGAAAAACACAATGAAACTGCTTTACAAATCAATACCTACTAGTATGGTTTAAATAAATAAATGAAAAAAAATAAAATAAAATTTTAAATATTTGTCGTAAATAAAACAAATACATGCTTGTGAATTAATTTACAAAAAAAAAAAAATTAAATTTAAATGACAAATAAAAATAAAGTTCCTCTAATATTAGGCCGTTTTTAAACCGAATTTACATCAGGGTAGCCTTTACTGTGGCTTACAGTTAAGGTATAAAATCTACATTCGACAAAAGGTTTCAAAGTTTTAGTGAATCTATTAGGAAATTAAAAGCAATTGTTTTAAAATTTATACATCATCAGGATTACTGCAGAAGCTGCCATGATGTAGCGGAAACAGAATCGGTGCAACACCGTGTTTATGCGACTGGACTGTACTTCAGGCCAGACGTCATCGGTCTTTGCGTGATAGAACGTTTAAAGGTCTAGGCATGGTGGTGAACATGCCGTTAAGAGAACTGGCCGGTTTCATCTAGGGCTCGGGGATGTTCAAACTTACCATTATTAATCGATTATGATAAGGTGACTTATCTTACACTGGATAACACAATGAGCCCTATGACCACCGATTGAAGTTGTCTGTGAACGACAAGCTATAACCTGACCTACACATACATATGTACATAATTGATCATTATAACCCTTTAATCAGTATTACAACTAGGGGTGTCAAAATATCGATGGCACTATCGATAGTATCGATAGTTTGTATTTTTCGTTACTATCGATGTTTTTTTTTTTACAAAATATAAACATTTAACTATTACCGATAGTTTTTTTTCACTATCGATAGTAAATTGAGGGGTGTGGAAACAAAGGCAGCAATCTCCACTTCTGTAGTTTTCGAAATTAATAGGAAAAACTTGTATTTTTAAAGACAATTGTATTTTATAATGAATTTTTTTGTTAATTAGTATAGAAGAAAAAGATAAATATGCCGACCAAGTTTGATCCATATCCTCACTGAAGTTTTTGGGAAAATGCGAACTGAAATTTGGAGATTGAGTTAGTTTCAACAAAGTTTCCACACCCCTCAAATGTTCCACCACTAACTTTTTGTTTGCATTTATAAACTGGTGATTCCCACAGTATTATTATAAAATGGAGAGTGAAGTAAAGACATTAACTGACTAACATGTGCTACTTAGATGTATTTATTTATCTAACAACAATTATTTTATTTCCAGACACGTTCAAGTGATATGAAAGAGATGCAAATACTTGCTTTTGTGTATTTGTATTTGTGTATCCCAGCTACCTCGACTGAGTCGAAAAGAATGTTTAGTAAAGCTGGTCAAATAGTTTCGGATAGGCGTACAGAATTAAAAGAAAATGTCGTAGATATGCTTCTTTTTACAAGCAAGAACAATTGGTTGACTGACCCTTCATCTTAAATACTTCATATTTAATTTATTGATTTTTGAACTAAGAAATAAAGTTCGGTTTTGTTTATTTTTGTTTATACAAAATGCGTTATTTAGTATTTTAACCTATTAAATTCAAATATGTATATAAATGTATTATTTGAGAGACTCCGATAGTATTACGATAGTATCGCCGATATATCGATATTTTTTATAAGAACTGATAGTTTAGATTCGATATATCGATATATTTTTATGAACTATCAAAAACTATCGATAGTGCTACTATCGATAGTTTGACACCTCTAATTACAACCTATCTTCGCTCATTACTCACATTGTGTGTGTTAATTTTATACAGGACTAGGGGCCCCTACAGTTTAAAGTCGACTCCGAAAGACAGATTTTTGATAAACTTTTATGGATATTTTTTTTAAGACCTAACCTAGCCCGCATGAACGAAACAACTTATGAAATTATTACGGGTTCGATAGAAATTGCAAGAAAAATGTCTGCGTATAGCATGGCAGCTCTTAATTTCAATAGCAAGTGAAGGATAAAAAAAGACTCACGTTAGTTTTTCTGATCGTATTTATTTTAAAAGCAGTTTTAAACTTAAAATATTTCAAATAAAAGAGTTGTGCAGAGTTCAATATCACTTCTACACAAAATAAAGAAGTTTGAATAATCACTTCTGGTGACTGATGGCAGCAGTCGCTCTTTTTATTCACACATTCCGAGTTGTATCTCAGCCATAACTTGGCGAATTGTCGTTTTCAAATGCTCCAACGTTATGGTATTATTCACGTAAAAAGGATCTTTGATGCAGCCCCTAACAAAAGTCCAACGGCGTCAAAGGGCATATTGTTAGTGGCCAATTAAAGTCGCAAAATGGGAATACATTGTTTATTAGAAACTTTTCATGACATAATCCTTAAATTGACTGCTCTATCTGACTCATGGCACCACATACTGTCCAGTCCATAATAACCAATACTGTCGCCATAACGCTTTGAATTGATGGTCATGGTTCTTCCAGGGATATCTTCGAAAAAATCGCCCCACTGACACTCACAGACCACCTTTTCCGTATGCAATGGGTTTTCCTCAATCATTTTTATGCTCTTCAATCCCATATGCAACACATTTTACTTTACTTCTTCGGCATAGAGTTGTATGTGTACTCAATGGGTTGCTCGGCTCTATAGCTTCTGCCGAAAGCTTCTGCTTGTTATCGATAAAATCTGATTAATCTTGGAAAAAAATTTCAATACTTTGGTTAACGTAAACACCATCAATTTGATTCGTTTTTTGTTTTTTTTTTTGTTTTGAATAAACAAAGAAATTCATGAACATCTTCTGTGTGTTTATTAAAGAATCCATTTTCAAATAGAAAATCATATCGAAATAAATGAAAAACAATCGCTTTTTAATGCTGTGGGAGCTGGCTTGCTGGCTGACAGCCTTGCCAGAGTAGTTAGCTTTGGAACCACTAAATGGATAACCCGATATTATGCCACCAGACAGCTTAACACAACTGTTTATAGATACCAGGCCTTTATAAAAAATCATAAGAGTTCCACTCAGACATCAGCAATGAATCGTCTTTCGTTACTCATAAGCACTCATGAAATTTTGAATATAAATTAATCAACAATATTGCAATTTAACTATCTACTCTGATTCATTCGTATACTCACTGCAACGTTGATTTATAAGTACAGGTTGCAAAGAGTATGCGTACAACATTCACATCAAACTCATACCATTCGAAATATGTTTGATTCAAAAGCCTACTTATTTAGATTCACATAACTTTAGAAAAATACTTCTTATAATACATGGAAATGATTCTAATGACTCGAATCATTCATCAAAATTTACAGTCTTAGTTGTTAAGCATACATATGATGAGTACACTTCAGACTTTAAATATGAGTAGAGGAGGTTCCACGATATTAAAATAAGTATGAATGCTTATAAGTATGAGAAATTATGAGTATGATTCAACTCTACTCATCGTCTTGCTGATCTCTGGTTCCACTAATATTTCCCCTTGCAGTTCGAGGCGATAGTCGCGGTAGTCTAGTAGGTAGTGTGTTCGCTTATTAGACGTAAAGCCCGGGTTCGAGCCCCAGGCCAGACATCAAAACGAAATATGAAAAAAAATATTTCTTCGGCGACTTCCTCTCAGCAGATTTCTGGCAAAAACTTTGAAAAAGTTTCTCAAAATCTGTCGTTCAGAGACGACGTTAAACTGTAGGTCCCGCCTACTCAAGTATAAAATTAAGGCACACAACATGAGTGGTGTGAGAAGCTAGGCCGTAATTCTGACTGAAGGTTTGTAATGGCCAATTATGTATGTATTTATGTAGTTCAATGCATTCTAGTTTAGCAACGGAAGTCTTTTCAAATGTTATATGCAGTGGCTAGAGGCTTTCGGCTGAAATTTTGTGCCATTCATGCTATGAGCCAGATTGCTAGCTGAAACCTCTAAATGGTTAACCCTTTGGGTATACCACATTCCCGATTGAACAGATAAAAATCAACAGAATGAAGGGACTAAGACTTCCCAACTATTTATGCAGAATTTTATGTTAAATTGCTGCCAAACTGTGATAAAGGTTTCCACCAAACCAGACTTAAAAGCATTGCAATGAATTTACGTTTTATTGTGTTGTTGTTGCGCTTTTTTTTCTTGTACAATTAAAAATGATTTTCAATGATTAACAACACCATGTAAAACATGTTAAACATTTACAGGGAATTTTACAAAAAAAAAGAAAGAAAAATGAAAAGAAAAACGAAAAGGAAAATAAGACACTAAAAACCAAATAAAGGTGCAGCAGTTGTTTTTATTGTTTAACAGGCAACAATAACAACAACAACAACAGCAGCAGCAGCCAGCAAGCAATAATAGTTTCTGTTTTGCAAAATTTATTTAATTTTCAACAATTTTTTCTTATTTTCTTTTTGATTGTTGTTGTTGTTGTTGTTGTTGTTATTATTATTGTTGTTGTTTTCTTTAATGTTCTCTTTAGCCAAACGCTTGAATAATTTAATTGGACACACAGTTTTGTGGTTTAAAACACCGACCAACCGATCGAACGAACATACATACATCCATTGTTGGTTCGTAGGTTTGTTCGTTCGTTCGTTTAGAAAGAAAAAGCAGCAGTGGCCACAAACGAAACTTAAAGAGACGAAGAATACTCGTATGCACAAGGCAATTTCAAATTCCAATTTTAATGGAAATTGCTGCCACAAAATGCATTGTATTGTGTGGCTTGAGAGAAAAAAATTCAGAAATTGAAACTAAAAATTGCAAAATTCTGTTGTGTTGTGTTGTGTATGTGTTGGTGTTGAATGGCAGAAGCCAGTCTCAAACATATCCTAAAACCTGATGGAAAACGATGAACGATAAAATGATTTTTCAATGATGATTTCATGAGTATTATTTCAATTGCTAAGTTACCGCTGTTGTTGTTGTTGCCTTAACATTTATTGTCATCTGCACAGAGAGAGAGAGACAGAGTGAGGCCAAGTTGGGAGCAGCCATTTAAGAATCCAAAAAAAAAATGCTTGAAAAATCTTCAACAAGAAAATCCAATACGTGATAATAAAATCCAGATGTTGCCACATACAATACGATATAATAATACAACAATAAAAAGTGATAAAAAAAAACACAACGAAATTAAATAAAGAAAAAAAAACAAAAATTGGCATGAAAAAGTCAAAGTTCTTCGAATAGATTTCTTTTCTTATTCTTCTTCTTTTTCTTCTGTTTTTTTTCGCATTTCATTCGCTTCCCATGAAGTTTTCAATCATGCTTCAGACACAGCATTAAAAAGCGTTTGTAGTTTTTTTCTTTCTTTTCTTTGATTTGATTTTCGATTTGAAAATAATTTTCCAAATGGGAAAAATCTTTAACAAACACACACATACATACATACACATTCACGCAGTAGATGTTGAGCAAAAGGCATAAAAAATGAAATCGAAATCGAATCGAATCGAATCGAGTGTGCTGTCTACGTTAAGCAATGTACAGATATTATCAAATATCATACAAGGCTTTAGTGGCCGTAAATACTTGGCAAACGATTTCTGCAACAACTATGGAGATAAGGAAAAAGAGGAGACTGTTCTTCATCTATTGGGTTCATAACCAGAACTATAACGCTGAAGGAAGACAACCAATGACATTAGCAGACTAAGCAGCTTCATAAGAAACTGCCAATGGCTCTAGAAATATCGGAAAATGGAAAACAATGGCAAACTAAAGGGTCCGCATTTTTGAAAATGCTTTAAAAAAAACTACTGAATATTTTCTTAAATTTCTTTTTTTTATTTAAAAGTACAATCCTTCTGGTTAATAATGGAAAATAATTTCATTCAAATGGCTGCCTCGGCTGGCCATGCAGTAGCCTACACGATCGGTCCAATTTTTAAGCACATTATCGATTGTGTGCAGCTGTATTTCACCAATGGCTTCACGAATATTGTCCTTTAAAGCGTCAATTGTCTCTGGCTTGTCGGCGTAACACAATATAATAGTCCAACGGTGTCAAATCGCAGCTCCGAGGTGGCCAAACGACATCAGCTCTGCGGCTGATAATGCGATCTTCAAAAACAGTTCGCAAAACATCGAGTGTAGCTTCGGCTGTGTGGCACGTAGCGCCGTCCTGTTGAAACCAAATGTTGCCAATATCCTCCTCTTCAATTTTTGTGAACAAAAATTCGTTCAACATGGCCCGATAACGATCGCCATAGACTGTAACGGCCACTCCTTGCTCATGGCCCAATTATGCCTCTGGACCAAAATCTGCACCAAACAGTGACTCGTTTTGGGTGCGTCGGCTTTTCAATGTATGCGTGCGTTCTGTACCCCAAATGCGATAATTTTGCTTGTTTACATACCCGCCAAGATCAAAATGAGCTTCATGTGAAAAGATGATTTTTTTTTTGCCAAAATCGGCATCTTCTGTAGACTACTCGTTTAGGCTATTGCATGGCCAGCCGAGGCAGCCATTTGAATGAAATTATTTTCCATTATTAACCGAAAGGAGTGTACTTTCAAATAAAAAAAGAGATTTGAGAAAATATTCAGTAGTTTTTTTTTATAGCATTTTCAAAAAAAAAAGTTATTTGGCGGACCCTTTATAAGCCCAACGTAGTTTAAGTATGCACATCCCAACCACTACCAACCGATCCACCTATCGATAAACAATTTGGAGTTCGGAAGGAATAGGACAGGAATACCTTAAACCCTTGTTCCTATGCAACAAACGATTTCAGGCATTTGAAAAGTTTCTATGAAAAATATTCAAAAATATTGGCATAATTCAGTGACTGAAGGTTGCCAGAACGTTTAGCTTTTCCTTAATTTTCTAGCCATGGAAAGTATGACAATCTAAAGCACGGCATTATGGCTGGTCATGGAAAAGTTCTGAATGGTCATCCAACCAATAAAGAGTTAATAGAGGCTGGCTATGATAATAAAAATTGCAAAGAAAGACGATCTTACAAAACACAAGAACAGCAGTTGTATTATGCTTCTTAGCATAGTGAATGAGGCTTCCACTAACAAGCCAGCTTCTGTCACAAGCATGACCATATTAACAGTCTTATCACACAAATGAAACAAGATCTCAGCCGAAAGCCTACTGCCACGGTATTTAACATTTGACAAGGCTTTCGAAGGCAATCTAGGAACGCTTTCAATTGCAAGCAAATCTTAGGGAAAGTCATAGAAATTATTAATGAAGATTTGGTAAGTGGGGAGTGTACTTGTGTCTTGTTGCATAATATAGGGTTCCCCCTTTAATGGTTCCAAGGCCGCCTAACAAAACTGTCTTTCATCGAAAGTGTCATTTGTTTAAGAAATGGTTTGGGATTCACGAATATGCATCACATAACAACCGAAGAACGCTTAAAAATATTGAAAACTGATCACAAAAATGCAAATTCATATGCGACCACTTATCACACATTACAGGATGATAATCGCTTGCTAGGTAATAAAGAAATTTGAAGAGCCAAGCAGCATTACATTTTTAGTCAGGTCTTTTGCATCAATACACTGTACACAGTTCCGAAATAAAGCTTGTGTTACAGAAAATCTGGCAAATAATCGGATTTGATGGATACTACGACATTCTCAAAGAACTGAGGCAATTTATGTCGCATTATGACGTATTTTGGGCATTTGAATTTGCATCTCCAGCCACAAAACGTTCCATTCTAGGAGCAATGAAAGCCGGCTGTTCATTCAAAACGTCGTAGATATGCTGGTTAAATGCTACACTAATAGGCTTCATAATGTTAATTTTAGGTACAATATTTTCTTCCGCATTGAAACTCCTTTCTATGTCGGTGGTTATGTCAACAAACATATGGGATTCGGTCAACACAAAAGTGATTGTGGAAAAGGGAATGTATGCGGAAAAAGTCACTGTTTGTGTGAAGCATTATGATTTGAGAGTTTTTGTTATTTTTTTTTCTAATGATGCTTAGAAAAATTTAGAATGCTTAGCCGTATGTTAACCGACTTTTCTCTTGCCTGTAATTGAAAATTACGAATTGGGCGGTAAGTGGGGCCAATAAGACAATGCCACGAGTTACATAAGGGGCACGATTTTGGTTACCCTAAAAAGTTTGAGGGGAGTACAATAGGTGGAATGATTGCCTTATCACGACATAAAATATTTCGGTAGTTTTGCGAAGTCGCCTTAGTCTAATAGCTAGTGTGTTGGCTTATAAGACATGAGGCCTAGGTTCAAAACCCAGTATTGAACAATATTTTTTTGGCCAACTCTTCTCAACAGCCTTCAGGCAAAAGCCCTGAGAGTAAATAAAAATTGCCATGAAAAGTTTCTCAAAAATCTGTGGTTCGGAGTCGACTTTAAACTGTAGACCCCGCGCCACTTATGTATAAAATTAACACATACAACGTGGGTAATGTGCGAAGCTAGGTCGTAATCCTGACTAAAGGGTTGCAATGATCAATTATGTATGTATGGTTTCAAAAACATTCGCAATGATTTGTAAGGAGTTTCGGAATTATTTTTCAAAATACCTTCTGAGAATTCCTTCTAGGCAAAGATAATTTGGGCATTAAAAATTCCATTAGAATTGAAATAAACGCTTTAAATACAGTGGTGGCCACGAATTTAAGACACGACATATGACTGACTTATTTGTGATAATTTTTACAACCCTGTAGTATCAAGAAACCCATGACATTTTGGAAAAATATACTTTGGAGCGACGATTCGAAGTTTTGCCGCTTCGGCTCTGATGGAAAGCAATACGTATGACGCCCTCCAAACCTGGAGCATCATCCAAAGTACGCCCTAAAAATGGTCAGACATGGTGGTGGAAATGTGATGGTAAGGGGAAGCATTTTCCTGGCGTGGTGTAGGTCCCATTTACAAGATAAATTCTAAAATGGACCAGCATGTTTACAAAAATATTATAACAGACACAATGATACCATTCGCTGAAGACAACATGCCTCTAATATAGAAATTTATGCATGATAATGACCCTAAGCACACTTCACTTCTAGTGAAGAGTTGCTTAGAGGAAAACTATATCATTGTGTGGCCAGCTCAATCCCCGGATCTCAATCCAATTGAAAATATGTGGAATGATGTTGATGTACGAACAGTTAAACCAAAAAATTCAAGCAATTTGTGGGAAGATATCCAAAAGGCTTGGTATGCGATTCCAAAGCAACGTTGTGTGTCATTAGTCGAAAGTTTACCCAGGAGATGTGCTGCTGTGATCAAAAATAAAGGATTTCCCACGAAATACTAAGATTTTTTTTTATGAAGCTGAGCTTAATTTAGAGAATAGTATTATATTATGCCTATGTCTTAAATTCATGACCAGGATAAAACTTGTGTTTATGCATATAATATGTAAATAAAAATTTTTAACCGAATATAGGTAAGAAAATATTATTAATTTTTCTTCATAACATTACTAAAATCCTAAAAAAATATCATGGACCCATAATTTTTTCGATAAAATGTAAAAATTATCTCAAATAACTCAGTCATATGTCGTGTCTTAAATTCGTGGCCACCACTGTATATCCCACGAGCGTTTAAATTGAAAACATTTTAAATTCTTGTTAACAAATGACTTCTGCGTTATAACTGCGAGAAGTTTTCCTTTGGAAATTTTTTATTACTTGCGAAAATTAAAGCCAAGCGGAAAGAGTGTCATATGAATGCTTAGGAAGAACATAAGACAACAAATAACCTTTGACCCGCATAGTTCTCTTACATAAAAGCTGCTGTTTAAACGCTTTGAATTCGCGTAAGACTGTTATATGAATGCTTAGCAACAAAAGACAACAAATAACCTTTGACCCATAGTTCTCTTACATAAAAGCTGCTGTTTAAAGGCTTTAAACTTTAAAAAGAATTTGCTTTTATTCTGCCTTTTTAATCATGTTCTTAGAAAATAAAAATTAAATCAACAGCCAAAGGGCATTTTTTTCTTACACTTGACGACATTTTGACCCTGGGGCGAGGTAAATGTGAGCAACAGTGTATGGTTGGATGGATGCCTCGAAGAAAAATTAAGAAAAATTTCGTATTGAATTTAATTTTTCTTGGTTTTTCTCTTTTTCTTTGGGGGAATGAATGAACGAAAATTTTTAATTTGCAAATCAAGATTTATTTCGTGCGAAAAATAACAAAAAAAATACGAAAAAAAGCGAAAAAAAAGAAATTTGCAAAACAAGTCAAAATTTATTGGAGTGTCAGGCGTTCTGTGATTCTTTTTTTTCTTTTCGTTTTCAATTTATTATTGAAATAAAACAACAACAACAACGGCAACAATAGCAACAAATGAAAAATTGTCTCACACTCAAACGATTCATTTATTTTGTACATATTGTTGTTGTTGTTGCTTTTGTGATTCCAAATAAAGAGTGAAAAACAAAAACAACAAGAAGAAAGAAAAAATGGAAAAAAATTCTCCTTTCAGTACAACTGAAATGCTAACTAAGCCCGTATAAAGTAGTACCAACAACAACACTCTTATGAATAAATAAGCAAGTGACAGACAGAATGACGAATTGAATAAATGACAAACTGACTGAATGAATGAATAAATGAATGTACGAACGAACAAACGAACGAACGAGCGAGCGAATGATATGAAATTGTATGTACAACACGTACAACATTTTGTATACGATAACATGGTTGTTGTATACGTTGTTGGTGTTGTTGTTGTTAATGTGTCAGTGCTTGTTTGCTTGCTTGCCTGCAATAATAATCAGCAGCAGCAACCAGCGCAAATACAGTAGCCTCCATTTGCACATAAATTACAAGAGAGACACATTCTTGTTATAGACCTTGTTGTTGTCGATTTTTTCTTTCCTTGTATCCATCTCGCTATTTACTAATGAAACCTATACAGACACACATACACACTCGAACAAAAAGATCTCGGTATAGCAAAAGAGGTAAACAGCCGAGAAGACAGCAACATCGTAGGTGAATGTGAACAAACGACATTCAAGTGTCCCTGCTCGGCTCTCTCACTCTCTACCAGTCACACTCATTGTTTCCTTAAAACACTAGAACACATTGTAATTACACTGCGGGTATTCAGGCCGCTATTGAGGATACAAACAATTGTACCACGAGTACTTTTGCTTACAATTGTCTTATTTGCTTTACATACCCTACATATTAATACTCGTAGAAGTACTCTTTGTAAACCCGAAACTAGTTTTAAGCATTGAACACATCACAACTGCAACTCAACAGCAGCAGCAACAGCAGAAACTAATGTCGGGGGGAGTTAGTTGGGTGTTAAAATTATTTTCATTTTATATTGCAATACGAGACGAGACACGATTCTGCGCCATACGAAGAGACGAACGTATAAATTTCAGTAGAGTATTCATTGTTGGCTTTTGTTTTTCATAGGTTTTGTTGTTGTGTTTTCATTTTTTTGTTTTGTTGTTGTTTGGAACTAAAGCAGACAGCAGTGTTGTTGTTTTCGTTTTTTTTTTGTGGAAAATAATAGTCTAGGCAAGTACGAGTACATTTATAAAGTACTGGCTGGTACGTTAATAACCATACACATCTAAAGATGTTACACTCGAAAAATTCACGTTAATGGAACGTGAGAAAAGACGATTAATAGTACACCACCCAAGTAGATAATTACACTGAAAAGTAGTACAATTTGCTAGTCTTCTATAGTGTAGTGGTGATGATGAGAATGGTATTCAGTTGGTAAAAAATCCGACTTGTCCCATTAATATTAGCGTATAAAAAAATGTTTTGCCCTAGCCCAGCAGAAGGCAAATATAATGGTAAATATGTACAATATGGATCTGCAAAAACTTTACCTCAACTAAAGTTAGAATCTTCTGTTATAAAATTAAATCCAAAAACCTTTTAAAACTGTGAATCAAGTAACGGTGAATCAAAAGATATCGTTCAGCAATATCGACGCTGAATATTGCGAATGAGTCTCGAGAATACTACTAGTTTAAGGCCAAATATCCTTAGAGGTAGCAGACATTGAATAGAACAAATACCAAAGACTAAAGGTGTGTTGTTGAGTTTTTGGTACCAGAATGAAATATTCCGAGCCCATGGGGAAATTCGCGGGTGTCTTTCTAGCGAAAGTCTATGCCATTGAAAGATGTAATCAATTTAATTTGGATAGGATATACAAAAGACGGGACATAGCCGTACTATTTGACAGTCATACCACCATTCGAGCACTTGACTCTTATCAGATAAAATCGAAGGTAGTAGGGAACTGCCTGGAGAAGATGAGCCGGTCTTGTAGATAAATCAAGGTTACCCTCTGCTGGCTCTCAGATGCTTCAGGATTCCTTGGCACTGAGAAACCAGACGAACTTACTAAGAGGGGAGATTCCCCGGCCCTAATGGCACCACAGCCCTTCGGTGGAGTGGGTACAGATATTTAGAAATGTGAGCTCAAAGAAAGGGAAGGCACTGAGCGGCAAAGATTCTTCTTAAACCAAGAAGGTTTGAGGCAATCCAAACTTTTGTTGTGAAACTATAATAAGAGGAGGCCTGAGCCTTGCAACAGACGATCCAGAAATAATCTAGGGAGGTCTTTTGACAGGGCACTATATACTTAGGATATACTTGCTCAGAATTTGGAATACCTCGAGTCCAACAAGTAGACTCTATGACGATGAGAGTGTATCATCGGAGTAGATTCTTGGACTCTGTGGGGCATTAATGCATCCCAGGAAGAAGCAGCTCTTGTTATGCAAGGAATTGTCGTTGATAACACCAAAAAGCAGCCTGTACGTTGACGGGGCGAAAGGCTTTAAGGAGTTATTATAGGGATATATTTTAAAATTTGAGCGGAGTACAAGTGCAGTACTCAAGCACTTCTTCATGACTATATTGATAATTAAGGCAAACAAAGAAATCTATTTGTCGTCAGTATAAAAATATGAAAGAAAAGAACGCGTAGAATTTTGTAATTTCCACAGTACCATGGGCCTTTTCCTTTACCACGTTTTAAATTATTATTTCATATGAAAAGTTCACATACTGACTAACAATATTTTTCGAGTGTATGAACTTATTTTATTTAATTTTTCTTCTTTTTTGTTTTCCATTATTTTGTTCGTATAGTCGCGTTTTATACGTTATTCTGTTGACGACTGGCAATAACAGTGTAGTGCTGCTCATACACATTTAAATATACAAACTAAGTACATGTATATTTATTTATTTATGTATTAGTATGCATATGCATGTGCACATAAACATACGTACAACATTTAAAATTTAGTCCCTTTATTGTAGACCGTACGGTACATATAATATTTTATTCTTATTTCAATCATTATTATCATGATTATTATTATCATCATGATCATCATGATCATCATCATCATCATCTTCATTATTATCATGGCTTGTGTGAAGTAGTTGTTCACGCTATTACTACGAGTATTGCTTAGTTTTGTTTTTGTTTGTGTTTTTTCTATTTCTCTTTTTAGTTTTTATTGTTTTTATTGCTTTTCAAGTCATTGTTTTTATACTTTTAATGTGATTTTTTGTTGTTCTCGCTGTTGCTGTTTGCTGTGATGAATATCTTATGTATTTAAATGAATTTGCTGTTGTTAATGTTGATGTTGCTGTTGCTTTTACTTTTCAATTCTTTTGTTTAAAATAATGGCACTTCAATTGTGGTTCTTCTTGTTTTTTTTTCATTCTTAACGATTATGGACAGCATTCCTATACATTAACACGTTGTAATGTTTCCATAGAGTCTTACAACGGCAGGTTTCTTTTTAAAAATCATTTTAATTTCATGCATTTAATGGAAATATTTCCCTGTTGTGTTTATGAATGATAATTTAGAGCTGGCCACCTTGGACGCAGTCTTCTTGATAGCATTCCCTATTAAACATTTCCATGCAAAATACAAAAACAATTCCATCGTAGACGTATAACCCGATTAAAAACGAATTTCAAACTTGAAAAAGTGTGTGTCGTCTTCGCCTCACTTAAAATTTACATGCGTTTGGGTATGTGTTTATGGTTTTAATTGTGAATTTATTTATTGCTGCCGCTGCTGCTGCTATTGTTGGCGTTAAAATCTACACTTTCTTATACCATCCGCATACACTCACACACACTCATACACGACACGAGAATTGATTGTTTATTTTTCAATAATCGACACACGAGTGTGATTTGTTACTATTGTTGTTGCTGTGGCTGTTGTTTTGTTTTTAGTTAGCTCACAGTGCCTAAGTATTTACACCATAAATAAAACAGTAAAAACAAAAAACAACAAGAACAATAAAGAGGAAAAAAATAAAAACAATATCGTGGGCATTAAAAAATTATCACAATTTGATGAATGACGCTGATAAGAAGCAGCAGAAAAAAGATTTTTTTTTTGTTTGATTTCTTGTTTTTGGTTTGATTTGCCGACGACCAACACTTGCCAGCGGCAGGCGGCAGCACCATTATGTTTTTATTACTTATTTTTGTTGTTGTTTTTTTATTTTGTTTGGTCTTTAATTTGTTTATTTTTGTTTGATTTTTATGATTTAATTTTAAGTTTTTTTGTATATGCTGTTACCGTTCGATGACGTTCCAAATCAGCGGGCATTATCATAAGCCTTCGATAGCTCAGTTGGTAGAGCGGTGGACTGTAGATGTTCGCAAAAATTTGGTTGATAAAACCAAATAAAAAGCAGTAATCCATAGGTCGCTGGTTCAAATCCGGCTCGAAGGAATTCTTTTTTTTCAATTTTTTTTATTTTTCCAATTGAAAAAAGAACGACATACGCATTATACTTTGGTAAGTTATACTCAAGAGAAATGCATTGAATACATAGATGACGTAGTTTCTCTCAACTGCAATAGAGGAGCTGCTGGTAAGTTAAAACCAAGAGAAACACATTAAGTAAACAGATGACGTAGTTTCTCCATTGGTTGTTACATTTACCCAACGACTATAGACGTGTGCTATTTGGTATTAACCTATAGAAACACAATGGATGACGTCATTTATCACAAATGTATAGGAAAAAATACAATTATGGGGTGTTATGTAGTAATTCTATCATTCCTGGGCTGCCATTTTATTTTTAAAATAAAAAACAAATTCCCTTGTTATCACTTTAAAAATCGGTTTGGTTGTTGATTTATCCAACGTCACATTGTCAGCAGCCAACCATGAGATCAGATGACGAATACGGAGGTTTTTATTTTATGTCCCCTTTAGTTTTAGGTTAGAGGACGAGTACTTGACAAGTACAGTACCCGGAGGTCAAATTGGCCCATTGTACAAAAACGTCCTTTAAGTGAGAGGATAATAGAGGGGATGGGAAAAAGGAGAGGAAGTAGGAATGGGGCGAATAAGGAAGCGGAGGAATGTCCCCTTTAAGAGGCAGACGCTGATCATCACTAGTGCTCTATGAATACAGATTCTGATTTATTTAGAACAGACTAACCCATAGAAAGCATAGAATAGTACTCGCAAGTCGATGACAGTGGCAGCGGAATATAATTATGGACATTATGCGGCAGTTCATTGTTCTCTGCATACAGGTTTCTTTTTTCTAAAACACTGGGTTTACGTCCCACCAGTATAGATGACAGACAGTACGGCCCCAATTTAAAGCATTTCTGCTCTTGCAAAAACTTCAGATGATAGGTTCCCACATACCTTCTTCATAAGGTCTGAGACTTATTGCCACAGACTCATGTACTGTCTCGTTCGTTTCTAGGCGAAATATCCTACGATACACGTGAACAGCGAGCATATTCCTTTGAAAATCAATGACATTCTTTCAAGCGTATTAAAGGGCTCAAGTTATTTTGAACGAAATGCATAGTTTCGATGTGGACTCTAGAGAGCAAGGCTTTCATTGACTTGGGTGTGCCTACAGGAGCAATTACCTGGGCATAGATTGAAGCCAGCTTATTACTGGACTTAGTAACTGAATTCGCCAACTGGAGTAACCAGACATGCTTAGAATAAAATTAGTTTATACAACGGGTTATTCAGGATTTAGAGAAAATAGTATGACTAGTTGCCGTTCTAATAGGTAGGGTGTTGCCTTATTAAATGCAAAACCCCGGTTCAAACCACAGCTCAAACATTTCCTATAAGACGAGAAACGGCTACTTCCTCTCAATAGTCTTGTGGTAAAAACCCTGACGAGTAAATAGAATTGCCATAAAAAGTTTCTCAAACAATCTGTCGTTCGGAGTCTCCTAGAAAACAAAATGCGACAAAAAAATATTTCTTTCGGCAACTTACTCTCAACAGCCATGTTACAAAAACTCTGTAGAGTATATAAATAAATAAAGTCGTCCGGAGTCGACTTTAAACTGCAGGTACCGCCACTCAAATAAGAAACTAGGTCGTAATCCTGACTTAAGGGTTATAATGACCGTTTAAATAAGTACATACGTAGGTAAGGTATGGCCGAGAAATCTGCTGGAAATATATTTTTAATAAGTCGGCTCATACGTACACACATACATGTATATAATTGGTCATTACAACCCTTCAGTCAGGATTACGACCTAGTTTCTGCCACCACTTATGTTTGTGTGTTAATAATTTTATTTCTACATGAGCAGAAGGATCTAGACTATGACAACCGATGGCAGACTGTCACCAAACAGTGACTTAATAATTTGACTTAAAAAGGCTTCGCCGGAAGACAAGCGATACTTAGATTAGTTCTTCTATTATTTCAGAAGTACGAGCTGGTCTACGCTTGCATTCATCTGCATTAAATTTACAAAATTTTAAAAATTATGCTGATCAATCTCCCTTCAACAACCCATCCCGAAAGCCCTCCAGAGCGGATAACATCAGTAATAAAATCTGCGAGTTCTTACCGCTTATAAATGCGATTCCAAATGCAAAAGTTTGCTCATTTCTTAACACTTCGAGAGGATAACTGGAAAAATAAAATCCTGTAGAGAAAATAATCCCTTGATTTAAGCGATTTTAATAAAATTTTTGGAAGCATTTAACAACACATTGTGGCAGCAGGTGCTACAATATTGAAAGGTTTCATTCAATAAATTCAACAGAAACGATTTAACGATTCTGCTGGCTGATAAACAATCTTCTTTACAAACATTTTAATTGAAAATTTCATTTCATTTTTCCATCCTTCTTCTTCTACTTCGTCTTTTTCTTGTGCTTCCCTTTGTTAGCTAAGCTGCTGGGCGAAGCAACAATTTTGTAATCGCCTGCCACTTATTGCTGCCAATCAATTTTAATTTTTAATAATAAAAATAATAACAACAACAACTACAACAACAGAAACAATAATAAAAATAAGAAGCAAACAAACTAAAGAATTGAAATTGAATTGAATAAAAAAAAAGAAATTGTTGGGCCGGCTGTCGCATTTAGTTTGTTTGCTTGAAAATGCGAATGAATTGCCGAAATTTGATATGCGTTCCCAGAAAACGTTGTTTTCGAACTCAAATAAAATAAAAATGTCGTTAAAACTGTTTTGTTTTGTTTCTTATGTTCCGATAACAAATGCAACAACAACAATAATAAACAATAACGAGATCTAATTTGAGCCTCTTCTACTTCAAAAGCGAAGATTTTCCTTTAACAAGAACAGACCATTCATCCATAAGGCCCACATTAAACGACAACAACAACAACAACATCTCGCCGTTATACAACAGGCTCAACAAAAATTAAACTGAAGTGAACGAATGGATCGCACATAAGGACAGACAGACAGGCAGACAGACAGCCGAAGACTGTTTGTTTAATGGGATATTCAGATATGCTTTGGCTTCGGTTTTTTTTGGGGACATTTTAAATCTACAACAACAGCAACAACAACAACAATCGGAGAATAACAGAAATGTGAGAGAATTTTTTTTAGTTTCAAATGCTGTCGCGCTAGCTGGTCTCTGTTGATCGCCTAAAATCTGTCCAGTCCTGTCCTATCCTATACTATCCTGCAGTGTAGTTGTATGGTTGTTGTGGCATTAAATGCAAAACCAGTTTCTGGTAAAAGTTGAGTGCAAATTCGCGTTCAATTCACATTTAAAAACATTTTTAAGCTGCCGTGACAGTTGCCAGACAAACAAACAAACAAACAAATATGTATAACTTAAAGACACAACAACAGACAGAGAGACAGACAGTTAGTTAGTTAGTTGAACGGTGTATTCATTGAAGCCAGAAAGGCCAGAACTGTATTCAATTTAATTCAGTAACTCTTGTGCAGTTGCCTTGCCTTGCCTTACCTCTCTCTCTCTCTTTCACTACTTAACGAACTACTCTGTGCAGCAGTGTCAAATCAAGGCAATAATAATAACAACAACAAGAACAACAAATGACCAGTACTAATGCTTTGTAATGATAAAAATTGAAGACAACAACAAAAACCAATAAAATAGAACACGCACGATATCAGAATAACAACAACAACAACAACAACAACATAACAAGGCACACACTAATCATCGTCGTAGTCGTTGTCTTCTTTATTATTATCATAATGATTCCTTGTCTCTCTCTCTCTTACTCTTTCTTTTACTTTTTCTGTTATTATAAGTATCATTATTTGTTATTGTAATTATAACTGATGATAAAGAGTGTTGCTGTGGTGTTCTACTCTTCGAAATTCTTAACAGTGTTCATTGGGATTTGTACTTGAAAAGTAAATATCTGACAAGGAAAGTACAATTCTTCCTCTTTCCCTAATTTTTTACAACATCAAGGATTAAATAAAACATGCATAAAAGCTGTGGTTTCAATGAAAATTGTATCTCCTTAAAGTACGTGAACTCTCGATAACGTGAACTAATTTTTACCGAGGCAGTTCACATTTTCGATCTTGTTCACGTTATCGAGTACCCAAATTTAAAACAAAAAATGACCCTATTTAATATGAAAAATGATATTTTAATAAGTGCAAATGCTAACACTTTTTTAAATTAATAGAATCTAACAATTCTGTTTGTTTTCCAGCCACTAATGTCAAGAGACAGTTTCTATAATACCGTTTTGTTATTTAAAAAAAATCGTGGCCCATGGGCTGAATTAACGATGGGACGTTGGGCAAAAACATTGCACTAATGAATGCGTCATCAGAAATCAATTAGGATTCGCCGGATGTGAAGGGGCATTGTCTATTAACAGAAGGACTTTTACCGGTAGCCACTTTTTAGGAAAACATTGATGAAACCAGTCATAAAAATTTTACATCAATGCTGACTTGGAGAATTTGTTATTCACTGGACAAGTAAAGTTTTGGAAACTTCGTGGTTTCTTGATTTTCAAATTACTCGCAAATTAAGTTTGTGAGTCCCCGAAGAATTTGTACAGCCCATGAAGGTTAATCGTTGTTTCTCCAACTTTGTGCCTGGAGCACTTTTCTCCAATGATGACACATATGTTTTATCTGGCAACTGCTTCCATTATAATCCGGATTCATCAGCATTATAAAGCTGATCTTCACAAAGGGAGAGTTCTTCCATTTTTTGTTTTTAACTTTTCCTTAAATGGGTCAACAAGATACGGTTGCGCAGAAAGCTTTTCTCCGAAAATTTTAAGAAGGTAAACAGCAAACCTTTGGTAAAATTTTTGAAGCCATCCGTCACGATTATTTGCTTTAATTTGATCGTGAATTTCTAAAGCTTTGGCTTTTAACATCAGTCCACTTACCGTAGTTCGGGGATTTCCCAATTTAAAAACAGATAAAAAAATAAAAAAGTGTTCACGTTTTAGAGCTTTCAGATTTTGTTCACGTTTTAGAATACTCTGTGGAAAAATAAATTTGTTCACGTTCCTGAGACGTTCACACTTTCGAGTGTTCACGTTTTCGCGAGTTCACTGTATTTGGATATTGATCACCTTCGTCGTCGATTCCAGTAAGTTGGTTTTCAACAATTTTTTCTTACAATTCGGGTGTTCTATCGGCAATATCATGACGTATGATCGTTCCAAATGGTTAAACGTTAGGAGATCATCAGAATAAACAAGGTTTTTGACGTGTCAACACAAAATAAGTCAAATTTTTGCACCATGTGCACATATGTATGTACATTTTTGTAGCACGTCCCCGTATCTGCGGAGCATATTCTAACATGCTGCCCCAGATTAAGAAGACCCGGTAAACCGAGTTTAGGACCAAACCGGCTTATGGAAGAGATGTATGGAGCCAATACAGCCAGAAAATTGCTGAAGTAATGAAGGAACTCCGAAAATTGGAGGAACGAAGGCAAAATTTGGGTTAAAGTGATAAAGGTTTAAAGCTAACCAGCCCTCCGCGAAGTAATACCTTACGGCAGTCCCACGGGGAGAGAGTGGTTGAAGAATGTAGGGGGTGGGTTTAGTACGTAGGCGCCAGTGATGGTGAATCGTACACTCTTTTGTTGGAACAAAAGTGTCTTTCAAAGATTCCCACCACCGGCCCAATACAATAAAAAAAAAACATGTATTTATGCATGTACTTGCATAATTGTTTATTACAACCCTTTAGTCTGGATTATGGACCTAATTTCTCATACCACTTATGTTGTGTGTGTTAATTTTATACACGAGTGACGGGACCTCCAGTTTAAAGTCGACTCCGAGCAACAGATTTTTGAGAAACTTTTCACAGCAACTTTATTTTTTACTCTCAGAATTGTTGCCAGAAGTCGTAACCATGTAGATCAACTAAACAGGTCAAACAGACGTAAGTTGGGTTTGTCACATAATAAAGTCAAGAAGATCGTTTTTTTTTTTTATTTGTGACGTACACGGAATACTTTCAAGGTTTGAAAGCAATTAATAGCGGATTTTTTGCTAACATACTCAGGAGGTCTATTTAATAAGAATTTCTAGAAGAAACAATTACCGTATTTGGCCAGAAATAGGTTCGTTTTTACCGCAAAAATGGAAGTACGATAAAAACGTTATGAACTTCGTTAAGAAGTGCTGCCTCACTTGTGCGATTCTTCAAAAAAAGCAGTAAAATTGAGTAGATTTGTATGCCATTAATGGCCTCCAACGTTAGGGATTTCTGCCTATAAAGTTGTAGTCCTTACAGTTTTTTCATCGTATTATTTCGGTTTAAAATCGAACACGAATTTTTTTAAGGTAGTAAACAGTTTGAAATGAAACAAACCAGATCTCAGCAATGAGTATTTAAAAAGATAAGTAAATTCGAATCATACTCATAATTTCTGATACTTATAAGCATTCATACCTATTTTCATATCACACTTATACTACTCATATTCAAAGTTTGAAGTACTCATCGTACTCATACTTAACAATATGCATGATGTTATTGTTGATTTCGACTCTCCTTTACTCAACATTTACAGGAATCACAAAATAAGTATGATTCGCATACGAACCCTACAATACTCACTAGAAGGTTGTGTGTTTGCTTTGCTTTCGAATTCGAATCACTCGAATCCTTTCTAAGTGTTATAAGAAGTATTCTAAAGTGGAATGTATCTAAATGAGTACGCTTATGAATCAAACATATTTCGAATGGTATGAGTTTGATGTCAACGTTGTATGCATCATACTCATTGTAACCTGTACTTTTAAATCAGCGTTGTAATGAGTATGAATGAATCAGATGAGTTAAATTTCAATATTGTTTACTCACTTATATTCAAAATTTCATGAGTACTTATGAGTAGCGAAAAAACGATTCATTGCTAATCTGAATCAGGGCAAAGCAGCACACTGGCAACACTGATTTCTTTCAATTGATCTGTTAAAATCGTTGGTTCTTCATTTTTTTTTTTACTTTTTTTCTTTGCTTTCATACGTTCATTTATTTATTTATTCGTGTGTCTGTCAGAGTTTGTCTGTCTTTAGATTTGTTTGTTTGTTTGTCTGTTTGTCTGTTTGTTTATTTATAAAGACCGTTATTGTTGTTGTTTAGTAGATACGTTTGCCATTCAAAAAACGAGGAGACAACATGTGAATATTAATGAGAAGCACGAAATTATGTGACAAAAAACCGAATGCGTCTGGCTCACTGTCTGACTAGCAGTCTGACATTTAAAACAAGTATGCGAGTGTGACTAACGGATGGACGGACGTACATATAAGCAAAGTGACAAACATCTTGAAAACAACCACTTGCCGTTAATTTGTTTTGCTTTCTTTATGGTGTTGTTGTTGTTGCTGTTGCTGGTGTTCTGGTTTAATAATGATGACGATGATGAGGACGTTGTGTTGGTGATCAGCAAAGTGTAAAAGTGTACTTCGGGTTATCAAAGTGAATGAGATGTTGCGCGTGGATATCTTTACTTGTTGGCATTGTTGTTGTTGTTGTTGTTGTTGGTGTTTGCAGTTTAACATAAAACATACTCGAGTTGCTGATTGTACAGGCTCATTTAAGCAAAACAACAGCAACAAAAGAAAAAAAAGAGAGCAAAAGAAGATAAGAACGACAATAACATGCAGGAACAGCTTCAATAATTATTTATGGATTTTAGCATGTTGTGCTGTGATGCGATAGCGCAACAACAACAAGAAAAAAAAACACAAAAAAGTGTTTCAACTTAAGCACCAGCTTCGGCATTAGTACGATGACGATCATTACACGTAAACAAGTGCGTGCGTAAAACATGTTCTACGGCAACATACAGTTCGAGCACAGCAAATGGCTGGAGAGGGCAGGCAAATGAAGAGAGGCTGGAGCCTGGTGCTATACACGAAGGCATCAGTTCTTCTTTTGAGTGGATTTTCTCTTTATGATGCATTTTGTTAATTGGTCTACACTGGTCAGCATTTAACAGCAGCAGCTCTACTGCTCGACTGCTGTTGTAAACGTATGTGTATGTTTGTGTGTGCCTGTGCTTAAACCAGTAGCTAATTGTGGAGATTTTTTACAACTCCTTGGTTTGGCTTGTGCTTGCTTACCGGGCTGCTGTGGTGTGGTTTGGTGCTTAAGATTTAATTGCTTATTTTAGAGCTTATTTTGCAATCACTGCTTTGCCATCATTAGAAGCGTTTTTTAAGCATTAAAAGCAAAGTTTAGCTTCTCGTTTTTCTACAAATGCATTGAAGAAATTGAAGGAACTCTATTAATTTAATTGGAATCGTCATCAATCAAGTGATGGATGAGGTCTATTTAATGTAACAACAACTGCTCAAGTGATGATTCCAAGCAGAAGAAGAAAAGCTTTGGCATCGTCTAGACTTTTTAAAAGAAATTTCCAACGAGTATCGAGATTTATAGCCGGTGATTTCAATTTAAAGTACTTGAAAGAGATTAAAACGAAAACACACGCCAAATGCATTCATTTATGTACGCTTGCATTTAATTCTGTTTGCAAAAGTTTTGTTGGCAGCCACCATTGGAGAGGTATTTTATAGATAAGGAGGAAGAAATTAAACACAAGCCATTAGAAGACCAAAAATAAAAAATTTTTTTATGTTTTCAAGCATATTTGCAAGGCAACGTAAGCGTATAGTTGGCATTGCATACAAAATTTACTGCAATATTGATGGCCTGCAGATACGCAAAGCATATGGGGGAATGGAAACACATGACAAAAACATAAGACGTTTATTTGTATCGAAACTATGAGATAGGCAACCTTCTAAAGGCTGATCTCTGATGATACTTGCACACGTGTCAAACAAAATCCAACACAGGGGACCTGGACGCAAGGAATAGTGAAGACACTTAGAGGTCTCCTCAACTTTCCACATGCAAACTGGGCGCGGATATGAACACGCAGGGGCCAAAGGACTCCACTCCGAAGTAATACCACCGTAGTTCCGAAGTGGGCACAACAAGTCCACGAGACGAGGGGGGAGGATTTAGTGGGTGAGAGCCAGACACACGGAGAATGTGACGACTTCCTCTATGGTGCGGTTAGGTATATTTACCCCTCCTCGGCGAGAAAAAAAGGCTGATCTCTGTAGTTGAAGAGATTCGAACTACTTGTGACGCGATAATTTTTTGATAGAAAAATTTTCCTTACAATCATAATATGTATGCAGAAGACGCTTTTGTCATGCTTTTAACCCAATTCAAAAGCTTCTAAAACCGGTTTTAATTATTTAAAGTTAGGTTAGGTAGCCGCTTCATAAAGTGTAGCTAACTAGAGTGGTATACGGTGCCCTTATAATGCCAAATCTGTCATTAAACTTTAAATTCTGGCTAGAATGCCTCTGGTGTGGATTTTATTCAAACCACCAATGACTAGACACGTTTTTATAGCTCCTGCAGAAGCCCGTGTAAGACATTTCCAGCCTCAATGCGTGTGCACCTAAGAAGCCAATCTCTGTATAAGCAAATGAGTGAAGTTGGCCGCTCTTCAGAGGAATGCCAATCTTACTTATGAAGTCCTTTGCAAATGCCGCAGCTTTGTTTTTATCATCAATGCCTCCGTATTCTGTTCCTGGAACAGAGTCCAGTGGTGGAGGTTAGTCGTTGAATGTCTTTCGATTTTCTCCAGAGATGTGTTGTACACCGTATCTCGAGGGACCTTTAATTCCACTCGATATACTCTGATAAAATTCAACTGTTTCGTTGGCCTGTATTCATCAGTGAATATATTCAGATGACATTCTCTGATAGGTATACAGCATTTCGTTTCAAAACTTGTATCGAAACAGGGTTCTAGATTTTGGCATGACCATATTTCATATGCTCCTTGCATTGTTTCGCCACCATGTGTGGCAAATAAACAGTTAAGGATGATGTAGTCCTAAGAGAATGATCGTTATTATTCTCATAATACACTCAAATAAAACCTGTTCGGACACACTATTCTCTCTGAAGTCAATGGTGATTACAATGCCTTACCAGTCATTTTAGAATTGAAACGCAGCGCTTAGCTGGCTTTTTGGCATTAACTTGTACGGAATGCAGTCTACAACACTTTTAGGTCTTCAGATTAATGAGCTGGCTCAGATTTGTTAACAACAAAGAGCTATGGAGCGGTGGTCGAAGGTTATTTTCACTAGACAGGCAGACATTTCTTGCCGGGTATCACAGCTATTGAATAATACTAAGCAAAGTGTATCAAAATAAAAGGAGCTTAAATTGAGAAACAAACTTTGATGTCAAATTTTAGCATCAAATGCTGATGCTACACACTTTCACTCATACATACATACACACATAATTGGCCATTACAACCCTTCAGTCAGGATTACGGCCTAGCTTCTCACACCACTCATGTTGTGTGCGTTAATTTTATACATGAGTGGTGCGGGACCTACAGTTTAATGTCGACTTCGAACGACAGATTTTTTGGGAAACTTTTCATGGCAATTTTAGTTACTCTCAGAGCTTTTGCCAGAAATCTGCTGAGCGGAGGGAGATGGTCGAAGAAATATTTATTTTCATATTTTCGTTTTGATGTCTGACCTGGGGTTTGAACTCGGGCCTTTCGTCTAATAGGTCAACACACTACCTACGGCGACTACAACTTTCACTCACTATGGGGTTTTAGTTAGCATTATGGATCTGACTTCTCTTACTACCCTTAGTGTGTGCGTTAATTTTATTCATGAATGGCGAGACTTCTAGTCGGATTCCATCATTAGATTTGAAGACCTCTTTCAGGGCAATTAGTTACTCTCAGTGCTTTTGCCAAAAAGTCTAGTGAGACAGTAAGAAATATTTCCCTCTTCAAGATGTCACAGTTGAGATTTGAGCTTTGAAGCCTTCATCTAGAAAAGCAAAACTGCTTACATACATACATAATTGGTCATTACAACTCTTCAATCAGGATTATGGACCTAGTTTCTTAAGTTGTGTGTGTTAATTGTATACAAGACTTGGGGGACCTACAGTTTAAAGTCGACTTCGAACGTTTAATGTTTGAGAAACTTATTCACGGCAATTTTATTTACTCTCTCAGAGAAATGAATTTTTGACAGAAATCTGCTAAGATGAAGTCGCCGAAGAAATATTCTCTCATATTTCGTTTAGTTGGAGATGTTTGACCTGGGGTTTGAACCAGAGATCAGCAATGAATCTTTTTTTTTGCTACTCATAAGCACTCATGAAATTTTGAATATAAATGAGTCAACAATATTGAAATTTAACTCGTCTGATTCATTCATACTCACTATAATGTTGATTTACAAGTACAGGTTGCAATGTGTATGATCCGTACAACATTGACATCAAACTCATACCATTCGAAATATGTTTGATTCATAAGCCTACTTATTTAGATTCACATAACTTTAGAAAAATACTTCTTATAATACTTAGAAAGGATTCGAGTGATTCGAAAGCAAAGCAGACACACAACATTCTAGTGAGTATTGTAGTGTTTGTATGCGAATCATTATTATTTTGTGATTCTTGTAAATGTTGAGTAAAGGAAAGTCGAAATCAACAATAACATCATGCATATTGTTAAGTATGAGTACGATGAGTACTTCAAACTTTGAATATGAGTAGTATAAGTATGATATTAAAATAAGTATGAATGCGTATAAGTATCAGAAATTATGAGTATGATTCGTCTTTTTAAATACTCATTGCTGCTTTCTGGTTTGAACCGAGGCCTCATGCCTAATAAGCCTACAAACACATTACCTACTAGACTACGGCAACTGCTTAACTTCTTGAAAAAAAATGTAAACACTTGCTCTGATGTTCTTGTAAACATTTAATCAGTGAAGCTAAAGACTTTAGTTCCACTCCAAAGCAAGAAGAAAACCTCCACTCATTTTGAAACACAGGATTGAGTGCAAAAGCTTAACTGAAATGGAAAACATTCAGCCCCAAACTATTCTCTGCATTATCTACCTCTGCTTTCGCATATTTTACAATCTCATGATAATTTCCATGAATTTTTCTGTGAAAATTGCAAATTAATCAGCTTCAGCAACAATTTTAATCTCAATTTCGTATAACTTTTCTGAATTCAAATTCAGATTTTTTGGGGATTAAATTTCAATCGGCAATCTTCTGGCAGCATATTGGCACAGAAGTGAAATGGATTCTGACCGCAAATTTACTTTGTAACTTTACTTTACTTTTTAAAAGGAAAATCTTTTTTTCTTCTTCTTCTACTTCTTCTGTTTTTTTTTTTTTTTTGTTTATCATGCAGTCAGTCTCGTCTTACAGTCTTTAACTTTTATTTTTAACTTTGAAAAGCAACAGCAACAACAACACTTAAAAAGAAAACTTTTCGAAAATCTTTCTCCACGAAACGAACTTAAAGTTACGAAATGAAATCAAAAAAAAAAAAAGATACGAAATTAATGAAAATGAAATGAAAAAAAAAATTGGAACATTTTCACACAGCCAGGCAACAAAAGCAGAAAAAAAGAAGGGAAAAGCGGCAAAAAGCAGAAGAAAAACTTGTAAAAAGAAGTTAAAAAGAAACAACAACAAAAAGAAAACATTTCACAAACATAAGTTTTTGAGTGTGTTTGGAAAAGTTTTCGTTTTTTTGTTTTTGTTTTTATTTTTCGTTGTTTTTGTTGTTGTTGCTAATGCCACCTACATTTTTATTTCTGACTCGTGGCACGAACTTCGTACCCTTCGCTCTTACTTCCACTACACAAACTTTAATAAAAGAGTGTCTGTGTACTGAGTGTGTGTGTTTGCTTGTTGGTTCGTTCATGTTAAAGTCGTCAAACCCAGAGGTTGCAAAAGTTGGTTGTGTTCGTTTACTGCTACTGTTTCAACAAAACTTGTGCAAGTTTGTTTTTTTTTTCTTCGTTTCTAATCAGAATGAAAACAAGTAGACAACATTCGTGTATTCAATTCAGTTCGTAGTACACTGAGGCCCAATGTGAAGCCCTTGTTATTCATTTACTGTGATTTATTATGTATTTCAGTAGTGATTATGATCTTTAAAGTCGACTGCTGTGGAAATTTGATAAGACTAGAGGCATGCAGATAAGGTTGGGCCTGAGCAAAAGCGCAATGTATGCACAAACGAAAATATTTTCTGTTAAGAAAGTGTGGCAAACAATCTAAATTTCTTATTTCCACGGCGATAAATTTTAACCCCCTTAAACTTTAAAGTCTATTCATACATACATTATTGGTCATTACAACCCTTCAGTCAGGATTAAGGACCTAGTTTCTTGCAACATAAGTGGTGTGTGTTAATTTTATACACAAGGGGCGCCATCTACAGTTTAAAGTTGACTTCGAACGCCAGATGTATTTGCTCTTAGATTTTTTGCCAGAAATCTACTGAGAGGAAGTCACCGAAAAAATATTTGTTTTCATAATTTCGTTTTGATGTCTGAGCTCGAGTTTGAACCGTGGCCTTACGTCTAATAAGCCAACAATCTACCTACTAGACAGCAGCGACTTTCTAAGCCTATTGCCTTAACAAATTTGAGGATGCTGGTTGATGTCAACAATCACTATTCCCTGCCTAGCACTTTATATGCATTCAGGTTTTTCTTCCTGGAATGCATTAATGGTCGACAGGTTCCAATGATTAATTCTCATTGTTACAGAATCTAAATGTTGGATTCGAAGCAACCGCTATTTTGATTAAGTATACCCGGAGTCTACACTGTCTTCAGATTATTCCTGTATAGTATGACTCAGATCTCTTATTATTGTAGTTTCCCAACAAGTTTTGATCACCTCAAACTCTCTTGGACTGAGAAGAGTTGTTACCTCTTTTTATTTTGCCTTTCGTTTAGTATACTTTTGCAAATATTCTTTCCCACAGATGGACTCTGGCACCATCAGCGGCGTGAAGACTTCCCTCCTCTAAAGTTCGTCTGCTTGCTCTACCTAACTGATTCAGCTTCTTCAGACAGTCTCTTCGATTTAACCTTATAAAAGTCGAGTGCTCAAAAGACGACCTAACTATCTGATAAAGGGTCCGCCAAATAACTTTTTTTTTTTGAAAATGCTTTAAAAAAAACTACTGAATATTTTCTTAAATTTTCTTTTTTATTTGAAAGTACAATCCTTCCGGTTAATAATGGAAAATAATTTCATTCAAATGGCTGCCTCGGCTGGCCATGCAGTAGCCTACACGATCGGTCCAATTTTTAAGCACATTATCGATTGTGTGCAGCTGTATTTCACCAATGGCTTCACGAATATTGTCCTTTAAAGCGTCAATTGTCTCTGGCTTGTCGGCGTAACACTTATCTCTGACGGCACCCCACAAATAATAGTCCAACGGTGTCAAATCGCAGCTCCGAGGTGGCCAAACGTCATCAGCTCTGCGGCTGATAATGCCATCTTCAAAAACAGGGCGCAAAACATCGAGTGTAGCTTCGGCTGTGTGACACGTAGCGCCGTCCTGTTGAAACCAAATGTTGCCAATATCCTCCTCTTCAATTTTTGTGAACAAAAATTCGTTCAACATGGCCCGATAACGATCGCCATTGACTGTAACGGCCACTCCTTGCTTATTTTCGAAGAAAAATGGCCCAATTATGCCTCTGGACCAAAATCCGCACCAAACAGTGACTCGTTTTGGGTGCGTCGGCTTTTCAATGTATGCGTGCGCGTTTTCTGTGCCCCAAATGCGACAATTTTGCTTGTTTACATACCCGCCAAGATCAAAATGAGCTTCATCTGAAAAGATGATTTTTTTGCCAAAATCGGCATCTTCTGTAGGCTACTCGTGTAGGCTACTGCATGGCCAGCCGAGGCAGCCATTTGAATGAAATTATTTTCCATTATTAACCGGAAGGATTGTACTTTCAAGTAAAAAAAAGAAATTTGAGAAAATATTCAGTAGTTTTTTTTTACAGCATTTTCAAAAAAAAAAAAAGTTATTTGGCGGACCCTTTAGTATCCTGTTTTTTATAACTCCTATCCAAAGTTGAACTGATTTAAACACATCTTCCGATAGCATAAACTTCAGCTCAGAAGGAATGGAAACCTGCTTCTGTTCCAAGATAAGTTTTTTACCCATCCCTAAAGCCCTAAGAAAGTCCCTCTTTTAAGAGAATATACAGCTTCCAGATTTTTCTCTTCATATACAACGCATATGTAAAATCCAAAGACCGCGATTCATTCTATCTGCAACCAAATAATTGACCTATTCAGATACCAGACGTCTACACGAATTTATTGTTCACCCTTTTTAGCAACTATCCAGCGGGTTTCACTCAAATGCTGTGAGCGCGGTTATCATCACGGGACTTCTTATTGACAACCTGTATGTGTGTATGTGTGTATGTATGTATGTATATATGTATGTAGTTTTCTGGGTTCAAATATTTGTTCTTAAATTCAGAGAAAAATGTTTACACAAAAAAATCTGATAATACAACAGACTTCCGCAATCTCTAAGTGTATACAAAACATCCTTGCAAGTAAGGCCTCGTTAAAGACAAAGGGTAGGCCTATTATGATACCACGAATCAATATCCAACCCCGTCTCTATGGAAAACCAGCCTAACTCGCTATTGCAGAAAGAAAGAAAGAAAATGAACAACCTTCGATTGACATTAAAAAAAAAACAGAACAACTTTGGCCGTACAATGAGTCTCTAATGTCTTACAGCAGTTCCAATGTAATATTTTGTGGGCGTAATGGTGGTGGCGTTAAAAAGCACGAATAAATTCTCGTATTTCTAGTTATTGTCTCGACTTATACAATATTTTCGCTTTTTTTTTTTGGTTTGTTTGCTATTATTGCTTACGTAGTTGTTGCTGTTGCTGTTGTTGTTGTTGTTGTTGCTATTGTTTCTGTATATTCAGTTACGTTGTGCTTTTTGTTGTTGGCTGTGCTTTACTTTACTTTACATTACATTTTTTTCTATTTATTTTTCACTTTAACGTTACAGTAATAAATTGAGACTGGCATTTAAGAAAAGCGAACAAAAAATAGAAGAAAAAATACAAACAAAAAAACGAAGTGAAACAACAAAGAAAATTCAACTCGACTTTTTGAGACGAGTGGAGCAAGAGCAATATGTATGTGAATGGATGGGTGAGTATGAGTGTATGTGTATTTCAAACAACAAAGAAAACAAAACAAAACAATTCTATTTCTATTGAATACAGTACTCTACTCTGCTCTACTCTACTGCAAGTATTTTTAATTTTCTTTTCTTTATAGACTCTGTATGTCATAGACTCCATGGACAGCAATACGTATAGAGTGATTGCTCTTATTCGACTTCAATACAAATGGATACAACATACATACATATAAGCAGTATTTGTCTATTTGTGTGTATGTGTATGTGTGCATGTTTTGCTTGTTTTATTGTATATTTTTGAGGGTGGTTTTTATAAACGCCCGTTATTTGTATAGAGAATGTTTGTCGTATTGTTGGTTTGATAAACGAATACTTTAATACTCATTTGCACTCACACTAATACGTTCTCGTTTGATTTTACTTCTTAGTTTTTTTGTTTGTTTCTTTATTAAACGAACGTGGTGGGGTTGTATCAGTTGTATTGCTGGTGGTGGTGGTGGTGAAAAAGGGGGATTTTTAAGAACATTTATATGGTTTCGTGCCAGGGCCGTATGTGTGTGTGCGTGTGTGTGTATCAGAGTGTAGTATGTATGTCGTCTAGTGGTTTAACAAATAATATTACGTTCTTGTTATTGTTTTTTTTTCTATTTTTTCTTGTTCTTGTTCTTGTTTAACTTTGTCTTCCACTCAATTATACGTACCTCTGTACATACTTTTAATTTGCGGTTGTAGTTGTAGTTGTTGGTTGTTGTTGTTTTTTATCTGTTTTATATTCTGTTACGTTTATATTATTATGGTTATTGCACAGCGTTGTTGTTGTTGCTGTTGCTTTGATTGTTTCATTTCATTTCGTTTGGTTTGGTTTTGGTTTCTTTGCGTTGATTGATGATGATTGACACATGAAGGCCGGAGCAATTAAAGCCACTAATGATTGGTCGTTATAGTGACATTAAATTGTAATACATTTTCATTTCATTTCGTTTCATTTCATATTTTGTTTTTGTGTCGGTATGTACTTTTGTATGTACGTACGTACTTTTATGCCTGCTGTTGGTTGTTATTGTTTTAGTCATTGTTAATAACTTTTTCATTCTTTTTTATTTATTTTTTCTTTGTGTGTTGTTGCCTTTAGTTTGACTCTGTTAAGGTTATAAAGAAAAAAAAAAGAGAATAAACTTGTCCAAGTTGTTAACTTTAAACGACAGTTGAAATGAACAATAATTTGCAGCAGTTTCATAGCCATTGTTATTAGAAATATAACACATATACACAGGCATACAAACTCATGTGCACATAGAGAATGCCAATAAAATGGGTTGAGAGCGATTGGGAAATAATGCTGCCAAATCCATATTATTTTAACACGAATATTGATTAATCGTTTAAATAATCGATAAACTTTCTTAATCGATTTATTTGCGATCAATTTGTTGCATTTTAAGACGAATATTTATAATTCGATTATGAATGGCAACTGGCTCGCATTCGCATAGCCAAATGGCAACCTTTATTGTATTATTGTAGTGGCCGAAAATTATTATTTTTACAAGTAAAATTGGTTGGTTTAACTACGTACTCAACTGGAGTTCGATTGTCTTCAATAATCGCGCCATTACATACATACAGACATAATTGATCATGATTCGGATTGCATCAACATCTTCACAAAACTATTGGGAGGGTTGAGGAACACTAGCCAGGAGTTATAGTTCACTATTAAATATGACTTTTTAGACCGCAAGTAAGCCATACTTTTTGAGGCAGCTGCCTTAGTTACCTTTCGCAGAGTGAAACTTTAAATTAAAGCTTAGAAGAATCTTGTAAGATTTACACATACTCATACATGTACATACATATGTATACATACATAATTGTTCATTATAACCCTTTAGTCAGGATTACTAGCTAGCTTCTCACATCACTCATGTTGTGTGCCTTAATTTTATATTTACATGAGTGGCGGAACCTACAGCTTAAAGTCGACTCCGAACGTTTGTTGTTTGACAAAATTTTCATGGCAATTTTATTGAATCTCACAGAGTATTTGCCAGAGATCTGCTGAGAGGAAATCATCGGAGAAATATTTGTTTTCATATTTTTGTTTTGATGTCTGGCCTAGGGTTTGAGCCGTGGCCTTATGTCTAATAAGCCAACACCACTACCTACTAGACTACGACGACTACATCGCGCCAAATTTTGAAAAACTCGTGTCTTTTTTCCCGAAATAAAAACAGCAAGAAATCATTAATTACTTCAAAAGAACTTTATGTTTTTTTTTTGTCTTGGGCCGGAGGTGAGAATCTTCGAAAGACAATTTTGTTCCAACAAAAGAGTATACGATTCACCATCACTGGTGCCTACGTACTAAACCCATCCCCTACACACTTCAACCACTCACCCACCGTGCCGTAAGGTATTACTTCGCGGAAGGCTGATTAGCTTTATCACATTACTTCAAATTTCGCCTTCGTTCCTCCAACTTTCAGAGCCATTTTCTGGCTGTATTGGCTCCATAGAATCCCAGAATTCAACACCTCTTCCATAAGCCGGTTTATTCCTAAACTCGTTTCCCCGGGCCATCTAAATTTGGGGCACGTTATGTTATCTGGTATCAATTGAACTCAAACGTTAAAATCGCGTTCTTTATTAAAGGCTTTCTAATTGCCAATGTCAATAGCTTTGCTTTATAGGTAGTAACATCCGCAATAAAGGTTAGCGCTGACATTGCTAAATATCTACAAGCGCTCATGTACAACATTATGCGCTCTGTGGAACTATTCACATATTTTAGCACATAGGCTAACATTGCAATTTCCATTTTCAATGTAAAATCCACCTAAGCCTTCTACAAGTACTCACGCACAGATGTCTAAGAGAAATTTTAATTTGGCCAGTGACAGTATCCAAAAGGAATCTATAGACAGCAACAATCCGAACCGAACCCGAAGAATAGGAAGGGAATAAATTTTAAAATTAGCCCCATATGGATTGGAACATTTATTTCTTATGACCCTATGGCACAACGGGAACAAATATTTACTTTCATTTCAAGTGGATAAGTGTAGGCCTTAGCTTAAGACCAGAAAATATTGGGTCACAGTACCTGTACATGCCAAAGACCTGTTTTACACACAGCTTTACAACATTGTTGCCGCCTTAGTGATATAAACTGGGGCGCATATAAATTACTAAAGGACTTAGGCGAAACATTTGCCTCTAATCACATGTCCCTCTCAGCGCAGTGTCGAATATTTTTTTATCCTTTTGCTGTGCTATGCTTCCTTAAAACCTGCCCTGGGCAACTCAAACGTTTCCTCTTAATACGTTTTAATAGATCGATATCTTCGTTCAGCTAGTGTTAGCTAGCGATTCCTATGTTATCGATACACGTTATGTACCACAATAGTTCGACGTACAGTTAAAGAAATAAGTCTACACACATAGTATGTAGACTATTGTCCCGGGGAGTTTTCTCAAATTAAATAAGGTGTTGTAGCGTTATTTAATTAAGAATGAAGACAAAAACGAATATAAAAGAGAAATCATCTAGAACTTACTAGAAAACTACAAAAAATTAGCAGGAAAAAGGTCTACATACAGCGGTGTATGTACACTTTTTTCTGTAACTGTATATTGAAAAAATCTTCGTTTCAAAAAATACCAAAAAGGTCGCTTCTTCTGACTGCTTAATAGCTCGCAATTCAGGTCAATTTTTCATCTAAGTAGTTAGTAGCTCGCAATTCAGGTCAATTTATTTACGATAAACGAATGCGAAAAATTTTATTTTTCCCACAAGAAAAGATTTCCGAATTTGAAACGGTTCTGCTGTTCAATTTCAAAGCCATTGTAACACTTGCGGAGCGTCTCAATAGGAAAGTTTCCTTTCCAAAAAAATTGAGTTTATTGCTGAGCAATACAGAAGTGATTTGTAATTATAATCCTGAATACATTTCGTTAAAAATGAATTGAATTTTAATACAATTTCGATGTAGAGAAACGAAAGAAGTCGTCATAGTCTAGTAGGTAGTGTGTTGGCTTATTAGAAATGAGGTCTCGGTTCAAACCCCAGGTCAGACTTCAAAACGAAAATATGAAAAAAAAATATTTCTTAGGCGACTTCCTCTCAGCAGATTTGTAGTAAATAAAATTGTCATGAAAAGTTTCTCAAAAAATCTGTCATTCGAAATCGACTTTAAAGTATAGATCCCGCGCCACTTATTAACACACAAAGCGTAAGTGGTGTGAGGAACTACGTTATAATACTGATTAAAGGAATGTAATGAACAATTAAAAAAAACAAAAAAAAAACGAAAGAAAGTTTAAAAAAGACTTTGAAAAAAGTTTCTGAAATGAAATGAAATTTAATTTTCCGAATATTTTTTCCTCATTTCGTAATCCATTACGATGTTTAAATTAAAACACAAGAAATTAATGATTTTAGCACACAGAAAATTAATTATTTTCGTGGTAAAGCAGCTCTTTTTATAACAATTTAAAGAGTTTTTCTTTTGAAGCATTTCGTAGAAAACAATGGAAAGAAAAAAAAAGAAAAAGTTTTTTTCTTCCTTTTCTTAGCATTCATTACGTGACATTGTATGAACGTGTTCTATTTACACATGCCATGAAGCATGAAAATATTTTGTTGCTACACGGGATAATAATAATGGTGTGCTCTCATATACACTTTCATGCATACATACATATATAACAGCATACAACTATAATTTACAATATGCCGTTGGCTTACAAAGCTTGTTATCCATATCCTGTGTTTCCGTTTTTAGAAAATTTTCAAATATTTACACACACTCTGCTCTCTCTTCCTCACTTCTTCTCTCTCTCCATTTCTACCACTCTATTCCTAAACAAAGTTTTAAAATGATGAAAAAAAGCAGCATGAAAATAAAGGATAGAACGGAACGAAAAGGAAAATAAGAGCGCTGAGTAAAGGATTAAAACGGAACCCCTGTTTTTTATGGGAAATCAATGCAGGAGTTATTTTCCAAAAAATTATTTCTCTATGGAGAGTGTTTAAATTTACAGTCATGGTTGATTACATTTGCTTTCTAGTTATTGTTTTAAGGGCAACAAAATGCCATTTAAGAGATGATGAAAGGATTTTGTAAAATTCGTTTTTATTTGTTTGTTTTAGATTTTCAAGCTCTATGAACTTAAAGCGCAAATAAAGCTTCAAAGATATTTACACCAAGATTTTGAAGAAAAAAGAAATTCGTCTTTCCATTGAATTCCACAATATTAAAGGTCCGCTGACATTATTTGCGGATGAGCCCTAAACCAGAAAGTCGTCGTGGTCTAGTAGGCAGTGTGTAGACTTATTAGACGTGAGCCCTCGGTTCAAACCCCCAGGTCAGACGACTCCATCTCAACGAAATATGAAAACATATTTCTTCGGGGACTTAATTTCAGCAGATTTCTGGCAAAACTCTGAGAGTAAAATAATGAAAAGTTTCTCAAAAATCTGTCGTTCGAAGTCGGCTTTAAACTGTAAGTCTCGCACCACACATGTATAGAAATTAACGCACAGAACTTAAGTGGTGTGAGAAACTGGATCGTAATACTTACTAAAGGCATCTAATGACAAATTATGTATGCTCTAAACCAGGTTGTAGGCTCCGAATATGAAAAAAAGTCAATCCAAAGTGAAATGAACTTCTATTCAAACTCCTGTGAATACGTCAACGCACGAAGTCTCTATTGCAATACTTGAGTTGGATGTATACCAACTGTAAGCCATTTAATGGAGTCCGCCTTATAACTGAATAGGGAAAATCATTTTAGGCAGGCGCCTTGGCTTTGGGATTCATCTGCGGTCAATTGTGGCATCACAATGAATCTTTCTTTCTAATCCTGGAACAATCCGAAGTTCAGAGTGTCTACGACAGTGAGTTTCCTTGCATAGTAAACGTCAAGTCAGTGAAGAATCAAGTTCCATTCGTTTGACATGACTACCCAGCATTTAATGTCTCATGTTGGCTCCAACAACACCAACGCTGAACGTTATCTTTGAAGCATGAGATTTTTGTTCAATGAAAGCGTAGACATTTGCATATGAGGTTAGATTTTGGCTCTCCTATTTTTCAGAGTTCACATCAAGTCCATATCACAATAGCTCAGCGAGTTAATTTCCATGATAGAAATCCTGCTGCTTCTTTTTTCTGCGACATAATGTTGGTCATGTGTTCATCAAGAATCGTTTTCTTCTTTGTTCCTCTAACTTCTGCAGCAGCTACTGGCCGATAATCAAATAAAGTACACGTAGCCTGAGTACAAGAGATCAGCAATGATTCGTTTTTTTTCGCTACTCATAAGAACTCATGAAATTTTGAATATAAGTGAGTCAACAATATTGAAATTTAACTACATGCTCTGATGCATTCATACTCACTCACTACAACATTGATTTATAAGTACAGGCTGCAATGAGTATGCGTACAACGTTGACATCAAACTCATACCATTCGAAATATGTTGGATTCATAAGCCAACTCATATAGATTCACATAACTTTAGAAAAATACTTATAAATTATTAGAGTGACTGGAATCATTCATCAAAATTTAGAGTATTAGTTGTTGTTGCATTTACAACAAACGAAAAAAGAAAAAAGACTCATAAGCAAAAACGACAGAGCAGCAAGCAGAGCAAGCAGAGCAAACACACAACCTTCTAGTGAGTATTTTAGTGTTCATATCATACTTATTTGGTGCTTCGTTTATATGAATGTTCATACATCATACGGTGTGTTAAGTATGAATATGATGAGTACGTACTTCAAACTTTGAATATGAGTAGAGTAGGTTCCATGATATTAAAATAAGTATGAATAAGTATCATGAATGCGTATAAGCATCAGAAATTATGAGTATAATTCAATTCTACTCATTTTTTTGAACACTCATTGCTGATCTCTGCTAAGTATCCAGTTAGAATCATTTCTCCAGAGGCTATGGCTGCATAAATCTTCAAATCCCCCTGGAATCCCCTATTTGTTTAGCAGCGAAAGAAGGCCAGCACACAGCCTTGTCGAAAATCGATGTTAAATATAATTTTTTCATTGAATTTATTCCCACAAAGTACCCGGAAAATAGCATTTGAATACAGGCATTTAGCTAGCGAAACTGTTACAAGTGGCAGTTGAACGTATTGCGTGGAACCTGATGGACGCCTGATAAAGTTTCGTGCTAAGCAAGCCCACCATTCGGGCTAATCTAAGCGAATACATAAGAAAAGATGCTCCTCTTTAAGCATAAAAATTGCTATTTTTCTCGGAAACGAAGAAGACAGCGTTTGACTAGCTTCGACCTCTAAATATGACTTGCTAGGGAGGCTAGCAAACGCTTTAAAATTTAAAAAAAAGAAAAAAACTTTTAAAATTTAAGTGCAGAACGAGTAACAACCAAGTGAAATACGTTCTAAAATTAATACACAATAAATGAATGAATGAATGTATGCACATATGTATGGTTCATACATATTTAATGAATTTTCATATTTCAGTGTCATAAAATTGTTTGAATTTAATCAAGCATGACACAGCAACAACAACAACCATATCAAACTAAAAAGCATTCAAATCCATCAAACATGTGTGCTGTTAACTTGGATTATGGAATGCGAAAGGATTTATTTGTCAAAAGTTTTTATGACACCATAAAACAACAACAACAACAACAGCAACAACTACACAGAAAGGTAAATACAATATTAATAACCCAACCAACATGTGTGTATAAAAAGTTTCTATACACATACACAGGCATACACACACACACTCAGAAACATGACTTTAACTTCTGTTTACTAAAACTTCCAGAACAAAATGGAGAAATTCTGTTGCTCAACCAAAGATAAAAACAAAAGCAAAAAAGAGAAAGAAAGAATGTTTACGGGGGGGGCAACAAAAAATAGAAGAAGAAGAAAAATATCATGGATTTAAAGAAATTCCTTGAAATAATTTTTTTAACATGAATAGTTAGGGCTTCTCTACATAGAAGCCCTGCTAGGAAATGTTGAAAAAGAGAGAGAGAGAGAGAGAGAGAGAGAGAGAGTGTAACAGAGAAAAAAAACAGTTGAAAGGGCATTTCAAACATCATTTGTTTTCTGTGCAGCTATTACTTTCAGATTTCATTATTAAGTTATTGGGGATTTCAAAGACCCGACCCAGATCTTAAAGCCCCCGTATTCTTCCCATAAGTTCAGCCCAAAAATGACCAGAAGGAATTTAGAAAAATAGGAAAAAAAATAATATGCATGCTTAATAACTTCAATTGTCATTAAAGCAGACGTTTTCTATGATCTCGACTTATGTACGAGGCTGTGTTTAGAAAGATTATTTTTTAATATAGCGATATATACACGGCAGTTTTCTTTATTCCTTTATTTTAAGCGAAGAAATTTTATCAAATTTCATTAAAAAAATACAATTCATTCCATCAAAACTACAGGGGCTTAGGGTAAGGTCCCCGCCTGCTTTTAAAAACAGAGCTAAGCGGTCACTTAGGCATTCTGAATGTTTTTTCCTCGCTAATGAGAAGGAAGCATAGCAATGCTATGGATTCAGGATTCTCATGCTACATAAGGCTTGAGAAATGGCAACAGGGAATTCCCAATAGGGGCAAGCAATATTGTTGGGTTCTTTTTGAGAGCCACGAATCGAGGTTTTTTTATAAACTGTTGTTTTGAAGGCTTTTGAGGGAATAACTAAATTCATTTCTTCTACTGCGGATCCTTACGTTATTTTTGTTCATACTAGGCTGCCCTGTGGTTAATAGCATCGGTCAGATCTTCGTCCGTTTTACGTACATTGTGTTAAGATGAGACTAGTCACCGTAGCTTAGTAAGTAGTGTGCTGGCTTATTAGACATGAGCCCTCGGTTCAAACCCCGGGTCAGACAACTCCAAATACTTCTTCGGCACTTCCTCTCAGCAGATTTCTGACAAAAACTTGAAGAGTAAATAAAATTGCCATGAAAAGTTTCTCCCGCTACTCATGTATAAAATTAATACACACAACATAAGTGGTATGAGAAACTATGTCGTAATCCGGACTGAAGGGTTGCAATGACCAATTTTGTATGTATGTATGTGTTAAGATAAGGAGAAGTTTTAGACGGTAGACTGTTGGAATTGTGGACGATAGGCTGTTGAGGTAGACCACGGAAAATGTTCAATATCATGGGGAACATTTCATTGAGATTTTAAACTCTATAAACTATTCAGGCTCTCCTAGAGCTTGTATAGGTTTTGGGCTGACTGTAGGATATGCTTTCATCCTTGGGGAGCTTATTATTCTCATTAGTTTTCTGCAATTTGATTTCACTCTCTCTCTCTCTCTGTTCCATTTCCATTGCCTCAATTTATTCCCATTTTTAGTACGAATAGCAATGACCTCTGTATTTGCCCTTATGGCTACACGGTTTCTCAAATCTACCTTAACAATCGTTTGTCGGATTTTAGTCTGCCTTAGAACTTCCTCTTCAGAGTCTCGGTGGAAATCATCATCAATTGGCCAAGGACTGAAGATTATGCGTAGAGCTTTTCTCTCGAACATTCTCAAGGCATCTGCAATTAAAACGATTGCAATAATGCGCACTACCGCTTATGAAGGAATTTTTAGAAGTATTTACCCAATTTGGCATCCAAATTAATTTCCTACACTTAATATTACCAAGAAATAACAGCGATTTACAACGAATGAGGAAATAAAGGCTCAAGAGCTCAAGGTTTTTGGAAAAAATGAATATCGGAAGGGGAACAAAACGTAGACAACATTACCGTTATAAGAGAAAATCGTGTAAAGAGAATAAAAACTTGCCAAGTTAAGTAGGTTCCTAAACATTACGTGGTTTCGTTGGTTTAAAAATCAAAAGTGGAACAACCAGCACTAGAGCCCGGTTACGTATTTGATTAAAGACCAATTGCATGCGATTATTTTACCCAAGAATTTATCCTCTTCGACAAGGCCAATGGCAGTGGAGCCTCTGTTCATAGTTTTCATTAAATTTTTACACGTTTATAGTTCTCTTAGTAAAATTTTCCCCATTGGGTTGTCAGTCAACAAGTGAAAAACAAACACAAACTAAAAAAACATGAATAGAAAATAGAAGAAAAAAAATTATAAAAAATGTTGGGGAAAAAAATATTCTAAAAAAGCGTTGCAATACGTCAGAGAATGTGAATATGAAAAGCCATCCACATGTTCAGTATCTCTTGGTACAAGGTTTTCACCCTAAAGCTGTCTATTATTCGTATAAAAAAACGAGAACGAGACCGAGTACTACTACTGTGCGAGTACGAGTGCGAGTGCATGCTATGACACTGAAGAGCAAAAAAAAATAATTTTCGTTATGGGTTGACTACAGTGGTCTCACAATATAATGTGGACTAAAGGTACTTGGTATCAACTAGTAAAATGTACTTTCACGTTCTCTATTCGGGAGTTGAGGAAAACGGAGAAGTATCAGATTCTGTGATTATATGGATTGAATATGGACAACAGTTGGTCTTGAGGGTATTCCATTTTGGAGCAATTGTTTGAGCAATACAAGGCAATTGTAGTCGTCACAATTGACCTACAGTGCGATGAAATTATAAAAAATATGAAGAGACTGGTAGTGTTACGGTTGTGTTCAAGCCTGAGCACCTCTGCAAGGCAAGAATGACAAAAATACGTGCATTTGTTACAAAAACTGCGACGTATAATACAAATTCGTCTATTCCACAGTGTTCTCAGCAGTTGAGTTTATCTTACGGCTCGTTATGACGTATTTTGCATTTAAGATTTGCATCCCCATCCACTTCACATCCAACTCATACAACAACTACAGCCATCTGACCATTTAGTAGTAAAGCAAATGACCTTCAATGCTAACCTTAAGTGATGGAACTCATGTTTTGCTGGCATATGAAACTCCGAGAACCCTGATTGTGATTGTGGAACAGCCACTGCATCCAGAAAAACTGACTGTTGGGTGCGTTTAATACTCTGGGCAACATTTTTTCGAGTACGACTTTGAGGAAACCATTTATCTTCAATCCAGAGCTCTATGGCCATACAATAATCGAGTTTTTTTGGCCTGTAATTCAAGATTATGCACCGAACGGTAGTGGTTTCAACAGGCCGATGCAATGAGCTTCACAACAGGATCGAATTTTGGTTTATTGCTTAAGAAGTTTGCCGACGAATAGTTTCACGTTTTCGTGATGTAAATTGGCCACCAACACCATAATAGAGGGTGATTTTTTAGCTATTATCTTTTTGGCAACACTGGTTTAAACAGCTCACGCACTTTTCGTGTTTTGTTTCATTGTCAAACATCTTCAGTTTGGTCTATAATTTAACCATGAATCGTCTTACAAACGAACAACGCTTGCAAATCATTGAATTTTATTATCAAAATGCGTGCTCCGAAGATCCAATTCTTTATCGAAAAATTGCGTTCAGCGACGAGGCTCATTTTTGGCTCAATGGATACGTAAATAAGCAGAATTGTCGATTTTGGAGTGAAGATCAGCCAGAAGCATTGCAAAAGCTACCAATGCATTCAGAAAAAGTCACAGTTTGGTGCGGTTTATGGGCTGGTGGCATCATTGGACCGTACTTCTTCAAAGATGCTGCTAATCGTAACGTAACTGTGAATGGTGAGCGCTGAGATGATATCCAACTTTTTTTTGCCCAAAATGCAAGAGCTTGACTTGCATGACATGTGGTTTCAACAAGACGGTGCCACATGCCGCACAGCACGCGTAACAATGGACTTATTGAGATGCGAGTTCGGTGAATATTTTATTTCACGTTCGGGACCGGTCAATTGGCCGCCTAGATCGTGCGATTTAACGCCTTTAGAATATTTTTTGTGGGGCTATGCTAAAGCTCATATCTATACAGACAAGCCCGCTTCAAATGACGCATTGGAAGACAACATTGAAGCATTTATTCGTTAGATACCGGCCGAAATGTTGGAAAGAGTATGCCAAAATTGGACTAAGCGGTCAACATTTGCATTAAATTATATGGACCGTACTATCGATTCAAATGAAGATTTCATGAATTTTTCTGAATTTTATGTGTTTTTTTTTAATTTTCCTATAGCTCTTAAAAAATTACCCCTTATTTGACGCCTTTAGAATTTTTTTTGTGGGGCTACGTCAAAAGCAGTGTCTACTTTAGAACATTTGAAAACAAACATGCATTACGCCGAGATATCCTTCGAAATGAGCAAAAAGCGGTCGAAAACTATCTCAAGAGGTTCAACGAAGTCATAGATTCATTATGTGTGTGCTTTATTTAACCTTACGGTATGTAGCACCTAGGAAAAGGATAACCTTCCCTTTAAATATTGCCCGAAAGAAATCGCAGTTTTGTTTAACGAAATAGACTGGAATTGCTAGTGCATGCCCAAGTACTGTAATGATACTACTACGTGTACATACTTAACATCACTGTACCAGTATTAGTATCACATAGTAATTGTTGTTGCTGTTGTCTAGTGGTGGAAAGTTTATCAAAAGAGAGTAGTTGGGGTGGCAAATGGGTTGCCTAACCATCAGAGTGTAATAAAAATATGAGAAAAAAAAGAGAGAAAAAGTAGAGTATGGCAACACTAAATGACTGGCTTACTGATGACTGTCTTTCTATCCTTCAGTTACGGTTGTTAAACTGTTCTGGTGTGTGTGTGTGCGATTTGTGTACGTACGTTTTCATGCTTTTTTCCTATAAGATTGGTGATTGTCTATCTCTCTTTCTCTGTGTCCTTCATACATTTGTCTGAATTTAAAATTCCGTACTTTTGTTTTCCCTCTAGTTGTTGTTGTTGTTTACATTTTTTTTTTGTGTTTTTTTGTTTTTGCATTGAGGGCAACATATGGAATTGGCACTTGATGTGTTCTAGTCATATACAAAAAAAAAACACGCACACATATACATGAGTACACAAGCACTTACGAATGCTTGTGTATGAGAGTGCTCATACCTAGAACTGTGTAGTGTAAACGAAATCATACAAGGATAAAGTGTGTTTCGTTCCATTTGATTTAGTTCTTGTTGTTGTTGCTGTTGCTGTTTTTATTTAAAGGCCTCTCATCGCATGTCAAATAAGCAAGACCCCCCTTTATATTTACAAAAACAAAAATAGAGAAATTTAAGTGAGTGAGAGCATATAAGTACGTGTGTGTGTGTGTATGTTATTTGCCCTTTAGATATAAAATGTATGAATGTGCGCGTGTGGAATGAGTACACCCCTGGGAATATTAGACACACTGAGTAAGTGACTGACTGTGTATAGGCAAGGCAATTTGTTTTAAATCTCGCAAAAAGGTTTATTTGACTTAAAAATACAACAACAACAACAAACAGAACTGTAACAGCAACAACACCAACAGCAAAGAGAATAAAAATAAAAAAATTAAAGAAATTGGGTGAGAGAGAGATAGAGTTTTTATATCAAGGCAACCAAAAAAAAAAAAAAAAATAGAAAACGGGGGAGATTTTATGGTAATCTGTTACGTAAGTTATAATTACGGTATATTGAATAAATCTATACCACACACATATAGTATTGTATGTGTATGTGTATGTGTGTACGTGTATACAATTTATATTTAAACTGTTTTGTTTTGGAAATAAAGACAAGCAAGCCGGGCAAGATAGACAGTCAAATACAAAATAAAAGAGGAGTAGAGTGGTGTGGTGTGGAGTACGGGTAAGAAGAACAAATTGAATTGAAAGTCAAATAAAGTGTTGCCATTGATTGAATGGCATTAACTTTTTAACAATAAAATTGATGGGTTTTAAGGACGTGATAAGCAGCTTTTCTTCTTTTTTTTCAATTTTTTTTCTTTGGTTGAACAAATAGCAACAACAACAACAACAACAAGAGAGAAAAATCGAAATTGACTTACAAAATAAGAGGGAAAATAAAATACATTTTTTTCTGTTTCTTTAATTGGATGTCTTTAAGAAAAATGCTTATTTTGAACACTAAGTAGTCTTTAATGTCAAAGGTAAATAGACTAATTATGGTTCACTTATTATAGCCTGTGCTTAAAGCTAATATTTGTACAACTTTGAACAAGGAAAAGTTGCTTAAATTTACAATTTTGAGGTTTCAATTTCTTTTATAATTGAAATTGAGAAGAAATTGGGGAGTTTTTCTTATGATCTTTATAATCAAAATGGCGCCCAATTAATGAAAAATTTCAAAAGACAACATTTACTGTTCTGAAGCATTACTGAAAAGGCTTTCTTTAAAGCCAGAAGCTGTTTCAGTGTTAGAGTTTTCTTGTTTTCAATCTTCTCATGGATTTGTGCCTTTATTTACCCCTTTTGAAGACTGATTGTAGTTTTGGAAACAGGAAAAATTAGCTGATTCCGGCATAATTTTACAGGAAACTAAATCGATCACAAGCATTGATGTTAAGCACACGGGGACAACCTTGCACCAAAAACCCTGAAATTCCTTCAACGCAATTAACATCTGAACTTTCGCTGCTTTCTGGTTTTTTCGGCACCATATCCTTGATTCATTACAGGTTACTACCCTTTAGAATAAATCAGGATAAATATAGTGGGGAATAATCTCACTAATATCATTCCCACGAGACAACCTATACGGCTCATGGGTACATTAAGGGCAAGCAACAATATGCTCTTGTAGATCCAGCGTAGATCAGGATTATCGCCGAACAATTGTTAGAACAGATTTCGTGTAACTACAAAACTTAATTTGTCATTACAACCCTTCAGTCAGGATTACGACTTAGCTTCTTAGCTTGTCGTCGCCGTAGTCTAGTAGGTAGTGTGTAGGCTTATTAGACGTGCGGCCAAGGTTCAAACCCCAGGTCAGACAACAAAACAAAATATGAAAACATATTTCTTTGGCGACTCCCTCTCAGCAGATTTCTGGCAAAAGCTCTGAGAGTGAAATAAAATTGTTCTCTTATGGCAAATCACTCACCCAATTTCTATGCAATCAGTATGTCGATAAACTGACATTTTTGTGAAGAGTAGCCAAAGGCATTTCAATAGCTACATAGCCATGATATTTGTTGGCCGGTGGCATAGGTTAGATAAGGTTAGAGTGGTAGCCTTGATGCCAAAAGTGCACGCATAGCGGTTTGTTGTGACGCCACAGGTGAATAGAGTCTCTGTACTGACCAAGTTCTTCAAATCAGGGGAGCAGAGATTGGTCAGCGCAAGGGCTGCAAATTGTAAAGTACGACTACCCTATGCTCGAAAACCAGCCCGAAGATTTGATAAACGAAGCTATATATTTAAAATCAATGGGCAACAGCCCCGTTAAGCTGACAAGGATTGGGGAGGCAAATAATCTATATATGGGCATTGACAAAGAAAGTGGACAACAGTCGCCTCTTCCTCAGCGGATCTGCACCCAAGGCGGAAGTCGTTAAATGAGAGCTGCATTCTATCCGCGTGTCTTCCCATAGCACAATGACCTGTAAGGCAGGCCGACGGCATAACTGGGTCGTACTTCTTCAAAAGCAATGAATAGCCCAATGTATGTCAGCCATTAATCGACTTTTTTTCCCCCAAATGGAAGAATTGAATGACAAACGCCACCGAACACGAGGTACCACGAATCTATTGAGAGCCAAGTTAGCTGAGCAAGGAATCTTGGAACACTTCATTGACAGCCAAGATCATGTGATTTGACTCCAATTTATTATTTTTTGTAGGGATACATTTGTACTGAGAGATAAGCCAGCTACAATTCCCGCCCTGGGGAAATCATTACGTCTTCCATTAGTGCGATACTGGCCAAAATATACACTGAAAAACTAAAAAAGTACGCTAAAATTTAAACTCAAGAAGAGACAAAACCTGCGGCATATTAGCGGGTAATATTTACACGAAATAATTTTGAAATCTTTTATCATCCCAAATCAATACTTCATTCAGTATTCCATTCACTTTTTTTCAATTTTCAAAACCTAAAAGGTTAAAAAACACAAGTCATCTCAATAGCCTTAGACAGTATTTGGGATAAGTAAAAGCGTTCAAGAGCTTTTGAGGCATTTAAACTAACACTGGTAAATAAGGGCGTCCCACAGAACATTATCAAAATAATAAAAATGCAATACGAGAACACAAAGCCGAGATATCCGAGATGTCACAACTTCTGTTTGTATTCCCAGAAACAAAATCCTTGAGGAATGACATATAGAGTCAACGACAGCCTATAGTACCTGGACTTCATAGTTATCGCTTCCGTAACATGGAAGCCAGAAGTTAAACAAAAACTTTAAAGTTTTACAAACGGATAACTCAGAAGAAAATTCTTAAAAAAGTTGATTGACGAGCACAATATCGTATAACGATTTTGGCATTTCCAACACAAGATAATGAGATAGGATAGGAGACTAGGGTGTGGCAACATTGTTAAATTAAAGCTCTCTTGGGCGTATAGAGCGGCCCGTTGCGTTACCACATAAAGCGAAACTAACCGACAAGCGCTGATAAACTGACCCTGACATTCACCATCAAAACATCAAATTTAACGCATGACACCCACAGAATAATGCTGAAAACCAGGCTAAAAGTTAAATAGATTTAGAGATCGATACGATCTCCAGCTACAACAGCCCCCTACTGAGGAATGGTGCAACAAACAAGAGGAAACTGCAGCGAACCAGCGACGGACTTTGGCAAAAAAAAAAAAAACGGACAATCATGGTGTTGTATAAAAAAAACAATACAACGAAGAAAGTGGAATAAAGGAAGTACAAGAACTGCAACATATGAAATTGTTAAGTCGTGTGTAGTCGCCGTAGTCTAGTAAGTAGTGTGTTGGCTTATTAGACGTGATGCCACGGTTCAAAACCCCGGGTCAGATATCTAAACGAAAATATGAAATCAAATATTTCTTCGGCGACTTCCTTTCAGCAGATTTCTGGCAAAAACTTTGAAAGTAAATAAAATTGCCATGAAAAAGTTTCTCAAAAATCTGTCGTCTGGAGTCGACTTTAAACGGTAGATCCCGCCACTCATGTATAAAATGAACGCGCACAACATAAGTGGTCTAAGAAGCTAGGCCGTAATCCTGACCGCAAGGGTTGTACTGACCAATTATGTACGTATATATGTATATCGCATGTAAAGAATTAAAAAAGATTTCGAAAAACTTTATTTAAAATAAGTCGTGCTACTAACACGCCTTTACTTATCTCTTTTTTATACTTTTTTTTTGCAATTTTTGGCAATTGATTAACAAAGAAATTTAAGCCAAGAAAAATTATTGCAATCCTCGGTTAACCAAGCTACCGATATTAAATCTTAACAGCAGCAAACGGCAGTTGTTATGTGGAATGGCACAGCCATGGATATCATTTATGGAGTCTTCATAAATAAAACATTGCCTGCCTGCCCAACTGCCTGCTTGCCAACATTAAAGACGAAAAACGTTGTAAAAAACAAAGAAAATCGCAATGAAAACAGCAGCAACAACAACAACACCTAAAATCACAAGATAGTCGTCAGAAGACATCAGTAGTAGTAGTGGATAGAGGGAGGGGATATGGAGCAGCAAAAGCAAAACCAGAAGTAAAAAAAGAGTGGAAATAAGCAGAATAACTACTGCTTGCTGGCTGGCTGACTGACTGGCATTGCATTGCATTGCATACAACATAAAACCAAAACAAAAATTCAGGGAATATCACGCTGTCATATCACAAATTCAACTCAAACGAGTCATGCATACATTATAACACACAACACACAATACAACACAGGCTCAGTTCGACTAAACTCAGCTCAGCTCAGCTCACTTGAGTTCAGTTTATCGTATAAAATGTTTGATTCACTTCACACCACACACCACTCCACCTCACTGCACTACACTGCCCTATACTGCATAGAAGCAAACACGTTACCTTTCCATTCCACCACACTACACTACACTACACTTCACTCCTTAACGTACATAGAGCAAGCAGCAACTTGGCTCTGCTATTACTTTACTGTGTGTCCGTACGTATGTACGTCCACTTACTAACAACAGCAGCAGTAAGTGTACGTGTGTGTTTTAAGCACTTTGGTTATCCTTAAGTCTGGTCAGGGAATTTTAAATGTGTACATGTGTATATGTGTGCCTCTACATATTGCGCTCTTCCTTCTTCTTTTCCTGTTTGGCTGGCTAGCTAGCTGGCTGACTGGCTGACTGACTATTCTCGTGTCTTTTATGTTGAGGCGAAGAGATGTTGTGTTACCGATACAACTGATTGTCGCATAAATCAATCGCTTTGGAATACGAGCTAAAAACAACAACAACAACAAAATCTTAAAGCATTGCTGCTGATGTATAACATGTCCATGCATGCGAAGTAGTAGACTTTTGTTCCTCACTGTATGTGCGTGTGTGTTTATGTTGAGGCATATCGTTGCCGTTTTTTGGATATTTTTTCCTGCTTTTTTTTTCATTATTCTGGGTTGACTTTTTACAAAGAAGCATATCAGCACTGATTCATCACAATTTTGCTGTTTGTTTGTTAGCAATACAAGGCGTTTATATATACGAGGGTCGGCCGAAAAATTACTGCTGCAATCTGGTTGAGATTTTGCTTTAGCCTTCTCAAAATTGAAGGAGTTAAGCTGGTTTAGCCTACTATAGCTGCTTGACCTTTCGGTACAGCCCCTCGTATATTGGTTTATTTGTGAATAAATTGCAAAAAACATTCGCTTGTTTTTTGATTCAATACGTACAGCATTGTGTGTGCATGTTTCTTTCAAGAAAAAAATAATTCTAGTGGGCCGCGCTCACATTCATGAAATACTTGCAGCAGCAAAGTTTTCAAAGTTGATTTTTCCTTTGGTCTGGCACCGGCTTCAATCGCTCGTTCGTTGTTGAATGTGTTTTTCGGGTGAAGAGCCGTTAAAACTGGTTGAGATTTTTGCTTCTCTGCTTTCATATCCTCAAAAGCTGTGCACCTCCTTAAGATCTTCGCTGTTTACTGTTTGGGCTGCATGCCACATTTATAGTTAAGCATAGCATTTGTGTGTGTGTGTGTGTGCTGTGGTAAGTGCTAGAGCAAGTTGGAATGGTGTTGGCTGTCTAGGTGGTCGTCAAATGTGCGAATCTTTAAACATTCATATGATGACTGCAACGTTGCATCGCATCTTATTGCATTCGTTTCAATTCGATTGCAATGTCTTGCATTGCTTTGCATTGAGGAGGCGAATTCGTGTTGCACCAATGTTAAGACAAACGTCTCTAAACGTCTAAAATCATATTTTATTGTTCGCTGATTCTGAAACCAAAATTTCATTTCATTTCACTTCAATTCTTAGCGAAATATTCTCGTTATCTTGTGTTTGCCTTAGAAGCAGAGAGAGAGAGAGAGAGGGAGAGAAGGGTGTAGGTCGTGGCTCACTTATTCTGTTAATGGTACCTGATGTCTAGATAAAGCGAAAAAACATCAAATTTTTAAGATCTTGTTAAGATAACCGCTGTAGACACACACACACACACATACACAGATTTATTACACGTGCATTCTCTATTAAACAAGAAACATTTCCTATATCATTGAGTTTAACTTTGTCTGTCTGTGTATATGGTTTTCCTAAAGCCTGTAAGAATAATTAAGTCATGCGACCCATAGAGGACGCCACTAACGCAAAATTGCATTACACGTCTAATGTCTGACGTTTAAAGTCTCTTTGCAGCAGACAGCTGTCAAAGTATAAAAATCAATTTTCTTTTCTTTTTTGTTCGTTTTTTTCTTCTCTCGAAATGTTTTCCATGAGAAGAGTATATGACAGACAACACAACGTAACGTAGCATAACGTAATGTAAGTGGGAAATGACAAAGAAAATTTTGTAAAAAAATAAGAAGCAAAAAGGTATAAAATATTCAAGAAATTTAAATAAAACAACATTTTGTCCAATAAATATACATACATAAACTGTCTGTCTGGCTGTAAACCAAGTTTAAATGCCTCTGCAGCACATGGTTCTTACGAGCAAAGTATTGCAAACTTTGTTGCACTAAAGACTCGTGATTAGCTAGCCACTGGAGTGTAGTACAGAATCGCTTCCAGAATAAATTAATCGAACAAAATCTGAGTCTTTCAAATATAAATTTTCTAAACATTAATTCCCGTATCAAATTTGATTTTGAAGAGTTTTTCCTCTCCTTTATTTGAAAAACTACAAATGATTTCAAATTCACTGCAAGCACCTAAACATGTGCTGCTTAATATTTCTGTAAGCTTTTCATCTCTTAAGTCACCTTCCTTTCTAAGGATAGTCATTCGCTCTCAGTTTTGCGTCAGTCTAATATGATTTCCTGGTCACAGCGAGACACCGTGTAATTGTGTAGCTAATCTACTTGCTAGAGCTGGTTATAAGCCTCTAGCAAACCTTGCTTTATTGCCAAAATTTATCTGTTATAAATTACATAAGAAGCCTACTAGTCTACTACTTACATCAGGATAAAGCAGTCACCAAATTTATTAACATTTCAGGCTGGTTTTCAGTCTGATTCCATGGCTGTTATTCTTCACATGCGAAGCTCAAATCCAGATTGTCAGGACCAGTTAATCAAGACTCTGCAGTTAGTTACTGGGGCATTGCTTTATGTGATATCAAAACGGACCACTGTGCGCATTCAAATGAGCCTTAATTTAGCAAAGCTGCCACTCCCTCTTATATATTCTTAGTATCTTAATTTGGAAATGTCAAGAGTTCGTTAGTCGATATTGCCTTCGACCATCAATTTTCTTAAGAATTCTTTTGAGGCATATGTTTGTGAAGCTTTAAAGTGTTTCGAAAGCTATAGCAGAACAGATTTTACGCCTTGACAGTATAACCATTTTTTGTCCACTGGCGGTTCCAATTGTTTTTGAGGTTTATGAACGAAAAAACCCTAGCTTACCCTACATCAACTCCATCCTCAGGGATAATAATGCCTCCCAAGTTATAATTCCAGTCCATGGAACGTGCAAAAGTTACTTGTTTTCCATAGCGTTCTGTTGTAACGCCTGTATCACTTACTGCAAAGCTATATCCACAATTTTCTTTATGCTAACTTGAAATGTTAAAGAATAATTGCTCTTAATTGCAAGTCCTTTTTGTATTAATGTGGAGCCCATTTATCTCTGCTGTGGTTGCTAATATCTCTAGTTTCGCTTTTGTGCAATTAACACCATGCCATGTGCATAGTTGGGATACTCTAGGTGGTCGTTAAGTCTCCATGATATGGAGAGAACCTTTCCTGACAATTTTTGTTGCTAGGCTTAGTTGCCGCTTCGGCTGCTCTCCATACATAATTCAGCAATTCATAGCCATGGAGTAAAAAGTAAGCTTCATCACTGAAGATTTTACTTGTGATCACATCAGGAAAAACAACACTTGGTCGCCCTCTACTTCTGTTACTCTGACGAATCCAATCAAAGCATAAGCAAGTGATATCAACCGCAATTGAAAAATTTCTCAGCATAGAACTTCAAGATTAGTGTTGCATTTGTACACACGCGTATTACAATTCGAATATTTAGCAGCAATGTTCTTACCGCTAAAGGGAAATGATATATGGCATGCTCACGAGCCAAACTACTTTGAAAGTTGAATTAGCATTGGAAGGTAAATGACGTTGAATGGTACACTAAGAAAAATATACGAAGATATTTTAAAAAGTGGATTCCTCAAAATCAAATAATTTGATGTATTACAAGATTAGCGTACAAATGGAGAAGGTATTTGGGGGAAGGAGATAAGACTTACTAAAGAAAACGAAACAAACGAACAACGCCAACGTATTGAAGATGAAAATATTACCATACTTTCTGATAGTCAGGCGGCTGAAGTGTAGCTGTCGCAGATATCAAAACGGTGTTGCCAAAGCAATATAAAATAATAGGACACAGTGTGGGTAACTGTAGAGCGGCACTGACCAGGTGCGGCACAATCAACGAACTCTCCAATGAATTCTTTAGTTTAGGAATTCCTTTAATGAAAGGCGCATTTATTATAGACATTTGGCAAACGATTTCGGTATACCCTAGTGGGTACACACGTAGCACAATGTTGTTAAAGGAAAAGGCATATTGACGTCTATCACATAGACGATCTAAACGACTTGTTAAGCATGAAGATTAGAAGATTGGAAATAAATTTTATACTTTTCGAATCCCTTTAATTATCGGCGTTTTCATAATTGAAAATGCAGTTATGGATTCCTTCAACGCTATAGGGGCAATGAACGGACACGGGCAGTACGATGCAATAAATCTGGACAATGTTAGAGGTGAAATGCGCTTGAAAAGTCTTCTTAAACTTCAAAAGGGCATTGCATTATGGGCACTCATGCATTAATCATGGACACTTGGTAAAAGATATCGGCAGAAGCTGTAAAGACGAGGAAAAGATGGAGACTTTTCGTCACCTAATGCGTACATATGCAGCACAATGTAGGAGAAGAAAAAGGCATATTTATGTCTATCACATGGACGATCTAAACGAACTGTCAGGCATTAACATTCTCAATTTAAGTCGCTTCATTAGAAACTCTAAATGGTTCCTAGAATAGGGGGAAATGGAAAACCGTGTTATCATAGTGGACCTTATGTTGTCTAAGCGTATCTACATACATACACACATAATTTGAACATTACAATCCTTCAGTCAGGATTATCACCCAGCTTCTCACACCACTTATGTTGTGTGTGTTAACTTTATACATGAGTGGCGCGGGACCTGCAGTTTAAAGTCGACTCCGAAACATAGACTTTTAAGAAACGTTTCACGGCAATTTTATATGCCCTCAGAGTGTTTGCCAGAAATTTGCTGAGAGGAAGTCGCCGAGGATATATGTACTTTTTTTATTTCGTTTTGATGTGTAACGTGGGGTTTGAACCGAGGGCTCACGTCTAGTAAACTAACACACTACCTTCTAGAACACTGCGACTTCATTAGAAGCTCCAAATGGTTTCCAGAATAGGGGGAAATGGAAAACCTTGGCATTACAATGGACCTTATGTGGTCTAGGAATATCTATACAACTTTTCTTTTAAAAGACAGCCACCTCTACCTGATACCTACGCGCCTACCTCCCTTTGTGTAGAGTCTAAAGATTAAATCTATGCTAAGAAGCTGGATAGACATTTTGTTAGTGGCTTAAAATTAAGGAAATAAATTGAAAAAATAATTTCCTATTAATGTATGCAAACAAAAATCTCGCATGTATGTAAATCGCTATTTGCGGCAGTTGCTGAATAAATAAAATAAAACATTTGCCTTCAATAACTTGTCAATTCTTCTATTACAAGGAAAAACAAAAATTTATTCCCGCATGATGTAATTAATGTATCGGCAAAATATTCAACAGATTTAACGATAAAAAATAAACGGAAAAAAATTCTCTTTTAAAAGATACCGACCCGACAACGGCACTTAAATGTCCAATTGATCTCAATCACCCCAGACGATAATTTTTTCTCGTTTTTATTGGAAAAAAAATATGAGAAAAAAAACAAGACGGACAAAAAACTGATTCAATGCCGCAATTAATTAACAAACGTTGCTTGCGCGTATATGAAATGCTGTGCTCTGCGTATCGTATCTAAAGGCCCACCATTTGAATAAACGATTGAATGCTGTTTTGCATAGCTATGGTATGACCCTGTACCCTTCCTTCCTTCCTTCCTTCACTTTCTGACGAACTGACACACACATATTTGTGATTTCATTTTAAACAGTTTTTTGAAGGCTTTTTAGAATTATTCAAATGGAAATTTTCCACAAAAAAAAAATTAGTTTATCAAACGAATAATAATGAAAAACCTATTATTTGCCATTAACACCGATATATTAACAACAACGACAACAACTATATTAACCACACAGCCATACACACAAACCAATAAATAAACAAAAAAACACCGAAAATCAACGTAAATATACTGGTTGATGGTGCGCTCTCATGTAATGAAATTGAAACGACAAATAATTCCCCACTTAAACGTCTGTGGCATTTACAAATAAACACCTTCAAACGGCCAACAACAAACACTAAACACTAGCCAACGACAACAACAATAAAGTACGCGAACAAATAATATCAACCAGCCAGGCAAGGTAGGCAGACGGGTAGGCAGCCAGCCAGCCAGGCAAGCATTTAAGTTGAGACAAGCCGCGCTAGGCGAGAGCAGACCGAGTTTGAAGGCAACCAGTCAGTCAACGAGTCAACAGATCAACCAACCAGCCATCCAGCCAGCTAACCACTCAATTAAAATCAGGCATCGAGTATTTTACAACAGCGTCAGTATCCTTAGTTTGGGGTATACCCAGCAAACCGAATTGTGAATGGTTGTTTCACTAAATTTTCTCATTTGATAACGAGTTGCATTGTACGAGGGCAGCTCGATGCAGTTTTCCTATCAAATTTTTTAAAAGCTTCGTTATCCTATCTGGACTGGACTTTACACGAACTTTACATTACAGCCTTTTAGTCAAAATTTACGGCCCAGTTGTGTGTTTCAACTTTATCCTTGACTGCTGGTGGTGGTTAGGCAGAGGATGAAACTGTTCCTCAACTTTGGGTTGTATACCCAGTGTTGTATTGTGAGAGCAGGCAGCCTTTTTGTTTCTACTACCCAGATGATCTTATTGTTTAGTGAAGCTAGGACATTGTTAGTCTCAATGACTTCATCAGATGCTCCAAATAATTCTAGGACTAGATGATATAAAAGACTGTGGTATTATAATAAGCTATAGGTGCCCTAAGTATGTCTATCTTCTCAGTTTGATAGCCATGTCTGTCTACCTATCAATCTACTTCTTGGTGCGTTTTTATATACAATGAACAGAATTATAATAACAAAACAGTAATTTCTCGAAGTTGCCGTGCGTTTTTTCATACAATGAACAGAATTACAATAACAAATCAACACTAAATTCTCGAAGTTGCCAAGCCGAACATAAATGAAGTATAAATGGAGCGAAGGAAGTCGCCGTGGTCTAGTAGGTAGTGTGTCGGCTTATTAGACGAAAGGCCCGAGTTCGAATCTCAGGTCAGACATCAAAACGAAAATATGAAAACAAATATTTCTTGGGCGACTTCTTCTCAGCAGATTTCTGGCAAAAACTGTGAGAGTAAAAATTGCCATGAAAAGCTTCTCAAAAATGAAGCATAAATGGAGCGAAAAGCATCGAAAACTTACTAGTTGCTTGCAAAATTGCGCACTGAAGCCCTCATACAGGGTTGTGAATAATGCCAGGTAATAAAACCTGTCAAAAAAACTTTAATGCACGGATTTTGGCCTTCACAATAGTGAATAAGGGAACTAAGCGGATTGTCTTGATGAACCAAGACTTTCTTTATTCCCTAATGTGGTTCATTTCTTAATTTCAATACTTAAACGCCAACAAGCCCTGTAGAGTTCATTATGCTCTACTAGCTTTTGAAGCATCATTAGGCATCAAAAGCCAACAAGACCTACTTCTGCTAGCTTTTAAAGCACCATTAGTCTTCAAAGACTGTCAGCTGTTAAATATCTTATATCTGAAATGTTGATTAAGTCTCAAAGATAGTTTTCTATGCCATATACTGCCAGTATGCCTTACACATAATTCTGAGCCACTCATTGATAAATTCCTATAGCTTGTATGGGATTGCGTTTTCGTAGCCAATTCAAAAAACAAATAATCCACTTCCAATAATTCTTTGCCTTTTGAAATTCCAACCGCAATGTTTGCTGGTTAATTTTCTACGGCCCATTTTGCCCGAGTATACGAATAACGAACGACAGACGAACGACCGCATCTATAAATGCGAAAAGAATCGATTTGAATTGACTTCTATTGTATCGCGTATACAGTGGATAGAGAGTAAAGTAAAGTAGAGTGGTTGTAGTGAATAAAATTGAAACTTAAATTGTTATCGAAATGGATTTTGTAGAGTTCATTATGCGGGTATATTTTTTTCATTTTATTTTTTATTTTTTTATTTTAATAGTTTAACGCACACACAAGTTGTTATTGTTGGTTGTCGTATCGCCTTACAGGCGAATAAATGTATTTTATAGTGGAATAGATATGTATGTAGAGATATCGATAAATGCATATCGAAATAAATAAATAAGTGGTTAGATTTAATCGAATGGCATTACAAATGTTAATTTTTTTTTTTAATTTTAAAAATTTTTTGTTTCTTTTTCAAGAAACGTGGGTTAATTGTAAAGAATATTATAAATTTAGTTCAGAAATATAGAACGTGGGTTTCATTCAAATTTCTATGGAAAATAATTTGAAATTGAAGCATGCTAAAGGCTGTCTTTCTTAGGTGAAAACTATATGCGAATAATCAACACCAAGATTCTGTATGAATACTCATTATCCTCCTTCCTTGTTATTCTCGAGGTTGTTCATGTCATTACCAACTCACTATCTAGCTGACATTTTCATTAAGGATAGGTTTTCCTGTTCTAATGCTAATCTGAGAACTTCAATGAATGGCTACCAGCGCCAGTAGAAAAGTCCTAAAGAGTTTAGGATCGAAAACCGCTTCACACTTTAAAGAGAACTTTTATACCACAAGGTCAGGAGTTAGGAAAACAAGGAGAACTACGTTTGAGTTACAAGATGTCTTAAAGAGGCTTAAAAGAGACATTTTTTTGTGAAACATGGCAAGAAAATGACTTGAATATTCGCTGTAATATTGCAAGCTGTCTCGGTGCTGAACTCAGATAATTTAAAAAACTCTATGCCTACCTATACGCAGTCTATCTGCAGTTGAAGAATTTAAAATCAGCAGACATCTACCGGTTTGTGGTCACTGGAACGCTGCTCACAGCCTTTTATTGCAAATACAGTGGACAGCAAAAGTCAGTAATCCAATATATTTTGATAAAGAAGTCCCCACAGGTTTAATACTCTTGCACAAAGTCTCGATAGGGCTTCAAGAGAGTATTTGTACGTTGCTGCATTTATTATCAATCGACCTGTTTATTCTGGTTAGAATGGCCCACTATAACGAACTCACTGAGTTTGATTAAGTTTTGTGGTAAATTTCCAGATGGACTACTGGCTACAACTGTGGCTATTACTGTGAACACATCAATGGCAACATCAGGGTCTACAGAGATGAATTGTTACCTTGCATCCGGAGTTTTCCCCATCAGAGGCAACCATAATAATGTCTATATACTACTGCAGTTGTTTTCAGGCAGATATCATGCCAATAAAGAAAACATGTTGACTACCGTAATCTATTAAGAAATGTGTTGGCTTACTAGACGACAGCTTGTGAGCACAAACTTTTGTTCTGTTTCACCGCTCTCCATTAGCATAATGCCGCGATGTTGACAATTTTCTTTTTAATCCGCTTTCATGTCATAGTCAAGATATTCTTCCACGCTATGAAGTTTAATTTGTAGAAGACAGAAGAGAAGCAGATAAGCTGGAATTTACGTTCAATTTATTGAGTTTTCTACGACTTTTATAGCACAGGCAAGTTTATTGAATTCTCCAGAAAGATGGTGTATCACATCTCGCCTGTAAGTTACTTACGATTTCTCGTCTGTATCTAAACTTCTCAGTTTTATAGTCATGTCTGTCTACCCATCAACCTACTTCTTGGTGGAGTTTTCCATATAATGACCAAAATTACAATAACAAATCAACAGTAATTTCTCGAAGTTGCCAAGCCAAAAACAAAAACAATAAATGGAGCGAAGGAAGTCGCCATGGTCTAGTAGGTAGTGTGTCGGCTTCTTAGACGAAAGGCCCGAGTTCGAATCTCAGGTCAGACATCAAAACGAAAATATGAAAATATTTCTTCGGCGACTTCCTCTCAGCAGATTTCTGGCAAAAACTCTGAGAGTAAAAATTGCCATGAAAAGTTTCTCAATAATCTGTCGTTCGGACTCGACTTTAAACTGTAGGTCCGTCTCGCTACTCATGTATAAAATTAACGCACACAACACGAGTGGTGTGAGAAGCTAGGACGTAGTACAATGGGTCAATTCGACCTCCGGGTACTGTACTTGTCACAGTTGACAAGTACACGTCCTCTAACCTAACCTAACCTAAATGGAGCGAAAGGCTTGCTAGTTGCTTACAAAATTGTGCTCTTAAGCTCTCATACAGGATTGTGAATAATGCCATGTAGTAAAATGTGTCAAAAAAGATGCGTGATAAAGTTGTTTGTTTGGCCACTGGCGACAATGATGATGAAACAACACTTTCTTCATTCCATTAATTACCATTCACATCTATTGCTACAGAGCCTGTTGCGAAGTACAAAAAGAGCATTATACCGTTACAATATTTGTCTTAGCAATTGCATCACTAGCTACGTCACTAGCTACGTTTAGTTGGTCGTATCTCTTTCGACTGTTGTCGTCTCCAAAGGGCTTCAATCGAGAGCAGTTCTTGTAAGGGCCTTGGCGGTCTTCATATTATTGTTACTGCTCGGCTTCGTTGGCTGATTCTTGAAGTGGTTTTTCATTGCCTCAGAAATTTCCTTTTCGTATAGCTCAGTCAATTGAAACCTTATCCGAGAACTGCTTAGGAATAATTTGCTGTAGAACTGCTGTATTCCTTCAATTCTTAAAGCTTTAATTTCATACCAAACCACGCTGTGTTACACATTCCTGGCACGTTTAAAGTAAACCACGGAGTACAAAATTTAACACACAAGAAAAAATGTTCACCAAAAAAACGAAACGATAAAGTTTTTCGTTCGCTTTTAATCGCTTTTAATTACAGTTTCCATGTGTTTTAATGAATTCCCAATTAACTTACCCACTCTCTCGCTCTCTCTCACTCTCTCTATATATATATATCGCACACTGTGTTGTACCATTGTAGGATGGGGGATTTAGGGAGTATTGACGCCGTAAGTAGTGCTACGGAGTGTGGTGTGCGAGTGAGTGGTTTAGTGGGCTCTCTGTGTGTGTGTGTGTTTAACAACATGATTCAATAATTCAATTATAATCAAACAGTTCAAGCTGTTTTTCGTAGTTGTTGTTTTTGTTGTTGTTGTTGGTCTTCAATATGAACTCCCGACGTGTTGTTTTTTGTTTATTTCATGTTAATAACGATGATTATAATGTTATTGACGATGATGATGATGATGATTATGTTGACGATGACGATGACTACGGCGACGGCGATGATATTGTTGCTGGCCGTTACTGTTGTTTTTATTCACTGTGTGTGACTCGACAAAATGGCGTATGACAATATAAATAAACAAAAACAAAAACAAGAATACAAAGGAACGAAAACAAAATACACAGAATGTGGTGCCATACAATCAGCAATAACAACGACCACAACAACAGCAACAAGAAAAATATGCCCAAAAACTTGTACTCGCCTTCATAATGAACTGAACAAAAACATATAAACTTGCATGTGTATGTATGTGTGTGTTTATAACAGTGTGTTTGTTGATACGTTCTGTTTATTTTTATTTCAACAACATATTGTAGCCCATACTACATACGTAATACGTAACCTTCGAGTCATTCGTACTCGTACTCGTACCCGTACAACATAAAATTGAAAACGTAAGGCTACAACAACGAAAACAACAAAAAATAAGCCAACAACAACAGCGACAAATTGTGTTCATTCGTTGGAATTTAAATATGTTTTTTTTGCTCTCTTTTAATAGCAAGAATATATTGCACACACTGTGAACAAGCAATGCAACAGTTGGGGTAAACTAATTAGCCAGCAACGCAAATAAATCGGTTGTTGGGAAATATTTTGTACTGACATTTGAAAGTTAGGTTAGGTTAGGGGTTAGGTTTGCTACAAATGTGCATTTTAATACCATCAGACTCTAAATAGACAGAGCAGCCACTGTAGCATCGACTTGGCCTTTTAACGAAGCCCAAGATACTCTTCATTTTCAAATCTAAGATATCAAATAAATTCTGGGAAGCACAATTTCTTGCATTCGTTAGGAGCCTTCCAGCAAAGGAGATGTCCTGCGCTCTCTTCTCTATTTTCATTTCCACAGCTGCGTCTAACCGCTGCACTTGACTCCCAAAAGGACAATACTTAATACATACAGAGACCAGCAAAATTCTATCACCACCACAGTCTGTAGTTTCACTTCTAGGTTTTACTACTGGGGCATCCGGTAGCTGTTGGTAATCGTCCATACATTCCTTGCAGCTTCTATAGCATCACGTGAAAGTTCTAGTTTATAGGATAGCATTGGCACATATATCCCTGTGCCCTGGGAGCCATAGGACCCTACATATTAGGTTAGGTTAGGTAGAAGTGGTAGGTTTGATTACCAAAGCTCACTTGAGCACTAGCATAGCGGCCCGTTGTCATGCCAGTCTCACGTTCCCTTATATATTCCTGTGCTCTGGTAGCCATAGGACCCCACACATGAGGTTAGGTTAGGTCGAAGTGCTAGCTTTGATTATCAAAGCTCACATGACCACGCATAGCGATGCCCATTGTGATGCCACAGGTCCCACGCAGTCCCTGTACTGACCGAACTCCACCAAACTAGGATCTGGTTGTGCAAGGCCTGCACAGATCCGCATATTAAACTGTTCAATCTTCCATAACATAAGAGCAGTAAAGCCCAGTCAGAAGCAGTTCTCGTCCCCAAGAAAGAGGATTTCATAACTTGAACGGTGAAATGGCTATCCCTGCCAACCATTCACTGGTGGTCTAAGACACAGTATAGAAATATAATCTCAAGAGAATGTGTAGCTATAGGAATTATTGTCTTTTGAACTGCCCTCGATCTATAAGATCTTCAGCAAATTTTTGCCCTGACCAAGTTGTGAATGCTGTCAGTGGTATTAGGTTAGAAGAGGTATACTTGCCAATTGAGACAAGTACAATACCTGAAGATGCAATTGACCCATTGTACCAAAGTGGTGTTAGTAACCATAAATCTCTTTCTAGTACTTGGATAAGCGATCTGGAGTTCCAAGTACTCGTATGTGTTGTGATTATTCATTCTCTCTGCCTCAAGGAAAAGTTATTTGTTCTACAATGCCCGTTTAGAAGAGCGGTTACTATTCTCAGGACTTTTGCTGGATAGTCCGTTGATTCAAATCTTTTTTTCTTTCGATTCAATCACGATCCTGAAGTCATTGATCATCTCAGAGTTGTGGCAAAACATGGTTCGTTTTGCTCTTTGTAATTCTATTGTGCTAATTAGTTGATTAATGCTGTCTAAGTGGTGTTATTGATATGTGGGATTATAAATATACAACCATGATGTGTTTTTATTTCAATTTTAATTTTGTTTTTTTTTATGAGCCAAACAAATATTAACAACACATACACACATACAGACAGACACACAGAGAAACGGACAGACATATGAGAATAATTTTATATTGAAAGGAATGGTATGGCAATCGTTGATGATGGTCTTTCTAGGCTGGCTAAAGTTAAAAAACCAGCAACAAAGTAATGTAAACGTTATTATCAGTTATGCAGTGGCAGGAAGGTGCACCAACACCAACAGCAGCAACAGCATAAAAGGCCCAAACGACCCAAATGACTGACTGACTGAGACTCTACAGGTAAGAAAATGGCAAGACAAATACCAACCAAACCAAATGCCAACACATTTGGTTGTTTGTGTTTCTCTTCATTGTTATTGTTGTTGTCAGAAGGTGTTGCTTTTATTGTTATTGACAATGTATTGTTGTTGTTGCTGTTGTTGCTGCTGTTCATTTAACAGCGTTTATTTCGAACATGACTTATTTGTGGACCAAACAATAACAACAACCAGAACAACAAATTTTTAAAGATACACACCCGCTATCTTAATATCCTCTTGAATGGTGTACGTACACAGCCATACGTACATACATACAACAAACACACTGGGGCAGGTAATTTTGTAAAGAAGCCAGCCAAGCAGGCAGGCAGTCAAGCAGGCATTCAGGCTGGCTGACACTACATCTTGGCAAGCAAGGTTTTTCATTTTTATTTGATTTGGTGTGGCAAAAGCAAAAAAAAAGGAAAAGGAAGGAGAGAAAAAAGGCTCAAAAAAATTCATAATCACACACAAAAACAAGGCCAATAACAACAACAGGCATCACCCACAACCATGGATTCATGTCGTTCGTTCGTTCGCTTGTTCATTCGTTCGTTTGCTGGTCTTCATCAGCATCATCGTTTACATTCACTCACTCCCTCATTCATGCTGGCAGGCTGGCAGGCAGGCAGACGGACACACTTTTGAAATGAAATGAAATAAAACGCAGTGAACTGTAGAGCTGAGTTGAGTTGTACATACATAGGTGAGATGATGTCGTATTTTTTTCTGGTTTTATTGTCTGATTACGAGGAGTTTTATTATTAAAAAAAAAATTAAATTCAATAATAACAACAACAACAACATATACAACCTAACACATACAACAGTTTTTATTCAACCGCAGTGTTGTTATTGGCTTTATATGTAGGTGTGGGTGGGTTTATAATTTTCTGTAAAAAATTAAAAAAAAAACTCATTTTCGCAGTCGGTAGGATTCGAACCTACGCTCCCAGAGGGAATCTGATTTCTAGTCAGACGCCTTAACCGCTCGGCCACGACTGCTTGTGGCTAATGCTATGCAGAAACTTTATTACTTCCATTAAAACTTAGGCCAGCAAACGAAAATTTTTGAAACTTTTTTAAACAAATTTTGTTTAAACAAATAAAAACTAAAAATAAAATCAACAAAAAGAAAAGAAATGCTGACATACGAGTACATACATACATACGTATGAATTTATTTTTCAAATCCATTTCTACAATGTATTCGCAGTCAATCTGTTTGCCATTATTATTGTTGACGTCGTCATTTTTTTGTTTTAATTTTTTACTGCATAAGCGTGTATAAGAGACGGGGCACCTCATTAATTTATAAAGATTATTATTTATAATAATAACAACAGCAACGGCAACAACAATAATAAATGGAATATTAATGAAAGCAAACACAACAATAGCCACACCACACAACACAACAGACAATAGCAGTAAAACCTGTGCCAGTCTCCCATATAAAATAGGTGAATGAAAGTAGAACTACAGACACAAGGGAATGGAGGAACGGGGGGAGGGGCGGTATAAGCTGTGCTTATTTTCAAAACAGGGGTTTAAACTGATGAACTCATGTTTTGCAAAATTTGGTTTCACATACTTTGTATTGCTTTTACTCGATAGGTTTGTAATTTACTTTTTCTTACAGTTTCATTAATTGACACACAATTTAAGACGAGCTTCAGATTAGGGCCAGCTTCTAATCTAGGTTAGTAGCAGACAGCACCAAATCATGAGCAGAAAGAGGCTAAGGTTGACTAGGCATACTAATGAGGCACTAGTTGTTTCGTTTTATTTTCCATTAGGCCATTACAACCCTTCAGTGAGGATTATGGATCTAGTTTCTCACACCACTTATGTTGTGTGTGTGTTAATTTTATCCATAAGTAAGGGGACCTACAATTTAAAGTCGACTCCGAATGCCGGATTTTGGAGAAAGTTATTCATGGCAATTTTATTTGCTCTTCGAAGAAATATTTTTTCATATTTTCGTTTGGATGCCTGACTTGGGGTTTGAACCGAGGCCTCATGTCTAATAAGCCAACGCACTACCTACTAGACTACGGCGACTTCCCATTAGGCCATTAGTCTCTCACTAAATCTTGAAAGCAGAAATAATAGTACAAATATTACTTTTATTGATTTCAAAAGTGTGACACTAATTTTGTAGACTTTAGTTTTGCGCGATTTCTTTAAACCTTCCCAGCATTATACATATACATAGGTTCTCTGTACTCTATCTGAGCCTTAGCAGAGTATTTTCAATCTTTCCAGCAGTTTGTAAAATTTGGTACCACAATGAAGAATTTTATTGCTCTGTATGAATGGCAATGGCGAACCTGGGGTTCTGAATACTTTAGCACATACTCACTTGATAGGAGTGCTGAGGAGTAAAGAAAATACTGATGGAGTCTCCCATCGACTAACTGCGGAGGAATCCGATTCCTTATTTACATAAATATATGCATTATTGGCTATTGCAACCTTTCATAATCAGTATTAGGTTAGCAACCTAGGTTTTCACAGCACCCATTTTGTGTGTGTGCTAATGTAAATCCATGAGTGACGAATGACCTACAACTGTTTAATGAAAACTTTTTAAATATTTTTTAATTTCAATTAGTTTTTATATCCGAGTTTTTGCCAAAAGACTGCTGAGAAGTTCGTCGCCGAAAGAAGATTTTTTTTCAAAGTTCTCATCTGCTCAACGTACGTAGAATCTGCTCGTACACATTGACATCTGGGACCAACTACCTCCTTTGTATAAAATAACTCAGTTATTAAATAGTGGACCTGCATCTGGTTCCTGATTTTAAATTGAAGCACAAAATCGTCTTGAAACATTTTTACACCGCTTTTTCATACTTGAGCAGCATCATCTTTCTCACAACTTTCGCATCCTCAAATCTCAATATCTCTCAATCGTTCAATAAACGATTTAAATCGGGACTTTAGAACTTTCGCCATCCTGTTAAAGCTGCCTCAGTCAAATTAGTTGTCATTTATTCGGTCTGTTTTGCCAAATTACAACGGACGGCCAAAGGCAACGACATATATATATGCGATGAATGGGCTCGAAATCAGTTGGCAACAGACTGTAATTTTCGTCGAAAAATTATCTTCAACGGTGAGGTTGAATGGACGCGTAAACAAACAAAAATTTGTGAATTTAAGACTTTAGCATGAGCTTCCAAAAAAGTCACTGTTTGGTATGGATTTTGAGCAGGCGGCCGATATTTCAGTCGATATTTCTTCTTTCGACCAGGCTATCACTGTGAATGGTGAGCACTATATGTGAGTAATTATTAACTTCTTTTGTCTTGAATTAGACGATCAAGACACCAACGACATGTGTTTTTAATAGAACATCGCTAGGTGTCACATAATATATCCCACATTGGATGTTTTGCGCGAGCTATTTGAGCGTTTGATTACCTTATGTGGCAGTGATGTGAATTTAGACTTATTCTTGCGGGCTTTTCTTAAGTTGCAGGTGTATGCGAATAAGCCACACATAACAACGGTTCTCAATGGTAATTACAACCCATCACAACGATCAAATTTAACCCGATTTGTGAGCCAAATCAATTTGTGACCCAACCAGAGAAGCCGTGACAAATATTTATACGACGATATGTTCCACACATAATGACATCAATGGGACTTTCAATCGTATAAACAGTTTCAATGATATCTCATACACACTAAATTTTATTTAAACTTAATGAAAGGAAGCGCTTAACGAAACACCCGATAGTTCTCCATGAATTGCCTATAATCTTTTTTTCTCTCAATAACAATATCACAGAGAAGAGGTTCAATCATTTAGCTTGGAACACAGATATTAGCCCAGCAAAGATTTTCCTTTGTAGGAAAAATGCCACGCCCATTTCACATATTATTCTAGTCGACAAATTATGTATAATTTAAGATTAACACAGCGAGATGACATCATTAACTAAAACAAAACACGAATAATTAATTTTAAATTAGAGACTCGACTCCATTTGAAAACCACTTTACCTTCCGTTCGGGGTAACAGAGTCTCCACAAAAGGCAATTTAATTGAATACTTTACGATTTGTATTGTTGTGGCCGAAGACAACAGAACGCTTAATTGGAATTGGAATTAATTTGCCATTAAAAATCATAATTTTTAAGAGAAGGTGTAAGCTTGGACACACATTTTCAAATTCACATTCAATCTTCAATTCAATGCGACAAATTAATACAAGAGTAGAGAAGAAAAGAGAAGAGAAGAAAGAAAACAAAAATAATAAAAAATTAAAATTAAAATGAATGTCACAATAGACAGACACGTTTAATAGGATTAAATTTCATTCATTCATTCAGTCATTCATTCATTCATTCATTAATTAGCAGTTCTCTGCTGCGGCCTGAGACAACGTCTCAGATTATTTTGTTTTGTGTCTTTCTTCGTCATCTAATGCCAAGCCAAACCAAGCCAAGCAACTAAATTTCTTTAATTTATTAATGAATAGCAGAGAGAGAGAGTGTGACATTAAACTATGAAGAGCAAAAGAGAGAGGGAATGTGATGGAAAAAGAACTCAGTGGCAGCATTTGGTGTTACAGGCATCGTTGCCGATTAAATTGTTTCAAACTACAACTGCACCCGGAGAAATATTTTGTTTTTTTTTTCGAGGCCAACTTTTACTCTCGTAATAGAGCAGCTCAAGACATCTCATCACAACAACATTGTTGTGTCAGTTTCTTTCTCCGGCATCTGCTTCGTCTTTAAAAAAAATGTTTCATTCATAAATAATTATGAAGACAGTGTTTAAAGGTATGAAAACATTGAATTGGGAATTACAAACGAATTAAAATTGAAACAACGTTTGCCGAAAACGAACGAACGACGAACCTAACTAAGGCTTTGAACACTACAGCATATGCTTTGAAGAGTAATAGAAATGCTGACAAAGAATCCATGGAATAGTCACGAGGGAGTCTATTTTTTGTTCACATAAAAACGAACCAAAATTAGCCGACAGGCTTAGCTTCACACATCTACCATTTTGCGAGTGCAAATAATATCAATGACTGACGGATAACCTAAAACTTTTAAGCTCTAGATTTGGAAAAGATTTCTTCATGCCAATTCGTTTTTATTTACAGAGTTTGTGTCAGAACACAGTTGAATTTGACCGATGGCATGACTTGTGTTAACTTTAATGACCGCTAAAGTTTGTGGTTTATTCGCATATGCCACAAGAAAATGCCTAAAGGATTCCAAAACAGTTTTCCCTACGATGGGGCATTACTTGGGACCAGAGATATTGACAACATAGATAATTGTTCATTTCAAATGAGAAACGAACTTAAAAATTTTAATAATTCTCATTGAGTTAATATGCATTTATATATAATACATCCAAGAAAATGTCATATTTTCCGCAAGTTGCATTTCTTAAATTTTTTTTCTTGATGACTTGCATTTTTTTCTTGATGACGTGCCTTTTTTTTCGTGATGACTTGCATTTTTTCTCTTGATGACTTGCATTTTTTTTTCTTGATGACTGACATTTTTTTTGATGACTTGCATATTTTTCTTGATGACTTTCATTTTTTTCTTGATGACTTGCATTTTTTTTTCGTGATGACTTGCATTTTTTTTTCTTAATGACTTGCATTTTTTTCTTGATGACTTGCATTTTTTTTCTTGATGTCTTGCATTTTTTTTCGTGATGACTTGCATTTATTTTTCGTGATGACTTGCATTTTTTTTGGTTGATGACTTGCATTTTTTTCGTGATGACTTACATTTTTTTTTTCTGGATGGCTTGAATGTTTTTTCTTGATGACTTGCATTTTTTTCTTGATGACTTGCATACTTTTTGTTGATGACTTGCATATTTTTTTTTCTTGATGACTTACATATTTTTTTTTTTTTCTTGATGATTGCATTTTTTTTCTTGATGACTTGCATTTTTTTCTTGATGACTTGCATTTTTTGGTCGATGACTTGCATTTTTTTCTTGATGACTTGCATTCTTTTTGTTGATGACTTGCATTTTTTTTGTGATGACTTGCATTTTTTTTCTTGATGACTTGCATTTTTTTTCGTGATGACTTGAATTTTTTTTCTTGATGACTTGCATTTTTTTGGTCAATGACTTGCATTTTTTATCGATGACTTGCATTTTTGTCGATGATTTATATTTATTTGGTCTATGATTTGCATGTTTTTGGTTGATGACTTGCATTGTTTGGTCGATTACATGCATTTTTTTGGTCGATTAATTGCATTGTTTTGAATGCTGACTGGAACTTTTTTTGGATGATGACTTTCATTTTTTTGAACGATGACTGCCATTTTTTTTAAAGCAGAAGAGTATTCTAAAGTCCCCATTACCCATTCGGTATAGTGAGAAAAAAACAGTTACATTTTTCTCTCCGAAGCTGACACTTATTATGTAGTCTCTGTTCTCACGGGACACTGCCAAACAAGACGGCATGCAGTTGCGGAATTTCTGCAATAGTTGCAATTCGCAGGAGAAGAATATGACCGGCTATCAATTAAGTATGTTCCTTCCTAATGGAACAGTAGCATAATGGGCTCAATGTATTGGCCTAAGTGGTAACCTTATGTGTTATTATGTGTAATGGCTTTTAAACGCCAGTGGTACGCTAGTGTAGATCGCTTCAAAACTATTGTAAATACTTATATGCCAACTCCAAAACATTCCAGGAGTCCAAATAGGGAGCATCTTTTGAATTTTATTTGAATATAAAGAAAAAACTGCAAACGGAAAATCATTTTTCATTTATCGTTCAGACATCTGTAAGCCATGAAAATCTATTTAAAAAGAAATTTCCTTTTTTATCCTGTTCTCTTATTTCATTTCTTTTTTAATTTATTTTCTCTTTTTTGAAACAATTTATTGTGAAATATTGAGTTTTGCCACCACCAAACAATAAATGCCTCTTCAATAAATGGCAACATTTTATCACAAGCCTTTAATGGTCCCCAATGAATTGAATCGGCATTCCACATGCCATGCAATCGATCCAATGCAACGTTGGTATGGACAAATCGTTATAAACTACAGAATGATGCTTTGCTTCTATACTTTGGTTTGCTTTGTAAACAGATTTTATTTTTCTCATGTCCTTTTGCGATGTCAAATGTAATCATCTTACCATTCCCAATACGATATCCTCTCCCTCCTTCCTTCTGCTCCCATCTCTCTGAACATTACTTTAAGAATTTTGTATTCGATTTGGTCAGTGTGCTGTTCTGTTTCGTTTCATTCTATTCAGTTCGTTCATTTGATCAGAGGAGAGTGTTTTTTAAATGGCAATTTGCCATTTTGTAAGTGGAGGGAATTTATTCTCTGTCTGTCCCGTGAATTTCTTTCTTTCTTTCTTTCGTTCTTTTCTTCCTTCATTCATATGAGTTACGATTGCCATTAATTCTACCCTTCAGTGGAAGGAAGAGGTTATGCGAAGAGAGGGCGGAGGGTATGGCTGTATTTGTTTGTGGCATGTGTAGACGACTGGTGGAAATGTTTTTACATCAACTGCCCCTGATAGTGTATGGCAAAATGCATGAGACAGACAGAAAACTGAGAATAATCGAATGAAAACCATGGAAATGAAAAACTATTCTACACTGATGACATGCTAAACGATGCAGTATTTAAATTAAAAGCTTTCATGCGATTAAAAATATTCTTGAATCGTTCAAAATTAATTCAAAGTGGTTACCAATTGACCTGTGCAGACCTTGCGCTGACCAACTTCCTCCTTTTCACTGATTTTGGTGGAACTTGGTTAGTACAGGGACTGCGTTCACCCGTGGCATCACAACGGGCCGCTATGCGTGCTCAAGTGAGCTTTGTGATATCAGAGCTACCACTCCGACCTAACCTACCAATTGACCTCCTTTTACCGTCGTAAACCTGCTCGTACTGAAATGTAATATTCCAGCTTAGTATTGTTCACTTCACGCCTGGGAATAAGTAATTCAAACGCATGGGACGTAAGTCTCAGAGTATAGAAATGAAATCTTTGCCATCAAAATGTTGGATAATCAGACAAACCATTGTGCATTTCAGAAGGTATCGCCAGGAAGCTTACCAAGTACAAAACAGGCACCAAACTATATCCTGATGTTTGTTAGGGCAACAGGATTGGTTGAGGCATTATAGGGGCACCCTATACAGAACGTAGTACTTTAGTATGGTAGCCCTACACAAGAAAAATAGACATTATATCGTAGAAGATATATTAAACTGTGAAGTCAGATATTCTAGATGAGAAGGGCGGCTTAGAAACAAATGAAAAGACTGTTTTGAAGAAGACCTGCGAATTATAGGACGCCGTAACTAGCAGTCTCGACGTTTTTAATCTGCCGCTGTCGCAATGTGAAATTGTTGGTATTTCCTGCGTTAAATCATGTGGCCTTGCTTCGGCCTGGGTTTATTTATCATGAGACCATATCGTGTCCTACAGTGCTGTTCCTAGACTTAGTTCAGTCTGTTCTCTTTGGAAGCTTTATTATAAGCTCATCTTTCGATTCGCCACTAAACTGCTCTGCGTCACAATAGTGCTTCAATAATCGAACGTACAAGTCGAGAACTTACGGTGGAGAACTTCCATTGCGGGGTCCTTATTGATCTTCAGACTCTTGATTGCACTTTCGATTTCGGACAAAGTGGAGTGTGGCGGTGAGAATGTCCGATATTGCTTAATACTTGGTTAGATAATCGCAATCATGGTTTACTTTGGGTTTAAAACTCCTTCCTAATGAAATCTGCTTGTGATTAAGTTCTGTAGCTGATTTATGTTCTCGTTGCCATTTCTTTTCCCTTACCCGCTACAGTCCGGACTGTGGTGTGTACGTGTCCCTACGTAATGGGGACGAGCCCTTCGCGGTCGGATGAGGGTGGGTTAGTGCGAGGCCGGGGACGTTCGATTAAAACATTACATATATGCCTGAGGAGCAGCATTTTCTGTCGATTTCTTACAATGGTTCTCTCCGTTAATCATGTCTTCAGTGTAATTCTCTTGAATTTCTCTGGTTTTTCACACAACAAGTTGCATCAGCATGTAATAGCATCGTCAGCATCATAATCATCATGATGTGCTGATACTTTGAAATAGAATTGGCGAAAACTCTTTAAAAGAGTTCATGTGTGATAATCGCACGGCATTCACTTTGTTTGCCATTTTCTGAGCGTCTCAGCTTTGGAGCTCTTGAGAGAAGAAGAAGCCAGTCATGCGGTCGTTGGGTTTGGTTGGTTGGTGGGTCGTGGATGGCAAAAGCCTTATACTGTGCGTAGAAATTTGTTTTTCTTTCAATATTTCCTTCTGTATGCGAATGAATTGAATTCCTTTTGCTCTCGTCATTCTCACATCATATAGTTGTTGTTGGAGTTGTCGAGTTGGATTGGATATTCGTTGGATATGTGGCCATGGATGGTAATGGCATGGCATGACATGCCAAATAAATGGCATGCCAGCCAGTCAACCAAACAAAACTATGTACAAAGAAAAGAAAAAAAAGAAAAATTGGCAACAATAACAACCATAATGTAGAATAAACTCAAATCATATTGTGAATAATGGTTTGTACGTGTACGTGGCGGCGTACGGTGCCGTACGTTATGGTATGGTTCGCGTTCGGTATGCCTTTTTCCTTTTTACCTTTTGTCTACTACTGGTTTTGCTTAGTTATTGTTGATGTTGTTTTGAATTCACTTACTTGCCTCGCTTGTAATCAACAAGCGAATGTAAAGTGCGATGTCTGTGTGTTGCATCTATAGTTACTCGTTGGTGATTACGTTACTTGAAGCCACAAATAGATGCACAAACTTATACGTACGTTCTCTCCAGTCAGTTGGCCATCCAGCCAGCCACTACGTGGAAATGTTAGCAATCGAATCGTGTGTTTGTACCCGGGCTGTGCTGTGCTGACATGTAGCAATTCAACTGCAATTGTGTTTGCGTGTCTGTTGCAAATATCTGCTTGGATGTTGCAACATTTGTTGTGTTTACCATCGTCATCATCAACATCAGCACACAGAATGCTTTACAGTATCGGATTTTGTATACCAGGCAGGCAGCCACACAGGCTCTTGTTAGTCCAAGAATCACTCTATGTTTCGTTGCTTTCCTCTGGTCCCTGCACACCAGCAGCAGCATTATTAAACCCTGTCCGTCTGTCCGTCTGCCTTGTACACACAACCAAATTTCTGTTTCGTTCGTTCTTCTTTTGGTGTGGCATGTACATGTACAACAAGTTCGTGGACCAGTTAGTTGCATGGAGGGGTTTGTTGAATGGTTCGACTTTCAGACACAGGGGCCACAACATACATACTGCTGCCGTATGAGGAAGAAAACGAAAACAAAAACAAGACACTGAGGCACACAACAGAAAACAAATATAAAAAAATCTTGTTATTGTTGTTGCTGTTGTTGTTGAAAAAATTTCTTTTTTTGTTATTGGCTTATTAAAGCATATGAATGGACGGACAGGAACGATCTGTGGGCGGAACTCCGAATAAAAAGTTTAAATTGCCGCTAGAGGGGCACATTCAAGTTTCGTTCGAATTGCTGTTCAAAGTTTCTGTGTTTTGCTGGCTGCCTGTCTGCCTGCCTGCTGCCACTGCTGTTCCTGTTGCTGTGCCATTAATCGATGTGAATGAACATGAAAAAAACAAACGAACACGGCCGTTGTATTGCATTTAATGCTACAACATACAACACACAAACTTATACGTGCTTACGTGGTAGACATACACAACGGACGACTCTTTGCCAATTGGCGTGTTTTATTCCTTAATTTCCTTTTTAGCTGCTGTTGTTGTTGTTGTCGTAGCTCGTCATTTTGCATATGCAAAACACAAAACACACACACAGCATAACAACAGACATGTTGTACACGTTTCGTCCCAGCAGCAGTGGCAGGCACAGGCACCGGCACTTTATTTAATTTTTCATGCCATTTTTGTTTTCATTTTTGTTTCTGCTTTCTACTGCCTTGTTTCGTTTCGTTTCATTTCTTTTGTTTTTTTTTATTATGTTTTGTTTGTGTTTCTTAATTCCTTGACTGCATGAGTGAATGAATGACTGCAAGTAAGTGCATGTGCCTCATTTAAGGGATTAGAATGACTGACTATTTGCCTTTTCGTCTTGGTTGGCGTCTTAAAATATTCATTTGCCTGCAATTAAATTTCATTTCATTTTCTTCTTCTTCTTAAAGTTTCTCTCTCTCTCGCTCTTTCTCTCTCTTGTTGTTGTCGTTCATTTTTATTGTCAATGTCATGCTGGGGTTTCCTTCGTTGTTGTTGTTGTTTTATTCAATTGAAGTACTTCAACACTTCCGCTGTGGCAATAAATTGAGGACAACACAGTTGTAAAGCCCAACGCAAACGGAAAACCTTGAAGAAAGTACATCCGTTAACGCCTATTCGATAATCAACGTAACGTAAACACCGTTATAATGCTTAAATCGACTGAATTTATTTCGTACGAGAGGAATTAATCCGACTTTCCTTAAAATCTCTTTTTAACTAAAAATGAAGGTGACTTTTGAAGTTCATAGTGACACTTAAGAAGTCACTTAATCAGTTGATGTGAACATTCGCTAAATTTTAAATCGTTTTACAACAGAATTTCGAAGTTCTCTGTTCGTTTTTTGCATTTCTTGTTGTGTTTCATTGCATAAGACTTCATAGAGTTGTGCAGAGACATTCACCTTGAAGAGTTCTGTTGTGAAATAAGTCAAGGACAGTTGAATAAAATTAAAGAAATTTAACGGAACCTGTTAATTAAAAGCCATCTTGATGTAAGGCCAACAAAAGTCCTTAAGAACGGTGGATAGTTGAAGTCGCCGTAGTCTATGTGATGTGTATTGGCTTATTAGACGTAAGGCCACTGTTCAAACCCTGGGTCAAAACGAAAATATGAAAACAATATTTCTTTTTTTTTTATCGAACGTCCCCGGCCACACACTAACCCACCCACACCCGACCGCGGAGGGCTCGTCCCCATTACGTAGGGACACGTACACACTACAGTCCGGACTGTAGCGGGTAAGGGAAAAGTAATGGCAACAAGAACATAAATCAGCTACAGAACTTAATCACAAGCTGAATAAACTAACAATAAACATGAACTACCTATGACAAGAACGAAAATACATTTTTATATAATAATTTACAAATTAATGCCAGTATATAAGCTACGTTTTATATTACAAACACTACAATTAAAATCAATCAAATCATAATATAAGTTAAAATCATTACATAATCTACGAAAAGGAAAATTACATCCATAGTTCGTTCTATAGAAATCTAAGGAAAGAGGACGATAGTGCCGTGAAAATCTTGCAGGAATACTGAAATTCAGGTTAGGAAGCAAAAACTCAGAATCGATATCACCTCTAACCAGATTAAAAACTTCTATGTTCCAAAGTTGGAAGTTTTATCAAACCTAATATAGCCTCATATGACGGAAATCCATTGGCATAATCCCATCCTAAGCCACGTAAACAGAATAATAAAAACTGTCTCTGCACAGACTCTATTGAATCACTATGACAACGATAGTATGGATTCCAAATAATAGAAGCATACTCCAAAATAGGTCGAACAAGTGAAGTGTATAGCAGTCTAGTTATATAAGGATCAATGAATTCCCTAGCCCATCTTTTCACAAAACCAAGAACAGCCCGAGCCTTGCCAATCATCATACTAATATGATCAATAAAAGACAGTTTCATATCCAATAATACTCCCAAATCAAGAAATGTAGACACAGTTTCCAAAGGGCAAGAATTAATCACATAAGTGGGCAAAATCACGCCTCCGCGAGAGAAAACCATGCATTTTAATTTTTTTAAGTTAAGATCCATTAAATTAACTCTGCACCAAGTTACAAACAAATCAATATTCCGCTGAAGAACAGCCTGACCATGATCATCATCAAACGTATAAAATTATTTAACATCATCAGCATACATTAGAATATTACAATCAGAAATAGCACAAGGAAGATCATTAAGAAACAATAAAAACAGTAAAGGACCCAAATGGCTACCCTGCGGAACACCAGAAGTAACATATACAGTCTTAGACAATACATTCCTAAACAATATCCTCTGAGTCCTAAGGGAGAGGTAGGAGTCTAGCCAACGATGAATAATATCAGGAATACCGATTAATGACAGTTTAAGAAGCAAAATTCTATGTCTTACTGAAATCAGTATAAATCAGTATAAATTACATCTGTCCGAGCGCCTGCAAGAAAACCCCTGAAAACACGTGTAGTAAATTCAAGAAGATTAGTGACAGTCGACCTACCTTTTAAAAAACCATGCTGAAAAGGGGATATTAAAGATTTCGTATTAAAAAAGAGATAATCCGTCACCAGTTTCCCCATCAACTTGGGAATAGCACTGAGTTTGGCAATACCCCTGTAAATGGAAATATTGGATTTATTACCCGACTTATGCAAAGGAATAATAAACGAACTCTTCCAAATAGATGGAAAATGACCAGCAGCCCATTGAATATAAAGGACCGCTCAAGACTTCCTCTCAGTAGATTTCTTACAAAAACTCTGTGAGAGCAAATAAAATTGCCATAAAAAGTTTCTCAAAAATCTGTGGTTCGGAGTCGACTTTAAACTCATGTATACAAATTAACTCACACAACATAAGTGGTATGAGAAACTAGGTCCATAATCCTGACTTAATGACCAATTATATATGTGGATATACTATGTTTTTAAAACAAGAGGCAAACTGCATCTTACCCGATTCCCATCACAGTAATCGCCCTCAGAAAAAGGCAAAATGCGTGATTGTTTCACACGATTGTTATTTTTACATTCGAATCTTTTCTGTTAAGCGCTGTTGAGTATTTCGTTGGTTTATTACTTCTCTATTGGATATGGTCTACAAATCAAGCACCAGCAACAGTTAGTGGGAAAGAGCAGATGAAAATACCGTGAAGCTATTCTTCAAAAAATTTTTAATAGCATTCAACACGAAACTTAATCGAAAAAGGACTGAGCCTCAGTAAGGCTATTAGATCCTACGATGCATCTTTAAACCAATGAGGAAAGTTTTTAGCGTAATTTAACAGATCTTGAGCGGCTACAATTTCGAAACAAACTTCTCTGACACACTGTCCAAAAAGAAAACGATATAAAAAACCGTGTTTGCAGCAACCATCTAGTAAATCTTTGTTTGGAGAGTTTAATCATATATGACAGAATATAAGAATTTAAACACCTCCGTCCCTTTATGAGAAATACCATTCAATGAATCATGAGATTAAAGTTAGTCTCCTCATACTAACCAGCTCCTGTAGAAATCATTCAAGGAAATGTTAAGTTTGTCGGCATGGCCTGGGGGAACTACAATACGGCAATGAGTGAGCATGAGATGTAAGAAAAGAGGAAAATAAGTTACTTAGATTATATTGGAGACTTTGGAAATTCTCGCTAAAGAGCCTCATGCGAATTTTGAGTCTGAAATTAGCCCTACTAAGAGGTCTAAACTTCTCTCTATTCAACGCAGCCTTTGATGTGCTTTTTTTGATGAGTGTTTAGGCGTAAATGTTTAGATTTTTAAACATTAGTTTAAACCTTCGAACAATGCCAGGGACAGTCTAGAAAATTTTCTAAAATTATTTGTTTAAAAAAACGCTTCTAAAATGTGTCAACTTTGTTAAGAAGCGGTAGAAGGCAATGGGAAATCAGCGTACAATCAAACACTTGAAATCTTGACAGTAGCTTACGGTGACTAGAATTTTGTTTACTGATTTTCTTTGTAGTATGGCGCTCATTGTAGTGTGGCGCTCATGACATGAGATGATTTTAAGCTACACCATATAAGGTAATATTTACGAACCTTATCCGAATAACACAAGACCCGATTGCCGACTAGTATCAGAGTATATGAAGTGGAGATATATACACGTTTTTACTGACAATAAAGCGGTCAGTAGATCCCTAGATTACGTATTTTCTTTTCATTTATTTTGGTGCCTTAGTACTGTAATCGTACGACCTATCGTTGACACTGAGCAGCATCCTAAAATTTTTGAAGGCGATACATATGTATGTATGTAGGTTGAGCACAGTATAATAATGATAACGAAGAAGAAGATGGTGGAGAAGAGGTATAAGTTAGAGAAATAGAAGGAAATAAAGTAAAACAAACTGATTAGCTGCGCAAGTATGCATGTAAATCCCTTAGCCACCTTAATTGCACAATACTTTCTTCCGAAAGAGAATCTATTACCTAAAGTACTCAAGTTTCTTTTACCAACAACCCTAAATTCGCATAGGTTAAGCTCTATCGTATCTGAAGGTAGAATTAGCCAAACGTTCATATAAGGCAACGACCTTCGTTTATACCGTATGAATAAAAATACAAATTCTTACTGAAATTATATTACGATTCGGTAATGGTTCTCCTTAATTTTTATATGCTAGCAAGTCCTCCTCTATGGGGTTCCATGGTGCCAGCATTTTATTAAAAAATCATTAAAATTGTTAAAAATTTAAAACAAAAATTTTTTTTACAGAAGAAAACTAAATTCAAACGAACTGTCAACGCAGCATTAAAATTTAAACATTTTAACTCATCCTTGAACAATTTAACCTCAACTACAAATTCCTTTAGGAATTCGATAACAACAACAATTCGATAACAAATGCCATAAAAATCAAATCAAATGAAATGAAATGAAATTTTCTCTCCTGTTTTTTTTTGTTGCCCAACAAATTCAACAACGATTTCATGCCACTTACCATCACGCTACCCCCTGACCAGCTATGTATAGTTACAGTTACAACAGGAATAACGAGGAATAGAAAACAACAACAACAAAAACAAACCAATAAAGTCAATAGAAATCTTGTTATAAAATACAAACACACATACACACACATAATGAATGGCAACAACAGCATTAGCAGTTACACTCAAAGTAACAGTAAAAAAAGTTTTAATAAGGATATGTATGGCTGGAGAGAAAGAAAGAAAGAAAGCAAAACCTTGAAATTGACCCCTCGTGTTATAAAGATACTGCTGCTGCTGCTGCCAAGCACACATTTACCCTCCAACTCTAATGGATAAAGATGCTTGAATTACCAAACTAATCGGTAAAGTGTTGTAAGTAAAGTTAAGCAACACTAACAAAACCTTTCTAAAGCAATATACCAACAAACACAGGCACACGTGCATACAAAATGTGACTGCAATAAGAGAGAAAGGGCGTTCGTACATACATTCACAATCTATTGTTTGTAAGATTGTCCACATTTAGCACCCAATTTAAGAGGAAGTCAGAACAATACCAACAAGAACAAAGCAGAAAAAAATAGGAAAAATTAAAAGACAACTAAAGCAAGTAAAGTAACGAACGAATCTTTCTCAAACGAGCAAAATGCTGTTAATAAACGCCACCACCACCATCACCACCACCGTTAACAGCCAACAACATCGAATGATTTACAACACAGTTGCTGATGCCGATGCTGAAATATGGCTCGTGTCGAGAGGTTTTTTGTTTTTTCTTGTCTTTTCCTCTTTACCTCTTCTTGTTTCTTTCAAGTAAAACATTCACACACACACACAGCCACACATGTTGTGGAAACTGAGGCGTAAACCCATTTGTACTAAAACGATGATGCCGATGACGATGTCGACGGCTACAATCATAATAATGATGTTAATGACGATGATAATAATGAACATGTTTGAATGAACAGTGAACACGAACGAATGGAACGTATGAATGTCGGTAATTTGATATGAGAAGGCCAACAATAGAAAAAAAAATGAAGAAAGGAAATATACGAAAAATATTCCAAAAAGATTGTGATCTTAAGATGGTTGTTGTTGTTGTTGGCTGGCCTATTGGATTGGTTTGGAATTGATGGGATTCTTTATTAATTTGAAACACTCGCAGAAAATATGTAAAAAATTCCAACAAAAAAAAAATTGGAAACAATAAACGTTTAAACGTAACGGATGAATTTAATTTAATATTCCAGAAAACGACAAAGAAGAAGATAAAGAAAGATATACGATTGCAATAGTTATCGAATAAAGTAATTTCATGATAAAATTCAATGAATTTCGGGAAAATTATTTTCGCCAAAAGGCTCTTTAGCAAACTAATGGTCTTAAATGCTACAGGTTAACAAGGAAGCTCTGGACAAGCCAGGAACCAATAAAAAATAGAATCAAATGCTATAAGATTTGTTCAAAAATACTATGCAAGTATCCGTTTCCAATTAATTTTAGGAATTTCAGCACAATAAAGTGTCAATTCGGGTGCAACTCGCGATGTGCCTGAATTGGAAACCGAAGACAACACATTGAACGGCTCATCTCCCTAGAAAAAAACGGCAAACTATTAGCACAACTCTTAAAGTTGAATGGTGACGAGCTATTCCCATGCATGCATTGCCTTTCGTCTGCAATTTTTTTTAAAGAAAATCAAGTTCTCAGCTTAGAGTCTCAGAGTTATTTGCTCCTTTTAGAAGGAAGTAATCAATATTCTACACATTTCTTAAAAGTCTCCCTACAAATACTTTACGAAGTCGATACATTTTAAGGACGAAGAAGGTTTAACTTTTTAGACGTTGACAAATACAAAATTAACAGCAAGAAAGTTCGTCATGTGTGCCAATTCTGACCTCTACTATCAACATTTAATGACACTAAAGCAAGCAATTGAAACGGCCAGAATCCGTCAACAGAAAAATTATTATGTTGTCAGAAACTGATAGAATTTGACGGAGAGCTTTTAACACTATCTGGTCAGCGCTTTAATTCATGTACTATATGTCGCCCACTGGCGGATGTTATATTTATAAGACGTTATTAATTATAATTGTTATTAAAAATAAATGATTTTAAGAGAACGTGACTTTTAGATATTTTTTTTCGGCAGCCGAAGTGTTAAATATCTATATATTTTTTATTCTGTATCGTCTAATAGCATGATCAATTGCAAACGACCGGTGGTACACTCCGCCCGATGAGACAGTTTAGTACGGGCCACGCGCCGCCTCACAAAGCTGGCTAGTGAAAGCCATCAGTGGTATGCGCCGTTGTGAACGTGTAAATGTATTCACCATATAAGCTGGATTTTCCTCCTTCAGATGTCTACGAAACAAACTTAATGGAGTTAGTTTAAATTCAGTAGAAGGCTCAGTTGTACACTAATGATATCGATTATAATTGGCACACATTGGGGCTTAATAAAGTTCGTTAAAAATATAGCAACAAAGGCGTTTAAAATTTAAGCATATTTGTAAATAAACTCTTTCAAGAACCAATATATACATATGTATATGTATGTACACCCTACTGACATAGGATAGCTTCACTGAAAATATGAAAACGATAACAACAATTTTGATTTATATTTCTAATAAGTTTTCATCGTATCGACAAATGTATGTATAGCGTCTCAGGGCTAATATGTTTTCTATTCAGTGCTAAAATGTAATACAATTTTAAATTTTGAAACCTTTTTTTAAAAAGAATATTCATACAGACGTACGATTTGACAAGAAATTAATAGTTGAACATCACCTACATAATGTACCTAGAAATACTAGAAGCTGGCCCTTTGAATATGACAAAAATGTAAAGAAAATATTCTGGGAAGTATACTGGACCACCCTACCATTCATACGCGTTTCCACGACAATCGGATCTACGCTTCGGAACGAAATAATTACTCATCGGCCAAGGATTGTCAACTCAGCGAAAGCTGTTTTAACCGAAAGTTTTTTCTCAAGGGAGACACTTCCGGAGACTGAAACAGAGCTGTTACTATAACAACAACTATTCATACATAATTCATCGTGCACTGTGCACTCACATAAGCTGTAGTTAACTTGCGTTAAGAAATCAAAGGTATTGTTGACAATCACATCAAAAGATCAAGAGATTTTTCTCCATAACCTCACATAGTTTAAATTAGAGGACGTGTACTTGACAAGTACAATAGCCGGAGGTCAAGTTAACCCATGTGACAGTCCGGAGGTCAAGTTGAACCATGTGACATAGTTAATTTACAGGATAATAATAAGGAGCTCCCTTTAAAGTCTAATTTTGTTGGCAGCGTAATAAATTTTTCTCTCAATAACTGAAGTTTGAGGAAAATTGTTGAAAGCTCTGTATAAAGAATGTGAATAGGATTTCTGCAAATTAATCTTGAGGCTCCTAGCGCCTTATTTATCCATTAAAGAATTAAGTTTTACAATGAAACGTTTCTTTTACAAATAAAACCAAGGAGATTTCAATAGCAAGCTGCAAATGGGACGTTCCATGGTTCTATGAATTGATTAAGACACAGAATAAGTGAAGGAAGTGATAGAGAAAATTTATTTTTTATACTTACAACGACGATATTGTGATTCCGATGTTCGTTTTAAAAATTTTAGAGGTCAAATGAAAGGCACTGAGATTTCTAATAAGAATTGTTACCAGCCCATACTAACTGTGGAGGACTAATTTGAAGTAGACAAAGCACCAGGAATAAACCCAAAACTATTTTTCAAACAAACGCCATAAACACTATTTGTTCTTAATTTATTACTTTTATGATTATTTTTATGGTTTTCTGATCGTTTTGTTATAAAGAAAATTAAAAATTCATTAAATGAATTGCGTATTACGCAATAAAATATTAAAAACAGAATTGCAACTTACCCGCATGGATTAAAATTTTTCTTGAATTACATCACTTTGTGCAGTCAAAAGGTTTTCTAGAATATTCTGCAGTGTATACACACACACGCTCACATACTTATTAGCGAAAACACTTGTCGTTTATACCGGGATGTTAATAATAAAAGCGGCATTACTTCGTTTTAACGCCTGTGTTCTGTTTTTTGCTCGGGTTTGCTTAATCAACACTTTTTGTAATAATTACTGTGGTTGTTGTTGTTCTTGTTTTTGAATGCCTATAACAATTGCTTGAATGCATACAAAAAAGGCAATTGATTGCTTATTAATGAAGGCAATGAAAGCCGTTCAAATGATTTTATTTTGCAAATTTCTTAACAATTTGTCGTTGTTGCACAACATCCTCTTCCAGCGGCTGTGCTGACGCCATTCATGGCCACAAAATTCCAACAGACCGACGCCAGTTGCTTATTTGCCAATAGAAGCACGTAGAAAGTTCTTCAGTCTGTTGTTGTTGTTGTTCTTACTATTGTTACACTCACTTTTCTTTAATCAAATTATTACGCGAAACACTTTAAACATTTATTTATTCATTTATGAATTGTTTTTCAATAATAAATCAAACGAAACGAAACAAATATTTCACAATTTTTCACACTTTTTACTTCTTTTCTTTTTTCACTTTTTCTTTCACATCGTAATTAAACAAATCGCGCACTTTTACTAACGACTCTTACGGCAAATGTCAAAAGTTAAGGAAAGCAATCGCCCACTCAAATATGTGATAGCAGAAGGGTTGCCAAGACACATTTTTAAGTATTTGCTGTATTTCCCATTAAAAGGATGTTGAATAAGAATATTTCTAGGAAAAAAGGTGGAAAATTAAATTATTTTTAAAACAATTGTTAATTCTTACTGAGCTAGAACTAAATTTTATTGTAATTGAATTTGTTGTCATTTGTTTAAGCAATATTTAATTTATTGAAGCATAATTAGCACTTTGGTTAGAATTTTTTTCTAAAAATAAATTCAAATTTAAATTTTTATTGGAAAATATTTGCTTTATTACCCATTACAACACTTTTAGGCAGAATTACGACCTAGCTTCTCACATCGACCATGTCAAGGATTTTAATTTTATCCAGTTGTGGTGAGACTTACAATTTAACGTTGACTTCGAAGTACAGATTTCTGAGATACTTTCTTGGGAACTTTATTTACTGTCAGAAGATTGGTGAGAAGCTATAAGAATCTGCAATGCGTATTTTTCACTAATGATGGCATAAGGAAATCTGTAAGTTTTTTTTTTTTTTTTTTTTATTAGAAAATGTTTTTTTCTTACTAAATGGTGTGCTTAGTCAATATGGGCTAATTACATACATAATTGGTCATTAGAACCCTTCAGTCAGGATTATGGACCTAGTTTCTGACACCATTTATGTTGTGCGTGTTAATTTTATACGCAAGTGGCGGGACCTACAGTTTGAAGCCGGCTCCGAACCAGAAGAGAAAACTTTTCATGACAATTTTATTTAACACTCATAGTTATTTGCTAGAAATCTACTGAGAAAGTCGTCGAATCTGGGGTTTGAACCGAGGCCTCACCGGATAATAAGCCAACACACTACTCACTAGTCTACGGCGACCTAAAATAGCTAATCATCAGTTTGAATTTAGATATTATAAGACAATAAACAAACTTAGGCCAAGTGTGTCTCATTCAATACCACAGTCTTTCACCTCCTCCTAATACTGAACCCATTCGAAACTTTTAATGAAGCAATTTGCACTACCAAACACCATTCTTAATAAATCAGGTGCTTTCTTTGCCAAGGGGTGAAGAACAGTGTCCTCTTCTTCCTCGCCTCTACAGCTCCTGCCGCCTGATTGACAAATATAGAATCGCTCAACAGGAATAATGATTTCACTAGAGTACAATTCGTTGTATGGGGTCTTTGAATTTTAACAGTTGATAACGACTATCTTGTTGAGCCGGCGTCTGTCAAATTAACTGTCATGGCTTCAGTCTGTTTTACCAAATCATCATTGACGGCCATAGACGTGTACTCCCTGAATGAACTCTAGAGCAGTTGGTCGAAAGCGACGAGATCCATTTCTATATGAATGGGTGCGTTAACAAATAAAATTGTCGAATTTTGGACTTTTACAAGCCACAATAAATTCAAAAAAATCCAACGCATTCCGAAAAAGTCGCTGTTTGATATGGATTTCCTTGAAAGCGACGTTGGTCAAACCATCGCTCTCATCGGCGAGCAGTATAGCTAAATGATTACCAACTTCTTTTAGCCTGAATTGGATTATCTTCAACCCAATGACATGTAGTTTTAACAGCGCAACGTTAAGTGCCGTACAGCGTTGCATATTCGGTACGAGTAATTTGAGGTCATAAAGCTAATATGAACTAACCACCAAAATCTTGCGATTTGAGCCAGTTAGACTTTTTCTTGTGAGTTTTTCTTAAGGCGTAGCTATATGCAATTAAGCCACAAGTTACAGCAGTCCTCAAACCTAAATAATGCATGGTATCGGTCAAATTTAGCCTGATTTAAGAGCCAGGCTCTTTAAAGGTTTTGGCATTTCGATAAGAGTAGATAGGAGTAGATTTTGTTATACAAACCTTTATTATTGCTCTAGAACTTGCCTTTGAATTGAATAAAAAAACCATTTTATAGATATTTTGTAAGTTATTGTTGATTTTATTGCGTTTAAAAGTTTATTTTTTATTTGATTTGTATTGTAAATTAACATTCTCTTATTATTTATTATCATGTCATTACATTTTTATTCATTTTATTCGTTTTCATTTTCTTTTATTTTTTTTAACATTTAAATTATTGTGTTTAGTTTTTAGGTCTAAAGATTTACTAAGTATATTTGTTTTGTGTTTATTTAATATTTTTTTAATGATTTTTATTTGAAGTTTTTTTTAAATTAAATTCAGTTTTAGCCACACAAATAACAGAAATTGTGCCTTGAAAATATTATGTGTGTGTCTTACATGTATTAAATTTATTTTTATTAAAAATTTTTGTATTTTGTTTTTCTTAATTGTTGTTAACAGTTGTTATAGATTGTAATTTAATTGTGCTTTAATATATAAATAAATTATTTTTTTTTGTTTAAAATTAAATTAAATAAATGGAGAAAAAAACATTTTTTTAGTTTGCATTTGAAACTTAAACAATAACAGTTATTTTGTTTTTAATTTTATTTTTTACTCACTTAATTTATTTTCAAAAGTTACTTTTTAAAAAAGATTTTTATTGTTTTCTTTTCTTTTTGTTTTTGTATTTGAATATCTAAAAATTTTGGTCTAAATAAACTTAAATTAATTAAAAAAAAATTGCAATTTTCCAAAGTGTTAAACTAAAAAAAATTAAATATTTTATATTTGTTTTAATGGTTATAATGAAGCTTACATTTATTGTGTTATTATTTATATACGATATACGTACGACATTAAGATATTTACATTTAAAAAAAGAAATTTAATTAAAATTATTTTAATTTGTCTATACAGTTACTACTACTACTTACTACACATTTATTAAACTACGATTTAATTTTTTATTTTCAATTTTCTTTTTCATTCATTTTTATAATTTTATTTTAAATTGTATTACAAATTAAAAATAAAATATTGAAATTCCATTTCATTTTATTGCATTTTCATGTGACACCAACACTCAGGGGATAGCCCCTACTCATGCAATGCATTAGTGCTGGAGTTCAGTTAATGGGTGATAGAATCAAGGAAAGAGAGATAAATGTGCCTCAAATAATGGTTTAATTTTTTTAATTGTTTTATAGAGTGTCTAGAATTTATTTCATAAGTTTCTATTCCATTCACCTTTAATTCCTAGTAAAAAATCTCCAACACTTTTTAACTAGAATAGAATTAATAGAAGCTGATACTTGAAAATTGCAGTTTAAATGCAAATGATACTATTCAAACGAGTTGAAGTTTGAATAGTAATTAATTTATCAATAATTTCATTAAAGAAAATTTATGTTTTCCTCATCTGCAACAAGAAAAATCCACAAATTTATGCCCTCCTAACGCGCATGACGGAAAATTAACCCTTTTTAGATTGTTGAAAAACAATTCATGTTACAGAAACGCTAAATTATAGTCAAATTACATGCAACCTGGCCTGAAAAAATTCTTCGATAGCATATAAAAGGTGGAAAAGTGAATTCTGCTTCAAAATTTATCCAAAATTTATCCATTCTTACATACTTTACGGACCATTACAACAGTTTAGTTAGGATTACGACCTAGCTTCCTATCCTACCCATGTTAAGTGTCTTTTAATTTTATTTCTAAGTAGCAGGGCCCACAGATTTAAAAAGTTTTTCGGGAAAACTATTTACTCTTAGAGCGATTGCAGAAGCCTGCTCAGAAAAAATCTCCGAAAGATATGTTTTTTGTTCTCTTGAGATGTCGTAGAGCTGTACTTAACATACTACCTACTAGGCTGTGGCAATCAGCAATACGTATTTTTGCTTAATAATATCATAAGAAACCCTGTAAGACTTTCGTATCCAGGTTGGTAATACCACAGGCCAATTTTCAACACTGGTGGACGGTATAGAAAACCAATACAACTGCAAAAAATAGCGCTATTACGTCAATCTTCATATGGATACCTCTGACTTTTCGAAGAATACAGCCAAATTTAGTAGACCTCAAAGTACTAATTGTGTCAGTTGAAAATGTCAAAGTATAACGCATGACAGATTCTACGTCCGTCCGCTTTGACTAGTCCACAAACCGAAGCTTTTTTGTGAAATTCAATGAAATAATAAAAGAATTAACGTTTTTTCTGTAGCCAAGCCGAAGTTAAGAAATCCGAATAAGAATACAAAAAAGAATTTGCAAATATTTTCTACTTTTCATAATGATTTTCCAATAATTTCTCCTATAGTGTAGGTTCCCGCATAGTCGACTTGAATATGTATACTTTGCTTAGTTTTACTTTTAGCCTATAATTTAACTTTCCTTCTCTTGCTTTTTCAAATTTATTCACATCATTTTTTATTTTTCTTTTTTCCACTGCAATTTTTTCCGTTACAATCCGAAAAAATATAAAAAACTCTTAAAAGTCATAATAAATGGGGAAAAAGAGTAAAAAAAAACAGAGAAAAATAAAATAAAACGGGTGGAAACCACGTCACGCATATCACGAAACGTCACGTCATTTTTTTGTTTCTCCTTTTTTTTCTACACAAAAGCAAATTTCCCTTTTCACCACTCAGTTCCTCTTTGTCTAAAAGAAACACTTACAAAAACAATTTCTTTTCGTATGGTAGAAATAAGAAAAAACAACAACAACGATATGAATAAAATTTCATATCTTCACCACAAGTGGCTGTGACGACAGCTTTCGTTCGATATGGATCAACATTTCGGTTTTGCTTATGATTATTGTTGTTGCCGGTAATGATAACAATAATAATGATGATGTTATTGATGATGATTATAATGTAGGCAATGTGGTGATGTGATGTGCTGTGATGGTTAATAGTGGAGGAGTTTTATTTTCTTTTAAAATGAAATAAATTTTTGTTATTCCTGCTCAATGATTATTGACTTCATATGTCTTATTTTTTGGCATTGTTGTTGTTGTTGTTCTTGTTATAGTTGCTGTTGATTTCGTATGAAATAATTGCAATTTTTATTGACGACTTGTTTTCTATGCATATTTTTGTATTGCAATTTACAACAACAAATTTAAAGCATTTTAAAATATTTTCGGTACACTTGTTTACGCTCAGCGTGCGTGTGTGTGTGGAATTATTGAAATGTTATTTTTCTGGTAAACAAATCGATTGAATAAACAACAAAAAACAGTAAACGAACGAAAGAAAAAAAGTAAAAAACAAAAACAAAACAAATTTCAATCAAATTTGCATAATAAAACGTTTTAGACACGAAGTTCAATAGCACAATGGTTTGGTTTTGTAATAAATTTTTTAAATTTATGCTTGAAATTATATTTTTAAGTTATTTTGTATAACTTTTCTGTTTCTGTTTGATTACAATTTAAGCAAAGATAAAAACAGAAATAAAACAATTAAATAAAAGAAAATAAATGATAAAATTTGAAAACTTAATGAAATTATGATTCAATTAACACATTAACGTCATTGTTGGAAGCGGAATGCTTTTAAACAATTTAGAAATATTTAATTAATTTGTGAATTGCATGTGCGCAGTTAATTTAAAACCTAATAACAGAGTAATATACATACCTACAAAAAAAAATAATTTTTTTTTAAATTTTGGAATACAAAATTTTAAGTTCACTATCATACGCTATAGCAAGGAGTAGTTAAAAATCATAATAAATTTTGATAAATATTAAGAAAACCTAATATAAATGTGCAGTAAAAGTACGTACTGCTTGTCATTGGTACTTTTCTGCCTATGCTTTCTGTTTTATGTATCTTAACACGTTGACTGCCAACTACGAGATAACTCGTAGATTACGTTCCCTTCTAGGGTGCCAACTACGAGTTATCTCGTACTCACTAAACCTGTCATTTTTGTCTAGCTACGAATAAAACCGTATTATATCAGTGCTAGTATCGATAAATGGCTTCTGGAAAAAGAACAAAAACTCAACAGGGTTTCCAAACAACATTAATGGACGAAGAGTCCAAAAATTAAAGAAATAAGTTCTTTTTTATACCTTTTCGTCTGTTTAAGGAACATAAGACTATTAGCGGGTTTTTTGCATTCTTCTTAAACAAGTTCTTTAACTATGCAGGTCTACAGTAACAAGTCCAAAGACGATGGCTTTACCAGCGTTGTGGCATTATATCGAAACAAGACTAGACCACACTCCTTTCGAAATTGTGTGACTCCCAAAGTCTAGTCTAATGTACAAACTGATTTAATAAGCCGTTGAAACAATAGCAAAATGTCCTCATTGGAATATGCTGCACTTATGAGAAGAGTTTCAAAACTAGTCCCATTTCATTTTTGGCCTCAAAAGGCGAGCAATTTTTTTCGAGGGAATCCATATTCGGGAAAATTCCTTGCTTCCGATAATCAATATGTACATTGAATGATAAGTTCTATCAAGAAACTATCTTAATCTAATAATAGCATAAAAGTGGCTCTGGTTCCTAAATATTCAATGACAAACATTCAGTAACCACTGTAGAGCATACAAAAAACGTGAAAAATTATCAATTAAATCATTCATCCTGTTGCAGAACTGTGTATTAATCAGTAGAAGTTATCATATCTTAATTCATCTCTCTTTCTCTCTCCATGACTTTACTATTTTCCAGGAAAAAAGATAGAAATGACAATAAAAACCTGTAGAAAGATGAAGTCTGTAACGACATAAGTTCAACGTCCTTGGATGCCCAAGAACACATAAATTGTGGTGCATTAGGAATAAAGACCTGTAATCTAAAAATTTGGGGCTCACCATGAAAATTAAGATTGAATGCCAACGAATAGCACGTTGGGACACAAATGACTGGATTTACGTATTGGAAAATATTAAAGCATATTTTAAAGAATTAAGTAGCTAAAATGAATGTCTCTGTAACATGGTACTTCCAATAAAATGCTGTTTATAACGGGTTATTTATTTAGTGGTTTCAAAACAAAGGTCTAGCAGACTATTAGCAACTAAAAAATCTTGTATCGAGACTGTTCTTTATTTAGTGAAAGGTTTGCCATTCAATAATATAAATGGCTTTGCAATCGAGCAAGTAAGAGTACATAATTAAAATTTACTACAAAAGTGGTGTTGCATCATGCCAAAATTGTCGTTTCTGTTAGAGAAAGTTTGACAAATAATCGCTATAGTTCTATTAGATAACGTTTTTAACAATTGGGACTATGTTTCCGCTCATTATAACGTATTTTGTATTAAAAATGGTGGGTATCAGGTTTTGAGTTATTGGACAGAGCACAAATATGATTCTAAAAGTCTGAATATTTATATAATTATTTTGAAAATTTAAACAAATTCTATTAATTCCCTAAAATAGCTGTTCTAAACCCCATTATAAATGTATAGTTTGACGGGAACGTGTGTCAAAAATTATTTCTTTCTAACCACTTTACGTGGTATGTATTTTATTTTTTTTTTTTCTATAAATTACTTGCACAAAACAATTGTTAATGAATTTAGAAATACAGTTTTTTTTTGCTTCTTTTGGTTGTGTTCGCTACAAAATACGTCTATTTTTCTCCACCACAACACCGTATTTGTTTTGAAAACCACAAAATTACAAGGCATTCGTACGTACGTTCGTTTTTATCAACTCACACCCACTGTGTTTATTTATTTACCAAAAAAAAAAACACACAGTCACACACACATACCCATAATATTTGTTACAATGCCCACACAGGGTACAATACAATATGAAAAAAATATTTTTGTTTACATTTTTGTTTGTTTTTGTTTTTGCCAAAAAACAAAAACTCAACTCATCATCGTCTCTCGACTTCGTGAATGTGTATAACAAGCAAACAAAAGTTCGTGTGAATTTAACGAACTGTATAATAAATACAGCAATTGCTACAATACCCCAACAACAGTAACACAACTAACTATTGAATAAATTGATAACAGCAGAGAAACAAAAAAAAAAAAAAGGGCATAACTAAGCAAAAAATCAAAGGCAATAATTGCATTAACTGAAGTAATAACATAAATATGTATGCATATGTATGCAGATTATTTTCAATGAAATTGTAACACATATTTGTTGTTGTAGTTTTTTCTTTTTGTTTGTGTTTTCTATTTAATTTGCTTAATGTTGACAATGTCACCCCACAGTAGTAGTTAAGCATCATTATAATTTATACGGGCATAAAAAGATTAATTCTTCTCTCTTGCTCTCTGTGGAATGTGATTTATTGTTGCTATTATTGTATTAGCAATTATTGCAATGCATTTAGTAATATTCATAAATGATAATGGGATTTATTGGGAGTGTGTGTGTGTGTAAGCCATACATGCGGTGAAAACAAGCCGGCTATTGAATTGTATTTTTTTATTCTTTTTTTGTTGACATATTTTACAAAATATTTATGTGTATTTCATTTCTGCGGTTGTTGTTGTTGTTTTTTGCTAATAATTAATTATTAATTTGTCAATTTTGTATATTTATACATATGAAAGTATGTATACATGTATGTATGTATGATAAAACAATGGTTATTAAGTACTGTTTTTATTCATAAATGTATTGAGTACGTACATATGTATGTATATATTCTTACCAAAGAGATTTGTATTTCATAACCATATTGTTATATTGTTGTTATTGCTACAGGTGCTAAACTGTTATAAAATCCATGTATGTACATATGTACATATATATCCATGTGTGTAGGTATTTACAAATTTTGATTTTATTTTGTTTCCACTGCTTCAGCACGTAAATACAATTTGTTTTCTTAACAATACCATTTCTTTTCTCGTATTCTCTTGCTCTCACGCTCTCTTAAATTGTGGCTTTGTTTACATACGTACTTTCTTTTCTATTATTACGGTTATAATTGCTATGGCTGCTAATTATAAGCATTAGCAGACAGTGGTATGCATGTATGTATGTGTGTGTAGAAAATAATTATCATTTTATGTTATTGTTGTTGCTATTGCTGCCTGTATTTTCCGTTATTTTCATTTGTTTCCAAATATTACCACAATATTCAAACGATCATATCGAAGTCAGTTGACGATTTCTGCTTGTCTACACTAAAATGGAAAATGGAAAGAAAGAAAGAAAAGAAAACGAAAAGAAATAAAAATTTGAAATCAATTGACAAGAAAAAGATTAAAAATTGTGATTAAACTTGTACAAGTCACGCCCATAAAGAAAAAATCAAATACAAGATAAATACAACACAAGATAACAACAACAACAACAACAACAACAACAAACACAAATAGTGTTTACAACAATAAAAAGCAAAAACGGAAACTTTCAATTAAAGTTGTACTGGGCACCACTGTTGATTGGGAAACTACAAGTGGCAGTAGTACTACAGATTAAACAGAATACCTACTACATGGCGACTTTTTTTACGTCAAATCTTGGAAGTTCCTTGTCAAACATTGGATATAAAAAAGTGTGTTCAGGGGTTGTCTACAACAAAACCCAGTTAAAATCCAAGGCGCTGAGTGCCCAATTTATGAAAATATTAAGAAAATAATGAAAAATCACTGATTACGACTGCTCAGGAGCTAAACTATGACCAAAAATATCTTCGGATATAAAAAAGTTCGATTTATGGGTTCCCTACAAGAAAATCTACTTCTTCGGGACTTTTTAGCAAAGGCAGGTCACTTATGACAACGTCAAGCGGACGTCTAAAGGAATAAAGTGGTTTTCGGATTGTTGTTTCATCAATTCATAAGGCTTTCCCCCTTAAAAACCCCTCTGTTTCACAAATTTAATAACAAATGAGACGAGAACTGATCTCCTTTCCCTTCCCCTTTTCTATAATCAACTGGACTGACAATAGATTTAGTTTAACTCACCTTTAATTAAACGCTACACAGTAGTTTAGCCTCAATAACCAACACTGGTCGCAGCAGTCAGTAGTTTTGTTGTGGGTGCTGCGGTAACATTAATGACGGACGTCACTAGATTCTCAACCATCGATGATTTATTCGAAGGTGTGGTGGTGGCGATGGTGGTACTCGGTGTTGCATTAACAAAACTCATCACTTTCACATCGCAACTGTCGTCCACACGATCATCGGGTTCCTTTTTGATTTCAACTGGCAAATGATTGTTCGTAAGAGCTCGCGGTGATGCTGCTGAGGACGCACTATTAACTGACGACGTAGTTGATGATGGTAGAGCAGCACTGGTAGCATCCGTTTGTTTCACCATTTCGCCGCTTTCCACTTTGATTTGTTTGCCATCTAAAGAGGAAGTGGAAGTCACCAATGATGATGTTTCGTCATGGGAGAGTTTTGAATGGGCTTTTGCCGAAGCCTCTGCAGCTGCTGAGGCGCGCATATTCAGACTGGCTGCCACCTGATCTATGGATGGATGTTTCTTGTTCATAGTTCGTGAAGGCGATGTAGATGATGACGACGAGGACGAAGAGTGTGGTGATTTGGGTGGTGAGGGAGTTTTCAATAGTAATGGCTTGTCCAAGTCATTAAGCTTGTTGGCTATGCCAGGAGCTATTGTAACCATAGGCGGCAGTAGCGTTACAGCTGGCTGTTGATTGCGAAATGCCAAAGCGGAGGGATTTGGTATGTTGCGCACAGAGGCATTCTGTTGCCGCACCAATGTGTTTTGAGTTATTTTCACCTTTTCGTAGGGTGATGTTGGAGTTGAGGTTGTAGCGGCAGTGGATGAGGTGGAGCAAGCGGTTGTAGACGCCGTACTAATGGCTATTTTCTCTCGAGCTGTGGCTGATTCAGATAATAAATGCAGGTTTTGCAAGTCATCGGCTATTGGCGCTAATGATGACGATGATGATGTCGCGGCCAAATCCGATTTCTTTGTGCTCTTGTCCAATGAAGTGGGATAATGTAGGCCGATTATGTTATGCTGGCTTGCTATTGAAGCGTTGTTGGCATTGCTGGCGGTAGTAGAGGTGGACATGACGGTGGTTGTGGTGGTGGACATGTTTTGTTTGATTTTGTTCAACGTCATTTCCAATGTACTACTGCCCGTTGACGATGCCGTTAACGATGATGATGATGATGATGATGACATTGTTGAGGCGCCATTGGGAGTCAGGTGAGTGGTGCTGGTAGCAGTATTTGGCTTGTCCGTTAAGCCGTTGGTGGAGGTTTTTGTGGTAGCCGAAGATAAATCGAGTATATCGGAAGCGGATTCTCTAGAAGGCAGTCGAAACTCTCTTAAACTGCTGGTTTTTGGTTTTTCCACTGTCAAACCATTGGTAGTGGCGGCCTGGATTGTTGTTGTTTTCGTGGTACTTAGTGGTGCGGTTGTAGAGGCTGCAGTTGTAGCTGTAGCTGGTGTAGTTGTAGCAGTGGCTGTGGTTGTGGCTGTGGCTGTCGTTTCAATTTTAATGTCGGATAAATTCGTGGGTTTGACATGTGCCAACAGAACTTTGCTTTGCTTGTAGTTCACCATAGACAGTGAGGCTGTACCTAACACAGCAGCCGCTGTGGTCTTTACAGTGTTGGAGTTTGAGTTTGTGGTTGCGGCTGTTGTGTTAGAGTTTGCCAGTGTTTGTGCTTTACTAAGGGGTGGTGATTTCATTGTAATGGGCACTAGACTTGCAGGCGAATTCAATTTCTGCATTGGCTTGGGTGGTCCCATTAATGTAGGGCTGGTGGTGGTAGTAGTGCTGCTATTGCTGGTGGTTGTTGTTACGCCTGATGGTTTACTGTGACTGAGGCTGCGACTAGTTGAGCTTGCCTCTGAAGCAGTGCACTTTTTGTTGTCCATCGCCTGTCTGTTGTTGGGCTTTTGTGTGGTTAGAGCAGGGTTTGTTAGGCCAACTTTTGTTGCTTTATTACCGGCCGCTGTGGTGGCGGTGTTTACCGTGAATGAGCATTTGGGATTGTAGGCGGCAGAGAGAGGCGAATACAATGGTATCTCAAAGGTGGCCTTGGCCGTGGATGATGTTGGTGTGGCTGGTATTTCAACTTTGGTCATATGCAGGTTACTGCCATAAGCACTCACCGTAATTTGATTGGGTTTCTCTAAACGCGACTGCTTGCTAAGGGAGGGCCCCGAACCACAATGTTTGTGTTCATCCAAAGAAACCGATCGTTTAAGCAGATTACTGGCTATGGAGGTGGGCGTAGACAGGAACTTTGAGTTATTCGTAGAGGAGCCCATAAAACGCTGGGATGTAGGTGGATTAGGAACTGCAAATTGTGCAGGTTTAAATGTGGAGGGCTGCAGTAGTTTTGGAGCAATTGGCTTAGGAGCTATAAGTTTCATTTGTGTGGTTTTTGGTTTCTCTTTAGAATCTTTTGGCATAACAATCGGTTTCGGCTTGATGGCCGCTGTCGTCAAAGTGGGTGTAAAGGGTGGAAACGTCAGTGTGGTTGTTTTAAACAAACTGGGTGGCAAAGGAGGCGACTGAGGCAATGGTGTTTCCTTAATTGAATTCAATGGTTTGTGTAAGGACAACGATGTTGAGTCGGGTATGCTTAAGTCCGCTTCGTCATCGTCAAAATCTTTTGTCAAAGGTTTATTAACCGTGACGGCTGGACTTGTGAAAACGGTTTTGATTTCCAAAGGAGCCAATTTATCCGGGAAATTTTTGTTGTATTTGCAATCCACAGATTTGGATTTCTTAAGTTCCTTGTTTTTATCATAACTTGGGGATTTTGTTTCCGTTTTACAGCTCAAAGTTTCAAAGGACTTTTCTGCGACCACTACACCGCCAAAGGGAGGAGATTTTTTGCTTTCAAGTTTTCTATGATTAATGGGTGGCGTAAGTTTAACTTTCATTTTTAAACTCTCCTCTGCTGAATGCGATGATATTTCTGCGTGCATTTTCTTACGCTTGGAATCTTTCGATTCACGCGAGTCTTTGGAATGTTTTTTCTTGCGTTTCTTATGCGACGAAGAGGATGATGAACTGATGTCAGCCGAACCATTGAAATTAAAGTTGCCATTGGATGAAGAAGTATTGGAGGAGCTTGATGACATAGGCGAGGCATTTGGCGTTTCAGGATTGTTAGGCGTTTGTATGTCTATGGGCTTTAGGCCAATATTCTTCACATATGTAGACTTATCCATCACAGGCTGGGGCTCATCCAAAGAAAACTTACGCGGTCGATGATGTTGCTTCAGCATTAAAGTGTCCAGGCGTATGTCGGCCGACTTTGGTTTCTCAATTAATTTGGTTTTTAAACTGTTCAGTTCGATTTTCAGTTTGGGAACATTACGGTTCTTTTTGGTAGCGGGTGGTGGTGCATTTACTGTAGTTTTGGTCACATCATTACTATGAACGCTATTGGGAGACTTTTTGCTGGCGGTTTTAAGCTCAGACAAAGGTTTCGAATCCCATTCATCTTGCATTTGATTGTGCGGTATGCTGACGACAATGTCACACTTCGACAGTTTCTCCTCTTTCAAGGCAAGTTTTTCCTTTTTAACCGCAGGAACACTGTAGGTGGTGGTATTCATATTAAGAGAGGGCATGGCTGCTGTGGGCGTAGGTGTTGATGATGTGATGGTATAGTTACTGTAGCGTATGTCATTGCTGCGTAAACTTTTAAAATCATTTGTGGTGGTAGTGGGTACAACAAACTCATCCACGGTTAAGGCGGATGATTTCTTCGAAACCGATTTTTTACTATCCACTGTGGATTTGCGGGGAATTGTCACTTTAACAGGTACTTCAGAGGGATGGTGTAACGATGATTTGTTCACCATCGTTGATGGTGGCGTTGATTTATTTGAAAATTTTGCTTGTTTGGGCTCTTGAGTCAATGATTTCTGCTCATCACCGTTAACAGCAAACGATACGCTTTTGTTAGGCGCCGGTTTGTCCACATCTCGCCTATTATCGGAATGATCTGTAGGCATATCCTCATTGTAAATGAGTATCCTGTAGGTGAGTTTTAAAGGTGTATGCTAAAGGAAATCAAAACAAAAGATAGGAAATAAAGAAGGAAATAAAATAATCAGGGTATGATGGAAAGCAAAAGATCCCTAGATCCTAATGTATTTATAAAATGTGATGAAACACTTACACTTTGCCACTGATAGCAGTATCCAATATCCATGAGAGTAAAATCGCTGGGCAATATTTCATCCTCATAGATGATATCAATGGCTACTCTTCGATTGCTGGGATCAATATTGAATTTGGTGCATAGAAATCGCTTTAAATGCTGGACTTTAACACTGGCCGGACACTGTAGATAACGTACAGCCGGCACTAAATCCTCTGGACATTGTTCGGCCAACACTGGATGGAATTCCAGTGACAAACTTATGGGTTCAGTGGGTGAAAAGAAATCATCTTGGTCTGTAGCCAGCAATTCATTGAGATTCTGCTCTGTGGTCGGGGAGGACGTGTTTTCCCCATTTTCGGCATTTTTAACGAATTGCTGTAAACGCTCACGTTCCCTTTGATAGAGACCAGGTACCAGTTTGTATATAATCGAACGTAAAATCTCATCCGATTTTAAATTCGTTGTGTTTACGGCTTTGCCACCGCTAAGCTTGCATTGGGGACAATAAGAATCGGCTGCCAAATGGCTTACAATACAACTGCGACAGTCTAATTACAGAAGAGACAGTTACACAAACAGAGAAAATAGAAGGCCAGGGTAAAAGTAATGCGATTTTATAAAAACGTAAAAGAGAAAAAGCAAGGAAATCTTGACTTACATGTGTGCATACAGACATCTATCGCCGTGGGATTGATCATGTAGCCTTGACACAGCGAGCAGGTGAATAAATCATTGAATGCGTTGATTTTCGGTTTTGGCGGGTAAAATTTATGCATTTTTCCAGATGTCACCGAAGTATTCTGTTGTTGTTGTTGTTTTTGCTGTAAAGTTTCATTGGTTGTGTCTTCAATTAATTGCATTTTATTGCACAATTATCTTTTTTTTTTTGTTTATTTCTGATTTCTTTAATTGTTTTTTATTGTTTTTTTTTTATTTTTTATTTAAAAAGCCTCTTTCCGTTTACACATTACCCTCTATTGGGGTTTTAAATTTTCTTTCCAAGGAATTCTAAAATTATTGCAAAACAAAAACTAGATCAGATTTCAATTATTATTTTTATATTGTTATTCTTATATTTGTTTATGTTATTATCACTTTACGTGATATGCTTTAAAAGTTTAAGGCAATTTATTGAATATCGTGTTATATGTACAGAAGATTTTTGTTTGTTTTTATTGTTTTTAGTATTGTTTACACTTGTTCCGCATAGTAAATGTATTAAATACACTGTTTTAACTACCCTCGTATAAGATTTGAAGGCTTAATGGTGTCTTAAGCGATTTTCTTCCATCGAAACAATTGATTTCAAGAAATTTGCAACAAATTTTGTGTACAAAATTGCATTCAAGTGAGAGAAAACAAATGATTTTTACATCTTCCTTCGAGAGGGTCCGCCACCTAACCTAACTTAAAGTGGTACACGACATGTTTGATTGAAATTCTTTATTTTTCCGTTCAGTGGTTTGTCATTAACCTAAGGATATACATACGTAGAAGAGCTTGTTACATGCATACATAATTGGCCATTACAACCCTTCAGTCTGAATAACAGGTTAGCTTCTCATACCACTCATGTTATGTGTGTTAATTTCATACATGAGTGAAGGGACCTATAGTTTAAAGTCGATTCGGAACGTCAGATTTTTAGAAACTTTTCATGGCTATTTTATTTACTCACAGAGTTTTTGCCAGAAATCTGCTGAGAGGAAGTCGCCGACCTGGGTTTTGAACCTTGGCCTAAGCTAACAGACTACATACTAGACTATAGCGACTTCGAGGAGCTTGTTTCCCTCCCAGAAATACAAATACAGAATAATCTGGAATCCATTGGATTCGTCCTGACGCAGGGGAAGAAGGAAGGTAAAACAAATGGAATAGAGGGAGCAGTGCATGAAAATTCCAAAAGAACAAATCAAGACTGCATAGCAGAATAGCCTTAAGCCCTAGTGCTAAAACACAACTTCTTCGAGGACAGATTGGCATATTTGTTGTCGATCTAAATGGGTTTACTTTGTTTAGCTCAGGAATTACCTCGAATTCATTCAACAAAACTGCTGGGAAATTTTAAAAAATTACCACATACATACATACATAATTGGTCGTTACACCGTTTCAATCAGCATTACGACCTAGCTTCTCACACCACTTATGTTGTGTGCGTTACACACACACACACACACACATGAGTGGCGGGGGCCTATAGTTTAAAGTCGACACCGAAAGACAGATTTTTGAGAAACTCTTCATGTCAATTTTATTTACTGTCACAGAGTTTTTGCCAGAAATCTGCTGAGAGGAAGTCGACAAAGAAATATTTTCTCATATGTTCGTTTTGATGTCTGACCTGGGATTTCAACCGTGGCCTTACGTCTAATAAGCCGACACACTACTTACTAGACAACGGAGACTACAACAAAATTACCACAGTCCCAGTGAAATAAAGAATTAAAAAATCTCCCACAAACTGTCAAAATAAGGAGAAAAAAACCAAGCCGTTAAAAGTCTAAAAATCGCGGTAAAAAAATCATAAATAACAATAACAAATAAATTGATGTCAAAATGTCATCATTTTAATAACAATCAACGTTACTGTTTCAATGACACTTGAAAATGAGTTTTAAAAATAAAAACAAACCGAAAAATAAAACGAAATGAATTAACGGTAAAACACGAAACGAAATAAGCGTAAAAAAACGGAGATTTTAAGCTTTACACAAACAATTTCTTTTAAAATAACAGAAAAAAACAGTAAAAACGGTAAAATTTTAAATTCTAAACACACGGAAAATAGAGTAGAAATCATAGAACTTAAAATACAAACATATGTACGTAAGTTTTTTCTGCTTTCACTCATTAAGTTTGGCAAACAACAATGCACAGAGAGATGAGAGAGATGAGATCAAATAAAAAAACACGTAAAATATTAGAGTTTTCGTTAAAAACCATACAGGCACTAAAACACTGCTGACTGCAGAGTACATATGAAGTAACCACCATTGTTGTTAGTGTTGCTATAGTGTGGCAAATTTTAAATTTCACCACCAATAGTAATAATAATAATAATAACAAATACCTACCCACATGCGAACACACAGCCAAACACACACTCGCATGCAGATAAACGAACATAAAAAACCCTTTTTTTCTAAACAGCCTCGTCAGTCGCAATGCATTATTATTACCACACCACACTACACTACATCACACCGCACCAACACTATCATAAACAACAGCAACTAGCACTTAGCAATTCAATGCAAAATACTTTCATAAGCTTCACTTATATTTCTGTTTACAGACCCAAGTCGTATGCATATGTGTATGGGGATGTATGGGTGTAATGTTTACATTTTCGTGATGAGCTCCATAAATAAATCTGCCATATGAGAGGAGATAAAGAGCGACAACAAAAAAAAAACGAATGCGAACAGTACAAAATTACAGTGTGTAACAATAAAATATGAAACGAATTAGTTTAAGTCTATAGAAACTTGTTTAATTTAAGAATTTTAAAGACTTCCAAAACTGTAGTTACTCTGTACAAAACACGAATTTTACTTCCGGTTTTTATTTCTTTTTTTATTATGTTTTTTAATTATCGCTTAAATATTTGCGTAAATTTTTATCACACATTTACATGTATGTATCATAATAATGGCTCTCACTGTAAAATGTGCTTTTGAAAATCCATCATTTCTACACTTCACGTGTTTTTGTTGCTTTTTTTCTCGCGTTTTTTTGTTACACTGTTTTTGTTTTTTTTTTTTATTGTTATTGCTCTTGTTTATGTTTTGCTGCTTGGCTCCTCTCTGCTGCTGCTGCTGCTGCTGCTTTGACTTCGCTTAATTGCGACTGGTGGTTTTAGGCATTATTTTGGGCATTTGTTGTGCTTAAAACACAGATTTGCTACAGTATGTGTGTGTGTGTATGTGTGTGAATTTGAAGAAGTAAAATTGACAACAACACAAACATCATCATTTAAACACTTGATGGAGTTTTACTTTACGCCGCTATAGTGGGTGCTGGTAGGCTTATTAAGCAACTCATTTGTAATACACTATTTAAACAGATGCGTACGTTGTTTATTCAAAAATAATTTGATAAGAATTTAAATTTTTTGTTTATAAAAAAATTTTTTTAAATTTTTTCTGCTCTTGTTAGCGATTCGATCTTTCAGAAATTTAAAAATAAAGCCTTAGGTTTCCGAATTATGCTGCGATTTTTATACGTGGGACTGATGAATTTTGGATTTTTTATATTTGTCTCCATTTAAACCACCACACTCCATGCCTGTCACCTTGTGTCAGTGGTTTATAAGGATTTTAAATTACAAAAATTCTCAAAGAACTAACGTTTAACGAATTATACAATCACTTCTGTGAGTTTTGCAAATAATTTCCTTTAAGGAAAACAAAGCCTTCCTTCTCTGACCCTAAATACGAAGTTATAATCATAATCTCTGGTGCACATACACAATCCCACGCTCTTAGCTTCTTTCGGGACAAACCACGAAGGTTGTTGATAAGAACACATAGTCTTTTTTCGGTACTCAAGTAGTGCTACAGTCGCTATGTGCAGTTAGGCTGAGCTTTAGGTCTTGGTCTGTTATAAAAAAAAAAAAATTTAATTTGTGGAAACCAAGTTTCAGATGACTAGGCTAAACATCACTGTATGCACGTTAAAAATTTACTTTGTAAAGTCTTGGTTTGAGGGGGAGAAAGGAAAAACAAGCGGGAGTAGACACTTTGATGTACACGGAAAGTTGCTTCGTTCTTTGTATGTCGTTTATAGACAACAAAATACCAAGAGTTTGTCAAAGTATACTTTGGCCGTGCAAAAAATGCCTTAGAATTGCAGGGATTGACAGAATTTGCAAATTGACATCGTATGATATACTAAAAGGGAACATATCCTGACATGTACATATGTACACTGCTGTTCAATAAAATAGATTCACCATGATCAACATCTTGCTATTAATTAAAGAAGAGTTACGCTTCTAATTTTTGAAATGTATCGGAATTATATAAATAAGAGACCAGTAAACAAAGTGCAGTTACTTTTTACATATACTCCTTTGCATAAGCGATGTCTAGTAAACTTTTCGGAGAGCAGGTGAATCTATTTTTTTCAACAGCACTGTATATACGGTCCAGTTCAATTCGAAAATTCATTCATAATCGGCAGCATTCGTGTGATCTTTCTCTCTAACATCCTGTAGCTGTAGCTTTTTTCCTAGTCTCAACTTTATTCCAACTATCCATCGGTATGTGTCGTACACTTGATCCACATCCGCGTAACCGGTACATCACGTGATTAAGAATGTAACTAACCGATATTGTACAGAAATGCTATCCAAATTAATGGGTATCATTCGATACCGACTGGAAAATCTATATCAATCGGGGAAATATATGGAATGAAAACCTGTAGAACAATACTTAGTCACGTTCACGTAGTTTGAAGTTCTCATATAGTCTTCCATCATTTACAGAAATAACAGCGCGGCAAAGAAAGCCTGTAGAACAGAACCTAGTTCACTCAGTTTGAAGTTTAGCTGCCTAGGAAGTACAAATCTCGGTACCTTTTCCTGTTGGCAAAGAACGCTGGACAATGAGAGAGAGAGAGAGAGAGAATGCACGATAATCTTTGCGGCCCCTAAAGAAGTCTTAGCATTGAAGATCTAATCTTGATGCCTGAATATCGTGTTGGAAATCAGTAATCAGCCCAAGCATTGCATAGCTTTTTAGGATCGTAAATGGTAAGCCTTCTTCAGATCTTGCACTTTATAAAACTTTCATTTGATAATTCTAGTTTTAGGTTGGTAAAACTGATAAGCAATTAGCTTTATTGCGCGATGTTGGCGGAACTATCTTGCCTTCTGCTAACTGGAGAATCCACTCTTTGTAGTATTGTTGCCGATTGGTGTTTCGCCTGAGTTCTCTGTTGGAAATTGTTATGACAGGAGTCTGAATTCGTTATCTTTGGAAAAATCAACGCAGTATTTAATCTTCTTCAACATTTCCTAATTCACGGCGAAAAATTCAATTTTTTCTACTTTTTCTCCAATTGATCAAGCTTAAGTATGTCTAGAGAGAATTCTGCATCTACGAACATCTTCGCTAGGCTCGTAGTGGACCTATCGTATACTATCGTCAATATTTTAATGGATTTCCAGGCACTGAACTCCTGTTTTTCTTTACAAAATTCGATGCAAATTCTGTCATCCATAATTAACGTGAACTGAACCTGTTCTTACCTCTACCAACAATACTACACGAGTGAAATTGACCTCAATTGACCTAAATTTTGTGACCTCAACTCCTAGATACAAATGTCTTCCCATTTAATGGCGACATTTTTGCGCCGCCTCTTCTTATTGAGTTGATCAAATTTGTTATCGAACCCTTCGATAAGGCCCGCACACACTTGCTTACGAAAGTAGGGTGAACCCTTCTTCACATTATCATTGTTTACGTTGCCGTTGTTTTTGTTGTTGTTGCTGTTGTTGCTGTTTTGATTGTAAATATTTTATGACCGGCGCTGCAGTACAAAGCAATTGCGATAAATTCCGACTTGTAAAAACGTCAATTAAAGTATTGGTCGTCGTTGTCGGCTGTTGGGTGAGAAAAAGAGAAACAGAGTGAGAGACACACACACACACACATCAAGTTCTTTGCATGGATTTGTTTTTTGTTTCCTCTTTTTTTTTTGTGTTTTTGTGCTCTCAGTCATATAAACAAAGTAGATGGGCCGCAACGCAAACGTTTAATGAGACCGAAATAGAAAAAACAACACTAACGACTGAGCATTAAAAGAAAAACGTGAATGGACTACCAGAATCACACACTTACATACATACACACACTTGTAACGAAACATATTCACTGAAGCAACGTGTTCAATGCCGTGCGTTACGCGATATGCCGTGTCAAGAGAATAATTTTTTTTTTTTGGTACGCGTACTGGTCAAAGAAATCCACACATATATACCACTACCGTGACAATTTTTATTGATGCAAACAATGCTTATATGCACATACACTTACAAACAATGATGATGTTGATAATTCTTCGTTAATAATCGTTAATTCTGGTTGAATTTGGTCGTTTTACACCGGCTTTTGTGTGCTCTTTTTTGTTTTGTTTTATTGTTTAACTTACACACACATACACGTATACACTTGTAAACTCGTAAGCATACGGAAAATAAGTAGTGCGGCACCGACATAAAACCGCGAGGCAGTCAAAACAGTGGCAAGAAAATCAGTTTTTTTTCATTTTTTTATTCTTCTTTAAATGCCGACCCGACCGTACAAACAAAAAGGAACGAAATACAAACAACCCAACCGACCAGCCAACCAAACAAATAATCTGTTCTTGTTATTGTTGTACTTTTGGCTGTTGTTTTAAAAAACTGTAACTCTGTGCTGTGGATTTGATGTTTGTGTTTGCATGTGTGTGTGTGCATGGATGGGATCTTGTTATGCGGCTGGCAAGTCAAGTGTATTTTTCGTTGTTGTTGTTTTGTTTGTGATTACAATTCGTTGGGTGATGTGTATTACAATTTATTTGTTTTTATTTTGTTGTGTTTTGTCTGTTTTTATCGTAAGTTTCTTCTTCTTCTGTCTTCGATTACAAAATATTTACACAGTTTTTCAGGCACGTTTTGGGCTGGCATCCCATCCCTGCTGTCATAGTTTTCTTTACAATTTTTTCATGCGAAAATCTTCACTTACAATATTCACCAGATACACATTTAATCATTAGTGGAGCTTTTCTTTTATTTTCGTATTTTTTTTTCTCTCCGATTTTGTTTTGTTTTCCCGTTTATACACTCTCTTCGAGAATAGAAAAGAATCTCTTTTGTATGTGACTGTCATGTAATACTTGTTTTCGTTTGATTATTAGAAACACCATTAGAAACGGTAAAGAGAAGAGAATCTTTATGAACAAAATAAAATAAAAATAAAAATGAAATGAAAAAACTAGTCAAACGTTATCGATATTCCGTTTTAATGGTAACGTGAATGCCCGCTACATCAGCCACCAAAAATTCAACTGAGTTGGGCAAAATTTAAACTTTGCCAAAAAAGCGTTGTTTTTTTTATATCGAAACAACAACAACAAATCAAAACAAACAGAAACACAAAATAGAAAAATATACACTCTCTTATTACACCACTACACACACACAGCTCACAGTTATAAACTCAACACGATATAAAACAAAAACAAACTCACACATACACAGTACACCTCCAAAACCCATCCATCTAACCATCCGAAAAACATTTTCTGTGTATCTATTGTAGATTTTTGTATTCATTTCCACTTTGCTCTGCACTTCTCTCTTTTTTGTCATGTTCGTGTAATACAAACGAACGTAATGGACAATAAGGCGCGCAATTTTTCCTTCTATAGCCGTAGCTGAGCCCCCCCCCCCTCCCCTTTTTTTATTATATTCAAGAGAGAGCAAAATAATGGAAAATGTTTTCTAAAGAGTACCGCACACACACACACAGAGAGAGAGAGAGAAATTTAAAATAAAGAGACTTAATGTTGGAGCACCCAGAGAGTAAATCGTATTCAATTTGATTTTGTTTTTCTGTTTTACGTTTCTGTGTTTGTTTGTTTTTTTTCTGTTTTTGGGAACGACAGCAAACTTTCTTCTCTATAAAAGGTTCGACGCACGATGAACTAAATGTGGAGTATTTATTTGGCGTGTTGCCACTCTTTTTGGGGCGTTGTTTTCATACGATAGTGTTACAAAATGTCCAAAATATCGCGGTAATACTTAATTTTTATTAATTTATTTTGTGTTTCATTGTAATTTATGAAATTAAAGTTTACAAAATAAATTATGATGTATGTATTTAATAAGCATAGAGGTACTACTGGGGGAGCTAAAAAATTACCCTGTATTACACACGTACATTATTGGCCAACACATCAATTTAGTCCAAGCAGGTTGTATGTGTTAATTTTATCAATGAGTGGTGGGGCCTGCAGTTTGATATCGACTAGGAGCAACAGGCAACCATTTGTTCTTAGAATTTTTGGGAGAAAATTGCAAGAAGAAGATTGTTGAAAATTATATTTCTTTTAGATGTTCGACCGGAGATTTGATATTTCCAGATCTTATCTTGCTCAAAGTTGTCAGCTCACGCTAATTACTAGACTACGGTTTAGTGGATTAATAACTCTTCAATGAAAGTTCCTTTAATAAGCATTGGCTATTAAGGCCGAATCATACGCTTTGCATTGAGTTTTTTGACGTAATGAGTTTGCCTGCACTCCACAAAAAAAGTCGAAAGAAGAAATTCAACACAAATCATCAGCTGATAGCTATCAAAGTATTCTACGTACGTCGGGAGTTAAAAGTTGCCCAATTTTATGCTATGCGTCAACAGATAAATACCGAATGAATCAAACTCATAAGGAACCATGTAATTCAAGTCTGTTGTCAGTTGAAAAAGCCACAGTACAACGTTTTAAATATGTATTCTATATGCCTAGGCTTTTACAAACATCTCCCATTTTATTCAATTTCCATGTTTTGTAACCGTCCTCTATTCCTTAGCTAAAGTAATTTCGAGAAGAGAAGAAAAACCAAGGATCTCATGTCTATCGGCCTACATCTAAGGCGTTCAAGTAGATTCGATGTGCGCTCACCAGTAAGGGTATCAACCATGCGTTCTATAGGAAGAGTGAATCTTGTACGAACTTTTTGAACTTCTGTGTGTGTCGGCTTATTAGACGTAAAACCCAGTTCACACATTAAAAACGAAATATGAAAAAATAAATATTTTTTCGGCGACTTACTCTCAGCAGATTTCTGGCAAAAACTCTGAGAGTAAACAAACCTGCCATGAAAAAGTTTCTCAAAAATCTGTCGTACGGAGTCGACGATAAACTGTATTTCCCACCGTTCACGAATAAAATTAACGCACGCAACATGAGTGGTGTGAGAAGCTAGTCCATAATCCTGGCTGAAGGGTTGTAATGGCCAATTATGTATGTAATAATAAGCGAAAAAGATCAGAGACGCGAAAAATACGAAATTTTATCGATCAAAACGGCTAATAACAAGAAAGAAAAAGAAAACTGTGTTTAATTTTTGAAAAAATTTGTATCAGAACTTTCTCAAGAACCCAATATAAACCATAGAACAGGGTACACCATTATTGCGCTATCTTTTCCAGCTCGTAATGCCTTTCCAAATGTTCAATAGTGATTAGGAATGCTGATACGTGGTCTATACATGATCTCCCATCGCAAAAGAGTTCTTGTTCCTGTCCCAGACTTCTATTGGATGCTGCAAATCTACGATTTTTTTCGATTTTACTGATGTACCACTCCCAAAAGGTATCATAAATCAAAAATTAATGAAAATTAGTCGCATATAATTTAATTTTCAATATTGGAAAAGAAAGCAGTAATTCGGTTTCAATATTTGCTTTTTCCATTTGCTAATACCTACATACATACATATATAATTGGCCATTACAACCCTTCAGTTAGGATTACGGCCTAGCTTCTCACACCACTCATGTAGTGCGTGTTAACTTTTATACATGAGTGGCGGGACCTAAGTTTAACGTCGACTCCGAACGACAGATTTTTGAGAAGCTTTTCATGGCAATTTTTACTCCCAGAGTTTTTGCCAGAAATCTGCTGAGAGGAAGTCGCCGAAGAAATATTTTTATATTTTCGTTTTGATGTATAAGCCAACACACTACCTACTAGACCACGGCGACTGCTAATACCTACACACCATTCAAAAATCAATCCGATATGGCAACTCTTGAGCTTAACTTTAAGTTTAAATTCCAATACGACGACTTTTTTTGTTTGTTTTTGCCTTCAACAAACCACCTTAAAATGAAATAGTCAAACACACACGCTACACACATACATATGTATGTACGCAGAGAAACACTCATGTCACGTGTCTCTGTAATTCAAGTCTTCTAACTCAGTACTCTCACTCTCTCTCTCTCTATCACTCTCATAATACGAAGGAATAAAAAAACGTTGAGACATAGAAGAAAACCAACAAAAACAAAATAGAAACAGAAGCAGAAACAGCAAAAAGAGGAAACGCAACCAACAACCACCCCAAAAAAAAGTTCTCTGCACAATACGAAGTGAGGCGAAAAACTCTATTATTTTAACAGTGGGCTCTTGAGCTCTTAAACAAAAACAAAACCTAAGTGAAATTTTAAATGCAAACGCTCTCTCTGACTTTTCTTGCTTTACTTTTTAGTTGGATTTCTTCTATTTTATACGTATGTATGTACGTATGCGAATAACAAAATAACCACAAACAAAAAAAATTTTCCAAAAATTTATACAACAACATCAGAATAATAATTTAAAGAAACAGGAAAAATTCATTTTGTTTTCCTTTCTTTTCTTTCGATTTTCTTGAATTTTAAAAGGAAATTTTCAATGGAAATTGAAATTCTTTTTTATTTAATTCTTTTTTCTTTCTTTTTCTTATTACGTATGGATGTATGTATTTACCGGCGTTTTTTTAGTAGGTATAACGGTATGTATATATATTTTGTTATATTTTGCTTTGCTTTGCTGTTTCCCTAAAAAATCTCCGAACGAAACAACTAAATTTTGTTGTTGACTTATTGATTTTTAACAAAATTCCATTTCACTTATTTATTATTATTGTTGTTGTTGTCACATTTGTTTTATTTTCTTTCGCATTTACTGTTGTTGCTGTTATTGTCGTGCTTATAATAGGTATAATTAATTTTTCTCTTTTTTGTTGTCAGCAAAAAAAAAAATAAAAAATCGATCGCAGGGAAATAAAAATTGAGATTTTTTTTGTTTTGTTTTCTTCAAGTGATGGCAGAAAACGAGTGAGCGAACTTTCACACACAAATAACTACACAATTACCGCTCGACCGTTATCGAACCTTACGTTAACAGCACTATTAAAAGACTAACGGACGGCAATAAGTTTGATGGCTGCTTTGCTCCAACAGAAACTCAATTCTTATTCGATTCTCTTGTCTCTACTCGTTGTTTGTTTCATTTGCTCTTGATTAACGAAAGCAAACGCCTTCTCTGTCACTCGTATTAAATTAAATCGTGTTGTTAGCGAACGAGCATTATACAAATGCACTGTATTGTACTCTTGCTTGCTTGCTTGTTTCCTTGCATTGTCGTGCTGAGAGTGAAAAAATCTGTTTTTCATAAACACACACACACACCCAAGCAAACACGCATTCTCGTTAGCTACATCCCAACACACACAATACAAATACTTGGTGTTGTTGTTTTTCTTTTTGTAAACAAACAATAAAAGTGGTGCCTCCCGCCATATCTTAAGCCATTAAGCCTACCCCTTGACATGAAACTTAAGTTTGATTGGCTGGTTTATACTCATGCCATTTGCCATCGTGTATGAAACGAAGTCTATACGACTAGTTTACGATGTTTCAAGTGTAAAGTGTTGTTGTTGTTGTTTGGCCGTGTTTTGTTTCATTTCTTCAGGGTGTTGTCACAGTGAATTTTTGTGTGTGCATCACACACAATCCATATATGTATTTACGAGAAACTAAGTTGCGTGTTCGTTCGTTTGTTTGTTTGTTTTTATTTTTGTTTTGCGTTACATTTTTCAATGCATTGCCTTTTAGAGAAAGAGAGAGGTGTGGTATTTATTTAAAGCAACAACACAGTCACACTGTAACTGTGTGTTGTTGCTTATTAGTGTGTGTTTTCAAAAATAGATTCTCGTTTTCATAACAGCAGCAGCCCCCTTTTTAAATGTCTGTTTGGCTGGCATTTAATTTTTTAATCACAAACGCAAATGAGAGTTTCTATCATTCTTGTGTATATGTACACTTGCTCTCATTCATTCTCACATTGTGTTGCCGTTGCTGCTCTCTTTGATTTTAAAATGTTTTTCATTGTGTTTGTTTGTATTGTTGATAAATACACTTGGGCACTACACTGGGTATTGAAATTCAACGGACGCCTATTAAGAATTTGCATTTTTTATAACGCAATAAACAATATCGTTTGTTATTGTTGTTGTTGTTATTGGTATTGGTGCTGGCCTTGGCGTTAATTAAAAATATCAATTTTTATTATGGCTCTATTGCTATATTTCTCTCCTCGTTGTTGTTGTTGTTGTTGTTATTGCAATTTAGCTGGCTGCTATACACAGTTTAGCTCGTGCCAACGCTTGCCCAAACATGTTTGCATGTCTATCGACTTAATTATCGTTTTTTTTCAGATTTTTTCTGATATTTTTTTCTTTTTTTTTTTGCTCGATTGCTTTGATTAATGGATGGCTGCATGGCTGTATAGATTCCGCTTTAAATAGTGATGCAGTTTAGCCACATCAGGTCTTTCTTCTCTATGCCGTTACAGACCGACCAGTTCGATTTATTGAAGGCAGTTAATGTTTATTGTTGTTGTTGTTTTTATTTATTTATTTTTAAATCAATAGGTGCGGTTGGCATTTGAATAACGAATGCATTTCAATATGAATTTGCATTTATTTTTCCGATTTTTTTTCTCCTTTTTTTTAATTTACAAAACCCAGACTTCATAGGTTTTTTGTAATGACAAGCGATCATTATTCGTATTGAAATGAAAGTGTGCCTTGAATATTCAATTGCTACCGTGTAAATAAGCACAGCACGTGGACATTTTTGTTTTCAGTTGATGGCGGGTTATTATGCCAGGGTACCAGACTAAGCTTCTGCTGTCTGTTTTAATTTTTTTTAAATTAATTTTCATTTGCAGACGGTGTTGTTGCCTTGGTTAGGTGCGCATATTTGGAAAATTTAATTGAGGGAGTACTTGTCGCAATGCTTTCCTTTTATTGGAAGACACATACATACATAATTGGCCATTACAACCCTTCAGCCAGGATTACGGCCTAGCTTCTCACACCACATATGTATGTTGTGTTCGTTAATTTTTTGCGTGAGTGGCGGGACCTACAGTTTAAAGTCGACTCCGAACGTTTGTTGTTTAGGAAAATTTTCATGGCAATTTTATTTATTCTCGCAGAGTTTTTGCCAGAAATCTGCTGAGAGAAAGTCGCCGAAGAAATATTTTTTTTATATTTTGGTTTTGATATCTGGCCTGGGATACGAACCCGGGCATTACGTTTAATAAGTCAACACACTACCTACTAGACTACGGCGACTTCTTGGCACAAGAGAATGAAAAAATGTCAGAAGGTGCGTACACATCTTCCTCAAGAACCTTAATTCCTTGAGGTCTATTTTTTATTTGTCAAAGATTGTTCTCAAATGTTGACAGTTTTTAACTATCGGGTTATCCATTGAGTGGTTTCTAAACCTGCCGGTCTAACACAGCTGTCAGCTGTTAATATTTTAAATTAAAAATTGTTTAAACTTGAACCACAAAACTGGTGATTCAAACATTTCGAGTTTATGAGCATAACAGAGCGATTATGTCCATTATAATCCACATACTGTGCGCGGTAGTGGCATGACTATAAAGAACTTTGAAGTGACTGGAAGCCACAGAAAGATATAGTCAGACCTATCCATCATTGCATTGTACGCGCTTCCAAAAATATCGCTTATGTTAGGGAAAGTTTAGCGAATAATCCGAATTTATCAATTCCGCGATATTCTCAGTTATTGGGACTATCTTGCGACTCACGTCGTCATTCTATAACAAAATGTCACAACGATTGAGCACATTAAGAGATTTAAAATATAAAAAAAAACTATTGATTAGAAGTGGTCCCAGTAGAACAACAAATTCTGGGTACCTGTCGCAAAAACTCATTCGGAGAAGCCCTCTAAAAATGTTTATTCTCTTCAATAATGACGTATTTTTTAATGCTTTATCCTGGTATTCTCAAGCCCCAATTAGTTCAATTGAAACTAAGGCTCGGCGTGCTTCAAAACCACCACTAAAAGGTCATGACAAGGCGGCTATCTCACAATGGGTAACACAATGGGCCATATTGCCACCAAGCGAATTTGCCTGTGAATGTCAAGCTACCTGTTAACCTAACCTAACTTTGGCGCGCTGTTGGTAGTTGTTGGGACCGCTACGGAAAAATAAGATGCCATGACGCCTATATTGTTAACACTAACACAATACCGTAACTTGATATAATTTCCTTGCGTTCCTCCAGGGAATGAAATGCCTCAATAAATTATTAGAGAACATTTTGTGCCAACGTCTTTCCTTCGCTCCCTTCAATACGCCCTAAGCTCTGTTCACTTTGGCTCCGATCAGCCCATTCTCCATGTGGGAGCAGAACAGTAAATTTTATAACAAATCTAAACCGGTTTAATGGCTTTTTGTGTGCTAAGCGCAGAATTTCGGTATATCAGAAGCGATAGTTCTACTTATTAAACATCCACGGACATGAAAATCGGTTTTCTGGTGTTTGAGATTCAGCATGACTTGAGCGTAATTTCCATTAATTTAGTGGTTAACGGTTATCAGCTGAAAAACTGCTTTGCTGTCACCAAAATTATTTGCAAAAATCGCCAATCGGAGTGCAATTGCTTAAAACTCTGAGTTTCACTGCGACATCTTCAGTCAAAGTCGCAATACTATCTATCGGCATACGTGGCTGCCCTGGAACTCAGCAAATCTAACAGCATGCCGTGTTATCCCATACTATTCTAGGGAAATTTTCGTCCAATTGGTGTCCAGGGTACGGAAAATCGGCTTTACTATTCACGCTTTGTGAACACCACCGAAGTGTTCTTGAAGATAAGTGTAACGATTCATGCGTAATTGGCATGTATTCTTGCATCTGTTTACTTTGCAAATGTCGAATCAGACTGATATTGGCAGCCTTTTGCATAAATTATAGTGTTATCCCTCTAGACTGACGACTTTTGTGCCATCTTTGGGAAACTCTGGTTCCATTGATTAAAAAAAACCTTTGAAAGATTCTGCTAAAACGAATTTTTCACTACAAAGTTGTGCGTTTTTGATACCACTTCCGTTATATAATGTTGGTACCCAGAAATCGCTCAATCACTCTTGGTACGGAGCAATGTTTACAAGGGGTTTTCATTTACCTTTGTCTCCAAGGCTTAGAAAAATGCAGATTTTTCATGAATTGTAAATCAGAGTAGCTTGTATTGTTTTTAAAGGTTTTTTTAAGTTTTAAGAAAAAAAAATCGCATTTAATTATTCTTATAAAGCACGCTAACCCTTTTACATTATTTTTTGATACCTTTTAGTCTCATCACTATTTAAGTAGTTTTTCTACTCCATTACATTACTGCTGCCGCTGTTTAAAAATTAATTTCCCTTCAACAAAAACCACAATACATGTAAGCACACATACATGCATACACATTCGGATGCCATTAATTCTGAAATTGAATTCCTTTAAGGAATTTCTAATCACAGAGAACAACTTGCACACCTCACTCTCAGCACACACTCCCACTCACACTCATACTTATACTCTCAATTGATTTTATTCTCCCCAACATATTAAATGGCTGGCAAACGGTTGATTCCCTTATAATGCCAACGGGGAATTAAAAAAACAAAAATTAAGTGGCTGTTAAAGGGAAAAGAAAACAAAAACAAAATCGAGAATCGCAAAAAAAAGGCAACAAAATTTATTGCCATTTTTTATGAATTGAACAAAAAAGGGGAAGGAGCCCTTTTACAAACGAAAAAAAAAGACGAAAACTTTAACTTGCGAAAACACACACACGCACACACTCTAGCATCAACATTCATGCAATTTGCTAATGAGGGTGAGTGGTGAGTTTTAATTGTAAATGCTGTAGCTGTTCCGTTGCTGCTGTTGTTGCTGTTATTGTTGTTGTATTCATGTAAAGGAGTACGATGGCGTCAACATAAAATGCCTCAACTTTATTATTCAATTATTTCTCTCTTTAACACGCTGCTGTTTTTTTTTTTTGCTTTTGCAATTCGTTTTTTTTTTCTGTTTCCTTATTTGTGTTTTATTGTGTGTGTGTGTTGTTGTTGTGTTGTGTTGCTCTTATCATTACAGAAATAATTTTCGTTAAAATTTATTCGTTCGAGTGTCATTAATGAGGCAATTTAAACACTCGGTTTTTAAATTAACGCCACCATGCTAGAGAGGGAGAGAGTGAGAGCATAAGAATTCATTAAAATTTTTACACGAATTACTGTTTGTTGTTCTTCTTCTTTTTCTAGTTTTTGCTCGTATCTTTAAAAGACTTTTGGGTTGCAGTTGTGAGTCGTTTTTCATTAAAAACAAAGAAAAAAAGAAAGAAAAATTCATAATTTATAGCCAAAAACAACAAGCGAAAGAAAGAAAGAAAGAAAAAAGAAAAAGTTTTTCTTGAAGGCAAATTTGTTTTTCATTTCTTTTTAATTTGTTGCCACAAAAAGTTTCTAAAAACATAGATCGAGACAAATTTCATGGCAAGTGCTTGTGTCTGAAATAATTAGTAATTATGGCCGTTAAGAGTAACCAAGTGTTTTTGAAGTGTTTTTATAAAGGCAGAGGATTTATTGCACCAAAGCGATGTTTGTAAGGGTAAGTCCAACAGCTTGTACGTGGAAAAATTAAATTGGCTTTCAATTTGAACATACACATAGGTACGTATCGCTATGATTTCCTTGAAACTTTTATTGTCTTTTATAACCTCAATCTTGTCATTGCTCACGCAAGACAATATCATTTGAATGTGTAGTAGATTTCGAGCACTCCTTCGTAGATTGTCGGATGATAACTTAACGAACCTGACCAGATGCTTAAATCTGGTACAACGGGTGTCGGAAGCCCCCAGAGACTTGTTTCCGCCCGGAAATTGTTGAGACCCCCTTGTAGGAGCAACGTGGTGACTGGTTTAAACACAAATCGCGGGGAATACGCGAACTCGGTGTGACGTTACACTAGTGACGCATTAAAAGCAGTTTAGATGGTCTCCGACTACTAAATAAGAGGGAAATCATGTCCAAATGCATGGCTTCGAATTAGTACCCATATATGGTGATGTGATATGTGATGTGCTTTGCATGCCATGTGGTTGCATCATAGTGTGTGGAGGCGTTGCAGACGCATTGTATTTCACTGTGCTTCGGGCACCGTGGGGTATGTCGATTTTCGTACGACTATATGTCTGTGTGTAAAGACGATTACTTACTTACTTACTTACTTACTTACTCCGATTAACGGATTTCGGACTGAGGCAACACATCCTTCCAGGCGCCTCTGATTCTTGCGCACCTACGCCAGTTGGTCACACCAATCGATGACAGGGCTTCCTCGATTTGGTGCTTCCAACGCACACAAGGTCGTCCTCTTCGCCGACTTCCGCAGATCCCCGCCTCAAATACTCGTATGAAGCATTCTCCTCCCTTTGAACGACATGGCCGAGCGAACGCAGCCTCTGGATATTAAAATGCTGCACAACGTCTATGTCGTTGAGGAGCTCATACAGCACACTGTTGGCTCGTATGCGGAAATCATCGCCAACTGGCACTGGTCTGAAGATCTTACTTTTCTCTCGAATACTCACAAGGCTGCTGCATCAGTGCTTAGTAGTCTCTGCGGCATAAAGAAGCACACGTAGGATTGGCGTCTTGTAAAGTATTAGTTTTGTCATACGAGAGGTCTCTGCAACTGAATTGCCTATTGAGACCATAGTAGCACCTGTTGGCAAGAGTGATCCTGCGCTTGATCTCCAGACTGACAACATTGAAGGGTCTTACTCTTCAGAAAGAAGCGAACGCTCGTCATCGGCAAACTTTTGCAAATAGTGTTACACACTGTATACCATTAGTACCACGTCAGCATATAGATATTGGTAGAGACTCGTCTGAAGCTCTGGAGGATTGATTCTCATAGCTAGAAGGTTTGAGAAATCCCAAAAATATATGTATTATCAATGGAATCGACTTCGAAATGTCTACAGGGTATGTATAATAACGTTGCGATTTGGTGTGGTGTAATGGTTAATCTGCTTAAATTCATTTACATGCCAGGCCAAATGTTTTTGATGGCGTTTTTCCTATTGAGAAATGTTGATGACTGTACCAAAGTCAAGATGCTATCTAGTAAGCCAACACTACCACTACCACCAACTAGACTACTACCTCAGATATCATCTCCATACAACGCGTTTCCTGGCCGATGTAGTACAGGCCCTGTCTGAAGATGGAAGAAACCATAACGTACATTTGAGCAACTGTGTTGCGCTGACTTGAACTGCCCTTTTCGTTTTCAATCGAAATCAATTGGAACTGGAGGAAAAATGAGATGTTTTTCTATCAGAAATTTATTCAATTTCATGTGGCAAGTGGAAAAATTTGCAGATTGAGCATGACTTTCGGTGTGCTTGTTTCTATTTTGGAGACCAATTGAGTGTGAGACAGTATCATCGGACGATTATAACTGACGTCATCGGTTGCAGGAGATGCATTAATAATAATACATCCGTGACCATGTGGCTCACTATACGTGACAAAAGCAGGACAGAAAAGATATTTTGATCGTAAGGCAAGCTACTAGTATGAGAATGATAGATTTAATGAATCTAAGCAGTTAAGGTTCAAATACTTCATGGTAGTCGAATTTTAAGAACTAAATGGCTTTAGACCGTAGTCGACATATTCTAGTAGGTAGTGTGTTGGCCTATTGGACATGCGACCACGGTTCAAGTCCCAGATAAGACATCTGAAACAAAACGAAATTTGAAAAATTATTCTTCCTAGGAGACTTCCTCTCAGCAGGTTACTGACGAAAACTTGCCATGAAAAAGTTTCTCAAAAATCTGTCGTAGGGGGTCGACGTTAAACTGTAGGTCCCGCCACTCACGTATAAAATCAACACACACAACATGAGTGGTGTGAGAAGCTAGGTTGTAATCCTGGCTGAAGGGTTCTAATGGCCAAATATACATATATGTATGTATGTAAGTCATAGAAATATCAGACAATGCTATTGATATAAAAAAGCAGAACTCAATAGGCCTCTTTCCACGTCGTTGTACTCAATACAGACAACCTATACATTTTCACGGCCATTGTTGCTACGCAATGACAGATGGCAACCATATCGTTCTAGGATCTGCAAAAATAAGCCAATCCCCTGCTTAGCTGGGAAATTTTGATTAAAAAACTTAAAAGAAGCAAAGAAAATAAGATAAGAGAGCTTTTAGGGGAAGGATTGTGTTCCTCAAAAAGTACAAAAAAAATTAAAAAACAGCGTTTGCCAAATAACGGATTTATGATGTATTCTCAAAGCCCGACTGCAATTACAATCAGCGAAAAACAATTTTTCTCTTTTGAATTGCAATAACAGTTAAGTTCACCATGGCTGTACGCTAACGGTAGCTCTCGGATTTCATTTTATTTGATTCCATAAAAAACCGATTATTTTTGCTTTAAAAACAATTTTATTTCGCAAAAGAATTTGTTTAAAAATAAATGAATAATTCCCGCGAAATGGCTTTTACGATTATTTAAAATTATTTTCTTGTTTTTTTTTAATTTTTAATACGAAAGAAAACAAATAAAAAAAAGTAGAAGAAGCAACAAAAAAACGGTGTCTTGTATTCGAGACTCGAATAGCAGATCCATTAAAAACACATCGTCAGCATAAAATTCGGTTTTTTACTTCTTATGCTTCTTCTTCTTCTTCTTTATTTATTTTCTACTAAAAATCATGCTCAACTTTAAACATCAACAAAAAAAAAAAACAAAAAACACGAAGGCACAAACACACTCTATCGTTTGCTTTACCTAGCAATTGACAGACTGACAAACCCATGCTTATGAAGTAATAACAAAAAATAACAACAACAATAACAACGATAGCAACAGAAAATATTAAGACATTCGGCTCCAAAGAACTTTAAGTATTTTTTTTCTCTCTGCTTCTATAAGGGGATTTGTTTACAAGAGAGTGGATTTGTATTGGTATTAGTGTAGGTAAGCAAGCAATACTTAAGTAATTCTGTTGAAAATATGAAATCCAACCACCACCGCTGGCTAAATAATAACATGAAATACACAACGAACAACAAAAACAAAAAAATCTCAAAGCAATAATATTCACACACACACTTATACAACACACACACATAGAGAGAAATAAAAGCGCCAAAAGAAATAAGAGAAAAAAACAACAACAAAATAATTGAGATTGAAGCCACAAAAATAATAAAAAAAAAAAACAAAATAAAATAAAAATGAAACGCCAGCAGACAGTGACGGCAAAAAAAAACAAAGCAAAGCAACCCAATTGGCAAAATTTATATGCTTTACGTGAAATTTTTTTGATGAGAAGTGTTTGATTTCTAAATTTCCTATTGGCATCGTTAAGCCATATTAGGAATTTTAGTTTGGCTTTTGAAATAAAAGTTTCATACAAACAAATGTTCACAAATACAGAAAATATTCAACAATTAAGGCCGCCTATATGATCCTACCACTACACTTAGGCGTTTTGAGGATTATTTAAGGCTTGAATTCCGGAATTGTTTGCATCTGAACCTTGGAACTTAGTTAAATGCTACCGGGCACATCCACAATTCACTAATAATGAACTGAACTGTACATAAACATACGAGTTATTCAGTTGCAGGATGTCGCGTGGGTCAGGCCCTCATTTAATTTCTTATGAGCTTACGAAACGTGAGTATGCTTTTCAAATAGTCTGGCAATTCATCATCAATTTCTGTACTTCACTTAACGAGTGGCTAAAATAGGCCTCAGGTTCTTGTAGTAAGAATCCCATGTTCCATAGAGTAGGCTCAAGGCTTAGTTACATATCCACGGGCAAGGAGCTTCACTCGGAATAAAATTAATTCGCTATGGTTGGCATTATATGAAGGGAACAATGAGATGGCGAACATCTACACCACAGATCAGCAATGAGTATTCAAAAAGATGAGTAGAATCGAATCATACTCATAATATCTGATACTTATACGCACGCATTCATACTTATTTTAATGTCATGGAACCTCCTCTACTCAGATTCAAAGTTTGAAGTTTACTCATCATATTCATACTTAACAACACGTATGATGTTCCTGTTGATTTCGACTCTCCATAACTCAACAATCGCGTACGAACACTAAAATACTCACTAAAAAGTTGTGTGTTTGCTCTGCTGGCTGCTCTGTCTTTTTTCTTTTGTTGTATATTTTTCTAAAGTTATGAATCTGAATGAGTAGGCGTATGAATCAAACATATTTCGAATGGTATGAGTTTGATGTCAACGTTGTAGGCATACTCATTGCAACCTGTACTTATAAATCAACGTTGTATTGAGTATGAATGAATCAGAGTACATAGTACTCTTCAATATTATTGACTCACTTATATTCATGATTAGCGAAAAAACGATTCATTGCCAATCTCTGACCTACACCAAAAGGAGGCTGAAGAGGCATTGAATCCAATTCATCTTTTGGCTTCAACAGGAGTCACTTGAACGATCAAGAAATGGTTAACATTAATCCTGATGGATGGACAATAGAAAAGGGCAATTATACCACCGATCATTAAGAAAAATACGTTCTCAGTCTTAAGAAAAAGGGTGCACTTTGGTATAAAATTGATCAAAAGGAGTTGAAGAGCACTTTTGGAGCAGTTACAGGTCACTGTATCCGTAATAAGCACCGGTTCAGGATAAGCTCAGCCAACTTTAGTATCTGCAGATTCTGGTAGGACGAAGGGAAGTTGATGCAGCACTTAACCACCAACTGTATAGCATTGGAGCTAAAGGCTACTACAAGGGGATGTGCACAATATGAATATCGGCACAGAACTTCTGTATTTTCTAAAGAGAAAATAACTAAAAAACTAATGGTAAAAAGTTCGCGCTACATATTGTTATGAAAATGGAAACGGAGCACCATCGTTTAACATTAAAATGATAAACGAAAGCTACCCGAGCTTTCTACTTCAAGAACCTTTATCAGACTGTTTACGCGAGCATATAAATTGGCAAGACAAAGCAGGCAAGTAGTAGTACGAATTCAGTCAGTCTTGTATGAAGACGCGTTGCGTGTGAAGAGAACAGTCGTGGTTTGAAGATCTCCGTTGAAAAGATCTGCGCTGTAAGCAAAGAAGAAGACCGAACAAGCAAATTATTGTTGTATTCGTCAAGTTGTGAATAGTGGCACACAAAAGTAGTGAGAACAATAAAGAATTTAATTGAAACTAAAGATAAATTTATTTTTATTTTGTTTGCAATCAACGAATTCATATTTTAAACGTTTTTAAAAAGGTAAAAACGTAACAATATGTACTTATGTACATATATACTGATCACCGGTTGTAGTCGGTATAGTCTAGTAGGTAGTGTGTTCGCTGATTAGCCGTAATGCCCGGGTTTGAGCCCCAGGCCAGACATCAAAAACGAAATATGAAAAAATACTTCTTCGACGACTTCCTCTCAGCAGATTTCTGGCAAAAACTCAGAGAGTAAATAAACCTGCCATGAAAAAGTTTCTCAGAATCTGTCGTTCGGACTCAACGTTAAACTGTTGGCAACGCAACTCAAGTATAAAATTAAGGCACACAACATGAGTGGTGTGAGAAGCTAGGCCGTAATCCTGACTGCTGGGGTTGTAATGGCCAATTATGTACATGTATGTATGTATGCATGTACATATGCATATACTGGATGCATCAAAACGTCCGATTCAAGCTCTCTTAACCTCAACAGTTGTCACAGTGCATTAAGGGCTGCTCACAATTTCACACGGCTTTAGAGCCCAGCACGCCATACGAAGTTATTTGTCATGTCGTCCTGTAATGGAATTTATCAGGTTTTCTTATTACGTAAATTGACATTCCTAAGCCGGCTCGGTGGTCCAAACAAATTCGAGAGAAGGTGAACAAAGAGCTAAAAAACATCAACTCCCTTCCATCCGGTACGTCACTTTGAATTTTACAGATGCTAACATCAGCAACGAATATCGTAAGGAGGCTGGGCAGCGGCACTGCAATAATCAAAGTTCCTTGTCGTTATACCCAGAACGTTTTCACCGCCAGCGTCGTTTGTAGGGTACTTCAAATGGTAACTCTCCCATTCTAGAATTCTCATGAGTAGATCATTTACCTGCTTAGATGGGAAAACTTGTTTAATGTAAATGAATCAAACTAAACTTTTCATATTTTCAAACGCCTTGTATTCGCATCAGCCGTTATGGCTGAAGATCTTTATAATACGAGTTAATTTCTCTTTGCTGCTGTCAATTTTCGAGTCAAACAATCATCAAACTGTTAATAACTGTCAAAACTTAACCTCAAATCTTATATTTTTAATGTCATCAAAGGCAATCGAACGAATCGCATTAATACAACGCAAAACATAAATAATTTAAAAAGAAAAAACTGTCAGACTGAATTAAAATAAAATTTTTTATTTCACTCCATTGTGCAAACAGAGTATTTCATTTCATTTTATTTTTTGTTGCACACTCTCCTGCTCCCCTTTTCCCTCTTTCTCTGCCAAAAAAAACCTTTTTTTTATCAGCCACCCAAAGTGTTTTCTACTGCAGTAGCAGCAAAGAAATAACTGTAAAAATAATTCATTTTTTTTTCGTTTTATTTATTCCTGTTTTTATTCTCTTTTTTAAAAAAAAAAAGATTTTCGTTTGTTTTTTGTTTTTGTTGCCCAAACTCACTCACCGTAAACCCCACTTTTCTACTGTCGTTGAATTGTAGCAAAATATTCATACACATACACACACACACAGTGATAGTTACTAAATGGTATACAAAAATACATATATGCATATAGATATGTATGAATGTATGTATATATGTCGGTACATGTAATATAAACTGCGCGTATGTAAGTTTATGTGCTTTCATAAGTAGTACAAGTAGTCTGCTGCTCTTCATTGCAAACAAAACCTCAACGCATAGACAAAAAGGGAATTTGCCGGGGCAGCATTTGGGGCAGAAGTATTTGCCACAGCCACAATTGTTGTTATAATCTTCGTACGAATGCCAAAGAGAGAGAGAGAAACAGAGTCAGAGTGTGGCTATGAGACAGAACGAGAGTTTATTTTTGTATTATTTTCAGTGTTGACAACATTTCGATTTAAAAAATGCTGTAAAACGAATTGGAAAAACGTTAGTTTTTAGTTGAAGATAGGTATGAGTTTTTTGCATTATTTTCGATCTTAACAAGTAAATTGTGTTTTTTTTCATGAAGAAGAAATCCCGTAAAGGTATTTGAATCTTTGCCCCTGACTGCCAAGGTAGAGTGTGATAACATCAGTGAATAAAGGATTTTACACTAGAATTTCAAAATAGGATGACAGGGTCTTTTGTCGTCGTCATTTCCAGGCATTCGATGGAAATCTATTTCGACAACTTTAAGCTTGAGTACAAAGTGGACAGGGGAATTTTCCTTGAAAAGCTTTAACTTAAAATATTGGATTGTTCGGAAAGTAATCCGTTTTTTCCCGACAGAGGATTTAATTGTATTTTTTTTTCTTGCACCCAACTTCACACTTAAGCCATATAATTTCTATATGCTTTGAGAGCTCATATAGCAAGGCTTGTGTGTGAAAAATTCCAATTAATTCGACGCAGTTGTTTTTGGTTGGTGCCCTTTTAAATATGGAGAACGATAAGCATAATTTTCGACATATCTTATTGTTTTACTACAGAAGGGGTAAAAATTCTGTTTAAGCCAGATAGAAATTGGCTGATGTTGGCAGTTTTGATGTCAAAGATTCACCACGATAAAGCGAACCGGCAAATAACAACACGTGAGATCGGATTGAGGTTAAATTTATCAAATTCAACAGTTTATGACCAATTGATTGGTATTATACGAAAACTATCTTTCATTTCCACAAAAAAAACCAAATTACTTTCCGAACAACCCATTATATCTCCACCGCAGTTACTATTCGGCATTAATCATCAGTAAGGCAGCTTCTGCAACTAGTATCAAGTAGTATTTTTTCGAGTAGAACTTTCAACTTAAAATTGATTAATGACTATCGCAATTCCCTTGATCTACTGCCGTAGCAGTTTTATGTCTATTTCCTATAGTTTTCTGGTAATAAAAAAGAATGAGACTGTACCGATATTGTCAGTATTAAACATGATACGATTTATCTGGAGTAACGGTTAAATCTTAGTAAAGCTATCGTTTATTGCTGTCAAATCAATTGTTCATCCTCATCATTATCATAATTGGTCTTTACAACCCTTCAGTCTCAATTATGGACCTAGTTTCTCACACTACTTATGTTGTGTGTTTTAATTTTGTACATGAGTGGCGGGACCTACAGTTAAACGTCGACTCCGGACACAGATTTTTGAGAAATTTTTCATGGCAATTTTATTTGCTCTCACAGAGTTTTTGCCAGAAATCTGCCGAGAGGAAGTCGCCGAAGAAATATTTTTTCATATTTTCGTTTTGATGTCTGACCTGGGGTTTGAACCGTGGCCTTACGTCTAATAAGCCAACACATAGCCTACTAGACTACGGCGACCAAATCAATTGTTAGATTCACTAAACTTTCACACTGGTTTTCAGATTAATTGAAAGAAGTCTTGTAGTAATTGGGCGCCCTGGTAGTCTAGTGGGTAGTGTGCTAGACTGTTAGCGTGAGGGTTGTGGGTTCGATTCCCACCAGAGGCTCTGGTCTGTTACGCTACACCGAGCATATGGTCAAGTTACTCCGCTCGTATATAATTAGAATATAATTTGTAATTGTATTGTAATTAATAAATAAATAAATAAATAAGTCTTGCAGTAAGACGAAGATTATGTTATGATTGTTGGATCAGTAAGTCCAGATTAACCTTATATTGCTATAACAACATTCAGAGATGGTAAGAAAAAAGTTTCCAAAATCTATCACACGATTGCACACGGTTGGTACCGTTTTCAACTGTTAATTTGTGTGATAAAAATTCGAATAATCGTATATATTGCGTTATTACGCTCAAATTTAAAAAAGAAACGTCATCAGCAATTTTTAAATGCATTGAGTTGACAACACTCTGTGCGCTGCTTAATATTCCGTTTCGTTTTTTGCTTTCGTACTTTTTCTATTTGTTTTTATACGATTGTTGTTGTTGCCGTTTTTTTAATTTTTTTTTTGCAAAATAAAACTACAGCAACTACAACAACAACAACAATAGTGGCAACAAATTTAACATTATTATGCAAGTACGGAAACGAGAAATAAACAACAACAACACGAATGTATACGAACATGCAGATTCGAATCGTAGATGAAGTCGACAAAAAAAAAACACACATCAGCAGAAAGAATGAAAAATTATTTCTATGCGTGGGTCGATCACGTTATGAGTCTTGATTTTTATTTCAAGTCTTCGTTTCTTTCTTCGCATGTTTAAAATTTAATTTTTTTTTGTAAGAATTTTAAATAAAATGAGAAAATAATTTTTATCATTTCGAAATACAAACAAATTTTAAACAAAACTTTTGGAAAATATCGATGCCATGAACCCAAAGGTAACCAGGCACAGTAGTAAACAAATCAACATACCAACATACGCAATCTAACTAAGAAAAAATGTCCCAATATCGGGTTTCGCTTACTATGCTTTACCCCGGCATATTCAATGACTTGGACACTCTGTTTATATGGTCCCTTATTCCAACTGGGGGATTCTGCTCTAAAGATTCAAAAGTTCCCAATAAAACCCTTGGGATTTATACCGACGACTGAAAGAGGCGTTTTAGAATGAACTGTGGTATATTTATTAAAGGTTCCGTTATTAGACTTTCTTATAGGCTATCTGACCACTGCAGTGTTTTTCAGGTTGAGGTCTTGGTCCCTTTTAAAGTAGCAAAGTGCTTGTTAAACGGAGGAATTTTCTCTGAAAGTATTGTTACGAAAATGGAAACGATGTAACATCGTCTAACATTAAAATGATAAACAGAAACTACACAAACAAATACAACGAACTTGTTTACAAGTAAACCAACAACATCAGTATGACAGAAAAGGGGATAGACAAGTAAGCGAGAACCAGTGGTGTTGTCGAGCCGGAACTTCGTTCCGGTACATCCTTTTTGGACAGGAACGCGTTCCGGAACTAAAGATGATTTCTGATAATGAGAATTGGCTGAAGGTTTGAAAAAAAAAATTAAAGAGAATTGCTGATTATTTTTCTAATTTTTGACGAATTTTTATATGTATTTTTATAAACAAAGGTTTGAACCGAACCCGAACCGGAACAGAAACCGGAACGAACCGGCTTGTTTTTCCGAACCGTGAACCGAAGTCCGGTATGTTTTTTTCTGCTGAACCCGAACGCGTTCCGGTAAAAAAAAATTTAGCACAACACCACTGGCGAGAACGTAACAACAAACAAAATAAACAAACAACAAAGAAACTGCGATAGAGTTCTTGAGAAGGCGAAACCAAGAACATTCATCAGACTGTTTACGTGGACATATAAAAAGGCAAGAAAAAGCAGGCAACGAAATCAGTCAGATTTGTGTGAAGTCGCGTTGCGTGTGAAGAAAACAGTCGTGGTTTGAAAATCTCCGCTCTAAAGATCTGCGTTGTTATTGTCTACGCAATAGTAGAAAGAAGAATAACGAACAAAGCAAATTATTGTTGGATACAACAAGTTGTAAAAATTGTGCTAACAATAAAGAATTTAATTGAAACTAAACATCAATTTATTTATATTTTGTTTGTAATCAACGAACTCATATTTTAAACGTTTTTAAAAAGATAAAAACGTAACAGTATGAAAGAAATCTTTGGGACCGCACTTTTGGTGAAGACAAGAAACCCAATTATTTGCCGCTCTATCTCTAACAGAAGTCGCCGTGATCTAGTAGGTAGTGTGTTGGCTTATTAGACGAAAGGACCGAGTTCGAATCCCAGGTCAGACATCAAAATAAAATATGAAAAAATATTTCTTCGGCGACTTCCTCTCAGCAGATTTCTGGCAAAAACTCTGAGAGTAAAAAATTGCCATGAAAAGCTTCTCAAAAAATCTGTCGTTCGGAGTCGACTTTAAACTGTAGGTCCCGCCACTCATGTATAAAATTAACGCACACAACATGAGTGGTGCTGAGAAGCTAGGCCGTAATCCTGACTGAAGGGTTGTAATGGCCAATTATGTATGTATCTCTAACAGCCACTGTATTTCGGCAGTGCATACACTGAGATGCTGCATAGGCCAGAATACATCTGTAACGCATCCAATCTTCTCACATTTTCTTCATAATCTCCTCAATTTTTAGATCAATTAGAACGACGATAATCACCACACAATGTTCGCAAAGTGGCCATGTTTTTGAATCATCGTTTTTAACTACGTTTTTATGCTTCATATTCGTAAATGCCCAAAACCTTTCCCTAAATAAATGACACTTTCGATGAAACTTACTTAATAGCTGAGAGAGAGAGCTAGCTTTGTAAGATCGAGGGTTTGGGAACTATTAAATTGAAGTCGTCGACCTGGTAAAAGTTATTAAAATTTAATGTCTGAGTTGACTAAGATAGGTTTGCAAGAATAATTAAAGCCTTAGCAGCAAGAGAAATAAAAATTACGAAATACTGAGCCACTGGGCTAATGAAAAAGAAGGAGACCGTAGTTCGGGTGAAAGAATCAAATGGAGTTTTCCACTAGCGAAGTCACGTAAAAGGCTACTACAGTACATGGAACTTATTATTAAACGAGGTCAGCAATAATTGTATGCAAGTATGTATGTTTAAATAAACTGTGTTTAAATAAAATATCTGTATAAATATTTCATTTAAAATTATTTAAGAGCACTTTTCGCTTTAAATACCTTTTGCGTAGAGCCTTACCACATCACCTCACCGCTTTTATTTCATATCATAGTTAAACGTTTTGCCAAAAAAAAAAAGCTGAATGAAAAGTTTTCCTGGGTGTCTGGAAAACTTTTATCGCATTTTCATAATTAAAATGAAATTTTCATACCATATTTTCTACACTTAGTTGCAATGGGTTTTTAATGTAAAGTATATATGCGAGTACATATATCTGAAAGTAATTTGTACTCTTAAAGGTTGTTTTAGGCGACTATAATCATAGTCAATTGAAGTGAAAAGTTTTTGTTCAGCATCTTGTTAAATTTTTTAAAATTTAAATGTCAAAATAAAGACTTATGAACAGTCATTCTAGATTTGAAAGAATACAGAGAAACAGAAAAAAGATTACATTTTTTCCAAGCGTTTCCCGCATACGGAAATGGAAAACAAATCATTGTTGGCTCTTGCAACAATTGTGTTGAAACCAGCGCTCTACAATTACAACCCATTGACTGGACCGTTAAGTAATCCATCACAGTTAATTTTACAATACTGACTACAGGTTTCTTCTCCTTGTATTTCTACGAATTCTCTTAATTCTTAGTAGCAGCACTGTAGCTAACATGTAACACTTTACATGTATGAAGCTATGCTGTCTGGAGTCAATATTTCGTTTACCCTCATCCCTAACAATTCACATTCCAACCAGAGATCAGCAATACATCGTTTTTGCGCTACTCATAAGCACTTATGAAATTTTGAATATAAGTGAGTTAACAATATTGAAATTTAACTATGTACTCTGATTCCATTCATACTCACTCACTATGTACAACGTTGATTTATAAGTACAGGTTGCAATGAGTATGATACGTACAACGTTGACATCATACTCATACCATTCGAAATATGTTTGATTCATAAGCCTTCTCAGATTAGATTCATTCAACTTTAGAAAAATACTTAGAAATGATTCGAGTGACTTATATCATTCATTCAAATTTACAGTGTTAGTTATTGTTGCATTTACAACAAAATAAAATAGAAAAGACAAAAAGACTGAGCAGCAAGCATAGCAAACACACAGTGAGTGTTTTAGTGTTCGTACGCGAATCATACTTATTTTGTGCTTGATGTATATGTTGTGAGTTATGGAGAGTCGAAATCAAACAACATCATACGTGTTGTTAAGTATGAATGTGATGAGTGCTTCAAACTTTGAATATGAGTCCATGATATTAAAATAAGTATGAATGCATATAAGTATCAGAAATTATGAGTATGATTCGATTATACTCATCTTTTAGAATACTCATTGCTGATCTCTGATTCCAACTCAATTCTTAGGTAATGAAAGACCTCAAAAGACCACCTCATAATGGTGGCCATACTTCTACAGATATTCTCTGTAACAGCCTTGTGTCCTGTCAGTAACTTTGTCATGAACAAATCATCATCGCAATGTTTCCTTTCAACGCAGCTTTAAAATCAATTTACGATAGTGTCTGTGTGTTCATCGCCGTTTTGATTGCTTCTCTTCGTTCCTCAGTTGTTAAAAGTCTAACAAAAATCCGAAGCTCTATTATACAACCTATTCAGTTCCACCAAAGACACAATATCAGCTGAAGTTGTATCTGATAAGATATTAACAAATTTGAAAACAGTTCAAATGGAGTTGAATAGAAGATACAGGGACAAGCGTGTCTTGTCGTAACAGTAAAAACGAGATCCTATCCTACAGCAGTGCTGGCAGCTCTGTTGGACTTAAAACCACTGCACATGGTAGTGATGAGCATGAACGGATTTTAGGTCAGGAAAGAGAGTTCTTGGTCCCAAGAATAAATGCGTCATTATAAACATACGGGCGGAAGTTTATGATATCGAAAGATCTGCTCAATTCAACTTGAACAGAAAGTACAGAGGACGTCGAGCCATCATCCCTCCACTCCAAAATGTTGCCTCGAGATTAGAATGGAAGTCGTGGTAATAAGCACACATTTCAGCTTGTAAGTAGAGTTCCTTTCTGTGGAGCAGGAAGAAGGTTTTAGAATGAGATACACGGCAAAAGAATGGTTTAATTGTGTAATTTGAGCTAAGCATCAGACTTTTGAGAAGCAGCTGGAGGATAGTAATCCAGCATTTAATTGAGCATAGCAGACTAAAAGGACAGTGGAATTGATTCACACACAATACATATGTATGTAGCCTTCGCCATAAAGGAAACGAGTCACGAGAACTTGAAGTCCCCGTAATCTAGTAAGCCATGGTTCAAACCACCCGTCAGCCATCTGGAAGAAAATGAAATATGAGAAATATTTCTTCAGGCGACCTCCTCCCAGAAGATTTTTGAGATTTAATAAAATTGCCATGAAAAGTTTCTCAAAAATCTGTCGTTCGGAGTCGATTTTAAACTGTAGATCCCGCGCCACTCGTGTATAAATTTAACACATACACAAAATAAGTGGTGTGAGAAGCTAGGTCGTAATCCTGACTAAAGGGTTGTAATGTATGTATGTACGTCGTCAGAACTCATACTTGCAAGTAAGAGGCAGAGAGTTTTAACTAGCGAGGGCCAACAGCATCCTGAACTTTACCAGGGCAACAGGATTCCATGGAGATATTATCGGGATATTCTATATGTATTGATTCCAATACCTTTACGCACCGATTCTAATACACTCTGTTATCTTTACTTCCATTTTATTACAAAAAATTCAAGCGATGCATAGGAAACATCGATAAATTTCGTGATAAATCAATGTAATAATGATGCACCTTTGTAATGCAATATATCGAAAATAGCATCGACGTTTTATTTTAAGATTCATCACTAACTCAAAGATAAAACTTTCATTCTAAAAGGTCGTTTCATTATTCTCCTTACATAGAAGAAGTATGTCTCTCTCTCCCTCTCTCTCATTATTATTAATTATTAAAGCATTAAATCAACAACACAACAATAATGAAATTAGAAAATTTTGTCTCCTTTATAAATATGCATTGCCAACAACAACAATAACCTTTTCATTTTATACACGTTATCGTTTCTTACACTTCCCCACTCACAAAACATTTTTGTTTTTTCCCTTTTTTGTCTCCCACATCTTTTCTCTTCTGTTGGCTGTGTGACGTCAAGGATTTTCATTTCGTAATGCTTTTCGGTTGTGCATGTGTGTGACAACGCTCTTTAATGGATGCTTCTTCCTCCTTATACTGAGTAAAAAACAGGGTGTTTTTATTACTTTCCGCTCTCTCTCTCACTCTCTTTATCCCTCTCAATCAATTTGAGCCAATAAAAGTAAAACGAACATTAAAATTTTAAAGCGATTTGAAATTAAATTCGGGGTTTTTATTTTTGCTTAAGCATCTCAACAGAATTAAATTTTTTTAAACAAAAACAACAACAACAACAAAAGCTACAATACAAATCCGAAACCTTTTTGTTTGTTTTACGGTGTTAATAAAGCCGTAGTATTAGTACACAAAGAGAAGAATATTCAAATTATGAGTGGAAATACTTTGAAAGTATGCATGTTTATTTATTATGTGCATTTGTGTGTGTGTGTGCATTTGTATGGTGGATTATTTTGTAAAATAAATGAACCAAGAGAAAAAAGAAGAAGAGTTTTTTTAAACTCTTTTTCAAACAATATTTACCGATGCCAGCAGCATTGCAAGCATTTGTTATCAGCTTATCAAACGTCATTATCACAGGCAATACAACAACAGCAACAACAACAAACATTTGAGAGTGGCACAGTAGGTGGCATCGTTAAGTATAACTGGAATGGATGGCTTTGTTTTAAATTCAATAGAAATGAATGATAACAACAACAAAAACAACAGCATTATTGTGTCATTGTTAGAGGTCACTTAGTTATTTAGTAACTGTAACTGTTGTTTATTATAACATATTTCTTTATTTTGTTATTATTGTTGTTGTTGTTGTTTTATTTGTAATAATTTGTCATATGTGGGGAGGTTTATAAAATATTTTTTTTATACTCTCAACAAAACATTGTCCATTGTATGTGGCTGGTCTTATAATTAAATTCTTGACAATTTCCGTATTCCTGTTGATAGGATATCAAATGGTATGGATCTGTTGTCACACAGATCCAGGCATCCATCCAATTGTGCAATTATTTGATAAAAAAAGATGTTGTGCTCAAATTGAACAACAACTTGTCATTTACACACACACTCATATGTACATATACAGAGTATACATTGTTAAGGGGGCCACGGTTGCTATAGGACATATGTACCTCTACAAGTATGGGCATGACGTGGATGAAGCGTGTTCATCATGCCTAAATACAAGCGAAACAGCGCAGTATGTATTCTTTACTTGCCCGCGCTACAAATACCAACGAAATTTCCTGAAGAGGACGATCGGATCCCAGGTGACTCCCGATAACGCGGTTAACCTGATACTAAATTCATGCGAAAACTGGAACGCGGTATGTTTATTCGCGAAGGATGTTCTGCTACAACAGAGAATAAAAGAGAGCAAAACAGCAGAAATGGATAGCAGCACTCGCTGAATCTTTACCTCTCCCGATTTAATACTTGATTGTGGTCCCGGGGGGCGACTTAATGGAAGTGTGACGAACTTGGTTGGGTTCGTATGCGTTTAGCAAGCCGAGAGTAAGTCTTGCGGCGAATCGTGCACATTGTGTAGACCGCGCTACCAATGTCTTTTGAAGATTCCCAGCCTTTAGCTCGCATAGCTATAAAAAAAATATATATATATATATATATGTGTATATGCTTTCAAGTTGTAAAATCATTATCTCAGTATCACATACACACACAGCATCTATATTAATATCAGAATGCCGTTGCTTTTACCGTTATTGCTTGTGTTGTAGTTGTTGTTGTTGCGGTACTTAAATTAGTCAACAACAGGAAATATGAGCATAATTTCTCGTAATTTGTTCTGCTCTTCTTCTTTTTTTATTTCATAAAGTTTAAATTGAAAGAATTTCGTGTTTTCCCACAAAAACAAAAAAAAACATTTTCTTGGATTTTCTTTTCTCTTTAAATTAAGAAAAGTACACACAGCAGCAGTCTTAAAGAAATTATGGCGATCATTTAAACGTAACAACACGAAGGGGAATTTACCATGACAATTAAGTCAACGTTGGAACTTAATATTGCGGCAGCAGAAAGCAACAATTGCTAAAGATTAAAATTAAATTTAAAAATTTTTCCCAAAACAGTATTTGCTTATGCACACAGCACAGTTCAACGAAGAACTTCAATATCATATTTATACTGAGGCAGACATGATTCTTAGATTTGTGGGATGTGCTATGCAATCCGCTGGCCCCTAGTGATGATATAATACGACCAGAGATCAGCAATGAATCGTTTTGTTTGCTACTCATAAGCACTCATGAAATTTTGAGTTAAGTGAGTCAACAATATTGAAATTTAACTATGTACTCTGATTCCATTCATACTCTCTCACTACAACGTTGATTTATAAGTACAGGTTGCAATAAGTATGCGTACAACGTTGACATCAAACTCATACCATTCGAAATATGTTTGATTCATAAGCCTACTCATTTGGATTCACATAACTTTAGAAAAATACTACTTATAATACTTCTAGTAGTTGTTGTTACATTTACAAAAAAAGAAAAGACACATAAGTAGAAAAGACAGGACAGCTAGCAGAGCAAACAACAACCTTTTAGTGAGTATTTTAGTGTTCGTACGCGAATCATACTTATTTTGTGATTCGTGTATATGTTGTGAGTTATGGACAATCGAAATCAACAACATCATACGTTATGTTAAATATGAATATAATGAGTACGTACTTCAAACTTTGAATATGAGTAGAGGAGGTTTCATGATATTAAAATAAGTATGGATGCGTATAAGTATCAGAAATTATGAGTAAGATTCGTTTCTACTCGTCTTTTTGAATACTCATTGTTGATCTCTGAAAACGACCAACAACTTCCTGGTAATTGCCAATAACCATGAAGACTAGAAAATCAAATCTTTCAATTTCGAGCTGCAGTCGCAGGTACGGTATATCGATAGATTAATTGTACCTGGCCCTTTGGTTAGGATTACATTCCAGCTTTCTCACACCACCCATGCTGTGAATATTAATTTTATCCATGAGTGGCTTGACCTACAGTTTAATGTCGACTCTGAACGACAGATTTTTTTGAGAAACTTTTCATCGAAATTTTATTTTACTTTCAGGGCTTTTGCCAGAAGATTGCTGAGAGGAAATCGCCGAAAGAAATATTTTTTGTACTTCATTTTGTTCACGACGTCTGAGCTGGTGTTTGAACCATGGGCTCGCCTCAATAAACCTACTAGACTGCGATGCCTTATATGTATGTACGCCTCATACGACTGGAAATGTTGGACAATAGTTGGCAATGAATGGGTAAGAATTTGAAAAATTGATTCCAATGCGTGGCATCTTTTCCAGACAGAAACTAAAGCTACTGGAATATGTGCGTGGGAATAGAATATATGTGAGTTCTTAGAACTCAGGGAAACGAATCCGTGTCGTATACCTTCGATTAAACAAGCGCATAGTAAAGTCCTTCAATCGACCATAAGCTACTCCAGCTAAAGGCTGGAAATCTTCAAAAGACATTGGTAGCCCGTTCTATCCAATATGTAGATTTGCTGCAACACTTTCTCTCGGCTAGTTCAACGCGTACGTACTAAACCAAACTTCATTTGCCACATTTCCATGAAGTCGAAAGGTGCCACCCTTCATCATTGCATTAATTTTTGAAAAATTTGTGTGGAAGAGCACTATAAGCGGCAGGATGTAATGCTTTGGATTTTAGATATCAGTCTCACAATGTAATCGCGTTTCAAGAGGAATAATGTAACAGCCAATTGGCTCTATAAGCCTTGGTATGAATTTCTTCATTTATTCAAGAAGCCCATTTATCCATTGAATCTACGCAAGTTTGTGGTGCAGATTTGAATGTTGCCGCTCTGGCAAAGCAGACAATTCAGGATTTAGAAAAGGTACTTAGCATACTTGCCATACTTCTTACTTTGCCGTTTAAAACGCAGTTTGATCGGTTTGGTCTATCGTTGCGGCATTTTTTCTTCACAAATGCATTGGCAAGTCAGGTTTTAGGTGTTGAGCAAAACTATGATTTTCCTATAATTCGTACAATTCGTAGCCTTAATCGTGGAATGAAACTGCACAAACGCAGTCGTTTTTCTTTCTCAGATTTTCCCATGAATTAATTGGTTTATTTGGCACCGCTTCGTCAGCTTTTTAGTTTCTAATTGTTTGATTTCACATTTCGTTAAAATTTTCGAAACGATTGCAAAAACTCATAAATAATTCGTTTGAACAATGCTAAACGCTTCCGTGTTGAGCAAAGTTTTCCAAGTGATTATTTTACATTGAAAAGCTAAACCAGCTAAATCACAGTACCTTTTCACTGTGATTTACAAATGCCAGGTCAATCAGGCTACTTTACATTGAATGGAAGTATGCAGGTGTTGAAACATTCACAGGATTGAGATGAAGTGATTGCATTGGCCCAATTAGCGGATAATCGAATAGAAGGTTATTATTGAAGTCACCTACGATAACTATGTCGTCATATTGAATGATAATATACTTAAGAATGGAAATAAAAGGTTCAAGATTCAAACTACAATTCGGCCTATAAACACTACCTAGAAGAAGCTTCCGTCTAGCGCCAGTTGAAATATCTAGAAATAAATATTCAATTTCACTCCCACTGTGGGTTAATAATTTTTCCTTGCATATGCTGGATTTTAGGCCTTTCTGATTATCTTAACTATTATTTAAGCATAAAATAAACAATTAAAGCCTTGAAAGACAACGATCGTCTTGGAATAACCGTAATCATAACGAAATTCTAATAAAAAAATTGCCTTGCCATACGAGGGACAATATCCATTACAGGCACAGCTTGTCTTAGGTTTAGGTTGGAGGACGTACACTTGTCAAATGAGACAACTACAGTACTCGGAGATCAAGTTGACCCATTGCACAGAACGCCCTTTAAGTGAGAGGATAAAGGAGCGGATGTTTTTACCATCCCATCTCATCCCCAGTAGGAAAGGGAGAAAAAACACTTCTCAAAGCCTAGCTTCCAAAGATTATCTTCTAAAGCATTAATCTCCCTCTCATCAAAAAAAAAATTCTGATCAAAAGCCACGTTTAATTTCCAATTCAAATTGAGGTTTCCGTTTAATTATCCTACGAAATTCACTTCAAATGAAACAGATTATTTCACTCTAAAGGACAAAGGAAGAGAATAAAATGAGAAGGAACCCATTAAACACTTGCCAATAATTTCAATGCGTTGCTTTACCAACCAATTCCACTCGGTTTGATAACAAATCAAAATCGCATTTCATTTGAATTTCAAACGAAATTTTGCACAAAAAAACTGCACACATGCAGACATACACACACAATACAAATGTTATTAAACAACATGACTATACTTAAAAAAAAAACGGAAAGAGAAGAAAAAGGGCCACACAGGCAAGAACTCAAAAAAACGGTTAAATTTCGTATTTAATATTAAAGATATGTACAATAGCACTTAAATGTTGTTGTTGTTGTAATCAACGATACAAATCTTTGAAAGACAACTTCCTTAAAAATACAACAACAACAGCAGCAACAACAACTAAAAAGCAAAAATAATAAATGAATTCTTTTGTAAAAAAAAATTCGAAGCACATTTCTCTCATTAGAGCCACAGCCTTTTGTTCAAATTCACTCAAATGTAACCTCTTTTGATATCCTATGTACGTCAGCAGAAACCTAATAGCACACATACACATACTACATATTTCCGTCATGAGAATGGAAAACATTTTAAAATTTAAATAAACACTCACCCCCTTTGCTTATACCTGAACAGTGTACACTATATACTAGGTACAGTGTAATGTACTAACTTATGAGAAGCCCGTTATTATTTTGCATATCATTTACAAAACCTCTCTCTCTCTATATATATATATATATACACACATACACACAACACAACCCATATACAGAAATTAGCATATAAAACGGTATGAATAGTACATACATGGCCAAGGATATTTTTATGCTCATACATGTTGTATGTACATGGAAGTTGAACTCAAAAATATTCCAAAAACTATTTACATAACAACAGAGATAAAGCCATACGGTTATAACTTAATACAGAGAGAGGGAGAGTAAATGAGTGAGTAAGTCCATAACCATGGCAGCATTATTTCCTACATATATATGTACATATGTATTCTACATATGTATCTTGTATTTATTTTCTCTTTTAACTTTACATACATACATATGTATGTATGTATGCATGTAGTTACTCTATCTCTCTAGAAAAGTCTGTCAGGCCTTTATGTACTTGAATGCTGTGTTTATATACCCAAAAAACCTTCTTTTTTTTGTTTTTGCTTTCTTTCTTTGATTGCTTGTTATTATTATTGTTGTTGTTATCAATGTCCTCGATTTTATGTTTTAATTTCCTTTTTAATGCCTTGAGTATAACTATGTACGTGCATGTGCCTGTGTGTCTTATCTGTTTTACTTTCTTTCTCTTGTTCTCATGCTGATAACAACGTTTAATGTGCGAGGGTCGTTTATAGCCTTCGGCTTTAGTCATCGTATCTTTTTTCTTCTTTTTTTTTCTTTTCAAATCAAATGCCTAAACGTGTCTGTAGCATGAAAAAAAAAAACAGAAGAAGAAACTAAAGAAAAAAAAACAACAAACAACACCAGATGAGTTTTAAATTCTTGGAATTATCCTGTATTTGTTGTACAAGCGCTCGCTGCTCTCTTGCCTTAACAATTGTATGCCACCACTGTCACCATAGTGTAGGGTTTTTTTTCATTGCCTTTAGTTGCTGTTGTTGTTGTTCTGGTACTGTTTGTATGACTATTTTTGCTGGCTTGAGTGTGTGTGTGTGTGTGTATCAGCAATCAAAGAATGGGAAAACGAGAAAGAGAATATTTATTCGTTATTTATTTCTGTTCATTTACTATTCAGTTTGCCTGTGTTGTTTTTTCATTTCATTTAATGCACAGTGCTTCGTTATGCGGAATATTCAGACAAAATTTCAATCACAAATAATATTAAAGCAATAAAAGGAATTTTATTGTACTCATAATAATTTATTTTTGTCAGATTAATAAATCTTGAAGTCTCCGTAGTCTAATAGGTAGTGTGTTGGCTTATTAGACGTAAGGCCACGGTTCAAACCCCAGTTCAGACATCAAAACGGAATACGAAAAAATATTTCTTCGGCGACACTTCCTCTCAGGAGATTTCTGGCAAAGACTCTGTGGGAATAAATAAAATTGGCATGAAAATTTCCCTAAGCATCAAACGTTCGGAGTCGACTTTAACCCGCTGGACCTGCCACTTATGTATTAAGTTAAGACACACATCATAAGTGGTATGAGAAGCTAGGTTGTAATCCTGTATGTATGTGTGTATGTAATTAACCTTAAAAAGTACTCAAGACCATTTTTTAAAGCTTGATATGATAAACTTGCCAAGAAAGCTTGTGGAATAAATCACGTTTTATCTTATTTAAGCTTTTCTTCTAGAAAACAACGAAAATTTTATTTTGTGTTAAAATTTTGGCATGAACATCGTAATAAAATACACAAATATCGTGCGAAAGAGATTTTGTATGGTCCCTAAAGTTTTCAGTTTAGCTTTATTCAGGCTGAAATAATGCCCATGAATAATGCTGCTGTGCGAATCCGGGATCAGAGTATATCGAAAAATTATATATCCTAAAAAGTGTATATTCCACATCAAAGATTGTCTAAGAATTTCGGGTGTCTCTGGAGAGTTTGGCAAGACATTTAACGTTACCCTGAAAGAGGGAGAATTTACAAGTCCTAGTACAATAGAAAATTCGAAAGAACATATACGTGAAATTAAGATTCCTCTACAAAAGGCCAAACAAATGGTCTGCACAAACTTCAACTTTATTTGCGAAAGAAAGATGGTATAATGAACCTATTCGCAGAGATACTAGGACAAATCTGGCGCGATATGGATATATTGCAGAAGAAAATGTGCTCTAAACCTGACCAGATTCTATATTACTAAACTCTTATCAGTAAAAAATGCCACGTTGGCCTCTAGTTGCTTACGTCCTTTCGAGAGCGCAAAGATCATGTTTTCCGTTGTTGTCCCGTGCTTCGAAACCTGTGAAGAAAAATTCTTGGGCATCCAAAATGTATTGGCAGGACATGTCTAGCCTGGGTTATCCTAATCATATTCATAACTTCATAAATCTACCGGAATAGTTGAGAAATATCTGCCATAATGCTTTTACGACCGAAGAAGCTATGGCCATAGAGGCAGATGCCGATTCAGCCTAATTTATTACTAATCCATGTCCATATAATCACTTAAAGATTGTTCTAAGAACATTCAGTTTCTTACGCTTCGTGCTCAAAACATTACTGTTCTTCCCATGTCTCATTTTCTTTCTAGTATTCACCTTAGAAGTTCGCTCTCTTTTGTAAATAAAGGCAAAACGAAGTGTAGAGTCAGATAGGTACGGTCGAGTTACAGCTGATAACTATAATTTGACGTTGCCAGAGAGAGAGTGTGATGTCAGTTTGTATACCAAGCGCGGAATTTTACTATTATCAACTGGTCTCAATAGACAATTGAGTGGCAGACATGTCTGCTAGTTGTTCAGCCAGCGAGATTTGTGAAAATCAACAAGAAGGTGGCATGACCTCCTCTACGATGTAAGGGATATTTAATATGCCTTGCAATCCAACGGATTTGTTGACTTGTTCGTTTCCTTCAGATGAAATTTGCTGTTTTCTTTGATAAGAATATTATAACCGAACATCAGCGAACTGCAACGCTTGTCTGAGTTAGAAGGACCAATGTTCTACGCAAGATGTGTACCCCATTAATCGCTTTATTATTCATTACAGCCTTTGACTTGGAATCTAGACTCCAGAGCCACATAAAAGGAATCACTTGGAGGAATCACTGTGCAAGAATATGCTGTAGTCGAATGAAAAGTGTGTTGGCTTACAATGCCAATGTGAAAGACCTATCCATACATACATACATAGTTTGAATATATATTTCCTTGTAAATAGAACGGAATTTATAAAAAAATACACATTTTTTTCCAATCGATTGCACATGCGAAACACTGTAATTTAATTGAAACGACGACAACAACAACAACAAGGAAAAAAGAAGTTCTCATTTTACTCTATTTTTCAAAACAGTTTTTTTTTTATTTCTGTACTTATGTACAGAAAAACTCATATTTTTTCTGCGTGTGTGTGTGTTTAACTTCATAAAAATGTTTACGAAATGGATTTATTTTACACTCACTCACTCGTTCTCTCTCACACTCTCTCTGTCACTCTGTAACTCTCCCATATATACACTCGCTTATATAATATTCTATATGGAGTATGTAGTATATATACGTATAGATGGCTGTTATTTTATGTACAAAATAAAGAAACCTTTTTATATAACAGAGAAGAAGCATCAGCGGAGGTTAAAATAACAAAAAAAAACGTATTTCTGACGTTGTTAACAATGCCATGGGGAAAATCAAAGCGAAAACAACAGCAACAACAACTATAACAGAATGTTACACTGTATGTATGTACATAAATTTGTACGTATATATTTACTTGCATTGTATCTACTTACTATGTATACAAGCTAAAATAACATGTAAATGTTTATTATATTCATTCATAGCCCATGTAAGTACATACATACATATGTATGTATGCATACATACAAATATTTTTAAAAACGAAACATTTATGCTGTATTCGGCTCTACTTAATAAACAAAGAGAATAAAAAAACCGTTGATTTATTTACTCGCAACTATCTTTATGGTACATACATTATAAAAAAAATGTACTCTCTGTACTTGTGTATACATACATGCATGCATGTTGTGTATATTTAGTATGTATACTTATATAAGTAATATTTATTTACAATTTCATTGTATACCTATGATATGATATACCCTGCCATGTACTATGTACACAAGTCCAAAAATTAACATCATTTTGCATTTAAAACGTGAATATTATTTTCTATTCCTCTGTAACAACAAACCGAACAAACGACCGAGCGCCGTATTACTTTAATAATTCAACACGTATTTTTCGTTCTCTCTCGCTCTCTCTTTCTATGGTTTCTCTCTTCTACTACAGTTAGTTGTTAGTGTTTACCCTCTGCTTTAATATTCTATTTTTTTCTTCTTCTTCTTCTTGTTTTATTTCAACTGATGAACGTACGGAAGGAAAGATTATATGTAGGAAGACTGTTTTTGTTGTTTTTGTTGTTTTTGTTGCTGTAGTTGTTATTGTTGCTGTTATAAATTTTATTCAACCCAACTATACCATCGCATATGGCTTCAATTTTAGTATTTAATACACACACACACACATTCCACATACTGAACCTAGTAATTGTGTTTAATTTGCCTTTTACAGTGAAGTTCGTATATAACACACACTGTTCGTACTCATGTTTATTTGAAAACAAACATTAGTTTTTCCATTTGTAGAATTCATCATAAACAAACTTCACTGTCTAGCTGTTTATGGTTTGTTGTACGATTGAGCAGCAACCAGTTTAAAGACCACTAAGTCAGTCAAATGCATTTAATGCAACGGCGTTATGGTTTAATTTGTTAAACAGTTGTTTTTCCACAGTAAAATATGGAATGTTTGAGAACAAGTATTAGAGAGTTACAAAAATCTAAAGTCTAAATATGAAGTTGTTCCATTTCTTAAGCAAATTAAACAAAATATACACTTGCAAGCATTAAATGAATCCATGAAGAATATGCATAAGATAATAAAAAAAAAATTGTATTTCCGTAAATGTATTACTAGCTAAAGCCGTAAAAACAGGCAACTTTGAACTCTGCAAACAAACTCTAACGAGCAACTCACGTTGTATACATTAATAGCAGTAGCGTGGCTAGACATTTTTAAAGAGGGGGAGAGCAAGCAAAAGACAATTAATGATAATTAAAAATTATAAATTAAAAAAACCAACAACATTTCTAATCATCATCTAATTAGAAAATCAAAATTTATTTTAAAATATTCATAAAACTTCTCCCCTAAAAACTCAAAACATTGCATAACGTATAAAAATTCTCATGAAATCAATGTCGTACGCCTCTGTTAAAAACAGCGTTACTTTACACAGGCACTCATGCACACACGTACGTACCCATAAAAACACTGGCATTCACAGTTGTATTTACCTTCATACATAAAATACATACATTCATACATGCATACATAAATTGTAATTTCAATAAGTGCCCGAAACATAAAGAGTTTCCAAGAGACGAACATTGCGACTTGACTCAACAATAGACACAACTGACACGACACACACAACGTTTGAACGACCAACAGTTAGACAGTCGAACATACAGTCGAACGACAAATGCACCGTGACATGAAACCAACTAAACCAACCAGCCAGCCAGCCATCCAACCCAGTATATAAAATGTGAAAGAAAACAGAAACAAACAGAAAAAAAACACACACACATACACATACAACAAAAAAGGATGATAAAATTTAATCCAATGTGAATACACAAACCTACTCATATAAGGAAGAAGAAAAACAACAAAACAGCATAAATTTACGAAATGTAACACACAACCAAAAATAAAACAAAAAAAAAGCAAAGAAAACCGGCAGCAACTGTCTTTCATGCCTGCCTCTTTGCCTGACAGACAAAGCAAAAAAAAAAAACAAAAAAAAACGAGCACTTACACACACAAATTCTGTGAAATACACAAAATATAACAGCCAGCCAGGCAAGCAAGCAAGAAACACAGAAATCGTTGGGGTAAAGAGAAACAAATTCGTTTCGTAGGTTTAACTGAAGTTTTACTTGTTTTTGTTCCAACTCCACTTTGACTTTGTCGTATGGATGTATGTATATGTGCATGTGTGTATGGCAGGGCTGTAAATACGATGGGATGTGATATGATGTGATGGCTGTGTTAAATGCAAAGCCAAGCAGAATTGTTGTTGTCTGTTCAGTTCAGTTCAGTTTACTTCGGTTCAGTTTGTTAGGTTTTCGTTGCGTTGTGTTGTGTTTAGTTTTTCAGTTCAATACAGTTCAGTTGAGTTTGTATACGATTTAAAAAAAAAGTACTTTTCAATGCTAGAATATGTTGTATGTTTCAACATAGAGTTGCCAAACACTTAATTTATTTAATTTCTATGATAAATGTAATGTTATATGTTTGTGCAATGGCAATCCTTAAATAATGATGGCCCAAATAAGAGCAGAATGAGTAGGAAATGAAAAAAAAAAAACATCTGCCGTCAACTTCATCACTTGAAGCATTAAATGAAAATACAAAGACAACAACAACAACAATAGCATCAACAGCAATAGCAGCAGCAGCATTAATAATAAAATATAAACGAAGAAAAAACCTTTAATATGATCTGCTTATGGCACATTGTGCACTCGTTGGCTGGCTGGCTGACTGACTGACTTGGGTTGTGTAAAAACTTAAGGTTTAACTAATTGAGTGTGAGTACAATAATGACGTCACAAAACCTACATACTACGTATGTATGCTGAGAGAAATTGTAATAAAAACAAGAAGCTGTTGCTTCTTTTTGGAATTGTTTTGGCATTAAATGAAACACACAAAACAAAAAACAAACAAAAAAATACAAATAAAGTAGTAGAGAAAATCGTGAGGCATTAATAAACAAGAAACACTCATACACTCACACAGTTTCAGTAATGAAATAAAAAATAAAAGAAAACGTAACTTCGAATTACCACCTTAGAAATGAAGAGAAAGAAGAAGAAGAAAAAAAAAAATAAGAAAACAATGGGATTTTATAACATTCTCTTGAAATATGAAATTGTCATACACACAGAAGGATGTAGAGTTGTTTGGGCATATACACATGTATACACATGCATACATATACAAATAAATATAATTGCCTATAGAAAACCAGCTTATAAGAGAATTGTTGTGTGCCTTATAGGAAGTAGCAGAAGAAAATTTAAAAAAAAAAATTTAGAATCAAACGGTATCAAACGAATTGAATACATATTACCATTGTAGTCGGCATGCGCTATAAGCACACAACAATAACAACAACAACGATGACAACGCCAACAATGGCAACATAGGACCCAACTTTCAAATACAATAACAGTAATAAACGACTAAAATTGAAACAAACCAAAACATTCTCCATTCATTCATTAGCCAATGTTTTGTTTTTTTATTATTTTGTTTGTGGTATTCTGTTGTTGTGTGGTTGTTGTTGTTGTGTGGTTGTTGTTGTTGTTGTTATTGTAATTTATTATATTTGTATGCATGTTATGCTGCTGCACTTTTAACATCATTATCAGCATTATTATCGTAACAATTAACATGAAAATAAAAAAAATGTGTGATAAGAAACACAATCACAGCAGCAATAACACTTCATCTAATAAAAACTGTTACACTTCCATACATACATATGTATGTACATATGTACGTTAAAAAGAGATAAAGGCAGAAAAAACGGGATGCCAAGTGGAAATTGTTAAAATTATTTTGCATAAATTAAGAGAAATTATACGAAATATTTATTCATTCATGTACACTGAACAATCGAAAATTTAAAAATTTCCCAAGCAGCCGTTTTTTTCATACATTTTTTATTTTTATCAAACTCCCCAGCTTATCCACAACGAAAGTTGACCAAATTTTCAGTCATATCTCAAGCTCCGGTTAGTCAAACGTTCACGGAACGTAACGAAACGCACGTTGATCTTAAGAATTCGAGCGATTACCGAACAGTACGTTTGTATATGGACTTATGGTTAAGCCAGATAACGAGTGTTTTTATCAGAATTTGTGAGATATTCCTGTTAGTTTGGATCAAGAACAAATGTGAACAATTCTCCATATAATCAACAAATTGCTAAAAGTTTTCTACGTATTCAGAGAAAAATTACATAAAAACTTAATGGTGTTTTTAAAAGCTCATCCATGCTAATGTAAGACCACCTAAGTCGAGGATTTCTATCATTTGAAATCACAGAAACTTTCAAGCAGTTTTGTAGTTTCTAATTAAAAGAATTGTCGACGTAGATAGTAGACGTCTTAGCCTTATCGTCATGGAAAAATTTCATCATAAAGCCACCAGACCCAAGGCTTATCCAACCGTTACACGAGAGAAATGCAAAAGTTTCTCTACATACTGGCGTAGATTTTCCAATAACCAAAAAAGGCCAAAAAGTCGACATTTCTGATGGATTTTAAAAACTTTAAAGGCTCACTGTGCTAGAAGAGTTTCATTAAATTACATTCTACTGTGACGACGTTTAAAATCAGGAGATGTTAGGAACATTGTTTAAAAAAGATCACGGACGAAACAAGATAAGGCTGCTCAGTTCCTATTGTCACTCGATTCCTTTTTAATTTCCTCAGGCGATTGCTCCTCTACTCTACTCTCAGCTATTAACTGAATTGAGAAATTTAGAAAGGCTGTAATTAAACAACATAAATGGTGTTGCATTCCATTATGACAAAGGCAAATTCTATGTGGCTTGTAAACATTTTTAAAGACTGGGAAGTAACAAGAGAGAGCTTGGCTACGTAGTTCTGATGCACCCTCCATATAGCCTGGACTTTGCACTTTTAGATCATCATTTGTTTCAATTTCCGCAGGACTCTCTTACGTAATTTAAATCTGTTTTCCGCTCAGAAAATCCAGAATTATTTCACTGAAGCCTTTATTTCAATTATGGCAAAATGTCATCAATCAATATGGCCCATTATTGATTTAGCAAAGCTTGTTTCAGAAATAGGAAAAAGGTTTTTTTTGCAAAATTTCTAATCGAAGTTTCTCGAGAATTCAATATATTCCAAGGAACCAATCAGTCGTAATCTGCTGATGCATGTCTTATTGAAGATTGTCAAGCATTTCAGAAAATTTCATATTCAGAAATACAACCTAGTCTTTGCCTCGATTTGTAGCATGGATAAGACATGGATCCACCATTTAATACTTGAGACAAAGGAACAATCAAAGGAGGGAACTGAATTAGTTGCATTTTATCTAATGACGGCGAAGGCAGTTATATCTACCAGCGAGCCTATGGCCTCTGTTTTTTTCTGTCATAGGCGCAGTGTAATTTTTTTTAACGATTTAAAAAAATTAAACAACTCAACAGCGAATACTGTCCGACTTTTCTGGAGCAAGATATATCAAGACAATGCACCAGCAGTCTTTAGAACTTCTGAAGGTACATCTCACATACATGCATAATTGGTCAGTACAATTCTTCAGTCAGGATTACGGCCTAGCTTCTCACACCACTTACAGCTATGGACATTAAATTAGCACAAAATCCATATATAGTTTGATTGTGATTTTTTTCTCATTTATATCGTAATTAGGCCAATTGTTTTGGTCTGCAATGTTGCACGATGACATCTAACTGTTGTTTAACAAAAAATATTACTATTATCGTATAAATGTTTTGTTTTGACTGCTAATTTGTATCGGTACCTAAATTCGAGCTGGACAGTAAATTAGCACAACGTGCCTAAAAGTGTTTTAGGTACAAGTTTTGTTTGACTATTTTTATTCTTACGGTATATTCTTTTAATTTTGTGGCATTTAAAGTAATTTTTGGAAAAAACGGTACGTGGAAAAGATTGCTCTCGAAAGGAGAAGCGCATTATCGTTAACTTGTGGCATGATGGGAAAAAGCAGGCTGAAATTCCCGAAATTTCGAATTGCTTGCGAAAAATGATTTATAACATCATCATTTCCTTCAAACCAAACAAAATAATGTCGCAGAAAACAAAAATTGAAGGCCATGTGTCAAGAAAACAAACCGAAATCGTTGACCGTGCTATTGTCCGGAAGTCAAAGAAGGAGCTTTTCATGTCGTCGCGCGATATTTTGAACAAAATTAACTCCCAATTCAGATTAAATTTATCGGACAGGCTCCTATAACGACGTCTTAATCACAAAAAGCCCTTTGGACGCTCTAGCCGAGAGAAGCCACTTCTACCAAAAGAAAAATATACACAAGCGTTTAACATTTGCTCGCACATACAATTCTAAAGACCTCCCATTCTGGAAAAAAATATTTTGGAGTGATGAAACAAAGGTAAATCGTATGGGACCGAATGGTAGAGTGGTTGTTCATTGGCCAAAATGTCAGACATTTAATCCACGCTATGCTCAAAGGACCATAACGCATGTTCGAGGAAATGGTGCGGGGCGCGTTTTCAAGGCACGGTGTAAGTCCCATTGTAAAAATTAATGAAAAAATGGACTGTTATCAGTATTTGGACAATATAAAGAACAAAATGAAACCATAAGCTTTTAAATACATGCCAGTTTTATTCATATTTATGCCCCAAACACACATCTAAGCAGGCAAAGGATTGATTTTATGAAGAGCACATTCCCGTTTTAGACTGGCCGTCGCAAAGTTCTGACTTAAACTCGATTGAAAACCCCCTAGAACGATGTGAAATGTACAATTGCTCAACCAAAGTACAAAAATTTGGACGATTTGAGCATTGGAATACGGGACGCTTGGCACTCGATTCCCAAAGAACTTTTCCGAAGAACATTGTCCCGTAGATGCAACGCGGCGCTTGAAAATAGGAGCTGCTCTACTAAATATTAATCAAATAAGCTGAAAACATTAATATTTTTACTATTTATTAAAGCACATCATTTTTATTCCAGAAATTTTAATTTGTGCTATTTTACTGTCCAGCTAAAATCTGGCGTTTGATATGTTGAAGGTCTTAATGAGCAGACGACTGGCAATATCGTCAAAATTTTTGTTTCTTTTTAAAGAAGAATATGTATTTTAACTTCCTATGTTTAAATTTTTTTATGAGTAGACCTAAAATACTATAAAAAATATGATTGTTTTTATGACGAAGTTTTGTGCTAATTTAATGTCCATAGCTGTATGTTGTGTGTGTTCATTTTATACATGAAGGGGGGGGGGGGGGGGACCAACAGTTTGAAGTCGAGAGATTTTTGAGAAACTTTTTAAGGCAATTTTATTTACTCACAAATCTGCTGAGAGGAAGTCGTTGAAAAAATATTTTTTCAAATTTCGTTTGGATGTCTGACCTGGGGTTTGAACCGTGGCCTTACGTCTAATAAGCCAACACTCTACCTACTAGAGACTACGGCGACTTCACATCTTATCCATCAGATTTAGCTTCTTCGAATTATTGTCTTCTTGACAACTTTGAAATCGCTTCTTACAATCTGTCCTCCTTCTTAATTGGTCATTATAACCCTTTTGTTAGGATTACAACCTAGTTCGTCACAGCACCCATGTTTCATATGTTAATTTGATCCATAAGTGGCAGGACCCATAGCCGACGATAGATTAATGAGAAAATGTTCATGCCTTAGAAGACTGCTGAGACGAAGTCACCGAAGAAATATTTTCTCATTCTTTGTTTTGTAATGATTACGACATGTTTGAGCTGGGGTTTGAACGACGACCTCATGTCTAATAAGCCAGCACGCTATCTACTAGACTACGGCGACTAGAAACTGTAAACAACTTCTCCAGATTATTCCATCGTTCGTTAGTCGCCGTGGTCTAGTAGATAGCGTGCTGGCTTATTAAACGTAAAAGACCGGGTTCGAACCCCAGGCCAGACATTAAAAACAAAATTTGAAAAAATATTTCTTCAACGACTTCCTCTCAGCAGATTTCTGGCAAAAACTCTGAGAGTAAAGAAACCTGCCATGAAAAAGTTTCTCAAAATCTGTCGTTCGGAGTCGATTTTAAACTGTAGTTGCCGCCACTCAAGTATAAAATTAAGACACACAACATTAGTAGTGTGAGAAGCTAGGCCGTAATCCTGACTGAAGGGTTGTAATGGTCAATTATGTATGTATGTATGTCGTCAGCAATTTTACATTATTCCCTGTGGTCTTTGAACGATATTTTCTTGTGAATCCCTAGGGATTCCAATTTAAGGCTTGTTGCCTTATTTCCTCGATTGTGTACATTCATTTTCATTTGATCCCCTTTAAAATGATAGGAAGCGTCCCTTGGCAACTAAAATTTCAAGGCATTTCCCTGCTCTAGAGAGTAGAACTGACAGTTCAGTACAGTTACGAATATGATGGAGACTTCTAAAATATTTCGCAGACGAAAGAACGCTCTCTTATCAACTCTAGCTTGAAGTCTGATTAAGCTGTGCTTATTATACTGCTCAAACCAATTTAAGATATTTTGTTGGCATCAAGAAAAGAATGCGACCCAAAAGGACGAAAAACTTCACTTTAGTACTTTAATCGTTAACACTGTACTACTGTAGATGCTGTAATGTAATGCAGGGTGTTGGCTTTCTAGACGGGAGCTCCTTAGTTCAAACATTTTGAAAAAAAAAAATATTTCTTTCGACGTCCCTGTGTCAACAGCTCTGACAGTAACTAATTGCCATGAAAATCCTTCTCAAATCAGTAACCTTCACAATTGTTTTTTGAACTGGTGTCTTATTCCCTTAACGTATAAACAATTTCCAAGTGATTAAGTGTAGTTTGAATTTTTAGAATCGTTTTAAAAATCCAATCCGTAACACGAACAAAAAGGGTTGCAATGTCTGCATGCATGTACTCCTGCATTCCATTTGATTTTAATTGCAACATTTTTCTTCATCTTTCCAATCAAATCGTTTTGTAATTGAATTCATTTTTTAATTACAGAAATAATTGCGCAAAAAGTATTCTTTTCAATTCAATAAAAACACTGCTCAGTCAACATCATCCACCCACCACCACCACCACCACCACCAGTGTTGCCAATCACTACCATTGTTTGAGCGCACCCTTCCAACTGCATGCAGAATAAATTCTTCTTTCTCCCTTTAAACACACTTCACTTCCTTCCTTCTCATTTACGTTGTTATCCTTGCTGGGCCATCTTTATTGAGAATTTTTATCGTGAGGTTGTGATACATGGAATGCGTTCTTTTTAATGAGAATTCTGTACCTAATTTCTGATTTCTTTATTCTTTATTTTGGTGAGAAATTTGTTGTTTTCATTTAAAATTAAGCAGGAATTCTTAATTTCAGTGAAGAATTGTTGTAAAGTTTCCTCAAATGAAATGTGAAACGTTCTATCCGCTACAATTGCCAACCTTCCAAAAATCGGGCAAGAAAATTTCTTAGAATTTTGGAAATTTTGTTGTTGCCTTAAAGCCAGAATATAATCCAATGCTCTCTAATCTAAAGTCACCACAATCTGCAGGGCTTGGTAACAGGCTAAGGTGTAGACGGTAGAGATAAGTGGATTTTTACGTGTAGACAAGCAGCCCTAAAAGCCTTGGATGATGTTTTCACAACGTTCTGTCAAGAAAACATAGTCGCTGGGCGGTTAGCTAATGAAGATCTTATGATTATCCGTCCTTAGATTAAAAGACGGACTCTCTAACTTATCTAACCAGAGATTAAATAAGCCGTGTGTTATTATATGTCGCCGTAGTCTAGTAGATAGTGTGTTCGCTTATTAGACGTAAAGCCCGGGTTAGAGCTCCAGGTCAGACATCAAAACGAACATATGAAAAACAATATTTTTCTTCGGCGACTTCCTCTCGACGTTAAACTGTAGGTCCCGCCACACACGTATAAGATTCAGACACACAACATGAGTGGTGTGAGAAGCTAGGCCCTAATCCTGACTGAAGGGTTGTAATGGCCAATTATGTATGTATGTATGTATCATATGTCAATATTCTATTCGGGTATGCAACATGAAACCTTTGGCGACTCCAAAGTAAATCTGGCTATTGCGTTAATACTTTGTAGTGTTCAATCAAAGATGACACAGCATGAGAAATCAAGTACTTTCGCCTCTTCATATTCATAGCAAGAGCTGGGCACTCTCCTCTACCCTTCCTAAGACCCACTGTTCCTGCAGAAATCATATGAAGAAATGCTAAGTCCACTCATGGCCACATCTTCCAATATCACCGTGGCCTGTGCAAGCAACAAAAGAAGGGCCCGTATACATGAAGTAGAAGCCCGCCGTCTCCCCCTCCTAAGACCCAAGTTCCTGTAGAAATCATACGAAAGAATGCCAAATGCAAGCAAGTCTCCCAATAGCACCGTAAACTGCGAGGACAGCAGTGGTGCAATCGATTGCCAAGCAATTTAAAGACAGAAATGTGTTGGTCTTCTCATCCATATCAGTCCAGCAGAGACTAGTAGTATTACACGTACTTTCTAATGTGGCACCCTTTTGCTGTAACTACCTACCGCGGACTTTATTGTCTTGAATTACACTTCAAAAATGTGGTTATTGTACGATTATGCCGATCTGAATTGGCGGTAATGGTTCTTCTAGGGCAAGCGTTAAAAAAATACGTCCCCATAACATCTTCAGATTATAATGCCCACCAAACAGTCACATTTGCATGATGCAGTGGCTTTTTTTAAATAAATTCTAGGTTATGTAACCTCCTTATGTGACAGATTTGCTTGGGCTTCATTGCTAAATAACATCAGCATTGAAAATCCTGTTGCTGTAGCACTCTATTAGTATATCTACGGCGTTGTAAATGGTCAGCCGGACTTAAGGTGGATGCAGATGCAAATTCAAATTACAGCCACAATGAGTCGTCAGATGGGCTGAATTGTTGAGAAGGATGTAAAATCATAAATTCTGCATTTGGAGCGCACTTTTTCAACACATCCCTGGTCAAATATGTGACCCATCAGTATCTTAAATTTTTCTTTTTTTAATCTTTTTAATTCCTTGCATATTACACAGATTAGGGCGATCATAAACACTTCTGTAATGGACAAAAATCGGTTACCTCTTTTTTAGTTCAAGTTTTAACCTTTTTTCACGCATTCTTCGGTTATTGAACGATTTATATTCGTAAAAGAAAGAAAGTTTTCACCAAATCGCTTGCTATTCTATTTACATATGTAATGTGCATGAATAATAATACTGGGAGAGAAAGAAATTTCATTTAAAAAAACAAAAATAACAACAATGTTTACGTTGGTCAAAATTTCACATCAAAAAAGTATTTTCTTTCTCTCGACTTCTCGTCTACACAGTCTGCGTATTTTTCATTATTTAGCACAACATTACGTATGTATGTATGTACTATGTGCATGCATTATTGAATATGTATGCAAGCATATTGGTTTTTATTTGTAAATAACTGAGAGTGGCTGTGTGTGTATGTATATGTGTGAGTTTATGCAAATTTATCCACAATAGTGTATAATAAATAAAGAAAGAAAAAAGCTTTTACCCTACATGTACAAGTAAATGGTTGAGGACATTGTGATGTATGAGCTTGCCTTATAAGCATTTGATCACTTCATACTTAAATCTTCCACACACACACCCACACAAGCAATAGATAGATAAAAAATTACACCTTGTGACTTACGAGAGTAAAGAAAAAAAATCCAAATTTCTTAACAGTATGTGGCTTTTATTTTTAACATCGTTTTTGTTTACAATTAAAACGAACAAAAAAAAAAGAGTTGTAAGGCATTGAATACAAACAAATAAAGCAACAAAAAAAAACAAAACAAATTCCAACAATAGCTGCTGCTTGGCTAATGCAGATATTAAAAACTCATCACACATTCATAACACAAGAGTAGTGTTGCTTTTGTTAACGTATGAAACTTATGAAGAAAAAAACCCTCTACCAACCTGCGCAATACTTCATACAAGTGGTATGAAGGCTCGAGTATTGCTGATAAGTTATAGAGTACATGAGTGTTTGTAAGCTCGTATGTTGGCATTCTTTTTTTTCTTCTTCTTCTTTATTAAGTGTAGACGAGACGATGTTGGTGTTTTGCTTGCATTAAATCGTGTCGTCGTGTACTTTCGTACATTTGGTATTTCATAACCAACAACAAAGCAAAAAACAAAAAAAAAGGACTGACTGTTGTTACCACCCACACTCAACTACACGGTGATGCGATAATATACATATATAAATGTGTGTGTGCTTAAGAGTGCTGGAGTATTTGGTATTGGGAGAGAGAGAGAGTAATGTGCAGGCCATGAATTTTCACTACGTTTTTTTTTTGCAATATTTGTTGCTTTTTTTATTCATTTTGTATTTACATAAACAAAAACAATAAAATGTAAACAATGGCATGCAATACATACATACATACATATTTGTAATATTTTAAAGTGCACAACAATACATTTTTGTTGTTGTTTTTGTTTTTGTTTATTCTGACATAATTTTTTATATCGAAATGAGCAAAAAATTTCTGAATTTTAAATATGAAAGAGCATAACATAGAGAGAGAGAGAAAGAGAAAGGTAGAGAAATTATTTATCAAAATACATGAGCTGTTGTATGTGTGTAATGTTTATTAAAGGATTATAATTAAGCCTCTTTTAAATACTTTAATGTCACGTGTTTAAACAACAACACACATGCACTTCACTTCAGCTATTATGGCGTGTGTTTTGATGCAACCAAAAATGCAGGCAAATTGTTTCCGAGATTAACGGTAAATTCTTTAATTGTCTTTCAACTGTAATTTTGTTCCTTTTGTACTGCAAGTATTACCGTGTTTTGTAAACATTAAATAATAAAAATAAAAACCAATTTATTGCAACTGTGGTTTGGAAATACATTGATTGCCATGGCAACCAATGTTGCTGGCAGATGACAATAAAAATGCTTCTTGAGATGGGGAGACTACATGTGGCAAATATTTGATGGATTCATGCTAATTAATAGAAAAAAATAGAAAAAATATGAATTTTTCGATATTTGTATAGAAAATGTTAATTCCTCTTTCCATAAAATACAGGATGACCACTGGTGGTAAGCGTTACAAGCTGTGTTTTGTTTTGAGAATTAAAATCGAATGCGATGCTATTTTGAAATTATTAAACGCTTTCAGTCATTTAGAAATATTGTTGTGGTTTACAGTTATTGACTGAGTATCGCTAGTAAGATACAGTCTTAAAAGGTATTTTGTTCCGGTAATGCTCTGAGTTGGCGGCAATAGGCCGCTCTACATGTTTATTTACAGTTTAATTAACGCATTGCAATACGACAATGGGATTCCGAAAAAATTTACAGAAGGAGGCACTCAAAGCCGCGATGGAGAGGTAACATTCATAACAACCTTTCGATGGTAGTTGTAAGAAATTAGAGAAAATCTCCGCAAGATTGAAGCGCATGGATTTCCATCTTATACTCAGCATATATTCCAACCAGAGATCAGCAATGATGAGTAGAATCGAATCATACTCGTAATTTCTAATACTTATACGCATTCATACTTATTTTAATAACATGGCACCTCTACTTACATATATTTAAAGTTTGAAGTACTCATCATATTCACACTTAATAACATGTATGATGTTGTTGATTTCGACTCGCCTTTACTCAACATTTACGCGAAACACAAAATAAGTATGATTCGCGTACGAACACTACAATACTCACTAGACGGTTGTGTGTTTGCTTTGCTTGCTATCTTTGTCTTTTCTTCCTTCTTTTTTTGCAAATGCAACAACAACTAATAATTGATGAATGATTCGAATCACTCGAATAATTTATGAGTATTATTAGTATTTTTCTAAATTTATGAAATGAGTAGGCTTATGAATCAAACATATTTCCAATGTTATGCGTTGTACGCATACTCATTGCAACCTGTACTTATAAATCAACGTTGTAGTGATTACGAATGAATCAGAGTACATAGTTAAATTTCAATACTGTTGACTCACTCATACGCAAAATTTCATAAGTACTTATGAGTAGCGAAAAAACGATTCATTGCTAATCTCTGATTCCAAGTAATCAATGTGGGAAAATATTTTAAATTTGTTCAATAAAAAAATGACTGAGAATTTTCATTTTAAGTTGCCCTAACTTTTCGTTTCAGGTTTTCAATTGTCAGACAGGGAGAGAAATAAGGTTCAGTAGTCTCTCCTTTTCTTCATTGTCATTACTGTTTCAGTACAATCTTCTGTGAGGATATACCGGGTAATGTGATATTTGTTTCAACTGCTCTGAGGTACTTCATAACACTTTTGTGTTTATCTCGTACGAAGTACGGCTCGAATGTGAAATATAAATACTTTGTCCCCCCTGTACAAGGAGAATGGAAGGCTTTTTATTTTCTTTCAGCTTCTTTCCAGTTCGGCTTCTTCCCCAATATCCTCAACCCATTCGTATATGAGTATGGTACCTCTAATACAATAAAAATTACCATATGATTATCGCCTTCAGAGGCACTCAGTATCCTTAGACAATTTTCGATGTGGTAGGATATAATGGCCGGTTTACTGTCAGTAGATACGGGTACATTTCTATCCAATATTACTCTTGATACTGAATTCTGAAATTGACTTTATAGCCTCAATTATGATATCGTGAGGGACATTCAAAGATTTAATTTAATTTGATCTTGGATTATGTTCTACGGAAGGTACATATAGGACATTTGACTATAGAGTGTACCAAGCAGGGACAACGAATTGACAGTGTTTTCTGTGTTATTCCTTTAAGCCTTAATTCATTTACCACAGTCCCTAACCTATAACAAATTGCTTGTGGTATATTGTTGCTGAATTATTTAATGAAGATACACATTGTCCAACATAGGTATTTTATATTTTAGAATTTTATTTACGGCGTAAATGACAGACAGGACGTTTTAGAATTGATTTCTGCAAGCTCAGATTAAATTTTCCCTGAGTCCTGAACCATATAAGTTCCATATATCTGGGTATCGACTAATATCTCCATTTGGTATCCACAGAGGCTTTGCTAAGCGTGTACATTCACAACGAAATTGTGCACCAATGTTATACAGCAAACATTGGGCGCGTTTGATGCAGAATTTAACTGTATAAGGCTTAACTTCAATATCGTGGTATATCTTCCGAGTTTCAGCTTAATATTTAGAAGCCCAGAGAAGCGAAGGAAAGTTGATTATATTTTTAGTTCACTGCTGTTTCCGATTTAATGTCTAGAATCCTTCAGGGGTGTTCGACCAAGGAAATTGTTGTTGCTTATGACTTAAATACATTAAGACATAACTCTAGAAGGATCATACGTTAAATAGCGAATGAACTAACTCACATTATCGCGTGTTGAAGCTTATTTAAACCCTGAAGGTTCTTGCACCTCTCGAGGATTTGGTTCATCGCACCATTTCTGCCTGCCTTCTTTTCATTTTCGAGACTTCAAGTTTCAATCGATGCTTTTGTTGATGGTATAATGTTGAGAAGACTAAGAAACTCTGGTGGTTCGTAGTGAACGATATGAATTTGTTAGAAGTCGCATTATAAAACATTTGGGGGGGACCCTTACAATCTCTTAAAATATGTTTAAATTATAATCAAATTGAATGAATCTATAAATATTGTCTCGTGTTAAGTCTTTCTTGAAAGAGAAAAATTTAATCCCCATCTCTTCATGGTTTTGATCAAAAACGAATGATTCGAAAACTTATACTCGGCATAAATGTACGTTGTGCGGTGTTTTTGAAAAGAAGATGACTCAATGAATTACGCTGCATATGTTGATTATGGTTTTCTTTTTATATTTCTGTTATACTTGTGACGAATAGTATTTTAGATTCAACGTTTAATTTGCAGTCATATTAGCAGTTTCAATTGTGTTTTCCAGACATAAAGTTCAAAGTGTGCAGTTTTAAGCTCCGTTTAACTAATTTAGACTCTGAATAAAAAATTAAATTAATAAAAGAAATTAACGATGCCCAATAGGCCATTATCTGGGATTCTGTTATGTCAATAAACGAGAACGCTTTTAATGAAGGGAAAAAGCTCAGAAGGGGGAAAATCCAATTGCCATTGTAAACGTAACCATGGGCACATGGCTATAAGGCCGAAATTGAAACCCATCAGCCTATGGATATAAAAGAGAAAATGATTCATTCACTGTGTACTTTTTGTTGCAGAAACATAGTCGCTTAAAAGTTTTTACCAGAATATTCGGTAAAGGTTTAAGGAATACAAAAATATGTCCGCAAATTTATTTATGATGGCACTGAAGAACATTTAAAAATATTATCACAAGTGACATCTTGAATAATACAGGATTCTTGAGAAATTCGGTTACAATTTTAATATAAAATGCAACAAATTTTTCTTATGTAGCAAAAGAGCTTCATTGAAACTAATTGGCGAGGTTTTAATTGATAACATTATGCCATGTTTTGGCAAATCTTATGTCAATATTCTCTCAGTGTAGAACTTTTGGGTTTTCTCAGTAGAAACTGGTTCCAAATGCGCTATGCAGGTCTGTAAGGAATTTAAAATCTTAAGAGGGTGCCTCTATTTCATTTTGTTTTAGCAGTAGGTCACTAATGGAAACTCGTTGCTTGACAATTATCTGGATAATGAATGCCTAGTTCCCCCTGTTTATATAGCTACCGATTTTTCTTAACTTTTTTTCATGACTTGATTGACGTTTTTGAGTGATTAAACGGTCACAGCAAATTGCAACTGTTCACTCCTGGTTTCGCGGTACAGCATTATCTCTGTAAACTATTTATTAAACTGCAATGCATTCTTATCTTTCTGTGATAGAACAGGACATAGCTTGTCACCTGAATAATGGCTTCTAAGGAAGTGGAGCTTTAAATGTCGCTTTCAGAACATGTGACATTTATTGCATTTTGAAGCTATTTGCCGGGAAGGTTAGGTTAGGTTTGAGGACGTGTACTTGTCAACTGTGACAAGTACAGTACCCGTAGGCCGAATTGACCCATTGTACAACGTCCTAGCTTCTCACACCACTCGTGTTGTGTGTGTTAATTTTATACATGAGTAGCGGGACCTACAGTTTAAAGTCGACTCCGAACGACAGATTTTTGAGAAGCTTTTCATGGCAATTGCCGGGAATTTTTGACTGAATTTTCTTGAGAGCCTTGCCATTTGGATAGAAAAATTCAATAATTCCTTGAATGAATACCCAATTGATATGATAAGGATCCCCGGTCAGACATCAAAACGAAATTTAAAAAAATATTTCTTCGGCGACTTCCTCTCAGCAGATTTCTGGCAAAAACTCTGAGAGTAAACCTGCCATAAAAAAGTTTCTCAAAAATCTGTTGCTCGGAGTCGACGTTAAATTGTAGGTCCCTATACTCACAACATGAGTGGTGTGAGAAGCTAGGCCGTAATCCTGACTGAAGGGTTGTAATGGCCAATTATGTATGTATGATAATGATTTGATTCAAGGCCTTTAACCGATAATGATTTTAAAACAGGATTCAAAAAATCTGTTCCACAATTTAGTGGACAATAAATTTGAACGGTATTAGGCATGTATTGTATATTAGGCAGTGAGTTATCCTTACTAGTATTGACCTCCTCGCTGCATTTCGTTAAAGCCTCAAAGTTGGAGAGACCTTATAGGAACATTCTGTACAGGTCGAAGGTCGCAATACTTTTAACCCTTTCCTGGACGAAAGCTGTGATTGACTTTTTCCAATACATATTTTATTTATTTTTCTTTGTCTTTTTTTTATTTTCCGTTATATTTGATGTGATTTTAGGAAAATCTCCGATTTTTCTTGCAACAGATAAGAAAAAAACGCTTGAAAAATTGAAGAAAAAAAAACAGAAACTTTTCTGTTTCTTCACTGTGTTTGGTGTTCAAACAACTCAGCAAACAACACAACACAACCCATCCATCCATCCCGCATTGTCTGCTACCCGACATACTGTTTCTATTACGAAGGCACAAGCAAACAAACAAACAGACAAACAGAGTGGGAGAGGGAGAGTAAGAGATAAGAGGAGAGAGAGATAAAGTTTAACAAAATTCTGTTTAAAGTTCATTGAATCTCTGCACTGATACACAGACACAAAGGATTTCTTTAGATGGCAACTACGTATTACGACAGACACTACATTTCCAAAAAAAAAAACAAAAACTTCGGTCCACCATTTAAGTCTGAAAAGTTTTTGAAACGAAAATGAAAAAAAAGTGAAATTAAAGAGGGGTAACGGTGTTAGTAAATACATAGCAGTAAACTAACGCTTACACAAGCTATTGTTATATGTACATACGGTGTACGTACATAAGTATGTATATACGTTGGCAAACAAAGAACAAAATGTTTCATGAAACAAGGTTTTAAAACTGAAATGAAATTTTCCATTGTACTACACAAACACATACACACATATGTACGCACATAGGATTATTACTTCGTAAAAGTCATTTACTTAAATTGTATATAAACGCTCTTGAATGCATGCAACAACAACAACAACAAAAGAATTTGTAAATAAAAGCCAGAGACCCAACTGCATGATATGCTTAGCAAAAGCAACAAAACAAAAAAAAAGGAAAAATATTGCATAGCCATGTGAACAATACTACATACTAAATGAGAACAAACAAAAGCAACAAAAATTTAGCAACACTATATATATAAATGCAAAGAAAGAGAGAGAGAGAGAGAGTGATACTCAAAACCAGCCATATAAACGAATATATACAATGTATGTATATAACTACTGTCAGTCAGTTAGTCAAACAGGCCAAATAACAAATCAAACATTTTAGTATTAAAACAACAGCGAATACAAACGGTCGTTTACAAAGTCGGCAAAGTATACGAAACGCACGCAACATTTCAACAGAACACATGCACATACACTCTCATATGAAATATAAAAGCAAAAGCAAGCATTGTGTTGTAAAAATAGTATTGAGAACATAAGGGAAAAACAATTCGCCTTAAAAATAAGTAAACACCACTCAATGGTGGTAAACAAAAATTGAGTTGGCATTGCAACGACAACGAAAAGAACAACAGAGAAAGAGAGAGTGAGTGTGAGAATTAACGTATACGGTGATGTTAAAACGTGTTGGATTATTAAATAAAACTGCGTCTACCAGTAAGAGTAAACGGTTAAGCAATATATTTTTTTGATTCGAGTGTAAAAAGCCAATCACTCGCAAAGAGTAAAAACTTGTGCTCATTTATTTTGAGATAAACTGTTTATATACTACCAGAAGCAATAAATGTATATACATTTATAAGCAAAAAGTATATAGAAATGTATACTAATAAATAAAGTAAATAAACGCAAGCAGAGCAGCGCAGAGCATAGCATATGTATATATGCGTTGTTAAATAAACTCAGTATTTAAGAAACAACATTTCAACGCGGAACGTTGAAACGAAAGGATGTAAAAGCGGAATATTTTTTTAGATTTTAAATTAAAAAAGATTGCATTATATTAAGAAATTGTAAAAAAAAGGTGTTTTAAAAATTGTAAACAAATTAATACAAAAACAACAAATTATTTTGAAATAATTAAATAAAAAAAACCAAATAATTATTAAAAGCATTCGAAAAAAAACGCATCTTTAAATAAAACCTCTTGACGCTTTGGGGGTTAAAGAAAGAGCTCTGAAGTGTAGTGCGTTTCTAAAAATTGAAAATAAATTGTGAACCATACATATACATACATAAGTGTGTGTAAGCTGAGTGATTGCTTATATAGTGATAGAGGGAGAGTGAATGAGTGAGTGAGTAAAAATGAAGTTGGATATCTAACGAAATATCATTGAAAACAAAATATATGATAAAACCTATAAAACACAGCCAAAGAAATCTAGAGATGAGTGCTGCAGTGTATGCATGTGTGTAAGATATATGTATGCATGCGTTGTAAAAAAGAAATAAAAAATAAAGCAGTGAAACATAAAACAAATAACGACAAATAAAATACCAAAAAAGTTAAAAAGAAGTTGTAAAATTAAGAAATAAAAAAAAGAAGAAAACAAAAGAGAAAATATCTTAAAAAAGATTTAATTAATATAAGTATATAACTCTCTCTCAATCTGAGAGAGAAAAATAAGATAAATTTTATTGTGAAAGTTTGTTGTAATTTGAAATAAAAAAACAACGAATTAAATTTAATAAAAATCAAACCAAATTGGATTACTTGGATTAACAATTAAAATATATTCTCACCCCAAATGGATTATAAACCTAATATAATGGATTATTTATTATTTATTCAATTACAATAAATGGTATGTTTTTTTTGTTTATGTTTAATTTTATGAAAAATTTCTCTAATTTTTTTCACAATGATTTTCTGTATGAAATCTTTAATCTTTTCATCTTTTTTTTCTTTTCTTTGTAATGTACCTATGCTCTGTTGTGTTGCTGCTTCATTATTTATTGTTATTTTCTTTCTTTCTTTTGCTTTTAATTTTTCTATGGCTTTGTTATTCCTAAATAATTCACCACACACACCACCACCACCATCATTGAATATTTTCCAGCTGTTAGTTTTTATTTTATTTTATCACTACAAAAATATTTCTTTCTACAAAATTCTCTCTCTTTTATTCTTTTATTTTATTATTCTCTTTTGCTCTCTCTAATTCAACAACATTTAATATATTTATGTTCGCTCTTTGCCACTCTTAAATTGTTGTTTTCATATTCACCAAAACAACACAAACGCAAACACAAAACCAAAGAGTTGCCATTAATTTTATATAAATTTTGGAGGGAAAATGCATTTTAATAAGGGTGTCTGTCTCTTTTCTTTTTTAAATAAAATTCGTCGTAGTTTTTATATGTATTTTGTCTTAGAAGAAGAAAATTGCGAAACAAACCTAAGATATCTTTTTGAATAGCTTTATTCGTTTTAATATCTTAAAGCTTAGTGAGTTTTATTTTGGAAAATAGCTTTTACGTAGAGATGCTTCCCAAAAGATTTCAAATTGAATTTAATTTTATCACATACAAGCTAAAATAATGAGGTTTACGATAGAAGGATAAAGAACTCGCGGCAAAAACAAAAACTTCTTTCAAGTAGTTTAGATTGTTGACATTTACTTACTTAATTACCTATTACAATGCTTTTAGCTAGGATTACAACCTAGTTTCTCACACCACCAAAAGTCTGAGTGTGAATTTTTTAACCCATGAGTGGAGGAAATACATACATACATACATAATTGGCCATTACAACCCTTCAGTCAGTATTACGGCCTACCTTCTCACACCACTCATGTTGTGCGTGTTCATTTTATACATGAGTGGTGGCACCTACAGTTTACGTCGACTCCGAACGACAGATTTTTGAGAAACTTTTTCATGGCAGGTTTATTTACTCTGAGAGTTTTTGCCAGAAATCTGCTGTGAGGAAGTTGCCGAAGAAATATTTTTTTTTTGTGTTTCGTTTTTGATGTCTGACCTGGTATACGAACCTGGGCTTTACGTCTAATAAGCGAACACACTACTAGCGACTAGGCGGAACCTACAGTTTAACGTCGATTCTGAACGACAGAGTTTTTGCCAGATGACAGCTGAGAAGAAAAGTCGAAGAAATGTTTTTCTTTTTTATATTTCGTTTTTGTTTAAAATTGTTGGACTTGGGGTTTGAACCCAAGTTTTACGTCTTATAAGCCAACACTCTACCTGCAGGACTACGGCGACTTCGAATGATACTTTCGAATGGAAGTTATGTTTGCCTAAGCAAATCCCCAGTTGGCTTTCAATGAACATAATCTCGATTGGACGATCGGCGCTAATATGCACAATGGACTCAAAGTTCATAACAACATTTACTTTATAGCGCTTTCTAGGATGGTAAAGATTGCCATCTGACGTTGCTTAAAAACGGCTCCCACTATGTAACTGTTACTGCTGGGGTTTCCTACGATTTGGACGTTATAATCTATTGGTTTCGACAGAGGTTAACTTTAAAATTACTGATATTTTCCCAACATGTCCAACATTGGAAACTGGCGTGCTCGACTTTGTACCGAAGAACTTAAACCACAATTTTTACAGTTTTTCCAAGTGTGGTTTTCAAGGATTAATCACTTTAAAGGTTGATTTTATGACTATCCTCCCAAAAAGATGGGATAGACACATTTTGATAATACGGTCGCCCATTCTCCTTTGTTCTGGAATCAACCACAGACTCAGCAGCCACTTAGGCGCCTTTCTAAACAAATGAGGGAGATCGGCTGCATAGATTCAGACTTCTATATTTTCCGACATAGCTCTGGGTATGTACCTAGCAGCTGAAGAACACTTGCCTCCTCTTTTTCCTCATGTTTACAGCTCCTGCAGTACTAGTTTGCCAGAAATCCAAGACCAATGTGTCTCCTATGAGTGCTCCTTTAGAATTTAAGTAGACTTTTCGTGCATCCGTCATCCATACTTGGTCATATTTGCAAAAGTGTTTCCAGAGCAGAGAACTCACCGAAGGGTTTGATGGTAGAGCTGTTTTGGTCAATCCATTTCCTAAGTTGTTTCCTAGAATTCCACGTTCTCGTTGTATTCATATGATATGAATGTCGCATCGTTCGGCCATCGTTTAAGAGGTTTGTAGCAACGGTACACCACCTTAGAGGTAGGCCGTCTGGCTATCAGAAAGTAATCCAATATACTTCCTAAAGATATTTTTATTTTTTTCATACCCGCTTGGAAGACGCTGCAGTAGTTCGGTAGCTTTAGTGTGTGTGCTATGGCTGACTATGGCTCCATAAAGATACATCCAGCCACAGTTCCATTTAGTCTCGAACTGTTCATGAAAATCTGAATGAAGTTGTTCACGACTTTTAATCTAAGTACGGTTAAATTTCGGCCAGTAGAAGGAGACAACCTAGCATATCTTATAGTTAGCAATGCTTTGTGTAAATTTCTGTCATATTTAATGTTTTTAATTGAAATAGACTTATTTCTTTAAAGAAATCCATGCTGGATCAATTGATTTCATTTAATTTTCTTATGTTTCCTGAAGAGTTGTAAGTTTTAGGGCGTTTTTCATATCCTTTTTGGGAATAAATTAAAATCGAAATGGCAACAATACATGGCAAAGGCAATTATGTTTTAAGCAATTCCTTTAAAATATTTAAAAAATGGATTTTAAAACACGAAAAACAATTATTTTTAATCCCCCCTTTTATTTAGTGTTTGCTCATCCTCTTCTACTCTTTCTCTATCCTTTTAAATCTTTTATTCTAAAAATTATTTCCTTTTATTTACAACTCCATTAACAGATTCTCTAACAAAAAAACATACAAAATTAAATTTCAGCTTTTCAGAACGACGAACAGCAACAACAACAAAAAAAGAGGCAAAAATATCGTATTACTTTTGGTACAAATAAATAAACAACAAAGGGGGCCAGAGAGAAACGCCAAAACTAAATGCATGAAGCGAATAGCAAGACAAAGCGAAGATAGAAGAAAACGAAACACAAAATTATGTCCCCGGTACCGGTACCTGTGACAAATTCTTCGGTTACTGGCATACAAAAACACTCGACAACAACCACTACAACAACATTTGCTGTTTCAACATTGACAAACATGGCGAATTCTAATGCCGTTAACAACAAACAGCAAATGGAACAGAATAACAACAACAACAACAGCAATAACACAAGCAATACAAATATTGGCAAGAAGCAAACAACGAAAGCAGCACAAGATTTGAAAGCAACAGCAACAACAACACATGAAAAGCAAATTAAAGAAATGCCAGCAACAGCAGCCAACACCACAACTTTAAGCTGCTCTGCCGCCACCACAACAGCTTCAAAAACACTAACAACCACAGCGGCAGCTTCCTCAACAACAACATTGCCCGCCGCTAAGAATGTTACAAATACCAGCACTTCGGCCACAACCTCACATTGTGACAGCAGCAGCATTAGCAGTAGCAGCAGTAGTAGTGTAAGCATAAGCGATTGCCAACAATCTTGTGATGCGATCATCAAAACCGAATTGGAGTCCCTTGACTCGGCCAGCGATAATGCTGCTGAAACCATGGATGATGATTTGGCGGATTCCAATGATTTACAATTGGCCGCCATGCGTCAAAGGCCCATCACATTAAGTTCCGTTAATCCGCATATCATTTGCAGCCTATGCTTTGGCTATTTGATTGATGCCACCACCATAGTGGAGTGTCTGCATTCCTGTAAGTATTCCCACTGTTTTGTTTGCGTTTTCTTTTTATTAATTTTATATTATAAGAGACTCAAGATAATTTGAAATTGGCACAAGGACATGCATATGTATGTATGTATATGCAGCACCCTGTAATTTGTTAGTTTTTGCAACCTTGCAACAATATTTGAAGGTTATGTAAGGAATTCTTTCAATTTGTAAATTAAAGGACTATTTAAGATGAATATAAGAAAATATGACAACGTAAACGTTAAGCTGGAAAATCGTTTACGTTACAAAGCATCTTATAATCTGATTTTAAAGCTTTATTCCACATTTGATATGCCTTAAGTGAACGAATAAGAAACCACGAGAGGTGGTAGCAATGTTTCAAGCAGAAACTAACCTCCAATTTTGCTTTATTTCAAATGTATTGAGTGCTACACCGGTTAAAAATTCTTCCAAGTATGATGGAACTAAAGGTCACGACTTAATTTGTAGAAATTTGAAGTTGTATGCTCCTTTAGGAGAAATGACGTCATGCAATGTGTTTTTTCTATTGATCGATGCCAGCAGCTTTATTTTAGTTGTTGTGTAAACCTGACAAGCAAGTTAAAAACTACTTCTTTTTTTAACTGGAAACCCTGTAGTAATCTTTAGTTCCATTACTCTGTGGACTTCAGACATGTATTAAATGGTCTGCATTCGAAAAATTTGGAATATTTCTTTAAGAAAATTTTAAACCTATGGAGACCATACTTTTTATGAAATAAATTCTCCTTAGGATCATTATTACAACTTGCCGTTAAAGTTGGCTTTAGTCAAAGATAATTTAGCTAAAGTGAAATTTAAAGTCACCTTTAACTTTAAAGGTAACTTTAGCTAAAGTGAACTTTAAAGTCACCTTTATCTACAGATAAAATAAAGTTAACTTGTTCAAAAATATGGCAGTGCCGGAGCAATGTCGATAAACAATTTTTTTTTAACGCAGTGGCAACGAAGGGCATCTCTTTTTGTTGTTGTATTTGCTCATTTTGTTTAAATTTGAAGTTGCCATATTGAAAATATTATATAATATGACAAGTTCTAACATAAACTTAACATTAAAAGTTAGAGGTAGGATAATCCTCCCTTTAGCTTAACGTTCACTTCTATCTTATTGGGCACTCATAATAATGAAAAACAATTTATCTGCCCGTTAAAATCATCCCTTTAGTTAACGGCAAGTTATAATAATGGCCTTTAAACTTGCAAAAGGCCTTCTATTTTTTTTCTAAAACGCCTCGATATTACAAAACCTTGTGAAATCATCTCTTAATTAATAAACACTTGAATTAAATTATTTTTAAATTAAATTTTAATCTCATTTCATTTTATTTTTCATTACAGTTTGCCATAGTTGTCTAATTAAACACCTGAGAACGGAACAGTATTGTCCCCGTTGTGAAATGATGATTAATACAGCGAAACCGAATATCAAGTGAGTAACCCTGTCAATCAAAAACAAAAAACATAAACATTTTCACATGTTCTCGTCATTCATTCATCATTGTTGTTATATGAATGGGTATATACGATAATCATTAATAATAATAATAATAACAACAACAAACATAAACCAGCCCCAACCACACAAATACTACTGTTGTTGCTATCAAACAGACTTAATAAAATATAGTCGGCAATTTGCCGACGGCATTTTAACAGAGAAATCAAAACAAAAATATGATGCACAGCAATTTCTTTCGAATATTTCTTCTAATGGAGGTTTTAGTCTTTATTTTTTTTTTCTTCTTCTTCTCTTCTTAAAATTTAATAAAAATTATTTTAATGAAAATAACAACGTACAAATGACGATACAACAACACTCTCCTCATCATGCATAACCTTAAAGAAAATATAACCCAACAAACCAACGAAAACACACGAGACACATTAAAGCCTCTTTTAAATGTTAAAATAAATACAAGAAAATAATGCAACAAACAAATGTGTGTGCTGATTAGCAAGGCAAACTTACTTTAAACCAATTTATGTGTGTCTTAATTTAAAACTGCGTTGAACCAGGCATAAGTGTTGTTTGGGATGAAAATTATGTTTCATTTTTTTTTTTCGTTTTCTAAGGCAAAATGCAAACAGCCGTGCTAAGTAATGAGCCTTATAATAATAATAAAACATCTGCGTCAACATTTCATTACACTTTTTTTCGTCTATCAGCAAACTAACAAGTCAGAAACACACATACATACATACGCACACATACATTTATGTACCCATGCTTGCTGATAGAGAAAATAAGATATGAAAATACAGGGAAAAACAAGAAGCAGAAGACGAAAAAAGGCCTGCAATCAACCAAATGAAGACACAGTGTATGATGACAAAAATAGCACTTTTAGATACTTAGGCACGGGGGATAAATATGATTTATGCAAAGCAAATTATTGACGTTTATTTGCAAACTAGAATTTAAATGATAAAAGAGTCGTAATTACAAAAATACATACATACCATAGATCAGCAATGAATCGTTTTTTCGCTACTCATAAGTACTCATGAAATTTTTAGTATGACTGAGTCATCAGTCCTGAAATTCAAGTACCCACTACGACATAGATTTATAAATACAGGTTGCAATGAGTATGCGTACAACGTTGACATCAAACTCAAACCATACGAAATATGTTTGATTCATACTCATTCAGATTCATAAATTTAGTATAATACTTATAATACTCACAAATGGTTTGAGTGATTCGAATCATTCATCAACATTTACAGTCTTAGTTGTTGTTGCATTTACAAAAAAAAGACAAAGACAGCAAGCAAAACAGATACACAACCCTGTAGTGAGTATTGTATACTTCAAACTTTAAATATGAGTAGTATGAGTATGATATTAAAATAAGTATGAATGCGCATAAGTATCAGAAATTATGAGTATGATTCGAATCTACTCATCTTTTTAAATACTCATTGCTGATCTCTTATACATACATAATTGGCAACTACAACCCTTTAGTCAGGATTACGGCCTAGCTTCTCACATTTTGGGAAGTTTAGTTGCTCTTTATCTGTAACAAAGACTTTCAAAGCAATGACAATGTCAACTGCGAAATGATGAGAATTTCCTGTTATACAAGCCTTTGCTGATTCATCAGCTTTGTTGTCATCTTGTACATCCAGTAACTGCAACTGTCATTCTGGAATCTTATCATACGTATGGTGTACATATCCTCTAGAGATTCTGTTTTCCAGGAGACAGCCAAGTGTGTTGTCACACATAGATTATTTATTCAAGATAACAGGCCTCTTTTCTAGACTTTGACCGCCATTAAAAAAATATTCTGTGCTATTTTTTTCAACACTGCTGTACACTAATTCTGTATAATTTGTTGCATTAATTTTGTTTCTTTTTCTCATTTTAAAAGTACTATTTTTGTCATTACTTTGTTGTTATTGTTACTGTATTTTTTTTACCTGAACTTTGTCACCAATACACGCACACACACATACCCATACTTATGCAAACATTGAGACGCACTAGAAATTTCACTTTTCCTTTGAAGGAGTCATGCCCATTAATTTTCGAAATGCAAAAATATTTCCCTCTACACTTCCCTTGAAATTTCTAACAAAAGATGATCCTACTAATCTATGTATATACTCAATAGGTCTGAGAATCTGATTTTAATGCGTGTTGTATTCATTTTTTATGATGATTTCAGGCCAGATACGACCCTGCAAGCCATTGTTTATAAACTGGTGCCTGGACTATACGAAAAGGAATTGATGCGCAAGCGTGCATTTTATAAGGATCGTCCAGAAGAAGCTGCCTTAGCTACGCCAGAACAAAGGGGTGACGATACGGAGCATTTAATATTCAGTCCCTCGGATTATATGTCCATATCACTGGAATATGCCGATATAGAGTAAGTTGTTATCCAAAAAATATCTCTTAAGTTCGCAAGATAACTTTGTTTAAACATATTGGCCATGGGTGCCATGTATGTACGGCAGTCACTGGGTGATTCACAGTGACGATATTACTATACCCCTTAGCTGCCTTTCCAATTTTTGTAATAATTTTTCTGTATTCTTTTCATTTGTCTTTCTTTAGGGAACACATGAAATCCAATGCCGAGTATAATGAGTTATTAAAGCCACGCTATCTCAAGTGTCCTGCCATGTGTACGGTGGCCCATTTAAAGAAATTCGTTTTTGGTAAATTTGAAATCAATAACAATCGTTTTACCATCGATATCATGTATAAAGTGAAGACCATTGTACTACTGGATCATTATACGCTTATGGATGTGGCATACATTTATACGTGGAAACGTGATGCTCCCATGCGTTTCTATTTTCGTGTAAAACAATCACTGAAGCCTTTGATAAGGGTTAAGAAAAATCTAGTGACCAAACCCAAGAAAGAAATTTCCCCTCCCGTTTCGACTGTAGCGTCGTTGGCGTTGGAAGAATCAAAATTACATTCCAAGGCTATGTGTATAGTTCACGAGCCTACACCTTCCATAGCAGCTGAGGCATCAGCTAGCAGCAATAGTGGCGGTAAAATCTTAGAACCTGAAGAAATTAAGCAGGAAAATGAATCCGAAGTATCTTCCACAACGGAAATTCCACCATCATCAGCTGCAGCAGCAGCATCAGTATCAACATCTGCCAATGAGCAAAAACAATTTGAAATTATTCAACCCCAAAGTCCTTCTGTAAGTTCTCACGATTCCACGCTTACGGACAAATTGAAAATAACTTTGGTCCATAAAGCCGTTAAAGATAAGGCTGATGCAACCAACTCGCCCTGCCCGAAAGTAAAAACCGCGAAAGAGAAAAAGGAAAATCACAAAACAACATCCAACGGCGTTCCTACAATGCCCAAAGACGAGCGCAAGGTTGAGAATATTAAATTGAAAATTGATTTATCCAAACAGAACAGTGTTACCATCATCAATATGTCGGATCCCGAGCGCAAAGAGATCGTCAAACCGGTTAAACCGGAAAAAGAATGGAAAGTTAAAACCAAAAAAGAAAAGGATGGCAGTCCAAAATCATCTCCGAAATCTTCGCCACACAGTGAGCGTAAAAGTAAAACGCCTAGTCCCTTAACAGTGCCTCCACTTACCATTAAAGCTGAACGTATAAGTCCTTTGGCCAAAACAAATACACCACTTGCCTCCGAAGAAGACGATAAGAAATCACAATTTTTGAAATCGTTTGCTTTGACGCCCATCAAAAGCATTAAGACTGAAAAAGTAGACACAAAACCCCTGAAGAGTTCCTTAAAGGAGTTTACGCACAGTATTATCAACAAACCATTTACCAAAGATCCTTTGCAGCACTCCGCATCATCATCCTCTTCTTCGAAACGCAAAAGCAAAGAGCCCATGAAGACTGTGGTAAAGAAACCGAAATTATCACCACCCTTGGCAACAGAAGATTTTAAAATTAAATTGCCTCCCATAATCAATACACAACCACAATCCACATCAACGACAGCAACTACCACTACCAGCAGCGTTAGCCATATTAACAACTCTACCTCCGCGAACAGCAAAATTTTAATGCCTCCACCAGCGCCTGTAACTACAATGAAACCTCCTGCCAGTTTGCCCAAGAAGTTGCATAAGCCTGCGCACCATACTAAGCTTACAGCGGCTGCTCCTGGCTCTTTAACTCCTCATCCGATGCACTCGGGCAACAATGGCATACAATTGGCTGCGCCTGGCAGTCGTACACCAATTGCCAAACGATTTCAACCAATTCTGCCTCAAACACCGCGTGTCAATCCATTTGCCAATATACCCAGTGACGTCAATAAGCTGCTTAAAGATGCAGGCACTGAAATCAAAAGCATACCAAAGGAACCGGTTACTACTAAAGTATATGGTCCTAAAACAGACGCCTCATCCCTAATGGGACCACCACCTATGCCTGCTCCATCCAACCATAAAACACAAGCTACACAGTCTTCCAATGCGGCACGCAATAACTCGACAACAAGCAGTGGTAAACAATCGTCAACGGGGTCCGGTAATAAGAACAACAGCTACTTGAACTTGGCATTATTCAATGCCTCCAAATCCAAAGGCAATGAAGTACCACCCGGCTGCCGCACGCCTATGTATACGCCCAATTCACCTATTTACTCACCCAGTTCGCCTCAATACGTGCCTAACTACAATATACCCACCATGCCAACATACAAATACACACCCAAACCCTCGGGTTCAGGCAATTCGTATTTGCAAAGTGTCTTGGGCGGCAATAATCAAATGTCCAGCCTCTTTCCCAGTCCACCGACGAAAAAAGATGCCAGCAATACGAGCAACAATACAAATAATTCCGGTGGTAATACTAACACACCCGCTAATACGTTGACCAATCGTAATGAGCATCAACAACCGAAACGTGTTTATCCATTTGCACGCAGCCCTAGTCCAGTGGAAGATCCACCAGAGAAGCAATTAAAAGTTAAATGCCTATTGAACTCCTGCAACATTAATATCCCATCTTCACTTTCTATAACTATAACACGCGAGGATGGAGAAACTTCATCTAATGGAACGGCCTATCCCAAACACAAGAGTCCTGTGAATAATTACATTGAAATACTCAAACTGCCCGATCAGCCGCACGCGGACAATAATGAAAACAAACGTTTATCGCCGCCAATACAAAACACCAATACCAACACTAACACCGGCACCAATTCATTGTTTCCCAATCCACCCATTAGAAGAGTTGCAACACCGCCACCATCATTGTCACAAGCATCCAACGCTGCAGCTGCCACGACAACGCCTACTAATTCCAAGCAAAGCAATATGACTTCCCCTACAACGACGGGCAAACAAGCGGGCGCCACTAATATCAGTCCAAATATGAATTTAATGAACAAGCAGAACAATAACAACAACAATGGTACTAATAAGTCACCCACAATGCCAGCTAAGCCTACCACGCCCACTAACAATAAATCCCCGGTTACGGGAAATGATAAAAAGACCCCTAGTCCTGAAAAGCGTTTAAGTTCAACGCTTAACGATCAAAAGTCACCCAGTAGCAGCCAGGGTGACAATTCGGCGGGCAAGAAATTCCGTCACATTTTACCACGACAAATTGTTAAAAATACAACGACTGATGCCGCCACCAATAACACATCAAAACCATGTGTTAATGCAGGCAATGTTATTGGCACCTACTCCTCACCCAATGGTGTCAATGTCAAGATACATTCCAATACCAAAAAGGTACAAACGGCCAAAAAATCACCCGGTGCGGCCAATCAACAAACTGCTGCCAACAATGGAATTTTAAATAAGAATTTTCAACAACAACAACAAAGTGCCCAAACAACAGCAAATACGGCTCATCATAATGGCGTTAAAGCGCCAGGGAAATCTGCGCAAACGGGTAAAAATAGTTGCAAAACAGCAGCATCGGCAAATTCCCAACAAATTTTGAATACGAATTGTGCTGCCAATAAATTATCACCAACTGCGGCAGTCAATATGCCAAACCTGGCAACTACCATGCCACCCGCACTAACGCATCCTATGCAGGCAATGTTGCCGCCCCACTTGGCTGCAGCCGGCCAAGCTGAATTGGGTAAATTCCTTAAGGAAAATCTTCTAAGAGCTCAGGTACAGGCGGCAGTAGCCAATCAATCGAATATGTTTTATCCGTATGCAGCCAATGCAGCAGCTGCTGCCGCCCAATTGGGGCAATTCAATCCCACCATGTATAATTATCAGCAGGCCTATATTATGGATCAGTTGTCACGCATGCAACGAGCCGGCACTGAAGCATTTTCGGAGTATATGCAGAAGCTTAAGAACAGCATGGAAGCCAATAAAACTACAAACGAAACACTTGCCCAACAACAGCAGCAGCAACAGCATGCAAAACCACCACCATCACAGTCTATGCCACTGGCTAAAAACTTGTCTAGTCCCAAGGCATCAGTGGGGTCGTCACTTACAGGCCAAAATATTAACAATAACAGCGCAATGGCAACGGCAACTTCTCCTGCAGTAACGGGAGTTGCAACAACTGCGGCAACCTCTAATGCTGTTAATGCCGGAAAAGATCAACAACTGCATCACCAACAGCAACAGAATCAAATGACAAAAACAAAGTAAAAGGGAGAGAGGATAAAGGGTTGATAAGAAAAAAAATATTTAGTTAAGGGAAAGGAATGAAATTCCTTGCAAATGTTAGGTTAGGTTCAAAGCAGAACTATGTTTATAAGTGTTATTTTCATTGTTTTTGTTTTAATTTTATAAAAAAAAATATTACTTTTTATCCAGATTTTGTTTTATCTTAGCTTAGTTACCGTAAATTATTTGATTATATTTTTTATATTTATAGGTTATGTTCGTTAAATTTTATTTAACCTCACTTTTTATTTAATTTTTTGCGTTTTAAATTTCTTTTAGTTTTAATGAATTGCAAAGCCTATAAAAAGAGTATTATTTAAAATATTTAAACGTATTAATAAAAATTATAAAGAGAATTAAAAAATTTTTTTTTTTCGAAAAATTGTACAAACATCTGTAAATAATTGCATACCCTTTTTACATACATACCTATAGTATATAAGATAATTATATAGTATATATACATACAAAAATATTTTATTTTTTTATATTTAAATAAGAAAAAAAAACAGAAAGAAGAAGAAAAATATTATTTAGTTTAAATTTTAATTTTTTTTAACATTTCATTATCAAGAGTATTTAAGTTTAAACTGAGAAAAAAGAAAAAAAAATAAAGAAAAATCAAAAAACTTTTTATTGAAAAATCAAACATAAAATTCCTGTGTGTTGTTGTTATTGCTATTTTATTGGTTTACTTCTACTAAATCCCTTGGCTTTGTTTTTTTATCTTCTCCGTTTTATATACGAGTATTTAAATCCCCCAGCCTCAGCCTATAAACAGTAAGACGTCAATAATGTGAATGCATTTTGAATGTCTCTATAAGCATGCAGCAGGGACCAAAGAACATTGGATAGATGGTACATTGAAGGTTAATGATTAAATTCGATGATTTATGTGCGTATGATGTGCACCCATGCGACAAATGTTGCCTGCCTGCCTGCCTGCTTGACTGTCTGTATGTATCGTCTTTCCCAAACAAGAAAAAAAATCCCAAATTAAGGGAATAAATTTGAAACGAGCACAAGAAGAGAAACGAAACAAGAGTAGCAAAAACAAAAAAAAAAGAACTGAAATCCCGCTTAAAATCCAAAAACAACAACAACAAACTATAGAACCCATAAGCACAACATAGCACAGAACATGAAAAAGGAGAACAAAACAAAGCAAAAAAAAACAATTCTTAACCGAAAATAACAAAACAAAGAAGAAAAACGAATCCACTAACGAATATGGGTATGCGGTAGTACGGGAAGGTAAGGCACAGTGTAGCACATTAATAACCTTTTTTGGTAAGTAACAGCAACGCAATCTTCAACATCATCATCATCAACTACTTCTTAAAGTCCAAAAAAAAAAAGAGAGAAAAAGAAACTTCTACTGAAACAATTTAAGAAAATCCATGATTGTCATTATTCTTAAACATACTTACTTACATACAATATGTATGTATGTATCTACTTACACTAGAGGTCAAAACTAAAGCAACAACAATTTTTTTATGCAGGATTTTTTCCTTCTTGTAGTTACTTTATAAAAACAGATAAATTAAAGAAATTTTAAGTTTTTAAAACTTTACCGTACATTAAAAGCAAATGTTATAACAGTTGCTTCATTTTTCACCATCAGTGTATGTACAAATACACTTAAAAGTATGCTTTTAATAACTAAGAAAGAAGCAGAAGAAAATTGTACGGCATAATACAGCATCTTGTATCATCGTCATCGCCATCGTCATCGTAATAATTGTTGATTCGTTCCTTTTGTATTGTGTCGGGAATTTTTTTCATTCTTACTTTTTCGCAGCTGATTAGAATTTCATTATTTTCTTCATTGTTAATGTATTGGTGGTGGTGGGTTAGTTAGCTCGCGCAATTTCTTTTCTTTCATACACCCATCCAACCAGCCAGCCATCCAGCCCAACCAGCCAACCATTTACTCATTCATTCATTAATTTGCTGCTGCCTTTCATAGTTGCATTGCATGCGTTAATATATGTATGCGGTGGTATTCCTTCCACTCCACACATAATTTCTCTGTACTCCACACAAATGTACGTATGTATGTATGTACGTACTTATGTATGTACGAATTTCAATATCATTTTTTTTTCATTTTATTTTGTTGTTTTTGCTGTTATTTCGTGTGCTTTTTTTATTATTCTGGTTTACGAATGTACAGATCAAAAGAGAATTTACAAAAACTCAAACAACAACAACAACAATATCTATGGATAAAAACGTTATGCCTTCTACAAACAGTTGTTGTACGTTTATTCAAGTGTTGTGATACATCTATGTATGTATGTGTGTGTGCATTAGTAAGTGTTTCTTTTTGTTGTTGTCTATTTGATATTCCCATTAGAAATTACGCTGTTCGAGCATAGTGTACACTATACTATATTAAAAAAAAAACAACAACAACAAATTCACACAATGTTTGTATGTGTGCATGTTTGTAAATGCATGTTGTGTAAATGGCAATGTCCACAAATGAACTGTTTAAATAATAAAAAGAGTTGCCATCCTCTATATTTGCGCGGATAGTAGTTGGTGGTCTAGTTCATGGCATTCTTTTCTTATTCGGGCTACTTAAGCAATTGCCATTCCATTATTTTTCACTTATACGCAGGACTTCGATCTTGTATGATGCATTTGATATTCTACAGGGTCCGCCAAATAACTTTTTTTTTTTGAAAATGCTTTAAAAAAACTACCGAATATTTTCTCAAATTTCTTTTTTTATTTGAAAGTACAATCCTTCCGGTTAATAATGGAAAATAATTTCATTCAAATGGCTGCCTCGGCTGGCCATGCAGTAGCCTACACGATCGGTCCAATTTTTAAGCACATTATCGTTTGTGTGCAGCTGTATTTCACCAATGGCTTCACGAATATTGTCCTTTAAAGCGTCAATTGTCTCTGGCTTGTCGGCGTAACACTTATCTTTGACGGCACTCCACAAATAATAGTCTAACGGTGTCAAATCGCAGCTCCGAGGTGGCCAAACGACATCAGCCCTGCGGCTGATAATGCATTCTTCAAAAACAGGGCGTAAAACATCGAGTGTAGCTTCGGCTGTGTGGCACGTAGCGCCGTATTGTTGAAACCAAATGTTGTCAATATCCTTCTCTTCATTTTTTGTGAACAAAATTCGTTCAACATGGGCGCCATTGACTGAAACGGCCACTCCTTGCTTATTTTCGAATAAAAATGGCCCAATTATGCCTCTGGAACTAAATCCGCACCAAACAGTGACTCGTTTTGGGTGCGTCGGCTTTTCAATGTATGCGTGCGGGTTTTCTGTGCCCAAAATGCGACAATTTTGCTTGTTTACATACCCGCCAAGATCAAAATGATCGAAATAAGTCGATTTCCCAGCGTTGTTCAAGCGTATACACGACCATATTCGTTCAGCGGAAGGATAAAACTAGTCATCTGTCAAATCAGGCATGAGCTAAGTGTTACCATTCACAAAATTGGCACTAGTTGAAAAAAAAACGTTAGATGGCGGACCCAATAGTAGTGCCGAACATTATACTTCATGAAGTGTTAGATACAAATCTTTAAGCAAAATATGGCATAATGCTGTAAACGGAATGGAATGAACAAATTCGCATTAATCGCCATAGTTTCCCTGACAGAAACGTTATTTTCGGCAGCGCGTACATTGCGATTATACATAGGCCTAGCCTAGTGCTTCTTTTATCTTCAAATTTCTGAATAATCCTAGCCATCCCTTGCACGGTAGGCTGATTAAGACGACCATGATCACCCCGTAATGCTGGAAAAGTGAATCACCATATTTTAAGGGGTCATCCCATGGTGTGGCTTCGTTCAGGAGGTCATTACATGGCTAAGAAAAATCAAAAAGTTCACAATAAATTTTTTTTAATTACAATTGTAGCGTTCATTGGATTTCCAAAAAGAGAAGTAAGCACGTATCTTTTAAAAGTTCCCCTGCTAGTAATATTTCTTGATTTCTTTAGTTCTGAAATGGCAACCCTGCTATGTTTGCTGGCCTTAAATGCTATTTGAGATCATGCAAACAATGGCAACGGCAACAGCAACCAACATCGATACATACAAAAAAAGCGAATTATTCATACAGGCTGCATTATCTAAATGACTACATTTAACTGCACTATTATACACAAACAACAATAACAACAGCAGCAGCAGCAGTATTATAACAGAAGAAACAAGAAAGTGTAATTATCAACAACAATGCTAACAGAGCCAACACACTGCACAGTATAACTAATAACAATAACAATAAGTACTACAACGTCACGGTAATGTTAATCATTATTTTTTTTTTAAAACATCAAGAGAAAATAAAATCCATTATAGTGTATACATTAACACACACATACATACGTACGTAAAATTCATCTTACATACACCCATACAAAGGCATGTATTAGCATGGTAAGGTAACATGGCAAAACACTTGGTTACGATAACCATTCATGCATAAGAAGAGAGAGCGATTATTAACGTATTTTATGTATATAAAACAACAACAACAACAGTAAGGAACATCAGCAGCAGCACATAAATAATTCAGTTCATAATTTTCAATGCAAACGGACTAGTACTCTTATGTACTCTTGTACATTCATTCTCTTTTAAATTGTCGTGTATAGTAAATGGACTCTCATACTGTTATGTATTGTGCTGCTTGCTCTCTTTATAATTTGATATGTTTACGCGTCTCTCTGTATTAAAAACCAAACACGAAGGATGAATAAAGGGAACAGGGAAAAAAGTATTGAGAGATTTACAATTATGTATGTACTCTATTAACAGACAGACTGTCAAATTTATATACAAAACTATATACAAAATATTATTCATTCATATTGTGTGTGTGTGTGCAGAAGTACCGGCTGCGATTTGTAAACGAACATTGTAGAAGCATATCGAAGAAATTGCGTGTGTGTGCGTGGGTCTTATTGAGTAGAATGAGAGGCTTTAATTCAATTTCGAAATTAAATTATCAAAACCGTCAGAGAGAGGACAAACGCACACACACACAGTAAAGGAAATATTTATCCTTGTTAAGGTTATTCTACTACGACTATACATACATATATGCAAGTATGGGGGATATTTTATTGTACGCGTTGACGTAGAATGTATGGCGAAAAGGAAACACAGAAAAATAAAAACAAAAAAACAGTTCGTATACGAATTCCATGAAATTCATAAGGGTTTGTCAACATTGAATGATAAAATACGTCATATATCCCCCACATACGTACATATTCTTATAAAGTATATACATATTTATGTATGTGACGTAGGTATGTATGTATATTATATATTCGAATGCTGTGTGTATCTGTTTTCTTCGTTTTTAATACCAAAAAATAAAATTGCATAAAACTGTGTAATGCTCTCGGGTATGGCCAAAATGAAAAATGAAAGCTTTGCAGATCGATTTGTATTTAAAACGCTCAGACAGACGGATATGCTATCCGTCAACAAACATTTCTACATTCATTCTCAATTCCTTACGTATGAAATCCAAAAAAAGAAAAGGTTGCTTATATTCCTTGCTTGCTATTAAACGTAATTAGCGTTGCCAGACCGCCATTTCTGTGGCTTAGAAATACCCAAAATTTCCACAACGGCATTGAGAAACCAATGTAATGCTTGAACCTTGTTTTTGAACGCCATTAGATGCACACAATTGCTGACAACGCCGCGGATTTAATAAATTCTAATTATTCGCCATAGTTTTCCTAATAGAGACGTTTTCTTCGGTAGTGGTTTGACCTAAGGCACCCAGCCTCTTAAGTTTCTGAATACTTTTACCATTTCCTTGCACAGTAGATGGAGTATGACGACCACAATTACCCCGTAATGCTTAGAAGGTGGCCACTTTTATGCACAATATAACCATTTATGGTCATTTGTAATTATTTTAATGGATCGTCCCATGCTGTGGTTCTTGTGCAGAAGGTCATACACTTCAATTTCATTCTGCTGCCGATCTTCATAGATGATCTTCATAAATGACGAAATTAGAACCTAGATAGTCTAATATTACCACTTGAGCTACGTTCAGAATCTTCTGACTATTTCTGTCAATGGAAACAAAGAAAAGTTCTCTTGTCCTTTGGGAGAGAGACGATAAGCCTTCTAATGCGCATAAATACAGGGCATTTTAATCATTCATGAGGATGAGATAGGTAATCTTGAACTTAGACACTGCTTAGCATGTCTCTTCCATGATCTGAACTCTGTTATGTATATGTTACTAACGAATCTGTTCAATTTTATCAGGATAAGAGGTTGAATTGCAGCGATTATACATTGCGGAGTTTGTCGCGAGAAGAATAAGGAACATGCACCAGCTCAATTGCAAAACGCTGCTTTAGACCTGGCAATTCCACCATCGATTTCACATTACGTCAAATTCTAGAGAAGAACCATGGAAAAAAAAAACAAAGACTACCTTCAATCCAGCCTTCGATAGCCCCATAAGTAATCGTATTTTTGCCTTCCTTACTTGAAGAATATCCATAATGCTCCGTCAAGGGCAAGCACTAGGGTTTATTTAGGTCTTATCGTCTTCTAAGCGTATGTGGGAGTAGAAATTGTTTTGGGCAGATAAAAAGAACCAGAAACAATGCAGCACTTTCCAAGTAAATACCGCGGCTCCATGGTACCTAAGACATCACAATAGGGCTGCCCAGCAGGCTAGAATGCTCAACTGAATGGGAAAAAAACTCCTCTTTCACGGTGACCATGTGGTATATACTTAAGACTGGATTAGGAAAGTGGAAAATAACTTGTGGCTAACTGCGTAAGCTTAAATGAAGACTACATTAACCAATAATTTTATTTTAACATCTGGCAACTCTCTAATCAAATTAAGATACACGCAAGAACACTGCTGCACGAGCATAAAAATGTTTATTTGTGTTCATATTTCTTTTAAATTCTGAAAAAAACGAATTTAACACCCACCCAACTAAACATTATTGAAAAAAAAAAAACATCTGCATTCATGTTACAAGACAGAGCCGGCGCTGCTGGAATATTAAAATATTGTATGTCACCACCACCAGCACACATATTATATGACACGCACAAGCTACAATAAAGACGACGTCTCTGAGAATATCAATTAAATTCTCTATTTTATACGCACTTACAGTATACGAGTACGTAGTCGTTTCCATATTATAAATGAGTGTTGTTTGTATGCGTACATGTGTGTATGTATGAGGAGGGTATTGCATGCATGTCCTTTCGTGTCATCTTTGCCGTTCAATCATGCTCGTTTGCATTCAAACCACACTTTTTTGCTTTTTGTAGCTGGTAATTGTATTGCGTATGTGTGCATGTGTGTGTGTGTGTGTATTGATAGGCGTTAGGGTGGTTGGTTTGTAAAAGAACTTGCAACCCTGGTAACCCCTGTTCGTTCTGCCATTTACAAGGATTTCGTTTCTTTTTCCTGTATATAATTATGAGGCCGTTCTTGTGTGCCCGTTATATTCCATCATTAAAGGCAAGAAATGACAATGACGTCGAACTACAATGCTAGTCAAGTAACACCCTTAATTAGAGTGTTCGTTCGTATGTTCGTTCGTTTGTTCGTTGCTTCGTTAGTGTGATTATTATTAATATTTTATGACATGAAACAGTTTCTATTTCTCTTTTTTTCTATTTTTTTTCTTATTAATAACATGGAAAAAAAGGAAAAAAAGGAAAGAAAGCAAAAAACGAATTAAAAACGAATTTAATTGGAAAACAACAAACAAATTAGAAAAGGAAGGCAAAAATAGAAGCCCAAACGAACGCATTTCCTTTGACCGAATATACATAAGTATGTATGCAGAGTTGGGTGTTGAGTTCTGACGTCGAGTGGTTGAATTGTGTTTGTTTGTCAAGTGCTTTAAAGGGAGTTTTTGCTTTTAATTTTGCTTTCAACTCCGGCATCTCTGGAGAACAGAATTTCTTTTTTTTTTAATAAAATTATCAAAATTGAGTTTTACTTGCGCTTTGATTGAAAATATCAAAACTTAAAAGCCACTTTGTTTTAACAACAAACAACCGGAAGTATTTCTATACGTACATGTGTATGTATGTACATATGTAATGTTATAAGATTGGAAAAAATGCTACATACCTAGATACATACATACTTGTGTGGGTGCAAACACCACTAGAACACATTTATTTCTCAAAATTCTAAAGCGAATACAGGTCCCATTCTAAGCAATGTTATTACGAGACCTTCGTTTGATATCAAGCTTCTTCAGCTGCCTTCTTTACTTCTTTGCACAGGCTTTCCAACAAAGTTTTTGAGCTTTAGTTTTCCAAAACAGGCTAATTTTCCTAATATGCAGTTAGTTTCTTCAAGTTGTATGCTATCCAAAGCAACATACGTATACGTATCAGACATTAGCAATGAGTATTTAAAAAGATGAGTAGAATCGAATCATACTCATAATTTCTGATACTTATACGCATTCATACTTATTTTAATATCATGGAATCTCCTCTACTCATATTTAAATTTTGCAGTGTACTCATCATATTCATACTTAACAACACATATTGTGTTCATTTCGACTCTCCATAATTCATAACATTTACACGAAGCACAAAATAAGTATGATTCGCATACGAACACTAAAATACTCACTAGAAGGTTGTGTGTTTGCTCTGCTTGCTGTTCTGTCTTTTTTCTTTTGTTGTAAAAGCAACAACAACTAAGACTGTAAATTTTGATGAATGATTCGAGTCACTCATCGAGTTAGTATGAATCTAAATGAGTAGGCTTATGAATCAAACATATTGCGAATGGTTTGAGTTTGATGTCAACGTTGTACGCATACTTATTGCAACCTGTATATATAAATCAACGTTGTAGGGGGTATAATCAATCAGACGAGTTAAATTTCAATATTGTTGACTCACTTATATTCAAAATTTCATGAGTGCTTATGAGTAGTGAAAAAACGACTTATTGCTTATCTCTGGTCGTCTTTAAAATTAGTTTGTCGCAGTCTAGCAGTACAAACTTAATATTTCTATTGAATATTCAGCCTTTTGTTCTGTTTTCTTTTTCACTGCAGTGGCTGTAGTCCAGCAGGTAGTGTGTTGGCTTATTAGACGAGAGCCCGTGGTTCTAATCCCAGCTCAGACATGTCGAACAAATCGAAGAATGAAAAAAAAACATTTCTATCGACAATTTCCTCTCGCAATTTTCTGACAAAAAAGACTCTGAGAGTAAATAAAATTGTTATGAAAAGTTTCTCATAAATTTACACACACAACATGGGTGATGTGAGAAACTAGGTTGTAATCCTGACTGAAGGATTGCAATGCCCAACTAAGTAAGTTAAGTAAATAAGTCATCACGAGAGGAAATATATTCTGTTTTGGAACTGGTAGAACCACGATATAAGAAAATCTCTATACGGTACACCACTGGAAGAATTGGTAGAATTTAATCGGATACTCTGAGGAAGATGCAAATAACCAGACAAAGGAAGGAACACAGGCATTTGGAGCTTTCAGATTAAATGTAATATTGCGATAAGCAAATTAAAATTCAAAGTAAAGTCTGTCCTACTACTTTCTCAAGGAAATGTCGTAAACTTATTACCAAAATTTTGATAAAAGTTATCCGTTTCTAACTTTCCACAGTGAAGTTAAAAAAGCACACATGTAGCGATAATTTCAAAGAAGATTTTGTTTCCTTATAGTGCTTGGACCTTGACATACAATAGACGAAACACAATGTAGGTTTAAATGACTGCCATGCGGTTTTTAGACACTTTTTCGCGATAATTTGACGAATGTTACATTTAAATTGCTCCAATGTTAAGGGGTTATCAGTGAAATATGCCACAACAAGATTAACTCGGTTGCAATAATAATTCATGTCACCGCGGAAAGAACATACCGTCCAGCCTATTATCTCCAATTGCAGATTTCAGAATAACGTTTCTTATTTCATGTAAGTCTAATAGTGAGACTATGATTATTCATGAATTATTTACACCGATATCTACCTGTTGTTTTCTGACTTTTATTTCCAAACAAAAGATTTCATTGTCTCGAACTCACTTAGTTTGAGAAGAGTTTTTGTCTTTACTTATCTTTCCAAACATCCGCCTCCACTTCACAGAAGAATTATGGCAGCATCCGCGGCGCTAAAGCTTCCCTCATCATTGCCGAGAGCTCTCACATGAACTGGGACCCAGCAGAGACCTCGTCGTCTGTAGACCGTAATGGATGCCAAGGTGGTCCTTCCAAATACTATTTTTCCCCTTCTTTTATTTGCTGCTTTGTTTTGGTGGATTGAATTCTTAAAGTTTTTGTTAATATTGTTGTTGTTTCTCTATTTTTTGTTTTACAAATAAATCTATTTATTGTTAACTTAAAAGAGTTTGTTTTTTAATTTCTTTTACAAAAATTTCTCTTATAAAATTAAGAAAAAAAATCAAAATCACTGTATGTTGGCAGACGTCTATTGGATAAAATTTTTCGTGGAAACCAATGTTAGGGAATGCTTGACTCTCGCGGCAGTTTTTTTGTAGTCTAATATGGGATCCTGCTCACAGGGAAGTTCCAAGTCTTTGGGCACCTAATAGACTTGCTAGAGCAGCTAGAAACCTATCAAATACCAATGCACACTTGAATATACATAGGTACGTTCGGTTGTATATTAGGCAGACATATTTATTGCTCGCTGATTCTATTTGACAGTCGTACTTAATTGCCAGACTTTTCTGGGCTAAGCTGTTTAGGTAACGTCCCAATCAGCTGCTTAAATCGAATCGTAGGTACACATTTACCACTTTATGATTTCTCATGGGCCATTGTGGAACGGGTAGACATTAGAGAAGAGTTCATTTACTATCAAATGTCTTCTGCAGAGGTTTTGGATCGATTCCGGAGTAAGACAATATAGAAAAGGAATAGTTTGAGCTTGATTGTAAAGTTCGAGGCACAAAGAACCCATCTACCATTATAATTTGACATACCACATATGTAATTTGATTTAGGTGACAGCCAAGTAAACAAAGTACATATGTGGTTGGTACAATGATTTGCTTCCACACCAGAGATCAGCAATGAGTATTCAAAAAGATGAGTATAATCATATCATACTCATAATTTCTGATACTTAAACACATTCATACATACATACATACATAATTGGTCATTGCAATGCTTTAGTCAGTATTACAACCTAGCTTCTCACACCACTGATATTGTGTGTGTTAATTTGTATACATGAGTGGCGGAAACTACACTTTTAAAGTCGATTCCGAACGTTTGATGCTTGTGAAACTTTTCATGGCAATTTTATTGATTCTCACAGAGTTTTTGCCAGAAATCTGCTGAAGGAAGTCACCAAAGAAAATTTTTTTTCATATTTCGTTCAGTTGGAGTTGCCTGTCCTGTAAGTTGAACCGAGGCCTCACATCTAATAAGCCAACACACTACCTACCAGACCACGGCGACTTTAAACCAGCTGACAGCTGTCAAAATATTTGACATACGTCAGTAGTTGCGCAACTGTGTATGGGTTGTGTTAAAGGACAGTTGAAAAAGTCAAAGTTTAACGCCTGACGAATTCTATGTGATTTGGCCTTAAGAAAATCGTGTATCATATACGAAGACCTGTTGCTGATTGTCAAGATTGATTAATCAGGCCTCGACAGTCAGTTCTGCATCATGTGAACTTTGATTTGCCACTCCCTGTTGTCCTATGCAAATATCGGAAAATAATTAAAAATTGCCGAAAAACTCAAGTTAAATCCTTGGGGACCTTGTAAGCATAATGAGTATACGAGAACATACGCATTACATTTTCATTAAGAGAAATTCTCTTTAAAAAACATTGCAATTTATTTTATTATTGTTGCCTGCCTGTAATAATCGGAGTGTGAGTAAGTAATTTTTAAAGGTTGTTGTGTAGCTACGGTTGCTTCTGTTGTTGTTGTTGCTGTCAAAGCAATGAGAATACATTTGCATAAGAAAGTACAAATGCATGCATGCATGTATTATGAATTTTTTAATTTTTACATACAAAAAGTTTTATTAAGTGTTGCTTATGTACATACATACATAAATACGCACACTCTTATGTATGTATGTATGCTATATATGCTTTTATATTTTTCTTATTGCTGTGCTCACAAGCTGCATAGGTGTTCGTAGATGTTTGTAATGTTTTTATCATTACCATATGTACAAGCATACAAACATACATGCATAAATACATATCCATGTATGAACTTGTGTATGTGATGTCGTCAGTTGTTATTTATTATGGATTTCGTTGAAGTTCTTCTTGTTTCTCTTTATTTTTAATTGAAATAAAGTTATCTGTGGTGAGTAGCAAAGTTCCAGAACTTCCCATTACTTTCTCTATAAAAACTGAGTGGATTTTTGTGCTCAACTTTGTTTTTTTTTTTGTTTTCATAAAATAGAGTGTTTTATTGGGATAGAGAGGAGAAGAAAAAACTCTTTTTCTTTTCGGAAAAAATATTTTGAAACATAAACATACCTACATAAGCAGTACATATAGTACATACCTAGTAAATATTTTTCACCACCACCAACATTGTAAATGACAATCAAAAATTTTCAACCAAAAGAAAATACATACAAAAAAAACCAAGAAGAAAAACGAAAAAGAAACAAAAAAAATATTCTATGTGGGCATTTAAAAATCGTTTTTTTATTGTGTTTGTTGTTGTTGTTTTACCTTCTTCCATGGGGGTTAAAAACTTATATTTTTATAGGCAATCGCTCTTATGATTGTAATTTCATACACGCAAAACCCAATACAATGCACACCATACACGCATACACACACACTCGCATTCATCTATAATTATTTGTTTACTTTCCAAATATGTATATACTCGTACAGCAGCGTATACATACTTATATACCGCCTGGTATAGTGAGAATGAGAATTTATGTTTGTGTTTTTTGTTGTCTGCTTTACACTTTGTGCTGAGTGTTCTGTTTTTGAAATTTTCTTTCTACACTATTTTCGTCATCATCATTAAAATTATCACTGTGCTGGCTTTTTCTTATGTTGTATTGTATTATGTGTGTGTGTTTGTTTTGTAATAATTACAATGTTGCCATATAAGCATTTTTTTGCTCTCATTTACTTTCGTTTTTTTTCTTCGGTATAGGCAACGCAAATGTAATTGCGTTTAGTTTGTTGGAGAATTATGAGTATCCTTAAGCAGAGTTTTTTTTTTTTGAAAAATAGAAGGCCTTATGGGAAATATATTTACGCATTCGAATTACTCATAATTCAACCGATTTATTGTATTAAAGGGTGCCCTGGCAGTCTAGTGGGTAGTGTGCTAGACTATTAGCGTGAGGGTCGTGGATTCGATTCCCACCAGAGACCACCAGCTTACAACTAAGCCATCGCGACGATCTATTGGGCACTAACCAATGAAAATTCATAGGGAATGCGTACCGTGTATCGAGTTTAGCAATAACATAGAAAGTGCCCACTTTACATGCCCTGCTTTCACTGCTATTCGCAGCTTCTTTGCGGCAAATGAACCTGTAGAGTCAAGTAGCTCGTAAATCATGTTCATCCTACTCAATTCACTTTTAAACCTACCAAGCTCATGGCCCGTTGTGATATCACAATGAGCCTCTTTGCCTAATCTCGAAACCATCCGGAGCTAATAATAAAACCACTGAGTTTTTCAATGTTCGCCTTCGATAGATCAGTGAGTATAACGTTGGACATGTATGCAGTAAGTAAAGCATTGTTTCCTCTTCCTTGTCCAAGCAAATTACCGAATGAACCAGATCAGGAACAGGACTAGCTACTTTGTGTTGCGTATGAGCAGACATATGACCTTGTGAGAAGGGACCAAAACCATACTGTGGAGTGGGAACAGTTCTTTAGAAGGCTGTACTCAGCGAAAGGGAAGATAAAAAGAAGTAAAAACGAAATGGATTTAAGAAATTACAAAAGAAAGAGATTTGCGTTAGACTGTCCTTTTGACAGGGTGCTGTGGACTCAAAGTACAGTTATTTTAAATGGGGATCGTTTGGAATACAAATCCAGCAGATTTCTGGCGAAAACTCTGGGAGAGGAAATAAAATTTCCATGAAAAGTTTTTCAAAAATTTGTCGTTCGGAGTCGACGTTAAAGTGTAGGTCGCGCCACTTAAGTATAAAAATTAAGGCACACAACATGAGTGGTGTGAGAAGCTAGACCGTAATCCTGACTGAAGGGAAATAATGGCCAGTTATGGATGTATGTATGTATGATTCATTCTTATTAGGACACATTCTTGGAAACTGTGAGGCATTAATAGGTTCCAAAAGTTTTAGGCACAGAATTATTCTTTTTAAACGTTTAACACAGAGTTAAAGTTGACAACACTGTTTAGCAAATTCATGGGATTCTCTTGTGCTCTCATCTCATCATCGTGCAGGGGTCGTTCTGTTTAATACCGTTCTGTGCACACAAACATGACGATGATGATAAAGTGATACGAAGTACATATGTGAGTATGTGTGTCTACTATTCATTCGTTTTATCCAACAGAAAACACACAATAATTTTTGTTTTTTTGTTTGTTTTATTGTTGTTTTCTGTTATACTATTGGAATACCTCAGAAATGTATTTTTTTTTTCATTGGAGTCGTACACAGTTTAGTAAGCAAAGCTGCTATACTGCTTGGTCGAACTTAATAAGAATGGGAGAACAAGCTGGGGATATTACAATGAGAGCGATAAACTACAGGCGACAGTTACTTTGTTTTAATATTTTGTTGTATTTAATGAACATTTTTGAAATAATATTGTGTTATAATAAATAATATTGTGTTAATATAAATTAAAAAAATAATCAGTTTCGTTTTGTAAAGTTATCACGTGTAGCTTTAGCCCACTTATAGAGGATGGAATGTTTGAAAAGTAAACGAGCGAGTGAGTGAGTGAGTTAAGCTTTGAACGTGCTAAAGCAGCAATATTTTATTTTATTTTAGTCAAGTATTCATTTACAACACATACACGTTACATACTCATGTAATCGCATAAACGCACACTGGCACACACATTTACATTAATATGCACTCTGGGGGGAACAACAACAAATAAAAATTTCAAATGCATGAAACAGTGTCGTAATAACATAACATGTATGTACAAACACACAAAGTCAATACACTGCACAGTGTTTCAGTGTAAACGAAAATATGGAAACATTTTATAAATTTTTGAAAATGATACTAAATATGAACGTACAATATCTACAGTTAAGTATAAAAAACTTTACATAGATTATAAATTTTTTAAAATTTTAGAAAAATAACACTTTACAACCACTGTGCGCTATCGTATACCCTAATGTATACGGCACAGAATGAAAATTTTACAACAAAAATTTGCTGACTGACTGGTTGGTTTGAATAGATTGTTGGATTATATTGTTGTTGGTGTTGTTATTGTTATAGTTGGTTCAGTTGTTTCTTTTGATAACGCACGAGAGAAGGGAAACGTAAAACTTAAGCACAAAAAAAAAATTGAGAAAATAAACCCTGAAACAAACAAACAACAACAACTGCTGTATGCATTGCAATAAGAACATGAGAAGAGTTTGAGAGAAAGAGAAGAGCGAGAGAGAGTGGTAAATATTTGTATATAATAAATGTAGCAGACGAGTCAGAGAGTGAATAGTCGGAGAGTAAATAGAAGAATAAAAAATAGAAAATATGTACTTACAATTCTTTCCATATATAGAGTACATAAGGCGATGTATACATATTGGTATGTACATATGCACGGCTTTATTTACCTTAAAACAGAAAATCAATCTTTGTTGCTCGTATACATATGTATACATAGTACACATAGTTTTACTTTTTGTATATACAAAGAAGAACTTTATATTTTTGTTTGTATATAAAACGAGTTGAAATTAAACAGTAAAGGGAAAAGAGAGAGAGAATAAAAACACTCAAACGTTGTATATTTTTTTCTTTTTTTTTAATCACAATACATATTCACTCAATTTTTTGCTTTTGGCCTCTGTTTCTTGTGTTCCTTTCTTTTTTTGTTTCGTTTTTTAAATTTCCCATTTTAATGAGGCATTATTGCCTTCATTTCTTTTTTATTTTTTTATTATTTTGTGTGGGCGCGGTAAGAGTTGATGAATATGAAGTTAAAATTGTTAAAAATATATGTTTTTGTTTAATTTTAAGCTTAAAAACACTCACTTTAATTAGACACTTACATGCACACGCGTTTCGTTTCACAAGCAAGGCGGTAAACTGATTTTCTTTTCATTTTTTCTTTTTTGTTCTCCTTTGCGGTTATTTTTTTGCTCGGATGACGACAACGGCAACACTTACTAACTCATGGTAATTACACAAACACACACACACTCGCAAACAGAAATATGCCGCCCAAAGCTGTATAACAGAGTAAAGAGAAAAAGAAGCACAGAGATTATTTCTTTTTTTATTGTTGTTGCATTTGTTCTTTTAGTTCTTTTTCTGTCAACAACAACAACAAATATGATAAACGAAAACAACATATTCAAATGGGTGGCACTCTTTAGAACTAAAAACAAACAAAAATGAAAACAACAAAAAAAAAACCAACGAATGTGGGGATTTTAATTGTACGGTGGTGAGCTGTAATTCGACACTCAACATAAAATTCGAAATTTAAGTGGTGTAGCCAAACTACCCACAGAGAACGATTGATTGTTTTTTTTGAAGAGTTTCCTTTAATTTTTATTGATTTTTAATTAATAATTATGTTTTTATTTAATAAATCCTGTATAACTGTTTGTTTAGATAACGGTTTTAGAAACTTATAATGCGTTCCATGTTTCGCAGGCGTACAGCACAACAACTGCTTGTGGTACATACATATGTAGGTTCTGTTTCTGTATGACGAATGCTTTCAGCAACACGGCATAAATCTTGTTTTGTTGTCCATTGAAATAAAAAAAAAAGTATGGAAGTTGATCTCCTGCTTTTATACATACCATCGCGTATATCTTCAGCTGCAGTGGGATAGCAAAATAAATCTTTGATATTAATTAGCGTATCGCGGGGTGTTGTTGTTGGTTTGATAATCATAACCTTAGTTTAAGAAAAGTTGATGGATAATACAGCTAATCGGAAAATTTCTCAACATCGTGCAACTTTACCGTTCAGGCAAAATTCTTTTAAACGAGAAGAAAGTTGTCGTCAGCGTAATCGAGATTGCTTTGTAAGAAGAGGCATCATAAGTACATATATATGTATATTCGAACGTCATGCGCTGCCTCTTGCTACTGGTTTTGTTGCCAATGACTATATGAATGGTGACGAAAGTTGGACTTTATGTGGACGAAGGTGCAAATTCAAATTCAAAATAAAATCAACAAATTCACATTATCCACCACATATTCTCTAAAAGAAGCAATGATGAGATGATGCACAAGCCTGGACAAATATGCAACGCTTTCAGACTCTTCAATTTCGTTTATAATCTTGGCAACATCTTGCACAGTAGGTTGATAATGACGACCATACATACATAGTACATAATTGGCCATTACAACACTTCAGTCAGGATTACGGCCTTGCTTCTTATACCACACATGTTGTGTGTGTTCATTTTAAACATGAGTGGCGGGATCTATAGTTTAAAGTCGACTCCGAACGACAGATTTTTGAGAAACTTCTCATATCAATTTTATTTACTTTCAGAGTTTTTGCCAGAAATCTGCTGAGAGGAAGTCGCCGAAGAAATATTTTTTTTCAGATTTCGTTTTGATGTCTGACGTGGGATTTCAACCCTGGCCTTGCGTCTAATAAAAAAACACATTATCTACTAGAGGCAAGGCAAGTGTTGGTTTACTAGTCGGGGACTAGAGAAGTCGAATCACAGTTCTTAAAAAAAATTTTTTTTGAAATATTTCTTTTGCTGCGTTCCTTTGTCGTTTAAATTATCCATAGTTATGGATAAAATGAACACACTCAAGTGGGAAAAGCCAGGCCGTAATTCTAACTAAAGTATTGTAATGACCAATAATATTAGGTATGAATGTGTGTAGCATTTGAGTGAAGTCAGTTGTTGCAAATATACGACTGTGAATCATGGAATGCAGCTCTTTGCGGTCTCACAGCAATCCGATGAATTCGATGGCAAATCATGAAAGTGTTGTTACAAATTAGCAATACTTAGCTCTTGGCATGAACTGGACAAAATGGAAATCGATTTGACCACAATCTGATATTAACACATGCAATCCTTATGATGACAATCAATTTACATTTGGCGACGGCAGCTTGAAATGTTATCGTATAAGTATGTATATGTTATCGACAGGTACAGACGTGCGGCATATTGACTCTCAGATTAACTATACCTTTGACATAGTCAAGGAATTTTTTTTTATTTTGGCGCCGCCGTTACCACCGAGAATGATGTCAGTCTGGAGTTCAAGCGCAGGTTCACTCTTGCCAACAGGCGCTACTATGGTCTCAATAGGCAATTGAGTAGCAGAGACCTCTCTCGTACGACAAAACTAATACTCTACAAAACGCTCATCCTACTCGTGCTTCTCTATGGCGCAGAGGAATGAACGCTATTAAGCACTGATGCAGCAGCCTTGTGAGTATTCCAGAAAAAAGTCCTATGTAAGATCTTCGGTCCAGTAAGAGTTGGCGATGATTTCCGCATCCGATCCAACAGTAAGTTGTACATATATGTTCCTCAACGATATAGACGTTGTGCAGCGTATTAACATCCAGCGGCTTTACTGGCTCGACCATGTCGTTCGAAAGGAGAAGGATGCTCCGGCGTGACGGGTATTTCATGCGGGGATCTGAGGAAGTCGGCGAAGAGGACGACCTTGTTTGCTTTGGAAGGACTAAATCGAGGAAGTCCTGTCATCCCATTGGTGTGACCAACTGGCGTTGGCGCACAAAAAGCAGAGGCCCCTGGAAGGATGTGTTGCGGTAGGCTGAAATCCGTTAATCGGGTTGTAAATGGCTAATTAAATAAGTAAAGTAAGAAGCTTGAAATGGGAATAGAAAGAAATTAACTAAGTATGGAACGTGCCGCAACCTCTGTTGCATCTAGAAATTGAATGAAAAGCGTGTGAATATTGAAGCCGAAGGGTTACTTACTTAACTGGTTAGTACAACCCTTTAGTCAGGATCACAACTTAGCTTCTCACACCACTTATGTTGTGTGTGTTAACTTTTATTCATGAGTGTTTAAAGTCGACTCCGAGACAGATTTTTAAAAACTTTTCATGGCAAATTTTATTTCACTATCAGAGTTTTCGCCAGAAATCTGCTGAGCGGAAGCCACCTAGAAGCCGTCGAGGTGTCTGAGCTGGGATTTGAACCACAGGCTCGAGTCTAATCAATCAACACACTATCTACTAAACTGCGGCTACAAAGCTCGCGTGCTCTTTATAGGAATAACAAGCGTCTCAGTGCACAGTGGTTGCACTTGTATGGGAAGGAGCGACAAAAATAATTATATTAAAGATATAGTCTTAAAATTTTCACAGTACATTTCGGATATAATAACCACAAAATTCTAAAAAAATGAGCGCGGTCACTTGCACCTACCGCCCTTTTTTTAAATTTTTTCCTGATAAAATATTCAGAATGAATTTTCAGTTTTCCAGAAATTTTTCAAATACGTGTTTTTCTGCAAATTAAATTTAGTACTTTATTGTTTTTAAAAAAAAATCAAAATATCATGCAAGAACTTCAGCGGCATTTGATTCCGAACCAGCTTGCTTTGGTTCAAAACATAGACTACGTAAGGCATCCGCTGCAGTCGCATCAGTTTCTGCCAACTTCGCTACTCTTCGTTGTTTTGTTCTTTTTGAAGAACTTGAGAAATCAGATGAAGGGCGACCACGTTTATTCGATTTTAATACTTGTTCTTTAGGTGACACAGAAACGTTTTTCAGTTTAAAAAAAAACAACCTCTTTTTTAGCTAACCAGTCTGAATGATTTTTTAAAACGTCTGATTTTAAGCGGTGATTCTTTTTCCAAATGTCAACAATTCTTTTACATAAATATTGTACACATTTCAATAAATCACAAAACGCACCTTCTTCGCATTCAAAATTAATTAATTTGATTACTTCGTCATAAACTTGCTGTGATTTCGCCGAATTTGAACCCTTCTTAGAGCACCAAAGCTCGAAAATTGTCATTCGTGAAAATATGCATTGACGGGATGTTTCTATTATGTAGAATAAAAAAAACTATCAATAACAACAAAAATGTCAGTATTATTAAATCAAACGAGATACACAACAAATTTTGAAAACACAATAAACACAGAGGTTAAGCCAGTATATTAAATATATAGAAAAAACCTGCAAAAAGCTGCACTTGAATTAAACATAATTTGTTAATATAGATGCGTATCAATATTTACAAACCAATTTGGTCATTGGCTTTCATTGGGAAACTAACTAAAACTCTAATTATTTTTTACAAAGAATTTCAAACGGTGTTAATAAAAACACTTCTTAAAAATCAGTACTTTACGAAAACTATAACACAATTTATTAAGTTATTATTTTTTAAAAATAATGTCAATACCATTCACATTAATTTCCATTTTAATTATTTTAATTGGGCACTTTAATTAAATGTATTTTAACAATTTCATATTCACTTTGTTTTCACAGTCGCTTAGTCAACTTTCTTCTTCTATATAAAATCGAACTTTAATTGTTTGCATTTAAAAATTAATGTTAGATATTATCAAAACAAATTCAGAAGAGAGAAATTTGATGACATTAGCGACTATTTAGTTCGCTACAAACCCAATATAGAAAAATTTTTTTTTTTATTTTTGTCATATGGGCGCAACCACTGTGCAGTGCAACCAATGCCTTTAAGAGAAAATGCCGACGGAATTTTGTTTCACTCTTTAGTAGGTACCATTTTAACTTCTTTATACTGGTTAGTGCAATGAAAATAAGAGACTTATTCGTCTTTTTGAAGAACGATTAATTAAAAAATTTTAATTTAAAAAAAGGAAACTAAACTTTGATGTACATTTCTTGCAGAACTACACTTTCATTGAGTTTTGCTCCTGAAATGGAAAAATGTTGAAAAAAAAAATATTTCCTTTGAAGCCTTTAATACACAATACAATGGCAACAACAACAACAACAACAGCAATAGCAAAAAGACAAATGATTTGCAAACATAACCTCACATTTTCAAAAGCAATATGGCTGCAAGCATTCATAGAATAGAATACAAAAGAAAAAAAGTTCTAAGTTAACCTGTTTGTGTTCTTGATTCTCTCTTTTGTTGAGTTTTTCTTTGTTTTTTTTCGAATACCATATGCCGACGGAGAATGGCGACATTTACATACAAACCAATAAAATGTGCAGTTACTTGCATAAGAAATGTTTTGTTTTAATTTTTGTTTTTGTTATTGGAAAGAAAAAATAATTAAAAAGTAAGAAAAAGGTAAATGAGATGATAACAATATTTTAATTAAAACCAATAAAATATTATATGAAAACAAAAACATTTTTATAATAAATATTTAAAAAATTCAAACAGCAATAGTTTTTTTTTTTTTGTAAGATTTTCTATTCTTTATTTTTTTTTAATTATTAAACATCCTACGTATGTATGCATGTGCGGTGTGCCAATAATTACAGAAAATCATTCACCACATTCATCATTCATGCATGACATGAAACATCAGTTGGTTAAGCATGGCTGTGTAAGTGTGTTTGGGTGTGTGCCTTTTCATTATTCAAAACACGAAGTATATTCGTGTTACGTTTTAATGTTATTGGTTACAGCGAATACACTGCCCATTAAGTGCTGAATACAGTTTCGCTTAAAGGGTGGAGTTACTCAACATGCTTTACAATTGTATTGTCTCTTTCTTTCTTTTGTCTCTTCCCTTTTTTGTTTGTTTTTCTTTTCTCGCTTTCATATTATTCGCTTAATATTGTTTTGAGAGCTCGAAAGCCTGTTAAAGAGAACATTAGTAAGAGTATTTCGCCATAAAGAGCTTTAATGAAAAGAGAAATGAAATTTATTTTCATTGATAGAAATTAAAGAGAGTTTTTTTTTGCTTAATTTTAAAGCGAATTGCTGTTAACGAGCAAAGAGCTCTTTTAAAGAAAAAGCAAAGGAAAATAAAAAATGGTGAAAATAAAACATTGGCAAAGTGTAAAGAGAATGCCATGATAAAATTAAATGTAACGTAACGGCAAAGAAAGAAAAAAAGAAAGAAAAAACGTAATAATAATAGGTATACAAAGGAAAAATTTAATATTTTTCATGGTTTTCTTTAATATTTTTATTAATTTTTTTGCATTTAGGTGGCTTATTTAGCGAATTACATATAAATATAAACAAACGATGGAAAAAATTTACAGAATTCATCCCGAGATAGAGAAGTTTAAATTTCTCTGTGACTTCTCCATCCAGCAGGCGTAATCGCGTATTTTGCGACCTACTTCTTCTATGGTGCACTCAATGCCCTCCTGTGGCTTTCAGAGGTTACTCCATTGTGACTGATTGCGGATTTGCCTGGTTCTAGGCTCCTACTTTGAAGTCACTTATCAGCATATTTTCAATAGATATCGTTTTCAACCAAAGCATGCATATAATTGTCCTCAAACTGCAGATTACAACAGCTTATAGCTTTTACCGCGACGCATTCCATAGTGTTGGGTCGTTCAAAACCACGGGCCTAATTCCTGCGTTAACCTCAACATGGTGGCACTTGATATGACATAAGGTACTTACTTAATTCGTCAGCAACAACCCGAGTAACGGATTTCGGCCTGCCGCAACACTTCCTTCCAGGCGCCTCTGCTTCTACGCCAGTTCGTCACACCAATCGATGGCAGGGCTTGCTCAATCTAGTCCTTCTAACGCAAATGAGTTCGTCCTCTTCGCCGATTTCCACAGAACCCCCAAACAAATACCCGTCTCGCCGGAGCATCCCTCTCCTTTCGAACGTCATGGCCGAGCCAGCGCAGCCGCTTGATGTGAATACGCTGCACAACGTGTATGTTGTTGAGGAACACACACAACTCACTGTTGGATCGGATAAGGAAATTCTCGCCAACTCTTACTGGACCGAAGATCTTACATAGGACTTCTCTATCGAATACTCACAAGGCTGCTGCATCAGTGCTGAGTAGGGTTAATGCCTCTAAGCCATAAAGAAGCACGGATTGGATGAGCGTCTTGTAGAGTACGAGAGAGGTCTCTGCTACTCAGCTCTAGTTGGCAAGAGTGATCCTGCTCTTGATCTCCAGACTGACGTCATTTTTGATGGTAACGGCGCAGTCAAGATAAATATAATTCTTTGACTGTATCGAAAGTATAGTTATCGGACTTAATCTGATATCCAATACGCCGCACATCTCTACTTGTCGATAACATATACTTCGTTTTGCCCTCATTTACTGCCAGATCCATTTTAGTAGTAGACTCAGTATGACATAAGGTGTGGGGATCAATCTCCATATCTTCTCGGAGTAGACTAAAAAATGTGCAACCTTTGTTTATACTAGCCCGTAAGGCTTTTTCACCTGCAGTTTTAATGAAACTGCCAAGAAAACAGAATGAATATTCCATGTTAGCTGGTTTATAGCGGACAGCAATCGCGAGAGGTACGCATAACTTTAGTTTTCGGAATGTTGATGGAAAAGCTAGTTTGTCAATCAGTTTTATGTGAATGCTTAAGAGCTTATAGTCTCAGTGAATTCCTCTGTTGTGTTTGCACATCTAAGGCATCAAAGCAATACAACACTATAGTGCCGCCTTTCTCTATCCTGGGTATTTCACAAAAATCAAAAGTCTGAAATCAAATGCATGAAGTGACTATGGATTGGCTAAAGACTGAGGTATGCAGAGAGAAAGATATTGCTAAAGAAGCCTTTGAATGGAAACCATACAAAATGCGTTACAAGGATACGGCAGGTTCAAGATGAAAAGCAGGGAAAGAGAAAAATTATAAGAACCATGAAGTGGACCTGAATATGTATATGACTTCCTAGTATTACAGCATATCCACAATTCAAGTTGGGCAAGGATTTAACTCAATGAGGCTTATTGCTACCAGTTCCGTTTTAATTGACGTTCAGAGGTAGACAATTGAGTATAGCAAATAATATATGTATCATCATGGAACAGAGAACACAAGTGATCAGATCAAGATGATCGGGACTCTCCATTTCAGGTAACCAAAGTTTTAAGCTTCATTGAGGAATTTTTTTTTTATTTTAAAGTGTAGAAAAAATTTGATTTTATTTTATTAATGATAATAATTATGAAAGGATTATTAATAATTAAATTAAATATTCATTGCAAAACAAAAAGAGAAAAAAAAACAAAAAAATATTAATGTATTGATTGGCAGTACTGAACGTACGCACTTCCAATATGAATACATCTATTCTGTCTACGTCTGTGAATTTAGGTTCTGACTAGAACTTCATAATCATGAATACGGACTTCTTGACCGCCGAAGGGAATGTAGAGACAACCATGAGAAGGATGTATTTTGCCGGGTGTCAAGCTACCACACCAATGGCCGCGACCAATGTACAATGGCTCGCCACCAGCAGTATGACCACAAACGACAGCACCGGGTGGTACTCTGCCATTGGAATCGGGTACCCAACCGTAGCCATAACCAGCAAGCAATTCGAAATTATGTTTGGTATGTTCCTGGCCACCATAGGCAACATAGGCGCAGCCCTTATTTGGTACAACCTTACATGGCATAAGGTCACCTTCGTGATGAGCACGACCGACATAGATTTGTGCACCATCGGCATCATGGCCAGCAACAACAGCGCCGGGCACAATGTTGCAGCCCGATGAAGGAATCCATGTTTCTGGTTGAACCAAGACTTCGTATTGCTCCAATTTGTGTTCAGCACCGCCATAGGGAATATACAAACAGCGATGGGAGGGATGAACCTTACCGGGTGTCAAACTGCCAGCATAATGACCACGACCAATATACAATGGCTCACCACTGCTAGTTTGACCACAACGCACGGCGTGTGGTGGTACATGACCGCCACTGCTGGGTATCCAAGCTATTACAAGGGAAAAAAAGAGAAAAGGGTTAGCAAATATATGTACAACATAGTTGTCCTCAAGTATACTCACTATAATGATGGCCAGTTAAGATTTCAACGTCATGTTTGTTAATTTCCTCACCGCCCCAAGCAACATAGGCTTGTTGCTTGGCGGGCACCACTTTGGCTGGCAACAGATCGCCATTGTGATAGGCACGACCAACATAAATTTCATCGCCATTTGAATCTTGTCCAGCGCGTACGGCAAAGGGTGGCAAGGCTCCATAAACATTTGTTTTACACCAAGTTGCAGCTGTAATTTGAAATAAAAAAAAAACAAAGGGAAATTAGAAATTCAATAAATATGTATGTACGTGTACTTATATATACATACATATGTATATATAAATGTACATACATAGTATGTATCGATATGTTCATACGAATATATAAAGACGCTTTAAAAGCAAAATTTCAGAAGGGATCTCGGTATCAAGGAGCTGCCTATGCATTTTTCTTGCTGGAATTCAGACATTTTCAGTGTGCCCTGGAATACATTGCACATGTACATATATATGATTTCAGTACCTATCCATAGTCCTAAGCCTTCGCTTTGAATATACTTTTCCTTGATTGAGCCATATTTCATTGCCTGTCCTTGCAGATTTGCTGCCTGAATTTGCTTTTAAGCTCTACCATCTCCTATCTTTGCCTTTTGCAAGAAAGTGTGTCATAATCTTAGTCTGATTTTCGGTACCTAGACCTACCTCCTACCTCTGTCTATCTGCTTATGAACAAGATCATTTCGTTTTTGTAAACATTAAACGATCCAACACAAGATCAGATGCAGTCGTACGATTAAACACACATTTATAGGCGTGATATCGCGTGATAGATAATTTAATAATATCGATAATAATATCTACCACATCTAGTCTAAATCGATTGCATGTATAATTTTGTTGAACTTAAACTGTGTTCACCGTTTTACGACCATTCCAGTTAAAAACGAAATGAAAATAAAAAAAAAAAAAATAGGAAAACAAATATTTGTTTTCAATGCGGTACAATTGTTATCTAAATTCGGCGAAAATAATTTAAAAATAAATGCCAAACTATGGTCATAAAATGAACTCATGTATGTACGTACATACATATGCTATCTGCATGGTACTTTTTTTGTTATCGATACTTAATAATGCGATACTATGCATTGACACTTATTGATAAATGAGGTTTTTTTCTTTTACTGGGAGGGGAAAGCTATTAAGCTTAACAATTTAATATTTAAAGCCTTCAATAATTATAAATTTCAACAGTTTATGAGCTGGGCGGATTAAAAATAAAAAAAAAAACAATAACATTAACAATAAATTATCGTTTCAATGCCATCTCAGACTGTACAGGTGGATGTTGTCATGTGCGATTTCATTGTGACATACATTCTGTAAATAGAGTATGATGATGATGATACCATTTTGTATTTGTTTACACAATTTGTTTCTTTTTAATTTTTTTTATTTATTTATTTATAATTTAACAAGTTATTGTTGTTATTAAAGTATGCACAGGGCGTTAGTGGTGGTGGCGGTGTGTGGTATTTAAAGAATAGGCCGCGTAATGCGTTAAACACAGTTGTCGCCGGCTGATAATAATTTAAATTCACTTCATAATGCAGAAATTGTAGGCTGTATTGTTGGTACTGGTTCAAGTTTAAATTTGCAAAACAGTGTCTTTGACCTTTTGCATATACGAGGGCCGTTTCAATCTATTTTGCTATTGTAAAACAATTCACTTCGTTCCGCTGAGAGTTTTACTTCTCTTACATTTAAGCGAATTGGAGATTGAAGCGTCATGATAAGGCCTCAAAAGAAATGTACTGAACAACCAAGCTTATAAGATTTAATGTCAACAACTTTACATTGAGAGCATCTGATCTTACTGGTTACCTTGGTAGCATTATTACAACAAATGAATGTTGAGAACTGCATTATTACAACAATTACACCCAGTGTGGTGTAAAACACATTTCACAGTGCATTGAACTGAAATTTTTAATTGCAATTTTTGCTATACGAAGTTAGTTGGACGCCGTAATCTAGTACATAGTAAGTTGGCTTGTTAGACGAGAGCCCCCCCCCAGCTTTGGCATCTCGAATAAAACGAAATGCAGTCTTCTCTCAAAGAAATCTGAGAGTACATACATATGTCGAAGTCGCCGTGGACTAGTAGGTAGTGTGTTGGCTTATTAGACGAAAGGCCCGAGTTCGAATCCCAGGCCAGACATCAAAAACAAAATAAAAAAAAGTATTTCTTCAGCGACTTCCTCTCAGTAGATTTCTGGCAAAAACTCTGAGAGTAAAAATTGCCATGAAAAGCTTCTCAAAAAATCTGTCGTTCGGAGTCGACTTTAAACTGTAGGTCCCGCCACTCATGTATAAAATTAACGCACACAACATGAGTGGTGTTGAGAAGCTAGGTCGTAATCCTGACTGAAGGGTTGTAAATGGCCAATTATGTATGTATTATATACATATGTATGTACATACATTTCATTACATTTCTTTAGTCAGGATTACGACCTAGCTTCTCACATCGTTGATACTGTGTGCGTTAATTCTATACATGAGTTGCGGGACCTACAGTTTAAAGTCGACTCCAAACGACAGATTTTTGAGAAACTTTTCTTGGCAATTTTATTTGTTCTCACAGAATTTTTGCCAGAAATCTGCTGAGAGGAAGTCGCCGAAGAAATATTTTCCTTTATATTTTCGTTTTTGATGTCTGATCTGGGGTTTGAACCTACGCTTCAAGTCTAATAAGCCAACACACTATTTACTAGACCACGGCAACTTCAACTTTGAGAGTAAAATGAAAAATTTCTATAAAAAGCTCCTTAACACGTTCCCGCCGACGTGTACCATCGGTGGCCCGCACTAGACTACCACATTGGGCGGCGCGTACCACCAGTGGCCTGCACTAGACTGTCTTATCGGGCGGCACGTACCACCTTTCGCCCGCACTAGATTGCCTTATCGTGCAGCGCGTACCACCGGTTGCCCGCACTAGACTGAATTATCGTGCGGCGCGTACCACCAGTGGCCCTCACTAAACCGCCTCATCTGGCAGCGCGTCCAACGATGATTCGCACTAGACAGCCTCATCCGCCGTAGCGTACTACCGGTGATACGCATTTGATTATGCCATTAGACGGTACGTAACACAAAATATTTAAATCTTTAACACTTCTACTGCCGAAAAAGAATACTTGAGAGTCAGGCTCTATTAAAAGCACATATTTTTAATAACAATTATAATTACTAATGTAATAAGTGAGTACTGTTCTATTTTCACGATAAAAATTCAGAATATTTGGTGAAAATGAGACGAATTCATGAAGAATCCGCACGATAATCGAAAAGCACTAAGGGTAGCTGCCAGTGGACGACAAGGCGTGAATTACAAAACCGGCGTGAATGTGTTAAAAACTTATCGTTCGGGGCCACTGTTGGCCCCACCACTCTGGCATAAAAAAATTAACACACACAACCTGGGTGATGTGAGAATCTAGGACCTAGATTCTAGGTTCTGATACTGACTAAATGGTTGTAATGATCATACACGTCATGTTATTAAGAGAAGTTAGTTAGCCTTGTATGAGTCACCAGTTATTTTTTAACACTCCACTCACCCATTTTGTAGCTAGTATTTCTTGCTTTAAAATTGAAAAAGAATTGTTTTTTTTTGTTCTTAAACGAAACGATTATTTTCTTTAAATTCTTCTGTCGAATGTTGTTGATTAGCGCTTGAACTTCAAACTGTAACTGAAGTATTTGATTTGCTTAACTCAACAATATAAACCCACAATTACTATAAACGATATAATACATACGAGTAGTATTATCAATAAATAGGTATAATAAAAATAAAATAATAAAAATGATTACAATAAATGGCTAAAAGATTCATTGGAAAATTAAACCACTTTCAGATATAAAAATACTCAACACATTACTAAGCACACTGAATGAAGGTTTATCTTCATAAATAAAAATTTTAAAAATAAAAAAAGAATATGAGTGTGTTCGATGGAAAAAAATATATACGATGAAAGCTTTTAAACAATAAGACTGAAGCAGATTTCATATGAAATCAAGCATTTGTCAGCTGCCAGTAGCAGCAAGTTGACATTTCTCTTTTAGCTCTGGAAAGTTCTTCTCTGATGCTTGTGCATGTGTTCTAGTCCAGTTCTTAAAGATATTTTTCTTTAAATATTTCAAACACTTTCAATTTAATATAAATCCTTTGGTGAAAAATATGGCAAACATCTTAATTTCTTTATAGTTTCTTAGCATAGTTCTCTAGAATCCATACCAGAGATCAGCAATGAATCGTTTTTGATCGTAAGTGAGTCAACAATATTGAAATTTAACTCGTCTGATTCATTCATACCCACTACAACGTTGATTTATAAGTACAGGTTGCAATGAGTATGCGTACAACGTTCGACATCAAACTCATACCATTCGAAATATGTTTGATTCATAAGCCTACTCATTTAGATTCATACTAACTCGATGAGTGACTCGAATAATTTATCAAAATTTACAGTCTTAGTTGTTGTTGCATTTACAACAAACACATAAGCAAAAGGGATTCATACTTATTTTGTGGTTCGTGTATATGTTGTGAGTTATGGAGAATCGAAATCAAAAACAACATCATACATGTTGTTAAGTATGAATATGTGAGGAGTACACTTCAAACTTTGAATATGAGTAGAGGAGGTTCCATGATATTAAAATAAGTATGATTGCGTATAAGTATCAGAAATTATGAGTATGATTGGATTATAGTCGTCTTTCTCAATACTCATTGCGGATCTCTCATCCATACTAGAGTTACCTTCGAATGATTCGAAATTATAAATTGAAATACCCTCACCATATATGGACGAGAACAAATGTCGAAATGTTGTTCGTAATGGCCTTAAATGCATTCTGGCTGTCCTATTAAATTAAGAGATTTTCAGGAAAAAAATCCAACATTATCTCATCAATATCCTCTACCCGAAAAACGGGCAGTTAGCCTATGCGAAAGTCTAATGTTAGAAGTCCTGATGTCCGCGATTTTGAAATTCATCAGAAATTCTTAGTTACATACATACATACATAATTAGTCTTTACAACCCTTTAGTCAGGATTATAACCTAGCATCTCACACCACTGATGGTGTGTGTGTGTTAATTTTTATACATGAGTGGCGGAACTTAAAGTTTAAAGTCGACTCCGAACGTTTGATGTTTGAGAAACTTTTCATGTCAATTTTATTTATTCTCACAGAGTTTTTGCCAGAAATTTGCTGTGACATCAAGTCGCCGAAGAAATATATTTTCAAATTTCGTTTTGTTGGAGATGTCTGACCTGGGATTTGAACCGAGTCCTCAAGTCTTATAAGTCAACACACTACGTGTTAGGAAACGACGACTTCGGAATTCTTTGTTAGAATTCTAAAAACAAATCTTCTATGTATTGGTAAAATGATAAGGAATCCCCTAATTGCAGTATGATAGCATGGACATACATAGTCCAAGTTGTACATAATCCAAGGAGGACTGCTTCAATAAAAATTTAGATGTACCTTAGTTGAAATGCTGCAAAGTGCCATGATAATCAGGACCGGAATCGGTACTCTCCATTATATGTATGTAGGTAACCAAAGCTTAAAGCTATGAAATCATAATTTTTTATTTTAAAGTCTTCCATTGTGGAATAAATTAAATTTTATTTTATATTTATTAAAAATATTATTAAAAATTAAATTAAATATTCATTAAATTAATAAAAAAAAAAAACAAAACTATCTAGATGTATGAACTGATGAACACACCTACTGTGGGTATGTCTGTGAATTTAGGCTCTGACTAAAACTTCATAATCATTGATACGGACTTCTTGACCACTGAACGGAATGTAGAGACAACCATGAGAAGGATGTATTTTGCCGGGCGTCAAGCTACCACACCAATGGCCGCGGCCAATATACAATGGTTCGCCAGTAGAAGTATTTCCACAAACGACAGCACCGGGTGGTACGCTGCCATTGGAATCGGGTACCCAACCGTAGCCATAACCAGCCAACAATTCGAAATCATATTTGGTATGTTCCTGGCCACCATAGGCAACATAGGCGCAGCCCTTATTTGGTACCACCTTACAGGGCATAAGATCACCTTCGTGATAGGCACGACCGACAAAGATTTGATCACCATCGGCATCATGGCCAGCAACAACAGTGCCGGGCACAATATTACTGCCCGATGAAGAAACCCATGTTTCCGGTTGAACCAAGACATCGTATTCCTCCAATTTGTGTTCAGCACCGCCAAATGGAATATACAAACAGCCATGGGAGGGATGAATCTTACCGGGTGTCAAGCTACCACCCCAATGACCACGTCCAATATACAATGGCTCACCATCACTAGTTTGACCACAACGCACCGCATGTGGTGGTACATGACCGCCACTGCTGGGCAGCCAAACTATTACAAAAAAAAAAAAAAGAGAAAAAGTTTGCAAATATATGTACAACATAGTTGTCCTAATTTATACTCACTATAATGATGACCAGTTAAGATTTCAACGTCATGTTTATTAATTTCCTCACCGCCCCAAGCAACATAGGCTTGTTGCTTGGCGGGCACCACTTTGGCTGGCAACAAATCGCCATTGTGATAGGCACGACCAACATAAATTGCATCGCCATCTGAATCGTGGCCAGCGTGTATGGCAAAGGGTGGAATGTCCTCATAAACATTTGTTGCACACCAAGTTGCCTCTGTAATTAGTTAGAAATAAAATAACCAAGAGAAAGAATTTTTAATTTGCATTTGAAATTAAAAATTCAATAAATATGTATGTATGTACGTATATACATACATATGTACATATATACATACATATGTTCATATATACGAGCGCATAAAGGAGCTTCAAAAGCAAAATTTTATAAACGATATCCCTTCCCGGCATATTTTAGTGAAGAAATTTGAAAATGAGAAGACTTTGGCCATATGAGTGCTCTACCATTACAGATCACATGAATTCTAAAAACGTTTTAAAACGAAGGTTCAAGATTCTGTTGCTTGACCCTGAAGAATGGATATAAAACATGGATCCCCGTATCTACGGCTAACTGAGAGTACTGGCTTAATATTCACTAGAATCTCGACAGGTTAGAATGCATTAAACAAAATTATAATTCACTAAGCAACAAGACCGCTGATTATGTACACAAAAAATAGGTCAAGGGTGAACCATGGCAAAAAGGTTCAAGATTCTTAGCGGGAGATTGAAGTTCTATTTGATTAACACCACTGAAGAAGGGATTTAAAATGAATCTTGTGTTGATCCCAGAAGCCTGAAGATGTACATGTCTAGAGGCAAGTGACCCTGTATTTCACAAGCTAAAGTTCGAGCATTTTTAGTGTGTGCACTAATAAACCTAGAAACAGATAGTTGGATACGTCAAGCCGTATTGTCTGTACACACCATATTCGATGGAATCTTGACAGGCGAGTGAGTGCACCAAACAAAGTTGTGCTTTGCTGGGGACCGGGAAATTAGACCACCGAGGGATATAACTACTCAACGCATTATTAAGCACACTGAAGCAAGGGTTATCTTTGTAAGAAAGACAAATGGATTGTTTTAAAATAAAATTTAAAAAAAAAAAAAAAAATATGAGTCTTCGATGAAAAAATACACGCTGAAAGCTTTTAAACAATGAGACAAGAATCAAGCATTTGTCAGCTGCTAGTACCAGCAAAACTCACTTATCAACTGACATTGCTCTTTTAGCTCTAGAAGGTTCTCTTCTGAGGCTTGTGTCTGTGTTCTAGTTCAGTTCTCAAAAAAACTTTTTCTTTAAATATTTCATACACTTTCAAGGTGATTTGATTTAAAAAAATATCTCAGCACTCGTTTAAAAATTTTTCAATTTTTTATTCGTAAATTTTTTTTATAATTTACCCGCTTTAATTGTAAAAGTTCAACGTTTAAGATTTCTTACAGTGTAGTTTTCTTTTGGCGTATGGCAAAAGTGTACACGTTACACTTGAATTTAAAGGCTTAAAGAGTTTAAACGTCTTACACTTGAAAAATTGTATTTTTTTTTTTTTTTTTAAATTTAAATATAATAAGCCACTGCCACTTACCCATTTTATATATGTTTTATAATTTTTTTTTTAATTTTTTTTAATTAAAAAATATTTACGTTCTTAACGCTGTAAGGTTTTAACAGTTACTGACGACTAAATTTCGAAAATTAACCAACTTTTGTTTGTTTCAATCAACTGTTTTCCATCGCTTATCAATTATACATCGGCCATAAACACCTGATAAAATAACGCAATATATTTACCGGCGTATTTAATAACGGGTATAGAGTGAGTTATGGATGTACATCTATGTACATGTATATGTAGCTATATGTATTGTGAAATATAATTGTCAACACCCTGTAATACTTTTTTATATTTCAAAAGTTTAATCTTATCTTTCTATTTTGAAATAATATTCATAGACACACATACATATTTAGTTAGTTAGTTTATGGTTAAACAGATATAGCTATGCACGAGTAACCTAGCAGATACGAGGTTATGCCCTTAATAAAGTATTCACAATAATTTTACTGAAAAAGTTCTTTATTTCTCAATATAATCTCCTTGCCTTACTTACTTACTTACTTAGTGATTACAAATCATTGGTCCGGGTTACAAGCTAGTTTCTCACATCACCCATGTGTGCTAGCTAGCAGTTAAAGGTCAACTCCGAGTGACAGATTTCTGGGAAACTTTTCTTGGCAATTTTATTTTTCTCTCAGACGTTTTGCCAGCAGAAATTGTATCAAATTTCGTTTTGTTCGAGGTATTTGGACTGAGGATTGAACCACGGCCTCATGTCTAATAAGCCAACATACTAACTACTAGACTACGACGACTTCTGACTCTTCTCGGCCTTGCTCCAACCACAATTTGGCAAGTTTTCCATCGTATCTGAGGCATGCAGACGTACAAAATTTAACTGATCTGGAAACTAAAAATATTAAGGCATCAAGACTTCGTGTCAAACTTACCCAGAGTCATAGCTCATAGCGGTTGTAAGGGGATACAGGCTCCCATGCAACATGCTGGCAACGTTCTACAATGACTTCTGTAGACCAGTAGGAAGAGGAGGCCACTGAACATATTCTCTGTCATTGTTTGGCCCATAGGGAGCAGAGATATATAGACAAAGCTTGTCTAGAAATATTGTTTTCAAACTGATAATATGGTTGAGAAATAATGCCAGCCAAGAATAAGGAAGAGATCCTAGATATTTGGTCATATTACGTTATGTTTAAGATGTCTGACCTGGGGTATAAGCCGTGGCCTCATGTCTAAGAAGCCAACCTACTAGACTACTGTGAGTTCATAACCTCTTACCCATCAAAGCTCAATAGCTTGATGGACTTAATATGGCCAATAAATATGCTGTGATGACCACTATATGTAGCACTAGGGTTGTAGTAAGGGTTGGAATATTATTAATCAGAAGTTTCCATCACAAATACAGGCCTATTATGCAGGCCTGGTACACCATCATCATGGCTTTAAATCGTAATTCATTTTGATTCCCCTATTTCTCTATGTCTACGAGAACTATGGCTTTGTCTCCATGTAACTCTAGGTCTGTCTCAACTTCTAAACCCTTATGGGTATCACACGATCATATCATTTCACTGCCTGCTTTCAAATGAAAATTACGGAACCAACTAACTATTTCCCAGTTTAGAGTGAATGGGAATGCCATTGCTTTCTCTCGCGAGTTGCAACTGCCCTCGTATTTAACATAACCGTTTCATATTTGTTTTGTGGATCTTTGCTAATCTTTTTTTATTATGCCAGTCCAATGACTAATGGAAGTACACGACATATTCCAATGAATACTTAAACGGGAAGTCCCTGTAAAGCTATACGATTTCATAAATCAATTGGTAATCAATACAATAAAAGCACTCATGAAATTTTGAATATAAGTGAGGTGAGTCAAGAATATTGAAATTTAACTATGTACTCTGGTTCCATTCGTACTCACTACAACGTTGATTTATAAGTACAGGTTGCAATGAGTATGCGTACAACGTTGACATCAAACTCATACCATTCGAAATATGTTTGATTCATAAGCCTACTCATTTAGATTTATAAAGATTTGGAGAGTCGAAATCAATAACATCATACATGTTGTTAAGTATGAATATGTAATGTGTACACTTCAAACTTTGAATATGAGTAGAGGAGGTTCCATGATATTAAAATAAGTATGAATGCGTATACATAAGTATCAGAAATCATGAGTATGATTCGATTCTACTCATCTTTCTGAATATTCATTGCTGATGTCTGAAACACACAACTTTCTAGTGTTTTAGTGTTCGTACGCAATCATACTTATTTTGTGCTTCGTGTATATGTTGTGAGTTATGGAGAGTCGAAATCAATAACATCATACATGTTGTTAAGTATGAATATGTGATGAGTACACTTCAAACTTTGAATATGAGTAGAGGTTGCATGATTCGATTCTACTCATCTTTTTGAATACGCATTTCTCATCTCTGATGAAAACATTTGTAAAACCACGTATGTTTTAAAATTTTTTACTTCCGTAGAGAAAGTGAATGAATTTTTGTTTACTTTTATGATGTTTGTTTGTGAGACTTCTGGAAACGTCACGGCTTATTGACTCATCAACAACTGTGCCGTTGTCTTATTGTTTTTTTTTTTATTTTTTTTTTATCAGCAATTTTCCTCAAGAGAAAAGCTTTTTCTTTATCGCAGAGACTTTAATTCCACTGGAAGTAAATTTCTTTCTTTGTTTTGTTTTCATATTTAATAACGACTGATAAGATATAGAAGAGGACTTTTGTTGGATCACATAAACATGAATCAACTTTTAACACTTTATGGCCAAATGATAACGGTTTAAGAATTCGTCGACTACGGCTCGTTAATGAACGAACAAACTAGACTAGACTAGACGCTCTGCAAAATATTATTTCCACAAAATTTTTTAAGTTGTTTGTGTAAAAGTAAAACAAAAAATACAGAACTCTTCTCAATGGGTAAGTAATTCTTTCTTTGTGTTTAAACAAATAAATTCAAATATGAATAACGAAACCTTTTTTATGAATGTTTTTTTAGCTGCCAAATGGTTGCATTCCTCGCCATACGCTCCACTGCCGCCGAATGCCGTTGTGGGCGGTTACGATTGTGATGGTAGTCCCATATATGTGGGTCGTTCCTATCACGAAGGCAGTCATTTGCCAGTGAAAGTTATACCCAGCAAACGGGCCGCATATGTATCCTGGGCTGGTGTTGAGCATGCCAAGTCTCATTATGAACTTTTGATTGGGGAAAATTACAGTTGGCAACCCTGTTTTGGAGCAAACATACCACCAAATGCCATAAGAGCTGGTGAAAACAGTGGCTCAGGCGAACCTCTATTTATAGGTCGTGGCCATCATGAGAACAGTTTGGTGGTGGGTAAGATACAACCTTCGCATGCCTGTCTTTATATACCCTTTGCCGGTCAAGAGATTAAATTGGAAAAATATGAAATTCTCGTATATGGTGGTGGCGCTGTTGCTGCAGATGGCCAGGATTTGATTAAATTTGAAGGTAAGTCTCATAATATTTTATAAAAACTCTGGGATTTCTCTAACTTTCGTCTCATTGGAATAGATCACAAATGGATACATTCATCGGCATACGCCACTATACCCTCAGATGCTGTAGTTGGCGGCAATGATGTGGATGGTGATATCATGTATGTGGGTCGAGCATTTCATGAAGGCGATATGCTGGTAGCCAAAGTAATACCAGCTAAACAAATTGCTTTTGTATCCTTTCGGGGTGCCGAAATACCAAAGGACCACTATGAAATATTGTGTGGCCGTAATGTGTGTTGGCGCCACTGCTACAATCACATCATACCCGATAATGCAGTATTATGTGGCAAAACTGCTTTGGGTCAGCCTGTGTATATTGGTCGGGGTCATTATGAGGGCAGTTTGACCGTGGGAAAAATATCATCAGTACACAAGGCCTTGTTTATACCTTTTAGGGGAGTAGAAAGGCGTTTAGAAACTTATGAGATTTTAGTCGAAGAGAAATTAATACCAGGCTGGCAGCTGCCCGCAACGACAGATCCATTGCCGCCACCTCCACCACCTACTGCGCCCGTAAATCCCGAAAAACCAGTTCCATATCCAGCTTCTCAAGCACCCTATCCATATCCTATGCCTACACCCTTAGAACCACCACCGCCCTATACAGCTGTTGGTCCTGCCACGGCCACGGCCATGCCAATGCCAATGCCAAGTCCTACGCCATATTATCCACCACCTAAACCAGCATGCAATTTTCCTAGACCGGATCCTTGTCATATACGTCCCATACCAGCTGAAACTTATCCAGGCCCATCACAAATGTCTGCAACTTGTGTGCCTGCTGCAACTTATCCAGGCCCATCACAAATGCCTGCAACTTGTGTGCCTGCTGCAACTCAGTCCTATGATATATGGCGGCCTATGCAACCTGGCTATACACCTGGAAATGCCGTACATGCTGGCCATGATGTAGACATGAGCACCATTTATGTTTGCCGCACCTATCACAGTGGTGAACTTTTGCCTGGCAAAGCAATACCCAGTCGTTCCTGTGCCTATTTCTCCTATCAGGGGCATGAAATTCAAAAATCCCACTATGAACTCTTGTTGGGCGATCATTATATGTGGGTGCCAGCTGTTAACTGTTATGCCATGGGCGCTGTAGAAGCTGGTCGCACCGCCTGCGGTGAACCTTTATATGTGGGAAGGGCTCACTACAATGGTAGCTTGACCTGCGGCAAGATACATCGTTCACACAATTGTCTCTATATACCATTCGGTGGGCGAGAGGTAAGAATCGAGCATTGCTATGAAATTTTGGTTCATAAACACAAACATTATCAGTTTTAATGGGGGATGGTGCTAGACTTCTACTGCTTCTAAATATATGGAGCTGAAAATCATGACATATTCAATATATTCTTAAACTTTATAAATTATAATCAATATATATAAATGTATGTGTGTATTTATGTAAATAATAATCATTTGTAAATAAAATAAAATTAATATTGCAGTTATTCAAGTAATTTTCACACCTAGTTTAACTTTTAGGTTCGTGTCTATGCTATACACAGTGGGTTTTAGGTTCAGTATCTATAAGAAGCTAGGCCGTAATCCTGACTGAAGGGTTGTAATGGCCAATTAGGTATGTATGTATGTATGTTCTATAAGAAGCATGGTTTCAGATGAACGCCCGTTTGTATGGAAAACATCAACAAAATTGAGTGTTTTTCTATACAAACAGACGTTCGTGTGAAACCAATTGTCTTACAGAAACTGGGTATTAATCATTATTTCTGTGTCATGATTTTTGCTTCTTTTTGAAGATTTTGATGCAAAAAAAAAACAAGAAGCTCGTCTTATGAAGGGAAGAGAAAACGTGCCGATTGTTAGCAATTGTTTATTGAAATCATCATGTTCATCTCACGTGACAGACAAACATTTGAAAGAAAATACATACATACATACATAATTGGCCATTACAACCCTTCAGTCAGGATTACGGCCTAGCTTCTCAACACCACTCATGTTGTGTGTGTTCATTTTATACATGAGTGGCGGGACCTACAGTTTAAAGTCGACTCGGAACGACAGATTTTTTTGAGAAGCTTTTTCAAGGCAATTTTTACTCTCAGAGTTTTTGCCAGAAATCTGCTGAGAGGAAGTCGCCGAAGAAATATTTTCATATTTTCGTTTTGATGTCTGACCTGGGATTCGAACTCGGGCCTTTCGTCTAATAAGCCAACACACTACCTACTAGACCACGGCGAAAGAAAATATTTCGCAATATTTCGGTTAACTATGGAAGTTTGAGATAGAAGTCGCCTTAGTCTATAAGGTAGTGTGTTCACTTATTGGACCGTAAGACCACGGTCAAACCCCAGGTCAGACATCTCGAACATAACGAAAATATTAAAAAATATTTCTTTGGCGACTTCCTTTCAGAAGAAGAGGAGAGTTTCTCAAAACAGTGTCGTTCGGAGTCGCCGGAAAAATTGTAGGTGCCATTACTTATGGATAAAATTAACACACACCCAACATGGATGGTGTGAGAAGCTAGGTCGTAATCCTGACTGAAAGATTGTAATGGTCAAATTATGTACGTATGTAAGTCTGAGATAACGAAATCATTTACTTTGTTAATGTGCTATTACGCCTTTACGAAAAACGGACTGAAGTCTTTCAGCTTTTAATAATTTTATTACTGCAGTTGAGTAACGAATTGAATTTTATTGTCGTCGTTCTAAATTTGGTCGTTCCACCGAATTCGAATTGCCGGTTTTAGCCTCAAGTACATGTTAAGTGTATAGCAAGTGTATATGCAGCCAGAGAGGAATCAATGATAGGGCATAGTTATTGACATGGTCGATATTCTGCGGGGAACATATATGTACAATCATCGACAGACCATGAACAAAGCAACTTTGAGCAAAACGTGAAAAACCATGAACTTATCGCCCGATTTGCAAAGCAGTTTGAACATGCAAATGGCTGGCGCCTTAGTTGATTTTGTAAAGAAAATATCGTAAATATTTACCTCGTTATCTTTACTTCACAAACTATTTTATTGGCTTGTTTACAATAACAAATTTTGTGTTATTAGCTTATTTGCATACATATTTGCTTAATTCGTCATTACAATTCTGCAGTTAGAGTTACGATCTACTTCCTCACAGCACCCATGTTGTAGCGCTACAACCTACAATTTTAAGTCGAATTCAAACGACACATTGTTGGAAGAAACTTCTCATGGTAATTTTGTATTTTACTCGCAGAGTTTTTTTCTTTGCCAAATATCTGCTGAGAGAAGGTCACGGAAGGTATTCTCTTTCTTCATGTTTAACGTAAGGTATGGTGATAGAATTTTGAGAAATGCATTCAACATTGTCAATGGAAGAGAAGAACTTAAGTCGACTTAAGCGATGCCCATATTTGCCCGTAATATTAAATGAGAAATGCATCATCAGAGGCCGATAAGATGTAGACGAGGACTTTTGTTAAATCGCATTAACGTTAAACGACCTTAAACAGTCAACGACAACGGCTCGTTAGTGAACGCACGCTGCTAGACGACGCTCTGCAAAATTTTATATCCACAAATTTTAAATTTACTGCGAAGAAAACCACAAACAACAATAAAAAGTATTCTCAATGGGCAAGTATTGGTTTTTGTTTTTCTGTTTTTAAACAAATAAATTTAAACATGAATAACAAAACGTTTATGAATGTTTTTAGCTAGCCAATGGGTGACCTGCTGGCCATGCTCTCCACTTCCGTCGAAAGCCGTTGTGGCCGGTCGTGATTGTGATGGTAGTACCATATATGTGGGTCGTCTCTATTACAGTGGTGATCTTTTGCCTGCCAAGGCAATACCCCAACGCAAATGTGCCTACGTTTCCTATCGGGGTTATGAAATTGAAAAACCCCACTATGAAGTATTGGTAGGCGATCATTATAAGTGGGTGCCAGCTGCTAACTGTATGGCTGTCGGAGCTGTAGAAGCTGGTCGCACATCTAATGGAGAACCGTTATATGTGGGAAGGGCTTACTACAAAAGTAGCTTGACCTGCGGCAAGATACATCGTTCTCACAACTGTCTATATATACCATTCGATTCCAAAGAAGTTAAGATTGAACATGGCTATGAAATGTTGGTGGATGCAAAGAAATATCCGTACTAATGGGGGAGGGTGCGTCACTTCTATTGCCTCTAAAGATATAAATTATACTAAAAATATATAAATGTATGGTTGGTTGTATTTATATATATAATAATCATTTATAAATAAAATTAAATTAATAATATTGCAATTACTTGGGCCTGCTTATCAATTTCAAAAAAATTTTACGACTTGAAATTCTTGCGATAAAAAGTCTCAGTGTTATTATATGCCAAATATATTTGGTCACAGTCCTAGGAGTGCATTATTTTATTCGAATTTTTCCATTTATTTTGAATTGATTTCGATTAATCGTATATTCTTAACATTTTTATATAGAAATACTGCATTTGGTATGTCATTCTGATTGTAATATCTAATCCGACTTACTTAATTGCACATTACAATCCTTTAGTGAGGATTACAACCTAACTTCTCACACCATTCATGTTGTATGTGTTAATTTTATACGTGCGTAGCGGGACCTACAGTTTAACGTCGACTCCGAACGACAAATTTTTGAGAAACTTTTTCATGGCAATTTTAATTTTACTCTCAGAGTTTTTGCCAGAAATCTGCTGAGAGGAAGTCGCCGAAGAAATATTTTTTTTCATATTTCGTTTTGAAGTCTGACCTGGGGCTCGAACCTGGGCTTTACGTCTAAAAAGTGAACACACTACCTACTAGACTACGGTGACTACTTCTGGCTATCCGTCCTGGTAAATTAGATTTCCATTTTCTGCGAAGAAGACACAAACGGGTCCTTCTTCTCAAATGTTACCAAACGGATATCTGTTGTTTTTGAAGTTTTTTTGGATCTTCAGCGAGTTTCGACGGGCTTTTTAGGCTTTAAAGTATTTTGTACACAAGATAACTACCGATCATAGTTCTAGCTATAGAACGAAGACTTTGGCCACATTCTCTTCGTCTTAAAACAATTTTTCTCTCCTCCGGAGAACAATGACCTTTTCGACTCATTGTTGATTTTTTTACTACATACATATATATTTTCTTATGAATAAAGATAAACAACAGAGCGGACTGCGAAAATATTAAAGAATTGAGCAATCACACCTCAACAAAACTAACTCAAAATGAAAACAAAACGGGGAAGACCCCAGTTTTGTTTTTACTCTTAGAGACATTGCCATATTAAAGTTATTTAAATAAAACCGGAATTGCCATGTATACATATTTTCCGTTAAAGTAACTAAAATTAAACATAAAGCAAAGATAAGCTGATAAGCAACACCATGTCATGCCCTATATATCGAAATGACGTAATAAATCTGATGATCCTATAGTTGCCTGCTTGCTGTGAGAATCTATTTACCATTTTATATGTGTTGGATATGGCTACTCCGACACTACCGACAATTTACGTGAAAGCAAAGTTCAAGTGTCTCCTCTTTTATTGCCTTATTAACATGGTTTTCGTAAATCTCGTTCAATGACAACTGATATCTTGGAACTTAATTCAATTGTTAAAAGAAACGTTTGATAAAAATTAATTCTTATCTGTGTCACAAAAGGTCACTCAATAATTTAATTTTAAAAATGCTCAATTGAAAGTTATTCAATTGCTCAGGATTCAATCGTATTCACGTTGTTCAGCAATGACCTTCCCTCTTCACTGTTCTTGTGCGTTCTACGGTACTGATGTACGCTGACGACTTTCAACGAATATCTAATACAGTGGTATTGGTCTACTGCGTTGTCCATGGTTTTACTTTTGTTTACATTTCATTATCGGATGTTATCGGAAGTCATTTGGAAAACCGTAGCGAATTTGTTTTGGATCATCGCTTCTCGTCATTTCAGTTGTAGCAGTGGTGTGAATAAGAACGGTTTTTTTTGTTAAAAATAAATTTAAAAATCCAATTCAATGGGTAAGACGGTCGGTGTGATTCTGTTTATATTTATTTTATTTTTGTTTTTGTGGTAACAAAACTTTAATGATGTTTTTTGTGCAAAAAGTGTTGATAGCACACACACACGAAATATACAAGCGAAATATAAAAAAATATTTCTTCGGCGACTTTCTCTCAGCAGATTTCTGACAAAAACTGGGAGAGAGCAAATAAAATTGCCATGAAAAGTTTCTCAAAAAATCTGTCGGTCACGCCACTCATGTATAAAGTTAACACACAACATACATAGGTGGTATGAGAAGCTAGGTTGTAATCCTTACTGTATGTATGTATGTAATTATGTAAGTTAAACATGATATTTTTCTAATTTTTATGTCTGAGGCTAAACAAACAGAAGATGAGATAAGAAAAAAAAAAGATTACTTGCCATGGTTGAGCCACAATAATGTTTATTTAAACATATGAACGCGTTTATATTGGGAAAACCGCAAACTGTGTAGATGAGGAGGAAGATACGGAGTATATTCTAATATGCTGTCCCAGATTTAGATGGCACGGGGAAACGAGTTTGGGACCAAACGGGCTTATGGAAGAGGTGATGTATTCTAGGATTCTATGGAGTCAATACAGCCAGGAAATGGCTGAAGTTATTTCCCGAAATTTGATTTGAAGTGATAAAGCTTTAATGCTAACCAGCATTCCGCGAAGTAATACCTTACGGCAGTCCCGCGGGGGGAGAGTGGTTGAAGTGTGTAGGGGGTGGGTTTAGTACGTAGGCACCAGTGCTGGTGAATCGTGCACTCTTTTGTTGGAACAAAAGTGTCTTTCGAAGATTCCCACCTCTGGCCCAAGACAAAAAAAAAAATACTGGGAAAACCAGTAATCTCAACAAATGACTACGAATGCTTAAGGGCTTATTCGCAGTATGTATTGAATATAAAATACTTGCCAGTATACAAAACTGTAGCAAAAAAGTTTTGAAATGATAATGGATTAACTGAGGCAATGACCACCAACACCAATGCCATGTAACAATTTGGAAATTATAATCTGTGTATCCGCTCTGAAAGTTATTTGATTGTAATCAAACTCTTCAATTTTTAGTTCTTTTTTTAAAATTAGTGTGTGAAATATGTATATGAAGAAATTGTTGAAGAGTTCTTATCGATTTGTACAGGAATAGAAATGTGATCATCAATGTGAAAATCAAAAAGAAACAACTTTTTTCTTACAGTTTTATTGTTTTTTTTTTTCTTAAATATTTAATTCGATTATTTCCATAAAACTGATAACATGCCCGATTCTTTAATACACAACAGCGTTGCTGCATATGCATGTGCAATACACTCACCTCGGTGTTTGCTAACACACGATAAAAAATAAACAACAAAACAATTCATTATCAACTGTTGCCATAGGACCGACCATTAGATAAGTTTCGGTCTTCTTAACTCTTTGTTTAAATACAAATCATAAAATATACAAAGCAAACCGTAATACACGTAAAACGGTGGAAGTTAATATTTCTAATCGGGGGAAAGTTATCGAATCAGACAGAATGTTTCGTTCTTTATTTCTTTCTTTCTTATGGTGACACATTCGTTATGATAATTGTATTCATCAATCAAAAATATTTCAATTCTTTTTAATTACAGTTATTAAATGGTTTCCTTCGTCAGTTGATGACGTCCTGCCTAGAAATATATTTGAGGGAGGCAGAGAGAGCGACGGCAGCGTAATATATGTGGGACGTGCTTTCCATGACGGCAGTTATCTGCCAGCACCAGTAATGCCCGGTAAACGTTGTGCAAAAGTCTCATGGAATGGTCGTGTATACCCAAAGACCGATTATGAACTTCTGGTAGGCGCCGATTATAAATGGGAAACGTTTTGCGAAGCCAATAAAAAGTTTTATGAAAAAAATGCTGTCAGCACGGGTATGACAATCTTCGGCGAAATGACCTTTGTAGGACGGGCATCTTTTCAAGGAAATTTATTAATTGGTCGACTGCAATTATCTCAGAATTGTTTGCTTGTACCCTTCAACCATAGAGAATTATCACTGAATAGCTTTGAAATTTTAGTTTATGACCATGCACGAGAGGGCTTGGAAATGTTGGAAGGTAAGCATACATTAAAAGGGCTCACTATACAGCACAGAATATTAAATGAAATGATTAAAAATCCCTTCTTGATTTTAGAATCGAAATTTTGTAAAGAGAAAATGTTGCCAGAACCAGAATTTCAAAATATTCAAGCTAAGGCTGTGATGTTTCAAAGCCCAAATTACGCCACAACTTCTACTGTAAATGTAACAGCAGCATTAGCTGATACTCAACCGGTATCAATGCCAGTACCAAGTTTAACTGCACCACTAATTGGCCAAATACAAGTAGTATCGACACCGGCGCCACCAACCGCAGATACATGGGTATTGGCATCGCCTGGTGTAGTGCCTTCGAAAGCCGTACATGCCGGTTATGACATCGATGGCTCTCTAATATATGTGGCAAGAGTTTTTCATGAGGGCAGTTATGTTCCAGCCAAAGCTATTCCAGTACATAACACAGCTTTGATTCCGTATTGTGGTCAAGAGATATGTAAGCCAATTTTTGAATACTTAGTGGGCGATAATTTTAAATGGGTAAAGTTCTCTGGAGCCGAAACATTTCCCACAAATGCCGTCATTGTTAATCCGCTCATTAATGAGGATTTATGTATCGGACGAACTGTTCATCAAGGCAGTTTGTTGTGTGGCAAAATTGTGCCTTCAGAGGAGATGCTTTATGTGCCATTTAATTATCAAGAAGTGCCAATAAATCCTCCATTCGAAATATTGGTACGTAACTAATTGATAACGACAAAAGCAGTGAAAAAATACTTTTTGATTTGATTTTTTATTTTATTAAAAACGTTCAAAATATGAGTTCGTAGATTGCAAATAAAATAAAAATCAATTTGGGTTTAGTTTTAATTAAAATTCTTTATTATTCGCACAATTCTGTGTAAGACTGTTCACAACTTTATGTATACAACAACAATAACAATTACTAATTGTTCGACTGATCTTTGTAATGCACACCGCGTCTTCATACAAGACTGACTGAACTTTTACTAACTACTCGTCTGCTTTGCCTTGCCTTTTATATGGCAGGGTAAACAGTCTTCAACGTTCATGACTTCGCCTTCTCGAAATCTCTATAATTGTAAACATCGTTGTTTACGTTTATTATTTTAGTGTTGTTGGTATATTTTTGTTTATTTGTTTACCATTTCTTTTATGCTGGTGTTTGTTGTTGTATTTTTGTTTATTTGTTTACCATTTCTTTTGTGCTGGTGTTTGTTGTTGTATTTTTGTTTATTTGTTTACCATTTCTTTTAGGTGGGTGTTTGTTATTATATTAAGCAGTACGATAATTTGTAGACAAGTTTGTTTATTCGCATTGTTTTGTTTATAATTTTAATGTTAAGCGATGTAAAAGCAAAACACCAGTTTGTATTTTAATGAATGCATCATCATCAGATGGAATGGTATTTTAATGTTTCAATTATTTCAAAAATTCCCCTGTTTCGAGTTCTAATGATAAGTATCCTCTATCAAGACCAATTTCAGACGTTATACACTTGTATACAGTGACAGTTCATAGTATTGTGTGTGTTAATTTTATCCACCAGTGATGGGAACCTACAGTTTAAAGTCGATTTCGAATGACAGATTTTTGGGAAATTTTTCAGAGTTTGTGCCAGAAGACTGCGGAAAGAAAGACAGCGAAGAAATATTGTATTTTGGTTTTATATTTCGTTTTGTTCGAGATGTCTAGTCTGGAGTTTGAGCCAGGGAATCACTTTTAATAAGCCAATACACCACCTACCTTGAATACTGTGACTTTTGCAATCTAACAGCCTCTAGTTAATGCGTCTTGTCTGAGATATGTGACCTCTAAGTTGGTCACATTAATCACACAACACGCATACTGCGAACCACTTCTGTTTTATGATATGACATATGGATCAGAGATCAGCAATGAGTATATTCAAAAAGATGAGTACAATCGAATTATACTCATAATTTCTGACACTTATACGCAATCATACTTATTTTAATATCATGGAACCTCTCTAATCATATTCAAAGTTTGAAGTGTACTCATCATATTCATACTTAACAACACGTATGATGTTGTTGTTGATTTCGATTCTCCATAAGTCAACATATACACGAAGCACAAAATAAGTATGAATCGAGTACGAACATTAAAATACTTACTAATAGGTTGTGTGTTTGCTCTGCTTGCTGCTCTTCTGTCTTGTTTGCTTATGTGTCTTTTTGTAAATACAACAATAACTAAGACTAAAAAATGTTGATGAATGATACGAGTCACTCGAAATATTTTTCTAAAGTTAGTATGAATCTAAATGAGTAGGCTTATGAATCAAACATATTTCGAATGGTATGAGTTTGATGTCAACGTTGTACGTTGTACTCATTGCAACCAGTACTTATAAATCAACGTAATGATGTAGTGAGTATAAATGAATCAGAGTACATACATCGTTAAATTTCAATATTGTTGACTCACTTATATTCAAAATTTCATGAGTGCTTATGGTTAGCGAAAAAACGATTCATTGGTGATCTCTGATATGAACGCCCCCCTAATGTATTTAACAGGGAGCAAATACCGGCTGTTAAAAAAAACATTTGCACGTTTTACATCAGTTGATAAATAATTCCTTCTATTTTTTCTTTTTTCTCTTCTTTTTTGTTGTTTGTTTGTTTCATTCTTTTTTTTTTTTTTTTGTACGACTGACTGATAATGCAAGATAACCAACATAACCGACACTTCGGTTAGCCTGGCTGATTTGTTATGATATACGATTGTATGTTTGCCTCGAGATAAGAAATCTCTCGTTGAACGGCTCTCGTGAATATCCCCCTTAATTAGTTTGTCTTCCTCATAGAGATCGGTTGAATACGGTGTATTATTAAAAAAAAAAAACAAAAAAAAAGAATAAAAAAAAGTAAACATTTTTAAACATTTAAAAATTGTTTATAATTTTTAATTTTTTCATGATTTTGTTGTTGTTGTTGTGTTGTGCTAAATAAATATTTACGAATCCATTGTTATTGAAGGCAATTAATGCATAAGAAGTTTTGTTCTACAATTCATTACGTTGTTAGTTTCTATATTACGTGTGTTCTATAATACCGTTATCGTATTTATTGGTCCAATTATTATTATATGGGCCTTTCGAAAATAAAATTAACAACAACAACAACAACAAGAAAAAAATATTCACAATCTGATGAAATATCTGAACGTGTTGGATGAATTGCAAATCGAAAAAGTTTAAATGGAAACGTTTTGCGCGATAACAGCTTTAGTCGTTCGCCTTAACTAGCCAGTGAATCTTGGAGTCGTACAAATCGAAAATACTCGGTAAAAATAAAAGCAAATTTCTTTGAATATCTGAAAAACATTTCTAAAACACAAGTGTGAAAGAGAGTGTCAAGTGTGTGTTGAATGAAGAAGTGTGGTAAAAAGTCTAGTGTCGTGTCTAGATTAGGAACGATTAAGTGACGTCAGTTATGCTAGTATATTAAATTAAATACCGTTAATGATTGTTGTTGCGACTGTCTAGTCATTTAATGAAACGCAAATGTCGTAAATAAATTGAAAATCAAAATCAAAACACTGTAAATGAGAAGTGAAAAGAAAAAATAGTTTTCAATACGAAATCTTTAAAAATCACAAACAGACTGGGTGTTGTAACATCTTCTTGCTTGGCCAAGGCTATTCCAATATTTGCCAATAGAAAGAACAAGATAAGTTTTCTGCCCTTAATCTTAGAAGGCACGTGGCACTAGCTTCGTTCACTACAATTTCCATTAACACGTTGACTGCCACGGCAATTTTCAGAAAACTGGCCACTCAAGCCAGCATTGACTTTTTGCTATTTTCCCAGAAGCCATTTATCGATACTACCACTGATATAATACGGTTTTATTCGTAGCTGCACAGAAATGGCAAGTTTAGTGAGTACGAGATAACTCGTAGTTTGCACCCTAGAAGGGAACGCAATCTATGAGATAACTCGTAGTTGGCAGTCAACGTGTTAACAAGCTATTTAAGGTCAAGGTCTCTGTATACGTTTTATTGTGGATCAAATGGAACACAATTGCTACGGCACGAGGTGCTGGCCAAAATATATTCTCCATTATTGATCGCAAATTGATCCTCTAGACGATAATGGTGAGAAACCTTCCTGTGTAGAGGGCATTATAGAGTTTAATGGCTTACACTTTCGTTATCCGGCCCGTCCCGATGTAGAGGTTTTAAAGGGCCTTTCTTTAACCATGCGGCCAGGCCAAACGGTGGCTTTCGTTGTCACTTCTGGGTTGAAAAATGTTTAATTTTAAATGAAATTAATGAGTACTTATTAAAGAATACAAGTAGTCTTGATCATCAACAGGATCGGTGAATATAAGGGTGGTCTTACATAGTAAGCAGCCAAATAAAATCCTACAACAATTGAAATCAATTAATAGGTCCATGATTGGACGCGTAAACGTGCATGAAATATCCAGTCTCCTTAACCTAGTGGCAAATGTGTTGACTTTGATATCGCAAAAAGAAAAGTTCGGAAAAAAATATTCCCTTCTGTCAACTCTTCCCAACCGCCTTCTGGCAAAAGCTCTGAGAGTTAAATAAAAATTGCTATGAAATGTTTCTTAAAACATCTGACATTCGGAGGTGATTTCAAACTGTAGATAGCGCCAATCATGGATAAAATTAAGCCAAACAACATGGGTGGTGTGAGAAGCTAGATTGCGATACTGACTACAGGGTTATAATGACCAATTACAAGCAAAGTAAGTTTAGGGCAAGCCCGATAACACTGTTCTGTTCAGGCTGAAAATGGCATGTACCACTTCGAAGTACTAACTGTTGTATCAGGTTTAGTGGGAGCTCTGAATAATTGGCGTTTTGGTATCAGAGGATTCCCAATTAGATAGTCTAGCACTCTTACCTAACCCTAAATAGACTAATCTATTAGGCCTTGTATACATTTTTACTTCCATGGATAGAAGAATAATAAACTTCTTCCTCCACTTCTACTTCCTTACATATGGTCATTCATACATAATTGGTCATTACAATCCTTCAGTCAGTATTATGGACCTAGTTTCTCACACCATGTTGTGTTGTGTACGGTAATTTCATACATGAGTGGCGGCAGCTACAGTTTAAAGTCGATTTCGAACCTTTGATGTCTAGGAAAATTTTCATGGCAATTTTATTTATTCTCACAGAATTTTTGCCAGAAATCTGCTGAGAGCAAGTCGCGAAAGAAATATTTTTGCAAATTTCGTTTCGATATTTGGCCTGGGGTTTGAACCGTGGCCTTACGTCTAATAAGCCAACACACTACCTACTAGACTATGGCGTTAACGTTGGGACCTCTGTTTAATTGTCATTTTAAGATATCACAATGAATCTGAAGGTCTAAGTGCGTCCAATTGGATGGTCTAGTACTCTTAACTAAGCCTAATTAGCCTAAACTAACCTATTCTAACCTAACTTGATCTAATTTATCATGCCTTAGATACATTTTTACTTCCATGGGTAGAAGAATGATAAACTTCTTCCTTTTGGAACTGATCGAATTAGTACGTGTAGAAGGCTGTGTGGTTGTATTCTGATCCATATTGTAGGCATCATTGTTTAATTGACTAAAGGCCGCCGTTATAGCTTTGCGAAAAGCAATGCTACCCAGCATGGGACGATCAAACAAGCCGGTGGGCCTTTGTAAAGTCATTTCCGATCTCAAATGTTCATTACAGTCATTGTCTGCCAAAATATCAGGCTGAGAAAATGATCTCGATAATGTGCCATAAGCCGACTTGCTGTTATGTATTATGTTCTGTATCGGAGTTTACGATTTCCTCAAAAAGGCCACTGATTTTGCCTCGTTTACCATTGTCTTCATTGGAACTGAAGATGCCTACATAAAGCACTTCTGAATCTCTTTGTACACCACTCAGTGAGGTAATTGTACGTCTGCCATCGGGTTCAATTTCGCCAATTTTTAAGCCACTATCCGCCGTGCTACAGCCTTTCATTTCGCTCAGTGTACTGCTGCTGCATTTGCTACAGAACCACCACAGCTGCTAGAACCAGTTTGCACTAATTCGCTAAATTTAACTCCACCACCACCGCCACAACCACTGACACTACCAGCTGAGCCGCAACTACCCGTACCTTCTTTGCATACTTTATGCAAATTACCCTGACTTGACCAAGTATTTTGTTTAAGCGTCGATAGTGATAAATTTCTTCCTCCTGAGATACTTGGTTTTATTCTTAAAGTCTACACAACCTACATACATATGTATATTGATTGCATCATCATGAAAATTAAGGGAAAAAGTACTTTTTATTCAGATTACTACCAGAAGGGAACTTTTGAAAATTTAAGAATGACTGTCAATATTTTAAATAGTATAGTCATGGAAAAACACTTACAGTCAATGGGAACAATGGAATGGAGACGTTTAAACAAAATAAAATTGTTAAATTATAAAGATAACAACAATATGGAATTAATTAATGTGCCCCATAAAGATATTTTCTTTGTTTTTCTTTATTTTTTATTATTAATAGACAGGCCCATATAAGATTTATATGTATATACGACACCGCAATACTCATATATTACCACCATCCACAGCACTTCGCACTACGCTTTCTTCACTTTCGCGAAACCATAGTCGCCCCCGCCCTTACCTATTAGCGTTTAGATTATTTTTTAGATTCAGTCAATAGATGTCTTATAAAACGTGTTGATAAGCAACAAAAACAAACACTTACAACTTATCATGGCATTGGAGCATGGTACGGAGAGAACAAACGATATTGAAACGACGGCCAATTGTAGTACAAATTTAGATTTAAATCAGCCAACAGCGATGAGTGAAATAAAGAAGAAGAAAAACGAAAATGTTTTACCACAAGCAAGAGATTTTTACAAAACTGGGCATGGACTCGAACCAACAGACCTAGAAGAGAAGGATAATAAATTGTCGTATTTTAAATTGGTAAGCAGGGGAAGGAAACCTAACAACAAAGGTCGGCAATGAAAATAATTTTTTTTTTTCTTTGTTTTTCAGTTTCGTTATGCCACTGTGGGCGAGCGTTTATTGATTTTTGTGGGCATAATATTGGCATCCTTGTCAGCTATAGGCATACCTTATTCCATAGTTATATATGGAGAGTTCTCTTCTCTATTAATAGATCGCAGCAGGGGCGTGGGTACCTCATCGAGTACATTCCTTTTGCAATTATTCGGTGGCGGCAAAAGATTGTAAGTAGACCCATGATTCGTTAGAGAACCTCTGTAAAAAAGAACGTCATTTCATTGATTTTTTGTAGAACAAATGCTACGCATGAAGAAAATATGCAGGCCATAAGAGATGATGCAGCTGCCTTTGGTCTAGGCAGTTTAGCGGGTGCATTAGCGGAATTACTGCTTCTAGCCATTGCTGTTAATATCCTAAATCGTGTGGCTTTGAATCAGGTAAAGTTGGACTTGCTTTTGATTTTTCCCAACCATGCATACTAAAATCCATTCATCCTTTCAGATTGGCCGGGTACGCAAACGATTTTTGGAGGCCATACTCAGGCAAGACATGTCCTGGTTTGATACCTCTTCGGGCAATAATTTTGCCAGTAAAATGACAGAGGATTTGGATAAAATGAAAGAGGGTCTCAATGAAAAGATTGTCATATTTGTCTTCCTTATAATGACTTTTGTGCTGGCCATTATAGCCTCATTTTTATATGGCTGGGAACTAACGCTAGTCGTTTTAACCTGTTGCCCATTCATTATTATATCCACTGCGATGGTGGCGAAAATTCAGAGCACTTTAACACAAAAGGAACTGCAGGCCTATGCCGGTGCCGGTTCTGTAGCCGAAGAGGTATTTGCCGGCATACGTACTGTCTTTGCGTTTAGCGGAGAACGTAAAGAAGAGCAAAGATTTTCAAAACTTTTGGGGCCAGCTGAGAAGACCGGCTTGAAGAAGGGCTTGTATTCGGGCATAGGAGCCGGCACCATGTGGTTCATTATTTACTGTTGTTATGCCATTGCCATGTGGTATGGTGTAAAATTGATTGTAGATCAGCGTCACGATGAGAATCGCAATTATACGCCAGCCGTATTGGTGGTCATATTATTTGGCGTTGTAATGGGTGCCCAAAATTTGGGTTTCTCTTCGCCTCACATTGAATCATTTGCAACGGCACGAGGTGCTGGCCGAAATATATTTTCCATTATTGATCGCAAATCGCAAATTGATCCTCTAGACGATAATGGTGAGAAACCTTCTGCGGTAGAGGGCACCATAGAGTTTAATGGCTTACACTTTCGTTATCCGGCCCGTCCCGATGTAGAGGTTTTGAAGGGCCTTTCTTTAACCATACGGCCAGGCCAAACGGTGGCTTTTGTTGGTCCTTCGGGTTGTGGCAAATCCACTACACTACAGCTGATGCAAAGATTTTACGATCCTCTAGAGGGCACAGTTAAACTGGACGGCCGGGATTTGCGTAACTTAAACGTTGCCTGGCTGCGTTCCCAAATAGGCGTGGTGGGCCAAGAACCAGTGCTGTTTGCCACCACTATTGAAGAGAATATACGTTACGGCAAACCGAATTGCACAATGGCCGAAATAGAAGAAGCTGCACGCACTGCAAACTGTCATGATTTCATTATAAAACTGCCCAACGGCTATCAGACCATGGTGGGTGAAAGAGGCGCACAAATGTCGGGCGGCCAAAAGCAACGCATTGCCATAGCCAGAGCTATAATAAGAGATCCCAAGATCTTGCTTTTAGATGAGGCCACCTCTGCTTTGGATCCAACTTCGGAAAGGCGTGTACAAGATGCTTTAGAGGTGGCCAGCAAAGGCAGAACAACTCTGGTGGTATCACATCGTCTGTCCACGATTACAAATGCCGATAATATTGTGTTTGTTAAGGACGGTGTTGTAGCCGAACAAGGCACTCATGAGGAATTAATTGCCAAGCGCGGTCTCTACTATCAGCTGGTACAGATCTCCAAGCGTACAGAGGACTCTGAAAAGGATAACACACACAAGCATCATAAGAAAACCAAACGACAGGCAAGCAAGAATGAAAATGACGAAGAAGACGAAAGCGATGACGACGACGAGGATGTGGTTAGTGAAACAGAAGATGAAGATCTACGGCAGAATGCTAACGATGTTAACGAAAGAAATATTGAAGTTATTAAGCACAGTAAGTGATGAAATTTCTTGCAATTTTCAATTTCTTAACGATTTCAACAACATTCGTTCGTTCGTTTAATATTTTAGAGATACACAAAGGCAAGAAGGCAAATAAACAAGAAAAGGAAAAATATAAGATTTCCTTGATGCAACTGATGCGATTAAATGCTCCCGAATGGCGTTACATACTAATGGGTTGCATAGCAGCCATGTTGCATGGTGCCACATTTCCCATATGGGCTGTACTATTTGGTGACTTCTTTGGTGTAAGTCATGCAGCCAGATATTCTCTGCCATGGCATCCGTAATAATCAGACTGTTTTTGTTCTTGTAGATCTTATCCGATGACGATGAGGAGTATATACTATCAGAGTCTGTATTGTTTTCATACATGTTCCTCGTAGTTGGCATAATTGCCGGTTTGGGCACCTTAATACAGACGTATTGCTTTAATACCGCGGGCGTCAAGATGACTTCACGGCTAAGGAAGACAGCCTTTGGTACTTTGCTTAAACAAGAGGTGGCCTATTTCGATGATGAAAAGAATTCTGTGGGAGCTTTATGCTCTCGCCTGGCAGGTGATTGCTCCAATGTTCAAGGCGTAAGTGTAAATTCAAGGCAAATAAAATTTTAATTAACATCATGCTTGTTGTTAAAATCCATAGGCCACCGGGGCTCGCATTGGTATTATTGTGCAAGCCATATCAACTTTGCTTGTAGGCATGGTAGTAGCCTTTATATTCTCCTGGAACTTGACTTTACTTACCTTGGTTACGGTGCCATTTGTTTGCTTTTCAATTTACTTGGAAGCCAAAATTATGGAATCAAGTGCTTTAAATGAAAAGGCAGCCGTTGAGAAAGCGTCTCAAGTAGCAGTTGAAGCCATTGCCAATGTACGCACGGTTACCAGTTTGGGCCAGGAGACATATGTTATGCAGCGTTATGCCACACAAATCGATTTAGTGGAGAAGGCCTGTGCAAAGAAACAAAGATTTCGTGGTTTTGTATTTGGTCTTGGCCAAGCTGCACCCCTATTGGCTTATGGCCTTTCATTGTACTATGGTGGCATCTTGGTGGCCAATGGAGAAGTCAACTATGAGGACATAATCAAGTAAATAGAATCTAATAATTTGCTTTATAACACAAATTAATTTCAATTTAATGCTTAGGGTATCAGAGGCGTTAATTTTCGGTTCATGGATGTTGGGCCAGGCTTTGGCTTATGCACCCAATGTTAATGAAGCTGTTATATCAGCTGGCCGTCTAATGAAACTGTTTGAACGTGTACCCACCATGCATAATCCCCGGGATAAGCCATTCAATACAGGCGATGTAAGTTTGAAACTCCCATACATGTAAAGAAATTCTTCTTATCGAAACTGTATTTTAGAAAACCCAGGGTAATATTACTTATGAAAATGTGGACTTTGAGTATCCCACACGCAAAGGCATACCCATTCTACAGAATTTCAATTTGGAAATTGAAAAAGGCAAGACAGTGGCTTTGGTAGGCCCTTCTGGTTCTGGCAAGTCCACATGTGTACAGCTGTTGCTACGCTACTATGATCCCGTTGCTGGCACAGTTAACTTAAGCAATACACCAACAACCGAATTCTCATTCGATACCTTACGCTCTCAGATGGGTCTGGTATCGCAAGAGCCAGTACTGTTCGATCGCACAATAGCAGAGAATATTGCTTATGGTAATAATTTCCGTGAGGATATACCCATGGCGGAGATAATTGAAGCGGCCAAAAAATCGAATATTCACAATTTTATTACTTCCCTGCCGCAGGGCTATGCCACGTCATTGGGCAATAAGGGTACACAATTGTCGGGCGGCCAAAAGCAACGTATTGCCATAGCCAGAGCTATGGTACGTAATCCTAAGATACTTATTCTAGATGAAGCCACTTCTGCTTTGGATATGGAAAGTGAAAAGGTTGTACAGGAGGCTTTAGATGCTGCGCGTAGTGGTCGTACATGCGTCACGATAGCCCATCGTTTGACTACAGTTCGTGATGCCGATTTAATATGTGTACTAAAGAAGGGTGTTCTCATTGAGCAGGGCACGCGTGAGCAACTCATGGCCATGAGAGGCATGTATTATGATTTGTACATGATGCAACAGGTAAACTAAGAAAATCACCAACGAAAATCTAACAAATTTCCTTCGTGTTTCTTTTTTATTGACAAAGAATAAAGTGACTTAATGATGATTGTACTTAAATAAAATCGTATTTTAATACTGAAAATGAACAAAAAGAGAAATCAAATCAAATAAATATCATTTCAACCTATAGATGTGAGTCTTTCATAATGCCTGGATTGGCCAAAGCATTTTTACGTTCCTGTATTGCAAAGCTTAATTTACGAAATGGTCCTAAGGGCAGGCCCAGGGACTTTAAATCGGCTTCAGTTAACAGCAGTAAGGTATCCAAATCAATTTGTTGTTTTTGAAATCTAGAAACACAAAGGAAAACAAAAATTTGTTTTAAATAATCATACATAATCATAAATAATCATATAATTCATGATTTGTAAGCATATGTACATGGGTAAATACTCCTCTAAGCCCCAGACACTGAGGAAACGTTGTATGGGCCCACCTGCCACATCTTGTTCATCATCATCGTCACTGTATGCTTCGGCACCATCCGAATCGGAGTCCGTGAGATTTAAAAATGAACGTTGTTTGCCTGAACGTGATTTGGAACTGATCGAATTAGTTCGTGTAGAAGGCTGTGTGGTTGTATCCTGATCCATATTGTAGGCATCATTGTTCAATTGACTTAAGGCCGCCGTTACAGATCTGCGAAAAGCAATGCTACCCAACATGGGACGATCAAACAATCCTGTGGGCCTTTGTAAAGTCATTTCCGATCTCAAATGTTCATTACAGTCATTGTCCGCCAAAATATCAGGCTGAGAAAATGATCTCGATAAGGTGCCATAAGCCGACTTGCTGTTATTATTATGTTCCGTGTCGGAGTTTACGCTTTCCTCAAAAAGGCCACTGATTTTACCTCGTTTACCATTATCTTCATTGGAACTGAAGGTGCCCACATAAAGCACTTCTGAATCTCTTTGTACACCACTCAGTGAGGTAATTGTACGTCTGCCATCGGGTTCAATTTCGCCAATTTTAAAGCCACTATCTGCCGTGCTACAGCCTTTCATTTTGCTTACTGTACTGTTGCTGCCTTTGCGACTGGCTACAGAACCACCACAGCTGCCAGAACCAGTTTGCACTAATTCGCTAAATTTAACTCCACCACCACCATTGACACTACCACCTGAGCCGCAACTACCCGTGCCATTAGTGGGACCGGGTGAACCTTCTTTGCATACCTTATGCAAATTACCCTGACTTGACCAAATTTTTTGTTTAAGCGTCGATAACATTTTAATCGGTTTACCACCGCCATTGGCCGTTGAAATGTTAGTTTTTGTTTCCTTAAAGTCTTGATCTTGCTTCTGTTGCCGTTTCATATACTCCTTGATACGTTTTTCGCAATTCTTCTCCGCCAACTCTTTCATGGCTTTTGCTTTCTTTCTGCAATGATTGATATTAATATTGTGTGTGTGTGTGTTTATGTATTAAATTATACCTATCGGTAGCCTCAAAATTAGCTGTGGCTGCATCCAAATAACGTAAAATCTCATCACGATTGTTAATTGCAGCCAAATCCTTGGCACTGTGCTTATCGATATCCAAAGCATAGATATTAACACCAAACTTAATTAGAAAATCCACACAACGCAAGTGACCTTTAGCTGATGCCAAATGTAAAGCAGTATTGCCAAACTGATCACATTTATCGGGATCACCACTGAAAAAAGAAACACAAAAGTCATCAATTGAAATTGTTTCTCTTTCTCACTCTCTCTTTAAATCAACGCACATAATAAACCGTTAAATTTTAACTTATTTTTATCGATTACTTACCCCCTACCACATAATAGACGTAAAGCCTCCAAGTGACCTTCAAAAGCAGCCCATAATACTGGCGTCATAGAATCATCATCTTTCGAGTTGGCATCTTTACGTGTGGCTTCCTTTAATACATCCAAAAGGCCGTCTTTTGCTGCCCTATAACATAATTGTTAAATTATTAACTAATATTTGTTGTTGTTTTATAAATGAAAACCAAAGAGAGCCTTGCATCGAAAGCTCTCGATAAGATAAAAAGTCTACACTTACTTGTGAAAACGATCGGAAGACATGTTTGTTAAACAAATGAGACGTGTTTTCTTCGTTTATAGAACGTACAATACAAGCAATTGCAGACTGAATAAAGGCTGTTGACAAATGTTTACTACAACAACAGCGACACGGCAATAGAAAGAAAACCTGTAGCTATTTAATGCTTAAGTATTGCAGTAACACTTTCCTTTTTCACTTACTGTCTAACCGAAAAAACAACAACAAATGTGATTGTTGTCCATCATTGTTTACAAAAACAAAAATTAAGAAAAAGAACAGCAACAACAACTCACATACAGTTTGCAAGTGTTCGTAAATTTTAATACAACATGCACGATTTTGATTTTCTCTTGTTTATTTTAATTTTGTTTTTGTTATTGTTACTTTTGCAATGAATAACAATAACAGACGGTATTTGTGTGTGTGCACAACACACAAAATTATCACTGACCCGTTGCGTTGTCACACAAACAGAACAGCAAAAGCAAAAACAATACAAACAAATGTTTGTTTTTTTTTTCTATAGAAAAGAGAGAACAGCAATTCGTTTGTTTTGTTGTGTTTTGTTTTAATCAAACGCACGTACAACCACATCACGAAGTAATCAAACATGTTGCATTTAAATATTGTTGCTGTTGCTTCATTAGTTGTGTTTTTGTTTTTATTTCTTTCATTTGTTTCTTTAATTTTTTTTAAATGTTCAGTGAACTGCAAGTACTAACATGCACAAGTATGTATGTGTGTTTAGTACTGGCACAACTATCATTCGTATTATTAAGCAATTGTATGTCATACACATTTGCTGTATCACTGATTCCTAAACTGTGGGCATTACTAAAGTCCTTAAAAAAAGAAATTGAACTACTATGACTAACTGCTCTTCCTCTTATTTTATTTATTTAATTAAGGCCCGTTCATAGAAAATAAGCTTTCTTTTTAAGAAACCTAACAAAGCAAAAGAAAAAACTGTTTCAGAACCACTGTTATTGTAGTATGTTAATACAATTGCACGTATTAAAATTTACTCAACCATTACTATGGTTAGTTGGCTGGTTGGTTGGTTCATCATTACCACTTTAGCATTCCAAGTTATCGCTTTTTTTGTTTTTTTTTTATTTATTATGATACAAGTTCAAAGTGTCACATCATATGTACACATTAATTTATTTCCATGGAATTGAAAATTTCTTTTTTACAATTTCTTTAATTTTATTCAATGTACTCAAATGGTTCTTAGAAAACTTGTACTGTATGCCACAAATTGTAAGCGATCACTTAAGAAATATTTTCTCCGACGAACAATTTTATTTTTTTAGTATTAAAACGCGCTTTTTCCCGTTCGAACTTCTTTTAAGGCAGAGTGAAAAGACTTGACTAAATTCAGAGATGGCTTAAAGCGTGAGTATATTAGCCAGTTGATGGCTCTTTACCAAGTTTTTGTAGTTGTATTTTTTTTTTATATTTGTAACCAATAACTACAAATAAACAACGTGAATTGTGAGCTCACAAAATAAAAAGAGAATAAAGTGAAGTTTGGCAGTTGAGTGTAAAGAGTTGTAAAACAAATTCTAAACTCTCTTTTTGGTCTAACATTACGGTTATGTATTGAAGTTATTATCTTATCAAACGCAGATTTTTAGAAATGAATCAGAAAAATAAATTTTTTTCTTATACCTAAAAAATAAAACGATTTTTGCAGAAAAATCAAAACTTACTAGATGCTACAGTATACTTGTGGTATATTCAATCATATAGTGTCTTTAGAATTGACAGTAATGCTGTCTTTCGAAAAATCTGCACAAAACCTTAACTTAACATTATTTAAATTCAAATATTTGTATAACGGTTAATGTTTTCTTTCTTGTAACTAGTTTTATTAATAATGAAGTTTCATCAGTGTACACATCCATCCATTAACTATCAAGGTACTCAAGTCTAGCGGGTATCGTGTTAGCTAATTAGTGGGAGAGCCGTGAGTTCGATTCTCACCACAGTCTCTTGTCTGATATTGTACTACATCGAGAATATGGTCTTAGTCACGCCATTTATAGTAATTAAATATAATACATAATTAAGAAATATATAGTCAATAAGTCCATAAAATATTGAATATTTGAAAGCAAAATTAAAAACTAGTGAGCTTAGTTATGGTTTGTATGAAACTAGAAACACTTTAATTTTTTTAAGTGTATTCCAACACATAGCGTGGCAGCACTGTCTTCAAGTAACTGCCAAAGATGGAAACAAAGTATAATAAAGACTACCATGTCAATCAATTAGGAACTCATAACGGCGTTTAATAAAGAGTTTAGCAATAATATGTAAAGAACATTTTCATAATATTCCCATTGTTCTTTAATTTAAAGAAAACCTTGCAAACTTTGATTTAGCAGTTCATGATTAATAATACAATGATTATATTACAACCCTCTAGTCAGGGTTGCAACCTAACCTCTCACACCACCCATGTTATATGCGTTAATTTTATCCCCAGAGTAACATTTTATCCACAAATAGCAAGACCTACAGTTTAAAATCGCCGGATTTTTAAGAAATCAGGATCAGTATGTGGGAGCACTTCTGCTTTCTACCGGTGTGTGTGTTCTGAAACTCTAGCCTGGTATGCATAGGCGCAGACTTGAGATTCTTGGTAGGGATTTCTTTAGTGGTCTTGATATATCTCAAAGTTTAAGAAATTGTAATTTTAAATTAAAGTTCTGTTCTAAACATATTTTTAGATTAAATTGGTATTTAGAATTTTTAAATTTTTATTTATAATAACCATGTTTCTATTTGTAAAGTAAAATTTAATATGTTTCACACAGTGGTGTTGTGCTAATCTTTTTTTTACCGGAACGCGTTCCGGACTCTGGAACGAACGAACGAACAAGACGGTTCGTTCCGGTTTTTATTCCGGTTCAGGTTCGGTTCAAACCCTTGTTTATAAAAATACATATAAAAATTCGTCAAAAATTAGAAAAAAAAAATCAGTAATTCTCTTTAATTTTTTTTTCAAAACGTCAGCCAATTCTCGTTATCAGAAATCATCTTTAGTTCCGGAACGCGTTCCTGTCCAAAAAGGAAGTACCGGAACGACGTTCCGGAGCGTTCCGGCTCGACAACACCGCTGGTTTCACAATATTTATATTATTTATTTTACTTTTGTAACTTAGGGCTTTCTTAATATCACATGACTGCATTGACATCACACAACAACCGCCATCAAGTAATAACAACTAACGACGTCAAAATATTCTTTATACGACTTGGAGGTGTTTGTTAAAAAAGAATAAATATGTACATATTTTTTGTTTTATTTTCACAACACTGGTGTAAAAGTAGTATTAATAATTAAAAAATAAAAGGATTATTAAGTGCTGATGGTCATTACATTTAATAAAAAAAGGACGAGGAAATCCTGAATAGAAATAGTGGAAAAACTTTGTTAATCCCTTAAAGAAAAGAAAATGAAAAAGTCAAGAACAAAGAAACCGAAAAAGTAATACAAATCGGAGAGAGAGCGAATCATAATATTGAAAAGTGATGGTGCCAGTGTGAGTGCAATATTTTTGTGAGAAAAACAATATCCTTGAAAGAAAAAAGAATCAAGAAGATTGTTTTCTTTTTTTTTATACGGAAGCGACCCCCTCGAACACAGGCTGAAACGCGGAAATAATGCTGCAAAGGACTTGTAAATCTAAAAATATTAGATTTCTAATAAATTAAAATACACAAACAGCAAAAAACAACAAAACCGAGAAGGAGTCAAGATTTGGAGTAGAAAGAAGGAAAAACACAACCAACCATCATCGCCAATATAAGCCCACAACCACTGAAAAACAAACAAACACACAGAGCAAACACGTACTCACCAATACCAATACACAGGTAATAAACATGAGACAACAACAATAATGCAAAAAAGATAAACATATGGTTGCATAGCATATGAAATTCTATTGGATTGGATTTCTTTCGTATTTTTTTATTTTAGTTTTTTCTCTGTTGTTTTTCTTTTACTTTTAGGATAATGTAGATCTTAGAAACGTAGTGCCAATTAAAAATAAACAACAGTAAACAAAACAAAAAAAATTAAAAACAAAAAATAAATAACTGCCATCAGTTAGTATAGAATAACAAAAAAAAAAAAAAGAATTGAAAATAAATTTAGAAATATTATCGTAACGAAGAAGAAGTAAGAGAAGTGATTGATCTGTTGTTTAGATCAACTTTGTGATCGTTTAGTTTTTTTGCTTTCCCGCTATGGGAAACTGCCTGAAATGCTTCCAATCAACACAAGAGCACACGTCGGCTACATTGGGTGGTAGTGGGACAGCCACTGCCACTTCCTTAACTGTACAATCCGTTGGTCATACCACACATCTAGTGGATGGTCGCTATACGGGCATTTCGGGAAATATAAATGCCAACGAAGGTCACCATCATCATCATCTGCAACATCATCAAATGTACACAGTAAGAGGAGGTGCTTTCTACAAGGAAAGATCTCATGGTAAGTTTAAAACAAATGTCATGGCAATCATTTTATTGTACATATTTGTTAAACGCACTAGTCACAATGTGTTTTGAAAATTAATAAATAATTTAAAACGAAATTGACAATTCAAAATTTAAAATTATAATTAAATTATATTGAGAAAGATAAACAATACTTTTTTATTTTTTTGTTTTCATTTTAGAAACTGACGAATTGCTCTCTACCAGAAGTCCACTCAAACCAGCAAACCATTGTGATACAAAACGTAGTAGTTTTAAGAAATCATTAGTACTGCTTAATGGAAATGCCACAGCTATGAGCGATATTATAGCATCGGGTAAAATTGAATAATTGCTAATGCTTGAAATTCTTATTCTATGATTAACATTTGTTTTCTTCTATGTGCGCGTGCAGTTAAGGAAACGTCTGAAGTGTCCGATAATACTTTGAATAAATTATTTGAGGAGTATAAAGAACCAGACGAGGACATGATATTGGCCGAGGGTATTGAACGTTTATGTCGTGATCTCAATTATCAACCCGATGAATTTGCCATTTTGGTGCTAGCTTGGTGTTTAGACGCTTCTCAAATGTGTCGCTTTACTCGTACCGAGTTTATAGAGGGCCTACATAAAATGCATGCCGATACCATAGAAACAATACGTATAAGACTGGAACAAAAAATCGAAACATTAAAATTAGATGCTGAATTATTTAAGCAATTGTATCGATTTACTTTTAGGTAAAGCTCAAATAACAAATATGTACTCGTATACAGTAATTATTACTTTTCTTTCTTTGTTATAGATTCGGCTTGGAACCAGATCAACGAATTTTATCGTTAGATATGGCCATTTCATTATGGAAATTAGTTTTCACTGTGCATACACCCGAGTTATTAAGCAAATGGATACATTTCTTGGAGCAGCATCCTAGTATAAGAGGCATTCCAAAGGACACATGGAATATGTTCTTAAATTTTTCCGAACAGTGTGATATCAATAATTACGATGATACTGAAGCCTGGCCCAGTCTATTTGATGATTTTGTCGATTACGAAAAGTCACGTTTAGAGTTGGGCGCTACTGATGTATCAGCCACAACAACATTAATACACGACGATGATAATAACAATGATGATCCTCTGCAACAGAAACAAACTCATGATAATACAAGCTCAATGAACGTATTATAGTATTAAGAAAGGTGTTATCATTCAAATGAAAAATGAAAACCAACAAAATTAGCATTTAAACATAACGACGACATACATACAACAACAATAAAAAAAATGTGTTGTTAGATCATTAATTCGAAATTCGAAAAAAAGGCTAAATGTGTAAAATTGTATATTAAAAAAAACATAAACATAAAATCATTTGAAAGCGATTTTGTGTTCGACAAAAACAAATTTTAATTAACTTAAACAATTTGTTTATTTTTCAATAGTTAATTTTGAACATTCCCCCTTTTTATTTGTATTTCTTTTTATCGTTCCATCAAATGTACGCGCTTAGATTTTTTGTTTGCCGCATTAACATTTTATATTAGAGAGGAGACGTATTTTTTTTGGTGCATCTCGAAAAAACGATCTCTAACTTAACTCGCTGCAAGGAATTCATTTCATTAACTATTGTGAAAATATTTTAATTTATTTTAGCATTTGATTATTTCTTTTTTTATTATTATTATTATATTTTTTGTATATAAACATTTTCCAAAAGTCTTTGTAATTCATGGAATAGAAAATTAACGTAATTATGTATTTATTTCCTACATAGATACGTACACTACTAGGCATAAAAGATATATATAGATATGCATATATACAATATATATTCATTACAACCATGTTCATGAAATTTCGTAAATTTTAAAACAAAACATTTACATAATATACATACAGCATAAATACATTACGAAATGAAAGAGAGAACAACAAGAATTTGTTTATAATTTTAAAACAAAAGCTAAAGGTACCGGTGGGAGCAATTCTTTAAATATTATGACTAAACTCTGATTCGAAAAACTATATAGATAGATAGCGTGTGGTAGTAAAATCGATAAAAGTTATGGAGCATTTGAAATTTCCATATAAAAGGAATTATTTCAGTATTGTACGGTTGTTTATGTCTACTATTGACTAAAAAATATTTGATTCCTATAAATATCAATTTAACAAAGTAACCCAATTTAAGTTTAAGATTTATCAATAAGATAAAAAGATTAATTTAAAAAGGGGAATCCCAATTTACAAAATTTTATATCAAAACACAAGTAATAAAAGCCCAATGTTTTTGACATTTTCCTAAGCATACAGTTGGACTTGTGACATCATCTGTACCAATTCGCCTTCTATGCTATCATATGTTGTAATTTCAAGGTTAATCGTTCAGCCTTGCAGCTAGAATCTTGTAGGAATTTCAAAAAGTTTGCATTCAATCGATTAGAGTAAATCCGTTAGCGTTTAAATTCTTTTAAAAACTGTCGTCATTATTCTGCACTAGTCATTATTGATGACAGCCAGTCGTGTGTGCTATCATCGCCCGGTGAATGCAGATCATATTTTCAATTGACAATAACAACAATAACCGTGAAAAGTAAAAAGCTGAACAAATTCTCTGTTTGCAGGAAAATATTTTTATTTTTTTTTTGTTTTTGCGTTGTGCACAAAATAAACAAATTGGAAATAGTACAGAACGGAAAAGAAAAGTATAGATTAAAATCATATAAATAGAAAGAAAAAATAAACATTTTAAATAAGCATGATAAGAGTCGTAAATTGTATGAGATAAAGTTTTAACTGGAATGAAAATAACGCGACGAATATGAGCGAAGACTTCAAGTTTAACCAACTGACGGGAATGACGATTTGTAACTATTGGACAAATTCGATTGCCATGAATAAGAAGAAAGTGATTCATTGATTTTGTGACGAAATATTTAAAGATAAAATTTTACAAAAGACAGACACAGTGTTATTCTTAAGCCAACCGATTAGGAATAATCTCAAGCAATGCCGTGCGAAGGATGCCATGTGCAATTTACGGTTTTCAAACGTAAACGCAGTTGTCACGACTGCAAGCGTTACTACTGCCACAACTGTTTGGCCAACAGCAGCAACAATAATCGGAAATATGCCTTGTGCGAAAGATGCGTACTGTTTAGCAAGAGACCACTGGCCCGTTCCGATTTAATAAAATTAAAACCGAAAGATCTGATATTCTATTTGCAATCAAAACACATTTCCACTGCTGGTTGTGTGGAGAAGGAAGAATTAATCGATTTAGTGTTACAGTATGTAAATAGAGCCGATCTAAACAATCCAACATTTTCGGGTGGCAGTGGTAGTAGTAGTAGCAGTAGCAGTCATCAAACTACGCCACAACATCAAAACAGTGGAGGTGCTGGAGCTGGTGCTGGTGCTGATAGTGGCGAAGGTAATCAGCAGAGGCGGTCAACAGATTTTGGTCCAGGTGGAAATAATTCCTTTGATAGTTTGAAACAAACGTGCCAAAACTTTTTTAGTAACTTAAGTGATAATATTAGTGATTCCCTCGCGAATTTAGAGGGTAGAGCATGTTCGAAAAATCGACCAACGAACAATACGTCTGCTTCGACAGCATCAACTAATGTAACAGAACAACCGAGAATAGCTACGAGAGCTATACCAACTTATGCTAGCAGTCAACAAAATTCACCAGAAAATCCTATTACCAGTCCTGTTGGCGGAAAAACACCTTCGGCCAATCCAAATTGTAATAAAGAAGCTTTAGTGGTTAATCTTCCTCCTACTCAGGAAGAGGATAACAAATATGAAAACAATGACGCTCATGAAGAGTGTAATTGTTCGGATGACGATGAAATTATAGCAACTTTCAATGAACGCACACGTTCTCCAAGATCTGAATTGCAATCACCCAACATGGCAAGAACTGAAAATAATAACAACACGGACATTAACTCATCTACACCAACTTCAACTCCCAATTGTCCTCCCTCAACGTCTACAGGTACCTCAAAAGCCCCCTCACAGTATTCGAAATTAGAAATTTACGTAAACGATGAAGAAGAGTCTTCTCATTCGTCCTTCGAAGAGTTGGGCGCAATAGGAGGCATATCCGATGACAGTAAGACTACTACAGATACTACTAGCAATACCACAGATCATTGGCAAATATTGGACTTAAAAACCAGTGAAACTGAAATGTTCTCCAACACAATGCCACAACAACAAACGCAACATCAAGAACAAGAAGTTTTTGATAGCTCACATGAATTAGCACAAGATTCCTTGCAAAATACATTCAAAACGAAAACGAGTAATTGTGTGGAGAGCAAAGTAAGCATTCAGCCTCCACCCACACCTACACATGTACACCCAACACCACGGGTTAAAAAAGTAACCCGTCGACGTTCGGAAAGCTATTTGAACAGAAGACGACATCAAACAAGTGTTGATGACGATGAAGATGACTTGACTGCTGTTGCTCAAAATCCACAAAATCGCATAGATGAAGAAATTCAAACGTCCTCGACGTCTGGAAGCAAAAAATCAACTACCAAACGATGCTGTAGTCGTTGTGGGAAGAATAAAGCAAATATACGCCAACAAGTTGAGAAAATGCGACAACATTTGGAAAGTTCACAAATGTCCGAAGCGGATATTAAACAAGAGCTGTCGGAATTTTTAATTTACTTGGAGCAACGTACAAAATCGGTTGAATATTCAGACTCTGATGCTGGCATTTCGTCAGCCAGCGCCAGTAGAAATGCAATTGAACTAGAAGAGGAAGAAGAAATTGCTTTGGTGCGTCAGCTGAGCCGCCAAATTGAAAATGAGCAGGCTTACGGTAATGCAATAGGTGCAAATCTAACAGAAAATGTTGTTACACAAATTTATGATAAGGATTCCCGTTTTATAAATCTTGATGAGATTGAGTCGATGTAAGTAAAGACGTTGGAAAAAGAGTTAAACTTGTATTCTATACCATTCTTATAATTTATTTAGCAAGCAACTGGAATGTTTAACGGTTAAACAATTGAAAGAGATTTTAATGTTGCATAGGGTCGACTATAAAGGCTGCTGTGAAAAACAAGAACTTTTGGATCGCGTTGAACGCTTGTGGAAAAATTTAAAGTCAACACCGGGTAAATTAAACAAAAATATGATTTGGATTGCTTTTTTTAAGTTTAATATTCTTCTTTATAGCTGTTGAAAAACTACCAACAGATGAATTGTGTAAAATTTGCATGGATGCTCCTATTGAATGCGTGATTTTAGAATGCGGTCATATGGCCACTTGCACCAATTGTGGCAAGGTTTTAAGCGAATGTCCAATTTGCCGTCAGTACATTGTTAGAGTTGTACGCTTTTTCCGTGCTTAAATATCCTAATTTTAAATAGGGATCTTAAATACATTGAAACTCTATATATAGTGTACAACCCCTACGAAGGAAAATTTTACAAAAATTTCCTAATATTCTTGTGTTTCGTATAATTATTAATAACAAAAGAGAGATATATATTTAAAATTATTTATATTAAAAGCAAAATGTTTACTAGTATTACCACAATTAAAACAATGCAAATATTTAATTAAAATTGTTTACTATAACTTTTCTTTTCTATATAAAATTAATATTTTAATAATTTTAACTATAAATGAATGGTTAATTTAGATCTAGAGAATAAAAAATATTAATAGAAATCAACAGTGATAATTATATAAGATTTCCATTCCAAAATAATAAAAATGAATGAAAATATAAATTGTTCGTACCTTAGAAATTAAATAAAGGTTTGAATATTATTTAGTTATTCAAAACAAATAATTATAAATTATAAAATCTTGTAAACTTAGGTTAGATGCCATTAGAAATACAATAACTATGTATATGGTACACAATAAATTATTTTTCTTTTCGGTTATATGTTTCCTTTTATTCTCTTTGTAATCGATTCGTATGTAAGTAATATGATCTTTGTGCAGAATACTTATTATGAGAATTACGGCCCTGATTCAGAAGTTTTTAATTTCAATTTTATGCTTAAGCATAAAGAAAGTACGAGAAAGTAAGTTGTTGGAGGTGAGCAAGAGGAAGTAACATACGGCAAATTGTTGTTAAATTATTACTGTTCTTGATGACAATGTTGTTTAAAACAAAATATTTTTTCACCAACATAAGCGAGATTAGGTCGCTACCGGAGATCTGGAACAGATACCAGCCGGACTACTGCAAAGCATGCTGCGATGAGGAGGAGTTGGAGACTATCCAGCCCTTGGTAGGTTGAGGTTGAGGACCCTTGGCAGGGCCTTCTTTGAGAGTTTGAATTCTGTATCGAGAGCCGACATCAAGGCTCTCCACAGATTCATTAGTGGCTTGCGCTGGTTGAGAGGTGCTAGCGCTTCATCAGTGTAGTCGCGCTCTCCCTTTTTGTTGTGTCTGGTCTGTGTAATTCCTCCGCTTCCAATTCTCCCCTTTCCTACATCCTCTCCTTTTTTATCCTATTCCCTCTTTAAGGACGTTTTGTACAATGGGTCAATTCGACCTCCGGTTACTGTACTTGTCTTAATTGACAAGTAAACGTCCTCTAACTTAACCTAACCTAAGCTTTTATAAAATAAAAATAAGGATTGTTTTTGGCTGTTTGTTTTCAAAGAATTCTTAACCCACTAACGGCTGCTGATAAACCCAATTCACTTACCTGGAATCCGTCAAGCTATTAGAACAACAACAACAACAACTCTTTTGCACACAATAAATATGTTTATAATTTAAAAAATTTAAGAAAACCCTTTTTATTGATTGTATTGTGTTAAAAATATGAAATTACCTAAAGCTTTAGCACCCGTTACTTTGTTTATCATTTTTTGTTATCATTTCACAGTGAAGACCAAACAAATTTTAATTCAGTTTTACGCGGTTTTTTTACAGCGCAATTTGAGTGAAAATTTAGTTTTAATAGTTGATTTAAGGTATTCGCGTACAATAAAATGATACAATCGGGCTATCAGGTTATGGTTAAATGTAATGCAACTCAAAGACCTTCATTGGCCAATATTTGGAAGGAAGTGTTTCCATTAAATGAGCCACGAGCAAAATCTCTGATTGAAATTTCTGGTTCCGCAGGAACAGGAAAGAGACTAGCACTATATCAACTGATAACACGAGCAGCTGTAACAGAATGTGTTGGTGGCAAGTACAGTCAAGTGATATTGTTAGATTTAGTGCACAAGTTTGATATGAGTACCTTAGAAGACTGCATCAAAAGATTTATAGAAAAAGAAAATCCGGTTGCGAGCCCGCAGTTATCAAATGAGTGGGCAATAACTAAATATACTGAAACTATTATACACTTGCCATGTTATTCGCTGGATCAATTTGAATTGGCCTTTGAGGAAATCGAAGAATTATTGTGGGATCATAAAAAAGTTGCCCTTCTAGCTATAGATGGCTTAGAGACATTTTATTGGGATGATTGCCGTTATCAATTGCAGCGCATGACAACCCATTATAAGAAACTTGTGCAGCGATTAAAACAATTGTGCGAGACTCACAATATCTATTGTGTTTATACAGCGGATGACAATTATTTGTCCAAAATGAATGCATTATTTCCTCAAACAAATATCGATTATAAAATAAAAATGTTACAAAATGCTGATGGCGGACGTTTTTTAAATAATTTGCCCATTGAAATTAATGAGACGGATGGTATTGAGTTTTTAAAGAAAAAATAAACGTTTCGATTTAATGCAAATTCTCCAATAAGTTGTTTTTCGTTACAAGCAAAATATGTATATGAAAGGTATTTTTAATTAAAGGTAATTATCATTAAAGTTTAAGAATTAACTGTAATTTTATTTAGTACGGCTGCACTCAAATCAAGTTTGGCTCGTCAAGTAAGTCTTCAGTATATATGCGATGGGGGACATGAGAAAATTAAAAACGTAACCGTCTATACTTTTTTGCTTTCTTACCCATAATGTTATACCTATAAGAAGTTGAAAATTAAGAAAAAAAAACATTTTGTGAGCGAACGTAAGCACAGGTTCAAAAGAAAATTTCATAAAAATTGAGGAAGTAAACTTGATATGTGTTAACCCGGGTTATTCTTTTTTTTTTTGTTTATTTCTCATCTCAATCCTACTTTTCTTTTCTTTTTTAACGTTGTTTTTCTTATGTTTACTGGGTAACATGCTTAATTTAAAGTCTCCCATAAAGTACCTACCTCTTTTGGTCTCTTCTTCCTATTTGCCTTTCCTAACTTAACCTAACCTTAATTATGCTATTAATTGCGCAATTAAATTTAATTCTAATTCATTTTTAATTTACTAATCACAATTTAACTATTTTTCAGATATTTACAATGAAAAATTGCATCTTCTTTGTGTAGCATACTGCCTTTACAATAGAAAGAACCTGCTTCTTAAATTTCTTATCTCATCTTAATGTTATTGCTTGGCAAACATTTATATTGTGTTGAGAAATAACTACGGAGTGTAAGAACAAGCAGTGTTAATTAATATTAATTCAATTTTTCCCAAACATATCTTTACTGCAAGCAATGAATGTAATTGCGATTCAATAAAATACGCCAATTCGTAGAGGCCATCTGTATATGTATAATGTTGTAATCTGGCTTTTTAAATATTATGGATTTATAAAATGGACACATGCTTGCATTTGATAAAATATTGTTATGAAGAAGGCCACAACCACTAATGTTATTTATAACTGGCAATGGTCTCAGTTCCACAGAATTTTACTTTTCGCTTTACAAAAAAATACACAATCAAATTCAAGAAAGAAGTTATTCAAAAGGAAACTTTTAAATACCCATCAATAAGGTAAACAAACAATAAATAATGAAATTGCATTTATTTTTAATTATTAAACCAATTGATTCTCGTATACAATTATTATCTAAACTCGTAGGCCTTTAAAATTTTTTTAACAAGAAAAATGTTATCTACGTTATTAACTTTTCCAGCATTAAGTAGAAGAGTGTTTAAACCAAATAAATTTCAAGCAATAATGTAACTTGAAATCAATTTTCAGATATTTCCATTTAGTCATCAGTTAAAATTGTTTTTTTTTTCAATGATTTTACTTTACAATTTATTTATTTTTATTGTATAATTTTATTGAATTTTATTATTGTTTGCCGTTAATTCTTTTACGTTTTATTTTATTTGGTACTATCGTAATATTGGGGGATATTGTAAAACAGTTAAATGAATGAAAATCACAAACGCTTCATATAGATTAAGTATATGAAGAGCAGGGGGAAAGAAAAGATATCGCCAGTAATTTGTAGACTTTTCATAATATCAAACACTTTACGATTTCTATTTGCTGTGGTCGTTATGTAATTTTGAAAGTAACAATTAATTGTAATTACAAACAAATAGTACTCAGGATTTGCAAGGATAACATTCCACAAGTGATTAATAAAAAGCAAACGCACAAGCTTTGTAAATATTTAACTTTTTTTTAATAAGATTTTTCTATTTTGGAAAAATTTAATTTAAAACATAATACATACTACATATACAAACATAAAAAAGAACAAAATTAAAAAAAAAAACATTTTTTTTTGATTGAAAATATATTGTAAATCTATTTGGGAAGACTAAAGTCCGACTAGAAATTTTATAAATGCTCCTTTTATGTAAATTCTTAATACATAATACTTTTGAAGAGTTAATTGTCTGGCAAAACATTTTCTCTTTCTATTTATTGCTCAACAACGTTTGACTCTTAGATCGAGTGGTTTATCTGTTGTCAAATCTATTTGCATTGTATACTCAGCAGCTCTTTGGTATGATGAAAGATGATCATAAGAGAGCGTATGATAATGAAGAGCATCTGTAGGTTTTGTATCTTTTTCTTCGGGAAACCAATAAGATTCATGTTCGGCAGGTGTCGTATTGGCAGAGTAACAATTTAAAGTCGCTTTAATGTGACACATCTCTTCCATGGCCGTGCAGAATGAATCCTGATTTGAAGGACCTATAGGATCTGTTGGCCTGACTAGATATGTTGCATAGTTAGAGTTTTGTTTGAGAGATGTATAATGAGATTCTTCTTCATCATGTTTAAGAGAGCTTAACTGCTGTTGGTGTTGTTGTTGTTGCTGCTGCTGCTGCATAGAGGGCGTTGTCTTTGAGTCCACAATTTGTACTGAATGCTTAAATGTTTTCACATGCTTACGTAAGGAAGAAGGATCTGTATAGCGTTTCTGGCAACCAGGAACTTTGCACATATAAGGCTTTTCCATAGAGTGTGTACGTGTATGCTTAAAGCGATCAGATGAATTTGAGTAGGCCTTATTGCAACCCTCAAATGTACAGATATAAGGTTTTTCGCCTGAGTGTGAACGTATGTGAATCTTAAGGTTTTCAGCTCTTGAAAAACGTTTATCGCACAAATGACACTGATGAGGTTTTTCTTTAGTGTGTGTCCGTACGTGTACTAACATTTTATAACGTGCATTAAAACCACGTTCAGTACGCTGGCAACCTGTCCAACGACAATAATAGAGACCATCAGTTAGTGACGCAACGGCATGTATAAGGGTTACATGATGAGCAAGCAATTCCAAGCTTTCAAAATATCTGTAAGTAGTATAAGAGCGGAAATAACAAATTGATAAGTAATTGCTTTGTGTGTAGTATTATTTCGGCTGTACAAATTTTTTTGGAATAAAGATAAGTTTTTGCAAGAATTAATGATGTCACCTTACCTTCCACAATCTAACCAATCGCAAATAAATTCATTATGCGATGTAGGCGAAGAGGTGCCACTGCTGGTGGTATCATTATGTAACTGTAACTGTTGTTGGTGTTGTTGTTGTTGGTGGTGGTCATGTTGGTGAGGATGTGCAATGTGATTATTATTATCTTCGCATAAGCTATCCAGTGACAAATCAGTTGGCAGGTATTGTGGATTCTGATCGTGTCCGACTTTCATAATAACCGATTGTGTTCGTTGTTGATGTTTGTGTGATTGTTCGGTTTCTTCTTGAACAGGTTCAGTTGTTGTGGCACTGTAGCCTCTGGGAGGTGTATTGGGAGGTGTGGGAAATCTTATTTGCTGTTGCATTTGCAAAACATCCTCGCTCATGCTAAATGGCTGATATATTGCCTCTGGCCAGCCGCTGTAATTAAATGTATATGGCGGTGTATGATATGAGGCATAAAATGGTATAGGCGGCGTTGTATACGGACTGTTGGCAAAAATCATTGTTTGATTGTCCATTATTAAATTTATAAGGATCTTTAATAATGTTTTCTTATGTTTTTTATTTGTTCTCTTTTCTTTTTTTTCTATTTTATATATAAGACAATGTAATTAATTATGAGTAGAGATTTTCACAAATAACTTTAATTTTTATTTTGTTTGTTTGTTTTATTTTTTTTTAAACAGTTTATTTCAAATTGTAGAAGATTTAACGTTTTCTGTAGCTCGTTATATGAACGACTGAAATGTTCAAGTTTCGGCGCTAGTGTAATATTGTATGCGAATTGTGCGATAAGGTTTCTTATCTTTTGGGCCTTTTCAGCATGTCACAGACAGGCTAGAGGGGTCTCAGTTCGGTGGGATTTAGTGGGTAGTTCCACTTGTTTTCTTTTTCAATAATGACTGTTTTAGCTGCGTAATGTTCTGTGTTATTATTTTGGGGCTAAAAGTATGCGGCATGTACATATTTAATCATATTTATTTACCAATGGTAAAAATTTTTTGAGATCATTATATTAACCCATTGGGAGGAACAAACAAACAAACAAAAACAAAAGCAAAGAGACTTTAAGCTGCATACGTTTCACGGAGAATAAACGTTAAGAAACATTGTATAATAGGGAAAGTGGAATTGAAATGAATGATAAAAAAGGACATGCCTTCAGAGTATACGTAAAGCAATTCTAATTTTTAATTGTTTTTATAATATGTATATAACTTGCCGTAGTTATCAATGGGACAAAGAGGTAATGAAATGATATTTAATACACATTTCTTGGCCCATTCAATACGTGCTATAAAAGACGATTCTATTTTTGTATATACAAGCGTATGTCGTCTATGCAATATTATTGTTTTATTTTATTTTTTTCCCCTTTTTGGTATTTGAACCAAGACGGGCTCTTATCTATTCTTATCATTTGGCCAAATAAATAAAACAAAAATCACAAACTCAGGGTAATTTACTCACTGACTGCTGACTGCTTTAACAAGCACACACATACCCATAGCCGTAGCACACAGTCACACTCAGCCAGCTGAACAAGCTTTGGGGGGCATTTTGATAACACAACATACGTTTATTTCATGTATTTTCGTCTGCTGTACTTCGTACCCCGACGTTAACAATTTTTTTGTGTGTGTCTGTTTTTTTTTTTTGGAGTGATGTATGAAAAGTGTTAATAATGGATTCCAAAAGTGGGTAATAACAATTGAAGAATCATTTTGTTATTAATAATGCCTACGTGATATAGGTGTGCTGGGGAGTAAGCTACGTTATAGCAATCACGCTATAATTATTTGTACTGTTTTTCTGTTTTCTTTATGTAGTGTAGGGAATATAAAAAGGAAATTTTTAATTAAACAAATTAATAATTTTATTTATTTTATATTTATTAACGTAGCCTACTTTGTATGGTTACTTTTAGCCTTGTACTCTAGCCTAAGGTGTCAAAGTCTATACCATAAATACATATGTGTTGTCCACTGTTGTTTATGGTATGGCAGCGAATGACTTAGCAAAATTTATTTTCGACTTTTAAACCTTTGAACCTGTTATTTCTTATACTGAATCTTTGCCAGAAGATGATAGATAATTCAAATCCAGTTTCGATTCAATACGAAGAAAAAAAGAAATAAACAGATTCAGTACGAATTAAGTTGTTTTGTTTTATGATTCGAAAGCGTGTGATCTTTCAAACAAATTTTCCACAATGAGTTGCAAACTTCGTATCTACATATGCATATACTATGTAGCTATAGGGGCGTGTACTGATATAAACACATGTATTTGTCATAGCATAATATTTTTAATAAATTAAAAAACAAAAACAAAAGAAATCTTTAAAACATACGGTACAGGATGTTTAAAAACTAATGAAGCTTATTAACGTAAGCTGCAATAAGTTTGAAAAACAAATTTATGTGTTTATTTTTCTTTTCTTTTTTTTTCGATTTAAAACTAGATTTTTGCAAATCTAAAATCTCTAAAGAACTTTCACCTCTTTATTTACATGATAAGAACTGAACGAATCTAAATCTTAATATTAAATTTAAATGCAATTATACTTTTACATATACATATAAATCAACTGCATTATAAAGAGATCTGGATTAAATGATCTTTGATTTATTTTCTAAGCCGTCAACACATATTGTTTCAAAAAAAAAAACAAAATAAAAAGAAAATCCCTCCCTTAAAATTTTAATACTGATAAGGGTTTCCATTTACATCTATTCTATCGTCTCACATTTAACAACAAATTGCAAATATTAAAAACAAAAAAAAAAAAAAAACAAAAAATTAAATCTTTTAATCTCTTTAAGGTTCTCGCGATGTTAAACCCACAGTTGGCCGAACCGGCTAGAACCGGATAGACAATTCAAGCGAACCAATCGGACATTTAATAATTATAAAACAAAAGCAAGCACGAAATAAAATATAAATGCCACTCAATATTTTGCTTTGAGCTGACTGATAACGTTTAAATATACCCACCATGTGTGTGGTTGATTTCAGTCATATTTTAATTCAAATCTATTAATGTTTATAAAAACCTTAATAGTTTAACACAGGGTGTTTAAGTTCTCTTTACCTAACCGGTACTCTCTACCTAACAAAACCAGACATTAAGACATTATGCGTGTTTACATACATCTTGTGTGCCTAAATTCTAGTTTGAAAATGAATTGTTGCATTTCCATTTCCAGACTCTCTGATTAAACGCATCATATATTTATAAAGAAAACAAGCCTGGAGGCCAGACATATAAACTCAATACACTACTCTGTGGGTGTTATCTGTTTATATACAGTATATGTATGTACAATATATATCGTATATACATATGTATGTATGTATAGTAATAATGATGATGATGTTGTTGATGATGACCAGACTTTGTACTTGTTTCCTTTTTATTGTTGTAGATTTTATTTCATTCTTTATTTTTTTATTTCTGTATGTTTACTTGTATGTGTATGCATTAAACGCAATGAAAGAAAAACCTTCCATGGCACAAGCTATACAGCAGACGTACAAAGTCCATGTAGGTTAACTATTTTTATTAGTTCCTAATGAACTTATGGGTACTTTTCCAGGCAGTAAATTTATGTACATATGCCAGTGTGTGTTTTTTCTTTTTTTGGGAAAAGTACCCACATCACCCCACCAACTTCATCATCACGTTTTGTTTTAATTACCAAAATGTGCCACATAGATATTCATAATTAGGCAGGGGTGTACTTCAGTGCAGGGGTACAAAACTTAAGATTGTTGTTATTATTGTGATATGTATTTCAAATAATTAACAAAAAAAAAAAACAGAAGAAAAACAATAAAACAAAAACAATAGAAACCATCATAAAAAGCTTATATTATATTATTTATTTGCTTATGTTTGACAATATCTCGTCTAGACGATTTAAATTTGCCATTGCTGGTTAGCGCATGACAGAAAGAAGTTAAAAAAACTTAAAATTAATTATCTTACAAATTAAAAAAGGACAATATTGATAAATAGAAGATATATGCACTTAGATTTGAAAGTACATACATACATATGTACATATGTGATGGTTGGCATGCTTTTAATTTTAAAACAATCTCTTTTGCCACATACAAATATATTTAAAAGTCTCGTGTAATATATTTTAATCTATAAATTGATTAAAATATTCCTGCACTAATGCACAAATGAATGTATGTACGTCGTATATGCATAGTTTTAAATCTTTTAAGACATTCGGTTTATTACGATTGTCTAACTGAAGATAGAATTCGCCGTTTTTCGTATCGTCTTTAATCTACTTCAAATTTTTCGAACTGCAACAACCATAATAAGGCCGATTGCTGTATTTTCAACGAGTAATCATTGATAAATTATGTTTAGTTTTAAAAATTTTAAAAACGTATGTAATTTCGATAATATGAATGAATTGTGCTTATGCCTCTGATTTATACGAGCTTGTTTTTTGTTTTACCAAAAATAGAAACCAAAACAATTTATTGCCATTTGAAACGAACACATGTTGGTTATCTTTATGTTATTTTTGTTTTATTTCTTTATTTATTTATATGTATAAATATTTTTGATCAGACATAAGATACCAGACGTCCAGACACCAAATAAATGATATTTTTTGCTTACGTCATTGCGATGAAAACTAATTAATATAATTGAACAGACAAAATTCTGTAGTGCAATTTTGATAAATAGATAACAATTAAAAAAAAAAAATAGAATAAATGCAACAATAAAAATCGTCTACAGAATAATATTTTATTATTATTTTTTTTTAATAACAACATACCGCAAACACCGTATATATGTATGTATTTTATTTAAATTCTTTTTTATAATTCTTACAGAAAATATTCAAAATATTGTAAATGAAACAGAAGTAAAAAACAATAATATAAAGCTTTTGGGCGAAGAATTATTAAACACGTGATGCGTTTGATTCAAAATGATCATCGCCACTGTTATTGTCTGCTTATCATAACAGCTTGTGCGCCAAAGGCATGTGCTACAAACTACAGTGGAGTAAGGGTCCGTGGGGTCCACCTTTATCATTAGAATCATCTATTTTGGATTGAATGCGCTCTCATATTTAGTGTGTTGCATGATCAATAGTTGTTGACCCTCCACGATGTACAAACGTGTGTACATTTTGAGTGCAACATCTAAAGTTGACACTAAAATTAGTGCAAACAATTATGAACACAAAAGAAACTCCACATAATGTTTTACATGTGAACATGTATGTATGTTTGTATGTGAAATACAATTTACAGAATTTTGTATTTTTAGACTAAAACTTATACATACAATGTTTAATATTGCACGAAGTGTACCACTTGGTTGCAGTGTATGTATGTAAACGATTTTATTGTTTTACAAAGCATATTTGAATACAAAACATACAAAATTAGTTTTAGAAAGACTTTATTATTAACTGAAACACATTTTTTCATTTGCCGTTGGCATTACAACTGATATATTATAATAGAAGCTGGGTTTAGATGGGCTCATCTTTGTATATTTTATTTCCCTTTGGCTCAATAAACAGCGAGCAGAATTGTATAATTTTGTATCAGCTAAAATAACCCTCAAGATTTAACACCTTTACACCGTACTATATGATTATGATACTATAACAGCTACTTAGGAGCTTATCTAACAAGGCGCAGGGCCATTTATAGTCACCACTTCTAGTTCTAATTGTACTGGACGTAATTGTTTAAGGATTTTAAGGGAAATTGTTTGCAATCCTGCCAACCTGCATATATATATAGAATCTCTGGATTATGCTGATGATAAATCTGAACTTTCCCATAGGCGTGATAACATAAAAACAAAAATTGATGACTTAGCGAGTGTCACAGCAAAAGTTGAGGTGAAAGACAAAAAAATTTTGTCTTGTGAGGGCATTCCTTGCTTTAGGAATATGATAACATTTACAAAAGAGCTTTTATGCGTAACTCGTAAGGTTCAAGAGAATGAGAAAGGTAAAATAAAACTGCTGGTGCTGTTTCACCTTTGGCGAGATCATAAAATGTGCCAATTTACATGGACAGAAAGATTGGAAATCTATCAGCGTTGAAAGAGTTTGCATATGGATGCTCCAGAGTATAACTGTCATTAAGAGCCTAAGCCCATTCTTAAGCAAGGCTTATTATAATTATTATTTGAAAATTTCAACAACAATAAATAAAAAATTAAATTTTATTCAATAATCTTATTAAATTGTTGCTACTGTCTTTTTATTTCAAGTAAAAATATGAAGAACTTTTTCAGAAATACTTTCTTTCATTTATTTAATATACTTTTTTGTTATTAATTTTAACTTTAATCAAAATGAAAAATAATAATTACAAATTCTGTCTCATCTATTAAACTTTCAGATATCCCAACTGCTTTTAAATTAATTTAAAATGCATCAATTGAATATGTGAAAATGAACAACAAATTTCATAAACAACAACGCTTTCAAAACAATTTAAAATCACCGTACTACATTTGTGAACCATACTATATCTATGCATGTGAGTACTAAACTATTTTTTATTCAATATTTAACTAAACATAATTAAATTGAAATAATTATTTAAAATGATTAAAATTCTCTATATTCTAAGTAATATTGCCATGCAATTATTAATTATCATAAATTATTACATGAAAATATTTTAAAGAAACGATTCTGTTTGCATGTGATGCCAAAAATCATTAAAATTATATGCTGCCAGAAGAATGAGCTTTTAAAATCACAATAGAAATATTCTTTCGATTAAAATCGGACCTCTGCTAAGATTTGTGAGTTCAATCTCTGGTATTACTTCGGAGGTTGTTGTGTTTCCCTTTCGATCTTGCCCCTTCCTTTCTTTCTTCCCTTCATTGAAATCGAATAAAAAGAAACTCGTTATTAAAGTTATTTTTAAAACCAATGTCCATAATTTTTAAAGCATTTATTGTGTAATAAAATATTCTTTTCAATGCATGGTTGGCATTGAAATGATAAGGGCAAGAGCATCTTCTCTATGACTGTCTGTTGCTTTGTAAAACATGGTTGGTTATTTTGGGAGAGGTTTAACTATCTGTCTAGAGTCGACATTCAGAATTTCCTGAGATTTTACTGGAATTATGCTGACTGAGTGATATTTGTCACAGATTCTACTCTTTTGTTTCCTACTTCTTGTCTGTCCCTGTCTCTAACCTGTTTTCTGACATCCCTTTTTCCCGTCGCATAGGCTTCATCGCCTTTGTATTTGCCACTATGGCTATGCCCGTCTTCAAACCTGCCTACAAGGGTAAGATATGGCATTATCAATCTCAAATGAAAAACATGTGCCTTCGTTAATTTGTATTGCTTTTAATAAAAAAAACCTTCTTTAGCTTAAATCATAAATAAAAAAATAAAGTGTACATCATATCTAAAATTACATTTTTTTTCGAATGCAGTTGTACATATATTTATTAAAAATTTATAGGCAATTACATATACGATTATTAACATTTGAAATTAAATTGAACATGCTACGCAAAGTCATCTTCATGGGTCCGTATATATTCGCTCAATTGTTTTTCCAGCAAAGGTGCTGTCATGCGATCCACATTTATATTGCGACTGACAATAAACTGTCGACCAAAACGTTTACTCAATTTCTCAGCCATTCTTTGGGAATCCGTGATAATTTGCGGCCCACATACGGACGTGCCAATCACTTGGTTGTCTTGTGGCATTTTCATAGCCAAAGCAATTTCGTCTAAACACTCGGGTTCGGCTAAACTTAGGAAAACCATTGTGGAGCCATGCATCTTCAATACACGTACAGTGTACTTTTGCTCACCCACAAGAAATTGTCCTTGGCTGGAGGTAAATGGTTCATATTCGGTTGACGTTTTAGGTTGCTCACAACGATCTGTGTAGTTGAGTGTTGAGAACATTTTAATTGTTTGCTGTGGTTCGTTTACAATTGCCTATCGTACAGGAGATTTATACGTACAGATTATTGTCAAGTATATTTAGCAATTTCGTGTTTTAAATTCTATTCCTTGATACAAATTTATTCCCAAGCAAGTGTTTTCTTCAGCACAGAATTCTGTGTGTATTCAGTGTTCTTCAGCGTCATTGTTGGAAGTAAACAAATTTGACAATCGAACTAAAGACAGGGTTGTAATTAAAACAAAATACACTTTAAAAAATTCTTATTAATTAATTTTAAATAAGTTATAACAATTTTTTAAAGTTCTCTATTATCATTGTCTTAATATAGTATTTAAACAGGCCCAGAACCTAATTCGCTTTACAACAGTCACGTCTGGGCCATATTAGTCTAGAGATTTTTCAATCGCCCCTTCTCCACCACAACCTATTTACACTACGTCTGATCTGTGGGTCGTTCAGCCCAAAGAAGAGTCCTTTTGAAGACCAGGTCCATTCTCTCTAGCCACTTCGACTGCAATCTCTTTACACCCAATTTGACAATATACTATGGAACCCAACACCGTGTTTTAGTACACTTGCCTCAAAGCATTGAGAAGGCCTTTCTGCAAAATGCAATCAGCCTCGTGCTGGAATAAGAAACAGTTGCGCTTTCAAAGCAGTCTGGCTGCTCACAAAATTAATGACTACTCTTTCACTAGATGCAGAGTTAGTTTACTAATCAACTATGTTGCCTTAGTGATATTGATTGATAATTTTGCATCACTATCTCTTAAATATGTATAAAGATTGACCATTCAGCAAGCTACTAGCACCATGCCATTGCCTCCTATTCACAAATATCGCTAAAGACAGTTTTTCGAAGTCACATATCTTAGCCGTGTAGTGCATTAAACCCGGACACAGAGTCCCATGTAAACCTAAATCGATACCCTTTACAATCCTGGCATATTCGAATTTATTTGAAAGAGTTCCTTGTCCAGTCCGCCTCTTTACTTCTTCTGTGGGAAGAAAGTTTAGATTAATTTCCAGAGGCACATCTACTTCAGAGTTCTCTACCCTATCATGTAGCCTTAAATGAAAATCGGCAAGACTGCCTAGTTATTAATTTACTTCATTACACCATTGAATGTTCTACCTATGCCACTCCTATCAGTCTAATTACTCTTGAGTCACTATGGGCCTGTTCGTAAATGAATCACTGCGCTGCATAATATGATTATTTTGCGCTCACACTGCTAATCACATGTTGCTGATGCTTCTTTTTGTTGATTTATTTGTTTGCATTTACGAACGAACAAACACTACAGAAATGGAAAAATAATTAATAAATTTGATTTTTGAACTGGACAATAAAACAAATGACAAAATGTTGTTAAATACACAAAAAAGTGTACTTTGTGCAAAAAAGAACATTTAAGGAAGAAGAAACTTATTGTTAAAACTCTCAAGCTGGAGGTCCACACCACGCGTTTTCGCATTCTACGCGGCTGTCAAAAAAGTAGAATTAATGTATTTATTTGGTGCAAGTTACACGCACAAAAGCGTAGGATGCCTTGACGCATAGAACGCGAAAAGTAGATCTACTTTCTACTTTTGTAAACATCAAAAGCGGCGCGCGTACAAAACAGCTGATTTTGACAAGTTGTTTTGTTTTAATTTGCTTAAATTTTTTGATGATCTCGTTCCAAGTACAAAGGACGCACCCAAAATCGTCGTTTGTGCTTTTGGAGCTTATTGTACACACTTGTGGCACAAAATATTATATTCACAAACTCAATTAATTCTATAAATTCCTTAAAATTTTCAATTTCATTTGCCATTTTTGTACGAAATGTTTATTCAAATATTTTCAATCAAATGTTTTTATTTTGCTAACAGCTGATCAAAACAAACATTGGCGCGTAAAAAGCGTTGCATGTAACTTGAAGCGTAGAATGCGAAGAAGGTATGAAATGCACGCAACGCTTTGACGCGCAAACGCGTGGTGTGGACCTCCAGCTTCATTCTCTCTCTCACTCATTCAAGGCATCAGCCATTTTTATGATTAGTGTTTTGGGTTTATTTGCGCATAATATGATTTAATGTTGCATTTACGAACATTTGACAGCTGCAGTGCTGCCAAGATTTGCATTTATGAACATGATGCGCATAATATGCAGCGCAGTAATGCATTTACGAACAGGCCCTATCTCATCCTTTCTGGGGATTATAGATTACTTAAATGAAGAAATTGTTCTAAATTTATTTTCCATGTACTGTACTGTTGTATTCTTCTAAAGGATATTTTAGTAGGACTTTATAAATTGCTAAGGTCGGTAGTAAAAAAAAAACAACTAACATCGTAAATCGATTTCCAGTACTTAAATACCACTTGATTATTCATTATTAATTCGAGAGAAGTTCCAACAGGCCTTATTCTCGCCATCCTAATTCAAATTAAATCAGTTTGGAGTAGCTGGCAAAATTTTTTTCTTCACTGCGGCCATTAACACATTCTTTTTGTTGAATGAAACAATTTTTCGAAATGCGCTTGGTTGTTATTTTCGCTTTATTTTGTTATTTTTTGATAATCCTTTTAATTATTTGATATATCGGGGGTACATTATCTATTTATTTCATTGAATAATACATACAATTTAAAATCATCAATCAATTCTTGATCGTTATATTCGTTTAATTAAATCCATTTTTAAATGTTTTTCTGTTTGTTTGGTTATAGTATTTTTATTTTATTATTGAAGAGTAAATTTGAATTTGAATTTCGTTTTCTTTTTTATTTAAAATTCTATAAATTTTTTCTTTTTTTACTAAATTTTGTTATAATATTGTTGTTGTTATAGTGTTAAAATTAAAAAAAAAATGAAAAGAAATGAAAGAAAATATATTTCTAGATAAATGTAGCATTTTTATGAATGTATCTTTTAGATGTGCATGACAAAAGGGGAATTCTCATTAGATTAAAAAAAAAAAAAAATACTTGGAAAGAATTAAAAAAGATAAATGAAAAAAAAAATGAATGAATTTGAGTCTGTATATTTAAAAAACAAATGGTAAATAACAACATAATAATTTCTGAAATTTGCTTAGTTGCATCTCATCTACACGGATTCATTTATTGAGCTCCCTCGTTTTTTAAGAGGACAAAGATTAGAATGAATGTTTTTTTCCGTTTACTTTTCTTTTAATTTGACTAAAATTATTAATTAATTCTGCATATGGAAAATGAAAATAAATTTTCAATATTTGCTTTTGCTTTTTTCTTTACATAAGTGTGGAGAGAACAGTTTAGGAGAGAGAAATTATTTGTTTTAAAATTATAAAAAGAGTTTGTTGTAATTATTGGTAATTGTTTAAAAATCTAAGTTCTAATGGTTGATTATTTAGAATTTTTTCTTATTGTTTTCTATTTATTTCTTTAATCTTCATCATCCTCCGATTCAGCTTCTTGTAACCATGTCAACCAGTTGTTGACCTGGAATAAAGCGGTTCCCTTACCAGGATATTTATCTGAAATTTCCTCCTTCCAATGTATAAATGTTTCCTCGTAAATAACTTCCGCTTCATATAAATATTTGAACCAACGACAGAGCATACCTTCAAATATAAAATGTTTCAAATTAATTATGCATACATAACAACAAACAAACAATATTATTTAATAATAGTAGCATTAGTTTGCTTTGCTTACCTTTTGGGAAGTTTTCATTTACACAAAATACTTGTAAAGCATAAATGGCAATCAATTGTAATTCGATGCTATGACCCAGGAAGTTTTTCAATAGCTGGCAATATTTGTGCAATAGACTCTCTTCCTTTTGTATGGTGGCCTTGTCTGGACAGTGTTTGATGTCTGTCCCTTCGGGGAAGCTTGTTTGCGATGTGACATATTTAACGACGACGGTCATGAGTGCATTTATGAATCCTTCTTCTTTGTAGTGTTTGGCATCGATATTGGACTTGATCCATTTGTAGAAATTGCTTGGATCTGGATCGGCTGTTAGTTGTTTACTCATTTCAGCTTGAACTTTTAGTAATGGATAGAGGAATGTCAACGAACGGTCATCGAGAATTTCTGCCAGACGCGTTTTGTTGCGATCGGCTTCGGGCAAACAATTGATCAAATCAACTTTGCTGGCACGGAATTTCTCCTCCAATTGCTCTTTGCCAATGGTTTTGTGTAATTGTTGGAGCACCAATAAGAACAGTGGATAATGTTGGCCGTTGTCTGTGTAGCTGGCAATATCATTGAGTTTCAAGAGATGTGCATCTCCAACGGTTGCCTTTGCCAATAAATTGGCAACAAATGTTGCTATACGTGGATTTAGAGCTTCACGCTCATTCATTTTCTTAACTACCTGCTTAAATATTTCGAGAAAAACGTTTGGCTTAAGGTTTCCTTGTTTTCTAAGGACTTGGAAAAAGTTCAAAACGCGATCTAGATACTGTTCATCAGCTTTTTCCAATACGTCCAATACAATATTAATACAAACGTCTTTCATACACTTTTCAGGCACTCTCAACTCCAAGAAACCTTCAACAACTTCGTTCAATTGTTTCTCAGCGGGTGTAAGCTGGATGTTTATGTTTTCTTTGTCTTCAGAAGTTTCAGAATTTTCAATTAAATCATCTTTGATTTCAGTATAGAAGAATTTCTCTTTGATGTAGGAGGCAGTTTTCTTTAGCACCTCTTCCTTATTAAAGGATTTCTCCTTTTTCTGTTTAGCAGAGCCACTAGCACCGGGAGCTTTTTCTGTTGATCCCTGTTTTGTTATCAACTGCACCTGTGGTGTATTGAGAAGGGATTTTTTGTCGCTGCCTTCCTCCGGCTGATCTAAACCTCCAACGCTTCTTTGATTGATAGAGGAATTACTTGAAAAGTTGGGATTGGATGAAGTATTTTTCAATGTTCGCTCGCTGTTGCTAAAGTTTTGTGATAATTTATGATCTGCTTCAGCTGATGGCGTGGAAGAGGGCCTAGCATTTTGCTGTTGCGTGGAACCCAAATGCGATGTCGGAGTAGCCAACAGAGGATATTGAGCTTTCGATAATTGAGAATCTTTATTTTGGTTAAATCCTCCGCCAAATCCACCTGTTGAAGGTGTGATATTGTTAGTATTTCCATTGGGCGGCGTAGATATTGGCAGCATTGACGGAAGTTTTTGATTTTGTGATGCTGCTTTAAAAAGCAACGAATTAGCAGCGGGTCTCATCTGCAAATTTTCAACGGAATCCTGATTGGTTGTCATGAGATTTCGCTTAAAACGTGGTGCCAACTCCTTGTTGTTCAATTGATTGCCTTCTCTGTTGTTCTGTGATCCGTTTTGATCCCCATTTCTTTGGTGTTGTCGTTCTTCGCGATTTCCTCCGCCGTTATTTCCAGGACCGTTTTGATTGTTATGTTTGTTGTAGCGATTATTGTAGTTAGGATTGCCGCCTTGATTATTACGATGATCTCTGTTGTTAAATGATCTATTGTTGCCAACGGGCGTATTAAATCTATTGAAATAATAAGTACAGTGAAAATTTTGAAACATGCAAGACATTGTTACAGAGATAGAAAGAGAGAGAGAGAGAGAGAGAGAGAGTACTTACGGTGATATAATTTGTGAGGCTCCAGTAACACTTAATCCAGAAAACATGTCAGTTAAACCACCTGGTTGTAAATTAATTGTTAAACGGTTCATCCAATTGTCACTATCACGATCGTCACGATTGTTGCGCATATCACGATTGCGATTAGTGAATGGAGTGCGAATTAATGGTTCATCATCGCTGCGAATTTGCTTGATCGGTACCGGTCCCTCAGTGTTCACCACCTTGCGAGGTATCCAGTTGTTATCACGCAGTTCGATGACGTCTTTTAGCATAAAGCGTATCCTGGGTGGATAGTCAGTAGATTTAGATCGACGTTCCAATGTCTCAAAGTACTGGTTCATCAGCTCTTTGCCCTGTTCTGAATCCAAGTTCTTGCCGCACGTCTTGAGCAGCTGTGCCAAGCACTCCATGTCCTCGCACATTTCTTCCTTCGAGGCCGTACGCTTCTTTTTCTTATCCAACAACTCCATAATGCATTGATGAAGTACGTTCTTCGAGAGCATGTCCAGCTTGTGTAGTTCACCGATGAATTTGACATTGCCGAGCATGCGCTGTTTCGCCAAGTGGCGACGTTCCTCTTCGTCGGCATCATTTTCAGCTGCGGCCTGTTGGGGACGATGAACCTTATTGAATTGAGAATCTCCTTCGGCGACGTCGCGCTTTAGACGATTATTGAATTTATCACGACAAACAGCGATAAGTAATCTTAAGAATGTACACGAACCACTAGGTTCTTTTTCAAATGATGGAGCTTCTTCTGATAGACGTTTGCACAATTGTGCATACATAGACGAGTATTTTGGCTCATCCAATGCCTTATCGAAAATAAGTAAAATAACACCGTTCAAGATAACAATTGAATTTAAGTCAAGCTTTAGTAATTCGTCGCTAAGTTCCTGGAACTTTTCTGGGGTCAATTTATTGAGAATACCGCGAACCTAAAAGTTAAACGAATATTGGAATTTGGTTTTTGAATTTTAATAACAAAATGAAAAGGGATTATTATACTATTTGTATGTATGTATGTATGTATATGCTTTGTATACCATACCTTTCTGAAAACTGCATCATTTTTTTCTGCTTGAGTAAGTCCATGCTGAGGACGTAAAGATGGTGGCACCCAACGTCCAGCGGATGGTGGAGGTGTTGGAGCCGGTGTAGGGTGCTGGCTAGCTGTTGCTAAAGCTGGAGAATTAGGCGAGATGCCTCGTGAAGATGATGACGAATTTACGGTCGATGATGGTGCAGAAGAAGTGTGTCCACCCAACGCATTATCTCCTCCGCGTATGGGTGGTGAGCGATTATTCAATGATCTATTGTTATTCAAATTACTGTTGTCGGTTGACGAACGATCGCGTAGATCCGCGTAACCACCGTTACCGCGTTCTCCGCCCGACTGACGCAAAGCCGAGGGCGGTAAACGACGTTCTAAACTATTTGTGTTGCTACCCGTAGAACCGTTTTGGATCGAATCGTTTTGGTTACCGTGATTATAGCGTCCACTACCGCCTCCTCCGCGAGGAGCGTCTTCGTAATCCCGATATTTATTGCTTATGTACTCGTCTCTGTCTCTATCGCGGTCTCCTCCTCTTTCTCTTTGAGATGAACGATAATTGTTGCCGTTTAGATTGCCATCATTGGCGGTTGATCGTGGTCCATATGATTTGTTATTGTTGTAATTGTTGTTGTAGCCAGCGTTAGTTGAAGAACCGTACTGACGCTGTTGTCCGTTTCCATTGCCGTTTTCGTAACGTGAGCCCTGGTGGGAGCGATAGTTGCTGCCAGAGCCCGAATTTATATTGCGCGAATAGCCGCCATCAGATTGTAAGCCGTGCGGTTGATAATTACGTCTACCGCCTTCGTTATGGTTAGAGTTGTTGTGGTTGTTGTAACCTCCGCCTGTATTACCACTGCGTCCACTAACGTTATCGTTGTTAGCGTTTAGTGAACCGCCGCGTCCTCCAGTGTAGTTGTTATTATTGTAAGGGTTGCCGTTGCCAGTGTTAGTGTTGTTGCCAATACCACTAGCTTGAGAGCCTCCCAAAATGTCACTATTTTTGTTATAGTAACGCGACGACGACGAATCACTCTGGAAAGATCGTCGAGGCCGTGGGCTTACGTCCGAATCGTGTTGACGAATTTTGGCGGAATTCTTGCTATAACCAGTCGAAAAGTGTCCCGAAGCAACCGAAGCTCCAGATCTGCCACCACCGTTCAAACTATTACGGATCTCACCGGAATTGGGAGAGCGTTTGTGGCCGCTATTACCTCCTTCGTTCAGACGCTTGCCGTTGCCGCCGCTACCGCCGTTGTTAGTTGGCGAGGAGCCCTTATCAATCTTCAGAAGATTCTTTAAATTATTAAAGGTATCTGATGCTGTTGTTATTGGCAAAAGATTGGCACTGGTGTTGAGTAGGGTTTTCCCGACAGTAGGTGTCGGCGGGGATTGGCCTCCGCCTCCTCCTCGATTGGAAAAGCTCTCGTTGAAACGCTCAGAATCGTTTTGATTAGCCGTTATTGCTAGCTTCAAATTGCTGCCTCCGATGCTTGGATCACCGGTACTGTTGCCTCCCTCAATGGTGCTTGTTTTATAATTGCGGTCCTGCAACGTGAAATTACCAGAAATTGCTGCTGTTGATAGCGCTACAGTGTTGGTTGAACTCCAACGCTGTCGTGGGTCGTCGTAAGACTGAGAGAAATGAGTATTTAGCGTTGAATGAGGAATGGTGAAAACTTTAAAAAGAACACAGGGGCAAGCAAATAATTTATTTTTCTCTGTTTGTTTTGTTTTACAACAGTCCTGCAACACGATACAATAAAGTACGGCTGTTGCTGGCTTTTGTTTGAATTTCTTTTATCTCTTCGGAATTTCTTTACACGCACTGAACAAATGAATGGACAGTACTTATGTATATGAAAAGTTCTTGTTTTATTTGATTTTTTTTTATTATTAAACACAAATTTACACTTGATGAAGAAAAAAAACTAACGATTTGTTGTTGTATGTTTTTTTTTGTTACACAATAAGTTACACGCGAAACCGTTTGGAATATTTTCTTTCGAGTTAAAAATAAAAAATTCGGGATTTCAACAAATAAGATTATTTTTGAGAATCTGTATGACGATTTGAACAAATTGTTCGTTAAAACAAAAATATTTTAATTTGATCTAAAAATTTAAATTGGAATAAAAATCCCTAATTTTAAATGTCTATTTATAGATAGATGTCTTGAAGTCCTGAAAAAAAGAGAAAGAAAGAATATAATTTTAGTATGGGAATTTAATTTTTTTTTTCTTTTTTTAATTATTAAAAATAAAACCGTGGATTTAATTACTTTAACTTTCTAAACCTTAGTTGCTAATAAATATTAACACAATATTAAATTAAAAATAAAAAAAATAAACCCGTTTCAAGACTAAATTTCACTTGTTTATTCGCTTAAATGTGAAAGGGGAAGAAAGAAAATTTCCTTGTTTTCTATGAAACAGAAATGACTGTTTCATTTTGTTTCCCATACAAATAGCAATAGCAATAATACAACTACAAACAAAATTAAACAAATATCTCAAGATCAACCACAATAATAAAAAGTATGTACATACGTACTTATGTATGTATGCATATAGAGAGATAAAAAAAAAATGAAACGTACTTAACAACTCTTCCACACTCTCTCGACAATAATTCATGGTTTTTTTCGTTATTTTACTTTTTTTTGTTTAATTTCAATTTGAGGTTAATAGAATTTACCACTGGTTTAATGAATCATTTAAATCCATTCAACGTTGAGAATGAGTATGCGAATGCATTTGTATTAAATGTTATTATACATACAGTATAGTTGTGTATGTACTTAGTATGTGCGTTTAACTGATTGAGGGAACTTTCTTTGTTCTCCAGTCGAATACAAAGAATTTTAGACTAAAATAACAAACAAACAAAACAAAAAAATCTACAAGGTAATGAAAAAAAAACAAAAAAAAAAAAAAAGTGCAAGACAAGCTAAACAATTTCCAAAACGTCACGAAAAAGTGATGATACATACATACACAAACAACAACAGTGATCACAATTTGATGAGCTGAGCACAAAGAAAGAAACAAAAGTCGATAAACGATACACGAGAACAAGTACATTAAAAAGTCCTTTGCTTCATCACATCATCATGTGGTAGCCAGAGCGAATAAGAGAGAATTATGAATTTGGCTGCCCTGCGTTTTCTCTATTCATGCTTGTAAAAACCTAAACAGGTCATTGATTTTAATATTCTTGGATTTTAGGGAGTCTATTTGTTTATTCCCTTCATTTTCTGGCTATAAAAAACTAAGGGTGTTTCCTTAGTCAAGTTTTATGAGGGAGGCCTTAAAAACACCCCATATTCCATTAAAAAAAAACCTAAACTAAATAAGAGGGTTGAAATGTTTAGTATTTTACAATTTTGAGGTTATACTTATGGCATCCCCTGTCGAAAAACAACGACAACAAATAAAACAACCTACATTTATATTATTTTGACCTCATTTCTTGCCGTTTATGATTAAATACAATACAATTTAACGATTTTTCTAGCCACCATCACAAACTGACCCTATAAAGAGAAAATTTTTTGTTTTAATAAAACTTTTTAGAGGTCAAAGTTCTTTTCAATTGCTGATGTGCGAGATGTAAAGAAAATGCTTGAAAATATGTTATTGACATTATAATTATAAAACATGGTGGATACAAACGAAAAATAGAAAAAAAAGAAGACAAAGTGAAATTTCTACGAACAAATTAAATTGAAGCTGTGAGATCTCCCCCCTTGAAGAAAAATGTAGCGGGGTTTCTTTTTGGCTATATTCACACTCACAAATACGCCATTTGTTTTGTAAACGTAGTCAGTCCATAGTCTCTTTTTTTCGTTTGCTGCTTGCTTGTAAGAGAAAAAATTAAATTTCTTCTACAGCAGTATAGCCGCCATCTTGATTAATCAAATGGTTTCAACATCGCATTTATTCGTCTCAACATCACCGTTAGTGAGACTCTTTTCATGTTATTAATTTTGCTTCATTTGATTGTATATTCTAGTTCCTGTTTATCTAATAATTGCTAAAATGTGTATTTATTGATTTTGCCATTTTATTTATTATATTTCAAGGCTGCTTCCGCTGTTTAGCCAAGCCCCGAGTATAGAAAAAATTTTCATTTCACATCGACGTTGTCTCATTTTCTTTCTAATATACATGCACGACAAACATTCACACACATGTTCACACACTTTTCATTTTTAGTATTCAACTTTTCTTATTTTTTAATGTTTATTATTTTTAATCCTTTTAAACTTATTGACATATTTTTTTTAATTCGTATATTAAACTAGGAATTATTCTTGAAATTTTTTTATAATTTTTTCAAAACTTACCTCTATGTAAAATATATTTTACTGCAGAATTGATGCACAAAGACGAAATTCCAAAGACAAATATCAAGTGAAATAAAAACTAGTGGTGTAAAATAAAATTTAGAAAAGTAATCAGTTTTTGTAACCTCGTCAATTTGTTGCATAATGCTGCCAAGTTCCGTTTCACAGGTTTTTACATAAAGTAGCTTTTGTATAGGTTAAAGAATGAAAATACAATGCTGTTTATAGAAAATATTTAAGTTGCCATATTAAATGGTATAAATTTTATAAAAAAAAGAAATAATTTAAAATATATGAAAAAGTTTCTTAATTAATTAATTTATAATTGTATTGTACATGTTAAAGAAAAATCAAACCGATATGGTTTTCATTTATAAGATATAACGGTAGTCTGGCAAGTCAAATGTTTACCAACAGCTAACAGCTGTAGGATAGATAAAGACCCTGTTGGATTTTTTCGGCCACGTAATTAATATTTGTTGCAACACAGAATTGGCTATAAAAGCTTAGTGAGATTATAATATTAAAAACATTATTGTTAGTGGAAATGTTTAAAAAAAGTGTTCTTGTTATACTGTGTATAAGCGTTGCCTTGTCTGCCGCTCAGAAATTCACTTCTCAAGAGGTGAAATGCCATGGTAAGTTAGAAATTATAAAGAATAAATAAAAAAACTTAACCGGCTTATGTATTTGAAAATGTAGTTTGCAAAGCAGTGGTACAAGAAATGGAAGATGAAGTCTCTAAAGTAGATCCCGCGAAGAAAGTTGATGTCAGTGGCTTTAGATTGGATGCCAGTGGGAATTCTGTAAGCAAAAGTGTGCCCCTATCAAAATCCGAAATGTTTTTAACCGAAGTAATGGAAAAGATTTGCGATAAAATGGACGATTACTTAAGAGCCACCCACAAAAAGACCGGTAAATTTATGCTTATGAAGATTATGGTCGATGGTAAAATGAATCCAGAGTCCAGTAATGTTGATTTCGTACAAGATGGTGATCTTAACAAAAGTCTTGGTCACTATGTAAGTATTTTCTTATTAAACTATTAAAAATTAAAATAATTTTATTATATGTAATTTGTTTGGTATGTCCTATTCATTTAGTGTTTGGAAATTTTGGAAGATCATGAGGAAGCATTTTTGAAAAGTTTTCAATCACCCACTTTGGATGAAAACCTGGATATTAAAATTTGTTCGGAACAGGCCAAATACTGTAAGGATGCTCCTTTGCAGGAGGATTATGATTTCGATGATAAAGATGAACTGTGATTTTAATTTATTTCAATAACTTGAATGTGCAACTTAAATTAAATTGAAAAATGTTTCTATGTATGTCTGCCTTATTAGGAAATATTTTGAATTTATTTATTACTATCCAATGTTAATATTTAACATAATTATTTATAAACATTTTTTTACATACATATAAAGTACAATTCATGACCTAACAAATCGTTTATTTATTTTATCAACAACTGTTTTATTTTTTGTCTTTTTTTCATAAAAATTGTATTGGTAGCAAACAAAAAGGCCTTCACGTAAAAGAAAGACGTGGATCATTCTATTTGAAACACAACAGCGATAAAATCTAATCTGTTACGTCAAAAGGCATTTAAAGTTTTCATATGTATATGTAAAGAGAACCCAACTTCTTGTCAACATTTGTAAATAAGTATCTAAACAATATCTATATCTACTGACGTGTTTATAGAAGTATTTAAAAGTGAATTAAGTTTTTAATTGCTAACACTATGCTTGTAATTTCCAATAAATTGAGTTCGATTTTAATCAATCGTAATAGAAAGTTTACCAATATCCAGTAAGCCAAATGCCTAATAAAAACCTAGTTGGGCAAGGCTCCTGGCAGTACTTAACTTACTAAATTTAACTATTAATTCGAAATTATAAATTCAAAGCAAAAAAGTGGAGAAAGCGTTATTTTCATAATCTAGAAATAACGTTTAACGTTTACAAACAATCTACGTTTATCGCATATGTATAGCTATGGCCTGGCATCATGCGAACAAAGAATCTTTAACAGTCAATAAAATAATTTCTTTTGGAAAGTCCTTTTACCTTTTTGTTGTTTAAACAATCGTATCGTATCCTTTGATATCAAACACTTTGCTCACGATAACACGAATGGCAAAAGGCTATCAAACGTTTTAAATTTGTTTACATTGGTGGTGGAATACTATAAAATAGGCAAACAATAAAGGTTCTTAAAAGCGTATAAGAGTTAATATATGAACATGACATTGTACTCCTTTTTGTGCGAACAAACATATGAAATAGCCTGCATAAGGAAGGAATTAAATGGTTGACTGGTTGTTTGGATGCTTAGATGCATGGATATTAAAAGTTGGAAGGTCGAACGGTTGCACCTGTTTTATTAAAAAAAGAGAAACATGATCTCACTTACACGACAATCTAAGTCTCTTACTGCCTGTGTTATGGATGATATGAGGGGGTTGGTGGTTGCTATTGATGCTGTACGTACATATATTAATAGTCGTCGTATCTATTTGCTAATCTGAACACTTGTCATTTCAAGTGGTGTGGCCTTGTAATTGTTCATGTATTTCACTTATTCACTCACCCTTAGTTTCCTCTTCCTTTTTGACTTTCTATTGTTTGCTTTTTTAATAAAACAGCAATTGAAGAAACAAATTGTCATGGTGTTCATGATGCGTAAGAAAACTTTACTGTTTGTACTGCTCTGTGTATTATGCTCCTGTGTTCTGTATGAAATTTTAATTAAAAAAATCTTTCAACAATCAGGAAGGGTAGAAACAGTTTATTGGAAAACTTATGATATACGACCATGATTATAAGGTTATCAATACTAGTCCGTATGCCTGTACATACGTATGTACATATGTCTATTAAAAGTTAAAGATGCACGTGTTTTTGCATTTGAATAAACGATTGTTAAGAATTTTTAATAAAATAGAATTACTTACGTACAATTGTACGCATTGTATGATGCACAATAGTTTACAATATTTTAAGTATTGTAATGCACAAAAACACTTGTAAAGAAAGCAGACAATTCAATAAAGAATAGTACAAAAACCACACACTAGTTTCCTCTAAGGAGAGCACCATTTTGGTCAGTCTAGTGACATCACTCAATTAACTATCCTTACGACAGATTCGATTGTAGGATCGATTGGAATGTAGCTAAGACATTTTGGCCATCTATTGGCAGTGGCAGAACTGGCTCGTACTCTACCGTATACTCGGTAGTACCATACCCTTTTCAGATCCCTGTAGATTACCAAAGCTGCGGTTTGGAGAACACTGCAGTCGTTTTCTAGCCTGAAGTCAATCTCTTTGTTCATTACCCTGACATTATTAATACTATCGTATTCAGTAGGTTGTCTAACTGCAGACGTTTTCGGCTAAAAGGTCTTTTATAACCTACTTTAGTCAGGAATAATGAACCACAAATTATTGATAAGAACTTGGCCTAAAGTTCAATTTCGATTTCTGTCCATCGAATGAAGTTGAGTAACACTCTGATAAGAAAAGATTTGATTTCTTCGGAATCGATTTGATCACCGATTGGGATCTACACCCGATTGGGACCTACAGTTTAACGTCGACGAAAGATTTTGAGAAACTTTTTCATGGCAGGTTTATTTACTCTCAGAGTTTTTGCCAGAAATCTGCTGAGAGGAAGTCGCCGAAGAAATATTTTCATATTTTCGTTTTGATGTCTGACCTGGGATTCGAACTCGGGCCTTTCGTCTAATAAGCCAACACACTACCTACTAGACCACGGCGACTCCTGAAATTAACACAGTTGCACAAAATGTGGCCTTTGGACTTTAGACTTTTCCAGCTTGAATCGAACTTGGTCTTGAATACGTGACCTATTGATACCCTTTATATAGAAACTATATCTTACGCACGTTATCGATTTGGATTCATTCGTGAAGGTTTCAATCTGATCGTCATGGTTTTAGATCAGCAAATTCAAAAAGGATGATGTAAAGATCTGCCCGAAGAAATCATCTGCGGAAAGGAGAATCAGAAGTTAGAATAGAGGACTGGCCATAAGCCTTACCAGACCACGGTAACATCTGCGTGAAGCTAAACTTGCAAGCTCCAGTTTTACCTTTCTTGTCCAGCTTAAGATCATTATCAAGATCCTGGTCGCAACTGTTCGAAAAGCCTCAGCGTTCAATAGAGCAAATGTCCTTGGAAAGTGGTCTAACGCACAGAGATCAACCAACTTCTCATGAAACAACCGAAACCTACTTGTTTTTCTTTATGTATAGAAAGCATAGAAAGCGTTAGACATACTCTCCTGAATGTTTGAGTCACATGCCAGCATAGAGTCTAGAAAGAGACCGAAATATTTGGTCCTATCATATAAGCTTAAGTCGCCGTAGTCTAATAGGTAGTGTGTTGGCTTATTAGAAATGAGGCCACGGTTCAAATCCCAGGTCAGACATCAAAACGAAATATGAAAAAACATTTTTTCGGTGACTTTCCCTCAGTAGATTTCTGGCAAAAACTCTGTGAGAATAAATAAAATTGCCATGAAAGGTTTCCTAAACATCAAACGTTCGGTGTCGATTTTAAACTGTAGCTGCCGCCACTTATGTATAAAATTAACACACACACAACATGAGTGGTGTGAGAAGCTAGGAAGTAATCTAGACTGAAGGGTTGTAATGACCAATTATGTATAAATATGTATCATATAAGCTAGAAGGTCGATATTTCATTTCCTTGTACGTAAAGTAGTTATGCTCACGCCAACACTACTTTGATCGATAAATGATGACATATTTTGGAATTCTAATATCATTCTTAATAAATTATTCGAAACAAAAAAAACGAGGAGACAATAAAACCATTTGTTGCTGACAATAAGTTATTTTTGATCTCCATTTATTAAATAAAAAAAACCTTTGTTTTGTTTGTGAATTTTCTCACGAAAACATTATCGATAACGTTTTGCTGTTGCTTTTGGTTTTATTTCGACATTTATTGCTCTAATATCTTTGCTTAAGCATCAAAAGTCAGTCAGCCAGCCAGCTATTGGCACCCCTTTTTCGCTAGCCCACCCACAAACTTAAAAGAGACACTTGTTTTCTCTCTCCCCTTTTTTTGGCAAAAGTATTTGAAATTGAGCTGCTGTTCTGCTTTCATTCTTGTTTTTTATTGTTTTTTCTTTTATTAGTTTTCCTTTGGAATGATTTTGATGTGATGTATGTGTGTTCTTGTTGTTGTTGTTGTTGATAATCGTATAAAGCAAGTGGTAATTTGACAACAATACCATGAAATAAGGATTAATGGTATTTTTATGCTATTAAAAGGACAAACATATTAAACAAAAACAAAAAAATAATATTAAAAATAAAGAAGAAAAAAAATAGAAGAGGGGTTGGGATGACACAACTTATGTATGAGGGCAGAAAGACTCAACGTATGAATAGATGTTGCTTTGTAGACTTTGCTTAGAATTTAATAAAAACGATTGTGATTGTGATTGTCAAACGGGCATATACTCATCATTATCATCATCATAATCATCATCGTGTGGAATTTGTAATACTATTTTGCCAATAGGGGTATTTTTGCCATCAAACACATACTCCCATACAAACACATGCATCTATGCACAGTGAATGAAATCTTATTGTAAGTGAAGGATGAACAGCAAAACCAGCCATTCATTTGCTTTCTATGTAGATTTCGACAATATGGTTTTTGTTTTTGTTTTTTTTTATTCTTTTTCCAAGTGGAAGTCTTCGTAAAGAGTATGTTGATGTTTTGTTGTAATGATTTAACATACAAATAATAAACACTCACGGTTAGAGTGCCCAGCTGTACTGTTTTTAATATTCATTTATGGTGATAACAGTACCAAAGTTTATACAGATACGAGGTATTAAAACAACAAATGAAACAACCGAATGATGTATGCTAAGTGTGGCTAATATCTGGCCACCTTAATAAATACAAAAACCAATAAAGCTAACGGGCAATGTTGTCAGTGGCAAATAATCTTTTGATACGCTTTCTGGTGTTACAACGTTTATTTCATTGCTTTTTCTTCGTGTCCATTTGTGTCTGTTGAATGCCGTGTCAAAAAGCCGATTAAGGGATGAATTGATGCTGCGCTCGAAAGGAATTCATAAAATTTATTACAAAAGTAAAGAAGACAAATTATTTAATTACGTTTTTATAACAAAACAAATTCTAAATTGAAGAAACAAGAGTGAAAGAAACAAGAATCAATTATTCTATGTTAGCAACTCATTTGCTCGTGGAAAGCTTTTTAAATTTTGTGGCATAAACACTTAAATTTCAACGTTAAACATTTAAATTAAATTTTGAAATAGAAATTAAAGTTCATTTTAAAGAAATACGGTTTAAAATGGATGGAAGGCATAAAACCCTTTTTTTGGGGGGGTTATTTAAAGGAAACTTCTAAAAGCAGCTGAGTGTATAAACCATTGATTTTTTGTTGCTTTTGTTGTTTTTTCTTTCTTAAACGTAATAAACATTCCAATGAGTCCACCAACTTAATTTCTTGTTATTTTATATCCTTTTCATTAAGACCTGACGTTTTTTTTTGAAGGTTTAATGCTTCCTGCTTCTTTCTTAAGGTACAAAATATTCAGCTAAGCAAGTCAAGTCAAAAAAGAAGAAAAAAAAAATACAAAATAAAATAAAACCTTCGTTTATAGTTGAATTTAATTCGTTCATTTCATTGTCCTTTCGTTGAAATAAAATTTCTAAAAACCGTTTAAAGAAAATTAATGAAATTCTGAGTAAAATTGTGCTTAAATGCTAGAGAATATATATACAACAATCAAGATAAAATGGAATGTCCTGGTATGTTTATTACCGAAAGGGTTATAAACACAAGGCACAAGGATACAGGCAACACCATAAACACTACTCTCAAACACAACCCTTAAACATTTGCATTTGATTGTATTTGAAATAGACACAGCACCATACACGTCATATAACACAGCCAAACAGTGTTTCCTTTGTACTAGTGGTGCTGTTGATATTTCAAGGTGTGGATATCGGATAAGACTCCTCTGTGTCCAGTGTAAATATGCCCACAAACGAATGACAATTTCATTTAGAAGCATTCGTTTAATTGAAATGCTGCCGCTTGGTTGATAAAACTCTTGTAAACACTTTTAAAAATATAATTTTATCTTGAAACGATCATCACTATCGTTGTCATCATCATCATCATTGTCATCGGTATGGTTTTCATGTGTCGTAAAACAAACATTTCCATTCACTGGCTATTTCTGTATGATTTATTATCGGGGACAATATTATTTAATTATTGTTTTTATAAAGGGTTATCTTTAATAATTATGATCATATTTTCTTTGCCTATCTTTTCATTTATTATCGTTTATTAGTCATTCATTCATTTGTTTATCAAACGGAAATATTTTATTGTCATCACTAATTAAAATGTCCTTTCCTTAGCGTAAAAAGGGTTCATCTCTCGTATTAAATGTTTACGATACATTACGATTGGAATACATATCAGGGTAGTGTTTCATGACGTTTGTCATAAAACATATGTTTCAAGAGTTAAGGAGCCTCTTTGTTTTGTATACTGTTTTGGAGCCTTTAAAAATAAACGATTTCAAGTGCTGATGATTTTGTTTCAGAGATTTTGGTGTTAAAAATGCACAGCACTCTTGAAGGCCAATTGTCGTCGAGCTTAACCTTCCTATCATCTAAGCGCTGTATCGATCGATTAATTGTCTAGAATAACATGCATACATAATTGGTCATTACAACCCTTCAGATAGGATTACGACCTAGCTTCTCACACCACTTATAAAGAAGCCGCCGAAGAAATATTTTTTTTTATATTTCGTTTTGATGTCTGACCTGGGGTTTGAACCGTGGCCTTACATCTAATAAGCCAACACACTACCTACTAGACTACGGCGACTGTCTAGACCAGAGCCCGGCAATTCCTATGCACGCGTGCATGTCAGCCATTACTAAATTACTCTCACGATCAAAACCACACTCAGTCTCATTTGAGCATTCATTGAAAGAGGTTGTGTTGTCGCATGCTTCTTGCTTTTGTACATGAAGATCTGCTAATGCAGGGATGTACAGTATAAATATCCTAGAAAGTTTTCTATTAAATATGTATATTTTCAAAAAAAAAAAAAAAAAAAATTTTATCTAAAATGCTTTCTTAAATCAATATAATCAAAGAAGTCTAAACGAATTTTACAAATTTTAATTTAATAAACTAATATTTTTAATTAAAATACCACCACTTAAAAATTTAAATTTTCCATGCCTGCATTGTAGTGAATGTAAGAGTATAAATTTTTCTCTTTTCTTATTTTTCGCTCTCGCAACAATTGACCAATAGCAAGCGTTGCCGGGCTCTGGTCTAGACTAAAGTTAAATAAACAGAACTCTTATCTAAGATTCTCTGCAAGATCGCAGGTTCAACCAATTCAAACCGTTTCTAAAACGGATGCTGAATAATAACTGCGAGCGTGTACACCTGAAGACAAATCGCTTTCAACCGTAGAAGTCTAGACCATCATTCGCTAGATTAGCTTCACTTTCTGAGGGCGATGTGATAGTTGCTTCTGATCCCTCAATCTGCCACCTCGACGGCCTCATCAATGGATTGGGTCAGGGGGCGCAGCGGAGACGTTGGGGAAATGGATCGTGTTGTTATGTTTCTAGCTGTTTATGGCCTGCTATAGACAGTGTAACAACAGGTTGGCTGCTGGACTTGGATAAGGCCAGATTAAGGTTAGTTATTGGGCACTGCGAGATTAGGTCGCTGACAGGGATCTGGAACAAATCCTAGACGGACTATTGCAGGGTATGTTGCGATGAGGAGGAGTTGGAGACTATTGAACACCTTCTGTGTAACTGTCCAGCACTTAGAAGGTTGAGGTTGAAGACCCTTCGCAGGAGCTTCTTAGAGAGTTTGAATTCTGTGCCGTGAGCCGACATAAAGGCTCTCCATAGATTCATTATTAGTTTGAGCTGGTTGAGCAGTGCTAGTATGTAGATATGCCCCTTACCTCTTTTGGGCTGTTTATTAGACAAAGGTATTTACTGGCCGCTGAGAAACCCTGAACTGGGGATCACTTAGCCTAAATTGGATAGAATTCGTTCGAATCGACTACTTAAATTGAATGGTAGGATATTATTATTGTCCGTATTGTCATGGCTGTATTGATTGCAGTGGGTGGATATGTGGAGAGACTTCTTTCACTTCAGTTTATTTGGCAATGTCCGTTTGTGGTTCGATGCAGACTTCTCCCCGTTGGCTCATTCGTTCTCGATAGTCCAACGAGATTATTGTTAACAGATATTGTAGCGATCACTAAATGCGATAAGCTTTCAAACTTGTCGTCGGCTAGATTCTAAGGGAGTCATGCTTTAAATGTGAAGCCCTGATGGTGATTGTCTAGGACTTGTCACCTAGTCTTTGGAGCAACACTTCATGTTGCACTATGTGTACTCAAGTGAGCTTCAACTTCCGCTCTCTTCTGTCCTGTCCAACTCTAATCGCATTTCTCAAAATATTTCAAAGGCCTTTTAAAGTACTTGAATCCATCTTTCCAACAAATAATAATCGTTTCAATCTGTATGGATAAGCTTTAGCCAACTTCTAGCAATGTTTGGACACAGAAAAGTCAAATCAGCATGAAACTAAATTTGTGGGAGAAGCTTAAACTATGATTTATATGTTTCAGGAATTGATTTCATTTTCATTGAAAAATCCTTTGAGTTAACTTAAGAACGGCTTTCCATGTTTTATTCTCCGTATCTTATTGGCATATTTGGGCTCAGGAAAGACTTCATTTTGTGGAAATAGCACAGATTTTTGTATTCTACTATTAGCTAGAACTACAATTGAACCATCTTTCAATCGATTTCTTCTGCTCTTCTCGTGCATTTTGAATGACTCTTTAGATTTGTAAAATAGTCCTTCCTTAACACGAAAAATTGACAATTTGATTTTAATTTCAATATCCCCATAACAAAAAATAAATAAAAACTCTTAAAAACTAATAAAATATGCAGTTAAAATAGTCTGGTCCATATAAGTCAAAATAATATCCACATTTCCACCATTGTTACCACTGCTTCTTCTGCTATTGCTGTTGCTAATGCTGATTCTATTGCTGCAACAATGCCATCATGCCATCGTAATACTGCAAACAAGTATTGCTGCACTGTCAAGCTAAGAAAGAAAAAAAATATTTGCAAATGGCTTAAAAACTTTTTTTCCTTTAATCAGCTTAAGTTCGCAAACGTTTTTAGTGTAATGCACAACGAATTCAGAGTGCTCTACAATAAATGGAATCAATTTATAATACATAAGATACATGTAAGGTGGGAACCTTTTTTAGGGTTCCAATTGTAGTTGGATATATGGTTCCCTTAACTCTTCATTACAACCGAGCAGATGTTCTCAATATTAGATAATTCCTGAGAACTATGTTCTCAGTATCTGCCTTAGGTCAGGCTTTATAAACACTTGCAGTTTATTTATCGTGGTGCAAGCCATACTTTATGACATATTTTTTGACAGGCTTAGACAGAAAAGCTCATAACTTCGCAAATGTGCCTAAATCTGCTGATTTAAAACTTTTAGAACTCCCTTTCCGGGCGTATATTTAATGCTTTCTTTCCCTGTGTAGTTCTGGTAAACCATATTGGATGCTGGGTACATCCATGCTTTCGATCTTGATATGGTTGATCGTTAAACCTGCTATTTTAGAACCAAAAGCGAGAGAGAGGTCGTCAGCATAGTCGAGATTCTCTAAGTCTGAGGTCGACACCAGAGATCAGCAATGAGTATTCAAAAAGATGAGTAGAATCGAATCATACACATAATTTCTGGTACTTATACGCATTCATACTTATTTTAATATCATGGAACCTCTACTCATATTCAAAGTTTGAAGTGTACTCATCATATTAATACTTAACAACACGTATGATGTTGTTGATTTCGACTCTCCATAACTCAACATATACACGAAGCACAAAATAAGTATGAATCGCGCATGAACAGTAAAATACTTACTAGAAGGTTGTGTGTGTGTTTGCTCTGCTTGCTGCTCTGTATTTTTTTGCTTATGTGTCTTTTTTCTTTTTTTGTAAATATAACAACAACTAAGACTGTAAATTTTGATGAATGATACGAGTCACTCATCGCGTATTTTTCTAAAGTTATGTGAATCTAAATGAGTAGGCTTATGAATCAAACATATTTCGAATGGTATGAGTTGGATGTCAACGTTGTACGCTTACACATTGCAACCTGTACTTGTAAATCAACGTTGTAGTGAGTATGAATGGAATCAGAGTACATAGTTAAATTTCATAATTGTTGACTCACTTATATTCAAAATTTCATGAGTGCTTATGAGTAGCGAAAAAACGATTCTTTGCTGAGCTCTGGTGCCGATCTATGCTCTAAATGTTTCTTATCCCGCTTTTTCAACGCTAATATCATGCTCTCCATAGGTTATGATCTTCCCTGTTGGAACTATTCATTTCACTTTCTGGGTTTTCATTAACCCCATGTATAAACTAGCTTTCAGCTAGCCTAAGAAAACAAGCTTTTTCCAAAAACAATCTTTTTTAATTGATATTTCGTAGTGGATTTCAAAACCATAAATTTTTTTATACAAATTTCACTTCCATTTGCGTTCAAACATGTTGATGAACAAACATGCCCATCATCACTGCGATGTTAAAAGTCGGCGAAAGCAAGGAAATCGTATACGAAAATGAAGTGTGGAAAACCATTTCAAAAACTTATTCTCGAAAGCGGCATTACAAAGAAAATGCTTTTCGAAAACCATCTATGGTGGTAAAATGAAAGAAATGAAAGAAATAAAAAGAAAACGAACTGGAAATGAAAAAGCTGTGTTTTGGCCAAGACGACGACGACGACGACGACGACTGCACGCAAAGCCATAGACATGGCGTTGTAAGTGGAATTATACTAAGCAGAGCGAGTAATTTGAACATCTTGTGATGTTGCCATGAAATGCAGTTTTTTTCTTCTTCTTCTTTGTTGGATTGTTTTTCTATTTTTTTTCTATTTTTTTGCTTCCTATTATAAATGAATAGGAGAGTAATGAATAGTATGGTGGTCGTAATAAGATCTTGCTGAAAATAGACTGTATGCAGTCACACGCTTAAGCATGTGGTGAAGCCATACAAATAAACTGAGAGACAGACAGACAGACACACGCTAATGATGAATTGCAATTTACACTCTATTTCAATAGAATTACGCTTAGAATTTGGAGTGATAGTTGGTTAAACAGCTTGCAATATATGGTTGGCCAGCTACTAGCTATAGCATGGAGGCATACACACACACACACACAGCAGCATCAGTTAGTTGGTTTGGTGTTTAAGGCAAGACAGACTTACATATGCATACAATTGTCTTAAAGGCGACCCTTCTAATGCTGATGTTGATTTTAAGCCAAAACCACATGTTTAAATGGTCAATTGTGTACGTTACGTACTAGCCTTACAAATACATACATACATACATAAGCTTAGTACGTTTGACTATTTATTTGTCACAAAACGTTTCGCCTGTCAATCATGAAAACGTGTCAGTCGGTGAGTGAAGTTGCCACCCAATGAGAAACGATTTTTTTTTCAATTGTTTAAACGCAATCGTTCGTCATTCATTAATTGTGTCATCCATCCCGATCATGCAGAGGCTTTTTTGTTTGTTTTTGTTTAAAAAAATTCGATTTTTTTTGTTGTTTTTTTTTTTGAATTTGAATTTAAAGTGGTTCATTGCGTCCCTGTGTTTACCTACATTCTCAAGTTAGTTGCAGGCAATATTTTATATGAATTTTTTTTTTTTTCGTTTTCTCACATCTCAGCTTTTAAATTCAACCTGCCTGCCAGCAACACCAGCAACAAACAACAGTAGTAATACGCGTATTATCGTTTATAAATTTTAAAAACCCTGGCTGAGTGCATGATGATGAAGCCGGCTTTGCGTGTGAATACATTTTTTTTTTTTTTTTTTATAGCTTTACGAGCTAAAGGTTGGGAATCTTCAAAAGACATTGGTAGCCCGGCCTACCAATGTGCACGATTCGCCGCAAGACTTACTCTCGGCTTGCTAAGCGCCTGCGTACTAAACCCAACCTCGTTCGTCACACTTTCAACCATTTGCCCCCCCCGGGACCACAATCAAGTATTACTTCGGGGGGGTGGAGATTCAGCGAGTGCTGCCTTCTGATTCTGCTGATCTTGCTCTCTCAGCCAATCTTTGCCGCATCAAAACCCTCCTCGCGAAAACACATACTGCGTTCCAGTTATCACTTGAGGTTAGCATTAGCCTAACCACATTATCGGGTGTTACCTGGGATCCTAATGTCCTCACCAGGCAAATTCGTTGATCGTCGTACCGCGGGCAGGTAAAGAAAACATGCTCCGCCGTCTCCTTCTCATTACGGCATTCTGGGCATGCTTCATCTACGTCGTGTCCATACTTATAGAGATATGCTCTATAACATCCGTGGCCCGTTAGCAACTGTGTCAGGTGGAAGTTCACCTGGCCGTGTTTCCTTTTGGTCCATTCGCCTATACTTGGGATGAGTCTGTAGGTCCATCTTCCTTTGCTGGAATTGGACCAGTCTTGTTGCCATCTATCCATGGCATCGTCAACTATTTGCACGGGGTTTAAAAGATTCGTCCCCCTCCTTGCATCCTGTTTCCTCTTCTCTACGTCTACTACTAGTTTCAGGGGCATCATTCCCGCTATCACTAGTGCTGCATCAGTAGACACCGTCCGGAAGGCGGAGATTACCCTGAGAGCTGACCTCCTGTGGGCCGTTTCAATTCCTGCTCTATAGGTCCTCCTATCCATAGCCTCGGCCCATATAGGGGCTGCATATATGGCGACCGATGTCACTACCTTCATCAGTAGCCGTCTTCTCTCCTGTTTCGGGCCTCCTAGGTTAGGCATTAATCGGGCAAGTGCACATGTCGTCGCCGCACATTTCTCACCGATGTACGTCAAGTGTTCCTTAAACGTGAGCCTGTTATCAATCATCACTCCCAAGTATTTAATCGCCTGCTTTGATGTTATGCGCTGGTCACCCACCGTTATGGTAATAAATTCAATCCTCTTTCTACTGCTTACAAGTAGGACATCTGTTTTGTGGTCAGCAAGTTTGAGACCTTTTTCTGTTATCCAGCTTCTGACCGTGCCCACCGCAGTGTTACACGTTCTCACCAATTCGTCTAGATGTTTTCCTCTTATCACCAGGGCAATATCGTCCGCAAATCCAATGATCTGTGCACCTCTAGGGAGTCTAAGCCTCAGTACACCGTCATACATGACGTTCCACAATATAGGGCCCAGGACGGAACCCTGTGGGACGCCCGCAGTCACCGCGTATGACTTTCTGCCGTCGTTCGTGTCGTATATGACTACTCTATCCTTAAAATAGTCCTTAATTAGTTCCACTAAGTAGTTCGGTACGCCCTTTTCATCCAGGGCAGCTAACGTGGCATCCCAATCCGCAGAGTTGAATGCATTCTTGACGTCCAAGGTGATGATAGCGCAATACTCCTTATCGCCCTCCAGCCAACGCTCACCGCTGATGGCGTCCTTTGCCACTGTCACTACTGTTTCTATTGCATCCAAGGTGGAACGTGCTTTCCGGAAGCCAAATTGGCGATCCGACAGGCCTTCTCCCTCTAGACATGCTTCTAGTCTCCTACAGATTATACTCTCCAAAAGTTTCCCGGCTGTGTCTATCATACAGAGCGGGCGGTATCCCGAGGCATCCTGTGCGTTGTTACCCTTCGGAATGAGAACCAGCCTCTGCCTTTTCCATATCCTAGGGAACGTTCTCTCATGGATACAAGCATTAAAAACTTGCCTAAACAGCTCAGTATTACTCTCAATGGCTGCTTTAAGAGCGATGTTTGGGATCCCGTCAATCCCCGGTGCCTTATTTAGTTTCATCTCCTTGCAGGCCGCCTCAAATTCCTGGCTGCTGACTTCGGTGATTTCCTCTGGAGACCTCATGTCTCGCACGGAGTACGTAATCTCGGCCTTCTGCGGAAAAAGGCTCCTGACGATTGATTGCAGCTCAAGAGCACACGTCGTTGCTGGTGGTCGGAAGCAGTTCAGCTTTCTCATCACCACCTTATATCCAGTTCCCCAGGGATTCTCGTCCACATCGGCGCACATGCGTGTGAATACATGTGAGCCTGTGTGTGTGTGAATGTGTGTGTGTGCTATGGGGGTATCCATTTGTTAAACAAACATCTTGTCTGGTTTTACATTGAAGATGCATTTGGAATATTTAAAACAGGCCAGTAGCAATTAAGATAAGCCATTAACACGCTGATTGTGTCCTGTCTTGTCCTGTCCAGTTGTTCATCGTTTGACGGACATATTCGCTGATTTGTTCAAGGTGGTCGCTTACTCATCTGCTCGCTCACTCACATTAAAGTTCACTTTTATTTGTTGCTTGCCCTATGCCTGGTAAATTCGAAAATTTCGTTTTTTTTTCTTCTAAAATTTTAATTTAAATTTATGAGAATGTATCACCAAATTGTTATTGTTGCTATTAATGTTGACTTAAACAGGTGAATGGTGTGCGTGTGTGTGTATGGATTAAATAAATTGAAAATATTTTTTGAATTCTCAATTCCTCATCGCTTGTTTGAAAATGTATTCTTATTTTAATATTCAATTGAATTTGAACTTCCCAGCGCCATGTTTAAAAGAAGCCTTCAAAATATATGTTTTAATCGAAGTACTTTCCAAAAAAAACAACAACAAAAGAAACAAAGGAAGAAAAACTATTAATAAAATATCAAAAGCTTCTACAGTGGTATGAAACGAACAATTTTTGCTTGTTTTTTGAACACAAATGTGCCGTTTAAGTATGAATACCGAGGACTGTTTTACCAATTTACGGTGATGGCCCACACTCATACAGTGCACAGTGTTGAAACCGAGAAAAAAGAATTTGAGGTATTCTAGTTCAATGGTATTCCGGTTCCAAACCAAGAGAAGGCGAACAAATTACTGGCCTCCCTAAAAATTCTATTTTCAGAAATTTCTGACTTTACCTACTCCACAGAAGATAACATCAGCTAGGAGTAGACAGCCTTAGCTTATGAAAAAAAGCTAAAAAAAATATTCTACGGTACCCAACTCATGTTCTCGGCCGTTGTTTATAGGCAACGACAGATTATGGGACCTGTTACAGCATATCAATTCCGTTTAGTAAGAATTTGTTTAAATAAAATTGTGGAGAAGCTTGGTTCCTTATGTTAATTTAAAGGAACGAAAAATAATATGTATACATACGTACATACATATGTACGTACATGTAGAGAGGTACTAGAGCACAGCGATCGCACAATCTATATCGGGTATCCTTATAATGTCTTCCCCAAACCTGTTGCACCGACGAACTTATGGCTATCGTTTATTTATTTAGTTTTCCTCATCACAGAATCTACAATTAGGAAAGAGTTCTGTCTCTCTGTTAGGCGATGTAACATGCATTAGACGAGACGAGTACTAAGTAAATATACTCCCTACATACATTCCGTTGTACTGAGATAAAACAGTGAAAATTGCGGCTGTACTCTATTTATTCGATAGAGCTGGATACCATCCTGTCTTTAGTGAGCATTTTTCGGAACTCTCGGAACCCTTTGGAATCTAAAAGCCTCAAAGTGATTTTCATGGCTTTGGCTCATACATAAAGTTGTACTTCATTTTCGGTCGTGCCGAACACGTAATGACTTTGGGTCAGTACCAGAGATCAGCAATGAATCACTCATGAAATTTTGAGTATGAGACAACAGTATTGAAATTTAACTACACTGATTCATTCATACTCACTACAACGTTGATTTATAAGTACAGCTTGCAATGAGTATGCGTACAACGTTGACATCAAACTCATACCATTAGAAATATGTTTGATTCATAAGCCTATTCATTTAGATTCATAAAGATATGGAGAGTTGAAATCAACAACATCATACGTGTTGTTAAGTATGAATATGATGAGTACACTTCAAACTTTGAATATGAGTAGAGGAGGTTCCATGATATTAAAATAAGTATGAATGCGTATAAGTATCAGAAATTATGAGTATGATTCAAGTCTACTCATATTTTTGAATACTCATTACTGATCTCTGGTCAGTAACGTAGGCTCATTGAGCTACTGGGTTTCATAAGAGAAAGGCGCTACTGCACTTCGTTAGGAAGGACCGCCTGATGTAAGCCTCTTGGACCTCTCACTTCACAATTCTGTCAGAAATGTTTAGAATGGAGTTCCTACTAATCTTATATGTCTTATTATATTATTGCAATGATCCATGAGTCTAACGAGTGTCTCCAATGTATATACCCTCATTGGTACACAGGACTTGTTGATAATTTCGTTGAAGGAGTTGAACCGGTATTTAGACGTACAATTTCTTAATGAACAAGGGAATGCACAGTAAATTAATAGTGATCGCAAGTGGGTCTGGCCCCATCTGTTTTTTACATTATTCAGAAAGATGTGGAGTAGCGCCGGCAAAGAATTTAATCGAATTGATGAATTTAATCGAATTGATGCACAATAATTTCATATTGAAAACCACTGTGCGAACTTAACTTAAAAAAAATTAAGAAAACATGAAAAAAAAAAAGTTCAATTTAAATGTGTGTGTTGTTGTTATTGTTTTTGTACAAGTAGAGTATTAAGCTGGTGCTGCTGCTGCTTCAGGAGTTTTTTTTTAACAGCCAGCGAGATGACTAAATGGCTGGTTGGTTGGTTGTTAAGTTGACTCGCTGACTGGCTGGATGGGTTGGTTGTTGAGTTGAAAATTTTCGTTTGTTGCTATTGCTATTGTTGTTGTTGTTGTTATTGTTATTGTTCTTTTTATATATTTTTGTTGCTGCTGTTTTGTTGCAGCAAAACAGAAGCATTTGTGGAATGTAAAAACTTGGTTCCCATGACTCTACCAGCCATTCGAAAATGTTCAAAAGAAACCGAAACGAACCAAAACGATCTGCACTTTGTCGATTGTTATTCTCTTTGCTTGTTGTTGTACTTGTTGTTCTTTTCTTTTGGAAGCTTTTTTTTGTTTTTTTTTGTTGTTTTTTGGTCAGTATTTCTATATGTATTGTATGTCATACATACTATCGTGAGCAAGTGAGTGAGTGGGTATAAGTGTTTGTGTGTATGTGTGATTCTTTTCATTTCTTTTTCGGTTGATCAGTCGGTCGTCTATAATATTTCAGTTTCATTTTGTTGTTTTGTTCAGATTGTTGTTGTTGTTATTGTTCTTGTGATTGTTAAGAGTTGTTGCCGATTCTCGAAAAAGTTGTTGATATTTTTGTTGTTTCTGCTGATGTTGCTGCTGTTGTTGTTGTTGTTATTGTTGCATTATCATGTTGTAGCACTGTGTATATCAAATAAATGGTTATGTTGTTTTTGTTTTTCCAATTTCAGTTACTGTTCTTTTTTTTATCAGCGATTTTAAAACATTTACGTGCACAAATTTTACGTTGTGGTGTGTTTTATTTGGTTTGGTTCATTGGTTCGTTTGTTGGTTGGTTGGTTGGATGTTTGGGTTTGCTCTGTAGTCGGTATATTGCTTGGTTGGCTGATTTGTTTTTTTGTTGTTGTTGCTTTTCTTTTTAATATTTGTTTTTTTTTTTTTTTTGTTTTTTTGGATTGTATATTTGGGATGCTGTTTGTTGTTCTGTTTGCCGACGTAAATGAAGCTCAATCGGATCTGATAGATGATAAACAGAACAACAACAAAATCTTTGAATATTCAACTCTTTTTTGTTCGAGATTTTTTTACCTTTTGCTTACCCCCGCACCCCCCTCGATATCAGTTTGTGTGTAAATGATTATTATTGTGATTCCATAAACAGTGATTTGAAAAGAAAAAGAATATATTCTTCTCTACAAAGTCATGAAAACTGAAGGCGGAATCAGACAATTTTCTCCAAAAAATATTTGGCAACTAGGGATTAATACTTGTGAGTTATAAAACAAATGTGTTGACATCATTTTGCCAACATGCGAAGAACTGCTGAAGAACAGTTTATGGAGTAGCTTCGTTCTCTTTAAAATCGGCTTTCTTTGTTGACCTGATCTTTGCTCATTTCAGAGAGAATAACATCAACAACTTCTGCAAAAGTCAGTTGGGGGAATGCCAAGCAGCGTATCTTCCAATAGTGTTATGGACATCCAAAAGATTTAAGGAATGAAGACAATCAACAATATCACTCCTGCAAAACTCTCCAGCTGTCAATGCATTTGAGTCTTCCAGTAAAGCAACCGTAGAACTCCCAGTTTAACTGAGGAATTCGGTAAACCTATGCTCTCTAACATAGCCGACCTTCCCGAGTTCATTAGCAATTCAATCCCCGACGATCTGCCTATGTCCTGACATCTTTATAAGAGTAACCTTTGTTTGATGCTACATTTCCGAGAGAAGTCACCGGTATTCGTGGATGCGGATGTACAAGGAAGTGACTTTCTCAAGTTTCTATTCTATTCTATTCTATTCTATTCTATTCTATTCTATTCTATTCTATTCTATTCTATTCTATTCTATTCTATTCTATTCTATTCTATTCTATTCTATTCTATTCTATTCTATTCTATTCTATTCTATTCTATTCTATTCTATTCTATTCTATTCTATTCTATTCTATTCTATTCTATTCTATTCTATTCTATTCTATTCTATTCTATTCTATTCTATTCTATTCTATTCTATTCTATTCTATTCTATTCTATTCTATTCTATTCTATTCTATTCTATTTTATTCAATATGGCTCTGACTTCCGTCTGGAAAACACTGAAATGGTCAGGCCCTATATGTATACTCAGAGCCTACACTGTCCAGGTCGGTCACAATAATAACCACATCGTTAACCTCCGGATCATCGGATCAGGAGTCTCTGATTGGAATTCTCACAGAGGGCGCTATTGTTTCTAGGCGTCGACAGAATACAAACCTCTTATTATAGGATCTATAACAATAGACCAAATCACCTGCTTAGTTGGAAAATATTGATAAATGGTACTGAAACAAATCAAGCAAAGAAAAAGAAAGAAGAATGGGGAGAAGTTTTCTACCTAAAACAGCAAAACGGAATATAATAAGATAAGCATAAGCGTTCCATTGAATAGCAAAATTCGGATCATTAAAACTATTAAAAATCCTGTGGGATGCCTTAGGGGTCTTGGGGGTAGTGTGTTAGACTGTTAGAGTGAGGACCATGAGTACGATTCCCACCAGAGGCGCTGTTCTAATTTATAATTGTATTATAATTATATAAATCCAGTAGTTTCACACAACTAAACATATTCGACCAATTACTACCAATTACTGATCCCCCCCTAACCACTGTCCATTCGATATCGATATGCAGGATTTGTAGTTTTTTTTTGGCGTTTTCATCGTTTGTTTTCTTAAAAGATGATGTTTTTTAAAAAAGATTTTTTGTTGTTGATTCGTTCGTTCGTTTGTTTGTTTGTTTGTACCTGAAAAATTTCAAAGAACATGAAAAAAAGCGACTTGTTTCGCGCCTTTAAACAATTTTTCCTTAAAAAAAAAGAAAAAGAAAACATAAAATAAAAACTTTATCTTGTTTTTAAGATTCTTAAGAAAACATTCATTTTCCAAGTCTTTATGTTTCGTGTTTGCTGGTTTTTATTTTACATTTCTAGGCATTTGTGAAGATTTTTATTTTTTCATCTTTTTCTTGTTTTTTTTTTGTTTGTTTGTAATTCTCTACAATTGTTGAGAAAATTATTTAAATGAAAATTTTAGATCACTAACATTACAATTTCCCCCAATCCCCCCCAAATTTCTGCCTTTGAACTGAGTCGTTAAAATATTTTGGAAATCCTTGGAGGTGCGTTTTTGTTTTTTGCTCTTGTTTTATCGTTTCATAATTTTCCTTTTAACACAGTTGATATACTTATACTAAACCACTGCCACTCCCACTCCCACTGCCATCATTATTATTACACTTCTCTTCATCATTTCATTGCATTTCATTTCATTTTATTCCGTAACCATACCCCCATTTCAGTTCATGATTTCTGTAGTTCAAGTATTGCCGCACTGAAGTATTTCAAAATCGTTTTCATTATTCCAATTTGTCGCCGCCATTTGAATCAATGGTTGGCGGGGGTTTCTTCTGTATTTTCGCTTACTTGACTTGATATTTTTTGTTTTGTTTTCCGGTAATAGACTTCTCTAGTGTTCGTTCATTCATGCAGACGCCCGCCTATTCATAAACGTCATAACGTAGAAGCACAAACATTTTTCATGTATTGACTTTGAAAAAGTTTTTCTTTCAATATGCCTCCCTTCCACCTTTTTGGCGGCTTTCATAAGAAATATTTCTTGGAGAATGAATTCAAAGTGGGGTCTTGTTTTGCGGCTCCACCAGAGAAGAAACCTGATCGTCTAAAAACTAAATGTTCAAAAATACTGGAGATATTGACTACAGTAAACGCTAAGTATGCAAAAAAACATGTTTTAAAGCCTTAAAAGTCCTGCAAGAAATTAGAGAAAATACTCACAACGATCGTGCCTTTGGATGTTTTAACAAGACGTAATTGATGAAAAACTTGAAGAATAGCCGTGAAAACTCGAATGGGCAACAAATGAATTCCTTCTTTTGTTTAACTTTTGTAGTCAAAGTTGAAGTCACCGTGGCCTAGTAGGTAGTGTGTTGGATTATTAGATGAGACGCCCCAGTTCAAACCCCGGGTCAGACATCAAAACGAGAAAAATATTTCTTTGGCGACCTCTCAGCAGATTTCTGGCAAAAAACAGTTGCACAAAATGTGGCCTTTGGATTTTAGGCTTTTCCAGCTTGAATCGAACTTGGTCTTGAATACGTGACCTATTGATACCCTTTATATAGAAACTATGTATATCTTACGCACGTTATCGGTTTGGATTCATTCGTCAAGGTTTCAATCTGATCGTCATGGTTTTAGATCAGCAAGTCCAAAAAGGATGATGTAAAGATCTGCCCGAAGAAATCATCTCCGGAAAGGAGAATCAGAAGTTAGAATAGAGGACTGGCCATAAGCCTTACCAGACCACGGTAACATCTGCGTGAACCTAAACTTGCACGCTCCAGTTTTACCTTTCTTGTCCAGCTTAAGATAATTATCAAGATCCTGGTCGCAACTGTTCGAAAAGCCTCAGCGTTCAATAGAGCAAATGTCCTTAGAAAGTGGTCTAACGCACAGAGATCAACCAACTTCTCATGAAACAACCGAAACCTACTTGTTTTTCTTTATGTATAAAAAGCATAGAAAGCGTTAGACATACTCTCCTGAATGTTTGGGTCGCATGCCAGCATAGAGTCTAGAAAGAGACCGAAATATTTGGTCCTATCATATAAGCTTAAGTTGCCGTAGTCTAATAGGTAGTGTGTTGGCTTATTAGACTTGAGGCCACGGTTCAAATCCCATATCAGACATCAAAACGAATTTATGAAAAAATATTTCTTCGGTGACCTGCTCTCAGCAGACAAAAACTCTGTGAGAATAAAGGAAATTGCCATGAAAAGTTTCTCAAAAATCTGACATTCGGAGTCGACTATAAACTGTAGGTCCCACCACTCATGTATAAAAATAACACACACAACATAAGTGGAGTGAGAAGCTAAGTCGTAATCCTAGCTGAAGGGTTGTAATAACTAATTACGTACGAACGTATTACTTTTGAATACAAAAGGATTTTTTTATGTCATAAATCCAATTAACTTTTGCGACTCAAGCATGTGTTGCCTTTACTGTAGCCTGGTTCTAGAATAATAGAGTTGCCATCTTTCGTTGCCTATAAACAACGCCATCGATAAAAATATATTGGGCATAGTGGTAGGAAACTTTGGTCATTGAATCCAACTCTTTCACGCTAAATGACCTCTCTATGGTCTTCGCTGTTGATGTTATTAGTGGGGTCAGCAAACTTTCTGCATTCTGGACATAGCGGATCAGTGGTGAATAGAAGTCATGATGGAAATACGTACACCATGCTACCTACAGTTTTTATAACTTTTCTCATGTCACATTTTTTTTGTATCCTTTCAACGTATGCCAATCTATTTCGTTATGAAGCTGCTTAATTTTGAAACAGAGGAACCAGAAAACGCAAAATGACATCAGTTTGGTTCTGGTTTGCTCACGAGGAGAAGAAGTTGCTAACAAAACCCAGTAATTCATATAGACACAGCAGAAGTGCCAAAACCCACACGATACTAAACAACAGGATTGTATTCACGGGTTTTTAGTGTATATGGAGCAGAGATCGGCAATAAGACGAATAAGAGTAGTGGTAGTAGTAGTAGTAAAACACAGTAGCTCAATGAGCCTACGGTACTGACCAGAGATCAGCAATGAGTATTCAAAATGTTAAGTAGTATCGAGTCATACTCATAAATTCTGATACTTATACGCATTCATACGTATTTTAATATCATGGAACCTCTACTTTTTTCAAAGTTTGAAGTGTACTCATCATATTCATACTTAACAACACGTATGATGTTGTTGTTGATTTCGACTCTCCATATCTTTATGAATCTAAATGAGTAGGCTTATGAATCAAACATATTTCGAATCGTATGAGTTTGATGTCAACGTTGTACGCATACTCATTGGAACCTTTACTTATAAATCAACGTTGTAATGAGTATGAATGAATGAGAGAACATAGTTAAATTTCAATATTGTTGACTCACTTATAATCAAAATTTCATGATTGCTTATGAGTACGGTTCATTTTTGGTATAGAATAGCTGGCGTAGTATTCATGCAAATAATCTAAAATTAGCATTGAAAAGTTTCACATGAATGTTGCCAGCTGCCCTGCCATAGGTTTACAGGATATTTGGAATCTGTATGTATGCGTTTTATATCTATAAGATGGTAATTGCAGGCCTTAATGTAAAATTATGATTTTATTACAACAATGTTTTAATTTACAGGGTTCTACAGAAAAGTATTCGCTTGAAAAGAAAATTGTTTTCTTTGATTCATTTCAAGTGAAGGTTTCACCGTGTGTGGTAAAATTATATTCTTACACTTCCTGTCTCAATAAACTGTATTAGGAAAAGCAGGATCCATAACATGACTACTTGGAAAGTTGTTGCCGTTGGCAGCCATCCTTTTGTTCTTTTCATTCCATATTTTTTGCTTTTGTTTCATATTTTCCTTGCATTTAACATCTGAAGCCTGCCATTCTTTATTTTTTCTTTTCTTTTTTTCAAAGACTGTCTGCCATATTTTTCCGCTTTTCCTTTTAAGTGGTTAAGTTGGTTGGTTGGTTTGGTTTCCATTACTCCCATCGTTCTATGCTTTCTGCTGCCTATACTACTCTAGTGCTCGCTGGCTGGAATACATCTTCTGTTGCCATGGCTGCCAATATTCGTATATTTCGTGGCGCGGCATTGTGTCAATATTGTTGTAAAATGAATTTGTTAATAAAAAATATTTTTCTTAGAAAATTATGTGAAAATTCAGTGAATGGAAAAACAATACGAAGAAGAAGACTAACACTCTCTTTCTCTCACAACCTGCCTATACATACGTCATGCTGCATTGGGGATGTATGAATGGATGGAATAAGTACTCGCTCGTTACAGTCAATATTGGGCATAGAAATGAAAGTTGATTTCATTTACTGCTGCTTCATCTTCTGGTTGGGTTTTCTTTCTTTCTTACTTTTTTGTATAATTCTTTAAGGGTTTTTGAATTACAATAAATTGAGAGAGCATTTTTCAATTGCCAGTTGTTTGTTTTAAGCAGTTATTTAGTTTGGGTATTCTTTCTTTAGGTTGTTGTTGTTGTTGTGCTTTTTTTTATTGTTTTTCCATTACTTGGTTAATGGTTGAAAGGATGATGTCCATTATGGGAAAAAGCTTAGCAATTTAATGTGATAAACTTTCTTTCTAAGTTGGGAAATATTCAATTTTCTAAACGTTGTTGGGTTTTGTATTTTCTTCGTTTAGCAAATAATCTTAAATTTATTTTTTTTTTAATTTAGTGGGTAATTTTAAGTGAATTACCACATATAAGTGAATATCGAAGAATACTCAACAGAAGTCGTAGTTATTTACGTTTTAATGTTTAAGAATCTTAATAATTTACTCATGGTCAGACATCAAAACGAAATTTGAAAAACATTTCTTCGGCAACTTGCCCTCAGGAGATTTCTGGCAAAAGCTCTGTGAGAATAAATGAAATTGTCATGAAAAGTTTCTCAAAAATTTGTCCTTCGAAATTGTCTTTAAACTGTAGGTTCCCCCGTCACTCATGTCAGAAATTAACGCACACAATATAAGTGGTGTGAGAAGCTAGGTCGTAATTCTGACTGAAGGGTTGTAATGACGAATTATGTATGTACTCATGATTTGTATACTAGGCTTTTGTTCAATAACCGAAAAACACAGTAAATATGCTTTGTATCTACGGCCACTTTCAGTCGAATCTTCTTCTCTCATCTGAGGTGTCATTCATTTAGTAAATGGATTGCCCGGGATCGTTTAACGAACGAGTAATGCATAGAATCGTGGTTAAAACTGAATAGAAAAATGGTCATTCAAATGTAGCTACTTTTCTCTTGTGTTAGAGAAAATGTGGCTGATAATTTGAACTTCTTTATTATATGGTGCTCCTAGCAATTTAGCCTACCTTACGGCATATTTCCCATTTGAATTTACACCTTAAATCATATAAAGTCAAGCTTAATAAAAGAATTAAACGCCTTAGCTGTACTAATTGGGTACTGAAACAACAAGTATACAATTCTGATTTTTCAAACAAACTTTGCTTCAGTGATGAAGTGCATTTCTCACTTTACGATTACATCAATAAGCGAAACTGTTGCAGATGGGGCTCTTAGGAACCAAAAGTCATTAATGAAAAAATTAATAATCGCGAAAGTACTGTTACCATTAATTCGGAGCGCTCAGCCTGTTTGATAACAAAAAAAATTTGTATATTTTCCTTATATTGGAGCATTTGAGAACCAACATTCGTCAACTTACTGTCGAGAAATCTGCGGAGAGTTGATCTAAAACTACCTCAAAAGAACCGATTACTGCTACTACACCAGAGGACATTTAAATGACATTCTGTTGCGTACATAATGGCAAGATTCAAGCTTTGTAAATATACTCTTTAAGACACTAAGTTCACTTTATTGATCATAACAATCCTTTAGTCTGGAGTCCAAATATCAGCAATGAGTATTCAAAAAGATGAGTAGTATCGAATCATACTCATAATTCCTGATACTTATACGCATTCATACTTATTTTAATATCATAGAACCTCTACTCATGAATCTAAATGAGTTGGCTTATGAATCAAACATATTTCGAATGGTATGAGTTCGATGTCAACGTTGTACGTATGTATACTCATTGCAACCTGTACTTATAAATCAACGTAGTGATGTAGTGAGTATAAATGAATCAGAGTACATAATTAAATTTCAATATTGTTGACTCACTTATATTAAAAATTCCATGAGTGCTTATGAGTAGCGAATTATTGCTGATCTCTGATACACGAGCATTTTCCCTCAACTCTGCAAGCAATCAAAACATGTTCACAGAGGGCGTTATCGCGGGTTCGATTCCGATTTATTGCTGATCTCTGGTCTGGACGACGATCCAGTTTCTCATACCGACTATGTTATGTGTGTTATTTTTATCCATGAGCGGCGGGAGCTACTGTTTTTAATGTCGACCCCGAACGATAGATTTATGAAGCTTTTAATGTCAATTTTATTTGCTCTCAAAGTTATTGACAGAAGATTGAAAAGAAGAGGTCCGTCCTCGAAAGACATTTTTTTTTAATATATTTTCCTTTTTCAAAATGTCAGAGCAGAGTTAAGGTATTAACTTATGACCACTCGTCTAGTAAGCCAACACATTATTTACTAAACTGCAGTGACCAAAGGGTATTGTTTTTAAGCAACAACTGATAGCCACCATATCATTATAGGACTTGATATAGGCGACCGATCACCTATTTAGCTAGAAAAATTCATGAATAAAACTGAATCAAAATAATCAAAATGGGGAGAAATGACAGTTTTATATTCCTTACTTTCAAAAGGAGGAAGTTGCCTTTTTTAGAATTGTTTGTTCTTTGTACGTTGAGAGTGTAGTAACTTCCACGTAGAAAGCGAAAGACCTTTACTGTGCCTTAAATTGCATAGAATTTATAACAGTTAATAAATTTGCATAATACATATTGTACTATTTATCGATAACAAGAGCATTTACATTTCGATTAATGTTTTTAGTTTCACCTTTTGATAAATGCGCTGCATTGCTGCTGCCTGCCTGCCGTTTGTGTGGAACATGTGTAACCCAAATGTGTCTCTCGTACATACATACGTATGTACAAGCGATTCAATACTCGTTTTTTATTTAAATAAACTACATCAACAACAACAACTACAACAACAACTAAACTGAATACAATAAAGAAAAGAAAGGGAAACGTTCTAAAATGTTCAATTCAAATTTAGCAAATACAACAAATCGAACACGTACTCATGCACAAACACACATACATACATACAAATATTTTAGTATTACTTCTGATGTGCACAAGTATTGTACATATGTATGTATGTGTTTGTCAGGTATTTCTTTATATTTGATGCGTTTTTAATGAAGTTCTCGTTGTGCAAACTAGTGCATATTCTTCTGCCTCTTCTTCTTCTTCTTGCAACAAGTACTCTATCGGCATATTTTCATTTCGTTGCCGTATGAAAGGAAGCGAAGGAAAACTTAAATAAAAATGTGTCGTCTGCCCTTGAAAGGCAAAGACGCAGAAGATGAAGACGCGGTATTACACAGCCTTGAATTAGCAATCCTTTGTGTTGTTGTAACCAACATTATAGGTTCGTCTGTCCATTAGCCACTCATACGCAAAGCCCTACTTGTAGGTGTGCGTGTGCTTGTATTTAGTGTAGCCTACTACTAGGTTTACATGTACGAGTATTTGAGTGTTTGACCAACCGGCTATGTATACCGATATCGAGACAAACATCTGCTGGCATCTTCTTCATTCATTCCATTATTTACCACAAGTTATTTAGATTGTTGGTCTAAGAGAAGAAAACGAAAGAAATTTACGAAAAAAAAACAAAAAGTAAACAAAAACCAGTTGTTGTTGTATTAGTACTTATTATAGTTGTTATTGTTGTTGTTGTTATCATTGTCATTATTATTATTAGTTTGACAGTTTTAAGTGGGTCTTGTACAAAAGCTGTTCGTTTGCCTCTTACCCGTACGCATTTTCATAAGAAAGAGGTTACCATACCGCTACTCACTCACTCACTAACTCACACACATGCATACTCTTTGCTGCTAGCCATAGTCAACGATTATTTTAAACGTTTGTCCGTTTGTTCGTTTGTCATTTTCCATCCATGCCGATGTCAGGAGTAGATCAATCAAAAGTTTCATTACCTCACAAAAGCATTTAAGGCTGCCAGCCAAATGGCTTAAGAGACGTACAAGAGTCGAAGTGCAGAAGTTGAGATCGTAAGTTGCGGCTTAAAAACCTCATGGCTTTGAAGACAAATCGTTAAAAAAAGGAGTAAAAAAGCACACACATTGCAGTTTGGCAAAGGCCATAATGACCAATCGGAAGAATCTTAAATGCATCTTTACGTTTGTGCACGTCCATCCGGTCTATAAAAATAAAAACACAACGAAAAAAATTAAATAAAAAAATTAAGCATCACTGTTTTAGGCCGCAGAAAAGCAAACAAATAAGAATCCTTTACTCATATCTCTCCAGTAAATGCATGGGTAGTTCTTGAAGTTTTGAAAACGTTTTTTACAAAAGTTTCTACGTACATACATACGTACCTTCGGACGGTATTACGATCTAGATTCTCACGCCCACCAGCGTTGCATGAGTTAATTTTAAACTATGAGTACCGAGACCTAGAGTTTAACATCTACTCCGAACGGCAAATTTGAGAAACAACACACTGTTTACTATAGTACGGCTGTCTATGATCTATTCCTAGCGTTTCGGGGCAAGAACCTTATGAAGTTGCGTATAAACTTTCCATTTATGAGCGCATGACTCCACCATGCTTAAACTCTGTGATATTTTCTAGAAAGTTTTAAATTTGTCTTTCCTTCAATGTATTTTGTATCAGTCCAGTTATTGTTATCATCTTGGGAACCTCATTGCAGTTATAACGAGACACTGGAGCTTGACGGCACCGCCTGGAGCTTGACAATACCATGATATGATTTCAGCAGAAGCTGTAATGAGGAGGAAAAAGAGGAGATCGCAGAACATATTCTCTATTATTGTGCGGCACTAGAAAACATGGCACCAAGGATTCCTGGGTGTCCGGAATTAATTGACGGATCTTTCTAGACAAAGATGATTCGGATTAGCGATCAGCAATGAATCGTTTTTTCGTTACTTATAACCACTCATGAACTTTTAAGTATAAGTGCGTCGGCAGTATTAAAATTTAACTATGTACTCTGATTCATTCATACTCACTACAACATTGATTAATAAATACAGGTTGTAATGAGCATGCATACAACGTTAACATCAAACTCATACCATTCGAAATATGTTTGATTCATAAGCCTACTTATTTAGTTTCATAACTTTTTTCTCGAGTGATTCGAATTATTCATCAAAATTTATAATTTTATATACTGTTTTCATAACACAAGTGACGCAATATATATGAATATGCTGAGTACACTTCAAACTTTGAATATGAGTAGAGGAGGTTCCATGATATTAAAATAAGTATGAATGCGTATAAGTATCAGAAATTATGAGTATGATTCGATTCTACTCATCTTTTTGAATACTCATTGCTGATCTCTGATCCGTACCTGCATAACACATTTATAACCATTGAGAAATACCAGTTAAGAGTTACAGTTAAATGACGGTGTTATGTGCAATCAGTATTACAATGTGACCTTAACGATTCCAAGTACACTACCCTTTTTGAGGTTAGGGTTTGGATTTCCATTTCAATAGTTTTTTGTTGTCCTAATTCTCTCCTAAAAGAAATGCGTTATTAGCCAGAAAATTATGAAACGTACCACGTCAAAGCAAATGAACGTTTTAAATTGTGACGTTTTTTAATTTTTTCTTTTTTTTTTTTGTTTGTTTTAAGGCAACCGCTTTAAAACTCATTTTAGTTTGTGCTCTGGCCTGGTTGGCCTGGCCTGGCCTGGGCTTAAATGAATGCGTTTTTCCAATGACCACCGCGATAAGAAAAACTGAAATTAATTTGAAAATATTTCTTGTACCGGCATTTCGAAGAGTTTTTTTTTTCTGTTTCTTCTTCTCCACTTGCCGCTCATCTTTGTCTTTGCCTAAGTTCGTAGTCATTACAAAATAAACAACAACAGCAACAATAGCAGCAGCAGCAATTCGGCCTTTAGAGAGGACTTTTCTGAAATTTTTCCTTTGAATGGCGGCTTTAACGTAAAAGACCACAAAGATGTCAGGTAGAGGAGACTGAGACTGAGGCTGAGACTGGTAGTTCGTTCATTTCAATGTCTAGAAAAATTTCTCTGGTTTTTTTTCTTCTTCTCTCTTTTTTCTTTTCTTTTTTTTTACATTTTGGTTGACGTTTTGTTTTTGCAACATCAGCTGCTACTGTTGCAACACGACTGAAGGCAAATAGTATGTTTAGCAGTGAAGTGACGTGTTTCTTTCAAAAATGTTGACATACGGATTGGCCATATTTTACGCTGTTCCAAACCAAAAAACCATGTGATCATCATCATCATCATGATCATCATCATTATGGCTTGGGTTTTAACAATACTTCACTACAAACATTGTCCCCCCCCCCCATTGGTGTTGGAGTTTATACTCTTGTAAGAGTATGGTAATGGGAGCACAGAGTAAGGCTGGAAAATCTGGAAATTTTTTTCTAACCATTCATCTGAATGCTATGAATACAACCACAATTAGATGTTGTCCGTCCATATAGACTTTTGTAACTAATAATGGGTGTCCTTTCTAATTCTATAACGCTGGCTGGCTGACTGACTGACTTGTCGTATTTGTCCATTAAAAATTAACAACAGCAACTACTGCAAAAGCAACAAAAACAACAACAGCAAACAAAAAATACAAAAAGAAATTGAAAATTATTTTACTATGAACCGCGGAAAACTTAAAAGTGCAAAAGAGAACAACAAAAACAGAAAAAACTGAAAATGAAAAACCGAACAACACGAGGTTAAATATTTCGATTGTCGAAGTCGCAGTCGAAGTCATAGTCAGTCGATGATCGTGATCTGTGGGAAACCCAAATGCAGTTGAGAGTTGAAAATGAATTAAAGCCGCACCTTTTGCTCTGTCTATCTATCTGTACGACTGTATGTCTGTCTGTTCATCTCTCTGTGTCTGTTTCCCCATCTCAGCTACAGAAATTGGTATGAATTTGACTGTCAGTGCATATGTATTCATATGAACACAAAAAAAACTGAAAAAAAGAGAAGTTGAATAAGCGTTTTATCATCTCGAAAATACTTTTAATTAGGAATTGTAACAATTCAAATCGCAAATGACAGGACCCGTAGGTTAAAAAAGAAGGAAAAACATTCGTTTATAGTTTTAGGCTTTGGTAATTAAAATTAACATTTTTGATTGTATCTGCGCGGCTATTTAAGATACTTTTTTTCAGCTGAGAGACCATATACATACATATATGTACATATATTGATATGCTTTAAAACACGAACAGGATCTGTATTTTGTTAATATTTCGAGGGGTGATCACTACAATTCTGTAATACATTGTGCATTTTTTAAGGAATTCTAGACTTATTTTTCAGGGAATACATACATACATACCTAATTGGCCATTACAACCCTTCAGCCAGGATTACGGCCTAGCTTCTCACACCACTCATGTTGTGTGCGTTAATTTTATACGTGAGTGGCGGGTCCTACAATTTAACGTCGACTCCGAGCGACAGATTTTTGAGAAACTTTTTTATGGCAGGTTTACTCTCAGAGTTTTTGCCAGAAATCTGCTGAGAGGAAGTCGCCGAAGAAATATTTTTTTTTATATTTTCGTTTTGATGTCTGACCTGGGATTCGAACTCGGGCCTTTCGTCTAATAAGCCAACACACGACCTACTAGACTAAGGCGACTTTTTCGGGGAATACTAATAGAATAAAGCCAAACTAAAGTCTCTTGTGACCTTCAATGAAATCTTTATGCCCGAGGAGAAAATATTTTTCAAATGCCTTTTCTTCATGCTAGAAAAATTCATTCAAGGGAGCCCTATGAGCCCTTTTCTAATTACAAGAACTTTCCAACATAGTTATAGTATGAATATAAATCTTGTTGGCTTGTTGGCTACGCGTAAGGCCACGGTTCAAACCCTAGGTCAGACATCTAAATATAAAACAAAGTATGAAAAACTATTTCTGAAGCGACTTCCTCTCAAGAGATTTCTGGTAAAATCTTTGAGAGTAAATAAAATTACCATGAAAAGTTTCCTAAACGTCAAACGTTCGGAGTCGACTCATGTATAAAATTGTCATATGCAACATAAGTGGTATGAGCAGCTAGGTCGTAATCCTGACTAAAGGGCTGTAATGACTAATTATGTATGAATATAAACCTTACAAGATTCTTCTAAGCTTTGATTTAAAGTACCACTCTGCGAAAAGTTACTAAGGCAGCTGCCACAGGAGGTATAGCTTATTTGTGGTCTAAAAAATCATATGTATTTAAAAGCGAACTATAACTCTTGGCTAGAGTTCCTCAACCATCCTAATGGCTTTGTGAAGGTGTGGTTTCAATCCGAAATACCTAGACACATGCTCTCAATAAATTCTGGTCGCCTTAGAGTCCTTTTACCCAAGTTTCCAAGTGACATGTCCTGTGGTCTTTTTTTCCACTCTATTACAACTTCTGCAGAAGTCATTGTGAGGTATTCTTTGCCTTCAGGCATGTGCACCGATCCCTACTAGTATCCCTTCATAATTGCTAAGATATTTGTACGATGAACACTGGTTAGATTTAATAAAAATTGTATTCTGCTCTCTGGTCTGGTCTCTTTACAAGTGGGTGAATTAAAAGTATACATGAAATCATTTGTATGCCCCTCTGCAAAGAAGAGAGAGGGCAATTCGTTTGAATTGCTATACCACCCTGTGTTAGTGTCAGTTAGTTTTGTTACTTTTAACTTTCCAGGGAATTTTTCTTCTAAGAAAATCCTTAGCTAATCTGAGATGAGGTCTGCATACTCCCTAGGGATGTAATATCTGCTTCCCCATGCATAAATAGGCGTATATCTCCACTCGATATACTTCACTACCGCATCCACATAGCAACAGTCTTGATAGCGACTTTTTTGCGTGTAGTGCAACGGACAATCTGGGATTCAACTGTTCCATAAAGATTCCACATATGATTTTGTCGCTTGATATGGATCCATCATCATCCATTATTATAATCGCAGAACCTATCCGGTGTATTATGTTTTCGAAAGCTAGTTTAGCTATCCTGTGGTCAATAGGGATATCCAGATTAAGTATATCCAAGACATTCGAGTGGCTATAGCTTCTATACCGCTTTCAAAGCCACTGATTTCTCTTAATTGGTCTGCTCAGAAATCGTAAACAACCTTAAAAGGAATATCACTGCTTTGGTGGACTAATAAGTTCCGGCAACACTGCTCAATTCAAACCTTTCTTACATACTTATATACTTAATTGGCCATTAACAACCCGATTAACGGATTTTGGCCTGCCTTAACACATTCTTCCATTCGTCTCTGCTTCCTGCCAGTTGGTCACAGCCAATGGGATGACAGGGCTTCCTCGATTTGCTCCTTCCAAAGCAAACAAGGTCGTCCTCTTCGCCGATTTCCGCAGATCCTCGCATCAAATACGCGTCTCGCCGGTGCATCCTTCTCCTTTCGAAATCTAAACCTCTAAGCTCTGCTTAATCGTTGCAAATCTCTGTACTGTCGTGAATATTTTTTCAGTGTTGGTCAGCGAGGCCTGTTGCGTTCGAACATTGAATCTCGTCTGTCAATCTTAAAACCATTCGGAGCTCATGATTAAGTTTCTGAGTTTCGTAAAATCGATTTTAGATTGATTACTGAATTCAATTGAATGTCGTTAGCAGGTTATGTAACCAGTAGGTTATGTCTTCCTCCTTGTCTATGTAATGTTTTCATTGGCCAGATGACCAAAATTAATTTGTGTCGCTCGATTGGCAGTGCCAGCTTTGTTCAATCTGTTTGGTCTGCAGTTTCAAAGAATACCACGGTGTCCTGATAGCGCATCAAACATCCGAGCACCATAAACGACCATTTTTCATGTTCACACAGCCACCGAGTGACAAGTGAGCTCCTGTACTGAAGAACATTTTGTTCGAAAATTTACCATTTAAAGCCTCTAGCAACGAAACAGCATATCTAGGGCTTTGTGAAGCTGCTGTTAATTGATACGTGAATGCAAATTCAAATGCAAAATACGCAGTAAGATAGGCCCAATTGCTAACAAAGCTGTGCAATCGACGAATGTGGATTATTCACCTCACTTTATACAACAGCAGCTGATGCACTGCTTTGACTCACACGCCCCAGAGCCTTTGTGATACCACATTGCCCATTTCGCCAAGTTCTGGAACCGTTCAAAGCTTGTGATGAAGTCTCTTAGACTGCTTATGTTCATTCTTAACAGATCAATGAAATCGTCTGCTTAATGGAAACTTTCTTTCTTTCTGCTTTCTTGTTCTCTAACATAAGGCAGGACGTATGTATGTCCAATAGGTGAAGAACTGTGTCTCCCCTTATCTATGTTGCTTGTGCGGAAGTCATTAGTCATATGGCCAGAACCAATGCATCTAGTATGAGTGCCCATAATGCAACTAAACTATCATGCTGCAGAGCGTCCTCCTCTAGAGTTTGTGCGTGTATTATGCAAGGAGGGAAGGAGCAAATATGTGTTTGATGTAAAGAAACGGTATTCACTTCAGACTGTTGTATTTTTTTTAAAAATCCATTGGTTTGTTGACTAATTCCAGGAGCAATTATTGAATTGTTAGCCCTATTTCCATGGAACAAGTTGGGGAGGCGTATAAAAGAAAATCCATTGCTAATGTCCATAAAGCATAGCTTATTTCCTGTCATACTTTCGAGTGCCTTTACATAGCATGAAAGCTATGAAGTAAAACCTACTACCACATCCCCACTTTGTAGATGTCCGTCAGCCTTTGTTAAAGTACAAGAAAATTATTTTCTACTTGCAATAGCATTGCTCGCTGAATGTTTGTGGCTCTGGCTGTTGTTGTTGTGTTAGTAACGTACAATACTAACGTGGCTACACGGCGTATAGAAAAGGCATGTGGTGGCCGGCCATGTTATCATAAAACTTTTATCATAATTAAATGGCCGTCTACTTGGCTTGTCATAAAATTCTCTCCTTTTTCTCTATCTCTCTCTCTCTCTTTCTATCCCTTGCACGTTCATGCTTTTTGAGTGACCATATTGTTGTGACATAATGTTGTAAGAACATGCAATATTTTGTGGCTTAAAGTATAAAAACCAACATAAGCTTACAATACATACATACATTTTTACTAACGTACTTATGTATGTGCTGGCTGTCTTATGCCAACATTTTTATTTCGTTTTCGTTTGTTTATTTCTCTTTAATTTGAAATAAAAATTAATTTGACATGAGTTTATGGAAATTGAATTAAGGAAAATTATTTTAATGTTCCTTCCCATCATAAATAATTTATTTTCATTTTTCGTTTCTTCATTTTCATTCATTTACTGCACGATTTACAAATTGGAAAATACATACATATGTATGTATGTATTCCAGTTTGAAGGGTTGAATAAGAAAAAAACAAAAAAAAATTAAAAAAATTTTAAATCTTGTTGAACTGAATTAACAGTTCACTTTTGATTAAAATTCTTTAAGTCAAGATAGGCTTTTGAAGCCTCTTTAAATATAATTTTTGTTGGTATTCAAAAGTTATGCTATGCTATGCTTCAGAATACATGAAATTTCGAATTATATAATAAGGACAGTGATTGTCTGCTGTTGAGATAAAATGTATACGAGAATTTGATTCAAACCACAACGGATTAACAATGGATTTACTTTAACGTTAGGATAGCCAGGCGACCTTGTCATATTAACATTCCCATCATACGTCCTATCTTACTGCTTACTATGGACGTATTTTGCATTTAAATTTGCTCTCACTCACACATCTAAAAACGGCACCTTGACAAAGCCGCGTATATATGATGTTTGGTTTCTAGAGCAACAGGCTTTCAAAGGTAAAGTTTCAAAGTTTATTTGTCACTAGATGGGTCAACCACCAAAAAGTAATTGTGGAAAAGCCATTGCATCCGGAAAAAAGGCCTGTTTAGTATACGCATACTGGCCTGGAGCTGTTATTGGGTCGAATTTTTTGATAATGACTCTAGGAGAACCTTCGTAATCAATTTACACCTCTATTGCTGTACAATAATTCAATTTTTTTGCTCTACAATTGATGATTACGTAGGTATGGTAGGTGGTTTCAACAAGACGATGTCATGGGCCACACAATACAACTGATATTGACTTGATACATATATAATTGGCCATTACAACCCTTCAGTCAGGATTACGGCCTATCTTCTCACACCACTCATGTTGTGTGCCTTAATTTTATACCGGGACCTGCAGTTTAACGTCGACTTCGAACGACAGATTTTGAGATTTTTTGCCGGAAATCTGCTGAGGGGAAGTCGCCGAAGAAATATTTTTTTTCATATTTCGTTTTGATGCCTGACCTGGGGCTCGAATCCGGGCTTTACGTCTAATAAGCGAACACACTACCTACTAGACTACTTCGACTTTATAGCACAAGCAATTATCAGAAAGAGTACTTCCACATTGTGGCAACATCAATTGATCGAGGAGTAAACGCCGTTAGTCATATAAGTGAAGCTAGGTCAAAGGTCGTGTCTACACGGATAATCCGCTAATATGGAAGCATTTGAAAAAAAAATATTCTTCAAGTTATACCTCCTATAGTGTGTGAAAAAAATTGTCAAAAGAATTGACTGCTGCAACCAATGCAGGGGGTGTGGGTTTTAAATGGAAATGAATCAAAGATTCATCGAAGTCATTGCTGTATAACCCTGCTTGGATAACCCTTTATACGCATACGTACATACATACATATGTAGTTACATGCAATACATACATTAATGTTGTAAGTTTGTACTTATTTCAGCAAATATTTGCTGAATGTGACTAAAAGAAATGTTGTAAGTTTGTACTTATTTCAGCAAATATTTGCTGAATGTGACTAAAGATGGCTTCGGTTTTTTTGATGTTTTGTTGCGACACAGAAGGGCATGAAATTTTGATTACATTTCATAAGAGAAAGACAAATTTTTCTTAAAATTCTAAAGCAAGAAAAAAGAAAATGATTTTCATTTAAAATTTACTTTAAATCCTGCTATTCTAGCCTTTTCTAACAGCCCACAAAGTGTTGCTTCCTTTTAATGTTGTTTCCTCAATTCCAATGAAATTTTGTTGTCTATCTCTCTTCCTCTCTCTAATTGCGTCACAATTAATTTTCGCTCATAGTTCAGCTTCATATTTTGTACTCAAATGTTGAATTAGAAGGTTTTGCTAGATTTTGAAAGCATTTTTAAGCGTTCATATCCATTGGCGTGAATTAACTAGGCCGGGGGAGGTAATAATTACGTTGCAATTCGGTGAAATCGCCCGAGAGTGCTTGTAACAGTGTCCTCAAATATCCAAATTGAAGCGCAAACAACAACACTGACCACGAGAATAAATTGTTGTGAGTACCGTTAGTGGAGACATCGGCGATGACAATGATGTTGATGGTCATGACAACTGTGTTGCATTTTCGAACTGACAGACGGCTATGGATGGTAGAGGTGAAAATGTCTATTTTCTTCCCTGTCTGTCCATCTCTACGTATGTCATCTGTCTGTTCAAGTCCAGCCCTTGCAAAAGATGTCCGCTTTTCGCATGCTTTTCAATGCGAATAACAACACCTCAATTCTGCTTACATGACAGTGTGTATGTATGCATGTACTTGGATGCATGTGTGTATGTGTGTCTTCCTGTTTTAGAAACCAAAAACAAACAAAAACTAAAAGGAAAGGAAAGGAAAGAAAAGACAATAGAAAGGGAATGAATGATGAACCGGTTTTATGGTTGAGTATGTTTAAAATGTGGTAAAAACACAAGAAGCCAGTTTATTTAAGCCAAAAGGGCGGAGTCTTTTTAACACTTACACACTCTCACACACAGGCACATTACTTCGGAATAGTCTCTCTCTCTGCCGCTTATTCACTCACTTGTGTTTGCTCACGTGCTGGCACACACACAGAGGTTTAAACAACAATAAATGAATACAAACACAACAGCAACAGCAACAGCAGCTCTACTCTATTGAAACAATAATCCCTCTGTCTCTTTTTAACAAACGTTACTTTAATAATGTAACCACCATTTAACTTTCCATAGTCATACACTTATGCACACACACATATACACCTACTTGCAGAATACACTGCTAGCAATTGGAATTGTGTTGTTGTTGCTGTTGTTGATAGAGCAGCCTGGCATTGTGAAGAATGTGTGATTTTTTTTTGTCTTCTATTATTTTAATTTCAGTACCAAGTTGTTGTTATTGTTTTCATTTTATAACACTTTTCCAAGTACTTCATCTATTAGTCTTTCTCTCTCTCGGTCTCTCTCGCTCTCTGCGTATCCACACATGCCAATCACACTTTGAAGCATAAACAGTGCTGCACAAAAATATTTCCCAGAAGAAAAGAAATTAAAAACTTATTTATGAATAGCAAAGGATGGAGATATTTCAAGTATAAACGATTAATTTAAATAAAAAATAATATTAAAAGTAAACAAATGTTAATAAATTTAACAAATTTGAAATAATTTCCTTTAAAGTTGATTTTTGTAAAGCTAACAGAAACTTTCAGTTTTCGAATGATTTGAATGATTCCAATAGAAAAGCGAGTAAGTCTTTAGAAAAACTGTGCCTTAAGAAACCTAACTAAACTACGTAATATAAGGCTAATAGATATGCTGATAGTATAGCTACTGTCCTTCAATCATAACTTTTTTGTTTCGTCAATAACATCCAAATATAAAATCCATTTCCATTGATTACCAAGTGCCGGATTAAAGCAGATAGGATGCTCTATGGTCTCCTCTTCTTTCTCTTTTCACAGTTTCCTCAGAAATCGTTGTAAAGCATTTCCATCACTCAGACCAGCGTACCGTTACAACTGCTCTGAGGTCCATAAGATGCAGATAAGTTAGGTTATCCGGCTCTACCATATGAAGATTAACATTGAATGTCGTACAATATCCTCTAGAGAGGTCCGATATTCTTTGAAAATCTTAGATGGGGTGTACATGTTCTCTATGATTTGAAGTTGATTTGGAAATTTATATGTATGTTTTTCTATGGTTAATTATGCAACCAATTAAAAATTATTCTAACTATTGTTGACATTTTGTAATCATTAATAATCGCTTTTATTTTTTCCACAGATACCTACGTACTTATATGCAAATTATAATATATGGAGAGTATTAAAATGAAATCTTGAACTGGAGCCTTCAATTTAATGTTTGGTAAGTTTTTTTTTATGATCCTATTCGATGTATTCAGTCTATTTCATATAAAATGAATTATTTCTGTGACACACTGTACCCAATGAAATATTAACCAGTGTTGTCAACTTTCATATACAAAAATCTCTAAGAAGAAAAGCATTTTTTTTAATTCTCAATGTAAATGTAATTGAATAATATTATTGCTACAGATCGTAAGGCCATAGTAGCCTAGCACAATAATTATAATATCGCCAGAGAAGGTAAAGTCAACAACGACGGTTATAGGAGCCTCACTGGCATGTTTAACTTTGAAGAATCAGTAGCACACAGTTAGAAGGATTCCTCCCGAAACCACAACCCTTTAATTTTTCACAGAGAATGTTGTCTATAACAGTTTATTGATCTACGGGTTTCTATTAGTATTCAGAACTCGTGTAGTAGATCTGCTTAGCTAGAAAAACTTGTTTAAAGAAAATAAGTAAAGAAATTGTAAGTGGATGATGGCAAGTTGTTATGTCTGTCAGCTCTATGTTCCTTTATAATCGTCTAATAGCTATACAGCCTCTTTATTTTTGGCTTTACGTTGCCAATTTCGTATGCCTATTATTCTTAAGTTGTCTTCATCGCAGTCCCAAAGACTTAAGATCCTGCAGAGGGTAGCCTTATTTTCCTTACCTAACCGATATGGCTTCTTCAGACAGTTCCATAATATTTTCGATTTATCCTCATAGGAACTGAATGCTTGAATGAGGGTCTGATTGTAAGATAGTATTGCTATGTTCTGTTCTTTTACAAAATTTCGATATTCTTCATAAAGGAATACAAAGGAAATAAAAAAATTCGATTGAAATTTCGTTGGAATTTTTTCGAAATTTTTAAAACAGTTGTTAACACTAACAGCCGGTGTTAGTTGTTATGTTTCCTCTTTCTATCTACACGGCACATGTACACAATATCATCTCATTCACTATTTTGGAATGGAATTATGGATCAAAAGCTGTTGGTTGGTAGTGTGAATATGGTTGTAGATGACTTGGTTGAATTGTAACGAATACTGTATTGTATTGTATTCTCCAAACGACTGCAAACTGCATCTTCATCTGAAATTCACACATTTTCAACTGCATTCCAATATTCAGATCATATTTATACTTGATTTTATTGTAATTGGCACTTTTATATTATTTTAATTAAATACTCTAACCTAACACAACCAACACAACACAACACAACCATCTATCCTCCAACCATCCAACACTTGCTCTAACATGGCGATTCATTTGGCGTGTGTGTGTATACACTTTCATATTACATAGTGAATGGTGGTGGTGAGTGTTTGTTTGTTTGTACAGAAATGAACGTAAGTGTATAAGAGAGAGAGAGAGGAATTTATTCATCCTATCCATCCACAGTCACATTCACATTCACTTCTTCAGTTGTTCATGTTTGTTTGTTGGTTGAGACCTCCTGTAAGTGTTTTGAGATTATTTTTATAAATATTTCTGTCTTTAAATATATTATGTATTGTTGTTGCTGTTGTTGTTGGTAGTGTTGTTGTTTCTTTCATTAGTTTTTTTTTTGTATTGTTTTGTTGTGTTTTGTTTTCTACAACCAAGTAAAATATGATGAATGAAATATTTGGTATTTTATTACATTCCATTGTGTAATTTATCATATTAAATTATGATATACTCGTCGTACTACTTCTTCTACTAGGACTATATATACATATGTACATACAATTTACACCATTTATATTACTTATACACATACATAAACAACTACATATAGTAGCTGTAGTTGCCTTCTGTCTAAATAAATTAATATATGTATGTAGCAGTAGTACATAAATAAATATTTCGATTGCAAAAATAGAAAGAAAAAAAAAATAGAAAAATTAATAAAAAAAAAAAAATAAATAATTAAGTCGCACATTTTCAAAATTCATTCATTCCTACATACATCTATACATACGTACATTATTAGTAAAATGTAAAAAATTTCATCTACTTCTGATCAAAAATATTTGCACAAGATTTTTATCGTTTTCGTATAAAAATATTCCAAATGGTGTTGGCTGGTTCCTGTTAAATTTAATTAAATTAAGAAAATTATTTCAAAATTTTACACAAATATGCAATTTCTGTCAAATACATCATTATTTTTAACTCTCCTTCTCCTCGTTAACTGCATTACAATGAAAAAAAAAAAAATAAATAAATTTTGAAAAACTTAAATTGAAAATATGTGCTTGAATGGATAGTTGATTGAAGTTTATTAAAATAAATAAATATTGAATAACACTAGGGAAATGTAATAAACTGAATTCCTTTATTTGTTATACGATATACGTACGTATGTATACAGCAGCTTTTCAATTGGAAACTTTTGTTTTCATCAATAATTGTTTCTTTTTTTGTAGGTACGCAAAATTAACCAAATTTCCTAAAAAAAAGTCACTATTGTCTGGCAAGGCTGTCATCTGTAAAATATTTTTCATTTGAAGTGTCATTTATTTAGTGAAAGATTTTGTTTAGTTATGAATATCGACCGAGGATTGCGTAAAAGTTGTTAAAACTCATTATAAAAGTGGTTATTCATGGTGACCATTTTTCGAGCATTTTGAGACATACACCCTATGCGGAGTTGCAAAGATTTGGCGAGACTGGAAGCTTTACAAATGTGTGACAGGCATGTGCATCATCACACTGTATGTCCGGACGAAAATATCACTTCTGTTAGATAGTTAGATAATTGCGTATTTTGGATTTAAATTTGCATTTGCATCCATTATAAAGTTTTACACACACACCTACTACAAACACAGAACCATTCATAACGTCGTAGATATGTTAATTGAGTGCTAGAGCAGCAGGCTTTCAATACTGATTTGTCGAACAAAACTCATTGAAGTCGTCGTAGTCTAGTAGGTAGTGTGTCGGCTTATTAGACGCAAGGTCACGGTTCAAACCCCAGGTCAGACATCTCCAGCAAAACGAAATACATATGAAAAAATATTTACTCAGTGACCTCCTCTCAGCAGATTTCTGGCAAAAACTCTGAGAGTGAATAAAATTGCCATGAAAAGCTTTTCAAATATCTATCGCTCGGAGTCGACTTTAAACTGTAGGACCCGCCACTCATGTATAAAATTAACACACACAACATAAGTGATGTGAGAAGCTAGGTCGTAAATCTGACTGAAGGGTTGTAATGACCAATTATGTATGTATGTAAACAATAACGTGGTGTTGTAGGTGGTAAACTTGGTAGGCGTTCTACTTTACGTAGATCATGAAGAATGCTGTGTATGACAAGCTAAGTTAATTGGGATCCCAAAGATAGTTGAGGAATGGTTTGAGCCTAAGGATACGGTAGTTATCTATGTTGAGAGATGAATGGACATTATGTCTGCTCGAGATTGGTTTCAGTCTGTAGAAATCTTCCCTTACAGGTATAGAGTGGTATTGTGTTGTTTTTCGGGACATTGAGATGTGTGAGTCACAGTTGAGCAGGCAAACGAAATCGTAGGGAAAGCAGCGGACCTGGTGATACGTTTAAGACGCTTTATCTGTTTGATCGATCGGGTGATCAGTTGGATAGTGGACCCTCCATTGCAGAATGCAGGACATTACAAAGTTCGCACTATTATGGTTCTGAATATGGAGAGGAAATTTATTAGAATCTTAATAGGTTTTTTGACGAAGTATTTTGCCTTGAGAGCAAGAACTAGTATGAAGGTCTAAGGCACACCTACTTTCTGCAGGGTGTGTGGGGTAATGTGAGAAAGCCGCGGTCTGTTTTTCAAATTCTGTGGCTCAGATTCGGCTGGTACAGAGCGGAATGAGCTTTGAATATGGGGTGAAAATTTAATACGATCTTAATACGTTTTTGGAGGGGGTATTTCGCCTTGAGATCAAGAACTAGTATGGACGTCTATAGTGCTCCTTTTTCTGCAAGATTGTGTGGTAATATGGGTCTGTTTGTCACATTCTGTATCTCTGCCTCGGCAAGGAAACGCGGGAATCTGCTGGAACTTTAGATTAGTCTACTCCTGGGACTCTCTATTTCTTGCGTTTTCCTCTCGTTTTCTCTTTTAGAACATCTATCCATTAGTATTGGCTCTTCCCTTTTTTATTGCTTATTATTGTTCGTGTCTCCCCTTTGATCTTGGATGCATGATGTCAACTTTGAACTAGTTTTTCTTTTGTGTAATTTTTTTTTATCATATCAACATTAACCTTTTGTGTTTGCCATCAATTTTCCTTCTTTAATTGATTTGAAAAGTTTTGCAAAACCGCTTTTCGTTTTGCTTTTCAATCAGCATTTGATTTATTTGTTATCGTTTCGCTTGAAATCACAAAATTAATCGAAATGATCCGCGCTCTCGTATCAGTTTATTTTCAGTTGAAATACTCAAAATACTCAACAATTAGTGGAACAATTTTTTTGTCGTTTGGTTTTATGCTTTTTTTTTCTTAATTATTTATTTTGATTTATTAAATATGAAATTATATCTGTAGTTGCCGGTGATTAAAACAATATTTTCTTTTTTATTTTATTTTAATTAAAACAAAAAAATAGGTATTGCAGATTGCGTGTCTAGGGTGCGGTAGTTTTTTTATTTTCTGGATTTTCTTTCAATTTTTCTTGTTAAAACTAAATTTTTCTTCTTTTTTTTTTGCTTTTGTTTTCAATTAATTTGTATAATTTTATACTCTAGTGAATTTCATTTTTAACAGTTTGTTAAATATTTATTTAAAATTGTGTGTGTCTGTATAGAAAATTTCTTCAATTGAATTTTAGCTTGTAAATCGTAAATGATTACGAGCCTAGAATGGCGTGATAAGGGTAAGAAGGCACATTTGGTTGGTATGAATATTTGTTTGCCTTATTGAGTCTCATTTAAATTTTTTAACATTTCTATGTAGACATATTGAGTAGGTCTTTTGAACAAGGAAGGGCCTTTAAAATAACTTCTCAATTGGCAAGCGAGTACCATTGACTCTATGGGGAACATGTTGAGATATTTAGTGGTTTTAAAACCGTCGGTCTAGGAAAGCTGACAAATATTTTTCATTTGAAATATTATTTATTTAGGTTGCTAACGTGGATCGTTTAACAACTGAAAAATGTGTAAGAAAAATTTTAAAGTGACTACTAAAAAGCTGATTCAAACGTAACCACTTTTCAAGTATTACGGCGTGATTACGGTTGTTATAGCCGTTTTACTGCGCAATGGATTTGCAAGTTTGTAATGCAACTTAAAGAGACTGGAAGCTTAAGGATTTGGTGAGCCTTGTCCATCGTCACAATGTATCTACTAGTGAAAATATCCCTCCTGGTTTGTTCATTCCATAGCGTTTTTAACAATTGGCCCGAAATTACAGCATTGGAATAGCATCTCACGCAACATTTAAAGCCTGCTGAGCTTTTACAACCTCGTAGATCTGATGACTGTCTGCTTAAACAACACGGCTGCAATGCGGATTCTTGGATCTTCATTTCTTACTTGGTGACTACGTCAACAAGCAAAGTTAATGCATATGGGGCATTCTGAGTACTCCAGAAAGATTGTGAAAAAGGCATTGCATCCGAAAAAGGTTAGGTTAAGTGCGTAGTTTTTCGAAGAAGATCTCGAAAGAACAGTAACCGTCAATTCAAAGTCGTATGATAGTCGATATTGTGTTGGCCTGCAATTAGAGATTATGAACTGGAATTGTATTGGGTTTCAACCGGGCCTCGAGCCAACAATACCTCTGCTTGTTAACTTTATTACCTGAAAACTATCCAGGCAGAGTAATTTGACGTTTTTCCCAACAAAATTATACGATTAGATGCCTCTAAACTCTTTTGTGGAATTACTTTAAAGACTGAGCGACTCAAATTCGTCAAGTAATTGTCGAAATGCCAAATGATAAAACACAATGCAAACAAAATTCAGCGTCCAAATAAAATCTCGAATGCTACAATAACGAAGCTGTCAAGCTAAACACCAATGAAATGAAAATGGAACTGAATATGTCCTGCCTAGTCATAATTTCGTTTAGTGTTATGACTTCGTTTTTTCTAGATATATTTCTGGAGATGTTCGTTGGTTATCATTTGAGGCCTTTATATTCTCGCTATACTATTAAGGCATCTGTCCGCAAATGATTACTATATGTTGGCTATAACATTGGTACTAAGTCATGTTTTATTCGGTTCTTCATATCCTCTATTGGAATCATTAGACGATGTAAGGAGGTTGGCAAATACACTGATCGAATAATAGCCATCAAGGCGACACATACATACATATGTCTATGGTTTTATAAATCTGATTTACAATATTAGAGAAAGTTATTTCATTATTGTGTCTTATTTGTAACAGATCTGGATTACGACCTACTTTCTCGCACCACTAATGCCGTGTGTGTTAATTTTATACATACGTAAGTGGCGGGACCTACAGTTTGAAGTCGACTGCGAACGATAGATTTTTGAGAAACTTTTCATAGCAATTTTATTTATTCTCAGAGTTTTTGCCAGAAATCTTACTGAGAGGAAGTCGCCGAAGAAATGTTGTTTCATTTTCGTTTTGCTGGAGATTTCTGTCCTGGGGTTTGAACCGTAGCCTCACGTCTAATAAGCCAACATACTCCCTACTAGACTACGGCAGCTTCAACGGATCTGAACAGTCAATATAATTCTTCATAATCCATAGAGGACATTTTCGTTTGTTGTCTGTATAATCCTCCATTTTTAAAGTACAAAGAAAAGGAAATACAAAATCGAAATAATTTCTTAAATTAATTGAATTTTGCTTAGAATTGAAAGTGGGAAAATGGTCCCTTCAATGGGGGGGAATAATTAATTGAATTCTCACTGGAGCACAAATTTGAAAACACCGATCATCCCCCGGAAATGTCAATGGGAACATGTAAAATAGTTCCACCTATTTTTTTACGCTTTTCGCCCCCTTGATCATAGTACATAAAAACAACGTAAAACAATAACAATTACAATATAATCACGATCAGAAACCAAAATCATATTGTATACAAAAACCAACAACAACAACAACACTTTAACAAACAAACATTCATTGTGAGAATGTTAAGATAGAAAGCAAAGCAAAAAAACAAAAATGCCAGAAAAAAAGAAAAACAAAACCGACCATATGATGATATGTGTATACAAGTGTAGTGTAGTGTTGTGAGTGTATCCTCCCAAAAATCAGAGACAAATAAATCAAATAAACGCCAGGCAACTGCGCCAAAATCCAAATACAAATCCAAAATCCGAATACAAAATTGAAATTGAAATGCAATGAACTGCATGAAAACGTTTCAACGAAAATGATGAATTGCTCTTTTAACGCTACTGATCGTGCAACGAGTATAAGATGAGCTGAACTGAGCAGGAATTGTAGATGATCATATTCCTGCCGTTTCTGCTTTTTCTGCGCCAACCGCCAACAGTTCCAATAAAGCAGGAATGCCGCCTTTATATCACAATATTTTTTTTTACAACTGTCTACTGCCACAACGACAACGACAACGCCAACAACAAATACAAGCATTTGATGTTGTTTGCTGCGCTACCACTGCTACTAGTGCTGCATAATTTAAACACCACACCGCATATGTCCGTCGGTAGTCGATTTTGGTGTATTTTTTCTGTCTTTTTTTTTACCACATCTGGTCCAAATGTGTTTTATTTTGTCAAAAATATTTATAAACGAATAAATTGATTTTTTTTCAGAATTCTTTTCGTTTTTTTGTTTGTTTGTAGTCGATCTGTTACTTTTCAATAGATTTGTTTTGTTATGTATGCTGTGTGTCGGGAGGGGGGGAGAGAAAGGAAATTGATATGAAATGTATCCAAAGGACACTCACTGATGTTGAGATTAATGATAATGATGTTTCCAGAGCAAAAACGTGAGAGTTTTTGCGTTGCAGCATTAAAAGTAAGGTACACCAGATGATAACACAAAGAAAATATTTGGAAATCAATTTTTTTACAACAAAAACAATATTAGAGAGACGTAAAAGATGTTCGTAACAAACATAGAACAAGCTGATTAACCCTAATCAAGTCAACATGTGCCTCTCAGACACATTTTTCACTTTATCATGTAGTAACTTCCTTAAATAAAGGTTCTAGATCTTACTGCTTCTTGAATTCCTAGTTTCAATTGTTTTCTTTAGAATTTACAAATTTCAAGTAATAAAGTAATTTTTTTTTATTTTTTATTTTGTTTCAATCAAAAATGTTCTTAATCATGTCAAAATGTGTCTATGAGGCACATATGGCAACGCTAACTAGTAGCCAGTAGACCACATCGAAATACAATCTTTTATCGGTCTATTATTTAATGCTGGACTAAACAAACAAGGTATAATGAGTTACGAAGAGTTCTGGCACCCATTATTTGGTTGCAATATCTTCCGAGCCTGCATGCCAAAACACAGGTTCGTAACAATACTGCGCCATATTCGATTTGATGACCAATCTACACGGTCCCAACGCAAAGCAAAGGACAAGTTTGCTCCTATTCGTGATATTGGGGAACACATCAATTGGAACTTGCTAAAGTCATATAAACCTGGTGCATATTTGACAATTGACGAGCAATTGGTGCCATTTAGAGGACGAGTGTCCTTTCGACAGTACATACCATCAAAGCCGGACAAATATGGTTTCAAAATTTTTTGGATTTGTGATGCAGAAACTCGGTATCCTCTTCATGGAATTCCTTATCTAGGACAAGGTCCTAAAAAAAGTAAAAATGTCGGTGAGCGAATTGTTGAAGAACTGTGCAAACCATTTGCAAAAACAAATCGAAACATCACATTCGACAATTTTCTTACTTCGTTTGAATTTGTAGAACGAATGTTTTCGAAAGGTCTAACATGCGTTGGCACATTGCGAAAAAAATAAAAGATGCATTCCGCCTGATTTTCTAGCAGCCAAAACAAAACCAACGGAAAGATCCTTACATGGTTTCAGAAAAAATATGACACTTGTAAATTATGGTCCAAAGAAAACTAAAGTAGTTTTGTTACTCTCATCACTACATTACGATTCAAAGATAAATTCTGACAACAAAAACATTATTATTGATTATTATTGATTATAATAAGATAAAAGGCGGTGTAGATACGCTTGATCAAATGGCACATAGCTCTCCCGTCAAACGTAAAACAAATCGTTGGCCACTCGTGCACTTCTACAATCTTATCGATATTTCAGACCCTGCAGCCTTTGTTATTTGGACAAATAAGTTTCCAAATTGGAACGGAAGTCAAAAGCAACTACGACGAAAGATGTTTCTGAAAGATTTAATTCATGAACTTGTTGTTCCAAATCTAAAACGCCGTAGTATTCTAAAATTAAATAAAAACAATTTGTCCAATGTTCGTTCCATACTACACGAGGATGAATTCTAAAACCAGCCAAGGCAGACTAATGTGCGACGTAGATGTTATATGTGCGCAACGAGCATTGTTCAAAAGTTCTAGTTTGCTTAAAATGCGAAAATAAATAAATAATATTTGTTTTATGTAACTGAGAAGAAAAAATTTGATAAAATGTGTAAATTCTTTATATGTGCCTCTGAGACACATTTTGACTGGATTTGTAAAAAATTTTCCTGACTTGATTAGGGTTAATTTCTGCAGACTGTTGCCACATCAGACTGGGAGAAAGAAGAGATGCGTCTGAACTTCAAGTAATTATTGTTAGATTACCGACCAATAAAATTAAACGCAAAAAATTGCAAAACAAGAAATAAAAATTACAAAAACAAGATCAATATAATAGAGAAATCCATCGGCTGAGGTCAAAGTTTGTCCTGTGTGGTATGCATCAATAACAAGAACGATTTTGATACCACAGGATGGTTTGCGTTATGGAAAGCATTTATGTTCTATGAAAAAAATTAAATCATCAAATATCTATTCGTTATAACCCTTCAGTTAGGATTACAACCTAGCTTCTCACCCTACTTACATATATTGTGTGCGTTAATTTCATGCATGAGTGGCGGGTCCTACAGTTTAAAGTCGACTTCGAACGACAGATTTTTGAAGAACTTTTCGTGACAATTTTATTTATTCTCACAGAGTTTTTGCCAGAAAATTGCTGATATTCCTATCGCCGAAGAAATATTTTTATATTGGCCTTAAGTGGCCAACACACTACCTACTAGACATAGGCGTCTTCGCTATTGCTTACTGTCTGGAATACTCCTATGGCCAACTTGCTGAATTCACATAACCTGACCATTCAGTCCGTGAAATCAATATTTTTTATGTATAAGGAATCGAAACTGCCCTAACTTAACAAGACCCACTTCAACTTTCTTCAAAAACTGTCTTTCTGTCATCTCCAACCAGAATTATATCCACCGAAGCCTGAGAAGTAATTCTAACAGCACCCGAAAGAGACAGATTCTCATCTCCAAAGCCTCTCACCACATAATGCAGCCATACTTGAGAACATGTAGGACCACAGAGTTGTAGACCCACTTCAGCCACCCCTTGTTGTTACAAATTTTCTTCAGTTGATTTCTGTTAATCTCTTTATTATTCGTCTTAATTCGTAGAATCAAAACTATTTAATGCTCATCATAAAATCAGAAGCATTATCCGATCTTAGAGCATTATTTACAAGAACAATTTTTAATTGCAATTGTTGTCAGCCTATAAAAACATCTTCTCCCATGTCAGCCATCTCAGCCTAATTGGCCGGCCCTATTGTCTCAACAATGATGACGATTAACACATTTTCATTTCATTTTCCAATTCATTTTATTTTATTTTATTAGTGCTGAGGTGACAATCTCTCTCTCTCTCTCTGTCTCTAATCCATTAAGCGTCTAAATAATGCCATAAAATTTTATGATTTTAAAATTGCCTTTTAATAGATCAAATTGTTAGAAGAGAGAGAAGTTTGTCGCATAAAACAAATGTTTATTGGGGTTCACCGCGCATTAAATGGAATCAATAATGATGACATTTGAGATTTTCCTATAAGACGCGTGACTACTGTAAATGCTAAACGTATACAAACACTAGAGTGTGACTGACAGTGACACCTTTGCTCTCATAAACAAAATCTGAAAATTGTTTATTTAGAAATAAAATGTAAGAAACCCAAGCGAAATACCCATAAACTATTCCATTAGACGTTCACGCACGCATACACCAACGCACTCTGGTACTTAGTCACTGTGTCGTCAGTCACTCATTCATTGACTCGCTCACTTACTGGCATTTGGTACTTGGGCGAATGAAAAGTGCTGCGAGCGTGCTGCTACGCTGCACTATAAAGAAAACGTTTTGAAAATTTCTTTACTGTTGGAATTTTAAGAACGCTTTTAAGAATTTTCTACAAAATGAGCCAAAACTATTTCAGATAAGAAAACAATTTACAGTTGTGTGGCAAATAATAGGCAGGCAGGTATATTTCTTTCCTTTCACTGTTTGAATTTTTCTATGAAAGGAGTTGGTTTTTGATTAAAATTTGTGCACAAATAACTTATGCCTGGCATTGCACATATTTTAACCTTTCCAAATGGAAGACTTTATTCCACAACAGAGCAGATTCTTTAAAGAATCAACGTTTATCAGGATTGAAGCTTTAATTCATGGCTGGACTGAAGAATGCTAGAACTAATGCCTGCAATATCGTTAGATGACGTTGTTTCTCTCTTATTATCTTTGCACAACCATTACATGACGTCATATCTCACACATTTGCAGAGAGTGTATGGTTTTTGCTCATGGTGTTATAGACTTTTGCTCTGTCATTCTGGACAGATGAGAAGATCATTGAATAACTGCCATCCTCAGTCAATTTCCTGTCAATTTTAAAAGTCTTGTATTTAAATCTCCTCAAACTACTCAAGTTCTGTCTATAAATTTCGGGTGCACAAAAATCTTTTGACGTTGGTCATCAAGTACTGTAGAATGCCAGTTGTTCAATAGTCTTCACTCCTGTCTAGAATAATAGAACAAAAGTTAACCACGCCACGAGCTAAAACCACGTACTTTCTGCACATGTGGGAGAAATGACGTCACGTAATGCTTGTGTGAAAATAAAAGGAGAGAAACAACATGATGTAATGAAAGCCATCGGGATTGAAGTCGCCGTGGTCTAGTAGGTAGTGTGTTGGCTTATTAGACGAAAGACCCGAGTTCGAATCCCAGGTCAGACATCAAAACGAAAATATGAAAATATTTCTTCGGCGACTTCCTCTCAGCAGATTTCTGGCAAAAACTCTGAGAGTAAAAATTGCCATAAAAAGGTTCTCAAAAAATCTGTCGTTCGGAATCGACTTTAAACTGAAGGTCCCGCCACTCATGTATAAAATTAACTCACACAACATGAGTGGTGTTGAGAAGCTAGGCCATAATCCTGACTGATGGGCTGTAATGGCCAATTATGTATTATGTATGTTCTATAATTTTCAACTCTACTGTTCATAGACAAACTATAATAAAATGTTGATTCTTTTTTTCCTTGTTGTTGTTTGTGTTGTAATTTTAAGTGTTTTCTCCGGGTAAAAATAGAGAAAGTGAGAATAAAACACAAAAGAAAAAATATCACCAACATCATCATCATTGCCACTATCACTGACATACTAGGCAACAGGGGTCATGTTAAAATGAAATAAAATACAACAAACGACAACAACAATAAAGAAATCATTTTTATTTTTATTTTTCTTAAGTTTTCTTTATAGTTTCATGTTAATTTATTAATTGAGAATCAATCTGACAAATTTATTTGAAACATTTAAAGTCGAATACTCTTGTAGATGTAGATGCTACTCCACTCAAGCCACACAAATTTTTTTGCTTCTTGGGTGGACAGACGAGTGAGTCTATTTAGAGTTGTTTGTAGGTTTTTTACAATTTTAAATATTTTTCCGGAACATTATAGAGAGCAAAAGCCTAGAAAATCTTCAAAAGATTTTGTTAGCATAGGCTAGTCAGTGTTCAAGGTGTACCACAAGTCTTACTCTAGGTTTTGTAAACGCCTACGTATTAACGCTAAACTCGTTTGCATTACAGCCAAGTATTGATAGTAGGGGGTTGGGTGTTGATTCAACGTGTGCTACTTTCTATATCTGGAGATCTTGCTTCAGCCGCAAGGACGGTCTTGCTTATAAGCTCTTTCTGTTGTTGATGCTCCAGTGCACATCTCAAGAGGCGTAAAAGCAGAAGACGAAAGAATGGCATTTAATGTTAACAACGCTTTTAATTCCGCATACTGGGGGCAGATTTCCAATGTCTACACCAGAGATCAGCAATGAATCGTTTTTTCGCTACTCATAAGCACTCATGAAATTTTGAATACAAGTGAGTGAGTCAACAATATATAAATTTAACTCGTCTGATTCATTCATACTCACTACAACGTTGATTTATAAGTACAGGTTGCAAACTCATACCATTCGAAATATGTTTGATTCATAAGCCCACTCTTGAAGACCTGTATCATTCATCAAAATTTACTGCCAAAGGAAAAAAGACACATAAGCAAAAAAGCAACCAGAGCAAACACACAACCTTCCAGTAAGTACTTTAGTGTTCGGATGCGATTCATACTTATTTTGTGCTGCATGTATGTGTTGAGTTATGGAGAGTCGAAATCAATAACAGCATACGTGTTGTTAAGTATTAATATGATGAGAACACTTCAAACTTTGAATATGAGTAGAGGTTCCATGATATTAAAATAAGTATGAATGCGTATAAGTATCAGAAATTATGAGTATGATTCAATTCTACTCATCTTTTTGAATACTCATTGCTCTCTGATCTCTGGTCTACACCCATGTGCTACACAAGGCTATACATATACAGCTTTGGCGAACCAAGAATAATATCTTCAATGGTTGAAGAAGGGTTAATGAATATGTAGTGTTAAAGGGTGTCTTACAGATCTCAGTACTTAAGGGCCCTAATACGGAATAATATGTACGAGAGAGGTCATTAATATTGTCAGAATTTATTTGAAAACGAATTACTGGAAAGAGTGTGGTCGGCTTTTATATTAAAGTATTCCAGGCACTCTTCATCACTGTCGTTCATTTGGAAAATGTGTATTTATGTGTATGTGAGAGAAATTACAAGACATTTAAGCAAATTTATCACAATGATAATCTTTAAAACTTGAATTCATTTGAAACAACTCATAAATTTATTGACCGTATCGTCTGTGTCATCGCGAACACAAACAGACATATTTATCGATGGAAACTGTTTTGGGAAAATGTCCATAAAGAAACCTGACACAAATTTATTCATCTTTTGCCACACTGGCCAGAGAAACAGAAAGCGAAAAAAAACACAAAACAAAGGTGAATACTAAAGTCGGAAGCAGAATATATTTTTCCGTTTTGCTCACTTGCAAAACTTTGCAACAACATCTGTCATTTGTTGTATACTTCCACGCATATACAAACAGAGAGGAGAGAGTCACATACAACAGCAACAATGACAGAAAAGCAGCACTGGTCGCTTGTATCTCTAGAGAACCCCTAAAGATCGACAAACAAACAGCAGCAGCAATAACAACAATAATAACAACAACTACAACAGTGGGTTATAAATGTGAACAGAAAATTTGCTCAGTCCACTAGTCTGTTAGTAAACGACAGACGAACTTATTAAAAAGCGATAAACTCAGTCATTTGCGAATTGTTGAACACCTTGACGATGACTACGACAGCAATAGCAGCAGCAACAGCAACAACAACAACAACAACAACAACAGCAGTAATAACAGTGACAATATAGCGACACAAGTGTTGCTTTTAAATTTATTTATAAAATCGAACCTCTAAACGTACAAAAAAACGTAACGAATCATGCATTATTTTTGTTGTTGTTGTTTTGGGGTCCATATAGAAATATGTTTTAAGAAACAGAACAGAACTACAACATGAGTACTTTTTTGTTTTGTTGGTTTAAAAAACTATCGTCTGTCCTTTGTATGCAGCTCTTGGCTACAGAAACATTCGTCCATCATTCTAGCCATCTATACATATGTACATCCATCAATTGTTTGTTTTTTTTTCTTGTTTTGTTAACCGAAAAATATTGAATTCCTCTGTTTCAGCAACAACAAAAAAATTGTTTCTTTTGAATCGTTTGACACAGTCACTCACATGCCTGGTAGTGCGAAAAGTAATAAATTCTGTTCGAAAAAAAAAACATCAAAAACAAACCAAAAACAATGCCAGAGAAAAGGAATTCGCAAAACAAAAGAAATTCTCATGTTCACGTACATACATATTCAATTGTACGAAAAAAAGGCTGTGGTACCCCATGTTTAGCGTTGGCCGCCAGTAGTAAAACTCATGTGAAATGAACTCTGTTTACTTACTCCTGGTACGGGAATTATTTTGAAACTACAATTGCAAGATAATAAATATTTAAATTCACAAAATTGTTGACTGAATAATAAATTTCGGAAGGAAACTGTATTGAAAACAAAAAATAGGTCATAAAGGACGTGAATTCAATATTTGAAAAATATGACAGAGGGAAAAGAAACTTCTTTATATTCACCTTGTTTTATTGTTTTAGTTTTTTCTTTTTAATAAAATGAAGAGAAGAGTAACAGTAACAGTAACAGAATAAAATAAAACTCCAATAGCTTACGCAACTTTAATTGAATACTCAATTCAGCTTAAATATTTTGTAAGAAATCTTAAGTCACTTCTAATCAACCATCTTCTAATTAGAAAAACTTTGTATTTAATTGCAAGCTTCTAATGCAATAAAATAAATCAATTGAAGCTATACGAGGTATGCCCAAAAAGTAACATAAACGTTTAAAATATGAGCTCGTAGATTGCAAATAAAATAAAAATAAATTTGTGTTTAATTTTAATTAAGATTCTTTATTATTCGCACAATTCTGTGTACCACTGTTCACAACTTTATGTAAACAACAACAATTGCTTTTCTTTATTATTCCTCTGCATAAACAATAATAATTACTATACAATTATTTAACAGATCTTTGTAACGGAGATCTTCAAACCACGATTACTCTCTTCAAACACACCGCGTCTTCATACAAGACTGACTGCACTTTACTAACTTAGTCGCCTGCTTTGACTTGCCTTTTATATGGCAGAGTAAACAGTCAATGTTCTTGACGGAAAATGTTCATGACTTCGCCTTCTTGAAATCTCTATAAATGTAAACATCGTTGTTTACATTTATTCTTATAGCGTTTGCTGTTGTAGTCGCCGTAGTCTAGTAGGTAGTGTGTTCGCTTATTAGACGTAAAAGCCAGGGTTCGTATCCCAGGTCAGACTTCAAAAAAGAAATTTGAAAAAAAAAATATTTCTTCGTCGACTACCTCTCAGCAGATTTCTGGCAAAAACTCTGAGAGTAAATAAAAAACCTGCCATGAAAAAGTTTCTCAAAAATCTGTCGTTCGGAGTCGACGTTAAACTGTAGGTCTCGCCACTCAAGTATAAAATTAAGGCACACAACTTGAGTGGTGTGAGAAGCTAGGCCGTAATCCTGACTGAAGGGTTGTAATGGCCAATTATGTAGGTATGTATGTTTGCTGTTGTATTTTTGTTTACTTGTTTACTATTTTTTATGCTGCTGTTTGTTGTTGTATTTTTCTTTACTTGTTTACCATTTTTTACGCTGGTGTTTGTTGTAATATTAAGCAATGCGATTATCTCGTAAACAGTGCGATTATTTTGTAAACAGGCTTGTTTACTGCATTGTTTTGTTTTTGTAACTTTTGTTTATAATTTTAATGTTAAGCGATGTAAAAGCAAAACACCATCTATCTAGATTTTTCATTTTCGTAACAATAGTTTTACAATTTCAACCATTCTTGCATCACATTCTTCGTTTCTTGGGAAATTTTCGGCTTCCAGAAACAGATTCAAGCAGAGACAACAAATTTTGTGCTTCAAAACACTTCTGGTATTAACAATGTCATAGATTAAATCAGCTGGTCCTTTTTGGACCAGAGTTTAGACCCATTGCGAATCAAACAAGACTCCAAATAAAATTTTACTCCTGCAGCAATCTTTGTTTTGCTGATCTTGGTCAGAAATGATAGAAAATGAAAAGTCCAAAAACTTCGACGCTTCATAACAAGCTCTAGGAACTCATGTATCAGGTGAACGATAGTCTTTCTCCCTCGTTAGACTTATTTTACATGTTGTGGCTGACTTTTCGGTCCAAACGAACTCTGCAAACAAGTCACACAACTTGTCCCCCACAATGTCTAAATGGAGGGGCTATATCCTGTACTTAAAACTGAAGATTCAAAGCTGATGCACAAAGTTTTAATAAAAATAGATTTGAGGTTTGAAAAAATCTTTGGAACAAGTCAAATATTATGCTCTAAGGTAACAAAATAATTTACTGATGAATAAATTATTATTTTCCCAGTAAAACAAAAAAAAAAAATCATGTAAATTTTTATACTTCTTCTTTAACGAACCTCGTACTTATATTCACTACTTGCTGTAGAATTGAATAAAGAATATAATTCTTCTTTTACTTATGCTCTCTTTCAACATAACAAACTCGTCTGTACGTCTAGTTAAAAATATTCATCCATTTATCCAAACAGCCAACTGCCTTGCCACCCATCCATATGGTCTGTCGCTTTTCAGTCCATCGTCCGTCCACAGCCATCAATGTAATAAAATCGTGTGTTTAATTCATGAGTTTTAGCGAAACATGGTAACAAATGTTTCAATTTCAATGTAAAATGGATGAAAAAAAATGGAGCATAAAATACTCGTTTTACAGAAACTTTTATTATTCATTTACAAAACAGAAGAAGAATGAAAAAACAAAAAAAAAAAAAAGAAAATAAATATAAAAACACATTGACTGGATCAGTTTTAAGCTTTTTTCAGTTCCATTTATGATCCCACTTTGGATGATAAAAAGAAACTCTACCTGGGATTGTAAAATGAATTAAAAAACCACACACAAGATATAACGAGGCATGATGTTAAATCTTAAAAAAGGAAAACAACAAACTGTAACAGTAAACAGGACTCCCTTTAATAACAAAGAACAGGGAATTAATTAAACGCTTTATTCCTTCTGCATTCCCTTCTAAAGAGATTATTTGGTGTAAAGTGGCAGATTGTGGAATGCTAGGGGTACCATCTGTTCGGTTATTTTAGTGCCCAGTTACTTTTCCTATGATCTTTGGATTTTTGTTAGTGATATTATCCTCTCTAAGAGGTCAAAGCGCTTTCGTGCAGCTAATGTGGAAAGCGCAATTTTTTTGTTCCTTGCTTTTAACCACTTTTAATTCGGATTCACAGCAAGTAGTGCAACACTTTAAGACCTTTCTGCTTTTCTAGGCAATCTTAGCTTATTTCCGAACACAGTCACACATATATACATAATTAGTCATTACAACAATTAAGTCAGGATTACGACTTAACTTCTCACAGCACTTTTGTTGTGTGTGTTAATTTTTATATATGAGTGGCGAGACCTACAGTTTAAAGTCGACTTCGAACGACAGATTTTTGAGGAACATTTCATGGCAATTTCATTTATTCTCAGAATTTTTGCAAGAAATCTGCTGAGAGGAAGTTGCCGAAGAAATATTTTTTCATATTTTCGTGTTTGCTGTCTGACCTGGGGTTTGCTCCGCGGCCTCACGTCTTATAAGTCAACACACCATCTACTAGATTACGGCGACTTAATCACAATCATTACAAGGCTGACGGGTATACCAACAGAATACGACTAAATCGTCCTGCAACAATGTCAGACTGAGATACATACATACCTTAAAAATTGCAGACTTAAAGCGTCTGCCTTGATCGGAATATGGTTCTAGTGAATACCAAAGCAACCTAGTTTCTCACACTAGGTCGTAATCCGGACTGAAGGGTTGTAATGACCAATTACGTATGTATGTATGTATGTATGAATACCATAGCGACGCATCCAGTTGTTGACAAATAAATCGACAACTTTTTGTTCTTCATGGCATTTGAATACAACACGCCATTACGATAGAAACATAATGATTTCAGCAGTTGTTAACGGTAGATAAGTACATTACGCTTGTGTGTCTGAAACTGTTCTCATTTCGTCTACAATTTCTAGTACTGTAGATGCGAAATTTACGAGGGAAACCTGTAGATAATATATGTTGGACTCTGGCTACTGTAATAATGATTGAAATTAAGAAAAAATAAAATATTTTTAATCGTTCTCGTTCATCTTGATTCAAAGTGTTGCTTGTGATGGTCTTTGCAAGCAAGCAAGAAAGCAAACCACTCGCACAGCTCGCTCGTACTATGTGGCAATCTGACAATCTTTTATAAGATTTTCATTAATTATGTATCCTAAAAGAATATAAAATCATAATAATAATGCGCGTACAAAATATGTACAAAACGAAAACAGTTTTTTTTTCTGTTTTCAAGACAAAAATAAATTATGAGAAATAAATTAAATAAGAGGCAGAATGAAGGGAGACTAACTGGCTCGCTTGCTCGCAATAATAATAAATAATCCGACAAGAAATAGGCGCCTGTGCTAATGATGTTCAAGTCATTTCTGTAGTAAACTAAACTGCAACAAATAAATGCCTGTCGCTTAGAGTCGTCCGCATTATGATGATTGTAATTGTGATTTTTGATAAGATACCACCATCGAGTATTTCCATTCATTCATTCATTTATTAGTAGAAAACAGAGAAAAAAAAGGCCTGAACGCCCTTAATTGGTATTAATGAACGAGAAAGCCAGCCAGCCGGGCAATATGATGTAATATTGCATTTTCATAAGATTTAAGACGATAATTAAGAATGAGAGGAAAACTAAGAAAAAAAGACTTTGTGTTTTTTGTTTTATATTTGCGACATTTTTGTTTTGTTTTAAATTTTTTATTTTCAATTTATTTTTATTTTTATTAATATATTTGTTTTGTTTTTGCTTTTTTTTTAATGGATTTTGTCTTTTTTTTGTTTTATTGTTTGTTTTATTTAAAATTTAATTTATTGTTTTTATTTTAATTATTTGTTTTTGTTTATTTAGTTTGTAATAGGTTTTTGAAATTTATTTTAAAAGTCAATATTTTTTTTTAATTTGTTTTCAATTTTTTTTAATCATCATAACTAAACTACACTACAATACAATACAATACAATAGAAATACAATAGAATACAATACAATATTTAATTCATTACTGTTTCTTTTACTTTCATTCATTACTTACTTACTTTCTTTCTTACTTCCTTTCTTACTTATTTTCTTTATTAATAATAATAATAATAATAGAAATATTTAACTTATTATTTAATAATTATTTAATTTGTTTTACAATTACAATATTAAAGTAAAAAGACTAAAGAAATTTATTTTTAAACATACTTTTTGTTTTTTTAAATTTAAATCAATTTATTTTTAAACAATACATACCTAAAAAAACAAAAAAACTCATCATCAATGATGCCAATTCAACGAAAAAAATAAAATCGCTTTTAAATGAAATGAAAGGAAAATTACACCTGATGACAGTTTGAATTCTTTGATCCTTTTTTTCTTTCTTTTAAACTTAAACTAAAAAATTGTTGCACATTTTCTTATTTGTTTTGTTTTTTCATTTCATTTTCAAAATAATATTTATAATCCTCCTGTTTTATTTAAGTACCAATTCATTTCAATATTCCATTTGTTGTTGTTGTTGTTTCAGTTGCCATTTTCATTTTAAATCTTATTTTCCTTTTAACTACAATTTTGTCCAGAAAATCATCATGGGATTCCTGTCTCCTGATTCCTGTGAGTGTCTTTTGTCGCCAGGAGCATAATGTTTTTGTTAAGTGTTCTCAATATTCCTTAAAACCAATACAAATCCTTAGAGGACTCTTGAACTTGGGCTTCTAAACCTAAAAAATATATAAAAAATTGAAAAAACAACATATTTTACTAAATACAGTGTTGCATGAAATAATAGATACAAATGCTTTTTGAATGAAATTTTGAAAAGTAGAAATCGGTTTGCCTCTTAAATATGTCGCCAAGGAATAGGTTAGGTTTTGTTAAGCAAACTGGTTGGGTCCCAAAAGAGCACATAGTATATACAGTGAGCGTCAAAAGAAACTGTACACTAAACTCAACTTTTACTACTTAAGAAGAGTGCCCGAAAAAATTTGACAATATTTCGAAATTTATTGTATTTTTTTTTTTTTTTTTTGTTTCAATTTTAAACAATGAAACAATTTTAAATAAAAATAACGGTAATTTATTTTTTTAATGTACAGTTTCTTTTGACGCTCACTGTACATGAGTGTGAATAAGAAAGCTGAAATTCGTTAAGTGAAATCGGATGGATCTCTTGCTCTCTTATTTTTGCGTCTTTTCCTGATTTTAAACTAAAATTTCTTGCATTTTAATCGATCAATCATTAAATGATCAATCGATCAATTTTAATCACTCTACCCCACGTAGCCTCAAAAACCTATTCAGTTTTCCTATTTCAGGCTGGCCATTATTATCAGCAAAAGTATGTAAAGAAACAACTACGTTGTAATTACTGACTCTATGGACTATACTTCCATAATTGGTCATTATAACCCTTCAGTCAGGATTTTGGACCTAATTTCTCGCACTTCTTAAGTTATGTGCATTAATTTTATACATAAGCGATTTTATTAATTAATTAATTTTATACTGTAGGCCCCAGTTTAAAGTCGACTCCGAACGACAGATTTTTTGAGAAACTTTTCATGGCAATTTTATTTATTCTTAAAAATCTACTGAGGGGAAGTCCCTGAATAAATATTTTTTCATATTTCGTTTTGATATCTGACCTGAAGTTTGAGCAGTGGCTTTACGTCTAGTAAACTATCTACTAGACTGATTTAGAATCAAAATTCCTCGCATTTTAGGCGATAAATTTTAGTAACTCTACCCGAAGTAAAGGGTGATTTTTTAGCTATTATCTTTTTGGCAACACTGGTTTAAACAGCTCACGCACGTTTCGTGTTTTGTTTCACTGTCAAACATCTTCAGCTTGGTCTATAATTTAACCATGAATCGTCTTGCAAACGAACAACGCTTGCAAATCATTGAATTTTATTATCAAAATGCGTGCTCTGTTAAGGAAGTTCATCGCGCGCTTCTCCCATTTTATGGTCAGTTTAATCGACCCACTGAAGCGGAATTGTCGATTTTGGAGTGAAGATCAGCCAGAAGCATTGCAAAAGCTACCAATGCATCCAGAAAAAGTCACAGTTTGGTGCGGTTTGTGGGCTGGTGGCATCATTGGACCGTACTTCTTCAAAGATGCTGCGAATCGTAACGTGACTGTGAATGGTGAGCGCTACCGTCAGATGATATCCAACTTTTTTTTTGCTCAAAATGCAAGAGGTTGAATTGCATGACATGTGGTTTCAACGTGATGGTGCCACATGCCACACAGCACGCGTAAGAATAGACTTATTGAGAGGCGAATTCGGTGAACATTTTATTTCACTTTCGGGACCGGTCAATTGGCCGCCTAGATCGTGCGATTTAACGCCTTTAGAATATTTTTTGTGGGGCTATGTTAAAGCTCATATCTATACAGACAAGCCCGCTTCAATTGACGCATTGGAAGACAACATTGAAGCATTTATTCGTGAGATACCGGCCGAAATGTTGGAAAGAGTATGCCAAAATTGGACTAAGCGGATGGACCATTTGAGGCGCAGTCGCGGTCAACATTTGCATGAAATAATCTTCAAACATTAAATTATATGGACCGTACTATCGATTCAAATAAAGACTTCATGAATTTTTCTGAATTTAATATGTTTTTTTTTAATTTTACTATAGCTCCTAAAAAATCACCCCTTATATCAAACATCCTCAAAGCCATACTCAGTTCTCCTTTTTGTGGCTGGCCATTATTGGCAAACGTATTGAATGAAAATCATTAGAGTTTGCCAAGTAAACAATTGAGTCATAATAGCTGGGTCAACGGGTCAATGAGAACAGTATGTATGTACGCCACCATCCAAAAAGCATAAGACACAAAATAAGACCGACGAAGCATAATGGATGTTCTAGGAATACTACTACTCATCCGGCGCTGTTTGGATTCATGGCTAGATATATATTGCGCAGACCTTATGCGTCTATTTTCGGTCAATTTATATTAAGCATTACGTATAAACTCTAAACTCTTTCAACACTATGCATAAAAAACCCGTAGCATAACAACTCTGAATGGACTTTTTATTGTAAAAAGACCAACATTTGGTTCATTTCTGGATATTTTTCTAATCAAACTTGTAGTCTTTACAACTGACTACGTTTTAGTGCCTACGTTTTGGTTCTATAAATTAATGTTTCGTAGCAACAAGATTTTCTGAACATCAAAAACGTATTTTTATTAAAGACTTTCTCCAGCCCTGGTTGCTAAAGTTGGGTGGTTGGGTTGGTGGCCTGTATTTAAAATTAAAATTCAAATGTGGTCTAGAAAGTCGTGCTTATTAAAAACGTATGTATGTACGTTTTGCAACCTGCAATAACACAAGGGTCACTTGGTAGCAACAAAAGGTTACCATGACTATTGTCATTGACAATATACAGACATATGTACATACAAACAACCCACACTTACATACAACCGCATATTCAGCGCCAGTAATAATAAAAAAGAAAATAAATGAAAATGAAAGGAAAGGCAAACAAAAGCAATAAAAAAAACTTACCAGCCATTGTGGGGTAACTGGAATACGCAGCAGCACTTTCTAACGCATGGGCGGTCTGTTGGTCATGATGCAGTCTGCAGTTAAAAGAAACAAAAAATGAAAAAGAAAAAGAATAACAACAGCAACAGCAAAAATTAATGACAAAAAAAAAACTCAGATAACAAGATACTCCAATAGCTACTACCGGGGAAAGAAAAAAAAGAAATCAGAAAACAAAAATGTTAAATTACCTTGAACTGTGACCATACTGTTGGGGCAAGCGTAAAAGGCTACCATATTGAGCCATATTATGATGATAGGCATGAGCATGGGCCGCATGGGCATGGGCTGCATGTGCATAGGTGCCATAGTGAGCCGCTGCATGTGGTACCCAAGGATCTGTAGCATAACCACCATCAGACGAATATAAATCGCTCATCTTGATCAATAAAATTAAATGAAATGAAATGATTTTTTTCTTATTCATTAATTATCTTACAATACAATTTGTAAAGCGTTCACACTTGCAATGTTTTCTTACCTGCGGATGTGTTGTGGCCGTTACAGGATGCACGTAATTGCTGTTCCAAAACGAAGGTGGGAAGTTGCGTGTAGACATTGGTGTGGTGGCTTCTTTAAAACGCAAACGCAAAATATTGAAAACAAATTTAATTAAAATGTTTAAAATAAAATTAATTACAAATAAAATGAGTCATCAAAATAATCTTCAGCTTTTGCCCGTTGCAATGTTGTTAATGGAGACGCTGAATAATGCCTGATTAAGTACTAATGCCTTGTAACAGTTGTAGCGTAAATGTTATGGTTTATTGCAAACAAAAATGGCACAATCTGCCAACAAGTTTCCCCATTTTTTCCCTTAACACTCCAACTAAGTATTTAAACGACCGACCAACCAACCAACCAACCAACCAGCCATGCACGGCAAGCAACACAATGGACCAGAACATGATCACAAATTGTGTGTATTTTAATGAAAATTTGCCAACAACATGTGAAAAGTGTGCCTTCACTAACGAGTACTTAAGAATTTCACGTTTAAGCGAAAACCAAAAAGAAATGGGGGAAAAGCGTACAAGAAGAAGACACAAAAAAAAACTGTAACTTTATTTGTATCGAAATCATTGAAAAGAGATGAAATTCAGAACTCAGCTGAAATGCATTTGGAAAACAGTGTGCAGTGCATTAAAGGAATGCATTTAAGGGCATACAAATACAGTCGTTCCTCCACACACCGTAGTGTTTTTAATATTTTTCTCTTCTTTCTTTTTTCCGTGTGCAATTTTTAATGTATTCAAACTCATGTGCCTTGTTGTTGTTGTTGTTGCAGTATGTCATACATACGTGCAGTACCTATACTTGAGCATCACCAACAATATGATGATGATGATGCTGATGCTGATGATGATCCAAAATTGATGACAACATTCCTTAACTTGTTTTCTTCATATTGAAATTTCCATGCTGCTGTTGCTTATGTTTATGCATGTTCTTCATTCTGTTTCTGTTGCAGTATCTTTTCAATGTTCAATCTCCTCTCCCCTATAACAGTCGTCATCATCATATTACTCCTTCATCACTTCAAACATTCAAACGTTTTGTCATTTTTCTCGAGTTCTCGAGTTGACTAACAAGAGTTTTTCAATGCGGCACGATTCTTGAATTTTAAATCGCGAATCGAAAAATACAAACGACAACACCAACCAACCAACAACAAAAAAATCAAATTCAAGTATTTTGATCGTTGTCGTTGTTGCTATTGTTGCTATTGTTGTTATTGTTGTGTTATTTCTTTATAATTCAGATGCGTTGATGCAATTCTTTTGTGCTGAAAATATACCGCCTTTGGCTTTGTAAAAAGAAACAGGGCACGCACATTTAAATACTTTCCAAAAAAAGGACGATAATTAAATATTTAGAAGCGTTTAGCATAAGAAGGTCTTTGTTTCATTCCTTTTTTTGTTCCCTTAAGTAACAAACATATCTTATATTCTTATTTTTCATTTACTTGGTTCTCGTTTTAGTTGCAATAATCAAGTTAGTCGCCGTAGTCTAGTACCGGGTTCGAGCTCCAGGCCAGACATCAAAACGAAATATGAAAAAAAAAATATTTCTTCGGCGACTTCCTCTCAGCAGTTTTCTGGCAAAACTCTGAGAGTAAATAAACATGCCACTGTAGGTCCCGCCAGTCAAGTATAAAAATTAAGGCACACGACATGAGTGGTGTGAGAAGCTAGGCCGTAATCCTGACTGAAGGGTTGTAATGGCGAATTATGTATGTACGTAATCAAGTTCTTTCCAGCTAAGTAGTTGAAGGATCCACTACAGCAAGGCCTAAAATATCGCCTGCCATTGCTTCGAAACAACTGTCCTCTGTGGAAATGTAAGTAACTTTGCTACAGAAATCCCGAATTCTCAAGAACTGCATTGCTTACCTTCCTATGATGATATTGTAATCGATAGTATTTCTATTAGTCTCTCTGTGGGTCAAAGGTCAAGAGTGGATGTTACAAATGTTTGTTGTTACTATCCTTAGGTAAAGAGGCAGGTTGAAGGAGAGGAGACCAAACAAGAGTTCGAGCCTAGCGGCATACATAAAAGCCATCAGTAGGCTTGTTTTGCGCATTACTATAGGACATCTCTATCTTGTAAGAACTTCCTTAACTTTTTCCTATTCATTCCTCTGACCCCAAATTTATGTCTTGTATAGTATCATCCCCAAAATATTGAAATCTCGAGATTACAGATGCTGGAAAATAATCAATAAAACCTGTTCCATAGTTTCAGTTTCTTCATCACATGCCTTGCATACATTATCTTTCACCACGTCAATACGTAGCATATGTTCATTGAAGGAAGTGTTCTGTGAGTATACTCCTTAGTACTCGCAGTTATGTATATACTATGTTCAGACATGCACTTTTATTTAGCCAATATTCGGTTATTTGAGTACAATATTCTAAGTGTTCAGATATAATATAAGCAATATTCATTTGACAACAACATTGTGGTTTTTTTTTTGTCGTTGTTGACATTTAAATTGTCAAATATCAACAGAAAGTGTTTGGAAAACTGTAATATGCTGACTGAACGTACTTATGACAGTGCTATATTTTAAATTTTAATCAATATTATAACAATTTGCGTATTTATTGCGCAATAATTAATTGAAATTTTATATGAAATATTGACCTCAATAATGGCGTTTATTGCGATTTACGCAGTAAGAGTGCATATATGAACATAGTAATACAGTCCCTAATCGGGATTGACTGTGCCAGTCTCCACCCACTTTCTTAGCTTGGTATTTAATGCACTAAAAGTTATGGTGTGTAATACTCAGGCTCTATTAGTCAGAACTTTGGCTTTCTCATTACCGATTACTCCTTGAAAACTAAATACCCACTTATAAAGTACCGTTTCAAGCCTAGAGTAATTGTTAACCGCCTTTTTACATTCCTATATAGTTCTTGATCTCCTATTCCTGAATGTTACTCTCATTTGACAATCAGTGAAGATATTTAGATTCCCACATGTAAAGTTTACATATATTGCCTTATCGCACGTACCTGCGCTTGAAAGACCATATTATGGGCCGGTAGCCGGAGGCATAGTTAGGTTTATATAGAGGTCCCATGCTTACAATCATTCGTGTAATAATAAGCCCTCAGGAGCATGTTGAAGAGCAAAAGCAACAGAAAAAAACCTGTGTAAAACGGAAAGCCATGTTGCCAAGATAGGGAGATAGACTCGAAAGCTAAAAAACTTATTGTTTTGAATGTTTTGCTTTAAAAATCTTTCTTTTCAACAAATTCTGGATAAAATATTTGAAATTCTTGTAAATATTTTGTCCTTTAAAGTTGCTTTTTGGTGAAGCTGGAGTTTTAAAATTTCTATTAAAATTCGATGTAAATTAATTTAAACGATTTTTATGATCGTCTTAATGACGTTGTTACTTGCCACATCATTACCAGCTATTTACGGGCAATTATTGAAATTTTATTGCTTTTTTTTTGTGTCTCACCGCAAGCTCACTGCTGCAAATGCTAATGGGTAACGGTGACGGAGGTGTTGACAAAATTTAAATTTAAAAACGTTTTTTTTCTTTTTTTTTGTTAAAGAAAAGAAAATGTTTTGTTTGTATGTATATACAGACGTAGATTTAAATTATTTTCTTTTCTTTTTTTTTGTGATTTTTTCTATTTCATTTCATTGGCATTTGGTTGTAAAATGTCGACGGAATGCTAAACACTTGCCAGTTGCTCTGTTCATATGCCAATGGCGAATACCATCACATGCCACTTGGATTCATGGCGGTTTTTAAATGCAATTCATTATTATTCAATTAGCCAAGCGTACGTACACGGGAGCTATTTTACTGATATTCAAAAGGCAAAAAACAAATTCAAATTCGAACACAAATCGAAAGTACAGAATACAACAAGATTTCATTTAAAAATGATCAAAATCTTTAGATTTTATGCGTCTAAAAATAATAACAAAATTTTGAAATAAATTTGTTCAACGTGTAACAACTAACAACTACAACAACGTACCTTTATTGTCAGATTTTTTATTTTTTTTTTATTTCACTTTTATACTCTGGGCCACTAAGGCACATTTAGTCGGTCCGTCCGTCCCTCTTTGCATTGCAAATAAAACGTTCCTACGTTACTTTCATTTAGACAAACATACATACGTACATATGTATTGCATTTCGTACGTACGTACATACATTCTTAGAAATATTTGTGCAGTTGCAGTTTTACTTGTGCAGTGCGTCGAACAAGTTTCGAATTGAAAAGAAAACAATTTAATTAGATGCCGCTCTTAAGATATTCTAAAAAAAAAAATTCAAATTCTTTGTCCATTTTTTGTTTGTTTTTCGTTTTATTATGTATACGAGTGCAGTACAGACAGAAAACATGCCTTTCTTTCTATTTTTATAACCACACACACACACACGGCAGTTGTTAAGAAAATTCAATTGAATTGATTTCATTGGGCCAAATGATATCGAAAGAATTCTTATATTTTTTTTCTTTCAGTTCTGTTTCTCTTTTTCTGGTTTTCTAAAATGAAATTGAATGTGTAAATTTAAAAGGACATTTTTGTCAAGCCAAACAACAAACACCCGTTCAAGAATTTATTACAAAAGTGATGCCAATAATAGACATGTTCTGCCTAACCAAGGTGGTCTTTTCTTCTCTTTGGCCTTTAATAATCTATGTTTTTAAGATCATTTTAAGATATTTATCGTATTTAGGAGGCATGCGATAATCTTTAACAGGGCTAATGACCTTCTCTTATTGTTGTAAAGGTTTAAACGAATCAGCAGGTGGTGCTTCTTTAAGGCTGAATTAAATTGTCATTAATACTACAGTGGAACGACAGTAGATTATAATGGCAGGGGCAGTACAGTAGTACTTAAGTCGTACAACTTAATAAGCAAAAGTACTCCATTGCTATTTCTATTGTTAAATCTAGATACTGGTGTTTTGCTTTTATATTGTTTAACATATAATTTATAAACAAAAGCTATACTGTTTGCAAATTATCGTACTGCTTAATAGTAACAACAAACACCAGCAAAAAAAAAAGATAAATAAGTAAACAAATATACAACAACAAACACCAGCAAAAAAATCGAAAACAAGTAAACAAATATATGTCAACAACAATACAATAATAAAGGTAAACAAAAATCTTTACATTTGTAGAGATTCCGAAAAGGCGAAGTCACGAACATTCCTCTTCAAGAACATTCATCATACTGTTTACCCTGCGATATAAAAGCAAGGCAAATCAGGCAACGGAGTTAGTAAAAGTTCAGTGAGCCCTGTGTGAACAAGCGGTGCGTTTAATGAGAATAATCGTGGTTTGAAGATCTCCGTTACAAAGATCTGTCGCATAATTGTCTAGTAATTGTTATTGTTTATGCAAGGGATGTAAACAGAGGAATAGCAAAGAAAGCAATTGTTGTTGTTTACATTAAGTTGTGAACAACGCACAGAATTGCGCAAATAATAAAGAATTTTAATTAAAACTAAACATGGATTTATTTTTATTTTATTTGCAATATCCGAGCTCATGTTTTAAATGTTTTCAAAATGTAAAAACATAATGCTATATTGCTCAGCGTCTGTGGTAGACGACAAGGTGGCTCTAAACAAGACACACCGTGGAAATGTTTCTGAAAAGTTTAATCCTAAGGAATATTTTCACCTACCGGCCACTGGTATATAGTTCAGGCTGAACTAAGAGCCATTATTCACATTTCGGGATTAATTTTAATGAAAGAAACTAATCTACTACTTATGGCTCTAGAAATTTAGCTTTATTGGCATACTGGACTAAACAAATTTAAGGAGAAAACAATTGAAACTGGGGCTTACAAGCATCTCTGTTTCTGAATCTATCCTCACGAGTCACTGGGTAGACTATGCGGAGAGATTTCTCTTGCCTGCTAAGAACTTCTGTAAAGAGGAGAAGAGTATAGTCCACTTTATATGGCAATATTCGTCTTTAGTTTAAAGCTCTTTCGTTTCTAAACATCAAATCAATTACTAGATTCATTTCGGGTTACTGTTCACTTTGGTCGAAGGGAGTCCTGCTTTAAAGCGAACGGATGTGCTGACGATCAAGAATGGTTTATCTGGACATCTTAATTGGGTCTCAGACATAGCTTCCTTTATCAAAAGTACCATTTATTTAACAAAAGGTTATCATTTACAGGGGGCGTTGCACCTCTCTAAACACTTATGTACTCAAGACTACTGCCAATTCACCAGCAGGCTTTAAGATTAATTTTTCAAACAAAATTTTGTTCAGCAATGAATCAAATTTTTCACACGATGGTCGTAGAAAATGCTTTGCATCGAGAAAAAGTAACTGGTTGCTGTACTTTAACGGCTGAAGGTGTTATAGATCCGTACTCTTTTCGAAAATGTCCCTTGAAGTACCATGACTCTCAATTCAGAGTCAAGACTAGACAATTCTTCAGCAATGAATCAAATTTTTCACTTTGCATCGAGAAAAAGTAACTGGTTTCTGTACTTTAATGCCTGAAGGTGTTATGAAGTCGTACATTTATCAAAAAAGTCCCTAAAAGAACCATTACTATCAATTCAGAGCGCTGTATTCGTATGAAACCTGTATTTATTGGGTCTATTAAAGATTATAAAATATGAACTACTCACACAATACGACAAATTTTGGCTTTATTGCATGAAAAGTTTCCAGAAAATGTAATTTCAGATTTTAGCGACGTGAATTCGGAACTAGGGTCATATGATTTGATGGTGGTATACTTTTTTGTGAGGTTACGCCGAAGACAAAGTCGACGCAGAGAATTCCTTAACATTAGACTCTAATTAGAGAGTTTGAAATCCAAAATTCATGAAGTTACAACCAAAATACCAAGAAAAATGTATGAAAATTGTCATTTATTTTATCGATGTTCTACTGTATTTCGTTTTTAATTTGCGGTCACAGATAATTTCTGGTGATAACATTTACTAAAGCAAAGACAAACATTCGTTTTAAACTGTTATAAGCTGCCACTGGCAGAGTGTACCTCTAGGAGCCTGGTTCTTGGCTGTATACATGTACGTGCGAGTGTGTATTTATAAGTGTGGGTGTTCCTTGAGCACTACGAAGTAATGGAAACCGCAATAAGGCACGTTTACATGATTTTCGGTTGTAATTAAAAATGTTAACGTTGTGTGCGTGACAATCATATGGATTTCAGATATTTAAGAAATTCTTCTTTATCGTTTTCTCTGTTCTCTGTTCTCCGTTTTTTTTTTGTTTTCTTTTTTTAATGAAAATTCTTTAACATTATTTCGGCACAATAAAATTTCACATTCAAGCGTAAATATTAAATGAAAACGTTTTAATTTAAATGATTATCATCGGCGTGTTGAAGATTATTAAAACCCAAGAGAGAGAAAAAGAAAAACAAATTTTATCTGCGAATCATTTGTCTTAAAGAGCATCCACATGACATTTACGGCTGTTTTGATTTAAAAACCCAACAACAGCATAATAAAATTTCATTTGAATTAAAACCAAATAAAAGAGGGATTCATTAATTAATTAATTCATTCGTTCATTCGTTCGTTCGTTCATTCGTTCATTTTTATTTGATCGTTTAAACACCCTGTTCATTAAGATGTCTTTTGACAGTGTGACAGATGCAACATTAGGTGCTCATGTTAAGTGTCATGTTGACACTTTTTCTTTGAATTACAACAACAACAACAACAACACTGAATAATTATATTTATATCACACACACATACTCCTCAGCACTAACTGGAGAGGCGCTGTGTTGTTAATGAGTAAATGATTTGAGTAATTTATTTTTCTCATTTTTTATACAACTTTTTTCACGCCAAAACGGCTTAAAAGATACGCAAGTGACATTTACATGACAGCTAAAAACCGTTTGATCTTGCCACAGCCATACTACATTATAATTATTAATCAGGCCTTCATTAGATATAATTCTTATATGTATTTAAGAAGGAATAGGTGGGGGCTATAAAGGATTAATTAACTTACCTTTGCTTTCCTTATTGTTGAAATTGAGGGCCCTTGAAAAATGTTCATCCACAACACTGGCTGTATCACCGGAATAATTTGTAAAGACGACGCAGGTGGCTGATAAATATTGTGCTCTCCCTTGGCCAGCATTTATGCTTGAATTATCCAGCGGTAAATCCTTGGCCTGGGCCGCAGCCCCCTGATGCATTGAATGGTGGCGCGGAGAATCAGGACCCGAGGAGCATGACGACTCATTGTGATGATGAGCACCCACTAGACGTGCTTTAAGTAGAAACCAGAAAAAAATAGGAACAATTAGACAACAATACAATTCTTATTAATTTTTCTGATGAAAAAAAATCAGAAAAAAAACTCTCAGTTTTCATTAATAATACTACGAGTTTTGCTTCTTTAAAAAAAAAAACATTTTTTTGTAAGTTTATTATCTATGTTGCTGTAGTTGTTGTTGTTTTAGTTATTGCCACTGCTACTGTTGCTGTTGCTGCCGATTGCTTTTTTTTTGTATGTTTTGTATCATAAAAGAATTTGTTTGGAATGTGTACAGGAATGCCACTGCTACATACTTTTGTAGCATTGGCAACTTAAGCACACTCACTGATATACACTGATACATACGCTTATAAATCTATGTATGTATGCATGTATATAATTTACTCACTTACTTACACACAAACGCAGCGGTATCAGTGGCAGCAACAATAAATGTCGTTCAGTCGTTCATTTGTTGCCGAACAATCTAAAAAATTTGCAAATTAATTAGTAACGCGCGCGTTCGTGCGAAGGAGTTAAATAAATGGATATAATAAGTAGCAATAACAACAGCAGCACCAACAACATCAACCATATTACTGCCAATAGTAGTAGCAGAAACAACAACAACAACAATTGAAAAACAACATTATTAGCTACAAATTACAAACAATGATGACAACGCATTTTGCAAAAACAAAAAACGTCTCATAATTCATAAGGCATTTATGAATGCAGCATAACTACTGCAGTCTAATAGACAGATAAGCACACCGACTTTTGCAGTTGTAAAGAGTGGAAAAGTTTTTCATTTTTATTGTTTCACTGTCAACTAAAATTCGAACAAATTATTCCCTTAAATCCGTATCTGGTTACGAGAATGTGTCAATAACTTCGTTATTTTTTGAATATCCTTTAAGAACCAGGCACAATCTTCTTCGGATTCTTTATGCAGTCCACTCTATGGCGTTATTTGTAACATTTTTGCCGTCTGTAGGCTATTTTTCACATTTTATTTCGTTATCCATAGAGACCAGTATTTAAGCCTGATGTTTGCGATAATATTTGATCAGAAAATGCGCAGAAGTCTTCAAAAGTTAGGATTACAATTTTATATCATATCATTGCCCGCATAATTTCAAGTTTCACAGCTGTGTAGGAGCGTAGATTTTAAATTTCTGTTAAAAAATGTTCAATTTTCAAACGATTTTTTAAACACAACTAAAGCGATCAGCGCGATTGCGATTCCACAAGAGGTGAACAGTTTCCTCCTATTGCTCGTCTTTGTAGCTTCTGCTAAGACCAAAGCATCTCGGGTGAGTACCTCCAACAACTATGCAAAGCATGCTTTGCAGTTTGAGTAGAATTTCCGTGCATCCATCATCTTGCTTGGTCAGAATTGCTGCCTAATCTTGCCTATATCCAAAGCCATCTAAACAGCATTAAAACACGTTCGATGGTTGTACCTTATCTGGGCAATATATCATTTCTGGAGTTTCCCGGACCGGCACCCATGTGATGGGAAAAGTCTGTAGGTCTTTATTTAGGAATTAGTGCCCTGACAAACGCATAGTTATCAGAAAGATTAGTAAAATCTTTTCCAGAAATATTACCTTCATTTTCACCTGGAAGAAGGCTGCATTGATCTTCATTGAGTGACCATTAATTGCGAGACTCGAAAAAATACCTCCTTCAAAATCTACATCCAGATTTAAACCATGCCTGCAAATTTGTATGTGCTTCAAATCATTTTCCCATTCCCCCCTATCAGGACGTTTTGAATTTCCTCAAGAAGTCTTATTGTGGTCTTGTGAAATTTATATTCCTGCAGATTTCTAATTCCTTTAGGATTCTTGAGTGACCGATATTCGATCCCTAGTATTGTCTAGTCGTCAATAGACACTGAGTCTAGTACAACTTGCGCAAGGATGAGTAAAATTATCAACAGCGACAATGTTGAAGTGATAAGCAGTGCCCCAATAATAATAATGCTGGTTGAACTTTTCATGCGTCTAATCAACTCCATATTAGCTCTTCTGCTAACAGATTCCCATTTTTGGTTTGACTACTCATCTATGAATCATATATACTCTTCCAAAATAATCTCTGCCAAAAACCGCTAGGGATTTTTTAAGGCCAAAGAAAATAACCGAAAAATAAAACCACTAAGTGGGCAACATGAAACACTAAGCATTTGTATTTCATCTATGATAACATTTAACTTTTTTAAAATTCTTCTACTATGTCTGTGCGTGCGTGAGTATGAAACTGTTTTTTTAAGTTTCAAATGTTCATCTGCTACTTTGCTTACAACATATTCCCGCATATTATTAACTGGCTAGCTTGGCTGTTGGTTATCCATTGTTTTTTCTGTGGTTAAATCGTTTAAATAAAATTTAAAAAAACAGATGAAAATGAAGAAGAAAAAAATGGAAAAAAAGAAGAGAGAAAAAAATCATTTATGGCCACTTGTTGTCAGAAATGCTAAACATTTAGATGGACTTCGACACCCATATTAAACAAAACGACATTCCAAGCATTTCAAACGAGTACTGCCTGCTGTTACTCTTCAACCTTCTACTGCTGCCGTAGCCCGCAGACGAATAGACAGTTTGCAGCCATTATGTGTGAATGTGAGTTTGTGTGCGTGTATGAGATGTTTAAATCCGATGCGTAAAATTGAATTGTTTTGAACGTGTGGGCCAGCGAGTTTGTTGTGATTGACTTGAAAACTGATTTACAGAAGCAAAAAACAAAAGAATGAAAAATTAAATCATATTTCATGAATTGTAATTAGAATGCACAAAAGTGATTTGCCAAATTTTACTCTCAGATATAACCCCTCCAAAAACTCCTAACGTCCTCTAATTGCATGATCCTGGTGACCAAAACGTAAAATTACTCTCTGAAAACTTCTCACACAACAAAGTTGTGTGGCTCATATTGTTGAAACAGCCAAAAATGCCAGTCTTCTTTCAAAAACTTGTAAATCATCGACTAAAAAATGTAAGTCATCGACCAAAAATGCAAGTCATCGTCCAAAGAATGTCAGTCATCGACCAAAAATGCCAGTCTTCTACCAAAAAAAAATGCCAGTCAGCGACTAAAAACTGCAAGTCATCGACCAAAGAATGACAGTCTGACCAAAAATTACAGTCATCGATCAAAAAAAAATGCCAGTCTTGGAACAAAAAGTGCAAGTCATCGACTAAAAATGCCAGTCATAGACCAAAAATTGCCAGTCATCGACCAAAAACTTGCAAGTCATCGACTAAAAACTGCAAGTCATCGACCAAAAAAATGCCACTCATCGGTCAAAAAAAATGCAAGTCACCGACCAAAAAATGCAAGTCATCGATCAAAAACGTGCAAGTCATCGTCCAAAAAAAGATGCAAGTCATCGACCAAAAAATGCCAGTCATCGACTAAAAACTGCAAGTCATCGTTCAAAAACTTACAAGTCATCGACCAAAAAAATGCCAGTCATCGGTAAAAAAAATGCAAGTCATCGTCCAAAAAATGCAGGTCATCGATCAAAAACATGCAAGTCATCGTCTAAAAAAATGTCAATCATCGACCAAAAAATGCCAGTCAGCTACCGAAAACTTGCAAGTCATCGACATAAAAAATGCAAATCATCATCCAAAAAAATGCCAGTCATCGACCAAAAAATGCCAGTCAGCTACCAAAAACATGCAAGTCATCGTCCAAAAAAATGCCAGTCATCGACCAAAAAAATGCCAGTCATTGACATAAAAATGCAAGTCATCGTCCAAAAAAAATTCCAGTCATCGACCAAAAAATGCCAGTCACCGACCTATAAAAATGCAAGTCACCAACCAAAGAAATCCAACTTTCCAAAAATACGATATTTTGTTGGATGTATATATATAAATGCACATTAACTCAATGAGAATTATTAAAATTTTTAAGTTTATTTTTACTTTGACTGAACAATTAACTTCGTTGCCTATATCTCTAGCCCCAAGTATCGCCCGACAATAAGCAAATCTGTTTTGGAATCGTTGATACCATGGCTATCCAGGCCACTGGGTCCATTTTGCCCACAGGTCCATTTTTAACCGATTTTGACCGATTTATATAGAGCACTTTTTTTTTGACAAAATTTGGCTTCGTCGCCTACATCTCCGGTCCCAATTAACGCCCGAAAGTAAGGAAACCTGTTTTGGAATCGTTGATACAATGGCTATCCTGCGTACTAGGTCGATTTTGACCGATTTGTATACATATATTATATGTATATGTATATATAGTATATTATATGTATATATTTTAATGTTGCTAATTTAAAAAAAAAATTGTTTGCTTCGTGGCCTACATCTCCAATTCCAAGTAGTGCCCGATCGTAACAAACTGTTTTGGACCCAAACTAGCTCCGATTATCCTATAATGAATTTATAATTACGTATATGTACTGTTTATATGTCAAGTAAAGGATAAACGTATTTAAAAAAGCTCTTGCTTAATCCATTTTTTTTGTCGTCAATTGAGCTTATCTACCATTTCTATTCTTTCTGTAACTTAACACTACTACCTCTAAAATATTTTAACATAATAATTGAGGCTTTTAAAGTCCTTTTTAATCACTTGGCCAAAGAAACTTTGCGTTACTTTAGTGAAAGTCCCCCCGTGCATTTTCGATATCCTTTATAAATTTTCATCTGATTGCATTAAATAAACTCCAATGTATGTACATATATGTTAATGAATATTTTACCTACCTTCTGCATCATTGCGTGGTAATGAACCCAGATCCTCTTCTTTGGTATGTGTTCGACTGTGTAGATTATTGCCAATACTGCTGCCCATAAGACTTGCCCCCGCACTGCCATGCACTGCACCCGTAACATTTGTGCCAATAACACCGCCGCTAGGACCTCCTCCACCACCACCACCACCTCCTCCGCCGCCACTACTACCACTACTGCCCGCACTCAGGGGTAAATTTGCACTTAAACTAGAGGAAGATGAAGCCTGATTTGCTGTTTGTGCTGCAGCTGCAACAACAGCCGCCGCTGTATTGTGGGCCGCTGCGACAGCAGCTGCCGCCGCATTGGCACTCACCGATGGCGGTAAGATGGGACTGCAGGGTGAATGTGAACTGCCCGATGCACTGGACGAGGCCAATTGTACACCAGATGATGAATACAAATCCTGATTAAACTGTAAAGATTCAAATGCAAAAAACAAAAAAATGGAAAATCATGAGTAAATTTTGTTAAATTTTTATTCGAATTTTATCAGTTAAATGGTTCATTAGCACTTTGCCTTGGCTATGGAAATTTTGAAATAAAAAAATGCCTTTTAAAGTTAATTGCATGTGACATTTCAGCTAATTTATGAAAATGGAAAACAATATCGGCAAAAGTTATACAACAACAACAATAATAATAATAAAAACAAAGTGTCACATTATTATAATTTATAACTCAAAAAAGAAAAAAATAAAGGCAGTTTAACAGACACCCGCGCTAATGCCAGAGCTATTGAAATTGTATTTTTGGTTTGAAAATGTATTTGAAATAGAAACAAATATTTAGGGACACAGAGAGAGAGGGAGAGATTGATGATATGCACGTACAATGACATTCAAAACAAAAATTAAAGGGTCGTAGCTTTTAAATGTTGGCTGTTTTGGAGTAGGGGTTGAGGTCATGTTTACTAAGGAATAATTTTTATTTTTGTTTGTATGCATGCATGCATGTATTTGTTAGATAAAAACCTCAAATAGCGTATAAACATGCTGTTGCTGATGATGATGATGGTGACGATTTTATTATTTAAAATTTTAATACCATAAGACATGCATTTACGTTTGCCATTGCCGTTAAACAGTTTCCAAATTTATGGTTTTCATTTTCATTTTTTGGTATTTTTCTTACACGAACAGAAGAAGAATTCCTTCGATTAATTTGTGCATGACATTTAAAGCATCATATTGTCATCCCCCTTTTCCCCCCATAAAACATGTTGGTGTTACTAAATATAACACCTTTGCCGTTGGAACATCTCATATTGCCTGGCTAAGTGGCAAAGTAATAATAATAATGGGTTAACCCATTATGATTATAATTGCCTTTACATTGTATGCCCACTTACAAGACATTCCAATAATTTCGATTTTATTGTTTCCACTCAACATATATGCATGCATGCATGGATGTACATATGGATTCTTGTGACACGTAAATTATTGATTTATGATTAAAGGTTTCTTCCTTCCATTTTTAGTTTCTTTCACGTACAATTAAATGACATTTGGCTGGTAGTCTGAGTGTTTACTTTTGGGATTCACTAATCGTTGTTATCGATATATTAAAATGAGAAAAAGATTTCATTTGAACGCTGTGACCCTAATGTGTATTTCGGATGATGTTGTAAATTATAAAATTCTCGAATGTTTCTTCTTTTCATTTGGTTTTTAGATTTAGAAAATAATTTCAAAAATCTTATTATCACGTGCCTGCTGACTCTATTCTAAGATGCCTGTTTCTCTTCATTATAAGAGCTGGAAATGTAAAGTCATTCTCCATAAGATAATAAAGTTATTCTAAGAAGAATTATAAGAAGATGAATTACTCGTTAATATAATAATTTTTAGTAGCAACTCATTAAAGAAACTCTTTTAAACTTTTCTAAAGTTTTTCTTTAAACATTTTAATTAAGACTTATTCTTTAGCCTTGAATAGTTACGCTAAATTTAATATTTTAATTAAGAGTTCAACGAAATAAAGAGTTCAAATTAAGTGTACTTATTCTTCGTCCAATTGGAGATTAGTTTCGATTCTCTGAAGAAAAAAACGTTTAATATTCAAAGACTTTTTCAAAGTACTTGCAAAATTTTAGAAAAACAACCCATTCAAAAGATTCTCAATACTATGGACTACGAAATTTCTTTTAAAAACGATAAAAAACAAGTAAAGGGTTATCCATATTTCGGTTTCGAAATCAAACACGCTCTGATTTTTTTCATCACAATACAAAGACCTTGCCTGTTTGTACCTCTGGATTGATACCAGCAGTCGATCCTTTTAAGATAGTTTTCGGATGACTTTCGCATACTTCGTGCTGTATCTCGGCGATAAGATAACGAATATTATTTTCTAAGTGCTCTAACATTGGAGGATTATCTCCGTAAACAGGTTTTTTTTAAAGTAGCCTAAAATAAAAGGCAGGATCTTGGTGGCCAATTGTCAACACCAAAACCTGAAATTACTCTTTCTGGTAGCTTCGCATGCAATAAATCCAAAATTATGTCGCATTAGTTCATAATCTTCAGTTGCAACCAAAAAAAAAACCGCAGTTATCATACAGCCATAGGGCACTGAATTGGCGATAACTGCTCTTTCATTATCATTGACAACTCCAGACCATACTGTGTATCAAACTAGTAATTTTTCGGGATGCCAGCGCTTTTTCATAATCACTTCTATGTCCTCCGACCCTCTATATGCAATATTTTTGGTTTTTTGATGCAATCATGAAGTCGCCGTGGTCTAGTAGGTAGAGTGTTGGCTTATTAGAAGGAAGGCCCGAGTTCGAATCCCAGGTCAGACATCAAAAACGAAATATGAAAAAAAAATATTTCTTCGGCGACTTCCTCTCAGCAGATTTCTGGCAAAAACTCTGAGAGTAAAAATTGCCATGAAAAGCTTCTCAAAAAATCTGTCGTTCGAAGTCGACGTTAAACTGTAGATCCCGACACTCATGTATAAAATTAACGCACACAACATGAATGGTGTTGAGAAGCTACGCCGTAATGGCCAATTATGTTATGTTATGATGCAATCACCCAGTGATAAATGAGATTCATCGCTGAAGAAAATTGTATTCGATAAATCAGCATTGACAGCCTATTGCTCTATCACCCAATCAGCGTGTCTTCGGTGTTGTGAATGGTCAACCGACTTTATTTGCTGCCTGAGTTATATATAATGATACATTTAAATGAGCATCGTTTACAAAAATATTTCATATGGTAACCTTGTTTTTACAGAACAATTGTTCGAATTGTTTTGGAACAAACTCTCAAAAAACTGAACTTGTTTCGGAACAAAATGCTTGTTGGGTGAATCCAGCTTTAGGGCCATTATTACGACTTGCCGTTAAAGTTGGGTTTAGTTAAAGGTAACTTTAGCTAAAGTCACCTTTAACTTCTTTTCGTTATTACAACGCTTAGGGCCATTATTACAACTTGTCGTTAACTAATGGGTGGATTTTAAGGGGCATATCAATTGTTTGCTTATTATTATAAGTGGACACTAAGGTAGGAGTGAGCGTTAAACTAACTTTTACAGTTAAGTTTATGTTTCAACTTGCCATATTATATATTATTTTCAATATGACAACTTTAAATATAAACAGAATGAGTAAACACAACAAAAAACTGAAGCCCGCTGTTGCCAGTGCTTTTAAAGAGAACTTGTTTAAGTGAGCAGTATTACCGACATTGCTCTGACATTGCCATATTTTTGAAAACGTTAACTTTTTTTATCAATAGGCTGTAAGAACGAAAAGAAGTTAAAGTAGATTTTAAAGTTCACTTTAGCTAAAGTTACCTTTAACTAAATCCAACTTTAACGGCAAGTTGTAATAATGGCTCTTAATAACACAAAAATTGTATACAAAACTGAAAACTGAAAGTAAATTAAAATTTAACGATTTCTTTGATTCGTCACCTGCAACTAATTCTACTAATCAAGGTTTAAACAACAATTCATTCGATGGATTATTACATTTGTACGCAAATCTTTATTTCTTCGCGGCAATTAATAAATGCATTACCAATCAATGCTTATACTCTTCAGGCTCTACCAGCAATACCTTTTATTTTCTTTCCTTTAAAGTTTGAAGTCTTGTTGTCGTTGTTGTTTTGTTCTTAAGATCCACTAAAATGTTTCGAATCTGTCAGTTGTTTTAAGCACATAATCAATGTTGTACCCTCTTATCGCAAGACACGATCGGTACGAACCATAAAGTCAAATTGTTTGCCTCAGTAAATGACAACGAAATACTCGAGACTGTAATTTTGCTTCAAAACAAAATCCCGCTATGCATGGGGGCGAGAGATAGTGGGAGAGCAGAAGAGATGCAAAAACAAAAAAGTCCAGTAGCACAGATGCCGACAACCATTGGACAGACGATAAAGCATACAAAGCAAAAAGAATTATTTCGTTAAACTAACAACGATTTGCGCATGCGCATGTGCAAAGCAAAGGAAAGCAGCAACGTGCGTACAAATGCTTTCAACTCTGTATGCTCTGAGCATCCTTTTAAAATTTGTGCTTTTGTTTTGAGCTCGTCTTGGGCATCCACTGGGCCCACAATAAAACTAAAAATTTTTCGTTTTCTTTTTTTTTAATTTTGCATTGCATTGTTAGACATCCCTGGGTTGTTCTGTTGGACTTTCAGTTCTGTCTTCAGCAGCATTGCCAGTGGAAAAAAGGGCTTTTTTGTTTTTTTGTTTTTGTGTGTGTGTGAGTTCGTTTCGTTTTTTAGGCCAATTGATCGTATTGATTGTTTTTGATTTTGTGCGTTTTATGTTTAAGCATTATTTGTATTTATGTACCAAAGAACAAACAAACAACAACAACGATAAAAGAAAAAAATGGTCAACTGAAAAGTGTTTGCCAAGTTATTAGGCGAATTGATATTTCGATAATGTTCGAACAGTCACTAACAAAATCACACGGCATAAATCACGCATTTTCTGCCATTTTTTCCATCTTTTTGTTTCATTTCTTTTATTTCGTTTTTTTCAGGTCTTGTGATCTTTTACTTATGTATACTAGATGGACTGACTAGATGACAATCTTTTTGCATTATAACAAGAAAGAAAAAGACAAAGAAAAAAAAAATTAAATATTCTCACATCTTTTTTACCGCAGACCATTAATAAAAAAGTGTTTGATTTTTCAAATATTGCAAACGTTCCGAAGAACTTGGGAACGGTAGCCATATGAACACAAAAAGTCTCGATAAGACAAAACTTCCTTAAAAATTTTCCATTGAATTGAAAACTGAAATTATTAGAAATCTATTTTTATGGAGCATGTAGCTCCTAATATTCGTAGTTCATAACTGTACTGTATTCAAAACTAAAGAATTTGAATTTAATAACGTATTTATAGGTAGTATGGGTAATTACCCTTAGCCAGGATTAGGTTAGGTGGCGGACATTTAGTTCCATCAATTCTACCCAAAATAAATCTGGGTATTGCAGCAATCTTTATATTAGAAAGCTCGGTCAAACATGTCGGAAAATGAGAGATCAAAAACCTCCGTCTCTATATGACAAGAGCATGCCACTGACACATGAGGTGAAAGACTGTCTCTTTCTTCTCCTTAGACCCACATCACCGGCAGTAGTCATTTGGTGCCAAGCCTTTGGGTATGTCTAGCAAAAGATCAGTGGCCCGTAAGCAATGCCATTGTGCGATGAATGGCCATGCGATATTAGGACAGATGTGAGTCTATCCTCTTCGTGTCCAGCAGTGTCTAGCAATATTGCCCTAACTCTCCTGACGCCAATGAGATTGAGTCTGCTCGTAAAACGAGTGGACAATATTCAGGACAACTGAGGCAATTGGATTCCTATGCCCTGTAACATGTCGGACATTAAGAGCTCCGCACCGGGATTGGCCAGCTTATCAACAGTGCAATTTCCAACGATATTCCTATGTCCCGGTACTCACATGAGATTTACCCTCGAATTGTTCGAAATTTTTCTGAGAAATTCTCGGAATTTATGAACAAGGACGGACGATGATAATACTTTTGTTAGGGACCTAATCGTAGGCTAGCTATCCGAGTAAATCAAGTGGCTTTTGGGAAAAATTCCGTCACTCAACAAGGACTGCGCCGCTCTGTCACAGCCAGTTCTGCCACTCCTCTTTGAGTCATCAGTGTAGAATTCGAGGGTGCCATCGGGAACCTCCTGATCTTCTGTCCAGAAGTTCCTATTTGGAATTTGGTCAGGATTACAACCTAGCTTACTAAGCAAGAGTGACAGCATCTACAGTTTAAAGTCGATTCCGAAGGACTGATTTCAGAAGATTCTTCCTGTGAAACACACGACTTTGCAAAGATGCACCGTAAGTAATCGTATTTCAACTTTTGTATCCTCTCGTAGGCTTAATTGATGACGAATTAAAAATATAGTCAAGACAGGGGTGTGTGATCAGTCCAGTACTTTTCATAGGACAAACCGAAGCTGTACAGCGATTACGTCGTTATTAAACGATATTAAATATATATGTCCTGTGGAGTAGTCTAGAAGCTATATGCTCTCTTAAAAGAGAGTTTATAATGTGTGATAAGGATGAGTCAAGAGCGGATCTCGAAAAAGTAGCAGGAGTTTTTGGTCCCAGAATGAGGAATCTCGTGAGTATCTTCCAAGATAAAGTCTATGCTATCGAAAGATGTGCTCAATTAAACTTGAATAGAAAATACAAAAGACAGGACATCAATACTCTCTGACAGTCAAGCCGCCAATCGAGCGTTCGGTTCTTAGAGCTGCCTGAAGAAGCTGAATCAGCTAGGTGGACAGAATTAGGTTACCCTATATTGGATAGCAGGTCATGTGGAAATTCACGGCAATGAGCAAGCAAACAACAGTTTCTACGGTATGGATGTGCCAGAAGCCTTCTATGGAGTGTGGGCATAGCACTTTTGTGGATAATACTAAGACACACAACATGGATAGTGTAAGAATCTTAATAGGCTTGCAATGGCAAATAATGTACGTTTATATGATAAGGACTTGGAACTATTCTATGGACTTTGTTTAGAAACCCCGTTTGTTCCCATGCCAATCACCACAGTTAGTGATTTCTCAACAAATTAAACGACAACTCGTATTGTATCGTATCAAGAAGTAAATTGTTGTTTATTTTAACAAGATTTCAAATTAAACAAAATCAAATTCAATAAGAAAACTGATTCATTTGGCAATCAAATCAAATGGGAATGAATCAAGAAGACCACGTTTCGTTTGTTCACTTCTCACAGCGAAAGGTCAGCGGTGACAAAAAGTTATCAATGCGATGTTTAGCAAAAATTTTGTTCATTTTCGATATGCGGATTTTGTGCAAAAGTTCTCACGCTGCTGACCGGCAAATAAATGTTTGAGTGTGTTCGCCGATTATATTCTACCTGGAGAACAGGTACCGTGTGTATAACACTTAAAGGATACCCTTTAAAGTGATCTCTGCTGTTCGAATATCTTCGATAAACAAACATTTTAGTGGTGGTAGTCAATGTTGTGCTGCTTGTTGTTGTTGGCGGTGTTGTTGTTGGTGTTGTTGTTGTTATTATTGTTTTGTATTTAAAGTAAAAAGTGTCGCATAAATACAAAGGAATTCTTGTGTCTAAAGGCCCCAATTATACAAGGCCGCGGCATTAAACAAAAATTGGTTAAAAAAGAAGAGAAAGAAAGAAGAGAAAAAAAATCAGTCAGCAGAAGTTAAAACCAAATACATCAAGAAGCACCTTTGCATAGTCAAGTTAAACAGAGAATGAACCAATATGGTCGTTGTATTCTCCTCGAAGAAGCAACAGCAACACCATCATCATCACTACAATGAACAACAATAGCAACTTGAGTTTAGCAGCATCAGCATCAGCAGCAATGAGTGTTTCAGTTAAAAAACTTTAAAATTGTTTTGGCTTGTCTTTCTTGCCGTTTTGTTGTTAGTGTTGTTGTTGTTGTTTTGTTTGATTTTGATTTGGTTGCTGAAATACTAAATAAAATACAAAACAACATACAACATTAAAGGAAACAACAAAAATAACAAAATGCTGTTGTTGCTATAGTTGTTGTTGTTGTATAAGAAACGTATCATGTTTTGGTAATTTATAGTCTTTGCCGCCATTAGTTGCGTCGTTTCTTTAGTTCTTTTTATCATTACTATTGCTGTTGTTGTTGTTGCTATTGTTGTTCACTGTGACTGCTGTTAAGAATTTAGCCACCATCGATCCAACAGCAAACAACCAACTATTGATCCATGAACCATTGCATTGCATTGCCTTCACTCAGCCATGTATGAGTCAGCATCAGCATCAGCAACAACATTACAATGAGACAACAAAGAATCATTGAGCAGTTCAGTTATTGGACTTTTCTCGTTTTTGTTTTTGTTTTTTTTTGTATTTTTGTCATGGAAAGAAATTGGAATTGAATTGTATACTACGGCCCTTTAAAAGTTTAGACACAATTTATGTACGAAGAAAATTTGTCATTTCCAACAATGACGTGGCAACTTCATTTCATTTGAGCGTGTACAGCATGAATGTGGGAGTAGAAACTCAATTTAAATTTTTGTATTTCAATTTCAAGAATTTAGCCATGGATTAAGCAGAAAACAATTGCAACTTTTAACTTTTTACAAAATTCTTATTTAAAATCATATTCAATTAACAGATCCAGGGAATGGCTGAAACTGTTCAAAAAGAGAAATTACTTGCATCACGGAATATCCGAAAGCTAACGATTGGATGAAAGCTATCGATTGGACGCATGAATGGTAGAACTAAAGATATGCACATAATTTCTCATTAGATGACGTAGTTACTGTCTGGCTATTTATGTTTCTACAACAACTAAAAGCTGCTTGATATTACTAACCAATAGAAACTCTTTGCATGACGTCATTTCTCACGAATGCTTACAAAGTAATATACAATATAAAATGATGTAGTAATACACTCCCCGAAATATTTATAAGACCAAACGTATTTCTCGAAAAACTTAAAATCGTTTAGACCAATTCGTACCATTTTTGGGTTAAATATAACTAACTATAATATAAATCTTTTTATGAAAAAAAAATATTTTTTTCTTTGTTTAATAAAAGGATAGCACAAAATGAATTTCATTTTCAAACGAAAAAATTATAAGACCAAAATTAAATAATATTCACCTAAAGCTAAAATAACAATGATTAAAAACAACTACTGAGTAATTTTTGTATTTATTAGTAATTAGTGTGTCCACCGTGATTAATAATGGCTTCCTGAAGTCGACGGGGCATAGAATTTATTAAATTTTCAATGCAATTTTGACCAATCCTACTCCATTCTCTTATGATGGCACTTTTTAAACATTTTACATCCTTATACTGAGTGTTATTATTGAAAACTTGGTCTGATAGTATTGCCCATAAATTTTTTATCGGATTTAGATCTGGACTACATGCCGGCCAATTCAAAACTGGTATGTTTCTGGAGGACAGAACATTGCTTTTGATTTATGGATTGCGGCGTTATCCTGCTGAAATATCAAATTCTTGCCTAACGAATCATCCCCAAAATTAATTAAAACGTCATCTAATAATTCAATATACTTCTCGCTATGCATTTTAGAAGATATAAAACAATTAGGAGTCCTTCCCATAGTTGAAATCCCAGCCCAAACCATTACGGTGCCTCCACCGAAATTTCGCGACATTCGTTGATTTTTTTTTTACGTGAATCCATCCAATATTTTTGGGAACCATCTGGACCATCTAAATCAACTTTTTTTCATCAGAAAAAATAACTGATAACGTTGAATAACTTCAACGAATGTCGCGAAATTTCGGTGGAGGCACCGTAATGGTTTGGGCTGGGATTTCAACTATGGGAAGGACTCCTAATTGTTTTATATCAACTAAAATGAATAGCGAGAAGTATATCCCACAAGGTCTTGTGGGAATTCACTGCAATGAGCCACGAGGTAATATTTCGGGGGTAGAACCTGCCAAGCCTTTGAATGAGAAAAGATTGTTGGATAGATAAACTCAGCGCAAAGAAAGATACAGGGAGGGGCTTGAGGCATTTGAAATAGGAGAAGAATTGAGTTATACAACAGGCTATTAAGAAGCAAACTAAGATTATTAATAACCAGGCTTTTAATAGGACACTGTAGACTTAAAGAATTTTTATTGAGAATGTACACTATAACACTAAAATGGTGCGCATATTTTTTATCAGAAAAACTAAATAAAAGATTGGCATTCAGACATTTAAAGTTCAAAAAGAATCGAAAAGAATTGCAAAAAAATCGGGGACTAAAAAACGAGAAAAGTTCAGAGAATGGTTTATTTAAATATTTTTCGGCGACTGCCTCTCAGAAGATTTCTGGCAAAAACTCGGAGAGTAAATAAACCTGCCATGAAAAAGTTTCTCAAAAAATCTGTCGTTCGGAGTCGACGTTAAACTGTAGGTCCCACCACTCACATATAAAATTAAGGCACACAACATGAGTGGTGTTGAGAAGCTTGGCCGTAATCCTGACTGAAGGCTTGTAATGGCCCATTATGTATGTACTATGTAGCTGTTTAACGGGTGATTATGTTTGCTGAACAAGAATTCTACGTGACGAGTTTGTTTGGTAATTTTGAGAAAAATGTTCATAAGTACCTAATAAAAACAGGTCCTTCATTACTCATGTCTGTGTTAGCAGTAAATGAGCCAAGGGCCTTAATAATTTTTTCCTTAATTTACATACACATTTTTTCCTGAGCACTCCACACATTTCATTTAAAAAAATGGTTGGAGTTTCTATTATAATTTAATTTAAATTATTTAGGAATCGATTAGGATATTTAGGTTTACTTAGAACAGAAATAAAATTTTAGGTTCAATTTTAAAAAGAAAAAGGACATAAAACACTAAACTGTTTAGGAATCAAATAGGATTTTTAGGTATATGTATTTAGGTTTACTTAGAACAAAAAAAGTCTATGTTCCATTTTAAAAAGGAGAGGAAAAAAATTGTTTCAAGTAACAAAATTTTTAGTACTTACCCTTTCATATTGATAAAATGAACGACTTGGTCCAGCACGGCCATATAAATATGGATAATAAGCACCGTACATAACTTCAGGGCAGGATACTGCCATTGTAGGCTCTCTAAACGAGGCTTAAAATTCCCATTGATTTTCTATTACGATTAAATAAGAGAACGAACACCAGATAGAACACCGTTTAAATAACTCAACAGCAGATTTTGTTTGAAGCTTGATATACAAGCCTTGAATTGAATGATGTTGATGTTATTTTGTGATTTTATTTTATATTCTTTTTGTTCTTTTTTTATTTTTGCTAAGCAACATGAAAACTTGTTCGTTTATCAATTTAGCAATTAATTTAATACAATAACAATATAAAAACAACAACAGCAACAAACAATAAAACTTGCAACTTTTAAACAACTTCAAGTGCAACAATGTTCTTTGCAATTGCAATTGTTGCTGATGTTGTTGTTGTTGTTCTGTTAACTTCTTCTTCTTGTGTTTTAATCTCGAAACACTTGTTTGGTTGTTTTTTTTTCTTTCTTTTGTTTTTCTATAATTTATTTAATTTTTCTATTTTTTTTGTTTTTTTTTTTTGTTTTTGCACGTTGGAATCTTCTTTAGACGGTGTTACTGCCAGTTAGACAGCCAACCTCCCAGTTGGGCTATTGAATGTGTTTGTGGTTTTTTTTTTGAGATTTTCATTCAACTCTTCTCATGCAATTATTATGGCAATTATTTCTTTCAATTTTTTCATTTCTTTTCTTTTCTTTTTTTGTTTCATTTAATTTCTAGACGTTTTTTTAGATTTTTCTTTTGATTTTCTTTTAATTTTAATTACATTTTATTATTGTTTGTAATTGTTGTTATTGTTGTTGCTGTTGCAATAATGTTTTAAAATTCTAGGAAAGAAAACAAATCCATCGTTCCGTTTGTTACATTTACATACACGCTCATCTCTACATACATATTTCAATTAAACAATAAAAGGAATTGAAATTGGAAACGAAAACGGGGAATTGAATTGTGGAAATTAAAACAAATACGCTTTCAAACAGCATTTACCATCAACACTATTTCCACTTGTAATTACAGTTGTAATCTTTACAAACATTGTCTTTAACATTAACATCACACCAACAACGTCATCATCATCATCATCATGATTATTGTAATCATTAGCTCATTATTATTGTTTAAACACAACAAAAAAAAGCAACAATAACCTGTGGATTAGCTGCTGTAGATAGAAGTGTTGATGTGCGGTTGTAATAATAGTTACAGTTGCCTTGCCAGTGATGGTATGGTATGGGATGGTATGAGATGGTATGGTATGGTTTGATTATTTTTAGAAATATTTTTTGTAATATTCGAAATGTAATTTCAGTGTTATTCGTTTCTGTTTTTTCTTCGTGAATCTTTCTGGTTTTTTTTCTTGCTTTAATGCAACAATTTCTAATTACCGGCGTAATTACACTCTTCATAAATGGCAGCCAATGAAGAAAAAAACAAAAAAAAGAAACAAACAAACAAAAACTAACTCAATGATAATGATGGTGTTGCCGTTGTGAACTGACTTTGGTTCATGGGATTTTCTGTTAGCCCAACTGCAAAACTACAATGTTTCATTTGTTGCCGCATACAATGCTGCTCTTACTGTACTGTAATTTTCATACCAATTTGGTAGCTAGTATAAGTCAGCATTATTACCCGTATTTAAGTTTTTCTCTATCAAGTTTCACTACACAATATTTTATTCACATTTTTTTCTGTTTTGTTTCATTGTTTTTGTATTTTATTTATTCATTTTGTTGATATCTAAAAATTGCCACAAATTAAAAAAATTATAATTTGTAAATTAATTTGTTATAGAAAATCCATAATTAAACAATATTTTCTAGTTCAAACACAAAATTAAAACTAAATATGTAACTATATAACCCTTTAACCTATAAACCTATATTCTGTCTAATAATTATATGGCCATTATAATTTTTTTAAGATATTTCTCAAAACTATTACAGTTGAACCTCGATTATCCGGCTCGCTCGGGACCGGGCTTAGCACGAATAATCGAAATACACGGTTAATAGAGGTTGTAATAAAACATACAAGTTTTTTTTGTTTATTCAAGAATTCAATTTGCTTCGTTGTTTTCAATTGTTCTTTAAATAAATGGTTTTGAATAGGATGCATCTGAATTTTATCTGTTTCCGATATAGCTGGAGAATTTTCTACGAACTTTAACAAAACATTACAGGCCTCTATTGCCTGTAATAAAGTTGGAGTTTCAATTTCAGTCCCTTCATCTTCGGAATTTGAGCTATGATCACTTTGCTTAGCTTGATTGACCATGTCAATGTCAGATAAAATAGCAAACGGCATGACATCAGCATCGCTCTCCACTCACTCTTAAACTTAAATCATGAATGGAACAATTAGCCGGTACTTCTATTTCTGGACGGTCACTTAGTTCATTTTCAAAAGCTAGTAAATTAGACTAAACATTGAGCAAAACCTGTGTGGATACTGCATCCCAAGAAACAGCTGCTGTCCATATTTCTGTTCTTATATTTAATGATTTTACGAATTCATGTCTGCTGTTTGCACATAAGAGTTTCTGCACAATCGACTTGCGATAATTGCATTTAAAACTTCGAATCACTCCTTGGTCCATAGGCTGAATCAAAGACGTGCAATTCGGAGGAATATATTTTACTACCACGTAACATAATAAAAAATCATATGAATTCTGTACGGATAATAAAGGTAAAAAACCAAAGCACGGATAATAGAGGTCAAAATTCAAAAAAATCTGCATGCCGGTTAATAGATGTGACCGGTTAATGGAGGCCCGGTTAATCGAGGTTTAACTGTTTTTAATTGAGGCACAAAAGATAGAACAATCATAAGCTAGGTTTCTGTCTATTCATTTAAGATTTTCCATCTGTTTCTTGCAGTAATAAAAGTGGATTTTGGATTCAAAAATGGCTACAAGTGATGCAATTTCTTCCGAAAGGGGACTTGAAGATTCCCTCATCACTTCCATAACTGATATTAAAATTCCACAGGCAAAACTGCAACTTTATCGGAAGATTAAAGCATAATACTTGGGTACTATCTATTACACCGAAATCGAACTGTATTTATAACTGATAATGAATCGGATCTATGTATATATGTATGTACTTAGTTATGATAATGAATCGGATCTATATACATATGTATGTACATAGTTATGATAACACAATCAACACCCAATTGTTATAATTAATTTAAGATCACAAACAGAAGCCGAGTTCAATGAAATGAGGTGTGCTATGAGTGAAAACAACGATTGTAACTAAAAGTTATGCTTACGCTATGAAACCCAAAAAAAAAACAAAAAATAACCCGGAATTGTGAAAAGAAATAACAACAAAAACACCATCACATTAATCAGCATATTCGCCGAATTTAAAGCCTGCTCGTTACCAAAATCAAAAAAGTTTCATTAAAGCAAAGAGAGAGAGTAACAATTGACATACAAATTGAATCATTCAGGCATCATGCAAACAAAAAAGAAATCTTGTCATCCGATTTCAGTTTTAATTGGAAATTAATGAAATCAGCAGATCGAGATAGATGGAAATCCAACACAGTAAAGTGGACGTGAATGAATTAGGTAAGTACAATTGATAATTCTTTTAATACACATAGATTAGCTAGCATAGAAGGGAATGACAGCTTAATTAAGTCAAAACTTATTTAAAACATTGACTGATAAGGCTTGATTAATTGGGCTAGACAATCAGCATCTTGGCTGGCTATGCATTTAAACCATCACTCTGTTAGAATTAGCTGAAAACCGGCCCAATTGATAAATGAATTAAATAATCGACCCAAAATATAGTAAGATTATCGAGAAAGGGTGAGCGAAATAAAAAATCTGCTTCTAGGTTTTTCGATAACTTTTCGCATATTGCGGATGGTATTTCGGCGATAACTTGACGAATTTTGGTTTTCAAATGCTCTAGCGTTTATAAGCCAAAATCGGTCGTGGTGTATGCCTCAAAAACTATAAGGGGGTCAATCGCACGATTGCGGTGACGAGTTCATATCACCTCCACTGTGCCCTCAAATCCTATATGGCATCAGCTCTTTGGCACGTAGCGCCGTCCTATACAATCCACATTTTGTAGGCGTCCAGATCATAAAATTCGGTCGAAAAAAAGTTGGTAATTTTCGACCCATACTGCTTGCCGTTGGCAATGACAGCCTAGCCAATGATGTTCTCAAAGGAATATGGACAGATGACATCGCCAGCCTACAGTGACTTTATCGGCATGCATTGTACGCTCTAGGATATCATGTGGATTGGTATTCTCCCGAATTCAACAATTTTATTTGTTTACGTACCCATTAATTCAGAAATGGGCCTCTATCCTTATTAAACCACATACCGTCCACTTTATAATCGTCAGTTTTAGGCCAAAAAAGTCTGTTTTCATAAGGCCAAAGCGCTTTGAATTGACACCTCCAGACGTTAATGGGCTCTAAATAGACACTTTTTTTGGTTGCAATAGCTTTCCCATACTCCATTTGTCTTTTAAAAGCGCTATTTGCGACAATATTGCTTGTTGCGGTAACCACTTGAACAGTCAGCTGGCTTTAATTGTTGCGTGAGTTGGGCTTTGTATACAAAATTCAAATACAAAATATACCATAATGAGCCGTAAGATATCTTCAAATTTCTTTACAATCTTCCCAACTTCTTGCACCATAGTCCAAATACGACGACCATAATCACTCAATAGAAATTGAAAAGTGTCTTTACAATCTTCCCAACTTCTTGCACCATAGTCCAGTTAGGACGGCCATAATCACTCAATAGAAATCGAAAAGTGTCCACGTTCAAATCAAAAATTTTGTAGGAAGTTTTCACTATTTTTACACGTCCTACGGTTGTTAAACAATCCATAGTCGTAAATTGCAAACCGTTCACCTAATGGCCTTGCCAAATCAGGAGATTTTGAAACCCCTAAATGGATAAACCGCTATAATGCCGGCAGAAAATAGTGTAGAGGATGCTACAATCAAAGAAAGAAACTGAGGTCTTCTTTAAGTCGCTGGTATTCTCATATTTAAATTCCGCTTAAAATCAACTCTGCTGAATAGAACGTGGGCGATGACGAATAATATGGCACAAAAGCTTCTGTAAATCATTTTGGCCAAAAAATATTTTGAAAACACACCTACTAGCACTAACGGAAGGAGAAGTCTTCGGTCATTAAATACAAAGAGGGAGTTGGAAGTGGATCAGCCAAACTTTTAGACAAAATGACGAAAGAACCTGCAAGAATCAAAGGAAATAATGAAATTCAAATAATTTGTAAAGGAGTTGAACTGGTTGGCATTTCGTGCTTAAACCAGATGTTAGCAGCTAAATTCGGCCAGAAGTTAAATATTATTCTACAGAGGCAAGCATGTGCACTATCTAGACGTGTACAGTTCCAAATTATGCTGTCATAGACAATACCAGTTCAAGGCGACGGGTAGAGGGACAATGACGGAATGCTCCGAACAAATTTTACTTGTCCAGATTAACCAGTCTTTACAATGAGCGTCGGGAACTTACATGAAAGCATGAATCCCTCAAAATCAAGTAGAAAACCAGTGAAAAAAATGTATGAAATCCAATAATCGGCTATTCAGAAAAGTCCACGCCGGGCCAGAGGCGGACATTGGCATACAGAGTGAGCAATATTCCGTTCCTTTTCGATCGATCTACAACCTCTGTAAGGATAATTATCAGATAAGCAACATATCTTCACATGTCAATCCATTAAGAAATGATTCATGACAGAGGTGCAGTGACAGAGATGTATGCACGATGTTGGTACGTCCTCTTGCACAATTTAAGTCAGGCGAGCCTGGCAATAAAGCAAAATTCTTCTTCAACGCATGATTTATCTGCAACCAATAAATACCCGTGGCTAATAAACAGCCTGCGGTTGCTAAGAGATTTATCCATGCAGAGATGACCCCCAGGGTCCAATTTAAATGGTTGAATGCTAAGTTTTCCATGCAATTCAGGCCAAATAAGACTGGCAATGATGCAAAATTCCTACTCAGAACGGATCTTGGTACAGAAACGGTTGTTTTTGTTCCCTGAATGAAATATTTCGAACCTAACAAGTGGGTATCTTCCGAGCGGAAGTCAATGCCATCAAAAGATGTACTCAATTCGCCCGAGCATTTGGTTCTTATGAGGTCATATCGAATATAGTCAATAGAATATAGTACGGGACTGTCTGGAGAAGCTGAATTAGCTATTTAAAGAAAACAAGATGGAGAGAGAGAGAGAGAGAAAGATCGCAGTTCATGTGAGAATTTACGGCAGAGAAGGAAGATGCATTTGTGTGGAGAGGACCTTCTGATGGAGCCAACATCTTTCTGTGGAGTGGGTACGGATATTTAGAAATATATACTCAACGAAAGGGCTTAGTTTTCTCAAACAAAATGAGCTTGGGCAATCAAAATTTTTGTTGGGAAACAACAACAAGAAGAGGTTTGAGGCATGCATCAAACTAACCAGAAATAACAGGTCGTTTTTCAAAGGATTTGAATGGGGATCATCTCGAAGTCAATATTTAATTCTGAGTTGGTGAGAATATTTATCGAAAGACATTCTTGGAATGCATTTCAGAAGGAAACAACTGAATGCATATCAGTTGTGGGACGGGGAAATATCTTTCCAGACACCGAGAAGTGTTGATTGTTTGTCAGGGTAATAGACTTGAATGAAACACTATAGAGATACCCTATGTAGATTAAGGGGAATACAATACAATACACCTCTTTACGTCATATTTTTCCGACAAAACAAAACTAGCCCAGAATTTCTCGGGAGCTTTGCCTGAAGAAATTAATAAGATGACAATAAAAAAAAATTTTGCCATAAATAACAACTGCTTGTGTGTAGATTTTCCCTTTTTAAATATATTTTTACAAAAGAAAAATTTACCCTCTATGCAAAAATTCTAAAAATTAGTGAAATTATATTGTAAATATGCATTCAACTCAAAATAATAAGAAAGCTCTTGCAGTTCAATGTGATTTATGTGGTCTTTTAAAGAGAATTGTTAGCATTTAAAAGATTTCAAATTAATTGCCGAAAATATTTCAGAAATGCAGAGAAGAATGAATGTTTTGCATACCGAAGGAACATTTTTAATTTTTCATTGTTATTGTTTTTATTTATTTCTTTAGTTGCTGCTGCTAATCCATAAATTGTTGTCATTTAATTTACAGTTAATCCACAGATTTTGTGATTTTTTTAAATTGATTGTTGTTGTATTTTTTTAGTTATTATTATTATTGTTGTTGTTGCTTTTTTAAAATTTTTTGAATGAACACAGAAAAAATTGAACATAAATAACCTTTAATTTATGCAATTTATTATTGTTATTGTGTTGTTTTTTTATATTTATTTTCTTTAATTTATATTCTTTATTTATATTCACTCACTCATTTAAATACTTTTAAAAAATTTAATTTTTTTTTTTTTATTACTTAAAATGAGTCACTTTAAACAATCAGTTGAAATATTTTGAATTTAAAGAATTTTTTTTTCTAAAAATATGCACTAAAAAACGAATAAAGAGTGGCAAACCGATAAAAATCACGTGACTTTAGGAATTCTCGGCGAAAATAATGCGAATTTTTTAGGCTACAAACGACAGAGCGAGTAACTGATTACGTATTTGGGTGTATTTGTATGTGTACTAGTAGTAAGTTAATCGATTTTATTTAAAAAATAATCGACGGCGGTAAAACGTTTCATTTGCTTTTAATAATAAATATTTTACGCCACTTTTCTTGTATTGGTTTTGATTTTAATTTGTTTTGTTTTAAGGGATTTTTTTTTTTCTTACACACCGATTTTCTATTAGAATCAAAGTTTTACCGTTAAAATTTAAACAAAAAAAAATTCCCGATTTAAAAACTTGTCCGTAAATAATCCGTCCGTATTCAAAGTAATAACGTGCGCATTCGCTGTATTAAAACAAACAACTGGCAAATACAACAGAAACATTTACGCCACACTGTCATTCATTCCATTGCTCTGCATATTCCAATTCAAATAGGGTAGCAATATACTCATACAGCCATCATCATTGCACACAATCAACACCATTTTCGTACTCTCTGCTATGCCGCTCAAGTAGAAAAGAGATAAAAATATAAATTTCGTATATATTTTGAATATTTTGATTGGTTATACGCCTGCCGCATTGTTGTGTTTCCTTTTACACTTCACTTTGCATTGTATAACGAGAGTATTAAATGTTTGCATGCGTATGTGTGTTGTCTCTTTAAACCCTCCCCCTTTACTTTGTAGTGCTGTGTTGTTTCTTTAAAAACCCATGCCGTTGTGAAAGAGAGTAGTGGTATATATTCAATGCTTTTCACATGGTTTGTCTCTTTTCTTCGTATACGCTTAACATATAGGCTTCCTTCCTTTTCCTTCATTTCTTTCATTTTAAAATGGTGTGACTTTTATTTCCGTTGTTGTTTGTCTGTCGTTCCTGTTATTTTACTGTTTTATTGATATATTTTTCTTTTGTTTTTTCTTGTTTTTCTTTAAACATTACATGACTTCTTTCTATTTTGTTTTTAGTGTGCATACATACATATACATGCGAATTTAATTTTCTTTATTTCTCTACAAGAGGACTAAAAAAGATTTTTTCCTCACGTAAACACACACACACGTACACCTATTGTTTTCATGCAAATTAAGCCGAGGAAACAGTCGGTATACGAGTACATGTGCATGCCATGGTTTGTGTTGATGTTTTTGCGGTCGAATGGTATTTAAAGTGTCTGTCTAAGGCTTGTAATTGTGTTGTTGGCTGCTGTTATTCATTAACTAATGGATTTTGAATTTACATTTTGGAATAATTCACAGCTTTTCTTTCCATCTGCAAATTTATTAGAAACTTTTTATGATTTATTAGTGGAGTTTAATTAAAATAAACCCTCAAGTTTTAAATCATTCGAAAAGAATAGAAATTTAAAAACTAAAAACGAAAAATTCCAGTCAGATAGAAGTATGTATTTACACAATTGATTAAAAAATAGCCAAATGCACATTGACAAAATTGACTATGGATGGAGAATGGTTTGAGCTAATTAAGAGCAAAAACCTGGAAAATGCTTGAAATTAGATCATGATTTTTAAGACTATAAGTTTGACCAGGAGTATCGTTGATACGTCTTTTGGTCAGAAAGAAAAGTTTGATTACCGATTAATGTGTATATGCTGTATGGACGATTTAAAACTATAAATAGCAGCGTTTTATATCGCAAGTATCTTACACTAATAACTCGATTTTCGTCGCGATTTGTGACAAAATATTTGTTCTAGGCTATTGCTCAAATTCCCCATAAATGTTATTCTTAAAGCAATCATTAAATATCTTGAAAGTAATTCAAACTGTTGGTAAAATGTCTAAATGTTAGACAATTTTTCATAGCCTTGTACTACAAAAACATATAATCTCATGCCACATTTCCACAAAACATTATCGTAGGTCTGTATTTTGCAATCTATCTTTGCCCACTCCTCTTATAAAATATCCTTTTGGACAGTCATTTACAATATAATCCAGTCTAGTCGACATTAAAATCTTGTTGAGTGATATATCCACCCTCATCCATAATTTGTTTTAATTTTTAGGTTAACTTAATGTCTTCACTATGTGTCACTTGTAGATTTTCCTACAACTATTAAGTTATGAAGTTGAGGTTTTCTTTTTTGTCCATTCTCCGCTGGTGTTATAACAATAATGACAAATGCAATGAATGTAAGTCATCGACAAATTTACTTAAGAAACTGCAAGTCATCGACAAACAGATAACATAAATCGAATGACGACGTAAATCGAAATAAGCAGGAACAAAAAATGTTACCACGTGTATCAAGGGATTACTGTATTTATTTGATTTTTTTTTTGGAGTTTGAATAGACTATTCGTGTGATCTACTTCTAGCCTTAGGCAAATTTGTAACATTATCTTACCAGTATCCGAGGTTGTCCAAATGGCTTTAATGAAATTCAATTTGTCATTACAACCCTCCAGTCTGGATTACAACCTAGTTTCTCACACCATCCATGTTGTATGTGTTTATTTTATTCATGACTAGCTGATCCTACAGTTTAATATCAACTCTGAGCGACAGATTCGAAAACGACACTATGCTGCAGGCATGCAGACACTATGCTTCTAGCAAAAAAAAGGAGCTCTAAAAGGCAATAAACTGATGCTTCGATCGTCCCCTAGGACACTTCTTCAGTCTAATCGATGATGATCATCGGCTGATGGCACGGCGAATAGACTCTCTATGGCGGAACAGTGGAAATTGTAAAATCTCTCTGTTTTTATGGCCCAGTTGAATCGTTCTAGAACGAAGGGGGTCCTGAAACTGTAACGGAATCTATTAGGTCTTGAGTGCAATAAGCAGTACTAAGGTCAGAAACACCCCATCTAAAGCGCCTAAAGTAATACAGGGAAGTGGGAGTCTGTTTACTATATTCTCTGCACGCCACGACAGGGGCAGAGAAAAGTCAGTCTTGGTCGGGATCTCTTCAATGGGCTTGGAAGTTGCTTCTTCTAGGATTTCTGATATTTGTGTTTTATCTTAGTTAGTAGTTAGCTGGTGAAGTGCCACTGTTTTCCTCTTCGTCTTCCTCCCTTTGTTGAGTATTCTTTGTTTTTGTCGCTTCCTAACCTGGCCAAGGATCGATTTTGCATGTTGTTTGTACCAAAAAATTATAAAAATAAAGTGAATCCATACAAAACGAAATTATAACGATTCCTTTTTGACCTGATAAGCTTCTTGACAATTTTCTGGATTTTTTTTATCTGTTCCACAATAAATAGAATGATTTGACAAAAACAATTGTTAAGTTAGGAATAAGTTTGTAAAAAGTTACTTTATTTATCGTAAAAATATGTTTTTTTTTATATTTCTATGGATCAAAAGAGTAAAAGATTAAATTAAAAGAAAATGTATTTAATTTTCAGTGGACTGAAGAAGAGCAGTCTTTTTAGATGGAGTTGTTTAAACTCCTTTTTTATAAACCACATAAATTTCAAAAGATAATTTGTTGTTGAACAACATTAAGTGCATTATAATGTCATTTTTCTTTTTTTCGTGTTCTTAAGTAAATCGATCAAAAATAAAACACACGAAATTAAAATTAAGAAAAATAAAATTGTTGATAAAACAAATAAACAAAAAAAAAAAAAAGGAAAAAAAACTACTACAAATGTCGGTGAAACTTCAAACTTCTATCGAAAAAAAATAAAGCGCAGCTTAGAGCTTGTTTGATTGGAGAAAAGAAATTAAGGCGTTAATCTCTTAGGATCACGTGGGAACATGGAAGTTTTTCTAATGTTATCGAGTCCCAAATACAACATGACAACACGTTCCATACCAATACCACCGCCGGCATGTGGAGGACAACCGAAACGGAACGATTCAATATAGGCAGCAATTTTGCTGGTATCTGTAAAACAAAAACCAAGAAATTTTAGTCAAATTGAAACATTAATTTTCTGTTTACGTATTCAATTTACCAATGGCATGATGTTTTGCTCTTTCAGTCAAAAATTCGGGATCATGAATACGTTGGGCACCAGAGAGAATTTCTTCGCCTCTCATAAACATATCATAAGAATTGGAATATATGGGATTGTTAGGATCTGGCATAGTGTAGAATGGACGTATAGCCAAGGGAAATTTGTCCAAAATATAAAAGTCAGTGTCATATTTGGCTTTAACCAAACGACCCAACAACTTTTCATTCGGTGTAGATAAATCTTCTTCGTCGCCAGTTTCAACGCCAGCTTCACGTAACATGGCTACACCTTCCGAAAACTTTAAAATTAGGGGAGGCTCAAGGAACTTGAAAGGCTCAACTTTGTATTGTTGACCCACAGCTTCAATTTCACGACTGTAGCGATCGCGTAAACCCTTGAAAATGGCTGTAAACGTATCGCCAATAGTATGGAGCACTTCATGATAATGATATTTAAATGCCATTTCCAAATCCAGACCCACAAATTCGGTCAAATGTCTATGAGTATTTGAATCTTCGGCACGGAAAACTGCACCGACTGTAAACACTTTATCAAAATCAGCAGCAATAGCCATTTGCTTATACAATTGTGGTGATTGTGCCAAATATGCTGAGTCTATAGATTGTAAAAACAAAAAATATATAAAAATGTACATATATGCTGCTGCACCCTTTTCTATAACCAACCTTTAAAATAGCTGACTGTAAATACATTGGCACCACCTTCACTAGCCGCTGATATGATTTTAGGAGTATGAATTTCTGTGAAACCCTTATCGGTTAAAATGTCGCGGAATAAGCGACAGACGCCAGCTTCCAAACGGAATATTGCCTGATTGGCTGGAGTTCTTAAGTCTAAAACACGATTATCTAAACGTGTATCTTGATTTACGCGTATGTTAATGCCCTCAACATCGTCGGGATTGTCGGGTCGAGAAGCATCCTCAATTTGCAGCGGCAACTGGGGTTTGGCTTGAGAAATAACAAACAGCTGTTGTATAGATAATTCAAGATTTTGTTCAGTACATGATTCAATTTTTGTGGGAACTGCTACTGCCTTGGCTTCAATATCAACGATACTTTCTTTGTTCAAGCTAAAGAGTGAGATTTAAAGAAAAAAATACATAAAAAATAATAATTTAATATAGTTTAGTGGGTTTTTAAAATCAATCATTATTTTTTGAGAACAATTAAGATGTGGCGAACTGTATCTTCTATACCAATACTACACAGCATATATGTATAGGTTTTATAAATTTAGGCTATTTCAATTAATAATTCCAGTACAAAAGATATATATTAAGCAATAAATTATTCAACAGAGATAAAACAGTTCACCATTTGAAAATCTTCAGAATGTTATAAATTTACTTACTTTCCAGCAAACTTAACCATTTGCTTTGAAATTTGATCGCCTACAGCAGCAATACACTGAACTGTACTACTTTGTTGACGTATAATCAGGAAACATTGTTTACCCTTTGCTCGTGTATTATGTACACGACCTCTTACCCAGACAGCATCTTTGCCCACATGTTCACTCAAGTCGTGGACAGCAACAAATTTTCTTTCCTCATGCTTATCCTTAGAGTTAATCATACCAAACAAACCATAGCGTCCAGCCGAACAATCCTCAGCTGAATCACCAGCTTCCTCAGCGTTGTTGCCCTTTCCAGCGGCTGCTTTATACTCAGCTTTCTGCAAAAGAAAAAAACGAAATGATTGATAACATATTAAAGGGAATCTATAGAATGGATTTTTTGTACTATAAATTTACGAACCTTTGCTGCCTTTAAAGCCTCTTTGGCCTGTTTCTTGGCTGCCTTTTTAGAAGTTGTTTCGGCTGATTCACCTGTGGCATTTTGAGGAGCCGATTCGTTTTCTAACACCATGTTGATAAGACTTCTTGTATATCTATGGAAACGAATCAAAAGCAAATACACAAACTAAGAATTGTAGAAATTACCACGTATAAAAAACCACAGCAAACAATTGCAATTAATATAGCTTAAAACAATAAAAAATATAAACGATAAGCAAGTAATTTTGATAACTCAAAAAACAAATGCTGATTAGCCGATTACTTAAGAGAATTTGAGTTAAAGATTCTCTTACTTCCGGACTTGCATATCATAAAAAAACTATTGCATCATGTGAAAATTTTCTTAACTTTTTCTTAATACCAAATGCAACAAATTTAAATATTAAACAAAATAATTTATACCACAATTAACACTGGCTTTTTACACATTGTTTAAATAATTTTTAAAGAAATTCTTATTGGAATACTCTTTTTTTCTGGCACTATTGAAGAGGCACATGTTTTATATATAAATGGTTGTTTTTACTATTACGTTTAAACAACTTTGTGGATAATATATAGATTTTGTTTAAATCTATTACTATCATAGGCGGTTAATCTTTTTATTAGTTTACCTTTTATTTATTAAAGTTTAATTTAAAAAATATCAGAAATATTAAGCACTCAAAAACAGATGAATAATATCTGCTTTTGCTTAAGAAGAGATGGAAAGAGAGCAACGACTTTGACGTGTCAGAAGTCTGCTTTCTACAAGGTTGTATTCCAGCAAATGTCATAAGCATAACAGTAAAGCTAAAAAGTTAACATACAAAATTATTTATTTAATTAATATTTTTTTTCCCAATTTTCTTAATACAATTAAATTTGTAAAATAAAAGTATTAATTTATAATTTTAAAAATTTTAAATTTCGTTTTCAACAGCATAGCAGATGTTTTTAGACGTTGAGGCATACCTGTTATCAGAGCCGCCTATGTTGATTTCTTAATAACGCCGTCAATGTAAAATCAAGCAACTTTGTCCGCTATTTGCAGTAATGTATGTGTTTGTTTTTCTTTAGTCGAGAATCATCTACCAAAACAAACTTAACAGTAGTTTCAAGAAAAAATCAAGCTTTGTGCTAAAAACATATTAATATATTAAAAAAAGGTAAATAATTAAAACAAACAAATAAATAATTGAGTATTAGAAGCCCTAGTGAACGTTTTTAAAGTAAAAGTTTTGTGAATAATTTGCAAATCGACTTGTGATGTAAATAAATTGTGTATTATTTTCGTTGCCAACAAGAAGAGGGATTCCAAAGTGTGACTCACACTTTATGTGTGTCTCAGTTTTCGCAATTACTGTGTTTGTTCGAGAGAAAAAATCAAAAGTCCAGCAAATTCAATTGGAAAATGCGAAGGTGTTACGCTTTCGCATTTATTTTCTTCCCCCACCTACAATTGACTTAACAAACAATATTTGTATGTGACGCCATTAATTGAGTGTCCACATTTTCAGCGGTCGCGTTTAATGCTTGTTTGTCGGCTTTTTGGTATAGTTTTCTGCAGCTGGTTATACGCCGCAGAATACAAACAATGTCTATTTTTGTTCAATCGCCTTAGAATTAGGGTAAGGGAGGCATGACTTTATAATATTCAAAACGGAATTCTTAAAACTAAAAAGTTATATTTTATTTTATAATTACTTTAAATCGGGTCACTTCTATTAGAATTCATCGATTTTTTTTTAAAGTACCTATAGAAATAATACATTTTTGCCTAATATTGTTTATTTATCTTATCTTGGATGAAATGCTTTAAAAAACAGGCAATATACAGTCACTTATTTAATCTTTGCGGTTTGTTAATAATGATAAATATATGTACATACGTATGGTTATTTACTTACGTATGTAGAAATATATTTTTGTTTAAAGCAGAGTATTGTGATTAATAAGATATTTGGGGAAAAAATGATTGATTTTGATAAGATTGAAATGGTCTCATTCTGGTAAATAATCATTGAAAATTATGCAAATAGGAAGGGGAATCACAAATTTCAATTTTATACTCAACGTTGTAAACTGAAATGAACTTTGGAATATAAAGTAGTTCATCAATACTATATATACAGCTGTGGGTATGTACATGTAGTATGTATGTAATTGAGGTAATTTTTTTACATGAAAGTATTTCATCATTTCACTTTCACAACATTTTCTTTCAATTTTTATTATAGCTTGGTTTGCTCTTGGCCACAGATTGTGGTTAGAGATGGTGGAAGGCCAAAATTCGTAGCAAACATCCTTACAAAAGTGTGAAATGAATTATAATTTGAATATGTATTTTTAATTTGGAACTGCCAAAATTATGTTTGAAAATCACCATTTAGCGGTTATACGAACAAATGTTTCATTGCCGGTATTTAATTTGTTTTTTATACCTGCGTTTGAACCACCTGATAGTAGAGTGGTACCCGATCCTCCAAATTTTGTTAGCTATTTGGCTTCTCGTAATTTTAATGCCTTGGCAATGTTACTTCTGAAGCATGTCTTTAATGCCGTTAACAAAGTGAAGTTTTCTCTTCTGTATTCAAGCATTTTAGCAATTTTCAGAGACGATTATTAATGAACTTCCAATAAATAACATTTAAACGCATATATCAACACATATTTCAATTAGACGACCAATAGTGACTAGAAATATCTATGTATATAGGTTTATAAAAGCGTATGAAATTTTTTGAACCACATTTTAATGATTAAATTTCTTAGATGCATAGTCGCGTTTGAATTATATTAACTTTAGAAAGCTTTTTATTTTTTAGCAAAATTACTTTTAATATCTGCATAAAATATTATTTTTAATAAAGATCTTTTACTGTTCTGTCTTTTTAGGTACATTTACTCATATACTAAAGCCAATAGTATAAAAAATCGATTGTTATAATGGCTGGTAAGTTATATTCTGATAACAATTTTATTAAAAATGCCTCTTTTCTAAATTTCAGCTTTCGATTATTACAAACAAGCCTTTATTTATATATTAAGAAGTCAAATAATCAAATACCTTCTATCCACTAAGTATTTGAAAGAGTATTCTTAAGGAAATGTCTTGGCAAGGTGGACCTTATTATCAAGGTTTAGTTTTAAATTTTGGTTCAAAATTTTATTTTCGCTTCATGCTATTTTCCAACACAGTAACAAACAAACATTTAATTTATTTAACTAATTTGCATGCTTCAAAATTTGATACATTGTTTTTCTAACTTTTAATTTGATTGTAGTGCTTTAATCTGATATTTGCACTTGGACATACACACACATGTTAACATAGTATATTATGTGATAATTATTGCTAAACAAATTTGTATATAAAGACGTCATGCACATAATTGCCGAAACTATAGTCTCAAAATTTAATTTCTAGAAGAGATTATTTGTTGTTGTGAAAAGATAAAAATTTACTTTAATTTGTAGTGTGAGGTAAGCCATTCACGGATATCCTATTATTAGAAAACTATTTCAAATGAGAATATTGATTGCAAGCAATCAAGTTGGTTTGCTTTTAAGAATGCTTTAAGATATGTACTTTGATACCATTTTTATGGTCATATTTCATTGATGGATTACATTTGAAGTATGTGTATTAAAATGCTAATTAAAATTTCCTTGGAATACTTATCAAATAAGTATTAGTTCTAGAACAGTTAAAAGATAAATTATATGATATGTGCATGACTAAGTTCCTTATAAGATACCTTGAAAATGGATTAACTGTGGGAAAGTTTTACTTTATTAAGCCACAAGAAATATTGTGGATATTACCGAACGTAATTAATTTGTAGCTCGGATTTAGAATTTTATTTCCTTATTATTAGAACAAAAAATCATAAAATTCCCATGGGTTTAGGCTATTAATATCAAATATAGGGGACGCGTTTTTTTTATTTTATAAATTAACTATCGATGACAGGTGGCGTCTTCACACATGTCAATACTTCTTTCTGGTTATTTATTTGAATTACTCATTGAAAATTTTAAAAGAAAGAAATATGTAAACAAATTCCATGGCAAAAGAATAGGTCTTTTATTTTTTGTTTTTTGTTTTTGTTTTTCAATTTCCAATGAAATAACATGAATGTGTGTTAATATTTGGAATATTTTCATTGTATTGAAGTTAATATCGAAAACACGATTGTATGCCGTACGTGTAGTCTTGTGTCTATGTTATCAGTTTGATAACAACGAAAGAAAGGTATTTTCTGTTCCAATTTCAGATTAACTAACGACTACTACCGTTATTCTGTTATTGAACAAAAAACAGTAGTTAATAAGCAACATATTCCAAAAGGAATTCATTTTCATTCGTTTTAAAAATAAACTTGAATCAGCAGTTTGTTTAAATGAACATTTTGCGTTAGCATGTATCAATCTGTAAATACCGACCAAGGAAAGTATTTGATTTAAAGTGTTTGGAAGTCTTAATTCCATTGTTTGAGTTCAAAATGATGAGCATGAAAGATCAATTTAATTAACCTGCTAGTTTTGATGAATCAACTACACAATCGTTGAAGTAACACACATATACAATACATTGATCCTATATATCCAAATAGTTTCGAAATTGCATGGATTAATAATTCTAATGAAATAATTTTTATTTATAGATCCTAATCAACAATTTTATCCACAAGGTGGCTATCCACCACCAGGAGGATATCCACCACCAGGCGGTTATCCACCACCTGGAGGATATCCTCCACCAGCCGGTGGTTATCCACCACCAGGCGGATATGGAGCACCCGGTGGCTATCCGCCAGGTGGTTTTGTGCCACAACCCGGATTTATACAACCGCCTCCAGTCAACGATTCTTATGGAGGTTATGAAGATCCAGAAGCTCCTAAAAATTTCTCATTTGATGATCAAAGTATTCGTAAAGGATTCATACGTAAAGTTTATATGATTTTGATGGTATGTTAAAGTATTTTTGTATAGTTTTGTTTTAAGGGAAACTAAATGAAATTAAATCCTACTTCAGGGTCAATTGTTGGTAACGTTTGGTTTTGTGGCTTGGTTTTCATTCCATGAAGGTACCAAGAGGTATGTTCAACACCACTCATATTTGTTTTGGATTGCTTTGGCTGTACTCTTGGTAACTATGATCTCAATGGCCTGTTGTGAAGGAGTTCGTCGCAAGACACCAATGAATTTCATATTCCTGGGCTTATTTACATTGGCAGAGTCATTCCTTTTAGGTATGACAGCCAGTCGTTATGCCCCCAATGAGGTAAGCATTCATTCATATTACATTCGAAATTATGCTGTTCAGTGTTAAAATCGTTTTTCTATTTACTAAATTTATAGGTTCTTATGGCTGTAGGTATTACGGCAGCAGTTTGTCTGGCTTTAACTATTTTCGCTATGCAAACTAAATATGATTTCACTATGTGCGGCGGAGTTCTTTTGGTCTGCATGGTAGTGTTTGTTATATTCGGTATTGTTGCAATATTTTTGCCGGGTAAAATAATGACGTTGGTGTATTCATCAATTGGAGCTCTGCTATTCTCCATCTATTTGGTGTACGACACTCAATTGATGATGGGCGGTGATCACAAGTATTCCATTAGTCCTGAGGAATATATATTTGCTGCATTAAACTTATACCTGGACATTGTCAACATATTCATGTATATTTTGGCCATCATAGGAGCTTCGAGGGATTAGGACTAATAGACTAAACAAATTTGCAATTTAGAGAATGGTAAAACAATCTCTTTCAACCGAATACAATAATTGTTGCTTACATAATTACAAATAAGTAACAGCCCTTATTAATATCTATAACATAAAAAGTGAAAAAACAAAACAAAAAACGCCCTAAAGAATTTATTTAAGAGAGAAAGTTTATTTTAATATTATTAACAAATGCACTCTCACTCCTAATGCAACTTTGACTATATATTCATCTACATACTGATACACTATACGGAAAATATATAACATTTGCTCAGATTTGTTGATCGTTGAAATGATCGTAAAGATATAAAGCATGGATAATTTATTATTGGTGAGTGAGTATACTTTATATCTTATTGATAATAATGAATTATGATCGTATGTATTTATATATGGAATACAATTTCATCGTTAATATTGTTATTTATTATTGTTATTATATTTTTGTTGTATTTTTTATTACATTAATTTTTTTTTCGTTCTCCTCATACCAAAAAGAAAATAAGTAGAATTAATTACAAATGTTTATTTATAAACAAAAGTTTATTTAACTATAACTATATTGTTGCTAAAATTTATTTCTTTAACATAAAATTACCAAAAAAAAAATTTACAAAATTACAATTTATGAATGAATATGTATTATATTTGGAATATAAAAAGTGTAATAAATTAAACAAGTTTCCAATAAACAATAAACAAAAAACAAATAAAAAACGCATGTGTAGCATTGAAAACAAAAGGTCACAATAAATTTTCTATACAATTTGCCTACAAAAAAAAAAAAAAAAAAGTGGGCTCAAGAATGAACAAGAAATGGTTTTAACTTTATATGCAAAGTTAAATACCACGATTTTTTATTTCTGCTTTACAAATACTGCACACTACATTTTGTCGCTTATGTAGATCTGAGGATCTTCTTTGAGATTTGCTATTTTTATTCTTTGAATCGCTGTCACAACAATTGGAAAGAAAACTTAAAGGCACAGATTCACCGTCTTCTAATGTTTGCGGCAGGTTTTTGCCTTTGGTTTCTGGCAGGAAGAGACTAGCAAGCCCACCTACAATTAACAGAGAACCCATAATAATTAAAGGCAAAACTAACATACGCTGACCCATATGATTTATAATGGGTATAACAATCGGGCCAATCATAGCTATGACCGAACTAAAACTCATTCCCAAGCCCCTAACAACAGTGGGATATATTTCAGATGCTAGCAACGGTAATACAACGAAAGCCGATGATATACCCATTTTGCCAATACAATATAATATTAACATTATGTCGGCATTTTGACTATACATGAATGTAACAACACATGCCACACCGCCTGTCAACATGGAGATACACAATATAAAACGCCTTCCAAAATAGCTTAAACCAGGCCAGAGTAGAATGTATGTTGGTAACTCTACAACGCCTGCCAAAAAGAAATTCCATATTTCGTCGCCCCCCAGAGCAGGGGCATAATAGCTTAAACCCACGTACACACTAGTGTTGGCAAACCATATCAGTGTTATAATCAATGTTTTGCGGCACATATTCTTCGTTCTAAATAAATCCAATATACCAGCCGATGTGGAATTTTTGCTGGGTTGAGAGACATTGTGGCCATGGAATTTTTGCTCAATAATATTAACAAAATCCGGTATAACTGTTAATCCATTAACTCTAGCCATAGTTTTAAGAACTTTTGCAGCTTTACGTGGCTGGCCTACCGCCATTAGCCATCTAGGAGATTCGGGTAAAACAAAGAAACAAGAAAACAGTAACAATAAAGGCAAAGACACTGCCAGGGTTAAATATTGCCAATCACGGACAATATATACAACGCCGGCTAGTAAAACCAGTCCGCATGAATACGCTATATTGGAGACTATTGTGCAAAATACACGTTTTTCCGGGCCCACCATTTCGATAGCTGGAAATGCAATTAAAATATTATTCATAATCTGTATGTGTAATGTATTATAGCTCACCTAATACGTAAGGACTAGCTAAAATGGCTGGAACAGTTAAACCAACAACAAATCTTAAAACTAGCCAGGAATTAAAATTCCAAGCAAAAGCACTGGCGGCACATGCAGCTATTTCCAATATCAGATAGGCATAAAAACTAGGTCTTCTACCCCACATATCCTGTAGATAACCAAAAATGTAATTTCCGATCAGACCACCTACACCAAAAACAACTAAAGCCAAAGTAACCAAATAGCTTTCATCGCACACTAAATTCCACTATAAAATTAATTTCAACGACAATTAATTTGAATTTCAATCTATTCGTTAGGTTTCATATGTATTTACCTCGGTGACAACTGTACTGGGATATTGGGTTCGATCGTAATGCCAGCCATGTTGACAATATACTCTTTGCGAACCAGATGGACTTCCAATATGCCACACCTTATCACGCTGCAAATCGACTGGTGTACGATATTCCATATAACGCACGATATCTGTGTAGTTTCTTACATACATTTCGCATTGCGAATATTCTGCCTCTTGTGTCAGGGGTATACTCAAATTCATAACTAATTCGGTGTAGTCCTGTACCCATGGCTCCAGTTCGGGTACACGACACCAATGTTTGGGTGTGGCTGCAATAAACAATTGACTAAACAACTGCGTTTACATTTTTCTCTAACGGTAAAATTGTATTCAATTTGTGTCTCTGTGTATTTATTACCCACCTGTAAGCGTGAAAAGCGCACGGGAGGGCAGCTGGTAATAACACGGCACATATTATTATCTTCTGATATAAACCAAAGGATCCCACCTCCTTAAGTACTTCATCAAAATCCATTTGATATTGAATATTTTTTCTTCAGTTTTTTGTGTGTCGGATATAGTGTGTGGTGTGTGTTTTTTTGTAAATCAACAGCCCAACTGAATTTAATTTCATTTGTCCATTTGAAGAATGTATGCAAATCGAAAAATCTGATTAATTGAAAACAAAGGAAATTTGTCCAAGTTTTTGCTCTGTTCATTTTTATTTTTTATGTTTTTATATTTTCTACTCGTTTGATCTTTTCATCATTTTTGTGTGTTTCCATGATTGTGTTTAAAGATTTCAATTGGGCATAATTATATTATGGGGTAACAAGTGTTTAATTAATTGCCTACCACTGGGCTCTGAAGGTCTCTACAACAGAATAGAACAGTGGGATACTTCTAGCTAGACACCATTTCCACAGCACTGCAGCTTATTATAACATTAACAGAGATATGTAATATAAAAACACTGTGTTTAAAATTGATATTCGTATTAGTATTTAAAAATGGAAAAATAGTTTTTAGTGTACTTACATATATTATTACCTTTAATTAATAAAAATTAATTTTAATTTAATTTTTTTTATTGCTGGGTACTGTTATCGTGCCAACAAAGGGATTACGGTAATTTTCAAATTTGTAGCTAAAAATGTAGTTTTCTTTAGAAATAAGGCAGCACTTAAAGTGCTACCATTTGAATGCATTGCTTGAAAATACAACTCTGTACAAAACAAACAACAACATCAGTTGAGCAAAGCAATGCATGCAGCTGTTTAGACACTTTTTGTAAATAAGTTAATTAAACACAATTAATTTTTCAATCATTAAAATAAATGAAGTGATTTGAGTTGTGAAAGTCTAAAATGCGAAAATATCAACAATTATTACTATTGATAGTATCATGTGTGAGTGTGGGTATTTTGTTCATGTACAAAACCGAAAACAATCGATTGAAGGATGTCTTGCATGTCATTAATTTCTTTGGGCGCAACGATGCGGCCATTTTGAAGAAAATTGAAAATAATGCAACAATGAATTACTTGGTGGACTATATGCATCCGCTAGGCGTATGGCAATCAATTGGAGATCACTTTCATGGCTATTCAGCACATTGGAAACGTAATGAGTTGGTTGCTGGAGGTGAGGCAGTAGTACTGGTCGTAGCACGTAAAGGAGCGGTGCTTAATTTTAAATGTTCTTTGAACTTTAAGGGAACACCAACAGCAATACAGGGAAAATTTCGGTTCCAAAAGATTGACAGAGATGGAGAGGACGATAATTCTGAATTTACACGCTATAACTTTTACTGTCGTGTAACACGAGATTTTGGTTTGGCCGAATCAGTGAGTTTCAGCGATTTAACAAGTAACAGCAAAGATGGTCACTCCTTAAAGTTGCGGTTTGTAAAAGTGGTCGACCAATTATCGAAAAAATTGGCGATGCAGCCTTTAAGTGTGTGCGTTGATTTATTCAGCAAAGAAATGTTTAACATGACTTCCAGTGATAAGCAAGGACCAGAATTATTGGAATTCTTTATGCATCATTTTGCCTTAGGCATAGAAGACTTTGTCATCTACAATGGAGATAATTTGCCGCAATATTTATTACCTATACTATATCGTTTCAATTTGCGATTGCACTTGATGCCATTCAATTTTCCATACTCATCGCAAAATGCTACCGAAAGAGTTCGTGCAGTAATAGAAGCCGATTGTTTACTTAGATCTACAAATAGAGCTCGCTACAGCTTACTCTTACAAGGCAACGAATTTTTCTATCCAAACTCAAAATTAGATAGTGAGAAATCAGTATTACGCGGCTTAAGCCACTACTCTAATGAGGTTTACCGTTTTGATCTGCCCGCATTTACTGTGTGTAAGAATGAAAAATACCAACACCTTTATGAAAATATTTTATATGATCCTGAGTTGAAACTTTTGCACACGATAGCGCTGTATAGACTACAGGATACTGGAACATATTTGAGTGCTGAAAAATTATCAAATACACCTGGTCGAATATCCTTGCCTTTGTCGAAAGTATTTGCTCTTCGTTATGTTAAGTGTGTGCATGTTGGCAAAGATGGTCTACATGACTGGCGCAATTCGTTACGAGCAGATTTTATGCAGCATATACAAACCCTTAATCAGGAGATTAAATTATTAATTTAAGTTAGCTTCCTTTTAGAAACTTTTACAGTCTTCCCTAAAAGTTTGACGCGTTCCAAATCAGAAAGTTTTTATAGTAAAAACGATATCTTATACACATTTATGAATATGCTTGTGCGCAAATAATACACATGCTTTAATTGAAAAATATTGATAATTACACAGCATGTAAGAATATTTTTAAGACATTTGAAACTGCACAGAATTGTATTTTAGTGTTGTTGCAAAAAAACTGAAGTATTTATTTTAGTTTCAAGAAGTATGCAATATATACTGCCTTTTTTCGTATATAACAATTGATTAATGAAGATAATTATTTATTCGTTATGATCTTATTTAAGCCTTTGCATTAAAGCAGCATTTTTTAGGCCTGCAGATTCTATGGTAATGCTAAGATCGGTAAGTTCTCTGGTGGGAAACGAAGAAACCAATATAAAGTTACGATTTATATATTCGGGACGAGCTCTGAAATTCATGATTTAGTTATTACAGTAAAGAAACTAAACCAGTTTTGTTATAACTTACGTTCGCACATATTCTTGTACATCTCCGACAGTATGAGATAAATTGAATTGAGTTGCTAAACGTGTGCCATCAGCTAAACGAATCTGTAGTGTTGTGGTTGGAGCTGAGGTATCAACCTTTAGCTTTTCTTTAGCTACCTCATCATTTGGCTTTACATCATTCGATTCAACTGCTGCCGCTGCGGCGACTTCGCTAGTATTTTCACTTATATTTGGTGTAGGACTGTAAGAAACATTTTAAGGCAAATCAAAATGTTTGAAATTATTATTTTATTTATTTATTTACCTTCCCAAAGCATGTCCAGATCCCTTGAATGTTTTTGCAGTTGTTGGTTTCTTTTTGTAATCCTCATGTCGATGATCCTCTACATCAACATTTACCATCCATCCCATTTCCAAGAGTTCATTGGGAATTTCGCTAAAGTGGCGTAATATTAATAAATAATGAAATTGTGTTTGATTATAACACTTACCCCCTCATAACAGTCTCTAAAAATTCTTTGTTCTGGGGATCGTCGTACAATCTTAGTTCACCATCATCGATAGAAAATCCTTGACTCCACAATTTTAATACTACCACAGGCTTAGTTTTGCCTTCATTATCCTTATTTAATGGCGTAACCACGGAATGATCGGAATCAGTCATGCCCAAACGTATACCTTGTCCCCAACTCGTACCGGCAGAAGTACTTGGTGTTGGTGTAGCAGTATCTGAGTTGGCGCTGTGTTCTTGCGCCATTCTAAACATGTCAGTTAATTGCTCTCGAAAGTTTTTACGTTTGGGTGGGCCCAGTACTTGTTGGCCTGAACGGTCCGAACCACCTGCATAAAATGCTTGTCCCTCTTCATCGTCATTGCTGCTGACCCGTTTCGACATGTCACCTAAAGTTGCAAATCTGGACAAAAATTAAAAGCATTTAGATAATTAACCAACAAATTATTGTTCATAGAGTGTTGTACTTTGGCTTAAGACTAGATGATCCTTTGCCAAAAGAGTTGCTGTCCGATGTCGCTGAGGTCGGTTTTGTTTCCGCCGCTTCAGGATGGTCTTCTGCTATGCCGTCGATAAGTACATCGGACATGTTTTCATCGCCCTGATTACCCAAGAAGTTTGACAACGCATCCTTTAAAAATCGAAAATTTTCATCATTTACAATAAATACATAAATAGAATGAAATTTTATGATGCGGCATTAAAATGCATACCTCTAGCGACCAATTACTGCTGGACAAATAAAATCTTGCAACATTTTCTTCGCCGCCACTTATTTCTATAAATTGGGCGATTAATGCATCGTGATCTGCCATAATATTCTCTTTTTTATTTGTTTATTAAATATAGGAGCTTCACTATTTGTTTATAATAAAAAAAACTTATTTCGCAAGTGTTCTCTTTCTTCCAATATTTTTTTACACAATGATTTTACAAAAAACAAATAATCGTCTAATGCAGCACCACTGACACTTCAAGTAACCAGTCATCATTAATCGAGTACTTTTAGAACAGCGTTGATTCATTGAGCAACTTGATAGAGATGCCACATCTTTTCGCTTTTATATTTAATAATTCTACAGTTGAATTTTAAATGATTTGTGTAAAATTAATGTTTGTATTTAATTTAAATCAAAAGGATTGAGGAAATCAAATAGAAAATAATTTTGGAATGTTTAATTCATTTAATGAAATAAATTTTCAATCTTATTGGACTCGCGCTGAAATTTTTTAAAAACATTTCCGCTTAGATTATGGATGGCAATTGAACTTCAGTTGAATTGCAAGTTGCTAAAACTTGTATTACAGATGACAACTGTCCACCAATCACCCATTCGTATGCATATATAATACTCCTAAGACAGCGAGTGTAAATATTCATTAACTATGCTCATATAATATAATTCTTGATAGCTTTTAATAAAACAACAGATTTTAAATAAAAAAATTACAAATTTTATTTAAATATAGTATTAATAATATTTCTTTTTAATCAATTAACAAATAAAGTTAAATACAATATAATATACAACAATTTTGGATTTGAAAACCAGTTCCATTAACCACATTTTTTTTTTTATTAAAATTAAATAACACGTAGGTATGCATTAATTTTTATTATCACTCTGTAAGAAATTAAGAATAAAAACAAAATATTATAAGAACTCAAATATGTTATCAAAAATATAAGTATGGTATATGCGTATATAAAGATTAAATGGGCAATTGAACCATGAATTTTCAAATATTAAAAGAAATACTGTAATATATGTATAACTACATACATGACGTTAAAAATTTATTATTTTTTTTCTTTCCTTCATTAGTTATCAGTACAGTATAAAATTGTACATTTACCCAGAAATTCGGAGATACTACGTTTTTATAATGTATGTCACTTTTTCCATAATAAAGTATCCATCGATACCCAAACGACAGTTAATAAACTATTATTCATGTGTTAAAATAACTTTAGTTATAATTTTCTTCTTTTTCTGAAGCAATATATATGTATGTAGATGCATAAAGAATTTAAATAGAATGTATATATATACCATTACAAATACTACAAAACAAGCGTTGATGCCGCCAAGGGTCTTTATCTAAACTACAATGCAAGCGAAGATTTATTTAAAGAAAAATAACTGCAAACCGGCATTTATGTTTTCTTAAGTTTTGTTGTTAAAGTGTTGTTACGCATGTTACTAATGATGGTGTTGTATTGTGATGAAGATTTGACTTTAGCGCACAAATAATTTGCCCTTTAATGTGTACCAAAATACATGAAATATTTATAAATACCAGAAGAAAAAAACTCTTTAATTACCTGTAAATAATGATTGGCAAGGAATGTCAAGCCTATGCCTACACCAAAGGCCAATATGTGCGACAGATACAGTTTAGGGAAAGGACGACGTTTACGCAATAAGAAATTCAAAATACATGCTTTTCTTTCAGAGTACGGAGGATAACGACCACTAATTGAAAAAAGATAATATGCTGTTTAGTATTTTTCAAAAAAAAAAAAATAACTAAATCAATTCAACACTTACGAAGCAAGTTTCTCTCCTAGAGGCTGCAAGTTCTTGCTAAGACAAGACTTCTTATGAGTAAATGTGTCAAAACCATATTTGCCATGATATCTGCCCATGCCACTGGAACCAACACCGCCAAACGGCAGGACATCAACTAAATTTGTAAAAAATTATAAGTTTTTCATTTATAGCAACAATTTAGAATTTTCATTTATTTTTTATTAGAAGCCAATATAAGCTGGTATAGTTATTTATTAATATTAAATAATTTAGAAAAAGCTATATGTCCATGCACAATCTTACAAAAGTTTATATACCCTTAAACATTTTTTTTTTCATTTTTGCTGACAGTTGAGCATAGTTTTCGTTTTAATTATTATTAATTATTTGAAATATTAATTAATAAATTAAGTTTTTAGCATAAGAAAAAATATACCATATGTAAACTTTTGTAAGATTACGTACATATGTATGTATATACTACTATGTAGTATATCCGTTAGTATTAAATAAAATTTTAAAAAATAATATTTAAAATTAATCGCCTTAATCTGTTTGATGTACTTGTTTCTAAACTCTTGTATGTCACTATGTCTGTAAAACAAGGCTTTTCAGACGATTCTAAATTTATATAAAAAAATCCATACATTTTGTATGATAAACTCCATCATCGGAAACAGAATGTAAATTTTCAATTTAATTGTTTAGTACAAAGTATGACAACAACTACATACATCAAACAGTATAAAGATGATTGATTTATATATTATTAAATAATATTCATTTACTTTTAGCGTCTTATTTTTGTTCGTGTTATTAAGCTAATAATACTTTTTATAATTAAATTTGGTTTAATGTGGTAGTAAATAAACAAGATTATTAAAATTTAAAAAGGGTTGCAATATTAAAATAAAGAAAATAAAAGCCAATCTTGCAATAATTTTTCGATATTTACAAACGTGTATACAATTTTTAAATAAAGCCAATTTTTTGTAAATGTGAAGCAAATAATGAAGTTAAAAGAAATTGTCAATATATTACTGCAATAATACGTTATCTACTGCATTTATAAGGATTTGTTAGATATTATGATGTTAAGTACTTCAAATTATTAATTATTGTTAAAAATGTTTATTTATATTATTATTTTCGAAATATTTCAAGTGTTAATGTTTTTTTTTTTGAATCTTTAGGTTATAATTTTATTGAATTTAACTACAGTTTTCAATCAATTATAATTATGGTTGGGTTGGATTTCAAATAGCAAAAGTGCAAAAGCTAAAGCATCATTTAAGTTATAATTTACTTTACTTTTGCTTTAATTTCTTGACTAATGAATGGCATATAGCGTTTGATACGGATTTGAATATGAATGCTAAACTTAACATTCAAAAATAATATGTAAATGGAATTGTTTTGTTTATACCTGCAAAATGATTTAAAAGATCATTACTGCAAAAACCTCCACTGGACGTTTGAGTCATAAACAATTTTATTGTTTTATCAGAATTGCTCATAACATATAAAGCCAAAGGTTTCTCTCTATATATATGTAGTAGAATTAAAATTATTTCGTATTGTGTAAAGTAAAAGTAAAATAAAATTAAAACAATGTATTTATATGTAAAAGTAAAAAAAAAATGTAACAAAACAGATGAGTACATGTACACATGTATGTACGTTCACATTCATGCAGATGTTATGAAAAGCAAAATGAAATTATGAATGTACAAAGAATATTAGAATAGTGTCTGTCAGTCATATTAAGCCCTATAGTTTAAACCCAATTTGTTTAGAATCACTCACATACATACATACATATTATCGTATTATAATTACAAACAAACAAACATATTAAAGATTTATTATTTTTGTTTAATAAATTATTTACGAGAGAATTTGTGTTTCAACCAATACCTGCAACATGCATTATGGAATCGTTACTGCAAAATCCACCGCTTGTCGTATTTTCAATAAACTTTTGTACGAGTTTCGTCGATTTCGAAAATACATATATAACTAACGGCTTTTCCCTATTAATTTAAAAATTAATTCAAAAATAAAAATAGAATATATTAAACATACATACATAAATATTTATATTTACAAAATATTTAAATAAACATAAATTAAAAATTGAGTTGACTAAACCGACACCATCTCTATTACAAATATATATGTATATATAGAAAATATGGTATCTTAACTGTATGAAGAAATATTTTTTTTTTTGCGAACTTTTACCAAATATACATCTAGAAAATATGGTATCTTAACTGTATGAAGAAATATTTTTTTTACGAACTTTTACCACCACCCTGAAGTTACATATATTTTTTCTTACCAGCATAATGCATTATTGTGTCATTTAATAAAATGCCTCCTGATTGTGTACCGTGTACAAATAAATTTTGTACTTCTGGTTCCATTGTGAAAATGTACATCACTAGCGGACTTTCTCTAATTATTTTTAACGTGTGTTTTTTTTTTGATTTGATTTTATTTGATTTGTTTTTATGTATGATCGTGGGACAAAAGAACACATGTTTGTAAATGAAAAACAAAAAGTTATAAATGAGTGCAAATGTAAAATTTTTAAAAATCCAAATTGTATTTCAAAAAGAAAAACAACAAAATTTTCGTTTGCCGAATAGTATTTGCCAAAAATGAGAACATGGTTTTGAAAAACCTTCTACAGACGAAGACAATGAAATGAAAATTTTCTATTTAATGATTAAGAAGAAGTTAAGTATTTCAAAGAGCTTTTGAAATATGTAATCTTTACTTCGTTTTTGTGATTTTGATGAAAATGGCATTTGTACTCAATGCCGGGATATCGAAAGCAAAGCATTAGAATGTATAAAACATGTTAACTTTTGATTTATTACTTCTTGGCATATGATTAAATTTAATGTTAAGCTTTGGAAAATAAAATAAAAATTAACTTTTTACACATTTGTATGCTTTGCTTTCTCAGTCCTTCTGTATAAAAACTCAAGACAATTTGTTTCATTTTGACTTACCTGGAATTAATGAATTTAATGGCATCATATGCACTTTCTACATTGATGATGGGTAAGATGGGTCCAAATATTTCTTGTTGCATGACTGGATCTTCGGGCTTTACATCAACAATAATAGTGGGCTCGATGAAACGTTCCTCGGCATTGTAATTACCTCCTACAGCAATTTTCCCATGTTTCATTAAGGAAACCAAACGACTGAAATAAGTTTATATTACATATTATGTTAATTAGTCAACTATTCAATAACTTCATTACAACTTACTCAAAATTATTTTTGTTTATAATGCGACTGAGATCAGGACTATCTTTAATGTTATCGCCATACCATTCTTTCAATATTTTTTTGGCTTCTGTTATAAATTGCTCTTGAATTTCTTTGGAACATAAAACATAATCTGGTGCTATACATGTCTGGCCACAATTGATAAGTTTTCCCCATAAAATACGTTTAACTGCTGTGGTAATTTCAACCGATTTATCAATATAACAGGGACTCTTGCCACCAAGTTCTAGTGTACAAGGAGTCAAGTATTTATTTGCGGCTGCATGTATAATTTGGCCAACACGTGTAGAGCCAGTATAAAAAATATAATCAAAACGTTGTTTTAATAGTTCTGTTGTCTCTGCTGGACCACCACAAACAACGGGATAACAATCCTATAAATATACGAAAATAAAACATTTCTAAGCCTATGAATGCTTAAATATATCATTGTGTTAACTTACATTATCCAAATACTTTGGTAATGTTTCTTGTATAAACTTTGCACAATTTGCTGCAATTTCACTGGGTTTAATGACTACACAATTACCAGCTGCAATGGCAGATGCTACAGGAACTAATAACAATTGTAAAGGATAATTCCAAGCGCCAATAACTAAAACAACGCCATAGGGATCATTGTATATTTGTACATCATCCATCAAATTAACCAAGGGTTTGTCTGGATACTCTGGTTTTACCCAATCGTTTAAATTGTACAAAATGTGTTTGATATCATTCTTCATAAATTCAGTTTCGACAACTAAACTTTCTTGTTTTGGACGACGCAAATCAGCATCCAATGCATTGATCATATCATTTTCATGTTCTTCATACATTCGCAATAGATTTTCCAATTGTTTTCTCCTAAAAACACAAAACAACACAATATAAACAATAATAAAAATATGGATATTTTGGATTATGATGCATTATTCAATAAGAATGAATATATAAGAATCAGTCCGAAGTATTTTTCATACAATGTTTTTAAATATAACGTTTGCGAAAGGAATTCATGATGGCCAGTAGATGTGTAACAACAGACGTTCGTTTCTTAATGGAAAGAATCAAGAAAGTTTTCTTAACAAATAACCCAACGATATTCAACTAAAACATAGAATGAGTAAAGAAGACGAGTTATGTTGACCTTTTTAAATGTTTCGCATTAAACGCCGTTATTCGCTTGTCTAACCAGTCGGCCAAAAAAAAAAAACAAACTCAGTCATCAGCTAACTAACAACCTGCCAGCAATATGGATGTGGAATCACAAGGTCAATGTCAAAAAATAGAAATAAATACACGACAAAAGCAAAAGTGTTTAAATAGTTTCTATATAACGGTGTTGATTAATTAAATCACGAGGAATGCTATTAAAGAATAGAATAAAATATTTACGGTGTCTTGTTTATAAAAATCAAGTTTAAACTAAAACACGTTTTCGAAATTGAAATTATAAGTACAAAACTATATAAGAGAGATTATTTAAAAACTTTCATTAATATTACCATAAAAAATGCGAAATTTTTATCAAATACGATTGCATGCATACACATGTTGATAAAAAAAATATAAAGAAAATCAAACAAAAAAAGAAGATTTAGTCTTAAATTATTGTTGTTGTTTCTTCGTAGAAGATTTAATTGCATACCTTGAATAAAATACTTCCGTTTCACAATCACATACGTTTGATTCTAAACAAATAATACTGTAGTCAAATTTTAAACTACAATAACAACAATAAAAATTAATCTATATATTGTAGGTATAAAAAAAAATAGAAGAAGAAAAAGAAAATTAATATAAACAAATTATATAAACGTTAATTATAATGTTTTGGAATTTATTTACATCGAATACAATTAATTTTCAATCCTAAACAATTTACCCACAAATGGATAAAGTCCAAATGATATTAACAAAAGATATATTGCATTGTATTTACATTTAAAAACAACATTTTAAACTGAATTTAATCTATACAGTAGCGAAACGTTTTTAATTACAATTTTGCGAGCTGTATTAAACAAAAACAACAATATTTTATACAATATATCGTATTATATTATGAGGAGCTTAAAGAAAAACTTAAAATGAAAATTCTTACGGTTAATTAATGTGATTTTTGCATATCATTATTGTTCGAACTTGTCTATTAGTAGTTTCAAATGCCTTATGAATTGTTTTTTTTTATAAAAACAATTACTAGCATACATACATATATACAGCTAAACATCACTTATTAACTGTATACAGATAACTAACTAAGTTCAAAAGCAATAAAATAAAGTATAATATAATTGTAGATCACGTAACAGTAGTGTGCAATAATTGCACTTTAACATTATAGTAGTATACTATTAAAGATTATTACTAAAAGACTATTGTTAAAAATTCCAAATCTGTATACTTTAAATTGACTTAGACAAGTTTCATTTACATAACATGTATAACAATGTTGGTCAAGTACAATACCGTAAAAATTCCATTCATAGCTTAGTTTACAACTTTAAAATATAAAGAACAAAAAGCCAAAACCATTATAATTGGGGTATTCATAAACATTTTTGAATTTTTACAATCATATGATTTACAATAATTTAAATAGGTTAGGTTAGGTGAGGAAGGTAGTTGAAACACCTCCATGCGGAGACCAGAGATATTAAAAAATAATATGTAATATGGAAAATGAAAGGCAGAGATAAATATAAAGGGAGAGAGAGAAAGAGAGATATGGTAACCACACTATGCCAGCTATTGCTAGAAATAAATCTTTTAATTGAAGCAGCCCCCACCAAGTATCTTGCGCCTTAATCTCTGCATGCCAGGAGAGTGAAACAGAATATAGCCAACTGGGTCCAGTTCCTCCACATTACCATAAACCCTACAGAAAGTATGGATGCAGCTGTTGCACATACTAGTTCTTATCCTCAAGGCATTATACTCCGTCAAATATCCCAATATATTGCTTTCCCAGTTTTAATCCCCTTTCCATTACAGAATAGTCCAACATGAGGCGTATTAGATAGAAAATTCTTCAATATCCCCTGTTTAGCCATGAAGGGCACGCTTTCGGTTCATAGCTTGATCGATCAGTTCAAAGACAGCTGCACCGGATACGAGTCCTTTACTGGCATTTCCAAACTTTACTATCTTATCCTATCAAGACGTAAGACGTAAGAATTATTAGAAAAGTTAAGTCATAATCCCGACTAAATGAATAAATCGAATTTATTAAATTTCTTTTAATAGGAATGAAACAAAGTTGTCCAAAATAAACAATAAATGATTGCAGCTCATTTGAACAATAAAATAAAAAAACGAAAGTGTCTATAATTTATAGTATGTATGCACAGCATTGAAAGTGAGAAGGAAAAAAAGAAAAAACAAAAAGATAAATAATATTTGCTACTATTTGCAAATTTAGTATGATTAAAAATAATTTTCAAGTGACACATACGAGATATATAGTACGAGTAATTGGGTATAAATCGATTGTATCGTGAAGTGAATATCAATTGGTATTTTTTTTTTTTGAGAGATATTGCAAATTTAATTGAAAGCTGGCCTTGAAACATTTTAGCACATTAAAAATCAAAACAAATTATTATTAAACGCCCTTTTAATACTCTTCATTTTGGCTGGAATTGGTCACCGAAAATAAACTCTTCGAGAAACTCTTTTTTTTTTAACAAATCAAACAATTACATTTTTCATCCTATAAAATTTCATAAATAGCAGTTAGAATCATTAAAACTAGTATGTATAAATATCCAAAAAGAAAGTTTTCATATCCTAATTGGAATTTAAAGTTTAAATACTTTGCATTTTGAACTCGGATAGGTAAAAAATTCAATTCAAAAATAAATAAATTTAAATACAAATATTTCAGGAATGTTTAGCTCTTATTGGCATTGTTATATTTGAATTCTTAAAAGCTTAAGCATGGCTTTGAAAAAGAAAATATTTTCTTTTTGAGTGTTTCTGCTGCTAAAGTGTAAATTACATGCGAGTAAATCAAAGATAAAATATATAATTAAACTTATTTCCATTATTCGAGAACATTATGAAGCTATAACTATAACGCTTAACATAAGCCAAAGTTCAGTTAAGAGAAGATGTTGGCATTCAAAAAGCGAGAAAACCTTCTGACAAACCAGTTGTAAAGAAAATGAATTAGACAAATTATTCTCTTGATTATTTGCACTCTCAAAATAGAAATATTCTGCTGTAGCTATCGAATTATTCATGCATTAATAAATGTTAATGTTGTACGTCTATTTACATTTCTATATACATACATATGTATGTATGTATGTATGTATGTATGTACAAGTCTTTTATATATAAATATTTACGATCATAATTTCGGTACTCTTTTCTTTTATTGCTCGAGCCATAAATACGCACACTTTTTGGTTAAAACTTTGAAATTTTTATCCTATAGTTGTAAAGACAATCGTTATTCTTCATGCAAATTTATTCCACAGCAAAGTAATTAAATTTAATAATGTCATATGCGGAAGTACGAGCTATTTGAAGTTGGCGTATGTTTTCCAATCGTTTGTTTTGTTTACATTGAAGATTTTTCTTGTGGTACGTAAAAAAATAAACGAAATCCATAGTCAAACTAGTGGATTTCTGAAATAAAAAACGAAAAATTAAAGATTTGACTTGACTAATTCCATGCAAGATATGCTACCATTTCTGAATTGTCGTCCTGGACTTTACCTACTTGACAGCTTTACCCACTGGACATCTCGATTAGAATCGAAAGGGTTATTTATTAATGCAACAATTGAAATCGCGGGTGTACCGCATTGCAGCTGATTAATTTCATTACAAAATAACTGCATGGTCATAAAGAAAGAAAACTTTCAATAACAAAGCAACAAAGGAAACAAAGGAAAAGATTATCATATCTGGGCTTGGAAAATTCCACAACAATGAAAAGAAGCATTCACAATCCACTCGTGTTACTGTTTGGTATGTATTTTTATCTAGTATTTTCCTTAGACCATCTTATACACCCTTTATATGAGTGTAAATGTAATTAGTGATTACAATGAAACATTGAATGAAGTTCATAGGCATTTTCTTAGAGGCTTTCTGATATATAAATTATTCAAATTTACCATTGCAGCCTTGGCAGACAATATGCGAAGTTAATCGATATTAGAAAACTCGCATATAGGCCACATTTGTCATATATATTCGACCATTCATAAATTGTAGACTTTTGGCATGTACTATATTATTAAACCTGAAAAATCTCCATTCAATAACAAACTCAAATTTTAATATTTTACAAATTTACATAAAAGTAGACTCACATAATTTATGTAAAGTTTACTACCGTAATTTATTAAAAGGCATCAAAGAAATCGCGATAACATGCAAACTGATCACATACTCGAAACACATTGTGGTGTAGGGTATCTTATAATCTTTATACTGTTACTGTCGTAATTGTTAAGTTATTATGGTCGTTGCTATTGTTGCTATTGGATTTGGCTTGCCTTTAAGTTCACTTACCTAAAACTAACATCTCTTGTTTTTCCGCTGGCAAAAGCTGTCCGGCATCTTTGCAATATCTGGTAATACAAGTAATTGTGGTTATTGCGAAACACATGAAAGAAAACAGGAAAATTAAAAACAAAAATTATTAACAAATGGATTTAATCAGACTGAAAATGTTTGAGAAAAATGAAATGGTGAAAAAATAAGACGATGAAAACAATTGAAATGGGGTATACAATAAGAGTTAATGGCATAAAGTTAAGTTAAAAACTTACATCGTCGTAGTTGGTCATGTTTTCTGTTGGTTGAGTATCTGCAATAGAGTTTTAAAACAAATGATGTTTTTAAGCTTCAAAATAAAACTTATTTCTCTTGATATGGTTCAATTTGTAGTTGGAATTTGTTATTTATTGTTGCGTAAAAAATTCACTTTCATTTAATTGATTATTTCCATATGCTCTTTAAATTCGATAATAAAAAATATAATAATTATCTTTTTCTATAGCTTTTTTATGAAATAGCTATATGTATGCATGTACATACACTTAAGTATCACTTTTTATGAATTAAAATAATACAATATTTTATAAATTAAACGTTATATTATTGAATATTTTTCACACGCACGCACAAACACACACAGTCAATCTCCCCCTGTTAGCTGTGGTCCAAAAGTTGATCTCTGATTGAGTGATACAACGCGAAACACTTTTTCCATTTATACGATACCGCAAAAAGAGAGGAAAAGCAAAACGAAATAAATCAACAAAACAAACGCCGAAAAATGAATTCTTTATTAATTAAAGCAACTACAATTTTATTACTCCACAACTGCTTGCCTTTCCGAAAACGACGTTAAATTAAGACCACTGTTAAAAATCAACTGAATCTCAGCGTCACCGACTGACTACCTTCTAGTGGAGCTACTTGTTTCTCCAATACACAGGAAAAAAAAACACAGAAAATTTGTCTTGAGCCATCAGCTGTTTTATGATGTTTGTTTTGTTTAAAGAGAAAACAAAAACTAGAGAACAACAAAGACTAGAGTTGTATTTCTGTTAATTGTAACAGTGTAACACAAAAGTCTTGCAAAATTTATTTGGTTGGTAATGCTACATAATTTATAGGCTATTGTAAATAGCGGCCATTTAACAATTAATAAAACAATTTGAAATAACTAAAGAGGGAATTTAAATGATGAAATTAATAATAACTAATAAGAGTTTAAAAAATAACTTGCATGTTGCCGTCTTAATATTATTAATATAATAGCCATACTATAAAAATATTTGTTTTTAATTAGAGCAGTTTGCATTTAAGGTGTCGATATGATAAATTGTTTAATTCCTTATCAACAGTACTTTAGCTTTATAAAATAACTGTTTAATTATTTTAATAATTTATATCAAACTTTATTAACTACATTTAAACCAGGTGAAAAGCTGTTGTAATAAAATAGTAATATATATTATTGTTATTTTTTTGCAATAAAACCGGTAACAACACTTTTTTATTAGTTAATAACACCTTATGGAAAGTTTTGTGTAATTGAAAAATTATCTCTTAAAACAGCTTTGAAAGAAATGTTTTATTTTAATTAAGGCAAACACAGTTTTTATGACAAACACTTTTTCCAAACTGCAATTTTAACGCTACAACAATAAAGTTTAATTTACTTTTAAATCTATTACTCTATAAATCTAACCTGTTAAGTTTGAAGTTTAAAAATAAACTGAATGTATATCAGCTAATATTCAAAAGCATAAGCACAATACACAAATTTCTGCAATATTTCAAACATAACAACAAAATCATTATCAACTTGTTCTTATCAGTACAAAAAAAAAATTTCTTTTCTTTTGAATTGTACACAGAAAGTTTTTGTATTAATATACGAATGCTTATCTCATCACCATTGAACCCATATAGGGCAGGAGTCACTCACATTGAGTCTCTTTTTTATAATATTTGTTTGTAATGATGAAAATGAGAAAACTTTAATTTGTTTATAATTACATACACATTGTTAGATGCAACCATTTACACATATATCTACATATTGAATAATTTTAATATTTTATTATATATTAAAAAACACATATACAGATAGACAAGATCTATTGCTTAGTATTATTACGTATTTTCTAAAGTATTTGAATATGACCTGTATGTATTATATGTATTGTTTGACAATATATGTACATTGTACATATATAAAGTAGTTTTAAATACATATCTACATATGGCATACGATATTTTTTGAAATGTTTTATATTGTATTTATAAACAATGACTCTAAACATTTTTTTATTATTATTATATATAGATTAGGTCTGTAAAAACGAGGGTGGGCCAATAAGTTCGCAAAATAGTCTCAATAGATTTTTTCGTGATACAATTTGATCGCCTGATCGTTTATTTCATCAGGTTAACGGCAGTGCTATATGTTCAATATGAATTGAACGTGTAGCATCCTACAGTGTTGAGTGATAGCGATCCAAATCGTATAGTACCATTTTTCTATCTATTAATGGAACGTGATCCAAACATCACAATGTATAGCAGTGCTCTTGAAATTTGTACAAAATTCGCTTTTTCTTCAAACCACGCAGTAGTCTGCCCTCAATGTCTGTCAAACTCAAACGAAATGAAGAAACTTGACACGACTCAAATGTCGGTGAATTCAAAAACTCGTGGATTTATTGATTTGCGATGTAAATATATTATTTATGATATATGACTATAGACAAACTTTACCAATTTCTAATATGTATTCAGGAATAAAACCAGACTATCGACCTTTGAAAAAAAACAAAGTTTTGTATTGCAAAATAACTTCCTTTCACAATTTTGTGACTCCTAGATCAGACCAGGAAAGATAAAACAGCCCAAATTTTACACTTTTCCAACGAAAAGATGAATATGCAAGCCGGGAGACTGACAGACATACATACATATGTAGTTACCTTCAAGATTACAAAAAGTTATTGAACAATAGGGGACATATTTGAATGAATGAATGAATGAAATACGTATTAAGTCTACGTCTATTGAAGACTTGTATTAATTTCTTTACATAATTTTGTAGTTAATAATAGAGAAAATATGAAGACATAGAAATCAATGATATGCATATTATAAGTAATAGAGAATATTACATACATATTTATAATTTACAAATTGTTTAAAATATCTTTGGGTTGATAGATAAAAAGAGTATTGGAAGTAAGAATCCTAATTAATAATATTAAACACATATGTATATTATTTATATGAATGTGAACATCATTTGTGTATATGTATTGTACATTAATTTAAAAACACAGAATCATTATATTTTAATGTATTCTTTTAAACACGTTGCATTATTAAATAGTAGAAAATTGTCATCTAAATTTAATCTTTTTATACTTTTTATGCTAAATAAATGATATCGACATTTAAAGTTCAAGTTGTTCTAAAAAACATGTATTTTATTGACTCATCAAATTGCATTGGTTTGGTTTCCGTTGTTTTTTCAGTATTCAATGGGGTGGTTATAAATTTAATTGTTCGCTTTGTTTTCAATTCGATTCTTTTAATCTCATGAATTATTTAGGTTTTTATTATTAATGCTTATTAGTGATGGCAAATAAAGATTAACAAAATAATTTATAGAAGCAGTACATACATATATATGTACGTATGTACATACATTGCAGGTAGCATGCATTATATCATCATTTTGAGATTAATTCTTATCGTCAAATGACAACAACATGTATAGCAAATACATATATACATGTGTGTATAGCAATTGATCAATATTAGTTTGTTTAAATTTTTAAATTATTATTGTAGTTTAACAAGTCACTCAACTTCTAACCTTAAACATTTTCAGTGAATGTAGACTTTTGGAACGTGTTTAAGTCATTAAAAGATTTCATTAAACAGCTAAAGAATACATATAATCAATATGATTAATATAAGCTGATTAACAAAGTGTTAGGGAAATGATTTGTTAGTTACATAAAATAGGCCAAATTATGATAAGCACTTTTGTTTGATTTATGGCTTAATTGAGTCGAACAAAACAGTTTATATTTAACCTGGGTTACAACCAGAGGTATAACATTGCTAATTTTGGTATAAAGGCTAATAGTTAACATTTTGAATGTGATCAGCCCTATCTGTGCATCAACCCTATCTGATGCACTAAGGCAAGAGCAGCCAGGTTTTTGACCCACAATATGATGCGTTGACTACGTCAATAGTCTTAGGTTAGCAGTGGAATAATTGGAACAGTATTGATTGATTTTCAATACTTTAATTAACAGACACACCAATACACAAACTTAACAGTATCCGACTCGGACACTCAGTAACAAATATTGTCAATTGTTTATTTGAAGAATATTGGGAATCTCTTCGAGTACTCATATAAGCAATTAAGTGCTCTAAATTTTAATGGAGTTGGATAGGATATACCATAATGAAATCTTTAATGGATTAAACGATTACTGCTCTTGAGATTACACTAATTAAATATAACTGACTTGAAAAAATTCTACAGGCCCAAGGTTTCTTATAGGAATTTGAAAAACAAATACATATGCATAAAGAGTCATTAAAAATAATTGTATTGCACAAGTTTTAAAACTGAATATTTTACGCACAAAACACAATACTTAAATTAAGGATAATCACAATATAATTAAAACAATTTCTTGTGTTTACTTACCAATATCTATCACTTCTATTTTTTCTTGTTGAGCATTGTTATTAAAATAACTATTTGCAGCAGCATATGTAGCTAAAACAGTTTAATAATTAATACATATGAATGTATACTTTGTAGGGTTATAATGCATTAAGTACATACCATCAATATTATTATTTGTTGTTGGTATATCCAATACCGTATCGCCGGCATTTAGCGGTATATGACCGTTTTGCTCATTCATTTCTATGCTTACAGATTGTACTTCTTTGGTTTTTTTTGCCTTAAACTTAAATATGCTTTTAAAACTAAAAATAAATTTAATACTGAAATGAGGAAAGGTTTATTAATTAATTTATTTTTAGAAATTTGATTAGATTTACTTTACGGTTTAAACAATTGTTTAACTTTATTGCAGATTGTTTAGTAATCAACCTCACACTTAAGCTGATATGACAATTATGGAATTGCCATTGAAATAAACAAAACAAAAGTACAATTTAAATAAAAATTTATTTTAAGTGACAAAGAAAACATCGTTAATAAATAAATAATAACATTTGAATGTAATATTTCATGCACCTTTTCTCAAAATAAATATTTAATATTTAATTAACGAATTCATAAATTTCAATGCAAATAGATTTCTAAACAAATGCATTTAAAAAAATCCATTCTACTTGGTATTTGCATTGTATTGTATTGAAAAAGCTATCAAACAAGAATAATTTAATAATAATAGTAAGAATTTTTAATTGTAAAATATAATTATAGAATATCCATTTGTAAAGTCAATAAAATATATAAACGAATGTACATATGTACGTATGTTCATATTCCTGTATTAAATACTAATAAATGCAAACTGGAAAAAATCTCTGCAAATATCGAAACATTGATTTTTACAATTATAAATTACATACAGTGTCTTTCAAGTTTGAAATTATTTTTAACATTTAAATATAACATATATTTTGAATAGAAATATGCATTTATATTTAATATATGTAGATATTTACTAAGGCCGTCAACGATTTTCGAATAGTATTATTTTCTATTACAATTTTTCGGGTCTTTCATGATTAGGTGGCAGTCATTCAGTCTGACCTGTTTTTTTTGCTTAGTTTCAGAATGTCTTCCTATTTATCCTATTTATCTGAAGTGCTCATTGACCGTATTAAGCCCCTCCGCACTTTAGCTGATCCCAGTTCGAATGTTTAGTACTGTCTGACAACTCATTTCAAAGCGTGTAACACAATGGCTTGTGCTGCTAACATTACTTCCTTTGTGTGCCCGATAGTGAGATTTTATTGTTTTTATACCGTTTTCAGGGGGAAATAAAACTTATTTTAACTAAGTGTACACTTTCTACCTAAATCCAGTCAAAACAGAACCTAAAACTAAAATCTGTCAAAAAAGAAATAGAATTTTATTGAAAAAGAAACTCAAACTTAAAAGACCATGTACACATATGAGTATATTACTGTATGAACATTTATTCGAAGTCTGTAACAGTACCTTGAAGAACTTAAATACACTCTAAGAGATGTTGTCCTCTTTGAACTTTGAACTTGTTGAACAAATAATTTCAATTGGAAATATTCATAAAATATATACAATTACAGGTTATTTAAAACCAGGTTCGCTTTGATAAATGTGTATGTACAAAAAAAAACTTATTAAAAACAAATTGCTATAGAATGTACAAAGTACAGGTTTTTTTTATATTTTCTCTTTGTTTTATTATATGGTACCTATATTAATATTAATTTAATTAATTTTATTCTAAAAAGTTCACAAATTAACATATACACTCATACAAATTGCACTGTACTCTGGCAGCAATACAACATTTCTGTAAAAAACCTTAAAAATATATGTCAAGACGAGTAAGTAAGTGACACTGCCATTAATGGACAATTATAACATATACATTCGTACATACATACATACATACATACATGTATGGCTGTTTAAATTTGTTTATTTATACTTGAGCTATAAGCTTGTATTTATTATTATTATTATTTTTGTTTTTTTATTGTCTAAATAAACGATTCATGAATGATAATTTAATGCTTGTTTTAACAATTCATAATAAATACTGGAAGTACATTTTACTTTGATTCATAAAAATTTCCAAACTATCGGAGCGCAAACTTAAAAGTACATACTTAAAGTGTCAACTTTGAACTCAAACTAAAAACAACATTGTTTGACTCCCTTTAATGTTAAGTTACCAAGGTGAATAGCTTATAAATTACTTTGCATTGCTAAATAAACTACGAATGTACTCAAATTAACCTTTTCACGCTGACCACAAATCTTACAAAATAATTTAAAAAATCCTCTCTTTTGTTTGCTTTTGTCCATCATGACCGAAGTAGCCTGACATAAAAGAGGAATAATTGATAGGGTTGGCACTCATTTCTAAGGCTTAGATTATTCAGACGACATCTGTCTCATCTCAACGATTCCCAAGCTCAGACGAACCAGCTGGCCAGTTTGGCGAGAAAAAAGCTTTTCTGTAGGTCAACATTCAAAATAACGCTGGCAATAGGTCTAAACAACAGATGCATAGGTTTTATACACACCAAAGGGTAAACATAGCTTTTGCTATCTCGGTAGTATACTTACTTCAAGTGGCGGAACTGCAAAAGATGTCGGCAATAGACTATGCCAGGCTTGATCTGTTTTTAGGCAAATGGAGAAATCTAATTCGATCAAGAACAACAAAAAATTGAATTTTCAAATCAACACTCCTACATATATGGGAATGAAATAAGTATCACGGATTTATCTGTCGCCTAAATTATAGGATATAAATCAGGCGCCAATTTACATGCAAATTCACGGAATAAGAACATATCGGTAATACTCTGCGCATACAGCTTACAGAAGGTTCTTTTAGAACAGTGCTCATCTGGAATATCTGAGTGATCTGAACCATGCCAACCAACCATACTTGGATAAATATTAAAACTTTCGCTTTGAATAAATTTCGCTGGAGAATAATAATAGCAGGAGCAAATTCGCATCTCTTAAAACTACGATAGCTCTATTCGATTGTAAATTGCCATTTAGAATGTAAATAATTCATTATAAAACTAACATTCTCCATTGCACCCAACAAGTACACTTTTTATTTACAAAATTTATAATTTTTCAATTTATTCACAACCAAAAAATTTATAACAGCTTTAATTAATTTTTATAATTATTATTATAACTTATATAAAATTCCAAATTTTATTAACGAATTTTTATACCGATTAACAAAAAAAAAAAAAACGCTACTGATACGGACACATGATATTGAAGTTAGTAAAAGTGAACTGAACTAAACGTCACGTATGATTTGATTTTGAATGTACTCGTATGAACGTTATTTTTGTTTTAATACGACTAAGTACACCCATCTTTAAAATTAAAAAAAAACAGTATTTTTAACAAAACCAAAAACCCAATTACATAAAATTATTCGAGTATTAAAAATAAATAAGTTGCACAATATTGGCATTATTGCATTGTAATTATTTGAATATATTTCATACAGAAATTTATATTTATTTAACCATTAACAGAAAGAATTTCGTTTGAAGGACAAAGAAATTGAAGTTTTTAGTTGTTAATTTGTTCTTTTTTTATTATTTATCATGCTTTGAATACCATAAAGCCTTTTTTTTATAAAATTTTTAATTAATTTTAGTTTTAAAAAACAAAAATTTGAAAAAATTAAATTCACTTTTAATCATTAATTAGAATTTTAATTTTCTGTTTTTTTTTTTTTGTTTTTGTTCATTAACAAGTTTTAGTATTTGTTTTTAATTCAGGCTTATAGCAACACAAACATATTTTAAAACACATTTTCCTTCCTCTTTACCTTGTACTTGCACTTGAAAGCAATATGAACGGAGTTTTTGTTCGCTAAATAACCGCAATTAAAAAAAAAAACAATAAATTTTCGTATTATCATGCGCCGATACAACTGAATTGATACAATAATTAACAATTCGATTATTTGTTTTTGTTTTTTGTGTTTATTTTCCTAAATAATGTTTAATAATCTTAATCTTTTCATCATTAGTTATCGATAATTATTGCGTGTGGATTTTGGATTTGAATAGGATTTCGAAAGAACGTTTGTTTCTTATTAAAGAATGTCTTGAAATGTTTAAATGTTTCCTTAACGCTACCACAATTTGAACTAATGTTGTTACTATTAGATTTTGTTGTTTATTGTTGTTAATATGAAATCAAGACAGGCTACGGCAACAACGTTTCGTTTCGTTTCAATATTGTATCGCATGAAGTATTATTATTTACATACATAAATGCATATTATAAGTATTTACGTATACGTATGTGTGTAAGTTGATTTTTGTTTGTAAAATACTTTTTGGTTTTTTTTTTTATTGCGTTGTATTGTATTATTAACATTGAACATATGTATACCATACCATATTGTATACACCTTTGTATAGTCGATAATCCAGTCTGTCAACGTCAACTTCGTTTAGCTGCCAGAAAAACAATAAAACTTATAATTACATTGAGATGGGTCGTGTGTTTTTTAATAACTTAACAGTAAAATTTCAAACATTATGCCTAACGAAAAGTGTTTAAGGATTCCATAACAGTGCTGCCAAATCAGCAGTTTTACTATTAATTATGTAAACCGATAGTGTTATAACTAAAACATATGTATTTACTATTCATTGTTTATGCAAAGTATCTTTAAGTATTTAATTATTTAAATAAAAATTAAACTTTATTTTAGAGTTCTAAAGTGTTTTAGAATTAATTTGTGATTATCCGTACTCAGACTTTATAGTCAAATGACTTTTCAACATTTTGATTCAAGCTTCATTTGCTTCAACTGGAGTTCGGTTATGATCCACATCAAGCCTTTTGATTCTCATTACAATGGGGCCAAATATAAGTTCCCTTTTACTTTACAGTATTCTTGGCAAAGCATATTTTGTTGTTGGTTTGGTTTGTTGGTTTACCAAACGAGAGATCGTTGGTTCAAACCCCAGCTCTCGAATAGAATGAAATATTAAAAAAATATATATTTTTCGGTGACTCTCCTCAGAAGTCTTCTGAGAGCAACTTAAATTGCCATTAACATATTTTGAAGTCTGTCGTAAAAATGTAGGTCTCACCACTGATGACACAAAAAAAAAAATGGTGAGATGCTTGGTAGCAATCCTGATTTAAAGATTTTAATGGCTATTTATGTAAGTAAGTAATATTTTGTTACTGTATTTATTAAATTTTGATAACTTTAATAACTTTTATAACATACTAATGAATGAATTGGTTTATTAACGTATTACCGCAACATAAGGGTTAATATTATTGAATTTTTGAATACTACACCATATATAACGCGTAAGACATTGAGTTTTACATATAAAATTAACAGATTGTCGGCAAATGTTTCGCATTCATTTCGTTCCCCATATTGCTCACATGGGGGAGTGCAATTAGTTTCATCTTGTATGTACCTTGAATCATTTGCTAAATAGTCGTTTCGCAATGCGGTAGCATCTTCGTCTTAATGTCATACATAATTAACTTTTGTACACATCGTATTAATATTTATTTGATAAATAGTTTAATTATATGTAAGTAAATAGTGTAAAAGCGCAAACAATAACCTTCTTATTCCTTCAAGGATAGTATCAGTTTTAAATAAAAAATCCATTGTTTTGTTTTGCTTGTGTATATTTATTTATTAAACATTTATAAAAGTATGTAATTTTGTATTGTTTTATTTTAATAATTAATATTATCAATTGATTTATAATTTTTATTTTATAAAATCAATTTAAGTTGGTATAGTATGTAATGTAATGTAAGTATGTATGTAAATATGTATGCATGTATGAATGTAGTATGTTATATTCATAGAATGTTTTATAAAATATGTATGTTTACAAATCAATGGTAAGAGAAATGTTTTTATTTTCTTACATAGAATTCTTTAAATAATATTTTTATACTTAAAGTTTATGAAGCATATAATTTAAGATGTTGTAACCAACCAATTTACTAATTTAATTAATTTGATGAATAGCGTACGTAATTAATTTAAATTGTTTTTAAAGTATATTTGTGAAGATACATTTAATTAATCAATCAATAACTGAACAAGTAAATGAGTAAATGACAATACCTACTTAATTCGTAAGCCATTGATTGTTAATGTAACGTATGTATTTTATTCATCGTATGAGTGTGTGTATGACAAGATTATTTTTTCTTTAATTATAATTATTATTTAGATATTTTTATTTTATAATAATTATATCATTAATTGTATGTAACACATTCAATCAATTCTATCATTGTTAATTTTTATAATTAATTTTTTTTTATATAAAAAAAAATTATAATTTTTAATAATTTTATTTAATATGTTGTAATATACTATATGTATATATATATATGTATCTATGTAGATATATATATTATAATGTATGTATATTTATTTAAGCTTAAGTTTATTGAGTTACTTTATTAAATAAGAACCTCCAATAAGATTTTTTGTTTTAATACCTGATGAAAGATTTAAAACTTTCTTTGTTGTATTCTTTATCAATTATATTTATTTGTTTTTAATCTAAATTATTATTTTAAAGAGTCTTTAAGTAGTTTTAGAATTTTACTAAGAATATAATTAATTTATTTAATGGAAATTAAACTGCTCATGTGTAAACTTAAATTAAAAAAAAAATCAGTTTTGATAATTTTTTTCTTTTAGTGTCAATGATGCAATATGATGCAGTTTCTTTTTGTTTATATATGTATGTATGTAGTATGTTTAATATACTTTTTCTTGCTAATTTGTTTTTCAAACTTAAATTGTTAATTTGTACTTTTATGTTTTGTACTCAAAAATTGATGTGATTTATTTTTTCTTTTGTTCTTTCCTTTTTTTTTTTTGTTTATTTGTTTACAAAGAAAATTTAACTATATGAACTATATTTATGTTTATAGGTATGTAAGTTTATTAATAGAATATAAAAGAAAATATATTTAATAGTATTTATGTATGTTGTCTTAATGCATTTAAAAAAATTATCTTTAACTTAAATATCTAATTATTTACGGTATATTTTTTTATTCAAAATTTCATTTTGAGACATGCATAATGCATGAATAATTATTTGAAATTATTTATTAATTTTGTTTTAAAGATCCGTTGTTGATCATAATGTTTTAAAAAAAATTTGTTTTAGATTTTCAACGTCATCGACTTTAAGACGACAGGTGACAAATTATTTTGTTTTTAATTGTTAAAATTACGATTTTCTTGAAGTTTCTAACTTAAGTCTACAAGTTGTGATGGAAAAATGTTTTATATGCGCTTTTAAAGGGAATTTTTTTTGATGAGCATTATGGCTTTTAAAAACTATAGTAATAAAACATTGTGTAAAAGAAAAAAATATGTATTAATAAAAATAAAAAATTTTTTTAAAAATTTTACAAATTTCTTTTGATTTATAATAGCCTTTGGCAAAAATAAATTAATAACTATATACTTTAAGTTGTTGAATTAATATAAAAATATTATGGCAAATAAAAAAAGAGAGATAAAGTCTTAATAAACTAACTATTGAAATAATAAATAATTAAAATGCAACATATTATCGTGAACAATAGTTCGAAAATCTCAAATATATGTAACTGTTTCAAAATTTGTATAGAAGGTCCACGATTTTCAACAAAGAGATCTCGTATCAGAATGATATCGAATACAAAATGTGACGGACAAGTCAATCAATTTATAAATTATTAGTATGGTTTTGCCTACGACAAATGTAATTTATGAAAAAAAACATAAAATAAAAAAGATGAACGTGTGAAAAAATTGTCAAAGACTTTATATATAATAAAAAGCAAATAAAAATTAACTTATATACCTGAGTTTGTTTGACAGTGACAAAAAAAAACAATATAAAAGGTAAAATTACCCGCACAAATAAAAATAATGATGGGTGATTTGAGAACAATATGAAAAACAAATAAAATAATAGTTAAAAATAAAAATTTGTGTTTGTATAAATATTTAGTTGATATAAAAAATATTAAGACTTTTCAGTTATTATTTTTGTTTTATGGTTTTTGTTTTATATAAATTCAAAACCAACATTCCCTCTCGTAGAGTTTTTTTCTGAATGATTGGTTGGCGCATTAAATGCAAGTTGCTTGTTTTTTTTTGTGGAAGGACTTAAATTACAATATATATTTCCTTTATTCCTTTCGCAAAATATTTGTATAAGAACAATATATATATGTATATATATATATATATAGATATACTATATGTATATAGATTTTTAATATATTTTTGTTTTTCTTATTCTTGTGAGTTTTTCTTTTAGGTTTACTTTTTAATTCGTGTTTAATAATTTATGCTAATTATGCACTTAAGCATTATGATTTTGTTTTTAACTACTTTACTAATCACTTTAAGTTTTAATTAATTTTGGATAATTTTATTAAAGATTATATTTAAATGAGTTAATAACCCATATTTTACTACTATTGTATTTTAATTTATATTGTATATTATTTTTAATTAATTTTATGTTTGTTTTTTGTTTTAAATAGAAACACCAGGAACCATTTTTTGTTTGTTTTTTTTTCGCAAACTAAGCTAAAATCCCAAGGCATATTTATATTCCTGGTCAAAAATTTTCATTTTTGCAATAGAGATTTTTAAAGTTAATGACAATTTAAAGAGCTGAATATATTTTAAACATTTTTTCTTGCAGTTAGAGAACGAGAGTACAAATAGAATGAATAAAAATCTAACTAATGACGATGAGTTAATTTTCTTTCTAACAAACAATGTTTATAATTATTTAACTTATATCCTTGAGATATACGAACATTGGCGTTTTAAATGTTAAATATTATTTTTTCTTTAGTATTGCTTTTTGTATTGAATTTGTGTTTATTCATTATTTTCTAATCTTTTACACTCTCCAGATCTCCAATGGAATGAAATATATCATGTTTATTTTCAAATTAATTATATGTATATTGATCATTTCCAAAAGAGTTGTTGAAATATATAGTAGAGAGGATAATTCAGATATTTTATATCCAACTGTTTCATCCCTACCGTCTGAGTTTTCTTTTTGTTATTATTATTTATTTATTTTTGAAATATTGCTCTTTTAATGTTTTTTTTCCTTAGTTTTGTTGTTGGTTTTAAGTTTTTCAATTATCTAATAATTTTTATTTTTATATTAAATATAATACTAATGAACACATTTATATAAATCTTTCTTTGAAATTTTAGTTTTCACTTTACAGTTTTTATAATTTTATTCTGTATTTTTCTTTTAAGTTTTCTAGCTGTTATTATTATTATTATTATTATTATTTAAGTGGGTTTGATCTGTTTTTTTTATTTTGTTTTGTTTTTATGTTAATTTAATTAATTTTTGTGTCACTTTTCTTTATTTGTTATATTCGGTGTTATTTAGTCACTTTGGTATTCAGTCTTAATAAAAAAATTAAAAAAAAAATTATTTTGTAAATAAAATGAAATCATTTAAAACAATTTCCTTGAGTTCAGTCTCTCAATTATTGAAGAAATAAATTATAAAGTAAAGTCATATATTAATTGGTAAAGCAATGAAAGAAAAAGCCTTAAAAAATCAAAAGCAAAAAAGAAACTGCAATTAAAAACAAACAAAAAAATTAAAAATAAACACTTAATTTCTTTTATAACTTTCACAGCAACTCTTATTATTTACTTTGTAGCTCCTTTCGAGCTAATTTTTTGTTTGTTTTTTCTTTTGCCATGGGCTTTATAGGTAAATAATTATTTTCTGTGTAAAGTTGTTTACTATGTAATTATTAATAAAGGTTGTTTCATTTTTGTTTTGTTTTTCTTTACATTTTAAGAATAAAAGCTTTTGTTGCACATTGTATTTTAAATGATTTTTAAGTCTGCTTGAAAGAGAGAGAGAGAGAGAGTTCTTAACTTTGTTTCTATCATTATCAGTCTATTTAGAAAAATAATTTAATCTTTGATTAATAAAATCATTTATGAAAAATAATTAAAAAATATTTTATTTTGTTGTCATATAATACAAAATGAAACGATGAATAATTGCGTATTGAAAGGATGGGATTGAGAGTATAGTAAATGCGAAAATGTTTATGACATCGAGTTTAGTTTGTACGTTTCGTCAAATAGTAATCTTATGTACTAATTGAACATATTCGGGACAGCAATTTTCAATGTAAATGTTAAAATTCATGCAAATCTTTTCCTATTAATTTATAAAGGGAATGATGATAATAGGCATGATAGACATGATACTCGTACCATTTTAAAGTGTCGTTCACACTAAGTTTACATACATTACATTGTACACAACACAATGAACATGTAATTTTGCTTTTTTTATCAAAGCGACAAAACAAAGTACAAAATATTTGTAGTTTTTGTTTTCTTTACAATTATGATAAGTTTTAAAAAATAATAAAAATTGAGAAAATTAATGAATGCTACTAACATTTAGTTAAGGATGTCAGTGGGGGTGGTAATGTCGTTTAGATGTTTAAGTAATAATGGAGTGTTTTTGTTTGTTTTTTTTTTTTTTTGTATAAATCGCTCGCAATTCGTTATGCAATTCATACTTTAACTGATCCCTAAATTATATGAACGAGGTAATCGTTGTAACTTAAATACTAAAAGGATTATTTTCAGTTTTAAATATGTGTATGCATATTTAAAAATAATTAATTTATAAATACCGATGAATTTTCTAAGTTTGTTTTTGTTATGTTAATATTGTTACCCATAAAAAATGCTGCTGTAACTGTTGATGCCGATATTGTGTGTGATGTTGCAATACAGGATGAAGAAGCAGTAGGTGATGATCTTGATGATGCAGTATTTTTTGATATCCATCCTAATGACGGATACGTTGAACGTTAGAAGATGTGAACAAAGCGTTTATAGGGATTAGATCCCTCTTTAGAATCTGGTGATAATTCGATGAGGAATACGATGCGACCATCAGGCATTAAGGCAACATCACAAGTGCGATCTTTTTCATCTAATGTTGGTGGCATTAAGGGATTTAACGAGGGTCGTATTTCAATCTAAGAATAATAAAATTGTTATTACACATTCTCCCTCATATTATTAGCATTTCATTATTATTACTTACATCCCAGAGATAATCAAGAGTTGGACTATATACTACGATACGTTGATTCTTTGAATCTGCTATTATTATACGACCGTCATCGTCACAACATATACCTGAAGGACGATTGAATTCCTGGAAACCTGAACCTTCGTGACCCTTTACTGATAAAATCTTAAATATCATATTAAATTTTTTAATTAATATTTTCATCCTTTTCTTTTCTTTTTAATTAATAGCAATCTTACCTCATTGATGTCAGGATCAATCAGGTACAAACAATGATTGTCAAAATCGGATACTATAATATTACCAGTGGGAGTGTAGCAAACTCCACGTGGCGAGGCTATGCCCTTATTGACACCATGATTATCAAACACAATTTGACGTATAAATCTTCCTTCCGAATCGAACTGTTGTATACGATGATTACGCGAATCAGTAACGACAATTTGTCGCCTTGAATTGACGGCTACATCCCAAGGATATTGAAATTGACCGTATTCCTTACCATAACTGCCGAATTTTAATAGGAACACACCCATTGTTGTAAATATTTGAACGCGATGATTATCCTTATCAACAACTATTATGCGGTTGTCAATGTCCACACAAATGCCAGCTGGTAAGTCAAATTCACCATTTCCAACGCCCTTTCGGCCAAATTTGCATTTAACTGAACCATCAGGATTAAACACTTGCACGCGATTATTTCTCCTATCTGAGACAAGAATGTTACCGAATTTGTCGACGCATAAGCCCCATGGTCGACTAACTTGACCATCTTCATGGCCCTCGGTAGCAAACGATAGAGAAAGAGCATTTGAGTTGCGAGCTTTGACAGGTTCGATTGTACCAGGTATAGCCGGGGTCGATCGAGGTGCACCAAAATGTAGGCCAGGTGAGCTGCGCATTACGTTTAGTTCCCAATCTATAGCAGGATTAGGCATACTACAGGCGCTACCTCCTCTTATTTGCAATACGGGCGAAGGAATCCTGAAAGAATTGTCCCTTAAAAGTGGACGTCTCATATTAACTGGAATTATGGCATTTGATAAACCGTTAGCAGGCATTGGTACAACGGCACCAACTGATTCAACCGGAGCTGCAGCACCCAAAATGCTGCCACCACTAATATTCATAACAGACATGTTTTTCTCATCCACCAAGGCTATGCCACCTTGAGTACGCAACTCTTGCAGCAGAGTATAATCGGGAGGAGAAAACGCAAATACTTCTTGCTTAGGCTGTAAATCCTTATAAATAGCGGCAAACTGTTCTAATTGACGTTGGCCATTTGTCACTTTCATAGCAATGTCGACATAGTCCATGCGACCTCCGTTTTCAGCTACTTTATGCAACATATCAGATGTTTCTGCTATGCCAGCTAAAGCCGATTTTAAGCCGGCCATTTGATCGTGTAGCATAGCCAAACGACGTTGTCTCAACTTCTCCACAAACTCCAAAAGAAAACGTTCGCGATCTTCAATGGCAATGAGGAATTGGCGGAAGCCTTTACGAATGTTGTCGCTCAGCTCGGCACAATTTCTCTCAATATGTCGTATAAAGGCCAGGGCTTTGTCAATGCTGCTCTTAATACACTTGGTACCAGTGCGGCTACTTTCCAAAGCCATTTCTATTTTCTCCCTGGATTCGTCTACAAAATGTTGTATCGAAGAATAGCAATGCTCCTTATGCTCGTGCAAAGTACAACATTGGCACACCAATTTCTTGCAATATTCACAAACATAACGCAACAATTCATTGTGTTGATCGCATAAATAATTTGGACTCAGTATGTTGGGTATGCAGGAAGACATACTACCGGTGGGCGAAGTACCAATCGGTGTTGGCAAAGGAACGATAGGGTGATTCGATGATAGAGGAGATTTGCGATGATCTCTCAAGCAGTCATTACACATGAATTCATTGCATTCTAAGCAGCGTATCGAAGCACTCAGGTCACACCAACCGCAACTTATGCTAGAGTTATTCGACGATTCAGGAGACGCTTTCGGAGCCCTCATTCCGCTGCCAGTTGGTGCTACACCAATGCTAAACTCATTCGGCCTATCCAACGAGGACAAGATGTTATTAAAGAAGAATTCATTACGCTGTGGTGAACTAAAATAATATTCAGGGTTAACATTAGATTTTTATAAGATCTTTACGCGTTGAGCTCTCTGTAACTATAACTTACTCAGTAGAAGGTGGTACGTCGTTGTTCATCATACCGCTGCCGCCATTCCAGGCAGGAAAACCATCCATAATACCTGCTAATAGGCGATCGTTATTGTTGGACTTCTTGCTGTTCGAAGGTGTATTATTACCAGTTGACGATGCCATTTGTGCTGATACAGAGTTGTTAGACAACATTTCCATCAGAAAATAATCGATAACCGTTTAATTAATACTACGGCACTATTGACGGACAAACTAATTCCGCAATACGTAACCTTATACTTGGTGTAATAAAAAAAAAAACAAAGAAAACAAAAAACAAATTAAACGCAAAGAATTGTAATTTTCCTTACTTTTCCAACAAATATTGCAACATTATCTACGTATGTACATATCTGCACGAAAATGAGGTACCTACATATGTATACACAAGAGGAATTGTCACAAAAACTTCTTTTAAGCCGTGTTACCGTTATGTGAGCGAATGTTTTCAAAACTTTGCAAAGGATAAAGTTAAACTTTAAAGCACTTTAATTTAACAGTCACAGAGAGAGAGAGAGGAGTTACACTTGGCTAAGATATTTTCAAACTGAGAGTTAATTTACTTTACATGAAGCGTTTTGAACACAAGCGACGAACGATCGAGAAGGAACGACGACGAGAGGATAGCAAGATGATAACGACAGATGTTATCAAGCACGACTGAAACATAAACACTCAATGCGTATGCTTAAGTACTGCTGCAACAGAAGTTGAGATCGTCTGGCTTAAAGAAGAAACCGACCCTAATTTTGTTTGTTTTCAATCTTAGTACCTACTCAAATTTAACGATCAGGCACGTAAATATGCGTCTCACATCCTAGACTAGATGAACTGCTGCATTCAATGCAAGGCTACATACATATATACAACACGTGCATGAGTATGCGTATGGTATGTAAGCGAGTGTTTTGTGTAAGTATGAGTGCGAGTGCGAGTGCAGTTTTATGCCTTGTCTGCATTTTCTTCTTACTTTAACTACGAACAATTGATCCTTTATTCACATTAAGACTTGCTGAACAAAAAAAAAAACAAAAAATAAGAAAGCAATAACAGCAACTAATACCAGGTCTATTTTTATTATAGATATTTTACTATTCGTTATCCTGAAGAGCAGATGTGTGTCATATTGCAGTTTTCCTTTTTCCTAAAATTGAATTCAACAGGATACAATAGTTTGACAGGCAGGTCAATACAATACCAATGGATTTTTGTTACCTTTCATGGTTCTTATTAAAAAAAATAAAATTACAAGTTTTCTGTAACTAATTGCAAGAGTTTCGAAAAACTGTACGAGTATGTACATACAATTTGTATTATGTATTTAAAAGTGCAAATTTAATTTTAAATTTACAATGAAATAGGAAGATGCTTGGTTTTGTTGCTGTGCTTGTAAATCTTTTAAAATATTACGATGAAAAACTATTTTCTAATTTTCTTTTGTTTAAGAATAGAATATGTATGCCTCGTTTAAATTTCAAAAAACCTATTTGTCATTGATCTGACAAAACGTCATTGTCGAAACAGAAATGATGGATAAAATTTCTGAAACATCTGTTACAAATAAATTTCAATGCTTCTTAGAGCGTGCCTTATAAAGCTGAGATTATTTTCTATCACATAATTTATAGCAACTGTAATTTATTGAAACTTTACTGTCAACTGCAATAATAATACACGATTTAAGCAGGGATATTGTAGTCTAAAAATAGCTCAAATACTTAATTAAGTGTAAAAAGTCATTCACCGAATAAGAACCTGGATATTTTAGTATTTCTTCCGAAAACTTGTAAGACCGTGTTATTTATGGTTTTTCTTTTTGAACTCAAAATAAAGTGGGGAATAGAACACGTCTCACGTGTCTTATGACAACAGTGATAAAGAAAACCACCCCATAATCTTACTATTGAGGGAAAAAGTCACCCCGAATGCTTTTAAGACTTTATGTCACCGGCAACAAAATGAATTAAATTAATATTGTTGGAACTGTAATATATAATTCCTTATTTCTATTTCCTTATTGGAAGACATTAGGAACACGGAAATTTATTTAAACCTATAAAACCTTTTAAAACATTTGATTACAATCAAACAAGATTAAGGATCACACCCTTAGCCAATATGTATGGAAAGTATTAAATTAAGTTAAACTGAAACAATATTCGAAACTATCTCTCAGGACATAAAATTTTCGACTAAAAATAATAATTATATTCCTATTTTTGTATTGTGGTATTCAAAATTTCTCAAGCTCACTATGCCAAAGTAGGAATTTTTATTGAATGTATAATATTCCTTTGGGCACATAATCGCCGAAAGTATGTATAATAGCCACATTAATGCATAATAAACTGCTAGAACCCCTTTATCTAAGTTAGCAAGTAAGTAAATTGCGTAGTTTGATTAGAAAATGTCAAAATAATGAAATTATCAATACCAAATACATACAATCCTTTCAACAGCCCCTCTATTAACCCTAAAGCATGTCTTGGCTAAAATATAAACCTACGCACAAAATTATCGAAGCCCTCCAAAGTCTTAACAACAGAAACGAAATGTAAGTAAATGTTGCATCTCATGAAAATCAAACAGAATAAAATAATAAAAGAAATTTATAAAAAATAAAGTAAAATAATATTGTAACCCTCTATTCCATCTATTTACTTTAAGAAAAGTAAAGTGCGTAGTGTACGACTGGGGAGTGGAAAAATCATCCCCCATTTCGTATTTTTTATTTCGCACTTGAATTCAAAACACCCTCCTCTTTATTTGTTAAAAACAAAAAAAAAAAAGAAATAACTACAACGCATGTACGCACAATAGGCAATACACAGCTAAGTATGTATTTATATATGCGTATGATTAAATGGCAGTCAGTTCAAGTGATTGTCATTTTTTACTCCGCACTGTACTACTGTCTACTAAGAACAGCCGCCAATTTCCATTCACTGACAAGGTAGATGATGAAAATTGTTACTTTACTAAGCCATGCTAAAACCGAAGGTGGCTGCTATTGTTTCTTTAATCTATCGTAAGTACAACAAGTAAAAAATTAAAAAAAAAAACAAAAATAAAAAAACATGTAAAAACTCAGGTAATAATAACTGAAAGAAAATTGTTTTGAAAACGAGTACAGTTTTATTATTTTTTTTTTTTTTTTGAAAACTAGCAAAATTTATGCTTCTAGAACAAAAATTATATGCTCATGTAACTTAAAAAACCTATTTTAAACATTATGTTCAACAGGTGTAATTATGACTATTTGAATATAAAATTTATCTAATTAAATCAAGGAGCTATAGAAATTGTATAAATATGTATATACTTGACTGACTACTATGGACTGGTAAGGTGTCTGTTTATTGTATTAGGAAGCAGACCCGCGTGCTGCCGGGTGTTTTACTGCATGTAGTATTTACTTTTAGTTTAGATTGTAATACGGCTTATAAACAAAATGTAGAAGAGAAAATGAAAATGAAAAATACGAATATAAAGAAATAAGAAAATACAAAAATAAAATAAAATCTTGTGTAAAGAAACTAAGGTAAATGTGTACATCTGTATGTATGTATGTATCCATGCATGTATGCATTAATGTATGTATGCACTAGTATAAAAATATATGTACATATATAATTTACAAAGAATAACGCATACATTGTCAGTGTTAACAACTACACCAGTATGAAAAGATTTGCCAGTTGAAATGGTATTAAAAAGAAAGAATTACAAAAAAGGTCCTTTTTAATTTCATTTTGTATTACCTATGATTACTTTTCTCTCTTATTTTCTATGCTGTTTAATTTCGGTCTTTTTTCTGTATTCATATTTAATGTAAACAGTAACTTGAATAAATGCAATCTTCTTTTCAAACACTGCATAGATGGTGGTGACGCTGGGATTGAAATGATCTCAGATTAAGGGGAATAAAACAAATTACACCAAACAGAGCAAAAGTTGGGAATAATATTGAAAAACAAAAATTATCCACGCAATGCAAACTCTTCTCCAACTACTTATATTGTATATTTCCCAATTATTTTATACTGACAAACATGAGGTAATTAATTTATGTTTATTTTTATATTACTACAACTAACATGAATTATAAAAATGTAAAAAACATTTTTTTATGTATGCCACTATAAAAATATAGAGACGGATTTAATATAGAGAATTTAACACATTGAATAAATGCAAATCTAGGTCTATTCCCAAATATTATTGTAAATATTAAAGTTTTTAATTCAGTTACGTTTATAACAGCTTTTCATATAAAGAAATTCAATCATTCACCTCGAGATTAGATATCTTTTATGTTGGCCTAATTTTTGCATACATTTAAGGTTCTGATTGTAAAACTTGTTTTAGATGAGAAGGAAAGCAGAACAAAGACGAAGAATATAATACAAAAAGGATGTTTTATTTCTTATAGTTGTTGTTGTTGTTGTTTTAGGGGATGTTCATAAAACGAACATAAAAGAAGTAAATACTGTTTACATACATACTTACATACACATACATATACTACCTTTTTAGGTCTATTTATTTATTTTTTCTTCTTTTATATTTAAAGGAAAAGTAAAATCAATATTATTCATGGTGACAGTTTTTTTTTAATATTAATTTTCTACGTTTTACAGTTATTTAGAGCACAAAAACAGTAAATAGCAGTTAAATCAATAATTTTAGTAACAAAAAAAAAAAAAAAAAACAATAAAACAATTTGTTAAATTAATATTTTCAATTTGCATGGTTATACATATGTATGTATATACTATGTATTACATATGTATGTGTTTTGTTTTAATTACATTTTAAGAAGACAGAATAGTATTGTATTAATAAAATAAGAAAAACCAAAAAATACTTACAATTTGTGGCCCAGGCATACGAAGCAAAAGTCTTTTAAAAGGTGTCTTTCTGTTTATGTACGTATGTATGTATATGGCCTTGATCTAAATTACTTGGATCTATAATATATTTTTATATAATTTTTATAGGTATTGCCTCTTATATATTAGGATTTATGTCTTTTGAAGACTTTAATTTTATTTTATTATAAATAAATAAATTAAAAATATTGTTAACACCGTTGTTTTTTAGTTTATGTTAATCACAAAAGAATTGTTTTCTTATAAAAATATAAGTATATGTAAGCATAAATGTGTTTGTAGTAGAATTTCTATCTTAATTTGAAATGTTTAATACAATATTTGATTATACTTTCTTCTTTTATTTGTATTGTTTGTTAAATTAGTTAGTTTCTGTTATTTTACTCTGTTTTTCTATTATTATTATTTTGTTATTATTTTTATGTAGTTTCAGTTTAAAGTTTGGATCTCTTATCTATCTATTTTATAGCTGCTGTAGTTTTTGTTTTTTTTATTATTATTGTTATTGTACTTTTTTTCTATTAGTTTTTCTTTTTCCTCTTTTTAATGTATCTGCTGTGTATCTGTCTGTATCTGTATTTACATAGTTTAGTATGTAGTTTTTGTTAGATTCTTTTTTTATTTAGTTTATGTTTCTGTCACTTATGATACCAGACTGATTATGATGAGGCTCACCAATTATGTTTATGTACGTACACCTCTGCAACGAACACTGGAATAGAGAATGTTTTTACAGCAACAACAGCAACAGCGTTGGATATATGTGGAGTGCAGTTTAATAATGACACTCTCTAAACATGCTTAATGTATTCGATTTCTTTTGTTGCTGTTTTCATTTTCCATGTTTTAACATTTGGATCGGCTATTTGTCTCCCTTTTCGATAAAGAGAGCCCAATGTTCTCTTATTTACTATACAACACTCTCTAAACATATGTATATGTCGCTGTTGTTTTGTGTTATATGTTTTATGCTGCCCTTTTATATAGTTATTTTCTCTTTTAATTAGTTTTTTTTGTTAACTTTTTATATGAATTAAAAATAAAAACAATACACATTAACTAAACTTGCACTTTTTTATTTTAAATGTCTTACTTTTATTGTAAGTAATGAATTCTATAAATAAGAAATTTGCTAGAAAGTTTGTTATTGAATTTTGTAGTTTCTTTGCCCTAAGGACACCCTATTTCCTTGAATTATACTTTATAACTGAATCATTGAGTATTAAAATATGAGTAATACCGCGCATTGGAGAAGAAATTAACTGTTATACAGTAGTAATGAAAATATGGGGTTGGTCTTGTTATCTAAATATGGTGGTGGCTTTTTTATTTATTTATTTATTGAAACTAAAATACGTTCACATTAGCATTTTCAAATTAAGCTGGGCATCATGTTCCGTTCTAATAAATTGCCTAAAAGTAAGCAGCGATTTCGTATGCCTGGAAAGTATGTTTTTAAAATAGTTTTTTTTTTCTTTAAAACATAATAAGATTAAGATTTAATGCTTTTATTGTTTTAATGGATCGAGATTACATAGATTTTATTTTAAAGTCAGGGCAATTAAGATTTTACATTATATCAAATTCTATGACTTGTTTATCAAGATTAAAAATCTCTTTATTGTTTTAAATTATTTTGTAAGTTTACTAATAATTCATTAACATTCTCAAACATTTCCTAATCCTAAAACTAGACATAATTTTTATTATAACATTTGCTACAAAAAATATTGCGATACTATTTAATAAAACCAAGTTTCAAATACTGTTTTGATCTACGATATTTTTACTTGGCATAGCACATGCACAATCCGCATCAGTGTTGCAAAATTGAAATTTTGAAATAGTACAGAACTATAACTGAAAAAGTACCTTTTTGCATCAAATGGTACTTTTATCAAAAAAATATTTTTATTTATACTTAATACTGTACGGAATGGAATAGAAAAACTAACTTAACTACATGTTTCTGATATACAAAACAAAAACAGTTGATTCGAAACGTAAAAGGTTGTTTAGTCAAATGTCGACGCAACGGTTCATTCAGAATTCGGCAACCGTTCTCTCATTGCACAACAACAACAAAGCACAAAAAATTATAAATATTTCGACAAAGAATTTCCAATTTGCAAGCATTTTGGGGATAAAACATAAAGAAAGAAATTATTCAAGAATTCATTTACAAAACAATTTAAATTTAATTATTTTTTGTAAGCACTGAAGTGAAAAGTACTTATTCTAGACACGCACTGTCCAAATCACGATATACAGCACATGGACCTATGATAATACAGTACAATTTCGAATAACGGCACTTTGGTGAGTTTCAGTTTTATTCAAAACACCGGATAAATTCACCACATTTTTTAAAAAACTCACCACACTACAAACTCACCACAACTACAAAATTCGCCACACTTCAAAAAAAAAATTAAAAAAAAACATTAAATATTTTTCTCTCTAATTTCCTCTCCAAACAACAAACATCCGCCCATTATGTTTTCGTTTTGTCCGACCTGGGGTTGAACCGTGACCTTTGGGGCTTCATTTTTACTTAATAAACCCGGAAACGGGTTGAACGAACGATGAAAAAAGTACTGTAAGCTTGGCGGGTGTACTTTGATATGTTTGAAATGAAAAAGTACTGAAAAAATACAAAAGTACTGAATTTTTCAACACAAAAAACCGAATGCTAAAATAAATGAGCCTTTGTATTAAATGGAACAAAAATGATGATGTATCAGCTTAAGGAATATTCATTAAATTAAATTTAATAATATTAAATCGAACAAAAGTGATGAACAGATGTGTAGCTTAAGGAATATGATTGTTTTCAACAGTATAAATACTAATATGAATAGTTTTTATGAAATACATACACAAAAATATAATTATTATGCATTCTTATAAATACGTACATATATATATATATATATATATTCAAGATGATTATCCAAATTCTTGAATTAAAACATCCTGTAATTTTTGTCGAACGTGAAGTTTTCTTTGATCCTTAACTTTTCTTAGATATGGTAGTAAACTTAAAAGAAACATGCGATCAGAGTCCTGCTCATTAAGATTTTCGCACGTTTCGGTATTAACAGCTTTTGAGGATTGGTTATTATTATAGTTTTGAAAGTTAGTCGTGAAATTATTTTCTGACATTTTGTTATCGTTTGACGTTAACTGATAGCCTTCGTCCACTGATGTTGCATCCTCATCGAAATCATCGTCATCATCATCGTCATCAGCATCGCCAACATCGGCATTCGTGTTATGGCCATTCTCTGCTGTTTCAATGAGATTCCCTGGAACAGGATATCTGTCTGGTTTTTCATAAGCACTGCCATTCTGAACAAATGCATTAGGCATAACATGTGCGGTATCATTTAAAGAAGTCTCCGACTCAGATGTTTCGACTTTAATGCGTTTGCTTGTGGGACCATTAGTTTGGAAAAAAGCTGATATTTCGGAGAAATTGAAATTATTTTGCAAGGAACGTTCGTAGCTATCATTAGGAGCAGCATGTGTTGAAGTTGTTGAACATTTGCGTTGTTCTGCAGTGTGTAGTTCTTGCCAATACAATGATTGTTCTCGCAAGCGATGATGACGCATGACATTTTCGGCTACAGCCGCTTCCATAAAGCGCATGTCATTATAAAAACGCCAGGTAGTTGGAGGTTCAGCTGAAAGTGTATTACGTATGAAAACCTTGCGAAAGTTATCTCTTAAATGACCCCATTTTATGCGACAGATATCGGCTGAGAAGAAAAGAAAAATAATGTTTAAAATTTCACAATAATCCTCCAATACCTAAAGGAGTATATCTACATACATGTGCATATAACTATTGTTCTAAGTACAAATTTTGTTGCATGTATCGTGGCACCCCGTAAAGCAAATATCTAAAAAGCATTTGGCGACGTACCGTTACAGTACTCTTTCACGCTACAAAGAATCGTTTTATTAATTTTAATACATACATTTCCTATTGCTTGTTTAAATGCATTTGCAATTGCAATAATAATTTCATTAGAATATATAATAAATTCTTAAAATTGTTTGCAGTATTTAATATAATAATTGTTCATTTTATATAATACTGAACATATGTTTATCACTTAACGGGTTACTGTTATGGCGCTTTAATACAACTGTGTATCTGAATAAATTAAATTTCCCCGAAAATAATTACAAACGGCCCTTGGTAAACAAAATAAAAACAAAGATCTCCCAAACAACTGGTCTTACCAACAAATATGTGTATAGAAAAAAATGTTTGTGTACGTCTATGTAGATACGTATGTAGATAATTGTATTTTTTCCATGCAGCTTACCTGGTAAGTGAACTTCCTGGCCAACTTGTTGCCATAAAGCATTGATGTCTGATCTCTTTGGACCGTTGCTTGTACGTATCCACAAATTCGGCTTACGGGATACCGATGCAATTAACAATTTGACTGTCTCAATTGGTAATTTGGCAGTGTTGGTAAAATGTGGGTTCGATACTATTGTGCTACCACCACCACCAGCAGATGTTGCTTTCAGGGAGCCTCTCGTTGTTGTTGTAATTTGCAGTTGTTGGTGGCGATGTTGCTGCTGCTGATGACTCTGCATAGCCGTAAAACGGGATTTTAAATATATGTACTAACACTATGCGTTTTATGCACAAACAATACTCCTCTACTACTTTCTACTGGCCCCTTAGCTTACTGACTGACGCCAAGATCATTGAATCGACTTTAGCTAAGCCCTCTTCAAAGCACTGCAAATAGTTTGGCGCTCTGTTTTGTTTGTTGGTCTTTTCAACAAAAAAAAAAAGAGCGTAGAAATGAGAATTACGTACGTAAAGTGCACATACATATACATACTTGTGTACATGTATATATACGTGCACGTACACATTACGACTGACGTACACACAGAAACGTATCCAACGAACCATCGAACGAACAAAGTTGCAGTTAAAAACAACGTTGATAACAACAGTAAAGTTAACTTTTTCCGGATACTGAACTTCCGTTAACATTGCAATTTCTATATGTTTGTGTGTAGGAATGAATTTTGTTTTTGGTGACTGCGATATTACTGGCCTTATGGGACTTTATGATTTAAAACCAAGTTTTTACTTTACATTCATAATATGTAAGTAACTAGGCTTAAGTCTATCTAGTGAAATATGTGTTAAGCATTTCATTAAAGCTTTAATCATACATACATAATTGGCCATTACAACCCTTCGTCAGGATTACGGCCTAGCTTCTCAACACCACTCATGTTGTATGCGTTAATTTTATACATGAGTGGCGGGACCTACAGTTTAAAGTCGACTCCGAACGACAGATTTTTTGAGAAGCTTTTCATGGCAATTTTTTTACTCTCAGAGTTTTTGCCAGAAATCTGCTGAGAGGAAGTCGCCGAAGAAATACTTTTTGTATTTTGTTTTTGATGTCTGGCCTGGGACTCGGGCCTTTCGTCTAATAAGCCAACACACTACCTACTAGACCACGGCGACTTTAATCATTTGATTTAAATGCATTTAAGATTTTAACCATCACTTTCCTATACAGATCAAAGTATGTAGTTTTAATTTTTTAAATAATTTCTTTCCTTTATAAGGCCGTCATAAGTTTATAGTAGGACTAAAAAATGTGTTATTTATTTCCATAATATTTTATTATTTCTCTAAGGATCTTAAATAAGGACTACAAAATCGAAGTAGAAAATTGTATGATATGCCTTTAAAAAATATTCCCCAAAACTTAACAATTTCATCACGTAATTAACAATTCACATTTCTTTATTGGGGAAAATATGTATAATTTTATTTTGGTTCTTATAAAATTTATATTTAGCACACAGAAACATATATTTAAATATTGTTTTTTTTCGAAAAATTGCATTTGCATATAGTATTTTAAATTAACAAAAAAAGTTAATTTCATTAATACTTTTGATTAAAAGTTAAATTTGATTGTATGATTTGATGATAACGGAGACATTATTTTATATTTTAAATCAAATATTTATTTACGTTAGCAAGCTAGAAAGTAAATTACAAAAAAAAATTATATTAATTTAATAGATGAATGAATAGACAATGTATAAAAATAAAAAAATACGAAATCAAAATTCTATACTTTTTCGTAACATATTATTAAGCAAATGCTTTTATTCAACATAAGTTAAGAAGTCATTCAACTAACAATTGTTATAAAATGTAATAAAAAATAGTTTTTGATTGATTTTATGTATGCATGTTATACACAGCTATATAAGTTGTTATTCAATATTAATGGAATATACGTATATATGTATGGATGTTTTTAACTAGACATATTTGTAGCTACTTTACGTAAATTTACTTTATTGCGAAAAGATCTGTGTACCACTATACGTTTACGTTTTCTTTTAACACGATTTTGAATCGGTAGCGCAAAACGTTTTCTGTTACGTTTTTTCGTTTGTCATCATTTGGATAAGTTTGTTAATATAGTTGCAGGGCTTTCACTATTACAATCATTTGTTGTATGACTGTTGCTGTGAGTACGTCTTTTATGTTGATGCTGCCCAGAAATCGTGGAAGAATTCTTTTCTAAAGTTGAATTGGAGACAGTAGGATTGGAACTATTATTATGTGTGGCAACAGATGAGGTGGTGGTAGTAGTCATTATAGAGATGTTTTTCTGTGAAGTATTGCTATTTCTTCGTGTGCCTGAGGTAGTGCCAACCGGAGAACCTAACGGCGTCAGTACAGAAGCAGGATTAGAGCCATATTCGTTGTCTTCATTCAAATATATATCCATATGATCTACCGTATCGGCATTGGCGAAATTATGATCTCTTCTTTCACTTTTCTTCCACAGATAATAGAATTGTACAAGTTCGCGCATAGTGCGGGTACGCACCTGTAATAAGATACATACAAACGAATAAACGTGATTCATATCAAACGGCATTTACAACATACTTGATTTTGTCGTATTTTCAGAAAATCTTTCCCATACTTTTGTATACCTTCTTCAAATTTTTGACATTCTTCTTCAGACCATAAACTCATGCAATCATTAAGTGGTAAAGCATTCAAACGCTTACGTCGTAGTGCTTCCTTAAAGTCATAGCCACACTGCACCAACAAGTGAAGCGCCTAAAAATTCACACAATATTTAAGAGATCAAATAAAATATTTCAACATGGAGCAAAATTGTTCTTACCTGTTCATTGTCTTTCACTACAGCTTGACTATCTATATCAGATGGAACGACATTTTGAATTTGCGCTTTGTCTCCATTAGCTAAAAGAGAATTGTTTTCTAAATCTTCACTGCGATTTTCAGCTTTACCATTTTCCTTTGATAAGTTTTCTTCATTGGGTTCGGCAATGCCATCGTCATCTTCGCCTTGTTGATTTGACTTTATATCTCGAATTTGTATTAAATAATCCTCTACTTCGCGTTCACTCACTTGACTGGGCTCCCAAATTAGTTTGTCTTCATTTTCATATGGTAAAATATCTCCATACTGTGATAAACCTACCGGTATGGTTGCCTGATATGACGTTCCAATCATAACTTTCTTTTTATAATCTTCATCCTCCTCTTCCTCAATTTCTTCATCCTCGTCATCGTCTTCAACGCCAAATAGGGTTTCCAAAGGAATATCTAAGACGGTATAAGTATACGGAGTATTAGGGAAAATAAAAATAAAAAGTTGTTTAGGAAGACCTACCTTTGCCATTGCCAGCAATAGCATCATTTACCACAACTACGTTATCAAATGTTCCCTCTGGATATAAATCAAGTAAATGAGATCTACGAACTTTTAGAATTTCTCCATGTATTGTATCATTTTCTGCTGTACTTTTATCAGCTTCTTTGTGGTTATCGTTGTTTGAATGTGAAAGAGTAGGAGTTTGGTGAGGAGATAATGTACCAGCAACCAAGTCGTCATCATAATCTTCCAACTTATCATCAGCGGCAACTAAACTTTTTTCATCTCTATTTTTTTCATCGTTTCCCGTAATAATGACGTCTTTGGAATGGGAAATCTCTTCTACATTTTCATTTATAGTTGGCGTAGAATGAAGTTCATGATTTTGTTTCGTTTTATGTTTCTTTTTGTGTGATGATGATTTTTTTGATTTTTTCCTAGTCGGCACTTCAAGGCATGCAGACGTTGTAGACGGAGGAATCGCTCTATATTTAGCCAATAGTTCCTCTAAAGGCATTTCACTTTCTTCTTTTAGTGTGTTTATTTCTTCGTCGGGATCTTGGGATTCTAAAGCAGCTAATGCCTCTTCCTCATTTAACGTTTGCTCATCATCGAAATCATTGACCATCATCTCAATTGTTGGCTCAAAAGTCGCATCATTAGCGCTAGTGGACTGTGACGTAGTAGACGATGATGATGGTGACTGTGGATCAGCAAAGGATTCTTGCAAATGAAGCAATGCAGACGGTGATGGTACATTCCGCTTTTCTCGGCCAATCGACACAGACACAGGCGGTGCCTTTAATAATAAACTCGATGGATCTGAAGCCATTGTAGTGGTGATGATGTTGCTGCTGTTTGTTTTCCTGTCTGTTTGTTCTTCACCATTGTTAATATTTCGCGTATCCGTTGTTATTGTTTTATTTATAGTGCCTATGCCGCTATTCGAAATATTTCTTTCATTTGCCACAGGCTCATTTATTTCACACACTAATGGTTTGGATGAACTTGGCTCTGGAGACATTTTAATTGTATCCATTTAAAATTATCGAAAAGCATTCCAAAATTTGTACAAAAAATTGAATAGATTCCTCCCAAGAAAATCACAGCTCTTTAAAATTAAAAAAAAAACTAACGCCGTCAATCAACCGACTTAGTAGTATTGATAGAATTCAATGTTGATAACTTGAACTTCTTTGTTGGCGTTTTAAACACAATTTAGTCTACGCCACATTTTTACTGAATAGACCAAAACGAATTGAATCCGCCTTACAATAAATTCCTAATAAAAAAAAATGCGAAGCCGTAAATATGTCTTGGCCCTAGTATTATTCATCTTTTATTAGACAAGTGAATGTGTTTAATTAAATATTAGCCTAGTCTGGCTGCCTTGAAATTTCTTGATCATTAGCCAAGTAATAAATTAGGAAAATAATTATTATTGACTCCCAAAATTTTATAAAACAAAAATGGAATTAAACATATTATAATTATTTTTGATAAAAGTGTGTATGTATGTATGTATTAAAAAAAAAGATGTAAAAATTATAAGTGGTAACGTGTGAAAACTTAACAAATGCGTATCGTATTTTTACCCATAACAACAATGGTGCCCTCGTCCTGAATTTCTTTAAGAGCGTCTTCAAATTGCTCACGCGTTATTAGCTAAGAATAAATAAAAATAATAAATCTTATTTACTTGTGTATGTACATAGTGCGAAAAACTTACAATTTGAGAAGCTTCCTTAATTTCTTTAAATAGTTTCTGATAAGGTACTGTCGGTATTTTGCCTTTCTTTAGAAGATTCTCTTTTATGGCCGCCACCAAATCAGCACGCTTCTTGCGTGCGGCAGTCGAAAGACCTGTGGTTAAAATACCCACATCTATTTTACCCGATAAGGGATCAGTAGCTGATTGTTTCAAAGCCTCTCGATGTAAACGCCAGGCTTCTTCTACATCTTGAACTGTAACTTGTTGACTTAAACGAACTTTAGCATGTGCTTCGGAAAGGCGAATTAAACTTTCTAGTTGTCGCGGATATGCCGATATTTGACCTCTACCAGCACCTACTTTACGCATGTCAACATATGCCTGAATCAAACGTTGCTGAGCTTCTTCCGATAAAGTGGGATGAATATGTTCACGAGCATAAGCCAAATAATCTCGCAAAACACTCATATCCTAGAAAAATTGATTTTTTTAATTAAAGAAAATATTATCAAAATCATATATAATACTCACAAACATAGTGTCCTCTTCTTCATGTCTTGTTACATAGTACAAGGACACTAAATGCCCTGCTAGACGTCTATCAAATATCTCATCCTGAGGATCAAGGACTAAGAAGATCAGATCGAAACGTGATAACAAGGTGTGAGGCAAATGAACATTATCAATGATGTTCTTCTTCTTATTCCACTGACTCTCCGCTGGATTAGCAGCTGCCAGAATTGAAGTGCGAGCATTTAATTGACAAATAATTCCAGCTTTTGCTATGCTCAAAGTCTGTTGTTCCATAACTTCGTGTAGTACACTGCGAGTGGCGTCATTCATTTTATCAAACTCATCAATGCAACAGACACCATTATCTGCTAAAACTAGGGCACCACTACAAACATGATAAAAATTAAACATTTCTACTGAAAAACAAATCGATATGCTTACGTTTGTAATACCAATTGTCTGGTTTCAGGGTCCTTTGTTACGTACGCTGTTAAGCCAACTGCTGAGGAACCACGTCCTGATGTGTATTGTGAACGTGGAACCAAATTAAAGACATACTGCAACATCTGTGATTTGGAAGTACCCGGATCGCCACATAACAAAAGATGAATTTCAGATCTAAAGTTTTGACGGCCCAAAGTGGAATGCTTATTTTTGGTACCACCGAATAACTGTAAAAGAATGCCTTTCTTTATGTCCTCATTTTCATATATAGACGGTGCAATAGCACGGGCTAATCTGTCATAAATATCTGGCTTCTGCGACAAAGCATGTAATAATTCCACACGTTCTGGAGGAAATATATGATCTTTACCTTCTTCTTCTTCGTACAACCGTTTATTATCCGCTTTACGAAAGTGAACAACATCAACATGAGTTTTATAGACACTCTTCACACTAGATGAAGTGCTATTATTTTTCATTGGAGTAGCACGATAAATGCCAGTTACAGTGACACGATCACCAGGCTGAACTTTATCGACTAAATCGTTATGGGCATACAATAAAACGTTGTGTGGTGTTTGACCAGCCGCCATATCATCTGGGGACTCTTGTAATTTAATCAATTGTTTGTCTGAGAATTCCGAACGATTATGAACCAAACGGAAGCAGTGATTGGTATTACAATTTGTACACAATGTGGGTTGGGCAATGCGACCACGATCTACTTCCACAGTTGTTACAAAATCGCAAATAATACATTTGAAGAATGCTTCACGCATCTCTGGAATGACATTCGATGTACGAATAACCATGCCGCTGATGCTTATTAACTGATCCATATCCTCCGGATTGAGAGAACGCATATTACGCGTCTTATCAGCATTAAATGGACGAACCTGAATTTGATGTTCCAAAACTGCGGCTGGATAACGCTCAAAGAACATTTCATTTACAGCCATATCGAAACTGGGAATTACTTCTTGAGGATAGCAAATAAGTTGGCGATATATGGCCTCATCGAAGGTCTTTAAATGTGAACAATTTAAATTCAAGTAAGGCTCTTCCAAAGTATGGATTTCCTCCAACTTTTGTAAATACAGGGGCTGATTAACATCAATATTTTCTGAAATTTCATCTTGTTCCGCTGTTGGATCAATATAACGCAATAAAAATTGTTTGAACTTTGTTTTACAGTGACTGACGACAACATTTGTTCCCCAAACTACCATCTGAGGAGCGGAAGACGCCTCTGAAACTGGATCTGTGCTTTCCGATACACGTTCTTGAATGGGTTCCAGCTAAAATTTATCATGTCTTAAATAGAGAACATCAAACACTTGCTTAATCACTTACCCCTGTTCCTGTGATTGCGACCTGACGCATTCTTTTATCTGTACGTATATCAGGTCTAGGACGCAAAGGTGTACCTCTAATACCCGAACGCGGTGTTCTTATAGAGCCCATTGAACTCGGTGTACCATAGTTAAGGGGTGAGCTCAAATCAATTTCACTCATGCTAACTCCCAATCCCCTGGCAGGGCTTGTAGCTGGTAAACTAATATGGCCAGGTGAAGTTGGAGGCAAACTAATGTTATCAGAAGGTTGAGCATGTTGGTTTGGTCCCATACGCATGGGTGTCTCAGCATCTTGGACATTTATAGCTAAAGATAGCACATGAGTAAATAAAACATTAACAGCACATTACAATAACTTACAACGTGTTGGCGTTCTCTGTCCTCTGGAGCTTATAGCACTATTTGGGGTCCTGGCTGGGCTAGACATATTTTATTTTCTTATAAATTGTTATTATTGTTTATAATATGAAATTACTGCAACTCTTAACAATTATTTGATAAACAATGGAAATAAACTTATTAGAAGCAACAAAAAAATGCAAGCGCTCTGCAATGGCTTTATTAAATTTTCCCGCGCTAAATACAAAACACAGCGTTGTAATATTTGTGATTATCTAAAAAAAAATTTAATTACAGCGTTGTCGACTTTTATATTAAAAAAGGACATACTTCTCATAAAAACGCTAAAATTATTTTAAGATTGTTTAATATCAACACAAATAAATATAAAAACATTAATTTTATTAGTTTTAAATTTGTTTAATATATTTCTAACATTCAATAATTGACCAAATGCTTGCTTATTATTCATTATCCAAAATATTTTTTTGGGATTTCTTTCTTTATTAAGAGTATTCAAATCAGTAACGTTTCTTTTCGTAGTAATAATATTGTATAATTTATAGATTTGAGTTAGAACTTTTGCAAAAGGACATTAAATTGTGGTTTTAAATAAATGATTATATATTTAAATCTATGTACTTTCATTTTGGTGAGACTAAAAAATATCACCACCGCTATTGCATTAGCATTAGAAGTACTACAATTACCAACACTGCTTGTCGTTGCTTTTGTCAACGTCAGTAGTAAATAAATTTTGTCTAGCTATCATAACGATAAAAGAAAATTTCTGTTTATAATATTAGTTCGTTATCTATTAAAAATTGATTCAAGTTTTTACAGCAAAATTTTGCCAACTATATTTAATAAATTCTGTAATGTTTATATAGTATTTAATTAATTTTCCTAACTGAAAGAGTAACGGTGTTGCATTCAATTCGAAGTTGTTTTTATGTTGTCGTTGGCCAGTCCGTTCCCGGAAAGTGTCTTATTGAAAGAAAAAGAAATATAAAATCGAAAACAAAAATATTGTAAAATCTCCATGAAATATTTTTGGGTAAAAACAAAAACGCTTTAGAGTTTTTGGCATTTTACCTAACGTTTGCTGACTGACTCCCCCCTACCGAGAGTTATTTGCACCCGAAATAATGTCAAGTGAAGAGTTACTTTATGCAAAGGTATTTATACGGATTCATAAATATAATAATGGGAAGGTTTCCTAATGCAATTGCTTGTTAAATGTTCACAACATTGATTCAATATTTTTATTGATTACATCAAGTAAACTAATAATTGTTTGTTCAATAACAATAGAAAATTTAATTATGCAAATTATTTCTGTAAAAAATATTTAATCAAAAATTGTTTCCAAATGTTTAAATTTTAAAGATGTTTGTAGCTTTTATCATAATTTTAAATATTCGTCAAGCATAATAAGTTCATTCTCATTAATGCTGAACATCGGTCCATATCAGGAATGTAATCGAATTTTATCATACGTATATAACTTTCTGCATCGTTAATTAGGATTCATTCGCATGGATTTGTACATATGTACGTACATATGTGTGTAGTTTGTATTTTACGGTTAAATAATGACACTACCTGTTAGTACATACTGCTGAATGAAAGGTAATGTGAAATGAAAATCTTCAACTGTGATTTCATGTGAAGAGATTGAATTACTGGTCACATACAATACATTCCATTGAAATCGTATGCAAGAAATTGATACATATATGTACGTAAAGGTTTCATTGAAAATATCGAAAAATAAAAATTAAAGCCTTAGACTTCTTGGTTTGCAAAAATATATATTGTATTGTGTATATGTACATACATATGTATGAAACTAAACAAAATAGAGACATAAAAGGCATTGATAACAATTACTAAATTTAAAACAAATTAAGAAAAATATAAAAAGAGAATAGGCATGTATTATCAGTTTGTTGTTCAAGAACCTTATACTCTGTTCTTATTGGTTTTTGATCAAAATCATTGTAATGACGCATTCTTTTATATATTTTTGTGATTGATTCATAACGAATTTCTTGTTTTATTATTTTAGGGATCCAAGGTATGGTTACCAAATGCAAAGACAGTATGGGAAAGTGCTACACTTAATGAGAACTACCGTAAGGGATGCACATCTTTAAAGGTTCAGCTTGAAAGTGGCCGCGAAATAGATATAACAATTAAGGCAGATGGTAGCAATTTACCACCGCTACGGAATCCTGCAATATTAATTGGACAAAATGACTTAACATCGCTGTCGTATTTGCACGAACCGGGAGTATTACACAACTTGAAAGTACGCTTTTGTGAGCGCCAAACCATATACACATACTGTGGTATTATACTGGTAGCCATTAATCCATATGCCGAATTGCCATTATATAGCTCCAGCATTATTAGGGCCTATAGGGGAAGGTCTATGGGCGAGCTGGAACCTCATATATTCGCCTTATCAGAGGAGGCGTACACAAAACTGGAGAGAGAGAAGTGTAATTTAAGTATTATTGTTAGTGGTGAATCTGGTGCGGGAAAGACGGTTTCTGCTAAATACGCAATGCGATATTTTGCAGCTGTTGGTGGCTCAGAATCAGAGACTCAGGTCGAGCGTAAAGTACTAGCCTCATCTCCTATTATGGAGGCATTTGGTAATGCCAAAACAACCAGAAACGATAATAGTTCACGTTTCGGCAAATTCACAAAATTGTTATTTAAAAACAACATGGGCGTAATGCATTTGACTGGAGCTACAATGCATACATACCTTTTGGAGAAATCACGAGTAGTTTTTCAGGCTTTAGGAGAACGTAATTATCATATATTTTACCAACTTTGCTCCGCAAGAAAAGATCATCCAGAGCTAATTTTAGGTAAGTTGTCCAAAAAATAATAAAAATTCATAAATTAAAAAAAAAAAAATTGCTCTTAGACCACCAAGACAAGTTCGAGTATTTAAATATGGGGAAATCACCTGATATTGAAAAGGTTTCTGATAAAGAACAGTTTAAAGAAACTATACAAGCCATGCGAGTTTTGGGTTTCGATACTAGACAAGTAAGATATTTTGTTACTGCAAGCTCTTGCGAGTCTGTTTTATTAAATAATTTCTTAATAGATTTCAGATGTTTTAAACATTCTGGCCGGTATACTACATTTAGGAAATATTAAATTCTCCCATAAGTACAAAAAGAATGCTGAAGAAATTGATCCCGATGGCTGTCAAATTGATGTGAGTTCCGTTACTTTTTCGAAAAATACTTACATCATAATATTATTTTATTTTGTATTTTTTTTTTTTTGCAGCAAGATGACTTACATTTGCGAGTCATGGGCGAATTGCTCAAGATTAATTCCGATGACTTGAGAAAATGGCTGAAAATGCGACAAATTGAATCAGTAAATGAACTAGTATTAATTCCTAATAATATGGAATCAGCAATGGCGGCTAGAGATGCGTTAGCCAAGCATATATATGCCAAACTTTTTCAATATATTGTCAACGTCCTCAACAAAGGTCTCAATAATGATCGGAAGCACAGCTGCTTTATAGGTGTACTCGACATTTATGGTTTTGAAACCTTCGAAGTGAATTCATTCGAACAGTTTTGCATTAATTATGCAAATGAAAAGCTGCAACAACAATTTAATCAACATGTTTTCAAGCTAGAACAGGAAGAATATTTAAAGGAGGGCATAACTTGGACGATGATTGATTTTTATGATAACCAACCCTGCATAGACTTGATCGAATCAAAACTAGGAGTCTTAGATCTACTAGATGAAGAGTGTAGGGTAGGTTAATAAAATATGGCTAGAAAAACTAATTTGTTTGAATTTCATATTCTCACAATAGATGCCTAGAGGTTCTGATGAAAGTTGGGCGAGGAAATTGGTGGAAAAGTGCAAAAAGTTTCCTCATTTCGAAAAACCTCGTTTTGGCAACACAAGTATTTTAGAAATTCATTCTAAATGTTCACCGTAAATTATTCTAAAAGTTTCTTTCTTATAGGTTTTTTTATAAAGCATTTTTCCGATACCGTAGAGTATGACGTCAACGGATTTTTAGAGAAAAACCGTGACACAGTGTCTAAAGAATTAGTTAGTGTTATGCGTCAATCCAAGATGTCTTTGTGTAAGCAATTGATGGAAATGGAGGAAATTGATACGCTTAGTGCTGATGCTGCCAAAACACACACACTAGGGGGTCGTGTTGTCATAAGTGCTGCAAGAAAACAGGTGTGTTGAATGAATGAAACTAATTTCAAAACTACAATACGCATACTTTTGATTTTATTTACAGATATTTATTTGAGTATATGATTTGATATTATAATTTTGAAATAATTTTATGTTTCTTATATATTTTAAAAAATGACGTCAAACAACATGGATGTATTCGTTATTACTAGGGCACAACAGTAGTTCAGGAAACTCGTCGAAGAGTTAGTTGATCTTCTTTTTTTTTATTATTTTCTATAAAATATTACTAATCCACATCCAAAATTAATTTGTTAACCCACGTTTTTTTTTTATCTACAAACTAACAAAAACATTCTACCAGTATTACTGACAAAACAAAACATCGGCAATTGAAACCAATAACTAATAACTGATGCCAACTAATACATATCTCATGTTTTTAACATCTGATGCTTATTATTCCTATTTTTAAAAGATGCAGTTATTGTTGTATTATCGTTTCAAAACACAAAAGTCTGCATTTTGAAAAATATACTAATTTAGAGGAAAGAAAATACTTTAATATTTTACGTCAAATAACTAACATGCATGCCTTTGCCGGACCGCAATTTATGTATATTTTTAATATGTATTTACTTTTATATGCCCTTCAAGGTCACTCCTTCAAAACAACATCGGCGATCAGTGGGTTCACAATTCCGTGACAGTTTAACGTCTTTGATAAATACACTTCATTCTACAACACCTCATTATGTTCGCTGCATCAAGGTACGTGTGTATATTGTCTGGGTGTCTTTTTAATTTGTTCAACAACTGAAAGATTTAAAATATTTTTAGCCGAACGAAGATAAAGTAGCATTTAAATGGGACGCTCCAAAAATTGTACAACAGCTGCGTGCTTGTGGCGTTTTGGAAACTGTACGAATATCTGCAGCTGGTTTTCCATCACGTTGGTTGTATGTGGATTTCTATGTACGCTATCAGTTATTGTGCCATCGCTCTCAAGTTAATAAGAATGACTTGAAGCAGACCTGTCGTAGTATCGTAACGAAATGGATTACTGATGAGGATAAATATCGTTTTGGCAATACACAGATATTCTTTCGTGCAGGTCAGGTAGCTTATTTAGAACAAATACGAGCTAATCTAAGAAAGAAATATATTACCATAATACAAAGCGTTGTACGGAGATTTATTTGGCGTAAAAGATTTTTACGACTGCAGCGCACGGCTTTGGGTATCCAGAGGTACGCTCGTGGATTTTTGGCACGCCAGAAGGCTCAGGCAATTCGGGAACAACGTGCTGCTATTATAATTTCAAAGTACGCTCGTGGATGGTTATGTCGAAGACGTTATGTTTGTTTGCGACGTTCTGTTTGTGGCATACAACAGTATGCCCGCGGTATGCTAGCACGCAAAAGGTTCCAGGAAGCCATGGACCACTATCGAGCCACACAAATACAACGCTTTGTCCGTGGTTATCTCGCAAGACGACAATATCACAAAAGACGCCATCAGATTATTATATGCCAATCAGCAGTTCGAAGGTTTTTGGCTAGGCGCCAATTCAAGAGTCTCAAAGCAGAAGCCAAAACCATATCTCATATTCAAAAAATGTACAAAGGCTTGGAGAATAAGATTATTTCAATGCAACAACGAATTGATGAATTGAACAAAGAAAATGGACATTTAAAGCATAAGAATAGTGAAATTTCAGTTCTTAAAATGAAACTGGAAATGAAGAAGGCACTGGAGCACGAACTTAAGAACCTGAAACTTATGCTAGCGGAAAAAGATGAAAAGCTGGAGAGTGTCATCAAACAATTGGAAGTTGAGAGGGACGAAAAAATGCAATTATTGGAGGAGAATGCCAATAACCTAGAGAAATGGAACAAGCAAAAACTTATCTGGACAACTGAAAATGATGAACTACGCAAACAATTGGATGAAATGCTAGAAAGAGCTAAGCAGAATGAAAATGAAAAGACAAATGACATTACGACACAACGCGAACGATTAATTTCGGAAGTGGAAGTAAATGAAATTCATGATGCATATCAGAGGGCTGTAATGGATAAGGAAATGCTTGAGAATGAAAACTATCATCTCAAGGAAGATCTTAAACGTATGACACGGCAACTGGGTGGTGGAGAATTTGCATCTCTTACCCATAAACGTTCCATAAGTAATGCCTCCAGCCATTACGAAGACGATGGTGGCTATGGCTCCAATAAGAATACCTTGGAAAGTAAACCGAATTATTCGCTTAGCACTTGTGAAAATAGCCGTGTTTCGCCTGAACCATTCCGTAGTCTGGAGGTAACGTCAACTCCGAGAAGCGACAACACAGCAATTGTAATTAAACTACGCAACCTATTAGAAGAGGCAACGAAACACAACAGGACCCTAAGGACAAGATTGGACAAAGCAATAAGTCAACACAGGCCAACAGAAGATTCATTAAGAGTCTCAGAATTAGAGGTAGAAAACGAAAAACTCCGTCACGATTATAATTTACTTAGGCAGAGTATACGCAATGGCGCTGAAATGCAAGAACTAGAGGCTCAATACAATGCGCTCCAGGAAGAACTCAGAAGACGTCGCGAAGAATGTATACAGCTGAAGTCTGTACTGCAACAACAAACGCAATCTCTGAAATCAATGGGCGGTCATGATAGCTTAACACCACGCAGTTCAGATCAAAGCATAATTCAAGACAACGACCTCAATGATGCTTATCAAGCTCAAAAATTGGTAAATAAACAGTTAGAATGTGAATTAAAGGCATTGACAGAAGAAAACAATGCCCACTTTGCTGAACTAAGCAGACAATTGGATGAGTTGCGTCAGGAAAACAACCAACTGCAAGAACTTTTAAACAGTGGTTTAGAGGAACAAAACATTGATACGAAAGATCCAGATGCGTTACAGCAAAGTAATCGCTATTTGAAACATGAGCTTAAAAAGACTCTTCTCCAATACTCTAACGTTCAGGAAGAGCTGAATACGATCTTAAAGAAATACGACTCTTTGAAACATCGTAGTGATAAATTAACATTGAAATTACAAGAGCGTGGTATAACAGATGCCCATCCTGCCACTACTGCTAAAGAGGAGACACTCGCTAATAGTAATCAGAACTCAAAGGTTTCGGTTGGAAAACAAAAAGCAAAAACTTATCAAGGTACGATGCAATAATATGAGTATGAAACAATGTCAGACAATATAATTACCAAATATTACTTCATTTTAGGTTTGATGAAATTCCGCAGTGAGGATATTGATAAAATATTCCATCGTTTAGTTACTGACATGAATACACGTGTCGCTATTGGTTTGCTGCCTGGTTTTCCAGCTTATGTTCTATTTATGTGTATACGGTATGCATATGAAATCAATGAATTAAAAATAAATTATTTAAAAACTCTTTCTTTTTTTTTACAAATAATCGACTACAGCTATACAGATTTGATTAATGCCGATGAAGATGTACGAGAACTATTAACGAAATTTGTAAAACAAATTAAAAAGATACATCGAACTCCGCATGTTACAGAACATCGTATACTCTGGCTGGTTAACTCTATAACGTAAGTATTAAATATTAAATTCGTATACGGCAAGGCTCACATACATATGTATATTTAAAATTGCAGACTTTTAAATCTACTAAAACAATACGGAGATGTTGAGGAATATGTCAAGTTTAACACAGAGAAACAGAATCAGCAACAACTGAAAAATTTCAACTTGTACGAGTATCGTCGTGTTATTTTAGAAATCATAATTAAATTGTACGAAACCATAGTGAGACAAATTGAAGGCTTGCTGGAAGGTCACATAGTGGAGGCTATCTTGGATAATGATGAGATTCAAAGAAGTCATCAAAAGGTAGCTTTGACTCGAGCGGATAGCACGTCATCGCCAGAACACGGCAAAATTGCTGCCTGGAAACACTTGATAAGCCAACTGGAACATTTCTATAAACAGTTTTTACACTTTGGCTTGGATCGCTGTTATTCAGAGCAAATATTTACTCAACTAATGTACTTTATTTGTGCTATTGCCATGAACTGTTTGATGTTAAGAGGAGATAAATGTATGTGGGAAACTGGTATGATTATTCGTTACAATCTGGGCCACATAGAGGAATGGGTTCGAGATAAGAAACTGGTAAGCTTGGAGAACAAATATTTGCTATATCACGTATTTTTATAAACTTAAAATATTTCTTTTTAGCCAAATGACGTTTTGTTGCCATTGACACCATTGAATCAAGTTTCGCAATTGTTACAATCACGCAAGAGTGAAAAAGATGTTCAAAGTATTTGCGATATCTGTAAAAACCTTAATACAGCTCAAGTATTGAAGGTATGTCAAAAGATGTAAATTTCAATTGTTTTCAATGTTATATGCTCTTCCTTTCTTTTACTTTAGATTATGAAATCATATAAACTGGATGATTATGAGGGAGAAATCACCAATACATTCCTTGAAAAATTGAGCGAAAGCCTTAATAATCGCCCTATGGTAAGTTCATTTTCTAAAATGGTTTAAAACTGCTTTAATTTATCATAAATTATGTGTTTTAGATTAAAAACGATGAATTCACAATGGATCAAAAGTTCATTTATCCATTCAAAGTGGTTTTCAAATACAGTGATATTAAGTTGGAAGATATTGAAATACCCAAGCACTTGGGCCTCGATGATTTATTACAAAAAATATAAAGCCAACGCTTTGTTAATGCAATACAATAATATTATACATCTACATTCCAGAAGCCACCTATTAGTTTTTAGTATTATATTTATTTAAATGTGCAACGATACATGATACATGCAAAAAGACATAAAATGTACTATATATACTGCACTCTTTTTTTTTCTTTGTTTGATTAAAATTCGATAATAGTGCTTCCAAAAAAAAAAAAGAAATTATTGTGCTTTTTATTTAAAATGTACTTAAATTTTGTTTATATAACGAGTAAAACTCAAATTATAACAACAAAAAAACAAAATATGAAAAGAAATAGTATTAATTTGTATATTTATTGGAAATCCTGTTGCCTTTTTAAAAACAATACAATATTTATAAATACTTGTTAAAAAGTGAATAAGTGAAGGAAAATATTGTTATTATACATATATGTACATATATATATATACAATAATATATAAATATTGTATATATGTACTATATATAGAGTACCTTTATGAAATTATAACAATAATTAAATGTATTGTTTTGACACTTCTTTAAAGAAATATTGCAAATATCTTTATATATACATACATACATATTTATATATATATATACTATTATCTATCGTTCACTAAATTATAGACGCTTTATTTATAATGAACTTAAAAATATACATTCCTATTTTGGTCTTGCCTATTGTAATTTTTTTTCCTTTATTCTTTTAATATTTCCTCAAAAAATTTTGTCTTTGCTTTGCCATTTCATCACGTTCAGTTAAAAACAGAATACATAATAATCAGATATTGAATTAGAAACAATCAATCAATGAATGGCAGCAATACTAATTGACATTTTATATATAAGATATATATTTATAGAATTTTAATATTTATTTGTATACATATATACATAAATTTTCCTATACATGTATTTGCCTATGTGACCTTTTTTCATGGCGATTCTATAAGAATTGTTGTGTCATACATACACTTTTTGAGTGATTTACATATTGGAAGCTTTAAAATCAGTTGAAACTTTTTTTCCAATTGTATTGTAACACAGATTTAATACAGTAGTTAAATTAGATGAATTAAAATATAAAAATAAATAATTCGTACATATATAGAAACATTTCTTACTTTTATTTTAATTTTAGTTTAAAAATTGTTCTTTTATTTATCCAAGATAAATCTGAAGCTATCAGTGTAATAGTCTACATAAAAAAGACAAAATAAAAAGAAATATACATACATATACATATATTTTTAAATATAATCATTTTATTTCGATTTCATTATCACCATTAATCGTAGTTTACTGCAGCTTTAGATAATTTGTTTTTGGGTACATCTATAGATGGCTTACGTTCTAAAATCATGCCTGTAGCCACTGTAGCACCATTTTCACGTATTGTAAATGCTTGTCCATTTGTCATTACCATTTTACGTAATAAGGTTATACGCACATTTGCATGTTCTCCTGGCATAAGCATACTATTTGAGGGAACTGTTTAAAATTTAAAAGAAATGCTAAAAATTTATATGATTTGTAAGGAGTTTCTTTTAATACATACTCATATCTATACGTGCCGGTACATTCCACGTAACACTAAATAATTGTTGTATATATTTGGAAAGCATTGGTCTGATGCGGCCACCTTCTGCTCTCGACAATAAATACATGGAACCAACATAATGATTTGATATATCTTCTGAGCCTTGCGCACATAAAAGCATTCCACGTTCAACATTCGATATTTTAACACCACGCAACAGAGCGCCAACATTTTCACCAGCTACAGCCTGAAATTGCAAGTAATGCACTTAGTTTAGGGTTATAGAAAAATAAATGCAATTTATAGCTTTGAAATACATATGCTGCTAAGATACATACTTTTGGTATACTTTTACGAAATATTTGTATATCACCCACAGAAGTTTTTATATTCTGATTGAAACCCAAAAGATCACACTCGTCATTTTTTGTAATTGTACCGCGTTTTATAGTTCCAACTACAACAGTACCACGACCAGGCACCGTAAACGCATTATCAATAGGCAGTATAAATGGTGAATCAAAATCACGTTTTGGTGTCGGCACATATGAGTCAATGCTGTCAACAAGTTTTTCAATTGAGGGCACACCAAATGGCGTTTGGTCGTCATTCAGAGCCAATAAAGCAGAGCCACATATCACGGGACTGTTGATACCATCAAATCCAAAATCGGTTAACATTTCACGCATTTCTATTTCAACCAGCTCCAAAACTTCCTGATCAACCAAATCAGCCTTATTGATGAACACTATAATCTTGTCAATGCCAACTTGTTTGGCTAATAAAAGATGCTCCCTGGTTTGAGGCATTTGACCGTCCGTTGCAGCAACAACCAATATAGCTCCGTCCATTTGAGATGCTCCAGATATCATATTCTATAAATAAATCATAATTCTTGTATCTTTCTTCATACAACTTTTATTAAATTTACCTTAATGTAGTCAGCATGACCGGGACAATCTGTATGAGCATAAGTTCTTTGTGGGGTAGCATAACCAATATGACAGGCGTTTATAGTAATGCCTCTGGCTTTTTCTTCCGGTGCCCTATCAATTTGATCGTACGACACAAAATCCGCCAAACCTTTCTTTGATAAAACTTTTGTTATGGCCGCTGTTAAAGTTGTCTTGCCATGATCCACATGCCCAATTGTGCCAATATTACAGTGAGGCTTTTCATTTAACTTGGCTTCAGTTTGTGCAGTGCAAAATGCTCTTTTTAATTCATTAACGTTGGTTAAATGACTGGACAAGTTACTACTTGATAATGTTGTCGTGCTAATATTGGAGCAACATACAGATGAATTAAAGAAACGCCGATACACTCGATGTTCATTGTGTCTTAAATGTTGAAGCAGTCTTACGGTAAAAGTTCTCATAGTTTTAATTTACTATCTACGTGAACATCTAAAAATACGGGATATATTTAAAAATTTTAATTAAAACTAAAAATTCTTCTTAATTTTACCTGTTATGAAAACTTTTTTGTTTTGTTTTTGTTTTCACTAAACAGCTGATTGACAGTATTATCATCATCGTGAAGCAGTACTACACCATATGCTAAACCAGGGATGATAATAGCGAGTATACAGTACTGTTCTAGTTTTGTGTCTCATACAGTACTTTTCATTATTTTCAAAATCTATGCTACGGAACGATTCGAGAATTCTTTGGCCAAAGAATGTCAACCCAGACGAAGTGGTATATATCGGACATACGTAGGTATATTTTTTAGATATATAGGGTAGTATTTTCCCCATAAAATTGTCACACACACTCACTTAGTTACAGTGACCACGACTTACCATTTAAGGAAGGGAAATCAGTACGCTCGAACTAGATTGGGGAGGTAGAATTTCCGTTATATTGCAAGGAGATATAGGTGATCCTAGTGAACTTGCATAGCAAAATTGCCTGTAGCTTGCCTTGCTTAGCAAAATTACCTAAGCTATCATTTATATAAGGTAGTATTTTCTCCAGAATTTCCATTATATTGCAATAGGATATAGGTGGACCTAGTGAACTTGCCTAGCAAAATTGCCTAAACTACCTACCATTTACCACAGGGAATTTTTTTCTAATATTATATACAAACATATACACATACATACATACATAATTATAATTATTTATTAAAATAGTATTAGCTTTTACACAGTCAAACAATTTTTAATTTTTAACATCCTTCTTTACAATATTATGCGTACGTTTCATATGGCCATTGAGACCGACAAATTGATGAAATTTCGCATCGCATAATTTGCAGGCAAATTTTTTTACCTCCGAATGTATTTGGCGATGGCGAATTAGGGAATGACAATTTGTAAAGCCTTTACCACAAGTCTCGCATATTTTATCGCGTATATTTAAGTGGGTTTTGATGTGATCTCTTAGATCGACATTTTTAAGGAAATCCTTTGGGCACATTGTACATTTAAAGGCACGAATTTTCGTATGTATTCGATTAACATGGAGATTAAGATTATTTCGTAAACGAAACGCTTTACCACACAACTCACACACGTGAGGCTTCTCAGCCGTATGCACCAGTATGTGTTTCCTTAGTTCGGAACTAATGGCAAAAAGTTTCCCACAAAACTCACAAGGATATTTCTTTTTCAAATGTACTCTTTGGGCGTGACACAGTAGAGCAGCTTTCGAAATAAATTTTCTTTCGCAGCGGTCACAGCTAAAAGGCAAATCTCCGATTTGATGGACTCTGAATTGATGAAATTTAAAATTGTGATCAGTGTGGAAATTCTTGTTGCATATGTTACACACAATCTTCACTTTCAAACGTTTTTCGGGCAAAAACTTACACATTTTAAAATACCGCTCCTGCGCTTTATTTAGCTTTGCGTCGGATTTTTCTTTACAACGCTTGGTCCGATAATACCATGTTTGTAATTGATCCATGGCACCCGTAAGCATTTCTTCAGTGAAATCAAAATTGTGCTGAGTCTGTAGTATATTGCGTATTTCTGTTGTAGCGTTTTGTATGTGATCGAATTTGCCATATAAAGGATGTTCGCCATCATAAAGTAAAGGAAATTTCTCATAAATGCCAATAAACTTGGAAGTAGTTTCGTCCCATTGGTCAAGGGTGAGTGTCTATGACAATGAAATAAAAGAAAATATTATTACGATTGGCGTTATTGATTAAAAAGTAAACTTTACTTAATTAAGCACTGTACAATTTGTATACAATAAATGCACTATTTCTACTATTTTAATCTACAAAGTTTAACGATTTTCTTTAATAATATTATGAATACGTTTCATATGACCATTTAGGCCTACAAATTGATTAAATTTTGCTTCACACAATTTGCAGGCATAACGCTTAATATCCGAATGTATTTGACGATGTCTTCTTAAAGCATCACTATTTGAAAATCCTTTTCCACAAGTGATACAGATCTTGTAACTTATGTTTAAATGAGTTTTCATATGATCGGTTAGGTCACGCTTTTTTAAGAAGTCTTTAGGGCACATTAGACATTTAAATGCTCGTACTTTAGTATGGACAGCCGTAATGTGATAGCCCAACTGTGTTTTTATCCGAAACGTTTTGCCACAAAATTCACAAGCATGCGGCTTTTCAGCTGTATGAATCATGCCATGGAAAACTTGTTCCGATTTGGTGGCAAGCAATTTACTACAGTATTTACAGCGATATTTCTTGCTTACATACATTCCTTGAATGTGCTGTTGGAGTACAGTTTTCTTGGCAAATTTTTTACCACATTGGTCACATGCAAATGGCAATTCGCCTATTTGATGGCTTCGAAGGAGATGACTTTTTAAATTATTTTCTAATTTAAATTGCTTCTTGCAAACGCTACAGAAATAATTACAATTGAAACGTTTTGTTGGAAGAAAGGAACACTTTTCGAAATATTTCGTTTCATCTGGATTTAAGCTTCTTTTTCGTTTTGATTTGTGTTAATTAATAGAATAATACCACGATTGCAAGTGATTAATGGCACAAAGGAGGCTCTCATTGAAAAGTTCTATTTTATGAGCCTTCAAGAGTTGGTTGGATAGTTCATGTAAACTGTTATTCCGTTCTGCTAAATTTCCGTATAAGCAATGATTCCCATCGTATAGTTGGGGAAAGTTGGCGTAAGTATCTATGAAATTTATAGTATTTTCATCCAATTTTTCCAAGTTTAATAGGATCGTATTAAGTTTCTGTTGGATGTCATAAGAAAATGAAACAATAGAACACTCAATTAGTTATTCACTCTCAATACTATACGATTTAATTGTTAACGTTTAACACATTTTTAATACATTTACTCCATCTAATTCTAAATATCAAATTGAAATTTACGAGAGCATTTTCATTTCATTTCGTCTATTGTAAGCTTCCTCTTTTGATTCTGATTATGGCTTCTGCCAAGATAATATCAACTCTATAACCTTTTAATAAATAAGTCGGATGGGAAGCTGAGCATTAAACCCACTTTGAAATTTTTGACTTTTTCGAAGTGTCCATGTAGATTTAAAAAAAAAAAATGGATAATATAAAAAATACACATGCATATAATGTTGAAATTATTTTATTTTTGTTTCTCCTTATTATATATACATATATGTATACGATATATGTATGTATTTAATCCTACATAATTACTATATACTATACATTTAGGCTGTTATTTGATTGTATGCATCACATTGGATTATGAATCCTTTTTAACAATGTTATGCGTCCTCTTCATATGGCCATTGAGACCGACAAATTGATGAAATTTCGCATCGCACAATTTGCAGGCATATCTTTTAATTTCTGAGTGTATCTGTCGATGTCGTATGAGAGAGTGGCTATTTGAGAAGCCTTTACCACATGTTTCACATATCTTATCACGGATATTCAAGTGGGTTTTAATATGGTCAGTCAAATCTCGTTTTTTTAGAAAATCCTTGGGACACATAGTGCATTTGTAGGCACGTATTTTAGTGTGTATTGCGGTAACGTGATAGCGCAACTGGGTTTTTATTCTAAATGCTTTGCCACACAATTCACAAACATGTGGCTTTTCAGCTGTGTGCACCATATTATGGACTTTGAGTTCAGATCGTATCGCAAACAGTTTTCCACAAACCCCGCAAGGATACTTCCTGCTGACATGCATACGCTGAATGTGTATTTGAAGAGTGGATTTTATTTCGAATTTCTTTCCACACTGCTCACATTGGAAAGGTAAATCGCCGATATTATGGAATCGAAACAGATGGCCTCTTAAATTGTGTTCCATATTGAAATTTTTTTTACAAACGTGACAAAAATATTTCATTTTTACACGTTTTTCTGGCAAAAATTTACATTTTTTGAAATACTCCGTTTCATCCTTAGATAATTTGTTTTGTTTTCCCTTACGTTGCTTGGCATCGTAATACCAAGACTGTAATTGTTCTATGGCATTGGCGAGGATGTCTTCTTTAAGATCAATATTGTGCTCAGTTAGTAGGATATTTATAAGGTCGGTTTGAGCTTTTTGTTTCTCCTCAAAATTACCGTATGATGGATGCTCTCCGTCATATAAAAGTGGGAATTTCGCGTATGTATCGATGAATTTAGAAGTGTTGTCATCCCATTGTTTGAGCGTTAATGGTTTCTGTTTTGTTTAAATGAAATAAAGACAACAAAAATAAAAGCATTATTTAGCATATCTTACAAAAATTAACAACGACTTTAAATGATATTCTCGGGTTCCATAAGTAATTTCTTATTGGACAAGGAAAATCTCAAAAACGACATCAAACTAATGGGATGTTTAAATAGAAACATTTTCGGTAACACTTTTTTTTATTATTTACAACACTTGTTTATTCGATATTTTTGTTTTGTTTTTCATATGTTAATTGTTTATTTTATTTATTTATTCATTATATTATTAATTCATAATAACAATTCAATTACAACTAAAGAGAATGATTGATTAATTATTCAGTTGTTCTCTTAACAATGTTATGGGTGCGTTTCATATGACCATTTAAGCCTACAAACTGATGGAATTTGGCATCGCACAATTTACAAGCATATTTTTTCACTTCCGAATGTATTTGACGGTGGCGAATTAACGAGTGACAATTGGAGAATCCTTTGCCGCATGTTTCACAAATTTTGTCTCTTATATTTAAATGACTCTTTATATGATCGGTGAGGTCCCGTTTCTTTAGGAAATCCTTTGGACACATGGTACATTTGAAAGCACGAATTTTAGTGTGTATAGCGGTAACATGATAGCCCAATTGAGTTTTTAATCTAAATGACTTGCCGCATAGTTCACAAACATGCGGTTTTTCAGCAGTGTGTATTCGGGTATGAACGGTCAACTCTGACTTGATGGCAAACAATCTGCCACAGTATTCACAGGGGTATTGCTTACCAACGTGAGCACGTTGAATATGAATTTTTAATATAAATCTTGATTCGAACCTCTTGCCACATTGGTCACATGCAATTGGTAAGTCGCCTATTTTGTGAGCTTTAAATTGATGAACCTTAAAATTCTCTTCCGTAAAAAAGTTCTTATTACATATATCACAGACTATTTTATGCTTCACTTTCAATTTCTCCGACGGCATAAACACTTTACACTTCCTTAAATACTTTTCCTCGCAACTACTTGGCTTTCCTTTGCTCCGTTTAGCTTTGTAATACCAAGATATTAATTGTTCAATGGCTTTAGATAATTGTTGTATACTGAATTCTATAGAGCAATTACTATAAAGGGTTTGATTAAAGGCAACTAAAGCTTTTTGTTTCTCCTCAACATTGTCAAATAACGGATGGCCCGTATCGTAAAGTATTGGAAATCTTGCATATGTTTCGATGAATTTGGAAGTTTTATCATCCCATTGTTTGAATGTTAATGGGCTCTTTTCCGTTTCGAGAAAATAAAGAAAACAAAAAAGATACAATTATTGTCACAAATTATAATGGCTTTTTTCAAAGAGAGTCAAAGAGCACATTATGGAACGATAAAATTAATTTATTGTTCCAGATTTAACAAAAAAAAAAAGAAACAAAAATTATTTCACAAATTGCAATGGCTTTTTGAGGCAAAGAGCACATTATGGAATAATAAAAATTAATTTATTGTTCCAGATTCAACAACTGTTTGAAAATTCTCGAAACGTTATAACTATCATTCAAATCATTTGTATTTAATCAATAACTATTAACTTACGTATATTATTAACTACAGTGACAATATTCTTGCTGAGTCTAACAAAAAATCATTGTAATAATATTCTTCAATTCAGGTTGAATTCAATAAGCGATGTATATATCTTTAGAAATTTAAAAATGATTCCTTAATATTCAAATTGTGAACTTTACACAGTAATAGACTCACAAAAAATGTTACCACTGTACTTAAGATTTTATAAAAGCTTAATGTACTCACATTTCGTTTATCATCTTCAGGTGGAGCCTTTCTTTCCAGAAACTCCTTTAGAAATTCACATTGTTCATAGTAACCTTTTGCTATTGAAGTGACTTTTTTATTGTTATCACCCTTCTCCAAGTCAGACTTTATAATGGCACAGTATTTGTGAATACGATTTATCGCTGATTTTAGCGTTGATGGCTTTAGAAAAATGTTAAATTTTTGCATGCCTGATATTATCTCCTGTTCGGCTTCTTTTTGTGCTTTGGAACTCTCAAACATGGGATCATTTATATCCCACAGCACCGGCTGACTTTTATAAAGCTCTATGAAATCACTAACAAAGCGTTTTTTACGATAAAAAGTGATCGTAAACTATGAGAAGTACAGAAACAGTAAAACTTATTCTTAATTATAGAATTTTGTAAATCTAACTTTACCTTGTCTGTGGACATTGGTATTTCATTTGCATCACTTTCCGAATCAGCTTCATTGTCCTCCTCACAATTAAAGTCCTCATCTTCCGTATCATCATTATTGTCTAGTTCATCGGCAATGTAATCATCATCTTTTGCGGTATCTGAATCACCAGCATCAAATACATCTGGTACGTCTACACTATCCTTTTCTTCTAAAGCCAATATGGGATCAATAAAAGGCTGTCATAAATTGAAAAATTAAAATAATTATTAATATGGCTACCAATTATTTTTCTTTTTACCACTTACCTCTACTTCATTAACATCGTATTTAAGTTCGTCTGTAAACTGTTCCAGGCAATCAACATCCATTTCATCTTTAATTTCAACGTCCACTTCTGCCTTTGGTTCTTTATTTTCTTCATCTGACTCGTTATCTTCATCTTTGATTTTTTTAACAATTGGTCGCGGTGGAGTAGCTTCCTTTTCTTTAAAATCTTTATGCTTCGACTTTATGTGGCTCGTAAATTCAGTATAACGTTTCGATTTCTTTTTACACAGTACACAGCTTAGAATAAATGTATTTTTTAATTCATCCACAAACACATTTCCACAAAGAATCATTTTAACTATTTTACTTCTTTTTATATATTATTTACCTATTTTTTTTAGTAAATAAATATTAATTTGACCATAAACAAATGTCTATAAGATAAATTTGGATTTGTCTGAAAAGAAAACCGAAGCTGTTTGACATTTTGCTTTATTTGTTTATTCGTTCTGATAACTGAGCAGTGTTGTTCACTTTCAATTGTAAATTAGCAAGTATTTTAATATTTTTAACTCATACTGAAGATTGTTAAATTAAGTTTGAATATTCTTTTAAATATTTATGCAAGTTAATTATAGTTGTTTATAATGAAATAGATAAAATGTTAACTATTTATATTGTTATGAAATTCGTTTGAAAATAATTTCTATTTCATTAAATATCTTTTAATATATTTCAACATCTCCATTGTTTTTCGAAAACAAATCTGGCAACATTATTTTGATATATGCCATAAGAATAATAATCGTTGCCAATCATTTGTCAACCGGCAATGAATTCAGAAGAAAATAGTAAACAATAAAATTATTAAAACATTCCCTCAAATATTTTTTTATTGTATTTTAAAACGATATTTACATGGCGAAACCAAAGATTATGGACAGAAATAATCCATTTAATTATTTATTTTATATGCTTACAATTTTTGTAATTGGATCCTTACTGTTTCTGGTCGGATTCTTTCCAGTCTCAAGAAATCTAATTGGACAAACTGGCCAACATTATGATAACATAGTGCCCACAAAGTTGGACGAATATACGTAAGCATAAGGATATCGACTCCCTTGCTTAAGTTTAATATATTTTACAATTACAGACTTCAACGTCCTTCTGCAAAGTACGATCGAATCATATTGCTGATAATAGATGCGTGGCGTATTGATTATCCCAATGCAACTAATATGCCGTTTGTTAGTGAACGTTCCTGCAATCAGTTACAAATAAAAGTCGATATACCAACGGTAACAATGCCACGACTTAAGAGCATGACAACTGGCACTATATCAAATTTTATTGATATTGTTTTGAATTTGGGCCACACATCAAAGTTAGAGGACTCTATACTACAACGTTTAAACGAGCAAAATAAGAAATCTGTATTTGCTGGCGATCGCACCTGGTCACAGTTGTTTCCTGATGTATTCCTAAGGAAAAATGTTAATACTGATTCGTTCTTTGTTAACGATTTCTATGAGGTAAACAAGTCCCTAATGGTTATTTGTTTGCATTTTTTTTTTACTGATTTTCTTATTTCTGCCTGTAGGGTGATAAGAATGTAACCAAAACAATGAAGGAGGAACTTGAATTGAATGACTGGCACTTAATGGTACTCCACTATTTGGGTTTGGATCACATTGGACATGTAGAGGGTTCTCATAGCAGTAAAATCTTTCAGAAATTGCTAGAAATGGATGAGGCCATTAAATATATTGTGAATAATGATAACTTTAAGAAAAGTTTACTTTTAGTAACAGGAGATCATGGTATGCGTAATGGCGGTAGCCATGGTGGCAGTGATAAAGAGGAATTATATGTTCCTCTAATAGACTTTCAAGAAAAGTGCCTTAATGAGAAACGGTAATTTTACTTCATATTTTATGTGCTAATGAAATGTTAACATCATGAAATCATAATTCTAGTTCTCTTTCTGAGTATAATCAAATCGATATGGCGCCTACGTTGTCTGTGCTACTAGATGCTCAAATACCCCATACTTCTTTGGGCTGTTTAATACCCGAATTGTTAGACATTTATTCCAAGGAGGAACAATTGTATTTTTATTATTATAATGTTTTACATTTAATGGAGAAATGGAAAGCACGTTTTAATATAGCCGATGTCCAATTTGAAGGTAAAGAATTGTTTAAACCATAATTTTTACTTTTTTAAGTAATAATGCATGTAAAAATGATTTAAAACAATATTATAGATTATTTATCTTGGTATACGGAAGCAAAGATGAATCATAAACATTTTATTTCTAGTCAGGGGTTGAGTTCATTATCATATGAAAAAGCCAAACAAAATTATATACGTTTATCGAGGACAATCTCTCAATTGCTAACCGATTCCTTAGTGCGCTATGATATGCCACTGATAGTTGTATCATTATCATTGTCCACTTTCGTAAGTTGTAAAATCTTAAAGTTATAACAACGAAATGATGAAATGTATACATTTGCTATTCCTTTTTTTTCAGAGTGCCTTAAGCTTAATTTTGAATATTCTGTTTGAAAGTCCTTCAACTGCTTTACAATTTAAACAATTTTCGTGGAAGACTTTTCTTTTGTGTTTTCTGTTGGCCGGCATTATAAATTATTTAACACATATTTTTGATTTGCTGCGCTTAGAAAGCCTTTTAAATGCTATTCTAATTACATTACCTATCTCCTTGAGTATTTATTTGGTTTTTGATGTCTTGGAATTAGTTTTTAACCTTATGCTACCGCCACTGAAACACAATCGTAAAGTCAATTTCAAATTAACAATACCATTAGTATTGCTTTCATTGTTTTTAATACAAACTTTGCTTTTGGGATCATCGTCCTTTATTGAAGAAGAACATCAAACTTGGTATTATTTTACACCATCGCTATTGGTGTTCCTAACGCTACAGAATTTCTACAATGATGTAAAACTCGTTTGGCAGAGAGATATTGCCGCGAATGTTTTATTCAATGAATTTTGGAAGATGCGTTTTGTGTTTATCTTAATGTTTGCTATTATCGGATGTCGTCGTCTTAATCAAACTGGCGATAAATGGCGTCATTTGGTAGATATTGGAGATATTTTGTTGAAAAAGGACAATTATGTGTATTTAATGTTAACATTTCTAATAGGTAAGTATACTGGCGTTGCAAACAAGTACAGCAAAATCTAATCTTTCTGTTTTCAGGTCTATTTTTGCTTTTGTTTGTTTTAAAAAAATACAACACACGTTTGGAAATGGCATTATGCTCTGTGGCATTAGCTTGCGTCTTTTTATATCGCTTTACAACAGCACAACACTCTTTTGTAATTTTGGTATTATTTTGGTTAAGCGTCATTGCAACTGTACTCGTACACTATCGAGATGTTTTGTATAAACGTAACAACTATGGCTATGAAGTGAAAAACAATCTTGTTGAGCTACTTAAAACAAATTTAACATGCTCTCTACTTATATCAGCACTTTTGCATAAACCACACAATGTGATATTACTACCTGCCTTAATCTATACCTTGGAGCAGTCCTATCATCTCTGTGATAATTTACATTTAACAGACAAACGCGTTTACAATCGTTGCTATGTTTTAGTTTTAAAAACTGTGATAACTATATTTATAGCAAATATGTTTTATTTTTTCCAGGTAAGCATGCCTAACAAACTGTGCATTTTGTTCTTTTCTAATACTCGAAATTCTCTAGGGAAATTCCAATAGTTTAACAACTATTGATTTGAATCCTGGTTATATAGGGCTGTCATCCTATAATCCATTTATAGTGGGAACTTTCATTACTTTAAATACATATTGTGCTCCTATCAATGCATTTCTATACCTTATGTGGCATATGTTCTACACACAAAGGAACATGTTGCCTGTGCGTCAGGAGAAGGAGCAGCATTCCAATATACAATTGTTGGAGAGTACAGAAGAGGATTTGTATTTGGTTTATGGCCTATTCACTGCTACCACCATTATGCCTGTAGCTGTGTACTGGTGTCTTCTGGTTGGATTTCGTTATCATTTGTTTATCTATTCAGTATTTGCACCGAAAGCATTCTACCAATGTTTTCATCTTTTAGTATTTTATATTAATTTTATTGTAACAAATTTGTACTTCAGGTTATTTTTAAAATAAAAAAAAAGGATTTGCAACAATTTCGAAAAGAATCAATTGTATAAAAATGTTTTGGAAATGATTAGAAAATATATAAAAATATGATGGTGATGATAATAAAAGATTCTAAATACTTATAAATAATAAACGCTTCGCTGTGTATTTCAGCACTTTAACTGTTCACTTTTAATGCATAGTGTATATCATCCATGCTAACATTAAGTAGGATTTTTTGGAATATATCACTTCGTGAATGTTCACAGATAAGAAGTCTTTCGGAACCGAGTTTCGAACAAATTCTTAAAGCACGACCTAAGGCGTTATTAAAACAAAATATAAATAAAAGTGTTGCTAATATTCACTCTCAACATTACCTGGTGTAGGTATTGAAGCTCCCATGAAAGCGGCTATGGTTTCTACGTGTGTATACACACCCATAAAAGAAGTTTCTTCCACTCCGGTACGATTAACTTCGGCTACAACAGCTTGCAAGAAGATCTGTTCTAAACGTGAACAATTCTTAATTGCCTGAACTTTGGCACTGGCTATCATTTCAGCAAGGGCCTGTTGAACATGCAACATATTAACAAAATGCATGCCATGTGAATCGGACTTGTTGGCTTCAGCATCAGCTATTTCTGTAGCTCTGCGACAAATATCTAAGGCCCTACGAGCATCTCCAGAAACTGCAGCCACTTTTCTGCACAAATTAAATTTAAAAAGAAAAAAAATGATTAAAAAATTTGTGTCTTTCATTTATTTGTATTTTAAAATTATTCACCTTGCAACCAATTGGATGGCATCACTTTTAAATGCTTCTGAACCACATAAACGGCATGTTACAATTTCTTGTAACTGCTTATGCGTATACGGTTGAAAGGTTAAACGTGTTAAACCCAGCCGTGATGTTACTTTACCCATTAACAAACGTTCTGGCAAATCCATGGTATTTGCAATCGTTATCACCACTAAACGTGCTGCAGATTTTGTTGGCCAGTCCAATAGATTGTAAACTACATCCTGCCGTCTATTACATAAAATATCCAGTTCGTCCACCAGCAAAACGGTGGTCACTCTTCTTGGGGCAGGCGTAGTGAAACGTTTCTCCAATAAAGAATGTGCATGTTCCCAAGACAAAGTCTTGCCCGTTAGCTGCTTGTAAATCTGTACATAGGCCTGGCGTGGTTCTGTTAAACGCATACCATTAATTTCCAAAAAATCAAATTGCGATAGTTCATCTTCGGCAACTTTTTGCTGTAAACTTCTGATTACACCAGTGACAGTGGCTGTCTTACCAGTACCTGGCACTCCCGAGACATACATGCAACCACCGCATTGATCCTGTATTTTACCTTCTAAAAACGTATAGATGTTCTCGAATTCCTTTTCGCGACAAGGCAAGGATTGTGGCACCAACGAAACATGAAGACGTTCACGAGCCATTTGAAGTTCTGTTTTTTCTTCGTTATCGTTTCCAGCTAAATTAATCCGCTGTTCTAGTGTTGGCTTAAGTTCACCTGAACGTATCATTTTAAGTTTCTGGGAAGGCGTTCGCGGTGTAGTTGATGTATCAGAATTATTGGTAGATTTTGAAGCACTCCTTCTAGCTTTTGTTGGAGTTTTTTGTGTTGATTTTTTTGGTGTCGCATGTTCCATGCTTATTCCTTGTTCCTCTTCGGCTGTTGTAGTTATTAGAGATTTTCTGGCTTTTGTACGCCTAGGAGTGCTTATAATTTCATTATCCTTAAACACACGTTTTTCCACAATGCTTGATAATTGAATGCTTCTCTTTGGAGTACCTTCAACTTAAAGAAAATTTATTTAATTAATCAGTACTTGTATTAATACTCATAAATAAACAAAATTACAAACAGATGCTGCAGCAAATTCATGTGTAATATATTCTCGACTTACCCACTTTGGTGGCAGAAGATTTTAGTATACTTTTTCTGCGATTTAAGGGAGTTCCTTCAGTTGACTCTTTCAATCTTTTTGTTGGCGTATGATATATGTCTGGGGGATTATGTACGATATGGTTGTCTTGTTCCTGTCGAATCGCCAGAGGATCTTCATCAACTGATGATAAGCGGGTAGATCGACGCCTTTTAAAAATTTGAATAGCATTTTATAAGGAAATTTTATTAAATATTAAAATTTTTGTCGTAATTAAATACCTTTCAGATAATCTTAATTTTATTTTCATCTCATTTGGAGGCTGTTGCGCGTCAGGTGTATTTTTCACAATTGAATAATTCAGACAATCCGAATCTGCAGTAGTATCAGCTGCGCTATTATTTAAACTTAAATTCAGATTCCTCCTGGCAGCTGATGCTTTCGATTGTGGGGTAATTTTATGGTTTTGTTCCGCCAAAGGAGATGGTGGCAAATAATTTGCATTGAAATCATTATCCTCCACCGGTTTGCCGCCGTGAGTAGCTTTCTTTTTGGCCGATAAACGTATCACACTGCGTCCTCCTATGATTTTAATGGGCGACACTTTGTTTTCGGCATTAAAATAATTTAAATCAATGAATTCCACATTATTGTTTGCATTCATCGGAGTTCTACGTTTTCTGCCGGAGTCTGTAAGTTCTGTTACTACCACCGATGAACGTCTCGTCCTTTTAGTATCTACAGATTCGGCACTGGATTTTCTTCTGGTACGGTCTGCTGGTACCTCTTCATTTGCAAATTGTAGAGGTACCAAACGATAACTGTTCCTGACTTTTATAAACTTGTAGCGGCACACAAACATTGGACAACTTTTACTTTTGCTATTAAAATTTTCCAGTAGACCCGCTGCCGATGATTCTGGTGTACCAAATATTACGCTGCATTTACGATACACCGTTTCCAATGAGATATCTGAGTCGTAAGGTCGATGCTCTTCGATTAATTCTACGCTAAAATCAACACAAATCTCATCAGAGTCAAAGTGCTTGTGCGGAATGCACTCGGGACGTGAATACCATTGAACCAGGGCTCGGCATGGATCACGATCAGACATTTCTCTTAATTCATACAAGTGCAAAATCTTCGCAATATCACAGCCCTCTACAGAATCGGGGTCTGATGCATCCGCATTAGAAATTAGAACAAAATCTCCTACACTTAATGTTAGTGGCCCAATTATGCACTTTGAATAAAAGAAAACGTTTTTATGTTGTAAATGCGCTACGCTTACTTGTGGCTCGTTAGCTCCAATCCACTTAACTATTGGGCCACTAGTTGTTTCATTTTGTTTTAAAACCATTTTTAATGCTTTTCTGTATTAATTGTTCTAAATCTAAAAATATTTGCTTGTTTAAGCACTTTTTTCTTTAATTATAACCGTTTATAGTACAATTATTCAGTTCTTTTATTTGTTTAGCTATTTCTGCAATTTCAGCAGCTGTTAAACTCTTGTTTTATTTTTAATATTTTGAGCCAATAAAGGAATGCGTTGGAATTTTTCGCGCCAAAACAAACCCTTGACGTTTGTGTCATATGCAAAACAATAATATTAACAGTGCTGGTTAACGTTCGTTATTGATACAGGGTGCATCATATATTATATAACTGTGAAAATAGTGGAATTGTTCATTATGGCTCTATAACCGGTTCAACCCTTTGCTCTGACTTATGCGGCTTGTTATTAAGGGGGTTAAGTTAATTAATCCATTAGAAAAGGTGTTCTTTTCCTTTATAACAATACCAAATCAAATTAATTTTTTTTATCTGATAGAGACTCAGACCTCGAGTGTGTAGTTTTTATGCAACCGGCATATAGTCCAGACCTTGTACCTTCTGCTGATCAACTGCTTTAACCTCAGCAAAGCTCTCTTAATAGTATAACTTTAAATTCCGTAAACATATGTAAAACATCATTGGATCGACGTTTCACTTAGAAAATCCCAAAGTTGAACACGAGCACGAGAAGTCCCTACTCATGCAGGACATTGTATTGGATCTAGGAAAATAGGTTGAGAATAAAAGATAAGAGGGAGTACTATTTGCGGACGTTAGATTTGAATTTGACTACATGTTCATCTCGTAAATAGCAGGAAAAACTTATGCGGGAAGAGTTAATTGATATATAATAAAAACTAATCAACAAATTATTTATAAAATTTATTCAATACGACTTTATTGTAAAGTTTTATATACTGTTTATAAAAATTATTTACATTTCGTGCATTATAAATCACGAAACTATAAAAAAACTGTCTTAAACTACTATTTTACAACTACAGAAACCCATATTATTTCTTATCCTTTTCTAAATATGCATCAACATATTTATGTATATCGTTTTAACATAGTACAGGTTTAAAAAGAGTAAGTTATGAAAATCACAAGAATCCATTTTCAGCTCCTTTAGGCGCTGGTGGCAGTGTATGAAAGATCTTCTTGAGGTGGATGTTTATGATTACGTTTGTTGCGCATTACGTAGGGATGAGCGGGACTGTTTTCATAACTGGATAAGAATGGTAGGCTCAAAAGTTTTTCGGGATATTTTTGTAATAAATAAACCCAACAGGGAACAGTACTAAAGTAATAATAATAAAAAAATAAATAAAGGTGGTGGTTAAGAGATAAATAAAATATAAACTTACCCTTCACCAACACCAATGTTCATATCACGCATTTCTCTGACGTAAATATCTTCGCAATCCTCCAGGTTGTCTAAGCTTTTAAGCATTCTATCATCAACTTCATAAATTTCACCGGTTACATAATACCCTATACCAGGCTTATTAAGCAAAAAGGGAATGCTATAACGTGTCGCTATAACCAAAGGGAACTTTTCGGTGGTTGTAGCACGACACCAGAATTTTGCATAACCATTGCCATCATTGGCCAAAATGGAATGGCTGGGTTGTCCATATTTCAAACCACCATAAACAAAGAGTTTATGCAAAGCTGAAGATGCTTTCTGGAAATAAATAAATATTGTTAAATAAAAAAAATTCTTTGTTTGTAATATTTTTGTTTCCAATAAAATGATAAGCAATAATGCGGAGTGTAGCAAGAACGCAAATATGGGTGATATAAACATATGTATGTACAGTGGGTAAACAAAGTAGAAAAAGAAGTATTTTTTTGGTTTTATTTAAATATTTGTTTGTAAATTAATGTTAATAAGATTAAAATAGATTTCTTATGTACGATATGTATGTATATCCTAATGTGGACCAATGCACAAGTTTATTAACATTTATACACCTATTATTTGCCAATAATCTACGTGTAAATTAAATTCTTATCAAAATAGATTGATTTAAAAAATTTATAACAATTTATCATTAATTATTATAACTTGAAACCACCAACGAATTATAAGAACGAATATACTACACACGCAATCTTTTGTATTGTCATGCATATGTATATGTAGGTGTGTGTGTAAAACTAAAAAAATAAAAACAAATAAGTTTGCTTTTGGAACAGAGCGGAACATGAGGTGTACAAGGGGGTTGGATATTTTTAAACAAATAAAAAAAGGTGTTTTAACAATTCATATCAAAGAAGTTTATTTTTGTGGGTTTGTTTTGTGCAATTTTGTTGTTTTTGCCATTTTCGAATACACATAAATAAAATGCGCAAAAAATTTTAAAAAGTAGCTAAAGAAGTTAAAATCAAATCAGTTAAATTGTTTTTGCACTTAAATTGCGTTAATGCATCATTTTAATGTAAATTAATGAATGTATCGTGTTTGTAAAGATGACATGACAAAATAAGTGATCGCGAGTCAAAAAGTTCTAGAAGGCAGGTATTAACCCCTTAAAATCAAAGGAAAATTTCTAAATATTTTGATAAATATGCATACATACATACGTACAAATACATATATTATACATTTTGATAAATATACACATGCATACATATGGAGTATGTATGTGTGTGCGTATGTATTTAAAAAAATTAAGCAAAAATTATTACTTCTTGATTTAATTATGTTTGGGTCATTGATTCAAGAGCCATGATGTTTTTAAACTTGCATAAAATGTTGGTCCAAAAAATAGCACAATATTTTTTTATAATTTTCAATTGTGCCTCTAGAGTCTAGACCCACCTTTTGATAATTTACAAGTATGGTCTCCATAGCAAATAATTCAAGTAAATTTTAATTTTGTTTTAATGTTTAAACAAAAGCTCAATTACATAATTGTGAAAATTTATTTGAAAATTAAATTTTCACTTCGCCCCCTACTATGCAAAGGACGGCCAGCCATTCTGAGACAATTTGCCACGTAACAAACTTTGGTTCCTGCCTGTTTTTATAAATTGAAACAACAACAACAAATATTGTGTTCGACAGAAACAAATTGTTGTGTTGCTGTATATCGTATTACCACAATTATCAATATAAATTGAGGAAAAACAGGCCGTAAATATTAAACTGTATTGTTGTTTAAATAAAGAGCCGGTTTTTTTGTAGTTGTTGTTTAATTTTGGTTACAAAGTGTATAAACTGCATATTTATTCTTAAATACTACAGTGTCTTTAAACGTTTTATTACTGCACAGGGAAATTTTACAAACCAATACATACAACACACGCTCTTTTATTTTATTATCTCCAGACACCATAGAGATTCTAAATTTTGCGTCCCTTAACAATAAATTATTACATAATTAATCAGCAATGTCTACATACGTACATACACATACAACAAAAAAAACTTAATAAATTATTTTTTTTTGTTAATTAAAGTAATTTTGTATGCTTTTTTCTTTCTAACATCTTATTGTCCTGTCCTTTTAAGGATTTTCAAGAGAATTTTTTAATCACCACCACACTTTGTTAGTGTTTTTTCTTTTCAATTTCTTTACTTACCCTTAAGTTACACATTTCTCTTCGGTTACTTTGTTAGAACAGCAACAAATATTATAAAAGAAATATCTTGTCTTACAACAACAACAATAAAAATGTATTACAATTATTTCTCTTAATTCCTTTTTAAACTATGTTTTAAATATGAACTGTTTATATATCCTTGCTTATCAGAACCTACGATGTGAACCTTTGGAGAGTAAAACTTCAACTGATTTTAAATTTTTAGTAGCTGTGTATTGCGTTAAATTCCATACTTACGTATATACATTTGAATTGCCTTTATGGCATATACAAGTTTTTATATCGTTGTTGCTGCTTCTGCTGCTGTTGCCTTCTTTTTATCTCTTTGACACACTGGAGAAACGCTAAAGAGTACAAAGAGTGGTGAGCAAACGAGGCAGGCAGCATTTATTTAAGCAGTTTAAGCAAGGAAAACTAGAGTAAAATATTAATTTTAATAAGTATATAGGCACCTACATGTCTATGTAATATATTCGACAATTCATATGTACATATATAGTACATTTGTATATGTGTTTTTGTATGTAAATAAAACATCAAACAATACTTGAGTTTGTATAGTTTATGTATATAAAAAGTTCTCAAAAAAATCTTCCAAAAAATTTTGGAAACCTGTTCACAAAGAAAATGGCTGTTTTTCATTTAAGCTAACAACAACAATTTATATAATAGTACAATGGTAAGTACAATTTAATTTAAATGAATTGATTATTTACTTCAAAAAGTTTTATTTTCAAGTTGAAGTATTATTTTTATTTGCAAATGGAGACATACGTATGTATGTACACAAATTTATATGCAGTTGTACATATGGATGTATATTTGATTATTAAAAACGTATGTACATAAATGCTTATACAGGGGAATCTCTTATTAAATCACAAACACAAAAAATAAGTAAAATGATGTAAAAATATATAAAATGCTCTTTAAATTAAACATTGTTAAAAGGGATTTTTAAAGATTTTTACATTTTACATTTACTTTCCGTCACCATTTTATGCTACTGTAATTAATTTTGCCACACAAAGTTTCGTGCTCTTAGGTGTATGCATGCTCTCAATATTTAAATATGCTACTCAACCCCAATATATTATTCTTTGTTGACCCCCTCACTACCCTTCTCTTAAGATGTCCATAAGAAATCTTTGTCACGTACTCCCTACAATAAAATTGTATTTTTGTTATACCACCATTTCAACTCAGTCTTCTAAGAGAGAGAGAGAGAGAATAATTATTGCAAAAATCTTTTATTTGCCGGTTCTATGTAACAAACAGGCACAATTACTTATTTGTAGACTTGTAAACAATAGATTTTGTTTTGCAAAAGTGTTTGCTGCCGCCTAAATAACATAAATAAATAATAGTCTCTATGTATGCATATGTATGTAAATATATAAGGCAACGCGTGTGTGAGCTGAATTTGCTTACGCTATAGGCATGTGTTTCTATTATTCCATTTTAGAAATGAATTTATTTTTTTTTTGTTTTTACTAACGCATTCATAACACGAAAGATGGGTGTGAAAACCTTAAGAGAGTTTAAATGAAAATGAAAGAGAGTAGCAATATCAATGTTAAGAGATATTTGGAATTAACAGTGTTTAAGAAGTATGCTTTTTTCATATTATTTTCTAATGCTAAAGACTTGCTATCATTTTGCTGTACAATATTACCGAAAATTATTAAATTGTGTATCTACAGTTTTTATTATATAATAATGTTTATGATAAGATGTTCATTTGTTTAATAAAATTAATAGAATTTATTTCCAATAAAAAAAAAAAAAAAAACAACAACAAAATTCGTAAAATCTTAACTTAATTTTAAATTAAAATATATAATCGTCTTCCTTGTGACATCGTCCATCCGATTGATAATGGTAATGTTTCTTACGGCAAGCACACATATTTGGCAGAAAACAATAGCCTCTCCCACCACAATCTCTATTTATTTAAGGAATAAAAAATATTAAATTGCCTGCAATTTAAATATGTTGGACTTACTGTTTGCAAATCGGACTACATAGTTGACCAAATAGGTTATTGTTGTACCGGAAACCTTCATAGCAATTACAGTTACCCTCTGGATCACAGTGGCCATATAAGCAACGCCTTTAAAAAATACAAAATCCACATGCATAAGCACATATTTTAAGCTTTTTTCCGTATTTTGCTATCATTACCCACGACACCTATCCTTAAACGCCGAAAATTCCCAGCACTTTCGCGTTACCGGCTCAAAATATGTACCTTTATGAGGACAAACACACACTTGTGGCCCCGCACAATAACCACCGGCTTCTATGCAACCAGGCAAACATTGCTGGCCACACACTAAACCAATATCAAAATTTGTCATGTAAGAATTTTCACAAGGACACTCGCCTTCCTCGAAACACAAGTCGTTCATGCAGCGTATGGGACAACGCGATACACACTGTTTAGTATTCACAATTAACATTTCATAGGCTGAGCACAGAGGCGGTGGATCATTTAATTTGTAGCCTTGGCAATTCGAAATAATTTCAATTGAAACAATTAAAAATAGTAAACTTTTATAAATATTTTGTTTGGTAAACATTTTATATCCAAAGATGTATCGTTTAATATAGCTTATCCAGATCCCGCTTCAAGTGATAATGTTTCTTAAAATGCTGATAATAGACTACAAATTTAATCAGATTAAAGGCAAGTGAAAGTGGTGCATTTGTATTGTGTACAAATATTATTTATTACGTTATCATTATTATTATTATTTATTTACATTATTTATTTGCATTAATTTTCATTTCATCCATAAGTTACACAATTTTAAAGTTTTTTTAGTACTATGTAGTGTTGCTTGAATTATTACAGTCATACGTTTATATATAGAAATTGAATTATTTATACATACACTACAGTACTTGATACATAACCAGGTGTTTCTTCCTGGGTTGCATTAATTCCACATAAGTTTTAATAATGTATTCCGATTCTCATTCTCACGTAGCCTTTAAGATGGGTTCTAGGCAACCTGTATGTATCCTGAGTGTACAGTGCCCAGTCTAAAGAACGGTTATCAACCTCATGATATTTCTTGACAGTCTGATGCTTGACTCACATCAGCTCTTATTATAATTTGCGAGCATAAGTTTTGATTACCTCAACCCCACAAGGTTCAAGATGAGACTTTGTCTCTCTTTATCAGCTCTAACAGAGCTTTCAGCGCCGCTGTAGGGCAAGTTCCCATTGCCCCTGTTATACCAACACATGCAGGTATCTGTGTCTTGTCCAACTCCAATATTTGGAATATTTTAACGACTTTTTAATTTTAATATCTCCTTAAAAAGAGACCACATAATGAAATTGCGTTTTCTATCCTTCGCTTGTGTTGACAACACTGCAAGTAATGATTGTATCTGAGAGATACTCCAACACTGTCGATCTTGCATGTCTGACTCAAAATAAAACAAAACTGTTGATTTAGTTGAAGTAGGTTTTGCAGCAAAGTATAACAAGTAGTGCAACCTTTGACAGTTGAAAAACGTTCATAACATATAAACGCAGGACGACTTAGAGGGAGAAAAAAAATCTTACAATGTATTGCAAAGCAAATGTGTTAGAAGCAACAGATATACAGAGTGAAAACTGGCGGATAAAGCAGAAAAATTAAATGTAAACAAACATTTATTTTGTGTTAAAAAAGGGAAAATTTGGAATATTTTTTAATTTCTTCAATGAAAATTTTAAAGATTCTTAAATATTTAAATATTAATCGAAATGTGGTTGATTTTCGGTCACAATGAATATAGCTTCATGTGCAAAAGGTTATTAACAAGCTAAATATTACAAGATCAAAATAAGACGTACTGCTCATAAAAAAGTTTTCTTGTTGAAAGTTGCCAATATTTTTTAATTTCTTGAGAGAAAAAGTTAAAAATTATTAATGTTATTAGTTGTTTTTATTATTTATTAATAGTTTTAGACAAAAATTACATTTTTTATTAACTCTCGCCAATAATAAAAATCCACCCCGAAAATAAAACATAAACAAAACAAAGTTGCAATCAGAGAGAGACAGAAATACTTTTTTGGTAATATTTGCTGTCTCTTTCACGACTGGTCTATGAACTGTCAAACCGTTGCGTTACTGGTTAGCTGTGTTTTGCAGCACCGAGCAACGCGTTCGTTGTATGTATTATTTGGCTATTTAACATAATTTTACGCTTTTTTGTTTTGTTCTTGTGTCATATTTACTTAAGCCAGCTGCTTTTAATTTGCCACAAACAACTATAACAAAAGGAATACGCGGGCGCTCTTTGAATAGCCCGGTAAGCGTGTTAAAAAATAACAATAAAAAAAATTAGAAACAAAATACAACAATAAAAAAGTTTTCTTAGCTGTTTAGCCAGCCAGTGATATCAGTGTCGCTAGTGGAATGCCTTAATGATTCCGCTTTTTTTTGACTTTGGCATGTAAATTCCACAAAATACTCGCACAACTTCCACTTTTTTTCGTTTTATTTTAATTTGTTTTGTTTTTGGTGTTGTAGCTGCTGTTTTTCTGGATAAAGTCAGTCAGCCAGCCAGCCAGCCATCCATCCATTCAGCACTCAGTAGTTGTTGTTTGCTGCTGTAACAAAGCGGCCACATTTTTTATTCCTTTTTTTCGGTTCTGTTGTTGCATTGTTGATAAAAAAAACGAAAACAAAAACAAAGTCAAGAGAGTAAAACGTGATCGCAATTACTTAAGAAATTTAGAGAAGGTGGCCAGTGAAAAAAACCGCAAAAAAAGAAAATTAAAAATAAAAAAACAAACCCGGTATCTTGTGCATGGATCGTTTAATTAAAAATTAATTAAATTCCCTTTAAAAAATAGCAAAAAATTAAACGAATTTTATACACGATATTCAATACAATTTTAAGTTCAGGGTGATGAAAATGATTAACAGTGTGGAGTGTGGGGATTTGTTATGTTTTTCCTATTTACATATGTATATACAATACATACATACATACGTACGTAAGAGAGTGTGTGTGCCTATGCTTTGTTTTTTGGAGGGGAATGTATACAAAATAACAAAGTTTTTGTATAGCATTTGATTGTGCACACTATTAGGGTCTTTGTATTAGAAATTCCAGCTGGTTGCTTGCTTTTAACCAATTAGCCGCACCCCAAGATATACAATCCGTTTGTTTTTTTTTCGTTTCATTTTACCCGTTTTATTTTAAATGCTTCCAGTTTTTGTTTAATTGGGTTTTAACACCAATTCTAAGTGTACAACTCTTAACTAAAAATAAAATAAAAGTCCGTTTGAATTAAAAAAATTTAAACAGGGATATTGCAAGTCGACCTCGGCTTCCCATAATAACAACAAATCTTATCAAACTTTTACTGTCGTCTCATTATCAGTATTAGTTGAGTGCTACTGCAAGTTTTTTCCAACAGGATTCTGATTGGTTTAACCGTTTCGGCCACTTAGATATAGACCTGGGTAGGAATCTAGATCTCTTTGTCACAGGGACCTGTACTACTACTACTACTGTTCTACTGCTTAGGGCTTAAAATATGGTTCGGAATAAAGTTTTGAAGGAAGATAGCTTGCTAATCCAATATGATTCATTATAACCTCTTCATGTTAAGATAGGACTATCGATCTAATGTAAGATCAAGCCACTTGCTTTCGTGTCTATTAGATTAATTTTTGGTCAGCTTTGGTCTACCATGGAACTATAGAAATTCTTTTTCAAGGAGATTTGTGGGAACAGATTTCAGGCATGCATTATACTCTCCGGAAGTAAGCTGAGGATAGTAACCAGTCTTCAAACTTAGTCAGAATACAAAATTGGAACACATCTTAGAAGGAAATACGTGGATGCTTATTCATTCTTACTGACACCGGACAGTACTCTGAAGTTTGTCAAGGCAACTGGACTTGGGCAGTCATTATAGAGATACCCTACTCAGAACAGTATAGATCGTCTATTGCCAGCACTGTATCAACTCTATCCAACTACAATACCGGATGATATGAAAAGTGAGACCATAAACTTTGCCTCTCATTAAATAGAATTTGAAATTATGTCACTGACTGTATAACAAATAGCATTCGTTTGCATAGGGAGAACTACAATGCCTGTCTCTGCCTATATGTCTGTCTGTCTGTAATTACATTGCTGTGCGTAGACAAATGTTATTAAATGTTTATGTTTAATTTGAATATTCGTTTTTATTTTCATTACAGTATGTTTACTATTTTTTTCTGTTTTTTTTTTGTAAGTTGTTTGGATAGTTGTTATTGCTGTTGTTGTTGTTGGTTGGCAATGGTAGTAGTGTTTATTATGAACCACCATACAAGCTGAGATGATTTTGTTTCCGTTTTTATTAGGCGTAGGGAATATTTTATTAGAAACAAAAACAACTCTTTGTCTTTACTCGTAAAGCATTTAAAAGAATACAGAAACAGAAAAGCTTAGTGGCATAAATGCACACACACACTTGCAGGCATACTAGCTAGCTAGCTAGCACGCCAAACAATCAACCATCCGTTTGTCCGTCCTCCTCATCATATTCGATCATCGATTGCTAGTTAAGTTTGCGTTTAGCTGCGTTGGGGTGCGGTTGTAAAAAAACACATATAAAGTTTGTGCTTCTTCCGTACTTGTTTTATATGGTGTGTAGTAGTGGCTTTCATTTATTTTCCCCCCAGTTTGGAAACACAATTATTTGAATATTTTCTGTGGCATTTTTCTTTTGTGTGTTGAAGATAACAATGATAGCGAGGCTTTCAAACGAAAAAGATGTCAAAAACTTTAAGGGACTTTTATGTACAATATTTTATAAAAAATTAATAACTAATGCCAATGGCATAAAAAATATTTAATTTAACAAGTTATGTGTTCTTTTTTTGCAGTTACAAATTACATTTATTAAAATGGAATAAAAAATACTTGCATACTTATTTCATTGGCTATGAAATGATCTGCAAGGAAAAGGAGATTTTAAACTTTAAAGAAAAGTTGGTAAATTAAACAGATAGGAATGTGTTATTTAATAATTACCGGTGGCAGTTTGATATGGTTTCTCTTAAGCCTCATAGCTGATATGTTTGTCATATCGGCTATAGTTACGCCCAAATGGCTTATAGCACCAGCTCCTCATAGTTTTACAGTGCCACGCATTAGACTGGCAACAGATGAAATGGACCAGAGTGAAGTGTTGCCTCAAACTACGTCTTCACGTTATCCATCGGTAGGCATTTATACGCGTTGTAAGCCTATGAAAGGTGTGGGTTTCCATTGTGGTCCTTTTGATTTGGATGGTTTTGCCACCGATAGTGAGATCTATCCCACTGCCTGGAAAGTCACCATGTTTTTTATATCATTGGGTTTTGTTTTGCTAACTTTAACTGTAGCCTGCACTTTGCTATCCTGCTGCAGACAGTCTGTTTTTGGCAAAAGTATACATAATATGACTGCCTGTGCCCAGGTTATAGCAGGTAATGTTAACAGTTTAATTGTTAATGTGTTGAAATGATAAAGAAATGCTTTCTTTTTTTAGGCATAAGTGTTATGATGAGCTTATTTTTGCATCCTTTGGGCTGGGGTGCCAACCGGGTACAATTATTGTGTGGTCCCGATGCTGAACCATTTTATGCAGCCAATTGTTCTATAGGTAATATTTGTTTATAATATGGCACATCATATCATTACTGAAAACTACTAATATTATTTACTTTTTATAGGCATATCATTTTATTGTGCTGTATGTGGTGTCATACTATGCTTTGTGTGTGCTGGCATTAGCCTGAAAGCCGAATCATCAAATATGCGATCGCGTGTTAAAAGACGCGTTGAAGAGGGTGATCGTCTTGTATGTATTCCATAGAGTTTAAGCAGATTATTAGATTAATGAGTCACAATACAATATTTTAACATCACACAAATAATTTTACATACAAACATACATACATACATACTACATTGTATACAAAATAATATAAAATAATGTTTTTTATATGTTTTATCTCTGTTCTTAATGCCTAACTTTGATTTCGAATTTTAAAAACATTCGACTTATCTCTCTAGATGTTGGTCTTTATTTCTTTACTATGCTTTACAAGTACTTAAATTTTGTATATACAATATTGATTTAAAAGAAAAGGTGCCAAAAGTAGTGTTAAAATATATTGGAAACAAAAAGAATGAAATAAAAAAAAAAAAAAAATAATTTTAATGTGATGCTGATAAGTTTATGTGTACTTTAATGATTGTAATTGCATTGTTTTTTAATTAAACAAAAAAGTCACAATTAAATGTTTAAACAAAACTAAAGGTCCCTAACCTTTTATACAATACCTATTACAGTTTTTATATTAGTCTTAAGTGACCAATATTTACGCATCAGATTTTATTGTAATAACAAATACGCTGTAGTTTTATAAGAAACAATATTTATCTTACAAAAATATTCTACGATATTGAAAATATACTCCAAATAAAAACAAAAATTAAATAACAGTAATAATAAAAATAAACTAAATATATAAGACAAGAATTTCAATAAGAAAAGTAAATATAAATAATAAAAAACAATATTTCATTACAAAGCATAAAACACAAAAATATTTGATTACAATAATTATAACAGACTTCATCGCAGGTAATATTTTAAATTCCAAAATTCTTATGATACGAGTTAATGATAATTAAACGGTCACACAACTTAGATCCAATTCTGTTTCTCTTTTCGATTACAACATTACATGCTAAAGAGAAAACTCTTTCGGTAGCATTGCTGCTAGCGGGTAAATAATAAATTTGCAAGGCAAGTTTGAATTGCCTACAGTTTTTTTTTTTATAATTTATCTACCTGTTCTGAAAATTTTTAATACCCTCCAATGAAGTCAAGTGATTAGCGAGAATTTTGGGAAATTCTGATATTAGACAACACACCTATCTGTAAATAATTTTGAAATTGAACCCTTTGAGGGATTATTGACATGCAATAAAAGTAAACCGTAATTGAATTGCTTCTTGTCGTTTAATATTTACAAAGAATTGTTTACAGTACTTACCCGCAACTTCCTGTTTGTGGTGAATGATTTGAGCTTAATTATTGTTTTAAATATTATTTTTTTATTGTTTGTTTTTATATCTTTATTTTCTATATAACTACATCGATTTATTAGTATATCAATCTTATAATTAGTCGCTTACTGAAGTCATTTTATTTTCTTTTGGCTTTTGATTTTTTCGATTTTGATTCATCATTAGTTGGTTTTGGTTTAGGTATGTAGACACCATGATTTGTTAGCTTAAGATGAGCGAAAAGTTTATTTTTAGATTCAAATCTTGATTTGCAAATTACACATATATACTGTGTTACTTCAGTCTCCATATGACAGCTACACTTTGGATACTGTATGGTTTCGGTTTTAGCTTCCATTGGCTTCTTGGATGTTGGGGTTTCGTTTAATGTAGTTTTATTTAATTTATTTTTATTTTTTGATTTCTTGTTTGTCTTCTTATTTGAGGTATTCCAATCATCATCATTGTCACTATCTTTGTCCTCCTTATCGGAAACATTAAGCTTGGAGGCAGGTTTGATTATATTATTTAAAGTGTCTTCTTCATCCTCAGTTTCTGTTTCAGCATGTAAAAGAATTGGTTTTTTAGCCTTTTTATTTTTTGCTTTAGAGGATTTAATCTTATTTGGCAGCTCATCAGTAGAATTGTTATCTTCTGCTTTAGATGTTAAACAGCCATCTTCTCCCGTTTGTTTAGCATTCTCTTCATTTTGATATGTATCTTCCTCCGCTAGCATTGCATTTTTGAGTTTCTTTACATTATCTTGATGTTTTTTGCTTGTTTGATGAGTGTTAAAAGTGTTTTCTGTCTTAAATTCTTTATTACAAGCGACACAATATAAATCCAAAATATCATCATCCTCGTCTTCATATCCATTATAGTCTTCTGCAGTTGCAATCACCTCTTCATTCCATTCATTCACTAGTTCAATATCTACCTCCTCTTCATAATAATCTTCTTCATCAGTGCTGTACTCCAGTTCTAATTGTTGAAGCCGCTCTTCATAATCATCATTATGGGCTGTGGAAATGTTACTGTTTTGCTTCATTTCCTCTACTTCCTGTCGTCTACGCCTTATTTGCTCTAAGCGATTTTGCTCCTGTTTTTGTCTATTAAAGGCAGCTTTCTCTTCCAACATTTTTTTGTAGGCCTCCACTCTTTTATCACGTTTACGTATGAATGAAACCAAGTTACGTACCTAAAAAGAAAAAAAGGGAGATTAATGCGCAAACTCTTTCAAGTTGTCGAATGTTACCCTTACCTCTTCATTTCTTTCCTTTTTGGCTTTTTGCACCACCTTTTTCATGTCCTTTTCGATTTCGCGCAAAATTCTGCGATCTTTTATTTCTTTGATATCGTATGGACACAGCCATGTATATGTTCTTTTTGTGCAGTAAGCACTCCAGTAGGCATAGAAGGGACCCACAACCTCCTCGTAGCTGCTTTTCGAATCACCAAATTTCGGTATATTTAGTATTTCCTCTTCATCATCAATAAATTCAGCATCTTCAGATGCAATTTTCTCAAATACTTCACGGTATACAGCATAGAAACCCTTGTCATCGTCCCCGTAGCCCTTAAAGCAAGACACTGTGAAATATTGGAACACATCCAAGCAGTTGTCTTCGTAATCGGAATTCTTTCCTCTCAATATCTGTTCTCTGTGATTGTCATACCACGCTCTCTCCTGGGGATCTGACAGTACTTCGTAGGCTTGTTGTATAAGTTGAAAACGTTCCTTGGCCTCCTCTAAACAATTTAGATTTTTATCCGGGTGCCATTTTAGGGCCAGCTTACGATAGGCAGTTTTAATTTCACTTTCATTGGCATCGCGTTCGACTCCCAGTTCTTCGTAGTAACACTTCATGATCTCGTATTAATTTGTTATATTATAATATTTGTTATATTATAATTTGTTTACTGCTGTATACACTTTTTTTTTGCTCAAATTTCGCAACCAGAAAACAAAATTTTTTTTGGTAACGTGCGCTTATGTCCGGAAGAAAAGAAACCACAGAACTGAAGAAAACAAAAAATTTGACAGCTCAAAAATGAATAACTAGGCGAATTCATAATAGGTAGGATTATGTCAACAGCTGAGCACTTTCTTAATGTCAAAATTTTGTAGTTTTTGTGTGTGTTTGTTGTGCGTGTGCGTGTTGTTGTTCATTTTTTTTCCTTTTCCATTTTTTCTTCCTATTTTGACATTAAAAAGGAGGTATAACGAAAACGAAATGCGTGTTGTTTTTGCGTTGTTGTACTTGTTGTAGAGTTACGGTTACCGTATTGAATTTGCCTTGATGCATAACAAGCATCATCTCAAGGCAAATTCATAGATGGTAGCCGCAGGTCTACAACAATGCAAAAACAACAGGCATTTTGTTTTTGTTAAAGACCTTTAATGTTGTCAAAATAGAAATAAAAAAAATGGAAAAGGAAAAAAAATGAACAACAACACGCACAACAAACACACACAAAAACAACAAAATTTTGACATTAAGAAAGAGCACAGCTGTTTAGATAGTCCCACCGGTTACATGAATTCGCTTTGCATCATCTGTTTCAGTAAAAGCAGGGTTGTAAATGGTAATTAGTGCAGGGTTGCCAATACTTGGAATTTCTTCGCCGCAGGCAATGCAGTTAGTAAACTTTAAAAGGAATTTTTACCTACATTTTAATGAAACATTTGGTTTTGGATTTCCAAACTAAAGTGAATGATATATAACGAATATTAAATAGCTTTATAACAACAACAATGTGTCGCAGTGTCGTCATCTTTTTCCCAAGAAAACTATATCAGTTCTTTAGGGAATAGAAAATCGTATTTATTTAAAACAACTTTGGGAAGAGTTACTGTTTTTAAAAATGCCATTTAAAATGAATTTTAATAAAATTACTATATTATTATAGTCTTATAAAATCTTTATAAAATTAATAAAATAAATAATTATGTGTATCAAAGCTTTTTAAAACCATCTTATTAAACTAAATTATTTTAATAATATTACAAACAAGAATCTTCTTCCAACTATGTCGAGTGATTGATTGAATATTCAAAATTTGGTATTTTCAAATACATACAAACGGTACATGTATAAAAAATTTAACTTTTTATATATATATCACTTTGTTTCTTTAAAATAGTGTTATTTGCGGATATCATTGATAGTTTTTTTGTTAACATTTCTTAAACGTTTTCTTTGCGACATTTGTGTTAAGGGAGACTCATAACCACTTTGAAAAATTAGACAAGCTATTGTCAATGATGTGTTGTATTGTGATGGGCATGTTCTGCTATGTAGAATACATAAACCAAAGGAATGACAAAACATAAAGCTAAAATCACGACGAACAAACAAACCCAGGACATATCACAATCGGAACCAGACCAATCCATTGCCCTTAAAGAAGGACCACGTATACGATGTAATTGAGGCACATTGGTGGAATCATCTAAAATATCTGTTATCAAAGGGGCTGAGACATCCTCGGCATTATTCGCTATTGAAAAAATGGAGAAAGATATTATAACTCCAAAAAGCAAATTAAAAAAAACAAATGGTTTCTTACCCTCATCTGTATAATCACGGGATTTCCGCTTTGAATTGAGTATAATATGGGGTAAGTTTACTGAAGCAGCTCTACTTGTGGAAGGATTTTCTGGACCTGAAGCATTCACGGAAGCAACCAACAGTTTTTCACTTAACATGGCCTCAGCATCTTCCAAAGGATTTCGAACAATACTGCTTAAGCCGCTACCACTATCACGGCTGCCATTATTACTAGACTTTTGCTCCGGCTTAGGACTATTATTGCCGCTTTTATGCACAGTGGGAAAATTATCCAAGAGGACATTGTGTACGGTTACTGGAATTTTAATGACTTTTCTTGCATGAATCTCATTTTCTTTGTCGATTTTATTCAGCCTCTTAATATCGGCCACTGTACAATGGAAACGTAGAGCAATCGCTTGCAGTGTATCCCCTGGTTCTATTTTGGCCTCTATGGTATTTTCGAAACGGTGTTTGCCACTATTGTATACGGTGGGTGATAGTACATCCATTTGCAAAAAGTCATCTGCAGTGGCTGTTGTGTGTGGCTCATTGAGCAATATGTTGTTGTAGGGGGGCGCTGTTGCAATGGAATAATCATCGTCGTGTTGATTGGAACGTCTAAAGAATTGAAGATTTTAGATTATATTACATTTAAGTTATAATAAAGATGAAAATATGATAAAATTTATATGTATCATACAGAGAATAGAATTTAAAGGAAAGATGCTGATGCTTTATGTAAACATTACAAGTAAAAAAAAAAAACATAAATCACTTTTTCAAAGGTATGTAAGTAAATGTTTAAAATACTGTTTATTCATTCCAAATTAATAATTATAAACAAATAATTAAAATTTTGATCAAAATAGATTGGCATCATCATGGTGTGTTTTGTTATCAATATTGATGAGTTGGAAGTTAAATTTAATGTTGTTTTCAAATCATTTATGTAGAAGAAAAAAGTACCTCTCAAATACTTACGCATTTCTTCGCATTTTCTGTGTGTTATTATAATAAATTATACCGTGTTTTTGTTAAACTTTTCCGCCACAATCTTTGAGAATAAAACAGTAAACTTGTCTCCGTTTATTTTTTTTTTATTGATGCTTTCTTTCCTCTGTAGTCTTGCACTTTGTTGTTGTTTTTATAAAAATTGTTTTATTTTTGGTCTCAATTACTTTTATGTTCCCATTTATTTATTAATTTGTTTACAAGGTTGTCTTCTTTTTTTGTTTAATTAGCAATAAATTTACGTGTAAATTATTTGTATTTAATAAAAAAAAAATTAACATTAAAAATATTACAAGATGTTCATGACGTAGTCTAACACGAATGAATTGAAAGCAAAGCAAAGAAAGTGACATTTCAATGGTGATGCCAACTTTTATAAAATTAAGCGTTTAATTCGGATATTTTAATAAAAATTGTTAAAATAAATCATTGCTTAAATTAAAAGCTTAGAGCATAAATTAACTTGCTTATTATTGTTGTTTTATTTACCCTCTATGGGTATGGAGCATTAATACAGTAAATTAGAGAAAATTTTCGTTTCTGTTTTCCTAATTTATAAAAAAGTAATTGGCACTACTGTGTTGTGCAACTGCGAGAGGTATGGCAGTGTCGGTAACAGGGTAATTAGTAAAACAGTGCAGCCAAATTTGCCTATCTATCTATGACTGTTGTTAGAAGAGTTGAGTTACATTTAACAAAAATTCGTTGTTTGTTCGTTCAAAAAGCGTTAAAAAAATATAATAATTCGCACATTCTTTTTTCATGTTTGGTTTATATAAATGAAAATTAAAATCAATCAAATTTAGAAAAATTGGCCGCGCGTGTTGTTGTGTGTGGTGGGTGGTTGTGTTGTGGTATTTATTTGTGTGTGTGTGAATGAATGAATGAATGGTTGTTGTTTGTTGTTGTGTTGTGTGTGTCTGGAATTTGGTTGTGTCAAAAGGTGGGAGGAGGGGGAGGGAGCGGGAGCCGTCCGTCGTTGGGTGGAGGAGAACCGGTGTGGTTGGTTTGTGTTGTTGTTGCTTGAGGGCGGGTTGTGTGTTTGGTGTCGAGTGTTTTTGGAATATTCGATAGCATTTGTTTCTGACGTGGTGAATTTTTTGTTAGTGTGGTGAATTTGTCCGAAGTGGTGAGTTTTTTGCAAAGTGTGGTGAATTTGCTCGGTATGGTGAATAAAATTGAAATTCACCAAAGTGCCGTTACTCGAAATAGGTACTGTATAACCATATACCACTGTGTCGAATTAAGAGGTTTGTGTCTATAATAAGTAATTTTCACCTCTATTAGCGGAGCCATTGAGCTAAAATAGTGGTGCGAAACAGCGATGGATGGAGTTACGTAGTGTTGCCATTCTGTCAGTAAATTCTTTTTATATTAAAATTAAAAAATATTATTAATTAAATTTTTGAATAATTTGAAATCATTGGTGATTTGTTTTTCACTCGTCGGGTTACAACATTTTTTATTTCCTGGAAACATTGGTATAAATGTAATGCCCCTCCTGTATATTTTACGGTTTGGTTGATTAAATTTAATAATTATTTTTATTCTTTTATATCAACTAGTTTTTGTTAGTACAGCAATAATTTTCTTTATAAGAAAGTCGTATGTTCTACTTATTAGTATTCCTATATAAATATTTACATACACACATACATATAGTATGGATGGATGGATGTACATTGTACATATGTATATGATGTATATTTTTATATATTTTTTTAAATTCTGTTATTAGTGTATTTGTTTTTTATAGCAATTGTTTGTGGATGCAACAAATAAAAAGTTATTGCATTTTAATTAAATTAAAAGCTTTCACTGTTTATTTCAGTTTTATTTTAATGGGTCTGGCAAGTTTCTTTTGTATGTGAATAATTTTGTTCTTTCCAAAACGAAATAGAAGAAGGAGATGTATATTTATTGTGCAGAAGTGGTTCTTTTTACTTTAGTAATCAATAATTCAATTTAATTTTCATTTAATTTTATATAAATCTATGAATAATTTTCTATGGCGTATTAAATATGTGCATATTTTTACCTTCTTCTCTAATGGTTTACAATCATTAATAATTTATTGCTATGCCTGTACGTATTGTACAGTAATTTATGACAATACAGTGTTATAATGACAATAATTTGTGTAACGGTACTATGTCACTCATTTCATTCATGTACCACACAAATGTACGTTTTTTATGTCACCTGAAAATCATAAAATAATAACAACAATTCTTTTTTTTTTATTTGCTACCTACCAAAGCATACAAATTAAACACACACATACAATCATGCTTTTGTATATGCAGCCACACATTTTACATTAACTTTATTATGCACAATAACCTAATTAAACTAATTGGCAATAATAATAACTGAAAACATTACTATTCTATTTGTAACCAATACACATACAATAAACAATACAAAAAAGGGATTGCATTCATACATACATACAAACAGTAGAAAGAAAATCCGTAATTACGTTTATGTTTGTTTGAGTGTGTTTTTCTATCGAGTGGCCATTAGAAGAAAACAAAAAACAAAACATACACACACACACTATTTACACCGCAAACTAAATGTGCCTGTGTGTGTGTTTGTTTGTTTGTTTCTCCAGTGTTTTCCTTTCATTAAAAGTTGCTTTTGTTTTACTATGCAAAAGATGTCAAAGTTATACAAAAAACGAAAACAACGTAAACATTACAAAAAGCAATAAGAGAGGATTATATTTAAATACTAATAAAGAAAGCAAAAAAGAAAAAAAAAGAGAAATAATAACTGCAAGAGAAAATTATAAAAACAATTTGTAAAGACTACACAGCAATTACTTTGCTTGAGAAAGAACGAATCATAATTTATAAAAAGAAGGGAGACAGTGTGTGTGTGTGAACAAAAACAATTAAAAAAATATTGAAAGAGTAACAGAGAGAAAAGCCGTTAAATTTTTGTTTTTGCGCTTATAATTTATGCAGTCATTCGATTGTGTTGAAAAAACCACTAGAAATACGTCATTTATGATAGAAGGACAAGAATACAGTTGAATACAGTCATTACCCATACAGCAACAGTGTTGTTGAAAATAATAGCACAAGTTTTAATTATCAGTTGGTAGTGTTAGATTTTTTAAAAACAGATTTATTGAGAACTTGTTGTGGTTCGATTGGTGTGACCAACTGGCGTAGGCGCGCAAGAAGCAGAGGCGCCTGGAAGGATGTGTTGCGGCAGGCCGAAATCCGTTAAACGGGTTGTTATGGCCAATTAAGTAAGTAAGTGTTGTGGATTAAACGGAATCGTATACGGCTGCCCTGCACTTCAGGACAGACGTCATCGGTTTTTGAGCGACAGGAACAAGGTGAAGATTAACGGTCGATTACAAAGTCTGGATTTACTAAAATAAACAAAATTAATAGCTGCGTGTCTCAACGGATTGGAAGGGAATTGTTCATTATTGACTTCTACAAACAGGAACGGAACAAGGTGAAGCATTGCAGGCGATGGCAAAGGCAGAATGGACACCGAGAAAGATAATACTAATCATGCCGGGAGGGATTGAAAGAGTATTCTTCACTATGAACTTCTACAATCGACATTAAACTGAAGGTCTCCCTACTCACGACGTCGCCGTGGTCTAGTAGGTAGTGTGTTGGCTTATTAGACGAAAGGCCCGAGTTCGAATCCCAGGTCAGACATCAAAACGAAAATATGAAAATAATTCTTCGGCGACTTCCTCTCTCAGCAGATTTCTGGCAAAAACTCTGAGAGTAAAAATTGCCATGAAAAGCTTCTCAAAAAATCTGTCGTTCGGAGTCGACTTTGAACTGTAGGTCCCGCCACTCATGTATAAAATTAACGCACACAACATGAGTGGTGTTGAGAAGCTAGGCCCCGTAATCCTGACTGAAGGGTTGTAATGGCCAATTATGTATGTAAAATAGACGCGTATTGTGTACAGTTGCGTTGCAAAAGTTTGCATCTGCTTGTCATCTGCTTATCTATTAAGAACCTCTGCCGAAAGCCCACCTTATATATATGTTCCTTTCACTCCTCTAGGGATCATAGGGCCGCTTGGTTTCCGTAATAAGTGTTATTTAAGGCGTACAGCTTATTAGGCTAAAGCGTCCGATTATGGTGTTGGGTCTGCCAAGGTTATACCGCAAGTATTAAGGTTATACCGCTCATGGTCGGTCGTCAGAGCCTCGTCAGCATGACATAACATATACATAAACATAACATAAATAATTGCTCATTACAACCCTCTAGTCAGGATTACATCCTGGCTTCTCACACCACTTATATTGTGTGTTAATTTTTAACAATAAGTGAAGCCCTTAAAGGGCTGTGGGCGAGGTTGACTTTTGGAAAGGATTAGCTGTGTGAAAAAGTACATGTCTTTTGAATGCTTCACTTTCCCATTAGCCCACCTTAAGCTGGCTTTTATTGTTTTCTCTGCTATTTTTTTACTCTCCACTGTTTCAGTACTCTAAGTTGAACTTTTTTTTTAATTGAAACGCGTCGCATTTTTTAATATGATGTGTAGTATATGCTTTAATTTTTATTTATTTTACAGGATTTTTGTAATTCTTAGAAATTTAATAAAGAAAGCAAGGAAGAGAAATAATAACAATTCAATAAATTTAACAACCAACCATTACAACATAAAATGACCACATCATGCCAAAAACGGAAAATGACCTCCACTAACCTGCAACCTACTGACTACTGTTAGTATGTGTTGTTGGTGTGCATTTTATTATTGCTTTCGTTCATAAATGAAAATTTTGCCTTTTCCTTTATATTTCCTTTACGTTTCGTATCGTATCGTTTCGTTCGGTTACGTTTTGTTTGGTTTCTGCAGTAATCAAGTGGTCTTAAGTGTAAATGTGATCTGCATACAAAGTTCATGATTATAAATTTTAATGGAGAAAGGCTTAAATGTTGCTCGTTATAATGGTAGTCACTGATACAATTGACACGACTGCCTCAGTCTCAATCTCAGCTACCTGCTATAGCTTCAGTCAGAGTGGCACATCATCATTGCAATAACACTTGGACACTCAATCGTTCTGCAATATTCGAAGTAAATGGACAGGCTATGTATGTATGTACATATTTTGTATACTCTGCCTGTAAAGTTTGTATTTAAATGAACACCACAATTCTGTTTTCTCTTTCTTTCCTGATATTAAGGGTCTTTGGCTTTTTCTCTCTGCATTAGACATTGTAAAGGTAGTGATAGAAAAAGAAGAAGCGGCCCAGAAAACTCAGGTAATTGTTTAGAAAGTGTAATAAAAGAGTTACCAAAAGAATACCATTTTTTTTTGGGCAATAAAAATCTTAATGGCCTGCAGTAAAAATTGGCTTAAAAACTAAAATGAAAAACGAAAAACTTTTCATTTTTTTATTATTACTCACCCTCACTTAAATTGTAATTAAAATTATGATTGTTATTATTGAAGGGGAGTCTGTCCAAATTTATAATGATGAGATGATTTTTTTATTGTGTGCTATTATGCTGAAAATTACGAGGGTGGTTTTAAAATTTATCGACTAGATGTGTAGATAGTATTTGTGGTATGTGGAAAATTACTTGGTTTGGAACCCATGAAATATCTGGAGGATATCATCAACTTGAACCGAAAACAAATAGCACGGGACATAGCAAGACTAGCCCATAAACAGACTACTGTGTGCTGAATGAGCTAGATAGGGTAAAAAGTGGAAAGGCTGTGAATATCTTGAAACCTAGCAGTCGGATAGGTCCTCTTTTCTATCCACATAGAGTTAGCCAAGTTATGGAAGACCAAGCCAAGAAGACCTCTATAGTACATATAAGCGGATTAGGTATGGTTTCGATTGACCAATATGTCTGCTATACAGACAGTTAACCATATATTGGAGACCTTAGAATAATACCTTAGAATTTCAGGAGAAAGATGTGATTTTTATGGACATTGGAATGATGTTCGAAAGAAAATTAATTCTCAAGGAATATTCCGCTACTAACATACTTACATCAATACATACATACATACATAATTGGTCATTACAACCCTTCAGTGAGGATTACGACCTAGCTTCTCACACCACTTATGTTGTGTGCGTTAATTTTAAACATGAGTGGCAGCAGCTACAGTTTAAAGTCGCCTCCGAACGACAGATTTTTGTGAAACATTTCGTGGCAATTTTTATTTGCCAGAAATCTGTTGAGAGGGGTTTGAACCGTGGCCTTACGCCTAATAAGCTGACACCCTACCTACTAGACTACGGCGACTAGTAGGCAGCCAAATTAATCGTCCTAAGAAAAGTGATGATTTCTATTTGGAAGACACTATGGAACTCTGCATGGTCTTCTAATATTCAAATCCTTGATTATTACACACCGAACTCCCTATTTTCTATCCAAGTTCGATCAATCGATGTAGGTTTAGGTTTAGGTTTAGGTTAGAGGACGTGTACTTGCCAATTGAGACAAGTACAATACCCGGAGATCCAATTGACCCGTTGTACAACATCCTAAAGGGGGGAGGATAATAGGGGAGACAGGGAAAAAGGAGCGGAAGTAGGAAAGGGGAAAGGGAGGAAAAGAGGAATTACACACACTAAACGAAACACACAAGACAGCGAGACTACACTATTGAAGGCCAGCTCAAAGTAATAATGAATCTATGGAGAGACTTTATGTCGGCTCTCGACACAGAATTCAAACCTTAAAAAAGCCACAGCCAACGGTCTTCAACCTCAACCTACTAAGGGCTGGACAGTTACAGAGCAGGTGTTCCATAGTATCCAACTCCTCCTCATCGCAACATACCCCGGAATAGTAGGGCTGGGATCTGTTCCAGATCCTAGTCAGCGACCTACTAACTATAAGCTGGCCTTATTCAAGCCCAGCAACAACCTGTTCTTACACTGTCTATAGCAGGCCTTAGGCACCTAGAAACATCACAACCCGATTCATTCCTCCAACGCCTCTGTTTTTCGCCTCTGACCCATCCATTGACGTGACAGAATGAGGGATCAGGACCATCCGCCGTCTCATTACCGATTATTCCGCTATGACCCGGAACCCAGCATAGACGGATTCGGTATGGTCCAATATATCGATTTTTATTTACAGAAAATTCAGCGAAGGATCTGGAATCATGTTTCAGTAACTTTTATTTGGAATAACGCTGTCTAAGTAGCTGCTCAGATAGTAATTGGAGACCATATAATCAATCCGTATCGAGAATTGTTCATTGTTATTTTAAACTTAAATTAGTTTTCGTTCTCTTCAATTATTTTTAAATTCAAATTTAAATGTCAAAGCCGCCGTTAACAACAGCATACTTCCGGTCTGGTAACTTTTAAGGATGCACTTTCAAAAAAAGTTGATGAATACCCCTTAAAAATAAACGCATTTTTATTTTATTTTAATAGTCTTTCGGTTTTCTTTTTCGTTTCTCTTTTAAATCCTTCAATTTACAACCGTCTTGCAAAACCGGAAGTGCCCGTTAAAATATTTATTTAAGCTTTCAGCTGCTGTTCGTCAAGTTTTACCAAGCGATTGCAATTGTTTATAATACTTCGTGTAGAATTTCTAAAACAACAACAACAGCAAAAACAACAATAACATTTTCAAAAGTAAGAAATACTTAACATTATTGCAAAGAACAAGGAGAGGAAAAGGCGTTGAAAGGGTCTGAATAAATAAATTCCTTTAAACACTAATTTGGAAATAAACAGGGCCATTTAACTCTGACCCTTAAATTGTAAAATTTTCGTGTATTTTATTTTGTTTTATTGCGTTTCCTTTCCTTTCCTTTCCTTTGCATAGTTTCTTAATTCTTAATTTACGTTTGAAGGCGTGAAGAATTTCTTTCTTCTGCTAATAATCTTGATAAAGACATTGCAACGAAGGATACACAAGACATCAAGAGAGACTAGAGAGAGAGAGAGATAGAGCAGAAGTATGCTTGAAAAACATGGATAATTTTCAAGTTGTAGTTTTCTTTATAACAAATTACGTTTAATTACATAATCTTGTTGTTTTATTTTCATGTACAATAATAACAACAACAACAAACATTTACAACAGCAAAAACAGCAACAAAAACAAAACAAAGTAAAACAGTAAAAATAAATAAAAAAGGGACAGCACAGATGCTGCATTTCATAACACGACTCTTTATTCTCTCTCACTCTTTGAATTATAAACACCAACACAACGATATTTACTTTTACTTAAATTCACATACATACATACATACCCACATACACAGATATTTTCATTTGCTTGGCCAATGTTGACCCATTTGCAAGAAGTACCAATTGAACATTGTTGCCATGGTTGATAAATTTTGTTGAAACAAAAAGGATTATTTTTAACAGTTACCCGACCTAAACCGACCTAAGTTAACTAAAGTAACGAATTAAAGAAATCTTTTAAAAAGAAATCAAATTTTCCTCACAGTCAAATTTACAATTACAACGATTGGTCGGTAACCCTTCTGCAAGAGAAAATAATACAATAAGCGTGTGTGATAAGTGCAAGTAAGTACGTATGAATATGTATGTCTGAGCGTGTGAGAGGATGTGGGTGTATTATTGTTCTGTTTGAACATGTGCATGTTGAAAGCAACCGACAACAAAAAGCGATGATGATGATGATGGGTGAGTAAGTGTGTGAGTGAGTGTATGTGAATTAACAGAATGCATTTCTGTGTGTGTGTTAAAAAAAGTAACGGAAGTGGCAGCACGTTTTCTTGCATCCGAAAAGCTCATTTACACGTTTAAACATTTTAATTTTACATGGGAATAACAACAGACTGACACATACACACAAGCACATACACTTGCACTTACACATTTACATACATTCGACAGACAATACATAGAGGAGTACAACGTTTAACAAAAATTTTCTTTTTGTTCTTTCTTATGTTGTATCATGAATATTTTTGCTTGCTTCAGTTAACAAATACAAGCGAGAGACAAATCTTCATGTTTAAATACTACATGCAGGCAAGCAGACAGACAGACAGACAGACAAACTATTGTAGCAGTTGTTGTAACAATTGTTGAAGCGATAACAAGAAAAAACAGACAAAAGTCACGTTATATGTGAGTCTTAAAATTGTGATTTTAAACAATTGCCATTAAAATTACTTATAATCATTTGTTCTCGTGCTTAAGTTGTAGTTGATATTGTAATTTACAATGGATTCACGTTTACAAATGATTATTAGCATCATTGTTATCATTATTGATAATACAGTGACGGGCAAAACTTAATCTACAACATTCAATTGCTCTATTTGCTGACCCTTAAGCACACCTACAATGTTTACAACGTTTGAACGCATACATCACTTAACAAGTGATGTGTAAATAATGCACTGTCGTGATTAGCTGTAGCAGTGTGGTGGTGTTGGTGTTGTGTCAATAAAAAATTTAACAGAGTGAGAGAATGTCCCCCTCTCTCTCTCTCTCTGTTTTAATAAATAATTACAAAACATTTTTTTTATTCAAGGCATTAAACACGCTCATTTATTGTGCCTACTACACATACATACGATATATTGTGCTGTATAGCAACAACAACATTAACAATAGCTGTTATAATAATAATAACAACAACAACAACAATAAGAGCAATAACAATAATAATAATACAAAACATAAATAACACAAAAGAGCAATAAATACTTTTCCTTTCAATATGTCGTGTAAACAAACTCATACTTGTACATGCTCGTACAGTACACAGTATTTGTTTGTGCGTGCTTTTATTTGTTTTCTGTTGTTGTTGTTCCTTTCACTCTGTTTTTTTTTTTGCTTTCATAATAGTTGTTATTGTCATATAAAATACTCCGCCGTATACTGTTATAAAAAATAAATAAATTTCATATTTACATGTGTTTACGCGTGTGTTTTTAAACGTGCATGTGTGTGTGTATAAATGACGCAGCAGTCCCTACTACTGGTAGGCGCATTTATTGTTGCGACAATTATTATTCTTGTTCTTCACTGGTTTCACTTATTGTCATTCTTGTCGTTTTAAATTATCACCGGAAATTGCCCCCAATGACACTGACTATTGCATTTTATATGCGTGAATGAATGCTTTTCATTATGTATACACATGCACATACACTCATCTACTACATACATGCAGATGTCATGCACATACATAGAGCAAAGAAATTACGAGTGAAAGCATGAGCTTGAGCGAGGGAGAGACAGCGAGAGAATGTGATAAAGAGTATAAGTGTAGTATTTGCCTGAAAATATACTCTCGTACTCTTAAATAAACACAATGAACGCATACTATTACAATTGTTAACTGGCACAATCATCGCATACAACACAAGTACGAGTGTATTCATATGCAGAGTTTCCAACCATGCAACTATTGTTATAAGTTTTGTGACCGTTTTTGTAAGACAAACGATTTCAGACGAACGTCTGTCTGTATAGAAAACAGAGTATAAAGATATCAACTTTTAAAAGTAGAAGAAGCCAAGCTGCTCTTAAATAACTGAGCATTTCAGGTTCTTTTAAAGAAAGTTTAGGTTTTTGAAGTCGCCGTGGTCTAGTAGGTAGTGTGTTGGCTTATTAGACGAAAGGCCCAAGTTCGAATCCCAGGTCAGACATCAAAACGAAAATATGAAAATATTTCTTCGGCGACTTCCCCTCAACAGATTTCTGGCAAAAACTCTGAGAGTAAAAATTGCCATGAAAAGCTTCTAAAAAAAAATCTGTCGTTCGGAGTCGACTTTAATAAATTAACGCACACAACATGAGTGGTGTGAGAAGCTAGGACGTTGTACAATGGGTCAATTCGACCTCCGGGTACTGTACTTGCCACAGTTGACAAGTACACGTCCTCTAACCTAACCTAACCTAACCTTAGGTTGCAAAAAGACACCAGGATAAGCCCATTGTGATTACCTTCAAGAGTGCTTGTACCCTAAAAATATAGAAGTAAAGGAGAAGGTGTAAAACGGAAGAAAAAAGAAGAGAAGAAAAAGCAGAAGAAAGAAAGGCAGAGATACATATCTAAAGTAGAAATAAAAGAGAGAAGAAACAGAATAAAAAAGATGAAAGAGACTTATCTCACTAGCCAGCTAATACCCATAGAGGAGCGTGTGTGATTAAGTCAATTTCCCTTAAAACATTGGCATATTGACAGGAATCTCCTTTCGAAATCCTTGCAAAGTTTCATGTCTTCAGCCCACGTACAAGGTTCTCTTTGGAAAAGAAACTGAAAATAATTTTTAAAAACATTTGTGCCTAGAGGGACATACCTTTACACCCTACTCAGCAGCTTCCTACGGCTCATGTTGCAAGTTATTAATGTTCGAGTGTGGTTTAGACTGTTCAAACCTCTCCAAAGCTCTCTACTATACTGTAAAGCATTTTGTGTGAATCATCAAGACTACAGGGTTTTAAGATCACTTCTTCACTTTCAGCTAGGAGCCCTTCTCTTACCTCTGGCACTGCTAAGCGCATGTTAGGAGTTGGATTAGGTCCTTTTTAACTTTGTTTAGTATCCACGTAGATAGCATACGAGCTTTTTACTAAAGTTTAAGTTGAACGCGCCTAATTGTCTCTTGGATATTATAGGGAAGGGTAGTGAGGGTTTAATATATTTCAGACTTCATATAGATGTCTGGAGAGCCGGGGAAATTTCGTACAACTAGTGCGGCTTCTGGAAAGCAGGATTGACAGTTGGCTTAAGTCAGTCTCTTACAAATATGATCAGATCCCGAGGTGCTGGACAGTAACACAGAAGATGTTTTGTGAACTCCTTCTTCCCCTCATAATTAAAGCTCCTGCAAAAGCTGTTTGAAAGTCCCAGCATCCGGGCTCCATTCAAATCAGTATTTGGTGGGATATGATGATGACTAAAGTTTAATTCAGTATAGCTGGCACTGTCTGACAATCCTATGAAGTTCGTTTGTCTTAATGTGGCTTAATGGGATGGTGACAAAAGTTTTGTTCAGTATAGCTGGCACTGTCTGAAAATCCTATGATGCTCATTCGTGTGTGGTGGTTTAGTGGTAGTCCTGCAAATAACAACTAGAATAGAATGCATTCTTGGAACTTCCCTACAAACTGAAAATTTTCTTTGAAACCCTTTTCTGCCTGCAATTCCTACTTTTTTTATTGTTTTTTTTACATTTTTTGTCCATGCAGAGTATATCCTTTTTTCCTTTGGCTTTGGCATTTGCTTTTTCTTTTAATTACAAATTCTTGTATACGAAATTCATTTCTTATTTCCTGATGTTGTCCTGTAAATATTCTTCTCAATATTTTCATTCTTTTTTTCCTTTCGTCCTTTTTTTATGCATTTTTTATTTTTATTTTAAAAGATTATTGCATGGGGGCCAATTAAACGAGTTTTAAGGTTTTTTCTCGCGCTGTTTAACTCTCTCGCTCTCTCTCTCTCTCTCTCTCTCTCACTTACATGTTCTTTGTTCGTTGTGCTTTGTGTTTCATTTTTGACCAGGATATTGTGAATTTTTGCTACAGTTTTAAAATATCTTGCTACTGCTGCTATTATATTGTAGTTGTTGTAGTTTTTTCTCCTGCTGTAGCAAAAGTGTTAAGTTGTTAACGTACGTTATTGTGTGTTAATTTCCTTTGAACGTGATTTATTTATTAAGAAGAAGAACATATTTTCTCTCTCTCGGAGCAAATGTTGCTTCTCTCTTCTTCGGTTGTAATAAATAAGGAAACAGTTACTTTCGTGTAGAAAGAAATGTAAGGGAGGGGCTGGGTATACTATAGCAAGGAAGGGCACAGAGTCTTAAGAGATCAATGAAAAGTATTTGGTCATCATAAAATCGGCTTCACAGTGTTGGATTCTTATGAATTTCTATATGAAGTACAGGAGTTTGACTGTGGTCATCATTAAGACATCAGTTTGTAGATGTAAATTATTTCTGCAGCATAATTTATAATCAAAGAGCAAGTATAACTAAGCCATGACTAACTAATTAAGGCATTCCCTATGAGTAAAATGCCTGTGCTTTGAACTCTGGCATGACGCTGATATTACAGACGGAGGTAGGCACTCAAGCAATAGCAATATTGCATCCAAGTTGAACTTTGGTGTCCTTGGATCAGCTATTTTCTCTGTTGCGAGTTATTTGAGTGACTATTACAGCCATGCTATGCCACTACGCGTGCCATTATGAAGGCTTGCTTGTTAACACATCGAACAATTTCTGTCCTTTGTTTACACGAATTGTCTTGTAGGTTGGATTTCAATGACAAATGTTTAAGCTCGAATTCAATTTTGTTACAGTGGATTCCAATTGAAGGACAAAAGACTCTAGCATTTCAAGGCATATACCATAACAGACTCCCTTAATGAGATTAACGTATTACACCATAGAGTAGGGGCAACTTTATTCATTTCCTGGCCTATTTAGAATCAAAACCGCCGTATGGTAATACAATAAACTGATAATTATCATGATTATAAGGAAGAAGATGAGACCTGTGGAGGAGAGAGTTGCACGATTCCCATAAGCAAAGGCAGTTACGACCAGACAGATGTTCCTCATAATGCTTACTTAATAAGTCACTGTCTTATGGGTTCTTGGCTATATACTGTGCGATATCTGATCATATGTTCCATATGGAAATGCAACATAATGATAGCCGTCATAGCTGAGTGGATATGGATGGTAAGCAGACAGTTGAGCACCTTGAAATACATCGGTATGGGGTGCTTAATGCCCGGGAGTAAACATTAGGTGGAGGTAGCTATCGGCCCAGAATGTTGGGCTAGACAAACTTAGGTCATATATGACCAATATTGTCATACCCTAATCGTACATTTTCTCTAGCCTTGTAATCGTTATGAGCATCTGATGAAGTCATTTAAGCTTCTAATGGCAATTCCCCACAGAATATGTAGATTGTCTTCATAGTAGATGACGCCAATGCATTTTCTTCTTCAAATATCGTACTGAACGTGCTTCTTTAAAATGTCTAGGCGTCCTTAATCGAGATTTGACCAAGTTTGCTGCGCTATCTTGCCCACATTCGAAACCGTACATGTGGCATTGGCAGAATCCATTACTGTGTTCTGAATTTTAAGCTCTCAGGCCTTCAAAAGGTGGTCCTAATGCAGATAGTTATGTCACGTCTGCCAGATTTATTGTGTTTGCGGTTTCCTGGAATAGCCGGTACCTAGTCCACTGGGGCGTTTGCCACAGCCATAAGCCCTCTTGGAGGTCGTTATGTTAAAACCTACTGCTTAAACAGCCGCCAGGCTATCTCAGAAAGTGTGCTAATATCTCTTGCAGAGATATTTTTATCCTTAAATATCCTTATCGCCGTCCGTACGGCCAACATTTCCGCCTAGAGGGCTCTGCAGCGATACAGAAGTCTTATGAGTTCCCGCATTATAATGAAATAGAAATCATGGATAATTCTTGATTTCTTAACACTTTTCACACTTTTCCATTATTTTCAAACTTCAATTGAATGTTTATTTCATTTAATTTTTCTCTAAATAAAACAATTCATTTCAATTCAGTTGCCCATCATTATAAAGGCATTCGAATTTTAAATTTTGAAAACAAATTATTTGAAAAGAAAACCATTTCGAAAACGATACCGCGGCCACTTATTTTATTTGTTTGTGTATTTAATTGATTTGTTTTTATATTTGATACTGTTGTTATTGTTGTTTGTTGTTGTTGTTCTAACGGTATTTAATTTTAACAAATACTACTCGTTGAATGTAATTGAAACATAAAATAATTGAAATGATTTGTATTTACCATCTATTACGAGTAACACAATACATACATATGAACATACATACACGTAGAGAGAGAATGTGTAAAAGACAGAGAGAGAGTATTTAGCATTTGAAAATTCCTGATAATTTAAATGCTTCCACCATATCAAGTATTTACTTTTTGAATTTAGTGACGACAATTAATGGTTACCGGATGGTTATGCAAATTCTAATTGAATAAAGAGGCCGCTTTTTTGGGGTCAATTTATTTTGAGCTTTTCTCTAAATTATGTTAAATGGATAAGTGGTTTCAATGAACCAATGCCTAGCACAGCCAAAAGTAAAAAAAAACTGTCATGGATTTGTTAACAGTTTTCCTTAGTTGCTGCACATTAGAACTTCTAGCCTTAGGGTCGTATGATTAATAAAAGGTTTATCCTTGAATTTCTTCATATTTTTCGAAAAAAGACTCCTAAAGGGTTTTTAAGCTGCGTATTTTATAATTTATTTTGATCTTTTCTCTAAATTATGTTAAATGGATAAGTGGTTTCAATGAACCAATGCCTAGCACAGCCAAAAGTAAAAAAAAACTGTCATGGATTTGTTAACAGTTTTTCTTGGTTGCTACTTCATAGTACTTAGCCTTAGGGTCGTATGATTAATAAAAGGTTTATCCTTGAATTTCTTCATATTTTTCGAAAAGAGATTCCTAAAGGGTTTTTAAGCTGCGTATTTGATAATCGAATGAAATAATAATTCGAATAAATAAACGTTTTGAAAACGAAAACACTATTTGAACTGGAGCACAGTATACTCTTTTGTAGCACGCTTCTGGCATGAGGACTTAAATTTTTAATTGAAAATTTTACAAGTCCTGATTAACAGTTCTTACAAGTCCTTACCGCAGTGTATGCCCTTCCAAACGTATCCAGACAATGCAGAGTGTTCTGGCTCCCTTTTTCGTAAGCTGATCTGCCTGCTCATTACAGTTATTTTCTACATAACCTAGGATCCAGCAAAGCATTGCCTTATTTACCTTGCCTAACTGTTTTAAAAGAGTTTCATAAACGTAGTGAGTGTATGGGTAGGTTAGGTTAGGTTAGGTTTGAGGACGTGTACTTGTCAACTGTGGCAAGTAGAGTACCCGGAGGTCGAATTGACCCATTGTACAACGTCCTAGCTTCTCACACCACTCGTGTTGTGTGCGTTAGTTTTATACATGAGTAGCGGGACCTACAGTTTAAAGTCGACTCCGAACGGCAGATTTTTGAGAAGCTTTTCATGGCAATTTTTACTCTCAGAGTTTTTGCCAGAAATCTGCTGAGAGGAAGTCGCCGAAGAAATATTTTCATATTTTCGTTTTGATGTCTGACTTGGGATTTGAACTCGGGCCTTTTGTCTAATAAGCCAACACACTACCTACTAGACAACGGCGACTTCGAGTGTATGGGTATTTGGTAGGAAAATGTCTGCTCGCCATTGCCATTAGCCGGGCAACTAGAAATCCATGTAAAATGATATAGAACTCATGCAAGCGTAAATCAAGGTAAACGCTACAAGTGCAAGCGATTTTAAATTTGAAAATTACACTCAAAGTAGAACTAATTGTTGCCTGGCAGTCAGATACGACAAAGGCACTTGTAGTGGGAGATCTCTTATCTAGAATCAGATTTCCCAGCTGATTCTAGGACATTATTTCGACTTTGAACACACCATCTAAGCCATAAGAAGAGAATTTCTGAGTGTATATTGTTCTTGAGTCCAGAACCGTCTTTGTAGGCTTCTACCTTGTCCCAGAAGTTCATCGTATCAGAAGATTAGTTATTCCAACTGGGAATTCCAATCTGAAATTTTGTAAATTTAATTTTAAATTTAAAGAGTGCATAATATGTGAGTGTGACAGTCCCATTGCTATAAAGACGGCGTGTTTGCTGACCTGTAGTCTAGATGGAGGCCGGCGATGCATAACAAAAAGGACTTTTGTAGGAGTAATTCACAACGCACCTATAATCTTAGTTCAGATTCGGTACAGATAAGATATTGTCAGTTAAAGTTGCTCTGATAGGGTAGAGGAGATAATATGGCAGCGTGACAATCAATTCAGTCATAGAGAGACATTATTATCTGCCAGCTGCTCCATATGGAAGCCAATTATTGACTTATATGAGGTTGACTTGTGTTTAGTACAGCATTTTTGTAAACGTTTAATGAACAAAACGAAAAACAACAACTTTGTTACGTATAACATTGTAATTCAATGGGATTAACACGGGAAATTATTGTTGTTGTTGTTGTCCAAAAATTTAAAACGCATAAATTTGTAAACGATTAAAAAGTTTACAATAAAAATTAAGCCTAACAGGCAAACAACAATGACAAAGAAAAAATGCTGAAAAAAGGAGAAAAAAAAAATGTTGAAAATATGCACGCGTATTTCCTCTTTCAAGCAAGCACACATACACGTGCAACAACTTTAACTATAAATACATACACGACCAGGCATTAATACGTGCTGTACGTGTAAAAAAATGTTCTCAAATTCATACCTTTGCTTATGTTTATGGCTGCGTATGTGTGTGTGTGGGAGAGAGCGCCATTTGTTTGTTTATTTATTGTGCCATTCTTTTTTCGTTGTTGTTATTGTTGTTGTATATTTGCGTTTATGCACTCATTTTTCAATGGTATTTACAATGTTATTACGTGCGTAATCGCGCGTGCATACAATTCAACTCGTACACTGTTACATATACATATGCAGACTTATACACTCACCCATTCATATATTCAATATGTGTTCATAATTTCTTTAAACATAGACACTGTAAAACAAATGCAACTTGTATTTAAACAAATCGAAAATGTTTCAAAACACCACTCGCTTCCCCCCAAAAAAGAGATGAAACAGAGAAAGAGAGAGAACGAGTGTATGTGTGTGTGTGAATAAAAGTAACAGACTAATTGTTGAAACACGCGTAAAGTTTTGTTCTACACACTCGTTTGCAAGCGTTAATGTTACAGAAATCTGCTCTCTCACTTGTTTTAAAACACGCACACACGTAAACTTTATAATACCCTAACGGTAGATAACATGCATAATTTAAATTTTTATTTGGATTTCAGCCACACGTTGATTTATTTAAAGTAAAGGAATATAAAGGCTTAATAACTGCAGCATAGCATAAGGCGTTTTAGCTGTTTTTACATTTTCGTGTGGTTTCAGTCATTCCACTGTATTGCTTTATTCTGGCTTTTAAGTTTTTACTTCTTCTCATGTTATAGTTAGGCAATCAATGCCAGTTAATATTCGGCGATAAGAAGTTTTTTGGTGAGCATGTCTTCTACTGCCTAGGGGATTATATTGTAGGAGGTATTCTCTTACGATTGCAGTAGTTTCCTGGTGGGAGTGACCTATCAATCTCCATTGTTATCTCAAAATGGGTTTACCAGTCAGTTTCTCAATCCGATGTATGAAATAAAATAATTTGTGCCTGGTTTAAGCGCTAATATTTCCGTCGATTCTTAGCCGCCTCAAAAAGCAGGGCTTATTTGGGTCATACACGGTCCCTCTTATACCGATCCATCTTATAACCCTTGTCTGGCGTTTTTCAACCATCCCGATAATATTATGAAGGTATGCATTCTATTCCAATTATGTTTGGCTAGACACGTTCTGTTAGAAGTCGTCGTAGTCTAGTAGGTAGAGCGTTGGCTTACTACACGTAAGGAGCAGGATCAAACCCCAGGTCAGACATAAAAACGAAAATATGAACAAATATTCTTCCGTCGACATCCTCTTAGCAGATTTCGGGCAAAACCTCTGAGGATAAATGAAATTGCCATGAAAAGTTTCTCACAAATCTGTCGTTCGGAATCGACTTTAAAGTGTAGGTCCCACCGATCACGTATAAAATTAACACAACATGAGTGGTGTGAGAAGCTAGGTCGTAATCCTGACCGAAGGATCGTAATGACCAATTATGTATGTATGATGTAGACACGTTCCGTTAATAAATTCTGGAGGCCCAAAAATTTAAATGTTGAACAATGTTCTGTGATCATAAGGTTACAGACATACTTCAAAAATCTTCAAATCATTCTTTAACTGATCTGCCTGCATGACTTGGGAATAGATATGGTGCCAATACTACCTTGCTAGCATGGGATTTGCCTTCGAAGTGATGATTTTGATTCGTCCACCCCACTAAACAGGGTTTTAGTTGCATACAAATGACTACAGCTTGATATCGACTCTGTTGTAGTTGGGTACTTGACAGTTGGTTTCTGGCAGATGGTATCTGTCGGTTGGTATTTGTCACTTATTATCTGGCAGTTGGTATCTGTCAGTTGCTGTCTGTTAAAAATTAAAAAAAAGCCGACTCATTTAGCTTATTGCCTAGAAGCTATGCCCCTTTTGTGAGAATATAATAGCTTACTGCATTGAGCGCAATAGTAAGAAGTTTTTCTACTTGAGTTCAATTTTTTCCCAACGGTGGCCTTGACTGATCTCGCTGTGATATATGTATGTTGTTGATGTCATCTTCTTTTAAAGCATTAGGAGAATTATAGGTAGATTATTTGAGATGGGAATGAATCCTTTGCATCAACTTTAGAATAAAATGCTGTTGCACTCGAACCTAAACAAGTATTTCAAGCACTTAGTGTAGCATGCATTACAAAATTGTTGTCAATTGTTATTTTATTTGCATATGTTGCTACTGATGCTGCTGCTGTACATTTCGTTTTTTTTCTGATTTTATTGCCATGCTAAACAAACGAAAGCATTTTATTGTGTTTAAAAATTAAATTGTTAGATTTTTTTTAAAATAAGTTTTTAGTTTGTTTTCTGTTTTCTTAAATGTTTTTATTTATTTATTTCGTTGTATTTATTTTAATTAAAGTCCATTTTAATGGCTTCAAAAACCATAACAATTACACTATTCACAGTTTGTCGTATGTTTTTTTGAACTGCATTTAAAATGAATTTAATATGGAATTAAGGATTTCCATTTAAACTGGTCTAGTTAATGAAAATCAAGTCCAGTGGAACAGGAAGCATAAAACCAAACACTTTTATGAGTTATTTTAGAGTGAAAACTTTCAATTGTTAGTTTCGTTCGTTAACTTTGTAGAGTTCTTTTTCCATTTATTTTTTTCTAAACAAAAAACTTTAAATATTTTATTACACAAAAACAAAATAAACATATATTTTGTAAATATGTAAACTATGTACATATGTATGTACGGTATGTATACACTGTATATACAATACATAGATACATACATACATATATATACCCAAAATTATAAACAAAGTCCAACAGTATGAGTTTCACTCTCATCCTGATATAAACAAAAAAAAAAAAGGGAAGAAGAAATGAGTTTTGCATGCGAAATAAATTTTTAATATTCACAACTTTATTACGTTTTTAGGTTTTTTCATATTTTTTTCACATTTAACTGTAAATACTTAGTTTTACTGCATATACAGTTACTCTAATGTACACTCACACGCACTCACATACTATGCACATGTATGCAGGTTTAAAAGTGTGAAAATCATTTGAAGTTTTTTTTTGTTTACAAAAATATGGCTCATGGTTTTTAAAAATGCATTTTACATTAAAATTGTTAACAGGGCCAAATGAAAATGAAAATGTATTTATTTAAGGCATAAATAAATTATTGTTTTAGGTTAGGTTGAACGGGTAAAAGTTATGCTCACTGCGGAACCTCTAAAGTCAATATCCAGTTCACGGATAAAACGTTCCCTCCAGGAAACCATTTTACTTACTTAATGGCTCATTACAGCCTTGTAGGCAGGGTTACAACCTAGCCTTGCACATCACCTATTAAGCAGGAGTTAATTTTATTCATGAGCCGACCCCGAATCATCGATTTTTGACAGACTTTTCATGACAATTTTATTTTACTCTCAGAGTTTTTGCCAGAAGGCTGTTGAAAGGAAGTCGCCGTAGAAATATTTATTCATATTTTATGTTGTTCAGAGGTATCCGGCTCGCGTTTAATGAGCCAACACACTACCTACTAGACCTCGGTGACAGGGATATCATCCCGATTTCAATATAAATCTTGCTATTGCTGTAATCCTTATTTTGGAAACATACATATACATAATTGGCCATTACAACCCTTCAGTAAGGATTACGGCCTAGCTCCTCAACATCACTCATGTTGTGTGCGTTAATGTTATACATAAGTGGCGGGACCTACAGTTTAAAGTCGACTCCGAACGACAGATTTTTTGTGAAGCTTTTCATGGTAATTTTTACTCTCAGAGTTTTTGCCAGAAATCTGCTGAGAGGAAGTCGCCGAAGAAATATTTTCATATTTTCGTTTTGATGTCTGACCTGGGATTCGAACTCGGGCCTTTCGTCTTATAAGCCAACACACTACCTACTAGACCACGGCGACTTCATTTTGGAGTGTTCAATAAAAAATGACAGCAAAGGAGAAATCAGGAACCTTTGCGTCTTCATAACAACAGCCGGTCACTGACACATGAGATAAAGCATTCATTTGAAGCACAAATAAGCCGGCTCTTGAAGAAGACTTTCGATACATACATGCTTACATAATTGGTCAACCCTTTGGCCTGGATTACGACCTAGTTTCTCACACCACTTATGTTGTGTGTATGTTAATTTTATACATGAGTGGCGATAGCTACAGTTCAAAGTCGATTCTGAACGTTTGACGTTTGAGAAACTCCTTATTTTAGACTTTTGATATGTCCGTTTATACCGGTCCACGTTTGTTATCAATTATACATCACCTGTTGTAGGGATTGCATTACTAATTGTGTAGCAGTAAACTTATAGTCTCATTTTCGTGTCTAATGTTGGATCCAAAGGTGCTTTACATCTGCCGTGGTCTATTGGTAAACAATCTACTGGTTACAATAGTCATCGTAATAATAAATTGAACCTCAGTTCTCATCATTGAACAGGAGGCATTATCCTCTTTGAAAATATTTCGATTTCTCTAGTCTTGTTCCCCCCCTTATAAATCATAATAATTGCCTGCATTTCATTATAATTAAAGCTAGATTCTGTCACAGATTACAATCCTTTTCCTTAATAAAATTCAAGTTGTTGCTGAAAATTGATTTTAACACACCCACGTCAAACCTCTAACATGCATCGCAAACGGAAATGTCTGCATTGTATTATTACATGCCACGTTGATTAATTTTTTCTATTCATTATACAGCAGCAACAGAGAAGAAAAAAGGAAAATAAGGCGTGGCCAACTGGAAAGTTTTAAACTGTTTGTTTAAATAATTGCAACGAATTTATATCATCAACACACTAAATTATTTAAAACACTGTGTTGGCATACATATGCACAGCTTCTATAAATTTAAAAACACACTGTAAACGGGTCGCCAGAGTCTTTTATTGTGTTCCATTGTGATGTCGCTGCGACTGCTTGCCAAAAGGAATGAAAGGAAGAATTTTAAACTAACGGGGCAGTACTTCTTGTTTTTTTATTTTTTTGTTATTTTTGTTCCTTTTACGTTTTTCGTATCCATAGAGTATTGTGAGGACATACTCACTGACTGTCTCATACACATGCATGGCTATGTGTGAGTTCAAGCCAGTCACACACAGTGTGTTGAAATGCAGAATAATGAAAAAGAGAGAGAGAGAGAGAGTGAGAAAAAAAATGGAATAAAGAGAGTGAAAATAATGAGAGAATGAGCAGCAGGCAAAAGTATTTTTTTTTCTCTGCTTTTTTTTCATTGTTAACCAAGGCCACTTAACAACGGTGGCTTTGCAGTGATTATGACCAAAATAAGTGAAAGCATTCACGTTTATCCCCATACACATGCTTATGGAACGATAGTTGGCCACACATACCCACACACATACACGCATAAGTAATATCCGTGTGGTAGCGGATTAGAATTTTACCACAGTGGTTCCCTGCTTGTCGTAAAAGGCGACTAAATGGGAGGGCAGAGGTAGAGGGTGCGGATGAAAAGTCTGGCATATACCCAATGACACTGATGCTTTAAAGCGAAACAATGCCGCTCAAAGTGTTGAACTACCGTGGTAACACGATAGCACCGTGGGAATCATGCATGCTTCTAACGGATGTGACGATCGGAGCCTAGTCGTATAGGCATCAGAATTGATACCAGTAAGATTCTGATTATGGTATACTGGACTACACTGCAATATTTTGATTTGATGACATGGGCTGGCGGATGGGGTATTCTGTTACCAATATGGGCTGGAGTGACATCTGGTCCAGACGGCTTTCAGGCTAATGCACCATCCGTCTCCGTCCCGTTAAAACCTGGCAAGCCTTGGGGAACGATCTTGGACTCGTCCCGTTGAGTTGGGGTGTAGGGGCAGTTAAGAATCTCTTCTGTTTAGCTCCCGGTCTGGCTCTGAACACAAGCTCTCATGAGGACTTGTGTCAACCCTCGCATGGCCTCCCTGCATTGCAAAGATAACCATGGGACCACAATAAGGGTAACTACACAACGAATCCAAGATAACGGCCCCAAGTTGGGACCCAACAGAATGGAATTTAATACAAATAACAACAATCTACGTAATTTTACAGGCGCTACTTCTCCAGCCGGCACCGAAGGTGCAAAGGAGACCCAGCAGGACAGCCCTTTCCTGAACCCTTTCCGGAGGGCCTCGAGGCTGCTCCACTCACCACCGCTGAAGCAGAATGGCGAGCGATCGCACTCGTCACCACCGGAGCTGCAGAGGAACAAAGTTCCTGAAAAAGAGGTTGATGAATTCACCAAACTAGGCGATAGAATTTCCGAACTCGTGGAGATGATGGGCGGAGGAAGAAGGTCCATACACCAAGCAATGCGTGATTTAGTGGCCTCTATATCGTCACTTTACCAGCAAGCCGCTAAGGATAAAGTAGCGGAACAAGAGAAAAAGGTCAGAACCAATGATAGGAGCACTCAGACGATCCTACAACAGCAGACACCTTGTGGTCCGAAGAGGCAGAGAGAAGAATTGGAGAAACCAAGGGGAACACCATCTAAGAAGACCAGGACAATCCGTCCTCGTGGACAAGTCAAGCCTGCCGCTGAGGCTAGAAGTAGCGACTCGGCAGGGAGACCAGCAACGACTTCGAACCAGACTATGGTAGTGCCTGCAGCGACAGAGAAAGACACTCAAGAGCAAAATGATTGGATCTTGAAAACTAGGAAGCGCAGAAAACCTCCAAGACCGGATGCAGTTATTATAAAGCCAACTGAGAAGCTATCCTTTGCGGACATTCTAAGGAAGGTAAGAAACGCCCCGGAACTTAAATCAGTCGGGGAGGATGTTCAGCTCGTGAAGAAGACACAAAAGGGCGAAATCCTTTTGGAATTTAGAAGATCAGCCGAGGTGGCTACGGAGACGCACCGTGCTAAGCTGAAGAACCTACTGGCAGAAGAGATAGAGGTCAGAACGATAACAGAGGAGGCCACTTTCGAATTGAGATACCTGGACGAGGTTACAACTGAGGAGGAAATAATCGCCGCATGGAAGGACCAAATCGGCGAAATACAACCGTCGGCTCTCAAGACGATCAGAAGCGTTCCAGGAGGCACTAGGACGGCGATAATTGCAATCCCCACGAAGATGGCATGCAGGGCCGAGGAAGTTGGCAAACTGCGTGTAGGGTGGACAGTTTGCCGTTTGTTGAGGAAGCTGACCCCAAGGAGATGTTACAAGTGCTTAGATTTCGGGCATGTAGCTGGAAAGTGTCGCAGCAATAGCGACTGGTCCAAACACTGCTTCAAGTGCGGTTCGCAGGGTCACCTTGCCAAGGCTTGTGGGCGTGACCCCCACTGCCTTCTCTGTAGAGGCGATCCAGATGCGGACGCGAAACATATCACCGGAGGACATAAGTGCGCACACTATCTGGCGGCACGACGGAAGTTAACAGGCGCGGGTAAATGAGAGTTCTGCAGTTGAACTTGAACCATTGCGAAGCGGCGCAGGAGCTGCTTAAGCAGACTGTACGGGAGCAGAGAATAGACTTGTCAATACTGAGCGAGCACTACAGAACATCTGGAAACCAACGTTGGATAACCAGCAAATGCAACAAGGCTTCGATATGGTCCTGTGGTAAATTCCCAGTGGGAAATGTCGACGACAGGTGGGAGAGCTTTGTGAAATGCACCGTTAATGGGGTACATTTCTTCAGCTGTTATCTTCCCCCTAGCCTTTCAATAGAAGACTTTAGACGCAGAATAGATGACATCGTTAAGGAAGCAAGGAACGTGAGACCTGTGGTAATTGCCGGGGATTTCAATGCTTGGGCTGTTGAATGGGGCTCGGCATGCACTAACACAAGAGGAGAATGCTTACTCGACGCATTTGCAACGTTGGAGGTTGTGTTACTTAATAGTGGTGACAAGGATACATTCTCGAGGAATGGACGCTGCTCAAAAATTGACCTGACATTTGTCAGCGACTCCCTGGCGTCCTCATCTACCTGGTCGGTGTCTGACATCTACACACATAGTGATCACCAGGCAATCATTTTCGAAATTCGGGAACGCTCTACGGGACACAACGTTCCTGCCGCACCGCCGAACCCTCTTTGGAAGGACTCCACCTTTGACAGGGAAACCTTCGTCCTCGCGTTGGAGGACATTCGGTTATTCGGGAACGCGAATGACAAGGCGACGGGACTTATGCGCTCCATAACGGAGGCTTGCAACGTTTCTATGGCAAGGAGGCGCCATATGTCTGGAAAGAAACACGTCTACTGGTGGAACGCGGATATAGCGGACCTAAGGCGTAAATGTAATCGCGCACGGCGGCTTTTCCAAAGGGCCAGAGGCCGTGATGAATTTGCTGAACTACGGGAAATGTATAGAAGGTGTAGGGCCAGCCTTAATGGGGCCATTGCATACAGCAAGAGAAGATGCTACAAGGAAATGTGCGCCGATGTGGACGAGAATCCCTGGGGAACTGGATATAAGGTGGTGATGAGAAAGCTGAACTGCTTCCGACCACCAGCAACGACGTGTGCTCTTGAGCTGCAATCAATCGTCAGGAGCCTTTTTCCGCAGAAGGCCGAGATTACGTACTCCGTGCGAGACATGAGGTCTCCAGAGGAAGTCACCGAAGTCAGCAGCCAGGAATTTGAGGCGGCCTGCAAGGAGATGAAACTAAATAAGGCACCGGGGATTGACGGGATCCCAAACATCGCTCTTAAAGCAGCCATTGAGAGTAATACTGAGCTGTTTAGGCAAGTTTTTAATGCTTGTATCCATGAGAGAACGTTCCCTAGGATATGGAAAAGGCAGAGGCTGGTTCTCATTCCGAAGGGTAACAACGCACAGGATGCCTCGGGATACCGCCCGCTCTGTATGATAGACACAGCCGGGAAACTTTTGGAGAGGATAATCTGTAGGAGACTAGAAGCATTTCTAGAGGGAGAAGGCCTGTCGGATCGCCAATTTGGCTTCCGGAAAGCACGTTCCACCTTGGATGCAATAGAAACAGTAGTGACAGTGGCAAAGGACGCCATCAGCGGTGAGCGTTGGCTGGAGGGCGATAAGGAGTATTGCGCTATCATCACCTTGGACGTCAAGAATGCATTCAACTCTGCGGATTGGGATGCCACGTTAGCTGCCCTGGATGAAAAGGGCGTACCGAACTACTTAGTGGAACTAATTAAGGACTATTTTAAGGATAGAGTACTCATATACGACACGAACGACGGCAGAAAGTCATACGCGGTGACTGCGGGCGTCCCACAGGGTTCCGTCCTGGGCCCTATATTGTGGAACGTCATGTATGACGGTGTACTGAGGCTTAGACTCCCTAGAGGTGCACAGATCATTGGATTTGCGGACGATATTGCCCTGGTGATAAGAGGAAAACATCTAGACGAATTGGTGAGAACGTGTAACACTGCGGTGGGCACGGTCAGAAGCTGGATAACAGAAAAAGGTCTCAAACTTGCTGACCACAAAACAGATGTCCTACTTGTAAGCAGTAGAAAGAGGATTGAATTTATTACCATAACGGTGGGTGACCAGCGCATAACATCAAAGCAGGCGATTAAATACTTGGGAGTGATGATTGATAACAGGCTCACGTTTAAGGAACACTTGACGTACATCGGTGAGAAATGTGCGGCGACGACATGTGCACTTGCCCGATTAATGCCTAACCTAGGAGGCCCGAAACAGGAGAGAAGACGGCTACTGATGAAGGTAGTGACATCGGTCGCCATATATGCAGCCCCTATATGGGCCGAGGCTATGGATAGGAGGACCTATAGAGCAGGAATTGAAACGGCCCACAGGAGGTCAGCTCTCAGGGTAATCTCCGCCTTCCGGACGGTGTCTACTGATGCAGCACTAGTGATAGCGGGAATGATGCCCCTGAAACTAGTAGTAGACGTAGAGAAGAGGAAACAGGATGCAAAGAGGGGGACGAATCTTTTAAACCCCGTGCAAATAGTTGACGATGCCATGGATAGATGGCAACAAGACTGGTCCAATTCCAGCAAAGGAAGATGGACCTACAGACTCATCCCAAGTATAGGCGAATGGACCAAAAGGAAACACGGCCAGGTGAACTTCCACCTGACACAGTTGCTAACGGGCCACGGATGTTATAGAGCATATCTCTATAAGTATGGACACGACGTAGATGAAGCATGCCCAGAATGCCGTAATGAGAAGGAGACGGCGGAGCATGTTTTCTTTACCTGCCCGCGGTACGACGATCAACGAATTTACCTGGTGAGGACATTAGGATCCCAGGTAACACCCGATAATGTGGTTAGGCTAATGCTAACCTCAAGTGATAACTGGAACGCAGTATGTGTTTTCGCGAGGAGGGTTTTGATGCGGCAAAGATTGGCTGAGAGAGCAAGATCAGCAGAATCAGAAGGCAGCACTCGCTGAATCTCCACCCCCCCGAAGTAATACTTGATTGTGGTCCCGGGGGGGGGCAAATGGTTGAAAGTGTGACGAACGAGGTTGGGTTTAGTACGCAGGCGCTTAGCAAGCCGAGAGTAAGTCTTGCGGCGAATCGTGCACATTGGTAGGCCGGGCTACCAATGTCTTTTGAAGATTCCCAACCTTTAGCTCGTAAAGCTATAAAAAAAAAAAAAAAAAAAAAAAACACGCATAAGTAATTATGCAAATGTATGCTTTTGACTAAAGAGAACAAATGAGTGTGCATACGAAACATTTAACAGAGCCATTCAGACAACAGTATGCGGGCATTTATTTACAAACACACACATGCACTGTTAAGCGTACACACACACACACACACACACAAACAGAAATGTAAATTTTAATTCGCCTTAATAAGGAAAAGAGGTCGTCGTCGGTCGTTGTATTGATCATGTCAGTAAGCCCATACCATAAGCAGGCAATGCTGGACCATATTAAGACTATCACAAGAGATTTCAAGCATCTTGCAACACATTTGCGTTCTTTTAAGAAAGAAAATCGTAAGAAGCAGAAGTAAAATAAATACGAACGAATTAAATGCGAAATAAATTGGAAATAAATTACATATGTTTTCTTTGTTTACTCGTATTCAGGCCATGCTGTTGTACCCTACACAAGGTACATGCAAGTGCATGGAAAGAGAAGAGAAGAGAGATTAATTTCAATAATTTTTTTTTTATGTTCGTATAATTTAAAATAATTTTTGAAAATAATTTATAATAATCGCTGGTAATAAATTGCTTTGTGCTATACATTGTGGCTATACGAGTCGTTTAAGTACCGAAAAAAAACGAAAATATGCGTTAAACAGATTACAGTGGGCGCCTGGGAAAGTGTAACATATATTCAAAAGGCTTTAATTGGTTTCTATGTTTGAAAGTGTAAAGAAATTAAAGCAACTTGTTGTAACAGGTACTCTAACAATAATTCGAACTAAAGACTCACCTTAGTAAGGAGGAGCTTCTCTCAGACTGCTCTTGATACTGTAATCCTAGCATAGTGTTCAGGTCTTGTGGTAGTTCAGTTGGGTTTGGCAATGAAGTGGAAGATGGTTTTGGTGGACATGACATCTGGGACCTTTTTGATACAAAAGAAGAAAATATTGTCCCACGACCAAATGACTGTAGTCTAGTAGGTAGTGCTCTGGCTTACATAAGGCTACGGTTCAAAACCCAGATCAGACATCAAAACGAAATATAAAAAAATATTTTTGCGGCGACTTCCTTTCAGCAGATTTGTTGCAAAAACCCTAAAAGTAAACAAAATTGCCATGAAAAGTTTTTCAAAAATCTGTGCTTCGGAGTCGACTGTAGCCGCCGCCACTCATGTACAAAATTAACGCACACAACATACATAAGTGGTGTGAGAAGGTAGGTCGTAATCCTGGCTGAAGGCTTGTAATGACCAATTATGTATGTAATGACAAGAAAGACACGGAAACCACATTGCACATGTCCTCTGTCATTGTTTGATGCTGGAGGACCTACCTAACACTAAAGCTTAGGCAAACAGAATTCAGCGACAGAACTTTGTAAATTTGACAGAACGACCGAGAAATAATGCCAGCGCGAGATTGTAAATATAATATGGTCCGTGGTATTACAACACCAACTTTGATGAGACCCAGGTGCCCCATGCTTAGCTCGACTGCCAATTTGAAATAACCAATACAGGGCCCATGGTTAAATGTACATTTCATTCAATTTAAATATTGTTCACATGACTTGACCCTCTACTGTGTGATAATTTTTGTGTCTCGCATATATGTATGTTGTTGTCGTTCTTGTTGTTGTTGTCGTTGCTGTTGTTGCATACATTTTATTTGCTTTAAATAAAATGAATGTCGCTGCTCATTACTGGCCATTGGAATTTTAATGAAAAATTCTTAATTACAATTTAAATTGTAAACCACTGCGTTAATAAATCGCCTTTAATATCCCACACAGAGAGAAATTATGTGGTAATTCTAAGCTACAATAATAAAATAAATAAAAAAGAAATGCGATTTAGAAACCATAAATTTTTTATTTAAAATTTGTAGCAGAAAATCCCAAACTATTTAAATTTTTCTCCGTGTATGCATTTATTGTATGGCTTCAGCTTAAAAGTAACAAATTATAAAACCCAGTAAATGAGCGGGTGGGCAGGAGAGACAGCCAATAGAGATAGCTGTTGTCGTTAGTCCAATGCTTTAAATCTTAACAATTAATAAATTTAAACAGATTAAGAAATTGCTTAATAATACTGGAGTAATATTTATAAAGCAAATATGGCTTCGATATTAAATTCTTCTTCTTATTCTGTTAAAATGGCATCTCATCTCTTAATATATTATTTGTATTTTTGGTTTTAATGAATGAATTTAAGCGCATGTTGTTTGAAAAATATTGCAACATTGAGTTGAAAGGTTTTGTAAGCCTTAATCCTAGCGAGTCAAAATGATAGCTTGCAAAGTGAGGTATATACTGCGCCATTGACCTGTTGGGAGACAAAGAAAATACTGCCATGATCCTTGTCCTGTCAGCACTTTTAGTTTCATAACATGGATAATCCATTCGTTCAAGCTCGTTGGAAGCCCAAACGGATTCTCTCCAAAAATTTTGTTCTTCCAATTGACAGAAATCTCTCGAGAATACTGTAATTTGTGCAAGTGGTGATGCTAATTCATCTAAAGGGGAATGTATACCACTCTAAGATTGGTTCCTTAGTAGAGCACTCGTCAACAGTATCATTCCTATCACAAGCAAGAATAGGCTTTAGGGGCTCTGATGGATTAAAATTTGCTACATGTAGTGGTGAAGACGAGAGGCTATGGTTAGCATAAGACGAGAGAAGGAGATTCTTCATGGTATTTCGGGAAATGTTCCTGCTACGAGGAACAGAGAACTTTGTAGTCTTTTGGAGAAAGCTCTTCAATTCTATTTAATGCGAGTTGTATTTTTATTTTGGTTTTACAAAGTTACGTGAATTGGCTTGCCCCGGAACGCAATAAAATATACATACGAACAGAGTTAAACATTACCAGATGGCTACTAATACAGGGAAATATTCACAATTAAGGAACAATGAAGTCACCGTAGTCTAGTAGATAGTATGTTGACGTATTAGAAAAGAGCCCATGATATTCCTGACACAACTGCATAAAAGTTAGGCAGCCATATACAATTCTTTCACACGTAGAACTCTGTTTAGTTAACCCATGTCCATGGTCCATCGTTATGTATTTACTCAGACTCCATATAAAAGGGGATGCAATTTGTGAAATATGCCACGAGCGGCACGACAACGTGGAGCATATATTTTTCTAGGACAAATGCTAGAAGAATCAAAGGGAGACAAATAACTTATCACACCTGGCTAGACAAGTAGTGAAGGAATTTGTTGGGCAAATGACTCACACAATATCTGTTCAAAATATATTAAAGGAGAAAGCAGAATGACTGCTAAATTCATGGAAACTTCTAGGATTGATTATTGCTTGTGTAGGAGCACTATAGATAGATAGGTATGTAGGTAGAGGTGGCTGTCTATCTAAGAGAGTTGAATGGACACACTTAAGCCACATAGCACTCATTGCGTCACCACAGTTTACCGCAGCACTATAGACAATCTAGTCACCCTAGCCTAGTAGATATTATGTTGACTTATTGGACGTGAGTGCAGACCTTGCGCTGACCAACTTCCTCCTTTTCCCTGACATTGGTGGAACTTGGTTAGTACAGGGACTGCGTTCACCCGTGGCATCACCACGGGCCGCTATGCGTGCTCAAGTGAGCTTTGTGACATCAGAGCTACCACTCCGACCTATTGGACGTGAGGCCTCAGTTCAAACCCCAGGTCAGACCTCGAAATAAAAATATGAAAAAGTATTTCCTATCTGAGAGCAAATAAATCTGCCATGAAAAGTTTCTCAAAAACCTGTGTTTCGAAATCAACTTTAAACTGCAGCTGCCGTCACTCACGTAAATGTTGTGAGAAGCTAGGTTGTAATCCTCACTAAATATGTGTGTTGTGTGTGTGTTGTATGTGTGTATGTACTATGGATAATGGGCTATCAATATGTCCATTGAAGAAAAGCAGTATCTTTTCTTCGACTGCCAAAATGGCTTGCAATCCATATCAATAGGACATTATGCTGCCCAAGCATGACAAGAGAAGTTCAAAGCATTTATTAAAGAAATACTGTTCATGTAATAACGATAGCCGAAATTTAAAGATATAATCCATGCCTCCGCCTGGAAGACAGTGCAATCAATGATTAATTTATAATAGACCAGAATAAGTGCTTCATGCTGTACATGTTATCGTCTTTGAAAAGACAGTGGATATAAAGATCGTGTATATACTTAGGACAGATTTCAACAACAATTTTCTTAAGAAGATATTCTAAGTCTACAGATAGATCCCACCTAATACCCCTAGAAGAAACGAATTAGGGAAAGTTGGCAGATGATTGAAAGGAATAAAACTACTTATGTATTCACATTAATGGTTAAACACACCAACTGCTTTCAATTTCTCTTTTATCTTTAACTTCTTATAGGTAATTTCCATATTATCTGCGAAAACAATATAAAAATATTTTTATTTGATGATATTAAATCCTGCCGTTCTTATCCTTAATTTCCTTTTTATTGCTTTTACAATTTATTAAAATTATTTTTATTTTTTTGTATTTCTTTGACAATTTAATCCAAAAATGTTCAAATAATAGTCACCTCTTCCATTCATATTCATTACACAATGAAATTATAAATTTCGTTTACATTTCGTATTCCATTCATATTCCATTATGGACGAGTATTACGAATGCAATGTTTCATTCATTCCTTCCTTTCCTTCTTGGAAAAATAAATCGAGTTGTTAAACTATTGCCAGCCAGCCAGTCAGCCAACCAGCCAGCCAGCCATCCTTAATTGAAATTTCGTAGTGGATACTCTCATTACGGATTTAAAAGCATACAGAATACAAGAGAAATGAACAAACAAACAAAAACAAACAAAAGTATACTATTACCGAACAACTATTTTTACAACATCAACAACAACAACAAAAACAATTGCAACACAGTAATAGCAACTCAGGCAACAGCAATAATAAGCATTGGAAACACAGAAGAGAAAATAACAACAAATTTTTATAACAACAAACGATGATTAATTAGCCAGTTGAGTTGTTGTTTGTATACTCTGTTACTGCAATAACAGCAATAGCAACACTAACAATAGCAATAACAACATCAACAACAGTTACATGCAATGGCAGTGGCATTAGTATTGTAAATATGGCAAGAAGCGAAACGAACCGAAGGCAACAATAACAAAAACATTTCCTTTTAACGTTTGCAATTTAAATTTATTCTCTTCTTTCATTCCCCATAAATAAGGAAAAGAGGGAATGTAATGGCAGAAGGGTTATGAAAAGATTAAGGGCGAAGTGGGAGGTACGATGGAAACAAACAAACAAACAAACAAAAAAATGTCAAGAGAATTAAAAAAAAGAATATATCATGTACAGTGGTTAACAAAAGTAAATAATTGAAGAAAAAACATTTTTTTTCTATTTTTGGGTTGAAAAATTTAATCTTCGAAAGCCACTCAAGGCTAAGTAGTGGGTGCGGTAGTAAAGTGGGACTTAAAAGCACCAAGAAAACTATCTCGATTTCCAATTCAACTGATCTTAGGCACAATCCTACTTTTAATTTACTTTTGGAAAGGTCATTACAATCCCTTAGTCAGGTTTACAACCTAGCTTCTCACACCCCTTATGTTGTGTTTGTTAATTTTATACATGAGTGGTGGCAGCTACAGTTTAAAGACGACTCCGAACATTTAATGTTTGATAAACTTTTTTCATGGCAATTTTATTTAACTCTTAGAGTTTATGCCAGAAATCTGCTGAGAGGAAGTCGCCGAAGAGAGATTTTTTCATATTTTCGTTTTGATGTCTGACCCGGGGCTAAAATTGTGACTAGCCAGCACGCTACCTACTAGACTACTCCGACTTATATTTCTTTCAGTTCTTCTAAATTCCCGTATCACCTTCAAGTATATGTAAACTAATATAACCTTTGTGTTAGGTTAGGTTAGGTTAGGTTAGGTTACGTAAGGTTAGTTTAAATTGCCAGTCGGCTCTGAAAGCATAACTTACTTGATCTTAAAAGGCTTAATTCGTCAGTATAATTAACTTCTTGTTAGCATTTCTTAACCATCCGGATAGATTTATGAAGATAAGGTCCTGTTCAATCGTATCTTACAAGACAAGTTTCGAGGCCCGAGAATGCCGCGTCTAAGGTTTCAATGAACTGAACTGAACAAAATTCTCAGTGGTTGTCTTCTCTTTTTTTCATTACAGCTTCTATAAACATCATAATTTTATGCAAATTGAAATGAATAGTATATTAACATGTACTCACTTTTGCTCGCCACTGTATATATTCACAGATTTCTTTAGTAACCCAGAACTCCACAAGGATCAACAAGCAACTCTAGTTGTGAGAAGACGGAAAAAAGAAAAATACATTAAGTGGCAAAACAGAAAGCAAGAGAGCAATAGTGAGAGAGAGAGAGAGTAAGTGTGGCAGAATAAAAGTGTTTCTAATGAAAAATTACCAGAATTGCAAATAATATGTTCTGAAGGATTTCTTGTGTGTATGTAAGTATGCATTTGTGACAGAATCTTGGTTGCAAGTGCAAAGTATAGCCAACAACCAACTGAAACAACTTTGCAACAAATTTGAAAATTGTTTGCTTATGTGTAAATAATATTCATCACACAACACACAATGGTTACCCGTTTTTTATTTAATTTCTTGTTTCTGTTTCTATGTAGAATGGTTACGTTTACGTTTACGTTCCATTTACGTTCCCTTTTTTCTCTGTGTACTCTACCATTGGAATGGTGAAGGAGAATTATCGTATCATTGGTACGTTTGATACATACGCACATAATTGGTTATTACAATCTTTCGGTCAGGATTGCAACCTAGATTCTCACACCACTTACGTATGTTGTGTAAGTTAGTTTTATACATGAGTGGCGGGGCTTACATTTTAAAGTCGTTTCCGAAAGATAGAATTTTTGAGAAACCTTTTCATCGCAATTTTTATTTTCTCGCAGAGTTTTTGCCAGAGATCTGCTGAGAGGCAGACGCCGGGGAAATATTTTTTCAGATCTTGTTTTGTTGGACAAATGTGACCCGGGGTTTGAACCGTGGCCCTGCGTCTAATAGGCCAACACACTACCTACTAGACCACGGTGACTTTCAAAACCCTGCTTAGTTTGTTTGACGCATAGTTTGATAGAAAAATGTCGCCCGCATAGTCTAGATCCTCCCGCTGATTACCGATCCTCCACACTATTGTGCGTTCTTATGACCAAAATAATGCTGGAAACAATGGGGACATTACTTAGCTATGCCCTTGAGCAGTTGTTGTTGTTATAACAGCTCTGCTCCGGTAGTGTCTCCCTTAGGAAAAACTTCCGGTTGAAAAAGCTTTCGCTGGGTTGACAATTCTTGGCCAATGGGTAATCGTTGAATGTTCCGGATCGTTGCGTCCTTTGGCTAAGTTTTTTATGCATGTAGGCTTCCCCGCAGTTAGGGCTTCCTAAACTATATTCTTCTTTTTGTTTTCATTTCGTCTGCTTTTTTGATTTTTATCTTCCTTGTATTGTGAATCTGTTTTTCTGATTTTCCGTTATTCATACTCTAATAAAATTAACAGTTACATTTTCAAGATGGCAAATGATAAATGAGTTTCACTTTTCGTGAAAATGCGCCAATTTGTAAGCGAACCACGAAATGCAATGCCAACACAGCATCCTTAAGAGTTGCACACGGGAAAAAGGGGCACTCACCAGCGGCTTTTGTTGCTACAAATAAACGATAACAACAACAACTACTAAAAAGAAATATTTCAAAAAGAAAGAAATTCTAAAATGGGTTTATAAAAGGAAAAACAGCAGCAGCAAAGAATAAAAGAATGAAATGGAAACGAAATGTTGAACATAAAAAATGGTCACTACTGAAGTGAAGTGAGTGGTATTTGGTGCTGGCGCTGGTGCTGGTGTTGGTTTTGATGGTCGGCATGTTGCCATTTGTTAGGAAAACTCGCTTTCTCTACAAAAGTTTTCATTTCATGGGGGGCATAAAATTTGTTGTTTTAAATTGCTTCTCAAAAAAAACACAGAAAAATTGTTTCAAGAATGTTGAATGTGGCATGTTTTATTCTGTCACTTACAAAACATACCTGCCCACCCGTACACACAGAGAGAATGCATTTTAAATACACGAAAGTAAACACGTCCGTGACTAGTCACGATGTTAAATTGAAAAATAACCACTTTTAAGTGAAACACCATGGAATGAACACTTGAAATGCTGCCAACTAAAAATCACAATCGAAAAGAGAGAACCTGCCACGTTGGAATCACATGCATAGTGTACTTTACATTCAGACTTTCAAACGTCTATACTTGCAGTATATGCCACAAGCAGTATTTTTAAGAACACGGCAGTATTCTTAAAGGAATATTCGATTCCTGGATGAGGCAATTTTACGGAAAATGGGACCACAATCCTTTTGCGCAGTGGAAGCCAATGTTTGGAAATGTATACTCAAGGAAAAGAAAGATAAAGAGAGGCAAAGATTTCTCTCTTTCCAAGTGGGTTTGATTAAATTGCAAGAAAACGAGACCAGTGGTTGGTAAACGCTCTTTTGGCAGGATACTGCAGACTCAGGGTACAGTAATCGGTCTATTTAGAAGATGCTGTGGACTCAGTAGGTAGTGTGTTCGCTTAGTAGACGTAAAGCCCGGGTTCGAGCGCCAGGCCAGACATCAAAACGAAATATGAAAAATATGAAAAATATTTCTTCGGCGACTGCCTCTCAGCAGATTTCTGGCAAAAACTCTGAGAGTAAATAAACCTGCCATGAAAAAGTTACTCAACGTCTGTCGTTCGGAGTCGACGTTAAACTGTAGGTCCCGCCACTCAAGTATAAAATTAAGGCACACAATATAAGTGGTGTGAGAAGCTAGGCCGTAAGGTTGTAATGGCCAATTATGTATGTATGTATGTATGTACATTTTTTGACGATGAAAATGTGTCTTCGGACGATATTATTGGTTCCTCTGCAGCATCTTGAAATTTGTCAGGGCAATAGGCTTGAAGAAGATATTGTAGGCTTACACTATAAAGTTTGAGGAGAGTACAATGGACTATATGGTCTTACTACTATGACACAATTTCACTGCGACAATAATAATAATAATGAAAGATTTGTTATCAATGAAGAGATAGAAGTCGCCGTAGTCTAGTCGGTAGGGTGTTGGCTTATTAGACGAGAGGCCACGGTTCCAATCCTGGGTCAGACATCTCAAACAAACCTTCTTCTCAGCAGTCTTTTGAAACAAAAACTCAGAGAGAAAATTAAATTGTTATAAAATGTTTCTCAAAAAACTGCCCTTCGGTTTCCACGTTTAACTGCACGTCCCGCCATTAACTTACACAAGATGGATGTGACGTGAGAAGCTAGGTTGCTGTCTTTACTAAAGGATTATAATGACCAATTAAATAAGAATCTGGGAATTAAGAAAGATTCTTCCTGGATTTCTAAACGATAACCAAATATCTACGACTAAAAGAAGGCATACCATGGTAGGTCAAAGTGTACATATTTTCATAGGTAGATTGGTAGTCAGAGAGAGAGTATGTGCATCGTAGGTAAAAGTGTACCTAACTCCATAGGTAGATCGGTATTCAGAGAGTGTCTGTGCAAGTTAGTAAGTTCATGAGCTGCACAATTACCCGTGATAAGTCTGAGGCCATGTACACACATTAGACTGACACTAAAATGCCTTGAGATTCGATCAACATAGTTGCTGCAGATGTCAACCAGTTTAGACCTGAAGTTAATCTCACTGACTACTATACTCATGAATAAAATTAACATACAAACAACATGGCTGGTGTAAGAAGCTAGGTTGTAATACTGACTAAAGGCTAGTAATGACAAATTAAGTAAACAAGTAGGCATTGAATATCACTGGCAAAAGTTTATTGAGTTAAACGCTGATTATATAGACAAAGAAAGACATTTTTTCCCATGTTTTCCTTTTTAGGTCATCATTGCTGTAGTTTTTTTTCGTGAATTAGATGTTGCTGAACTTTTAATTGGTACACCAAAGTTTGCTCTGGTGGTTAAGGTTGCTTTCATTCAAAACATTTTCTCAGCTGACTGCTGCACTAAAGTGGTCTCTTCTAGTATTTCGTTATTACACTATTTCGCCATTTCGCCATTTAACCATTGAACTATTGAGCTGTTTATTTGTTTATTTCGATTTCAAGTTCTTTCGTTTTTTTATTTTATTTTCACGTTAATGACTGAAGAGAAGAGAAAGGAAGGTAAGGGAAGGAGGGAGGAAGAGAGGCAGGGTACTAATGCTAATGATTTGCTTAAATGCTTAACTATTTAATTAACCTTGTTATATGTACGTTCTACCGAAAGTTACCAATGAAAAAGAAATAAATACAAAAGGAAAGAAAGACAGAACAAATTAAACTAGAAATTGTAACGAATTGAAAATGGAAAAATGAGAGTGAAAATGAAAACGAAATCGATTGAAATTGAAAATTAATTAAAAACAAGCGTTAAAAAACGTTTGTAAGGATTCACCGAAATTATCGTGGGGTACACAAAAAAATTGTGCTGCTGCTGCTGCTGCTACGGGTTTTTCTTTTTTGTTCGTTCTTGTTGCTGTTTCTTTTCTTTTTTTTTAATAAGAATACAAAATAAAATAAAGAAAATAGGAGAAAATAATTAAATTTCTTGTTTAAATTACAACTGGCTGTGGTGGCTTAATTTAACCAACTTTTTGAAAACATTTATACTTTTCCACCGAAAGAGAAATGGAAATTGAAAAGATTAGTTTCAGGTTTTTTAAGGGGAGGCCACTGGAAATTGCAAAAAGGTTAACAAGTAAAGAAGGATCAGAAAATTTTCTACAATTGGAAATAATTATGCTCTGCATAAAGTTTATTTGCAAAGTGGCTACTGTTTTAAGGCATCGGATTAATTAGGAGAATTGCACACTATTCGCAAGCCAAAGAAATACAAGAGAGAACCTACTATAGTCTTTAAAAACTTTAGTGTTTAGTGTTTAAAATATTAGCACGTAGATAGTAAATAAAATAATAACAAGTTTTAATTAAAATTCTTTATTATTCGCGTATAATTCTGTGTGCCACTGTTCACAACTTGATGTAAACAACAACAACTGCTTTTCCTTGTTACTCCTTTGTTTATACCCTTTGCATAAACAATAACAATTACTAGACAATTGTTCGACAGATATTTGTAACGGAGATCTTCAAACCACGATTATTCTCTTCAAACACACCGCGTCTTCAGACAAGACTGACGGAACTTCACTAACTCAGTTGCCTGGTTTGCCTTGCCTTTTATATGGCACAGTAAACAGTCTGATGAATGAATTTACTTTCTCGAAATCTCTATAAATGTAAACATAATTTTTTGCATGTAAACATCAATTCGGAGTCGACTTTAAACTGTAGGTCCCACCACTCATGTATAAAATTAACGCACACAACATGAGTGGTGTTGAGAAGCTAGGCCGTAATCCTGACTGAAGGGTTGTAATGGCCAATTATGTATGTATGTATGTAAACATCATTGTTTACATTTATTCTTGTAGTGTTATTCGTGTAATTTGTTTACATTTATACTTGTAGTGTTCTTTGTGTATTTTTATTAACTTGTTTACCATTTTTTTGTTGTGCTGGTGTTTGTTGTTATATTAAGCAGGAGGATAATTTGTAAACAGGTTTGTTTACTTGCATTGTTTTGTTTTTGTAGCTTTTGTTTATAATTTTAATGTTAAACGATATAAAATCAAAACACTAGTAACTAGATTTTCGTAACAGTATTTATAAGCAATTTTCTCCATGAAAAATAAAACGCTTTTGGGCAACGAACACTTCTAAGCCTACAATCAAAATTGATTTACTTTCAGCTTCCACATGAGATGATTAAAATTTTCCTACTCCGTTTAATCTTTAATGGCAACAGTTACTATGGTTAAGACAAACAGCTTTTCTATGTTATTTTTCCCTAATACACGATATCGATAGTAAGGCTTTAATTTCCAATTGTTGTTGGTGTTGAAATAAAATCCTCATGTTTACTCAAATATCATGTGCTAAGTGGTGTATGTATATGCCGGGAGACTTTTTTCTGTTGTTGTGGTTTCCTATGCTCTCTCACTGTCTCGCTCTCTCGTTCCTTGTCTATGAAAATCTCCCTTGAACAGAAGTTTTAAATGATATAAATCGAGAAGAGAGAGAAAGAGAGAGAGAGAGAGAGAGAGTGAGAGTGATATGTTTTTCCTAGGAAATCCTATAGGACAATAAACAATAAGTGCTGACTGATAAAGCGTCAAATATATCACACTTGTGTAGCCCTATAGCCGAAAATCCCTAAAGACAACAAAACGCACTTTTTTGTTTACACCTCCACTGTTGTTGTTTGTTTGTTTGTTTTTCTAAACGTTTGTTTATTTTTTCTTTATTTTTGTTATTGTAGTTGTAACTGATTTTAACACAAACAAACCTGAAACTGTAAAAAACAATTATAAACACCCACATGAATACAAACGTATACATATGCTGGAATCTGCGAGGGTGTTCAGAAAATGTTTCTAAGAAATGTCTGTCTCATACAAAGCCAAAATAGTGTCGTTCACGAGAAGAAGGAGACTTTCTAAATGGAAGTATATTCGTCTCTTAGGTGAGGTAATATCACAGAAATTACTGGACTGTAAACTAACATGGAAGGCTGATAGAGAGAGCATTTCGGGGAAGCTTAAGTACGCAATATTAATATTCAGAAGGCTTGCAGAGAAGTTATGGCGTTGTAACCCAAGAAATAGGCATTGGATATTAGATCAACTGTCACCATTAGTTAGGCACGCAAACCGAAATTTGGAAAACAGCTCAAATGGCGTTGGATAAGATAGAACGCATGGTATGCGTTGGTGTATTGGTAGCAATAAGAACCAGTCTGAACAATGTTGGAGACCAGGGTTAGGATAATAAGAGACAAGTCACTGAAGATCCATCAGAAGCTTCTTGACCTTAAATATCCTTAACTGCACCCCACGACTAAACTGTTCAAATGTTTTGCCACAAAACAATGCCATAAGAGTGAATGTAGCAATTGAGGGGCAGTACGGATAGGTCACGAACAGATAGTGGTCCAAAAGTGAAAGAATTAATTGCAAGTTCCCTCCTCTACCCTGCCTCTTTCTGTACTGCGTTATCTCGCCAATATTCGAAGCTTTCCACGCAAAGCCTTGGCAAAATTTTGGGTCCAGCTCTCGCATAGATACTATCATGGCGCCTAAAATTTCACTCCATCGTGCATATGTAAACTGTACACCTAGGTATTCTAACGAACCCAATAAACATCTCAAAGATGAAACGAAATTGAGGAAATAAAAGTTGTAAACTAAACTTTTACGCAACGTTTCCATTATTTTCTTATTATTATAGGGGCAATAAAGATGCCGCACATTGTCCCTGTACCAATTTATTAATTCTTTCATTAATTTATTTCACTAAAACGCTTCGGAGTATTTCATTATGCCACTGCTTCACTCACAGGAATTTTGTATCGTAAATAATGTCGTACCTCTATTATGGTGGCGATAATTTTTCATTTCCTGCATCGAGATAAACGAAATGATTTTCCGTACTGTTTATGTTCCATGGGGTATTGCACACATACATATGTACCTATGTACACCTTTAAGGATTATTGAATCATATTGTGGTGGGGGTAGGAACAGTAGTGGACAAATCAATGGAGGTGTTTTAAAATACATAAACATTTCTTGAATATTGTTAGGAAAATGAAAAATCTAGATACTGGTGTTTTGCTTTTACATCGTTTAACATTTAAAATAGTAAACAAAAGCTACAAAAACAAAACAATGCAAATAAACAAACCTGTTTACAAATTATCTTACTGCTTAATATAACAACAAACACCAGCACAAAACAATTGGTAAACAAGTAAACAAAAATATACCCACAGCACTACAATAATAAATGTAAACAATGATGTTTACACTTATAGAGATTTCGAGAAGGCAAAGTCAAGAACGCTCGCTTTCAAAAACAATCATTAGACTGTTTACTTTGCCATATAAAGGGCAATGAAAAGCAGGCGACGGAGTTAGTGAAGTTCAGTCAATCTTGTGTGAAGATGCCGTGTGTTTGAAGAGGATAATCGTGGTTTGAAGATCTCCGTTACAAAGATCTATCGAATAATTGCCTAGTAATTGTTATTGTTTATGCAAAGGGTATAAACAGAGGAATAACAAACAAAGCAATTGTTGTTGTTTACATCAAGTTATGAATAGCGGCACACAGAATTGTGCGAATTGCGGAGCAATACAAAAAAATAGTGCTTGTGTTTTAATTTTCACTGTATCGGCCATATTGATTCAATTGTTGTGGTAATTTTGTTAGTTTTCAAAGTTGTTTGTTATTATAACGTCTCTGTGTCGGAGAAATTTTTATTCTTCTACTCCTTGACTCACTCTCTTCTTCTCTCTGTCTCTCTCTCTGTGAGTTGCTTTCGTTGTTTTGCTTTGTAAGTCCTTTGAGCTTTGAGCATAACAAAACAAGAAACAAAACAAGATTTATGATATGTTTTCAATATGCATTCAATACGATTTCCTTTTGTATTCTTCTTTCTGCTTCTTTTTTAATGTATTCTTGTTGTTGTTGTTGTTGTCAGTTTTAACATATTGTCTTTGTAGTTGTTGTAATAGTTATTATTCCTGTTCTCATCTCATTCTGTAGGTGTAGTTGTAGGTGTTGTTTGTAGTTTTGTTTTATACTTTTTCAACATGTGAACGTAAAATATAAATTTCAAAGGGATTCTGTTACATTTACACACACACAAGCAGAAACTGCATACGTATCCACACATAAACTATAATGTTTCAATATGATAATATATGTATGTGTTTGCGTAAGTGTTAGAAGATAACTTAAGTATTAATGTGTTCCCATTTTCTTGCAAAACTCACACACTCTCGCACACGCACACTATCTATAGAATACACCCAAACCTTTTTCTACACGGTAGATACGTTCCAGTAGATACCGTGTAAAAAAAAAACGCGTAAAAAAAGACAAATATTATGTATGTATGTAAGTGTATAAACAAACTGAAAAGATATACATAGGATTGATGCTGCAGCCTACATATGCCTATAAAATTGAATAACTTTATAAAAACGCACAGATTTAGTTCAATAGTATACACAGAGTTTTTATTTTATTTCATTTTATGATTATAAAAAAATAAAGAAAAAACTTAAAAATTCTCTTCCATTTATAAAAATAAAATTAGTTATCAAACTAACAATTAGGAACGGAATTATTTTCAATAAAAATTTTTTTTATTTTATTCGGAGTCAGTTTCTGATAGCAAGCGCATTCTCTTTTGCTGGGGTGGCGCAATATCAGTCTCGTTAGTAGAAATACTTATTACTTCTACATCTTCAGAAGCTGCTTCTGGCGCTGATTTATTTCTTTTAACAGCAAATTCTGTTATAGTGCGTTGTGAGTGTGTGAGTTAAACGGGATTAAACGATTTTATCCGTATAAAAAGGAGCGAACAAAAAAAAAAAAAAGTAAATTTGTTAAAAAACCGTGTTATTTCAAATTCGCGTAAAAAACCGTGTAAAAACAGGTTTGGGTGTATCTATTGAAATAGAAAATAAGCTCAATATATGTAAATACATACATACATACATTTGTAAATACATACATACATACATATGTAAACATACATACAATTGAACTTCTACTACTATTGCATGAAGAGTTAAGTATTTTCAAAATATGTGTGAATAGTGTTGGAGGAAATAATAGCAACAAATACAATCAAAGAAAAAAGTCTACATGCACCGGTGTATCTACATACTCGTTAGGTTAGATTAGGTAAGAGGACGTGTACTTGTCAACTGCGACAAGTATAGTACCCGGAGGTCCAATTGACCCATTGTACAACGTCCTAGCTTCTCACACCACTCGTGCTGTGTGCGTTAATTTTATACATGAGTGGCGGGACCTACAGTTTAAATTCGACTCCGAACGACAGATTTTTTTGAGTAGCTTTTCATGGCAATTTTTACTCTCAGAGTTTTTGCCAGAAATTTGCTGAGAGGAAGTCGCCGAAGAAATATTTTCATATTTTCGTTTTGATGTCTGACCTGCGATTTGAACTCGGGTCTTTCGTCTAATAAGCCAACACACTACCTACTAGACCACGGCGACTTCTATGCATACTCGTTCATACAGTGAAAACAAAATCTACTTACTCCGGTATATGTAGACCGGTGTATGTATGTAGATATCCCAGTGTATATAGACTTTTTTCGTTGACTGTACGTTTTTATTACAAACATTTTAAAAGAAGAAGACCGTCAATGACTTCACTGTGAAATTCTTTCAAATAATAGAGGCAAGAGTCATAGAAAAGCAATGACAAGAAAGATGACAAGTATTTTTTGACTGAACTTTTCGAGACAAAGTTGATCGGAATAAAATCTAAATCATCATAGCACTATCAGAGCTGTTGAGAAATGCCAACCAGAAGTTATTTATAGGTAGACGACGGAATAGGTACTGTAGTTATAACAACCACAATCATATAGGAGACTAGAGATACAGACAGTGACTAGAGGAAGAAAGTTGGAAACAACTAATCCTTCTACTCTCAATACAACAGCGCAATACAATTTCTCAGGCAGTGTTTTTTTCTACCTGAAGATAGATGGCAATCCTATCTTTCTAGAACCTATTGTAATAGACTAATCACGTACTTAGTTAGAAAAACTTGGTTAATTAGAGTGAAACAAAGCAAAGAAAAAATCGGAAAGAGGAGAGCAAAGGGAAAAAAGAAAGCAAAAAGAGAGAAAAAAGGAAAAACAACTCGAATCTAAAAGGCTTATATCCTGAAAGGTACTCTAAGTCTTTCGCATCCTACGACGTTATGTCTTGAGCCGATTACGTGAGGACGAAAATCGGTTCATTCCATTTTAAACTCTACGAATATTTAAGGACGTCAACTCCATTCGGATATTCAGAGCCCTGTCAAAAATCAATTGAAATGAAATCTGTTCAGATACTTACCAGAACGGGCACCACTTTGGAAAAAATAAAATTTTCACTCTTTGGATAATGCGTTCTGAGTGGAAAAGCGAACGTTTAGGTTAAGCTAATCGAATCTTAATCTAAGGACGAAACTATCCATTTTTCTTTGTCGATTTGATACTCATTATGCGATTTCCGCTGGCCAGGCAACTTCTAGCGTTGCTAATGCAAAAGTTCCAGCTCTGAAGAGGAAGAAAGGAAAGTCGATCACTTAATATGTCACTGCCTAGCTCGTGCTTGAATGCATAAGAGAAAACTGGGAACCCCATTCTCAGGATAACGAACATTGCTTGATATAAAAGTGAGGTTGGATGGAGTTCTATAAGTTTACATCGTCCGTCTTTAATACAAAACCTGACAAAATTCCACCATGACTCTATGAATATAATTTTGCAGCCATAGTGTAATACGGAATGAAGACAAAATTTGTATACCTCGTTTTATTTGTAAAGCGGCAAATAAAATGTTTGAGAAAATAATGCAAATTTTTCTTGTGTTGCTATTATTTTTTCCTGCACTGTATGTATGTAAGTGTATATCGATGTGTGTTCTTTCTCTCTAAAGTATTGAGCAGTGTTTTGTGTAATGAATACAGATTTTGAAACATTATTTCAACACTTTATTTTAATATGCCAGAGAATCTGTATTCATTCATATATACATTAATATGTACATATGTATGTATGTATGGAGGAATGTATGAATGTATTGATTTTAGTTTAATGTCATCTTAAAGGTGTGTCATGTTGTGTTTTATTTTTAAATTTTAAAAACAGCAGAAAATGTTGTGTAAATACCTGTCTGTAAATAATTTAAGAATTTCAATTGATTTTAATAGAAATTTATTTGTTTTTCGCTCATTCTTTCCTTTTCTCTCTCTCTCTCTCTCTCTCTTTTTTTTTGTGCAATTTATTAAATAAAAATATTAGAAAAAAAATTGTTTGAAAATAAATAAATAAACAAGGTTTTGTTAGAAAAACTAAATTGTAAAAATTCGTTTTGGTTGGTAAAATAAAGCAAAATGAAAATGAAAATGGAAACGAAAAAAACCGATTTATTTTAAATATGAAACCATAAATTGTCCTTTGCATACTTTTAGGCAAGGAAGCCATTGTATTTGTGTATGTATGAGAGTGCATGAGTGTGTATGCGTAAGGTAAGGTACCTGCTACAAAATAGCAAAATAATGGAAAATAAAAAACAAATTTTCGAAAAACCAAAAAAACGAAAGAAAGAAAGAAAATCGAAACAAAACAATGATTTACTGCCTCACATTTATGAATGAAGAATACAATTTTACCTGTTTTAACGGACTAATATTTTGGTGGTACCCCAGTATGTGTAGAAATGGCATGCCACTAATACAAACCCAGTGAACAAGAAATAGTATTAAAGTGTACGTATTCGTTAGATTTCTGTGATATTTTGTCATACAAAAGTCATAAGAAAACTTACTTCCTGGATAGTCTAACGGAGCTATTATCATAAGATATTGGACCTATCACTTGAAGTATTACACTTTCAGTGTAAGTTTTAGCTTGATTTTTAGGTAGCCATTTTTTAATACTGATTTCCATCATGCTTTCGTTTCTTAGGCAATGCTACATAAATTATCACAACATGATATGACTGCTTCAAATCTCAGTCTATTGTAAGGCCCTTGTTTCTAATTAAACGATCTATATCTAAGACAGCTACAAAAAGGAATGTTAATTAATTATTGTTTTAACAGTTCCAGAGTATCAAAGGGGCATAACATATCCTTTCCCCTTACTTCTTACTATAGCCTCCAAGTTATGCTCTAGGAAGCAGCTTTTTTCCCATATGACATATAGTATACAGAGGTATGTCTTCTCCGAATATGTATTCTTTGGCTCCTATGCTGTTTCCATTCTATGTCCATCAGAGATTTCCCATGGTGTAACCAATCCATTCTTATTTCCAATCCAATCTTATTTCCTTTAAAGTAGTGAACTTGATGTGATCTTTGTTACATATTTGTCTACGTAGAATATGATACCACAACCAATTGCAATGCCTACGCCCATGTCGGAGATGGTGAACTATATACCAGTCTTGGACAGTTCATCGGTAATGCAATTTTCGACGAGGTCCTTATGACCTGGAACCAATACAAGAGTTATCTTGGAATGATTAGAAATTACCCACCATTTGTGGACGAGAACAGTAGCCAAAGAACTTGATCGAGTCCTTTTAAATTAAGAACTTTTCAGAGAAATGATGGGATTTTTCATTACAACAACAGCAAGTATGGAGCGAGCATTGAACTGCTTTCATTATGGCCATGATCTCTATTGTAGTTAGGCAAACTATACGGATGTCAGCTGGATTTCAGCATACTTTGTCCAGTAACAGATAACCTAATGGAAACCTCCTAACCGTCAAGACAACATAACTCTATTATGGTACAAAATAGACACTTTGTTCAGTCCTTTCCTCACGTTTTGAGTCTTCTATATAGTAACTAATCCCAGCCATGTGATTTTATCCTGATAAATCTATGTATATTGGAGGCATGCTTGTGATCCAGATAATCTTCTTTCTCATAATTCTCGAGGATTATTTTTAAAGAATTTTGTAAGGCAATTTGCCTCTCTTAGTCATCACTAAAACCACTTGGCTTGAGTAGGTCCCGCTACTCATGTATAGAATTAACGCACACAACATAAGGGGTGTGAGAAGCTAAGGTCGTAATCATGACTATGTAAGTATGTATGTATGTAAGAAGGATATCCCTTGTGGAAGCCACATACTTCGAACGGGCTTAATGGAAAGACGAAGGCAAGTCTAAATCAGACAGGGATTCACCATGAAATCTCTTCATCAAACTGTATACATGTGGCCATTAAATATTGTGCTGGGTTATCAGGGTGCAACATCAAGGAATAGATTATATTTTATAACCAATTTTTAGCTCTTTTTTGGATACCTGCAAACAATTTTCCATGTGCTACAAAGGCAGGGAACAACAAACAGAACACATATGACTGGCTAACTGGCTGACTGACTGACTGACTGAACATTCATAAAGCGATTCCATAAATATTTTTGGGGTTTCTATAAATTTGTTGTTGTTTAGAAGGAGAAGATCGAAGGAGAGGAGGGGAAAAATATTGGTTACCCTGTATTTGGGGTTTAAGCTTTTAGCTGTTGTTGTCGATGTTGTTGTTGATTCTAGGTTTTTAAACATTCGCATACAAAATATAGTATTTTGCATTGCATTTCTGGTGCATGAAAAACAAAAAGAAAACAATTGTTTTCTCATGTTGTAGTGTATTTTTGTTGTTGCTGTTGTTTTTAATTTCTTTTTAATGCCTTTTTTTCGTTTTTAACAGTTAGAATGAAAGAGAAAGGCAGAGAAACAGAGTCACGAACTAAAAGCTTAAGTGTATAAGTGTGTCTATGAGCCTTAATGTGTGTGTGTGTGTGTGTGTTGGATTGTAGCAACTTATGGTGGCCGTTAGTTTTAGTTGCTGCCGTTGCTGTTGCAGTAGCCATTGGCTTTAACACATGCTTTGTTCATTTCCTTTTGTTTATGTTTAACAATTTGCCATACACTCTCTCATACTCACACACATACACACACACAAAAACATTTAAACAAAAGCCTTACCAACACTGGCATGCTATTACTTTTAAAACCTACCATATACTCTTAGACCATCACACACTATATATATATACATACGTATATACATACATACATGTATGCATATACACTAACACATTTTGCAAATAATAAAATTTGAGTTTTTTGTTGTTGTTGGTTTTTGTTTGTTTTTTTTTTTTTTAATTGCTGAATGAAAAGAGTTTTACTTCTATTTTTTTAAAGGTACCAGTTTTTCTATTTTTGGTTGTTACAAAAACGCTTTTCAAGTCCAATATTTTTTTTCTTTTGTTCCTTTGCGAAAGGGTTAATAAAACACTCTGGTAGACATTAAAAAAAAAACATAACCTGACATCATATTTTCAAACGATCATTGTTAGATTTGTTAGATTTGTTTTTGTTTAGAAGATACACATATACACATGCATACATATGTACATTCATATTTACATATGTATTGTCATTCCGTTTGTGTCATAAAAATTTTTGAACATTAAAAATTTAATTCGAAAAAATTAAATTTTCGTTTCTATTTGAGTTTTAATGGCTGTGTCAGCAAATTAAACATGGATTTTTAATTCTATTTTTTCTTTATTTTTTTATTTATTTTTTTTTAATTTACATTTTATGTGGTGAGACTTTGTTCTTGAGATTTTTATTTTTCTTATTTTTGCATTTATTTTACACGCATCTTGAAGTACAAATAATTCTTTTTTTTATTTATTTTTCAAGATTCTTACACATTTGCCGTATTAGGCTGATAATAAAACATTAGAAAAATACTTAAGTACAGTGGGGGGATTAACGAAAAACTTTGTAAAGCAAAAGTTTGTCTTTACACACACATACAAACATACATAGATTGTTAAAGCTATTACAGGCAATTATAAAAATATCTAAGAAAGCTATCAGACACTAGGCTGACTGCAAGAATTGACAAAGGTGCCAGCCCAACAGTCAGTGGAACCACCCTGCCTATAAACCGATCATATATAGACCACCTTATTAGACATAAAGCCCGGGTTCGAGCCCCAGGCCAGACATCAAAACGAAATATGATAAAAATATATTTCTTCGGCCACTTCCTCTCAGCAGATTTCTGGCAAAAACTCTGAGAGTAAGTAAACCTGCCATGTCGCCATAGTCTAGTAGGTAGTGTGTTCGCTTATTAGACGTAAAGCCCGGGTTTAAGCCCCAAGTCAGGCATCAAAACGAAATATAAAAAAAAAATATTTCTTCGGCGACTTCCTGTCAGCAGATTTCTGGCAAAAACTCTGAGAGTAAGTAAACCTGCCATGAAAAAGTTTCTCAAACAAATCTGTCGTTCGGAGTCGACGTTAAACTGTAGGACCCGTCACTCAAATATAAAATTAAGGCACACAACATTAGTGGCGTGAGAAGCTAGGCCGAAATCCTGACTGAAGGGTTGTAATGACCAATTATGTATGTATGTATGTATGTAATCAAAGCAATAAGGACCTCTCCTATAGCAGAGAGTAGCCTCTTTCCTCTAGAGTTATGAAGGCTACAGGTCATGGTTAAAGGAAGATAAGTCCAACAAAAGACAAGCCTAACATGGGGTATGTGTCCAGTGACACCTTGACCTTATATCGTAGTTGACAGTTACCGCGCTAACTGTCCTCTGGATAGAACTAGCAAATGCTATGGTTTTAGTAAAGCTTCACAACGGAACTAAGTAATAAGAGTAAATGAAGCAATTTGGAGACTAAATACTCTTTTAAGAGACCTTTCTGTCTGATGCGTCAAGATGACTTAGTGCGAACGGAGCGGTTGTATTCGAGATCAGAGTAAAATATTCAGACTTTTTGTTGAAACTCGAGTATATATTTAAGTAAATATTATGCCATTGGAAGATGTAATCAAATCAGTCAGTCAGGACGATTTTCATTCGGTTCCCTGCTGAGTTATAAACCTGAGGCTATTAATGTGTTTATTGTTGGACTTGTGAGGCCTAAAGCGTGCCTGTTTGTTGCTTACAGCTGAATTAGCTACATTCGGAATATGTTTCGAAATCTTAATACAAGCGTGACTGAGTAATTTTAAGAAACCTGGGCTATTTGTTGGCAGGAAGGAAATTTAGATGCCAGATTGAAACGGTCAAGGACTCAATTCCTTATCAACCCATTACATATGTAAATATCAATCCTCGAATTGTATACTTGGAATGTTTTTTTACAATTATTTGAAACAGAAGTTGAATTGTTTTCACTTTTGTTAGCCACTGTCAGTTATTTGGAACCTTGAATTAAAAAACGTTAGCAAGCAAGTGTATTTTAGCATTTTTAATGTCAACATTGTTAATGTGTTTACACTGAATTACCTGTGCTTAATGTGACCAACCAACATCTTTTTCAAAGGACGTATTGGCAACAGTTTATTTACTTTGGTGGGTATTTACGCCTTCATTTGCTATTTAAAAAGCGAATAAAAAAACAGAAGAATAGTTGGTTACGTTAAGTGAAATAAGTAAACATAAGCACTAAGCATGTATTTACGTACGTGTTTGTGTGTTTGTATGAGAGTACATATACCAAAACAAATAAGTAAATAAAGTACATTAAAATGTTGAAAATTTTTATTTTGTTTTAGACTCTTGCACTCTCTCTCCCTCTCTCTCCCATTTCCTTTAGTCGCACTCTGTATGGCAATTTCTATTTGTTTTGCTACTTTGTTGTTGGTGGAGCTCAAATCAACATAAAAAGTTAAATTTTAATGTGAAAACTCACACACACACATACACACATGCATGTACTAAACAGTAGTAGTAGCAGTAGCAGTAGCAATAGCAGTAGTAGTAAGTATGTATGGGTAATAAAAACAAAAGGTAAATTATAATAACAAAAACAAAAAATTAGAAAAAAGAAAAACAAGAAGAAGAAGTAGTAGAAACAAAATAAACCAAACGAAATTGTTGAATGAACTTACGAGAGCATATTAAATGAAATCCAAATTAAGACAATACGATACACGAGTGCGAGTGCGAATACGACTACGACTGCGAGTACATAAATGTGTGTGCAGATGTGTTGTTTTATACTTTTTCTAGTCACTTTAATATTCTTCATTTTAACACACTAACACACATACAAACATAATGAAATACTCAAGTATATTTTAGTTTTTAAATGTCAATTATTTGTTTTTTTCCTCTCTCCCTCGCTCTCTCTCTCTCTCTTTATTGTTTTTTCTTTTTTGTTAGTTTTTCTACGAAATATTATGAAATGTCCTTGTACCTGTATCTGCTACAACAACAACAAAATTTTACAATATTTTTTAATGTTTTTTTCTTCTCATATTTTTATTATTTTTGTTTTTGTTGTTGTTGTTTTTATGGTTATGAAATATTAAATTTATTTTATAGGACCACTCTGTGCAGATATAAATTTTGAATTTATAAAATAAAAAAATTGGAAGAAAAACTTACTTAAACTGAAGGAAATTCTTCAAATCATTACCAGCAGAAGAGAACAAAAGTAATTTGAAGGGACAATGAAGGTAAAGTAAATATTAAGCTGGCATATCTTAACGTCGTTCTGTCAATAGTTTTCTGTTAAACACGCGGTTTTAGTATAATTTTCTAATTAAATTGCTTTTAAGGTAAAGTAGTTTTAGCTGAAGGTATGATTTGTAGAGTAAAGCAGAGTTTCTGACTGGATATGTAACCACAACTGATGAGCTTGTTCACTACGTCGTTACAAGTGTGGCAAAAAAAAACAGTCAAAGCAAGGGATTGACTTGAAACAAGCATGAGTTTTATTAGAAGTTTATTGTAATCAATTATAATTTAAGTGTGTGGAAGAACAAAAGTCCATGAGCCACACTCGTACGTTGCTCAAGATCTGGGGAAAACATTGCAGCTGTCTGCGGTATTTTGCAAGAGAACTCTCGTCCCTCACAAGAACTTGGCCTTTTGCAGACCACAACTTGGGGAATTTTGTGTCGTCACTTGGGCTTAAACCCGAAGAAAATATCACTGTTCCAGGAACTGGAAGTAAGCTGTTCTACACAACGACGCACACTGTCGCGAGCGTGGCCAAAAATGGTTAAAATCAATGTGGGAAATTCATTATTTTTTTAACTTTATCTTATAGAAAACACTTCTATTAGTTGATATATAAAATTTTTTTAAAAACTTTTGCGTAGTTTTTTAGTTATTGTATTTCAAAGTTAAGAATTCCCATGCAATATAGAAAATTTGTGCGAAAACTTGAAATTTGACATATTTTTATCATAGTTAAAATTCAAAAATTCTTTTGGTAATGACTAAATTATTTGTAATAGAATTGTAAGCCAGGCATGTAATTGTAATTTCAACGCTATAATTGTTTACAAATATTAATCATATGTGAAATATCGTTAGCCAAATTATAGGTCTTCAAAAAATTAAGATTTTCATACATTTATTAACTTCAGTAGTGAATTAAAAAAAAACACCCAATATCACTTTTGAAATTTTTTGATATTTTATTGCCACAAGTATGTACTTTAACATATATAAATTTCAGCTGCTTCTGACTGCTTTTGTGGGCGTTATAAATGTTTTTTAGTGTCGACATAATTGCAGATTCGTGATATTTTTGAGCAATGGATTCAGCTTAAGAAAAATAATACAACAATTCAAAGACTTCTAACAGATATACAGAAGGACAAACTAAAACTCATTCTTTTAAAAATTAGTAGTTATTGGAGTTGAGTACCTGGGTAGAGAATAAGCTATTTTGTAAAGATATATGTGATGTAAGTTTTTATATTTAAACATAAATAAATTCAATTAGGAACCAAGTACAAGTGTCATTTTACTTATATGTATAAATCTAAATATTTTAATATATATAAACAAATTTTAAATTGTTTAATAAAATATTGTTTAGTTAGTATTTCAGCTATGGTAAAAATTTATCCTTAAAATTTTCTAAGGATATACGGAATGTGAGAAAATTAAATTTTAATGAGTTAGTAAAATATTTAAATCATAATTTGTGATTCGAAAAAAGTATATATTAAATTTTTTTATGTCTTTTTGATATATACTTTTTTGAAAAAGGACATTTTTAAGGTAGGCGTATCCTTGCTCCAAATTCAACGAAATTTGGAGGAAGTGTTAAGCATGCTAAAACTAATAAGTGTACTAAATTTTATTAACATATCTTTTTTTTCGTCCAAGTTATAGCAATTTTTAATTTGAGGATATATGGGAAGGACACGAATCCTTTGACTTTAAATGACCAAATTTGAAGTACGATTATGTTTTAGCAATTAATATAGGTGTGCCAAATTTCATTACTCTACTATTACTCCTTCTATTTTTGGCCACTCGTTATATGAAATCGCGACAGTGTGCGACGTGTGTTCACTGAATAGGTTCTGCAGCAGTTAGCAAGTGACCCTAACTTTTTTTTTTTAATAATCTCTAATGAAGAGGCTCATTTCTGAATAAATAGGTATGTGAACAAACAAAATTGTCGAATTTTAAATGCTACGAATCCGTATGAAATTCAGGAGCTTCCAATGTAACCCAAAAAAAAGAAATCATTGTTGGGTGGGGACTTTGGGCTGACATATTAGGTTAGAGGACGTGTACTTGTCAACTGTGATAAGTACAGTACCCGGAGGTCGAATTGACCCATTGTACATTGTGGGCTGGCATGTTATATTTCATTGAAAAGGGGCTTGGTCAAGTCATCACCGGCGAGTATTTCTGATTATTAACTGAAATGAATAAACTGGACACATACTCTGAGAGTAAATAAAAAATTGCTATGAAAAGTTTTCTTAGAAATCTGTGGTTGGGCGTCGACTGTAGCTGCCGCCACTCTTGTATAATATAAACATACACAACACAAGTGGTGTGAGAAGGTGGGTTGTAATCCTGACTAAAGGGTTGTAATGACCAATTATGTATGTAAGTATGCATGTGGAAACCAACGATATCTGATTTCAACAATTCGACGCTACGTACCTTATAGCTTAGACCACATTGGATATTCCTCCCAAGTGATTTGAGGGCGTTTTCATTTCATGTGGAGGTCATATAATCTGGCCATCGAGATCGTGCGATTGTGGGGTTTTCTTAAGTCGTAGCTTGGTAATGTAGCTTCATCCATCCTAGCTAATATTATTCATGAGCCAGATTCATAGAAAAATTGACAATTCGAATGCACTTGACACAGAGAAGTCATGAACATTTAAACAATGTTGTAATCCATACTTAGGGCATCAATGAGTATTGCAAATGAATTCACAATTTCAATGATATCTCTCACATCCTTTGTTTCATTTTGATTTAATATAAAGCGCATAATGACAGATCCGATATATAATCCTGTGGGCTTCATACGTACATAGTCCTTCCATACCTTCCTTAACCCCTTAATACCAGTTTAAATATCACTGTAGAGAATGACTGTTCCTTAGCAGTTGTGTTTACTTGTGTAGCACAGAAGAATCTAGTGAAGGTTAGAGATATACACAAGTTGGAGTAGGCTTGTAGGATGATTATGTTGTCGATGCGGCCAAAGGATTGTTTAAAAAGCTTGTTAAGAAATGTTTCCTTGTTTCAACGATTACTTTTGGGGTTGTCCTTGTAGATAAGGCCATAAAATGCTTTACAAATGCTAAGACAATTTAATTGTTCTTTTCAATTTAATCAAGAAAATTTCCTCAAACGTTTTGAAAATCATATTTTCCTCTGTGGAAAATTTCTTTTTATTTATTTTTTTTGTATATTTTATGACTTCCAGATATTATCAAAGAATTATTTTCATGCCAAAACAGATTTGCAAAATAACAATAAAAAAAATTGTTTTCCTTTTTTTTTTAATTTTATTTTCAATTGTTTACGAAAAAAGAAAAAGGAAAAATAAATAAAATTAAAAAAATAGCCTCGAGTCTTATTTTAGAACAGCAGTAACAACAATAGCACAACAACAACTACAATAGAAATAAAACTCTTTCAACTGAGCTCAACTCAATTGTCAAATATACGTACGTACGAACGTCCAAATGTACATATATGAGTATGAGTATGAGTATGAGTATGTGATATTGTGTAGTAATGAGCGTTTTTATAAAATGTTGGATACGCTTTTTGAACATTTTTGCTTGCAGGTGACTCTACTCCATTCATAAAACAACTTTCAAGCCCTTTGGCTGGTTTTTTCTTTTTGCTTTGCAAAATTAAAAATTCAAATTACCATGCAAAGCAAAAGTAATCTCACACTATATACATATGTATGAGTATATGTGAGTACATAGCCATAACATACCCATACAATGGCATAAGAAGATTAAAAAAAAACACAAAAGAAATGAAATTAAATGTTTAAAAACAATAAAAATATGATTTTAATTTAACGAATTTGTTATGTAAACGGGGGTATAAAATAAATTGATTGACAATTACACCCACTGGTTGTATTCAGAACTTTCAAACCATGCCTTCAAATTATGTGCAAGGTTTATTCAAAAACTGGAGACAATTTTTATCTTTTTTTTTCAAAAATGTTTATCTGTATCTTCTAAATATATACGAGGGTGGTGTCAGAATTAGTTGACCAAACATATCGGTTGAGAAAGAAGTTAATATCTCAGAATTCTTCTTCTTGAGTTCTCTAGCCCTGGACAAAGACTGAGAAAGACATGTAACAGCCTCTGTAGAAGTTGGTATGCGGCATTCCAGGTACAGTGTGCCATTATTACTGTTTTGAGGTTACTAAGATGAAATTTAAACAGGTTTAAGGCATATATACATATATAAATATAAACATAATATAAATGTAAACATCGTTGTTTACATTTATTCTTGTAGTGTTTGTTGTTGTATTTTTGTTTACTTGTTTACCATTTTTTGTATGTATGTCTGGTGGTAGTAAAGGATAGTAAACAATGCCTCGCGATGAGGCAAATAGGATTTAACGATTGCTCTCGTCTAATAAGCTAACACACAACATACTAAACTACAGCGATTTCGCTGCGACCATAGGGGTTCTGGACTTAATACACAATCCTTATTCCAGCTTTACCCCCTAATAGGATTCCAAGATATTTGGCGATACAGTATGAGTTGCCCCTACGAGGTATCATTCTGTACAAATTCTGTCGTTGTTCTGTTGACTCACAAACCATATTTGTTATACGAGTGATAGAGGTCGTCTGAGTAACAGTCTTTGTACCACCGTCTTCTAAATATGTGTTAACAAGGAGTAATAAAAGTTTGATTAAAGAACACACGAAGCTTTTTGTTAATAGAATGCAAATCAATGTGGAAAACTAGACATAACAACACGTAATATCGTCTAAGCTTAATTTAAAAGAATTTAAAAAAATTTAACTCATAAACTTGGAATCCATTTCGATTATTCTAGGATTGTCTTCCTATGAAAAAACTTTTTTTGCTTTTCTCTGTTGGACGTGATATTTTATCACAGATTTTTTTCTTCTTTTTATACGATATTTTTTTGAAACGATTGACATTAGCAGTGCATTATAAAAATTGCATGAATATTTAAGCAACCTTAAAGAGGGACTACAGAGTAGTGATTGCAGAGCCAGCCAAGCTACCACATATCAGCAGACCCTGACCTTTAAAGCGGATGAGTCTCGAAAAGGTGTGAAGGAAAAAGCAAAAAAAAAACAACAACAACAAAAAGAGCAAACAAACAGAAGAAAAAGAAAATAAGCAGCATTAAAAACGTCAACTACTTTTGACATTAAAGTGGTAAACAAGTAATGCGAAAAGAACGAAGAAAAAACAACAAAAAACCGTGTGGAGGAAAATAAGCAGAACAGAAGAAGATATTACAAGAACAAAAACAGACAGATTTTATAAATATTTCATCATGGCAAAGCATTTAAAAAGCACTTTTATAGTGGAAATGCATATGCAATGGCTATAAAGGACGATGATGTATGCATGCATATGTGTCACTGATGTACTTATAGCCATGATTATATAAACTGGCACTTGAATTTTCCGTACGTTCTTTTTCAGCATGAAACGCTAAAGAAAATGGCAAATAAAATGAATTCTTTAACACTAAATTTCATCATAAGAAAGGCAAAGAGAGATAGAGAGAGAGAAAGAGAGAGAGAGAGAGAAAGAAATTTGTCAACGAAATAGAATGAATTTGTGCTTCGCAACAAACATCTTTAGGCAAGGAAAACATTTTCAAAACACTTGATATTCTTGAATACCGAGAGAGAGAATGAACATGAAGTGCCAACCCATTCATAGAAATACCCCCTACACATACACACATACATACAATGACACATACAAAATTCCGTTATTTACCTTTACAGTTACGTATACTATTCTGCTTCAAGCAAAGATGTTAGCAGTTGAAGTAGCATCATAGTGAGTGCGTGTTTAATAGACGAAATGAAGAAAAAAATTTGCTTGAAAATAAAGGCCAAGAATAAGAAAAATACTGTGTATAAAACAAGAAGAAGAAGAAGAAAAAGACAAGGATAAGGATAAGATTATATTTTTAACAGCTTAACTTTTCAGTAAATATACTCAAGAAATTCTACAATTTTTCAAGTGGCCCCTTAAGAAGAATGCTAAAAAGTTCACAGCATAAAACAGAAAACAAGTGCAATTAAATAAAAAGCTTTCCTCTCTCAATTTAAAACACACATACATAACCATATACAGATACATTCGTTTAATTGTCTCTATAACTCATTCACAATTAATTTGTTGTAACAATTTCTAACAATTCCCTCTCTCTCTACACGCCTAAAAACACACTCTAAAATCTCTTACTCTTACTCTCTTGTGCTCTATACTTCACTCTTAATCCCTTAAGAGCATGCAACACAAGTATATTAGATTTTTAAGTAAATGAGCATGTGATTTAAAATTGTTAAATTCATAAATTCATAAATACATGAATACATAAACACACACATATGGTACGCACATATGTATGTTCATGCTGAAAATGAAATGAAAATTTTGTGGTAAAATTCCCTTAAGGATGACAATAAAACAAAACAATACGATTTGACAGTTAAAATCATTCTCATAAAGAAATCATAACAACACACACACACACAAATTCACACAGATTGATCGCACTTACAAACATACATACGAATGTACATACATATCAACCATTTCATTCATGGGAAATACACCGAAAGAAATTCTGATTGCAAATATAATGAGGGCAACTTCCAAGCAAGTGTTCGGGTCAGAATCTTTCTGTAAAGTGGGAAGGTATACTCAACGATAGGGAACATGGAAATACATTCTGCTTAAGCCAGACTATGTGACATCAATGGAGCTTATTTCTCTCTCGTTGGTCCATCTGAAAAATTATTGTTTAGTGCGTATTTTAATCTGGATGGTCGGCTTTTTCGAAACAGACCGCGGAAGATAGGTTACTGGCAATTCAGATATATATGATCACATGATAGAAGCTTGTGTATTGGTTTTCATCGGATAATATTTTTACGTGGTGGATTCCAAGTCCTACGCCCAGCCCAAATTTTAAATCTCAAATTTAAAGACAGAGGCATGGACACTATTAAGCACTGATGTAGTAGCCTTGAAAGTATTCAAGAGAAAAGTCCTATGTAAGATCTTCGGTCCAGTGCGAGTTGGCGATAATTTTAGCATCCGATTCAACAGCGAGCTGTATGAGCTCCTCAACAACATGGACGTTGTGCAGCGTATTAACATCCAGCCGCTGCGCTGACTCGGCCATGTTGTTCGATTGGAGGAGGATGCTTCACCGAGACGGGTATTTAATGTGATGAACTGCGGAAGTCGGCGAAGAGGACGATCTTGTTTGCGTTAGAAGGACCAGATCGAGAAAGCCCTGTCATCGATTGATGTGACCCACTGGTGTAGGCGCGCAAGAAGCAGAGGCGCCTGGAAGGATGTGTCAAGCCAACCCGAAATCCGTTAATCGGGTTATTAATGGGTAGTTAAGTGAGTGAGTATGATCACATGACAACCGACTGCAAATAAAGGTTATGAACTGGATGGTATGTTGTTTGAACAAAATTATGCCACTTGCTACAGAATGCTGGTGATTTTGGACATATTGCATGAGAAGTTACCGGGAAAACTATTTCACGCTTTGAAGGTATCATTTGGCATCATTCCACTCGGCACCGTTAGAATGTCTTGTATGGCTGCGTCCTTAAAATCCAGCACTTCTCAAATTATCGCAGCTATGCCAACAGAATTGTGCACAACATCGGTTGAAAACTATCTCAGAAGGTTTGTCAGCTGCATTTCAGAATATTTTTCTTTCAAAAAATCCCACTTTTTCATTCACTTTTTCGTTTACAGTGTATTCACCGTTACAATGAAAACTATTGTCCAACATTTGCAGGAGAAATGAGAGTTTAGAGCGGAAATAGGAAATAGAATGACTGTCACACATTCAAATCAAATAATCACCAACACCAACACCAACACCAGCACCAGCACCAACATCATTATTAATGCACATGCCATCAGCTTTAGACAGCTAAAATGGCAACAACAACAACAGCAGCAGCAACACCAATAACGGTAAGCAATATTCAGGGATGATAACATCGTTTTCAGGGATATCAAGCATTTTATTTAATGCGTATAAGTCTACGGAAGAAGGCTTAGTGTAAGAGAGTAAGACAGATAGAGAGAGAGAGAGAAAGAGAAAATGAGCCATAGAAGGTAAGCGAATATTAAAGAAAGTATAATTGATGTGTGTGCGTGTATGTGTGTTTGTGCATTTGAGTTGTGGACGAAATCCTGTCATTGTTAAACTCTTAACAGTTACTTCCACTACACAATCCCACATTAGGAAATTATATTCATTTGTGTTAGTTTTGAATGTAGTAGCTGTAGGTGTTGATGTAGGTGTAAGCGTGGGTATGGGTGTAAGAGTTTCAATTGTTTGTATTTAATTAAACTGCAAACAATTGTTCTTATTTGTGATTGAAATACGAATATTTCTTATTGCAGTTGCAGTCAATATTCATAAATTTTATTATCTTCAGCTCAACTCAAATGTTTTCATTTAACAGACTACAGGGCTTCCTTGATTTGTCCTTCCAACGCAAACAAGGTCGTCCTTGTCGTCGACTTCCGCAGATCCACTCATCAACTACCCATCTCGCCGGAGCATCGTTCTGAAATCGAACGACATGGCCGGGCTGATGCAGAATGTCTATGTCGTTTAGGAACTCATACAGCACACAATTGGATCGGATGCGGAAATCATCGCCAACTCGCACTGGATCGAAGATCTTCCGTAGGACTTTCCTCTTGAATACTATCAAGATTTAATCGAATTTATTTAGTTCTTTGAAATTTCAAGAGTTGTGTTTTAGAATAAAATAAAAATAAATTACTGGCCATTACACTTTCATTTCCCCTTTACATGGCCACTATGTGTGTGTGTATGTGTCTGTCCTATTTACAATTGTAATAACAATGAAACAAATATGAAATTTGTAAAAAGTACACATACATATGTATATACATATACATACATGTTAGCATTGTATATATGTATGTGTACATGTGTACTCATATGTTTTTGTGTTAAAAAGGATACCAGATTTTCATTTAATTTCCTTGTTGGAATACACAATATTTCGTAAAAAAAAAATGAAAAAAAACAACAGAAACCGAATAAATGGATGAAATAAATATGTTGTTGTTATTGTTGCCATTGTTGTTGTTATTAAAAAAGAAAAGAAAAAAAAAACAGAGAAAAATATTTAATAATGTTGCTTTGTTTGTAGATATATTTCTTATTTGTTACAAGGAAATTATCTTAATAACACATTCATTTTTGTTGTTGTTGTTGTTTCTTTTTATGTTTTTTATGTTTTTTATGTTGTTTTATTTTATTTGTTTAATATTTATTTTTATTTTCATTTTTTTTTATCATCATCAACCATTATCATTATCAATCACAAATTCAATTAAACTGTTATCATGCCACATATCAGTGTCGCATATGGCATATTTTATAAATAAAATCCGTATTGTTGTTGCAATTTTTATGAAATACATGAGAGCCGACTGTAAATGAAAAGATTTCCATTACAATATTGCATAGAGTAGGGAGTAGGGTAGGGTAATTTTTAAATAAAAAATTTATTTAAACAACCAAGAACAGCCATTTCAGTTGGTGAATAGCTTTCGTTTATCAAAATATACAAAACTTCAATTAATTTTGATCAAAACTGCTGCTCTATTTGCTAGCATTGACAAGCTGGTCATACATATATGCTCCTTCAATTCCTTAAAGAATATCATGCTTCAAATGACTCCAGTCTCTGCTGATCTTCTCAACTTCTCCAACGATCTGTAAGCAAGCCTTCTTCTTTGTTGGTGGCATTGTGAATTTCGTTTGGGCATCCCTTTTCCACAAATCCGTCAATCTGTTTTATTTGCTTGACACGCATCGTAGGGTATTTATGTTTCCATAAACATACAGATTATTATCCGGAGTCTGGAATACATATTTTTGTAACTACAACAACAGCTGACTAAATAGCAACAAAGCTAGGATACTTACTTACTACTTAACAACTCGATTAACGGATTTCGCCCTGCTGTAACACATTCTTCCAGGCGGCTCTTCTTTTTGTGCGCCAACGCCAGTTGGTCATACCAATCAGTGACTGGGCTTACTCGATTTGGTCCTTCCAACGCAAACAAGGTCGTCCTCTTTGACGACTTCTGCAGATCCCTGCATCAAATACCCGTCTCGCCGGAGCATCCTCTTCCATTCGAACGACATGGCCGAGCCAGAGCAGCCTGTGGATGTTAATACTCTGCACAGCGTCTATGTCGTTGAGGAGCTCATACAGCTTACTGTTGGACCGGATGCAGAAATCATCGCCAACCTGCACTGGATTGAAGATCTTACGTATTACTTTTCTCTCGAATACTATAAAGGCTGCTGCACTAGTGCGTGATAGGGTCCATGCCTGTGCGCCATAAAGAAGCACGAGGAGGATAAGCGTCTTGTAAAGGCTTTGATGATCACTTATCAGTACAAGAGGGTAGCCCTACTGTCTAGTAGGGCAGTGTGTTAGCACGATTAGAATCGAGCTTGAGGTTGAAATCCCAGCTCAGGCATCTCAAACAAATCGAAATACAAAAAAAAGTTTCTTTAGTGACTTACTCTCTGCAATCTTCTGTCGCTCGGAGTCGAAATTAAACTGTAGATGCTGCACATTATGGGTGGTGGGAGAAGCTAGATTGTAATACTGACTGAAGGTCTGTAATGACCAATAAAGTAAGTAAACTGTAGTCAAAGATAAGAGAACAATTTTGCAAGTAAATTCCTGTACTGATGCTAATTCTTCTTTGAGAGCAAAACTACTGCCATAAAGATAGCTAAGTTCGACGTAAAGGAATATAATTTTTTTTATTTATTTTCGTACCTTCGAGAAGGCTGTTTAAACTTTAGCTTATGCCCCTTGACGTTAATGTAACTTTCTTGTTCATGATGTATTACAAATTCAATTAAAACGTACGGATTATTGCATTGAGTGCTATTCAGCTAACAACTGCTGTAATTACATTGCGTATATGTATGTATTGGGTGTGTGTATGGAAATGGCATTTATTGTGCGTTTGTGTAATAAAAATAATAAAAAAAGAAGGTAGAAACACTGGTTCGTTGGTTGGTTGGCAGGCAAAGCTGTTCATGTATCCTGAATGAGAGAAATTGATGGATTTTATAGACTTTGGCAAGGACAACGCTGTTATTTTTATTGATAAAAGTTTAACGAATATTTTTTTCATACAATTTATGCATGTAAATATGGGAGTGTATATGTATGCATGTATTTTAAATGAAAAAACAAAAAATATTTATTTGCCTGTGTATTTATGTTCAGGTATTTTCATTAAAAATAACTACTTGGGAAGAAAGAAAAAATAAAAATGAAAATAAAAATGAAAAGAATGAATGAATGAATAAACCGAAGGCATACATACATATATGAATAGATGAATAAAAGAATGAATGAATGAATGAATAGATTAATGCAATATTTTTTACATTAATAAAGCAATCAACCAAACACACATACTGTATGCTAAACGTAAATGTGGAGAATATAGAGGCCATGGAATTATAACATTATTGTGGCAAATGAAAGAAAAAAAAAACCGACGTTATTAAATGAAAAATTATTATTAAATTATAAATGATATTAAGTTATTGGCTTTATTATTAGCCAATAACAGTTGGTTGGTTGTTGGTACTTTCTAGTTCTCTTTTTTCTGCTTGGTTTACATTCTACATTTGAATACAATATTTTTATAAAAAATCATGGCAACCATTGCAAGATACCCACTCTCTATTATATGAAAGAGGAATGTAAAGTTTTTTTTTTTTGCTTTTTTGGTGCGAAGACCTTTAAGGATATTTTTTTCAATTTCCCTGTAATTTTTATGCTGCACGTTTTCATACAATTCCTGGCTTTGATAGAGCGAAAAAAAGGCACTCAAAACTGACTTACAAAGAAACAAAATAAATTCTTTCAAAATAAATATATTTTTTTTGATTGCCAACGTATTGTTGTTCGTATTGCTATTACAAATCGATAGTCAGACTTGTAATAGCAGGGCATTAAAACGGATTCTTCAACTTCTGTTACAGTAAAAATGGCTTTATTTTTATCAAATGTAGTCAAATTGTGTGTGTGCGTGTGCGCTGGTATTCAAATACAATATTTTTTGCTCCAATGTTGCCATTTCAATTGAAAACAATTGCTTTTGAAAGTTCTTTTGAAACCTTTTAACAGCTGCAAAACCTTATTTTTTTAATTGAAATTACTTTTCCCGTGAATTAACAAAACAAAATTTTATATTTTTATTTAATTTTTTTAAATCCCTTTAAAGACATTTCATTTGAATGCTTTTTTAATCGCCTGCTAAAAGTCAAATTTATTTAAAAAAGTTTTTTTTTGTTTTTGTTGTTATTTTATTGGTAATAATTTCCATTTGTTATAAATAATATTGTATATTCAATATGCATAATTTATTTACAATATTTATATATTTAATCAGTAATCAATACGTTTTAATAACTTATCTGGGGGGAGGTTAATTTAAAATCAAATAAATTAAGTAATAAACCATCATATTAAGAATATTCATTTCATATCATTTTAATCCATTTGAAATGCAACTGAAAAGTTCAAATAAATTACACCAATACCCCGATTTGCGTCGCTTCAGTTTGCGTCGCTTCGAAGTTGCGTCTTTTTTTAAGTTTCTGGAATTTCAATGTTGCGTCGTTTTTGTTTCAGTTTGCGTCGCATGGCTTCGAAGTTGCGTCGTAAATGCTTCGATTGGCGTCGTTGATATGAAAATGTTTTTACAAAGCTAAAGCAGAAAAAGGGGATTTCCCGTTTAGTAGAAAGCAAATTTGCAGGTGTGCGTTGTTTTACATGTTATTAGTTTCGAATTATATGTCGTGGAGTGAAGTTCAGTCTGAAAGTTGAAATTGAAAATTCTGCTTCAGTTTGCGTCGTTTCGGTTTGCGTCACATTTTTTCAGTCCCAATTAGCGACGCAAACCGGGGTATTGGTGTAATCATAATCAGTAATACGAGGGTGGTCACAGTTTCATAGTGCAATATATTAATTTGAAATCCTCAATTCTATTAAGAGAATGACTGATTGCATCAAATGGAAGGCTACATACTGGAATCTGCGAGGGATAACAAGATAGAAATGATCTTTGAAGGCCTTATACACCCAAAAGGCGTAATATTAGGGTGAAGTGTAGTTCAATCATTTCAATTGAAGGGTCTCAGTGTAGATCAAGATTTATATTCTGAGGTATTCTGTTTTATTTACGACAATAGAATTTAAATGTTGAATGATATGTATTTACCTGCCGTTAAGAAGAACATCGTAGAAGTTGTCGTAGTCTAGTAGTGTGGCCGTGGTTCAAATCCCAGGTCAGACATCTCCAGCAAACGAAATAAGACAAAATATTTCTGCGGCGTCTTCCTTTCAGCAGATATCTGGCAAAAACTCAGAGAGTAAATAAAAAACCAATTACTAGACAATTATTCGACAGATCTTTGTAACGGAGATTTTAAAACCACGATTACTCTCTTCAAATGCATCGCGTCTTCACACAAGGCTGACTGAACTTCACTAAATAAATCGCCTGCTTTGCCTTGCCTTTTATATGGCAAAGTAAACAGTGTGATGTACGTTCTAGAAGGCGAATGCTCATGACTTTTGTTTACGTTTATTCTTGTAGCGTTTGTTGTTCTATTTTTGTTTACTTGCTTATCATTCGTTTTAAGCTGGTTTTTGTTTTTATATTAAGCAGTACGATAATTTGTCAACAGGTTTGTTTACTTGCATTGTTTTATTTTTGTAGCTTTTGGAAGGGACTTTTCAAACTCTCCTATGACTTCTGATAGGATTTACTTCGGGGCCGGTATAGTTTCCTACAGGGAATGTTTAATCTCGCGATTAAATATTGAATTGTAGCATTGTTGTGAGCCTCACAACTGTCCAAAATGGGTTGTTACTCATCAAGATGGAACTTTACAAGCAGATGGCTTTAATCCTCCACTAAATGTAAGTCTTTATAGTAAAATTCCAGTTCCATGCTCATGTGAGGTGGTTTCTGGAAATCTTATGCTTAAGACATCTGCTCAATGATGATTATTTGACAACTACTGTGGAACAATTTGTTCGCCTACTGGTAATTTTGATTGCGGCAATTAAGACTTCATGTCATGCTTGCACTTGCATTTGCCAATGCTTTTTGGCCTTTTTGGAAGTGAAGCTTTTAATATTGTTGTGAATATTTTCTTATTAATAATGTTCATTTAAAATTTATTATTTTCAGGTGTTTGTTAGAAGCAATAATTTTGCTTGTGTTTAATCATCTGTGAGTTATTTGAAGTGCTTAAAGATCTTAAGTCCTTAAGACAGTTTCATTCAGTTTGTGTTGTTGTACTTTTGTTGTATGTACAGTTGGAATAAGGAAAATAAAGTCTTGCTGTAACAACAACAATTGAAGTTAAGTCTTCTCAAAGAAAGTCCTTTAAATACGAGTAGATTTTAAATAAAATGGTCAGTAAATTTAAAACAAAAAATTATTATGAGGTGTGGTTTGATAGAATGGTTTGATGGATTGATTAGAAACTGAAGAAATTTAATTTCAAATAATATCCTCCTCTCTTTTGCTAGCTTTCTATTGTTTCCTATTCAAACCTAGTCCATTTGATGGTCTTGTCTTTGTTGTTCTTGTGTTATATTTTCTGCTGTCCAACTGTCTATCTGGTTTATTGTTTATGTTGTTGTTGTTATTTTTGATTTATTTAATTTAATAAAATTGCATCAATTTGCATCAATTTTTCATTTTATTTTTGGGAAAACATTCATTTCTGTGTTTGCCATACACACTGGACACCGAGGGGTTCATTAGGCAAATGACCAGCAAATGAAATCAACTATAAAGACTGGCTGGCTAGCTGGCAGACTGGCCTGACTGTAAATGTTTCATGAATATTTCATTTGATGGAAACCGAAATTATTTATTCATTTACATATACATACACACAACACGACACACAGCTGCAATAGCTGTTAAACCATTCATGCTCTCCTCTTAACATTTTCAAAGTAATTTGAATGTTGTTAGATTCCAGGATAATGTGCAAATTTGGTTTTCAAAAGAAAAGGTATTCATCCTTAAATCCTTTTTTTTTGTACAAATTAAAAAGAAAAGAAGAAACATTTTAAAATTTGTTTTATTATTTGAAGTGTTGGCTCCTTGCTAGTATATATGTAAGTACACCGGAGTGTAAAATTATAGTATCTTTGGGAAATTTATTAGAACTTATGATGTATTTTTGGGCATAAATAAATTAAAGGAGGATTGTGTGCTGCTGGCAGCGCCAAGACTATTATTCACGTAATCTAAATGTCTCTTTTGAGTTGGAGAAAAGAGGTCTATTACTCGTAGCAAGTGGTATGTGAGGTTGTCGACCTGAGGCTTCATTACAAACTCGATATCAACTCTTGTGGTTTTCTAACTGAGGTCTTTGTAGTACGTAAGGCTTTAAAATTCACAGTCGATTTGTCTTCTTCTGGTGCAGAATTTTACTTAATTTTTGTTAAGGTCTTAAGAAGTCTTGAGTACACTTTGATCGGTATGATGCCAGTACAACTCTTTTGTGACAACCCTTGTAAACATATCATTTTAATCTCGAATTTTAACACTTTTTTAAATTCATGCTATTATTCTTGCCGCAACTATTTTCATTTCGATGTACTGGAATCGAAACCGACAAACAAAGGAAATAATTTAAACAGACAACAACTGTCACAGTGTCATACTTGAGATGACATTTTACAACAATAACAACAACAACAAAAAAACATAAAACATAACAAGAAAAATTAAACAAAAAATGGCAGTCTAAAGTACTTGAACAATTACAAGCTACAGTTGAGGAAAAAAATAGAAAACAAATATACCGGAAGCTTGTTAGCCATCCACCCAAAACTTTGAGTTAACAACGAGTTTAAGATAATTGAATAGGGAAAATATATTCAGAGCAGCTGTATATGTATGAGACCCAGTAAGAGCACAGAGTTCCTATTTCTATTAACACAGTAAAGACCAACATTTCGATAAAAGAAGTTCTATTGCTACGTATTAAAATTGGCTGCTCTAACCTTAACCAAGACATCAAGAGGAGATTGGTAGAAGTGAAAACAATAAGAGCAGGGCTCTATTGCTCTGTGTTTTCACTAGGAACTATGACCAACAAGAATAGAAATAGGTTGGGACTAGCTTACGGCAGAAAGAAAGGATTCCATACTAGTCTGAAAGCCACCACGTGAAAGGTTATTGGGCTCAATAGAACATTTTGAAGCTAATTTGTGGTGTGTGTGCTTAGATCGCGCCTAATATTTGGGCTGTGTTACAAGGTGGCAAAATATTCAAACGAGTTCCACATACATACATACATAATTGGTTATTAAAATCCTTCAGTCAGGATTACAGCTTAGCTTCTCACACCACTTATGTTGTGGGTGTTAATTTTATACGTGAGTGGCGGGACTTGCAGTATAAAGACGACTCCGAACGATAGATTTTTGAGAAACTTTATTATGACAATTTTATTTACCCCCCACAGCCTTTGCCAGTAGACTGCAGAGAAGAAGTCACCGAAGAAATATTTTTTCATATTTCTTTTTATTGGAGATGGGTTTGAACCGTGGCCTCACGTCTAATAAACCAACACACTACCTACTAGACTACGGCGACTAGAACATGTTGAAGTTAATTTCTGTCGTGCTGTAAGATGAAAAAATTTTGAAACGAGTTCTAGATTAGTCTTAGTGGAGGTTGCCTTGAAGTAATCAAGGCTCTGGAAAAACTGAAACAAGGGTTAATATGCAGTAGCCGATTGAATATCAAACTGCGTGCAATGAATTGCAGCCAATTACTTCAGGAAGTACCTGCACAGATTTGGACATGATACTTCCTTTATACGCCCAAACTGTGTAGATGAAGAGAAATATGCGGAGCATATTCTAACATGCTGCCCCAGATTTAAATGGCCCGGGGAAACCAGTTTTGTACCAAATCGGATTATGGAAGAGGTGTTGAATTCTAGGTTTCTATGGAGCCAATACAGCAAGTTATGCTGGAACTATGAACGTTGGAGGAACGAAGGCGAAATTTAATGTAGTCGGATAAAGCTTTAAAGCTCACCAGCCATCCGCGAAGTAATACCTTACGGCAGTCCGACGTGGCGAGAGTGGTTGAAGAATATAAGGGGGGTGTACTCTTTTCTTGAACCAAAAGTGTCTTTCGAAGATTTCCACCTCCGGTGTTTTAATGGGTAGAAGACGGGAACGGGAGAAGTATTCCTGTCCAATTGTTATGTTCCTGTCTGAAAGTTTTATTTCTTTAAATAGGCCTTTGTTATATAGGCCTTACAGTTCTATAATGTACTGGGAGCTTATGTTTTGTTTCAATAAAGGATTGATTGATCTGTCGGGCCTTTAAAAGACACAAAGAAAACAGAACATAAAACAAAATCAATTAAATTTCTTTGATTGTGTTCTTTTTTTGTTGTTTTTGTAATACCTTAAGTTGATTTCCTTTAACAGAAGCTGAAATTCCTGAAGCATAACGAACCGAAGCATGCTTGCATATACACAAACAAGTCAAAGTTTAGTTGTCAGTGACAGTGTGAGGATGTATGCATGTATGTATGTGTTTTTCGGTAAACAAACAACTAAAATAAATGATGCTTTTGTGTGTGTGTGTGTGTGTGCGTGAGTGTATGTGTATTTGCTTAAGCTTAAAGTGATTAGTCAAAACACATACTCAATGTAAATAATTGCTTTTGTTCTCTTCCATTATATTCTACTATTCTAGTCTACTATTCTACACTTCTAATCTATTCTATTCTACTCTGTTTTGTTTTTTCATTCTCTTCCATTGTTTTATATTCTATACTATACGTTCTCACTTCCTCTCTTTATTCTCTCTCTCTCTCTCTCTCTCTTATGTTATTATAATATATACATACACACGTATGTACATACATACTTTATAGCAAGTGATTGAGTGTGTTGCGGGACTCTGTGTGAGTGTGTGTCATTTTATTTATTTATACAAAATACTATAAATAATTGTCATTGTTTGCATATCTATTCACTCGTGTATATATCTTGTATACATTAAGTGTTTGTATATATATATACGTGTGTGACTGTGCGTGTTTATGCAAGCGAGCAAGCAAGCAAGCAAATACGTGTGTGTATTTGTATGCGAGAGTGATATTCAATGAATACTAAACAAATAATACCCAAAGTGTTGAATTTAGCAGAGAGAGAAAGAGAAAAAAGTCTCTAATTTTGTGATTTGTTTTTACATTTGTGTGCGTGTTTCTATTTACAAATTTTGATGTGATTTAAATACAACAATAACAACAAACAAAAACAACAACAACAGTAACGGCAAATTACATTGTCTGTCTGTCCTGTTATGCTTAAATTTTATTTTTTTCCTAAACATGTACATGTACACACATCGTAAATGCATGAGTGTTTGTGTGAGTGTAAGAATATTTAGAATTTGTTACTCTTCTCTCCATAAATAATTAATCATTCTCTACATCGATTTAATTGACAAAGACAAGCTGTGTGTGTGTGTGCACTCTCTATCTCTCTCTTTAATGTAAAATGTAAAATTTCTGTCACTTGTAATTTTTGGAAAATATTTTAAAATGCAACAAAACAAAAAGAACAACAACAAATATTTTAAATTTTCGGTTTCTTTTTAATTCTTTCCACAAACACTCACACTCACACATTCATTAGTAAATATTTAATGAACCGTAGTTTTATAAATAAAAATTTTTTTGTTTAAAACGATAATTTCCAATTGACTGAATTAAAATGAAGTCTGCTTTGCATACAACTCAATTAAAAATAATTTTTTTTAATAAAAATTTTAAATAATTTTCGATAAAATTTTGTTTATTTTCGTAGAGAAGAAAGTTGGATTCGATTAATTTTTTTTTGCATCTGGTGAATCATTTCATGGTTTTAAAACCCTCTGCTTGGCAAGGCTGTCAGCTTATCTTTCTTCTAAAATATCATTAATTCGTTAAACGGTGTGCCACATACGGATGTGGATCAGAGATCAGCAATAAATTGTTTTTTCGCTACTCATAAGAACTCATGAAATTTTGAATATAAGTGAGTCAACAATATTGAAAATTAACAATGTACTCTGATTCATTCATATTCACAACGTTGGTTTGCAAGTAAAGATTGCAATGAGTATGCGTGTACGACATTGACATCAAACTCATACCATTGGATTCATACGTCTACTCAATTAGACTCAAGTGACTCGAATCATTCAAAAATATACATACGAGCATACGTGTTGTTAAGTATGAATATGATGAGTACACTTGAAATTTTGAATATGAGTAGAGGTTCCATATTATTAAAAGAAGTATGAATGAGTATAAGTATCAGAAATTATGAATATGATTCGATTCTACTCATCTTTTTGAATACTTATTACTGATCTCTGATATGAATCGCTCAGAATCAGTTAAAATTTACCACCAAAGGTGGTAATGCAAATGTGGCCATTTTTCCAGCATTAATTGAACAAGAAAGCATAATTGGCAAGATTATGTAGAAATTTCTTGGAAGTCCTGGGGTTGCAACTCAAGAATTATGCACCGCATAACGGTGTATATGCAGAAGATCATTATTGGTCCATGGAACAATCATATGGGCAGATAGAAGAAATCTGAAAGTAGCTTAAATGCAGTTATGCAACAGAGACTAGCGTGTGTTGGCATAACCTGTCCTACAGCGGCGCTGGCTCTGTAATATTTAAGACCACTGCTTATGGCAGTGAAGACCAAAGATTTACATCTACAGTTAGGTTCATGGCAGACAAGTTTAACATGAAATTCGGTAGGGTTTCAGGGTTCAGGTTCCCTGCTTCGCAACGACACATAGCAACAAAAATGAATGAAATAATCTAGAAGCTGTATATCATTATAAAAGAAAGATGATCTTGTGACGAAGTGACCGTAGTTTAGTAGGTAGCTGGTGAGGCCACGGTTCAAACCCCAGCTCAGACATCTCCAGCAAATGAAATAAGAAAAATATTTCTTCAGCGATTGCTTCTCAGCAGATTTCCGGCAAAAACTCTGAAAGTAAATAAGATCGCCATGAAACTTACTTACTTAATTGGCCATTAACAACTCAATTAACGGATTTCGGCTTGTCTTAACAGGCGCCTATGCTTCTTGCGGGCCTAAGCCAGTTGGTCACACCAATCGATGACAGGGCTTCCTCGATTAGATCCTTCCAATACAAACAAGGTCGTCCTCTTCGCCGGCTATCCCCGCGTCAAATACCCGTTTCGCCGGAGTATCCTACTCCCAACCGCTGTCATTCGAAGTCGACTTTAAACTGTAGATCTTGCCATTCATGTTTAAAATTCACATTCGCAGCATGGGTGGTGGGAGAAGCTAGGTTGTAATCCTGACTAAAGGGTTGTAATGAGCAATTTGCGGTATACAGATGGGTCAAGAATGGATTTTGGAACAGGAAGTGGAGGTGCAGCCAATTGGGGAGACTAGCGCGTAAGATGTGTTCAATACAACTTGGATAGGAGGAACAAAAGACAGGACTTTGCAATATTATCTGACAGTCAAGATGCCTTTCGAGCCCTTGGTTTGCGTTTGAAAAAGTGTCCAAAAGGTGCGAAAAAGGGTTACAACCAATCCAGAGGGGGTCTTTGTGTTTCGTACATAATGTAGTATCGTAGTCAATCATTATAATGAAATTAAAGTTTCATTAAAGTCATGAATTGTTGTGAAATAGTCTGTGCTCTTAATTAAGGACTTTAATGAAAATTTAAGGACATTGAAAGGCAATACATTTCACATTACTTTTGCCAACATCTTCTGTACTTTTGTGTCTGCAATGGCATCTTAATAAAAGCCATACTTTAACATCCTTTAATAGCTAAACCAATCTCCTTATACTTTAAGAATGTTTGAATAATAAAATCACTCCACTTAAGGATTAATGTGTCTACTGAATGGCTTATGTGTCCTTGTAACTTTATTTTTTTTCTAATGTTGTTGTTGCTGCTGTTGTTAAAGTAACTTGCAATTGTCTTTATGTTGCATTAACTTAATTAAACAGTAAAAAACATTTTTTTTTTCTTTTGGCTTCAGGATTTTAAGGATTTTCACACAACATTTATTCATGTTCAGATGTGTGCTTACAGCGGGGAATGTGGAAAGTGAATGTTTCTTTGAAACTCTTTCAGTTTCAATAATGAGTGTTTATATGTTAATTACCTAAAGACACGTTCAAAGTTCAAAAAGTTTATTTTCGTTCTTGGTCATATTAGAGGGCCAAGTTAATTTGCTATTGCAACCTGCTGGGTTTAATTTGCTATAAAAGTGTCAATGTGTCACAACAACAGACAAAAATGTGATGCCCAAAAAAAAAAAACTATAATGCAGGACTGAAGATACAAACAGCAAAGACTTGTACGTTCGTCTCATGTATGTTGCCAAATGATGCTGCTTAGGATTCCCTTTTTTTTTGTTGTTTTTTTCAAATGTTGTTGCACAAACTTGTCAATCTTATAAAATTGAACTGTACGAACTAGCCTTAATGGATGGATGCTTAAATACAAACAATTTTTGCAGACATAAACATTGACAGACTGACTTTGTAGGCGTTTGAGACAGCATGCATATGTCTCATGCAGCCGTTGGTTGTTACGCACCTGTTTAATTAGGGAATTCTACATCCCCCTTCCTTATAAAATTACTTTCCATTGCGTAACATTAGCCCAAATCTACATTTGCTGTCGTTTGCCAAGTGGGGAAAATATTTGCTTGCTTGTCAATAAAGCTGATGATGAGTGCAGGGTCCAGTGTGGCATGTACAAGCTGGTCAAATGGTTTGCCACAAGGAATAGAAAATGTACGGAGAGCAACTAACATAAGATTGTATCAAAGAGGCTCCAGTAAAGGTTAGATAAGGTGGAGGAGCTTCCTTAAAGGCCATCATTAAGGTCCATTCCATATTCAATCTGAAGATCAATCATTCCCTAGAGGAAACCAACCCAAGTCCATAATAAATCTTGATATTGCAGCAGTTTATCTTCGTCAGTTCGGTGAAGGATTTCAGAAACAGAAAGATTAGAAGACAAGAAATGGGCAATTATACAAGAGCTGAGATACAGTGTTCACCTCCTCCTCAGATCCACAACTCAGACAGAAGTCATTTACCGGAATGCCTGTCAGTTAGAAGGGGCAGTAGCCCGTTATTGTGTGATGTACGGCCTAGCGGACATTAAAGTTACGTTTCTAGGGAATTAGTTGCAGCATGGCTGGTCGACTAAATCAAGAGATTTTCAGTAAAGATTCCTCTGCCCTATGAAAGAAAGTTTCGTATTAGAACGCTTAATAAATGGACTACAAGTCAGCCTGTCACGTTTCTTTTCTCAAAATCCTCATTGGGAACCACCGGATCTTTCGATCAGGATTCCATAACTTTCCATTCAGAAAGTTACAAGGAATCAAGAGGAAACGATCTTAATGTGTCTATATCTGCCCAAAATAGCAACATGTTCTTAGTCCAGGCTGGGTCAGGATGTAACTGCATTGAGTTTTACTACCACCAAACAAAGATGAAATAGGATGGATATCCTAATCAATAATTTAAGCCTTACAGTTGACATCCATTGTTTCTATCGTAAGATGGAACATCTTCAAAATCTCCTGTTTCCACTCACATAAGATATCGTTTGCTATTGAGTCTAAATTTGTGTCAACTGTAGCTGTATTCTGGACCACTGCATACCCTTTAAATCTCTTAAGGTTTCTGGAAGAACATTTAATAAGATTTGCTGCCATTTTTCATAATTGAAGTGATTTAAAGGTTTACAAGGTACTGATGTGTTTGCCTCTCTCTCTTCCTTGACAAGATTCTCTTCCAATTTTACAGTTACACTTTGCATTTGACACATTAAGGGGGGGCGTAGCAGACGAAAAACTACAAGAAGATGTGAAAATATGACACATTCTTACACATTGAAAATGTTCCATTTATGTGTGTTAATGTCATTTACATTTTGCCAAAATAATTTTAAATTCTCTACAAACTATTTCGATTCCGTTAAGTACACTGAGAGAATTCTCTTAACATTAGAATGTTAATGTGGGCAACAAAGAAAGTGTGATAATGTATGGGGATACATAAGCGCCATCAACATAATTGAAAAAGAGGAATCCAGTTGAAAGTTAAAACATCGTTAAAAATTATAAAGTGACTTTAGACGACATAATAAAAGGAAATATTTCTTTGTTAAATATTATCCAGAGAAAATGTATGATTGATGGTAATTTTCTAAGGAAAATGTACGATTAATGCTTACTTACTAAGGAATATTTATGATTGATGACTATTTTCTAAGGAGAATGTACAATTTATGATTATTTTATAAGAAAAACGTATGATTGATAATTATTTTCTAAGGAAAATGTACGATTGATGGTTATTTTCTGAAGAAAATATATGATTGATGCTTACCTACTAAGGAATATTTATGATTGATGGTTACTTTCTAAAGAAACTGTATGATTGATGCCTATTTTCTGAGGAAAATATGTGATTGATTCTTACTTACTAAGGAATATTTATGATTGATGGTTATTTTCTAAGGAAAATGTATGATTGATGACTATTTTCTGAGGAAAACATATGATTGATGCTTACTTACTAAGGAATATTTATGATTGATGGTTACTTTCTAAGGAAAATGTATGATTGATGGTTATTTTCTGAGGAAAATATATGATTGATGTTTACTTACTAAGGATTATTTATGATTGATGGTTACGTTCTAAGGAAAATGTACGATTGATGGGTATTTTCAGAAGAAAATATTTGATTGATGCTTACCTACTAAAGAATAATTATGATAAATGGTTACTTTCTAAAGAAAATGTATAATTGATGTCAATTCTCTGTGGAAAATATATGATTGATTCTTACTTACTAGGGATATATTTATATTTGATGGTTATTTCCCAAGGAAAATGTATGATTGATGACTATTTTCTGAGGAAAAATAATATTTATGATTAATGCTTACTTTCTAAGGGAAATATACGATTGATGGCAATTTTATAAGAACAATTTATGATTGATGAACATTTTCTTTAGAAAGACATGTTTTACAGTTGTTTTCTATAAGAAACAAATAATCAGTCTACTGGCCAAATAAGACAAATCCATACTCATTATAGCAGGATAATAGTGAACGAGGTTAATGTTTATTAAAGGTCTGGAGAATGTTATAGAGAATGTTGTACAAACAGGATATCTTTATAATATTTTAATTTTTGTTCAAGTTTTCACTGTTTTCTAACAGTGTAAAATGTACATTAAAATTGAGTATCAAAAATTCTCTCTCTTTCTTTCTCTCTCTCTCTCTCTCTTATTATATTTTCCGTTTAGATGAATATGAATGTACATACGTGTATACCTGTTACTAACTATTGTGACTCTGAAACCAATTATTGGAGTTCTTAGCAACTTAAATTACCAAGAAAATGTCATTTACAGTTATTTAGATACAGAAAATAGATGCCCTAACCATTAAAGATGAGAAAGTAAAACAAAATTTTGCTGTTATTAGGCTGCTACTGAGGATAATAATGCTGCTGATGCTGAGGCTGATGATGTTGATTTAACAATTACGACACAATAAATTGATTTGAAAGGGAATAAAATATTTTTTCGGTCAACATTCTTTCTCTCTCTCTCTCTCTCTCTCTTGCTTAGTTTTGTTTGTATTCGAATATATTTGTGTGTATCTCTCTATGACTATGGCTATGACTGCCACTTGCCTCTTCTCAATATTCAAATGTAATTACAGGGTTTCAGCATTAAAGCTGTCGGAAAAGTATTTGAAATATTGTGTTTAAATTTAAAGAAATTCATGGATTTTATATCCGTTTGCGTCTTTTCCTAAAGCTGACTACTGAAATGTAATTAAATGTTCATAGATTACTGTGTACTTATCCAATATCCACGTCTATGTGTATGACCTTTTGCCCGTCTATTATTTGTTTAGTCAGAGAGTTTTGTGGTTAAAGAACTTTTGCAAGCGCAATTAAAGAAACTGTCAATCGTAATTAAAGATTTCTTGTGGCATTTTCACCATTTGTCAGCAGATCCAAAAGGTCATTTGAAATTATTTAAGTTTTATTTAAAAAGTTTTTTAAACCGAAATTAAAAAAAATCCCTATGTGAACCTTGTCATTAGAAACTAGGTTTATGAGTCACTCGAATCATTCATCAAAATTTACAGTCTTAGTTGTTGTTGCATTTACAACAAAAGAAAACAGACACATAAGCAAAAAAGACAGAGCAGCAAGCAAAGCAAACATATAACCTTCTTGAACCTATTGATACGCGAATCATTCTTATTTTGTGCTGCTTGTATGTGTTGAGTTATGGAGAGTCGAACTCAACAACATCATACGTGTTGTTAAATATGAATGTGATGAGTACACTTCAAACTTTGAATATGAGTAGAGGTTCCGTGATATTAAAATAAGTGTGAATGTGTATAAGTATCGGAAATTATGAACATGATACGATTTTACTCATCTTTTTGAATACTCATTGTTGATCTCTGCTCTATAAGTATGCCATGAAATTCTAAAATTAGATTTGAAACACATGCTGCTGTCAACTCTTTTGCTGTCACACAGAGCGAAAACTGCCTAATAAAATCAAGAAGATTTTCTCTACGAAACGTTTTTGGAGTGAGGGGTATTACAGCAGAAAGAAACGAAGATTTTTTCGTAGAGATTTCTTATTATTTTGATGTGATAAATCTTTTTAATTTTTTCAAAAAGTAAAACACATACATTTAAGAAGAAAACTTGTTATTTACCATTTTTTTACTCAAATTCCGTCACTTTTGCCACAAAAAATACAATCCATAGAGAAAAACTTATTGATTCAATTGTGTTTTCTTCTAAATTGTATAAAACAAGAATTTCTTATTAATTTCATTGGGCTACCTAATCAATTTTTTCAAAAAGGTTTTTCTTATAGATTTCATTAGGCTACTTAATAATTTTTTTTTAAGGAGTATGCCTTATTGATTTCATTAGGTTTCTATTTGATCATGTGTAAATTATCTTATTAATGTTTTAATAAGTGGCAAGTAAAGAAGTGGAAAAAAGTAATAAAAATATTTCTTCTTAAAAAAACTAAGTAACAAAGTAAACAAAGTTCAAATAAAAATATTGAATTGTTTTAATTTTAACAAAAAAAGTGTTATACAAGACGGGAAGGAAAGTTATTTTCTCGTTGGACTGATGTTGAAAAAGAAAAATCGATGATTATCCTGTCACTGCGGACGAATCTTTTAAAGATTTGCATAATGGTAAAACTCCTTAAATTAATATATGTACATCTTTATACGTCTATCTTTCTCTTTCAAAGATAAATATTTCGAGCAAAAGTTCATGGGAACAGGTGCTTTCTTTCTGGAGGGAAACAAAGATAATGATGAGATACAAAATGCCAAATCTTTGACGAATATTTTTCAAGAGTGGCCACGATATAATGATTTCTTAGGTTATGTAAAAAGCAAAATCAATAAGTATTATTTGAAAAAATAAAGGGATAGTCTTATAAAATTAAGAAGAAAATCTTTTTGAAAAAAACAAAAAGAGGGCCTAATAAAATCAAGAAGAAAATCGTTTTGAAAAAAACAAAAAGAAAGCCTAATAAAATTAAGGAGAAAACCTTTTTAAAAAAATCAAGAAGACTATCTAGTAAAATCCCTAAGTTTTCTTCTTGATTTTTTCAAAAAGGTTTTCCTTATAAAAACAATAAGAATCTCTTCTTGAAAAAAAACCATAGAGAAATCTTATAAACTTTGTTCTAATTTACTATGTATTTATTAGGTTCAGTTTTCTCTGTGCATTATTCAATTGCTTTTGGCGTTTTTCTATTGAAAATGTTTTCCATTTAAAGATTAAAGAACAATCTTTAAGTGGATGAAATAAAAAAATTCCCTTTTTTCCCATCCCCTTTACATGGCATTACATTGGGTTGTCATTATTTATTACACGCGAGTAACGGAGTAATATGAGGTTGTTGTAAAATTTAATCATGAAATGAATGTATTTCTGAATTGTTTTTTGCGTTTTTGTTTTGCTTTATTTAAATCATGATTGATGGGGTTTTTATTGTATTTCTTTTATTATTATTAAGTCCTATATGTCTGTATCTCACTAGTTGTAGAGAGGAAAAAAGAATACAATTTGATTTACTGCCTGCTATTGTCAGCGAGAAGTCTTTTGTTTAAAACTCAAGTGAAAATTTGTCATTTTTGAATGAGCATTTGCTTGTGTAATGACAACAAATTGTATTAAATGAGTGTGAGTGTATGTGTGTGAAAATCTAATAAATAAATAAATTCAAGTGTCCTATATTTAGAACAAAACAAAAAAAAAATGAGAAACAAATTGTCATTTATTCAGTCATTCAACAACACGTTCAAATAATAAAATTGTGTTAACAAAATGGCTGCTCTGCCTCATCCTAATTTTCATTGAAAAATCATCTTTAACGATATCAATCCAAATGAGATCCTGCTGCGTCCAATACAGTTATAAAAAGCCACTGTTTGATGTGGATTTTGGGCTGGAGGTGTCATTAGTTCTCATTTCTTTGAGAATGTCATTCGTCAGGCCATTACTGTTAACGGTGAGCGCTATAGGTCGATGATTAGCAACTTTTTGAACTGGATGACATGGACACCAACTACATTTGCTTACAACAGGATGACCCTATGTGGCACACACCACATTCAGTGCGACCATTAGAGGTTTTCTTGTACGGTTCTCTTATGTCGCAAGCATAGGTGAATAAGCCACAAACTGCGCGGAAACTCAAAGGCAAATTTAACCTGATTAATGCGCCACAGTCATAGAAGATAGAATATTTCGATGAAAAGTTTTTCATGCTCGTATATAGTTGAGCAATGTACTGTAGTCGCCGCAGTCTAATAGGTTGTGTGTTGGCTTGTTAGACGTGTGTCTAAACCCCAGGCCAGACATCTCCAAATGAAGTGAAATATGAAAAAAGTATTTCTTCCGCGACTTCCTCTCTCAGCAGATTTGTGGCAAAAACACTGAGAATAAAATAAAAATTGCCATGAACATTTTCTTAAAAAAATCTGTCGTTCGTAGTCGACTTTAAGCTGTAGCTGCCGCCAGTCATGTATAAAATTAACACACACAACATAAGTGATGTGAGAAACTAGGTTGCAATCCTGACTAAATGACCGATTATATATGTATGTGTGCATGATATGAACACCAGCTACATCTGCTTTCAACAGGACGGCGCTGTGTGTCCATAGCTCTTACAGTGTGATTTGACTTTTTTTATTTCACAGATGTATGCGAATAAGCCTCAAAGGCTGCTGATGACCTCAAAGCCAATATAATCCAAAAAATCTGACAAATTTTGCCTGAAGAAGAAGTTTAGAAGTTTAAATATTTCGATGAAAAGTTTTTCGTGGTCTAGTACAGTTGAGCAATGTTCTGCGCCTCTTCACTACGCGAGGTTCAGCACTGTGCGAAATGCCTTCAATATCGCTTACTCCACGTATCTTCAGACGAAGTCTGTATTTCAATTGTTCTTCTTTCTTCGTATTTCCCTGACTGCTGCTGCTGACCTCAAAGCTTATATAATCCAAAAATATCTGACAAATTTAGTCTGATTAATGTGCCAGAGTCATAGAAGTTTAGATATTTCGATGAAAAGTTTTTCGTGGTCTAATACAGCTGATCAATGTACTGCGCCTCTTCACTATGCGAGGTATAGCACTGTGCGAAATGCCTTCAATATCGCTTACTCCACGTATCTTCAGACGAAGTCTGTATTTCAATTGTTCTTCTTTCTTCGTATTTCTCAGACTGCTGCTTTTTATGGAAGTACTTCTGCTATCTATAATTTTAGTGGACTAATTTTATTACCACCCTCGTATAAATAAGAAAAAAATCAGGCTGAATATTTAAAATTTCTTTCGACAATAAATTTGGTCAGCTTTTGGGTTTTTATTGATTGATAATCACTTTAAAATTGTTTTCATATTTATAAATATTTAATAGGCAATCGTATGTGTGTGTGCGTGTGAGAGAGGGAAAGAGAATAGGAGAGAGAATAATATTATATTTCAAAAATTTTATACGCTAATGTTGAGAGCATCATTTGCATTGTTTTGTTTTTTTCTTTTCATTTGAAATTTCAAATAACAGTAATTAATTATTCTAAACAATAAAAACAAAAACAAAAAAACAACAGCAATAACAATGGCCATAAACATTTAAGCATAACAATAGTAACAACAGTTATCGAATGTGAGTGTTGCTGTAAATGTTTTTTCCTCTCCTTGTAATAATAATGCTACCGATGTTGATAATGATAATGATGATGACTATGACGATGACAATGACAATGGCGTTGATGGTGATTGTGTTGTTATTATTACTATTGTTGTTGTCTTTATTAGCTTGTGGTTGTTGCCAGTTGCACATGCAGTTGCCATTATAGTTGTCGTATACCGAAGTTATTGTAAATCTAAGCTTTTGATTAGATTTTCAAGCAAATTCAATGTAGTTTTTGTAATTAGTTTTTGTCACATTGTTGTACTAGTTGTTATTGCTGTTGTTGTTGTTGTCGTTGTTAATTTAAGTTATTTAAGGTAAAATAATAAAGAGTTAATACGTTATTACGTTAGTGATTATGTAAGCAAAGTTGTTAATTTGTTCAAAATCTCTTGTAATTGAATTGTTTTTGTATACAAATCACACAACAGCAGACACATTCAATTACAAATGCATGCAGATGTACGCACACACACAAACTTGTGTACATAGGAAATGACTTGTAGGCATACCCAGCAAACATTTTGTGTTGAATAAGAAATGTAAAATGATTGTGGCATCGATTCTAAAGCAGTGCATGATTGAATGAACATGATTAATTTACGTAACTGGCCACTAACAACCCAATTACCGGCTTTCGAGCTGCCTTAACTCATCCTTCCAGGCGCCTCAGCTTCTTGCGCTCCTACGCTAGTTGGTCACACCAATTGAAGAAAGGGCTTCCTCGATTTGGACCTTCCAACGAAAACAAGGTAGTCCTTTTCGTCGAGACACATGACTTGGTTACTTGATATGGCAGATGGGTGGACTTGCCTGGGAGGAAAACATTTGCCGACCAAGTAGAATATCCCTGAAGTATTGTACCTAAAGTGGTGAACAATAATCAGTTGCGTATTAAAATGTTTACAGGATAATTTCCATTAATTTATTTCAATTCAATTCATTCATTCATTATATGACACATGTATACTTACACATGCATACACACTTTATACATTTGCAAAATGCATTGATTTAAATACAAATACAATAAACATTGACTAACAATTTCCTTTAAACATTAAGAAAATTTACAAACACACACACATAGATACACTTAAGCATACATATTTACATTAGCAATTAATCATTCTGTTTGAAGTCTACAGCTCATACACTTTGTGTCACTCTCTCTGACTCGCTCTCTCTTACTCATTTCACTCTCTTTTACTCTTGTAAAGCAAATAAATCTTTTGAAATCCATATTGTATTTAAATTCAAAGTAACAAGTGTGTGTGTGTAAATGCTCATTGTGTGCGACTGTGTGTAAGTGTGTATTTAATAAAGTTTATTTAGTTTTTGTGGCAATCACACACTTACATACTACACTAACACTCATGCAATTACATTTTCAAAATGTTTTACTTCATTGCATACATATTTTGAATAACCATGCATGCGTTAGTATGGCGTTTACGCTTATTTGTGAATTTATTTTTATATCTCTGTAGAGAGTAGCTGAGTAAATTCCCTCTGATTTTAATGATTTTAAAAGCTTTCCGAAATTATTTTTCCAATTCAAAAAGCCTTTAAATTGTGTTTTAAACTATTTTCTGTAAACTAAACGCTCTGTGAGTGGCATTATAAGGATTAGACTTCTATTTTTTTTAGAATAGTGTAGAATGTATATATTAAATGAAATCAAATTGAAGCTCTGTTGTTTCTGTTTTTTTCAAAATGCAATTGATTGTAAGGGCTTTACAAAACTTTTCTATAAAAAATGTTTTTCAAATAAAATTCAATAAAAAGGGATTACTTTGTACCAATTTGAAGCCAACGATTAGCAAATTCAATATACGAGGAGTGTTAAAATGCAAAGTTTTTCCAGTTTCCAAAGTTAGCTTCTCAACACCACTCATGGTGTGTGCGTTAATTTTATACATGAGTGGCGGGACCTACAGTTTAAAGTCGACTCCGAATGACAGATTTTTTTGAGAAGCTTTTTCATGGGAATTTTTACTCTCAGAGTTTTTGCCAGAAATCTGCTGAGAGGAAGTCGCCGAAGAAATATTTTTTCATATTTCATTTTGATGTCTGACCTGCGATTCGAACTCGGGCCTTTCGTCTAATAAGCCAACACACTACCTACTAGACCACAGCTTTAAAGAAAAACTACTGAATATTTTCTCAAATTTCTTTTTTTATTTGAAAGTGCAATCCTTCCGGTTAATAATGGAAAATAATTTCATTCAAATGGCTGCCTCGGCTGGCCATGCAGTAGCCTACACGATCGGTTCAATTTTTAAGCATATTATGCAGCTGTATTTCACCAATGGCTTCACGAATATTGTCCTTTAAAGCGTCAATTGTCTCTGGCTTGTCGGCGTAACACTTATCTTTGACGGTACCCCACAAATAATAGTCCAACGGTGTCAAATCGCAGCTCCGAGGTGGCCAAACGACATCAGCTCTGCGGCTGATAATGCGATCTTCAAAAACAGGGCCCGATAACGATCGCCATTGCTTGTAACGGGCACTCCTTGCTTATTTTCGAAGTAAAATGGCCCAATTATGCCTCTGGACCAAAATCCGCACCAAACAGTGACTCGTTTCGGGTGCGTCGGCTTTTCAATGTTTGCGTGCGGGTTTTCTGTGTCCAAAATGCGACAATTTTGCTTGTTTACATACCCCCCAAGATCAAAATGAGCTTCAGCTGAAAAGATGATTTTTTTTTGCCAAAATTGGCATCTTCTGTAAGTCGATCGTAAGTCGATTTCCCAGCGTTGTTCAAGCGTCTACGCAACCATATTCGTTCAGCGGAAGGATAAAACTAATTATCTGTCAAATCAGACATGAGCTAAGTGTTACCATTCACGCAATAAGCACTAGTTGAAAAAAAACGTTAGATGGCCGACCCAATATGTTGGCTTACTTGGCGATAGCCCTTGGTTCAACGTCCAGCTCTGACATCTCGAGCAAAACGAAACGGAAAAAAAGTTTGCTTTTGGCGACTTCCTCCCACCAGTCTTCTGGTAAAAACTCTGCGAATAAATAAAAATGCCATGAAAAGTTTCGCTCGTAGGTCCCTCCACTCATGGATAAAATTAACACACACAGTATGGGTGTTGTGAGAACCTGGGTTGTAATCCTGACTAAAAGGTTATAATGAGCCGTTAAGTAAATCCTCAGTCACGTTCACCGATTCACATAGAAGAGAATGAAAATTAAGCCCACTCGTTGGGAGACCAGACAAATCCCTTTATCGATTTACAGAGGACACGCTTAGTGTTCAACATACTTTGAATGTATCTTAGGAACTCCTTAGAGTTCATAACGGACCAATAATATGCTTTCTAAGCATATATGCCTAGAGAATATTTTACAAAACTATAGCAGAAGCTTAAATGACAAGGAATAAGAGCAGACCAACTCAATATCTTGCCTGCCTTTGACTGGTACTACGGAATTTGGAAAAAAAAATTTTTTGAGACCCAAAATTTAGCAACAAAGCCTTTCTAATTTGTCTTGAAGTCTCCGTGGTCTGGTAGGTAGTGTGTTGGCATACTAGACAAAAGCATGTGATTGCAAACTCCAGCTCAGACATCCGGAATACAACGAAATACGACAAAAAGTTTATTTCGGAGACTTTCTTTCATTAGCCTTGTGGCAAAAACAGTGAGAGTAAATCAATTTGCCACGAAAAGCTTCTGAAATCTGTCGTTCCAAGTCAACATTTAAACTGTAGATTCCACCACTCATGGATAAAAACTAACCCACACAACATGAGTGGTGGTGTGAGTAGCTAAGTTGCAAACCAAACAAAAGGGTTGTTATGACCATGTAAGTACGTACGTAGGAAGGTGATTGCTGCACTATAGCAAGCCCTGGCATAATAGGATTGCTACCTGTAGTTGTTGAAGTCGCCGCGGTCTAGTAGGTAGTGTGTTGGCTTATTAGACGAGAGGCCTCGGTTCATACTCCTGGTCAGACATCTCGAACAAAATGAAATTTGAAAAATATTTCTTCGCCGATTTCCTCTCAGTAGATTTCTAGCAAAAACTCAGGGAGTAAATAAAATTGCCATGAAAAGTTTCTTAAAAAATCTGTCGTTCGAAATCGACTTTAAACTGTTGGTCCCACCACGCATGTATAAAATTAACACACACACGATCAGTGGTGTAAGAGACTAAGTCGATATCTTGACTTAAGGGTTGTAATGACTATGTATGTAGACCTTCCTACTAGGTTCTAGCATAATAGTGTTGTCATCTGTTGTGGTCTAGAAACAACGTCGTGGCTGCAGTGTAAAGCAAATTTGCTCGTTAAGTTCTTATCTTACTGTAGAGGTGCTACTGCTTTTATGTGGGGGGTTTGTATTCTTATAATTTTCACTTTTTTTTGAGTTTTTTATTTTTTTTTTTCTAAAAACTTCAGACCTGTCAACTTAGAAGTCACATGCGTTTTAAAAACTTTTTTTTATTTAAATTTTCTAGAAAATTACTTTTGTTTCCATGTTTGCCTGTGTGTGTTTCAATTGCAATTAAAATCGTATTAAAAATCTCTTTTGTCAACTAATTGGGAAACATATATTCTTTTTTATTTTCTTTCTCTCATTCTTTCTTGCTTTTCCTTTTCATAAAAAACAGTAGATTTAATTCAGTAGTTTTATTTACAAAAAAAAAAAAGAAGGAATACTACACTGTAAAACAATTTCTTTTTTTTTTTCCTGGTCACACAACTTAATCTCTTTATACCGAGTTTTAAATGCATTTCAGTCTATTTGCCACAGTTTTTTTTTTGTTGGCATATTTTTTCTTCTTCTTCTATTGTTTGCAAATGCAACACGGAATTTTTTTAGTTACGTTGTGTGTCTCCATACTGGTCTCATTTTGCATTTTGCATTTTGCATTTTAGACAAATAGACACGATAATTAACATTTAAAACCATTTTCTGCAATTATTTAATGCAACCAACCAACCAGCTAACCATCCAACCAACTAACTAACTCGTACGTATGTTAAGCAAATTTGTGCACATTTGTGCTCCTCAAAAAAACACATTTAAAAACAAAAAAGGAGATGCTCGGCACCTTTCATTGCAGAAGAACAGAATGAAAAAAAAATAGACAAGAATTACAAAGAACACAGAGAATAGAAAGAAATCAAATTAATATCTATGGTCAGAAGCCAACATTGTCATCTCCAGCACCATTAACATCATCAACAGCCTCAGTGCTTCACCATCAGCATAACTATCGCCATCGCCATGGCCAACGTCATTAGCATTTGGTATCTTGGCGTGGCCAGGAATTTCTGTTCAAAGTTAGTGTATCACTGCGTATACCACAAAGAATACTTATATGCCTCATAGTGTATGTGTGTGTGTGTGATAACAAATGTTGGAAACATTTCTGTGTTTCTTTTTTATTTTTTTTTTATAAATATTTGTTATACAAATACGGGCTATTTTTCTTCATCATTATAATTATACAGGTCAGTAGGTTTCTTCATGCCATCACTGACTAAGTTAAACTGAAAAAATGTTTAAAAGTGAAATTTGTACCGCCCCCTCCCTCATCTATAAATAAGAATATTTAAGTTTTCATTTTCATTTCTATTTCTCTCTCATTCTCTCTCCCTAGCACTTTCCCATTGTCACACATTTGTTAAGTAGGTTTAGTTTTGGATTACACTTAGAGGCCTTTATCAAAGACGCAAACCTTAGCCTGGAAAACAGTTAAGTATAGTGTGGGACTGCTGGACGTCAAGCTAGAACCCAACCAGTCTCCCAACTATGCACTGATGATACCCTTTGTGACTTGGTTTAATCCATCCACTCATAGCCTCAAAACAATGCTTTTTAAGAGGCGCCTCATATCGAACCCGTATCTCTATCGGTTAAGTACACATACATACATAATTGGCTATTACAACTCTTTAGTTAGGATTACAACCTAGCTTCTCACACCACTTATGTTGTGTGTATTAATTTTATACATGAGTGGTGGAAATCACTGTTTAAAGTCGACTCTGAATGACAGATTTTTTTTGAAATCGATAACTATACTTTCCATATAGTCAAGGAGAGTTACGGCCGTTACCACCAAAAATGATGTCAGTCCGTTGTAACACGTGCTACTATGGCCTCAATAGGCAATGGAGTAGCAGAGACTCCCGTACGGCAAACCAAGTAGTCTACAAGGCGCTCATTCTTTCCGTGCTTCTTTATGGCCTAGAGGCATGGACTCTATTAAGCGCTGATGCAGTAGCCTTGAAAGTATTCAAGAGAAAAGTTCTACGTAAGATCTTCGGTCCAGTGCGAGTTGTGTAATGAATTCCGCATCCAATCCAACAGTAAGCTGTATGAGTTCCTCAGAGTCATAGACGTTGTGCAGATACAGCAACAACATCGAGCGGCTGCACTGGATCGGCCTTGTCGTTCGAATAGAGAACGATGCTCCGGCGAGACAGGTATTTAATGCGGGGATCTGCGGAAATCGGCGAAGACGACGACCTTATTTGCGTTGAAAGGACCAAATCGGGTAAGCCCTGTCATCGATTGATGGACCAGCTGGTTTAAGCGCCTGGAAGTATGTGTTAAGGCCGGCCGAAATCCGTTAATCCGAAATCCGATTTAATTGCCAATTAAGTACGTAAGTCTGGTGTTAGGAAGTCGCCGAGAGAAATACTTTTCGTATTTCATTTTGTTGCAGGAGTCTAAGCTGTGGTTTGAACCGTAACCTTACGTTTAATTAGCCAACGCACTACCTACTACCACGACGATTTCGTTTAAATACAAAGTATTTGCTTTTAATTTCATTCCAATCTAATGGATCCCTTTTCTCTACACCTTATGCTACCCAAGTGGCTTCTTTATTATGTATTCATTGTAATTAATCTTGAATATGTATGCTTGACCTTCATAATTCAATCATGAACAACAGGTGAAAACTTAAAAAAACAACAACACCAACAAACAATTTGTTGTTGTTGTAAATACATCACTTATTACAGTTACTTTCAAACATGTTAATTTGTTTTATTTTTTTTTATTCGTACAAGTGTCAGTATATGTATTTAAGTATGTGCGAGTACGTGCTCTTGTTGTGGCCATTTGAATAGGTTTGCTGGCTCTGGTCACTTCAAAATATTTCCGTTACAACTGTTATAAAGAAGATCATTTGCTATATCGTTACAGTTCATTTCATTTCATTCAATTCTATTCCAATCGAAACAATTGCCAACATCTTGATGACTGAATGAATGAATGAATTTCACTGGCATTAATCATGTGGAACAATGTTCTTGTACATTGTATTACAAATGCAAACTAATATGAGTCATTTTCAATTTTAATGACAATCGTTCACAATGGATACTCTAAGTATTGTAAAGCTCTCTATCAGGTTAGATAAGGTTGCTTGGGTTGTTCGTAAATTTTTGGAGTTCTCTCGAAGGTTTTATGGCTCATTATGATACCATGAAAATGTTACCTCCCTTATCCATGGCCAAGTACATTCCAAGTGGTTGTTCCTACCACATTCGATCCATTTCTGAAGTAACCTCTTTCCTTTAAAATAGCTCTGGTTCTTTCAACCGCCTGAGTAGAAGCAAACCCTACACAGGAAACACATGTGGTCTCAGTGAGAGTTAACTTATGACCTTGACTTTAGATTTGTCACCGATATATCCTAGAGACAGATCAGACCATGGAATGAAATGTTCCATGTTGCTGAATATAAGCTCGCAAAGAGCACGATAGTCACAAAAAAATTGTTAAACCATTTACTCCTATTCCAAACCCTGACAGTACTTCTACAATAGCTATGATATAGAAAATATATCCTGTTACGTCTTAACCTTTTAAGAACGTTTAAAATATGAGTTCGTAGATTGCAAATGAAATCAAAATAAATTTGTGCTCAGTTTTAATTAAAATTCTTTATTATACGCACAATCCTGTGTGCCACTGTTCACAACTTGATGTAAACAACAACAATTGCTTTGTTTGTTATGCCTCTGTTTACACCCTTTGCATAAACAATAACAATAACTAGACATCTCATAATTCGTTCGACAAAATTCCGATACAGACAGATTTTGAAGACATCTAGGACTCAGACTAGCTTGAGAGTTGTAACTTTCGAATGTGTTCGTAAAACTATGCAGTTTTCTATTTTACTGCAGTATTTCTGGTAAAATGACCTCCATCTACGTTATGTAATTATGAGAATACATACATATGCAAGTACTTGTTATGTTTTCCATTAAAATTTGTAGTGGTGGTCAGGAGATGGTTTCAAGGGCATTACTATTGCAATTCTGCTCCCATAATTCATAGTTAGCTATTGAATTAACAGCCTCCGCATGTCAAAATATTCCTTGAATTGCGCTAATGAGTGTTAATAAGCTGTTATGGGGTCATGTAAGCATTACAGCGTTTCAATTAAACTTAATGTGGCAGAAGGAGGAGAAATTAAAAGAAAATATTCCATTGTTTATGATTGGCCAGAAGTACATGATTATGGCTGAATTATGAATTGTAGTACCTATCAATGGCTTATGAAAGCTTTATGATGGTTTATGAATTAAAAATCAACTTAAAATTGTAAAAATTTGTATTGAAAAGCTAAACAATGTTGGTTATGCGCTAATAAATGAAATTTAATTATACTCGTATACATATGCACAATATGTTGAGTAAATTTATTTTAATTATGGATTCCTATTTCAAAAAAAACCACCAATTGCTGAAGTCAGGTTGCCATGCTATATACACATAGGGTATATATAGGCCAACCAACCATTATGGCAGTAATGAATTGTGTAATGAAGTGTAAATTGACCTTTGAAATGAATGAATGAAAAACATTTGCGATGCGTGGCGGATTGGCTTCTTAAGATATTGAATTTCCCACAAAAAAATAATAATTCCATAGAATTTCAATTCAATAAACATGCTCTCGGGTTTTCATTATTTGCCAGGTTAAATGTTGTGCTTTAATGGTTGAATAGTTTGATTCCTGTTTTAAAATTTAAATTCAACTGACTTGTTTCGTTATTACTCATAAATAATGAAGTTTTAATTTAACGGGAATAAACGGAAAAACAAATATTAAATGTTTAATGTTTTAATGTTTAAATAATAATAAGCAGAATTATTTTAAATACAAAGACACAAATACACTGAAAAAAAAAAATTTTAAAAAATTTATTCACGAAATACCTTCAATTTACTTTAGCCCATAAGTACTTTGAACCTGTTGAATGGCGAAATGTAATGCCTGGTAAAAATAGCATTACTAAGCCCCATGTGTTTCTTTTCGAGCTTACCCTGAATCAAGATACTGGTGTTTTGCTTTTACATCGCTTAACATTAAAATTATAAACAAAAGCTACAAAAACAAAACAATGCAGTAAACAAACCTGTTTACAATTTATCCTCCTGCTTAATATAACATATAACATCAGCATAAAAAAATGGCAAACAAGTAAACAAAAATCCACAAACAACATACATACATACATAATTGGTCATTAGAACCATTCAGTCAGGATTACGACTTAGTTTCTTACACTACTTATGTTGTGTGCGTTAATTTAATATATGAGTGGCGCGACCTACAGTTTAAAGTCAACTCCGAACGTCAGATTTTTGAGAAGCTTGTCATTTTCAATGTCACTTTCTATTTATCATCAAAGTTTTTTTTTTGTATTTAGTTTTGATGTCTGACCTGGGGTTTGAAACCTGGATTCACGTCTAATTAGCCGTCAAACTACCTACTAGACTAGATCTAATGTAATAGACAAAGAAGGCTTGGACATGTCTCTAGAATGGCAGACGACTGCCAACGTAGAAAGTTACAGAAGTATGAGTAAGTGATGTAAGAGTCAGAAAGAAGAAAAATAATCCATCAAAAGGATGCAAAATAGAGTTCACAACACACCAAGTCCACCGTATAGAGTCGAGTGGAAAAAAGATTACAAAGGCCTCTACAACTTAACTTTTTTCTCTCTGTTTTAAATACACAACTTTTTTTTTACTGTGTATTTATTTTCACCGTGTATTTTGATACTTTCTTTTCAAAAAATCTGTCTGTTATTATAACTGTTATAATTACGGTCATAAATACTATACGATGATTATATGTATGTATGTATCAAATATCAAACATTTATTACGAAATACGTACACATTGTATATTTTTGTAATTCTGTCTTTCTCTCTCTCTCTCTCTCTCTTTTTAGTTGAGTGTTGTAATTGCATTTAATTTGCAATTGTTGTAAACAATTAATTAAAATTTTATTAAATAATTACGTCACATTAATATGTCACACAATTGTTGTGTGTGTGCGTGTGTCTGTTTTATTAATTTTTTGCTTTAATATTTTTCATATGAAAACGTATGCTTAACATTATTATACCTTTTTGTTAAGTATACGCCCACTTGTCCATCTATTAATAAACGCGTGGCAATTGCATTGTCTGAATAGGGATTGTTTTTCATGATACTGTGCTGTACTGTGAAGATATTAAATGCGCGATAAAAAACGCGTATAAGAAATTATTTTTAATGGCAAACAAATTATGAATTATGAATTTCCATAATCAGATGTACATTTAAATTCATTACAATAACGATTCAAATGAAATCAAGTTTTATTTGCCATGTAAAGTGGCATGTAAAATATGTCATACTGCTGTCACTGCTGTTAAATGTTAGTTAAATGACAGTGGACATACTCTTAAAATTCAAACAAATTATATGATAAAAAAGGCAATCTTCAAGCAAATTACTGAAAGAAAGTGCGGGACTAGTGGCTTGAAATATATCCAGATGGAAGAATTTCGTTGGAAAATGAAGAATCTAGGTACTGGTGTTTTGCTTTTACATCACTTAGCATTAACATGGTAAACAAGTAAACAAAAATGCAACAATAAAAACTACAAGAATAAATGTAAACAAAATACACAAACAACAACAATGTATGTATACAACGATGTTTACATATATAGAGACGTCCAGAAGGCGAAGCCTCGAACGTTCGCCTTCGAGAACATTCATCAGACTCTTAACGTTGCCTTATAAAAGGCAAGGCAAAGCAGGCAACTGAGTCAGTAAAAGTTCAGTCAGTTTTATGTGAAGAAGCGGTGTGTTTGAAGAGAGTAATCGTGGTCTGGAGATCTCCGTTACAAAGATATGTAGAACAATTGTCTAGCTTGTCTAGCCATACCCTGTTAGCAATCTCTTGTTATGTCCCCTAGGGTTTGTTTTCACAAATCGTTAGTATTTCAGCTCTATCATCTATCCGGATTTCCGACGGTCAATACCCCCCTATTCAATATCCCGGTTTTAAGCCAAATGGCCTCTATATCCCCTTTGATGTCCAAAGCCAACTGAATGCCTCCAATTAATCCACGATTAACTTGAGTTTAAATGGTCTATGGAAGTGGCTATAGTTTATTGGGTAGTGTATTGGGCTGTTAGACTTGAGGTCGTGGTTAAACCCCAGCTTATCTCCAATAAAATGAAATATGAGCAAATATTTCTTCGGTAACTTCTTCTCATTAGTCTTCTGGCAATAATCTCCCGTTCAGAATCAAATATAATCTGCAGGTTCCGCCACACATGGATAAAATTCACACATACAACATAGTTGTAATACTGAATGAAGGGTTGTAATGTCCAATAACTTTAAGAATAAAATAAAATTGCAATGAAAAGTTTCTCAGAAAAATCCTTAAACTGTATGTCTGGACACTCATGCATAAAATTACTGCACAAAGGAAAAGTTGTATAAGAAACAAGGTTGTAATCCTGACAAAAGGGTTGTAATGTAAGTTAAGGATCTATTGGGGCATTATCCATCTCCAATCAATACAAGTTATTAAGCACAGGACTAAATTAAGAGAAAGTCAAAGTTTTGAAAACATTCTTTCGATTACAAATTATGGCATGGATAAATAAATTATGGTATAATAAATAGATTTGTTGTTTATATGTTCATATAGAGAGCAATATTCTTCAAATCTTTCTACATATAAATATTCAAATACATTTCATTATAATACTCAGTATTGTATTGTATTGTATTGTATTGCATTGTATTTGTAAAATATTTTAATTTTGAATAAAAAAAAAGTTTAAAAAAATTTAAACACACACAAAAATATATTCCAATATATTCCATTGCATAAATATGTATGTATGTATGTATGCATATGAAAATAATAATTTATTATTGAGTGAAGAATCTTTACAAAAAAAATTTCCATTGAAATTCACTTTCAATATCGTATTCGTACTCGTTGCGTACTCCTGTATTGTGCAATAAAATTCAATTACAATTGAAATATTTTCATTCCAATTATTTATTATTATTTGTTTTATTTTTTGTTGTTGTTATCGTTGTTGTTATTGTTATTGTATGTATAATATTTTTATGTTATTATTTTCATTATTGGATAATATCAGGGCGTACATTAAATGGGATTCCAATAAAAATAAATTCAATTGAATATCGTTCGTAGTCAGCTGGTATTACAAGCTTCTGTGAATATGTTTATTTAATACTCTCTCTCTCTCTCTCTTCCTCTCTCTCTCTATCTGCTAATGTTTAGTTTTATGCTACAACAAAAACATAGAAAAATTAAAATAAATACATACAGCATTTAATTGTTAATTACCTTAATATTGTAAAGTTTTCACCTTTTAAAAACGTTTAAAATATAACTTCGTAGATTGCAAATAAAATCCAAATAAATTTGTGTTTAGTTTAATTACAATTCTTTATTATTGGCATAATTCTGTGTGACACTGTTTACAACTTGATGTAAACAACAACAATTGCTTTGTTTGTTATTCCTCTGTTTACACTCTTTGCATAAACAATAACAATTACTAAACAATTATTTGACAGATCTTTGTAACGGAGATCTTCAAACCACGATTACTTTCTTCAAACGCACCATGTCTTCACACAAGACTGACTGAACTTCACTAACTCATTCGCCTGATTTGCTTTGTCTTTCATATGGCAAATTAAACAGTGTGATGAATGTTCTTGAAGGCGAATGTTCATGACATTGCCTTCTCGAAATCTCTATAAGTGTAAACATTGTTGTTTACATTGATTATTGTAGTGTTGTTTGTGTATTTTTGTTTACTTGTTTACCATTCTTTTTATGCTGGTGTTTGTTGTTATATTAAGCAGTACGATAATTTGTAAACAGGTTTATTTACTTGAATTTTTTGTTTTTGTTGCTTTCGTTTATAATTTTAATGTTGGGTAGGTAGAAGTGGCTGTCCCCTCGATGGAATCATGAGCGGACACACTTAGGCCGCAAACAGGGCCCATTGTGATACCACAGTGCCACCTTTCCCCTATTCCAGGAACCACTTGGAGCTTCCGATGAAGCGATTCAGACTGCCAATATCCGTGCATGACAGTTCAGCTAGGTCCTCCATGTAGTAGGCACCCAGGTGACTTTTTCTCCTTTGACCAAGTGCCGGGCATGTGCCCAGTAGATGAAGAATAGTTTCTTCCTCTTCCTCATCTCCACAGCTTCTGCAGAAATCATTCGCGAGGTGTCCAAGTCCAATACGCCTCGCATGCGTTCCTATAATACAATGCCCCGTAATAACTCCGATAACAGCGCTGAGCCTGCTTCTTTGGAGTTTAAGCATAGTCGCCGTGCGCCTCCTATCCAGCCTTGGCCAGATTTTTTGCGCTGTTCTGCCCTTATCCGAAGCCGCCCACCTTCTGTTGACAAGGTCCACGATTGCATTGTCAATTATAAGCTTGCAGGTATCCAAAGGGATCCCCAATGTAGAGAATTCATCAGAGAGTTCGATGGTCGTACCCTTTCTGGCCAGTTCGTCCGCTCTGCAGTTGCCGGGAATATCTCTATGTCCCGGTACCCATGTAATACAGACATCATATCGGCTCGCCATCTCATTGAGACATCTGCGGCAGTCGTTCACCGTCTTTGAGTTTATTACACTAGAATCCAGTGCCTTGATGGCCGCTTGGCCATCGGAAAGTATGGTGATTTCTCGCCTGTGAACATTTTTGTCCACAATAATTTTCACCGCAGCCTGAATTGCCGACACTTCCGCCTGAAATACGCTGCAGTGATCTGGTAGCCTTATAGACTTAATTTTAATGTTAAGCGATGTAAAAGCAAAACACCAGTATCTAAATTTTTCATTTTCGTAGCAACATTTTCAGAGTATAGTATACAGTCATAGTTTACATACAGCGGTGTAGGGTAGACTTACTTCTTTGACTATATATGAAGTCGTTGGTAGTGTGCTGTCTTATTAAACGTGAAGCCTTGGTTTCTTAAACCACAGATCTCGAACAAAACGAAATGCAAAAATTTTTTCTTCGACGACTTCTTCTTAGAAGTTAGGATTTATTCATTCCATTTATGAAATGACGGCCGCTATTTATACATACATCTAGGTTTGTTAATTTTGATATAAGCTTTGTAGTCTCCGTAGTCTTATAGGTAGAGTGTTGTCTTATTAAACATGAGGCCTCGGTTCTTTGGCGACTTCCTCTCAGCAGATTTCTGGCAAAACTCTGGGAGTAAATAAAATTGCCATGAAAAGTTTCCCAAAAATCTGTCGTTCGGAGTCGACTTTAAACTGTAGCTGCCGCCACTCACAGATAAAATTAACACTTGCAACATAAATGGTGTGAGAAGCTAGGTTGTAATCCTGACTGAAGGATTATAATGACCAATTATGTGTATGCTTTGCAGTACCAGTACTAATTAGCTGCTTACAGCTGTAAATATTATAAACCTGCTTTTGCGTATGCATTTACGCACTCATATGCTCCTTATTCGTCCCTCTCTCTGTCTCTCTCTCACTCTTTCATTACCTTTTATTAAAACCAAGCGTTGCAATAACCATTATTTACTTGGCACAACCAAATTGCTCTTTGGCCGAACGCTTTCAATGCATACTGCCATCTCTGGGTAAATAAATGAATTGGTTTTATGGTTTAATTAAATAAATTTATTTATTTATTTATTTATAACTGAATCAGACAACAAATAAAAATTGAAAGTGAAACAAAAAAAATTAATTTCACAAACGATTTACAAACTCAGTAAAGATTTGCGCAGAGTAAGACGGGATTTTTAAATAGCAGAAACTAACTAATAATCTGTAATTAAACAGTAACATTAAAGAAATAATCCTTGATCATTACAATTATAAATGACATGCCAATGATTAAGTGATTTAATGTTGAAAATGAAATAATTTTCCTCACAGTGGGGATATTTCGCTGCAAGGTCACCGAATTTATTCTTCGCAGAGAATTCTGACAAAAAAAATTTTATTTTTATTTTCTTCCTGTTAATGAATGAGGGATTGATTGATTGATTCAATTAAATTGATAATTAAATTACTTAAAGACAGCTTTTATGGCATGTCTATACATTTGCTCAAGGTTAACCAAATTACATAACACGATGCTGGCTAAAGGAAAGATTATGGGGGGTCAGTTATAATAACATACTTAACAAGCCCATCTCGATACAGTAGTTTAAACTGCCATCGGGACAGAGAGAGAGGGAGTGAGATTGAGAGAGATAGGGAGCGGGAAAGACAGAGAGGGAGATAGAGGGGGAGAGTAAATGAGTTAGGGTGAGAGAGAGGGAGAGAGGGTGTGAGAGAGAGAGACAGTAGTTCCTGGTACATTTAACATGGACAGAGAGAGAGAGAGAGACAGTTGTTCCTGGTAACATTAAACGTTACCCTGTCTGTCGCCAAAGTCATTTTTATTGACAGTACTTGCAGTGAAATCTTGGTTGAGATCGACCAAAGTGACTCAATTCCTTTAGCTGTCCGTCTCTTGGCACTTGGTCTTGGTCGTGATGTTATCTCGACTACAGTGGCCGTGCTTACAGGTCATTGCGTCATGGGTAGACACGCGGAAAGAATGAGGCTTCCTTTCAACGACTTCTGCCGTGGATGCAGGTCCACTGAGGAAGAGGAGACTGTTGTTCACTTTCTTTGCCAGTGCCCTTCTCTTACTAGGTGTAGATATAGATTATTTGGCTCCCCATTCCTTGTTAGCTTAACGGAGCTATCATCTATTGACATCAAGGATATAGCTTCGTTCATCAAACTTTCTGGCTGGTTTTCCAATGCGGGGTAGTCGTGCTTTTGTTGTGCAGACCTTGCGCTGACCAACTTCCTCCTTTTCTCTGATTTTGGTGGAACTTGGTTAGTACAGGGCTTGCGTTCACCCGTGGCATCACAACGGGCCGCTATGCGTGCTCAAGTGAGCTTTGTGATATCAGAGCTACCACTCCGACCTAACCTAACCTAACCGTCTCTTGGCATACACTTCAATATTAATCTTCTTTATCTGTTCTTCAGAAAAAAAATTCCAACAGCAGCAGCAGAGTTCTTACGACTACAATGCTAGGAGTGCTGATTTTGGTTTCATGGGGTACGAAAACCTTGAAGAGTAGCACTTTTAAGAGCAATATGCGCGGATTTTGCTTTGAGGAAGAGCAATCGTTGAAATACTTGAACACGAATAGAAAATACAGGGTTGTACTCTTAAATATCCACGATTCACAGGACGATTTGCTGGAACTTCAACCAACTTGCTGATTGCCAAGGCACTATAATTTAACTTGAATGCCTCGCCACGCAGTTACATTATTTCCTCTGGGCACTCCTCTATCCTCTAAGTGAAATTGATTTAAAGTCGTCTGAAAGCGGTTTAGTTGATGATTTTATAGGAGAAGTTCAAGCACGAAAAACTCTGTCAGAGAGTGCTGTAGGGATTCTAAGAAAGTGCACATGGACGCTTCTAAATTTGGCAACCAGTAGGCTGTGAACCGCACCTTAGGATATCTACTCGGCGACCACCTTGTTCGACTCTTGTGGCAGTTTTATGTCAGTATTAACATGGGTTCCTATTCATTGATTTATTGTTGGACTCATGTGGCCTAAATTATACATGAAAAGTATGCCAACATTTTTTCGTGCACTTACCTTAATTAATATCCTATCAATATTAAATCCCATGCCGTGCTCTATGATGCTGTGTCTATTAATTAATATGTTGAGCCATTATCATCATCATCAGTTATATGAGAAATCAATTGTTGGAACAAAATTAAACCGAAATTCATTGAAATATTTCAACTGATTTTGTGTAGGCCAGTAATGATAGCCATAGTAAATGCATTAAAATTCAATTACAATTTTGACAAATAAACCAAACTACCGGCCACATTCAACAATTTAATTAAATTTTGGGGCACCAACAATAATGCTGCTGCCACGCCGCGCGTATCATTTCTATGCACAGAATTAAAGGGAAATTTTATTTGCCTCGTATTTATTTTTTTGTAAATTATTTACGATTTAATTAATTGTAAAACATTAAAAGCAAAACAAGAACGGGTTGAAATAGGTTGTGTTAAAAAAAAGAAGAGGAAGAAGAAGCAGTAAATCCACACAATGATTTTTATTTCAGAGTATCATGATGCGTATATCCATGTAACTAACATAACATTCCTAAGGCTTTTTATATGTACATACATACATACATATAATGGTTACTGGTAGTGTAGTTGTTGTTGCAACAACAAGCTAATAATTACAAAAATTAAAAACATTCACTTGTAGTTACCACATAAATACGCCAACAGCAACAATAAAATACAGGCTGGCATACAGCAGCAATACATATCCCCAACACCATCATGGGTTTTAAACCATATTGGCCATGACAATAATGGCCTTCAAATTAGACAACAACATGACAACTGAAAAATGTTGTTACTGCCACATACTATACAACAACATCTCTATCCATGTGTCGGCCACATTTAATATGTCTATACGTACGTATGTATGTGTGTATGTTCGCCAGGAATATGGAAAAAAATGAAAACAAAAGCGGAAAAAACGACAGAAGAGCTGAGTGCCTTATGTACTGAACGAATGTGCAATTCTCTGGCAAATCGTTGCATGTACGAATATTTGCTTGCAATAACAGGGAAAATAACAACAGCATCACGACTATTTAGCCATGTTTGAATATTTTGAATTTGTCAAAAGCGTACACACATACACATACACACACTCTCTCCTATATTGTCTTACATGACAATATATTTACAACATTGTGTTGGTATTTCTAGTAGTTTTTTCTCGCTTCTTTTTCTTCTTTTTTTTCATTGAGTTGCATTGCATTGCAATTTGTGTCACCAGCAATTAGTTTAAAGCATACAGAAGATTTTAATTTGATCAAAAACACACACAGCTCTAGCACTGCACAGCTCTACAGTATTACTACAACTACTACCAATCCACACACACACACGCATTTCGAAATAGACATGCAATATGTGGTCAACATGGGAAACATTAGCATACACAGGATGAACATGAACAAACCGACAATTCACTGCAATACGATACGATACGATACGTTCAACTCACACTCACTAATGTTAAAGCAACAAAAAAAAACACACACAAAAAAATCCACACACAAAAAGAATCCACATCCTCTTGTCTATTTTGTTGCTGTTGTACGCTAATATCAGCTGTATGATCAAACTGACAACAATAATGATGTCCATGTCGATGTGTTTGCATTTGCTGTGTGTATGTGTATGTGTGTGACAGTGTTTATGGGGTCTTTATGTAATTTATACTGTAATTTATCCACACATACTCTCTCTCTCTCAGTAATGGCTGTTTGGTTGTTTATAAAACACGAAGGGTAAGTACTTACTTTACAGCAGATGTTGGCTAATAAGCAAAGGTGTTTTGTTATATCGATATTAGAATAACGAACATTATAGAAATTTCGTTTGAAAGCATCTCTTAAGAAATAAATGACTCAATCAGGAAAGATTTACAGAAGGTATAGATTCACATGAAGCAATGATCCCAGCCTTGGTTAATCAGTTTTCAAGGCTTGGTGTTTAAACGTGACTACCAGAGTTCAAAGGCGAAAATCGGTCTGAGATTTTATTAAATATAACAATCGATTCGATATCTAGTAACGATAGCTCGGTTGCACCAATGCGAAACGGTCTGCATCGAGCCAAAGCAGCCACATCTCTCACAAATAACTTTCTCAACCAATTTAGAACCTCTGTAGAAGAAATTTACGCGGTGATCCATGAGAATAGACAAAGTGACAGAGACGTCTCTACCATCCAATTCAAATTGTTGATTGGTTTAAGGGAGGTAAGTCAAAAAAGAAAGCATGATTCTTCCTCTCAGACCAGAATTTGTCTTCGCCTAATACACCACCCAACACACGGAGGAGGTATACGTATGTATATTCGTGTGTGACTTATCATTTGGTAGTACCTCTAACAAGTTAATCTGTTACGTAATTACCTGAGGTATTCCGGTGACTAGGAAGTCATGATAGACTGTCATAAAAATGCCACGAGATTCAGTCAAGAGTAGTTCAGACCTAGAGTTTGCATTCAAAAGTAACTTGACTGTATCCTGTCTGTCAAATAGGAGAGACATGTTAGAATTTGGAGTCCCTTGTCCAGGATCAGTTCCACGAAGTAGGTTTTTTATAATATATTGGGAGACAGAGAGCAACCTCCATTATTCTTCAGTTTATATAACAACGGATATTAAAGGATCGATCTTAGGTTAGGTTAGGTTAGAGGACGTGTCAGCTGTGACAAGTACACTACCCGGAAGTCGAATTGTCCTGGCTTCTCACACCACTCGTGTTGTGTGCGTTAGTTTTATACATGAGTAGCGGGACCTACAGTTTTAAAGTCGACTCCGAACGACAGATTTTTGAGAAGCTTTTCATGGCAATTTTTACTCTCAGAGTTTTTGGCAGAAATCTGCTGAGAGGAAGTCGCCGAAGAAATATTTTCATATTTTCGTTTTGATGTCTGACCTGGGATTTGAACTCGGGCCTTTCGTCTAATAAGCCAACACACTACCTACTAGACCACGGCGACTTCAAGGATCGATTTTCCCTGCTTGGAATTCTAGTGTGAAATCTCCTATCAAGACACCTCATATGAAGTGCAGCCAACTTCACTGCAAACCTGAAGATAGAGGGAACAATTTGAAAGTTACATTGGGACTAGTGCCGCATGTTGTCTGGCAACTAATCTAGATGGAAGCTGGAATTAAGCATAAGAAGAGGTAGTGCGAAAAGCAGCAACTGGACTCCTACTTTATCAAAAAGCTTCAGCAGACAACCCCATATAGAAGATCATGTTCCATAATCATCGAGGACTAAATAAATAAAACTGAATTCGTTTTCCTGGCATTATTTTCAAAGATTTTATTTTATTTTTTTATAAATAAAGCAGAGAAATTGAATTACTTTGTGCCTTATGTAGTGGTGATGGTAAATTAAAAAAGAACAAATGATTGAATTTTAATGTGTTCTTATTATTTCTTCCAACACTGTATTGTTGAATTAAAGGTTGAGACGGTCTATATTGCTCTTGTGTATTGTTTTAATTGTTTGATACTTTCCATTCTAATTAGTTGCGCACAACAACTGTATGCAATGTTAAATTTTCTTTTTTTCTGAAATGAAAATAATGTAGAATTTTAAAGGTAATCCACACCAATCCACTCTTGTATTGTGTTCTTTTGCTTCTCGATTTGATCGCCCATTTCTTGTGTCATGCGAAATTGTATTAAAATTAAAAGATAATTAAATATTTGTGAATAAACCTGAAAAGAATGTAAAGAAAAGAAAAGACAGACTGATTAATAAATGAATAAAAATAAATAAAACAATAAATGGATCAATGTATTGTGTATAGAAAAAGTATACATGTGCATATCAAACCATTTCCCAATTAATGGGAAAGTTTAATGCTAAAAATGTATTTAAAAAAATTCTGGATAAATTCTAAATTAAAAATTATTACGAGATTTAAACGGAAAGTAAAATTAAAATAAAATTATTTTTTTTAAATCTTTGCATATTCAATTGCTTAAGGAAATGGTGTTAAAACTGTAATGACATCATAAATAAGAATGAATGAAATTAACTGACATCTCAATGACAGTGAGAGGTCCGAAAAACAAAAACAAATGAAAATGAAATCTACTTTAATCGCATTAAAAAAGGGCAAAGGTCATGCAATTTATACAATTTGACAACAACAAATTAAAAAACCACCACCCTCTTTTTAATTAAATACACGATATTTTATACATTAACAATGATTGGAGGCTTTTAAATTATGATTTTGCATAATAAAAATCAAATTCATTGTATACACATGGAGAAAATTTAATTCAGAATTAATATGACAGCAGTTTGACAAGATAATTTGTAGTTTGATAGGATTAATAAAGTGATACAACGAGAAATTACTCAGCGAAAGTTTAAAATTAATTTGAAAGACTTTTATGACACTTTTGTATTCTTGTACCATTGGTATATCTACTTTTATTCTCCACTGTATACTTCTGTACCATTGGTATATCTACTTTTGTTCCCCACTGTATTGTTCTTTGCAAGAACATTTCAATGTGTTTTCTTTATGAAATTTTGGTTTAAATTTGTGTTGCTTCTCTTCATCATGAGCAAATAAGTTTTGCAGCAGCTTTTTTTTTGCTTTACTTTCAACTTACCACCGCTATCATTTGCTTGTTAAACGGCATTGTGCCACATAGGAACTCGAGCTTGTTGTCTTTGCGCCACAAAAGACTTGCTGTCACTATTTGACGCACCTCCCGGTTGCCAGGAAACCACAACTCAACGTTTGTAATAATTTTTAAACATTTTAAACCCTAAAAAGTAAATGAAATTAATTAATGGTGATGGTGGTGGTGGTGGTGGTGGTGGCAAGTCAAACATTCACACACACACACACATACCTCACGTATGGCATTATCACAATATATCGGCGCTATGGTCATTTTGTAGAATGGCAGTATCATACACACGACCACATACCAAATCAATGACTTGTCGGACGTTGTATTCTTGCGGTGGCTGCCAAGTATTAAATACAATTCACTGGTGGTCAAAGTAAAGTCATGCAACAGCATTGTTGCCAAAGCCACCGAATACACTTTATTAATCTGACGTATGCAGTTGTGATACTCTTGCATCAAAGAAATCAGGCTACGCACACAATTAAGTTGTTGTTCGGTAACCAAATGCTTGCAACAAACGTTTGCTGGGGTCAGTAACTTTTGCAGAAGACGAAAACGTATGCTTAACATTTCGGCCATATTCATTTGGGCATAACAATTCAAATGGGGACCACCTGTCACCGCCGAATAGGCTAGGCCAGCCAAAAGATTCACCACAAACTCTTGGCCATGTGAGGCCTGTGATACGGCCATTATTATAACGGTCATATAGAACAGGCCCATCGAAAGCAAAAGAATCACATTCTTACGCCTTAACTTCTCATAATTCATGTTACACGAGAACTCTTTTGTTAACTGCTCATCGAGCGTTTGTATGCGGGCGTAGAGGTTTAAATTCGTCTCCTTGTTTAGCAACAAGCCAATGACAGTGCTGACATATACCAGTGTAGACATGCAGATTTCCAAATAGATTATGGCCTTGATGAGTCCATCAAAGTTTTGTACACGAAGATCTCGCAATTTAATGGTCATGCAAGTCAAAAGGCAGCCCACATTCACAAACGCCGCCAGCAAAGTGTACAGCAAGGTTTTGCGATTGCTTACGAATCGTTCACCTTGTTTTACAAAGCCACTGCAGCCCAAACTGAATAAAATCAGATAAAGAATTTTGCAGCAGTCATAAATTGTTTGGGGATTGGAACAGAATCTTCTTCTTTGTGTTAATACAGCCATAATGCAAGCAACAGCATCCACTTACACACTTTCCGTTTCCGTTTGGTTTGTGTGTGTGTGTGTGTGTATGTGTGATTTTCCTTTGTTTTAATGTTAAGGCGACAATGTGTTTTAATTGTTGTGGCCGCTTAAAGCCGACTGACTAAATTCCATGACATTTTATTCGATTCATATTGTTTCCTTTTCATTTCATTTAATTTTATTTCATTTGATTGTAATTCAAAAGCTTTTCAATGTTGCATACACAAAACATTGTATGTATGTATGCCACTAGCTGCTAGTGCATGCGTGTGTGTGTGTTTAAGTGATTATACTGTGATTAACTTGGCCACATTATTTGTTGGCCATTTAGTTACAGCACAATTTCTAAATTTTGGCCATTGAAACACAACAATAACAGCAACAGCAACTCCAATAAATATTTGTTTGCTTTTACAGCCATTGTTTTAATGCCCACACAATGCCGCACAATGCGTTTTAGGTTGGCCACCAATTCTTAATTACATTAATGGTGCGGCTGATTATGATCTGTTATCCATCGTTTAATCCCTTAATTAATCAAATTTACACTTTGCAATGGTAAGAGGATTTTTAACTCTTTTCCTCATTTGCCTAATGAGTGGCAATTTTCGGTTTGCTTTGGTTTGGTTTGGTATTGGAAAAGATTTGAATGTGCTAAGTTAAGTTGATTACAAGGACCTCGAAGGTGTATGAGAGAGAGAGAGACAAGAAAGGTTGCTTTATTCTTTGGTGCTATTCTTCATTTTACTAATAAGCGACTAACATCAGTATTGCTAACGTCCTTGACTTCCAATTAAAGCGACTTTCTCTACTTATAAGAGGAGAAGACAGCAATTTAGGCAGACATCTGCAGTTAAAGGAAGACCATATCGTTTGTATCGATATATACTCACTTTTGCTCCCCAGTGTATCGATACACCAAATCGTATTTCGATGCACCACATCGTATGTATCGATATCTACTCACTTTTGCTCCACAGTGCATATATCGATATATCATATCGTATGTATCAATATATACTCACTTTTACTCCCCAGTGTATATATCAATACACCACATCGTATGCGTCGCTATATACGCACTTTTGCTCCCCAGTGCATATTTTTTGCTTCCCACTGTGTATTTTTTTTTTCGAAGGAGAATAATATGCTTAATACAGTACACGCATACATACATATTTGGTCCTTACAACCCCTTTAGTCAGGATTACGACCTACATAGCTTGTCACAGCACTTATGTTGTGTGTGTTAATTTTATACAGTTTTTGAGAAACTTTATATGGCAATTTTTATGGCAGTTTGTGCCAGAAATCTGCTGAGAGGAAGTTTCCGAAGAAATATTTGTTTTCATATTTTAGGTTTTCTGGTGATGTCTGAGCTTAGGTTTGAACTGTGGACTCACGTCTAATAAGTCAACACACTACCTACTAGACCACGACGACTTACAAGACAACAATCTAGAATATCTGCATTTAAGTCATCAACATATCGTATGCTTCCTGTTCTATGGGTATATCGATATATACTCACTTTTGCTCCACACTGTAAACTTCTTTGCAAAAAGAAGAAGATGCTAGAAACTAGGCTACAATACACTAGTTTCCATAAATCACTACTGGGAATGTCGACTTAAAAGATCTAGGGGCACAGTTCTTGCAGTCGCCGTAGTCTAGTAGGCAGTATGTTGGCTTATTGGAAGTGAGACATCGGTTCAAACCCAAGGTTAGAAATCAAAACGAAATATGAAAAAATATTTCTTCAGCGACTTCCTCGCACCAGATATCTGGCAAAAGCTCTGAAAACAAATAAAATTGACATGAAAAAGTTTCTCAAAATACATCTGCCGTTTGAGATCGACTTAAAGCTGTAGGTAACGCCACTCATGTATCAAAAAATTAACGCACATAACATAGGTGGTATGAGAAGGTAGGTTGTAATCCTGACTAAAGAGTTGTAAGGACCAATTATGTATGTAGAGGCACAGTGTTATTTGAAGCAGCATCTATGAAGGGTTTTTGTGGATTCCTTTTGAAGGCTAAATTCCCACTTAAGCCAAGGCTTAGGTTCATTTTCATACAAGAAATCAATAATGAAGCCGGGTATCAAGAATTTTCAACGGTATTGAACGTTACTGTTTCATTATATTGCCATTCTATTGGCGTGAAACAATAGAAATTTATTGATTCACTTATGCCCTCCACTTATTCATTCATTTATTGGTTTCTGTTTTTATTTATTTTCAGATATTTTACAAATATTTGCATTGGCCTCTTAGGCCAAGAGGTCTGGTTTTTTCATAACCATAGCACCGTCACAGTTTACGCTCTCCACAGCCACATCCACTTCCATTTCATTTTATTTATAGTTGTTGTTGAGCTATTTTGTCGTATTGCGTTTTATGTTTCGCAGTATTTGTTTTTAAATGTTTAATGAAAATTAATTTCATTTCAACAAAGTATTTATTTACGGAGAGAGAGTTTTTTTTTTGTATTTTTCCTCTCTGTTTACATATTTAAACCATAAATATGTCAACATTTCGCCTTTTGAATAACTAATAATGGAAAGAAAGCCATTTAATGCCATTCCCATCTCCACTGTCACACACACTGACTGCCTTAACTGGCCTTAGATAATAGCAACTGAAATAGCAAATGCTGTGCCAACACAAACTCAAGCCTGTTAGGTTTGGTTTGGGCCAAGAGAAAAAAGAGCAAGAGGGGCAATTTAAAAGTGTAAAATCATTGAATAATTCTCTTAATCAAGTGAAACCCATTGACCACACCAATATCCTGTTTATTTCCTATGGTTTGTGTTGAATAAATACTAGAAGAGAGACAGAGAGAGAGAGAGAGAAAAAAGCACACATAGGGATATAATGATATCCTCCTCTTGCATTTGGCTTTTATTCTCCATGTGCTGTATTCGTTTGAAACCCTATGCTAATGATGTTTGTGTGGCTGGCCTATAGTATTTGGTCTCCACTTTCATTTGAATTTGAATTTTTTTTTTCTTTTTTGTTCTCTCTTTTTCTTCTATTTTTAGATTATTTCTGGCATCGTGTTGATTCTGTTCAACTCAACTCATCTCATCTCATTTCATTGCAACCATTCTTTGGTATTTTTTATTCACTATTTATGCAAATGGCATCATAAAAATGTTTTTTTTCAATTGTTCTATTGTTGTTCTTCTTGTTGTTGTTTTTTATTATTTTATTGTTTTATTATTTATTTATTTTTATTTTTATTTAATCGTGTCAAGTATTTATCATCACAAGTTGTCCCTTTTTGGAGTAGTATGTGTCCAAGCAATTGAATTGTTCACTTTAAACCCACATTCTAGTCTTTGTCAACACATTTGACACATTTTTTTTCTAAAAGCCTTAGCAAATGTTGTCTTAATAAGAATGGCCACAAAAGCAGTAGGATGGTTTGAAAGGAGATTAGAAATATTAGTCCAGGAGTTTTTTTGTTCCTTAAAAGTGTCAGATTGCTTTTCTGCTGTTAAGCTCTTAATGATTCACCAATTGCTTAATAAAATCGGTAAATAATCCCTTGAGGTGGGCCAAAGTCTTTTAGTTAACCTCCCCTCTATCCATCTTGCATAATCATGTATCTATGATTAGGTGCCTTGCGTTTACCTTCAGAATTGTGGGTCAAACTTACTTACTTACTTAATTGGCCATTAACAACTCATTTAACGGATTTCAAGCTGTCGTAACACATCCTTCCAGGCACCTCTGCTCCTTCCGCGCCTAAGCTAGTTGGTTACTGCAGTCGATGGCAGGGCTTCCTTGATTTGGTCCTTCGAACGCAAACAAGGTCCTCCTCTCCGCCGATTTCCGCAGATACCCGCATCAAATATCCAACTTACAGGAGCATCCTCCTCCATTAGAACGACATGACAGTTCAGCCGCTCGATGTTAATACGCTGCACAGCGTCTATGTCGTTGAGGAGCTCATACAGTTCACTGTTGGATCGGATGGGGAAATCATCGAAAACTTGCGCTGGACCGGAGATCTAACGTAGGACTTTTCTCTCAAATACTCTCAAGGCTGCTGCCTCTAAGCCATAAAAAAGTACGTGGTGGATGAGCTTCTTGTAGAGTATTAGTTTTGTCGTAAGAGAGGGGTCGCTGCTACTCAATTGCATATTGCGGCCATAGTAGCACCTGGTTGGCCAAAGTGATCCTATGCCTGATCTCCCGTCAAACTTAAGGAGAGATAATGGAATGAGATTCAGTGAAAAACAGAGGAACGTAGACATCTCTCGCTATGTTAGAAATCCTTCGAGAGACTAAGTCTTCAACCTCAATCGAGCTTCTTCAGTCTTCTCTTCTGTGTAGCAGATACTCAAAGCGTGTTGAACACTCTTGTAATAAATTTTCTCCTCACCTTCAAGACCCATTACATTTCAGAACGATAAGGTATAAAGCCAGATCCCGTAGATATTTAATACACTCATCTGCCTCGTCACAGTTAACAAATATTCCATAATGGAGTTGTTTTCTGGTGTTTGAAGAACTTGCAATCTCCCTACGATATTTAATACACTCATCTGCCTCGTCACACTTGACAAATATTTCATCACCGAGTCGCTTTCTTGTGTCTGGAAATTGAAAGTAATCGATCGAGTTAGCCGTTAGTCGCCATAGTCCTGTAGGTAGTGTGTTGGTAGTGTGCAGTGTGTCACGGTTCATACACCAGGTCATACATCTCCAACATAAAGAAATATGAAACAAAATATTTCTCCGGCGACTTCCTCTCGTCAGATTTCTAACAAAAACTCTAAGAGTGAAAAGAAAGAAAAAAGTGAAAGAGTTCCTCAAAAATCTGTCGTTCGGAATCGACTTTAAACTGAAGGTCCTGCTGCTCATGTATAAAATGAACGCTTACTACATAAGTGGTGTGAGAAGCTAGGTTGTAATCTTTACTAAAGGTTTGTAATGACCAATTATGTATGTAGTTAGTATCGAACTCATCATTGTTGAGGCGAAGCATCCGGGCTTTGCATTTAAGAAATCAAGCTGAATCAAGATGAAAACCATTTCTTAAGATCGATGTTAGTTAAGTTTACATTCTTTTAGGACCAGCCCTCATATATCAATTATTTTTCTATTCTATTCTTTTCTTTTCTTTTGAAAGAAAAACAAGTTTTTCTTTATTTAATGCGTTGCGTTTTTATAATTTCACTTTCAATTCTCTCTCTCCCACATATTTTTTTCTTATTTTTTTTCTTTCGTTCAAGTCACTCAGTTGTTACGCCATTTATTTGTTCATTTATTCATCCGTTTCACTTGCAACAATTTACAGTCACTTGTTTTATGCCTTCGGGTGACAATTTTTAATTAATGTTCCCCCCCTAGCATATCCTATTGAATGTGTGTGGTTTCCTTTGCTTTTGGCAGAGGGGCTGGCTGACTGACTGACTGCTTTTAAAAGTAAAACGAAATGAATTGAATTGATCACAGTTGGGCGGACATGTAGTGACTTGAATACGGTGGCCCTAAAGCAGGGTGGTGGTTACTTTATACGTTCTGTACGTTATTTATTCTTTTATAAGTTATTATTACTTTGCTTTCTTGTATTACAGTTAATGTTGTTGTTGTTTTTGTTATTGTTGTTACTTTGGAATGTATGTGTTGAAAGACTGCCTGTGGTCTGTCCATTTCCATTTTCAGTTCATTTTTTTTTGTGGTGGTATTGGTGATGATGGTTATGCCTGTGATTAGCATGAATTAATGAGCGAAAAAATAATTTTTCTTATGCTCACACATACATACAAAATTGTTGTAAGAAAAACTAAAGTTTTTCTAAGATACAATAACAACAACAACAACAGAAAAATTGTAAAAAAAAAGAAAATTGACAACAACTAAAAAAGAAGGACATTATGGCGTACCGAAGAGAAAATATAAAATCCGCCATTAAAACGCGAACATTGTAACTGTAGATCTCATAGAAACAGATAAAATTTGTACGAAAGTTTACTTACATTTTATATTTTTATATGTATTGAGTGTGTGTTAGTTCCACTCTCTTTCTCTTTTGCCTTACCAAGCCACAAAAGGAAGTGATAATTTTAATTAGCGGATACATTAGCGTCCATATTCTGTACCAGTGTTGCAAAACTGAAATTTTTAAATGGTACTGAACTATAACTGAAAGAGTACTTTTAAGCAGCAAAGGGTACTTTTGTAAAAATACATAATTGGTCAGGATTATGATCTAACTTCTCACACCACTTATGTTGTATGTGTTAATTTTATACATGAGTGGCGGCAGCTACTGTTTAAAGTCGACTCTGAACGTTTGATGTTTGAGAAACTTTATCATGGCAATTACGTTTTTAGTCTCAGAGTTTTTGCCAGAAGGAATTAGCCGGAGAACTACATATTTTTTAATTTTTCGTTTTGTCGGAGATGCCTGGCATGAGGTTTGAACTGTAGTCTCACGTCTAATAAGCTAGCACACTACTTACTAGACTATTTCTTTATTTATATTTGGTCAATTCACACAAGCCGTTGTATCGTTGTATTGAGTGTATTGTTGGACGAATACACAACAGTGTATGCATGTTGTTGATAATTTTCATATAAAAATCCAATACACTTATACACATTTTTTTCATATGTGTTTAAAAGTTGTATTGGTTTCGTGCTATCAAATACACAATACAGCATAGCATTGAGCTTTCACAAACAACCAAGTGTATTCAATACAATATAAACGATACAAAGTCGTGTGAATTGGCCAATTTAATACACATACGGCACGGAACAGAATAACTAATGAATTATTCATGTACCTCATACACAAGACAAAAACAGTTGATTCGGAACGTAGCAAAACGTAAAAGCCCCGTTTAGTCAAACGTCAATGGAACGTAATGGAAAATACGTTCGTTTTTAGCATATAAAGAGCAATGCAAATGCTTACGGTTCGCCAAGCGTTTTCATTGCTTTTAGTATTTTAAAAACTTACGTACGTTCCGTGGACGTTTGGCTAACCAGGGCTAAAGCCTAATTCTACTGTTAGCATTGCGTTGAACATGTTACGTTTGGCTAACCGGGGCTAAAGCCTAATTCTACATTTAGCCTTACGTTGCGAATGCGTTAATAGTTGATAAGCTGAAGCCATTAAATATACAATAGTAAAAAAGTACTGAAAGCGATGCGGGGGAACTGCGGTATTTTTATTAAAAAGTACTGAAAAAAGTACAAAAGTACTGACTTTTTCAATACTGGTGTGTGCACACAAATAACAACTCTATTGTGTTGGTATTAGTATTGCAAATGGCGATTTTATGTCCACCACACCGTGGATATGTATGTGTGTGTGTGTAAATAAATTCCTTTACAGCAGTGACCATCATTTCATAAAAACAAATTACAAAGTGATTAAATCGTAAACGAATTTAAAAACAGAAAAAAAAAGATAAAAATGAAATGAAGTACAAGAGCAAGACCAAGTTCCAGTCCCTACAGCTGTAATGCAGGAAATAAAAGCGTGGTGAGATGGTGTATGGGATGAAGAAGAAGAAAACTCAAATTATTATTAGAAAAAGGTGACTTGTGTTTTTCTTGTCACACTTCCATTTCCCATTTCTTGTCGTTTTCCTTTAATTTATTGTGAAAATCTTACTAATTAGATTGAAAGAAATAGAAAGAAATTATTATTTTCTATTCACTTTCAACATGGTTGCACTGCTAAATTATGTTTTCAATTAAATTCATTAAACTAATGACACAATATTCCTTCTCACCCACTCCACCTACTTCACCTCACTTGCAATTTCGTTTGTTTTTAAATATTTTAAGCCTCTTGATTTATTAATTTAAATAAGAAAAGAAACCAAATAGTATATTAACACTTTCACCAGCTGCCGTTTGATGGATTATCATCCATCCCTTCCCTCTTCATTAAGGTGGTCATTCCCTTGAACCAACCATTTTAACCATTTTCCCAACCAACCTAGATGGTGATTGTTAACCAAGGAAACTCGTATCGTATTTGAATTTAATTAAGTTATAATCACTGCGTAAATTAAAGAAAAATCTGTTAATTAAATTAAGTTTCATAAGCTTTGGTTTATTTATGTCACAATGTTAGCCTATTAGGCTCTACATAAACCAATAGGATAGGAAAAGAAAGTGTCAACGTTGTCAACAGCTGTCATTTGATTGATGATGACAAACAAATTAAAATTTTCGTCAATATTAACCGACACCACAAAGTGTAAGAAAAGTGGGTTTAATGGTTGGAATTATTAAAACAAAGGGGGGAGGGGGGGTGGGGGTAAAAGAGATAAATTTGAAGTTAAAGGATTATTAAAAGTAAAGGGGATCTAGTTTTGGAAAGCTGTTTAATACTCTTTGAAAAGCAAGGCTTTGGCCACGATTTAGAAGATACTGTTTTTTACCTTTTACAAACGTTTTAAATATGAGCTCGTGGATTCCAAATAAAATAAAAATAAATTTGTCTTTAGTTTTAACTAAAATTGTTTATTATTCACACAACTCTGTGTGTCACGGTTCACAACTTTATGTAAACAATAACAATTGCGTTGTTTGTTATTCCTCTGTTTACACCCTTTGCATACATCTTAATAATTACTAAGCAATTGTTCGATTGATCTTCAAACCACAATAACCCTCTACAAACACACCATGTCTTCACACAAGACTGACTGAACTTTTACTAACTCAGTTGCCTGCTGCTGTTCGCGTCTTTGCCTTCTCGAGAGCTCTATAAATGTAAACACCGTTGTTTCATTATTGTTGTTTGTGTATTTTGTTTACATTTAATCTTGTAGTGTTTGTTGTTGTATTTGTATGTACTTGTTAATAATTTTTTATGCTGGTGTTTGTTGTCATATTACGCAATGCGATAATTTGTAAACAAGTTCATTGTTTTTGTTTTTGTAGTTTGTGTTTATAATTTCAATGTTAAACGATATAAAAGCAAAACACCAGTATCTAGATTTTTCCATTTTCGTAACAATACATTTGAAAAAGGGAAATCACTGAATTGAAATGGTTGTGGACAAGACGTTATCCAACCAACCGATCAATTACTTAGAAACAATTTTCATTGAAAACCTTAAATAGGGTGCATTGGCGAGAAGTTTTTACTCTTGGAGTCCTGCTCGTTCTCTCGAGGCTGACCTTCCTAATATATTCGTTCTTTGTCTTGTGGTAGGAACAGAAATCAAGAGACTTCTGTTCTGAATCATGGGTTTTAAATTTGGCTTTAAACTCAAGAGATTCTTTGCCATGGGACATGTGATAGAATTGAGCATTAATACGAAGAAAACCCCGATAAAAGCATTTACATGGAAGACAAAACTCATAAAAAAAGAAACATTCGACTTTTATGTGGAGTGATCTTAAGGAAAATGAAAGTGAAATGTTTGAAGAAAGAGCTCCCATGTAAGGAAGTTTATGAAATTGTATGATGTGCTCGATACAAATTGGACAACAAATACGGAAGACATTAGTAAACAGAGCACTGAGATTCTGATTGTGTCTCAGTATTAAGTTTAAAGCAGAAAAATAGGGACAATATGGCTGACCTCTTCTAGATGCCTTTTCAAGCGGAAACTCACGGAAATGACCGCGATGCACTTACCAGGAGTTTCCATGCTACTGATGATGCTGGAGGACAGTGACTGTAACTATTTAATCGCTTAATAAGGTATTGCAAAACCATTATTCCAAAAGTGGCAACAAGATTTGAATCTAGTTCGGACAACAACTAATATGTATGTGCCCCAGCTAACATACATAATTGGTTTTGACAACCTTTTAATGAGGAGTACGACCACTTGTATTGTGTGTGTTAATTTCATACATGAGTGAGAGGGACCTACAGTTTAAAGTCGACTCCGAACGTTTGATGTTTGTGCAACTTTCTTCATGACAATTTTATTTAATATTCAGAGTTTGTGCCAGAAATCTGCTGAGAAGAAGTCACCGAAGAAATATTTTTTCATATTTCGTTTAGTTGGAGATGCCTGACCTAGGGTTTGAACCAAGGTCTCACGTCTAATAACGGCAACACACTATCCTCTAGTAGACTACGGCTACTAGAACATGTTTACATTTTCCAGTTACTAATTAGAGAAATTCATAAAAGTTGAACGACTTAAATATTAAAATCGTTATCTTTTCATTAGAATAATTAAATTTCAATGACCTTTGAAGAAAGCTATTGCGTTTCCTGATACAATTAATTGCTGTAGAGCAATATACCGACAACATATAATTGAACTTTAACGAGAATTCAATATTTCATCTTAAATAAAAAAAATAAATTCCTTTGTCCAGCCATAATTGTTCATAAGAAATATAATCTCCGGTAATTTTTTATTCATTTATATTGTGATGTATATGTATGTATGTTCCTTTTACTCCTCTAGGGAGCATAGGGCCGCATATTGTGATGCTGATGACAATTTATTTTAATTTATTTTTTTATTTAAAATTTTTTCTTTTATTTTCATTCATTCATTTTCATTCATTCATATTTTTTTTTAATCCTTTTAATCACATCAGCTTTCTTTTACAAAATGACCAACGTATTATGGCGTAATTTAATGTGACAGCTTTTGTTTGGTCAAACTTTATATTTAAATTCATAACCATAACTCCATACATTATACACAGTCATTCATTCATACATTCATTCAGTGGAGTCATAGCGGCATTCAATCATTTATTATTCATATCTTGCCATCCAATTGATACTGATAATCCTTTCCCTTATTATTGACAACGTCATCATGGCGATGATCGTCATCACTATGATTATGATGATCATTGTAGTTTTCTTCTGTTCTTTTTTTTTGTTGACATTTCGATAAAAATATTTAAAGAAAGTTTGATATGAAAATGGAAAATATTTTCCATTTTAATCGAATCAGTGTCTGCATGTATGCAATCGCCATTAAATGGCGTTCTTTTTTCTCCTTTCTACTTAAACAATACCACACTGTTCTTGTTGGTCTACCGGGAAATGTAATAACAACGAATCCAATAATAATAAAAAAATAAAAAAAAATATATTCCCTTAATGCGTATTTATTAAATTGATTTTATTTATTAAACCTTATGCACTGAAAGAAATTCGAAAAGAAAATATTTGAAATAAAAAATATTGTTACGATAATTACATTGCTTACCAGTAAAAATTATAAACAATATTTACAAAAACAAAACAATGCAAGTAAACAAAACTGTTTACAAATTATCGTACTGCTTAATATAACAACAAACACCAGCATAAAAATAATGGTAAACAAGTAAACAAAAATACACAAACAACACTACAAGAATAAATGTAAACAACAATGCTTACATTTATAGAGATTACGAGAAGGCGAAATCATGAACATTCATCTTCAAGTATATTCATCAGACTGTTTATTCTGCCATATAAAAGGCAAGGCAAAGTAGTCAACTGATTTAGTAAAGTTCAGTCAGTCTTGTGTGAAGACGCGGTGTGTTTGAAGAGAAAAATTGTGGTTTGAAGATCACCGTTATAAAGATCTGTCGAACAGTTATCTAGTAATTGTTATTGTTTATGCAAATGGTATAAACAGAGGAATAACAAAGAAAGCAATTGTTGTTGTTTATATCAAGTTGTGAACATTGCGTTTGAAGAGAGTAATCGTGGTTTGAAGACCTCCGTTCCAAATATCAGTCGAACAGTTTTCCAGTAATTGTTATTGTTTATGCAAAGGGTATAAACAGAGGAATAATAAAGAAAAGCAATTGTTGTTGTTTACATAATGTTGTAAACAGTGGCACACAGAATTGTGCGAATAATAAAGAATTTTAATTAAACCGAAACACATATTTATTTTGATTTTATTTGCAATCTACGAGCTCATATTTTAAACGTCTATAAAAGGTAAAAATGTAACAAAATTTTATTAGAGAAAGCAAATGTAACGAGAAAAACACAGAAAGAGAATTCTGCCTTACATTTCCAAGAATTTTTTTCAGTGTATTCCTCTAGCAATCCTTGATAATCTCTTTGCAACTGTGCATTTCGTATTGAAAAAAAGAGACGTTAGTAGTCAACAGTCACACTGTCTCTGTGTGTGTGTGTGTGTATGTATGTTAATTGGTTATGCTCTGTAGTGATATCAGTTGACAGCTTTGCTGTCACTATTTTTTCTTTTTCTTTCATTCTGTTTTTTTTTTGTTTTTCTTTTTTGTAGCCTTAATTTTATTAATTTCTGTATGCCTCATAAATAGGCCTGCCTGGCATCTGTGGACATTATCATGCAACAAAAAGAAAAAAAAAACAAAAAAAAACCGGACAAGGAAAATGAACTCATTTTAAAGCCCCTGTACAAATTATTTTGCCTTTTGCTTACAGCTTGGTTATCCTTGGCTTTTGTTTTTATAAACAAAAAAAAAAAAAGATTTTCATTTCGTTTTATTTTTATAACGCAGTGTATGGCATTGTTGTTATTATTGTAACTGTTGGTGGCACTGTCATAACTCTATCGGCGTTTAACGTATAAAAAATTAAAATCGAACAGTTTTTGACTGGCCGACCAGTCATTGAGTCTCTGGTTATTTATTTTAGCCACTCTTAAGCTGCGTATTAAATATAGTCAACGTATCATCAAAAAATGTAAGAAGGAAAGAAAAATACGGGGAAAATTATGGACATTCTGTCCACTCTGTTCATGTAAATAAAATTGAAAAATAACAACAACAACACATACATATATACATTCCATGCAATTACTGATGATAGACGATAACAGAAAAATAAATAAAATGAAGAAACTGTCCGCCTTAGCTCTTATTTTACAATTTACGAGGGCAACACAAAAAGTTCATGGCTTTTTGAATGATGCTTTCTTCAATTTTTACATAAAAAAAAACTTTTTATGTCACGGCCTGTTTCAGGAATAAAGATGCCGTTTTAGTTTAGTCTCGTTAAATTAAAATATCATGTATTTAGTGACCTACCCTCGTAAAAAAACAATTTCTTATTCCATAAACTTTTTTAAATAAAGAATGGACATGAAATAATTTTTGCATTTTATTCTCATCTACATTTTCAATTCTTAATATTTTTTTTCTTATTTCTTGTTTAAATTGAAATATTTATAAGGGGTAGTAAAAAGGCACCTGTTATATAATAATGGAATTGAATAATGGAATTGATACAAACTAAACTTCTAAAACAAGCGTGAACAAAAACACAAATTACTGTGGTTTTCAAGTAAAATAAAGGATTCCATTTCACTACACCTTATATTATTAAGAAATTAAGGTGCAAATAATAAGTTCATTATTTGTAAATAGTGACGATATTTTTATTTTTAATAAACATTTAATAAACGAACGTTTGATGTTGCATAAGGCAAAGGCATCTTAGACTCGGACAGAGAATATTTAAAAGGCTGTTTGTTCATCCGGTGATTGATGGCAGGAAGATTATGTTAATGAATAAAAAATATTGTATATTTAGCGGATATTTGGGAAGTACATACATAATATTTTATACGGAAAGAATTTAAATTTTATTGGAATGGATGTGTATGTTGATGAAATTCAAGGATTTAAGTACAGCATTAAGGCTGAATTTTATAATGGTGGTGTAGAGAAACATGTTGAAATTGTTTTACCCTAAGTTATACAATTGAACTTCAGGTATATTTCCATATTCCTGACGGATATTCTCTTTGAGGATTTCATGGGTCTAGGCCGTTTATATTGCGCATGTTTAACGTACAGCTATCCATAACTTACATAATCTCCTGTTGTCCAATACTCTTTCAGGCGAGCCTAGCCATTGTCAGAAGATTCTTCTTTTTTTCAGAGGAGGTATTTTTTTAATTACTATTTAAACTTTAGAACGTCATAAGGATATTTTTTATAGATACAACTAAAAAACTGTCATGCCTACAAACATTTATATATGTACGTCTATGTACGTCTATGCGCATCTATGTACGTCTGTGCACGTCTATGTACGTCTGAGCACGTCTATGTACGTCTATGCACGTCTAAGCACGTCTATGCACGTCTGTGTACGTCTATGTACATATATTATATTCTCTAAATAATTTACTTAATACGTCTATCAAATGCTGAAATATTTATCAAAAAGTGTTTGGATTATTTCATTGTATATTCAGATCAATCAAATCGAATCAAAGCAATTAAAAACAAATCATCATCATATCATGCACGTTTTGTTTTGAAGCAAATCAAGCATATGTATGTATGTTATTTATAAAAAGCACATCTCAATAAAAATAAAAATAAAAATAAAAGTGATGAATAAAAATAGAACAAATAAAAAAAAAGATGTTAAACGAATCAGTATCATGGATATTATTAGGCATGCCTTAACATCTGTGACAGTGATGGTCGTTGACATTAATACTAATCGGAATTGTCTGGCCATTTCAAGGCAATAATTGTCTGTCTGTCCATCGTTAGGTTGAAATTGTTAAAAAGATTTCTTGTGTTTGATATTTTAAATACAAACTTAAAGAATTTAAACTGCCTGTGTTTAGCACACAGTTTTATTTTGTAAATATTTCTTTGAAATATCGAGTTATTTTTGTAGTGGTTTCAGACCAGACTATTTGACAAGGCTATCGGCTGTTAAACATCTATTATCTGAGCGAGGAATAGTGAAATCGTCAAACCGATTAGTTGGTTGTTATGAAAAGGCTCGCTGGGACCATAAATAAAAGATCATTGTCCACCGGTTTTGGCTAAAGTCCGTAAAGCCGCTCGTGAATTAATGGTTTTGGAATAGAGATAGAAAAGAGATTGCCTCAAGTTAGCGTCTTATGACATCGTTTGGTGCGCAACAAACCCTTACCATTGAAGAACACATAAAAATAATTAAAACTGAGTTTCTGTTCGAGCATTAAAGACGTTTGATCAATCACAATACCGTAGATATGCTGATTGGGCTCTAAAGCAACAAGCTTTCAATTCACTCGGTGGTTCCGTAAGTATGCAAAAATTGCTGCATATGGTGCTAGGAGAACCCAAAACTGATTATGAAAACGCAATTGCATTCAGAAGAAGTGACTGTTTGGCGAGACTTACTCTCTGGAGATGTAGTTGTGTCATCAGAACGCAAGGGGTATTTGATTATCCACTTTTCTTGGCCTGCAATTAAAGATTATGAAGTGGGAGGCACGTGGTTTTTTATCAAGTTGATGCCACATGCTGCATAACACTGCCTATTTCGGTTTTATTACATGAGATGCTTCCGGAGAGACTAACATCACGTTTTTTGCGAATGGTCATTATGATCGTAAGATTTTATGCAAACTTTTTTTCTATGTTAAACTTTTGTCTTGTCGTTCTATATCAAAGACCAGAAGTGTCCGGCCAACCGGCTTATGTTAAATGCCAATGTTGGTGAAGTTATAGCCGGGATACCATCCGCAATATGGCTAAAATGGTAGAGAATGATATTGTATGATTTACTTACTGACAAGGCCCATGTGAAACAAAAGTTTTACGGAAACTACAGCCTTGAGTATGTCTTATATTACTTGACTTTTGAAACCAATAATTGGTTAACCCTTTACTTTTCGATTCGATTCTAATATTCTTTCTTTTTTTTTAATAAAAACTACGCTTTAAACTTCAATATTCAGTTTCTTTTAAGGTCTACCTTGTAGAGCTACGAGCATAACCTTTCTCCACTTGCTCATATCCTTCAAACTCATTACGCTTGTCTTATAAAATTAGCGTTACGTCTGGCTCTAGTAAAACAATCACTTCAAAATCTACTAATTAGCTAAAGAAAATGAACTAGAAAAGGAGGAAAAGGATAATAAAAATACGAAATACTCTCATGTATGAGCGTATACGTTCGTCCGTCTTTTAACAACATAATGAACAATGAAAAACTCATTTGTAGTGTGAATTGTTAGACAAAATTCCGGAAATCTTTTATTAAAAACAAGAAAACGAAGAAGAATAATTTGCTACAAAAATTTTAAAATCATGCTGGGCGAAGAAAATGAAAAAAAAAATGTACGAAAAAAATACTTGAATTTTATAGTTGTTGCAATCAAATAAAAACCGGAAATAGTTGTACACTTAAGACAACAAGTCTCTCTCTAATAAACACAAGACCTTTCACACATTTCCAAAAAAATATAAAAGAGAGAGAGAGAGAAACACACACACATACAAACAAGTACACTTGAGACCCATTGAAGTAGAAAAGTTTTTAATTAGTGACAACAAATGTAAAAACAGTTATTTTATTTCTATACTCTCTACACACATATCCACACACCCATACAACCGTACATACATACATGCCTTCACATGAGTCATTTCGAAAAGGACTTTTGTAATAAAAGCGTATCTCCATTGTGTTTATTTTTTAAAGTGTTGCCAACTGTCATTTGTAATGAAATGAAATCTATACATAGAGCGGCGTTATCATTCATTTCATTTTTCTTGTTGTTGTTGTTTTCTTTATAATATTTTTGTTTAAGCGTGTAAACGTTTTAATTAGTCGCATGTAGCGATGCATGCTGCAATTACATGCATCCTACTTGCCACTTAACGTTATTATTTTGTATTTTCTTTCTACGGAATGTTGTAGGAAATCTGTAGTTCAACATGAAAATAAAAATAAAAAAAAAATTCTACACAGAAATCCTTTGGCTGTACACTAAAAAAAACATGAAAGAAAGCTTCAAAGTAAATGTTTTGTAAGCTTCTCTAAATCGCAGGTGATTGCGCATAGGCCAAAAACTATACTTAACATAATCCATGCCATCGGCGCCGAATTAAGTCTGATTTATGTGGCAGAACGATGGAAAAGTGCACACTTCGGATGTGTTCTACTCAGAGAAACAATGGCGGACAGTTATTACTTACTTAATTACCCATTATCAATCCGATTAACGGATTTGCTGCCGTAACACATCCTTCCAGGAGCCTCTGCTTTTTGCGCGCCTACGCCAGTTGGTCACACCAATCGATGACAGGGCTTCCTTGATTTGGTCCTTTCAACGCAAACAAGATCGTCCTCTTCGCCGATTTCCGCAGATACCCGCATCAAATACCCGTCTCACAGGAGCATCCTCCAACACGTCAATGTCGTTGAGGAGATCATACAGCTCACAATTGCAACGGATGCGAAAATCATCGCCAACTTGCACTGGACCGAAGATTAAACATAGGACTTTTCCCTCGAATACTCTCAAGGCTGCTGCATCAGTGCTTAATAATATCCATGCCTCTGCACCATAAAGAAGAACGCGGAGGATGAGCATCTTGTAGAGTATTAGGTACAACGTTTTAAAGTCAGTTTGCTGGACCTCTAACTCATACTAGAAGTTGGTCAGTATAGGGACTGCGCTTAAATGATGTGCAACAACAGGCCGCCATGTGTGCCCAAAAAATCTTTGGTATTCAAAGCTAGCACCTCGACCTAATCTGGTTATTCTTCTCTGCATCTATCTTACCAGTTTCAGTCAAATGCAATGCATATCATTTGGGGTCATCGCTTTGTTTTTCTCCGTGTATTAATTTCTTAGTAGTTAATTGAGATTTTCTATCATTTTTTCGTATTTAATTTTTCTATTCCGTTTTCATTGGCTTCAAATAAAAGAATGTTGCACTATTGTAAATCAGATATTTAACGAGGGGTGTTAGGAAATGTTACTGAACAGCGCTGGTTGAATAAATAAGGCAAGATTCTACACTAGAATATACTTTGCCTAACCTTTCTCAGTTCCTTAGAAGGCGAACGTTATAAAGGAGCATTGCTTAGCTAAATATTAGGAGATCCTACCTGTACTTTAACACTTAAGATCTGGCAGTTCAATAATCATTAGACATCATTTAAGTTTCATTAAGAACTGTGGTCTATGCATAGCAATGAAATCGCCATAGTCTAGTAGGTAATCGAGAAGGCGATGCGTTATGTTGGCATATAAAAGGCAAGACAAAGCAGGCCAGTGAGTTAGTGAAGTTCAGTCAGTCTTGTATGAGGAGGCGCGGTATTTGAAGAGAATAATCGTGGTTTGAAAATCTCCGTTATAAAAATCTGCCGAACAATTGTTACCGTTTACTCAAAAGAGTGTAAAAAAGAATAACAAACAAAGCAATTGTTGTTGTTTACATCAAGTTGTGAACAGTGGCACACAGAATTGTGCGATTAATAAAGATTTTTAATTCAAACTAAACACATATTTATTTTTATTTTATTTGCAATCTACGAGCTCATCTTTTAAACGTTTTTATAAGGTGTTATTACAGAATTTCACAATATAAAACAGGAATTGTAATGTATTTTACAACCCTCGTATGGCTAAACTTTCCATGTGCACACATGAATACGTTTTCTTTTTTGTTTTTTCTTCTTGGAGCCAAATTGAATGAAATAAATACTCGAAGAAAAACGAAAATTTAAGAACTTAGAACGGAAAGAAAACTGATTTTCTTCACAACAGAAAAGTGCTGATACCACTGCCACGATGAAGCCAAAGTAATTTATTTAAAAGTGGGGAAAAAGAGATGAGAAATTGTCTCTTAATGATGTCTGTCAATGTGAATTCTGTATTGCATTGGAATGTAAAAACTACGGAAAACTGTTGAGGTGAAATCCATTAAATATTTACAATAAATTACAAAACATTTTGGTTGCTTTTTCTATTTTTTTTAATTGTTATTCAACGTAGGCATTTTTATCAAGCCCTTAATTAAAAGGAAGTCTTTTTGGTATGTTTTTTTCTTCTCTTTTTAAACAATTTGTTTTTCATGCTAATTCTTCTTGTATTGTTTTCTATATTTCCATTACAAAATGAATATAAAATAATTGCTTTTATTTGTTTTATAAGTTTTCTATTGAACAACTTTAAACATAAATAATCCATTAATTTCTCTCTTTACAATATTTGTTGACAGAGTACATACACACATACATACAAAAATTATAATTTTGAATAATTTCCTAAGTTTTCCCCAACTAACCCCCACTGGTTTGTAACTGTTTAATGGTAGACGGACTTTTTCCCTCTCATTACCCTTAAAAACTGGAGTTATTTTATTAGAAAAGAAACAAAAAAAAATTATTTATTGGCTCATTATTGTTGTCTTTAAGGCTTTATGAGAGCTCTGAATAAAATTTAAAAACTATTTCAAAGCGTATTGTCCTTGATATTTTACTCCTGGCTCATGTACAGTCGTGTGCATAATAGTACACAACAAAAAAATCAGTCCCCGTTTTTCTGATTGCTTCTTAATTGATCAACACCACGTATAATGATTTTGTGTCTCAAGATTACGTAGCAAGCCCCAATACTTGGGAGATCAGCAATGAATTGTTCTTTCGCTACTCATAAGCGCTCGTGAAATTTTGAATATAAGTGAGTCAACAATATTGAAATTTAACTATGTACTCTGATTCATTCATATTCACTACAACGTTGAGTTATAAGTACAGGTTGCAATGAGTATGCATATAATGTTTGATTCATTAGTCTACTCATTCATATTTATAACGTCAGAAAAATACTTGGGTAATTCACACAACTTTGTATCGTGTATGTTGTATTGAATACATTTGTTTGTTTGTGAACGCTCAATGCTATGCTGTATTGTGTATTTCGTGGCATTTAAACAATTTGATAGCCCGAAACCAACACAACTTTTAAAAACATATGGAAAAAATGTGTATAAGTGTATCGAATTTTTATATGAAAATTATCAACAACAATCATACACTGTTGTATGTTCTTCCAACAATACAATGAATACAACTATACAAAGCCAAGTGTGAATTGCCCAACTGTCTTAGTTGTTGTTAGGCATTTACAATAAAAGAAAACAGACACATAAGCAAAAAATGCAGAGCTGCAAGCAGAGCAAACACAGAACCTTCTACTCAGTATTTTAGTGTTCGTATGCGATTCATACTTATATTTTGTGCTGCGTGTATATGTTGAGTTATGAAGAGTCGAAATCAATAACATCAACACGTATGAATAAGTATGAATATGATGAGTACTTCAAACTTTGAATATATGTAAGTAGAGGTTCCATGCTATTAAAATAAGTATAAAAAATTATGAGTATGATTTTGAATGCTCATTGATGATCTCTGGTGCTAAGCACCAGGTTGGAAAACCTATCTATCACCGAATGCCGTGATACTAATATTACATACCTAATTGGTCATTACAAGTCTTCAGTCAGTATTACGATCTAGTTTCTCACACCACTTATGTTGTGTGCTTTAATTTTATGCATGAGTGGCGTCAGCTACAGTTCAAACGTTTGACTCCGAACGTTTGAAGTTTGAGAAAGTTTTCATTGAAATTTTTTGTTTACTCTCAGAGTTTCTGCCAGAAATCTGCTGAGAGGAAGTTGGCAAAGAAACACTTTTTTACATTTTGTTTTGATGACTGACCTGGGGTTTGCAACCTGGCTTTACGTCTAATAAGCCAACACTCTACCTACTAGACTACGGCGACCTGATACTAATATTACCCAAGTGCACAAATCTGTAAGCACCACTTTGGTAATGGACTTGTTTCTTGAATGGTTGACAACAAAAATCTGCTTACGGCAGGTATGGATGGTGCACTGAGGCTTTAAATAAAACACTTCACTTTTCCATGCCGAAGATATCGACAAAGTAAGCAGCCGAAGCAATATCTAGTCCTTACAGTAATTTTTTGCGAAATGAATGAGTTCCTCTGTGATACAGACTTTGCTCCCAATATCTCGATATCTCCTTTTTATATAACAACGCGTATGTAACTCCCTGGGGCCCTTCAATTTTGAATTGAAAACGAAATTGAGCCGTACTCTTTAGCATATCTGTGGGTTTAATGGCGAATCATGAGTAGGCAAACGTGTTATGCTTGTTGCTGAGTTTTTTAAGCCCGACTGATATTTTAGCTGAAAGCTCCAGTTTCGCTTTAGGGAATCTAATGAGCAATTCTTCCTGAAACTTAAATATTTAAATATTCTACACAGTGTATTAAAGGATTTTGTACTTTAGATTCTAGAGGCGATTCCATGTCGTGCAAGGATCTGCATTGTCGAATCGGTACAACTGTACCTTTACATTACTTCTAGTACAACTCTACTACCACACAGGCGTTCTACTATATTCCATTGTCATAGTTTCTGTTGTTCCGTAGGTGTCCAGGATGGGGCCTTACGAACACAACTCCAATAATAGATAGCTTTGTAGTGAAAAGTACATGCTATTCCATGGCAAATTATAAGTTCTTTATGTAGTGTTCAGCTATAGTATCACCATTATTTCTGGTCTGTAAAAGACCATCTTAGACAAAAGGCATTGACCCCTGAACTATAGGCCGCTTAGATTTTTAATGTCAACAGGCACATTTGGCAAATATTTAATGGAAAACATTTTACTAAAGCCTACAACCCAAATATTTACTCAAATGTGTTTCAAATAACAAAATAAAGTAAAAATTTGTCGATTTAATGCTTCCGAAATTTATTATTAATAATGTTTTGATTTTTCTTCTTTTCACGAAATATTTGCTTAATGTGAACATATCTTAAAGTGTACACATGCATGCATTTGAAGAGCATATTGATATAAACAAACATTTACTTATACATTCATAGATTCATCGAGAAGAAAAAAACGTAATAGAAACAATAACAAAAACAAGGAAGAAAGGACGAAAAAATGTGGTAGAGTGAGAGAGCGAGAGAATATATTTCATATGATGACTGAAATCCGTTTGTGTTCCGTACTTTACCTGTTTCTTTTTTTTCACTCTTATTTTAATGGTTTTGCCAGAATGACTGCAAGAGTATCAGTGTCGGTGTTTATCTGTGTTTGTGGTTTTTTTTATACATACGTATATCTCAGTATATGTGTATGAGGATGTGTGTTGTATTTTTTTTTTAACATTCTGTTGACATGCTGACATAGAAAACACTTTTTTCCAATTAGCGTTTATTTAGAAAATGTCAACATATGTTAATATGGGCAACAACAACAACAACAACAACACTTTCACATTTTGTTATTTTAGTAGCAGGAGTTGTTTCCTTTTTTATTTTTTTTGAGAAAGGAAAAATCCATTAGAAATAACCCCGAAAACCAAAAACTCAAAAAAGAAAAAATGGAAGAAGAAGGTACAAAACTCTGTCATTATGCCGTGTGCTTATTTATGTAACCACAACTGTAAATAAACTTTTATGTTGTGTTTCTATTTCTGGTTTTTTTTCCCAGTATTTTGTTGGCATATTTACTACCATATTTAATTTTTATTCTGTTACTTTGATCGTTATACAACAGGCTTACTAACAGCCACGATTGATTAATTAGTAATGCGATGCTATACCTTACTGTTAACAAAAACAATTTTGCTTGTGATGATTTGTTACAATCGGATAAGGTCATAGGCCTAGCATAAAATGAAATTCTTTGGACATCGATCTTCTGTGCTACTTCTGAAAATGTTTATATCAAAACTAGCAAGGCCTTTCCTCACCTGATATAGCCATCGACACCTGGCTGATTTGATTTTAATGAAATTGAAGTGAAAATATCTCGCAATAACACTGGAATGAAATGTAGACAGCAGTTTAGGCCAGCATGGACATGCCATAATGATAAGCAGTAGGCTTGCTAGGAATCCATGGGAGTGTAAGCCAAGATTTATGCATTGTGATCTGTGAAGCGATTGATTGAGTAGACAAAAGAAATCTAAAAAAACTCAGAGGGGAAAAATGAACAACATACAGAGGTTGATATCGAGCAGCACGCAAAATTTTATCCGGGCTATAAGCTTAGATAAGACATCACAGTGTCACATTTTTACCTTTTAAAAACGTTTAAAGTAGATGGGCTCGTAGATTGCAAATAAAATACAAATAAATTTGTGTTTGTTTCCAACTAAAATTCTTCATTATTCGCACAATTCTGTGTGCCACTGTCAGCAACATGAATTGCTTTTCTTTGTTATTGTTCTGTTTATACCCTTTGCATAAACAATAACAATTACTAAACAATTATTTAACAGATCTTTGTAACGGAAATCTTCAAACCACGATTATTCTCATTAAACACAGCGCGTCTTTACACAAGACTGAATGAACTTCATTAACTCACTCGCCTCCTTTGGCTTGCCTTTTATATGGCAGAGTACACAGTCTGATGAATGTTCCCGAAGGCGAATGTTCGTAACTATGCCTTCTTGAAATCTTAATAAATGTAAACATCGTTGTTTGTATTATTGTAGTGTTGTTAGTATATTTTTGTTTACTTGTTTACCATTTTTTATGCTGGTATTTGTTGTTATATTACGCAGTTCGATAATTTGTAAACAAGTTCATTGTTTTTGTTTTTGTAGCTTTTGTTTATAACTTTTAATGTTATGCGGTGTAAAAGCAAAACACCAGTATCTAGATTTTTTCATTTTCGTAATAATAGCTATACATTGCATTGCATATGAATTGAGGGCCGTACAACATATCGTATGATTTCAGCGTTGTGCTATCGACGCCAGTAATTAACATATCCTTGGCATATGCCGACAAGTAGGTCAGAATTGTCATATTGCTTCCCTTGATTGTCTCCCTCGAGTATGGCGTAAAATAAAAATTTTGGCTAGGTTTCAATTAAATCATTGTGTTTGTGAGATGCCGTAGTCTAGAAGGTAGTGTGGTGGCTTATTAGACGTAAGGCCAAGTCAGACATCAAAACGAAAATATGAAAAAATATTTCTTCGGTGACTTCCCTTCAGCAGATTTCTGAAAAAAACTCTGAGCGAAAATAAAATTGTCATGAAAAGTTTCTCAAAAAAAATCTGTCGTTCGCAGTCGACTTTAAACTGTAGCTGCCGCCAGTCATGTATAAAATTAACACACACAACATAAGTGGTATGAGAAACTAGGTCGTCATCCTAACTGAAAGACCAATTATGTATGTATATATGTATGGAACATGGTCCTTCCATATCCCCAAAATACTTTCTATGTCTCTTTAGCTGACGCCAGCTGTAACTAAACTTTTCCTATGTCACATATTTTCAACTTTTTCTATTTTCTTTTATTTTTTTTCGTTTTTTGTAGTGATTTTTTCGAAAGTATCACAAACAGTTTTTCGATTTACGAACTCATAATTAATTCAGTTTTAGTATTTTGACTGTCAACATGAAAAGTAACTATATTTTCCCCTCCTATTCTTTATCCACCCCTCATAACCTCTAAGTGAATCCTTCCTAGTTTATCCTATACTTAGGTATTTTGGCATTTAATTTTTGCCAAGAGGAAAAAAAAAACAACAACAAAAAATTATTTTGATTTTCATAGGAATTATTCAACATTATTATTAAAGGCCGAAATATTAGATTAGTAGGTGTGGATATAGTTCGTTGGAAGCCCTAACTTATATTATGTATATGAGTTTGGATAAATGGAATATTCTATGCGAGTATTTCTATAATTTTTTTTTTTTGGTTTCTATTTATGAGAATAAAGTGAGGTTATGTATATGCTATGTATGGTATGGTGTATGCTGATAACCTGTCACATTGCTTTTACCTTGAGCCGTGTTGAGGTTAAAGGTTATGTTTGTCATTTTGGCTGTTTATTAGAATTAAAATAATTGAAAATTATTTCCAAAATCAAATGTTACTACCAGGAAATGTCAATTATAAGCCTTAAATATTAAAACTTTAATTAAATTTTAAAGTTTATTAAGGCCAAGAAATTTTTTTTTAATAAATTAAGAAAAATTTGTGCGAAAAACCCATGACTCTCTGCAATGGTTTTCGCCTTACTATAGCAACGCCTCCATTGCAATATTTCAAAATATTAAATTAAACACTGGCCGTGGTGTATGTGGTGGAATGTATAATGATGAATGGAATTCACAATAATTTCTGTCTAGACTCTAGACATTTAAAATAATTCACTCACATGAATATGAATGCATTGCGCGAGCAACACAATCGTTTTTGCTGAGAATAAAAGAGAACCGAATCAAAAATGAATCGATTTTTTGACTTCAATTTAAGCATAAAATGCATGAATTTATGGCATGTAATTGAACATTGAAAGAGGAAAGCCAATAAGTAACGCCACAATTCCTTCTCTCTCTCTCGCTCTCTTTTTATGGTTTGACAAATCTAAGGCTAATTACTGTGATTAATTTGAAGAAAAACGCAAAAAAAGAAAATGGAAAAATAATACACATGAGTGAAAGAGAAAGAAATATGCTAAAAAGAGGGAAGAAAATAGAAACTAAAGGTAATAATTTTCTATATTACAGGGTGTAACATTTGCTAGTATATTTTCCATAAGGAATTACTATTCATTGGAAATTTAATAAAAAGCCATGAATGTGGTTTGTAATGCATATCGTATTTGAATTATTCTACATTTGACCTTTGTTTGTGTTAATTGAATGGTTTGAAAAAAAAATTCATTGAAATTTAGTGCAATTTAGTCTGCTGTTGTAACCCTGTGTTGTGTCCAATAACTTAACTTACAAGTTAGTGAAGTAAAGGGTGTTTTTTATAGAGGTATAGAATTTTAAGTTGCAATAAAACAACGATGGATTATTCGATTGACATGACTTTTATTTATCTGAAAGATAATCTTGTGGAATTACATTTTAAATATGATTTCTGGCATATGACCGCCACGGCTGGCGCGGATGTAGTCCAATCTGGACGTCCAATTTTCGATGACTTTTTCCAACATACAGCCACTATCGGCAATAACACGGCGAATGTTGTCTTCCAAATGGTCAAGCGTTTGTGGCTTTACCGCATAGACCAATGACTTTACATAGCCCCACAGAAAGTAGTCTAGCGGTGTTAAATCACAAGATATTGGAGGCCAATTCACAGGTCCAAAACGTGAAATTAGGCGGTCACCAAACGTGTCTTTCAATAAATCTATTGTGGCACGAGCTGTGTGACATGTAGCGCTGTCTTGTTGAAACCACATCTCCTGGACATCATGGTTATTTAATTCAGGAATGAAAAAGTTAGTAATCATGGCTCTATACCGATCACCATTGACTGCAACGTTCTGGCCACCATCGTTTTTGAAAAAGTATGGACCAATGATTCCACCAGCCCATAAAGCGCACCAAACAGTCAGTTTTTCTGGATGTAACGGTGTTTCCACATACACTTGAGGATTACCTTCACTCCAAATGCGGCAGTTTTGTTTGTTGACGTAGTCATTCAACCAGAAGTGCGCTTCATCGCTAAACAAAATTCACTTATGAAAATCGGGAACAGCGGTAATCTCGTTTTGCACTACATATTTGCAAGCGTTGTTCAGGCGTGAGTCTATTCATGATGAATTGCCAAACCAAACTGAGAATAAATCACTTGACAGCTACTGTATCGGTCGCCATCTTGAAAAGTAATGCCAACTTAAAGTTCTATACCTCTATAAAAAACACCCTATAGAATTTACGAAATTTATATTCCTTCAGCTGTAAATGAATTACACTCAAAGAATAGTGTAGGTGACCAGCTTACCTCACTCTATTTACAATACGGTGTTACTAGCAGGAGCTTACCAGCTTACCATCAGTCTACTCACAATACGGAGTTACTAACTTGTAAGAGGCCACTTTACTAATCTTCAATTTTACAATGATCAATCTGTCTCAGAAATATTAACGACTTTGACTTACCGAGTTGTGCCCTCAATTTGAAATTATAATTGCGAAGTTAATTAGATGGGTAGCACACCATTCGTAGCTTCATATGGCATTTTCCTGTGCCTATGTTTGGAGTCGCCGTAGTCTAGTAGGTAGTGTGTTGGCTTATTAGACGCAAGGCCACGGTCAGACATCAAAACGAAATATGAAAAAATATTTCTTTGGCAATTTCCTTTCAGCAGATTTCTGGCAAAAACTCTAAGAGTAAATAAAATTGCCATGAACATGTAGGTCCCGCCACTCATGTATAAAATTAACACACACACAACATGAGTGGTGTGAGAAGCTAGGCCGTAATCCTGACAGAAGGGTTATAATGGCCAATTATGTACGTATGTATGTTTGGCTATCTAATGAGTAAACAGCTAGTGATGCTGGGATAACCTCCTGCTCAATTCAATGGTGATCTCGAAAGAAGAAATATACCAAACATATCTGCTAAGGGTTCTTAAGAGGTGATTAAGATCTCGAATATAAAAAAATTCATTCCGAAACCCCTTGAAGCCGAGGTCACCAGATAATCAACGAAGAATATAATAGGACGTTCAGATAGCACAGCATCTCATGTAAGAATAGAACGCTTTGAGCAAAGTTCCTTAACACTAAATCTAAGACAACAACTCAATTCATTTTCCCAGCGTAGTTTTACAGTGTATTGCTTCCGCACAACGATGATGGCAACTCTGCCATTCTAGCAGTTGCTATTGTAGAGCAATTGCATACCAAAGCTGAGGCTTGAACTCTAGAGCTCTCCTCTAGTAAGCCAACATACTACCTACAAGTCCGCGGTAATTTCAAACACAAATTACTTTTTTATGTACATATTTTAAGAGGCTTCACAACTCCCTCTCCCATTCACTTCACATATCCTCTCTACACTTTAGGCACAATTTTTTTCTTTGAGTGTTAAAAGGTCAAATTTTTTCTATTTTTGGCAAATAGTAACAAAGAAATCTTGTATCTAGAACTAGTATCTAGAACAACAATGCAAATAAAAATATAGAAGAGAACAAAAAAAAAAAAAAAATACTCAGAATAAAAGAAACACTCGCACTAAAATAAGAAACTAACGAAAAAAAGGTACACAATATATTATGGACACAAATAAATCAACACTAATTGGGTTCACAGCTTGAACAAGAAACAGAAAAAAGAAAAACCAAAAAAAAAACATCATGAATTCACACTTACGCAAGGCTTTACAAGCAAAAAAAGGCAAAAAAAAAGTTCGCACACATTCACAAAAACACACACGCACAAGGCAAAGTATGCAAACATATTTGATATATAAGCCTCCTAAAAGCATGCTTTATAAAGTTCAACATATTTGATTGATATTTCTCAGTTATAAGAATATGTATATGTATGTACTCGAATGCTTACATATACTCATACAAATGCATTCAAATGGAAGCAATTAACGTGTGAGTATATTTTTAATAAATTTGTTTGTAAATTAAAATCTAAATTGTTTCATGTTGTTTGTGGCATTAAAAGAAAAAACAACTGATATTTTATAATATACGAGGGTGGTTACAAAATTAGGTAGTCTAACGATGAAAACACGGCAAATTTTTATTTTTTATATTAAGTTTCAATAATCAATAGGCGAAGATAGAACACCATTTGAAATACAGCCTGCTTGTACTGCAACTTTACAAATCTTTGCTGCCGCTGTATACATAAGTATGTATGCAAGGTGTCGACTAATTGTTGTTACCACCCTCGTTATAAAACATTTCACATTTCTGTATTTCACAGATAATTAAATCTAATGATAATGTGTTAAGCTAAACCGAATTCCCTACTCTCCTGAATTTCTACGAGGGTAAGTACATATGTATGTGTATTAGATTAGTCTATCCTAGAAAGGAACAGGGATTTTAAATATAATATGTGGCGGTTTTCTAAAAACTCTTTATATTTCTTTTCATAGTAAATGAAGCAAAAAATTAATGTGTAGAAATGTTTGTAAAAATGTGTGCGTGATTTTTGTTAAGCCTAAAAGTATACACACTTAATATTTTAGTGGCCTTTTCTGTTTTCTCTTTTCACGTTCTTGTTCGTGTTCATGCCACACAATATTAAAGCAAATGTTTTGGCATTTAAACATGCTTTCTAATGCTTATTTGTATGGCATTTCAGTTTCATTCAACTTCTCATACCATTTCACCTCGCCTTGCCTTGCCTCGTCTGTGTCTTGGGTTTTGAGTTCATTTCACATGAGATTATTAAAGGCTGGCATAATGTAAGTGAGCAATTAAATTAAAGATTGTCTAATAAAATTAATTGCAATATGGGTTGTTATTTTATTTCGTTTTTTTCTTGTTTTTTCTTGTTTTTTATTTCTCATATAATAAATGTTTTTCATTCTGTTTCGTACTCTTACAACATATGATCAAATAATAAAAAAAATTCTTCATCATCATCATTATTATTTTGTGTAATAAATTTACCATAAGTCTAGTAATTGAATATAATTATTGCTCCTCTCTTTCTGCTTCTTCTTGTTGAGGGTCTAAAACTGTTTAATGGACCGTATTTAAATGGTGGATATTAAAATAAGATTAATTGCATTAAAACAACAACAAAAAAAAGCAAGAAATAAAAAAATAATATAACACGCCTTTGCTTATACATTGAAAAACATGAGTAATAATATCCCTAAAGTATGCTTCAATTTACTTTATATTCCTTAACAAATTATGTATGCAATAAAAAAAAATTTTTTAAACTTACCATCATTAAGCAGCATTAATATTTTGAATTTATTGTTACATTGTCTGTTGCGCTGCTGTTTTGCAATGACATTTATGAGTAGCAAACAATATTTTGTATTCAAAAATTTTGATTGTTTTAATTGAAATTTCCGAAAAAACATACGGAGATGCCTTCAGAATGAGGTGATATGACGTCTAAATGGCTGTAGCAGTTAAAAAAGCAAACTTTAGAAAAAAGTAGAGTTTCTGAAGCCACGGACTGTAAACCATCTCAATGAGTTAGTAAACGTGAAAGAAATTGTTGGTCTGCATTATATGTGTATGTCGCCAAACCGAACAAAATTGTGCTCCACATGAGTGTATTTCCTTGTTAACCACTATTTTGGTGTTCACGTCAAAAAACGATAGGTTGGTAAGAAGCTATAAGTGGTTTTTAACTCCAGAAAATGACAGATACCAAGTAAATTTTTTATTTCATCGAAATATGTTCCTCTAAAGCAGCCTACCGTGAATCGAAATTGTTTCTCTTGAGAATATTTTTTGCATTTTCCAAAATAACACCGAATTTCTTATAATTCAAGAGAAAATTTCTTAAATTTTCAAGAAGGAAAGCAAAGTGTTGTAGTACGTCCTTCTCTAAATTAATTACTTTTATGCAGAGTCTCATAAATTTTCATCTTCCATTGAATATTTATGAATTCTTTATTGTTGTTGCCTTCTTCCTCCATAAAGTGCTTTGCTTTGCTTTTGCTTTGGTGGCAAGTAATCGCATTCACTTTATTTCCTTTCACTTGCCTTCTTTTTTTGTTTTTTTGAAGATTTTTTTGCTCATTTTTAGTTCATCAAGCCACCGTAACTTAACAGAAAATGAAAAACTATTTTTCGTTGTCTTATTGTTGTTGTTGTTATTATTGTGTTGATAACTTACGAATTCCTGTGTAGTTTTTTTCTATTATTTTCCATTTTCTAGCAAGAGCATGTTAACAATTCCTGGTCATTTGGTTCATTTTATAACATTAATGAAGCGTAGACGGAGACTTGCAAAATAATCTGAAGAAGAAAAAGAAAATAAACGGCTGGCAATGCGGAAGAAGAAGAAGAAGAAGAAAAATTGTGCTATAAACTTCTGGTCGTTAAAATAAACCAAAATTATGTAAAAAAAACGAAACCTTTTTGCACTCTGCCAAACAAAGTGCAGCAACAAACTATAAAAGAGAGAGAGAGAGGGAAAAAACTATCAATACAGAGATGGGATGATGAAACAATAAACAGAATTGTGTAGGTCTTTAACGCATTAAAATCACTCCGACTGACGTAATACAGTAGGCTACCTAGAGAGCATCATGTTCATAATAATTCTTTTGCCTCTCTGCGATTATCGTATGCCTGGAACGTCAGCCTAACTCCAGTTGCAGCAAAACACATCTGGCAAATATTGACAAATTTTCCACTTGTCACTTGGTAAACGCATCTTGGTAATTATACTTTCAATGGATGGTGTGCAGTCACTCTGGGACAACCAGAAGTGATTCCATTGATTCCTAACTCCAGTTGCAGCAAAACCCATCTGACAAATATTTGACAGGCTCTCCACTTGTTACTTGACACATATATCTTGGTAATTTGAGTTTCAATGTATGGTGTGCAACCACTCCCGGACAACCAGAAGTGATTCCATTGATTCCTAACTCCAGTTGCAGCCAACCCCATCTGGCAAATATTTGACAGGCTTTGCACTTGTTACTTGACAAATATACCTTGGCAATTCGATTTTGAATGGATGGTCTCCAGCCACTCTTGGACACCTAGTAGTGGTTCCACTGATGAATTATTTTCTCACGTAGTGCACTGCTTCTGGTATTTCTTGGTAATTACATGTGCTATGTAAAACCGCTGTATCTCAGATAATTACGGAATAACCAGAACACACATAGGCACTGAAACTTTGTTACGTACTAGAGCCTCAATGAAGCTTCTTGATAAGTTCGTTGAGCATTCTCTTCTTTTGCCACAATGGTTAGCTATGGGGAGTATTGTGACTGTCTTCATATAAATATGTATAGTCCCCGTTGTCGTAGATAGACTTCCAAGGAGTTGTTAGACTTCAACTCATGGGAATATTTTTAATACATACATACATACATACAAGGACCATGTTCCATACATACATATATACATACCTAATTGGTCATGACAACCCTTCAATCAGAATTACGACCTAGCTTATCACACCACTTATGTTGTGTGTGTTAATTTTGTATATGAGTGGCGGCAGCTACAGTTTAAAGACGACTCCGAACGTTTGGTGTTTGAGAAACCTTTCACTGCAATTTTATTTCCTCTCAGAGATTTTGCCAGAAATCTGCTGAAAGGAAGTCGACAAAGAAATATTTTTTTCATATTTTCGTTTTGATGTCTACCCTGGGGTTTGAACCGTGGCCTTGCGTCCTACTAGACTACGGCGACTTCATTTTTAATGCTGAATGAAATTGCTCCCATTCTGTAGTCCTCTTCTTATTGCGAAGCTCTCAAAAATATGTGGACGAGGTTTTTAGAGTATTTTGCCGTCAAACATTCGAAATTGAATTTATAGGTTAGTCATGGGAAACTACGGCCTTCCATACTCACTTAGGACGCAATAGTATGAGAGCGTATCAGAAACATAATGCCAGTATTGGTGCCACTGGAACGGTGCTCTCAATACTCTGTTACATACATACATAATTGGCCATTACAAACCTTCAGTCAGGATTACGGCCTAGCTTCTCACACCACTTATGTAGTGTGCGTTAATTTTATACATGAGTGGCGGAACCTACAGTTTAACGTCGACTCCGAATGACAGATTTTTATTGCCAGAAATCTGCTGAGAGGAAGTCGCGAAGAATTATTTTTTCATATTTTCGTTTTAATGCCTGACCTGGGGTTTGAACTGTGGCCTGACGTCTAATAAGCCAACACACTACCTTCTAGACTATGGCGACAATACTTTGGAACATTTGTTATAAAATAATTGGGTATTCTGTATGGAATACTGGACTGGAATGCACTGAAGAGTTAAGCTCTGGAGTGTGGGATGCTGCCATGAAGAATAATTTTCCATTTTTTTTAGCGGCCTTCATCTTAAAAAGACTCGGTTTTTACTCCTGCATTTTAAACACCAGCCTATAAAACCTCTTAATTGATCTCCTTGGTTCTCGATCCTTGATTTTGACGTTGTTTTAAAGAAGTTTTTAATTTTCGAACCAATTACTTCTTCCCCGGCCTGGGTTTTTATCAAATAATTCGCATCAAAAGGAAATGTTGCAAGAATTTTTTTCACCATTTTCTCTGCGATATAAAACCGTAAAACCGTAAGTGCAGCTTCTCACCCAAAATACAAGGAAAGGAAAAAATGGAGTGTAGAATAAATAAAATCAACGAAAGAAATATTTTTTCTTAAGCGAATAAAAATGTTGCCTTCTGCTAAAGATTCTTTTCTCTGTTTTTTACTTGGAACAGCATTAAAAATTAAGCATTTTTTTTTAAGCGGCAGCATGCAACAGATCATTGGCAACGAATTCTTTTTCATTTCAAAGTTGTATGTATGAGATGAACTGGTTATTATTAAAGTGTACGATGCCTGTAAAACACATCATGGTTTTTATTTTTTTTGTGCAGCATTTCTTTTCACAGCAATTGCTGTTGTTGTTGTTGTTGCTGTATTGCCATTGCACTGACATTAAGAAAATGAGCCGGTATCCCCATTTATGTTGCGCTGGTTGTCTTCGTTTTATCACAGCCATTACTCGTTTGTTTTAAGTTTTTTAATGCGGCTGTTGCTACTGTTGTTGTTGTTGCTGTTGTTGCTGTTGTGTGTTCAGTTGAGTAGGATGCGAGCGGAACATGATAAAACCATGGCTGGCTGCTGCATATGGATTCAATCGTAATGTCGACTGAATTGTGGGAATTTTTTTCTTCTCCTGTATTTACTTATGTACTTGAGGTGCTTGGGAAATAAAAAAGAACACAGAGAGAGACAGAGAGAGAGAGAGAGAAAATGAAATTGGAATAATTCAAATTTTTATATCCGTAAAGACAAACAAGCACACACATGCTCACAGTTTTTTTTACAGTCGACTGAATGAATGAATGCTAAACGCAAATATTTTTTGCTTTTAAAAGGTGGCAACCGTTTGACAATTCATAGAATATTTGCTGAAGTATTTTATGATGATGACGTTGAGAGGAAATGTTTTCTAATTTCTAATGCCAGTGTAGGTATTTGAATTGGTTTTTAAAAAATTTTAAAATCTCCGCATGTACTCGTATGGATCCACTCGTAGAGGGGGGATTTATTTGCCAAGGTTTGCTTCACATCTCATTGGCATTTTTTTTAAATTAAATCCTTGAATGTTGGAATTAAATTCATGTGGATTTCCTTTCTATATTTTTCTTCATTTTCAAATGATGATTTGTTTACAGATACTTTTGAAAGAAAAAAAGGAAGAAAAAATTAAAAGAAAGCATCACGAAATTAATCTGCAAACAAAATGAATATGAGTGGTGGTTACACTGGCTGCCAGTATTGCAAATATTTGCGTTCTGCGTTGTATTTTTTTTCTAGTTCCTCTCTTTGGTTTTCTTTTTCGAGAAATGAACTTTGAAATACAGTTGGATAATAATCATACAACTTTTTAATGCTAAAACAATAACCACGATAATATCGTTACGAAAACAAAAGTTTATTATCTGCCCCATTCTACAAAAAGAAAAAAAGGGAAAGAAATTATTCATGATCTGTTCTTGATTCTCATGAATTTATTTTTAAATTCCTAGAAAATATTAACGAAAACCCGTAGATTTCTTTACTGTGTTTTGCAAAAATTTTAATTTTCAAAATCTCTACAATGGGGCTGTTTGCTAATGCCTGCCTGCCTGCAAATTGTATAAAAATCCACTTCAATAGAGTGTTGAAGAAAAGAAAGAAAAACGAAAATGAAATGGAATACAAACACACTTACATTCGACATACACATCTCTTACACAATTATAGAAGAAGTGGCAGACAAAAAAAAAGTAAAAGTTGTTAACGTTATACGTACATACGTACTGAAGGACCTAAGTAGAGTTAAAACTAACGAAGAAGAAAAGTAGTTTTCAAGAAGTAAAAACAGCTGTCATAATAGTAATGAACGCTTACAAAACTTAACAAGACAGAGGTAGAGAGAGAGAGAGAGAGAGAGAGAAATAGAAACTGTAGTTAAAAATTCAAAATAACTGCTCCGCATTTATTGCTGCATCATGCTTATGTTGCTGCTGCTTACTGCCACTACTACTTCTATTATACACTGCAATAACAACAACAACTACTAACTGCAACAATACTGATGTATCACTACCACTTACTTTAATACTCTGCTCGATTACAAAAATAAATTCACGAATATCAAGGCACACAGCTATACTTGTCTAAAACGTTAATACAGTTGGTGTTAGGTAATTAGAAGCATTTTTAGTTTTTGTTAGCAGTAATGCAATCCTCTTTTTGGCTTCTATGAGCACTAGAGTACGCCGAAGTATCTTCAGAGTTCTGACAAAAGTCCTGATGCGAAGGATATGATATTCTCGCATGAGCCCCTATGAAGCATTTATCAATGTTTGGGCCGTATTCTTGTACAATGGGTCAATTCGACCTCCGGGCACTGTACTTGTCTTAATTGACAAGTACACGTCCTCTAACCTAGGCCGTATTTGTTTATTATTATCAAGGTCAATGATCTCTTGTAATGAATATAAGGCCAGATTTGCTATACTATAGCACAGGTAGGTTGACTGCCATGTTTGCTGGCTTAAAGTCTGTCTTAGTTAGCCTATCAGCGACTTCATTTTCTTCATAAAACGCTTTAGCAAGCTTAAAATACTATTATACATAATTGGCCATTACAACCCTTCAGTTAGGATTACGGCCTAGCTTCTCACACCACTCATGTTGTGTGCCTTAATTTTATACTAGAGTGGCGGGACCTACAGTTTAACGTCGACTCCGAACGACAGATTTTGAGAAACTTTTCATGGCAGGTTTATTTACTCTCAGAGTTTTTGCCAGAAATCTGCTGAGAAGAAGACGCCGAAGAAAAATTTTTTCATATTTCATTTTGATGTCTGACCTGGGATTCGAACCCGGGCTTCACGTCTAATAAGCGAACACACTACCTACTAGACTACAGCAACTTCTTAAAATACTATTACGAAAATGAAAAAAATCTAGATACTGGTGTTTTGCTTTTACATCGCTTAACATTAAAAATTATAAATAAAAGCTACAAAAACAAAACAATGCAGAAAACAAACCTGTTTACAAATTATCGTACTGCTTAAAAGAAAATGGTAAACAAGTAAACAAAAATACACCAACAATACTATGTACAAGAATAAATGTAAACAAAATACACAAACAACAATAATGAATGTAAACAACGATGTTTATATTTATAGAGATTTTGAGAAGGCGAAATCAAGAACATTCGTCTTCAAGAAGATTCATTATACTGTTTACCTGGCCATATAAAAGGCATGGCAAAGCGGGCAAGTTAGTTAGTGAAGTTTGCATGTTCAATAGCTATTGTGTGCAGCGAAAAGATTTAAAAATTCTTCAGAGACAGTGATTTTGTGTGAGTCTTCTGAAACAAATCAAGTCTTCCATCCATAAAGATGGTCAACGCAGGCTAATTTAGTTTGAACGCTGTAAACAGTTCCACAGTTACCAGCACCCAATATGGTAATACGGTTTTGAACGTCGTCCTAAGCTACATATGCACAAACAAATGATAAAAAATTTTAAATCTTTCAAAAGCGTTCATACGACGTAAAATATAAGGAACTGTTTCCATTCTACATTTAGAAATTATCTTAAAAACCTGATTACGAATCACTACTCCCTGGCTGTATAATACCAAAACAAACGAAAAACAACACTTTTTCCAAGTTCCCCGAGTCTTCGTTTTGTATACAAACGAATGTGATTATTTTTTTGAAAAGTGCATCATCACGCACTTCCTCTTCCTCTGACTGACTCCTTCAACCACTTTCACTTCCCCCCTTACGCCCTCCCTTACCATCACATTTATAGCAACTCATCGCCAGATAAATAAAGAATATAAACAAAGAAAGAAAGAAGCAGTCAAGCAAGACGGACAAGTGAACGAACGAATGCATGAAGCTGTAGCATCATGCATAACTGAATACAGATACATACAGAGAAACTAAAGGAATTACAACCGCAGGAACAAAAACACAAAAACAGAGAAACTGCAAAAATAAAATGAAGAAATTCAGAAACGAAAAGAAAAAAAAAACCGAAAAAGAATGAATGAAAAACGGAAAGCGAATCATTAAAACTGAACTGAACTGAGCTGAAGACGTCATAAAGGCGCAAAACTTTATTTTTATTAAAATGCATGAAATTTCTTCTTAAATGCGTATGTGTGTGTGTGTATATATGCATATCATATATGAATTGGTTGCTATGTGTGTGAGTGTTTGTTTTTTGTTTTGAGGAGACCATTTATGAGAGTTTTTTGCTGTTTTTTTTGCGTTGCAGCTGTAACACTTACTTTTCTAAGTGGTTTGTTGAATACAAAATAATTTTTATTTCTTCTTAATCAGGTTAAACAAACGATGGCAATAAGAACAAGAATAGAGCAGAACAGAACAGAACAGAAGGGGGGAGAAAGTAAATAAAAAAAAAATTAAATCTTTCATGAGTGAAATAAAATATCGAAAGGAAATGCATTTTCTTTTTACCGTGTTACTGTTATAAAGAATTAACTTTGTTCATAACCCTGCGAGCATTTTGGTTGAAAAAAAAACAACAAAATTACAAGCTTTTTGTTTGCTGGAAACGGTATCGGTCCTGAAGCGGTGTTTTTCAACGTTTGCTCATTGCTTGGGTAGCTACGTCAAGAACCATTGGGCATATATGATGCAGAGTTCAATATCGTGACACATCTTTGGTATTTCGAGTTTCAATGTTGAATGCCATCAACGGAAAGAGGGTTTCATATATATATAGAATATATATATAGAAATATAGAATCTTGAGGCTTGTTTGATCAGCGGAATTATTGTTGTTGTTGTTCACTTCAATGTTCATAACTCCTCCAGTCTGTGAAATTTTGCCACATAACTCCTGAGGCGTCCTATGCTATTGAGCCATGTTCAATTGCCGAATACATCGATCGCACATGTCGTGTGTTGAAAAACACTGCAATAATACCCTCGTCCTTGACCTCACTTCACACAAAGTGTAAAAGGATTACTGCATTTTTCGAAAACTCAGATTACTGCACCATATCTAGCCTTTTTTGTTCTCTATATCCGAGGGAAGAAACGAAAATTTACTTACTTACTTAAGTGGTCAATGCAAACCTTTAGCCAGTTTCACAACCTAGCTTCTTACACCACTCATGATGTGTATGTTAATTTTATACATGAGTAGCGGGGACCTACAAAAGTCGCCGTAGTTTAGTAGGTAGCGTGTTGACTTAATAAGACTTAAGACTACGGTTCATATCCCAGGTCAGACATCAAAACGACAATATGAAAACAAATATTTCTTCGGTGACTTCCTCTCAGCAGTTTTTAGGCAAAAACCCTGTGAGTAAATAAAATTGTAATGAAAAGTTTCTCAAAAATCTGTCGTTCGGAGGCGACTTTAAACTGTAGCTGCTGCCACTCATGTTTAAAATTAACACGCACAACATAAGTGATGTGAGAAGCTAGGTTGTAATCCTGATTGAAGGGTTGTAATGACCAATTATGTATGTATGGGATGGGACTTACCGTTTATTGTCGATTTCGAATGACGGATTTTTGAGAAATCTTTCATTGCTTTTGCCAGAAGACTGTTGAGAGATAGTCGCCGAAAGAAATATTTTTTCCATGTTTCGTTATGTTGGAGATGTCTAAGCCGTGACTTGAACTGCGGGAACTCGTCGAATACGCCAACACATTCCTAAACTGTGTGGCTATCACCACACCATTTTTGCCTGCCTTTCGTTTTCTAAATCTAGGGAAGTAACGACAAACCTTAATTAAGTCAGGACACAAACCTTGATTTAATGAGACATGTTGTCACTAACAAATGTGGTGAAATCCGTCAGGGATTCTGATGGACTCATGAAAGGGCTATTGACTATTCAGGTTAAACATGAAAAACAGCTAGAAAAAGGGTAACACAATGTATTACAGGGTTAGCCAATGTACTCATTAAGCATTGGCAAGCCATGCAATGAAAATTCATACATTTGTTTGCTGGGTTACTTTATTGGTTATGGTTCGTTTTGTGGGTTTTATGCTTCAAAAGAACTGATTGCACTAGTATATGTGTGCTTGTAAGTTTATTAAGTTAAAAATTTCATTTTATTTCTTAAGCATTACATTCAGTCGATAGCTGCTGTTGTAGTTGCTGTCATCTTTTGTTTGTTTTCTTCTTTGTTTTTTTGTTAAAATTCTTTATGTTTTTCGGCGATAAGAAAAATATTATTTTTGCAAGACACTCTCGCTGATGCTCCCATTGATGCCACGAATGTTTTCCTGCTACATACGCTTGAGTATTTTCGTAATACTTTTTTGATAAATTTATGAGTACAATGTAAGCATGTATTTGTTCGCCTCATAGACTTCTCTTTCATCAGCTAGTTGTGTATAAAGTTCTTGCTGTTGTTGGTGTTGTTGTTATTTATTTGTTTTCATTTAACTGGCAAATACCCTCTTCTACTATATCTTTCATTTAAAGTTCAGTTCTTTAATGAAATTTATGACCTTTCAACAAACAGTTTTTGTGCACACGGTGTATGCTGTAAAAACTATTGTTTGTTGTAAAATTACCCCGTGGCATTTATATGCTAACAGGCAGACATTTTAGTCAGTCAGTCAGCTAGTCTGTCTGTCAGAGAAAAAGTTCAAAAAGAGAAATATTCTGACAAATGATCATAGCACCCCTGAGGGTATGAGCACGTTTCCATTCCGTTTTATCTGCATTTTCACACTTCAATGGTGTGAATACTGCATGAAATACGAGGTGTGTCAACAGGAACAGCAGTAACAACAACATATCACATGTTGCCTGCATTTAAAGAATGACATTGAATTTGAAAGTTTTCAAATTGCGTTTAAATACTGCAACGGATGTGGCAAAAGAGTTTCTTTCGTTTGCTTTTCTTTTGTGTTGTAGGAGTTCTGTTGTACTGTTTAAGACTAAAGGCAGACCGATGGATGGACTGACTGACTGGGACTGGAAATGGCAGCCAAAACACGGATAATGAAATCAAAAGAGAGGCATTTTAACATCATTATTACAGAGAGACAGCCGGACGGATAGACGGCACTAAGGAGAGTGAAGTTTTTTTGATTTGTTGCTGCAACAAATGAGGAACAATACATTGGCTGGCGTACAGACTTGTATTTCAACATGTTTTTTGTTATTAATGGCTAGCAAGCGTATGTTTGTGAAGTGAATAGCATGCGTAAGGCAAGGGGAGGACGCAAGGTGTTACACGCTTCAGTTGACCGGAGGCAAAAATATGAAATCCCACGAAAAGGAAGAGTGATGACGTTACGCTTTTTAGTTCGCGTTCTATCCATAGGGGCATTGCAAACACGTGATGTGCGTGATTGTACATGATTTACGAGCAACTCCAATGAACAAAAAAAGAAGGAGTTTCAAATATTTTTAATGTCTGCATATTTTTCTCTTCATTTCTTTTTCTTTTTTTTTTGGACGAAATGTAAAGACAACAAACAACAAACGAAACTGTAAATGAAATCTTTTAAAGAATTTGCAGCTCATTAATCCTTAATAGCAACAGCACTGGCAAACGTGACAATGATTTCCATTTTTTTTTCAATTTTTTCTCTCTTCGTATGGTAACGATAACGTTGACAGGCTTGCCATCAGCCGTGGCAAAAAACAAAAATATTTTCTTTTTACACTCTCAGGGGTAAATGACATCAGCGTTCATTTAAATTTCAGCCATTCACAGCTTCTCAGGCACCATGCAACTCATTGGGAAACATTCATGTGTCAACACTAACAGTGCTGCTATTGTAGCCGAATATCTGCATGAACTTTAATCTTATTTACCCTCTAAGTATTGCATTCAGTTTTTAATTCCCCCCAGATTCAAATTCAAATTCAAATTCAAATTTTTATTAAAAAAATTTCTCATAAAAAATTCATAAGCTCATGACGACAATATTTTATTCAAAAAACGAGGTGATATTAGCAAATGAGCTGATTCCAATGAGATTTTGTTGGCTGTTGTTTTAAGAACAAAAAAATGAAGAAGAAAAATAATTAAAATTATTTGTGATTAGAATAATAATAATGAACGAAGAAAATTTAACGATTTTAGAATGATTTCTTTACTTTTTGTTTTTTTTTTTTTATAAAACTGCGAAAGAAAAAGAGAAGTTGGGGAGTACCCTTGCAACTACATGGTGTGCAAATCTTTTGCCCTCGAACCATTTTTCCAAATTTCTAACGAATAAACAGCATTGCAATGGAGGATATCTTCAGCAAGAAGAGCTAGGTAAGGCAATAAACCCTGCTTGCCTCAAGACAACACCAATGGGAGCACTTTACGCCGCGTTAAATTAGTTTCCTACTGAGAGTCTCCCAAAGCAGCAAATAACTACAGCTGCAATCAAGCTGAACTCTGTCAAATACTAGATTGAGCACTGACTAATCATATGACGCCGTAATAAACCAGTTTCCTACTGAGCTTCTCCTAAAGCAACAAGCAATTTCAGCTGCAATCAAGCTGAACTCAGTGCACTGCTAGATTAAGCCACTTCATGGACACGCTTGAGTCATAAGCCTTATTCCTCGGCACTGATTGATTATGTGGCCCTCTTTACCTATCTGAAGAGGTGCTTAGTTATCGTCATACCAAATAGACAACACTGAAATGCTAAGCCAGATCTTCCTTCTTATCCTTTGACAATATATAACAAGAGTTCATAGTTCCATGAAAAAACAGGGTGTCCATATCGAAAACTAAAATGTCAGGAGCTCATTTACACTCCCAGATCACTTCAATGTGTTTTAGGTGGAAATCGTGACTTTTCTGTAGTCGAACTTGTTCTTAAAACACATCGAAATACTCGGAGAGCCAGACTGTCAGAAACACATATAGGCTCCCGGATCAGGGCAATGTCTTTCATATAGAAATCATGTCTTCTCTGTAGTGGAATATGCTCTGCGAACACATAGAGAAATACCCGGATAGCCAGGCCCTTTCGTACGTCACATCGATTTCCAGACTTGTGCATGAATGTTGACTATTCCTCCAGGAAATTCGGCTTCATAGGGTCATAGTCGGAAATTAGGTTGCGGACGTACTGACAGGAAAAGGTAGCGTTCGAGAAAACCGCCTATTTCATCCTCGTAAAGCGGTTGCCTTGATAACGATTAGGCTGGAAATTACAGACAAATTCCACTCCTTCTTGAAAATTTTCTGATTAGAAGAGTGTATTTTTTCCAAAGCTAGGTTCCGATAGAGAAATTTTAATCCAAGGTGGACAAAATAGCATAATTTTCTTCAAATATTTGCGTAAAAGGGATGGATACGCGTTGGTTGGGTGCTCCCTTACATAATTTCGGCATAAGTTGTAGCTTGAAAAGGAAGAGACCCCTTTATGTGCCAGTGCCCAGAAATTACTCGCAAGAATACTTGAAACCCATTATTGAAATCTCTGACGTAGCTGTCTGAATTTGGAAACAGTACATCACCTACTATAAAGGAGAGAATGAATGGCTTGGAATAGAAAACTTTATCTCCGATGACGTCTTTCTACAATGTCTTTACAATAACAGAGATAGAGAAGATCTGAAGTGGTCTAGTCCTCTATCTTTTCACGACAGTTTCTGCACACAAGCTAGTAAGCGGTGTTCAGCCTTTTAGTGAATATGCCTAGTGGGCTGCAACACTGTTTGTTGTTATATTAAGCAGTACGATAATTTGTAAACAGGTTTGTTTACTGCTTTGTTTTGTTTTTGTAGCTTTTGTTTATAATTTTAATGTTAAGCGATGTAAAAGCAAAACACAAGTATCTTGATTTTTTATTATCGTAATAATATCAACGATTAAATCCCCTTAAATTCGATTATCATCACCACTGGTTATTAGATTATAAAGAGCAGCACAGCTGCAAGTGTAATGCGACATGCCTAAGCATAGATGGGAGGCATAAATGAGCAAATGACTGAATGAATGTGTAAACGGTTGAATGAGTAAGTGAATGAATATTTTCTTTTAGCATTTTGGCAATTGCAACGAGGCGTGCAACAAATTACTGCCATAATGTGTGTAATGCCGTGCTGTGTATGCTGTTTACTAGTGAGGCCATATGTTTGTGATTTGATTCGATAAACACCTACTGTTAGCTGTAATGTCATCAAATGATGTCATTCAACATTACTTTGCCGTTAACGTTTAGTCATAATCATTATTTAAATTTGCTCTCTGCTGGTGCTATATGTTATTCTGCTTAGCAGTGTTTATTGCTTTTATTGGTGTTGTTGTAAGGAAATAAGGGAAGCAAAAAGAAAAACTTTTCATCTGAACAAAATTACTCCGGTGGTTTAAATTTCAATTCCAAATAACGACAACTAAAAATTGAATTGAATTTTTATGTCATTTTAAAAATATTACCGAAGAGAGAGAGAGAGAAAATGAAAGGAAAATAAAACAAATTTGCCTTTATGGATTTGGCCAAATGCTGCCATTTTACCATTATTCTAATGCTCCTCCCCCCTTTTCCCTCTAGGATTTGTTCGTAGTAGACATTTAAAGTTAAAGATTAATGTGACTGCCAATACAATTTGTATCGTTTGCAACTACAAAACTTTGGCCAATCAATACGTTGGCAGGGAGGGAACTTGGGAGGCATGTAGAGAGGTAGGTAGCATTGTTGGTGACATTGAAACTACAAAATTCAATATCTTCGCACACAGAATGATAAAATGCAACTTTGGCAAGCGGAAACTTGTTTCAAAGTAATCAAAAGGAAAGGAATAATACGATATAATAGAACAACAACAACAACAACAACAATAAAAGCAACAACTTTTGCAAATGCAATGTCTTGCAAGAGTTTCTCTAGAGTTTCTTCATGACTTTGCTTTACTTTAAGTTAAGTTTTGCAAATTTTGAGCAATTTTGATAAAAAGAAAAAAATTCAATCAAATCAAATGGTTTTAAAAACGAACAGCACAACAACAGCAATGTCATGGACAATAATAGAAGAAGTTTTCATTAGTCAATTTACACTTAGGAAAAAATCAGAACTCAAGGCTTACATGAAATAGTTCAGGATTGTTTGTGATGTGCTCTAATGGTGCCGGCCTAAAATAGCATCGATTGATGGCTGTGGTAACAGACTCAGCCCCCTGTTTCAGTACTTCAATTAAGCGGTTTTGGAGTCCTTAAGCTTTACCAGTGTCAAACATATTTCCTGATAATTTAAGGAAACTTGTGGTATTCGTCTGCAAATGTTAGGGCGGCCAAAGAGCAAAGGATGATTGGAGAGTTGATTTAAGTGATCACTTAACAAGAGTATCACTTGGTGATTAGAGACGTTATGTTAATAATATCACATCACTTGCAACCACACATCATTACATGTCTCTTCTATGCAGTTTGTCAAATTGTGGTCGAAATCAATAGTTTCCAATCTAAGCACGATGTATGCCTCACGTTACGCTTGAAATAATTACAGAAAACATTATATTTGCTGCTAAGGAGGGCCGAGTGCCCAACTCTACCACTTAACCACAGCTACAACAAAGATCATTATGCTGCATTCTCATCCGATGGGCATGGTCATCAAAAGGCCAGTGCCAAGTCAAAACCGCCACTAATTTGTATAAATTCACTTTTACTGTGAGATGTAAGTGATCTTGTACGTTATGTGTGCTGTGGGATCCAATAGGAGTCGATTACCTCTATATGGGATTCGTCTTTCTTAATTTAAGTCGAAGATGCCATTCGAGACAGATTGCTACTAGGATAGCTACTCTTACGATGACATACAGCAACGAAGAAAGCGAGACCCTAGGATATACGCTAACTACTGATGGTCCTGATGGCCTCCCCGCTGAGTTGTTTAAGACCGGATGTAATGAGTTGGTAGGGCGCATGCACCAGCTTATTTACAAAATATGGCTAGAGGAAAGTATGTCCAACGATTGGAACCTCAATGTCCTCTGTCCTGTCCTGAAAAAGGGAGACCCTACGATATGCGCCAACTACAGGGCTATAAGGCTTCTCCCTATCGCATATAAGGTTCTTACGGGCATATTGCGTGAACGACTATAGCCACTCGTCAAAACACTGATTGGACATTATCAGTGCGGCTTCAGACCTGGCAAGTCCACCATCGACCAGATCTTCACATTACGTCAAATCCTGAGAAAGACTCACGAAAAGCAAGTCGACGCACAAAATCTTTTTATCGACTACATATAAGGTAGCCTTTGACAGCCCCATAAGTGATCGTGTTTTTGCCACAATGTCTGAGCTCGGTATACCTGCGAAGCTGATAAGGCTATGCAGAGAAGTCGCCGTGATTTAGTAGGTAGTGTGTTGGCTTATTAGACGAAAGGCCCGAGTTCAAATCACAGGTCAGACATCAAAACGAAAATATGAAAATATTTCTTCGGCGACTTCCTCTCAGCAGATTTCTGGCAAAAGCTTTGAGAGTAAAAATTGCCATGAAAAAGCTTCTCAAAAATCTGTCGTTCGGAGTCGACTTTAAACTGTAGGTCCCGCTACTCATGTATAAAATTTAAAATTAACGCACACAACACGAGTGGTGTGAGAAGCTAGGACGTTGTACAGTGGGTCAATTCAACCTCCGGGTACTGTACTTGTCACAGTTGACAAGTACACGTCCTCTAACCTAACCTAACCTAAGGCTATACAGAATGATGTTGAGCAATTCCTGCAGCTCCGTCAAGGTAGCAATGCACGTAAGATCTTCGGTCCAGTGGGAGTTGGCGATGATTTCCGCATCCGATCTAACAGTGAGCTGTATGAGCGCCTCAACGACATAGACGTTGTGCAGCGTATTAACAACCAGTGGCTGCGCTGGCTCGACCATGTCGTTCGAAAGGAGGAGGATGCTCAGCCGAGACGGATATTTAATGCGGGGATTTGAGGAAGCCGGGGAAAAGGACAACCTTGTTTGCGTTGGAAGGACCAAATCGAAGAAGTGCTGTCATCGATTGTTGTAATCAATTGGTGTAGGCGCGTAAGAAGCAAAGACGCTTGGAAGGATGTGTTACGGCAGACCGAAATCCATTAATCGGGTTGTTAATAGTCAATTAAGTAAGTAAGTAAGTAAGTAGGATACAATTCTGTGGACATATGTTAGATATTTGCCGATTATGGTGTGTCTTTTAAAAATTGGAGCCCCCAAGTGTTGCACTCTTTGAAACCAAAATTTCTTTTCGCCGTGTATGTAAAATATTTGCAACCATCTTTGCAAAAGTAAAGTAAGGGGCCAGTGCCCGTTCTTCGTGTACAAGAAGAAATTTTACCCTAAAATGTATACAAAGAATTCATTTCAATTCAAAATTCAATTCAATTGTGTAGAGAGAAGTAAAATGTCATGCTGTTCCCTTGCTTTGCTTTTGCTTTTTGAGTTCAGCACGAACAGTTTAGAATCTCAAATGCCTGTTTTAAGTGATTTTTTTTCGGGTTCCTTCTCTGTTTTTTTTTATTATTTTATGGGCTGAAAATGAAAGTTTGTGAAGTGAAGTGAAGTTTGTGTGTAAAAGTGCTGCTTCTGTTATATTTTTCATTTCTTTCTCTTCTTCCTTTCATGTTTTGTTTTTTTTTTTATTATTTTTTTATGCTTCCCATCCATTTATTTTATGTATAAAAATATTGTTATTGTTGATGTTGCTGTTGTCTGTTGTTGCTGTTTATAACAACTTGCAACAGAAGATGAAACTCCTCTCGATATGGTTGACAAAACTTTGATGCTGCTGCTGCTGCTGCATAAACTTGTATAAAATTTGTTTGTTTGTTTTGTTTGTGTATGCGTGTATGAGTTTCCATTACAGTAACTGTTACTTGTTGTTGTTGTTGCCTTACTGTTTATACAGCCATGTTAGTGCAACAAAAGATGCATGGCCGACTTGTGTCAGTGTGTCACACTTTTTTTCTGATGGCTTTACTCAAGTGCTGGCTGGTAGTTAAAGTTCTTTGTTTTTCTTTTGCTTACAATATCTGTCTGTCTGTCTGTATGTCTATGTGTTTCCGTTCCGTTCTCCGACTAACTGACTGACTGACTGAGTGGCCTGCTTTATTTTTTTCCTTTCTTTCTTTCTATTTATTTATCACAACAGCTGCTGCATTTGAAATTATTGGCAATTGTAAAGTTCTTATGCGTTTATGTTTCATTTTCTTTCTATTCTTCGTCTTTTAGGTTGTTTTGTTTTATTTCTGTTTTTTTGTCTGTCACTGTTGTTGTTGTTGTTCTTGCTGTTGTTATCGTTATCGTACTGGTGTTGTAACTTTCGACCAACTTATGGTTGAAATATTAGAAAATTATTGTTGTAGCCCACAAATAAAACAATCATGTTTCCACTACAGCGAAAACTATAATAACAACAACAATAACAACAAAAAAGAAAAACATATTTATACGAGGGTTGCTTTAAAATTGACAAAAGCTTAATAATGTCTCAATGTCCTTTGTCTCCCAACATAATCCTCTTTAGCTCGATAAGTAGCTTCGGAATTCTGTTTGTAGTAAAGGTAGCCAATAACGGCATACCTTATGTCTTGGTTGTTGCTGAATATATTGCCACTTTGGAAGCAGAAGAGGTCAGCAGTTAGCAGCTTCCTGGTAACGTCCTGGAAATTAGTCTAACTGTAGCAATAAAAAACCGCCATAGTTTAGTAGCTAGTGTCTTGGCTTATAAGACGCGAGCCTGTGGTTCAAGTCCGAGATCGGACATTTCATACAAAACGAAATCTGGAAGAAATATTTTTTTGGCTGCTTCCTCTCAGTGGTCTTCTGGTGAAAACTCTGGGAGTAAATAAAATGTTCATGTAAAGTTTCTCTACAATCTGTCGTTAGGAGGTGATATGATTAACCCTTTAGTCAGGTTTACAACCTAGCGTCTCACACCATCCATGTCGTGTGTTCGAATTTTTATTCATGAGCAGCAAGCCCTACTGTTAATGTTGTTTCCGATAGACAGATTTGAGAGACTTTTCTTGGTAATTTTATTTCCTCTCAGAGGTTTTGCCAGAAGAATAATTTTTGCACTTTTCGTTTGAAATGTCTGAGCTCAGGTTTGAACCACGGGCTCTCATCCGAACACACAGCCTTCATGTAATGGCATTATTAGGTCTCCACCGCCCTTTTTGTGGTTTAAAATACTATTGCACTATGGCTATCCGTTAACTCACCATTATGCTTTGAAGAGTAGGTAGTGTGTTAGCTTATTAGACGCGAGGCCTCAGTTCAAACCACAGGTCAGTCATCTTCAACAAAACGAAATATGAAAAAAATATTTTTTTCGGCGACTTCCTCTCAGCAGATTGCTGACAAAAACTCTGAGAGAAAAATAAAATTGGCATGAAAAAGTTTCTCAAACATCAAACGTTCGGAGTCGACTTCAAATTTTAGCATGTATAAAAAATTAATACACACAACATAAGTGATGTGAGAAACTAGGTTGTAATCCTGACCGAATGATTGTAATGACCAATTATGTATGTATGTGTGTATGTAGGAGGAAATAAAATAATCTCCAAATACTTTACTCTCTTGTGTAAGGATAGTTGAACCACGTTGAGAATTAGCAAATTAAATGTAACTAGAGACTGACGTCACTTGTCATAAATTTTTCTTCTAAACTACTGCTAACTACTGGTTTGAACCTGCCCTCGCATTTCATGGTAAAATGAAAATGAAATCAAAAGTGTAACGAAATTGTTCCGATTCTTTCGCTTTCAATTTTTGTGTTGGTTTGGTTAAAAAAAGCATGACTTCATCAATTTTATTTGAAAACAAAAACATGAAATATTTTCAAAAATAACACTTTCCCTTCATCACACAGTATCATAGACATGTACTTGTAATACATGGTGATGGAAAGTGAAATTAAAAAAAGGAATGTTAAAAAGGCTTTAAAATTAAAAAGAAAAAAATTGAAAACTTTAACACTGAATGGCGGAATACATATGTAATGTATATTAAAAAAGTATTTTTCAATTCAATAACGCCTGGAAAACTAAATCGAAATAAAATGAATAGAAATCGAACACACACAGACACACACTGTGTGTTTATTGAAGTCACCAACACCATCACCATCACCGTCACCATCATAATTCTAATGGCATGACAAGCACAAAAACATTCCGTTTTTCCCAGGGATGTCCGTTATATGTCTCTGTATCTGTCACTCTCTCTTTGTGTGTGTGCTTAGGGGGGTGATTTATTTTTATCAATATGTGCGTAACTTGCTTTGTAGATTTCCTTGACTATTTTGCCTTCTTCGTTTTTTTTTATTGTCTCTCTGTTTTCCCAAAAGATTTTCCTCTTTCTCAGGATATTTTATGTCCGTCTTATCGGCTCCCAAATATTGTGATTTGTTCTCCTCCCGTACCGTATCGTTGACAAATGTTTGTGATAAAAAAAAGGGATACAATTGGTTGGTTTGGTAAGGATAGCAGCAGGAAGGAAAGAACGAAAAAAAAAACAAAACGAAACGAAACGAAACGAAACGGACATTGGTTTAATGAAACTAAAATTGATTTAAAGTAGAGCTTTGATTACATTTGACAAACGCTTAAAAGAAATTGCAAATAAACAACGAAATTTATGGCCGGCCCCACACACACTCACGCAGTGAGAGTGTTACATTAATCATAATAAAACTTGGAATAAATCTGTGGAAGGGGAGGAGGGGTGGGAGGGTATAATGGAGATATAAGAAGACACAAAAAATAAATGAATTTTAAAACAAACAATTCGTATTTATTTCCTGTATTCAGTAGAGTACTATTTTTGAAGTCTTTTGTACGAAAAAAAATTATATTCGGAGTCTATTCACCATCTCTTTGTTTGCTACCATGCAAATGAAACTCAGCCCCATCAACTCTAAGTTCATTCTCTGCATAGTTCAGCAACTTAACTATTTATAGAGAGTACTAACTCAGCGTCGCAGTAGTCTAGTAGGTAGTTTGCTGGCTCAAACCCCAGGTCAGATATCAAAACGAAATATGAAAAAATATTTCTGCGGCGAATTCCTCTCAGCAGATTTCTGGCAAAAACTTTGTGAGCAAAATAAAATTTCCAGGAAAAGTTTCTCAAACATCAAACTTTCGGAGTTGACTTTAAACTGTAGCTGCCGCCACTCATGCATAAAGTGAACACGCACAACATAAGTGGTGTTAGAAGCTAGGTTGTAATCCTGACTGAAGGGTTGTAATGACCAATTATGTATGTATGTATGTACTAACTCATAACAAATCGTATTTAATTTTTCAGTTTTAAAGGCAATTCACATGCTTTAATGTTTTCCATCTCTGATGTCTATGCTAAGTGCACTCATCCCCATGAAATTCATTTATTGCGAGGTACAATCGCTTTACTTGTTCAATTAAATGTAATGCTAGAATCCTTTTATTTTCACCATTAATAGACTTAAAATAATATCCTGCAACCCCTTTCACTTTATTACCGTTATGTGTAAGGGAAATCACAGTGAAGTTGGTTGTGCTTTATTTACTTTGCGGTCATCAAAATGTCAATAATTGTGCTTATAATGCTTCAATAATTGTGACATTCAATCGTAAATGACCTCGTTGCGAATAATTTATATTTCACTATACTGTACATAAACGATGAGAATATTAATTGGAATTGAAATTGAAATTGCTTATGCGAGCATAGGTGTGCAGAAGGCATGCAAAGAATTTTTGGTACTCAAAAAATTTTCAAAAAAAATAATGTTTTGTTTTGTTCGTATTTTACTAGAAAGAGCATAAATAAATAAATTAAGGTTTTTAAATATATTAAATTATTAACTAAAGTCTGGAGTTTAATAAGTTAAAGGTGACGCAAGTCTACGACGGCCGCGCATAGAACGACGTTTGCGTATCACGGGTTTCTCGAACACAATACAAGTTTGACTGGAACCGCCGTCGTCTTGAGTCATCGTTTCTGATTTGGTAAAGGTGCCCGTGCCGGCATCAACAGCTGAACCAGTTCCAGTGTCAGTGTTAGTACCGGCTGCAATCCCGGTGGCAGTACCTGTGCCAATATCAGCTGTATCAGCCGTACCACCGCCTGTGGCTGCACCTGTTGCCCCAGCAGCGGCCGGAGAGGTCGCCGTCGGCGATGTAACAGTTGCTTGCCTTGCCATTCCATTGTCTTCGTCTTCGTCTTCATCATCGTACTCATAGTCTTCGTTGTCTCCTCGCGCCGCTCGTGAAACGTTGGCTGCGACTGGTTCATCAACACGTGTGTCAAAACAGATTTCGGTTGTTTTGTAGGTGATGCCACTGGAATTAGTAGCGGAACTACCCTTAATCATTTGCCATAAAGCTGTCATATTGATACCTTGAAAATCAGGCATCATACCCGTATAATTATAATTGGCAACGTCCTGAATAAATTGGGCAGTTGCATTAGAGCTGGCCAAATTAACTACCATTGCACCGCCTATGCCTTTCGTTAAGCCGAAGGCAAACCCCGTAATGGCAGCTAAACCCTGGGTGACAATGCGGCCCTCTGGTATGGCATCTTCACGGCCGGCTGCTTTCAGAATTCGGACTACTTCTTTGGCGGACAGAGGGCGTAGTCTTATGCGTCGAGCTGTTGTTAAAAGAAAACGTGAAATTAATATCGATTTCATCACCATGGATGTTCACCAAGGCACTTACCATCTACATTTACCGTTGTGGTGGCTAGAAAAGCTAGCATAACGGTTAAACTGAATACATATTTAATGTGCATGTTTTGTAATCCTTAAGAGAGAAACTGTGGCCTCCTAATAATTTTTTTCTTCTGGAAATGTATTAGTTCGCCAGCTGCCGTATTCAAGGTGTTATGTTTTCAAACTAAAATTAAAGCGTGTTCATCATCAGCTTTTATTAAACTACGGCGTCTAAGAAAGAAATTTAATTAATTCATATGGCAATACTGTCAGAGTTAACAATCATTTGTAAGCATTTAATCACTGTTGTTATACAGGTCAGCTAGGTTTTGTTTGTTGTAGAGTAGATGAAGCTAAAGAAAGTGTTTTTTTTATTTTTAATCCCATTCATTTGTCTCTGTTTTGTTTCTTTTTTTGTAGTGTTGGATGGCATGTTTAAGCTCGAGGCGTTATGCTTTAATTTACAAACGATTGTTAGAAGCGTTCATTGATTTCATTAATGAATTTTAAAATAAATTCATAAAACAAATTCATGAATAATCGAAATATATGTATTTTAAAGACACTGTCGATGTTTCGAGGTTTTGTTTCTGAATTTTTTAATAAATTACTGGAGGTCAATAATAAGCTTCCATAGGCTTATGAACAAGCATTAGAAAGTCTTGATAGTCTCTTATTAAGGCATTAAATTTCTTCTTTTCAATAATATTTTCTTAGGGAAATTTGATACTTTAATAGAAGGGAGGTTATTATCTCATCATTCAGGAGGTAATTTTAGGAAATTTAAAATAATTTCTATTAACCAGGGACGTTTGAGTTATTTTCGTTATTTTCTAGTGAAATAAATAGAGGACTACTTGCAAATTGTTTGCATAACAACAGTTTTAATGCCCAAAACTATCCCTATACGCAGAAAGCGAGGGTGTAGGTTTGGTTGCGTGATGAACTATTTTTTTTCCTGCCGACCAAAAAGCGGAAATTAAAGTGAATTTTTTTTATACTTTTTATACACGTGTTAAATTTTCTTTTTCTTTTCTCTCTCTCTCTCTGTAATAAAATCACCTGAACACTGTCATTATCACCATCGTAATGCTTTCAATCGCTGTCTGTGTGTGTGATAATTTTTAATATTCGTTTGTTAATCTCCTGGTTTCAACATTATCGCATGGGTTTTTTTCTCTCTCTTTATTCTCCTGTTTTCTCTCTCTTTTTTTTTTTTTTTTGGTAATATTCATGGCTTTTTAATTTTTGTGGTGCGTTTTTTTGGTTTAAATTTTACTATTTTTTGTTGCTTTCGTCAGAATTTGTTCACACAGACATTTGCAGTATTACTACCACATTAATGATAATTGAGTGTTGCCCAGTGTAAACATAGGGGAGAGAAAGAGAGAGAGATAGCGATATATAGAGAACGATTATTATTGCCAACTGACTTTAAAGCTTAAATTGTCAATTTTTATTGTAAATTTTTGTTTTTATTGTCTATAATAACAGTTCAGTGGATGTGCCATCATATTTTTACCACAAAATGTGGCATGGCTTAATACGCATGAAATCATATCATATTTAAGAGGGGAAAAGAAAGAAGTTATTGAAAGTGATTGTTGGATATGTTTAAGAGACAAAGGGAAGCATTAAAAGGGGTTTTTATGAAATGGTGACGAACTCAATATTATACCAATAAAGGGAGTGCTGCAAAGCATCTCTTGATTTTTTTTCAGTTTCTGTTCCGTTTAATCAGGTTTTATTACGATAAGGTTGCCACATATTGTTGCCTAGAAGCAACGTCCTCTGTGAAGATGTAAAGTTTTATTTGTATTGGAAATAACACGGACTATCATTGATCCTTGAGTGTCAGTCTCTTGCAAGAGATGATTCATCACGGTGTATCGAGTGGTTTACTCATTTTAAAAATGCTGACTTTGACTTCAAAGACAAAGAGTGTTTTGGGACAATCAAAAAAGGTTGAAGATCATAAATTATCAAATTACGCGATCCAGATTCATATCCAGTCCAGTACATGCTTTCATAATCATTAGGCGCAACTGAATCAACCATTTTAGAGCGCTTTCAAGCAGCAGAATTCATACAAAAGCAAGATATTTGAGTAAAATGCTGTTTGATTACTTCGAAAAGAAATCATTTTTGCATTGAATTATCACTGGCGACAGAAATTTGTTTCAATAACACAACCGTAAGCGTAAGAAATCAGATTTGAAGCATGGACAACAAGCAAAATCTACGACTAAGCACAACCAAGGTAATGCTATGTATTTGATGCGGTGTGATGCTAACATCAGACCACACTATCACACAAGACCTGAGCAGTCAACAAATAATCCGTTTGAAGTGAAAATGCAACCAGACGTGAGGCCGTAATATTCTATCACGACACTTGTCCATGTATTGCCGTGTCGTTAGAAAACTATTCGGAAAACAGTGGCTGCGAAGAGTTACCTCACTCTCCGTATAGTAGAGACTTTAACCCTTCTGACTATAATTTGTTTCGATCGATACAGAACGCTCTCATTTTAGAGCAGTTTATTAAAAAAAAAAATTTAATTTATTCTTTGATGGAATCCATAAATAGCCATAGAGATGGAAAAACTAGTGAACCGTGCCTCCTTTAAAACTGTTGGCAAACAAATCGGCATCATCTGCCATATTTTCTAGTCAAACTAAATCGAAAACGTAGAGGTCTTGAGGTGTCCCCAAAGTGTCAAATAACTTGAAAAGAGGGGAACTTAATAGGTCACGCGCTACGAAAAGGTTTTGATAAACTGATAACCTTAATGGTAACTGATGATCCTACACTTCAAATAAATGTACTAAGCCATTATATATGAGACACTCAAGCAATTCATTACAAGAAGTTCAAACGATTTGTAGTGGAGGAACAAAATTTCTTTTTGAAAACCTAAGGTTTTAAAATCTATACATACATACACACATAATTGATCATTACAACCCTTCAGCCAGTATTATGGACCTAGCTTCTCACACCACATATGTTGTGTGTGTTAATTTTTAAATTTTTAAAGTCGTTTCCGAACAACAGATTTTTGAGAAACTTTTTATGGCAATTTTATTTACTCTCAGAGTTTTTGCAGAAATCTGTTGAGAGGAAGTCGCTGAAGAAATATTTTTTCATGTTTTCGTTTTGATGTCTGGTCTGGGGTTTGAACCGAAGCCTCACATCTAATAAACCAACATTCTACCTACTAGACCAAGGCAACTTAGAGAAGAAGTTATCGAAGAAGAAAATTTATTTTGAACATTATTTTGATAAATTTCGTAAAGACGGCTTCGTTTATTAATAAGTTTGGTTTTGAAAACCTGTTTGTGACTTAAAATATTAGCAATCCAAAGGCCTACCTAATAGCTAATGTGCTCTTTCTATTGGTGAAGTTCACCTAAACCGGTTGTGGCAATAATTTCCATTTTAAAGAAATTACATTTATTTTTAATTGCCTGTAAATGTCATTAAAATTTATAATCAGCGTTTATTAATTAAAAATTTTTGTTTTAATTTCTTCTTTTAGTTTTTTCTTTTTTTTTTATTAAATAACAGCTGAAGTGAATTTCGTCGAATACAAATTTAAAAAAAAAAATCGAATTTCGTAACATTTTTTTTGTTATAAACTGTATGAATATTCATTATAAACGCGTATTTAAATATTAATTTCGTGTGTTTTTTTTATGTTTGGTTTTTAACAGTAAACAGAAGACAAATGATAACGGTTAACTGATGATATATTATCTAATATTTCCGCGTATTTTTCTTTTAACAAAACTTATTAATTTTTTTTTTCAAAAAATCTTACATTTGACATGTCAAAGTCAATGCGAACAACACTTTCACTTTCAGTTTGTTTGGCAAAAAAAAACTGAAAAAATGGAAACCGAAGACTGAACTGAAAAGCAAAAAATCACTTTCTTTTGTTAAGAAATCTTAGGGGAAAAAAATCCAACATCTTAGAAATAAAAATGTGTTATCGATTGTATCGATGTTTGTTTTTGTTTATGTTTGCAAAAATTTCTATGAAAATAGAAACAACAACAATAACAACAACAATTAAATAGGAGAGTGAACTTGTTAAAAAAAAAAAAATAAATGGAATTTCTTTCTCGTTATATTTTGCTTCTTTTGGGTTCACAAGTTCACAAGTCATTAAATTGTTAATGTTGTTGTTGTTGTCTTTTATTTACTATGTAACAACGTTTTTTTTTCAGAGAGTTAACGTATACGTAAGTAGATGTGTGATGTGCCGCATTGTGTTTATGAATTTTTGTTTTCTTTGCTTTGAACGTGTATCTATTTCTGGCGTATAATAATAATAATAATAAGCCAACGAAGCCAGCCATCCAGTTTTAGCCAAGTTAATAGTGAAGCCAAAAATATATATTGTGTATGGCTGTTCAAGAGAGTTCGTTCGTTTATTGTTAACGTTCATCAATAACTAATGAACGTATTTGTGTCAAGCTGTGCTCTTTACAGACAGAAATGATTAAGATTTAGAATAATAATATATTAGCATACGAGGGCTGTGCCATAAGTAAACCATCTGACATAGAGAAATTGAAATTTATTTCACATCAAATTTTGTTTATGTCTTCAGTATGAACTGCTTGTAGTTTGTTATGCTTAAGATTTCGAATAACAATACATTAGCATACGAGGGTAGTACCATAATTGAAGCATCAAATTTATTTTACATCAAATTTTGTTTATGTCTTCAGTATGAACTGCTTGTAGTTTGTTATGCTTAAGATTTCGAATAACAATACATTAGCATACGAGGGTAGTACCATAATTGAAGCATCAAATTTATTTTACATCAAATTTTGTTTATGTCTTCAGTGAAATTGCTTGGAGGTTGGTATACTGTAAGAAGTGATTTTCATTAGCTGCGCTATAATGTTTTATAGAACTACTTTCGGTCAAATAAGAAAACCATGTGATGGTGGTATTCTTTACAAGTCAGGAAACTGACACACTTAAAGGAATAGATACTCACTCGATTACATACAACCATATATAAATAATTGTTCATTACAACCCTTCAGTCTGGATTACGACCCTGCTTCTCACACCACTTATGTTGTATGTGTTATTTTTATACATGAGTGGCGGCAGCTACAGTTTAAAGACGACTCCGAACGTTTGATGTTTGAGAAACCTTTTACTGCAATTTTATTTACTCCCTGAGTTGTTGCCATAAATCTGGTGAGAGGAAGTCGCCGTCATATTTCGCTTTAATGTCTGACCTGGGGTGTGAACCGTGGCCTAACGTGTATTAAGCCAACACACTACCTACTAGACTACGGCTATTGCTGTTTCTAATTTTCGTAATAGATGGTTCCTTCAGTACGATTTGCGTCTTAATTTCTCATATCGCCCACGAGGTGTGCATTCATTTTAGTTATGAATGGTGGGACCTACAGTTTAGCTTCGAATCCGGACGACAAATTTGAAAAGCTTTTTCATGACAATTCGTTACTCTCTCCTAGATTGTAGCAAAGGTTTAGATTCAGGTTAGAGATCGTGTACTTACCACTGAGACAAGTACAGAACTCGGTACTAGTACAAATTCTGTTCAAGTACAGGACTGTACTCTACTACATTCTAAAGGAGAGAGGAAAAGGAGCGGAAGTAGGAAAGTGAGAATAAGGAAGCGTAGGAATAACACAGACCACAAATATACAAGAGAGCGCCCTAGCACTTCTCAACCAGCTCAAACTAATACTGAATCTATAGAGAGCCTTAATGTCCGTACTCGATAAAGTATTCTAACCCTCGCAGAAGCCGCGGCCAAAATTACTCAACCACAACCTACTAAGGGCCGCACAGTTACAGAAGAGGTGCTCGATAGTTTCCAACTCCTCCTACCGGCTGGCAGCTGTTCCAGATCCTTGTCAGCGATATAATCTCGCCGTGCCCCGTAATAAACCCAATAATTAACCTTAGACTGGACTTATCCAAGCCCAGCAGCCAACCTGTTCTAATACTGTGTATAACAGGCCATAGACACCTAGAAACATAACAACCCGAACCATTCCAAAAGATTTTAGCAAACCGACTGCTGAAAAGGAAAAACCACAAAAAAAAACCTCTTTTAAGATGTCATAGCTTAGATTGGCACCCTTGAGTTCTCGTGGAGTAACTCAACACCCTATTCTCTAGACTACAGAGAGCAGAATATAACATTGGTTGGACTAAGGCCCTGCATTAGCCGTTGACACTTTTTCTAAGGTTGTCACTTGACCCCACATTAATTTGTATCAAACTACAGCCGCCCTCTATACGAGCGTGACTAAATTTGGGATCGACCTCGTCACGAGTTATCCTGTAGTAATTCAACATGCTATCCGCTAGACTACAGAGAACAGAAAATAACATTGGTTGGAGCAAGGCTCTGCATTAGCAGATAACACTTTTTGTAATGTTTCCACATTAATTTTTAACAAACTACAGCCTTCCTCTATACGAGGACATTAGCTTGACTAATTCCGGGATCGCCCTCGTTCAGTAACAACAATAGGAGAAGGAAAAAAATATATGATGTAACATTATTAATAGATTACTAATGTTGTTGTTATTATTACTGTTGCTGTTATCGCTTCTTAAGGTAAAACGTAACGCTGTGCTGTCATTAGCATAATGATTTAAAATTTTCAAAAATTTCAATTCGATTTTGTAACCCAGCACCTCCTCTCCCATCCTAAGCATATTCTTATTCCCCGGATAAGGCTTATCACATTAAAAGAAGAATAAAAGATTTCCTGCTTTTGTAAACAATTTTTTCTTTCATTTTTTTTTCTAAAGCTTTGGTTTCTGTAACACAATACATGTCAATGTTTTGTCATTATCTGTGCTGGTGGTGGAGCTGTATGTTGTATCCGTATTCAGATTATTATTTATATTCGTTTCTTCTATGCCCGCAGTTGCGGTAGCTGCTGCTGGCATACTGATTTCAGTTTGAGCTACATTCGCTGTATTGTCTAAGGCAAGCGAAGAGGGATTCATAGCCTCCGTTTGTGTGGATGGCCTGATCACTTTAATCCTTTGCGGTCTAGAATGTTTCCTTTTCCTGTTGATTTTCTTCCGACGATGCCGTTTCGGTTTTGTCAGACGTTTCTCAGCACTTTTACGCACTGCTGGTTTAAGGACGTCGTTCTGTTCATCCAAACGGCTGTAGGCCTCAGCTATAGCTTCGGCTTCATAAAGACTTCGGGCATTACGGGCATGAAAGCATATCTCCTGTGTTAAATACTCTGGCTGTGGTGATGCATTTGGGGCATCGTCTTCAGTTATATTGGCCGTTATGACGTCGTAAATGAAGGTGGCTGCAAGAGCCTTTTTAAGGCCCAAAGTAAAACCCGTAACAGCTGCTATACCTTGCGTAACTATGCGGCCTTCGGGTACCGCTTTCAAATTGCGATTTCGACCTAAAAGCTGGTAAACATTTTCAGCTGTCAGTGGCACTAAGGCAACCTGTTTGGCTTTATTGTTACAGCAAAATAAAAGAGATATGAAGAAAGAAATGAGATATGAAATCATTATTAATTGATGCCTAAGGCTCTCTAATCATGAACCCTACCTTCTACAACTAATTCAACATGTTGCGTGATTATAATGATGCCATATAATGTTGCAAGCATTATTAAATTGTTAACGGCGGTGTTAATTGCCACATGGTTGCCACAACTTTTTCTCTGTAGGATATGCGTTAAATTCATTGAGATTTTTCGATGTGATTCTCTACGTACGACTAAAACTTTTATTGACATGTTGCTTTCCTTTTATTTATAACTTTATTTTAGTTTTTCTTTTGTTGTTGTTGTCGTCGTCGTAGTTTTTTTTTTTTTTTTGATACGTTTTTATGTTTATCAGTTGCTGCTGCTGTTGCTTCTTCTTTATTGTCTCGTTCTTTTTTTTTACTTTTGCAGTTTAATAGACGTGTTTATGAACTTTTACGAGAGGCTGTAAACTTAACTTTCATGTATTAAGTCAAGTACGTCAACCGTACATCTGTTTGTTCCTTTATTTATGCCTTCATACCACTCAGTCATTCATTTATCTATTCAGTCATTCTCCCATACAATAAAATACAATGTAAGATTGATTTACTAACTCTCATAATAATTTATAGACTCCGTCGTTCAATATGGGTAGCAGGGTTCAATTTTAGTACCAACTCATCGCTTTTGTTTTACGAGCATGATTAATCGAATCAATAAATTTATGACATTGGAATTTTGTACATTTTGCTGATGGTGGAATGTTAAAAAGTGACTACAAACCTGATTATTTCAGATTCGAATATGGGAGAGAAGTCATTATCGTGCTGTAAATAATGCATTCAAGAGAATCACTGGCAAGGTTAATATCAGGAATAAACATCTTAGAACGCTTTCCTTTAGGGAAGCAACACCGCAATACAATTTTCACAGAAATTGGTGTTTCCAGATAAGGATATATGGCAACCCTGTCATTATAGAAGCTACTAAACTGGATAAAACTTAATCAATGAAACTGAAACAAAGCACGGCTATAATAACAAAATATCTTCACAATCTGTGTTGTGAGAAAATTTGCTTCCTTTCTTAAGTAAAAATAGGACTCTGAAAAGGTATTTCCTTCATCAGTTTATTCCTGCTAAGCAAGTGATTAGTTTGGTTAATTACTTCAAGTAGTAGTCCGTAGGTATCATAATTGGTAAGCAGCATCACAGACTGTTTTAGATTGTTATCACATCGCTCGAACAATAAAAAGTTGTAAGCAATTCATATCTATGTATTTCGTCACATTACATTTGCCAGAGATTTTGCGAAAAAACAACTTGCCTAAGGTCCTAAGGCATTGGGGTTTAAAGGCTGTACAGCGTAAAATATCTAATAAACTTCCTCCTCCAACTTCACATCATCACAGCTGCGACAGTGATAATTGAAGTAGGCAGGCAAGTGAGGGAGTCTGTAGCCTTAGAGGATATATACACTCTAAGTTAGCTCGAATAACCTCTTCCGGAGGAAGATGGTGATGAGGAGACTTTTTTTTAAAGCTCGGCACATCAAAGCAAAATATATCCTTCTTGCCGTCCCATTTTCAGTCATGTATTCCTGATTGGCAAATTAGTAAGCTGGCTGCATAGCAGAATGCCAAGTGTTTCCTTTTCCTATGACATATCGTACTACATATGGCTGTGTACGTACATATCTAGTTTCCTCTACTTCCGTGCTTCTGTGCCTTCTGTAAACTCGTTCATCATGTAGCCAAAGCCAATTCGTCGGGCAAAAGGACGAAGAATTCAAAGTCGAGTAGTGATACCGACAACTACATTAAGTGTGCTTTGGCGTTTGAGCAGGCTTTTTAAGTGTCCTTAGCCTAGTCTAAGCTAGATTTGCTGTGCTAGTTTAATCATATCAGAAGCAGCTAAGTCTGCGTTAAGGGAATCCAATACTGATTGTACGATATCTGGGAAATTCATCCGATAACGGTACGTTGGATACCATTCATGCCTTGAGAAAATTGTATCGCTCTGCCAGACAGCTGAGAGCCTTGCTGTTGGACTATGTGCAAGAAGGCAGACTCGGTTTATGTGCAATATTATTAAGCTTTGCTGGTATAATTTTGATATTAAAGAGGAGTCATTGTCTATTTCTTAATACTATTGCGATTCTAATATTCCAGTGCTCTATTGAAAAGAATGCAGATAGACTTGGCATTGCCTGACATAACTTTTTCAGCAGGAGAAAGACAATAAGGGAACTTCTTTTAAAGCTCGGTTTATCAAAGCAAAAGTCAGCCTTCTTGGTGTTCCAACTTCTGTCATGTTTGATTGAACTCATCGTAGTCTAGTAGGCAGTGTATCGGCTTATTAGACAAGAGGCCTCGCTTCAAGTCCCATGTCAGACATTTCCAACAGAACGAAATTTAATATAATATTACTTCGGCGACTTTCTTTCAGCAGTTAATACAATTGCCATGAAAAGTTTCTCAAAAATCTGTTGTTCGGAGTCCACTTTAAACTGTAGGCAAATCCGATCATGCATACAATTAACACACACAAGATAAGTGGTGTGAGAAGCTAGGTCGTAATCCTGTCTGAAGGGTTGTAATGACAAATTATGTATGTTGATTGAAATTTCTAAAAAAGGCCTTTCTATAGGAAGTATTTAACTTCCGGATTGGATATTTATTTATTGTGGGGCAGTAGACCTAAACCTAAAACTAATTCTGCTGTATTTTACTGTTGAAAGATTGAGTTTCCATTCCAGCTGTGTTTACCACTGCACCATAACACTGCACACCACTTTACCTTTGTGTACCCAATGCCCCCACCCTCTTTTAAATATTCACCTCCTCTATAAAGTTTTTGATTCCTCAGTAATTTCGTTTCAATTGAAAAATACATTCCCAACAGATCCTTTTTAATGCAGGCAATTACACTTTGTCCTGTTAGTTCTGTAAAACACTAAAATTCATGGGAATTAAAAGAATCATAAGAGGCCAATTGCATGATGCCTGAAGGTTTCTTTACATACGTATGCATGCCACTTGACTTGACTGGACTTTTGTGAAAAGAAATATTTCACAAGAGTAGGAGCACATAAAGGCTGAAATGAATTTCAATTGAAATGTTCGTTACTTTTTGTTTATTTGCTGTTGAATTATTTGCAGAAGCATAAGTTTTAATTGGGTTTCATATTCAACTTGATTAAATTTTATTTTTTTTTTTGATTTCCATTTAAAAAAAAAAAATTGCATTTCCAATAAGAACAGAAAAGCAGTAACAACAAAAAAGTAAAAAAAGAATTTACAAAAGTTGGCCAAACATTACAACAACCATTATATTTAATAATAAAAAAGGAAGAATAAAACATCCAAAAAAAAGGTTTCTGGTTTATTGGGTTAAATTGTAATGGAAAGGAAAGAAAGAAAGAAAACCAGAAAGTGTTATAAACCAACACGTATGCATACAAGCATAAGCTCGTATGCAAATATTTACTCTCGCTCCCACACACATAAACAGCCACAATATCAATGCTCCCCCCAATGAACATTTTTTAATTTTTTTTTCCTTTTTTTTTCTTGTTGCATTTTTTTTTAAAGCACTTTCGTAAGGTTTATCTACATATCCTAGTTATTGTTCTTGTAGTTGTTGTTGTTATTGCTAGTATTACAAGTACAAGTGCAGTGGATTTTAAATTGTTTTATTTTTATTTTGTTGTTGTTGTTGTTGTTTTTATTTACATTATAACATGTTTTGTTTTTTTTCACTTAATTTTTAGGCTTGAGTATGCTCGGGTTTTAGAGAAAGTTTTCCTGACACTGATTGAAGGTGTTTCTCTCGCTCTCTCTCTCTCTCTCTCTCTGTCTCTACGTTAAAATAGCAGCAAGGATTACAGATGATAGTGATATACTGTCGTTGTTAAAAACTTTTCAAATTGTTACAACAAATTGTTTACAGTTAAAAAAAAACTAAAAAAAAAATTATTAAAGTTTTCATTTTGTTATGAAAGTTTTTTTAGTAGAGATTTTGTTTTTGTTTTTGCCTTTTAATTAATACATTATCTTCTGCCTCAATTCATTCGTTTATCTGTATTATTCTTATTGCTTATCACTTTGCATAATTAATTACATCACTGACGACTGTCTTGTCTGTGTGTTGTGTGTTGTTGCTATTAATAAAAAAATCATTAAATTAAAGTTTCTTCTTTTTCAAATTCAATTGAATTTAATTTTAAATTAAACATTAAATGCCCGAGAGTTTCTCTTTTAAGTAATCTTTTGCAATTTAAAGTCATTGCACACATACATACATACAGATTAATTGAAAAAGAAGATAATTTTAATTAACTATTGATTGGAATTTAATTTCCAAATATCATGAACTACTTAGTTAATCTTCTTTTTTATCACACAATTCATTATGGCTGTTCGATGAATTTTAAACGAAAAATTTATTTCATTTAATTCCATTACGTTTACTTAAACCGGCAACAATTAAATAAAGCAGATAACAAACCCATATGGTGATATAATTTCTTTTAAATGAACACACATTCTATTGCTAATAAAATTAAAATTTTTAATCACATTATTTTATTATGTTACTCAGCAAAACTACGAGGGCCATATAAAAATTAACAAAACTGAAATAAAAATATCCAAACAGTAGTTTGAAGAATGAAGGTTAGATTAAGTAATAGTCGTTCTACTTAGATCAAAGGTTAGATGCATAGTGATATCACAAATAAATATTCTCTATGGGTATTCCTTATAGAAAACTACTACGACTACAAAATAAACCCTTGTTTTGGAATGTTTGGAGGCACTAGCATACTAACTTACTTACCTAACTGGCCATTAACATCCCGATTAATGGCTTCTGAAATGCCTTAACTCATCCTTCCTGGCGCCTCTTCTTCCTGCGCGCCTGCGCCAGTTGGTTACACAAATCGATGACAGGGCTTTCTCGATTTGGTCTCCGCATCAAATAGCCGCGTCGTCGGAGCATCCTCCTCCATTCGAACAACATTGCCGAACTAGTGTAACCGCGAAGGCACTGGCATAAGAGTTGAAAAATAGCCTCTTCGTCCTGCTTAGCTCCACAACTCCTGCATGAGTTATTCGTGGAAATTGCAATATATCTTCCAATAGCACAGTGGCTCTGGGGACCAAAATCATAGGATTGTAGGCCATGAGTTTCAAGTAAAGAAGACCCTCTCTTGTTAATCATATCAGTCCAGCAAAGCATAGTAGTATAGCATGTAACCTTAAGCAGCTGAACAAGTTGGGACTCCTCCTTATCATGGAAAGTTCAAACAAAATTTACATACATAGAGGAATCAAGAACATCCACCGGGCACTGACATATGAGGCAAAATAAAATATTTTCCTACTCTTCAGGTACACAGCTTCTTTCAATAGTTTAGGGATCTGTAAGGACTGCATTAGAGCGTTAAATGGCTATGCAGTTTAAGAAAAGTTCCAACAGAGCCTAATAATAATGCACATGTCATTATATTACCTCAAACTTGTTGAGCATTTTGACCAAACGACCAGAATTCCAGTTTAACTGAAACAATGAAAACAGAAGTGCCCTATAGTACATTGGAGATTGTGGATTCTGTATCACCTATGCCCAATTTACCAATCTGACAATACTTTTATGTCCTGGAACCCATATTGAAGTTACTTTTAATGGATCTGACAATTCTCTGAGTAATCTCTGGCATTAGCTTATGAAGACGAATGTCGAAGTGACGTTCATAACGTCTAACAAGTATAGGGCGGCTTTCAATATGGTCATGACCAGTCGTTAGAGATCGTGAATCTCCGCATCGTTAGGTCCGAAATCACCAGTTGAAGTCCTAAAATCAAATCTCCCATCAAGAGAAATATGGGGCATCATCCCTGTAAAGAGTTCTCAGCAGTAAATGATATACCATCCCGTGAATTTGTAAACCTGGAAATAATTGGTCGCTATCATGTCTCGATGGAGTTTGAAAGAGTTGCAGACTCACTAGAGAAAGTTGTGTTCCCTATTGTATTGAATTTGTATTTCGAACGAATATTTAAGAACACAATCAACGAGGCTCGGAAAGGATGACTTTCCAATGTCTTTAGATAACCTAGACGCGATACAAAGTATCGCCCCTTTTTTCTCCTCCTAATACTTTGTCTTGCTTCAGTTTAATAAAGTGATTCCAGTTAAGCAGGTGGTTGGTTTACTATAGCAGGTTCTAGTGTGATAGGGTTGCCATATACTGTTTGCAAGAAACAACAAAAATATTTTCGGTCGTTATTTTGCGTGTAGTGATGAGAAAACTTGCTCATTGTATGCTGCTCTTGTCCATTACGGAGCATTGCCTCACCTTTCTACGACATTAATTGTTGAAGTAATCCTCTCTGGGTGATCAAAAAAATGAATTTCTGAATGAATTATTTCTATTGGCTTGGGGTAATAAACTTCAAATAATTTTCTCGATTTTATTTTATTTTATTTTTATTTTTTATTAAAAATTGTGAAAACAAAAATTCTGCTAAAAAGTGGCTTGAAAAGGTAAAACTAATCCATCAAATAGTTGAAAAGCTATTCGGTTGCTGTTAAACTATCAAATTTAATCTAAACAATGATTGTGTTTAACTTTTGATGTTTTTTTTTTGCTTTTTGTAGATTAAATCATCAACATTATTTACTTAAAAACTTTAAAGACTTCATGAGAAACTCTTTAAAAGAGGGAAATTTTCTCTTAATTTCGTTTAACATTTCACCTTAAATTGTGCTTTGAAAAGAAACTCAACACGTTTGCTGATTTGTTAACATTAAATGAGAACGAGAGATTGATTTTCTTAAAACTGTTATCTTTCTCTCTAGAAATCCAGTTGAGCATTAACGTTCCTGCTTACTGACCTATCCACAACCGAAAATAGTAAAATGCTGTTGTAGTCAGTGCGAAACAGTTAATGCTGTACTACAGTAGGCACAGTAAACAACTGTTAAGCGGAAATGTTTTGCAAGGCTTTGCACAATAAACGGTTCATTGATGATGACTTTTGTAAAGGAATTTACGTCTTAAATAGAGGAGAATATTTTGATTTTTGTATAACAAAGAATGCTTAAATAATGTGGACAATATTTTCATAAAATATTCACCTTTATAAGTATTACCATACACTTTTCACTTTGTGATATTTCTATAGCTTCCGTAGTGTTGTCTTTCTCTCGAGTGTTCCTACAGGAACTTCCGAATTTTGACAGTTGATAACAGCCATCTTGTTGAAGCTTTACCTTCCATATCAGGTTTGCTAAATCACTGTAAACAGTTAGACTTGAACCATACACAACGCTATTTGTTGACTGGGCTCTGGTGCACTTGGCAATTGACCATAATTTTCATATAAAATCGTTCTCGGCAGTGAGATCAATTTCTGGATATTATTAACAAATTTGGAAAACTAATCACCAAGAGATCCTAGAGTGTCCAATACATTCCGAGAAGGTCACTGTTTGGTGTGGATTTTTAGTTGGACGGCATAATCGATCCATATTTCTTTGAGAACGACGTTGTTCATTGCTTTCAATGGCGAGCACTATAGGCCAATGTTATCTATATTTTGAACTATTTTGGATGTGGTCTCATCAGGACAGCAGTACGTGCCACACAGTTAATGCCACATTAGATATTCAGCATGAGCAATTTGAGAGCATGTTTATCTCATATGGAGCTGATGCGAATTGATCCCGTTAGTGATTTTGTTGAGGAGGTTTTCGTATGCGAAATCTTGTAATTTTCAAGTTCCAAAACGTTTTCAAGTTCCAAGAGTTGTGGCCTTAACGAAGTAACTAAATCCGATGAAGTAATTTGGACTTTAATTTCCTAAGTATGCTAAGTCGAGTAGGTAGTTTGTTGGCTTATTAGACATGCGGCCTTGGTTCAAACCCCAGGTCAGACAACTCCAACTAAATGAAATATGAAGAAAATTCCCCTCAGCAGATTTCTGGCAAAAACTCTGAGATTGAAACAAAATTGCCATGAAAAGTTTCTCAAAAATTTGTCATTCGGAGTCGACTGTAAACTGCAAGTCCTGCAACTCGAGTATTAAATTAACACACACAACATAAGTGGGGGTGAGAAGTTAGGTCGTAATCTGAACTGAAAGGTTGTAATGGCCAATTATGTATGATTGTAAATGTTTTAATAAGTGAGCGTGTCTTACATTAAAAGACTGAGGTCATGATCTCGATCTCGCCTGGAGTTTGTCCCGCTGCATTCATGGGTAAATAGCTGAACCTATTTTTTAAAAGACAGGACAGGATAGAACAGGACAGGACAGAACAGGACAGGACAACATTACATGCAAAAACTCTAAACCTGAAGCAACCAACTGTATAAGTTTGAGATGCTTTGGGGAAATTGTGGCCAGTACACTGCAGCAGCACTAGGCTTCAACCATCTAGCAGGGCATTGACTTCACATATTGCGACTATGAAGTTATATGAATTCATTTCATTGAATGAAATTTTTATAATAAAACTTAAAAAATAATTTCATTACAGATGCCTTAAATTTTTAACTCAGCTGTTAATGCTTATTCGACTACAAAACTTTACAAAAATTGTTTGTTTAACATTTAAAAAATGGATTGTTTTTGTAAATAAGCAGCTTAAGATTAAAGCAGCATCATTTTTCCTGTTAGTAAAAATAGTACAAAACAGTTTAACGATAAACATCCATTGAAAAAGAGGAGCATTCATTAGGCAACACACAACTTGTTACTCTTGCGGTGAAATATTATCTGATTAGGTTAACGTTTAGTGACCATGTATATATGTATGTATGTAGAGGAGATTAAAAATGAAACTGTAATTAACATATGTAAGTATTTTATAACTCTTATACTGTTAAACACACTCTTATACAATGTTATTATGTTATTAGGCAGCAAAAGCAATAGAATTTCTGTTTGATTAAGAAATTCCTATGCATAGAAATCATAAAGTTGTTGAAGCATTTAATGAAAATATTTAGTATAAGTAAGTGAGAGTATAACAGCCCTGGAGTAACAGTTTCAGAGACAGAGAGAGAGAGAAAGAGAGAGAGTTTACGCTTGCCTGCATACATACAAGTGTGGTGAGTTGAATAACATTTTTTGTTAAGGGAAATTTTTATTTTAAATTTTACTTTTAAACAGTGTTTGTGCCCAACGGCACTAACAAAGAACTTGAAACAGCTACAACAGCAGCAACAACAATAACAGTTTTATCACAGACAACCGAAAACATACACGAAAAGAGTTTAAACACTCACACTTATACTCTACAAAAGTAATATTGCCGTTGCTGTTGCTTATTGCTGTTGATATGAGAAAAAAAAATTTTGAGAAAACATAACAGAACTGTTTTACAGTTTTTTTCCTTCGCCTCTCTGTTATTCTTGTTATTAGTGTAAAACGATTCTATGCGAGTGCAGGTGTGTGTGTGTGTAAAATTGTATACACTGTATTGTGTACACTGTGTGCCATGTAATAATGACAAATACTTGTAGTTTTATCCTGTGAGTCGTGAATACAGCACGCGTTTTCAGTTCGAAACGGGGGAAAAATTTCTCATTATCAAGAAAACAAAAATTAAAAAAGAAACCTACATTTTCTAAGAAAAATAACACAAGAAAATTAAATAATTTTGAAGATGATTAAACAGTCTTTAGATAAAAACAAAAAAATCCAATAGATTTTGAAAGATAAAAAAATGAATTGAAAATATTGTTGAGAATACTTAAGCAAAGTAAACTTAAGCTATTTTTCAATAGTTTTACGAACAATAAATTTTCTTGCTTTTTAAATAAGTTTTTAAAATTAAAGAAAAAAAAACAACAACAAATCTAACTGGAGTGTATGTAACAGTCACATTCATTTCTTCTTTGTGTGTGTGTTAATTTTTCTCGCTAAGTTCGTTTGTATACATGAGTGTTGCAACACAAGCAAGTACAATGCCACTGCTGGTGGTGATTATGTTGATGATGCAGCTGGGTTACTGCCGCGTAAAGCATCCGTCTGTATAGTGTAATGAAAATCTGAGTGTGTGTTCGTGTATGTGTGTGTTCTACATAAATTAAAGCATACTCTAAGGAGTCCATATGTTATACACTAAAATACATGCATAATAAGCATATTAATGTGTGTGTGTGAGTGTATGCGTACATATAGAAAAAAAGTCCTTGTTTTATAAGTTTACCTATGTAAGCATGAGTGCGTATATTTTGTTTGTAAATGCTGTTGTCGTCTCTTTGCCTAACTGAGGTAAAATGCAGGAGTTTTTTTTAATGTTGAGTGAACAAATAAATTCTGAAAAGTAACAAAAAAAAAAACACAGCCTAGAAAAATAACAACAACAGCATTAGCAAATATACAGAAGAAGAAAAAGAGGAGCAAAACAAACTTTACAAGGTGAAAGTAGTGTCTCATGTGTATATTTTTATGTGGAAAAAAAAATGGCAAAAATATTAAAACAACATCAACTACAAGTTCTAGAAACAAAACAAAAAGAAAATAAATAAAAAAAAACAAGAAAAAAATAGTTTCTAACACACATAAATTAACAACAAAAAGAGAAGAAAAAAGCAGAGCAAATGTAAAAATTAAACAAAAAAAATATTTTTCTTTTCAACTAAGCAAATAGTTTGCATGAATGCTGCAAAAAAGAGAAAAAAAAATAAAATTTAAATAAATAAACAACTAGTGCAGCAGCAACAAAAAAAAATTAGAAATAAAAATAATAAAACCAAAGAAAAAGTTTCGTTTTAACATGAAATTTTAAAATAAAATTACAAACTAAGTGTGAGAAATTTAATACAAAAATCTATAACGAAAGAAAGAAGGAAATCTTAAAAAAAATACAATCAAAGCAAATTTAAATGAAGTATACATTATTGAAAAACAAAAAATGTAAGCATACTTTAAGGCTGCTTTACTAATATAACATAACTTAAGGCTTTAATTTTAACATTTTTCTCTTTTATCCTGTACAAAACATTTTTCATGTTGTCAACGTATATATTTTGTATTAAAGCATTAGCAAAAGTAAAAGTTTTTCGTTGTATTGTATAGAAGATTCAACAAAACTTTTCTAGATCAATAAAGAAATTATGCAAATCTGTTTAACGCATTTTATCATTGCCATTGCCTACTCTAAGGCTGCTGCTTAGCCCCTGGTATCTGGTTCTCTAACGTACTTGTAGATGTAATAAAAATATTTTCTAAAAACTTTTCTTTTCCTTTACTTCTGCCTTCTGTTATACTAGGTTTGTCCTTAGCTATCCTATCATCTTCTCGGTTGTTTCTTCTGCTATTGGCTCATTTTTCTTTTATATTTTGTTTAAAATAGATTAAAACTTTGTTTTTTGCAAATAACAAGAACAACAACAACAAAAGAATGTATAGGATTTTATTTAATTCGAAGCATCTTTCCAAGAAAAATCCATAAAAATCAAGCAAGTTGAAGTCAAGTCATGCGGCACAAATGTGTGCTAAACAAAGTTTACAGATGATGACGATCATCATCATCATCATGTTTAGGTGGAAAAATATTTCCTAATTAATCTTTTCTAAATAAATTTACTTTCAAATAAATATTCCGCGTTGCAAATATGAACATAAATATGTATGTATTTAAACTCATTTAAAATTACAATTGATTTATCAATTACTTTTAATGGCTTATGAATGGCAGCATTACTCACTTACTATTATTCCATACAGAGTACCACGCTTTACTACTTACATATATTCCCAGTAGTGGGTAGTAATAGAGATATAAAATATGGTGTAGTTTTTTTTTTTTTTTGTTGAACACTTGCCAATAATTGTTTAATTTGCTTCATTATAATCACAAACGTATTAAAGCCATATTAACTAGGGCTAATGAGTTAAATTGCTTTACATTGCTGTCGTGTAATTATTTTTGAATACAAGGCAAAAAACTATGGCATTTATTATCACATTTTTACTTCAGTTTTTATTATGAATTTAATTGGCTTCTGTAATACACACGTAATTTTGAATGATTTTCGATGCAACAGCCTCAACAAGTAATGTATTTAACGTAATACGTTAATTACTAGCATATTACGCTTACGAATGGGTGGGTGGGTGTGAGGGGAAAATATTCATTAATGATAGCCCGTAAACGCAACTAATAATAGTTTTTAGAACATCGTTAATGTGAAAGGCATAAATGTTCACATGGTTACATGCTTAATCAGTTAAAGTGCTTCACTTCAAACTCAAGCAACCGAATTTAAGCGGAATGGCGAATAAATGTTGTTCAGGGTTTTCGAATTTTAAACAAGAAAATGCTTTAATCCCCCTAGAAAATGATAACTGATTCGCCCATGTAATCCTATAAGGGTAAAAAGATCTGTAGAGGCAGTGACTGGCTAGCCAGGGTATACGTTAGTTGTGTTGATACAGTTGTCGCATTAGTTGATACAGCTTCATAGCTTAAATTTACTTAGAATCAGGATATTTATCTGGTTTCTAGATAATGTGATGCATATTTACCTATCTCTTCTCCTGGTAGTTAATTGTTCTTTTGATATGAAATCATAGATAAGCAAGTGATTTACCTACTACAGTAGTTTCTAGGATAATAGCGTTGCCATATTAATCTGAATTGAAATGTCTAGTGAGTAGTGTATTAGCATGCTAGGTGAGAGTTCATAATTTAAATTATAGTTCTGATATCTTGCGAGCGGTGACCTTCCTTCAGCAGTTTTCTGGTAAATGCCTGGAAATGAACTACTTAATTGCCATGAAAAATCTTTTCAAATATGTTTTCATAGCTTAAATTTACTTACAATCAAGATATTTATCTTACTTAGCATTTTTGTGAGGGCTTTCTACGAATTTGTAAAATCGCCATAGTTCAATAGTGAACTTGAGTTCAAAGCTCAGCTGTGACCAAGCAAACAAAACAATTTCCCCAGTTTCAACCATGTCCGCAGCTTGTTCAATAGCAAATATCTATGCGTGACATACGCTGACCTGGTTACATACATACATACATACATAATTGGCCATTACAACCCTTCAGTCAGGATTACGGCCTAGCTTCTCACACCACTCTTGTTGTGTGCCTTAATTTTATACTTGAGTGACGGGACCTACAGTTTAACGTCGACTCCGAACGACAGATTTTGAGGAACTTTTTCATGGCAATTTTATTTACTCTCAGAGTTTTTGCCAGAAAGTTGCTGAGAGAAAATCGCCGAAGAAATATTTTTTTTTCATATTTCGTTTTGGTGTCTGGTCTGAGGATCGAACCTGGGTTTTACCTCTAATAAGCGAACACACTACCTACTAGACTAGGGCGACTTCTGATCTGGTTAGATAGTCAAAATGATCCGTTCAGTGCCAGTTTATCGGAATAGACAAATACTTGTAGTACTGGAACAGATCCAGTTCCACATTCCTTCTTTGAGCCATCGGTGAAGATCAGCTTCAGCAACATATTCTTCCCATGTGGGAGTGTGAGTCTTTTATGTTCGTCTGTAAACAGTCTCCGGTACCATTTGAAACCTGGGTGTTCTTATTCAATTTTACGCAGTATTGAAAGGTGGCCCACCGTGCATGGCCTAAACATATCTGAGAACTTAAGCCTCCATGCAGTTCTTGCCGCTACATTTCGGAGGAAAATGTCCCATGATTGTCGAGACAAAGATAACCTCGAGGCCATGCCCGTGATGCCCAAGCATGCCAACCTTTATATTTTGTTTAGCGTAGTGAGATATGTCCTCCTACGTAGGCATAGTGTGGTGATACGAGGCTGCAAGCCTTTTCTACTCAAAAACGTTTTCATAGACGTATAAGGCATTCATCGTCTTTTTCATTCCTTCCTCTCTGTTCCTCTTCCAGCACAGTTTGTAGTCCGGAATGATACCCAAGTGAATACGAAGTTAAACAATGAGACTTAAAATAATATTTTCTTTATTTGTTATACAAAAATTTTATCATTAAGATTAGTTTTTATAGAGAAAAGTATGGCAGCAAATTTTTTCGTGAGCACTCCTTATAACATTGAAGTATATTGTTAAGGAGAAAAGGAGATAGAATGCTTTTATTACAATTACACATACATAATTGGTCATTACAATCCTTTAGTCAGGATTACGACCTAGTTTCTCACACCACTTATCTTGTGTGCGTTAATTTGTATACATGAGTTGCGGGACCTGCAGTCTGCTGCGAGGAAGGCGCCTAAGAAATATTTTTTTATATTTTGTTTAGTAGGAGGTGGCTGACCTGTGGTTTGAACCGAGGTCTCATGTCTAATAAGCCAACACACTACCTACTACACCAAGGCTCTACAATTAAGAGGCTGCAATGTAGCTCTTGCAAGAAATCTAAGATCCAATAAGCATTCACAACTAAGTACCCCCATAGCTTGCAGGGAGGGGAACTTACTCACTGTTGATCAAAAACAGAATCCTTCTGTGGAATGGGAACGAATGTTTGCAAGGGAAGATAAAGATAGAGGAAAAGATTATGCCCAAACCAAGTATGTTTTTAGGCAATCAAAAACCGATCAGAGTACACTTATTCAGAATGGGAGTTGTCTTGAGCCCAATATATAGATTCTGTTATGAATCATCGGAACACAGATAAGTGCATTTTAGAAAGAAACACCCGGATACATAGCGATCAATATCTTGAAATTTGTCAGAGCAATAGGCTTGAACGAGGCATGGTAGGGAAATCCTATAAAGTTTGAAGGGAGTACAACGGAACGTATGATCACTATACTGCGGCACTCTTTCGCTAATATGTACTTCAAACATGATTATGTTATTCAAGCCTGCTTGAAGAAGAATTTGTTCTATTTTATGTTGTTTTTAACTGCTGTCGTTTATTATAAATAAATTAAATTCTAATTTATGAAAATATCTTCCAACAAAAGGAAAAGTTAGGAAAAGAAAACACATTAAATTTCGAAACATGTCATAAATACATACATAAGAGCATGGGAGAGTGGTGAACACCAGAAATTTGCGTGGCATTAAACAATTGACTTTATCCGCAGCTTTATCTTTTGTTGAAGTATTTATTTGAACTTTTATCGCCTGTTTGAAGACGGGAAAAAAAAAGAAAACAAAATTTCGTTGGAAATTTTAAAATGTTGTTGCTACAATCGTTAGGGCCCGTGTGAATTTATGATTAAAATTCATGGTGTTATGCTTAAAAGCAAGCAAAAGAAAATGCTTTGCGAAAGATTAGAGCAAAAAAAAACAAAAAATTCTGCTGCTTAAACAAGTTCATTATTTATGAGAGACATTGTCATAGAAATACACTTAAATGGGACGTGGTGGTAGTGTAATACAATACTGCAAAAAAAAAAAACGGAGAAAAGAAAAGACGGAAATAGGAAAACGAACATTGTTTTTGCCTTGTGGATGAGTTTTTTTTGTTCATGAAATGTATGAAAGTGATGCGATAAAATTAATTCAAATCTTAATAAATTATTATTATCACCTCATACTACTTAAGCCATGTCATGTTGTTGCTAGCAGAGAATGGCTGTCTGTCTGTCTGTCTGTATATGCTGGTTGAGCTCCACTTGATTTGATTCACTCACTCAGTCAGTCAGTCATGCATGCGATTTATATTGAAAACGTGATTTAATTAATTTTACTGTGGCAAAGACGTAAGGAATATTTGCGTTACGCATAAATTCTCAAGATGCCAATACTTCACGTACGAATTTCACGAATTTCACGAAATTTCACGAATTTCATCAGCAGATTTATTTATTTCTCTGCTACTTACACTTGAGAAGAAAATTTTTCTTCTTTTTTTTTTGGGGGGGCTTTATTTCCTTTTTTTTTTGTGGGTTTTTGATTGTGTGTGAAATCCTTGTATGTTACACATGCAAACAAGGCTAATTAAATACGAGTTAAATATTGTCTTAGAAACTATATCAAATCAATTTCTAATGATTTTCTCTCTCTCTCTCTTTTTTTCTCTTTTTCTCTTTCTTTCTACTTTTCAATTTTCATTTTAGAAAGAAAAGGACACTTCTTACACTGTGCAGAATTTGAAATTTAAAATGTTGCGTAAACAGCCAATTTAAACTGTTTAAGGGAAACAAAGAAAGAATGAATGTAAGGAGAGGAAGAAAATCTGTGTAATAAAAGAATATTAAGTTGGAATACTGCTGATGTGTTTGTTGTTGTTGTTGTTTTGCTTGTGGTAATATTACACCCATGAGAGTCTTTATCAAGGAAACCCTCGGCATACAAAGCAACAGAAACAGAAACGCCAACTAAGAAAAGAAACCAATTTAAACGAATACCGGTCAGAGCAAGACAAAAAAAAAAAAGGAAAAAAAAAACGAAAAAAAGTCCTCCCCAGAAACAAAAAGAAAAATAAAAATTTTTTTTAAAAACCATTGTGTTGCTGGTATCAAAACCAATTTGACAACAAAAAAAGAACAAAAAGGCAAGAAGTAGAGAAAAAAACAAGGCCAAGACTTTACACTAAAATCGTTAGTTAGTTGGCACTTTTTGTTGTGTGAGAGTGAGTCTAAGGCTGTTTCCTTTATTGCTTTATTTGCTTAAATTGCCGTAGAGGCTGTGTTGGGGGAAAGGACCCTGAATTTAAGACTTATTAAACCTCAGCTCCCCCCTTTCTTATTACATAAATTGATTCTTTTTTCCTCTCTCTTTCTCTTTAACACTAAAATTTTATTAATTTTTTCTTGTTGTTTTTCTTGTTGTTTTAAAGTGAATTAAATTAAGGAAATAAAGAAAACAAAGAATTGTCCAGTCATTGCATAAAAATAATAAAAAACAAGTATGTAAGTGTGGGAGTATAAATAATTTAATAAAAGAACCAAGTAATGTTACGCATTTTACCAAACAAAGTTTGTAAAAAAAATTTATAAAAAGAAGACCGGAAAACTTTAAAAAAAAAATAAATCCCAGAATAAAACAAAACAAACCAAAATGTATTCGACAAATCAAAAAAGCCAACAAAAACAGCAACAGGAAGTGTACCATCATAGAAAGCGTTTAAGGCCACCTTTGGCAAATGCCTTTGCATCAGCAACATCAACATCAACAGCTTCAGCTGCAGCTTCAACTTCAGCTACAGCTTCAACTTCATCTAATGAATCAACAATATTTGCAACAACTTATCAGAAACAAGAACAATATCGGCAACATACTAGACATCAGCATTACCACCTACGGCATCATTACCATAGCCACAGCATTCATCACCATCATCATCAGCTATTGCAACAGCATTTGGAACAGCATTACCAGAAACCCAAGACGAGACATTATTTCTCACGCAGCGGTTTAGTTTTCTTAATTTTTCTCTCTGTGATTAAAGGTGAGTAATGAACAATTTTTCTTAGAATTAAATTTAATTTTAATTCCTTTTTCTTCTTTTAAAAAAAACTTGTGATTTTTAATTGATTTGAAATTTAAAAAAAGAAAAAATTTCTTTGGAAACCTTTCTTTTTCCTATGGTTTCTTCATTTGCTTTTTGTAGCAAAATTTCACTCAATTTAGTTTCTCTTTGCAATTTGTGGTCTTCCTTTCCTGTGTGAAGTTTTTTTTTCTTAGGTTTCTCTTTGCTCTCCTTAATTCTCTAAATTTCTTTCGACAAAAAACAAACAAAAAAAAAAAAATTCTTCGTATTTTTAAGGCATTGATTAGAGATGAAATGGATAATCTGATTCTGCAATGAAATGTGATGAGCAAAGCAATAAAAAAAATCAATTTTTCGAATTGATTTTCTGGTTTTAATTACGTTTGCAAATTTGAATTTTAACCCTTAAACTAAAATTTTCGTAGAAAAACTTGTTTAATTCCAGTTATTGACCACACAATTAAAGACATTTTTCTTGTATCCTTTTTTTTTACTATTTTATGTTGAATTTTGTGGATTCCTTTAAGCTCCTCAAACACATGTATTTTTTCCCTAAAGAAAGTTGATTTCAAATCAACAATTCAAGGAAGTAAATTCAATTAATAAAACACAGCAATACTGTTCAATTCTGAAAGTATTTGGGACTATCGGGTGTAATGATTACATGGGTGCATCATGTTTGATACAACTTCTCAAGAAAATTCAAGACATTCAGGAAAAATGGTGCTGAGCTCCTTATAAAATACTCTGAACAAATTCTCACGCCTGGCTCCAAATTGAATGGAACTGCAGATGGTGTAATGGTCGTAAGGCTGCGGAATCAATTTAGGCTACGGCGAGAAATTTTTGAACTGCAAATATCTACAGACAGTATATTGCCTATAGCGAAGGTATATATAGAAAATGCCTCTAATATCTCACATAATCCTCTAGTCCCTATAAACTTTAGAAAACTCTTTGCCGTTAGTAAGAATAACTATTTGCCTAGTACTTGATAATAGGCTCCCAAGAGTTTGCAATTATATTGTTATGAAAATGATAAAATCTAGATACTCCTTCAAACCGCGATTACTCTCTTTAAACAGACCGCTTCTTCACACAAGACTGACTGTGTTATTCAATTCGCCTTCTCAAAAACTCTATAAATGTAAACATCATTGTTTACGTTTTGAATTATTGTAGTGTTGTTGTTGTATTTTTGTTTACTTGTTTACCATTTTTTATGCTGGTGTTTGTTGCTGCATTTTTGTTTACTTGTTTACCATTTTTTTATGCTGGTGTTTGTTGCTATATTAAGTAGTAAGCGATATAATAGCAACAAACCAGTATGTAGGATTTTAATTTTCTTAACAATATCTTTCTATATCCACAATATCTTCATCAGGGTCTAAGTTTTCATGTTAAAAGTTAAGACACTCAAAACTTTTGATAGTTTACAATACAATATATGGAAAGAGTGAATGTAGAATACGATACAATTAAAGGGATCTTGGTTCAGACTTAACAATGGATTAGCAAAGCACCTTCAACGAAAAGAATTCAATACGGCTGTCAAAATATTATTCTTAAAGCCTGGTCTATCTGAAATCATTTGAGCAGACATAAAGGGTTCGCCAAATAACTTTTTTTTTGAAAATGCTTTAAAAAAAAAAACTACTGAATATTTTCTCAAATTTCTTCCTCCTTCCGGTTAATAATGGAAAATAATTTCATTCAAATGGCTGCCTCGGCTGGCCATGCAGTAGCCTACACGACCGGTCCAATTTTTAAGCACATTATCGATTGTGTGCAGCTGTATTTCACCAATGGCTTCACGAATATTGTCCTTTAAAGCGTCAATTGTCTCTGGCTTGTCGGCGTAACACTTATCTTTGACAGCACCCCACAAATAATAGTCCAACGGTGTCAAATCGCAGCTCCGAGGTGGCCAAACAACATCAGCTCTGCGGCTGATAATGCGATCTTCAAAAACAGGGCGCAAAACATCGAGTGTAGCTTCGGCTGTGTGGCACGTAGCCCCGCCCTGTTGAAACCAAATGTTGCCAATATCCTCCTCTTCAATTTTTGTGAACAAAAATTCGTTCAACATGGCCCGATAACGATCGCCATTGACTGTAGCGGCCAATGTCCCAATTATGCCTCTGGACCAAAATCCGCACCAAACAGTGACTCGTTTTGGGTGCGTCGGCTTTTCAATGTATGCATGCGGGTTTTCTGTGCCCCAAATGCGACAATTTTGCTTGGTTACATACCCTCCAAGATCAAAATGAGCTTCATCTGAAAATATGATTTTTTTCTTGCCAAATTCGGCATCTTCTGTAGGCTACTGGCCAGCCGAGGCAGCCATTTGAATGAAATTATTTTCCATTATTAACCGGAAGGATTGTACTTTCAAATAAAAAAAGAAATTTGAGAAAATATTCAGTAGTTTTTTTTAAAGCAGTTTCAAAAAAAGTTATTTGGCGAACGCTTTAGTGGGAGACCATGCTTAGTATGTCGACCTAAAGGAATTTAGCTTAAGTCTTGGCACTACAAATGTAAAATTATTTCCATTTTGATTGTCTGTAACAATGTTTGGATAAATATGCCTCTCCTCTCTGTTCTTATACTCTTTATAAATATGAGTGAGAAGACACAAACGTATTTAAAATTTTTGTGTTTAATTTTCAATTTTTGAAATGAACAGCAAATTGCTTGGTTAGGTTTCCTTTAATTCAGTGCTCGACGACCTTCATTACAATGTCGGTCACAAAATACTCATGCTGAGGGTCAACCAATAATCTTTTCTTGATTTGAAAGCTTAAAACAAAAAATTAAATTTCTTTTGTTGTTATTATTGTAGTTGTTGTTGTTGGTGGTTATTTTACAAATTAATTTTTTAATTCGATTTAATGGGACACAGGGTTTATAATTAAATTGTTAACTGCTACGTATACGTTTTCATTTCTCTTCTTTCTCTCTCTGTCTTACAATTTCATTGATAAACACATACAAATGCATGAGTAAACATTAGAAATACTCTTGCCTTTCTGTTATTGTTTCTTTCTTTCTTTTGTTTTGTTTTTGTTGTTGTTAAAATTAAGATAAATTCGACACCAAAATGATAAGGACACCCACATACATATGCATATACACACACACATAAGTAAGTAAGAGACACTGAGAGAGGAAGAGAGAGGGAGAACAGAAAATAAAGTAAATTTCCTTGTTTTTTTTTTTGGTGTCCTATAGACACAAATACATTGAAAATAAAAAAGAGTACAGAAACTGCCATTAAAAACAAAAGAAACACAAAAACAATGAAGTGCCAACTAAGCTGACAAATAATAATGAAAGAGAGGGAGAGAGAAAGTAAATGTAACGGAATATTTGAACCCCTTCAACGGTTTATAAAACAAGTTCACTTACTAAGTTTGTTTTATTTTGTTGTTGTTGTTGTGGGCAATTGTGTTTTCATTTGAGAATTTAAATTTCAAATTCAAATACATTTGTAACGATTCTCTAAAGTGCCAGCATGTGTGTGTGCGTTGGTGTTAAATTCTAATGAAAGGCTTTTGTTATGACAATCAAAAATATTTTGAATTTTTAAGAAGGCTTTCTTCTCTGTTTTTTCATTCATTACTTAATAACAATTTAAATCCTTAAGGAAATACTGCATGTATTGGAAATTTTTAGAATATATTGTCGTAAATTCCAAACATAAACGCTTAAAATATTTCAACTATTTATGTATACGTTGGTTCTACGGGAGTTAATTATTTTGAATATTTCAACAAAAAATATGTTAATATTCTGAGAAAGATTAAAATCATGCTTTTAATAGCATTTCAATTAGTAAAGCGTGAACCATAACTCGAATTCAAATGCCAAGTTAAATATAACACACAATGGAGATAGTTTTTGATAATTTTTCTTATGTTTGGGAAGTTATTCTTGCAATAACTTGATGAAGATTGGCTTGCATTTATTCTAACCTAGACACCCTTAGCACTATTCAATATTCATAAACAACATTTCGATGCAATAATAAAATCATAGCCACTAATGAATTTTACAGACTACTGGCTCTTTATTCTACGAAGCCTACTCAAAGGCCCGTTTGTTATCCTCAGGCTACTTCTAGACAATCTGATGCATGTTTGCCTATCTCTTCTTCTGGTAGTTAATCATTCTTTGTATATCAAATTACAGATATGCAAGGATTTATCTACTACAGCAGGTTCTAGGATGATAGGGTTGCCAACTTTTACTAACTATAACAAAGCCCGGCTTACCTACTTAGTATAGTAGTCCATGTCGAATTCCGTTTACAGAAAACGCTGGAAATGACAGAAAAGTTCAGTTCCTAGATATAGGGTTATCCATTTCGTGGTTTCAAAAATAATCGTAAATAAAACACATATAAAATTTTTTTTTCATGATATTTCTTTTTTATTGTAAAGTTTGAACGTTGACATTATGTGTGAAACACTACATCATTTAAACGATCTCCACGCGAAGAGTTGCAAGCATTGATTCTTTTGATGTAATTTTCGACCACTTTTTGACACATATTGGGCAGTATCTCAGCCAGTAAGGTCCAATTACACCTTCGGACAAAAAGCGCACCAAACAGTGACTTTTTCTGGATGTAATGGCCTCTCTTCAATTACTTGAGGATTCTCAGAACCCCAAATACGACAATTTGGTTTATTAACATACCCACGGAGTGTGAAATGTGCTTCATCGCTGAAGAAAATTTTTTTCGAACAATTGCCGTCCACCGCCATTCACCATTTTTGTAGTAGGTTTTGATAATTTTTATGCGTTGTGTGATAGTTAAGCGATCCATTTTCGTCAATGTCAGACTTTCAACTGAAAAGAAAACAATTGGTTTGTGCTTCATCGCTGAAGAAAATTTTTTTCGAAAAATTGCCGTCCACCGCCATTCACCATTTTTGTAGTAGGTTTTGATAATTTTTTTCGTTGTGTGATAGTTAAGCAATCCATCGATGTCAGACTTTTAACTGAAAAGAAAAAAAATTGGTTTCACAACTTAGTTTGACAGATGTCGAATTCCAGTCCCATACTTTTGAAACCACGAAATGGATAGCCCTTTATATTGTGATATGCCATCGACAAAGTCTTCATGCATGAGCAGCTTTGTATAGGATTCTCCGTGACCTATATGCGAGAATTTTGACCGTGAAATGACCTTTAACAGAAAGAAAAAAAATTTTGATTAGGAAATCAGCATTGAAATCCTGCAGCTCTAGTACCAAATCGGACAATTTACGACATTGTAGATGGCCAAACCGTTTCAAGTGTTGCGTAAGAAAATTTCGAGCAAAAATCAACACTTAAATCCTGCTGCCAATCAAGACATCTACGGCCAGCCGGTTTTAATTCTTATGTAAATTGAACTTTTTATGCAAAGTATGTCATTATGAGCTGTTACATAAGATCAGAGGTTGAGAGCGTCATGGATTCTTTAAATTCGGATTATCTGCCACACTGGTCCTAACAGAAATGAAATTTTTAATAGATACTATGACTTGTATGTTGGCCATTACAACCCTTCAGTCAGGATTACGGCCTAGCTGCTCAACACCACTCATGTTGTGTGCGTTAATTTTATACATTAGTGGCGGGACCTACAGCTTAAAGTCGACTCCGAACGACAAATTTTTTGAGAAGCTTTTCATGGCAATTTTTACTCTCAGAGTTTTTGCCAGAAATCTGTTGAGAGGAAGTCGCCGAAGAAATACTTTTTGTATTTTGTTTTTGATGTCTGGCCTGGGATTCGAACTCGGGCCTTTCGTCTAATAAGCCAACACACTACCTACTAGACCACGGCGACTTCGATAATGTAATACATTTAGTTCCCACAAATTTCTTTAGAATTTTGTTAATTCCTTCTATAATCAATCGTCTATAATGACCACAATCACCATGTCATGCTCGAAAGGTGGCTAACTTTAAATCGCCACATAATGGGGCGTAAAATGGACTCAAATCGCCAAAACTTTTGTAGCCTTCTTCAGTTGTCAACAGGGACCCTATTCGTTATTGGCAATCAGTTTCACTAAAGGAATGATTCTTCCGATGAAAGACATTGATTGCACCGCAAACTGGCTTGCCAGTTCTGTGCTTTTGAAACCCATGAATGGATAACCCGTTTATAAAAATTCAAATATAATGAATGTATGTTTTTGCTTTCATTTACATTAAAATAGGACATCATAAATATGTAGTTTGTTTTGTTGTTTTTGTTTTTTTTTTCGTATGAAATTTGTCAATATTTCTTGTGAAAATTGTATTTTTCCAATGAATTCGTTGATGAATTACGTTGTCAGTTAAAGTGGAAAAACAGCAGAAAAAACAACAACTACAGCATAAATTTTCATATTAAAAATCATCATAAAAATATCACTTTCACAGAACACATTTCATTGTTTTATTGTGTGTTTTTTATAGTCACAAGTAAATTGTATGAAAGAATTTTAAAACGAATGAAAATGATTTAAGGCGATTGTTTTCCTATTTGATTTATTAAAATATACACACTTGTTGTCATTAATCATGAGTTTTTTTTTGGGTTTTTTTCGTTTTTAAATAAAATTTAATTATTCAGCAAACAAAGCTTTTGTTTTTTATTTTCATGTTTGCATTCGAAATATGATTTTTCTGCAACAACAATTGCAATATTTTAAAGCGGATTTAAAGAGTTCTTTGAAATTCACAGAATTTATACGAATAATACCTAGATATATCATACATTATATCACGATCTCAGTTAACATATTAAGTTGCTACTGTTACTTAAAGCCTGTTTTTAAAAGATTTGTATTCGGCTTCCTTTCAAATCATTAGCTTTGATTGGATCGTTTACGTGAACGCATATAATTACCACGACCGTTAAGCAGTGTCGTGAGACATAGTTCCCAGTGTTTACCACATCGCTCGATTCCCAGAAAGCTGTGTGTATCTCAAATTTATTTCGTGTCTTTTCGATCAATACTTCATCTACCAGTAATCTTGTTAAAGAACCATTTGCCTACATCTGCAAAGAAAGTGTTAAACTCCCTCCTCCTCTTTTAAATCCTTACCACTGTAACAATGGCCTTTGAACTGCAGTCCAATCTTTGGGACATGACTTCCAATCGGCTGGTATATATACATCGGTCTGCTTGTCTCCCCCTTACGAAGCCCTATGTACATACTCGAGCGCCTTATATCAAATAGAGTAGATATCTCTCGAAAACCTGTAAAATTTGAGAGCTCTCCATCGCTAGTATATATATTCCAGGTATACACAGTAGTAGTCACCTTCCTAGTACTGCATATCTCTTTGAATCGACTTCACAAGACACACCACCGCGGGCGGAAAGCTCTCGTACGAGTCAGATCCTACAAAAGACCCAGTTGGTCAAGATCTCTCACTGAAAGATACTCGATGTAGTAGGAAGACACAATTTCTCCAGCCTTCTCTTTAGATTTTGTTCTCGTCTTCTCTCGATTTCATTTCGAACGTTAACGATCTTTTCTTCGAAACTGTTGTCGAAGTTAAGTCCAGAAATCTTTACGTACAGAAATCGTTACGTATAGAAATCGTTTAATGAAAATAGTCTGGAAGTTTGTGGAGAATCCTAACATAACCATATCACGAGTTACCACAACACCACACTCCAGAGTTCAATCAGGTCACCGCGTTACCACTATAAATACACAATTCGATTGGTTCCTGAATGCAACAACCTATTGAGAGTCTCGAGAATAAATTCTTCCAAGTACGGCAGTGTTCGTAGCCTTTTCCACCGCCAGTAGATTATCCTAGTGGTTTTCTTTCTGATGGTATGGTCGATCTACCTCCATTTAGTCCATTTGATTTGCCTTCGTATGGGTTCCTCAATGATTGAGTTTCAAATAACCGTGTTGCTGATGGCTTAGGAGCTATATATCCTCCAAGCAATTCACGTTAAATATTGTTATGCTTAGATTGACTGAACTTCACTAGTTCACTCGCCTGCTAAACAGTCTAATGAATGCTATTCGTTACTTCGCCTTTTCGAAATCTCTTTAAATGTAAACATCGTTGTTTACATATATTCTTGTAGTGTTTGTTGTTGTATTTTTGTTTACTTGTTTACCATTTTTCTTATGCTGGTGTTTGTTGTTGTATTTTTGTTTATCATTTTAATGTATGTGGGGGTGAGCGGGGAAAATAAATAAAATAAAATATTTGGCGATAGAGAAAATGAAAAAAGGGATATTATTAATTTTCTATACAAAATTATATTTACTATGTACTCAAAACGTACCTTCGTATTCGGGGGTGGATTTTATAATAATCTCTTTTCTTATTTCGTTATAACAATTCTGTCATAGTATAAACAATTCATTTAGTACACACAGTTGTACATTACTTAAAGCTAAACTTAACATTAGGGTGGCCAGCGTGAACATCCCGCCCCCCTTGCAACATTGCAACAAGAGGACCGAGAAGTCACCTGGCCAGAGATCAATAGATTTACATTTCAGGGAAATTCATATATATACAATTCATAGTATAAGCTTAAATAAAAAGTTAAAAAAAGAAATGAGAAAGAGATAGAAGACAATTCATAATGAAAGAAAAGAATATTAAGAAAAGAAGGCAAAACTATTTGCCTAACACGTTTATGACTATAGTCGGGACAGATGTCGAATTAGAAGCAGCTACAGTTCCATTGCTGGTATAAGGCTGACCTGCACAAGAGCACGTCTTCTTGAGAGCTTGGCTGCGGGTTGCGCTCTTTTTGTTGCTGTGCTTCTTTTTGTTGGTGTGAGCTGCTTGTCTTTTCCGTTGGCCTTTCATACGGTGACTTCCTTTGGCTGCAGAAGCGTTCTTCCGTTCCGCTTGGTTGCCGTCAGCTCGCCGATGGAAATGCAACATTGTATGGTGCTCTTGTAGGCATTCCATACACCGTTCCTTGCTCTGACACTTCTTGACGAAATGGGAATGTGCCAGACAGTTTATACAGTATTTGAGCCTTTTTACGACGCTCAACCGTTTAAAAGGACTCATGCGGCGAAATTTGGGGCATTTCCGCAAAGGATGGTGTTCGGAACACAATCTGCATTTGTAGTTGGAGGCAGCAATAACGTCGTCGAGGCTTTCATTATTCGGACGTTCAGCGGCTAGTCGACGGGGTGCAACTTCCGACATCTGTAAATACAACAAAAAAAAACGGGCAAAGGAAGAGAGGAAATTAGTTCTGTTCATGATGAGGAAGCAGCACGAGTTTGACAATTGGCCGCGTCAAAACGCCGTTGGCGGTTCGAACATCGGCCACTCGCACCTTCGAATCGGGGCCGAGATAGACCCGTTCGATCCGACCTAGCTTCCATTCGTTAGGGGGTAGATTGTCATGACGAATGACAACAAAATCATCTACAACAAAATCTTTTTGGGGAACCTTCCATTTGTTGCGTTTATGCAGTTCAACCAAATATTCGTCCTTCCATCGACGCGCGAATAAATGGTGCAAAATTTTCAGCTTACGCCATCGATTCGCATAGCTTAGAGACTCATTCGAAAAGTCAGGTTCTGGGGGGGAGAGTATGGCACTTCCTATAAGGAAATGTCCCGGGGTTAAAGGGTTGAAGTCAGACGGGTTGTCTGTCATCGAGCTAAGAGGTCTAGAATTCAAACAAGCCTCTATTCTTGTCAACATAGTCGAAAATTCCTCATAAGTGAAACTCTGGGCGTGGGATATCTTTTTCAAATGGGTTTTGAAACTCTTCACACCTGCCTCCCATAAGCCACCCATATGTGGCGCTCCAGGAGGAATAAAATGCCAATCTACTAACTGAAAGGCATTCTTTGTGACAATCTGACGTTTTATATCCTCAAGGAATCGAGTCTTATCCTTATTCAAAAGATTGGCTGCTCCAACAAAAGCAGTACCATTGTCAGAATATAGGTGAGAAGGACAACCGCGACGAGAGAAGAATCGAGCAAAAGCGGCCAAAAAACATTCGGTGGATATGTCATTTGTAGCCTCCAGATGGATGGCTCGAGTAGCAAAACAAACAAACACTAAGACATATCCTTTCGTTATTCTACAACCACGCCCGATATAGGACTTTATATCAAAGGGACCAGCAAAATCAATTCCGGTGTGAGTAAAAGGGCGAGTAAGTGTAGTTCTTTCGGGCGGCAAGGCAGACATAATCTGCTGACCGAGCTTCTTCTTGTATAAAGAACACACTTTGCAATTGTGAACAACTGTCTTGACCAAATTCTTCAATCTGGGGACCCAAAATTCTTGTCGCATAAGACGAAGCATAAGTGAGATATCCGCATGAGCCGCAAACTTATGAAGATGTTCCAGATAGAGACGCGTAAAACGGCCATTATAGGGTAATAACTTCGGAAAACGTTCGTTGTAGGTCAAAGTAGGGGATTGAGAGAGTCTACCATTAACCCGTAGAAATCCATTGGAATCTATAAAGGGGTTGAACACGAGTAATGAGTTCTTAGGGGTTAAGGTGGAGCCATTCTTCAGAGAAGAGTATTCGGGGAAATGGGTACTTTGGCAGAGAATGATCAAACGATCCATTGCCAACCTAACCTCACTTTGACTCAACGTATGAGATAGAGGGACTTGAGACGACCTTTTTTCGGGGTGTAACGAGTGATAAAAACGAAGGATATAGGACATAACTCGCAGGGCACGAGGTAAGTCCGAAAATCGACTCAAGAATTCCTCGGACGTATCCGTTTGAGCAACGTTGACCTGTATCAAACGCGTTTCTAGCTGATTATTGGGTTTAAAAGACGACAGTGGCCAATCAGACTGTGGACGAGATAGCCATTCAGGACCCTTCCACCAAATATCTGAAATGGACAGCTCCTTAGCGCTCATACCACGACTAGCCAAGTCAGCAGGGTTATGATGAGATTCGACGTGATTCCAATTGTCAGTGCCTACCTGGTCCACGATATACGATACTCGATTCGCCACAAAAGTTGGCCAATGGCACGGGGGTTTTTGAAGCCAGGACAGAACGATTGTCGAATCTGTCCAATAGAAGACTTCCGATTTGGTAAGATTCAGCTCCTTACGAAGTGAAAATACCATTTTTGCCAATAGAGTTGCACCGCAGAGCTCTAAACGGGGTAAAGTTTGCACTTTTATAGGCGCAACTTTTGTTTTGGCAGCGAGCAAGTGGGTGACAAATTCACCAGACGGGGTTTGGACTCTACTGTACAGAGTGGCAGCGTATGCTTTCTCAGAAGCATCACAAAATGCATGAAGTTGCACTTCATACTGAGGGTTAAAATTAACCCAACGGGGGATGTTAATCCTTTCGATGTACGAATAATCATCGACAAACTCTAGCCATCTGTTAAACGTCATGGGTTTCAAACATTCGTCCCAATCGGTTCCGTCTTTCCAAATTTGTTGCATAAGAATCTTAGCAACTATTACTTTAGGTGCCAACCACCCAACGGGGTCAAATAGCTTTGCTATTTGAGACAAGACGGAACGTTTTGTGACAACAGAGAAATCGGGCGTTGGAGCTGGCTTGAAGAAAAATGCATCAATGCTCGCATTCCAACGTAAACCCAGAGTTTTAGCGGTGCTGGCGTCTGACAATTTTAGAAATTGGGAGTCCAATAGATGGTCGGGGGGCAAGTCCTCAATGAGACCTCTGTCATTCGAAGTCCATTTGCGAAGAGAAAAGCCGGCAGAATTCAGAACATGAATTATCTCATCACGATTACGTGTAGCTTCCACAAAAGAATGCGAACCAGCCAAAATGTCATCAACATACATTTGGTCTCGCAGAATCTCAGAAGCAAACGGGTGGTCCGCTTCGCAATCATCAGCTAACTGATGTAGGGTTCGTATAGCCAAATAGGGGGCACAGTTAACACCAAATGTAACTGTGTTCAATTCGAAATCTTGCACATCTTCTTGGGGGTTTCGACGGAACAATATCCTCTGAAAAGGGGTGTGATCTGGTACGACCAGTATCTGCCGATACATCTTCTGTATGTCTGCGTTAAAGACAAATCGAAACAGTCTCCATCGGAGAATCAAAATAGTTAAATCGGCTTGTAAAATGGGGCCAGTGTGCAAGACACTGTTAAGGCTTAAGCCATTAGAAGAAGGGCAAGAAGCGTTGAAAACGACACGCAACTTGGTGGTTGTGCTATCAGGCTTAAAAACGGCATGATGGGGTAGGTAGTAACTGGGCTTAGGGGAACAAACAGCGTCATGATCAATTTTCGACATGTGGCCTAGGGTAAGATACTCCTCAATAACCTGATCGTATTGATCCTTAACCTCAGGATTCCTTAACATACGAGACTCATTTCGCAAATATTGGCCCAGAGCACCCTTTCGGGATGGACCGAGATTCAAGTCCGTCGAAAATTCGGGTTTAAAGGGTAACGCAACCACATATCGACCACCCTTAGTCCTATAAGTGGTGCGACGATACAGATCCTCACAAAAGCGATCTTCAGGCGACAATACTTTCGACTTGGGTACTTCCTCTATTTCCCAGAATCGACTAATTTTCGCATCTAAGTCCAGTTGCCCGAAAAAGGAAGCAACGGAATCCAACGGGTTCGACTGAGGTATTTTGCCAGTTACTATCCAACCGAAGACAGTTCGTTGAGCGATCAAAGGGTTTTTAGAATCCTTTCTAACCTCAGGAAGCATGATTTGGGAGTAGATATCTCCACCCAATAGCAAATCCATATGGGCACATTTCAAGTCTGTCAACGGAAGATCGGGGGTGTTGAAGTCAACAAACTTTGCTAAGGAGCATGTGGGCAATCGACCAGTTAGCTTGTCGACCACATATGCCTCCGTAGTTAGCTTAAACGCTGGATCAATAGAAGACCCCAGCGAAACAAGACAGACTTTAGTCGAGTTTGCGGCCACTGCGCCATTAAGGCCCACGACAGTGGCAGCTGGTGCCAGAAGGGTTGGAAGATCTAGCTTCCGTTGCAACTTTCTGGAGATGAAAGTAGCCTGAGACGCCGGGTCGATTAGAGCTCTAGCGGGAAAAACTACATCATTATGCACTACATTCACCTGGATAGTTCCTAATAAAACTGTGGAATACGGGGTGGACTGTAATCGGGTAGCGAAATTCTGAAAAGACCGAGCAGCAGCGGATGTTGATGGGCCATTATCCACTTCATTTCGCTTTTGTACAGGAGAAGGCCGAGGGATTTCTGGAGAACTATCAGGGGTAGAAGGGTTAATGGGGTTAGTTCCAGCCCTCGGTTTCTCCCGGGGGGGAGATTCGATACGGTGAAGTAGCGAATGATGTTTCTGTTTGCAAATGTAGCAAACATTTGAGCTCTGGCATCTCTTAAACTCATGCGAGGCTGCCAAACAATTTGTGCACCATTTGTGCTTTTTAACAGTTGCCAAGCGAGCACTAACCGACATTCTTAAAAAGTCCGAACACAAACGAATGGGATGATTCTCGCTGCAAACTGGACATTTTCTTTGGGGTAAGCTAGGGGCTACAGTGGTTCCAAAGGTTTTCAATTTCCGCGGGTTACCAGGACTGCCTTGGTTATTAACCCGTGCAGTACCTTGGGAAAAATTGTGGCTGCCGATAATATCCGACACTGATTCAAGAGTTCGGTATCTGGCAGTCAGAAACGCATCCATCTTGCTCCACTTAGGCAGGTCTGAGCAAGGCCCTTGAGATTGCTCCCAAAGACCCAGGGTGTGTTCGGGTAGTTTGGTGGAGCAAATGTAAACAAAGATGACGTCCCAATTCTGAGTTTCAATTCCCAGCAGCGACAAATTCGTTATGCAATCGTTAATCGTCCGTTGCAAACTCTTGATGGAAGGGCCAGATTCCTTGGATATGGAAGGGAGGTTAAAGAGGGTCTTCAATTGAGAATTTACTAAAACGCGTTTATTCTCATACCGATCTACAAGGTTCTGCCACGCCATGTCGAAACCATCATTCGTCATGGGGCAGGTTCGAATAATGTCCCTTGCCTCGCCTTCCGTCTTCTGTAGAAGGTAATACATCCTTTGGATGTTACTAATATGGGGGTTGGTCCCATAAATGGCTGAGAACATATCCCTAAATGTTGGCCAAGATGTGTAATCGCCAGAAAATGTTGGGGTGTCACAGGGGGGAAGATGAATAGGGATACTATTAGTGGGGGGGTTCGCAGCCTTGCACTTAAGGCCGTCAGATGACCCATCAATGAGCGAGACGCATTGAAAATACAGAGTATATCCCGACTCATACTTGGCCTTCAGGTCTTTAGCAGACACCTTGGTATCGTCGGCATTTTCCACTAAGTCCTCATAAGTGTCACGAAAGGCCTCCCACAAACGGGTTAACTCTTGCCGATGGACACTCAGAGTGTGAACAGAATGTTCTCCTTTAGGGATAGCCTGAAAGAAACTTTCAAAATCGACTAAGCGATTGTAGGTCCTTGTCAAGTTTCGTAACGCGGCCATTTTATCGCAATTAGGATAAGTAACAAGTTATGAATAAAATAAAAAACGAAGAGGTAAGAATGGGGACTCCCAATTGCAAAATTCCAAAGAATAGGAACAAAGGAGAAACCTCAGAACGCGGGAAAAAAAAATGCGAAAAATTCAACAAAAATTAGCGAGAAACAAATTCCCGAAAAATTACAAAAGAAGAAAAAAAACTCAAAATTATTATCGGCAACACGAAAACAATTCGAAAAATATGTCCGCGAAAAAGAACACCGATAAAAGTTCGAATAGAAAAAATAAAAATGGTACAAAGGTTTATTTAACAAAAGTAAACCAATAACGAATCAAAAAATATATATAAAATACGTAAAAGGGATATAAAAAAATATAATAAAATTATATAAAATTTCTTTTAAAAATATGACAAAAAAATATGTATTTATATATTTATATTTTTATTCAAAACAAACAGAGTGTCTCAACCAAAAAACAATAAGCCAAAAAAAAAATATAAATAATATATTTGCTTATTATATTAGTGCAAGAATACACGATATGTAACAAAGGAGAACAGCGGCCACCTCGATTTGGCAATCTTCAGCTGTTTACAAAATATATACACAACACAACAACACGCAGTTCAATGCACTCTGTGTTGTTTGCGGTTTCTTCTTTTCACTTTGATACTTTATCCTTCGTATATTCTTACACGCACTATACTGAGACACACTGCACTAATATTTATGTGTATATTTATTGTTGTTTTCTTTCTTCTTTATTTTATTTTTTATTTTACACCAATGTTTTTTTTTTTTTTATTTTGATTTCTTTTTTTTCACCACACAATTATGTATTTTAGTTTACATACCTTGTAACAAAAAATTTTAAGAGGAAAGAAATTATAAAAAAAACCAATTCCAAAGGGCGACACGGGTGTATTTTCCAACAAAATCAATATGGCGATCGTCGACAAAATCTAGAAAGAAATTGTCGTTAAATATTTTATTTTATTTTTACGGGGATGATCCGGCTCGATTGGACCAAAATTGTGGGGGTGAGCGGGGAAAATAAATAAAATAAAATATTTGGCGATAGAGAAAATGAAAAAAGGGGTATTATTAATTTTCTATACAAAATTATATTTACTATGTACTCAAAACGTACCTTCGTATTCGGGGGTGGATTTTATAATAATCTCTTTTCTTATTTCGTTATAACAATTCTGTCATAGTATAAACAATTCATTTAGTACACACAGTTGTACATTACTTAAAGCTAAACTTAACATTAGGGTGGCCAGCGTGAACAATGTATATAAGTACATATGTAAAAGCAAAACACCAGTACCTAAATTTTTCATTTTCGTAACAATATTCTCAATTTAGTTCGTTTGAATATTTCATAGTTGTTTCAAACTGAATGCAGTCACTACCGCTTTTTTAAGCCTCTTGCTGCTATAGTATTCGACTGCTTAGTCTTGGAATATCGTACTCTTTGCGTTGGCATTCTTTATGCTCATTTCTTTGGTGTTCTTGGTATTGTTGTCAAGTAATCTCACAAAACTTTCTTGTTTTGCACGTATGTTGGAGATCTTATGCAAGAGTAAACAAATATCATCGAAAACCATGAGTTTTCAGGAAAAATTCCACGTAATTCATCTTCTATATGACCAGATTTCACTCTTAACAATTCTCAATATGAAGATAAATAGTTCGAATGTTGGAGCTTATCCTTGTTGCACGTCAGCCTTGGTGTGCAATGAGTGTCTCATAAAAATGTTCTGAAGAACAGAGATTTCTGCATTATCATACACAGATTCAAATATTAGAATTGTTTTCTGAGGTACTTCTTGCTTTCTAAATGCTTTGCATATAAAATTTCGTCTGATGATATTGAAGACTTTTTATAAATCACTGAACAGTAGCTGCAATGGAGTTGCTGGTCGTATAGTCTGCTCTATGTAATGCATGCATGTACATTAATAAACCTTTCACTTCCTGTTTACATTTGCTTTTTGAATATACATTCCGTATTGAAAAGAGACTCCATTAATAATAAAAAATTAATTTTTTTTTCTTCTACAGTCAACATAAGCAAAAAGGACCTTTAATTACATGCTTGTATTACTTCTGTGTTCCTTTCTCCCTCTCTTTTGCTCTTTTACAACACAAAGATTATTACTCTCTCTCATATTACTTTCGTATTTGTTTGCGACCATTTGTTTAGAAAGTAAATTAACTGTTTTCAATCTATTATTTGTTGTTGTTGTAGTTGCTTTTGTATTTGCTGTTGTTTCTGTTATTTAATCTTAAAATAAAATCCTTTTGAATTTGCATTGGGGGGAAGGGAAGAGAAATTTCTTACAAAGAAAAGCATTTTATAGTCTTCCTCTCACATCCTGTTTCATACTTTCCGTTAAAAAGGAAATTTCTATCGAGTATAAGCAATGCAACGAGTGGTTTCAATACACATGCACAATATTACTGTGTGAGAGAGTGAGAGAGAGAGGAAACGAGAGTATGTTTGTTTGTCATGTGTATGGCATTTACTGCAATTTTATAAATAACAACAACAACACAGCAACTAAAATGATGATGATAATGATAACGATGATAATGTTGTTGATGACGACAATAATAATAAAAACAAAAAGTGTGTGTGTTTGTGTTAAATATCCTGCGGAAAAGTTTTGTGCAAATTGTAAACAACTGTAGAGACAAAGCAAAAAAGAATAAAAAATATTCACAGCAACTGCATTTAAAAAGTGAGAGAGGGCGAGAGTTTTGAGGGCGTACAAATATATGTATGTTTGAATATTGGCATTTTTGTTGTTACTCGTTGGCTCGTTTATTTTGCACTTGAAATTCCACAAAAATAATACAAACGCTCTCTTACTCTCATGCTTTTACTTGATTTTATAAAATTCCATGTATTTTGTCTGTACGATAAAGACAATAAATGAATGCGTGGTTGATTTGCAATTGTGTGTGTATGTGTGTGTTGTGGTATGTGTGAGAGTTTATTTATAATTATTGTTTAACCACAAAAATAGCCTCACACAACAGAGAATCCAAAATGTTGTTTATCTCTCTGTCTGTTACTGCTTTTGATCTTCGAAGAAAAGGAAAAAAACATAAAATATGATGACCTCTGTTGTGGTTCAAATAAAATGTAGCATTTTAAGCAAATACCCCAATAGGCATTCGTCTATCATTTCTATACATAATAATTCTTTGCAATATTTTATTTGTTCTCCTTCTTTCTCGCTCTCTCTCTCTTTCTCTGTCTCTTTCCCTGTATATTTATGTATATTAGGAGTGCCCAGGAAAAATTTTGCTTACTATTCTAGGCTTAAATTTTTACTGCGTTTGAGGAAAATTGTTAACGTTACTTTGCTTTTGTTAATCATCTGTTTCAGTAAACGTATGATGAGAAGGGCGTGCATATAGAGAATTAAGATATCAAGAACTCATACATAAGTACTATCCAATTATTACGGTATATTCCAGGCAAAAATTAAAGCTATCATTACAGCAATTAAACTGCTGCTCTGTAGCGAAATAGTCCTTAAGAAAACACTGACTTACTCGCTATTTCCTGGATGCCATAAAGTTGTATTCAAACATTGTATTGACCATGAAGCTTGTCAATATTTAGCTCCCTAGCATAGTACATATTTTAAAACTTACCAGCACAGAACCAAAATTCTAAGGAAATTGGGAAAAAGTTGTATTGCTTGACTGACACTTACTGTTTAGAAAAGGGTATCTGTTCGACCGTAAAATTAAGCTGAACTTATCATAATCCAGAGAGGATGAAATTACAAATTTTTCTTCTCAACTTGATATTTATAACGTGGTCTTCTGTCCACAAACTGGTAGCACTGCGTAATAAGAAAAATTTTGGTCGCTTAGCCGCCCTTCTCGAACCTTTTCTGTGAGGAATTGCAATGATACTTTACGGCCCTATTATTATTTATCACATTGTGTTGCCTTAGTACTGCGTCAATACTTTCTGGGATCCCCAGAATGTTTCCTACAAGTCTATCGCCCCAACAAACCTCAGAATTCGAACTTTGCCTCTCTTTATCTTCTTTTTGGTTGAGCAATAAGCCTAAAATATTAGCCTGTTGTAAGGCTGCTAATCGAACCTAAACTAGAAGACAAGTTGGTCTTTAAGGCATTTAAAGTTCAAAAAGTACCTAAAAGATATGCAGAAAAAATTCAAAAAGAACAAAAAGTTTACAGACAAATTTCTTTATAATGATGGGACACGTGTGTGGAGTAGGTATTCAAACGATGCAGCGATGTTTAAAAATATTTTTTGTGTTAAGAAACATCACTATTTTTATAAACGACTAGCTGTACCCTAGCTTACAGTAAAGACATTACACAAATATCCGATTAATTTTGAATCATTTTTATGGATTTTGTTTCCCGTTGTCCAGATGATTCAGACGAACGGGCCTGATTAGTACGTATTCGATCAGTTTCTAATATCACTTGTCGTTGTTCAGATTTTCCAGTCTCAATGCTTCTTGAGGTGTAGGTCGACCAATTACCAATTGCTAGTCGCTTTGGAGGCATGATTGCACGGGAAGACGTGAAAAATGCGTTTAATCCAATTGAACTCAACAGCATTTTGAAAAATTTTCCAAAATTAAAATGTTTCAAATTTGTGATTGACATTTTGCGGGAATGAGTTATAGTAAATGTTATTAAAATCATAAATGATGAATCCTAAAATGTCCGATCAACACATGATCAAATGCATAGTTTACGATTCAATTCATTTTGAATAATTCTCAGTAGCGCTATCTATCGGAAATTAACCGCACTAACTTAGAAACCGACTTAAACCCTAGTTATGCTACCGTAACGTAACGTAACCGCAACAGTAAGAAACAGCTGATCGTTTTTGTTATGTATAAAGCAATACGAATGGTCATAGAAATGTAATGTAACGTAACCGGAACGTAAGAATCTGTAAAAAATAAAATTTTCTTACATTTTTACGTGACATCTGCTTAGCAGTGTTAACAACATGTCAATATTAAAAAACACTAAAACTGAAAATCTAAATTATAAACAGAATTTACATTTTGTATGTATGTTATGTTTGTCTGTATGTGGAATTCTTTTTAAATAAGACTTCACATATTTTAAAAACCCAAATTATAATTTATTTCATTATTAACTTTTATTATTTAAAATAAAAATAAACACTATTTTACTATAATATTATGTATGTAGGTAGTGTTTATTTTTATTTTAAATTAGAAAAATTTAGTTATCGATTTTTAACTAATTAAAGCGTTCGAAAAGCATTTCAGTTTGCATTTTACTTTTATTAGAGAAGATGACAACGTTTTAACATTCGTACAAATTTGGTTTCAGAAATACCTGACCTGTTTCTGTAGAATAAACGATTTCACTTGCTTGTCTATTGATATAGAAAATTCAATTAAAGGCACTTAATTGTGTGTTTTTGTTTTCCTCAACAAACAAACATAAACTAAATTTAGTGTTTTTGTTTGAGTGAAAGTGATATTGTTTGGCTTACAGAAACAGTGCATAAAACTTTTAAGAAGTACCTTTAAATATATATAAAATCGTTTAAAATGAACCTAAAAACTCTGTGTTGATAACATTTCTTTTTGTTTATTTCTTTTTGTTTTGTTTACATAAAAACACATGACACGTTTTTACGATCTATAATTGCACTTACATTTTTACGTTCCGTACACATTACATTACGTTACTGTTACATTCCGTTACGGTAGCATAACTAGGGCTTTAGTCATCTTATGCGCAACAACTTTGTTAAAGTTAATATCATGATCAAATGCACAGTTTACGATTTAATTCATTTTGAGTAATTTTCAGTGGTGCCACCTGTCGGATATTGGTCATAACAACTTATAGACTTTCGTCGGCTCATGCACAACAACTTTGCTAAAGATCATAACATGATCAGATGAACGGCATAGGATTTAATTCATTTTTAGTAATTTTCGAATATTGGCCATATATAGTAGTAGATTACATGGAGTAGTAGTAGTAGTACATTACATAGAGCTGACGGGTGACGTATACGTAATATTTTGTTAGACAATAACACTCATACTTTTTTTCATTTTATTTTATTTTATTTTATTTGCCTATTTCAACATAAAAAGTAGCCTACAACTCCATCCAGACATACAGGAAGATACTGTGAAAATTTCTATAGACTTCAAACCAATCCACAAACAAATAAGCACACATTCATTTTTTTATATAAGAAGAAAGAAGAAGATGTAGTTCAGTAGTTTAATGTTGTTTAATTTAAGGGAAAATGTTAAGGAAAAATTTCGCATAAAATAAACGAAATACAGCCATTTTGTGGCAGTTAACACAATAAAGAATTTTTTCAGAAAGAATAAAAAATTTGTTTCTTAACACATGCTTAAGCATCTTGTGCTTTAAATGCAAAACAATATTTCATTGAAATAAGAATTGACAATTTGTGTAACAAATTTATTTGTGCACACTCCTTAAATACATTCTATTTGTGGCTTTAAATACACATTTTATATTGAAATTTGCAAAAGAAGCAAAAAAAGTAGAAGAAAAAACAGAAAAAAATAGAAAAATTCATGGAAAATGAAAGAAAACTTTTATGAAGTGCATATTAAATGCATGAATTAACATTAAATACGAAAAGCATCTGATAAAAATAGAAAAATCAAGGAGAAAAATCAAGAAAAAAATTAAGAAATAAAATGAAAATCTTTATTTGCCATTCAAAGTGCTTTGCTGGCTGGCCATGGTTTTGACTTTTGTCTACTTGTTGTGTTATCTTCATCAAAACTCCATAGCCCCCACCCTCAAATAGCACTTAACCTTCAGTGTTAAGTTTGCTTTCTTCTGTAATTTCTCTGTGTATATATATATATTATATGGACAAATAATAATTTATCATTTATCATTTATCATTGGACATTTAAGAATTAATTACAAATTCGTTTGTTCTTAAAAGTTTTTCTATTTTTTTGTTTTTGTTTTAAAGGTCCTTTGAAATGTTCTTATTGCTCTTGTAGTTGTTGTTGTTGTTGTATTGTACATAATATAGAAATCAATTCTGTTTTGAAGTAAAGTTCAGTATTGTTTTGTTTAAAGTGTGCAGAGAGAGAGAGAGAGAGAGAGGTACAGGAAAGAAAAGACAGAACGGAAGTACGAACACCAAAAGGAAGAAAAATATGGAAAGAGCATGAGAGAGGTTATTACGAAGCTACACATTTTCCTGTGATAAATTTTCATGATTATTATAAAACATTAGTAGCTCAGCTCTTAAATGATTATAAGACGGACTGAGACTGAACAGATGAATGAATGAATGAATGAATGAATGAATGGATGGATGAATGAATGGATGGATGGTTGGCCGGATAAAATAAAATTCAACAGAACAGAAAACAACTCTAAAATGAAAATGAATTATTTGTTATATTTCTCTCTGTGTCTGTGTGTGTATATGTACGCTTCTTTTGTAGTTAACAAGCCATAGAAAAACGTTACCAGAAATCAAAAAATAAATAAAAAAAACACACTAAAATCTACTCAAAATGAAAATGAATTATTAGTTCTTTTTAGATTTCTACTGGCAAAAAACGAAAACAAAAAAATGCTCTTCTTTTCAAAACAGATCTCCTTTTATTTTTATTGAAAGCATAGCTAAGCAGAAAAATAAAAAAACAAGAAAAAATGAGAAGAAAATACTCAACATTTAAGAGGAGATGAATTATCAAAAATAATTTTTCATATTTTTCAAATAAAAATTCTTCTCTACTACACGCAGCAGGAATTGTTAAATGAATTGGAAAATTTATGTTTAAGCCAAAATGAATGGTTGCCTGCCTGCCTGTATATTAAGCCAAATAAATAAATGCTTCCGATAAGATATCTACGTTTTCAGTTTTAAAATTTATCACATTTTGATTTTCAGACACCAACCAACAACAACAACCAATCATTCTCTATAAATCAATAGCATGTCATGACTGACAGTTTTTTTTAAAGGAAATAAATAAATACTCGTATGTTTGTATGTGTCTTAAGTAAGAAATCATAAATATTTGCTAATTATCACGGCAATAAAGCAAGAAAATGAAAGAAAACAATCTGTTTGAAATATTTTTGGAAAGAATTTTTAAATTCATTCTTTTTCTCTTTCTTATTATTTAAGTAAGTATGGCTTGGAAAAAAGTTTTAAATTTTTCAATAAAGTTTCCAAACAAGCAAAGAAAAAATATTAAAAAAAACACATCAAATACTAAATACAGAGTCGATTAGCGTAATATTTTAAACAATTTTTCCGAAAAACGGATTTTTTACAATAGAAAGGCTTGCCAGAAACGACTTGACTAGGGACTGTCCATGTAGACGTACCTTATCTTAAAATCCTGTTTTATTTCCTTTCTGGAATTTTATACAATCCGGAATTGATTGAGCACTGACAGCTTTGTTGAAATAAAAGCTTACCTTAGCATACGTTGTAGTATTACATGAAGCAATGCCTTCGATCTATGTTTTCTTTATTTTGGTGAGGAGTTACTTTAGTATTACGGCCATACGATCTATTGTATTACCCTTATACTTAATATGGTATTATCTTGAAAAATCTAAGAATGTTGCTTTATTTTCAACAATGCCAATTCCCTGCATAGGAGTTTTCTCCCTTAGATGCTCCAAGAGTGTGTTCCGACGATTCATTCTCATCATCAGAGAATCCACATATTAGGCTCGAGACAACCTGCATTCGGAATAAGTGTACTCTAGATCTACAGTAGAAGTCGTCGTGGTCTAGTAGGAAGTGTGTTCGCTTATTAGACGTGTGGCCTCAGTTCAAACTTGCATTCGGAATAAGTGTACTCTAGGTCTACAGTAGAAGTCGTCGCGGTCTAGTAGGCAGTGTGTTCGCTTATTAGACGTGTGGCCTCAGTTCAAACCCCAGGTCAGACATGAATAAGAAATATGAAGAAATATTTCTTCAGCGACTTCCTCTCAGCAGATTTCTGGCAAAAACTCTGAGTGTGAAATAAAATTGCAATGAAAAAGTTTCTCAAAAATCTGCCATTCGGAGTCGACTTTATATTGTAGGTCCCGCCACTCATGTATAAAAATTAACGCACACCACATACATATGTAAGTTGTGTGAGAAACTGACATGACCATGACGAAGACCGATTAACACCGGTTAACTGCGATGCATTACATAGATCTCCTATTATTGTAATTTTAAAACGAATTGATTTGAGAAGAGTTCTTACCTTTCTTTATATTATTTTTTCGTTGAGCCTCTCTTTCCAAAACACTCCACAGAACAATTCTTACTCCATTAAAAAGCCAGAGGCGAACTTTGACTTATTCAATGGGCTATGCCCTCTTCTCTTTCCTAACCTAACCTAACACCACTGTAGCGAAGTCACTCTGCATGGGTGCTAATTACGCTAGGTACTCTTTAATTTAGACCAGGTCAGTCTGGCAGTAAAGCAAGGTCAGAAAACACTCTATTGTAGTGTGTAGTTTTAGAGGTGAATTGTATTATGACTATAAAGTTTCCCAACTTGTATGCGAAGTCTCAGAAGACGACCATGTAAGAGGAGCAGTTATCCTATCTATAGCGCTGTGAATACTGAGTATATGATTGAGATATCGCAACTTTACGAATAACTAAGCAATTATGAAAGACCTTGGCCGCTCTTAAAGAGATTGTGGGACATTCTTATGATTCCTTTGCCTATGAGGTAATGAGGTAAATCTAGTTGCAGATGGGATAGGTAAGGCCTTTCTCCTGGTCTTAAAACTGAGATAGTGCGCAAGCTACGAACAACAATGTAGACATTATACGCCAGGGCAACCTAAGAGCACTAGAATTTAGCAATTAGACCAGAATTTTAGTATTAGACCAGATTTTTCGTTTTCTTTAGAATTCAAACATGCAACTTGCGTGTAGTGATTGTGATGATTACTGGTCACTGCCTCCTTTTTGTTTATACGAAAATACCTGCGATTTTCACAATGCAACTTTTGCATTCAATTCTGCACATCTGTTGTTTAGGTTTTGCGTTTGAAACAAATGGAGAAAGGTTTCCTGTGAAGGAAACTTCTGGATTGCCTGATAGCATCTGTGAACATTGATAGAATCTAAGTGTTCTTAAGGAACTAACATTTGCTCATTGCTATTGTTAATCTGTCTGGATCTATGACCAAGCACTACAGTGAGTTGTATGAGTTTATCTGAACTTACTTAAGTCTCAATGAGATTCAACTCAATTCGGTTAACTCGTTCCCATTCCCTACTGGCTGATCAAATATGGTTGCTATTCTTTGGACAAGGGAGTTCCTTCCCACTCAATGATTTTAGCATGATTGTGTCAGTCGAACATTTGATCAGCTTGTTTCTGATAATAAGACCTGATGTATTTGTAGTAAATATTACGTCACTTCCCCTGGCTGTTAAATTAAACGCCTCATTCCATATGCATGCTTTAATTGGATAGTTGGTACAGCGCCCATGAGGGAATTGAGAGATTTTTTTTTACCTGTCATAGCTTACATAGTTTAGTTGTTATATTTAATGCCAGAGGCTTAATGTTATTTTTATTGCCGTCAATATTAAAATAAAATTTTATTGATTACGACAAAAAAACCACAGAACCATTGACTTTTTATGCCAATGTCAAGTAATGCATGATTACTTTGATGATTAAAATTTAACAACAGTAACAAAAAATATAGGTATGTTTGTGTGTGTATTTGTGTGGAAATTTTTTTTCTGAAATGTTTAAAATTAACTGAAAATTGATAATGACTTACTACAACAACTGGTGGCGTATTACTAACGCAGAATTGAATTGTGATGCGATTTTTATTTACATATGCAATTAGAAAAATGGTTTTTGTAATCGTTTTTTATACAGTTCTTTTTTAATAAGAACATTTTTTTTATAATAAAAATAAAATATATTTGATTGGTAAATAAACATATTTTCCAATTTCCATTCTTTTTTTTCTTTTTGCTTGGAATTTTTCTTTAGAAATCCATGGCAGTAATACAGCCGTAGTATGCTGATTTAAATCCGTTTATAAAACGGCACAATGTCATTAAATGCTTTGAATGCTTTCATATTGACACTGTTGTTATGTAATCGAAAATAAAAATAAAAAAGAAAATTTTTTTTAAAAAATTATATTCTTTTCGTCACAAACATATTTTCATTTTAAACCTTTTTTTTGATACACAGTTTATTGGAATTTTTCTTTTTTTTTTTTGTATAAAATAATCTCCAGCATAAATTCTATGTTGCAAGGTTAGCAATTCTGCAAAAAAAAAAATATGGTAGAGAACACGCACAGAGAGAGAAAAATCATATGAAAATATGATAAATTATCACACACATTAATACATGCATACATAGAAAGAAGGGAATGTCTGTGTTGCACATAGAGAGATAGAGAGAGAGCGAAACTTTTTATCAGGTTTTATGCTCCAAATATCATTTTGTTTTATCATGTGCTTATTCTCTCAGTGTACACCAACAGCAGAAAACAGAGAAACGACAGAATTGATGGCAGCTTTAACTTGGCATTTTTTGAATTTTATTTGTGTCGTTGCATTTCAATATTGATATTGAAATTTCATATTTTTTTTTGTTCTGGCTGGCAGGTCTATTTTTGTTGTTGTTGTTGTTGCTGGTTGAACGATTATATAGTAAAAAAACTTATTGATCATATCAAGAATACTTTAGAGAATCATAAATGTAACCCACAAAACTGGCCTGTCTCCTGTGTTCCATACAGCCCACCCCCCAGTCCATAGCAAATAAACCATAACCAAAAAATAGCGCCTCTCTGGCCTTACCTATAGCTTTACAAAGCTATGTACATATGTACATGTGTTAGTGTATCTGTATGTATGTGTGTATGTACAATATAAAGTCGTTTAACCGTAAAAATGTAATAATCAACATAGAAAAACTAACTTCGCTCCTCTTCTCTTCTGCCAACGCACAGGCTTGCTCATCCATTCTTGAAATGAATGTTTCACAGGCATATGTGTTATCCTGGCAACAATGTACTAACGGTGTTGGTGTGCCATAGAATACATTTAAACCAGCCATACATACAACCACCTACACACACATGGACTCTCTATCTCTCTCTCTCTCTTTCTTTTCCAGTTACATACATGTGCATACAAACGCACACGGGTGTACAGTTAAACGTGGTTCAGTATATGGAATTATGGTCATGGTCGCCTCGTTTATATTTGTAAAGAAAACACACAAAAAAAAAAATTCTAGAAAAAAAATGTTTCATATTGGGAGACAAAAAAAAAATACAGTGAAAAATAAAAAATATAGCACAAGTGAAAGTAAAAAAGAAGGTAAAAAAACATATTTTTTTCTTCTTCTTTTTCAGAGTGTTTCATGTCATTTACAAAAATGCGATTGTATAGGATTGTTTGTCTTGTTGTTGCTGTTTTTGTTGTTGCTGTTTTTGTTGTTATTGTTGCTTTCTGTATATTTTTGTCTCCATTTTATTTCATTGAAGTGTCAGCCTACCCGGCCCCAAGAGGCAATACAGGGATGCCACAGCAATATGACTAAAGCGTTTGAAGCAAAGAACAGCAATGAATTGATTTTTTCGCTACTGATAAGCACTCATGAAGTAGAAGTGAGTTAACAATATTGAAGGGCGCTTCAGTGTCACACTTGTCTGGATACCCGGACACTGTGACATTCCGGGAAACTGCAGGGCCGACGAGCTAGCCAGAGCTAGCGCACTACTTCCGGAATCCTATTCAATCAACACATTCAAACTGGCCATAGCGCGGAAATTCTTCCGAGACGCCAACCTATCCTGGACCAACGAGGAGTCCTGCTCTACCGCTAGACTCAATCACAGTGGCAATGCTTACAGGTCACTGTGTTATGGGTAGACACGCGGAGAGAATGTGGCTCCCATTTAACGACTTCTACCGTGGGTATATATATATATATACTCTGATCAATTCATACTCACTACAACGTTGATTTACATAAGTACAGGTTGCAATGAGTATGCGTACAAAGTTGACACCAAACTCTCATACCATTCAAAATCTGTTTGATTCATAACCCTACTCATTTAGATTCATAACTTTAGAAAAATACTTCTTATAATACTCATAAATGATTCAAGTGATTCGAGGCCTCATGTCTAATAAGCCAACGCTCTATCAACTAGACTACGGCGACTTTCTCCTATCAGTTTATGATAACACTCCGCTTGGTGAACTGTTGCAGCTAATGGCTGTTGGACCCAGATTCCAATCATGGTTATGAAATTCCATGAAAGTTTCACTTAGTTTTCTGCATTTCGCGTCATTGCGCTGTCTTAATTCTTACCGACCAACCAAATCTTACTCTAACTAAAGCGCCATCTATGTGCCTGGTTGGCTAATTAGAACCCGCCATTGTATTAACAAGGATGTCAAAGACATTTGAATTTTTTTGCCTAGCCTATCCTCTTGGCTAAAATTGCTAAAAACATTGGCTGCATTTTTGTTTTGTTACCTTTTATTTCATCTGAATAACGGCACTTAATCTTTGCGGTAGTAAAAAAAAAAAATATTTCCTAAACATATGGCAAGCCTGTTGCACTCCAATATAACAAGTGAAAGAGATTATTATCAGCGCCATCATCAGTGGCCCACTGAACAACTTACATATGCAAGCGTAACAATTTCTTGCAACACCGTACAAAAAAAAATGAACAAAAATATTGCGCTTCTTATGCTCAACAACAGAAATACAGAAAAAAAGTTAACAACGTTTTGTGGGAAATAAAGTTTTGCCAGAGAAATAAAAAAAAACCCCAACACAGTGCAACTATTATTGCATGTATGCGTTACAACTTGTGCTTTAAAAAATTGTGAAAAAGGAACATAAAAAAGACGGAGGAAAAAAGTTTTGCATTGAGGGCGTTGGTGTTGCCCATGAGCTCATTTTGATTCGATGGCATAAATAAAATCAAGAAATGAGGCTGCTTGTTTCATTTCACATTTTTTCTGTTTTTTTGTTTTTGTTGGTGTTGTAAAGCGGGTGTTTATTTGATGCCTTTGATGGCAATCGTTACAGTTTTTTGTTACTTTTAAAAAGTGTGTACATATATATTACACGTATTACATCCATATGTGGTAAGTGGCAAATACATCACAGCTGCTTGCTTGTCTGCATATGAGAATGGCTTGTAATTTTCTAATATATGATAGGCATTTAGAGAAGTTTTTCTCTCTGTTGAAATTCCCTAAGTGTGTTGCTGTGTCGCATGTTAAAGGAATTTTGCGATACGCATTTAACTACTTAACGTGAGGCAAATAACCACAAAAGTCTTGTCAAAAAAATTAAACGAAATTATTCAGCGTTTATTCTCATTCACTTGTTTTGGTCTTTTAATAAAAAAAAAACATTCTTTTCATATGAAATTAAATTAAACAAGTGTTCCTTAAAGAACTGCTCCCTTAAACTGCTTTAAAGCTTATTGTCACGTTATTACCTTTTAACGCCTATGTCGTTGAGAAGCTCATACACCTCACTCTTGGATCGGATGCGAAAATCATCGCCAACTCCCACGGGACCGAAGATCTTAAGTATAACTTTTCTCTCGAATATTCTCAAGGCTGGTGCATCAGTGCTTAGTAGGATCCATGCCTCTGCGCCATAAAGAAGCACGGGGAGGACGAGCGTCTTATAGATTATTAGTTTTGTCGTACGAGAGATAGCTCTCTGCTCCTGAATTGCCTATTGCGGTCATAGTAGCACCTATTGGCAAAAGTGTAGGTTTAATTAAAATACTTTATCATTCGCACAATTCTGTGTGCCACTGTTCACAACCTGATGTAAACAACAACAATTGCTTTTCTTTCTTATTCCTCTTTTTTACCCTTTGCATAAACAATAACAATTACTAGGCAATTATTTGACAGATCTTTGTAACGGAGATGTTCAAACGCACTATGTCTTCACACAAGACTGGCTGAACTTCACTGACTCATCCGCGTGCTTCGCCTTGCCTTTTATATGGCAAAGTAAAAAAGTCTGATAAATGTTCTTGAAGGCAAATTTTCTCGAAATCTATCTAAATGTAAACATCGTTGTTTATATTTATTATTATAGCGTTTGTTGTCGTATTTTTGTTTACTTGTTTACCACTTTTTGTATGCTGGTTTGTTGTTATATCAAGCAGTACGATAATTTGTAAACAGGTTTGTTTACTTGCATTGTTTTGGTTTTGTAGCATTTAGTTATAATTTTAATGTTAAACGATGTAAAAGCAAAACATCAGTATCTCGATAATTCATTTTCGTAGCTTTAAAAGCAAATATTTTGATTCAGTTATTATCAGACAGATCATCTTATATGCTCATTTGGTTTTTAAGGATACTTGAAAAAAATGTTCATCTTTTAGTTTCGTTTAAAATGATTTGCCATTGTGCCGTAGAGAAAAAAGGATATTATTTTTCAACTCACTATATATGTACACGTACGTATCCTACTCTCTAAATGATTTGGGCATTAGAAAGGGAGAGAAAGAGAAACGTATGTACACACTCTCTATTGATATAAATTGTTTGCCATCAGTCACTATTGTTAGACAAACTTTAAATACGAGTGTGGATATATTGACAAGAGAGAGAGAGAGAGAGAGAAAGAAAAGAAAGAAAGGAAACATTGTAACCATTTAAGAATTCCAGTACATGATATCAGTTTGAGTATTTGTTTGATTGCTGTATAGAGTGTTAGGAGTGTAAGAAGAATTTCTAGGTAAAATATAAAATTGAAATTGAAAAAAAGGAAGAAGAAAAGAAACAAAAAAAAATGTAAGGAAACTTGTAAAAAGTTTCATTTTTCATTCACTCAAACGCACCGTTATATGGGCCCTTAAGCAAATTGTCCTCAATATATTAAATCAAATACGTACGTACGTATGTACGTATCAATACGTTTTTTATTCTCTCATTTCAATAAGGAGATGCATGTTACACGTTAATGGAAACTGACAGATATTAAGGAAGGCAGGCAGGCAGGCAGGCAAACATGCTGGCTAGTTGCTTCGTTTATTTCTCAGTTGACTGACAAATAATCAAACAGACAAGCAAGTAGTCATTTCAGTTTCTCTCTCTATCTGTACCTTTCCTTAGAGCCACTGGTAGACATTTGCATGGAGGCGTTATGGAGTCGAGCAGTTGTTAAAATATTGGTTATGCATATACATACAGATAACAGACAATTATTTAGAAATCTACTCGTATATTAACTGTAGGCATAAATAAAAAATACAATACAAAAAAAACACACACACACCCACACAAAAAGAAGAAAGGAATAACCCTTGCATTTATTCAAACTCCTACACACGTTTATAAATTATTTTCATTTCAAATTTTTTCTTCTTTTTGATTTTTCTTGGTAACATTCTTCTAACAATACAGTGTTTAACAAACGCAATAGCAATACTTATTTAAATAAATCATGTTCCTAACCGTATGCAAACAATGTAATGCATACTTTTGCTAGTCACTGTATTCAAAGGCTAACCAATAAAGTCACGTTTATTGACTTTTTGTTCAAACGTCTTTGAAAATTTGCCTCAAAAAAGTTAATCTGCATGTGTATGTACACGTACATACATACACCCACATACACATAGAAAACAAGTTTTAAACAAATTAGACTTACGTTAACAGGGGCCATATTCTCTAGACTGAGAATGAGAATGAAGAATATTCAACGATTACGGGTAATAAAACAAAAAAAACTGAAAAGAACAGTAAAAAGTAAAAGAGAAGAAGAAGGAGAGAGAGAAAGAAAAAATTAGAAAAAGAGAAAAAATTTGTTTTTGCTGATGTAAAAAAGATTGTAATTGAAAACCCTACAGGATAATAATGTTTGCCAGCAGCATGCATGACAACTAAAAAAACAGGCAAGAGAGTGAGTGAGAGAGCGATTGAATGCCAAGTATTTCGCAACTACTATCACTCAAAGATTAAATCATAAAGAAATAAAAAAACTCTTTTATTTTATTTTCTTAGAAGAATTGAAATGAATACAGTTGCTAGAGTTACTTTAAGAAAAAAAAAAGGAATTCAATTTAAGGAATAAAATTAAAAGGAATCAAATTTAATTTTTTACCTCAGTGTAATTTATCTCAGTGTACTTAAGGGCTTTTAAACTGAATAAATTGCTTATGGGTTTACTTCTGGGGGTATCCATAGGTTCCAAGAATGCATCCCGATGATTTATTCTCATAGTCACAGGATCTACATGTTGAGCTCGAGACAACCTTCGTTCTGAATAAGTATACCCTAAGTCTACAGTGCCATGCCAATAGAAGGGTTACCAATCTCAGCTTATTACTGGATAGTCTGATGAGGGACTCAAGCTGTCTCTTATTGCCCCAAAATTTCTTTGGTTCAAGAGGCGATTTTGCCTCTCTTTCTCTGCCTTTCCTGCCGGCCATACCTTTTCAAACAGCCGCCTTCACTCCACAGAAGGATTCGGACCTCATTAAGCGGCGGTCTACTGTAACAGCTCCTAGGGTAATAGGGTTGTCGTTGACTAAAAATACTGCGCTGTATGGCAGATGTATTGCGTTGTTGTAGTGGCTGCCTGTTTTATTGCTTCCTAAGGATGGACCCTGATTATCCTACTTATGATGTGCGTTGTTCATGTTACTCTCTGTATGGGATCAGGCAACTCTTAGAGGAATTGTTTGTGGGGAAAAAAGCCTTTCGATTGTTAGAAATTTCGAAATACATTTTAAGAAAAATACTTGCTGATCATCAAACGTTGTGGCATCTGGTATGTTGTAATTCAACTAAATGCCTATTTCCTCCCGGGAATTTCTTTATCTGGGGCCGCGTATCCATTATTTCGTATAGAGGGTTTGGGATCTTCTTCATTCAGGATGGTTTCAGCAATCCTAGGACCTTTCGAAGAATATGTGTCCTGTGTCGTTAAGATTTCCGTCGCCATATAATCATCCTTGGTTTTCAGCTTCCCAGTCCAAAGAGGTATTTCCGGAAGTAACTATGCCAGACGGCGTTTTTTTCTCTTCTACTGTAGCCTTTATTTACCCTTGGGTTTAGTCTAATTCCCCAGTATCCTCAGTATCCTTGTCGTTGTTCTGCTTGTATTTTATACCTCTGGTGGATTAAAAGTTTTATTGGAATTGGTATGCTGATTATGAAAATTGTCTACTGCGGGCGTTCTATATGTCTATGCCACGATTAGGGCTGGCGTTCTTTGTACGCTTAATATTATGTTCCGTCTGCTTTGCACTTCAGTACACACATACATTCACGAACAAGTAAAAAAAAAAACATTAAATTTTCAAGTGAGTAAAATTTGACAGGAACAGACATTAAGTTTTAATGTGCTAAACTGCGGTAGCTGGGCCTGAACAAAGCCCTGATATGACACAAATATTTTGCCTATCAGTAAGAGAGAGGGAGAGGGGTTGTTGCCAAAGAGTTTTTTTTATGAGATAATCACTTACTTTTCCGTTTTACGTTTGTTTATTTGCTTATGATCTGCCTACCAACTCTGTCCACCAGCAATTGTGAACAGCAAATGAAATACGGCCCCCTTTAAGGTAATAACTTATATTATAGATTTTATTAGATTTTCAGTTTTAAAAATAAATTTTTTATAGGCCTCATCGTACCCAACGTACTCATCTGTTGAAAAATCTCTCTCTTGAAAGAAGGGGTAAAAAAATTCTAAAAAATATTTTCTTTTGCATTCAAATCCAATAATTTCTTCTCTTCTATGAAGACATCAAAGGGATAATCCTTAAATATTTTCTTATTCTCTCTGTCTATGGCACTTTGTGATGTAGTACAAAATCACATTTATTTTAGGAACTCTTTTTTCTCTTGTCATTTACAGTCTGTATTTCATTTTTAATATTGTAATACGGCTCTCATGCTTTACTTCGTTCTTTTTTTAATCCTGTGAGTAAAATCTAAATTGGAAGAGAAGGGATGTGAAGCGGAACAACCGTTTAAGACATTTATGTGACATTTACATTTGCAGATAGAGAGAGATGGATGACAAAGATATCCACACTCTTGAACAAGGCATAGAAACACATACTAATTTAAGTATGATTTTTCAATGCACTGGTATACATATGTTTTTGATTAGTTTTCTCAAATTACGAATGATATTGTTACAGAAATGAAAAATCTAGATACTGATGTTTTGCTTTTACATCGCTTAATACTAAAATTATAAACAAAAGCTACAAAAACAAAACAATGCAAGTAAACAAACCTGTTTACAAATTATCGTACTGATTAATACAACAACAAACACCAGCATAAAAAATGGTAAACAAGCAAACAAAATACACAAAAAAAAATGAAAAAATATTTCTTCGGCGACTTCCCCTCAGCAGATTTATGGCAAAAACTCTGAGAGTAAATAAAAGATCTGCCATGAAAAGTTTCTCAAAAATCTGTAATTCGGAGTCGACTTTAAGGTCCTGCCACTCATATACAAAATTAAGACACACAACAGATGCTGTTTGAGAAATCCTAATTGTAATGACCGCTTATGTATGTACTAAAGTCTTTGCCAAATATTAGCGTTTATTATTGCCACTAAGGATCCACAATAATGCAACACGTGATACTATATTTTACTGTATATTTTCTGAAAGGGTAATAATTGTACTGGATCTGAGTCTTCAAGGATATTCGTAAACCGCTCATAAAGGCATTTATTATCTTAAAAAAAAATAAATTGCGTGAAATTCTTTTTGGCTTTAAGGATTGTTATGTTTTTCCTTATTGTTGCCACACATTATTGACTTAATGGCCAATTAAAATTATTCCTTTCAGTTTCGAACTCTGTTTTGTAAGTTTTTTAAATTGAATTGTTATAACAAACGTATGGCCAATATACAGTGAGCGTCAAAAGAAAATGTACATTAAAAAAAGTATACATTAAAAAATTACCGTTATTTTTATTTTAAAACTAGCTGTACCCTGCGCTCTTTGCTGCACTACAAACTAAAATAAATTTGAAGGAAAGACATTAGACAAATATCCAATTAAGTTTGAATCATTTTATTGATTTTGTTTCCCGTTGTCCAGATGATTCAGACGAACGGGCCTGAGTAGTACGCATTCGATCAAGTGATTCATTGTTCAAGTGATTCATGCGAACGGATCTGTGCGGCATGTACTCGAAGATTTTTCAGTCTCAATGCTGATTCTGAGGCTAGTAATGCTCTTTTCTTTTCTTTTCAACACAGGATCAAATGTACAGTTTACGATTTAATTAATTTCGAAGAATTTTCAGTGGCGCCACCTGTCGGAAATTGGTTATACCAACTTAGAAACCTTCGTCGGCTCATGCGCAACAACTTTGCTAAAGATTAAATGCATAGTTTACGATTCCATAAAGTACATTCATTTTTATATATTTAGATAATTTAAACTTGAAAAAAAATTAAATAAAACAAAAGTCTACGAATTTAATGTTGGTTATATTTTTTCTTATTTGGTGAATTTTTTCACAAATGTTGGTTACAACATTTTTTTCTTTCCCTTCTATCTTTCCCCCCGCGTCGTTCTTTACACTTTATTTTCTTTGGTTTTATACATCAAGAATCACAGATAGCATACTTGTAGGGGTAACTACTATGCGTATGAGTAATATATTTCAAATGCAATTAAATATTAAGTAGCATACGTGGGCATGGCCCCTCGCTCATTTGGAATATCAACATAAAAAGTAGCCTATAACTCCTTCCAGACATACAGGAAGATACTGTGAAAATTTCAAGAAAATCGGTTCAGCCGTTTAATCGTCTATAAACTTCAAACATACAAACATACAATCAAACACACATTCATTTTTATATATAAGATTGTTTCATTGCCAGTTTTTAAAATTGAAAAAAAAATATTCGAAAATGTCAAATTTTTTCGGGCACTCTCCTTAAGAGTTGAGTTTGGTTATTAATAAAATTTTATCCATAGTATATAGTTTCTTTTGCTGCTCACTGTATATGGACAATACATTCACGTCTTTAATGTTTTTTGAAGTCTTCTGGCATGCCATTGTATTGAATTTAACTCTGCCTTAAGATAAGAGTTTAATTACAAAAATTATTGAAAGAATTTTTCATTTTCAATTAATGATTGGATAAGAAACAAGCATTTTTTGTTCTTAAATGCATTTCATATTTATTTTGCAAATTATTGTTATAAGACCGGATGCCATATTGCGGTCTTAAAGTAATGTAAAGTTTACAATGGGCTTGCAACTGACAGCATTGAGAGGAATAAATTTTGACTTTTTTTTCATTTGTCCATACGTATAAGGCTTTTAGCGATCATGGAATGATTATTGATAACATACACGCACACATATATAGGGTGCAGAGATCAGCAATGAGTATTCAAAAAGATGAGTAGAATCGAATCATACTGATACTCATACTTGCTGATACTTATACGCATTCCTACTTATTTTAATATCATGCAACCTCTACTCATATTCAAAGTTTGAAGTGTACTCATCATATTCATACTTAACAACACGTATGATGTTGTTGAATTCGATTCTCCATAACTCAACAAGCACAAAATAAGTATTAATCGCGTATGAACACTAAAATATTCACTAGAAAGTTGTGTGTTTGCTCTGCTTGCTGCTCTGTCTATTTTGCTTGTGTGTCTTTTTTCTTTTATTGTAAATGTAGCAACAACTAAGACTGTAAATTTTGTTGAATGATTCGAGTCACTCTAATCATTTAGAAGCATTATAAGAAGTATTTTTCTAAAGTTATGTATCTAAATGCGGAGACTTATGAATCAAACATATTTCAAATGGTATGAGTTTGGTGTCATCGCTGAACGAGTATTGCAACCTGTACTCATAAATCAACGTTGTAGTGAGTACCAATAAATCAAAGTACACAGTTAAATTTCAATATTGTTGACACACTTATATTCAAAATTTCATGAGTGCTTATGAGTAGCGAAAAAACGATTCATTGCTGATGTCTGCTAGGGTGTTCAAACTTTGACAGGAGTCAACTGTCAAATGCTAAGATTTAATGCGAGTAGTAGTTGGTTTTTTAAGTAACCTATTCAGTCGCTTTTTGTAATGGTTTGGAGATTAAAATTAGGAAGCTTCAATCCCATTGTAAATACTCCGTACAGAACGTTCTTTTACCATTGAGTTCATGGAAAGAATAACACCGACAACGTATCTCTTAGGAAAATAAGGAACGGCCATGTTTTGAATCTAGAACTTCTAACAATGATTGGAGTGTGGTTTAACCACAAATTCATATTTCGTAACTTAAATTCGTTATGTAACATTGATGTACCTGTAGCGGAAATTTCAGTTTGTTAAACATTTTTTGAAGGAAGAAAAAAAAAACGTCTCTTAAAAGCCCTCCACACACAAATAAATAAAAAAAAAACGGAAAAAAGAAACGAAGAAACACAATTCACAACTTTTTCATTATTTTCTTGTTAGCATTATTGTTGTTGTTGTTGTAGCCTGAAATAAATGTTTGTTGTCATCGTGTGATTGTTAAGCCTTGAGCAGACACATCAGCGCCTATAACAAAAAATTTCCGGTGTTAAAGGAAAATCCTTTTCATTTCCATTTCAGTTGTTCTTTATTTTTATTTTCTTTTTGAGTTTTTGTTTGTTGCTGTTACTGTTGGCGGCACTATTGTTGTTGTTGTTGTTATTGTTACAGCTTTATTTTTGTAATTTCATTTCTCTTTTTGCTGCTCCTCTACATGTCGGAGTCTTGGTTGTCTTTTTTGCGTTGCTTTTTTTGTTACCAACTACACCCAAGTAATAAACCTCAAAACGCTTTGCTATACAACTGGGATCTGGGGGGGTTTTGTATGTGTTTGTCATTCGGTTACTGGGTTCTTCGAGATTTTTTTTTATTTTTGATTTCAGCCTGATGTATTAAAGCTCCACACGCGCCCAACAGTTTTTTGAGTTTTTTTTGTCACACACAACAAACTCTTAATTTTAAGCGGTCTTCCATGTAAGTGTGTATGTGGAGCTGTGTAAGTATGGCGCTCTGTGTGTGTGTGTTTGTAATATTTGATCTGTGCTGCTGTTTTTGTATTTTTTTGTCATCTTCGATATTGCTGTTGCTTTGTTGTCAACATTTCGTTTTTTTTTTGCTTTATGCTGTTTGCTATTCTTAAACATGCTCAATATTGAGTTTTTATGTAAAATATTGTCGCATTTATTATCCTTTATAGATGTTTTGGCGCCTAAAGGGCTGCTTTAAAAAAAATACAAAAAAAATCGACGACAAAAAATATTGAAAAACAACCCGAAACTTTTTGCCATACAATATGGAACTTGTGTTCTAATTGTGTTTGTATTTGTAAATGTGTTCATGTGTGTGTACATGTGCTGTGAAAAGGCTTTTGTGTGTCAGTATTTTAAAATCTTGAACATGAAGATATCTCGTCTAGTATGTGTACATATATGTATGTATGTGTGTGTGAATGTTAAAATTTTTTTTGGTAATAATATCTCTTAACACAAAAAAAGCATGAGAAACTTTATTATTTTATAGGGAAATTTTATTAGTGAAAGTATATATCTCTCTTGTACTCAGCCTAGCAGTTCTATTGAAAAGTATTTTTCAGTCTTTGCCTCTGAGAGAAAGGGAAACTTTCTACCCTCACCCCTGTTACACCAACCCCGAAAGGAATATGGGAAAAAACTTTTCTTTTCTATAAAAATATGAAATATTGTCTACGCGTATATGTTTACAAAATTTTAATGCCATGTACATACATACGTATGTACAGTGAGCGTCAAAAGAAAATATACATTAAAACAAATATATACATTAATAAAATACCGTTATTTTTATTTTAAAATTTTTACATTGCCAGTTTTTAAAATTGAAAAAAAGTATTAAAAAATATTTTGAATAAATTGCGGGCATTCGCCATGTTGAGTTTGGTGATTGCTAGAATTTGATCCTTAATGTACAGTTTCTTTTGATGCTTACTGTGTATGCTTGTCATAGTTGTTATAGAAAATCGAAGGAAAAATGGAGTGAAAATAATAGAAAATTGTGTCTACGGCTGAATGATTTTTTGGTTTTATTTACACACACACTATCACACACTCCCACAAATATTACAAGAAAAACAAGAAAAACAAAAACATACTTTGGAAAACTAATACTCTTTCTGGCATGTAGAGAAAATAATAAAAATTATCGAAATTAATTAATGGAATAGAATTTCACAGATAGAAAAATAGAAGAAGAGGAAGAAAAAGAAAATTCTAAAATTTATTATGACAAGTTGCCTTGACATACATACACATAACATACCCATACATATACATAGCTGAGGATAATATACACATAATTTATGATTGTGTAAGTGTGTTAAAAACCACAATCTTGATAGCGCTTTTAATTAATTTAAAATAGAAATTTTTTTTACCTAAATCTCAACAACATATACACACCTTCAGGCAGTTGAAATTCTTTGTTTTACATATGCGCTGAAATATTTTGAAAAACTTTAAAACAACGAAGAAAATTTTAAAATTTCTTAGGTTGTAATCAAATGGGTATACAAATTATGAAATAATAAAAGAACCTTGAGCTATACAAAGGTAAGCCCATAAGTTTGGGACGTTTGTTAGCATCCCGTCCTTTAATTGTTGCTTCTGTCAGTAGGCATTGCATAATTTGATGAGAACATGCAAACGAATTGAATTTACCACGTTGTACTCCATAAGCAATATTTTTCTTGGCAACAAAGGCCAACTGAAATCAAGGCAATGTATTATAAAAGCTTTAAGAGCTCTCCATACTCTTATACAGAAGATGTCTTAATTTCTGGACATGCAGTTGAGGTCTATATGCTCCAAGCAATTGAAAAATTCACGATATAATGTTGAAACTAAAGAGAGTTATTCCTCTATTTATATAATTTGTACAAAAAATAACAATTACTAGACAATTATACGACAGATCTTTGTAACGGAGATCTTCAAACCACGATTACCCACTTCAAACACACCGCGTTTTCATACAAGACTCAGTGAACTTCACTAACTCACGCGCCTGCTTAGCCTTGTCTTTAATATGGCAGAGTAAACACTCTGATGAATGTTCTTGAAGGCGAATGTTCGTGACTTCGCCGTCTCGAAATTTATATATGTAAACATCGTTGTTTACATATATTCTTGTAGCGTTTCTTGTTGTATTTTTGTTTACATTTTTTATTCTAACACCAGAATTTAATGTCACAGGTAAGCGTAGTTCTTCTTTAAATTTTCCACTCTCTATTATGTGAATATATTTGCTGGTAACTTTTAAAACTTTTCCTTTAAATATCACTGCTTGTGTTAAGTATAATAGTTTCCAGATTTTTTTATGACATTGTGTGTGTGGATTAGTGGCCTGACAAGCTCCAGTTCGTTGAGCAGGGGTATGCTTGTAGCGTTCTTGTCTCTACATTGTCACATAATTAAAATGAAACCGAATTCAATTAGTTTTCAAAGTGTGTTACTCTATCAGTTCCATGAAAAAATTATTTCCCAAAAAACTAAAATCCCTTTCCTTTTGGTTTTTGGTTACAAAAAAACAACAAAAGCAAAGGAAAAAATAGTTTCCCAGTCCTTGCACAACCATTTCGGTTCCATCTTCTCTCGGCAGCTACAAATGCTTAAGCTGTTTCCATGTTTGTCTTTAAATCTTAAAGCACTTGTTCTGTTATGACAACAACATTACCACAGTAACTGTTGTCACTGACAGCCATAATTAATGTTGTTTGTTCGTTGTAAAGTAAATGTTGCTTACCCTTGTAGCATTTTTGTTTCCTCTTCTTGCTCTCTTCTTTTACTGCCACTGATGGCAACAATGTCTTGAGCATCAAAAAAAAAATTAAAAGAGCACAGCCAGTAATGTTGTTAGTGTAAGGGAATCTTAAAAACTATGGAAGACTGTGGATAAAAGTGTGTGTGTGAGTGTGAATCTAAGAAGAATATTTTCATAGTTTTACGGCAACACAAATGGGTGGATAAAATTGCCACTTAAGTGGCAACTAAATTTTTTAAGAAACTTTATTTATAGAAATGAAAACCAGGCCAAAAATGATACAAAAAAAAAGGCAACGTTATTACTAAACATATCCCTACAAATGAAGTATGGTTGTCATAACAATCTCTCCCTCCTCCTCCTGCCCCACAAAATGTATGTCAAAAAGTATTTCTGTGTGTGTCATAATTTATAAGAAATTAGAAAATTTCCAAAAGGTAATACAGTTTTCGTTATAAAGCAGTTACTAATTATACTATCAGATATAAATTTTCCCAATAATTAAACAATTTCATTTTAAAAGAATAGTTTTTTATACGATTACACTGACACACTTAAGTAAATAATTTTTATAAGATATCAAGGACTTATCATCCATCATAGAAAACAATGATCTTGCTTTTGCATATCCATGGTGATGTTGAAAGCTTAGAGCAAGAGGGAGTTGCATCTTTGTGGAAATCTAAGTTTGCTTGAGCACCCACCCAAACCAACTGTCAAGTCCTGATTAAACGATCTTGACAATCAGCAACTGGGCCTTGCACTAAATGCATGGAGCCCTAACTGACAATTCGTACACTAGGCTGAAAGTTTAATGAATTTGGGGATCCAACCGATAGCAAATAAAGATAACACTGTTAGACTATCGAGAGAATGCCACTTAATGACAGAATACTGAACAACCTAACGGAAGTATGTGAATTGCTATTTGTTAGGAGTATACCTACTCTAGCGTCGGCGTAGTCTAGTCGGTAGTGTGTTGTGTAAATGAATTAACAAAAAATATTTCTTAGGCGACTTCCTCTCAGCAGATTTCTGGCAAAAACTCTGCGAGTAAAAAATAAAAATATCCTTGAGCAGTTTCTCAAAAAAATCTGTCGTTTGGAGCCGACTTTAAACTGTAGGTCCCGCCATTCATATATAAAATTCACACACACATCATAAGTGGTGTGAGAAGCTAGGTTGTAGTCTTGGCTAAAGGATTATAATGACCAATAATATAATTATGTATGAGGTAATCTGTAATCTGGTGCCCCAGCCGTTTCTTGTGCTACTCTTAATAGTCGTCCCAGAAAATGTATTTTGCCTCTGTCGTCAGCATAACCTGCTCAACAGATAGTATTTGTGCTTCATGTTATTGAGATCCTTACTTTGAAAAATGAGGCTAAAAGTGTCATTTAATATCCAATATATCCACTGCAGTTGTATTATATTGTTACGAAAATAAAGAATCCGGTTACTGATGTTTTTGTAATGCAGTAAATAAACCTGTTTACAAATTATCGTACTTTTTGGTACAACAACAAACACCAGCATAAAAAGAATAGTAAACAAGTAAACAAAAATCCACAAATAACACTACAAGAATATATGTAAACAACGATTTTACATTTCGAGAAATCGAAGTCATAAACATTCGCCTTCAAGAACATTCATCAGACAGTTTACCCTGCCATATAAAAGGCAAGGCAAAGCAGGCGAGTCAGTTAGTGAAGTTCAGTGAGTCTTGTGTGAAGACGCGGTGTGTTTGAAGAGAGTAATCGCGGTTTGAAGATCTCCGTTACAAAGATCTGTCGAATAATTGCCTAGTAATTGTTATTGTTTATGCAAAAACGTAACAATATCATCTATTTCTTTTATGTCTTGGTCTACGATATCCTGATTTGATTGAAGCTGTTTGCCGTTGTTCACGCCTCTTTAGTTGCATTGCTCTGCAGTTGTGTTAGGTACAGTGCGTGGTTTTTGCCTTGTATCGTTTAAATTTAAAAGAATTTATTGTCACATGTTTTTATTATTTTGTTTTTTTTGTTATTAATTTATGAATGAATAAATATTTTAATTAAATATTTGCAATAACATTTATACGTTTGATATTTATTAATTGCAAATAATAATCTCCTAGTTTTGTTCTTTCTCTCTCTTGGTATGTTTGTTTGTAATAATTTTTGTTAATTAATGACAATGTTTGATAAGGCTTTTTAGGGTTTTTAAATACATTTTATTACCAGCACTACATACATATGTGTGCATAACTTCCCCCTTTTCCTGTTCCTAAGCCTATGGTGTGCATCAAGTGTTATATAATTATTGAATTATTTTTATTATTTAATAAACAAATGTTTTCTTTCTCCTCTCTCTCTCTCTCTCCACTTGTTCGTTTTTTTCTGTTCTCTGGAATATAAATAAATTGCCGTCCATTTGTTTATTAAATATCATAAATTGTAAATAATTGTGGTTTAAGTTAAAAAAAAGAAAGAACACAAAACAAGTGTAAAATATTATATATAAATATTATAAATAAATTTTATTTTATGAAACGTTTATTATTTGCTAACCACAACCAACCAGCGTCATCAGGTATGGCATTGAATGCAAATGAAAGAATTTGATTAAAGCTCTCCAAATGCCTGCATAGGCGCTCAGTGTTATTTTTAAATTTAATTTCAATTAACAGTAAACCTGGTATTGGATGCTCTTTTTAGGCTTAAAAAATTAATGAAAATAATGGGGACACAATTAATTTTTTAACCATAACAAAAGATTGTTAACTGTACCATTATTTATGGCACCCACTGTAAAATATATAAGACATGTGATTGTATTCTTATTGGTTGGTTGGTTAATTTATGTGTCTCTCCATGACGCACTAAATTAGTGCAGTTTGTCTGCCACACAGTCCATGGCCCCTCTAGATGTCTACTGTTGTATTTTACTTTGCCTTCAATAGCGTCAATTTGATTCCACGTGTTAGAATAAGAAGTTTTGTTGATTGGACTTTCCGGTTTAAGGTTTTCATAGAGGGAAAACGGAGTCGAATGTTCAGATCTACATTAGTAAGGACAAAAACCAGACATCTATTGTACTTTTTCAGGCTTCTTACGTCTGACTTTACTGAGCACTGTATGATGGCTGTTCATAGTCTAGTAGGTTGCCTTATTAGACGAGAGCTCTTAGTTCTAGTCGTACGAAGGTCGATATTAAACTGAAGGTTCCAGCACCCATGGATCAAGTTAACATACAAAACAAGGGTGGTGTGAGAAGCTAGGTTGGTGTCCTGACTAAAAGGTTGTAATGAGCATCCAAATGGCTGTGGGTGTTCTTGGAGATGTTTTAGATTGAGAAAGAAAAAGAATCAGTACAACAATTACTGTGTGAATGTTCATCTCAATTTAAAATTGAACTAAGGCAACTCGGTGCAGATCATTTTGGGGAGTGTGAATGCCAATAATTGTATCACTGTAGGGCATACGAATGAACTCACAAAATTTGTAAACCAACACTCCCTCTCTCTCTCTCTCTCACCTTTTATTTATTTATGTAATGGGTAAAATCACTTCTTTTTTGACTGTCCAAGTTTAAGCAGAGAATGTTGAATACCCTAGGAAGGGGTTACTTTAAGGGGGGCTTAAACTTTCTAAGGGCAGCCTATATACAGACGCTGATGAAGTTTATAATTGTGTTATGCTGGCTGAAAGGTGTGTGTTGAACGCAGCGCTACTGATCCTTCTCTTGCTATACTTCTTCTCTTCTTTCTAGCTCTATCCTGATACTAGGATGAACACAAAGGCTCCCATGATTCAAGGAAGCTTTTGTCTTTGCAACCTGCCTAACTAACGATGTAGTTGGGGTGAAAAAATATTGAAAATTTTTTTGGAGTTGCTATTATTTATAACAACACTGTAGATCAACATTACTAAGTACATATTTGATGGGGCAGGGGAGTACTCAGCTTATTGCCGAATGCAATAAAGTATTTTATTTTTATTTATTTAAACACAACAACTTGACCGTATTCAAATTATTTATTTCGTTGCTACTTTAAAAAAAAACGTCTGCAGGAAATGGAAATTAAGCATGAATTAAAGTTTTTTTTTAATTTTTTTCTGTTTAAATTTTATCAACAAAATTGAGTGCAATTTTAAAAGCTTTTCAATTACAGCAGTTGGGAATTTTATTTAAAACATTTTTTTTTAAACTTCATACGTACTGTTGTCGTTTGTTTTCGACATTCATTGCTGAAAAGTTGAAAAATAATTAACTTTTGTGTGTTGAAATTATTTTGTCAGTAAATATCTCTCTCACGCACATGCATGTGTACACATGTACACATGTACAGCAGCAAGCAAGCAAACACACACAAAAAAAAAAAGAGAAAGGAAAGAGAGAGTGTAAAAACACCAGACACTTGTACATGCATTTGAATAAATAAAAATGTACGTGTATAAGTGCCATTTATGGGAATTATTTCAATAGATTTTAAATTGTTATGGCCTTTGTTTTTTGTTTTTGTGTTTGTTGCTGAGAGCTACTATTTATTATTGCTTGTTGCTGTTAAAATAAAAACGAAGGGGTTGAGAGTGCCTATACGTATGTATTACATATTGGGGTAGAATTGTTGGTGGAGTTTTTTTTTTGTTTTGAACAAGAATGTAAACAACTTGCAAAAACGAAAAAAAGCCTTAACTATGCCTTAAGAGAAGGGTGGTTTTGTGTACCAATAAAACCCAATTTATTGCTCGTGCTCGGAGTGGGGGGGGGGGGGGGTTGTTAGAGAGCAAGTGTAAAAACAAGGGCGACATTTTTTTTTTGTGCTGAACAACATTGTGAGAATATTTCACAATTTTTATCAACCAATTGAGCACTTTTAATTACTCTACTGTGTAACCTCTCTACATAAAAAAGCGAGAGTTTTTATTTTTATAGAGATTTCCCCACTTATTTATAGTTGTTGTTGTTGTAGTTGTTATATCTTGTTTATTGGTACGATTCATTGTTGCTGTTATTTTGTTGTTCTTGTGCTGCATTTCATTTCATTGCATATGTTTTATAAACAGTGACTTATTGAGGGTTAAAAAAATGTTTTTCTCTTGCCATTGTTGATGTCGTTGTCGTGGTCGTATATGCCGTTACCATTACTGTTGCTATTGTTTATTTTCGCGGTGTTGTTGTTTGTGTTGTGTTTTCATTGTTTATAGATATTAACTATTGAACCATTAATAAAGAAAATTTCACAACAAAAAAAAAAGAAAATAAACGAAAACAAAATACCAGAAACGGGAAAAACTGAAATGAAATGAAATGAAAAATCCAAACAACATACTGTTTACCTGTAGAGGAATAATGTAACTACATATGTATGTATGTTGAAGTTGCTTTTGGCTTTTATTATTGTAATCCTTATGCATACATACACATACATACGTACATATACATTGACAAGAGCAACATTAATAATAAAGAGAGAGACATGCCTTAACCAAAAAAATATTTCCGATAACAGCCTTAGCAATAACAGAGGCGAACAATGGCAAAAACCTAGAAAAAAAAATAAAGAAAAATACCTTTACATTGTATAAATACACTCACGGTCATAACTTTTCAACAGGAATTTATTCGTTTTTCATTTTCTTTTTTGTATTTTTCCTTCAATTTTTTATGCAAATAATAAAACAAAAGCCTAGTACATATTTCTCTTTTAATAAAAAATAAAAATTGAATATAAAATTTAATTCAATAAATTTCAAAGTAAAAGAAATTTCCCCTTTAAAGGTAGCTGTTATTGGCAACATGACAAATATGCAGAAAAAGCAATAGAATTCAAATCTTTTCATCAATTTAGTTTGAAAATATTTTTTAAATTAAAACATTTACTTTTAAATTGTTTACCTTGTATTTATTATATGAAAACAAATTTAATTAAATTTTCTGCTTTTCTTTACTGCTCTTAATCAATGAATTACTTGGCATAAAAGACCTACAAATTAAATTTTAATTTTTGTTACTATTTATTAAAATGTATTTATTTTTTATTAAAAAAATTTAAAAGACTAAAAATGATTGAAAAAAATCCACTTTTTTGTGTCATCTTGTAATAGGATGTTGAATCAATAAGTCAATGAATTTTGTATTAAAACATATCAACCGATACTGACCGAAAATTCCAATATCCAGGCCATAGTTTTCTCGGAATCATATGCGAACAGTCAGACTCAACTGAAAACTGCACGAGCTTTGGCCCGTTTATATCCAAAGCTATACCCAGAATATGATGTCGCCGTGGTCTAGTAGGTAGTGTGTTGGCTTATTAGACGAAAGGCCCGAGTTCGAATCCCAGGCCAGACATCAAAACGAAAATATGAAAATTTGTCTTCGGCGACTTCCTCTCAGCAGATTTCTGGCAAAAACTCTGAGAGTAAAAATTGTCATGAAAAGCTTCTCCAAAAATCTGTCGTTCGGAGTCGACTTTAAACTGTAGGTCCCGCCACTCATGTATAAAATTAACGCACACAACATGAGTGGTGTTGAGAAGCTAGGCCGTAATCCTGACTGAAGGGTTGTAATGGCCAATTATGTATGTGTATACCCAGAAACCATTGCCTTCTTAGCCACAATTTTAGACAGTGATGTACATTAACACCCCGGGAACCATTGTCTTCTTAGCCACAATTTTAGACAGTGTTGTGCAGTAAAACCCCGGAACCATGCCACAACTCTAGACAATGATGTCCAAGAACACCCAGCGACCATTGTCTGCTCCAAGAACATTTGATTTGAATTGTAAATTATAAAGAAAAAGTCGACTAAATTCTTTACAACTATTTGCCAATTGTTGCCTGACAAACAACTTAAAATACTCTGGTCAAACACTGTTAGAAATCAGCTACTAGAAGAAATCAATGAATGCACCGCTTTAACTCATTCCAGAACTTGCCTCCTTTGGTAAATTCTTCCTCACGCTAGCGTCATGTTAGCATGAATGCTACTGACTGTTTCTTTACGCATAGAGACGCTAGCGTGAAGGATGAATCTACTAAATGAGGCAAGTTCTGGAATGAGTTAAATAGTTTGGCAACTCAATAAGTGTGTATGTAAGACAATTTACCAGCCAGGTTTACATGAACACATTGTTAGACAATAGTACGCCTATGTATCCACCTCCAAAGTTTTATGTGATTCCGGAGAAAAGCAGTTGCTGTGAAGTCGTTATGCTCAAGTGATCATGAAGCAGAACAATGAGTAGGGCCTGCGCCTTCTATAGGAGGATTCTCATATGAATGTAAGTAATCATCTCCATGGCTTTTAGAAGAACTTTAAGGAATTCAATATGGGAATACATACATAAGTACATATAGAATTGGTCATTACAAGCCTTCAGTCGGGGTTACGACTAAGGTTCTCACACACCACCTATGTTGTGTATGTTATATATTTACGTGTTATATACGAATGGTAGAACCTACAGTTGTAAAGTCGGCTCCGAACGGCAGAGTTTTAAGAACAATTTCTTGGCATTTTTATTTATACTCACAGAGTTCTTGTCAGAAGCCGTCGAAGAAATATTTCTTTTATTTCGTTTTATTGGAAACGTCAGACCTGCGGTTTGAAATGTGGTCTCACGTCTAGACTACGGCGACTATGGTGATGCTTCAATTACATTTAAATAATATAATATTTGAAGCGACGCTTCTTAAAGTGTTTAATTTTTCCAAAATTTTCAGCATATTTTTCAATGTGAATTGTTATGTACGAATTTTAAAAAATTTTTTTTTTTGTTGTTTTATTTAAACTTTTCTCATTAATTTTTTAAAATTTTTTTATTGCAATTTTCCGTGTTTATTTTAATAAGACCCACGAGTGGCCGCGATTGCAAAAACAAAGCCCGTAACAGAATTTTAAGAAGAGATAAAGTGATGGAGGTGGTGGTCCTGGTGACTTTTAACAGGAAATAAATTGTTCAAATTGATGACAACAACAATAATGATAATAAAGATGTTGTTGGTATTTGTTAATAATGTTCAGTGCGGCATTTGTTTATTTAATTAAAAAAGAAAACCAAGTTGTTTTCACCATTTTTGGTTTGTTTTGCAGAGGATTTGTCAAAATCCTGTAGGTTGTCATGGCAACAATGACGATGAAGCTGAGCATGATTATTTGTTGGCTATTTTGGTTACAATTTTAATGCCGATGTTCATGTACTTTTTTTTTTGTTAAGGATTTAAAATACCATCATGATGATGAGAATAATGACGATGATGATGGTAATGATAATGATGATTATGTTGTTAGTGATGGCTGTTTTATGACAATGTTTAATTACACGAATTTGGCTTTGTGCCAAAAGTTATGCCAGCAGCTGTTGTTGCTGTTTTTATTTTAGTCTCTTTCGTTTTTGTTTTTCTGCATAAATTCAACTGTTGTTGTACGTTGTCTCTTTTTTTTTTTTGGAGGATTTTTTCCCATGTATTTTCTGGTATTGCCATAACATCCTGCCTACCAGTATTGTTTTTATGACTTTTAGAGACTGTAACACCTCTTCAATCGTCCTCCTTGTTCTTCAGTCATTGCCGTCTTGTTCTGTTCGCCTGCCTTGTTAGCCTTTCAGCTGTCGTGTTCAAAAGGTCAATAGTCGCTCTTAAAACTATGCTGGTCTATGCCATGCTCGCTATTCGAGTGCAAAGGTGAATGTGTGTGTCTGTATATGTATGTATGTGTTCCTGTGAAAATATGCAGTTTTTGCAAAAATATTGTTTGTTTTTTTTTTTGAATATTTTTCTTTCGTGTTTTTGCTGCTGTTGTTGTCGTTAAGCTGATCCTCCTTAAACAAATGCAAATAATTGTATGACAAGCAATAAAACTACTCTTCGACAAGGGTAATAAATGTTCTTTGTTGGCTTACGTTCAAAATTTTCCCTCCAACATACCTATCTCCTGGCCGTTTGTTCGTTTGTCTGTCTGTCTATCCATTTAACAGCCATTAAACGTCTGTTTCTATTTGCACGTCTTTTGTTCCTTTATAATTTTTGTGGACGTTGTTTTATTGCAATTTGAGTGCGGTGTTGATTAAAAATGTTGTATAAATTTAATTTTTCAAAAGAATTTATTGTCTACTTTAAGGCATACTGTTTTATAGGATTTTAAAGCATAACATGCAGGCTTTTTGTTAGAATTATTATGAATATCTATAAAGATATCTATTGCTGCTGTGAGCAACATAGGTTTGCAATAATTGAGTTTCATATCATTCTATTCGCTGCAAATGGCTTCAGATCATTCCATGATTTATTCCATCCAATTGCTGCAGGTCAGTCGTATGTACAAAACATGACCAAATCATCTCCACTTTTGCCTCCGATTCTTGATTTCAATTAGGATCTGCCCGTTGTGTGCAAAGAGTTCAATACTGGTGATAGTGCGTTCCCCTCTGTATTCGTCGGAAACGGCAAATTCATGTCAAAAAAAAAGAAACGATCTCATGATTCTTCTTTTACGTAGAAACGAAGGTCAATAATCTCATCTTAAGAAACAACTTGCCAAACCATGTATGAAGCTTTGTGATGAGCTTTTTCAGTCGAGAAATCTGATCAAATGCATAATCGTGCCTTTTATTCATTTGCAAGTTACGAGCATGCTGCACCAAAAACTGTTTACATTTTTCAACACTATTTCTTATTGAAGTTGCGGTTATGCTTTACAGATAATATTTTATAACACATGTCGGAATTATGTTGTATATTCAACACATCTATTAGAATGTGTGTGTTCAATGTATTTTAAGCACAGTATGGCTAAAGGTGGCAATCCTTTTATACCAGAACCTGCTACAGCAAACAAAACTGCTGAAAGGAGACAATAAGTAAATTGGAGAGACGTATTGGGACCGCCTTATGTTTCTTAGGGAAATTAAGGAGAATAAATACTAAACATTGCTTGTAATAAATTTGTTATTTTGTCTTGAAGTATAATTTAATATTTTTTAAATGCATTTTCCCAAAGTAGAAAACAAATGGTCAAGTGTAATCAAATTTGTTGCAAATCATTTTCTTTTTCCATAAGCATTTTTTAAAGAGAAAAACTATACGTTTAAAGACAACAGAAAGAACAGCAAAAAAAAAAGAAAGAAATGAGAGAAAAAAGGGAGAATAAAATGTAAAATTGTTATACACAGCTACGACATACAGCACTTGGGTATGTAATGAAAGGACACCGAGCAACATCCTTATCACATTTGTGCCATATGTGGCTCATATAAAATGACAACATTTTTATTGATGTCCACTATTACATCATTCGGTAGCTAAAATAAAGGGAACAACAACAGCAACAAAAAAACTAAAAAAAAAAGGAGAACAACTTCAACAGCAGCATCAACAAGAATTGAAACAATATATGACAGTAACAACAACAATACCAATAACAAATACAAAAAGCAAAACCAAAGCAGTTGGTATTTACAACTCATGTTGCAGTTGCAACAACTCTTCACTGCAACAAATATCCACAATTGTTGTTCTCTCTATTGCTTCGTGTTCCATATTTTTAGCTTTTATACATGTGTGTGTATGCGTGTGTGTATTTGTATATGTTTTGTTGCCTTACTGTAACTAACATTGTGTGTGTGTGTGTCCGTCATCCGTGCAAACCAAGGACATTATTTAACTCTTAACATTTATTCTAGTAAATTGAGCTTCAAATGCATGAAATATTTTCGTTTCGTTTTCATTTTCTCGATTTTTATTTTCAATTCTTCTGCATTTTTTCCGTATTTTTGTTTGTTTTTTTCTTTCTTCTTGTTTTTAAACTGTAACAACCAATTGACTATTATTTTGTAATTTTATTGTTCAATGTTGCGTTTTGTGTGCGTATTTTGTTTCGATTGCTGTCATTGCAAATGTTTTTTTGAAGTTTTTTCTGCTCATGCTTTTTAGGACACAGTTGTCTGTGTTTGTGTATTTGTGTTACGTAAAGCCAATTGTTATAAATTGAACTCAGTGACTTAAAAAATTATTCGCAAGAAAACAAAAAATAAAAAAAATTACTGAATTCATTGCATTAGAAAAGGGTCTTTATATGTAATTTTTATTTAAAAAAAAAATTGTTAAAAATTGCTGTCAGAAGACATGAAAGAAAATATTGTTACGATTTTAACTTTTAAAAACTTTTATAATATGAGCTCGTAGATTGCAAATAAAATAAATCGGTGTTTAGTTTTAATTAATATTCTTTATTATTCGCACAATTCTGTGTGCCACTGTTCACAACTTGATGTAAACAACAACAATTGCTTTGTTTGTTATTCCTCTGTTTATACCCTTTGCATAAACAATAACAATCACTAAGCAATTATACGACAGATCTTTGTAACCGAGATCACAAAACGTCAACACACAAGACTAACTGAACCACAGTAACTCACTAGCCTGCATTGTCTTGCCTTTTATATGGCAACGTCAACAGCCTGATGAATGTTCTTGAAGGAAAATGTTAATGACTTCGCCTTCTCGAAATCTCTATAAATGTAAACATCATTGTTAACATTTATTATTGTAGTGTTGTTGGTGTATTTTTGTTATTTTTTTCCATTTTTTATGCTGCTGTTTGTTGTTATATGTTTGTTTACATGTTTTTCTTTGACTTGCCTTTTATTTGGCAACGTCAACAGTCTGATGAATGTTCTTGAAGGCAAATGTTCATGACTTCGCCTTCTCGAAATCTCTATACATGTAAACATCATTGTTAACATTTATTATTGTAGTGTTGTTGGTGTATTTTTGTTTACTTGTTTTCCATTTTTTATGCTGCTGTTCGTTGTTATATTTTTGTTTACCAATTTTTTATTCTGCTGTTTGTTGTTATATTAAGCCGTACGATAATTTGTAAACAGGTTTGTTTACTGCATTGTTTTGTTTTTGTAGCTTTTGTTTAAAATTTTAATGTCAAGCAATGTAAAAGTAAAACACCAGTATCTAGGTTCTTCCATTTTCGTAAAAATATATACATACATAAATGGTCATTACAACACTTTAGTCAGCATCACGACCTAGCTTCTCACACCACTTACTTTGTGTGTATTAATTTTGGATTTGAGTGGCGGCAGCTACAGTTTAAAGTCTACTTCGAAAGATATATTTCGGAAGCTTTTCAATGCAAATTTATTTACTCTTAGAATCCTTGGCAGAAATCTGCTGAGAGGAAGTCGCCGAAGAAATATTTTTATTTCATATTTTCGTTTTGATGTCTGACCGGGAATTTGAACCGTGGCCTTACGTCTAATAAACCAACACACTACCAACTAGACTATGGCGACTACTTAGTAACGATTACAACGTACTTTCTCGCACAACCTCAGTTCTGAATATTAATTGTATTCATGGATGACGGGACCTTCCATACTCCGAGCGATAGATTTCAGGAGCTTTTCATGGCAATTTTATTTACTCTCAGAGTTTTTGCCAGTAGACTGTAGAGAGGAATTCAAATCACGGGCTCTCGTCTAAAAAGCCAACAGCTACTAGACTACGGTGACTTCTGACTGAAATGAGTTTTAAATTTTTGCTTAATACGCGATATTTTCTATTTGAAATGTTTTGATTCTTCTGTTAGAAGGAAAATGTTTCAAAGATTTCTCCTTTTCTATAGGCTCTACCAAAACTGGGATACCTGCTGATAAGCCATTGTTTTGCTGCCTCTTATCTTACAAAGAGCATCGTTTAATTTTATGGTTTTTTAAAAATATTGCAACTTTTTTCCATTTTCAGTTTGTTATTCCAAAACATAATTGAAAATCATTGCCTGAACGGCCATTTAACTACACTGGTCTTGAGTTTATATTTACGAGCTGCAGCAGCCAAAAAAAAAAACCCAAAGTCATAATGAGCATAATTTCATTCAAATTGTGCTGCATAAAATATTTTCTTCTTCCTAACGTTTTCGTATTCGTATTATTTTTATTTCATTTTGGTTTTTATTTTTATTTGCCATTCAAAAGTAATTTGACTGGCCTTTTAAGCCAGTCGATTTAACCCTTTTTTTTGTAGAATATTCGACCCTGTTTTCTCGTCTTCTTGTAAAACCAGAGACACAGCAAGTAAGTAAGAGGAAAGGGAAGGGGTAGAGGCGCCTGGCATTGCAACAAATTGAAAATTACAAATTTAATAGTTTTTATGCCTGCAGGCGAATGCAATTTGCTGCTCCTTCAAAACTACTCGGAACGAAATTTATTGACATTTTCAACTTGAATGAGAGAATGTTTTTTTCAAACACGAACCAAACAAAACTGAGTTAAAATAGGAATTTTGAAAAAAGAAAAACGACGACGACCTAAAATAAAAATAAATAAAAATGAAATTAAAATATAACAAAACTATCCCCAAAGCGATACGGAAAGAGACAGAGAGCGAGTATTGCTGCTAAAGGCACTGTAAGTGTAGTTGTGTAGCGGCTATATTGCCTTACCCGAACCGGACCGGATGTTGTAAATATAAATATGACCATAGAGAAATTCATTTATATTTGTATTTGTGTTAGTATTTGTGTTTCTCTATTTATTTTTGGAAATGTAAAGTAATGCCTTTGGACATATGTATGTATGCCTATAGCTTCATTTATGTACATACATATCTACATATGTATGTATACATGTATGTGTGTATGTGTTTGTTTAGTAGATATTGTTATAAATGTCTGCAAAATTTTTTGTAAATTTAGAAACATGTATTCCCGAACGGCATAGGTTTTGTCCCCAAAGTGTCAAAGCAACAGCCAGCGAGAGCCAGACAGTCCGAAATAGCCAAAGGAAACGCATAAAACAACTGTGGCCACAAATATCATCTGATGTGGCCTAATGTTCTACAAAGACTTGGTAACAATTGTGTGAAACAGCACATAAAATTAAAAACGAAGTAAAAAACACAAGAAAAAACAACAGAAACATTAAAAAATAAAATAAAATGCACAAGACCATGCGATATAAACACCAAATATCAGGATACGAGGTTGATCCTTAAAGTAATTTGACAAAGTAAAGACAAAAAATTTTCGAAATATTTTCTTTATTTCCTACAATAATTTCCTCTCTTTTCTACTCAATATACTTTGGTTTTCATATCCTGTTTACCATCGAACACAGTCAAGCAAGTCTACATTATTCGTAAATCTTCCATAAGTTAGCATTGAAACTAGCAGAGGTGTATTGTAACAGATGGCATGAAATTGCCTGCCAAAACAACCAGAACTTCTTTTAAACAATATTCTCAAGTCAATCCTTTGCTTTTTTCTTTTTTCGTTGCCTTAAGTAAATTAGAATTACGTGAAGCATCTCCCCATCATCTTTCCCGGGGTTCCAAATTCATTAATCAAGTGCTACCACTCCTAATGTACTATAGCAAGTTTTATAATTATAGGATTGCCATCTCAACTTGTCTGAAATATGGTTGTTGTATTGGATATGGTGGTAACGAGATTTGCTCAATGCAATCTTTCTTATTAAATCGAGGTGTCTGATATCCATTCTTAAATGTTTAATTTGGGGGACTTCTTCAGCCCTGAAGGATGCACTCTTTTGCTATCATTGTGTTAATTTAGGATATTTTGCTAATACATCTCTGTAATGCATGCGTTACGTTTTTACCTCTTAAAAATGTTTAAAATACGAGCTCCTAGATTGCAAATAAAATCAAAATAAATTTGTTTTCAGTTTTAATTAAAATTCTTTATTGTTCGCACAATTGTGTGTGCCATTGTTCACAACTTTGTGTAAACAACAACAATTGCTTTGTTTTTTATTACTCTTTGCACTCTTTTGCATAAACAATAACACTTACTAGTCAATTGTTCGACAGATCTTTGTAACGGAGGTCTTCAACCCACGATTACTCTCTTCAGACACACAGCGTCTTCACACAAGATGAACTGAACCTTTACTTACTCCGTGCCCAGCTTTTTCTTGCCTTTTATATGGCAATGTAAACAGTCTGATGAATGTTCTTGAAGACGAATGTTAGTGGCTTCGCCTTATAGACATCTCTATAAATGTAAACATCGTTGTTTACATTTATTATTGTTGTGCTGTTTGTGTATTTTGTTTTCATTTATTCTTGTAGTATTGTTTGTGTATTTTGTTTTGATTTCTGACCTAAGGTTTGAACCATGACTTGTGGACTAATTACGGTGCAACTCTCGTATATAACAGCAAATACTTAAATAATAGACTGGCTTAACAAATATTAGGGGTGATCACATCAAAAAACTTTTACTTTTATGAACATTTATGGTATGTTTTGGGCATTTGTTTGACTCTTAATGGACTGCAAATAATAATAATTGAGGGAACATACATACAAGCTGTTTCTATTTATTTTTTATTTCTTGGTTTTAATATTGTTGCTGTTGTTATTCTATTTCCTTTATTGGTTTTCCTTAAAGCCAACCTCAAATAAACGTGCCTAAAGGCAAAATGAATAACTGGCACGTCTCTGCTTCATATTTTTTTTTATTTTTTTTTTTTGGTGGTGGGGTCAGTGATATTTTTCATAGATTTTTGATTGTTTTTGTTGTTGCAGTTGCTGTTGCTATTAGAAATAAATAAAGTATTGCAATACAAACAAAACACATGTTTATGTATGACCAATTTATTAAATTTGTTTTCTGATGTTGTTGTTGTCATTTATTTTTGGAATATTTTTATTGTTATTTTTGCAGTTACAGTTAACAAATCCATGAAAACTTTTTTTCGGTATTTTTAGTATAGTTTTCTGAACGGGGGGTTTTAGGTTTCTTGTTCCCCTTGTTAGCTTTTGTTAGGGCAAAATAGGACAGTTTTTTTCTGTGTTAATTGTTGAAATATTTTTAACATTTTCCCAAGTGCTTACAGATATGAGAGAAAAAAATTTATTTTCATTCATTTTTTATTTTCTGGAAAAACCATTTCAAATGGCTTTGATAACAATGTTTAGCTTTTTGCATTATTTTTTTTTTGTCGAAATCTCGATTTATTTGTTGTTGTTTATGATAAGCGATAAGAGTAGTTTCTCTAAAATATTTCTAAAAATATTGAATTTAAAATTTAAAACTAAATTTTTTTCCTATGCATTCATTTAATTCTTCTACAAATATTGTTTAAATTTAATTATTTATAATTCTCAATTACTGTTTAACACATAATCTAATTATTGAAATTAAATTATTCTAACAATTCTGTTAAATATCGATTGATTACAACAACAAATTTTCTAAATTACTACAAACATTAAATAAAATTTATTAAAATTTGTCTGACATTTTTGTATTACACAGACTTTTGAAAATGCTAACTTTATGAAGCATTTAATAAAAACCACCTAAAATTATGCAACAACAATTTAAAATCCATAAAGTATACCACACTACAATGAATTTTTCCATTAGAAATTAAACATTTGCAATCTAAAAGAGCACAGCACATTAGTAATTGTTTGGGCGCCCAAAAGTATGTTTCATTATTTTGAAATACATTTTATATAACGGGAAAATGTTAATGGTACGTTGCTATACATGGTCACACGACAAAATATCAGCATCACGGCCATCATCTCCACCAACACTATTGCAGCCCATGGTAAAATATGTGTTTAGTAAAGAATTACAAATACACACAATAACAACAACGATATTAATTCTCCATATTACATAAGATATTCGTGGGATAGATGCCGTTCCAGCAAATTTCCTTTCCTTGTTTTCCTGTAAGGGCAAGCATCTTTATCTTTATAATTCGTTCCCATTCCTATCCTTGTATTGACTCAGTTTCGTTAATCAATTTTCTCTTTTTAAGTTTAAGATTGATTTATTGTAATGGATTCTAGGATGACAGGGTTGTCATGTGCTGCAGTAAAAATAACGGTCTCTTCTCTTAGGTTGTTGTATTGGATGTGCCCTGTCAGATTTGGATTCATTGTCTTCTTCCAGTCGCCGTGGTCTAGTAGGTAGTGTGTTGGCTTATTAGACGAAAGGCCCGAGTTCGAATCCCAGGTCAGACATCAAAACGAAAATATGAATATATTTCTTCGGCGACTTCCTCTCAGCAGATTTCTGGCAAAAACTCTGAGAGTAAAAATTGCCATGAAAAGCTTCTCAAAAAATCTGTCGTTCGGAGTCGACTTTAAGCTGTAGGTCCCGCCACTCATGCATAAAATTAACGCACACAACATTAGTGGTGTTGAGAAGCTAGGCCGTAATCCTGACTGAAGGGTTGTAATGGCCAATTATGTATGTATGTATGTCTTCTTCCAGACTAGTAGCCGTAGACGACTGCCTCTCAGTAGATTTCGGACAAAACCTCTGCGAGTAAATAGAAAATTGCCATGAAAAGTTTCTTAAAAATCTGTCGTTCGGAGTCGACTTTAAACTGTAGGTGCAGCCTACATAAATAAAAATCATAAATAAAAATTAACACACAACTTGAGTGGTATGAAAAACTAAGTTGTAATCCTGGCAGAAGGGTTGTAATTACCAATTACCAATTATGTAGAAGAGGTAGTCAAGTGCCTCAGCTTTTGAGGTGATGGTAGAATATCTCAAAATCTATTTAATTGTCTCTCGTCTAATAGGCTAGCACACCGTCTCCTAACCTTCAGTGGTTCAGTAAATATCCCGCTGACGGTTAGTCCTGTATAGAGCTTTAATAATGTTTCCTATCAATACCAGATTCTGCTGCATCCGTAAGTCAGAAAAAACAACTTCTGCTACAGTCTGGTCTTATTTTCAAAGCAATACTTATGTAGGTTTTATTTGTGGATATCATCTACCCCCTTATACTTTGTTTTCTCTTCTATGAGAACAGAAAAAAAATGGTAATTGCTGGTAAGTAGGCATCCTTCCCATTGTTCGTAACTACTGGGTTGTATGATTGTGTAATTGTTGTAATATTAGTGAATGGCATTGGCACAAAGTAATAGTAGAACATTTCTCAATAGCACAGAGAGGTAGAGGAAGCGGGCGAGAGAGTGCACTAGATATTGTGGAGGAAGATTAGTGTGAACAACAATTTAGGCGTTACGCTTATCGTAAAACCAGTCAGCCTTATGACAACTATAGACCTTGTAAAGTCACCGAGCAAAATAGGCAGTCAACAAAAGCGAGAGAGACGCAAAGACGGCAGAGAATGTTGATTGCAGGGGAGGAGGAAATTTAGAAATTGTTGTAGAATAGACAAGAAATTACTGGCGGAACAACAGAAGCACAACAAAATTATTATTGAGAGTGTATTATTGTTGATGGTTGCTATTTCCTTTAGTGCAGATAATGTTGTTGTTGTTGTTTTAGTTCAGTTCTATTCACGAATTCAAAATAATTTTTCTTTATATTCTTCCCTCTCTCCCCCCATACCCATAGCCAACCAAATTTATTTGCTCATATTTTAGAGGAGAATTTTGTATGTGAAGAACATTAGCAACAACGGCATTAGCAGCAGCAGCAGCAAACTACAGTGGGCCTAACATTATACTCATTATGTTGTACCTAAGTGCGGTTGTGTGTGTGTTTGTATATATTTTTAAAGTGTTCTTTTTTTTGTGGCTTAGTGGGTCATAAAGCAAAACAAACGGACGGGTATTGTATTACAAATGAAAAACCGCAACCTGTAACATTTAAATGACGAAGAAGAAGAAGAAAACCGAAATTTTGAAATATTTTAAACCGTTTTAAGACATAAACCTGGCTGTCGGTGGTCGTTGTTGTTGCTTTTGTTGTTTTCTACCGTAATTAGGGGCAAAACTAAATGAAATACTTGTTAAAGGCTCTTAAGAAAGCATTTCATGTCTAATGGAATTTTAATTTCTTGCTTTCTAAGACTAAAACTATGGCCCAGATATGGCGGCTAAAATGTGAATTTTTGTCTGCGGCATGTAGTCATTTCATGAGGAATTTTATGATGTCTGCGGTATTAAAATAGTTGTGGGTACAATGAGGTTGCACAATATATTGTAATGAATTTCTTTTTTAAATATTTTCAGAGCAATTGAAGCCGGCGTAGGCTAGCAGTTAGTGTGCTGGCTTATTAGACGTGAGGCAACGGTTCAAACACCCAAAACGAAAGAAGAAAAAGTATTTCTTCGGTGACTTACTCTCAGAAGAGTTCAGGTAAAAACTCTGAGAGTAAATAACAAATTGCCATGAAAAATTTTCACAAAAATCTGTAGTTCGGCGTCGACTTTAAACTGTAGCTGCCACCACTTATGTATAAAATGAGCACACACAACAAGGGTGGTATAAGAAGCTAGGTCGTAATCCTGACTGAAGAGACCCTTTGTATTTCGGGCCACGATTCGAGCGCTTGGCTGTCAGCACAAGGAGAATCAAGAAGAAATATTTTTTCATATTTCGTTTTAATGTCTGACATGGGGTTTGACCCTAACTTCAAGTCTAATATGCTACTACCTAATAGACTACGGCGACTTCTTCTTCCGTGCAGCACAGCTCTTTAATCCTTGCTGCTTTCTAACCGTGGTTAGACTGAAGCAAAACTTTTGCCAAATCTACCAAATTGATTAATTGCGGTAACCAAAGTGCTGCTTGTCCAAACGTAATATAATTCAACACCTTGTTCACTGTGCTGAATTTTTTTATTTGAATTTTAGGAGCCTTGTATAGCCTTTATTGCTTTTGTTGTTAGTGACATAACAGCTGATGATTGTGTTTCCTATTATTCTGCTGCTACCTCGGCATTCGGAAGTCGCCGTGGTCTAGTAGGTAGTGTGTTGGCTTATTAGACGAAAGGCCCGAGTTCGAATCCCAGGCGAGACATAAAAACAAAATACAAAAAGTATTTCTTCGGCGACTTCCTCTCAGCAGATTTCTGGCAAAAACTCTGAGAGTAAAAATTGCCATGAAAAGATTCTCGAAAAATCTGTCGTTCGGAGTCGACTTTAAACTGTAGGTCCCGCCACTCATGTATAAAATTAACGCACACAACATGAGTGGTGTTGAGAAGCTAGGCCGTAATCCTGACTAAAGGGTTGTAATGGCCAATTATGTGTGTATGTACCTCGCCGTTCCTATATTTTTGTGCTTTTTAGCAAATTTTTACCACATTCCAACACTGAACTGTGGAGGGTATAATGAGTATAATTTTCACTTTGGCTTGGTCTGACCAATAAGTTCTTCCCTTTAATTTTAAGTTCGCAAATAAACTGAGTAGGCACTGCATGTCAGATTAAATTACAGGACAGACTATTAATTTCCTTGTATTTTTTTAAACTTATTTTCTCCTGCTCTCCCTTTGTAGAGCCTAATGAACAGGTATTTTGGGTTTATTTTGTTGTTATAGGACGATTATTCAAAACTTTTATAAAATGAAAGAGTTTTTTGAAAACCTGATAATGATTTTATGGTGGAAGGGTAAAGGATAACTTATGAGAGGAATAAAACTGTAATAATTTGTTGGAAATATGACACACACACCGCTATGTTGCAAAGGCAGTCATACAACATATTGTTTTGCAACTGAATAGTTTACAGGTTTACAGTTGCAACTGTAAACTATACGGCGATGATGATGCTGATGGTTAAGATACAAATGTTTTTAACAAATTTCACAACAAAACACCACAAACATTTCAAAAATTTGCCACTGAATTTATATGTTCAAATATTAAAAGCGGAAAACTATGAGTGTGTGTGGCATAAGGGGTTACCAACTACAGACTACAATAAATCTTTATGCAGCCAGCCAGCCAGTTATTCATTCATTCCTTCATTCATTCATACATTCGTTCATTTATTCATTACGTTAAAATGCCCTTTGACTAGGTTGCTGCTGTTGTTGTTTTGGCAGCACAAAAATTGTGAAAAATATTTACAAAAAGAAAAACACGGGAAAAAACTTTCACTTTGTCATTTCGAGTGTGCAAATATTACAGAAGGTATTAAAACTAAAAAAAAAAATAAAAATTCTGAAATGCAAAATAATAATAAAAAAACATAAAAAAGAATTAAAAAACAAATAGAATTGAAAACAGAGATCCTGTACGTATGTATGTACATCCAACAACTGTTTTTGGCTTTGGTTCTGTGAAATTTTCCATTTTCAATGTTTTACATGAATTTGTTCAGCATGAACATGTGCTGCTGCTTTTAGCAAAAATTTCTAGAGTAGAAAAACTGTATGTATGTATGTATGTATGTATATATGTATTTATGCAATGGTTTGTTCACTGATTAAAAGTAATGTTTTAAAAACATTCAAACTTAATGTAGAAAATTCATTAAAATGAATTGTGAATTCTGAAAAATATAAATTTGTGTTCAGGTACTTAAAAGTACTTTTCACGCTGACTGCCACAAGCAAGTTGCATTGAATGTGGCACACATCTATTAACAAATGAAATTTTTGTCTAATCAGTTTAATGTTAAGACACACATAAGCAGTACACAGAGTTTTGCAAACGCAGTGATTTTTTAAATCTGTTTACCATACTCTACATGACTAAATTTAAGGACATTTGCAACAGCTCTTCACCAATTTTTTCCTTCAAATATTTTAAGTAACTTTGAAACAGTGTAGAATTTAAAATCAAATGAAATAAATTGACATTCATTTAAAGGATCATCTAGGCTAACCTTGCTGAAATACAAGGGTATATGTGTAGATAGCCAGGCTAGTCGCCTTTACACCAATTTATTATAACTAGGTTAGGTTGAAAATGAAGAAACTAATTGAACACCTTTTTTTATACTAAAACCAATACACCAATAAGATTTCCTTACTTTATTTAATTGACCATTGACAACACTATTAACGTACTTTGGCCTGCTTTAACACATTCTTCCAGGCGCCTCAGCTACTTAAGCGCCTTCTCCAATTGGTGAAAACTATCGATTATAGGGCTTGCTCGTTCTAGTACCTCTAATGCAAACAAGGTCGTCCTCTTCGCCGACTTCCGCAGATCCACGCATCAAATACCCATCGCGCCGAGGAATCGGCCGCCATTCGAACGACATGGTCGAGTGAGCGCAGCTGCTATGTATATATCAATACCCTGCACAACCTCCATGTCGTTGAGGAGTTCACATACCTTACCTTGGATCGGATGCGGAAATCATCGCGCCAAAACAAGAAACATTTTTATTTATTTGAATTTCTCTTACCCTATAAAGATGTAAATATATGTGCCACTTTAGATTGTTTATTTGTAAGCATTTAAACACATATTTCAGACACAGTGGAGCACAAGAAAGTGTATGTACATTGAACGCCAAAAGAAATTGTACACTAAGAACGAAATTCTAACAATCATCATACTCAACTTTTGCCCGAAATATAAAAATAACGGTAATTTATTAATGCATATTTTTTTAAAGTACACTTTCTTTTAATGCTCACTGTATTTGAAGTATCCTTCTTCTGCAAATACAATGAATATTTTTTCATCAAATTTGTTTGCTTTTCATTTTTTTTCTGCTTTAACTATCACATGGATGTTGCATTTTTCTGGTTAGCTGGGGTTAAGAACGTTTTTCATTGTTAAAATCGAGGAGCAGAAGAAAATTCCAAAATAACTGGTGTAAAGGAAATTTGCTTGATTTGTTAAATGGATTGTTTGTTGTTGTTGTATTTTTTGTTGTGTTAGTAAAAATTTTGCTGAAGAATCATGCAAATTAAAGTGATTTTTGCTAGGAGTCCCTTTACCCGCTGAGTTTTTTGCTTATTTAAGCTTTAAAAATTAACCAAAATTAGCTTCTATTTGTTGAGAAAATATTGAAAATTTTATTTGGGAAACATAATAACAATTTATAGCATGAAAACGTATTTAAATTGTTTAATTTGTATTCATTTCGACTTCTAAAAACTACCAAAAAAAACTAACAAAAAAAAATGTATCCAACTTTGTAGAATATTCCATTGTATTCATATGTACCGTACATATGTAAGCATACATTTGTTTTAATACTTCATATGCTTCAGTTGTTTGTAATTTAATCCATTCCCCCCTTGTTTTCAAATGTAATTTTTAAGGTTTCATATTATTTTACCCTCCACAGTATTTTTTTCTGTAACTCGATTAACAAAAAAAAAAAAAAAATTCCTTTAGCAAACAAAGTTTCCATTGAAATTTATTAATTAACCAAAGGGGGTTGAACGAAAAACAAAACCTAACAACAACAACAGCAACAACAAATTTATAGTTGTTATTAAATAATTTTGCAACATTTTGAATTTTCGACATGTGCGAGTACTTAGTGAATAATGGCACCATCATCCAATAACTCAGTTTCCTTAATAAGGTATCCTTTAAAGAAAAATTCTGTTTCAGTTGAGAAATTTTTAATTACGTAAGCAAGAGGAATGCCATGAAAGTTTATTTTGTTTAAAAGCTTAACCATCGGGCATGATGTTGCGTATATGCAACATTGAGTTTATGAGGGTCTAAGTACCGCTAATTTAAATATTTTTTTTGAACCTTTCGCGAAAATATAGCCTCTTGTGTTGTTTAAGCTTACAGCTAATTGCTTGGTAGTCAGTTGTGCACCTGTTCAGTTAGTAGCTATTTTCCCGAGAACGAAATTGACAAATGAATTTTGCAGAAAAACGTTGTTTTGAAAAAGTGTCAAAAACATTAATATGTATAATTAATTCAGCCTAAAACCAATATCAACAAATGAATAATGAGAGGTTAGAGCGACATTTAAAAAAAAACCCGGCATGAAAATATTATTTAGTTTGTCTGTAATAATTTTGTAAATGTGTTGTTGCGTATATGCAACATTGGTCTATTGTGGTAATTTTCGAAAAATAAAAACTTATTTTTATATGCACATTCTAGTGTACTGGTGACAAATTCGAGTTTAGCAAACAGCTACCGAGCTTTTGAACACAAGCCAAACTACAGTTGTCGCAAAAAAGAGAGGTCGTCCATCATCACTCCTTTTGACAATGAATTCAGGAACTTCATCACCTTCTCCATCGACTCTGTTATCATCAGCTCCATCATCACAAGCTCCTTCTCCGGGTTCTGAATCAAACCCCCTATAAAAGAGCATATCTTGCATAGCCTTCAAAATCCCTACGATATGATAGTTATAGTCATTGGCCGGAATGGGGAACAAGGGGCAGATGCAAACTATATAACACTGGGTTTCCAAGCTGTAAATGCAGCAAATGTGGCTCATTAAGCCCAACGTAAGACTGGTATCTTCGAAGTCGCCATAGCTCAGGAGGTAGTGTGTTCACTTATTAGACGTAAAGCCCGGTTCAAACCCCAGGTCAGATATCAAAACGAAAAAAAAAAAATATTTCTTCATCGACTTCCTCTCTGCAGACTTATGGCAAAAACTCTGAGAGTAAATAAACCTGCCATGAAAAAGTTTCTCAAAAATCAGTCGTTTGGAGTCGACGTTAAACTGTAGGTCCCGCTACTCACGTATACAATTAAGGCACACAACATGAGTGGTGTGAAAAGGTAGGCCGTAATCCTGACTGAAGTGTTGTAATGGCCAATTATGTGTGTATGTAAATGCAGAAAATGCAATGTGCACTTGTGTTCAAAAAATTGTTTTGTATCCTACCATACATAAATTGAAAGAAAGTGCATTTGAAAAAAAACTTGTATTTAAATTTATAACACCACTGCCCAATTTTGCGTATATGCAACATCCTGTAGCTCTTGAACCAGGACACCTAGGACATTGAAATTTTTGTCAGTTGACTTTGAGGTCAACTCTACCTTATATGTATGTCTACTAAAAAAAATTTTAGCTAAGCCTATTTTAATTCGGGCATGAGATGGTTAAGTGGTGTTGCATATAAATGATGCAGGTTTACGTACCCTAGTTCTATTCATAATTCATAATGGGTGGGTGGGTGTTTCAAATTAGGCATGTTTTTTATACATAATAATAGGTCAATAATGTCGAAAAACAGAAATTTTATTCAAGAGCCTCTGCATGAAAATATGAACTACTTGAGCGTGGAGTTAATATGTATTCGATTTAAAAAATAATATTTTTTGTTGTTTCTAAATATATTTTCTAGATTTTGTTTTCTTTAAAATGAATATTACATGGTTCATATGCATGTACAACTTATTTATGATGAAATATTTTCATATTATCCTGCAAAAACACAACGAAAACCGAACAGAATTGCAGTTTTCATACGAATTTATTGTTTAAAAAATTTACAATAATTTCAACAACATTTGTTAGTTAATAAACATGACCCATTTAATGTATGTTACACACACACACATACATACATATGTACATACATACATAAGCAGATATTCATAGTAATTGTATACGCATTCTAGCAATTGCTTACACATATACAAAGGTTTTACAATAAGTACGGGTGTTAACTTAAAAACAGAGAGAGAGAAGGAGAGAGTGTGTGAGAGAGAGAGAGTGGGAGAGTGTAAGTGAGAGCGAAATTATAAATAAAATGAAATGTTAAGCATTTTCGTAAGTCATGTGCAAATATATGAATATGTTAATGAGCAAGCAAGCATATGGTTTTTAATTTAATTTGTATTAAATTATCATAATAAAAATAAACAAAATGCGTACAAACAATACAGATATGTAAGTATATACTCGTACATACATACGCATGATATGTATATATGTGTGTATGCACTTAAGTTGTATGTATACTGTAACCCATATGCATAACGGGTGATTTGTTTGTTGATTGAAAATTGTTATTTAGTCGAGCAGGTTATTTTTGGTTCCAGGAATAGGGCAACAACAGGGTTGTCAAGTTTGGCAAAAAAAAAACAGTCAGAGAAGCGGTGTGCCACAGATGTCACTGCTTATCACCAGTGCACATCCTTTCATTCCGACTAAGGCATTATTTGTTAAATGTACCAAATCAGAGATCTGCAATGGCGGCGGTAAGTCTCAATACAGTTAAGTCCTAACACAGCTTGGAAAACAAAAAAAAAGTACTCATTAGCAAAAAAACAGATCAGCAAGCAGAGCGGCCCTATGCTCCCTAGAGGAGTAAGAGGAACATATATAAGCAGAGCAAAGACACAACCTTCTAGTAAGTATTTTAGTGTTCGGATGCGAATCATACTTATTTTGTGCTTCGTGTATATGTTGAGTTATGGAGAGTCGAAATCAATAACATCATACGTGTTGTATGAGTATGAATATTATGAGTACTTCAAACTTTGAATATAAATAGAGGTTCCATGATATTAAAAAAAGTATGAATGCGTATATGTATCAGAAATTATGAGTATGATTCGATTATACTCATCTTTTTGAATACTCATTGCTGATCTTCTCAGATCGTAAAAAGATCAGATAATAAAAATATTTCATTTGGTTTTGTTGATTTTTATTGTTTTTCCTTTTTTTTAATTTTTCAAAACTCAAATTGTTTAAGAAATCACCCGTTCACTTACATACATGTACAGACATACATGTATTCAAGAAAAAAAAAATGTAAAAAAAATTTTAAAACAAAATAAAAAAACAAAAAAAAAGCGAAATAAAATTTTTATTAACATAACGCACGTCTTATAATGGCCAACAAAAGATGCTTACATACGCATACATATACATATATCTACATGTATTTGTATATAAAGGCTCAGTAAAGTAAACCTTTTGCTCATATACATAGGAGAACAAAGAGCATAGCAGTGTTGCGAAATTTTATTAAATTACGAGGATAATTTTATTAACACTTTAAACAGTGGGAGTACAATCGTCTTAATCTACATACATACATATGTGGAAGAGGCAAGCGGAAATGATAAAAATTAAATATTTACAGCTAAAAAAAAAACAAACGAAACAGAATGGAAAATAAAAGAAAACCAAAGAAAAAAGAATGAATAAAGAAAAGAGTGCCTTAAAAAACAAATATTTTTTTTTAAATTTTTTTCGTCGCTCATATTTGTTTTAAAAGCATTTTCTTGAAGCCACATTAAAAAATAACAAAAACAAAGAATAAAACAAATAAAAAAACAACAACATTTGAATTTATTTCAGTTAATTTAAATGTTCTCTGAGACATGCTCACATAAAAAAGCAAAAATTAAGTGTGAGCTTGACAAAGGCCATGGGCTGGAGGAGACTCAATTTGAGGAGGAGTAATTAGAAATGCAGCAGATGCTGTCATAAAGGATTGTTGATGTTGATGTCTCACACAGGATAAAAGAATAATAGAATGTGTTTTGAATGTTAAAATTATTATTGTTTACCGTTTCCCCTCTCCTCAATACAACAAAAAAAAAAAAATGATTGAAATTAGGCAAACCTTGAAGACTGCAGTAAAAAGGGCGACTTTAAATTCTGATGCCAATATTTGCGCTGAGAACGTGATTTTAATGCCAATTGCTAAAGAAACGCAATGCAATAATTTGGGGGAATGTTTTTGATGAGATTTTTGTAACATATTTGGGGAATTTTCTCTTATTTGTTGTTATTGTAGTAGGCGAAAATATGCGATCACATCCAAGCTTAGTTAGCAAAGTCAATTTGTTTATGTTGCAATTAAAAATGAAGGGAAATACATGGTTTTTAGGCCATGAAACTGCAAAATATTGGAAATTTCAGTTGTATTTCTTGGAATCCTTCATCAAATCTGTCAGGAAAATTAACTGTTTAGAGACCAATAGGGCTTAGAGAGCTTGTAAGGCAAGCACTCTACCTATAGACAAGAAATTGATAGACAACGGCGTTCAAACCATTCATCACATTTTTGCTATACTCGACAACAGTTGATTCTGTAAAGCTCGTTGAATGAGTAGCAGCTTAGCAGTGATTATGCCAAGGGTGTAAACAGAGGGATACCAAAGAAAAGCAATTGTTGTTGTTTACATCAAGTTGTTAACAGTGGCACACAGAATTGTACGAATAATAAAGAATTTTAATGAAAACTAAATACAAATTTATTTTCATTTTTATTTGTAATCTACGAGCTTATATTTTAAACGTTGCCTTTCAGGACCCTGAATCGAGTCATGAATGGAATGAATTTCTGTCACCTTTTTCCTTTTTTAATTTCGAATATATTCCCAAAAAAACATTAAAATAATTACAAGACGTTCTCTGCATAATTCTTTTAATTATTTTGAGTTTAATTGCCAAGACCTTTGTAATTAATTCACGTAAGAATTTTTGTGTCATTTAAACGACTCTTAAAGGAAATTTAAGAAATGTTTTTCAAATACACATACACGAATGGAATTTAAATATATTTGATTAGTAAATGGATTTTCTAAATTCTAAATTGTTGTTGCTGCAGTTGCAGTTGCATTTACTTTACTGGCTTGTGGTTGACTGGCTGGCAACTTCTTTTTATATTCAGTTTTTAATCAAATTTAATGGCATATTCAACAATGCATATATTTATGTATGCATGTAGTGGTGAATATATAGAATCAAATCTAATCAAATACTATTTATTTGCCTCGTATGCATGTATGTACATATGTCTGTATTTGTAATGCAATTATTATTAATTCAATAGAATTTGTGGCTTGTTAATAACATAGTAAATGTTGGCTGATTAATCAATTATGAAACCAACTTTACCTAGTATATTTATGCTATGTGCTGCTGCAACAAAAAAAATTTCATTAGGAATTTAAACAATTCATTAAACATTCACGATAATGATTTGAATTGCAATTAAAATTTAAATTTTTAAATTCATATTTAAATTGTTTTCCAAATATATAAATAGTTTTCCTTAATTAGCTTCAAATCCAGAAATAATTCCAAAAAGAGTATTCAAAAACTAAATCAGTGCCACAAAGCGTATGATTGATATTATTAGGAATTCATTAGCATAACTCATACGACAGCAGGGCAATGATTTCATATTTACTTTGAAATGAAATTCCTTTTAATGAACTTATTAAAATGAAATTAAATTCTACTCGAGTCTTGACAAAATATCCAATCGCACAAGAAGAAGCAGAAGAAATATTGCCTGCTGCAATTAATTACGGTTGCGCTAGTATTTGTTGTTTTTAGCAGCCTCACAAGGCTTAAATAAAATATTTCTTAGAATAATTCATGAAAAGCATACAATTTTGTATATGTTTTAATGAATATTTAAGTTAAGTTATGCAATCGATTTAAAAGTATTGCCATCATTATGTTCAAATTAAGATTCGCGTGTACATTTCATTACAACTCTAAGGCCAATCAGCATGAGAATCAAGATTTTCCCCAATTGTAAGCGGCTTATACAGAAATCATTACTAGCCTTTCATTCTCTTGCTTACATACACTTAACGAACAACCCACTTAAATAATAATTTAGAAAGTGTTATAAGCCTATACTTTCACTTGCTCTATTTCCGTTTTATATTCTCTCTCTCTCTCTGCCTCTCTTTTATTTGTCTTTGGCTCTGTGTCTCTGGTCTTCCATTCAATTTGTTTATTTAAACTGAAATATATTGATTGTTTACTAAACCAAAAGTTCTCTTCAGCACAACAACAACAACAACAATTTCCAGAGAATGATTTTAAATTGAAAAGTTTTGTAATTTCTCTCCTTCACCAGTGATTATGTACACAAAAGTAATTTAAAATTATGAAAGATTTACCATTAAATATTGAGGTTTCATTAATGAATTGCTTAGGGAAAGTAAAATTCATTACAAGGATTACTTAGACACGTGCTAAAGTAACTAGTACATCTCAATGACCATTTGAAAGTTTAAGGAGGTACATAAATAGGCGTTCAAGTTTGTATGAGATTTTAGATTAGAATAGGTTACTGCTTACTTTACTTATTTAATTGGTCATTACACTTCTTCAGTCAGGATTACAACCTAGCTTCTTACACACTCCAGTTATTCATATGGATACGTTTTTACATTTAAAACGTTTAAAATATGAGCTCGTAGATAGCAAATAAAATAAAGAAATAAATTTGTATTTAGTTTTAATTAGAATTCTTTATTATTCATACAATTATGTAAGCCACTGTTCACAACTTGATGTAAACAACAACAATTGCTTTTCTTTGTTGCATAAACAACAGTAATTACTAAGCAATTATGCGACACATCTTCAAACCACGATTACTGTCTTCAAACGCTCCGCGTCTTCTCACAAGACTGACTGAACTGCACTAGCTCAATCACCTGCTTTGCCTTGCCTTTTATATGGCAGGATAAACAGTCTGAGGAATGTTCTTGAAGGCGAATGTTCGTGGTTTCGCCTTCTCGAAGTCTCTATAAATGTAAACATTGTTGTTTACATTTATTATTGTTGTTTGTGTATTTTGTTTACATTTATTCTTACAGTGTCTGTTGTTGTATTTTTGTTTACTTATTTATCATTTTTTATGCAGGAGTTTGTTGTTGTATTTTTGTTTACTTGTTGACCATTTTGTTTATACTAGTGTTTGAAGATTAGGGGAATGGTTGAGAAATTACGTGCCTTAAGTGACTCATACAAATTTCTTACAAGTGAAAAGCATTCTTAGCCATTTGGCCTGAGTTGCTTTTAGAAAAAACTATTCCAAGTCATATTAATCATTAGATAATGAGTAAAGCAATCAAAATCTGGTCAAAGAAGTTATCATTTCAGATAAAATATTGACGATGAACCATTCGTTCTCATTTACATAAGCCAACTAAGGTGGAAACTAAAGCATTTATTTCAACTTTGGCTAGGATTTTAAATGCCAAAAAGTATTTCTTGTTTTTGTTTGTTGGAATTAACGTTTTAACATTGAAAAATATTCAAATAAAGTGAAAAACTCCATCAACAGTTGAAATGTTGAACAGAAAAACTCTTTTTTTTTTTTTTTTTTTTTGGAAGGCAATAATAAATTACAGCAGTTTGATTTGGTGAAAATAAATAAATATTTGCACTATTTGTTGTTGTAAATATTTATTTGTTTTCTAGTTTTTCTCTTTTTGCAACAGAACAGCTAAATAAGGTTTTAATTTATTTAATGATATGCTTACATAGGGCAAAAGGATCAAATTTCCTCCATGCCTGTAACAAATTATTTCAGAGAGAAAAAACTGATTATTTTTATTGATAATTTATTGATTTTACTGCACAACACTATTTCAATTAAACTTTTTAATTGAGCTTCAAATATTTAAATTTAATTTCTAAAATGGTTTCATTAAATATAGATTTCTTGGAAGTCCGTAGTTTCCATAGTTTTTATTGTTCACTCATCAATATTTTCAATGGCGTTTCAGTTACGCTTCACAAAATGCTGTTGCTCTTCTTATTTGATTTGATTATCATTAGAGGGAGAGAGAGAAAGAGAGAAAGAGAGAGAATTAATAAAAATAATACCGTATTGTTTAACGGTATTTTGTCCTTTTTTTTCTGTTTGTTTTTGTTTGCTTTGCATTACGATTACGATGTGATACCTTTTGTTTTATCGGATAATTTAAGGACTTATCTCATCACACACTCACACTCACTATCATCACCACTACAGTGCGTAACTAAAGCAATATTGAAAATCTTCTTACAATTGAAAATAAGGGAAGCGAAAATAAACAAAAAAAAAATTCTTTCACGTCACACATGATAACATCTGAAATGAGGGTGAACTTAAAGCAGAGGCGTATACCCGTATACTCCGTATTCATACGCATTTAATAAAATAAAATGAAATTTTCAAGTAAATTTATGGCTTAAAAACGGTTCTTAACAAAAAAAAAATTCCATTCATTAATGTGTAACTCTGTGTTAGTGTGTTATTTAAACTGTGTTACTTGAGCACAAATTAAATGTTAAGCAACAATAACGGTGTATGTGACATGTTAAAACATAACATACATACATGTGCGAGGGTAATGCCTAATTTAGGGGAAATTTTTCTTTAATTTTCTAAGCCATCTCGCGTGTACTTTTAGTTCGATATGCTTCGATCAGGGATACTCAAAAGATTCAGTCAGTTGGTTGAGATGGTCATCCACTCAAAGAATTTGGAATAGACAGACTTAGGCCAATTAGAACTGATTAGGATATCACAACTATCCACTTTCCTTCAGTCTCGAAGTTTTTGATGAAGCGTCTTAGGTTCTCAGTGATCATTTCTGCACGGACAATCAAATCGTCTATATTGTAGACACTAAGATATGTTTTTTCCGCCAACATAGTACTGGGCATGTACCAAATAATTGAAGAACAATTTCATTATCCTCCTCATCTCTATAGCTCTTCCATGCCTGACATGTTAATTAGGTCTACAGTTACCTCAAATATTACTATGTCGGCTGTTTCATTGCACTGCTCTAAGGCCACTTGCAGTTCGTTACGTTAGAACACAGTAGTCAGTCAGACATTAGATGATAGGCTTGAAAATATGATTGACTACAGCATCGATAAGTTAATTGTTGCAACTGCACCATGCCGATATTGCTTCAGATCTGTTATAACACAGGACGTTTTCATGTACTATTGTTGTACTCGATTAATTTCAGTTTTATTGACAGGATTAATCATATCTGCTGTGACATCTCTGTTAAGGAGGATTGAATACCATATATCGGAAGACCACAATCAGGCTCTATAAAATTTCTTTTACGATGAACACATATTCGTCTTGAATACTGCACACATGCCTTAATATTAAATGAAGAGAAAGGCACATCAGTCATATGATCAGTCACCATGATTGATAGCTTCGAATCTGAATTTAATTGCGTAGCTGTGATCAATTTCTTCTATGTTTAGATTGATTAGTTTTGTTAGCTCTCAGACTCTCTAAGATTTCTTTTACGATAAATACATATACGTTTTCAATTGCACCTATGGACCTCAGTATTAAGCGAAGAGAAAGGAGCATCAATCATATGATCAATCACTATGATTGATAGCCTTGGGGTCTGAATTTAATTGCACAGCTGTGATCAATTCCTTCTACGTTCAGATTGTTTAGTTTCGATGGCTAACAAAACAAAAATAAACGATAACCTAACACTTTATCTTCTTAATAGGCATCGATATGTTAGTTTGGTTATTATTCTGGCCACCCTCGTATACATATTTGATCTGTATCCTTCTCTCTCTATTATTCTTTGTCTTTGTCGTTGTCATTTACTGTGTTATTTTCGTTTACCTTAGTGATGCTGATGTTGTTGCTGTGGCTGTTTTATCTCGATTCTCTTTTTAGTTTCATTTGTTGTTCTTTTCTTCTTAAGTGGGTGAGAAAATGAGAAGCTTAAGTTTAATCAATTGGAATAAGTTGGTCCAGACGAACCACCACCAACAACACCACCACCATTATTAATAAAGAAAAAACCTGCACATAAAAAGATACATACAATGAAAGGGGAGAAGAAGGGAATGGAAGGACGAACAGAGCAGATTCATTAGCAGTGAAATTATATTGTGGTTGTCATTGTAAAAGACAAATAAAAAACCTTCTATTGGCCTGTATTTCACAGTTTGTTTTGCTATTCTGTTATCTTTGTGAAAAGATTAAAACATTGAATAAATAATGGAATCATTAAACTGTCTACACCATTTCCAAGAGAATGAAAAGAGGGAGTTGGGGTAAAGAAAGTTGCAATTTTTAATGCGTAATTGTTAAGTTTCTAACAAAACTCATTAAATTTGTACACAATAAATGTCTGGGTTATGTTTTTCACAATAACAAAAAAAAAAAAACAAGCAAAATAAAAATGAAAAGATTGGGAATCTCATTAAATCTTATTTAAATTATATCAACAGTTGTGGGCCTTTTAATAATAAATTATAATTTTTTATAAACTTTTACTTGATCTTTTACAATATAATTCAGGTTCTGTTTGGTAAACATTAAAAAGTTTTAACAAAAAAAAAAAAAATTTTTAAATTTTCAAGTGATTCCAACTGTTACCACAAAAACTTATAAATTCTCAACACACTCAGCCACTTATTCGACTCGTAAGCCTAAGAAAGTGTGTGTGTTTTTAGTTTCCGAAGCCCATAAAAAAAAAGAATTTGTTTTTCCATTTTAAATACTGTTACACGACTGATGTGGGTCGTTCGTTGTCTGTATTGCCTTCGAATACTATGGAAATTTTCTTTTTTTTTGTTCAGGTTTTTTGAAAAACCTATTTAAACATGGCCAGCCAGTCAACCTATAAAAATATAAGCGAATGAAGTATGTGTATGGGTGTGTATCTGTGTTTGTCTGTAAGAGAGTAAAATTCTAAAATCAAAACAAATATTTTTACAACAATATTGTGTTTAGATAAAGATTTTTAACTGTAAACTGCACATACAACCAACAACATCAACACCAACACTAACAACGACACCAAACACATGTATCAACAACAGCACAATGATGATGAGCACATACAAATAAATAAATAAACTGGGAGAAGAGAGAAAAAGTGGGTCTTTTAACCAACAACTACAACAACAACAGCAACAACAAGAAAAGCAACTGGTATTGTTTATACGTATTCAATTTGGTTTCATGTTTTTGGTGTTGGTGTGTGAGTAAGTGCTTTAAAAAAAAGTCCCTACAGTGCTGTACAGTGATCAATGTGATGCAAAATTAGGCGACTAAAGGTGATCTTGAGGCTTCGTTGAACTGATCAAAATATTGTTTTTATGCGAATACCAAGTGTCTCTTCAATTTTATCCGTGTTGTGAGCATTTACAGGAATATCTTCCTGCAGAGGTCTTCCCTGTCACTTAGAATGCAAAGAGTTTCAAAACTAGTGTCCACAAAGGCTACACATTCTTACCACCTTCTTATAACATATTTTCCTAGTCCCAAACAATGCAATGCATGAGTAGGAGCCATCCCCTGAGAATTTTTAATACAAAACAAAGGCTCATCGGCCTTGGACACAGGACTTTTTCAGGAACTGCAGAAATGAGGAGAAGAACAATACAATTCTGCGCGTACAAAAAGTTCATCTTGGTGTCTACTGCGTGGACAATTAAAGCGAACTAATAATGACAGACATTGGTAGCCTTAGCCGCTTCAATAGAAGCTCTAAATGCTAAAGAGATTAGGCGAAATGTTAAACTATGGAAGCCTTCTGAGGCCTAAGTGCGTCTATCCAAACCCTACCTACTTCCCTACCTACCTCCCTACCTATCTAACCATGTAAGATTTTACTGTCCTAGTTCTTGCAGTATAGTACGATCCCAGATGTTTTCCAGTGTACTCTGGTATTTTTCACAGCCTTGAGGTCCCAAGCTGGTGTCATTCTTGTAATACTATCGCAACCAAATACTCACGGAAAGTACGAATCAAAGACGAGTCAGGGAGATGCTTTTCCTTAGCACTGCACCCTAAATATCGTGATGGAAAGCATGATCAGCAGAGTAGAACAGTCAAAAGGCCAATCACCTTATTAACTTGATTAACGAAACTGAATTAAAGCCAAATAAGAACCCCAAACAGGACAAGTACCCACGCCAACATGATCCTTGGCATCACCTAACTTTGAACACTCAAGAGTTCGTTTATTTTTCTTTTATTTTCACTTCAAAAATCACTGTGTGCCTGTGTATGTGGCAAAGAAAAGAGAAGAAAAATGCTGTGCAATGAGTACTTTACTGATGTGTTTGTATTTTTGCAACTGAGCTTGTGTATGTATATGTGAGTTAATGTTTACAAAATACGAAAAAAAAAAATTCCGAGAGAAAAAGAGAAAGCAAGAGGAAGAGCATAAGTAAACAAAACTAAATACCTTTAAGATGTGTATGTATGTATTTTTTATTGTGTGCATACGTCAATGTATAGATGTGTTTATGTGTCTGTGTATTTTAGTGTTTACAGGATGTATTTATTTTGTGTTTAGATATATGGGTGTGTGAGTATGAAATTTTTGTTCATCATGTTTACATAATACTTGATGACTTTGTTCATTATTAATGTAAAATGGATTTTTAATAGCACAAAAGCAACAAGAAAAAAACAGAGTAAGCTACAGTAGAAACTCGATTGTTGTTTGAAATGAAAGACAGGATTGATGGCATATTTTAAGATTTTGTTGCAAGTTGTAATGGGTTTCAGTAGAGACTGTCCATATTTTTCCTGCCAAGCTCAACTCGAATAGAGCATGTTCAGTGCAGTTGGGGGAATTATTACAGGATACTGCATTCTGAGTACTCATAGAACTCATTCTTGTAATGGAACTGGGAAAAGAGGGATACATGGTATTACTTATGGCTGTATGCATCAATACTCTTTCTACCGTGCCACCCCAAGCAAGTATTCGTCGAACAAAAGAAAATGTTGCACTTAAAAAAAAATGTTGCATGTATTGAAATGAACATTTTTAAATGTTGCCAGTACCCAGAACGTAAGGCGTGAATACTCTTCTATCCTACAACCTCAAGAACTGTATACTCAATTCAAGTTGCCTTCAAACAAACGAAATTTTTGCATTGAAGTGAACATTTTTTGAATGTTGCCAGTATTCAGGGCGTAATGACGAAATATTTACTTCCGTAAGAATTGAGAAGAGCACACCTAGTGAGAACGTTGAAGACTAAATAAAGTAAAAGCTGTGTCTGGAGAGGAATAAAGCTGCAGGTTAGCAATTTGTGTAATTGTATTGCGCTATTAAAAGCCTCTTTGCTAGTTTCCTTCCACTGTTAACTGGAACCGGGAAAAATCCGTAATTTTTTCTTCTTGGAATTTACTAGACTTTATTCGAAGAGCGGAAAAATAGTTATTTGAACAAGGACTTCAATATGTTCCTTGCTTTGTGGATACATACATAACACACGTACATAATTGTGGATTACAACGCTTCAGTCAGGATTACGGCCTAGCTTCTCACACCACTTACATATGTTGTGTGTGTTAATTTTATACAGGAGAAACTTTTGATGTCAATATTTATTTGCTACCAGAGTTTTTGCCAGAAATCTGATGAGAATGAAGTCGCCGAAGAAGTATTTTTTCATTTTTCGTTTTGTTTGTTGAAGATGTCTGACCTAGAGTTTGAACAGTAGTCCCACGACTAATAAGCCAACATACTACTTATTAGACTACGGGGACTTTGTGGATACAAATGGTAGAATAATATCGGTGGATTAGTGTGGTTTAGAGGTTATCAACTCGTAATCATTCGGTTTATCATTTGTGACCGCTGCAGTATACAAATGATCTTTTAGATGAGAATAATTCAATGCGTAGATTAAACTTAACATTGTATTCACAATAACAGTGACTATTTCTGTTTAAGTTTCTTCATTCTCATTAAAATTAAATTAAAATGTTACAGTACGGCATAAAATTTGGTACACCTGTTTTACTGTGTTTAACATATCACAAGAATTTTAAACTTTTTTGTGTTATTTTTAAATGAACAATCATCATTTGATGTTTGCATATGTAAATGAAGGAAAGTTTTTTCGATTTCGATTTTATTTTTCGATTTTAACAGCCAATTAATTATACACGGCATTAAATGAAACTGTAACGCATTTAATAGATAAAATGCAACAGAGAGATGAAGGACGGACGAACATACATACAGATCCATGCTTAATATGCAATAAATCATGTTGGTTTGTTGTTGTTTTTGTAACCCATTTCATGTAATATTAACAACAATCGACATTTATTTCTGCACATTTAACTGTGAGACCATGTCAGATTGTCATGTTACTTGTTTTTGTGTCAAAAAAAAATTGAATAATCGAAGCAGCGGGTAGTTGGTTGGTGGAGGCTTGTATTCGCTTGAAAAAAAAACAACAATAAAAATCCATTTAAGCTCATTTAATCATTCACAAAATAGGTTTCATTTGTTATAATTCTTTTTTTCTTTTTTTTTTAAATAATACAAATAATGAGAAATTACAACAAATTAAATACAACTGAAAATTGCAACAATAAGTTTCACTTGCAACAGAGAAAAAAAAATGAAAAAATCTTTCGCGGTTGGTTTGTTGCACCTGAAATGTACAACATGCGTGTGGTTTTGGTTTACATCAACGTGATCTTTTATGTTTTTTTTGTTTCTTCCAATGATTTAAATAATTTACATTAAAAACAGCACAGAATAAAGCAATAAAGAAGACAACGTTTAATTATTTGTGCTTTTGCTTAACATTACTGTGGCATTGTGGGTGCATAGTTTACTTAAATGGGCCACCAATAATTAATGCCACTGCAAGAGAAATTCAATTTAATTAACATTTTCGGGGTGGTTGTGTGGCCATATTTAACGATATTGTTACTGGTGTTATGCTTTTACATTGCTTAATATTAAAATTCATAAATAAAAGTTACAAAAACAAAACAATGCAATAAACAAATGTGTTTACAAATTATCGTACTGCTTAATATAGGGTGTTTTTTATAGAGGTATAGAACTTTAAGTTGCAATAAAACAACGATGGATTATTCGATTGACATGAATTTTATTTATCCGAAAGATAATCTTGTGACATTACATTTTAAATATGATTTCTGGCATATGACCGTCACGGCTGGCGCGGATGTAGTCCAATCTGGAGGTCCAATTTTCGACGACTTTCCCAACATTTGTGGCCGTATATCGGCAATAACACGGCGAATGTTGTCTTCCAAATGGTCAAGCGTTTGTGGTTTTACCGCATAGACCAATGACTTTACATAGCCCCACAGAAAGTAGTCTAGCGGTGTTAAATCACAAGATCTTGGAGGCCAATTCACAGGTCCAAAACGTGAAATTAGGCGGTCACCAAACGTGTCTTTCAATAAATCGAAATAAAATTGCACTATTTGCAAGCGTTGTTCAGGCGTGAATCTATTCATGATGAACCAAACTGAGAATAAATCACTTGGCAGCTGTTAAATCGGTCGCCATCTTGAAAAGTAATGCCAACTTAAAGTTCTATACCTCTATAAAAACACCCTTTATAACAAAAACCACCAGCATAAAAAATGGTAAACAAGTAAAAACAAAAAAACAAAAATATACCAACAACACTAAAATAATAACAACGATGTTTACGTTACGATGTTTACATTTATAGAGATTTGGAGAAGGCGAAGTCATGAACCTTCGACTTCAAGAACATTAATTAGACTGTTTACGTTGACATTTAAAAGGCAAGACAAAGCAGGCAACGGAATTAATAACGGTTCAGTTAGTCTTGTGTGAAGACGCCGTGTGTTTGAAGAGAGTAATCGTGGTTTGAAGATCTCCGTTACAAAGATCAGTCGAATAATTGTCTAGTAATTGTTATTGTTTATGCAAAAGGATATAAACAGAGGAATAACAAAGAAAAGCAATTGTTGTTGTTTCCATCAAGTTGTGAACAGTGGCACACAGAATTTTGCGAGTAATAAAGAATTTTAATTAAAACTAAGCTCATATTTTAAACGTTTCTAAAAGGTAAGAACATAACAATATTCCTATTGTTGTAGTGAGACAGATTAGGTATTGTCAACCTGTTTTATAACATTTTTTCAAGCAGAGAGGTACTCGTATTATTTTTAGATACTATTGGACTTGTATAGGTAAGAAGAGGACTAATTCTTAAAAGTTATTTAAACGCTTGGCATTATATCTCACCATCCATCCATCAATTACTTCTGCAACAGCTGCAGGTCCGACGAGTAAGAAGACACCATCTTAAGCTACATTTATTCTGGAGTAAGATTGTTGTCCTTTAGAAATTGCTTGATCCCTGGATTTGGGACATTAATTGTATCATCACAAGAACAGTATTGCCTTTAACTCATGTTCTTGTTATTTAACATGCAGTTGGGTGTCATAAAATTGTACTTCGAGCGTCAGATCTTATTTGAAATGTCATCAAATGTTATTTAAAAAAAAAAACAAAGGCTCACTTTCAAACTGAAATTGAAAAGAAGCTTGTCACGTTGTAAACGTTGTTGTTGTTGTTGCTAATTAACTTGACACATGAACTCGTGCCTGAAATATGCATTTGAAACATTAATTTTCAAATGAATTGTTCTGAGTTTTTTTTCAGTTATTTTTGCATGTGTGCGAGTGTGTGTTTGAACTCCGGTTTGCGTGTCATATTAATTATACAACAAAATCTACTTTTTTTATTACCCCGGTAATGCTACTCCATATTTATTTTTCCTGCTGTTTTAATTTTTTTGTGTGCTTTTTATGAACATTTAACAATAAATGACAAACTGGGTAAACCACAAATCCATGCATAAACCTCTTATTATTAAATATTATACAATTTTCTTTTTTCTTTTTCGTTTCTATTTTATGTACAGTGCAGGAGGAAATAATAAGGACGAAAAATCAGCAATGAGTATTCAAAAAGATGAGTAGAATCGTATCATTAAGCATTTATACTTATTTTGATATCATGGAACCTCTAAACATATTCAAAGTTTGAAGTACTCATCATATTCATACTCATACAACACGTGTGATGTTATTGATTTCGACTCTCCATAACTCAACGTATACACGAAACACAAAATAAGTATGATTCACGTACGAACACTAAAATACTCACTAAATGGTTGTGTGTTTGCTCTGATTGCTGCTCTGCCCTTTTTTGCTTATATGTCTCGAATCATTTATAAGAAGTATTTTTCTAAAGTTATGAATCTAAATGTGTAGGCTTATGAATCAAACATATTTCAAATGGTATGAATTTGATGTCGAGGTTGTACGCATACTCATTGCAACCTAGACTTATAAATCAACGTTGTAGTCAGTATGAATGAATCAGAGTACATAGTTAAATTTCAATATTGTTGACACACTTATATTCAAAATTTCATGAGTGCTTATGAGTAGCATAAAAACAATTAATTGCTGATCTCTGATTCACAAATAATCCAAATCATATTCAAGGTATGGTAGTAAACCTATTATTTCAAGCAATACTGTATATATGATAATTGTTTCCCCGTATTACAATTGTTGTTGCACAATAAAAAAAAGATATTTAAGTGCTAACCATAATAAATTGTTGTAATATATTGTTTAAACAGTGACCGAGCCGTGTGCCATTTTGCATTTCAATCAATTTAACTTGAACAATCCAACATAAAATAGCCTGCATTGTGACGTTCAACCATTAGTTACTAGTGAAGTGAGCAGCACATTGTTTACATTCGTTATTTTGCCGAACAAGAACAAGTTTTTAAGTTAAATAAGGTGAATAATTTTTATTAAAATTTTTTTATTATTTGTGTTGCTGGTCAAGCACTTAGCAACCAGTCCACGCATTTCATTTTTATTACTTTGTGAACATTTATTATGACATTCACTAATTCATTTCAATTCAATTTAATCTAATCGCATCGCATTTAATTTAATTTGTATCTGTTGATTGCTTTCTCTCTCGTTTTAACAACTTTTGTACAAGAATCAAGGAGGCCCCTGGGTTGTATTTTAAAATGTAAAAGAAAAAAAAACATTTTTGGGCCTTTTTCTTGTCTTTTGTTGTATAAAGGTGAAGTAAACAACAAAAATAGAAAGAAAGTTTAAAAGAAAACCTTCTTAAAAATGTCTTAATAATGTTGTTTTTCTTTTTGTTGTTGTTGTTGTCTGTCTGTCCCTTTTTTTTAATGAAAATTAGTTTAAATAAATCTCCACTCGTTTGCCGTTTTATCTTCTTGTGCTTCTGATTTCTTCTTTCCTTTCACGCCACGTTCTTTTTTGATTTAAGATATCTAGTCTAGGGCTTGGGGTATGAGGCGTGAGTCCATGTAAAATGGTGAGAAAATAAAACTTTTTAGATTTAGATTTTGTTGTAGTTTTTCTTGCCGTTTCTTCTTTCCTCATTCAATTTTTTTTTCTTCTACTTCGCTTTGTTGATAAGAAAACAGCTGTAAAATAATTTTGCGCTAATGAGTTTGTTATGCCTGACAAGTTATGAGACGTACATACATGCATACATACATACATACCGTCCATCAGGATCCAAATGTTTTATGGTCATGCTTTTAGTTTCTTTTCCTTTTTATCCTCTGTTCATTTCCTTGGATTTTTTTTCTTTATTTTGTTTTGCTTTTAAGCCCCATAACAGAATTATTTGAAAACCGTCGCATGCCTTTTTCCCATTCATTTTAAATGCAAATACATTAAAAGCGTGTGCTTTTGTTTCTCTTTCTCTCTCTTTTCTGTCTTTCCTTTTTTTCTTCTCCCAGCATATAATTTCGTTGCTGTTGTTATAAAATTTCATCTCAAGGGGTGTTGAGTTGAGTTCGTTAATGTTACTTAGTGGTGGTGGGGGGGAGTGTGGGGCTATTTATTAGTTTCTTGAGTATTTAGGCTAATTAGTTTATATTATGGCTGTATTTCTCCGTTTATTTTTTCGTCGTTTCTCATGCTAAATTGAGAATTTTTTTAAACGTTAAATGGCCTCGCCATTTAGACAACAGGAATAAATTTATGCCACCATACGGAGGAAAACAAAAAAATTCGGTTTCTTCAATTCGTTCCTAAAAGAAAGACCTAGGGCCTCTTTATTTCATTCTATGTCTAGTTTACTCCCGCTTTTTCTGCTTCTAGTGCCTTATAGATTCCAATGTGATACCTTCTGGTGGCCTCCGGCTTTACACATACACACATACTTTATGGGATATTACAACCCATTAATAAGATTTATGGCTTACTCCCCACGCTACCAATGTTCGTCAACTACGGGGCTGGATCTACAAGGCTTAACGTCGAATGCGTACGACTGATATGAGAAGGTTTTTGATGAGAATTTTATTTTAATTTCAAACCTTTTATGAGAACGCTGTTGGGAAGTAGTTTTTGATGGCAATTTGATTCTCTTTCAGAGCTTTTGTTGGAACGCTGTTGAAAAGAAATATCTTTTTCATATTTCCTTAAGATATCGTAGCTCAGATTGAACTTCCCAGCCATAATTTCAATTTACGTAGCTAAAACACTTGTGTATATTTAGGCATAAGTGCACTCCCAGTGTTCGTTATATTCCCTGTGCTTGTTAACGCTAGGGAAGCATGGGCGAACTCCGCCGCAAAAGCTGATGCCGTAACAGTGCTTGAGAGTTAAGTCGTCCTTATGATCTTCGAATATCCGGGGATCTTCGTAATGCATTACCAATTCCTTATCAATTTCTCTCTTAAACTTTGGTAGGTGCTTTCTTTGGTCGCCTAGATTTTCAGCAATTCAGCCTTCTTTACAGCATGAAGACCGAAAATTTCTTCCCAAGATCTTAAGTCCTTTGCGAGTTGACTATGTTTTCCAAATGTGAACTAACCATGAGCTTTATAAACTTTTCAACGATATGATCTTGGCTCGGTTAAGTAACATGTAACAGCTTCGAACGAAAGAAGGTACTCCAGTACAGTGCAGACAGTGCTTGATGTGGAAGTCAGCAGACGTCGACTTATAGGTTTACCTTGCTAATCAGCATCACATTGAATATGATGAGTTCTATCTTTACAGCATCTGTCTTAACTTGTGTGAGATTTTCAGGGATTTTGGAGTAGCTATTGCTGAGAGCGTATGACAAACAACTGGTCAAACAACCGCCTATCATTACATATTATTTCTCTCATAAATATTTCTCACGATATCCAGCACAGCGTTAGGAAGTAATAAAGATAAGATGTAAGATGCGCTGACCAACTTCTTCCCTAGTTTGGTGGAACTTGGTGAGTTTTTGTGAGCTTTTGCTATCAAAGCTACCACTCTAGCCTATCTACCTAAACCCCTATTTCGATGAGATCCTTGGTACTTATAGAACTTTCAGATGGAATAAGTCAGTTTACGTTACTATATTATTCAGAGACTCTGCTATTATTTTCCTTTGTAAACGTTTATGAGTCTAGTACATATTTTTATTAGCTGCGTAGATCAAAGATTCGATGACATTTTTGAAGGCCAAGTAAAAGACCAATTAGAGGTTGTCTGTACCGTCTATACATGACTTTTTGGCTTTCAAATTGTTTGTTTACAACAGAATTTAATAGCAATGGAGTGAGGCGTGGTATTTACTTATTTAAAAAATTTTGCTGAAGGCCTTGGAAAATAAATTTTGAATTTGTTTGTTTCTTTTGTTTTTTTTTGTTTCTATTTTCTTTAATCTCTATGTCAGCATTTATTAAGTTTGTAATAATAAATCCTTACTTGTCGTTTTACAATAATTTCGTTTTAATGAAATTCCTTTTTTTGGTCTTTTTTTTTTGATATACTTAAAGTATTTATTTTAAGGAGAATAAAGAAGAATTTTGTTGTTCTCCTTGAAAATAATTTCATTCGAATATTCAATTCAATTTAATTTCTTTTCGTTTCGTTTCGTTTCTTTTATTTTATGTTTGTTGTTCATTAAAGTGAAATTCTTTGTTTATGGTCTTGATGATTAGAAACTTTATGAATGCGAAAGCATAACAAAATGTATGTATTTATGTACGAGTATGTATGTATGTATGTATGTATGTATGTATGTATGTATAAATGTATGTATGTATAAAATAAATATAATAAATATTGTATGTGTAATGCTGGTCTATTTGTTTTGTTTTTCATTTTTATTTTACGATTTGATAATAATTTCTTTTTTCTTCTTAAACAATTCAACATTAAATAAGGCTGTAATGGATTCATGCATTCATTCATTCGGTTATAAAATAAACAAACAAAAAAAAATATCAAAAGAAGAAAAAAAGGTGTGAAGCCTCATAAAAATTTCAAAATGTCATCATTTGCAAAATGTAATCATCGTTTTAAGCACACACACACAGATACAATGTTATTATACCGTTATGTACTTTATATTATAAAATAATGTTTATTTCCGGTTGCATGTACATATGTGTGCGTGCATACATGTGTATGTTGCTAAAGGACATTTTATGTTATTATTATGATTTGTATTATTTATGTGTTTGTATGTGTATTTGTTTATTTTATTTATTTAATGCAATTTGCCAAATAAAAATATACCATTAAAGGCATATGTATGTGTACGAATTTTTTCATGGTATTTTTTCCTGTTTTTTTCTTTTAATTCTTTAATACCCAACAAACAATTTCCATGATAAAATCATTCAAGTGCAACATTAAAGCAAAATTTCGCTTTCTATTCCAATAACCAGACTTTCAATTGCCATCAGTACAAATCAAAGTCAACTTAAAAAAATTTTAAACAACAATTTTAAAGGACTATCCCAAAATACGTCAACCTTCTCTTCCTCTGACTTTCTTTGCAAGAACCTGGAGTTGTTTTGAATTCTTTAATAAAGTTTATTTTGTAATGCAGAGAGCTCTAGGACGATAGCAGTTCCATCGGTCGTTGTCCAAAAACAAGTCCACTAATCGAACGTTTTCAAATGGTAATAATGTGGACCGTACGGGTATCCAATTTGATACCAATAGAAAAGAAACCAGGTACATCAGGTTAAGTTATTTGTTTTCTAGAAATAGTGAGTGGAATTTGCTTACAACAAAGTATGAGTAACATCGTGGGAACATTTCAACTCAATAAAGAAAATATAGATGTGTCAATTTGTAAGCATACACATGGGAGCAAAAAAGCAGTCAAAACAGTGGGTTGGTAGAATTGCGACGCATGTTGACGGATGTTGACGCTTGCTGACGGATCTTGACGCATGTTGACGTTAAAGCATAATTCGCGTAGACACAATCGTTAACATAGCCACACAAACAAATCTAACGACTAAGAGACGCACGACGTTAGAAGCCAATTGAACTCCACAAAACGTTCAACTTCTCATTCAATAAGGACCATAATGGTCGTCCTGTTGAGTTTTGACGAAACAAAGCCGCTTTAGATAAAAGAAAGCAAACGAATCAGAAACTACAGCAATAATTAACCCGATAACAAGGATTGGCAAAAGAGGGTATCGTGCGAAATAGCGATTATTTGTATCAAGAAATTTTGTTGCTGCCCTCGTAAAACTGATTTTTTAAGTTCAGTGGGTTAAACAACAATGTCAAGGTGTGTTGTATTGAGTTAAAAAGTAAATAAAAAACTGTTACTTGTTTGTCCATGTTCACACATGCAGAAATGTTTGTGAGTGTATATATGACGGCAACTGAATGTTTGTCACAATACAAGCAAACGTAAAATACCAATAAAATAAATAAAAAACAACAACAACAAAATGAATAAAAATGAAAATGAAACAGAATAAAACAGGAAGTGTGAGAACATTAACAAAGCAATGAAATTAAATACAATATTTTTATTATTGTTTTTTTTGCAATGTTGTTGTTGTTGCTGCGGCTGTACCATATTATTTGCTTTTGTTGTTGATAAAGCCATAAATACATGAATGAAATTAATGATGTTACACTTTCTCTCTCTCTTCGATGTGTATGTATGCTTAAGCAGCGTTAATGTATTTGTTTGTTTGCTTATTATAATGTAAATATTCAAGCACACAGACATACAAGCATTCATTAAGGCATGCTCTTTTTTCTCTCTCTCTCTCCAACTCTCTGTCTCCTTTATTTTTCTTTATTCTGCATATAAATAAGAATAATTCTTTTGATTTGACCGCTATGCCGCCATTAACGCCCAACAACGCTTACTTACGCACTTCAGACGTATACAGAGTTAACAATGCTGAAAAAGAAGGAAAGATATCGCTTTACATAGCAGTACCATACACACATACACACATATACATAGCATAGGTGTGTATTTATTAGAATACTTTATTGTTTGTTGAGTATCATTAAAATGTTTCTTAATTGATGTTTGTTTGACTGGGTTGTCTATCTGTCTCACTGTCTATCTTTCTGTCTGTTTATCTGTTAGAGTGCTGCGGTACTGTTGCTATTGATTATTTGTTTGCATGTATGTGTGGGTGAAACTCTCCTCTGACTGATGTGTTATGTATGGCCAACTGCTTATTTGAAAAATTATGCGTGACCTCTGTGATTTTAGTGGCAGAAATCAACACGGACTACTGGCTGTAGTAGCAGTAGTAGCGGTAGTGGTAATGGTATGTGTGTGGCAGACAAAGTGAGTTAATAAGTTATTTAGTATCTAACAAGCAAAGGGAATTACGTTCTTTCTCTTTCTTTTATTATTTTTTCTCTCGTTATTTATACAACGCAACACCTACTCATGTGTGTGGCTCCAAACGGGTGTTTGTTTGCTGCTGTCGTTGTTATGGTTTATTCTGACCCTGTGGTTAGATATTCTGTGTTCATTTTAATTGGGTCATAAAAGTTTAATTATTCCACTTTTGCTTGGATTTTTATTAGTTATTTTAGACAGGCAGCACCTCTCTTTATAATAGGCTCGCCTGTTATAATCACTGGAAACCGAGAAGCTGATGATGATGTTGATGTATTCATGCACATTCATTATAAATATGTATGTATGAATGGTGTATGCTCACAGGGAGTTGCTTCAAATAAAATGTGACAATCGTAAGGAACATGTGTATGTATGTTTGTATGTGGAAAACTTATTCACTATTTATGAAATGCGTAAGAAACCGCACATGCCTGTTATTGATGCCAAGCATGTACGTACGCAAAATTCAAGGCAAACAAGTGAGAAAGGAAAAAAAAGAGAAAAGAGAGAGAGACTAAAAATTTTAAAAATAAATTAATGTTAGGTTTCTAACTTTTAAAAACGATTAAAATATGAGCTCGTAGATTACAAATAAAATCAAAATAAATTCGTGTTTAGTTTTAATTAAAATTCTTTATTATTCGCACAATTCTGTGTGCCACTGTTCACAACTTGATAAAAACAACAACAATTGCTTTGTTTGTTATTCCTCTGTTTACACCCTTTGCATAAACAATAACAATTACTAGACAATTTTTCGACAGATCTTAGTAACGTAGATCTTCAAACCACGATTACTCTCTTCGAACACACCGCGTCTTTACACAAGACTGACTGAACTTCACTAACTCACCCGCCTGCTTTGCCTTACATTTTATATGGCAGGCTAAACAGTCTGATGAATGTTCTTAAAGGCAAATATTAGTGGCTTCGCCTTCTCGAAATCGATATACATAAATGTAAACAGTGTTGTTTCATTATTGCTGTTTATGTATTTTGCTTACATTTATTCTTGTAGTGTTTGTTGTTGTATTTTTGTTTACTTGTTTACACGTTTTTTATGCTGGTGTTTGTTGTTGTATTTTTTGTTTTGGTTTATAATTTTAATGTTAAGCCATGTAAAAGCAAAACACCACTATCCAAATTTTTCATTTTCCTAACAATATTTTTGTATTTACAACAACAACAACAACCACTTGAATACTTAATAAACTTTGTTAGAATTGTCTGTAAAAATAGTTGTTTACAGCCAAATTGAGGAAATTTTTCTCTGGCAATTTTTATTAAAAATTTAAAAGTTTAATTTGAATAACAAAATTACGAAATTCTTGCTAATGAACACATAAATTGTGTTGCTGTGGCTTTGGATGGTTTTTCTTTTTGTTCTTGCCATTGTAGCCAGCATAAGAAATTGTTAAAAATTCGTGCAAGAAGCAAGGAGAAATTTATTAAAAAAACACACAAAAAACAACAACAACAACACAATCCTTAATAATAATAATAAAGTAGCACAAAGAACCACAAAAACATTTCCAAATGGTTTTTGTTTTATCACACTTGGCGTAAATGAAGCAACAGCACTCTGTTAATAAAACAACCACAATTTCATTGAAGCAACTGTGTCCTTGAGATAAACAGGAAGCATAAGAAAAACAAAAAGAAAAAAAAAAATACCAATGGAATGTATAGAATTTCAGGTGTGAATATTTTTATATTTTTTTATTCTTTTGTTTTCATGCTTAATTAATGGCTTGAAAGACAAATTTATCTTTATAAACATTTCCCAAGAATAATTTTTAATTATTAAGCAACAAAATTTATCACTTGCAGAGTGTTAAAGCAATTATTTTCTCACAGTTGAAAGCTTAAGTGGCGTTATGTGCTATAAAAAAGACAAATTTTTATATTTTTCTTATAATATTGAGGAGTAAGCAATACAAAATTGTAGAATACTTCAACTACTTTTTTTTACTACTTTGCTGTAGTTTTGTAGCCAGTGTTTTGTCTTATTAGACATGAAGCCACGGTTCTAACCTCAGCTTAGACATCTTAAACTAAACGAAATATAAAAAACTATTTCTTTCTAGGACTTTCAGCAGTTTTCTGACTAAAACTCTGAGAGTAAGTAAATGAAATAAAGGGTCCGCCAAATAACTTTTTTTTTTGAAAATGGTAAAAAAAACTACTGAATATTTTCTCAAATTTCTTTTTTTTATTTGAAAGTACAATTCTTCCGGTTAATAATGGAAAATAATTTCATTCAAATGGCTGCTTCGGCTTGCCATGCAGTAGCCTACACGATCGGTCCAATTTTTAAGCACATTATCGATCGTGTGCAGCTGTATTTCACCAATGGCTTCACGAGTATTGTCCTTTAAAGCGTCAATTGTCTCTGTCTTGTCGGCGTTACACTTATCTTTGACGGCACCCCACAAATAATAGTCCAACGGTGTCAAATCGCAGCTCCAAAGTGGCCAAACAACATCAGCTCTGCGGCTGATAATGCGATATTCAAAAACAGGGCGCAAAACATCGACTGTAGCTTCGGCTGTGTGGCACGTAGCGCCGTCCTGTTGAAACCAAATGTTGCCAATATCCTGCTCTTCAAGCTTTGTGAACAAAAATTCGTGCAACATGGCCCGATAACGATCGCCATTGACTGTAACGGCCACTCCTTGCTCGTTTTCGAAGAAAAATGGCCCAATTATGCCTGTGGACCAAAATCCGCACTAAACAGTGACTCGTTTTGGGTGCGTCGGCTTTTGAATGTATGCGTGCGGGTTTTCTGTGCCCCAAATGCGACAATTTTGCTTGTTTACTTACCCGCCAAGATCAAAATGAGCTTCATCTGAAAAGCTGATTTTTTTTTGCCAAAATCGGCATCTTCTGTAAGTCGATTGCAGGCCCACTTAGCGAAGCGAAAACGCATTGGACATACCATATTTGCTCAGCGGAAGAATAAAACTAATTATCTGCAAATCAGACATGAGCTAAGTGTTATCATTCACGAAATAAGCACTAGTTGAAAAAAACGTTAAATGGCGGACCCTTTATCTATCGTTTGGAGTCAACTTTAAACTGTAGGTTTCCGCCACTCTTGGATAAAATTAACACATACACAACATAAATGATGTGAGAAACCTGACCAGAGATTAGCAACGAGTTTTCAAAATGATGAGTAGAAATGAATCATACTCATAATTTCTGATAATTATACACATTCATACTTATTTTAATATCATGGAACCTTTACTCATTATTAAAGTTTGAAGTACTCATCATATTCATACTTGATAACACATATGATGTCATTGATTTCGACTCTCCATAACTCAACATATATACGCAGCACAAAATAAGTAGGATTCGCGTGTGAACACTAAAATACTCACTAGAAGGTTGTGTGTCTGCTTGCTGTTCAGTCTTTTTTGCTTATGTGTCTGTTTCTTATTTTTGCAAATGCACCAACAACGAGTGACTCGAATCATTTATAAGTATTATGGGAAGTATTTTTCTAAAGTTATGTATCAAAATGAGTAGGCTTATGAATCAAACATATTTCGATTGGTATGAGTTTGATGTAAACGTTGTACGCATACTCATTGCAACCTGTACTTATAAATCAACGTTGTTGTGAGTACGAATGAATGAATCAGAGTGCATAGTTAAATTTCAATATTGTTGACTCACTTATATACAAAATTTCATGAGCGCTTAAGAGCAGCGAATCAACGATTCATTGCTGATCTCTGATCCTGACTCAATGGTTGTAATAACCAATTAGGTGTTATCTTTTGCATCAAGTGGATATAAAATAAGAATTTTTTTTTTAAATTTTTAGTCTCTTAATATTAATTACTAGTTGAGAAGCAAAACTATTAAAGCGATAAATAATAACGTGTTCATAGTAATTATCACAAATAACAAATTGAAAGCAATTTAAACATTTTTGTAATAAATTTCTTATTACGTCAGATAACATATTTGCATTTTTATTATTATTATTACCAGTTTTTTTTTGTTATAAATATGTATTCTAATAAAGCAATTATAAAAGTTAAATATTTTTATGTGAAAGTTTACTTATCACACCACACATGTAAACTATTTTATTAAATATTAAATTGCATTTAAATAATTTACACTTACACTGTCATGAGACATACAATTTATTTATTAACGTATTTACGTTTGTAACTTAATTAAAGTAATTTTTTTTCACATGATGGCCATTGTAATGGAATGGCAACACAGCATCATAATTAAATTTATTTTTAATTAGAAATTTTATTATGAAACAATTAATTAATGCTGGTAAAATAAATTATAAGCAAATTGCATAATCTTTGATTTTTTACTGCATAGGCCCATATGCAGATAATTTTTTCATATTTTTTTGATACAATACTTGTAGCAATAGAAATACATGTTATCAGTCGCCTATCTTGAGGACAGTATAAAGTAATGATTGAATGTGCAAAATATTGTTACGAAAATGAAAAATCTAGATATTGCAGTTTTGGTTTTATATCGCTTAACATTAAAATTATAAACGAAAAAAAATACCATAACAAACACCAGCATAAAAAAGGTAAACAAGTAAACAAAAATATAACAACAAAGTACAAGAATAATAGTAAGTAATATACACAAAAAACAATAACAAAACAATTATGTTTACATTTATAGAGATTTCGCGAAGGCGAAGCCACGAACATTCGCCTTCGAGAACATTTATCAGACTGTATACTCTTCGATATAAAATACTAGGCAAAGCAGGCGACTGAAGTTAGTCAAGTTCAGTCAGTCTTGTGTGAAGATGCGTTGTGTTTGAAGAGAATATTCGTGGTTTGAAGATCTCTGTTACAAAGTTCTGTCGTATAATTGCTTAGTGATTATTATTGTTTATGCAAAGGATGTAAACACAGGAATAACAGACAGAGCAATTGTTATTGTTTGCATCAAGTTGTAAACAGTGGCATACACAATTTTAATTAAAGCTAAACACAGTTGTTTTTATTTTATTTGCAATCTACGAGCTCATATTTTAAACGTTTTTAAAAGCTGAAAACGTAACAATATATTGGGAAATAGAAAAAATTGTATTGTATACACGTGATATTGTTATTGGAATGGTTTTATTTAATAAATTTAAAATTCAATTTTAATATTACGCCTCCCTCTCCCCCTTCCCCACTTTAGCATACATTTTTCATTTTCACTTTCATTATGGAATAATTCCATTATAAGATTAACTTGATGATTTTGTAATGAGTTCACCTGGCAACAAATTATACAAATTTTCCAAATCATTTCCTGTTCTAAATGCGCCAAGCCAACAGGGCTTAAATGAAATTGCAAACAAATTTAAGGAAATTCTTTTTCTGTTCTTTCCAACTTCTTCTATTATTTCTAACACTGTGGCATGAAACTATTTTTTCGGAATTCTTAAGCTTTTTTTGCCTGAAGCAATGAAATTGGTTTTGCAGAGACGAGAGAGATTGGCATGGCAAACTGTGGCAAGTCACGCTATTTGGAATATTTTTACAAACAAATAAGAGGAACTAAAATAAATTAACACCAATTTTCGGTTAAAGGAGGAAAGAAAATAAATAATCCCGGATAAAATATTCACCAAACATATTAAACAGAAGCAGAAGCAGAAATAAATCGAAAAAAGCGAAGTTTGGTTGCACAAAAATATCTTGAGGCAGATTGCGAGTATTAAACCAACACATCAAATTAATATTGTGTGCCTTTACTTGCTTACTTGCCATCATATTAGGAAGACATAATTATCGGGGCAAAGTAATTTCATAACAAATCTTCTGTTTGTTGTTCTCTCTTTATTTATTATGTTTTCATTTCTCGTATCTCGTTTCTCTATTTCGAAACGTTATAATTCAAGGAAACCAAGAAATAAAAAAAGAGTAAAAGCATGAAACACACGCATAGCAATTTTTGTGTATTTATTTAATTGAGAAATAACTACACACACGTGTAATGGAAATATTGGAAGCAAAAACAATATGTGGGGTTCTCTAGGTTTCCCAATCATTTAACTGAAGGACACATAATTTCATGGAAGATGTTGTCGTAGGCATTTGTTTTATTATCGCACATGTTCCAAGTATGTGTTCTGGTGTTTCGTTTGCCTCATCACAGCTTGAATTGTACGCCGTCAATAGCAAGAAAAAAAAAAATGGCTCACTTTAGCATTCTGAATTATCTCCTCATGTTCAGTTTGGATTAGGATATCAGGTGACTGGACTGGGTGACTTCTTCCTAGAGCTTAAGGACACATTTAGACCATCCACATAGTGATACCATAAATCTTTATTTTCTAAAGCAAACTATCACATACATTCATACAAAATTGGGCATTACAACGAGCCTCTCACATCACTAATGTGATAAGTGTTAATTTTATACATGAGTGACGAGACTTACAGTTAAAAGTCGACTCCAAACAACAGATTTTTTAAGGTCAACTTTTTTTTTTTACACTCAGAATTTCTGCCAGAAGACTGCTGCGACTGTAGTAGAATGTAGTCGCCGTGGTCTAGTAGGTAGTGTGTTGGCTTATTAGACGAAAGGGCCGAGTTCTAATCCCAGGCCAGACATCAAAAACAAAATACAAAAAGTATTTCTTCAGCGACTTCCTCTCAGCAGATTTCTGGCAAAAACTCTGAGAGTAAAAATTGCTATGAAAAGCTTCTCAAAAAATCTGTCGTTCGGAGTCGACTTTAAACTGTAGGTCCCGCCACGCATGTATAAAATTAAGGCACACAACATGAGTGGTGTTGAGAAGCTAGGCCGTAATCCTGACTGAAGGGTTGAAATGGCCAATTATGTATGTATGTATGACTGCTGCGACTGAGTCAGTCGCCGAAGAAATATTTTTTCCTGTTTCGTTTTAGTTGGAGATGTCAGACCTGGGGTTTGAATCGAGATCTCACGTCTAATAAGCCAACAATCTACCTACTACACTACGGCAGCTATCCTGGCTTAAAAACTAAGATTGCCGCAAGTGCAACACAATAAAAGAAAAGCAAGAAATCTCTTCCTTTAACTGAGCTGAACAGAAGTATTTCAAAGGAATGCCAAGTCAATTGGAATGCCTGCTGGCGAGTGAGTTACTGTAGGTCAGTCAGCCTTGTGTGAAGACGCGGTGCGTTGGAAGAGAGTAATCGTGGTTTAAAGATTTCCGTTACAAAGATTTGTCGTATAATTGCTTAGTGATTGCTATTCTTTATGCAAACGATGTAAACAGTGTAAAACCAAGAAGAGCAATTGTTGTTGTTTACATCAAGTTGTGAACAGTGGCACTCACGATTGTCCAGATAATAAAGAATTTTAAATAAACTGAAACACAAATTTATTTTTATTTTACTTGCAATCTACGAGCTGATATTTTATATATTTTTAAAAGGTAAAAACGTAACAATATTAAAAATTCATAAAAGCCCATCGCTTGATGCTAAAATTTGTTGGCCAACAAATCCCAACTCAATTGAGAATTAAGCCTTTGGTTGTTTTTGTGATTTTGTTTAATAAATTATTTAAAAAAAATTACAAGGTTTTCTAACAAATAACCCACAACTTAAGTACAACAACCTGAGCTGGTTGAAATTAAAAACTTTTCTTTACAAAATATTTAAAATAAGTAAAGTTTTTAATAAGTTTTGTTGTTTAAAGTTAATGCAAATGGGGGAGGAAGATTAACACGTACATATATAAGTGTGTATGGACATGTGTATGTAAAACACACGTTAGGTTAGAAGCTTTTTTTATTCATTTTTATTTATAAATACTTTAGGGAAATACGCACTGATATCACATCACACTTACAAAGATGCTTAAGAGTGTAAGTCATACACACCCATATGCGGCAACCATTATTATGTACTCGTTTAAATATAAACAAACATGTCATGACTTGTCTAACACATACATATGTATGTATGTATGTATGAACGTATTGTATACGATATACGATGTATATTTAGAAACTGTTAAAACAAATTTTGAGACTCTAAATTTTAATGATTAACACAGAGGCAAAGGAGTATGATAGGAAGGCAGGCACGGAGGCAGTTTGAGGAAAAAAAAGACGAAATAATGATGATGAGAACAATGATATGCTTGATGAGGTTGGGAATTCGAGCTTCGTACATACAGACATATGTACATAGGGGTTTATACCGATAATATAGCATCCTCGCTGGTCTGTTATCTGTTGGGTTCCGTTGTGTTCATAGACACATTTGCTCATGGAAGCGCAATTAACATGCAACGTTAAATCTTATGAAGAAATGAAAAATTATGGCGACATTTACTTATTTTGCACACTTGTTTGTGTATGTGTGTATATATATATACATAATGTATGTATATATATGTATGAGTGTTTGTTACAATTATGTATATCTGCGTAAGCAACATTCAAGTATGTTGACACATCAAAAACTACATATCCTGGCAACAAAAACTAAGCAGCATACGACCAAAAACTCATTTTATTAAGTTCTTCTATATACGAGGTAGGATAAATAAGTTTTGGGAATCTTTGAATTTCTCATTGCTTAGCTGCCAGGACAACATTGTGTCTCATAACAACCATCTATCTGTTGATTTCAGTAAAAGTTTAAAGAAACTGTGCCAGCACACTAATGCTCGTACGCTTGTTAAGCTCAATTTTTTGGGAAAAGGCAAGGATACCTCATTTGCCCTATTTCACGCATTTATCACATCGTTGTGTATATCTTTTTTTGTAGTGTTGTTTGAGTATTTTTGTTTACTTGTTTACCATATTTTTTATGCTGGTGTTTGTTGTTATATTAAGCAGTATGATAATTTGTTAACAGATTTGTTTATTGCATTGTTTTGTTTTTGTAGATTTTGTTTATAATTTTGATGTTAAGCGATGTAAAAGCAAAACACCAATATTTAGATTTTTTCATTTTCGTAACAATATCCAGAACTTGTTCATTGGCCCTCGTACCTATGTATGCTTGAATATCTATCCATTAAGACTTACACACATCTTCACTGTAAGTTTTGAGGTGACATTACAGATGCACAGGAAATAAGAATAAGACTAACAGAGCTAGCGGTTAAGCTACACTCATAACATCAAACACACACACACACGTAAACAAATACAATGCGAATACGAGTACAAAAAAGAAAAGAAATGCGAACCCGTAAACCAAAGTCAAAGTTATTAGAAAGTTAGTTGAGTGTTAAGCTAAGCAGGGATTAAAAGCTGGAACGTTGAATTGAAAGTATGTCGTCAACGACTCTTATTTTTCTACATCTTTTACTGTCACTACCACTGCCACTGCAACTGCATCCTGCTTTGACAGTTAGTGCGTATATGGATGTGTGAGCATGTGGCATATGTGTATGTGTATAAATTAGTTTTGTTGCAACAACAAAGACTTTGTTAGTATAAATGTAACCTGAGGCAGAACTGTTGACACGTTGCATGTTTGTTCTGTAATCCATATGAACATTTTCTACATGTTTTCCGAGTCTTTTTCTACACTTTTTTGTTGTTGTTGTTGTTGCACTTGTAAATGTTCCTTCTCCTTCTATTTGCTTAAGGTTACAAAACAAAACTTTTTTAATTTTCTCTTCAAATAAAAAAACCCACGGCCAGGGAGCAAAAATGAAAACAAAAAAAGGACCAAATAGAAGGCAAAACAAATAGTTCATGTGACAAGAAAGGACAGCAGAAGACAGGACAGGACAGGACAGAACAGGATGGCAAAGTGTTTTTTGTTTTATATTCAATGCAACAGTTAAGACAGATAATGACATCATTTTGACCAGAAAAACTTTACAAAAATGACAAGCATTTGCAACAATTTTTGAATTTGTCAAAGCATTTTGATTAAAAGAGACAAGTAATTATTGAATTTGACAGATAATTGGGACATTCTTTAGTAGGAGATTGCATGGCAATTTCGTTTAGGTAGCCATCCCATAAGCCAACTCAAAAGCAAAAAATATTTTTAAAACAAATAGTGTGGACATGAATCTATCCAGAGTCATTGTTATCATTTCCTTTAAAAATTTTCAATGTATCTGATGGTTGTTCCATTCTTCGACTGTGTAGTCGTCATCTTTTCTGAGAGTAGATCCAACTCAACACAATTTCTTTTAGTCTCTGTGGTTATGATACTTCCCTAGAAAATCTGCAGAATTCTTCGTAAACATTGATTTTTGGGGGTAGTACTCCATTCTTCTGTGCCATAAAGTAGACTGGAGTTTAAGTTAAGTTAATTTAAGTTAAGTTAAGTTAAGTTTTTAACACAAAGGAAGCGATTTGCTTTTTGAGTACAGTCCAAACCTAGCTCAGCAGTTAACCCTATTACGTTGCCGCCGTCTTTTCGTTCATTGTGGCTGACCTTGCATTCAAAGTTTAGTTGCACTTAAAAAGGCTTTCGAATATATATATTGGGTTGCTTCTCTTTTGCTCTATATTCCCCCTATGCTTATAACAAAGCATCTGAGGAAAAAGAGGCTTCCGGACTTAGTAGGGCCCATTGGATTTTATATGGCAAAGGTCAGACTAATTATAACCTACGGACGCTTCGAACTGTGAACATAACTTGTTTCAAGCAAGACGACCTCTTAAACGACTTCTGCCTGCCGCGAATCTCTTACCGCAAAGGCATATTGGTATAGTATTCGTATCGGAGCATAATGATATAACCATTATAGAGCTGTAATGAGTTTTCTTTATAGGGAACATCACTTAAATTCTGTATTTTACTTCAGTAATGAACAGCTTCAACTACTGACAGGAAAACACAGCAAATCTGATTAAGTCTGGACAGAGTATGCATGGTAGTCTGCATTAAAGCCAAAGAAGCATGCTCGACTTAATGTTAAACGTCCTTACTGGGCATTTTATTACGTGAGACGTATTCGACCTGGGATATTTGACAAACGACGTGGAGAAGGAGGAAATTCTTCTGCATTTATTTGATATTTTAACAGCGTTATGCCAGAGAAGTCGCCGTAGTCTAGTAGGTCAGGCATCAAAACGAAATATGAAAAAATATTTCTTCGAAACTTCCTCTCAGCAGATTTCTGGCAAAAACTCTGAGTGTTAAATAAAATTACTATGAATAGGTTTCTCAAAAATCTGTCGTTCGACTGTAAACTGGAGGTCCTGCCACTCATGTGTAAAATTAACACACAACTTACATAAGTGACTTGAGAAGCTAGTTTGTAATCCCGACTGAAGGGTTGTAAAGACCAATTATGTTATGTCGGAGAAGGAGAAAGAAACTTGCTTTCTACTATATACGTGATCTCACTAATCTATTGGGAAAGGACGTTAAGAATCTTAGTGTTCTGATCAGCAACTCTGAGTGGTTCCAGAACTAGGTATATAGATGGCTTTGATATTACAATGGGCCATACTTTAGTGTATTTATTCCTACCTATGCCAACAAGTATTTCTATCCCCATTTCAGTTGGGTCGACGAGGCTGCCGTCCTAAGTAGTCCTAATACTGATGGCAAAATTAATGAACATTTTTATAAATAGAATCTGTTCCTAATTTTTTTTTATAAAAGCAATAAATTCACGACGATTCAAATTTTAAACTCACACTTTAATTTTCTATTACGTATTAAAATATCGCAGACAATGGCTGGATAATAAAATAAATTTTTCTTTGTGAAATTCAAATATGAATACGAGATCATTATTGTTTGCTTATTATGATGACGACTGGCTGATGTCTTCATTCAATATTACATTTTTAATGCCGTCTATGGATTAATAAATTATGAAGAGAGAGAAAAAGACAAACAAAAATGGAACTTACTTACAGCTACTTTTACAGTCAAAAGCCTAAGGACTTTGACTGTGGCAAAGCAGCATCAGCCGACTTTTACTGTCAGCAGTTTGAAAGTAAATGTAGTTTTTTTTTCTCTTCCTTTTCTCTTGCTTTTGCTTTTTCATACAAAATTGTCATATCGAATAACATCACCAGTCATGCCAGCAGTTATATGATAAAGTAATGCCTTCGAATAGTAGTTGCAGTAGGAATGAACATATACCCGGCATAAGCAGCAGCAGGTAATATTTTATGCAAACAGAGACAGTTGCATGAAGCATTCATGCATTAACAGTATGAACACAGGGGGAAGAATATTATGCCTGCATAAGCTAAAGCCATTGAACGATTATTGTTACTTTAAGTCAATACATTACATTGAATTGCATTGAATACTGCGATGATTAACTTATAATCACAAATCTAATGATCATGTCAATATTTATTTTTTGAGATTTTATTCTGCAAATTCTTTGAGTCTGACAATGTATTAGAAATCAGTTTATTAGAGGGTTTGTTATTTGCTTTTTGTTGAATAGAAAAACTACTTCAAATGGCAGAATATTTATGAGCATTGATTTGCTTACACATTCACAGGATACAGCATTACAGTGTAGAACGAAATATAATCCCACTGGTTTTTCGTAACCACACTATAGTAAAAGAACGAGAGGATCTTTTTGTTCAATCCATCATCTGAGCTACTTAGTTATTCAAAATATTTTCCTTATGCCCGAGTGATACCATTCGTTGTGTATCATTATTAACGGTCCGCACTGTAACTGCATTTTGTGTATGTTGTGTCTGCTTTTGATATTATTGTGAGAGACTCTATGTCGTCTTGACTGAAGGAAATTACCCACATTGCACGCAGGTTATATACAGATTACCCAAATAAATTCTATATTAATACACCTAAGTGCGATGAAGCAACTGAGGACTGTGTTTTCTTATTATTTCTACTTGTACTAGACAGTATATTGAATGAAAAAAAATTTCAAATCAAAAAAATGCACGTCTACATGATTTGAATCATACAGACGATATATTCCTGATATTGCATTAAATTCATGGAATCAAGAAAAATAGTCGCCTTAGTCTAGTAGGTGGTGTGCTGCCTCATTAGACGTAAAGCCAGGGTTCAAACTCCAGGTCAAACATAAACACGAAATACAAGAAAGTATTTCTTCGGCGACTTCCTCTCCCCAGATTTCTGGCAAAAACTCTGAGTGTTAAATAAAATTGCCCTGAAAAGTTTCTGTCGTTTGGAGCCGACTTCAAAGCCGACTGCAGGTTACACAACGCATGTATAAAACACACACAACATAAGTTGTGTGAGAAACTCTTCCATAATCCTGGCTGAAGGTTTGTAAGGACCGCCTATGAATATGTAATCTAGAATGATGTTAGCAGTCTTCATAAGAATTGCAGAAAAGTTGACTTGTGGTTAAATCCCTGTGAAACGAAAGTCATGAGATTATTTACCTTATAATTCAAGGCCCATCTTATTGAAATATAACGTTATAGAGGAATGAGATAAATTCCTGTACTTAAGCAACACCCCTAGTAAAGTCAAAGGATCTGTAAAGGCCTTCACAACTGCCTACAAAACACGAGCTCTGAACATTTAATTACAGCGTACAGATGGTACAAGACTTGGAATGTAACTCGAAGAGTATTAAGCAGAGTCTAGATTTATATGAACGTGTTGGTTGCCCTAGTTTAGTGAGTAGTGTTTTGGTGTAGTATATGAGAGCTAGAAAGTCCAAAAATCAGCTGATGTATCTGGAAAAAAAGAGAAATTTTTTATGTTGACACCCTTACTGAACTTGTTGTATTAAATGTAACAATATTAATATAAAATTCAGTTCATTCATAAGAGGTGAAGCTTCCTGACCTTCTTATGAAGTTTCTTGAAAATACTATTGCTTCTGGGAGCTCGGGGTCTCACTCGATGCATTATTTGGAGATGAAGGAAGCCTCTTAACTCTTTTAAATACAAGAAATCCATGCTAAAAATCTAGTTTTTTTCTAGCTTGCCGCCATCTCAATATACAATTGATGACTGCAATTAACAATTTTCTCTGTTTTGCTTAACGATAGTTAAAATAAAATTTAAAAATTTAAATTTTTCCAAGTTCTTCAGTGTTTTCTTTGCAAAACAAAAAGGAAAATCATTCAACATTTACAAAAACAAAAAAATGTCTTGCTTGCTAGCTGTCTTGTTAAAAATAATTCTTAAGCCGCTTTGATTTCGTAACAATTAAAGAAGAAATTGTGGCAGACGTTTTGTTGCCATCGAAATTTATTACGAATTAACGGATTTAGTTGTCGGCCAAAACAGAGAAAATTTGAAATTCTTTTCAAAACCTACAAAGACACAGTGAAACTGTCAGTCTACATACAAAATTAAAAGAGGGATGGGTGTACTTTTTTTCTTTATTTACAAGCCTTTTCATTTTAAATGGCTGCTGTTAAGAAATGAAACAAAAAAGAAAAAAAAAAGAAAAAAGAAACGTTAAAAGAGAAATTATGTCTGTAACTTTTCCTTTTTTTTTCTTGTTTTTTAAGTTTTTCTTTTCTTTTCCACAATTTTAATATTTTTTTTGCTTATTTTTTCTATTTTTTCTTGATTGTGAAAGGAAAACAATGTTCACCAAAAAAAAAAAAGCAGCCTTCCTTTCACAAGCAAGACTTTTGTTGAATAGGTTTCTGTGTTCTTTCTTTCATTTATACAGTTATGAAAACTGACTAATATATAGTATATATATATGTATACATAGTAGAGGATTTTATTAGGCATATACATACATACATACATACATACATATAAGATTACATTTAAACATTTAGAAGCATTTAATATTAAAGCACGTTTTCTGTTTAATGTTCAAATATTTAATAGGAAAATATGAAAGAATGTGCCACATATCATACATGCGAGGGTAGGTCCAAGTAACTGTTATATTATGAACAAACTTAAAACAAAATATGCTGCACTAAAATGTGGCATGCTTCACAAAGATATAATTTGAGTTTCAAGACTGGATCACGCAGCAAGATCTTGTGCGCATCTAAAACTGCTTAAGAGAATTTTGTAGCGCCTTAGTACACCCCACAGATCAGCAGTTAGTATTCAAAAATATGAGTAGAATCGAAACATACTCATAATTTCTGATACTTATACGCATTCATTTTTTTTAATATCATGGAACCTCTATTCATATTTAAAGTTTGAAGTGTACTCATCATATTCATACTTGACAACATATATGATGTTGCTGATTTCGACTATCCATTACGCAACATATAAACGAAGCACAAGATAAGTATGACTTGCGGACGAACATTAAAATACCCACTAGGAGGTTGTGTGTTTGCTCTGCTTGCTGTTCTTTTTTTCTTGCTTATGTTTTTTCTTTGTTTTTGTTGTAAATGAAGGATTCGAGTCACTCGAATCTAATTGAGTAGCCTTATGAATCAAACATATTTGGAATGGTATAAGTTTGATGTCGAGGTTGTACGCTGACTCATTGCAACCTGTACTTATAAATCAACGTTGTAGTGAGTATGAATGAATCAGAGTACATAGTTAAATTTCAATATTGTTGACTCACTTTTATATCAAAAATTTCATGAGTACTTAGAAGTAGCGAAAAAACGATTCATTGCTGATCTGTGATACACACTTTCATTGGGAGAAGTTCAATCTTCAATAGGAAGATTTAAAAATAACAAAAGTAAAGTTGCAAATGTCGATATTTTAAAGCAATAGGCAAAATGCTAGAACAAACAATGCCAGAAACACGAGACCTCAGCAAATTTTTGCCGATTAAGACAAAAAGGTGACAAAATAGAAATTAAATACAATAGACGTATTGATTACACCTCAATGTCGCATATAATTTACGCCAAGCCGTTGTTGACATAGCCGTAGTTTAGTAGGCAGTGAGCTGCCTCATTAGATGTGAGGCAATGGTTCATATCTGAGGTCAGACATCTCCAACAAAACGAAATATGAAAACATTTTTTTTCGGGCGACTTCTTGCAAAAACTCTCAGAGTAAATAAAATTGTCATGAAACGTTCCTCCAAAAATTATGTCATTCCGAATAGACTTTAAAGTGTAGCTCCCGTTACACATGTATAAAATTTACACACACAACATAAGTGATGTGAGAAGCTAGGTCGAAATCCTAACTAAAGGGTTGTAATGACCAATTATGTTATGTAATGTATGTGGCTTTCCGATTAATTCGTCTAATTTTAGCTGTGCCCTCGTAACTTAACAAGCATTTTCATAGCCTTATATTAAACTGAGTAGATGTACTTATACATATGTGTGTATGAGTGCGTTTTTGTTTAAATATATAATTTTGTGTGTGTGTGTTTTTTTTTTTAATTTGTTGGTTCGTTTTTATGTTTATCGTATCGTTTTTATATGTATTGCGGCAAACACGCATCGAATATTAACAATCTTCTCATTTGAACGCATAGAAAATTAGCCTAAAACACGCAACTTTGGCTTCAATTTCATTATTTTTTATTCATTTTTTGTTTTTTAAATTCCCATAAGGGCTGTTCCCAAACACCCATGCACTCACGCACCCACATAACAAATAAATAAGAAAAGGAATAAAATAAAAAGAAGAAAGACACTATAAATCTGAAATACATTGATAAATCATAAAAAAATAAATTAACAAAATATATATGTGTATAAGTATATGTATGTATGTATGAGTAAAATTAATAACCGAACATTATTATTATTATTATTGCCAGCAAGATTCTTAAAAACATGATTCCCATTCCTGGGACAAACACTGGTATACATATGGTACGGTACGGTTGCCTGAGCATATTTGTTTATGGCATCGAAATCTTATAACACAACGAAACGTGTTTTAATTTCATAAATGAAATGAAATGACGATGAAAGGCGAAAGTTTATTTAGGCGAGACTTGAATGAATTGTTAGATAAAGGCACACATTTGCTATGAAAAGCGATTTGTTAAGTAAATGGCCTCCTCCGAAAATGGAAAGAAACAAAAAAAAAAACAGAAATTAATTGCAAATCAAATAAGCAATTTGAAGAAATAATGAGCCTCTAGAATGAATATTTTTTTCTTTTCGTAAAATTATAAACAAATTATAGATTCTTGTTAGTATTTATGGAGTACACCAGGGACAAATTATGCTTTTTAACCCTCATATCAGTTCTGCGAAAATTCAACCATAGTCAGGAGCATATGGTTAACAGCTGGTGCTAGATAAGGGCTGAAAAGTCCTTAAGCTCTCAATCCAGCTTTCAGAGTTCTAAGCGAGCCACTATAACGTGGCATTGTCTGGTGGAACACAGTATCTTTCCCATTGAAATTCAAAGTCTCCTTGGGGCTCACAGCTATCTTCAAAGGTTTCAAGCTTATGAGATCAGATTTAAAGTTTGGCTATTAAGCGGCAACCTATATTAAAAGATTTTCAATAATCCCATTATGGACTTCACCACCGCTCTTTGGGATTTTTTCTCTAATGTCAGTCAAGGTTTAATTGCTTGTTAATCGAAACAATTTCTTACACGGCGTCAACAAAGCATTAAAACCCTCAAAGTGTAGCCGGAGTCAATACGGGCCACTGAGTATTAGAGCAGAAGTTGGTGAGACGTAGAAAAGGAGGAAGTAAAGCGTACAGCTTTGCAGTTAATTCATTGTGGTTTAATAACTGGTATCACACGTACCACTTATTCAATGAAACTTAATAGTGAAAACACCAGCTCTGTTGCTGCTCTTAAGTAGGATTTAAGCGAGTACACAAGTCATAAGAGATTTCAAGGTTTTATGTAGAAAACAGCGGATAGTATCGTGTAAACTCAATATGTAATGAAAGAGTACAAAACATTGAGAGACAATATCAATGGAAATTTCGCTCTCTTCGTTCTTTGAAATTATTCCGACATCATCATGTTTTAATCTGTAGTAAGAATTTTACTTTTTTGCTGATTAATATAACGACAAACACCAGCATAAAAAAATGGTTAACAAGTAAACAAAAATACAATAACAAAAACCAGCTTAAAAAAATGGTAATAAGGTATACAAATATCCACAAACAACACTACAAGAATAAATGTAAACAAAGTACACAAACAACAATAATTAATGCAAACAACGTAGTTTACATTTATAGAGATTTCGAGAAGGCGAAGTTACGATCATTTGCCTTCAAGAACATTCATCAGATTGTATACCCGGCCATATAAAAGGCGCGGCAAAACAGGCAATTGAGTTAGTGAAGTTCACTTAGTCTTGTATAAAGATGCGGTGTGTTTGAAGATCTCCATTACAAAGATCTGTCGTATAATTGCTTAGTGATTGTTATTATTTATGCAAATGGTGTAAGTAGAGGAATAACAAACAAAGCAATTGTTGTTGTTTACATCAAGTTGTAAACGGTGGCACACAGAATTGTGCGAATCATATTTTAAACTTTTTTAAAAGGTAAAAACGTAACAATATCTTTACTTTAGGACTTTAGCACAATTACGGACTGCGCTGTTTAGAATTGGCGACTGAATCAATAGCGTATAGGCTACAAAATGTCAGACCCGCTTACTATCAACTGTAATGAAGTTGATGCGATTTCATTACTTAATGTTTTTAATAATTGTATTTTTTTATTGTCTTTCATTACTTAAAACAAGCAATACCATTAAATAATAATAATAAAATATTTATTTAATATGGATTTACCAGCTTATCTCTCCGCTCTCTTTTTTCCCAATGGTTTGAAACACAAAAAACCATTGAAAGTGATTAAAAATTTGTTTCAAAAGATTATCTAGAAAAAGAACGAAATTTTTTCCCCAACAAACCATAGCGAACATAGCGAAGGCGAATTCAATTGACAATAATTTCATATGTTTTTTTAAAATAATTTTTACTCTTTTTCTTCTTATTTTTTTTTAAATATTTAATGTGTTACAGACTTAATGCAATGAATGATGAATAAATGTTGCATTAAAAAAACAAGTTACAAATGTACTATGCATTCATAAAATTAATAAATTGTATAAATAAATCTGTTTTTTGTGTTTGTTTTTAATGGTAATTTTATTAAAAGTGTGAAAATTAATAATCATTTTCCACAAAAGAATTATTATTTTTGTTAAAAATATTCTGCAATTATTGCCACGCGAAACAAAATTTCCATTAAAAAATATTGTATTTATGCAGGAAGATTTAATCCTGGCGCTTTATGTTGCAGCCGTAGGCGCGTAACAAAAATTCTTCCATTCGAAATAAATCTACGTGTTGGGCTCAAAACAACCCCTATTCTGAGTAAATGTACTCCGATATTACAGTGCCCCGTCAGAAGACTGGTTATCAATCTCAGCTTAATCCTGGATAGTCTAATGCATGACTCAGATCTCCTTTTATTGTAGTTTCCCAACAAAAAGTTTGGATTGTATGAAACCCAGTTGGCTTAAGAAGAGTCTTTGTCTTCGATTTTTTCCAGGACACCTTTCCTAACATCCGCTTACACTCCCTAGGGGAGTTCTGGTGCCTTCTTGCTCTCTGCCAAGAATTCCAACATGATCTGTGATCAAGCAGCAAAAACTTTATTTAACAAATCTAACCAATTCATGTCCTCCAGGTAGTCTAATACTACCTTCAATTCGATCTCATAACAGCAAAGTACTCCAACTACATACATACTTACATAATTGTTCATAGCAAACTTTCAGTCATGCTTACGTCCTAGCTTGTCACACCACTTATGTTACATATACATAATTGGCCATTACAACCCTTCAGTCAAGATTACGGCCTAGCTTCTCACACTTATGTTGTGTGAGTGTCAAATTCGAATTAAATTCGAACGGCATTTCTGAGAATTTTTTCATGACAATTTTATTTTACTCTCAGAATTCTTGCCAGAAATCTGATGAGGAAGTCGCCGAAGAAAAATTTTTTTTCATATTTCGAGATGACCTCATGACTAATAAGCCAAGCCACTACCTACTAAACTACGGCGACTACACCACACATTCAAATAAATTTGTCATTGCAAATTATTATTTTGTTGCGGGTATTATGAGTCACAATCGTAAGAGATATCCCAATCAGATTATGGATCTACTACCCAAACCGTTAGACCGTAAAACTGTCAGTGTTCAGTGACGATAGTCGTCTGCTTACTTCATGACAAGAACACCAGATTGTATAGAACGTTTACTAACTCTGAATGCTATTAGAAACCTTTGCCTAGGAAATACCTCGCTGAAGACTAGCGGTGTGAATTCCTTTAACAGTTAAGCGAAACATCTTTCCTAGTCATTTTTAGGTAAATGGCAGTCAAGAACTTTCTACTTCTGTGTTCTTTAAAAACACAGATGCATTTCAACCGCGAGTTTATTGCTCAATGAATGAAGGAGCCCAGTAGTAAAAATGGCATTAAAATTCTCTCGGTTGAATATTTAATTTAATTTCTTTAAGAAAACCATAAAAGCCTGTCCGAACTATAAAAGTTTTCATTAAAAATGTTGCCGTGCCATGCTAGTTTCTCTCTCTCTCTCTCTGGCTTGGACATCACCGCATGACATAACATTATTCAAATACAAGTTGATTTCTAAATGAAAATCAATTGCTTTTTAAAATAAACACACACATACACACAGAAGGAATGGAATAGTTTTCTAGAAAATTATCTCGTATTTGTTCAAACTGCTAAGCAATTGATAGAGATTTAATAGACAGACAAACAGAAACAAGGAAATCTCAATTCATTTTATTGCATTGCTTTAACCGTAGCCTGGGCATGTCCTTTTTCTCTATAAAATTTAAATAAAAATTCATGTTTATGTATGTTTAAGGATACGTTAGTTTTATTGCGAACATTCATTTCATATCATGACTGCGATGGCACTTTCTGCTGCCATAAACTGGGGGGACTTGGCCAGGGGGTTTGTATTTTAAAGTGTTAAGAGCGTGTGTAATCCTTGAGATTGAGCAAGTAAAAGACAACAACAATAAAGAGAATTCGTTCGTAATAAAGATTTCTTATTCTTTTTAATTTTATTGCTTCGTTTGCGTGACTTTAACATTCATTCACTATTTTAAGGAAACGATAGTTTTATTATCTTATCCTCCTTATAAACATACATGCACGCATACACAATATACTAGCACAGTGTGTGAGTGTGTGTTTAGATGTTTAACAAATGAAATCAATTGGCTACATAAACATATACATACACTCATTTATACGTGTAAATGGTAATCTATGCAATTGTCATAGTGCTGGTGTTCAAATAAAATGACACTTATACATACACACACATACATATGTATGTACATTTATAAAGAGGATTTAAATATATCGATACATAGATTATTACCGTCTACATATATTTATGTCTACAAAGAGGGTTTTAACAAATAGTATTTGCCGTTGTTGGTGTTGTTGTGTAAATGCCTTGTATATCTCCCTTGTACTGATGACATGAATTGTTGCGATTCATAACAATTTATCGCATTTGATTTGTTATTTGTGTATGGCTAAGTTTACATAGATACAGGGTGTTACAATTTAAAGGAAGTAAAAGTTACCTTTCTATATAAATAACGATAATTTCCTTACACTAAATGGCAAGAATGTATTACAGCGGAGTCGCAAGGCCTAAGCCCGCCAGACCCTGGGAAACATTTCATATTGTTACGAAAATGGAAAAGTTTTGCTTTTACATCGCTTAACGCTAAACTGTAAACAATAGCTACAAAAACAAAACAATAAACTTGTTTACAAAGCATAAAAAATGGTAAACAATTAAACAAAAATATACCAACAACACTACAATAATAAACGTAAACAACGATGTTTAAAATTATACAGATTTCGAGAAGGCGAAGTAAAACAAAGATTCAACCAGCCAACCTAACGATAGAACAGGTCCTATTTTTTACTCAAGGAAGCGTTAGCAGAAGAAGCATACCACAATATGGTGCACCCTTTAAACATACAAACATGTACTGTAGTGAAGATGTAGTGGCATAATGTCTTATTAAGCAAATCTCTTCTGTTATTTAAGCCCAAAGTCAATAAATATTGTATTTGAATGGAAGAATTTTATTTTATTAACTGAAAACAGATTTTCTAATGACTATGTCTTGCAGTAGACAGAACAAACATTTCGTAAATAACAATAAACACAGTTAAATTGGATTTTCCTTTGTGACTCAGTTGGTTTATTTGTTTATTTGTCCAGGCAATCTTTTTTTTTTTTTGTTACAAATTGAAATTCATTTCATAGATTATTGTCCATCTAACATAGACCAGCTAGTCGGCACTGGTATTTGCCTTACGATTTATTATTTTGGGCAACATTTGTGCAACATTTACTTCATGCAAATGGTCACAAATACTCTTGCAATTGAATTTTGAATATCCTGTCCTCAGAAGACTGTAGAGAACGTATGCATGTTGAATGTCTTTGTATTCAATTACTCTCTCAATTTTGTATAGAAATTCTGTATGTTTGCTTAAAAGTTTTGACTTTTAATCAAATGAAATCAAATCAAACATTGGTTTTAAATATTTTATTACCCTCCTCTTACATAGTAAATGGGATACACATCGAATGCAATAATTTGTATTGAAAATTGAAATTTTCAAATTTCAAGAATCGAAATGAATTATTAATTTTGAAATGCATTTCATAGTTATTTTAATCTTTTTATATCTAAAAATTAGTAATACAGAACTTTTCTTTATTTATTTTTAACATTACAAATGTATTTAAGATTGAATGATTTCTTTTCATACATATGTAGGATTATCCTGCATCTACTTCAGAAAGCGCAGCCACAAACTCTCTCTCAATTTTTATTTTAATTTTTTTATTTTTTTATTTCGTATATTAATATAGTTTTTCCTGAGGTATTTAAATTGTTTTAAAAATGCATTTAAAATTCCGCTGCATGAAATTTGCAAATACATAACCATATATTTAGAAAATTTGCTAAAGACAGTCTTAAAATTAGTCGTCTAGACGTGTATACAGCTGCTAGAATTTAAGAAATTAGCTCAATTCAGGGATGCTACTCCTCAAGGCATCACATTCGGAGAAGTGTAGTGTCTGGGTCTGCATAAGACCCATTGTGATAACATTCTCTAAATCAAGCCAAACTGAGTCTACAATAAATCTTGCCATTGAAGCAATCTTTATATTCCAGTGCTCGGTTAAGGATGTCAGAAAGTGAGAGGTAAAAATAAACATCCGTCTCTTTATGGCACATGAGGCAAAGGAACTTTCTTTGTCTGCAGAAACACAGCCCTAAGCCGTTCGGCATGCCTAAAAAATTACAGTAGCCCTGTGGGAATCATTCTTGTTCAATGGATGGTCATGCGGTTTAAGCATAGAAGTGCGTCAATCCTCTTCTTATCCTTATGAGTCCAGCAGAGCCTAGCAATATTGAATGTACCCCCTTGCTGCCAACAAGATGCAGTTTCCCCATAGAAAGAGTGAATAATTTTCAATTTAACTGAGGCTGTCGAATTGCCTATAAAATGGGACTTCTAACGATATCCCTATGTCCCTGAAGCCACATAAGAGGTACCTTTAAATCATCTCAAATTTTCCTGAGAAATCCTCAGCATTCATGAACAAGGACGAACATTGAAACTATGTACATTCGTTAGGGATTTAACCGCATCCCGGTTGTTCGAGTAAATCAAAAGATATTCAAGGAAAATCCAACAAGCATTAGGCATACATATATAATTGGCCATTATAACCCTTCAGTCAGGATTATGGCCTAGCTTCTCACACCACTCATTTTGTGTGCCTTAATTTTATACTTAAGTGGCGGGACCTACAGTTTAACGTCGACACTCCGAGCGACAGATTTTGAGAAACTTTTTCATGGCAGATTTAGTTACTCTCAGAGTTCTGCTGAGAGGTAGTCGCCGAAGAAATATTTTTTTCATATTTCGTTTTGATGTCTCGCCTGGGGGCTCGAACCCGGGATTTACGTCTAATAAGCGAACACACTACCTACTAGACTATGGCGATAACAACAAGCATTGTGCGACTTTCAAACAAGCCACGACCGCTGCCTGGAATACTCTGCTTATCAGAGATATGCATCTTTAAGCCATCGATAAACCTCAATGATGCCATTGGAAACTACTGCGTCTTTAGACCAAATTTCCTGATTTGTACTCTAAAATTAAATGTTAAATTTGGAAAGTGCTCACATAATGGAGCCTGCAGTGTCTATATCTTCCCAGAATAATAGCATGTCCATAGTCCCGATTGGGCCATATTTTGATTGCAAGTCTTACAGCTACCAACTCAATCCTATGCTTTAACAGTAGGCCAGAGGGAAGCTAATTAAGTACTGCAAATAATGATTTTTTTTTCTTTAATCGGAACAGCTGAATGCCTGCGTACTCTGTCTGTCACTCGGTGTTTGAGCACAGGCTACTAAACGTGTACACCATTAAGCAAGGTTGGCATGATAGAGACAGTATGTGAATGCTGCTCTAAGATCCCAGATTTTACATACGGTCTTTTTGTAGGAGTAAGGCGCTATTGTTGCCTATTTAGTCCTATCAGTAATATAACAAACAAAACAAAATAGGCCATATGGAGCACCGAGTGAACTTGCCTGTGAACGGTAAGATATCCGATAACCCAAGTTAATGTTGTCATTTCATGAGAGCTGGGGAATCAGAATTCTTCGTAGAAAATGTACAAAATTTCCAACACCAGCAAACAAAGTATCCAGAGTCCGCATCGATAAACTACAGGCCAGATGCAAAAGATTTGTTCGTTGCTAACCAGCACCTCTTCATCCTTTAAGTGAGCATTTACAATAAAAAAAGAATGTTAATACAACCACTGAGTGCTTCACTTAGTAACACTAAAAAGGTTACCAGGAAAAAAATTTTTTTTTTCATTTCGTATCCATAATTACAAATGGAATGAATGAATGAATGACAATAAACATACATTTGTAATACAACTGTATGTTATTTATATAACCGTTATATTATATATAATCACCCAAGCATAATCCTGACGAACACAACTCTAACATATGTATGTGTATGTGAATGTGAATGTGTATGTGTGTAGCATCAATTTCTATTCCAGTTCCAATAAATCTTAATGGAAGATAAGAGCTTAAGCATGTCTATGCCAACACAGCACACACACACACAAAAAAAAACATGGAACAAAAATATACCGTTATAAACAACAACTAAAAATAATAAAAATGGCGACATGAATTAAGTGATATCCGTTATGTAAGAGAAATAAAAGCACACACACAGAAAAAACCAACAGAAAAAAGCATCGAATCATAACGAATTGAGAAACGCCCTGCTAGTTTAAAGGCCTATCTTTTGAAACTGATTTCTTAAACTGAGAAAAAAAACGACAACAAAACCTATCCATATATTGGGAAAATTTAAATTTTCATTTTATTTTCGAATTTCGATTTCAAAATTTTATTGGCTTTCCCAAGTCTAATGACACAGTTTCAAGACTTTCACTACCACAAAGGGAATGGTCGCTTAGTTCGCTACAAACTCAAGGACACTGGCATATATTTACACAGAAAAATGAGAGAAAAAGAAAGGAAAGTAAATTTTAAATATTAGTGGAGGGAGAGAGAGAGAATGAAAGAGACGTATTTGGGATAAAACTGTTAAGGAAACTTTATAAATCAGTGACTGAATGTCTAAGTGACAGTGTTAAGAGAAGATGACAACAACCCGTCTAAAGATGGATGTCAGCAAAACAATAACAAGTTTTAAAGACACACAGAAAGAGAAAGAGAGAGCGAGAGAAAGAAAACAAGAAACCGAAAGGCAAATAAACTTGGTAAACACACTTTAAAGTCACAACAGCCACAATATTCCTTATAAGGTATAGACAAAGATGTGTTTATGCTTCCCAAAGAGTTAACAGTTTCAATGACTAAATGACTGACAAGAAAAAAAAATAGTAAAACAACGACAAAAACAATAAAGAAAATCTATTTATGACAGCAAATTAAAATCCATAATTATTGCATGGAGCATGTAGCATCAACGAAAGAACGCTAAGCTAAGAAGGATGTTTTGATGCAGCTGATGACATTCAAGAGAGCATGTTGACGAGTTTCTTAAGTTAAATGGCTTGAAGATAAGAACATTTTTAACCAGAAGACTGCTTACTTGCTAAACTAAAGATGTTGATCACAACGTTATTTACTCTACTTTGACTTTGCCAAGGCATTTCATTTTAATATGAAGACTTTTTGTCGTCAACTACTTACTCGATGCTGTTGCTGTTGATGATGTAATTTTTCTTAGTTTCTGCTCTGTTTTCGATTTAATTAAAACGGAGAGACAAACATTAGATTTTCATATTTTGTTTCTTATTTAAATACAAGACGTTACGTTACAAATTTACTTAAAAAGATTGTGAGAGAACGCCGGACAGACTGACAAGGGAATGAATGACAGTATCTGGTTGATAACTTTTCGATTTAGTTAAGTTTTTAATAAGTTTTCCATGTTTTATGATTTAGATTTTCAAATATCCTTGTCATCATACAATTCAATTCAAGATTCAACTAATTAATGCATGTTTATGTAATGAACAGATTTCATTACATATATACACAGGTTTAATGAATTCCTAGTTAATAAAATTAAAATAATTTGATTTGGAAACGATGTGAAGGAAATGATACAGTGTGGCTGATTTAAGTACTTGCTTAACTTGATTGTTTATTTAAATCCAATTCAATTGAAAACTTAATTAAATTCTTAATTAAATGTTCATAGAAGTCATAATCCAAAAGAAATACGAAGATATTAAGAATTCTTTATTGACTACATTTATAACATAGGCTCTGGCATGAAGGCATTGCTAAGATAATAGCTAGAGTGAGATAACATTACAGAAAATGGCGGTTAAATAAAGCGGTATAAAAAACTGGGTCTCGTAATCCGGACGAAAGGGTTGTAAGGACCAATTATGTATGTAGGAATGGGTTAAAGCCAGAGAGTGGTATAGCAATAATGGGGGTGTTCACATTCGCAATAAAATATTCAGAACTTATGCGGAAGCTGGCGGGTATTTTTTTAACGAATATAAATGCCAGCGCAACATATGTTCAATTCAACTTGCAGCTACTAAGAACGCCACATTAGCTCCTTTGAGAGCTAGGCAAAGGAAATGGGATCAACACGTGATACATATGTTCCAGATTACATGAGAATTCAGGACAATAAACAGACAATTGAACATGACAGTTGGGAGTTTTTATAAGTTAATCGGAGAAAGTGGATAAAGGCCTAGCAGAAAGACTTTTCTCAAGCAAGACGAGTTTGGAAAGATTTAAACTTCTGTCATCGGTTTATAGTGGAAGAAATGCTGTGGTTCTAGCTACAGCTCAGACATATCGAACTAAAACGGAATGCGAAAACAAGATTTCTTTTGGGCAGTCTTCTTGCAAAAAAAAACTCTGAAAGTAAAATAAAAGTTTTTCTCTAAAATCTCGCCTTTGAAATCGTAGGCTTTAAACTGTAGGCCCTGCCGTTTATGGATAAAATTAAGACACATAGCATAGGTTGCGAGAGAAGCTAGGTTGTAATCTCGACTAAAGGGTTGTAATGACCAATTCAGTAAGTACGTTTGAGTCCTGGATCCGAGTACACTTCTTTTGTGTACAGTTGTAACTATTTTTACGCATTCTTCGCTTGTTAAACGATCCAGAGGCGTATATGACATTCGAGATGAAAAGCATTTGACAGCTGACAGTCATAGCTCAACATTAAAATAAAATTTCAAAAGTAGCTTCAATTTCATACCAGTTTTTATAAGAGAATGATTTTGTATATGAAAACCCCACTTTGTGTCTCATTCCGTAATATTCTGAAAAACTTTTTAAAATTTTTATTCAGACTTGAAGAGAATGCTTCACGTTTTTTTTTTCTTTTTTAAAAAGAGTTCAAGCATTTGTTTTAGCCAATAAATTAATGGTTCCACATGCAAAAAAGGGGTTGTGGTGGCTTAAAGAGAAACAAAAACAAAACAAATTTGTGGAAATTTATATGTTGAGCCCGGTTATACAGTAGCAGAGTTTATTAAAAAGTTTTAATTCAGCAGCTTCGGTTTTTTCAGTTGCACTCATTTGCTAAATAAAGTTCTATTTGTCTATGTCATTACCACTCCGACGTTTTAGTCTCGTTTCATGCATTCATTCATTCATTCGTACGTACGTATATACGTTCTGTTCTGTTCATTCCGTTGTTGTTCAGTCATTCGTTTATTCATGTGTTCAGTTTTATTAAAATCCTCATATAAAACCAATATTTAACAATGGAATACACTGCATCCCAGTCTCTTCCACTCTTCGCCCTCCCTCCAGCTCACCATCTCACCATTTGGCAAACGAATACCAAAAAAAAAGCGAAATGTTTTCCATGATAATTTTTCCAACAATTGTTTGTTGTTTTTTTGGTTGATATTTGGCGAAGTTTTTTTTTTCTTTCTGATGCCCAAATGAGAAGATGAATTTTAGAATATTTTTCCTTTTGTTTTTGGTTATTTTGACCGGCTTATGTTATTAACACAATTATTCAACAGTGAAGGCGAATTTGCAACAAAAAAAATAAAAAACAGAAACCTGAAATTGGAAAATTTAATTTCCAGCCTTATTGCAAATAAACTGTAGTCAGAGCTGGATTTTATTACATGCACTTCAAGCTTTTAGCTTGCCTAACACCTGCTAGTATCTTAGCTTTCAATTTTTTCTTCTACTTACTTAAACACTCATTTATGAGGATAATGAGTGTTCAATTTTGTTTTGTAGAAATTCTTTTTTTTTCTCCTCTTTAATTTTCAATCAAAACATTGTTACGAAAATGGAAAAAGATAGAGACTGGTGTTTTGCTTTTACATAGTTTAATATTAAAATTATAAACAAAAACTACAAAAACAAAACAATGCAGTAAACAAGCCTGTTTACAAATTATAGTACTGCTTAATATAACACCAAACATACATAATTATGTAAATCTGCTGAGAGGAAGTCGCCGAAGAAATATATTTTTTGTTTTTATATTTCATTTTGATGTCTGACCTGTGGTTTGAACCCGGTCTTTACGTCTAATAAGCGTACACACTATCTACTAGACTGCGACGATAACAACAAACACCAGTATAAAAAATGGAAAACAAGTAAACAAAAATACACAAACAACACTATAAGAATAAATGAAAACAACTATGTTTACATTTACAAAGATTTCGAAGAGGCGAAGCCATGATCATTCGCCTTCAAGAACATTCATCAGACTGTTTACTCTGCCATATAAAAGGCAAGGTGAAGTAGGCAACTGAGTTAGCGAAGTTCAGTCAGTCTTGTGTGAAGACAGGGTAGAGAGTAATCGTGATTTGAAGATCTCCGTTACAAAGATCTGTTGAACAATTATCTAGTAATTGTTATTGTTTATTCAAAGGGTATAAACAGAGCAACAACAAAGAAAATCAATTATTGTTGTTTACATCAAGTTGTGAACAATAGCATGCAGAATTGTGCGAATAATAAAGAATTTTAATTAAAACTTATCAGAAATTAATTTTATTTTATTTACAATCTACGAGTTCATATTTTAAACGTTTTTACAAGGTAACAACGTAACAATATTTACTTGTCTTTAACAATAATTACATTGAATATTTATTTATTTGTTTTGTTTCTTTCTAATTTCAAGCAAAAATTCTAATGATTTTTGGAATTGTTTTGTTTTTATTTTGGTCTGGCATTGAATTTCATTCGGCTGATGAGGGTGATAAAACCGACTGTTTGGTGTTGGCTGATGATGTCGTTAGGAATACGTGTCTATGCTTAATTAAATAGAAATTACGAGGGTAGTAAGAGAATTTATGTAGCTGATATACCTACAATTGCATATCAACTCACAAAAAAACCAACAGCATAAATAGATGTTTCAAAAGGAGATGCTTTGTGCACGCCTTATGCCATCAAGACTTTCTCAAATTGATAATAAGCCAACACACTACCTACTAGACTACGCCGACTATCATCATGAGATTATCCAGAAAGTCGCCGCAGTCTAGTAGGCAGTGTGTGGGCTTATCAGGCGTGAGGCCACGATTCAAACCCCAGGTCAGGCATTAAAAGGAAAATATGAAAAAATATTTATTCTTCCCATGAAAAGATTCTCAAAAATCTGTCGTTGGGACTCGGAGGTCCCGCCACATTAAGGCACACAACATGAGTGGTGTGAGAAGCTGGGCCGTAATCCTGACTGAAGAGTTGTAATGACCAATTGTGTATGTACGTATGTAATAGGCGGTACTAAGTTAATAATAACATGTTAATTTTTCTTATTTTGGGGTCGGCCTTCGTACATGTATTGCAGAATCTGTATATTTTATTTCAGTTTGCCACAAAATATGTTGCATATGTGTGGTATGTGTGCGTGTGTGTGTGTGTTAATAAATTCCAAAGTTTATTTAATTAATGAGGCCAGACAATGTTGGTACTTAATTTAATTTGTTTTCGCTTTTAAAATTCTACAAAACATTTGCAGCAATTAAGAATTACGATTACAACACAAGAAAAATTTACATTCAAATATAAAACGAAATAAATAAACGCTTAAAATTTCACAAAAAAAAACAAAAAAAAAGTTTATTTTCAAATTTACAATTTGCAAGCAGAGAGACAGTCAGCAGTCCTTGAGACGACAGAATTAAGAACCCGTTGTGTGGTCTTTTGTTTATTTTTATTGTCGCATAAAATTTATAACAAAAAGTTTTTTTTTTTATTTCTTTTTATTATGCAGAATGCATAGAAAGAGAGAAGAAGGAGTAGAGAAAGAAATCTTTGAATTTCACATTGAAAGTTTTATTCGGGTTTTTATGGCCTACTTCTGCAATTTGAGAGACTTTTTTCCAGTTTTCTTGTTAAATTATTCAAAAAATATTTCCAGAACTTTGAAATTAACAAAGCTAATATAGAGAAATTTAAATTCTAAAATTCATTACGTTTGACTGACAGTCATTTGCCATTTTCAATATAAATTTGCATTACAGCCACCCACCATCACATCAAATGCCTGTAATGGCTGTGTATATATGTATATACGTAGTATATGCACCACTACCATCATATAATTAAAACTGATTTTGTATTTGTTAATGCATGCTGCATTTAAACAAATTGAAATTGAAAGCCTATGTAATGAAATAATGAATGCCAAACTCATAATTTTTCTTCTAATTTTTTTCTCTCGTATATTTTTTATGTAAAAAAAACCTTGTCTATAAGCTCTCCTGACATTTCTACATTCCTTGCCATGATAATTTGAAATAAAATTATTTCATTTTCTAAATTGGAAATGAGTTTAAGGTCATCGTTTCAATTATATTTACCTCATTATATTCACTCACATATGTACATTAGGGTGGCCCCGTTTGTATGGAGAAAAAATAAGGTATAGATGTTCCCGACTAAAATTAAAGTTTGATTCATTCTAAGGCCACGTTTCTCAAAATTTTTGTCCTGGGCTCAATATTTGGTGAGCTGGATCAAAGGATAAAAAGGTCTTTTTTAGAGGTTTTTTGGATTATTTTCATATTTCTTCCAAGGGAACTATGTATAAATTTGGTATCATATGAAAGGTCTTTAAAAGGCGCTTTCAATAGGTTATCAGAAATTTGAAAAAAATTTTGAAAACTCAGAAATTTTGAAAATTTCGGACAAAATTTTTGTTTTTTTTTAATTTTTTCATAAAATTTACTTAACTAAATTGTTGAAATTTCTTGATTATAAAGACCATGTAATTTAACCAAAATGGTTTTTTCCGTTTTTCAAAATTCAATCTAGTTCAATTTTTATTAAAAATTTTTTAAACCTAATTTCTTCTCTATCTGACAACCTCTGTTAACTCAATTCATATATGTAATGGGCATCAAAATAACGCAAATTTTATAAGCTTTTCATTGATGTATAATTTCTTATACTTTTATTTTGTTATACAACGAATATTTCAATTTAAACCAAAACATTTGCGATACATTCCGCTATAATGTAATTTTCTTGTTATTCCGTAATAATAATAATAATAATAATTTTCTTAATGTTGTTGTTTTTTGTTGTTTATTTTTCAAGTAATGAAGAAATAGTATTAAACCAATGATAACTAGTAAAATTTAATGCCAAAAAATCTCTTTTTTATTTTTTACAAAAAAAATCTTATATATAGCAGTCAATGTTTTTTTTGCAAAATGTGCCGTTAATGTATTGAATTTTGAAAAATGTAAAAAACCATTTTGGTTAAATTGCATGGTCTTTATAATCAAGAAATTTCAACAATTTAGTTAAGTAAATTCTATGAAAAAATTAAAAAAACAAAAATTTTGTTCGAAATTTTCAAAGTTTTTGAATTTTAAAATTTTTTTTTTAAATTTCTGATAAACTATTGAAAGCGCCTCTTAAAGACCTTTCATATGACTCCAAATTTATATATAGTTCTTTTGGAAGAAATATGAAAAAAATCCAAAAAACCTCAAAAAAGGACCTTTTTATCCTTTGATCCAGTTCACCAAATATTGACCCCAGGACAAAAATTTTGAGAAACGTGGTCTTAGAATGAATCAAACTTTCATTTTAGTTGGGAACATTCGCAACTTATATTTTGGGGCCACCCTAATGTACATACACACAAAATGCGTATTTTAATTTTGAACAAAAAAAAAAAAATAATGTTGTCTGCAACCAAATCGTTGCTTGTAATTCATTTTCAATTTCGTAATTAAAACTTGGCATTTATTTTTATTTTCTATTTTTGTTTTCTATTTTTCCAAATGTTGAACACGTAAGTACTAATGCATAGTGAATGGCATCGATAGAATAATTAAATTTTTTTCAGAACAGACATTACTTGGGAGGCTGTTACAGGTAGGCGCCACGTAGTTTTGCTAAGGCATGCAGACATTTCCTCCCATTGGAACCCACAACCGGTTTTTGTTTTGTGTTTGAAATTGTTTTTCATGGAAAGGTTTTTCAATTTTGGTTTAAAGTTAAGTAAAAGACTACCCATGTGTCTTGAGTAGGAGAGAAGACCAATCTTAGTAGGAGACGGCGACAATCAAGTAGGTAGGAGTGTAGACCATCCAAGGGTCTCATGCCTATCAACAAACACTCCATTAAAAGTACCAACGCCATACTCCATAGGAAGTCTGTATTTTGTGCAAACTTCCTTATTATCTTCCTCGTCCGCTCCACTGAGATCACTTATGCCAGGCGTAGTGACTTTCCCGAAATGTAAGGACTTCGAGTTTACAAAAACTGGGCACTGACATCAAAACTGTTTCATCGTTTTAATGTGTTCACCACATAGCCGTCCATAATATTTTCAGTTGTACATGTTGAGCAAAGTGTCCCAAAAAGACGCTCCTGAATTTACAGAACTTTGAAGGAGAGGCGACCAACCAATGGCCTCATGCTTTAACGGTATACAATTGTTATATATTGAATACAAACGGTATTAACCCTACTTTCTACAGGAAATCTGAATTATGTATACACTTGCTTCCAATCTTCTTTTTACAGTCCTTTCCTCTGCAAGTTGTTATACATATTTTGTGTAGTGTCTTCACCACAATATTGTTACGTTTTTACCTTTTAAAAACGTCTAAAATATGATTTCGTAGATTGCAAGTAAAAAGAAAATAAATTTGTTTTTCGGTTTAATTAAAATTCTTTATTATTCACACATTACTGTTTACAACTTGATGTAAACAACAACAATTGCTTTTCTTTGTTATTGTTCTGTTTATACTCTCTGCATAAATAATAACAATTACTAGATAATTATTCTACAGATCTTTGTAACGGAGATTTTCAAACCAAACTTACTCTCTGCAAACTTACACACTGCGTCTTCACACAAGACTGGCTGAACTTTTACTAGCTCAAACGCCTGCTTTGTCTTGCCTTTTATATGACAGAGTAAACAGTCTGATGAATATTCTTGAAGACGAAAGTTCATGACTTCTCCTTCTCGAAATCTCTAGAAATGTAAACATCGTTGTTTACATTGAATGCTGTTGTTTGTGTATTTTGTTTAATTTTCTCTGTAGTCTTTAAGTTTTACCATCTACACCATGTCACCTTGTTTGTATAGGGATTAGTTGCTTAATCCCATTGATCGAATTGCATCGAATTATAATTTTTTTTGATGTATTAATAAAACAGGTTATAAAATGGCATAAAAGATTTTATTTTTGAAATATAAAATCTCCCTTTCACCATTAATAAAATATAAAATCCTTGACAGATTGTTTTTCCTTTTTTCCCCAATTCAAATTGTGACAGTTTGACACTGTCATTCTGTGAATTGATAAAGAGGCATGAGAAAAAACAAAAAAATCAATAAAGAAATGAATGAATGTCTGCTTTATAACATGCAACACACAGAGCTGTGGGATATAAACAGTTGTCTGCTTTATAAAATCGTATAAAAATTATCGAACGATGAACGAAGAGCAAAGAGATGTCACCGGAAATGTAGACAATGTAGTCTAAAGGAATACATTTCAGTCATCATTATGGGAAACAAAGAAAAATGGTCAGGACATGGTGAACACATACATAAATTTATGAAATGAAACAGAAATTAAAGACATATTCTATGTTTTAAATGCTTTTGTTTGTTTCTTTTCTTCCTGTTCTTCATGTTTTGACAGAAATGGTTGGAGCAGTAATTATTGAAGGAAGTGGGAGAAAACAAAAACAAAAAGTTTTTAGTTAATTATGCTATGAATAGGAGCACAATACTTGTGTGATAATAAATAATTAATCAATTTCGTTTGTTTTGTTTTGTTTATATTTTATTAACACACAAACAAAATGCTTAAATAGTATGTGCGAAGAGTATTTGGTTTTGTGCCACTGTGACGTATGATTAATGTGATGATTTGTATTGTATATCACTCATACGCATAGGTATACTATGGAGATTATGACCAGAGATCAGCAATGAGTACTATTCAAAAAGATGAGTAGAGTCGAATCATACTCATAATTTCTGATACTTATACGCATTCATATTTATTTCAATATCATGGAACCTCCTCTACTTATATTCAAAGTTTGAAGTGTACTCATCATATTCATACTTAACAACACGTATGATGTTGTTGATTTCGACTCTCCATAACTCGACATATAGACGCAGCACAAAATAAGTATGATTCGCGTACGAACACTAAAATTCTCATCTCTAGCGAGTAGAGTATTTGCTTTGATGTCACCGTATGCGTATGATTAATGTGATGCTTTGTATTGAAAATCACTCATATGTACAGGCACAATATGAACTTTATGATATAACAAGCGGCTTTTAGGCGCACATACTAAGCACATTTCTATTAGACAAAATGACAGGAAAATATAGAATTGTTAAATTTCCTTCATTTGAAGTGCTCTTTACGCATCTGAATCGTTTAACTAACGAAAAATGCCCCGAAATGGTTAAAATTGACTACAAAGGCGGTGATACAAGCTTAACAACTCTTCGAGCATTACCCAGTGATGCGTCCTAACAGCGAACGGATTTTTTTTTGTGGGTCTACGGCAAACACCGTGATATTGGAGCATTACCAAACCAACATTCACCGAGTTATCGCCAAGATGCCAACCGAAATGTGTGAAGAATTGGTAGAAAACTAACTTAAACAAATCTACTGCTGTAACTAATCTAAAGATGGTCATGTAAATGGAGTTATACTCAGGGAAATTTTAACCACTTTGTTAACCTTTCGTTTTAAATACTATGTGTCTACATATTTACGGCCATAAAGCTTTATCATATGCCTGCATGTCATAAGGTAATTTCTTTTCATTTGCACTCTCTCTAAGTCTCTAAGTAGCCTTAAACATTGTTTACGTCAACTACTTCTACTGTATGGAGAGTGTCTGTTGAAAATCAAATTTATCTTCATTCACTATATTTTCTTGATATTTTCTTTTTTCTTAAACGACCTTTAGTGGTGCCATTAAAGATGAGAGTTTATAATATTTTTTTTATATAAAGAATTTAGCTTTAAATCGTTTGTCTTTTACTGTGTATTTATTAATATCATATCTTATCATCTTCTCCATATACATGAATGTCTTCTTCTTTTAATATCTGCATATAAATCGTTTCATATGTATGTACATATGGTATGTGTCTGGCATTGGAAAAAAAAACGTTGTCGTTACTGTTGCCGCCCAACTGTTTTAACATGAAACTTATGAACTCAAAAAACACTTTCAACTGAATGTGCAGAACTGGAAGATAAATGGCTTTTGATTTCTATTTAAACGTCTGCAATTTATAACTTAAATAGAATTTCCAACACACTTAACTATTTAAATTCAAAGAAATTGCAAAGAAAAGCTTTAAAATATATGATTGTTGTGGTAAAAGTACTCAAATGATTAGTTTGCAGTAGTGGATTCGCACAATTCTGTGTGCCACTGTTTACAACTTGATGTAAACAACAACAATTGCTTTGTTTGTTATTATTTTGTTCACACCCTTTGCATAAACAATAAGAATTACTAGACAATTAATCGACAGATCTTTGTAACGGAGATCTTCAAACCATGATTACTTTCTTCAAACGCACCATGTCCTCACACAAGACTGATTGAACTTCACTCAACTAGCCGCCTGCCTTACTCGGCCTTTTAAATGGCAAAGCAAACAGTCTGATGAATGTTCTTGAAGGCGAAAGTTCATGTAAACATTGTTGTTTATATGTATGTACTCCTGTAGTGTTGTTTGTGTATTTTTGTTTAAATTTTTACCATTTTTTATGCAGTTATTTGGCGTTATATTAAGCAGTACAATAATTTGTAAACAGGTTTGTTTACTTGCATTGTTTTGTTTTTGTAGCTTTCATTTATAATTTTAATGTTAAGCGATTAAAAACCAAAACATCAGTATCTATACTCTTCATTTTCGCAACAATATATTTTACTATATAAATTCTGCTGTCTGCACATTTCCAAATGAAATTCTTGGTTTTATAAGGCTCAAAGAGATTCTAATTGGGGATTTGGTTTTATTTGCATTCCTGCACAATCCTATCAATTTCACAGGACTCGTGGAAATTTAAAGCGAAAGTTTTCAAAACAATGTTCCAAAATTAATAGAATTTGGAATTTTTAATAACGTGTAATATAAAAAAAAATTGTTTGTGAATATGAAATGAAATTGATATTCTTATGGTTGTCATATTGTATCACTTATTTCATAGAAAAACATGCAATTGAGCACAAAAAAAATACTGAAAAAACGAAAAGAAAACCAAAAAAAACAAAATCAAATTATTTTCTGATTATAAATATAATACACCAACTGTAGCTGTAGATGTAGGTATAGGTGTATATGTGTCTTATACACACATTTACGAACACATTTGCCTAATTGCTCGTTTATGTATGCATTTGTCTGCTACATCAACGCACATAATGGTTATGAAATGATTTTTCCTACGATTGCATAAATGTGACATGATTTCTAATGGTTGGCAACAATTTTCATTCATCCATTGAATACACTCACAGAAAAATGATTCTCAATTCAAACAATTTAAATTCTCTTTTCATTACCGTGTGCATATTTTGCTTAACGACAGCTTTATGAGTGTATTTTTCAAAATCTCAACTTGTTTATGACCATTTGCTGATAATTTTGGAAATTTTAAAAAATTTTCTACAGTTTCACGTTTATTACTGAGTAAATGCATGCAATTTGTGTGTGCGTCTGTGTATGTATGTGTGTGTGGCAACTATAACAGCGTTTATTTGTGTTTGTGTAGCTTAATTGGTTTAGAAAGATTGCCTTATCAAAGCAATTTCACCAATCACAAGCAATTCAATGAACATTTTCCGAAATTGTAAACTTTTAGCAGCGCTTGTTCATTATGCTCTTAAATCAGAGCATTTATGCTATGTTTTGTTTGGTTTTTGATATGATTTTTGATTCTGCCATAATAGTTGGGAAATTTTTGCATGAATGAAGGAAAATAATTTTATTTTTTCTTCTTTTGTTCGTTTATTATTATTAAAGTAATGTATTACACACATTCGCAAGGCATACATACATACCAGAGATCAATAATGAATCGTTTTTTCGCTACTCATAAGCACTCATGAAATTTTGAATATAAGTGTGTCAACAATATTGAAACTGAACTATGTACTCTGATTCATTCATACTCCCTACAACGTTGAGTTATATGTACAGGTTGCAATGAGTCAGCGTACAACATTTACATCAAACTCATAACATTCGAAATATGTTTGATTCATAAGCCTACTCATTTAGATTCATAACTTTAGAAAAATACTTCTTATAATATGTACTTATAAATGATTCGAATGACTCGAATCATTCATCAAAATTTACAGTCTTAGTTGTTGTTAGACATAAGCATAATAGACAGAGAGCACCAAGCAGACAGAGAGCACCAACAGAGCGTACGCGATTCATACTTATTTTATCCTTCGTGTATATGTTGAGTTATGGAGAGTCGAAATCAATAACATCATACATGTTGTTAAGTACGAGTACAATGAGTACTTCAAACTTTGAATATGAGTCGAGGTTCCATGATATTAAAATAAGAGTGAATGTGTATAAGTATCAGAAAATATAAGTATGATTCTGTTGTACTCATCTTTTTGAATACTCATTGCCTATCTCTGGTCACAACCTCCATAGTGTTCATATGCGTATGAGTGATATACAATACAAATCATCACATTAATCATACGTCACAGTGGCACAAAACCAAATACTCTTCGCACATACTATTTAAGCATTTTGTTTGTGTATTTTAATAAAATATAAACAAAACAAACGAAATTGATTAATTATTTATTATCACACAAGTATTGTGCTCCATAGTGTAATTAACTAAAAAACTTTTTTTATCACTTCCTTCAATAATTACTGGCCCAACCATTTCTGTTAAAGCATGAAGAAAAAAAGCCAGAAATCTGCATATATTGTTTTGGTGGAGCTATCTGACATGGGGTTTGAACCGAGACCTCATGACTAACATGCTTATACACTACCTATTAGACTAAGGTGACTTCTTATAGACAATGAAGCATCTTCAAATCACAGACTTTTATGTCTTGTCTTCGTTTTAAAAGTCTATTGATGGTATTGTTGTTTTGTGAGTTTATATGCGAGTGTAGGTATATCCGTTACACAAATTCTCTTGCCACCCTAGTAGTATAAACACGTATTCGTAACGACATCATCAGCCAACACCAAAACAGTCGGTTTTATTACCATTATCAGGCGAATGAAATTCAATATTGTTTGCTTAATAACCATGACGTTTAAGTAACAAGTTTGAAGTTTTCATTATTTTTTTTTTTTCATATTACCGACTGCATTTGAATGATTCTTAGCAAATGAAATAAGAAATTAAAGTTTTATCTCATTTTTAGTGCCACTGCCTTAGCCTCTACAACTTTAAATACCTGGGGATTTGAAAACTGAATCCTGTCATAAGTTCATAGAACTAAGTTTTATTCAAACAGAGTTAAACAAGTCAAACTCAGAATTTGTTTGTCTTTTCTTTTCTGCGTTCTGTAACTGAAATGGTTTCATAACTAATGAAGTTAATTTAAATTAAAGAGAGAGAGAGAGAGTGAGATAGAATGTAAATTCAATTACAGAATTTATTTCTTTTTGTCAGTCTGAAATTAAATAAAAAAAGAAAGTAAAGAAAAAAAACAATGCTAGTGACGCCTTAAAGTCTGCTTTAATTTTTTTTGCCTTTCTTTTATTGTTTATCAAAGTATGTGTGTAGGTTTTTAATTTTTTTAGGAATTTTGATATTTTTTTGAATGATCAAATCTAAAAAAACGTCAACAACAACAAAAACAATAAAAACCTCTTAAAAACGTTCACACAGTTAAATACAAGAAAAGATAAAAAATTTCATAGAAAAACTAAAGAAAATATGAAAACGTACGTTTGTTCTAAAACCATGGAAACAAAATGAAAATGACAATGAGAGAGAGCGGAGGCATGAGAGAGGCAGGCAATGGCATGGCATGGCATGGTATTGTAAATAAAAACTATTTTATTTGGTTTGTTTGGTTTTGTTTTTCTTGTTGTTCGCAGCTGTCTGGCTGACCAGGCTACTTTTCTTTCAATGGCTTTTGTTGTGGGTTTGAATTGAAAGAAACTTTAGTTGTTTCAATTTTTTTTTTTTCATTATTTTATAAAAAAAATAAGAAGAAGACAAAAAAAGAGAAGCAGAAGATAAGAATATTGATCTAAATTTCGTTTTTTTCTTCTTCTTCATATATAAATACACCTACAAACACACATCAATAAGCAAACAAAAGTTCATTATTTGCAAACAATAGAGCTAAGCAATAGAGCCATGCAATGAACAAAAACCTTTGCAACGTAAAAAAAAAAAACTAAAAAACGTAGAGAAAAAAAGACACACATAGAAACCTAGAATCTTTTGCATCGTTTTATAGTTTATAGTTTAAGAAATTACTTTGACTCTACACTACCTCAAAAAAAAAAAAAAATTCCACTTAAAAAGTTTTTCCGTACTTTTTTTCTTTCTTCCTCGTTGATTTCCTTTAGCAAAAAAAAAAACAATTTCTATTGATTTTCTTTTCATTGTTGATTTCAATGATTTTTCTTTCTTTCTTGCTTTCTTTAAAGATTTGTTTTTCCTTTCTAGCAAATAGTTTATTGGGATGCTTTTCTTTCTTTATTACACAATAAAGTGCATTCGAATTGCTTGAGTGAAAATAATAAAAAAAACAACAAAAAATTTCGTGCACATTTATTGGGCATGAATTGTATGAAAAAAAATAATGAAACGAATCAATAAACCGTGCAAATTAATAAAACATGACTAAATACTAAATATTTTCACTTCGTCAAAGTCATTGTTTTATCAGCAGAAAATTAGACAGAAGGCCTACATAGTCTGGCTATGAAATTACAATTCAATCTGGTATCAACACATTATCATTCAAGTGCCTTCGTTTCTAAAGTCTGTACAAGAACAACTTCTCTCCATATGATCTTTCCTTACTATTTATACCATTAATATCCATTCCAAAATGCAATACAACCCTCATGTATAGCCTAGTGCCTTAAAGCCAATTTTAAGGCTACTCGATTTCCTCCAAAAAAAGGGTGCAGAAAGCAATCCCTCCACTGATTCACTGCAAGAATGGCTTGCGTGTTCTCTATTATAACGCTGTAACACTGAATTGTGTTCCAGTGAAATGTGGCGATTTGTTCCCAATAATCACATATTTTACGTAGTACCACTCATCCTTCTGGTGGGCAATAGGCTTGAAAAACTTACAATGAAAATTTCTTCTTCATTTGCATTAAATGCATGTGGTGCAATATTTCAGCATAGAAACTTTTTATTGGAATTCTCTAGGAACAAGAGCGACTAACAAGCAGCAGGAGCCCAGAGATCAAATCGTATTTCCGCATTAAACATTAACTCCTGGCTGACATTTCTCAACCATACTCATAGTTTGATGGAAGTTACCCAATCACAATTTGCTTATAAAATTCTTACTTTCAGGTTCCCAATTCCGGTATAATGAATTTGCCCTTGGGTCCCTTGTCTTTTTCTTTCCATTACCTCACTTGGGAGTATATGGCTTCAACAAAAGTTTTCAGCCTTGTTTCAGTTGCTTTAATCTCTTGTTGTTGTTGCAGCTAAACAGGTGACTTGTCTGCTGCCAGCAGGTCCTAAGATAATGGTCTTGCCATCTATAATTTTTCTCCATGTGGAATTCCTTTTTTTACTATAGTGAGATTCAAACCTGGCTTCACAGCTTGTAGACAAGCTCTTTGACCACTACACTACGCCGCCACGTTGCTCTCCGCTTGCTTGATATTAATGGTTAGATAGAAATTGCTGGGATCAATTAACAGCCTCCGGTATTACCAATCAAACCATAGCTGGCCAAACCTGTCTAGAATTTCAAAATATTTGGAGCCTTCAGTTTTCGTGCAAATGATCCATCTGGAAATTCCTTGACCCCTAAAGAGGATATCATCATTGACAAAATTTGTAGGCGAGGTAGGCAACTTTAGGTGTTAAGAAGTGTAAAATTGAATAAGCAAAGTTTCTCTCCACTTTGGTCAATATAGCAATCTATTGTAAAGGACCTTAATTCTAGGCTACGACAGATCTTAGATCTTTTAGGCCCTGCTACAGTGCACCAATAATCTGATTAGTTAGAAAAAACTTATTGAATTTGAACGTAAACAGCAACAAAAAAAAAAAATTCGAAAACGAATAAAAAAATTGGAATAGATATGCTCTGTGACATCTTTCTGCTTCTTACAGGAACTTAAAGAAATAAAAAGAAGTTCTGGACATCTGGGTTTAATCACAATATTTCCAAGAGCTCCTGAGTATTAACTATGCCTATTTAATAGGAATTTTTGTCCAAAATCTGTTACTTGTCTTTAAAAACCCCAGCCTTCGAAAAAGTTTAATTTACTGTTAGGTAGGCTGGGGTAATATATGTCCACAAAGTGCTTAACAAATGTACAAAACTTTCCTGTAAGTTACTGCAAACACAGAATAAAAGTGAGTTTTGTGAAAGCAAGAGTGTAAGTGTGTGAGTATGTGTAAATGTAATGGGTTGAGTATGTTTCTGTTACATGTTGTGTGGTCACTTTACTTAAACCATTGCCAGCTGATTTATATACACAACAATACAATTCGCAAGCACAAACACGCACATATATAGATATTTTTAAATGTATACAAATGGATAACTACATATTTATGTACATAGGTACGTGATGGTATGAGCATGTATAGTATACACCACAAATACATACATACAGATATATATACATTTAATCTTAAATACATTTGTAATATAAATTGTTTTGTTGTCCGTCGTGTGTAAGTATAACGTAGTATTTCTAGTATTTCGTAAACAATTGTTCGGCTGTTATATTGTTACAGCTGATGTTGTTGTTGTTTCTGTTGTTATTGTCATTATTTAAGTTGTATTGTGGTACTTTTAATTTCCTTGTTCATGTATTAGAGCGGTAAAACTAATGAAAACGTTCTCCACTCACACATACATGCACAGAGGCATATTCATTTACACAAGTCTACCATTCTATTGAAATATTTCAACAATTCAACCAAAGAGAGAGAAGAGTGAGAGAGAGAGAGAGAGAGAGAGAGAGATAGAGAGAGAAGAATAAAACCAACAGCAGCAACAGCAACATATTTTCTCTAAATACTGATACTGACACTTTAAAAAAAACTCCTATTTTTGTGTGTGTTATGTGTGCAACTTTGTATGTGAATGTTTCATTTCTATTGTTTTCAACATGAAAACCTCAAAATTAGTTGTCAAGAGAGAGTTAAAATAAAAATAAGTTGCTGTTGAGTGGAAAACTTTTCACATGCTGATGCTGATGCTGTTGATGCAGATGCTACAGATGATGATGATCGGAATAAAATGTTCTCGAATGGGATTTTCATTTGTATTTCAAAATAATTTACCTTTTTCAGTCTAACTAACCAACATGAGTTGGAATAAATGTCCAAAACAATGTTTTCTCCATTGTATGCTTCATTGTATTCTATTTCTGTTGCTTTTCGGTTGTACATCTTAAAACATGCCAGTCAAAAATACATGCAATTCGGTCTGAGGTCAGTTTCTAGGACATTCTTAAGCCATTAACTTGTTTAAGTTTCAAATTATATTTAAAAATATGAAGAAATTTTAAGTTTTATGGTCTATTTTAAGTTTACATCAGTACAGCATTTGGGGTTTCATATTTTAAATTAAAATCCTGCAGAGTTTTAATTCGAAAAGTAGGTTGTAGAAGGAAATAAAGTGAGAACAGTACGTGGCATATGTAGTGTTGGAATTCATATTCTTTTTAATAACATTTAACAGGCCTCGGTTCAAACACCAGGTCAGATAACTCCAACAGAGATCAGCAGTGAATCGTTTTTTCGCTACTCATAAGCACTCATGAAATTTTGAATATAATTGAGTCAACAATATTGAAATTTAACTATGTACTCTGTACAGTGTTGATTTATAAGTGCAGGTTGCAATGAGTATGCGTATAACGTTGACATCAAACTCATACCATTCGAAATATGTTTGATTCATAAGCGTACTTTAGAAAAATACTTCTTATATAAATGATTCGAGTGACTCAAATTATTCATCAAAATTTACAGGGTTAGTTGTTGTTGCATTTGCAAAAAAAACAGGAAAAAGGCACATAAGCAAAAAAAGACAGAGGCAGAAAGCATAGCAAACACACAACCATACTTATTTTGTGATTCGAGGATATGTTGAGTTATGCAGAAATCAATAACATCATACGTGTTGCTAGATATGATTATGATGTGTACACTTCAAACTTTGAATATGAGTAGAGGTTCCATGATATTAAAATAAGTATGAATGGGTATAAGTATCAGAAATTATGAGTATGATTCGATTCTAATTGCTAATTTCTGAACTACAACAAAACGAAAAATGGAAAAATACTTCTTTAAACTGTGGCTCACGCCACTTATGTCTAAAATTAATACACACAACGTTAGTGGTGTGAGAAGATAGGTCGTAATCTTGATTGAAGGGTTCTAACTACCAATTATGTATGTAGTATGTAATCTAACCTAACCTTATGAATTCTCAGTGTATGCACAATGTTTGCTTAATTATATGAGAGGACTACATTGACCGCTGACATAACTGCAATGGCAACTTCGAGAATCTTACTGTTTCTATGTAGTTTTGTTATAGTCAAAAGTTATTGTATTTGTGTTTTTTCCTGTTCTCTATTTCTTAAGGGTTTTATTTTTAAAATTCATTGAAGTGTTTCTGACTTCTGATTTCGTAACACTGACATCCACTTCAGGCCCAATACAATACATGTATAGAAAAATATGTACATTGAGTAGAATATCTTTTTAAGGTTTTTAAGACAAAATGTTGTTTATTGACAATGTTGCCAGTGTTGTTTTCATTTTGAAAATTAATGTTTGTTTTGAATTTTTTACTACTTCCTCAAGACTTCACTACAAAACTACTGGAAATTAGTGTGTTCCCAAACACTTTGTTTAGTGTTCACATTTTATTAGTTGTTTAAGCAATAAAACACACCGAAAACGAAAAACAAATATTTTCCCAACTATTTTTTAACCATTACAATCGTTTTTTATGGCAGTTTTTTCTAATTTTTTTTTTTGATACAAAATGTTGTTTGTTTTACAAAACTTTACCACAAATTTAACAAACAATTTAATGTTAGAGGGGGAAAAAATAAAATAAAAAACGTAATAAAACTGGCGCCCGTAAAGACATTAACATAAATTCCCATATGTCAGAGAAAATGTCAACATCAATTTATAGCAACAAAACAGGCAACCAAACCTAACCCAACCAACCAAACCAAGCAGTGAACAAAACTCGGCTAAGCATGCCAGAGAGAGAGTATGTATATGACTTTTCTAAACTAATAATAGTTTCAAGTATTTCTATTTGATTTTCTTTTTTTGGAGAGAGAGAGAGAGGGAGAGTTTAAGCCTTTCTCTTTCCCTTTTTTCTATAATTTTTGTTTGTTTATTTAGTTTGTTTTTTATAAGCTTTTATTATTTATTTATTTATTTTACTGTTCTGCTCTTTACAGAGTCCTTGACAACAACGTATTCAACGTCATATTCATCGTCCCTGGATGTCACAACAACAACAACAACGGTGTCACCAACAAATCTGTTGCCGTATTTTGATTTTGATGTACCGCGTAATATCACAGTGACAGTGGGTCAAACGGGTTTCCTGCACTGTCGTGTGGAGAGATTAGGAGATAAAGACGTAAGTATTCTCGAATACAATCAAATCAAAAGTCAATCAAATCAATTTAATCCCCTGCCTGAACAAATTGTCACTCAAATGAAAATTATTGGAGAAGGCAAATCTTAAATTTTCTTATGGCATTTACCGATAAGGCCAGTTTAATGGTTTAATATTATTGGCAGCTTTTTTATTTTCACCTGTACTTTTCAATTTCCCCTAAAATTTTGTGTTTGGTAAGCAGATTTACGACGGATTTTTTTCTGTTTTTTTTTTGTCAAGATGAATATGAAAGCAAAGCACAAATTTCAAGTACTTTCTTCAATGTAAAGATTGTTAGTAAAAATGTTACTTTCAAGGCTTAGAAATCCTCTACGGTTGCTTCAGCCGCAGCACATGTTCGTATACAAACATTATCATCATCATCGTCAGCATCATCTACGTTTAACCAGATACACACATACACATTTAAACTCGTGCATACATTTCAAAATGACTAATTTATAGGCCATCAATCACTTGTTGTAACTTGTGTCATTTGATGGATGTGTCTCTATGCATAAGTGTGTGATAGAGTGCGTGTGTGTATACTCTTCATGTAACAAAAACAAATTTAATGTTCTCAAGGCTATACTAGGAGGACTCATTGAATATTGTTTACAACGTCATGAGGCCCATATGTTGTCACCAATACTTCCTATTTAGCGAAAATAAATCAGAAAAAAAAAACGAAAAATTTTCTTATAATGAGCGTGTATGTACATACGTACATATGTAAGGCGCTGTAAATTTCCTACAATTAATTTAAACGTATTAAAAGCTTAAAAAACCACCAACCCAGCCATCACAGCCATTTTCCCAAGGCAACTTTGATTTCAAACCAAACTACTACGCATTGTTTGTCGTTCTACAGCTGCTGCTGCTGTTGCTTTTGCTACTGCCTAAGCATATAAATATTGTTGCTTGTGTGTGTGTGCTTTAACGTCGCTTCAACTGTCAAATAAATCTTATCAAATTGTTCATTTACTTTTCATTTTCTTTATATTGTTGTTGTTGTTGTTTTCCATTGCTTTTACATTCCGTTTTTTTCCATTCTTTACACGTCACCAGAGTATTGTTTACACAGGAAGACATAATAATGCCGTGTATCTTTTTGGTATTTTTATACACTCGACTCGAAAGACTTTTTCGTTGCCTAATGACATACTCTACCAGTGTGTGTGTCAAAAGTACTCTACATTAAAATGTTATTAAAATGGAGAAAGAAAGAAGAAAAAATATTGAAAAACAAACAACAGCAACAGAAATATTGTTAGTTGTTGTCATTTGCCTCTTTTCTTTCTCAATTTAATGATGGCAGTAGAGTATATGCTGCGTAATAATATTTTCTATACACCCATGACACTTGCAAAGTAAATAAAAATTTACACAGAAATTTCATTTTGGAAACCGAAGTTAATTGTTTGGTTGATGCTGGAAGACTACACGTGTTTTGCAAAAAAAAATTCCAATAATTTCATCTTAAAGGCAAATACTCCCTTATTTATTGACTCATAAACATTTTCCGTGTTTAAGTTTTCATTTTATGGTCTTGATTTCATACCGAAACCCTGCTGTATGGCTTGAACATCTTCTGGAAGTGATTTCTCAAGGATTTGTTAATTATTTGTCTTATCATAGTTATCTGGTGATATAAGCGTAATAAGTAGAGAAGAGAAGACATTTTCGGTACAGAGCTTTGCATTTTGTGATAATTCTAATTGAATTCGGTAGCACCTATCGTTGAACTGGAATTTAAGTACATAAGCCAGGACCACTTAGGCGGCAAATGCAAAAAGAAAAAAAAACCTAAACTGGACCTCTAATCGCTTTCGAACATGGTTTCTTAATAAAAAAAAATCTTAAAGAAATTCTATTATCGCAATAGACACCAAGTCAAGTATTCCGTGACGGTTCATGATCAAACGTAGGTTTCGTCCCTGAAGTTAATCAATTAACCCAGCGCAACAGATTATCAAGATATTTGTTTTTTCTGACACCAACACTTAGGGAAAAATCTTTTACTCATGCAGTGCATTGTTTTCTATTGCCGGAAGGCAAGTTATTGTAGTTTTTAAAGAGAAGCAAACCAAAGACCGCCCTTACTCGCAAGTTAACATCTATCAGTAATACTGCTGGAGCTAAAAATCTTACATGGATCTCTAATGCCATAAACTACATCGATACCTATCATTTGATATTACTTCGGTATTTGGTTTGGAATTCGTAATTAAAATACCCTCTACGGGAGCACATATGTAGATGATGGAGCTGGAAATCTAACATATTCTTACCAACTAAAGCCACCTCTACATCAGCTCACATTACTCCATAGAACTGTCATTAAGTAATAATTCAAGTAGTGCTAAGCTGGTCTGGTAATGCCCAAAGCCACGGCACTCGTAAGTACATTATACAACAAAATGGCAACTGTCAAATTAAATGGACTGCCAAGTTAATCTAATCTAATGTAGCGTAGCCTGCAGTTGCCGTAGTCTAGTAGGTAGTGTGTTGACTTACTAGACATAAGGCCACGGTTCAAACCCCAGGTCAGGCAATAAAACAAAAATATGAAAAAACATATTTCTTTGGCGATTTCCTCTCAGCAGATTTCTGGCAAAAACTCTGAGTGTAAATAAAAAATTGCCATGAAAAATTTCTCGTCGTTCAGAGTCGACTTTAAACTGTAGGTCCCGCCATTCATGTACAAAATTAACACACACAGCATGAGTGGTGTTGAGAAGCCAGATCGTAGTCCTGACTAAGTGATTCTAATGACCAATTATGTACATATGTATGCTTGTAATGTAGCGTAGTCTAGTTCGTTATAGAGCTCCAAGAATTCTATGCAATTTGCATAATTTTTTTAATGCCCTGATTGGTCTACAACACATACATACATACATAATTGGCCATTACAACCCTTTAGTCAGGATTACGGCCTAGCTTCTCAACACCACTCATGTTGTGTGCGTTAATTTTATACATGAGTGGCGGGACCTACAGTTTAAAGTCGACTCCGAACGATAGATTTTTTGAGAAGCTTTTCATGGCAATTTTTACTCTCAGGGTTTTTGCCAGAAATCTGCTGAGAGGAAGTCGCCGAAGAAATATGTTTTTTCATATTTTTGTTTTGATGTCTGGCCTGGGATTCGAACTCGGTCCTTTCGTCTAATAAGCCAACACACTACCTACTAGACCACGGCGACTTCAACACTACAACACGCCCGAGGAAAATAGCGTGGATCTTTGCTGTTGTCTAGTAATAAGGACTTCTCTGCAAATATATACGCAGTTGTTGTATTTGGTATAGTGATAAAGAAGTTTACTGATAAAAAAAATTTGCTTTCCTCAAGAAGTTTGCGGAAGACCTCTTTGTGAGATCTGGTTAATGCAGCCTCTAACTTTTTTTCGAATTCGATAACTGTATTGCAAATTTCAGCTCCTTTCCAAATTGCTAACTTCGTTGCTCAAGTTTGTATGGCATCACTATACAACTTACCTTCTATAATATATTTATAATGGTAATTGAAAAACTCACCAATGCCTTGTCATTGTGTTCAATTACTTTCATTGGAAATTCATTATCGGAAAGGCAACGGATTTATCGATTTCTTCATTTTCTTTCTATCTTACAAAAACAAAATCACAATTTTTTCCCCCGTTTCAATCTTAAAAATTCAAAGATGATTCAGCATTTTATTTTTAATTGTTTTAAAACAGCAGATAAACAATTATTGGTTTGGTAATAAATTAGTCCAGGCTAAGCTATGATGATTCATGGTGTCACATTAACAAATTGAAGAGGAGAGAGAGAGAGAGAGAAAGTTGTAATCGAAATGTAATCGCAACAATAATAAACAACTGAATACCTAGAACTCAGGCAATTTCACAAGAATAGTTTACAGTTTTGTATTGTTTCAATTTCAATACAAGTTTTTTATTTAAACTGTCCTGTCTTCTCACTCCCTCGCCTCGGTTACATTTACGGAATTAAACAACGGCAATACAATCAAATATATAATGGGACTCTAAGGGCATATTCTTGTTGCTTAGGGCAATTGTTGCAATAGGACTTTTGTTAACTTTTTCTATTGTTGTTGCTGTAGTTGTTGTTGTACTGGTATTAATATTACAGTTATCATTGTGGGACATTTTCAATTTATTTTTCAAATCAACATCATCATGACAATGATGATCATCTTCTTGCCATAACAGATAATTGTTGTTGCCATTAGCATGACTGTCTATTGTCAGATTACAATTGAAAAAATAGAAGGTAAAATGAAGAAGAAGAAGAAGAACAAAAAAAAAGTATTGTTTGAATTGTTTGTTACTGGCATTGTGTTTAAATTATTACTTACAATTGACTGTTGTTGGGATTGTTGTCGATGTCGATGAAAGCAGAGATTCAATGCTGTTTTGCCATGGTTTCTCATAGCCAGCATCAGCATTATTACTCTTACACTGACTCTGACTCTCATTACTGAGTGTTTTAGAGCCTTCCTCGGTAGTTACCTTTGTGTTCTGCTGATGGCATGACATTTTCATAGCCTGACTTATTGACATTTCATTTGTTGCATTAGTTAACTCCTCGGCCTCTTGCAGCCCATTTCGTTTCTTATGCAGCTTACGTCTTAAGTCTTCATATGGCATTTTATGATTTTCCAATATCAAACGTATATCACGAGCTGATTGCCACCATCTGAAAGTAAAAAAAAATACGTCGAGTTTTAATCGCATTTGTCTTGCTTGTAACAAAAAATGTTATGATAAGAAAATAATTATTTTAATTAGATTTTCCTTTAGAAGACAGGAAATCTAAATAAAAATCGTAATAAAGTTAATGGAAACTATGTAATGGAAATATGAAGACATTCATGCATGCATGCATATGCAGTACATGCATGCATTTGGAAGGTGCTTCGTTGCCAGACAACAACTTCTTCAACAAGCTTCGTTGGTGTTGTGATTTGTGAGAGCAAAAAGCGTAATTGAGTTTACATACAAATGAGATTGCATTTCAGAGCAAAACTTCAAGTTAAAATAAGTTTTTCTTTCTTTCATTTTCATCTTTTCATAATCATAGAAAACCGAAGAAAGGAAAAACAACCCCAAGATAGACAGAAATAAACATGAGATGCTGATGCAAGAAGCAAACAACACTTAACACTCATTGCACTTTCCTAAATACAACAAACAGACAAACCGACAAACAGACGGAGAGATAAACAACTTGGAACAGACACCAGGGTTATACTAGGTACCATATACAGCAGGATAATAATACAGACTTAAGAGAGACGTTTTTTTTTGGTTATTCAAGGAAAGAAAAATAAATCCCTTTTCGCACAAGATAAAGTGACAAAAATGCAAATAATCAAATAGAAACGAAACGAAATGAAAAACACAGAAAAAAAACATTTGAAAACCAAATTGCAAGTGATGAGAAAAATTGAAACGTAAAAAGCAATGAAAATGAAGAGAAAATTTCTGTAAAATTTTTTTAAAATGCATGACAAGACATATACGAAGACATACATACATATGGTTTTAGTTGAACTCTCTGTTTCTCTCTCTCTCTCTGTTTTCTTTTTGGCCCAAAAATAATGTACATTTCTATGGCACTTTTATGTGACTTCTATTCATGTGAACACTACTAGCATACGCAGTCATGAGTTGAGTTTACTTGCATATTTCCATATGAATTGTAAATATTTGCTGTTGTTGTTGTTCTTGTTGTTGTCGTCTGACTAGTTGACTAGTGGCTGTGCTTATATGTATGTCTATGTTGCCGACAGTGTTGCACTGCAACAATATGCTGGTTATACTTGTTTTTGTAATTAAATTTGTAACGTTAACAACGTCTTAGTAAATTTGCTTAAATATTCAATTCAAACCGAGAGAAAGTTTGTAGTATTCAAAAGCCTTATGTTGGATCAAAGAGTCATAAATTGGGTTAGGTTAGATTCGATTATTTGTATGCTCCAATACTATGCCATTGCAATATCGAGCAAATCACCTTTGGCTAGACGCTTGGTTAAAATTTTTTCGTATCAGATACCAGCATTGACAGAGAGCTCTTCTGTAGTCTCATATTTTCCACCTCACTACAACTACTACACAAGTCGCTGTGAAGTATTACCATATTTCTGGGAGCGTATGCACAGTGGCCAGCATCTCGCCATATGGTTTCAGAAATAAGCTTTTGTTAGGTAGAACACAAATTTTTTTTAACGTATGACCTTCGCGACTCTGCTATAACCAGGCGGCAGTTAGGGCACTAATCTCCAGGATGGTGTACGGCTGTCGCAGACACCTAAACAAGGTATTGGAAGAGATATGATATCCACAACATTTGGGTTCCGGGACACAATGATAACCCGGTCGACTGCACACAGATGAGCTGGTCAGACACCGCACGACCATCGGACTCTCTGACAAATTCTTGACCATTGGAGTCCCTCTGGGGATCTGTAAGCTCATGATTGACAATGTCGTCACAGATTCCGACAATCGCAGGCAGAACGGCGCAGAAAATCTGGCCAGGTTTGGATGGAAGTTGAATTGCAAGACTGCGTAAATTCCAAATAAGCATGCTCAGCAAAGTTGTCAGGGTCGTGACGCGGCATTGCAATATGGGTACGGCCCATTGTCTGGTTCACCTAGCAAATGATTTCGGTAGAAACTGCAGAGATGAGGAGATAGATGAGGAGTCTGGCACTATGTCAGAGGAGAAAAAGACATTTCGGTGCCTACTACATCGATGACCTACGTGAATTGTCGAACATTGACATCAGCAGTTTAAATCGCTTCATTACAGGATCTAAGTGGTTCCAGGAGTAGGAGATACTATGGTATCACAATGGGCTCCATGTGAGCTAACTGCGCCTATCCGAATTCCTTGGCGGTACTTAACCACCTACCTAACTATGACCTTCGCGAACTAGATTTCTCTGGTATCTATGCAAGTGCGTTCATCAGTCCGTTTGAAGCTGCTTAAAAATTTATTCAAAGACTTTTCAAAATAAATTCACATTTTAGGGCAACAACTTGCCCTTGTTTAGAAACGTAACTGAGGCCTTAAAGGCTGTAGAGTGTGGTTTATTTTCCGTTTATCTGTGTGTAGCAATATTAGCGGTTTTTTGTTATCACTGTCACTCTCTCTTCCTCTCTCTCTCTCACTTTTTCGCTCTTTTTTTTTCGTTGCTAGAAAAACTTGAAAGTGACTATTGTGTTGTTGACATTTTAGTTCTAATTTGCAAAACTGATGTTACAATTTCTAACGATGCTCGTACACACATACATACATACACACACAACACATACATACGTACAAACAAATATGCCTACAGTTTAAGTATGTGAGTATATGTACACTTGAAATTGCCAGTGAACTCTTCTACTTCACACAACAATTTTTGGTGTATTTAGGACATGGGCATATTCATTTTGTTATTTAGTTTGTAACGGAGAGACATTTCTTTTCTAGGAATTTTTTTAAATTAATTCGTATGGAGCATGGAATTCATTGAAGAGAGAGAGAGCAAAATTTAATAAAAGTTTTTAAGGTTTAAATTGTATTAAAAAGAGCTCTTTGGATCATATAAGAGTACAAAAAATCTTTCACAGCGCATTGTAGTGTGTCATACATTTGCAGGGCAAACTCTGTTTCTTAGACATGTGTGCATAGGGCAATGCATATGAATATGAATGTGCGAAAATGTAGATGTGTATGCGCATACATCGCATGTTTATTTGTTTTGTTTTGTATAACACATGCTCTAGTAACAGGAAAATTCAAATCGAAATAAAAAATCCTGCAGTTGTCACAATCTACTAACAACAGCAACATCAACATCAACATCAACATCCATATCAACAGTAAAAGAAACATCAACAGCAATAACTTCAACAACATAAGCAAAGAAACACACACAAAAAAAGCGAAAATAGAAGGAAGACATAAACAACTAAACATACAAATTAAAAACAGAAAAACGAATGAAAAAACACAGAAAAAAAACACATAGAAAACCATGTGAAATAAAAAATAGAAATAACTGTGAACGGGGTTAAGTTTTTTATCGCAACGGTTTTTTTTTGCCATTTAAAATGTCAAATTGACTTTTTAACTGTCAAATTTATGCCTCAATCATCATCGTACACAAACAGAGAGAATTCCAATTGCAATTGCAATTGTACAATTTTTTATTTGTTTTTGTTTTTATTTCAATCTTTTAGGTTTTTATTTCGGACTGTATAAACCGTTATTATAAACGAAAAGAAGAGAGAAAGAAAAAAACCGAATGAAAATAAACGTACATTCGCATGCACTTAGTGGCGTAACAAAACAAATAAATTTTCAACGCAAATAAAAGGAAACAAAAAAGAATTGAAGAGACGACTCGACTCTTCAACGTATAAAATCATAAATAAATGCCGCATACCAACGCAGACATTTAAAATTTATGCTGCTGGTAGTGGTGGTAATGGTTTGTGTGTCAAGTGAAAAAGGACACACAGTTTTCAATTTCAGACACTCAAGTTTTGGAATTTCGATGTTTTAATACGGCTGTTTTCTGCGGTGTGCAGTAAGCGAACTTTAATTTGCCATTGAAAGGCAATTTTTTATTAATTCGACATTACAGCGCTTTAGTCAGGATTATGACGTAGCTTCTCACACAATCGATGTTGTGTGTGTTAATTTTATACATGAGTGGTCAGGCCTACAATTTAAAGGCGATTCTGAAGGACTGATTTTTTTTTTTTGGGAAATTTTTCATGGCAAATTTATTTACACTCAGAGTTTATGCAAAAATTCTGCGGAAAGGCAGTCGCCGATAAAATATTTTTTTTCATGATTCGCTTAGTTAGAGAAACCAACTACTAGACTCCGGTGACTGACTATACCTAACGGAAGCGATAATTTCGGAAGTGCTTACATTCTGATGATCCTCTGTTGAAACCAGAACATTATTGCTTCCAATCTCTTCAAGTTTCTTTATAATTTTGGAAATTGCTTGCTTAATAGGTTTACACTGCATTTTACTCGGAAAGTTGTCACGTAGTAAATTCTAACAATTTTTAAGCATTTTTCGGATACGAAAATGGCAAACAAGACACTTCAGACAAAGGAAATTTAACAATTCGATACGTTCCTTTTATTTCGTTTAATAGAAATACTCTTAGTTTGTGCGCCTAAAAGCTACTTGTCATATCATATACTTCATATTGTACCTGTACGTATGAGTGATTTATAATACAAAGCATCATATTAATCATACGCCATAGTGACGCCAAAGAAAATACTCTACTCATCAGAGATAAGTATTTTAGGGTTCGTACACGAATCATACTTATTTTGTGCTGCGTGTATATGTTGTGTTATGGAGAGTCGAAATCAACAACATCATACTTGTTGTATGAGTATGATGAGTACTTCAAACTTTGAATATGACTAGAGGTTCCATGGTATTAAAATTATTATGAATGCGTATAAGTATCAGAAATTATGAGTATGATTCGATTCCATTCATCTTTTTCAATACTGGTCATAACCTTCATAGTTTACCCGTACGTAGGAGTGATTTACAATACAAAGCATCACATTAATCATACGCCACAGTGACGCCAAAGCAAATACTCTACTCCCCGGAGATAAGTATTTTAGTGTTCGTACATGAATCATACTTATTTTGTGCTGCGTGTATATGTGTTGAGTTATGGAGAGTTGAAATCAATAACATCATACGTGTTGTTGAGTATGAATATGATGAGTACTTCAAACTTTGAATATGAGTAGAGGTTCCATGGTATTAAAATAAGTGTGAATGCGTATAAGTATCAGAAATTATGAGTATGTTTCGATTCTACTCATCTTTTTGAATACTCATTGCTGTTCTCTGCTACTTACAACGCTACGACGACTTCAAAGGCACTCCTTCATTAAAAAATTGTATTCACTCTGACGTACTACAACTTTATTTGTGACATTGTAAGTGTTAAATTTGTCTGTTGAGTTCTTTTATACAAAAACCACTTCACGTTTAAAATGTTTTTTTTTTTCTTTTTGTTTTAAACGAATGAAACTGTTGCAGTAAAAATTCAAATTAGTTTTTCGTTGTGTTGTTGTTGTTTTTGTTTTTGTCTTTTATTTAACCAGTCATATTCAGACACACATAACTTGTTATGCAAATTAAAGATATGCAAGGAAGGATTGAATATTTATTTTCTCATTGTCTCCAGCAAACCAAAAAAAAAAACCAAAAAAAAAGACAAAAATTGAAAAAAAAGGAATTTAAACAAACCAAATATTGTAAATGAAACCAAAAAATAAAAAAAAAATTGTATTTTTATAACAAACAAACAAACCAAAGAGCCAAATATAAAAATATTGCTTCATATCTATAAATGGCTTGTACGAGTATATGCAACCACACATCATCATAAGCCATCTTCTTTCTCCCGTTCATGATGATGACTTTATTTAATCAAAGTTCATACAAATGGTAGAGATTTTAAAACAATTTATGGCTACCGAACTACTCATAAGAGATAATAATTATTGAAAATATTATTGAAGTATTCTCGATATATTAGAAAATACCGAGAGAATAAACAATATTATGTTTATTGTTTATTTTGTTTCATAGAAAATGTTGTTTTTTTCAAATCAATTGCTTTCACAGAAATTTTTCATTTAAAATGCATTTAAAAATCAATTCAATTTCCTCACATATCACAATAAAATACATTCAGTGACAACATAAGGAATGTTAAGTTCAATTGCAATAAAGGAACAATTATTATCCATCATTACATAGATTGTGTATTGAGAACATAATATTAAATGAGAGGAAATTACTTTTTTTGGATACATCTTTAATCCTAATTTATTTTCTGAAAGTACATATTGCTATAAAAATTAAAAATCTAGATCCTGGCGGTTTGCTTTTACATCCCTTAACATTAAAATTATAAACAAAAGCTACAAACATAGAACAATGCAAGCAAACAATAATTTTTACAAATTATAGTACTGCTTAATATGACAACAAACAACAGCATAAAAAATGGTAAACAAGTAAACAAAAATACAAAAACAAACACAACAAGAATAAATGTAAACAAAATACACAAACAAACACTACAAGAATAAATGTAAACAACGATGTGTACATTTAAGTCACGCACATTCGCCCTCAAAAACATTCATCAGACTGCCGTATAAAAGGCAGGACCTACGGTATAAATTCAACTCTGAACGACATATTTATGAGAGATCTTTTATGGCAATTTTTGTACTCTCTCAGAGTTTTTGTCAGCAGACTGCTGCCAGAAAGTCGCCAAAAGAAATGTTTCTGTTCATATTTCGTTTTTTTTTCTTCGAGATGTCTGAACACGGACTCGCATCTAATAAGTCAACACACTACCTACTAAACTCAGATGACTTCATTTCACCAAGTGTTCGCTTGTAAATTTCCCATATCACTCACACAGATAGATGGTGGCCCTGTGGGAGCTTCGCATGCTCATCATAAGTATTCTATTCACAATGTCTGAAATCCACCAAAGAGTGTCCCTTCTTTCCATGCCCAGCAGATTTAGCTTGACCATACAACCCCTTAGTATACTCAAACTCAAAGCATTGTCCTATCCTTTACACTTCTTATCCAAGTTGAATTGAGCACATGTTTGATGACTTTCGCTTGGAAGATATCCACCAGTTTTTACATGCGTTCCGAATATATCACTCTGCGTCTTCTTTCCCTCTGTTTGTCCCGGACTCATCCGGATACGACAGCTAAGTTTCTCTATTAAAATGGTACACAGTCTTCAAATTGTTCCATTCACTCTGATTACTCAGCATTTCACTAAATTATAGCCTACAGGCTCTGTCCAGTAAACGTTTATGGAAGGACCTATCAACTAATCAATTTGGTATATCACGATCCGACCCGAATTAAATTTGGGTCAGACCTGCCTATCATTGTCGTACGCATAGTCTTCTTAGCTTTAACCTTCACTGTCATGTGCAACGGACTTAAGTCCAATAGAACCTTCAATGACCCTGTAAGGTAAATTCACATTGCTTCGATTATACCAACGTACATATATCAGTCTCTGTATCTTATACAACTCTATCAGGGCAGTTTTCAAATAAAGTTGAATAAGTTGTTGATTCACATTTTCCAATTGATTATATAGACTTCTAATTTAAATAGTTTAACTGAGCAACTATTGCATTAAATATTGGCTTTTACTTACCGATACCAGGGCATAAGTTGTGATTTGAAAATCATGTAAACATTTATCATATAAACCACCAACTAAATGAAGAACGAAAATCATTATGAAAAGTGATAATAAATAAAAATGTGGTTTGAAGAAATTACCGTTGTAAATAGAAAGAATATCAGCCAACCCTTGGTCCATAGACGTCCTACACCAGTAACATGTCCTTGCAATATATAATACTGTACGGCCACCAATAGAGTGCCAACAATGCCAAATGCAACCAATGTTAACAAAGAAAACATTTGGCAATCTTCCTAAACATTGAGAGAAATATATTTGAAATCCAAGTTCATTAAGAAAAAATGAAAACTATGGGCAATGTACCTGTAAAGCTCTACGGCTCATTGAACGGGAGTACCAAATGCGTAGTGATTGAAAGAGAGAATATCTAAAAAGAAGAAAAGAAAGAAATTTTAATAATCAAATAAATACTGTTACGTTTTTACCGTTTAAAATTGCAAATAAAATAAGATAAAATGTGTGTCTAGTTTTAATTAAAATTCTTTATTATTCGCACAATTCTGTGTGACACTGTTCACAACTTGATGTAAACAACAACAATTGCTTTTCTTTGTTATTTCTCTGTTTACACCCTTTGCATAAATAATAACAATCACTAAGCAATTATACGATAGATCTTTATAATGGAGATCTTCAAACCACTATTACTCTCTTTAAACGCACCGCATCTTCACACAAAACTGACTGAACTTCACTGACTAACACGCCTGCTTTGCCTTGCCTTTTGTATGGCAGGGTGTTTACCCTTAGTGTGATGAATGTTCTTGAAGGCAAATGTCCGTCACTTCGCCTTCTCGAAATCTCTATAAATGTAAACATTGTGGTTTACATTCATTATTGTTGTTTGTGTATTTTGTTTGCATTTATTCTTGTAGTGTTGTTGTTTGTGAATTTTTGTTTACTTGTTTACCATTTTTTTATGCTGGTGTTTGTTGTTATATTAAGCAGTACAATAATTTGTAAACAGAGTTGTTGAATTAACACTTACAACAGGGGTGGTGTGAGAAGCTAAGGTTGTAATCCTGACTAAAGGATTGTAATGATATTTGATCGTGGAGAAAAAGCAACAGTGACAGTAGTGGACTGGAAAGGGGAAAATTGTGATGTTTTGTGGGATACGTATTGAATTTTTTCTTGCGAGGAAGTTATCTGCAAGCTCTCTGCTGCGTTTACTCATAAGAGATACAAAATAACGTCGTAAAAATATTTCTATGCAGTGTTGGACGAGGCTACACCACTATAAAGCCAGGTTTTTGCGTTTATATGTACATACATAATGACAAAGGAGGCATGTAACCACCACTTTTCATCTCATGCACATACATAGTCAAAACAAGGCAATTACGTTTGTAGCTGCCTGTAACTAGGCAACAGGTTGTTTATTTCAATTATAGTATAAAAAATATTAAAATTAAAAATTTATTTGAAATGATAACAATACATGTACATATATTGTATTCAAATTAATAATGAAAACCTCATGGGAAAGAATAATTATTGATTTGTCTGCATTGATCATGATTTATATTTTATTCAAAACGTAAAATGTATTAATATTTACATAATTTTTTGTTTGTTTGTTTAATTTACTGTTAAATATTGCAATGGATGCCATATTATTAAAGGTAATTAATAATTTTTTTCGTATAATTTAATTACAATGACATTCGCATTAATCTTTTCTATTGAACAACAGAGAAACTGTAATTAAATAATATTTTTTATACAGGCAACACTACTAATAATGCATTCGCATATGTGGGTTTGAGTGTAGAATTAAGTAAACACAAGTTGTGTTAAAGGGTGGCTAATCAAGGGAATTATTTTTAAATATTTCAAAATAGTAGGGTTTACGATGTGAAGGTTTTCTAAAAGGAATTTTCTTTAATTCTGATATAAACTCTCTGTTTCTGAACAATGAACAAAGAATTTTCATGCATGTACTTGAAAGTCCCTACCAGACATCAGCAATAAGTATTCAAAAGAATGAGTAGAATCGAATCATACTTATAATTTCTGATACTTATACGCATTCATACTTATTTTAATATCATGGAACCTCTTCTACTCATATTCAAAGCTTGTAGTGTACTCATCATATTCACACTTAACAACACGTATGATGTTATTGTTTTCGAATCTCCATAACTCAACATATAAAGGGTGTTTTTTTATAGAGGTATAGAACTTTAAGTTGGCATTACTTTTCAAGATGGCGACCGATTTAATAGCTGTCAAGTGATTTATTCTCAGTTTGGTTTGACAATTCATCATGAATAGACTCACGCCTGAACAACGCTTGCAAATAGTGCAATTTTATTTCGAAAATAATGGTTCTTTTCATAAGCGAATTTTGTTTAGCTATGAAGCACACTTCTGGTTGAATGGCTACGTCAACAAACAAAACTGCCGCATTTGGAGTGAAGGTAATCCTCAAGTGTATGTGGAAACACCGTTACATCCAGAAAAACTGACTGTTTGGTGCGCTTTATGGGCTGGTGGAATCATTGGTCCGTACTTTTTCAAAAACGATGGTGGCCAAAACGTTACAGTCAATGGTGATCGGTATACTAACTTTTTCATTCCTGAATTGAATAACCATGATGTCCAGGAGATGTGGTTTCAACAAGACGGCGCAACATGTCACACAGCTCGTGCCACAATAGATTTATTGAAAGACACGTTTGGTGACCGCCTAATTTCATGTTTTGGACCTGTGAATTGGCCTTCAAGATCTTGTGATTTAACACCGCTAGACTATGTGGGGCTATGTAAAGTCATTGGTCTATTCGGTAAAGCCACAAACGCTTGACCATCTGGAAGACAACATTCGCCGTGTTATTGCCGATATACGGCCGCAAATGTTGGAAAAAGTTATCGAAAATTGGACGTCCAGATTGGACTACATCCGCGCCAGCCGTGGAAATCATATTTAAAATGTAATGCCACAAGATTATCTTTCGGCTAAATAAAATTCATGTCAATCGAATAATCAGTAATAATCGTTGTTTAATTTCAACTTAAAGTTCTATACCTCTATAAAAAACACCCTATACACGTAGCACAAAATAGGTATGATTCGCGTACAAACACTAAAATACTCTCTAGAAGGTGATGTGTTTGCTCTGCTTGCTGATCTGTCTTTTTTGTGGTTGTAAATGCCTAAAGACAACTAAGACTGTAAATTTCGACTCGAATCATTTATAAGTATGACAAGTATTTTTCTAAAGTTATGAATCTGAATGAGTAGTCGTATGAATCAAACATATATCGAATGGTGTGAGTTTGATGTTAACGTTGTACGCATACTCATTGCAACCTGTACTTATAAATCAACGTTGTAGTGAGTACGAATGAATCAGAGTATGTAGTTAAATTTCAATATTGTTGACTCTTGTGTATTCAAAATTTCATGAGTGCTTATCAGTAGCGAAACAAAAATTCATTGCTGATCTCTGATCCCTACCCCTACAACGCTTTCAAAGAAATCTTGTAGAATACCAAGCCAAAGCCTTCATTTCAATGACGAAACTCTAACCTTCCAAAAATTCAAGACAATTTTTCTTATTATGCAAAACCCCGGCATTAAATAATTTAATTTTTTTCTACAAATGCCTTCCCCTATAATAAGTTTTAATAGGCGTGAATTGTTGTGTAGCAATTAAAATAAACAACTGAGCGAGAAAAGCAAAAAAAAAAAAAAACAGAAAAAACCAAGCAAATATTGATTAAAAACATGCAACACTGCTGCATATATACATGTACGCTTATGTTTGTTTTTATTTATTTTCACTGATCCTTTTACAATTTAAAATTTATTACAATTTAATACAAGATAATTTAAATTTTAATTATGAAAACAATAGCACAGTAAGCAGCATTATTAATGTAACAACGCATAAATCCAAGCAGATTTTATTGAAAACCAATAAAATCTACTTTAAACAGGAGTTTATCACCCACAGTTCAAGAAAAACTCTTTCTTTTTTACTTTCTCTGTAATAGAGACTGCCATACCAACATAAGCAGTTTACTTATAATGGCTGCCTATAAACAGGAATATTGCTAACGGAACTTTATATAATGGCTGATGTTCGTTTACTAAACATTGCTTATGTTTATTACAGCACAGCACAGCCCAGTTCTGGCTGTATTGAAAGTAATTTAAAATAAACAACTGAGCGAGAAAAGCAAAAAAAAAAAAAAAACAGAAAAAACCAAGCAAATATTGATTAAAAACATGCAACACTGCTGCATATATACATGTACGCTTATGTTTGTTTTTATTTATTTTCACTGATCCTTTTACAATTTAAAATTTATTACAATTTAATACAAGATAATTTAAATTTTAATTATGAAAACAATAGCACAGTAAGCAGCATTATTAATGAAACAACGCATAAATCCAAGCAGATTTTATTGAAAACCAATAAAATCTACTTTAAACAGGAGTTTATCACCCACAGTTCAAGAAAAACTCTTTCTTTTTTACTTTCTCTGTAATAGAGACTGCCATACCAACATAAACAGTTTACTTATAATGGCTGCCTATAAACAGGAATATTGCTAACGGAACTTTATATAATGGCTACTGCTTGTTTACTAAACATTGCTTATGTTTATTACAGCACAGCACAGCCCAGTTCTGGCTGTATTGAAAGTAATTTAAAGCGTTTACCATGGACTAAAAAACTATTGCTGTAGCTGTAGCTGTAGCTCTCATGTAATTGAGGTTGGCGTTGTTGCTACTACTTGATATTATAACTATAATTGTGTATGTGTGTGTGTATGTGTAACAATTTCAGGGTCACAATATAAAACCTCAAACAATGTTGTTACAACTGTTGTTGGTATACGAAAAAAAGAAAAAATTAAACACAACAAATACAAGAGAAAATAAAAACGAAGAGTAAATACTACTCGCTCGGGTATGCTTGGAAAAACAAAAAAACAGAAATGTTTTGTAACACAACATAATATTGTATGAACGATTTTCATTGAATTTCACATATTAAATGGGCGAGGGCAGTCAGCAAAAGAATTCTTTAAAAAACGAGAGGGTCCCGCCACTCATGAATAAAATGAACACACGCAACATAAATGGTGCGAGAAGCTAGGTTGTAATCCCGACTAAATGGTTGTAACGACCAATTATGTATGTATGTATGTATAGCATTGATTTCTCGCTTTACTATTGTATCCTATTCATAGTAAGAACAATCCATTTAACTTCTTGATAGATATTTCAAGTTCAATTTCCCGGTTCTCCCAATTCAATTCCTTGCTTTAACTGTTCTCTTATCACAGATGTAAAGTTGTGAATACATTTCAGTGTAAAAGCTCAGCTTAATTACGATGTAATACCGTATAAGTAACCGCGATACCCATCTTGCTTACAGTATTTGTAAAGAAAATTTCCATGTGTATCTCAAAAACAAACGCCTGTAAATGACAAGATTCTTCAAATAAAGTCCAATGATTTGAAAGTTTCCTTATCTTAGATTTAAAGTGATAGGCCTATGACTCGTCCTTATTGCGTTCTTCATGATTTTTTTATTCGATGGTAAGCAAGTGCGACACACGTGTGACATATATCTCTCTTGTATTTGAAAGTCTTGGTTACCATGGAATGAATAGCACTTTTTGTGATGCTCAACGCACCTACAGTTCAATTTTATTTAAAATCATTCTGAGGATCTTCTTAATAACTTCTGATTCGTTGTGTAAGCTCTATTTTCTCCAGTGATTGAATGGACAATGGTCGTAAAGCAAAAAAGCAGTCCTAGGCCTGATTCCATAACGTTTATAATTCTTTAAACATTTTGAAATGGATCGACGATGAAAGGATAAATTCACTGAGTGGATGCTTTAATACTGGTTCTCCAGATTGTTTCTGGCGTGCACCTCAAGTTGTTTTTTCTACTCTGTCCCACGCAATATTTTGTACTCATAAACGAAAAAATATAAACTACTCCGGTTTTAACATTTTGTAAGAATTACGCAACACTGGTCCTGGTCTTGCATTTTGTGTTTTATAAGGCAGCCAGAGTTAAACGAAGTAATCGTCAACTGTAACGTCAGTTTGATAATTTGGGTATTGCCCAGAGGTCAGCAATGAGTATTCAAAAAGGTGTGTTGAATCGAATCGTACTCATAATTTCTGATATTTATACGCATTCATATTTATTTTAATATCATGGAACCTCTATTCATATTGAAAGTTTGAAGTGTACTCATCATATTCATACTCATGCAACACGTATGATGTTTTGATTTCGACTCTCCATAACTCAGCATATACAAGAATCAAAAAATAAGTATTAATCGCATACGAAACACTAAAATACTGATCTCTGATTAGTAGAGTATTTGCTTTGGAGTCACTGTGGCGTATGATTAATGTAATGATTTATATTGTAAATCACTCATACGCATAGGTATACTATGGAGATTAGCAATGAGTATTCAAAAAGATGAGTAGAATGGAATCATACTCATAATTTCTGACACTTATACGCATTCATACTTATTTCAATATCATGAAACCTCTACTCATATTCAACCCTGTACTTATACTGTTGTAGTGAGTACATAGTTAAATTTCAATATTGTTAAGGTTAGCAATGAGTATTCAAAAAGATGATTAGAATCGAATCATACTCATAATTCATGATACTTATACGCATTAATACTCATTTTAATATAATGGAATCTCCACCCATATTCAACCCTGTACTTATACTGTTGTAGTGAGTACATAGTTAAATTTCAATATTGTTGACTCATTGCTCTGGTACTGTCCTCGTATGTATGTATGTATACATGCAACATTCCAATGTGTTTTTATAAAAAACATGAAGTAATAATTCCACCGTTTACAAATACATTTACACAAAGAAAAAAAAAACAGAACATGTTCCCGCTAGCAACTACAATTCATAAATGCTTGTAAACACCAGTCATACGTCCATGTAATGGTACATATATTCCTTCATACATACCGGTAAACGTATGGGTGATTGCACTAAGTGCAGCAATATTCTCCAAAAAGCAAAGAAACAAATTTTAATTTCGGTGGCATTAAAACGCTGATGTAATTTCTAATAAAAATGAAAAACTAATGCGATGGCCCACACAATGGTAAGGAGTAAAATTGGTTATGCTTTCTAGTGAATTGACTCATATCGAGAGTTTTAATGTTTAAGAATGTATGCCTTGTTAAAACTTATGAAAAAAAACCAGAGCATTTCGCTGAACAGCAAAAGCCAGCAAATGAACTGAAAAATTGTTTTCAACAGAACAAACATGAACAGCTAAAGAGAAAAAAAATAAACACAGAGAGAGGGAGAGAGAGAAATTATGAGAAAGAAAATTGAAATAAAAAAAAAAGTATATCCACGTAAATATGTATGTGTATGTGTAACAACGAGTATGTGATTGTATTTGTTTGTATATATTTATGGAAAAACATAAAGCGAGAGTAACAGTAGCAAAAACGTGGAAAAAAAAGATTAAAAAAGAAAAATGAAATTACAAGTGAAGGCAGAATAAGTGAAAGAAAAAAAAAGAAATCAAAATCCTAGAAAAATCAACAACATTTTCTGTGGAATTTCACATTAAATCTACAGTTGCTGAAAGGCAACAACATTCATTAGAATCACATGCAAGTAACAAGAGACACTGATGGGAAAATAGGGGAAAGGGGGAGAGAAGAAAAAATATGATAAAATAAATGTAACAAACAATTTGTGTATCCTTCTTCTCTGTAAACATGTTTATTTGTTCAGTCACGAACAAATTTTTTTTCTCTCTTTTTTTTAAAGAGAAAAACAAGAAAGATGTTCCAGTTATCAAGAAGGGAGAAAAATAAAAATGAATGATTTTTCATTCACAAGGTTACTAATTGTTATGCGACTCATATTTACGACATTTTTAATAAATTTAATACATTTATGGTGACAATTGGAAATGCAATTGAGGCCTCTTTGCCTGAACTCATACTCAAACTTTACTTACCTTAAAGTTTGTTCGGTATTGTATTGAAACTGGCACAGCTCACAGGTGGTACAGCGTGACATGCTAATCCATCTTTCCAGGCAATTGATGTGGACATACGTCAACGTGCCTTTGCACAAACAAGGCGATACGAGTCTATGCAAGGAAAATAAAAATAAAACAAGAGTGATTGGCGGAAGATTAAATAAATATATTTTTTTTGTTTTAATAAAATTATTAACGAAATACGTTTTTTAAAGGCATTTTAAGTGTTGACAAGAAAGATGTTTTTCCATTAAAAATTAAATCAAAAAGTTTCCAAAAGTAACTCATTTAAGCTAAAACAAAAATTTATAAATTTTCAAATAAAAATAATACATCGAACGAGGGCGGTTTCAAAATTAGTCGACCAGAAATCTAGAAATCCATTGGGCTTGTCCATAAACAAACACAATCTTTATCCATTTTAATACATTTGCATAAGTGCCAGATAGTGTCGGATTTTAATAGACATGGACTAACCTCACAGTGGTCGAACTTGTCCAAAGCTTAAGTTTCAGAATATTCTTACGAAAATGAAAACTCAAGATACTGGTGTTTTAATTTTACAACGCTTAACATTAAAATTATAAACAAAGGCTGCAGAAAGAAGACAATGCAAGTAAACAAACCTGTTTACAAATTATCGTACTGCTTAATATAACAACAAACATCATCATAAAGAAAATGGTAAACAGGTAAACAAAAATACAACGATGTTTACATTTATAGAGATTTCGACAGGGCGAAGTCATTAACATTCGCCTTCAAGAACATTTATTAGACTGTTTACGTGCTATATAAAAGGCAAGGCACAGCAGGCATGCGAGTTAGTAAAAGGTCAGTCAGTCTTGTATGAAGACGCGGTGTGTTTGAAGAGAGTAATAGGGGTTTGAAGATCTCTGTTACAAAGATCTGTCGAATAATTGTCTAGTAATTGTTATTGTTTATGCAAAGGGTATAAATAGAGGAATAACAAAGAAATGCAATTGTTCTTGTTAGTAGTCGGCAATGACCGAAGAGTGAAGCAAGTCAAACGTTTAGTTGAGTCTTTCAAATTTGAAGAAGAGCTTTAGTAAAAAAAGGAACAACTCGGAATAGGAGGAGTACGTTTTATTGAGTGGCCCAATGTATTGAGATGTAATCTCAATAGGTTACATCTTCAGATGAGACAAAATGCCGACTTAAGAACACATTTTCTTGCAATTGTATAATGCTAACTAGGATTAGATTTCATGTGGTCAATCGGTATTAATGGGATTCGATAGAACACTGATCGGCTTCTATCGGAGGTTTACTGGACTTCATTCGTAAACTATTCTATGTGATGAAGTTGGCGAACAAAAGACAAAATTTGATAAAAAAAAAAACAAAGTCTTGCTGGCAATTTCTCTGTTTCCTTATTTTCCCTTTCCTACTTCTTCTCGTTTTTGCCTATCTCCCCAATTATCCTCTTCCCTTCAGTGAACGCTGTACGATGGGTCCACTGGACCTCCTTGTCTCAATTGGCAAGTATATGCCCTCTAACCTAAGTCTTGCTGCCAACATCAATGAATTTAAAATTAACTAATTTTCTACAACAAGCGAAATAAATTATTTCGGATTTTAAAATCTGGTTCCGCGGTAAATGGTTTACAAGCAGATACAAAACAGGATATCAAAACTATTGAGTACCATAAGGAGCAGTATAGCGTGGTAGACTAATGTTTGTGCCTCCCCTTGAATAAACATGAATACATACTTTTCAGGATTCTCACTATTGTGACAAATGCGACACACCAGCGATTCTGTGGACTGGGAGGAGGAACTCTCATTGCTTTCAAGATTTGCTAAATCATGATTTAAACTGCCATTTGGTGTTGAACTAAAGGATTTGCAATATTTAGAGCTGCCGGGTGCCACATCTATAAAACAATCATTTGCATTTGTAGTGCTATTGGGCCGCTCCGTTGTGGCTAAGGCTAGACTTGTTGCCAATTGAATGTTGTTGTTTTTGTCAGTTGCTGTTAAACTCGGGAATAATTTAAAATTAAATTTGTCTTTCATTCGTGCTTTAATGTTTACCTGTTTCATTGCAATCTGCCATGGCTTACTGGACCCTGCCCCAGGCTTTGTAAATAAAATTTTTAATTATTTTTTCTTGTAAATTGTTGGGTTTTCCTATATAAAAAGAAATATATTTTCTTGGTGTGTTTTTCTAATTTATTTTTATTTTTTATTATTTTTTAAACAAAAAATTTATTTTTTCACACCTAAAGTCAGACAAAAAATAATTTAAAAAAAAAAAAAAGAAACAAAACAAAATAAAAAGAAAGAAAACAATTTCGAAATTAGAAGCTTAGTTAAAAGGCTTCACCCGAAATACACACCTACTTTTTGCACAATTTGTTTCTTAAAACAAAAGAATTGAAAAAAAAAGAAGGAAAATGGAAAATGTTTTCTACGTTTTGCTATTAAAAGCATTACAACAACATTTACAATAACATTTAAGCAGCATACATATCTTTTGGATTTTACGTGCAACTATTTCGTAAGCACTTTACCTTTTCATTATTGGCTTTGTTTTTTGGAAATCTTTTATATTCAGTTTCTCTTCTATTCACTGCCATTTCGCCCCTCATTGTTTCCATAGCGTGTTTACTCTGTATGCCAGAGCGTGTGTGTGTGGGTTAAAATGTTTTACAAGTAAATTCTAAACAAATTGCCCAATTCATTTGTAAGTAAAGAAAGGTTTTCGTAAATGAATGAATAAAAAATAAAACAGTTGAGTGAATATATTTTAATGTGTGTATTCACTTTCGGTTAATGTATGTACAGTGGCGGTCAAAAGTACACAAACAATATCTAGTTTTTCTAGAAATGTTATTCTTGTAAACAGATTTCCCAGAGAAAATTGTGCAGGAGAATGTAGCATTCGGAACGAGACCATCTCAATGTTTACTAATGAATCCAAGATGGTCTTCAGGTCTCTCTCAGGCTACTTGATGACCGCCCGCTTTTTTACAAGACTTGAATTATTTAATTAGTAATCTGTACTCCAGCAAAGTAAGATTGAAGTGATTTTAGTCACTATTTCAGTTTGAACAACATCAAATCGAACTTCCGGCAAAAGAATTATATTGATCGCTACTTACAAGTAATCTTTGGCGTGGATGGTGCGCAGCAAGGCATACATTCCCATCTCCCTTCATGACTCTAGTCACCTGGGAAATTGATTTAGTGGTTGCATCAGCCGCAATTCGCTTTGCTAGCAACAGAAACATAAGATTCCATTTGATTGTATTCCTTCTGCCCCTTACGAAACTTTCTTTAAAACTAGCATAAGTGGGATCTAGCTTCCCCACTCTCCTAACGGGAATTTCACCCGTATGCAACTGACTATAGTTTGACACCGACATTGGAATAGTTAGCCCTCCGGAGAGTATGAAACTCTTTCGCTTATTCTCACAGCGGCGAACCAGCCACACGACAAGATAAAGACGAAGCCCATCAGCAGTTTATTAAGAATACAGACGCTGATTGATTTAAGTTTCTAGATACACAAGCTATATTGTAATCCTGACTTAAATTTTGCAATGAGTCATTAAGTAAGAAAGACAAACCTACTGTACCAACGAACGATCTCATTTGAGATGGAAATTGGTGTCTAATAGCCGTTCCAACTAGTGAACCAGAAGCTGATAGACATGGAGCTGTAATTTCTTATTTTGTGTTCAGCTTACAGCACTCTGACATGAGTAACTTTCTGCTTAATAAATAGCGTCTGCTTAACTCTAAGCATTCTTGCACTTGATCGCTAGCATTGCGACAAAATATCTACCCATTAGTTACGGTATTCTTATTATAGCTATTCTAGAAGTTGACAGAATATAAAGAACACCTTTATCTCTTACATGATCTAGACTATCTCAAGGATATGTCACTGAAAAATCTACTCAAAATTGTCAGGTATAACGAGGGTCTTTCGATATTTTGATTTAACTGAAGAGATAACAGTATTCAGAATGGCATCCGCACTTGCAAGAAAGGCGAAGGAAAAACTAGAGTTTATTATGCTCCGGGCAGGAATTTATTAAAACTATTCCACACAATGCTCTAATACTCTACAAGACTCTCATCCTCCCCGTGCTTCTGTATGGTGCAGAGACATTGGAAACTATTAAGCACTGATGCAGCAGCCTTTTGAGTATTCGAGAGAAAATCATCGGTCTAGTAAGAGTTGGCGATGATTTCCGCATCCGATCCAACAGTGAGCTGTATGTTTTCCTTGACTACATAGACGTTGTGCAGCGTATTATAAACATCCAGCGTCTAAGCTTTGTCAGCCATGTCGTTCGAATGGAGAGGCATGCTCCGTCGAGACGGGTATTTGATGCAGGTGCCTGCGGACGTCGGAGAAGAGGACGATCTTGTTTGCGTTGGAAGGACCAAATCGAGGAAGCCTTGTCATCGATAGGTGTTACCAACAGGCGTAGGCGCGCAATAAGCAGCGACGCCTGGAAGGATGTGTTAAGGCAGGCCGAAATTCGTTAATCGGGTTGTTAATGGCCAGTTAAATAAGTACGTAAGTTGGACACAACATGGCGAGTTTGTGAAGTTACTTCGTAATTCGAACTTAAGGGTATTTTTCAAAAGAAATTCATTGTTTTCTTAGTTTCCTGGATTTCAAGAGTTAGATTCTTCCGTTCAAAGTTAGATTTGTTGTTTTATTTTTAATCCACACTGTGTGAGTGTTTAGTCTTGTATTCTCTTGACTTTTTTCTTTTTTTTCACTTTTGCCCTGTAATTTGTGCTCTTAAGTTTGCCCGAAAATCTCTTATTAAACTTTCATTAAGTTTTTCTACAACTTTTTTTACAACTTTTTCTCACTTTTTTGTTGTTGTTGTTGTTGTTTGCTTAACAGTGTATTGAAATTTGTAGAGATGACTCCCACAGTGCATTATCAAAATATTTAGTTTCATTGCAATTCATTTGTTTTTGTTGTTCGAATGGTATTCTTAAACTGAAGCATAAAATTAAATTTTATTGTACGTCTGTCTGTCTGTCTGTGCAACTAGCCTTCTGTTGCCACATCCTTCCATGCTTGCTTCCCTGGACTGTTCCTTGTGTATTTATTTAATTTTTTTTGGGGTATTTTAAGTTTCTGTGTGTGTGTGGAGGAGGAGTGTAGGTAGGTTTTTGCGACCTGCTGCTGCTACTGATGTTGCCGGGGTGTTGATGTTGTATTGTATTGTGTTGCTGTTTTGTGGTTTTTGTAGAGAACTTTTCACTTTTGGTTTTTAATGAATAATTTAAGTGTAACTGCATTTTAAATGCTTGAAAATGTTCTTCTGCTTCTCTGGTACTCTTTTTATTTTATTTTATTTTATTTTGTTTTGTTTCTTTCATAATAGAATTGAATACAATGGCAGAGAGAAACAATACCCGAATGCCCAACACGGCAAACTTTTGTTTCAAAAAAACCCAAAAATTTTAAAACAAACTTCACACAAACAACACCAAAACCAAAACCAAACGAAACGAAACCAGAGGTTAAGCAAAATCATTTCGAAGAGGTTGGTTAACATGCCAGAGAGTATCAAATATCGATGAATGCAATGAAATGGTTTGATGGTATTTGTTGGCATTTGTTGCCTTAAAAGTTTCCAAATAATTAAAAGGTTTACAGCCTCAGGTTACTCAAGTGCTTATTTACACTTAAACTTGTTAAAATAATCGACAAATTTATAATTCTAATGGAATTGGTTTCGGAAGACCTCATCCAGTGGTGGGATGTAATGTGATATGTTGTTGGGTGTTGGATTTTAGTTGCTTTCGCCTATAAATCTTAAGCCTGAAATGTTTTTTCCTTTCATTGTTTTAAATACTGTCAACACTTTTGTAGCTTAAAAACCAAGCTTTTTAGCCCTATTTTGTAAAATAAAATTACTCAAGTTTGTCACAAGTTTCAACGACAGAATCCAAGACCTGCTTGCCCCTTCGTTCATAACTTTATGCCCCTGGACTGCATTGTTAAACTAGTTCGGCAGCATTTGTCTACAATTTTCTTGCATCACTTTCAATTTTCGGTTTTCTTTTTTGTTGTTTTTGTTGTGTTTTTGTGTGTTTCAAAGAAAATCTTCAGCCAACAACTTTTTAATAAATGACGTCCAACTTCTTAAGCATTAGTTTGGGAACATTTTCTTTAAACAATTTGAAGTTATTGTTTGTTGTTGTTGTTGTCGTCGTTTTCTGTTTCTTAAATTGTTTTTAATGCCAATTCCTGTGTAAAAAGGCTTTTTATTTAGGTTTGTATTTGTGGTCAGACAAGCGTTTGACACCGTAAAACCATTTCTTCTGCATTATTTATTTATTTCGTCTTGCAATTGCTTCTCGTTTTGGAGTATTTCGGCTTGAGAGAGGAGTTGTTTTTCCCCCCTTTTTTGGATCGAAAGATTTCTCTAAATTTCCAAAAAGATAAATGAATTTTTAATAGGAGTTAAAAATAATGGAAACAGTTGTAGTGGTTGACAAGCATAAAAACCTTACGATAGATTTGTTAGGTTTTTGCCTTTTAAAAACATTTAAAATATGAGCTCGTCGATTGCAAATAAAATAAAAATAAATTGTGTGTTTAGTTTTAATTAAAATTCTTTATTATTCGCACAATTCTGTGCGCCACCGTTTACAACTTGTTGTAAACAACAACAATTGCTTTGTTTGTTTACACCCTTTGCATAAACAATAACAATTACTAGACAATTGTCTGACAGATCTTCGTTAAGGAGATTACTCTCTTCAAACACATCGCGTCTTCACTCAAAACTGACTAACCAACTCGCTTGCTTGCACATAATTGGTCATTACAACCCTCTAGTCAGGATTATGACCTAGATTCTCACACCACTTATGTTGGGTGCGTTAATTTTTATACATGATTTGTGAGAAACTTTTCATGGCAATTTTCCAAGGCATAATTGGGGCATTTTTCTTCGAAAATGAGCAAGGAGTGGCCGTTACAGTCAATGGCGATCGTTATCGGGCCATGTTGAACGAATTTTTGTTCACAAAAATTGAAGAGGAGGATATTGGCAACATTTGATTTCAACAGGACGGCGCTACGTGCCACACAGCCGAAGCTACACTCGAGGTTTTTCGCCCTGTTTTTGAAGATCGCATTACCAGCCGCAGAGCTGATGTTGTCTGGCCACCTCGGAGCTGCGATTTGACACCGTTGGACTATTATTTGTGAGGTGCCGTCAAAGATAAGTGTTACGCCGACAAGCCAGAGACAATTGACGCTTTAAAGGACAATACTCGTGAAGCCATTGGTGAAATACAGCTGCACACCATCGATAATGTGCTTAAAAATTGGGCCGATCGTGTAGGCTACTGCATGGCCAGCCGAGGCAGCCATTTGAATGAAATTATTTTCCATTATTAACCGGAAGGATTGTACTTTCAAATAAAAAAACAAATTTGAGAAAATATTCAGTAGTTTTTTTTAAAGCATTTTCAAAAAAAAGTTATTTGGCGGACCCTTTATTAAGCGATGTAAAAGCATAACACCAGTACTTAGATTCTTCATTTTCGTAACAGTATTGTAGTGTGTAGAAAGTTTTGCTCGTTCCCATAAAGGGTACTATTGTCGCTTAAAGCGAGTGGGTTTATAATAACGACAACGTACACCACAGACTCATAGTCCCCAGTCCTTTTGATTAATTTCACATAAGGTTTCTTAAAATCTACCAATTACTCCATATCGTACGCATAGCCTTGGCAATCAATTCCCTCCTCAAACAATATCATTGAAAGTACGTCGACCAGACTCCATATGAATGGCCAAAGACTCTTTCTTGTAGGCGAGCTTTAATATTTTATCGCCTATGTTTATTGTTTCTGTCATGATTCCGATTGTCGTGGCACTGATATCTTTTCTAATTAAAGCCCTACCTCAGATCTTGTTTGAATCGTGAGGAGGAGAAAGGCATACTTTCTTGTATTGATATGATAGGAAATAAATTCTTAAAAAATTTGTGGACATTTTCAATTGTACCTATTATTTTTCTCAACACTGCGAAGGTAATTTTATCTGTTGAACTGGAAGCAATTAATTCTTCGGTGATTTAAAATTTATTTGAAGAACTTTTTTTCTGAAAACATTAAACACCGTGCGTGGTATATTAAGATAAACAATTTCAATGCGGAATAAATGCTGTTGTTTAGGCTAACAAATAAAGGCGTTGGAAAGAAAATTTGAAATTTCGTCTGACAGCTGCAAAAAATGGTCAAAAACTTTATGAAACAAAAACAAAAACAAAAACATTTTCCAACACTTTTCGAAAAACCATCAGAGCGAAATGAATGGGAAAAAAGTTCTTTGCAAAAAAAAAAAAAAAAAAAAAAAACAGAGAAAAAGAAGAAGAACTAGAGAATGAAAATGAAAGATCTTTTAGGTAATTAAGTTAACAAAACATTGAATTGAGTATCCTTTCTTATTGGGGCCTATTGCTGCTGCTGCTACTGCTGCTTTAAGGATATTTACTTTCGCTAATGTGCCAGAAAAGCACTTTCAGAAAAGAAAAGAAAATGAAAGCAATAACAACAACAACAACAACAATGAAAAAATACAATAAAAACAAAGTGATTGTTAAAACGTGTTTACAAACATCAATGAATTAAAAACAATAACAGCATAATTAAGACCCTTTTTCTCCTCCTTCTCCTTCTCCTACTCCTTCTCCTACTTCATATTTCTTATTTTCACTGACCCCAGCAGCAGTACAGCAGCCCTTATAGTCCCTTTTTTTTCGTTTCGAGGGTATTGTTTAAGTAATAAAGACTTATTTACTTAAGAAAATAAGAAGCGTTTTCCAAAAAAAAAAAAAGGAATACAAACAGCACGTAAGGAATCCTTTTGTTGTTTATCGACTTTGATTTTTACGGTAATTTATTCATGCTTTGACGCCGCCACCCGTTTTTTTATTCATTTTATTTGGGCTACTGTGCCGTTTAAAAGATTAAATAAAAGAATTTTAAAATATTTGCAGAAAAAACAAAAACAAAACCGAAAAGAGTAAATCGAAGAGCAAAAGAGTAAAGGTATGTTAACGCATTAAAACGCAATGCTTAACGCTCGAATAATTTCTAATGTTTTTTGTTTTACGTGATTTCAGTTCCGAAGGCATAAAACAAAAATTAAATTTTTAAAAATCAAACATTAATGCGCAGCGTAAAATCTTTCAATTTAATTTGAATGTAACAATTCAGTGAAGTTCAGTCAGTCTTGTGTGAAGACGCGTTGCGTTTGAAGGGAGCACTCGTGGTTTGAAGATCTCCATTACAAAGATTTAGTGATTGTTATTGTTTATGCAAAGGGTATAAACAGTGTAATAACAAAGAAAAGCAATTGTTGTTGCTTACACCAAGTTGTGAACAGTGGTGCAAATAATAAACACACAATTTATTTTTAATTTTATTTGCAATCTACAAGCTCATATTTTTAAACGTTTTTAAAAGGTAAAAATGTAACAATTGGGCGGGTTATTTCAATTATTTACTTACTTACTTAATTGGTCATTAGTCAGGTTTACAACCCAGCTTCTTACACCACATATGTTGAGTGTGTTAATGTTCGCCATGAATGACGGGACCTACAGTTTAAAATCGAATTCGAGCGACTGATGTTTGAGTAACAAATCATAGCAATTTTATTTACTCTCAGTGTTTTCGCTTGAAGACTGCTGAGAGGCAGTCGCCGAAAGGAATATTTTTTTTATATTTTATTTTCTTCAAGATTATTGAGATGGAGTTTTAACCGCGGTCTTACATCTTATAAGCCAACTAGACTACTATCGACTTCTATTTGAATTTACCACTGTTTTACCACAGAAAGGACACAGGATACTTCTTTGATAATTTAAAATAACAACGTTTGGCTCATCGATTGAGTATGATGTCGATTATGTATGAGGAAGAAACATTTCCTAAAGGAAGCTAACCTGACTACACAGTAAATTTTGCTGTTGCAGTAATCTTTATATTGTAGAGTTCAGTCAAAGCTGAGAAGAACATGAGAACTCAAGAAACCTCTATTTCTCCATATCAAGTGGTGGCTACTAATACAGGAGTTAAAATACTGTCATTTTCTTCTTCTCAGATCTACAATTCCAGCAGACATCCTTTAAAACAATTTAAAAGTCTAACGGCATACCTAAATGGACAGTGGCATGTAAGAATTGCAATTTGGCGATCGACGGTCATGCGATTTAAGAACTGTAGTGAATCCGTTCTTTTTTATTCACAGAAACTAAGTAGACTCTACCAATATTGCGTGTGCATTCTTACAGCCAATGAAATTCAGTCGCCCTATAAAATGAACAAATATAAACCACGTTTACCCATGCTCTGTTGGAGACTGTCAGCTCCGTAACGGCCAAGGCCCTTTCCAATTTATCAGCAATTAAATTTCCTCTGATATCCATAAGCCCTTGAATTCACACACCTTTGAATGATCCCAAATGTTCTTGACTGCTCGACAAGCTTTGCGCCGCCATAGAAATGGCAAAGATCTACGTCTGGAATGCAGCCTTTCAGGGAGCCTATGCATAAGTTAAATATTAGAACCTTTAATAACTGTACAACAGATTGATCTGTTCAGCAGTTTAGAGTAATCGGTACACACCTCAAGGATCCCATTGAGAATCTCCGGATCTCTAGATCCAAAGTCCCCACATTAAAATCATAAAATTTAATGTCCTGTTCAGAAGGTTATAAGGAATCATATAAACCATCCGAATGTGCCTATATCTTCCCGGAATTATGGCATGACAATAGTCCAGGTTAGTTCCCTGAGTATTGGTCGTATTAAAAAACGATTCCGGTACAATTCATTCTCATTTTTAACGAGATTTTTCTAACCTCATTGAGAAAGTAAGATGTTACAATGCCTCCACCACCTCTTGAAGAAAAAAGAAATTAATTTACAAAAGGCATGTGGTTTTTAGGCAACAATAGATGGACCTACTATTACACTATAATCAGCTACTACATAGCAATCACCTGCTAAGCTGAGAAAAATTGGTTAATGAAACCAAAACAATGCAAAAAATAAAATGATTATGGCCAAGAAACAGTTCTATTGTACCAGGCCAATGCTAGGATGTATAAATGTACGCAGACTTTTTATGCCTAGCTTAGTTTTTAGGAAAAATACCCATGAAGTCGCCGTGGTCTAGTAGGTAGTGTGTTGGCCTATTAGACGAAAGGCCCGAGTTCGAATCCCAGGCCAGACATCAAAAACAAAATACAAAAAGTATTTCTTCGGCGACTTCCTCTCAGCAGATTTCTGGCAAAAACTCTGAGAGCAAAAATTTCCATGAAAAGCTTTTCAAAAAAATCTGTCGTTCGGAGTCGACTTTAAACTGTAGGTCCCGCCACTCATGTATAAAATTAACGCACACAACATGAGTGGTGTTGAGAAGCTAGGCCGTAATCCTGACTGAAGGGTTGTAATGGCCAATTATGTATGTATGTACCCATGAAATAGGCTACGAAATCTTATGTAAAATGCTCTGTTTTCTAGTTTTGACTTTGAAAGGCTATGTAATCTGACCATACTTAAAAAAATTATTGGAATGAAACTGTTTTGATGCCAACAAAGTTGCAAACGAATTTTCTTGATCTTGTAGAGATCCTGTTGAAAAATTAAATGATTTTTTAAACAAAAGCCTATGTTTCATACAAAAAATCACAATGTTATGCAACTGCCTTCGTATATAACATGATTTATTTTTAAATTAAAAAGAAAAAAAAAAATCCAAACTACTTTCAAGTTATTACAAATATGCTGCCACTCATGTATTATTGCAAGTTAATTTTCATTTTTAATATGAGATTTTTCTCAATTCATTCTGATATTATTTCATAATGTAATTAAAATTTCCATTAACTTATAGTTTACAAATACTCTTCTTCTCCTGTAGAGCAAGCAGCAGCCATTACTGATTTAAAAAACTTTTTAATATAAAATTATGTCTGCAACAATAATATTTTGCTTTGAATATTAATTATTATAAATTTTCATAATGTTTGAAGAAGAAGCATGCAGCAAAACCAAACAAAAAAACTATAGTAAGGCATGGGTTCATGAATAGGATTGAGAGAGAGAGACAGGATTAAACAATAAAACCCAAGCCACAATTCTTTAACGTGCAATGGAAATGTTATTTCCGGGCAAGTAAATTAAAAATGTCTATACTTTGCAAGGGGATTATCTCAAGTAAATAAGTTTGCTGGGAAAGTTTCTTAATGTTTCACTCTTTATCTACGTATTGTTGCTACTGAGTGTACTATTTTGTATACACACATACATTAACCTTCTGGAAAAGGTTGTCATACCAAAGCATACTGTTTCAATGTACAACTCAATACAACAACAAACAACCAACACATTCATATATACATACATACATACCATAGAATGTAACAGTAAAACATTTTCAGTTTTGAATTTGTACTCGTATTTGAATTGGTTTAAATTGTATTTTGTTTTGGACAAAATTTGTAATTAAAATTAAGTATGAAAACAACAGTAACAGCAATAACAATAACAAAACTAAAGTCATTAAATAAATAACAACAATGTGTAAATGGGCAGAGAGAGCATATAATACAGTTACAATTCTTTTACTTATTCACTCCCAGCCAGCATTTTTGGAAATTTTTAATCAAATTCGAGTCTTTTTTGATTCTTCTGCGCGATTGAAAAGCTAGAATATGCGCTCATTTTCTAATCATAAAAGACTCTTTTGTCGGGAGAAAAAAGTGACTACGGGCGACTCTTCTAAAAAAGTAATTTATGAGTCTTTTTCTATATTAGTGTAGAGTAATTTTCGACTCTTTTTCTAGTAGTCTTATAATCATTTTCGAATCGCTTTCTGATCATTTATTAGTCTTATTTATCGTCATTTGTGATTCTTTTTCGAGTCGTCTTTCAGTCATCGTTTAATCGCATACGAGTCTTTTATGAGTAGTTTATCAGTATGTTTAGGAGTCCTTTTATTGTCATTTATCAGTCCTATTTGTATTAATTTGGACTCCTTTTTGGGTCATTTATGATTATAATTTGAGCCATTTATTAGTCGTATTTCAAAATGTGTTTTTAGTGGGTTTTCTTAGACCTACGTTTACTCTGCCGCAATTTCAAAAATCATGCTCGTATGAACATCGAGTAACAAAGGAAGCATACATGCATACATACATAATTGGCCATTACAACCTTTCAGTTAGATTACGGCCTAGCTTCACGCACCACTCATATTGTGTACGTTAATTTTATACGTGAGTGGCGGAACCTAGAGTTAACGTTGACTCCGAACGACAGAGTTTTGAGATATTTGGATTTTTTTGCTAGAAATCTGCTGAAAGGAAGTCGGCGTCTACCAAAGAAAGAATATTATAATAAATCAATATTATAAAAAAATATAAAATTGTACTTTATTTCATAGCCATCTTTTACATAAATGACAATTTATACAGAGAGGGTGTAAAAAAGCAGTGTTTAATCATCTATCTGCTTAAAATATGATCCTAAAATACGTAATTACAATCACTTTTCAAACACCTGCCTGATCTGTTTTTGATTAAGCGTTTTTCAATCTTCCGTATAAGTAGAATATAATAATAAATAACGGAAATAATTGTCACATTTTAAACGTCTGGATGATTAATTTCCGTTTGCTATACAATTTTTTATTGTATTTTAAATCGAACTCATTTTACTCATTGGCGCGAACCATTTTTGAGTCCTTTTTTAATCGTACAACTGACTAATAAGTTTTTGATCACCAAAAGTACTCTAAAAAGACTCAGCAAGGTGATTTTTTTAAAAACAATCTTCCAAATGCTAGCTGGGCTTTTACACCCACACACACACACACATTAAGCACACAGAGTAGTAGGCTACGTACAGTAAGGTTAAGTAGGAAATGAAAACAAATAAAATTAAAAGAGCATAAGAGAGAGAGAGAGAGAAAAAGTAACGGAAAAACAAGAAATTAAATGTAAATGTAAGGAAGGCAAGGGGAAAAACGAAGAAAAACAATAAAATTTTGTGAATAAAAGTAAAGGCAGGCGACATTTTTTCACGCAATCACACACACACACATACACAAAGAGAGAGAGAGAGAGAGAGAGAGAAATAAGAAAAATAATCCCAAAATGAAGGCAAAACAAAAGTGAAAATGAAACTTTTAACCATAAAAATAAAAACCAATTTAAGAAAAATAACAATTTTTTGTTGTTGTTGTTGCTGTTGTTACAGTAACACTGACAACAGCAATATAAAGAAATGCCTAAAAAAAGCAACGCAAGATTGAATGTTGTGACACATACACACACACACACCCACATTTAGGCATCCATGCTCATATTCTCAATTACATGAGCTTTACATTAAAAAAATACACACACATACACAGTATACACCCGCATACATATACAAAAAAGAGGGAAACCTTTTAGAAAATAGATTTCGACAGCAAAATAACAAATAAAATCCAATGAAATCTTATTTTTCATATGGAAAATTTAAGGAAAAAGAAGAAAAACATTCTAAATGTGTATGTATGTATATGTCTACATACATATGTTTGTACATTTGTGTTTCAAACATGATTTCGCTATTTTGATGACATCTTTTAATGTCTATGTGTGAATTGTTGTTATTATTGTTGTTTTATTTGTTTTTTTCCTTTTTTATTTCCTTCAGTTTTCTTTTTCTTTGTTTTGGAAAACTTTTCTGAAGGTGACACTGTTGCTGTTGATGGTTTCAGCTTTATTTGTGTGTCTCCCACAAAACCCCTTTTTTATCTAACAATTCAGGGTGACATCACAGACATACTGAATGCTTTTTGGGCTTAAAATCCTTGTGTAGAATAAAAAAAAACAAATCCAGCATCGTGTATAATTTGATAAGGTGAACATAGATGTGGCATTAAAAAGATAAAATAAATGTAATAATAAGTTGAATATTACGAGGGGTGGTGTGAAAATTTCATGACACAAAAAAAATATAAAAATTATGGAAACAAAATTATTGTGCAATGAGAAATTTTCCTTACATTTGCATCGTTGGCAAAACCTAGAGCAGAAAATCTGCTCAAGGAAGAAGAATAATGAAGTAATTTGAACTTACAACTAGCCTTCAAGAACATTCATCAGACTGTTTACCCTGCCATATAAAAGGCAAGGCAAAGCAGGCGATTGAGTTAGTGAAGTTCAGTCTGTCTTGTGTGAAGAGAGTAATCCTGGTTTGAAGGTATCCGTTACAAAGATAAGTCGAGCAATTGTCTAGCAATTGTTGTTGTTTATGCAAAGGATTGTTGTTGTTTAAACAGAGGAATAACAAAGAAAATCAATTGTTGTTGTTTACATCAAGTTGTGAATAGTGGCACACAGAATTGTGTGAATAATAAAGAATTTTAATTAAAACTATATACATAAATATTTTTATTTTATTTGCAATCTACGAGCTCATATTTTTAAATGTTTTTAAAAGGTAAAAATGTAACAATACCATGTACATATATCCTAAGTTGTACAGTTTCTCAGCCAGTCTGGAAATTTTATGAAGATATGTACTGTATCCACATAACCTATGTTTTGAAAAGTTCTATTAATAAATTCTAGCTGCCTTAAAGAAGGTATTTAATAGTATGTTCCCAATGAAGTTCTGCCAAATTTATTTCAGGTCAGAAAACAGCAAAAAAATTTTATTTTCATTTTTGAAACTTTAGTAAAAAAATTTAAATATGGCAACCCTATAAATACATAACAAGTCCTTTTCAGTTCTAAGCCTGTATAATTATTTCCATTATTTTTTCTGTTTTTTTTTCAGGTTTCATGGATTAGAAAACGTGATTTACATATCCTGACTGCTGGTTCCACAACGTATACCTCAGATCAAAGATTTCAGGTAAATATCGGTACAGATTTAAAGCGTTTGAAAACACTGTGCATGAAACACTGTGTTACTTTCACTGCCTAATTTTTAACACATACAAATAATACATCAAAGCACACAGTGTTTACTCATAAACATTATGAGGCAAATAAAAGACTAATCATGTGTTTTGTCTACTAATGTCTACTAATCATGTGTTTTGTACATTTTTTTGCTTTAGGTATTGCGTCCGGAAAATTCTGGCAATTGGACTCTACAAATTAAATATCCACAGCCCAGAGATTCAGGCATTTATGAGTGTCAAATCAATACGGAACCAAAAATGTCACTCTCATACACCTTCAATGTTGTAGGTAAGTGAAGTAAACATTCCATTGCTGCAAAGTGGAAATTATTTACGACAAGTTTTAAAGACAAATTCTTTCGAAGAAGTATTTTTAAGTGTCAAAACTTAAATTCCTTAATGACAATTTGAGTTTAAAAGCCTACAAAAATGTTTATAATTAAGAAGAAAATATTTAAGGAAACTTATGTGCCATCATGGTCAGAGTCCAAGTGGTCCAAGTTTTTAGTTTTGAAATTGAAAATTTGTGATGATTTTGTTTCTATACAAGACGGCATAAAAAACAATAAAAAAAAAGAGAAACAAAATTTATTAACTTTTCATACCAAGCCAAGAGTTGTATCAGTGACCTTCTCTGTTTATTAGTGGTCCTTAAAGGGCCGCTATAAATTATTTAAAATGCTGCTGTTAAAAAAAAAAAGAAAGAAAACTACATGCAAATATATTTCTGAAGCCTTTCAGACACATTATCATTTAAAATTACCAAAAAAGGAAAATTACGCTTGGAAAAGTGATGTAATTTTCCAACCATAAAGCCCTGCCAGTGAGTACTTTTAAAGTGAATTAAGTTTTTGGAACCCCTTTTTTTTCTTTCCTTTCTCGGGTTATTATTTTAAATTCTTTACTTGTTTTGGTTGTAAAATTTTCATTTTCTATTTGGAATATAGCAACAAAAACAATAAATCTGATAACAATTCTCGTTTGTTTCCTTGTGCATTAAAAAGCAGAAAAATAATCATAAAAACCAACAACTTGTTGTCCTTCAAAAATATCTACATATGTATGGAGGGTAATTGTCCGAACTGCCTGGTTGAAGAATTAGATGCGGAACATAAATTATTCAGTTGTCTGGCATTTAAATGATCATGGAAAATAGATTCCATACCCACTTTTCGGTCAAATATTGAGAGTTCTGGTATGTTATGGAACGAGCAACCTTCGAAAGGACAAGGAAAGTAATACGAAAAGGCAGTTGATGTAGTTGCAGCATAGCTAGGTAAGGCTGGATTGCTATTTGCTGTACACATGACAGAGGACTAGGAGGAAGCAAGATAAAATCGAAGAGAGCAATACAATGCTTAGGCATTATGTTCGACAATGGGGTGAGTTTGAAGGAACTTGTAGAATTCACCTGCGATAAAGCATCAAACCCATTGAAGTATTGAATTATATCGACGGTCATACATTCATACATACAACCCTTTCGTCAGGGTTACAATATAATTTCTCTCCCCACTTATGTTAGAGGACGTATGTTAGAGGACGTATGTTAGAGGACGTATGTTAGAGGACGTATACTTGTCAATTAAGACAAGTACAATACCCGGAGGTCGAATTGACCCATTGTACAAATTGTTTGTACATTGTTTTGTGTGTGTTAAATTTATACATGAATGGCGGCAACTATAGATTAAAGTCGATTCTGAATGACAGATTTTTCTTTGAGAAACTTTTCATGGCAATTTTATTTATTCGCAGAGTTTTTATTAGAAATCTGCTGAGAGTAAGTAGCCGGCGAAATATTCATCCATATTTCGTTTTGTTGGACATGTTTGACATGGGATTTGAAACGTGGCCCCACGACTAATAAACCAACGCACTGTCGACAGTCGTAATAAACGATAATTTGCTGAAGTCGAAGGCACTCAACATTAAGACGCCAAATAAAAAACAGCCTTAGATGTAGCGCCTAAGCCCGCCAAATAGGAAACTGTCTTCGTTATAGCCTGTAAGCGTGTACATAATAGTTTTTGGAAAGTAGTTTCTGAACTGTATACACTCAACTGACGCTGTTATTGACAACAGCAATACAGATTGAAATCTTGGCTTAACAGACATAAGACAGTGATTCAAACCTTAGCTCAGACATCTTGCGGAAAACGAACTATGAAAACAAAATACTTCTTCGGCAAGCATACTTCGGGTAAAAACTCTGAGAGAAAAAATAAAATTGTAATGAAAAGCATACAATGTGGGTTGTGTGCAAAGCTAGGTTGTAATCCCAACAAATGTAGTAGATAAGTAATGCAGATAAACAGAGGAGAGGATGCCGCCTTGAAAACCCAGAACAATCTGAAGCTGTAAAAAGGGAAGAGCGATAGATTTTCATGTGTAAATGGCAAATACAATGGGAGAACAGTATAAAGAGAAGGTGGATAGTCCTCCTTTTCTATAGCAATGCAGTGCGAATCAATGGCAAAACTGGACCTGAACATTTCTCTCCATCTGCAGGACTATTGTAGCATGTTTCAGGCGTTAGTAATAGTTATCTACCGGGCTGCTCAATGGAGCCTCAACAAGAGAGCAACTTTCAGCCGCATCTCGATCTTTTATGATAGTCAGATTGCCTGAAGATCTCTGTCGACCGTTCTGAATAACTTCAGGATCGATAGGGAATGTCGCCGCAGCCCTTGCGCTGATCAAAATCTTCCATAGTTTGGTGGATCATGGTCGGTACAGGGACTTCGTTTACGTGTGGTGTTACAATGGACTCAAGTGAGCTTTTGGTATCAAAGCTACCACTCCAACCCACCTACTTATTGCAAATCAACCTTTAACATGAGTCAAGTCGTGATGGGACATAGCTCAACAGATGAGGTCGTAAAGGAAACTTAAATATTTCCAAGGGTGTTTTTTATTTACTTTAGAAATTTGTTTTCTTTTATTACTTTTAATTTCTCTTTCTTGTCTTCTTTAAAACATATTTTCCAATGAAGATCGTAGTAGAAGCGTCTAAAAAGGGTTTCAAGTTTTTCTTGGAGACCTTTGGTTTTATTTGCACGTTTTTTGTAAAATTTCCTTCATTTTCTATTCACGTTTTTAGAAGTATTTTCTTTAAGTAACTTTTGTGGTTGTGAAGTAAGCTTAAGTAAAAAAAAACAAAAAAAAAAATTCAGGGAAAGAGAGAAGATTTTCAACACTTTTTCTGGCCTTCCATTACTTCTATACAATAAACAATGCCTCTCTATCTCTCATCACTCTCTCTGTGTGTGTGAGTGTGTAAGTGTTTTTATAAATATTAAAGAAAATTTATTATTTTTAACTCAAGTATTTATTTATTTAAGTTGTAAAGGAAAAACTGGAAAAACATTTTTCCGTAATGGATTTAAACAGAAAAAAACAGAAAACTTTGTTGTTTCAACTTTTGTTTTTGTTTGTATTTTGGCCTTAATGCTGTTGCTACTGTTACTGTTGTTATTGTCGTTGTTGCGTTTATAGGATGTCAGCATTAAATATGAATGAAAGAAATTATCCTGGGAACTAAGTAAAGACAAGCAGCTGATTGAAATTATTCACTGATTTCGCTGTACATACAACATTTTATTAAGATAACAACAAATCGTAATACAAACATACACAGAAAGAGAGAAATACAATGCCATTACAATTACAGGGAATAAGGTAAAGACAGAGAGAGAGAGAGAGCATTCAGTCAATTTAGGTTCAATTGTTAAGGTTGTTAAGGATGATGAAAGGGAAAAACCACTGACACCAATAAAACGATTTAGAACAAGTTTATGAAGATAAGCAGTTTCACTGCCAATGTCCGCAATGGCCTAAATATTGCTGAGTTAATTTATGTTTTCATATACAAGTGTATGTGTGAGAGAGAAGAGCAGGAGGAGCCAGAATAAAATCCTATAAAATATGTTACATATTTCCGATAACATGGTTTTAATGTTCAAGTTTAATTGCCATAAATTAAATGAAAATGAAAACAATATTAATGAATGAATTTTCATAATAATTAACATTATATATACACATACACACATACACATACACACATATCTATAAATAACTGCATAAATACATGAACACCATGTGTACATTTGCTTTTTTTCCCAGTTTCTTAATGATTTTGATACGAGTGCCTTAAATGTTTAATGCTCAAAAGGTTATTATAGGTCTTTCGCATACATGTGAACATACATACATATGTATGCATATGTATACATACACAACAAACATTTCTATTGTATTTTATCAAAATACATTAATATTCTCATATGCTCCCCTTACCTTTGCCCTCTATCCAGCCACACGTACATACATACAATGGTTTTCATTACGTAAATAATAAGACCTCCAGAGAGAACTTTTGACACTCTAGGTTATTCGTAGAATTGCATTTGAATAGTGTATACAATCTTCAGACAATGTATACAACAAAATATATTTACTTCATCACATATGTATGTATGCTATATATAAATAGAAATAATATAAATATGTACTCTTCTTCTGATTCTTGTTCTTCTTCCTTTTTTGTTGCATAAATTTTGTGAAATTTAAAAGCATTTGCATTCGAAAACTAAATCCATTCATGATTTAAATATGAAATGTAGCATATGGTGCCTAAGCAATACTGGACGATATGATTTCTATGGAATTAATCTAAGCACAAAAACACACACACACATTCTAATAATACATTGACAAATGCTACCCAGGTAATAGTGTAGCAAGTCAGTAAAATAACAGCACATACACATGTATATAGACATAAAGATGTATATACCAGTTTAATGTTTAAAAACATTGGAGCTCAAACACAGTCTAGAATATGATGTTCAATATTACTTCGGAAAAATTATTAGAACCCTATTTGCATAGAGTCAACCCTATTCGGTCATATGTTGTTACAAGAGAAGTGATTCTTATTACTTACTTACTTGGTAATGACTCCTCTTTAGTCAGGATTACAACTTAGCTTCTCACACCACCCATGTTGCGTGACTTAAATTTATCTGGGTGTGTTGAGACCAACAGTTTAACGTCGACTCCGAGCGACAGATTTTTTGAGAAACCTTTCATTGCAATTTTATTTTAATCTCAGAATTTTTGTAAGAAGACTGTCGAAAGAAATTCGCTAAGATGTCTGAGCTTACTGAAATCATTGAGTTATTGCAGATGCTTATCGCTTCCACAACCTCTCACATTTTCAATCTCAAATTTTCGAATTCCAACTAAGCTTACAAGTCGTTGACAAGCTTTCATGCCTGTATGGCCACTATTAAATTGCTGAAGCCACATTTCCGTACAGGGAATTAATGGAAGTGGTATTTTCATATACTTAAACGGTTTCCGTTTTTGTCTGCTTTGATTTTGTTGTACCAATCAAACTTTCTTTCAGGAAAGCTAAGGTTATTGGTCTACTCTTGAATATTCTAGAATGATAGGGTTGCCATCTACCTTTGTCAATAAATTATTTTATTTGAAAATCTATTGGTGAAAATCTATTGTAGTGAAGGATTTTGTTTAATAACTTCGCTCATATCCAAAACGGGAAGCTGTTCGTTGTCAATTTAATTTTATCCAGGGTTTTCAAGCTGTTGACTTATTAGTAGTGTTTTTCACGGGAAATCCCGGGACGGGAATTCCCGGGAATTCCGCAAATTTTTCAATCCCGAAATCCCGGGAAATTTGTTCGGGAATTCCCGGGAATTATTGTGTATGAAAATTTTTGACTATTTAGCAACATTTACACATACTTCACTAGGAAGGACAATGTTTGAATCTCTTATATACCGAATTAGAGAAAGAAGATATATGAAATTGTATACCTTCACAAAATATTTGAAAGATCCTGAAATTTTTAATAAAAATAATACATTTTTTCCGAATGCTTCAAAACATTCAATTATTTTAAATACAGAACAAATTTGTAACCGCCTTTTTACTGAAAAAAATATAGAATTAGAAGAAATAGAAACCAACGATAATGATATTTTAGAAGATAAAAATGTTGAGTACATTTAAACGATGCAATAAATAACATTAGTGAAATATCTACATCAAACACTAATGTACCTACCGGTTCGATAAAAAAAATACTTAAATTTTTTTGGAGAATCTGGTAAGCAAACGGAAAATATAAAAAATCTTTTAGAGGCCCTGTTAACTGTAAGCCAACATCTGTTGAAAGCGAGAGAGTTTTCTCTCTCGAGGGTCAATATGTTACTAAAATTAGAAACCGACTTTCCGATGCATCAATAAACGCATTGACGGTTTTAAAAACTCATTTTAAAAGTATTAAATAAATATGTTAATAGATATATAGTTTTTTTGTGTTTTATGTATATATTTTTAACTAGTTTTTAAAATACATTGAATTATTTATTTTTTTTAAAGAACTGTACCTTTTATATGTTCCTATTGTTATTTTGTTTTATGTTTTTGATCTTATTAATATGAATTTAAAATAAAAAATACATACTTAACAAAGTAAATATATGATTTTATGTTCTAGGCGGGAATTCCCGGGATCCCGGGAAATTTCAAAATCAATCCCGGTTTCCCGGGAAATGAATAAGTCCGGGAAATGAAAAACACTACTTATTAGACCAAAGACTGTGGATTAAACACCAGCTCAGACATCTTCAAGCAAAAATTCTGATCTTATATATAAAAATGAATGTGTGTTTGATTGTATGTTTGTATGTTTGTATGTTTGAAGTTTATAGACGATTAAACGGCTGAACCGATTTTCTTGAAATTTTCACAGTATCTTCCTGTATGTCTGGAAGGAGTTATAGGCTACTTTTTATGTTCATATTCCAAATGAGCGAGGGGCCATGCCCACGTATGCTACATACTACATACTTAATATTTAATTTCATTTGAAATATATTACTCATACGCATAGTAGTTACCCCTACAAGTATGCTATCTCTGATTCTTGATGTATAAAACCAAAGAAAATAAAGTGTAAAGAACGACGCGGGGGGAAAGATAGAAGGGAAAGAAAAAATTTTGTAACCAACATTTGTGAAAAAATTCACCAAATAAGAAAAAATATAACCAAAATTAAATTCGTAGACTTTTGTTTTATTTATTTTTTTTTTCAAGTTTAAATTATCTATATATATAAAAATGAATGTACTTTATGGAATCGTAAACTATGCATTTAATCTTTAGCAAAGTTGTTGCGCATGAGCCGACGAAGGTTTCTAAGTTGGTATAACCAATTTCCGACAGGTGGCGCCACTGAAAATTCTTCGAAATTAATTAAATCGTAAACTGTGCATTTGATCCTGTGTTGAAAAGAAAAGGAAAGAGCATTACTAGCCTCAGAATCAGCATTGAGACTGAAAAATCTTCGAGTACATGCCGCACAGATCCGTTTGCATGAATCACTTGAACAATGAATCACTTGATCGAATGCGTACTACTCAGGCCCGTTCGTCTGAATCATCTGGACAACGGGAAACAAAATCAATAAAATGATTCAAACTTAATTGGATATTTGTCTAATGTCTTTCCTTCAAAGTATTTTAGTTTGTAGTGCAGCAAAGCGCGCAGGGTACAGCTAGTAGTAAATAAAATTCACATGAAAAGTTTCACGGTTTTGTCGTTCAGAGTCGACATTAAAATGTTGGTTCGTCACTCATTTATGTATAAAATTAACGCACACAACATGGGTAGTGTGCTAACCTAGGTTGTGATCCTGACTAAGAGTGGGGAATGAAATCAAAATTTTCTGCTTCGTTTAAACCTAGAATATTCGGGTTTGTTGCTTAGCGTTTTAACCATTACTGCACCCCACTATTTGTGTGGGTTATTGAAGAAAAATTTGTTTCCTTCTTTTAGGGCTATTGACGTGAAATTGTTCACTGGGAAATAAAATGTATAAAATTTTATGGTTGCAACAATTATTTTCAGATTTTGATCCATTAAAAAACGATTTTCGAATGTTTTAGTCGCCCCCTTTTGACAGTTTTTTTTAAATATTTTTTTTTTTAAATTTATTTCTATTAAATGTATGATTGGTTTTGTTATTCAATAGAAAAACTAGAAACAAAAAACCAAATGCCATAAATTGTATAGTTTTGGACATTATTTTGCATTTAAACCATTTGGTTTAACCTTTTTTATATTTTTTTTTTTTTTGTCTTTTTGAAATTGTTTTGTTATGTGCTCACATTGATTTGCTATATTGATGCGAGTTTTTTCTTTTTTTTCTTCTAATTCCTGTTTTCTTTTTTGTAAAATATCGTATTTAGAAATTTATATTTTTTGTTTATTTAGTGTCTAAATCTTTGCAATTTATTATTGAAACATTTGATTTTAATACCAACAACTACAAACATTCCTGCTGTATGTATGTTTGGTATCCTGATCATTATATTAAACCTCTATGCCCCGAAGAAACACTTGTTATTTACACTTACTGTTATAGTGATAAGCAAAAAAACAAAAAAAAAGGAAAGAAAGAAAGAAATGAAAGAAGACAGGAAGACAGGAAGAAGAGAGACAAGAATAATAAAAATTGAAATGTAAATGGATTTTAAATTACAAACATGAAGATTTACTGAAGCATTAAGTAGAACGTATTGAATTTATTCACATTTATTGCCTTTCCCATAAGAAAAGGCAAAAACAAAACCAAACACTGTTTACATGTTTACTGGTATACATGTGTGTCTGTTTGTGTTTAGTGGCATTAACATCTGATACACTAATATTAACAGTTATTTACATGTTGTTTTCTACACATTTGCACACATACATATGTACGTGTCGAGTGTGTAGGCTTCTGATTTTATCACCATAAGTCACCCCAGGACAAGACGAATGATCAATAGAATTTGGAATGTGCGTGTGTGTTTGTGTGTCGTAAATAACTTGCCTTTTTTAAAAATGCCTTCACACGCATAAATAACAATTCAAATTCCATTTTATGCAAAAAAAAAAAAACCAAAAATATGGGGGGCCATTTATTTGCCTTCAAAAAAAAGTAAGAAGAAATAAAAAATCAAGAGAATTATTGATCTCTTGAGCAGGCCATCCATATGTGTAAGTGTTAAATATTTTATAGTTAATACAGGCTTTATTCACTTTATAAAGTGATTTTTTATGCTTTAAATGCCAGAAATATATTCACTTAAGTAACTTTTTATAGTCCTCATCACCATGAAACTGAAGCTTCTATCTTCCAAATGAAATGCAACTACAAGGCATAAACTGGGACCTCTTAGCAGGATTTTGTACAAAAATCACAGAAGTTTTTCTCATGCTGCAGAAGTCTTGTTAACATAACATAATTGGTCATTACAACCCTTCAGTCAGGATTACAATCTAGCTTCTCACGCCACTTGTGCTGTGTGTGTTAATTTTTGTATATGAATGGCGGCGATGTTCTTTAAACAAATTGTTTTACCTACATACGTAATCGTCGAATCTCATGATTAGAGTGCAAATAATACAGTCCATATGAGCCTTTTATAACCACTATCTTTACATGCTTTGTGGAGAGTAGAAGACTAGCTCAGTTTGCTTCTGTCGTACAGCAAATGATTAATCGTTGATATCATTCAAAAATTGGCCTCAGAAGTGGTCAAGAAAGAAATTATATTCCTCAGGATCATTTCTCGCCCAAAACCATTCATAGAGATCTGCAACAGTAGCGGGTATAAGAGTTGCGTTTAGCTATGAAATCACCAAATTCTAGTAGGTAATGTGTTGGCTTATTAGACGTAAGGCCATGGTTCACGCCCCAGATCTGATATCTACAACTAAACAAAACCTGAAGCGAAAATATTACTTCAGCGTCTTCCTCTCAGCAGATTTGTGGAAAAAAACTCTGAGTGTTAAATGAAATTGCGATGAAAAGTCTCTCAAAAATCTGTCGTTCAGAATCGACTTTAAACTGCAGGTCCCGCCTCTCATGTGTAACAATTAACGCACACAGCATACATATGTGGTTTGAGAATCTAGGTCGTAACCCTTACTAAAGCGTTGTAATGTCCAATTATTCCTCACAAGTCGTCAACCAAAGAATGGTATTTCTTAGCATCATTTCTCGTCCAAAACCAGCGATAGAGATCCGTAAAACCTATTCAGAATACTCTATTATATTCAATCTTTAGCTAAATAGACGTTGCAAGATGAACAACCTCTTTAGGGTGTTTAATACAGTTGAGGTTTTCATCTGCATATTTTTCATGGTTCTGAGGCGAAGAGATTGTTTTAAGTTTGTTCTGCTTGAGATCATAAAAATTCCATAAAAATATTTGAACTTAAAATTCCTTTTTTTTTTGTTGCAAATTTAGCAAACCCTTCCCCACATAAAACCAATAAAATTCAGTGCAATCTGTAATTCTAGGAGATTTCCAAATAAATCTGTGACATAAATTTCAAACTTAGTTAAGAGAAAAAAGAATCGCAAATTCTAATCGATATTCCCCTCCATTCATATGAATACTAAGCAAATAGTAACCAAAGTATTGTACATTATTTAACGAAATTTTATTTTAATTTTTTATGAAAACATCTGCAATTTTATTTTGTATTTTATGCATTAAACCCGAATATTTTATTAACAAATCTAATCGAAAAATAAAAAAAAAACTTCAATGGCTTGTTGTGGTGCTTTTGATTTAATCAACTCAAAAGCATTTCCATTTAAACTTTAAAAAACTGAATAAAAACCAATTTTCCAAAGCCAAACTAATCTTTTAACGTTTAAAATTCATTTTCTATGCTCCTCTTCAATATTTCAAATTTAATTTTAAAAATAAAAATATTTTTTAAAGTGATAAACAGGAATCATTTGAAAATTTTTTACCTTTTTCGAATGGGGAAAACATTACCACTTAATAGAAATATTAGAGGTAAAGGGGAAGTACTTTGTGTGTATATTCTTCCCAAAGTGTAGGGTTGTTTGCCAGTGTTTAACCATTAGTTTACATTTCATGGTAAAATTGTGAAATTTATGAGTTATTTCCACAGAAAGAGAAAGAAAAATTTAAAAATATTTATTTTGTTACCATCAGCGTATATTTTACGGAAATCGGTATTTTTATTTGGCAGTTCTAAATAAAATATTAAACACTGGATTCGTCATAAATTGAATATTTTCTCTACCCTTAACAAAACTATAAATATACGAGGTTGGTGCTAAAATTACTCAACATAACACAACAAATTTTAGAAAAAAATTTCTTTTCTTTACATCTTCATGTGGAGGTATCTTGATTATAGCTTAGCCTCAAATTTTCGTTCAATACCCACTGAATTGGTATGTACTCAAGCATCCCAATTTTGAATGCAACAAATATCATACAAATCTTCAATTTGATTTGACGTTTCGAATTTAGAAAAAATTTGAGATTGTGTTCTTTAGCAAAATAATTCATCCAGAGTCCCTTTGAGCCACCTCTAAAGTTAAATTCTGGAAAAGAAGTAGGCAAACGTTTACTTGGAACTTTTTCCTACTATATAGTTTAGTAGGTAGTGTGTTGGCTTATTAGACGAAAGACCGTGGTTCAAAACTCAGCCAAGACACCTCGAAGAAAGCGAAATTTTCCTTTCAATAGTATTTTGTATTTCAATAGCTATGGAAAGCTTCTCAAATCTAGTTGTTCGGATTCGACTTTAAACCGTAAGTCCTTTTAATCACTGATGAAATTAACACATACAACTTAGGTGGTGTAAGAAGCTAGGTCGTAGTCTTGACTAAAGTTTTTTCTACAGTGAAGGACTTTATAGATTACAAAAGAAAAACATTCGTAGGTTTCTATCAGTCATGATAGAATGCAAGCACCATCTAAAGGATGATGAAAATACAGGACATATTTTGTACATATATTTTGTGCCGACTAGAATCAAATTACATCTTTAGGTTGGTTTCAGTTGGATCAGACAGAAATCCGTTATATTTCTACCGGCCATTTACTGGAATAAAGTTTGTCAGTACATCCCTTTTGTAGTAGTCGGCGTAGTCTAGTAGGTAGTGTGATGGCCTAGTGACGTGAGGCCTCGATTCAAACCCCAGGTCAGATATCAGAGTGAAAATATGAAAAAAATATTTCTTCTGTAACTACTTCATAGCAGATTTCTGACAAAAACTCTGTGCGTAAAAAAAGTCGCCTTGGAAAGTTTCTCAAAAAATCTGTCGTTCGGAATCGTCTTTAAACTGTTGTTCCCGCTACTTCTGTTGTGAGAAACTAGGTTGTACTCCTGACTAAAGGCTTGTAATGACCAATTATGTAGGTATGAATGTATCTCACTTTATATTGTGGAAAGACTTGATGGCGGCTTCTAGAGTATGATGTTCTGCTGAGGCAGAATTTTACACGAGTGATCACTGACAGACATTCCTTTCCATTTTTTTTTGAACTTCTGGATGCTGATAAGTCAATCGTACTTTTTTAATCAACGTTTAGATTTGAAACTTTTGCTGTCATATAGAACTCAAGTTGTTTCATTTTGTTGTTGTCCTCGTAATATACGATGATGCGAATACATTCAATAATTTGAATGAAGTTGCATGGAAACAAAACTAAAAATTTAAAACAATACAATGCAATAACTTGCAAAATATACATAAAATATGACGCAAAATAATGATATTTTTCTATAAACTAAACGTCGATTAAATATGCTATGAGGGACACTATTTCAGGACAGAAGTTGTTAAGATGGTGTGATAAAAATAAGACATTTTTACATACATACATAATTGATTATGACAACCCTTCAGTCTGGATTACGACCTAGCATCTCACAGCACTTACGTTGTGGCTGTTAATTTTATACATGAGTGTCGGGACCTACAGTTTAAAGTCGACTCTGAACGACTGGTTTTTTTTTTTCTTTTTTGAGAAACTTTTCATGGCAATTTTATTTTATTCGCAGGGTTTTTGCCCGAAATCGGCTGACCTGGCGTTTGAACTTTGGCCTTACGTCTAATAAGCCAACACACTACCTACTAGACTACGACGACTTCAGTACATAAATATGCCCACGAAAATATGTTCAAATATAATGGAATTAAATTCTATTGTACATAAGCATTTAAACTGTTGTGAAACTTTTTTTCTCATTTCCAAATAAGCCTAAAATGTAGACCACATTTTCTTTGCAACATCGACTAGACAGACAGTCATGGTCTACATTACAAATTCATTGTGTTTCCTTTTGTCTGATGCGTCAGCTGCCATTGTTTTTCTTTCACTTTATTTCTGTTAAATTGTCTCATCACATTTGTAACAATTGGTGTCAAAAAGCATACAATATGTTGGGTATGGAAACATTTTTATGTTGCCACCAAATGACAATTGAGAGTGTTATGAATTTTAAATATTTATCCTGTCTATGTTTCTATGATTCTTTTTATTATTTTGTTTTACAAAAACTCAACAGAAAAAAAAAATTCTCATCAAACTAAAACAATATTAAAATGAATAACAACAATAATGTTTACGTCTATATATGTACGTACCATATACAGTGAGTGTCAAAATAAACTGTACATTAAAAAAATATACATTATCCCGTATATGCCCAACTTATTTTCTCGTAAAAACATGGATTTTTTGTATTTATTGGAATCTATATGGTATACCACACAGCTGATCGATATCTTACCGTTTTCAAAATGGGGCGATAAGCTCATATGGGTTAATAAATTACAGTTATTTTTATTTTAAAATTGTTTCATTGCCAGTTTTTAAAATTGAAGCAAAAAAAATTTCGAAAATATTGTAAAATTTTTTCGGTTACTCCCCTTAAGTAGTAAATGTTGATTTTTCGAATTGTTTCCTTTGACGCTCACTGTATGTATACACATATCTGCATATGTAAATCAAAAAAGAAACCAACAGACAAACATACATGCACCAGACTGTAAGGTAAGCAGGGAAAATGGCATCAAATTGTTGAGTTGTTGCAGGTTTCCTTACTTTTATTCTGCTCAATAATTTCATTTGAATTATGCTTTCAAAAGGTGCATGTCTCTTCATATTTCCCTTCTTTTTTTTTGTATAAAAAATTTCTAATTTTCCTGTATTGTTTCATGTGCTGAAATATCCCGCAACATTTCCACAGTTTTTGAAATTCAAATGTTGGGGTTTGAATTCTATACTCATACACCAACATGCAATCATACATGTATCCGTGCTCAATCATTTAAAGTTTTGTAGGTGTATAGAGGTGTGTTTATGTATGAGAAATACATGTGAATTTACGATTTTTTGTTGTTGTTGTAGTTGTGGTGTTACACTTTTCGTCTATTTTATGTATTTTTTTGTTTTATTCTCTGAATTTTATTCTTTAAATTGTTCAATTTCTTGAAAGGCATTAGATTTTGTTTTTACAGCTGCTGTTAACTAATCAGAAGTAATGTTTATTTTAGCATCTCGTACAAAGCAACTTTCTTAGATTTTTCTTATGATTTTTGAAGAAAATAATTTTTTCTCATATTAAAGCCTCTTTAGAAGACTTTAAAGATTCTTTTTTAAATGATTTCTTCTCAAAAGGCCATCAAATGTTTAAATTTCTATTTCTTAATAGTTTTCATATGTTTTTTTTTTTATTTTTTGCTTTTTATGATATATTAAGAGATTGATTGCATACTATTATGACGAGGGTGGTTTCAAAATTAACCCTAATAGTTTTCAGAAAAGTGCTCTCTAGTTCTCTCTAGTTTTTTTCTTGAAAACCAATACATTTGCACAAAAATAGAAAACATTTAATACCATTTTGTTTGAGTTCCGGAGAAGAGCATTTACTCCAGTGCTGATTATCAAACAAAGTTAAAAAAATTTGCATTTATTGCATGACATCGTCCAGGACATCACTTTGGGAAAAGTGAGTCCATTTTACAGATGAATTTTCATCATTCATTACCTTCATTAAGTCGCCGTTGTGTAGTGGGTAGCGTGTTGGCTTATTAGACATAAAGCCGGGGTGCAAGCCCCCAGGTCAGACATCAAAACAAGCTACAAAAAAATGTTTCTTCGTTCAACTGCCTCTCAGCAGATATCTGGCAAAAACTCTGATTATTAAATAAAAAATTGCTATGAAAAGTTTCTCAAACATCAAACATTCCTGGTCGATTTTAAGCTGCAGATGCCGCCACTTATTAATAAAATTAACACACACAACATAAATGGTAAGAGAAACTAGGTCGTAATCCTGACTGAAGGTTTGCAATGATCAATTAAGTAAAGAAGTAAGCAGAGATGCGGTTTATTGTACTCTTCTTAAACTGTTAGGGTATCTTTAAGAGACATTACTGGACAATCTAATGCATGGATTGTTATTATAGTTTCACAATAAAAGTTTCGATTGCCTTCAACCCATGTAGTTTAAGAAGAGTTTTCGCCTCTATTTATTTACTCTTTCATTGAAAAAACCTCTCCAACATACGTTTCCACTCCACAGATTTGTTCTGGTTCCATCAACGGCATGGATACTCTTCTTCTATTAAGCTCGTCTGCTTGCTCATTATCGACCATTCCTGCATGACTTGGGACCTAGCAGAGGCTAACCATAATTCTTTTTTTTTTTTTTCGTTCGTAAAAATGGTGTCAACGTAAATGAATTCCTTTTCAATGCCGGAGGAATAATTGTCGGATCTAACTTGGAAGCTGATACGTTCTACATGTGTACAGTGTACTTCATTCTATTCTCAGTGTCAGACCCTTCTTAGCTGACTTCTGTTGTATAGCTTGGTATGGTCATTTAAAAAAAATAGTGTCATTGCAACATACTAACAACTTGTGCAAACAAATTTAATTTATCTGACACCTCACTCGGTGTCAAAAGGTTCAGAAAGGTCCCTGGCAGAGGTGCAGAAATTGCTTAGCGTCATAGAGTATAGCCTTATCAGCATACAAAAGGTACTAGGTCGTAATCCTGACAGACACACTGTGACATTATACACTCTCAAAATTCTATCTCACAGCGCTCCATATGGGTATGCATTCAAGCATGTTGTACACGATAGTTTTGCTGTCAAAAGAGACGTACCGAAATTCTGTAATTTTAGCACCATCCTCGTATATTCGTACATAAAAGTATCAAAAAAAAATTTTGACAGTCGAGCATAATGTTTTTGTTGATTTGTTTGTTGTTTTTTTAATGTCATTGTTTTTCCTTTCTTCTGGTTTATTATGCAGAATGCATACATAATAAATGGATGATAAATTTTATTAAATAAAAATCTCACACACACACACACACACTTTTAAAATTTAGAAAAAGAAAAGAAGGAATAAATTAAAGAAATAAAAATAATAAAAAAAAAAGTTTAAAGAATTTTCATTTCATTTTCATTTCAATCATTTCAAGAATACAGGTGCGATATGAACTGCATTCATTTTCAAGCTTCTTTTTCGTGATTCATTCATTCACTCAGTCATTCATTCATTATAAATTTATAAATTATTATTATAGTAGAGGAAATTATTTAAATTCCTTATTTAGCATACATACATACACACACACACACACACCCAGACACAAGTTTTAAAATTAAATTTTCCTTCGTTTTTCTTCACCATTTTTATTCCCCTTTTTTCCATATGAAAACTAAATTATTTATGAAAAGAAAAGAAAGAAAAAAGTTGAGAAATAAATGAGAGAAGAATGAAGAGAATCCTGCTTTATGAATACTTACTAAATAAGTGCATAAATTAAGTTTATGTTTCACAAGAAAATGAATGAAAAAAAAACGAGGAAAAATAGAAAAGAATATGAAATGATGACTAGAGGAGGGAAACCCCATATAAAAGAAATTGAAATAAAAATTTTCCTTCATTTTATTTTATTTTTTTTTTTTTTTGTTGTAAATTGGTTTTTCTTATTTGACAGCTAATCTCGTTTCCTTTTGAATGTGTGTGCAATTAAGTTATACTCTTTCTCGCTCTCTCTCTCTCTCTCTCTTTTATTATGAACGAGTAAAACTAAATGAAAGGAATAATTTTCCAAAGTGTATGCAATAATCAGGTATTTTACACTTCATAAAGATGAGAGAAAGAAAATTAGATGAAAAAATGGAATAGGAAAGCTAGGGAAACCATCTTTAAGTCGACTATATGGCAGCACTTTATTCTGTCGAAGCTATGATATAAGGCTATGCTCTATAACCTTGAGCAGTTACTGCAACTCTGTCAAGCTAGGAAAGAACCTTTCTGAATCTTTTGACACCGATTGAGAGGTCAGATACATTAAATACGTTTACAGAAGGGGTTATGGGGTTATGTTTGTTGCAATGGCACTAATTTTTTTAAATAGCCATACCAGGCTATACAACAGAACTCAGCCAAATGCCTCTAAGACTAAAACGAAGTACACTGTACAAAAGTAGAACGCTTCCAAGATATATCCTATAATTTTTCCTCCGGCATTGCAAAGGAATTTATTTACATTGACTCCATTGCTACAGACGAATAAGAGAAATAAGGTTAGCCTCTGCTGGGTCCCAGGTCATGAGGGAATTTTCGACAATGAGCAAGCAGAAAACCTGCAAAAACGGGAGCTTCCACGTCGTTAATGGGAACCAGAACCAATCTGTAGAGTGAAAGCATATGTTGGAGAGGTTTTTTTTCAATGAAAGAGTAGATAAAGAGCAGCGAAAACTCTTCTTAAACCAAGTGAGTTGAAGGTAATCGAAACTTTCATTGTGAAATCTCAATAAGAAGAGTCCTGAGTCATGCATTAGATTATCCAGGAATATCCTGAAAGGATAATGCCTATTTATTTCTTTACTTAAATGGATTTTACAATCATCTAGTCAAGTTTACAACTTAGTTTCTCACACCACCCACTTTGTGTGTATCATGGCAGCTTATGCCAAAGACTATTGAGAGTAAGTGGTCGATGAAATATTTGCTTATATTTCATCTTGTTTGTGATGTTTGATGGGGGATTTGAACCAGGGCCTTTACGACAATAACTGCTAAAGATTAATCGTTGAATTAGCCTTCTTAAAATGTGTTGCTATGGGTTCAATTGAGAGGCAGAGACTCCTCTCATCCTACAAATCGCTCATACGCCGTGGTAACATCAATGCAGTACCCTAAGAGAATTCGAGAGAAAGATTAACAATTGCAAGACAATTATTCGACAGATCTTTGTAACGGAGATCTTCAAAACACGATTACTCTCTTCAAACGCACCACGTCTTCAAACAAGACCTGTTTCGCCTTGCCTTTTATATGACAGGGTAAACAGTCTGGTGAATGTTCTTAAAGGCGAGTGTTTGTGACTTCGCCTTCTTTCTTGTTATTACTGTAGTGTTGTTTGTGTATTTTGTTTACATTTATTCTTGTAGTGTTGTTTGTGGGTGTGAAGAAGCTAGGCCATAATCCTGACTGAAGGGTTGTAATGGCCAATTATGTATGTATGTATGTAGCGTTTTTTGTGGATTTTTGTTCAGTTGTTTACCATTTTAATGCTGGTGTTTGTTGTTGTTTACATTTTTGCCATTTTTTATGCTGGTGTTTGTTGTTATATTAAATAGTACGATAATTTGTAAACAGGTTTGTTTACTACATTGTTATGTTTTTGTGGCTTTTGTTTATAATTCTAATGTTGAGAGATGTAAAAGCAAAACACTAGTTTCTAGATTTTTTCCTTTTCATAACAATATCAGGAATGACAGAAAATGAGCTCAAAAAGAATACAGACAACTGGATCGACAAGTGAAACGCAAATAGGAATTCTGTAGCAGTGTGCCAACCGAAAAATCAAAAGGGTAACTGCATTCAACAACTCGAAAGAGATATTTAACATCAAAAATTAGGGAAGAATTCGGAAGATATTTAAACGTACTGTATTTAAAAAATAAAATCCAAAGAATTTTTAATTTTGTATTACAATTCTCAAGTGCTGTTGCTTTTTGTTTTTTGTGCTCTGCTTTTCAACAACTTGGAAGATATTTTAGGGAACGACATACATACATACATAATGTTCATTTGACAACCTTTAAATAATTTAAAAATAAAAAAAAAACATTTCACCTCAACTTTTAGACTCTCATTCGTTTTCTCTTTATTTTTACGTGCTAAGTTAACTTCCTTATGATTTTCTGCTGTTTAATTCCATTGTTACATGCAAGCAGTAGAAGCAGAAGTAAATGATTGGATTTAAAAAGAATTCTACTTGTTGTTTCATCCTCCTCCCCCTTCTTATTATTTAATTTTGAGTATTTTTTTTTTCTTGTTGTCTGCCGTTTAATGAAATTAAATGTGTCATGCAGACAATACCGTCTCTCTGCTAGCATCTCTAATACCGCCACTCTTCAACCAACTTCAACGAAAAAGGTACTTGAAATGAAAAGGAAAAGAAGGAATTTTTTTTTTTGGTTATAAAAATTTGTAATAAAACAAACACGTACACACACACACACATTTACATATCTATACATACATACGTACTTACATATTAAAACCTGTAATAATTCACTTGTCTTTCAGCACTCAGTCAACAGCAGTGTTAGCAGCAGCAGAAACTGCTGGTTTCACAGTGAATAAAAGTGAAAATTTATTTCACTTAAATGAGGATTTTTACAAAAAAAACACGAACGAAAAAAATAATTTCACTTCATCTAATAGAGAGTAAAAAAGCACACAGACAGACACACATAGGGGAAAAGGAAAAAAGGAACTTAAAAACATTCCAGAGATATCATTATTCCCATACCAAAATTATATACGTAGTTAGGTCAATAAGTCTGTTGGCGTATGGATCGGGATTACAACCTAGCTTCCCACATTTTAGCTATTAGATGTAAAGCCACGGATCAAACCCGAGGTCAGACATCTCCTACAAAACCAAATATGAACAAATATTTCTTCGACATTTGCCTCTCAGCAGATTTCTGGCAAAAATTTTGAGCAAAAATAGAATTGCCATGAAATGTTTCTCAAAAAACTCTGTCGTTCGGAGTCGACTTTAAACTGTAGCTGCCGCCACCCATGTATGAAATTAACACATAACATAAGTGATGTGAGAAGCTGACATAAGGGTTGTAATGGCCAATTATGTATGCCGCATTTTGCGGAAAGTTTTGAACATTTAAATTTCTTGCCTATTTAAGATGCCCATGGCTTCCACAATCTTTGGCAACTTAAATTTCCGATAGATCAACACAATAAAGGTGAATTGCTTCGGGCCTAGATACCCCAATTAAGCTTTTAGACTCCTGACAATAGATCTTATAGGTATAATAGTAGTAGTCTCTGCTAAACTTAGTCTTCGTTTAGATGTTGAGTTTGTTCTTTCTTTATTCAAGTCACACACAAGTCTGCTGTCAACAGCTGAAAGCAAATTTTGACAGCCATCAACAGATGCCATTGACAGATGCTTGTTACATTTCAACTCATAAAGGCACACACTTATTGAACTATCCTCGTTCAGACACATACTCAGCTACACATATTTACATCTAAAAAAAACAACCAGGAAAAGGGAGAACAAACTGCTGAAGGATACATGTTTATGGGAAAGAAGAAAACATTTACCGGATAAATTCCTCTTTTTTATTTTTTTATCTCTCTCTCCTCCCGCTCTCTTACATTTTCGTTTGATTTCTATTTCGCCTCTCTTGAATCCTTAATGGTGTAAACGGTGTAGAATACATACTTATCGTTAGAATTTATAATTCCATGTCTAAAGTTTGTTCCCATTTTTAAAACAATTTTTTTCGTCTCCTACAGGAGCTGTAGGGTGGCTACGTGTTCCTGCTTTTACACGGAATAGTTGAATTAAAAAATTACTTTTAATAGGAAACAATTTGTAGGGAATAATTTTTTTTTATGATGACAAGAGCAAAGAAAAAGCATTTTTCAGCAAAATTTTCTTGTGGGATTTTTAGTTATGGAGGGGCTATTAAAGCTAAAATATCTTTTAAAAGGAGATGGAACTGAAAAAAAATTAATGCAGTTTCGTTAGATTGGGGGATGGCAGCTGCTTATCACTTGAACTTACTTTCGAAATTATTTTCACTTTTTCTTAATAAAACATGTTTAACTATTAAGAATCATCATGTTGTTATGAAAATGAAAAATCGAGATACTAGTGTTTTAATTATACATCGCTTAACATTAAAATTATAAACAAAAACAATGCAATGTAGTAAACAAACCTGTTTACAAATCTACGTACTGCTTAATATAACAACAAACACAAGCATAAAAAATGGTAAACAATTAAACAAAAGTGCAACAACAAACAGCATCATTAAAATATAGTAGGTTAGGTTAGGTTAGGTTAGGTTATGTTAGAGGACGTGTACTTGTCAACTGTGACGAGTACAGTACCTGGAGGTCGAATTGACCCATTGTACAACGTCTTAGCTTCTCGCACCACTCGTGTTGTGTGCGTTAATTTCATACACGAGTGGCGGGACCTACTGTTTAAAGTCGACTCCGAACGACAGATTTTTTGAGAAGCTTTCTTGGCAATTTTTACTCTCAGAGTTTTTGCCAGAAATCTGCTGAGAGGAAGTCGCCGAAGAAATATTTTCATATTTTCGTTTTGATGTCTGACCTGGGATTCGAACTCTGGCCTTTCGTCTAATAAGCCAACACACTACCTACTAGACCACGGCGACTTCAAAAAAATTGTAAGCAAGTAATAAATGTAGACAACGATGTTTACATTTCAAGAACGTTCATCAGACTATTTACTTTACCGTAGAAAAGGCAAGACAAAGCAGGCGACGCACACTGTCGCGATTTCATATAACGAGTGGCCAAAAATAGAAGGAGTAATAGTAGTGTAATGAAATTTGGCACATCTATATTAATTGGTAAAACATAATCATACTTCAAATTTGGTCATTTGAAGACAAAGGATTCGTGTCCTTCCCATATATCCTGAAATTAAAAATTGCTATAACTTGGAGGAAAAAAAAGATATGTTCATAAAATTTAGTACACTTATTAGTTTTAACATTCTTAACACTTTCTCCAAATTTCGTTCAATTTGAAGCAAGGATACGCCTACCTTAAAAATGTCCTTTTTCAAAAAAGTATATATCAAAAAGACATAAAAAATTTAATATATACTTTTTTCGAATCGCAAATTATGATTTAAATGTTTTACTAACTCATTAAAATTTAATTTTCTCACATTCCGTATATCCTTAGAAAATTTTAAGTATAAATTTTTACCATAGCTGAAATACTAATTAAACAATATTTTATTAAACGATTTGAAATTTGTTTATGTATATTAAAATATTTAAATTTATACATATAAGTGAAAAGACACTAGTACTTGGTTCCTAATTGAATTTATTTATGTTTAAATAGAAAAACTTACATCACAAATATCTTTACAACCTGTACCTGGCAGCTTATTATCTAGCCAGGTACTCAACTCCAATAATTACCAATTTTTAAAAGAATGAATTTTAGTTAGTCCTTCTCTATATCTGTTAGAAGTCTTTGAATACGACTTTCCACAAATTATTCAATATGATGCAACACATTTGTTGTATTATTTTTCTCAAGCTGCTCAAAAATATCACAAATCTGCAATGATGTTGACACTAAAAAACATTTATAACGCCCACAAAAGCAGTCAGAAGCAGCTGAAATTTATATATGTTAAAGTACATACTTGTGGCAATAAAATATCAAAAAATTTCAAAAGTGATATTGGGTGTTTTTTTTTTTAATTCACTACTGACGTTAATAAATGTATGAAAATCTTAATTTTTTGAAGACCTGTACTTTGGCTAAGGATATTTCAGATATGATTAATATTTGTAAACAATTATAGCGTTGTAATTACAATTACATACCTGGCTTACAATTCTACTACAAATAATTTAGCCATTACTAAAAGAATTTTTGAATTTTAACTATGACAAAAATATGTCAAATTTCAAGTTTTCGCATAAATTTTCTATATTGAATAAGAATTCTTAACTTTGAGATACAATAACTAAAAAACTACGCAAAAGTTTTTAAAACAATTTTATATATCAACTAATAGAAGTGTTTTCTATAAGATAAAGTTAAAAAAATAATGAATTTCTCACATTGATTTTAACCATTTTTGGCCACGCTCGCGACAGTGTGCGACGTAGTTAGTATTGTGTGAAGACAAATGTCTGTTGAATAATTGCGTAGTAATTGTTATTGTTTATGCAAAGGGTATAAAGAGAGGAACAAATTGTTGTTGTTTACATCAAGTTGTGAACAGTGGCATACAGAATTATGAGAATAATAAAGAATTTGAATTAAAACTTAATACAAATTTATTTTTATTTTATTTGCAATCTACGAGCTCATATTTTTAAAAGTTAAAAACGTAACAATATTATTCCTTTTTTTACAACGGCCCCCCCTATTTTGTTGCTACTCCGTTTACTCCGTTTTATGTAATAATGAAAATGAATTAAAACTGTGGTAGTTTCTCATGTTCAAGGAAGAAATAAATTTAAATTGAATTTTATTTTTTTCTTTTATTAATAAATACAATAACAACAATATATTTTATTTTTATTAACTATTTTGCCTGATGTTTATCGTTAATCATAAAATCAAATATTCAACAGTAATAAGCTTTGAAAATATTTTCGTAATCATTTTCTGCCGAAAAGCATATTCATAATAATTTCCTAGAATTGTTATTCAAATCTTAGCCCAAAATATTTTCATATTTTATTGAATTTATTAACCTGAAATGCCACAATATAATGGAAAAATTAATTGTTTCGTTTTATTTCATGGAATTCTGCAATTTATTATTATTATTATTGTGCAGGCGTACAATAAAATATGTTATCGCTTGCTTATCAGCAACTAATAAAGGCTTCATAACTTAATTAAGTTTTATAAAGTTTAGTAACAACATAAGCTTTTACAGCATTATCAAAAACCAACAAACGAAACGAAAACCACAAGCCAAATAGCATGTTAAATGGAAAAATTGTAAAAACTTTATTAAAACAAATCAATTTGAAGCTTAAAATTGTATTCACAAACCATAAATAGTTTAACAAATTTCTGTACATCCACTAAAGATTTAAATTACTTCTACTTTAGTTTTGAAGTAGAGGTAAAGGCACCGTATCTTGTAGGTATTGTGTTGGCTTATTCAAGATTCAAACCCCATGTCAGGCATCTCCAACAAAACTAAAATATGAACAAATATTTCTTCGGCTTCTGCTCTCTCTCTGAGCGTGCTACCGAGGAATCCGTTGCTATTCAAAACAAATCAAATTTCTAATTGAACTCTTTAGATTTCAGTGACAAAGCTTCTGACACCTTTGAAAATGCAATGGAAAGTTAAAAATTTCAAATGTTGATGGAAAAAATTTAATCGCAGGAATCAATACAGAAACATATTGAAAAAGTCTTGTGCCTCTATTGACCTAATTCTGCAAGGAAGAGTGCAGCAAATACTTAAAAATTGTTTCTCGAAAGTTCTAACGATACACTCATTCTCCTTTTAGAATATGTCTGTTGTGGAATGACTATTTTTCGCATTTAAATGTCTTGATTTATACTCACCTATAATTCAACCAAAAAATAAGCACGAAAAAATAAGAATTATTTACTTTCATATGCGATTACCATGTATGTACGAGGGGTGATTCCAAAGTAAAACAACACGACAAAGAAAACTCAACAAATTTTCATTACTTCGGAGAATAATTTTATATCAAAACGTTAAACTATTCCTTGTGATATTTTCCTACTCTGTGATGAGAACAATTCAGGTTCTTTTATGCCATATTGTAATTACATATTATACACGCAGTCTTGACAAGGGATTTCACACTAGAATTTCAACTAAGAAAGAATACTTCTCTGGCGTGGTCAGCTTCGATTATTCTATGCAAGTCTACACAGACCGTTCTATACATGTCTATAGTAGTACGCGTCCGACCAAAGTAATCGCCAAAAACCACGCTGCGGAATTGATTCTGAGCAAAAGATTTCCAACTTTTAGCTTTTCCGACTGCCAAGGGGAATGCTTTAAGTATGAATTGACTGGCAAATATCCTCACTCCGTTATTCTGTTCAAGCAACAGTTTTGTAATGATCTAATAAGGCAAGGACATAAATATTTGGTAATTGTAAATTCGATAACTCAGTCTTACAAAGGAAGAATCTTTATTCATTGGCAGACTTATTTAGAGCAAACTGGAATAATTGCAGAAGTTCTTATCTATTCACACGTGTCATTTCGTAATCGGTAGACATCTAAAGAGACTGCCCTTAGCTGCAAAAGACTTCTGCAAAGTTTGCAGATTTCTACCATAATCTTGACATTTGAAACAGAGCCTTCGTTACATGATATCGAATCAACCACTCGATTGCAGGCAGGATTTTATACTGTTTTTAGCTTTTAAAAACGTTTAAAATATGAGCACGTTGATTGCAAATAAATATGAAAATAATAAATTCGTGTTTAGTTTTAATTAAAATTCTTTATAACTCGCACAATTCTGTGTGCCACTGTTCACAACTTAATGGAACCAACAACAATTTTGTTGTTGTTGTTATTAATCTGTTTATAACCTTTCCATAAACAATAACAATAACAATTACTAGGCAATTTTTCAACAGATCTTTGTAACGGAGATCTTCAAACTACGATTACCCTCTTCAAACGCACCACAACTTCACAAAAGACTGACTGAACTTCAGGAACTCAGTTGCCTGTTTTGCTTTGTCATTTATATGACAGAGTAAATCGTATGATTTGAAGGCGAATGTCATTACTTCGAAATCTCTATAAATATAAACATCGTTATTTACATTTATTATTGTAGTGCTGTTTGTGTATTTTTGTTTACTTGTTTACCATTCTTTTATGCTGGTTTTTTGTTGTTATATTAAGCAGTACGATGATTTGTAAACAGGTTTGTTTACGGTATTGTTTTGTTTTTGCAGATTTTGTTTATAATTTGAATGTTGAGCGATATTAAGCAACTGGTGTTTTCTAGATTGTTCATGTAACAATACTTTAAACACAATACCCTGAAGCTAATTATTATGAGCGGTTAATCAGAACCTATCAATTATTTCTGAAGCATTGTTCAAGTGGATAAAAACCAGACCGCTTGGTGTTCTCAAGTGAGGTTAAGCAACTGCTTTCCTGGAACTTTAAAGTATTTATTCTATAAGATTGCCTTGTACTTTTGCAGACCACCCTCGTTTCTATGTATATTTAAAATACAGTGTACGTGCACGTGTAAATAATGTGGTCGACCATTAAAACTATTTCTTCTTTCGTAATTCGTAGTTTTTCTTTTATCAACGAAAAGTTTCTTATAAATTTTCAAATGAAATGTGTTTGGTAACCTTATTTTCTCATTTGATTCTTTCCATTTACCATTTTTACTTGGTTTTGTTTTTTTTTTTGCTTCTTATACTTCTTCGTATAATTTTGATATTTTCGAATGCAATGCGGCATTAACGTTTTTAAGTTTTTTTTTTTTTTTCGTAAGTACTTTAAAGTTGTTGTTGGTATGTGTGTTGTATTGGTATGTAGACTCTCTAAGGAGACTAAAATGCCAAGATGTACTGCCTGAAGTACTAGTACGAAGACGAGAATAATAGACCCAAAAAATATATATAAGAAAAATAGGAAATAGCAACCATTAGTTATTATGCAGTCGTCGTTTGGGGTTATTTTCTTGCGTTTTTCCTGTTATTTTTTTTTTTTTTGCTTTTCAATCTTATTTTCGGTGTTTTTTTTTCTCTTCTTTTCGCCATCATCTTGGCTTTTTCTTAAAATAAATATTATTTCTCGGTATGTGTATTCAAAATAACTTACAAAACCAAGCAACAAATACAAACAAACACTTTTACACATACATACATATGTATATACAATAGTACATAAATACCCGTAGTACTTGTACTGGTAATATGTATGTAGAAATAGGAGTACTTTTGGAAGTGAAATTCCCATGAAAAAAAAGTCCAAAAACGGAAACACTTTTGAAAATAAATGATGACGATGTCGGTTGGTTTCTTACGATGGCTGAATGAATGTATGAATGAATGAATGGTTGTGCAAGTAAATAAAAACTGTAATAAAAAATATTTTAAGTATGCCAACAACAACAACATCAACACAAAAAAAAAACAATTTAAAGAAATATTGTTGGTTAGAGTAATGCACAATAGGGTGGCTGCAATTATTACAAATCATTTCACAAGAAATTATATTTCAACGACATAAATTGGCTTCCGAATTTAAAATCAATTTTACGCTGTGACTTGTTGCCTTGTCTTTATGCCTCTTTAAATTCCATTTATTTTCTTTAGAATTTGTGGTATGCCCCTAATATTTTTCATAAACTTTTTGATTTTTGTAAGGAGAAAAACCTTAAAAACGGATGAAAAAACGTTAAGAATTTCATCAATTAAATGTGTCAGACATTTAAGCAGTGGCAGCAATGGTCATTTACCTTTTGCCTGAATTGCAATCAGACCGCGAAGAGAAGCTTTATTATTTATTTAGAGCAACATTTTAAGGACTTTCAACTCTTAAGTACAGTCCGATAAGGAGTCAATAATGGTCATTGACATTGAGTTCTTAAGTGTCACCAAATATTTTTGGTTTTTTTGTGGTTTTTTTTTGGCGATAATAATACAAAAGTAATGGCGTTCTTTTTTATGGCCGCTCTCACTTCAAAACGGAATTTATTTCGAAGAACTAAAGGAATGAGTATTAAAATGTTTAAAAACGGTGAAGAAGATTTAAAATTTAAATTTATTTGAATAAGATTTTTAATTTGAATTCATTTGAGATTTATGAAAAAGGGGCAACACCCGAAATAGATACTCAGTCCTACTGAGCAGTACTGCCTGATATTGTAATCAATTTGGTTTTAAGCACAGGCATGACTGTGAATAGAATTACCGCATATAAACGTAACGACCATAAATTTTAATCTGCTTGCCAAAACACAATTGTAGCTGCAGCTCTAGTTTAACGCGGTCGCTTATTTCAAATTAATTAATGCAATCTTGAACTCACTTACATGAGGAGACCAAGTTGCTGTCAATCAGGCAATGTAACACGCTGCTGATCAGCTAATAGTTGGTGGCATATCATCTACCCACTAAACCGTATTATCAAATACTGAAGAATGATCCTCTGCAGCACTTTCATCGCTTTAATAGAGACATCCATGACGTCATTTCTCCTGACACCAACCCATTATTAACAATAAATGCACAGCAAATCTTGCATTCTTATATGCTTACCTTGTACTCTAATAATTCCTGGATGATTTTGAGAACATTTTAGAGTACAAACGAGAAACTCACAATAAGGAGTTCTTGACTGATTTTGATTGAACTGCGTGGAAAAACATAGCAAGTCTGCATGGCCTGTGATATAATACGAAAGATATTGGAACCTCAATACGATGGAGCTCTGATACCTGTCCCTCAGTGAAAATAGCATTAACGAGAAAAAGGCCTGGCTGCTCTTTGAAATTCGTATACAACAAAGAAAATTCTTGTCTTGACATTGTACGGCAGCACTTTAAATACTAAATACCCCGAAAATTTTGAAATGAAATACGTGTGCTAAAAATATTGCTGGAAAGTGCTTGTAGATGTAAGACTGGTTCGCAACCATGGATAAGCGACCGCTTCACAAAAAAATCGTGTCCAGAGGAGGCAAGTTCATAGAGTTTGTGTTTGAAGGTGTGTGTGTGGAATAATTTTATAAAGATTATCTTCAGAAATCTTCACTCAAATTCGAATACAGTGCTAATGTTTTCCATAACATACAGTCAAAATTGGTCATTACAACCCTTCAGTCAGGATTACGACATACTATGTACATAGTTACTCACACCACTTATTCTGTGTGTTACAGTTTAAAGTCGACTCCGAACGACAGATTTTTGAGAAACTTTTTCATGCAAATTTTATTTTACCCTTCAAGTTTTTGCCAGAAATCTGCTGAGAGGAATTTGCCGAAAAATCTGGGGTTTGAACCGAGGTTTTATATTTAATAAGTCAACACGCTACCTATCAGACTATGGCGACTACTAGTGCTAATGTATTTAAGTTTTAAAATGAGAAAATTATTGAGTCGTCCTTTAAGTGTTGTTTCCTCCACGGATAGATATATGAACACACACAACATCAGTGATATTAAAAGCTAGATTGTAATCCAGTCTAAACGACGATTGTAAATATTTAAGCAATTTTGGAGCAAATCTTGTATTAATTTTCCCTGATAGAATGCGTTGTAGTCGCTGTAGTCTAGTAGGTAGTGTGTTGGCTTATTACACCTAAGGTCATGGTTCAAATCCTAGGTCAGACATCAAAACGAAATATGAAGAAAAAAACTATATTTCTTCGGCGACTTCCTCTCAGCAGATTACTGGAAAAAACTCTGTGAGCAAATAAATGAAAAAGTTTCTCATAATCTGTCGTTTGGTGTCGACGCTAAACTGTAGGTCCCGCCACTCATGTATAAAATCAACACACACTACATGAGTGGTGTGAGAAGCTAGGCCGTAATCCTAACTGAACGGTTGTAATGGCCAATTAAGTATGTATGCATGTAGAATGCGTTCTTTTTTGCCACAATTAAGCCAAAATTAAATTTCATTAGCACATGGTTTTAATAAAACCCGTTTTTTTTTGATATACAATGATGATGATGATGATGATGATGAATATGAGTCAGAGAATTAATGGTCAATTTCTACATGGGAGTACAATTTCGGTAAATTTATTAAATTACAAATAATCGTTGCGATATTTGATATATTTCTCATTTTTTTTTTGTTTGTGATAAAAAAAATCAAAAAATATCTCACTTTATAGCTAATGGCAATGTATGCTCATTAATCACAAGTGTAGGATAAAAAAAAAAACGAAAAGAAAAAAATTCAACGAAAATAAATGAAATTTTCCCGCATTTCTCGCATTAAATATTACAAATTACGATTTATTTGAAATGTCTGTATGTATGTATGTACAAATACAAATAAATAATGTTTAATTAATTGTCATCAAATCAAATAAATAAAATTCAATTTGTAAAAGTCAACGACAAACTTACCAAAAAGCATTCTTTTTTTTTTTTTTGTATTTACAGCACGAGTAATAAACGATTTATTCCTGATGGTTTTATTCTTGATTTTTTTTTTTTATTGTTGTTAGAAAATCATTACAAATGAAAATGAGTGAAACGAAATAAGCAAATCTTGAAAATAAATGAAAAATGTCACTTACCTTAGATGGCAACCACAAAACAAATTGAAAGTCACACAGCGCAAATATCATACAAAAAATAACTCAAATAAATTTAAAAAAAAATAAACTGTACCCCCATTCGTACATACATACATTCCAAGTTATTCATTAAATGTATAAATTTACAATCAATATTACAATATTATGCTCCATTATTATTGTCATCACCATAGCCTTGCAATTCAAAGGACATTTAACAGATCCAGTAATAGATGGATGGATGGATGGATGGATGGATGGATGGATGGCTGGATTGACGTATGAATGAATGGATTTGTTCACTTTAATCATGCATATCAATATAACGTCTGACGTATGCTTTTGTAGCTAATTTTAGTTGCCCTTAGCCTTAACAAATATAATCTTAGCAACGCCAACAACCCCCATGTATGTATGTACATATATGTATGTCTGTAATTAGTAGGACCGGTCAGCAGAGTATCCTCACTTAAGTAAATAACCATTAACTTTCAAAAGCCTATACAAGTTTAAGAGGAAAATTATTATAATGATGATGGTGATGATGATAATGTGACCCCCAAAAGATAAGTGCGTCATAGTTTAGTCAAACAAACAAAAAAAAAAAGACAAGTCATTTGCATATAAATTGAACTTAAGTTTTTTTTTTTTTAATAAACAACTCATAATCAAATTATTGTATATGACACCTACACACATAATGGATTTTATCTTTTTTTCTATGCCTTAATAAAATAATAAAAAAAAACAAATTAGTTTTGTATGAAATTTTCTATTTTCTAATCCCTTTTCTCAAGGATTCCAGGAAATACTAGCTCCGGTGATGGCATATGTTTAAAATAGAATTTCATTAACATGTGTAAACAAACAAAAGCAACAAAAAAAGGAAGAATCATTTTTTTTTTTTTTTTGGAAAATTTCATTGACGTGAACATGTTTTTAATTTAAAAACTTAAAGTCGAGCTTAAGGGAGAAAAAAATACAATGCAGTGGAAGCACGACACTAGCTTCCAGTGAAATGCAGAACGGTTTGAAAACGAAGTAAACTAGTAGGTAGTGTGTTGGCTTCTTAGTAATGAACCCATGGTTCAAACCAGAGATCAGCAATGAATCGTTCTATCTTATCTGGAGACTCAGAGGCAATGTGGTGCTAAGTAAGAAAATCTTTAACAACTAAACGTTGCGAATTATACACATAAAAAGTAAGAAAACTGGAAACTATTCAGACACATACATATATGCAAGGATATCATAAAATAAATGCAAAGCCTATAAAGGCAAAAAATACTTCACGATCTTCTAACCATGTTGTGTGTGTTGACTCTTCCGAACGCCTTTTCATGGCAATTTTATTTAACACTCTGAAAACTGCTGACGGGAAGTCGCTGAGACAAATATTTTTATTTCATATTCCATTTTGTTTGAGATGCTTAAGCTAGGGTTTGAACCAAAGATCAGCAATGAGTATTCAAAAAGATGAGCAGCAACAAATCATACTCATAATTAATGCTACTTAAACGCACTCATACTTATTCTAATATCATGCAACCTTTACTCATATTCAAAATTTGAAGTTCTCATTATATTCATACTTAACATATACATACATATGTATGTATATAATTGGCCATTACAACGCTCTAGACAGGATTAAGGCTTAACTTCTCACACTACTTATGCTGTGTGTGTTAATGTTATATATGAGTGGCGGGACCTACAGTTTATGTTTGATGTTTGAGAATCTTTCCATGGCACTTTTTATTTTACACTCAGAGTAACCCGCTGAGAGGAAGTCGCCGAAGAAATATTATCTTTTCAGTTTTCGTTTTTCTGGTGATGTCTGAACTGAGGTTTGAACCGCGGCCTTACGTCTAATGTGTTGGCTTATTAGACCTACTAGACCGCGGCGACTCCTTTTATTAAATCTTTCGTTCTCTTTGAGTTTCCTTAATCAAGTTTTTCCAGCTAAACTGGTAATCAGTCTACTGTAGCAGGTTAGCGAATCCAAATACAAGGTCGTTAGGTGAACAAACGCGTGCAACAATTCTCAACTGTTAGGCTGAAATCGTGGCTATTGGGATAACAACTGTATGAGTTTGTATTGACTATGTATCTTGGTATGACTGGTATTCTCAAGTATGTTGCTTGTTAAGGGAAAGTTGAAGACAAGCAAAAAATGTGACGCACTTGGAAAGGCTAGTACTTACTTACTTAATTGGCCACAACAACCCGATTAACGGATTTCGGCCTGCCGCAACACATCCTTCCAAGCGCCTCTATTTCTTGCTCGCCTACGCCAGTTGGTCACACCAATCGATGACAGGGCTTCCTCGATTTGGTCCTTCCAACGGATACAAGGTCGTCCTTTTCGCCGACTTCCTCAGATTCCCGCATCAAATACCCGTCTCGCCGGAGCATTCTCCTCCATTCGAACGACATGGCCGAGCACAACGTCTATGTCGTTGAGGAGCTCACTGTTGTATCGAATGCGGAAATCATCGCCAACTCGTACTGGACCGAAGATCTTACGTAGTACTTTTCTCTCGAATACTCTCAAGGCTGCTGCATAGGGTCCATGCCTCTGCGATGTACTTGTAATCAAATGAAAACTACAACAGAAAGGCTAGTACAACAGAAAATTTTAATGAATTTATACGTGGAATTTGCTTTCCTCTGCAGAAGGGCAAACAAGTGAGTCTCACAATCTACACTCTTTTGCAAAGGATCATCATAGAGTCCAGATATGATCAGAGAGTCCAGATAAAACTGACTCCATATGGATGTAAGCAGAGGAAAATTTTCGTTCAACCTAACCAAAGTACAGTTCAGGCAGCTCAAAGCAATTACAAGATGGCTCTAGTCCTCGGATACATATGCTACCCCTGATACGTATGCCACTTGACGTTTGCTTTTCCTATCATTCTGAATTAAATTTTATATTAAAAAAGAAAAAACAAAAGAAAGAAAACTTTTGAGAGCGTATTGTTAGAATTTAAAATGCTGTCAATATAATACACTCACTCACTCACACATTCTCTCAAACCTTATCAGGCGATTTTTTATTGTTGCCTTTAGTACATCATCATTATTTGAACAGTTTTTTAAGGGGCATTGTTTACTTAAATTTCCCAGACAAATATCGATGAGCGCCCTTGTCAAAATTCTATCAAAATATTGTATTAAATTTGCCAAAATGATGAAATTCAATTTGATGTTGTAACACAAGAGTAATCTTTTGCTCTTTTTTCCTTTGAGAGGAAAGGGGGATTTAAATGGGGTTCCTTTTTCTTAACAATCATACATCATAATGGAAAGAAAACTTAAGTTTCTTTAAAGTATTATTATTAACAATTTTTTTCTTGGAAGTCTTTGTTAACAAGAAATTCAATAAAAATCGGCTTATAAAGTCAATATTATGTTTCCAAATTCATTGTATTTATTATGTATGTATGTGAAGCATATGCAGAACTTCTGTTTATTTTCAAACAAAAGTCCTGCCACTACACTACTATACATGGGAATTATGTTCGGTTAATACGTATGAATAAAAAGATACATGCCATGCCATTCACTTATTCTTTACATAACTCTTTTTTCTTCTTCTTTTTCTTTCTTTGCAGAACTTAAAGCCACAATAATTGGTCCCACAGACTTGTATGTGAAAAGCGGCAGTGATATCAATTTGACATGTAAAATAATGCAGGGCCCCCATGAACTGGGCAATATATTCTGGTATAAAGGTAATTTACTTTTTCCATTTCTTTTGTTTTTATTTTTGTAAAATTTGACATATAACCGCTGTGATGACTTACTCAAAACTACACTTTAAAAAAGTTTTTTCTTCTTGAAACTTAGACTTCAGTAGACCACAGATCAGCAATGAATCGTTTTTTCGCTACTCATTAGTACTCATGAAATTTTGAATATGAGTAAGAGTAAGAATATGAAATTTAACTATTCAGATCCATTCATACTCACTACAACGTTGATTTATAAGTACAGGTTCGAATGAGTATACGTACAACGTTGCCATCAAACTCATACCATTCGAAATATGTTTGATGCAATTCATAGCTTTGGAAAAATGCGTATAATACTTATAAATTTAGAGTCTTAGTTATTGTTGCCTTTACAGCAAAAGAAAAAAGACACATAAGCAAAAAAGACAGAGCAGCAAGCAGAGCAAACACACAACCATTTAGTGAGTATTTTAGTGTTCGTATGCGATTCATACTTATTTTGTGCTGCGTGTATATGTTGCGTTATGGAGAGTCGAAATCAACAACATCATACGTGTTGTTAAGTATGAATATGATGAGTACTTCACTCTTTGAATATGAGTACAGGTTCCATGATATTAAAATAAATATGAATCCGTATAAGTATCAGAAACTATGAGTATGATTCCATTCTATTCATCTTTTTGAATGCTCATTGCTGATCTCTGACTGTAGACTGTAGTATTCATTGAAATTAAATTGTATTCTGAAGCAACCAAATAAAATACCTTTTTAAACAATTTAAAGAAATAAAAGAATAATTGAATTAAAACTTGTTAAAAGTTGCTTAAACTTTAACTTTAACTTTCACTTTCTTTTTTATTTTTGAGTGTATTGTACTGCTCAACGTCGAAGTTTAGTCGTTTAAAATTCTTGTTTTTTTTTCTTTCGGTTCTCGTTTGCCTGCTGCTGTGTATTTTAATTAAAAATGAAATTTCTTTTCGACAATGCCGTTTATACTCTTAGTTCTGTTGATATGCTGGTGTGGGTTATAAAGGGTTACACATAATTCGATATCAAAAATAAGGTCATGGTAGTCATCATAGTCCAGTGGACCGTGAGTTGGCTTACTAGACGAAAGCTAGAGAGTTTATACTCTCGCTCTGACAGCTCGAAGAAAAGTATTTCTTTCGAATCTATCGTTCGGATTCGATGTTAAAATATAGCCCCTGTAACTCATGGATAAATTTAATGCATAACTAGGGTGGTATGAGCATCAACGCCGCAATCCATACTGTAAAGTTGCGAGAAATATAATTTCACTTAATCCAACGCCTCAGATTTGGTTGCACATCGGTCGATTCATTGGCGTTAGTTTTCAACCTTATTTTCATACAAATTACGTATAAAATTAAGGCATACGACAAAAGTTGTGCGAGACCGTAATCCTCTCTGAAGGATTGTACGAAATATTATGTCACTTAAACGACCCAATCTGAATTGGTTGCAACAGTTGATTTTCTTTCGGTGGTTTTCAACTTTTTTTTTCATGCATTTTGGGTGGTATCTCGGCGTTAACTAAACGAATATGAATTTTCAAATGCTGCAACGTTAGGAGATCATATACGCAGCCCAGATTATTAACATAGACCCACAAAAACTCTAAAGAAGTTAAAGTGTTTGCTCTTTGTGCCCAATTGAATCGTTGAAACGTGGAATTACTCATTCTGTGAACTTCTCATGCAATAAAGCCTAAATCGCTTATACTGTGTGACACGTGACGTCATCTTCTTGAAGCCACATGACGTTCAGTGCATAATATTCAAACGCAGGGTAAAGTGCTGTATTACCATGCAGCCAGAATGCTTTCAATTGACGGCAACGATTCTTTTAGTGTCATTTTCAACAAAATACGAGCTGATAACACCAACAAATCGTCACTTTCCAAATGCAATGGCTTTTTCACCATAACTACTGGTTTCTCCAAGTTCCATATGCGATAACTTTGAATGTGATATTAGCTTCAATTCTAACGACATACATTCATAAATAATTAGTCTCTACAACCCTTTAGTTAGGAGTACGAACAAGCTCGTTACACCACTGATGTTGTGTGTGTTAATTTTATCTGTGAGTGGTGATGCCTACAGTTTAAATTCGATTCCGAACGACAGATTATTGAGTTTTTGCCAGAAATCTGCTAAGAGGTTGTCGCCCAAGAAATATTTTTTCATATTTTTTCGGTTTGATGTTTGACCTGGGGTTTGAATCAAGGCCTCACGTCTAATAAGCCTAGATCAAGACGACCTCTGTTCTGATGAACCTCTTTTAAAAAAAATTTGCCTTGAAGGCGCATTACTTTGCCTCAAAATCTGCATATCTGCGGCATTATAAATGGCCAGCCGACTTTAATACTTTAATAATATTTTAATACATTGTATAGATGAAGGTCCAAATCCCCGTAGAAATACGCCATAATGAGCCATGCCCTGTGCTTGGAATATCATGAAACCGAAAAATTTTTCTAACAGAAGTGACATTTGGGGAAGTACATACACCGCCTGATTACTTTTGGAACACTTCCAAATTTCTTTATAATCTTGGCAATTCCTAGCACAGTATTGTTCATGATTATGATCATAACAATCCGGTATTGTGTGGAAAATGGCCACGTTTGTATCACCACTTTTGTTGTTCAATTTTTACACAATTTTTACTCGTTCTTCGTTCGATTCTGCCATGATAGATCGGCGGTTTTAAAACCTTTAAATGGTTAACCCTTTATTATATTGTATTTAACACATGCTCATAATAAATAACAGTACTTATGCTGTTTACAGATACCAACACCAGCACCCCCAAAATTACTCTTCTAAACTTACAACACAGATACAATTGTTCTCAACTCACACCAGTACAGTGTGGTGTTGAAAAGGGAAACAAAGTGAGAGCATAAGCATAAGATTAATAACAAACAACAACAGAAAAAAAAGTGAAATCTTTCCATCTCAATGTCACTTCATCTACTCAAATGCTTAACTGCCTGCCTGACTGCCGGCACTCTTTCCCCTCATTCATTCCATTTCTAGATTATAATAAATGTGTTAATTTGATTGTGGTTTCATTTAATTTTTTAATATATTTTTTTACGTCTCTTCTCTTGTTTTCATTTTTATTTCATTTTGGTTTTTCTTTTCCTTCCTTTTTTTCTCTTGTTTGTAATTTCACTGTGTTTTAATTCATTGTGTGTTTTCAACACTTACAAACACATGCTCGTATGAACATGAACTTGTTTTAATTCATTTTAATTTGTATGGTCTCTCTCTCTCTCTCTCTTAACAAGGATCTGAAATAATTGACATGACAACAAATCAAAATGAGATTGATAGTGGGAAAAGGATAACAGTAGAGAATGATTGGTCTGACGGCCTTACATCGAGGTAAGTGTGCAGAAATTGAAAAAAACAAAAAAAAATTCTAAAATAATTTCGATTTTAATTTTCTTTTAATGGAATTTCTCTTTTTCTTTTAATCTTTAATTTTTTAGATTAAAAATACGACGAGCCTCTTCCAGTGATACTGGCAACTATACTTGTGTACCCACGATAGCAAAATCATCGAGTGTCTATGTTCACGTTATAATTGGTGAGTGCCATGAAATTGTTCTTTTCAAATTTAAATTTAAATTCAAGTTTCTAAACAAATAGAAATCGCAATCAACTTTGAGAAATATTTCTAGAAAGTGTTTTAAATACATACAAAATTGGAAACTAAGTAGTTTCGGTTGTAAGTAGATCTTAGAGGGACGCGTAAAGTTGTAGTAGTCGCTACATTCACCCGAAGGGCATGAGGGCAATTGTGTTTGTATTTACTTACTTACTTAACTGGCCATTAACAACGCGATAAATGGATTTTGGCCTGCCTTAACACATCCTTCCAGGCGCCTCTGTTTCTTGCTCGTCTATACCAATTAGTCACACTAATCGTTGAGAGGGGTTCCTCGATCTGATCCTTCCAATGCAGGTCGTTCACTTCGCCGACTTCCACAAATTTCCACATCAAATACCCGTCTTGCTGGAGCATTCTTACTCCATTCGAATGACAAGGCCCTGTCAGCGCAGAAGCTGAATGTTAATACGCTGCACAACGTCCATGTGGTTGAGCAGCTCATACAGCTCATCACTGTTGGATCGAATGCGGAAATTATCGCCAACTCGCACTGGCCATAAGATCTTGCGTAGGACTTTTCTCTCGAATACTCTCAAGGCTGCTAAGTTTGTTCCACAAAATAGAAATAGAGAAAAAAGGAAGGCGTGTATCCCCCGCCACAGAGCTTAAATCATCAAAGAATTCTCCACCAAAGGTATTTCAACTTATTCTGCCATTAGCCAGGGCAATCAGAGAGGAGATACTGCATCAATCGTTCAGAAACTCAATTGAAATGTAGCTCAGATCAGATCGCTGCCTTCTCACGTTAATATCCCCGAAGTGAATCAATTCAAATTCATTTTCATCCTATCAAATCCCTATACTGAGTGCATACTGAGCCAGTTCATTTCCTTATTTCCATTTTCAGCAACATTTCAAACAAATATATCTTCCTAACGTCTCTGCTTTTTCTTGCGAATATATTCAGTGATGAGGCCATTGCAGGCCTGAAGCAATTTGAAGAAGAAGGTCTAGGATACCTCATCCCTAAATTTAGAACCTAATTTGCTAAGGCCTATCTGCTTTTCAATAGCAGTAGTGGGCTCTGGGAACTCAAATGTGCTGCTTGTAAAACACACCGTCTGATATCACATGCAACACAAATATTCCAAAAACATGACTTGCAACAAGTCTTGCTGAAATAATGTATGGTCCATCAACATTGCTTATGTCAAAGAATCGTTCTTAGCTAAAGTACCTGGTATCCGAATAAATTTACTATCTTAAATGTTGCTAGGATAATGCCCAGTTACCCATTATGTGATGGCCTCGGCAATATTGTCGCTTTATTTCCTAGTGGATAACATTTCTGAAGTCGCCGTGGTCTAGTAGGTAGTGTGTTGGCTTATTAGACGAAAGGCCCGAGTTCAAATCCCAGGTCAGACATCAAAACGAAAATATGAAAATATTTCTTCGGCGACTTCCTCTCAGCAGATTTCTGGCAAAAACTCTGGGAGTAAAAATTGCCATGAAAAGCTTCTCAAAAATCTGTCGTTCGGAGTCGACGTTAAACTGTAGGTCCCGCCACTCATGTATAAAAATTAACACACACAACATGAGTAATGTTGAGAAGCTAGGCCGTAATGCTAACTGAAGGGTTGTAATGGCCAATTATGTATGTATGTATGGATAACATTTCTCGATCGTCTTCTTGTTCATATTCGTGAGAACAATGCATATTGGCTTCCGGCTGCCGCACTGATTGTCGCCTCAGTGATTCTCAGAAGTCGGGTGTGAACTACCTATAGTAGCGAGGATAAGGATATCAATCCAAAATATAATATGAAGACAGTATGTGTTGCTCTTCTTGAGGTATTACGTGCTAGGACATCGAGCTGCGTCCATATACATGCAATTGTATCTCCAATGGTATAAACATTTCTTCTAAGACATTGCCATGTAACATGACATTGATATGTAATCTATAGAATTCACGAATTGATCCTTGTTTCTAAAGGAATACGAAAATTAATGCAGCGTCGGATAAACGGTGCATTGCACAAATATTTTACAACCTTTTCTGTCTAGAAGGCTGTAGTCTACGTAAGACAACTTTTTGTCCCTAACAGTTTAGAAAACATTTCTACTACTAGGCGTTTGACTGTCTAGGATTTCAAATTCTCGTTCCTGGGGACAAAAAGTATGCTCGACTCTCGCACGTCTACTATTGGGAAGGTAATTTGTGATATTCAAGCCATAATAGTCTCAGAGTGCTTGTCTTGGTTGACTTTATCTCAAGGAAAAATCAAACTTCCTAGTGCTACTATGAACAGAAGATGAACAACAGCGGATAATTTCACGCTAGCCAATCAATAATGACCTTATCTTGGCAGAGGACGCACGGATTCTTTGATGAATACTTAGAAGCGATACTAGTCTAACACGTGCCTGTAGATTTTTTTCCCTTTTCTTGAATTTGTTATACAAATTAAGTGTGAAACTAGTGTAGATTGGCAGGAAACTTTTATAACCACATCAAATGGCAACCTTACTCTCCCCATAAATCTGTTTAACTGAAATTTTTATTAATTAATGAAATTATTTAATCAACTTGTGCCACCAACAATAAATAAAAAAAAACATTGTGTGTTTTGATTAAAAGCGTAAACAAAGAAAAAGAAAAATTATTTAAAAAGTTTTTGTTTCATTTAAAAGTTTAAACTTTTCATAGTTGCTTAGTGGCATTATGTCTCACAATGTTTGCAGAGAGAGAAAAAAAAATTAAATTAAAGAACCGTACACACTAATACTGATTCACACCTTAGTGTATAAGTGTTGAACAGTGTTCAACAGATACATGCTCTCTCTCTTTCTCTTTCTCGCTCTAATATTTTCTACAATACATATTTACTTGGTTTGCTGGGTATTTATAGTTTCTGTTCAGCCAAGTAGAAGTTTGTGATAACAAATGTACGACGATATTTTAACAAATACAACATGAATGAATGAATGAATGCAGGAGAGAGTGAATGAATGGAAAGTATAACATTTTGTTTTAATATTTTAGAAAAATAAAACTAAAAACGTTTGAGAATAGAGAATAAATTTCAGTTTAAAATGTGTATAAAACAACGAAGTTTAAGTGATAATAACAGGTCAACTCACACAAAACTTGCACAAAATGCCAGGAAAAGCAAGGTAACCACATGGCATTTTAAATATGAGAGAGAGAAAAAAACTGCCGAATATGCTGCAAAGATATTAGAAATATGCATTCTTAGATGCTGTATTTAAAATGTTAAATCTACTGTAAGGAAATTGTTTTAAATTTGTTTGAACAAAAGAAGAACAAACAATCCCCTAGTAAATCTCTTCAAGGTCATTTAATATTGAATGATTTTGCAGCAGCAAACAGATTTTAAAATCAAAAGAAAATTTTTAAATAAAATTTCCTTTTAAATGGAAAATATTTTTCAATCATTCTTATGCAATTCAGGTCATTTTAAATGAAATCTCCGGCTGGCTGGCTGGCTGGCTGGCCGGCTTATTTCTTTTCATTTATCCAGTGTCCTTGAGAAAATCTTATTTGAGTTGAGCTGTGGAAAAACAATCAGCTTAAACGAGATATTCATCTCGTTTTAATTATTTGCCTGTTAAGCTCACAAGACATTTTATACGCCGCTCATACAGTGGCAAATGAAAAGGTGCCTTCAATTCATACCATACTACTGCAGCCAGTATGTCGTGCCCATGTTGTGTTCTACATTGTGTTGGCCGTAGGCCTTAAATTAATTTATAAATAATATTTTTATAACAACATCATCATCATGGTGGTTGCTATTTTCACACTAAAACTTGCTTGCTTTTCTTCATAGTCTAGCGCCAACCTTTAACTTTCAAGTGTCAAGTGCTTGTATTGCATTTATGAAGAGTGTGAACGTTTTTCAGAAATGTTGATTACAAGACTTTCATGGCTTCTTTCCATTTCAATTTCTATTATTTTTTTTCTAGTTTTCATCACAATAGCAACAGCAACAACGGCAACAGCAGCACCAAGCATCAACAGCACGAAAGTGTTTACTTTGAAATATTTTATGAAGGAAACCTAAACAATATGAAATCTTACACATTCCTCCATACATATATATGTATATGTCGCTGTATGTGTATTATTTCCCCAAACGGAAAAACTACATTGACAATGACGCTTAAATGGTCAGTCACCTTGTGCTTTAAGCCACAAGCTTTTGTCTACATGGCAGCATTTTACTTCAGCTGTAGCATTCCTTTGTTTACTTATATAAATAAACATACATTTACAGTGTAACGGGAAATTATTCGTACACATTTTTTTAAATGCTAAAATAAGGATATTAGAGATGAGGTTATGTAATGTAACGAATATTCGCCACACGTTCAATGTTTATTGCGTCAATTGGGGATAGGAAATGATATACAGCAGCTCATCAACAGCTGACAACAGATTTTCACAGATGTTTAGAGGCTGGTACTGTGGGCGAATATAACCACATGGTAGGGCGACCAAGCCATCATAGCCATCATTTCCCAGCTTAAGTTTTCTTGTCATACATGCTGCAGTGGTGATTATTTAAATAATCTCCGATAGAAATATTCACATAATTTTGGTTGGCCAGGTGGCTGAAAAAGCACTGGATTCTTACAACAGAGCTTCGAGAATAGTGTTAGGTAGCCGCGGATATTTCAACGAGATGTGCAGTACAATGCACAAATATTTGGCACAAACACATGGCACTACCATCGAGTTCTTGGGCGAATTTTCGACATTGAGGAACTCATTGAAAACCTATAAATGTAAAGTTGTCAATGCAGTATTAGCTTGGGACAGGAGTAAAATAGCTCAGCAAAACTGACCAAAACTTGATGTCTTTCTTAAAACCCTTACTGAACACCGTACTCATATACAGCTCACTTTTGCGAGCTCTTGGCCAATAACATCTGCAGAAGTTATCGACGGTGTCTAGTAGGTAGTGTATTGGCTTATTAGTCGTGAGGCCACGGTTCTAATCCCAGCTCAGACATCTCCAACAGAATCAAATATGAACAAATATTTCTTCGGCGACTTTCTCTCAGCAGATTTCTGGCAAAAAATCTAAGTGAATAAAAAATGTCATGAATATGTTTCTCGAAAATCGATCGTTCGGTGCCGATTTTAAGCTGTAGGTACCGCCATTCGTCGTAGGCCTCACTAAAGGCTTGTAATGACCAATTACGTACGATTCTTCACATACTGGCAATATTTTCAGAGTTATGTTGCAAGCGAAAGAAGCGCTTAAGCTCACTGATTTATCGATGAGGTAGACATTATAAAACTGGACTGGACAACTAAGCATTAAGTTCCGTTTTATTAGACTTCACATCAGCCAAATGAACTACTACAGCAGTTGCAGAAATGATGAAAAGGAGGAAAACATTTTGCTCTTGTTGTATACAGCATTATATGGCTGGTGAAGAATGCATACGGCTTCTGCCATGTAGTTGAATTTACTGAATCAAGTGTTCCCGATGCATCCAGGCTTATGGGAAGAATTTTTTGTGTTATCACAACACGGTACTCTGGTCTACATGTGCCAATCCTTATACGAATCACTACTCCTTCAATCTACCTTGTTGCTTACAAAGTATTCCTCGGTAGTTTTGCAATAAAACATTGTAATTTCGTTGCAATATATCTCAGTCTCACCATTGTACTAAATATTCTCGCACACATACATATGTATAAGCACATGTGGAAGTAGTTGCATGTACATGTACAAAAATGCAACTCTCAGTTGGGCTTGGTTTCCTTTTCTCTCCCTTTTTTGTTTACGTTTCTTATTTTTATTTATTTCGTAATGTTGTCGTTGTGTTAAACTACATGTTCTTAAAACAAAATGCCTTTAAGTTATAACAGGCACATTTACTACCTCTCTCTCTCTCTCTGTCACGCACACACACCCACACACCCACACCCATTGTATCCTGTAGTAGAGTAGTAGTAGAGGCAATGGAGAACAAAGTGTAAAGACACATAGCTCATGTAATAACATGTGTTTTATTCATTGCAACAACTAAATGTTATACTCACACCACCACATACGTATATATGTGTATGTGTGGCATACATACATAAATATATGACAACTTTAAATTTAAACTTCACAAAAACAAAAAGAAAAATATAAAGAAACTACACACACACAACGGAGCTACTAGTACAGCATCTCTGTATGCTTGAAGAAATATGTCTGAGGGGGTGTGTATGTGTGTGATGAAATGAATGGATGTACTCAATTTAAACAATTTAAAAATGTTTCATCTGTAAGAGGTGTGTGTGCGTGTGTGAGAATTTTTATGACAAAGTAAGTAAAGAGATGAATATGTTAAGTGCGTATGCTGTTGTATGGTGGAGCTGGGATGGTGTTTATTTTCTTTAATATTTTCTGGCTTTCTTTTTTTTATGTTCTCTCTGCTTTGTTTTCTGTGTTGTTGTAAACAATTTAAACAACTTTTCAAAGTTTTTATTTTTTTTTTGCCTTTTAATGTCATATTTTTTCAAAAACAGGCACTAACCCACTACCTCCTATACCTTTTTTTTTGATATGCTTTTGAAGTTTTTGTGGGAAATTGGTACAAAAAAATTAAAAAGAAAACAACAACAACAAGAGTAACATGTAGTAGACCTGATTATTTTTGACAAAGGACTTGTTGTTGTTGTTGTTAGTTAAACTATTTAAATATGCATACAAAGAGAGAGAGAGAGAGAGGGCAAATTGTAGAAAAATCAAGCAGATAGTCAAACTTAACACATGATTTGCCAGAGGCCAACAACATCAACTTGAAACATTTTTTTCCTTTTCTTTTCAATTTTTTTTAATAGGAAAACTTACGTTGTAGCATAACAAAGTTGTTCAATTTACATGTAAAATATGTCATTTAATTTATAATTTTTTATCAAATCTGTTTTAAGTATGTATGTATGCGTTGAGGAAGTCGAACAAAAAAGTTTTATCTACGGAAACTTACATTTCAATTAAAAATGAACGTACGTTTCATATGCAAATGGCCAGAAGGGAAAATGTATGTATGTATGTGTACATCAAATAATATCCTACTTTATTTGAAACTAAACTCATGTAAATATGTATGTATGTATGCATAAGTGTAATATATAATTTGTCATTTTCATGAATAATTATTTCATATTTCATAATTCAAAATCAGAGGGGGTTTTTAATATTATTAGCTACACTACCACCTGCTCCCTGTGTATTGCCTAATAAACTTTTGAAATATGTTTAATATTTCGAAATTAGTTTTCCATGTTTTCCTATCGTTTCCTTGTTTGTTGTTGTTTTCTCTTATTGAAAATTATTATGGAAAATTATTTCATTTTACTTTGAAGTTTTTTCTCAATTATACTGCTGCAGCATAAAACTTTATATTGAAATTATTCACAGAAAATCAGTTCAATGAAGTTTTGAAAATAAAATTTTTGGATGATTTCTATTAATACGAGGTGTGATCAAAGAAAGCACCACTACTGAAGTCAAACCCAGGCTTTTGTATACAAAAAATTATTTATTTTTACAACTTAGTTCGCTTAACACGTTAGAGAAATGATGATCATGAAAACCACACATACATACATATATATTTGGTCATTACAACCCCTTAGCCTGGATTACAACTCAGCTTCTCACACCACTTATGTTATGTGTGCTAATTTTATACATGAGTGGCTGCATCGAGAGTTTGAAGTCGTCTGCGAGCGTCAGAGTTTTGAAAAACTTTTCATGGCATTTTATATTTTACTCTTAGAGTTTTGCCAGAAATAGGCTGAGAGACAGTCACCAAAGAAATATTTTTTCATATTTCGTTCTGTTGGAGATATCTGAGCTGGGGTATGAACGGTGGCCTCCTACCAGATCACGACGACTGCATAATAAGCATAAGGTTTAACCACAAGACTTAAATGAAAACTACAACTTCAAAAAGACCTGGTGCAGTGGTTAATGAGCTTGACACATACCTAGCTTCGTATACAACAGAAGTAAGGTATAGAGGGAGTCAATTAAAATATCCTTTTTCAGTGTAGAATGTTAATCAAAGCAATCTCTTGGAAATGTAGAGTCTACCAAAAAAGACCTACGAACTGTGACAGTTGATAGCAGCCATTTTGTTGAAGCTGCATCTGCCATTTTAGTTGTCATTTATTCAGTCTGTATTGCCAAGTCACCTTGCACTGAATGGTAAACGCCTATAGACAATGACAAGTGCTCGCTTAGTGCACTCTGGAGCAGTTGGCAACCGACTTTAATTTTCATCATAAATTAGCTGCAGCGATAAGGCCTATTTCAAGATTGATAGGTGCTTGAACAAACAAATTTTGTTGAACGAGGAGCGATACTAAGAGCGACCAAGGCATCATGAAAGAGTTGCTGTGTAGTGGGAATTTCAGTTTCTTTGATAGCAAAATTGGCCAGCTGGCCTGTCAATGATTTGGCAGATGTGTACACAAAGCTCAACTTCTTCTAACCTGAATTAGGTGATATGAACACCACCAACTTGTGGCTTCAACAGCATGTTGCTTCGCTCCATACAGCTCACGCCACATTTAATTTTCTGTATCAGCGATTTTAGAACACGGTCATGTTGTTTATATACAGGTGAAGTGAGCTGGCTACCAAGATCATGCGATTTGACAGTGAGAGACTTTTTCTTGTTGGGTTTTCTTAAGTCAGGATGCAGCGGCTCTCAAAGCAAACATTATCCATGCCGTCGGTCAGGCCGATTTATGCACCACAGTCATGGAAAATTTAATATTTGGGTTGAGCTCCATCCAGAGAAGTCGTTCTAATATTCGAATGATTTTATATTCGACACATAATGGAACTGCGGGAGACCTACTTTCATAAAACTGAAAGAAGTGAAGCATCAAAGACAGTTGAATTCGAATGCGTAGATGGAGATGCTTCTTTTGCAAACCTATGCTGCTCAAAGGCACTAAAGCTTGAAAGCCGAGCGCGGACAACTCGAACAAAACGATACCTTAGAACAACTTCCTCTCAGCAGTCTTTAAAAAAAAAAAAATTCCCATGAAAAAGTTTCACAAAAATCTGTCGTTCAAACTCGATATTAAACTGTGGGTCACGCCACATATGGATACAAATTAACACACTCCACTTAGGTAGTGTGAGAAACTAGATTGTAAACCTGACTCAAGGATTGCAATAAACAATTTAGTGGTAAGTAAGTAGGGGCTAGCCTATGCCTGATAGTTGATAGCGACACTGTTGCTTTTTCAGAGAAGTTGTGGGAAATTAAAAAATAAATCACGAAATTATTCAGCCATTCCTCGTATAAGTAATCATACCGCTATGCCTTATGGAAAATATTACAATATTTTACTTTAAATTGAAATTTTCTTCAAATTTTCTTCTACTATTTTAGAGACATGAAAACCTTTATTGTTTAAGTAAAGAAGAGAGAGAAGAAGAAGAGTATATTTTATAACGGAATTCTCTTTCCTTGTTTATTTTAGGCGAACATCCAGCTGCTATGCAACATAATTCAAGCACAAGCATGCATTGTGGCAATTTTTATTTGAGTCTATGCTGTATGCTATTCACCATTTTAACATGTTGTTTACAACACTTGATGTGCACGAATACGAGCAACAACACGAACAATATTAGCTACAGCAGCAACGCAAACAATACAAACAAGACAACAATAAAATTATTGGGAAAGAAAAGAACAGCAAAAGCAACAAGTACGACGCCATCATTAACAATGAAACATAATGTTGCAGTTGCAATGGAAAATGCAACATCAGCATTAGACACAGTGTCAGCAGCATTAGCGGCAGCCATAATAATAATAAAAAAAGAAATGAAAAGCATACCTGCTGTTACTAAACAAAGCATTTTATCTTCAGCATCATCGTCATCAGCATCAGTATCAGCAACGTCAGCATCGTCAGCATGTTTTTATGCATCAACAACAAAGGTGGCCGTTGTAAAAACGGTGGCTTGTAATGGCAGCAACTCCAGATGAAAGACTAAAATTTATTGTGAACCCAGTTCAAGACAACATGTTCTTTAAAAAACAGAAAAAACAAAAACAAAAAATATAAGAAAACAAAGAGAATAAAAATTAAGAAAGAAGGAGGAGAAGATAAAAAAATAGATTGTAAAGGTGGTAAAAAAAAATTTTTTTTTTTTGTTATTTTCCATCATTTTTTATGTATTTATGCCCTTTTTTTGGTTTAACGACAGTCATAAGGTTTGGGGGCTACGAAATGAGTAACCCACACACATACACACATAAACAAAGAGAAAATATTTTACTCTTTATTAGTTGAGAGTCCCTTTTTTTTATAAAGCATTTACGGTAAGAAAAGAAATAAAAAATTAAAAATAATTTTAAGCAGAATAAAGGAAAAGTACGTGTCTTTTTTTTCTGAGACTTTCTTTGGTTGGTTTTTTATTACGAAAAAAAAAAACCTATTGTTGTAGGTGCTCTCCTGTACATATGGCGTGGATGGCATACACAAAGAAACTGACTGAACAAAAGGTAGCATTTGTTCATGCCTTAGTTTATGCTATGAGGACAACGAAATGAACCAAAAAAAAAGGATAAGAAATGTCAAACAAAAAACGTTTATTAATTGCCTTTTTAATCATTCAAAGCAAATTAAGTGAATAAGCCAGTCAGTAAGGCACTTACTCAGTCAGTTCAGTCAGTCAGTTAGTTTAGTTAGTTAGTTGCTACAATTTTAAGGAGTATATTTAAAATGGTAGTAGTTTTTGTAAATTTTGTAAAAAGTAATGAAAAGAAAGTATCATAAATAGCTACGAAAAATAATGAAACACACTGAAAATATGATAAGAAAATGTGAAAAAATGACATTAAAACCTTTTGTATGTTATTTTGAATACAAAAACAATAAAAAAAAGAATATAAACGATATATTAATCACGGAATATTTTCATTTTATAACTCAAACCGCCTACTTATTACTCAAGAACAAAAGTTCAGCTTGTTATCGCCATGTGAATCAGTGACCTGTGTCACTGAGTTTTCATTTTCATGATATTTTCTTTGAATTTCATAATTTTATTTAAGTTGTCTTGCCAGAAAGCAATTCGTTTACGTTAGTTTCAATAGGTACAAGACCAATTTCTTCTTCTTTCAATTTAATTTTCTTATTCTTCCATTGTTTACCTTCTAAAGAGGTTTTTTTTCTCGGAAATAGTAATAACGGCACTGTTTCCGCTTCAGTTGTGTTGGGCCTCTCATACGTATGTAGATAACTATGAACGTTTGTTGAAGGGTAGGAGACCAAACATACAAGGCCTCGTGCCTATTAGCATACACGAAAATCCACTTTTTTTAACGCGCTCATCAGTAAAGGGGGTACCAACCAAATTTTAATATAAGATCCCCGCTACTAGGCATAAATTATCTGAGCATTTCAATTCTACTTCCAGCTTTTTTGGAGCTTAGCATTTATCTGATGTGGAAACTAAAATCGAAATTAACTCTCAAAAGAAATAAGCTTTTGTCACCAACTCTTTTTCATAAGAGGTCCAGTCCTATTTCCTCTTAACGAGGCTCAACCATATTTTCATTGTGTTTATTTGATGTCTAGGTAGGTAAGTATGATCAAAGAAAATAAAGTATATCCATATTCTTTGGATGCAACTTACTCACTTGGGCATGCATAGCGGCCCGTTGTTACGTGACATTTGATGTCGAACTGGTAACTTTGATTATCGAAACTTCACGTGAGCACTCATAGCGGCCCGTTGTGTAAACATTTGATGTCAAAAAGCATTTTTTTTTTTCATTAAATTGTTCAAAATGCTACCGGCAAAGCTAGGGAGCATATGCTTTCAATTTATAGCACTTGCCATACATTTGACGGTTAGGTTCATGACATTCTGACGGATATTCGCAAGACTCAGACTTATCATAATGGCGCCAGGCAATGGCAAAGCCATGCCAAACAGCACACTTAAAAGGATGTAATTTGCCTTTCGTATGTTATACGCGGATTGTTAGTGCGATAATTTTGTGTTTCCACGTATTGGCTGAGGTGAAAATGAGCCACGGTACTTATGATTTCCATAAACTAGTTTTCTTGTTCAGATTATCTTAAAATAATCACGTTTGTTCGCCAATTTCGTTCCATTTTACTCTTCGTTTGAAGATCTGGGCATGATGGCAAACGTGGCGCTAACGGACTGCCCGGTTCTGTCCGGAGCTCTTGCTGTTTTAAACCAGAGATCAGCAATGAATCGTTTTTTCGCTACTCATAAGCACTTATGAAATTTTGAGTACAAGTGAGTCAACAATATTGAAATTTAACTATGTACTCTGATGCATTCATACTCACTACAACGTTGATTTATAAGTACAGGTTGCAATGAGTATGCTGCGTACAACGTTGACATCAAACTCATACCATTTGAAATATGTTTGATTCATAAGCCTATTCATTTGGATACGTAACTTTAGAAAAATACTTCTTATAATACTTATAAATGATTCATGTTACTCGAATTTATAATCTTAGTTGTTGTTGTATTTGTAAAAAATGAAAAAAAGACACATAAGCAATGAAGACAGAGCAGCAAGCAGAGCAAACACACAACCTTTAAGTAAGTATTTTAATGCTCGTACGCGACTCATACTTATTTTGTGCTGCGTGTATATGTTGATTTATGGAGAGTCGCAATCAATAACATGATACGTCTTGTTAAGTATGACTATGATGAGTACACTTCAAACCTTGAATATGAGTAGATGAGGTTCTAATGATATTAAAATAAGTATGAATGCGTATAAATATCACAAATTTTAAGTATGGTTAGATGCTAGTCATCTTTTGAATACTCATTGCTGATCTCTGGTTCAAACCCACCACTAACGGATCATGATACTGGGTGACACAATGGGCAGTAAGGGCCATCGAGTTAACTTAATTGTGAAGCTACCGGCTAAACTAACCTAAGCTACCCTTTGAATTCTCCGTCTTGTTTTAAATTCACTAAAGTTGAAGTCACACTTCTTTGGCCTTTCACTGGAAAAAAACGATAAAGAAATCACTTGATTTTCTTGTTTCAGCATGTTCAAATCAGTTTTTGATGTTTGATTTGCTGCAAGACGAAAATGTTCAAATGTTGCAACCACTGAATGCATAAGAATATGAATTTTTTTCTGCTGCAACGGACAATATGATCAAATAGCATGTATGTATATGGTAGAATCGTGTTTGGAAAAATTCTTTTTATTCTCCATATTTGTTTTAATTTCAATAACAAACGTAATTGACTTTTAATTTTCAATTTAATATCCCACATTAGTGCACTTGCATTGAACAGTTTAATAAAAATACAATTAAAATTTTTAATTTATTAAAATAACAACAAAACAATGGGAGAGAAAACAAATTATTTTCTATTAATTTAATGCGTATTATTATTTTAATAATTTCCCAGAATAGAATTTAGACAAATCGAAATTAAAATAATCCAATTATTGTATGAACACATAATTAAACATCAATAAGAGTATTTAAAATTGCTCTCTTATAGATACAATTATTATAGTTATTATCACACACAATCACAATCACTATCACTAACACTTTTCATTGTATTGTTAAAATGATAATTAAAAATATTGTGAAATAATTCTCCTATTCTCCTTGCTCTCACACACACACAAAACTAATCCGAAACTAATCCTCACACTACTAAACACCTCCTGAATAACTTCCAATAACTGCCTAAAAAATATTAGAGAGACTCAACACTACTGAACTACAAATTTTTTGTATTATTGCTGCTGTAGTTTGTACAAATGAATGAATGAATGAATGAATGAATGAATGACAGAATGATCATCATCTCACATTTTTATTGGAAATAAATTTAAAGTGTCATCATTAAGTGTTATTTTACAAGAGAGAAGAAAAAAATTAAATTTTTCCAATCATAGATACATAATTATCATATGAATTGTATTTTTGAAAATCATTTAGAAAAACCTACTAAACCTAATAAACACACCCCTTAAAATAAAACAAATTCAATAAATAATGATTAGAAAATCAATAAAAAAATATATTTAAAAACATATGCAAGTGTAAATAGAAATGTAATTAACAAAAATTAAAACAATAATAACAATAAAAAACAACACCTTAAAAACATATGCATGTACAGTGACTCCATGGCGTAATCGTACCATGAATTTAAAGAAAAATTTAATTGGCATTGTTTTCCTAGTCTCAAAGCAACAATAGTCGCCGTGGTCTAGTAGTTAGTGTGTTGGCTTATTAGACATGAGTCCTCGGTTCAAACTCAGGTCAGACATCGAAACGAAAGCATGAAAAAATATTTGTTCGGCGGCTGCCTCATAAAAGGATTTCTGAGAGCAAATAAAATTGCCATGAAGAGTTGTTTAAAATCGACTTTAAACTGTAGTTCCCGTCACTTATGTGTAAAATTAATACACACAACATAAGTGATATGAGAAACTAGGTCCATAATCCTGACTGAAGGGTTGCAATGATGTATGTGTATTAGAGCGACTCAAGTTGTATGGAAGCAAAATTCGTGATCGATGTATCGATGTGATCGAAAATTCAAAAACCGTTCTTTTTAACAGAATATCATTAAAAAAAGGACATGGATGATCGTCCTTGGACAAATTGTATATACAGTTGAACGCGCATTGAAAAACCCTTTCTTATGACACCCATATTGTATATGTTGGTAAGGAAACAGATTCTGAAATTGACAAAGCATGGAAAATAGACCCTTTTTCGAAATGGTCCAGCTCACGAGAGGTCAAAGCTGGAGCTGAAATATTTTAAATGTCATCTTAAAAAAGTCCAAGGTTCATTTTTAGGAGGGTACATCGAGCACTTTTTTTGGTGAGTCGCTCTAATGTGTATGTATGTGCAAGCTACAAAAGTTTGCCACAAAGCATCTCAACAATCTCCCTTTCATTTCTTTGTCTTTTCCAGTTTCATTAATCAAGTTTTCCTCGATAAGTACGTGGGTTCTAGAATTCTAGGGTTGCCATATGTTACTGCTTAGCACAGCAATATATCCATACATATAGGGCTGTTCTGCAAAGTATAGAAGTAAAGAATTTGAATTGTTTTTAAACCTAGAGTGACTTAACTTACATTTCCATGCCGGATTATGCTATGGAGCCCACTGTAAATATAATTTTAAATGAAATTTAAAAACAAAAAAAAAATTTTCAAAAAACAATAAACAAAAATAACTGTTAATTATAAATTTGTTACAATTAAAAAAATAAAACACACAAACAACAACAACATCAACAACAAATTATCTCTATGAATTGTACAAAAATAAAAAAATAAAATTAATTTTGAAAAATTTTCAATTTAAAAAAATTTTAAATAAAATTGCTGCTATGCATATAAAATATGCAAATTTAAGCAAAAAAAAATATATTTTACAACAACAAACAACAATGCCTTGTTTAACAACAGCTAAATTAACAAACAAAAACAATACAAGAATAATGTAATAAATTTAAACACTTACCAACTAAATAAACTGACTCTTAACAAAACAAACTAACAAACAAACAAACAAACATATGGTTTAAGTTATACAAATTGAAAAAATAAATTACAATACAATGAAATAACAATGAAATAGTATTATAAATATTATTAAAATTTAATTTGAAAATTATTTTAATTTACTCTCCAACATACACAAAACATCGATGGACTTACACTCATTTACAGGAATTATAATTTATTACACACACTGGTTTTTTTTTAGAAAATATTTTAGATTTTTATAATAAAGAGAATAATAAATTATAATCAATAGTATCGAGAGAGATCAGCAATGAATCGTTTTTTTGCTACTCATAAGCACTCATGAAATTTTGAATATAAGTGAGTCAACAATATTTAAATTTAACTAAGTACTCTGATTCATTCATACTCATTACAACATTGATATATAAGTACAGGTTGCAATGAGTATGCATACAACGTTGACATCAAACTCATACCATTCGAAATATGTTTGATTCATAAGCCTACTCATTCGGATTCATAACTTTAGTAAAATACAACTTATAAATGATAGTGTTCGTACGCGATTCATACTTATTATGTGCTTCGTGTATATGTTGAGTTACGAAGACTCGAAATCATCATACGTGTTAAGTATGAAAATGAAGCGTACTTTAAACTTTGAATATGAGTAGAGGTTCCATGATATTAAAATAAGTATGAATGCGTATAAATCTTAGAAATTATGAGTATGATTCGAATCTACTCATATTTTTGAATACTCATTGCTGATCTCTGATCGATACAAACGTATTAAATTCTTTCCAATTATTAGGCAATCCATGCCGGACTATTTACCGCTTTATTGCATACGTTTCTGATGATAGTGAGTGCATTCGATTCTTAAGGCATAAAGCCATTTCTATTGGCAGTGCTCCATACTATATTACAGCGAAAGTAAACGAAGGTGATCGTGTTAAATTTCTTCTTCAACAGTTTTATAACTGTTACGACGTAAGATCTCCTACCTTCATAGGATTTTTTAATACATGATCCCATAACTCATAAAGGTTTCGTACATAATTGAGCTATACATACGAGTACAAACATACATAATTGGTCATTGCAACCCTTCAGTCAGGATTATGGAACTAGCTTCTATTACCACTTTATATTGTGTGTGTTAATTTATACATGAGTGGCGGCATCTACAAGTTGAAGTCGACTCCGAACGGTAGATTTTTAAGAAACATTTCATGGCAATTTTGTTATGAAATGAAAAGTTTCCACAAAAGTATTTTCTCTGTTTGGCGACGTTTATTGGCTTCCAACATCATGCGATATGACGTCATTAGCCTTTATAGTGGGTCTAAGTTCATTTATCGTCCAGATAGCGCATACAATATAAAGTGGTGTGAGAAGCTAGGTTGTAATCTTGGCTGAAGGGTTGTAATAATAAATTAAATGAGAAGCCTAACTAGTTCCAGTTAGTATCTTAGCTACCTAGAATGATAGGCATTTCAAAAGGTATTCTTGCATGTAATAATTTAAGGATGTGGAAGAATGAAATAATAAAGGATTCTTGAAGCTGTTCCGGTAGATGCTGGTGATGTTTTATAGCAGAAAAGATGAGTTTTTGCATTGATTTGTAATCTTGAACGAGACGTGAATCCAACACTCTAATTACGTACTTAATTGGCGATTACAATTCCTTAGCTAGGATGACAACCTAGCTTCTCCAACCACTCATACTTTTCATGGCAATTTTGTTTGAAAATTGAAAACTTTGGCCAATATTGATTGTTATTGTTGTATTTTTTACAAAATAATAAAATTCAACACACACACATACAATATTTACAATATTTAATAGGTTTAATTTGTTTATTTGACATTTGTTGTACGTACATATGTATGTATGTACGTTGTATATACTTATGCATAGATTTTATGATTAAAATTTTTATAAATGACTATGATTTTTAATGGTAGTTTGTAATTATTAGTGTTATTAAAATGATTATAATAATAATTTTTATTATTATTCTAATTAAGTACATATAAAAATACAAAAAAAAAACGTATGAACATAAATTTCGATATAAGCATACATACATGCATACATAAATGCCAATAAATGACATGAATAATGGATATGATAATTATAAAAAGAAAAAAAACATGAAAAATATTCAAACATAAATACATAATAGATTACATACATACATACATAAAAATATATATATTTATACATATACATACAAGTACGTAATAAAAACAAAAATAGTTTTAATCTTTCACATAAACTAAGTTAATAAAATGAATGAAAAAAAACAGAAGAAAAATAAACAGAAATAATTAATAAAAGTAGCTGCATATACAAACATACATACATATATATATTTATTAGATTAAAAATTAAATTAAAAAAATTAAGAATGAAAAAATTATAGAATTTGCATAAATAAATTGGTAAACCTAGAGTAAAAATTATAAATCATAATACAACACACACACACACAGAATAATTAATTAATTAACTAAACATACATACATAAAATAAATAAATAAATTTAAATTACTTTTTAGTTTAAATATAAAATAAAGAAAGAATAAAAAAAAAACAAACAAATACTGTGTATGAAACTAATAAAAATTTAAAATACAAAATAAACATTATGGTTTAGACAAATTTTAAAAAAACAAAAACAAAAATTATTATTATTCTTTTCGATTTGCTGTTTATGGCTGGAAATTTGTAAGTATCGGATGTGTTTTAATGACTTTAAGCAATTTAAAATGATAATGGAAGGCAGAGTGGGCATAGTCTAGTAGGTAGTAGTATGTTGACTTATTATACGTAAGGTCACGGTTCAAACCCCAGGTCAGATATCAAAAAGAAAATCTGAAGAGAAAATACTTCTTCGGTGACTTCTTCTCAGAAAATTTCTGGCAAAAACTCTAGGACACACACAACATAAGTGGTATGAGAAGTACGGTTGTAATCCTGACTCATGGGTTGTAATGACGAATTATGTATGTATCCTCCATGGCAATGAGTTACATGGACCATTCGGTTGACTACAGTTTTTACTACGTTTTCCAAAAAATCGGACCGTAAGGCGTTAGTGGTGACTTAATTGGTGGCTTTCAAAGCTGCAAGAATTACTTGTTTGTCGTCACAAGCCATAGCCTTGTTGACAATGTGTTAAATTATTCAACCAGAGATCATGGATTCAATCCACAGTTCGTGTAAAATTTGAGAAAATAAATATTTTGTTCGGCGTCTTCCTTTCTTTAAGCAGTCTTCGGGCAAAACCTTAGAGAGTAAAAATAAAATTGCCATGAAAAGCTTCTGAACTCTATCGTTCGCACAGAGCGAAAACTGCCTAATAAAATCAAGAAGATTTTCTCTACGAAACGTTTTTGGAGTGAGGGGTATTACAGCAGAATGAAACGAAGATTTTTTCGTAGAGATTTCTTATTATTTTTATGTGATAAATCTTTTTAATTTTTTCAAAAAGTAAAACACATACATTTAAGAAGAAAACTTGTTATTTACCATTTTTTTACTCAAATTCCGTCACTTTTGCCACAAAAAATACAATCCATAGAGAAAAACTTATTGATTCTATTGTGTTTTCTTCTAAATTGTATAAAACAAGAATTTCTTATTAATTTCATTGGGCTACCTAATCAATTTTTTCAAAAGGGTTTTTCTTATAGATTTCATTAGGCTACTTAATAATTTTTTTTTAAGGAGTATGCCTTATTGATTTCATTAGGTTTCTATTTGATCATGTGTAAATTATCTTATTAATGTTTTAATAAGTGGCAAGTAAAGAAGTGGAAAAAAGTAATAAAAATATTTCTTCTTAAAAGAACAAAGTAACAAAGTAAACAAAGTTCAAATAAAAATATTGAATTGTTTTAATTTCAACAAAAAAAGTGTTATAAAAGACGGGAAGGAAAGTTATTTTCTCGTTGGACTAATGTTGAAAAAAAAATTGATGATTATCCTGTCACTGCGGACGAATCTTTTAAAGATTTGCATAATGGTAGAACTCCTTAAATTAATATATGTACATCTTTATACGTCTATCTTTCTCTTTCAAAGATAAATATTTCGAGCAAAAGTGCTGATTGCAGCACAATTGCAGTTCATGGGAACAGGTGCTTCCTTTCTGGAGGGAAACAAAGAAAAATATAATTGATGAGATACAAAATGCCAAATCTTTGACGAATATTTTTCAAGAGTGGACACGATATAATGATTTCTTAGGTTAAGTGGAAAGCAAAATCGATAAGTATTATTTGAAAAAATAAAGGGATAGTTTTATAAAATTAAGAAGAAAATCTTTTTGAAAAAAAATCAAAAAGAGGGCCTAATAAAATCAAGAAGAAAATCCTTTTGAAAAAAAACAAAAAGAATGCTTAATAAAATTAAGGAGAAAACCTTTTTAAAAAAATCAAGAAGACTATCTAGTAAAATCCCTAAGTTTTCTTCTTGATTTTTTCAAAAAGGTTTTCCTTATAAAAACAATAAGAATCTCTTCTTGAAAAAAACCATAGAGAAATCTTATAAACTTTGTTCTAATTTACTATGTATTTATTAGGTTCAGTTTTCACTGTGCGGAGTTTACGTTATACTGTTGGACCCGCCATTCGTGTATACAATTAAAGCACACAACATGGGTGGTTATCGAAAATCTGAACAATTAGGTAGGTTAACATAGCCTCGTAAAATGTAATCTACGCTCAAGACCAATTCTAGATAGAAAGTTGTCAGTGTGTTTCATGTGGCGCCAAAACAAAACAAGTGCAGTTTAGGTCCTGGTTATCATGTCATGGAATAATAATTTACAAAAGGAGAATCAGGATTGAATCGGCTAATACAGAATGTTATCTATTCAGCGCTAAGTTCGCTGTGAGTTGTTTCGCAACTGTTATATCAATCACATCAAAGTGTATCACACAGATGTATCCAAATATATTCAGTTAGAAAATAATTGAGTATTTTCCAGACAATGCTCATCGCCATTGCCAAGTGCAATATATCAAGAAGGACACAGTAGGCTATGACGCAAGGCCTCTAATAGTTTCTCATACAGCCTGTCTCAAAAGCTGCTATGAAACGATGTGCAGGCTAGAACTTTAAAATACTGAACAGTGTGTATTGGAAAACGAAGCTGGGGATACATTGGCAACCTTCTCCTTCGGTGCCATATAGTCTCTCTGACTGCTGTCCTTAGTCTAATCAAAGATTGGGAAACTGAAAAATACTTGAAATACTGAAACACTTGAAAAGAACTGAAGAACAGATTCACTAGGATGTGTAGCCAGTGCAGCACACCGAACCTAAAGCTGCTATGGATTCCTGACTGGTTTTTGTTTATTGAGACCACATTTAGAAAAGGGAAATAAGATTTACGGAAGTGGACATCTGCACTCAACAAAAACAGTGAAACCCTTTGGAAGAAGATGAAGACCTATAAGGAGACACAGTGTCTTAATGGAACACATTGCTACAATAAATGTATTGATCAGATGTACGCAATGGATCTCAATAGATGTTAGGCTAGAAGACAATAACTATCTATAATATTGAGCTACCCTCGTATAATATTTTTGTAAGAATTCCCATGAGTCACTAGACTTTCAACTAAATGAATCACATGAAATAAAACTTCATGAAATGTTTCTTAAATAGGGCGACTTATCTTAACAACTTATCATTATTTATTGGCATTTTATTGTTTTTTTTTTATTTGAAATCAATTCTCTTCCTCAATACTGTCATCATTATCGTAATCATCATTCTGTTGGTCATCATCCTCATAATCATCGTCTTCATTAAGCTCATACTGATATGGATAATAACCGCCATTACGATTTCTAGCCATATTGGTGGTAGTGGCATCTGCCTGATACAAAGCATGCAAATGCTTGTAGTATTCATTGAGCATTTGTTGATATTGGGCAGCAGCATCCGCTGCAGCATTATTTCTCGCTGTTGTTACTGGTGTTGCCGGTTGAAGAGGATAAGCGGGAAATGGATAAGGATAAGGTGCAAAAGGTGGATAACCGTATGGTGGATATGGATGAGGATGAGGATGATGGTGACCAAACATATCAGGATTTTCAGGGTCTGGCATGGTTTCGTGTGGTGGTGTTGGTGGCCTTTTACGACGCACCACAACTATACAATTGATAATAGGGGCCGAAGGATCTGTTTCAGGCGGGGTTTCAGGTTCAGGTTCACCGCCTTCTTCGTTATCGAGAAATTGAGCTGGATAGGGATAAGGATATGGATAAGGATTTGGGTGTGGATGTGGATGTGGATAAGCAGCAGGATAAGCACCGGGATAGACGACATTGGGTGCTATGCCAGCATAAGCTTGAGTGTAATCAACGGCTTGACGTTTGCCACGATGATTGTTGCTTTCTGGTGTTTGTATAACACACAGGGGATATTTCTTAATGCCGTTGGGGTTGTCACCGTTGGTTGCAAGCATATTTCTGGTGGCATTCCACATGTGATACCAACTGTCATGCAATGAACTGCTCCAATCGGCCAAAGAACGATGACTCTCTTCCATAGTGTCCTCCTCTATGGCGGGCTGTTTAGCTAAGCTGAGTATGGCTTTGTATTGTTGTTTCGTGATGGGATAGAATTTCAATAACTTGCCATTTGTGGTAGCTATAAATATGAATTGGAGGAGAAGGAATTAGAGAAGTGGTTAGCATGTTACACTCACACATGAATACTTACAAGCAGCTTGTGTTAGATATGTTACACCCAATAGGGTTAGTATTAGGAAAAGAAACTTAAAGGCCATCATAATGGCCAGTAAAGATGTTCTGTTTTGTTCTTATTCTTGCAAAATTCAATGAAAAACTAAACGTAGAACCAGAACCATCTTTGATATTTATACCACACATCACAGTCAATGATGACATCTTAATAACCCAATTAAGTTAATATTTACCGTTATCGAGCATCACGTTTAGACCGGATTAAATGAATTCAAATTGGCTTTTTTGTCTTTTGGCATTAGGTAGGCGATTAGTTTTTTTTGTTTTTTTTTCTTTCTTTCTATTCTTTCTGTTTTTTTTTTTGGGCATAAAAATTTACATGAAAATCACTATGTTAGCTGAGCGTACATAGCTAACATTCAGCTACAACAATAAAACTATTTCACTAGCCAGCCACTTTTGATTCAAAAATGATGAGAAACTTTAAGCGGTTTTTTGTAAAACAAAATTTCTTTTTTTTACACACTAAACAATAACAATAACAATAACAACAACAACAACATGAAGTCAATTTGCATAAATTATTTTTAATTTTATTTTTTTTATTAAAGTCGAACTAGAATTTTAATTAAAATTTCTGTTTTCTGATTTATTTATTCTGGGTTTTCTAATTTATGTTTCATCCACACCCAGGTAATCTTTGTAATCTTTGACACAAATTTTTTATTCATCGTTTTAATTTTGTTGTTATTCTCACTTTAGAAGTTCGCTTCCCCTCATGTTTATTCATTTAACACTCCGGGTGTCATATTCATATTTCACCATTTGGACTCTGACACCGGCTACTAGCTGACCTTTGCATAATACCTAGTTTAACTGTATATAATGCGGTTAACGGTGTCAAAGTCATCAAAATGAAATTCACTTTCGTTTGAATAACTTTTTAAGCGTCCATCACTACATGAACATGTTGAATATGTTAACGAAATTATGGGAATATTTTTAAACAGACAGTATGGCATTCTACATGAACTCTAAGGTGTTTATATTACGAAATATTTTTCTTTTATCCGGAAAAAATTCTGCAGCAAATTTTATGAATTTTATAATGAATTTCTTGATCATTTTTCCATAGAAAGTTTAGAATACTTTCCCAATAATATATATTCTGCTAACATCCCACAAACGTTTTGATATTCTTTGATTTCATCTTTCACTTGTATTTCTAACTCATGTGATTCACATTTTGTCTGCGGCTTTTATAGTGAATGAATGATTCACTAAAAAAATTTGAAAAGAAATTTCAATTTCTCCTAGAAAGCAGGAAAAAAAGCGAAATTTTTATAATTAATATGTCATCGTAATTTACACTGATTTGATGGCACAAAGGAAATACGTGGTTGATATTAGATACACTAGAGATACACTAGAGAACCTTAATGACTGTATTAAGAAAATCCAACCCAAAAAAGGCTTCACGGCATCGGTCTGTAGAGACAATTTGCGTAATGAAATGAGTTAGGTTAGGTTAAGTCGGAGTGGTAGCTCTGATATCACAAAGCTCACTTGAGCACGCATAGCGGCCCGTTGTGATGCCACGGGTGAACGCAGGCCCTGTACTAACCAAGTTCCACCAAAATCAGAGAAAAGGAGGAAGTTGGTCAGCGCAAGGTCTGCACAATAAAAGCACGACTACCCCGCACTGGAACACCAGCCAGAAAGTTTTATGAACGAAGCTATATCCTTGATGTCAATAGATGATAGCTCCGTTAAGCTAACCAGGAATGGGGAGCCAAATAACCTATATCTACACCTAGCAAGAGACGGGCACTGGCAGAGAAAGTGAACAACAGTCTCCTCTTCCTCAGTGGACCTGCATCCACGGCAAAAGTCGTTGAAAGGGAGCCTCATTCTTTCCGCGTGTCTACCCATGACGCAATGGCCTGTAAGCACCGCCACTGTAGTCGAGATGACATCACGACCAAGACTAAGTAATTGGTTGGTACGCCTTCTATCCATCCTAGGCCAGGTGAGTCTAGCGGTGGAGCAGGACTCCTCATTGACCCAGTATAGGTTGGCGTCCCGAAAGAACCTCCGCGCAATGGTCAACTTGACCGAGGCAAGTGGCATACCCAATTCAACAGAAGAGGATTCCGGAAGGAGCGCACCAGCTCTGGCGAGCTCGTCTGCCCTACAGTTTCCCGGAATTCCACTGTGGCCGGGGACCCACACCAGAGAGACACTGGAGAAGCGCCCAGAAAGAAGGTCAAGACAGCGGCGACAATCCCTAACCATCCTAGAGTTAATCACGGAACCCGATAGAGATCCTATCGCGGCCTGACTATCAGAGAAGATCGAGACGCGAGTGAAAGGAACATCGTTGACGAGGATCCATTTCGCGGCTCGGTAAATCGCCATCACCTCCGCCTGAAACACACTGCAGTAGTCCGGCAGACGGAAAGAAATATTCAGGTCCAGTTTCCCAGAGTAGGCACCGCTCCCAACCCCATTATCGAGTCTAGAGCCGTCGGTATATATATCCAGAACTTCCGGGGGGACGACCGTATCAGGATTCCAGTCATCCCTACTTGGAATCAGAGAATGAAATGAGTAAAATAGTCTGTCCTCATCAAGCATCTTGCTCGTATACAGTGAGCGTCAAAAGAAACTCTAGTGGCGGGTCCTACAGTTTAAAGTCGACTCCGAACGACAGATTTTTTTGAGATGTTGTCAGGGCAAAATATTTTAAACTTTTAAAGTTTTTGACAGAAATCTGATGAGAGGTCTCATGTCTAATAAGCAAACACACTACCTCCTAGATTACGGCAACTACGATGCTTATACTATGTTCAGATATGCACTTTTATTGAGTCAATATTCGTTTAATTGAGTACAATATTCTAACTGTTTAGGCATAATAATATAAGCAGTTCAACTACTTATTCAATATTCATTTGGCAGCTGGTAAACAAACATTTCAACAACATTGTTTTTTTTTTCGTTGTTGACATTTGAGTTGTCAAATATCAATAGAAACATATACATATACCACAGTGTTGTATTTTCAGTTTTAATCAATATTATAACAACTTGCGTAATTATTGCGCAATTATTAAATGAAACTTTATGTGAAATATTGAGCTCAATAATATCGTTTATTGCGATTTACGCATTAAAGGTGCATATCTTAACACCGTATTAGCTTAGCACCAAAAATAATGCAAATTCACGCAAAGAGGCGAAATCTGTTTACCCAACGCCTGACATATACTACACGTAACTGTTTGTCTCCCACTTTCTTCTTCCCTGTAATTTCTGTAGCTGTCATAGGTGGTCACGCCCTAAACGTTTGACATGAGTATCAAGTATTCAATGACCCTTGAGGTTTGTCATGACGGTCAAGACAATTATAAACAGAATTTCAAAGCAGTTTGGGTGGAATTGAGCAAGAGAAACTGAGCATAAGCGTTGAGTTGTTTTTAGTTCGAGAGTGAAATGTTTTAATCGCATGAGGCAACTCATGGGCATCTTCTAAACAGAAGATATGCTCAAATCAATTCGTATTCCCCAAAAGATGTTATCAAGGCTTTTAATGTGTAGTTGACCATAGAGAAAGAACTTCATATGGTAAACCGGCCTTTTGATAAGGCACTGTAGGTAGACGCAAGGAACACTTTTTCTGAATGTAGATCATTTCGTAATCATTACTCGTACATCGTGTCGGTGATGATGAGAATGAATCGTTCGAACACATACCTGGAACCTAAGAGCCATTAATGCATACCACAAGAAAACTGCTGTGCATATCAGATGCTGTATAGAGAATTATGTTTGCTGACACCGGTTAGCATTCTGAAGGAGTGCAAGAAATCATATGATTACAGTAATAATAAGGAAGGGTGTAAATATTGGACAGTCAGAAGCTGTAGATGTTATGAGAATGAAAATTCAATTTCACCATCGTCAGAAACAGAAAGGGTGCCGGAAAGGCTGCCATTTGTTGAAAAATAATTTTTTCTAAACTTCAACCACACTCTGCACGCTAGGTTGGCTAATTTTGTGACCTCCCTCGTATTTTACTATGAATACATACAACGCAAATGGAATTCGTGGAATGTGAAATGATTTACTTTAAAGATGGTTGACCCCCAAGAGAAAACCGAAAGCTGTCAACATGCACGTGAGTTTACAACGAATTCATTAATGAATTAAAATTTTAATGAAAGTGTCAGTGAATGATAAGTGTTTTCTAAGAAAAATCTCAATTTTAATTAAATTCGTTGTCACCGCGAAATATGAATGAATTTATGAATTTACGTTTCAAGCAACGTTTTTCGAATGAAATTTTTGCACAAATTTTTGGCAAATGTTTGTCAATGAATTTTTAATTTTTCGCAGAAATTAGCTAGACTGTATAGTATTTGATGAGAAATTTATTTAAATAAAGACTTGATCATTTTAGTTGACTTTAAGCCATAAAATTTCACTTTAAACCATAATTATTGAAATGATGGAAAGTTCTGATTTATTTAAAAGCAATACCGTAATTGGATTAAAACGCAAATATTTTTAAGCGATAACGCAGACAGACAGACAGTTCGGCACACTCATCAAATATTCTTTTATTATTTAAATGAAAACAAAAATAATCGAAGTGGTGGTGGATTAAAACTGTGTCAAGCCATTTACAACAGTTTGGAGATGAAATTGATGAAACCAAACGATTTCAAATTAAAACAGGGTGTGTGTGTGTGTGTATGTGTATAATTGATTTGAATTAATCAACTGAAAGACATTAAAAACTGTTGCTTTGATTCTAACAGACTAACGCTAATGTTGGCAATAAAGCTCGTATTTGGTGATAACAATAAAAGCAGAAATTCTGTTGAAGCCAACTGTATATATAGACCCTGCATTACAAGTCACTATGTTTAGTTTTCAATAATTTATGGTAAAACACAGAGGTTTTGTTCAGTCTTTTTGAGAGAAAACCTAAAGATCATCACCCATAATGATCATTCGGAAATGTTTAAGCATTTTAATGATGGCCTGCTTGGCCATTAGCATGGCTGGTAATTATCTTATAATTTTGTTAATTAAATTAATATTTCATTTACTAATTTCGGTTAATTATTACAGCTAAAGGCAATGCAATGCAGGTCAAAGTACGTCCAATTACCCGTGAGCAATACGACAACATTTTAAAGCTCAATGATGGTAAGCCAGTTATACCAGAGGGACGTTTAATCAACAGTGCCATATCAGGTTTAACTGGTCTGGCTGCCGGTTTCCAGTTAAGCAAACTCCTACCTAATCTATTTGGCAGCACACAGAAAGTTAAATTGGATGGTTATCCCCTGTGTACAATTAAAACCGATGAGATTGCTGGACGTCAATTGGAGGAACCTTCGTATATAAATGTTGATGACTTAGCCAATTCTCTGGCAGGTCCTGTTAATGACAGCCATGGCACCTTAATGAATTGCATTCTTGTCTTGGATGATGGTAAACCTCCATCAACAACTCAAAGACCCCTTACTGAAATTAAAACGACGCCTGCTCCCATGCCAGACACACCAACAACCAAGGAACCCATATATTATCCACATTATCCCCATTATCCCCATTATCCACATTATTATCCTCCCCCTCCAGCACTATATCCACCCTTTTATCCATATTATCCATATCCACATCTACCACCACATTATCATGACAAACCTGAACCGGAACCAGAGAAAGATGAGCCCGTGGATCTGCATTCTTTAATTATCGATAAAATCGAAGCAATAACCGGTGGAACTACCACAACAACAACAACAACCAAAAAGCCAACACAGAAAACCCGCAGACGTCCTTACAATCGCTATCCACCCCAAACATATCCCGATTTTCCATCAAACTATCCTGTATTTAATCCCACACAAACCACACCCAGAAGACTACTCGCTCAACACGACTTGGATGAATATGATGATTCTATCGATTACATTGAAGTCTCTAAGAAATCAAAGCGTCACTTCTAATCATCATCATTGCTAGTGTTCATGTGTGTAATTTTAGTTTTAAAATAAAATCCAAGTGTTACAAGGTCTTGTTTTGTTTCATTCAGTTCTTCTTTTTTTCTCATTTTCCTTCTGTTCATTCTATTCATTCACATGTTGATGAGGGAATCTGCTTCTAATCTCTCATCACTTGTGTCTTCTCTACATAGTGCAGCGTGTTTGTTGTATAGGATTTACAGAACAAATATTGAACAATTTCAAATGCTGTCACTAGATGGCCTGTGGCTCTTCAATTCAAAGTGTTGTTAATGAAAACAATGTACGTTTGCGTCTTCTCTTCTGCTCCTTAATCTTTCATAGTTTCTGTTTTGTTATCTAGGGACTTGAACACAAATGAATCAGGTTGCCAGATGATTCTGTTACTCCAATTGGATTTCAACATTTTTGTCTTTGATTATTTGGAAATTCAGGAGAATTGCAAAAGTTTGAGAGCTTTAAAAGGGAAGAGAAAAAAGCGGTGCAACATCTAAGTTTCCGCTGTGTGGAAGCTTGACTTTAAGCAGTTTATTACATGTCGCTTCAGTGGCTGTGTCAATTGTCCAGTAGTATAGGTTGACTCTGTATCGTCTTTCAAGCAGAAGTGTCGGCGATTCAGGTTGCGGTGAAAATTTTTGTGGACAAAATGTTCACAGACGGAAAATCACCATACTTTCCGATAGCCAAACGGCTATCAGGGCATTGGATTGTAATGTAATGAACTCCACGACGGTATATGACTGTCGCAGATGTCCTAACGAGGCGGTGAAGCGATATGATGTTTGTATTGCATGGGTACCGGGATGTAGAGGCATTTCCGGTAACTGCAGAGCGGATGAACTGGCCAGAAGGGCTAGTTAGGTCTTCCTTTGGGTACCTGTAAGCTTGTCAACAGTAGATGGCCAGCTTCGGACACATTTAGAACGGCGAAGAATATCTGGCCAAGGCTGGATAAGAGACGCGCAGGGGCTCTGCTTAAACTCCAAAGAAGTAAGCTCAGCACTGTTATCGGGGTTATGAGGAACGCATGCGAGGCATATTGGTCTTGGACACCTTGCAAATGATTTCTGTACAAGCTGTGGAGATGAGGAGGAGGATGGGACTGTTGTTCGTTTACTGTGTACATACACGGCGCTTGGTCGGAGGAGAAAGAGGATATTGGCAGACTGAACCCCTTCATCGAGAGATCCAAGTGGTTCCAGAACTAGGAGAGAATGTGAAACTGTAGTATCACAATGGTCCCTGTGTGCGGCCTAAGTGTGTCCGTTCATGACTCCTAGGAGGGGACAGCCACTTCTACCATAGGTAGACTCCTCGACAGGGGCGAGTATTCCTCTTTCCGGTTTAAGTTGTTCGAGGGGAACTATAGTCGCCGTAAACTAGTAGGTAGTGTGTTGAGTTATTAGACGTGAGGCCACGGTTTAACCCCCGGTTGGACATCTCAAACGCAACGAAGTATGAACAAATATTTCATCGGCGACTTCCTCTCAGCAGATTTCTGGCAAAATCCCTGAGTGTACATAAAATTGCCATGAAAAGTTTCGCAAAAAAAGTCTATCGTTCGGAATTGACTTTAAACTGTAGGTCCCGCCACTCATGTGTAAAAAATTAACGCACACAACATAAGTGGTGTGAGAAGCTAGGTTGCAATCTTGGCTAAAGGGTTGTAATAACCAATTATGTATGTATATACATATGTATGTGAAGGGAACGTTAGACCAGAGCATACGAGAAATACAAAAGCTTTTCTGGCTCTCAGTAGAAGTTTAATCAGGTTTCTTAGGGGTTTGCTTATGGAACGCTTTATCCTATCTTACTACTATTTAGAGGAAGTCAATTTTAAAACCACCCTCGTATATATAAGTACGTATGCGCTCGTACTTACACTTTCATCGAACAAAACAGTTTTCTTCGTTAGTTTCCGTTCAAAAGTTTAAGATTTTATTTAATTTCCAGCACTTTACTCTCCTCAAGGGCAATTCATTAATGAAAGTGCAATGTTTTGTATGCATATGTATGCATATGCATTTAAAAGTACATATGCAACTTTAAATGCAAAAAAATAATTATTTTTTATAACCCACGGCAAATGAACCAAATTTTTCAATGCAACAGCAATGTGTGTCGTTTACGTTTTATGGCTTACAATTTAGTTTTTGCGTTAAAACTAATTTTATTTTTGTGAGGGTATGTGTACAATACATAGATAAAAACATTGCATTGAATGCTTAAGCTTTGTTTCCAAATAAACCAATAGAAATCAAAATATTATTGTTGTCTTGCATTAAATGCAATAATATTTTTCTGATAACAAACAGATGAGTGTCTGTCTGTCTGTCTGTCTGCATGTCTCTCTACGTATGTACGTATGTATTATGAATATAAAAATTGGTTGTTGTCAACTGCATGTATAGATGTATAGGTATATTTATAATAGGAGTGTAACAAAAACTGTTTCAATTACACAAATAAACCCTTAAGCAATACGGCATAAGAATATATCAGGCGGACCAGGAAGATACAGTTTTTAACTACAATCCTTTGGTACTTGTAAGTGATGCGTCACTTTAATTTTACTTTAAGATCACTTACTGTGATGGCCAGTTAGTAGCCATTATACTGCTACGAAAAGGAAGAATCTAGATACTAGTGTTGTGTTAGCGCATAATATTAAAATTATGAACAAAATACAACAACAAGCACCAGCATAAAAAATGGTAAATAAGTAAACAAAAATACAACAACAAACACTACAAAATACACAAACAACAATAATGAAACAACGATAGAGATTTCAAGAAGGTGAAGTCACGAACCTTCGCCTTTAAGAACATTCATCAGACTGTTTACCCTATAAAGGGTCTGCCATCTAACGTTTTTCTTCAACTAGTGGTTATTTCGTGAATGGAAACACTTAGCTCATGTCTGATTTGACAGATAATTAGTTTTATCCTTCCGCTGAGCGAATATTGACCATCCAAAGCGTTTTCGCTTCGCTAAGTGGGCCTGCGATCGACTTACAGAAGATGCCGATTTTGGCATCTTTTCAGATGAAGCTCATTTTGGATGTCGCATTTGGGGCACAGAAAACCCGCATGCAGATCGTGTAGGCTACTGCATGGCCAGCCGAGGCAGCCATTTGAATGAAATTATTTTCCATTATTAACCGGAAGGATTGTACTTTCAAATAAAAAAAGAAATTTGAGAAAATATTCAGTAGTTTTTTTAAAGCATTTTCAAAAAAAAAGTTATTTGGCGGACCCTTTAAAAGGCAATGCAAAGCAGGCGGGTAAATTAGTAAAGTTCACACAAGACTGGTGAAGACGCGGCGTGTTTGAGGAGAATAATAGCGGTTTGAAGATCTCCGTTATAAAGATCTATCGTATAATTGCTTACTGATTGTTATTGTTTACGCAAAGGGTGTAATCAGAGGAATAAAAACAAAGCAATTGTTGTTGTTTACATCAAGTTGTAAACTGAAGCACACAGAATTGTGCGAATAATAAAGAATTTTAAATCAAACTATACACAAATTTGTTTTGATTTTATTTACAATCTACGAGCTCATATCTTAAACGTTTTTAAAATGTAAAAACGTAATACAACGAAGCCATGTCGAAAACAAGTTTAAAGTTTCCATAGCCCTGTAATAAACTCCAAATCGCAATTGAATTTAATTCCTTTTTTTTTTCTTTCGTTCTTTAGTCTACAATATGCAAATATTTATTGTTTTAAGGCCATCTGAAATAACATAAGAAAGATGTAAAGCAATAAGGAATCTCTATGTGTCCTTTCATCTTACAAGTCAATCAAAACGTTTTTTTTTGATTTTTCGTTTTTATTTTCATTTCCATATTCAAACAATATTTGTTCAGAATTATTCTTCGTATGTCATCTGCAACAATATTTGCATTTTGATTAAACACTCGATACGGAAAAGATGCTCTTCATCTTCTTCTTCATCTTCATCTTCGAGACATATCAGTCATTCAGGCGATATTGAGAACTGAGAGAGATGAATCTAATAAATGTTGTTACACATGCGAGAGTGGGTTTCAAAATGATTAGCAGACATAAAGTATATAAGGACGGCCGAGCTGTGAGCGATGTTCTCTTGTGCATCATGTTCCTTTGTTTAGAATTTTAAAGTATTAGGTGGCCGGGTTTAAAAGGGGTTGTCAAGACATCGTCGCACTATAGTCGTGGTACCAAATGAGTTGTTCGCGCCAGAAGAAGCTGAGTGACAGTTGTTATCACAGGCATTCCGAAAAAAGTGCTGCAAGTAGCACAGTGAGAGATAAGTTGAGCTTCGGAACTGTGCAGTAAACACATGCTATTGTGCTGTCAATAAAACAGCATAGATTAGACAAGTGCTACTGCTATTTTGCCTTAAGCGAGTATCGAAAGCAGTTACTCTCTATAAAACGCTTGTATTGCCCGTGAAATGCCCATGGATAAGATAGTGAAGTAATTCTTTTGGTATTTGAGGGTAGAATTCGATGTTACGTTTATGGAGTTCGCATAATCTCATCTACAGTTCAGCTTGACCAGAATCTTTACTTACTTAACTTAACTGGTCATTGCAACCCTTTAGTCAGGATTACAACTAGCTTCTCACAATATCCATATTGTGTGTGTTAATTTAATCCACGAAAGATGGAATCTACAGTTTAAAGAAACTTTTCATAACAATTTTACTTACTCTCAGAATTTTTTCCAGAAGGTTGTTGAGAGGAAGTTGCTAAAGAAAAATTCTATCATGTAAGCCAAGACATTATACTAGTAGGTGGCTACAGACACTAGTCTACCTAAATACGAGATGTCTACAGAGGTTCAAACGATGCTTCACAGTAATAAACCCAAGGCAACGATTAAAAGCCATATATGAAATATAGATCTGCCATTACACGCCTTAGGCCATGGATATTAAATCATAGGGACTTCTACATACATACTCGTATTAATTACCAAAAATTCGGAAAAACTCTAAGCAAGATAAGTCATGACGGTGTTTCAGTAGAGTGTGTCTCAATGAAACATAGGCATTGATTCAACATGCTGTAGAGGAAAAGTTTAGCTGCTTCATACTTTCGCCGCAGTCTACTAGGTAATGTGTTGGTTTATTAGACGAGAAATAGATTTGGCGACTTGCTATCAGCATTCTTCTAGCAAAAACACTAAGAATTAAATAAAATTGTCATGAAAAGTTTATCAAATCTGTCGTTCGGATTCGACTTTACATTGTAGATTCCACTACTCATGTATAAAATTAACCCACACAACCTGAGAGGCATGGGAAGCTGGACCTGAGAGGCATGGGAAGTTCGATTGTAACCCTGTCTGAGGGGTTGTAATTAAGTTCTTATTAAAGAAAAATAGTTCCTGCTGCTGCAGACAAACTTATGCAAAACTTCTTGTGTTTTATATTTTAGTTGGGCTACTTTTTGAATTACCCTCGTACATATGTATAGCGTAAGTATTGTAAAGACGAATGTTATTTTTAATACAGTTTATTTGCAAACACAAATGGTGAATAGTAAAATGTAATTCCATAAAAAAAATATTTCACATGCAATCTTAAAAGTCAGAGAAACCGTATTACATACACCAAACATTTAATCCCAGATTGATTACAGTGCAAAATATACGTTTAAATGCAGAAGTTATGTGGGTGAACAACATTTTTGGTTTTCTTCTTTCAAAAAATTGTATCGTTATTAACGTTTCGGAAGACTGCTTGGTTTACTTGGTCTATTGGAATATTTTTATATAAAAATCTGTTCGAAATTCATTATATTTGTGGGAAAAATTTCATTTAATTTTTATGATAGAGTATACAAAAAATGTTTGCTTAGCCAAACGCATAGTTAGCACTGTATATGCAACATAAGCTGTAAATCTTATTTTTCTATTGACTTTTAATAAAGGAAATACTTCTACTGACATGGCATTCTTCAATTAAAATCATTTAGTTGTTTAGAGATTCAATGTTCACTTTCAGCATAAATACTACAGAGATTTATTTGTTGACTTTTCAAGTCAATATTTCGAAAGTAAAAGTTAATTAAACTCCATTGCCTGCAAAGAACTGTGTTAAAGGATTAAGTGAAATTCACTTATGCAATAATTGTTAATAGGGATTAAAAAAGAGCTTTAAGAATAACGTTACAAAAATGGAAAAGTCTACATACTGGCTTTTACATCGTTTAATATTAGAATTGTAAACATACATACATAATTGGCCATTACAACCCTTCGTCAGGATTACGGCCTAGCTTCTCAACACCACTCATGTTGTGTGCCTTAATTTTATACATGAGTGGCGGGACCTACAGTTTAAAGTCGACTCCGAACGACAGATTTTTTGAGAAGCTTTTCATGGCAATTTTTACTCTCAGAGTTTTTGCCAGAAATCTGCTGAGAGGAAGTCGCCGAAGAAATACTTTTTGTATTTAATTTTTGATGTCTGGCCTGGGATTCGAACTCGGGCCTTTCGTCTAATAAGCCAACACACTACCTACTAGACCACGGCGACTTTTGTAAACAAAAGCTACAATAACAAAAACAATGAATTTATTTACAAATTATAGCAATGCGTAATATAACAACAAACACCACAATAAAAAAATGGTAAACAAGGAGACAAAACACAACAACAAATCCTACAAGAATAAATGTAAACAAAATACAAAACAACAAATAATGAAACAACGATGTTTACATTTTTTATACAGATCTCGGGAAGGCGAAGCCACGAACATTTGCCTTCAAAAACATTCATTAGACTGTTTACGTTGCCATATAAAAGGCAAGGCAAAGCAGGTAACTTGGTTAGTAAAAATTCAATCAGTCTTGTGTGAAGACGCGTTGTGTTTGAAGAGAGTAATCGTGGTTTGAAGATCTCCGTTGTAAAGATCAGTCGAACAATTGTCTAGTAATTGTTATTGTTTATGCAAAGGGGGTAAACAGAGGACTAACAAACAAAGCAATTGTTGTTGTCTACATCAAGTTGTGAACAGTGGCACACAGAATTGTGAGGATAATACAGAATTTTAATCAAAACTAAACACACAATTTATTTTTTATTTTATTTGTAATCTACGAGCTTATATTTGAAACGTATAAAATTTTGAAAAATTTAAACATTTTAACGTCTTTAAATCAGCTGAAACTGATTATTTCAATACAACAGTTCACACAAATAATATCGCGATTGTTTTTTGGTTAAAGTCTCGTTGACTTGCTTTATTCAATAAAAATCTCTTAAAATTTCTACGATATTGGCTGGCAGGCTTGATGGCTGGCAGGTTGGCTGGCTGGTTGACTGTTTGGTTGGAATCGTTAAAAGATTCTGTATCCTATGACGGGAGATAAAAATTGCACATGTCAGCAATATGAAGAAAAACAAAAAACAACAACAAAAAACTGAAGTTAAAACGAAAGACTGTTCCCCGTATCGATGTCAGAGAGGGTATATTTTATTTCAACCACCGTGGCAAACTGAAACACCTTTACAGGGCATATATGTATGTACATGTGCTACCGAATGAAATATTGAAATAAGCCACAGACTTGCTTGGATATTAACGTGCTGCACACATATTTTTTATTAGTCAAGTTTGCTGAGACATGGGATTTTTCGTTTTTCGTTTCTTTCGCATTTAATTTAAGAGGCAAAAGCATAACTGTGTGTGCGTGTTTAATGTTGAAAACCCGCTTAAATACTGATTAGGTTGTGGTATTTTGTGATTGTGGCATGCAGAGACATACATACATACAGATGTGCATCAAACCTGTACATGTAATTCAAATTGGTGGCATGATAATAATGTTAATAATTGCTACTTATATTTGGTGTCTAACGAGTATATGATAACGTAATTTCATATACACACAGTTATCCTTACACAATGTTTCAATAAATATGTCAATGCCACTTACATACATACATACATATGTGTGGCGTGTTGCATGGTGGGGCGTAAAATCTGTCATTTAAGCTGTAACCTATGCTAAATGAAATTTTTAATTTAAATCAACAACAAAAGAAAAATCACCAAAAAAAATAAAAAAAGGAGAAGCTCTATAAGCAGCTTAAAAAAATTATTAACATGCCTATCATTATTACCCATAAGGCTTAACGATACTCTCTCTCTCTCCCCTGCATAGCAATTTAATTACACTGCAAACTGCTTAAAAATAATCACAATCAAATTGAAACTGAAAATCGAAATCGAAATGAAAACGAAATTAAAAAACAAAAGAAAAAACAAGAAGAAAAGTGTTGCATACAATTTGTCATATTGGACTGTCAACTGAAACTGTCAACTTTGTAACACACAGTTTTTCTTTTTTTTTTGTTCTGTTTTATTATTGATTTATGGCAATAGTCTGGAGAACTGGTGCCACAGCGTATGGCATGGCGTATATTGTAATAACGTTAAATGCCGCTGCCTTCATTAGTAAGAATTTAAACAACGCCAATGCCAATTCCAACACCAACACCAACACTAAAGTGGGAAATAAAAACGAATAGCTGGCTTAACTAACAACAACATCAGCAGCAACAACATCAGCATACAACACATTACAAACAACTAACGAGTGTACAATCAGTTCGTTACGTCAATCCACTTGCGCCATAAACAAATTGTTTATGGCCGGTACTGTCTCGTACTCTTTCTCTATGCAAACATGACAGTCCATATAAAACAGTTATCGATAAATGCTTTTTTAACCAAGCTAAGCAGGCAGTAAAATAAAGCAAATGCTCTACTATTTATTGAGGATATCAAGAATTCTACTTAAAGCCTATTTTAAAAGACTCCACTGTTACGCAATAAAGTAACACAGTGTTAAAGAGATAGACTGACTGCAAGAATTCACAAAATATTTGCCTAATGCGCTTGTATATATGTATGTACATACGAAATTTCGCCATTTGCATTTTATGCAAATTTATAACTGTAACTGTATGTGTGTGTGTGACATACTCCATATTGTTTTGACATCATTTAGCACAGATTTTTTATCCCGTTCATTTTCATTTTTCCTTCGCTATCTTCTAACGAAGTTTTGTGTTGGAAGCGTTTTAAATACAAAACAACAGAAAAAGAAAAAAAACTATTTTTTCCTCCATTCTTGTTTTGATTGATTTGTAATCAATTACTCGCTTTGTGTGACAATGATGTCATTTCCAATTTGCGTGTATTACTTTATTGCAACTGGTAACATGCATCCCGAACATGCAACAATAAACATGACATGATTTACTGTGACATGTTTAGCTAAAACAAAATGTAATAGAATGAAATACGACAACAAATAACACAACAACGACAACAAGAACTAATATTTCCAGTGAAAATAAGAGAAATAAATGATAAGAATAATTTATCATTGCCACTAGTCTAAGACAGGTAAAAATAATTTAAAGAGAGGCAAATAATACTTTAATATTGTTACGTTTTGAGCTTGTAGATTGCAAATAAAAAAAAAATAAATTGTGTGTATAATTTTAATTAAAATTCTTTATTATTTGCATAATTCTGTGTGCCACTGTTCACAACTTGACGGAAGCAACAACAATTGCTTTGTTTGTTATTCCCTTTGTTTACACCCTTTACATAAACAATAACAAATATCAGATAATTATTCGACAGATCTTTCTAACGGAGATCTTCAAACCACGATTATTATCTTCAAACACACCGCGTCTCACATACCTCTGACTGAACTTTTACTAACTTAAAAATCTCAAAAATCTGTCATTTGGAGTCGACTTTAAACCGTTGGTCCCGCTATCCATGTATAAAATTAACACACACAACATACATAAGTGATGTAAGAAGCTAGGTGGTATTCCTGACTGAAGGATTGTCATGACCAAATATGAATGTATGTATGTATATATGTATGTATGTATGTATGTAGGAGGCTGGTTTATTTGTACAAATCGTTCCTTCAAGAGCTGTTACCGATATGAACATTTTCATTTCAATTCTACTACCAGCTTTAAAGAAGCATTAGAGAAATAACATTCTTCTCATATGCATTAACATACGTCCCAGGTTCTTATGTCTTCTGCCACTTCATTCTCCTCCTCAACGAAACTACGTAGTTGGTTTGAAGCGATGCCTTATTCGAAAAGATGTTGTTTGAGTCTACAGTTCTCGATTACTAACTATGCTCAGTGTACTTTTGGATGGTGTGCTGCATAACACAAATCACTCAAATCACTTCTCATTGTAATAACCCAACAAAAGTTAAGGTTGTCTCAAGTCCAAGACCTGCCTCCATGTTGCCATTCGCCGACTACAGCTTTGTAACCAGCTCTGGTCATGCCACATACAAAAATTCTGGCCGTATCAGTGATTTCGGAATTCCACCTTCACATGCTCATCCGGCTGCTCATTGTGATGAATTCTCACATTTCCTGAGATCCCATAGAGTGTGACCCTATTCCTTCTGACAGCTATTCAGATTTCCTAAACAATTTCCTTGCTAATTTCGAGTAAACCTTATAAGAGCCGAGTACTTGAACACCAGCCAGACTGTCAAATAGTATTGCTATGTCTAATTGTCCATACCTTCTGTTTGATTTGAGGATATCTTGTGATGACATAGGCTTGGAAGCCGCTCCTGGTCTTTTACAAATAATTTTCGTTTAAACAAATTTAAAAACTCATCGCAAAACGTAATTAGTAATCTTGTAGCACAACACAGCGTAAATAAAATTCGCTGAATACAAAATACTTATTGATGCAACGATATCAGCTCATTTAAAAATTTACTGCCTTTTCATGCCACAAACATTTTTGGGGGGATGCGGGCGGACATAGTGTGATACTTAGTTTTGGAATGTTAAAAGGATACGATATGATGATATACGATATAGAATATATTTCTTTTGTGTAATCACATCCTTTATGAGGATGGCCTGCTGTTGCTCTGGTGTTGGGTGTTAGAGATGCATGCTTGTGATGCTGCTACAGATTCTTTTGTTTGCTGTTCAGTCAGCCAGTTACTTAAGAAAGTTCTTCAGCATTATGAGTGTTATACTGATACTGTTGCTGTTTGCTTGCTTACAAAACACTTATTCATGCTTTGCATGCAAAAATTCATATTCACACACAGATATCTTGGTTATGCGAGGATGGTGCAAAAATTAGTTGTGGTAGCAAAGAAAAATTAAAAAAATTTTTCGGTGCACATAAAAGGGCTTGACATACGATGTGTATGTCTTATCCGGTTGCATTACGTTTCCAAAATTCATACTGGTTTGTTTGCTGATGCATTAATGACAAAAAAAAAAAGACGATAAGCAATCAGCACTAAATAGGCTATTAATTCTGCAACGACCCTCGTATATGCAAAGCCATATTGGACAACCATCTGACTGTCAGTTTGTCAAGGTATTAATTCATTTGCTACAGTTTGAATTTCAATTTCACTTTAGTGAGTTAATGCAACGCACACTTAGTTAGAATTGCTTGCAAGGGAATTATATTTTCTTTTTTCAACCCTCGTATTTCAATTTTCTTTTATAAAAAAAAAAAATTAAAAAAAAAATGTTTAAGAAGGCATTCCTTTAAGTTCTGGTTTTAATGTATGCTTATAGCATACACATGTACTCTAACAGATACTCTCTATTGCTGTTATACGGTATGCATATATATTCATAATGTTGGTGCTGAGCATGAAAAGCGGAAGTAATATTTTCCGTATCAACATAAACATGAGCGTCATAATTTCTTTCTGTTGTTGCTTCTTTGCCCCTTTCCCTCTTTTTTTTTTTTGTTTGAATTGCAAAAGCAGCAGTTCAAGCTCTCTAACAGGCGATTTTACTTGTTATTATTGCCGTTTTTATGTTTGTGTTGTTGTTGTTGCTTATTTTTAAACACTCTTCTTCCCTTTTCTAGGATTTTTTTTGGGGGGGTATGTACTCATGATGTTCACAGTGGTTGTTACGGTTATTTCTTCCGGATGTGCACATGTTGTTCGTTAACTTGTTGTCCATAAAAAACAAAAACAACAAAACATTGACAATAATATTGTACATGTATATGAAACTGTATACGTGTCCAAGTGTGTGTGTGTGTGTACCCATATTAACATACATTTATGGACATTTATGTTCGAATAGATGCGTATATTTGTGAGTAAAAATTTTTAATGTGTCTGTTACTTCCTGTGTGTAAAAGTTGCATACAAACAACACTAAACTTATGCAACCAACCAGTTCCAGTTTCTTTTAAATTTGCTTTTGTAATGCAAAATGCCAAATAGGATTCCTGCAATCAACAAACCAAAGTCCAAAACTATTTAAGGAATCATAAATAATTACAGCAAGCACAACAAGGAACAAGGAAATCGAAATGGAGTGGTTTGTTGGCAGTAAAGCTTGCAAAAATAATTGGAAGACATTAAACAGATTTTTCTAGGATCAAATTGTTCTTTGAAATTATGAAAGATGACCGACAGACCAACAGAGTCATACTTAACACAAAAGGAAAATAATTGTTTCGAAAATTCTCTCTTAATTCTCTTTATCTCCTGATTTTTGTGTCCTTTTTTTCCAAAGGAAGAAATAAATTAAAATCGGTTGGTTTTTTCCGCAGTTAAACAAGGAAAGCAATGAAAGCAGCAATGGTTTATTGCAACACTGCAATTAGCAGCATTTTTGTAGGTACAGTAGGTAACAAAAGTTATCACTTTAGAGAATATTAAAATACTTTTCTTTTCTCAAAATGCTTCACTAACCAAAGCGTATGCTTAGCATTAAAAGTCAGGTCTAAGATAAGAATCATCAGGAGAACCCGTGATTTGATTAACCCAGTGGCTTCAGGCCCTTAGACATGCCCAAAAAACATTATGTGTGTGCAGATAAATTCGAATTTCAAAACCAAAGACGCAAACCGACAGTTTTAGCAGCGCCACTTATTGTCTCTAACAGAATAAACTTTGCTATTAACAGAGCACTGTTAACTGTTTAACAGTGGCAATAGTAGATTATACTTCTACTTTGCAATTATTGAAGACTATTGGACATAAAAGTAATTGTCATTATGATCATTATTATAAGTGAAGAAAAGATTGATGAGGATGGAGGACAGAATTATTCCAGCTATCCCAATACCACGGTTCGAAAGAGAACCCTCTGGACTACCATTTGCATATAGTCTGTATGGTGTACTATTTTTTATATGTTCCAAAATGGCCACTGATCTTCTAGAGAATATTCAATCAAGACATTTTTATCTTCAAAGCCTATATTTACAATACCACATCACTTTATATGGGACTCTCTTTGCTGATTATATTAAGAGGCCTTTAAATCTTCCTTTGAGTATGATATTGTACTCAGAGACCTAGTATTTGTCCCAAAATTACCTTCTGAACAAGTGGGCTGGATACTGTTAAACAGCTAACAGTGATCTGTTAAGAGCAAATTTTGTTCTGTTAAGAGAAAATTTTGCTCTGTTAACACGGAAATGTGGCGATGCTAAAATTTATGGATTGAGTCTTGAGTATTCAAATTCGAATTTATCTTCAAGTACATAAAAGCATTATGATTTTGGAAAGTGCTTCACAACAGCACTGAGTAATTTGGATGAATGGAGAAATTTGGTTACCACAGCACATGTTCCCTTAAGGATAGATAGTGACACTGGAGCGGGGCGGGTTGTTCGGTAATCAAAAACCATGGGACTACCTGCGAGTTTCTTTCAAGCGCAAATCTACGACATCGAAAGATATTCTAAGTTTAACTTGATTAGGAAGTATAAAGTATAGGTCATAGCAGGACAGTCAGGACGCTATCCCAGCACTCGACTCCTATGGTTTTTACTCGAATACAGTGTGAAGCTGTCTGGTTAAGATGAATTAGCTAGACAAGGGTAATGAGATAACCTTCTTCTGGATCTCTGATTTTCTGGGAATTCACGGCAATTAGCAGACAGATGAGTTTAAGAAAAGGAAAGCTTCCAGGCCGCTGCTATTGTCATAACTATTCTGTGAAGTGGAAAGTGGCGTTTGGAAAGGATAATCGGTAAGAGGGGGAGGTGAAATTCCTTCTCAAGCCAAATGGATTCGAGGTAATCTAATATTTTAGCGGGTAGTGTTACTTCATGCTTTGGTTAGTAACCAAACCTTTAACTAGAGGCTGGACATTCAAGAGTTGATCCAATGTATAGATTCTGTGATAGGTGAATGAGAATGAATCATTAGAACACATACCGGGAACCTACGCTGCGTCAATGTATACACAAGGATTTTTTTCTTAATGCCTCGGAGCAGCATGCTGATCGTTTCCAGAGTAATGAAATTAGGGGATATTCCATACAGATCGTACAGTCGACGTCATACCATTACGTTTCCTCCAACATGTTACAGGTGAACTTCAATAATTCTGTCGTCTAGTTTCCAGTTCTCAATGCTCCGGTTTTACTGATCATTACTAAACTTTAAATGGATAACACAAATGGATAACATTAAATATTATACCAACATGTACTCACTTTTGCTCCCCACTGCGCATAAATGTATTTATACAGTCTTGAATAAACATTTGCTAAACGAAAGTCTTCATTATTATTCTTATGGCAACCTTAAACATAAGATAAAAACCGGAATTGAAAAGAACACCCAAACTAAACTAAAGGATAACAAATGAGATGCGTTGCACAACGTACTGAAAGCGAAGTGAGTTACAAACTACGAATCATTGTTTAAAAAAACCAACAACAGAACACAGACCAAAAACAAAAATTCAAACATTAAGTGTCTGCAAATGGTCGGAAGTTTTGTGCGGAAGTTTGCCGCGTCTCAACATGCAATAGTAATAAACGCCGAAACCGAAACAAGACGTATAAACAACAAGGCAACATCACGCACAGTGGGTCTCTAGCGTCCAAAAAGCAATTGCCATTAAAAAGTTCAGCCATTAGTTGGTGTATATCTACTGAAATATTAAGTGTTTGTTGTGGCAAACAAATACGCTGTGCTGTTGCAACAAATTGTTGGCTTTCATATGGAAGAAGAAGTTTATTGTGTGCCCGGCACATCATGGCTTCATTGAAAGCAAACAACGTTTCTTAAGTGCTTATAATTTGGTAAACATTTTCAGTTTGTTGCATCAAACTTATGCTCCTTTAATACTTATGTTTTCATTTTGAAGTTTTTCAATTTTATGGGATTTTTATTTCATTTCGCTTCCTTTATTTAGTGGTGGCAACGGATGCCGTTGCGGATGAATGCAGGATATCTCCTAGTAAACCTTAGACAAGCAATTGTTTGTTTGTTTAACGTTTTTAAGAATTTATTGTTCATTAAACAATAATTAAATAACAATAATAAATGAAATGCTTACATAGACAGCGGGAATGGAAAATCAATGTTTCTCCTTTGCCTGTGGCCATCCAGCTGTGTTACGGATGTTATTTGAACGCGGCTACACAATGTTATGACTTTTGAATGGTAGTTGAAGGCATCAATGAAATGCAACTTTAAGTGAAAACATGATTAATTTTTCAGGAATTCAATTCAGTTGCTTAGGGGATTTAATTTCTAAATTTGGAAACAATTTTTCCAAGACAAATATGCAAAACAGAAAAACTACAGTTTGTTCACCAAAAAAAACTCTGTTTTCGTTAGAAACCTTATGTCAAAAGAGGTGTATAAGGTTGAAAATATAAAAAATAGAACAAAAAAAAAGATGAGGTTCACCAAGAAATCAATGCTCTGAGCCTTCTTTACTCGACTTGAGTACATTTACCGCAACAGCATTAAAAGCAACTGGAAACTCATGAAATGCAAACAAAAAATACTAGAAAATCTGCAAGTTTTTGTTACTGCTTTGAAGGTTTTTTCCTCTCTCTTTCTCTCTCTCATTCTTCTTCTTTCATATTGTAAAACTATAAACCAAACACTTAGCCTGAACAAGGTATGAAATGAAAACAAAAAACCAACTGAAGAACATACAGAATGAGTCTTGAACAACACCTTTTGAAGCAAAAAACAATAACAACAGCAACAACAAATTAAAAGAGCAAATGTAAGGGTGGCAGAGAGGTGGCAAAACCCATCATTGTTCCTAGAACGCCAGGATATTGTATTGTACTGGTGAGTAAAGTAAAATTCAGCTGCAAAACGAAGGCATTTCAGTTTAAAATCTTTTTTTTAGGTTCCTTAGGGAACGGACTCTACTTACTTAGGGCATTGTTGTTTAACTAGGAAAGGATGGTCATTACATATGGAATCCATTTGCATTATGAAGGACAAAAAAGAAGCAATTCAGAGTTTAATTCATTGATTTTACACATACATAACTGGTCATTACAACGGTTTAGTCAGGAATACAACCTAGCTTCTCACATCACTTATGTTGTGTGTGTTAATTTTATACTTGAGTGGCGGGACCTACAGTTTAAGGTCGCTTTCGAACGACAAATTTTTTGAGAAACTGTTCATGGCCATTTTATTTAACACTCATAGTTTTTGATAGAAATCTGCTGAGAGGAAGTCGTCAATGAAATATTTTTTACATTTTCGTTTCGATGTCTGACCTGGAGTTTTAACAGTGGTCTTACGTCTAATAAGCCAACACAGTACCTAGTAGTCCACGGCGACACCTGATTTCTCGCCTGTTTTCCTAAATTTCATAACTTTAGCGCTAAAGGTGGCACTGTTTTCGCCCCATAAACCAGTCCACTGCTTCGGAAGTCTATTGTCTCAGTTGCATAGTACTGGATTGATTGTTGTTTGATATCCGATCAAAGCATTAGACTTGAAGCTTTACTTGCACTGTGTAAATACTTAAACATTTGTGCACAAACATTTTCAATAATCAAGACACACTACAGATTCAGCATCAGGCTCAAATCAATCATTCTCACATCATGCAGAAATTCCCCGAAACAAATTCGTATTCTTCGATATCATAGCCGTAGTCGTGATATGAAATCGCTGTAGTCTAGTGTTTTGACTTATTAGAAGTGAGGCCTCGATTCAAACCAGAGAACAGCAATGAGTATTCAATAAGATGAGTAGAATCGAATCATACATATATTTTCTGATACATATGCGCATTCATACTTATTTTAATATCTATCTATCTACTCATATTCAAAGTTTTAAGTACTCATCATACTCATACTTAACAACACGTATGATGTTGACTTCGACTCTCCATGACTCGACATTTACAAGAATTACAAAGTAAGTATGAATCGCATACGAACACTAAAATACTTACTAGAAGGTTATGTATTTGCTCTGATCGAGTCACTCGAATCATTTATAAGTATTATAAGATGTATTTTTCCAAAGTTATAAATCTAAAATCAGTAGGCTTATGAATCAAACATATTTCGATTGGTATGAGTTTGATGTCAACTTTGTCATACTTATTGCAACTTGTACTTGTACATCAACATTGTAGTGAGTATGAATAAATCAGAGTACATAGTTAAGTTTCAATATTGTTGACTCACTTATATTCAAAATTTCATGAGGGCTTATGAGTAGCGAAAAAACGATTCATTGCTGATGTCTGATTCAAACCTCAGGTCAGACATCTCCAACGAAACAAAATCTGAAAAGAAAATATTTTTTCGCAAACATTTCCAGTAAAAACTCTGTTAAATAAAGTGGCTATGAAAAAGCTCTGTCGTTTGGAGTTGACTTTAAAATGTAGGTCCCGCCGCTCATATATAACATTAACACATACAACATGCGTGGTATGAGAAGCTAAGTCGTACGCCTGACTGAAGGGTTGTAATGATCAATTAAGTATGTATGTATGCCTGCTATTGGATAAACACGTTTAATTTAATAATTCCCTAAAATGGACACTGCCAACTGAATTGGTTTCAATTAGAATTTCATTTCGTCTCAACTTTGCTTTTAATTTTCTCTTCAATTCAATTTTTCTTTTACATTTATTAGGACCTGGACCTTTACATTGTATAAGATATGTATGTATGGCTGTATGTATGTATGAAAATGTAGTAGTATTATTATTATCATTGTTATTATTATTGTTATTATTATACTCACTCTTGTATGTATGTAACATTTTCTTTAGTAGACAGCAGAAACACTGTCTCATTCAATTTGTCACTTTGCTTGACGCTCCGCCATCTAGCACTGAAACTTTGTCGGGTTTATTGTTATGGCACACTTGAATACAATCTTGCCATGATTAATGGCAACAAATTTTCAGGGCAATTCATTATAAAAATGTGAAATTGTGGATGAAAACCAAAAAAACTTTCTTTTGAAAACTTTTATTTTCAAAATGCACTTAACATTTATATGTGTGTCTGTGTGCATTAAATAATATTAAAAAAACGTGGTATCCAATAGCACTCGCCAAATGCTTAAATTAATAATAAAAAAATATTAAATTACTTTGTGTCCCTAGCAAGTTATTTCATTTTAATTCACTAATAGAGATAAAAAAAATGTATATTCATATCCATTCTAATGATGTTTAAAACTTTATTTTACAATCTAATTCGAAATCTTTTTAAAGACAGCGGGAATCTGAGGAAGTCGGCGAATAGGACGACCATTGTATCCGTTGGAAGAACCAAATCGAGGAAGTCCTGTCATCGATTAGTGTGACCAACTGGCGCAGGCGCGCAATAAGCAGAGGCGCCTGGAAGGATGTGTTGCGGCAGGCCGAAATCCGTTAAACGGGTTGTTATGGCCAATTAAGTAAGTAAGAATAGGTTTTACCATATTGTCCACGTCAACTTCTAAGATTTAAGTATTATTTAAGAGTTAGGATTTAACGAAAGCCAAATCGTAAAGCTCCTTGTTTTCACATACATACATACATAATTGGCCATTACAACCCTTCAGTCAGGATTACAGCCTAGCTTCTCAACACCACTCATGTTGTGTGCGTTAATTTTATACATGAGTGGCGGGACCTACAGTTTAAAGTCGACTCCGAACGACAGATTTTTTGAGAAGCTTTTCATGGCAATTTTTACTCTCAGAGTTTTTGCCAGAAATCTGCTGAGAGGAAATCGCCGAAGAAATATTTTCATATTTTCGTTTTGATGTCTGACCTGGGATTCGAACTCGGGGCTTTCGTCTAATAAGCCAACACACTACCTACTAGACCACGGCTCCTTGTTCTCGTTCTGTATAAAAAGCCATTTTTACCACACACGAGTATTGTGCACCTTTTTTTGTCAATATCCGTCTCTAACTAGACACAGTGTTCACTCATCTGCTTTACACTTTCTCGCTAATCGGGTAACGGAGCGGTCATTACTTGATATCAATTCGATCACTACATTCATTAAATTTTTAAGCTCGTGATCCGTTTGACCGTCGCCGTAGTCTAGTGAGTAATATGTTGGCTTATTAGACATGAGGCCACGGTTCTAACCACAGTTCAGACCTGCTCAACAAAATGAAAAAAAAAAATATTTCGTCGGCGACTTACCCTCAGCAGATTTCTGGCAAAAACTCTGACAGTAAGAAAAAATTTGCCGTGAAAATTTTCTCAAAAAAATCTGACATTCGGAGACTACATTAAGCTGTAGGCCTCACCACTCATTTATAAAAATTAACGCATACAACATAAGTAGTGTGAGAAACTAAGTCGTAACCCCACGTGAGGGTTGCAATGACCAATTGTGTATGTATGTATGTATGATCAGTTTGATTTTTAAGGGAATCATAGTTGAAATGAGAAGCCCGAATGCTGATTATCAAGACCAGTTAATCAGAACTTATCAGATAGTTTTGGGGCATTGCTTCATGTAATACTAGAATGCGCCGGTCTGTGTCTCAAATAAGGTTTGGTTTTACAAAATGGTCTGTGCCATCCACAGGAGCGTTTAGCTGACGATCTGCATTACTATTTTCTAGATTTTCTTAACCTTTCTCTTAATCGTTTCTCACGACTCAAATGAGTTTGCAGTTCATATGGTCTCCTTCACACTTTGGCTCTTAATATTTTATAGAAGAACCGAAGGACCATACCACCATAATCGAATTCAGCGCGGGTTTAATAAAGTTTTCGTATGAACTATCACTACTTATACGTCAATATTTTTGAGCCCGAACCCTGTATTTAAATTTATTTTCTTTAATTTTATTTGAATGCTGACTGAAGACCGTTGACATTCGAAAGGGAGACTAAAATCATGATAATTTGGTGTCATGTTATCCTAACACAGCGAATGTTTGTGTTTTTCTTCAACTTGATTTGTTTGTGCGAAATTAAAGCGACATTGAGACAGAGACAGACAACATTACACAAACAAACAAATAAACAAGAAAATTGTCAAGCCAAAGTTATTGCACTTCGTCTACGTACAGACACTCTGGCAAATATTTAAATTCTACTTTCATTCTGTTCATTACATTTACATGAACACCCCAACTCTTTAGCAAAGTCGGTGCTGATGTTGTTGCTGTAGTGAGGGTAGAACGACAACAGCAAATGCAATTGTAATAAAACAGTTGAAAGTTTTTTTTGTTGTTTAAATTAAACGCAACACTCTACACACTAAGCACACTGTGGATTAGAAAGAATTGGAATTTGTAGCTAATATGGCCTGCTCTCTGAGCTTTCCCAGCTCTTTAGTATAGTGTAGGGTGCCTCTGAGTTCGTTTTGTAGAGATTTTGAAAGAAATCTGGTTTCTGCATAATGTATGCATTAAGTAATGTATACGTTATGTTGCCGTTGTTGCTGCTGTTGTTAATGTTGTAAGTATTTCATTTTATTTCTTGGCATTGTCAACATTTACAGACATGTTGATGACCATTATTGCTGTCATATATTTGCAACTCATTTAACTTGAGTTGCATTGCATGCTAAACTGCTAGAAACACATTCATTTGGTAAGTATTTACGTTTTTATTATCAAGATTTTGTTTGTTCGTTTGTTTGTTTTGACTTTGCCCTCAGCATCAAAAGGCGGGTTAGTGAACTTGGCAAGTAAAATTTTCTATTCTACGCTACGCTTCAATGTTTACAATCGTGTTGTAAATTTTAATCAGTGCTTAGCAAATGTTGTTGTAAATTTAAAATTAATTTGAAATCAACAATACTGTAACTTAAATTTGGAATTGGAAATTAAAATTTATTATGTATGTGAAGATAAATTCGAATTTGAAAACCCAAGACGCAATCAATAAATTTTAGCAGCGCCACATTGGGCGCTAACAGAGTAAAATTTCCTCTTAACAGAACAAAATTTGCCCTTAACAGAGCACTGTTAGCTATTTAATAGTATCCATCTGAACATAAACAAGTGGGTTTAGGAGCTAATTTGGGAAATACTCTAGGTCTATGAGTACCATACTATAGGCAAAGGAAGGTTCCAAGGCCTCTTAATACAATCAGCAACATAGTCACATATAAAGTGATATAGTATGGAGAAAATTGGCTTTGAAAATAATAATTTTTGCTTGAAAATTCTCTAGAAGAACATATAAGAAATAGTACACCATACAGACTATAAATGATATTCCAGAGGCTCCTCTTTCGAAGCGTGGTAGTGCTATAGCTACCTTCCTTTACATTTCTTTTGTTGACAAATAATAATGATCATAATGAGAATTATATTTTATGTCCAATAGTCTGAAATAATTGCAAAGTAGAAAAATAATCTACTATTGCCACTATTAAACAGTTAGCAGTGCTCTGTTAATAGCAGAGCTTACCCTGTTAGTGGCAAGAAGTGGCGCTGCTAAAAGTGTGGGTTTGCGTCTTTGGTTCTTAAATTCGAATTTATCTTCACACACATAAATTTATTTACGTTTCCTTAAATGTCATGGTATTGTTTCATTTCTTAAGGGAACTTATCGGAATCGTTATGCCTTTTATCGGTTTTAGAAGAGCAGAAAAAAAGAAAAAATCAATCAATTCCCTTTTGTTTTATTTCAGTTGCGTATAATAAAATAATTTTATCCGAAAGTCATAAAACCAACGAATTACAAGCGAAACATTTTTAATACTTTTTTATCATCATTTGAACTTTAACCACGTGCCTGCCTGCCTGCCTGCATTAAAAAGACACAACAAAAATAATCATAAAAAAACGTTGAAGGAAAAAGGAAGAAAAACAATTGTGTTGTTGTTGCCGTTGTTTAATAGATGCAGGCATTTTATTTGGATTATTTTTTGGGTTTTTTTGTCTTTTCTTGTTGATTATAAAGCCATGTCCTTTAATAAAACAAGCATGTCCTTACAAAACATAGCAGCAACAACAATGATGAACACAATGAAAGTGTGTCAAATTTGATTTACTTCCGTGTCAAACGGTATTTTTTTCTCCAATTTTTTTTGTTTTTTTTTTGTTTGCTGACATGGCTACTATATTTGTTGTTAAAGCCATGATGGATAGTCTGTGTTGGACGCATTTATTAGCCAGTATAACAGTGACATTTTTTGTAGAAAAATATTGTAAGACAGGTAGTCACACAACGTAAATAAAAAAGAAATGATTTTTCAATTTAAAAATGAAAAAAATTAAATTTTTTTTTCTCAATTTACACTTGTAAACACAGGACATTGATTAATTTCATAAAATTGAAAAGGAAATTTGTAAACCCTGCAGTAGTTTTGAAATATTTTGTCATTAAAGAAATTAAAAAAAAATATTTTAAAAATGTTGGCCAAATAGAAGGTATTTTTTTAAGCAGACTATCGATAACTCTGGCTTGACAGTTGATAATATCAAGGTAAGTTAACATTTCGCCATAATCTAGTAGTTGGTGTGCTCTCTCATTAGACGTGAGGTCACGGTGCAATCCCCAGGTCAGACATCTCCGACAAAAATGAAACATGAAAAAATATTTCTACGGCGACTTCCTCTCAGTAGATTTCTGGCAAAAACTCTGAGAGTACATAAAATTGCTATGAATCTGTCGTTCGGAGTCGATTTTAAACTTTAGGCGTCGCTACTCATGTATAAAGTTAACACACACAACATACGTGGTGTGGGAAACTATGTCGTAATCCTGACTGACGGTATGTAAGTTGATATTTCTATTCAGTGAGGTTTTTGACAAGTCACCGTGAACACCGTGAACTAATACCAGAATAAAGTTTTCAAATTGGTAAAATCTGTTTGGAAAATAATAAAAAGAAATCTCTTCACAAAGTCCTTGGAACACTTCGTCCTTTTTGCAGTAAATATAATCGCCAAAGCGATTCCTACAGTTCTTGTTGTTTTTTTTTCTTACGAAGAAATGTGCTTACCGAAGAAACTATAGCCATTGTAACGCGAAGTCTTGAAGAAAACGCCGAAATGTTGATCCATTGTCCTTTTCAACTTGTTGCCTTCAGACCATGGTTTGCATAGAATTTTTGTTGGTGGCGCGTATTTGAAACTGTTTATAGGTTAGCATTATTATCAAATGGTGTTTGATTGATTGAAATCAGCTACTCTTGAAGCTTGCTTTCCTGCTGAATTGATCATTACAATTCTTTAGTAAGGACTCACATCACTTATGTTAAGTGTGTTAGCGGGACCTACAGATTTTTCAGATTTTTGAAAAGCTTTTCATGGCAAATTTATTTACTCTCATCATTATTTAAGGCTTGTTTTTGTAAGACGAACGATTTCACACTTTCGTCTCTTTATATGGAAAACAAATAATTTTGTTTGTGGTTCCCATACAAAGAGACGAATGCGTGTCTGAAGACTGCTGCGAGGAAGTAGCCAAAATGAATACGGTTTTCAAGTTTCGCTTTTGTTCGAGATGTCTAAGCTGGGGTTTGAACCACGGACTCGCATCTTATAAGCCAACGTACCACCTACTAGACTACGGCTACTCTTGAAGCATTAGGAGACATACAATCCATTGTCTACAATAAAAATGAAATTCTTTCCAAAAATATTTCTGTCTTGCAATATAATTTTGACTCCTCATGCTCTAAAAAAACACCCTGTATTTAAGTACATATATTTTTTCTTATTAAATAATCGACTATCTTCGTAGGAATGTTGCCATTTCGTATTTGATTATGAATTATTGTCCGTAATTGTCATTCTATATACATTGCCTTGTTACATTATTTTCAAACGAATTTATTATTTGAACATAAAAAGATGGCTGGCTAGCTTATCTCATTGTACTGCTGTGTATGTGTGTGTAAGGTACAGTCAGTTGTAATTAATCATAATTTGTAAATGTCACTTGATTTTGATCATATGATGACGTCTAATCATCATCAAAACAAAGAAAAAAAAAAACAAAACAAAAGAAAATAAAATGCCGATACAAGCAATTCTTAATCCCCTACCGCCTGCATTCGATAATAAATTGTCAGCCTGTGTGTAACATCACCTTTATTGGTTTTATTTCCCCATTCAATGGTTATTAATCCGTTAGATTTATATTATCATTGTCATTTATTAACAAGAATAACATGGAATTTTTATTATCACTGCAGAAAGAGAGAGAGAGAGAGAGAGAGTTGTAGACATAGAGAGGAAATTCTTAGAACGGAAATAGATATGCTTTTGAAACATTACATGCACGTATACTAGCTGTAAAGCCTTTCCAAAATCTAGAATTTCGTAACTCCATACGTGTTGGTGATGAATGTGAAAATATTCAAATAAATTCCGATGATATTTTCAGTATAAACATGATTTTCCAATTTAACAATGGATTTTCCTGCATTAATAGCATACATTCTTTCATTTCATTCAGCCATTCATATATTCATTCGTTCATTCATTCATTCATTTGTTCATATTGCCAGCAATTTTAAAATCGTCAGCAAAATCATCATCATCGCCATCACCGTCTTGTTTGTGTTACAAAGGCTGCAGGAGTAAGTCTGTAGTCTCTCTAGTCCCCACCAGTTCATTCTGTTTTTTCCATTGTGTTTGTGCACTCACTTTGATTTATCTTTTTAAGGTTTTTCTTCTATTCTTCTATTTTCCCGCCTTCGTGTTGTTCCTTTATTTGCAAGTTTATGTTGCCTCAATTGTTATCATTGTTATCGATACTGCTCGTGCTGTTGCCTTTGCTGTTACAACTTTTTTCTGTTCACGTTCCTACACAATCGTAAAGTCTCTCTACTCTGTCGATTTCTTTCATTGTCTTCAATTCACTCATGGCTGATGACAGCGACTGTGGTATAGTTGTTGCTGCTGCTGCTGTTGCAATAGTTACTGCTGCCACTGTACCTATAATGGTGGGAATATGCTGTCATCGTTGTTGTCTAAAATTGACAAATGAATATGACAGACAGACAGGCAGGCAGGCTCTCTTGAAGTTCTTTTATAATCCAAGTTTATTCCTTTTTCCTTTTTCCTTCTTTATGTTTCATATTGTTTTTGCTGTTGTTAACTCTCGATAGTTTATTTGATTTGATAACAAGACATCGATTGTTGTCAGTTTGAATGTCTTTTTCTGTTTTTGTTTTTTTAAGGCTATTGCACGCACTCTATTTGTCATTCAGAGAGAGTTATTAGTTTCATGACATATGAGTTGCAATTCTATTGAAAATATTGTAATTTTTTGCGAAAGTTTTGTAGAATATAACTACAAACCCGATTAATTAAAAAATCGGGAGAAGACAAAAACCTTTCTACACGGTTTTCAAATTTAAAAAACAAACACGAATCCTTTATCCTCCACTAAATAATCACTACAAGAAACCCTCTACCAAAGGGTGTAACGTAGCGAATGAAAATCATAGGAATGCTGGACCATGAGAATAGATACTGTAATGTATATGTCCTTACAATTTAATTTAAATATACGGTTGATTTGGTTCGTTCCATATCCAAACGAATTTGTTAGTAAATCAGGATTATTCTTCAGCCTAGAACTTTACAGCAATGCCTAATGGAATATCTAATGGACTGTCTAACTGAGTTGGAATGCAAGAGGTGTACCTATATACATACATAATTGGTCCTTACAAGCCTTAAGTGCGGATTAAGGACCTAGTTTCACTCACCACTTATGTTGTGTGTGTTAATTTTATAAATGAGTGGCGGGACCTACAGTTTAAAGTCGACTCCGAATGAAAGATTTTTTGAGAAACCCTTCATGGCAATTTTATTTAACACTCAGAGCTTTTGGTAGAAATCTGCCGAGATGAAGACGCCGAAGAAATATATTTTCTTATTTCGTTTTTTCGGAAATGTCTAACGCGGGATATAAATCGTGGATTCATGTCTAATAAGCCAACACACTACCCACTAGACGACGTTGATGGCGCCGTCGCAATTTGGACAAGGAAAATATGTTACTGCTCAACATTCGAGCCTACGCGTGTTGATTGTTGACAGCTCTTGACGAAACTGTCTGAATGTAGGATAAAGGACATGGTCTGGTATATATGTAAGTGGGTCTGGATAGATTGCGCTTATGTGTTTCAATTTCAGCCAATTTAAGGGGAAGTGTAAATGAATATTTCATAACTCAAAGAGGGTCTTTAATGCCATCGCCATTCAAGATTTTATGTTACTGCCGTAGGCGTGCAAAAGATTGACAAAGAGGACATTGGCAGGTTCGCAAGGTTAGGGAATGGATAAAAGACAGACTAAAACTTTCCATTCACCTGGTATGTAGTATATATGCTTATACAATATATTGTTACCTTCTAAAAAAGTTTAAAATGTAAGCTCGTAGATTGAAAATTAAAAATAAATTTATTATTCGTACAATTCTGTGTGCCACCGTTCACAACTTGATGTAAACAACAACAATTGCTTTGTTTGTTATTCCCCTGTTTACTCTCTTTGCATAAACAATAGCAATCACTAAACAAACTAAATTGTTGGACAGATCTTCAAACGCACCGCGTCTTCACACAAGATTGACTGAACTTCCCTTACTCACTCGCTTTTTTTGCCTTGCCTTTTATATGGCAGAGTAAACAGTCTGATGAATTTTCTTGAAAGCGAATATTCGTGGCTTCGCCTTCTCGAAATCTCCATAAATGCAAACATCGTTGTTTCATTATGATTGTTTGTGTATTTTGTTTACATTTATTCTTGTGTTTGTTGTTAGATTTTTGTTTACATTTTTACCATTTATTAAGCTGGTGTTTGTCGTTGTATTGTTGTTTATAATTTTAATGGTAAGCGATGTGAAAGCAAAACACCAGGATCTAAATTTTTCATATCCGTAACAATACTATGCTTTGTTCACTTGTCTAGGTCTTTACAAAATGGGTTTAATTAATTAAAATTATTATAATTTGACATTTTTTTAAAATTAATTTTCATATTATCCTTTCACAAAATGTTGTTATTAATAATAACGAAGAATGTAAAACTTATTGCTGCTAATATGTGTATGTATGTACGTATTATCTTTATGATTTATGTTCACCCTAGAGTTTGTATCGTTGATAAATTAATTTCTTTCTATTAAACTTCTTCTCATTGCTTCAATCCTTTGCAATACTTTTAATACTTTATGGCAGCAGTAGCAGTAGAGGCAGCAGTAGAATCGGTGGCAACATTCTCATTACTTTATTTATTATGGGATTTTATGCCGTCTTATGTGGTTAAATTGAATTTTAATTTTGAATGAAATTTTTATTAAAAAAATTGCATAATTAATCATGCAGCATGAAAAAAGAAATGTCAACCGTAGCACAAAACTGTTACTGTAGCAAAAACTGATACAAAATAAAAGGAAAGGAAAGGAAAAGAAAAACGACTTGACAAGGCCACTGCAAACATTTAAGTTCGTTTACCCGCGCTCTCATACAATAATCATTTGCTATGAGATGCAGATGTTGCCACACACAACAAAGCCAGCCAGTGTGGTAGTTGGTATGGTAAAGGACTACGAGTTGAAAATTCTGTTTCCTGCTTTGCTACAACACCGATGGCTGTACCATGTAGAAATGATTGCTTAGTAGAAACAGGCAAACGAACAAACAATCCAAATGAAGAATTTCAAATATCGCTGAGAAAAGTGTTGCAATTGTAGTTTTGGTTTAATAACGGGGAAAATAAATTCTCATACTCAACTTGACAAATATAAATATTGTGGCAAGACGAACGAACGAAAGAACAAACGAACATTCGCTTGTAACAAATCAAATTTGCATCAGAATTTCATTTATCTTCGAAAGCAAGTGAATGAGTTTTTCTTCAATTCTCATGGCTTTGGTAGAATATTTATAAGAGACTTTCATTTGAATTTTCCTTACGAATAAGCGAGAAATGCTTTCTTTTTTTTATTCCCCTAGAAAAATATTTGAAAAATAAAACTTTTATATTCGTTTAGTTTTTGATGAACGTCGTTACCAATAATTTCATAAAAAAATTCGCATAAAAAACCTCAACAGAAATATTTTGACGTTCCGTTTAGTAACGCCATTAACCGTTTGCCATAACAAAAAAAAGTATTTTTGAATTGTCAAAAAAACAAAAAAACAAAAAAGCAATAAAAAAGGAAATAGAATTACTGTAAAATATTTGAGTAAATTATTGTATATAGCATGCATGCATTACTCAAATGTGTTGCTTTTAAAATCGCATGTAATATGACGCCATATCTCCATTTCCAAATGACTTGAACTGCAATATGTTTGCATCCATCCATCCATTATGGTTTATTTTATTACAATAATCATGCGATAATAGTTGTTTGATGATAATGTCGTGAGCTATGTTTACGTTATCTACTTAGTAGTTGTGATTTAAAACGTAAACCCTAAAACCTATTATTTATTTCGTGTATTACTGATTATATACTAAACACGTATTCATTAGACAGAGTTGCCAGATTTTATTCATGTATTTATGTGGGCAGTGAACCTAAGCAGATTGTGCATCATAATCGTTCTTTCTACTAATCCTGCAACTATTGAGAGCTTCTGTTGTATCCATATAGATTCCTAATGTCTATTACCAACAGATCATTTTGATCGTCTTTTTAGTAGAAACATTATACATTATAGCGGGTATATAACCAATGAAGTTGCTGTAGTCTAGTAGGTAGATTGTAGGTTTATTAGACGTGAGGCCACGGTTCAAACCTCTAGGTCAAGCATTGCCAACAGAATGAAATATGAAACAAATATTTCATCGGCGACTTCCTCTCAGCAGATTTCTGGCAAAAACTGTGAGAGTTAAATAAATTCACCATGAAAGGTTCTCAAAAATCTCTCTTTCGAAGTCGGCTTTAAACTGTGGAATTCGCCAATCATGTTTAAAATTAACACACACAGCATAAGTGGTGTGAGTAGCTAGGTTGTAATCCTAGCTGCAGGGTTGTAATGACCAATTTATGTGTTAGGTAAACATTAAGTGACAAACAATTTTCTCCTGTTCCTCGTCAGAACTCGTTTGTCAAAAGGCCAAGACCAATGCCTCTCTCAAGAGTGCTTATAATGCAATGTCTAGTAATTACTCAAACCACCGCCCTGAGCTTCTATCTTAAAAGTATGAATAGATTTTCCTTACGTCCTATATCCAACTTTCGCGATATTAGATTAGCTACCTTGCCTGGAACCGAAGCAGTTCACTTAGCGCATTAAGCTTGCAGATCTTCAAAGGGGTTCCTTATGTAGAGCACTCTCACTAGAAATTTCGGATGGTTGTACCATATTTAGCCAATAACCGCAGTTTTGTCAGCGACGACTCCAATCATTCCTCCATACGATGGTTGTGTCATATGTGGCCAGTAACCGTAATTTTTATCAGAGACGACTAAAATCACTCCTCCCGCATGGTGGAGTATCGGAAGAACTCCATTTGAAAGGCGTATTCTGGTGTCTCAGAAGAAAATTGACAGAAACACGAAAACTTAATGGCGATATTGAGCGAGCCTCTATTGTGGAATCCAAGGAACGTTCAGGTCGTAGTAGGAAAATGTTCATAAAAAAGAAACTGCTTTCCTAGGAATGAAGTGGACTCATATCAGCATATTTTCTTTCACAAGAATTAATGGTTATGGCCCTGCCACCTCCAATGGATCTAAAATAATCGTGTCTATTGCTCTACATGAACCTTTGTAGCCGCCGTAATCTAGTAGATAGTGTGTTGGCTTATTGGAAGTAAGGCCTCGGATCAAACCCCAGGTCAGACATGTCCAACAAAACGAAATCTGAAGAGAAAATATTTCATCGGCAACTTCCTCTGAGCAGAATTCTGGCGAAATCTCTGTGTTAAATAAAATGGCCATGAAAAGGTTTCTCAAACATCAAACGTTTGAGGCTGACTTTAAACTGTAGGTCCCGCCACTCATATTTAAAATTAATACACACTACATAAGTGGTGCGAGAAGCCTTGTCGTAATCCTGACTAGAAGGGTTGTAAAGATCAATTGTGTATGTATCATATATGATCATTTATTATCCCTTTCAAGCGGCGTGTTTAGAACCCTTTTCAACGATTTTTTCCAACCTAAAGGCGGTTTTTTCTTCCGGAATGATGTGTTGAAAGGCAGCAGAAGATCAGCTGCGGTACACATTGTCAACTAATAGAATTTCAGTGGGTATTCCATCCATGAATTTTTTATTTTCATTTCCACATGCATTTTCTCAGAGTAAATTGTATCAAGATGGCAACCCTGGCATTCTAGAACTTGCCACAGTAGGCCCATTACTTTTCTTAATTGGAAAACTAACTGCAACAAAGCAGAAAAAAATATGAGCCTCATTAGAAAGCAGAACTAACGTTTTTTTTGACAATTCAAATTTAGTCCTGGTAACCCTGTTTATTTAATATAAATATTCATTAATTTCTTTAATACATTGTGCCATAATCATAAATTGTGTTGTAAAATAATGGCACAACAATTATGAAAACGTTTTAAACTGTTAACGGAGTAATAAAAACTGTCAATAGAAATAAAAAAAACAAGTGAACAAAAATATGATAAAATTCTATTACGAGTAGAGTAGTAGGAGAGAAGAAAAGTTAAATGATGGTGGTAAAGGAAAAAGGAGAAAGCAATACTGGAAATGGAAATGAAATGCAAATTCCAAGTAAATAGAAATCATCATCATTAATACCGTTAGGACAATTACCATCACGTTTCAGTTATTAACACTAAAACTTTTTCACAACAACAATAACAACTACTACAAGGACAACAACAACAAGGAGTACACCCAATAGTACAGTAAAACAATGAAAATCAAACGACCATCTCTCTGGTAAAATCATCACAAAAACAAAAAAAAAATCAACAACGAATGGAAAATAAATGGCGGCAAATGATAAAAATTTGTCCATAAAAGTGTTCGTTTTTTTTTGTGGTTTTTCATTTTGTGTGGCAGATTCGTAATATTCGAATCAACTGTTCGACACGTCATGACATGACGCTCTCATTACACATACAAAAACAAGGGACTGGCCCCATCCACGTTGGCCATTAACCACGGTGGAGTAAACACACTCTGTTAGAGAGTCTTGGTCAAATAGAAAAAAGGTCTGTCCGGGCAAATTACAGGGAGAGCTTTCAATAACAACAACAACAATTATACAAATCACATTTAGAATTTATTATTGTTATTTTTGTTGTTGTTGTAATCGCTAGCATTACATTAGAAATTTGTTCCATTTTTAATGGCGTTTATTAGTTGAGCCTGTTGCGTGATATGTTTGCTTGCATCAGTAGGATATTTTTCAAATTTAAACAAATTTGTAGTTGTTGTTGTTGCTGTTAGTTTTATTGCCTATTATTAACAAAAGAAAAGAAAACAAAAACAACAACAATAATAACATAAATAAACATTGGAGGAGAAAATAAATGGAAATAAAAAAAATCACTCTATGTGTGGTGACCTGATTGCCACAAGTAGCCACAGGCCCATCATAGCAATACCAAGCGAGCATGGATCAATCGATAGAGGCAACAACAGTTACAGTGCAAAATAAATACACGAACAGAAATTATTGAACAACAACGACAATGATGATGATGATGATGATGATGACGTCTCAGCCACAATTGTGTCACACAATTTGCAGTGAATAAATCAGCACAGCCTGAGCACGTCTGGAGGATTAACAAGCAATTCTTTTTACGATTCGTCAAAAATGGGCATGAGAAATCATACAGAATAGTGTTGGTCTATGGTTGATTGCTGGCATCTTTATAAATTGTGTGGCTTTCATTTGGGGATTTTCTATTAATTGGCGGTAAACTATACAATAAAAAAATGATCGATAAAAATAATCGAAGGCAAACTATTATTATTCACTTGTAATTTCCATTTCTTTAATGAAAACCTAAAAATTGTAAGGAGCCAAAGGGCTACAGATGTCTCACTTGGCTTAATAGATCACAAAAAGAATTGTGTTGCAACCATGCAGGAATATTTTGGAGGGGTTTTTCCAACGTTTCTCGACCGAGCCAGAAACATGAATTCGCTTGTCATACCAAACCATGACCAAAGCGCAGTGGATTTTTCTGAATAGATCGGCGCCAGAGAATGTCAATGTGATTTTATCTGCTAATAAAGTCATGGCAATGTTCTTTAACAAGCATGTGGCTTAATTCACTTTGACTACCTTCGAAAAAGTGAAACAATTACTAGCGAATGTTACGACCGGCCATTTTCGTACTGAATTTGAAGAACTTTAATTGAAACGTTTGTCTCACTCGGTGAAGTCGCCGTGGTCTAGTAGGTAGTGTGTTGGCTTATTAGACGAGGGGCCCGAGTGAGAGTAAAAATTGCAATGAAAAGCTTCTCAAAAAATCTGTCGTTCGGAATCGACTTTAAACTGTAGGTCCCGCCACTCATGTATAAAATTAACGCACACAACTTGAGTGGTGTTGAGAAGCTAGGCCGTAATCCTGACTGAAGGGTTGTAATGGCCAATTATGTATGTTATGTATGTCTCACTCGGTGCGTACGTTAGCAAACAAAATTGGGACTCGAATAATCCAAAAATAATTGTAGAAAATTCAGTTCTTTAGGGAAAATTACTGTTTGGTGCTTATACAACCTAGCTTCTCACACCACTTATGTTGTGTGTCTTAATTTTATTCTTGAGTGGCGGGACCTACAGTTTAAAGTCAACTCCAAACGACAGATTTTTTAAGAAATTTTTCATAGCAATTTTCTATTTACTCGCAGAGTTTTTACCAGAAATCAGCTGAAAGGAAGTTGCCGAAGAAAGATTTTTTTCATACTTCGTTTTTGTTGAAGATGTTTGACCTGGGGCTTGAATAGAAGCCTCACGTCGAACTAGCCAACACACTACCTGCTAGACTACAGCGACTTCAGCGCTTTACATGAAACTTATTTCTCACTCGGTACGCTAGCAAGCAAAATTGTGACTCCGGTAACCCAAAAATAATTGTTAAACATTCAGTACTTTAGGGAAAAATTACTGTTTGACGCTTAGTATAGTTTGGAGTAATCGTTACCATCAATTCAGACAGCAATGGCCCTAGGATAACTGAAAAGTTTTCGGACTGTAACTGAAGATGGTCAATCGGACATTATTTGGTTTCAACCAGAGATGAGCAATGAGTAGAATCGAATCATACTCATAACTTCTAATACTTATACGCATTCATACTTATTTTAATATCATGGAACCTCTCTACTCATATTCAAAGTTTGAAGCGTACTCATCATACTTAACTACATGTATGATGTTGTTGATTTCGACTCTCCATAACTCAACATATACGTACACGCAGCACAAAATAAGTATGAATCGCATACGAATACTTAGTAGAAGGTTGTGCGTTATTTGCTCTGCTTGCTGCTCTGTATTTTGCTTTTGCTTATGTGTCTTTTTCTTTTGTTGTAAACACAACAACAACTAAGACTGTAAATGACTGAAATGAGTCACCCGAATCATTTGTAAGTATTGTTACGTTTTTACCTTTTTAAAAACGTTTAAAATATGAGTTCGTTGATAGCAAACAAAATAAAAATAAATATGTATTTAGTTTCAATTAAACTCTTTATTGTTCGTACTACTTTTGTGTGTCACCGTTTACAACTTGACGAATACAGCAATAATTGCTTGTAATTTATTCTTCTTTGTTTATAACGCAAATCTTTTCAACGGCGATCTTCAAACCACGACTGTTTTCTTCACACGCAACACGTCTTCACACAAAACTGAGTGAATTCTTATTAGCCGTTGCCTGCTTTGTCTTGCCTTTTTATAGGCTCGCGTAAACAGTCTGATGAAGGTTCTTGAAGTAGAATGTTCGCCTTCTCGAGATCTCTATCGCGACTTCATTGTTGTTTGCGCATTTTGTTCACATTGCTTATTTCTGCTTTCTCGCTTACTTGTCTATCCCCTTTTCTTTCATACTGATGTTGTTGGTTTACTTGTTACAAGTTCGCTGTATTTGTTTGTGTAGCTTTTACTCATTTAAATGTTAAACGATGTACACCGTTTCCATTTTCGTAACAGAATTATAAGTATTTTTCTAAAGTTATGAATCTAAATGAGTAGGCTTATGAATCAAATATATTTCGAATGGTATGAGTTGGATGTGAACGTTGTACGCATACTCATTGCAACTTGTACTTATAAATAAACGTTGTAGTGAGTATGAATGAATCAGAGTACATAGTTAAATTTCAATATTGTTGACTCAATTATATTCAAAATTTCCTGAGTGCTTATGAGTAAACAAAAAACGATTCTTTGCTGATCTCTAGACAGAAGAATCGCCTCCAGTGAAGCCTTGTTATGCTGTAAACAAAATCTTAATACAACATTATAGCTGATCTCTTCTACAATCATTCCATCTATCCTTTCGCACAACTAATGAGAACTTTCTCTTTCATTTGTTTGCATAGAAACATATTTTCTTTTTCCTTTTTTTTTGTTGCTTTATTTGGTTTATTGAGTGCCGAAGACTCCAATCAATAAAACTACAAACAGTATTAAATGCCAAGTACTTGTTCAATAACACAACGCTGTTCCAAACGAAAAACATTCAAAAGGGTGGAGACAAACAGAGAGAGAGAGAGAGAGAGGATGGAATGGATAAATAAATTATTATTAAAGCTTGTCACAAGTTCATCCTTTGACATGCAGAAATATTCGTAATGAAATGAAAAAAAAACACCAAAGAAATTAAAGGAGAAGAAAACAAACAAATGAAAGAAAGAAACAGAATTAAAGTGGAATAATTTACATGGAGGCTATTAACCAAATACTTAAATTATAATAAAACAGAATAACCTTTATGTGGTAGAATAGAGGGGAGGAGAAGCAGAGCAAAATGAAAAATAAATATTTAATGATGTGTTGCCCGGTATTGGTTGGGATTGTTTGTTGTAACCATGAACTGGAGGCTGGCATAGCGCTTTACTCGTATTGTAATTAATTTTAATTTTTTCCCCTCTTGTTTTTCTTTTCATTTCAATTTTATCGCTTTTTTAATTTCTGTTCAGTTTTCCTTTTTTCTTTTTTATTAAAATAGTAAAGCGGTTTAAATTTTAATGCCGCATAAAATTAAATAAAAAAAAAACAGCCAACCAACCAACCAACCAACCATTCGACCAAATAAAGAAATTTTTAATTTGATTAATGGAATAATTTTTCATGCTAATAAAACGAACAGTAGCTGAAAAAAAGATAAAGTAGAGGAAAAACTGCTTGACAAGACATTAATGGAAAATAAAAGAGAATAAAAATAGCAAGTCAACTTGTGTAATGAAGATATGGCAGCAGCTAATCATAATCAAAAGAAAATTAAATATTATTTCATAACAATGTCCACCAGAAACTAAACGAATAGAAAAATATTTCTTGGAAAGTAAATAAATTCAATAAAAAATTCAATTCAAGACACCCAATGACCTTGGTCTGTCGCTAGTCCTATTTATATCTGGAGATTGAATATATAAGTTCTTGAGAAAGTTCGCTCGCTACCATCATAATTAATTGCATCACTCAACACTTCAAAGATAAGTACAAGTCCTTGTATGCACTCAGATATTTTCCTCTGTTAAGGCTTAATACCTCCTAGAATCTATGTTTTCTGATAATTCATCCTCGTCATCACAGAAACTATCATCCATTTATCTAATAAAATTAAATTTAGCCTGGGCAGAATAATCAAATATTTTCTCTATTATAGAGTATGCCCTCTGAAATATTTCTTCTTACTGTTCAAAAAGGTTCTGAGGCTATCAGTGGCGTAGTAGCTTATTTCTTACTATGCTAATCGGCTTACTTATTTGACTTAATACGTTATTACAACTATTTAGTTAGGATTACAACCTAGCTGCACACGCCACCCATGTAATGGGTATTAATTTTATTTTTGATTATTTTCCTCTGTTGCCGAGTAAACCGTCTCAAATATTTTTTCCCACTATTCAGAATAATTCTGAGCTTATCAATGGCGTAGAAGCTTACTTCTTACCGTGCTAATCGGCTTACTTACTTGACTTAGTTCGTTATTGTAGCCATTTAGTCAGGATCACAACCTATCTGGACACACACCACTCTGGTTATGTGCCTTCATTTAAACCATGATTGGCGGGAGCTACGATTTACAGTCAACTAAAAACCGCAGATTGTTGACAAAATCTCTCAGAGTTTTTGTAAGTAGACTGCTGAGAGGAAAAATATTTTTTTTTTTTGATTTCGTTTTGTTTCAGATAACTGAGCTGGGATTTGAACCACGGATTGAACCTAATAAGCCAACACACTATCTACTAGACTTCTGCAAAGTTAGTATAGTGAATTCAAACATAACATTGCATCCAGTAAAGGGGGACTCTATTTCCCCCATCCTAGCTTAGCTTAGCTGGCATCGGCAATAGCATACTATAGTCGAGTTAATCTTATCTGACGTCCGACTTAAGTGTTAGGACCGCAGGCTGATATTACTAAGTCTCGTTCTTTGTACTTCCCATTTAAGTTGAATTGAGCACAATGACATGGTACTCCCTTCCGTGTATTTTCTCATGGTTTTCGATTATTCCACTCTCAGACCGAACACCTTCACTGTTGTCCCATCATCTGTTCTCGAGTCATTCATATGCCATAGAACAGTATTTTAATTACTAGAGTCTGTAGCCTCCAAATTGCTTCACTTAATTTATTATTAATTAGTTTCCCAAAATCACAGAATTCACAGATTCTTGTCCAGGAATAGTTAAGAAGCGAGCTATGAGCCATACGATTTGTAAGGTAGTGAAGGCCACTGACGAATCTCGTTGTAGACATTATCTCTATAGTCTGCATAGTTCTTGTCTTCACTATCATACCTAACAGGTTTTCCTTTCTTTCCTTTTTCTTTTTACTTTTAACTGAAAAAGTAAGTTAATGGAGTAGGAAAACAGGAAGTAATGTGCTACAAATTAGGATGGAAGAAGTCCTGACAACATTTGAAGAAGATGGTTTCAGTTCTTGATTAATGAAATCCAAAAAAACGCAATGACCTGTAAGCATGTCCACTGTGATAGAGATGACGTTACGATCAAGTCCGCGAAACTGGCAATCGAGGGCCAAGTAAGCCTAGCGGTAGAGCAGGACTCCTCATTGACTCATAATTGGTTAGCATGTCGAAAGAATTACCGCGCGATGGCCAACTTATCCGAGGTAAGTATCACACCCAAATCGATTGAATACGATTCTGGAAGTAATGCAACAGCCCTGGAGAGCTCGTTGGCTCAGGAGTTTCCAGGTATATTACTGTGCCCGGAGATCCAGATAAGTGTGCCACTGAAGAGCCCAGAAAGAACGCCGAGACAGCGGCGACATTCCCTGACGATCCTGGAGTTGTTCACAACGTTCGACAGAGATCTTGTGGCAGCCTGACTATCAGAGAAGATCGAGATGCGGCTGAAAGGAACACCGTTGTCGAGGATCCATTGAGCAGCCCGGTAGATGACCATTACTTCCGCCTGCAACACGCTACCGCCTCCTACGGCGTAAATATAAGACTTTATTCCTGCCAAACAGCATGAGAACTGTCAACAGTTAGATTTGAAAAAAGAAATGAAATTTGAAAATAAGCGTGAACAATTTATTGATGTTTTGAGACCGAGAACCAAAAAGAAAAGTGATTCAAATGAATATAAATACAACCTCAACCTTTTTTTGCCAACTGACCTTTCTTAACACAAAGTTCAAATGCCATGACAAAGCCAATATTCCCGTATATAATATTCTTGTTTGAATTAAAACATACGAGAGTATGAGTATATGAGTGTGTCTGCATTTGTCCTCAAATATTCATAAATATTTGATAGTCATTTAGAAGCGACCTGTTTATAGGTTAACCTGTACCAGAAAGTGAAAGATACAAAACAAGTTGTGGTGAGCGTGTCATACATACTTTATTATATATCTTTTAAACGTTTTCGATGTGTTTTTTTGTGTGGTGTGTTGTTCTGTATTTAATTTATTCATGTGACAAATTTCTTTGCTTTAAAAATTCATTTTTTATGGCATTTTTTGTCTTTACTACTATTATTGTAAACACCAACAGCCAACAATAGAATAATAGAATAGATGTAATAAAGAGAGATGGAGATAGAGGGAGAAAAAAAAAGAGAACAAAACATTGGAATTAACTGTTAAGAATTATGCAAATGAGCAGCAGCAGCAGCACATACCGAAAATATATTTTATTAGAGCATACCATAGGTTAATACACACATACACACTCAGTTATAGATGCCAAATTGGTCATTTGTAAAGTGTGTGCGTGTATGTGTTATTTACGATCTCAAACTGGTAAAGGTGTTGCCGTATAACACTTATTCTATACAAATTTGCGTTTATTTAGTACGACTGAAGAGTTCCTCAAAAATCGACTTCACACAACATAAGTGATGTGAGAAACTAAGTTGTAATCCTGACTGAAGGGTTGTAATGACCAATTATGTATGTACATATGTATGTATCAGAGATCAGCAATGAATCATTTTTTCGCTACTCATAAGCACTCATGAACTTTTGAATATAAGCAAGTCAACAATATTGAAATTTAACTCGTCTGATTCATTCATACTCACTACAACGTTGATTTATATGTACAGGTTGCAATGAGTATGCGTACAATGTTCACATCCAACTCATACCATTTGAAATATGTTTGATTCATAAGCCTACTCATTTAGATTTATAGCTTTAGGAAAATTCTTCTTATAACACTTATAAATGATGAGTCGTGTGACTCATTTCAGTCATTTACAATCTTAGTTATTGTTAGGCATTTACAAAAAATGAAAAAAAGACACATAAGCAAAAAAAGACAGAACAGCAAGCTGAGCAAATACCACAACCTTCTAGTAAGTATTTTAGTGTTCGTATGCCACTCATGCTTATTTTGTGCTGCGTGAATATGTCGAGTTGTGGAGAGTCGAAATCAATAACATCATACGTGTTGTTAAGTATGAATATGATGAGTACTTCAAAATTTTAATATGAGTAGAGGTTCCATGATATTAAAATAAGTATGAATGCGTATACATACATACATAATTGGCCATTACAACCCTTCAGTCAGGATTACGGCCTAGCTTCTCAACACCACTCATATTGTGTGCGTTAATTTTATACATGAATGGCGGGACCTACAGTTTAAAGTCGACACCGAACGACAGATTTTTCGAGAAGCTTTTCATGACAATTTTTTTACTCTCAGAGTTTTTGCCAGAAATCTGCTGAGAGGAAGTCGCCGAAGAAATATTTTCATAATTTCGTTTTGATGTCAGACCTGGGATTCGAACTCGGGCCTTTCGTCTAATAAGCCAACACACTACCTACTAGACCACGGCGACCTGAATGCGTATAAGTGTCAGCAATTATGAGTACTCATTGCTGACCTCTGGTATATATGTATGTATGATACAGTAGACTAATCAACTTTCTATTTTGAATAATGTATACGGGCAATGAAAAGCTTCTCAAAAAACTGTCGTTCGAAGTTGACTTTAAACACTGTAGATAGGTATGTATAAAATTAACACACACAATATGAGTGGTGTTGAGAAGCTAGGTCGTAATCCTGACTGAAGGGTTGTAATGGCCAATTGTGTATGTATGTATGTATACGGTTACTAAAATCATAAAATTGAAGCGTAATGTTCCTTAAATTAATTCGTATATTGAAACAAAATTGTCTATCCTTAGCACTGTTTGAATGCTCGTAAATATAAAAATGATTTAAAATACAAGAAATTAAATTGTTCACCAATATGAATGGGAAACAACAAGTTGTTTAATGCTGTATGATATCAGAAAAAATTTGTTTAAAAATTCTTACATTTTCATCGTGAGTGCATTAGCTACGCTGGCAACACTGTCAGTGGATGACAAAAGAAAAATATTCTGTCTTCGACAATTTTTTCTTTTTTCGTTTGTGGTTTTGTTTGGTTGATGTTTTCTTTTAGAAATTTTACAACGTCTATAAAATAAAAGCAGTTCACAGTAACAGTTTAAACTTTCATGAATGCCACACACATGTCACCATCAACAACATTATCAACAGCAAGAGCCAGCAGCATACTTACATATGTATGTACATACATATGTATCAGTAAACAACATAATCATATGGAAATAGAAATAAAGAAATCAAATAAATGGCATTACAAATAGTTTTGTTTCTTAGTCAATAAAATAAAAACAAATTTGGAAAATAAAATAAAACCTACAGCCACTAAATGCCAATAAAAAAAAAATTTGGAAAACAAAATAAAACCTACAGCTACTAAATAGCATGGATTTTATGGCCGGGTAAATTTAAAAATTTCATTAACGGTTTCGATTGATTGCCAAACAAAGAACAGATAGCCAAGTATTCAAGTCAAATCATATTAAAAACAAATCGTATTGTTTATCGATCATATTGTTTAAATCTAAAGAATTGACCCAATTTTTAAGCGTTAACCAATATCTAGGTGGCCATGCTTAAAAAAAGGCATAAAATTAAGATGAAACAACTCGTACGCTTTCAGTTGTTAACATATCTTCAGTAAAACAACAACTTATCTATACATGATCATTAACACTCCTCACGCCCATTAAAATGTTAATCAAACGTCAAGTTTTAAATTTCAGTTTAATAATCGGTTTGTTGGGAACATTAACAACTCATTTTGCCAATGGTATGTCGTGCAATAAATTAAAAATTATGTTTGTTTTTTTCTTAAATAAATAAACGATTAAAATTGTATCTTCTTTTTCGAAAATTACAGCCAGATTTCTACCTCAAACACAACCAAACAACCAAAAATTTAAGTTTTCAAGATCCAAAAGAAACACACCCAGTTTGGGTGCAAATGGTCCAGAACTGTATACATTACCGCGGCCCATTCAATCTATTTTCAATACACCTGTGAAATCACATCCTCTAGCTACACCTACAACAACAACACCACCACCACCATCCACAACTAAACCAACTACTGCCACAATACAAGCAAAACTTCCTTTTATGAATGATGTGGAGTACGATTTACGATTGCGGCAACTAATGGAAGAATTGGTTTTGGGAGGACAAACCGATGAAACCATGACACCACAAATCAATCTGCAACCTCAACAAGCAACACAAACTAAGTTAGGAAACAAAGTTAACTTGACAAAAAACAACACCAACCTGCCTAGCTTTACAACCACCAACAAAAATCCACCAAATCAACAGAACAACTCATCATCATCATCATCGTCATTATCATCATCATCCTCATCACTTACAAATTCTGTGCTTGATTATGTCCTGTTGGAGTTTATAACGAAAAATCAACACAATCTAACGCAATTTTCTTTCGGCAACTCCAACTCCTCCTCTAAGCTGTCGCTGAATAATGTCCAAACGATACGACAACAATTGGAATTTTTGCAAAAAAATGCCGAGAAATTCAAGAAATTTCAACAGGTGCAAGAAAGAGGCAAAAATTCCACAACACCAGCTGGCCTGGATAGTTTCTGGCAAATGGTAGAAATTCAAGAAAATTCCTTAAATGCCACAACAAATAAGCTGCTACAGATGGCTTTAGTTACAAATGTTACAGCGTCACAAGAGATAAAACCAAAAATCAAGACTAAGTTGGAAGATAATTCAAAGATTTCCCAATTAAATAGTGTGGCTGGCACGATTTCAAATGAAAGTGTAATAGAAGTCAACAACATTACGCAGAACAACTACTCAGCACCCATCAGTTTGGCAGAATTCTTACAGAAATTGAATGCAAATGATACAAAACAGGCGGCAACAGATGGAAACAGTAGCATGAACTCAAAGCAAACTCAGAAGGTGAGACAAAATCAAGCAGAGCTTGGCTTGAATGATTTAAGCTACATCAAGTCTAATACAGAACGTTTTGAGGAGCAACAAATACAAGAGGCTTCATTTGATTTAAACACTAGCATTAGTCCAAAGGAAAACCAAACAGAGCTTGGCTTGAATGCATCCAACTACGTCAAGTCAAATAAAGAACGGTTTGAAGAGCCGCAAATAGAAGAGGCTTTATTTGATGGAAACACTAGCATGAACGCCAAAGAAAGTCAGAAGTTGAGACAAACTCAAACAGAGCTTGGCTTGATTGATTTAAGCCACACTAAGACAATTGAGCTTGGCTTGAGTAATAAAACCAACACCAAGCCAATTGATGGATACACAAGCATGAACGCAAAAGAAAGTGAAAAGTTGCGGCAAAATCAAACAAAGCTTGACTTGAACGATTCCAGCTACACTAAGTCAAATATAGAATGTTTTGAAATAGAAGAGGCTGCTGTTGCATTGAAAAGCCTTACAAAGGAACACAAAAATTATATGCAATCGGATGAAATTAAAATGAATCCTTCAGATGACTTAAAGGCTTTGGACAATTCAATTCAAAACCAATCTGGTAAGTACGACTTTTAACATTTAAAAAAAAGCATTATTTGTTGAGAGTTCTTCAAACGACGTGTTCCTCTTTGGGTTTTCAAATTATTTTTCTTTAAAATCAGGTTACTTAAGAGATGAGGGTGCTCAAAACCCTGCTGACAATTTGATAACATTTCAACCCAGTGCCTCAACTTTAAATGCTGAAGAGGTGTTAACAAAAACTATCACCAATTGGGACTTACTACAGGCTGAGGCTTTAGTGACAACTGAACTGCCAAATTTGAATTATATAACTACTGCAGCAGATGTACACGATGTCAGAAACAACAACTCAAATAGTGATCAAAATACTTTTAAGGAATCACTAGATAATGCTGTTTACGAATACCTCCTAACTAATAAAAGTGTGGGCTTAAACCAGATACCTGTTCAAGACACTTCTGGGCCATCCATTGTCTTGCAAACAATACAAACAAATATTTATTCAAATCATCCTCAAGGAGTATTATCAAGCATCACAGTTGAAGATTCAATTGATCAAACTACTTCTCTGCCTTCTACAATAAAGCCCGTTCAAGAAACCGTAGAGTTTACTGATTCCCATACAGATCTGTTTATGCATGTTATTGCACCTCAAGTAGTAAGTGAAGTGTTTGTGGACGCTACTACAAGTCAACCATCAAATCCAATAGAAGAGTTTAAGCAAAAGGAAATAAGAGGGACAACTGAATACTTGCCAAAGGAAAGTTCAACAGAAAATGTTTACCCATACATCAACGCTAGTGCTTTGAATTTGAACGACACCTCCATCAATTTATTTTCAAAATCAGCGCATCTAACTGAGGCTATAGAAGCCGAGGAGTTTGACAGTGAATCAACTACAAATTCAAATGCATATCAAACTACCACATCGCCATCTAAGGCAGAGGCCATCGAAGTATTTGATGAGCTGGCAGGCTCTTATACCAAATCATTTCTGGATGTCACCACAAGTCAACCATCAATTCCAATAGAAGAGCTTGAAACCTCAACACACAATGAATATGAAGAAAACGAAATAATATTGACAACTGTATACCCGCCAAAGGAAAATGTTTCAAATTTGAGCAACCACTCTATTAAATCTCCTACAAAATCGACTTATCTACCCGAGTCTATAGCAGCCGAGGAGTTTGATATTCAATCATCAAAAAATCTTAATGAACCTCAAGCTACAACTTTTCCATCAGAGCTCAAGACTATCCAACTAACTGAAATAGTTGGAGATTTCTATGCCAATTCGTTAATGGATACTGTTACAAGTCAACCACTCGCTTCCATAGAAGAGCTTGAAAGCTCAACAAAAAATGATTTTGAACACAAGGAATTGCAATTCACAACTGAATATCCTCGCAAAGACAGTTTCTTAGAGGACGTGTTTGAAACAACTGCTAAACTGGAATCAAACAACAGCTTAAACAAGACGTTCATAGAAGCACCTCATCTAACAGATACTAGTGAAGCTGAGGAAACAACAGCAGATCCTAATGCATCTCAAACTACCGCCTTGCCTTCGGAGGCAGAAAATGTGCAAGAAAATGTTGAAAACCATGTGTTTGAAGGCAATGGATTTTCAACAGAAAAGGCAGTTCAGCCGCATTCAAATATGACATTCGATTTGGATTTGAATGAAATAAAAGAAACGACAACTACTAGTACAACAGATTTGTTTGACTCAACGGAATTGTCATCAGAAAACGTAGTTGAAACGCAATCAGTTATGCCCTCCGCAACAACGGAATTTTGGACAAGCGATACGACAGAAATAATTGAAAATTCATTTGAAACATTTACTGAAGCACCCGCTCAAAATGGTTCTGATCATATCACAAACACCGAAACTGAGTTAACAATTGGAAATCAACACATGAACTTAATTCAAGACATCACACCCTATCATGCAGCATCAAAATCAAACATTACATCATACCATCTGTTGGACAAAAATGTTAATTTTGAAAATATTAACACACAAGAAAGTTTCAATAAAAATATAAATATTGCAGGCAAGATCTTTTCAGAAGTTGCCACCACATTCTCATTAACTGCAGCAGAACCTTCACCAGCAAATCTTGAAGAAATTTATTCCACAGCTCATGCATTATTACTGGCAACATCTAAAGAAAATTCCCCTCCTGTGGATACACTCAGTCTGACTGCTGAAAATATTGGTACATCCGACAATGATGTGCTTTCATTAAAAAATAATGAGGGAGAAATCACAACTGATGGCAGTAACGTAGAAGAAATCAACGCTAATATAACAGAATATATCACTACGGGCACTAACACCGAAAAAGAGAGTACCACAGGCGCTTCTGTCACAGAAGAAATCACTTCTACCACTGTTATCACTGATCAAAATCCTCAAAACTCTGCTGATGATACTATCGAAGAAGAAAGCTCTAATAACCTTAGCTTCATAGAAGAATTCACTACTAATGCCGGTATCACAGAAGAAATCAGTGCTGACTCCGCTATCACAGAAGAAATCATTCCAGCCATTACAGTCGCAACTGAAAGTATTCCTGATACTACCAGCACTTCGGGCACAGAAGAAAGCACTATTGATTTCACTAACACCGGAGAAATCACTACTGACTACACTATCACTGAAGAAATCACTTCTATCACTGCTATCGCAGATGAAAACTCTCGAAACTCTGCTATCATAGAGAAAATCACTGCTGATGATACTATCAAAGAAGAAAGCTCTAAGAACGTTAGCATCAGTGAAGAATTCACTACTAATGCCGGTATCACACAAGAAATCAGTGCTGACTCCGCTATCACAGAAGAAATCACTCCAGCCATTACAGTCGCAACTGAAAGTATTCCTGATACTACCAGCACTTCTGTCACAGAAGAAAGCACTATTGATTCCACTAACACCGGAGAAATCACTACTGACTACACTTTCACTGAAGAAATCATTTCTATCAATGCTATTGCAGACGGAAACTCTCGAAACTCTGCTATCATAGAGGAAATCACTGCTGATGATACTATCAAAGAAGAAAGCTCTAAGAACGTTAGCATCAGTGAAGAATTCACTACTAATGCCGGTATCACACAAGAAATCAGTGCTGACTCCGCTATCACAGAAGAAATCACTCCAGCCATTACAGTCGCAACTGAAAGTATTCCTGATACTACCAGCACTTCTGTCACAGAAGAAAGCACTATTGATTCCACTAACACCGGAGAAATCACTACTGACTACACTTTCACTGAAGAAATCACTTCTATCAATGCTATTGCAGACGGAAACTCTCGAAACTCTGCTATCATAGAGGAAATCACTGCTGATGATACTATCAAAGAAGAAAGCTCTAAGAACGTTAGCATCAGTGAAGAATTCACTACTAATGCCGGTATCACACAAGAAATCAGTGCTGACTCCGCTATCACAGAAGAAATCACTCCAGCCATTACAGTCGAACCTGAAAGTATTCTTGATACTACCAGCACTTCTGTCACAGAAAAAAGCACTATTGCTTCCACTAACACCGGAGAAATCACTACTGACAATACGATCACAGAAGAAATCAGCACTGACGCTGCTACTACAGAAGAAATCAATCCTGACACTACAATCGCAATTGAAAGTACTCCTGCCTTTGCTAGCGCAGCAGAAGTCAGTGCAGACGATTCTATCACCGAAGGAAGCATTACATATTCCACCACCACCGAAGATACATCTACTGACTACACTACCACAGACGAAATCCCTTCTACCACTGCTATTACAGATGAAAGCACTCGTGACTCTACTATTACAGAAGAAATTACGACTAGTACTGAAGAAATCTCTCCTATCAATACGATCACAGAAGAATTCAGTAATTACGCTGCTACTACAGACACTACAATCACATTTGGAAGAACTTCTGGTTATGCTATCACAGGAGAAGTCACTACAGACGATTCTATCAGTGAAAAAAGCCCTATTGATTCTAATATCACCGGAGAAATCACAACTGACGACACTATTACAGAAGATATCACTTCTACTACAGACGAAAACATTCACGAGTCTACTACCACAGCAGAAATCACTGCAGACAATTCTACAGAGGAAAGCACTAATGACGTTAGCTTTAGAGAAGAATTCAGAAACAACACCAGTATCACAGAAGAAACCACTCCCGATTCCGCTACCGTAGACGAAATACCTAGTGGTCTCTCTATCACAGCAGAAATCACTACGGATCTCTGTGTTACAGAAGAGAATAATTGGAACGATGCTATCACAGAAAAATTTACGATTGACAGTACTAGCACTGAAAAAATCTTTTCTGACAATAATATCACAGAAGAAATCCCTACTGGGCTTCCCATCACAGAAGAAAACTATACTGACAATGCTATTACAGAAGAAATTACTACCGATGGTGCTAACACTAAAGAAGTCTCTCCTGACAATAATATTACAGAAGAAATACCTACTGGCCTCGCTATCATAGCAGAAACCCCAGCTGATTCAAACATTACAGAAGACAACAAAAGTGACGAGACTATCACAGAAGAAATTACGGCTGGCCGTACAAGCACTGAAGAAATCTCTTCTGACAATACCATCACATCAGAAACCACTACTGATGTCAGCATTACAGAATCCAACACTTCTGAGGATACTGTCACAGAAAATATCACTGAGCCCACAACCACTAAAAGCATTGAAGATATTAACATCGAAATAAATACAAAATTAATACGAGATTATAACGACTCATCATCATCAAATCCTAATACACCGGCTCAAGATAACTCTGTTGACACTGCATTTACAACTGAAAGGCTCGAAAGTATTGAAGCCGATACCAGCACAATTGAACCAAACAGTTTGAAGACTACAGGACCTACTTTATCAAGCCTAAACTTACGAATTGTAACAAATTCCATCAAAGATATCAATGAGAATTTCAATTTATTTCCTCCAAGTTATACAATTGAAAATGGAGGCTCCCAGATAGAAAACGACAACAATTTCAGTAACCCTCCAGAGGCTGAAGTATCTAGCTTTGGCACCGGAAGTTCGACGAGTACGAACGAGTACGAAAATGGAAATCAAAAAGTTAAGGAAAACGTTGAGTTTAACTTAACGAAAGTGGAAGATTATTCACCTAAAAATTCCCATGGGAATACATTTTCAAGCATCGAACCTGCGGTTGAAATTCCCAGCAACCAAAGTGAAAGACCTAACCTCAATCATACAGCTGATAAGAAAGAGGCACCAGGTGCAGTCAACAATTCCGAACAAATTCTATATTTTGAGAAAAGCTCTATTAGACCCTCTACTTTAAAGGGTAGCAATACAGAAAACAAAATTCCTTTATCACAGGATGAGAGAACCCAACCCGAGACACCTAAGGAAAGTGAAGCACATGATGACATAAGAACGGTTACCGAAATCGTTTGGCTTACCCAATCCACTTCCATTAAGAAACCTGCAATAATTATCGATAATGTACCGTATGCTTCCAGCATTAACAGGCCACTTTCTAAACTTTCCAAAGATCCTGCCAAGCCGGCAAAACCTTTGAACATTTTAAAACCTGCAGACAACGCAGATAATCTGAGTGAATTAATTGCAATAATTGGCAACTCTTTGCATAAATCTCAGGCAACAATTGCTGAAGATGTGACAACTAAGAATCAACATAAAACGGAGAATAATGACAAGAATTACAAGCTAAAAATCATTGGGGAAGAGGTGACAGCAACGGTCAATTGTCATACAACAACGATGGCGTTTACAGTAACTGACGAGGAAATACAAACACAAGACGATGATGAAAGCTTAACAGCAGGGAATGACAATAGTTGGAGTGCAGTTGGAGAAGAAAATGTTCAAAAGTGGCCAGCATTTATAAACAATCAACTGAATGATGACAGTTTAACTAAATCCGGTAATGTTATCATGTACCAGAATACGAATGATAAACATGCTGCTGCTGCTACTGGAGATGTGGCACACGATGACGACGATGATGAAGGTAATGCAGCAACCAGAAAAACTAATAATGAAAGGGTAACAGATGAGTTGAATGTAAATGAAGAAAATAAAGAAAATATCAAGACTGGTGATAATATTGGAACTGTTGAGATGGATAAAAATGATGCTGGTTCGACAATACAGGAGAATAAGGATTGGCAAGCAACACAAATTGAGGGAGAAATAAATGAAATGTCAACAACAATTGAAAATAAATGGACTGACATATCAAAGCACAAATCAAATGCTATCACAGAATCATCATCGTCAACAACAGCAACTCCAATATTATATAAGAAACTTGAAATGCTTAATAAAAATGCTAAAACGAATGAAGGAAATTCAAATTCAAATGAAGATGAAGATGAACAAATACATGAAGATGCAGAAGGATTTAACAGTGACAGAAATAATCAATCCTTTCCGGACATGACACTTCATCATCATCCACAGCAACATTTAATACCAAACTTATATCCTAAACCAACACTGGACAAAACTTTCGTGTTATCCGACCAAACGAAAGAGGAAATTACAGCGACAAATTGGTGGCATTCCTTACCATACACGGAAATTAGAAAATTTTTAAATTCCATTTTTGATAGAGTTGCTGGCACCACTGCTGCTGATGAAACCCTCAATGGTAATACAGCCACAGCAAAACCCATAGCGCCCGGATCAATCACCAATAACGACAACGTCAGCAACAACGACAGCAACAAATTGAAAACCATAAAAGGACGGAAATCAAAAAGGGAACAGTGGCCAACATGGATATTGAATAACATTTGGTCAACACTATTATGAGATAACAAACGGGATACACCAACCGATAATATGGGTGTTAAAGAAAAATCCCATTGGTGCATACAAGGCAAGGCAAGGCAAGAGAGAGAAGGTGATAGCAATGTGTACATAAAATTCAATATTTTCGTTTTATAGTTCTTGTTGTTATTTCTGCAACAATATCTAGCGTAAATGGTTTACATTACACAACACAAAGTATTATTTTAGTTTTAAGAGAGCTCAACATAAATGTAAAAGAAATTATTAAAATTTTACAAAAACAAAAATAAAAAACATTTTTCAAATTTCTTTAAATAAGGAGTGAGCAGGAAAAAATTCTAGCCCATAAATGAATTTTTTTCAATAAGGAGTGAGAACGAAAAAATTATTAGAAGAAATTTATTAGAAAATTATTGGAAGTTTACAAAATCAAACACGAATTTCTTTCAATAAGGAGTGAGCATGAAAAAATTTCAGCCGATAAAATTATTAAAATTTTACAAAACCAAAAATAAATTTCTTTCAATAAGGAGTGAGCATGAAAAAATTTCAGCCGATAAAATTATTAAAATTTTACAAAACCAAAAATGAGTTTCTTTCAATAAGGAGTGAGCACAGCATACGCTGGCGTTTATAAAAAAAATCTTTTCTTCCCATAAGAAGCATCAAATTTCAGCAATTGAGCCTTGTTTCCATCCATTGCCTGCTTGTAACTACAGCTTATTCAACGAATTATTTGTCTTGGATGCCTTCCCATTTCTTCTAGTCAATTGCAGTCGCAATTGTGACGCACATTCCTTGTGTGTAGCGAACAATTTCCACTTCAGAATACATATCTCGATTGCAATTGTGGCTAGCCCGTTTTGTGCCTAAAGTTGTGTTGTGTTAGAGCAAAAAATCCCCTGGATTTGTTTTAGTTGTTGGTTAACAATGTCGCCGTAGGTAGTAACAGAAAAAATAGCAAAGCTAATGATAGAATACAAGAACAATACTACATAGAAATATTGTAACGTTGCCAGATGTAAAATAATAAAGTATGAATAGGCTAAGGGCAATGTTGCTATTCAATCGTGAAACATAAATTAGATGTTTCAAGTACAATTTAAACAAAAATTTGTACTTGTATTAACCAAGCCATGTGCATAGACAAACTATTCTCTTCAAGGATCAAGCATTTCTAAACGAATAACTTAATTGCGTAGAGACTTTATGTCCATCTAAACGACGATGCGGTTTTGTATGATTTTTTTCTCATAAAAATTTAATTCCTATCAACGTTGCATTATCTTACGCAATAAACTTAACCATGCCCCCTCATCCCATTCCCTTCCTGCCCCAATACAAAACTCTCTTAAAAAAAGATGTCAATTTAATCAAAAATTCTTCACAGTTTTATTATGATAAAATGATATGCCAGACGCAATACGTTCAAAGAGTCACTTGTTATTCCGTTGGGTTTTGTTGGTTTCTATTGAAAAATGTCGGAAATCGTAAACTTCTTTGTGAAGGTTTTTCTTTGACTATAAGTTCGAAATTAGTTCCAGGTATTGATGAAATACCTGGTCGTCTCGTTGGCCATAGCCACCATGGTGGAAAAGTAAAAGGTGGTATACTAGTAGTTGTTCCAATGTCTGGATCTTTTGTTGGATTGGGTGTAGGTCCTATCGTGGTTGTGGTGGATGTAGGTGCTTCTGTAGTTGTGGTGGTTGTGGTGCTTGTAGGTGCTTCTGTAGTTGTAGTGGTTATAGGCGGTTCTGTAGGTGGTTCGGTGGTTGTAGGCGGTTTTGTAGGTGGTTCGGTGGTTGTAGGCGGTTTTGTAGGTGGTTCGGTGGTTGTAGACGGTTCTGTAGGTGGTTCGGTGGTTGTAGACGGTTCTGTAGGTGGTTCGGTGGTTGTAGGTGATTTAGTGGTTGTAGTCGGTGGATAAATGGGCCACGGATAAAACGGTGGATAATATCCCGGATAAAATGGTGGATATATTGGATAACCTGGTGGTTTCGGTTTTGGCTTCCTTTTCCTTACCACAAGTTTCTTATGAAAATAATCACTGAACTGATCGAATCCCAGTGGTATAACAATGCTGCCGGGTAAATTTTGCGGAGACAATGATGAGGTCGGATTAGCAATGATGCGACCCTCTGGTTTATTTAACGAATGATTAACATTTTGAACCGAAAACTTTCTTCGTGGTGGCTGTGCTGTACAGCAGCAGATTAAAACAGCGGCGATGACTACCAGCACCGGTGATAATTGAAACCACATTTCAACTGTTCTTCTGTCAATGGCGTCTGCTTAAGAATGATGTACTAAAAATCTATGCAGCAGTATTTGTTAGGCCTTATATATGGAGCTTGGAGAAGTTTGAACAAATGAAAGTGATTATCATTAGCGATGGATTTAGAGCATGAAATCATGAAATCATATTCGTGAATAACTTATCATTTAAATTAATTTAAAATTATTAAATGATAAGAAAAATTCTGAAAATTTTGAATATATATCAACAAAAAAAAAACAAAAAGAAGAAAGAAAGAATTTAAATTATCGATTTATTTTTCTCTCTTTTGTCTTTCGTGCTTAACTGATTTACATTATGTCAATAACTTCTGATAATTGGCACAAAATATTGAAGAGTTCGATTTAAAAGAAATGCGTATAAGAGATTTATTTAAATAAATTTACAATAATAAACATGTTATCAAAAAATTCATTTGAATTGGTAAACATTTGAAAATGTTTCATTTCTTTCTTTCGAAAGAAAGCAAAAGTATTGGGGCCATAAAATGTCGTTTACTCAGACAAGACATTCAGATTTTGATTTTATTTCGTTTTTTTTTTCACTAAAATTTATTGCTTTTCTATCATCATTTTTATACCGGAAGGTGCAGAAAATATTTGAATGGTTTTGAATTTGAATTGTAATAAAATTAATCGGTGTAATCGATAACTAATCTTGACAGAAATGAAAGAACTCTTTGTAGAAGTGAAAAATGCTGGCACTCTCTTAAAAATTACAGCCAATATGCAAGCTTAGTGAATTCCCTTTCATTCAGGCAATGTTTTTGTTTTAGAATGATCTTGAGGCCTATGACGACCATTCTGCTGCAAATCCAGATTCACCATAAGCTTCGTTAACAGTCAAGCTCTTCTAAGGATAAATAGATCGGCCTGGTGTAAGTTAATATTAATTCGTGATTATGAAGACTTTACAAAAGCCCTTGGAGCTGATCAAATCTGTCACTGTTGAGTTCCGTGATATGCTTGGGAAGCAAGAGGTGGAAGCTTATGTTGAATTTGCATTATATAGACGAGATTCCGAATTGATGACATTACTTCAATCTGCAACCTCTATGGACTTATGGAAAAATACCTCACAAAATAAGAAGAAGCAGAAACGTTGGGAGAGTAAAGACCGAAATGTTGTATGTCTAGAAGTCTCTGATCTTTTATGTATGATGGAAGCACCAGCTGCAAACGTGGATTGTCGTATAGCAAGCAACAATTCTTACTATGCTACGGCAATTTCAATGCTTGGATAGGATTTATAAAAAAAAAACACAAGACAGTATTTCAAAAATTATTGTTTTTTTTTTCTTTATTTGCTGCTAAGCCCACTGTAACTAATGCTTTCTGAATATTTGCAAGGGCAGGAGGTATTTCTTGTAGTGTTTGAGCAATAATATTGTTACGAAAATGAAAAATCCAGATACTGGTGTTTTCCTTTTACATCGCTTGACATTAAAATTATAAACAAAAGATACAAAAACAAAACAATGCAGTAAACAAACCTGTTTACAAATTATCGTACTGCTTACTATAACAACAAACACCAGCATAAAAAAATAGGTAAACAAGTAAACAAAAATACACCAACAACAATGCAATAATGAATGTAAACAATGATGTTCACATTTATAGAGATCTCGAGAAGGTAAATTCATAAACATTCGCCTGTTACCGCCTGTAACAGTCATCAGACTGTTTACCCTACCATATATAAGGCAAGGCAAAGCAGGCGTCTAAGGGAATGAAGTTCAGTCAGTCTTGTATGAAGACGCGGTGCGTTTGAAGAGAGTAATCGTGGTTTGAAGATCTCCGTTATAAAGAACTGTTGAACAATTGCCTAGTAATTGTTATTGTTTATACAAAGGGTATAAACAGAGCAATAACAAAGAAAAGCAATTATTATTGTTTACATCAAGTTGTGAACAGTGGCAAAGAGAATTGTGAAAATAATAAAGAATTTTCATTAAAACTGAATACAAATTTATTTGTATCTTTATTTGCAATCTACGAGCTCATATTTTAAACGTTTTTAAAAGGTAAAACCGTGACAATATCATTATCGTTAGCATGTGTAAATAGCAAGCAATTGTCCTCTGCTGTAAATTGTCCCTATTTTGTGTTAAGTGCTGCATTACGCAGAATCTTTTCTAATAAAATATTGCACAAACAGCAGAATAATATAATTTTTTACTACCATTTATATTATATTATACGAGCGAAAATATTTCACTTTAATTCAAAAATTTAAAAATAATTTTTCTCTTTTGAAATCTAAATTTGAAATGAAACTTTATTTTTATTCGTTACATATCCGTGAATATTGTTTCGTTTGATTTATATATGTACATTATAATCAATTCAACTTCTAATGTTCTACAATTCTTTGGGGCTATTTGTTTATTTAAATATTTAAATTGAATCATAAAAAATTATAAAAACAACAGAAAACTTTTATAATTTATGTGGAAGACATACAAACGTATACCTGGCCATAACACTCACTCGTATTTATTGTGTAACTGAAATCGATTTTCCTACATAACTTACAAAAAACAGAATTCAAAAGCTGCTTTCCCTGACTAGGGCACAGCACATCATTGCATTGATCAGCAGAATAAAAGGAAATGAAAAAAATAAATAAAAAAATACAATAAAAAAAGTTAAGAGTCAATTTACAAAAAAAACTGATTTTTCGTTACACCTGACTTTATTTACACCCTACAAATACTACAAATCGATTTATAAAATGTAAGCAAATAATTTCTTCAAACTTAGTCCAACAAAAAAAGATACCTTAAATTCGTGGTAATCCCTTAATTGAAATTTACTCTCTCTCTCTCTCTCTCTACAGCCTTTTGCTCTCCTGTGATCAAACGCGACGCCCATGGATTTTGGGGACAGTTTTCTCATTCCCAAATTTTCTGGTCATATACGATATGTGTGTTATATCCATGGACCCCAAAAATCCAGTATAACAAACACTCTTCCTAGAAAATTACATATGGCAACCCTGATAGTCTAGAACTTGTTACAGTAAACTAATCACCTGCTAAGCAAAAGAAAAACTTGCTTACTTGATTCAATTTAACTGAAACAAGGCAGATACATAAGTATACCCTTTCTCAATCCACAAATAAGTTTTTCTGCTAATCGCAAAACCATGTATAATAGATGAGTTTTCTAAAGGCCGTCTACGAAAGAATAATAAATTTTACTGCATGGTAAATGCCCTCTTTTTCTTCATCATAACGCTCGGCATGTCGCTAGTAAGTAAAGAAACATTTCTCTTTCTTCCTTATCCTTGCAACTTCTTTAGAATCCATTGGCCGAATGGCAATGTCCAATGTGAGTCGTGTGAATGCCCAGTAACGATTCTCACAACGATCCTGAGTACTTATTTTCGTGCATTTCTATCCAACTTTGATTAGATTTATTGCGTTATCTCGCATATGTATGAAGCTGCCTAAGCAAAATGTACAGAAGCTGATATTACATTGTCAATCGTAAGTTAGCAGGACCTTAAAGTGATTCCTTATATAGAAAATGCAGCCGAAAGCTAGTTGTTGACGCAATTTTTCTGCTCTACAGTTTCTAGAAAAACCATTGAGTTCAGATACCTATACGATGTAAGAGTTGCGCTGTTCCCTCTAAAGCTGTCTTTAAGATCGTGGTATGAGAATCTAGAGTCCTGACTTTCGGCTGACTGTCGAAGCGTGGTATGTCTTTCTAGGAGACATTTTCCACATCGCAGCAATCCATACAGCCAATACATCTGGCTGGAAGATAATACAATGGTTCAATAGCCTTATCGAGTAAGTCCTAAACGGAGACTCCGAAAAAAAGCTGCCATTTACAGCTAAATTAATACATGGACATGCCAGTGTGTTGGCTTAGTAAACGAAAGATCATGGTTCGAACAGACAGGTTCGACATCAAAACGAAAATATGAAAACATATTTCTGCGGCGATTTACTCTCAGCAGATTTCTGGCAAGATCTGGCGAACAATAATAAGACGATAACTCTGGTATTTCATGGACTTTCTGGAGAGACCATCCAATAGCTCTTATCCTTTACCATTTCTTGTCCGTGCAACTCAATTGTTTAAACACCTCGGTGTTCATATATAGTATAATTTAGACTGTGACGAGATAACTTGTACAGTGTGTTGTTTTTTAGAACGCCAACGTTCTTTATAAAAACAAATCCTATAAAGGGCAGGTAAACAGTTTATTACAGTCCCCTATGGTTGCTAAGTGCCTCATTATAAGAATATTATTTGAAATAGCGCGTACAACCATAATTATAATAGCTTTGCAGGACTTAGGGTTCTTCTTTTAATTCGGTTTTGAATTGCCTATGTGATGTAAGACATCTAAATGCCGCCGTTACATATAAAATTTCTAATCTAAACTGCCATTCAGAATAATTTCGAAATGTTGAAAAGTTTTTCATTTAACTTTAGGCGCCTTTCTACCAATGTCGAGTAGAAATGAAGTGAAAACAAACTAAATATAAGCCAATGAACAACAACAACAACAACAAAAAAATCGAAGAGTAGAGGATAAAAAACACAATCTTGGACGACGACAATATTTTAAACACCTTTTTGGAAAAGTTTAGCAACTAAATCAAATTGCAGTTGTGTTAGGTATTTTATTGGCTCAAATATAATGCTAAAAAATACTTTATAAACAACAACAATAACAACAAGAAAAATAACTGCAATTGCAACTACAAATATTTACAGGTAAAATAAGGTCAACGGGAAGTTGATAGATATTTTGGCAATATCTCTCTCTCGCTCTCAAACACACACACACAGAAAGTGTAGAAAAAAGAGAACTCGTAAAGCAAAACTATTACAAATAAAGTTAAAAAAAAAGTTTTTATTCTTCTTCTTCTTCTTCCATTTTATTTAATTTTAACACGAGTTTAGAGAATGCAAAAGAAAACAAAAACAACACTATTCTGTTTCATGTGCCCTTAAAAGTCGCCTTTTGTAATGCGAAACTTATGTAAACTAAATTGAAACTCACAAATTAAAAATTGAAAAATTCTTGAAAACCAAGCAGATATCCAAATAGAGTTCATTTAAATTAAATTCTTAAAATATTGTTACGAAAATGAAAAATCCAGATACTGATGTTTTGCTTTTACATCGCTTAACATTAAAATTATAAACAAAAGCTACAAACACAAAACAATGCAGTAAACAAACCTGTTTACAAATTATCGTACTGCTTAATATAACAACAAACACCAGCCTACAAAAATGGTAAACAAGTAAACAAAAATACACAAACAACACTACAAGAATAAATGTAAACAACGATGTTTACCTTTATAGAGATTTCGAGAAGGCAAAGTCATGAAAATTCATGTATATAATTGGTTATTACAACCCTTCAGGCAAGATTACGACCTGAACCTACACCTTCCCGCACCACTTATGTTGTGTGTGTTAATTTTATACATGAGTGTTGGGACCTACAGTTTAAAGTAAACTCCAAACGACAAATTTTTGAGAAATCTTTTCATGGCAATTTTATTTAACACTCAGAGTTTTTGCCAGAATTATGCTAAGAGGCAGTCGCCGAAGAAATATGTTTAAAAAATTTGTTGTTAAAGATGTCTGACCTGGCGTTTGAACCGAGGTCTCATGTCTTATAAGCCAACACTTTATCTACTAGACTACGACTATTAGTGATTGTCCACGTCACATCCTACTTAAATATGAGGCAAGCAGCTGAATGGTTGAAAATGACTACACCAGAATTGTTTCAGGACACACATAATAAGCTTATTTCCTCCAAGGAGCTTCAGGCTAACAACAGAGCAGATTATGAGGATCCCCATACTTCTATGGCCATACCAGAATTGTCTCAGGGCACACATAATAAGCTTTTTTCCCCAGAGGAGCTTGGCGCTAACAACAGAGCAGATTATGAAGGCCTTCACACCTCTATGGTACATTTTAAAAGACAATAAGCGAAGTGAATGATAGTCAGAATCGATGAGAAATCAGTCAAAATGATCAACACATCGGGCAATGTTCTCCGGTTTAGGTTTGATGAGATTCCGGTTCATGACTTTGCTAATTAGAGGAGATACAAACCAACTTTTGAGGAGTTTGGAAATTCAAATCAGCTGCATACAACAACAATAACATGCGATAACATGGTGGCTCCGATGAACACACAACATGAAACAAAAAAGGTGATCAGTGGCAAAGAGTAAAGTAAAAATCCAATTGTTTCAGCCTCTGAGCTCTAGATGAAGAAGAGAGGGTTCGGTGCTTAGTGGCAGCAGTAAGGGCTTTCTAAATGGTGGCTCCGATGAATACCCAGCATAAAACAAAAAAGTTGTTCAGTGGCAAAGAGGAAAGTGAAAATCCTGTTGTTTCAGCCTCTAAGTCGCTAGATGAAGAAGAAGGTGGAACGCTGCTTAGTGGCAGCAGTGAGGGTCTTTCCCTCAGTAAGAACATATGCATCCATGTACGCTGCCACTCCCTCTATACTATTCTTCTTTTTAAAAAGCCTTTAGGCCCTAGGAAAACTGTGAGCTGAGTACCTCACTTCCAAAAACAGAACTAATTTCATTTGTAAACTCAACTGTTGCAACAAAATACATTCCCCAATAAATATTTCAAATGAAAATAAACAGCCAAACAGTTAGAAAACAAAACTTAAGAGTCATTCATTCATTCATTCATTCAGTACTTTAGTATTTATTTTAAAAGACTTTAAAACAAAAAACCTGTTGCAAGCAAAGAAATTGTAAGAAAAAATTGTTTCTTAAAGGAAACCTGAAAGCAAAGATCACAAGAGAGGCCCATCAACGCCATTTAACCTATGTATGGCATTTAATGTGTGCAATTTGTAACCCGGTCTTCTTCTTCTTCTTTTTACAATTTTATTACTTGACATGCAAAACAATTTATTTGTGAACTTTGTCTCTCCGTTTAACGTCTTTATGTTTCAAGTTGATTCTAAGCATGGCTGTCCTATTGTTGGAATATAAACTGCTGTAGAGCTCCTTATTTTTAAAGGATTTCTTAAATGCTTTCTGCTTATAGCAAAGCGTTTATAACTATGTCTCTGGCTCTGTATATGTATGTGTATGTATGTAGAGTACTTCAATAGGGGTGTTTAAAAGTATAAGTATACATGATGTTTAATATGACAACATGTTAACGACTAGAGCTTAACATTAAACGCTACAAACATTCTTGCCAACAACACAGAGACATCAACATGAAAACCCATCACTATTCTTTACTACGATGTGTGAGTTCAGTTTATGCTCTTTAACATTAATTTTAACCCTCTTTTATAGAGGACAAAAAAAATTAATACAGAGCCTTCGTATAGTGGTTTCATGATCTTGCCATAATTGTCCCTGAGTTAATTGTAAAATAATTTAAAAAAATTAATGAAGGCTTATTGAACAATAAATATTGTTACGAAAATGAAGAATCTACTGGATACGCTTAACATTAAAATTAGAAACAAATATACAAAAACAAACACCAGCATAAAAATGGCAAACAAGTAAACAAAAATACAACAACAAACACTACAAGAATAAATGTAAACAAAATACACAAACAATAATAATTAAACAACGTTGTTTACATTTATAAAGATTTCGAGAAGGCGAAGTCACAAACATTCGCCTTCAAGAACATTCATCAGATTGTTTACCCTGCCATATAAAATACAAGACAAAGCAAGCGAGTGAATTAGTGCAGTTCAGTCAGCCTTGTGTGAAGAAGCGGTGCGTTTAAAACGATTAATCGTGGTTTGAAGATTTCCGTTACAAAGATCTGTCAAACAATTGTTCAGTGATTGTTATTGTTTACAGTGACACACAGAATTGTGCTAATAATAAAGAATTTTGAAAATTGAAACTAAACACAAACGTATTTTTATTTTATTTGCAATCTACGAGCTCATATTTTAAACGTTTTTAAAAGATAAAAACTAAACAATTTTAAAGGCAAAAGAACAGTTGAAGACATCAATAAAATTTAAAAAAAATTGTAATCCTTTACACCTCTGTTCAAATATGTAGATAAACACAGTGTGAAGCAAAAGTAAACATATAATGCATCACTTAAGAATTCAAGCCTTATCCGAATTACTTCTCAGAGTGTATACTTTTTATCACGTGTTCCGCACTTCTCCCCAATCTGAACGGCCTGAGGTTACACAAAATTCATGACCTTGGAATATGTGCGGAAGAACATTAATGTGGAAGACTGCAATTTTCAATGAACGACGATCAGCTTTAAAGTTGTATGTGAATGCCCATATCTTCTTAACAAGTTGGAAAAATTTACGTTGACTTTAAGAGTCATGAAATGGCGAAATGATTCGCAAATTTTCTTCGCCTTGAGCCTGAACCTTTCTGTGAACGTTCTACAAGCCACAGAAACGAAATACTTAGGAACTAGAAGGACGGCTAACTCGCAAGACCAAGCAGTCGAATTAACAACAGGGAAATATCGGATAAGCTGCTTTCGTTGTTATGGATTACCATAACATCTGAGTTACCACATGAAAAATGTTATTTTCTCTGAGGCAAACATCTGCTCTTTTTGTGAAAGTAACGCTGAAGGCTCAGAACACCACCTTGCGGATTGTGCTGCAGGCAAAGGCTTCTTCATTTTAGCAACATTGTAGTGCCTCCTCTTGAATTTTGGAATGAAAAGCTTCGCATAGTGCCTTAATTTCTTGAATGCTTAAGGCTTGGGCCTTACATAATAGGCTTTGGAAAAAATGCTTAAGATAATACGGCCTTTGAAAAAAACTGCTTTCAGTAGACCTACCTTCTTTCGCTAGCTGCCTTCAGCATGTGTGTACCGAAGATGTCCCTAACGATACAAAATATATTCAAGGTCTTGAAATACTTTACAATGGTTATTGGAGGATGTGTCCTATCCAATGACACTTATGTCTCTAATTTTTAATTTCTATGAAATTTCATGTTAAACAAGTCGTTCGATAAAGGCTTGTCTTGTAACATTATCCTTCAGTGTGGTGTGCCCTAGACTCTGTTCAATACTTTACTTTTATTTCAAATCGCTAATCTCGTGTCAACCGTAGATGGACAGCTTCGGACACTGGCAGAATAAAAGGTGGGATAATAGTCGCGCGGCAGCTGTGCTTAAACTCCAAAGAAGTAGGCTCCGTACTGTTATCGGGCGTAATACGGGGCATTGTTTTATAGGAACACATGCGTTGCGCATTGGTCTCGACATCCTTGGAAACGATTTCTGCAGAAACTCTGGATATGAGGAGGAGGATGAGACTGTTGTTCACGCATTAAGCACATGCGCCCGGCACTTGGTCGGAGGAGAAAAAAGCATCTGGATGCCTACTACATGGAGGAACTGCATGGAACTGTCATGCATTGCTATTGACGGTCACAGTCGCTTCATCGGAACGGGAAACTGTGAAACTGTGGTATCACAATAGGACCTGCGTATCACCTAAGTGCGTCCACTCATGATTCCATCATGGGGACAGTCACTTCTATCTATATATCTACCTAACTGTTTTTTAGATGTTCACTTTTGCCGTTTACTGTATTTGTATGTAAAATACATACACTTTAATGCAATCATACATATGTTTTGACATGTTTTAAGTCTATTTTGTGTGTAAATCTTAGTAAAAATTGTCATTTCACTTGTGAAGCCTCCGTTTTTATTTTACTATTACATTCTCCGTGTTGTTGTTAATGTTGTTATTATTGTTGTTGTTCTACTCAAGTAATAATACATTTGAAAAGCTAAACATTTTAACCACTTAAAAATAAAAAGAAAAGAAAGGCAGAAATGAGGCAAGAAAAAAATACACGTTTAAACTTACAACACATCATACCCATACACAGATGAAGCGTTTAGATAAGATATAAATGTTACTACATTTGTTATTAATGTTGTTGCTGTTGCTATTGTTGTTGTGGTTTTTTTTTTGTCTTGTTGCCTGTATTACTACACTTGCCACTTAATGTCAAGAGGGCGTTGAATGTACACACAGTAATTTTCAAATGGCATCGTACAAGTTGATTTTACTTCTATCCATCACTTTACTTCTTCTCTTTCTCTCCCTCTCTTTCATTACCTTGTAGTGTTGCAAAACTGGTATTTTGAAATGGTACTGGACCATTACTAAAAGAGTACTTTTTGCATCAAATGGTACTTTTGTAAAGAAATACACTCAGACATAATTGGTCATTATAATCCTTCAATCAGGATTATGACGTAACTTCTTACACCACTTATTATGTGAGTATTAATTTTATACATGAGTGGTACTGCTTGCGACTTTGGCCGTTAAAAACGCGTTCAACAGTCTTAGATGGAGCGATGTATTAAATACTTTGGAGTACAAATTCTCGGTGCCACACTACATCCTGGCCATGATAAGTAGTTATCTGAGTAACAGACAGCTGGTGTATAACACAAGCTCGGGACCAAAGGTGAAGCTTATAACATCGGGTGCGGCACAAGGATCTATCCTAGGCCCCGACCTATGGAACGTTAACTACGATGGAATTCTGAGAGAGGATATGCCAGAGGGAACTTTTTTAGTTGGATACGCGGATGATATTGCAGCTGTTATTACGGCCAGGAATACGGAAGAGGCACAGCGAAAACTTAGACGTGTCATACTAAGAACAAAAACATGGTTGGATTCCCACGGCCTAGAGCTGGCCATGCATAAAACGGAATTACTACTGATCACTGGTCGTCGTATCCCTTTGCACGTGGACATGAGTATTGGAAACGAGGTAATCAGGACCAAGAGCTCGGTAAAATACCTGGGAATAAGGCTGGATCCCAGACTGACATTTTCGTACCAGATTCAGTAGTCTGCTAACAAAGCCCAGGAGATCGTTGGACAGCTCAGCAGATTAATGGCGAATATTGGAGGACCGCTACCGACGAGAAGGAGACTCCTGATGGAGGTCGGAAACAGCATTATGCTCTATGGAAGCGAAGTTTGGGCCGAAACGCTAGATGTCAAAAAGCGGGCAAGCTCACTTGTATCGGTACAGATAACGGCTGCGTTACGTATCACGTTGGCATATCGCACAGTGTCCGCCCCAGCCGTACTTGTGATAGCAGGTACAATCCCTGTGGATCTGCTGGCGGCAGAGCGGATGGAGATTTATAGAGCGAAATCGGCTGGAAATCACATAACCGGGCACTTCAGGGAAAACACCATCTCAAGATGGCAACGACGGTGGAACGATGAAAATAGAGGAAGGTGGACGGCGAGACTTATCCCGGACATAAGGCCGCTTCCCCTTACTGTCTTTACGAAGAAGGGGAAGTTATTGATGATGCAGAGCACACGGTTTTCGAATGTGCACGCTGGCAGAGCTATCGCTCTGTACTGACGTCGAAAATTGGAACGATCACGGCCGCTAATATTGTCGGTGTTATGACTTCGAGCAGAGAAAATTGGGCCTCAGTGGCGAATTACGTAGAGCGCATTCTAAGGCTGAAGAAGAGAGACCTTGAGGCTGCAGAACAGGCAGGCACGCCGGCATAATTGATACGGACACTTGTGTCAAAGGAAACCGACACGGGATTCTGGTCTAAAGGAATAGTGGAGACACGTAAATGGCTCCTCAACTTACGACACGCAATCCGGACGCGGATATGAACACGCAGGGGCCAAATGGCCAAAAGGTCTCCACTACGAAGTAATACCACCGTAGTTCCGGAGTGGGCACGAGTCCACGAGACGAGGGGGGGAGTTTAGTGGGTGAGGGCCCCACACACGAAGGATGTGACGACTTCCTCTATATATTACATATTACGGCTGCTCTGCAAGCGTTTTCATTGCGGTTCGCATTCTAAAAACGGACGTACATATGTTCCGCGGACGTTTGGCTAACCGGGGCTAAAGCCTGATTCTACCTTTGACATTACATTGAACATGTTGCTGATGCATTAATAGCTGAAAAGCCCAAGACACGAAATATGTAATCGTAAAAAAGTACTAAAACCCTTGCAGGAATACTGCAGTATTTTTCAAATGAAAAAGTACCAAAACAAGTACTAAAGTACTAAATTTTTCAACACTATTTCCTCTCTCTTGCTGTATGCGTAATTGTAAGTGAATAAGTATTTATGAGAGTGTATGTTTGCATGTGTCTACTTTTTTGTGTACACATTTAAACGCTGTTGTATGTGCGTAAGTCTGTGTGTTGGCATAGTTTACTTATCCTCTTTAATTCAAGGACTATTTACAATGTCAATGTGCTAACCAATACGTTACGGTGCGTTACGTTATATTACAACTGAATATATACATATACATACATGTATGTCAGGTGGTATCATCCGCTATGACAACATGACAATGTTAACCGAAGCCAGTTTAACGAAATCCAATAATATTTGCTCGCAGCCTTCATGTTTAAATAGATTGAAATTGGATCGTATTTAGTGGCAGCGATTATAAAATAAAATAGACCCGCATTAAATGTCAACCATTGGTATTGCAGACTGCAAATATTTACTCGTTTACAAGTACAACAGAGGAAAATAGAACAGCCAATAACTGTAAAAATAATTGCTAATGGCTTACGATTTTTCTTTTTGGGGTCAAGGCAAATAGAAGTAGAAAATGTAAGGCACTACTGCGACTAAACATTAAATATCACTGTGATGGTAGGGAAATTAAACGTTATTGAGTTGAGATCACAGCCACACTTGGGAAAATATTTTGCAAGAAATAAAAAATAAAAATTTAAAAAGAAAGGCAATGTTTCCTATGCATCTGCCTTTAAAATAATTCATCAGCATTAATTCATCAGCTTTAATAGCCAAGCCTCCCCGCAAATTGAATTTTATTTCGATTTAATCATGCGAAACAGAAACCCGTGCAAAAAAAATTTCACAAAATTTGATTAAAATCTCGTGAATTTTAAAATCACTTTGAAAATCTGTGGATGGTTTGAAGAACTAATACAACAGGAAATAACAAAAATAGAAAATAACTCTTTATATATACGAGTGCAGTTCTAAAATGAGCCGAGCTAATTCAGTAAACACCTCTATAAAGAAAAAACACATATTTGGGTGAATATTGTCTTCACCTCTCATTACAATTTCCTTTTCCTTTTTCCTATCCTCGATGTCCTAATTGTAACAGAAATTCTTTAGCATCATTAAACAAATTAAACTTCATGATTTCTTTGTTGAAAAGACAACTGATTGCTGCCTGACTGTCAGAAATGATTGTTAGTTCTACAGTCCTACAGCATTAGTTGTGGTCATTACCTAGGCCTGATATACATATACTACATTACCCAACTAGGCGAAGAATCATTCCAAATTATTCTAAGACTTCGACAGCATACCTTATTCTCAAACTTACAATCGAATGTGTAGACTGCCACTGAATTCTGCTTTGAATTTTAGTGAAACGTATTAAGAGTAGATGTGGGCGTGGCAGAAGTTTTCGTAGTCTAGCTGGTAGTGTGTTGGCTTATTAGACGTAAGGCCGGGGTTCAAACCCCAGGTCAGACATCAAAACGAAAATATGAACAAATTATTTCTCTCAGCAGATTTCTGGCAAAAACTCTCAGAGTAAATGAAATTTCCGTAAAAAGTTTCTTAAAAAAATCTGTTGTTTGAAGTCGACTTTAAACTGCAGATGGCGCCACTCATGTACAAAATTAACACACACAAGTGGTGTTAGAAGCTAGGTAGTAGTCCTGACTGAAGGTTTGTAATAATAATCACTTATGTATGTATGTGGGCGTGGCATAATCAATTTCATTGAGAATACTGTACTCTTTAGACACGATTTCGCCTGACCCAGAGGGAATAATGTGCTAGCGGAATATGCGGAATTTGACATTAATTCGCATTGCAGTACTTACTCATGTTCATGTCTTATAGCAAGTAATCTAGAAGTAAATGAATCAAGTATAACAAGCAAGGCCTTTGTAGGGATAAGACCACAATACTGTTACGAAAATTCAAAAATCAAAACACTGGTATTTTCCTTTTACATCGCTTAACATTAAAATTATAAACAAAAGCTACAAAAACAAAACAATGCAGTAAACTAACCTGTTTACAAATTATCGTACTGCTTAATATAACAACAAACACCAGCATAAAAAAATATTAAACAAATAAACAAAAATACAACAACAAACACTACAAGAATAAATGTAAACAAAATACCCAAACAACAATAATGAATATAAACAACGATGTTTACATTTATAGAGATCTCGAGAAGGCGAAGTCATAAACATTTGCCTTTAAGAACATTCATCAGACGGTTTACCCTGCATTTTAAAAAAGGCAAAGCAAAGTAGGCGACTGAGTTAGTAAAAGTTCAGTCGGTCTTGTGTGAAGACAAGATGGTTTGATGATCTCCGTTACAAAGATCTGTCGTGTAATTGCTTAGTAATTGTTATTGTTTATGCAAAGTGTATAAACAGAAGAATAACAAATAAAGTAATTGTTGTTGTTTACATAAAGTTGTGAATAGTGGCACAGAGAATTGTGCGAATAATAAAGAATTATAATTAAAATTAAGCACAAATTTATTTTTATTTTATATGCAATCTACGAGCTCATATTTTAAATGTATACAATACATTAAATTTGAGTATTTGTGGCACTGCCCTCGTATCTTATCAGCACAATATCATTAAATCTATATTTAAAAGAAAAGACTGTAAAATTTATACATGTTTTCTGTCTCCACCCACATGACACATTAAAAGTGGGGACTTCCTTACTACTCCACCTCCACCTCCATTTAATTTTTCCATGTGCAACGGAAACATTATAATGATTTTAGCAAACAGAGAGAAGAGCGGGAAAAAAACTTGTTTTTCAATTTCAATTTTCCTTTTTTTCTTTACCGTCAAATAAATGCAAAACTTTTTGAAAGTTCGTTGACATGTGAAGAAGAATGCAAGTTTTTGTTGCAAAACACAACAAAATGAAAACCAATATTTGAAACAACAACAACAACAATGTAATTTACAAACATAAATATAAACATAAGTATATATATATGTGTGTAGGTGTATGTGTATCTAAATAACGTTGCCATTAAATGTAATGAGAGCGACAGAGTTTTATCATAAATTTGTGCCCTTTTGCACTACGTATTCAAATGCCATTTGCCAGTTAAACAAATTTACAATTCAAGTCAGTTGTTATTGCGTAATAATACATACAAACACATACACATACACACAGAGCTTGATGCCTCTTCCTGTTTACAGTTATACACGAACATACATCCGTGTACGCACATACACATACACTCACACATTGAAGTGTTGTTAAGTTTTTAATTTTATTTTAACTCAACTCAACTCAAATAATAATGCAGCAGCAGGAGGTTTTTACTTCATAGTTATGGTTGTTATGTGGTGTTATTGTTGTTGTTGTTTTCCTATTAGAATTCTATGCAACAACAACAACAACAACGTTAAAATGAAATTTAAGCAAAAGAGTTGTATTTACTCTTAAACACATACACAAACACAACAATTTCGAGTTTTTTCTCTTCGTTTTTTAGGTTGTGAAGTTGAAAACAAAAATTTTTATGTTTAAAGTTGTAAATTACCCGCTTGACTCAAAATTAAAATGTACAATAGGACAGTGAAAGCTAAAGCGAAAGAGAGAGAAAGAAAGCTATGAACAGAGAGAGAGAGAGAGATGGAGATAGTGAAACACACACAAATACTTAGTGTTTGTGGTTGTAATGGTGGCGTTAGCAAAAAGCCGTCACACTAATGTTGCGGCAAAAGCTTCGTGCTGTAACTACAGGCTCATGTTGCACATGTAATTGTGCAACATCAGATGCTACAATTAAGTCTAAAAATTGTTAATATTATTATATGACTACCACTACTAAACTTTTTACACCAACAACAACAACAACAACTATCACACTTAGCCACACTCGTGTACTTGTGAATATGGCCGCCTGATTGCGAAAAGTTGTTGAGATGCAAGCAACACTGAAAATGTAATTTTTACACGTCAAGTGTAACCAGAAACAAAAAACATCTACAGTTTGAGAGAAAGAGAGAATGAGAAAGGGGGTGAGGTGCAAAATATTGTAATGAAATGCCGTGGAAAAATAACAATGTTTTGTTAACATGTAATTTACAAAAATACATTTAAACAGTCGACAATTTGACAATTACTTTGAAAACTAGACTGAATCTCATTTAAACTCATTGTAACACTTAAATGTCTGTGTGTTACTACTGGTTGCTAATGGGGAAGTGAACAAGAAAAAGTGCAACGTACTGCAGTGACTGTGGACTGATAAGTTTAGTGGGTCATGTTCTTAAAACATTTTTAAAACTCTTAAGTCGCAATAGAATTTAATAAGAATGTCCTACAGAATGTGGTTTCCAGTGAGGAGCGAATTATATATGATGTATGTATGTATGTATGAAACATATAAAAAAAAACTTTTTTTATTATCACTCCATCACGAATAGCATATAAATGGGAATAAAATGAATAACTTTTCAGGAAACAAAACAAAAATTAAAGGAAAGGAAAAAACTTTCTTTATTACATACACTTGAAGCCGTACGCAATTCACACGTGTTGTGGCTTCTCTCCAGGCATATGATTTATTAACAATTTGTGTTAAATTATGTACATAAGATTCACGGCTTTGTCTGGCATTAGAGAGAAATTAAAGCAACAACAACAATTTAAAATAATAAAACAAAACACGAAATAATAATGCAACGCAACATAACAAAATAAAAATCAAAATAAATGCCTCAGCCTAAATTCAAGTTGAAAAATTTATCATTTTTATCACTCCTAAATGTAGGCCATAAATTAGTTAAAGCGGAAACCGGAAATAAAATATATGTATACACACAACACATACACAAGCTAAGTCATAAAACACACATACACTAATTTACTTGTACGCACACACACACAACAGTTATGAGCAACAGTCAACTTTGGTTACACATACACATACAACAGAAAATTTTTATTTATTTTCAAAATGATTCATACATCTTTACACACACAGTCGCACACAGTTAATCCCACTTATTCATACAGCCAAAATGTTTGAAAATAAAAGCTTTATTGTGATTTATTTTTTTATTAAAATTTATTTCGTTGGATTATTTAAGCAAAAACATAAAAAATTTTAATTTTTTAAAACACTTGCTCCACTGCATTGCGTAATGTTAGATTTGCTTTTAAAGATTAAGCGATATTTTTATCACTTTGAAAATTTTTTAAGGTTGTTTGTTGTTGTTTTGCCATTAAAAATATCTCGTAATATACGAAGCAACATTTCTTTAAGATAGACTCTTAAAAATATGAACAACAAATTAGACAGTAACGTAACATATAAAATGTATTGTTTTGCTTCTACGTCGCTTAACATTAAAATTATAAACAAAAGCTACAAAAATACAACAACAAACACCAGCATAATAAAATGGTAAACAAGTAAACGAAAATCCACAAACAACACTACAAGACTAAATGTGTAAACAGAATACACAAACAACAATAATGAATGTAAACAACGATATTTTCATTTATAGCGATTTCGTGAAAGCATAGTCCTGAAAATTCGCCTTTAAGAACATTCATTAGACTGTTTACTCTCAGAATAAAAGGCAAGGCAAAGCAGGCAACTGAGTTAGTGTAGAAGAGAACAATCGTGGTTTTAAGATCTCCGTTACAAGGATCTGTCGTATAATTGCTTAGTGATTGTTAGTTTTTATGCAAAAGGTATAAAGTGGGGAATAACAAGAAAGAAGAAAAACAATTGTTGTTGTTTACATCAAGTTGTAAACAGTGGCACACAGAATTGTGCGAATCATAAAGAATTTTGATTAAAACTGAACACAAATTTATTTTTATTTTATTTGCAATCTACGAGCTTATATTTTAAACGTTTTTAAAATGTAAAAACGTAACAGTATGTTAATCTGGTTATATATGACACAAGCTATAAAATGTATGCCAGATTAGGTGGCATCGCCTAGCAGAAAAATAGGCGAAGTTTTCACTTAGAGCGCCTTGAATTCTACACAGGCTTTATTAGATACCGGCAACGTCCGTTCTTCTATAATAGTTCCGTAAGAAATACACTGCCAGTACACGTCCGCGTAAATGCTGTGTGGAGAAATACTAAATAACAGACAATATTTGCCATTGAGTCAAAACTCCTGCAGAAATAATGCAAGGAGATGTCTAGCCAATTGGCATGCCTCCGTTTTAGGCAACATTCCGTGAGGACAGAGACCTCATTGTAGCTGACAGAAGTTTTCGACGTGTTTAAACTCTTGTAGAAATAACGCGAGGGGTTCCCTCCGTATTAGGCAATTGTCCCTGGGGGCCAATTTTATTGAATAAAAATTCATACATAAACATCCACAGAGGAATTTGTAGGTCGCCAACGAAATCGCAGCTGAGGAAAACGACTTGTTTTATTGAAGTTTGAACCACTGGCTCACATCTAATAAGCCGACACATTAACTACTAGGGTAAGACAACTGCGTCACCTATGTTGAGAGCATTACTTTAAACCGTAAGTGGCCCTATGATTTACCATAGAATACAAACAACATACTTGAAAAGCTTTTTCTAGGAAATTAGTTGAAAAGCTTTTTCTAGGAAATTAGTTACCATTAGAAGTTTTTTCAAAAGACTGCTGATAGGGGGTAGCTGATTTTTTTTCTCAGTTTTAAACTCTCGAGCTTACTGCCTGTAATCTAAGACACTACCTTTTAAACTATGGCAACAACGACGCAAATTAAATTCTATTCATATGATGATTTCATTACACTTAGAATCACATGACAACTTTTCCTAGTTTTCAGTTTCGTCATTCGCACGAGTGGCATGTCATATAACGACTTTGACAATTTAAACACTAAAGTGCAGCTAGAATTCTTGCCATTAAAAGTTAAATTGTTAGCATTGAAGACAAGAGAAGAAAAGAGAAAGAAAACTTGGCAAAAATCTTTTACAGTAAACAGATTAGTGAGACACTAAACCACTTTGGAAAAGAATTTTATCAACAAAAAAGAGAAAGAAAGGAATGAAAGAAACAACAAACTGCAAAAAAAAAGATTCTTGACGCTTTAATTATTCAAATTTTCTTTCTTGTGCCACTTTTTACGTTTCTTTTTTTGTCATCCAAATTCCGAGTATAGTTACTGGCAGGAAGTTATTCGTCTCTCTTCTTAGTTGCATAGTTTCAGTAGTTTGCAGTTCTTTTTTGTGTTGTTGTTGTTTGTTTTTTTTTATATTTCTTTGGCATGGTGTTTGTCTTTGTATCAGTAAATCCATTCAGTTGTAACATTTTGACACCTTCAGTTGTCGACATCACTCATTCAGTTTCTATTTTTCGTTTTAAACAAACCTTTTGACATGATTTTCTTTCATGCCTGATTGATAGTCTGGACAAAAACCCAAAAAGAAAAACATTGAAGAGGGAATTTAATTTCTTAGTTTAACGTCTTCGTTTTTTTAGTTTTAGTTGACATGGTAATCTTTTTAAAAAGAGTTTTTTTGTATTGCCCACTGTACGTATGTACTTTGTGTTACAATTTAAAAAAAGTCTTATGGAAACAACAAAAAATGTCACTTTAAACAACAATTTTTTTATTTGTGGTCTTCAGTTTAAAAGCATTCAATGGAAAGGCCAAATAAATATTTTACAAAACAGAAGAAAAACAAGCGATTCTAATTATTTTATTATAATGACATCAGCCTTAAAAAGCCCAATAATAATAAGCCACACAAAGGGAATGGCAGTGAAGAATAAAGAAGAATAACAACAATAATCCATTAAGGTATTAAGATTTTAAGATTTATTAACATAAAACACACACACACACCATAAAATATTTATAAAATGTTGAAAATGAAATACAATATAATGCCCTATCCCAATCCTCGAACCATTCCGCCTGTTTGTATATACGAATCTAACGATATAACTCATCCTAAATGTATGCAATCATTTTTGTATTTTGAAACTTCGATTAAATTAACTGATCATCATTTTTTATCGTACACTTTTGACGGGCACATATTGATAAACAATCACTCAAGTAATAAATATAATTATTTTCCACTTGACATAAAAATGTAAGCAAAATACATACATACGCATATATACATATACATACATACATATACTTTTATACAGTAATTTATTTAAAACAGTATAAAAGAGTATTCTCGTATACCCATGGACACACTGTACATCTGTATCTGTATACATACCATACATACCATACATATGCAATGGTATAAAGTGATTTGTTGTCTATGTATGGGATTGGTCGGTCAGCTGTCATTGTTAATTTATAACATGGTATGTCACTCACTCACTGCGTATGTGAATGAGAATATATCGTATCAGTGCTCATGATGATGTATACGTATACACTGCAAGAAAACAGCAGGGCTCTTAATATTGCGGCAAGCCTTTTGAGAGTTTCTCTTTCTTTTACAGTTTTGCCAACAGTGCGCATTTTTCTTTTCCCATATTTAGACTAACATAATTGGGAAGGTAAAGAAAGAGATCAATAGCAAGAGAGTAAAGCACTATACACCACTAGCAGAGCCGTAAGAGCCCACCAATCAATACTGGCTCTATCAGGCCGCAGTGGAAACACCCTTACATCGTGGTATTTCTGTTTAGTGGACAGTGTGCAAACACTAATGCCATAGGCGTCTGCTAGACATAGTCAGCTGGCAATCAGCTGCCCTGTAATTGTTACGTTTTTACCTTTTGAAAACGTTTACAGTATGAGCTCGCAGATTGCAAATAAAAATAAAAATTAATTAATTATTCGCACAATTCTGTGTGTCACTGTTTACAACTTGATGTAAACAACAACAATTGCTTTGTTTGTTATTCGTCTTTGCACTCTATTGCACAAACAATAACAATTGTTCGACAGATCTTTGTAATGGAGATCATCAAACCACGATTATTCTCTTCAAACACACCGTGCCTTTACACAAGCCTTACTGACTTTGTTCCACTTTGACTGAAGCATTACGTAATTGATTAATTTTATTCATATGTGGCGGGAGCTACAGTTTAAAGTTGACTCCGAACGACAGATTGTCAGGAAACTGTTCAAGGCAATTTTATTTACGATCGGAAGACTAGCAGGAGCAGAAGAAATATTTCATCATTTTTCGTTTTGGTTTTGGTATTGGGTTTGAACCACAGGCTAGCGTTAAACACCCAACACACTACCTACTAGACTTCGTCATTATTTGCTTTACTTTATTGGCTGCCTTTTGACTTTCTACAAAAGCTAAGAGCTGAGGTGGAGGCAGAACAGCTTAGTGCAGTTAAATCCTGGCCCCGTCTGGGTTATAGAAATGCTGCCATTCTGAGAAGACATACCCACATGCGTGTCGATTTTATGGTTTCTTTTATTTTCTGAAACGGACGTTCAATTTTAGAATTCCAACTGCGGGCTTTCCAGTAGCTCACTCGAGGTTTATTCCAACGACTGTGCTATATGCGGTGAACATATAGTATGACATAGACCGTCTAGCTACTGCAGTAGTTTTTAGGCCATTTTGAAATAGGCGCAATGATAGTTGGGTGGCGGATATTTCCTGAAAATCTCTTGATTTCCTAAGACAGCCAGCTAAGGAATTGTCTTAGTGTATTCCAAACTCTTACATTTTCATTGCATGCGATAATAACCCTGACTGACTTCAATGATACATAGAAAAATAAGAAATACTCCGTCACTGGCCAGTGTTCATTTAGATTTCTGTTTTTTTTTTCACTGGCATGGGAGCAGCAAAATTGTGTTTTTTTTTACACTGGCATGGGAGCAGCAAAATTGTGTTTTTTTTTTTTACACTGGCGTGGGAACAGCAAAATTGTGCTTTTTTTTGCTCTTCTTGTTTTCCTGATGTGCGCTGCAACATTTGTAGCAAATTTAATAACAAAATCGGAAATATATTTTAGTGATTACATAAAAAATAGAGCAAACATACATGACTACATATATGTATGTAAAAATACATACATACATACACATCTATCAAAATGTTTTATAACATCATACACATACTGTTACATATCAAACATAACCTTCACATTTCTACAATTCATTCATTTATACATTCATTTCTATATGAGTCCATATATATGTAGGTATGTATATATTTTTGATTAATAACCATCATTTTTATAGCAGGTGTGTTACTGAAAAAAAACCAGCCTGTGCGCCTATATTTATACTAAAACAATAAAACAGACAAAAAGGACTTAACGAAAATGGATTGCATACTTTTAGGAGTTGGCAAATTATTTCCTTTCCATGCCATCTACGTTTACAAAACCGTTCTCCTTGAACGTTTATTTAACTAATGATGGCATGTTTTTGGGGCAACAATTAATTCAACATTTTTCCTACATTTTAAAGGGCATTCATTTAAAAATTTATTTCACATATCTAAGGAGAGTATCGCGTAAAAGTACGTATGTAGCAAGGTCTTAGGTTTGAGTACAGCAGAAAATAAATTCCGAAATATGTAAAGGGCTTAATTTGCCATTCAACTAAAACATTCACTAGCCTCTAGGCTCCACAGAAAGAATGACATTGACAACCAAGATTATGCAAACGCACATACATACATAATTGTTCAGTATAACCCTTCAGTCAAGATTACGACCTAGCTTCTCACATCACTTATATTGTGTGTATTAATTTTATACATGAGTGGTGGGATGTACAGTTTAAAGTCGTCCGAATGCCGGATTTTTGAGAAACTTTTCATAGCAATTTTATTTACTCACAATCTGTGAGTGTGTTGCCAGAAATCTTATAAGAAGTATTTTTCTAAAGTTATGAATCTAAATGAGTAGGCTTATGAATCAAACATATTTCGAATGGTATGAGTTTGATGTCAACATTGTACGCATACTCATTGCATTCTATACTTATAAATCAAAGTTGTAGTGAGTATAAATGAATCTGAGTACATAGTTAAATTTCAATATTGTTGCCTCACTCATATTCAAAATTTCATGAGTGCTTCTGAGTAGCGAAAAAACGATTCATTGCTAATCTCTGATATATAATACGAAAGCTCTCTTAAACTGAAACCTCATTGGAAACCACAAATAGATGATGAAAAGAAATTTCCAATACAGGGAATACATACCTGAAGAATTTTCAAAATTAATCAATGAATTGTTGCCTGATTAAATTGAATATCATGCTTTGGTAGATTTTAGACAAATTCATGGTCATTTCCTTACCATTATTTGTGCAAATTAGAAGCCATAAAATTCGTTTGATTTCATTGAAACCATGATTGAAGTAGTTTAGGTGGCAAGGTCTATGCCCTAAAGGCTACAAATTACATTCATAATGATTAATTTCCTTTCTTTTCTTTTTATTTTCTTTTATTGTGTAAGTAATACCAGCTAATAGCTGCTTGTTTGCTGCCATACACACTTTCTTATTTCCTTTTATTTCTATTATTTTTATGATTATTATTTCATTTAATAAGATGAGAATAAAAGAAAAATTTTTTACTACTTAATAAATCGTTAACATAATCATTTTGCAAACCTTTTCCTTCAGGTTTTTTTCTTCTTTCTTCTTTCCTCTTTATTACCTAACACGAGCATCATACTCACATATATAGTAGGGATACGAACCCACACAAAACCAAAAAAGAGAAAGAAGGAAGCATAAGTAATAAAATCGGAAATGTCCACCTTGCTCGTTAAAAACAAAAAAGAAATAAGAAAATAAAGCAGAAGAACTGAATGTATAATAAAAATAAAAGCAGAATATTCTAACTACTATTAAAGGAATTATGACACTTCCCACGCAAGTCCACTCATGACGCTAGGGAACCCAGCTAAATACCAGCACAAAAGGCTCAAAAAAAAAAGAAAAGAAATGAAATGACTTTGAATATGTGACAGAGTGACTGTGACTGTGACTGAATGACTGGTTGGCAACTGGAAATGGAAACATATAAAAGCCATAAAAAGGCCAACAAAGCTGTGGCATAAGACTTCAAGTGAATGTTAAAGGCAACCGAAATGAAAATTGGCCATATTAAAGAAAAAATGTGTTACAAGCAAACCAATGGACCTGCTACAAATGAAGGTGTCACACCAGTCCATTCCACTTCAACTCAAAGCCAACTTGAGTTTGGCTATTAAAATGTCTATATCCGTACTAATATGGCCTAAGTATAGCCCAGTCTATTATTATTGCAGGCGATACCCTTATAACGTTCACTTCAAAGCTGGCTGGCTGGCTGGCTATGTATGCATAGGCAAATCGATTGTTAAGAATGAATAGCCTGGGCTGCTCCCAACTCTTGCTGAGAACAGTAAAGCAACAGTTTTCTTTATTGTATTAAAATTATAACAAAAATGGAAATAGAAATACGAAAATGAACAACAACAACAACAACATTAATATCAACACGTTTAACAAACAAAATGACATTGGCAATGGCATAATAAAGAAAATTAAAGAAATTCTTAAATACTGATGATGATGGGTCTACGACTGCTATGACTGCCATGACTGCTGCTCCACTGATGATGACGACAACAACCATAAAAATAACAATAATAATGGAAGTTCTTCCCTGTTGAAGTAGCAATCCCGGAATGGTTGCTTCATAGCATTCGTTCTAACACCTACACTCATACATTATAACTTTAGCTTCTCCTCAAACCCTGCTGCTTGGGTTTGCAGCAATGCTTTGGTATGATTTTTTGTGATTATTTCCCTGTATAACGAACAAACAGATGCTGTTAATGGTCTTTGTCATTCAGTTAAAGGTTTTTTCCTTCTCTTGGGTTCTTTATTTCTGTTGTTGTAGGGAATAAGAAGCGAAACCAAGAAAAAACTGAAACTCATAAAAAGGCGTAGAAAGTAAAATAAAAAAAAAACAAATAATAAACGAGAATAACGATTATTTGCATACAACTTTGAAATTCTTTGCTGGTCTCTTCTCTATTTTTTTTTATACAGACCTTAAAATATGCAATAAAAATTTCCTTTTTTCAGCCTGAGTGTAGTTTAAATGTTTTTATAATTTCATTAGCCTAAAAGTAGACTTTAAATTTTATTATTTTAAATTAAAATTTAGCAAAAAACATTGAAAAAAATTCTAAAAATTAAAGCCTAACACTATCATTTCTAATTTCTAATATTGAAAATGCTGCTCCTTCAGTCATTATTCAATTTGACATTGCTTGCGTTTTTAAAATAATTACAAAATCCATTTGTATAACCAGCAAATACTGATACACCTTTGACCTGGCTGGGCATTTTGAAATGTTGCAAAAAAAAATCAAACATATAAATTAGATTCACATGTGATTTAAGAAACATACACAACACATTTAGAGGAGTATAAATAAGGTGAACAAGGTATTTCATAGCACCATTAGGATACGATAATTCAAAAAAAAAATTTTATATTTTTGCTCTTGATATCGTTTTTATTACCGTGTAAACGTAATTGCTCTGGGAATTAAACATGCTGAAAGAATCTAAAATGTACAGTAGTAGGGTTCAAATTGAAATTAAAGACTGATAGTCTCAAAAATAATATTCTTTATTGCATCAGGTTTACTTAAAAAATAATACATGCAGATATTCTCTGGCCATCTTAAGTTCATGATTATAATTGCGGTGAAGAGATGCCTTAGTACTGCGACCATACCATCATAACACGTTTACGTTCACATATACTTTTAAGGGCCTATTGCCCCTACCTACTTCATGATGCTGCTCGCTGGCCAATAATGCCAGATCCCTGCCTGGCATCTGGTATGCCTTCAGGTGTTTATTTCTAGGATGCATTAATTCCTCACAGGTTGAATTGAGTACATCTTTCGATGCAGAGATTCGCCATGGATTCGAAATATTTCATTGTGGATTTTTGTACCCACCCGCCGCAGTCTCACGATTAGTTCTTGACCCATCTGTATGCCACAAAAAAAATCGCTTCTTTAAAATAATATGCAGCTTATAGAATACTCCGGTCATTTTTATTTATAAGTCTCGTTACGAACTACTTTCTAAGGCCGTAGAGTATATAGTAGGTCTGTCCAGGGGACAGTAGAGAAGGTAATCGATTCCTTAGGTCACGAAATGCTCTAATGAATTGCATGCGCCACTGTACTATAGAAAAGGTTCTCATTGCTATTGTTATGGCAACACACTCTAGCCTCTATAACTTATCGAAATTCATTTGAGCTGTTTTCCAATTTGTTCTACTTGCCCAGATATTTGCCCCATGGAAAACTACGACATACATCCAGTGCATAATTTCTGGGTTGCATCCTTAGGATTTCTCTACAAGACTTCTGCATACCATTATGGCATGTCAGGCCTTTCCTCTGATGCTTCGTATCAATTTACTATCCAGTAATATTCAATATTCACTCAGCACTCGAATATTTTTTCATTTACGAATTTTTCAACTTCTTACAAACGGTATGAAGTCTTTATAGTCTAGTAGGTGTAGCTAGTGTGTTGGCCACGTGAGGCCACGGTTCAAAACCTGGCTAAGAAAAATAAAATCGCCATGAAAAGTTTCTCAAAAAAAAAAACCGTCGTTCGCAGTCGAATTTAAACTGTAGCGCCCGCAACTCATATATAAAATTAACACGCACAACATATGGATGTTGTGTGGGAGACTAGGTCGTAATCCTGACTGAAGGGTTGTAATGACCAATTATGTATGTATGTGTAAATGGTATTATTGGGTTCTTGCCCGTGTTTATACTCAGGCCCACTGTCGACTTTCAATCTCAAGAGCTCTTTGAATGATGTCGCAGAAAGTCTTCAAATTTTTTTCTTACCATCAAGGCTATGTCATCTACAAACCAAGGGCATCTCTCTCTATGTATAATCCTTAGTATATCGAGCTTCATTTGATATCCCTATTTTGTAGGGCACTCTTTTGAAAAAAAGTGTAAAAAAATTCAACGAATTTAATGACAATTTAGTACTTCCCTAATAGTTAGATGATGTATAGATAAACAATCACACACATATGTACATATGTTTATATATGAACTTATAGCCATGCCTGTGTATTTATACAGAGGTTCATATCATTGATTATACAGTGTAGGATCTAAGAGCGTGTTATCTCAACAACTACTTATTGCGTTTACCTTGCTCTGACACGCATTATAAGTACTTCAATAAGTAATAAAATATTGCGAAAATAAATTCCATGTAAAGACAACAGAATCCAAATAAGTATGCTACAAATAAATGGAATATGAAAAAACTAACTAACACAGGAAACTACTCGTATATTCCATACTAAAATATAAAGACACATACATACATATATACACACATCTATACATATGTATATGTACACATACACTTGCATACTTGACTAGAGTAAATAGAAGTCGAGTGTTAATTCAATTCAAGTTGATTGCATTGGAAAAAAAACATAAAAGAAAACGTAGGAAAGAGAGAGAGAGACAAAGTGAGAGAAGGAGAAAATAGAGGAGATAAGAAGAGCATAAGTTATAAAATAGGCGATTTCCAATTAAAGATATGTGTTTACAGAGACAGGCTAAGAACTAAAGCATGTTATAGCCATTAGTGTTGGTGAATGATGCACATGCATACACACACATACTTATAAACAGAAATGAAATTAAAAAAGCAAAAACAAAAACGAAATGAAATGAAATTAAAGTTCAACACAGCTTATATATGTACTATACTACTCCCACTACCACAACTGCACATCATCATGCTTTAGAGAGTTGCAATATTGAGCATTAAGCTCAGGTAGGTAAGAAGGTAAATATTTCAAAAGGCAATCATGTAATTACCTTCGAGAATTCCTTTTAAGCGTGTTGCATTACCGAAAGTCAATAAATTTAAAGATCAATTAATGCCCAGGCAATGTCTGCAACATCAGCACGAACGAACGAACGAACGAACGGGAAAAAACAGACAAAAATTCCTTTAAAGCCCCCACAGATTTAAAAATAAATTCATATACCAAGCAGCAAACTTTTCGCTTTTTCCTTCAGCTTTTTTTGAATTTCATTTTCTTCAGAAGGGGTGAAGGGGGAGCAGAAAGAAGAAGCAAATGCTTAAATTTAATACCACCACTCATGCTTAAAAACTTTTCAAAATTAATAACCTCGTTTCTGTTATCGATTAGAGTCAGTAGTACTCTACTCTACTCTACTCGTTAACAAACATGCTGAGAAAAAAGTTTTTTTTTAAGTTTTGCTTTAAACCGAAAACAATGTGGTGAGCATAATAAAGTAACGCGCAAAGTGAAAACAACGAAAAAAAACCAAACTTTTGTTTCACTCAATATCTTTGAACTTGTTTTCAGAATGTGTTTTTGGAAAATGGGGAAAATTATTAGAAAAACAAAAAACAGAAACAAAAAGAGTGAAAGGAAACAAACAGAAGCAGGTTTTATATATTAATAATGAATCTTGCATACCCTACTCTAACTGATCTGAATTCTGTTCACTTTTCTAAGCTTGGACTGAAGAAACAAAAATAATCATCTATTCTAGATTCTGGTGTTTTGCTTTTACATCGCTTAACATTAAAATTATAGACAAAAGCTACAAAAACAAAACAATGCAGTAAACAAATCTGTTTACAAATTATTGTACTGCTTAACCAATAACAACAAACACCAGCATAAAAAATGGTAGACAAGTAAACAAAAATCCACAAACAACATCTACAAATACTACTAAACAACGATGTTTACATTTATAGAGATATCGAGAAAGCAAAGTCACAAACGTTCGCCTTCAAGAACATTCATCAGACTGTTTACCCTGCCATATGAAAAGCAAGGCAAAGCAGGTAAGTGAGTTAGTAAAGTACAATCAGTGATGTGTGAAGGCAAGGTGTGCTTTCGAAGAGATTAATGATGGTTTGAAGATCTCCGTTACGAAGATCTGTCGTATTTGTGGTTTTTATGGCAGTTTTTATTTGCTCTACGAGTTTCTGACAAAACTGTGCTGAGAGGAAGTCGGCGAAGAAATAATTTTTCATATTTCGATTTGATCGAGTTGTTTGACCTGTTTGACTCGTGACCACGCCTCTAATAAGCCTACACACTACCTACTAGACTACGGCAACTTCAAACAAACGTTAATAAAAGTAACATAGAGCCTCTGCGATTACCGTATATCTGTTGTTTCTTTTCTCGTTAAACGTTGAACGTTTTCATAAGCCACAGTCAAGTTCTAGACTTCATGTGTAGCTGGGTCTGGCAACCCTTAGAGTGCCACTCGAATGCTTTTGTATTGATTTTATTGCCGGAGATTAGATTTGCGTGTACAATACACACAGACTACCTTGCTCATACCCTTGCTCGCCTGGTATTTGATAAATTTTATGTCTCGATAGCTCGTTGCTTATGATGAGCTTTATATACCAGTCGTGTAAGAAGTCTGAGCAAGGAATGGACAGTGTATTGTATTGTTCAATAAACAGATGCATAGTATTTATCGAAAACAAAGAATATTCGTAGCCATATAGAGCAACCGCTTTAATACAGCTGTTGTGTATGTTGGTTTCCGTGAGTTTCTCTTTCTTCCTGGAGTGTCACAATTTTCTCAGAAGACCGTACGCTTGCCTTACGATGTGCAAAATCTTCTATCTCTAAATAACTGTGTTCGTATACAATCAATTCTTCCATTTAGTTTTCCAATTATCTTATTTAGGTTTAGGTCGGAGTGGTAGCTCTGATATCGCAGTCCCTGTACTAACCAGGTTCCACCAAAATCAGGGAAAAGGATGAAGTTGGTCAGCGCAAGGGCTGCACAACAAAAGCACGACTACCCCGCACTGGAAAACCAGCCAGAAAGTTTTATGAACGAAGCTATATCCTTGATGTCAATAGATGATAGCTCCGTTAAGTTAACAAGGAATGGGGAGCCAAATAACCTATATCTACACCTAGCAAGAGACGGGCGCTGGCAAAGAAAGTGAACAACAGTCTCCTCTCCCTCAGTGGACCTGCATCCACGGCAGAAGTCGTTGAAAAGGAGCCTCATTCTTTCCGCGTGTCTACCCATGACGCAATGACCTGTAAGCACGGCCACAGTAGTCGAGATGACATCACGACCAAGACCAAGTAATCGGTTGGTACGCCTTCTATCCATCTTGGGCCAGGTGAGTCTAGCGGTGGAGCAGGACTCCTCATTGACTCAGGATAGGTTGGCGTCCCGAAAGAATGCAACGCGAAATGGTCAACTTGACCGAGGCAAGTGGCATACCCAATTCAACAGAAGAGGATTCCGGAAGGAGCGCACCAGCTCTGACGAGCTCGTCGGCCCTATAGTTTCCACTGTGGCCGGGGACCCACACCAGAGAGATACTGGTGAAGCGCCCCGAGAGAAGGTCGAGACAGCGGCGACATTCCCTAACGATCCTAGAGTTAATCACGGAACCCGATAGAGATCCTATCGCGGCCTGACTATCAGAGAAGATCGAGACGCGAGTGAAAGGAGCATCGTTGACGAGGATCCACTGAGCGGCTCGGTAAATTGCCATCAGCTCCGCCTGAAACACACTGCAGTAGTCCGGCAGACGGAGAGAAATATTCAGGTCCAGTTTCCCAGAGTAGACACTGCTCCCAACCCCATTATCGAGTTTAGAGCCGTCGGTATATATATCCAGGACTTCCGGGGGACGACCGTATTAGGATTACAGTCATTCCTACTTGGAATCAGAGAGTGGAAACATCTGTCAAGATAATATTCAGCGGGGAAATAGTCTATGTTCACAGGGGACACTGGATCAACCTCCAGAATAGTGGAGGTTATCTTATCTCCTTCACACTCCTCTCTCTCTCTCTCTCTATTCTAGGATGTATTACAATGGTTAGTTTTTACCTCTGGCTATTGTACCTGTCGGAATGACAAGTACACGCCCTCAAACCTAACCTAACCTGTTCAATCAATATCGGCAGGACGTTAAATAGGTTTTTGTCTCTGCTATAATTTTGTATACCATATCGCGCCAAGACTATGGCTCAACATAGTGTGCCTAAGAATTGATTTGCTTTGGAAATCATTAAACAATTTGAAGAAAAAATCAAGTGTTCCTATCTGTTACAAACACTACAACACTGCTTAATAATCCTTTAAATTTGAATACAAATAAAAAAACAATACGCAGAATAAACAACAAACAAAAAAACAAGGAAAACAAAGAAAATCTATAGAAAAATTACTACGTAATCGAAAAAGTTTTTCTTTTTCATTTTTAAAGCATAAAATCCACATATTTTTTTTTAAAAATATTTTCGATAACAAAATCGATTGAAGGTTGTGTACTTTACTTCTGTTCTTCGTGAGATTTCATGTTCTCAGCTCTTTGTTATTCAAAATGTTTGGAAAATAAGAAAAAAAAGAGGAAAGGAATCGAATCGAATGCTTCAGTAATATGTAAATGAAACTGTGTGAAATTTTTCTCTCCGATTTCCTTGTTTTAAAATAAATTTTCAATTGAGGGGGATAATGAAACCTGAATATTTTTGGCAACAAAAAACAAAAAAAAAGAGTAACAATGCTGCTAAACTGCTTTTACGCTCAAAATCTAAAATTAATGAAATCAATGAACAGCATAATGGACTCGTAATGAAAAAGTTTCTGGCAAGTATTGTGCTGGTATTAAAATATGATTTTGACTTACCTTTGTTGTTGGTTTGCAAAACATTGTAAAAATTCTGAAAATAAAAGAAAATTTTTACGGATTTAACAACAGCAAATGATGTACAATTCCAATTTTATTTTGATATTATGAAATAAAACCAACCCTGATAGGCTGTTAAATTCCTTTCTTTTATTATCTCTGTTGCGGTATGGAGTTCGTCAGGACTAACAAATATAAGGCCTATTAAAAAGTTGCTATAAAACGTAGATCATCACAATCTACCAAGGTTAGGTTAGGTTAGAGGACGTGTACTCGTCAACTGTGACAAGTCCAGTACCCGGTGGTCGAATTGACCCATTGTTCAACATCCTAGCTTACAATCTACCAAATTGTTATGAAAACGCAAGACAAAGCAGTCAACGACTAGGAAGAATTCAGTCAGTCACGTGTGAAGATGTGTTCCGTATGAAGAGAATAATCGTGGTTTGAAGATCTCCGTTGTAAAGATCTGCCAAACATTTAATGTTTACGCAGAGTGTAAAAAAGAATAACGAACAAAGCAAATTGTTGTTGTTACATCAAGTTGTGAACAGTGGCACCTAGAATTGTGCAAACAATAAAGAATTTATCTTAAACTAAATACAAATTTAATTTGATTTTACTTGCAATCTACGAACTCAAATTTTAAACGTTTTTTATAAGGGTAAAAACTTAAGAATATGGTATGCAAGGCATACATGGCCATGCTTATAGCAAAGTAAGCTCCTTAAAAATTTATTAACTGTAGCAATTTACTACCAATTTTCTTTGCATATGTTTTTATCCTGGAATCATTTTTCCAACTTCAGCAATAAAAAATAACTCAAGGAACGTATACGGAGAGCAAAGCAATGACAGTCTGCTTGAATATAGAAGTAAATCTATGTACATACACACGCGTCTAAAAGTAATATAAAGCCTAAACGATTACCTTATATCTGTTGCTTCTTCTCTCAATTCGTTGTAGCTAGAACTGTCAAGTTCTAGACTCCATATGTAGTTGGGTCTGGCTAGCCTTGGAGCGTTACTCGAACGCTTTGATTCTGATGTTATTTATGATTAACTCTTTGGTTGATTCTACTATAATCACTATAAAAACGGTATTGGTACTTCAATAATTTTCTCTATGACAATGCATACCCAGCGGCCAATGCTTTATTAAATAGATTGCTGCAGAAATGAATTCTATCTTGGATCTCCCAATCTTTTCAACGTAATTAATACCTCGGCAAACTTGTAATCATTTTTGCTTCATCTTTCTATGGGTAATTCATCATACTGGAGAACTAATGACCTAATGACTATCCCAAACATAGTATCCACGGTTAATCGTTTATCGCTTCCTGGTTTCCCCACAACGCTCCATGTAATATCACGTTACATATTCTGTTTACGATACTATCCGAGGTAACATCACCAACCTAATATTTAAACGGTGCCATGTGATGCAATTTAAAAATATGTCTTCTTAGGAGTAATTGCAGTCAGGTTCGCTCATTTTGAGTATGTGGTATAAGTACTTACAGCAACAGCCATAAACTGTAAATAACAGATTCAAAAAGTAGGAAAATTCCCCAAAGGTCTCTGTGAATACATCCTTCGTCGTCCATTACCAATCGTTTCTGCTTTACCATCTACTTTGTCGGGACTGTATGGCTTGGGAACATAGATTAGCTGCACTTCTTACCTTCCATGCCGTTAACTGCTCATGAGCCAGTACATCTACAAATTTTCTACGTCGACTACGGCGCCTATGGGACTATGCAGAGAAGCAGTATACACTACATTGTTATTATAATCAACCTGTTAAAGTCGATTTCAAATGACAGATTTTCAGAAACTTTTCATAGCAATTTTATTTTACTCTCTAAGTTTTTGCCAGAAATCTGCCGAGAGGAAGCTACCGAAGAAATATTTTTTTCATTTTTCGTTTTGTTGGTAACGTCTGATCTGGGATTCGAACCGTAACCTCACGTCTAATAAGCCAACAAACTATCTACTAGACTACAGCGACTTCGGTAAGGAATTACTATACCTTAGGTTTTAAAGATCAGAAACAAGAACAGATACCTAGTCTGGAACAGACGCGACCCTCAGGTGTATTATACAGGAGTTCGAGGTTTTCAAGTAACTCTCTCGTAGAGCTTTGTTGATATCCACAACCACTCTTGATGACCATAAAACGTGTCGCATATGGAGTGCGGCCGAGACAAGAGAATAAACCCTAGAACTGTAGTATCCCAAGTGTTGCCTGCTCAACCTTGAAAACCAAAACTTACTCAACAACCAGTTTTCGCTGGAGAAGTTCATTCAATACACACAAAACAGGCGTATCTAACTACCCAAGACTGTTTTCATTAGAGTTAAAGGCATTCAATTAAATGAAATGTTTGAAGTGTATTCTGTATTTTTTCTCCTTTAAGAGTCAAGTGTTAATAATTTTGTTTGTAAATCAATATGCTAATAGGCCAGGTTTGTCATTTTTTATACGTATATTGTAACAATTGCGGCGTAACTTTCCAAATTATGAAATTCTTTTTTGGAATAGAAAAATTTCTGCTTCAATGTTTTTCCATACGATTACGAAAAAACGAGTAACTTTTTTTGGGCCTGGTATTTAATGATTTGGAAATAATTATTGATTTTAAAAACGAAAGACGAAATACAAACACAAACACTTTGTTTATTGAACGTGTAACCTGATGGCAAACTTACACGGCCATGTACATATGTATGCATGCATGTGTATGGTATTGGTATTGGTAAACATAGGCTTGTTTGTGTAATTTAAATAAATGAATTATATAATGGCCTTAAAAGATGGCGCCTTCAACTGTTCACATAGAAAATAATGCCAAAATTTCCAATATTCGACTCGTGCATAGCATACAATGGGGGGTTTTTTAACTTTAAATACACGTAAGCATGTGTTGAATAATTTTTGAATTAAAACAATGAGTTTCTCCAAATTGCAAAAAACCATTTGTGAAACAGTGTGAGAGAGAGAGAGAGATTTGTTTCATTATTTTTCTGTGCAAGTGTGTATAAAATATCCGGTGATAAATACAACAAAACAGTACAGAATCTAACTTTAGAGAGAGAGAGTAAGAGAGGCAAGAGAAATCCGTAAAGAAAACAAATTCAATCTTCCAAAGTAAAAAAGAAAGGAGAAAAATAATAAATTGAACATTTTATTTATAATAAATTTGCATATTTTTTATAAAAGAAAAGAAAGAACAAAAATACCTTATTTAATACTTATAAATATTTGAAGCATAGTTTTAGGTTAATACATTTACCCACACATATAATCCAAGGTCATTGCAATTGTATGGTACTACACTACACTACACGTGCGATTGATTATAATTTGATTGATTTTTTCTCTCTCTCTCTCTCTCACTTTGTGTTTAAAATCAATAACTTTCTATAAATAACTGCTGAAAACCTCTCATGCCAGAGAGAACTTCTTCAATAATAATCCCATAATTATGACTTATTTTATGGCGTAATTTATTGCAAGTGACTGGAAACGAAAGAAAGGCTGATTTAATCTTCTTACGGAAATTTATATGCCACTGACACAGACACTGTCTGATACACTTCAAGTTGGACTTCAAATTGTTATTTTGCCTTGAGTGGGAAGAAATTATGTATTTACATACGAGGGCTGCTCTAGAATGAGTCTATTTAAGGCGTAGATAATGGCAGAATTTTGATTTTTTTTTTCTTGAAAGTCATCAAACAAAATGCAGCTCAGCATATGCAGCTTAGTTTGATATAACAACAGAAGTTCACCATTCTTTTCCCTTCTAAATAATCCGTTGAGAAGTCTACTGACGTCTGACTTTTTGGAGAACAGGCTCATATAGGGTACACTGAGATACCAAATCCTTGAAACCACTCGTAGCTATGAATGAAACAACTCAGACTGTTAATATTAATAAGCGAAGTTTCCTCAGATCATCTACATGGTAGGCACAAGACGCTTTTTTTGACGTCCAACCTAATGCTGTGAATATACCCAAAAATTACAAGACAGTCTCCTCTCTATTCCTCCACTGGCGTCTGACTTTTCGGCGAACAGGCCCGTATAGGGCCCATTGAGATACCAAATTATTGAAACCACTCGGTGCTATTAATGAAACGGGCCAGACTGCCAATGTTAATAAGCGACTACATCGTTGGCACTAAGACGCTTGCTTTTGCGTCCAACCCAGTGCTGGGTATGTCAACTCTGGACAGTCAACTCTCCTTCTCTTTCCCTACAATTTCCGAGTGAATCGTTTCATCCAAGACCAGTTCGCCTAACAAACGTTACCGTAATGTAATCTCCCGTAACAATCACACTAAACATACTTCGCTAGAGTATTAAGGGCACATACAAAGAGCACGTCAGATTTTCCGCGCCTGTTTTGCCCGTCTTCGAAGCTGCCTATTCAGCGTTGACGGTTGTATGACTGCATTTTCAATTATAAGTTTGCAGGGGGCTCCTCAAGGTTGTGAAATCCTTGCAAAGTAGTATTGCAACAATACAGTCTATTGTACTTTCCTCAAACTTTATAAAACATCCCTCCTAATATCCTATTGTCTGATGGTTGGTGTCTACAATGAGATATTGCCATCATACAATCTATTATACTCTCCTCAAACTTTATAAAACATCCCTCCTCCAATCCTATTGTCTGATGCTTGGTGTCTACAATGACAATTCCCTGCTTTGAATTTGACATGCAGCCAAAAATGTACATACATACATACATGCATAATTGGTCATTACAACCCTGCAGTCAGGATCACGACCTTGTTTTTCACACCACTTATGTTGTGTGTGCTTATCTTATCCATATGTGGCAGGACCTACAGATTTTTGAGAAACTTTTCATGGGAATTTCAATTAACACTCAGAGTTTTTGCCAGAAATCTACTGAGAGGAAGTCGCCGCAGAAATATTTTGTCATATTTTCGATTTGATGTCTGACCTGGGGTTTGAACAGTGGCCTTATGTTTAATAAATCAACACACTTCCTACTAGACTACGGCCACAAGAACAAGGCAAGAATGTGTTTCCATTAATTCATACACATCGTGACAGCATCTCGAAGTTGGGCTTAAGGCAATCCCCGTTCTAAGTAAGTGTACCTCCAGCCTACATTGCTTTGTCAAAAGACTAATTTGCAACCGAGTAGCTGGTTATTCCTAGATAGATGATGCATGACTCAGACATACTCTCACTGCAGTTTCCCAATAAAAATTTCGATTGCCTCAAACCCAACTGGTTTGACAAGTATTTGCCTCTCTTTAGCTTCCCTTTTATTGAGCATACCTTTCCAAACATCCGTTTGCACACCACAAATGTGTTCTGGTCCGTTCAGCAGTGTAGAAGCTTCCCTCCTCAAGGGATTTTTTGCCTCAACAGCGTGGACGACCGTCTAGTTACGTATTGCCGAGAATTCCCATATGACCTGGGACTCAGCAGAGAGTAACCATATTTTCTCTTCCTCTGATTTAACCTCATAAGAGCCAAGTGCTTAAATGGCCGCCTGACTGTCATATACTATTGCTGAGGAGGCACAAAAGACAGGGCAGAGCAATTGTGATACTTTATATTGATTTGTGTTCTCCCTTATGCTGATACACATTATTAGAATAAAATATTGTCGGGGTTTATTAGGCAAAGAGAGAAAAAAAATTAAAACATTTAATTGCTGCCACAAGAGAGCTTATCAAGTATTTAAATGCCACTCAAATTAAATAAAGTTTTACGCAATTAAATGACCTTTAAATTAGAAGTGCATTGCTTGTCAGAATATTGGTTATTAATTAAAAATTAAAAATTTTATTCGATTTGGATTTCATGCGATACGATTCTGTTGAACTATTTTATCATTTATTAAGTATTCCTGGAAATATAGACATGCAACATGGAATTCTATGGAATTGTTGAAAAAACCCGCTACTATTAGCAATGATAATCAACATTTTTGGTTTTATCGCTCTCTCTTTCGCTCTGTTTCTCTCTCTCTCTCTCTCTCTCTCTCTCTTTCCTTGCTATATGATAACATTTAAATGTTAATATTCGTTTATTGATTCAAAGTGCTGAAATAATTGCCTTTTTAATTGTAATTTTCACGTGAAAACAAAACAACAAAAAAAAAACAACCTAAAATACAGAGAAAAAAATAATGAAAACAATTATGTGGTAATGAACATTTAATTGACTGGCCAGTTTTTAAACTTTCGCGCCCATTTAGATTTTGGAGGGGCGGGCCAACACACATTCATTCACTTGCAACGTGCTGTAAAACTACTTTCAAATTTCCCAAAAAAAAAAAAAAAAGAAACCATTTCCAACACAATTAAACAAATCATGGTGATTTGGCAGCCACGCTTTGTTTATCTAATGTAAACCAACCAGAGATGGGAATAACCAGTACAGACACAAACCCAGTTTATTTATAAGGCAGATGTCAGTGCTTTTTTTGGACACAATTCCTGTCTAAATACACTCAAGGGAATTTTTTTATGATGATACTCATAAATTAAATTAAAAACAAAAACAAACAAAAAAATTATAAACAATTCAAAAGTCCACACGAAAACGTAAACTAAAATGAAATTACCTTCTCCAGTACACTTATAGAGAGCCCAGTAAAATGTAATTAAACTTCGTTCATATTACAGCCGTAATTTATTTAATTTTCTTATAAAATTCTCAACTAAAATATTAAATCTCATTTCAAAAATCTTACAACACCTTTAAAGGTGTAAAATATTGTCACCTTCCTTAATTCTTTTCATGCGAAATAAATTTGCTGCTAAACGAAGGATTAATTTTAAATCTGACAGCATTTTCAAATGCGTTTGATGTATGAAATATTGTTTGAATGTCATGCAAACAAACAAAAAAAAAGTGAAAATTTATAAACGTTTTATTGTAAATTCATTGTTTTTGTTGTTGGTTGGTTGGTTATTATTTTACCGCAAAACTCTTACGGGCAAATGTTTTTTTTTTTTACTTTCATTCGGAATTTTTTTCTCTCTCTCTGAATTTCTTAAATTGTTTTTTTTTTCTTTTTCTTTTTTATATTTAAATATAATTCACATACATATATACACACATGCATACGTATCCTTTAAAAAACATATTTTGTACATGTATTTACTTTGCTTATATGCGTTTTACCTATGTGCATATCTGTGAACACATGTACATATATGTACATACATGTCTATGTATTAATAAGCATGTATTTTTATATTATTCACTCATGTACCATATGTACACATATTCATAATGTACAGAAATATGGCTTTAAACAGTTACAGTGGCACACAAAATTGTATATTCAGTTCTCCTTAAGCTTTACTGCTTCACTAAGTGCCAATATTTGTCTATCTTGCATACAAATGTAACATCAATTGCTTAAAGAGAAGCTGAAGCTCAGAAACTTTCTTCTAGCCTACTAAAATACTCATATTTTCCGCACATTTCAAGCCTATACATATGTACATACTGGCAACCCTTTAGTCAGGATTATAACCTCCGAACGACAGATTTTTGAGAAACTTTTCATGGCAGGTTTTATTTACTCTCAGGGTTTTTTTTGCCAGTAATCTTCTGCTGAGAGGAAGTTGCCGAAGAAATATTTTTTCATATTTTCATTTTGATGTCTGACCTGGGGTTTGAATCATGGGCTCACGTTTAATATGCCATCATACTGTCTGCTAGACCAGAATGATTTCCAAGCCTATCAAATATAATTAATCAACAACTTGCGGAATATCTAGAGTCTAACAACATGACAAGCGGCAGACATTATGGCCATTCCTATTATTGGCCTTTCGGAGCTACTCCGCGTAGGCAGATAGGTATGTAAAAGTGGATAACAACCTTAGACAGTAAGCACACTTACGGACTCTTAATCAGTAGGCCATTGATCTTAAATTTCATAGAAAAATCGTTTTCATGTTCCTGATTCTCATTCCTAGATGAATGGGCACATGAATAAACAAAATTAACGAGTTTGGGACGATATTCCATTGCATCCCGAAAGATTTTCTGTTTAATGTGAATTTTTGGGCTGGTGGCATCATCAGTGTATATTTCATTGAGAAAGATATTGCCACAGTCAAAGGCGAGCGGTATAGGTTGGTCTGGATTGGATGATATTGATAGCAACGACATGTGGTTTTAACAAGACACACCGCTAATGACATATTTGATATTTAGCACAAGCGATTTGAGGGCATGGTCATGTCACGTGCAGGCGTTGTGAACTGGCCACAGAGATTGTGAAATTTGCCACCGTTGAATCTTTACTTGTGGCATGAAGCCCATAATTTTTCATTTCCCCCTACACTCGAATCCCTGTTGAATTGGGTATGCCACTTGCCTCGGTCAAGTTGACCAGTGCGCGGAGGTTCTTTCGGGACGCCAACCTATCCTGGGTCAATGAGGAGTCCTGCTCCACCGCTAGACTCACCTGGCCCAGGATAGATAGAAGGCGTACCAACCAATTACTTAGTCTTGGTCGTGATATCATCTCGACTACAGTAGCCGTGCTTACAGGCCATTGCGTCATGGGTAGATACGCGGAAAGAATGAGGCTCCCTTTCAACGACTTTTGCCGTGGATGCAGGTCCACTGAGGAAGAGGAGACTGTTGTTCGCTTTCTCTGCCAGTGCCCGTCTCTTGCTAGGTGTAGATGTCGGTTATTTGGCTCCCCATTCCTTGTTAGCTTAACGGAGCTATCATCTATTGACATCAAGGATATAGCTTCGTTCATCAAACATTCTGGCTGGTTTTCCAGTGCGGGGTAGTCGTGCTTTTGTTGTGCAGACCTTGCGCTGACCAACTTCCTCCTTTTCCCTGATTTTGGTGGAACTTGGTTAGTACAGGGACTGCGTTCACCCGTGGCATCACAACGGGCCGCTACGCGTGCTCAAGTGAGCTTTGTGATATCAGAGCTACCACTCCGACCTAACCTAACCTAACACTCGAATCCCTCTGAGGTTTTGGAAAAGCTGTTTAAACTTCCTGTATACATCCCTAAAAGATCGATAAGATCAACTGCATAGTAAAATCGTAAGTTCTTCCTCCTCTAACGCCTTAACGCTAAGCATGTAGAATAGATGAGAAGGAGAAGACAATTGTCTTCCTTTTTCTTGTCTCTACTGTTCATGCAAAAGTCATTGGACGTAGGGTCCAGAGCAATAGATCTCCTATGAGTACTCATAATATAACGGTATGCATGTTTCTATGGAATTTGGGTAAATCTTTCCATACGTTTTTATCCAGCTCTGGTCAGATTTGCTGCTCTATATTGACGACAACCAAGGCTACCCACGTAGCATTTACATACATACATACATAATTGGCCATTACAATTCTTCAGTCAGGATTACGGCCTAGCTTCTCACGCAGCATTTACTGCAGCTAAAGGTTTTGTAGTTTTTAGGAATGAGGTTGTCGCTGCTGAATCCGAAAGGATCTGTTACGAGTAATATGTAGTTTGTTTTCAAATGGTCATAAGGAATTCATAAGACTGGATTTGGACGGTAATTCCAACTTTAAAATTTAAAATGAAAGAAATTACAAACAAGCTGAAGCATAAGAATTTTTGTGGTTTCTATTGAAATAATTTTGCTTCTCACTGTATATGTAAGATGAATGTATGTATGCAAACTTATTGGGATTTAAATGTGTGTATGATTTTTTTCTCCTTTTCTTGCTAAAGAGCCATACAATACAATCAAATGTTAAATAAAACATACAATAAGCCGCATAAACATCATGCAGCCAGCTTAAGGCTAAAGCTGCCATATAAATCGACTTTCAAAAGCAAACAAAATACAACAAAAAAATTAAAAATTTCCGAAAAACAAAACGGAAAAGAAAACAAAAACGGAAAATGAAAAATTTTAAAACAAAAATTCATGCAAACAAATACAAGATATTTTTGCTTTACAGTTCCATGTAATACTACATGTAATCAGATGAGGAGAATAAAAGAATATAAAATGAAAGGTAAGATGCCAGTGATATGTGAAAGAATTTTATACCAACAAAACAACAACAACAATAGCAACAATTTAAAAGAAATAAATAAAAACAATGAAGAAAACATTTAAAAATCCTTTTACTCATTACCGCAACGTATTTGTATTGCTAAACATTTACTTGTGATTTATTGACTGCTAAAGTAGAAGGCAAGAAAGAAAAATGAAAAATTAAATAAAAAATGGAAACACAAAAACAATTTATTGCACAAATAATCATTCAAAATCGTAAACATATATCAGCGATAAATAAATATAATCATACACCTCAACCCGGACTACTAGCAACACTATCAAGCAATCAACCTTAGCTGTCATATACAATGGCTTATAAAGGACCTTTCAATGCTTTACAAATACCTTCACACATTTTCATGTTCTGTTCTGTTCTGTTCTGTTCTCTAAGAAATTGTAAACGACATACAAATATTTTCAATATAAAGAAAATTATTTTATACATACATATACACACACACTCTTACTTTAGCATATGTGCTGTACTGTAATAATGGTACGTTTACAATGCCAGTTACAATAATCCATTTTCAATTGAGTTTAATTGGAAAATATTTTTCATGTTATAAATTAATCGTTGTATAGCAGCACCGCTACCATCACTACACTAATACTAGTACAATTACTATTGCCATTGCCACAACCACGACAGCAACAGCGACTAGCGTTAGCAATGGCGCCAGCTATAAAGGGAAAATAAAGTCAAACGAAACGAAACCAAACCAATGGCACAGTGTGACACGTTTTATCAAACGTTTTAATTTCACTGAATATTGAGTAGCAAATATGCCTGAATCAATAAAAACAATGAAATCCTATTCACTGCGGTCAGTTACTCTTTCGGTTTGAACAAGAAATCATAAAAAAAATTGAAATTGAATTCAAAATGGCAGCAGTAATTTGAACAAAAGCTTTGGAGGCGTGGAATAAGAGCGGATGTTTGGGGGCTCAACAAAATGAAAGATAAAGCAAAGCAAAGACACTTCTTAAACCGAGTTGGTTTAAAGCAATCAAAACTTTTGTGAAATAATAATGAGAAGGCATCGGAGTCATGGTTCACGCTATCAAGAAATAACATGGGGTTGAAACCGATATTTCGGCAGGGCACTGTATACTCAGAGTACTCGTATTCACAATAAAGGTTGTCGCGAGCCTAACATCTAGATTCTGTGATGATGAAAACGAGTTATCAGAACACATTATTAGAATCTATAGCCCCCGTAGTCTAGTAGGTAATGTGTTGGCGTACTAGACATGAGGCCACGGTTCAAAACCCAGGTCAGACATTTCCAACAAAACAAATTTCTTCGGCGACTTCCTCTCAGCAGATTTGTGGCAAAAACTCTGAGAGTAAATATAATTCCCATGAAAAAGTTTATCAGAAATCTGCCCTTCGGAGTTGACTTTAACTCTTGTGTAAAATTAACACTCACAACATGGGTAGTGTGAGAAGCTAGGTTGTAAGCCTGACTGAAGAGCAGACTCAGAGTACTTGTATATAGAATAGGGTTTGTCTACAACCCAACATGTATATTCTGTGATGTTGAGAGTGAATATTTAGAACACATTCTTGGAATCTATACTCGCCGTTGTCTACTAGGTAGTGTATTGGCTTATTAGACGTAAGGCCCCAGGTCAGACAGCTACAGCAAAACGATATACATAAATGAACAAATATTTCTTTGGCGACTTCCTCTCAGTAGATTTCTGGCAAAAACTCTAAGTGTTAAATAAAATTGCCATGAAAAATCTCTCACAAAATCTGTCCTTCGGAGTCGACTTTAAACTGTAGGTCCCGACACTCATGTATAAAATTATCAGACACAACATAAGTATGTGTGTGAGTGTGAGAAGCTAGTTCGTTGTCCTGACTGAAGCGTTGGAATGTATACGTATTATTGGAATTTATGGTACATTAACGCAACCCAGAACGGGACACCTGGCTGATGAAATTGGCATTGTGAACACCAAGCAGCATTTTGGAATTTGTCCAGGAAATCGGCTTCGAGGAGACGTTAAAGGAATACCCTTTAAAGTCTCAGTCGAGATCAATAGATTGCAGTGTTAAGGTAACTTTTCTAATTATTTTCCATTTTGGTGGTTGTTTTTTGAAGAATTCATGGACTCTTTACAAACATATCGCTGCAGATGTATGAGAATATGCACATTTCATTGGGACAACAAATCCTGTCTTCTCCAGAAATCCCTTTCAAAAAAACTATATGGTAGAGCAAGAGTGACCGAAGCCATGCCTCACACCAGTTTCCCATAACTCTATGCTCTATATTGTATAGGGCATGCATCAAAGACATTACTATTGTTGATGTGCATTTAAAAGCGAGATGAGTGTGGGCGGGTGTCAACTGCTTTCCCAAAACACCACAACGACTAGTTACAGAGGTTAGCTTAGCTTAAACGACTATTATACATGATTTATAGACGATTTTTAGGGTCAGAATCTAGATTATTCACTGCCCAGATCGGTAAAGACTGCTATTGACTATCTGTGTATAACTTTATTTACTAAGATGTGACACCACCTCCAGTTCTTGCCTTCTCTCGCTTTTTTTGGTTAAAAAATTTACTTCACACTCAACAACTTCTAACCCACTGTGCATAGTATTTATAAAGTCTTGGAAGATGAAAGGAAAATAAATGGATATTTTTCCTCTTTTTCTTCCACTTTTCTTTTTTCATATTCTTGTTATGAATACACATACAAACCTATGCACATGCATACATACATGCATACATATGTAAGTACATATACTAATTGTTTAAGAATATTGTGTATAATTCAGAATGTATTTATATGAAGGACCTTAGCAGCTGTATGTGAATATGAGAGAATTTTAAAAGGAAATATATGGTATGGCAGGCAATGAGATTGGAGTTGTGCACTTGAATGTATGAACGTACGTACGGACGTAGGAATAATATATGAAATCATGAATGTATGTAAGTAATCGTAACGTACAATCCAAATACAATAACAATAGCCATACAATACAATGAAATTCAATTCAATTGAATAAAATAATGTGTTAAAATTGTAACGGAAATGTCGCTTATTGCAAGTGTTTGTGTTAAAGGGCGGATCTCTAGTTATGTATGTGTGAGTATACCCTATTATGTGTAATTCAACATAAAAAAATAGTTTTAAAATTCAATACACTTACACATATGTAAGGACGTGAACACATATGTATGTATGTATTTACATTTGAAGCCGTTACAAACAAATGTAATTGTATTGGGATTTATACGTTGTTGTTTTTGTTTGTTGTTGTTATTGTTGTTGTATAACCAATTAAATTATTAGTATTGTGAAGACGTGAATACGTGGGCAATCCATTTAATGGCTACTGTTTCCGCTAAACAATTATTAAGTGAATGTTCCCAGCAGCAGCATTTGTTAATTATAACGACCAAGTTTATAGCTGGTATTTATAGGCGTTATTTGAACTTAAATTACACTCCTATAATTTACGATAAATTATAAGGAAAATTATTGCATTTTCAAAAATATTTTGTAGCAAAGGAGTTTTTGATTTCGTTGGTATTTAATTTCTATTCGCGTTATTATGATAATGATTTTCGAAATCATTTTCTTGTTGAAATAAATATTCACATAGGCCTCTGACAGAGTTTAAATACATATAAAATTTGTGTTAACACTAACACTAGTCATTGTGAGAGTTGGTTATAGCCCACTCTCATGTCATGTCATGATAATGTCTTTGATGCATGCCCTCAACAATATAGTGTAAAGAGTTATGAGAAACTGGTGTGAAGCACGGCTGTATTCTTTCACTTTTGCCCTTCAATATAGTTTTTTTTTGGCAACATTATATAATAAAGCGTTACGTAGGAGAAGGAAATTTCTGGAGGAAATTTCTTGTGTCAATGAAATGTGTCTATTCGCATACATCTGCTGCGATATATTCGTAAAGAGCCCATAAATTCTTTGAAAAACAACCAACAAAATGGAAAAGAATTAGAAAAGTTACATTAGCACTGCAACCTATTGATCTCGACTCAGACTTTAAAGGGTATTCCTTTAACGTCTCCTCGAAGCCTATTTCCAGGACAAATTCCAAAATGCTGCTTGGTGTCCACAATGACAATTTCATCAGCCATGTGTCCCGTTCTGGGATGCGTTAATGTCCCCATAAGTTTAGGGGTATTTCTATAATCTCTCCTTCGATCCTAATGCACAAACAAATTTCAAAATGCCCGGTGTCCACAATACCAATGCCCTGTATAGCACTTGATATGCTTCCAAAAGTCGTCCTATGGGGTGTCTTAATGCCTCATAGATTCCAAGAATACGTACATACATACATACATACACATAATTGTTCATAACAACTCTTCAGTCAGTATTACTACCTAGTTTCTGGCAACACTTATGTTATGTGTGTTAATTTTATACATGAGTGACGGGACCTACAGTTTAAAGTCGACTCCTAACGACAGATTTTTGAGAAAATTTTCATGGCAATTATATTTAACTCTCAGAGTTTTTGCCAGAAATCTGCTGGAAGGCAGAAGCCTTAAAATATTCTTTCATATTTCGTTTTGCTGGAAATGTCTGGCTTAGGGTTTGTACCATGGCCTCAAGTTTAAGAAGCCAACACACTACCTACTATACTACGGTGACTTCTGAACGATTACTTTTCAATTTAAAATTTAATTGGCATCGTTTGCTTTGATGACATCTTGAAACTTCAGATAATTTCCTTAAGCGAATTTGTATGGCATAGTAATCCTCTATATGGTAACCAGAGATCATCAATGAGTATTCAAAAAGTTGAGTATAATCAAATCATACTCATAATTTTTAATACTTATAAGCATTCATACTTATTTTAATATCATGGAACCTGTACTCATATTCAAAGTTTGAAGTACTCATCACATTCATACTTAACAACACGTATGATGTTGTTGATTTCGAATCTCCACAACTTAACAGCACAAAATAAGTATGAATCACATACGATCGCTGAAATACTTGCTAGAAGGTTGTACGTTTCCTTTGCTTGCTGCTCTGTGTTTTTTGCTTATGTGTCTATTTTCTTTTTTTGTAAATGCAACAACAACTAAGACTTGAATCATTTATAAGTATTATAAGAAGTATTTTTCTAAAGCTATGAATCTAAATGAGTAGACTTATGAATCAAACATATTTCGAATGGTATGAGTTTGATGTCAACATTGTATGCGTACTCATTGCAACCTGTTGTTATAAATCAACGTTGTAGTGAGTATAAATGAATCAACGTACATACTTAAATTTCAATATTATTGATACACTTATATTCAAAATTTAATGAGTGCTTATGAGTAGCGAAAAAATGATTCATTATTGATCTCTGATGGTAATTCAACTAAATTTTTCCTTAAATACATTAAATTCAACTTCCATTTAAACACAACATTAAAATTCATAGATACAACATATTAAGCCACCACTGTTCAACAAACTTTTTTTTTTTTTTTTTTTCTTTCAACTACTTATGTAGTTGTATAACATACATATTTTAATTCCGCAATAAAATCTAACACTAACGCACAAAACCTCACATAAACTTTATATATGGTGTTTTTTATAGAGGTATAGAACTTTAAGTTGCAATAAAACAACGATGGATTATTCGATTGACTTGAATTTTATTTATCCGAAAGATAATATTGTGGCATTACATTTTAAATATGATTTCTGGCATATGACCGCCACGGCTGGCGCCGATGTCGTCCAATCTGGACGTCCAATTTTCGATGACTTTTTCCAACATTTGTGGCCGTATATCGGCAATAACACGGCGAATGTTGTCTTCCAAATGGTCAAGCGTTTGTGGCTTTACCGCATAGACCAATGACTTTACATAGCGCCACAGAAAGTAGTCTAGCGGTGTTAAATCACAAGATCTTGGAGGCCAATTCACAGGTCCAAAACGTCAAATTAGGCGGTCACCAAACGTGTCTTTGAATAAATCTATTGTGGCACGAGCTGTGTGACATGTTGCGCCGTCCTGTTGAAACCAAATCTCCTGGACATCATGGTTATTCAATTCAGGAATGAAAAAGTTAGTAATCATGGCTCTATACCCATCACCATTTACTGTAACGTTCTTCCTCAATGCTACGCTCTACAGCAGCAATAGCTTCTTCTGTACGCACCGTACAGCGTCTCTGGGTATGCGAGTTATCAATAAGAGTAAACGTGGTGCGAAAACGTTCCATGGTTAATCGAATTAACTGCTCTGATGGACGATTTTGTCGACGATAAAATGGACGTAGTGCGCGATACGTTTTCCGCACAAAACCATTATTTTCGAAATAAAATTGCACTATTTGCAAGCGTTGTTCAGGCGTGAGTCTATTCATGATGAATTGCCAAACCAAACTGAGAATAAATCACGTGACAGCTGTTAAATCGGTCGCCATCTTGAAAAGTAATGCCAACTTAAAGTTCTATACCTCTATAAAAACACCTTTTACTTCTGTGTGACAAATTCAAAAACATCAAAAGCTTCGTCAGCCATAATGAAATGAAAATACTTTTTAGCGGTTTTATTCATGTACATAGTATGTACATACATATGTACATATGTATATTGATATGATTTTCTACAATAATTCAATTAAAATTCATTTTTTGTATTGAATAAATATTGAAATGAAAACAAATAAAAATCGATTGATTTTCTATACAAAAACTGAAAAAATGTCCTATGCAAACATACATAAATACATATATACATACATACAAATCTATAATGTTTTGTTATTCAAATTTTATTATCTGATGACTTAATAATCATAAACATAATCATTATGATTACGATGATAATAATTACATACATACAAACAGCATTGATTATACATACACACATAATGACCATGTCAATGCTGGTGAGGATGATAATAACAATAATGTTGTTGTTAATATTGTCATTTTTGCTATTATTGTTGTTGTCATTTTAGGGGAAAAATAAAATATTAAAATAGACACACATACACCCCCAAACACACATTCACCGTTAGTATTTATTTTATTTAAAACGTCAGAATTTCAATTAATTTGTATGCATGTGTCAGTGGATGAATATATTTTTATAGGAAATCAATCGATATATTTGTACGAATGGTTGACTGTCTCTATGCATCTGCCACACACACACACACAAGCATACATATATGGACGCCCTTGTACTAATAATTTTTGATAATAAATGTTACAAAAATGAAATATACAAATACTTAGACACACACATACATATGTATGTATACGAGGAAGGTTTAGTAAAAATTAATCAATGTATCAAGAAAAACAAAAATATAAATATAAGATCCCGAACATCACTCCACCGAGAACGAACTATTCCCTTACGGCCAATTACCTGAATGGATTGTTTTCGATTCCAAAGTCTTATGGAGGCAGAAAGTCCTTAAAGGGTCCCACAAAGCTTATTGTATGTCTCTCTTCACTTATCAGCAAGTCATTGTTGAATGACAGCGGCTTTAGACTTTCGTAACGGATCAACCGTCTAACTGGGTAACAGCAAGACAATGCAACTGCAAAGTCCAAGACAGAGTTAGGGAGCAATCTGCCATTCTTATTACCGGTACCCTGGAAACGAAACCCATCAGTGTACTTTACGAAGTTGTTTGCCTGGAGCAATATGCAACTATTTCTGCAATTCTCATGTTTAACTGCTGGCCTAAGCATATTCATGGATATGCTATAGTAATAGAGCTTTATTCCTCGGTACCGATTGGTGCTTAGGCACCATCATTCTAACTCTGCAGGCAACATACTATAATGGCTCGTACTTGAATGGGAAAACGTCTCCTGTGTATATAAAGGACTACGTTATCAGGAATTCATACAGACTATTAGACCCCTGCAGGATCTGTATCATTAGTGGAATACCCCCTGAGAATATATTAATATTCATGGACAAGCAGGCTGCCATCAGGGGGTTATCGCACTCTCTACGTCCAACCTTGTCCATGAAAGCGGATAATACCAAATAGGGGTCCCTGAACTCCCGAAATACTCCCGAAAACTGTATTGCTCACTGATTATGATAGGTACCGCACTTGAAAACCCCATAAGTGATCTATGTACACTGGCTACGATAAGACTCATAATTTCAGAAAAAAAATTGTCACTCCTTGACTAACGCTTTCCGGGTAGAAGAGAGAACATGTTCGACCACCAGGTTGATCTGACTGAATTTTAACAGAACGAGGACGAAACAGCTTATATTTCTCTCCTGCATAGACATTCATTATATTGACTAATAGGGGGCATGCCCGTCAGATAGGGCGACCCTTTCGTCTGACTTTTGCAGAGTCAGAAGAGGATGAAGATGGTCTGTAACTTAATGTGTAAGTAAATAATCCAAGCTTAGTTCGATATTTCTAAGCTCACTCGCTAAGCCTACTGTTGTTTCTGTGCTGCTATTTCACTGCTGCCTAGCTAGCAGGACCTATCTGTTCTTATTCAACATTGCTAACCTTGAAAAGTCCGATCTTATAATCACAAATTCTTAGTAATTTTTATCCCTTATGCATACAATCCCTCGTGGTACCACGTATGGTGAATAATCTGGAGGTATTAGAGAACCTAATTTTAAAACCACCCTCGCATATGTACATATGTATAAATATAGTACGAGCATAAATGTAATGCACATCTGTTTGCTGTGGTAATATGATTATCACAAGAATATATCATCACTGTCATTGCGTCTCTCTCTCTCTCTCTCTGTCTCTGTATGTGGTGTGTGCATATGTATGTATATGCCCGTGAGAGTGATGCGATGAATTTGTTGATTTTTGCCGAGTCATTATTTCCTATAAAATAATGAAATAACAACAAGTGACACTAATCCAGCAAATAATACGAAAGGGATCCCAATTTATTGAGTCTGTTAAAGCTTTAATATACTCACATATATTAATTAAATATTATTTTACGAACACATTGTTGTTAAACTAATTAGTAATACATTCTCATTACTTGTTTTAATACAATTTAAAATGAATTTAATTTGATTATCACACAGGTTGCACAGGAGTTTCGTCGTTCATTTGTAATTTCGTTGGCATTGAAACTTAAACCAGATGCTTACCTACTCCTATACATACAGATCCTTAGTGGATATTTACATAGAGCAGAGAGAGATACTAATATCAACCAACATCCTGAAGTGTGTCAGAGAAACAGGCTTGGGATACCATATATAGTCAGAAAGGAGTACAATATATCGTATGGTCACAGCATAGCACGTCACGTCTTCAGCACGATGATATAAATAATATAAGGAAAGTATTTAAGTATACATGTGGAGTGAAGTCGCTGTAGTCTAGTAGGTAGAGTAAGACAACTGTTCGAATTCCATCAAAACGAAATATGAACATATATTTCTTCGACGACTTCCTCTCAGCAGATTTCTGGCAAAAACTCTGAGAGTGCATAAATTGCCATGAAAAGTTTCTCAATGGGTTGTGATGATCAATTATGCATATAAAAAAGAATTCATAGGAGACGTTAAGTACTCACCCTCTAGACCCATGCTCTTTACCGCTCCCTTTCTTGCCCAATCATCTGCAATTTTGTTTCCCTCAATGTCAGGGATCCATTCGAGCACTTGGCTCTTATGAGGTGAAATCGCAGATAGTACTGCACTATCTAGGGACGTATAAATATTGTCACATTCAATGACAGTATTTTCGAACCCATGGAATACAAATCGTTTTACAATGGTAGTTTAATAAAAACAACAGAACTTGATGTTCTGTCACACAACCTGTCTTTGAATTTATTCTTCGAATCAAACGAATATTTTGATTGAACATGGTTCGCTGGGTTATTTATTTATGCTTTAAATTTAATATACAGTGTTATCTGTCAGTATGTCACGGCATATGTATATGCCATCAATATATGTATACGACCACTGTCATAAACATTTAATTGATGATACTTTTTTTGTGACATTGTTTTTCAGCATTTTTGTTGCTGTAATCATGGCAGTTTTCAAATAATTTTTCACTTAACAATATTATCAAAAATATCCACAAATACCGCCGCACATACATACACATTTATGATATACTTTACATACATAACATAGATACATACATACATGTATTTATATACGAATAATAAAGTACAAAAATTTATTGTTTATTGTATACATGCTTAACACACACACACACACACATCTCATATACATATTTATGCAACATTAATATTTATGTAGATGGGTATGCATGTATATATGTATGTATGTGTATAATTTTAAAATATTCACATATAATTGTGTATCTGTATGTGTGTTACACATCATAACACCTACACATACAACAACTGTGTACGTATAGAATCTCTCTAGTCAACCATAATCTAAAATGCCAGTTAGTCACATGGATGTTGTTGGCATTAAACGATATTGATTTGAATGAAAAATGAAAATGAACATGAAAAATTAAATTGAATTGGATTCGTTTGGATTAAATGGGAATGGATGAAAACATGTCACTTTTTACAAAATATGACATTGTCAAATCATAAAGATAGAAGAGATACATACATACATACGTACAAGCGAGAATACAACACTGACACAACAAAACAACAATAAAAAAATTGTATTGTAAACAAGCGCAACTAAAAAAATATGGAGGAAAACCAAACTGAAAGCGAAAGTGTGTCATATTTGGCCAGTAAAAGTTTTCTCTTCACATTAAGTGAGTATTTTTTTACAAGATATTCATATTGTCACATTTTTAACTTTTAAAAACGTTTAAAATATGATTCTATATGCCACTGTTTACAACTTGATGTAAACAACAACAATTACTCTTTTTTGTTATTCCTCTGTTTACACCCTTTGTATAAACAATAACAATTACTAGACAATTATTCAACAGATCTTTGTAACGGAGATCTTCAAAACACAATTACTCTCTTCAAACGCATCGCGTCTTCACACAAGACTGACTGAACTTCATTAACTCGCTTGCCTGCTTTGCCTTGCATTTTACATGTCAGTGTAATCAGTCTGATGAATGCTCTCGAAGGCGAACGTACATTACTTCGCCTACTCGATATCTCTATAAATGTATTTTTGTTTACTTATTTACCATTTTTTTATGCTGGTGTTTGTTGTTATAATAAGCAATACGCTAATTTTTAAACAGGTTTGTTTACGTTATTGTTTTGCTTTTGTAGCTTTTGTTTATAAATTTTAATGTTAAGCGATGTAAAAGCAAAAGACCAGCATCTAGATTCTTCATTTTCGTGACAATATGCTGGCAGCCCCAACTAAAAAACATAAATGCTGTCTTTATTCCTCAATGTAATCATCATTTAGCTGGTTAGGCTTTGCTTAGCTCGTATTGTATGTTCAATAGTCTTCTTAATCAGTATGTGATGTGAACTGTATGTGTTGCCGATCCCATCTCTTCCATGTTCGAAAGCATCAGATGATTTGAGAGCACTTATTCCCATCTAATCTTACTTACTTACACACTTAATTGGCCATTAACAACCCGATAAATAAGTTTCGGCCTATCTTAACACATCCTTCCGCCTCTGCGCGCCTGCCCTAGATGGTCACAGCAATCAATGACAGGGCTTCATCGATCTGGCCCTTCGAACGCAACCTCTTCGCCAACTTTCGCAGATTCCCACATCAAATACCCGTCTCACCGGAGCGTCCTCTTCCATACGACTGACATGGCCGAGCTAGCGCAGCCGCTGAATGTTAATACGCTGCACAATGTCCATTTCATTGAGGGGCTCATACAGCTCAGTGTTGCATCGGACGCTGAAATCATAGCCAACTCGTACTGGACTTCTGAAGGCTGCTGCATCAATGCTTAATAGTATCCATGCCTCTGCGCCATAAAGAATCACGGGCAGAATGATCATATTGTAGAGTATCAGTATTCCCATCTAATCACTTTGTGTGAATGCAATTTACTGTCGTAAACTATCCGGGTGGATGTTTAAACAGCTGCAATTAAAATTTGATTGTGTTGCAACCTGTGGTTAGGAAAGTCTAGACACTAGTGTCCCAAACTTGTCTAGTTTCTATACAAACGGATTCATTTTCCCATCATTCCTCTGCAAATGATTGAAGTCGGTGTGAAATCATTTCATATCATATCACATTCGAGCCACTCGAATTATTTAAAAAGTATTATAAGAAGTATTTTTCTAAAGTTAAGAATCTGAATGAGTAGGCTTATGAATCAAACATATTTCGAATGGTATCAGTTTGATGTCAACGTTGCATGCATACTCATTGCAACCTAGACTTATAAATGAACGTTGTACTGAGTACGAATGAATCAGAGTACATAGTTAAATTTCAATATTGTTGACTCACTTATATTCAAAATTTCATGACTGCTTATGAGTAGCAAAAAAAAACAATTCATTACTGATCTCTAGTATACATATATGTATGTATGTACATGATTTTCAAGGTAAACACATTCAATTCTAATTTTCTATGTCTTCTGTCTTATGTATGTCGTATGTATTCTTTATTCTTTTAATGTTTTAATTAAATTATAATGACTTTTAATGCGAATTTGCTTGCATCGTTCCCTTTTGCGAGCAATATTGTCGCACTTATTGAATTCAGTTGAAAAATGAAAAGTTTTTCTTTTCCTTGTTTTGTTTGAAGCAATTTTCTAGTAAAATACAATAAAAAGGATTTTAATTGGGTGCAATTTTGTTGCCATTACTATTGTTGTTGTATGAGTATTTGAAAAAAGATTCTTCTTTTTCTTCTTCTTCAGCAGCAGCTATAACTTCTTGTTCATAAACACATGTATGCAGCAGCAGCAGCAGTAGAAAAACATAAATACACCACACATGCAACTGTTTTATCTTTGTATTGTATTGCAGGAGTAGGTGCTTTACCTGTAAAAATATTTTATCATTTTAAATTGTTGCCTCTGGAAGAATGAGAGCATATAAAATAGAGACAGAGCGACTGAAAGAAAGAGAGAATGAGAGAGTGAATGCATTTCTCCTTTCTATCTAAATATTGTTTATAAAGTTTCTTTATGTTATTTTAGTCATTACGCTGTGTTTTACACACATATGCACACACAACCCACACTCACTCACTCACTTGCTCAATGAACGAACACTTAGGGAGAAAGTATGGAATGGCATTCATATGTTTGTTGGTTGGCAGTAAAAATAGAAGCGATTGCATGCACAGTTGCAGGAAGAGAAGCTGAAACTATAGCTGAAACAAGAGCGCATTGCAAGTTATTAAATTCAAAAACGTTACTTTTTCCTTTGAAATGTTCTAGTTTTACGTGCAATTCACTTGCAAAAATTCAACAACAAATCATAACTTTTACGGCACTCATATATATAAAACGATACTTTACGATACTTTGCAAAAAACAATACAGGGTGCAGTGTATTAATTTGGTATGAATATTGTTACGTTTTTACCTTTTAAAAATGTTTAAGATATTAGCTCGTAGATTGCAAATAAAATAAAAAATAAATCACAACTTGATGTAAACAACAACAATTGCTTTGTTTGTTATTCCTCTGTTTACACCCTTTGCATAAACAATAACAATCACTAAGCAATTGCACGACAAATTTTTGTAACGGCGATCATCAAACCCTTATAGCTCTCTTAAAATGCACCGCGTCTTCAAACAAGACTGACTAAACTTCACTAGCTCCAGTCGCCTGCTTTGCCTTGCCTTTTATATGGCAGGGTAAGCAGTCTTCTGGCGAATGTTCGTAGCTTCGCCTTCTTAAAATCTCAATAAATGTGAATATCGTTGCTTGATTATTGTTTGCGTATTTTGTTTACATTTATTATTGTAGTGTTGGTTGTGTAGTATTTTTGTTTACATGTTTACTATTTGTTAAGCTAGTGTTTGTTGTTGTATTTTTGTTTACTTATTTACCATTTTAATGTTAAGTGATGTAAAAGCAAAACACCAGTATCTAGATTCTTCATTTCGAAGTCGCCGTGGTCTCGTAGGTAGTGTGTTGGCTTATTAGACGAAAGGCCCGAGTTCGAATCCCAGCTCAAAAAATTTGTCGTTCGGAGTCGACTTTAAACTGTAAGTCCCGCCACTCATGTTTAAAATTAACACACACAACATAAGTGGTGCGGGAAGTTAGGTCGTCATCCTGACTGACGGATTGTAATGGCCAATTATGTATGTATGTATGTGTTTACCATTTTAATGTTAAGTGATGTAAAAGCAAAACACCAGCATCTAAATTCTTCATTTTCGTAACCATATGTATTTAAAAGGAATATTTCCAGTCAAAAAAATAAAGAATACCTTTTTTGTTTCCCAATTATTTGTCTGCACCCTGTTATAAGTATAGTTTTATAACATGTTTGTTGTTTTAACGTAAAGTTAAGTTTGTTAAGTTTTATTAATTACGATTTTAAATACAAAATGCAGCTCGTTAATACACTTCAAAAAAAAACAAAAGAGAAGAAAAGAAAAATGAAAAGAACTTTCCATTTCCATGAATCGTTTAACTTGCATTCCAGGTATGACTGGAGGAATTAAAAGTTAGTTTTAATAAAAAAAAATATCAAGAAAACTTTTCTTTTTACTAATAAGGTCATAAGGCATGGTTTTAGTTTTCTTAGTATAATTTTTCTTTCAGTGTAAAAGGAATAAAATGTAGAAATATTGCTAATAATACCACGGTAAATAAGTACAATTAATTAGTTGTTCGAAAACTTATGTTTTAAATCTTTTTTTCTTTTTTCGTTTTTATTTTTATAACTGAAATGCAAATTTATTTGTTTTAATGATCATGCTATAAGTATAAACAAACTCACACACACACATACACACATAGAAAGTTTTAAAAGTTACATTATTTTGAAGCTATTAAAACATGGATTAACACAAAAAATTCTATAAATATACAGCGAAAAATGAAAGGAATTGAAGGAATTATATTTCAGTTAATGCCGTAAAGCTAATGAGAGATGCACTGCTTGTATAGGTACAGAGGGTTCAAGGAAGTTTCAAGTCATTACATTGTTTCGTATTTTTCTAGAACAAGCTAAGTGAACAATGTGTAATTAAAAGTACTATCAATTGCCTAACGTGCGGTTTCAGCTACCATTCTGCTTTAGAACAAACAAGTATGGACTAGAGTACTCTGGCACTCCGCACTGTACCCCCGTTCAGCAATTTATACGTGCCATATTTTTCCACAGCAAGTTCCCATGTCGCTGTAGTCTAGTAGGTAATGTGTTGGCTTATGAGACGTGAGGCCACGACTCAAACCCTAGGTCAGACAACTCCAACAAAACGAAATCCGAAAAAAAATATTTCTTCTAGACTTTCCTCTCAGCAGATTTCTGGAAAAAACTCTGAGAGCAAAAAAATTGCCATGAAAACGTTTCTCAAAAATCCGTCGGTCGGAGTCAACTTTAAACTAAAGGACCCAGCACTCATGTATAAAATTAACACACACAACATAAGTGGTGCGGAAAGTTAGGTCATCATCCTGACTGAAGGATTGTAATGACCAATTATGTTTGTATGTATGTATGTTCAATAGTGAATATAACAATAAAGCAAGACTCCACCACAGTTCTCCCCTACCTCAGTAGAGCTTAACAGTTCAATAATGGTGCGTGTGTAATAAATACATCACAACGTAAAGAATTAGATGCATAGACAATGTATCCATTTCGAACATGTAACCTTTAAGAAATAAATGTCACTCTTAAGAGCAATGGATCTTAGAAATTGGAGCACCATTGCTACATATTAGAGCTGAATGGAAGAGAGCAAAACACAACGTAGATTGTCAAATTAAATGAAGATGAACAACGAAATTTTCTTTTTGCTTGATATGACTTCCCTAGCGATAATATTGTTACGAAAATGAAGAATCTAGATGCTGTTGTTTTCCTTTTACATCGCTTAACATTAAAATTATAAACAAAGGCTACAAAAACAAAACAATGCAGTTAACAAACCTGTTTACAAATTATCGTACTGCTTAACCAATAACAACAAACAAAAGCATAAAAAAAATGGTAAACAAGAAAACAAAAGTATACCAACAAACACTACAAGAATAAATGTAAACAGAATACACAAACAAACAACAATAATGATACAATGATGTTTACATATATAGAGATCTGAAGAAGGCGTAGCTACGAACATTCGCCTTCAAGAACATTCATCAGACTGTTTACTCTGCCGTATAAAAGGCAAGGCAAAGCAGGCAAGTGAAGTTCAGTCAGTTTTGCGTGAAGACGCGGTGCGTTTGAAGAGAGTAATCGTGGTTTGAAGATCTCCGTTATAAAGATCTGTCGTATATTGATTGTTATTGTTTACGCAAAGGGTGTAAACAGAGAAATAACAGAGAAAAGCAATTGTTGTTGTTTACATCAAGTTGTGAACACTGGCACACAGAATTGTGCGAATAATAAAGAATTTTAATTAAAACTGAACACAAATTTATTTTTATTTTATTTGCAATCTACGAACTCATATTGTAAACGTTTCTAAAAGGTAAAAACGTAACAATATGTAGCTTCGTAAAATGGCCATGAAGCTTAGTCAGCTACCTGTGGACTGTTGTCAACTCCCTGATTTTCTGAATTGTTTCTAGTAGCGCCTAATTTAAACCCTACCATCCAATATTTCATGGTATTTATTAGCTACCAGACAGGCTAACAGACTGCCCTACAATGGAATTGAACTTCATTTTAAACATTGGCAGGAGCACTATTTTATATTTGAAGCCTTCACACTGAATGTTATCCCAAATTTTTCTTTCAGTATAAAATCTGTAACAGGACATTCTAGAGAGACAAATATTGATGGCCCAGACATAATTTTTTGTTGGTATTTTTCATCTACACTGGACAAATTTCTGTATGAATAAAGTGTCATCGGCAATGGACTGACAATGATTTAAAATGGCATATAGATGATCAATAAAATTGTTGTTATATGTATGGGTGCATGTGTTTGTGTCCGACAATATGTGAAGGTATTTGATTATGTACAGCCGGATGTTTTCATATTTTTTTTGTCTTCCTTTTAAACATATAAAACAAGCGTAATAAAATAATGGCAACAACAAATTTATTATCATAGTTATTGTTATTTGTTGTTGTTTTCCTTGTTGTTTTTTAATGAACATAATAAAACATTTCGGAATATTAAAAACCATGACGACATATTTGTTTTTGTCCTGTCGTTTGTTTATATTTTTTTCTCTTTTGTTTTACTGCTGCCAACCGATATCCTTTTCATTGATGCTGATGTCATTTTATAAAATTACGCATACAAACACACACAGACACACATTCATACATATACATTTCGTTTCATGTCAAGTGGAAATTCAATGATAAAATGTGACATTGACTTGAAAACTTAAGCGAAAATTAAAACAAAAACACCAACAAAATACAACAACAACAACTATGTTGGCATATATTGACAAGTGGCTTAATAGTTCCGCTTTAATTTTTTTTTTTATTTATTTTGTTGTTTTTGTTTATCATTTAAAAACGTTATTGTTTTAATTGTTTTAAAAAATTTTTTTTTCAAACATAAATTGTACCAAAATAACGTACGTACGTTGGTGTGTGTGCATCCTTTACGTACGTATTTATTCGGTTGCCATAAACAGTGTTAATCCTCATTAATATGCCTGTTGTTGTACAACAATTTAGGCTGTAATCCATTAGCCTTTAATTATTTAAAGCCTTGTTGTTCTTTGGGTTTTATATTCACAAAGCGTGTGTGTGTGTGTGTGTGTGTGTTTGCAATTGGCCTTAAAATACGTGAGCAGTTGAGGGTAGCCTTTGTGATGAATATCATGAAAATTATCCGTTTTTAATTGACAGTATTTATGCGGATTTAGATTTTAGATATGCCAGCTTAAAAGGCACATTCGGCTACACTCTCTTGAGCTTACAGTATTACAAAGGAGGAGGAAAGGAGTGCCTATGAAAAAATTTTTCTGAACAAAACTTTGCCCGTGTTACCAGATATCAGCAATGAATCGTTTTTTCGCTACTCATAAGCACTCATGAAATTTTGAATATAAGTGAGTCAACAATATTGAAATTTAACTACATACTCTGATTCATTCCTACTCACTACAACAACGTTGATTTATAACGACAGGTTGCAATGAGTACGCATACAATGTTGACATTAAACTCATACCATTTGAAATATGTTCGATTCATAAGCCTACTTATAATCCGAGTGATTGGAATCATTTATCAAAATTTACAGTCTTAGTTGTTGTTGCATTTACAACAAAAGCAAAAAGACAGAGCAGCAAGCAGAGCAAACACACAACCTTCTAGTGAGTATTGTAGTGTTCGTATGCGAATCATACATATCTTGTGCTTCGTGTATATGTTAAGTCATGAAGGGCCAAAATTAACAACATCATATATGTTGTATGAATATGCTGAGTACCTCAAATTTTGAATATGAGTACAGGTTCCATGATATTAAAATAAGTATGAATGCGATAAATATCAGTTATTATGAGTATGATTAGATTCTACTCATCCTTTTAAACACTCATTGTTGATCTCTGCTTGCTACCTATACAAGAAAGCGATTTGCGTGCTATTGTGCCAATAATAATGTATATAGTCCAGTAGGTTAGGTTAGGTTAGGTCGGAGTAGTAGCTCTGATATCACAAAGCTCACTTGAGCACGCATAGCTGCCCGTTAGGATGCCACGGGTGAACGCAGGCCCTGTACTAACCAAGTTCCACCAAAATCAGAGAAAAGGAGGAAGTTGGTCAGCGCAAGGTCTGCACAGTCCAGTAGGTAGTATTTTGTCTTATTAGACGTGGTTCTAAACTTAGCTTAGACATCTCGAACAAAAAGGAATATGAAAAGAAAAAATATTCTTTCTACGACTTCCTCTTGGTAGGCTTCTGGTATAAACCCTGAGAGTATATAAAAATGCCATGAGGAAGTTAGTCAAACTTTTAGTCCTGTCACTCATGGATGCAATCAACACATATAACATGGATATTGAGAGTGGTTGTAATCCTGACTAAACGGTTGCAATGACCAATTAAGTACGTAGGTAAGTAATGTGTGCTGGCAGGCCTACTTTCAAAATTGCCTAGAACTTTGTCTTTCAAATAAAAAACATAAAAATGAGTTTTGTGGAAAGTGGACAAAAGCCACCAAAGGCTATCAGCTAACAAAGTAATGACCCTGATGCAACGAAGGATTTTGTGAACCTACTACACACCTAAAATACTAATTTAATGCATTAGAACTGAAACTTCTTTAAAGATTGAGCCAAATTTACATCAAATTTAAGTTGTTATGAAAAGATGTATTAGACCAAATTTATTCGTGCTTACTCCTTATAAGTCCCATGGGTTTTATTGTGTATTTCAAATGGAATAAAAACAAAAACAAAACATCTAAAATAATACAGAGAGCGTATATAGAGACTAAGAAATGCCAAAACAACAAGGATATTAGCACTTGTGTCCTTTTGTTGTTGTTGTTGCTTTTTGTCCTGTGGTCTTTTCACACCCTTTAGCAATTGGCAAAAGGAATAACAGAAAACAAAATGAAACAAAATGCCTGTGAAATAAACATTAAATCCCGATTATGCGCTAAATTTATTTCCTTCACAATCAGCTATACGAAAGCGTAGGCAGACAAGGGTAACAAAAATTATACAAAAAAAGCAAATAAGGCTTACAGATACACTCACATTTAACTGTAATGCTAATACTAAAACACTAGTTAAGTAAAACAAGAGAAATTCGTTTTGATTGTGTGTGTGTCTGTCTCTGTGTGTGTTTAAAGGATGTTCATCCCTTTTTTTTTGCTTGTACTCATCCTTAATACAGTCTGAAGTTGCTTTATTTCATATTTTATGATTCCAATGTTTATTTGATTCTTTTCTGTCTGTTTCTGTTGCTTTGGTTGGTTATCCTTTATCCTCCAACAGCCTAGCTCTAGAGCATTAGAGAAAGGTTAATTTCAATTTTAGTGTTCCATTTATGATAATAAATTTACACGTAAAGTGTTGCTGGCCAGGTATAGTGAAGTTTAGAAATCATGCTAAATCATGGCCGAGGTATAATGAAATCTAATGACTATAAAGCCTAAAAATATTATAAAAAAACAAGAAGAAATTATAATTACCTGGCAAATTTATTTAAATAACTCGCCTTAAATTACTGAATAAATAAGAAAAGTACACTTAAAGGCAAAAGGATTTAACCTTGATTTGATATCATAGTGTACCAAGGATAAGTCAAAAGTTCACAGGCATTAAAAATACTCCAAAAAAAACGCCTGAAAGTCTACACTATAGTATTGGGACGCGTCTAACAAATAATTGAAGCATTGTATAATCATCTCGATTGCCAAATCAACAACAGTTATAACAGGAACAATACATACCCCCTCCCCCCATCAAACATTTACAGTCCTTTCTCTAAATTCCAATGTAATATGCGAAGCGTGAAAATGATTCACCATACAATGCCAAGATGGACATGCACAGACCTTTGCCCAAAATAAAATAAGCCTGTAGAGGAATTGTTTTCCATTTTTTTTTGGCATAATAAATCGTCCTAAACAACAGCAACAAGACGAATGATTATCATTGAATAGAATTTTAATAAACTCGTGCGTAAACAAAATACCAACAAATAATAACCATAATAAGGCATTAAAATAAGAACAACAACAACTGCAGGGGCAAGTTAAACGTTGATTTTCAAATAAACTTTCAAAAGAAAACATAGAAAAATCCATGATTTGCCTAACTTGGCTTATTCATGTACGTAAATAAGCCTAAAGAATCTTTTTTCTTTCTCATTTCATTTCATGGAAATGGGAAATGGATTCATAGGAAAATTCAACTTCAAAACAGATTTTCAAAATGCAAGATTTATGAATTGTACTCGCAGCTTTTTTCATTCCTTTTTTTCGCTGATTTGTTAGCACACCAGAACTCTTTAAAACAACAAAAAAAGTTCAAAAGAAATCCTACTGCATTACAAAGCATTGACAGCCCACTCAGATTTTACAGTTTAACGCCGCTTGCCAACCTACTCGGTTTACCCTGAAATTTGTTAATGCTGCCAATAGCCTTGTATTTTTCATCTTCTTTTTTTTGTTTTTCTCTTTAAAAATAAACATGAAAATTCGTTTAATCAACGCATTTTGAAAGAAGAAAAATAAAATTCTTCCTAACAAACACACTTCCACACGAAAAAGATTCCAAAATTAGCCTTCCTGAGGGTAGTTCGAAGAAAAAAATTATTTCAAGGAAAAGATGCCACTTTATTAGTTTCAAGGCATTACGCCGTTTTTTTCTGTATGTGTTGTTTGAAACATAGACATACATAATTGGTCTTTACAACCCTTTAGTCTGGATTACGACCTATTTTCTCACACCACTTATGTTTATACATGAGTGGTGGCACCTACAGTTTAAAGTCGACTCCGAACGACAGATTTTTGAGAAACTTTTCATGGCAATTTTTATTTCACACTCAAGGTTTTTGCCATAAACCCGCTGAGAGGAAGTCGCCTTAGAAATATTTTTTCATATTTCGTTTTGATGGAGGTGTCTGACCTGGGATATGACACGAGACTTTGCGTCTAATAAGCCAACACACTACTCACTACACTACGATGACTTTAAACCATAAAACGTAGTTTCATTTAGATGCATACCGTTAGTCGAATGGTTTACAGACACATTTCAGTTGTGTTGCTATCTGGCAATTGAAAAGTCCCAGAAAAAAAAATTTCAATTGGAATTTCTAAATTCTAGTTGAGATCGCCATAATTTAGTAGGTATAGTATTGGCTTGTTAGACTGGAACTTACGGTTCAAATCCCAGCTAAGACATTACGAACAAAAGGGCAACTTCCTCTCAGCAGTCTTCCGGCAAAAACTCTGAGAGTAAAATTAAATTGCTCTAAAAAGTATCTCGTTTGGAGTCGACGTAAGTTCCGCCACTCATTAATAAATTTATTACACTCATCATGGATAATGTAAAAAACTGGGTTCTGAACCTGACTAAATGGGTGTAATGACAAGTGGAATAATTAGGTCAGTAAATTGCGGGCTAATATGATTTTAATATGATTTTAGGCAACTGGCAACACAATTGAAGCTCGATTGTTGTGCGTATGTAATTGATCCAATCATTAAAGAATTTTTCACTGTCCTGTGATAAGTGATACACTCAAAAATTAATCAGATTTCCATTTGTCACATGCCATTCAATTTGAAAGCTGTAAAGTATACATTAGAAAGAGTTAGCTGGCATAGGCCACTTAGGCTCACTCAGGCAAAAGTAGACAGTTCCTTAGAGATGCCAGGAAGTGGGCTTACAGTGATGCTTTAAGTACCAAACGGTCTCTTCGTTCTTTTCTGAGAGATAACATATACATACATAATTGACCATTACAACCCTTCAATCAGGATTACGACCTAGCTTCTGAACACTACTCATGTTGTGTGTGTTAATTTTTTACATGAGTGGCGGAACCTACAGTTTAACGTCGACTTCGATCGACAGATTTTTGAGAAACTAAGAGATAACTTCCTTGAAAGTTAAACCACATTCTGCCAAGCCCAGGTCCATGAGAACAGAGACTTCAGAGAAAAATGAGCTACTTCGCCCTACCTGTGTTAAGGTTTGACTAGCTCATATAAATGCCAAACAGTTCCTCTCTTCCACCCACGAATCAGGAAGAGGAAAAGTTCCCCTAATTTTCAGCTTATCCTGACAAAGGGATCCCGTCTACGTAGATCACATAGAAGGTTTTCTGGTCAGTATGCCCGCAACACAGTTTCCGTGTATGTCTCTATGCCCAAGGACCGAAATAATGACGACCTTAGAATAAGCCGCCATGTCAAATAGCTATAGAAGACCATGTCACCAGTCGATACTGAGGAATAAGGATCTATGACTCCAACATATCCATTAAGCCAGCAGTTTACCGAATTTAAACTGTTTAGGGTGTGAGTTTAAAGATTGCAGTTGACGGCTATTTGAAGTTGCTACAGATCTTGGTACAAACAGTGTGTCCCTGAACAAAGTGTACTTGGGGAAAAGCAGATTATATTGGCGAATAAAGCATATTTTAGCCAAACTTTTTTTGTGTTTCTTTTGTTAGGTTAAGCACAACCTTTTACCAAGAAAAAGGACGATTTCTTTTTAAGCCTTTAAGCAGGGAAATGGGAAATTTGGTAAAACGCTTACTTTTTAAAAAACCTTGAGTGTATGCATCAGGGAAAGTGTGAAATATGTCGCGGTAGAAGTAAATGATTTTTAAATTCTAAATTAAACGCAACAATTCAGAAGAAATTCAAATTCATACATACAGAAAAAACAGGTTCATTGCAAACACAGTGAAGAGCAAATTTATAGCGACAAATTCTTAAAATCTTTTAAATGTATTACAAAAGTTATATGCCACAGAAGGTTTCTGGCGGTGAGAGGTGTTCATTAGTAAGAGATTATTAAGATTTAAACTCCTGTGTTTATTGTTAATAAATTTGAGGACAATGTTTGTTATGCAACACACTTTTGCTCATCACTGTTAACCGTATAAACAAAAACAAAGCAAACGCCAATATGCGTTTATATTGGTAGTCGTAACATTTCAAAGAAATCATAAATCAAGTGTGGAAACAAAAAAATTCATTTTAAAATGTCTTCTTGTTATTCGAGAATATCTCGTTCCTCGAAATTCGTATGCCATGGCGCAGAGAACAATACAAATAAATGTGTACGAAACAATGAAATGGAAATGTAAAACAAAATGAAAAGTAAGCCATAGACATAGAATTTCTAAGGAAAGGGAAAACATTTGACTGCAGGCATTTCGTTTTCTTCAAATCCTCAAAGTGTCAGACAATAAAAGACTTCCTCTCCTCCTCTTCCTCTCTCTCTCTCTCTCACTGTGTTCTCTTTTTATATTCATTGCAAATAATTGTTTGTTTTTGTGCGAAAACCAAAGCGAAAAAAATCAAATAGAATAGTACATTAGAAAAATGAGGACAGGAGAAGGAGAAAACAAGTGCGTATGTATTATTATGCTTATTTATTAATAAATTTATTTATGACTCCGGTAAATAGTTTTCACACCTTCAATTCAATTAAATTGAATCGAATCGAAATTGTTTGTAATAAATTTAATTTATTTTCGTTCATTCTTTCTTTCATTCATTCATTCTTTTATCACTCAATTCAATTGAATATTGATTGCAATAAAAGGAGCACATAATGTAGCCTCAAACCATCATGTTTGTGTTTAATGGAGGTCAACTGTAATAAAGGCAATTATTATTCATACATGGATAATAAATAATTCTTTGTTTTAATTCTTATATCATACATACATACATACATACATTCATAATTGGTCATTACAACCATTCAGTCAGCTTTACGACCCAGGTTCCTACACCACTTATGCTGTGTGCGTTAATTTTATACATGAATTGCGGCACCTAATGTTTAAAGCCGTCTCCGAACGATAGTTTTTTGAGAAACTTTTTCAAGGCAATTTTATTTACTCTCTCAGAGGTTTTGCCAGAAATCTGCTGAGAAACGAGGAAATATTTTCTCATAATTCGTTGAGTTGAAGATGTGTGATCTGATATTTGAATCGTGGCCTCACATCTAATAAGCCAACACACTACCAACTAGACTGCAAAGACTACATTTATATTTAATGCCATAACATAACATTACGGCCTAGCTTCTCAACACCACTCATGTTGTGTGCGTTAATTTTATACATAAGTGGCGGGACCTAAAGTTTAAAGTCGACTCCGAACGACAGATTTTTTGAGAGGCTTTTCATGGCAATTTTTACTCTCAGAGTTTTTGCCAGAAATCTGCTGAGAGGAAGTCGCCGAAGAAATACTTTTTGTATTTTGTTTTTGATGTCTGGCCTGGGATTCGAACTCGGGCCTTTCGTCTAATAAGCCAACACACTACCTACTAGACCACGGCGACTTCAATTCATTTAATGCCATAAATCAACACAAATTGATTGCTTATAACAGAGAAAACAAGGAAACATTCGCCTTTCCATAGCAAGAGCTTCTTCAGACCCCCAACTCCTGTAGCAATCATTTGAGGGAATACCAAACCTAAACGCAGGCCTCTCAATAAGGCAATTGCTTGCGGGAACCACAATACTACGTTGGCTGGCCCTACGATTTAAGGGAGAAACACAATAAGTCTTTCTCTTATTACACAGATCAGTCCTAGCAAACCCTGCATTTTCTCCAATGCTACCAACGAAGTTGCGGTTCCTTGCATGAAGACCGAAGAATACCCAGTTTCGCAAGCTTTAACAAGTTAACACAATAAGTACTCTTCTTAACCAGATCAGTCCTAGCAAAACCTCCATTTTCTCTTATGCTACCAACGAAGTTGCGGTTCCTTGCGCGAAGACCAGAGAATACAAAGTGAGACAATCGCGAGGACAGAATACAATAAGTCCTCTTCTTATCCAGATCAGTTCCAGTTACTAGCGAAGTTGCGGCTCTTTGTACGAAGACCGGAGAATACCAAGTGATGCAATCGGAAAGCGTTAAGGAAAAACACAATAAGTCTTCCTCTTCTTATCCAGATGAGTCTTAGCAAAACCTGCACTTTCTCTTATGCTACTAACGAAATTGAGGTTCCTTGTATAAAGACCACAGTATACCCAGTTTAGTGTGAGGAAATCGTATAATCTGTGCGCTGTAATATGTAAGAGATAAGGAGTTCATCAGCAATGCAATTCTCGACAATGGCCCTACGTACTGGAGCTCATATAAAAAAAGTTGACGGGAGAAATTGTTGGCATTCCTTCGAAGGAATATCAAGCCTAAACACAGGCCTTCAAATAGGGCAATAGTTTCCGAGAAGCACAATAGTGCGTTGTATGGCCATCCTCTTCTTATCCACTGCAGTTTTATTAAAACCTGCACGTTTCTTCATGCCACTAACGAGGTTAAGTTGAGGTTCCTTGTATGAAGACCACAGTATACCCAGTTTAGTGTGAGGAAATCGGATAATCTGTGCGCTGAATTATATGTAAGAGATAAGGAGTTCATCAGCAATGCAATTCTCGACAATGGCCCTACGTACTGGAACCCATATAAAAAAAGTTACTAAGTTACTTAAGTTACCCTAACTTTTGTAACAGTCATTCGAAGAAATATCGAAGCTTAAACACAGGCCTTCTAATGGGGCAATGGTTTGCGAGAAGCACAATAGTGCGTTGGATGGCCATCCTCTTCTTATCCATTGTAGTCCTAGTAAAATCTGCACGTTTTTTCATGCTACTAACGAGATTAGGTTGTGGTTCCTTGTATGAAGACAGCAATATACCCAGTTTCGGTGAGGCAATCGCATAACCTATGCGCTGTAATATGGAGGAGATAAGGAGTTCATCAACAACACAGTTTCAGACAATGGCCCTATGTCCTAAGGCCTATATAAAAAAGTTGGCTTTGAATAACCCAAAATTTTCTGAGGGAAATTCCTGGCATTTTAGAACGAGCACAAACTTCGAGGTGAGTTTCGTGAGTTCTTGTTCTAACTTGGAGCAAAAATCTCTTAACATAACAAGCTTTACTTCAACTTAAATATGACCATGTTTTCCGCCTAGAAAACACTGGTCGGATAACCCATCAGGGAGTCCACTATCAAAATCTTTAATATCTATACCACGGTCTACTCCGTTCAATATTTTTGAAACCAAAAGTAAATACTTCAAGGTACCTACCTACCGAGAACTTTCGAATTGTCAAACCAGAAGTCTCTAAATGGAATTCAAAAATCAAATCTCCCATCAAAGAAATAATAGGCGACACGAATATGCCTATGGCACTGCTGGCCATCCATTAACACACATCATTTAAATATCTCTACACTATGTACATACATAACAATGTTCAAGCATTAAAGGATACCAAAAAACCTTTTAACAATCCTTTACGTACATACATAATTGGCCATTACAACCCTTCGTCAGGATTACGGCCTAGCTTCTCAACACCACTCATGTTGTGTGCGTTAATTTTATACATGAGTGGCGGGACCTACAGTTTAAAGTCGACTCCGAACGACAGATTTTTTGAGAAGCTTTTCATGGCAATTTTTACTCTCAGAGTTTTTGCCAGAAATCTGCTGAGAGGAAGTCGCCGAAGAAATACTTTTTGTATTTTGTTTTTGATGTCTGGCCTGGGATTCGAACTCGGGCCTTTCGTCTAATAAGCCAACACACTACCTACTAGACCACGGCGGCTTCAACAATCCTTTACACTTCCATTGAAAAAAGAATTCATTAAGACTGAATTACTTGATTTAGAAAAGAAAAAAATCCACAAGAACCACAAGTATTTTAAAACCAATTTAAACGTGAGCTTTAAAATTACCTGTAAATGATTTTGGTTTCATATGATATACATACATACCTACCCTAGCCTACCTTCAGTTGAAATTCTAATAAAGTTTAAGCAAAAGAGATAATTTCCCTTGTAATGTGGCACGAATTTAAGAGCATTCAACACATGCGCTGTAACGAATGAATTTCTCTTTAATTTTCCTTTCACTTGTAATGACATATTTAAGTCCTAATTTACTACTTGCAAAGGAAAATATAAAAACACACGTTTGTTGTTTGACAGTTTTGGCCAAGTCATAAGTAAATAAAGTGTAAACAGTTAACAAAACCTAAAGAAAAAAAATTTAAGAAAAATACGGAAGAGAAAATAACATATTTTGTGTAGTAAACAAACTGTAACTTGTGATAATCAAAAATGAAACGAATCAAATGAAATCAAATAATCGATACTCATGAAAATATTCATTCATTCATTCATTCATGCATGCATGCAATGAGTTAGGCAATGGCAATGGTAAGTACATGTAGGAATAAACAGCAGCAGCTCAATTCAATTGAATTGAAGAGAGCAGAAATTAGGAAGAGATTTGAAATTTTTTAAAAAGCTTATGTTCTTAGCAGAAGACTTCTAATGGTGATTTGATTACATTGACTTTCCCTCGTTACGTGTTTACCTTTTAAAAACGTTTAAATATGAGCACGTATATTGCAAAATAAAATAAAAATAGATTTGTGTTTAGTTTTAATTAAAATTATTTTACTATTCGCACAATTCTGTGTGGCACTATTCACAACTTGATGTAAACAACAACCTCTGTTTACACGTTTTGCATAAACAATAACAATTACTAAGCAATTGTTTGACATATCTTTGTAACGGAGGTCTTCAAACCACGATTACTCTCTTCAACCACATCGTGCCTTTGTACTTTGGGCAAACAAGGCAGCTGAATTCTTAAACTTTGTAACTTTGTTTTTCGATTGTCATTAATTTTAAAGAATATTCTACAAGGTTTTCTTTTATTTAAAAAAAAAATTATTGCCAGTTTTGTAAAGTGAAAAATCTTTATTACTTGGAAACAGTTGTTTGAAGGTTTTTTTCTTCGATGTTTTTTACATTAAAAATACCTTCAATCTTTTGTTCAAACTTATGCCCACACACACACACAGCACGTTTACAAACAAGCTCATGTCACTTATAAAACAACGTTGCATATTGAACAATATTTGTCTCAATGATGGCAAAAGGCAATGGCTGACGATAGTGTCTCTATGGCAGTGGTATGTAAAGCAACGATATCATCTTCATTCCACTCCTTTGCACAATGACTGGGTAGAGGAACATACGTATACATGTTCTACTAAGCACAACTTGTATGTAACGAGATGTGAATTATGAGTTGTAGGTTAGTTGGTCGTTCATTTGTTGTTCTTCTCCTTTAATTCTTCCTCTGTTTGGACGTTAAGTTCGTCTGTCTGTTGTGCCATGTCGTATGCAGTTACGACTAGGCTGACTGGCAAGTTGACTATTTCGTTTGGTTTGGTTTGGTTTGGTTGGCTGCTTGCTGATGATGCACTTCGTTCGTTTGTTCGTTATTTTTGTTGTTGTTGTTGTTGTTGTTGTTGTTGCTGCTGTTGTTATTGCAAAAAGTAACCTCAAGTGTCAATACTTTGGTTAAAATTTATCGTTCAACCATATAGAAAGAACTTTTTGAGTGTGGTTAAGAAAACATCACAAGCAGCAACAGCAACAGTAGCAGCAGCAAAACTCTACTACTACAACTACATACATACATCCATGTCCATATAAAACAACATAAATGGATTGGTTTCAATGGAGTCCGCTCTGTTCGATAACATGTAAGAAAAAAGGCCAAAAAAAGAGAAAAACGGAAAACCTTGATAGATTTTATGAAATGAAGAATGTATAACAAGAGTATTAGTTTTCTATTCTGCCATTCTATGCTGCTGCTGCTGCTTCTGCTGTTGAGCAAAAGTTAAACTATTTACCAAATAAATTCTCTTGTTCATTCTCAAGGTTACTTGGTAACTGAATGAATGGCAAGGAATTATTGAAAAGAGACATTAACAATGCTGTCGTCGTTAGAAATTTTCCATTCGTTCTCTTTTTTTTTCTCTCTCTGTTCTAAATATTACATGAATATTGTAATCAATATAAAAGGTTTAATAAATTATGGTATTTTCCAAAAAAAAAAAGCAAAAAAAAATCGCAAAAAATATGTTCAAAAGCTGTTGGTTGGTTGTGGTGGCTATGGTTATGGTTATGGTTACATGCAGTTGGTAATTTACAATTTGACTAGGTTAACAGAATTTGTTTTTAAAATTTGTAGTTCATTTAAATTAGAAATATTGATTACAATCACACAGAGTTTTGTTTTTTCCAATTACAATAAGAATTCTTAAGGAGTGCTTAAGAAAAAATTTGGACACATAAATTTCTTTATAAAAAAGAAAACGTTATGTAAGTTCGTATGCATAAAATTGATGAGAAAACTGACTGTGGCGGTTATATGGAGGACTTCAAAATCAAGAACTCATTAAATATCCGCTGAGCAACGGAGTATATACTTCGCAATATAGGCTGCCATAAATTCCCTTTGAAATGTCATATTGACATCCAAAATGTGCCCACTAAAATCGCTTATTTCTATAGCAGATAGTGATTTATTCTAAAGTCTCCTTTATTTAGGTCCCAGCGTTATATTCAGAAATTGTATTGAAGAAGCACTGGCCACAATGAGTACATAACATACATACACACATAATTGATCATTGCAACCCTTTAGCTAGGATTACAACCTACGTTCTCACACTAACCGTGAATTTTCACACAATAATAGCAGCAGTGGATTCATCTTATCTTACCTACTTATCTTATTCAGTTTATCTAAACAGTATCATTTTATTCTCTTTTAAACCAAATGCCCGGGTAGCAGCCTCACGTCAAACAGTACAGCTAATGCCCCATCTTTTGTACTTTCTTACTTAACATATTGTGTATGTTTATTTTTCCCATGCGTAGAGGGACCTACATGAACGATAGATTTTAGAAACATTTCATGACAAATTTTATTTACTCAAAGAATTTTTACCAGAAAACTGAGAGAGAGAGTTGCGTATGGCATTTTTTTATTTCATCTTGTTCGAGATGTTAAGCTTTGAAGTGACGAATACTTACAGAGAAAATGGACAGTGGCCTCCAGATTTTTCTTGTCATTAAAGCTTCTGCAAAAGGTTTATTCTCAGACTTTGGGCATATATGTTTGACAACAGTGTGCCTGCCTAATGCAGATTATGTCTATAAGGCAGCTTAACGGATAATCTAAGTTTCAATTGATCCGAAAAGAAACCACATGCGAGCTTGTTATGTGATCTAGACCTGTCTGTTGATGTTGCGCTCTTTCTAGTACATACATACATACATACATAATTGGCCATTACAAACCTTCAGTCAGGATTACGGCCTAGCTTCTCAACAGCACTCATGTTGTGTACGTTAATTTTATACATGAGTGGCGGGACCTACAGTTTAAAGTCGACTCCGAACGACAGATTTTTTGAGAAGCTTTTCATGGCAATTTTTACTCTCAGTTTTTGCCAGAAATCTGCTGAGTGTAAGTCGCCGAAGAAATATTTTCATATTTTCGTTTTGATGTCTGACCTGGGATTTGAACTCTGACCTTTCGTCTAATAAGCCAACGCACTACCTACTAGACCACGGCGACTTCGCACTTCCCAGTACTTTTGTTATAAAACTTGTATCGAAAGCGGTTTAAGGGTTCATATAGTCAATATAGAGAGCCGAATCAGCAGCGCAAAGATAATGCTTTTGTTATATATGTATGTTTAGTCGAGAAAAACATTCCGTAATATTTAACCAAAAAATTCCTCAAACCAAAAACCCTAAATTGCCACACAAAGAGTGAATAATGAATTCTGAAATATATTCTCAAATCAAAGAGACAACTTGCATTAGATTTCCTATGCAAATGCATTTGTTTTTCATATCAAAGACATCGTTTGTTCATAAAATAAAATTAAAATGATTAAATTGTTAGAAGACGTTCATTTTAAAGTTTTGTTAGGAATTATATATAATAATTAGTACGTACACATGCATTTCATATTTGATGTACGTTTAGATGCAGGTTGCTGCAAAGAATGGTTACAATAATGGATAACAGACAACTGTTTGAAGATATTCACATCGTGTTCTGATGCTTTAATAAATTGAATTTGTCAGCTAGCAAGCATGTCAGCATAGTCCAGGTTACTCTGATCGCCTATCATTATGTTCAGTTAGCTAATGGGTCCTTTGGAGTTTATATTGTTTCCACCAAATCGAGCTTTGCTTGTGGTTAGCTGTACCTTTTTCAAATATGTTGTTGAATGCTTAACTAATGCGATATCTTAGACGAATCCTATAATAGTTGACTCATCCAGAATCTCTTTGAATCAAAGCAATACAATCATAAACTAAAGTGACTTGTATTTGTAAAAAGAAAATAAAAATTTTTCATAATACAACTGCCAGGACCAATACTAACAAAGCAAAGTAAAGTGACAAATTTTGCTGTTGCATTTCGGGATGCAGATGAATTCATTGTTGAAAGTGTCATGTTGAATTTGATATGCCACCAAATTAATCATATTGCTTTGCGAAACTCATGTTGCACATACTTTATGTTGTGTTTACTGCTTGTGCCAGAGACATCCATGGATGTGGTGTAAGTTGTTGAGTAATTTGAGTGGCAGGAAACATTGCAATTGCAATGCATTTGCACTGGCACAATACTTTCTTTGTAAATGTTGTCTGAGAGTAGAAAAAAGCATGAAAATTAATTTGAAATGTTTTTAACTTGTCAATCTAAGGCGAACTTATATTTATCATACAACTTGACATTCATTATGTGGTCTCTGTTCTCACAAGACACTGGCCAATAGGGAAGCTTGTCCGAAGATGGTGTGAAAATCGAAACCGTATTTCGGACTAAAGGATTGTAATGACCAATAATGTATGTATTTAAGCTTTCTAAAGAAAAACAAGGTCTAAAGTATTCAGAATAATTACAATGGTGTTCAATCGCCTGAATAGTTTAATTTTTTTATTAATTTTGAATCCTTTGATAAAATAATTTCAATATAAAGAAACGAATATAAAGGAATTTAAATGCCAATTGAAAAGCAATTAAAAAATTATCATTACAAGGTCTTAAACCGAAATATTCTACAAATTATGAAAAGAAAAGGAAAATTTCTCATGTTCACCAAAAAGGAACGTAAGACTTGGCAATAAAAATAAACACTTGAAGAGCAAGAGAAAAGCAGCACAAACATGTATATCCCAAGCTTATTTCGTTTGGAAAAGGAATTGTTATCGAAATCACTATACATGAGGAAAGGAGAGAGAGAGGAACAAAAGTCTTCTTTTTCTTATTATAAATAAAAGAACAAACAAAAGATGGAATGGAAGTTGGTTGGTGTACTGAGATATTAATTTTCCATTTTTTTTTTGTTTTTTTTTTTTTTGGAAAAGCAATTACCAAAATGGAAATGAGTTTCTGCTAATGAATCCGGCAATAATTTACATGATTCTGATGAAATAGTGGCATAAGCACTACGTATTGTTGTATATTTGTTGTGTTGTTTTAGAGACAACAACAACAACAAGAGAGATAGAGAGAGATTCCAGCATAAAGTGATTAAAGTGCTTCAAAAACTGTTTGTTTGTTTTCCTTACATTTCTGGAAAATCTTAGGAATAAAGAAACGATTTCATTATAAAATAAATTCAAATGAAAATACTCATTCTACTAAGTACACTTGCAGTTGTATTTACACACACAGACTACAAGCAAAGAACTTTGTCTTCATCATTTATTGCACTTGTCCTCATCATTACAATGATGCTCTGGCTTTCTGTATGTCTATGTGTTTGTATTTCTGTTAGGATTTCCAAAGAGTTGTATTATTCTGTGATTAATTATTAGCCCATTTGCACACAATTGACTTGTGCCGTAAAGCTTTATGCTTTTTACATACCCTGGAAAGGTAATAATTGTGTTTTTCCAGACAAAAAAGAAAAAAAAAAACAAAAAAGCATTACTTGGGATTGTCTTGCTAAGGGATTGGAAGTTTTTTTTCTTTACTCTCAGACAACATTTACAAAGAAAGTATTGTGCCAGTGCGAATGCATTGCAATTGCATTGTTTCCTGCCACTCAAATTACTCAACAACTTACACCACATCCATGGATGTCTCTGGCACAAGCAGTAAGCACAGCATAAAGTATGTGCAACATGAGTTTCGCAAAGCAATATGATTAATTTGGTGGCATATCAAATTCAACATGACACTTTCAACAATGAATTCATCTGCTTCTCGACATGCAACAGCAAATTTGTCACTTTACTTTGCTTTGTTTGTATTTCTCCCCTTCAGTTGTATTATGAAAAATTTTATTTTCTTTTACAAATACAAGTCACTTTAGTTTATGATTGTATTGCTTTGATTCAAAGAGATTCTGGCAGAGGCAACTATTATTGGATTCGTCTAGGATATCGCATTAGTTAAGCATTCAACAATATAATTGAAAAAGTTACAGCTAACCACAAGCAAAGCTCGATTTGGTGGAAACAATATAAACTCCATAGGAGCCATTAGCTAACTGAACGTAATGATAGGCGATCAGAGTAACCTGGACTATGCTGTCATGCTTGCTAGCTGACAAATTCAATTTATTAAAGCATCAGAACCTGATGTGAATGTTTTCAAACAGTTTGTTATTCATTATGGTAACCATTCTTTGCAGCAACCTGCATCTAAACGTACATCAAATATGAAATGCATGTGTACATACTAATTAAATAGAATTCCTTACAAAACTTAAAAGCCATCGTCTTCTTTAATTTAATCATTTTAATTTTATTTTATGAACAAACGATGTCTTTGATATGAAAAATAAATGCATTTGCATAGAAAATCTAATGCAAGTTGTCTCTTTGACTTGAGAATATATTTCAGAATTCATTATTCAGTCTTTGTGTGGCAATCTAGGGTTTTTAGTGGGGGAATTTTTTGGTTAAATATTATGGGATATTTTATTAGACGACACTGAACTACCTGATTACGGTAGCAAAGCCAGGCTTAAGTAATAGTTTTCAGGAACAAATTTTCCTTAGGAACCAAGAACTGAATATTTAATAGTTCCAGTAGTCTGGTCAGCTCAGACACATCGAACAAAATGAAAAGTATAAAAATATTTCTTACGGCGACTTCCTCCCATTAGATTTCTGGCAAAAACTCTGTGAGTATAGGTCCTGCCACTCATAGATAAAATTTACACAGATAACATGGGTAGTATAAGAATCTAGGTTGTAATCCTAGCTAGAGAGTTGTAATGACCAGTTACTTGAGTGAGTAAGTGTTGTTAAGTACTGGAAGTGAAATGGTGCGACACAATGTTTTGTCAATGGTTGTCGCAACAGAATATTATGAGCCTTTTGAAGAGTACTTATTAGAAATAAGATTTCTACGTATCAAACCCGTTTGGAAATCGAAATTTTCACACTTAAATCGCATTGAATAGAGCATACGCTAGTTAAGCCACCAGGGAATTTAACAAAAATTGGTCTTGAGAATCGGAAGATCGAATAAATCATGCTCACATGAAGTGGACATTAGTTGAGAAGCTGATTAGACTAACTGGACGTTGTCGAGTTGAAATCTAACATATGAACGGTGGTGGGATTACTTGGAAGGAGTTTTTAATGGGACTATATTTCTTCCAGCAGTTTTAGCAAACCGCAGGTTACACTTCAAAACCCAAAAAAAAATTTTTTTTCCGCCTCTTTTTTGGGTTACAATGGACCTGAACTGTTCCCTCATTATGGGCTTGTGCAGCTCAGTATTATTTTTAATGCCACTATCAATCGATTTATGATGGGACCTCTCCTCATAATGCATGACCCTTAACAGCAGAGTACATAAAATATACTCCAATATTATCATTCATGTCTCATAAGGAATTCCTAAAATCCCAAAGAAATATGGGAATTTTTGCATACTTTCCCCTTATGCATCTACAGTCTACGAAAAGTAAAAACTCTATTGCCTAACCAACCGCAAGAAACATTTTCCATTTCATTCTTCAAAATTATGTTTCTGGAATGAAATTTTGGCATAATTTTCAATGTTTTGCATTCGGTTGTAACCATCGTTCGTTAATCTGTGCTTTGACCACCAACCAACCAATCCCTCATACATGTATACAAAACATAAAAGGCACACACAGACAGAGAGAGAGAGCGATAGAGAATAAATTGTCTAATACAGTTACAAGCAATTGGTATTTAGATATGTGAGGCAACTAAATTCTAGTATAACTCATGCACATGCACACAAACACACTGCCCGCCCTCACATTTACTTGCACACGTATAAATAGACGGCAACAAATCTTATATAATAAATGCACAAATAACCTGGTGCACCTGTCTGTCTGTTTTTTTTTTTTATTTTTGGGTGAAAGCAATTCAATTCAATGAACTCAACTCAAGCCATTTCATCTCAAGACTGTATGCGTGTATTCGTTGGTGCTGCATACAGTTACACAACTACTTACCTACTCAGCTACTCAGTTTGTTAGTTATGGCTTCACTAAAATCTACAAATTACCGCCAAAATCTTATTAACTATGCAAAGATCTTGTAACATCTCTTATGTCGCTCTCTCCCTCTCTCTATTTAAGACATGTTTACTACACGCATACATACACACACATATTTACATAAACATATTTTAACCTGGTTGCCAGGCTTGTACATAGATAATAAAGGGTACAGAGAGTAATGTTGGTGGGTGGGGGCTAAGTAGATAAGACATGTTTGTTTCTGTCTCTGAGCAGGTTTATTATAATTTTAATGCGAATGCGTTTTTGTGTAGGGAATAGTACGAATTATGCTGGTGTTTCACATGGCATGTAAGTAACGCACAAAGAAATACCGGCATTCATCTTATTGTTGCATCAGTTGTTGTCGATGTTGCCGTTGTTGTTGTTGTTGCTGTTGTTGTTGTTGTTGTTGCTGTTGCTGTTAAGCATATAATAGCAAATCCTCATGCAAATTTGGTAACGGTTTTAATTAAATTACAATTTGAAATTGCATATAAAACAACACACACACATACATATATGTACACGAACTTTATATGTATGTTATATGTGTACAGAAGAGGTGTATGCAATGCGTATTTAAATTAAACAACACATACATAAATATGTATGTACACTCGTCATACATATGAAATAAATGTTCACTCGCATGTATTTACAACACAGAGGTGTATGTCGTCTGCATACATTTATAAGCTGCATAAGGATGCCATCATGCAATCATAGCTCTCGTCTACAACAAGAGATTATGAATGTGATTGTGTGTGTGTGTGTCAGTATTTCAATTCCTACTTAGAATGCCAGCAAAGAGTGTTTCATTTGAAATTTGTTTCTGTGTGACATAAGTTGAGATTTTTAAATGGTACTAGACAAACAACTCTTCATTTATATTTGCATATTTTGATTTCATTCTCTTGTTTTTGTTTTTTTTTTTATAAATTTTCCCTAAGACTTCTTTATAACACTTAGGTATATGGGGGAATTGAAGAAATTGTTTCTTCTAATTGCTAAGCCTAGTAGAATTTGGAAACCAAACTAAGAAATTTATGGCGTTAGAAATAAAGTTCTTTTTGTAATAACCAAAGCAATTTTGAAAATAGAGAAAGAAAGCATTTTTAATGGCAATTAAATAATTCATGTGGTTTCCTTGATATCAAAACGATTGGGTTAGGTTAGCAGTCCCATTAAGAATAGCTTACTTGGCTCTTCAACTTCATATATAATTGGTCATTACAACCCTTAAGTCAGGATTACCCATGCTTCATGTGTTAATTTTCATATTTGTGCATATGCTAATAAGGAGTGTGGACACAAACCCGTGGTTAAAATCCCAGCTAAGACATCTGGAATAAAACCTTTCAGTTTAAACTCGTCTCCGAACGACCGATTTTTGACAAACTTCTCATGGCAATTTTATTTGCTCTCAGAGTCTTTGTTAGAAATCTGCTGAGAGGCAGCTGTCGAAGAAATATTTTTTCATATTTTGTTCCAAGGGGGGATATCTGACATGGGGTGTGAGCTGAGGCCTCATGTGTAATAAGCCAACACAACCTACCTACGGTGACTACAAACTTCGGTGGATTAAGTCGCTCATCGTTTTATTCGCTTTACTTAGAGACGATTTGGAAAGCAACATTTACTCACTATGGGAGATTTTCGAAGGTGGAGTTTTGAGGTCAAACTTTCTTTCAATCTTGGCATTGCTAACGGGTGATGGACAATCTAAGACTCGACTGATGTGAACGATTCAATCAATCAGAACGATTACACTGAAGTGTTCTTGTTATGTGACTTTTTGTTAGTAACGCTTACCGATAATGGACAATCTAAGACTCAACCGATATGTCCGGTTCAACTGAACAAAACAAATGCACTAAAGTGTCCTTGTTATGTGATATAAAACCGCCAATCGATATCTAGAAGGTGTAGGCTATTGTCGATATAGAATCTTTAAAATAGGCGTATTAGAAAACCGAAGACGCCATAGTCTAGTAGGTAGTGTACTGGCTTATTAGACGTAAGGCCTTGGTTTAAACCCCAGGTCAGGCATCTCCAACTAAACGAAATAAGAAAAAATATTTCTACGGCACACTTCCTTTCAGTAGATTTCTGGCAGAAACTCTCAGAACAAATAAAATTGCCATGAAAAGTTGCTCAAAAAACTGTTGTTCGGACTCGACTTTAAACTGAAAGCTTTTATTCCAGATATCTGAGCTGCGGTTTGAATCACGGGTTTGTGTCTATGCTACTTATTAGCATATGCTCGAATATGAAAATTAACACATGAAACATGGGTGTTGTGAGAAGCGAGATCGTAATCCAGACAAAAGTTTCTCAAAAATCTGTCGTTCGGAGTCGATTTTAAAGTGTAAGTGCTGGGACACTCATGTATAAAATTAATGCATACCTAGATAAGTGGTGTGAAAAGCTAGGTCGTAATCCTGCATGCAGAGTTGTAATGGTCAATTATGTATGTTTGTTATGTGTTATAAAACCAAGATCGAAAGTAGGTGCAAGTACCTCTATGCTGTCATGCTTTCCTAGGTTTTTAGTCTCTTTCTTAACGATTGATTTGCAATACTTTAAATTGTCTATAGCGCCTGGCATTTAACCATAATTAAAGAAAACCAGTGAGCAATTTTGATTGACAAATCAATTGTTAGACTAACATAATGTTCACCGCCGCCCAACCATTATTGTACGCGAATGTCAAAATACCAAAAACCCCATTTCAAAGTATTTTAATTGTATAAAGAAGATGCACAACGGCTTGCCAAGGAGATAAATGTACGAACAATTGCATGCGACTTCCCTTTTTGTTGGCAATTCAATGTGAATTGAATTCAATTTTGCTTGTAAATTATAAATCATTCAGCAGTTTAGCAGCTTCGGCATTTACTGTTGTTACCCGCCAATATGCAATTTGTGTGCTTCGTTTGGTTACAAAAGGAAGCCTTGCCTTGACTTGCCTTGATGATGATGATGATGTTTTCGCTTCCATGCACTTGAAATAACATCTTTTGAATTGAAATGTTCAGTGAATGGGTATCTCTGACTGACTGGCTGACTGACTAACGTTCACTCGTGTTTAGTAAACAATGTTGCATGTTCATCATGTACAAGTATTTTATGAGCGTTTTTTTCTACGAATTCAAAGATTCTTAGCGCATTGATATGGAAACTGCACACAAACATTTCAAGGTTATAAAATATTGATTGAATGGTTGTATTAAAACGCAACAACATTGTGGCATAAATGCCAGCATATTTCTTTATTCAATGCTGAGACATTCCTTTTATCAAAATTTCTATAAAGGAAATTGCTTTCATGCTCTTTTTTATTTTGCATACATTGAAGACAATTTAAAGAGAACGACACAATAAAGGACTTTAAGAATTTGTTGCTCGTTTTAGTGCTACCCACTGTACTTAGCTTAGATAAAAAATTTCATAAATTTCATAAAAATCATTTCAAATGAAATACTTTCACTTATGAAACACACGCTTTTAATATTAACTTCTGATCCAAAGAGAATTATTTCATCATTCAGAATCATAATTCCATGGAACTATTTAACGGACAATGAGTGGCCAATTTTAATGACTCCCTAAGGCTAAAGCTTAAGTAGATTTTTATTATGACTGAAATAAATTAGCAAAAGAAAATACGAATATAAATTTATTTGCTAGCAATGGAACACTAATAGAAAAAGTTTGAACCACAAACAGTAATAAAAATAATGAAAATAGAAAATAAACAAAAATTAAATGAATAAATAAGTAAATAACGATGAGAGGACATTTTGAAGGTCATTATTAACAGATGATATACACACACAAGAGCTATTGGAGTGGAAATTATTAAAATTCTAATGGCAATTACTGATACACAGAAGAAAAATCAATGGAAAATATTTCCATTTCCTTAATTGATAACAACCGATAACAAACCGCGAACCGCGTTATATTATGTTCAGATATGCACTTTTATTGAGTCAATATTCGGTTATTATTCGGTAATATACGCAGATCAGCTGCTTTTTCAATATTCATTTGACAGCTAGTTTCAACAATCTTTTTTTTTGTCGTTGTTGACATTTGAGTTGTCAAATATCAACAGAAAGTTGATTATTGTTGAGTTATTGCGCAATAGTTAATTGAAACTTTGTATGAAATATTGAGTTCAATAATGGCGTTTATTGCGATTTACGCAATAAAGATGCAAATCTGAACACCGTATTAACTATTAAGAGTCATGTATTTCCAATGGTCTTTCGCAATTTAAGAAAGTATAAAATGTCTGGAAAATGTTGAAATCAAAATACTTTCTAGTTTTTAGACTAGATTAGGTTAGGTTAGGTTAGAGGAAGTGTACTTGTCAACTGTGACAAGTACAGTACCCGGAGGTCGAATTGACCCATTGTACAACTTCCTAGCTTCTCACACCACTCGTGCTGTGTGCGTTAAGCGGGACCTACAGTTTAAAGTCGACTCCGAACGACAGATTTTTGAGAAGCGTTTCAAGGCAATTTTTACTCTCAGAGTTTTTGCCCGAAATCTGCTGAGAGGTAGCCGCCGAAGAAATATTTTCATATTTTCGTTTTGATGTCTGACCTGGGATTTGAACTCGGGCCTTTCGTCTAATAAGCCGACACACTACCTACTAGACCCTAGTTTTTAGACTAGGGCCTTCAAAAAGATCCCCGAAGAAGGCATATACCATTCTCCAGTGAAAGCAGGGTGTATACTAATATCTCGTCTTCATTCTCATATACATAGCTTCGGCGGTAGTCATCCACAGCTTCGGCAGTGCCCTGCGCCTAAGCGCTGTGTATGTATTCCGACCAGACGAGCAACTGTATTTCCCTTTATCTCTACAAGGCTTCCCTGAAGATGGGACTAGAAATGGCTGATTATGTGACAGCTGTTCCAGCCACCGGTGGCACTTTGAAATTTTAAATTGCAGACGAGCAGGGGCATTCTTACATACATATATACGTACATATTTACATACATACATAATTACATAGATACATAGATACATACATACGTACGCAAAATTGGTCATTACAACCCTTCAGTCAGGATTACAACCTAGTTTCTCATACCACTTATGTTGTGTGTGTTAATTTTGATACATGAGTGGCAGGACCTACAGTTTAAAGTCAACTCCGAACGACAGATTTTGGAGAAACTTTTCATGGTAATTTTATGTTAAATCTGCTGATCGAGATGTCTGACCTGAGGTTTGAACCGAGGCCTCATGTCTAACAAGCCGTCATACTATCTACTAGACTATGGCGACAACAATGATGGTACGCATGGCTATTAACACAAAACGTGATGTCTTTTCTTATTTCGGTCCGAGATAGTAATCGATCGGTCTCCACTGATCGATCTCCACTGACGTCACCATTTATATTCGCCTACCATATATGGACCCTGATGTTAAAACTCTTGTTGATATTACCACGATTCTATTCCGGCCGTGAAGTGAAGTAAATTTCATATATTTAAACTCAAGTTTAGAAGTCGTTGTAGTCTAGTAAGTAGTGTGTTCACTTATTAGAAGTAAAGCCCAGGTTCGAGCCCCAGGCCAGACATCAAAACGAAATATGAAAAAAAGTATATTTCTTCGGCGACTTCCTCTCACCAGATTTCTGGCAGAAAACTCTGAGAGTAAATAAGCCTGCCATGAAAAAGTTTCTCAAAAATCTGTCGTTCGGAGTCGACGTTAAACTGTAGGTCCCGCCACTTAAGTATAAAATTAAGGCACACAGCATGAGTGGTGTGAGAAGGGTTGTAATGGCCAATTATGTATGTAAACTCAAGTTTCCTCTTAAAGTGAGCCTAAGCCACGGCTAAACAGCAACGATATTGAGAAGTAACAAAACCAGCTGATGGTTGAAGATGTAATGAGAATGAAAATAAGCAAATCCAAGTCAGGGAACAGCTAGGTATAAATGCAGAAGTGTAGCTAGCCAGAAAACAGCTTATGATAGATTCTCAAACTAATCGAAAGTGTAACAGGAGCTAAGCAGTTGCTAATCGGAGTAGAGCGTTTGTTGGAAACAACGATAATCAGATGTGAAGATGTGGAGGCAGCTACTGCTGCTCTGTAAGAATAACGTCAGATAACCATGTAAGCCTGCTGAGAAAAGTCTTCAAATTGAAATAGAAAACAATTTTGGAACGGGGAAGGGAGGGTATTGGCTACTTTTCGTTCACAAGTATATGATGCTTATCAATATGAGAAGCCAATAAAAAGTTAATATTTGTTGGACGAAAGAAAATAATGAAATATAAATAAGCTTAAGGAAAAAACAGATTCAAATGTTAATTATTTGTGGAAAATAAACAATTTTTTTTCTACATTCTTTCATTTTCTTTCTGTTTTGATGCTGACATTTAAATTAACATTTAAATGATCGAAGAGAAATGATGATGATTTACAAATAATAGTCGTTGTTTTTTAAATAAAATCATAAAACGTATAAAGTTTTATTATTTATTCTTTATTTGTATTTCATTTCATTTCATTTTGTTTTGTCTTGTTTTGTTTTGTATATTTGGAAATAAACAGGAAGTCATAAATACGCCATCAAATTCATATTTGTTGATCAGAAACAAACTCCAATAAAAAACTTTTTTATCACTCTCCATTGGTTTTCACTTTGTTTTGTTTTGTTTGTTTTGTTTGTTGGTTGGTTTTGACTTGTGACTTCCGTCTTGTTTAGCTCATAATATGTTCGGCTCATTAATAATGAGTCAGTCACACAACAACAATGTATTCGAATTGTTTGCTTGAATTATAGGAGAAATTTTACTTACGCAAGTTTTCTGAATTTGTTTGGAATATTTTTTTATAAATTTTTTATGAAAAATTCTTGTTTGTTTATTACATGGTAATTATGTTTAACAGAGATCAGCAATGAATCGTTTTTAAGCTACTCATAAATACTCATGAAATTTTGAATATAAGTGAGTCAACAAAATTGAAATTTAACTTTGTACTCTGATTCATTCATTCTCACTACAACATTTTTAAGTACAGGTTGTAATGAGTATGAGTACAACATTGAAATCAAACTCATAGCAATCGAAACAAAGCCAGCAAGCAAAGCAAACACACAACCTTTTAGTAAGTATTAGAGTGTTCGTACGCGAATCATTCTTGTTCTGAGATTCTTGTAAATGTTGAGTTATGGAGATTTGAAATCAACAACATCATACGTGTTGTTAAGTATGAATATGATGAGTACTTCAAACTTTGAATATGAGTAGAGGTTCCATGATATTAAGATAAGTATGAATGCTTATAAGTATCAGAAATTATGAGTATGATTCGAATCTACTCATCTTTTTAAATACTCTGGTTTAAATGCATTTTGCTTCCGAAAAGAAAGTTTCAAGTGCAGTGCTTTTGGATCCTGTTGGATTTCAAAGCTTAGCTGACCTGAATGTGAGATTTCATGAAGCCTAATTTCTTTACAGCTCAAAGCGGAGGGAACTTACTCAAATTATGACTGTATTTACCGATCACTGGCCGCTTTGGGATCATGTCCAATGGATTGAACTACACAGTAATAATTGCTATCGCAGCTGTGACATTATAGAAGATAAAGAAACACTTAATCCTTTGGAACTGTCCGGTCTTTGACAACCACCGCCGTAGTCTACTATTTGAAACAGGATATCTGAGTGTAACTTAATTTTCATATTCACAATCAAATGTTTGCAAAGGTCCTCTACTATTAATCATTCCGTTTAACAGAATTTATTTTAAAAAGAAGAAACTTTTGTCAAAAATCTTGGTATATAAATTTAAATTCATTCATTTTATAATTCCCTCAACCATCTTTAAACATGAATATTAAATATTATGATACTTTAACTCTCCTCTCTCTCTCTCTCTCTCTCTCTGTCTCTCGCTCACTCTGTCATTTGGTTGCTAGCATTATCATCATACTTTTTAATGAGTGACTATAGAAGCACATGATATTTAAAGAGACAACTCTACCACCAACACTTGCACATATATAAACATATACAATGTATATGTATATTACACATACATATGTATATATATATATAGAGAGAGAACGACAGATAAAGGGATATTCATATACATTTTTTTATCGTCTTGTTGTTGTTGTTCTTTCTTTAACTTTTTGCCACATAACAAGTATTAATTATCCTTATCCAAGGATAATAAATGAATTTAAGCATAAAATAAAGGAAAATCTGAATTATTTTGACTTAATTTACATGTGAATTTTGACTAAAAAGCTTACAAAAAAGAGACAAAAACCTCAAAAAAAATACAAAAAACCCCAAAAAAGAAAAGAGAAATTAAAAGCAAGAATAAAAAACTTATTTTTATACTTTACGCCTCCGTTGTGTCTCTCACACACACACCATCGTATACATTTTAATACTGATTAAAAAATTAAAAGAACGAAAAGCAAAAACGAAACGAAAGAAAGGAAAATAAAATGCAAGAAATAAAATATTAAAGATAAAGAAAAACTTTTAGCACAGAGTGTTAACAATGTCAATAAAAAAAATAAAAAAAGTTTGTGTGCCATCGAAAGTTATGACAACTTAAATAACTCGTTGGCTTTAAACAACGAAAAAAATTTTGGTTTTTTTTCTTGTCTTTTTAATCGGAGTTTATTTGCAAGCATATTAGAGAAAATTTTTCATAAAAATCTTTAATAAAAATAAAACTTTTCTTAGAAATGTTGGTTGATTTTCAATTTAATAATTAAGTTTTTAAGATTTTTACTTTAGTAATCAATAAAGCGGGTTAATTAGTTGATTTTTAAATAAGAAATAATTTTTTATCCTTTGAGCTCTGTTGAGCACTCCACGATTTCTACAATTTGTTTACCTCTTTCAAAGAAACGATTTGTTGAGGTCAGCGGAATAGTTGTGTGTGTGATACGATTTCATCGTTGGATTCTAATATTCTTCGGCTAAAAAATATTCTTTAGCATTAGCATCGAAAAATAAGTCACTCAAGGCTAAATCCGGAGAAAAGGCCGATAAGGGAGCTATTTGTAGTATTTTTGCCATGGCAACAAAGGAACTATTTTGTAGGTCAAATGTGGCCCGTTTTTTTAGTAAATTTCTGTCCATCAACATACCAACGTAATGACGCAGTCTGTCCAAACTCTAAGCAAAGTCTACTGACTGGAGTAATGTCTCTCTTTCAGTAAAGAGACGAAAAATTCAAAAAGTCATGGATTTATTGACATCCTCTTTACGATTTACTGCGGTATTATGGTACACCATATTTTCTATTGCCTAGCGGTCTATTGCAGTAGTTCCTGCTATAACGAATGCCACCACTGCTAATAATTATACATTATGGAGATACGAATTGTGCTGAAAGTATTTCTTATTTTCATTATTTTTCCCCGGGATATGTGATCTCCTTAGAGGAACATCATTGCTACTTTGCTAATGGTCCTCTGTATTTAACATTTTTTCATTCCATTATTTTCTTACAATTTATTTCACTTTTAGGTTAGGTTAGGTTAGGTAAGGTTAGAGGACGTGTACTTGTCAACTGTGACAAGTACAGTACCCGGAGGTCGAATTGACCCATTGTACAACGTCGTAGCTTTTCACACCACTCGTGTTGTGTGCGTTAATTTTATACATGAGTAGCGGGACCTACAGTTTAAAGTCGACTCCGAACGACAGATTTTTGAGAAGCTTTTCATGGCAATTTTTACTCCCAGAGTTTTTGCCAGAAATCTGCTGAGAATAAGTCGCCGAAGAAATATTTTCATATTTTCGTTTTGATGTCTGACCTGGGATTTGAACTCGGTCCTTTCGTCTAATAAGCCAACACACTACCTACTAGACTACGGCGACTTCACTTTTACTTCAGTATCATTAAGTTTTTGTAGATCATCAGTTAAATGGTCCAAGTATGATAAGATTTGCCATCTGTCGTTGCCTTAAAATATGTATTAGAAGTAGTGGTGAGAAACTTTGTTAATTGAACTTCACTTCCTCATCTCCCTACGATGTTCGGTATTAATGCTATCCTTGGTGGCTGAAGGCAGCGTTCAGAGAGTTTGCTTCGTTTTTAAATTCGAAATTTGTTTTTTTTCCACGGGGTTTGTTGTCAAGCACTTGAAACTCTACATCACACCACCACTCAATTTGACGGCACATTGGTTGGTTGGTTTTTATATTTCAACTTCGAGACAAATTTTATTTCCACATTATTCTCTACAATCTTAGTGGATAGGAACTCTTCTCCGGCATATCTATTTCCACTGACGTGTCCACATGACTTGCTTGAGATTCCGTTCAATATTATGTCGACTTCTGATTATAATTACTGCTGCCTTACTATTGGTAAACAATTCCTACTCTGAACATGCATTGCGGCTTTTCCATTCTCAAAATTTCACACAGTTTACGTTCCAGAAATCTGGATTTTAATCTGTGTTTTAAAGAGTCAGATTCTGCACGGGTATACCGATTCATTCGTTCGTTTCCATAGAATCTGTGGTGGCCTAGGTCCCACTAGGCGTGTTTCAAAAAAATTCAATTCATTTCCACACCAGTTTTCTCAACAAACAGTTTTTAAAATGCAATCGAAGAGCCTGGTTATAGTCGCCTGGTTACATACATACGTACGGAATTGGTCATTACAGGATTACGACCCACCTTCTTATATCACTTTATGTTGTGTAGGTTACTTTTTTTTTATAAATGGCGGGACCTACCGAGCGACAGATTTTTGAGAAAGTTTTCATGGCAATTTTATTTTCTCTCAGAGTCTTTACCAGAAGACTGCTCAGAGAAAGTCACCGAAAGAGATATGTTTTCATAATTCGTTTTATATCTGACCTGCGGTTCGAACCGAGGCCTCATGTCTAATAAGCCAACATACTATCTACTAGACCACGGATGCCTTACCGCTGGTAAACTTTTATTACACCCAACATGTGTAACAAAAGGTAGCACAGTTCACGTTCCAGAATTCTGCGTACAGAGTGAAACCCTCTGAAACCTTGTGTGTGTGTCTACCAGTGTCACTAGTTTTATTCTTTTGAACTCGGCTGTGCTGTTCGTAAGCCTCCTATGTTTAAGGAGGACTGCAGATCTTCTAATGAACCTTTAAAGATTTCTAAACGCCTGTCCATAAGTTTGTTAAAGGTGTTCTTCACAGCCAATGAAGCAAAAAAAAAAAGAAAAACTAATGGTCTGGAGTCTTAGGTGAATCACTGCTTGTCTTTAGTTCCATGTTGTCCTTGTTCCTGCATATACGGCTTCATTTAAACAAGGCTTTATGAATCCCTTTAGCAGTGCTCTTTATGTCTTATAAACACAGTATGGTGTAAACGCTGATGGCAACTCAGTGTATTCTCTTCCCGTGTTTTGAAAACTCCAATAATGATTACAAAATATTTTATAAAAAGTGATAAAATATGGCTGCTGATATAATTTAACAAAAGTATTGTTTTTTTCTTGCAATAAAAGTGACAACAACAGTGGACAAACCAACGCTTACGAACAAATGTCATCACAATAATAACAACAACTATAGCAAAAACATTCATTACTTTATATGCTTAGTTTACAAACCAAAGAAGAAATAACAGAAAAGTAAACAAACACACACACACACAGGGATAGAGACAGAGACACCGACACAGACAGTTAGAGGGACAGAATGGACACAAAATAACCACAAGTTTCTTTATCAGACATTTTGGCAGCAAAATACTGGCAACTACCATTCAATATAATCAGTTTTACTTTGGTTTTTTTGGTTTCCGTTTTTATTCCAACAACAGCAACAACAACTACTACTATAAACACTAATATTTGAAACAACACACACACACAACAAACTAACAAACAAACAAAGAGACGAACAAACGAACTTGATGTTAACGATGACATCTTCAATACACCGAAACACACCAACGAACCAACCATCCAACCAACCAACCAAACAAACAGACAACACACAGCCATTTTAAAAAGATATTTACCACTGCCATCATGCTCCTACGAACACAGTCATATTCAAGAACAATAACAACAACAATAAAAACCACAACAAGAAGTAGGACAAGTAACAAACAACAACAACAAAAAAAATCACTAACAATGAAGACAATAAGTATGACAATAACAATAACAAGAAAACAAAATCAAGTGAGTGTGAAATTGTGTTTCCTCTCTCTCTCACTGCTAGTTTATGCGAGTGTAAGTGTGAGTGAGTAATACTTTATAGCTAGGACACAACAAATGAAAGGAGAAGGAGAGAGTGTGCAGAGTATTTATTATTATTGAAATTTTCTTACAATACAACGTTCGTGGTGCATTCTTTTGTTAAGAGTTTCCATTGCATTTAACAATCACCTACAGATACAGACGTAGCAACAACAACAACAACATTTAAATGTTGGTCATTTCTGGTGGCAGTCAGTTTAATTTTGTTCATGAAAATATAAATAAAAGGACAAACAGGCAACGTTTAGCAACCATCTTTCAAGGCTGACCAACGCTACTCTTTGGCTTTTTTTTTTTTAATAACAACGTACTTACTGCAGCCGTGTTTATGGCAGCATTTAAATGTTGCCTGTCTCTAGCAATAGTTTGCTTTATCACAGTTATGTTCTGCCAGTGCTGAATGACCACAACAACAACAACAAAAGCAACAACTACAGCGACAACCGAATTGTAAAAAAAAATCTTATTCTGAAGAGTAAAATGACAACAAGTGTCTTTTGTGGCAAAAGTTGGGCATTTCATAATATTTTCTTCTGTTTTTCTTTTTGTCTTTCTCCTTTTTTTTAATTCTCTTTTCTCTCGTTAAACTATTTTCTTCTATTTTTTGTTTTTGTCAAGGTCTTTATATCTACACAAAAGTGCTGAATGCTTTTATGGCCATAATTTGCTTAATGTCTCTTTGGAACGTATTTAGAAAATTAATTCTTAAATAATCATTTTGGCATCGTAATCGTTAAACGCAGCATCATAAAAGCCATGCCACAAAGAGAAAATTCTTCAAAATTCTTCTTTGTGATAATTAAACTTAAATTGTAATCAAAAAGAAAGAGACGAAACGTAATAAAAGGGAGAAAAAAGCTGATGGAAAACATTTCTCAAGGTGACTTCGAAAGCGTAAAATAGTCATAGAAAAAAATGGAAATAATTTTTGAAATTTAATATCTCAACAATACATACAAATACCCAAAAAATACAAAGGACTGTAATAGAATTTTTGAAATACATATTTTTAGTTGGCAGTTTAAATAAACCTCAAGCCAAAAAAAGAGAGATAAGCACTTTCATACATTGTGTTGTGTTGGTAACAATGTAAATATTTTCCATGTTTTTCTCTCTATATACATATATATATTGCATACAGGATTACAATCTATCGAAACATGCAGAAGTGGAAAAGAATCAAATCTTTCAAAAAACCAAAAAATATTTCAAAATTTTATTCTTTCCAATTACAGTTTTACTACTGACTATAGAAACTCAATTTTGATTCTGATAGTCTAAACCTGCCAGCGAATATTTTACAAGTATTCGCTGATAAATCCAGATCATTCGACAAAGTCGAAGGTGTTATCTTTTGAATCAATTGATCCTGGGATTGTCTCTCGATTGTGGCAGCATAATTCAGACTAAAATAATGGCTGCAAAGACAAATTTAGTATTAAGCGAAGGGATATACAGTGGTGACCACGAATTTAAGACACGACATATGACTGAGTTATTTGAGATAATTTTTACATTTTATCGAAAAAGTTTTGAGTCCATGATATTTTTTTAGGATTTTAGTAATGTTATGAAGAAAAATTTATAATATTTTCTTACCTATATTCGGTTAAGAATTTTTATTTACATATTATATACATAAACACAAATTTTACCTGGTCACGAATTTAAGACATAGGCATAAGATAACACTATTCTCTAAATTAAGCTCAGCTTAATAAAAAAAATCCTAGTCTTTAGTAGGAAATCCTTTATTTTTCATCACAGCAGCACATCTCCCGGGTAAACTTTCGACTAATGCCACATAACGTTGCTTTGGAATTGCATACCAAACCCTTTGGATTTCTTCCCACAAATCGATTGAATTTTTTGGTTTAACTGTTCGTACATATTCCTCAACATCATTCCACAAGTTCTCAATTGGATTGAGGTCCAGGGATTGAGCTGGCCACTTAAGAACAATAATATCGTTTGACTCTAAGCAACTCTTGACTAGACGTGAAATGTGCTTAGGGTCATTATCATGCATTAATTTCTATATTGGAGGCATGTTGTCTTCAGCGAATGGTATCATTGTGTCTGTTATAATATTTTTGTAAACATGGTGATCCATTTAAGAATTTATATTGTAAATGGGACCTACACCATGCCAGGAAAATGCTACCCACACCGTCACATTTCCACCACCATGTTGTTTTTAGGGTGTACTTTGGATGATGCTCTAGGTTTGGAGGGCGCCAGACGTACTGCTTTCCATCAGAGCCGAAGCGGCAAAACTCCAAAGTATATTTTTCCAAAATATCATGGGTTTCTTGAGATTTCTCAATTATCACAAAATTATCACAAATAAGTCCATCATATGTCGTGTCTTAAATTCGTGGCCACCACTGTATGTGTAGGTAATAGGTAATGTGTTGTCTTAGGTTAAACCCCAGCTCTAACAAAACGAAATATGAAGAAATATTGCTCTAGGGGGACTTCTCATCAGTTTTCTGGCAAAAACTGTGAGTAAATAAAATTACAACGAAAAAAAATTCGCCGAATCTCTCATTCGGAGTCGATGTTAAGCTGTAGGTCCCGATCACAATGTGGGTGGTTGTAGCAGCTAGGTTCTAATCCTAGCTAAAAGGTCGTAATCGAGACTTAAGTATGTAAGGCGGATATTAGATCCCTACATCACATAGTGGATGCAAAATATTCCTGGAAGTAACTGCGACAAATTCCACGGAAAGGCTGGGTTAGATGGCACATCATTCCTTAAATGTTAAAGTCTTACTTAAAACGCCAACATCCAACAGTCCCTATAAGAAACTATTCTGACTTCAAAATGAATCTCACTAAGGCATTACTCCATATTTCAGTTCAGTTAAATACAACAGAAAATATGAATTCAATAATCTCCTCCTCTCCAAAACAAGATTCGGGAATTGACACATAGGATAACAGATATTTCACTCTTTTCCTCCTATCAAATGTCCCTCCAAAAATCCATCAAGGGAATAGTAAGTCTCTCGGTATGTCTTCTAACAGGACAGTGGCCTATGAGAACTGCCATAGAGTGGCGGATGATCATTCCATTTAAAGAATAAAGACAATAAAACCTCTTCTTATTCAGATTAATTAAGGAAAGTCTAGCAGAAGCAGGGAACTGGCACATTAGACGATTGGAAGTCTCTACCTCCTCTTCAGACTGACTCACTGGCCAAGCAGAAAACATTCGAGAGAATGCCATGCCTTTCCGCATGCATTCAATAAGTCAATAAACAATGACCACTGCAATTATGGAAATAAGGTCATCAGATCTCTTCTTAATCCTGGTAAACCCACAAATACTGAACGCGCCTTCACGAAACCAAAGAAACTTAGCAACTCTATGCAACGACTGGATACCCAGTCTAACGTTGTCAATTGAGACCCTATTCAGTGGACCTTCTTGCAATTTTTTCAAAGCACACTGACATAAAAATTAACTACAAAGCTGGTACTTCAACTAATTCGTACGATTATAATATCATTCCTTCCTCTCTCGAGTAACTGAAATGATCTCAAATAGATTCCAAAACTGTTGTTTTATTATCGTAACGATAGCATTCTTTAAAGGCCTGCATAGAGAGTAATTTTGCATAAAATTAAAGAGACAAAGTTGCTACTATAACTAATTCGTGCGATTAGATTATAATTCCTCTCTTGGGGTGCACAAATGATCTCAAATAGGCCCTCAAAACTGTTGCTTTATTTTCGCAACGATTGCATTCTTTTAAGCCCTGCATAGAAAGTAAATTTTGCATAAAATTAAAGAGAGACACATAAAATAAAAATAAATAAATATTTACAGATATCTATGTATGTGTATCTGTATGTAGCTGAACAAGAGTGTATTTAGTATTTGTAGTAAAGCAGACAACAACAAAAAATATATCGAAAAACCAAAAATATTGTTGCTGCTGGCATTTTATTGTTGTTAAGCATTATAGCACTCGATACATGCACACCAAATTCTAGTCTATTTATGAATAAAACACTTCACTTACATATAACTAACACACATGCATGCACACATACACACGCATGGATATATGTATGTGAACAAGGAAATGCAACAGACATGCAGAAATGTTAACTTGAAACTCTTGTTGTTGTGCATGTGACAGACATCAAGAAGCATTGGATGACAATGGAAATTGAAAAGATTTTCACTTTCTATCACATGTACATACAGTGTATCACTAAAGTGAGTATGCAGCGATATATATATTTGAAATTATTGGAAAAATTGCTTAAGATTTGAAATAAAAACACAAATATTATGTTTTTTCATTTATTTTACATATAAACTTAAGAAAAATAATAAGGAACAAAAATGTTTCTAATTCATTACTGGTTGATAACAATATAATTAACAAAATGGTTAGAATTCAGGTCACATAAGTGAGTATGTAGTTCACAAAAATTGGCACTATGATTCAATTTTTGAAGTCAGGCTGATATTTAATATTTTGTTGGATAGCCCTTTGCCTTTTTGACTGACTTCAATCTCGATGGCATAGATGTTATAAGATTTTGGGTAACCGAATGTGGAATTTTATTTCACTCCTCAAGTAGTGCAGTTTTAAGGGTGTCTTTACTTGTAATGACATGACTTCTGATTTTTTTTTTGAGATAATCCCACAGATGTTCTATTGGATTAAGGTCGTGTGATTGGGAAGGGGTTTTTAGTTGTTTTGGCGTGTTACACAAAAGATAATCTCTAACGATATGGGCTGCATGTTTAGGGTCATTGTCCTGTTGGAATACAAATGATCCTGTTAGTCCCAATTTAGCTGCACTTTGATGCAAGTTGTTTTTTAAAATGTTCAAATACACCGTTTTATCAATTGTTTCTTCGATAAACACAAGATTTCCGACACCTGATGCTGTCATACACCCCCATACCATAACCGCTCCACCACCATGTTTTACTGTGGCAGCCATATTTTTTGGATCGAGCTCAGTGTTCACTTTCCTCCACACTTTTTGACACCCATCTGAGCCAAAAATATTATATTTAATCTCATCAGAAAATATAACTGATTTCCAGAAATTTTCATCCTTGATTTCGTACTCCTTTACGAAGTCCAACAGTTTTCTTCTATTGGTGCTGTTCACAAATGGCTTTTTGCGGATGTTACGGCCATGGTAACCAGAAGCATACAGAACTCGACGAATGGTTTGTGGGTTACAGGTTTTTCCAGTCTCTTTTCCTATTTCTGACGTAGTTTTTGGAGCGCTCATCTTGGGATTTACTTCTATTTTTCAGGTGATAATTCGTTTCTCCCTGTCATTGAAGATTTTTGGACGCCCAGGTCGAGACTTGTTATTTGTATTTCCCTTCTTATTATACTTTTCTATTATTTTTTGCACTGTGGAGCTACTTTTATTAATAATTTTTGCAATTTCACGTTGGCTTATCTGCTCTTTATAAAGTTTAATAATTACATCTTTTAAATCTTGTGAAAGTTCTTTTCCATGAGGGGTCATAATAAAAGTTAAGAAAAAATTTCGGTATTTAATCTATTTATTTAATCTTTTTATATTTATTTATCTATTTATATTTATTTATAATAACAATTTTTCACTTTTTCCGCGATTAAAATGCGTTTAGTTTAAGTGCAGCTCAAAACTTTAAAAAGTGCATACTTACTTTTGTGATGTGATTTTTTCTATTTTTTAAGAAATGATAACGAGATATGATAAAGGGATAATTATTTTGAGTTATGTTTGTGTTTTTGTGTAAGGCATTATTATATATTATTGTAAGTGTAAAAATAATATATTTTTCTGCATATTTTTGGAAAAAAAATTGGGATATTTAATTATTTTCATGCTGCATACTCACTTTAGTGATACACTGTATGTACTTGTACTTGTTATTGTTGTTCTAATTTCAGTTTCATGCTTAATGTTAAAAATTAAAAATTTTTTTAATTATTTATTGTCTTTCAATATAAACCATGGAAGATGAAGATAAATTTCTTTTTTTAATTTTAAATGCCTTGAAGGCATGAAATTCTTATAAGAGAAGAAAGGGCAGTGGTGTTGTGCTAATTTTTTTTTTACCGGAACGCGTTCCGGTTCAGCAGAAAAAAACGTTTCGGACTCCGGTTCACGGTTCGGAAAAACAAGCCGGTTCGTTCCGGTTCGTGTTCGGTTTAAACCCTTGTTTATAAAAATTCGTTAAAAATTAGAAAAAAAAAATCAATTTTAATTTTTTTTTTTTCGAAACGTCAGTTAATTCTCGTTATCAGAAATCATCTTTAGTTCCGGAACGCGTTCCTGTCCAAAAAGGAAGTACCGGAACGACGTTCCGGAGCGTTCCGGCTCGACAACACCACTGAGAAAGGGGTAGTATTGGATAAATTTTGTATTTCTTGGACGCTTCGTAAACGTATTTATCAAGACGGTGTATCAAAAATGTTGTTACGTTTTTACTGTTTAAAAACGTTTAAAATGTGAGCTCGTTGATTGCAAATAAAATAAAAATAAATTTGTGTTTTAGTTTTAATTAAAATTCTTTGTACCACTGTTTACAACTTGATGTAAACAACAACAATTTGTTTATTATTCCTCTGTTTATACCGTTTCCATAAACAATAAAAATGACTAGGCAATTATTCGACAGATATTTGTAACGGCGAGCTTTGTAACGAAGACCATGATTACCCTCTTCGAACACATCGCATCTTTACACAAGACTGACTGAACTTCACTAACTCAGTCGCCTCCTTTGCCTTGCCTTTTATATGGCAGGGTAAACAGTCTAATGAATGTTTTTGGAGGCGAATGTTTATGACTTCGACTTCTCGAAATCTCTATAAATGTAAACATTGTTGTTTACATTTATAATTGTAGTGTTGTTGGTGTTTTTTTGTTTACTTGTTTATTATTTCTTATGCTGGTGTTTGTTGTTATATTAAGCAGTACGATAATTTGTAAACTGGTTTGTTTACTGCATTGTTTTATTATTGTAGCTTTTATATAGTTTTAATGTTAAGCGATTTAAAAGCAAAACACCAGTATCTAGATTTTCATTTTCGTAACAGTATGATGGCGATGTATGAATATGCTGGTAAGAAAGCTTAGACATCAGGTTCTCCTTCATCTTCCTCACTTTCATAATCAGTTTTAGTGTGCAAGAGAATTCCACCAATACACTCTTCTCTATTGGAACTGTTGCAATCATGCAGCTATTAGGTCATATGCGGCTATCTGTTCCCGCACCTCACAACGGCGTAATACCACCATCACCTTCTACTTCATTAGTTTTATTCGATTGCTTAGAATTACATTGAAATCAAAGGAGTGGGTTCAATGATTGCAGATTTACAATTTCCTTGAATTTAAAAACAATTCCAAGCTATTACTATGAAATCCTTTAAATATGAATTTTTTTATTTTGTTTTGGTTTTCTTGTATCATATTTCTTTTAAGTTTACGATTATTTAAGAAAATATTTGTTTCCATAAATTTTCTTTTTACCGTTTAAGTTTCCTTTTTTTTTGTTCCTGTAAAAACTGTTGTTTACTGTTGTTTAAAAAGAGAGAAGAAAAAAAGATGAAAGAAATGTAAACTTATTTTTTCCTTTTTCCATAACATTACTGTTTATGAGATCCGTCTCTCTCTTTCGCTTTCTCTCTCTTTCTCTACCCAAATGCAAGAAAGTTTTTCTTTCGAAGACAAACATGAATGCCCCATTTTATACTCATTTTTTTGTTTGTTTTTTGTCTTAAAAACAAATGGAAAAACATTTTCCATATTTGGTTTCACTTTTCTTTACTGTTTTTTCTATTTTTTCTATTTTTTTCTGCCATTGCAGCCAGTGTTAGTGCTCCTGCTACTGCTACTGCTCCATATATTCTCGTATTCATAATATATGATGTCAACAACTGCACACGTTCGCATACATTCTCATTTACATTTACATTCTCATAATCATGATATGATTTTATCCTGCCACAAACGCATTCTCTTTGCATTGTAAAATGTTTTGAAAAGTTTTTCTTAAAAATAATACCCAAAACAAGAAAAACTATTACCCACCACACCACCCCACCCATGTGAATTCAAATGAGAGGAAAATTTCAAGTGAAACACATTAATTATACCGCGTTCTCTTAAAGTGATGGATTCAAATGAAAAGAGGATTAAATGGAGAGAAAATCGTTTTATCTTTGTTTTACTGATTAAAATCTCACTTTATGGATATGACAAGTGAAAGTAAAAAAAAATCAAGGAATCTAGCATAGCGTACCAAATGAAACCGGGTTTTTGTTGGCCTATGTCAACGACCACGTGTACGCGAATAATCCCCTAACGTTGGAGTATTTGAAAGCCAAACTATCTCACAAGTATTAATTGCGGCAATGAAACCAGAGGCAATTATTTAATTAAATAACAACGGCCACGCATCATATTGAAGTAAAAGTCTTTGCACAATCATTGCCTTCCTATTTTAATTTACTTTTGAAACTGCAACATGGATAACCCTTTACACTGTTTGTTTGTAATTTCCTTGGAACTTATTTGTAATTTGATTTCAAATACAAATTTTTCTTTTTGTGAGTCTCTAAGCATTTTTTTCTTTTTCTTTTTTCAAGTTTATTTCCCCATTCGATGATGAAGGTGATTTTTTTTGTGGTATGCCTTCACCCTAAGGTCAAGAAAAGTTAAAACAAACTTTTGTAATTATGATCTCCAAGGGATTTGAAATATATCGCAGGTCGTGTTTAACAACAAAACTTTGTAATTGTATGTGATACGTAGCGTATACGCAATTTGTATTCCTATTAAATATTAATCATACGTCATACGTATTATGACAATAATTTATTTGTAGTATGTTTTCCCTTCTTTCTGTTTTTTTGTTTTTTTTTTTTGCAACAACAAAGGACATTTATTTTGTGAAATATAAGTTGAACTATAAGTTGAATATGTATTTTGAAAAGTTAAAAAAAAAAAAATAATAATAATAACATGTATGTATAAGTTTTACTTTAAGTCCTAGAGAAACTTTTAAAATTATTGTGTTTGAGTTGTAAAAAGGCATTCTTAAGACAGACATATTTTAAGGTTTGATGGCACCAAATTACTCTCTCTGTGCAAGCTGATCTCGTGAATGTGTAGGCATGAAAGATTTTAACTCCAACAATATTAAAGACAAGTCTGATTATACTCCAGGGGAGTATGTTACTCCATGCACAACTGAAAAGTATTGTTACGAAAATGAAGAAACTACATGCTGGTGTTTTGCTTTTAAGGGGTGATTTTTTAAGAGCTATAGGAAAATTAAAAAAAAAACACATAAAATTCAGAAAAAAGCATGAAATCTTTATTTGAATCGATAGTACGGTCCGTATAATTTAATGTTTGAAGATTATTTCATGCAAATGTTGACCGCGACTGCGCCTCAAATGGTCCATCCGCTTAGTCTAATTTTGGCATACTCTTTCCAACATTTCGGCCGGTATCTCACGAATAAATGCTTCAATGTTATCTCCCAATGCGTCAATTGAAGCGGGCTTGTCTGTATAGACATGAGCTTTAACATAGCTCCACAAAAAATATTATAAAGGCGTTAAATCACAAGATCTAGGCGGCTAAGCCGTTCAGAACGTGAAATAAAATGTTCACCGAACTCGCCTCTCAATAAGTCCATTGTTACGCGTGCTGTGTGGCATGTGGCACCGTCTTGTTGAAACCACATGTCATGCAAGTCCAGCTCTTGCATTTTGAGCAAAAAAAAGTTGGATATCATCTCACGGTAGCTCTCACCATTCACAGTTACGTTACGATTCGCAGCATCTTTGAAGAAGTACGGTCCAATGATGCCCATAAACCGCACCAAACTGTGACTTTTTCTGGATGCATTGGTAGCTTTTGCAATGCCTCTGACTGATCTTCACTCCAAAACAGCCCGAATAGCCGCTTCAGTGGGTCGATTAAACTGACCATAAAATGAAAGAAGCGCGCGATGAACTTTCTTAACAGAGCATGCATTTTGATAATAAAATTCAATGATTTGCAAGCGTTGCTCGTTTGTAAGACGATTCATGGTTAAATTATAGACCAAACTGAAGATGTTTGATAGTGAAACAAAACACGAAACGTGCGTGAGCTGTTTAAACCAGTGTTCCCAAAAAGATAATAGTTTAAAAATCACCCTTTACATCGCTTAACATTAAAATAGTAAACAAGTAAACAAAAATACAACAACAAACACCAGCATAAAAATGGTAAACAAGTAAAAAAATACAACAACAAAAACTACAAGAATAAATGTAAACGAAATACACAAACAACAACAATGTTTACATTTATAGAGATTTCGTGAAGGCGCAGTCATGAACGTTCGCATTCAAGAACATTCATCAGACTGTTTACTCTGCCATATAAAAGTCAAGTTAAAGCAGGCAAGTGAGTTAGTAAAAGTTCAGTCAGTCTTGTGTGAAGACGCGGTGTGTTTGAAAAGAGTAATCGTGGATTAAAGATCTCCGTTACTAAGATCTATCTAATAATTGTGTAGTAATTGTTATTGTTTATGCAAAGAGTCCAAATAGAGGAATAACAAAGAAAAGCAATTGTTGTTGTTTACATCAAGTTGTAAACAATGGCTCATTGAATTGTGCGAATAATAAAGATTTTTAATTAAAACTAAAGACAATCTACGAGCTCATATTTTAAACGTTTTTAAAAGGTAAGAACGTAAAAATATTGTAAAACATTCTTTCTTTATGAGGCATTGTTTGCTTTAATGCAGATTCCCATTTTTGTGTGAATATATAAACGAATCCATATTTATAATTACTCAGTGGCCGGTTGTTATGCGTTGGCAATGTATGCCATTAAAGAAAAAAATTTAAACAATATTTGGCATGGTATTGTGTACACTGTGTAGGAAAAACACTGTGTGCTATTTTCAGTTGCAAATAAAATTAACCCATTTTTAACATAATGGCCAGCCACTCAGTGAGTCAGTCAGTTAGTCAGTCGGTAGGTCGCTCGTTTGGTGTAATTTTATATTCAATTGTTGGTTATAAACTTAAGCAAAAACAAAAGAGAGTCGTCTACTTTCCACATACACACACACACCAATACAATACTTTTACAAAAAACAACAAAAAACAAGCATAAACATTTTAACTCTCTTTCTCTCATATACAGTTGAGTATATGTGGTAGTGCCTGCATAAGTGTGTGTAAGTGTGTGTGTGTGTGCGAGCCAAGAGTTTAGACTCATAAAAATGTCAGATTTCATTATAGTTTTCACTTAAATCCTTACAAACTTGATTTGATGTACTTAAAAACTTCTTCTTTCTCTTTTTTTTCTTTATAACAATGAATAGAAAATTCCACATAAGTATGTATGTGTTTGGGCGCAAACATACACATACATAGTCATACATAGTCATGTAGACACTCAACTCACTACAAAGACTTGGATTTTTTAATATCCGACATTAACATAAAACCCCGAAGCTAAAAGGAATTATGGTTGATGCCATTAAACACGAGCAATGTATGAGATTTAGAGTAGAACAGAATAGTGGGTAAGGGTAAGAGAGGAAGTACGAGACATCATGATTATTATAATGATTGTCATCATTTTGCCTGGCATGACTGTGTGTTGTTGTTTACCAGCAAGTTCAACAGGGTGGTGTTTGTTTGTTATTTTAGAGGTAATGGTTGATGACTTTTTATCAAAAAAAAACTGTTTCTCTGTTTTGTTTTTCTCTCTTCTTTAATGTATCGTAGAATAAAAATGAAATATATTTTCCCACATAATCTAAAAATAATAAAACAAGGGATACTCATGCTTTTAACTTTTAAACAACAACAATTTAAAAAACTTTTCCTCTTTCTATTTTTTGTTACATTTCTAAAAAGCTGTTGGGAATTTTTCCCAAAAATGAGTGGAATTCGTTCGTATTTGATATGATTCTGTTTGGTTATGTTGTCCAATGCAATTTGAATTTCTGGTTTTTATTTTTAATGCGTTTTATTTATTAATTTCTACTTTTTAAGAGTTAATGGCATGGAATTTTGAAAATAAATTCTTGTGGCTAATACATATTGTTACGAAAATGAAAAATCTAGATACTGGTGTTTTGCTTTTACATCGCTTAACATTAAAAGTATAAACAAAAGCTACAAAAACAAAACAATGCCGTAAACAAACCCGTTCACAAATTATCATACTGCTTAATATAACAACAAACATCAGCATAAAAAATGGTAAACAAGTAAAAAAAAAATACACCAACAACACTACAATAATAACCGCAAACAACGATGTTTACATTCATCAGACTGTGTAGTTTGTCATGTAAAAGGCCAAGCAAAGCAGGCAACTGAGTTAGTGAAGTTCAGTCAGTTTTGTATGAAGACGCGGTGTGTTGGAAGAGAGTAATCGTGGTTTAAATACTTCAACTACAAAGATCTGTCGAATAATTATCTAGTAATGCAAAGGGTATAAACAGAGGAATAACAAAGGAAAGCAATTATTGTTGTTTACATCAAGTTGTGACTGTAGCACACAGCATTGTGCATATAATAAAGAATTTTAATTCAAACTAAACACAAATTGATTTTCATTTTATTTGCAATCTACGTGCTCATATTTTAAAAGTTTTTAAAAGGTAAAAACGTAACAATATGTATACAAGTAGGTCATAACAGCCTTTGTAGTCTTCGTAAAATAAATTGCACCTACACAGAGGGAAAAACCGGTAGAAAAGTACCGAAATTGATACAATCCGTTGTCAAAAGTGAGCTTACCACGTTTGTTAACATTGCGACAACGGATGTGTATAAAATTTTAACAACACCCAGCTATCATTTTGACAACCACCGTGGTAATTTTGACAACGCATCATTGTCATTGAAACAACGCATTGTTGTTATTTCGACAACGCTTCGTTGTCATTTCGTTGAAATTTCGACAACGAATAAACGACAACGTTTATGATTTGACAACGTCGTTTATTATTTAATTTTTTTGTTGATTTGATAACGTCGTGTATCAAATCAACAACAGATGTTGTTGAAAAATTATAAACACTTTTGTGCCAATTTGGTACCAAACGTGTATAATTTTAAAACGTCTTTTTTCTCTCTGTGTAGAGACGGTAGATAAGAACAATAGAGACAGAGAGAGAATTAAAGTAAAGAGCCATAAAATGATTAGCTTTACCAGAAGGCGTGGAGATCCCAGCGTTATTATACTGTAAACACCAGCAGAGCCCGTCACAGGATATTTAAAATTTCTGTATCAATGCTTAATTCTTCATCAACCATATTTCTTCAGTGACATAAGCTTTCTGAATCCCTATGTCCAAACCCAATCCCTGATAAGCCCAAAGGGGTAGCGAAATTAAGGGACTGGTACAAGCTAACATCTCATCCATATAATGAGAACTTAATCTAGCTACAGAATCTCCTCAGATCAGGTTAGATGACGGAAGTATCCTTATGGAAGAGTAAGATCCAAGGTCAGGCATGAGTTTAGGACATTGTGATACCATAAATGCATATAGAAAAGCAAAAACGACAAAAATTAACCTACAATCTAGAACCTTCCACTTTTCCCGGAAACAGCCAGGCACTGACAAGTATCTCTTGAAGAAATCATTTGTGAGAATATTAAGTCTATCGGCTTGCTGTCTCTGGAATAGTGGCCTGTGACAACCGTAACTGTGTACGGTATGGCCAGGAGTCTATCACCAATTCATATCAGTTCAGCAGAGCCTTGCAATATTACTGATACGCTCCTGTTACTGACAAAATTATTCCTGCCTGATAAACGACTAGAGAATACTCTGTTTAATTGATGAAATCCCAACACCTACGCGCAACATGTTAGATTTTATGAGCTCTATAGACAATGCAATTTTCGTGGATATATTCTGCAACCCATGATCAAACTCATTTTGAAATGATTCGAAATTTTGCCTGAGAAATCTTCGGCACAAGGACGAGGATGTCTGTCGAGGTTACATTCGTTACGGACGTAATCGTAGCCTGGCTATCTAAATAAATTGAAAGATTTTCAAAGAAAATTCCTCATGCCATCAGACAATGCGCCCTTCACAATAAAAGCATGACTTCCAACTACCAAGCATTACAATGTTTAGGCAGCCAACACAAAAGCTTATATTTAAGCATCTCACCGAAAGCTTTCGAATCGTCAGGATCGGAAGTCAATAGCTGGAATCCTAAAAGCAAAACTTCTCTTGAAAACCATATCATCGCCTTGGGAATGGCAAAGGCTTTTTTCAATTGTCCTGGACACCGTTCTTGATAGCTAGTATTATTGCCAAGAGCATGGTGGACTGCGGTAGGTGAAGACGCGGTTGTTTGGTAGGTGGCTATTAGACAATAGCTCGTGGTTCATGTCTTGCCTCAGACATCAAATCGAAATATTAAAAAAATTTTCCTTTCGGCGAATATGTTTCAAGCAGTCTCCTGACAAAAACTCTGAGCGTAAAATAAAATTTCCATGAAAAGTTTCACAAAAATCTGTCATTCGTAGTCGACATTAAACCATTTGTGCCGGCACTCATGCATAAAATTAACACACGTAACATAAGTGGTGTAGGAAGCTAGGTTGTAAGCCTAAGCAAGCCCTTCCGTCACTACACCACAGGCCTGGGAGGCCTAAGTATTTGAAATGAAAACTTCCAACTTTATTATTAGAAATTAATTAGAAGCACAACAACCCTTCAAAATATAACAGTATTATTTACGGTAAATAAATTCGGTGTTTTTTTGCATTGAAACTTAACTTTGCTAGAAACTTTCTTTTCAATCCCCCAACATTTCGTACGAAATGATTTTCTTTGCACACAAATTTCTTTGCAAACAATTTAAACTGGTTTAATGGTGTAAAAGATTTATAAATTGTTGATACAAGCGATAGTAAGTTATTGTTGTTATAGTGGTGCTAGTCGTAGTAGTAGTAGTAAAAGTAAATTGCAAACAGTAGTTAATATGCATAATGTGCCTCAAAGTATGCAACACTTTATAGAGAAGTTTTATAAACATTTAACCAATAAATACGATTACAAACACGACACGTTTTCTATAATGTCAACATAAACTTGGCGTTTTACAAGTGACGTGAGCAAACAAAGTTTTTCTCATTCATTCATTCATAAACTCCATGGAATGGCCAATGGTTATAAAGGAGATTGAATGACTGTTCCGTTAAATGGATGGATGACTGGCCAACAAAGTGATTGGCACAAAGAACGATTTATGGATGTTTAAGTTTATGCTTTAAATATTAAAAAATAATTGATTGTTTCTTTTGTTATCTCTACTTTTCTTTCTGTTTTTTATTCTTATACGATGTTTAAATATGCATTTAACAAATCATTATTGTATGAGGCCGCTCGAGGGTTGTGGCAGATGAAAACGTGTATTTATTATGGAGCAGATTATAAATGAGAATGTCTATCGTTTTTATTAATAACTTTCATAAAGATGCCTTTAATAGCTTTCTTGAATGAGTTTTTATTTGCTTTCATTCTTCTTCTTTTTTTTTAAATCTTCGAGCAAAGACTCATTAAAATAAATACTTAATGACCTAAAAGTATGCTATATATTTACGGGTTTTTACTCTTATATAAGTATACAATATAAAAAAAATATGTAAATGCCAAATCATTCATTGCTGTGTCTCCACGCAGGCAGAATGATAAAGGTGATAAAAATTAATATTTATTTATACGGCGTACAATAAAAGGGTGCTCCATTTGTGGATATCAAAAGCACTTAGAATACTATGATTTCCAGGCATGGATCTTGTATTATGCATGAAATAAAAGGTTATTTTAATGATCTTCTCTTGACTGGACAATCGTCTCTGGATTGATTAGAGCGATCGAACCTCTTGGTGTAGTTTTCGATAACTTTTTGGCACATTTCGTACGATATCTTTGCGGCAATGTTAACGAATGATGGTTTTTAGATATTTCATTGTTAGGGGATCATCCTTGAAACGCAGTATTGTACACAGAAAAGCCTAAGGACATCAAATCACATGATGAAATTACTCTTTCTGGAAACTTTTCATCTAATGAAACTAAATTTGGTGGTTCATAACACACTCTTGTTGAAAATACGTGACCTTCAAGCCATAATCTTCAATTACAAGTGAAAATAGTATGAAAATCTTACGATCATAGCACTCTGAAATCACGGTAACGATTCTTTCAGGATAATTTTATAAAACACGAGGCACAATGTCAGCTCTGGCACATAATCCCGGTCAAACCGCCACTCTTTTCACAGTTAAAATGGCTTTTCCACAATCATTTCTGGTTTCTTCGAGCTATATAGGCAACTATCTTGTAATCAACGCGAGAGAGGACTGAGGTTCAGCGCTGAAGAAAATTTTATTAAAACAACCAGAAGGCCTGTTGCTTAAGTATTTAATAAACATATCCACAGCGTTGTGTATGGAATGTTAGGTTAGGTTAGGTTAGAGGACGTGTACTTGTCAATTAAGACAGTACCCGGAGGTCGAATTGACCCATTGTACAACGTCCTTAAAGAGGAAGGATAAGAGATAGACAGAAAAGGGAGAATGGGAAGCGGAGGGATCACACAGACCCAACAAAGAAGAGAAAGCGTGTCTACCCTGATGAAGCCCTAGCGCCTCTCAACCATCATAAGCCACTAATGAATCTGTGGAGAGCCTCGATGTCGGCTCTCGACATAGAGTTCAAACTCTCAAAGGAGGCCCTGCCAAGGTTCCTCAGCCTCAACCTACCAAGGACTGGGCAGTTACACAGGAGGTGTTCGATAGTCTCCAACTCCTCCTCATCGCAACATGCCCTCCAATAGTCCGGCTCGGATCTGTTCCAGATCCCCGTCAGCGACCTAATCTCGCAGTGCCCCGTGATAAAACCGACAACCAACCTTAAGCTGGCCTTATCCAAGCCCAGCAGCCAACCTGATCTCTTACTGTCCACAGCAGGCCATAGACATTTAGAAACAAAAAAACCCGATGCGTTCCCCCAACGTCTCTGCTCTTCCTCCCCGACCCATCCATTGATGAGACCGTAGAGGTGGCAGACCGGGGGTCAGGACCAACTATTAAATCGCCCCCAGAGAGCGAACCTAACCTAGCGAGGGCATCCGCCGTCTCATTGCCCAGTATTCCGCTATGACCCGGAATCCAGCAAAGACGGATACGGTCTAGTCCAAAAGTCCTCAACGACTCCTTGCACTTGCGAACGAGCCGTGATTTGCACCAGACCGACTCAATGGCCCTAAGGGCAGCCTGACTGTTGGTTTCAATTGTTGTGTGTGAGTTGGACTTTATATGGATGAAGGTGCGAATCCAAATGGAAAATACTTGATAATTAATGGTAGGATTGTGGAGATTTGTGGAGAACTGCGTGGAATCGACCTACTCGTCTTATCAGATACACTTTCTTTATTGGAGGCGTACATTTTCATCAGTATGTACATTGAGAGGATACACAGGCCTGCCTGATAGCATTTGTAAATTGCTTTGTAATCTTGCCAACTCCTTACACGGTAGATCGATTATGATGACCATAGGTGACCCCTAATACTCGACAAGTAGCCAGTTTTGTAGTGAGTTCTAACAATTTTACGGTTTTTAAGAGCTTCATATTCGTAAAGTGGCACTTCAGAAGAAATATATTCAAGAGCTGAGAGTCTGTAAATATTTTTGTAAATTTGAAACTCTGTGAAGTACGTTAACGTTTAAAGAAAATACAAAATCTATGTATCAAACATACATAGGACGCTGGCTTACTGGTGAGAGATTTCACTACTAAAACATATCCCCTGAAGAAATTATGTGAGAGAATATCAATTCTATCGGCATGCTTTCAATGGAACAGTGACCTGTGGGGACGACAATTGTGTAACGTATAGCTAGGAGACTAGTGTCACCAATCCACTATCAGTTCATTAGAGCCCTGCAATATCTCTGATACGCTCCAGTTACTGACGAAATTGATCCTGCCTGATAAAAGACTAAAGAGTACTCTGTTTAATTGAAGCAATGCCAACACCTATACCTTGCAACATGTTAGATTTTATGAGCTCTAAAGACGATGCAATTTACGTCGATATATTCTGAAATCCATAATAAAAATCATTTTCGAATTCATCAAACATGCATAAGATCTCACCGTTGTCTAATAGGTGGTGTGCTGGCTTACTGAAGAGAGATGTCGCTACTCATGGGGGAAAATGAATGCACAGAATATGGGAAGTGTGAGAAGCTAGTATGTGATCCTGTCTAAAGAGTTGTAATAAACACTTAATTAAGTAATAATGATCCCATAGAGCGTAACTCCTTTTTCTATTGTTAAACCTTGCAGATGAAGTACACATATTTAACATCAGACCTGTGTCTTTGAAACCTCTTAACGTATAACCTGTTACATCTTTAGATTACGTTTTTCTCTTTCCTGTACATTTTTGGGTTTTTTTTGTGTCAGACATTAAAAAGGTGTTGCGTCCATATAAAAAGGAAGTCTTATAATTTTATAACCGTTCCCAATTGGTTTGTTGAATTCGGCTCCTCGACACAAATGGCAACAGCAAGGAGAGGCAAGCCAAGGACAATACAAATAAAAGGCCATTAGCATTTAAGGTTGCTGGCTGGCTATGCTGGCTGGCTGTATTGCCTCAAAAGTATGCCATAAAATAATAATAATAATAATAATAACAACGCCAAACAGTGAAGTATAAACAGTGAAGTATTTATTATTGAAATTTCAACAAATTTAATGGCATTTTTCCTTGTTGTTGTTGTTGTTGTTGTTGTGTATATTAGAGACACAACAATGTCAATATTTTCTAAAGATATACTCAAAAACCACCAAAACCCCAATACACACGCAAGCCATGAGCAAGGAATTGCATGAAATGGAAAAACATAAATATGAATTTAAGGATAATTCATATTATCCTTAGAGAGCTTAACACAAAATTCCTTAAAGCTAAAAGCAACAACATTAAACAACACAAAACCTAACTTAAGAGCTTGACTACAAGGAATACAAATTTTTTTTGGAGAAAGAATGAAGAAAAGAGAACAATTTTTTTTTATTCTTTTTGTCTTACAGTTTGGCAAAAATTTAAAATGGAAAAAACGAGAAAAAGGAAAAAAAAATTGGAAAAAAGAAAGGATAAAAAAATACTTGTAGAATCAAACGGAAATCTAGCAGAACACTGCATTTCCTTTTGATTATCATAATTTGCTTGTAAAAATGTTAAGTTTAAGATGAAGAGCAGCAGCAGCAGCCACAGCAGACAACAACAAAAACTATTGCGATTGGGAAATAAATAAAAAACACTGAAGCACACTAATAATTTACAAAAGAAAGAAAGATGAAAAGAAGAAAATCTACTTTTCGAGCCAAGAAATCAAAAGAAGAAAAATAACCGCCTATACAGCAAAAATAAATCGTTACACCACAGCGCAATATATTTAAATTCAAAGCCTTGCACTCATAGCAATTTTGCCCTTCAATTGAGGTAATCAATAAGAATTTTTCTATTAAAAGAAAAACAAAAATGAATTGATTCAATCAGAAATAAAAATAGAAAAATAAAATAAATTCTTTTAAATAAATCTATAAACTATTCGTTCTTTACATGGTATTTTATTTCACTTGGTTTTTATTATTCTTGTAGAAACATTTTTGCATGAGTAATCAGAGAAAAAAAATTACTTCTGTGGGGGTTCTTTTTTTAAATTGTAAATCACAAAAGAATTTTTCTTCAATTTATTAAAAAAAAAAATTATGAATAAAACGAATTAAAAATAGGAATAAAATTTTAAACGCAGTTTTCGAAACTTCATTACCAAGTACCATAACACAGAAATTCTCCCCAATCCATATTCAAATGAACTTCAAAATGAAAGTGTAGTACAAATCAGGGATCAGCAATGAATCGTTTTTTTGCTACTCATAAGCACTCATGAAATCTTGAATATAAGTGAGTCAACAATATTGAAATTTAACTATGCACTCTTATTCGTTCGTACCCACTACAACGTTGATTTTTACGTGTAAGCACAGGTTGCAATGAGTATGCGTAGAATGTTGACGTCAAACTCATACCATTCAAAATATGTTTGATTCACAAGCCTACTCATTTAGATTCATAACTTTAGAAAAACACTACTTATAATACTTATAAATGATTCGAGTGACTCGAATCATTCAACAAAATTTACAGTCTTAGCTGTTGTTTCATTTACAACAAAAGATAAAAGACACATAAGCAAAAAAGACAGAGCAGCAAGCAGAGCAAACGCACAACCTTGTAGTAAGTATTTTAGTGTTCGCACGCGACTCATACTTATTTGTGAGTCGTGTATATGTTGAGTCATGGAGAGTCGAAATCAACAACATCATACTCTGTTGGTACCAGAGTAGGCGAACAGCAGTAGTGCTATTGTTATTATTATTATTACTGTCGTAAAGAGTTGCCTTTTGATATTTTGCACTCCCCTCAAATTTATTAGGGTAGCCCCATAATGTCTTGTCTTGCGCTGACCAACCTCAATTTATTGCTCGATGTCAACAACGACAATTTCCTACGTAGCACTTGGTTTGCACAGCAGAGTTTCTTCCTGGAATTCATTAATGCTTCATAGGTTCCAATGATGATTTATCCTCATCGTTGCAGAATCTAGGCGTTGGGCGCAAAGCAAACCCTGCTTCTAAATAAGTTTACCCATAATAAGTGACCACAGTGGTGTGTCAAAAGCCCGATTACCATACATATGTACATACAAACATGCGTACATAGTTGGTCATTACAACCCTTTAGTCAGAATTATATACATGATATAATTTTATACATGAGTGGCGGGACCTACAGTTTAAAGTCGACTCCGAACGACATATTTTTGAGAAACTTTTTCATGGCAATTTTATTTACACCTTCAGAGTTTTTGCGAGAAATCTGCTGAAAAGAAGTTGCCGAAGAAATATTTTCTCATATTTCGTTTTTGTTGCATATGTCTGACCTGGGATTTGAGCAGTGGGCTTACATCTAACAAGCCAACACAGTGCCTACTAGACTACAGCGACTTCACCAACCTCAATTTATTCCTGGACAATAAAAGTTTCGAATGCCTACATACTACTTGGTTTGACAAGAGCCTTTGCCTCTCTTTATCTTTCCTTTCGACGTGCATACCCTTTCAAACATCCGTTCTTACACCACAGAAAAATTCTGGCCTCTTCAGCGGCATGAAAGCTTCCCTCCTTGCAAGTTCGCTTGTGTGTTCATTGCAATGAATTCCTACATGACCTGGTATCCAGTAGATGATAACCTTTTTTTCCTATCTATCCAATTCAGCTTTTAAAGATAGTTCCATACTATCTCCAATTTATTCTCATAAGATCCGAGTGCTCCATTAGCTGCCTGATTGTCAGATAGTTGAATTGAGCACATCTTTCGATCGCATAGACTTCTACTTGGAAGATACCTGCAAGTTTCTGCATGGTATAGAATTGTGGTTATACAGATTACAACCCAAGCAGAACTACTAAAAGCAGCAGGCATAAGTCGGAGCACAGTCCACACCAGATACTGTTAAGAAAATCAACAAAATGGTATTACAATGTAGACTGTAGCTGTAAGTCCCACAGTAATTAAGCCATGATCTTAAATAGTTTTTTAATTGTGGGTGAGATATGAGTATAACACAGCGAGACATGGGTAAAACGTACGATAACCTTGCAATCTGAGACAGTTAGACTTTTTATGTGGAACTACGCTAAAGACCCAGTCTAAGCGGTTAATTCCCTTACGTTGAAGCATTTGGTAAAAGCCATTCGTGAGATTATCTCAGAGTTGAGGTGATGTTATAGAAATGATCGAAAACTACCTCAGAAGGATCGATTGCTGAAATCAACTAAGAGGCGATCATTTAAATGACATTGTATTTCGCATAAATGTATGTAAGTATATGGCAAAGTGCGGTCAGTCACTATAAAGAAATCGTAGCTTTATGGGCATTGTATTTAACCTCACTTTTAAAATGGATAACCCTTTATTTGAGAAACCTGTAGTATTTAATTATTTTATTTCACTTAGAAAATTGAATTCAGATTCAAAAAAAAAAAAAAGTTCCTCAATATTTTAAATTAATTTTCTTCACGATTTTAAATGGAAAACGAAAAGATTATTTAGAATTTATTACCCGAGGCCAAAATAGAAAATGAAAATGTTTTCCTTTTAATTTTCTAAAGACTTGTAAAGGTTTAATCGTTATAAAATTTTATTAAATTGGCCGTATGATATTTGAGCCATATTTTTATTATGAAGGCTATTAAATAAAATGAAGAAAAGTTCCTTTCAACATAACCTTAAAAAAAAGGAAAATAATTGATAAACAATTTATGCTACAAATTGAAATGAATCGAAAGACTTAAAAAGATACTTTTTAAAGTTCAAAGTTTGTTGAAAACAATTTCAACCGACTACGTATTGTTATTTTTTCCGAGTTCTTAAATTCCTTTAAATGTATGTAAGAGATATGTTTGTATATGATTTTAAATTAAAAATAGTCATTTTATTTATTTTTAGCAACAAAACTTACCTTAGAATTTTCATAGACGATTTGAATTTACACTTTAATATTTAAAATTCAATTTATTTCATATTTTAAGCACTTTTTTATTTGTTTACACACCTTTTTTCCACTTTTCGTAATTTTACACGCACTTTAGTACTTTAGCAACACAGCAACACTGTTCTGTTTACTAGTCGCCATTAAAGAACAAAAAAAAAACAACAAATCTAAACACCAACAAACACATACAAAGAGAGCCCGTAATACACACATTAATGCCGCTTCCGCTTTGGTTACATTTCTTGCAATTTTCTTTTATGATTTTCATGATATTTTTCAAATATTTTTAATTATTTTTTTATTTATTTGAACACTTAAAATACTCTTTTAATTGAGAAAAGAAAAACTAATTCAAGTTGATTTCATTAAATGCAAATAAACGACAAAAAATTATTGGATACACTTAATACAACCACTTGAGGAAAGAAGAAAACTTTTATTACCGCTTAAAATGCTTTGACAACTAAAGTCACGTTTGCGTTTGCCACAGTTGCAAAATTTGTGCATTAAACGTTATAATAGGATTTAAAATTTGTTAAACTTGTTCAACTATTGTTTTAAAATGATATTGTTGGAGAAGATTTTTGTTTCTTAAATGCTATTAATGCTCTTACGACAAAGACAATGAGGGTAGAGGAGCAAGTTGCTATGAATTTTACATTAATATCGTAAATGTGTTGCACGGCAGAAAAGAAAGGAATGCAATCTACGAGTTATCTGGTAGCTAGGCAGTGATTTTGTTAAATATCAAATTAAGAATATAGTTATAGGGTCTTTCCTATCTTTGAATAAAAAAGATTGCGTACGTGTGAGATATCATACATACATATGTACATAATTGGCCATTACAACCTTTCAGTCAGGATTACGGCCTAGCTTCTCACACCACTCATGTTGTGTGTGTTAATTTTATACATGAGTGGCGCGACCTACAGTTTAAAGTCGACTCCGAACGACAGATTTTTTGAGAAACTTTTTCATGGCAGGTTTATTTACTCTCAGAGTTTTTGCCAGAAATCGGCTGAGAGGAAGTCGCCGAAGAATTTTTTTTTTTATATTTCGTTTTTAATGTCTGGCCTGGGGCACACAACCGGGCTTTACGTCTAACACATTTCATTCATTTCATTTACGTCTAACACATTCATTCAGCATTTCAAAGACGTACTGAGGTCATTATGTGTGGAATATAACATCGTTCTAATGCCCGCCATGACCTCTCTGGTTAGAGCACTTCCGAAATGTCCAATTTTACATGACTCGAGCTCATAAATTAGGCTGGATTTGGGCGATGACATGAGTTATGTTGGGGATTGAGTACCTCTGTGCTTTTTGTCTTAAGGCAAAGCCCAAGACGTTCCAATCACACCATATCGGTGACCAGTTCACATCGCAGCTCAAATCGCTTATGCAGAATATCCACATATATACATATACGCCGTGGTCTAGTAGGTAGTGTGCTGGCTTATTAAACCTGAGGCCTTAGTTCAAACCCCAGGTCAGGCATCTCCAAATGCACGAAATATGAAAAGAAGATTTCTTCGGCGACTTTCTCTCTGCAGATTTCTGGCAAAACTCTGAGTGTTAAATAAAATTGGCATGTAAAGTTTCTCAAAAAAATCTGTCGTTCGGAGTCGAATTTAAGCTGTAGGTCCCATCACTCATGTAGAAAAAAATTAACAAACACAATATAAGTGCTATGAGAAACTAGGTCCTAATCATGACTAAAGGGTTGTAATGACCAAATTATGTTATGTATGTATGGATACAAGCTATGAGGCATTTAGCTTAGTCGAGTTAAAGCCAGATGTCGTTAGTGTTCAGAACATTCAATTCAATATGTTGGCCTTGTGGACCTCTGTGGCTGGTGGCTTAAGAAAACCCAGCAAGAAAAAGCCTAACGAGTTTAAATTACACGACCTCGGTGGCCAGTTCAGATAAGACAGTTGGCAAGTAAGTTAGTCTAGTTAAAGTCACATGTTGTTAGTATTCAGATCATTCAATTCAGGCCAGAAGAAGTTGGTAATCATCGGCCTATAGTGCTCGTCATTGACATGACAGCCTAGGCTACGTCGATGCAAAAGAAATATGGACCGATAGCGCTGCCAGCCCAAACCAGTGCCTTTTTCAGGAGTGACTTTTTCGGAATGCATAAAAAGCCCTTCCAAATTATTGGTATCGTCTTATATTCGACAAAATTGGTTTGTTTACGAATCCATTCATTCAGAACTGGGCCTCTTCCTCAAAAATGATTATTCGATGAAAATTTGGGTGAATTGCCAAGTGCTCCAGAGCCTATTCAGAGAACACATTTCGTTGTCCATGGTTGTCCATAATGATTTGGCAAAATACACAGATGTAGCTTGAGCAATATGGCCGTTATCAGCTGTCAAAGTTCGCAGTAATTTGTAGACAGCAATTTTGATACATTCTTTTGCCATACAAATGCAACTCTGGTTTCAAAAATTCATATTTCATCTGTTCTTATGAAATGTCTTAAGCATCTTAACACTTGAAATTCTTTAGAAAATTTTACAACTAAATTATTGCCTGTATTTGGTCAACAAGTATAAGGATTTTATTGATTCTTCTCGATTTATTCTTTCGTTTTCAATAAATTTATTTTTTTAGTATTTAAACAATAAATATGTACCCACAAATAATAGGCAAGATTTATGCCTAAGCCCATAACAGAATTAAATCATAAAGAAGCTTCTTTTAACTCTTAAAATATGTAGAACATGCCAAATTTTTATTCGATTTTCTAGGCCACAACTAGAAAACTAGTGTAGTAAACTTCCAAAATACCCTGTAATAATAAAAAAAATATGAAGTAAAGTTTTTCATGTCTGTGATAGTAACTTGGAAGTCATAAAAAGACTGTCCCAAATACTGTTTCTAATAACCGAGTTTAGGGCATTCATTTACTACAGCAATATTGTGAAAGAGTCAGGAAGCAGAATTTACACACAAATGTTGCCAAATTGTTGGCACTTGTAAGAAGACATTGTTTTGTTACAATTTTTTATTTTATTTTCCCTTCGCTTGTAGTATGGAATAAATAAATAAAATATTTTAATAATTCTGTAAGAGCCAGAGAATACAAAACTTTTCTAATATCATACCATTAAGAGAGAAAGTAATGTACTCTACTTAGAAGTACTAAGCTGGGCTACACTTCAAGTGATTCCTCTGTGTGTCTCTCTACTATAGTATATGGCTTTGGAATTATTGAATTTCATATGAAAATATTTATTTAAATTGGTTTTTATTACAGCTACATATACATACATATAAAGAAATTGTTTTTAAACTTTGTATACAGAGAATTGGGTTTTCAATTTGTAATAGAAATTAAAAAAATTTTAAATAAATTTCTTGTAAACCTAAATATTTACTGAGTATTTATTCATATATGTATAAACCTACATATAAGGAGTGTGCATGAAAAAAATTTAGATATACAAAGAGCTTCAAAAAAACTGTACATTAAAAACTATACATTAATAAATTACCGTTATTTTCATTTTAAAATGATTTCATTCATTGGAAACAAAAAAAATTTACAATAAAATTTCGAAAATATTGTGAAATTTTTTCTTGCACTCTCCTTAAGTGGTAAAAGTTGAGTTTGGCAATTGTTAGAATTTTATTCTTAGTGTACAGTTTCTTTTGAAGCTCACTGTATACACTTCTTTAAAAACCAATGCTCTTTCATATGGTAGGTTACTGGCCAGTACCCTTTAATATTTGTGTATTGCTTTGCCTCGATATATGAAAAACATTGAACCTCTCGAAAACTCAAATGGTATAATTCTACGACCATATGATCCATTGTAATGCCCTTAATCTATAGAGGGAATAAAACCTCTCTCAATCATATTACGCCTGATAAATTGCAGCATATTGCTAGATGTTAGCAAGAATAGCTACCAGCCTGTTATATAATACGCACCTAGAATTTTCATTCTGAGATCAACTAAAGCCGTAGAAGTTTTAAATATGTGTTCTGTTAATTCATTCTCCTCATCCCAGAATTTATAAGTTGGGCTCAAGGCGACAAAGAACAAAATTTAAGATTGCCTCAAAGTAGGAAACATTGCTTCTCTCCATTTTCCCTTGCAGGCGAAAATATCCTTTCAAATATCTCTTCACACTCCACAGAAATGTTTTGATATTATAAACACAGGCGAGTGTGCTTGTTTTTTGCCCTGATTTCCATATGACCGGGATCCTTGCTGTACTATATGATTCTGCTTGGTCCCGTACTCAACTCAAATGTATACCACAAGTAGCCAAGTAGCCTCTATCAGTCTTAATACTCAGCTTGGTTGCGAAGAATGTCTTAAAATCATTGAGTCTACCGGTGTTGTATAGGGAAGCGGTTAGCCATTCGATATACACACATACGTACATACATAATTGGTCATTACAACCCTTCAGTCAGGATCACAACCTAGTTTCTCACAACACTTATGTTGTGTGTGTGAATTTTATACGTGATTGGCGGGACCTACAGCATAAAGTCGACTCCGAAAGACAGATTTTTGGAAAACTTTTTCAGGGCAATATGGAAGAAATCTGCTGAGAGAAAGTCGTCGAAGAAATATTTTCGTATTTCATTTTGTTGGAGAAGTCTGACCTGTGGTTTGACGCCTGGCCTCACGTCTAACAAGCCAAAACACTACCTACTAGACTACAGCGACTTCGATTTATTAGATCATAATGCCGGTGATAGGACTCGTGTTATACTAGACTCCCATTGTCCGAACCATATTATCCATAGGTTTGGTCCTTACTAAAACAAACGATGAATCTGGAAGAGAAGTTGGGAACAGCTTTAACACGACCCCAAAAGGCTTGCAAAAGGCTTGCAAGTAATTATACCGACCATAGAACTTTCGATTAATTTTTTGCAGCTGCTTACAGCAGTTGCCCTGTACTGATCCAAGTCCTCACATACAGTTTAAAGTAAGAGATCTCTAAGTCGCCGTGGTCTAGTAGGTAGTGTGTTGGCTTATTAGACGAAAGGCCCGAGTTCGAATCACAGGTCAGACATCAAAACGAAAATATGAAAATATTTCTTCGGCGACTTCCTCTCAGCAGATTTCTGCAAAAACTCTGAGAGTAAAAATTGCCATGAAAAGCTTCTCAAAAAAAAAAATCTGTCGTTCGGAGTCGACTTTAAACTGTAGGTCCCACCACTCATGTATAAAATTAACGCACACAACATGAGTGGTGTTGAGAAGCTAGGCCGTAATCCTGACTGAAGGGTTGTAATGGCCAATTATGTATGTATGTAAGAGATAATGTCAAAGCCAAAATTCATAGTGCGCACTCCTTAATTTACGCCATGTAGTGTATGTTTGTTTGTATTTTAATAACTCTTTTAAACACACTGTGTGGCTTAAGGCTCACTTTTATTACTTGAGTACGGGTATGAATAAACAATGTGGACAGGATAAGTGAAATCGGTGTAGAATGGTGTTGGTAAAGGCTAATAATTATTTTATGCTCACTTCAATTGATATTTAACCCACACACACACAGCCTGGAAACGAAACACACTTATGCAGCCCACACCACAATTACTGGGTGCAACCACAGACACAGATAAACAACACAACATAACACAACATAAGAGCGTAAAAGATTTTAACTCTTACTCTTTAACATTTGCACGTATTAAGTATATATGTAAACTTTACGTCGTAAAGAGACAAAAACCACAATTATGGCATTAAAATAACAGTAATAAACACTCATACAGTTACATATGAAGGCATATATATATATATGTACGAGTATGAGCACATAAACAATTTAAACATTATTAATGAGATTTTAACCGTATAAACATGTAGCAAAAATCGTATTCTGTGTTGTAGATTTTGTGGTTTTGCAATTAACAGGAATTGCTAATGAATTATTTGTGATTAATGAACGAAAAAACCGAATTTTGAAATGGAAAAGTCTCTCTCTTCACCATATAAAATGACATTTAGAAAGACTGGTTAAAGATCTGAAATTAAATTGGAAAAATTTTAAATTGCTTTGCAATCGATATAAAGGAAAAACCTGGCAACGTACTGGATGTACCATTGTCCCCGCGCATGGCATGGTATTGACAACACAAATTACCGCTTTATCATCCGAGGAGGGGTTTGATATCAAACACAACATGGAACGTAGCTGTAAGGCAGAGGAAAATCTTTATAGAACTGCATATAGAACGCACGTGCATACAAGCAACTTGGCGAGTATTCAAGTTAGAATCGCGGCGCTAACGATTAGGCGAGCTTAACAAACGGAAATCTCTGTCGATAATGCCACAGCAAGAAGAAAAAGCTGCTTATCAAACAGAATTTCCACTTCGCTCTTGTGCCTGCAACAAAACTTATTCCGGCAGAATTAAAAACGCATCTACAGAAGGCATCAGAAATATTGATACTCCACATATCCATAAGTAATGGCCATCTACCGAGCCGAACAAAGGATCCTCGCATACGGTGTTCCTTTCACCCGCATCTCGATCTTTTCTGATAGCCAAGCTGCAATAAAGTCTCTGACGAATAATTCCAGGATCGTCAGGGAATGTCGCCGCTGCCTCAACCTAATTTCTGGGCGCTTCAGTATTACACTTATATGGGTCCCCGCACACTGTGACATTCCAGGAAACTGCAGAGCCGACTAACTAGCCATTGCTGGTGCACTACTACCGGAATCCTACGCAATCAACTTAGGAATACCATTTACCTCGTTCAAACTGGCCGTCGCGCGGAAATTCTTACGAGACGCCAACCTATCCTATTAGGAGTCCTGGTACGCCGCTAGGCTCACTTGGCCCTCATTAGATAGAAGGCGCACCAATCAGTTACTTGGTCGTAACATCATCTCGCTCACAGTAGCCATGCTTACAGGTCACTGTGTTACGGAAAGAATGCGGCACTTTCTCTGTCAATGCTCATCTCTTGAGAGGTGCAGATAAGGGTTATTTGGATCTTCAATCCTTGACAGCTTGACGGAGCTATCGTCCATTGATGTCAAGGATATAGCATCGATTATCAAGCTTTCTGGCTGGTTTTCCAGCTTGGAATAGTCGCGCTTTGAATGTGCAGTCCTTGCGCTGACCAACTTCTCCTGCCCTTGTTCGGAGGAACTTGGCTTCACAACGAGTATGAAGCTACCACACTAACCTAACCTAACCTATCCATAAGGGAAGAAAAGAATGGCACCAAAAACGTTATGAAAATAATATTTAAAAGCAACCTTTCGCTTCCATCCACTTTATTTAAGCCAGTCATAACAGAAACGTGTTTAAGATAAGAAACTCCACACTTATTTACTTACTCAGCTGGTCATTACTTTAGTCCCTTTAGTCTGGATTATGATATCGCTTCTCACACCACCCATGTTATGTATGTTCATTTTAATATTCGAGTATATTTTAATATATAGCGTAGACACAAACCCATGGTTCAAACTGCAGCTCAGATATATCGAATAAAAAGAAATACGAAGTCCTTTCGGTATCTTTCCCTGAGCAGCCTTCTGACAAAAACTCTGAAAGTAATTAAAATTGTCATGAAAAGTTTCTAGAAATCTGACTTTCGGAGCCTACTGTAAACTGTAGGTTCTGCCACTCAAGGGTGGTGTGACAAGCTAAGTGGTATTCCTTACTAAAGGGCTAATGTGGTCAATATCGTAACTTTTTTTTTGCAATCAAATTTTTTTGTCAAGAGGCATGGAAAAATTCTTGAAGGATAATGCCTTGCTTTGTCCTTAAAGATATACAGCGGGTCTCAAACTGTTTTGGAAATTTTTGTACACACCAGTATTGCAAAATTGAAATTTTGAAATGATACTGAATTATAACTGAAAAAGTACTTTATTCGATCAAATAGTACTTTTGTAAAAGATATATACATTCGTATATAATTGGTCATTATAACCCCTCAATCAGAATTACAACCTAACCTCTTACACCACTTATTTTGTGTGTGTTATTTTTATACATAAGTGGCGGGACCTACTGTTTAAAGTCGACTTCGAACGACAGACTTTTGAGAAACTTTTACGTGGCAATTTTATTTCCACTCGGAGTTTTTGCCAGAAGGAAGTTGCAGGTGAAATATATGTATTTTCGTATTTCGCTTTGATGGAGATGTAAGCCAAGCAAATAATAAAAATGCCACTGAAAGCGTTGGGGGGGGGGGGGGGGTTCTGCGGTATTTTTGAAATGAAAAAGTATTTAAAGAAAGTACCAAAGTACTGAATTTTTAACACTGGTACACAACCACACATACATTTTTAAATTTTCGTATTGAAGGCCAATTTAAAAATCTTTATTAGCCTTGTATTATTGGTATTCTTAAAGGATATTGATTTAAGTGGTAACTTGCCATTAAAAATTCATTCCCATAAAATCGAGAAAAAATTAAAAAAAAAAAAAAATTATTTTAAAGTGTTGACAAATACAACAAACAACAAATGTTTCCGTGTTATTTTTTTGTATATTTTTTTTTTGTATTGTTATATCGTGGGAGTAAAATACTTTTTAAGGACTTAAGGACGTGCTCAACCGTAACCAGCTGACTGACAAGTTGACCGTCTCCTAAAAGCCTCATGAGTTCGAATGGCCCCAAATGGTTGGTATTCGGACATATTGACACGTAACGAAAACGATGAAAGAAAGAGAAAAAAAAATGAAACAGAAAGCAAGCGAAAATAAAACGCGATCTCTTACAACTGATGCTGATGATGTACGTGATAAACATACAACAACAATAATAACAGAAACGGACAAGGCATTTAAATAAAATGAATGAAAAAAAAACAAAACAAAATAACAACAACAACAATAATAAATCTAACAAATGAAAGCCTAAAATAAGAATAATATAAAACAAACTCATGCTCATTGGGAAAAGGTACACTAACCTATGGCCAAAAATGTTTGTCCAAGTTTCTTAGGGGGATTGGAATGGGTCGACAGACTTGACGAAATTAAATTATGCCAGAGAGTTTATATTTTCTTACTGTTTTCCCATAAAGGAATGAATGAAAGAATGAATGACTGACTCAAAGAATGCCTGCATGAATGACTGACTGACTGACTAGCTGACTGAGTGAATGGAAACAAAATAAATTGTGTACACATAAGCAACAAATTGTTTCATTTCATTTCAGTTTTTTTTTTTTTTTTGTTTGCCTTTCTCAAATTTTTTTGTTTTAAATGTATGCCTGCGAGTGTGTGTGTAAGCATGAAACCAAAGCATAGTACAAGAACATAAATAATATTGCTTTACAAAATAATACAGCATAACTTTAGGCTTTACATTTCAAAAAGGAAATGTAAAACGAAACTCACACATACAAACACAGAAAAAAACTTGCCACATTTGGCTGAAACGATGAGTGGAATGCAGGAACAAAAAAAATTAACTTTTTGTTGTTGTTGTTGTTGTTGCTATTGCCGTTGTTTTGTTACTCTCTCGATGATGATGATGATGAGAAAAGTTTTCTTTATTTCAATAGGCATGTGAGAGTGTGTATATTTGTGTGAGCATGCAAGCAAGTGAGTACGTGTATGAATTTGACAAGCAACCCCAGGTGGTGGTCATGGTGGTGGCAAAAAAATGTTGTCAAAAATTATAACAATATTCTCTCTTTGGGATTCTGCTCTTTTATACACATACATACAAACACATTCACACACACATTTTGTTTCATTCATTTGTTCCTTCATTCACTCATTCATTCATACATAAAATTTGTATTGTTTCGTTCTAGGCTGTGCTATGCAAGTGTATGTGTAACAATTGTTGTTTCTGGTCTCACCGGTATAAAAATTTTAAATTAAATACTCCTCTAGTAGGCATGATTAATGAAAACGACAACAAAAACTCATAAAAATTACATTCTATTTTAAGTGACATACAAGTATAGTTAGTTTGCGTGTCTCTTTCATTTTTAGATTACCTTCTCTGCTCTATTCTATCGCAGTTCAGGGTAATTTTTATGGCTGTTGTTGTTGTTGAATTATGAAAAATATTTTTTTTTCTTTTTTGGGAATTTTTAACAATTCCGGGCAGTGGAATATTACCTTAAAAACCCTGCATCATTTTATAAATTATTTTTAGCTTTTCATTTGGCATACTTTACAGAAGTAAAATGAAAAAAGAAAAGAGCGAATATTCAAATTTATGAAAGTTAATATTGTAGTGTACGCTACAGCTCTATCTAGCTAAAGCGAATGAGAAAAAATTTATTTCTTTTGGTTTTATTTTTTTGTTATTGAGAGATATTCAGATAGTATTACTCTTGTAATGTCTTCTTTATTGCTTCTTACCAAATATAACTTCTGGAGGTCATTGGTTGGAGAGTCAAGAAGAATTTGATAGCAACTCTAATTTCGCCCTAGTATATCTTAAGCAGCGATCGCGAAATCAAGTCAATTGAGTCGCATCAACAAAGAAATATACCAAGTGCCATATAGAAAGTTTTTTCACCTTAGCTTGAAGCCATATAGGGAACAGAGACACTGCTGAACTGATCCCTAGACAGGATCTAGGCAGAGACATAAGAGTGAATGTAGCAATTTGATGAGACATATTCTTTTAAGAGTCGCCGTAGTTTAGTAGGTAGTGTGTTTGCTTATTAGAAGTAAAGCCCGGGTTCGAGTCGCACGTCAGACATCAAAAACGAAATATAAAAAAAAATATTTCTTCGACAACTTCCTCTCAGCAGATTTCTGGCAAAAATCTGAAAGTAAATAAACCTGCCAAAAAAGTTTCTCAAAAAATCTGTCGTTCGGAGCCGACATTGAACTGTAGGTCCCGCCACTCAACTATAAAATTAAGACACACAACATGAGTGGTGTGAGAAACTAGGTTGTGATCCTGACTGAAGGGTTGTAATGGCCAATTATGTATGTATGTATGTATATTCTTTTAGGTTTCAAAATGAAATATTCAGAACTGATTGGTTAACTTACGGGTATCTTCCAAGTGGAATTATACGCCATTGAAAGATGCGATCAAAAGACAGGACAACGAAATCCTCTATCGATGTGATCAACCTTCTTAAATAAGAAGCCGAATGCAAATGAGATAATTTGTCTCTTTCTAGAGTATAGAATGTGTAGAATACCTCTTGAAAAAGTGAAATTTTTGATAAATTTGTTATGATTTCTTTGCTATATCATCCGCGTACGTCGCAATCAATAATACGGTTTCTATAATGCATGTTCTAGTTGTGACATGTTGGTGTAACTCTGTGAAATATGGAACCAACTCATACAACGATTTGATGAAAGTAAGGCTTAATATGAAATGTATAAAATTAACACACCCAACATAAGGTCGCAATCCTGACTAAAGGGTTGTAATGACCAATTGTGTACGTATGTATGTATTGCATGAGTACGGTAATGATTGTTCCTTTATTTTATTTTGAATGTATGTATTCCCCACTAAACGTGCATAAACATCAGAGTACCAGGCTGCAATGTGTATGCTGCGTACAACGTTGACATCAAACTCATACCATTCGAAATATGTTTGATTCATAAGCCTACTCATTTATTCATTCATTCAGATTCGAGTGCCTAGGATCATTCAATAAAATGCACAGTCTTAGTTGTTGTTGCATTTTCAAGAAAATAAAAAAGACACATAAGCAAAAAAGACAGAGCAGCAAGCAGAGCAAACACGCAAGCTTCTAGTGAGCGTGTTAGTGTTCGTAGGCGAATCATACTTACTTTGTGATTGGTGTATATGTTGTGAGTTATGGAGAGTCGAAATCAATAATGTCATACGTGTTGTTAAGTATGAATATGTTGAGTACTTCAAACTTTGGATATGAGTAGCATGAGTATGATATTAACTTATTATTAGTCATCTTTTTGAATACTCAATGCTGAGCTCTGATTCATATTTATTTTGTGCTTCGTGTATATGTTGAGTTATGGAGAGTAGAAATCAATAACATTATACGTGTTGTTAAGTATGAGTATGATGAGTACTTCAAACTTTGAATATGAGTAGAGGTTGCATGATATTAAAATAAGTATGAATGCGTATAAGAATCACAAATTATGAGTATAATTTGATTCTCTCATCTTTTTGAATACTCATTGCTAATATCTACGGCATTGTTTTTATTATTCAAAATAGTTTGTTTTTGCTGTTTTTTATTATTTTCTTACCTGCTGCATTGATAATGGCCAGTTCGATATAAAAATAAAAATGAAAAACAATATTTACTTGAATATTATTTTGTTTTTAAATATAAATTGTATATAATTTTTATTTTTATTTTGTTTTTATTTTAATAGTAAATATTTACATTTCCATTATAGAAATTTTTTATAAATGTTACATGATTTTATTTTAATTTTTTGGAATATTTTTTTAAAGAAAATTTATTCGTTTATTTTACAATAAAAAAATAATTATTTTGTGATTTATTTTTATACAGATGAAATTGTTCAATATAAACAAAGAACTTAAAATATATATTTGGCACAAAATTGACTACATGTGTTAATGTTTTTTTTAATATTTTTATTTATTTTTTTTTAATATTTTTTTAATATTTTTCTTACAAATAATTTTTATTAAAAAAATAATAAAAAAATGGTAGATGAAGCAACTTTTTTTTTGGTAGAAGTTCTTTTGGAATTTTTGCTTTAGCTTGGTGGTTGGTTGGTTGGTTGGTTGGTTGGTTGATGTTTCCTTGAAAAGGTCTTTGAAACAGAAAACTTATTAAATTTAATAAATTGTCAAGACCTTAAGGAATGTTTAACTGTGTGTATGTGCGTCTCTGTACATACGCTTGCATTGGTTGTTATCCTTTGTTTTTTTGCGGCTGGTTTTCTTTAATTCTTCGTACAGGCCTTAGCTTTGTCTATGACTCCTGCTCTGGCTCTGCTGCTTTATTGAATTTCTCTTTGTAAAGCTTATTTTATTGCATTTTTTCTGCTTCTCCTTCTTCTTTTTTTTTTACAAAATAAAATAAAAGAAAATGAGAAACAAAAAAGGAAAGAAAAGTTTCATCGTCTTTCTGGTGTAATTGAACCTTAAATGTTCTCATGTGTAACAATAAAGCAACAGAGAGAGAGAGAGAGAGAGCAAGAGCATTTAGAGAGGAAAAGGAAGTAGCGTTTCCAACTTTTCGTATGACTTTCTATGCACGTTTAAATAAATGCTTAAACGTGGCTGACTTGAACGTGACGTTCTGCCATTGACTTTAAGATACACCAACTAAGCTGGGCTGACTGGGGGGCTGACACAGTGCTGAGTACAATATGACAAGTAAAGAATGCAAATGTAGAGGTAAGTTAGTTGCTTTCTTGTTGTTGGTTTTCAGCATCTTTTGTTCATTTAAAGAATTTTAAAATATCCCAGAGTTGTTGGCAGAAGCATAAGTACGGGCAGTGTAACTGCGTGTTAAACATAACTTTCCTGTCGTTGTAGTTGCAATTTGGTTTTTTTTCCATGATTTTCCTGATTTTCCTGGCGATAATGTTGTTGTAATTGCTCATGCCGGCAATGTTTTGCCTCTTCTAATAGCTGCTGTACAACTAAAGAAATATCACGACTTGTATTCGAATTTTCATCCAACAACGATGACGATGACGACGACAATTGCCGCTGCTGCTGCTGCTGTGTTGTATTCAACTTTAAAACTAGCGAAGATGGCAAATGTTTCTGTTGCTCTAGCAATTCCATGCCGAGAACAGAATCCTTTACCAAACGTGTCAATGTGTGCAGTATTGCTTTGATGCAACGCTTTTGGGCTTCGCTTTCGCCACGTGAATTGTAGCTCTTGTAGAATTCCGTTTCGTATGCATACGTGATGAAATTTATGATACCGGCATTGGCCAAATGGCTGTGGCATTTCTTATTCAGTGACATATTGTACAGCATCGAAGCGATTTGTTCCTGCAAAGAAAAACAAAAACATGCTGATGAAACTTTATTATATTAAACAGAGTTAGTCTGTTTATTTCTTGAATATCCAGCGAAGAGTGTTGCCCGGGGTTAAGGAAATTTAAGAATTTTTTTAATATCCTTGAAGTTAACTGAAATGGCCAAAACCAAAACGTTCTTAAGATTTGAAAAGTATAAAAAAAAACGACCAAAATTAATGGCAAAATAAATTTCCTCACCAACAACCACTCAGTATTGCTGATAGTTTATATAGAGCTTCACCATGTTTGGCATGCTCTCAATAAAATTGCTAATTTATCAAAAATCCCCAACAGATACTTACATAAAGAAATACCGTAATGCCCTTATCACGCTCCTCCATGGTGGTAATCAATTTGAAAATGGTTTCGTGAGACATGATGGAGTAATGCGCGGTGATTTCCATACGCGATAAATTATTCAATGCTGCCGTACACAGCAACAGTGTTTGCGGGCATTCCGTAAGCACCAACAATTGCGTTAAGCCCTCTACAATAGCTTCCACACAAGCCTTAATGCCACTGACTCTATGTTCGGGACCATGCCAGGCAGCTGTTATTTGTGTCAGCAAGGAAACAGCTTCTCTTTTCTCCATATCGCCATGTTGTATGTCATTTTGTGATTTCTTCGAACCATTTACTTGCAAAATATCGCGTATAATTTCAATACCACCACAAGCACCCAACTGAGCTATAGGTTCGGGAGCACAGCATATCGTGGCCAAGGCCCTTAGAGCCTGAGCTCGCACCGAACTCAACTTGTGATCCAAACAAACTACCAGCAAAGTTCGAACAGCCTCCGTCTGTACAAATGCATTGGTCAGTGAGGCAAAGCCATCATAATCAATGTTCATTAGAGTGGCAATCATATTGATGTTGGCCTTTAACATTAAGTCACAGCGTCCATTTTCAATGCTTAGCACCAGAACCCGAATCAGTTTCTCATACACTTGATGTATAGTAATCAACAATATGCGCTTCAAAACTTGCAAATCTTCCAACAAAGACTCAAGATTGATGTAATGCTGATTGTCCAAGGAGTAGCGTGTATCCTTGTTCACCATGCGTATTTGATCCAAATAATCTTCATAGCGTTTGCGTTCCAAACGGGAATCGGCAAAGAACACTGAACGCCGTTCTAAAACGTATGAAAATTCCTGAACATGTTGCAACAGCTGCAAGGAACTTGTTATGGCTTCGCTTAGGCTAACATCGTGTACACCGCTTAGCATGCGTTCGACTTTCTCGAAAGCCGTCTGCAAAGGTAATGCCTTCTGCTGCAGTTGCCTTATGAACTTTGCCACTGTATTTGTGGTAATTTGTAGATTTTTAAATGCCTCCTGGGCAATGGATTTGGTTTGCAGTGTTGACATGACCTCATGATCGTAAGACATGCGTAGATCATCTAGCCAGTGTTGTATATCCTCCGTGTGGCCATTTAGCAGGGTATTGTCATATACATTAAAGGAGTACAAAGGCGGTAATGTACATGCGGGCGTATCTCTTGCTTTCATGAGCTTGGGTGTACTGGTATTGCCATTAAATCTAGTTTCCAAGCGCAAAGGTGATACCCCTTGCGGATCTAAATTTAAAGAGCTGTTATTGCCACCTAATATAACGGTTTCATTGTTATAGGGTGGCGGTGGTGTACAACAGGTGGGTGTTCCAGCACCCAAATAAACAGTTTCATTATTGTATTCTTTGGCCTTAGCACTAGAATTCAATTCCTTGTCTTGATTCTGATTCTCCTGCTCCTGCTCATGCTCCTCCTCCTCCTCTTCCATTTGATCATTAAGTCTTTGCCAACGTTTGTAAGCAGGCGACAAAGGCGAAGTGGGTTTACGTTGTACCTTACGGCGTTTCTTAACACGGGGATTGTGCCCCTTTATGGGTGAGTTGGCATCACTGCTTTGCGTAGCATTGCTATCATTGAAATCCAGTTTCTTGGCTACCGGTGACTCTGTTAACAGTTGCATGCTGTCCAGTTTATCCAAGAGGGATGTGCCCTCATCACTGTCCTTAGAAGGCGTTTGTTTGTTGGGAGTTGAGCTTGAGGAGGAGAAAGAAATACGCCGTGACACATTAACTAAGGGTGCATAAAATTGTGAATTGCCAGTACGTCTTATAACTGTGGGTGGTGTTGCTACTGTACGCGTTGAGCTAGGCGAGTCCATATCACTTTTTGCACTTCGATTGGATTTACTGCTTGGGGTTGAGGCCTTTGAAGAGCGGCCACTTAAGCTGCGTAAACTATGAAACTCATCATTGTCAGAGAAACCCGAATCCTAAATGAAAATCAAGGGAAAGTTTAAGTGAGTATGCTTGTCCTTGTAATTAAGAACTTACCTGTGATCTTAAACTGCCGGGACTATCATGCTTCTCCCAGGATAATTTCGAAATATTGTGTTCATCTTCAACCTCTTGTATGCGCGACAAGTTGCCGCCATAACCTTTGTACTGATTCAAGTCCAATGAGTGATAAGTACTGCCACCAAACTGTTGCTGCTGTGGCTGATGGTAATAGAAAAATGGTTGCCTGCGTTGTTGCTGGTGCTGCTGCTGTTGCTGTGGTTGAGCTTGTGATGGAGTTTGTTGACTAAAATACGAATACAGGCCACCACTTGTTAAACTTATTGGATTGGAGTTAAACAAGTGCTGGTTGGCTGGATTGATGGCGGGCATGTGATTATCATCGGAACCCCACCAGACTTTACTGTAACTACGTTGAAAAGGCATCTTGCAATCACTTTTAGGTTGAGGCTGAAGTGTATATAAATCTCTGTAAAGAAAAATATTTAAAGAAATAAGGTTTAGAATATAACGAACGAAAAAAATGGAAAGAGAAAGAGAAGGAAAGAAAAACGGAAAACATGACAATAACGATGATATGATACTTGTTACTACAACTGCAAGTACTTGTGGAATATTTTTGCAAATTTTCCATAAAATAGTTGGTAGTTAAAGTGTGAATTGTTGTTGTTGTTGCTGTTGTTATTTTCATCCTTGTTAAACTCTAATGCTGTGCAACGAAGGATTATTTGTTAAAGAGCACAACAGCAAATGCAACAACAAAAAACATGAGACTCCAAAGGGAAACTTGTTTACGGATTTGACTTTCCAAGAACAACCATCACCACACACTCTGCCATCCAATAGCTTTAGCAATAGCAGCTGTTTTGAAATGTTTAGTGTATCTTTATTATTCCCGTTTTAATGTTTAAGTATCCATCCAACTACTCTGAGGATGATGACGATGATGATGATAGTGATAGTGTACACTATCACGTTGCCATTAGTGGTTTTAAAAAAGTTCTCGTTAGTAGCCCAATAGCATAAGTATATTGTAAATTGTTGTTGTTGTTGTAGTTGTTCTGAGAGTATCTTTACGTTGCCATAAAAATTATACTGGATTTTTACCGTTTTACTTCACTTTACGTTCGTTATTCTCTCTCACTAATCAGAACGATTTAGTTTTTGCAAATGTAAACCGTAATGCTGTTAAAAAGATTTTCAAATAATTGAAGTATTACGAGCATTCAGAGGATCCTTATTTTCTTTCTTTTATTCTCTTGTTTTCTACTCATAACAGATGTGCCCTTTTTTAAGGCAACTCTAGTGTTTAGGAGTTTTGCATTCTATTTAATTTTTTTTCTCTTTTCTTTTCTCATTAAACCATTAACCATTAAGTGTTCCTTTCCATGCCCGAAAAGTTATAAAAAGAACTCTCATCATTAGATTTCATACAAATTCAAATATTAATACGCGGTTATTCTTAAATGAATTATTAAAATACCATCCATTATATGCACTATGTCTACTACGAGGGTAGTACTATAATTCAACAGCCTAACAAAGAGAAACATAACAGGTTAGGTTAGGTTCCAAAGAATAGGCGAAAAAAATATCTCCGGCCCAGACACCAGAAAGGTGCATTGCAAGCACTTTTATTGCGTTAGAAAACGACAGAGAAACTGAGCGCGATAGTACACAGAGAGTAAAGAGAGAGAGAGAGAGAGAGAGAGAGAGAGAGAGAGAGAGAGAGAGAACAGAAGTGAAGAACAGAGTAAAGAGATATTTCACCGGCAAACCAATGGCCGTGATGATTTTTCTTAAATCCTCGTCAATACCTCTGTATATCAGGTCAAACGAACAGATTTTGTCAAAAAAACAAAGCCTTTCTAAATTTGTGTTTCGATTTAATTAAATTCTTTATTGTTCGCACAATTCTATGTGCCACTGTTCACAACTTGATGTAAACAACAACAATTGCTTTGTTTGTTATTCTTCTTTACACTCTCTTGCGTAAACAATAACAATCTTTCGACAGATCTTTATTACGGAGATCTTCAAACCACGATTATTCTCTTCAAACACCGCGCGTCTTCACACAAGACTGACTGAATTTTTACTGACTCCGTTGCCTGCTTTGTCTTGTCTTTTATATAACAACGTAAACAGTCTGATGAATGATCTTGAAGTCGAATGTTCGTGGCTTCGCCTTCGATTTCTCTATTAATGTAAATATCGTTGTTTCATTATTTGTTTGTTGTTGCATTTTTGCATTTTTTTTTTACTTGTTTATCCCCTTTTTATACTGGTTTTTGTTGGTATATTTTTGTTTACTTTACTTGTTTTATGCAATACGCTCCCACCTTTGAACGACAATAACACCAAAATAAAGAGAATAAGCAAAATTACTATAGAGTACATCGTGTTACAATAAATTTGAACTTAATTTTGCAAAGGAAAGGTGGAATAATGAATGCAATTCTATGGAGATCATACAAATCTGGTGCGCTGTAGACATATGCGGCACAAAATGTGCATTAAATCTAACCAGATTTCATATTATAAATTTCATAGCGATTGTAGTGGGACACTGTCTCCTGGATATAAATGTCTAGAGACTTGAAATACCTCGCAATGGCTTCTACAGAAGCTCCAATGGCTAAGAAGTAGAGGAGACCTTTGAAAATCTTCTCTGTTATTGTCTGAGATTTGGGAACCCAATATTTATTAACAGAACATGCCCGGCCAAAGGTGATTTGGATAAAATTCACAACTTGATAATAAAACTATCGGTATTACAATGTGAGTTTATAAGATCGAGCTCTGTTATTATTACTGCCGCCATCTTTATATTAAGTTTTCTAATATTAGAACCTAACCTCGTATATATTATTGAATACTATCTCACAGCTTTAATGTTTTTCTAATTGTTTTTGAAAACTTTTTTCTTTACATATAAAAATAACTACAATATGGTTTTTTAAATAAAACTGAAATGTTTTTGTTGATATTGCTGTTGTAGTTGTTATTAATTTCCGTTAGATTGTATTGAATTTCCTTTTCATGCATTTCGAAAAAATATATATATTTTAGAGTCGGTATATGGAATATAGAAAAACAATAGCAATAAACAATACTAATCCTGCAGTATCAAGTGCAAAGAATATTTTTTAAAATTCTTTTTCTTTTTTCTTAATGGATTTTAAATACTTTAATAGATAAAACAAAAGATTTTTTCTATCTATCCTACTATTGAGGACAATAAGCAAATTTGATACATAGTTTTCAAGTAATTGTGGATCTCCAGTGAGAACAACAACATTAATACATGTATATAAGAGCGACTCACCACAAAAAAGTGCTCGATGTACCCTCCTAAAAATGAACCTTGGACTTTTTTAAGATGACATTTAAAATATTTCTCAGCTTTTTTGGAAATTCGCCCTTGTTTGCGTTTTTTGAGTATAGTTTTGTAAATATAAACAAAAAAATTTAATAACTTTTTTAATTTGGGGAAAAAATATGCCGAGAAAAAGTCTTGGATCATTTCTTTTTTTCTTTCTTTAGTCCTATTTTCATCCATACATCATCTAGAAACTAAATCCGCCATCATATTAGAGTTCATTTGGTTATTTTATTACAAACAACCCCGAAGAAAAAATTCAAAAACTGTTCTTTTTTACAGAATATCCTTAAAAAAGGACATAGATGATTGTCCTTGGACAAATTGTATATACAGTTGGACGCGCCTTGAAAAAACCTTTCTTATGATACATGTTGTGATATACATGTTATGATGTATGTTGGTTAGGAAACAAATTCTCAAATTGACAAAACATGGAAAAATAGACCCTTTTTAAAAATGGTCCAGCTCACGAGAGGTCAAAGCTGGAGCCGAAATATTTGAAATGTCATCATAAAATATACCAATGTTCATTTTGAGGGGGGTACATCTTGCCCGAATTTTGCTTCCATACAACTTGAGTCGCTCTAATGTATATGTATTCCTAATTGTTTTTAACACGTTGACTGCAGCGGCATTTTTCAGAAAACTGGCCGCGCACGCCAACATTGACTTTCTGTTCTTTTCCCAGAAGCCATTTATCGATACTAGCACTGATATAATATGATTTTATTCATAGCTACACAAAAAATTGAAGGTTTAGTGAGTACGAGTTATCTCGTAGTTGGCACCCTAGAAGGTAACGCAATCTACGAGTTATCTCGTAGTCGGCAGTCAACGTGTTAAATGAAACAAAATAATCACCTTAGTTTTTCTCACTTCTTCAGTATCATCCAGTAGCTTTATCGCTAGAGGATTGCAGTGGTTACTTAATCTATTAAGATAGTTTTCTCTATATATCTTTATTTCATCCTTGACTTTTGCCACGTATAGAGCATTGTGTATAGTTTGATTTGAAATAAACTTTGGAGTCTTAATGTTTTATTTTTATAGCGCTGAAGAATTTCAATATTGGAGTTACTGGCAGTTCCCCCAATTGAATGCCGTAAGTCCACACCAGTTTAAGTATTGTTTTGTATATAATTAAATTTGTTTCAATGCTTAATTGAGACCTGGAATGTATAAGCCAATAAAGACGTTTAGTTTTGAGATTAAGATGCTCTTTTTTTGCTCCTTATATAAGTCTTCCATGTAGTTGCTTTGTCTATAAGAAGGACAAGCTATTTAGCGCTGACTTTTTTTTTTTTTTTGGTAATTACACTCCCATTAATAAGTAGTTGTGGACAATTACCCATACGCTAGGTAAAATTTAGGATGAAAAAGAGTTACTTGCTCGATTGCAAAGTCACTGTTATTAGACATGAGGCCTCGGTTCAAACCCCAGTTCAGGGATCTCCAACTAAACGAAACGTGTAGAAGCCAATAAAGACGTTTAGTTGCTTAAGATGCTCTTTTTTGCAATGTAGTTACTTTGTCTATAAGAAGGCCAAGCTATTTAACGCTGTCTTTTTTTGGGAACTACACTATCATTAATAAGTAGTTGTGGACAATTACCCTTACGCTAGGTGAAAATAAAAAGAGTTACTTGCTCGATTGTGAAGTCGCCGTTTTTAGAAGTGAGGCCTCGGTTCAAAGCCCAGTTCAGGCATCTCCAACTAAACGAAATACACTCAACTCTCGTTTTATGCGATAGATGCGTTCCAAAACAAAATCGCATAAATTGAATTCGCATAAAACGATACTCTAGCTTCATATAAAAATTAATGATTCGTTCCAAAATTCTGAGAAACCGCAAATATTCAAATTTTAATTGAAAAATCAAAGCATATTTATTTCATTTTCTTAAACAATAAAAACAAAAACTTCATTATTTACAGAAAAAAAAAAATATCTAAAAATAATAAATAAATAATAAATTGAAGTCTATAATTATGAATGTACGATCAATTATTCTGCATCGTTTTGGAATTGGTTCGACGTCACTTTTATCATTACATACCTATGTAGGCGACTAGATTAACGAATTTCTAGAAAGTTTAATTGTTTCTATTATTGCAGGATATGTAGTCAGTTATTAAACTTCGTGTGACTTCGAGTTTTTAAGTTGCCTATGCAACTTATGATATCCGAAAAACAGATCAGTCAATCTGCAAAATGAATCACACCGCAAACACAAAATGAAACACACCATCATAACGATTATAGCAGTGGTGTAAACTTGATTTAATTTAAAAATGATGCAAAAATTTAAAAAGTATCATAACATTTTAAAATCTAAAAAAAAAATTTCATTTAAAATCACATAAATTCGAATTCGCATAAAATGAGACCCGATTTTATGACAAAATATTCGGAGTCATTTTATTAACGCACACACCATAACTGGCGTAAGAAGCTAGGTTGTACTACTGACTTGCTAGATTGTTGTAAAAAAAAAAAAAAAAAAAAAAAAAAAAAAAAAAAAAAAATAAGACACAATCAATAATTTCGTTAACTTATGTTGTTTTTTTTTACAAATCATTTTTTTTTTTATTAATATTATTGTTAAATACATACTAAATTAATAGTATCAGCTTATATAAATTACAATTATCATTTTGTTTTTATTTTTATTAGTATTTTATACAATTAAATAGTATATATGTATGTATGTAAGTCATTTTGATATGATTTGATATTTTAGTTTTAGTCTATAAATTACATACAAATTGTTTTTAAAGCACGAGAAAAAAAGACAAATTGAAACAAAAAAAAAAACTAAATTTTTTTAAAGCACATGGTAAAGTAAAAAATAAAACTCACTCCCTTACGGACCATGTTTTATATAAAAAAAATTAAATAAATAAATATAATAATGCATATACATATAATAAGTAGAGATAAAAACATAAAATTTATTTTACTTTCGATACTTCCTACAGCTTTATTTTCGAAATAAAACTTTTAAACCAATTTCCTAAAAACAAAAACGAAAAATTCAGAAATAATATCCCTGATTATGTAAAATGTAACTATTTTTTGTATTGTATTGTATTTTTGTTTTGTTTCAAGTTTTAATAAATCGCTTCTTTTGTTTCTAGTTTCCCTTGTTTTAATTAAAATATTTAAAGAAAATACTGTTGCTTGTATACGTTGCATTTGATTTGATATTTGATTTGAACAGAGAACAACCAACCAACCACTCCTTCCCCTAACATTAATTGCCAACAAATCGTTAGATTTTCTAAATTAAAACTAAACTTAAGAAAAATAATACAAATGAAAAACAAAAATAATCATAATCATACTATAATAAATAATACAGAGCCAGAGAGAGGGAAACATTCATAGCATGGTTTACAATATAGTTTCTAGTGTTGGTTGGTTGGTTGAAAGGGTTGGTAGGGTTGGTCGTTGTAACTATAATAACTGTAGATTGTTAAAATATTCTAATATTGTATTGTATTCTAAACAACTCCTTTGTTGCACTTTTTTCTTTTGCCTGAAGTAGCAAAAGAAAGGAAACTTATTCAAGGAGCCGCTGCTGTAACTAATGAAAACAAAAAAACACCAACATTTCCACTGACAATCTTAAAATAAAGAAGGATTTTCTTTTCTTTTCTTTTTTTCTGTTTAATTTTCGTTTGATTTATGATCTTGCTTGCCATAGAAATCCACAGCGTAAAACATAAAGCATTTCCAAGTGTTTAGTTCATTAAAATACAAAATAAACTATTAAATATCGGCTATCTATGTATGTATCTATGTAAGTATGCATGTACGGGCGTAGAGGGATTACAACAAAATGAGAAATTAAAAACAAGACACACACACACAATCAAACAATTAATTGTGATCACCTAATATCATTCACCACCAACGTGGAAGTGTACATTTGTTCTTGTGTCGTTGATATCACCGTGGATTTTGTGGTTACAATATGTTTGCCTTCAACATCTTGTTCAATGCCCTCATCCGATTGTTTATGATCAGAGTGTTGTTGTTGTTGTCCTGCCGTTGGCTCATCTTCTATGCATCCAATTGTGGTGACCTGTACATTTGTTTTCGATAAGTGCAGTTGACCTTTTTTCCTTTGCACCGGTGAACGTGCACTACCACTGGCCGATGCTAAATCATCATCACTATAATCATCCGTAGTACTGCCCAAAGTGCTGCGATGCGACGACATGTACGATCTTTGTGGTACAAGATTTCTTTGCGATAACATCGAAAGCCTTAAGCCTGATGAGGAATTCGCAGTAATGTCTTCTTCCGAAATATCATCAAAGGCGGGCGGTGGCGTTGATGAGCCAGACATTAAAGGCGGCCGTATGTTTGAGGATATACTTTGGGAGGGTGTTCTTTGCGGTGTACGCATGGTGGATGTTGATGTCTTGCGTTTGGACGGTGAATGTTTCAAAGGAAACGTAGGCGTCTTCTTGAACACTGTCTTGCCCATGAAACTTTGAAAGCGTTGTGCATAGAAAGAGGGCCGGCATACCGATACCGTATCGCCATTGTAAATAATCGATTTGAATGTGTGTTCCAGTTTCTTCTCCAAACGATACGATTGCAAAATATCAATGATACCAATGTAAAGTATTAAACGTTCATCATTTTCGGAACGTGCTGGTATACCACCAGCTGGTATATCTTCATCTTCTTCGAATGGTGTATCGATGTCAGCAGTTATGGATTCCATAGCAGTTGAATGGGCCACCAAACGTTGTCTATTCATGCTACGCGAACGATTTAAAGCGGTGCCAGCCGCTGCTGAACTTGAAGCTGCAGCATTATAGATTTGATCTGCTTCCGGCTGCTCATCAGCCTCACGTATGTCATCTGCACGTTGCAGTTTAGCCCGGGCATTACGTATGCGTTCTTCTCTTTTCTCTTTGGCAGCCAAATCCAAATTATGTATGCCCACCAGCAATGAATAGTCCATGATCTGGAAACTTTCCAAAACCATACAATCCCTTTGTATGGTCTTCATCAATGCATTGTATTTGTCTGTCTCCAGGAATATGCCATTCGGATGATGTTCCATAAAATCTAAATCCTTATAGGTGGGACTTGCTTTTTGCCTCTCTGCCTTGGAAGCTTTTCTTCGGAATGTAGAACCTTTCAGATCATATTTTGCATGCATTTTGATGTCCGAAGGCAACAGATTGTTCATGGCTGCCAGACGTACATTCTTGGCATTATAATGGAAACAATACAGACCAAAGAATTTGGGCAGCAAAGTGCGAGGATTCTGTGACAGATTCATATAGTAGCCGGGTAAAAGTTTTTGCAAAAATTCACATTCTTTCTTCTGTACAGTCTTGATTATGAACTCATCATCATCGGTTAAATAGAATATGGAACCGGAAGCACCAGGATTGGACAGTTGCCTTAGGGGAGCAGCACACATTGACATTAGGAAATCATCGGGTGCAATGCCAAACAAATCGCGGAAATAGCGAAATGCTATGGGGGCATAGACCTTAAAACGAAACTCACTGTAGTGATGGGCGGGCGTTAGGCTAGAACCATCGGGTGGAAATGATATTGTTTCCATTTCAAAGAAATCATTCATAAGCAAATCTCTTTTGGGCTTTGAGGCCAAACTGCCTACGGTATGTTGTATGCCCAGCTGTATGGAACCCATGATCTGTTTACTTTGAATTTTCTTATAAGTTACCTCGCCCTCATCGTCTACACGGCGATGGCCAATTTTCTTTTCATGCTTACCCGCCGATGAAGGGTTACGCGACACACTCTTATCCAAAGTGGATGAAGCGCTTTTGAGTCTTTGCTGTTGACCAATTTCTTGCTGCAGAAATGTTGTTGTATCATGGCCACCATGTAAATTGGCTGCCTCTCTAAATAATTGGCGTGAGGTAGATGGTATGGCCGCTTGCATAGGCGTGGGTGAGGCATTCATATGTGTGCGCTGCTCCGTATTGTTATGTTCGTTATCCGATGCCAATGAAACTGCCGATGAGGTGGTTGCATGCGGTTTTATTATCATTATGGTGGCAGTGGTTGTCGTTGTTGTTGTTGTTGTGGGGTTTGTTACACTATCATCGTGCTGCTCATTATTTGTGTTGTTATTGTTTGGCTGTATAAATGGTTCCAATTCAACGGAATCAATAACACCAACTTCTTTGGTGGCTGAGGAGGCCATTGTGTCTTAAGAAATATGCTGCAAATTTATTTCTTTTTTTTCGTATTTTGTAGTAAATAAGAAATGGGGAAGAGAGAAAAAAAGAGAAGAAAAACTTGAAATTGAATTGATTTTGTCACAAAAGTTTTGTGAACTTTTTTTTGTGGATTTTTTATTCGTTGTGTTATGGAAAAAAAGAGAGAAAAACAAATTGCATGAAGAAAAAAAATAACAGAGAATATTTGCTTATTAAAAACCGTTAGAACGGAACTACTTCCGCATTGAAAAAGTATTGGACAGAGAAAAACAAAACAAAGTAACGCAACGGCATTCGAAGTTAACTTTTTTGGTTGTTGTTTTTGTTTGTGAAAGTTGGTTGCATTCAAATTAAAACAGAAAAATTAATAAAGAATTGTTTTTTTTTGTTTGTTTTTGTATTTAAATTTCTCTTCTTCTTCTTCTTGTTTTGCTGTTTTCCAATTTAAATGCATTTTGCATTTAAATTTTATTGACCGTTATTTATTGTTTTATTTTGAGATTAAGGAAATGCTATTTAATACAAGTATTTCGGGGAGAGTTTTGAATGCCAATCAACTCAACACTCTCTGTTGCCCTCTTTGTGAATGTATGCATGTATCAGTGTTGCAATACTGAAATTTTAAAAGGGTACTGAACTATAACTAAAAGAGTACTTTTTTACATCAAATGGTACTTTTGTAAAAATCCAAACATACATACATAATTGGTCATTATAACCCTTCAATCAGGATTATGACGTAACTTCTCACACCACTTATTTTGTGTATGTTAATTTTATACATGATCGATCTACTGTTTAAAGTAGACTCCGAACGGCAGACTTTTGAGAGAATTTATCAGGGCAATTTTATTTACTATTTTGATAGAGATGCCTGACATGGGGGATTGAACCGTGGGCTGACGTCTAGTAAGCCAAAACGCTACCTAATAAATTATTTATTTCTTCATAGTATTTAATACAAATACGGCACGGAACAGAAAAACTAATGACTTATTCGTGTTCCTCACATACAATGCAAAAACAACTGATTCGGAACGCAACTAAACGTAAAAGCTCCGTTTAGTCAAACGTCGGTTTAAGGTAATGAACGATGAAGAGCAATGAAAATGCTTTTCGAAATTACATTACGGTTCGGCAAACGTTCTAATTGATTTTCGTATTCTAAAAACGAACGTATGTTCCGTGGACGTTTGGCTAACCAGGGCTAAAGCCTGATTCTATATTTAGCATTATTGTCGAACATGTTGCTAATGTATTAATACTTGAAAAGCGCAAGACTTAAAATATGTAATAATAAAAAAGTACTGAAAGCGTCGAGGGGATACTGAGGTATTTTTGAAATGGTAAAGTACTGAAAAAAGTACAAAAGTACTGAATTTTTCAACACTGATATGTATGTATGGTTAGGGCCGGAATTTATATGTTAAATTACTCATGCTGAACTTGAGAATGCTTAGAGCGGTTTATTGTTCAAAGCGTTCGTTTTTAATTTTTCTTTTTTTTATTGTAAGCTTTTGTATCGGATTTTTATTTATTGTTATATTGGTGGGGTGTGTGTGTGTATATATGTGTGCATACGATAAATTATTGCTTTTATAGCCACATTATATTGTATTTTAAACAATTAGAATACTGTTCACAATTATCAAGTAAATAATGTAACTGTGCATGTGTATGTATGTATATAGCAGTTAAATATAAATGTCAGTGCCTTTATGTATGGATTTAAATCAGTACAATTGAGATTCCATGCCATTGTATGATGATTGTATTGTATGTATTGTTAAATGATGCATGATGAGTCACACAAACTATTAAAGATTCCAACGTTGTTTTTTGTGTTGTTTTTATCAGTTTAATAATATTATACGATATTTTATTTAAAATAAACAAATTATTACTCAGACTGATGTTTTGAAAACAATTGTTTTTTCTGTAAAACTAACAACAAAATATGGTTTTGCTTTTCATAAGTTTTCGATTGCTGGCTAGCGATTCTTAACAATTTTTTCTCAATTTCATTACGATCAAAATTAATTTTATTTGCTGATATCTTAACATATTTCATTGGAAATTAGAAGAAAGATTTATATTTCGAGAAAATCAAGGAAAACAAATAAAATAAAATTATTATACAATACAGATTAAAAAACAAGAAAGAAAATAAAAAACGTGTGAACAACTCATAAAAAAAAAATGACGAAGACGCTAAAAACTTTGTTGGATATTTTTAACATTTAAAGATAAAAACAAACAAACACACATATGTATGTACTACTCATCATCATATAGATATGAATACACCATGCTATATACATACATTTATTCGAAACTATATGTTGCTGATGAAAATAAAAATTTAAATAGAAATGTTGTTTTGTTGACAACATAAAGAAAAAATCATTTTGAAGATAATGAATCGGCGTTTCCACGCGTACATATTATTACAGTTTCCAAGAAATATAGGAATAAAATTCTATTTAAAAGGGGAAAACATGTTCAAAACTAAAGAATATTTAAATCAAAATAAAGGCTTTATTAAAAAGGGGTTGGGTATTTCTTATCAGAAGTCCCTATAAATAAATCAAAAGATATATTTTTTCCAGCAAAAATCTACATACGATACCTACAAGTTTTTTTTATTTAAAACATTAACACTTCCATATTTTATTTTAAACAGAAATGGAAGATAATTATACTATCGCTAAAGGGCCAGTTCAGATGGTAAGACTTTTCGTATGTAAAACCAAAGAGAAAGTATTACAAAATGCCATCAATATTGTAAAAGTGAGAGTAAAACTCTTACGACACATGTTTTTGGCCTTTAGGCCATTGAAAAAACTCCAAAACAAAATAAAATGTATGAAGAGTGTTGAGTTTTGAAAAGTTCCGAAAAAAATGGAAGTCACATGGGAACTGTAGAGTATGTGGAAACTTCGATTTCACATTATAAGAAAGCGTACTCTGTTAATACATACATAATTGGCCATTACAACCCTTCAGTCAGGATTACGGCCTAGCTTCTCAACACCACTCATGTTGTGTACGTTAATTCATACATGACACCGAACGACAGATTTTTTTTGAGAAACTTTTTTATGGCAAGTTCTCTGTGAATTATCTTATTTAATTGGCCATTACAATCCTTTAGTTAGCATACAACCTAGCTTATCACAACACTCCTGTCGTGTGTTTTAATTTTATTCATGAGTGGCATGATCTATGGTTTAAAGCCTATTCCAAGCGACTGATTCTTAATGCTAATTTCATTTACTCTCAGAGTTTTCGCTAGAAGACTGTTGAGAGGAAGTAAAATTTTTTCATATTTCCTCTTGGCCGAAATATCTGCAGCTACCTTTGCATAAACTGTTTGAGGGTATTGAAAATGTTAAGGACCGCCACCGGTCAAGTTTTTCAAGCACATGTCGCAATTCATCCAAGCTGTCAAATCAAGATTTCTGTGGAATTTGCTACGTGAGCAAAAAATTATTAAGAATGCTTTATAAAAGTCCAAAAAAGAATTGAGAATTGATGCTTTCAAATGGCGTTCCGGACATTTGTAGACTGCAGCTTGATAAAAAAAAAAATTGGATTAAAAAATACAAACGTCGTTTGGTGAAATTTACATAGTAAAAGTTTAATGTATGAAAAACATGAAATATTTGTTACTGTATGTAGACTTATGCGACTAAGTGTATGTTTATCGCATATATAAAATGAAAACTTATTTAAGTACAGCACGATAATAAATTATTGACCTTTAAAGTTGCTTTGAAGAGTCTATTCATTGAAATATTGCGAGTAAGAGTAGTAATAAATAAATTACATCGACAATTAAAAAAAGCTTGAATTGTTTAAACATTTCTTTTTTTGTTTTTGTGGTATTAGCAAATTGATAACAATTAAATTAAACAGACATTATAAGGCTTTGAAGGTTGTTTGGCTTATGAAACATTAAACTTTGTTTTAAATTAAATTAATAACTGCTGCCTTAGCAACAATAGCAAAAATTAAAATGAAAACAACAACAATAAACACAGATAATGCTATTTATGCTACAATTTTGTTGACAATAATAGTAATTTATTGCATAGAACAGTGGCAATCCTGTTGTTTGTTTACTCAAGGTTATAAAATACAACACTGTATGGTTTTTGCTTTGCTAAATAAAGTGAGTGTATGTTTACCACCCGTACTTTTGCCACTCTTTTTCCATATATTTTTAGCAACAATTTGCATATGTGTGTGTGTATAGAAGTTTTTATGGAATTTACAATAAAAAGTGAGTGACGTTTGCTATTTAAATTAGTGAAGTAATTAAAAAAAGTGAAAATCATATGAAATCATTCCAAAAAGTTTAAAAACCACAGGTAATTGAAAACGTGATCTTTTTAATTCTTAAAATAGTTTTCCATTTGCTTGATTCTCTTTATTTTCCAACACAACAAAAAAAAAACTAAAGTTCACATTTTCTTTTACTCACTTACTTGTTTTGCAATAAAATGGCGAAATTTTTGTATGAAAAAAAAATATGTATTCCACCAAATAACTGCAGGTCAGGTCGTTTGCTGTTGGTTAAGACCATAAGTATTAACGTTAAAGCGCCTGCTTGATGTCTCACGTAAAAATAATGAATGAATGACTGAAGCAACAAGTTCGAGTCTATTTTTTTCGTATATTTTCTCCTTACACACGTACAAACAACACCAACACCACTAAAAACAAAAATAATAAAATAAAAAACGGCGATGAGCAAACCAACGTACGAATTGAAAAAAAAACAACAAACTGAGCAAATGTTTGTTTTTTTTTCTTATTTTAAAACATTTTTCACTGCCACTGTTCTTTTTTTCTTTTATCTCTGTTCTTTTCCATTGACACAATATCCAAGAAAGATTACTTTTTAACAATTCGTCAGTTTTTTTATTCTTCTTTCTAAATTTTCTTTTACTGTGTACCAAAATTATGATCACAATCTTTTAAGAGAGAACTTTAGGGGCGTTTTGCTTATTTCTTTAAACTATTTTGTTTAACTTTATTATAAAACTATAGGATTTTAGTTAAAATACTTTTCTTTAACAATATTTCCAATAATATTCTTATTTATTGGCTGTTGATGATTAACAATTTCATTATTTTCGTTTAATTCGCGTTCGCAGCTGTTTTGCAAGTTGTTTGCGTTGATGAAAATTTCGTTATAAAATGACAGACGCCTAACGATTAAGCATAGAGTAAATTTGTTTAAAGAGTACAGCTAATGAGAGTGAGAAATTTATTGTGTAAAAGTATAAGAGTAAAAGGGATAGCTTTAGTGTATTATAAGTGTTGTAAAGTGTTTGGCTTATATAGTTATTAGTTGGAGAGTGTTGCCATATTATGCTTTTTTGGTTTCATATTTATTTACATAGAAACCCACTTTTGAATACTTTTCATACATTTGTTTGAATATGATTTGCTATTTATGTAAATTAAAGTTTACAACAATAAAAACTTAATTTAATTATTATTTTCATATATGAAAACTTAAAAAATGTGATTATTGATAACAAAAGAAATAAAAGATATTTTAAAATCATAAGAAAATGTAATATTTTGCATTTAACCTAGTTTTTCAACAACAATCATAAAAATATCAATACCATGTAAACAATAGAGGCAATAATACATAATTTTTATTATTTTATTTTGTTATTTATAAACTATTATAGATCTTTACAATAAATAATAACCAAATGAATAAAATTTGCATATAAATTAAATACATTTGAATTTATAACAAATTTCAAAAAACTCATTTAATTAAACAAATACAAAATAAATTGTTACTATTTATTGATATTGCAATAAAAATACGCAATATTTATGGCAATATTTTTTTTCTAGGTTTGTAGTTAATACTGCCATGAATTTTTCTTTTAATTAAATAGAAATTCTGTAATTGAAATGAGCAACAATGAAAAAAACATGATACCATAAACTATATTTAATTAAATATAATAAAATCCCTTAATTGACTTCATTCAAACACAAAATAAATTTCCTAGAACTACTTAAAATGTTTCAACTTTGGTTATGGTTATCCACCTAGCTGCACCAAAAATTCTATACGTATTAATAAACTCAAAGTGAGACAACAAGCAGCCTTATAAATAAATTGTATTGGCTTTGTTAATCCAATAATATTTTCTTATTTTTTATTTTCTTTTCTTCACTCTATTTTTATATACAATTTCTTTTTCTTATTTGTTGTATTTGTCTTACATATGCCATTACAGTGCCATCTAGTAACATTAAGTATGTATATGGCATGTGTGTTTACAATGCATTGACTACATTCCTAGTCTGGAACTTGTTTGGAATCTTAATTATGTCTTGCTTGTTGCCTTTAAAATCATAAGAAGCAGAAGAAGAAAAAAATAAATTTTTTTGTTGTATTTTAAGGTTTAGGTTTAATTCGATTAGAAATAAAGAAAACCTACATTGTTGGCATTCAGTATTTATTCCCAGGCCTCCTCAAATGTAATCACTTATGGTCTGTCGTACTACCTACCCAACACTCAATGTTAATCAATTGTAAGCCCAAATATAAATTCAATAATGAAACATTTTTGGGAAAATTAAATAAAAGAGAAAAAATACGTTTTTCCATTTAATAATAGAGTGTTTATTGTTTATAAACAATTTTTTTTTTATTAACAATATTTTTCGGTTGATTAATTTTTAATGAAAATTTATTTTATAAAGGGGACCAACGCTTTGGACTGGCCACCATATATGCAAAGCATTGTGTGTATATACCGAAAAGTTAAAGAAGAACGTAAAGAGGAAGTAGTGAGGATGACCAGTGTTATAGCTTCGTTATCATTCATAATACACAAATTTGAAAGAATGTAACAGGCCACAGTCTCTGGTTGAAAACAAATCCCCAACCCTAACAGATTAGCACCTTGGTCGGTATACTATCGCTGCAGCCATTTAACACGTTGACTGCCGACTACGAGATAAATCGTAGATTGCGTTCCCTTCTAGGGTGCCAACTACGAGTTATCTCGTACTCACTAAACCTTCCATTTTTTGTGTAGCTATGAATAAAATCATATTATATCAGTGCTAGTATCGATAAATAGCTTCTGGGAAAGAACAAAAAGTCAATGTTGGCGTGCGTGGCCAGTTTTCTGAAAAATGCCGCGGCAGTCAACGTGTTAAAGCTTTGTATTCTTTCTACTTCTTTGTGCTTCACCCGACATATGGTTTTGGTTAATTTTTTCACTTACCGCCTTGCATTTTGTCCTTTTAATGTCTGTTTAGTAAAACTGCGGCCATACCATGTATTGTACTCCCCTCAAACTTTATACGGTATCCCTATAATGTCTCCTCCAAACCTTTTGCCTTGACAAAATTTCGGGATGCTTCTCGGCATTCCCTGCCTAGCACTTGGTATGTACTCACATGTTTCATCTGGGATGTGTTCGGATGATTCGTTCTCATTGTCCAGAAATCTAAATGTTTGATCCGTGAGAACTCCCGTTCTAAGTAAGTGCTTCCTGATAGTCAGATGCATGACTAAGAATTCCTCCTATTGCAGTTTTCCAACAAACATTCCCTCCCACCCATTTAATCCTTTCTAGATAATCATAGCTTTCGTTGAACCTACATACGTTTCCAAAATTCGCTTTTAGTCCACAGAAGAACTGGGACGGCATCGTAACTATTAGCCCCGTAAGCTCAATCTGCTTGCCTATCGTGTAAAGTTCCCACATGATCTGGAACCCAGCAGTGGGTAACCTTATTCTGTCTATCTAGGCGCTTCAGCTACTTCAGATAGGCTCATAGTTTATTTCGAATGTACCTCCTATTCAGGTTGAATTGAGCACAATCCAAGATTTTTTAGGCGCCAATTATTCGAATGGCGATAGCATTGCTATGTCCTGTCCTTTGTACCTCCTATTCAAATTGAATTCAGCATATATTTCGATGGCAAAGACATTTGCTTGTAAGCTTCCCACGCGTTCCCGTATGGTCTCGGAATATTTCATTCTGGGATCAAAACTCCCGGCCCTAATACGTTTTTGACCCATTTATGTATTACAAAATAGTCCCTCTGATAAGAGAGCATGTAGGTTCCATTCATTTTTAAGCACTTTCCAACAAATCCTAGAGTCTACTGGTTCTGTACTGGGCACAGCCAATCGATTCTTAAGGTCCCAAAATCCTTTAATGAATTTCATGCTAGACTTGTGACTCGAAGACATAAACGAGAGAGCAAATAACCTTATTAATGAGAGTAAAGTAAGCGCTACTCCCTGTTTATAGGCAACCACAACTGCACGAATAGGGGCCTTCCCTAGAGTGTTGGTGCTAATAAAAAATAATTTCCAATAATCACCTATCGAAAGAGTGAATGTATAAAATTTAATTTAAAAAAATAATAAATAAATAAATAAAAAACAAGGAAACAATTGTAAAGTTTTTCTTTGTCTTGATGACAAAACAGCAGTTAACAAGCCAGCATTTTACAAGGGAGGCTTTGTCGTTTCATTCTCATGATTCATGCATCAAATGATACGTACAGGTTTCAATTTATGTAAACAATAATATTCATTGAATTAATGATTTATTCATTATTATTTACAATATTTATTGAATATAATTTTTTTTTCCGTAGAATTCTTCTTATACTGTTTAGAATGTAAAATTTTGTAATTCGAGATCAGCGATATTAAATGTCAGCAACTGTTTCTGATTTCTTCCTCTCTTTTTTTTTTGCCTTATTTAGAGCAGAAGCATTGAATATCAAAGAAAAACAAAAGACAGACGGACAGAGTGTCGCATCAGTAGTATTGTTCTAGAACATATAACGACACTGGCCATTAAATAAAAAATTGTTTTTTTTTTTTGCAAACTACATGAGTATTTTTCAAAGTTTTTATATGGTTTTGTTGGCTTTTGTTAAGCAATTTATGGCTATAATTATGGTTAATTTCTTATTGTATAACGGTGGCACATTAAATACAAAAGAAAATACTTGCTGACGGCAGACGATTTAAGGCATTAATAAATTTTATAGAAATTATATATAAACATACATACATACATGCAATATATGAATAGAGAAGATAAAGATAAAAGCTAGAAAGAAATCCAATCAAAATAGAAATGATAAGAAATACGAATAGCCATAGCCATAGCCAAGTTAAAGTTGACTTTAATATAAAATTAACAGGTTCTGACACACATAAATTGTAGTTCATACATACTATACATACATACTTATGTACATTCATTACGTTTGGCTTATATTGCCTTTGGCTTCAGCTTAAAACGTTTAATGCATACTTATGACAATGTTTTCCTATAAAAGTTTACTGTTTATGGTGGCGGTAGTGGTTTAAACTTTAAATTGTTTAACAAATGTTCCCGTTCTTGTTGAGTGGATTAAATAAAAATTAGAAATAAAATAAAAAAGATTTCTTTTAATTGTTATTCCATGATAAAAATAAATATGAAGAAGAATTCAATTTTAAAATTCATTGCACAGTTTTGTTGTTGATTTTGTTAAATATTTTCTAATAAACAATTTTTTCTACAATTGTTTCATTCATTCATTTTTTTTTTCAAATATTTTCCATTTAAAATATTTATTTGACATTGTATTGATTTATGGTTAAACATTTTTTTGGATATTCCATTGACTACGTGTACATATGTGAGTTGGTGGCCTAAGTGTTTATGGCAATTGCCAAAAATAAATCCTAAAAAAAGCTTAAAATTATTATTTAAAAAATTGTTTATAAGGGTCTCGTATTGTTTTTATTTAATTTAAGCCAATAATTACTTAAAATATTGAAAAAAATAATTCATTTTTTAACTTCAAAGCTTTCCCATATAAATCATAATTCTTTCAAATTGATTTTTAAATGATAAAATTCTCAAATAGTTTGGATTTGATTTGTTTGGTTTTGATTTAAATGGTTGACAATAAAATCGTATTTGAATAGTTTTTTAAAAATTTTATTTAAATAACCTACAATGTCCACGCGGAATATAACAATCTGTAACAGAAGAGCCATTTAAAACTTCGCAAATATGTTCAATTCATATCAAATAATTTACTTCAGGCGTCCGCTTGTCCATAGCTCCGGTGAATAAGTCCGACTGATTGACCGATGGCATGAGTTATATTAGCTTTGGGAACCGTTATTGACTTTCTAACGGGATCGAATTGCACGCTCTATAAGGTCAGTTCACATCACTTTAACGTGAGATCACCATGCCCACAAATTGCCTGTTCAGAATATCCAGTATGGCATAAGCTATGTGGCACGTAACGCCATACTATTGAGACCACTACTTTGTTAGTGGCCAAATCATGTGATTTAACTCAAAAGAAGTTAGTAATCATTGGTGTTTAGTGCTCACCGTTGACAGAAATTGCCTGGAAAATGTTGTTTTCAAGGGAATCTAGACTGATGACGCAATATTTTGTTTGTACCCAGAAATGGTCTTCATTGCTGCAGATGATTTTTCGATTAAAATTATGGTAAAATGGGACTTGTCGCACTACAATTTGTATATAGTCAGATATCTGTAGCAAGTCTCTGATATCGTATATTCGGGTGATTTCTTCCTTGACTATTTTTCGTATTTTCTGTTAACCACTTAACATTGCTCTGTTAACTCTAACATTAGCTCTGTTAAAATTTTTAGTTTTTGTCTTTGCTAGTTAAATTTGAATATCTTCACAAACATACAACATTTGTAAGGGGTGTGTGAAGCTAGGTCATAATCCTGACTGAAGGCTCATAATGATCAATTGTGTATGTATGTATGTATGCCCGGTCGTAAATTGTACACGGAAATTCGATTCGTTAAACTTGTCACAGTTCTTGTGCCACCCAAACTTTGAGCTTTTTTATAATGAAATGAATAAATGAATGAAAACTGTTTGGCGATGGATGCCTACTAGTTCCTTGGCAATGTAAAACTATTTCATAATTTTTTTGGTGATTTATCGACCAGAGTAACATCAGAACTATCAGATCGAAAACTAGCAAGCCATTTCACTTCTATTATACTTGTTACAGGATTTTCTATGTAAAGATCACAAATTTTTTTCAACAGCTTGTTAACCAAATTTTCGTATTTTTTTCACTTTTAAATGTCCATAACTTTTTACAGGATCATGCAATTTTAATAAAGTCTTCTAACAAAGTTAAGTTCAAAATGTTAACTTTCAAACAATCTATGATGTTGCATGATGCAGTTGAAATTACCAAAGTTATTACATTTTTAAACTATCTCACGAGTATTTGTTTGTCGAATATTACTTATCATTCAATTTAAAGATTCAAATAAATTTGTATTCATTTGTCATTGAATCGTTAGCCCACATTAAAATTTAATTTGATATTTAAAGCCAATTTGGATTCAATGATTTAATCATTCATTTGAAAATATTTGAAATATTTCTTGCAAATATAACTTGATCTCAAAGGCCGCAGCAGTAGTTAGCATTTTTAATACGTCACTTTGGAGTGATTATTTTGATTTTTTTCTTTAAGGAAATTCCGCTCAAATATTTGTGTGTCTCTGGTTAAACCAGTCATTCATATCAGATGAATTTTTTTTCTTTTAAAATTCTTATGAGAAGTTTTGTGGTTAGAATTCCTGTTTCTTCTTCTTCTCTTTCTTAAATTAGCCAGTGGTGATTCATATCGTATTTAATTTTTATTGTGATTATTTTGTCTTTTATTCTTGTCTTATTTGAATTATTTTTATATTTTATTTACTTATAAGTATGTTTTTTTGTTTGTACCACACAATATTTAAACTTTATTTTTTATCATCGAAATTTAATTATAGTTGAAGTGTTTTATGGTGCTGGTGATTCTAACCTCCACCCTGATAAGCATGATTTGTTATGCCCTGACATACTTAGATTTTAATGGCATCAACAAGTACAATGTCTGTTCATACATATTTATGGTGTATTCCAATACCCTTAAACCATTTTTTTATTATTATTTTATTTTGTCAATATTAAGTAATAAAGTAATCTTTCATGTAATAAAAGGGCCTGTGTAGTAAGTCCCTTGCATATTGATAAGGGTATTGATAACCAACAAAAAAAAAGCTTTTAAAGTATTTCACTTCATCAAATCAACTGCCCGAACCGAAAACTTACAAGAACCAGTAGCAAAAAAGCTATAATTATTTAAACTAAAGGGTTATCCACTTTATGCTATCAAAAGTAATGTTTTGTAAAACACTTGTGAAGCTTTGATTACCATTACAGTGCGTGAAATTTAATGACATTTAATTGATCATTACAGATGATCACAGAAGTTGATCTTAGTACCGGTTGAGCCAGTTTTCGATAATTGTTTTGTTTATTTCGTATGGTATAACATCACGTGATGAATTTTCGTTTTCCAATATTCTAAACTTAGTGGATTACCAAAGTGGACTCGGTCCTTAGGATCGTAGTACAGCACAGGAAATTATTCTCTCTGCAAACTTTTCATTCAGCAATGCCCAAAACGCTCATGTTATCTGGCTGATGGCCCATTTAGATCAGAAAATACGGCCACAGTGATCTCAATTGATGAAAAAGGTTCTTTTAGGGGTTTTTAGGGTTTTTTTTAGGATAATATGGGCCAATTACACCTCCAGACCAAATAGTCATTTTTTCCAGATGCAAAGAAAATCACCTCTTGGTTCTCCCAGCCCCATAATAAGCCTCATCGCTGAAAGAAAATTTTGCTGAAGAAATTTGCATTGAAAGATGAACGTTGCCTTAGTACCTAATCACCATATCTGTGGGGTTCTAAATAGTCAGTCGAACTTAATTGTTGTTAGGGATGGACATGCAAATTCATACATTGATGTGTTGCGCAGACTTGAACACATCTGTAACGCTTCCAGTCTCTTCTAAATTCTTTATAATGTGGCAATATTCATGCACAGTTGGTGGACTATGGCATGCATAATCACTCTCTGTATGTATTACTCGCGAAGTGGCTGCGTTTGAATAACAACTTTACGACTTTTGTCGTAATTTTTACTTAATTTTACACTTTTATTGGTTGTTAAACAATCCATATTGGAAACTTACATACTTAATTGGTCATTACAACACTTTAGTCAGGATTACAACCTAGCTTTTCACACTACCCATGTTGCGTATGTTAGTGAATAAAATATGAAGGGCGGGACAAACGACAGATATTTGAAAAACTTTTTATTGCAATTTTTAATTACTCTCAGATTTTTTGCAAGAAGACTGCTGGGAGGAAGTCGCCGCAAGAAATATTTTTTTCTGTTTCTCAATGTTCGGGATGTGTGAGCTAAGACTCGAACCACAAGCCAACAACTGGCTATTAGATGTCATAGCTAAGACTTGAACCACAAGCCAACACACTAGCTATTAGATTACGTCCACACTTCACTAAATGCATAATATTATTGTCAGTTTGGCAGTTTTGAAACCACTAAATGGCAAACCCATTACTTATGTTACCCTAACCAACATAATTTTTGTAAAAAAATCAACAGAAAAAAGAAACAAAACTTTTATGATTTCATGTTAGTAATGAAGCCCCATGAAATCTTTTGAAAATTCTTGGAATTTCAAAATCTTTATCGTTTTTAAAAGTTTTTCTAAAGAAATTAAACTCGGGTTTCTAAATGTATTATTTTAATGATTCATATTTGATAGCCGTGCAGGTAAAAGGGTCATATAAAAATCAAATAAAATGTGATGATTATTATACGAGATATTTAACACAGTAATTGAATTGAAAACTGAAACAAAGTAAAGTTTAAGGGGCTTCGCCTTTTCCTTTAGATTCAAATCAAAATATTATTATGTATTGTTTATTGAAAAACGTTTAATTTTTCTATTGATTTGCAATAAATAAAAAATAGCACACAGTAATGAATGCAATTATTTCATCACGATTCAATGGAAAAAATAATTAAATAATGCTTCAACAATAAGTCATCGATTGCATATAGAAAATGCACGGTAAACTGAAGCTCCAACTAATGACCAGGCATTGTAGTAATTTGAATATATTTTTTTATACATTTTTATTTTTATTTTTCAAAATTTTTTGCTGAATAATTTAAAATTTTTATTTAGAAAATAAAAAACAAAAAAAAATTTTTTTTGAGTAAACCTACCTTTATTAACACAGGTTGCAATAAATTGCTGTAATAGTATCCACAGGGTATTTTAATTATTTTTTTTCTTGTTGTTGTTGTTTCCTTGGCTCTTTAGTAAACCAGTAGCCGTAATCCAATGTCAGCTTCTGTTTCAATATATTTTTTTCAATTTTTTTATTATGTTTTGCACTTTGTTTTATAGAACGTTTAGCATTTAAATTTTAATTAAAATGTATTTATTATTATTATTTTTTGTTTGTTTTGTAAGCTTTTAATTTTACCAATTAATTTAATCACGTTCTTTAGTTATTATTTTAGAGTGTACGTTAAGCCATCAAACATAGTCTGGTTTTTTGTTTTGTTTTTCTGCGTAAACAGAAGTTTTTCAACTTTTCAATGACAACTTAGTATTTATTTCCACTTTAATTTTGTAAATTCTAAAATTATTATTAATTATTCCAGTCGTTCAAATAAATTCTAAAATAAACACAATTTTTAAAACCCCTTTCGTAACATAAACCTTACGTTAAATAAACCCCCTTTTTGAAAAAAAAACAAAACGAACGTAACGAGTATGCGCACACGTCTTTGCTTAAGCAATGTTAATGAACGTTTGTCCAAGTCGCCTCATTCTAATTTGCTCACATGCCTCTTACTCAAAGGTAATGAGTGCTTTCGGTTAAACGGTGCTCATACTCGTATTACTCATACGAACGCATAAGAGACAACTGAGCGTCATATTCAACCACATATCATTAATTTTGTTGTTGCTTGATACGTAATTGATGACGCATTGCATTGTTTGTTTACCAAAAACACAGGTATTAGAAAGAATTCAATCTTTTTTGGAAATTCAAATTTTTTTTTATTATAATGCTTTATCGTATAAGGACTTGTTTTGAACGGACTTTTGTTTTTACTTTCATTTGTAAGTAAATAATAATTTCCGACGTGTTACAGGGCATAGATGTTTCGATTGCCTAGGTTACATTAAGTGTTTTTCGGTAGTTTTACTAGAAGACATAATTTTTTTTGGCACACAGGCCAGTACGTACAATATTGCTATGCTCTGCTGGACTGATATGTGTAAAAAGAGGACTACATTATCTTCCTCCCTTAAAATGCGTAATTTTCACAGGCAACTCTATTCCTATTCTAAGGCAAGTCATTAGACTGGTCTTCCCTAGAATAACTTTTTTAGAACTTGCTTATAGGTCTGAGCAGGAAGAAGAGACTCTCTTTCAACTACCTCATACCCTGCTGTTGTGTGTCTGGTGACACCGACTTGTTGAAAGGATATATTGTTCAGTTCAAGAACAGGCTAGTAAATAAGTGTACGACCTTAACGCTATAATTTGCAGGGACAACTCTACTCCATAATGTGCACATAACATAATTACGTTTTTTAAATGCAATGCTTTGCCACTATCACTTCTGGGTAGGTTACTTACTTAATTGGCCATTAACAACCGGATTAACGAATTTCGGCATGCCGCAACAAACCCTTCCAGGCGCCGCTGCTTTTTGCGCGCCCAGTGATTGCCACTAATCGCTGATAGGGCTTCCTCGATTTGGTCCTTCCAACGTTTACAAGGTCGTCCTCATTGGAACGTCATGGCCGAGCCAGCGCATCCGCTGGATATTAATACGCTGCACAACGTCTATGTCGTTGAGGAGCTCATACAGTTCACTGTTTGATTGGATGAGGAAATCATCGCCGACTCGCACTGGACCGAAGATCTTACATAGGACTTTTCTCTCAAATACTTTCAAGGCTGCTGCATCAGTGCTTCTGCGCGATAAAGAAGAAGTCTCATATGCAACCATGATGTAACCATTGAATGAGAAATGAGCATTGAAAGCCGGTTGAACTAGCATCCAATCAGCATACTTACGACGTTGTGAATAAGCAGCCGTCTTTAGTTGTGCGGAGGGTTGAATTTTATGTAAATGGAGGCGTAAATCCAAAGGCGAAATACCCATTAATACGCCGTAAGATGGGTTCAACTGTTAAGAATACAATAAAATTGACAAATTTTCAGATATTGTTCAACAATTTTCTCTATCGTCTTGATCAGACAACTATTTATTTTCTTTGATGTTTGCATTCTTTTAAAATCTGCTATAAACAAACCGGCATATTTTATAGCATAAATATGTACTCATGTGCTCTGCAAACCCCAGTAGTGTTTTTTTTTGTTTACCTAAGTAACGTAGCCTTATTACCGTAGAGAAACATTTTTTAACTCAATTGAAATGATGAAACAGCTGTCATTGTTGTTGGCATTTTTTAAAGTTACACTCACACTCAATACAGGCATTAAATATCTCCCTTATTATTATTGTTATTATTTGTTTACACTTTTGTTTTTGTTTTTGTATTGTTTTTGTTCTTGTGTTTTTGTTTTGGGGTTTCATTCTATTTTAAATAAGAACTCATAACTGTTTCGCATAATGATTTTCTTTGTGTGGACTACATATTTTTCTTATTAATTTTTGCTGTTGTTTTATTTCATTACCATTTCTTTGTATTGTTTTTTTTCTTTTGTTGTTGTTGTTGTTGTTGTATTAAAACTATTTGTTTTAAACCATCGGCTTGGGGGCACACGCGCTTGTTCTCTCTTCAATTGATGACACATTTACGAGTGTGCTTGCAGCAGCTGATGATCAAATCAAATCAATTCCATTAACAATAACAATAATAATGGCATCCGCATCAATACCAATACCAATACCCATAATATCAGTGCATTAAAACAAGCCGTCAAAGAGAAGAAAAGAAAAACGGTGAGTTGATTAAAACCAGAAGACTATAAAGACCCTAAGCTAAGCTGAGGTTTGGTGTGATAGTAAAAAGCAGATGTTGCGTTGATATTGCCGTGGATGATGAGGTGTTGTATTGTGTTGTGTTATGGAGAGCAATATCACAAATACTGTTACGTTCTCTCGCTCTCTCCCCCTCTCTAATACTGTTAAAGACCTTGTTATGCTCTCGGTTTTTAAGGTTTTTTGTTTTAATTATTGATTGATGTTTTGTAAAGTTTTTTGTGGCTTTTTCTTCAATCTTTTTCAATTGACCTATAAATTGTTTTTCATGTTTTTATTCACTTTTATTGAATTGTTGTTGTTTTCTTTATGTGTATGTATGTGATAAGAATTTTCAATTAAGATTCTTGCCAACCTAAAAACAAAAAATGAAAGAAAAAAGTATTGTTTTCTACTTGGCTTTCTTTTTCTTTCTTTTGAATGACAGTGTAACGAATTGTTATCGAGAAGGGGTTTGTCTGTAAGCTCTAAGAACTATGCACAGACAATAAATCATTTTTGTTAACCAGTGTACATTTAACAGACAATATTACTGTAGTCTTCTAAATTGTAACTGACTTAGGGCCATTATTACAACTTGCCGTTAACTAAAGGGAGAATTTTAACGGGCAGATAAATTCTATTTCGTTATTATGAGTACCCAATAAGATAGATTTAATTGAGCAGTTTTATCGATATAATGATTAAGTCGTCGTGGTCAAGTAGGTAGTGTGTTGGCTTATTAGACGAAAAGCCCGAGTTCGAATCCCAGGTCAGACATCAAAACGAAAATATGAAAATATTTCTTCGGCGACTTCCTCTCAGCAGATTTCTGGCAAAAACTCTGAGTGAAAATAAAATTGCCATGAAAAGCTTCTCAAAAAATCTGTCGTTCGGAGTCGACTTTAAACTGTAGGTCCCGCCACTCATGTATAAAATTAACGCACACAACATGAGTGGTGTTGAGAAGCTAGGCCGTAATCCTGACTGAAGGGTTGTAATGGTCAATTATGTATGTACTTATGTATGTGTTTTATCGATATTGCTTCGGCACTGCCATACAACTTTATTAACTTTAACTTTATTTTATCTGTAAGTTGTAATAACGAAAATAAGTTAAAGGCAACATTACAGTTCCCTTTAGCTAAAGTTACCTTTAACTAAACCCAAGTTTAACGGCAATTTGTAATAACGGCCCTTAGAAGAACTTCGTTAACTTCTCTTAACTTCATGGAATAAAGTGTCACCATGTGTTTGTATTTTTTTGATAAATTATTGTTGATGAACATATTTTTCCGTATTTATTTTTATTTAAAGGAGTTGAGTTTACATATTTTGAAGTAACTATTTGGCTCATGACATATTATTTTCGAAATAGATTTTTATTTGGATATTTTCGTACTAAATTCTCTAAAGATGATTAAAGTCAGCTTTTTAGATTCTTCTTCAGCCCTTATCTTCTACTGGAATCGTACTTACGAAGTCATATCGATTTATACGGAGTTTTTTTTTGTTATTTATTTTGTTTATTTAACCTACAAAGTTATAAATACGTATATGCCAAGAAAGTTAAAATAAGTAATAAACAATTGCATACAGTTGTGGAAAATATTAGAGGAACACTGGAAAATTTTATTATTTTCTTAAATTTGTATTCGATACATAAAAGTTATAAGTACCTATATGCCAAGAAAGTTAAATTAAGTAATAAACAATTCAGTTTTAAAATTACCTCAAGTTTCCTGAATTTTATTTCACATTTCTTGCTAAATTTTTAGCTGTGAAGAAAATCTACATATCTTATTCTTAGGAACCTTGCCAGACATTCTTGATAGAGCTTAGCTTCATCATTCAATACACGATGAAGTTTGAAATCAAGACACAACAGTTTAAGACTGCACTGTATAATTTGTACGACGGCGATGCAACAATTTACTTCTGAATCAAGTCTATTGGACCAACACCAGATGAACAGATATGTTACGAAATCAATCGGCCACCAAACATTACACTTCACATCATTTGGAAATTGGTTCGAATGGGTTAACAAAGTCTGGTTTTTACTCTCCGCTTTTTAAATATTTTTTTTCCAATTGTGACGCAATTAATGACAAAAAGACGTTACTTGTTTCCCAACCAGAACTAAAGAAAGTCTCAACAAGCGCTTGGTTCAAGCGGAGTGTTAATTAACGTAATCCACACTCTCCATCACCAATCCTTTAACGGACGGCAACGGATATGTTTACGTCGAAAGAGTTAGTGGTCTTTTGCACATTCAAAGTACTTGATATTTTGTTGTTGTGTTTACAACCATCGGTAGACGACGAACGAAGAACAAAGCAAATTTGCGAGTACAGCAAACTGAGAACTCACCCTCGCTCGTTTTTCCCCTCTCTCCTACAGACTCAAGAGTTTTAAAACTAATTTGAACGTGAAAGAGGCGTTTTATGGCATGAAGAATGATCGATAGCGCATACCCAAGTATCTCTGAAATATCATTCTAGATTTCATCTCTGAAGTCCAACAAAGTTTCTGGTTTTGACAACATAGCTTCAGAGTTATTTTAAGCAGATTGTATGCTAATTTGTAAGTTGGTCTAGCAAAACAGTTTCCTGTGAGGTCACAGAAGAAAAGATAACTCTGCTGGCAAAGGCAGATCACAATAGAGCAGTTCCAAGATAATATTGCACGCTCTACTCTGGAATACGTGGCTAATACGTTGTGGTGTCTGGAAAACACTACAGCGGACTATAATACATGGTGACCACAAGATTTCTGAGAAAAACTCTGAGAGTAAATTAAATTTCCATGAGAAGTTTCACAAAAATCTGTCGTTCGGGTTGTGAAGTCGCCGTAGTCTAGGAGGTAGTGTGTTGGCTTAGTGGACACGAGGCCAAGGTTCAAACCCCAGGTCAGACATCAAAACGAAATATGAAAAAATATTTCTTCGGCTACTTTTTCTCAGCTGATTTCTGGCAAAAACTCTGAGTGAAAATAAAATTTCCATGAAAAGTTTCTCAAAAATCTGTCGCTCAGAGTCGACTTTAAACTGTATGAAATGAACACACACAACATGAGTGGTGTGAGAAGCTAGGCCGTAATTCTGACTGAAGGGTTGTAATGGCCAATTATATATGTATGTATGTATGACCAAGTTGAAATAGAAGGAAAGCAAGGACATTTATTATTCACTGTCAAATACCCCTATAATTACATACATGAGCATTTATTTGACTTTTTGCATTCCAATGCAAGATATGTTTGTTTATTTGCGTCAAAAACCATTTTGATTTAGACTTTTTGATAAACTTTTCAGTTTGATTTGAAATATTTATTTCATTATTGTTGTAGCACTCATACATATGTATGTTTTTCTTTGCAATTTATCAAAAATCTTTCTTCTACAAAAAGATACTAAATAAACGATTTTGATATCAAAAGAAGAGAAAAAAAGCACTTCAAAAAAAAAGTTTGAATGCATTTGTCAGTTGTATTGACAATGCATTTGTGTGTCTGTAAAGTTGAAATAAGATAAGCAAATAAATGTTATTTCAACAATATTTATCAGAAAAGTTAAAAGAAAAGAGAAACGATATACGAACGAATAGAAAACAAAAAAAAAAAAAAACAGAACAATCGAAAGCATAGAAAATTATTTGAAAACGTTTTACGTTTTTACTTTATAAAGGTTTTCGATTTCTGCAAAAAAAGGCAAGAAAGAAAATAAAAACTATTTTAAGTAAACAAAGTTGCCATGTAAAAGATTTTTATAAATTCTGTAAAATAGTTAACATTTCCATGACTTACAATAAAAAACAATTTTTTCGACTTTTTTTAATATTTTTTTGAAATAAAATCCTTAACATAATCCTAAAATACTACAATATATAGTTGCCTTATAATCCTACTATGGCAACACTTTTTTATTTATTACTGTTACATTTTTCTTCACTTGGTACGTACATTCAAATAAACATTCGAAGAGACAGTTGAATGAACTTACAATTTACCTTCTCTTCTCTCTTACAATTTACTCGTTACACTACTATTGCTACTATCACTACTACTACAACAACAAAAGAAATCAAAATAAAAACAAAACTATGAAAATATTTGGGGCATTCTTGCAATGCTAGAACAACAACAATAACAAAACCAATATAAATGTAAACAAATAGAACTAAAAATGAATCTCACATACACATATACAATTACATCACATATGCTTTCCTTACATGCATGTTATGCAAGTAAAGCAAGCCAGTGAAAGAGTTAGAGAAAGAAAGTGAGAGAGAGAGCAGAAAGGAAAAGAAAGTAAAGGATGTTACTGTAACACAAGAGAAAATACAATATGAAAGAGAACAACTTAAATGTATATTGTTTCATACACAAGAATGTTTAAATTTTTCCTTTTCATATAAGAATACTTTAGTGTTGCCTTTTAAATAGAAAACCAACAACAACAAAAACAACACAATAATAACGCGGTAATAAAACAGAAACAAATACTGCAAATAGGGTGCTTTGTAAGACTCCGTCTTGTCTCGCGAAACAAATAAATTATGCTGCAGCAAGCATACCACACAGCAGCAGCTTAAAATAAACGATTCATGGCCTGGTATTTGTAGGGCATAGAGGGAATGGGAATGAGAATGAGAAAGTTTAACACACATGGTACTCATAACCAGCGTTTTGGGAACAAAAAAAAAAGAAAATTAAATTTATGTGTTAATGTTAGTCGTTCTCTAAGCCATCTTTATTTTTTATTAGGTTTTTTGGGGAACACGATGGTGTGAAATTATTTTTTTTTCTTTATTTCCATTATAAAACCACACTGTAGAGGCATTTTGTAATAAAAATATGAATTGATTTCGAGACCTTTTACTGCCCTCAGTCCCTTAAAGTGATATAGGTTGTAGGGGTTACTGAGTAAATCAAAATTGCAGCTGCAGTTTAAAAACTTTTCTTGTTTCTTCATATCAACGAGAGGAAATCCCTAAGAAAACTGATTTACCTTTACATTGAGCGCCAAAAACACAAGAACAAATAGTTTTTGTTGAGGAAATTACTAAAGAAATATGAAATGACAAGCGAAATAAAGACAAGCAATCAAATAAAAAATGCACGTGATATACAGTGTTGTAAGAAATAATAGGCACACCTTCTTTTTTCCTAATTATGATATAAAATTGTGTAAACAAGCCGTTGATTATAGGCACGTCCTGTAAAATGCTTTCAAATGTAATGAAATTTCTTATTCGTTATTAATTTTTGCTTCGTTTAGTTTTAAATGAAAACAAATTTTTTTGCAGCAAAGACGGTCAACAAATAAATTCTCCTGCTAGAAATAACAGGTACACTTTCGCTGTATAACTTCCTATATGTCTTATGAGGAATATGTTCCTTTTATGGGATAATAAAGCGTTCAAAAGAAACGTACTTTTTCACACAGTCAATCCTTTCCAAATATCAAATATCGACCTCATCCACTGTCCTTCAAGGGCTTGGTGTTCCCTGTCACGCTAACTAGTCTCTGACGACCGACCACGAGCGGTATGACCTTAATACTTGCACGGCTAAATCCCGGCACTTTCCACGCCAGGAGGCGATGTTAGCAGCCCCAACACCAGGATCAGACGCTATAGCGTAATAAGCTGTACGTCTTAAATAACTCTTATTACCGAAACCAATGAGGAGTATAGGCCTTAATAAATTCTTTTCACTTTATTTTATCAGACACTAAGTTTGTATTGTAGTATTGTAGAGTGCTTTCGGCTTTCACCAGTCGCTTCCCTGTATTAACCGGTATTCCTCCTCTGCAGTATAGCTCCCTGCGTTTCTCAGTCCAGAGCAGGGTCCTCAATATCGTTTTATGGTTTCCTTAAGGTTGGTCCTGCTTTGCAAGCTGAGTTGTAATTCCTTCCTTGAGCTTAAACGGCTGAGTTCAACCTGCTTTTAATAACTTTTAAGATATGTTATCATGACCAGACGCCTTGCTTGACTTCAGGGACGAAATCGTGAATGATATTTCTGAGATACTTGGATATGCGTTATCGAACTTTTCATCCTTCTTGTGATGACCAAATTTGTTACTCTTTCGACATAATCATATACGTTGCAGTCCGTTAAAGGATTGGTGATAGAGACCAACCTATGCGCTTGTTGAGACTTTTTTAGTTCTGGCTTTGACACAAGTAACGCCGTGTTGTTTGAAGTGATTTTAAAAGAAGTTATGATCAGTATTATTGCAATATTTTGATTTGTTGCACTTGAAACGTAGTCATTTTACTGTTGCTATCCTTTAAAGATGATAAACAATATGAAATGAAGTTTGACGTCACACGTCATATGACGTCACTCGCCCCCAAGAAAACTTTTGATACTAAGTATACAGAAGAGATAATTAAACAAGATTGCTAGTAATTGGTAATTTAGAAATGTATTCTAATGTTAGCTCAATTGTAGGGATTAAGGAATCACTTAAGCTACTGCTGCTGGATTACATAGGCACTTTACAGAGCAATGTCCTGCCCTTTGCAGAAGGGACGAAATACAACTGAGCGATGAAGCAATGAAATTTTACAGTGTCCCTATTAATTTATCCTTGACTGTATTTCAATATTTTTTTTCATGCTTTCCAGTTCTGTTTTTATTTCTGTTTTCATTGCTTTTTACTTTGTCGTTGACGTTGGTTTTATTGTTGTTCTAACTTAAGTTCTTTATGTGTCAAATGAAGCGTAAAACATACATGCACACACCAAATAAACTCAACTCAACTGAACATATTAACACGCACAAAAGAAAATCTCAGTCTCAATCGGGCATCGTGTAATGCATAAAATATCCTGCATCTTTATGCTGCTTGTTGTTGTTGTTGTTCTACAGCGACTTTATTTAGGTTCATAGAACCAACAAAAAAAAATGTGGCAGCTGGCTGTCAATTCTAGATTTGGCAGCCAAAAATAAAAACACACAGACACGAGGCGATAGAGAGAGAGAGAAAGAGAGACATCCACAAACAAAGAAATCCTTTAAAGGATAATAAGAGCTGCATAGAAAATAAGAAAGAAAACAAAATCAGGGGTTTTGCAACCAGCAATGAAAACGATTTCTTACAGATGTTCTCTCACACAACAATTTTCCTGGTTTTTCTGGTTCTTCTTATAGCTCCCCGCTTCTATAACATACTACTCACGGATGTGTGCGTGTGTGTTTGTGTCAAAGACAATTGCTCAATTGTTTGTTGCTTTCTTTTATGATTTCATAGACATTCTGAGCTTAAGGAATATGTACATTTGTTTTGCGTCACCAGTTGCATGTGTTGCTTCTAATTGAAGGTAGGAAGGAAAAGGAAAAACGGAAAAGAAAAGGAAAAATATTTGCTTCAATTATTCCCGATTACTGGAATGTTTACTTATGGTTTTTATATGTACTTTTGTAGACATTCGTATTGTATGTCTTGACGTATACTGTCTCAGAGTTTGATGACCTTTTGGGTTATAAAACCTTTCCTCTGTTGTAAACAACTTATTTTTTTTCTTTATTACAAAACAAAGAATTACTTTAACAATCCTTTCAAATCCAAACTAAGTTTACTTGGAATCTACAGCCACACCTCGCAACAGTCAAATCAAAGTCATTCAATAACATTTCTTCTGAGAACTTTTTGAATCTATGAGTACATCAAATTAAACGAGGTTGCTATCAACCCGGGAATTATTTATTACTTGTTCTTATGAAACGAAGAAAATAAACAAAAAAAAAAAAAAGTAGCACGAGGCATGATGTAAAGTAAATGAGAAGATAAAACGGAATGCAGTAAAATTGGCAGATGTAAGGCAAAGAAAACGAAAGATTACAATGGAAACTGTCAATCTTAGGCTGTTTTGTTACAACATAATCTAGTTTACTTTACTCTAATTTGGCAAAGAATTTAAAAATAATTTCTTAGCTATGTGGGTCATACTATATTTAGCCAAGCAAGTAGAGAAAATATAATAAATTTCGGTGAAATTTCCTTTATTTTTTAAAATATTCTCCGCTCTTTATCTTATTAGGCTTTCAAATAATACTATGATCGCAGTATTGATCTACAGTTGCCTTGTGCCTTTACTAATCTACTTCGACTTAATTGTATTGAAAGCATTTTCTTCATAAACGAAGGCTACCGGAGGTTTTTTTATTTGACTAACTTGTGAGTGAGTGAGCCATCATAATGGGCCTAAATGCTGGGCTAAGTGGAACCTCTTCCTTTAAGGGGAGTCCGCCATCTTAACTAACTTGTGAGTGTAGACATTCTAGATTTGGATGGAATACTTGGTCCGCTGTGTGATCTGGTGAGTGAGTGATTTATCACAATGGGCCTAAATGCTGGGCTAAGTGGCACCTCTTCCTTTAAGAAGCGTCCGCCATCTTAACTAACTTGTGAGTGTAAGCATTCTGTAAGTATTTGTTTAGAATACATGGTCCGCTGAATGATCTTGACATAGGCATCAATAATTAAGTAGCAACGAAGATAAGCCAAGCGGCATAGTGTCTTTAGCTTTCGTGTCCGATCCACTTTTCCACCTTTGTGAAGAAATATAATCCTGTATACCATCTGTTTACGTTTGGATTACGGTATGCAAATGTCACTATTACTACAGACTGATAGAACGAGTGCGTAAGCAATCTACTGTTCTAATCACCAATCCATTTCAACCATGGCATTAATTGCTTTACTAAATTGGCTCTCTTCTGACTGTCCATCGATGCAAAATGTTGATCTGGTGGTAATAACTTTGGGAATGGCTTATAAATGTAGACTGTGAGGTATACATTTGACTTTTATTTAAGCTGCCTGACCACTACAGTGTTTTCCAAGCAGACATCGTACCATTTTAACAATTCTCCCACGTATTTCATCTCGATGTTTGTCCCCGTTCACATATCCTTAAAGAAATTTCATCTTGGAAAAGGAAACTCTTATGTAGGCTTCAGATAATGGGTATGTCATCGAATATTGGATTGCTGATGAGTCAGACGTAGTCACCGTAGTCTAGAAGACTGTGTGTTCGCTTATTAGACGTAAAGTCCGGGTTCGAACCCCAAGTGAGACATCAGAACGAAATATGGAAAAAAATATTTCTTCGGCGACTTCCTCTCAGCAGATTTCTGGCAAAAACTCTGAGAGTAAATAAAAAGTTTCTCAAAAATCTGTCGTTCGGAGTCGACGTTAAATTGTAGGTCCCGCCACTCGCGTATAAAATTAAGGCACACAACATGTGTGGTGTGAGAAGCTAGGCCGTAATCCTGACTGAAGGGTTGTAATGGCCAATTATGTATGTATGTATGAGTCAGACATTGTTAATGCAGAGTCCACTATTTTCTACATGTTACAGGAGTATTCTCCGGTCCTTATACCGGAAATCTCAACTTTGTTGGCAGCTTGAAGGTACGTGTAATACTGATCGATTAAAATGAAGAAAAATTATCTTCTTTAATGCTTTTTAGCCATATAAATGCACTACTGCAGGTCTCACAAGCCACAAGCTTAAAATTCTTAAACTAAATGAAAACGGACTGTGAGTATAACAATACTCGTATTCAAATGTAAATACAGTGTTATGATAACGCCACGACATGGATGTTTGAAACTATGAAAATGAAAGCTTTAAACAGCAGCTCTAATGCGATGCACGGGTATCGATTTATATCCGATATCCATATCTGTAGTCTGGTCGCTATAGTATGTCGAAGAGTGTATCCAGAGGGTCTTTACTGTTAGTAGTACAAGATCCATATATTTTCCGAAGATATAAGGATTGTGTTGTACTATAAAATCTTTCGAATCCGATTTGTCTCGGAAAAGTCATCCCTAGTGATTGAGTTTTAATTTTTTTTAAGCCAGACTTAGGAATCTGTTGTATGAAGACTTTAAATGCGATCCGTTGACCACTTGTTTTGGCCTCATTAAATAGTTTCCTGCGTGCTTAGTTACTTATTGACTTAATTGGGCGTTACAACCTTGTGTTGTCAGGCTTATGACGTAGTTTCTCACACCGCTCATGTTGTGTGTGCGAATTTGATCCATGATTAGCGGTACCTACAGTTTAAAGTCGATTCTGAACGACAGATTCATGGTGAATTTTATTTACTCTCAGAGTTTTTGCCAGAAGGAGGTCGCCGAATAAGTTTGATTTGCTGCTTAGTACCTTAGGGTATGCTTCATATCCCTGTTATCAGAAAAGAAGCATTCTGTACACATACATATATAACTTGCTGATCATGTTATTATATCTGTTGCTAATAAACGAAGTATTACGAATTAATGTCTGCAGGTCTAATGACCGTACCATACTTTATTTATAACTTGGTGCCATACAAAATTTATTCTCTATGATACTCCTTCAATTCCTTTTTTGTTTATTTTGTAACGTAACATTATTAATGAGAAATTTGTTGTTCTAAAGCAAATGTGTTGGAATAAATTGTATTTTTTTAAATATATTTCCAAGCCCGCATATGTCATTTTCTTTTTTTTTGTTTTTTACTTTAAAAGTAAATATTCTTTCTCTTCTTCATTTAATTAAACTGCTCACCCTAAAACACCAACCACCCCTTTAATGTTCTTTAAGAAGTTTAGACAGAGCAAAACAAGAAAAAAAAACACACGCACAAGACATCTGCTGTTATTGGATTTTGTTTCGGTTTTCTACCTCAATGTAGCACGTACCAGAAGAAATACTTTGAGATTCTATAACTTCCACACAGTCTACTACTGCTACCCCTATAACTATTGTTTGGTGAAATGCAAACACGCTTTATCTTATATACATACACGGTGTATTACATTCATCTGTATGTATGTATGTATGTATGTATGTATGTATGTATGTATATGAATGGTATGTCATTAAAATAGTTAAAAAAGGAAGAGAATCTTTGTGATACTCACACACAATAAGAATTTATTCATATGCCGTATAATTATGCCCGGTTGCCAGGGGTTGGGAACGTATTTCGCAACCCAAATACACACATTTCTTATCGTTAATTATTCCTTAAATATTTAAGCAGGTAATAAACAGGATAAACAATTTTGAAAACCGTTGCGAATTCTCAAAACGCAACAAAGTTTTTTTTTTTTTGTTTTGTTTTTGTGGCTTTAAAGCTTTAAAGTATTGAGATTTGCACATGAAATGAATGGAAATGGAAATTCAAAATCTGTGTCATGTTTTCAACTCTTTGAAGGCAGCAGAGAAAAAAAACACTGAAATAAAATTATAATTTAATGCGAATGCAAAACGAAAAACAAAAAAATCTTATTTCATGTGTGTAAATGAGTTAAAATCATGATGAATATGATGTCAAAAGCATATGAAAAAAAAATTAAAGTAACCTTGAATCTTTGCTGCTGCTTTTTTCTGTATTTTTTGCTATTTTTTGTGATGCATAATAGTATGTACAGTCATTAACATAAAATACTTACAAGGGGTTAAAGGTAACTATTCCAGGCAGTAGCAATAGCACTAGCAGTAGCAACCTAGCAATAGCAACGACACTAACAAAATCATCAGCATAATCAGATTTGTTGAAACACTCTTTTTTTTATTAAAAAAAAAAGAAGAAGAAAAATAGAAAAAATTAAATTAAAAAATTCATACGTAACAGCAGTAACGAAAGAAAAATTTAAATACTGCTGGCAACCTGTAAAAATTCTCTATGTTTTGTTGGTTTTTTCATTCTTGATATTTTTGTGCATAAAAATCCCTGACGTACGTTGGATACGAGGGCGACTTCAAAAGTTAGCCTACAACATCAATTTTTTGTATTCCTTTCCACCCAATACCACTTTCGCAGCATTACTCGGCCAGCTACTACACCCTGTTTATCGCAAGAACTGTCAAAATAGCTTCTTTAAAATCATTAGATCTTCTTCGCTTACCTTCAAATGACTGCTGCAGAGATTGTAGTCGCCGTAGTCTAGTAGGTTATTAGACGTGAGGCCTCGGTTTAAACCCCAGCTCAGATGTCTCCAACAAAACGACATCTGAAGAGAAAATATATCTTCGGTGACTTCGTCTCCGCAGATATCTAGCAAACACTCTGAGAGTAAATAAACCTGTCATGAAAAAGTTTGTCAAAAATCTGTCGGAATCGACTTTAAGCTGTAGGTCCCGCCACTCATCTATAAAATTAATGCACACAACATAGTGTAGTGTGAAAAACTAGGTCGTATTCCCAACGAAAGCGTTTTAATAACCATTTATGTATGTATGTATGTAGATCGTTTGAGGAGTGCGAGCTTGGCTCGACGAAAACTTCTCTATATTCTAATGAAGCTGTCGTTATTTGATTTCGGTTCAATCATTTAGCGTTCAGGCTTGTTTTCAGTTTAATTCCAAGGTAGTCTTGATTTCAACTCCAATTAACCAGAACTTGTCAGTTAACTCTGGAACATCGTTTCAGAGTTTCATTGAACAAAGCTCTCTCTCTCTCTCTCTCTCTCAAAACAACCTCTCATATTCTATTAAGACTCTACGTTTTCATTGTAAATAGAAAATAATACGAAGGATTGAAGAGTACTGAAGTCTGTTTTATAGATTCCTTGCAAATTTAGCGTAAACACTTGGAGACCGTATGGCCTATTGTAATTCCCCGTTAGCTTTTTATACCACCCACGTTCTGCATGTTAATTTTATCATGAGGGGCTGGACCTGTTGCTCAAAGTTAACTTCGTTTAACAGTGGCGTAGACATTGAACTATTGGGTACACTGCCATGCTGATAAAACACTTCCTTTTTCATTCAATCAGGCTTTAAGTTGCTTTAGTGCAATCAAAATTAAGACAAACGCTACGATCTGGCCTGCACATGGAACTGACTTTGCCTGTTTATGACACGGTTGTCTCATTCTAGACCTTTGCTTTGACTCATGAGTAAAATGGTAAAACCGTTGGCTCACTTATAGTTACGAATCGACATTAAATGACGCTCTAGTTGGAGTGTTTGTATTAGCTGCTCCTACAACTTGAGTTTAGTTCTGCCAACCAATAGTGGTAAATGGATGAATACCCTCCAGTAGCATGCAACCAAGCTGGACTTTGATACTAGCTGGCTTGATCAATAGTTTTTGTTTCGCTCTGATTGTTTATATTTAAGCTACCATCACTTACTATATATATTGGTTATGCTAATTTCGAAACTGCCCTCGTATTACTCAAAATTTTGCACATTTAAAAACTGATTATGCTTCTTTTATTTTTTAAACAACTTTTTTTGTTGTTGTCGTGTGATGCACACACACACACATAATAAGTATTCGCATATACATACCATATATGCTGAAATAAAAAGTAAATAAAAAAATTTACAATTTTAAGCTGACTTTTCATTATTTTTATTCATTTATTTATGTTATGTACTCGTGCATACACCATATGTACATAAATGAACGCATAAGTTACCAGTTAACACAGACAGACATACTATGTATATACACATGCATACGTGTGTATGTACAATTTCTTTTTCTCTTGCGGGCAAAATTATAACACTCAGGTTTATTTTTTTCATTTCATATTCGAACATAATCTTTCAGTTTCGTTTTATTAAATGAGAATCCATTTCCAAAAAATTCAATTCAATTTTATGGCTACGTTTTAAGGCGCCTTTACTGTTTGTTTTTGAAAAATATTCGCATTTTACATTTGTTAATGCGAGGATATGTGATTGATGTAGGGGAAGTATCCCCATATATTTGGAAATATTTGTTTTACAAATTTAAAATGAAATTACTTTTGAGAAAAAGAACAATCCCTCTACATGAAACTGCTTCTTCCAAACCTAGCTTGAAAATGATAGTCATTTGACTATCACAGATAATTGAAATGTTAGTAATGGAAAGAGCAAACATTCCACCATTCCACAGGGCGATTGATGACACTTTGCCCTAAACTGCATCAGTTTGGTAGGCGGAGATATATGTATCTTAAGCTCCAGTCCTTCAATGGAAATTCCACAGCCTATCTAGTTCTCAAGTTTAGGACCGTTTATGTATAAAAAAAAACGGCTCAATAAGGAAGACTAGTTTTGATAACCATTGAAACTCTCTATATATTGGGCTTTTGTATCAGGCCTTTTTCTTTTTGCTTTCTCAAGAGATGACGCCGTGGTCTAGTAGGTAGTGTGTTGGCTTATTAGACGAAAGGCCCGAGTTCGAATCCCAGTTCAGACATCAAAACGAAAATATGAAAATATTTCTTCGGTGACTTCCTCTCAGCATATTTCTGGCAAAAACTCTGAGAGTAAAAATTGCCATGAAAAGCTTCTCAAAAAATCTGTCGTTCGGAGTCGACTTTAAACTGTAGGTCCCGCCACTCATGTATAAAATTAACGCACACAACATGAGTGGTGTTGAGAAGCTAGGCCGTAATTCTGACTGAAGGGTTGTAATGGCCAATTATGTATGTATGTAAGAGGTGACGCTATAACACCTTTCTATGATATTAGCTGTTGACATTGTTACGAAAATGAACAATCTACTAGATACTGGCGTTTTGCTTTTGCATCGCTTAACATTAAAATTATAAACAAAAACTACAAAAACAAAACCATGTAGTAAACAAACCTATTTACAAACTATCGGACTGCTTAATATAATAACAACAAACACCAGCATAAAAAAAGGTAAACAAGTAAACAAAAACCACAAACACCACTACAAGAAAAAATGTAAACAAAATACACAAACAATAATGAATGTAAACAACGGTGTTTACATTTATAGAGATGTCTTGTCTTGTAAATAAAATTGGGATACCTTCCCTTTAATATTATGATTGTTTACAAATTAGCTCGTATCTTTAGATGCTTCATATATGTTGGATTGTCTTATAAATAAAATTGGGATACCTTCCCTTTAATTTTATGATTGTTTACAAATTAGCATGAATTTTACTTTTGTAAAATCAGCAGAAGTAAAAAAAAATATGCCAAAACAAAAATACATATATAGAGTATGCCTCAATAAAAGTTTTAATAATAGGCTACTAGCATAAAACGTACTGCTATTGATGTTTTTCAAACTATTACAGCCCAACTGATTTGCGTATGCGTAGATCAATAGGTTTTCACTTCTGTTTTCGAAATTATTTTTTAAAGATATTCGTTCGCATTTCAGTGAATTAGTTTTTTAATAGCTTTGCCACCAAATTCAGAAACTATAAAATAAATATATAATTAAGGCAATTAAATCATCACACTAGCAATCGTGCTCATCACTAGACATGATCATTATTATTCGTATAATTACCTAGAAAGAAGAAGAAGTTTTGAAGTTTTTGTCTGTAATTATAGAGCCACTGTTATGCTGCTGTTAATAGTTCTTCAGTTTTAAGTGGGTTTTCAGAGAATAATCGTTAAATTGTTTTTGAGAAATCGAAATACAATCTTTCTCTGTACTCCTATACTGTGACAGTGTACAGAAATTCATTTAAAAATTATTAACTTTCTATGGAAAAACAATTAAAACCCGAATGTTATCATAAATAGCTTAGGAATCATCAACTTTACTTATAACAAATGATTTCTATTTTTGAAATTTATTTAACAACGAGAGCAAGTACATAGAAGTAGAGGCGGTTTATGTTTGATTTTTGTTTTATTGACGATAAAATCTTTTTTAAAACGCTTTAAAATTTTTTGTTAAGCAATTATTGTAGGCTGTCTGTATTAAGCAATAAAAATTATTTTTTTAGAAATGTTGTATGACGATACACTTGATGAAATGTTACGTTTTCAAATTGATTTATTGTGGGTTTTCGTTGTTTTAATTAAAGTAATGTGAGAGGCTTTCTAAGCAAAAGTAACTGACGCACTGGCGATCATCTGCGATCTTTCAAGAAATATGAGGGAGATTGTCAATTGTTTTCTTGTAAAGCCAGCAACTTTTATCATACATAGTGAGTCTTAGGGACTGTGGCATCACTTTAGCCCAAACACTAGTATTAAGCAGTCAGAAGCTCTTTTACACTGTTTCTGTAAGACGAATGGTTTTAAACTGACGTCTGTTTGTATAGAAAAACACACAATTTTGTTAAGATTTTTAATGCAAACAAATGTTCGTCTGAAACCATTCGTCTTAAAGAAACAGCCCCTTAATCTTTTGGTTACAGCAATACAATTCTCCCAGCGAAGTACAAAGCGGATTACACTTTGATTTGTTTTTTTATAGGGGCCTGAAACGCTTTTAAACCCCCATCAAATAAATGGTATAAATAGCCTCCATTACGCCCTAACAGTACTAATCTATTAAAAAACATCAGAGAAATGTTAGGCAATGTCATATCTTAATAAAGACTAGAACTAAACAGCAACAGTTTCTCACCACAAGATATAATACATGATGGCCACGGGTTCTTTGTTTCTAGGGAACTTCAAATTGGAAACGTACTAACCTAGGACCAGCACACTTATCTCATGTCGAAATTAGAATTCAAGTTCTGTGTGTATTACAATATACACGGTGTGAGGCCTACGTATTATCATTGTATTACTACTAGTGTTTTTCACGGGAATTCCCGGGACGGGAAATCCCGGGAATTACGCAAATTTTTCAATCCCGAAATCCCGGGAAATTTGTTCGTGAATTCCCGGGAATTATTGTGAATAAAAAATGCAATAAAGAAAAGCCTCATTGATTTGGAAATGGGTGATCTATGGATAGAATCCGATACAAATAATTTCCAGGACCTTTTGGACGTTTAAAACCAATAAAAATAGCTGTGGAAGCTTTATGTCGGTGAGAAGTTAATATTATAACAGCTGATGTGATAGTGAATACTTTATGTCTTCAATTAATACCACTAGGAAAGACAATGTTTGAATCTCTTATATATCGAATTAGAGAAAGAAGACATATAAAATTGTATACATTGGCAAAATACTTGAAAGATCCTGAAATTTTTAATAAAAATTAAATTTTTTCCGAATGCTTCAAAACACTCAATTATTTTATATGCAGAACAAATTTATAACCGTCTTTTTACTGAAAAAAAATATATAGAATTAGAAGAAATAGGAAGCAACGATGATTATATTTTAGAAGATAAAAATTTGGGGGGCATTTTAAACGATGCAATAAACAACATTAGTGAAATATCTACATCAAATACTAATGTACCTACCGGTTCGATTAAAAAAACTTAAATTTATTTTGGAGAATCCGGTAAGTAAACGGAAAACAAAAAATCTTTTAGAGGCCTTGTTAACTATTAAGCTAACATCTGTTGAAAGCGAGACAGTTTTCTCTCCCGCGGGTCAATATGTTACCAATATTAGAAACCGACTTTCAGATGAATCAATAAACGCATTGTCGCTTTAAAAACTCGTTTTAAAAGTATTAAATAAATATGTTAATAGATATATAGTTTTTTTATGTTTTATTTTATAATATTATTATTTTATGGAATTATTTATTTTTTTAAAGTACTGTACCTTTTATACAGTGAGCGCCATAAATGCGTCAACACCCACTATAATTTTAAATTTTCTATTATGTTCTTAAGTATAAAAAAAGTTCCCTTATCATGAATTGTTGTTTTTAACATTTTATAAGTAATAAATAAACGTTTTTATTTTTGGAAATTTATTACACTATTCTCATTTACTTTTCTCGCTATCCTAAGAAAATGAATTATTTCAGTTGTGTTTACTCACTTTTGGCGCTCACTGTATGTTTCTATTGTTATTTTGCTTTATGTTTTTGATCTCATTTATATGAATTTAAAATAAAAGATACATACTTAACAAAGTGAATATATGATTTTATGTTCTAGGCGGGAATTCTCGGGATCCCGGGAAATTTCAAAACCAATCCCGGTTTCCCGGGAAATGAATAAGTCCGGGAAATGAAAAACACTAATTACTACCCTTCAGTCAGGATTACGGCCTAGCTTCTCACGCCACTCATGTTGTATGCCTTAATTTTATACTTGAGTGGCGGGACCTACAGTTTAACGTCGACTCCGAACGACAGATTTTGAGAAACTTTTTCATGGCATGTTTATTTACTCTCAGAGTTTTTGCCAGAAATCTGCTGAGAGTAATTCGCCGAAGAAATATATTTTTTTTTCAGATTTCGTTTTGATGTCTGGCCTGGGGCTCGAACCCGGGCTTTAACGTCTAATAAGCGAACACACTACCTACTAGACTACGGCGACTACTTTGTATTACGAACACTGCCAATTTATTGTGCATCCTCTTGTCAATTACAGCCTTAGTATGTCAAGGCACTAGACTGTCTCTTGATGAAGCCAAAGAAATGGAGTGCATCCAGTGAAAGCCTCATCAGCTCGCCATGTCCTGGTACCAATATCAAAGCATTGTAAAACTCGGATAACCGACTCACTTCTGTCTTTAAATCGCTTGACCATTCATCCCACAATAATGATTATTGCAGACCACTAACATTTTGGTAGGCATGACGAAAGGCTTGGTATATCAGTAAATGACTTCGGGAGGTCTGAGAAAAAGAGGCTGCCCTTCACCTCATGTGTTAGCGCCATTTCTCTTTCTGACATCTTTGACCGAGCTCAGCTGCCATAGTAAAATTGTTTATGAAGTCTGTTTGGTTTCTCCTAAAATAATTCTGGATTCCTGGATAGAATTGATTGTGGTATCCCAATGAGCCTAGGTGCTGGTCTTAATCTGACTTTTGCCTTTAAATAGGGCCCGCCGCCTTACCTAACCTAACTCAACTAACACTCGGAAAATGGGCTGGGCGTGAAGTGCTAAGAGCGTTAACTGTATTTTCATCATTACTGCCATATATCCCCTTTCGGAAAGGATTTCCACAGTTTCTAGTATTGCATAGAATACTGTCAGGAGGGTTTTGATGTCTCTAAGCTGTTCCTGCTTTATGTCGGATATTAGATTATTCCATCTATGATGTATAGACCTGAAGTCTCTGTATTTTTCAATAAAACAAAACACAGCTCACTTGAGAAACGTATATCAATCTATGAAATCGTTAATATTTTAGTGCTGGAAAGATCGATTTTTTCAAGTTCAAATAAATGTTGTTTTTTAAAATTTTCAACTACAATCTCTCTTAATGAAATAAAACAATTGCGCATTTTATTTGCAATTATTTTATTTCAATTACATTTCGTTTTGTTTTGTTTTTTTTATTAAATCATCTTTAATTTCTAATTGTTTTGTATTGAATTAATTTCGCTTTTAAACAATTTGCTTGTCACACCCTCTACAGTCTGATACAATGATCACCATAAGGGGAAACATTTCATTGCATATATTGAATAACAACAATTACAGGGTGTGGCCAATTTAAACTCAATATGAAATATTAAAAGGTAACAATATTCATCGAGACAAAAACAAAGAAAACTTTTCCTAACGTTTCATCTCCAGTAACATACATACTCATACTGAAGACCTTTTGAAGCGGCTTTCATATTCAAATTTCTGAATATTATTGATGACTCCACTTGGCATCTATTTTTCTAATCGAAATCAAGCATTAGAATTAAACTGTAATTCTGATTAAAAGGCTAAAAATTCCGTCCCTATTACTAATGATCATGCAGATGATGATGAACTTTTGTTTCTCATTTCCAAATGGAATTTGTATGGACGGCAGATAACATTAACCGTGTAAATAATTATTGTGCTGAACAATATTTTGTTAAGCTACCTTATAAAGTCAAACAGACCGACGAATAGAGTTCTATATGGAGAAAAAGTTTTGTTGTATAGATCGTATGCATGGGCCACGTTAGATAAAATTTTTGTTTACGTTTTATTTGGTATTTCATTGGAATTTCATATGGAGTCAGTGGCTTTTGTTTTATTTTTTGTTATTGTTTTTTCCATTGCTGTTGTTGTAGTTGTTATACTGCTAGTGCCTCTCTAAAGAGATGCTGATGTTGCTTTAATACTCTATCAACGCGCTTTCCTCTATTCATTCATTTATTCCAAAGCAAAGCAAAGATCGAAAGCAACACACACTACAGTACTCAAGACTATTCATAAAAAAGGCAACAAAAAGCACAGAAAATGAGTAAAAAATTAAATGCGATCGTAAACAAATGCTTTTGGGTGACTCATATGTATACGGGTAGACTCAACTGAAAGTGAGTGATTATAAGGCGCTAAAGAGAGATAAAGAAGGGGAGGGGGGGAATATGATTAACATTAAAAAATAAAAGAAATACAACAAAGAAACTGTATAGGAAATACCAGGAGTGATTATTATGTTCGCATACAAAATTAATCATTTTTAGAGTTCTAGCAACAAAGCCTTGTGAATCAGTTTTATGCTTTAAGAGATTGTGCGTAATAAGGTGTAGTAAAAAGAAAACTGTCATTATTCCAATAGAAGATTTTAGTACCTGGCAATATAGGAGTAAGATTATGTCACACTAGATAGCATTACATACATACATAACATACAACCCTTCAGTCTGGATTACGGCTTAGCTTCTCACACCACTCATATTGTGTGCCTTAATTTTATACTTAAGTGGCGGGACCTAGAGTTTAATGTCGATTCCGAACGACAGATTTTTTGAGAAACTTTTCCATGGCAAGTTTATTTACTCCAGAGTTTTTGCGAGAAATCTGCTGAGAGGAAGTCGCCGAAGAAATTTTTTTGTTCATATTTCGTTTTTGATGTCTGGCCTGTGGCTCGAACCCGGGCTTTACGTCTAATAAGCGAACACACTACCTACTAGACTACGGCGGCACATAAAGGTTCTCTGATTGTTTTATGATTGTGTGACCCAGAGCACCGCAAAAATAGACACCCAAACAGGGGAAATAAGGTCTTCCTAGCCAGACCATAGCTAGTTTTGACAGCTAACACGGATCGTGGCTTGGAAGGAAAATTGTTGAATATGTCGACAAAGTAATGAAAATTCCAAGAGTGCACAAAACTAATGAAAGCATTCAGAACCATTTTAATAAGGCCGAATAGTAAGACAAATGTCACAGTGTTATAGTCAGTGAGAGCTGTAACTAAGCCAGGTTCAATTGATATGTTAGGCGGGAGCAAATATACAGTTTGAAGCAAAGTCATCTGAAACAACGACCTGTCTCAGCATTTAAGTGCTTAGTTGTTAGGATTTCATACATCAAGATTATAGCCCTGATCCATCCCTAACCATCTAATTGCACTTGTACTGGTCCTACTGGACCAAGTGATGAGAGATTCAATCTATACATTGCTTTCTAAATCGAAATTTCAGCAATCTATACGGCCGACTGTCAGCAGTTTAAGCTTTTACGGAGTGTATGATAAAAATATTTGGTACTCTACTAATGGCCAATCAGTTCAAAAATCCTTGGATGTTGTTTACATGACATGGAAGATGCTGTACATCTCTAATACAGCTATAGACTGTATGGATACGATAAAGAACTTATTAGGGCGGACCTATATTGCGGTGGCCGGGGTCTAGTAGGTAGTTTGGTGGCTTATTAGACGTGAGGTCTCGGTTCTCACCCCAGTTTAACATATCTTCAACAAAACGACATACGGAAAAAAATATCTTTTCGGTGACTTCTTCTCAGTAAATGTCTGGCTAAAACTTTAAGAATAAACAATGAAAAGTTTCCCAAAAATCGGTCGTTCGAAGTCGATTTTTAAACTGTAGGCACCGAAACTCATATATAAAATTAACGCACACAGCTTAAGTGGTGTGTTAGGCTATGTATGTAAATTGCTGTCAGCTGTTAAGGAGTCTAGGATGGAAAAATATGGCACTCTACTAAAAGCCTTACATGACGTGGAAGACGCTGTAAATTTCCTAATGAGATGTAGCTCTGGACTGGGTAGATGGGCCACAGAAGCTATCAGGGCTAAAATAAGACGGATTAAAATTAATGACAGAGTCAGAGAGCATTTAATGGTTGGAATGATTATGATTCACTGTTTGATAGGTACATATGTATGCGAGCAGAGTAGCTCTTAGGTGTTGCGTGTGCTGGGATGGGAACTTTCACTTTATTTGTTAGTGTGCATCTTTGTATACAGGCAGGCTTTTATTATTTGTCTCACACTTTCTCGATTATTCAACAAAGCTGTCTTTACTTAATATTCGATCGATCACTAGTTTCATAAACTTATCAGCGTAGTTTGATTGATGATGATTGATGGTGATTGATTGTAAGCCAGTCATCCTTATGGCTTTACATCCTGCTGATTGTTGCTGATGATGTGCCTCCATGTGTTTCACTCTATCCTAATGGCTTAAATGGGAACAAATGGAAATAGTTTTAATGGAAATATTAGATGATTGTCCATCTCTTTATTTAATTAATAATTTCAAAATAAAAGCAAAACTGTTTTATAAGCAAAACCAAACAACAACAGAAATAGAAAAAGACTAACGATTATTAATATTGCATTAGAATTTCATATCAAAATTTAATCAAACTTTAACAATATCATGTGGTACTGTGCTGTTGCTGTTGCTGTTTCTGTGTGGTCATCGCTATGAGCAACCACAATTTTGCAGCCATTGGCTGGATTATGATGAAAAACACCAGTGAAGCTAAAGCTTAACGTTGTTGCCTCTTGGGGAAACCAATTCAATTACAAAAGCATCAACAGCCATGCATTAAATTTCACTTAAAATGATGAACAGTTTGCCATGAGGCCATTTATAAAAAATAATTTTTCTTTGCTGTTAACGCAACACACGCTGCACATGCAATTTTGCAGTTGCAGCAACTAACAGTGCAGCACAGTGCTGCGCAGTGTAGAGCGGTGCCTAAAGGTAATTGTTTTTGTTTAATGCAGCTATTTTTGGAAAACAACAACAAATTTAAATCTCTTACAACTACATGCACAAAAATATTTCTACAAAATTACACAAGCATGCCACGGAGTATATCCTTACAATGATAACATATTGCATATGCAATTGCCTATGAGTGTGTGTGTGTGTGTGGATGGATGCTTTTTGTGCAGAATCACAGAAGTGGAACAATTTATGCGAAATGTTGAAAATATTAAATAAATGCCTCTTGTAGCCGCTATTTTGCTGTTGCTAAAAGTAAGAGGCCAATTTTGGCCAGAAACAAATGAAAAATCTTAAAAAACAAACCGTATATGCATCACTGAAATAAAAAAACAAACCAAAAAAAAAAACATTTAAAATAGCACAGGAACAATGGAAAATTTGTTTTCCTTTTTTCTACATTTCCTTCATCTCCCCACATACATACATTAAATAGCAGTGGGTTAAACGGGGGGCGTGAGCAGTAGAAACAGGCGTCAAAGGCATAACTTCACTTCTTCTATTGTTCTTCATGTTATTATGTGGATGTACATGTATGTGTGTGCTTGATTTTGATCTTAGTATCAGTAGCAGTAGTAGTAGTAGCAGTAGTATTGGAAGTGTTAGTGTAAGTGTTGTGTTGTGCCTAAGAGTGTAGGTGTGAGTGTGACTGTGACTGTAAGTGTATAAATATGTGCATTCAACTGAATATAATAAAATATAAACACTCACACATACATATTTCTACACGTTTACAGTCGTAGTGGTATAACGTCACACTTAAATGTCACAGCTTAAACTCCTTTTACATACCAACACAACTATACCAACAACAACAACAACAACTATGTATGTCAGCAACAATAGTGACAACATGAACTATAAGTACAGCAAAAGCAAAACAATATAAACAGCAAGCAAGAGTCTGTAGAAAGTGCAGTGTGGTGTAAAAGTTTACTTACGTTGTATAGTTTTGTTTGCTTAATAAGGTTAAAAACACGAAAACTCACTATTTCTTGTGGATTTCCTGTTGGCGTTGTCATCGCCGTCATATTTCTTTGATGCGTTGCCCAGGTGAATGGTGATGATGAGGAGGTCGATGATTAGCCACTTTTTTGGCCTGAATTCGAGGGTCTGTAGACTAATGATATGTAATTTTAACAGGATTCCGCTACGTGCCATACAACTCATAGCATATTCTGCACAAGCGATTTAAGTGAATGATGATCGACGTGGAGATGCTGTGAACGGGCCAGCGATATGATTGACCATGTCATTCGTCAATCAGCCTAATTAATGCGTCACAGTTGGGGAAAATGGAATATTTTGGAGGCGTTCCATTCAGAGAAGTCATTTGAACGATGATGTCAACTTGACCTAGATTGGTTTTCAAATTCCTTAACTTTAGGGAATTATTCACGTGAACGCAGTGTTTGATGTGGACCCTGAAATAAAGTTTAACGGTTTCCAATTACTTGATCTTGTTCGGCAATGGACGTTGCCGTTTTTACGTACGTATTCTTTGGCTGTTAAACGATTCATACTTATAAATGCAAATGGTTCAATAAATAAATGACACTTCACATGGAAGATGGTTAAGAGGTGACAACTTTCACTTACCTCCACTTCTGTATTTGATTTGGCAGCCATGGTTATTCACTCACGCTTTATTATAAGTTCCACTTCCACTTCATCTTGTCTCTTTTTTATAAATTTTTTCATTTGAACGAAAACTTTTTTTCACTACTGTACATGTGGCTGCATTAATAGAGCCAGGAGTACATATGTATATGTGGCAACGCTTTGCTAGTCAAAATATGTGTAGTTCAGGTCATGTATATATGTGTGTGTGTAAGTAAGCGTGTTAGAGGCACAATAGAAAAAGTGTTGATGATGTTGCTTGCCAATGTTGTAAAATGTTGCAATAGATCCTTTCTTGTGTGTGTTGTGTGAAAATCTGTATTAGTGTGTGTACCTTCTTCTTATTTTTATTATAAAATGTTATTTTAGTGGCTTTTTAAAATAAGTATTTGTGAGTGTGTGTGTGTGGTATAATAACGACAAAAAAAAACATGGCAGAACAATTTAAAGTTATACATGAGTATGAACCTAAGCTCATAGCCATACGTACGTATGTGTGGCATGTATGTTTGTATATACACACTAGCAAACAAACAAATAAATGTAGACTTTTAACGTTTTCTGTTGTTGTTGTTTTTTCATGTTAAGGAATGAAAAAAATCTTTGAAAAAATACAAAACGAAACGAAACGAAATTCTTTAAGAATTTACAAGAAGTTTGTATAGAAACGTTTTTTTGCAACTGTATGGCATGACTGGCTTTGCATGTATAGAGCAGGGTAAACTATAAAGTAAATTATGTTCCACTAACATACACATACAGATGTACATATGTACATATACATGCATATGTATTTACACAAATAATAACATGTGTAAGTAGACTTTTACAGTTGTTCTCTGAAAAAGAAAGAAAAAAATACGAGGAAAGAAAGCAAAACTTGTATAAAAGAAATCATGACATACTTATGCAGCTTTATGAAGATGTATTTTGCTTCTTCTTCATCTTTTTTTTTCTCGGCTTTATTTACCACTACTGGTGGCTGCCACTGCCACTCTGTATGGAGGCGGTGCATAAACAACTATTACAGCTGGTAGCTGGTAGCAGTGGAGAACAACTCTTAAAGCTTATTACTCTCTAGCTTAAGTATCTTAAATAAGCTAATGCTGTTGCCATTACTACAACTATAACTATCACAACTACTACTACTACTGCTATTGATGTTACTACAGCAACAACTATTACGTTAAGTAGACATTGTAACAACCACAAATACAAGCGAAAAAAAAAATAAAAGTAGAGAGTATATCTTCAGCATGTTTATTTGGTGAGTTTTATTGCCGGTACACTGTATAGAGCAGAAAAAAATATTATGAAAAGCACAAAATCCTAAAATATGTAAACATACACACACATACAGACATACATATAAACTTATACTCATATTCGTACTCATTTGGAAACGTGCAAAATGAACAACAAACTCTTAAAAACAGAGGCATAAAGTCAGTCACTGAGTTAGTCAAACAGTTAGACAAAGAAGCTGAAAAAACGAGGACTTACAATCCTTTCGCTCTCTCTCTCTCTCTCTCTCTTACTTTAAAAAGAAAAGTAAGAAAACTTTACAAGTTTTTTTTTGGGATTTTGCTGGCTACAGCACCTAAAATTATGCCACACTTATGATGGAAAATAAGTGTGTGAATGTATGTGAGTTTAATTTTGAATTTTTATGAGTCCGTGTGTTACTATTTTATGAGTTCATTTGGCATTTATTTAACCTCATATACAATGTGGTTGGCTGGCTAACTAACTGACTAACAGACTGACTGACTGACTTGTGTTTTCATCTGCAACAATTTTAAAAATTAAAAGTGAAAAAGAAAGGAAATTGAAATAAAATGTTGGTCTTACCAGGCCAGACATCAAAGCAAACAAAGTGGTTCTAATACCAGTCAAGAGCTTGTTATTAATGCTGCATTAAACATTTTAATGCAGAAACTTAAATTGTAAAAAGCTAAATGCGGTGTAACGAAGCAGTTTAAAACTCCCTTTCTTGTGAACAACAGTTGTAGTCAGGCCAGTGCCACAGCGTGGTGCTTGATAAAGAAATTCTAAGGCGTGCTAAGTGATTGTTCCTATTTTACGGCTCAGTAGAGCGTATCTTGCATTCGTATTTGCACCTCCATCCTTCTGAAGTGCAATTCATCCTACAATTAAAGGCGGCTGACCATTGGTAACGTTGTAGATTTGCTGATTGAGTGGCAACACGCTTTAAAAAATTTTCTTCAGCGCTGCAGCTTCTTTCTCACTCCATGATTTCATTAACAGGAAAAAGTTGTCGCATTTTGTCGCATAGTTCTCGGACAACATAGAGGAGGTTGAGAAGAGGGCATGCGGAATGGAGATGTTGTTAAAAAGAAACATTACTGTCAATATAAGGCACTTTCCCCATATGACTTATATACTTAATTCGTATTACAACCCTCTAGTCAGGATTACAACCGAGCACACCACTCACTCACTTCTTTAGCCCATTTTTCACTCGGTGATTACATTAACAAGTAAAAGTTGTTGCATTTGGTTCGCAGAGAACCTAGGAGAGGGTGTGCAGAGGAATTGCGTAATTGGAGATGTTGCTGAAAAGAACCGTTACTTACTTATCTAATTCGTCTTTAGTCAGGATTACAACCTAGCTTTTCACATCACTCGCACACTGGCGGGAATGTCGACTCTGAACGCTATTTTATTTCAGATTTTTTGCCAGAAGACTGCTGAGAGAAAGTCGCCAAAAGCATTGTTTTTAAATTCGTTGTATGGGACATCTAAGCAAGGACATGAACGGGCTCTCGTCAAATAAGCCAACACACTAACTACCAGACTACGGCGACTTTGTAGCCTTATAATTTTCAAAATTAAGAGCTCTCATTTGCCCTCTTCACCGAGAGACGATAACATCAACAACGTTATTATGGAATGACAGGGCCGGCTCGCACACCCCTCATATTGTATGTGTTTGTTTTATTCATGAGTGACTTTTCAGAGTTTTTGCAAGAAGACTGCTGCTAAGTAAAGGGTCCGCCAAATAATTTATTTTTTTTTGGAAATGCTTTAAAACAAAACTACTGAATATTTTCTCAAATTTATTTTTTTATTTGAAAGTACAATCCTTCCGGTTAATAATGAAAAATAATTTCATTCAAATGGCTGCCTCGGCTGGCCATGCAGTAGCCTACACGATCGGTCCAATTTTTAAGCACATTGTCGATTGTGTGCAGCTGTATTTCACCAATGGCTTCACGAATATTGTCCTTTAAAGCGTCAATTGTCTCTGGCTTATCGGCGTAACACTTATCTTTGACGGCACCCCACAAACAATAATCCAACGGTGTCAAATCGCAGGTCCGAGGTGGCCAAACGACATCAGCTCTGCGGCTGATAATGCGATCTTCAAAAAGGGGGCGCAAAACATCGAGTGTAGCTTCGGCTGTGTGGCACGTAGCGCCGTCCTGTTGAAACCAAATGTTGCCAATATCCTCCTCTTCAATTTTTGTGAACAAAAATTCGTTCAACATGGCCCGATAACGATCGCCATTTACTGTAACGGCCACTCCTTGCTCATTTTCGAAGAAAAATGGCCCAATTATGCCTCTGGACCAAAATCCGCACCAAACAGTGACTCGTTTTGGGTGCGTCGGCTTTTCAATGTATGCGTGCGGGTTTTCTGTACCCCAAATGCGACAATTTCGCTTGTTTACATACCCGCCAAGATCAAAATGAGCTTCACCTGAAAAGATGATTTTTTTTGCCAAAATCTGCATCTTCTGTAGGCTACTCGTGTAGGCTACTGCGTGGCCAGCCGAGGCAGCCATTTAAATGAAATTATTTTCATTATTAGCCGGAAGGATTGTACTTTCAAATAAAAAAGAAATTTGAGAAAATAGTCAGTAGTTTTTTTCTTACAACATTTAAAAAAAAAAGTTATTTGGCGGACCCTTTAGTTGCCGAAAAAAATATTTATTTTCATATTTCGTTTTGCTCAAGATGTTTAAGCTGGGGATTGAACAGCGGGTTCGCGTCTAATAAGTCCACACATTAGCTACTAGATTGCGGCGACTTCTCCATACGAGACTGCGTATTCTTACTCTGCAATTGGTGTTGTGAAATGGATGGTAAAAGTTTCAACAAGATGGTGGCATGAGTCACATAACACAACTGATTTCGGTTGCACTGGTTACAAAGGATTTTTCTGTGGAACTGCATTCAAGACCGTATATACGCGGATAATTTTCTCACGTTAAAGTATTTAAAAACCAATATTCGCCTACGTTATATACGATGCAACCAATTCAGAGGCGATCAATTAAATGGTTTATTTAACTTGACTTTATTTTGAAAACGATAAATGGATAACCCTTTACTTAGTGTTTTCTTGTATGTATTTGACTTGTTAGTTTTGTAAAGTTTTTCTGAATCTTCGATTTCGAATTTTTATTCCATTTTATGGTATTTGCTTGCAAAATACATACATATGTATATTGAGTAAGTGAATGAATGAATGAATGAATGACTGTATAAGACTGAATGAATGAATGAGTAAGTGGGGTGTAACAAATATTTGTTTGTTCTGGCCATAAATTTGTATTATTATAACTGGAATATAATATTAGACTATGAATACACTTGGATACCACACACTGTTTATGTACATACGTCTATCTGTCTGTCTGTCTGTCTGTCTGTCTGTATGTATGAATGTAGGTACTATTTTGTATGCATATATTTACTTGTTTATTTATTCATAATTTTTTTTTTCGGTTTGGTTTTGTTTACATATACCCCCCCATACACTTATTTTTGCATACATGCAGAGTATATTGTGTTTATGTATTCATAAGTAATATTCTTTCCAGTGGTTTACTTACTGCCAGAGAGAGATGGGGAGGGGAAGCGAGTATCTTGAATGGTTTTTCTTAATATTGACACATTCTAGTGATTCATGGAGACATTGTGGAAAATGTTACGATTTTAAGTTCAATATTTGCGTAAAATATTCCCTTCTTTATTTATTTATTTATTTATTTATTTTTATCATATTTTTTCTACCAATTTTGTTCGATTTTTTTGTATTTTTTTTTTCGTAATGTTTGTATATGAAGCAGCAAGTTTTGATATGGTCCGACAGTTTATAAATTGAATATTAATGCGATTCGAAGGAAAAAAAGAAATCTTTATCTTTACCGATGATTGTGGATATTAATCTGGCATGGATTTTTGCATTTAAATATACTTGAACTTTTCCTTTCTCTTTTTTTTTTGCACATTTTCCGTTTCAACAGAAAACAATTTTTTATTTAAAGAAATTCAATTTGGAATTAAGTTTTTCAGTGTTTTCCCAGAAATGAATGAATTGAATGGATCATGCCATTATCTTAAACAACCTAAAATGAAATTTAAATTTATTCCATAAAATTTAATTCTGTTTGCAAGCAGGAATAGCCAAAATGTTATGGATAAACTTTCACTGCTTAAGAGATAATCGATAACTTTTTAAAATAGATGCACACGTTACTGATGGTTAATGATTTCAAAAATGGCTGTAATCAGGAAAATAATGGAAATATTATGGCTTTAAAAGATAATTGTATCAATTCATCAATTGTGCCACAGAGGGAGGCATGCACATGATAGAAAGCAGTAACTCTTACCATCACATTAATTATTTATGTGTGGACAGATATCAGAAATAGCAGACGAACTGACTGCATTACATGCATATATACATACCAGAGATCAGCAATGTGTATTCAAAAAGATGAGTAGAATCGAATAATACTCATAATTTCTGATACTTATAAGCATTCATACTTATTTTAATATCATGAAACCTCTGCTCATATACAAAGTTTGAAGTACTCATCATATTCATACTTAACAACACGTATGATGTTATTGATTTCGACTCTCCATAACTCAACATGTGCACGAATTACAAAATAACTATGATTTGCGTATGAACACTAAAATATTTACTAGAAGGTTGTGGGTTGGCTCTGCTTGCTGCTCTGTCTTTTCTGCTTATGTGTCTTTTTTATTTTGTTGTAAATGCCCAATAACAACTCAGACTGTAAATTTTGATAATGTTTGCCATTGTTCACAATTTGATGTAAACAACAACAATTGCTCTTCTTTGTTATTCCTTTGTTTACATCCTTTGCATAAACAATAACAATCACTAAGCAATTATACGACAGATCTTTGTAACGGAGATCTTCAAACCAGGATTACTCTCTTCAAACGCACTGACTGAACTTCACTAACTCCGTCACCTGCCTTGCCTTGACTTTTATACGGCAACATAAACAGTCTGATGAATATTCTTTTAGGCGAATATTCATGAATTCGCCTTCTCGAAATCTCTATAAATGTAAACATCGTTGTTTCATTATTGTTGTTTGTGGATTTTGTTTACATTTATTCTTGTCGTTATAGTTGTTGTATTTTTGTTTACTTGTTGACCATTTTTTATGCTGGCGGTTGTTGGTATATTTTTGTTTGCTTGTTTTATGCTGGTATTTGTTGTTATATTACGCAGTGCTATAATTTGTAAACAAGTTCATTGTTTTTGTTTTTGTAGTTTTTGTTTATAATTTTAATGTTAAACGATGTAAAGCAAAACACCAGTATCGAGATTCTTCCATTTTCGTAACAATAATTTCCAAGTCTCCCACAAGATCTTTGGCATGAGCTAAAGAACCTCTCCGTATACTAAACCCTTCACTATTGCTCGGGATTACATGATAATAAGTGACGTGTTTCCAGAGAAAAGAAACTAAATGTAGCCTTTGGCCCTAAACCAAGGATTTCGATAATACAGATGTTATTTGCTTAGTCTCCCACAAGCCCTGTGGCATAAATTACAGAAAGGCGCTCTTCATTTCCTAAACCCCCTTCACTATTGTGCTGGATGACACGATGATGAGCGACCTGGTGTCAATTCTTTGCTTTCGTTTTCTCTTTAAGCGTTTAAAAAAGTAACGGTTTTTCCTCCTTAAATGCTATTTATTATTACGAAGGGTGTTGTTGTTATAAAATATTTAAAACACATACTCATATATACATACTTACAAGCATATGCTTAATAATCAATTTCATTATGGTGTGCTTGCTAATGCAATGAAAGGTATGTGAGGCAAACAACCCTCCTCCTGTATGAATAGGAGGGTATAGTCTAGACAGCGTAGAACTGGAAGAAATCAACGCCAAGAGGCAGATGTGCATTATGAATTAACAGGAACATTTTCCTTTGGTGTGGCGTTAATAAAATACAAACAAAAATATGAACAAACACAAGAAGAGAACAAAAAAAAAAAAATGCTTTTCGCTGTGTTACCCTTCAAAAACCATTTAGGAAGGATATGCATACAGACATACGTACATATGTATGTACATGTACTAGCACATAATTGATATCCTTTATTTCACTCAAATTCATTTAGTCGGTTTGATTGTACTCCGGTGTGTATGTTTGTGTTACGTTTTAGTATGCAGCACTGAGGGGTGCTTTTCATTTCATTTTGAGCATCAGTGGTTGGTTGGTTGGCTGTTTCGTTGATTCTTTAATTTGATTTTTTCCTTTTTTTTTTCGTTCACCAACATCTCAGCAGCAACAACAATTGCAAACATAACGTCATCATTATAAAAGAATAAATAATAAAGGTGTGTACGTTTACTTTTAACGTTGGGTGTATGGTTTTTTCTTTCATATTTTTTGCCATTACTGGCTGAGTTCTCGGTTTGTTATTGTTACCGTGTTGCTGGTGGTGGTGGTGCTGCTGCTGCTGTGCTGTTATATTATTTAGAATCGTTACAATAATTACTTGCATCCGTAAGTTGCACGAATCGTAGTAGTAGATTGCCACCGAGCCACGTTTGTACGCTTGTACTGTAACTATAACGAACGTTTTCATTGTAATATTCATTGTGGGTAAGTGAGCGAGTGTGTGTGCCTGTGTGTGAATTTAGTTTTAAAAAATCCGTTGTGGAAATTGAATCAGAATGAAATGAATTCGAAAGGGAAACAGCAACACAGCCAAAGGAGGAAAGTAAGGAAAACTACTCTCACATATGAATTTCCGTTAAAATAAAAATTTTTTTTATTTGATTGTAAGTTTTATTGTAATTGTTGTTGTTATTTCTGCCTCTCTCTCCCATTCTCTTTATTTTTTATTTGATTTTTGGTTCCGGCTGTTATAACAGCTTCTTTATGATTGAAATCATTATTGTACTCGTAGTCGTACTCGTACTCGTAATCATAATCACAATCACAATCATAATGCTGATGATTGTCGATTTTATGTTGTATTCAATTCCGTTCTCTCCCTCTTTGATTGTTGATAAGAGTACCCAGCCGTTAGCATGGTTTGGTATGACATGCAACCTGAACATTAAGCAATTCGTCGTTTGCTGCTGCTGTATGACAAGTAGATTTTAACTTGATGCACGTTTCATTGTAATTCTTTTCATAAATTTTTTTCATACAACAAAAATCTTTTAAACACCTTTATATTGAATTTTAATTGTACAACGTTTTTATTTTTATTTGTTGTTGTTTTCTTATTTCCGAGATTTCCTCATGCTTTTTACTCTCGGTTTTGTTTGTTTTTAATTTAATTTCCGCTACTGTACCGGATATCAATTTACCAACATGAAATATTTGTTAAAACAGAAGACTACCGAGGAGAGAGAACATAAACTCAATATAAAAAAATTTTAGAAATTTTTTAAATCATTACAAACGATGTCTTAAGCTTCTTGAGATCATCTACATCCTCTCAAATATACCTATACCAATAGATTTTCCACATTTAAGTATAATTTTTAAATGGACAAGCTCGGAAGGGAGTAATGGAGACTCTCCATAATGAGTGACTCTGTGGACATTATAAAGTTTCCCTGAATGATTACAAAAACTACTGAGACGAGCTAAGTCAGACTTGTGAGGATAATTCTGTGCTAACTTGGAAGCCATCAGGAAAATTGATTGGCTAAGTAGGAATCTGGCAACTACATCCTGTGTGCCAGTAAAAAGCAAGAGACGTAGAGCTTCTGGATCAAATTTGTAAGAGAAAATCTGAAACTTCTTGTTGGAATCCACTTTTCATCAGGACAGAATTTGGAAACACGAGTGAAATATCTCTGGCTACTCTTGAAGGAAGTCGCCGTAGTCTAATATATAGAGCGTTGGTTTATTAGACAAGGACAGTAAAACTGACCTAAGCTGGATAATGAGCGTGCAGAAACGCACCCTAAGCACTCTAAGCAGTAAAGTCGTTGAGTACTTTTTACTGGCCACTCATGAGAGACGAAAATTCAATGAATTCCGCATAAGATGCAGAGCTCAAGAATAGGAGGATATGACTAATATTGGTTAAGTGCCGCCGTAGTCTAATAGGTAGAGTGTTCTTCGGCGCCTTCCTCTCAACATATTTTCGGCAAAACCCCTGAGCGTTTTTTTGAAGTCGCCGTGGTCTAGTAGGTAGTGTGTTGGCTTATTAGACGAAAGGCAAGAGTTCAAATCCCAGGTCAGAGATCAAAACGAAAATATTTCTTCGGCGACTTACTCTCAACAGATTTCTGGCAAAAACTCTGAGAGTAAAAATTGCCATGAAAAGCTTCTCAATAATCTGTCGTTCGGAGTCGACTTTAAACTGTAGGTTCCGCTACTCATGTATAAAACGTAACGCACACAACACGAGTAGTGTGAGAAGCTAGGATGTTCTACAATGGGTCAATTCGACCTCCGGGTACTGTACTTGTCACAGTTGACAAGTACACGTCCCCTGAGTGTAAAATAATTTGCCATGAAAAATTTCTCAAAAATCTGTCGTTCGGAGTTGACTTTAAACTATAGGTCCCGCTACTCATTTATAAAATTACGCACACAACACGAGTGGTGTGAGAAGCTAGATCGTAAACCTGACTGAAGGGTTGTAATGGCCAATTACGTTACTTACTCTTCAACGACTCAGGGTGCAGACAATTAAATGCACAATAGCCGAATTGAAAGTGTTTAAATTGCAGAATCCAAGTCGGCAAGGTCTAGTTGGTAGTGTGTTGACTTATTGGGCGAGAACCCATTCAAACCCCTGCTTGAACAAAATCTAAGCAAATATTTCTTCAGTAACTTCTTCTCAGCAGATTTCTGGTAAGAGCTTAGGGAGTAAATAAAACTATCATCAGAAGTTTCACAAAAATCTGTCGTTCGGAGTTGACCTTAAACTATAGGGCCCAACACTTATGTATAAAATTAACACCTACAACATGGTTGGTATGAGAAGCTAGGTTGTAATCCTGACTAAAGGGCCGCTAAGCCGCTAAAATCTATTTGGTAGTGTGTTGGTTTATTGAACTAGAACCCGTTGTTTAAACCCCTGCTCAGACATCTTGAACAAAACATAAGAAAATATTTTTTTTAACAGTCTTCTGGCCGAAATTCTGAGAAGAAGAATTGTGTCGCGCTCATCAAGATGATATTCCTTCTCAACTCTGCGTTTGAATCATGTAGCCATCGAAATGGTGTAGAGTAAGAGTGATATTGATAGGGTAGGCTTGCAGAGACTCTCCATAGCTCCATAAGGCTTTCCTCCACCCTGGCACTCACATTAAAGTGAATCAGCAATAGACCTTGGACGGGATTGTACACTTACAGCCACTGAAACAATAGCAGTTTACTTTGGCTATCTTTCTGGAAATTGAGGGGGACCTTCAATACTGTCAAACTACTAAACTGCTTTGAAGGAAGGAGAACTTGTCAGATAAGGTGCTATCCTCCCAATGTTAAAACAGCTCAGATATAGGGTTTTTACATTAAAAATTTTTTATTTGTACAGTAAAGAACATCTCTAAAATCGGGTCAAGGTTCCTTGGATAAAATATTTAAACAGAATTTTCAATTTCTTTATATTAAGGCAATACCTTTAAAGGCTGTTTCCTTGCCAAATCTAGTAGCTGTTGGCTTCCTTTTGATATCATTTTTTTGCATATAACAATTGAATTAAAATTATTTTTATTGTGCTCTTCGATTATGTGCAGCATTTAAGGGGGGTTTTCCACTTTGACGATGATTTAATATCTTTGAAATGAAATATTTTACGTTTAACACATGCTTAGCCATCAATCTGACATTATAGGGGAGGCATTTATGAGTTGTAGGAGTATAGGACTGTCATAATACAGGCAGGCATTGAAAACAAATTTATAGGCAAACGAACACATGTGATATTAGCTAGGCTATGGAACTGTTTGTGTTCCTCTAAATATCAGAATCATTTGTCAGTGGCAGAATATTCAATATGCAATGGAAAAACGCATTCATCTCCATATGCCCGGCAGAAAACGGCAACAAAAATACAGAGAGTCTATAAACGTGACTCCAAACTTGGCCACAGATTTGAAAAACCGCATCAATATACATAAACCTTAAAGGACAATATGGTGTTATTTTTATTGCATTTCTTTACGATTTCTTTTCTCTTTTTTTTTTTGTTGTTGTATTTTTTGATTTGCTTGCCCTTGTTTCTTTGTATAGCTGCTGCGGCGCATCATAAATTATTTTAATGAACTGTGGCCATAAAGTCTTTTATGATCATCAAGCAGTAGCACAACACATTAAATGTAAAATATTTAATTTTAATATTCAGGCTTCTATTAATTTTCATAAGGAGTCCCTTTTTAGAGAAAGTAAAAAAAAAGGAAAAAAGAATAAATCCTTGCCAATACGAAGGCATGGGGAAAAAAGGTGTCATAATAATAATAGAGCGAGGGTTGTGAGAGGGACACTTTGTGGTCTCTGCATATTGTTCTTGGCATATACAAAAGGGGCCAACATATAATCACACTACCTCTCTCTCTCTCTCTCTGGCAGCCATAAACACTAAAATCATCATTATTAAAGGACGATAAAATAGAAGAAAAGCCAGTTGTGAAGTATTTAATACGAGAGTATTGACTTCAATAGAATTTCTTTCGTTGTAACACAGTGGCATTGTTTATTTATTTCTTGGGTTTTCTGCCAGTCTTTTGTCAGTTTTTAATATAATTTATTATTATTGTTATTATTATTATTGTTGTATTGTTAGGAGAGCAGAAAAAAAAATTCAAAAAGAAATTCAAAATAAAATCTGTTTGCCTTTGTTATCGATAAGTTTTCTTTCTAAAAAAAAAATCGTTTTTTTTTCGCCTTTCTATGCAAAAACTGTTCCTTTTTGGGTGTATTTTCTGCAACAAAAAAAAATTGTTTGTTGCTGTTGCTATTGTTCGTTAAAGTATCGTTCCGTTGCCTATTCAAAATTCAAAACGCACATCCTTTCAAAAATACCCCAAAAATATTCACTTCCAATACAAGGAATACAAAAAAAAAAACGAAAGAAAAAAACATCCAAATCTGGCACAGAAAAAGTGTTTTGCGTACGTGTGGGTCTTAATATTGACTTCTTTCAGCCTTTTGCGTGTGGGAATGCATATGTGAATCTAACTTTTCTACGACGGTTGCAAAATAATTTTTAGAGAGAGAGAGAGAGGCGAGTAAAGAGGTTCTCTTATCTTATATTTGATTAATAATCGTAAACAGTTTCAAATGTTGCAGATAAACAATAAATTTTTATGACCTTGCATATCATCATAACATTTAATATTTTTCAGTGTTTATCAAAATTAAATATTTATCAATCGCATAGGGTGTGTAGTCATTTTTCACATTCTTCTCTAGGCCCGCCCTATTGATTGATTAATAAGAAGATTTTGTAAGAATGAGTTAGGCGTGCAGCTTGGGTTACTTTTCCCAGGCTATGCAAGTTTTTAATGACTTAAGCTTATGTTGTACTAAAAGACGTAGGCATGATTAGATGGACACCTCCCCTTGGTTCAAACAACTTTAGAAATGAAATAAAATATGAAAAAAGGAGAAGACATAAAAGCAAGGAATAGTTATCCAATAGAAAAGAAGAAATGAAAGAAGAGTAAAACAGTAGCAGAGTTATCTCCAGACAATAATAGAAATGAAATTTTCAATATCAAAACTCTCAATAGCAAAGGCATTAAAGCAACTGCGGTCAAAAATCTTTAGCGTTTGTGTATGCATGTTAGGGTGGAATATGATTCACAGACTCCAGAAGTCGCCATAGTCTAGTAGGTAGTGTGTTTAGACATGAGGCCACGGTTCAAACCCCAGGTCACACATCTCCAACCAAACGAAATACGAAAAAATATTTTTCCGGCGACTATCTCTCAGCAGATTTCTGACAAAAACTCTGACTAAACACAAACTGCCAGTTTCTCAAAAGGCTGGCATTCGAAGTCAACTTTAAGCTGTTGGTCCCGCCATCCATGTATCAAAATTAACACTCACAACGTAAGTGATGTGAGAAGCCAGGTCCTGTTCCATATACTAGCCCTTGCCCTCAAGGTAAATTGCCCCATCAAAGTACGTATGAAGATGCTAATCTATTACCTCCTAAGTTTCAGGAGCCATTCCCTTCTAGAACGATTCAATCAATCCCATATAAGCCTTCCCTGTTTTGCCATAAAGAGTTCACTCTCCATCTCATTATCTGATCGATAACTTGAAGAAGTATCTCACGGGAGGTCTAACCGTTCGCTTCATCGGGTTCGTACCGTTTACCACTCTTGTTCTTCTTATTTCATTTACAGTCGCATTCTCCTTCACATAGCAATGCATCTGCAAGCAATATTTTACCATTCTGATCATGTTCAGTAGCACAGTGATGACCTTACAGCAGGCTGAAGTTAATTTTAAGCGAGGATAATGGCTAGTTAGTGTCTTCAAAGCAGCTTGACTATCCACAAAGATAATCCTTCTCGCAATCCAATCCTGGACCAGTTTCGCTAACGAGGTGATAGGTTGGAATACTCTTCACTCATTAGAGCGCCTGAGGGCTGCTTAATGCCATACTCAGTGTAATGCCTCTACCCCAAAGCTGCTTTCACAAGTCGCGTCATCCGTAGTGCTGCTTTCTATCGAGAACTTCTAGAACAGCTCAAATTTAAAAAAAGTTTTGTGATCTAAGTAGCCCTAGAAATAACTTCCTCGTGGAACTGTATTGCATAGGTTGGTGATGAACTCAATGAGCAGGAGACCAACTCTTTCACAGAAAGCTGCTCTGGTTGGGCCTTACTAATCCACGCGTTGTTGATGTCATCTTCTTCAAAAATTTTCAAAATTAGAAGACCATGATATCGCCGTAGTCTACTAGGTACTGAGTTGGCTTATTAAACGAGAGTTTGTGGTTTAAATCCCGGCTTAGACGTCTAGAACAATGAATATAAAAAGTTTCGGCGACTATCTCTCAGCAGTCTTCTGGCAAAAACTCTGTGAGTAAATAAAATTGCCATGAAAAGGTCTCTCAAAAATCTGTCGTTCTGAATCGACTTTAAACTTAAGGTCTCGTCACTTATGGATACAATTAACACACACAACATAGGTGGTGTGAGAAGCGAGGTTGTTATTCTGACTAAACGGTTGTAATGACCAATTAAGTAAGTTAAGTAAGAAGACGATGAAGAATATTTTTATGTCTTCGCGGGATTTGAAACTTAAGTTTAACCGCCATAATACGCCAACTTCTCTCATTTTTTTTTATTAATTTTTGTCATTATGGTACTAAATTCACTTACTTTATGATGAGATTTTCGTTTATTATTTTTGGTTAATATTACACATTAATTTTACGAGGGCTGTTAGCAAATTAGGGCAATGTGCATGGTATAAAACTGAACCCTTAATAATGAAACTTTCTTCAGATTGTATACATATGTACGATTTACCCAATCCTTTACACTAATCTGATAGAAGCTCAAAACTTGGTCTTTTTTCCGGTAAAATGCTGGCAAACCAGTTTAACTAATTTTTGCATATCCCTCGTACAAACCCTTTTTGTATTTAAACCTACTGAGATTAGTTGTTAGAAATGTTTTGTTATTGACTCCCTATATATGACAGTCGATGACGCGTTCTTGAGATGTGTTTTATTATGTCTAGACCATAAATTATTTATGACGGAGACCGGTTAAAGTGTTTCCGATAGGAAGGGTTTGCGTCTCTGCTTCAAAGTCTATAAACTTTTATGGCTTTTTGGAGGTGAAAAGAAATAATCATAATAATATTGTGATACTATGTAAGCATTTGAATAAACGTGTGAATCAAAAAATAAGTACAGCGATGTTTAAAATGATAGCAATGAAAGTAGGAAGATAGGCTTAATAGCTAAGCATGTTTATGAGACCTTTTTCTAAACTCAGATGGAAGTTATTTTTTTTAGATTTTCTTAGTATTTTAGTTCTTCCCTGACAACCGTGCTAAACTTGACAGCTCTGCTCTATTTTACGGAAATAGACCAAACCCACACGTACATATATGTACTTGTGGTGTTGATGAACACTTCAAATCCTGCTTGAATATCTATCCACTTTTGCTTTCAAAACATCGATGATGTGTTTATCGAAAATGTGTTACGGAAAGTGCCTATATTAGCCTTAAGTGATGGGTATGAGAGTGCCATCCCTCTTTAGGCATCAGCTTGAGTTAATAAAAATTAAAATCGAAAAGCAACAAAAAGACACAAGTTTTGTTTGAGTGGAGTGGAGTGTTTTGGGTTGTTGGGCTTTCCTGTTGTGTCTGAAATAATTTCCGGTGATCCTTTATTTTTTTCTCTCTCTCTTCGGTAAGACTCTTAGGCTTGCTTTTATGCACCCAAAACATGTGTCTGCTGTTTGGTATGTGGTAAGTGTGTGTGTGTGTGTGAATGTTATTTTTCTTTATCATTTCTGAAGTATTCAAATTCGTTTTAATAGCCATTTTTGGGGTACCTTTCACTTTGGCTAGGCTCTTCATTATGATTGTTAATGTTAAGCATGCAAAAGGACATTGTATGGCCTTTTATTCTACTTCTTCAGTTCTTTTTTTTTTCTATGAAAACTTCACCTCCCTCCCTTGTTAAATGCATGAGTATTGTAACCTGGTCATTGAAGTGAATCTTGTTAAAAAGGGACCTTTATTTTTGTCCTCTTTTGATGGTCATAACCAACAACAACAATAAAAAGAAATAAAAGGTTATCGAGTCTAAGAAAATAGTCATACGTTCGCACAACTTTAGCGTTGGCGTGGCGTGTGTCGTTACGATGAGTGTCTCTATTCATGTTTATAAAATTGTTGTTATTATTGTTGTTGTTGTTTTATCTTCCCTACATGCAGTTTTATATCCTTTTTTCTCTTTTTTTTTTTCTTTTTGCCTTATGTATACTATTCTGTGTGTTTAGCTCGTGTTCAAGCGCCTTTCAGATGTCAGTTGGTTTGATAAATGAAATTGAAAATTTGCTCAGCACATACTTATATACGATGGCGTATAGTGGTGTATGGTGGTGTATGCCGGCGTATGCCTTTCGGTTCTTAAATAAGCACCAGCAACTCTTCCAATAGGTGTTGATAATATTCTTACTCCAGTAGCAGTGGCGCTCTATCAACTGTAACGGCATAAGGTTATCAAATAGTTTTTCTTGCCCACACACCTACACACACACACACATTTACTTTGTTTTGCTACCCTACTTTCCGGCCCAAAAGCGAAAAAAAAGAAAAACGGCCAACTGCAAACACACATACACACTCACTTACAACAAAAAACGGAAAAATTTAACTGTTTAGTGTCGATACGGATATGGTTGGTTGGTTGAATGTGTTGTTACGTTGGTTTCTTTAAAAATTATGTCCCAAAAGCGTAATAATGACTCGTGTTGGTGGTGTGCCCATATCAAGCAAATTGAACAGCAGCTGACTTTATAAATTTCAAGTTAATTTTTTCATATGCATTTGCATTTGCAATAACAACAACAAAAATATGTTGTTATTTAAATTTTTTCTTGACAATAAGTTTTACAATTCCAATGTGGTGCTCAATGCTAATCAGTAGAGTATACGTTACGTCTTTATCTTTTAAAACCGTTTAAAATAAGAGCTCGTAGATTGCAAATAAAATCAAAATTAATTTGTCTTTAGTTTGAATTAAAATTCTTTATTATTCGCACAATTCTGTGTGCAACTGCTTACAACTTGATGTAAACAACAACAATTGCTTTGTTTATTGGCTTCACAAATTCACTCGCCTGCTTTGAATTGCCTTTTATATGCCAGAGAGTAAACAGTCTGATGGATGTTCTTAAAGTCGATTGAAATGTAAACATCGTTGTTTCATTATTGTTGTTTGCGTATTTTGTTTACATTTATTCTTGTAGTATTTGTTGTTGTATTTGTTTACCAATTTTTATTCTGGTGTTTGTTGTTGTATTTTTGTTTATAATATTGCGTTTTCCTAAATAGTTACCTCAGAGCCAATTTAAAGGGATTTTGATTAATTTTACAGACATCCATTTGATGCCACCACTTATCTGTTTATGTCCTAAAAAAAAATCTTACCCTCTTACCATAAATTGACATGCACTTGACATTACTTGTTGTAAAGCAAAATCGTAATAATAATTCATTCTTCAAATTGAGTTCATTTGCACAGTATTTTTGTGTAGTAAAGAAACGTGATATACCCATACTATAAATAATCAGAAGGAAACGAACCAAGTATGAGTCACAGTTTCCTTCTGTTGAAGGTAAATTATGGAGCAATTTAAAGTAATAAAAAATCCATAAAAAACCCAGAAATTGCAAGTTAATGGAGAAAGCAAACAAGAATTGTAAAAAAGGGAAATAAGAAATAAAATGTTTATTTTTTTTATATATGTATGTGTTCTTAAGTTTTATTGCACGATATGCATGTACATGTGAAGATGATGGTAATGTACCAAATTGGTTTGAAATTCTTTTTTGAAATTTTTCAATTTACAATTCCATTAAAGAAATTTGTTGCGTTTTTCTCTCGTAAATTTAAAACTAAATATTAAAGATATGTTCAATTTGATTTAAATAAAAACTTATTTGAAAGGAAAGAGTTGAAGGACAGGGATATCCACTTTCACCTTCTGTGTTCATTACATACATAATGTACATAAGTACATAAGCTTAACGTAGGGCCTAAATGGCCGTTTTGAAGGTCTTGGCAATGCTGATGACATCTTCCTTTTGTCACATAATCACTAAGCGGTGTATCTCCATGTGGATATTGTTACGAAAAAAGAAAAATTTTGATACTGGTGTTTTGCTTTTACATCGTTTAACATTAAAATTATAAACAAAAGCTACAAAAACAACAACAATGAACTTGCTTACATGATAAACAAGTAAACAAAAATATACCAACAAACACCAGTATAATAAAAATATGTCAAACAAGTAAACAAAAATGCAACAATAAATACGACAAGAATAAATGAAAGCAGAATACACAAACAACAATGTTTATAGGGATCGCGAGAAGGCGAAGCTACGAACATTCGCCTTCAAGAACATTCATCAGACTGTTTACATTGCCATATAAAAGGCAAGGCAAAGCAGGCAAGAAGTTAGTAAAAGTTCAGTCAGTCTTGTGTGAAGACGCGCAGTGTTTGAACAGAATAGTCGTGGTTTGAAGATTACCGTTACAAAGATATGTCGAACAATTGTTATTGTTTACGCAAAGCGGGTAAACAAAGGAAAATAAACAAAGTAATTGTTGTTGTTTACATCAAGTTGTGAACAGTGGCACACAGAATTGTGCGAATAATAAAGAATTTTAATTAAAAGTAAACACAAATCTATTTTGATTTTATTTGCAATCTGCGAGCTTATATTTTAAACGTTGATAACGTAACAATATATGTATTAGCGAACATGCGATTGAACAACATGAAGGTTACTTCTGTTATTACAGAAGTATTATTACGAAAGTGTTTAGATTAGCATTCGATGTCAACCCCTTATTATGCCTAATAGCATGCAACACGTGTATTAAACTGACATTTTCATGCATTCCTTAATATTTTGCCTTCAACTTAATTTTGGATCAAAAACAATTTCTAAATCCTTGAGCTAGGAAAGCAACTGCAGAGTTATGTTATAAGATTTCATAGCTTAAACAATATACACACGCATAAACTTCAAATAGGAAATATTTTTGCCACGAAAACAAAACTTAAAGTTACTGAAGCAAATTGTTGTTCGAAGTTTAATTTTTTTTTGCATTTTTTTTATTGATTTTCAAATTATTTTCTATTCAAGAACAACAACAACAACAATAAGAACAACAAGCGAATAAAACAACACTTAAAAAATTTCAAAATCATTTTCATAGTTTTTGTTTCAAGGTGAGAACGAGAGCGTAAAAGCAAAATCAGATTTGTGGCACAATAACGTTGGGTATTAAATCTCTCAAAGAAATGCAAAATATGGAATAATTTAATTTCTTTTCTCTCTCTCTCTCACTCTCGTTCTCTCTTTCTGTACTTTCTCTTGCTGATAAAATTTATAGTTTTGTAATACACAAATACAAAAACCTACACCAACACTAACACACCAGCAGCTACACACAAACAAATGCTTTGTTTGTAACCTAGATTCAACAGTTGCTTTGAAGAGTTCTAGAGAGAGAGCGGGAGAGAAACAAAAAAGAATTTCAAGGTATTTTTCTACACTTAAAAACAACACAAACTGAAATAATTCTGTCACGATTTATGCCTTTTTTCCCTCTTTCATAGACTTACCGTAACAAACATAAATGCATGTGTATGTGTGTATGCGTATGTGTGTGTCAGAAATATAAGTGTATTTGTAAGGATGAATAAACAAATTCAAACATACATATGCATGTACACAAATCCGAATGTAAAAGAGAAAAAACTGAAAAATCTATTAAATTTCTGTTGATTTAAGATGGTTCAAGGTTGTTGTTATAATCATGTTTACCACCCTCTCCCCTCTACACCAATAAGTCAGTACTAATAAAGGGGGATTTTTTTGTCTTCGTTAGGTTATGTTTGAACGGGAAAGAGAACATACATGCATAATTGGTCGTTGCAATCTCTTAGTCAGGATTACAACTTAGACTCTCACACCACTTTTGTTGTGTGTGTCAAATTTTAAACATGCGTGCTGGGTCCTTTAGTTTAAAATCGACTCCGAATGATAGATTTTTGGAGAAACTTTTCATGACAATTTTGTTTTGCTCTGCGAGTTTTTGCCAGAGATCTGCTGTGAGGAAGTCACCCAAGAAGTATTTTTTCATATTTCGGTTCGTTGGACCTGGGATTTGAACCCGGGCCTCGAGTGTAATAAGCCAACACAATACCTACGAGACTACGGCGAAGAGAAAGATTGTTAAAAGCGAATAAAGAGCAAAAACGAAATTCTTTCGAAAACCTGCTAATGCTACAGACCTAACTCTCACTGTCAGGGCTTCTTACCAAGGTATTTGAAAAGTTCTCTGGCCTAGAACGTTGAGTACTCGCCACTGCATGACGTGGTAAATTTACAGCATATGCTCGTCAGTCTCCAGATCTCTAACATGAAAGCAAACCCGTCTCTAGGGTAGTTCTGTTTCATATACTAGACCTTGGCATTAAGGCGCAATGTACTATCAAAAAAGGCATGAAAGCCCAGTAAAACCTTTCCACAGTTCCACAATCCATATCGTTCGGGAGCACTCAAACTTGGCTCATAGAATCCAGAAGATTCTGCAGTTTCTCCTTCATTAAAATCTCCTCTCTGTCTCATCATTTCATCGTTTAATCAGAAAAAGCGTCGCAGAGTAGGTTTGACCACATTCTCCAAAAGGTTAACGCCATTCACCTCACCTTCTGTTGGCTGTTCACCATGCCACACATCCCAAGGTTCTAAAAACCAACACAGTACTACACCATTCGTGTTCAGAAGCTTTGTGAGGACTCTTCTGCAGACTGAAATCACATTCGAACTAACATAATGCTCAGTCTGTGCCTTCTCAAACTAACTAGGCTGCTTTGCTAATCGCAAATAGTTCAATCTGGAATACACTGCATTTATTACGGAGCCTAGGGGACATTTTAATGCCATCTGAGAATTAGGCTTCCATCAATATCTGCACCAGTTTAAGCTGGTGGATAATCTTATTCCATAGACATGCATATCATGTCGTTGAAAGTGTAATTATCCACGATTTGGCTTCACTAGATTTAGACATGGCTATGCGTGAAGCTTTTTGTATACAGGCACAATTCAGCCACGATGCCAGCCCAAAAGACAGGTTTACCGCTGCCATTGCAAAAATAATGGCCAAAGTGCTGGTTAAAGTATAACAAAAGTAAACTCACGGATTGATACCCTAGGTCATAGGCGCGGGCAACATTTACGTGGAATAATCTTTACACAGTAAACGACAGGCATTCATTTATTAAACCAACTTCGATCACTTTTGCAAATTCTTTGTGACTTTTTTAAAATTTTGAAAACCCAAACCCCCATAACCTATCTTTCTAGTTTCAAAAGAGTACACGGCATAAGTGTGGACTCGAACCAGAATATTATCCGGAAAAAAGTACAAAATTTAAAAACTTCTTCTAAAGTTTGATGTTCATTCTACATGTGACGAGTCCATCTGCTGTGGTCTTTCGCGGAACATCTCTAAAGTGATATGACACCATAGAGTTATGTATAAACATACATATGTACGCCACTCTAACATTATAATACTATTTTAATTGTAACTTACTAACTTACTTTATTCTTATTCATCATTTCTACTTTAAATTCCATTTTATCAAATATTTCCTTATATATCATTTATTATGTAATATTCTTTACTTTTAATATTATCAACTATTTTCCTAATTACTAATTATCTCTTTTTACTCTTTACTTATAAATTATCAAATATTCTTCTTATTGTTAATCCCGTTAAATCTCATGATTTTTGTCAAGTTTAAATAATCCCGTTAAGTATGTATAAATAAGCTCTTGTTTTTAAAAAATTGATTAATTAATAAAGAAGTTGTTGAAGTAACAACATTGAATAAAAATATTAAAAAAGGACATTCTTTTACTATAGGGTGTGGATACTGTATTGCTATTCCATCTCATTAAGAGACTTACAGAAGTCTACGCCATGCTCGTGCTCATCATGAGGGAACTTAGAACTTTTACATTCGCCTGAATATGTTAAAGTTTCTTTTACCAACGTTTAAAAAAAATCACCCTTTCTTAACATATATTGTATGTGAATGTATATGAGTTTTTAATATTACTTATGAATATGTTTGTGTATATAAGTGTGTGCTTGTGTTAGTATTCTTTAACACAGTGACAAATTGTTTTCCTATAACCTTAGGTTATGTTGATATTTATGTGTGTGTTTTTTTTCTTTCTTTACAGTTATTTTGCTTATCAAAAGAGACAAAAATCACAAAAGTACCTGAAGAGTGTTAAGAGGCAGAAGAACAACAACAACAACAAAAAACAGAAACAAAACATAAAAATTATAAGGGACTGACAACGTAAAGCGCTTTAAACATCCAAAAAGGTAAGAAAGTTATGACTAAATGAATGAAGGATAGACTGAATGGATGAATAAAGGAATGAATGAATGAACGTTGATGATAAATCTTCATATGTTTTTTACATTGTTTACTGCCCGAAGTCATGGCAAAGGATACTGAAAAACATTTTTATCTTGTTTTTATTAAAAACCGAAATGAAAATGTTTAAAGAAATATTTCATAAACAATATATAGAGAGGCAAGGCGTAAGACAAAGAGAGAGAGTGAAAGGTAGAGAGTGAGTGAGAGAAAGATTTTATTATTAATTTTTATCATTTTTTTAGCTTTTCTTATTCGCATATTTTTTTAAAAAACGTTTACATTATGTTTTTTAAATATCTTTCCTTTCTTTTTATGTTTTCATTTTAATTTTTATTTTTATGTTTTTGCTGTTGTTGATGTTGTTGTTTTAATTGCATTCAATTTATTTATTTATTTATTTATTTATTAATTACAATACAATTACAAATTATATTCTAATTTTATACGAGCGGAGTAACTTGACCATATGCTCGGTGTAGTGTCACAGACCAGAGTCTCTGGTGGGAATCGAACCCACGACCCTCACGCTAATAGTCTAGCACACTACCCACTAGACTACCAGGGCACCCTGCATACAATTTAAATTAATGTTTATTGCAGTCTTGTGGAGTGTGAAGTTGTTTTCTTTATATAATTGGGTCAATTTAGCGGTTAACTTAATACATGCTACTTAAAATACACCGAAAGAAAACACTCCTTGCATTTCACACACTTTTTATTGCTAAGGTTTTCTATAAAGTTTTTATTTAATTTACTTGAAAAAATTGATTTCTAGCATATTTGTAAAGTTATAAAGGCAGCAGAAGCTGTCCCCAGAATAAAAACAGACGTAGACCCACGGCCTTTAATGGCAATGAAACTTTTGGTCTTTTAGAAATAAATCCGCCTAAATCCTTCTTGTGGTAAGTCCACTAAGTTCTCATATGTCTGTCGCCGACATTTCAGTAAGTTCAATCATGCTGTTGAATCATGCTCAGGTGCCCCTTCTTTCTGCGACATAACGCTGGGCACTTATGTACATACATAATTGGTCATTACAACCCTTCAGTCAGGATTACGACCTAGCTTCTCATGCCACTCATATTGTGTGTGTTAATTTTATACATGAGCGGCGGGATCTACAGTTTAAAGTCGACTCCGAACTACAGATTTTTGAGAAACTTTTCATGGCAATTTGTTTTTGTTCTCAGAGTTTTTGGCAGAAGACTGCTGAGAGGAAGTCGCCATAGAAATAATTTTTCGTATTTTAGTTTTGATGTTCTGACCGGCGGTTTGAACCTACTAGACTACGGCGGCACTTAACCAATATGGACCTTTTCCTCCTTTTCTTTATCTCTGCATCTCACGCAGAATTCATTGACCTTTCATCTTTCGTGAATGCCCAGTAGAAAGTATTCAACGACTCTACTGCTTCGAGATCTTCGGATGCGTTTCTACGCGCCCCTTATCCAGCTTAGGTCAGTTTACTGCGCTTTTTTACGCGTAACCTAAGTTGCCAATGTAGTGATTGTTAATTCTAAGGTTACTGGCTCTTAAGGAGCATGAGTTTCCTGTAGTTTTTCCACTCACAGTAAAAGAAGAAGTGCATCTAATATCCCTAAATACTACATCGTCCCATCTATTTCCCATAACATATCCTTTAAGTTTCAAAACAGTATACGGTATTAGTGTGGACACGAACCAGAATATTGTCCAAAAAAAGGTACAAAATTTAAAAAACTTCTTCTGAAGTTTGATGTTCATACGACATGTGGCCAGTCCATCCGTGTTGTTGTTGTATCTCCAATGTGATATGATACTATAGAAAGTGGGTGGTGTGTTGCTATCCTATCTCATTAAGAAACTTGTAGAAGTAAACACCTTTCTCGTGCTTATCACTACAAAAATAAATGTAAACAAGATACACAAACAACAATAATGGACAACGATGTTTACATTTATAGAGATTTCGAGAAGGCGAAACCACGAACATTCGCCTTTATGAACATTCATCAGACTGTTTACTCCGCCATATAAAAGGCATGGCAAAGCAGGCGACAGTGTTAGTGAATTTCAGTCAGTCTTGTGTGAAGACGCGGAGTGTTTGAAGAGAGTAATCGTGGTTTGAAGATATCCATTATAAAGATCTGTCAAACAATTTTCTAGTAATTGTTATTGATTATGCAAAGGGTGTCAACAGAGGAATAACAAACAAAGCAATTGTTGATGTTTACATCAAGTTGTAAACAGTGGCACACAGAATTGTGCGAATAATAAAGAATTTTAATTAAAATTAAATGCAGAGTTATTTTTATTTTATTTTGCAATCTACGAGCTCATATTTTAAACGGTTATATACGAATATATACCTTCACTCCTTTTGATAAAAATTTGTGCAGGAGCTCACTTTTTCGCATTCCGTTAATCTAAATTTCGTTCACCGTTCCTTGGCGGTGTACAGAGGCAATTACTTAATACTCGTTATTTATCTGGGTAAGGGGTTTGACATTTCATTGTTTCCATGCCTGTGAAAAGGCTATGAGAGGCCTGTTTATGAAAATATTCAATTTCTTTGCCTATTTTCTCTCAGTATACAATTATAGCATGCAGTTATAATGCAATAGTGAGGTCTGTTTATGACTTTCTGCACGCTCGTTGTAATAAATAAACTTGTGACAGGTAATATTTCCTTAAAACTTGGTTTTGTTTCTCCATACCACATACCGCACACGAGATCCCCTGGCTGGAAAAACAGAAAACCAAAGAAAACAAAAGAAAATGAGTAGAAAAAGGAAATGCTTTTAAAATTTAATTAAAGAAATTCAATGCTGGTGCAGCACACAAAGCATTTGAAGTGTTGTGTTGTGGTTGGTGTTCATGCTTGAAAAATAAAATTTCGAAATCAACAAAAAAGCTACAGGAATTGGCCAGTTTGCTGCTGTGTGCAGCATCAGCATGCAAACAAAAACTATAAAAAACACACACACACCTGTTGGCATGCATAGATTTTATGGATCTCTCTCGCATTGTTTTACATACAAGAGGGAAGAAAGAATGTGGTGGTGGACACGATTACAAGGGATTTTGAAATTATTTGCAGATTATTTTTAATAATAAATTGGAACAGTTTCTATAGTACGGCTAACTTGACCATTTGGTTACTAATACATACACTATGCCTATATACAAACAAACATATATGCCAGAAACAAAGAGAGAGAGTAAGAGTGTAACATTAATTTTCTTTAACTTGGCCACAATGGCGAGTATTTGGCCAGTATAGTTGTAAATATAAATCATTATTTTTATTTACTTTATAAACCATTTCTCTCTCTTTCTCTTGATACATTTTTACATTATAATAGTCCTGGTTATAGCCTGAAAATATGCAACAATTTTGTGCATGTGCAAAAACAAACAAAACAAAAAACAACTCAGGGTGCTTGTCTTTTATCCATATTTACCACGTTCCAGTAGAAAACAGCAGCTCCATTTAGTCGTATCCGCTTCCGGCTTTAATTTCATTTAATATATTTTTTTTTTTTTGGTGTTGCTTTGTCTTTGTTGTATAGCTTGGTTGTATGGTTTTAGTTTATGGCTGCTATTGTGTTCAGCATGTGCTTTAACTTGGCGAATTTCGGTTTCCCTTTTTCCTATTTATTGTTGTTCGTATATATTTTGGGATTTATTGAAAATCTTTACGTATATAAAACCAGTTTACGAAATAGAGAAGTGTTTTTAAATATTAAACATTTAAAAATATCTGGGGAAACATTAGAGCGATTGTTATCGATTATCATTGAAAATATCGATGATTTTATATTCGTTTGAAAGACCTATTGAAGCTGCGACTACTCTGTGTAAAGCGCATATGAAATGTCAAATTTCAATAAATCTGGCTCATAAATCAGGCTGAATTCGACCGATAATATCGGCTATGTTGGCTGTGAACACCGTTGTAGACTGTAGCTTATACGCATACATCTGTGGCTTAAAAACAATCCACAAGAAAAAGTGCAAGGAGGTCAAATCACACGATTTCGTTTGCCAGTTCATCATCATGCCCTTTAATCGCTCGTGCCGAATATCCAATGTGGCATGGGTTGTTTGTCGCGTACCGCCGTCCGTTTGAAGACATATTTGGTGTCCAGCGTCCTCCAATATAGGCTAAAAGAATTTGCTCAACATCCATCTATAGTGCTCGCCTTTGACAGTGATGACTTGGCCAACGTCAGCCTCTAAGAAATATGGACGATGCCAGGCAAATATTTACATTAAAGCGTAGGTTTTTCGGTATGCAGTAGACGCTCTTGGTCCTCTCTCAAACCTGTGGTTCAGATGCAACTCTAGGTACCAGAAGTAAGCTGCTGGGTTGTAATCCTGACTGAAGCGTTGTAATGACTAATTATGAGTGTATGTATGTTATTATCGCTCTATAGGGCTCGTCCCATGATGTCCAGTGATGAACTGGCCAACGTCGTTCTCAAAGAAATATGGACGGTGCCTGCACAAAATGCAAAATCCACGTTTTCGGGATGCAATTGACGCTCTTGGATCTGACGGAGATTAGTATCGTCCCAAATTCGACATTTGTCTAGTAGGTCTTGATTTACTAGGCGAGCGTGGTTCAATCCTCACCTTAGACGTCTCGAACTAATCAGATTAGACGTCTCGAACAAAGCGAAATAGAAAAAAATATTTCTTTCGGTGACTTCCTCTCAGTAGTCTCCTGCCAAAAACTCTGAGAGTAAACAAAAAATTGCCATGAAAAGTTTCTCAAATCTGTCGTTCAGATGTAACTGTAGGTGCCGCCAGTTGGATGGGCAGCTAGGTTGTAATCCTAACTAAAGATTTGCATTGGCCAATTAAGTACATAGTACGACAAGCGTAACTTCAACAAGATGGCCATTTACAATCATCAAAGTTTAAAAGTCCCTTTAAAACCTGATCCTGTATTTATTACATACCAATTGACCAACGTTTACCGCTGATATGGGCTTTATCAACAGGCATTAGAAATCTCTTGGTATATCGTAATTAAATTCTTTAAACAAATAGGGACACTGCAGCTATCAGCTTCAGGTAAAATATACTCCTGTTTAGGACTACGAATTCTGAATTCCTTGTGCTAATTAGGCTGCTTCTGTACGATTTTAAATCTGAAATTAAATCATATGTTGTAATAGTTTTTTCTTGTTTTTGAGTGGAGCGATTTAATTGTCTAGCAATCAGGTAAAATGTCCATTTCCACAATCTCCGGATATTAAAAGCATTTCCTCACATATTCATTATTTAATTACCTTGGTTTGGTAGGTGCTACTCATATGCATACATACTCTCATGAGTTTAAATATTGTATGAGCTAGTGTTGCTGGTCTAAAGTATTACCCAAGTTTTGTCTACTTTCAAGTTTATTTGCTTGAAATGGCAAACAGAAAAAGTAAAACCAAAGGTAAACCAAAAAACGGAGAGACAGAGAGGAAGAGGAAGAGAATTACTTTCTCGTTATTGAAACCCAAAAACTTCTAAATGCTCGTACATATTTAATAAAATTGTTTAAAAGCTCATTACGTACACACTCTTACAACAACAAAAAAAAGAAGTATCACTTGAATGTCCTTAATCTGCTACTAACCAAGTAAAATTTGTACATAATGGATGGCAAGGATATACAAAAGGGCTCTTTTTGCCCTGCCTGTACCCTGTTGCTCGTGTGTGTTTAACTTTGATCATCAAACTTTGGGTCACCAGTGAAGTACAAAATTTTTAATCTGTATTCAGCAAAAAAGAAAGAAAAAATATCTGAACGAACGAAAATACACTTGAAAGTAATATTGAAATACGAGGGTAGCTGGACAGGTTTTGGAAATTTATTTTTTTTCTGTGTAATATAATGAATAAACGCTTTTAGGCAAAAGACAACGACATCACTATCAAATCAAATTATTTAACTAATCTGAAATGCCTACCCTCGCATGTTACCTTTAATGAAACCAAAACAAACATTTGTATGACACGATTATAACATCTACAATGTTATTATTACAGTTATTAAGTGCCGTATAAAAACTGTCATCAAACTTTAAGTAATTTTAAAGCATACTTTTAGGTTTGATAACCTCTCTTTCAAGCTTCTCACCTATCACCGATAGTGTGTTAATAGCACAAGTTTTTTTTCAGTTATTTTTTTGTTGCAGTTGTTGTTGTTTTAATTAGAATTTATGTATTGAAAGGGAATTGAAATAGAGTTTAGAACTTCAGGCCAAAAATAAAGTTATCAGTCATGTGCAAAGGTTATGTGTTTGTTTGAAAAGTTTATGTGCTGTTCATTAATTATAGCCTTAAAAAGAGTACGGCTAATTTAAATAAGCTAACAAATTATTGTAGCTTATGGATAAGGCAACAAATTGGTCCACTTTGTTTAACAGAGAAGAGAGAAATTCTGAAATGTGACAGGAAAAAAAAAATAAAATGTTCATCATGGTTTAGGTCTTTTAAATTTGAGAGCTTTCATACATACATACATAATTGGCCATTACAACCCTTCAGTCAGGATTACGGCCTAGCTTCTCAACACCACTCACGTTGTGTGCGTTAATTTTATACATGAGTGGCAGGACTCCGAACGACCGATTCTTTGGGAAGCTTTTTCATGGCAATTTTTACTCTCAGAGTTTTTGCCAGAAATCTGCTGAGAGGAAGTCGCCGAAGAAATATTTTCATATTTTCGTTTTGATGTCTGACCTGGGATTCGAACTCGGGCCTTTCGTCTAATAAGCCTACATACTACCTACTAGACCACGGCGACTTCTTTGAGAGCTTTCACTTCCTCTAAAAATAATTCATCAGAAAGGCTTCGCAACTTTAGGCTCCATCCGAGGGCAAAAAATCAACAACGAGCATCCTATCCAACCCTCATCCAACATAATTGAATAAAGGGTGTTATTTCTAGACTATAAGAGATGGTAACCCTATTATTCTAGAACCTGTTACTGAGGGCCAATCACTTGCACTATTGAGAAAACTTGATTAATGAAACTGAAACAAAACGAAGGATAAATCAAAAATTCAGAGAAATACTTCGCACCAGACCTGGGTATCCAAAACTCTTTCGTTTTAGTTTACCATATACTGGACAGTGGCGGAGAAGATATCTTTTGGTCTCCTCTTTTTCGTCGTTAATATAGCATCTATAGAAGTTGTTGTGAAGTATTTTCAATACTTTTGTATCCAGGGAGGGAGCTCAGACAGCTAGGGCTATGTCTGTTATGCGGTACTCTAGATGAATTCTGGATACATTTAAAGCAACTCTAGTTCTGTGTATATTCAATCAGCTGGCACTCAGTTTCACTTCCTTTTTCTTTGTTCATGAGTTAATTTTCTAGTGAGATCAATTGGTTGTTCCTCTGCAGAGAAATCCTAATCTTGCGTATATAGTCGTATGCCAGCTACGTCGTTAGCTTGAATGTCCCTGTGTGTAGATATTCTCATAAAATAACTTTTAAGAGCAAAGAGCGAGTAAATATCTGTAAGAGCGTCGTGGCCAATATATGAGAATTTAGATGTGCTTTGATGTACGTACTTTATCAGCCCTAGGTGATGCCGAACTTACTTTATGGTGCTCACGTTTGGTAAACCGTGCGCAAGCATCAATGTGCCAGCACTTTCATAGGCTACCTGACAGGCTTCCTGGCCATTGCAATGGTTCATAGAGGATAGTTATGGCCACATTGAAAGCGATGCAATGCTTGCTGGGTCATGGGGTTTTCCCTGAAAATTTCTTAATTAACTAGGACAGCCAGTTTGCGATCAAGTTCTCGATATCCAACCATGACCATGAATGTCGTAGATTTCTCAGAGCAATTTCAAACAAGGGACAATGGGTTATCGTTCAAAACTGCCATGTTGATGAGCGAGCCAAAGCTCGTAGATTGCAAATAAAATAAAAGTAAATTTGTGTTTAGTTTCAATTAAAATTCTTTATTATTCGCATAATTCTGTGTGCCACTGATGAATGTTCTTGAAGGCGAATGTTCTTGGTTTTGCCTTTCCGAAATCTCCATAAATGTAAACAGTGTTGTTTACTTGCATTATTATTGTTGTGTATTTTGTTTACATTTATTCTTGCAGTGTTTGTTGTTGTATTTTTGTTTACTTGTTTACCATTTTTTTTGTAGGCTAGTGTTTCTTGTTGTATTTTTGTTTACATGTTTACCATTTGTTTTTTGCAGGCTGGTATTTGTTGTTGTATTTGTGTTTACATGTTTACCATTTTTTTGCAGGCTGGTATTTGTTGTTGTATTTGTGTTTACATATTTACCATTTTAATGTTAAGTGATTTAAAATCAAAACACCAGTATCTAGATTCTTCATTTTCATAACAATATTGTTAGGCTCTGCTGCACTGATATGTCGTCTTTTCTTTATTCCATTGCTATAAAGAATAGTAGGCCTGTAGACCTGGCATTCCATCAAATGAGGATAGTTTCCCGCAGAGCGACTTTGAACACAATGGAACTAACTTCTGGCCTAAGCAAGCAAGATTTTTCATCTTTAAACTTAGAATACGTAGTCAGATTTGCAGTCAGCTGCTGAAATCTCTGCACCAGTCTATGTTTTAAGGGAGATTATTTTATTATTAGATTCTGCTTTGTTAAATGGTGTAATTTTATGACTGCCCTCGTATATGTATATAAAAACGAAAATTATAAAAAATTTTGGATTAAAAGCAATTTGTTTTTATGAAACAAAATTTATGCCTGCAACATTATTAATAAATAGCGAACATAACTGCAAATAAACTAACAAAACTAAGCAAATATTTGGTATTTCCTAAAAAGCATTTCTGAAACTCGAAAAATTTTTAATTTTTTTAATTTTTTTTTTTCTTGGGAAATTGTAAACGCCTTAACGTTGGTGGCTTTTGATGATTTTTTTTCTACGTTTTTTATTGTGTGTGTGTGACTTTTTAATGTTTCTTTCCTTTTTATGCGAAAACTACTTGAGGGTTTGTATTTCAGTTACAACTTTATCGTCTTGTTGGTTTCTTTTTTGTTTTTGGTACATCATCAGAGAAAATAAAACATTTGATAACTTTTTGGGTTATTTACTCTCATTTTCCTTAATTTTTTTCCGTGTATTTTTTTGTTTGTTTTTGTTTGTTTTCTTTTACAGTTTTTAGTAGTTTTTAAGGAAATTGAAAAATAATTCTACAAGAAATTTTTTTGTTGCGATTTTTTTCGAATTTCATAATTTAGAAGAAGAAAAAAAAATCCGCCCGTAAAACAGGGACAAAATGAAAAAATGAAGAAATTATTTGCAAAAGAAAAATGAACGAACGATAAACACAGCGAAAAAAAAATGATAAAATTTTTTAAGAAATCTAACTTCACTAAAGGAAAACTAGACCAAGTCACAAAGTGCGTTCAGCAAGTATATGTAGGTGGAATGGAGAGTGAGTGAGCGAGTGGTTGCAAGATAGTAAACTTTGTAATTTAAGTAAATGAGTTTTTTCACTTCTTCTCCTTCTCAGTTTCCTAGTTTCAGTTCTCATCATTTTAGATAATGCAGAGGAGTATTTCAAACAAAAAAGCAAATAAAAGTTTCACTTAAATTTTGCAATGAAACCTATTTATTTTAGTAACTTAACAACTAGTGTGTACTCGTATATGTAGTGATTCTTAAGTAATACAAGGCTAAAGTTTTATTTTCTAATATTCAAATGATTGTCAAACTTTTGTGGATTTAAACTTTATCTTCCATCTTCATCTTCATCTGCATCTTCATTTTTTCTATTTAAAGTGTTCCTAAATGTCCATGTCTTCTATTGCTTTGTTATTTTGTAGTATGTACTTAAGAAGCAAGGAGAGGGGACGAGGGGTATGGTATCTCTTAGGATGTTGGCAAAAATTAATTAGAAATGCAAATGACCATGAAACTTGAGTATCTTGTGTTTGTATTTGATTACTTTTGCCTAAGGACTTGAGCATGATACAAATAAATACTCCAGGTGAGCTTTTATTTTATAGCACCGCTTCTCATTAATAATGAAATCCACTTCCATCACCATCATCATCACCATCATCATCATTATGATTATAATTATTGTTATAAATAGTATCTTGTCAATTGTATTTGTTTTGTTTTATTGCTGTTGTCATCAAGTTCCACGTTATTGGGAATTGAAGTGTCTGTATGGCATTGGCATTGTCATTGTCATTGCGTTTATCATTGTCAATTCTATCATTCTCTTTGTTTTTGTCTTTGTCTTTGTTCTGTAATAAAATCTAATTAAACCGCCCAAAAGATTTTAATCAAAAATTCCAATGCCATTAAGAGTCGTCCTTCTCCCTAGAGATGTTGTGTGGCGTTGCGTTGTGTTGTTTTGTATTTGATGGTGGTGGTCGTTAGTGAAAATCAAGATAAATTTTATTTACGTCTTCATCTCGATATTACTTCATATTTATTCCACCTTAATTATTAATTACATTGTTTACGCTGTTTTCGTTTTCTTTTTTTTTCTACTTCTTTTATTTGTTTCTTCCTTTTTTAATGATAAAATTTAATTTTTGTTTTCTTTTCTTTTGCTTTTCTTTTCTTTATTTCCCATGAAATTTATTGAACTGCCCTCTCCCCTGCCCTTAGTTACCGTTGTAAGTTTTAGAAATAAAAAATAAAAAAAAACTTTATTTTTATAATATTTCTACAAATGTAGAGAATAAATAGCGAAAAAAATTTGAAAAAAAATATTTTCAATGTTTATTTTCCTATTTTTCCTTCTTGTTTTTCTATATATTTTATTAGTTTTCCTTTTACTCTGACATCACCAACAGTCTTCGGTCATTTATGGTACATTACTGCCTTTGACAATATCAATGGAAATTGGAAGAGAAGATTTCATTGAATTCCTTATAACGTTTGCAACACAACTCTCCAATTCTCTTTTTTCCTAAAATATTGAAGTAATACTATGTGAGGCTAGATGTCGCCACGAAACCTGAACTTCTCACTTATGTCCATTGTCCTACCTAATCACATTAGATCTTAAAGTCAATAATGTACAGAATTAGATAGAGTCTTTCAGTCTAAGCCACCCTGACTAACCTATCTTCCAAACAAAGTCCTTCATCAGGGAAGTTTAAAACACACAATCGTGTCTGGGCAGTGATATTTTGAATGATCGACGGTCTCGTCGTCTTCCTCTGTATTGCAACTTTTGCAGAAATTATATTGGGCAGAATCCCTCTAGGATTACGACCTAGCTTCTCTTCACCACTTAACATGAGTCGACTCCGACTAAAATCTGTCGTTTATTGCAATTTTAATTACTCTTCAGAGTTTTTGCCAGAAATCTGCTGAGAGGAAGTCGCCGAGGAAATATGTTTTTGTATTTTATTTTGATGGAGATGTCTGACCGTGGCCTCTTGCCTAATAAGCTCTCGAACTGAGACTACATAAAAAAATTTAGCATGAAACGGCCCTTGTGCCTATCGAATTTATGGCATCCTGGCAGTATCTGCTCTGGGAATATTCTGTTACTGAGCCACCATGGTCTCTGAATCATTAGAATATATAGCAGTAGTCAGACTTATTTTGACTTGTGGCTGCCTGCTATGGTGGGAAAACCTTAGTCTCTACTTCTTAAGTCGGGTATAAAGATTCGCCTGCATTACAAATACAGATACAATGCTAACATTATCCGCATTGGTGCTCTGCTTAATGGACCTGTACTGTATGGACTCAGCAGCGTATAGTAATTAGCTTTCATGTGCAACTGTAGCACGGGTAGAATATAGATCACTCAGGAGTCGTAATGGAATGGAATGAGTTAATGTGGTCCAACACGAGACCTCCACTAAAAAATCTTCATAGATGGATGGAGCTATTGGCGAAGGCATCTTTTTGAAGTTGATAGATACAATTCCTTTGATTAGACTACAGCATCATTGCACAGTCTTTCAGTATTTGCCATGCGGGTTGAGGTGATAAAGGTGTTACAGTAAAGTTTGGAAAAGGTGTTACCATATCAGTTGATAGCCCGGCGGCTGTCTTGGCACTGGTTTTCAACATAACGAACTCTATGCCAGTCTAAAATTTTTTCATTACATAGAAATCTCGATATAGGGGCTCAATGAAGTTGCAGATTGGATGAGTTAGTTAGATATAGCGCAACCATCGAATATAAGGACAAATTATCTTTACTTGGAACACCTTTAAGCACAGAATTGATAATGCAAGAACAGATTCCTTAAGCGTCGCATAGGCATTGCATAACCAAGGTTAAATATAGAGCGCGCGGAAAGTTTGTTCAAGCTCCCTAGAAGTCCATTTCGTTTCTTGACTTCACTACTGCGCATTGTATTTGGGGTACAATGCATATGTTTTGGTTTTGACCTTATGGCCAATTCCGTCTTCAAGAGCTGACTGACGACGACTAGGAGGAAGCTGTTCTTCACCTCTTGAGTACATGCCTAGAGCTATGCCAAGGGAAAAAGAAGCAGCTAATCTTTAACAATGCAAATAATCTCAATGAACTTTGGAAGTCTATATGGCTTCATAAGAAGATCGGATTAATTCCAGTGATGAGAGAATTAAAACTTTGTTAGGCTCTGGTTTACCAGCGAATCAAATCAAAATAAAATACTTAACGTTTAAATTGCATCGTGACGCACTCTGTTCGCCAAATTTAGTTGCTTTTAGTTCCTTATTTTTCAACTTTTATACCCGAAAATAATGAGAAAGCTTCTCAGTCAGGAATGTATGGATCTACAAGAAGATTTCGTTAAGGAAAAAAGGAGAATTTTTAACAAATCTTGTGTGTTCGGAAGCCATATGGTGGCATATTAGTACCAGCATCGATAATAGAGTGGCTTAACAAATTCGGTATATCGCAAAAAAAAAAGTAAAGAAAACTTTCCCTGTTTGTTACTTATTTTTATTAAAATGGCGACAAAGAAAACGAAAAGATGAGTGACTGACTGACTAGTTTCTACGTATTTCCGCTTTTATCAGGGAAACTTTTCCGTTACATGTTACTGTGAATTTTGTGGCAAAAATATTTCTTTTTTCTTTCCTTATTTATTTCGTTTTTTTATTTCCGTTCAAAAAGAAAATTCTTCAATTCAATAGAGTTTCTATTTATAGAAATTGAATGACGGAGGACTTAATTTTTTTTTTGGATTTTTTAAACATTTTTAATAATAAAAGAGAGAGAAAAAAAAGAATATTTTGTTGTAAACTGATCAATTTATTAACGAATTCAATACAAACAAGAAAAACCTTCATTCATTTTGGGGATGGGGGTGGGGTTTCAAACTTTAATTCAAATGGAAAATTTTAAGGAGTTTTTTATTTGGACAACAAATCATAGCAAATCATATCAAAAGCTGTGAACTTCTATCCTTGAGTATATCCAAGAATTACATCCATGCAACCATATGTTGCATGCTACAATTAAGCTTACATATGAGGCAGTCTTTTTTTGCGAAATCCACTTACGTTTTACACCAACCAGCGTTCCATTATCACAAAAGTATTCCCAGAATTTAAAGGTCAGGGTTGTATAGAGAAATGAAAACAGTTTAGCTGCGAAAAAAAACGGCTTCGAGCATTTAGTGCAGATCAAAAGGAGTTTCAAGGCTTCTTCTTCTTCTGCTGGCAATATGTAAAGCAACAGCAGTCACAATCGTTTGTAGCTTCCTTCATAACCCTTTGCCAGTGCCTCTCAGAAACTGTCAATTACAGTCGGCGGTGATGGTACGGAGAAAAATTAATTCCAGCATCGCAGTCGTGCATTAAAAATTTTCTTCTCCAGTTACAGTTTTGCTCCTTCAAAGAAGCCGGTGCCTTTAAGAGGCATCCTTTGGAGAATTAATTTCATTTCTTTTGCAGTTTTTTTCCCTTCATCTTCATCTTCCATTCGTTTATTTTGTTCGCTTAGAGGCTCTCTTTCTGCTACGTAGCTATTGATGTTGTTGTTTTTTCATCTTGTTTTCACTTTTATTTCTTTTTTGCTTTTCATTTTGTTTACTTTAATGTAACGTTTAAAAACTTTTGACTTAATTAACACAGCGCAAATGGTTGGGAAAAATAAAGCCCTGAAGTGCCGTTAGAAAAAAGGATGCAGAACTCGCTTAAGAACTGCAACACGCAGGAGTCGGTTAAAACGAATTTTACATGGATTTTGTAATTTTCATTTGCGTTTTTTAAAGGCTGAACACAATCAATCCTCTGCTTATCCATTAGTCTAGTAGAGTTTAACACTATTGCACCTTCCATTCCTATCTATACGACAAACTGGACATTCCCTGTAAAAGGATTCGTGAGGATACGTGACGTCATTTCAACAATAGCTTTGAGAGTCTAAGGTGCAAACCAGTCTACTTCCGCAGGCTTTTCTGTTTCAGCATTTCCTATTGCCGAAACTATTTTTGACTGGTTAGGATAATGGCCGTTGTCGAGTGAAATATGAGGGAAAACCCCAGTTTAACTGAGGTAATCGCAACTGCTATGCTTTCCACCTCCATATTAGCTCTGGCCAGTCCATCAGCAATACAATTTCTAAGTTTACCTCTGTTTGTTTGAGTCGTTATAAAAGTGACCGTAAAATGGCCTGAAATTTCCCGATGGAATCACCGACAATCAGTGGCAAGGACGAGGCCAAGTTCGCTAGGGACTTGATAGCAAGTAAATGAAGAGATTTTCAAGGCATAACGACCGTCCAACTAGCATTGTGCCGTTATGGGTGTGAAGATAATTTAAATTTGAAAATCTAAGACGCAATCCATAAATTTTAGCAGCGGCACATTTAATATTAACAGAGCAAAATTTCCTCTTAACAGAACAAAATTTGCTCTTAACAGAGCACTGTTAGCTATTTAACAGTATCCATCTGAACAAGCCCACTTGTTTAGGAGCTAATTTTGGGAATACTCTAGGTCAATGAGTACCATACTATTGGCAAAGGAAGGTTCCAAGGCTTCCTAATACAATCAGCAACATGGTCACATACATGTGACATGGTATTGGGAAAATTGGCTTTGAAAATGTCAATTTTTTGCTTGTAATATTCTAGAATCTAGATATTCTAGATCAGTGGCCATTTTGGAACATATAAGAGATAGTAGACCATATAAACTATATGCAAATGGTAGTCCGGAGGCTCCCATTCGAATCGTGGTAGTGGAATAGCATCCCCCACCAACCATCCTTTACATTTCAATACTTTTGTTCACAAATAATAATGATCATAATGAGCAATATATTTTATGTCAGTAGCCTGCAATAATTTCAAAGTAGAAGAATAATCTACTATTGCCACGGTTGAACAGTTAACAGTGCTCTGTTAACAGCAAAGTTTACCCTGTTAGAGGCAAGAAGTGGCGCTGCTAAAAGTGTGGGTTTGCGTCTTTAGTTTTTAAATTCGAATTTATCTTCACACACATTGTGCCGCTTACAATATGGCCATGACGTCCGTTTAAAAGGCACTACAGTCTTCAGGTTGCTTAGACGAATCTGTAATGCCGGAACCCTTTATATATAATCCACATTATTATAGCAAAGCATTAGCATAGCATTTAAGAGCCACCGATATACTATAGCTCAAGAGCCCTACGAAGAACAACCGGATCGTTAGCCTAGAAATATCTTTTAAAATGGAATCCTAAAATTATATTTTTTATCGCGAAAAATTACAAGAATTCGGATGAAACCATATTAAATTTCCTCTTCAAATGTTCCAACAGACCAGAATAAATATCATTACAACTTGATATCGTGTAGCGCCAAATTGAAACCAGCAGAACAGAAATGCTTTTACGTTTAAACAGAGCGGAGCAGTGAAACAAAGGTGAGAGACGTGGCAGCAGCAGCACATGCCAAAGAGTTAATTTGGAAAAGAGTTTTTCAGTTCTTTTTTTCGCTATGCGCTCTCTCTTGGCGTAAATCAACTGGTGGTGGCATTAGATGCATATTAATGCACTTTCAAAATATGCAGGCGGCAGCGGCGGCGGCTGGTCTGGTGGTAAACACCTTTTATTTTTGCCACTTTGCTTGTGCTATTCCAAGTAGAAAATGTAAATTTGCTGGTGTTGTTGTTACTGCTGTTGTTATTGTTGTTTTTCTACGTGGATAAGTATGAATAGAGATTAAATAAGCAACAGTTAAACATGCCACCATATATTGAACGCATATTAAACGTTGCAACTAGTGTCAGTGGCATTTATGCACGTGCCACGAGTGTGCCTTACATTAAAGCATAACCTCTACTTACAAGCAGACAAGCAGACAGACAGGCAAACGCCAAACGGACGGATAGATGGATGGTCACAAGATTATGTTGCAACAAGTAGGTATTTGTTGCTTTTTGTCTAACAATACTACCATCATTATTAGTGTCATTTGGTGTCGTTGGTGTAGACATCATCATGTGCTATGTTTTAAAAATAAATCCTCTCTCCCCTAATTGCTACGGGCACGTGTAATACAATATTCAGTCAATAACTCTTGTTGTTCGATGGTGGAGTGTAGTAAAGTGTAGTGTTGTGTTATAAAGTAATGCAGGTTCAGGTGTTAAATGATAACATTGTTTGGCATTAGGGTCAGCAGCAGCAGGAGCCTGCAACACATAACCTATTAAACCGTTTAAACGGTTTTTACGTTTCCATTACTTTACACTTATTGTTAATGGCTTAACGCTGTTAACCTGTGGGGATGGCTGAAAATAATTTAATTTCCTTCGAACAATAATTAAATCCTTAAAGGATTCAATACGTGTTACTGTATACACGTATGGGTGTTTTGTTTTATTTCGGCCAATATACGCCTCTTTTGAAACAAGTTGCACGTAAAGGATTACCTGTAAAAATAATTCTGGAGTTTTTGTTTTGTTTTTGAAAGTCTTTTCACCACAGCCGAATATGCTTATAGGCTGTGTATGTAGGCTCTTTGTCGATCCTTAATTTTAAACAAATTCCTTTGCTTGTTGGTATTGGAATTTAATTTTCTTTCTATCTGGCCTTGATTCCCTTGTTTTGTGAACTTACCCTTGGCCAAGAACAAAAACAAAAAATTGCTTTCAAATAAGGAAATTTCTCCGACTCCTTTTTGCAACATGTTGCACGTTAAAAAAAAAGAAGACCATTTTTTCTATAAATTTTCTCCCCTTTTTTTTGAGGTTGTCTAAAGGGTTGTTGTACAAGCTCTTTTGATTGCAAACGTATCAAAAGTTCATAGCAGACAGACAGACAGACAATATTTTTAAATTAAATTTAGAAAAAAAAAAAACAAAAATACTCCTCAATATTTTTGACTTTAACCTTCAGTCAGCTTTAAAGAGTCTTTAGTCTCAATTGCTGTCTTAGTTTACAAAATATTTCTGTGCCAATGAATTAATGGAAAAGTTTGAATGATTGTGCTACTTTTCTGTTCTACTTTGACAGTCAATGTGCCTACTTGACTACACATAGACTCAAAGTCCTACTGAATTGCTTTTGACGATCAGTATCGAGGCCTCTTAGTTAAAACATGACTCTCCAGAAACCTATTTGGAAATCAGTCTGCAAGTCTAATAGAAATGGGCCTAGTGTAGGAATTGGATCAAGTGAGCTGGATAGGCATAGTCTCAATGATTACAAAACAGGTTTCTTTATGGTCGTGTGTTACTTGGGACTGGAGATATAGGATTCGAAGCTAATTAATGCCTTCAAATGAGCAATAAAGGAAAAATTGGATAAAAAATGGACCTAGTGGGACAAGTGGACCTAGTCGGCTGGATAGTTATAGTCTTAAGACTTCCAAACCAGGTTTCCTTACAAATGAGCTTCACTTGGGACCTGAGATATAGCCGTCGAAGCTAATTTATGTCTTCAAATAAGCAACAAAGGCAAAATCGGATAAAAAATGGACCTAGTAGTGAAACGGACCCAGTGGGTTGGATAGTCATAGTCTCCATGATTCCAAAACTGGTTTCTTTATGGTCGTGCGTTACGTGGAACCGGATATATATGTAAATACGAATAAAAATTAAATTTTAGTTAAATGGACTTAAAAATTTTAATAATTCTCATTGAGTTCTTATGCATTTATATGTATATATACAACAAAATGTCGTATTTTTAGTAAGTTGTATTTTTTTTCGTAGATGACTTGCACTTTTTTTCTTGTTGATGAATTGTATTTTTTAGGTCGATGACTTGCATTTTTCCTGGTCGCTGATTTGCATTTCTTGGTCGATGACTTGCATTTTTCTTGGTCAATGACTTGCATTTCTTTGCCGATGATTTGCATTTCTTGGTCGATGACTTGTATTTCTTGGTCGATGACTCGCATTTTTCTTGGACGATGATTTGCATTTTTCTTGGGCGATGACTTGCATTTTTCTTGGTTAATGACTTGCATTTTTCTTGGTCAATGACTTGCATTTCTTGGCCGATGACTTGCATTTTTCTTAGTCGATGATTTGCATTTCTTGGTCGATGACTTGTATTTCTTGGTCGATGACTTGCATTTTTCTTGGACGATGATTTGTATTTCTTGGTCGATGACTTGCATTTTCCTTGGACGATGACTTGCATTTCTTAGTCGATGATTTGCATTTTTCTTGGTCGATGACTTGCATTTTTTTGATCGATGACATACTTTTTTTGGTCGGTTTTTGAGTATTAATATTAGGCGACTTGGCAATGTCGTTGGAATGAAGGAGGATGCTCTGACGAGACCGGTATTTGATGCAGGCGTCTGCATCAAAATCTGTGAAGAGGAAGAGCATGTTTGCGTTGGAAGGGCCAGATCGAGGAAGCCCTGTTATCGATTGATGTAACCAACTGGCGTAGGGGCGCAAGAAGCCAAGGCGCCTCGAAAGATGTGTTAAGACACGCCGAAATCCGTTAATCGGGATGTTAATGGTCAATTAAGTAAGTAAGACTTGCATTTCTTTTGCTGCAATGTACAGAATGTCAAAAATGTTGGCGTAAATTTCATATACACGTCTAATAAGCCTACACATCACCAGACTAGACTTTGGCGACTTCTACTCACTTTTATGGGCATTTCTCGCGTCTCGATTGCAGAGTAGGTCGAACATTTTAAAAGAATTTCCTGAACTTCAGTTCTGTGTACATATTCTTTGATTTCTTATACCAAACGGCAAGATGTTCGAGAAGTTTGCTTCAATTACAAAAGCGCTCTTCTGCGAACTCTGCTACTATCACCGTCAAGAACTTTTCTCGATAGAGTATCATCGCTCAAAATCAAGGCATGTTCTACTTAACGAAGTCGCTGTTGTTTAATGTCTTTAACGACAATGTCGTCATACAACTTATCGAGATTGTGGTTCAAGTGATGCTGATATTCTTCCCTCAGTAGCTTCTTCTAGTAATAGCATTATACGTATACTTTTGACAGGCAAACATGCTTAAGTGCCGATCTAAACGTGCTATAGGGTTTGAGTGACTGCCCTCTTAGGTCAAAATAGCATCGGTTGGCAAGAATATTTCCTTTTGGCTTAATATTTCAAAACACTGCCTCAGAGCAAAACTTAACTGGGCTTTAATATTGTTTCATATGGGACCTGTTGAATGAAAATATTGAATTACATTTCATGGAGCATACTTTTTCTGTAAGATTCACAGAGATTGTCAAGCATTAATGGTTTGAGAGAAGGCACCTCTTCATCCTCTCTTTCACCAGGCATACCCTTTCAAATATTTCTTCCCACTTTTATTCGCGGCATAAAAAGTTCCCTCTTCGCAACAGGCTTTTTTCCCGTATTCTTTGGCATTCAATGGAGTTTCACAAAAAACTATAAAACTCCATTCAAACTTCATTTAAAAGTGATTGAAATCCCAATACACATGCATACATACATACATTCAACACATATTTTTGAAATTCTTTTCATGTTCTTTACGAGGAGTATTTCAGTTCAGTTCAGTCTTTGATCGGTTTTCTGCGCTATTCTGTGTTACTTCTTGCCATGGGAAACTAATGTTTGTTTGATGCAAATATCCATGTCAAGAGCAAATCGAAATAAAATAGACTGAGACTTGAAATATTGTACTTTGGTACTTTTTTCTTCTTCTTATTTTTTTGTGGCTTTTCCACAATTTCTGCCTGTGTAAGCATGAATGTTTTTCGCATTTTCTTTTTTAATTCTTCAATAGGAAAACATATCTTGAATACGAACGTGCAGGCAAACAGACAGACACGGCAGTTGCAGTTGTGCAAGTCGTGTATTTTTTTTCTTCTTTTTGGTGCTTATAACCACGAATAATGGACCAAAGAATTCATAAAGGAATGTCATCATCATTACTTTAGGGATTTACAAGGTATTACACAGTTTTCTCCACATACTCTCCTCCCGGCCAATGGGAGCTTAATACGTGGGATGATGTAGCCTAGGGATGATGCCATATGAACAAAGAATATATTGTGTGGGCGCTTTAAGGCAGAGTTAAGGCAAAAAACGAAGAAGAAAGAAGACAGCAAAAAAGAATGTAAAGAAATGCTCATAAAGTATTGAATCGTTTGCAGTACAATAGAAACGTAGGAAAATATTATTTCTTTAGCTATTTGGGCATGGCGAACGAGAGAGAGAGAGAGAGACGAGGAAGAGGAAATAAAGGCGAATAGATTAAATTCACTTTTAGCTGTGAAAGAACTATGAAAGTGATGCAGCAGCAATAATGGCTGGTGCTTATGTAAATATATAGGATTGAAGCAAAATTCTCCATACGTTTAGTGTTTCGTTCTCTTTTTTCTTCCCGAAGTAATTGTATTCCCCAGTTGTACAGTTTTAGGCGTTTTTGCATACAAATTCACAAGTTAGAATGTGTGTGTGTATGTGTGTATATGATTGTATGTGATTCATTCATGCATTCATTCATTCATTTCACGTTACTTTCATTCAATGGCTTTAATTTAAGCAACTCCTTGCCATTCATACATTTCTGAACACGTGTCTCTCTATCTTAAGATGCAGTTTTAGCATTTCATAAGTAAAAAGTGTATGTCTCTCTCTCTCTATCTCTTTAAGCCTTTAACAATGCAACAAAACATTTAAGAAATTGTAGTAGTATAACAATACATACATACATATGTGTTGCTTGTTACCTTGTTCTCTACTTACAAAACGTATTTAATTTATTTTTAACAACAAGCAACACTTTGACAAAAAGAAGATAAAAGAAGAAGTGGGGAGAAATAGATTTACTAAATCCTTAACAAATTGAAATTTTATCTTAGTCAGGTTAATCCTGGCACAAGGATTACCGACACATCAGCATTTCAGCATTTACTTACGCTTTCGTTTTGTGCATTGCGATGCAAATCTGTTGCAAACGAATTATAAAAACAAAAAAATTAAATTAAAAACGACAAATAATAAATGCAAATTGAAAGACAGAGAGAGATAGAAAGAGAAAGGGAAATTGAAAAAGGAGAGATTGTAAGTGAAAGGATATAAAGTCCTTTGTTAAGGGTTTGTGTAAATGGTTTACATGTTTGTGCATGCCATTCATTTTAATCTTGTTTGATGCAACAAAGGCTTTAATATAGACCAGGATTATTACCAAAAAATAAATGAATGAATGAATGAATATAAACTCAAGGTGAATTAGAATCCTCGTTTATCCTACCACGCACTGAGGCAATTATTTAAACATAGAAAGTAGTAATAGAAAATGAACCAGTAAACAAACTGATACCAGATAATATTTCATACTAGGGGGTATACGCAATAGATCCTCTAGTTTCTTCAAATACCCGTCCACACTATCATTGTTGCCAGGTCTTTTAACACTTCCGCTAAGATTTGAAATAGAAATTAGCATTTCCGTAGGAATAATACATGAATGAACTGTCTTAATAGTAGGTAGTATTTTGGCTTGTTAGACGTAAGGCCTCTGTTCAAACCGCAGGTCGAACATCTCCAACAAAACTAAATACGTATTTCTGGCAAAAACTCTGATAGTAAAAAAAAATTGCCATGAAAAATTTCTCAAGAAAATCTGTCGTTCTGAATCGACTTTAAACTGTAGCACCCGCCACTCATGTATGAGTGGTGTGCGAAGCAAGGTCGTAATCCTGACTGGTGGGGGTACAATAACCAATTATGTATGTATGTTGGTGTGTGAACTGTCTTGAGAAAGTTAAATAACTCTAATGAGCAATACTGCACCCATATATATGTTCAAATAGCACGTTGTTTGTAAACGACTACGGATGGCAACTCTATTATCCTAGAATCTAATACAGTAAACCAACCACCAGCCAACCTTACTTCCTTAATTCTTTATTGCAACCCTTTAGAGCCTCACATCACCCATGTTGTGTGTGTTCATTTTGACCACGATTTGCCTACAGTTTAATATCAACACCGAAAAAGAGATTTCGAAAACTTTTCGTAGCAAATTTATTCAATCTCAGAGTTTTTGTCTGAAGTCTACTGAGAAAAAAAATGTTTTGTTCTATATTAAATTTTTTTCGAGATATATGAGTTGAGGTTTGAACCACGGGCTTTAGGCGAAAGCCCAACAACCACCACACTACCAACTAGGCTACGGATTTAACATTCCCTATAGTAAACCATATCGATTTCTAAATAAAGATGTCGAAATTAATTGAAAATGAGAAGTCATAGCAATAGCTGGCCGCTAATGAGGTGAACAACAGTCTTTTCTTCCTCCTCAAATCTGTTGTTCCTATACAAAACTTTTGATCGAATGTTAAGTCTAGGCCAAGTTATTTCTTCCAGTAAGGTAGTAGCCTTTGAGAACCATAATAGTGCAGTAGATGACCAAGCGATTTAAGGCAGGAAGGCAATCAGTTCTGGTCTTATCCATATCAGTCCAACCTAATTACTTACTTAATTGGCCATTAACAACCCAATTAACGGATTTCCGCCTGCCGTAACATATCCTTCCAGGCGCCTCTGCTTCTTGAGCACCTACTTCAAATGTAATCAAGACCGTCCTCTTCGCCGACTTCCGCAGATCCCCGCATCAAATACTTGTCTCGCCGGAGCGTCTTCCACCATTCGAACGACATGGCCGGGCCAGTGCAGCGGCCTCAGTCCAACAGAGGGTGTCAATATTGCACATATGTTGTATACTTATGTCGGAAATGAAGTCAAACCTGGCTTAAAAGCGGACTTAGTTTATCTAAGGCAATCTTATCCCGCCATGGTCTGTCTATCAGCAATACAGTTAATTACGGTATGCTTATGTCCCTAGAATCTCTGATTAAAAGCTACCTTCGAATGACTCGAAATATCAGTAAGAAATACATGGACGAGAGCTGCGTTCGTGAAGGACTTGATCGCAATCGGACCATCTCAGTAAATTAACACATTGAACTGCAGTGGTCAGCAGGCTACATATCTCACAAGCTATCCTGTACAGCTCCTACTTAGGCTGCTGGTTTATACCTCTGTGGCCTTGGCGGAAACGCCCGAATCATATGACCAGAAGTTCCTAGTTGGAGTCCTCAAATCAATTATAAGGAACCACTTTGTCGATTAGAACATGTGTATGACTTCCTTGTATTCCAAGCATGCCTGTCTTTCAATATTTGGTAAGTCTTAGTGATGAAACTGGTCGCATAAGAGAGTGGCAGTGTTATCATATTTCCAAGCTTTTCTGGCTGCTCATTTCATCGAAGCTGTAACGAATTCCAGATTTTAAGGCAGGGGATACTGGCACATGATGTATGCCTCATGGCGACCGAATTTCCTATTTTAGATCTGCATATGACTCTTGATTTTATTTATTTCCTTGTGCATATTGAATTTGAACATTTTGATAGTGTGGGTACTACATATGCTTAATTCCACGTATCCTATCGTACACCTACTGTGTTGCAAACTAAAAACTGTGTCACTCATGTTGAGAACATTGTTATCAACTTGATGAACATTTCTGTTTCCAGGTATTTTTTGTTTGTTTTTCTTGTCTCGTGATCATCTTCCTGTAAAAATGTAAAACTTTTTACAACTTTAAGCGACTGAATGAATGAATGAATGCATGAATGAAACCCTCTAAGCAAATAAATTTTTCTTTGTTGTATTTTTGCTGTTGTTGTTGTTGTTGTAGCTCGTGTTGATAAAATTAATTAAAAAAGAAAAAGAAAAAAATTGAGTTGAAATGTTCGAGTGCATAAAAGGGGAACGCCATGATGACGCATATTTATGAGTTGAAAACAAACTTAATGCTTCTGCAAGCAAACAGCAACGACGCGGATATTGATTCGATTGTATGGCAAAGATTGTGTAAAATGTTGCAACATAAAACAAAGAAACAACACGATGAATAACTAAAAAAAAAGAAAGAAAGAAGAAAACTGTTGAATTCAAATTGAATTTTAGATTGAATTTTTCATGTCAATTGAATTCAAACTCAGCTCAGTTTTCTATGAAAATACAAATCAAATTCAAATCATAAAATTTACATTCATTAACACCTTTTCGAAGCAAAATATTCCACCACGAATATTCTATCCTCCAGCTATCTGAATGAAAGTATAATGAAATGCAATCCAGGAAGAATTTCGAAAAGATGACGAGTTGAATGCGCAAACTGGAATGTGAAACATTGCAAGAGTAATTGGTTATGCTAAAACGATAATAATTTATTTTAATCAATGCTAAACATTCTTTCTCTAAAGTTTTATTCTTAATTTTGTTTTTGTATACGTTTCCTTATTTTATCACAATCGTTTTGTACTTTAGCACTTCTTTTGTTTTTGTTTTCTTTAGTCAGTATTGTGAAGTTGTTCTAGTTGTCAGTGTTGCTGACATTTGAAAACTAAACACAATGGTGATGCTTAATAACAGTTGTCATCGACAGTAATGACAGTTGTCATAGACACTAATGACAGTTGTCATCGACACTAATGACAGTTGTCATCGAGCATGTCCTACTGGGTACTGCAGTAATAGAATTCTGACGTTCCTCAGCCTTACTGTCAAGTTTATGAAGACGTTAATTTCATTTAAAACTATTCTGGCTGAGCAATGAGAGCAAAACAAAGTATATGTTATCGACAAGCAGAGACATGCACGCCGCATTAGATATCAGATAACGACCGATAACTATACTTTCGATATAGTCAAGGAATTTATTTATCTCCGCCGTTACCGCCAAAACTGATGTCAGTATGGAGATCAAGCCAAGGGTCACTATGATCTCAATAGGCAATTGAGTAGCAGAGGCAAGACACTCATCCTCTCCGGTCTTCTTTTTTTAAGGGCGCTGAGACATGGACCCTATTATGCACTGTTGCAGCAGCCTTGAGACTATTCGAAAGAAAAATCCTACGTAACATCTTCGGTCCAGTGCGAGTTGGCAATGGTTTCCGCATTCGACCCAACAGTGAGCTATATGAGCTCCTCAACATCCAGTGGCTGTGCTGGCTCGACCATGTCGTTCGAATGGAGGAGGATGCTCCTGCGAAACGAGTATTTGATGCGGGGATCTGCGGAAGACGGCAAATAGGACGACCTTGTTTGCATTGGAAGGACCAAATCGAGGAAGCCCTGTTATCGATTGGTGTGATCAACTGACGCAGGCGCGGAAGAAGCAGAGGCGCTTGGAAGGATGTGTTACGGCAGACAGAAATCCGTTAATCGGGTTGTTAATGGCCAATTAAGTAAGTAAGTAAGCACTCTGGCTAGGCAACCAAATCTTCTCAATTCCCTAAGAGGCAGACAATGACAAAAATTGTCTCGCTTATGACTGCTATGTTTTCTGCTATTGTGTTGTCCTCTGTGTATCCAAAAATAGTCAATATCCTCTGGTATATCTACGAGGGATTTCGCATTAACATGTTGTCTTTGACTACGTGCTATCATTTGACATGTAATTGGTAGTGACATCGTATTTCATAACTGCTTTCGGCATGTTGTCGTAGCTTTCAACTCTGGAACACGCCTACAGTGCATGAATGTCTGGAGAGTACAGGGCGAAGATTACATCACAAGATAATAGAATTCATGTTGAAGAGTTCAGTGAACACAATAACACTGCTAGTTTAAACGATTTGATCGTGGTGGTTTCAAAGTCACATAGCCAGTTTGCATATACATAAGTCGTCCATAATGCCAGATCGAATTGTTCGAAAAACATATGGCCAAAGCAACTACGTTGTGTAAGGCAGAGCATAGAAAAGAACAATTTAATGCAAATTTTGTATAAAGTTTTCATCCATTAACATGGCCTAGTGCCTCAGGAATTCCTTATAGAAGAGGAAACAATTATGTTAACATTCGTCACGAATTTTGCATCACAGTAATGTATTGGTCGCGCTTAACGTTGTGATTAAAATCATTGCTTAGCCCAGAATACCTCAATTGTACTACAAGTTTTTTTTAACGAAATAATATGCATTTTATGCAATAAAGTTCCTAAAAAAACACCACCTTAAACCAAGAAAAAGGCGCTAAGTATACATCACTGTTGCCAGAAAGCATTGTGACATAGTGTGTGTCTGTGTAAGAGGATATGTTTATACTAGCGGTACTATTTCATTTGATGTGTTTTAGTTTTCCCACACACAAACTCAGATAATAACTGTATGCATGGTTATTACGGTTACTGGTTACTCGTTCTTAATTTACTATCTCTCTCTCCCCCTCTATCTCTACCGTTCTCTTTTACTTTTTGTATTGTACAGTTTTTTTTATCGTGGTATTTAAAATGTATCTTACAATTCTTCTTCTTCTGTTTTTTTCTTTTCGTCTTTATTTTGCTCAATTGTTGTTGCTGTTGTTGTTGTGGTTATTGTTCCTGTATTACGTATTCAAAATTTTTTTGTTGTTCTTTCATTTTTTTGCATAAAAATCCAGTATTTCTTGTTGCTACAGTTATAGATTGTGTATTTTAAGGATATATTCCTTTATAGAGTGTATCCTCGCATACATACATATGTACATATATTCATATGTGGCATGAAAAAATGCTTAACTCCGATAGAGATGGAATACTTGAATATTGTTATGGCTTTTTGCATACTTAACAATACCCCAACAATAACAATTTATCCTCTCCTATCCATCCATTCTAGTTCAACTATACATATACGATATATTTTTGTTTTTTGCAAACGAATATCAGTGGTTCTCAACCAGCTAGTGGTGGTATTATACATTTTACGCTTAAGATAAAGAAATAGTCAAAATGGTGGCCTGTATTCAAAGAATGGTAGCCAGTAAATTGATTCATATATACATACGTAATTGGTCATTATAAGCCTTCAGTCAGGATTACGACCTAGCTTTTCACACCGCTTATGTTATGTGTGTTAATGTTTGCACATTCGCGGTGGGGCCTACAGTATAAAGTTAACTCCGAACGACAGATTTTTTGATATTCCTTGCATGGTAATTTTTATTTACTCTCAGAGTTTTTGCCAGAAATCTGCTGAGAGGCAGTAGCCGAAGAAATATTTTTCAGATGTCTGACCTGGTGTTTGAACTATGGCATCATGTCTAATAAGCCAACATTCTACCTACTAGAATACGGCGACTGTATGTCATGTCATCTGTTTCTTGAAACTTAGAAAAGAAAAATTATCAAAGACAAGTGCTAGGGTCACTTATTGTTTGTTTCTTCACAATAGAATTCTGGAAAAATGCTCAAAATTCATAACAGATAAGTGATGACATGAGTGGCGCGACCTACAGTTTAAAGTCGAACGCCAAACGACAGATTTTTGAGCTGCCAGAAATCTGCTGACTGGCAGTTGCTGAAGAAATATTTTTATGTCGTTTTGTTGGAGATGTCTGGTCTGACCTATAGTTTGAACCGTGGCCTCACGTCGAATATGCCAACACACCACCTACTAGACTATGGCACTTGACACTTGTTATGCTTAAAATAAATGATTTGGAACTTGAATTCAATTAACAAACACCTTATTTGATAATTTTCGCTCCCATCTACCTTCTAAATTTATTGTCAACGAAACCGATTTGGGAATCTCTGATATCTCAATTGTAGTAGTTGTTGTTGTTGTTTTAATCGTATGTGAAATTGTTTCTTAAAAAATTCATTCATGTATCTATGCCGCTTCAATATGTTTTTCCTGTTGTTTTCTTCCATCTTTATTTATTCCTGTATTTTTTTTTTTTTTGTTTCTTCCCACACACACACACACAACAGTGCTAACCCTCTTTCTAACCTCTCAGACATTGGAAAGAAATTATTTTTCTTACTTATGATGGAAGCTTCCATTTTAGTACAGTTTATTTTAACGGCAATATTTCTCTGAGTGTATGTATTAATACAGCTTTAAGCTGAATTACATTTGTTGTTGTATGGTTTTCCATCAATATTTCTCGGTTGTATGAATTGTAATTACACTTTCGTTTCGTTTTACAGGATATTGTTACGTTTTTACATTTTAAAAACGTTTAAAATTTGAACTCGTAGATAACAAATAAAATAAAAATAAATTTGCATTTAGTTTTAAATTAAATTCTTTATTATTCGCACAAAACTGTATAACAGTGTTCACAACTTAATGTAAACAACAACAATTGCCTTTTTTTTGTTATTTTTCTGTTTACACCCTTTGCACAAACAATAACAATTACTACACAATTGTGCGACAATTGTTCAAACCACGATTACTCTCTTCAAACACACCGTGTCTTCACACAAGACTGACTGAACTTCACCAATTTACTCGCTTGCTTTGGATTGCTTTTTATATGGCAATGTAAACAGTTTGACGAATGTTCCTGAGTCGAATGTTCGTGGCTTCGCCTTCTTGAGATCTCTATAAATGGAAACATCGTTGTTTCATTATTGTTGTTTGTTTATGTTGTTTACTGAAGTCGCCGTGGTCTAGTAGGTAGTGTGTTGGCTTATTAGACGAAAGGCCCGAGTTCGAATCCCAGGCCAGACATCAAAAACAAAATACAAAAAAGTATTTCTTCGGCGACTTCCTCTCAGCAGATTTCTGGCAAAAACTCTGAGAGTAAAAATTGCCATGAAAAGCTTCTCAAAAAATCTGTCGTTCGGAGTCGACTTTAAACTGTAGGTCCCTCCACTCATGTATAAAATTAACGCACACAACATGAGTGGTGTTGAGAAGCTAGGCCGTAATCCTGACGAAGGGTTGTAATGGCCAATTATGTATTATGTATGTATTATGTTGTTTACATTTATTCTTGTAGTGTTTGTTGTTGCATGTTTGTTTGCTTGTTTACCATTCCTTTTTTATGCTAGTATTTGTTGTTGTATTTTTGTTTACTTGTTTACCGTTCTTTTTTATGCTGGTATTTGTTGTTATAATTTGAATGTTAAGCGATGAATGGATGGATAATGATGAATATTAAAAATTTTAAAAATTGCTATAAGAAATCTTTCGTACATAATAGATTTGAGGGAGATACTCACAGATAGAGAGATAGACAGATTCATCTTAATTTCAATTCTCTTTACAAAACATTTAAAATGGAAAGAGAAATTTAAAACAAAATTAAGCTTAAAAGCAATTAATCAATTAAAGGATACAGGGAATAGAGATAAAGAGATAGAGAGAGAGAGAGAGAGAGTATATTGGCAACATAAACTCCATTTTAGAAAAAGTTTATGGCTATTGGCCTTCTCACAATCCTTATCCGGTTTGCTAGAAAGGAAATAAGTGAACTGAAAAGGGAATAAAAGAAAATAAACACACACAATAATTCTTTTCAAATGAAATCGTAAATGCTAAAGGAGCCATAAAACAAAGAGTAATGAAAGCAAAAAATGTACAACGCATCAGAAGAAAATGAAGAAGTACAGACACGATGAAGAGAGAAAATGAAGTTGATTTTAACAACTTCTAAATTAGATTTTCTATTTCCTGTTTTGGCCTCCACAGGGGGTTTTTATCTATCTGCGCTTTATGGTTATGGGCCACAAACCAACAACAATGCCAGTGTCATTGTCGTTGTCATCATCATCGTCATAATCATGCAAATTCAATGAGACATCATTAACAATGTCATTATCCAACGTAGGCTGTTTGACAGACAGACAGACAGACTGCCCTTGATTGGCAGACACACGACTTGTGCTTTCCTTTATTTTCTTCAGCGAATGCAAGCAGAACGAGATAGGCAATGATGATATGGTATGAGTCGGCAGAGATAATTTGAATCATAATTTTCATGTTCATTTTGTTTTTTAACTTGTCCAGCGGTTAACGTTAATCACAAGTAATGTTTTATTTTCTTTTGGCATTTCTTTTGCTTTCTCTCTCTCTCTCTCTCTCTCTGGGGAAATTGTAGCAGAGTCTTGAGTTTGAGTGGCTTTAAATTGTTGAGGAATTGTTTGAGTTTTTGCCGGGAATTTTTAAATTTCTTTACGTGGCAAGTTCGAAACGAAAGATGAAATGTTTAGAAGATTAGGAACTCTCTGAAGGCTTGAGAATGTTGAAGAGAATGGCATAATAACTGTTCTCAAGCGTTTACTGACTAAGAAGGAGGGAAGATGAAAAATTATAGGAGAATTTATAAAAGTTGTTAGGGGGACTTATCAGTATAGGACCAACAAAAGAGTCTATTGGCGTCAAATCGACTGATCTCAGTGGCCTGTTAACGTGGCCAAGATGTGAAATTATTCCTTCGGAAAACTTCTTATTCAAGTTGGCCAGAATCTGTTGCATTTCGCGCTGCCTACTTAACGTAAACCAACCAATTACGAGAAAACTAATTGTGACCCGTATTCGGAATAGTACTACAGTGTAAAGGCTTATACACATACATACATACATAATTGATCATTACATCCCTTTAGTCAGGATTACGACCTAGCTTCTGTTGTGTGTGTAAATTTTATTAATGATTGGCGGGGCCTATAGTTTAAAGTCGATTCCGGACTACAGATTTTTTGAGAAACTTTTCATGGCAATTAAAAAATAAAAAATTAACTCTCAGAGTTTTTGCCAGAAATTTGCTGAAAGGAAGTCACTGAAGAAATATTTTTTCATATTTTGTTTGAGATGTCTGAGCTGGGGTTTGAACCGTAGCCTGACGTCTTACAAGCCAACATACTACCTACCAGACCACGGCGGCTTTCGCTACCCTTCCACGACCCTATACTACCCTGTCCCTAAATATCTAATTAAAAGGGTCTCATGTAGCGTACCATATGAAAATCTTAAGCGCCAGCAGCACAGGTTTACAGTTCAATTTACCTTTCGCTACCTGCTTCGCAAAAATCATTTCATTGTTAATAGTTTCATCTCAACAATTTCCAGCTCTCGGTAACAAGTCAACTTCAACATCAACTTCAGCGACAATACAATACACATTTCATATTTAAAAACGAGAACATTTTAATGGCACTGACATCACAGTTGTTCAGTTGTTGAAGCAGATGATTAAAGAAATCCTGGCGGAAGGCGAATTGAATGGAATGAACATTAACGTTTGGCAACTCAACTGGATACAGTACAGTGGTGTACTGATGTACTTGAAATTGAGTTACTTTAGGTAACCAACCATTAATGAGATGCGAATAAAAGTAAGATTGGTTTTTCGTTTCCCCATTTTCCCAATATTCGTATTCAAGGACATAATATTCTTTCACATTAAATGCGTTCCTTAAGCTAAGAAAAAAAACCAGTTGTCAACGAAAACGTTCCTGTTGTATACTTGTCAGTTTGAAATTCAAAACTTAAGCAAATTAATAAGAATGTCCTGGCTTTTTATGGGAATTATGTTTATCAAGAAGCTTTTGTGCCAAGCAATTTAACATTTTATTTCCTGACCTCCACAAAAAAAAAAAAAAATTCTTTTTTGTTGTCACGTGAAAGGCATTTGAACTGGACCTTAAATTGTAATGACAGTTTTCCATTAAGATTATAATTTTTCTTTTTATAATTGAGGAGAATTGAAATTTTCCTTATAATAAGGAAGAAATTCTATGGGAAATTAACATTTTCCTCGCAAATAGTTTAACTTGGCTTAGTTGGAAAAATAAAAATGTTTTCATTTTCAATCTGTTAATAGCGAGTGATTAAAATCAAAAGAATAGTGAGCAACAAATGTTTTGCCCCTTAAGGGCTATAAATAGGGATATGAAACATCAGAACTCTCTGACGAATTCTCGACTATTGGAGTCCCTCTGGCGACCTGCAAGCTGATGATGGACAATGCGGCAACAGAGTCCTTCTTACGTACGAGGGCGGCTTTGCATATGGGCAAAACGTCGCAGAAAATCAGGCCAAGACTGCCTAAACTCCAAAGAAGCATGCTCAGTGTACTCATTGCATTATGGGTAACCATGCGAGAAGCATTGGTCTGCGATGCTTTGCGAATGATTTCTGTAGAAGCTACAGGTATGAGGAGAAGAAGTATGAAACTGTGCTTCACCTAATGGGAACATGCTCGGCACTATGTTGAAGGAAAAAGAGGCATCTTGTTGCCTACGATATTAATGATCTTGCTGATCTGATGAACATTGACATTGCATTATGGGTACACACGCGAGACGTATTGGTCTGAAACACCTCGCAAATGATTTCAGTAGCAGCTTCAGTGGATGATGATGAGGAGCAGAGAATGAAACTGTTCTCCACCTACTGGGAAAATGCCCATCACTATGTCAAACGAGAAAGAAGCATCTTGGTGCCTAACACATTGATGTTCTTGGTGATCTGTCGAACGTTGACATCGGCAGTTTGAGTCGCTCTATTGGAAGCTCTATGTGGTTCCAGAACTAGCGAATAATTGATGAAAGCTATCGTTTTCCAATGGGCCCCGTGTGGCTTAATTGTGTCCTTCGGAATTCCTTGGGGAGACAGCCACCTCTACCTACTTACCTAATCTTACTCTTTGCCCTTGCCAAACCCACACCTTTTGCGAAGTCATTTAAGGGCATAACAAGTCTACCGGCATGCCGTCTGTAGAAGCTACAGAGAGCAGGAGAAGAATGCAATTGTGCTTCATCTACTGGGAACACGCCCAGCACTCTATCAAAGGAGAAAGATACATCTTTGTGCCTACGACATTGAAGACTAGTAGTTTGAGCCATTTCATTGGAAGTTCCAGATGGTTTCAGGACTAGGCGATAATTGATGAAAACTGTTTTATCCGAATCCGAATTTTTTGGGACACAGCCACCTCTACTTACTTACCTCCCTCATATCCTCGAACTTCCCAAACTTACAGATTCTGCGTTTCCAGTTAGGGGCATGACAAGTCCAGCGGCATGCCTTCCAATAGGAAAGTGGGTTGTGAGAATCCCAATGGATTACTAAGAGCAAAAATTACATTTTTTCTTTAAATTTTCGGAACACTTTTGGCCTTAGAATACGCCCCACAAATGATTTAATTTATGTATGCATGTGATACATAAAAAAATATTCCATAAAAATATGCTTACAAGTAATCGATAAATATTTAAATCTGTTATTGCCTCACAATTAAATCAAAAAATAATCGCTTTAAAGAAGAAGAAGAAACATTTAATTTAATAATTGATTAACGGCTGATGTACAACAAATCATGTGTGTTTCTTACACGTTCATTTAACTATTCATGTTAATTTATCGGAATACAAAAATGTACATATGTACATACATACATCTTACATATCATACACTAGGTATTCTAATTCCCTTATAAATACATACCCAAAGCTATTGCTTATCTCCCTTTGGGGGTGGTATGAGTAAGCGTGGGAATGTTTGTAAACGTAATTTACACCAAGATATTGTGCGACATGTAAGTATGTATGTATGTGTCTATGGAATGGAGGATGTAATAATTAGTCGTTTAATAAATAAATAAACGGTACATACAAGCATACATCCACATATACATGTATATGTATGTAAGCTGGATCTCTCTCTCTCACGCGAGAGTAATATAATAACCCGTAATGCATTAAATCTTGTATAAATTGTTGGCAATAAGATTAACACCTTGTACCCGAGAGTATAAAATTATTTTCTCAACGCCTTGCAAACACACACACATACACGCCTTCCCTCATACGTGCTAATGCACGTACATGTGTAATTGTTTATATAAATCTTACATTTCACACATATAGGGTACGGCGGAGTATGGGTACGTTGGGTGGGTTTTCAAATGAAATAATTTAAATTGTAAAGATGCTGACTTTGGTAGGGGATGTGATGGTAGAGGATGCCAATGAAATCTATTGGAGCAGGAAGCATCATCACTTCAGTTGCAATTGTGAATATGTAATGAGAGACAGAGAGGCTGTAAATAATGCCTGCAGCAAAACCCCCACTATCTCGCTTATAACCCTTCGCGTAATTTCGTTAATACCATGTCTTGACACGTTGTTACATGATGATGTTGCCATTCAAAGTCATTCAAATGTTTGCCAATGAATGCATATGGTGGTAATACGTCAAATATTAGCAGCAGCCGTCGTTACATTATTGAACTCATTACAACAACAACATTATAAAATAATTTTAGAGAGCATTTTCAGGCTTGAGAACACCATGCGGGGGAAAATTCAAAAAAAAATTCATGCAAATGAGAAGATATCGATCGAAAACCCTGAGCTGTCATTGGAGGCTAAGGAGGCACTTCTTAAAGATTTTTTTTATTTCACATGCATTGAAGCAGATCCCCGGATTGCTGCAAATCCATTTGCGTCTTTAACACAATTTAAATGCCTCACTTGTTTCCTCGTCTTAAGCATGAATATGTATGTGTTTGTGAAAAACTTTAATACACTTTAAGTTTATTTTTAAGAATTTCCTTAAAGTTTGACACACTTTCACTCGTTTATAATGCCATCACATACAATAGTTTGCACAAATTCAACGAAAACGAATCGATACGCATTCATAACGTCGCCTTAAATATAAAGTAGCCGAATAATAAGAAAATCTAAAACAAATTGAACAAAATTCAACATAAAAACAGTTTCCCTGGCCTTTAGCAGTTCATCGCGCGATATGCATGCTTTTTTATATGGGGCACACATTCAAATCATTCACACTCAAATAGAGATCTATTCTATCTACACTTGACTTTATTAATTTCCTTATTGTCTAAATCCCCTTTGGATTCACGTGAACATGACTGACGACTAACCGTTTCGTACTTCCCTACTCATAAACATTATTTTATGCCTGATGAAACCAATACGCTGACAAAGACTGTACACACAGGCTCGTACATGAATCTCATTGTAGGCATCCCAGTAAACATTTTTCTTGTAAGATCTATTCAGTTTGGATATTTTGCTTGAACATTTGATTGATTTTATTGAGAAAACTTATTGAGTGAAATAATTTAAAAACTTCTATCCCTTTACGTATTTAAGGAGCAAAGCGTTGACATTATTTGCATATAAGCAGTTTGCAGTATATATTGTGGTGGATATGTATTCTCATTGAGACTCTTTTTAACGTATCTTTACGTTGTTACGTTTTTTAAACGTTTAAAATATGAGCTCGTAGATTGCAAATAAAATTAAAATAAATTAGTGTTTAATTTTAATCAAAAGTCTTTATTGTTCGCACAATTCTGTGTGTAACTTGATGTAAACAACAACAATTGCTTTGTTTGTTATTCCTCTGTTTACACTCTTTGCATAAACAATAACAATTACCAGACAATTATTCGACAGATCTTTGTAACGGAGATCTTCCAACCACGATTACTCTCTTCAAGCATATCGCGTCTTCAAACAAGACTTACTGAGCTTCACTAACTACCTACTTTGCTTTGCCTTGCCTTTTATATGACAACTTGTTTACCATTTTTTATGCTGGTGTTTGTTGCTATATTACACAGTTCGACGAATTGTAAACAAGTTCATTGTTTTTGTTTTTGTAGCTTTTATATATAATTTTAATGTTAAACGATGTAAAAGCAAAACACCAGTATCTAGATTTTTCCACATTGTTTTCGTAACAGTATTATATGGCAGGTCGTAATCCTAACTGAACAATTGTAATGACCAATTCTGTATGTATGTATGTACGAAGGCATTATTTAGCGTGCAGTTTTCATCAGAAGACCTTCCAGAGTGTAATGCTGAAATGTCAAGTTCTAGAATTGTCTCTCACATTTTATGGGCACATTCAAACTACAGCTAAGAGTTGACTTTCGACGTAGTCTTTTACCCCGAAAAGTACCAATATCCGTCATTAAACTCCTAACTGAGCCTTCAGTCTTACTTACAACATCGTTCATTATCAAAGTTATTCCATACGGTGCCCCTGGGATTTCTTAGATGGATTATTTGGTGGAAAATGGACAATGAGGCCCCGTAGTTTTTTAAATTTTTTAATGTATTCATTCTGAATAAATTTTTGGAAATCATAATACTTTTAATCATTGAAAATTGTTCACTGGGATAACAAAATTCCTATATGTATGAAAATGTGACTATTTGTGTCTGTGTGTGGGTACATTACATCAAAATCCGTTTCAATCAGTGAATGGCTTTTGAATCTTGGGGAAATTGTACATCTTTTATCATTATCATCATCATCAGCATCATCATCATCGTATGATTTTTACCGCTTTACAAAACATTGTTGCATTCAGAACACAGAGCATTGGAGTACTCCAATATACACCCACACACATGATACAGGCACACATGGCAAAATGAAAGCACATCCGCATAGTGTTGAATCTCATCTCCTTTCTCTTTCTTTTTTTTTCTTTCTTTGTATTCATTGTTTGGCGCATTTTCTTTGATGCCAGTTGATGTCATACTCGTATGAGTATTTGAATTCTAGTACGAGTGTGTGAATTGAGTAGAAATGTTTTCATAGAAAAAAAGAAAAAAAAGGAACACATACGTACACGTACGTAGGGGGATATCAACGACAAGTGTAGCCGGGTAGAACGACGACACGTACTATGTACGATATGATTTCCAAGTACAAATGAAGCGTATCCAAGCGATATTAAAAGAGATCCTCGTAGCGTTGTTTGTATTTGAATTTGTAAATCAACTAGTTTGAGGCAAACGTTTGATGTGTGAATAATTTTCAAGTTATTGGGAAAATTTTAAGGCCTTATGATTTGTCAAATTCAAGAGCAAAATTTATATGTCTATGCAGACTTTTTTTGCTTTCAAAAACTGTTGCTTAAAAAAGGGTGCAATTTAATTCGTTGAGTAGGGTAACGTTTCTTGTATTACCGTATGCACCGTTTTTGTTAACACGAGAAAAAATTTTGCTTTACATTGTTGCTGGTTTTGTTATTACTCCCATGCCCATGCCACTCGTGTTGGTGGCTGCTACTGCTGCTGTGAAAGAGGAGATTTGGTTCATTGGTTTTGGTCATAATGTAAAGCTTTTTGTTCTGCCAAAGATCTCGGTTGAATGCTGTCGTTCTGCTGTGATCTTGTAGTTGTTGTTGTTGTCGTTGTCATTGTCGTTATGTTATCCTGACTTAAGGTTATCAAATGTATGTTCCTGACTCAAACATGCACTTACTAATCATACACACACACACACATGCACCCATGAGTAAGCCAGTCGCGTCAAAAAGTATTTGAAATGCATGAAATTTTATCGAGGATGAAGGACTCTGTTTAACTCTCATCTTTATTCAGCAAATGTCTGTTGTATTGCAGTTCATGCCTGTATGTGTGTGTATATGGCCAAGTATTCATATGACAAAGATGTTGTTGATGAGAATGCTGTGTAACAAGTGGCCTGATAAAATGGTCTACAAACGTTCATTCTTCTCTTCCCCTTTTATTCATCCATTTATTCATTGGCATTTGTTTCTTTATCACATGCCCGGGCTCAGCATAGCATGGATGACTAGATGAAGCGTAGTCTAGTTAAAGCAGTTGTAGTGAAATTTGATCAACTGATTTTGTTTTCTCTTCATTCTTCGTTCTTTTTTTCTTGGTTTTGTTCTCTGTTTCTAATGAAAAGTAAAATATCTCTTGTCTTGCCATCATTCACTTCATTCAATTGGCTTTGATGCGACGACAACAGTGAAGCAAAATTTCTAATTACGACGTCTTTGTAATCTGCTGCTATAATTCAGCAGCAATCAGTTGCAAATTTATTGTACAACAGAATTAAGTTCTTAAATCGAAATCAGGCATAAAATCCATTTAATGGCCCATTTAATGGTCCATTTAGTGTCCTTACATACGAGGGGTGTTCAATCAGTAATGGTAGAAAATGGTAATGCGGTTTTGGGCTCGAAGTTGTAGTCAGGATGTGCCTATCGATAATAAGACTGACACTTGCATTGGTGTAAAGTCCGGGTTTCAGTTAAAGATCTGCCGGCATCAGAGTAACTGCAGTGATGCTCATCTATTACGCTTCTACCGCGGCTTGTACCACAGTGAGGCATGCATCTCTTGAAGCATATAGAACTGAAGCATATGATGCTCAGACTCTTGGGTTCTCATATGTTCCCTGATTTTCCGCAATTCGACCTTGATGGTCATTACGATGTAAGAATCTCATTCAGTGAGGAATGGAATCGGGGATCAAAGGTTAATAGTGGTGGTTAGATTGATGAGTAATTTGTACTGTCTCCTAACGAGTCATAAGGCAAGATCTACGTTAATATGTAGGCACCCTAAAGCGTATCTGTATTTGTGTCAACGCTCCTCTCGTGTGATAAGGAAGTGCAAGAGTAAATGAAACACTCTACGTATGTTCATGACGACTCTACTTAGATTTCTGAATATTAAAATTCTTAAGGAAAGAAACGGATGATTGAACTGATTCGTAAAGGATATGCTTCCGTTTCATACCAACTATGGAGTAAAGCAAGGACGCTCTCTATCACCTCAACTTTTTAACACCCTGCTGACGACTACTATAAGCGAGGTCTGATCAATAATAATGGGAATTACAGGGACACATTCAATCAATTTAAACGTTTGAACTAAGAGGGCAATATTTGCCCACTAGTGTTCAAAAACTCCATAACTTTAGCTAAGTATTGGAAAAACTATAGCTGAACGGAACATCATGTTATAAAGCCAACTGGTTGAATACCTAGATGGTTTCTGCATTATATTGAAAACGAATGTCGACGTATAAGTAGACGCCAACAACACGTTCAACAGTTTACAGATTACAATCGTTAAGCAAACTTGTCACGTTTTTACCTTTTAAAAACATTTGAGATATGATCTCGTAGATTGCAAATAAAATCCAAATAAATTTGTGTTTGGTTTTAATTAAAATTCTTTATTATTCGCACAATTCTGTGTGCCACTATTTACAACTTAATGTAAACAAAAACAATTGCTTTTCTTTGTTATTCCTCTGTTGACACCCTTTGCATAAACAATAACAATTACTAGACAATTATTCGACAGTTCTTTGTAACGGAGATCTTCAAACCACGATTACTCTCTTTAAACGCACCGGCGACTTCACGCAAGACTAACTGAGCTTCACTAACTCAGTCGCCTGCTTTGCCTTGTCTTCTATATGGCAACTTAAACAGTCTGATGAATGTTCTTGAAGGCGAACGTTCATGGCTTCGTCTTTTCGAAATCTCTATAAATGTAAACATTGTTGTTTGTATGTTTTGTTTACATTTATTCTTGTTCTGTTGTTTGTGGGTTTTTGTTTACTTGTTTACCATTTTTTTTTATGCTGGAGTTTGTTGTTATTGGTTAAGCAGTAAAATAATTTGTAAACAGGTTTGTTTACTGCATTGTTTTGTTTTTGTAGCTTTTGTTTATAATTTTAATGTTAAACGATGTAAAACCAAAAACACCAGTATCTTGATTTTTCATTTTCGTAACAATATTTGAAAAGCAAGTGTTTAGTGTAACAAACTGAAACCTGGATAGTAGCCATCAACAAGTGCCACAGAGTCTTACTCTGGAAATTCTGGTTGAATACCATCAATAATACTAATCTATGGAACCTTTATAAACGAAGAACCGGTGCTTTAGTATTAGAAGGATTTTTTTTTTTTTTTTTGCGGGAAGGAGCGGAAATGCTTTATGCATTCATGTAGGCCGTCACCATACATGGTATGCCGGACTCTCCCATTAGGTATACCGACTAAAACCCCACCTTGTCTCCTCACCAGGGTATATTCCACCTCGGAACCACGGTTGTATTACTTCGAGGTGGACCCCTTTTCTGGCACGTATGCCAGTTCCACCATCGTCAGCCTGCGTCCAGTATTAGAAGGATGGCACTAAAGAGGATTATGTAGGCTCAAAAAGCTTACGTTGACCAAAGGACACTAAAAACTAGGAAAACCTGATCTTACGTGAGAAGATGGAAACACAACAGTTGAGAGTGATGTAAGCACTTTGAATCTGTTTTTAAATATTGCAGTTCTTTCTGCATCCTTACTGTGTGTCTACTGTGCATTTATTTTCCGATTTTATTTGAAATCTAAACTATTCGAAGAAAAGCATTTGAAAGTGTAATGTTTTAACAAAAGGCTTCTCATTTAAAAATTGACAATGTAAAGGAGAAATTCTGTAATAAAATCAATCGAGATTGGAATTGGAAAACAAATGTTCCATGGGAGACTACAGTATAAAAATGAAATAAAAGAACACACAGAGAAATTGTTTATAAATGAACTGAAACCTTGGAAGGACTTAAATGTTAAACAAAACATTTCTTAATAATACAAACTAAATAAAATAAAGCGATGCAATGTTTTCTTTCTCTTCTTTTAAATACAAGTCGTAGTGAAGTCTCATTGTCGATTCCCTTAAAAAGAAAATTAAAAACAAAAAACTTTTTTTAAATGCTGTTCACAATGGAAAATCTCTAACAAATTACGAAAAACTAAATGAAGCAACAAAACCAAAGGAAAATCTGTGTTGCATTGAAAATAATTTGAATACCTCTGTGGCAAGAGTTCCTTGCAGCTCATCTGCAATTGTCGAGAAATTAAAAATCAATTGTTAAAACGTTTAATTTTTATTTAAAAAAATTCGTTTCTTTTCTCTTTTACTTGTTATTGTTGTTGCTATTGTGTGTGCATGTGTGTGTGTGTGTGTGATATCTTTTAAATCTCTTCATAAGTAGTTTTGTGTACGATTTGCATACAGTTTTACATAATCAGCTTAAAAAGCAAAAATCTCCTCTGCAACACACACATTCACATCCTCAGAGAAACACACTTACACACATACCTGTGTCCTGTTTATACGCATACGATCGCATTTGGCGCGGTACTATTTTGAAACGAACGGGCGATTTTAATTCATTTAAAACAACCTTTAAGCAGTTTAGTCCCAGCGATTATGTCGGCTTTAAAGTAAAGCAGCACAAAAGAGGCAAAACGTGTAAAGCAAGCAAAGCAAACGACGATTAGCCAGCCTATCAGTATCACAAAAAGAAACAAAAAAAAAAGAACAGGAAAGGAAACGAAAGAAAAAATAAGAATCCTTTTGTGAGTTTCGTTGTCTGCTGCTGTAGGCAAAACTATATTGGTTTCTAAGAATATTAATGGATCACTGGGAGTATTACAAACAGCTCTACTACTACTATTGCTGTTTAACGGATAAAGAGCGATTGCAATAGGATTTCTTTCTATGAAAATTCACAATTAAGTGAAACAGTTACAACCGCTACATGCTATATCACAGAATGCTTGATATTACATATGTACGTACGTACATAATTGGTCATTACAATCTTTCCGTTAGAATTATGACCTAGCTTCTCATTTGATTTTAAAGTATTTAAATATTTTTTCCAAATAGTTTGCAGTTACATATTCACTTACCAACGGCTAACTGCTTTCAAATGTAATTTTAAATTTAAAAAAAGCTATAAATTGGTGCCCAGGCGCCATATATTGCTGCATCTGCTGTAAGCTGAACTTTATTCTGTTGCTCAGCTGGTTTCATCAACAACCAGGTTATGATGGCTGTAGCAATGTTCCAAAAAATTATAAGTATCGTAGTCATACTTCACTGGACAACAGATCTGCCGATGAATTATTACCGAAGCTCTGAAAAAGCCAGTTGGATGCTACCCTACTAGTCAGAAAATAAGAGTGTTGCATCCTTCCTACATACATACATACATAATTGGCCATTACAACCCTTCAGTCAGGATTACGGCCTTGCTTCTCAACACCACTCATGTTGTGTGCGTAAATTTTATACATGAGTGGCGGAACCTACAGTTTTAAAGTCGAGTCCGAACGACAGATTTTTTGAGAAGCTTTTCATGGCAATTTTTACTCTCAGAGTTTTTGCCAGAAATCTGCTGAGAGGAAGTCGCCGAACCGGACCACGGCGGCATCCTTCCTAAGGTCAGCTTAAACGATTGACCAAACAGGTCCTCTCTTCTGTCCCACAAGTTTTAGTCAAAGAGTTTAGTTTTTTTTTTCTAACTTCCAGTTTAATCGTGTCCTAGGGTATCTCTATACGCTGATCACATTTCGAAAGTTCCTGTCAGTGCCACCATAACACTGTGATTTTATTTAAACTACAGAACAAACCATTTCCCTGAGCAATTGTCAACATGCCTGGAAAAACTTGGATGTCTATGTGAAGTTCGAAAGGGACTTTATGGCAGCTTGGCTGCTTAAGTTTGTCAATATATTCTAAGGCAATATTTCGCTCTTTTGAAACCTTTTAATCATTATTAGAAGCCTTTTAATCTTCATTAGCATTACTTCCTTCTGAAATACTCTGCACTGCTCTGGGAGTTTATATGAGTTCCTGGTATTAAACTCCTCTATATGCACACTACTATTCATTCTCTCAATCGCTTCGATGTAAATTTCCAAGAAATGATATGGCTTCGCGTTGCAATAATCACTATTAAGGAAAATAGTGTATGTAGATGGTAAAGGCACCATATCATCAATCAATACCGAGGATTAATGGTCTTTAGTGCTCAATATAACAACAAACACCAGCATAAAAAATGGTAAACAAGTAAACAAAAATAGAACAACAAACACCAGCATAAAAAATGGTAAACAAGTAAACTAAAACACACCAACGACAACACTACAATAATATATGCAAACAACAATGAAGTCATGAACGTTCGTCCTCAAGAACACTCATCAGACTGCTTAAATTGTCATACAAAGACAAGACAAAGCAGGCAACGGCGTTAGTGAAGTTCAGTAAGTCTTGTGTGAAGACGCAAGGTGTTTGAAGAGAATAATCGTGGTTTGAAGATCTTCCTTACAAGGATCTGTCGAACAATTGTCTAGTAATTGTTATTATTTATGCAAAGGGTGTAAACAAAGGAAAGCAATTGTTGTTGTTTACATTAAAGTTGTTAATAGTGGCACACACAATTGTGCAAATAGTAAATAATTTTAATTAAAACTAAATACAAATTTATTTTTATTTCATTTGCAATCTATGAGCTCATATTTTAAACGTTTTTAAAAAGGTAAAAGCGTAACAATATATTTTGTTAAGCACAAATTGTTGTCATTGAGTCTAGTTTTTGAATTGTTAAAATGTCAAGCAAACAATTAAACCAATTATCAGTTAATCTCGGGTAATTATTTCATTATTTCATATTCAAAACAGATCACGTACATCTCCTATTCATTCAAAAACAATCTATTCGACTAAATAGCCACCAGAAAGTCAGCCATACATTAAAATGTATGAACACTTGGACTGGGATTTAAAAAAACTTTCCCTTCAGTTCAATTTTCTTTACAACAGCCTTTTAAGCTGCTGGACTCTGGTCTGCTCTGTGAGTTCAACTATTTGTTCAATGAATGAAAAGAAGACATTTGTCTACAACATGTTGTCTGGGAATATGAAGGATTTCATTTTTGGTTTTTGATATTTTAAACACGTTCTTCATTTTGTCTAAACGGACTATAGCCAACAGACTATTGACCATAAAGTCTAGGCTCTAGGCACAGGAATGCCTAGTAATTGTATTGCCCCAGAAAAGAGATTGTCATGTACAAGAAAGAAAACTTAAAACAAAACTAACCTGTGTGAGCATATTTATTGGGAGAGTCAATGAATTTAAAATGCCAGTACAATTGCTTCATTATCGAATCAATTTTATCATAATGGTCCCATCAATACATCAATACAATACGATGATTAACTCTTTCTTAAGGAGACAGGTACTAAAAGGACATGTTCCTGATGCCAAGTATTTATAAAAATATTAAGTTTCCAATACAAAAATAAAATAAAACAAAACATGACATGAATGATGGCTTTAAGCAAAGTAGCCAATTACGGGCTCTAGAAGTTTTTTTTTTTTTTTTGTTGAAAAAAAGCAAGAAAAATTCAGGATGAGATTTTAAATTTTAACCAACAAACCCATGGAAAAAAACAACACCAAGAGAGCATAGAAATTAAATTAAACAGCCAACAGCCAGCAGACTATGAAACAAAAAAGAAAAAACAAAACAAAAAACTCCTAAAGAAACATTTTCCATGAAACTGGCAAATTATACGCAACTTGCTTCAACATTTATTGCCTTTTTTTCTTTTTGAAGCCAACTTAAGGAAAATTTCTAAATTAAAACTTTTAATTTACAACTTGAAATGAAATACCGTTACTTGTGCCCCCTAAACCTCCTCCTCCTCTCATTCAGGCCATTGTCTTGCCTTGCCTTGCCTTGCACTGCCTGCCAGTTGAGTTTGAGTTTTAACCTTAAGGGTATTGGCTGTTTCGGCTGAAGAGTGTTTGGAATTGTGATTATTAGACCATGATAATGTTTGTACTCTGTGTATATGTGATATGCTATATACAGACGTATTTAACTTCTTAAGCTTTTGTATAGACATGATACTATTTGTGTATCCAAATAAATACCCCCGTTAATATGTACATCGTTCGGATGGGAATATTTATGATCCCGAAATTCCTCTTTTAGACAAACAAAACGCTTACCTACGCTACGCATTAAAGCATTAAATTAAAGGGTTTTACATTTACGCATTAAAATTAATAAAAGATTTGTTTTTATTTGTTTAGTGTTAATAAATAAAGTTGTCCTTCGGCAGTACTCATCCTCTTCTGAAATTATTCGGGCATTAAAATAGATCCGCTCTTCGGTATACCCTATAAATAGCTGTGTGATGCAAACATTTGTATTAAAATAGGATTTTATTGAATCAAATATTGTGCGATGGTTTATTGCAATCAATTAATTACGGCACAATTTTGCAAATAACTAAAGCAGCTAAATAAACAGGTATGTGTAGCTGTGTATTAGTGTTGCATGTGCATGTTTTATATGCAGCAGCCAATTCATTAAATTTTTCTAAAGGAATTTAAAATGTGACACAAGAAAATTTATAAATAAGCGGCACATAATTTTGTTCAAGTATTGAAGTAGGCTTTGCTTTTCATCCTAAGGCTACAAGCTGTCTCTATACGGATCCATTTGGTTTTCCATATAGTCTTTGGCATTTCACAAAGCTTCTCTTCCTTCTGCATATTATTCCTTCGCTTTGTTGCAGATTTTTCAGTTAAGCCGGTAATTCGTCTTCTACGGCAAGTTTTAAAATTCTAGAGTTGCCATCTTTACTTGAACTAGAAACAATGGTCTCTGTGAATGCGTGTAAAATACATCTCCATCCCTGGCAAAAGGCAAATTTCTGGTGCAATTGATGATTCTTTATAGGGATATCAACCTGTCAAGTTCTAGATACTCCCAAGTGTTTCATTCTAAGATGGATGTATGTGTTTTGATGATTCATTCTACTCATCACATAATCTAAATATTGGAGTCGGGGCAAAGTCTATTGTAAACAAGAGATTTTTTAGTTTATAACTCTGATTACAAGTTCAGTTCTAACCTCTAGCCAGGGGAAGTCCCAAATATTTTCTTAATGTTATTACCCAACAACAGCTTAGATTGCCTCTAACTAATTTGGCTTGAGGAGAGTTTCTGCCTCTTTCATCTTTCCTTTCGCAAAGCACCCTTCACACAACGTCTCTAACACTATACAGACTATAAACCCACGGAATTTTTATGATGGGAGTTCCTTGTAGCCTACAATAATTGGTTACCCTAACATTTTATAGTCAAGCCACCGAAGCTTGCTATTAGGCTGCAGGGAATTCCATGTTCACAGTTAACATTTGTACATCGGGTCACTACACCTATAACAATGAGAATCTAAAGTTGCCCAGCCACACACCAAATTGTGGACCAAACTCGCCGTTTTTGTTACTGTGTTGGTAAAAAGAAAAATACTCACACTTATAGATCGATGTGCGTTTAAAAAGTATCAAAATACAGCAATACAATGAAGTTTGAAGGTTCAATTTTGATGTGTTGCTGTTCTAAGCAAAATAATAATGACCAAAACATATGCACATTTGATCAGTTAAATTTGATGTGTCGCCATGCGCCATAAGTTACACGTTATTGATCTTAGCTGACTCTCCCACGAAACATGTTAGCGAAGCAATTTACAAGAGCACGCCAATAAGACTGAAGGCAACAAGAGCATGAAATTGTAGCCAACGCCAATAAGAGGTTTGATTAGGACCTATGACGTTGCAAATGGAAAAGAATGAAAGATTTCCAAATGGAATTCAATTTGGCTCCAATTAGAATTTCCCAGTTAAAGCTGCTAGTCATTGTTTGTCTTGTTAAAAATGATACTTAGATGGCGTTGCTGAATTAAATACTACTTATGGCATGTAAGTCTAATTAATTGTATTAATTTCTCTTAAATTTTTGTTTTAAAGTATTATTTAAATTTAAAAATTTCATTTGTTTTAAGCTTCAAATATTTATTGAAGTTTTTTTTTCTCTCATGCTATAAGTTTTGTAACTTTTATTAAAAAGGATTTGAAATATGTACAAGCAAGCAAAGAATGTAAAGGCCTGTGTATAATTACAAACTTAAGTAATAACAACAAAAAATATATATAAATAAATATGAATAGAAATTTAATTTCCGTTTTCAAAATGGAGGCCAAAAAAAACAAATAAAAAAAACAAACGATTTCAAATTGAACTGAAAGGGAACAAAAAAAAAAAAGGGAGGAATGGAAGGCAAACTATATTGAAATTATTTTTACATATTTTTCGTAAAGTTTTACAATTTTGTATTCTTAATCAGAACAAACAGAATGTACACTGAACGAAATTATAATAGCATAATAATAACATAAGAATACAATCAATGAGAAATTTTCTATTAGAAATGAGCACCTCAAGAAGATGAATGAACTTTCTTCAAACCTTGGGGAATAAACGATTTATTTTCTTTGTTTCTTATAGCACTTGTTATTTACCGTGTAGATTTAAAGTTTAGAAAGTCAAAAAAGTAAAAAAAAAATAAAAAACTGGTTACAGAATTAAATCCTTCTCTGCTTTGTTCGAATAAAGAGACGTAAAAGTTACTATTAAAGTAACAACACCAACAACACCAACAACAATTGTAAGGCATGTAACAATGGAAGTTAAATGGATCGGATTGTGCATTATGACTACACACTCTTCTTTACAAATACCTACTATGTATACATACAGGCCTGTTTACACAATTTGGAAACATGAACTTGACGTAGTGAATAGCAAGGCTTAAGGACATTAGAGCCTTTAAAAAGAAGTTACACTCATACATACATACATAATTGGTCATTACAACCCTTCAGCCAGGTTTACGACGTAGCTTTTCTTAATACTTATGTTGCATGCGATAATTTTATACATGAGTGGCGGGACCTACAGTTTAAAGTCGTTTCCGAACTACAGATTCATGACAATTTTATTTAACACTCAGAATTATTGCCAGAAATCTGCTGAGAGGAAGTCGCCGAAGAAATATTTACGTCATCTTTCGTTTTCTTGGAACTGCCTGACCTGGGGTTTGAACCGTGGCCTAATAAGCGAACACACTTCCTACTAGACTACGGCGACTACTAGTTACACTCTCTAGCCGTTAGATGTAGATTAATCCTTGCCATTCCTTTAAGGGGCACAGAGATGTTACAAAGCATTGTCTTATTATTTTAGTTTCCTTACTCAAGTTTTCCAGTAAATAGCGGATGGGTTTACTGTAGAAGGTTTTGAGATGACAGGGTTGACTTCTGTCATTGCCTAGTGATATAACCCGCCGTGAAAATGTAATGGATTGCTGTGTTTGCTGTAGCGATTAGGAACCATGCTCATTGGATTTTACTCCCTCTCTCTCTCTCTCTAGACGTGGTATTGCCTGGTATTTCTATGATATTTGTTGTGGAGCTCTCTCCGCGGGCTTGGGGTGAATGAAGTTTCCTATCATAAGTTTGCAGCCAAACACTTTCACCTCTACATCATGCTACTTCAAGCTAACGTTTAGGTTTAGATAGTAGCCACTTTAATTTTGATTGGGAATAATATTCTCATGCACTTAGGAGAGCTTTCTGTTCAGCAAGGATGGTCCTACTTGCCCAACTTGAAAAGGCCAAGGTAATCAAAAGCCTATCCAACGCATTCTTTCATTCCTGTCTATATAAACGAGTATTATTGTTTTTGTCTTAAGTTCTAATACAATGTCCGTTAAATTTAAAACACACAGAGAGTTACGAGGTCGGTACGCAAATTAACCAAACTGACTACATACCGATGGCAGAAGCGTTTTCAATTCCAAAGATTGTATTAAAAATAAACGATTCCAGTAAATTGTTAACCGTTATGTAATTCAAAGACCACTGTCTCCACAATATGAAAGCGATACCAGACTTTTTTTACTCACGGTAGATTGTATTATGCGAATAAGCAAGTATTGTTGCTTCAATACAATGTAACAGATGACATATTCTCTATCCTATAAGAGCCTCAATAAATCGTGTGAACATATCCTGTATTGAACCATTATCCGCCTTAATTTGCCTTTTTCTAATCCTGAGCCGGCCGTCCCATTTTTCGACTGCCATATGGACTCTCATCTCTAGAAGTTCTTGAGATGTCATGTTGAGCCCGACTGAGGGTGTGCCCATTTCAGTTCGCTAGTCTGAATGATTATGTGTTGCTGACTAGATTGCAAATAAGCCTTGGCTAGAAAGCTTCCACTGAACATGGATGGATGTGAGAATCTGGAACGTAATACGGACTAAACGGTTATAAAAGTCCGTAACGTCACTTCACGTCAGTTGCATTATCGGAAGATTGTGTTGACAAAACAAGAAAATTTTGTTTATTTTTGTATAATTTTAAAGCCGCCCACGTACTCTCACTTACACTTAAGCAAACAATAGGTGAAAAGGGAAAATATGTATTGGCTTTTACCAGTTTCTAATATTTTTTTTTACTTTCTTTGTTGTTGTTGTTCCTATTGTAGACTGTTGTGGTTGTTTTACAAGAAATATTTTTTTTCTTTTTTTTTTCGAAATAAAATTTGTTGATGATATTGAGTTCGTTTTAAATAACAATTATTGCAAACGTTTAACCACAACAATTTTCACAGAGTCTCTTTCATTGTTTTCTCTTCTTTTTTTCTTCTTTTCTTTTCAATTTAAATTTTCTACACCCACATAAGATTTTCAAGGTATATTCAGTTTGTATAGATGTTTTGTAGCTGAGAGCGGTTAAGGGTATGTATGTGTATTGATTGATTTTGTATTAGAAATTCCGATTGAATTTGATTGGGATATGGGAAGACAGGTCTGGAGTCGTGTTCTAAAAATTCGAATGGCTGACGAAGGTCTGTCTCAGAATCACTGACTCTATGATTTTGAGAAAATTTTTAGATTGAAACTAAAATAATAAGAGTGAATGGAGTAATTTGTAGGTCACATGCTCTATTTATAGACGGATCAATTAGTGATAGGCGAATAAGCAAAGGAAAGGTAGTGGAAGAAAAATACTACCACCTTCTAACTAAAATATGTTGGATTCATGGAGAAATCTCGGTTGTCTTCCAAGCGAATACAAAGATTTACAAATTGAATTAAATTTGTACAGGAAATACAAAGAAGGGGACATAACACTAATATTTGACAGTCATGTGGCCATCTGTGTATCCAGCTTGTAGGAAGTTAAATCAAAAAATAGTGTGGGACGGTATAGGAAATCAGTGGGAATTAGTATTCAGTCATGAGTAGACAGATATACTTGCTAGGAGTCAAGATGTCGTGCAGCTGATAGATCCAAAACCTTTGCAATTAGAGGATATGTTTGGAAAGGGTATTCACCTATACGTTCCTGTTGATCAGGCACTTTACACTCAAAGAACACCTGATAGTAACCGCCTCTATCCCATTATTTAAACTGCTCGGGACTGCTGGGGCGATGGGTATGAGTGATCAGAAAACATATTTGGAACCTCTGCGACGCTAACATTTAGAGCACGGCCCTTGTAATATATTTTGTAGGGAATAGCAGCAGCCTTTTTAAAGCGTTCCACATGCGAATTTTGTTGATAAAGAATGTATACTATGATCCACAGGCCAATTGACTACGAAAGGATTGGCTCAACTTGACAGATGTGTAGTACACAATAATATTTGAACTGATTTCCATATTTCACTGGAGCAAATGCGTGATATCATTAGAGGCTGATGACCTGCTGTCACTAATAAGAACTTAGACCCATGCCAGGGAGCTGTTTTTACTAACATTCATACATACATAATTGGTCATTACAACCCTTCAGGCAGGATTACAACCTAGTTTCTTACACTACTTATGTTGTGTGCGTTAATTTTATACATGAGTGGCGGGACATACAGTTTAAAGTCGACTCCGAACTACAGATTTTTTTGGGAAGCTTTTCATGGCAAATTTTATTTACCACTCAGAGTTTTTGCTAGAAATCGGCTGAGAGGCAAAAGCCGAAGACATATTTTTTCACATTTCGTTTAGTTGGAAATGTCTGAGGTTTGAACCGTGGCCTCACGTCTAATAAGCCAATACACTATCTACAAGGCTACGGCAACTTGACATCTACTGGATGTGAAGCGGTCTTGACATCTACTGGATATAACTAATGGAGAATGGTCAAAGAACGGACTTACCTAAATTGGCAGTGCGGAGAGTTCCTCAATTCGAAACACTCTGAGGGGTTTACTGAAGCTCTATGATGCCCCCTGTAGAACTACATGGTATATAGTACACAATAATATTTGATTTCAGGGATTGGATTCGATTCCTTATTTCACTAGAGCCAGAGTGCGACATCAAGAGAATTTAATGCGCTGCAGTCACTAATAAGGCATTTAGGGCCATACCAGGCAGCTGTCCTTTATGTCTGAAATTTTTCTTAAGAAGCCCTTTTACTACAATTTCTTTGCTTCTTATTGTGAGGTTGTTCACAACGGATATTCCCTTCTAACGTTTGATGTTGTCGACCTTGACCGGCAATAATTTTCTTTTGGTTGTTCTTTTTAATTTCTTTTGAATACAAAACCGAACACCCATACAGGCTTTAAACTTAGCAATTTAGTTGAAGTTTAGAACAGAAAGTAGGCATCTTTTGGGCGTTAGGATATGCTAATAAAAGGTGTCTGTGAGTGCGTGTGTACGATTGTGGTTGTATGGAAAGAAACGAGTAAAAATAAATACAAAGTATAGAATTAAGAAGTTGAGATTGAAATCTTTTATATCTTGTTATAGGTTTTGTTGTTGTTGTTCATTTTACAATAATTGTTATTGTTGCTGTTGGCATCTGGTTTCCAGTATCTGGTCTTTGGTAACTGCTGGTAACTTGGTATGGCATGTTAAGGTGTTTAATTTTAATTATTTTTCTAACCAAATATCTCAATTTATTTTTTAAATTGTTGTTGTTCATTTTTCTTTTCTTTTCTCTCTCTTTTGTTTTTGTTGCTTTTCTACGAAGAATAGCCTGCAATGAGCATTCAAAATATAATGGAGTTGAGCTTGAGCGCCATTGACTTCGGCAGACAACAAGAAGAAAAACACAAAAGAAAATATGAAAATTTAAAATGAAAGAATTTAAAATTTTATAATATTTGCTCTAAACTGCGTAAATAATATTAACAATTTACAAAAATAACAAACAACAACAATAACAAACAATAAATACCTTTAAGGCAAATTAAATTCTTGTTGAGAGTTGAGTTGGGAGATGAGAATTGATTTCAAAATTCATGAACGAAAACAATCCTTTTCTCTTTAAATTTTATTTTTATTTCCATTTGATTGTATTGCATTTGTTGTTTGTTGTTTGTTTTAAAACATTCATATTTATTGAGTTTAAACGAAGATAATAAAACTAAAAATAAAAATTTGAAAATTGAATAAATGGTTCATGCATATTTGACTCCAAACAATAAATATGTTCTCTGATATAAAACTGAAATAAAACTTTATCATCTCTTCTGCATTTTTTTTTTGTCTTCCTTTCTTTGGAAAGTTTTTTTGGTTAAAAAAAAAAACGTATGAAATTTCATAAAATCCTAAACATACAGACACATTCTTACCTTCTCAACAGGAAAATTCGAAATTGTTCGAATGAAATTAAGAAAAACAACAAAAAAAAAAAGATTATTTTTTTCAATTTAAAATGAAAAATTGTTCAATTCATAGAAATTGAAATAAATTTACATGTTCTAAATAAGAAATACTATACGTATGTATGTACACATATTCAGATTGTATCAATGTATCAACTTAGTTTCTTTGTTTTTTTTAAATCAAATTTTCTTGTTAATTTTCTAATTTCCGATTTATTCATTTGTTTATAAACCTTGCTGGCTAAAGTTTAAAATGAAATCAATTTAAATAACTTTTAAATATACATTATTTCTATAAATAAAATGTATTCTTTTCTAATTTTATTTTAAAAACCAGATTAAGTACTATGTAAAGTACTTCTTCATGTTCTCATTGTAAGCAAATCTTTCAGTACGGATTCATGTACAAATGCCTATGCAAACTTGCTTTACAATCCTTTTGTCAATATAACGATCAAGCTTCTCACCAGAGATCAGCAATGACTATACAAAAAGATAAGTAGAATCGTATGTACATATGTCAGTTACAAAACATTATGCAAATTTTCTATAAATTGGAAGGAAAATTAAGAAAACGAAATTTGGCCAGTGCATAAGAATTAAAAACAGATGAAAAAAATTCAAAATAAAGGGTGATTTTTTAACTATTATCTTTTTGGCAACACTGGTTTAAACAGATCACGCACGTTTCGTGTTTTGTTTCACTGTCAAACATCTTCAGTTTGGTCTATAATTTAACCATGAATCGTCTTACAAACGAACAACGCTTGAAAATCATTAAATTTTATTATCAAAATGCGTGCTCTGTTAAGAAAGTTCATCGCGCGCTTCTTCCATTTTATGGTCAGTTTAATCGACCCACTGAAGTGGCTATTCGGGCTATTTTGGAGTGAAGATCAGCCAGAAGCATTGCAAAAGCTACCAATGCATCCAGAAAAAGTTACAGCTTGGTGCGGTTTATGGGCTGGTGGACCGTACTTCTTCAAAGATGCTGCGAATCGTAACGTAACTGTGAATGGTGAGCGCTACCGTGAGATGATATCCAACTTTTTTTTGCCCAAAATGCAAGATCATGACTTGCATGACGTGTGGTTTCAACAAGACGGTGCCACATGCCACACAGCACGCGTAACAATGGACTTATTGAGAGGCGAGTTCGGTGAACATTTTATTTCACGTTCGTTACCAGTCAATTGGCCGCCTAGATCGTGCGATTTAACGCCTTTAGACCATTTTTTGTGGGGCTATGTTAAAGCTCATGTCTATACAGACAAGCCCGCTTCAATTGACGCATTGAAAGACAACATAGAAGCATTTATTCCTGAGATACCGGCCGAAATGTTGGAAAGAGTATGCCAAAATTGTACTAAGCGGATGGACCATTTGAGGTGCAGTCGCGGTCAACATTTGCATGAAATAATCTTCAAACATTAAATTATATGGATCGTACTATCGATTCAAATAAAGTTTTCATGCATTTTTCTGAATTTTATGTGTTTTCTTGTTTGAAATTTTCCTATAGCTCTTAAAAAATCACCCCTTACTTACTGTAAAATCTCTTTGCGTGTAAAAAAATGTGCATTATTTGCGGAAAGTATAAAATAAAATAAAATAAAATTTTTATTCGTATTTAATTCAATTTTTGTAAAAAATGTTTAAATTTCGTCATATATTGCGTATGAGTAATATTTGCACACAATATTCCTCATACGCTCCACTGAACATTTAAAATTATTTTGTTCAGTAAACAAGCAACATTTTAAAGTGCAAACACCAGAGATCAGCAATAAGTATTCAAAAAGATGAGTAGAATCGAAACATACTCATAATTTCTGATGCTTATACGCATTCATACTTCTTTTAATATCATGGAACCACTCTACTCATATTCAAAGTTTAAAGTATACACATTATATTCTCATCACTTAACAACATGTATGATGTTGTTTGATTTCGACTCTCCATAACTCAACATATACATACATGCAGCACTAAATAAGTATGAATCGCGTACGAACACTAAAAAACTCAAAAGAAGGTTGTGTGTTTGCTTTGCTTGCTGCTGCCTTTTTTTCTTATGCCTTTTTTTATTTTTTTGTAAATGCAACAACAACTAAGACTGTAAATTTTGATGAATGATTCGAGTCACTCGAATCATTTATAAGTATTATAAGAAATGTTTTTCTAAATTTATTTATTTTATATTTATTTTTTTAAATTTCTGAATAAGTAGGCGTATAAAACAAACATATTTCGAATGGTATGTGTTTGATATCAACATTGTACGCATACTCATTGCAACCTGTGCTTATAAATCAACGTTGTAGTGAGTATAAATGAATCATTTGAAGAAAGCAATGCTAAAGTCTTCTGAAGAAAGCAGTGCTTGCGTCTTCAGTAGAAAAAGTTTCAAGAGAAGGTGGTACAGAAGCAATTCTGGAGTCTTCCAAAGAAAGCGTTACAGCCTTCTAATGAGAGCGATACATATGTAAGTCTTCTGAAGAAAGGGGTACAGGAATCCTCTGAAAGCAACGGTGGAACATCTTGCGGAAGGCAACGATTTCAAGGAGCCTAGTTAAGACACTTACTAAACAAGAAGTCTATTAAGTAGTGTTTTGGCTTATTCTATGTAAGGCCTGGGTTCAAAATTCTGATCAGACATCTCCAACACAACGAAATTTAAAAAAATTTCTCTTCGGCGATTGCTTCTCAGCAGATTTCTTGCAAAAACCCTGAGAGTAAATAAAATATTCATGGAAAGTTACTCAAAAAAATCTGTATAATATTTACTCACGTATAAAATTAGCACACACAACATACTTATGTGGTGTGACAAGTTAGTTCGTAATCCTGACTGAAGGGTTGTAATGACCAATTATATATGTACATGTACTAAACAAGCAATTACGGACATTACCCTTAAAACTCGTATTCCTTAGTTTTCTTTTCACGAAGACGTTTGCGCCCTACGGACATTGGTACTGGCAACATGGGAATCTAACTGTTTTATAATGCTTTAGATTTTACTAACCTTTAATCACAAGAGATCATCTGCTAGAACAACAATTCATAGGTGCAGTCGCATGGTGATTTAAATATTGGTTACTGTCTCATTGGTGTTCGTGCAATGCAACGCATCAGGACTTTTGTTTACTGCAATGTTGTAGATGGGGATGGGCCTATCACTCACTGCTTAGCTTTGTTAGTAAACAGAGAAAGGTTTCTGTATATTAATGCTTAGGTGAAAATTTTTTGCTTGTTTTTGTTATTTTATGGCCCAGTCCCTCATCTGTAGATTGTTAAAGTTCATTGCAAGTTACTAAACAAGCGATTACAGACATTAACCATACAACTCGTGTTTCTTACTCTTCACCACCATGAAGATGACTGCGCGAAAGGGCTTTGACGCTGCTATTTTGTGTAGATCAGAGCGTGGTTGTAACCGTGGACCGTTCGTATAATATATTCCCATACTGTTAACAGAGTAAATAGCGTCATGATTTCAATTCTGTCACTTGTTGTTGAGTTTGAAGCTGTCTGCCAGAAGTATAGCTTATTGATGAGAACAATTTCTGGCAAGCTAGTTCCTGGGAATTGTTTTAATAGCACCTTTGGATACCATTGCTGTCTAACACCATTTCATAACGTTGTAATAGGTAACTTGGTGAGATCGGAGGCAAAGGATTGATCTTCCTTGCATATTTCTTTAAGCTCCAGCCCTGCTTGTGATATCTATTCTCTCAAATGTACAATTTCCTTTAATTTAACTGATAAACTGGACACAAAAAATCATAAAAATTTTTCTAATCAATTTTCAATTGTCGTAGTCCCTGTAACTTGCTCGTATTCATTTAACTTTAAGTGGCAGAGCAATGCAATGACTTTTCGTCTTAACATCGTTATTTTCATTTCAGAATAATTTAACATTTTTATCACTCTATTATTGTTATTTTTTCGCTCTCTCTCTCTCTCTCTCTTTCGTTTTGCTACCATATCCAGTATAGTATTGTAACGGAAACTGATGATTTATCCAATTTAAAAAATGTTTGTCAAAATCCGACAATCAAATGTCGACACCTTTTGCTCTTGCATCAGCATTTTGAAAATAATAAAAGCGGAGATGACTCGAAAAAAGAAAAAAAGGAACACCGAACTGAGGATGGAGTGAAATGGTAGAGTCTTAATAAAGTTTGTTTTGATTACATAAAATTGACACTCAAGTTTATGGTTTGCTGTTGCAACAAACAAAAACGATTGAAGTTATATTCATACTCCCAGCTCTGTTTATTTGCTTTTCCTTCTTCTTTTTTTCTGTTTTTCTGTGTGTGTGTGTGTGTATACTTTGCATAATACAAGCAAGATTTGTTAGTATTTTTTTAGAATTTCTTTTTGTTGCTTACTCTTCTCTGCTCTGAACTGCTGGCTTGAAATTGTATTTCATCCGTAAGATATTCCAGGTATCACTTGTACGGAGAGTGTGCTGAACATTCATTCCTGTTCCACAAAATATTGCTGATTATATTACAATCACGTTTTGAGTATTTGTACTCTGTTCGTATTCAGTTTTTAAAAAAAAAAACTTTTCTTTTGCTTGCTTACTAGAATACTTGTTACTTTTTTCCATTTTCCTGTTTTCCTTCTTTTTTCTTTGCTTTTTTCCTTTTTCTAACAATTTATTCTGTTTTGTCTGAAATTGAAAATTTGAATGGAAAAATTATTATTGAAAATGCAAACGTTTTTTTTTTGTTCACTTTTTATGGATTTCCTTCTCTGAGTATCTGTCTGTATGTCTGTCTCTGTGTGTACTTTTGCCAGAATAACAGAAATGCTCAGTCATTAGGTTGACTGTCTTTTTCCCACGTTTTTTCTTCGTTTTCAATATTTTTTCAGATTTTCAAACTTTATTTGCTTTACTTATCTGTAATTTAGTTTTTCGCTTTACAAATGTTTTGTTTTTTTTTATTTACAAATCAGAGTGTAAGTAAGTGCTTGATAAAGTGTATAAAATTGTATTACAAGTGCTCGGGATTAAACAAAGCAAAACGCTGGAGATTGTTCACTTATAAAGAACGTTGTTATCGTTGTTGTCGTCGTTGTTGTTGTCGTTGTTATTGTTATTTTCTAATTCGTTAAAATACAACATGATTATTAATGTCCTTCCAAATGGTATCCATTTGGAAAATAATTGAATTATTTTGGAACAGTTGTTTCGTTATTCTCACTTTACATTCATGCTTAAGAACAGTTATCTTAGATACCTTCGACATAACCAAAAAATGTAATACACAAGTACCCTGAAGAAAGCTTTACAGGAGTCTTCTGAAGAACTCTTCTAAACGAAGTGGTACAGAACTCTTCTGGACAAAATGGTACAGAAGTCTTCTGCAGAAATCGTTACAAGAGTCTTCTAAGTGTTGGTTGGTTATTCTCACGTTGCATTCATGCTTAAGGACATTTATCTTAGATACATACGACAAAACAGAAAAACTTTATACATAAGTAGTCGGAAGAAAGCTTTACAGGAGTCTTCTGATCAAAGGGGGGTACAGAAGTCTTCTGAACAAAGTGGTGCAGTTTGCGGTAAGGAAAAGCCGTACAACAGTCTTCAGAAGAAAATCATACAGGATTCTTCTGAATAGAACCATGCAGGAGTTTTCTGAAGAAAGTGGCATAAGTAGTCTAAAGTAGGCCTTACAGGAGCCTTCCGATAAAAGTGGTACAGAAGTCTAGTAAACAAAGTGGTGCAGATGTCTTCTGAACAAAGTGATGTACAAGTCTTCTGAAGAAAGTGGTACAGAAGTCTTCCGAAGAAAGCTTTACAGAAGTCTTCTGATAAAAGTGGTACAGAAGTCTAGTAAATAAAGTGGTACAGAAGTCTTCCGAAGAAAGCTTTACAGAAGTCTTCTGATGAAAGTGGTACAGAAGACTTTTGAGCAAAGTGGTGCAGAAGTCATCTGAACTAAGTTGTGCAGAAGTCTTCTAAACAAAATGGTACGAAAGTCTTCTGAAGAAATCTCATGCGGTAGAAAGCAATCTGTGAAAAGCAGTACATCAATCAGTCTTCTGAACAAACAACACACAAGGATCTTCTGAAAAGAACTATGCGGGAGTTTTCCGAAGAAAGCAGCTCTAAAGTATTCAGAAGATAGTGGTACAGGACCCAGTATGAGGAGATAACATCTTAGGTACCCAAAGTGTAAAATGCTGCAAATGTTAGTCCGACAAACACCTCGTATTCCAAATCAGATTCCAGGAAATAATTGAATAGAAGCCTACACCCTGAAAAGCGACAATATGAGCCCATTATTAAGCCGATATACTGTAAATAATGTAACTCTAGGGATAACTGTTTTCTTTCTACAATGTCGAATCCAACAATGAGCACACACTGCCCCGAAGAAGTCCAGGCAGTATACACAATATGTGTGCTCAAGAATAGCAAGGTACTATACGCAAGGGCGTTCCACTAACGCAATCCATGTGAGGAAGAGTGATTAATGAAATAGCAGACATTTCAAAGAAATGCCATATACTAGTTACGCGGACAATGGTTTAGGCATTGTAGGTGATTTTACGCAATAAGAGTGCGATTCCACCAGCAATACCCGATGAAAAGCATCAGGTGTGAATAATATTTTCCAAAGCGTTTTAAATCCGATTAGTAGTCTTAGTTTATTAATGACCCAAACCCTACACTGAGGACTATAATTCTTCCATCTGAAGTGTGGGAGAGAAAGAGTCCCATAAGGTAGTTATCGCTGAGTGCGCAAACGAAAGAACATGATGTTCACAACCTACAAAGTTCTGAACATTGTTGTGATGCAACACTGCTGTTGCATCAATTACCTATTTAGTTTGTTTTAAAAAAGCAGCAGTCGATTGACTGCCGATATTCGTTATAACAGTCCACATTGATTTTGACAAGACATTTGAAAGAACTGATCATCAGGACGGAAGGACCATTATCAACGTTCTGGGTACTGGGCACCATTACACCTTCAGAACTCTAGAAACTGAATTCTACACATGAATGCCTGCTATGCGACGTCATGAGAGTCAAGAAATACTGCAGCATTGTGTTTTATCACAATGTTAGTCAACGTTGTTCTGAAGTGGATTATGCAGCAAGCAAAACGTGACAGAATTGTGTATGAATGGTTGCCTAAGCTTATCTAAGCCTATGATATTTATATTCTCATCTATAAGTTTACTAACATATCCGCCAAATCTAATCAAATACATCAGATAGTATTAAATGTCGTACTGCGCAGCTTTATATCGCTGGAAATAAAAACACTTATGCTTGTACTATGCTGATGAACACATTGGCCTGTTGGGCGCAGACGTTACGAATCTCGTCGTTATCATCAGTCGAGAAACAAGATTAATTGTGGTATGACAACGGATAACACCGCCTGGCGCACTGAAGGACCATTCCTGCCACCCTACCCTATTTCCATCAAATTTCTTCGCATTTGTAAAATTTAAAGTTCCCAGTCCCAGATTTCAGATACTCTGCAGGAAGCATTTGTCAGTTGGCAAGCCAAAATATGGCTTCGGTTCTCTCTTTCTTCTTATCATTCAGATTTCAGTTTCAAATAATCGAAACACTTTATAAACGAAGTCAATTTATCATTTAATTTTAATTGCCGCAAACATTTCTTTCAGTTTCTGTTGTTTTTTTTTTTTTGTTTTTAGTTTCTTTTTGGCATAATACATGCCAAGACAACATATTTGATCATAAATTTTATCCTGTTTTATGCTTTTCATGTTGGAAAGTGTAATAAAATTTATTGCCCTCACACACTTATCGTTTTGCAATTATCCTTGAATAGTTTTGAAATATTTTATCCTGTACTCGTGTACAACACACGAACTTCAAAGAGTGTGTGTGTGAGTGTATATATAACTTGGCAGGCAATATGGATTTCCTTTTCAAAAACTCCTACAACTCTCTCTGTAGGTTAGAAAGTACGTTCCAAAAAAAAAAAAGGAAGAAAAAATAATGAAGACTTGCAGTTGCAGTAAAAAAAAGAGTATTTTTTTCTGTTGTGTCGACATCAACTTTGTTGTAATCTATTTATCTACAAGATAAGCACTTTTAAAACAACAACAACAATAGCAAGAACTAGAACTACATGATAAAATAATAAATTTAGTTGAAGAGCATAAAATCAAAACTTTATGTTCTAATAGCCAATACAGAATATGCATGAATATGCATGAATATGATGTAAGTATGAATGAATAATAGAGTAAATCTCTCCTATATATGCTCTGCATGTGTAAAGTGATACGAGGGATGGTAATGCAGTTATTGGTAAACATTTAATATATTGTTACGAAAGAATCTTGATACTTGTGCTTTGCTTTTACATCATTTAACATTAAAATGGTAAACAAGTACACAAAAATACAACAACAAACACCAGCGTCAAAAAATGTTAAACAAGTAAACAAAAATACAACAACAAACACTACAAAAATAAATTTTACTAAAATACACAAACAACAATAATGAATGTAAGCAACAATGTTTACGTTTATAGAGATTTCGAGAAGGCCAAGCCACTAGGATTCGCCTTTAAGAACAATCATCAGGCTGTTTATCCTGATGTAAACAGATGAGAAACAAAGAAGAGCGTTTGTTGTTGTTTACATAAAGTTGTGAACAGTGGAACACAGAATTGTGAGAATTTATTTTTGTTTTATTTGCAATCTATGAGCTCATATTTTAAACGTCCTGCCGCTCTTGTATAAAATTGATGCACACAACATAAGTGGTATGAAAAGCTAGCTTGTAATCCTGACTGAATTGTTGTAACGATCAATTTTGTATGTATGTTATGTAAGATCTCTTTCCTTCTATTCTATTGTATTTTACAGTTTTGTTTGTCGCACTATTTTGTTTTCAGTGTGAAATAGAAAATCATTTCCAGGCTAGCAAAAGTTTTAGCCCTTATAGGAGTTTATGGCTTTCGCTAGGTATCTGTATTTGGATAGAAAGGTTCCAAATAGGGTGGCTATATTCATCTTTTTGGAGTATAGCTCACCTGCAGTTATTCTTTGTGAGGCTATGACTGCTTGAGCCTTAAGGATTCGAACTTCCTTCTGATGACATAACAAATCCATCCGCAATTTTCATATTTCGTTTGTTTCAGCATGAGTTTCTCGTTGAGCCCTGCTATTGAAGAATATCCTGGATATGATTCAGAGATAATAACCAAGATTTATCGTCGTAAGTAGAACTCCCTTCCTGAAGAAGTGGCTTATAATACAACAGAGCACTCTATGGAATGGAGCTTGTATCTTATCAGAAACACACCTGTCCAAATCCAAATCTATATTACTTTTTCGACTTCTTCAGGGTTTGATCCTCCTCGGCTACTTGTGTTTGTTGTCGGGTTCCACTCCAACTCTTAAACATTTTACGAAAATTCTTCACCATCCTCGTACTTTTACTTGAGCATTTTTAAGAGAAAGTTCTATTTTTTTAAAAAAATGCAGCATAAAGGCTGTACACGAAATAGTTTCTCTATTGGCTGTAGTTTATAATTTTTTCGTGTTCTTTTAATGAATTCCTGTTTTATTTTGTGTATAAAATATGCATTCGTTTACAGTCATTAAACTTGAATTTCATATTTTTTTGTTTTTGTTGTTGTTGTTTTCTATTCTATTTTAAGATACAAGAAATCCCCAAAACCATTGAAGGAGAAAGATTGAAAATAAACTCGTTTCATAATGGCTTTTGAAGCATCATCATCATCATCATACGCCTCAACATCACAGGAATCAGTGGCGGTTGCAGCACAGGAATTGTTAGTTGTTTTGAATACTTTAAATGAGAAGCGTAAAGCAAAGGCAAGAAAAGAGCAACACTTCCACCAACACCCAGATCTCAGATTGAAACAAGAGATGCCAGAAATGATAGAGTCTCAGGCTCAGTCTCAGACTCACAAACAAATGGAATTAAGCCAAATTGAGCTGATCTATCGGGCTGAGGGTAATGCAAATTTGGTGCTGGCATTGCCGCAATTTAAAAAAGTTTTACGTTTGCCAAAAGTCCAACAACAACAACAACAAAAGCAATACCATGAGATCCAATGTAACCAAAAACATTCACAACAACAGCAGCAGCAAGGAGAGCAACAAATGCAGGAGCAACAGCAACAGCAGCAGCGGGAGAAGCAGCAGGATGTAGAGAAACAACAGGAGCCAAACCAGATTTTAACTACCGGCCAACAGCAAAGTAAAAACACTAAAAACGGTAAGAAACGGTACATTTTAGTTTTAAAATAACAATCAATATGTACAGAGATACACATACTGATACACATATACTTACATATACACATGCATTCCTTGGTTTGGCTAACTGAAATTACTTTTTTTTTTTGATGCAAAATTTTTGTTGAAAATGACTGGGAGATGCTATTTTCGAAAACTTTAATGATTTTCGTTTCGGTTTTGTTCAAGCTCTTCTGCTTCTTCTTCTTGCTTTTTTTTCAATTTGTTGATTTGTTTGGTTTTTGGCTTCAAATTCCATAAAACTATGCAATGTAAACGGCTGTATGTATGCGTATGTGTATACGTGTATGCTTAAATCATATTCCATTTTGTTTTTTGTTTTGTTTCGTTTCATTCATTTATTCGTGTTGTTCGTATTCCCAATTGTTTTGTTTTGTTGCTATTTTGCTAATTCATTTGCTTAGTATACAACGTAGTATGTGTATGTGTATGTGTATGTATGTATGGATGTGTATATACAGGATAAGAATACCATGATATTTTATAACCAATTTTTTATTTATTTTTGTTTCTTCTTATTTTCATGCACACACACATACGACCTGTATCTGTGTACGTACATCTGTATACATGTATTGGCTGTATTGGTTGTTTGGCTGGCTGGCTGGCTGGTTGGTTGGCTGACTGGTTGAATGTTTGGTTTTCAAACATTCCAACAGATGTTGGAATCTTGACAATGGACCATTATGTGGCTTATATTAGTATCATACGTTGTCTTGTGGGAAATGAGTTTGTATTTGAAGCGGATATTGTTGCAGTGCCAAATCCCAATGACAGACACTGGATAAATGAGCACATTAAGCCTTATAGGCCAGGTATGTATGAGTACCATGCACAAGTAAGTCTAACTTAGTATACGTATGTCTGTCTGCTTAAATAAATTTCGTAAAGGTTTCGTTTTTATTTTTTTATTATTTTGTTGTATATTGTTGGAATTGGTCACAGCTTGTAAAAATATATTCATAGTGGCCAGCCAATAGAATAGACAACAACATTTATGTAAGGCACTTGCTTGTGTGCAAGGGTGTAAGTGTGTCTGATTGTGTATCCAAATTGTGTTCAATGTACTCAATTTATTTTCGTAAAACTATTTGCAAAAGGAATTTAATTTAATAAAACTTGTGTTACAATCGGAATACATTTACAATCGTCGTAAACGAGAATAATTGTCTCACAAAACTATATCCGTTACACAAATAAAATAAAAACAATAAAACAGCTTGTCCTCTTTTTTTTGGTTATGGTAACTACAATATTTTTGTTTTTTTGCATAGAAATATTGAAATTCTTTTCGAACGAAGCAGCACTATGGCTTGCTAAATGCAAACTTCTCAAATGAATTCAAATCCGAGCTTTTGTGTACCTAATACTGAAAAAATAGAATTGTAATAATCACTTCAATCACAAATTTCATCTAATGAATATGCGATTATTACGGCAATAGCTTGGATACGGTCGTCTTAATCTAACGCATAGTCCAATTGGCTCTCTAGAGAGCTCTTAGATCAAACTTCTGATCTAACATCTTGGAAAAAGAAATGCAAAGAAGACAACTCCCTTTCAGCGTAGTACAGGAGCTGTAGTAGTAGCAGCAGTAGTAGCTGTAGTAGTAGCAGCAATAGTTGTAGTATAGTATTAGAAGCTGTAGTAGAAGTGGTAGCTGTAATAATAGCAGTAGTACTAGTAGTAATTATTGTATAGTACTAGCAGTAGTAGCAGTAATAACTTTAGTAGTAGCAATAGTAGCAGTAGTAGCTGTAGAAGTAGCAGTAGTAGCTGTAGTACTAGCAGTAGTCGTAAAGTAAAAGCAGTAATAGAAGCAGCAGTAGTCGCTGTAGAATAAGCGGTAGTAGTAGCAGTAGCAGTAAGCATATAGTACTAGCAGATATATTAGCAGCAGTAGTAGTAGTAGCAGCAGTTGTAGTATAGCAGTAATATTAGCAGTAGTAGTAGCTGTAGTAGTAGCAGCAGGAGTTGTAATATAGCAGTAATATTAACAGCAGTAGTTATAGTATAGCAGTAGTAGCTGTAATAGCAGCAGTAGTCGTATAGTACTAGTAGTTGTATTAGGAGCAGTAGCAGCAGCAGTTGTAGTATAGCAGTAATAGTAGCAGATTTTGTAGCAGTGGTAGCTTTAATAGCAGCAGTAGTAGTAGCAGTTGCCGTATAGTATTAACGGTAGTAGTATTAGCAGCAGTAGTAGTACCAGTAGTAGCAGTAGTCGTATAGTACTAGCATTAATAGTAGCAGCAGTCGTATAGAACTAGCATTAATAGTAGCAGCAGTCGTATAGTACTAGTAATTATATTAGGAGCAGTAGCAGTGTTATAAGCAGCAGTAGTTGTAGTATAGCAGTAATAGTAGCATATTTTGTAGCAGTGGTAGCTTTAATAGCAGCAGTAGTAGTAGCAGTTGCCGTATAGTATTAACGGTAGTAGTATTAGCAGCAGTAGTAGTACCAGTAGTAGTAGTAGTCGTATAGTACTAGCATTAATAGTAGCAGCAGTAGTAGCAGTTGTCGTATAGTGGGTTGGGTTAGCTTTGGCTATACGTGCTGCACTCCAGTTTACCTTTCAAATACACTACTAGACTCTTTGGCTCATTGTAATGCTTTGAAAATTTCGGTTCTAGTCTCAGATTAATTTAATCAGATTCGACAGTGACAAGCTCTCCAGAGGCACTATTGTTCCTGGAAATTACTTCCAACAATGTGTCTCCGTGAAATTCCTCATAGAGCAGGCCATTCAAACTGATTTTCTTTCCTCCCATAACTAAACAGCTCGTACTACAGTAGTTATGCGGATAGCTCATACTCATACTTCTAATAAAACAGACTCCGTAAGGAGTCTAAGTTCTTTCTAGAGCCAAATCAGATTTGTTTCCTTCCCTCGCCAAAGCACAGCACAGCTGTCTTCTCTCTTGTAACCCTCTTATTCTTTGCGTGAAACAGCTGGAACCCTTAATCTTTATCGTCTTCTTAAGTACATATGTATGTTCTTTCAAGTCTACAGAATATAGCGATTATTTCGGAAAGGATTTTTTGAACACGTTTAATTTTATCATTCCGTACCAGGGTTAATGTATGTATGTACCTCAAAGCGTAATGGATATTTTACATAGACAAAGGAATAACTTGGAATTTCTCTCTATTTTGGTTGTCTATTTTTGACTTCTATTTCACTCGTTTATATTGTTTACTTTGAACTTTATCTTTATATTTGTACACATGCAATTGGGTTTGTGTGTGTGTCTTTGTATGGTTTTCAGTGTGTTTATGTGTTTGTTTGGAAAATAAATTCTTAAACAAATATTTCTGCTTCTTTACCAAAAAAATATCATTTTTTTTGTTTCTCTTTTTTTAAACTTTAAAGTCAGGAGAGAGAAAAAATTGTAGAAATGATACAACGAAAAAGGATAAAAATAACAAGAAATTGGTAGAAAAAAGAACAAATAAAGGAAACTAATACCATGCAATCGATCATAATGTTGCAACATTTCAAATGAATGCACCCACACCCATACACACACACTCACACAGATTGAAATATTTTTATAACATTTTGAAGTTCCATTCAATCGTTCTTCATTCCTTCTCAATGTGCTATTTATGTTCCCGAAACAAAAATTCCCAGATAAAACTGGGATGTAATGGAAACTAACTTTCATGATGGCATGTTTAACCATTATTTTGTGCAACATCATTGCAATTATGCACTGAACGAAAAGGAATATGAAAAAACAACTCGCCACCGTATATGTAATTCAATACTTTCATTTGAAAGGTCTGAGCCTTGTTTGAAAACACTGAGCCAATGCTATAATGTGAAAATGAACATGAGAAATGAACAGCTCTTCACATCTCCAGACTAGGCAGTGATAGATAGCAACCCTGTCATCCTATAACCGGTTGCTGTAAACCAATCGCCTGTTTAATTGAAAGACTTAATTAAAGCTAAGAAATAATAGTAGCTGTAGTAGTTGCAGTAGTCGTATAGTACTAGCAGTAAAAGTAGTAGAGTAGTAGCTCTAGTAGTATCAGTTATAGCTGCAGATGTAGCAATAGTAGTACCTGTTCTCGTATAGTATTAGCAGTAGTAGTAGCGCTAGTAGTAGCAGTAGTCGTATAGTGCTAGCAGTAATAGTAGCGGCAGTAGTAGCAGTTGCCATATAGTATTAGCAGTTGTAGTATTGGCAGTAGTAGTATTAGCAGTAGTCGTATGGTACTAGCAGTAATAGTAGCGGCAGTAGTAGCTGTTGCCGTATAGTATTAGCAGTAGTAGCAGCAGTCGTATAGTACTAGCAGTTATAGTAGCGGCAGTAGTAGCAGTTGCCGTATAGTATTAGCAGTAGTAGTATTAGCAGTAGTCGTATTAGCAGTAGTCGTATAGTACTAGCAGTAATAGTAGCGGCAGTAGTAGCAGTTGCCATATAGTATTACCAGTAGTCGTATAGTACTGGCAGTAATAGCAGCGGCAATAGTAGCAGTTGCCGTATAGTATTAGCAGTAGTAGCAGTAGTCGTATAGTGCTAGCAGTAATAGTAGCGGCAGTAGTAGCAGTTGTCATACAGTGGATTTGGTTAGCTTTGGATACACGTGTTGCTCTCCAGTTTACTTTTCAAATACACTACAAGACTCTTTGGCTCATTGAAATGCTTTGAAAATGTCGGTTCTACTCTCAGATTAATTTAGTCAAAGTCGACAGTGACATGATCTCGAGAGATACTAAGAAATAATAAGAAGATGAAACAGATATGCCTTGTCACAGACCGCGATCTTTTAAAGAAACGCAAAGAAATTATAAAAATCTTTAAAACTGAAAAGTGAACAACGGCGAGTACAATAGAAGTAATAACAACCCTTTAGGGTGAATTCGACTTCTCACAGCTCTCAGGCAGGGTTTGTTAATTCGTGTCTGGACCTGAAAAATTTTTAATTGAAATTCTTACTCTCCGAGCTTTAGACAGAAGAGTGCTGAAGAAAACCTAGGTCGTAATCCTGACTGAAGGGTTGTAATGATTAATGATGTATGTAAAGTGTTGCAATGCAGCCTCTGCAACATCTCCTACTTACTTACTTACTTAATTGGCCATAACAACCCGTTTAACGGATTTCGGCCTGCCGCAACACATCCTTCCAGGCGCCTCTGCTTCTTGCGCGCCTACGCCAGTTGGTCACACCAATCGATGACAGGGCTTCCTCGATTTGGTCCTTCCAACGGATACAAGGTCGTCCTCTTCGCCGACTTCCGCAGATACCCGCATCAAATACTCGTCTCGCCGGAGCATCCTCATCCATTCGAACGACATGGCCGAGCCAGCGCAGCCGCTGGATGTTAATACGCTGTACAACGTCAATGTCGTTGAGGAGCTCATACAGCTCACTGTTGAATCGGATACGGAAATCATCGCCAACACGCACTGGACCGAAGATCTTACGTAGGACTTTTCTCTCGAACACTCTCAAGGCCGCTGCATCAGTACTTAATAGGGTCCATGCCTCAGCGCCATAAAGAAGCACGGGTAGGATGAGTGTCTTGTAGAGTGTTAGTTTTGTCGCACGAGAGAGGTCTCTGCTACTCAATTGCCTATTGAGACCATAGTAGCACCTGTTGGCAAGAGTGATCCTACGCTTGATCTCCAGACTGACATCATTTCTGGTGGTAACGGCGGAGCCAAGATAAATAAATTCCTTGACTGTTTCAAAAGTATAGTTATCGGCCGTAATCTGAGAATCAATACGCCGCACGTCTCTACTTGTCGATAACATATACTTTGTTTTGCCCTCATTTACTGCCATACCCATCTTGGTAGACTCCCGTTCAATAGCACTAAAGGCAGCAGTAACATCTCGCTTGGTACGCCCTATGATGTCAATGTCGTCAGCGTACGCAAGCAGCTGGACACTCTTTTGAAAAATAGTGCCATTGCGATGCACTCCCGCCTTTCGCAGAACACTCTCCATGACGAAGTTGAAGAGGTCGCATGCTAAGGGATCGCCTTGTCTGAAACCTCGCACGGTATCAAAAGGTTCGGAGAGGTCCATTCCTACCTTGACGGAGCTGCAGGAATTGCTCAACGTCATTCTGCATAGCCTTATCAGCTTCGCAGGTATACCGAGCTCAGACATTGCGGCAAAAACACGATCCCTTATGGGGCTATCAAAGGCTGCCTTATAGTCGACAAAAAGATGGTGTGTGTCGACTTGTTGTTCATGGGTCTTTTCCAGGATTTGGCGTAGTGTGAAGATCTGGTCGATGGTGGACTTGCCAGGTCTGAAGCCGCACTGATAAGGTCCAATCAGTGTTTTGACGAGTGGCTTCAGTCGTTCACACAATACGCCTGTAAGAACCTTATATGCGATAGGGAGAAGGCTTATACCCCTGTAGTTGGCGCATATCGTAGGGTCTCCCTTTTTCAGGACAGGACAGAGGACACTGAGGTTCCAATCGTTGGGCATACTTTCCTCTAGCCATATTTTGTAAATAAGCTGGTGCATGCGCCCTACCAACTCATTACATCCGGTCTTAAACAATTCAGCAGGGAGGCCATCAGGACCCGCCGCTTTATTGTTTTTAAGACGCATTATCGCGTCTTTGACCTCTTCATGGCTAGGCGGCGGGATCTCCACGCCGTCATCACCGATCGGGTTCGGAACATCATCTCTAAAGGCGGAATTGGTGTCGTCATCGCCTTGTAGCAGAGAAGAGAAGTGCTTCCTCCATAACCTCAGCACCCCTTGCGGATCTGTTACCAAGTTTCCGTTTTCGTCTTTGCAGGAAGACGCTCCGGGCTTATAACCCTCGGTTAGACGCTTAACCTTTTGATAGAATTTTCGAGCGTCATTCCTGCATTTATACACCTCGATTTCCTCACGCTCACGCCTTTCCTGCTCCCTCTTCTTGCGTCTGAAAAGGCGTCTCTCTTCCCTTCTCCTCACTCTATAGTCCTCGACAATGAACAGTCCTCCAATGTCGTTGAGATTAGAGAGGGAATGACGGAGCTTGTCGGAGAGTTGAGCGGAGAACGCCTCAGCTGTCCTTTGTGATCGCAGCTTCTTGACGTCCAGCTTTCGCAATGTACTAGAGCGCGCAGACCTCGATGCGCTAATGCGCAATCGAAACTTGGCTGCGACAAGGTAGTGGTCAGAGTCGATGTTTGAACCTCTGAACGTACGCACATCTAGTACACTGGATACGTGCCTTCCGTCAATCACAATATGATCGATTTGGTTGGACGTAGATCGATCAGGGGACATCCAAGTGGCCTTGTGGATATCGAGGTGTTGAAACCTGGTGCTACATACTACCATGTTACGTGCCGCGGCGAAATCGATCAGCCTCATACCATTGGGGGTAGTGTTCTCGTGGAGGCTGAACTGTCCGACAGTGGGACCAAAGATACCTTCCCGCCCGACCCTCGCATTAAAATCCCCGAGGACGATTTTGGCGTCATGGGCCGGGCACTTATCGTATACGTCCTCGAGTTTAGCATAGAAGGCATCTTTAGTCACATCGTCCTTTTCTTCCGTCGGGGCATGAGCACAAATAAGGCTGATGTTGTAAAATTTTGCCTTGATGCGGATTGTGGCTATCCTTTCGTTCACAGGCGTGAACCCAGAGACAAGGTGGCGAAGTCTCTTATTAACCACAAATCCGCATCCGAATTCGTGCTTATCAACCTGGCAGCTGTAATACACATCGCAAGATGCTAGCCTTCAACAATGGCTCAATGTTCAATGGATGGCATTCTAGCACCCGCTAGATGTTAACTAATGCGTGCAGCGAAGTCCAATCCCCTGGACGTTAAATTTGGGTTGTGCGTAGGGCTTGGAACCCACCACGTAAAAACAATCTCCAATGAAAACCAAAACAACAGCCTCTATAAAGATCCCCTCAAAAGTTGACGACCACGGCAAACGTTTAAAGGACTATGATTTACGAATAGGCACATGGAACGTCCGAACCCTTTACAGGGCAGGCGCTTCCGCCCAGCTGGCGGATGCCCTCATGAAATGTAGGACGGACATCACTGCCATCCAGGAAATGCGATGGATAGGGCAAGGATGCAACATCTCCTATTGTGTGATTTAAAATTCAAAATGCCCCATAAATTTTTGACTCATTCTTCACATTTCTTTCTCTTCGATTATTTTCAATTTTTAAACTCGGAAGAATTTCCCAACAATGAAGTGGTATATAGACGGTTGCGTTTGAAGCTCAATTTTTAGAAATCACAGAACAAGCTACGAAAGCTATTGCATGCCGCTGGTCGGTGAGCATCGAGCATAAAGGGTATTTATCTTGTGTCTGCCACATTACCTCGCTTTACTTTGGCACCGCCCTGCTATATTCTATGTTGTTTAGGTCCATGAAATCATAAACGCTGATACGCTTTACCATTTAAAGTTTAAAAAGTATTCGTGTTGCATGCATCGTATGTATGCATGTCTATCTCTCTATGAATTTTATTAAATAAGATTGCATTTCCTTTTTTTGTTTTGTTCGTTTTCCCCCATACGTGGTTTTAATTTTTATTTTGCAATTTGTATCTCTTTTATAAGTTTTTCATGTTCATTTTCGTTTTTTCTTTTTTATTTATTTTTGTTTCCCTTTAGCTAATCGCTTGGATAAAGAATTTGGTGGCCATTTCGGTTTGTTACTGCCAGATGCTACCCAATTTCCTGCAGAGTTCGATGCTTTATTTTCCAACGAACAGGTAAAACAAACAAATTTCAGCTCCTGCTCCCCTCGTTCTGCTCCTTGCTTTTGTTCATGCTACAATAAAAAATTTTATAAGCGACCAATGTTGACTGGAAAAATTCAAAAAAAAAAAAAGCACCGAAACTGAACATATTTTAGCCGAACTCCTGGTTTTTTTTCATTTCTTTTCATTTCGTTGGAGTGAAGTAGAGTGCAGTGGAGAGAGAGCGAGAGCAAAAGATGCGATGGTCTTTTGTTTATTTCCTTAGAAAATAATAAATCATGCCAGTAATTTCTTTTGAGTTTCTGCATGTTGTTGTGTGTCCAATTTTTATACTTTTTTTCTCTTCTCGTTAAATGTTTTTGTGAAGCTCAATGTAATTTTAGTTTATGGCTTCGAATAAAAAAAAAACGAAAAAACATAAAAGAAAATCATGTTTTATAGAGTTGCAGTACTAGAGAAACAGTAGCATCAACGGCATGCAACAGAGCAATAATGTTTGGGTCTTTACACAAGCAGCAGCAGCGGGAGAAAAAAAACGAGAATCATGAAACAAATATTCTAAGAATGGAAACAAAAACACTGAATTAATTCGTTATAAAATTTAAATTTCAATTTTTATTAAATAAATTTACAGCGAAAAATACTTATTACAGTGAATGCAAAAAGTACACATCCATAACAAAATGATTTGAATTTCATACGGTTAACAACTCACCAGGTTGTGCTCACAATGCTGTCGCATACCCAAGTCTCTTTCTTATTTTTATTAAAGGTCTTTGCTTATTAACTTCCAATCTTAGGTTGAACTTGTCAACCATATTCCTTTGACAATAAGGCTTGAAATGAATGCTTCCCTGTAACTCATTTACAGACAAACACAGATTCGGACCATACCAGTCCCACATTCTTCAAATGCCAAACGCCTTAGGGTCTCTCTGCAGTGCAATAAAGGCAAAATCAGTTGGTTGTGTGTTTCGTGGTAAAGTTCGGTTGAAACTTTAATTGCAAGCCAAGAAAGTCGTTTTAAATACGGCCTAAATTGACGTAACCGATCAGGAATGATCCGATTTTCAGGATCATTTTAAAATAAATTACCTTCCAATGAGACTCCAGACTATAATTCCCTAGAACCAGACACAACCATCCAAATGTCATGTCTTTTCCACAACTCTAATTCTAAGTTTTCCAAGCCAAACATGCAACAATTTTGCTAGTAGACGTCATCATCGAGAAATAAATTCATCGTTAAAGAAAATTTTGTTCGAAACCCTGCATTGGAGGACTGTTGCTCTAGAATCGTGTTATCATATCTAAGGCGTTGTGCTTGATTATTCGACTTTAATTGTTGCATGGGTTGAATGCTATATCCCATATGTAAATCCAAATGCTAAATTCGTAACTATGAGCAGTAAGATAAGCACCGTGGAACTGACAATTTCAGGTTGACGACCATACTTTCACTAACAGAGGCGATAATTTCGTCTGGCTGAGCATCTCGCTGCTATATATACCTACTGGACAACATCTGTAATGCTTTATAATATAATGACTCATACTCCTGATCATATCCTTAATATTTCCATTCTCTTCAAGTTTCTTTATGAACTTGGCAATTTCTTTCACTCCAGGTTCGATTATGGTGGCTAGAACACCCCCAGCAATGCTTGAGAAGTGATCACACTTGAATCATAACTTTTGTAGTAGGTAGGTAGATAGGGCTGGTAGTCCACATAGGGCCCACTGTGATACCTCAGTTTTTTATTATGCCCTAGTATCGGAATTACTCAGAGCTTCTGATGAAAGGATTCAGATTGCCAATGTCAATGCGTAAAAATTCCTCCAGATCATCTATATAGTAGGCACACTAAGGTGCCTTTTTATCCTTTAACAAAAAGCCGGGCTTATACTCAGTACGTAAAGAACAATATCCTCTGCTTTCTCATCACCTCAACTTCTGCAAAAATCATTTGCAGTGATCAAGACTAAAGCTTCAAGCATGTGTGCTCATAATGCAATGACACTTAATGACTCCAACAACCATACTAAGCGTGCTTCTTTGGAGTTTAAGTCGACTTATTGTTAGCCCTTCATCCACTATCTTTACGCTTACTTCGGTTGTTAAACAGTTCATGGTACTTTAGAGAAAAAGTTTACCAACACGCCGGTTTTAAACCCACTAAATGGATAACCTGATTAAATAAACAGACGCATTCAGACAAAACTGTCTGTATCTTCTTTGAATACAATTCTCTCGAATGCGTTCATTGCTTTGATTGTTTCTTAGTTTCTTTTCGAAAAAGAAATACGGCCACCCCGTCAATTAATGTTTCTTCACGAGCCTGATAAATTACGCACCCATCTTTCATACATTTTAGGCCCAATAATGCAAAGTATAAAGCACTGCTCGAAATGACCGCCACTCAGGATGGTTTATTCACTTTAAGCAGACCATCATCCAATATGTACATATGTGAAGATAAATTCGAATTTAAATATCAAAGACGCAAACCCACACTTTTAGCAGCGCCACTTCTTGCCTTTAACAGAGTAAACTTTGCTATTAACAGAGCACTGTTAACTGTTTAACCTTGGCAATAAGTAATAAAATTGAAATATAAGAGAATATCTCAAAGATATTACCACGGTTCTAAAGAGGATCCTCTGGACTACCATTTACATATAGGCTGTGCAGTGTATTATTTCTTATATATACCAAAATGGCCACTGATCTTCAAGAGAATTTTCAATCAAAACATTGATAATTTCAAAACCCATTTCCGCAATACCATATCACTTTCTATGTTACTATATTGCTGATTGTAATAAGAGGCCTTGGAACCTTCCTTTAAGTAGGATATGGTACTCATAGACCTAGTGTTTGTCCTAAAATTAACTTCTAAACAAGTGGGCTTATTCAGATGGATACTGTTAAATAGCTAACAGTGCTCTGTTAAAGGCTAATTTTGTACTGTTAGGAGAAAATTTTTCTCTGTTAACGCCAAATGTGGCGCTGCTAAAATTTATGGATTGCGTCTTGGATTTTGAAATTCGAATTTATCTTCACACACATTCATCCAATACTATTCTAAGGAAATCATTGATTACATCCTTCGCTTAATACCTTTGCTTAAGTGAATGTTATTGATTTAAATAAAAATTCCAATTTCTTTTAAAACAATTTTCTTGCTTTTAAAATTAAATTCCAAATTTGTTTTTATACTTTCCCTCTTTCAATTTCAATTTTCAATAAAACTTTGTAATGCGAAAAGCTTTAAAAATGTTCACGATTTTAAGACTTGACATGAATTTCCTGAACGAGTACATGAGTTTGTTGTTGTGCCCATAACGTATTTCAGAACGAAACGGAACATCCTTGGGAAACCAAGCCACAAATATACATGTATATAAGCAACAGCCTTAACTCAATCGGGGATTACATTATTTTTTTAAAATTATAAGTCGTATAAAAGGCCGTAAAGGGAATGGAAACAAAAACAACAACAATAACAACAACAAATGGTTCTACTTGTCCAAAAACTGTGAGTCAGGCCATCCACATACATCATTTCCATATAGTCAGTCACATGCCTCACACAGAGATACATGTCGTTGGAGGCCTTGTTACTCTCGCGTTTTTTTTTCCTTTTCCTTTTTGTTTTTGTTTAATGGTGGTATTGTTGTCATTGTTGTTTTGTTCAATGTACTCGTCGCAGCTTTTGTGAGTGGACCTTTTCATCATCATTCTTTATGGAGATTTTGCTTTTTTTTTTCTCACTCATCTGTTCCTTTCTTGTATTCTTTCTTTTTCATTCACTCTCTCTCTCCCTCTCTCTGTTATTTTTATTAAAAACAATATCTAGCCCGAAATAACAACGGCCTCAAAATCATGTGACAGTAGCTGGAGAGGCAGCAACATCAGTGATGCCACCACTTGTAGTGGCAACAATAATTTTGGTGCAGATACATACGCCATTGAAATAAAACCAAAGCAGGGATGGTTGTTGCCAAACGATGTTAACAATTTATTTGATATAAAGCCAACAACAACAATAACATCGACAATGACAGCAACAAAAACAACGCCAACAACAACAACAACTATGTCAATAAGTGAAACAGTAACAACAGCAACATTGAAAGTGTCAACAGACATGGGATGTTCTACAGCGAACACTCAAAATAAACCAGCTTCTCAAATGAAAAAAACAAAAACAACAACAACAGAGGAAACAAGAACAACAATACCGGTAGCAATGACCAGTGGAGATGTCAGAATATCCCATTCATTTTACGACCAGGTGGACACCAGGTGTCGTTATTGTTGTATGCAGTTTTTAAAGGTAATTCTTGTTGTTTTGTCACTCACTGCCCAACCCATATAAACGAATTTCGTTTCTTCCCACTGCCTATCCTTCCTTCCGTCCTTTCCGAAATCTCTCATAAAATTTAATCTTAAAGGAAAACTTTTGTGAAAATAATTTAATTCCTGTGTGTTTGTTTCGTTGTTTATCTTCTAGGTGAAACAAAAGAAAATCAATCAGCGCAGCAAATACTGTCCATTTGATTTATATTCGGGGTAAATATCGTGTTTTTTTTTGTTAATTTCTTAAGGAAATATAATTTTTTTCTTTTCCTTTTAAAATTTAAGTTGTATGTCGCGCATGTTTTACGCTTTGGAATCGCTTTTTGCGTGTCCGCAAAATAATTTCAGGATTTTCAAAAATGGCCGCCTCATATTTGATGATCAATTAAGTCAAACGCTTACAGTTGAGGATTTATTTTCAAGGTAAGTAACAAAACAAAGAAAGAAAGATTTCGTGAAACTAAAAGAGAAAAGAGAAGTCGCCGTGGTCTAGTAGGTAGTGTGTTGGCTTATTAGACGAAAGGCCCGAGTTCGAATCCCAGGCCAGACATCAAAAACAAAATACAAAAAGTATTTCTTCGGCGACTTCCTCTCAGCAGATTTCTGGCAAAAACTCTGAGAGTAAAAATTGCCATGAAAAGCTTCTCAAAAAATCTGTCGTTCGGAGTCGACTTTAAACTGTAGGTCCCGCCACTCATGTATAAAATTAACGCACACAACATGAGTGGTGTTGAGAAGCTAGGCCGTAATCCTGACGAAGGGTTGTAATGGCCAATTATGTATGTATGTATGTAAAAGAGAAAAAACTTGAATAGAAAAATAATTTAAAGCGATACAGTTAACACTTGAAAATTAATGAAAATTGCATTGGATTTGAGCATTAGTTTACTTTTTATAGGGTGTCCAATCAATCCAAAAAACCTTCTGACTGACGTTTAAATTGCTTGCATGTTGTGATGGCTTGAAATTTCAGCCATAAAAACATAAAATGCCTGCCAAACTCCTCTGTTTAAGTGGTTTAAGTGCGTTTAAGGACAGTTATGATGGCAGTGCATTTACATTTGAAGGTAATTGGACTCACTGTGATCGTTCAAGGAAAGATAAAGGAAGGAAATGAGAAAAAACATAGAGACGGATATTGGGGATAATAAGAACCTACATACATACATTTATACATAATTGGCCATTACAACCCTTCAGTCAGGATTACGGCCAAGCTTCTCAACACCTAAGAACCTAAGCTAAGCTAAAACTAACAGAGAACAAATCAATCAACTAAGCAGGTATAAACGTACACCCCTCAGCCAGCTCAATGTCATTTCAAATCTCAGAAAGATTCAAATCTTGGCTCCCGATAGAGGCTTGAAACACTCGAAGTATACACTAAGTCACCAAACACTGGACAGTTACAGGAGAGGTGTTTTATAGTCTCCAAAAGTTTCTCAGAAATTCGACTTTAAACTTTAGGTCCAGCCACTCATGTATTAAAATTTACACACTCAACATAAGTGGTGTAAGAAGCTACGTCGTTATCCTGTCTGAAGGATTGTAATGACCAATTATATATGTATGAACCTTTACTATTCTCCACATATCCTTGAATTATCTGGCTGATAACCCTTCCAGATCCTTATCAGCAATCTAGCGTATCAATGGCCCATAAGAAATGCCGCCATCAATTTCGCAGCGGACTTATTAAATCACGGCCTCAAGTAGGCTTTACCATCATCTATAGACGGCCGAGCCACTGGGCATGCAAACTCCTGATCCATTCTCTCAGCGCTTCTGCTCTCTTTTTTTATATCATATCCCAGAACACGCTAAGTCGCAATCCATCCACCCAGCGCTTCTGTTCCTTTTCTTTATATCATCTCCTATTTCAAGCACAGAGTGAGATACTTGGCTGGGAAAAATAACAGAGATTCGATTTCCGAGGGTAACAGTATACCCCGTTAGCCAACGGAGATAAATTCGTTCTTTGTCCAATGGTTTTTGCAATCATGAACTAATCACAACTTACATCTTACTGACCCAAGTGCCCTTGTGGCAGCCTGACTATCAACGAAAATCATGTTAGAATCACGAAACCACGTTCAGGAATAGCTCCTACAAGGGCAGAAGCTAACATTGACTTCCGTATTATAATGAACTTCTGGTTCGTGATTCTTACAATAAACACTAGCACCAGCGCGCCAATTCAGATTTAATATTGTAGGGGAAATTAGCTTTAGAGTCCGCTTTGACAGCTTCACACGAACTTACAGAGCGAATCCTCAAACCAAAGAGGAGCAATGACCCAGACACCATTTAGTCTGTAGTTCCACTAAGATTATCGTTTGCCACTCTTGGGAATAGAGATTCAAAGCCTGTAAATGACCGTTCGTGTGCTAGACAGCATCGGCACACTTTCGTTTGTGAAGCAAGCTTTCTCACATCCAAGTGTTTCAGCGAAATTGAAACCATAGACCCATGCTATATACCTTCAGCTTGGAAAATCTTTTGCACTTTTCTTCTAATTTTGATAGATCACATGTCAATAAAGAAGTCCTATAAATAATAAACGATTGGATGCCCTATAAATGCCCTTTGAATTCACTGCCATTCCATTGTTAATGGCAAGATTACTTGCATACAATCTCATGGTGGGGGTGAAACCTTAAAAAACTAATTTCAATGCAATTTCGAATTCAAAATAAAAAAAATATCACAAAATGGCAAAATAAACAATAAATAATAAGGACAAGAAGAACGAAAATTAAAAAGAATATAGAACTAGAGATAGAATCACGTTTGATTTCTTTTGTCTTTCTCGGTAACCATACTTACGACTGTACTGTCACTGTAACGTTTGCTACTACACTACTACGATATATGTACGTATTGAACACAACTCTGACGATGTGTTCAAACAAAAACCAATAAAATTAATGTCTTCTGCAACCAAAATAAACAATAATACCAATAACAACAACATTAACTATATGTGTGCAATAAAACTAACAACAAAAATAATATAATATTACAACAAAACAAATAAACAACAACAATAACCAAAAAAACAAAAAATATTAAAATGGAAATGGAAATGGAAAAACCGATATCAACACCACCACCAACCAACACATTCACTTCCTGATACATTAACACACACACACATACATATGTGCATACATACATACGAAATAAAAATGAAAATCTCAACTGGTATTCAATGTTTTATAACTTTGGCGTAAAATCCTTAAGTGACAAACTGCAGCTTATAAAGCATTTGCTGGTAACATGTCTGCTAAGGGAATATGCCAACGAAAGACATAAAACGTATGCTGAAAGCAAACAACAGAGGACAACTGCTCAAGAAACTGCTACAGTTGCTACAATAGCAAGGGAAATGGATTTGGGAATGGCTGATGCTGAAACAGAAGCTAAAGCTGATGCTCATGCTGCTTGTGTTGATGTTGCTGGTAGCGTAGCTGGTCAACCACAGTCAAGTGTAACTTCATGTAAAAAACAAAAACTCAACACAATGCCAAAAACAACAACAAACACTTTTACTACTACTACGACTACTACCACCACTACTCCTAGTGCTACTGAGACAACGACAATAACGGAAACGGAAGTGACTACAGTTAAATCAACAATGACTTTAGCAAAACCAATCTTTGCTACAACCACCCCCAACCCAACATCACCAACACCATCACCACCACCATCACACAATATACCACGTCTAGAGCAAATCAACAAAGCGGAAGTGACCTGCTTACCGAGGAATTGTGTCTTGCAAAAAATTTTAAATTTACAATTGCTAGCCAAGGTGAGTAAAGAAAGCTTTACTTTGATTTTTCCTCTTCCTTTCCCTGCCCCCCTCCTACCCCATTGTCTCCAAACACCTACCTAAACCAGAGATCTCATAGGGGTTTTACAGGTATATCCCTTCGTAATGGTTGCTATTAAAGCTGTATATGCCATTTAATAAAGTGTCAAGTGAGAGGTGTTTTCACTTTGCCTTGGTTAAATCACAGTTAAAAAAGTGGAAAAAAATCCAGGTTTTGTTAAACAACACACGCCATGTGTTTGTTTAGAAAACAGAAGCGAAAAAAGGAAAGAAATTTTGGAGTCAGGAGCACGGTATTTAAGGGAAATCCATTGTCCAGGATAAAGTTTTCTTTAATTTTTAATACAATCTTATATGCAATCTTTTACGCGAGGCTAAATCTGAAAAGCAGCGATGTGCCCATGTATAGGACCCATGTGTTTTCTTTTAAACCTCCTCCTTTTTATCATTAAAATTGATGCTGCCATCAGGCTTAGCCTGAGTAACTATGTTCCTTACCGAATGTGTCATATGATCGCTGTCAGGAATACAGGACAGACCTCTTCAGGACTTCTGGAAGACATGTGCAGATGAAAAAGAATTATAGACAGTAGAACGTCTATTCTGTAAATATCAGACTCTCTGTAGAAGAAAGTTGTATACGTTGGAAAAAAATGTCTTTGTAGATTGAAACTCTCTGTTGTCAGACAATATTCAGACCTGCCTAGCTACCTACCTATCAAGAACATCCTTACTTACTTTCTTACTCACTTACTTACTTACTTGGCACTTAACAACCCGATTAAGGGATTTCGGCCTATCTTAACACATTCTTTCAGACGCCTCTGCATTTAGCGGCCCTTTTGCCAGTTAGTCACACCAATTGATGGCAGAGCTTCCTCGATCTATTGCTTCCAACTCAAACAAGGTCATCCTCTTCGCCGAATTCCGCAGATCAACGTATCTAATACCCGTCTTGACGGCGCATCCTCCTTCACTCGAACGACATGGCCAAGCCAGCGCAGCCGCTGTATGCTACTACGCTGCACAACGTCCATGTCGTTGAGAAGCTCATACGGCTCACTATTGGATCGGATACGGCAACCAACTCGTATTGGATCGAAAATCTTACGATGTACTTCTCTCTAGAATACTCTCAAGCCTGCTCCATCACTGCGTAATAGTGTCCGAGCCCAGCCTTGGTTACAGCTGAAAATGCTTAACAAACATCCGAAATTCACGTCTTTCCATTTTCTTCTCCTTAAATCACACACAATAGCTACAAAAATTATCGCTATTGCGTAAAATAACAACAACCACCTGCATAAAGAAAATGATAAACAAGTCAACAAAAATATGCCAACAAACACTACAAGAATAAATGTAAACAAAATACGCAAACAACAATAATAGAACAACAATGTTTACATTTATAGAGATTTGAGAACATGAGGCCACGAATATTCGCCTTCAAGAACATTCATCAGACTGTTTACGTTGCCACATAAAAGGAAAGCCAAAGCATGCAACAGAGTTAGTAAAAGTTCCTTCAGTCTTGCGTGAAAAGAGTAGACGTGGTTTGAAGATCCCCGTTACAAAGATCTATCGAATAATTATCTAGTAATTGTTATTGTTTATGCAAAGGGTGTAAACAAAGGAATAACAAACTAAGCAATTGTTGTTGTTTACATCAAGTTGTGAACAATGGCACACAGAATTGTGCGAATAATAAAGGATTTTAACTAAAACCAAACACAAAATTATTTTTGTTTTACTTACAATCTACGAGCTCATATTTTAAACGTTTTTTAAAAGTAGAAACATAACAGCTGTTTGAAACGAATCTGTAGCCTTTTCAGTTCTGTACGAACAAGCAAAATTTCGGTCCCCCTTTTTTGTTAACTCACCTGCTTTCGATTTTCCTTAAACTGACACTGTTTAGGGATTTGAAAATGAGAAAAAAAAACAAATATTTTCTAAAGAAAAATGAAAAATAAAAAACGAAAAACGAACGAAACGAAAATATATTTCGTTTTCCGTTCATTGTTTCTGTTTGAAGCAACTGCTCAAAAGAGATTTCTTTCAAGTGATTTTTGCTGGCATACGTGTTGTAGTGAATGAATGAAGCTTTTGGGGAAAATAAAATGGAAAAAAGAAAGTGATTTGCATGTGTCCTTTAAAAGATTGTCCTTTTTTTCTTTAGCAGTTTTTTCCCCCAATTTTTTGTTTTTGTTTTATTTTAATACCATTTATTCGTTTATGCTGTGTTGTTGTTTGTGTTTCAAACAGATTAATTTGCAATTTATGCTTGACCATGGCTACGATGGTAAAAAGGAGAAGACATACAATATCGTTTGGAAATTACTTGAGAAATTCAAAAAACATCACAATGAACTGACAGTTGACCAACTAACGCCAGAGGAACAATACATTTTGGCTGCCACTGCATTGGATTGCTCCATAATGATAACATTTTGTGAAATTGAAAATGTCCCAAAAGAAAGGTGAGTTCTTTTACTTCTTCTACTTCTTCTTCTTCTTTGTCTTTATTGCCTTACAATATATAAAATCCTTCTTCATTCATTATTTTCTTTTCTCTTTCAATTCTTGCAGTTTAAGTGACCATCATCGTTGTGTGGTGCATTTGTGCGGCAAGAGTTTTTTAACAAAAGTCACCCTGTTGGATTTGGATCCCAAACCCGATACACACTTTAGTAAATATTGTCAGCAAACCAAAGAAATCATGACAGCCTTAAAGGAGGATCTCATGTAAGTACGGAAAAGTGTCTTTTTTCTTAATTTTTATTTGTAATTAAAAAAAAAAAAAGAAAACAAGAAAATGTTCTCAACAACTCGTATTGAATTTTGTTTAAAGTGCAGCACACAGAATTTAATTTCAATTGATTTTGTAGTCTTGATCTGATTGTTTGAATAAGGTATTCTTGTATTTGTTGTTCTTTTAATTATAATCTCTATCTTCTTTGTATGTTCAATATTGCATAAAATGCCAAAGGTCACTTACATACACTTACTTACATTTAATATATGTATAAAACCACAAAGCAAATTGTGAATTTTTTTTCTTTATATATTTCCCTTGGGAACATGCAATCGACTTTTGTAGCACTTACAGACTCTTGTGCAACAATCCTTGAGCAAAAAAATATAAAAAAATGTAAAAATAAATTATTCTCTTCATAGTGGATAATATTTTGAAAAAAAAAGTATCAAGTATTCTGCAATAGTGTTGCACAGGTTAAGGATAAAACACACAAAATAATCGAATTTGATTTGAATGGACATCTGGATCATGTGTAGCGTTCACATGTTTACTCCTAATGTTCATGGAGTAAACATGTTTTCTGACATGTTGCTTATTCCATGGAAAATTCTTCAATTGTTGGGTTTCAGAAACCTTACGCGATATATCATGGAACAACCAGGAATTGCTTTCGACCAGTGTTGATCATATTACTGATTACGCCGTAAGCTACAGCGGCTCTAGAAATTTTGTTACACTTCGGCTCGTTGCACATGTTATTAAGGATCAGAGCTATGGCCAGGATAATAAGGAACCAGTCTGACAAGAGATTTATCAACGGGCGTCTAGGGCTAACATATCAAGCTTCCTTTTACATACATACATACATAATTAGACATTACAACCCTTCAGTCAGGATTACGACCTAACTTCTCGCACCAATTTTATGCATGAGTGGCTGGACCTACATTTTAAAGTCGACTCCTCCGAGCGACAGATTTTTGAGAAACTTTTCATGGCAATTTGAATTACTCAGAGTTGCTGCTGAGAGAAAGTCGTCGAACAAATATTTTTCCCGTATTTCGTTTGCTGGTGATGTCTGACCTGTGGTTTGAACCGTGGTCTAATAAGCCAACACACTACCTACTAGACTACGGCGGCTTCCATAGAGAATTCTATACGTTGGAATAACTACAATGGCAACCTATCCTACAACGACTCTGAGGATTTTGTTGTTGTTGTTGTTATTTCGTGTACATGCTATTGAGAACCAGAGCTATGTAAACTACGGTCAATATAATAAGAAACAAGTCTGACATGAGATTCATCAACGGACGCCTAGAGCTCCCTTCTACATACTGTTTTCAAATAGGACTCATTCTACCATGACTCCTAGATTGCTAGAGGGACAAAAGCAAAACTGTTTGGTCTTAGAGTGAAATGTTCGCAATCCATGGGGAAGCTCAGGAGTAGCTTGTAGTCGAAAGTCTATGCCATTGAGGAATGTATTCACTTTAACTTAAATAGGAAGTACAAAAGAAGGAACATATCAATACTAACTGTCTGTCAGATAGGCCTCTATCTGAACACTCGTTTTCATAAAAGGTTGCCTTAAAAATAGTACGCGGCTGTCTGAGCTAGTGACGTCACCTTGACCGACTAGGGTCACAGTCTGCTGGATCTTAAGAATTCACGGTACTGAGTTTATGACGAAATAAGCTTCCACTCCCTCGATAAGTCCACAATCTTTGCGTGGAGTGGAAATGAATGTTTGAAAGGATTTACTTGGTGGAAGGTATACTCGGCAAGATGAAGATAGGCTGAGAATGTCCTCAAGATAATTGGATTTGAGAGAATCTAAACATTTGCTTAATAATTACAGTAGCAAGAGATTCAGATCTTTTGATCGGATCTTACATACTCCAAAAACTCTTCTTCATAATATGGATCGCTTCAAGCCTAATACGTAGATTCTGTGATGAGGGAAACATATCACTAGAACATGTACTTGAAAACTGTGCGGCTTTAATCAACCGAACAACACACAAAGTTCGCCGGGGTAGAAGGATTAGGGGCAATACTACAGAGATGCTCTATATTTATTGACGGCTGCAAAGCTAGCTATTGAGATCAAATGTTTGCAATACTTTGGAACATCTACACCACAAAAATTATAATGCATAATACATGAATGCTATATGCTGTATACATACAGCAAAAGAACTTAACAAATTGTCCTATTGATGTAAACGTAAAAGTCGCCCCTACGGTGTTACTCGTAAACAACGTGCTGAATGTAACATCAACACCGGGAGGTATCATATAGAGCCTTAATGGCCGTATCCGAGGGCTTGATCTATACGCATGAAGTATGTCTGTTGACGCACAAATTCGAAATCTGGAACCTAAGTCTATCACAAGGCATGTTCCCTACTTTAATATTTATTTGCTGTGTTTCAGTTTCATTACTGTGGTTTTCTAGCTGCTTCCAGAATGATAGGGTTGCCTAGAAGCCATATGTATTAGATTGTTAATGTTGGAGAGGGTAGTGATATACTTGTCAGGTTGATCTTTCCGTGGTATTCGTTGTTATTGTTCTTCTCTTAGAGCAGTTAAACTTCCTGTATATGTTGCTTAGAAGATAAGTGAATTTTTAAAACTGTAAACCAAAACCTGCATTACATGCGTCTGCACTTAAGCAAACCTACAGCCGATTATTTTGGGCAACTCAAGCAAATGTAGCAACAAAAATACTTCGAATACTATATGAAGACGCTTTTGTTGCAACATAGGCAGATGCATTAAAGTAACAAACAAGTCAGTGTAGAATTGTGTTTATCGATAAGTAACGATTTGTATCGTTATATTATTTCTACATCACCATAAAACTTGAATAAATTTGTGTAAAAAGAAATTCAAAAAGATTTATTGGTCACAGATTAAAAATTTATTTTCATTTCATTTTTATTTATTTTGATGATACTTATGTTCATATTGCATACACTACACGTACACACATTTCAATACTTATGTTTAAGCAAATAAAACTTCTTTGGATGTTGCATCATGCAGAGAGAGAGAGAGAGAGAGAGAGAGGAGCAAAAAAATATATAATTTTAATGCATTGGTTTTGGATTTGTAACAGCAAGACGAAGCCTTTAAGTGTAACAAATAAATGTGTGTGTGTGTGTAACATACACATACACTCTCATACTGAGATAGAGAGCAAATGCATACATGCATACATGTGTCTCTGTATGTGTGTATGTCATTTCTTTTTTTTAAATTCTGATATGAAATGTTGAAAGAAAATCGGGTGCCCTTAAAATCACATGTTCAAACTCCAGAAAGGACAGTTTACCATCACCATCAACATCAGCTTCCTCCATGACTTTATCGGCTATTTGTTGATGTTCCTCAGGGCTTAATTCATTTTTGGTCATTGTGGTTAAGCACGATAATAGGTCAGCCTGACCTATATAACCATCCCGATCGAAATCTGTAAATGATAAAAAAAAACCAAAATAAAAATGAAATGTATGTGTATGTATGAGAGAGGTAATAGAGAGAGAGATAGAGAGGAAAAGAAAGAAAGAATATGCTTTCTGGAATGTTATCATCAGACCATTTATATTTGATTGGATTTTGGGTGTGTGTGTGTGTGCATGTGTACATGATTAAAAGTCATGCCAATGAATGTCATCAAGTTGTAGGTAAACCTGTGAGTATTCCTACTGTTTGTCTCTCTCTGTTCTGTGAAGAAGGCCTGTATGTGTAAATCTTATGTCATAAGAATCACATGAAACGAGTCCTTACTTGCATTTTTCATTTTCAAGTCAATTTTAAGCTTCATTTGTTGAGATCTGTAATCATTCTCTTCTTTCTCTATTTCTCTTCTCTTCATTTTATTTCCTTTATATTTTTATTATTTATTCTGTAGGAATTGTTGTTGTATGTGTAATGAAATCATAACCACTACACATATAAACTTTACTTGTTCGATTTTAATTTAAATTTAACAACGTATTCATGCATAACATATAAGCCAGGAGACTGACTGAGTTGAATTCATGCAAAGGGCAAATGGTTTGAGAAAGTCAAAGAGAAATAAAAATAAAAGAAACCCCACTATGCACTTGACTTTGAATCAAGCTAATAATGCATATGCATATGCATATGCTTTATATACAATGGTATAGTATATGCTTATATACATATGCACACATAAATGCAAATTTATGCATTTATGTTATAACATATGCTGCTTGCATGATAAAATAAAAATTATTGTTTGGCTTCTCTTGTTGTTGCTTATCATAGCTCTCTGTCTCTCCCTCTCTCTCTTTTATCTTTAACAATAAATTCATAAGCTTGATATATGCATTATATTTATGCACTCATTTAAATACTCATGTGTAGTAAAAGTAGTACATGACGTTGGCTGCAATCCAAATGGATTTACTAAGGCTCAACCTAATAATATCATATCACATTAGAAATATGTATGCAATCAAGTATAAGCTTGAATAGCTTTAATAAAATCAATCAATTGCATTTGTTTCCTTTCCTTACTTACCATAGATTTTAAATGCATAGTAAACTTTAATATCTCTGGGTGCCTGTTCACTAAATACAGAAAACGCATCAAGAAAATCTTCGAATGACAAGTTGCCTTGGCCATCACGCGAAAATGCCTCACAGATACGGCGACGAAATGGATTTTCCCTTAACTCTGGCATTTTTTCAATACAATCCTTGGGCACCTTGACACTAGACGCCTGACCCTCGGTCATTTGGCGTGGCACCAAATCTGGTCGCAATTCGCGAAATCTTTTGTGGACACTAATGAAACACATAAAAGAAAAGAGAAAATAAAATGGAAGAGAGAAATAAGAAAATTCGAGAAAATATTTGAAACATTTTGATGCTGTTGATGGTGATGTTGCAATCCGCTGAATGTAATGATAATGAGGGTTTAAGAATAATGCCAACATGTGATTTTTTTGCCGTTTGAATTTTGAATAAAAATTTTTTTTGGTATAAAATAATAATTCGTGACATATGACAATGTAAAGAATGCTTTGGCAGATTTGCCTTTTACTGTGAATAGTCTAAAAGAGTAACCACACTTACCAATTATTGAATTTCATTAAGAAATTTCAAACTATGTATGTATATATGTATGTATATTGGAAAGTTTCTCAAAAAATCTGTCGTTCGGAGTCGACTTTAAACTGTAGGTCCCGCCACTCATGTATAAAATTAACGCACACAACATGAGTGGTGTTGAGAAGCTAGGCCGTAATCCTGACTGAAGGGTTGTAATGAGCCAATTATGTATGTATGTATGTATGTATATTGGAAATGCGTTTCTATTGAAATATTATCTTCAGTCGCGAAGCTTATTTCATGCTCAATGGGTACATCAATAAACAGAATTGCCGAATTTGGTGTGAAGAACAGCCAGAAGCAATTTAACTAGACTCCAAAAGATGCTTTCTTGCGAAGAGTTTTTTAGCTGCCGTCATTACAACCCTTTAGCTAGGACTACAACCTAGCTTTCCACACCACTTATGTCGTGGGTATTAATTTTATACATGAGTGCTGGGTTCTTTAGTTTAAAGTCAACTTTAAACGACTAATTTTTGAAAAATTTTTATGTCAATTTTATTTTATTCGCAGAGTTTTGTGCCAGAAATCGGCTGAGGATAAATTGCCGAAGAAATATTTTCGTTCACATTTCTTTTTTTTTTGGAGATGTCTGATCTGGGGTTGGAACCGTGGCCTCACGTCTATTGGAGATTTTAGACATGGGGCATGAACCGTGGCCTTACGTCTAACAAGCCAACACCTATCTACTAGACCACGGCGACTTCTATGATATGGTTCCACGATCCTATATTACCCGAACAAGTGAAGAGAAGTCTGTCGTTTAAAAGCAGCACAGCAGAGAGAGACAACATTCCTGAAGGTGGGTGTTTATGAATTCCAGAAAACTATACCATCTATGAAGTAATCGATAAACAGTAAATAGCAAGCATTTCATTTACTTTTGCAAGATTTTCTACTTTTCAAAATTCGAACGGTGAGAAAAAATCACACTTTAAAATAACTAAACTAATGTAAAAGCGTTTTTACATCTTTCGAATGCAATTTTTTTTGTTACAAAATTATTGAAAGTAAAAAAAAACGAAATTGAAATGAAAATCGAAACAGTCCCTATGGACAATCAAAAGATTGCCAAGTATTGTTTAAACGGCTATTTAAGAAAATAAAAATGTATGTCAGTTACAAAACTTTATGCAAATTCTCTGTAAATTGTAATGAAAATTAAGAAAACGAAACTGGGCCATGCCATAAGACTTAAAAACAGATGAAAAATATTTCAAAATACTTACCGTAAAATCTCTTTGCGTGTAAAAAATGTGCAATCCTTGAAAGAAAGAGAAAACAACCGAATTTTATTACAATTTAAATTAATTTTTAAAAATCGTAAAATTTTGTCATATGTTGCGTATGATTAATATATGTATGCATTCAATATTTCTCATACGCTCCACTGAACATTTAAAATTAGTTTATCAGTAAACAAGCAGCATTTTAAGTGTACACAAATAGCCCGATCGTACGCTGGCTAGCAATATTGAAAATAGTTTGACTTAGCAAAAAGGGAATGAACCCCAAGTCTCATTCATGGTCGTGTATCGATGCAATATAACGGCTTTATTGAGGTGTAACTACACTAAGTACTCTATTAAAACATCTTGAAACATGTCACACATTAGATTCACAGCTTTCTCCACTCGAAATTTTCGTTTAATATGCGTTGAATATTAAGTGTTATTGAAATACCTATCATTGGAAATGCCTGCCTCCTTACAGCTAATGAGTTTGTAACATAATTTTAACAGTTTTCTTAAACTAAATTAATTGAAATATGCTGTGTTGTTGCATTATTAGGGAATTTCGTTATCTACGGAATCAATGAGCTGACGGTTCCCTTATAAGCTAATGAGTTTGTAACACAATTTTAACAGTTTTCTTAAACTAAATTAATTGAAATATGCTGTGTTGTTGCATTATTAGGGAATTTCGTGATCTAAGGAGTCAATGAGCTGACGGTTCCCTTATAAACTTTCGCCTGAAGAGGACCAGTAAACTCTATGAAATACTGTGCAACACCCTTTTTAAAATGGATGGACTATTTTGTGTAGTATATATGTAGCTGGGAACGAATCTCGGAGCAAGAGAAGAAGTTTTTGGTCCCAGAATGAAACATTCCGAGTCCATCGTGATACTTGCGGGTATCTTCAAAACGATGGTCTATGTCATCGAAAAATGTGCCCAATTCAACTTGGTTAGGTGGTAAAAAAATCAGACATAGCAATGCTATCTATCAGTCAGGCCGTTATTTGAGCACTGGGCTCTTATGAGGTTGAATCAAAATCTTAAATCGAATATGGAACTGTCTGGAGAAGCACAATTGTCTAAATAGAGAAAATATGGTCAATGGAACGAGAATCCTTTCGTTGAGTTGGGTAAGGATGTTTGGAAAGGTATGCTCAACAAAAAGGAAGACAAAAAGAGAAAAAGATTCTTCTCAATGCAAGAGGGCTTGAGGAAAACGAAACTTTAGTGACGAAACTACAGGAAGAAGAGAGTCAATAAACTTAGAGAGTCAATAAGCTTAGAGGCTACATTATAGAGAAGCCCTATAAAAATTGAGAGAAATGCTGTGGAAGCAGTAATATCTCATTTTTATCTTGAATTGGACATTTATCATGACATTCTCGACATCTGATGGAACTGTATGAATTCAGAAGACTACTGACAAAGCAGGTGATTAGTGCACTGAGTACGTCCTAGTATGAAAGCATTGTCAGTTATTTTTGTCTCCAATTAACAGCCTTCGTAAAACTATATTGGGTTGTTGTATAGCATAGTAGTAGTAAGGTGTTCCAGTTCTAGTTGTTGTTCTTCATTTTAAACATTTATTTTTAAATTTTCATTTCAAAGAGTATTTGTAACTTTTTTTTTCCATAATCCCTCTCAGCAGTTAGCAGAGTGTAGAATTAATCAAATTAATCAAATAATTAATTGGTGTGACACAACTTTTTTTCAAGTTTTTTTTTGTTTGTTTTTAAATTTGTCAACATGACGTCTGTTTGTTTGATTGTTTTTTGTTTTCTTTTTAACTTTTTTTATATATTGTAAGTGTGTGTGTGTGTATTGTTTATAAACAAAAGTTAAAAGTCTGTTTTTGTTGTTAAAATGTGTGTTTTTGTTTGTGCAACAACTTTTTCAAAATTAATAAAATTAGCAACAGTCAGACAAATAAACAAACCAGGGCCAATGATTTCATATTTCAGAATTTATTTTGAAGCCATTTGTCACATTCGATATCCACCGAAAAAAAAACGCAGAAAAAATGTAGAAAAGAAAAGTTTCATTTTGTTTTTCACTTTTTTTTTTTGAAACAAAACTTTTTTAATTTTATACGCTTTTGTTACACAAAAAAAATTTTTTTTTTCTTCTTTTTGTTTTATTCGTTTGCTATTGTTTATCAGCCACTAGATATACATATGTACGTATGTACGTACCTGATAATCATCTAGTTGTTGTTCAGTAAATGTAACCACTTTATTTCCCATTTTGTGTTGAAAAACAAAAACAACAAAAAATTTAATTTTTTTGCTGATCTTTTTTCGTTTGTTTTTGTTTTTGTAGTAAAATTTTGTAAAAAACTATTTTACAAATTGATTTTATACGAAAGTAAAAAATAAAGCCGCCGTATCCACCATATACAAGCAAATATTTGTTTTTGTTTTTTTTATCGAATACTGCGTTTTGTTTTGTTTTTTTCTTTTCACAGTCGCAAGGAACAAAAAAAAAACAGTGACAATATCCTACCGTGACTTTTTTATAACTGAACCCGTAGTGAACAAATATTGTGTGTGGAAAAATAATTTCGAATTTTTCTCGTTTCGTTTTACTTGTGTTGTTTGTTGCAAACGTTTTATATTCATTTTAATTTTTCTATTTTTTTTTCCTGTATATTAAAGTTTTGCCACTTTGTGTGCGTGTATGTGTATGTAACAAACGCACACACTGACAAACCACAAATCACATGTTACATTGCAAGTGTAAAATTATAGCAGAAATAAATTTCACATCGAACTTTTGTAAGGTAGGGTCCAGATCTCTGGCAATAGGTTAGAGGACGTTAGAGGACGTGTACTTGTCAATTAAGACAAGTACAGTACCCGGAGGTCGAATTGACCCATTATACAATAAGTATTTAAAAAGATGAGTAGAATCGAATCATACTCATAATTTCTAATACTTATACGCATTCATACTTATTTTAATATCATGGAACCTCCTCTACTCATATTCAAAGTTTGAAGTACTCATCATATTCATACTCATACAACACGTATGATGTTATTGATTTCGACTCTCCATAACTCAACACATACACGAAGCACAAAATAAGTATGATTCGCCTACGAACACTAAAATACTCACTAGAAGGTTGTGTGTTGGCTCTACTTGCTGCTCTGTGTTTTTTTTTGCTTATGTGTCTGTTTTCTTTTGTTGTTAATGCATCAACAACTAAGACTGTAAATTTTGAAGAATGATTCGACGAGTCACTCAAATCTTTTATAAGTATTATAAGGTGTATTTTTTCTAAAGTTATGAATCCAAAATGCATAGGCTTATGAATCAAACATATTTCGAATGGTATGAGTTTGATGTCAACGTTGTAAACATACTCATTGGAACCTATACTTATAAATCAACGTTATAGTGAGTACGAATGAATTAGAGTACATAGTTAAATTTCAATATTGTTAACTCACTTATATTCAAAATTTCATGAGTGCTTATGAGTAGCGAAAAAACGATTCATTACTGTTCTCTGGTAGGGTTCGAGTTTTAACCCCAAATCGGGGATTAAACATTTCCCGACTCCAAAACAAATCTTACTACTGCACTGACACATGAGTCTCTTTCTTTTGCTCACATCCATAGCTTCATGCGTAAATCATTTAAAGGTATGTCAACTTTACAGGCATTCATTCCAATAGCAAAATGGCCTAAGAGAACCGGAATAATGCGATAGATAGCCATACTATTCGAGGACAGTCCTCTTCCTATTCATATCAGCCTAACAGAAGCCAGAAATATTGCCCTGTTGTTAGTAATGAAGTTCCGAGGCCAGGACTAACTCGCAACGACTTTTGCACCAGCTTTAATGGTAAAGAAGAAAAGAAAACCGCCACTAGGGAATCTGATACGAAGTATTCATGGCCGAGCGTATCTAGCCAAAAGTGATTTGGATTCAACTTTTCAAAACACAGTGCTAGTATATAAAGCATTAGAAACGTTTATTACTGTACAAAGAAGATAATGTCTCCAGGATAGATTTGGCTCAACACAAATCTCTTTAGTTCAGGCATCCTGGTCTGACCACTGCAATGTATATTCAATGAGTTATCTTCGATTTGTAACCTCTTTTCGTTCCCAATATTTGGTTACAAGGGTAGACGACAACGGAAACCGTCCTTAATCTACAGTTTACATTACATTCGCTACTGCTTTTGAACAAAAACAAGTATGTTAGGGAGTATGTCTCCATTCGACCCCCACACTACGACCAGAAGACCTTTCAATAACCATTGCATTCTAGCTCTTATAGGATCTAAAAATCTACTCAAAATTGTAAGGACAACTTCGTCTGTATTGGCCCTAGAACTTGTTCTATCGTTACTAGCAGTCGGTTCATCATAAGATGATCCATTAGTGGAGGAAAAAAGGCCTAGAGATCTAATCATCGCTCTAAGTAAAGACTCGGTTAGCCAAACGTCCACGGTACGTAAGGGATGCACGTTCGTTCTTTTTTAGCTCATGAAGAGCAATGTAAATGGTTACTGAAATTTCATTACAGTTCGGTTATTGCTCTCATTGCTTTTCGTATTCTAAAAAACGAACATATGTTCAGTTACGTTCCGTGGACGTTTGGCTAATCGAGGCTTAATATCGTACGTAAGTAGGACTTTGACTATGAGGGTGATCGTAGTCAATATTGATTTATTGTTTACTCTTTGCTATTTTTCGTCTCACCACTGTTAATTCAATATCAAGCTAAAAAATGTGTATAAAAGATTAAAAACATCATGTAGAGTTTTGCCATTATTGTTATCTTCTATTCCATTCCATTCTATTCTATGCTGTTTGTTCCTTTTGTCTCCTTTTTTTATAAAGAAAAAAATTGAATAAAAAACGTATGGAAATTAATTAAGGAGTGTTCATTCGTGTCTTGTCTTGTGTTACTTTTTTTTTCTTCTTGTCTTTGCTGTGTCCATGTTTTAACGCTTCTTTTTTTTTCTTTTTAGGTGAGGCCGCCAACAGAGCTGTTACAGGAATACACGAACAATGAAGGAGTGTTTGAATTTGTTTGACTGGGTCAGTTAAACTTTGTTTTTGTTTTTAGAATCACACTGACATACATACTACAGCATATTGATTGATCTTATTACGCCAGCCAAAGCTATTAATAAAGAAATTTCAATTCATTTTTTTACTAATAAATGTGGTTTTAAATTAAGAGTTTGGCATGCATTTTAACAACATTTATCCACATTTATAGACATTTTATTTAAGTAAAATATTGAAGTCAATATATCACTGAATAAATTACGTAAGGATTACCAAAACTAGGCCTTAGGATTATGGCGAATCAAATATGAAAATTTCTTAAGTGAAGTCCTCCTCAGTTTCCTTTTAAACTTTCTGTCATGACTATGCATCCAGAATGCAATTTTAATTAAATTTCATGCTGACAATTACAGAGAAATTTCTAAGGACATGAAAGTCTTTAAACTGAGTCGAAGAAAGTAAAGAGATTGTTTAGTTTATTTATTATTATTCTCTTCTATTTATTTACACCACCTCTTAGGGGCAGCTGCCTATTCATACCATGCATGTATGTATGTTGGGCTTCAGACACTATGATGAAAGAAAAAAGGTAAGAGGACTCGGCACATTCATGATTGATTCTACACACATACATACTTGGTCATTACAACCCTTTAGCCAGGATTACGACTTAGATTCCCACACCACTTATGTTGTGTGCGTTAGTTTTTATACATAAGTGGCAGGACCTACAATTTAAAGTCGACTCCGAACGACAGATTTTTTGCCAGAAAGCTGCTGAGAGGAAGATACTGAATGAATATTGTTTTTAACACTTTTGTTTTGTTCGAGATGTTTGAGCTGGGGTGTGATCCGATTCTATTCTGGCAAAAGGGAGGCCTACAAATTATTTTGCCATACAAATTATTTTAAAAGTTTTATTTCAATTTATTTTTAATTTTTCTCTTTTGTTTTTTAATACAATCGCTTATTCATTTTTTTTTATTTATATTTCTGTTGTTTTTAATTTTAAATTAATATTTATAATTATAATTTCTTTACAATATAGTCTACTACAATACATTAATTTATTATTTAATTTATAATTTAATTTTAATTGTTTTTTTTATTATTTTGTATTGTTTTGTAATAAAATTAATTTTCTTTTTTGTTTTTTATTTTATCTTAAGGAAGAGAAATTGTTTGTTTTTAATTAATTTATTTTATTTTATTTTTAAATTTATTTTTTTAATACACATTTAAATCAGCTTTTCAAAGGAGTTGTGTTAAAGGTTTTTTATTTTGTTGTTTATTAAAATTCATTTATTTAATTTGTTGTTTTGTAAATACGAGATTTTTCTGTGTTATTTTTTTAACCAAAAATTATTTTAAATAAAAATTCATTGCAATATTTTTTTTTTATAAATTTTATTGTAAATTTTTAATTTCGTATACTTGAAGTTGCTTCGTTAGTATCCTTAACAATCATTTAAAACTGGGGCTGTTCAAACTTTTTTTTTAATTGATTTCTTTAGAAGTACTCGTATTTATATTCAATTAATTTTTTTATGTTTATAGCACTCTTATTTAGTTAAAATATATATATTTTTAATTTTACATTTATGTGTGTTTTTGTAAGTCTGTGTATATAAATATGTTTGTATGCCTTAATTTAAATTTATTTTTATAATTTTTATTTTATATTTTAATAGTAATTTGCAAAAAAAAAATTATTCTTTAATTGCTAAACATTTAATTTTATTAAGTTTTTGTATACTGGTATATATTTTTAATGTTTTTTTTTAACTTATCGTTTCATTTCTTTTATTTTTATTACACTAAAATAGTTTATTTAAAATTTAATTTTTTATATTTTGTTTTAATACTTATCAGTAATTCATTAAATGTTTTCGTATACATTGTTTTTAATTCGTGTTTATAGTCTTGTATTGCGTTTCTTAAAATTTTTAATATTATTTTTAAAAGGGGTTATCATGCTATTTACACAGTGTTAGAAAAAAAATTTTTTCTAAAAATTAAAAATAAAAAAAAATTAATAATAAAAAAAAAATTAAAAAATAAAAAAAAAATTCAACAAAAATATTAAATAAAATTATGAAAACGTATAAATAAACGAAAAGAATTTATTAAGCAGCTTAAAACATTTTTTAGATACATAATACATTTTTTTTAATTAAAAAATAAAAGATAAAAATTAAAACATAACAAAAAATAAAAAAAAATTAAAAAAATCGAAAAATATTCAATAAAACAAAAAATTATGGAAACCTATCAAAAAACGAAAACAATTTCGTAAGAAGCGCAAAACAATTTTTTAAAAATTTGTTTTTAAATTAAAAATAAAAAAAAAATTAAAACTTAAAAAATTTAAAAAAAAATTTCAACAAAAAATTTAAAAAAAATGAAGACATATAAACAAACGAAAACAATGTATTAAGCAGCTAAAAAAATTTCTTAAAAAAAATTAAATTTAAAAAATTAAGAAAAAAAAAATTAAGAAATTTTAAAAAATAAAAAATAAAAAAAATTAAATAGATTTATGAAAACCTATAAACAAACAAAAACAATTTATTAAGCAGCTTAAAACAATCTTTTAGAAAAGAAAGTTAATTTTAAATTAAAAATGTTCTCAAGTGTCAATGATTTTTCCTTTTTTCTTAAGAAATTTGTTTTAAATTTAACTTAGAGCACTGCTACATACATAAATAAGTTTAACACAATTTAATTTTTAAAATTTTTAAACCAAAAAAAATAGTTTTCAATCGGGAAAGAAATCAATTTTTTTTAAATTATTTTTTCACAACTACCTGGACTTATAATATAAAAAATATATACGATTATACACATATAAAAAAGGATTTAAAATTATAACAAGTATTTAAATTATAAAAATAAAAAGAAAAAAAAATTAAAAAGAAAATAATGAAAAATTCTTATACAAACCACTCATTTACAGACTGCAATCTGCCGGATGCCTTGTTTAATAATGAAACGAACAAAAAAAAGGAAACAAAAAAAAAAACGTTGTATTGCACTCTTGACTGAACTGGCCAGTAGCTTTGAAAGCTTTTCTATTGTAACGGTATTGTTAAAAGAATTTTTGTTGTTTTGGTATTTCAAAAATCCTGCTGTGGAAAACCATAATCAGAAAAGCTTTCAAAGCTTTTCAACAAATTTCAGTAGACCGAATTATGATGTTCGTAACTATTATGGGCGGCGGCAGCATGATGCAAATACGTTGGTATACCCGTTGAGGCATTCAGTTCGGAAGCTCTCCGCCTTAGAGCAGCTATACTATGGCCACGCCAAACATCATCTTCATTGGAGCCATCTGTAGGCGATTGCATGGACTGATGGCAATGTGGTAAAAGTTGCTGTTGTTGCTGTTGCTGCTGCTGGTGTTGCTGTTGATGCGATTGATTGTTGTTATTGCCAGAATTTGAATCAGAGTGTTGTGGTTGTTGTTGTTGCTGCTGCTGTTGTTGCTGTTGCTGCTGCTGTTGCTGTGGTGGTGGTTGATGATGATTTTGTGGCTGTTGGTGATTTTGTTGCTGCTGCTGTTGCTGTTGTTGAGGATTTTGTTGAGACGGTGGTGGTTGCTGTTGATGATGTGGTTGTGCACTCTGTTTAGAAAAAAAGGGAAAGAAAACAACAATTAATTTCCTTTATTGCTTAAAAGGTTTTTGTCTAGACTAAATGTCCTGTTTTTTGTGTCTGAGATTCTCTTTTTACTCACCATATCACCATTGAGTTCATTTTGACTAGGATTCGGCTGATTTGTTAATGGCGGTGTAACCGAAGAACACGAATTCATATTCGGTGGTGTAGTAGCCGTGGGTGAACCATTACCGCCACAACCAACACCACCCACACTATGCTGGTACATCATAGAATCACCTGGAAAAGAATTTTTTTTTTATTACTCATTTATCCTCTGTGTTTTGTTTTGTATTGTTTTGTCTTGTTTGGTTTTGTGTATTTTGTCTCCGAATTTCTAATTAACAAGTATTTGAATTTGCATTTTGCTTTTCATTTCTTTTTCACTTGATTGAATTCTGTTATTGTGATACAATTTTTTATTATTTTTTCCTTTAATTTCATCATGCTAATAAACAATTTAAACTCTTTCTACACCACAATGTTAATTAGTCAAGCAAATATTAAAGCCAATAAATAACACACGGTTTTAACAACAACAAACAACAACAGTTTGTTATACATTTTTTTCAATTTTGTCCAAAAAAAACAAACTCTTGATATTAATTTTAGGACTGCAATGAAATCAAGTCTTTTGTTTAACCCTTCGTTGACCACTACTTTAAGCCAAAAGAAATTCCTCCACCATGTCTTCATATAGTCTTTGGAGCCTACCTTAAAGGGTTAAATACTTTAAAAGTTTCTTTCATTTGTCACACATTTTTCTTCTGTTTTTTTTTTTTTTGTTTCTTTTCTTCTTGTTGTTGCTTTTGTTGCCAATCTTTATGACGCCTTTTTAAATTATGGAAATTTTTATGAAAAAATTAAAACACGTGATAAACGACCGTAAAACAGAGAAATACCTTAGAAATCACACATTTCATGCTGATTTAATTCGATTTTACAAATTGACATCATCGCATACGAATTATTATTGAGGCAATGTATCTGATGAAAAATGATAACAATTTAGTGGCGCCATAAGCTCTCTGTTACGCCTTCAAGGCAAAAAAAAAATGGAAATTCAAAATAAAACCGCAAAGTTTTTCCAACTAAACTGGAGCCCACTTTTAAACTGTAGATCCCGAAAGATTGTCTCATAGAACATACATAGCGGGCAAGCTGGGCATAATTCTGTTTGAACTATTGTTATGGAAAACAACAGTACATATGTAATGTATACTGTTCACGAAATAGAGACATTGGTAAAGTAAATTAGCCATCATCACTTGGTAAACTAAATTCTCTTTATTCATTTTTATTTCTTTAAGGAACAAATAGCAAATTACAAAGCACTTCCCTTATCTTGTTTCAGCTTAATTCACAAAGATTTTTCTTGCCCTTAAGATAATGTTGTATTGGATATACTGTTGACGAAATTTCCTCATAGCTTCCTACTCTTTCTGTACAGATGGCAGAAACCTCATGTATTCTACGATTTTCTTTAACGTCTCTGCTGTTTCAGGGACCTCTTTGAATAGAGTAGTTGAAGAGAAATTGAAGTCTATTAAATTTTAATATTAGAAGACCATGAATTTTCTTTTACTTTCTGTCATATTCGAGCCTGGATTGTTCTAGCACTTAAACCACTTACTTAAAAAATAAAATAACTCCCTTGGAAAAGTAAACTAACCATGTGATTTCTTTGCAGTACTTAAGAATGTTGTAAATTATATCCCTTATCTATTATCGGTTTCAAATCTAATTTTTCCAATTAAGAAGGAGCGTACAACAAAAGGAGCAGCTAAAGTCACACTCTGCCAATATGTGGTAAGCCTAATGGTGTATGATAATCGTAATTATTTTATGGAGGACAAAAAGCCTCTTGAATAGATTGTTTGAAGGAGTTATGAAGTCTCTTAGGTTTGGTTAGATTAAGCTAACAACCCGCACAAAAGTATATCTAACTTCACTTCAATAATAATCTGCTGTAATACAGGTTATAATTACTTTGAAATATGTTTGTAACCCCTGATTGGCATACATATCTCAACTATCCTAATAGTGTTTTGAAATTAAAAGTCTCACTAATCATCATCGTCAAAAAACTCAGACTCTAAATTTCTGCTCCTGCTCAATATTAGTATGCTTCCATTTTCTTATACAGTTTAGTTTCATTGTTCTGAAGGTAACCAGTTAACGACGAGCAATAATACCTAATGCGATGTTGTTCTAAGGTAAATATTCTCATAACATGCTCAACGGTTTTGATAACTTATTTTTTCTAAAGCTCTCCACCAAACCTATGGACCGTAGAATAAAGTTTGTTTGATTAAAATTTCATGTATCCATTATAGGTTTTTATATTTGTCGTTCCCTGAATTGTATATTCGTATTGCAGTTTACTTTGCTGTTCAGTATGAATTCAAGTTCTTTGAGATTATCGAATGGGGTGGCAGCTGCATCAATGATACTACAAATATTCGAACTAGTGCCTTATTTGAACTTGGGATGCTTCGATTTGCAATAAAGGATTTTAACCCCACGTCTCCTCATCTGTGCTACGGATACTATTCTTATTAATAATACCTCATTTGCTACGGTTTCTTTGGAATGAGATTTTTTTTTTTTTTTTGATGAAAGTGAGTAATTGTTGGTTTAATCAATGCGTAAGTGTGTGTGTTTGAATGCATGTATGTGTGTGTGTAGGTTTGAGAAAAGACATGACAGAAAATTACGTTTAGAAATTCAACATACCTAAAGCATTTAATCCATAATGTTGATAACTACCAGCACCCATAGCGGAACCTAAATTAATACCAGAATTTAAGCCACTATTCAATGAACTTGAAAGCGAAGAAGATTGATTCAGTTGACCGAAACCTTTTATTTGTTACCAATGAATTTTAATTATTATTTCGTTTAAGGGTTAGTATTTCAAAGAAAAAAGAAAGAAAGAGAGAGAGAGAGATAGAAAGAAGGTTAGCTAGAGTATAACCACACCATAATAGATACAAGAAAAGACATATGAAAACCAATTTACTTACCAGCTGTCATGGGATTAACGCCAACACTCCAGCGGTCACCGCCAAACATGCCCGTACCGCATAGGCCTTCGCCCATGGCTATGTTGGTTATATTAGCACCGAACGGTGGCAAACCATGTGAGGGCAGTAGAGCACCTGGTGTACGAAATACATTTGTGGTCTTCTTGCGTTTCTTCCATTTGGCACGACGATTTTGAAACCAAACCTTTAAGAAGAAGAAAAACCGAAATTCAATTAAAAATATGTATTTATGCAAGTAATTTAAAATAATTTTTTACCCCCTCCCCTGCCCTACTTCACTACAACAATGCTTCCCACTCAAAGCCTATTATTTTAAGCCTTTTCTTTGCTCTTCCTTTAATTTAGTTTCTAGGTTGTATTCCATCCATCCTTTTGGCAAATATTTGTTAATAAGACTTATTAATGAAACATGCCGGAACATGATTTTCTACAAGATCAATTACCGTTACTACAACAACAACAACAACAAGACAATAACATGTATTGTATAGTAATGTTCTTGTGGTTGTTGTTGTTTTATTTCGAGGAAATCAGCATATTATTGTCTTGTCTTGTAAATTCAAACCTTAGAAGTATGCAATCGTTATTGTTGTGGCCTAAACATGTAATTGTTGTTGTTGTAGTTGTTGTTATAGTTGTAGTTTAAATCCGTCGTCATCTTGAACAAAAACATGTACTCTTATGTATGAATATTGTAAAGTTAATGGTCTTTCTCTCACTCTCTCACTCACTCACTCACTCCTTCCTCTTTGCTTACTTCCTTTAAAACACACGCTCACCAGCACAGTTTAACAGACAATCAAGGTAATAATAATGACAATAACAAATATCTGCTCTTATAGCAATACTCACACTTACACACATACATACATACCTATATGCTATCCAAATACTTATGTAGATGCATGCATATGTGTATTGTTTACTTAAAAGTTTTCATCGATAATTGTGGTTTGTTTTTGTTATTTTTATTGTACAACTTACATCAGGACTTTAAGATTTATGAACAAAACAAATCCTATGTGTATGTATGTATGTGTAAGTATAGGATATGGAGTAAGCATATTTACATCCTTTAGTTGGAAGTAACACACACACACAGAAGGCAAGTAAGAGACATTGATTGAGTGCTGCGGGGTTTGTAAAGTGTCTGCTGCTGCTACGAAATGTGTCAGATTCTTTAGCACTCTCTCTGACAGCTACAACGTAACGTAACAAATTTTAAAAAGGTTTTCTTCTTGATTTTCCTCTTATATGTGTATGTCGCATTCATTGTGGAAATAATTGCTTGTGTTGTGCTGTTGTGTTTACTGTCCATATAGAAAACTGGAACGAACTTTAGGGGTCATTTGTATTCAATTTTCAGATTTCTTAGAAATGGTAGAAGATTTTAAAACAAATTTTTTTTGTGTATCGAATATAAACAACAACAACAATTGAATTTAGTTCCAAAACCAACTATTTTGATGTGGAAAATCTATAAAATTTCATTCTACTCTAGAAACATGACTTCAGGAACTACAACGTAGCTTAATTTGGCCATGACCTTATGAACATCCACTTACTGCTTTATCAAAAGACTTTTGCCAATTCGTTCCTGTTAAAATTTGAACAGTTTGCCTCATTTAGTTTGTAATTGGCACCAATTAAGAGGAGGCTATCTCGAGAATTGGAAAACACCGATAAATCTCATCCTTTGATTAAAGAAAAGTGAAGCGAAGTGTATGATATTTTTGTTATCAAAGGCTGTATGGGTGGCTTCGTATACGGGTAAGAGAGTATAGGAAATCTGGCCAAAGTTAGTGTGCTCCAACTCCACGCTTAGCTTAAATATGGGAGTCTTTAATGGGCATTGCATTTTAAGTATTCATGAGAGAGGCATTGGTTTTCTGGTCATAAGTAGTAGAGGAGACTGTTCCTCAGCTCTTAGGCACTTGTCCAGCGTTATGTCGCAGCAGATAAAAGCATATGGGAATCCTTATTGAGAGACCAAATGGCTTGATTAGTGGCTCCGAATGGTCTTTGTGTTAAGAAAAATAAAAAAACCATACAATAAGCCACACGTTCCTATCTTGGCAGATTAATAAACCCTTCTGCCAATCTCTTGCCCATCGTAATGTCGTAGCAGAATTAAACATTTGGGGCTCCTACCATGCTGATAATCATAATACCAATCAAGGATCGACATGAAGAGTCTAAGTATTAAGGGAAAACTATGGTACCACAATGAATCACGCGTACTCTAAATGTGCCTACCCTCTCGAATTGACCAGAACTTCTGCTTACATCTGTAATAATACATATTTATAAGATGGCATGGTATAGGGTTGCAGGCATTCTTAGTGCTACAAGCCCTATCAATCGAGTTTCGTATATCAGAGAATATGAAAAAATATTCGTTATGGTCTTCGATTGGTGTGACCAAATGGCATAGGCGCCCAAGAAGCAAAACAGCCTGGAAGGATGTGTTAAGGCAGACCGAAATCCGCTAATCGGGTTGTTAATGGTCAGTTAAGTATGGATGCTTTAAACTTCTCTAAATAATCTGTGCAGAAAGTCCTCTGAACACTAACTTCTCCGAGAGAATAACAACAGACATGAACATCATAAAGAGTTCAGATAGCAACACCTCTTGAGTAAGAGTATAATGCTAGATTCTCTACAAAATATAATTAATTTTCACTCTGAGTGTTAAACAAAATCGGCAGGAAAAGTTTCTCAAACGAATCTGTCATTCGGAGTCGACTTAAACTGTAGGTTTCACCACTCGTGTTCAAAATTAACGCACACAACATAAGTGGTGTGCAAAGCCAGGTCATAATACTGATTGAAGAGCTATACTGACCAATTGAATAAGTAAGTAAGTGTATATCAGTTGATTGTTGTTTTCCAACGTCCGTCCCTGATTTCTGTCGTATGCCTCATCCTTCTCGATAATCTAAGAAAGCTGCTAAATTTATTAAACTTTCAGACTGGCTTTGATACCAACAGAGTAAGGCTTTAAAAGCGAACTTCTGATACTGATTGAGAGACTCAGGCTTGCAATGCCAACATCTGATACTGATTGAGACAGTCAGCCTTGAAATACGAATCTCTGATACACATTGAGAGAGTCAGGCTTTATATGCGAATCTCTGATACTGATTGCCAAGATTGCTTTTTTTTTACTTGAACTCTTCAGAGCTAAACGATCTCAGGTCATACATATGTCAACATAAAAATAATAAGTCACCATCATATAATTCAATACTTTCATTTGCAAGGTCTCTCAGACCAGTAGGTAAGTAAGATAGGTGACAAACCTCTGATCCTAGCCCTATCTATTGCACTTAACTGTGAAAACTTGATTAAAGAAATTAAAGTAAAGCAAAGAAGTAATTTAGAAGCTAATGCTGTATTTCTTAAAGGCAATATAGAAAAATCAGACTCTAGAAGCTCTTCGAAAACAGCTTTAAGAAAAGAAAAATTGGCTGCTATTTGTTAAAAATATATTTATAGGATTCCATTATTTTAACACCCTCTTCTAGTGTGTGAAAAGTGAAAGACAAAACTTTATCTGTTCTGGCCAAAAGGAACGAGAAATTTTAGTCCCAAAAATACATTTTTAGTTTAAGTAACTTTACTTGTATTTCGATGATGATGCTGGTCCCACGGGAATTTATCATCACTTGTTAAATGTAAACAGACTGTCTTTTTAGCTGTTGTTTGCCTGCCTGCCTGTCTCTCTGGTGTTTGCTTCTTTGGTCGTGTTCGACGTCAAACGTTATATATACGAATGACATTGTCTAACTATTTTAAAGGTTCAAAGAATCAAAACACCACTGCTGTAATGCATTATCACCAACGGCTGTTGTTTATTTAAAAATAGAAATTTACCATGAAAGTGCCACAAAATAACAATTCGCATTGGTTAGTGGCCACATTTTAAGGGTTGCATGAAAAGCATTTCATTGTAAAATTTAAAAGCAAACATTCTTTTGAAACGACCTTGTCAGGTTTGTTTGTTTTCTTTAATTTTTGTGCAACCATCTTTAAAATAAAAACATTTAAATTTTATTGATTTTATTTATGTTCACAAACCACCCCCCTTCTCTCTCTTTCTGCTTCTTTTTTTGATAAAAATATTGTTTTAATATTTTATTAAACCGAAATATTATTAAGAAAATCGATTTTTTATAAGCAGTTATAAAAACGTGATTTGCATGCATACTTATAGGTGTGAATTTCCGTTTAAATAGCAACTAACACACATACATGTGCACGTACACGTTCATCCATACTAAAAATCATTGCCTTGTTTAAGGCGTTAAAGCATAGTCATAAATTGCCATAACATTACAATTTTCTCGTGTGTTATTTCTAACAATTTTGAATATCACGCTGCATGCTGCATACTTACAGGCAAACCAGTACACAATCAAACGTACATACAAATAGGCGTTAAATGAGGTGGTTTCACAAAACATTAAATTATCGCTTCTTTAATATTGTATGGCTCGCTCTATCTCTCTCTCTCTTTCTTCCTCTGTCTAGTGTAAAGAGGGTGTTTTATTTTGAATAAAAACAAAAAAAAATGAAAATAAAAAAATTGTGTGAATAAAAAAAAACTTTTACAAGGTTAATGTATTTTAATAATGTACGCGCCTTTTTTTATCGCCTCAATTATGTTGAATTTTTTATACTCATCATTATTGCACAATGGTCGACGAATGCAATGTATACGTTGGCTGTAGCCATGAGTTTGTAACACTGTTCACACTGAGAATTTAATTTATCCTGACAAAAGTCCTTTCGTCTAAAAGCTGAGATGAACTTAATTCAAATTTTTAGAAAATATTCGGTTAATCAATACAGCAGATATTGAAAATGGGCGCAGAGATTAAGGTACTTTGCTATAAAATTAAGCATTCCAAGTTCGAATGCCGAAGAAAAGAAATTTTTATTCAAAGTTTTGTTTTGCAATGTTAATAAAGTTAGAGCCATCATTTCCTCTTCACATAATTAATAATTTAGAAGACGCCTAACCAACCTTGACCCAGCCAAAAAGATAACATCAACTAAGAACTGTTTGATTACAAACTCAAGCATCCCAAGTTCGAATACAGCTTAAAAAACAAATAATTTTTCATCAGGATTAACGATGATGATTCATAATGGAAATAATACAAATAATAATAAAGGTTCCTGATCTCCCAGACGGGATAATGTCGCCAATGAAGATTGTAGGAAAACCTTATTATGGTTGTCGAATTGTGTATGACATTGAAGTCGCCGTAGTCTAGTAGGTAGAGTGTTGGCCACGGTTCAAACCCCAGGTCAGACATCAAAACAAAAATATGAAAAAAATATTTCTTCGGCGACTTCCTCTCAGTAGATTTCTGGCAAATACTCTGAGTGTTAAATAAAAATTGCCATGAAAAGTTTTTCCCGCCACTCATGTGTAAAATTAACACACACAACATATGTAGTGTCAGAACCTAGGTCGTAATCCTGACTAAAGGGTTGTAATGACCAATTATATATGTATGTATGCCAGAAGTGTACTGAGGAAGTCGCCGACGAAATATTTTTTTCATATTGCGTTTTATTGAAAATGTTTGAGTCAGGGCTGTATATATTCGTCAATTCTATAACGGTTTAGAAAAGAAATCCTCGTAGTATCTTTAATAACATATGGCTCGTGACCACACACATGTCATATGGTGTCTCTTGCGTCCTTCACACACATCTCTATCTCTACATTATCGAAGTACAGTCCTTAACATGCAGCATGTCATGGTTTATTGAATACCTGCGAGTAATACCATTCCAGCCAAGTAATACCATTCCGAAGTTTGACGGAGGTTTGAACCTCAATTGCGTGGGACAGAAAAGTGAAATTGTGTGGGGACTAGAAACACGATTAACGGTCTTGGATTAGGCAGATCATATTTAAGGCAAACATTCTTCTCCTATTTTAAGGCGTGCGTACCAGATGCTGCTCATTTAGTTAAATCAAATGCGAAATTTCTTTGTCTAAAACGTAGATATAAATGAAGTACCTTCGTACCTTCGCTCTTTTTAAGAGGTCTTGACAAATCGGATTTGCCCTCGACTGATATACATATACCATTAAGTTATTAAGACAAGTAACATATTTGCACTGCTAAAATGAGCTTGATCTTGGCTAACTAAACTCATCGTTAACAAATAAACTCGGAATACTCAGTTCCAACATAAAGTCTAGTCCTCCAATATAAAACTTAGAACATGGCAACAGGTAATACAAACAGATTGCATGTGTTCATGAATAAATCCCTGTGGATAATCTGACCAAAAATAGTGCCGAACACTTAAGTTACGACAATAGTCAATCCAACAGCCAATTAAAAAACAAAATTAAATAGAAATGATGTGCACATACATATGTATGTGTACAAAGGTATGAGACCTTTACTTGTAAATACAGACTAATGATAGGTCAGCTGAAAACTCAACTCAATTAGGACGAAATTCAACATTACGCAGAGTATTGGAACTTTTGGGAAAGTATTGTAATGGACCTACAATGTTCGCTGGGGTGGGAGTGGTGTTAAATGTGATCAATTGAGCTTTAATCACAACAATTCCCCTGGGAATTATTTGTACCAATATATTACAAGTAGGACTGAGGGTTTCTATTACAAAGGCGCGATGAAATTTCCTTCATTATGACTTCAATTTATTGAAAAATCTGCCAAATTTCTAGATTGAATGAATTCGGTTTAACCATGTTAAATGATGCTTTTCGCTACACCTTCCTCCTACTTTCAAAAATCTCTCGTATAGGGTGCTACAAATTCATTGTTGCCCTGTCATACAACGTTCATGTCTCTCGTATTTGTTTATTTTGAAAATTGTCAGACAACTGTTAACATTTGTGAGCGTATACATTAGGGTGCCATTGAAATCTTTTAAGAAAAACAGAAAACTAATATAACTTCTTATTATTGTAAATAAGCAGCACCCTAATGGAAAAATAATTGGGAAAACACATACAATAATACGAATATTTATTTGATTTTATTATTTTGTCTGTAACAGATACAACAACAGATACTTTGACTTTGTCTTCAATATTTTGGTAGAGATTTTCTCCCCCCTATGCATTAATAATGAGAATGATGAGCAAAACAAAAAAAAAGAACAACAACAAACAAAAAATTTATCAAAAAAAAAAGAAAAAGTCAGTTAAAGTTAAAAGGACATGAAAAAGCAATCATTGGGTCGTTATGAGTAATGATTTTCAATTTCAGAGAAGAACTACCAGAAAGAAAAAATGAAAGAAAAACAAAATCGTAAATATTTTCAAAATATTACCACAAACTTGATTATAAGAATACGTGTATATTTAAGTAGTATTTTAGAAAATAAAGGCTTTAAGGATTTGCTTCAATGTAAGACACAAGAAACAGGATTTGAATTTCTCATAGATCGAATTTATTTCTTAAACATGCTTTTTAAAAGCCAATATCCTTTAATAATATATATTTGACTCGAACATGCCGACCTTAGCTCACATCGATACTGGACTGATCACGTATACATAGTCAAGCAGTCATTTGAACAGAGATCTGGCCTTCATTGATTTCTCCAAGTCATTAATTAGTCTCACTAGAGCTGCATAACCATACTCAGCAGTTCGTATATTGTATAAGCACTAGATGACCACGTTAACTCAGGAATACGAAAGGGATGTATATGATCACCACTGTTATGCAACATCGTACTGGACCCGGTTATGTAGCAAACAAAATTGATACGAAGGCGATATTCCCTTCTGAGTGTGGACTTGAAGATTTATAACAGAGCTCTACAACATATCTGCTAATTAGACAACCATCGCTGTCGAACTCTGATACTTCTTCGAAGTTTATAGTCGACAACATGGTATGTACTCGCAGAGGTTCTGTCAAATATGCCACTAATGGACGAGGATATTTAGGCAGATAATTAAAGTAAAAATTATTGTCGGGCATACTTTCAATTCTGCTAACACAGAAAACATCCGAAGGTTCTGGTGAGGATACATATTTGGACTATTATCCTTGACAGATCAATGAGATTTTATCTGCACAGTAGAAGCCCAGATGCTCTCTTCCGTAACAAGTTGGACACGTAACCAAGAGGCGACGAACAGTTTGCTGTTCTTTCTTATCTCTGCTGCTTCGACCAAAATCGTTGTATCTCGCATGAATATTCAAATTCAATGTCCAGCAATTACGCTACGCTCCATTGCACTTAAAGTAGACTTTAGCAAGGCAATGGAGATGACATTATCACCTTTTTTTTAAAACAAACTAGTCATCCCAAGCTTGCAGGAGGTATGGAATCATTTACATCTTAAAGTTGAAATTAAATTCCAATGGATATCTAGTCTACAATTTTTTTGACAGAAATTCTTGACAATGAATTACATGCGAGGAAACTCTGCATAGGAAAATGAGAGGTACCACATAACTCTAACACTAACGTCTGTCCAGCTGTCTGTATGGCACTGCCTGGTAAAGAGGATCAGATTAGCGACACCTCCTGCTGATATGATATCAGAGAATTCATGGCAATAGCCTTGTGATGGCCTGGTGTACTTTAACGCCGTTGATAGGGCCAGAGACAGTATGTGGCGTGACAAGAGATGTTTGAAAGCATGTACTCGGCTATAGGGAAGGTTGTAGGGGATGGATTACATAACATAATTGGTCATTACAAGCCTTCAGTGAGGATTACGACCCAGATTCATACAACACTTATGTTGTGTGTCTTAATTTTATACATGAATAGCGGGACCTAGAGTCTAAAGTCGACTCTTAACGACAGATTTTTGAGAACATTTTCATTTTATCTTCTCTTATAGTTTTTGCCAGCAATATTTTTTCGTATTTCGTTTTGATGTCTGACCTGGGGTTTGAACCGTGGCCTTACGTCTAATAAACCATCACAGTACGTAGAAGACTAAGTGGTAATCACAATGTAAATAGATTTGTGGTGATGCATCAAACCTGAATAAAATGTATTCGTTCGTAACCTTCAGCTCTTGTAGGAGTAAATATTTACGTATAATAATTAATTTATTTAAGTAATGTTATCTGTAAAAGCAAAAGACTGATATTTCATAGAATTTAATACTGATTTTAGGGGCTACTCAAATGGCTACTGGCTGAACTGGAAGACTTAAAATCAATATTTGTTTTCACATTGAACACAATCAGGAGTAGATTTTTATGTTGATGTTGGCAATTTCAATAAAGATTCGATTAGTATTCGATGGGATTGGCAATATAATCAAACGTTTACATCTCTCTCTCGCATCAGCAGGTCATACAATTTGATTTGAAGCAACATAATAAAAACAATCAAAAGCAAAACTGTAATAAAAGTTCATAAAACGTAGTAACAATGTACTAAAGTACTCGTACTCGTACTCATACTCGTACTTTATGACAATAATCAATTGAAATTGTGTTTGTAATAAAAAAAGGAAATAAAAAAAATTACAAAAAAATTGAAATCAAAATGATATTCTTTGTTCATGACAGCAAATAGAGTGAGAGAGAGATAGGATGTCAAATAGGGAAAGTATCCCCCCAAAAAAGGGTAAATTTCAATTTTGCTTTGTGGCAATATTTCCTTTATGAACGTGCAACACACAAATATTGAAATATTTGAAGAGTAGCATTTGATGTTACTGTTCGTAATTTTATTAAAAATTCTTGTGAAAAATTTTATAGAAAAACACAGCCAAAGAGACAAGGCAGCAATCAAATTTCAATTTATTTTTACAGCAAAAAATTCATAGGGGGAGAGAGAGTTCCAGTGTTCCAACAAATGCAGCATTTGTAGCAACTATGATGGCTATTAGTTTAAGCCACATTTGATTATGCAGCCACAATTATTATTATTTTTGTGGGATTTTTTTCTTCTACACCTCACATCACTTTACTTCACTTCTCTTCTCTTTTATTTTTTGCTCTTAATGCCTGAAAGTGTCAATAAAGTTTATGATTTTAACAAGTGCTAAACGCCAGCCAAAGAATATATTGAAAGCAGCAACAAAACAGATATAAAATTATAACACACAGACGGCATTAAAATCCAGAACACAGAATAAGGAGAAGGAAAACAAAACGACGACGAGAGAGAGAGAAAAAATGTTCATTGAGTGGTTTATGAAAATCGCTTTTTGGGGCCAATATCTTTTCATTTGCTAAAGGATTTTTTCATGTTTGTTTGTAACATAAAAATGGTCGGCGCCGACAACGTGAGTTGGCATTGTGTCTCGTTGGTTTGTATGTGTATGCCACATAGTGGCAAGCGTTAGTAAAGCCTTTACTGGCAAACGATTTATTTTATGTTATCCTTTAAATCCTATTTTACGACAGAATTGCATCAGCATCAGTAGCAATGGCAAACGCAACATGCCTGTGAAAATACTACAAAAAAAAAAGGAATTCAAATTCAAGTTGAAATACAAAAAAAAAAACAAGGAAAATGATGGCAAAGTGTACTACATTGACTGGTTTGTTAATGTGTTCGAATATTGCCGTTGACAGTTTTGTTTCAATTTAATACGCCCTCTCAATAATATTCAAGCTTTTTAAGCCACTGCTTCTATATACTCATAGAAGGTGGAGTTTCATTTAAGGAGGGAAGGGCCGGCCATATGAATAACGACAAATGAAATAAAAGTTTTCATTTCTAAATCCAAGAAATTTGTTTTAAAATCGAAGAAATTTTGAAAAAGAGATTCGTGACATGTGAAAAACAGTAGCTTAAATGATTTTGATTTAAATAACATTGCTTTGACGATAATTTTATCATTTGCAGCACTTCTGCCCATTCTTAAGAATTATGCAGTCTTCACTTTCTCTCTCTTCTCTCAGAAGCAGCGGTTTGTAAAAAGAAAAATGTTCTGAAAACTAATCTGGTATTGGAATCAGTACTGCAATGTTTTCGTCTAAAAAGTTACTCAAAAGTTATAAGAAAATATTCCTGTTATCGTCGTCAAGCAAGCTGAAGCAAAAGATTGCTTTGTTGCCGAACTCATCTTATGAGTAAAATCAATAAGAAGAGTACCAACCATCTGCTTGAATTGCAACTTAACGTAACGTCACTGCAAAAGGTGGACAAGTTTAAAAACTTCGCTTACTTTCTAATGAATTCGACTTCAGAAACGGTTACAGTCCCCATAGTCTAGTAGGTAATGTGTTAGCTTGTTAGACAAGAGCCCTTGGTTCAACCCGTGGCTTAGGCATCTTGAATAAAACGGCAACATCCTCTCAGCAGTTTTCTGGCAAGAACTCTGAGAGCAAAAAAAAATTTGGAAATGAAAAATTTCTAAAAACCATGACTCTTCTAAAGCCTTCGCCTCTCATTGATAAAATTAACACCCATAACATGGGTGGTATGAGAAGCTAGGTCGTAATCCTGACTAAAGGTTTGTAATGATCAATTAAGTCAGTATGTAAGTGTACATTGGCAGAAGAGGAGTAGCACTTACTTAATTTTTTAATGACCGCCTCTGACTTCTGTCATTTGGAGTACCCTTCTCGATAGTCTATGGTAGCTGCTAAATTTATTAAACTTTCAGGCCGATTTCGATATCAAGAGACTTAGGCCTGATACTCATACTGATTGAAAGAGTCAGGTTTGAAATGCGAACTTTTGATGCTGGTTGAGAGAGTCAGGCTGGATGTACGACCTCTGAGCGAGTCTGGCTTTCAATAGGAATCTCTGATACTGATTGAAAGAGTCAGGCTTGAAATGCCAACATCTTATACTGATTGAGATAGTCAGGCATTACATGAGAACCTCTGACGGAGTCAGGCTTGAAATGCGAACCCCTGATACTGATTGAAAGAGTCAGGCTTTAGATGCGAACCTCTGATACTGATTGAGAGCGTCAGGTTTGAAATGCGAACCTCTGGTGCTGGTTGAGAGAGTCAGGCTTTAAATGCGAAACTCTGATACTGATTGATAGACTCAGGCCAGAAATGCGAGCCTCTGATACTGATTGAGCAAGTCAGGCTTGAAATGCCAGCATCTGATACCAATTGAGAGACTCAGACTTTGAAAGCGAACCCCTGATACTGATTAAAAGAGTCAGGCTGTCGATGCGTACCTCTGATATTGACTGAGAAAGTTATGCTTTAAATTCGAAGCTCTGATATTGGTTCGGAGAGCCAGACTTTAAATACGAACCTCTGATACTGATTGCCGAGATCATTATGATTTTCTTTCCTTGGAGTCTTCAGAGCTAAACGATCTCAGTGCATATGTCAACATGAAAATAATAAGTCTCAGACCAAGCAATAATTAACTCGAGCTAGATCTGAGCAGGGGCAGAACTCTGTTTATTAGGTGGTAGAGATTTATAGGGGCCCTACGAGACAGTACGAACTGCCAAAGAAACATCAAAGTGTTCAAGAAATTCAGATGGCAACGACTGAATCATCTATATTCCGGATGCATGGCCCGTTTGCCTATCATATAACAAATACCTTGTGGTGAATATAATTGAGAAGAATCTTACAAAACGATTTGTTTGTTTGAAAATGTTGTCAAAAATGAGTCCATGACCTGATTTTTATTCCCCCCATGCTTTCGTTTATTTCAAAAGTATCGTTTTAAGAATGATGACAGGTGTTTAATGCGTTATTTTCCAAATGAAACGCACAATTAATGTTGCACGACGGCCGTTTGTTATACACCAAAATGAAAAGAAATCATAATGCATTATTAACAGAATTTAACCTGCTTACCACCACCACCCCTGAAAATGATACACCACAGTATTAATATTACCAGTCTTCTGATGATAATGATCATTTTAACAACATAATGATGATAATCGTCTAATAATTCTATAAGAAAAACCAAATCAAATGGCAATATAATGCCATGCAGCAGCAGCAGCCGCACACATTTATTCCAAATTCAATACACAACAGGTTCATTGTATTCCCAAATCAAACATTATGTGAGGATGCTGGTGTTAGAAGGCAAGAAGGCAAGAGACAAAAAATAAACAACAACAATAACCGTTTCATACATATTCGCCATGTAACCACAAGCATAAGTTTCTCATTATTTTTGTTGGATTTTTTTCTTTTTGAAAACAGATTTTTTACTTGTTTTTGTTGCTTTTGTTTCTGTTTGTCTGTCTGCAGCATTCATTATACGCACCCCAGTAATTATTGTTGTGGGAAAAATATCCTCCCTTAGAAGTGACGTTTCATTTGTATTTTTGTTTTCGTTTTCTGTGGTTTAACGCTTTAACGCTGAGTTATATAAACAGAACAGAAAAAAAGTGTCTTTTATGAACTGCATAAACTTGACTTTTGTTTATTAAAAAGTTTTTTCTGCTTCTTCTTCTTTTTTCTCTTCCCTTCTATTCCTTTTGATTTGGTGGGTGTTTGTTGGTTTTCTTTATTATAATCAATGTTCCGTTTGTTGTTGTTTTTTTAAGTTACAAATCAAAACAAAAAAACTGTTATGGTTACACGAAAAATGCTTCAAGAATTGCTTTTAGGGCAGGCGAACGGTTTTTAAATATTCACAGCCTAAACATAAGTTGACAGAATTTATATGTATGTATGTATGTACGTATGTCTATAATGCAGAGAATAGTATGTCGATTTAAGGAAATTTATTGGATTTCTTTTACAATAATTCTGTTTTTGAGAGAATAAATAAATTGGATTCGTTTTTTACTCGAGGACAAATATAATTTCATTATCGTCTGTCTTCACCTGTTTCCTGCAATACCTTCCGTTTCTTCAACCTCCATCCAATGCTCTCTCTCTCTTACAAAATAATAATTATCAGGTATGTATCAGTATCAGAGTAAGAAGTCGCCGTAGTCTAGTAGGTAGTGTGTTGGCTTATTAGACGACGTAAGGTCACGGTTCCAACCCCAGGTCAGACCACAAGACGAAAATATTTCTTCGGAGTCTTCCTCTCAGCAGATTTATGGTAAGACTCTGAGTGTTAAAAATAAAATTTCCATGAAAAGTTCCTCAAAAAAATCTGTCATTCGGAACCGATTTTAAACTGTAGATACCGCCACTCATGTATAAAATTAATACACACAACATGAGTGGTGTGAGAAGCTAGGCCGTAATCCTGACTGAAGGTTAGTAATGGCCAATTATGTATGTATGTTTGTATGTATGCCATGGGGTATCCCTATGATATCCTTTACCCTGTCATTGTGAAGAGCTTTAGTATGATGTTCGACACCAATAAGAATAACTCCCTTTCGAGTATTTGATAACACCGCACAGCTTTCGAAGGTTGGTTTCTGGTGAGCCATTCTCCTCAACAAACAGTCCACATAGTGGGCTTGAGGAGATCTCCATTCTAAACAAGTTTTCTCTGATTTTACAGAGTACTTCCAATTATTATCCTCGAACTGGAAAGTTTACTTTAGGAATCTAACTCCATCTAATAAAAAAGCTACAAAAACAAAACAATGCAGTAATAAAAAACCTGTTTACAAATTATAATTACAAAATAACTACAAACACCAGCATAAAAAAATGGTAAACAAGTAAACAAAAATACAGCAACAAACACTACAATAATCAACGTAAACAACAATGTTTACATTTATAGAGATTCGAAAAGACGAAGTTTTGAACGTTTGCCTTCAAGAACATTCATCAGATTTTTATTTTGACATATAAAAGGCAAGGTAAAGCAGGCGACACAATTAGTGAAGTCAGTCAGTCTTGTGTAAAGATGCGGTGCGTTTGAAGAGAGTAATCGTGGTTTGAAGATCTCCATTACAAAGATCTATCGAATAATTGTCTAGTAATTGTTATTGTTTAGGCAAAGGGTATAAACAGAGGAATAACAAAGAAAAGCAATTGTTGTTGTTTACATCAAGTTGTGAACAGAGGCACACAGAATTGTACGAATAGTAAATAATTTTAATTCAAACTAAATACAAATGTATTATTTATTTTACTTTGCAATCTACGAGCTTATATTTCAAATGTTTTTAAAAGGTAAAAGCGTAATAATACGATGAGTTTCATACTGGCTTAGTTCGATCAAATTCTTCTGATTTGTTGTGTCAGCTTTGGAGCCGTCAAACTTATCAAATATGCTACACAGATAGCGGAAATAGTGACTGGTAGTCTATAATTTTAATGTTGCCTAGCAATGTAGGACCTAAGTTTCTGGTCCACATACAGAAGTTTATAAGGTGACCGCATTTTCCTTTGAAAGCACGTTTTAAATAAAATCTTAATTTATACTTTTATGAACTTTAATATGGTGAACCCGTGGCAATAAAAGGTCACATGCTTCATGTACTGGCAATGGCAAGAATACGAATTAAATTTCTTTATTTCGCCATAAGATTTCATTGGTTTATCATTCACAAAAGACATAAAATAGTAGTGGTTGTTGTAATAGAAAAATAAAACCAAATAGAAAATAACACACAATAAAGGAAACACACACAGTGGCAATCATTAATGTGGCAGCATCCCCCCACAAAATGAATTCAAAAAGTGGAGTTCAACGAAAAAAAAGAAATATAGAGAAACGAAAAAAACGAGAATCATGGTAAATGGAATATAAAAGAAAGCAAAAAGAAATCCATGACATCGTATTTTAATTTAATTTTAAATTAAATGTCAACATAAAAGATAATGTTTTTACTACGTATTGCTGTGCTATTCTGCTTCTGTTTGTTGTTGTTTTAGTTGATGTTGTTGTTGTCAATAAAATGTTGTATTTTGTTATTAAATTTTTTGGCTTTGAAGCAATAAAGAAAATGAAAATGAAAACATTTTTGTTCAGGAATTTATTTAAACTGGAAATCACTGGCAGGACTCTCCAACTGCCAGAGATGGCGGCGGTTGTTAGCCAAGAATTACAAGAGAAGAAAAATGAAAATAAAAATAAAAACTTTAGTTTTTAAATTTCTTTTATTAAAAAAAAAAAGCTTTCTTTTCTTTTTTTAATTTAATACAGCAACAACGAAACAATTGCCAGCTTTTTGAAGAGTTGAGGCAAAATACTTTACTTGAATTGTTTTCAAATGGAATTTTCTAAACAAATTCTTCATTTTCTAACAAAAAACAAAAAACCAGGAGGCATAACTTGTGAATTTTATGAGAAAGAAAGAAAAATAAAAGTTTTTATAAAAAAAAACGAAAACAAGAATTCGTTTCCTTTTTTCACATGAAAGTGAGAACTGATATCGGCGCAGGTCTATTTTGTTCAGCAAATTGAGGGGTTGAAAGCTATTGTGAATTATTTTTTGACTCTCGCTGTCTCAGTTTCTCAGTAAAAATAAGTTGAAAGGAATTTCAACAAACAACAAAAACAATTTCAAACTGTTTTACTCCTCCCTCTACGGTACACAAATTAACAACACAAAATGCCAAAAATAAATACAAAAAACAAGAAGAGGAAAACAACACTATACACGCAACAATACATTTACAAAAACATTTCACTTCCGGTTGCCACTGACAATGCAGTTTCCATACACCCACACACACGCACACAAGCACACACAACTTTTAACGGTAGTTGCGTATCCATGCATTCATGATGCTCAACTTGAATATCGTAGCTTATTTACCCAAAATTGAAAATTCCAAAAACATTGGCAATAACAACCAGCCTTTGAAGATGGATGACTGAATGACTGAATATTTCTCTATTTTGTTTTTATTTTCATTTATTTTTCCCTGTTTGTTGTTGTTGTTGTTATTCTAAAAGGAATGTTTTTATTTTGTATCTCTAAACTAAACACACACGTCAAAAGCAACTGTAACTCTAACTGTAATGGTAACTGTAACAACGGAAACAGAGTTTATCCTACTTGTCAAGAGAGGAAAATATTGTGATTTTGCTTTACTAACACATTCCACTCCCCTACACTTACACCTGCACCACCTTATTCCATTTAAACATCCAAAATTTCTGGGGAAAATTCAAGTCTCTTTGAAATGTTGAAGGTATGCACTGTGTGCTCAGTATTTTTGTAGTCAAGGTAATTAATTAATAAGCAGGAGAGAAATGTAATCCTACAACCAAACAAACCTCATAACTGGAGTACCAGCAGTAACAATTAGAAAACAATTCTTTTCATATTTTCCTTTAAGATTCCCTTTAAATGAACATGGATTCATGAGCATCATCTTCCACATTTCAAAAACAGCTGTACATCGTTTAGGAACGGAAAATTTGAACATAAGAAAACAAAACTTTAATCATGATGAGTCTCACACTTGCTCTCTATAAAGCAAACACAATGCAGTGAAGCCTGTTTGATAAATTGCTAGGTAAAGCCGAGATTCTGTACCAATTCCAAACCGCATACGAAGCACAGGTGCATCACTCTTTACCCGGAACACAGTAACAGTCAAACAAATGGCTTCAGCAGGAAGAATCGTTTCCAAAGAAGATATGGCAACTCCATGCAGGCGTGTGTGAAGTAATTTTTATTAACCTTCTATAGAAGATTAATAATCGGCTTAGATGGACAAACCTCATTAATGAAACTGACGCAAGGCAGGAAGATGGGGGAGATGCTTTACAACAGCCTTACGAAGTAAGAATTTAACAGCAGAGATGCAGTTCTTAGCGGATGACTTCTTGCCAATTCCAAAGCTTCTTTGGTTTGTTGCGAATTGCAAACGACTGATCAACTTTTCTTTACAAGTCCCGCGAAGCGATATGTGTCTGAATCGCTTCATGAATAGAAGTTTGTTCAACATAGCCTTTCCGCTTTAACACCATTGTCACCTTTTCAACGGATTTTTTTTTTTTACTTAACTGGTCATTACATCCTCTAAGCCATTATTAAAACCTAGCTTCTCACACCACCAAGTTAAGCGTGTTAATTTTATTCATGAATATGAATTTGACTGCGATTCTGAATGACAAATTTGAGAAGCTTTTCATTAGAACTTCTACCAGAAAACTGCTGAAAGGAAATTATTGAAGTCCATACTTTTTTTTTCTTTTTCGAGATATCACACCTAAGGGTTTAACTCACGACCTCTTGTCTTATAAGCCAGCAAAGTGCATACTAGACTACGGCGGGTGAAACAATACAGCAGCTGTGCTAATCCTGTTAGATTCCTTGACAGATTAATTGTCTAAGAATGACAAGAGTCTCTCAACAAGATAGAGAAATATCCGACGATTACAATCACAAGAGTTCTTGAACACGGGAAGAGTGAAAGTAACAAGAATGCTGACGAACTTGCAAGGGAAGTTACAACAGAAAATTCGAATGCAGAGTCTCTGGTACACTTGGGCAGAGTATGGTAAAACTTTGCAATGATTTTTTCGAATGCTGTAATGACGGGGAAGAAAATGAGACCACAGCCCCTGCCAAGGGTTCTCAACCTCAACCTACTAAAGGCTGGGCAGTTTTAGAGGAGGTGCTCGACTGTCTCTAACTCCTCCTCATCGCAACATACCTTGCAATAGTCCGGCTGGGATCTGTTCCAGATTCCCGGCAGCGATCTAATCTCGCAGTGACCGTAATAAACCCGACAATTAACCTTAAGCTGGTCTCATCCAAGCCCAGAAGCCAACCTGTACTTACGCTGTCTACAGCAGGCCATAGACATCTAGAAACATAACAACCCGATCCATTCCCCCAACGCCTCTGATCTTCCCTCTTGACCCATCCATTGATGAGGCCGTAGAGGTAGCAGTTTGTAGGATCTGGACCAACTATTAAATCGCCCTCAGAAAGCGAACCTAACAGTTCAGATCCTGTCTGTTTTTAAGAAAAAGAGAGCTTCGATAGTTTTCTTTGGTAAAGGTTTTCGTCTTATTAGAAGTAACGCATTGCAAGGATGACATTCGGTCGAACATACTGGTAGGTTGGAGTGGTAACTTTGATACCAATAGCTCACTTGAGCACGTATAGCGATCCGTTGTCGAATATACTGCATGTCCTGTATTTCATAGCAGAACGTAGTTCATATGCCAGTAATATAAATGAATGCCTTCCAATACCATTCTTCGATAATAATTTTTCCATGCAGATGTGTGATATATCTTCACCGCTTGGCTAATCACGAACGATAGAAACAGGATTGAGAACGTTCTTCAAGATTTCTTCGGCTATGGCGCTTCGGTTTTGTTTAACCCTGCATATACGTGCAAGAACTTCTCTGTGATCCTTTAGCTTCGGATTCCTATATTCTTTGCTCCTTCAACGTTGCCAGCAGTGACAGCTAATGCGACCTTGAGAAACATGAAATTGACCTTGAGAAATATGAAACTGTTGATTCTAGCAAGAGCAGCTTAAACACCTTGGCCTTGACCTTATAAAAATAAGGATTTAAAGTGGAAATTTTCCATGGTCGATGCTATTCCGCTATCCGTTACATTTAATTTGTTTTTATTTACAGAAATTTGTTTAAGGAGAACTCCAGCCTCTCTTAAATAAAATCTATTTTTAAAACAAATTTCCTAATTTGTTCCAGACACACACGCACCACACTTTACGCCGCCTTTAAATCCGCTTAAGGCTGTGTTTGTCTTAAACACACAATAGCACCCACTGTGCACAGTTGGATGTCGTCAAATGAAAATAAACATTTTCGTGGCAACATTAAAATGACCAACAACATTATAAAGATTTAATTTGTAAAAATTTATTTAAAACCAATACCATTCCATTTCGCCCACCCCGCTCTACCATCCATACACTTCCCACTGACAGCCTTACATGCCTGGGAAGAATACATGGCTTATGAAGCCAGTGACGGAGAATGAAATGAAAGTGAGCGGAAGAAAACTTAATTTAGCCTGTAATAAGTCAACTCGGCTATTGTTGTTGTTGGGGGGTGGGGGTACATTGGAAGGGGGTGTTGCATATAGAAATTCTTATTGTTGGCAGTGTTGACACGTGAGTTAATCTGTTGATGCACAGTTAGTGGGGGTAGACAAAGCTAATAACACTTCCTTGTTTCAGAAGGCTGGAGGTTTTTAGTAGGCCTTGCCTTGTTTATTAAAATTATTTTATTTGTAGCGGTTTATGGGCGAACGTGTGTGTCCGGTGGCATTGTAACAATAGCAACAACAGCAATTAAATCCTAAAATTTAAATTTTTTTGTGTGAATCGCTTTGAGAATTTAATTTCGGGTTTAGTTTTGTATTCTCCCCAAACATTTCTCTTCTTTAAGAAATAAATTCAAATGTTTTCATTGAATACATTTTTATAAAAAATTTGTTGTTTTAATTTTAATTTCTTTAAATACATAGCCTTTCTACATGTTGCTGGGGAAGCTGTTGTAATACTGTCACGTGCTTAAAGAATTCACAACGCGTGTGTGGTAAGGGCAGGGCAGTCTGTAGCAGGTAGACATTATGAATTTTTAATGATTAATTTTGCTTTTTTCCTCTTGTTTTTCTCCGAAACATTGTTAATTGAATATCCATGAATACGTATATAATAATTTCATGATTATTTTTATTCCCTAAACTCTTATTAAACAATTGCAGATAAAAGTGTTAAAAACTATTAATAAAGTGATGATATCCTTAAGCTTTAAGAGAGAAAATAAAAATCAGAATCAGAAGATTCTTTTCATATTAAAAGTTAAAATGTTATTTTCATCTCATTGCTGTTGTTGTTGTTGTTGTTATAGTTTATTAGCCACCCTCCTCATCCTAAGACATGATAAATGACTGGCATTCATTTGCTATCTTAATGTAACATTAATAGACTAATTTCTTGCCAACCATAAATCACCGATAGATTTATTTAACCCACAGACAAAACTACCCCAACCCACCCAACCAGTCATACATACACATGGCAACCCCAGTCATAGGATACATGTTAGCAATAAGCAGAAGGTGAAGAAAGTAAATTAAAGAAAAAATATTTTATTTTTTAAATAACAATTGTTTGTTGAAAGAAATTCTTCTGGAAATTTTCTATATTTAGGTTTTCAAAGTTTAGCTCACACACACGCAGGCAAGTTCACTCGGTGGCCCTATGGCCCATTGTGTTACCCAGTATAAGGTAAGCCATCTTATCATAATCCGTTAGAGGTGGGTTTGAAATAACCCGAGCTTCGGCTAAAACCGGTCAGCCGCACGCTTAGTCGCATGTACACCATAATGCTTAGGTTTCCTAAAATTAAAGGCTCTACAAAACCCTTGAAGGTGCCATAGTATTAGAGGCTCAAGTGCCTGGATCTTATACGGAAGAGTTCAATAAAACTAATGGCTAAGTAAGTTCTTCTCCACCGTAAGTTCTTCTCCACCACAACCACTAAAAACAAATCAAAATATTTTCATAGGTAAAGATAGATGGCAACCCTGTTATTCTAGAACCTGCTACAATACCCGAATCACATGGGTAACTGGTATATGAAACTGACACTAAGAATAAACACAAAAACGTGAACGTGATGCATTGTGACTGCCTTTCCTTGCCCAGAAGACCTCAAAACACAGCAGAGAACTAAGAGACAGTCTGGTTTCTAGATCAGCCTTATACTTTACACTGTATACTCGTAATAAAGCAATCACTAGATTATAAAGTATTCGTACTGAGAAGACAAGGAGTATCCCTGAGGATAACTCGATGGTATGTAAGGAAATTGAAACCTCGGAAATCTTCAGTTGATCAAAACTGGAGTAAAACAAGAATGTTCTCTCTTACCTCAACTGTTTAACATTATGATGGATGATATTTATCATAATATTCTCTTCCGTCTTCCGTCTCCCATGCGAAACTCGGGATGAATTCCTCTACTCATTCATAATAGCAGACGGGGACAGACTAGAATGTAATATTGGTGTTGAAATAAATACTAAGACAGCTATAGGCATGAGAATTAAAAATTTTACAACCGAGATAATCAAGTTACGATAGCTTCTGCTATTTAGGCAGTAAGTGATTACTTACGACAGCGCAGAATCAAATGCAAACAGTAGCCATGTAGGAGACCATAACCAAGCCAGTGAACCAAGCTTAGAATATTCAACAGGTTTACTCTGTTGTGTTTGAGATAAACATGACTATTATCGAACATAAGCACCTAAAAATTAAGGATATTAATCAACAAGTGCGTCAGGTGCTCATGGAGGATATTCTGACCTAACAAACTCAGTAATCTGTATCTCACAAATGCAACAAACGTTTTAACCCACCCTCATGCAAATTAAACGTAGAAAATGAATGAGGAGGATCAAGATACCATCTGATTGAATTCCGTTATCATTACAAGGATGACGTGAGAGCAGAATTCTTAGGCCTCAAGAGCTGTTAGGGACTAAAAACCACCTGAAGTCGCCCTTCAGCAGTACAATCTCACAAGACAAATTTAAAAAATTTCAGCAGCTAACCGTGTAAGATGCAAATGCCTTACGGAATTCATATCCTCCTAAAGGGAATAGTGAATGGAAAAGTCAATTGCATTAGAATGGCTTTGATCCGCCTGGTAAGACCTGAGGCCTCCAAAGCAGATGGGTTTTATTGTCTTCTCATGCATAAATACGTCTCTAAAATCTTTGCAAAAAAATAGTACCAAACACATCACCACCACCAGACCATCTCTGTAAAATCAAAATTTTATTTAAAAAAATCTAAACTAAACCATCAATGAATTCTAAATTCGATGTTATACCGGATTGACATGTTGTCGTTAATGTTTATTCATGTTTCATATGGCCAACGAACGCTTGTCAAAGCAACAACAACAGCCAGGTTTTCCAAGGAAAAATTTGCAAAATATTTTAAAAAATTGTCATTTGATAGCTTTTAACCACAATTTGTTGCTGTTTTTTTTTTTTTTTTTGTTTTCTCTGGTCTGTTAGAATATTGTGCAACAAACCAAATTCTAGTTCGACATGAATTGCAATCTCGATAACAATTTCTGTCAAACATCATGGCAATCATTGTTACATAGAAATTCACGTGACAATCACACACACTAAACAATAATAAAATTTTGTTTTTAGATTTTTAAATTTCATTTGTTTTTTCCCGAATATTTCCGAGAGGTAAAATGATAAGGAATGTTTTTAAATAATATCCTGGCAGCCCAATAAAATATGCTTTTAAACATATTTTACATTTAAAGCCTAAATGTATGCTACAACTGTTTGGTTGTACTTTATGAATATCACATAAACTCAAATTTAACCACCCATATACACAACGAAGCAGAAGAGCAGAGCACAACTAAATTGTTTTTTTTTTTGCCAACAAAAGAGAATACCAAGAAGGAAGGCAAAATGGTTGGTTGGCTGGCTGGCTGCAGCACAAACCGTCTGGATGCCAGGCTATGGCTATACAGCAGATTTACTTTATGCGACAATCAAATTTACTGCTTCATTAAATTTATTTTGTTTGTTCTGTTCCTTTGTACAAAGCCAGCGAAGGGGGGGCCATTACAACTTTAACTTGGTCTGATCTTTGATATTTTTACACTTACAATTGCGCACACACACAGTCACTGGGACTTTATAGAAATTTTATTTGGCTTCATAAATTCAATGCACAAGATGTTAATGGCCAAAAGTGTGTGTGTAAGTGGGAGTCTAATATTTGCCTTGTGGCTTAAATAAATGTCCAAAGTTTTGCTTGTATTATTTGGTTAAATAGTTTTCTCTCACTCTCTCTCTCTCTCTTCTAGTCTGTTGTAAAAGGCAACAGGTGGCTAATTTTGAAAGCCTAAAACTTTGCTACTAAAATGCTGTTCAACAATTCCATACAAAAACTTTCTTCTCCAGGCATGTAAAAAGATGAAAGGAATCATGGCCTTTTAAATTGAAAGACAAAAAACATATCTTAAAGCAATTTAAAGTCAAAATTTTTCGAATGAATTATTGTTGATATTAAAGCACCTAAAAATAGGCTTGAAGATTAAGGAAGCCAAGCCTAAATTCACCACACACTTTAATTGTAAATAGCAATCAAAGTCCCGTAGTTAAAAAATGTACCGCTTGAAACGTTGAAACTTTTTAAGTGATTATACATACATACATAACATAATTGGTCATTACAACCCTTCAGTCAGGATTAGGACCTAGTTTCTCACAACACTTATGTTGTGTGTCTTAATTTTATTCATGAGTGGCGGGACCTACAGTTTCAAGTCGACTCCGAACTACAGATTTGTGAGAAGCACAGATATCGACTGAGGGGAAGTTACCGAAGAAATATTTCAGTTCACATTTCGTTTAGTTGGAGATGCCTGCTCTGAGGTTTGAACCCAGGCTTCACATCTATTAAGCCAACACACTATCTACTAGACTACGACAACTTCATTAAGTGATTATAGATGCCATAATTAACATGATGTTGGAAAAATTACAATGAAATTTGTAGAGACTGGAAGAGTTAACGATGTAGTCAGACCCAAGCACCATCGCAATGTTTGCACGACTGAAACTATCACCCTTGTTAGTGCAGATATGGCAAATAATCCGAATTTATTAATTTCACTGCAATATTAGCAACTGCGACTATTTTACGCCTCATTATGGCATATTGCGAATTGGATTTGAGCATTTATCCTTACAAAGTTCAACTCACGCTACAATTAAAGCCATTAAGTGCTCGAGCAACCACAGTGAGTTGGTTTCAATATTTGAAGGCAGTCAATGAAATTTATCTCACGTAGATGCCAAAAATATCAGACGTATTCTAGTAGGTAACGTGTTGGCTCATTAGACGAGAGCCCGTAGTTCAAACCCCGGCTCAGACATCTCTAACAGAACGACAAAAGAAAAAAAAATATTTCTTTGGCTATTTCGTCTCAGCAGACTTCTGCCAAAAACTCGGAGAGTAAAATAAAATTTTGCTATGAAAAGTTTCTCAAAAATCTTTCGTTCAGAGACGACTATACGTTCCCCCTCTCATGTGGATAAAATTACCACTCAAAATATGAGTAACGTGTGAAGCTATGTAGATTGTAATCCTGACTAAAGGCTTGTTAAGACCTATTAAGTAAGTAAGTCAGCCTCATGTAAGGTCATGTTAGATAAGCTTTTGAAGTATCTAATGACGTAAAGCTGCTTCGGTATGGATATTATATTGATTAAGTTCGTTAGATTCGAGCTGCTGATCGTTATGATTGAAAATGAGAAAGTATATCATGTTTAACCGTTCTAAGGCATTCTATTATGATTGATTCTATGATGAATCTGTGTTTCAAATGACAATTTTTCCAATAAAATTTAAAATTAATTGAAGAATATTTTGACTGACAGCCAAAAAGAAAAAAAAACAAATCACAAACAGGCTGCAAATTCTAATTCGCCGCATTTCTTGGAACAGAAATTAAAGTCAACATTTGGATTTTCAATTGATAAATGGTTTTTAATAATTGTAAATCAATGTTAATTTCAAATCACACAATAACAACAACAACGAAAACAAAAACAAAAAACGGCCTAATAATGGTCACTGTCATACACCCAACCCCCCCTCATGCTTGTTTTCTCTTCTTTTATTTAATTTCTGTTCCTCCCTTTGGCTTACTACTTCTCTACTGGGCTGAGAAACTGACAGGGTGTTAACATCGTGCACAACAGTGAACAACAAAAACAAGAGGGAGAAGAAAGTAAGGCAGAAAGGACGGAAGGAAGGAGGCTAGATAGAAGAGAAGGTGTTTATTGGCCGTTTTATGGCGTTAAAAGACAAAAATATGTTTGATTTTAGGCTTAAAATGTCATTCTAAAGGCTTTAAGCGTATTATCCTTAAAGCAGAGGGGGAAAAGAGCACAATCTATGTATGTATGTTATGTATGTATGTATGGCTATAACGGTGTATGTTGTTGTTGTTGTTATTGCTATTGTTAATAAAATTAGCATATAAATTAACTTTATCGTGTTTTACTCTATTATTGTTATTGTTATGGATGTGGTTTTATTTAAAATACAATACAAAAGCCAAAAACAACAACAATAACAACGTCATTATTGGCATGAATTTTATGTCATTTTCTAATCCTTTTTTCCAATTTTTCCGGCTTGTTTTTTTTTGCTGTTGCTTGTTGTTGTTGTCATCTAATAAAGCCATGTTATTTGGTTATGATTTTTGTTTTTCTATTTGCAAGGCTTTTTCATTAGATTTTTCATAGGGTGACACTGTAATGTCATCATCTCATTAGTATGCCTGTACATGTACATGACCATGGCTGTAAATCAATCTACCAGGATTAACTGGCACTGCCTGCCATAGTGCTGCACGCACTACACACCATATTAAAGCAACATTTTGTAACTATTTAAAGGCTTTCTCTCTATACACACTTTCGGCATACTAAGTATGTCTTTCTTTTTATTTTATTTTTGGGAAGAAGTCACTATTTAACTCACCTGTACTCTTGATTCGGTTAATCCAATGCGCATTGCAATTTCTTCGCGCATAAATATATCCGGATAGTGGGTTTTGGAGAAACATCTTTCCAATTCATTTAGCTGTGCTGGTGTGAAACGTGTCCGATGACGTTTCTGTTTGTTATTTTTATCCGAATTCTAAAAGAATACACACACAAACGAAATAATTATTTTGAATTGAAAAAATGAATATAAAAAGCGGTTTTTATTGTCTTTATTAAAAAACAATGTCAACACATAAGCATGCAAACTACATACTTTAAAGCACACATCTTAATAAGACTACGAAATATTTTAATACGTAAATATGTAACAAAACATGATATTATCAGGAGATTACTTAAGTATTTCTTTTTTGTTTCATATATTAGCTGAGAGAATTAAAACATGCCACACATGAGAGGGTCCTGCACAGCCAAAAAAAAAAATTTTAAAGATTATTGACTAAAAATGATATGATGGCTCAGCAATGAATCACATTTAAAAAACGATCGCGACTAAAAAAAATTTCAGAATTTTCACCATGGAGGTTTGATAAAGTTGCAATGCAATTATGCTGAGCTTTCACTTCAGTTCGCGTAACCAGGGGCAAAACATAATCTGAATAGGGAAAATCATCAAAAAGATGATATCAGTTCCTGCCCCAGTTAATGTACTGGGATAAATTTTATCAAATCCCCCGGATTTTTTGGGTTTCAAATGTTGTGAAATAGTTTTCTCAGAACCGGTTAGTCAGAATTTATCGATTTTACATCAGTAGGATGATCTTCCTCCTACAGAGACGGGGAGGAACAGAAGACTGTTCTTCACCTATTGCGAACATGCCCGGCACTATGTCAAAGGCGAAAGAGGCATCTCGGTAATCGATAATCTTGGTGATCAGACGAACATTGATAGCTCTAAGTGGTTCCAGGATTAGGAGATAATTGATGAGAACTGTTGTATTACAATGGGCCCCACGTAGCCTAACTAGGTCCATCCAAATTTCTTGAGGGGACACCCACCTCCAACCTATCCATTTACCTACATTATCCTCAGCAATTAAGCATATCTTAGGTCTCATTATACAGTATTCTACATTTTCATTTGCATCTCCATCCATGTACGGACCAACTCACGCTACAAATAAAACCGACTGATCATTCACAATACCGTAAATATGCTAACTTAGCTGCCAAAGCTGAACAAAATTTTCTTCCAGAATTATGCGGATTTCTCCCTCGATTGGATTGTGGAAGGCCATTGCAATCGGGAAAATTACTGTTTGGTGTGCAATGATCCTGGAAAAATTGAAGTTTTGCGCTGCATTTCTGGTTTCGTTGTCTCAATATGGTCTTTTAGCATGAAAAGTCTTCAGAAAGTAAAATGTTTACATTTGTGGATCACACGGCAAAGATCCTGTCTAAGCGGATACTTCCCTAACGTTGTGTATGTGCGAAAATATCTCTTTGGCAATTGCCTCTCAGCAGATTTCTGGCAAAAAGAGTGTAAATAAAATTGCCATCATGAAAAGTTTCTCAAAAATCAGTCGTTCGGAGTCGATTTTAAACTGTAGGTCCCGCTGCTCATACATATATACAGTGGTGGCCACGAATTTAAGACACGACATATGATTGAGTTATTTGAGATAATTTTTACATTTTATCGAAAAAATTATGGGTCCATGATATTTTTTTAGGATTTTAGTAATGTTATGAAGAAAAATTAATAATATTTTCTTACCTATATTCGGTTAAGAATTTTTATTTTCATATTATATACATAAACACAAATTTTACCTGGTCACGAATTTAAGACATAGGCATAATATAACACTATTCTCTAAATTAAGCTCAGCTTCATAAAAAAACCTATTATTTAGTGGGAAATCCTTTATTTTTCATCACAGCAGCACATATCCTGGGTAAACTTTCGACTAATGCCACATAACGTTGCTTTGGAATTGCATATCAAACCCTTTGGATTTATTCCCACAAATCGCTTGAATTTTTTGGTTTAACTGTTCGTACATATTCCTCAACATCATTCCACAAGTTCTCAATTGGATTGAGGTCCGGGGATTGAGCTGGCCACTTAAGAACAATGATATCGTTTTCTTCTAAGCAACTCTTCACTAGACGTGAAATGTGCTTAGGGTCATTATCATGCATAAATTTCTATATTGGAGGCATGTTGTCTTCAGCGAATGGTATCATTGTGTCTGTTATAATATTTTTGTAAACATGCTGGTCCATTTTAGAATCTATCTTGTAAATGGGACCTACACCATGCCAGGAAAATGCTGCCCACACCGTCACATTTCCACCACCATGTTGTTTTTAGGGTGTACTTTGGATGATGCTCTAGGTTTGGAGGGCGCCAGACGTACTGCTTTCCATCAGAGCCGAAGCGGCAAAACTCCAAAGTATATTTTTCCAAAATATCATGGGTTTCTTGAGATTTCTCAATTATCACAAAATTATCACAAATAAGTCCATCATATGTCGTGTCTTAAATTCGTGACCACCACTGTAAGTAAACTTAACACACACTACATAACTACATAAGTGGTGTGAAAAACTTAGGTCGTAATCCTGACTTAATGGTTGTATTAGCCAATTATGTATGTATGCATCTGGTTTCACACAAGTCACACAACACGACCGATTTTGTGGTATTTGGTGATTTATTTGGTATTATCAATGCAGAGGTAGTCACTATATTTTGTACGCAGTTAATGGAAAGGTCCACGCATGATAATGAAATAAAAGTTTCACAGAAATCAGGGCTTTATGCTTAATTCTCAAGGAAGAAAAATGTTTTTCGAAAGTCGTCGGGTAAAGTCGTCTTCGTTAGTATATAATTAAGTAGACAAAAAATTTAAGCTGTTAAGGGGTTAAGGAATATGCATGCTATGGATAGTAAATAATTGAGAATGCCGATGATATCTGTTAGTCTTGTGCATAATTTCAAATGATTTAATATTTTTTCCCCTTTATAGTGCTGTTTGGTTAGTAACACATAACATAACATAATACATAAAACATTACAACAATACAATACAATAAAATACAATACAATATAATAATTATGTTAAAAGAAAAATATTACACTTACTTTTATGGATTTTTTTGGTTTTTGTTTTTGTTTTTTAAGGATTTATTTTATTCGTTTATTATGATGTTTGTTTTTGTTTTTTTTTTTTTTTGTTTTTTATATTCAATTTGAATTATGATTAGAATAGTAGAGCAGATTTTGATTGATTTTATTTGATTTGGTTGAGAGGGGTTGTAGAGGCAAGCAGTCATAATTATTAAAACATTTATTATTTATGTATACGGTAGAGATCAACACAGCACAGCATAATATATATACACACACATTTACATTTATTATGAATTGAATTTTTTTGATACGAGATATTCCAACACAATGAAAATTCATGTTCATGTATTAAATTAATTTTTATTTTTAATTTTTTTCGATTTTTTTTTATATTTTTAAATAGAAAAACACACCAAGAAAGAAGAAAAAAGAAACAAAAAAGAAAAGAAAAAACATTAATTAATAAAAAATGTAACCATAAAAATGGAAGGATATTTTTTTAATTTCTGTTTAAATGGTAAGAGAGCTAGAGAGAGAGAGACAGAATAAGAGATTTTATGTGTGGGTCTTCATAACTCACCTGATCTTGTTGTTGCATACTGTTATTGTTGCTGTTATTGTTGTTATTATTGTTATTATTGCCAAGTGAATTTTGTGTATCGCACAAATTACTTGAAACATGCAAGCGAGCACTTACAATACCGCCGCCGGTACCCACAGCACTGCCACCACCATTCAATGAGATATCCTGGCCATTGTGTGGTCCATTCGTCAATTGGCCAAAGCTATTAACGCCAGCATGCAAGGCAGACAAGGCTGCCTTTGGTAAATCACAATCTTTGGGACCTAAAATAGAAAGGTATAATTGGTTTAAGCTTGAAATCCGGTTTATAATTTTAAAAATATTTTTTGACCATATAGTCCTGCATGATAAGGGGTGCTTCAGTAAGAGTGCGCTTTTTAAATCTAGAGTAACATCTTTTTTTCTGGAAGTGGCAATTAATACGAATTGAGAGCTTTACAAAAGAACGCGTTGTAAAAAGTGTAAAAATTTCTTTAAAAATTTGAAAAAGTTGGTGCTGATACCGCTCGCAAACTATGAAGAATTTCAGTCGCGAAGTTGCGCCAAAATGTCGAATTGAATAAAACTGATTAGGATATGGACAGTAAGACTCTTTTACGTCGATATACCAGCCGATCTCTTGAAAACTTTGCTGCTGTAGACGAAAGCTCAAACCAACAAAACATGAAAGCGGTCGGCGGTTATTCATTCAATGGCAAATGAAGCAAAGTAAAGTCAGTACCAATTCTTCAGAAAGAGTCATCTTCTCCAATGAAGCGCGTTTGCATCGGAATGGCTAAGTGAATCCTAAAATGATCGAATTTGCTGGTCAGAAAATCCTCATGCAACCTATAAGAAGCAAATGCATGCACAATCTGGTTTGTCGTATGTTCAGTTGGTTGCCTTTCTGAAGCTGAGGCCGTCTGTTAACGGCATTAGTTGCAAGCAATTGGTCTACACAACTAGGGGACACCCATAGGTTGGAGTTCTTTCACTACTAATGGGGTGCCAGGTTGTAGATGAACTCCTGACAAAAATATTTGAGGCGGGCATCGGCTGCTTAAGATATGCAGATGATATAGTCTTCTTGGCAAAAGGAAAATTTAAAGAAACTCTACGATATCACAAAGGTCCGCTATACCTACCTACTCAAGAGTGATGTGGTACTTCGAGATACCACTTCATTCTAACCTAACCTACCATGTCATTCAAAGACGTCTTCGGATTCAACTTGCTGGTGCATGACAGTGGGCAAGACCACAATCATACCATTTACAAGAAGAGAAAACTTCTTAAATGAAAGACTACTGGGTTGTCTAAATACCACAGAAAATGGCACTGAATAACAAAAAATGAACATGAAGAGCTTATATAGAGAGCTAGATATGCCATAAGGATATTAAGAAGGCTTTCAGGGAAATACTGGGAATACATTCCAGGAATTATGCACTGAATATATGAACATATACCATAATGGTCAACCCAATAGTATCCTATGAAGCAATATCTAGGCAGATAGAACAGGCTCATGATAACAAAGTTGTAGCCCGACGGCATGACATGATACTGGACATTATGTGGTATCGGCAAGACAGCGCCACCTGCCACACCGCGCGTTATACAATCGATTCATTACAGCAACGAGTTTCAAAACAAATTATCTCAAGAATGCAATTAAACGTCATGGAATATTTTTGTTTAAGGTTTTGTGAAATTTTGATGCAGAAACAATTTCTGAGCTTAATTCAAAGATCCAATCCGGCCATTTATGAGGTAAGCCGTGGAAAATTTTATGAAGTTTGGCGGTCATTTGATGCATATTTTATTATTAATCGGCACATATCTTGTTTTAAAGTCGCCGTAGTCTAGTAGGCAGTGTGCTGGCTTATTAGACTTGAGGCCACGGCTTAAACCCCAGAGAAGAGGAAGTCGCCTCTTAGCAGATGTCTGACAAAATCTCTGAGATTAAATAAAATTGTCATTAAAAATTTCTCAAACACCAAGCGTTCGGAGTCGACTTTAAACTGTAAGTCCTGCCATTTATGTATAAAATTAACACACACGACATAAGTGGTTTGAGAAGCTAGGTTGTAATCCTTACTCAAGGGTTGTAATGACCAATTATGTATGTACGTATCCTCTTTCCATTTTATTTGTAAATGGAAAAGTGCATTCTTACCAAGAAGGCTTTTATCTTTAATTTTACAAAAAAAAAAAAAATAATTTTTACAAAAAATTTGTTTTAAATTAAAAAAATATTGGAATTTTTTTTTTTTTTTTTTTTTAATTAAACATTAAAATGCTGTTTTTATTTATAATGCCTTTAATCATACCTTTAATTTTCAATGTTTTGTTTTTGTTTTTAATGAAAAAAAAAATTATTTATTTATACAACAAAAAATTAAATTTTTTTAAATATTTTTTACACTCTTAAGAACGTTATGTAGATGAAAATTATTCTCATAGGCTTGTATGGCTTTCAACACTTGAAACAATAATTATTTCTTTTCAATATTTTCGTTTTATTATTCCTTCTTTTTTTTCAATATTTCCAGGGATTACGAAACACTGTAAAATTATACTCTTTCGCACACAAACATCTAGCTCAGATATACCCCCACACACACACGCACACATTCATGTAAATTGCATACATCTGTATATATATTTTATACGGTTTTTTTTATTTTCACGGATTAAGCTTTATTTTATTTTGATTTTATTTTATTTCGTTTTATTTTATTGTTTTCAATTTGGAAATCCGTCATTAAAAAAATTTATTTTGTGTGGACTGAAGCCGTCGCGCTTATGTTTCCCACTTAACTGAAATGTTCAAGTAAATTGAATTTTTCAACAACCTGTCATTCAAAAGATGCCAAAAACACCAGTAGAAATATACAACAACACACACATATGTACATACGTATATATCTCACTCATACTGCTATATAGCATACCATACACTTAACGTAACGTAACTCATCCATAGAAATGTTGAATGTGAAACAAAAAATTAAAAAAAAGAGAAGAAGGGAAAAAAATCCAAATGAAATGAAATAAAATCTCGCTATAAAATAAAATGTAAAATTCAAACAAAACTAAATAACAACAGAAACAATAACAATAAGACATACAAGAAGACGATGAAGAAGCAGAAGAAGTCTAAACTAAAACATCACACACAGAGAGAGTCATAGTCAGAGTCAGGGCCGTGCTAGACGTTCTACATTCGTTTCATAAAGGTGAGACTTAGAACCTGTGTAATTTCACAAAACGTTTGGAAAAAAAGGGGGTTAGTTTTGCAGTCAACAATACATAGACACTTATACTTACTCACACATATACACACTCACATGTAACACTAACTGCCACTATGTAGTAAGGCCTGCTTCTAAACAAACACCAACAACCATGCAAGCAAAGTTACTTTTTTTTTAATTTTTCTTACGAATATGGAACAAAAACAAAAGCTGTAGCATAACAGAAGAAGAAGAAGAAGAAGAATTTAACAATTCATTGTTAACAGACACACTCACGCTCACGTTCACATTCACGTTCAGCTAAAGTGAAGTGACTAAAACATTTTGTGAAAACAAATACAAACAAACAAGAGACAAGCAAATAAACACAAGAAAAAAAGTAACAACCAGAACGCCAAGTGTATCTGAAAATTAAATTCGATTTGAATGCCTAAAGATCGTTTGTTCGTGGCTGGGATAGCTGGCTGGCTGTTTGGCTGTCTCGATCGCTGTATCATTTCTGTTCATTGAATTTAGTTTGCCAAGCCGGTAATAATTTTTAACACATGCATGTGATCACTTTTCATGTTTTCCAAACAACCAAAACAACAAATAAACGGTACAGGAAACAACAACCCAAACTGAAGAAGTAAGAAAGAAGGCTTTGGCAGCAAAAAAAAAACAAAAAAAAAAACTTCACAATTATTTTTGTTTGCATTTCAACTCTTTTTTTCTTCTTCTTCTTCTCTTTTTAAATTGTTGTACACAAACAACAAGTACACTTGTAACAAAATTTATGTTATTGTTGTTGTTGTATGAGACAAAATCAAACATTTACTCATCGCTAGTAGTTGTGAACTCACGCCCGTATGACGACAAAAATAAATGTTTTTCTTTCCCTTCTTCTTATTTTTCTAAAATCCTAATGCTCGCATTCAGTTACGTATACAGCTTCAGCTTCAGCTTCACTTACAGTTACAGTTTCTTAACGGATTTGCCTATCGCGTATTTGGCTTGTTTTTTTTTTTTTGGGTTTCCGAAGCCCGCAAAGATCGAATTACAAAGAAAATGCATTATTCATATTGAACAATTGATTGTTGTTGTTGTTTTTATTTGTTTTTATTCCAAATAACAATATTTCTCAAGTAATATTTCAGTTTTTAACTTGTATTCGTTATTTGCCTTTAAGTGTAGGTGCAAAATTATCAGCATCAATATGATTTTGTACTATTCGTTTAGGTCCGTTGTTAGGGAAACAGTAGAAGTTCAATTTGTTTTTTTTTTGTAGAAAAAATAACAACAAATGCAAATTGTTTACAAAAGTTAACAAAAAAAATTTTAACATGATCTTCATAAATCTACAAAAACAAAATTCTTTTCATTCATTCATACAAAAATACCTGTGATAACATGTACTCAAATCAAATTTTTGGTAACCATTTAGTTCACAGACTGTTGCCAAAAACTTTTATTCTCAACGACTTTTAAGGCTTTTAACAGTATAACTCCACAGAGACGAGTATACTCGTCAAAGCCAGATTAAGAGTTGTTGCGATTTCTTTAGCTCTCTCTTTAGGCTCTTCACTTAGACAAGTATGGGAAAACAAAGTATGGCTTTTAAGCCTTTTAACAGTTTAACTCTGCAGAGACGAGTATATTCGTTCAAATCAGATTAAAAATTGTTGGCATTTCTTTAGCTCTCTCTTAGAGCTCTTCTCTGAGATAAGTGTGGGAAAACACGAGATGGATGGCTTTTAAGCATTTTAACAGTTTAACTCTGCAGAGACGAGTACATTCGTCAAAGCCAGATTAAAGGTTTTTTTTGATTCCTTTAGCTGTTTAGATAAGTGTGGGAAAACACGAGATGGAAAGCCACGAATTAGCTTTTACAGTCGGCCGGCTGAAGATGTCCTAGGAGGCAATGGAATAGCAATCTGAATATTGTGTGGATATTAATCCGCGGTTTTTATAGAAAATTTTAATGAATTTAGAATTAAATTTCTCAGTCGTGCTGCACGAACTGGGCCAAAGGCACAAAGTTTACTGCTACCGAAGACAAGTATGAGAAAACATGAGTTGCTGTTAGGTCTGGAAGATCCCGGACTAGATGTTCTGCTGGCATATGGATCACATAAGTATCAATTTGCGATCTTTACACAGAAATTTTGTTAAAGATTTAAAGATGTTCTCTTACAAAAACTTTTGTTCTCAAAAACTTTTAAGCCTTTAAAAGTTTAACTTCGCAGAGACGAGTATATTCGTCAAAGCCAGATTGATTTCTTTAGCTGTTCTCTTAGATAAGTGTGGGAAAACACGAGATGTATGGCCGTCGGCTAAAGATGTCCTAGGAGACAATGGAATACCAATCACAATATCGTGTGCATATTAATCCGCGGTGTTTATAGTAAATTTTAATGACTTTAGAAGTAAATTTCTCAGTCGTGTAGCACGAGCTGGGCAAAAACTACAAAGTTTACTGCTACCGAAGACTAGTACCGGAAAACATGAGTTGCTGTTAGGTCTGGGAGATCCCGGATATTCTGCTGAGAATATTGACACTTTGGTTGCAGGTGGCTCTCGCAGAGTGCTCTGGCAGATGGATCAAACGACATTCCATGCCTTAGGCATCCATCTGTTGTCTTTACACAGAAATTTTGAAGATGTTCTCTTACAAAAAATGGACTCAGTATGTGCTAAACGCGTATAACGTACGCTTAAGTCGTCTAGAAACTCTCTCAACTCATTGTGGGACCCCTAAATACCGCGTTAAACCTATAAAGAGACATCAAGCCCGCATAAAGTTACTGTATCAGGTCTTATTTTTTCAAAACTACTACAGGCCAAACGATAATTTTGAATGGCAAGCGATACCTAAACTGGACGGCATGGTACTGAAAAACTTGTAATTTGAACAGTATGCAACATTGATGAAGTGACACGACCTCTTGAAGAATCGTGTTATCGGAACTTCTGTTACGGGTGATTAAAAATGTTATAAATCGGGTTCCTCATCGGCAGCAATTAAAATCACCTGACCAGACACAAAGTTATTTTTAATGCTGGTTTTTCGAGCAACACTTCAGTAAATGGTTACATCCACAAGCAAAATTGACAATTGATTGCGAAAAACTCTTTGAATGCAAAATAAGTGATGCTTTAGTGCATATTATGGAAAGAAGAACCGTCATCGTCAAATAAGAGAGCTATGTCCATATGAAAACTATCCTACTGGATGGTATATTACTGGTGACACTAACCACTCAGCAATTTGTCCTCGTTTGACTTTTTATAGGGCTACGCGAATAATCCTCTTACGTTACGAAGTATTCGTCAACCTTTCGCCTCCATAGCTCCAAAAATGTTCGAAAAGTTATTGAAAACCATCTGAACGGATTCGAATATTGCTACCATTGAATCGTTCCTTTCTAAAACTGTCTGTACTCTTTCGGTATTCAACTCCCAAAACCGTTTATAAAACAAAACAGGCGAATAAAAGAAACGAAATTAAATTCCAAAACTACAGAAAAAAGTGTTTTCAATTGCTTTTGCCGGTTGAGATGAATACTTGTTTGTTTTTTATGACGAATTACCTGTCGTATACTCACGACTACTGTTTTTTATGGGGGCCATAAACGTGGCCATTGTTTTGTTTTACGATATGTTTTTCGAGATCACGAACTGTTGTTAAAATCTCTCAGCTGGCCGTAAGATGTGTGTTCTTTTGCCGGCATTTCGGCATTTCATTGCGGCATGATCAAGGCGGCAAAAAGTGTTGAAATGTATATAAAAATCATATGATTTTTATGATTTAATTGCGGAATAAAAGAATTGTGTTTGAAACAGTTTTTTGGCTTTTTCCTTTGGTGTTACAATTGGAAGATAAAAATTGCGAATTAATCTGAATCTAATATTCGTATTTATCTGCGTTCTATGCATCTAATGTAGCCTGGCCTGGAGAAATTATAAGCCTGCCTACTCTAAATTGCAGTTGTGTGTTTCAAGGCCTTCCTTGCGTTTACTTTTAGACGTGACTGTATTAGATAGATAGGTTGGAGTGGTAGGTTGGAGTGGTAGCTTCGATATAAAACTAGGTAAACGCAGTCCCTGTACTGACCGAGTTCCACCATGCTTGGGAAGAATTTGGTCAGCCTAAGTGACTGCACACGTTACTGTATTAGTCTCTCCCATTATTTTTAATGCCGTATCCAGCTTATGGAATTGATATCGGCTGATGGTGATTCAAGATCTCCTTTTCCTTTATTTATGAACATTAATCTCCGTTTTTTTCAAACGTCTGAGAAGCTTGTTCCTTATTTGTGTGACTACCACTTAGTTACACTCCTACTCCTACAACTATTTTCCATAGGGCGACTTCCCACTCAAATACTTACTACTTCTACCCACATTTTTTGGACATTTCTACTGCAAATATTACGATTACAATTCATCTTCTTGCCTGAAGAGAAACAACAATAAAAAACTCTTCAAAATCATCATAATTCTGCCTCCTTAAAGAGTAGCTCACTGATCCGTGATCAGTGATTAAACGAATATTCATAACTTTGCAGGCAAAGTTTTGTCCAAAAATTAGTGTTTCGAACTGTATGTTTGCCAGACAAGTGCTAATTTTTACACATCACCAACAGGGGCTACTGTTAATTAGCGTTTCACTCCTTCTCCACTTCCTTAAACTCAAAAAATTTCTGTCTCTGCAACTGCTTTGCCTGGTTTGGCTGACTTCAGAGGAGATCTGTCTTACTAGCAGGCAGACAGACAGCCGGACAGACAGACAGACAGATCAAGGAAGACATGGAAAACTTGTTGAAGAACAACAACAAACAGTGAAGCAAGCAAATGTCATTTAATCTAAGCCATCTAAGCCGATTGTCTATCTCAGTGACACAGGTTTGCAGTTCCTTAAGCATTTTACCCGGCAGTGAGTGGTCACTGGTGTCGTGTCTATATTTCTATGTTAACGTCGCCATGTGTATTTTTTATTCATGCCCTCGTATGTGGGAATTTCAATATTTAATTTGGCCGTTTCATGTTGTTGTTGTTGTTGTTGTTGCATTACACCACGTTTTCAATATTATTTCGTATGACTTTGTTTTGTTGCTTTTCCAGCAGATCGTGATTAACAAATTAAAGGTGCGGTGTTAGGTGTGATTTTTTTCTGTTTCATTTTTTTTTTCAATTTGCGCGGGCTTTTTATTCTGTTTTCCCCATATAAACGTGTTTTATTTGAGAGCTGCTCTATACGTCAACGTATGAGTTCATAATGTGGGGTTAGAAAACAATTTGAATTTTAAATTGAAATCAAATGCATGAAAATAAACAAAATTTTTGGAGAGAAAACTATTGAATTTGTCATGGCAAATGTTTAGAATGGACGCTCTTTAACCTAGAAAAAAAGGGAACTTGAAGCTGTAGAAAGTGCCGAGCCTGGACTCAAGGCAACAACCATGCCATTGCAAAGGAATACAAATACGATTATTATCAGAGATTAGCAAGGAGTATTCAAAAAGATGATTAGAATCGAATCATACTCATAATTTTTGATACTTACTCGCATTCATACTTATTTTAATATCATGGAACCTCCTCTACTCATATGCACAGTTTGAAGTGTACACATCATATTCATACTTAACGACACGTATGATGTTATTGATTTCAACTCTCCATAACTCAACATATACACGGAACACAAACGTATGAGTCTCGTACGAACACTAAAATACTCACTAGAAGGTTGTGTTTGCTCTTCTTGCTGCTTTCTCCTTTTTTGCTTCTGTGTCTTTTTTCCTTTTTTTGTAAATGCAACAACAACTAAGACTGTAAATTTTGAAGAATAATTCGGCGAGTCACTCAAATCTTTTATAAGTATTATAAGATGTATTTTTTTTGAAGTTATAAATCCAAAATGCATAGGCTTATGAATCAAACATATTTCGAATGGTATGAGTTTGATGTCAACGTTGTAAACATACTCATTGCAACCTGTACTTATAAATCAACGTTGTAGTGAGTACGAATGAATCAGAGTACATAGTTAAATTTCAATATATGTAAAGGGTGTTTTTTTATAGAGGTATAGAACTTTAAGTTGGCATTACTTTTCAAGATGGCGACTGATTTAACAGCTGTCAAGTGATTTATTCTCAGTTTGGTTTGGCAATTCATCATGAATAGACGCACGCCTGAACAACGCTTGCAAATCGTGCAATTTTATTTCGAAAATAATGGTTCTGTGCGGAAAACTACGGCAACAAACAAAACTGCCGCATTTGGAGTGAAGGTAATCCTCAAGTGTATGTGGAAACACCGTTACATCCAGAAAAACTGACTGTTTGGTGCGCTTTATGTGCTGGTGGAATCATTGGTCCGTACTTTTTCAAAAACGATGATGGCCAGAACGTTACAGTCAATGGAGATCGGTATAGAGCCATGATTACTAACTTTTTCGTTCCTGAATTGAATACCCATGATGTCCAGGTGATGTTGTTTCAACAAGGCGGCGCAACATGCCACACAGCTCGTGCCACAATAGATTTATTGAAAGACACGTTTGATGACCGCCTAATTTCACGTTTTGGACCTGTCAATTGGCCTCCAAGATCTTATGATTTAATACCGCTAGACTACTTTCTGTGGGGCTATGTAAAGTCATTGGTCTATGCGGTAAAGCCACAAACGCTTGACCATTTGGAAGACAACATTCGCCTTGTTATTGCCGATATACGGCCACAAATGTTGGAAAAAGTCATCGAAAATTGGACGTCCAGATTGGACTACATCCGCGCCAGGCGTGGCGGTCATATGCCAGAAATCATATTTAAAATGTAATGCCACAAGATTATCTTTCGGATAAATAAAATTCATGTCAATCGAATAATCCATCGTTGTTTTATTGCAACTTAAAGTTCTATACCTCTATAAAAAACACCCTTTAGTTGACTCACTTATATTCAAAATTTCATGAGTTCTAATAAGCAGCTAAAAAACGATGCATTGCTGATCTCTGATTCTTATGTGGAATTCATCCCCGGTAAGCAGACAATAGAGTTTTTAAACAGTATATTTATCTGGTGAGGCTGCCATATTAGGACACGTGATGACATATGTATAAGGGAGGACCAAGATTTTTATTTTCTTTTAGCATAAAATAAAAATCAATTAATTCGCGTCTTCAAAGTGGCTGTTGGAAAATTAATGAAGGGCCTGTACTAGCCTGTCTATTATTTGCTCCGACATAACATAGAACATATATGGACTTAAAGCATGTAATACATATCCTGAACAAGTGTTCTTTGTTCAGGATCGGAGGAGTATTCGGATCCGATCAGAAGACCGATTACTATCTACAGCCCGTTCTGGATAGTCTGATACATAATTGCGCATTACAACCCTTCAGTCAGGATTACGGCCAAGCTTCTCAACACCACTCATGTTGTGTGCGTTAATTTTATACATGAGTGGCGGTACCTACAGTTTAACGTCGACTCCGAACGGCAGATTTTTTTTGAGAAGCTTTTCATGGCAATTTTTACTCTCAGAGTTTTTGCCAGAAATCTGCTGAGAGGAAGTCGCCGAAGAAATATTTTTTTTTTTTCATATTTCGTTTTGATGTCTGACCTGGGATTCGAACTCGGGCCTTTCGTCTAATAAGCCAACACACTACCTACTAGACCACGGCGACTTCAATGGATAGTCTGATGCACAACTTAAATCTCTTCTTATTATTATTACTTAGCGAAAGTTAAGATTATCACAAACCCATTTGGTTTGAGATGAGTCTTTGCTTTTCTTTATATGTATTTCCTTTCGCCTCGTATATCCTTTCAAAAGTCCATTCGCATGCTACAAAGAAGTTCTGGTCCTATCAGCGGCTTGTAAGTTCTCCTCCTTGCAAGATAACCTCCTTGCAGCTTCTTCTCCTTTCAAGCCCTTCTTCTTCTTGCAAGCTCTCCTTCTTGCAAGCTCTCCTTCTTGCAAGCTTAATTGCATGTTCATTGGTGAAAAATCCCACATGGCCATGAATTCCCAGCAAAAGGTGGTCCTATACTCTCTATTCAGCTGATCCAGCTGTTCCGTTCCGTTTGTAGTAAATCCATGTTATGAATTCAAATGTATTTTTATAAAACGAAATGCTTCTATGGTTTAAAATTATAGGGGCTATGATGCTACGGCCTTTTCATTTTTAAATATGTTTTGTTATACGAAATTAATTTATTAGTTGCGCCATGCAAATACTACATAGAAAATCAATTCCATTTGTAGTGTTTTTATTTCATGCGCTCCATTTGGAGTTAAATTTTGTTTTTTTTTCATATTTTTGTGTTTTTGTCTCTGAATGAGAATTTATTTAGACTGCATAACAGTAAAATAATAAATTCTTTAATCCTTTTTACGTTTGGTTTGTTGGCATATTTAAAAACCCCCCAAAAAAATGTTGAGGAAAAAAACTAATTTGCCTACGAAATGAAAATAAAAAACAACAACTAATATACACCAACATTCATAGGAATTTGCATATTTTTATATGTGTTTTCCTTGCCGTTCATTGTACGCTCACTACAAAGAAGTGAATAAACCAACCCAACCAACCATTGTATATTTGTGATTCCGTGCTTGTTTCTTTGTTTGGCTGGAAATTTTGTTTTTATGTTTTTTTTGGTGGCAATTATCAAACAATTTACAATTTTAAAGGGCTTTGCCAACGAATATTAACAAATTCTCGAAAACATTTGTAAGCATTATCAAATGGAAAATGGAATTGAATGGAATTTGTTGCCACTAAACGCACAATGCCGCACAATCATCAGGATGTCTAATAATTTATGCCGCCACTATTATAACAATTTAAATGCTGCCAAGGAGTTACACTCAGCCACACTACCACATGTACTGTCATCTATTGTATACTACAGTGTCGACATTTATATTCAAAGGCTTAAAAAGTTTTCCTATTCTGTCTACGTTGCGCTTACGCCGGGATTAATTAAATTAATTTTACGATTGCATTCGTAATTTAATGTTGCCACTACACCAGGTTACACTGAATTTTCTAAAGCATGTGACTGACTTAAACGCACAATAAAATGTTTGAAAAAAAAAAACCGAAAAAAATGCCATAAAAAGTTAAATGAAATAAAATTGTATACCAACAGTATATGGGTTATTTCACGAGCAGTATTAAAACAAAGTTTTTTTTTATTATTTTTCCTTTAATTGCAAGCGTAAAGCAAAATAAAATTTGTATGAAAAAAGTCTCAGCTCAAGTCTTAATTACATATATACTTGTTTTACATGTAAAATGACCCATATGGGTTATAATACAGTTTGTAAATTTTACAAAATTTATTGCTAAAATTGGATTGTAATTGTATGCGTAACTATTATTTATTGCATTTGCTTTCTACACACACACACACATACTCACATAAGTGTAATTTTAACGCACATAAAGAGAAATCCTTTATTATCATTGTATGCGAATTTATTGTCTTTTGTTTTATATTCACCGCACAACAGTTATCTCTTCGTTTATAATTTGAAATTTTCAAATACATATGTATGTATGTATTCTCCAGTTGTTCCATTCCCTCTACCTATTTATGATAGTGGCTGGTATTTTTGGCTGAGAAAATAAACGCGAATTTTAATTTGAACACACACAGATACACTCATACGTACATACGTACATATTTCAACTGCATTTATTGCATTTTGTTTTAACGATTCCGATTCAGTTTCGTTTTTTTTTTTATTTTTGTTTTACGTTCATGGTTTTTGTGTTGGAAAATTGCCTAAAATTGCTGGCAATAAATTTGTGTTTCTACGCAAATTTTAATTAATTAATCGCCTGCATTTGTATTTGTATTGTTGTCACAAACACATCTGCATCAACAAGCCATTATCTGAATGCATATGTATACATACATACATTCATACATACGTATATACATGCATACAGGCAATGCATTCAAATTGTTTTTTGTGTATGTTTGTATGCGTGTAATTTTTTCTTTCATTTTGTATGCGTTTTATATGCGTTTTATATGTGTTTTACATGCGTTTTATATGTGTTTTATATGCGTTTCATATGTGTATTGTCCAAATGTTATTTGCGGTTTTGTCTTTTGCAAACGTTTTTCGAATTTCTAACTAAAAAGTTTGGTTTTCGCGGTTCACCACCGTGAAAATTCCTAATGTGCGCAAACAAACATACATGCATTCGTGTACGCACAAGTACATACATACATACATAGTCATGTACGTGAATGTATGTATGTTGCCTATTTTAGTTTTCTTTTTTTCTTTTCTTTTTACTAGAAATTGAGAATTTATTGATGGATGCCGTGTACATTCGTCCATATGCTGTTAACAGTTCAACGTACATATTTTTTGTGTAAATATGATGAGAAAAAATTAGAAAAAAATATTTGATTCGATAAATATTTACGGGAAGCAAATTATCAACCGAATTCTCCTTCCTTTATTGAGAAATTACATGGAGAACGAGTGCTATCCGGTATTGCGTTACTTCGGATCGTAGTATTATAAGAAAGCTTTTGATTGCCTGAAACATCCGAAGATCTGGGGTGCTCTCTAGCTAGAGTAACGGTCTCGTATACGGCATTTCAATATTCTAGTAGTAGTATTCTTTTTTCTAAAGTCCCCATAGTCTTGTAAGTACTGTGTTGGCTTATTAGACGGTTCAAACCCCAGGTCGGACATATCTAACATAAAGAAATATGAAGAAATATTTCTTGGGTGACTTCCTCTCAACAGATTTCTGGCAAAAACTCCGATAATAAATAAACATGCCATGAAAAATCTGTCTTTCGGGGTCGACTTTAAACTGTAGGTCCCACCACTCATGTATAAAATTAATGCACACAACATAAGTGGTGTGAGAAATTAGGTCCATAATCCTGATCAATTATGTATGTACGTAGGTAGTATTCTTTTTCTCCTCATATTTCTGGTGATAATCGATAAGGTTCTTCGAATGAGGCATTCTTAAATACTTAATTTTCATGAACAACTTAACGGCCTGATTTAATCTGACTATATTATAGCTGCGAAAACTGTTGTGGCCGACAGATATTATCTCAAATCAGAATCCGATCCGAATGTCAGCCTGTTCAATCGTTACCTAAGAAATATTCTGTGCATATAGTAGTCCCATGAATTCGCCGTGGTCTAGTAGGTAGTATGTTGGCTTATTAGACGAAAGGCCCGAGTTCGAATCCCAGGTCAGACATCAAAACGAAATGTGAAAAAAAATATTTCTTCGGCGACTTCCTCTCAGCAGATTTCTGGCAAAAACTGAGAGTAAAAATTGCCATGAAAAGCTTCTCAAAAAAAAATCTGTTGTTCGGAGTCGACGTTAAGCTGTCGGTCCCGCCACTCAAGTATAAAATTAAGGCACACAACATGAGTGGTGTTGAGAAGCTAGGCCGTAATCCTGACTGAAGGGTTGTAATGGCCGATTATGTATGTTATGTATAGTAGTCCCACAACGAAAACGATGCTCGCATAGAGTATCGCAAATGTGTATATCTCGCGGCTGGACTTCGAAACAGCGGGAGGGTCATGGAGGAGAAGGTTTTTATACGAACGCAGTTGGACGCATACCAAAAATTTTTTCAACGAGACAATGCTCCCCCTAGGCGACTCAAATTACTTAGTTTTTCTCGATGTATGAGAAATAAATAGGAAATAATTTTTATATTCCTTTCATAACAGTCTAAAGGAACGTACAATTGCCTATAAGTGCAAAGGATTTAGATACGCGAGGAAACTATGTTTGTAAAGATTTCTAGAATAACTTTTATAAACTAAGTTAACTTCGATCATTTCCATAGGTCAGTTCATTGTTTTCAACAGACCTTCCTATCTATTCGTCTTCTTTATCTATACAATCAAGCGTCAGTAAATCCAATGATTTGCGTGGGTATATTGCACATCTAAAGACTTTAACCCGTAACTACAAAAGCATCGCTATCCTTTCAAGGACATCAGCTACAGTTGTATTATTATTATTCGCATAGGAGAGACTCAACACGCAAGCTGTACAAAAAAATTGGTTCAGAACCGCTTATACATAAGCTATAACGAGTCACAATCGCTTAGAAGGCATTCATACAATTGCCTATTGTATGAAACTTTTAATTATTTCTTGAAAACCTTCAGTCCTTCATATAATTCTGTTCTGGCTCCATAAAGGTCTCCATTAACGTTCATCTACGAAAATATTTTAGTAAAACGTATGCACAAAGCATATGTTCTTTTAACTCCTCCTATCTGCACAGATATCATTCCATACCAGTTACCAACTTGAGTTTGGAAATTTGATACTTCATTCAGACAGTACTGATCTGTTACGAAACCAATAAGATTCCTTATAAGGGGTAATTTTTTAAGAGCTATAGGACAATTTAAAAAAAAAAACATAAAATTCAAAAAAATGCATGAAATCTTTATTTGAATCGATAGTACGGTCGATATAATTTAATGTTTAAAGATTATTTCATGCAAATGTTGAACGCGACTGCGCCTCAAATGATCCATCCGCTTAGTACAATTTTGGCATACTCCTTCCAACATTTCGGCCGGTATCTCACGAATAAATGCTTCAGTGTTGTCTTCCAATGCGTCAATTGAAGCGGGCTTGCCTGTATAGACATGAGCTTTAACATAGCCCCTCAAAAAATGGTCTAAAGGAGTTAAATCGCACGATCTAGGCGGCCAATTGACCGGCCCAGAACGTGAAATAAAATGTTCACCGAACTCGCCTCTCAATAAGTCCACTGTTACGCGTGCTGTGTGGCATGTGGCGTCGTCTTGTTGAAACCACATGTCATGCAAGTCAAGCTCTTGCATTTTGGGCAAAAAAAAAGTTGGATATCATCTCACGGTAACGCTCACCATTCACAGTTACGTTACGATTCGCAGCATCTTTGAAGAAGTACGGTCCAATGATGCCACCAGCCCATAAACCGCACCAAACTGTGACTTTTTCTGGATGCATTGGTAACTTTTGCAATGCTTCTGGCTGATCTTCACTCCAAAATCGACAATTCTGCTTATTTACGTATCCATTGAGCCAAAAATGAGCTGACCAGAAAATGGAAGAAGCGCGCGATGAACTATATTAACAGAGCACGCATTTTGATAATAAAATTCAATGATTTGCAAGCGTTGTTCGTTTTGTAAGACGATTCATGGTTAAATTATAGACCAAACTGAAGATGTTTGACAGTGAAACAAAACACGAAACGTGCGTGAGCTGTTTAAACCAGTGTTGCCAAAAAGATAATAGCTAAAAAATCACTCTTTAATTGCTTCTGCCTATATGTATGTATCAGCTCCTTGGTGTGGATGCCCAATACAACAGGAGGAGTTCGGTTGTTTTGTTACTGCTGCAGCAATTTAATTTCGGACAACATATTTTAGTCTAGGAACTAGATAAAGTGTCATTCTGTTCCTCAATTTTACGGTGCGGACATTAGTATAGCACACGAATACTGTTATTACACGACAAATATATTCGGCATGAAGACAAAACTAAGGGGACTTTGGGGATGTCCTGAAGATCACAGATACTGGCTTTGTTTTGCCGATATTTGATAAATTTAATTTTATATTTTATACACGATAGAAACTATTTATTTAATCACTAATTCTCGTGAAATAGTATTTTTTTTTTTTAATAAATATTCTATAACATTTCCTATTAAATTTCTATTAAACTATTAGGATTTATGACAAAACAATAATAAAAACAGAAAAATATTAGAAAATTTAAAAAAAAATTATATTTAGTTTAACACGAAAATATAATTTATGATATGCATCCCTGCTTCTCTGTAAACACTAGGTCCATGATAGCAATGGCAATAGTCCTCTGACGGTATGTGGCAGCAATGCATGTGTATGACTTGGTAGAGCCATTCATTTATTCATTGGCAAAGTGTGAAAAATTGCCATAAATTAATAATCGATTAAATTAAAATAATTAATTACTAGTAAAAATGAAATGGCTGCTGCTGCCTGTAACGGTATAGCACAGCACAGCTCAATACATACTTATGTACATACATTTCGAATGCAGATAAAAATTTTGCCTCGAACATTTGCATACAAAGCGAGAGGAGAGTAAAGAAAAAAGCCATAATTCATGCTCGTGCAGTTTCAATGTTCCATGAAAACTGCAATCTCTTCTGCCATATCCTGCCCTGCATTTCAGACAGAATATAAAATAATAAAAAAATCTTTTTTTATTTTATTTACGAAATTAATAAAAATCTGTTACAAAAAAAGAACAAAAATCGAAGAGAAAAAAATTGAATTGAAAAGTGCTTGAAATGGAAAAAAAAACAAAAAAAAATTATTCGAAATGTTAATAATGTGGTGAGAAAAACATAATTTACGCACATTAACACAACATAAACGAATTGAAAGCGTAAAAGAGAGAGCATAAGAGTATAAATATTTCAATAAAATCCAATACAAATTAAACTTAAACTTCTTAATAATTTATTGTGTGTGTGTGTGTGTGTGCAGCATTTTAATCATTATCATCAGGAGTGTAAACAAATTATTTAAAAGAGCAATTATAAAACACAGCAATTATTACTAACAGTAGTAAAGGCATCATTATCATCACAACTACATATACATACATACGTAAGTATATACGAGGACAGCAGAAAAATTAGCCTACAGTTTAACGTCGACTCCGAACGACAGATTCATGGCAATTTTATTTTCTCTCAGACTTTTTCCCAGAAATCTGCTGAGAGTAAGTTGCCGATGAAATATTTGTTCATATTTCGTTGTGATGCCTGACCTGGGGTTTGAAACATGGCCTTATGTCTAATAAGCCAACACACTACTTACTAGACTACGGCTTCTTCCATCACTATATATATATACGAGGGCAATAGAAAAATTAGCCGATCGGCTCCACAAAGTTTTGAACTTTTTTCTTGGAGCCCTTAAACAGATACGATACGAGGAATTTATTCATTTTAACGCCTACATTTCAAAGAGTTCAGTTTAAACAATATTAAACCTGAGTTAAATCTACTCTTGAGGAGAGTTTTGGGATGGTATATGATGGGACATATGCGAACACAGTAGCGAACAACAGTGTGATACTGTATTCATTCTGTATACACGATGGCAACATACTAATATGGGCAGCGTAATCCAACCATTTGGACTTTGAATTTGAGTTCTGCGTTGAGCCACATATAGTCGCCATAGTCTAGTGGATCGTTTCAAATGAGGATGACGACCTAGTTTCTCATACCACTTATGTTGTATGTGTGTTAATTTTATACATGAGTGGGGGACCTACAGTTTAAAGTCGATTTCAAATGACAGATTTGTGAAAAGCTTTTCTCTTTCTCTCAAGAGTTTTTGCCAGAAATCTGCTGAGAGGAAGTTGCCGAAGAAATATTTTCTCTTCAGACTTAGTTTTGTTGGAGATGTCTGATCTGGAGTTTGAACCGCGGCCTCACGTCTAACAAGCCAACACCCTACCTAGTAGATTGTGGCTACTACTATGTTGTTAATTTTGGGATCACTCTTCGTACCCTAGCCAATTAGGATCGTAAACCTTAAATCTCTCATACATATTTAACTCATGCTTTAAAGTGACAATCTGTGCCCTACATATTGTTTGTTGTTGTTGTTGTTTTATATTAACTATCGATAATTATGGGTAGTAATTATTATAGTTAATCAAGAGTTAATTATTGTTAAAAACAACCAACAATTATTTAATTTAATTTCCATTTGATTCTCATCGTTTTGTTAACAATTATTGTTAAACAAGCTTTTTTTTCGATTTCACTTTCATAATTCACCGATAATTCATAATTAGCACTGCCACCCACCATGCTTACTCACTCTATCAGCAATCATACATACATACATTACGTTACGTTACGTTAAGTCAATTATTCTATTTAGCATTTCATTCATTCACTCCGGCACTTCAGTCATTCAGTTGTGATTGTAATGCTGATTATTATAAATTAAAGGCTTTGATTATCGTTCCTCTCATCTTCGAAATAAAGTTGTCTCAGCTCCAGACACTAACAATACGTATACCTGGTAATTGGTAGTGGTTATGTGTGTGCCATAATAATTACAAAATCGGAAGTATAGATTTAAGAAATTAGTTTAATTATTTAAACAGTTAAAATTAAACTAAATTATTCAATATTATTATTTAATGATTAACATTAATTTACTGTAACCATATAATTGTTGCCTGTGAGTATAATTGCTTAAGTACTCTAACGCATCAACGTATGTATGTATGTATGTATATTTGCTTAACATTTAAGAAGAATGGGATACGAAAGAGTTTATAGAGGCTTGACTTACCCAAAACATTGGCCCCCAGATTGTTCAGCATGTTTGCCGAAAAATTTCTTATCGATAGTGTCGACAGTTTGCTGCTGTAATCGCCGTGGCCGTTTAATTTGAATTGAAAAATTTCTCCTGGAATTGTTCCCTTATGCTTACGGTTTCTGCTGCAAAATGTTTCGAATAACTCAGTATCACAGTTTATTTGTTGTGGCCATTATTATTCAAAATAGAATTTAAACTGACTGCGACGATCTGTAATGAAAAAGAGAGAAAGTTATTCAAGTACATAGCTGTATGCGATTGTATTCTAGAATAACTTGGGAATAAAGTAAATATTTTCTTTCAATCATGAAAAAAGGTTGCTTTTCGATTAAGAGGTATATAAGCGAGGTCCAAAATATATGTATACAACTCATTGCGACTCTCAATTAAGATGTAATTTCCTTAAGATATTGTTTATAAATGTTAAGATAGTGCAGTGCACCCCTTAAGCTGACCAGCTTTTCCTTCTTCCCTGGTTTGGCGGAACTTAATCAGTACAGAGACTGCATTCATCTGCGGCATCACAACGGGCCGCCATGCGTGCTCAAGTTTGCTCTTGGTATAGAGCAACCTACCAAATGATTGAATACAATATTAACGTATCATCTTAATTAAGCTATCATTCTGGTCCCCTAGTTCTATGAAAAAAATGTTCTACTGTATCTTGTACAATCTCCCTTAGCTCCTTTCAGTCCACTCTTGCCAAAATGTTGAGGTCTGCAGTTTATAAAAGTTTATATATATTCCATCATTCTGATGTCATCGCCAACAGCCCTGTAATCATTATTATCTACCACCTCTACTCGGTTCACGTGTACGCGGTAGACGTAGTATCCCATTGACTCTCTTTAAAGTGCATACTCGAGTCTTTTTATATGACCTGAATATATTCATGATATCTTCTATCATTAATATATTTGCATTTCTACCTACACTGTGCCACGGCTTTACCGTAGTCAATGTAAAGTTTCCGGGGTTTTTTCAAGAAGTCAGAGAACAAATCTGCAAATAACACTTTGTTCTGCTATTTAAAGAAGGCTGTTGGCAAGATTTACAGTCACTTTGTAAGATCGGACGTTTGTTTCTTTCTCACGGAATAAAGGAAGTTAGGCATCGTTAATACAGTCGCCGTAGTCTAGTAGGTAGTGTGATGGTTTATTAGACGTAAGCCCACTGTTCAAACCTCAGGTCAGGCATCAAAACGAAATATGAAAAAGATTTCTTCGATGACTTTCTCGTAGCAGAATTCTGGCAAAAACTCTGGGAGTATAAAATTGCCATGAATAGTTTATCAAAAATCTGTCGTTCGGAGTTAACATTAAACTGTAGGTCCCGGCACTCATGTATAAAATTAACGCACACAACATAAGCAGTGTGAGAAGCTAGGTCGTAATACTGGTGTATGTATGTTGCGGATGGTAACGCTTGAATATCGCTGTAGTCTAATAGGTAGTGTGTTGGTTTCTTAGACGCTAGACCGTGGTCCAAACCCTAGCTCAGACACTGTGAAAAAAACGAAATATTAAAACAATATTTCTTTAGGAGACTTCCTTTTAGCAGTCTTTCGTCAAAAAGTCTGAGAGTAAATATAATTGTTATAAAGACTGTAGGTTCGACCACTGATGGATAAAATTAAAACACACACGATGGCTGGCGTGGGAAACTACGTCATAATCCTCATCAAAATGGTTGTAATAGCCAATTAAGTAAGTATGTAATGGCGTTTACATTGGTAGCATTTAATCATTCATTGACTACTTATTTCTATATCCTTCCATTCACCTTTACTTCTTACGAGCCTTCGCCTCGATTTGCTCTACATTGACTACAACAGGGTTATTCTTATTCTCTGGTAGATAAAGCTTCCGATGAATAGATTAGTATCATTTTATTCATTACTTTTTCAAGACGATACCATTTGAACTTACTTCACATAGTACTGCTTGCAGATTTAAGTTAAATATCACGGAAGAGAGGTTTACTGCCGATGTAAACGAAAGTTGAAATAAGTATTCAACTTTAGTTATATCATCGGAACAGTGTTTAAAATCTTTCAAAAGAGAATACAAATTTCTCTTGTATTTAAAAACATTTCAAAGACTTGTTTACGATAAAAAGCCGATCCCGTGCGTAGATTGGTCACTGCGTATACCTGCCTTATAGTCTTTAAGTATTTCCCCATTCAACGCATCATATATCCGGTATTTAATACCAATATGGAGGCTGGTTATTCGTCCGTTCATTTCTTACGCGGCAAAACAAATTATTTCAATTGCTTGCGATTTTTTTTGTTTTTGTAGGAGAAACTATTTGGCGAAGTTTTTTCACAAAATTAACAGAGAAAATTAGTGGCATTTAAATAACTGACTTCATAGCGTTAAAATGTTTTTCAAATTCAATTCATAATTGATACACAATAAAAACAAAATAAAAAAAAGTATTAAAGACCACCTTAGAAGTTAATAAGTAGCACCGCAATAAAAACTTACCTGTCTTGGCATGGATGACCCAAACGCTTAAGCCATATTGGTAAGGAAAACAAAAACAAAAATCCATAAAAATAACAGAAGAGTGTGTGATGTGTGTGTGTATAGGGGAGAGAGAGTCAAGTAAAAGTTGTTGTTGTTGGAAAAGTACAAATTAAATCAAATGTTCGATTTTATGATGCAAAGAGTGTAATTCAATGGTCATAAAGAGACTCATTAAATAAAGGATGCTGCTGCTAGTGCTGATGGTGGTGGTGGTGGCGAAGATGGTTGCTTGATTCACTTTGGAAAGAACATTTTCTTGATGTTTTATTCCCATATAAGAAATGAATTTTCCTTTTCTTTTATTTTTTGTTTACTTTTAGTTTTTGTTGCTCGTTTGTTTGTTTGTTTAGTTTAGACTTGAAGGCGTCTAAGCTATTAATTGTAGTTTTTGTTCAACCTGTGATCATAAAAAAAAAATATCACTTTCAACTCTAGGTGTGTGTGTGTGTAATTTTGTTTATTTAGCAGCAAAGCAACACCTTTTCAATTGAATTTAAATTTTTTAATTTTTTTTTGATTCGTTTATTCACTTGCTTTAAAAACTTTTTATCATTATTAGCGTTATTTATTTATTTTTGTTTTTTAATTATTTTCCTTTAATTAAATAATTAATTACTGGCATATTTAATTTGTTTTTTTTTCATAAAAATTATTGATTATCCGTATACTTGGTTTCATTTCATTTCATTAAAAATTTCTTTCGTTTTTCGTTTTTTTTTACTTTTCTTATGGCCCTGGGGGACTAAAGTTTTATTTTCTTTTCTTTGCTTTGGAAATCAAATTTACTTTGGCACTTCCGGTTTAAATATTGTTTTTGTTTTACGGTTACACCATCAGCATTCGAATGGATGCGTGTTACGTTTTGAGCTGTTTAACCGCCGCGTTAGACTCGCAATGCAGACAATTCGTTCGCATTTGACGGAGAAGGAATCGAAAAAAATTATCGAAACGTTGATGAGCCCTCAACAATCGACGGATAGAATAGCTGGCACAAACGCAAAGAAAGAAAAAATAAATAAATTCAATCGGATTGCGAATTCTTATAGAACGGACGGAGTTGAAGTTAGGCATTCATGCAGACAGACAAATGGATGAACAATTTTTGCTTCAACATAAGCACCCACACTCCCTTTTCAACGTAGCAGTAGTCGTATACAAAGTCGTAACTATGTCCATGTAGTTGTATGGTTTCTTTCGTTAACAACAAACCCACCCCATTTTTGTTGCTGGCTGAGCTTTTCCTGATAATCGGAAATACGCGAAAAATCATTTTTTATGGCTTTTGGATAAACTTCTATTTTGTTTTGTTTGTATTCGTGTTGTTACTGTTGTTATTCCTTTATTAAGAACAAGAGAACAAAATAAACCAAAAACTAATCTCTCTCCCATAGAGATACACACTGGCGCACACACACACACTCGCCCATTCAAATAAGAGCAACAGAGATATAACGAGTCTCGTCTGTAGCTGAAAACAAAACTCGACTCCATTGATTTTTCACAAGATGGCCATATAAATGGGGGGTGGGATTGTATGTGTGCGTGGTTGTGTATGCTCCGCATTCACTTGCTTTTGTTTTGTATTGTTCCAGTGCCTAGCAGGTGGTGTCTGTCGTCTGTCTGTATAAGCGTCTTGTCATCTCTCTTTGCTTTTCTTAATTCTATCACTCTCTCGCATGCATTATTAATGATGCTGCTCTTCGTTTATAAGGCGTGGCCAAGTATTCAAATATTTATTTGTATCTCTCTCCTTTTCTCACTCAATGTTTCTCTTTCGCTCTCTCTCTCTCTTGGTCTTCTATGCTAGTTATTGTGAATGATTATTTTTCGTATGAAATTTCTATACACCTGTTCGTTGGGTTTTTTTTAATTTTATTTTCATTTTATCTCTTCACTTGAATTGCTTTGCATTCATTGCCAGTGTGTTTATTTATTTCATTGTTTCTTGTTATTGTTGTTGTGTTTTATTTTATATTTATTTTCTTAAGCATTGCTTTTATTGTTATTGTTTTTTCTTTTTTGATTTTTATTCACAAGCAATTGGTGTTTTTTGATGGATTTTGTCGTCGTAGTCATCGAAAACGTTGATGATGACCCATTTCAATTACCAGCATTTAATATTAGAAATCCTTTGTTGTTTTAGCAACACAAACACACACACACACATACGCCAAGCTTACTTAAATACATAGTGAAGGAGAAGAAATATGAACTTATTTACAAAATATTGAAAAATATCTTACATTTCTTACATACACAGCAAAGCAAAAGGTACTTTTTTTGGATTCAACTGAAAAGGATGTATAATGTTATGCTACGTTCATGCTTTCACTTACTTCAGTCAGAGGACAAGTTTTGTCACCCATGTAGGTACATACCTAATGGTGTAGGAGTCCCTTTCTTTTATTAGCAAAACTGTTTGGAAAGTAAAGAAATAATTGTACTGAGATGCTTTAACAAATCCAGAGATAGTTTCAAATTCAGGGCTTATCTGTAGAATCAGGCTTTAGCCCCGGTTAGCCAAACGTCTACGAAACGTACGTTATTTTTTATAAAACGAAAAGCAATGAGAACGCTTGCCGAACCGTAATATAATTTCGGTGAGCATATGCATTGCTTTTCATATACAAAAAACGAACGTATGTTACATTACGTTCCATCGACGTTTGACTAAACGGGGCTTTTTCGTTTTGTTATGTTCCGAATCAGCTGTTTTTGTATGTGTATGTATGTACCTATATTAAATATAAATAAATAAATAGTCTAGTGTGCTGGCTTACTAGACGTGAGACCACGATTCAAACCCCATATCAGCAGTGGTGTTGTCGAGCCGGAACGCTCCGGAACGTCGTTCCGGTACTTCCTTTGTGGACAGGAACGCGTTCCGGAACTAAAGATGATTTCTGATAAAGAGAATTGGCTGACGTTTTGAAAGAAAAAAAAAAAATTAGAAAGAATTGCTGGTTTTTTTTTCTATTTTTGACGAATTTTTATATGTGTTTTATAATTTGTTAACTAATTTTTATTAAACGCTCCTATTATTGTAATAAACATATATATATGTATATACATATAGACAAAATGGGTTTCGTTTCCTTTCCTTTTTATGCTATATACAGGGCCGATCCTGGCGACGGGCGAAAATTGGGGGAAATCTCCCTCCCCCCGTCGTTAAATTTGGGGCATGAGACCGCACAGAGCGGCCGCCTACCCAGGATCGACCCTGTCTATATAATTATATATACGCGTTCCGGTAAAAAAAATTAGCACAACACCACTGCATATCAGGGATCTCCATTAAAACGTAATATGAAAAAATATTTCTCCGACGACTTCCTTCTAGCAAAAATTCTGAGAGTAAATAAAATTGCCACGATACAGTTTCTCAAAAATCTGTCGTTGTATGTATAAAATTAACGCATACAAAAAAAGTGGTGTGAGGAGTTAGATCATAATCCTGATTGAAGTATTAATGACATACATAATGACCAATTATATATGTATGTAGGTATGTATCTTTTAAAAAAGTACTATTTGATTCAAGAAAGTACTTTTTCAGCTATACTTCAGTACCATTTTAAAATTTCAGTTTTGCAACATCATTCTTCTTCCAATTAAGGAATGTTAACAAAAATTAGCAGTTTAACCTTTGTCCCCTTCGTGTTATTGTTAGACAGGCATTTTGATTCATTGTAATCGTGACTTGTTGGGAACACGGTTTGTAGTTTGATAACCAATCGGCTGAAAGTCATACAGTCAACAAAATAATGAATATGTTGCAAAAGGTACTTCAGGACGAATTTGCTGAAATCCAGAATGCAATAGTGAAACCAAACGATCATGTAGATGACAACGAATAGCTAAACTAGAGGGACACAATCTAGTCAAATTATAATCCAGGACAATGTACAATTATACAGGCCGTAATAGGCAAATCTTTCCGACATAGAAAACTTTAATTCATCATCCCTATGACCGAATTGATAGAGATTGTAGAGAATTGCGACCTTATACTCCATTTTACCGACCTCGTTCTAAATAGGTGTCTCTGTAATGTATAACGAAGACAGCATGAAGAAAGAACTTTCTGTCCAATACTTCATACATACCCAAGTGTTCACCCTCATGGAAAGCTCTTATCTTAGTTCAAGGCATAAAGATCCACCGAGTCTTGTATTTAGGACATGAGCATTTACTTTGAATGACTTGTAGGAAAAATAACTTCGCAAATATCCGAAAAATACTGACAGCCAAAATTACTAAGAAGCCACTGCCGTCGGGCTACCTCAAAGATAAATGTTTCCGCAATATTTAGATGGTTGTGGCACATTCTGAGAAAATCTGTTGCTGTATACTTAAGGGTGGATGAATGGGCACCCAGCTCAGCCAGCTTAATTCTATTGTTGCCACAAGTTTACGGCATAAAAGCCTGCATATCGGCAATCGGCATGCCATAGAGGAGCGAGATCCTTGAAGAACATTGTTTGTGCTCTTATGTAACGCTAGGGATTACAGGACTAAAGAAATGCAGGGGACATTGGCTTTCTCGATGAATAGGACTCTAAACACAAAATCTGGCTTCCTGTCAATATACAGCGGATTACATCAATAACACTGTCACAATATTTTACACAAAAATTTGTACAAAGACAAAGCAAAAGTTTACTTCTTTAGGGAACCAATTTCATATTCATGATTCATTTCACATTCCGCAAGCATTCCGCTCGGCATTTTCAGATAATGAAGGGGAATTTGAAAGCGTTCATTCGATCTCTACATAAATTCCGCTTGTAATACAAACATTTTTTTGTTATTATTTCTCCACCTTCTTCACCTTTTTTAAGGTAATCATCACAACAACAGGTGAAATAGGGAATATTAAAGAGAATTTTTCAACATCCGTTGTTTGAGGCACGTGTACTAAACGGTGTCCACAGAGGGAGTGAGTGAGTGAGTGAGGCATGAGTCAGTGTATGACTTTGAAAAACGTATCCACACACAGCATCCTTTTATTTGAATTCCTTGCGTATGTCATGGGGTAGTGAAACTATCCGAATGATTTTCTTTTTTTTTGTCTGATGTTGGTGCTATTGTAGTTGGTGTTGTTGCTGCTGTTGTTGCTGTTATAATTTTTATTTTCTCATCTGTATTGTTGTTTTATTAAAAAATCATTGTCATGACAGTCAGTACCTGGTTGCGTTTTATTGTTTCCTTTTGTTGTTGTTTTTTTGATTTCTTTATCCTGGTTAATGTTGCAAGTGGCTTTCAAAGTTCTTGTGACGCGTGCCTTTTCTTTATGGTTGCCATGTTTTTTCCAAAAATATTCTCTGTTGCGTATGCGTATGTCTGTCCATTGGTTTCTGTGTTTTTATTCTTTTTTTTTTTTATTTCTTTATTAAAATCATTTTTATTAAAACAATAAGAAATTCTTTGTGTAATTGCTTGTGCGTTTTGTACATTTTCTTTGTTGACGAGCAACTCAATTCAATTATTGTTTGGAAAACGAAAATATTTTCATTTCCTTTTCTTCTGTTTTTTTTTTTGAGAATTTCTTATAAAATTCCAATAATTCTTGAAATGATTCTTCTTCATATTCATTTGAATAGCGAAAATAACCATTTACAGCAGATAACAGCTAATTAGAAATAAAGAAAAACACAAAGGAATTTTATTTCGTGCTTGTTTACAAAAGAACAGTCTTAAGTGATCCCTAGCACTAGCTTTTTTGGCGGAAAAGAATCCTCACTTTAGCATAAACTAGGCTTGGAAATACTTTAGAAACTCGATACCAGCAATTTCAATTGCTATACAGCTTTTCCCCCTTTTTTTAACGCCCTTGCAAGCTCAGAAGATGACGAATATTCGAGACACCCAGATATAGTCTCTACACTGAGAGGAGGCTGAAATTGCTAGAGAATGTAGAAGCCATAGGCCTCTAACCTAGCCTGAAGGTTTCAATTTTGAAAGATTACTTGGGTTGGAGCCACGTTAGATTGAATTGATAGCCTCCCTAAAAAGGCTATGAGTCCTATTAGATCCCGACAATACCCACAGTACCTATTCCGTTATTAACTATAAGTTAGGTTAGGTCGGAGTGGTAGCTTTGATACCAGAGTCTCACTTGAGCACTCACAGCGGTCCGTTGTGACGCCACAGGTATACGCACTCCCTGTACTGACCAAGTTCCACCAAACTAGTCAAAAACTTGGTCAGCGCAAGTGCAGTGCACATTAAAAGTATGACTACTCTATGCTGAAAAACCAGCCCAAAAGTTTAACAAACGAAGCTAAATCCTTAACATGATGATGATAGCTTCGTCAAGCTGACAAGGATTGGAGAGCCAAATAACATATATGCTCCTCGCAAGAGATGAGCATTGAAAAGAAAGTGGATAACAGTCTCCTCTTCCTCAGCAGATCTGCACCCACGGCAGAAGTCGTTAGATGGGAGCTGCATTTTTTCCGCATGTCTTCCCATAACACAATAACCTGTCAGCATGGCCACTGTAATCAAAATGACATTACGATCAAGTCCGAGTAACTGATTGGTGCGTCCTGGATAGGATAGGTTTGCGTCCTGAAAGAATTATCGCTCAATGGCCAATTTAACTGGGTTGGAGCAAGTTAGGTTGGAATAAATAGTCTATTTGAGTCCTATAAGATTACGATAACACCCGATACCTCCTGCGGGGGATTTCCCAACCAACTTGATAGTCTTCTAAAAATTTAGATTTTATCCAAATCACGCCTGGCTAGACTACTGTTGTCTCAATAAATTCTGAAGGCCCAAGAATCTTTGTCTCAGGTTCTTAAGCGCCGGTTAATGACAAAGAAGATGTTTTGTGATTTCCTTTTCTTCCTTATCATTGCAGGGTCTGCAGAAGTCAGTACACCTAGCCGACGTGTTGGCGTTTTCAGGGGCCTTTTTTTCATTATACACGCGTTGAGTTTCCTAAGACGGACTTTGACCAAGTTTAATGCAAATATTGTTCTGTTTCTATTCACAGCAGGTCAGATCTGCCTGGTCTCCCGGCATTACATCTTCTGCCGAAGTCATTCTGAGGTATTCCAGCCTTCGTGTGTATCCTCAAGAGCCTTTGCCACATAGTAAACGCTTTGAATTTCCTAAGACGGACTGGGACTAGGTTTAACGCAAATATTGTTCTGTTTCTATTCATAGCAGGCTCTCTACCAGTCTGGTCTCTCTACAAGTCACTTTATTGTCTAATATTTCTTCTAAGAATGAGTAAAGTTAGTGTCAAACCACTGGAAAGGAATTATAATCTCATGTATGGATTTCATTCCCAAAGTCAACTGGCAATAACCAACTCAACCATGCCCAATATTTTGAAACGGCGACCTTGCATGGTTTCTAATTAAGTAAACCCAACTGTTTCATACACTGTCAATGTTAAAAGTCATTTTGTTTGAGAATTCGTATTCGTAGCTGAGATTCCAAGCCAACCTGCAAGGCAAACATTTTTGTATATCCTTTCAAGTATTTGTATCTGTGTGTTTCTGGGTGAGTGGAAGTGCGAGTGTATATTATATATATGCAAGTATGGGTAAGAGAATAGTAGCAAAAAAGATTGACCATTTCTTAATTAAACATTTGTCATAAAGAAAACGAGAGAGATACTTCGCCAAAAGTTGATATTTTCCTTTAATTAAATGATGGATGATTGGGTTTTAACTCGTAAACGACGAAGGCAAATATAAAAAAATTATAAAAAAAAACAACAACAACAAAAATTGCTTAAATGCTAAAAGACAAAGCAAGAGGAGGCATTCAGTCATACATACATTGCAGGAGCGCAGTTATAAAAAAGGATACGAATTTAAATAAAACAAAAAATGGATTCAAAGGCACGAATTCCTTTTTAGGTGACGCTAAAATACTAAAGTTGACCAGAATTAAGAATATTTTACCACAATTTCTCATATTATTATCCTTGAGTTGTTGTTTTTGTTTTTTTTAAATGATTTTTTATGATATATTATCAAGGGGGGTCATGTTCTTCATTCTAAAGAAGTAAAATGAATAGATTTATGCGTATAATCAGTCAAAATTTATGACATTCAACCACAAAGTTAACTTCAAAGCTTAATTGAGCCTTGATGACTAAACACAACAACAACAACCTACACACACTTATACATACACACACACGCAAACAAACATTTGGAAAATTATACAATCACACTCGTACTCTAGCACACAAAAACAAATAAATCTTGTCCGAGGTTAAAAAGAGCTAAAGTCGACTTGCATTTGTGCTCTACGCTATAAGCTGAGCACTATTTGTGTGTGGAACTGTGCTTTACAGCATTGAAAAATATGTTAGTAAAGCCTAGAAGAAATTGAAGAAGTTTACTTAGCTTATTTTAATCGATCTTAAGCTAGAATTATAAAAGAATTATAAAAGAATTACATGAACTTTCTCTGCAAATATTTCACATTAAGTTTTGAAAGATTGTATACAACCAGTTGTGAAGTTTAGAAGACTATCAGGTTGGTTGGGAAATCCCCCGCAGGAGTTATAGTTATGGGTATTATCGGGATCTTATAGGGCTCAAATAAGCTATTTATTCCAACCTAACTTGCTACAACCCAGTTAAATAGGCCATTGCGCGGTAATTCTTTCGAAACGCAAACCTATGATGGGTCAATGAGGAGTCCTGCTCCACTGCTGGACTCACTTGGTCCTCGATGGATAGAAGACGCACCAATCAGTTACTCGGACTTGATCGTAATGTCATCTCGATCAGAGTGGCCATGCTTACAGGTCATTGTGTTTAGGGAAGACCACGTGAAACGTATGCAGCTCCCATCTAACGCCCTCTGTCGTGTGTGCAGATCTGCTGAGGAAGAGGAGACTGTTATTCACTTTCTTTGTCAATGCAGATCTCTTGCGAGATCTCGGTCGGAGATGTCGGTTATTTGGCTCTCCAATCCATGTCAGCTATCCATTGATGTGAAGGCTATAGCTTCGTTTATCAAACTTTTGGGCTGGCTTTCCAACGTATAGTAGTCGTTCTTTTAATATGCAGTTTGGTTGAACTCAGTCAGTACAGGGACTGTGTTTATTGGTGGCGTCACAACGTGCCGCAATGCGTGCTCAAGTGAGCCAATGGTACCAAAGATACCACTCCAACCTACCTACAGGCACCCAGTTCCGCAGTTTCTGCCTTCCTCTTATGCGAATTCTCTCTTGTGCATTGTCGAAACCTCTATGCACTCTCTTTCACATGCATAATTCGTCTCTACGAAGAATTTTCACTGGAAAACATCAACAATGGCTTCAATTGCATTTGCAAGTACCCATGCTTTTATGCCGTTTCTGGCATGGTGCACCGTAGTCTAGTAGGTAGTGTGTTGGCTTATTAGATGTGAGAGCACGCTTCAAACCCCAGGTCAGACATCTCGGACAATGTGAAATAGGAACAAATATTTATTAGGCGACTGACTGCCTCTCAACAGATTTGTGGCGAAAACTCTGAGGGTAAATAGAAATTGCCATGAAAAGTTTCTCAAAAATCTGTCATTCGGAGGTTCAGCTACGCTTATATAAAATTAACACACATAACATAAGTGGTGAGAGAAGCTAGGTCGTAATACTGACTGGAGGCTTATAATAACCGGTTATGTATGTATGCATGCATGTATGCATCGTGCACTATGTGATTTATTAGAAGGTTGATTCGAATATAGCTACAAAAGGGACAAGTTTGAGTGAAGAGAAGGCATTGCTGTTCACTCTGTTACAGCACATTGCCCTACCCGTAGCATACTCCTGTGTAAACATACTACACCCACACAATTGTGTGTAGCGCAATCAAATACTTCTTATCCTTAAATTTTTCCTCTTGTGCATGAGTAAGAAATTTTCAAAATGTTTGCCAATGTAGTTGTAAGTGAGTGTGAGTCTACAAGCACTAATTAACCCGAAAAAGGAGCCAATGACTTGAGAATTTAGTGGGGTGGCGGCCGAGAAAGGGTTACAATATGTTGTTTTAGTGAAGATTAACTTGAAAATATTTTTCATAATTTAAAAAAGGCTGTTTCAGTGAAAAACAAAATCCCCCAAAAACAAAAAAACCTTGAAAATGTTTTAATTTTTCTTATTTTTGTTTTTTAAATTTCATTTCATTTTAAAATAAATTTTCCTTTTTTCGAAAGTTTTTTTTTCTGTTAAATTTACGAAGTCATTTATCTCTAAAACAGAGAGCATCAGCAACAACTCTTGATGGATTCTCTGTGGTAATTTGTCGCTCTTTTTTTTTTTTTTTTTTTGATTTTCTAGTTTCCATATGACTTTTGTTTTATTTTGTTGCTATTGTTTAGTTGGCATTTTGGAAAAGGCATCTCGTCGTTACTTTTCCATCATGACCAAAAGAAAAACTAGAATTTTTTTTAATTTTTTGTTTTTCTGGGGAGGGAAAGTGGCCAACAATGGCATGACACACATGGCTAAAATAAAAACAAAAAAAAAATATTTGTTTAAATAAAACATATTCTGCCATTATTTTAACCAGCCAACACAGGAAACACAAACACATACACACACATGCATACCCATACCCGTATATACATGAAAAATACTTAGAAAAATCGAGATACAAAAGCATTAGCAGCAGCACTACAAACGAAATAAAAATAAAAAAACAACAACAAAAAAATATTTTTTAGTGCACTTTCATGTATCGCATTATTCTTATTTAATTCAGTTGTTGTTATTGTTGTTGCTGTTTTCGTTGTTATTATTTTTGTGAAAGAATGAATGACTGTGGCTGAATGACTGCAATGAAATGAATGAAAGAATGTAGCTGCCATACACACACACACACAAAATGTATTTCAAAGAATATGCCAAGCTTGACTTGACTAAAAAGATTTCTCGAAAATGAGAAAAAAAATTCCGAAAAATAAAAGAAATTGTAATGGAAAGTAAGAAAGATGCGACAAGTTTTTTGCGAATATCTTTTTTAGATAAAAACTACAGAAAAATAACAACAAAATTGCAACAAAAACATGACATTGATGGGCATTATTTCGTAAAATGTTTCATTTTATTTGGCTCTCTTTCTCTCTCTCCTTCCGTCTCCAGCCATTATAAATATTCACACACAAAATCCCGTTTTATTTATCCCAAATAATACAATTTAATTCTTCTCTTCTTCTTCTTTTTCTTGTTGTTGCTTGAAAAGCGTTTAAATTTACAAAAAAAATCCTTTTTGCTAAGCTGCTATTGCGAAAATGCTTCTGTCGTTTTAGTAGTGATTGTTGATTTATGTCTGAATTTTTATTTTTCTCTTTTTTTTAATAACAAATAAAACAGGGAAAGAAGCATAGAAAGCCAAGAGATCACCACGGAATTTTTGTCAAGAAAAAAACATGCAACATCATCACGAACACTTCAAGCACGTTCTCTCTAACCATGCAAGATTTCTAAACCCCATGCACACATACACACACGGAAAATGCGAACCACAAAACTCCAGTCAAGGATTTGTTTTGTTTTGTTGACAAAAAAAATAATAATAAAAAAAAATGTCAATGATTTTAAAACACAGGGTTTTTCCTTAAGCAATTTTCACAAAGATTACAACAGAAATAGTCAAAAAACCTTTCCAACGATTGACTTGTATTGAAAAAAGGAGGCCCCTTGATGTGGGCCAACAACAGGCATCCCTATCATATTTGAATGTCTTTCGAAAGAGCCTTATTAGTACGGCTTCAGACCTCATAGGTCCACCATCGTTTAGATATACCACACGCCAAAGCCTAGAGAGGTAAAGGTAGCAATCGATAGCCCAATATGGGAACATGGTTTTGTCGTAGTGGCTGAGCTCGAAGCCGTTGTGAATCTTGCATGTTTCAGACAAGATGATCGGTATGGTCCAGTTGTTAGGAGACATGGCTAACAAGAAATTCATGAAGGAATCGATTAGATGACAGCTCCCTCCTTAAGTGTTCCCTGGACAAAACCTAGAGACTTAGTAACATATGGGGCTAATATGGAATCTGTATGCCCTTTTAATAGAGGGACTATTTTGCGGTATATAAATGGCTCGAGAAAGGTTTTTGAAACATAAGAAGGATTACTTATTTAATTAGCCATTAACAACCCGATTTCAGCCTGCCTTATTACATCTTTCCAGGTGCCTCTGCTTCTTGCGCGCCTACGTCAATTGGTCACACCAACTTGCCTTCTTCCGCAGATCCCCGCTTCAAATACCAGCCTCACTAGAGCATCCTCCTCCATTCGAACGGCATGGCCGAGCCAGCTCAGCCGCTTGATTTTAATACGCTGCCCAACGCCTATGTCGTTGAGGAGCTCATACAGCTCACTGTTGGATCGGATACGGAAATCATCGCCAATTCGCAATGGACCCAAGATCTTACATAGTACTTTTCTCTTGAATACTCTTAAGGCTGCTGCATCAGTGCTTAACAGAGTCCATGCCTCTGCTCCATAAAGAAGCACAAGAAGGATGAGCGTCTTGTAGAGTATAAATTTTGTCGTAGGAGAGAAGGATGGAAACATAAAATTGTCCAGTTTCTTACGTACGCTAGCGGAATCGGCCTCATTGGGCGAAATGTTATTGCTGCTTTTAACGTTATAGAGCGGAAGTGAGGAAGTTGAGGGCTGTTGTCTTAAAAGCCAGCACACTATCGACTAGACTACGCCAATTTTTTACACAAATTATCCCTATTCTTAGAGCCTTGATTACCCACTTTTCGGTATATTTAGTAATATTTCAAAAATCAGTCGTTCAGAGTCGTCTTTAAACTGAAGGTTCCACCGCTCTTGTATAAAATTAACACACTCCACATGGCTGGTATGAGAAGCTAGGGGTTGTAATCCAAATACATATGGTCAATTCACACAAGCGGTTGTATCGTTGTATTCATTGTATTGTTGGAAGAACATACAATAGTGTATGATTGTTGTTGATAATTTTCATATAAAAATTCGATACACTCATACACATTTTTTCCATATGTTTTTAAAAGTTGTATTGGTTTCGTGCTATCAAATTGTGTGAATGAAAAAAATGTGTATATGTTTTCATATGTTGTGTTGGTTTCGGGCTATCAAATTGTTTGAATGCCACGAAATACACAATACAGCATAGAATTGAGCGTTCACAATAAACAAATGTATTCAATACAACATACACGATACAAAGTTGTGTGAATTGCCCAATAGTAATAGTAAAATGTAATAGACAAAAATGATTGTCTTGTATTGAAAAAGGGGCGACTTCTTGTTAAGTGCCAACTACAGGCCAGTGGTGTTGTCGAGCCGGAACGCTCCGGAACGTCATTCCGGTACTTCATTTTTGGACAGGAACGCGTTCCGGGACTAAAGATGATTTCTGGGTAAAATCTCCCTCCCCCCTGTCGTCAAATTTTGGACATGAGACCTAAAAAAAACGCCGCCGCCAGGATTATCATGGAAAATCACCCCTGTCGTTAAATTTGGGACATGAGACCGCACAGAGCGGCCGCCTTCCCAGGATCGGCTATGTCTATATAATTATATATACGCGTTCCGGTAAAAAAAAAAATTAGCACAACACCACTGCTACAGGCGTATAAGTCTTCTCCCTATCACACACAAACGGGATTGTAGTCCTCACTAAAGGAGTAAAAGGAGAAAACTGGACCCTATAAACACTTTTAAATTCAAATATCTTTCATTTAAAATTATCTTTTATTTAAAATCATCAAATCAAAAGAAAAAAATACGCCAGAAAATATCAATGAAATCCTTTTTTTTTTTTTTTGTTTTTTTGTTTTTAACTGTTAGCTATTAAATATTTTCCCATTAGTATTCAATACGTGTTACTGTTGACTATGATTATCTATAATTTCTCTTCCTTGGCTTTCTTTCGATTTTTGTGTACTCTTCTACTTTTATTTTTTTTTTATCATTTTTTCTCTGTGATATCCTCTGTCACTGTGGATAATATTCAGGCGCATTTAGTTTAAGTGATTTATGTTTGAATTTGTTGTGCTTTTTTGCTGTTACTGTTGTTGTTTTTGCATTGTGTTTTATTTATACAATAAGAATACATAAACACCCATGGAAGGGAATCCTTTACGACAACTTCTAACATTGGCTTATAAAAGGCACCCATACACGCATACATACATGCTTCTAAGAGCTATAGTTGACATGATGGTGCGTGATGATGCAAAGAAACAAAGAAATCGAATGAAAATTCACTTTAAAAATTGGTTTTAAAATAACAGTTATTTAAAGTTCATTTAATATTTCAGTTTTCTTGCTAGTATGGTCACTTGTTTGTATGTATATGTGTAGGGTGTATCATATGATATCAAATGATCAGTTTTTTTATTATTTTCCAGCCGGTTATTTTGATGCTTTTCTTCTAAAGTCACGATTTTTTTTATAATTTTTTCGACGAAATAAACTGAAATAAAATTTTCCATTACATATAATGCTTCATTGTGTATAAGCGTATCAACGGCTGTCTTTTTTTTTTTTTGATTTTTTTCTATTCAAACAAATGACTGTCAACACAATTTTTGGTTGTTTTTTTTAACCAAAAAAATGTGTGAAGAACTTTGCATTGAAATCAAATACACCATCCATCGAACAGCAATAACAATTTGTACGTAAAAAATTATTAAATATTACGACTGCTGATATCGAGCACTTTTTTTGTCGGCTAGAGCAGGTCTTAATAATTAACACTTTCAAGCTGGCCAAAAACTGTGTGGTGGAGACACATTTTAAAGAACAAAAAAGCTAGAAGAAAACAAAACAACAACAACAAAAAACAAAATTTTTAAATAAAGTAGAGCATGAGTTGTTCTATATACTCTCAGACCACAATAAACAAATAAAAACAACACACACACCCATCTTTCTAAAGAATCTAAAAATTCTACGATTTAATTTAATACGACCTTTACTTTCAAAAAAAAATTGTTGATTTTTGTTTGTTTACTACGATGATATGTTGGAATTTGTTTTATTAATTGTCGAGTATATCTGTGTGTAAATTATTTTAGAGCCGATATTCACACGACTCTGTAAATTTAAGACGTTTTTTTTATAATAAAACGTTGTTACAATTCTTCACCGAAATTTTAGAATCTTTATGATTTATGCGTGTTTAATTAATAATTAAGATTGATTCCGATTATATGCTAAGGACCACATTGATAATTGCAGTTACTATGACATACATACACATACATACATAATTGACCATTACAACCCTTCAGTAGAGATTACGACCTAGCTTCTCTTACCACTTATGTTGTGTGTATTAATTTTATCCATAAGTGGCGTGATCTGTAGGTCCTGCCACTCAAGTATAAAAATTAAGGTACACAACAAGCGTGGTGTGAGAAGCTAGGCCGTAATCCTGACTGAAGGGTTGTAATGATCAATTAGGTTATGTATAGCGTGATCTACAGTTTAAAGTCCACTCAAAACAACAGATTTTTGATAAACTTTTCATGACAATTTTATTTGCTCTCAGAGTTTTTGCCAGAAATCTGCTGAGAGGAAGTCGCCGCACACGCTGGTAGTTAAGTAGGTAGGCGGAAGTGACTGTCAACCCTATAGAATAAGTACACGTAGGACATTAGTCCAAGGCTTAATGTGAGTATCGCCATGATGGCACAACCTCATGATACTCTAAGCACGACTAAATACAATGCGTCTATCAACGTGCGCATGCACGGTGATCGTTAAAGGTCTGAGACTATCTAAGCTCCTTTATGAAAACGGTTAAGAACGTCACACCGCAACGGACGTGCACTCTTCTCTCGATTTGATTATAAACCACAACCATCACGTTGGTTGCCAAGTGGGCCTCGCCGCAGCCAAGCAGAGGCAAGTATGTGCGGCTCCTGGCACTTGTGTAATAGAAATAGGTGTTCGGTCAGACTTCACAGTCTATGCTGCTACCAGTGGAACCCAGAAGAAGTTGGGAGCACACATAGAACAGAATGATAATAATAAATTTCTTTCTCTAAAGGTGAAACTCATGATAAAGCTCCTGAGTTTTCTAATTTCTGTCTCCGAGTGATTAGTGAGTTCAAATTGAACAACACCAGGTACTTTCTTCTTCAGCGACATAATGTTGAGCATTTATGCCTTACGTGAAGCACGTTGTTCATACTTCCGTCGGGCGTATTGCCCTTTTGTTATAATTAACACAACAGACTGGATAGATGATGGCCAGGTTTTCTTTACCGCTCCTGCAGAAGTTAAGAGAGAAAATGCCAAGTTCATCGGCAAGTCTTCCAATAGGGCAATGGCTGACCTTGCTCACAGTAGTCCGTATAGCCGATAGACTTAGAAGACTGTATTGCAAGTAGCCTTCTAGACTGGTCTCTACCTGCCGACTCCGAAGAGGTGCTCTCAGTTACAGCTTCATTTAGCCTTGAGGAATCGCCAAAAAAAATAAAAAGATTTCCTTTAAGAATGTTTAACAAATATGTCAACGTTAACTACAAGGTCAATTTGGCTTAAATTAGTTGTTGTCTAAAGCACATGTGGTGCCATCTGTTAACAAATTATGACACCAGTGGAGTTCAAACAAATAAAGCTTTATCGACTACAAGCACTATTCTAATAGTAAATGTGCAGTTGGTGCATGGTTGATGGCTGTGCTAAATTGCATAGATGTGTTGTTTACTAGCGTCACCTGTATGTGAAAAATACAGCTTTGTTTTAGAATTGCTGTTGTTGTTTGTGTATATTATTTATATTCTTCAAAGTACGTTCTTAAAACTGATAAGCCCCGACTAGCCAATCGGCCACAGTACGTATATAAGTTTTTAAAATATGAAAAGCAATGCAAATGCTTACAGAAATTACATTAGGGTTCGGTAATCCCTCTCATAGCTGTTAGTATTCTAAAAACGAAAGTACGTTGCGTTAGATTCCGTTGACGTTTGGCTAACTGGGGCTACAGGCCATATAATTGCCATTTAAGATTGCTCGAGAAACGCTTCGTTGAAATCGCAAGAAAGAGAGAGTGGAATAGTACTGTACATAACAATTATGAAGTCGCTATGCTTACACATATTAAGTAGAAAATATGACTGTGTTGGACATATGCTCTAGAACTAGAGCCAAATTTGTTTTAGAGACTTAACATATCACTCTCCGATTGCAGAAAACCTGAAATTCCGTAAAATACCTGGCGCCGATATTTCGTTAAGTTAAGAGAAAAATGTCAGCATGGCAACTGATTGTCTATGCCCAGTGTTGAGGGCCGATACCAAAAGAGAAGAAATGGGTAACATTTAGCTGACATATATAATTGGTCATTACAACCCTTCAGTCAGGATTACGGCGTAGCTTCTCACACCACTCATGTTGTGTGCCTCAATTTTATACTTGAGTGGCGGGGCCTACAGTTTAACGTCGACTACGAACGACAGATTTTTTGAGAAACTTTTTCATGGCAGGTTTATTTACTTTCAGACTTTTTGCCAGAAATCTGCTGAGAGGAAGTCGCCGAAGAAATATTGTTTTTTTTTCATATTTCGTTTTGATGTCTGGCCTGGAGCTCGAACCTGGGCTTTACGTCTAATAAGCGAATACACTAGCTACTAGACTATGACGACTACCAATACAAGAAGAAATAATGCTTACCCATATTAAGTAGAAAATATGACTGTGTTGGACATATGCTCTAGAACGTCAAGCGTCAAATCTGTTTTAGAGACCTAACATATCACTCTAGGGTTATAGAAAACTTGAAATGCCGCAAAATTTGTGGCACCGGTATTTCGTCAAGTAGTAAGGAAATTTTCAGATGCAAGAGAATTAAAACAATTCGTTACTAGACGAGCATGGCAACATTTTACTGATTGCCTATGCCCAGTGTTGAGGGCCGATACCAAAATAGAAGAAATAGGTATCATTTTGCTGACATACATAATAGGTCATTACAACCCTTTAGTCAGGATTGCGACCTAGCTTCGTGCACCACTTATGGAGTGTATGTTAATCTTATACATTTTGCTGACGTGTTTATTAATTTATTTATATTCTATCGATATAAAGTTTATCAAATTATTGAGTTCAATAGCTATTTTGTTTCTTTTCTTTTCAATTCTTTTCTATTTGCCTAGCTGTCCAAGTCCTTTTATAAAATGGCAAATTTGTTCTTGTTTTGGTTATTGTATAAATTATTTTGAATTTTTAAAAAATATTTTGTGTTTTTTTGTACTACAGTAGGGATTTTCTAATACAAACACAATCGAAACAATATATCCTCATTATTTGTGGTAAAAAGTGTATCAAATCATACAATTATGGGACCTGAAGGCATTCCAAGTTATGAAATGTTATGGAAATATTAGCATAAAAGCCTAAATGCGTAAAGATTTTTCGTCAACGCCCAGTCCTTTTACGATTATGACGTTAACAATTGAAAATCAAAGTAACAAAGAAGAGAAACGCTGAGGGTGCTTAAATGATTACGAAGTGATTGAACTTTTGATAAAATTAGATGAGATGGCTTGATGATTAAATTTGAAAAGCCAAAGCATTGAAGAAGAGCAAATCAAATGTGGGTGTTCACCTCGCACAAATGTTACAAAATTTCAACAAAAATATTTTTGATTAATAATCGGTAAAGTTTTGTTTGTAAAATTTAATCACAATTACAAGAGCAGTACATACATTATGTCATAATATAATGTGTTGAAGTCTTGTCACAATTTGCCTATGTACGACCGGGCATTTACTCTGTTTAACTGCTACAGCATCTGAAAAGGCAGCGGCAGACTAAACAGATTTTTTTTTTAAAGAAAACCAGAATCACCAGAGTAGCGTGTAATGCGACATAAAATCCGCTTAAGAATTGTTTTTCATTGTTTGTTGCTATTGTTGTGTTTTTAAATGCCATTTATTATACGCAATCTATGCCTGGTGTTGTTTTAGGTGGAGTGTTACTTTTAAGATTACACATTGACACACTAATACGCGTCGCATACAGTGTTGGCAAAAAGAATAGCGGCACTGCAACGTCGCTACGACGTTATAACGGGTGATTTTTTAACTATTATCTTTTTAGCAACACTGGTTTAAAGAGTTCACGCACGTTTCGTGTTTTGTTTCACTGTCAAACATCTTCAGTTTTTTCTATAATTTAACCATGAATCGTCTTACAAACGAACAACGCTTACAAATCATTAAATTTTATTATCAAAATGCGTGCTCCGAAGATCCACTTCTTTATCGAAAAATTGTGTTAAGCGACGAAGCTCATTTTTGGCTCAATGGATATGTAAATAAGCAGAATTGTCGATTTTGGAGTGAAGATCAGCCAGAAGCATTGCAAAAGCTACCAATGCATCCATAAAAAGTCACAGTTTGGTGCGGTTTATGGGCTGGTGACATCATTGGACCGTACTTCTTCAAAGATGCTGCGAATCGTAACGTAACTGTGAATGGTGAGCGCTACCGTGAGATGATATCTAACATTTTTTTGCCCAAAATGCAAGAGCTTGACTTGCATGACATGTGGTTTCAACAAGACGGTGCCACATGCCACACAGCACGCGTAACAATGGACTTATTGAGAGGCGAGTTCGATGAACATTTTATTTCACGTTCGGGACCGGTCAATTGGCCGCCTAGATCGTGCGATTTAACGCCTTTAGACCAGAGCCCGGCAACACTTGCTATTGGTCAATTGTTGCGAGAGCGAAAAATAAGAAAAGAGAAAAATTTATACTCTTACATTCACTACAATGCAGGCATGGAAAATTTAAATTTTTAAATGGTGGTATTTTAATTAAAAATATTAGTTTATTAAATTAAAATTTGTAAAATTCATTTAGACTTCTTTGCTTATATTGATTTAAGAAAGCATTTTAGATTAAAATTATTTTTTTTTTGAAAATATACATATTTAATAGAAAACTTTCTGGGATATTCATACTGTACATCTCTGCATTAGCAGATCTTCATGCACAAAAGCAAGAAGCATGCGACAACACAACCTCCTTCAATGAATGCTCAAACGAGACTGAGTGTGTTTTTGATCGTGAGAGTAAATTTAGTAATGGCTGACATGCACGCGTGCATAGGAATTGCCGGGCTCAGCTTTAGACTATTTTTTGTGGGGCTATGTTAAAGCTCATGTAAATACAGACAAGCCCGTTTCAATTGAAAGGGTATGCCAAAATTGGACTAAGCGGATGGACCATTTGAGGCGCAGTCGCGGTCAACATTTGCATGAAATAATCTTCAAACATTAAATTATATGGACCGTACTATCGATTCAAATAAAGACTTCATGCATTTTTCTGAATTTTATGTGTTTTTTGTTTTAAAATTTTCCTATAGCTATTAAAAAATCACCCCTTAGTTTAATAACGATAACAACAATGCGGCGCAGCAACACATCGCAGTCAGCACCAGAGATCAGCAACACATGACATTTTGAATATTTATGAGACAACAATATTGAAATCTGACTACCTACTCTGATTCATTGATACTCACTACAACGTTTATTTATAAGTACAGGTTGCAATGAGTATGCCTACAACCTTGACATCAAACTCATACTCTGGTGGTGCGACGCCGAAAGTGGTGTCGCAGTCAGCTTTGCAGTCAGCAGACTTCCGTATTGAAAGTTTTTCAATTTCTTTCAGCTCTGGCCTATCTACCTTACACTTCTATGCATATTCCTGTGCCCCCAGCAAGCAAGTACCTCTATAATTTCTTCCAACACTGTACAAATATGTATGCATGCATGTATTTGTGTATGCACGCAGATAGGTGTTAAAAGCAATGAAAATTTGTTTTGTTTTGTTACTGATATCCTTGAAATGTAAACAGGATATTAAAAAACACAAAATTTTAAAAGAATTACAATAAAACGTTTGGCGTTCTGTTTAGGAAACCACATTTGGTAAAGCGATATGATTGCAAAACTATAGCAGGGCGTTCTATTTGTATAAATATCCCGCCAATTACTTGGGAGAGAACGAGAGTGATATGTTTGAATTCTTTTATTTTCTTTTCTTTTTTTCAGACGAAAACAACACAAGCTGTAGCCAAAGAAGAAAAGCGGCAGAAAAAAAGAAAGAAAGGAAGAATGAAAGGAAATGAGGAAAAAAAGAAAACAAAGTAACGCCTTAAAGCCGCGCTAATGATCACTCAGCTCATAAAACGTAAAAAACCACAAACAAAAGTTGCATTAATAAAGGACACATGCAGAGCGATAAGGATCTTGTTACGCATTCAACCACTCACTCAATTGTTCGCTCTGTCTCTCTCTCTCTCTCTCTCTTTCGTTTGCATTGAGAGCCTAAACGAAAACCGCATTATGATCTTTAAATAATAAATGTGATGGTAATGGGTACTTATGTACTTCTCTCCTTTGTTGTCTCAGTTTCTTTCTGTTTTTTTGTTGTTCATTTAATCCCACTTCATTGTATAGAAAAAGAAGAAGACTCTTAAGCAGCCTCGCTCTAATGGTTTTGCTTATCGTCGCTCTGTTTTTAATTTTGCGACTCGAATTTGTTTTTCTGCAAACCTTTTAAGCGGATTATTTAGTTTTTGGCAAATGCTTCCACATTTTTTGTTTGTTTCGTGAGCGGGTGTTTGCCCAGCGGGAGCTTGAGCGTATATTGTTAAGCGATCTTTTGGTTTCAAAATTCAATGAATTTAGGACATGTTTTTTTTTTGGTTTCTTTTATGCTTAAAAGTGTAAAATTATGTGTGAAAATCCCATCATCAAGCTGTTTACCAATATGCCGTTTAATTACTTAAAATTAAGAAGAAGAAAAAAACTAAATTACAATACGTTTCCAATTGCCTGTGACAGTGTGATGCTGCAAATAAGAGTTAATGGTTTTGGGGTGTCCTTTTCTGTGCTGCGCAGTTATTAAGCCATAATTGAATTTAATTTTTCTTAATATGACTGAGAGGTACTGCGAGATTAGATCGCTGACAAGGATCTGGAACAGATCCCAGCTGGACTATTGAAGGGTATGTTGCTACAAGAAGAAGTTGGAAACTATCGAACACCTCTACTGTAACTGTCCAGAACCTTAGTAGGTTGAGGTTGAGAACCTTTGGTAGGGTGTGCTTCGAGGGTTTGAATTCTTTGCCGAGTGCTGACATTAAGGCTCTCTATTGATTCATTATTAGGTTAAGAAGATTGAAAAGTACTACGGTTTCAATAGTCGCACTCTCTTGTGTGTTTGTGGTCTGTGGTTTTCCTCCGCTTAATTTTACTTCCTCTGCTTTTCCTCTCTCTCTCCTCTATCATCCCCCTCCTCCTTTAGGACGTAGTACAATGGGTACTTGTCTCAATGGAAAGTTCTAATGGCTCAGATTTTAGCTGTTCTATGGTAGAAATTCTAATTAAAATTCTCAATGATGTGCTGCATTAAGCTGTTCTGATATCAAATGCGATTGCTTTCCAAAAAATGTCAATTGTACGACAGTTTTGTTACTCCACCGTGTCAGATATTAACGAAATGAATAACACATTGCATTGAATGATTGCAACTCGGCTGTCATAAAGCATTTTCAAGTCCTTATTCAGCTTCAGTTATCTTGCGTCAGTTCTTTTTAACAAAGTTTTTCCAGCTAACCATATAAGTGGTCTATTGTTGCTTCGTGGCAGGAATAGATACATACATACATACATAGTTGGCCATTACGACACTGCAGTCAGGATTACGGTCCAGCTTCTGACACCACTCAGGTGTTAAATTTTATACATGTGTGTCGACATCTACAGTTTAAAGTGGACTCCTAACGACAGATGTTTGTGAAACTTTTCATGGCACGGGGATTAAGGAAAATTGCAGAGTTGATGTACTACTCCGCACAGAGCTTAAAATCTCCCAACATGTTACAGAACACAAGTGTTCCGATAGCTCTGTTAAAATGCGTACTCTTCTCCGATTGTTTTACAAAAAGGCGGAACTTCACTGACGGCAAGACGGTGCTCACAATATTTTTATGTTCTGCTAAACCGATATTGTTAAGAAAAGAACTGATTGTCTTCTTCCCTTAAAATTAAGCCTTGAGTTTGCTACAGGTCACTGCTCTATTTGCAGATATTGCCGATAGACTTTGAATTTCCCCGAATACTTTCACAAAAGCTGTGGATCAGAGGAAGAGGTGGAGTTACTTAGTTAACATCCTATTATGTGCCATCCTTGACTGAGCTCTCCAAAGTAAGAGGATCGATTGTCTACTTTCTTTAAAACAGACTCTTGTGATTGTCAGAGGCCATTGCTCTACTTGCAGACTTCGCCCATAGACTTTGTATTTCCTCAAATACTTCTGCAAAAGCTGTGAAGCTGAGGACGAGGTGGAGTTACATATGTGTCATCTTTGACAGAACTCGCGAACGTAAAGATTAATACGTCAATATGTTTAATCTCTGGATATTTATTTATGGTATCAAGGTGGACCTTACTTCGAATTTACCCTTCATAGGCAGTCCGCCATCCAGCGTAATCCTTCCATTTTTTCAGAATTCGTTTCGTTCGAGAAGTCCGGGCTGAGGTTTGAAGCACAGCCTCACGTCTAATGAGCCCATTCACTACTTACTAGACTACAAAGGAGGGGGTGAATGTTTGGAAAGGCATAATCAATGAAAAAGCAAATAAAGAGAGACAGAGGCTCTCTTCCAGCCAAGTGGGCATGAGGCAATCAAAACTTTTGTTAGGAAATTGCAATAAAAGGAGATCTGACTCATATATCAGACTATCAAGAAATAACATGGGGTTATTAACCAATCTTTTGATAGCTTTCTGTAGACTCAGAGCTTACTTATTTAGAATGAGAAGGGGTATCGAACCTGACTTGTACTTTCTGTGATGATTAGCATGAGTTATCGCAACACATTATTGATACCTTGAGGGGTTTCTTAATAAAATTCACTCCAAATTTCATTAATTTTTAGTTGACATTTTGCTAAACTATTTGACTTTGACTAGACAATAAATAAAAAAGCGATTCAATAGCTATCTTATTGCAACAACACCTTTACAAATAAAGAAGGAAATTCATATCCTTTATTTGCCATTACGAGGATTACGTTTGGCTTTGAAAAAGAAACGAAACGAAAGAAAACAGGATTTTTTTCTTGCTTGGCAATGCATTTGGGAGTAAAATTTTAAGGATATTAAAATTTTGTTGCTGCTGTTGGTATTGTTGTTTTTGTTATGCAAACAAAATTTTCAATTTAATTTTTGTAACAAAATGAAGACGAAGAATTTTTTGTTTTTTTTTTTGATTTTTTTTGGAGTTTTTGTTCGAAAATTGTAGTTAAAAAGCTGAAAGGGTTTCCATTTCCTTGTTAAGATTTCCTGTTGAAATTCGATGGCGACCATTTATAAGAATCATAAAAACTAATTATTTATTCAGAAGCTTAATAATGATAACAACTTTTGTAATTTCCCCGAAATAATTAACAAGGCAAACAACGCAAACAACGATGCTCAACTCCTGTAATAAGGAAGAAATAATAAGAAAATGCATTTCCCATCCCTGTAGCAGTAAACAGGATATTATTTTAAAATAATTGCCAAAAGAAAAAGAGTTAAAAAACAATTCATTTTTATATTAAGAAAGAAAGCACCAAAAAGAAAATTAAATTGAAGACAAAATACTTCAGCAGCCATTTAATCATTACGAATTACAAACAAACGTCATGCAATATGAGATGTATGATGGTATGAGAAGTCCTTATAATTGCCAACTAATTTAATGCTAAATTACAGAATAACAACAACAATAACAACAATAAATAGTGGACTTTCTAAATGAAATACTAATGATCGCAGCAGGCATAAAGCTAAACATTACGGAAACTGTATACGACATAATTTACTCACGGATAATTGTATTGTATTGCTACACACTCTCACTTAGATACACTAAACAGGCACTCATAACATCCTGCTGTTACAGTTTCAATCAATGTATTCATCTCTCTCTCTCTCTCTCTCTCTCTTTAAAAACATTTACATGAGCAACATCTGTCAAACTGGTAGCATACATGTGAGTGAAGGAAGTCTCCCCCTAAACAATTACAGGAAAAACATTGGGTGAGAGTGACAGTCTTTAGTTAATTTTAATTGAAGGTTTGTTTTTGATTTTGTTTCCATACCTTCCTCCAAAGCGAGGGTTGCAAAATTATTAAAGCCCGTAGCAGAAAAAAATCGAATCGTAAAGAAACTCTAGCAATTTAATTTCATTTTCATTACAGTTTAAGAAGAACATTTTATTCAAAAATCCAAACATATTTATGAAGGTGTTGACTAAAAATGCCTCAGGTTAAAGCCCAGCATGTAATAAATAATGACACATCCGTTAACAACACTGGAAGGTTAACTCTGATTGAATCGTTATTCCAATATCGATCTGTAAGTGAAGTCTCACACTTATTCTGGCATGCTTTACGCTTTTAATTGAATAACTTGTTTTGGTTGTTCGAGTTGCTTTCTGTCGTTAAAAACTCATTAAACATGTAAATTATTGTATGGCGCTTTGGTTGTTGTTGTCTTTTTCAAATTAATGCCATATACACACACTCACGCGATTCCTATCGTTGTCTTCAATTTTGTGGACAATTTGTGAAAAAAATTCAATCCTTAATTAAATTAGAAAAAAACACACACATTTTTACACATTCAAATCACTCAAAATCAGTAACACTCGCATACAGCAATACAATGATGGTCAAATGGCACAATACGTGCATAACAGTGTTTTCCATATTGACATTCCGTTTCAAACCGGTCGAGATTGGAATATAATATTGTTACGAAAATGAAGAATCTAAATACTGGTGTTTTGCCTTTACATTGAAATTATAAACCAAAGCTACAACAACAAACACCAGCATAAAAGAATGGTAGACATGTAAACAAAAATACAACAACAAACACTAGCATAAGAAATGGTAAACAAGTAAACAAAAATACAACACTAAATACTACAAAAATAAATGTAAACAAAATACACGAACAACACTACAATAATAAATGTAAGCATCGTTGTTTACATTTATAGAGATTTCGAGCAGACGAAGCCACGAACATTCGCCTTCAAGAACATGCATCAAACTGTTTACTGTGCCATATAAAACGCAAGGCAAAGCAGACGAGTGAGTCAGTAAAAATCAGTCAGTCTTGTGCAAAGACAAGGTGTGTTTGAAGAGAGTAATCGTGGTTTGAAGATCTCCGTTACAAAGATCTGTCGAACAATTGTCTAGTAATTGCTAATGTTTATGCAATGGGTATTAACAGAGGAATAACGAAAAAAAAGGCAATTGTTGTCGCTTACATCAAGCTGTGAACTGTGGCACACAGAATTGTATGAATAAGTTAATTAATCTGCACAAGTAAGGATTCCAAGGTACATTCCACCTGATCTATGCATTTCACATCGTCATCGCTTGCCAGCTCATCTGGAAATTTAACGCCCCTTACATTACAATGCCCTGGAACCTAGAATAGTACTCGCTACAGCACCTGTCCGACAAATTTCTCAAACCTTTCTGCAGACTGAGACTCACCTCTAGCGCCATTATTTAACAGCTCATGTGGAAACTTAATGCCTATAATCCAACTTATTACCCGCCACAGTACCTCCCCGAGATCCTTCTGTGGACCTTTCAGCAGACTGGGACCAACCTCTAGCCGCCATTTTGACCATTCAGTGCCTTTAAACTGACTGATTATTCACATAAATAGGTATCATCGGGCTTCACTGGCTTGAGTTTTTGATTACGTTAGCCTGGAACATGCCACACTTGTAAGAGGGCAAATTGCCATGAAAAGTTCGGAGTCGACTTTAAACTGCAGGTCTTGCCACTCATGTATAAAATAAGTGGTGTGAGAAACTAGGTCCATAATCCTGACTGAAGGCTTGTAATGACCAACTATGTATATGTGTAGTGTTTTAGATCGAGGTGAAGGCCATACATTTCGCTGCAGGACTGATCCTGAGTAGCAAATCTCCACTTAGAAGCAATTTTATCCTCTTTGACAGCTGTGACGAGTACACTATTCACGCCTAAACCGGTATTAATAATGCTACGACTTTGGCATTGTAAAACACTGCTATTCTTTTGCGTTTTACTGTGTAAACAGTATTCATTTAGTATTTAGCAGTGAAATAAAAAATAAATAAAAACGCCAAATTCATACGTATGTACGTACATATATGTGTGCAAAATATGGCGCCATTTTTAGTTTCATCCCCAGGAGAGTATTTTCTCATCATCATTGAAATTGTTTATTGCTTTTGATATTAAATAAATTACACAAAATAAAATACATATAAATATACATACATATATGCAGACATACATACATACGGATACCTACACAAACCCTCATATTATAAATGTACAGAAAAAAAAGGCTTTTGATATGGTAAAACGGTTTAAATGAGAAATTTTGTGATTTTCGAAAACAATTTCAAATTCATTTTTGAAAAATTCTGCATAAAATCAGTTCAAATTACTTTAAAAAGGATATTTCGTTTTTATATTTCGTCCTTTAAATATAAATAAAAATTTAGAATTTTACGAGAATATTTAAATCTATAAACACGAGATGCTTTTCTGTAAGGAGTTATACGTTTAAAATTCTATCCTTAGGCCCACTGTAATTTCCGTATTTTTAATTTCCATTTTATGGTTTCATTTTTTGCTTGTTTTTCGTGTGTGTGTGTGTGTGTGTATGCATGTTTATAATAAATTTTTGTTGACATAATTTTCAAAATAATAATAAATTTTATTGTATTTGTTTTAATTACTCGAACGAACGAACGAACGAATGAGAAACAAATGAGTTTTCATAATCATTTTTAGCGCGAGTGTTACTAATTTAATTTCCAATTATTTTCTCACTCATACAGCTCCCCCCTGCCACCATTCGCACTCTATTTTCCTCCTTTTCCACATGTTTCTAATCCTTTTTTGGCTGTATAGGTGTCTGCCTTGTATACATGTACATATGTGTGTATGTTTGTGTTTAGTTGGTTTTTGTTTTTAATTAATTTTCAAATTGTTTAATTATGAATTAATTTGTAACGATTTTGTATGCGGTTTCGGCAAAATGTATGCGTTTTATTAACTTTATAGGCGGGGAGTGTGAAAGTGTAGCCTGAATTATCATGCGAGTATGTAAGTATGTGTGTAAGGGAATAAAAAAAAGAAAGGGGTAAAGGATAATAATAGTTTAAAAAGTGATTTAAGCACTGATTATATGTAAACTATGAAGTGCTTCTTCCAATTTATGAGAATCATGTGACCCTAAAGTCTCAAGGAATGTCAACTATGACTTCTGCTTTATTTATGTTGGTAAGCTCAGGTTAATCCTGATCTTTTATACGTCAAGCTGACTCACTATCCTGGGCATGGTGATCCATGGGCAAAGTTTTAGACATCCATCAAGACTTGACGAATTGTAGCAGACATTTGTCCCAGTTTTTATTCTAAAATGAAGCCACAATAACTGCCTGTTACTGTGCCACAAAGTACCATAAAAAACATATTAAGCACGAGTATGCTTCTGCTGATCTAACATTGGTTCCATTATCTGTATTATTCGAATATTGCACAGAACAATACCTACACATCAATACATAATTGGTCATTACAACCTTTCAGTCAGGATTATGACCAAGCTTCTAGCACCACTTATGCTGTGTGTGTTAATTTTATACATGAGTGGCGGGTGCTACAGTTTAAAGTCGACTCCGAGCGACAGATTCTTCGGAAACTTTTCATGGCAATTTTATTTACTCTCAGAGTTTTTGCCAGAATTCTGCTGCTGAGAGGAATGTTGCCGAAGAAATTTGTTGTCTGAACTGAGGTTTGAACCGAGGCCTCACGTCTAATAAGCCAACACTCTATCTACTAGACTACGGCAACTTCACAGAACAATACAGTTCCCTTTATACCTATAAGATGCAGTGGCATTGATAACAGAGATCTCAAACATTCTACAATTCAGCTATCATTTGTGGGTCCAAAATCCTATCGAATACCTCTCGTGGCCCTTTTAAACTAAATTGGCTTCTTTTTAGCTTAGAAATAAAAATGAAATGTGCCGTGGTTTTCTACATATTTAAGCAGAAAATTGTTTCAATCTTGCAAAATTGAATGAATATACATGCGTAAATACATATGTATGTACATAACATATTGTTTTTATTGAAACCCGTCTGTACCACCATTGAAGTGCTACCTGTTTAGAATTGTAAGGAATCTAAGAAATGTGAAGGAAATAATTGTTAAATGAATTAACTAATTCAACCGCAAATCGTTGAAAATCTCATGTAACTCTCTCTCTCTATAGTACCACTCAACCATACAACATACCACTCGTTTAGTCTAAGATAATTGTTTCAGGTTTAAAGAAAATACGTTTGAAAATGTTTATGATGATGGTGGTGGTGTAAAAACGGTTTAAAATGTATACAACGTTGTTTACATTTTCACTTACACATGCATATTCCAGTACATAAAAGAAAATTGAAGAAAATTTCATTTGCGAATGTCTTTCATGCAACCACATCATACAACACAACACAAATGAACAAAAATCTCCATGTCGGCAGTCATGGTTTAAGTGTGTGTGTAAGAAAATAACCAAGCAAACATTTATGGTTGCCTTAACACACCGTGAAGGTTGTGTAAATTTTATTCCAGCATGTATATAAGGAATATGGGGTCCCTGAGCAAGCAATATCATTACGGTCTGGATCGGATTAATACCAGGGTTGGATTAATACAGTTTCAAGTCAACGTACACAACCGCGGTCGATGCATGCTTTTAAGCTTTAAAATGTGTTTTCCTCTTACTTAGTTTATTGCTTGCATTCAGGACATTTGATCCTATTAATCCTCGGGGGGAAGTTTTTCCCAGTCGCGCAGTACCGTGTTCAGGGGTACATTCGCCGTAGTCTAGTAGGAAGTATGGTTGCTTAAAGCCACGGCTCAAGCCCCAGGTCAGACATCTCCAACGAAACGAAATATGAAAAAGTATGTCTTTGATGACAGCCTATCAGCAGATTTCTGGAAAAAACTCTGCAACTAAATGAAATTGCCATGAAAGGTTCTTCAAAAATCTGTTGTTAGGAGTCGACTTCAAACTTAGGTCCCCGAAATTTATATAAGCAGCGCCTCCTTTTACGTTCTCATTTGCTCATTGACAGATGCAGCCTGTACGTTTCGGAATAATAAAGGAGAGTCAATATTTGACTGATTCAGTAACAGATTTTTCTTTAACTTTTTAAGCGTTTTAAAATGTTCGCTGGGTTATGTGCGCCTACTAATGGAAATTCTACTGCCACTAACGATGTAGTTTGTTTTACTTCTTCTTCTTCTTTTTCTTTTAAGATTCAATTTAACTCGACGGATACAATAACAATTTATTCACCCCAAAGGATGCACATCACACACACTCAGCCACACACACACGTTCTCTCTCTCTTTTTCTCTCTCACACAACAGAAGTTTTACCTTTTACGGCGTGTATGCAAGATGCTTCTTAAGGCTGTGTATGTCTGTGAATGAATAGAGAGAAGAAAATTAAATTGTGAGCGAGAGAAAGAGAGCGAGTAATTGAGAAAATGAGCGAATGATAAAATTAAGAAAATGTCTTCAACACTGAATTTTATGATTCACTTTGTTACGCTTTCAAAGTGACTCTAATGAATTTGATGAACGAACGAAGCAACTATTCAAACTAATCAAATAATTATCTCTCTTTGAATGGTTGTATGGCATGTGTATGTGTATGTGCCTGTGCCTGTGAATTGTATAAAGTTTTATTGCCTGCAACAATGTTTCTTGAAGACTGTAACACTAAGACAACACAAAAGCGTGCTGAGACAAAGACTATGAATGACTGGATCGTTGTTTATTTAGAACATTACAATTCCTTAATGATTTTTAATTGATTTTGAGGTTACATATACACATACACATGCAACTAGTTATTATTTTTTACCTTTCTTTTGTACATACATACATCTACGTATACATACATACGTACATATACATGTGTATACAGTAAATTAAAAAGTATTTATTTTATAACTGGTTAGTTAGTTAATCATGTGTATTATTGATAATAATTATGTGTTTTATTTAATAATTTTTACTAATTAAAATAATTATCTTAACAACAACAACAGCAACACACTGTAAATGAAAACAATAATAAAAAAATACGCCATCAAACACGCCAGTACACACATAATAGAGACATAAACAAAATAATAAAAAAATAATAAAAAAAAATTGAAAAAAAACGAATATAACTCAAGTGTTTTTTTAATAATCAAAATGATTATTTACTTACATTTTAATTAAGTCAGAAACAACAACAACAACATCGACGTCGACAACATCAACAAAAAAACATCAAAACAACAGACATGTACATATGTATGTGTGTATTCAGATATAAGCACATACAAAATGATTTTTAATTAAAATATAATTACCAACATGCTCACACACACACAGGCATGTACATGGAAACATACATTTACTGATATAATATAACATTACATATGTATGTGTACGTGCATACATACATACATACATGTATAATATGCTAATGAGAGACAATTATAAACGAATGAAAGAGGAAATATAATGATAGACATGTTTTTCTATACGTTCGTATAGAGTTTTTTCATGTATGTATGTGTTATATAAGCAGACATAACCTAATGAGCATAGTAAAGGAGTAAAAATATGTTTATATGGGCCTTATTGAACATTTTTTTTAATTATTTTAGTAACAAAGTCTTAGGGAAAAGAATGAGGCCGAATACGACTTCCTAGGTCTACGCAGCAATGGTCAGACCTATCTTATTATACGGATATCTAGTATGATGGAAATTCCTTGGTAGGATAATTAACTTGAACCTGCAACAAAGGCTATATTTATTATTCGTGCCTTATGCACTGCACCTGCGATGGCTCAGTTGAACATTTTATGCCTGCTTCCTCTGCCTCTATATTGTAGGGTTTTGGCGGCTAAGATCTGAGACCATCCCTGGGCGACTGGACTGTAGCATAGATCAAATACTGGGCACGCAAGAATCCTGCAAGAATTTTTGGCTATCGAGAGCAGTGGCTCCTTTATACTTCTCAGTGAGATTCAAGGCACTCATTTCGCATAAAAAGGGCTTTAAAAATGGTGCAGCGCACCTCGTAAAGGACCCTGAGCATTTCTTCACCGATTTTTTCGGAATAGATCGGAATAACCTAGTCTATAAGGCTGGCAAATCACTGTGGTTTATTTTAGGCGAAAGTGTCGATAATACAGGCTGCGGTAAAACTTATTAAGGACGCGAATATCTTCAGGCGAGATTTTAAAATAATTTCCGATAGCCAAACGGCTATCAAAGCACTGAATTCCAATGTGAAGAACTCCAAAATGGTGTATAGCTGTCTGAGATAACTTAATGAGGCAGCGGAATGTACGTACTACAACAGAGTGACATGCTAGGTAACTGCAGAGCAGATGAATTAGCCAGACGTGGCAGAACCATAGAACTCCCCGATGAATTCTTGACTTTTGCAATCCTTCTGTAGACCTGTGAGCTTATAATTGACAATGCAGTCATCGTTCCCATAAAAACAGATGAGCGGTTTTGGACAGAAACAGGGTGGTGCAAAAAATCAAACGCACTTAGTATGAAAATCTAGGCAAATGATTTCTCCAGAAGCTCCAGAGATGAGGAAGAAGGGGAGGCTGTTCTTCATCTACAGGGTACATGCCCTTACCTACATATGTCGGAGAAGAAAAAGACATTGTGGTGCCAGCAATATGGATGATATGGAGGAACTGTCGCTTATTGACATTTGCAGTCTGAAACGATTTATCAGAAGCTCCGAGTGATGCCGGGAGTAATGGTGCATGGCGACACATCAAATTTAACTGATCAAATTTGCATATGTGTTGGTAATATTTGTTTTGTTTAGCACAGCAATACATCAGAATTGAACCTTGAAAATTCATTGTATTGTTCTGGTGAAGAAGAGAGGACGTATAATTTATGCAACGTAATGTAGTAAAAATCAAAAGTATTTTGATATTCTTCAAACCCACCGCGGCCTATACGTGTGAGTATTTTTCTTATCAACACGTTAACAAAAAAAGTCGAGTTTGATCCATAACTAGATGTGTGGCCGGACACTTAAGGAATAACGATCTAATGTAATCTAAGTGTGTCCATTAGGTGCACATACTGCTTAAAAAGGCGCCCAGAATTCTAAAACCCTCCGAACTTTTTCTTTTTTAATACAAATTAAAAAAAATAAAAAATAATAAAAATAAAAAACCCAATACAAAAAAAATGTTCGTCATTAAATTAATTAAATCATTATAAATAATTTTACAAGTGGTTACAAAATTACAAACGTAATGACACACAGCGTGTGTGTGAGTTCATTAATACAGAGTTTTCTGTAAAAATAAAACAACTTTAAATTGGTTTCCATTTAATTTTTTTAAATAATAATTTATTTTAATAATAAAACAATAAATACAAATGCATTTTACAATAACAAATAAGTGAGATTATTTGGAAATCCGGCTTTCAGAGGGCCAGCGCACTCCATTTTTTCAACAGGCAATGGTATTGCCACAATCAATCAATTAAATCAAGAAATGAATGTCATCGATAAAGAAAATTTTGAACGAATAACCAGAACTGATAGCCTTTTTGAATCGCAAGATAGATTCAATAGCTAAGATTATCAAAAAATTGTTTGTTTTGTTGAAGATCGCTGATCTGGGGCTTGAGCCGAAGCCCAATAAGCCAACACATTAGCCTACTAAACTACGGCGACTTCATAAAGCCGTTCAGTTCAATTTATTCGCCACTCTTTTACTAACAGAAGGAAATATTGCCGACAGTGTATACATTGTAATGATGCACAGGCCTGATTAGGTCTGTAACACTTCCAATCTCTTCATATCTGTACATAGTTACATCTGTCAATGTCTTGCATAGGATTTCTATATGGATTCCAAATCAGGCTAGGTAGTATGTAACTTATAAACACGCTTTTTCTAGTTGGTATGTCAACATTTATAGGAGATAGTGTACTCTAGAGATCAGCACTGAATCGTTTTTTCGCTACTTATAAGCGCTAACGAAATTTTGAATATAAGTGAGTCAACAATATTGAAATTTGACTACCTACTCTAATTCACTCGTACTCACTACAACATTGATTTATAAGTACAGATTGCAATGAGTATGCGTACAACGTTGACATCAAACTCATACCATTCGAAATATGCTTCCTTCCAAAGCCTACTCATTTTGGATTCCTAACTTTAGAAAAATACTTCTTATAGACTTATAAATGATTCGAGTCAAACAGTCTTAGTTGCTGTTGCATTTACAAAAAAAGAAAAAGACACATAAGCAATAAAGACAGAGCAGCAAGCAGAGCAAAGACACAACATTTTAGTGAGTACTTTAGTGTTCGTACGTGATTCATACTTATTTTGTGATTTGTGTATATGTGTTGAGTTATGGAGAGTCTATATCAATGACACGTCATACGTGTTGTTAAGTATGAAAATGATGTGTACACTTCAAACTTTGAATATGAGTAGAGGTTCCATGATATTAAAATAAGTGTGAATGCTTATAAGTATTAGAAATTATGAGTATGATTCGATCCTACTCATCTTTTTGAATACTCATTGCTAATCTCTGGTGTGGTCAGGCCATATATTTGCATAACGCTTCATAAACAACGATTGCAGTTACGTTTTTATTCCAGCAGTTACAAGCTTAACTTCAAATCCACCCAGCATAATTGATTTCATTTTCATGTTACAAATTTTTATTATAAAACTGGGTAGTATTCACTCACTAGATGGCGATACTTACAACGATTTTAAAATAGCATGCGATAGACTTGCAAGGTGATAAAATAATCGTGTCATTAGCTAATTATCCTTGTCTCTAATAATTTTCAAAATATGTAATTTCTAGATAAGCAAAGAATTCTTTTTTCCTTTTTTTTTACTTTTATTTTCATTGTTTAACAAACACCCCGCTCACACATGTAAATTTCTATTGACGGTCATTTTAATTGAATTTTTTTTTGTTTCTGTTTTTTAATTGAAAATAGAATTCAAGGAAAATTAAACATTCAAACGCCACCTCTTACGTGTACTCATTTAGGTGATAAACTGTTGTATTACCACCATAAGCATACATATGTGTGTGTGTGTTTTGTTGTTGCATTTACATTTTGTGTCAATTCTATTAAAAAAAAAACACCTTTGCACGTTTCCTTTTTCAATTAAACACCACCATTTTCCATTAATGAATTTGCATATACAGAACACATAAAATGTGCACACACACACATACAGTAAGTGTGTGTGTTAAAGAATGGAAGGAAGTGGGGGGAAACAAAGATAAAGAAAATCGTTGAAATATCAAACATACCAGCGACGACAACATCATATTATAGATACCATGTCAGACCATGCTATGCCATGCCATGCCATGCCATGTCATACCACACCACACAGCACACATCCTTGTTATTGAGTATTTCTATAATAAAATTAAATTAGAAGACCAGAAAATTAAATCATCAAAGCACGACGGCAACGACAACGACAACGATGTTGCCACACATATACGTCAACAGACACACACACATTAGCATACAAATCTATGTGGAAAAAACCAGAAGGCAGAGAAGGTAACCCAGTGGCAGCAGAGCAGCACAGAGTACAGAAGAGCATCAAATGAATAAAATTTAATGGAAATGGTTAAAAAAAAGAAACAAAACTGGATGGAAGACGATAATGGTTTTGGTTAAATGGCTGCCTGTTGTTATATTAACTTAAAAATTGTGTTGTTGTTGTTATAGTTGTTGGCCTTGTTGTCTCTACTTTTCTATATTTCTTCTACCCAAACATACTCTCCATACTCTCCACATGTCAATTCTCTTCATTTTAACAAGCAATTTGGCAAAACTCACACATACACACACACTCTTATTCCCCATAACTGTACTGGGGGTAATGTATATGTAAAAATTTATTAAGTTCTACGAGCCGTTCTGTATATTCGTTATTAAAAGTAAAACAACAACAACAACATGACCAGCAAACCAACTGACCAGCTAGCTATGCACTCATATGGATAGAGGAGGTGTTTTCACACACACACACACACACTTGCTTATACAAAAATGAATAAGAAAAAAGAACAAACAATTTGTTGTTGTTGTTGTTGCCTTTTTCATATTCAAATTGAATAAAAGCTGAACACATCCTTAATGTGGTTGTAGTTGCAATTGTAGTTGTAGTTGTTGTCGTTGGCTTCGTCATTTGACCATGTGTGTAGCTTGCATGTGTGTTAAACAACAGAATACCAAAACAGAATACAGCATAGAAATAAAACATTAAGTCTAGTGGAGTTATACTTAGTCAAGTGCCATACACATACACACACACACTCACAAACATTCATTATAACAATGCATTGGAATATGAGTATGAGTATGGGCTCTATACGATGGATGCCATGTTGTGATTGGATTGGGTCTGTGGGACATCATAAATTAAATTCTTCATCAACTCAAATACTCATTAAAAACCAATAAAGCTGTAAAAAGAGAGCATTAACTTTAATGAAAAAGTGTGTGAAACCATCGTACAACTCAACAAACCCCTCTCCCAACACACAACAATACACAACCCATACAATACACATACATTTACATTATAAAACATACAAGAGTTGTTTTTTATGTGCAGTTATTCCACATTAAATGCGCAGAAACTCTCTAGCTTTTGCATTTGCCCTCTCCGGTTTATTGTTTTTATCTCTCATCTGGTTTGGTCACATGTCTCACTAATACTAAGGCATTGAAACGAATAAATTAAACATGTTTTGAACTCCTCCTTCGGTAACAAAATTATAGAGGCCCAGAGAGTCAGACAGAATGAGAAAGAGAGATAGAGAGTGAGAGCGAGAGAGTTAGAGAAATAAGGGGAAATTTCCTTACATTCGTTACGTTATTTTGTAGTTTTTTTTTTTCTTTAATTGTCTGCTGCCTGCATACATATACGACAACGTCAAGTATTTGGATTCGAGGTAATTTCATTATAACTTTAACCTCAAAGTTTATATTTCAATTACAATTACAGTCTTATTGTTTTATTTTGTTGTTGCTGTTGGTGTTGTTACTGTTGCTATTTCATTTTTTTTCACTTGCGTGATTCGTTTATAAGTAAACGTAAGCATTGAGTGACAAACTGTTGCTTTAAAAACATTCTCTCTCTAAACTTATTATTTAAATATTAATTATTTAGACAATTTCGGTGAGTAGTTTTTGCTACTAGCAGCAGCGACAACAACAATACAAATTAACATTAATTATTTATAAATAAACAATAAAAGACAGAGAGGGAGAGAAAGAGAGATAGAAAGGAAGAGAGAGTTTTATAGAGAGTGGCATAATATTAATTATGTTATACGACAGCTCAATTAATAATAATTTTGAAAAAATATTCCCTTTTTTTGGTTGATTTGGTTAACCAATTGACCGAAATTTATTAAAAAAATTTCAATTAAAAATAAATTAATTACACCGCATGACTTACACTCGCTGTCATTTGCACTTACACTCATATTAAATACAAAAAGAAAAAAAAAACATATCACTGTTAAAACATATCACTGTTAAAACATTTATTTCAGACTCTATACAGTGCGATGAAAAATTATTAGTACACATATGTATAGCGATTATAAAAATACTTCTGCTTTGAGGACAAAGCATAACGATTCAAAAATATTTGATAAAGTAAGTATTTTTCATAGAAATTTTCGATCGTCTGAAAACGCTTGTCTTCCAGAAACAGGGATTATGCACCAAAAACCAAAAAATTGTTTAGGTGACAGCTTAATTAATCCCACATTTTTTAAATAAAGCAAAGATTTTTGTATATAAAAAATATTATTATTTTCTATGTACTGGGTTCTACGGTTCTCCATTCTCTTTCATGGCTCATAAAATTTGTCGAGATATCTCCTAGTCTCGTGTCTCTCCGCCATTTCTTCTAAATTGGAAACAAAATATATATTCTAGGATCTATACCCGAAGATAAGGACGAATGTGGTAGAAACTGAATTTTCCTACACATCTTATCCTGTGGCAAAAATTCGACCAAATACAGTTATTTTCCTTGCATATTCCCATCATATAAGTAGATCCACTTAGTTGACATAATATTGATTGTTTTACCAAAATATTGATTGTCATACTAAGTAACAGCCGCTTTTAGTTGACAAATACCAGCTTAGTATTCTCAGACGCCAAATCTGCTTCAAAACGACAACGTTTTGATTGGTCCAGTTTAATCTGGCGGGATTTCTTCCATACTGCGGTTAAATAAAGCCAAACAATGTCAGGCGATAACGTTTGTTGTCAATTGAAAGAAAACGCCCATTTTGGGAAATGTTGTCTTATACACAGCCGATCTTACAAAATTGAAATCCCGAAGCCATGCTAGATGCTTATGGCTTCCGCCATCGATCAGATATTGTGATGATACAATAGGCTAGTCTCTTCAAATTTCTTTACAATCGGGCCAGTACCTTGCACAGTGACAACCTTAACCACTTCGAAATAATTGACATGCGGCCTTGTCTAAATATCTACTTTTGTAGTCAATTTTAATTATTTTCATGTGTTCCTCGATCCACATTTGGGAATAAGGAATATTTCGCAAAATAAATGACACTTAAAATGAAGTATATTAAACAGCTGTTAAGCTTGTCACATCAATGGTTCTGGAAACCAGCTTGTAGGGGTATTATATTAATCGAACAAAGTGTTCAGGTTGTCCTTGAGCTTTTAAAGATTTTGAAGATATTTTTTATCCTCTCAAAAATAGTTTCTCCATTTCTCGTATTGCTCCGGAGGTTCTCCATAGCCTGTCCACAATTGTATTCGTTCTCTAGTAGGATATCCTCCAATATTTGCTTTTCACATCCTGTTTTGAAACACTTTATTATTTTGAATTTCTCCTAATTTGACCTAAGTATGATGACTTTTGTTGCTTAAAATTGTAGTGCGTAAGGTAGTTGGACATGAGCTTTAATTGTGTTAAATTATTTTCAACTCTTTTACTTTTGGTTTTTTTCTATTGTATATTCCATTTAATGATTCCTTAATGGGTTTATAATGTAAAAATAAATGTAAACCTAATACAATAACAATATCCATATATAGGTACATATATATGTATTTTCTATATACCTATATGAACTTTTTTACGTTACAGGTATCGTCAGGTAATTAAGACTTGTTTGGCTACATGGAGCAAAATAAATTAAAGTGTAAGTGGCTTGAAAGAAAATAAGTTGCTAAGCCACGAATTATTCCTAAAAAGCTTTTAAAGGTTGTGTAGGTTGAGATGGAGATGTCCGGGGTTTGAACCTTGGCCGTAATAAGCCAACACACTATCTACTACACTACGGCGACTCCATATAAACTTTCGAATATTACCCTGTAATATAATAATATGTGCAGACCTTGCGCTGACCAACTTCCTCCTTTTCCCTGATTTTGGTGGAACTTGGTTAGTACAGGGACCGCGTTCACCCGTGGCATCACAACGGGCCGCTATGCGTGCTCAAGTGAGCTTTGTAATATCAGAGTTACCACTCCGACCTAACCTAACTAACCTAACCCTGTAATATCCGTAACCGTAACCGTCAATTTAGAGGACTATAGCCGGAGGGTTTCTTTGTTTTGTTGGCTTGCAACATAAGATTATAAACTGAAGGGTATGTGGCTTCAACAAGACGCTGGTATGACTCAAATAAATACGATTGATTTTGCTTTTGTAGCATGAGAAGTTTCCCGGCGGAATCATTTGATGTTTCGACAACGTCAATTGCCCATCAAGGACTGCGATTTAATACTGTTGGACGTTGTGTAATAATGCTGTAACAAGGTTCGGGTAATTTCCTAACCGTGAAGTATTTGAAAAACTACATTGTTGTGCTACCGATGGGAATTTGCGAAAAAAAATGATCGAAAATTAACGTAGAAGAATGGTTTGTTGCCACCAATCCAGAGGCCGTATTTGAAATGATTTTTATTTGCGCACATAATAGATCGATCCAAACATTATAGAGGAATCAAGGATTTATCATATTGTAAGATTACATAACATAATTAGTCATTACCACCCTTCTCTAACCTAGCTTCTCACACCATTTATGTTTTGTGCATTAATTTCATACATGAGTGGCGGAACCTTCAATTTAACGTCGACTCTGAACAACAAACTTTTTTGGGAAACTTTTCATAGCAATTGTATTTACTCTCACAGTTTTTGTCAGAAATCTGCTGAGAGAAAGTTGCCGAATAAATATTTTTCATATTTCGTTTTGATGTCTCACGTGGGGTTTGAACCGCGGCCTTACGTTTAATAAGCCAACACACTAGCTACTGGACTACGGCGACTTTATGTAAGCGTTTTATTTAATTTAAATTCTGCTTGTATTATCGTTATCGATTACAGCCTTTTTGGAAATACGAACAAACAAACAAATTTGTTCTGTATGACAACTGAGAACAATAGCTTAGCAGAATGGTAGAAGAATTAGGAATTCAGGCATCCAACATTTTCTATATATTCTTGTGCACATGATAGCTTATAGGATTGCTTAAGTCATTTGCTAAACGGATGATGATTATAATAAATTTTTGTACACTCTTTAGCATAATATGCCTCTGTCTTAAGCTGAATCCTTCAAATTGATGGCTAGAATACACAAATCAATGTATGAATATATGTATGCCATACCGAATGCCAGTTAACGACGTAACAAGAATGATAAATTCGATAATATTAAATAATATCCGTTTTAGCTATGAAAATAGAAAAAATACTAATAAAGATGCAATCCACATTTCCTTAAAAAACGTTTCATTTCGTTTTATTTCTTCTTTTTTTCGATTATTTTAAGTAAATTTTGTATCGCTGATGCGATGATGATGAAATATTTTTGTATATACACACCGGAAAAACCAATATGGCCGCATATAAAAAGGAAACCATGTTACGATATACATATACAAAAATAAAAACAAGAAAAACAAAAATACAAATAGAAGATGCCTTGTTGTTTTCTGTTTTTTGGTTTTTGTATTGCGTTTTAATTTTTCAATCAAATAATAAAACAACAAACCGCAACAGTAGCTGAAACACAAAATGCCACAGAGAGAGCAAAAAGAATGAAAGAAAAAAAAGAAGCAGAGAATTTGAAACAGAAAAATAATAAAAATTCATCCATCCATCCATCAGGAATGAAATATCAACAACCCTCGGTTGGCAAGAAAAAGAAATTGAATTGAAAACAGAAATGAAACGATACAGCACGACTGAATGTGGACTCTACCATAGGAGATAGAATTTTGTAGCATTAGGACAACAGTAAGCTAACATAGTGGTCTCTATAAACCTGGAATTCTTTAGGTTGCAGCTTTTAAGGTACCGAACTATAAGCAACCGAACGGGTCATAGGTTTTGAAAGCCCTCAGACATAATGATTCGCTGCGAATGTTTGCCTAATTGTGGACATTGACAAGGTGAGTCTACATGACTTTTAAATTTTTGTCTCACGGAGTTTTTTTAATTCCAGAACTGGCAATAGCTCTTCAAATAGTTATACTTTTGGAGGGTTAGGGGCAAGGAGACTACCTAAAGGGGTTCTCTGTAGGGCAATTGAAGACATTGTTAGGTTTTTATATTTTAAAAACGTTTAAAATATGAGCTCGTTGATTGCAAATAAAATAAAAATACATTTGTGTTTAGTTTTAATTAAAATTCTTTATTATTCACACAATTCTGTGTGTCACTGTTGTTCACAACTTGATGTAAACAACAACAATTGCTTTGTTTATTATTCCTCTGTTTATACCCTTTGCGTAAACAATAACAATTACTAAACAATTATTTGACCGATCTTTGTAACGGATATCTTCGAACCACGTTTCTCTCTTCAAACGCACCGCGTTTTCACACAAGACTTCCTGAACTTCACTAACTCAGTCGCCTTCCCTTTTATATGGGGTTGAGTAAACAGTCTGATGAATGTTCTTGAAGACGAACATTCATGACTTCGCCTTCTTGAAGTCTGTATAAATGTAAACATCGTTGTTTACATTTATTATTGTAGTGTTGTTTGTGTATTTTTGTTTACATTAATTTTTGCAGCGTTGTTTGTGTATTTTTGTTTACTTGTTTATCATTTTTTATGCTGGTGTTTGTTGTTATATTAAGTGTGCATCGAATCATTCATCAACATTTGCAATCTTAGTTGTTGTTGGCTTTACAGCAAAAGAAAACAGACACATAAGCAAAAAAAATACGGAGCAGCAAGCAGCGCAAACACACAACCTTCTAGTGAATATTTTAGTGTTCGTACGCGATTTATATACACTTCGTGTATATGTTGAGTTAAGTATGAATATGATGAGTACAATTCAAACTTTGAATATGAGTAGAGGTTCCATAATTTTAAAATATGTAAGTATAAATGCGTATAAGTATCAGAACTTATGAGTATAATTCGATCCTATACATCTTTTTGAATACTCATTACTAACCTCTGACCTGTATGTCCTTACGCAGTTAGCATAAAGGAAATCAAATTAAAAAAAAAAAAATTTGAAACGTCAGTTCATATTTCTAGGCAACATGAGATAGAGTTTCTATTGAATTTTTAATATCTTAACCACACAATTTGTATTTGAATTAAAGATCGAAACGGTGTGTAAATATCTCAATTATCCTTTAGCCTTTTAGCCTACACAGAAGTACATACAGCCTATGTATGTATGTATGAATGTATGTACGCATGTTGATGTTTGTCTGTATTTAAATTACATGTGCACGACAATAGTTGTGATACATGGGAGTTTATTACATTTCGCTATGAAAGAATAAAACTTCAGTCAATAACGCACAGCACAAGAATGGTCCTGATGCTCTTCCTAATACTGTGAACAACAGTGTAGATTTGAATATGCTGCAGCATAACCTTTCGGCTGTTTACTCACTTATATTTGTAGCACATTTATGTTTATGAATATGTCCTCATCATCTATACATGCATATATGTATGTGTTTTCATAATTTTTTTCTCCTTTTTTTTCGTAAACTCTTGTTAAACGTTTTATTGCAAAATAACAAAATTAAGTGCCTTTTGTTAACTGCACACTTGCCCACACATACACATACAACCCACTTAAGCTCTCTTTATCTCTCTCTCTCTCCCTCTTACTCTTTCCTAACGTAACTGTTCGTAACAAGGGAAATTTCTTTGTATATGTGTGTGTGTGTGCAAAAGGATATTTTTGAAAATCTATGCTCTCTCATTGCTTACGCTCTCTGCTTTTGCTCTCTGTTTTATTGCTTTATTGTTACCATAGGGGAGTTGTTGTGGGTTCAGAACACCGTACGAAAGGTTTGCATGTATTGTCGTGTTTCTATTCAATTTAAAATAATTTCTCATTTAATTTAATTCAATTTATTTTATTAATGAGAGAGAGTAGCATTTTAATTTATTTAAATTTTGCCATGTCATTTAAAATAATTATTAAATGAAACATGCAAATGATATGTTATTGAGAGAAAATCATTCAATTCATTAAATTGAAAGTTTTTCATTAAAATCGTGAACAAGAGAAATTTAATTCATTAATTAAAATCAATTTTAATACAAAGATTTTTATCTAAATTTCATAGGCAATGACAGACAGAGGTTAGTTAATCAATTGATGCCAGTAGGGAATGATGCACACGCCAAGTTCTTTCAAAATGATGATGAACTCCTGAAAATAAATACCATAATCATTCAATGTTATATCTTGAGAAAGTGTAAAAGTCAGAAAGCCAAGTACCTCACTACCACAGGCATAGCAACTACCTTATGCTGCAGTATAATGGCAGATGGTAACCCTATCATCACAGAACCTGTTACCAATTACCTGCTTAGCTAGAAAAACTTGATTAATTTAACTGAAACTAAGCAAAGAAAGAATAAAAAAATGAGAGAGATAGAGTAAAGATACCAAATGGGAGAAAAAAATCCATGCATCCACTATCTATGAGAGCATTGTCCTGCTGGCACACAATTCCTGTAAATTCGGATAGTCAACAAAATCCAAATCTAAAGAGTTCGGTCGACAGGAAACAACCAGGATTAAATAAAGTCGAATCAATACCCCTCTACATATATAGTACATACATACATACAAAATTGATCAATAAATTGCGTGTGTTATACATACATGAGTGGCAGGATCTATAGTTTAAAGCCCACTCCGAACGACAGATTTTTTAAGAAACTTTTCATTGCAATTTTATTTGCTCTCAGAGTTTTCACTACAAATCTTGTGAGAGGAAGTCGCGAACAAATATGTATATCTGATCTGAGGTTTTAACCGTTGCCTCACGTCTAATAAGCTAACACACTACCCACTAGGCTACCGTGACTCCATTCTATATGTCGCAAAATTGATTGAATTGATTTCTAGCTAAAAATCAATCAGCCGCTTTAGGTGACATTCTGAAAACCATTTTTTCTTCATTTAGTTCTCTCATTTGTTTTATAATCAATCGCCAATCGGTATACAAATGGTTGGAGTATGTTTCAAATCACCAGCGGTTTGCAGGTGGAAATTCAGTCCGTACTTCTTTTTTTTGAACTTCAAACTTATGGCTCATAATTTTGTCATAATTTTACTTTCAAAGATTTTGCCAGAAGACTGGTGAGAGGAAGGACTGCCAAAGGAAATATATTTTCATGTTTCGTTTTGTTTGATAAGCCAACATACTACCTACTAGAGTAAGGCGATTTCGACTTCGTTAAGGACTACATAATATCTGTCATATTACTGCTTTGTTTAGAAGGCTAAGCAGACCTATTGCAACTGGTTCTAGAAAGACAGAGTTGCCAGAGTTGTTGTTGTCTCTGTGAAAATGTATTGTGAGATATCTTCCTTAAGAGCTGGCTAACCTTCTTATGATATTCCTCTTTAATGTTATTTTTTCTGGAACTTCCGAGGGCAAAAATTGCTTCCTCTCTCCTTTATATCGCCTATGATATATTCAGAATACATTCGACTCGATGAGTTCATATTAGGAAACCTAATTTTTTTTTAATATTTTTGCGCGTAATTTGGAACATATTGAGTTAAGACTAAAGCCTTGCTTTTAACATCTTCATCCTATACATTAGAGGTCAATTCAATAACTTTCTACGTATGGCAAATCGTACTTCCGGGCAAAAGGATTGAAAAATAAACGAATAATTAAAAAAAAATAAAGAGACTAAATATGTACGTGTGAATAGAGTACCTTTAATCGAATTTAATTAAAATTCGATGAATATACTGAAAAACCTATTTGCTTATGCTGATTCAAACAGAGTTTAGAATATAAACTGTCAGCTTTGGTTCCCCAAAGAATATTCTCTTGAAATATTTACAGAGAGTTTGTAATCGAATATCAAATGAATGTGAATTAAAACATGATTTTAAAATAGGCGACATATATACACACATTCTCTCACACATACTTATATAGACATACGCACACACAGGTACAGTTACAGGAATCTGACAATAAACCCAATTACCTTTGAAACACCGCTCCTATCTATGCTGCTTAGTGTGATAAACAAATTACAAAAGCGTTTAAATCTGCTTAATCTAGTATTTCTTTCTATTAACGTATACATCATGCATGTGTATGTATGTTTGTATGTGTTTGAATGTAGTTGCAAGTCAAGTAGAATTAAAATCCAAACACTCTATGCTCTACAATAGACTACTGCTCTGGAGAGTAAAAATAAAAAAACAACACATACGAGTACTTCACACTATTATTTCGGTAGGAAAAAGCTGCTTATGGAGTCTACTGTAGAAAAACAGCACGCGTTGAAACTGAACATCATGTATACACTCACAATACATAGCAACAACAAACATGTAATAACAGTGATCAGCATTGTGTGATAGAAGAGGAGATTATGCGTGTAATGTGAGGAGAGAACAAAAGGATATTTTTGTAACCAAAAACAAAAACAAAACAAAAAAAGGACAAAAACAAATATTTCACAGAGAGAGATAGAGAGAGCAAGTGAACGTTATTATTGAAATAAAACTCCGCCTTCTTGTTTTTGTAGTTTCATAAAGCCAAGAGAGATAGGAAAACAAGAATGCCAACGTTACCGAACAACCTCACTCACATTGCACACACTCTGAGGATTGTAATGAACAACCACCAAAACGGGTTTCCAATTTGAATTTTTTTTCCTTTTTTTCTTATTTTTAATTCAACATTTCCCCTGACGTTAAGCAAATTGTATTTGAGGTGCTCTAACGTGTATGTTTGCTGGCTTCTGTGCCAGAATTTTTGGGCTTTCGTGTTTATTGCCACCTTTGCTTTGAAGACAGTTAGTACGTAACATGTATTTGACGCTTAAAGTTTAAACGATTTTAACGCGTACCAAGCAAATAAAGTGCTTAACAGTTATAAATTAAAATTAACGGTAGAAAAACTTGTTCAAAGAAAAAAAAAAAGAATTGTTTTTGTATTCTTTTTAAAGAATTAAAATCGAATTAAAAATGAAAATTTTTTAAAGAAAAAAGATTAAAAAATAAATGACAAGTGAGACAAAGTGCTTAACTTTAATTGAAAAAAAAGAAAAATCTTCACAATAAATTAAAAAGAAAATTAATTTCATTTTCGTTAAAAAAAATGAATTTTTAAACAAAATAAGCAAATGAATGCCACCAATTTCAAGTGTTTTAACTGTGATTAAAGCTTAAAAAAAATATGCAATAAATAATTAAAAAAAAATTAATAGGAATTCAATTAAAATTAAAAAAAAAATTAATTAATTAATCCAAACGATTAACAGATTAATCAGCAGAATAAAATGGACATTAAAGCCACACCACCACCAAATCAAGCGACTACGACGGCTACAGCATCGAATGTAACCAACGTGGTGGCATCACCGCCCACTACACCACCTTCACCCATCACGCCTGCCTGCATTACCACCAGTCTATCGGATGTTCAGAAGCAAACTTTCCAACATATTTTCGAAAAACTTGTTGTCAATAGCGGCGGCAGTACAAAAATACCACCAAAACAATATGAATACTTCCGTAATCTATTGGAGAATGTACGCGATCCAAAGAATTTGCAAATGATTGTGGAAAAATTCAAAAATCTTGAACAACTGGATTTAAGTGCGGCACAAAATGGAATAAAATCAAGTGAAGGTAAATTTTTGTCAAAAAAAAAAAAAAAATAAAAAAATACACAAATTGCGACGGATAAAAATGTTTAAAGGTTGAAAAATTGTTATTTTTATTAAGGAAGCATTAAGCATTGAAATAAGCAGAAAGTAACTGAAAATTGATTAAAACGAATATACTCGTCAGAATTTTCTCTAAGAAAAGCACAATGGATACAATAACATTATGACTCTATAAGTTCTCAAACTAAACATACTCGTCAGAATAAATCAGAAAAAAAAATTCTCTTTATGACGTAGATATTCGTCACAAAAATTTAAAAAATGGCAGTCTCATTATTATTTAACTAATTTGCTGTCTTTATTCCTTCATCAATTTATTTTATTGCTTTTAACAAAATAAATGTTTATACAGACATTTTCAATACACATCGTGTATACTCGTCATGTATGAATAATTATTTAATAGACAGCAAAAGTTATTTGAAACAAAATGAAATATTTAAAGAGTTAAACATTTTATGTAAAACAGTTCAAATTCGTTTCCTAATTGCAATTAAAACCAGGCTTAGTGTACATTTTGAGAGTGTATTATTATCATAATCAACACGTTGCTTAACGGCTTACACTACGATGTAAAAGATCTTTTGAAATCTACTTTGATCACAATTGATGAATACATAATTATCGCTGCAAATTCTAAAGCAGAAAGAGGAGGATAGTCAAGTGCTTGAGTATAATCTAGGGCAATCGAGTTTTAAATGCGGCATAGTTTTCTTACAGTAGAGTACTCCTAAGTTGTTGCCAGTATCCAACATTTATTGTTATAAATTGGTTCATGAGATTCCCTGTTGCTGTTTTACCCTGTTGAAGGCAGTAACCGAGGATAGTAGGAAAAAAACGATTTCCACATGTTATAGGCACCGATCCGCGCGAAAAATCGCAAGATATGTATTCAGTTTTGATTGCTACTACTCTGATGATCGATCGACGTTTCACCCACTGCTATTGCACTAACCAATACAAAAACATGGTCATATTGCTGTTGTTATCATAGGATTCCGTTTAAGGTGAATTGAAGCTTTTTAATGCCCAAGAGATTATTCGAAATTGAAACACATTGGCCAGGTGAAGTGACTATGGCTTCCACAAGAGGCTCTTCCACGTAGATGCTTCAATGGGTGTCCAGAATGTTCAGTATCTTCCGTATAATTTTTCTTTTTTACTCCTGATAGCGTATAGGTCCATAGTGTTTATCTAGCTTGGCCTTGGATTTAGTGATGTTTTTGGTAGACCGCTATCAATGGCTGTCAAACACATATTAAATGACGAAGACAAAGACAGAGTTTTGAATTTGAAGTCGTATATTTCGTTTCGAAGTCAATACGTAGTAAATTTAATTACAAACAAATATGTTTCATGTCAACAATACAAACTTATTTTACCATTCATTTAAAAATTTAAAAAAAATTGACAAAAATTCTACACTTTATTTACATTAAGCAACAACAAAAACAACAACAATTATAATTTTATAATTTCACTTTCGTTTACCAACTCAGTTTTAGTTCGACAGCAGATTGAATTTGATTAAATGTAATGTAAAGTATTTACTTTATATTGATCCTTATGGGCCAGATAGTTAGTTGCTAGACCATTGGGAATCCATGTTTAAAAAATGTTTAAAAAGGGAAATTTAATTACTTTTAGAAAATGCCATTTTAATTACTGAAAGTAAGCAACTGCATGTGATAAAAAAGAACACAAATTAACACCAAAGAAATATGTACGAAATACACTGTTTCCTCACTATAAACCAAAGATTGAAAACGCACTTGGCATGTACATTACAAAAATATTGTTACGTTTTTAGCTTTTACAAACGTTTAAAATCTGAACTCGTAGATTGCAAATAAAATAAAAATAAATTTGTGTTTAGTTCTAATTAAAATTCTTTTTTATTCGCACAATTCTGTGTGCCACTGCTCACAACTTGATGTAAGCAACAACAATTGCTTTTCTTTGTTATTACGCTGTTTATATCCTTTTGCATAAACTATAACAATTACGATAACGATATTTCGACAGATCTTTGTAACGTTCTTCACACAAGACTGCTTTGCCTTGCCTTTTATATGGCAAAGTAAACAGTCTGATGAATGTTCTTGAAGCCGAACATTCACGACTTCGCCTTCTCGAAATCTTTATAGTTGTAAACATCGTTGTTTACATTTATTATTGTAATGTTGTTGGTATAGTTTTGTTTACATGTTTACCATTTTGTATGCTGGTGTTTGTGGCTATATTAAGCAATACCATCCATCATTTGTAAACAGGTTTGTTTGCTTGCATTGTTTTGTTTTTGTAGGTTTTGTTTATAATTTTAATGTTAAGCGATGTAAAAGCAAAACACCAGTATCTAGATTTTTCATTTTCATAACAATACTATGGGAACTCTGCACACTCAATTTTAATGGAAAAACAGTAGTTCACTGAATTTGGCTGTGTCGATACAAGCTTGGGATATGTCGAATGCTCTAGCCAATCAATTAAAGGTGCTACAGCAGAAAGAATTGAAAAAAAAATATGGAAACGGCCTATGTGAGATCGGAAGTACAAAAGATTGTGCAAGTCGTAAGCATTTAAATTATTGCTTTGGTTTGAGTAATATCAATACCAGGTTTGCTCAGAATCGAATACAAAGCAATTGGCGTAGCTCAACCGCATTAAGGATGAGACTTTGTGCCGTTGCGTTACAGTGTACATATGTATACATTAAAACCAAACACAAATCAAAACAGTACGTTTTTTTGGGGCTATGAACTCCAAAGAGCGACTTAGATTCATTAGCTTTGACGAGCGTATATTGCTATTTGCGCGGTACAGTTCCTTGACTTCCTTCAAAAGGCTAGAACGTTAACGACACATATGACCACCTACTGGATTAATTTAATACGGATTTCAAAAAAGCAAACGACAACATTTAATCCAAAGGCATGGTCTTTGCAACAGGACTAGGAAAGTTTACACATATGGAAGTGAAGTTTCCACGGTAAAAATCCATGAATTAATCAACGGATTGCCTATTCATCGGGCCAATGTTTCCGATTCAAGCCTCGTTGACTATTTTCTCTTATCAAACCTGAAGAATGGCTGGAAAGTGCTCCCTCATTTCGGGTTACTTATTTTTTAATGGACCAAAAAGGATGGAGAATTGGTGAACAAGGTGTTCGTTTTGGGACCGCTCTGGTACTTGACACAATATGTATACTCAAAATAAAAAATAAATCATCAGGGGTTGCCTTACACCATTATTGAGCTGCTTCAGCGAATGCAAAAATAAATAACTGAAGGATTTTAAACAGCAATATGTTTACATTGTTTGTGTGTTAATAAAAAAATCTGTTCCATTATCTATCTGAGGTGATTGGACCTATTTGTCTCTCTCTACATTTTAATCCACATGCTACATACTCTCGTATTCTATATTTCCATAGCCTAGGACTACAATAATTGCAACACTGCAATGAAACAGGGTGAGTGGCAGTGGAGGGGAGGTGCGGCCAACTAAAACATCACAATTAAATGACAGAGAAATTTAAACTGATTTAATTAACAGAAATTGCAAGTAGACACGCAGTAAAATTAACAGCAATAAGAACAAGAACAATAACAATCACAACAAACAATAACGAGCAACATGCCACACAACATTTTAAAAAACTTGGCATATTTTTTCAACGTTTTTTTTTTGCAGTCTTTGGTGCAACAATTGTAGCAACACGTGCATTATTTTCCATGTTGTCAACAATGTTTATTAACGAAACATGAACAACTAATTTAGAGCTGAGAGGGTTTATCCCCCCCTCAACTACCACCAGTAGTAAATTTTTGTTTTACAATGAAATCATTTGAATGAAATTATAATTAATTATGGAGTAATTTTCCTATCGTACATATGTGTTGTATACAACGATAAAAGGACATTTGTATACTGAGAACGGCAATGTAATTAAAATAACATGTAACTAAATAACAACAACAAAAACAGCAACAATAAAATATATTTTTTTAACTAAAATTTTAATTCCCTTAAAGAGAGGATATAAAGAAGGGAGCACACACACTACATTCAAACATATTAACTGTGTTCAACCATTCACATTCAATAAATTCTATGAGGACGAGTCAAAAAAACTGTGATCTTTTGAACGAAACACAGGGTTTTGAATAAAATAAAACATTCATCAAAATTTACGGTCTTAGATGTTGTTGCATTTACAAATAAAGAGAAAAGACACATAAGCAAAAAAGACAGAGCAGCAAGCAGAGCATACACCCAACCTTCCACTGAGCAGTTTAATGTTCGTACGCGATTCATAGTTATTTTGTGTTTCGTGTACGTGTTGTTAAGTATAAGTATCAGAAATTATGAGTATGATTCGATTCTACTCATAATTTTGAATACTCATTGCTGATCTCTGGTGTGCACTCTGATACTTTTTACATGGCCAAATGAGGTTCTTTTTTGAAATCTTCATTAAATCGACTCGATAGGCTAGTATAATATTTCCATTGATTGCTTATCGTATAAAAAGTATAGTAGTTTGGATTATATAGCTTGCATCCTAAAGAAAACTATCGCCGCAACTTTATTGGCTCACAAAACCACCTACTTTTGGAGCCGATTTTTCCAAAAAAATTCACTATTTTGACTACTTTTTCATGTCGATAGGCGACTAAATGCCTATGTTATGTTTGAACACTTCTGCAAAGTTCAAAATGGAAACTACTGAAGCATGTGAGATGACTATAGCTTTCGCAATCACTTCCACTTTAAATCCCTGATCAGTCAACACACCTTTTTTTTAATTGTTTAGCGTATAGAGCCTACAACCATGCGTCTATACTGTTCCTTGTCTCCATACTTGTAAGGCCACAGCGAAATTGATTGAATCACTGTGACACTATCAAAAAGGATACCGTAGTTTATCAAGATTCGTCTTTGTTTGAGTGATAGTTTCTCATATTTTGACAGAAGACAAATGACAGATGTGTGCTAACAGAACACAGCTTCTGCTCTTTCAAGTAAGATGATAGAAATGTATAATATCACGAACTTATTGATCAGCTCTTACCTAATTAGTTTTTACAATTCTTTAGTCAGCTTGACTACCTAGCTTCTCCTAGCTATATAAAAATTATAAACTGAGTGCCTAACTCATATGTGTACTTGTAAGCAAGAAATTATTCACCGATATGTACTGAATGGTAGTGTAGTGATTAGAGAGAAAGAGAGGGAGAAAACGCAGTAGACAATAATGAAATAAAATATGAAAAAAATTGATTTCCCTTTCAAGTAAAATACTCTTAGAATCCTACCTTCATAGGTAAGTACTCGCTTTTTCATCAGAGACTCATTTGCTTTCAAATAATCAATTCAGAGTCCTACTTATCCTAACAGGGGATTACTTCACCTCTTGAGAAAGCATAGGCTTTAGTGGACGAAATTTTTTCTACTACACCCAATATGTTCTAACTGAAAAGCGTTGTTTTCAACGTTCAGCTAGATTCTGTAAAACTTTCTTAATAAAAACACAGCCAAGAAATCATAAGATAATGGGGGACCTAATTCGTGAGAGTACGATGTTCCTTAAAAAAAAACTAAAAAAATAGAAAAGTTACAACAAAACTTACGTGTTACAATTAAGGCTTTGATGTAAGCGGATAAACAAATGCATGATCCAATCAAAACTGAATAATTTCAAGCGTAAGGGAGCCTCTATACTACATCTCAGAAATGAGTTTTGCATGTCCGTGTTACTTTCGTTTAACAAACGCATTTAGGTCGCCTGATATATTGTTTCTTCAAAAAAAATTTATTTTAATTTTTAACAAATTTTACCATTTTATTAAATTATATATCCGAGTTGCTGCTCCTGCTAGTAACTAATTTACAGCCATGTCCGCCATGTACCAACACACACAAACATGCGCTCCACATTAAATTACATTGAATTGTTCGTTCACACACAAACCCAGTAAAACATTTTCGCACACGGAGCATGCATGGAAGCATGTAAGCAGAGCATGAAGTAAATGCGAATGACATTCATTGGATTTTAAATGTTTCACTAATTTGCCTGAGTATTTTTCATATCGTGATTCTAATTGCGCTGTGCAAACATTTTATGAAAGTGCTTTGCTGCATTTTTAATTTCTTTCTCTTGTTTTTTTTCTTTAAAGTTTGAAAGTTGTTTACTTAAACTAATTTGAGTTGACGCTGTTGCATTGGATGCATTATACAGACGTTTTGAATTTCTAATAATTTTTTAAAAAATTTCTTCTCTTTTGTGTTTTATGTAGATGCCGAAGGAGCTATTAAGGATACAACACGCCGTTATACGAGTACAAATCAAACGATGACACCACGCCATACCATCGAATCCATATTGGGTCTTAAAAATCGCCAGCAAATGAATGATGGTAAGTGATAGAGAGAGAGAGAGAGAGAGAGTAAAATCAAAAAACATTTAATTTATGATTATTAAACACTCTTGTTGAGTTTGTGTATAATTATGGAATGGGTGTTCATCACTAGTTTGCTATTTTTAATCCTCTGTTTTGGTAATAAAATTATTATTCGATAATTTAAGGGCTCTTAAAGGGTCACAAAAAAGTAAGAGATCTTCGTATTAGGGTTCTGCCGTCCACAGAACGACCTTCAATGCCTATGCCATCAATTTCAAGAAGCCTTCGTCATCATCAAACGGACAACGATATGGAAAGCATTGATCAGCAAAGAAGTATTTCAGAAAATATAGATCCCTGTGCGATCTACATAAAGGAGTTTCATTTAAAAACTTCACATCAAAACTAGAGTCAAACAACGATACCTTCCAGTACCTCTCTTGGTCACTATCGTGCTGTGTTACATCATGAGCTAAGTTTGTTCGAGCAAGAGAGAAATTATGCGGAATATCTTACACCATTTGCAGGATTTGCATTATGTGTACGATGTTTGAAGTCACCATAAGTAGTGTGTACGCTCATTAAACGCGAACCCATGGTTCAAGCCCTGACTTAAACATTCTCAATAAAACGCAATATGAAGAAAATATTTCGTCGGCGACTTCCTTAGTACACTTCTCGCATACATACATACGTATGTAATTGGTCATTACCACCGTTTAGTCAGGATTACGACCTAGTTGTTCACATCACTTATGTACCTAGCTTCTCACACCAGTTTACGTTGTGTGTGTTAATTTTATAGATTAGTGATGGGAACGTACAGTTTAAAGACGATTCCGAACGACAGATTGCTGACCTGGGATTTGAACGGTGGTCTCACGTCTAATAAGCCAACACACTACCTACTAGACTACGGCGATGCCGGCATAAGCTTGCCAAATATCTATCGTTCGCAGTCCACTCAATACAAAGGTGGTGTGAGAAGCTACATACGTCATAATCTTGACTAAAGGGTTGTAACGACTAATTAAGTAAGAAGATCTCCATAATTTAAGCAAAACTTGAAGGTTAAAATGGATTTTTTGCGCTAATAATCAAGAAATCCGAATTCTTGAGAACAAATAACTTTAGCAGAGAGATCATCAACAACCAGTCGAATACAATGAGTAGTAGCACTACAAAGAGAGCCTCAAAATGGCATTCGCACGACTGCAAACAGTAAGAGAATCAAACCAAGTTAAGAATATTCTAGGCATATGTACAATCTACTTCCGACGTTTCTGGTAACGAATCACGCATAAACATCAATAAGGCATCAATTCGAGCTTCAGAGTCATAAGCAGAATGTTCTGGGAGAACATAATCAGGAATATGGGCTTGTGGAACTTAATTAATTCAACATTTAAAAGAATTTAAAACTTAACAGAAATCATATTTGAATGATTCTTTAGTGCAACTTAACTTTCGAATACTTTTGTCATGCACTGTCTTGGTCACCTGTCACTAATTCAACTTTCAAAGGAATTTAAAACTTTTTCTGAACCATAGCTGAACGATTCTTTAATGCAACTTATTTTAAGTTTGGATACTTTTGTTATACACTGTATTGATGACAGGTGTTACTATTAGTGGATAATCCAAAACCAAAACCTTTTTTTGGAAATTTTTAATTTAAATGCAACCCCCTTAACAAGTTTGTGTTTTAATCAAATTGCAGCTGGATTAACAACGCCGATGCTATTAAAGATGGCTAAGAAATAAACACACAATTGTACTGACCTGGCTTATGAAAAGATCTTTTGTTATTGATAAGCTTACCAAAAAACGAAGAGAAAAAATAGAAAACTTTGGTGTTAACGAAATGGATTAAAAAGCTTATCCTTGCTTATTATCTACAGTCATTGTGGGGGGATTAAAGAAAAAAAAACGAAATAAAACGTGTAAAAAGTGTTTGTTGTGGGCGGTTTCACTTTTAAAAGGCAATTTAAGTTTTGTTTTTACTTTTTAATGGGCTTTTTTGTTAAAAGAAATGTTACATTTAAATGGTTTTGTTAGTAAGATTGCATTAGGAAATGTTTATGTTTAAATGGATATCAATTCCAATAAATGTTTTGTTTAGGAAGACATCAACTATGGCAGTTAGTTTAGTGGTAACAGAGCGAGATGTCACGTTTTCTTGGTTTTTTTACAAATAAAATGTCGTTTCTATACTGCTGCCATACATACAATTTATAAAAGAACGAACGTTTTTTTTGACAGAAGAGTTAAAAAGTATTCCATTTAATTTGATTTTAGCTTGTGATTAGAGAGGAGCATACCTGCCTTTTTCTCTTAAGAACACCTTACGAAAATGTAGGTGTTGTCGGCAAGTAGTTGTTGACGTTTGACGATTTGAAATTAATTCCAACAATTTTGATTTCAATTTCATAAGTTATTATGAAAGCAAAATACCAGCGGCAAGTTTACTATTTCCTAAGTAGCTTGACTGTTTGGCAAATATTGTGACTGACTGTATATAAGTAAAAAATCATTTTTAATGAATGTGTTGTTAAAAAAACCTGCATTAATTGAAAAATTCTTACCATATAATATTTGCCAAGTAGCTTGACTGTTTGGCAAATATTGTGACTGACTGTACATCAGCACAAAATTGTTTTTAATTAATTTGTTGTTAAAAAACTTGTATTAATTGAATTATTCTTACCATATAATACCAACGGCAAATTTACTATTTGCAATGTAGGTTGACTGTTTGGCAAATAATGTGACTGACTGTATATCAGTAAAAAATTATTTTTAATTCATTTGTTGTTAAAAAACTTCTTACCATATAATATCAACCACAAGTTTACTATTTGTAAAATAGATTCACTGTTTGAAAAATGGTGTGACTCACTGTACATTACTACAAAATTATTTTTAATCAATTTGTTGTTAAAAAAATTGCATTAATTGAATTATTTCTATCATATAACACAACGGCAAGTTTGCTAATTGTAAAATAAGTTTGACTGTCTGGCAAATAGTGTGACTGACTGTACATTAGTATAAAATCGTTTTCAATTAACTTGTTGTTAAAAAACCTGCATTAATTGAATTATTCCTACAAACGGGAAGTTTACTATTTGCCAAGTAACTCGACTGATTGGCAAATATTGGGACTGACTGTACATCAGCACAAAATTGTTTTTAATTAATTTGTTGTTAAAAAACCTGCATTAATTATTCCTACCATATAATATCAGCGGCATGTTTACTATTTGCCAAGTAGCTCGACTGTTTGACAAATAGTGTGGCTGACTGTACATCAATAGAAAATTAAGTTTTAATTAATTTGTTGTTAAAAATCCTGCATTAATTGAATTATTTTCTTACGAAAAAAATTAATTAAAAAACCTACAAATCCTGTCAATTTGTTTTAATTTATTTGAAAGCCAAATAAATTTCGTTTAATTATGGCCGAGATGATGTCTTTATTTATATCGAAGACTGTATAGATGTCTATGGATTATTACAAATACATGTAGCTGTATATGTGTGTATGTGAAAGAGGTGTTTTATGGTGTTTTAAAAGCTGTCAAATATCATTTTAAATATGACAGCTTAAGGTTGTCTAAGAGCCACGAGTCCATTATTGCTTGCCGGCTAAAAGTTCTCTAGAATTTCTGTTTTTCAAAATTTCATTAAGAAACGGCTTTAACAATTAAAGTCTCACTCACTTCCTCTCTCTCTCTCTCTTGTTTATGTCATGATGAATGCATTTTTCATTTCTGGGCAAGCCAGCATCTTCATCTTGATCGTCATCGTCATCATCGATGTGCATTCGTTTTGGCTCTTATTGAGGTTTCCACAACTTGTGTTATAAATTAAGCCCACTATAGAGCGCTACTAATTGGTTTCAATACAACACAGCAGTTCCATAACTTCAAACAAAACAGCAAATGTAAGGAACACATTAAAAGAAGAGTGAGTGTATCTGAGTGTATGTGTGTGTGCGTTTTAAACGTGGCTTATTAAGTGAACGATTCAAATTCAATTCAATTCTTTTTTTTTTTGAAAAGAAAATATTTTTTCTTTATGATTTCTTTTGTTGTAGTTGTTGTTGCTGTTGCTTTTTATAATATTTGATTTGTTTGGTTGTGATTGACAGTTTAATAAGCCTTGTTTGACTTTTTGATACTGATTAAATACATTTGTAAGCACTTAATAAGTTTTAAGTGGTTATTAATGCAGATTAATTGAACATTGATCAGTGGCGTAGCTCTCTTTAGGGGATTTTGTAATAAAGAAAACATCAAAAGTTAGACAGAGAAATAAAGAAAGACAGAGAGAGAGAGAGAGAGAGATGTTGAATCACTTGCTGGTATAATGCATTTACTGATCATTCCTTGATCTTTCATTTACAACTTACATACGTTGCATGTCAATTAATGGGGCTTGTCCCTCTCTCTTGCCATGTAATAGAATGATTAAAGCAATATTCTTATGACAATTAAAATAAAAAATAATAATAAAAGTTATTAGAAATGTTTCAAAAAATATTATGAATGTATTGTGAGAAAAAACCATGAGAAAAAATCATAAGAAATATTATGAATGATGTAAGGTCCGGGAGTAGATTTGCATTAGAATGACAAAAGTTTAAAGGCAAATATTAACAAATTGAAGTCACCGTGGTCTAGTAGGTAGTGTGTTGGCGTATTAGACGAAAGGCCCGAGTTCAAATCATCAGGTCAGACATCAAAAAGAAAATATGAAAATATTTCTTCGGCGACTTCCTCTCAGCAGATTTCTGGCAAAAACTCTGAGAGTAAAAATTGCCACGAAAAGCTTCTCAAAAATCTGTCGTTCGGAGTCGACTTTAAACTGTAGGTCCCGCCACTCATGTATAAAATTAACGCACACAACACGAGTGGTGTGAGAAGCTAGGACGTTGTACAATGGGTCAATTCGACCTCCGAGTACTGTACTTGTCACAGTTGACAAGTACACGTCCTCTAACCTAACCTAACCTAACCTAAAGTCTATTTACGTATGTGGAGATAAATTCGAATTTAAAAATCCAAGACGCAATCCACAACATTTTAGCAGCGCCACATTTAGTTTTAACAATGCAAAATTCTCTCTTAACAGAGCAAAACTTGCTCTTAACAGAGCACTGTTAACTATTTAACAGTATACATCTGAACAAGGTCACTTGTTTAGGAGCTAATTTTAGGGCACATACTAGATCTATGAGTAGCATATCATACTCAAAGGAAGGTTCCAAGGCCTTTTAATATAATCAGCAAAGTATTCGCATAGAAAGTGATACGATATATTAAGAAAATTGGCTTTGAAAATATCAATTTTTTGCTTAAAAATTCTCTAGAAGATCAGTGGCCATTTGCGAACATATAAGCAATGTTACACCATACGGACTATATGCAGACGGTAGTCCAGAGTGTCCTCTTTCGAACTATGGTAGTGGGATAACTAGAATAATTTTGAGAGTCGAGATTTTGAATTTTGTAAAAATTGATTTTTGGGCAAAAATATATGAAAATACTCTAGAAGATCCGTTACCATATAATAAATGGTACACCATACAGTGATTTTCCAGCTAACTCCAGGTCTGACATGTCCACCTAATTGAAATTGAAAAAAAATTCCTTCTCTCAGCAGAGTTCTGGCAAAAAGTCTGTGAGTAAATGAAATTGTCATTAAAGGTTTCTCAAAAATCTCTGTTTCGTAGTCAATTTTAAGCTGTAGTACGGAAAAAATTAACACACACAACATAAGTGGTGTGAGAAGCTAGGTCGTAACACTGATTGAATGGTTGTAATGACCAATTATGTATGTTGGTTTGACATGATTAAAGGCCTAAGTAAACTGTACATTTGATGATATCGAAGCCTTTGGTAATGTCAATCAAAATTAGATACTGAGGTGCATGTGCATGTGTAGACGGAGTACATCGGCAAAGCATAAGCTCTGAGCTGTTGCATGCAGACATACAGTAAAAAGTATTAAACATCAAAGAAAAAGTCGGACAAATGAGCAAACATACTCCAGCACGAAAAGATTTTGAAAGTAACCCCGAGAGAAGATGAAAGAGATGACAACCAAATCCACGTTGCAAAAAGAACTCAGAATACACAATTTGTGATTATCCTACACCCGACAGTTAGATGCCAAATCAACTTGGTAACATTGTCGTGTCTCCACTTGGAATGTCAAATACAAAATCTTAGATATTGCTTGAGTTTGTTCAAAACTTTAGAGGGCTTTACACAACAAATCTTCTTTGACCTCACGGTTTTCTGGTTTCGGGTATTGATAATGAAATGAGGGTACAGAAGTACTCCTTCATTTCCTTTGTGCGAATACTGCAATATTCTTAAGTTATACTCCATAAAGATGATATTGTGCATTTGTATCGTTTTTTTATTGGCGAATAAAATTGCTGAATAACAATACGTTTGAAATTCCTGTGGAAGTTATGACGAGTATATACGTCATATATATTATACTGTACGAGTATATTCGTCATAAATAGATAAAGCTTTAAAGAAGCCTTGTTAAGTCATTGGCTTTGAATCATTTGTTTTTTATAAATCTCCGAGAATTTTTTAACCCTTAAAGGTCTATTGTAAATTAATTTATTCGTTAATATTTGTTTATAATTAAAACTCATTTGCTATTTAAAGGAATTTGTACAAATTAAGCCTAATATCGTTGTTTTATTTTAATGGCCACAAGTTGCAAGCCAAACAAACTAGAAATTTTATTCAAACTGTGTTTTTCGCTTATCGCCTTAGAATCTGAGACATGAAAGCACAGTGTGTGATTATGATTACGTGACAGTAGAGAGTTAGAGGTTTTTTTTTCTTGTGGCAATTTAGCACGTTAGATCCTTTAGAGTTTCTTTTTTGTCCGGTTTTAAGGCTGAACACAATAGGCTGCCATTAGTTATTGTTAAGTGAGGCAACAATTTAGGTTTGTTTGCAAAACATTTGTCATCAAGGTAAAGTAATACGATACGAAAGTTTAGTAATGTTTAAATAATTGCTTCTAATGAATGGTTACAATATGATTAAATCATAATGAAATGAATCAAGAAACCCACTTACATACTAGTGGTCAATGGGAACAAAGGGATAGGACAAGAAGAGGAGAAGAAGAGGAGAGGATGAGAAAGAGAAATGAAAGAAACGTTGACCCACAGAATTTTAAGTAAAAATTAAAAACACCCCATGATTATTATTGAAATTAGCTTCTGCATTGCAAATTCAATATGAATTTTGCTGTTGTTTTTATAATTTTTTTTTTATAAATTTTTTTGTTGTTGTTGATTTCGTTAATTTTTTTTCTTTTTCCTTAAACATTTCATTCATTATTAAACACAGCAGGTTATGGCTTAGCGAATTAAATGCTTTAATAATATAATTAACAAAATTAACAACAACAACAATAAAAAAACAACAACAGCACATGCAAAATATTTAACGAAGAGAAAAAATATTTAAAAAAAAAAATAAAAAAAATTATTAAAGAAGCAAAAGATAAAACAAATTAAGTAGCTCACCTGGAAGCTTTAACCTAAAAAATAGGCGCAACGAATGTGTTAAAAGCCCACACGCACACACAGGTTGTTGAACACTTTAGCTGAAAAGATTCCAATAAAAGTAAAAAAAAATTAAAAAAAATAAAATAAAAAACAACAACACTGTAACCAATTAAATAATTTATTAGGAAAAATAACTATTAAATCAACTACAACTACAACAATAATTTGTTAAAAAAAAAAAAAGAATTTATTAATGGCTTTAGGTAAAGAATGAAAAACGTATCGAACAAGTTAGCTGAAGAAAACACGACGAGTGAATGAACGTTCAGATCGAACTATGACGCAGCTGTTTAGCTACTAAGCAACAACAACAAACTGGACGTTACCTTACCTTTCATTCTTTTCATCAATACTTTCGTTATTTCTTTCTCATCTCATCTATTAAAGGGAAATGGATCACAGACTTTTTCTTTCGGCTCTTTAGATAAACATCTTAGACAAATTGTTGTTGTTGTTGTTATTAACTGACATGATTAGTTTCTTTACATGGGGTTTTCTTTTTAATTCCCCCTCTGTTTTCCCCTCTTGCTCTTAAGCATTTTTAAATATATTGTTTATTAAACGCCTTTTAATTTGACATTAATCGTGTCAAAATGATGATTTGACACATTTAGACAGACACACTCTCTCTCTGTCTCCCTCTCTAATAAGTAAGAGACTCTCTTTTTCAAAAAGTGACAGTAATCCTGTTGCCTGGTCCATGAGGTTCATGCAACGAACGCATTATCATTAAAGAAAACAACCGAAATTATTGAAAAAAAAAATTCCAAGTGATTGCAAGAAAAATTCATTTCTTTGAACAGTCACCATCATCTCAAAAGAAATAAAAAATAAAAGCAGCAGAGGAAAAAAACCCAAAGAATTTAGGAACACATTTTAAGTGGCGGCACACTTAATTGAAATGTTATTAATTGGCAGCAAACAGCAACAACAACAACAAACAACAGCAGCAGCCGCAGCAATAGCCATAGCATGGCCGCCTTATGACCTGTAGTAAGAAAGAAAAAAATTTTACAAAATTTGTAAAATCATGCTTCGTTAATGGACTGAAAAAAAAAACTGAAGAAAAAAAACGTCAATAGCCAGTCAAATACGTTTTTTTTCTTGTAAGCCCTTAAAAGCCAAAAAAATTCTTCTAATTGATTCAGTTTAGGCATCAGGTTACACAATACAAATGAGTTGTAAACACTTTACAGTTGAAAATATTTGAGAGCATGAAGACAGGTGGTGTAGGTGAATGAATAATTGGCAGCTAAACAAAATATAAATATTTTTTGGATATAAAAATTATTATTCCCAAGACTTTAGTTCGAAGAGAAATGATTGTAAGAAAATGCTTTCATTTCATTGTTAATTTTACGCTGTAAGCACTGGAATAGAGTGATATATGGCCATACAATTAAAGGAAGAGGAACCATCATTGCTCTTTTCCTCTATGTCAACCCAGGGCCTCGCTGTTAAAAGACGGGAGAATGCTCAGATTAACTGAAATAATTGGCACACTTATACTATCCTATAACAGAGGCGAAGATAAAGCATCGGCTTCAGTAATGAAAACATCAACCAAATCAGCCGATTAGAAGATGAAAGCAGCATCCAGTTTCGCAGTGCTGCCCCAACAAGCTGAGCACATGAAGACCATTAACGCCGAAAGTGCTACCAAAGAAAAAGAGAAATGGTACGACAACACAAACAAAGGGTATCTTCAATCATTCATACAACCCTTTAGTCTGAATTACGACCTAGTTCCTCACACCACTTCTGTTAGGTTAGGTTAGGTTGGAGGACGTGTACTTGTCAACTGTGACAAGTACAGTACCCGGAGGTCGAATTGACCCATTGTACAACGTCCTAGCTTCTCAACACCACTCATGTTGTGTGCATTAATTTTATACATGAGTGGCGGGACCTACAGTTTAAAGTCGACTCCCAACGACAGATTTTTGAGAAGTTTTTAATGGCAATTTTTACTCTCAGAGTTTTTGCCAGAAATCTGCTGAGACGAAGTCGCCGAAGAAATATTATTCATATTTTCGTTTTGATGTCTGACCTGGGATTTGAACTCGGGCCTTTCGTGTAATAAGCCAACACACTACCTACTAGACCACGGCGACTTTACCACTTCTGTTGTGTGTGTTAATTTTAAACATGAGTGGCGGAACCTATAGTTTTAAAGTCGTCTCCGAACGATAGATTTTTGAAGAAACTTTTCATGGCAATTTCTATTTAGTCAAATCTACTGAGAGAAAGTCGCTGGGGGTTTGAACAGTGGCCTTACGTCTAATAAGCCAACACACTACCTACTAGACCACGGCGATATACACGGAGGATACCATCACTTGCCAAAAGTACTATCTCCTGATCAATTTTCAGCACTCGACAATTCACTGTGCAAAGATGGCAGTGGACAGGTTGTAGATGATACCTTATATGAGTGGAGAAGAAACTAACATCGAACAAAACCAGAAGAACGGTCGAAGGGCACAGAGTCAAAGGGGAAAATGCAGGCAATTAAAAGAGAAGGCAAATATATCACGCCGCTCCAAAAAAATTCCTGTTGATTCAACAGAAATCACAGTGAATGACGCAGAAAGAACTGCAAGCAAAGGTCATGCGTATCTTTTAAAATCAGCAAGAATAGCAGTTATACAGAGGGTATAAAGCCATCGGTCAATCCCACACCCTTAAATAAAACTGAATTTGAAGAAGCAATCATCTGTGCAGCAGCCTAGGGATGGACGCATGTACTGCAATTTTATGGGCATCCACTTCCTTCGGTTCACAAACATTGGCTGAAGATGACCACGAAGAGATTGTCTGGGTTGAAGGGAAAAAGAGCTCACAGTGACAGTGGGTACATATATGTAGGGATCTCCTATCTCCCAAGAAACGTAGAGTCCACGGCCAAGCAGATTATGGCTCTATTGAATGCCCAAAATAAAAAACTACAAACAGCTCTGTGGCGTAATATTGAAGAGCAGAGATGAAGAAAGCAGTAAGCCGATGGCAGACGGAATGGATAAGGGATTAAGTGATCCCGATCCGATCAAAACTGCATGCAATGTCATCAGGTCATGGCATTGCCAAACGGAGTACGTATTTAGTCTCTGTAAAGACCGAAAAAAGCACGAATGCGCAGTTCCGATGGCAAGAAGCTGAAAAATTCGATCAGTAGAGAAGACGAAAATCTAAATACTACTCCCCCTCCAAGCACCAAGTAGCCAAACGAGGAGGAAGCGAGATTGCTGCTCAGTGGCAATAATGTGGCGAGACAAGATACACACAGAACTTTATATAAAGACAGATCAGATATCAATCTTCTTCAGACTAATATGTCCATCATTCAAAAAGTGCTTCGGCGCTTATTACAAGCTTTCATCAATGTATGAAATACTTATACTCTATGGAAAAGTTTTTATTTGAAATTATTTTCCCATAAACACTATCCAACATTATAAATTCGTTTCTGGTAGTCAGTAGGGTTAATTGTAAGCTTTTAATGCAATAAAAACAAATACAAAAACAAACAAAAAAAAAGAAAGTTGTAAAGAATCACTTGATAACTGCCACTCTAATAACAAATCAATAAAATTTAATTAAATTTTCTATACGAAATCAAAAGCAATTATACAACTCATCTTTCTCTCTCGCAGGGTTTTAATGGCATGAAAGACCACCAAGTAAGTGGTGGATGGATGGGTGGGTGGCAAAAGAGGAAAAATATTCAATTTAAAATTATTGTTCTTGTAATGAATGTAACAACAACAACAACAATTGCAACAACAACAACTAGGAAGGAATTCATAGTCAATAGTTATAAAATTAAACATCGACAGTCAGTCATAACGACAAATAAACTTACATTCATCATCAAAATGCAATTACTCAACAGCAAATACTTGCACACACACACATACACACGACATAATTATATGCTTGTTTCAAAAACTATTAATTGGATTTGAAGTTAAACTATGTAATTGCATTTATTCAGTCACTCAGTCCCATAGTCACACAGTCACACACCCATTCAATCTCATGCATGCACTCCTGCAAACAGCACGGAGTTAGTTAGTTAGTCGGGTTATTTATTGTACGTGGAAATCAAATGAATTGGAAATGGTATATGGAATCTAGTGGTATTGCTATTGCAATTGTACCGTTAATGGGAATCAAATAAATTGTAATAAAAACAAGGATATGTATGTAGGTATGTGTGTACGTTTATAATATGACCACAAATTGATTGCAACTGGGAAAAAAAAGTCAATTTGTTGCTCGAGCTTAAATGCTTTTACAATGAATGAGCCGCCTTTGATGGCATGGAGGCAGGTACATAGTTAGAAGTATTAAATTATACTCCTTTTTGCCGAGCGCCTATCATCATTAACACCCACCCAAACAACCCACTTTGCCATATAACATGTACAACTCCTGGTTGGCAGCTAGACAGAGTAAGAGCGAGCAAGTCTAATGACTTTCTTGCATGTCACATGATACTTTCATTCATTTTGATATTCATTCCAACAGTCTCTGGCCTAGAACAGGTTGGTAAATATTACCGTTAAAACATATTGCTCAATAAAATTAAATGATTTCTGTTTGTTGGTTTTGTTTGCACCTCCAGCCGAACTCTTACGCGGCGAGCCGAGACGTAGAGTTTAAACTGTATACAGCTTAGGCATTTCAAGAATTTTTATTGTGCCACATTGTAAATATAAAACGGCGTCTAATTGAAAGCCATTTGGTTTCATTCATAAGAAAAAAAAACCTTCAATAAAATTAAAACCTAAGCCCCCATCCCGCCTCATCATAGGCGACTACATGGATGCCCTTTAGTTAATGCTTCTATACAAGAATTATTAAATTTCGTATCATTTTTTCTAAGGATACTATAGAGTGTAGGGTATTAGCTAAACAGCAGGTTTTATTGGGTATTTAATGTCTAACGTATGATTATGTTTTAATTTACAAATGATATCACGATTAGTGTAAATTTATTTTCGTGGTTAATTAAATTGTAATTACAAGGTGTTTGTTTTTAGGCATAATTATTACATGAAAATGAAATTTTATATTGATATATGTACACTTATATAGCCTTGTTTATCCTTTCTTTTTTTCATTATTTTATTCATTTCCCCAAAAAAAATTCCTGCTCTTTAGGTGACAGCGATGATGCCACAGATTTACGTTGCAATAAAACATTGGCCCAATTTCGCAGCATGGATAGTCATATGGCATCACTAATGCAACAACAACAACAACAGCAACGTAATAATAATACTTATTCCCTGCCTTCGCCCACCGGTCAATTGCATTCGCCCAATGTAACAGCAGCCATTAATTTGCCACCACCTTCTTCGCCTAATCAGCAGCAGCAACAGCAGCAGCAGCATGGCCAGCACACACATTTGGTCTATCACAATACATTATTGAGTTTTCAGCAGCAACAACAACAACAACAGCAGCAGCAGCAGCATTTGCAACAGTCACATCATCATCAGCAGCACTTGCAACAGTCACATCATCATCATAATCATCAGCATCATAATTTTCATGGCGGCTTGCCGTACAATAGTTTGCAAGATGCCAGCGATATGAACGGCAGTCGCATTAGTCCGTCCATGACAAGTAGTGATTATTTGAATTCAATGCATCAGATGGTGGAAGCCAATAATTTGACGGCACAATTGCAGCATCACAACAGCAACAACAATGACATAAGTCCACATAGCCAAATGATAATGAGCCAAGCAACCACACACGCAACACAATCACCAACAACATCGGCCGTCTATCATAGTCATCAGCAGCATTTGGCTGCCTTGGCGGCACATGCGCAAGCTCAGGTCCATCAAGAACAAAAGTTTGCCAAGTCATCGTTGTCTACTGCATCATTAACATCCAATGCTACTACTACCACTACAGCTTCACAATCTGCTGCGGCAGCAGCATCCTTAGTAGCCTCCACAATGGCTAATCAAATGTCTGCAGCAGCCTCTTCGTACTTTACTAATAACGGCCACAATCTTAACGATTACGATGAGCATTCTTTGTCTTCTTTATCGAATGGCGGTGATATTGATGCCGTTACCGAAGACGAAGATGATAATAAAGATCCTGGCGATATGCATAATATTGATGTAACATCACCCTCACCACAATCACCATCCCTGGCGGGTTTTGGCAATGGTTCAGGCCTTAAACGGAAATCAACTTCAAATTCCTCTAACTACTGTGATGATACACTCAACAATAACACCAACAACAACAACAGCTCAATGCCAGACGAAAGAGTTGGCGAATATCTTAGCAAAAGTATGATGAATGGAACCAATGTTGCAGGATTTGAGGGTGCAGTAAGACCACGATCTTTAGAGGATATGCAGAAACAAAACTTTATGTCTCTCAATGGCAATCAAACAATGGAACATCACCAAGCCTCACAGCATCATACACAAAAGCATTTAGAAGAATACAATCGTATACACCAGAGCAGCAGCAGTATGGCAACGGGACATGAGCAGCAAGATCGCCTGAATGACAATGATAGCCTGATGAACGGCAGTTGTGCGTCCAGCGAAGATCTCAATCAGACCAATTCCAGTGAACAGGGAGAGAAAATAACATCAGGCAGTGATGATGAAGGTAAAGATTTTTAAGATTCTATTCCCATTCTCCCTTTTTCTACCTTTATTTTTAAGAAATTAACTTGGTTCACTTTCCTTTCTTTTCTCTTACCTTTAGGCCAGGATGATAACTGCTCGAAAAAGAAACATCGCCGTAATCGCACGACATTTACAACCTATCAGCTGCATGAATTGGAACGGGCCTTTGAAAAGTCCCACTATCCCGATGTCTATTCACGCGAAGAGCTAGCCATGAAGGTCAATCTACCCGAAGTCAGAGTCCAGGTAAATTTCATTAACATCCCTTAATTTCCCTTCTTCAGTAGCTGCCTGGCCCACCCTTAGTTGGTTGATTGGTTGGTTTTAAATTCAAATTTAAAATGCATTGCAAAACTGATATAAAAACGGAAATTAAACAATTTCCGTTAACAATTTATTTCCACACAGCAAAAATTAAGTTCAATCATCATAGATTAGGTGTTGCATTAAAGCAACGAATCTCCCATTCCTCTCCCTGCCTGAGATACGTTTACAACTCAATACCTATCGGCCACCACCTTGTATTTCCTAAGTACGTATGCATATCCTAGGGCAGAAGGAAAAATAACCAAGGAAAAGATAGACAACTTTAAAGATTTATGCTTTCCAATTTAAAGCTAAGCAAACAAAAAAGAATTTTAAAAAAGAGGCCAACAAGAAAAAATTTGGCTGAAGAGTTACACTACCACAGCCTGGCATGTCTGAAGAAATTTACTTAGGAACTGTAATAAAATTCCTTTGATTTTTGCTGAAAATAAAATCGCATTTTGTCTCTGATTTATGAAATAAAGCGGAGTTCAGTAAATATTTACGAAATTTTTTCCTATGAAAACTACGAAAAATACTTCAAGTTGTGTGAGAAAAAAGTTCGTAGAAAAAACTTTCTTCTGTTCGTTCTGTCTTCTGTGCCTCTTCATAATGAAATTTATGACTTAATCTGAAGTTAAAATATATGAAATTTAACGCAGAATAAATAACAATATGAAATGAAAAATGTGATGAAAAACGAAATAAAAATAAAAAACAACGAACGAAAGTGCATAAATTTGTGCGGAAAATTTTGCATTCGTGTTTCCTGACAAGTGAACCCCTTTTTTGGGGAAATACACAAATGCTTTAAAAATTTTGAGTTTTTTTTCTTCTTTAAATTCGTAAATAATTTGAAAATTATATTGTATAATATAACTATACGAGGGTAGTAACAAAATTATACACTTAGCAAACAAAATAAATCACAAGAAATGTCCATGAGTCCTTAACAGGAGCTCCGTTTTGAAACATTTTAAAATAATCCTTAGCCGCAGCCTTAGTCTACCACTTTCCTGTTGACAGATCTTTCACCCGCCTCTCATTTTTCCAAGTTAGACTATAAACAAGAATCTAAGGAATGCCCAAAAATAAAACCAGGGTTCCAACAGAAAATCCCATACAACAATCCAATACAATTACACAGGATAAATGGCAACCCTATTGTTCTAGAATCTACTATTATACCTCAATAACGTGTCTAGCTGTAACAACTATAAGAATCAACTGAACAGGATTCCAACAGAAAATCCCGTACAACAATCCAATACAATTACACAGGATAAACGGCAACCCTATAATTCTAGGATCTGCTGTTACACCTCAATAATGTGTCTAGCTGTAACAACTACAGGACTCAACTGACCAGGGTGCCAGCAGAAAACTTAATACAATTCAATATAGTTACACAGGGTAACCCCATTGTTCTAGAATCTACTGTTATACCTCAATAACGTGCGTAGCTGTAACAACTACAAGACTAAACTGGCCCGAAGTGTCAACAGAAAACCTAATACAACAATTCAATTGGTTGACCCAAGACAAACATTGTAGAATCTACGATTATACTCCAATTCCGTGCCTGGCTGTAAAAACAACTACAAACTATAACAAATCATAGATATTATAAGAATATAGAGAAGATGCTTTGTGGCAGCACTATGTTTTCAGAAGATCAAGAAGGAAAACAGCACTCCTCTTTCCATAAATGCTGCTTTATTTTCTTAATTTCATTGCTTTAATGCTACAATAAGTTACTGCAGCACTCGTTTCTTGATTATCTTTCAAGTTCCTACAAAAAGCATTGGATTGTCACAAGACATCTGCTCCAACTTTTTATTCAGCCTCCATTTTTTTCTTGCATTGTTTAAGGTCCATTCAGCTTTCCCAGCAAAGTAAGTTATTGGCGGACTGCAGCAGATTCTAGGATGATAGTGTTGTCAAGCTTCAATGCAAAGTGAAAGTGTGCCCATTTGTGACGTCCTTTATGGGATAAAATGTTATTAAAGTTGATTCTCCCAATCAATTCCGCTACTTGGACTGTTAATTTATCTCAGTTGTGCAGTGGTGGGCATATGTCTATAGTAGATTCCAGAACGATAGGATTGCCAAGTTTTGTTAGAAAGTGAAAGTATGCCCCTTTGTGAAGTATTGGGGAAATTCATGGGGTAAAGTGTTAGGAGAGTTGATTCTCTCAATCAATTCCGTTACTTTGACTATCCGTTTGTCGCAGTTGTGCAGTGGTAGACATATGTCACATCCATGATTACGATTAAGGTCACGAATCCTATTGAAACATCTTCACAATGAAGTTTTTAATGCATTTTGCTCTCAGCATTCTTAAATCTTCAGACAACATACGATGCCGATCATTTTAGCTAGCGTGCACAGTTTCAGGCAACAAATTTTTTGGTTTTTTTGTTTTTTTGAAGTTCTAAAGTGTGTCTGGCATAGACACCTCAATTAACAAACCACTCGAGGTTCCAACGACACAATGAGTTTGCCTGCTGAGGCAACTGATTTAACATTTTTGGTTTGATTTCCTTCACTTCTGGTCTATAAATTAAATTCGCTGCAGTAATCCAATGTATTGGCTTTCTAGACCATGGTCTTCAAGTTCAAACCACAGCGGTATGGTCTCATTCCTTTCAAAGACCCTCTATAAGAAACTTTCTGGCAAAAGCTGTGAGAGTAAGTAATAAAAAAGCTCCCCAAAATCTGTCATTAGTAATTGCAGGCAAAAAATCCATACCTGAGGTCTTTTAACCCCCAAATGGTCATGGTACTCATACAGCACTCTTATAAACTTCTACTCGCGGATGATCAAAAAATTGATTGTGTTAATTTAGGCTGATACTTAAACACTCCACTTGCAGCGCTTGTTAAGTGCATTTACCAAATATTTCGTTTTTATTTCGCATTCAAAATTTCATTTACAAAGCCCCTTAAATTTAATGACAATTCTTTACAACAAAATTGCAGCGACAAGAAGAAGAAAAAAAACCCCACCGAAAAAATGTTTCCTTTCGCGGTTTTTGAAGGCATAAATACACTATCAAATTTCGTGATTTGACAAATCATTTTTATTGACTAAACATTATCATGCCAAAGTAACAGTCGGGGGAAAGAAAAAAAAACTGAGAAAAAAAACTAGAAACTTAACAAGCTAAACGAAAAGAAAAAAAAATGGCAACACAGGACGGTTTCACAGTGATGGGTTAAGTAATGAATGATAGACTGCGCAGACTACATAGAGTTTGATTTGATTTTCACGCTTTTGGTGGAATCTAATGTGATATCTTGAGGGAAAAAGTATACAAATTCGAATAGATATACAGTGGTGGCCACGAATTTAAGACACGACATATGACTGAGTTATTTGAGATAATTTTTACATTTTATCAAAAAAATTATGGGTCCATGATATTTTTTAGGATTTTAGTAATGTTATGAAGAAAAATTAATAATATTTTCTTACCTATATTCGGTTAAGAATTTTTATTTACATATTATATACATAAACACAAATTTTAGCTTGTCACGAATTTAAGACATAGGCATAATATAACACTATTCTCTAAATTAAGCTCAGCTTCATAAAAAAAAACCTATTATTTAGTGGGAAATCCTTTATTTTTCATCACAGCAGCACATCTCCCGGGTAAACTCTCGACTAATGCCACATAACGTTGCTTTGGAATTTCATACCAAACCCTTTGGATTTCTTCCCACAAATTGCTTGAATTTTTTGGTTTAACTGTTCGTACATATTCCTCAACATCATTCCACAAGTTCTCAATTGGATTGAGGTCCGGGGATTGAGCTGGCCACTTAAGAACAATGATATCGTTTTCTTCTAAGCAACTCTTCACTAGACGTGAAATGTGCTTAGGGTCATTATCATGCATAAATTTCTATATTGGAGGCATGTTGTCTTCAGCGAATGGTATCATTGTGTCTGTTATAATATTTTTGTAAACATGGTGGTCCATTTTAGAATTTATATTGTAAATGGGGCCTACACCATGCCAGGAAAATGCTGCCCACACCTTCACATTTCCACCACCAGGTTGTTTTTAGGGTGTACTTTGGATGATGCCCTAGGTTTGGAGGGCGCCAGACGTACTGCTTTCCATCAGAGCCGAAGCGGCAAAACTCCAAAGTATATTTTTCCAAAATATCATGGGTTTCTTGAGATTTCTCAATTATCACAAAATTATCACAAATAAGTCCATCATATGTCGTGTCTTAAATTCGTGGCCACCACTGTATGTATAGATGAAATGCTTTTTATTTTTAATCGAATTTTTATTCTATGATCTCTAGGGAATCTTAAGTTAAGACACATAAAAAAATTTAAAGAAGCAATATAAACATAGGGATGAATTATCTTTGAAGCAGTGCTTTGTATAACATATCCAGGTCACCCTAGTGTAGTAGGTAGTGTGTGGGCTTATTAGACGTGAGACCACAGTTCAGACCCCAGATCAGACATCTCCAACAGAACAAAATACGAAAAAATAATTCTTCGGCGACTTCATTTCAGCAGTTTCTGGCAAAACTCTGAACATAAATGATATTGCCACGAAAAGTTTCTCAAATATCTGTCGTTAGGGGCCGACTTTAAATTGTATGCCCAGCCAGTCATGTATAAAATTAATGCACACAACATAAGTGGTGTGAGAAACTAAGTCATAATCCAGACTGAAGGGTTATAATGACCATGTGTATGTATGTATATATCTAAGTTTCAAACCCATTTGGTTTAAAAGATATTCCAATTTCACTCCTTTAGCTTATGTTGCTCTCTTCTGCAATTAAATTTTAACCAACTGCTGTAAAACTGTGCCCTGAAATGACGGTTAACTGCCAAAAATAACAATTTCGGAGTTTCCTTTTTGGTATCACCGCCCCAACCCTTCAAAACAATTCTAAATAAATGACAATAAAATAGAAATGCATGGCGAGTGGCATGGATAAGGAGAATACCACAACAATATTATTGTAGACTGGCAAACAATTTACCACAATATTGTCAAAATTTTATAAAAGCAACCAGGAAGAAAGAAAAAGAGGAAACCAAATGAAATTTTCTACTTCCACCATGAAAAATTTTGTAATAAAAATATAAATTTGAATTTGATTTACACAATTTCATTCAAATTTTTTTTTGCATATTTTTGAATTGTAGTTTTTTTTTGTATTTATTTCCATGTGCTCTTTCGTTTTCATAATAATAATTTTACCTTCTTATCAAAGATTTTTAGTTGGTATTATAATGGTACAGCCCTTAAATGTCACTTTGTCAAATTGACGCTAAATTCAAATTATATCAGGATTTCGGGCCTTTGCAACCACCCACTCATACATATGAAAAAGATTTTCAAGGCACATCAATATCCTTCACAACTATTTGTTAATATTTGTATGTTTGTTTGTTTATTTGTTAAAAAATAATAATAAAATATAATATTTTATGTCGGATTCTTCATTTCTTATTACAATTGCTTTTGTTTTGGGTGTTTTAACATTTTCTTATACGTCTTCTTCATACTCTTCTTATTCATTTTGTTCTTCTTTTATTGCCTTTCGATACGTTTTAATAGATTTATTAAATGTGTATTTAAAAAGTTTTGATTGGCTTCTATTCGAAAATGATTAAGATTGTGGCATAAATTAAGTTTTACTATGTAATTTTAAAATTTCAAAACATGCTAAAAACAACTCTATTTCAATTGATACGAGGGTGGTTGACATATTTAATATACAATAATTTTATTCCGTAAGAATGAAGCGCGCTGTAAGATACTGTTTAGGACAAGATTCAAAAGTAGTATCCTTACTATGGTTTTAATATATGTAGATTGATCTACTAAGCCAATTACATACTGATACGTAAATGAAGAATCTAGATACTGGTGTTATGCTTTTACATCAGTTAACATTAAAATGCTAAACAAGTAAACAAAAATACAACAACAAATATAAGCATAAAAAATGGTAAACAAGTAAACAAAAATACAACAACAAACACTAAAAGAATTAATGTAAACAAAATACACAAACAACAAAACGAAACAACGATGTTTATATTTATACAGATTTCGAGAAGGCGAAGCCACAAACATTCGCCTTCAAGAACATTTATCAGATTACGTTGCCATATAAAAGGTAAGGCAAAGTAGGCAACGGAGTTAGTAAAAATTCAGTCAGTATTGTGTGAAGACGCAATGTGTTTGAAGAGAGTAATCGTGGTTTACAAAGATAATTGTCTAGTAATTGTTATTGTTTATGCAAAGGGTGTAAACAGAGGAATAACAAACAAATCAATTGTTGCTGTTTACATTTTACGAAAGAGTAAAACTGAATTAGAACAACATACTGAATTCTTATTACTTAATTGGTTTTTACAACTCTTTAGCCGGGATTACAACAACCTAGCTTCTCATACCACATGTTTGTTAATTTTATCTATGAGGGTGGCGGAACCTACTGTTTAAAACATTTCCGAAAAGCAAACATTTTGAGAAGCTTTTTATGGCAATTTTTATTTACTCTCAGAGTTATTTTGGCAGAAAATTGCTGAGGGGAAGTCGCAGAAAGGTATAATTTTCAAATTTCATGCCAGTTCGAGTTTTCTGAGTCGATGGTAAAACCATGGGATGGCGTCTAATAAGCCATTGGGATACGGCCACTTCATTAATGTGTTTTATTTATGGGTAAATATGGATGTCATATTCTATCATGTTCCGACATCCTCGATATGCTGACCAATTGCTTGTAAAGCTGAATTCGCTAAGGAAAGGACGCCCTAAATGGATATCTTTACACGAAAATAATAAAACAATTCGAAAAAAATCTTTGAAATAAATTAACGTTAGAAAGAATCCTTTACTGTCCCATTGCTTTAATCATGCTCGTATGTGGTCCATTAACAAAGTTAATATATTGCTTGAATACTTCTTCTAATTTCCAATATTTGTAGAGCATTGCCATACGTCGTAGGCCATTCAAATTGAAAGCAAAAGACGAGTATCAATCCATCAATCAATCAAAGTTTGTTAAATTTAATCAATTTCTGTGTGTTTTCAATTCTTTTCATTTCGTTGCATTTCGACATCTAGTAGAGTGGCGTGTGTGTGTTGCTATTTGATTTGCTCTACAATTTACTGAGGCTTTTACACTAAATTACATTTTAATTAACCCTTCTTGTGGCAATAACAACAACAGTAAATAACAAAAACAAAATAATAACAATAATCATGATACATACACAAAAACGATTATTTTATAACAAGCATAAGAAGTACAAACACAAACACAAGCACAAGTAAAAATAAAAATAAACATACGTACACTCGCATCAAATAAAACTCCCTTTTTCTTTGTGGCCCTTGTTTTTCTTTTATATTTCCATTCTCTTCCATTCGATGCTCTTTAGTCTCTGGCATGGGCATGGGCATGAGCATGGGATGTTTGTTTGTATGGTTGTTGCAATACAAATTGTAATTTTCTTCAATGATTGTGCTTAATCCAGCGTATGATTAGGTGTTTTCAAACACTTTACACACGATGATGATGATGATGATGCGGCTGCCTCTTCTACTGTTGCTGCCGTTGTTGTTGCTGCTACAAGCCACTTCAGCTTATAATGCCACGAACGTAACAATGATGAACGATGCGCTTGTTTTCCTTTCTTTTTTTATTCATAAAACCCAGTCAATTTATGTGGACAATAACTGCAAAACAGCTAAACAAACGTATGTTTTCTTCTTGTCACCCCTTAATTTTCTTCTTTTCTTTTTTTTTTATTATATTTGTCAGATTTCTCTTGCTCTCTCTCACTATCTCATTTGTAATGATGTCTTCTTCAAAAAATTGCTCTTTTTCTTTTAACCCTTAAATGAATATTCAGCAGCTCTGTTTCTCACTTCTCTATTTATTTGTCTGCTGCCTCTATTGTTTTATTTCACACAAATATTCGCATTGTTGTTGTTGTTGCTGTTGTTTTGGTTTAAGCGCTTTAATCTCAATAAAATAATTGTCATTTATAACCACAATGTTGCCATTTACAGTTATAACTACCATATGTTTCCTTTCTCATCATCATCATCATCATCGCAATCACATTCAGACTCATATAGACTCGCTAGTACAGTGAGTTGTATTATGAAAAAACAATAAAAACAACCGCAACGAATGAAACTAAACTGTGTATATGGACTCAGTTTATCAACTTTTCTTGTGTCATTTTGCTGGCGTGTAATTTGCCAAAGTGTCAAAAGGTTTTTTTTACAAGCATTACATAAATCCAGCGCATAATTTTAAGATTAATGTTCGTACAGAGTTGGGAATATTTGTCAATTAAGGCCCACTACAGTGTGTTGTTTAAATGGATTTAAGACATACATATAAGGTGTAGTAAAAAGTAAACCATTATTTTTCGTTTCGTTACATAAGTGTGGCTGGAATTGATCGTCTTACACAGAGCTATACTTCACTTACTGGCCGAAATGAGAAATCGAAACACATACCATAATGGCCATAGAATCACAATGCTTTCCTGAAGATATCTCCAAGAGTGTTTGAAGATGGGTTTAAGACAATAATTCCGATCGTTTTCATCAATCCTTAATCCTAGCTGAGACATAAGTCCACCCCTTTGGCAGTTGAGACAAAAAAAAACAAAGAAATCAGAAACAAATTCCGGCTATTCTACTTCCCATCGACCAATCACAGACACTGTCACAGGCTCTGTATCTTGACAATAACAAATGGCAACCCTATCGTTCTAAAATCTGCTACAGTATTTTCTTCGGCGACAGCCTCGCAGCAGATTTCTGGCAAAAACTCTGAGTATTAAATAAAATTGCTATGAAAAGTTTCGCATAAAAATCTGTCGTTCAGAATTGGTTTTAAATTGCAGGTCCCGCAAGTTGTTGTGACGACCACCCGTTGCCAGTTGAGACAAAAAAAGACAAACAGAGAAATCAGAAACAAAGTTTATGAAGTCTGTTTATCGAATACATATATTTAAACCGAAATTCCATCTGACCACTCCACATCCCATCCACCAATCAAAGCCACTGTCACAGCGGGCTCTGTATGTTGGGAATAACAAATGGCAACCCTATCGTTCTAGAACCTGCTACAATATATCAATCGCCTGCTTAGCTGAATATAACCAGATGGCGGACATTGCTGAGACAGTTCTAGGCTTCCAAAGCAAACTTAAGGCACAATGTTAAACTTAAAAAAGTAAAGGGAATACTTTGCTGACGTAATTACAATTTTTAAGCCCTTATTAGTCGTACTAAAAAGTATTGTTTCGCCAAGCCGATGAACCCGTTCACACATTCACTATTACGATGCACAAAATTGCATTTATTATGCATTTATTCATCAGATTTAGTTCACATACATACATAACTGGTCATTACAAACCTTCAGTCAAGATTACAGCATAGTTTCTCACACCACATGTTGTGTGTGTTAATTTTTATACACGAGTGGCTGGACCTATAGATTAAAGTCGACTCCGAACGACAGGTTTTTGAGAAATTTGGCAATTTTATTTCACACTCAGAGTTTTCGCCAGAAATGTGCTGAGAGGAAGTCGCCGAATTTTTAATTTTTATTTAATTTTTAATTTTTTAATATTTCGTTTAGTTGGAGATGCCTGGCCTGAGGTTTGAAACGAGGCCTCACATCTAATAACCCAACACACTACCTATTAGACTATGGCGACTACCATTCACTATAAAGATGCTCAAGATTGCATACATTGTGCACTTATTCATCAGATTTACATACATACATATATAATTGGCCATTACAACCCTTTAGTCAGGATTACGGCCCAGCTTCTCACACCACTCATGTTGTGCGTCTTAATATTATTAGTGGCGGGACATACAGATTAACGTCGACTCCGAGCGACAGATTTTGAGAAACTTTTTCATGGCGGGTTTATTTACTCTCAGAGTTTTTGCCAGAAATCTGCTCATCAGATTTAGTTCACATAAATTTATTTTGCTCTAACCGTAGTCTAGTGAAGTCGCCTTAGATATTATTAGCCAATATCCCGTGGTTCATACCCCAGCTTAGACATCTCGAACGAAATATGAAAAAAACGTTTCTTTCAAAGATTTTCTCTCAGCAGTATTTTGGCAAAAACTCAGAGATTAAATAAAAAGATTTCCATGAAAAGTTTCTCAAAAAAAATTGTCTTTCGGAATCGACTGTAAACTGTAAATCCTGCCATACACAACCTGGTTGGTGTACGAACTTAGGTTGTAGTCCTAAAGAGGGTTGTAATGTAATAGACTCTGTGATTAAAGCTCATCTAAAGAAGCTTGTTAGTTCGGGAGTATAGAACTACTGAAAAATGTTGGAAGAAGAGTGTCGAGACTGCTAGATTGGGTTGGGTGGACTTATGTTAAGAATATAGAATTTCAATAGAAAAAAAATCCGAAAAATAAATCAAATCTACGATATACGAGAAATATAATCTAAATAAGAACTGCTAAAGAAAAATTTAAATAATATCGATGATGGATAAAAAAAAATGAAAGTAAAAAAAAATAGAAACAGAAATAGAAATAGAAATGAAAAGAAATACAGAAAACAAAATAATAAATTCAAATGAGCAGGTGGATGATATTGTTAAATCAACAACGAACGACAACAACGAGGTCTAAACAAAACAAAAGGAAACGATTTTAAGGTGTCTTTGACACGCTAACCAACAGGATACGAAAATACACACCACACCGTCAAATCCATATGTGAATGACACGATGAATGTGTCACAAGTAGAGCAAAAATATAACGGCATATAAAAAAAAATATATAAAATGTATTTTAACATGTGAATGGATAAGTGTAAGTGTGTGTGTGTATGCCCACAAGCGGTTTCTCTAACTAAAACAAACAAAAATTTGAATTTGAATTCAAATTCGAATTCGAAAAATAGTTTCTCCCAACGACTATGCCCATCTTATTATTACAAACTAATAAAAATCTATTTTATTTGTTTAGTTTTTTTATTTTTATTATTATTGTAGTTTTATTTGTACATATGTATGTATGTATATGATAGAATATGGATGCCATCCAATAGTTTCAATAAATTCAGAAGTAGTTTCTCCAAACATAAATATTTATTTTTATGTTACAGACAGACATACGTACATATGTGTAAGGAGTATATGTATGCATGTATGTATGTATGTTGTGCAAATAAGCCAATAATATTATTTACTATTTTCAATATTACTCCTGCAATCATAAATTATTGCTTGACAGTTTGATTTTATTTAAACAAATAAACAAACAAACAAACAAAGAAAATAAAAACACAGAAAAAAGGTCATTTAAATAGAATTGTTTCTGTATTTGTATTATTAGACTCGTTTGTTGATTTGTTTTACTTTTTATTACCGAAATTATTGAATTATTATTGAATTATTAAATGAATTAATAAATCTATTTATTTTTATTAACAATAAAATACCGTTAGCTGCTATTAACCTCGAAATATTAATTTAAAAAAATAATTCAATGGTTGGTGCCTATAGGTATCAGGTTTAATCATTTTTAATGATAGCTTAAGAATAGGAGGGAGTGTATAGAGGAGAAAGGAATAGAAGAGAGCAGCCTTGTTAAATCAAAACTCACTTGAGTACACATAACGGGCCTTTTGTAATACCATATGATGCACCAGAACTAACTAACAAGCCCTGATTAACCACTATTGGCAATCTACATAAAGGCTTCTTATTTAAATCATGACTTCCAGAATTATCCGATACGGTATATAGTAAAAATAGCTTCGTTAGGATATCGAGAAAGGGGAAGCTTAATGAGAAAACTAACCGAAATAGGCCTTGGCAAATTAAGTAAACAATACTTGCACTTCCTCCTCAACTAACCTCTACCGAAGACAGGTGCATGGAAGCGAAGTCTCTACGTATGCCTACCCCCTTACACACTGACTTGTACGAATGTGTACAGCCCAAGACTTGCCATCGGATGATAAATAATTGAGCCAAGAAGAATACTTATGCTCAGATAATGGTAAGCTTGGGTAGGATAGGTATACCTGCTTCAGCAAGTTCATCAGCTACACAATTACCCTGTTTATCTATGACCCATATTAGAATAACACACAAATGCGGAGAGAAAACTGCGCCTAGTTGTTGGAAAGAAGAGAAATAATACTAGTAATTGAAGATTCCTTACTCAAAATCAGTTCCGCAGTTACGAGCATTTTCTCATCATAGGAAAGTCAGTCACTACACAATATATTTTCACACACAGCATTGCTTTCAGGCACTGGCAGAAGGCAACCCTATCATGTTAGAATCTACAACAATGGACAAATAACCTGCTTAACTGATAAAATTGGGTTAAGGGATCTGATAACGTGAAAAAAGGAAACCAAATCAAAACAAAGAAAAAAATTCGGAATAAGCACTAGTTCTTTAGGTTTTGTACCAAGTCAATGGCATAAAATTTCCTAATTATGATAAGGGATCATTAAGTCTGTGAGTTTTTGAATTTCCAGTCTTTTAACTGAAATCGCAGCACTGCTCGTGTCAACATTTCAGTTAAGTCCTGCCAAAATTTTCACAAGCTGCCACATTTAGTTTGTGTTTGACGGCTATTACTAAAAGGAGACTAAGACTAAGCTTGATAAACGCTATGAGGACCCTGCAGCATACCCGTAAATTTATCACAACTATCTGGAGTTCCACAGCAGACAAAATACAGGGGGTTTTTCGAAGTCTCAGGCAATAAAGTCATGCACGCAGTATATTTGACAATGAATACCTTCCGTATGGTTAAACAATCAAGGGCAAGTATTGTGCCAACTTACTAGGCTAGCTTTGATACTAAAAGCTGACTTGAGCGCGCATAGAGGCCCGTTGTGACGCTGCACAGATGAACACAGTCTCTGTACTGACCAAGTTCTACCAAACTGGGGAAGAAGAAGAAGTTAGTCAGTACAAGGGCTGCACAGCCAACTTACTAACACAATTTGAGGAAGATTGAAGAAATGCGACCGAATTTGGGCACATAACATGTTTTATTTTGGCACCTCACAGTTAATATTTTCAAATTTCTTTATTTGAAACCCACATCAATTTCTTCATTAATCCTTTAAAGTTCTTTCAAATCATTTCAAAATGTTGTTAAAATTATGAAACGTTTGTATCGTGTAAGGGTTATTGGCCAAAAGAAAACTTCAATTTTGTTCCAATTTTCGTCTGTGTAATACGGCCCATAACGTGGTCATGTTCTATTAATATTCCAACATGTGGAGTGATTTTCTAAACAATAAGGAAACAAGGAAGGAAGGCAGGAAGAAAAAAAAATGTTAAAAAGGGTAACGAAATATGAAATTATGTGGCATGAATGGAGAATTTGTGTTGTAATTAATTTGTTGTTTCTTTTAATTTTGACATTTCTGGTTTGATAACTTAATTGAAATTTGCGTGCCATAGAGAAACTTCTAACGTTTGTTGTTACCAAACTAAACTACCGCACACACACATACATTTATATATGTATGTATATGTATAATTATTATACATGTATTTAGCCAAGTTGTAAAGGCAACGTTATTTATTAATTCCTGCAGGCATAATTATAATGCGTACGTTACCAAACAATTATAAACGGATTCACAGTGAAAAGCGAAGCGAAAAATTATGACTGTGAACCTGAGAAAAATTAACATAAACGTGCATTTAAATTGGGAAGTGATTAATTAGCACTTCATTAGAATTAATTTATTTCAAACGAACAAACAAACAAACAAATTTTGCTTGTGTTTAAGGAAAAATGACGAAAAAAGAAGCAATTAAAGAAAGTAAGACTTTAAGCTACGGTTTTTTTGTTCTGTATTAAATATGACAGAGATTTCGAGAAGGCGAAGTCAGGAACATTCGCCTTCAAGAACATTCATCAGACTGTTGCCATATAAAAGGCAAGGTAAAGCTGGTGAGTGAGTTAGTGAAGTTGAGACACTCTTGAAAAGAGTAATCGTGGTTTGAAGATCTCCGTTACAAAGATCTGTCGAATTATTGTCTAGTAACTGTTATTGTTTATGCAAAGAGCGTAAGCAGAGGAATAACACACAAAGCAATTGTTGTTGTTTACATCAAGTTGTGAACAGTGGCACCCAAAATTGTGCGAATAATAAAGAGTTTTCATTAAAACTAAACACAAATTCATTCTAATTTTATTTGTAATCTACGAACTCATATTTTAAACGTTTTTAAAAGGTAAAAACGTAACAATATTTACTTTACAACATTAAATTATGCATGCACTTTACAAAATTAAGATAAATTATCTCATGGCATTAGTAAGCTTAACGAGATTATATGGTCATAATCTATTGGCCAAACAATCATCTAAGCAATCATAAATGGAGCAATGACCTTATTTCTTAGATCTCCTGGGATCTAAGCAGGTATTTTTGAAAAAATATTATTTATTTAGTATACGTAGTTGTTGTTTGTTGAGTTAATTTAACGAAATTTTTATTGAAATATGTTCCCTGTACCTTGTAATTAGTCCCTAGAGAGGTTATTTTTGGTTAACAGTAAAACCATATTGTCATCACATTGACAGGTGCTGTCGGGGAGGAGGTGGAGAGAAAAGAGAAAATCGTTATAAATTGGTCACATGGGCAATTGGGCAATTTGAATGAACGCATACAAAACAATTTTATTAAGTGGATGAAATATATTCAACAAAATAAGTTTAGGGAATACGAATTACATTACTTACGTTACAAAATACAATATGATTGACAGACAATAGGATTTTAATAATATGGTTGGTTGGTTGTTTGGAAAATAAATTCACAGAGAAAGATAATAATTTCCTTATAAATAAAGCAAATGAGATATTTGATTGTTTTTATTTCAAATCAAATCATTTTTTTCAATTTGATGATATTTCCTGTAAGAGGAGCACGTGCCCTTATTCTGTCATTATGTAACTGTATGGCATAAGTATGTGAATCATAATTCTTGTCAATCTTGTCAAAATTGAAATTCTGTTAAGCATGCATCTGTAAAATCTGACTGACATATGTGTAACAACAACAATTTAACATTAATTTAATTTATTCAAATTAAATTCATACGCTTAAGCATCTTAACTAATGTACATATGACAGATTGTACGAGGGTGTTCCCCAAAATACTCGTAAATTTGGAAAAAAATTCTTTTAAGCCTGCATTACTATGTAGTGGGTAATCTAATGCTTCACTCCTTCCTCTTGCTTACAATAGAATATGCAAGTTGTAGTGTCGTCCTCAAGCCTTCTTTGATCAATTTCAGAGCAGCAAAATTCGCTGCTTTCATCGAAGCTGAGAATCATTTTGATCGAGTATCTTGAAAAGATAATTTTCAGAAGACAGGCAGTCCGGAACGCTGACAGTTCTTCAGATAAAAAGTGGGGCAAAGCTTTTGAATATCTCTAGAAAAAGTGAATCGTCTTAAAAGAAGGTGGTGTTGAGAATTTTAGAAAATCAGCGCCCAATTCTTTGTACTTTTTTCCTTTCTATTCGAATAGATTCTGGGCTTTGTTTCAGTTTTATTAACCCCGTTTTGCCAGCTAAACAGGTTATTGACTGTACTGTTACAACTCCTAGAATGATAGGGTTGCCAACTGTTATTTGCTAAAACAAAGACTCGTTGTATTGCGTTGCTGCATAGGATACTCCTTTACTCTTTGTCAAGTAGGGACTCAATCTTCTTTGTTAGGCTCACCAATTTTAAGAATACTTATGGACTTTCAAACTGCATGCCTTATGTACCTGCTTTGTCAGCTAAACAGCTTATTGACTGTTGACAGGTTCTAGACTAATACGGTTTCTATCTCTCGTTTTCTAAAGCAGGCCCACCTATTTGAAGAATACTTATGGACTTTCAAACTGCATGCCTTATGTAACAGTTTTGTCCGATAAACAGGTTTTTGGCTGTACTGTAACAGGTCCTAGACTAATAGGGTTGCCATTTGTCGTTTTATAAAGAAAGACTCGTTCTATTGCGTTGTTATATATGGTACTCCTTTACTCTTTTTCAATTAGGGACTCAATCTTCTTTGTTAAGCCCACCAATTTTAAAGAGTACTTATGGACTTTCAAACTGCATGCAATTTATGTACCAGTGTTGTCAGCTAAACAGGTTATTGGCTGTACTGTAACAACTCCTAGAATGATAGGGTTGCCAGCTGTCGTTTCCTAAAGCAAGACTGGCTGTATTGCGGCATATAGGAACACAATTTTCTTTGTTATGTCAAACTGCATATATTATGTACCGAATTTTACATGATGTAAAATTTGACTCATTGATGGCCATGAGGTATTCTGGTTTTAAATTTGTATACCGAAAAATTGTAAATTTTCGAAGTGTCCACTGGCTTTAGTGGTTTTAATCGAAAACTTGCATTATCATCCATCACTTACGTTGGCGTATTAACATCCCTTTAAACTCTTTTTTTAAATATTTTTTTGGAACTTGTTTACACGAGCATTTTGGTATGTAATATTTGGTCAAATTTCAATGTTTTATGGCCGCTATTGTTCACTTACAATGCAGCTCAAGAGTCAAGTCAAAATTTTCGAATGTTTTTATTGTTCAACAACAATCAACTGCCTTTACATTATATTACAAGAACAACAACAACAACAACAACACTAACAAAAACCCTTGAAGTGTCAATTATTGAAAGCAAAAAAAACAAAGGAAAAAAAAAATTATGAAAGATGAACAACAACAAGGGTGGCAAAAGTTACGTTACGTGGTGACTCCCTTAAAAGTGTTCGTTTTCGTTCCATTTGAAAGGCCCATTATGATCATCATCATCATCATCGTAATCGTCAATATTATTGTAATATTCTTTGAATTTATGATTCAATTTAAACGCTTAAATGCTTTATAATGAGTTGCACATCTGTTCACTAAAAAAAGAAAGCAAAACTATAACACAAGCACAGCATACGAGCAGGGAACTGAAATGCTTTTTTTTCTCTACAACTGATCAAATTAGGAATGATTATGTGTGAACATTAGGGCGGCCCATATAAAATGAAGTTATAAAAATTTTCCATGAACATTTGATTAATAAGTCAAGGCAGAGTATATACCACTCTACTGTCCCCTGTGTTGTTACACTTGAAATAATGTGAAGTGTGCCATAAGTCAGCATATACTCGTACAAGTGCTGGAGAAAACGTTTCATTTTTTTTTTCCCATTTTTTAGTGTTGTTGTTATTTGTTTGCCAACAAATACAATGTAATTCTATTTATTTATTATTATTATTTTTTTTTCCTTTTTAAATTGCATTACATATTATAATAATACATGATTTGTTTTGTTTTTTATTGCATTATTGCTGTTGTTCCCTTAAAGGGAAGTCAGAATATGATGAACGAATGAAATTAATTTAAAAAAAATGAAACTCTTTAATGTCAGATGTCAAGTGGTTTGCATACATAACCCAGTGAAAGAAACGGGGGTGATTTTACACTTTGTTTCGCTCCATTTATCTATGTTTTCATATGGCAAAACGGGGGAGAAAGAGACGGTGCCATCCAAACAAATTAATGTTTAAATGACTAGAAAATTATTCCTTAATGTCTTGTGAGGCAGGACCAAAAAATAAAAGGGCACTCTTAATGAAATCATGTAATTTGAAACAAATTGATATTGGAAAAGAGATTTTTTCGTTACCAATTTCTTTACATTTACAAACAATTATTGAAAGGCAGGCAGTGAAGGGTTTAAAAAAAACAAGCGTTTTATGATTTTTTATAATAATTTTGAATTTTTAGATGAGAAATGCTGCGTTTAAAGCGGAAAAAGCTTATTTAGACGTACTTTTTCCAAGTATAATTTAATAAAACCTTGACTTTTTCAAAGAAATTCAATTGTTCGACAGATCTTTATAACGGAGATCTATAAAACCACGATTATTCTCTTTAAACACAGCGCGTCTTTACACAAGACTGACTAAATTTTTACTGACTCCGTTGCTTGCTTTGTCTTGCCTTTTATATGGCAACGTAAGCAGTCTGATGAATAATCTGGAAGTCGAATATTCGTGGCTTCGCCTTTTCGAGATCTCTATAAATGTAATATTTTTGTTTACATATATTCTTGCAATATTTGTTGTTGCATTTTTGTTTACTTGTTTATCCCCTTTTTTATACTGATTTTTGTTGGTATATTTTTACTTTTACTTGTTTCTCATGTATACAAGTTCATTGTTTTTGTTTTTATAGTTTTCGTTTATAATTTTAATGTTAAACGATGTAAAAGCAAAACACCATTTCCATTTTCGTAACAATATGTTGTTGATGTTATAATCTCTAGAGAAAGCCGAGTTCAGGAAGTTCTAAAAAGTGTTATTTAATGAAAATTTAAGCCCCGTAATCAAGATAAATTCGAAACACATGGTGAACATTTTTTATTCCTCCAGTAGTAGGAAAGCTCGCGTTTGCCTTTGAGGCCTAGCAGCACTAGCCTAATTCGATCATTTCTCAAATATTAACTGCACTTACTTAATTGGTCATTACAACCCTGTTGTCAAAAATACAACTTAGCTTCTCACACCACCCATGTTGCGTGTGTTAATTCTCTGCATGAGTGGAGGGACCTACAGCTTAAAGTTGTCTCCGAACTACAGTTTTTAAGAAATTATCATTGCAATTTTTAGTTATTCTCCGAGATTTTGCTAGAAGACTGCTGAGTGCAAGGTCTCGTTTAGTAAGGATTACAATCTAGCATATCACACCACACATGTTTGTGTGTTCATGAGTGACGGGACCCACACTTTAAAATCGACTCTAAACGGCAGATTTTTGAGTAACCTTTTATGGGGATTTTATTTTCACTCTCAGTGTTTTTTCCAAACGACTGCTGAGAGGATGCCGCCGAGGAAATTTTTTTTTTCGTTTGGTTGGACAAGGCTTTGAACCATGCTCAACACATTATCTACTAGACTACGGCAGCTAAGACATCTTTATGCATTTTTTATTCATACATACATATATAATTGGTCATTACAAGCCTTCATTCAACAGCAATTTTTATACTACATGAGTGGCGCAAGCTACAGTTTAAAGTCAACTCCGAACGAGAAATTTTATTTACTCACAGAGTTTTTGCCAAATATCTGCTGAGAGGAAGTCACCGTAGAAATATTTTTTCATATTTGGTTTTGGTGGCCTCATGCCAAATAAGCCAACACACTAAATACATAATCTGTCGCAAGTATTTTTTACTGACAATTCTAGTCACTTTCGTTAGAGCTATCGGTTGGGCTCTTCAAGGACTACATTTTGGTTTAGGCAGATCTCTTTCGTTGTATATAGAGCCTGCGACCCATTCAATGTCAGTTCAATTGTAATGTAATGACACTTCTTAACCTATTTAATTAATTTCTCATATTTTAATTATTTTCTTGTGATTTTTTGTTTTTGTTTTTTAATTATTTAACTTCAACTTAATATGACCAAGTATTTGACATTTATTAGAGTTATTTAGACGTTTATGAGCAGATGTTTTATTATTTTTTGTTTTCTATATTTACACCCCCACACATTAAAATTAAGCAAATAATTTACTCATTTCACATACTACGTACGTACGTAGATCGTATAGTTTTATTTTATTTTATTTTTTTAAATAAAACAAAGAAAAACCACATAAATTATAAGAATAATTACCCTGACAACCTTTCAACAACAAAAAAAAAACAGAGAAAAATAAACAATATGTGTAGAGAGAGAGAGAGAGAGTATAAAACAAAATAAAGTTCCTCAAACCTTTTGTTCTTGCCTTTTTGATTCAAGTGTTTTGACTTTTTTTTTCATTCATTCTATCATTCTGTTCATAAATCCCTTTAGCAAATATTGCCAGGATGGTTGGAAACGAAGGAGGCTAATAATGTGTTAATTGTTCTACACCCTCTAAATTACAAACCAATTCAATCGGGCTAGCCTAACCCACGACTAAAGCATAAAGGAACCCACAACAATTTTTACTTTTTTTTTTTAAAAGGTACATATAAAAAGGGTCCGAGAGATATGAGTTGCATAATATTTGTGAAAATAAAATTTATTAACTATGTAAACCATGTAACACAACAACAAACAAATAACAAAGAAAACATAGGAAAATTGATTTGTAGTCAGGTTTTAGCCTTTGGTTTCCTATTTCCAATGCAAACTTAACACACACTCATGATAAATTTGGAAAACATTTTTTAAGTCTGCCTTCAGCACAGCACATTTTTTAAGCGCTTCTTCAATAGCTTCTATTGTCCATTTGTAATCAGAAATAGCCAGCCTCTAACCCTTCATTCTTTCTTAAGTTTGGCAATAGAATTCAAAAGAATTCAACGGAGCTAAACCTGCCAAATGAAGGTATTAGGAAATTACGTATGAAGATGAGTCATTACAATCCTTTAATCAGGATTACAGTATTGCTTTCCATATCAGACATGTTGTGTGTCTTAGTTTTAGTCTTGAAGGGCAGGAGCGATTGGCAGGACAGTGAAAGCACGATTTAAGAAGCTTTTCATGGTACTTAGTTACATCCAGAGCTCTTGCTTGAGGGTCGCTGTAACAAATATACTTTCTTTAAGATGGTAAAACTGAGGTTTGAATGCTCGACATACATACATATATAATTGATCATTACAACCCTCTAGTAAGGATTACAACCTAGTTTCTCAAACCACTTATGTTGCATGCGTTAATTTTTATACATGAATGACGGCATCTACAGTTTAAGGTGGACTCTGAACGACAGGTTATTTTGAGAAACTTTACGTGGCAATTTTCTATTTACTCTCGTAATTTTTACCACAAATCTGCTGAGAGAAAGCCGCTAAAGAAATATTTGTTTATATTTCGTTGTGTTAGAGATATCTGATCTGGGGGTTTGAACCGTGGCCGCACGTCTAATATGTCAACACACTACCTACTACTACTCTCAGAGTTTTCTCCAGAAATCTGCTGAGAGAAAGTCACCGAAGAAATATTTTTTTCTGTATTTTGTTTAGTTGGAAATGTCTAAGGTAGAGGTCGAACCATGGCCTACTACACTACACGCTCAAGCCCGCATCTAATGGACTAGACTATGGCTACCCATTAGAACTATAATTCATTGATGGTGGCTGTCAGTCAAGCAATCCCAATTAGAATCTTAAAAAACCTACTGCTTTTGAATGTATTACAGCACTTTTTATCTTCAGCAAATCGTATAATTTGGGAATTTAGCAGAAGGATGGATGACTTACATAAGGCCCGAGCAAAATAAAGAAAACTCTCTTCAAACTTATGAAGTCTACAATTTCCTATGCCAGTGAAATGGAGAAATTCGTCAACTGAAGATTTCAATTCGCTTTATACGTTTGCTAACGGCTGTCTACGCCGCATTCTCAAGATATTCTGGCCAGCGAGAAACTCCAAAGCGTTCTTTTGTTTGAGATCCAGTCAAAATCCAAACTGAAAATTCTACAGCGTAAATGTAGTCGTCGTAGTCTAGTAGGTAGTGTGTTGTCTTATTAGACGTAAGGCCACGGTTCAAACCCCAAGTTAGACATCAAAACGAAATATGAAAAAATACTTCTTCGGCGACTTCCTCTCAGCAGATTTCTGGCGAAAACTCTGAGAGCAAATAAAATTGTGATGAAAAGTTACTCAAAAATCTTTCGTGTGGAGTCGACATTAAGCTGTAGGTGTGACCAATTACGTGTGTAAATGACAAGGAATGTGGAACAGTCCGCAAATATCTGAATTTAGAAATTGGAAACCCGTTTACATTTAGCGAAGGCAGATAGTGAGTACCTGCTTCACTCAAGATTGATTAAAGTCGTCTAAAAACATTGGCTTTGAACAGCCCTATAACTCCTAGTGCATCTGTCAAATGCTGTCTTTCTCCTTTAAGTACGTCACCTAAATGAGGAAATAAATTAACACACATGGACTAAGCATATTCCCAAAAGCAAATGACATATCCTTGCTAGTCTTCGGCTTCTTTGGATACTTTTTCCATAAGCCAGCGTATTACTTTGACTGTTCCTTTGTTGCAGATTTGAGGTTTTGGATCCATGTCGCATCCAAAGCTACAAATCTATGTAAGAGTTGTACTTTATTGCAGTGGAACTATTGCATAATGCAGTTTGTATTCATTTGTGACCAAAAACACAGTAGCTACCTTGCGTTTAGCTTTCCTACCTTCAAAGTCTCAGGCAATATGCAATGAATAGCAGCAGTATCACGTGTCACGAATCAATACGATTTAACTTATCAAAGTGAATGGAAAAAATTGCGATTTGAATCATGAAACTACATATGAACGTAAAATAAAGGAGCAAATATTTGAAATAAATTAGAATACACATGGATATGATGGAATGGCATTAAACGTTGTTTTCAAAGCGTAGAGTATTGCCAAGTCATGACAGTCGCTTAAAATAGAATACAACCAGGAATGTTAAGAAGAATATGAATTAAAATTTATTTTTGTTCTCCTTTTTCTTTTTTTTCGGAAACACAATAAAAGCCTCCAAGAAGTAATTGGATGCCGTTTAATTGTTAAAGCCGCCGAGTCGGTAAATTGCTTGTCAGTCAAAAGCGGCAAGAACATGAAAAGCCTTTACAAGCTGCCGCTAATTTCAATTGAATGCGCGCTTAAAGGATTCCATTTTTGCGTTTTAATTGAAGCGGACACTTTATAAGGAATAATTCGTTGTTTTTTTTTGTGTTTTAAAACAAAACTACAATTCATTAGAAAAGAAAACCGGGAGTTTCCTTAAATAATTTTCAAAGAAATCAAATCAAATGACCCAAATTTCAGATTTAATAGATTTTCCATATGCCTTGCACACAGGCATTTTGTAAATATTTCATGATTAATTCTCATGCTTGTAATCATTGTTTCATTGTGACATTGTTTCTGTTTAAAGACTTGACATTAATTCTAAACTAATCATGTGACTGCGTACGTAAATAAAACACGTGTTTACTTGTCAATGTAAACTTGCATTTACTGAGCTGAGCACACTTGCAGGCATAATAACCGTTTTTATTTCAACGTCAAAAATCATAATGTAATGCAATACCAAACATGTGACCTACGACCTACCGTATACAACGAACGTACATATTCCGCTTTCCATATTCAAATGCCTAGGCGAGCTGGGTTGTGTTTGTTTGAACAAAAGAAATCTGGTGGTGCTCAACCGCTATGTCTTGTTAAATGTCATATTAAGCAATAACAACAACAACAACAACAACAACTGAATAAATATTTAAGAAAATAAAAAATGAAACAGAAACAGAAACAAAATGTCATCGTGGATGATGGGGTGACTGCAAAGATGGCATGGCATGGGATGGAATGGTTTGTTGGGTGGATGCAGTGTATTAGAATGTATTTTTATTTACTCTACTTAAGTCACGTGTCTCCAGCTATTTAATTAGCTGCTAAACCAAGAGGTCCGTCCTTTCAATACTGAAAAACTTTTATAATAAAGCAGGCGTTTTATTTTTCTCTTCTCTCCGTATTATACGGTCATGGGGGGAGGAGGGCGTTTATTTGCTGCTACTGCGACAGTTTTGCTTGTTTGCAAATACATACAAGTTGTTTATGCGTATTTAATAAGCAGTTAAATTGTAATAATTTTCCTTTTCTTTTCCTTTCCTTTTGTACACCAGTTCCCAGTAAGGACAACAAACATTATAAACAAAAAAAAATAAAAGTAACCTGGTTTTTGTCGTTTGTTTGTAACAAATAAGCCGTACAAGTAAACAATGCCTCGGGGGGTCTGGAAACAATTTTATTGCTTTTGTTATAACGCTCGTAATGCGTGCGTGAGTGTATGTGAATACGAAGATGGATTTTCTTTCAGTTTTAAATTTAATGCCTAAAGGTATTCACCACTAGCATTAGTTTCCTCGAACATTTGATTCTCGTACTTTTTAAAAGTCCCGTGACACATACATATATACATAGCTAGCTTCTCACACCACTCATGTTGTATGCCTTAATTTTATACATGAGTGGCGGGACCTACAGTTTAACGTCGACTCCGAACGACAGATTTTTGTGAGACTTTTCATGGCAATTTTATTTATCCTCCGAGTTTTTGTCAGAAATCTGCTGAGAGGAAGTTGCCGAAGAAATATTTTCATATTTTCGTTTTGATGTCTGACCTGGGGGGTTTGAACAGTGCCCTCACGTCTAACAAGCCAACACACTACCTACTAGACTACGACGACTGCACCCAGTAAACTTGCGCTCAGCCTAATCAGATTTCATTTTCCTAATCTCATAACAGATACAATAGGATAGTGGTCCTAAGACACACGCGCCTGATGTCTTATTATACCTCACCAATGAATTCTGCTCAAGCAGTAAAGCCGACAAAAAAAAAAGGGAAAGGATCGCAGAACATTTTGTCTGTAATTGTTCGACATTTGTGATAAAGGATTCTTGGCCATCCAGAATCTATTAATAGGGCTATGAGAGCTCAAGTGAGTTTTGATTTAAAAAAAGCTGACATTCCCTGCTATTCAATTCTAAACATTCTTCGATAGAAATTCATGTTTTTTGTATGACAAAAATAAAATTCTGTTGAAAACTTAGAAGAAAAAGATTCCTATTGAAGTATGTAATTGATAAATGAATAGATCGACTAAATGATCGATGCTTTATTTTTCTCGTGATAAATTTGTATGCTGGAGATCAAATTAATTAATAGAACTCATCTTTGTCTTTGGTAAACTTCAATCAATTCCCTATTTCTTCATTCTTTAGGGAAGCTTTCAAAAGAAATTCTCCGTTTCTTTTGGGTTCTGTTTTCTTTCCTTTTGAAAATCAATATCGTTGTCGGCACTTTAACTAATTAAAATATTTCCTTTTGCTTTTGCTTTGGCTGTTTTGTCTGGAAGGGTATTCCACATTAATTATTTGTACAATGACAGCGCAAACAACAACAACAACAATTAAACAGGATGCTCACAGACATGAAAGAAAAAAACTACAAAAAAATAAAAAAAAAACATTAACAAAAGGCGGAACTAAAAATTAACCTTCGAATTCAAAACAAAACAAAACATAACTGAAAACCATAAAACATGTCATAATTTTTGTCAGATCTTTTGTTTTAAAACGTTTCGAAATTAAATAAAAAAAATCCGTTTTTTTGTTACCTTCCACCGATTATTCGCATTTTCTTGCAAATCATTTGTAATTATTATTATTGCTTGACCTGAATGGCACACAAATAGGGTATGAATTTAATTATGGCGACGGGAGATTTCATGCCCAAAATACTTTAAAGAATCCTTTCGTTTTGCATTTGAAATAAATTCATAAACAGCAGGATTTTATTCACAAGCATTCTACCGTAAAAATAAAATATTCTCGGCGCATTATTTGAAATTGAATTTTAATTTTTAGGCGCCACATATCAATTTACACGCGGCTAACTACGGTTTTATTGCATGCCTGCAGTCCTCGCATCCCTACAAAGCTCACACTAAAATAAGTAGTGCAAGTCGTCTGAAATTAAGCTGAACGATCGTATTTGTATAGAAACAAGGGTATCGATGGTATTTAAATACATATGTATGTGTGTGAATATAAGTAAATTCGAGTTTGAAAATCCAAGACGCAATCCATAAATTTTAGCAGCGCCACATTTGGCCTTAACAGAGCACTGTTAGCTATTTCCCTCTGGGCAAGCCCACATGTTTAGGAGCCAGTTTTGAGAAATACTTTAGGTCCATGTGTACCATACTATATGCAAAGGAAGATGCCAAGGCCTCTTAATATAATAAAGTGACATTGAGGTATTGAGAAAATTGGCTTTGAAAATATAAATTTTTTTATTGGAAATTCTCTAGAAGATCAGTGACCATTTTGGAACATATAAGAAATAGTACACCATACAGACTATATGCAAATTGTAGTCCAGAGGGTCCTCGTTCGAACGGTGGTAGTGGGATAGATTTAATAATTTTGCGAGTTGAGATTTTCAGTTTTGAAAATATCGATTACAATACCAAGATATTGGACTGCTTCAGTATCAGTTGATACTAAGGTTAGCAAATTAAGAAGTCGGCGTAGCCTAGTAAGTAGTGTGTTGGCTTATTAGACATGAGGCCGCGGTTCAAACCCCAAATCAGACATTTCCAACAAAAACAAAAGATGAAAAAATTTTTCTTAGGCGACTTCCTCTCCGCAGATTTGTTGCAAAAAGTCTGAGCGTAAAATAAAAGTGCCATGAGAAGTTTCTCAAACAAAATTTGTCGTTCGGAGTCGACTTTAAGCTGTATATGCCGTCACCCATGTATAAAAATTAACACACACAATATAAGTGGTGGGAGAAACTAGGTTGTAATCCTGAATAAATGATATGTATACAAGTGGGTTTGTTATCCGTTTTTTTTTTTCTCGGTAAATATGTAAAGTCAGTACCTAGGATCTAGCCTTAATGCAGCCAAATTTTTGCCAGCAAGTCTGGATAATATAGTTCCACCATCATTATAATACATTCAAATAAGGTTTGACGGCTCCTTAGAATAACACCTTGGCTCCTTGGATAACAACATTTGAAAGACCCATTACTTTTGTTAAGACATTAACGAGCTCTTGTCGCGCGAGTGATTGTGGACTTTGAATTTAAATTCGAATTGAGCTTGATGTGCAATATGATTCCATAATATCTGACATTATCGGATAGAGTGAAAGTTACTCCGTTCGATAATCGTGTAGAGAATTGAGGGATTTTGTAATGCTAACACTGTCTTGCTTGCTTTAACTTTCAGTTCATATTCGTTTCACCATTTCAACAGTAATCTGAGAGCAATTATTACTTTCCTAGTACTGCATCATCGCTACATAAATAGTATTTTCTTTCTATACATTTATCAGGAAAAACCAGTCAATTGACCACACAAAAATATTTTTGTTGCATTCAAATATGAGTACTACAGTGTAGGTACACACCTACCTATGAATACATCCACATACAATATGTATATACAATGCCAATATATATGTATGTATGTATGGTGTAAGAGTGTGTGTGTGCTGAAGTTAAAAGTCAATTTTCCAATTTACAAACTGTCAGAAACATACTTGAAAGTAATTTAGTGCCAACATTTTTTCTTTTTTTTTTGCTTCTTTCTTCTGCTCCTTCACAATTCTCTTGCCCGTTTTTTCTTTCTTTTTTTTTCTCTTTCAATTCAACTTTATTTTTAATCAGTGTATGTATTATTCCAGATGTTTTGTGGCTATGTGTGGGTGTATGTGTGAAGGTGTATATGAATAAAAATAGAGAGTGCGTACTGTAAAGTTGTTCGTTTTCGGTTTGTTGATGACTTTTTTTCTTCCTTTCTTTTGTATTTCATTTTGTGTGTTGTTTGGGTGGCCAAAACAGGGTGAAGATGATGATACTGCCAACCAAGGGATGAACCAACACGCATACAGCAGAGCTGGTGGAGCAAAAAACATTTTTCTCTTGACTCCCCATAATGTTTCCCATGCTTGCATGAAAGTTTCATGCTGTGCTGTGCTATGCTGTACTGTGTGCGTCTGTTTTGCTACCAGTTGAAGATGAAAATGAAAAACAAAGTTTTCCAATAAAATTGCCACACGCTGATGACGATGGTAATGATGAAAACGAATATCATTTCAGCAGCTTTTAAAATGCCTGGCATGGCATAAGTTTTCTTCCTTCCAGCCAATATTCTGCCCCCAAACTTCACAAACATTTTCTGAATAATTCTTTACAAATACAAGCATAATTTGTTGATTACAATTACAGTTAATATTCAATGTTTCTGAGCATTTGCAATGGTATAAGTATGTATGTATTTGTGTGTGTTTATATGCCCGTGTTACCCTGTTTGTTTACTTTGGCGAGTGACGGCAAGTATTGGGGGCATGTGGTAAGGAGAAGTTTATGAAAGAGATTAAAAATGAAAAGTGGTTGAATGGCTGTAACTGTAAAAGTAAACTTCTACTTGTGGGTTTCTCATTTCATTTTCGTTTTGTTTTTCTGTAATTGTATGTAAGATAGCAGAGAGCAAATTTCATCTCTAACAAGTATTTATATGCGTATGTGTGCGTGTGTAACTGTGAATGAAATTGAAAAAGCTTCACTGAAAGCTTTTCATACTTTTGCTCTCTTTCTCAGTGGGTGGCAAACACCCACCCACCGTTGCAACAAAGTTTGGGTTTTGAGGGGCGTTTATGTTTTTCTCTTTCATTTTGTTTTTTTTTTTTTTTGGTCTCATCACAGAGTTGACTGCATGGATGAATGAATGGATGGTTGGATGGATGGGTTGGGGGGTGTGTGCGAGTTTTTATTTGAGTTTCTCTGATGTTTATTTTCATTATGGCGCGCCATGAATGGAAATTAAAAAATTGATTTTTGATGATTTAATTAAAATGAAGAAGCAGCCTCTCACTCTCACACACACACACACACACATGCACATTTTAATATTTCGTTTTAAGAGACGACACAGCGCAATATTTAATTAAAGCCAGTATTTGTTGAATGAAACAAAAGTAAATAAACTGTAACGTAACATTGTAAGTGTATTAAATAAAAGGAGAAAGAGGTGTGAATGTTAAGGGTATTCTACATGCGACACATTCACTTGAAGAATAATTCATAATAAATTAAAGATTTGAGTTTTTAGTGAACAGATAGTCTCCTGTAGAGGTGAAAGTACTCGATCCAGGTTCCTAGTTTCAAAAACAGCTGAAGAAAAACAATTTTTCTTATCAAATAATCTATCCAAAAGCCCTGAAAACATAAAATCGCTCATGAAGTTCAAGCAGCGTTAGATTGGGCAAAAATAAAACTTAATGGGCAAGGTTTCTTATCACTACGACCATGCCACTAACCAGCTAAAACTCTCACCGTCATAGTCAATATAGTGGCCCGCTTATTAGACCTTATGCTAAGAACACAATGTCTCATCCGAAATCGTATTAAGCGGTTGTAAGAGGCTCTCCACCTAGCTTCAGGACAAGTTCGATCGTAGACAAGACGATTGTCTGATTGATCCATTGTTCGATCAACCATATCACTGAAGGCCTTAACGAGCCATACACTAAATATCGACACTTTTCTGCACCCTCAATCGCCAGTTCATATGCAAATTGGCTGCCCTTAATATTACAGTTTTGAACTGTACGTATTTAAAAGTGCTCTTAGTCCCTTTTTGCAAGATGCAATGAGGCAATGACTGATATGGTGGCCTGTGGGTGCCCTTAGTGAAGCGTAACTAGCCATGTAGATTGTCAATCATTCGCCCGCAGCACTTTCTTCACAATTCAACTGTGCACTTATCAAGGATCTTGTAGCACAATTCTCAAAACAATACAGATTAGCTATAAACCCTGTATTAATTAAACTGAATAAGAACTAAAACAGTAGGAAGAAGTTCGAAGAGGAGATGGTGAACAAGATGTTTCAGGATAAATCTATGCTTCAAAACGAGACTCCACTTCTATACCCTCGATATTTTGTCTATCTCGATTGATTGATTGATCAATATTTTGATTGAGTGATTGATCAATCTTTTCATTGATTGATTGAATGACAAATCATTTGATTGAGTGATTGATCAATCTTTTGATTGATTGATTGATTGACCAATCATTTGATTGAGTGATTGATCAATCTTATGACTGATTGATTGACCAATCTTTTGATTGATTGATTGACCAATCTCTTGAGTGATTGATAGATAGATCAATCTTTTTATTGATTGATAGATTGCTCAATCTTCTGATTGATTGATTGATTCTTCAATATTTTGATTTATTGATCAATCTTTCGATTAATTGATTGAGTAAATAATATTTTGATTGATTGATTGATCAATCTTTTGATCGATTTTGTTCATATCAGTAATCAATTGCAAGAAAATAAAATAAAATTTGTATGTATTTAAATTTGATTAACAGCGTCATTTGTTAGAAATAATAGCTTATCTCTTGCAAAATCATAAAACGCTTGCTTTTAAACTACTGTAATGAACTGTAAATATCGTTATTGGTTCACTTATTGCTTCAATACTTCTTCCCTATTCTTCTTTATTCATAATCATTTCTAATTAATTCACGCAAATTGTATTCAATTACGTTCAAGCGAGACTAACGACGACGGCAATGAAAACAGAGCACAAACTTACACAGAATCTTTGGTGAAGTTTAATTACTCACCCACGACAAAAATCATTTGTAGCTTATATTAACAGACACACACAGACGTAGTGTATAAGCCACCATTTAGCAATCTTTTATACTAATACACATGCACACTATGCATGTATTCGTGTATTCATCATCTCTCTTACCACACAGTCTCCTCTCACAGTTATACGTTGTGTTTCCGTCGGATTTGTCTCAATTAGTAACTCATTTAGTTTGACTGTCATACTCGTAATCACTAATGGGTGTATGCTAGCAGACGTCTGTCTCTCTTTTCTCATCTCTCTTCATTCTCTCTGGTAAATGTCTTACTTATTAGTGGCTTATTTTTTTTGTCTTTCATTTTCATTTTCGTTTTTTTGTTTGTTTGTTTGTGTTGGCAGATAATTCTAATTACAGCCTGTTTAATTTAATTGATTTTTATTCACATTCCACGTTACTTCGTTTCTACGTTGCCTTTTGCTCTTTTTCCTTTTCAGTTCGTTCGTTTTTTTTTTTCTTGTTTTTGTTTTTGTTCATTCAATATGGCTTGAAGCACTCAATGTCAGTGTTAAGTTGTATAAAGGAAAAAGCATGTTTAACTAACGCCATTTTGTTTTCTTCTTTATTTTTTATACATACACCCACACACACACTTACACTAATATATATTTAGTTAGTGTTATAATTAAAGTTATTCATTCGTAATTATATTTGATGGTTTTTGTGTGTTACAACACAACACAAGAGAATAACAGAAATTGAAGAAGAGAGAAAAATGAGAGAGAATACACTTTACAACTTGCTTATGTATGTGTAGGCACAAAGCCATTGTGTGTGTGTGTGTTTTGTTCTTCTACTCAATAATGTCAAGTTAATGACATTTGACTGGATGTCTGTGAGAAGTGTATTCTCTTCTGTTGTTATCTTTACTGAATTTTCTTTTTATTTTCTGCGTCTGTGTGTGTGTGTGTATTGAAGAATTACTCGTCTACTGAGTCAGTATGCATGTAAAAGTGTATGCATGTGTTTTTGTATATATGTATTGTTGTTGTAAGTTTAATTAATTTTTTCGTTCGTTAAACTAATTGTTGCTGGAGGTGATTATCAGCATAGAGGAGGTATAGAGCATTAAATGAGGCCATAATTGGTTTAGTGATGATTATACGAAAAAAAAAACAAAGTGAAAAAATAATTCACAAAAACAACAGCTAAGATAGACGACAAGAAACATTTTTGCATTACATTAAAGCAACTGATTTTTAATTATTATGAAGTCGCCGTGGTCTAGTAGGTAGTGTGTTGGCTTATTAGACGAAAGGCCCGAGTTCGAACATCAGACATCAAAACGAAACGAAATATAAAAAAATATTTCTTCGGCGACTTCCTCTCAGCAGATTTCTGGCAAAATCTCTGAGAGTAAAAATTGCCATGAAAAGCTTCTCAAAAAATCTGTCGTTCGGAGACAGATTTTAATTAATTAATTAATTAACGCACACAACATGAGTGGTGTTGAGAAGCTAGGCCGTAATCCTGACTGAAGGGTTGTAATGGCCAATTATGTATGTATATATGTATGTATTAAAAAAATAGTAAAAAACATGCAATTAATAAATGAAGGAATAATGAATGCGATAGTAAACGAAAAGTACATACAGGAGGCCCCTTAACCTTACTTTTGACTACCCAGAATGGTGTGTGATCAATCAGTATATATATCACATATAGAAACTGTAAATTTCAGTGAGTAAAGTTCTTTACCCTTCATCCAATCCAACAACCCTATACATTTTCATAAAGAGCATTGTAATCCACGAGAGTTGGCAACCCTATCATTCTAGTATCGACTATAGTAGTGAAAAAATGGTAAAGAATGCAAGAGATGTGTTGCAACAGACACAGTTTCTTTATATTAAAAATTTCTTGGTTCCTATAAGGAACCTAGAGCCCTTACCACAATATTTCATCATCGTTTATGTGTTACTCGCAGCTCCTTAAACGTTTTTTAAGCATTGATGCTTCCATCTCAAGTTGTCTCTTCAGCTTTCCCTAGTCTATAATGCAGGTTCCACTCGAATATATTTCATGTGATGCCTTCATTTCTAGGATCTGATTCCTCATTCGGCTGGCATTTGACTAGTTTAATGCTTCAAACGCCTGTTGCTAGTTGGAGTATTTGTGTAAGGCGATTGAGCAATGTTTGCATCTTCCTTAAGTCAGATCGTGAGGAATTCCATGAGTACAAAAAAGGTTGCCAATGTAAAGCGCCGTAAAACCTCTGTTGCATATACAGGTTATTATGCATTTTGATATGTAAGTGGAGTGCCGCACTTTCCTCAACTGATCGTAAGTCTTCAGCTTATCAATTCATTGTGGAATACCTTATGACGAATTATTTATCTTTGCTGCCGCGCTAGCATTGTTTGTCTCTATTGCTATAATTGCCCCTGATGCACGACTGAGGAGTATGTGGCCGATTTATACTCACAGTCCTTATCATAAACATTTTTATTTTAAGCTCACGTTGTGTTGCTTCGTCCTTTTCATTGCACACAATTGGGATTGGTTATGTCCAAACTCGTAGAACAATAGGCATATATCATCTGTATGCTTCCAAAGTCGTCTGTTTAACCTTGAGTTTCACATATAAATTTTCCAATAATTCCATATATAACTACATCGAATAGTAGAGGACATAGAAGACAGCCTTATCGTGTACCAAGTTGGATGTTCATTGGACAACAGATAATGCCTTCATGTGAAGTGCATTTTGAATTGCACAAGTTTGGTTATCTTCTCGGGCACTGCTTTGTTCCGAAAAGCATTCCAAATTAAGCTTAATAATATTCTTTTGATATTCACGTTAAAAAATAATAAAAAAACAAGGAAATTATTTTAATAAAGAATCCTTTAATTTTGTATTTGCAGGTATGGTTTCAAAATCGTCGCGCCAAATGGCGACGCCAAGAGAAATCCGAAAGTTTACGCTTAGGTTTGACACATTTCACTCAACTACCACATCGTTTAGGCTGTGGTCCTTCGGGTTTACCCATGGATCCATGGCTGTCACCACCTCTACTATCAGCATTGCCAGGTAATGATGAGTTTTAAATGGAAAAATTTCAATTGTATTGAAACAAAACAAATAACTAATAAAAATTTTGTGTATTTTTTGTTTTTTAGGTTTCTTATCACATCCACAAACGGTTTATCCCTCCTATTTGACACCTCCGCTTAGTTTAACGCCATCCAATCTGGCCATGAGCAGTTTGGCTGGCATGGGGGCCCATGGCCCCAGTATGCATGGGACACATCCAACAGGTCATCATCAACCACCGCCCGGCATGAGTTCACATGCAGCCCATCAGCATTTACAACTGACACATCTGTCACCGCACTTGTCACGCATGTCACCACAGACAATGGCCGCCATGAATCCACAAATATCTGCGGCAAATTCAATGTCTTCAACATCCACAACATCCTCCAATCTCTCAGCCACCAACTCGCCGTTAAACTCTCTACCACCACCAGCACCACAATCACTGTCACCGCAAAATCTCACCACCGCCGCCGTCACCACCAACAACAATACTACCAGCAATAGCAACAGCAACAATGGTGCTAATGGTGACAATGACCCTCTTTTGAGTGCAAGTAAATGCTCATCGTCAAATATTGAGGTGGTGGATGTGGGTCGCGAAAGCCCCATTTCGATTATGAATACAACAACACCAAATTCTAATATTAACGAGCCATCAACCCCACCATCAGCCTCTGCTGCGTCGAATGCGTCGACGTCAACAACAACTCCCTCAAATCCACCGCCACCGCAGCCACCACAATCGTCAGATATACGTTCGAATTCGATTGCAACGTTACGCATCAAGGCCAAAGAACATCTTGAGAATATAAACAAAAGCTTAACGATGGTTTAATCACTCGCTTGACACTTTTAACGAGGATTTCGTTTTTCCTGTTTTCTTCTTCTGCTTTCATTTAATTTTTAAAACCATCTACACCAGTGAATTTAAATTTAATTTCGTCAAGCAGGTAGTGGCGGCTGCAAAGTGTATTTAATTTGTATTTTTAACTGTAAAATTAATTCGTAAAATATCGTAGTTTGTAAGAGAAATTAAGAAATCAAATAAATCACTTAGAAAATGATGAGGAATTATTGTAATTTGTAGTTAAAAAATTAATTGAACCACGTCTGCATATACATAGGTTAAGTTTAAAATAAAAATTCTTAATAATTTTTGTTGAATTCTTTCTTGAAATTTTATTTAATTTTTTCTTAATTAAGCATATTGTAATTAAAAAGGAAATTAAAAACCACCTGTCTTGTATTTGTAAAAGAATTTTATTTGATTTATTTTGATTTCCATGAATTTTTATTTATTTTTCTTTCAATCGTAGTTCATAAAGTATTTAAACGATAGACGATTAGAACTTAAATAATTAAATAAATTCATTCACCTTTTGAAACAATTAAATTGCATTTATTTCTACACTTTTTCTATAACTTACTCACTTAACTGATCATTATAACTCATTTAGTCAGGATTACAACCCAGCCTCTCTTACCATTCATGTGGTATCCATGAGGAGCGGCACCTTCTCGACTCCGATCAACAGATTTTTGAGAAACTTCTTATGGCATCTTCATATTACTCCCAGAGTTCTTTATCAGAAGCCTGTTGAGAGGAAGTCGCCGAAAAAAATATTTGTTTAATATTTCATTCCAATCGAAATGTCTGGGCCGTGGATTGAAGTATCTAAAGTATACACTTCCAAATGATACTCAAGACAATACCCTGCCAAGCACAGGCTTCAAGTGATTATCATACTGATTATTCATTTTTATCACCACACCAGCTGCATATTGAGTTCGAGACGGCATACATTCTAAACAAATATATCTTCAGTCTACAGTTCGCTAACAAAAGGCAGATTATTCCTGGATAGCCTGATGAATAATTCAAATCTCCTTTTATAGCATTTAATCTACAAAACCCTTGAAACCTGGTTAGAGGACGTGTACTTGACAAGTATAGTACCCGGAGGTCAAGTAGATCCATTGTAGTTAGTTTGACAAAGTTTTGTTTCCTTCTGTATTCCCTTTCGTTTGGCTTCCTTAACAAATCTATATATTTTCCAATTCACAGAAAGATTCTGGCACCATCAGCTACGTAGAAGCTCAAGTTATCGTTCAAGTTTATCTGTCTGCTCATTGCCGACCTGACCTGAGTGTCTGGATGATAGCTTGATTCCTGTTCAAATTGAATACAACACATCTTCTTATGACACACATTTCTGTTTGGAAAATATTCGGAAGTTTCCTATGGGCTAGGAATATTTCGCTTTGGGATCACAAAACTCTCGCTCCACTAAGGGAGGAGCATTCACTTTTAGTACTAAGTTCTGTTACGAAGCATTTTCCAAAATCATAGATTCTGATGGAGCTGTCCATAGGACAATTAAGAAGGAAGCTAGCGGCCACTCGATTAATTTGGTCACGAGTTCCCCAAATCAATATCGTGTTAAACTTTGTCTCCCAACCATAGCTACCAAGGCTAATATGCAACGGGCTGGAATTCATCAAACGCAAGTTGATGTATGTACCTTGTCCAATGCCATTATGCCGTCTATCCCAATAATAGGTCCATCTGATAGGCAATTCGGATATCCAAAAAGGCGGCACATTCTCAGTTCGTCCAGTTGAAGTAATGAAAAACCATTGGTAATGGCTCTGTAACACTTGAGCTTCAAAAAAAAAAACCAATAATGCCTCCAACGTAAACATCTAGTAACATTGGGAGTATGTGATAGCTCTTAGGGTATTATACCCTGATTTTTGGTTCCCTAGAAGAGATTATTCTGTTTACCACATACATATCATATTGATTATCGACTATAAGTGATAAGTCTTGTGGCCGCGCGATCAACGACCTGGAGTAGTTATCTTATCTAATCTTTGTAGATGAATATGTGCAAGCCTTTCAGCAAAGTCCTCTGTAAGAAGCACCGACGTTTGACATAATCTCGTGTTTTCTCACTATCTTTTAAGGGAGCCATAGTCCTTGCCCAGTTGGTGTCCAACGATCTTACTTTCGTTGCCCTTTTTCCCTCCAATTAATACAATGATGGCACTGTAAGGATTCTAATTTCAAAATAAATTGAATTTTCTATCTTTGAAAATAATCGAACTTACAATTATTTACCATCACAATTACAAAATAATTGTATGGAGAGAGAAAGAAACCCCCGAGTAAATAAATGCATTAACGATGTTACCCTATATTGAAGCATTTGGCATCAGTATGGGTTTGTAAGCGTGAGGAGTCCTTCTTACACTGACAGCGAAAAAAAACAAAAAACCAGAACATTAATCAATTAAATCAATTAAAATTTTATCACAATAAATTTATCACTGCGGTACAAACATACACACACACACATGCAAGTATAGTACAGTATAAGGTAAGTAAGTATGTATATATTATTGTTATAACAACAAAACAAAAAAGTCTCTGTAGAGAAATCAATTTAATTACTTTGTAAAGAACCTCAAAATAAATAATAAACCTGCTATACATTCCATTTCTCCCATCCACATCACACCATACCATACCACCTTATCAACAGAAGGAAGTGTTGACAACCTGAAATTAAATGCAATTATAAACCAAACAAATCTATGAGCCCAACAAACGAACAAACGAACGAATGTATAGCGAAGGAACTAAACAAACTCACGAACAATTAAAACCCAACTAAATACATTGTAAACAAAACGAGACATAATCGTTCACGTAATCATCAGGGAAAGAGAGAGAGCCTCACTTAGTTGTTGCCAATGCCATTATTATTTCCTTTGCTTTCTTCCTTTTTTTGTTTTTTTTTGTCTCATTGTTTTTGTCGTCGGGAGAGTAGTTAAAAACAAAAACAACACAAATCAAAGGAACGTTATTAAATTGTAATAAAATTATTGCTAAAAGAGAGAGAGGAGATCAAATGGATATGATAGTGGGAAATAAGAGTATAGGGAGTAATTACCTATACACTCCCATATGTATACTTATAAATGAAAGGAAAAATAATGTATGCACATTTGAGTGTATGTGTGTGTGTGTGAATAGTATAATTGATTAGTAGTTTATTATGTGACATTTAATAAAAGGCAATTAAAACTCATGTCACAATGTTCATACAACAAATTTTTTTAATTGTTTTTCAACAATTTATACACACACACACACTCATAAAAATACATACGAGTACACATACAGTTCAGGAAAAAACTTTACATACAGCAGAGGATTTTAAAAATAGTGAAGCAATTAGAAAAAAATTGTATACGCATACTTAGGAAATTTTTGGTAAAATTTACATGAAAACCAAATAAAATATGAAAATATTAGAAGATTTGATATTATTAGCGATAAACATAGAATATATCGAGAAAAAACCTACGAAAGTGCTTCCTTCCAGATGCCTTTGATTTTCATACCTCTACTCCAGTTGTTCACACCAGTGGGTGACAGGGCTACCTGAACTTAGTCCTCTCCAAGACACATAAGGTCGTAATATACGTCGAAGTCCACTGATCCACGCATAAAAGCACTACCTCGCCTACCTCATGTCTTCCATCGAAATGATATAATCGAACCAATATAACCGCTGGATATTAAAGCACATCTATGCCTTTGTGGATTTCATGCGCCTAACTCACCAAAATTATTGACTAATAGGCCATCGATCCCACATACAACTTTTCTCTCGAGTTTATAAAAGACAACTGCATCGTAGTCTAACCTCTTTTATAATCCCCTTGCCCTAGAAAAGCTTGAGAAGCATGAGCAACTTGTAGAGCTGTTTTGTTGCGTGAGAGGTCTCTTCTACTCAAGTGCATATTGAGACTATTATTGAACTTGTTGGCAAGAGTAATTCTTCGCTTGATGAGAGGAAGTATACTACATTTGTCAAAGATAACTAAAACAAGACATCAAATACAGAAGATGGAGGCTAGATAATGGTATGAAGAGCCGTGACTTTAGCTAGAGTAGGCAAGCTGAGGGGAATATGGAACTCTACTATTATAGACACATATTAGAATTAAATGCGAAGCCATTGGTTGACAACTGGTGCTTGGTATTGGCGCAATTTTTTAGTGAGACAATGTTCTTGTATGAAGCCGACATTGTTCGAGTATACTAGACGTTCAAACAGTTTAATACACCTCCACAGTCTCCAAATCATAACTCAGACAAGTAAACTTTGGGATGTTTTGGAAGAATTGCTGCGAAAGCATGAATCTTATGAAAAAGTGCATTAGAACTGAGAAGGATTAAAACCTTCATTTGACGTTCATTCCAACGCTGGAGTAAAACATAAATGTGGACTTAATTCTCCTCATCGCACTGAAGTATTGTCAAGCCAAGTTTGTACAAAAAGAACAACTACAAGAAGAAGATGTTGACTTTCATGCTTTTGTAATGAATGAATGGCGAAGCTACGCATTCGCATTCAAGAACTTTCAATAGACTGTTTACGCTGCCATATAAAAGGCAAGGCAAAGCAGGCAACTGAGTTTGTAAAAGTTCAGTCAGTTTTGAGTGAAGACGCGGTTTGAAGATCTCCGTTACAAATATCTGTCGAACAATTGTCTAGTAATTGTTACTGTTTACGCAAAGGGTGTAAACAGAGGAATAACAAACAAAGCAATTGTTGTTGTTTACATAAAGTTGTGAACAGTGGCACACAGAATTGTGTGAACAATAAAGAATTTTAATAAATACCTCATATTTTAAACGTTTTTAAAAGGGAAAAACGTAACAGTATTTTTTATTCCACCTCCTTATTGATTTAATATTTTGCTTTATAAACATATGTATTCATGCCCTTATAAATGTCGAACAAGTTATTTTAAATCTCTTTAGAGAACTTAAAACAAAATCAAAATAAGTGGGCGTATGTAACGTTTTTGCCTTGACTGTATATAGTATACACTTACATATGCAAATGTACAGTCACAGAAAATAGTATACAGACATCGTTTTATGCAGACATTTGTTCGGCTAATTTTTTGTCTTCAAACATTCTTAATTGTGTCTGCTTTAAAAAACGATGTAATACCTTTTTGAATTTGAAAAAATTTATGTCGACTTTTTTCTTTGACTGTATATATCTGTTCAAGGTAAATTAAAGAGAAAGTAGATGCACAGGAAAACACATTATAGACATTGTAATTTAACTGATATTTTAAATTTGTTATAATCTATGTAATATAAACAATAACAACAATACACATACACTGACTGTATACGAGTTCTAAAATAATTTAAAATTTCAATTACAAGCAAAAATAACCCCCGACTATACAACTTCATTTACTCTTCATGCAGAGACCAAATAAATTTTAAAACAATATCGGGAAGGGTATATAAAATTCGTTTTAAATTAATACATGAGTGTATATCCTACACAGTTTTACGCTCTAAATGTAAATGTGAATATGTATGTGTGTGTATATTTGTAAAATATAATTAAAGGACAATTACGCTTTTATAACTTATCAGCTATTTTATATCTAAACTCTCTCAATCATTCTTTCTCCCGCTTCCTCACAAGGTCCCTTTGTGTATTTTATAAATACATTCGTGTCCATACCCTGCGCCGCCGCCTTGAATGCAAAGAATAGTGAGTGAGTGAGTGAGTGTATATGGTTGGTTATAATATTAATTTTATAATAAAATGTGTCTCATAAATTAAAGTGTGATTTTGTCATTCGTTTGCTAACGATTTACAAGCAAACAATCAACCGCCAGGCACCACCAGCTGTGAAAATTATAGACAACAAATATGCCTTTTTTTCATCTACATCTACATCTACATCCATACAATTCGCATTCACAGGTATTGAGCAGACAGAGCAGACAGAAAATATCCTTTTTTGCTAGGTCTTGTATAAAAGAAGGGAAGAAATGCTTGAAAACAGAACCCCTAAAACGCTTTGATTTGCCTCGTGTGCAAATATTTTACAAATGGAGGCTGGTTTTTTAGTAGATTATATAAAGTCTACCTAGAAAATTAATTCATTTTAAATATGTTTTACTAAAAATAATACAATTTTAATAAAATACTTCCAATAACTTATGAAATATTGCTTCTTCAGTGTCTACCTATTCATATAAACAATTTTGTATTCAACGCTTGCGAGTTTTAAGGTTTGTATCTTTGCTAAACATTGTAAATGCGCCATCTAGTATTGAATAGAGGAATTGTTTACTTATAGTATCACTACCTGATGTAAGGGAATACTGCATTATAACAGAAATAAAACTGTTATATTGCGAAAACGAATTTAAATTATTTGTACTGCTTCTCCTGTTATTTTAAAAAGTTTAGTTTTGTGTTTATAAAAGAAATTTCTTTGTTAAATTATCTGTTATTGTCTTAGCCATGAGACCTTACGATCTATTGCACTTCCCTCTAACATTATAGGGTATCCCTATAATATCTCCTTCAAGCCTACTGCCCTGTCATATTTCAGCATGCTGGTCAGAGTCAACGATGACAATTTCCTGCCTAGCACGTGATGTGCACCAAGGTGTTTCTTTTTGCGATGCATTAGTGCTCCACAGGTTCCAAGAATTTGTTCCGATGATGGTGAATCACAGAATGTTGTGTTCGAGACAACCCCACTCTGAATAAATGTACGCTGAGTCTCCATTGCGCTGGGAAAAGATTGTTTACGAATCTCAAGTCAATCCTAGATAGTCTGAAGCGTGACCCAGATCTTCCCAACAACACTTTGAGTTGCCTCAAATCTATTTGGATTGAGAAGAGTCTTTGCCTCTCTTTATCTTCTCTTTCATAGGGTATTCTTTTTCATACATCCACTCCTACTTCACAAAAGGGGTTTGGCGCCGTGGAAGGTCCTCTTCTTGCAAGAAAAATTAAAGAGTGAAGATCACTAACAGAATTGAAGAAAATAGAACCTCGTTGTACCCATAAATTTAGAACGCTTGGATGGGAACCCATCTGTTACAAATCTTATGGAACAATTCTGGAGAAAGTTCGATATAAAACGACAGAAATGATTACCACCATCAGAAGCAATAGAAATCAAAAGTCATACAATACGCTATAAACTTTCATGGTGGAGATATTGCAATACAAATTCTAACGGTAAAAATTCATCGTAGGTTTTCTTTACGATCAACTCTCAGGGGATGGTCCCTGTTCATTAAGTGTATTGTGTTGGAACTAGGGAAATAGGTTATGGGAAGGAGGAGAGAGGGAGAGGAAAGTAGTGTCTGCGAATATTATATTTGAATTTGAATTATATTATAAGTGACAGAAAAGATCTCCGCATGGGGCCAGTTCCACATACTGTCCAGTTAAAAAACGAATTCTATGTGTAATGCAGTGTGCGATCCACAAATTGGAAACAAACGGATGTGCTACGGGAGAAAGACGTAAGATTTTATGAATTTCAGGAACAAGTTCCACTTTACCTCTTTCTAGAGCAAAATCCATTGTAGTAGCAATAGAACAGTGAAAAACAAGCTACATTGCGACGATACTCCAATGAATCAACAGAGTTAGCTAACCTACCGTCATCATATGAACACATTCGTCCTCTCCTAAGTGCAAAGCAGGCGAGCGAGTCTGTGAAGTTCAGTAAGCCTTGTGTGAAGACGCGTTGTGTTTGAAGAGAGTAATCATGGTTTGAAGATATCCGTTACAAAGATCTGTAGAACAATTGTCTAGTAATTGTTATTGTTTATGCAAAGGATGTAAACAGAGGAATAACAAACAAAACAATTGTTGTTGTATACATAAAGTTGTGAACAGTGACACACAGAATTGTGCGAATAATAAAGAATTTTAATTAAAACAAGAATTTTAATTAAACACAAATTTATTTTTATTTCATTTGCAATCTACGAGCTCATATTTTAAACGTTTTTAAAAGGTAAAAACGCGAAGTATTTCGAGACAATTTAGCGCTAGGTTCGCCACTTCAAAAATGTTCTGTTTCCAGCTTACAGCACATTGAGTTTTCATGCCTAGAACATTAAAATCTTCTGACTGCCCTAAGCTTTACACTACCCATAGCTACAGATGCTGTAGCTATTTAAATCGAACTATTCACACGGCCCTATGCATTGCTATTGTTCTGTGCGGTGTGTCTAAAAAAATGTGAAAAAATATTCCATTTTAAATACGAAGAAAAAGCTGGAAAATTTCCATGCATGTTTCCATATACACGCTGATGAAACTAATCTGTGTTGAACAAAACTGTTGTAAAGAACAGTTGGACAGAACTGTTAAAGAGAACTGCCAGAACAGAACTGTTGTACAGAACTTTTGAACAGAACTATTGAACAGAACATGTGATCGCCGCCATCCAAACGAAACTGGAGAACTTTCTAAAACAAATATTAAGAAGCACCTCAGCACCTCCACTAAGTTTTTAAAAACCGAACACTGTATGTGTGTATGTGTGTATGCGTAGGTACATGTGTATGTTGATGACCTTATACGGTAGGAGACCATAGGAAAGTGTATCTATCTATCTTCTCTTGCTCCTCCACAAATATTCGAATAATTTTTGTATTTTTAGAAATTTTGTTTCTCATGAGCAGTGTCTGTGTGTGTGTGTTTGTGTGCAGCACACATAAGAGTAAATTTTTTGAGCAGCAACTATTTGATCCTAACACTATCACTACTTTCTGTGGAGCAACTGACTGATTTTGGCTACCAAAGATGTTTCATTCAATTATTTTTTCGATTTCTTTTTGTAAAAAAGATAATTCGTAACTATTTTTTTTTTATTATTATTGACTTAGTTTTTGTTTTTGTTTTTCGTTTTACTATACAAAATAAAATTAAATGATTGATTTTTTTTTTAGATTTTGTTTTTTTTTTTGTTGTTGTTTCATTAGATTTATAGAGAAAAAAAAAGAAAAAAATTACATAAGAAAACATTAGATTATTTTACATTGTGGCAATATAAACCCCTTAAAAAATTAATAAATATTTATTATTATTATTATTGTTTATCGTACGTATTATGCATATGCACTAAAAGAGACACGAAATTGTTTTGTTAAGACATTAAGTGTAACATTTAGAAGACAAGACATATATAGCAGACATCTAAGGTGACATCGATGGCAAGCATTGTTGTAGGGGATTTAGTGTATGAAATTCAGTCGTACAAAATTAAAATAATCTGGAACCAAATACAATATAAAACGTGTGGGCGGGCATCTTACAGTGAGCATGGTATTGTTTGCTCGACAGCTGTTGTAGCACGTTGCTGCATACCGCTTGAATGTATGAAACAACAAACAAAGCATGTATGAAACAACAAGTAAACAGCTGTAATGAATGTTGCCGCAGCAAGTGTAGTTGTAGTTGCAGAAGCAGCAGCAGCAGTGAGATGAGTTGGAAGTTTGTTTGTGGGAGTAATGTAATGGTTTGATGGTAATAGGGGGTGGTGGGGGGGGGTTGGTTGTTGGGGATGGCATAACTGCTTAGAAGCACTTGCGGTGGACAATGCCGGGACCAGATTCGTCGTATTCTTCCTTGGAGATCCACATCTGTTGGAAGGTGGAGAGGGAGGCCAAGATGGAACCACCGATCCAGACGGAGTATTTGCGTTCTGGGGGAGCGATGATCTTGATCTTGATGGTAGAGGGAGCCAAGGCGGTGATTTCCTTTTGCATACGATCGGCAATACCGGGGTACATGGTGGTACCACCAGACATGACAATGTTGGCGTACAAGTCCTTACGGATATCTACGTCGCACTTCATGATGGAGTTGTAGACGGTTTCGTGGATGCCGCAGGATTCCATGCCCAAGAATGAGGGTTGGAAGAGGGATTCTGGGCAACGGAAACGTTCGTTACCGATGGTGATAACTTGACCGTCGGGAAGTTCATAGGATTTCTCCAAGGAGGTGGAGGCGGCAGCGGTGGCCATTTCTTGTTCAAAGTCCAAAGCGACATAGCACAATTTCTCCTTGATGTCACGAACGATTTCACGTTCAGCGGTGGTGGTGAATGAGTAACCGCGTTCAGTCAAGATCTTCATCAAGTAGTCGGTCAAATCGCGACCAGCCAAATCCAAACGGAGGATGGCATGGGGCAAGGCATAACCTTCATAGATGGGAACGGTGTGGGAAACACCATCACCAGAATCCAAAACGATACCGGTGGTACGACCAGAAGCGTACAAGGAGAGTACGGCTTGGATGGCAACATACATAGCGGGGGAGTTGAAGGTTTCAAACATGATTTGGGTCATCTTCTCACGGTTAGCCTTGGGGTTCAAGGGAGCTTCAGTCAACAAGACGGGGTGCTCTTCGGGGGCGACACGCAATTCATTGTAGAAAGTGTGATGCCAGATCTTTTCCATATCATCCCAGTTGGTAATGATACCGTGTTCAATGGGGTACTTGAGGGTCAAGATACCTCTCTTGGATTGGGCTTCATCACCGACATAGGAGTCCTTTTGGCCCATACCAACCATAACACCTTGATGGCGGGGACGACCTACAATTGAGGGGAAGACGGCACGGGGAGCATCGTCACCGGCGAAACCGGCCTTGCACATACCGGAGCCTAAAAATTAAAGAGACATACACGTCACGTTAATAAAAACTGTTTCCGTTTTGGGGAAATGTAACATTTTGCGTGAGACAAATGAATGATGAAAATCACTTCCAGTATATCGATATTCAATGGATTACGAAATATTTTAGCGTCAGAAAGAACGAAAGTGAGAGTGGCATTACGCGATGATTATGTAAGAAATTTTCCAAAAATTTCAAATCCATAAAATGAATTTGAAATGTATTCAAATTTGTGAATTTTTTATCGAGAAAATCTCACGATAAAATTAATTAATTTTCTTTTTTCTTTAATTAAACGAGCAATTAATCGATAATTTCCATTCTCAATTGCACTTTTTTTGAGATCCTGTTTAAAGGACTCTATTTCTTTTGGTTTTCTAATGACACTTTTTCTTTTTTTCTTTGCCAAATTCTAAATGATTTTATAACACTTTTAATCCATTGAATAGTGATTGCCAGGAAGCGATGAAGATGATTTGAATTATGTGAATATTATCCAATGTAATCCAGTTTAATGGTATTGAATTGTATCCATGATTGTATGTGAAACGCACCATTATCAACGACCAAAGCAGCAACCTCATCGTCACACATTTTGTTTGTTTTGTTTTTTAGTTATTAACTAAGAAGGAGAAGAATAGAGTAAAAATACGGTGTGTACGCTTTGGAACACAACTGACTGACTAAAGTATCGGGGCAACGGATACCGGATTTTATACCGCGAAAAAATAATAAAACAAATCACGGAAATTGAGTAAAAAAATATTTCAAAACAAATACAAGCAACCAAAAGAAACAGCAACAACAACAATCGATAAAAATAAAAATCCCCCTTTAAACGATGAAAAATCAAATGAAAAACACACAGATTATGTGTGTGTGTAGGTAGGTAGATCAGTCAGTTTCTTTGTATGAGTGTATTGGTTCAGTTGCGGTGTTTAGAAAATATTTTTTCCCACCTTCACATTCGTCGTGTATGAAGAACGTGCATGTATTTCTTTGGGTGTGCCAGTGAGTGAAAAAGAAAATGTTTTTGTATGTGTGTGACTGTGGTAGTTTGTGAAGAATCCAAAAATTCCGTTAAACACATACACAACTAAAGCAAACGAACGACGAGGCACCCTCATCTAACATGTATCGTGTACACGCCAACAACCAAACGTTAAGAGATCGTTAAACTAAAAATAGCCGAAAAATATTTGTTCTTAACATGCTACGGCAGAAAGCAGCAGAAGAGCAAGGGTACCTTAAAGCATAATTTTGTGGAGGATGTACAGAGAGAGCGAGAGAGAGAACGAAAGCAAGCGTATGGAAATTATATTTTTAAACAAAAATGAGCAAGAAATTCAGAAAAAGTGAGGCAGAGAGAGCAAGTGGGCGAGTAGGCGAGTAGGCAAGGGATATAGTGTTTGTGTGGCGGCGATCGTGAAAATATTTGTCCGCAAAAAGTACCGTATATGGCAACGTTGCATTTTTGGGCGTGAGAATTTTGGATTTTTTTCTGTTTTCTTTTTTTTCTCGCTCTCTACTACCAGTAAGAATGTACATGTATTTTCATGTTTAAGTAATTGGGTCGCTCTAAATTCTCCCCAAAAAAAACGAAATAGAAAATATTTTTTCGATTTTTTTTTTTGCTTCCAACATTTCAAAACAGTTCGGTATTCTATTTTTATTATTTCGTAATTTGTAGCCGCCGATAAATTTGTTTTTTGCCTGCTAAACATTGCGCCATCGTGCACGTCATTATCACATACATACATATACATACATTCGATATATTTTTTCTTCTTTTTTTTTGCCTACATTATCGTGGGATTTCGCCACCATTACCTCTACCTTTGATCAGAATATCTATTGAATACATAGATATATGAATTAAATACTGCTGCTGATAGTGTATGTTTGTTTGTTTGTTTCTATTTTTGGTCATAAAGTGCGTCGCTTAGCAAAATCAATTTGAAATATTTGCCTCCTGCCCTGTTTGAACTTTTTCCAACATTTGTACAGAAGAAGCCCTTGTAACAAAAAAAAAAAAACAAATGCAAACAAAAGGTATTCTTTTCAATATCATCTCCGTTACACATCTCATCTCATCTCTAAAAAGAGACGTGAAATGTTACTTGATTGTCCCTATTTCCCTATTGGTGGGGTCGTTCTTTTCTATTCATTAGAGTTTGTGTGTGTGTGTGTTTGTGTATTTATTTATATTTTTTAATGAAGTGCTATTAATGGCCTGTTTTCTTCTTGTTCTTCTTCTATTTCAATTTGAAATATTTTACAAGCAACACTTAAACTTACAAATACCCACACACACACACACGTACATAAATGTAAACGTTGAAATAAATTTCTTTGCAGGGTACCAAGCATTCTTTTAATTGGAAAATCTTGGAATATCATGTGTATAGAGGACGAAGTTCCCGAAAAAAAACTGTTTAGAGTATGAAACAGATAAGAATTACAACAACAACAACAATATTAGAAAAAAAAATTAATAAAAGTGGAATTCTTTTTAAGAAAAAAAATTGGTTCACTGACACACAATTAATGTTTAGAGATGCATGAGCATAAACAATTACAAGAAATTGTAGGAAAAAAAGTATTCAAATCGAATGAAATTTGTTTTGACAAATGCATACTAGATTTGATAAGTTATGTTGAGAACTGTTTACAATCAAATCAATTCAAATTAAGGGTTTTTGTTAAAGGCAATTTACAATATGAAATCGCCGTAGTCTAGTAGGGTGTGTTGACTTATCAGACATGAGTACAAGGTTTAAACCCCAGGTCAAACCTCCAGCAAACAAAATTTGATCAAAATATTTTTTCGGTTATTTCTGGCAAAGTACTCTTCGAGTAAAATCTCCAAGAATCTGTCGTTTGGAAAAACTATAGAAACTGTGATGTGAGAAACTACGTCATAATTCTGACTGAAGGGTTGTAATGACCAATTATGCATGTAAAAATGTATGTTATACATATAGGACAAGCTGTAAAAGCTATTTAATATTGTAATCAAATCTTAAAAATTAAAAAAAAATGTTTTCGTGATTAAAGTGTTGGATTTAAGGCCGTACAACATTTTTCATCAATGCTTTCTAATTTTAAAAATTAAAGCCTTCAATCCCCTCACAAAATAATGCATTCAGAAAGCCTTCTTACTGACCTAAACCCGAGAAAATATGGTACTAAAGACGAAAGTGTAGTACTCAATGAGCAATGTATAGTAGGTAGGTAGGTAGGTAGGTTGAAGTGGCAGCTTTAACTGCTAAAGCTCACTTGAGCATACATAGAGGCCCGTTGTGACGCAGTCCCTGTAGTAACTGAATTCGCCCAAACTAACTGAGAGCATATTAAACGCACCTATATTATTGATATCAATGGATGATAACTCCGGTAAGCTGGCAAAAAAATGGAGCGCCAAATAAACTAAACATTGACAAAGAAAAAAGAAAGTGGATAACAGTTTCCTCCTCTTCAGTAGACCCACAACCACGACAGAAATCGTTAGATGAGCTATAAAGCAGTGACCTCTAGGCATGGCCACTATGATCGAGATGATATTGCGATGAAGTTTAGGTAGTTGGTTGGCACTGCTTCTATCCATTATAGGCCAAGTGAGTCTAGTCCAGAATAGGTTGGCGTCCTGGAAGAATTTTCGCCAATTTAACCAAAATTTAACTATGGTCAAAATTCCTAAAAGCTACAATCAAGGCAATAAAAAACGACAAATGCCGCCAATCCTAGGATTTGCTACACAGTAAATCAATCATCTGTTTATCATATTCCTTAGGCTTGCTCCACTCCACTTGCGAGGAATTTTTATTTATTTTAGCATTTTCATTTCCATTTATGTTGTTGTTCTTCTGCTTCTACTTCTCTTTGTAATTAATTATTGAAAATGTTTGTTTATTATTTCGTATGAAACATAGAATGTAGAACCTATTAACTTAATTTCTTAATAGAAATTCTTGTTTACAATTTGACCTGATCTAAATTTTCATTTCAAATTACAAGTATTTTCAATAAAAAAAAATAGAAAGAAGAAAAAAAGATAGAAAATCTAAAAATAAATTCTACAATAAGGCAGGCAGCACCCCCTTAAATAAATTTGGAGACCAAAAATAAACAAGAAAATGAAAACATATTCCGTATGATTTTACACATATACATAAATATACATATATGTATGTATGTATGTACATATGTATATAGCATCCACACATCGTTATATTTAAGATATTTTGTATAAACTAATATCGTTGAGTGTAGTAAATATTACAAATTTCTCACGTACATTATTACAAGATGTTAATTTGTATGTTGAAAATCGAAAATAAATTCAAAGCAATCAACAATACATACATATGTATATGTTTACATACATACATACATAAATGTGTATATGGATTAATATTAAACTAACACTGTGTTTTTGTTGAGTGTATTGAGTTTGTGACCCAAAATTTTTAAAAATGGAATAAAAATCTTCTCTCCATCTGAAATGCGTTGACAAAAATATATTTCTTAAGATTCCACATACAATTTGGATATATATACATATGTATGTATAAATATATACATATATACATATATTTATAGTATATAAATATGTGCAATACAAATAGTTTAATTACAGAACCAGCGAAAAATAAATATTGCACTACAGCTTATGTATAATGGTGTTACAACTACCAGGTGACCTTGCAAAGCAAACACAACAAATTTGTCAACAATTTTCATAATTTCTCTATATAATCCCCTTGTAGAGCGATAAGCTTTTTAAAACGATGGTCTACCGATAGTTTAATAACTCATCGTAGAATTTCTTTGGTTGTGTGGGATTTCATGGGTTTTGTGACAATCTACATATGTTGCAATCCTAACTAAAGGACTGTAATGAGCAATTAAGTAAGTAATGAGCCATTAGCAAGGAGAAATACGAACAGAGGAAACATATCCTTTGTGTCTTGTGGTGGATCTATTGGGTCGTATGAATTTTTTCTCAACCTTAAACTCAAGAGAACTATTTATGAAAGGTTCAAAAGAGAGGTTAATCTGAAGTGACTTAAAAGTTGTGCTAACACAAGTGTACTGCAATTAAAGATACATTATTTTAAGAAGATTACATTCCTCTTTCATTTCCTGCAATAGGCATGGTAAAGTACTTGTCAAGCATATACCATTTTATGTTAAACGGATTCGCAATTTAAATAAATAAACATTGGAAATAGACTTGACTTAATATCGGGGTCCGTTAAAGGTGCCTTGCTAGCCTAATAGACACAGCAAATTCTGTCTTTGAGGGGTTATAGAATGTATTGTATTGATCAATAACGTTGGTAAGACTGTACTTAAGCAAGATCACTTAGAAATATTTCCATTACCCCCGCGACGCTTACAGTCCTTTTTTATTATAACATATTTTGTCTTGCGCTTTGTAACTAATAATGCATTAGCAACATGTTCAACGTAATGCTAAAGGTAGAATTAGGCGTTAGCCCCGATTAGCCAAACGTCTACGGAACGTACGTTCGTTTTTAGACTACGAAAAGCATTGCAAACGCTTGCCGAAAAGTAATGTAATTTCAATAAGCATTTGCATTGCTCTTCATATGCCAAAAACGAACGTACATATGTTATATTACGTTCCATCGACCTTTGACTAAGTGGAGCTTTAACGTTTTGTTACGTTACGAATTAGGCGTTTTTGGCTTGTATGTGAGTAACATGAATAAATCGTTAAATTTAAATGGTCAAAAATAGTAATTAAAACCTTTAATAAATACTAATTAGAATACTTTCTTGGCTATTAGTTTACTATTCATTGGTTTTACATGCTTTTCCCTCTCATTATTGGTATTCTAATAAAATTTGATTTTCTTTTTTTGTATTTATTTAGTGACAACCATTGATATGGAATTAATTTCAGAAATTATTCACTTTGCCTAAGTAAGTTAATTTTAAAGTATTTTCAAGGGGGAACAAAGAAAAATCTCACACACTTCTTTCCCTTGTTTTTGGCCCACCACGGCGTTATCATCCTTTGTAGGCAGTAGTAGATGAGTACGACCGACATCATCGTCAACATCATCATTTTAATCGCTTTCAACCCTCAACATTAATCATGATTGACTGCACTCCAGTTCACAACACAAACACGACATCAGTACACCCTCTCTCTTTGAAAGCAATATTGGGGTTTTTGGTTGAGTTTTTTTTGTTTTTCTTTTTTGATGTCGTTGTTGTAGTAAAATCAACCAAAATAAACGTTTTTATTACAAATTTTGTATTTTGCAAAAACAGAAAAAAACAAACGACAACAATCGAGGAGAGTGCAAAAAGAAATCCAAAATAGGAAAAGTATGCGTTTGGTTGCGTTATTACATACCCGTCATGCATTCTATCATTCAGTGAGCCAGTCATTCATTCACTCACATTCATTTTATTTGATTTTATTTTCTTGTCAAAACGGTTGGGAACAAATAGCCGGGAGTTATTTATTTTATGGTCTAAAAGAAAAATCGTTTGTATATGTGAGCAGCGAATGGTTTTTTTTTTTTGGTTTTGGTGACTATTTTGGGGTCTATTTATTGTAACAATGCTGTGTGTTTAGATTGGAAAAAGGCGTGTGAATTGCATACAAAAATTCTCGAAATTCAATTAAATTCTCTTCATATTTATACACATTCACACACAAGTCAACACTTAGCATTGAGTACAGGCCTTTCAAAGAAATAAATCTTCAATGTAAAGCCTTACTTTATCATACTCTTAGGATCACATCTCCTTACATTAGGCCTCATTTTATGTTTTTAAAACAGAATGTAATTAATTGTAAAATTTATTACTCATTTGATGATTGCATACCTTGAAATATCTGCTGCTTGCTGCTCTTAAGCAGATGATAATGTGAATATCATTTAATGAAATGAGTTAAATAGCCATTGTAGATAGACATTTGGTATTTTTGTTTGCTAAAAGGGTTTCCTAAATGGAAATTGTATAAAATTTATACACATACGCAAACACACACATTCATATTAAAACCAATTAATCTGGGCAATTATCACAAACAGGATTTAAAATAAATCGAAGACAAATTATGCGTTTTAAAATTGAATAGGGGACCTTAGTCCTATACAGACGCACACCAAATGATTGAAGACAATAATGTGGTCAATTGCTTGACAATGATTACTATTGACCACACGAGCATTTGTTCTTTAAGCAGATGCAATTCTTTAGTTATTGGCAAAATAAAAGGACAAATCTCATATAAAACCGGTTAATTTATTAGAAAAAAAATTAAAAATTAAACTGAAATTTATTAAAAGCCCATGAGGCATGATCGTGGCATGATTGTAGCATGATGATCAGAACATCAATCTCAAGCTAAGTGCTGGCTAATAGACTCAAGGAAGTCTTATTGTGGATCGAAAAACTTTCTAAAAAAATGCTGCATATATAAATACAACAGGATTACGACCTAGTTTCTCACACCACTTATGTTGTGTGTGCTAATTTTATACACGACTGGCGGGGCCAACAGTTTAAAGTAGACTCCGAAAGGCAGATTTTTTTTTTTATTTAATTTTAATCGATAACAACAATTTTCTATAGAAAATGTTTCGATAACAACAATTTTCTATAGAAAATATTTCGATAACAACAATTTTCTATAGAAAATATTTCGATAACAACAATTTTCTAAAGAAAATGTTTCGATAACAACAATTTTCCATAGAAAATTATTCGATAACAACAATTTTCTATAGAAAATATTTCGATAACAACAATTTTCTATAGAAAATATTTCGATAACAACAATTTCCTATAGAAAATATTTCGATAACAACAATTTTCTATAGAAAATTATTCGATAACAACAATTTTCTATATAAAATATTTTGATAGCAACAATCTTCTATAGAAAATATTTCGATAACAACAATTTTCTATAGAAAATGTTTCGATAACAACAATTTTTTTATGGAAAATGTTTCGATAACAACAATTTTTTTATAGAAAATGTTTCGATAACAACAATTTTCTATTGAAAATGGTTCGATAACTACAATTTTCTATGGAAAATGTTTCGATAACAACCATTTTCTATCGAAAATGTTTCGATAACAACAATTTTTTGTATAGAAAATGTTTCGATAACAACAAAATTCTATTGAAAATGTTTCGATAACAACAATTTTCTAAAAAAAAGCGTGGCGCTACGTCTAACAAGCTAACATACTACGGCGACAACATTAATAACCGATATTTAAGGAAAATTACAACTGAATTACGTTAAGACATCAGAATTTTAACAGCCCACCAATTCATAATTTTTCGTACTACATACCCGCAATACCATGCAACACAATAATGACAGCCAACCATACACATTTCATTCCACTTCCCCTGCAATTTATGAACCCAGTTAATTCGACCAAAATGGCAAGTTAATGAAAATTTAAATGAAGTCACCAGCCATTCACTCATTTCTCTTTATTTTCACCAGTTACTGTGTAAACATGGTAACACTCTGCATGAGCATATTAAAAATCTGCACTACAAGGCCAACAACTTTAAGGGTGAAGGGGAATTCATCACACAAATAAAGGATCAATTTCGTTAAACTCTAAAGCGTTGAAAATATTTTGAAACAGAATCACGGCATCTTAATGCAAGCAACCAACAGCAACAGTAAGAGCATACAAGGAGAGCGTTGAAAAGAGCAAATTGAATCAGAATGTTTATTTAAGGACGTGTGCTTCTTTTGCTTCTATTGTATGATGTCCTTTGATTAAATCCTTAAAACAAATATGAATAAAAATCCTTGTTTATAGGCTAAATGGGCTCTTTTGGATTTTTCTAAAATATTTTCTGTTATTGTGTTAATTTTATTAATTTTTCTACTTCTACTTCTCATTCATCATCATGTTTTTGATTTTATTCTGTTTTAATAAAGTTAAAGGTCTCAAAGCCAAAATGGCTGCACGTGTTGCAAGGATAACAACACAACAGTAAAGGCACATGAAATAAGCGAAAGAGTAAACAGAAGTGAAAAGGATTTTATTTTTGTTTTTATTTTTGGAATTTGTCTAACAAATCATGGTTTCGTGACATGTCGTGTGTATATGATTTGATTTTTATTAATTTCTTTTATTATTCTATTCGATTGCCATTAATTTTGGTTTATTTTAAGCAACAAGCCTTGTTGCCCGGGTGGCATATGTATGTTGCTAAACAATTTGATTATGTTTCACTTTTGAAACACGCAAATCTTTTTTTAAACGACAATAATTGAAAGTGAAATGTTTCTAAGGACCTTGGGGGAGTGTAAATTAAAATTTAATTGCTCTTTATTAATATATGTGAAGTTTAAAGGAATTTGAATGTGTTTTAATAGCATGGCACTGTATAGAGAAGCTGAGTCGACTATGTAGGGAAAATAAGGTTACCCATTACTGGATTCCAGGTAATGTGGAAATTCTCGGCAATACGCAAGCAAACAAGCTTGTGAGGAGTGGAAGCCTATGCCACTGATGGACTGAAGTGGCTGCAGATGTTTGCAAAGGTAAGCTAATGAAAGGCAAAGACTCTTCTCAAACAAAGTAGGTTTAAGGCAATCGACACTTATGTTCGCAAATTACAATAAGAGGATATCTAAGTCATATATCATATGACAGTCATACATTCATACAAAATTGGGCATTACAAACTTGCAGTCAGGACCTAGCTTCTCACACCACTTATGTTGGGTGTATTAATTTGATAAATGAGTGGCAGGATCTACGGTTTAAAGTCGACTCCGAACGACAGAGTTTTGAAAAACCTGTCATGGCAATTTAAATTTTAACACTCAGAGCTTTTGCCAGAAATCTACTGAGAGGAAGTCGCCGAGGATATACTTTTTTCATATTTCGTTTTGTTGCAGATGTCTGACCTGGGTTTTGAACGGCAGCCTTACGTCTAATAGGCCAACACACTACCTACTAGACTACGACGACTTCTGCAACTGTATAGAGAAATCGGCTACATAGGGGAAATAAGGTTACCCAACATGAAGCCGACAAGCTTGTGAAGAGGCGAACTTCTACGCCACTGGTGGAATAGAGTAGGAGCGGATGTTTGAAAGGTAAGATAAAGAAAGGCTAAGACTCTTCTCAAAGGCAATCGAAACTTTTGTTGAGAAACCTCAATGAGAACAAATCTAAGAAATAACTTGTAATTGGTAATCGATCGTTTGACAAGGCACAGTAGACTCAGGGTACATTTATTCGGAGGGGGTTGGCCCGAACCCATCATGTAGATGTTGTGAAGATGGATATTGCCATCGTATTACAGTATTATTCGAACCGTGACTATGGAAATTAATCATGGGAACACATTCTTGGAACTTTTAGGGCACTAATGCATCCCAGGAATTAATACCTGGCTGAACAACAAGTGCTAGGCAGGGAATTGTTGTCGTTGGCACCGAGATGCATTCTGAAATTTGTCAAAACAATAAGCTTGCAGGAGGAGGCGTCATTAAGTGGCTAACCTATTAAGTTGCAGAGGAGCACAGGAGATTATATGGTTGCAATAATAAGGCACCCCTTCACGACTGCGGTTTAAGGCTATGTTATTACTAAATAGGGAATCAAAACTATTGAAATTCGCTGTAAAATGGACAATCGATCTAAAATTTTGCCAAATTTGTTGTGCTTTGTTTCGGAGGTCAACTAATTTTATTGATGCTCTCGAATATTTCCCTGAGAAATGGGAATCGAAATGGAAAAAAATATGTGTATATTTGCTGTGTATATACATATGTATCCATGAAATATGATTTAAACACTATTTGTTGTTTTGCTTTTAGCCAACTCTGTTGACCTTCATGGTCTATTTATTTATAAAAAACGAAAGAAAGAAATATGAAACACCATAAGATTATGATGAGACAAATAATTTCATTTTTATCTGCTATTAATTCACGTGCTGTACATACATATGGAGCCCACTGTAATTCAGTTCAATATTTTAAATTATATTTACATACATACATATATACATATACGTATATATATATGGTGCCTATGTACATAGATCATAGGTTTGATAAAATCTAACAATATTTGCAAGTCTGTTCTGAAGACGATCTGACTACATAGGTAATGGCTTTGGTAGCCTCTACTCTAACCGCATTATGGCTATAATGTTTCAAGCCAAGGCCTTATATTGTTGCCAGACAAATTTAAACAATTTCCAAAGCAATTTGTTTATCTCAACATAATGTTTTTGCAGTAAATTAAACATAAATTGCGTTTTTTCTTTCGATTTTTTAGAAAAATTTTTTGCAAAAAGATTTCTTCTTCTCTTCTCTCCTGTGTACACATTGAAATATAAAAAAAAAATATATATTTATTTTTACTTTCATTCCATTCGATACACATTGAACTCTGTGTGTATGTAAAAAAAAATAACAAAAACAACACTTTTTAACTTATCATTTATACGCTTCACAATCGCTCTGAAAGATTTTCTAATAGCAAGTGTTGGCCGCTCGTTTATGGTGGTAACAGATACCGAAAAAAACGTATTTTTTCTATACGAAAAATATTTATTAAATAAAGAATATAAGCACTAAGGAATGAGGAAAAAGAGAAAATAAAAATAAAAAAAAAATATTTCGAAAAAATTTTCTTTCTCCACAACATTCGAAAAAACTAATACAAGAAAAACACACGAACATTTAAAATTTTGAAGAAAATCATTCGGATTTTGTATATGATATTAATACACCATACACGTGTGTATGTATAAATGTGTACAAATTGATATTTGTATACATATACGCATATATGTACATATGTATGAATGGAAGTGTGTGGGTGTCAGTGTGTTGTGTAGAGAAAAACCAAAAAAATTTTCTTTTAAAAATCTGAAAAAAAAAGAATGAAAAACAAATGTATGTATGTACAGTTAAGTTATGGAACGATTATGAAATGGCATAGGAATGGCAAGAGATGACCACAATTGCCATAAGCATTCGTTTAGTGTTGAGCTGAACAGCAGTTTTGGAAGAATGTGTTCTGTGTGGACATAATTTTTAAGCAAAAAATCATAGAAAGTGTTGTTATTGTTAACATCCAACCAAAATTCAAGACATGGCCTCCAGTTATACAATGTATTGTACTGCAATTGGAAGAACTCGATTGTGGGCCATTAACTTTGATTCTGTCTACGTTGTATGGGAAGCGAAGAATGTCTGCAGCAAGAGCATTTGCCATATGCATATCGCTTTTCAAGAAAAATATGTCTTTGTAAGGAATACTGCAAACCATTGGCTGATCCAACCAAAATTCAAGACATGGCCTCCAGTTATACAGTGTATTGTACTGCAATTGGAAGAACTTGATTGTGGGCCATTAACTTTGGTTCTGTCTACGTTGTATGGGATGCGAAGAATGCTGGCAGCAAGAGCATTTGCTACATGCATATTGCTTTTCAAGAAAAATACGTCTTTGTAAGGAATACTGCGAGCCATTGACTAAAGTGGATCATAATCAGTTGAGTATTACGATAAAACATGAGATTTTCGGGAAAGAGTGCTTTTCACTTGAGCCCAGTCCATTATAAATGCTATAAATCAGTGAAAGCCGAAGTGATCCAATGAATCCGAAAACTGATCTAGTGAATTCATAGAGTTCGATAACAGATTCTAAATAATAAGCCCATTGGATTTCCTATCTACACGTTTTAAAGGCTCGAAAATACCTGAAACTTCGCAGCACCGATTTCGACATTTCTAAAACTTTTTGGATGGGGTATACTGTAAATAATAAGGCGATCGATGATCTGTAATATGTATCTTATGTACTCAAGTGCTTCTTTCTTCTATAATGTCAAGAGATTTTTACTCTTCAATATTTACACGCTGTGGTACACGCGTTTACACGTACGTTAAAAGCTATATTATGTTAGCATAGTACTCGCATTTAATCGTATACATATTTGTTCTAGGTGATCAGTAAAAATTATTTCACGCGTATTTTTTAAACAGACACCATGACCTTGTTTGCCAATGGAACTGCTTTCAAATTCTTTGAACACGATTCTCGCAAATCCAGTCCATTAAATTTTCTTTTGCCGCAACTGTAAAGTAATGTATCCTGTATCACTCATGGTTACAAAACAATGCAAATACTCGGATTTATTGCGGTAACAAATCGACAATCTCTGAAAATTTTTCTAAATTTCATTCTTTTTTGGTCTTTAATCACCTAATCAGCCAGTGCCCACAGTACACACATTGTGTAGACGGTGTGTCACTAGAGACAAAGTGCACAGGCATTAATTGCACTCAATTGGCTCCACTCGGACCTTCTATTGAAGCAGAGAACTAAGTTGGTAGCAGTAACTGTTGATTCAGCCGGGATATGGAAATTCATAAACATATTTTGGTCGAATAATTTTCGCTCTAAGAGATTAGACTTTCAAATTTCACGTAAAGACTTCTGGTTAGACAATCCGAAGCTTCGTGTTAATGCCCTTAAGGTTAATTCCGACAGCTCCAAAATATTTGAAAAAGCAGGCTGTAAAAAGTAGACCTTCGTATTGACTGCCAGTTCACTGCAGTGTAGTCCAGGCAAATCTTTGGACATATTGAAAGCAGCGTAATGATTGTTGGGTCTTCTCTGAAAGTCTGGTGACTGCGATTAAGCCCTTCACGAATACATAATATTCAAAGGTAACACTCCAATGGATTCTAGACCATCGGGTATATCGGGATATTCGGGATATCGTCGAACATAACATATAGGACAGTTTCCAATGTATTATAGGACATAAGTGTACCCATCACTTTTTTTAATTGGCTTTTACAATACTTTCAGATTTTATGGATTACGGCCAAGGTTTTCATTCTATACATGTTGCGTGTATTAATTTTATCCGACAGTTTAATACTGAGTGACAGATTTGCGAATCTTGTTCAATTTTGCCAAAAGGCTCCTGAGAGGGGGTCGTCAAAAGAAATATTTGTTTTATCGTATTTCGTCTTGTAAGACAGCGTTCTATCCTCTATGACAATCCTAATTGATTCTAAAGAAACAATTCCAATTATGTGGAACTCTAAGCGTGGATTATATAGGGGGTTTTCTATTCCATTTTGTACGTAACACAGTTTCGGGATATGTGATCCACCATCTCTAACAAAGAATGGGCGAAATTCAAGGACAAACTGGTTATGTTCGCAAGGAACTTTATGGCAGCCTGGCAGTCCGAGTGTATCAGCATGTTCGCATGGAACATTCTGCAATTGAACAGTCATTTAATTCCTATGACACCCCAATGCCTCAGTTAAATTTGGGTATTCCCCGACAGTTTTGTAAGGAAGGTAAACTTCTTTTACAGCATGAGAGCATGAGAGCATTTGCAGTATTTGTAGGCTCTACTAGAATGATATAAAGAAGAACAGTGGCTGTCTTCTTTACTGGATCGCACTTACTGCTGTTCTCATAGACAACTACACTACTGGAAGCAAGTATAACAACTGCAGAAGCTGTGGATCTTAGCAAGAGGAGAAAAATATCTTTCACTGTACAATGAAGGGACCTGTGATCTTTGATTGCACTCTTTTAAATGAATGTTTTCGCAAAGGCAAGATTTATTTTGAAACCGCTATGGGTTCCTATGGGGACTGTTTGATTTTGAGATTGGATATTAATGTGTTGGTATTATATTGGGACTAGTTTGTGGCCTAAAATGGATGTTAGCTAACCTAACCTAATAATAGTTCCGATATAAAATAATTTTTAACAAATTTAAACAGATATATACACGTTTCATCAATTTTAATAAATTAATTGAAAATTATTTTTATCATCATTTACAAGCTGTTAAGGCATTTAGAAATATTTTCTTAATTTTGTCTTAGAATTTTCTAAATTTTTTCTTTTTTAATTGTATATATAATATGTGAATAGATATGTATATAAATATATATGTATGTACATATGTATGTAGGCAGACTACTAAGTATTAAAATTAGAAATTCTTCTACGACTTCATTACCCGTTTATTGTTTGCTTCTTCAAAAATATTTGTCGTCATATGGTAGAGGGAAAAACGAAAACGAACCAAAAAAAAAAAGAATAGAAATTCAAGATCATTTTGGCGGCAGCTCTTGCCAATTTTTATTTTATTTTTTTTTTTTTGTTGTTTATTTTTTATTGTTTGGTGATCTGGTTTTATTGTGTTCCGTTTTCACTTTTACTTTTTTTTATTTGCTTTTATTTTTCTTACTTTTAATGCCACTTTGTTTTTATTTTTTTGCAATTCCCTAGTAAAACTGAGCAATTTAATGAATGGGATGTCAGTGTATGTACATATGTGTGTGTGAATAAAATGAATTACACACGTATGTATGTACAATGAAATTTTCGATGACGATCCGTTATATTGTGTTTGTGTTGAGAATTTAATTTTTGAAAAAAACAGAAAATTTTTTTGCCTCCCACCCTCTTTATTTAATGAGAAAATCGTTTTCCAAATATGGTAGTGCCGCACTAAAATAGTCAAGTGCCTCAGCTATTTCTATCTGAATGCGTGTGTGTATGAATGTGTTTGTGTGTTTTTAAAAATAAATGAAGTGATTCACAAGGAAAATGTTTTTCTAGACTCCCTCCACTTGTATTCAATTTTTTTTTGTTTTTGTTTTTGTTTTTGAATACCATAAATGTAAGTATGCATGAGAAAGAAGGTTCATTGCAAAAGAATTTCTTCTGTTTTGTATGACGTGGTAAAATATTTTCATTATAACGGACGGATGAATAAGATTTTTTCAAATCCACCATAAATTACACTTAAAAATTGTGTATCGGTGGTACATATTTATAAATAAATCATCACAAATATTGCAATTTATTTGTGCAAACCAAAAAATTGAATGGTATGACAAATATGTGTTTAATGTTAACGTGACCAAAAAGGTGTCATCTAATGGTACATTTTTTTTTTAATAAAATTCATCAAGAATCATATTACCAAGACACATTTCGACCTGCATAAAAAACAAATCAAGCCTTTTGGAGCATTAGAGAAATTGTGGAAATGCACTTACAATAGATTTACAATCTTAATTGGTTTTAAAGCCACGATCCCAATTAAGGGGAAGCCTAAGCCTGGATTATATAGAGGGCTATCCTGTCTATTTTTACGCAACACAGTTTAGTGGTATGTTATCCACCATTTCGAACAAAGGATAGGTGAGATTCATGAACAAACTGGCGATGTTCGCAAGAAACTTTATGGCAGCCTAGCTATCCGAGTGTATCAGCATATTCTCATGTAATATTCTGCAATGGAGCAGCAATAGAATGCTCATGAAGATAGATATGACTTTGGTCTGGAAAAGACTACAGTGATCCGAGAGTTAATATGAGTTTCTGATCTCAATTTGCAATCCAATTTCGAACCATTGATGTACATTTCCAAAGAACTTGAAAGAAAATCTGGCTTCGCATTCCAATAATCTTTATTTGGCATAAAAATTTGAAGACACCGTAGTCTAGTAGGTAGTGTGTTGGCTTATTAGGCGTAAGACCACAGTTCAAACTCCAGGCCAGACATCCCATAATGTAATACGAAAAATTATTTCTTCGGCGACTTCCTCTCAGCAGATTTCTGGCAAATACCATGAAAAGTTTCTCAAAAATCTGTCGTTCGGAGTCGACTTGAAATTGTAGATCCCGGCACTCATGTATAAAATTAACACACACGACATAAGTGGTGTGAGAAACTAGGGCGTAATCCGGACAAAAGGGTTGTAATGACCAGTTATGTATGTACGTATGTATGTATGTATGGGATAACATTTTAGATGGTACAGGGGACCATATAAGCAATCGATTGCGAGAATAGGCATGTGCCTACCTTACGGTGCTCAATTCGGTTCAAAAAAAGGTGAATGCTACTCCAGGAAACCAATTTAAGTCAACGTAAAGGTGTTGCCAGACTAAGTTTTTAACAGTTTAAGAAAAGGGCAGATAAGGAAGCAATGTTCATAAGCATAATTCATACGTTTTTTTTTCAAAATTTAGCACGAAATTCTTTTCCATATTCAGATCATGCGGTAGACGGCTATCAATAGCCTTCAAACACACACTATATGACACGGCTTGTTTGAGGTTTGACTGGTGTCGACTGATAAGTATGCCTATTGACAGGAGCTGTATTGTATTTAAAAAGTTTATATGGTTCAGGGAACCATATAATGAATAAATACTGAGAAATAACGGCCTATGGCGCTAGCATACCCATGAATCTACTTCACCGAGTTCAATGTATTTGTAGCATGAGTTGATTGCTGCTCCAGGAAGTAATTCGCAGCCTAATTCATAAGTTATCCGCTATCAATAGCCATCAAACACAAACTTGTTGGAAGTTTAACTAAAGTCGACTCCTAAGTATACCTATTGACAGGAGCTGTATTGTATTTAAAATGTTTATATGATACAGGGAACCATGAATCAATACTGATGTATAAGGGCCTATCACGCAAGCAAGCTCATTAAGCTGTTTCACCGAGTTCAATCTGATTGTATCAACAGTTGGTTGCTACTCCAGGAAGCTAATTTAATACAACGTAAAGGGATTTTTATTAGCCATCAAACAGAACCTTGTTTGAAGTTTGACTGAGGCATACTAATATGTATGCCCATTGACAAGAGCAGTGATGTATTTAAAAAGTTTAGATGATACACAGGGAACCATGAATCAATCAATACTGAAGAATCAGTACATGAATCAATACTGAGGCATATAACGCAAGTATGCCCATTAAGCTGCTTCATCCAGTTCAACCTGATTGTAGCAAGAGTTGATTGCTACTTCAGGAAGCCAATTTAGCGCCGGGCAAAAGGGTTTTTGTTAGCCTAAGAAAATTGCGAATAGGGAAGCAATTCGCAGACTAATTCACAAGTTTTTTTCAAAATTTTGTGCAAAATTCAGTTTCCAAATCAAATCTGGCGATATTATACTATCAAAACCCGAATTTTAACTGAAATCAACTGACAAAAATGCTTATTAACAGTAGTAGTATTGTATTCAATAAGTCATGAACTTTTTGACTCGCCCTCGTATACATAATATCGCACTAAGCATTAATGCCGTTGTAATACGTTATTTATTATAAGTCTTATGCTTACAAATTGAAATTTTGAATATTCTTGCAAAATAATTTGGCATTCAATTAAGGAAAAAAGATTCCTTTTTCACGCTTTCAGGACATCAAGTTTGAAAGAAGGGTTAAAAATTTATTGAAATAGAAATTTTCTCAAGACTTTTCAATAGAATTTCATTCGGTTTTTTTTCCTGTTTTTTGAACATGTCAGTTAGCATTTGGGAATTTCTGTAAAAGAAATCTTGGCTGACTGACTTGATTTCAACGGTCCAGACCACTTTAATGGGATTAAAAAAATAAAATAAAAAACAATACAAGCGATAAACAATAATAAACAAACACAATAAAATTTAAATAATGAATCGAGTAAAAAATGTGTGCTTTTTTTAATACAATTTAAAGTCAACTTTTTGTCTTCAAACACAAATCAATTCGATTATATTTCAGCAGAAAATATTCTGAATTGTTTATTATTTTGCTTGTAATTAAAAAAAAAAACAAACGTTTTCGGTTTTAAAACCTTTTAGAAATGAAGTTCAATATTTAAGCGAAATAAATGACAATAGACGTCTTAATTCACACGGCATATGGTCAATTAGGGCTTCTCAAAATGCTCGAGCATGTTTACAGCGAAACAATAAAATGCTGAAAAAAATTCGATAAAAATTTCACGCTAAAGAATCCTTCCATACGCATCATAATATGAACATTCCTACGTTGGTTTTCATGTGTGCAATTGGGTTACCATAGCTGGTCTGTCCTTTGTTCTTTGTTTTCACATCGATTTCGTATTGAAGCTTTCGAAGCAATAAATCTGTGTTTCCATTTGCATGTTTTGCATGAAAGACACCCTTTTTTTGCGGGCACAAACAACAGAATTTATTGGAAGGTGGTTCAGCATCAATGCAAGAGTTCGCCAAAACTCTTACAGTATGGAGTAAAATTAAAGCAATAAAATGTAAAAAGGTTGTAATGATATTTGGGTTGAATTTAAAAATAAGCGTGGTTTAAAAACTCCATTACAAAGATTTTCGATTACAAAGATTGTCTAGTAATTGTTATTGTTTACGCAACGGGTGTAAACAGAGGAATGACAAACAAAGCAATTGTTGTTGTTTACATCAAGTTGTGAGCAGTGGCACACAGAATTGTGCGACTAATAAAGAATTCTAATTAAAACTAAATACCGATTTATTTGTATTTTATTTGCAATCAACGAGCTCTTGTTTTAAACGTTTTTAAAATGTAAAAACGTAATAGTATTTTTAAAAAATACAGAGCTTTATGAGTTATCAACGGTATTTTAGTCAGAGATTTTAGTTAAAAAAATTCAATTTTGTTTAGCACTGTATTTACAGACTTAGATATAGACAGACGATAATTACATGTTATCGGTACACAATCATGTACATCATGTATTCGACGATTCCGTGGTTAATTTATTAACACAAGTTTTCAAATTGAATTTTGAATTAAAATTAATTGAAAATATTTTCAAAATATTTTTTATTATTTCAAGTTATTGATGAGAATGGTGATAGTGGTGGTGGCTTACGAACGTGTTGGTTTCAATGAAACAACTCAACTGGAAAATCTCTCTATCCTCCTGTCAATGGCTTCTAATTCTAAAGAATGAAATGTCAATTGAAGTACAAAAAAGAAAAATCAACGAATTATTATAATACTAGTTCCGCTTTGAAATCCAAAGAAACTGAAAGCCTTTTTTTTAACATAGGCAAACATTTCAGAGGATAAACCACCTAAGCTTTGATTGTAGGTAAGTTGTAACCAAAAGATTCTTATTATACTGCTTAAAGTCGCCGTAGTCTAGTAGGTAGTGTATTGGCTTACTAGGCGTGAGACCATGGTTCAAACCTCAGCTCAGGCATCTTGAACAAAGCGAAAAATTAAATTATATTTCTTCGGCCACTTCCCCTTAGCAGATTTCAGCCAAAAATTCTGAGAGAGAGTTTCTCAAAAATCTGTCGTTCGGACTTTAAACTGCAGGTCCCGCCACTCATGTATAAAATGAACACACACAGCATAAGGTGTGGCGAGAAGCTAGGTCGTAATGCTGACCGAAAGGTTGTAATGATCAATTATGTATGTATGTAAGTAGAGGCCTAATAAGCCTTGAATTGAATGTCCTTAACTCTTAACAACAGTGTTTTCTTCCTCTAAAGTTTTATTATTGACCCGAAAGGGATATGAATTTTTAAAGCAAATTCTAATTGCCTAATAAGGACTCTATGGAATTAGCTAATATTTCAAAAGGAAGGCACTAAAAAATAATAAAAATATAGAATAGAATCCCTAGGAGCAAGAAAAACCTGACTGTTTATGACCTACATGGATTAGAAGTACACAGAGAACATGTGAAGAACATCAAATGGAAGCAAGTCTTGAGCAAATCATTGTGCCAGATGTAGAGAACTTGGTAGGCCCGAATCCTAGCAAATAAATGAAGGAAAATATTCAAATTTTGAGTACTAATTAAAGAACAGTATGCACCACGTTAATCAATAAGATTTTGTGAAAACTATTCTGTTCATTTAATCACCAAAGTGCATGTGTGTAGAATAGTATTTAAAACAATTTTATAATTGCATTGATTTGTTGCATGAAAAATGAAAAGAAAACTGAAAATATTAATGTTTTCTTGGCATAACAAAAACCTGTACAATTAACGTCATTTATATTCGATTCGTTGGACCACCGTATTGGCATTTGGCCAATTGTAAACAAATCACAAAAAATTTATTTTCTTTTAAACCAAAAGAAATGATGAAAAAAAAAATGATTACAATTAAAAATTGCTTCGAATAAATGGCAGAAGCTTGTTTTGCTTTCACTCGAATACTCGTAGATTTTATTCATTTCGGTGGGTAGGCAGGTAGACTAGCTAGTCATGATTAATTAAAACAAATGAGATTAAAAAGTATTCGAGCATGTAATGAAAGCTTGAAATTTATATTGAAAGGCGAAAAAAAAATTTGGCAAAAATATTTGAAAAAAATTAAAGGGTAGTACCTCAGGGTAATCATTCATATTTTTCAGCAAGAAATCAAAGGCAACAGCAGTCCTCATGCATCACTCAATTTTCATAATTTTCACAAGGTGTTGTGTGGCCACACGAAACCCCGAAAATATAAACAAATTCGTAGGTTTTACAAGAAAAAAAAAGGAAAATTGTCGGCATTTTCAAGAGCTCTTAGAATACTATGGTATGGCCTTTTTTATTGTTGTTGTTGTTATTTTGTCTATCTGTGAAAAGAAAAAGAAATTCAAGTGCAAAAACACTTCAAAACAAAAATATTTTAAAACCAAAATGTGGCATTTATAACACAATAAAATAAATAAATAAAAAAAACAAAATAAAATTTAAAAAATAAACACAAAGAAAATAGAAAAGAAAAGAGAGAAAAAACACGAAATAATATTTGCAACAAATTAGTAACCAATTATGGTTAAATCAGGCACATAATTAGGTTTCTTAAATAGCATACTTATCATGCCACATACACTACATGCTCTCGTATAAATCTTCTTTTATTTTTGGTTAAGAACCCAGTAATGACATCAAATACTCATACAATGCTACACTCGAACACTTATTCACAATGGCAGTGAATGAAAGTGATTGAGAAAACGTGTTGACGAGTGTTACTTTCATCACTTTCAAGTGACACCTTGCCAGGACAACCATTGTGTGTTTGTGTGTGTGGCTGTGTGTATTTAAGGGCCTATTAAAATTTAAAATAACTTCGAAATGAAGGTATTATTCTCTTAATTTAAAGGCATTTGAAAACCCATAGAAAAAACAATTTAAAAAATAAATTCTCCCCATCCATACATTATTCTAAAATATCCACAAAAGAAGTACTTTAGTCGAGTATGTACACGTGTGTGTATGTATGTGTAGATGTATTAAATATTTCTTAATTTATTTTAATCTCTTGTTAAATACATGCCGATGGTCTTCTACTCATTACCTTGGTTTTGCCATAAATATGTGGAAATTAATTCGGCACCTTTAGTTAAATACGGTCAAACATTGTTTACATCTACATACGCAGTCCTATTGCCTCAATATATGCCACAAATAATTTCAAATGAATATTTAAATACCATCTCTTCTGACAAAGTAGTTTAATTTGTTTTTTAAAGTGATTCGTTCTTAATAAATCACGTCATGAATTCATACGTAAATTATATCCGATTCAACTTGTAAAGAATGCCATTCATTCTCTCCCTCTCTCTCTCTCTGTCACTCTCTTGATACGGATGACAGGTAAAATAGCTTAAATTCATACATAAAAAGTATAGTTCGAAAGACTAGGAGGGTGGTAAGAAAATTAATTGGCCTACAAGAGTGTTTAAAAAAGAAATTCCGATTTGGCTGCAAACGTTCTTACAATGGTTTTTTCTATATGTTCCTCATGCTGATCGAGTTACTTTGTTTCATGTACAACACCAACTACCTAACGATTGTTAGAAGTTACAGATCTGCTCACTTCTGTAACACTTCTAAACTCCTCATCTATGTATGGCAACTCTGTCATTCTAGATTGTGCTTTTTCAGGTCTGAATTACATTTTTAGCCATGTAGTGAATCATTCAATGCCCTACAAGCCCTATTCGGTTTTCATATGGCTATAGTGCTCGATATGGACGGTAATTAAACAATCACTTTTGCAATGGCTTTTCCACAATAACTTCTGGATTCTCCAAGCTTAATAAGCGTAATTTTGCTAGGTTTTCTTCCTCTTTGAGAAAAATTTTGTTCCAAAAAATAGCATTGAAAGCGTATTATTCTACCAGCCAATCAGCGTCCATTTACAGCTTGTGATTCCCGCATTAATTATTCCATGATTTGAACTTCACATAGCCACGCCATAATGAGTCGTAAGATAACCTAGTTAATGAGAGTGTCGAGGAATCGACAAATTCCGATTATTCCCGACACCTTCTTTAACAGAAGCGATACATACATTGTGATGATTCACAGAGCTGACAACATCTATTATACTTCTAATCTCCTCATTTATATATGGCAACCCTGTCATTCTAGATGCTGGTTTTTCAAAATTGAAAACTAAATGAACTAAAATTCATTCTTAGCTGATTAATTAAACTGAAATAAACCAGAGGAAATAATATGAAAATGGAGGACAGAACCAAGACGAACATGGTACCAGTCAAACATTTATGGTGTCTGACCATACCAGAAACGGTTGAAATGATATTTCGTCGCCGGGTGAAGTAGTTTGAGTCGAAAAAAATGTACGAAAGACAGGTGGTGGCCTTATTTCACCACAATATAGCCGAGTTTTTGCATTTATTTATAAGGACATTGAGAGGCATGGAAGTCGCCGTGGTCTAGTAGGTAGTGTGTTCGCTTATTAGACGAAAGGCCCGAGTTCGTATCCCAGGTCAGACATCAGAACGAAATATGAAAAAAAAATATTTCTTCGGCGACTCCCTCTCAGCAGATTTGTGGCAAAAACTCTGAGAGTAAAAATTGCCATGAAAAGCTTCTCAAAAAAAAATCTGTCGTTCGGAGTCGACGTTAAACTGTAGGTCCCGCCACTCATATATAAAATTAACGCACACAACATGAGTGGTGTTGAGAAGCTAGGCCGTAATCCTGACTGAAGGGTTGTAATGGCCAATTATGTATGTATGAGAGGCATGGAACCATCCTTTCACATCTAAAACAAAAGAACAACCAAGGCCATTGGATAATCGGCTACCAAGAAGCCGAAAGTTGATCTATTACCAGTATAAAGATGGAAGCAGTGTTTGTTTACATAAAGATCAAAACAATTTCGTTAAGATGTTTCGTTTCGATTCGTAACCAGAGATGACACATGCGTGCACTACTACACAACTGAGGCCAAAGAAAAGTCGAAGCAGTGGAATAAATTGGAAGAACTCTGTTCAAAGAAGACAACGTCAGTTCAATGTGCAATCAAGGCTAGAAGCTACGCACACAGGCAGTTCTTACTAAAGACCGGGTATCGAAGGTATTGAATAAAGCTGATTTGGAACTAAAAACACTGCTTTATTGTCCGTTAATTCGGTTAACTTTGTAATTGCCCTCGTATAAAAACTAGAAAGATAGAATGGAAGACGAAATTCAAGTACATTCCCATTCATATTCATATTATTAGTGTTTATTGTGGTTGGTTGGTAAATTGTAACATCTATACGATAATTTCTATTTATTTTTAACTTTTTTCTTCTTTCTGTTTTTCATTTTTCATTTCATTCATAAGCATTGTAGTCGCATTGTAGTCATGTTGTATAAACGAGACTTCATCACCAGCCAGCACCAAGAAAAGTATCAAAGCAAAGCAAAATGAATTTATGCTGAGCATAATATGCTTTATTAGAGGGTTGCTTGGTTGATTTTCTGTGTGTGTTTTTCATCATCTCATCATAATCAGTCAGGATTTGTTATTTAAAGGATAATTTCGAACATATTATGACTGTTTGTGGCATTTAAGTTTGATTCGATGTTTTTTATTTTTTCTTTCTTTGTAAATAACCGTCTGTCTGTGGGTTTAAGATATAATACAAGATAATTATCATACTTAAGGAAAAAATAAGAAGAGAAAAAAAACAAAACAAAATATGAAGTGAAATATGAAATGAATTGAAACAATTTATGCAAATTAATACTGCTACTGCTGCTGCTGCTGCTGCTGCTGCTGCTACTGCCTAATGATATGCGGTATAATTGTTAAAGCCAGTATTTGTTGCGTCGTACAGTGTAATATGATCCGATTGCAAAACATTGATTATAACGTTTTTAAACGATTCTTTTATATTTTGTTTCTTTTACAGAAAACCACAGGAAAAAACAACATAAATATTAAAAAAGGTTATTTAGAAACGGTTTGAGGTTGGCATATAGTGAATATGGATATCAGACACTCTTATAGGCTCTAGGATCACTGCAATGTTTTCCAGACCGAAGACATGACTGTTCTTAAGACGATTAAATGGCTGCCTGTTTAAAACACAATGTTGTCTGGAGGTTATAAAGTCATATCGATGTCCTAGCATTATAGAGAATATTGTTTTTGATCGATAACTTGCACTTTTTGATCGATGACTTCTAAGTTTTTGGTCGATGACTTTTTTTTTTTTTGCAGTTTTTTGGTCGACGAGTGGCATTGGTTTGATCGATGATTTACATTTTTTTGATCGATGACTTGCATTTCTTGGCCGATGACTGGCATTTTTTAGTCGATGACTTGCCTTTTTTGATCGATTACTTGCAGTTTTTTAGTTGATGAGTGGCATTTTTTTGATCGTTGACTTGCATTTTTTTGTTGGTCGATGACTCGCATTTTTTGGTAGATGACTGGCATTTTTACAGCAATGATCGATGACTCGAATTGCTTGGTAGAAAACTGGCATTTTTTCATCGATGACTTGCATTTTTTTGGTTGATGACTTGCTTTGTGCTTGGTCAGTGACTTTTTTTGATGCATGACTTGCAATTTGTTGGCAGATGACTGGCATTTTTTGGTTGATGACTAGCATTTCTTTGGTCCATGACTCGTTTTTTGGGATCCATTACTTGTATATTTTTGGTCGATGACTTGCATTTCACTGTTCCATTCGCGCTCGATAAAGTCTAACTGGCCTTTCAAGTATACGAAACTGAAATACAAGTGGGTACTCTGTCCAACAACTGATGCCACCTGTATATCTAAATGTGATGTTTTCGATTAGCTCCCATTCTTAGCTAAGTCAAGTCTTAAATACGGAAACTTTCTTTTAACTTCTATTCCATAAAGCATTCATCATCGTCTGAGTTTATTGTCCGCTATCTGCTTCATGTTTCGCTAGTATTTATTTGATTTGATGTAACAATCAAAAAATTAAATGTTCTTTTCTATTCTCAAACTTTGCAATTTTCCAAGCGTTTCCTGTTTCCGCTTTTTCAGGCAAGCGCCGTTTTATGGGACATTGTCTAACAAATTCAATGTCCCAGTGGGATACACACTCATACAGGCATAGAGTACCTTCACAACATTTTTATTGTATTTCCTTTTGCTTTCGCTCTCCCTCTCTATCTCTCTCTCTCTTTCTACCATTCGCTGTTTTGATTTCGTTGTTCTTAACAAACAATGCGGAAGTGACAGTTGCCAAAGTGTATGAATTAAATGATTTTCTTACCCGGTGGAGTTGAGAAGATGAAGCAGGCGACAAGGGAAGAGATGAGAAGATCTAAAAAGTTTGTTACAAAAATTGCTAAAATGCTGCTAATGACAGACAATGCCAAGGAATATCTAGCCATCAGCAGCAGCGGCAATATGCAGCAAAAGCGGAGGCAAATAAAAAAATTGACTGTAATTTGAGGAGTGACGACGACGAAATAAACGATTAGCAGCCACTTATTTTATGGTTTGTGAAAAGCAAAATGAATGGCAAAAAAATGGAGAAGGAGAAGATAAGGATACAACAATAGCAACAATAAAAAGAAATAAAAATTAGGTTTCAATACGAAAAGAAAAGAAACGAACGAAACACTTGAATTTATTAAATCAAGCGTAATAATTGTCATCATCCATAATGGTTTAAACATTCACGTTACATTTCCCGATTTTATTAAAATAGAAGAGAGAAGAGAGAGAGAGAGAGAGAGAAAGATGATTTAATGGAACCGTGTGCCTTTCTTGGCAAAACGGATAGGCTAGTAGGCAAAATTATTATTTGTTTCCTTTTTTCGCTTTTGAAAATAGTTTTTGAAAGTGAATTTGAATTAATTATGAACACAGTAATTAATTAATAAAGTTGATAAATTATCGCATTTTGAATGTCGTTTTTTTGTTTTCGTTCTCACTTCCGTTCAATGGTTGTTTTTTTTTTGCGCTTTTCCGTTGTTTATGGCAACGTAACCTAACGCAATGCAACGCAGTGCTCTAATAGCTTCATACAACACCTGTCCTTAATTAAATCAATTTTTTTTGTATTTTTTTTTGCTCGTTTTATTTATTATTTTGCAGGCAGCACACACAACACTCTCCTTAATTCAATCAATTGACACGCAATCATTGTCGGATTTTGTTTTATTTACTATTTTTATGTGTTATTGCTGTTGTTACTCTTACCAACAATAAATAAATAAATTGTATATTTAAATTAATCAAGGAAATTTAATTATGCCAGTAGAAAATTTTATAGTGACGTCAAGCCTATGAGTTAAAAATTAAAAGCTGCTTGAACTGTTTAAGCATGACAAAGGGCAAATGACGTATTTTCCACATAGCCTTCGGCATCGATTCCTGAGGAAAAAAAAGCATGAACAGAACAATCGTTTAAAGGCTTTAACCCATAAAGGATTCACAGCTAACGTAAGTCAAATTTTTATTGTCTTAAAAGGTCAAAAACAGAAGAATATTGATACGATAGCGGTAAACATTACTTTAGTGAAATATAACAACCTTAAGGTGAGAATACGAGTATGAGGTGGCTAACCATAGTCTCGCATTGATAGCTTCCATGCCAGTGATTGAGTGGAGAGTAAATGTCAATTCAAATTGAATAACGCGAAAGTCAATTAAATAGTTTACACTCTGCTTAAACCACCATGCGAACTCACAAATAAAGCGTTGTTCTGAAAGTCGAAGGACACAGCCAAGAACAACATGTGGTTGTGTGGAAATTAACATCCTGTTCCTGTAAGACACAAGATATCGTACTCAAGTATTTGAAGTTATTTTTATACAAATTTGCAATCAACTGAAATCACTTGCATTACGAAAACGAGAAATAATGCTTCTGACAAAAGCTGAAAGAAAATAAGGGCAATTGCGAACAACAGTAAAAGTTGGACAAAGTTTTTGTAACTTTTTAAGCTTATTACTTTAACTAGATGCCTAATTTAAGACAACAATTAATTTGAACGAAGAAAAAATTAATCACCATTATGTGACAGAAATAAGATATTCTCTTGAGCGCACATGGCGGCCCATTGTGGTATCAGATAAAGTGATGCCTCAGGATTACTTCCACATACTGATTAACCGGTCTACGCAAACAGCATTGATAGAAGTGTGCCTACTACACAATTATCCGCGATGTCCTTTTGACCATGAACTTCTATTAGACGGACAAAAACTGCTGCAAGAGTTGATCAATGGAGTCCCGCTATATGTCATCCAATTCAGGTCTGTGGATTGCACTCGAAAGTGATCTAATGGTCGCTTGCTTGTTAGAAAAATAGAAAGGATACTCGAGGTATGATTTACAGCCATTCTTCCGGCCTGAAATATTTTGCAATATTCAGGCAGGTGGAGAAATATTTTAAGATTAAGCTCTGCGAAGAAAATTTTACAGTGTACCTTATGTTTAAGTTGCGAAAGGATCATTTGGACATGAATAGAATCCCTGAAGCAGACCTCTAGGAGAACTATTTTTCCCTGCTTGTAATTCTAGTACCAAATTTCTTATCAAGACTATGTTCAGACGCTGTATAGTCAATTTCACTCAGCGCCTAAGTATATATCCCCAGATAGAATACATTAGAGCAGAGAGGGAATAGTGTGCCAGAGTAATAGAGCATTCAGTTATCTGGCTAGTAACCTAGAACATAATAAATAAAATCTTGCTTGTGATAGTGCGCAACGTACTCATATGCCATTCTGTTACTTTATCAACAAGGACAGTACACCCAAAATCAAATCACTAAAGATAACCAGCAAATAAATCTATCTTGTATTAATTATCCTATTGCAACAATAGGTAAAGCAAACAACTTTATAAACCCCCCCCAACTTATCTTAGGGTCAAGAATTCTACTCGAAATTATTTGCTCTTGGGCTGAAACTATGCCTATAGAAGTCGCCATAGTCGCAAAGCTAGTGTCTTGGCTTATTAGACATGAGGCCAAGCTTCAAACACCAGGTCAGATATCTTCAACGAAACGAAATGTGAGGCGACTTCGCCTCATTAGATTTCTGACAAGAGCTCTGAGAACAAATAAAATTCCAATGAAAAATTTTCTCAAAAATCAGTCGTTCGGAATCGACTGTAAACTGTAGATCCAGCCACTAATTTTTAAAATTAACACACACAATATAAGTAGTATGAGAAGCCAGGTCGTTATCCTGAATGAAGAGTTGTAATGATCAATTATGTAGGGATGTATGTGGTAGAATACATTCAAAGGTTTCAGTCCAATCAATATTACAGCAACGCAGCTAAATTGTACAGGGGGGGGGGAGTCTATCATTTATAACAATACAATATTAGGTAATCGAATTTAAACGTATAAGATGCCAAGACTAATAGTCCCATTATCGATCAATTAAGAAAATGATAATGCAGGATCTTCCACTGAATTTAAGGTGAGCTGTAAGTCAATATTAAAATGAGAATTAAGAAGGATCTATGATTGAAGTTAAGTGAGCTATAAGTCCATATTTGAATGAGAACTAAGAAGGATCTGTGACTGAAGTTAAGTGAGCTGTAAGTCAATATGTATTGAAATGAGAATTAACAAGGATCTATGACTGAAGTTAAGTGAGCTGAAAGTCCATATTGCATATAATCTAAGCAACGGAGTGTTAGCATAAAATTAATTTTTAATAAAACTACACCTCCCCATTCGATTAACACATTAAAAGCTATTAATTTCAAATAAGCATTTAATTCAGTGCATATAAATTATGGTAATTTTTTCCCCGCATTAAAAAGAAAATTTTCTTTTTTTGTTTATCAAATAACAAGTGAAATACGTGAGTAAAGTCGTGGGCAAATAAAACAAGCTTTACAGCTGTTTGGTTTCCACAATGTGTTCGAGTTGCGTTGTATTGTCGATATTAAATTAATTGAATAGTTTTACGGAAATTTCAGAAAAATAATATCATTTTATTGTTGTAATAAATACATGACAAATTAGCTTAAATGACTAACAGTTGTTGGAAATTTATGTATTCATACTCTCGTATTCATAAAACCAAAAAAAAACGGCAATAAAACGACAATCAATTTTATATTGAGCTGTACTAGGCAGGGGTATGAAAAAACCCTCAAAACGCGAAAATATAATTGCGAAACGAAATCTTTTGTATTGAATTTATGGGAATAAAGAGAAATGTTGAGATATTTTCTTCCATTTTCTTTTAGTCGCCGTCAATTAAGATCATATTTAAGGATATTTTGTTGCAAATATTGTCAAATCAAGTGGAAAACTGTTTTCATTGTTTTTTACGGTCTTTAGATTGTTCACATTTTAATGACAACAAGTCGGTCGGTCGGTCTTTTGTTTATTGTCACTGGCCGTTCGTTTTAGGCATCAGCGATCATTAAGAGTCCAGCTGTAATATAAGTTGTCACAGCAAACTGTTACAACTTTCAATAAGTCATAAACGCTGTCAGTCAGTCAGTCAATCATGATTGACAATCTCAAGTCTCTCTATAGAAAAAAGACATTTTCTTACATGTCTCTCAGTCTCTCTCTCTCTGTCTATCTATCATAGCCTACCGTTTTCCAAGGATGATCGGTGCCTTTTGATTTATCACAAGAAAAAGTATCGCATTACTTAACGCTGCTTTAAATCTTCGTCTGCAATCTTTGCAATTGAGGAGCACTTTCTATTGTTTTTTTATTTTTATTTTCAATTGCAGTTTTTCTATTTTGTTTTTTTTTTCCTTAAGCAGAGATTACTTTTACCGACGGAAATTGTTATTTTCTTTTCAATTTATTTTGTATTTTTCTCTTCATTGTTGTCATAATTTTGTTACAGAAATTTGTTTTTGTCTGTGGTTTTGTATCGTTTATTAACAACTGAACAATAATTGCCGATTGTACCGGATCTTTAACAAGGATATCGTTTAACAACTAATCGCCGTCTTTAATGTGATGAAAATAAGATTTTTTTCTTTCATTAGGTTTTGTTTTTTTAAGTAGAATGGTTTGTTATCCTTCTTCCTTTACTTAAGTGTCTATGAATGCAGTTTAGTTGCTTTGCATTTGACTTAAAAATTTTGTCAATCATTTTTTATTAAAATGGATTCGTAAAGCGCCTATTTCGCTTGCAAGCACAGCTTAATGAGGGAAAGTTTATAAACACGAATCTTGTCATGTTATTACAGAAAATGGATCGTCGCCATCAGATAGATTTTCAGACAAAATTTCGATCGTGTAATAGGCGCTTAAGAGTTCTGACTACCTTGTGAAGAATATAAGGCGTATAAAACGTCGTGGGACAACCTCAAGCAACGCATAAATTAACGCCATGACTTTATCCGCATTTGGAATTGACTCTGGCTTCAGGAACGTGATTATCACAATACAGTTCAGGCATTTGCCTGTTCGTCTCTCTCAGGGATAAGGTGATGAACCCATTAATTCATCATTCCATGAAAGTATTTTAACGACAATGTTTTTAGTCGATTGTGAGCAAAATTTTCTAAATACTTTCGGTTAATATATAGCGTGCAGCACTTTTAAAAATACCTTCGATTTCAGCTAGCTCACTCACTTTCGGTCGACAAATACATTCAACATCAGATTCCTGAAGGCCGATGTTGCAAGTGATTGTGGATCGAATACTATATATACTAAGCAAGCTGCATGACGGTATCACGCACACAGCCTTGAAGAGCCGGCATGCTATATGGCATGAAATAAAATATTCCCTTGAATTTTCGTCATTTTGGAGAGTTTTTGTACCCCTCGTGGACACCTTAATTACGGAAAATTGATCGAGGTTCGATCTACGTTTTTTGCAGCTTGATCGCAGCTCATTTAAAATCTGCTGCCTAGTATTTTATGGCAGCAAATGAAGCATCTCGAAGTCACCTTTGTGTAGTAGATAGTGTGTTGGCTTATTAGATGAGAGCCCACGGTTCAAGCCTTAGCTAAGACACTTCGAACAAAACGAAATATGAAAAATATTTCTTTGGCGACTTCTCTTCAGAGTTTTTACCAGAAAACTGCAGTAAAATAAAACTACCATGAAAAGTTTCTCCAAAAATCTGTCGTTCGGAGTCGACTCTAAATTGTAGATGCCGCCACTCATGTATAAAATTAACACAAACACAATATGAGTGCTCTGAGAAGCTAGATTGTAATCCTGTCTAAAGGGTTGTAATGACCAATTAAATATGTAAGTGAAGGATTTAATTGTACTTCAGGAGTAAGGCCTTTCAAATAAAAGTATTTCATTCCTTTTAAGGATCCTACAGCTCTTCCGTCTTCATATTATCTCGCGACATTGTTTCAGTTTCATTAATCAAGTTTTCGCAATCAGGGATTGGTCTAGTGTAACTAGAAAGGAAGATTTGCCTTCTAACGATGCGGAGAAACAGTGAGTCATGCAACGCCGCAACTGTAGACTCTTCATGCCTTAATCAATCGCTGCTTAAGGAAGAATATCTTCTATCTTCTGGTCAAATACAATTAGCAACGAATTTCTGTATGCGATCATACGGCAATACCTAGACAATAGTCTTAGAAACGCGGTACTGCAAGTGATTGTGGATCGACTATATACTAAGCAAGCTGCATGACGGTATCAAGCATAGGCTTGAAGAGCTGGCATGCCATATAATATGAAATAAAATATTTTCTTGAATTTTCTAAATGATTTTTTTCTTATTTGAAGAAGAAGTTATGGACCCATTACCATAAATCTTGTATTCAGGCTGTTATAGAAAGGATTTGTTATGTTTCTGTTTAATAATAATGGTTTTAATAACGTGAAACAACTGTTTCTTTTTGAAAACATTATTTGAGTACTGCTTACATATTGCAATACCTCTGTACAATATAGAATAGAGTTGATAAATTTAATATATTTATAGCCCACAGAGATCAACACACAGTAAGTATGTATTACCTTTTCAAATACTTATGTATACTTGCTGGCAAATGAAAAACCATTTAAAGTAACAAAGTTTAGTAAGGAAAACGAAAAGAACACAGAGAGAGAGAGATGGAGAGAGGGAGAGGGAATAACACCCTAACAATACAAATAGAAAAATTGCAATAAGATTTGTCGATGATACACAATCAACATACAGGACATCAGTTGGTATAGTTTTCTTCTTGCTCTTCCCAATTTTACCAGAAGGATGAATAGAAATGTAAAGGGTTGATAATGCAGGAACTCTCTCGCACACACACATAGAGAGCCCACTTAACACATGCTTGCACATACATACATATGTATGTTTGTATGTGTATGTGATTTTAATACTTGAACTTATTGAATTTTCGCCAAAAATCATCATCATTATCACCATCACCATCGTCTTTGTCATCATTATTATCATCATACACACAGAGTGTATTCAATGTAAAGCGAAAATATTTGGCGAAATAGTGAAATAGCAGATGTGCAATTTGAAATGTGCTTGTATTTGTACTTGTATTTGTTGTATTTAATGAAAAAAGAATATAAAATATTACACGTTGAGAAATATTAAATCTACACTCAGAGAGGTACTCATACTACAGGGTCAATCATACGAAAATTATTTATTTTTGTCTGGGCCTGCCTATCTTGCAAGTGTAGAGAGAAGCAAAGGACCATTTGTTGCATGTACATGCACGAAGAGAGCAATTTTATTGGCACTAGCAATGGAATGAATGTGAAGTCAATACAGCCAGCCATTCATTCATTACTTTGTTACGAATAAAGTTGGAAATCTTTTAAGTCGCGATGTTGTCTCTGCTTTTTTGCATTTCCTTTATAAAATCCTTAATGCTGCCATTGATAATGATGTTCAGCATGTGCTTATTACCATCGGTATCAGATGAATCATTATCATTATGATCGTTATGATTATTATTTTGATTATTATTCAACAATATTTATTATTTGCTGATGGAATTTAATTTTGTCATTTCTATACAGCGCAAGCAAATACAAACAAACACAAGAGCCCGAGCAAGAGCAACAGAGCAAATAAAGAAGCCAAAGGAGGAAGGAGAAGCAGCAAGGGATTGAAAATAAAACTTATGAAATGAAATGAATTGAATTGAATTGAAAGAAGAAAATGACGGCAAGAATGTCATCAAATGAACAAAATTTCATAAATTCACAGAAGTACTTATGACATGTAATGATTTTATTGACAAAAAGTATTTCATAATGATATACAGTGACACACACACACACACACACAGACCCACTTACAATTACAGACATCATCATGCACATCCATTCATCATAAACAGTAGTCATTGTAGTTGTTGTCGTCAGTCACTGATTCGAGTGGCAAAATGGTTATGAAAAGTAAATAAAATTCAAATTAAATGGGAATTAAGTCATAAATGACGATGACACTTGAATAAAACGAACGAGATTGAATAAAAACCGTATAAAACGAATATCAAGGAATAGACTGACGCTTATAACCGCAACGATATTGAAAAAGAGAATTAAATCAAGGAGTAAAATTTCATATTTTTTAATAAAGAATTGTTGTAAACTGTAAACAAACAACAAAAAATTGAACAAATTATATACAAAATTGAAAACTATTTATTGATTAGATAACAAGGGATTTCTATTCAAATTGAAAAATCGAAAAATTGATTTCTGATTTAAGGAATTTGAGATTAAATGCCGCAGTAAGTCAAATTTGTGTCTTCTCTGTACCGCTATTGAACACATTCCTTGACTCTTGAATGTTGCAAACATCCCGTATAAAAATAATATCCCATAGGGAATGAGTCGACATCTCAGAGACCTCAACTAATATATCTGCCCATACATAATTTGTAAAATGTAACAGCAAAACTGAGCCGCCGTAGTCTAGTAGGTAGTGTTCGCTTATTAGACGTAAAGCCAGGGTTCGTATACCAGGTTAGACACCAAAACGAAATATGAAAAAAAAATATTTCTTCGGCGACATCCTCTAAGAAGGTTTCTGGCAAAAACTCTGAGAGTAAATAAACCTTCCATGAGAAAGTTTCTCAAAAGCTGTAGTTCGGAGCTGTAGGTCCCGTCACTCACGTATAAAATAAAGGCACACAACATGAGTGGTGTGAGAATCTACGCCGTAATCCTGACTGAAGGGTTGTAATGGCCAATTATGTATGTATGTATGTAACAGCAAAACTTTAAGAAATATTCCTTACAAAGTGGAGCTATATAAACGTAAAAAAGACTTTTCATACTTGAGGAATTAACCTCTTCTGCATGTGGCTCGCGAGAGTATATTGGAAACCTTATAAAAAAACCGAAGTAGAATAGAATAAGTAGAGCAGATGTTTTTCTTCTATCCATGCTAATAAGATAGAATATGACGATAGAAAACAATTTTAAAATGCCGGATCGTAAGAATGCGCCATGTAGAAATAATTTTCATGGTCCTAGAGCCAGAAAAAGTCAAATGGATGGAATAAACCTATTCAGCAATACTTACGGTTTTTAAAACTCATTAGGAATCAAATTTTTTAATATTATTCCTTCAAAGAATGTGACGAGGCAAAGTTGAATTTCTTCAAAAACAACTTCTAGTCAACAACTAGTCAACAGTTGTATCCAAACGAGGATGCTTAGTAATGGGGTATGGGGATATTTCAAATCATTCGGTGTTGATTCATTAGTTCAAATAGATGGCACAATAACTGGGGGAATCTATAAATACATTATATAGAATAATCTCGATAACGATTTAGCCCTTATGTATTTACGTGGATATTCCAGGAAGGCAATGATACTTTTAGGAGACATACATAAATTTTTAGTTGAAAGAGTTCTTTAGGGTTTTCAAGTCGCTGGCCTAGTAATAAAATAGAAGAATACGAGAATAGAATGAAATAACTTTCTCAACAGTGTTCGAACTTCGTTAATACAATGCCTGACTGATACGTGGAATATCCAATAAAATATTTGACGTATCAGATAACTTCAATTCAAATTAATCGAATTAAAATATAATTTTTTTTATTATTTTTTCATGTAACATAATTACATATGCACATATAGGACCATTTAAGTATTTAAACTATAACATTCCAATCTGTGAGGAATTATTTCTAATATTCAATCCAATACTAAAAGTTTATGAACAAGATTTATTCATACTTCTCTACTATTTTTTTAATTTATAAGTGTTGTGTATACATAATTCAGTATACATATGTATATATTAATACATACTCTAATATCAATATTTTATTTAATATAATAAAATTCAATAAAATAAATTAATTCATGTTATAACATCAATACAATACAAAACATATTCTGTTTCACTAACCTTTGCACCCGCAATTCTGATTGTCATAAAACAGCAGAAACAGCAACATCGTTTTAGAAAAACATTTTAATTTGTTACACTGCTTAACCATCTTCAATTTATTAAACACTACCACACACACACTATTCAACCTCTTTAATACCGAGCGAGAGAGGGAGGGGTAAGAAAAAAAACGAACATCGCCTCTTTACTAATATGTATTCACTTTACAATTTTCTATTTACTGCCGAAAGAGGAGGAACGAAAGAAACATACGACGCGCGCGTAAACGAAATAAAACAAGCATCTTAACATTACGTCATCCATTCACAGAACACACAAGAAACAACAACAACAGAATAGAAAAGCCCTTGGGGGCTGCTTTGCAATTTTAAGCAAATAAACTATTTTCAACCGAATTTTTTTTCTTTAATTAAACACTTATTTTATAATTTAGTAGACTTGCAAGCAATTATTTCATTTATAGGAGACAATTTACACAACATACTAGAAACAAAAAGAAAATTTAGAAAAGCCCATAGGGGCTGCTTTGAAACTTTAAACAAATAAACTATTTTTAACCGATTCTTTTGTTTAAACACTTATTTTATAAATCACAACACTTGCTAACAATTATTTCATTTATATGAGACAATTTCATATACTTTAACACACTTTAATTTGCAATTAAATTAACAAATCAACACGACTAAACCGACGCATTTAACTCCTCCTCGTTACTCTTATTAACTGTGTTAAGTTGACAACTTGTGTTTACAACGAATTGTGGGTGTCGCTAACAATCATAATTAACAAGAGAGCACACAAAGAAAATGATCTTTTAAGGCAGATTACGAATGTAGCGTTTTTTGGAGTGTAAAAAATAAAATTAAGTTTGTGAGATGTATTCTTTTTAATTTTTTTACATATTCAAGAAAAATAGAGCAATAAGAGCCGTTATATGTGTTGTAGTTTGTTACAAGCTAGATTGAAGGAAGAAAAATACTAAATATGGTATTGAAATTAGAAAACACTTAAAAAATTTACAGAAGCGAATGAAATAATTTTTTTCGACCACAAATAAATAACTACCGCTAATTCTTTTATAACTTATCTCATGTCCATATCGGCACGCAGTAAATAGCCCTCCTGGAGCTACAATTTTAAGGTAATTGTTCTAAGATTTTGGCGATATGTCACTAATCACAGTTGTAATGTAGTCTTCCAGCGCTAAGATTTTCAATGTACATAAGATAGTCATTGTACGCCCATAAAAAGTCAGTAAGGCCATCAAACATACATCCATACATACATAATTGGCCATTACAACCTTTCAGTCAGAATTACGGACTAGCTCCTCAACACCACTCATGTTGTGTGTGTTAATTTTATGAGTGGCGGGACCTACAGTTTAGCGTCGACTCCGAACGACAGATTTTTGAAAAACTTTTTCATGGCAGGTTTATTTACTCTCAGAGTTTTTGCCAGAAATCTGCTGAGAGGAAGTCGCCGAAGAAATTTTTTGTTTTTTCATATTTCGTTTTGATGTCTGGCCTAGGGCTCGAACCCTACGTCTAATAAGAGAGCACGCTACATACTAGACTACGGCGACTACAAGTAAGTATAAGTAAGGCCATCAAATTGCCTGATTTTGGCTGCCAATTGAGTACTCCACAAACTAAGATTAATTGCCAATCAAACACGCTTCTCTATTAATAGCAATGTCGCGCTATTGATACAACATGTCCGCCAAGACAATTAAAGCAAAAAAGTCAATAACCACCTTACCACAGCTTGGTCGCCTATTGTTGGTAGCATGCCGATTTTTAACGGGCACTGGCAGCAATTTGGCAGCTTCATTTATTGACGTAGCTCTAGGATTTGTCGCTGAAGATAATTCGAGCGAAACTTATTTCTCACACGAATATGCTCTTGCCGTTAGGGATCTCACACAATAATATGTATATCGATGTAAAAATTATCTCCAGCTATCGTTGAAGTGAATATCTTGCGCCGAAATCCTTTCTCCTGTACGCGAGTGAAAGCGTCAATTATTCATCATTCACGAGGAAGATAAAAGAATTGTAGAGCCATTCCTCCCTTATTAGTTATTTGCGGGAATTCCTTTGTTGTCAAGTGAAGTTAAAGATAATACACAATGTGTTTGGTCCAAAACCAGCTGCGTTTTTGTTGGCTTTCGGCAGATGTATAGCCCTCCAGCGTGAGCTATAATATTGTTGACTTTTGGGAGAGTTGTATGCCTACGCCGTAGTCTAGTGGGTAGTGTGTTCACTTATTAGACGTAAAGCCCGGGTTCGAGCCCCAGGCCAGACATCAAAAAACGAAATATGGAAAAAAATATTTCTTCGGCGACTTCCTCTCAGCAGATTTCTGGCAAAAACTCTGGGAGTAAATAAAACTTGTCATGAAAAAGTTTTTCAAAAATCTGTCGTTCAAAGTCGACTTTAAACTGTAGGTCCCGGCACTCAAGTATAAAATAAAGGCACACTACGTGAGTGGTGTGCGAAGCTAGGCCGTAATCCTGACTGAAGGGTTATAATAGCCAATTATGTATGTATATAATTCCACGTTCACTTGTAAGTCTAATCATAGTGAAATAACAAACCGCCTTAACATTTCTTCCTTAGCACTCTCACATACATACATACATAATTGGCCATTACAACCCTTCGTCAGGATTACGGCCTAACTTCTCAACACCACTCATGTTGTGTGCGTTAATTTTATACATGACTGGCGGGACCTACAGTTTAAAGTCGACTCCGAACGACAGATTTTTTGAGAAGCTTTTCATGGCAATTTTTACTCTCAGAGTTTTTGCCAGAAATCTGCTGAGAGGAAGTCGCCGAAGAAATACTTTTTGTATTTTGTTTTTGATGTCTGGCCTGGGATTCGAACTCGGGCCTTTCGTCTAATAAGCCAACACACTACCTACTAGACCACGGCGACTTCCTACGACTCTCACCTACGTCAAATTCGCTCATTCCGTTAAGGATCTCTCATGTACGAATCTATTGTCGGTTCTGATGCTAAAATCATCTCCAAGTGGAGTGGATATCTTGGATAGAATCATTTCTCTAATACACGCGTAACAGTAATCATCGTTCTGCGCCATAGACATTCACGGGCAAGATAAACGATTTGTAGAGCACTACATTACTTATAAGATATTTGCAGAAATTTCTTTGTTATCGAATGAAGTTAAAGATAAAGCTGTTGATGGTGTCAATGCACGATGTGCTTGATCCAAAACCAGCTTTCACACTTTTAGCAGAGGTTCATCTACGATAGTGTTGCAATTTTGAAAAACGTGTGCGATAATTTATTTAATTTTATGGGAGATTTTTACCCCTTCAAAGTGGACTACGTGTTGACTTTTGGGAGAATTGTACGCCTCCTAGAGGATGATTCTTGCAGGCTCTCACCTTTTTCAAAGGGCTCTTACAAGACCGTTAGAAATTTGTTATATAGGTTTTAAGTATTCAGGCGTAATAGTGGCGGGAATTTTACCAATTTCAAATGAAATATTGTTAGGTCCTCTACCAGGCTCTAAACGATGTAACTATTTTTCTAATGGCGTGTGTCCCGTTTCGTATGCTATCCTATATACGTTTTATTGCCTTTAATTTTACAAAATCAGTTTCTTAAAAAAAAGAAATACTTTCTTGAAGGACTATTCCTTACAATTGTTTAAATACGTTCAATATTCTTCAAATTTTATTTCTCAATGGCAAAAGCGTTCGAAAGCAAAATGTTTTCTATTGTTAACGAAACGGAATTCAGCAAAATATTAATGAAATATTTTCAACAATTAAAACCGAATTCAATACATTAATAAAATTCAATAAAAGTCTTAAAATCATATTAAGTACCACTTGAACTTTGACGTCTATGGATGGATGATAGCAAAGTATAAAAAACAACCCTCTATACATCATCATCATCATCATCATCGTGATCAATGAATGTGAGGCATTATGATGTGGCAAAAAGAGTATGTACATATTTTGCAAATAATAAATTATAAGACCATGTCTCGGGTTCTCTTTTATGCCTTAATCCTTAAATTATAACAAAATAATATGAAAACAAATGAAAAGAGAAAAATTCTAAAAGAAACGTAACAAATCAATGGAAAAAGTAACACAATTTCAAAATTTTGAAAATCGAAAATAAAAAAGTATGTGTGTGAGTGTGTGTGCGGCTATAAGTGCACTTTGAATTACGGGTAGAAAAGTAACGAAAAAAATCCTTGTATTCCCTTACACTCATGTGAGGAGATTTATTTCCGAATATTTGCCAAAAAGAATGAAGAAATAAGTTATAAAGGACATGTAGAAAGATTTCTCAATTCATATCACTTAATCAGAAATATTAGAAAACATATTCACACGTACACTTTTATACATATACACACTTAGGCATATGTAGTATGTGAATGTAAGAAAATGTTTTGAATACAATGAAGTCTTGCATGATTTTTTTTGTTTTTGCTTTTCTTTTCATTGTAAAAAGTATTCAACTGGAAGCACTTAATTCCGTTCATTAAATTACATTTAAATGCACATATACACATACACACACGCACACTCATGCTAACAAATATTGCCATACATATGCCAAAAGGACTAAAAATTGAAATTGTTAACAAAAAAGAGAGTGTGTTTATTGAATGAGTCAAAAATCCTGGATTTTATTTCTCATTCTCCCATTACGGTACTGCCACTACCTTACATCTCACTCACACACTATTAATGTGTGTACTGTGTGTATTGTGTGTATTGTTTCATAAATGTAGCATTTGTTTAAGAGTTTCCAAACATCTCAAGGATATAAGCTCACACACACACACATATACACAATATGTATGAGCTGAAGGGTTTAATAAAGTGTAATTACATTTATTCCTGCGGTGTTAAATACATAGTTTGATATCCTGTAATTATAGTGTACAACCATCGTAATTATATTTTCATTTCAATTTCTTTTAATATTTCATTATGAAATGAAAACAAAATTTTAAAATTTTGATTTAAATTACGATTTGGATCTGTAGCTTGCATTCGAACGCCACAGGATATATGCTGAGAGTTTTTTTCGATCATCTGACAGGCATTTTGAAATTTTTTAATAAAATCAACAGAAATCAATAGTTATTAGACACCAGTTGTATACTTGAATAGCGTATCTATTAAATAACGTATACAGTATTTAAGGGTTGTAACAATATCAGTTACGAAGTAATTATCATCACAGATTGAAAAGTTCTTTCATCCAAATTTTACTTTTTGTAACCAAAAGTTATCGTTTAAAATAAAAGTATTTATTCGAGTGGTTTTTTTGAAGAGACTTACAGCAGGACATATCCCCTCTACCCATATTACTAGCAACGCTCAAAAAATGCATAAAAGAATTTGAAAAGTATATAGAATATCAAAGAATCCATCTATTACAGGATTTTTGAAAGGTCTTGTTAGTGTATGTCAATAAAGACCATACATTCCACAATGATAATGCAGAAAACTTACAGGGACATCCAGGGGATGCAACCCAGGACTTATCAATCAATAGGAACCTATGGGGCAATTGTCTGGGGAGATGGAACTAATTTCAAAACAGCTTAAAAACGAATTCGACAAAATACAGAAATTGGCGGGGGCAATGAGAACCTATTCCATAGCGGCGCTGAAGGCTCTATTAGATTTAAGTCAGCTGCACATGATGTAAAGACCTAAGCTTCTGAGTCTATGGATAGATTGATGGTACACAAGTCTAGCTTGAAATTCATTGTGTTGTGTTTGGGGACGTAATGAATACATTGGCAGATAGCTCCTTCATTAACTGTCCTCTGAGCAACGAGATTTAGTAACAGAAATGAATCTACTACATACTACTACTACTACATACATGCATTCATACATCCATACATACATACATACATGCATACATACATACAAACATACATATATATGTACATACATACTTACATAATTGGTCACAACAACCCATCAATTAGAATTACGACCTAGCTTATCACACCACTTATGCTGTGTGTGTTAATTTTATGCATGAATAGCGGGACCTACAGTTTAAAGTCGGCTCCGAAAGACAGATTTTTGAGATACTTTTCATGACAATTTTTTATTTAACACTCAGAGTTTTTGCCAGAAATATGCTGAGAGGATGTCGCCGTATTTGGTTTTGTTGGAGATGTCTGACCAAGGCCTCACGTCTAATAAGCGAACACTGTATCTACTAGACTACGGAGATATCAAGCTACTACATTTTCTCTAAAAACAAGGATTTTTTGTTGTATACGGATGGATCAAGAACAGGGGCCTGTTTCACTAAACTACAATTCTACAAGTTTACAAGTTACAATCACAATTCTAATTCTTACAAGTGATAATGAATTGTGTTTCATGAAAATTTTCACAATACTTGTAGCTTTTTGTACTTGTAAAATACAATTCCTACAATTACAATTTCTACAATTACAATCACAATAAAATAAAATATTTTTTCAAAGATATTTTGATAAATGAAATATATGTGTGAATATATGTATATTAGAGTACTAATGAAATATATGAAAATTTCAAAAATTATTTTAAATACTTTTGCCATTATGGGTACTCTAATGTATATCGATAATAATCAATCAAAATATATGTAGTTTGTGTTTAAAAAATTGAAAATTATTATTTTGTAATGGCAAATCCACACAATAAAGTTAGAGTGGTGTGTCAGATTTTAGCTGCCAAAGATGTTTTTTGGTAAGTTTAGCGATAACTTACCAAAGAGATAAAAATGGAAGAGTGGGGAAACGTGCGTATGAGGTGTCTTGCACTTGGACTGGTGCTAAGTGGAAAAGACGCCAAATACGTGCGTGATGTTTTTTGGGCAAACATCAAAAGGACGACACTGGTCAGTTGGCTTTATAAAGTGATAACATTATATTATAATATTTTTTTAATTAAGGCCAAGAGAGATAACTCCCGAAAAACAGGGGCGGCTGGTGGAAAGGCCAAAAAGCTCACGGAGCTGGACACCCTGGTCTTGAGGTTATTGGAAAGTAGTACCCAACATGTGATGGCATCCGACCACAGGAGCCTAATGGTGAGCAAGTGTCATTGCAGAAGTTAGTGAGTATCACCTTAGAGGACTGCAATGATATTGTTTGTGATATAGTTTGTTTTATTATATTCACACAAAAAAATAAATAAATAAAAACGAACAAAATAAATAAATAAATGCTAAATAATATTTAAATTGTTTGATTTTGTGTTTATTTGAAGTAATTTTTATAAAAAATAGTTAAAAATCAAATTCTAATTCAATTTATCATTCACTTGTAACTTGTAAAATTTTTTTGAGAGTCTTTGTCGACCCTAAGCTTTTTTTCTACAATTCTACAAGTGTACAAGTGAAAATTTATTTTAGTGAAACATAACGACTTGTAGAAATATGACTTGTAGACTTGTAAATTGTGAAAATCACTTGTAGCCACAAATTTGTAATTGTATTTTGATGAAACACAATTATTTACAATTTCACAATTTTACAGGCAAAAACACTTGTATTTGTGAACTTGTAGCTTAGTGGAATAGGGCCCAGATCTTTTATCAAAAGCAAGAGTTTAAGGTCCCAGAATGAAATACATGAGAATATTAGCGGGCATTTTGTCAAACGGATGTCTCGCACCACTGATGTTGCGTGTGTTAATTTTATACTAGAGAGGCGGGACCTATAATTTAAAGTCGATTTCGGACTGCAGACTTTTGAGAAACTTTTCATGAGAATTTTATTTTACTCTCAGAGTTATTGCCATAAATCTGCTGAGAGGAAGTCGCCTAAGAAATACTTTTTCATGTTTTCGTTTTGATGTTTGACCTAGCGTTTGAATCGAGGCCTCACGTCTAATAAGTATACGCACTCTAATAAGTATACACACTACCAGAACACACCGAAATAGATATGCTCAATCGAACGATATGCTCAATTCAATTCGAGGTACAAAAGACAGGACATAGCAAAGCTATCTAACAGTCAGGTCACCCTTTGAAGACTCTGTTCTTATAAGGTTAAATTAAATATGCTATGGAACTGTCTGAAGAATCTGAATCAGCTAGATAGGGAAAATAAGGTTACCCTTAACTGGATACCAGGTTATGCGAGATCTTCCCTGCCGTTGAGGGGGCCAGAAGTGGTGGCGGATGTTTGGAAGATAAAGAGAGGCCTTCTCAAACCAATTAATTTTCAGGCAAGCAAATCTCTTGGTGGGAAATTACAATAGGAAGAGATGCATCCAACTATTCAAGAAAGTCTGAGCTTGTTTACCGTTCTTTTGAAAGGGCACTGTAGTATTAGGGTACACTTATTCAAAGTGGGGTCGTTATAAGCCCAACATGTGGATTCTGCTTAAATAAGAGTGTATCATCAGAACACATTCTTGAACCTGTGAGGTTCACAAGTTCTAAGCAGGGAATTGGCATTACTGACCGAGCCAGGATGCTGCTCTTTTGGTTCTTTAAAAATAATAAAACATTTAATATTTTATGTGATTCTGTGTTTATTTACTTCTTTTTATTATTTTTTTCAATATTTTCATTGTATTTCTAAAATTATTTTATAATTGAGGACTAAAAAATCCAATCTAAATCTGATCTTACAATACTTTACTTTACATTAGTTTTGTTAATAATTTGTTTTAATTTACAATAAATAAATAATATTTGGCAAATGGCAATTCAAATTCTACTAAGACCCTAGGCTAAGTTATTAAAATAGGAAATAAAAATTAAAAGAATTTCAAGATGGAATGTGAAGTGAGAGAGAAAACACACACGCACTATCCTGTTACATTATATCACTTTTTCATTACAATTCTTATAATTTTCTTTTAAAGTATGTATATTTAAGAAGAACTAAAAACAAATACAAAGGAAAACAAATTAAAATTTTATTTACAATTCACGAGGGTCGCGATTTTCAACTCCTTTCAGTGTTAAACACTTGGGGGCAATGTTATCACCCCCCGTTTGTTGAACATGATTAGGCTCAGTCTTCTGATTTTGTGACCACCGAGACAGGAGTTGAATTGCCACTTATGCTGCCATTGGTGTTGTTGTTATTCAAGGGCGATTTAGGCGAAGCGGCAGCCGAAGACGTTAATGTTACACCACCTGCTGACGAAACAATGGCTGTAGCGCCGCTAACAATTGTAGGACTTTCGCGAGGACTGCTATTACTGCACGGCGGACTTACTTGGGCACCACTGTGCAGCGATAGATTTTGCGGGTAGGCACCAGCATTGAAAATGCCATTCAAATTACTCAAGCCCATGTATTGTGAGAGCAGCGTATGAAAGTTGGGCAATTTGTAGTGTGGCATAAGGCCCTGAGGCAATAAAGCTGGATTAAATGGCTGATGTAAGGCAAAGTGAGGAGGCCAAAATTCGGCAGGCAAACCAGCCGGATGTCCGGGTATGCCATGCGGCAATGGTATGCCCAAGGGAAAGTCGCCAAGACCTGCAATACAAAAAAAAAAAATATGAAATAAACCACACTTATTAGTTTCTTAATCAATCAAATTACATGCAAATTCATTCAAAGTAAGAAAGTTTTCGTGAAAACTTACCTTGTTCGGGTAATAAATAACCATTTTTATCTTGATTCATGAATTTTTCACGTTTACGCCATTTGGCACGACGATTTTGAAACCAGACCTACAATAAAAACAACAACAACAAATGGAAGAAAAAAGGGGAATTATTAATCATTTTTACATTTCACAGTTGTATGTTAACTTAAATCGCTACAAATGATTTTAAGCCTATAATTTCCTAAATAATTGCCATGACCAATTATCACAAACACCCGCCACAGTCAACGCTAGCCACCAGCACTACCACCACCACCACTATAATGTGGTACTCAAACCCCCCCTTTTATATTTATAACAATACAACCGCCAGTAATTTTCAATGAATAGACGCCCAATTAACCCCTTTAATCATTGTTGTGCACTTTTCAAACGTCCGTCGTCGTTCATATCAGCATCGTTGTTCCCCTTCCCCATTCTTTTGGTTGCCTTCGTTGTCCTGACATCACTTTTTAATACATTTACTGACAACACCAGTAGACAATAGAATCCAATCGGAAGTGAAATCCTGTGATTTGACTTCTATCTCTCTCCCTCTATATCTGTGTTACTCTCTCTCTCTCTTTCTTTCACTTACCTATCTAAGGAATTCTATGCACAAAAGAAACAGAGCCAGAGACACTTTCATTTGAAGTCACATATACAAACGCATAAAGATTTTCAACTTTTCCAAAGGTTTTATGTCCTTCTCTTTTTACCTCACTCTCTCTTTTTCTCATACGTTTTTACAAAGAAAAAGCTCATTAGAAACATAAAATGCATGAATGTGAGTAAGGATATCTACGTACATACACAGATACATAGTTAAGTGTGTCTTATTAAATGCAATTTACAATTGTGTTGTTGCTACTCGTAACAAGTGTAACCGAATTGAATCAATTGTCTACACTTCCTTCAATTTTCCAAACAAATACAAGGTCCTTAAAGAACACAACACAACACAATACGATCTCTATGATTTCTATTTGAAAAATGTCTCTTTGCCAGTCAGTCATCAGGCAAATACAACTCATTCTACCTCTATCATCACAACAATCATCAGTCATCAGTCACTCAGCCAGTCGGTGAGACTCTCAGTCACTTGTCTTATGTTGCTGTTGTTGTTGTGGTGGAACAAAGAAATGCATCTGTGCGTATAGCAAATTAGTAATGATTTCCTGACAATAATTGTTACAAATTATTGTCGTACTTTGTGTCGTCGTCTAACTGTCTGTTCGTCTGTCTATCTGCTACAGTTTTTCAAAGCTTAACATTTTGTGGCATCAGTTAAGAAGTACCAGCAAGAGAAGATTTTCTCGTTATGCTTCAAGGATACACATACAGTGCTGCAAAAAATTATACAGACACATAGTCATACCATTCGATTTACTGAACATTTATTAATGGCTCGTACTGTAACGTACTGTCAAATCTAATCTCATGTAATATTCAAGGCCATTGAGTCTTGGATTGCATCTGGTTGTACCTAATTACTGTAGCAATGTTCAGTCTAAAACTCTACCGCAGTGCAAACCGGTATTAGAATATTTTCGGTTAGTGAAGGAGCCATTAGAACTCTAGAGAGTGAGTACATCCCACTTAAGATAGTCCAGGAATACCATTTGTTTGTAGAGGAGATATCGATAACCCTACAGAGTGAGTACATCCCACTTAAGATAGTCCAAGAATGTCATGTGTCTGTAAAGAAGATATCGATAACTCTAGAGAGTACATCCCGTTTAAGATAGTCCAAGAATATCACGTGTCTGTAGAGGAGATATCGATAAGTATAGAGAGTGAGTACATCCCACTTAAGATAGTCCAAGAATGTCATGTGTCTGTAGAGGAGATATCGATAACTCTAGAGAGTGAGTACATCCCACTTAAGATAGTCCAAGGATATCATGTGCCCGTGAGGGAGATAGCGACGCAATTGACGATTACCCTTACATTGACTCCTGGATCCAGGATCGCAGAAAGTAACAAACAAACTAACTTGTAAATGTTGGTACAACGGAAAGGTTGGTACAACGAAAGGTTGGAACAACAGAAAATATGCATGAATTCCTACATGAGATCGGCAATCTTGGCCTGCTATGGATATATGTATGCAGAAAAAAACTTTTCGTTAAACTTTACCAGACTCCATCTTAAGGAAATCATAGCAGTTATAATGAGGACTGAACTATGCACAGAGCGAAAACTGCCTAATAAAATCAAGTAGATTTTCTCTACGAAACGTTTTTGGAGTGAGGGGTATTACAGCAGAAAGAAACGAAGATTTTTTCGTAGAGATTTCTTATTATTTTTATGTGATAAATCGTTTTAATTTTTTCAAAAAGTAAAACACATACATTTAAGAAGAAAACTTGTTATTTACCATTTTTTTACTCAAATTCCGTCACTTTTGCCACAAAAAATACAATCCATAGTGAAAAACTTATTGATTCTATTGTGTTTTCTTCTAAATTGTATAAAACAAGAATTTCTTATTAATTTCATTGGGCTACCTAATCAATTTTTTCAAAAAGGTTTTTCTTATAGGTTTCATTAGGCTACTTAATAATTTTTTTTTTAAGGAGTATGCCTTATTGATTTCATTAGGTTTCTATTTGATCATGTGTAAATTATCTTATTAATGTTTTAATAAGTGGCAAGTAAAGAAGTGGAAAAAAGTAATAACAGTATTTCTTCTTAAAAGAACAAAGTAACAAAGTAAACAAAGTTCAAATAAAAATATTGAATTGTTTTAATTTCAACAAAAAAAGTGTTATAAAAGCCGGGAGGAAAGTTATTTTCTCGTTGGACTAATGTTGAAAAAAAAATTGATGATTATCCTGTCACTGCGGACGAATCTTTCAAAGATTTGCATAATGGTAGAACTCCTTAAATTAATATATGTACATCTTTATAATCCTCTATCTTTCTCTTTCAAAGATAAATATTTCGAGCAAAAGTGCTGGTTGCAGCACAATTGCAGTTCATGGGAACAGGTGCTTCCTTTCTGGAGGGAAACAAAGAAAAATATAATTGATGACATACAAAATGCCAAATCTTTGACGAATATTTTTCAAGAGTGGACACGATATAATGATTTCTTAGGTTAAGTGAAAAGCAAAATCAATAAGTATTATTTGAAAAAATAAAGCGATAGTTTTATAAAATTAAGAAGAAAATCTTTTTGAAAAAAACAAAAAGAGGGCCTAATAAAATCAAGAAGAAAATCCTTTTGAAAAAAAAAAACAAAAAGAAAGCTTAATAAAATTAAGGAGAAAACCTTTTTAAAAAAATCAATAAGACTATCTAGTAAAATCCCTAAGTTTTCTTCTTGATTTTTTCAAAAAGGTTTTCCTTATAAAAACAATAAGAATCTCTTCTTGAAAAAAAACCATAGAGAAATCTTATAAACTTTGTTCTAATTTACTATGTATTTATTAGGTTCAGTTTTCTCTGTGTGGATACACGAGCTCGGAAGCTTTAGGCGTTTTACATCGACTTCTGCAAAAGCTGTAATGACGAGGAAGTATCCGACACTTGGGAACCTGTGGCGAAGTATTCTTGGGCAAACAGAATTTAACGTGTCTAATCAAAGGTTATTAGGATAAGATCCACTACAACTTTATAAGACCATCAGGATGGGTGGGAAATGCCAGCTAGAAATCATTATTAAATGCCGGAGTAGCCACTATAGGCATTATAGCGGAACATAATAGGACTAGGCTTATAAGCTAAGCTTTCATTTAATGTAATTGGCCATAACATCCCTATAGTGAAGATTACAACCCAGCTTCTCACACCACTCAAGTGTTAGTACCATCAATAAGTAGCCAGACCTACAGTTTATCGTTGACTGTGAAAGACAGATTTTTCAGAAACTTCATGGTAATTTCATTTACTCCAGAGTTTTCAGCAGAAGACTGCTGAGAGAAAGTCGTCCACAGAAGTATTTTTTTTTTTTGTAAATTTCATTTGAGATATCTAAGCTGGGAGTTGAACTACGTTCTCGCGTCTAATGAGCCAGCACAGTACCTAATAGACTATGATGACTCCATTTAAAGCGGTACAGGCGTGGAGTATATTGATGTTAAAATTCATTGCTTGTTTTGCAGTGTTTTACAGTGTCCCTATAATCACTTTCAACACTGTAAGAGTGTAGCTGTAGTTGAAAGTTGAATGTATGAATGAGGAAAAGATTAGAAAAGTTGTTGTTGAGCATGAATGCACTTTAAACAGATACGATAATAGAAAGAAAATGAAATAGATGAAATTATCACCCATTAACATACACTTGTGCAAAGATATCAAGCATATGTATAAAGAGGAAAAAAATAGAGAGAGAGAGAAAGAGAGAGATTGAAAGATAAATGATATGGCAATTTTAATTGTTACAAGGACAATTATAACATGTAATTTAACTTACAACAGGACATTGAGTTGGAATAATTGCAAAATGAAATTTAAAATAAAAACAAAACGAAAAACAAGAGAACATTTTAAAATACCATATTAAAGTGAAACATTTGTAAGCAAAAAAAAAAACTGTTTCTCTAACCATAATAAATGTGAGGGCATTAACAACTGTTTAAGCATAAACCTCACAATAATAATTATGTTTTAAAAAATATTATTTTGATAATGCGACACATAATTAGGCTTATGAAAGCTTAATTAAAAGCAATTAAGTCATTATCTCAACTCATATCATTATATTTTATTATGCGGGTGGCAATCACAATTATTTTCAAATGAAATGAACGAAATAATAATTTCCTTTTTTATTATTTAACAACAGGGATGGATTTCTCAAAACAGCAGCTAAATTAAACAGCTTATAACACACAATCAGAGATGTAATACACAGGAGCATGAGTCCTTTCTTTTCAAGAACAGAACAGAAGGAAAAAAAATTGAGAAATAAATTTGCATAAGAAATGCTTTAAAACTTTTAACAAAACCAACGCAAATCACAATCACAAAAAAGGACCAGAACAAATTCTATTTAAGAAATAGTTTTAAACACTTCACAACACACTTTCGCACACACACATATACATATACAAATACAAAGTATTTCGAGGCATTACAAGGGGAAAGCCAACCAAGCAAGGTTATAAGGGGTGATTTTTTAAGAGCTATAGGAAAATTTTAAAACAAAAAACACATAAAATTCATAAATATGCATGAAATCTTTATTTAAATCGATAGTACAGTCCATATAATTTAATGTTTGAAGATTATTTCATGCAAATGTTGACCGCGATCCATTTTTGGCATACTCTTTCCAACATTTCGGCCGATATCTCATAGTGTTTTCACACCAAAAGTTAAAACCTGATTTTAGCATTAAAACCATCATCAGCTGATTTTGCGTTCACACTGCAAATTTTCTTAAATCAGGTTTTAACTTTCATACATTCATGACGGAACAGAAATGTTTTTTTTAAGAAAAAACAAAAAATATGAAAAATTAAGAAATAATATTAATATTATTGTTAAAATATTGTTATTTATTATTGTTGTAGCATTCATTATTTGAAATTTTACATTTTTATACAACCGGCTTTCTATATTTTTACATTTGTTTTGTTTTTATTTTGTTTTTATTTAATTTTTATCAGCTGTTTTTACCATTTCAGAGCTGGTAGCTCTGATTTAGTACATAAAACAAGGTTGTATTTCATAAAATCAACTTAAAATCAATTCAAAAAAGGTTTTAAGTTGATTTTAACACAATAATTTTGTATGGTAAAAGCAGGTTTTATTTTTGATTTTAACGTTAAAACCAAATTTTGCGTTAAAACCACTCGGTGTGAAAACACTATCACGAATAAAAGCTTCAGTGTTGTCTTCCAATGCGTCAATTGAAGCGGGCTAGTCTGTATAGACATGAGTTTTAACGTAGCCCCACAAAAAATATTCTAAAGGCGTTAAATCGCACGATCTAGGCGGCCAATTGACCGGTCCCGAACGTGAAATAAAATGTTCACTGAACTCGCCTCTCAATAAGTCCATTGTTACGCGTCCTGTGTGGCACCGTCTTGTTGAAACCACACGTCAAGCAAGTCAAGCTCTTGCATTTTGGGCAAAAAAAAGTTGGATATCATCTCACGGTAGCGCTCACCATTCACAGTTACGTTACGATTCGCAGCATCTTTGAAGAAGTACGGCCCAATGATGCCACCAGCCCATAAACCGCACCAAACTGTGACTTTTTCTGGGTGCATTGCTAGCTTTTGCAATGCTTCTTGCTGATCTTCACTCCAATATAGCCCGAATTGCCGCTTCAGTGGGTCGATTAAACTGACCATAAAATGGAAGAAGCGCGCGATGAACTATCTTAACAGACCATGCATTTGGATAATAAAATTCAATGATTTGCAAGCGTTGTTCGTTTGTAAGACGATTCATGGTTAAATTATAGACCAAACTGAAGATGTTTGACTGTGAAACAAAACACGAAACGTGCGTGAGCTGTTTAAACCAGTGTTGCCAAAAAGATAATAGCTAAAAAAAATCACCCTTTACAAGCATTTCAAGCAATAGAAGAGATTTTCCAAATGATTAAATGTTTGTAGTTGTTGCTTTCTAGTAACACTATTTTATTTTCATTAAATTTTCCACAAAAAGGGTGTTTAAACTGTTTTCTATTTGTATGTACATACATAATTTATTGGGGTGGCTTCCCTTGCAATAACAAATTTGTTGAAATTCACACATAATTAGGGTGCCTCCTTACAATACAAAAGTGAAAACAATTGAAATTTAACGTTTGAAAGCAAAAAAAAAAAACATTAACAACAACAACAATAGTTATAAACATATAAACAATTAAATGGGAATTAAATAGAATATAACAAAAGGGATGAGTAGTGAACAATTGCAACATTTGTTTGCGATTAAATTTACAAAAAAAAAAAAAACACAATTTGTACACGTTTATACATGTACTTGACCTATCAATAATACAAAATCTTTTAACAGTTCATTATAGTCAATGTAACGTCAACATAAGCAAGCATAAGCAAGTAAAGCATGAGAATCACTCACACACACACACGTCGTTAGATGATTGAGTAAATCCTTTATTTTGTACAAGTTAAACATTTAATTGGTCATTGGCTGTGATATTATCAGTGACACAGTACACAGGCGCTCAGACAAATACTATACACTCACACACACACACATAAGCTTGTTTCTAATGTCACAAAAGGGGATCAAATATGTATGCGCGTATCATTTTATCGTTTTAAGAAGAAAAAAAATTAAATTGTAATACCCTGTGTATACAGCTCTTCCTCTCTCTCTCGTATGTGTCTGAGTAATGTTCGTTTTTTATCAATTTAATCCTTCTCGATTTGTTTGTATCAATTTGAGTTTTGTTTTTTATTGTTTATTGTTGTTGTTGTTGATTTAAAGTGTTTACGCGTTTTCGTTTGCACATACAAACACACACACACCCATATATTCAGGCAGCCATATATCTCATTCCCATTTCTTTATATTCGTTTATGTTATATGTTTTATTGTTATTGTTGTTGTTTATTTTTTGTTAACAAGGCAATTATTTACGGATTTGTTGCATTTGCAAAAGGACAAACATACACATACACACACACAGTAACACACCCATATTACTTTAAGCATATAAGCTTTTATTAAGCATTTTTTACTCTCATTCTCTCTCTCTCTCTTAGTTTTTATATGCTTACAAGTTCGTTAGTATGTGGATTTCATGCTGGTCTCTCTGTATTTTATTTCCAGATAACTGGTTTATAAATATTTTTTTATTGTTGCTTTTTAAATGTTACAATGTTACCATGTATGCTTGCTCACATTTAGCTGGTCATGCTTTGTTAAGTATTGACATGCAAGGATTACCATCGTTATGTTGGTGTTTTTTTTTAATTTCATTCTCAATCATATTCATCACAATTATTTATAATCATTTAAACAAATTCAACAGAGAAAAAAATGTGTAGAAAAATTAAACAATTTTTATAGAAGGATTAACCTCCAGCGAACCATCAGGATTCATCCTTCCTTTCTTTAATAAAATTATTAAACAACACAGTTTATTTATTGGCCATTAAACAAACTAACCTGACCACAGACATAAAAGATACCCTGGAAAGCTAATAAATACGCCATTACATCGTCATAAGTTTCATTATTATAAAAATTCGTTGAAAAAATTATTTGAAATTTAATATGAGTACCATTAAGTGGTTTCAAAATCAACGATCTGGCAAGGCTGTCAGCTATTTAATGTCTTTCATCTAAAAAGCCCATATATTTTGTGAGAGATTCGGTCTATCGAGGGAGGTATGGTGAACCAAGAAAGAAGACAGACTGCGTCGAGTCAGAGACAGACCTACAACTTCTGTCGTTCGCAGGTAAACAAAATCTCTCGTGAGAATGGGTACAGTGACACAGTTTACATACATACTTAGTTAGTCAATACAACCCTTCAGTCAGGATTAGGACCTAGCTTCTGACACAACTTATGTTGTGTGTGTGTTAATTTTATACATGAGTGGTGGGATCTATATTTAAAGCCGACTCCTAAGGACAGATTTTTCGGAAACTCTTCATGGCAATTTGATTTTACTCTCATAGTTTTGACTGGAAATCTGCTGAGAGGCAGTTGCCGAATAAATATTTTTTCGTAATTCATTTTGTTGGAAATGTATGACCTAGAGTTTGAAACGTGACCTCACGTCTAATAAGCCAACACGCTACCTACTAAACTACGACGACTTCATTTTAAATCACGACAGTAGAAGACACGTTTAACACGAGATTTACCAGCAAACATCACGATCTAACAAGTCGAGCAGCTGACAACTCTCTTGTTAACTGTTTCCTGGACAGAACCGTTAAAGTCTACGATTATGGGAAATCGCAACTACACTGAGAGTGAATAAGAGTGAATGAAGCAGTTTGGAAGTCGCCGTGGTCTAGTAGGTAGTGTGTTGGCTTATTAGACGAAAGGCCCGAGTTCGAATCCCAGGCCAGACATCAAAAACAAAATACAAAAAGTATTTCTTCGGCGACTTCCTCTCAGCAGATTTCTGGCAAAAACTCTGAGAGTAAAAATTGCCATGAAAAGCTTCTCAAAAAATCTGTCGTTCGGAGTCGACTTTAAACTGTAGGTCCCGCCACTGATGTATAAAATTAACGCACACAACATGAGTGGTGTTGAGAAGCTAGGCCGTAATCCTGACGAAGGGTTGTAATGGCCAATTATGTATGTATGTATGAAGCAGTTTGGAAGTGTTCATATCATACGCTTAGCGCCGCTTGGCTGCCAGAGAGAATGGAAATGCAAGTAGTTAGAGATTCCTTGACAGTGATCAGTTGTACAGCGTGATTTATAGCTATTACGTCGGCCTGAAATACTCTTCATTAGCAAAGAAGGTGGAGAGATATTCTAAGAAAATTCTCAGCCTACCTTATTCCCAAGTTTAGAACCGTCAGTGTAGATTTCAATAAGAAACTTCCTCTCAACTAAGTAAGGGCTAATGAATTTCATTCAGAGTCTGCAGCATCCTTAGATAGTATAGTGGACTGCTATCGGAGAATAATACGCCATCGTAACAGGACAATGAGTCGCAGTGCCACAGCAAGAGCCGCATATACTGTAGTAAGCAATTGAAATTGAATTTTTGTGGATACTTTTAAATGCTCCTGACGTGCACTAGAGTGTACTTTTTGTCAAGACGTACTGCTTCGTATCTGAATATCTGTCATTGAATATTTTCAGATCCCTCATTCTCCTGCTCAGCTGGGAAAAACTTGTGTAGTGAAACCCAAAACAAGCCAACGAAGAAATGATAAAAAGGAGGGAGTGGGGGAGATGCCTTGCTACTTAAAAGGACATGCCGTCGTTTATACACCAGTTTGGATAATTTTGCAATTGCTTTTGAATACAAATCCTGTTTTATTCCTAATTATGATTTGTTAAGTTAGTGAAATTCAATACAATTCTTAATTGTTTCAATTAAAGATTGTAATTGAATAGATTTCCCATGCCTTTAATTGCTATCAACAATGCTTCCCATCTTAATAAAGGCAATTATTGTAGCGATTTTTAAAAAGATTTCCTTTGTTTTGTTTTTTTTTTTTTATTAGAATTTAAATTTATTTACCTGTACACGTGCTTCACTTAAATCCAAACGCATCGCTAAGTCTTCCCTGGTAAATACATCCGGATATTGAGTTTTTTCAAATGCTCTCTCCAATTGATGCAATTGAAATGTTGTAAAGGTGGTGCGTGATCTAAACAAAATCAAAACAACAACAATAACAACAAACAATAAAAAAAATTAAATTATTTCAAATTAAGCGGATTTTGTTATTAAAAGAAAAGAATCGCTTGCAAACGTTTGATGTGTTACGCTTACCTTCTTACTTTACGCGGTCTTTCCATATCCAAGTCATGGCCATTATTCAGACTATTGGAGAGATCATCGTCGGTATTATCGACATCGAGGCCATTGTCTGTGTTATCGGGTGAATCGTCTCTTTCACGTTCACGTTTTTCGCCAAGCTGCTGTTGTTGCTGTGACAGATGTTGATGATGCTGTTGCTGCTGCTGCTGGTGTTGCTGTTGCTGATGATGGTGATGATGATGCAGCTGATTGTTAAGATGCTGCTGCTGCTGCAAATGCTGTTGATGCAGAGCCAACTGATGTGGCGATATTAAATGCAATTGTGTATGCAGTTGTGGCAATATGGAGGTTTGTATTGGACTCGTTGAATTATTGCTATTGCTGTTGCTTGCATGCAATGATTGCTGATTTAATGATTCTGTGGAGTCTTTAGGAAATAAAGAAAATGTTTTTAGTTAATAAAGCAACCCACAACAATAATCAAGTTTTGTTTACACGAGGAATTTAAAACAAAATGTTTTCGTTTTTGAATTGGAAATTAATCGCATCAATTAAATTAAATTTGTTACCTAAGCCCTATGCTTTGTTGAAAGCATATTTTCAAAATTAAATTTTCCATTCAAAACTATGATAGCCACGGTCCATATACATATATGTACACACATATGTATGTGCATAGAAAAAAATCCAATAAGTGTCAAATTATGTTTTTATATGCAAATTAGTTTAACACTTTCATACTCTAACAATAAAATAGTGTCCATGCTGCATACATACATACAACACTGCCAGCCAGCCATCCATTCCATCCATCCCATCCTGTCCATTCGTGCTTTCATAAAATCAAATTGAATATGAAAGCTGATGCATGGACATGTTGGATTTTAGTCTCCATGGGGGTAATTGAATTACAATGATGATGTTTTAGTATCATAGACTGGAGTACGTTAAAGAGATTAGAATCCAATTGATTGACTTTTGAGCAGGTGTTAGACAAAAATACAAAACCACAACCACATATGAAAGTCATGATAATATTGCTTGCCTTCATATGCAATACTTTAGTACAGTAAATGAAAATTTTTGTTTGTTTTTGTTCGTTGTTTTTTTTTAGTTGGCTACAAGTGTTTATTATATATGGTGTTTTTTATAGAGGTATAGAACTTTAAGTTGCAATAAAACAACGATGGATTATTCGATTGACATGAATTTTATTTATCCGAAAGATAATATTGTGGCATTACATTTTAAATATGATATCTGGCATATGACCGCCACGGCTGGCTCGGATGTAGTCCAATCTGGTCGTCCAATTTTCGATGACTTTTACCAACATTTGTGGCCGTATATCGGCAATAACACGGCGAATGTTGTCTTCCAAATGGTCAAGCGTTTGTGGCTTTACCGCATAGACCAATGACAATTACATAGCCCCACAGAAAGTAGTCTAGCGGTGTTAAATCTCAAGATCTTGGAGGCCAATTCACAGGTCCAAACGTGAACTGTTAAATCGGTCGCCATCTTGAAAAGTAATGCCAACTTAAAGTTCTATACCTCTATAAAAAAACACCCTATATAAGGAGTGTGGAGGAAAAAATTTGATCGTACTTATAGTTTTATAAATTTTACTGTGAAAGAATTATTTACCGTTAGTTAATAAGTCATTACGATGTATTAGTGGAAATTTTGTTTGTTTTTGTACGATTTTTTTTTTCTTTGGCTACAAGTGTTTATTATACAAGGAGTGTGCACGAAAAAATTTGCTCCTAGTTATGGTTTTCAAACTATTACTGTGAAAGAAATATTCACCATTCGTTAATAAGTCACTACAATGTATTAGTCAGGTTTGCAACCTAGCATTTTGCATCACCCAAGTTCTGCGTGTTAATTTTATTCATTAGTCCCTGGACCTACAGTTTAACATCGACTATGAACAGTAGATTTTTGAGAAACTTTTCATGACAATTTAATTTTACTTTCAGAGTTTTTGCCAGAAATCTGCTGAGAGGCAATTGCCGAAGAAATATTTTTTCGTATTTCGCTTTGTTGAAGATGTCTGACCTGGGTTTTGAACCTTGGTCTCACATCTAATAAGCCAACACATCCACCTACTAAACTACGATGACTGGAAGTGCCGCTTGGCTGTCAGAGAGAATACAAATCCTTTTAAGAATACAAAACTTTTGAGGGAAATTTCATTTTAGTTTCAGAGTTTTTGCCCGAAGATTGCGGAGTAGACGAAAATATATTTATTTTTCGCATTGCTCGAGATGTCGGAACCACGCCCTCTCGTCTAATAAGCCAGCACCACCACCTACTAAACTATGAGGACTTCATTTCATTACTTTTGTTAAGCATTCGTGTTAGAAAATCGTCTTCGATTTCAATTGAAGTTTTCAATACAAATTCCCTGTCGCCACTTCTGCAGAAATCACGGGAGGAAGCTACTAGCCAAAGGGAATTCCTTTCTATTAGGCAACGTTCCGTGAGGGCAGAGACCACCTAATAAATGTAACGTCAAGAGCACATTGATTACTAGTTTTGTCCTCTCTGGGAGCAACAGAAACTAGTGAAGGAACAGGTTCTTACTCCATCCAAGAAGTGCTAGCCCAGGGGGTGGATTTTCTCTCATTTTCGGCCTAATTATGGTCAAAGGGCGTATCATATAATGGCCTAGCCCAAGAGATGGATTTATCTCTCATATCCAGCCTAATTAATGGGGTTTTCTGAGTGGTACATCCTCCATACAGTTTCAGGAGATGTCCCGGCGACCATTCAAGCAATGAAAGAAAAGGAAGGAAGTGGCAGAAAGCAATGATCTGCAGACCTCAGCTAAGCAAGGAAAATAAATAGGATTCCTTTAAAGCTTTACAGTTTATACCATTTATGCTATGGTGCTATTATCTGGCACTGAAGCATTATGCTTGCACAAGCATATGAAGCTATTCTTAGGGTAATTAAGCGAAGAATTCTGCGTAAGATTTATAGGCAAAAAAGGCATGGGTAAAGACTGTTGGATTTAATACAGCAGAGACTACGTTGGCTAGCCCATATTGTGCAAATGAGCGATGATACTCTACTTTCCGAATAAATTTAGTTTTTATAAAGGAAAATATATCTATAAATTTTTTCATGCCCACTCCTTACTCTTATTTATGCCAAAAAAAATTTTATTTAATGCTTTTAAGCTTAAATATTGATTTTTGCTAAAAAATGCAAAAAACAAACCAAAAAAGGAATCGAAAAGTCAAACAAAAGAAAGAAAAGAATTGAATTGAGTTGAGTTGAATTGCTTTGAATATTTAATGTAAACACACCACCGAATGTTAAGAGGGTAAATAATGGGTTAAACACTGTAATACTGAAAGACTTTTGTTTGAAAAATAAAATTTTTAAATTCAATACAAAACTTAACTCAAATAAAACGTGATTCAAAACAAAACAAAAAGAAAGAAAAGAGAAGAAAAGGAAAGAAAAGAAATTCAATTGAAATTGAATTAAAATTCATTCAGTTTTTTTTTTAAGTGTTCAAAACAATTAAAATACTCAAGCATAACGCAGGAGCCAAAACAGAAATTTAAAGTTTAGAAAATAAGGTTCAATAAAATCAAGTTTTTTTTGTTAATATTGCGAGAGATGTTTGAAAAGTTTCTGGTTTTCTAACACATCAATGCTTTTTTGCCAATGTTTTTCCAATAGGCAGATAACTTCCTAAAAACTTCCGAAGATCTCATTCATTACTCATATACGACTGCAAATACAACGTCAAAGCAGAGGCAAATGACTATAAACCAAATCCAGTGAATGTGCGAAAATGCGTCGGATAATACGCGTTTGTGAATTCCGTACGTTCTCAACAATTGGGCCTATCTTAGGGCTCATTAGCATTTGGATTTGCGCATCCAACCATATCAAACGCAGCTCGTGAAATAATTAAATCAGGCTGACCAGCCTACAATATCATTGGCATGCTATTTGGGTGCTAAGGCAACAGTAATGGAGCGCATTTCCAGGCGGCAGTTGCATACGTGAATCGGAGAATCAATTGTGAAAAAGCAAAGGCATTTGTGAAAAGCACAGGTCTCGAGGTATAATTGGGTTTAATTTTTTCCAAATTAACCCTCGGAGTACCATTATTTGTAATTGAAACTTATGAATTGGATGGTAAGTGGTTTCAACGACACTATCCCAAGAGCCTCTTAACCATGAAACATTTCAAGAAATTTCATGTTGCGAAGACCCTAATTTGAAGTCGTAGTATGTTGGCTTTATTAGACTTGAGGCCTCGGTTCAAACCCCAGATCAGACATTTCCAGCAAAAACGAATTATGAAAAAAATATTCCATAGGCGAATTCCTCTCAGAAGATTTTTAGCAAAAACTCTGAGTATTAAAAATAAAATTGCCATGAAAAGTTTCTCAAATATCAAACGTTCGGAGTCGACTTTAAACTCTGGATCCCATAGGATAAGTGATTAGTCCAGTAACGTGAGTTCCGCCATGACGACATACCCCTCGGTGCTCAAAGCACAGGTGGAAACAATGCGCCTACCAGCGCCCCCACGCATAGTGATGCAACCTCATGATATGCATCAGCATACCATTGGTTGCATCACCATACATGAGCACCAATTCAAAGGCATGCATATGGCCATGACTTCCCTCTTGGTTAGGGGTCGGAGACTATCTAAAGTCCTTTATGACAGTTATTAAGCATATAAAGCCACACCGAGCTCGCGCTCTCCCCGTGATTTGGGTATAAACCACAGCCACCACATTGTTTCCACAAGGGGACCGCCCAATTGTCGGGCAGAGACAAGTCTTTGGTGCTCCCGACATCCGTGGTACCAGAATTTAGCCTAACATAAGTGCTGTAAGAAGCTAGGTCGTAGTCCTGATTGAAGAGTTGTAAAGACCACTTATGTATGTATGTATGTATGTAGAAGTAAATTATATGGCTATCGCAAGTACTATGGTTCCTCAGATAATTCCCTAAACGTTTGAACATTTCAAAATCAATATTCGCCAAATTATCGCTCAAAAAGTGCTAAAAATTGTCGACAACTATCTCAAAGGGATAGACTACGGCAACCAATGCAGGGGCGGGTCATCTCAATATCATTATATTGCTTAACCTGCGTTATCTCATATCATCTAGAAGAAGAAATGTACTGGAGGTCGTAATTAAATGGCTTGTAAAAGAGAAATCTGCTGAAACATTGCATGCCTTCTTATGGCTGTCCTACGGGTGTTTGCAATTGGTCTGTAGTTGGTCTGTCCCTCGTAATAAAATGTTTCAATATTTTTCATTGAATCTGTTTTTTCATGTGTTTCTTCTGAAAGAGAGTTCAAAAAAAACGACGCGAAGTTTTTTTTCAAATGCGAATCAATAAAATCAGGTTTCTGGCAAGACCATTCCAAATCATGCATTTCCTTTGACATCAATAGACAAAGACACAGAGACTATTTTTGATTAGTCAATAAATTTTATTTCATAATGGAATTATATTTACCAACACTTACACTTACACACACACCAACACAGACATATTGGGGTTGTGATCAAAGGCGTAACGAAATATGTACTGTATTTCTATGCCTCTATTAAACCCATAATCAAAACTTAATGAACCTCAAATTAATATTTTCATTTGCAATACTTCGAAACACAATTATACCGTATAAGTGATGAAGCTCGGATATCACTGTTCTGGCTCTACTGGAAAAGCTTGTTTAGCTCAGCATGTCATCGTTTTTATTCACTAAAAAGTAGGAAAAAAAATCTAAACCAAATTACAATTGCCATTCAAAATTCATACTCTCAAGCAGTCATACATTAATTTTCGTTTGTGAAAACCATTCGTGGAAATATTTATTATGCGTCGTGCTTCAGCATCAGTAGGAAAGTTGCAAAAAAAAATCCTCGAATTGATTTCTTTTTTTTTTTTTCTCTACGAGCATGCTGCAGTGATGTGTTGATGACGATGACGATAATATTGACGTTTAAATCATAAGCAAATTATGAATTTACTATTTGTTATACCCACACACATACATACACAGTTAAGCACACACTCTCATACACACTAATAACCCCGTCATTAACACGGGTTCAAAGTTTCATAAAATTTTCGCTGTTTTCGTAATCATAAACGTTTCGTATTGCCAACGATGATCATAAAATCATTATAACGAGGACGACATTTACAACGACAACTACAATGACAACGACAACAACAACAACCTTAACGTTGATGTCCTGTTGAGCTTTTATGTCAGCGCGAAAGGAAATTGATTTAAAAACGTATTTGTCATTAGCAGAGCAAGACAGGGCGGCGAGTAATACAGAAAAGGTTGGTGAAATAAAAAAATGTTTAAAATTCGACGATTTCCTCTTATGGGTGTCAATTTTATGAAAGCGATACATTTTTTTTTTCTTTCATATTTTACTTTGCTTTGCTATACAAATAAGACACAGAGAGAGAGAGTGATAGAGAGATAGAATTTTTTTATTCAAAAACAGAACCAAGAGGTGTTCCACATTATTGACACCCATGGTTAAATTTGCAATTAATATGGTCTAATTATTACCTTAACTGCAGCAGGAGGTGTTATCAAAATGTTTCCTTTTTCTAAAAATTACAAATTATACACATACATACATACAATATACAGCCTTATTTTCAAAAAAATTATCTTAATGTGGGTTTAATAAAGACATTTTAAGATTTACTCTTTAACTTTAACAAACGATTATAAAGAAATAGTTGTTATCGATTACAATTTGTCTTATTACAGTATTTGTTTTAATGCTTTTAAATCCAAATAAATAGACAGAAAAGAGAGCTAACTGGAGGTTTAGAGTAGACACCCTTTAAAATTCGATAGATTTACAATATGTTTACTAAGCAAGTCAAAGTTATCGATTACTATTTGTCTTATAGTTAGTATTTATATAAGAATTAACTCAATAAATAGAGAGAAAGTTTACGTCTGAAAAGATCAATAGTTTAAATTAGAGACGTATGTACTTTGGTAAAGGCTTAGTAAGTAAATCATTGTTTTTAATTGCAAGTATTTTAAGTACATACATACATACATAATTGGCCATTACAACACTTCAATCAGGATTACGGCCTAGCTTCTCACACCACTCATGTTGTGTGTGTTAAGTTTTACACATGAGTGACGGGACCTACAACTTAAAGTCGAACGACAGATTTCTTTTTGAGAAACTTTTCTTGGCAATTTTATTTGCTCACGGAGTTTTTGCCAGAAATCTGCTGAAATTTCTCATTTTGTTTGAGATGCCTGACCTTGGGATTCAACCGGGGCCTTACGTCTAATACGCAGACACACTATCTACTAGACTACGGCAACTTCTATTTTAAGTATTTCTTCTTAATTAAGTTCATAAAAGCTATTATAAAGTCTTCTTACGCTTTTATTTTAACAAACGTTTTTAAATGTTTATTATTAAAATGTTTATTCAAAATCATTTAAAAGTTTTATCAGCCACTTGAAAAATTTTAGATACACGAAGACTTTCGAGGTTTGGACGTCACATCAATTTGCAATATCATGTACTACTTATAGGCCGGGCCTTGGATCTTTATTTTTTTATTTATTTCGGTATTTACATTCGGTCTCTTAATGGTTTAAGTTCTGTAGAGGCCTCCCGAACTCTTTTGGCTCAATTTTGCTCTCAGAGAACTCAGAAGTGCTACAGTGATGGAATAATACCAATTATCTTTAGGTTGACGGATATCACCGTTTATAAGTCTCTCAAAGAAATTTGAGGGAAAGGACACCATTCTTATAGCCCGGCCCTTATATCTTTACTTTATTATTTATATCGGTCTCTAGGACCGCAACGACTGTAGACTATATTATTAGCCAACTGCATTATGTTCTAAAAATGTTACGCAGCGTCATTTTAAGTTCGCTTTGCAACCCACTGTGTATCCTCGGACCAAACAAATAATCTCCAATTATATCTGTCTAAAGGCAATTTTTTATAAGACTCCAATCCATGGTCTAGTAGGTAGTGTGTTGGCTTACTAGACGAAAGGCCCGAGTTCAAATCCCAGGCCAGACATCAAAACGAAAATATGAAAATATTTCTTCGGCGACTTCCCCTCAGCAGATTTCTGGCAAAAACTCTGAGAGTAAAAATTGCCATGAAAAGCTTCTCAAAAATCTGTCGTTCGGAGTCAAATTTAAACTGTAGGTCCCGCTACTCATGTATAAAATTAACGCACACAACACGAGTGGTGTGAGAAGCTAGGACGTTGTACAATGGGTCAATTCGACCTCCGGGTACTGTACTTGTCACAGTTGACAAGTACACGTCCTCTAACCTAACCTAACCTAACTTCTCTTTCTATTTCTATCACCATTTAATCCTTCGGTCCTCATTCGTGTGTTCTCCTTCTTTTACGCCGCAATTTTTCGTTTTAACTGGAGTTTCTGCGGTTCTCAACCATGCCGAGGGATTGTTAATATTTGGCTGACGGTTCCTTTAGTGTGTGGCCTATTTATCTTCCACAGACCTGAATGTGTGACTGCTTACTGTTGTCAATATAAAAAATTTCTCGAATCATGCTTAAACAAAACTACACAGACTAAAATAAGCTAACGTTTAACAACTGACTACATATTTTGAAAAATTTTTATACACGGCCTCAAAGCTTATTCCCATCAAGTCATCAATAAAAAAGACTGGAGAAAGCTGAACTTTGAAAAATACCTCTTCTCAAAAAAAATCTAAAAGTTCTCCAAGCAATATCTGTGCCATAAAACCTAGACCAATGTGGTATAAGCTATGTAGACGAAAATTAATTTCGTCAAACAATGTGTACGACAAAAAAATGTACAAAATCTGGTTTATTTAAACATCGACTAGTCTTTGTATTGATGCTGATGCAGGAAAAATTATCTTTGCTAAGTATTTTGACCTTGTACAGTGTCATGTGGCGTCGTTTGTCACGAAGAAAATCATTTTGAGGTAGCAGGATATGCAAAACAACGTTCGAGCATATATATTTCCGCTAGGATTGTAAAATCATTGTATGTATCGAAGAAATGAAGCTACTCTTTATTATGAGGGGTTTCTTAACGCCGTACCTATTGAGTCCTATGTAATAAACCTGTATAAAAATGAGCATGAAACGCGGACTAAAATTTAAGGAAACTAATGTCTTAGCTTACTGAACCAAGGAAACTCTAGTTCCTCATTCCTAGAGTTTCTTTAGTTCCTAGAGTTTCCTTAACTGGGAAATCTTGAATTAAAACTACCCTCAGTAGTCCTCTTAATACGAAAATATTTCTCAAATCTGTGGTTTAGTAAAACTGTTCTGATAGATCGTAGTTCTCGCAACTCATGGATAAAATTAACACAGACAAACTGAAGAATGTAAGCAGCTAGACCATAATCCAGACTAAAGCATGGTACTAGTCTACATTATGACAATATAAACGTGGTATTCTATTCATTCAGAAAATTTAAATGTAATGAATCGTGGTTAACACAAGAATTAAGAGAGTTTGGACCAGGTATTGAAATAATAAATGGATTTCATGGTAAATATTTGTGGAATACATTTCGTTTGTTGTATAATTGGGCAGTAAATTGAAAATTATTGTGTTGTAAGCTATCACAACAGTCTAGAGGCGAGTGTGACTAGTCTAGTAAGGGTTTTAGGTTCAATTCTTGCAACAGTACCCTGAGTTGTGTGTAATCAGCTTGTAATTATTGTATTGTATAATTTTATTGTAAATTAAATAAATAAAATTTCGATATCCTGTTGTGAGCCTATTATTTTGTCCACTGCTGTACAGATATAGCAGTAGTACACAATGATATTGAAGTGCCTTTGCAACAATTAAAATGAAAATTAATAACCGTCGGCCATATTTTCATACACATTCACTTACCGCTACGTTTTGTTTGATTTCCCAATATCTGATCAATACTGTATACGGCTCTGGGTCGTGAAACAGGACTCTCCTGGATGGGACGTATAGCGGGTGCCATAATAGCATGAGATGTTGTGGTTGTCATCATTATATTTAATAAATCGAAATTAAAATTAAAAATTTTAACTTTAATTTATGTTAAGTAAACTTTTCGTTTTTTATTTTTTATTAATTGTGTTGTTGTGAAAACATTAATTATTTTATTTTATTAACACTTTAAATTAATTTCGTTTTAATTTTTTTTTAATTGCACTTCTTTTCTTAATTAACACAATTAAAGTTTATGTACACATTGTGCTACTTAAATCATTTACAATTGATTTAGAAATTCTTTAATGAGGGTTGTATTAATTTTTAATTTGTTTAATTAACAATAAAATTAATTTATTTTCAATTATTTGTTCCCAAAAAAATTTGCATAAATTGTGTAAAATCTCCCAGAAGGACGTAATGTGCGTTACGAGACTATTAACCACCGACTAAACAAGGAACTGCCAAAGCAATACCATTAAATACAATTAAAACAGTTATTTCGCAAATCCAGCCAAGTGTGTGAATGAAATAGAAAATGCTCGAGCAATTCAACTTCATACTGCCTTTCTTTCTTCATGCAAGTAAGCAAGCAACCCCTCTTCCACTGGTTTATTGTGTATCTCTTTCGCTCTTTCGTTATCAATTCAAGTGTGTGTGTGTGAAATACGATAATAGGAGGGTTGGTTTTCAGCACAGGTAGTGCTCACTATCACCACATTTTAGTAGTGTGAGTGAGAGAGAGTGAAAGAGTGAGAGAGCGTGTACTCATACTCATGTACTTAGGATAATAAAAAAGGGTGTTGGAAACTTGTTAATAAAATATTGTAAACAAATACATACCATGCATGGCACTCTCTTTTTTTATTCTCTGCAAATATTACTCTCTTGTTAGTCTCTAATTAATTTATAAACTTGTTTGTTATTTCATTCAATTCGTCGTGTTGTTTTTTTTTTTGTTTTCTCATCACCATGTGTGACGTTTTGAGTTTCAAGGATATGCTAGTCCTTCTCCCTCTTGCAATTGTGATTGCAATTGCAGTGATCTCGCCTCAAAAACATGTTTTGAATTCGTTGTTCTCTTTTATGTGACGATGAAATGAAATGTGATTTGTTTACCATTTAGGTGCCTGCCTGCTTGAACGCCATCATTGCCATCTTCATCACCATTGTGTCATTCATCACAATCATCATCCATTTATTCGTTTATGATTTCCATAATTTTTATATGATTTTCCATGTTGTTCTTCCTGTGGTTTTCAGTTTTATTGTTTGCCATGATCTTTTGTGGTCTCATTATACTCTACTGTTCTTACCTTTTCTTGGTTTTACTAATCGGCTATGGCGACCGCAACAATAAAAATCTTTTATTCGCGTTCTTACCTCTTTTGCTTAAACGACGTTTACTGTGTCGTAAATCTTGATCCCTTTTGATCGTCTGTAAATTTTCAATGAATCCTTTTACTCTTAAAGGATTAAAGCGCTTAATGCGCTATTTAATTATGTCCATTGTTTGAAAAAGAATTAACGCGGAACACAACCACAACAATAACTTGTCGAAATCGAAAGCAGGTGTTTTTAAATATGTTTACGTAGATCGCGAGCTTGTGAATCGTTCTACAGTCGTGACTAATAATGTATGATTTTCTTAAACGTTTGGATTATGAAATTTAAAAAGAAATACCATAATAAATTTGCGAAAGAAATGAAATATTCATTTCCTCATTCCTTATAAATTGACTTCATGTAAATATTGTCCCTAGCTAGGCCGCGGGGGTTCGTGATACAGCTTTGCCATACATTTATCGTACTATGATGCTGTATTCTAGGTCTGGGAATGTGAGAAAAACTTCATGTATTTACACAAGATGTACTGTTTAATCACGTATACAGTATATGTAATAGATTCTTCAGACTGCAATGTTGTGGTGTGGATCTTTGCTCACTTTGCTCCTATCATTTCTAGGGTACCGGCACAGGATGGGCTTCCAATGATGTTCATTGTTAATATGATCCTTTCCCATATGAATTATTTAAAGAGGGATTTATTTTTTCAAATTTCAAAACCATTTTTGTTTCCTTTAAGGATCCCTGAAGATCTTGGAACCATAACATATCCAAGGCATACCATAGGATTCAATTTACTTTTCTACCTATCTTCTCTAAGTTTTTGCAGGTCTTGCAAATTCCCATGAATTCGGTTCTATAGCCAGCTCAATCTACATATTGGACTCAGGGCGATTACTATTCTGACCAAAGCGTCGTTTGAATCTGTAGTGCCCAGTTAGTATAACGAGTTGTATCTTCAGGTTACTAGCTAACAGCCTCATTTATGACTCAAATATCTTCTCATTGTAATTACCCATCGAAAGTTTAAATTGTCTCAAATCCATCTGAGAAGAGTCACCACCTTCATTTTCGCTGAGTATACTACATGTTCACATATTTTTGAACACTACACGGAAGGTTCTGTTTTCAGAAAACGTCGATTGGAATTTAAGCTTCTCTCCTAGTTACGTCATTTGTCTCCTAATTGCTGTGAATTCTCACTTAGATTGTGACCCGACAGAGGACCACCATATTTTTTTTTTTGCTTATTAAGGGCCATTATTACAACTTGCCGTTAACTAACGGGAGGATTTTAACGGGCAGATAAATTGTTTTTCATTATTATGAGTACCCCATAAGATAGGAGTGAGCGTTAAGCTAAAGGGAGGATGATTCTACCTTTAACTTTTAAAGTTAAGTTCATGTTAGAACTTGCCATATAATATATGCCATTTTCAATATGGCAACTTCAAATATAAGCACAACAACAAAAAAGAGGCCCTTCGTTGTCACTGCGTTTAAAAAAAATTGTTCAATTGAGCAGCTCTATCGATATTGCTCCGGCACTGCCATATTTTTGACAAAGCTTTATATTAGGTTGTAATGACAAAAGGAAGTTAAAGGTGACTTTTAAGTTCATTTTAGCTAAAGTTACCTTTAACTAAACCCAAGTTTAACGGCAAGTTGTAATAATGTCCCTAATTTTGCTTAGACCATCCTATACCATTCACAAATCAAACTCATGCGAAATAATTGATAATTGATTGACTGTCAGATAATATTGCTTGGTTCCATCCAACTTGAATAGAAGTTGTACTGCCCTGACGCCTAGCAGGTTTCAACTATACAAACTGATCTTAAAGTGATTTCACCTTTGTGCAAATGTTTTCTGAGGCTACAGCTCAGAAGACCAGTTACTAGTGTGATGCAAGACTGAAATCACTTTCAACTATCCTTCCTCGTTACCCAACAAATGTTTAAATTAACTTCAAACCTCATATCGGACATGAGAAAGTTTCCGCATGTCATTGTCAATTCTTTTGCCGTGTATACCTTTCTTATTCCACAGAAAACTTCTGTCCGTATATCCAATGAGGAACTTTGCTCCTTTTCTGTCTCCAGACGCGCCTCTGGCTGAACTTCCTTTGATATTTGTTGTTGGGTTATCCTCTCTGGCAGAGCAAGTGTTTGACGGCCTTTTAATTTCATAAATTCGAAAACCATGATGATAACGTAGATTAAAATAAATTTTAAAGGTAATTGCAAATAATTACTCGAATGTTATTTGTACAAATTGAAGTTAAAAAGGACAAGTCATTATAATTTTAAAGGTTTTAAAGGATATGAAATTTGATATACGCCTAATAAAATATGAAATATTTTCGAATTTAAACTGTTTAAGAGATGTAATGATAATGTCCGCCCAGTTTTGATATGTCTAGACCGTGATTATATCGTGTTTAATGAGGTCAATTAAAAGAATTTGAAAAAAACAGACGTTGAACATCATGAAAAATAGAATTACAAAAGAGGAGAAAAAGGCAAACTGCTGAATCATTCCATGATGGAGTAGACATTTCTTTTAAGCCATAAGTAATGATTTACCACAGCAAACCTGGCTTAATGCGGTTTGCATTAGATTTATAACTCATTAGCTAACATCTTGGCATATTGAAGGATAAATTGAGTAAAGAGCACTAATTGTACAGGTATTTAAAGCACACTACCAGCACAAGGCCACCAGTGTTACCCAATGAAATTATTTAAGGTTTAATAGCCTAAATAAACAGACTTTATGCTTAAGCTTGATCCTTTTTCTCTGTCTTAAGACTGGCTGTATATGCCAAAACGTACGTTTAAAGTACCTTGCAATACTTAAATGAGCCTTAGTCTATGATTAGTACGTTTTGAATAGCGTTTCTGTAAATTTTAATCTGCATTTAGTGGCTGTTAGTAGCATTAGGCTTACGAGTACAATACGAGATACATTGTTTCAGTGATTTTGAACCTGCTTGACAGCATTATGTGGCGTCACTTTGGGCAGCTGTCAAAATTAATAATTTTTACTTGGCCATTATTCTCCCTCTCTCTCTCTCTCTCTCTTTGGGTCTGGTAATTGTCATTGTTTCGCTCCTATTCTTTTGGATTGCTTGCATTAAGAACACAAAGAAATTGTGCAAATTTTCACAAATTAGTGCCTTAAGTAAGCAAAACAAGGGAAAGAAACTATTTAGACAATCTAAATACTTCTACTCATATGGAAATGAGGACGTTTCACGTACAAGTTTACTTTGGTGCAACAGGTACTTACAGCATAATTCGTGGAAAATTGGATTTGCATTAAATACTCAATACAGTCTTTGGCAAATTCATATGCACAAGGGGATATTGGACTAATATGTACTAGTAGATCTAAGGATTTGTTAATCACTGTTCGTTAATGGTAATTAGTATGTACTGTAAATAGTATGCCAAAATGTTAAGTGATAATACTCACTCGTAATCTAAGTTAGGTTAGGTAATGTAGTGGATCTCCCTGGAAGAGAGATCCCATTTAGGTCAGCATTTAGGACCATTATGGTAAAAAATTAACAAGAATGAACCTAGCCAAGTCTAGAATAAACCTTGCTATTGCAGCAATCTTTGTATGGTGAGCTCGCTGAAGTATATAAAAAAATGTGAGGTTAGAAACGTCTGTCTTTTCATAACAAGAGTAGGGCACTGACAGATGAAGTGAGAGAGAGTTTTTCCTCTTCCCCAGTCCCACAGCTCCTGTAGAAGTCATTTACTGACTCGCACACTAAATTCTCGACATTGAGTTAAAGTTGGATTTTTATTGGATTTTAAACTTTAAATTCTTAATTTTTTATTTTATTTATTAATAACAATACAATTACAAATTATTATTAATAATATACTAGGTGTAGTGTACCAGACCAGAGTCCTTAGTGGGAATCGAGCCCAGGACTCTCACGCTAATAGTGTAGACTACCCAAGTTCTTAACTATTGCTTCGTAAACATATTAAAATATCGTCAAGCTATATTTATTTTCATTCATAGCTGGATATTCGAAGTCACCGTAGTCTAGTACGTAGTGTGTTCGCTTAATAAACGTAAAGCCCGGATTCGGAGTCGAAGTTAAACTGTAGGTCCCGGCACTCAAGTATAAAATTAAGGCACACAACATGAGTGGTGTGAGTAGCTAGGCCGTAATCCTGACTGAAGGGTTGTAATGGCCAATTATGTATGTACAGCTGGATATTTGGTGGTAGTATGTCTGCTCTAGCATCGGCTACACACTTACTCTTGATGTCCGTGTAACCAGTAAGAATAGATAAAGTTAATCGCGGCAATTACTAACCGTTTGAGATTTGAAAATCGTACACGAAAGAGGTTTGTTTGCAGCCTAGATTTCAGAGAAAGCAGAAATAATTAGGCGCTCCCTTGTTTAAGATCAATTCCACAGCAAATGATGGGATATCCTTTGTGGCAAACCATGTCCTCTAAAACTGTCCACCAGGTTCAAATCAGGAATGCCGGAACATTCGCCTTCAAGAACATTCATCAGACTGTTTACTCTGTCATATAAAAGGCAAGGCTAATCAGGCGACTGAGTTGGTGAAGTTCAGTCAGTCTTGTTTGACGGCGCAGTGCGTTTGAAGAAAATAATCGTGGTTTGAAGATCTCCGTTACAAAGATCTGTCGGATAGTTGTCTAGTAATTGTTATTGTTTATGCAAAGGGTATAAACAGAGGAATAACAAAGAAAATCAATTGTTGTTGTTTGCATCAAGTTGTAAGCAGAGGCACACAGAATTGTGCGAATAATAAAGAATCTGAATTAAAACTAAACACAATCTAACGAGCTCATATTTTAAAAGGGAAAAACATAACGTATTAGAGATGAATACCCGTAAATTGTTTTCAGGCAGGTTTGGATCGTTTGGTTTTATAAGCTGGTGCAAAATCTTTCTAGAAAGTCGGGAGTACTACATCTCTCAAACAAGAGCTCGTAGCAATTATCCTCTGCAGACAACAGAACCTTAATGTCCTTGATGTGAGTAGTAATACGAATACTTATTTAATTCCGTTAATCAGACGTGGTAATCAATTTAAATGATCCTATAAATTAGCATTCCATTCAATGAAAAAACTACGGAGTATTGCATTTGACCTGATTAAATACGGCAATAAATATGCTCTCATAATTATTTGCTCTCTCTCTCTCTCTGGTCCTTGCTCTCTGTCTTTTCAAAATCTCTTCATAGTGTGTTGCATGGAGAAGAACATGCGCTTTGAAGGCAACATTTCATTGGGCAACAGAGAAAGCCACAAACCAACACCATAAAAATTGTTTCCAATACAACAAGGACACTATGTGGCCCCCTCATTCACACAGGGGCAAGAGCCTAATGTATCGTTTTAAAGGCAAGTAAATTTGATGGTGCTAGTGAGTGCTGTTGTATGAGTTTGAAAAACAGATTGTCTTGCTATTGTTTAGTAATAATTATGACGATAATTTCAAAAACCTGATGATGATGATAATTATTGTAGAAACTGATGATGTAGACGATGATGCTAACGAAGGGGGGGGGGGGGGGTGTTGCAGAAGAGGAAGGTAGAGATGTTGTTAACATTCAACTCACCTTTTAATAATGTTAACTAGGCACTGAAGAAGTATTTTCTTTTTATTTTTCGTATTGTTTTTATTGTCATTGCATTCACAGACAGACAGACAGACAGACAGACACATAGAGACAGAGAGAGTCTTTGGAGGTTATAGAGAAGGAGAATGTAGACAAGATAATGTCAACATCATCAGTATCATCATAGTCTTTTCAAGTCGTATAATGTAAGTGTATATGTGTGTGTGTCTCTTTGTGTGTATGTGCATGCAATAGAATTTCTCTACAATACGATTTTAACTAATATTAACGCAACAGTAGCAACATTTTTCTTTGCTATTAAATTTAATATATTAAGGCAATAAAACCGATTTTCATTTGTTGACTTTTGCCACCAGTCGCCCTTCCTGTTGCCCTCTCCCCCTATCCCACCCTATTCTCGCTCTCACTCTCTCTGCCATCCCTTATTGCCTGTTATGCTCAGGCATCTGGTGATTTTCATTAAGTAGATAATGAAAAGGGATGATGATTGTTGTGTGTGTGTGTGTGGGTGGTGGTGATGCTGGTGTTGCTGGTGGTGGTAGTGGTGTAAATGAGGTTTTCTGTGGCATGTTATTCAGGACCTTTTGGCAAAATAGTTTTGTTGTCTTGTCTTATAACGATTAAGTGCTTTGATGTTGAATGTTGTTGTTGTTGTTCGAGTTGCTGCTGCCGTTGTCGTCGTCGAGGAAACTATAGTTTGAGTCTGGAAATGATTTTAAATTTGATTTTGATTCTTTTCTTATTTATTTATTTACTCTTTTGTTGTGTGTGTTGTTCTTCTTGTTATAATTGTTGTTGTTGTTGCTGTACAGCTGCTGCCTTCTATTAAAATTCACTTACTCAGTTTGCTCTTCTTTATTTTTAATTTATTTTCTCTGTCTTTTTTTCTTTTTTGTTTTTGTATTGTAGTTGGCAACTTATTTTTTTCTTTTTGCCATTCAGTAAGTAGTTGTTGCTGATAATATCGTTTGCAACTTTAACGAAATCTGTTGTTATTATGACTGCCATTGTTGTTGATAATGATTTTTAATTAAAAGAGTTTAACCCGTAGCAGAATTATAAGGAAACTAAAATTGAATTAAATTTATGCATGATTATTTAAATAAAATCTGTTTTTTTTATTATATTTCTTTTTCATATGTTCTGTAAGGAGCAATTATCTTTAAATAGCTTTAGCATCTCCCATATAAAATAAATATTAACCATCACATATGGAGGATAGTACAGCAAATAGGAATTTAAAACTTTTTTGGTTTGCCGAATTTGAATGGTATGGAGTCTTTACTCTTCTATTCTTCTACTGCTAAATATATCGACTGAAGAATGATTGTCGAGGATTCAATGAAGAACAGTCTTAATCTTTTATACGAGTACCCCAACGCTACATAAAACAATTGAAGATTTCCGCTTAGGCTTAGGTTAGGTTACTAAGGCTGTTTATAATCGGTCAAATGCCTGGGATAAAAGTTGTGAGTGTAGGCTCTTGAATATGGTATTACCGTAGTTACACGGATGTTACCTCAGGCTGCTCTTGACGCTATTCTGTAGCCAACTTCACTTGACCTATGTATATATAAAAGGCTGTCCGACGTGTATAGTCAATACGCTTGAGGTAATCGGTCAGTATTATGGTACTTTAAATGCCTTTTCACTTTTGGTAGATAGATAACTGACTATTAGGTTACCGAATTATACCCATTTTAAGGAATTTTATTACAAATAAGACTTCATAAAACAATGAGTAGTTTCTTATTTGGGATACATCCATTTTTAAGGATAGGCTGAAACTAGTGCTGTTATATCCGTCTGGAGTTTCTTTATAGTTGAATAATGCGACGTTTTTCTTGAAGAGATCTTTCCTTTATCGAAGGCACTTTAGTCCGTAGTCAACCTCTCGCCATCTATTCTATTCTATTCTATTCTGTTCTATTCTATTCTATTCTATTCTATTCTATTCTATTCTATTCTATTCTATTCTATTCTATTCTATTCTATTCTATTCTATTCTGTTCTATTCTATTCTATTCTATTCTATTCTATTCTATTCTATTCTATTCTATTCTATTCTATTCTATTTTATTCTATTCTATTCTATTCTATTCAATTCTATTCGTTGATAGTCAAGCTCCTCCGAAGGCATATGAATCGGTACGGTGTAAGCCGTAAGTGGTTTGCTAGTGCAAAGAGTCCATAAGTGTGTTTAGACTAGATCGACTAAGTTTCCACTGGAGCTAATTAAATTCACTATAATACCGATTGTGCCTATTCCACCATTTATCTGTAAGAAGCCCTGGCTGGTATTTCTCAATATATCAGCTTCGGTTAATGAAGGCCTGTGTGGTCAAAGAAGGTGTAGATTACTTACACTTATTCTGTCCTTAAATTCTGGATGACCAAAAATACTTCGTCTCACGGTCTGGACTGTAATAGAGAAAATGCTCTAAGGCACAGAAATATTCTTGGGAGCGATAAAACTGATACTCTTGTCGCTGAAAGTCCGCAACAATAGTACCTTAGGTACTAGCTCATTTGCATGCAAAAACTGCTGTATAGTGTTGGCCATAGGTATGGTGTTTAGAACTTTCGGTCCAGTACTTATTTTCTAGCTCTGAGGCTTTGTTCTTTTTAAGAATATTGATATCCTCAGTAATTTCTCTAATATCGGGTGGATCAATAGATATGCATACTCCGTCTAATAGGCTAAGTTATGAAGTCACAGTGGTCTCGTCCCCTAATCCCCTTTGGATATTTCTGAACGTAACGTAGTTCGCAAAATTATTTCCACTCAAGACAAGTTGTTTAGTGATTCAAAAGACTTTCTTTATTTTGTTTTTAAGCCATTAAAAATATTTGCTGATGGAAAATGGGCGAAATTTGTAAATATGATGAAAGTAATGCTTCTGAATTCCATTCTCGAATGCAAATAAGCAGAATAGCTACATATGTACAGAGTTTTTCGATGCCATTTTGGCTGTACTGAAAATATAAATTCCAGTGTTTTGTTAACAAATTTTTAATCTTAATTCCATGAAATAAATATTTATTAACCTTCATTTGTATGTGAACTTATCATATATGGAGAATCTTTGGTTTAATAAGCTGGAATTTTGTTTAAATTGATACTCGACACTGTATTTTATATGTATATGGTATGAGAGTTTTTCTCTCTTTGTATTTTGCACGTATGTGTTGTAAAATAATACAAAAGCCATAAAAGACCACAAATCTTCTTCAGTGTAATTTTGTTTGAAAATAATTGTTTCACAGGGACATGAGAATATTAACCAAAGAAAAAAAAACACACACACACAACAAACAACAGATGATTAGGCCAGTAGTTGATTAGTAGTTCAACAACAGTAGCCGTTTTTAAAGTTTCAATTTTCATTTTCATTTGTTTCGATAGGCGTTTCATATGTGGCATGTAAGTATTCATTTACTTCGACATACACATGCCTTATCTGTATTACTTTGTATTTATAGATCTTGACACATACACATACACACAATTTTTTGTTTAATTGTGTTGTGTTCCTTTTTTCCTAGTTTTCATCATTTGATTTGTGTATGCAGGCGTCAACACATTTGCCACCTTTTTTTGCACTAATTTTTGTCAAATGCCGGCATCTCGTCTTTTATACACTCTTTCGAGTGTCTTGACACAAGAAAATTCAGTAGAAATTATTGTATTGTGACTGATGACCGACCACTTGAATTACATAAAAATTGTCCATCAAACAAAAGGACAAAAGGACAACATTTTGCATGCATGAGTATCTTGTGGCAACAAAAGCGACATAGTTTTGACCAGTCAGCCAGCCAAATAGGCAACAAACAGGCAGCAAACAAAACATCAATGCTTAAATAGCCAGGATAATAAAGGATTATGATGATGATGATGACAATGAGTATGAGACAAGCAAACAAATCAACAACTACACCGTAAGAAATTTATTTCTCCAAGTGAGAAGAAAAGTAAAACAAAATGTTGAATGAAATTTTTCTCAGTGTATTCATCCTGAGATTTGCATTTTTTTTTGCAAAAATAATTGCAAAAATAACACTTTAACAAACAAACAAACACAATAACAAGCAAGCAAACACACTCAAAACTCCTAGAATAATAACAATAAAAACAAAACTACATCAACAACAATTAGATCAAATGACCAACAAGAAAGAAAGAAAGGAAAGGAAAAGAAAAGAAATGAACACAGGCTCATTAGCAGCCTTAGTAGCATCATGTTAAGGACACCTTATGGATTGCATTGTTAGATCAGTAAATAATCCATGATTGTTACTCATTGTATTTGTTTTTTCCCATAAAATTATTCACTTTTTCTATGGAATTTTCAAATCTGTAGACAATAATTATCAACACATATGGGTTGTATCCAACGCCCTCTATACATGTTAATACAACACTCCTGGAGTGTGCCGACAATTTTCGTCTTTATACGTGTATATGTACATGAGTGTTTAATGATCTGATAGTTTGATAAGTTCATTGTTGATTCTTTATACTTAAAATAGCACGAAATAACTTGGGGTTTAATAAGGTACAGAAAGAAAAATTTATTGAACATGTGTTCGTTGTTTAAGACAACTCTTTACTTCCGATTTGTTATTGTTTTGCTGGTAAAATTTTAGAAAAATCATTTCTTTCCTTCTTCCACAAAAGTTTCGTGATTTTTATCGTGATTTCAACGTTCATTGTGGTTAAAGTGTTCTTTTATAAACCTCCATTGCAAAACTAGAAATTAAAAAGTTTAAAGTCGTTTTACCACCCGTACGTGAGACCCTCCTAAATGGTCCCTTTCCTAAAAGGGTATGTAACGTTCAAACTGCTTCATTCACTCTTATTCACTCTCGGTCTATGTGCGAAGCACACTCGAGACTCACTCGACTTATTAGATGGTGATGTCTTCTGGTGAATTTTGTCTCGGACGACAGATTATTTTTCTTTTTATGGCATTTTTATTTACTCTCAGAGCTTTTGACAGAAATCTCCTGAGAGACAGTCGCCGAAGAAATATTTTTTTATATTTCGTTTTGTTGGAAATGAGCGACCTGGGGTTTAAACTGCGGCCTCACTTCTAATAAACCAACACACTACCTACTATTCTATACGGCGACTTCTGTGTTCTAGTATCTTAATTCCCTCTGAACTGTTTTCAGACACGATGTGCTTTTTCATCATGGTACACATACAGGCCGTAATTCTTGTGCTGTACCCGTATAATTTTCCTGCAAACCTTTGGTTTGCAATACTTTAAATGAGCAGGACATTACTGCAGTGAGTTAAGAGTTAGCAACTCATACAAGTGAGAGGAATAACTTTATTTGAAACCACAATTGCCATATGACCTGGTGCTTATAACTGTTGCTGCTGATAAAGTTGGGACATTCAAAGGTTATTATCCCCTCAAGTAAGATTAAGCAAAGGCTATGGCAAAACTTCTATTTGGGAAGGCAATAGCAAAGTCCTGTAAATTGGGAGATGGAAAACTAAATGTGGTATGAAACAATCGTGAAGATACTTATACAAATCTGATTCGAAATTGGGCCCTGCACTTGAGGATTCCCAACAGTAACTAAGAGTCTCTTAAATTAAATTTTATTTATTCAAATTAATTTTATGTTCTACAATTTGTTACTTTTTCCATAAGTAAGTGCTAATTGTCTTACACCATCCTCTCTCCGCTAATGGGCACAGTCATGTCAGTCTATATCTTTTCTCTTCTCATAACCATTACCTATTGGCCATTATCTGCTACTACTGCTCCTTGTTGTTGTTAATTTTAGCCTCATAAACTTTATTAATTTAATATCGTTCGACATCCTTAACTTTTCATGGTACACAAACAAATATTGTGTTTGCAAATGTATTGTGTGAGTGCGAATGTGTGTGTGTTGATGGCTACAATATGTTTTCAAAGCCACAAAACTATTTCATAATTTTGCCAATATGTATGTATGCCTTCTTACAATCAATCACTCAAATGGTGTACATAGTGATACAGAGAGATGGAAAGAAATCTCCAGATTCGACTTTCATGTCATTTTAACCACGTACACCCATAAAAACCCTCATACACACAAACACACACAGACACTTTCCTTATAAGACATCCTCTTTCACTTGACACGTATGCCAGTGTCTGTTATTATTACTGAATTGAATTTATAACGGTATTTGCTATTATATTTGTATGGATATTCTTTGTGTTTGTATTTGTATTTATTATACGAATAGTTATTAAAACCTCAAGGCAAACGTCAGAGAAAAGTTGGTAAATTAAACACACAATAATAATAAGTAATAAAATATTTTAGAAAATAAATTCTTCTACACTCACACACATATACATACACATACACATAAAATGCAATATAGGTACTGTATATAAAAGCATTCAAACACAAATTACGATTCTAAAGGACTCTACAGGGCAACGCTGCAAATAAAATTTATAAGAAAGGGTACTAAGGTGATATGTATTCATTCATTCATGCCAACAAAATCAAAACCAGATTTTATTTTTTTTTATAAAAAAATTTTAATAGAAATGAAATGAGAAAATAATAACAAGCAAATAATTAAATCTGCTTTAATACTTCTTCTCTTTTTTTATACAATCTATTCGTATTAAAATTATCCTACTGTGATGATCTGTAAATGATGTTCTGTTCTTGTTGTTATTTTTATTGTTGTTTTCATAATGAAACTGAATAATTTTGTAATGAAATGTGTTGCATTAATTTCATATTTATTGCAATAACAGTTAAAGCAATAATTGTCCTTATGTTTGTATTAAAGAGAGTGTTTTTAAGGAACTCAAAACGAAACTTGTGTAAAAATGTTCCTCTTCGTAAGATGGTCAGCCTGCTCATTGCCTTACGTTCTCACAGAACTTGGGACGCAGCAGAGGGTGGCCCTAGTTCTCCTGTCTAGCTAAATCAGCTTCCCTTTTTTCAAAACTATAGTGTTTACTGGTTCTGTCCAGGCGACACTGAAGGAGTCAGTTGCCAACCACTCCGTTTATTAGGTCAGATGAATCTCGTATGCAAGTAAATCTATGCTGTGCTGTTTACGATATAAGGGCTCTATTTACTCAAGTCGCCGCGGTCTAGTAGGTAGTGTGTTGGCTTATTAGACGAAAGGCCCGAGTTCGAATCCCAGGTGAGACATCAAAACGAGAATATGAAAATATTTCTTCCTCTCAGCAGATTTCTTGCAAAAACTCTGAGAGTAAAAATTGCCATGAAAAGCTTCTCCAAAATCTGTCGTTCGGAGTCGACTTTAAACTGTAGGTACCGCCACTCATGTATAAAATTAACGCACACAACATGAGTGGTGTTGAGAAGCTAGGCCGTAATCCTGACTGAAGGGTTGTAATGGCCAATTATGTATGTTATGTATGTATTTATTCAAAAACGTTTCTGGACAAATTGTTGAAAATACATAGCGTTACAGAGCCAACTCGACAACTATGTGTATCCAATAGGATGAGGCAAAGTCATATACAACTGGAGTTCCGGTGGCTGACTTTCCAGGGTTGCCTTGCCTTTAGTTTTGACGATTTACACCACGTGGCAAAATCGAACCATTTAATCCTTTTAGACTTCTTTCTGTGGTGTTTCTTGAAGTCATGCATCTATGTAAACTAGCCTTAGTCCCTTTATGATCTTCGTAGAGAAAACGACAGAAACCAATAGCACGGCGTGGTACATGGTGGTGTGGTATAACGATTAAATTGCTTTACTACGCATTCGTGCAATTTATATTCACATCCACGAGAAGACGAAAAAATTTTGACTCATCCCGCTGACTCCTTAACCACCAGATTTTATGCAACGCTCCCTCAAATGAAATAGTACGATTACGACCTAGTTTCTTACACCACTTACGTTATGTGTATTAATTTTATGCATAAGTGGCGGAGCTTAGAGTTTAAAGTCAGATTTTTGAGAAGCTTTCCATGTCAATTTTATTTACACTCAGAGTTTTTTTTTCCAGAAATCTGGAAGTCGCCAGGGAAATATTTTTTGGTATTACATTTTGTTGGAGATGTTTGACCTGGGTTTTGAACCGAGTCCTCACGTCTAATAAACCAGCGCTCTACCTACTAGACCACTCATGTATAAAATTAAATTTGTGAGGAGTTACATGATTAATTCTTAATAGCTCTCCTTTAAACATTTGCTTAGAATGTATTTTAAAATTTATTATTTTAATTATTTTCTAATAGAATTTCTCATATAAAATATGTCAAAACCATGCAAGACTATGCGTCTGAGCCACTTTTGTGGCAGATGCGGTTTTAATCCTTTTTTAATTCAAGATCTTCCCCTTGAACACATTTATTTGATTTTATTAGTCATTTTAATTCATACACTGTCTTACAAAAGTATGATGGGGCAGGAGCAGGAGTTGACAAACGAGTAGAAATCATATTCAATTTTAAATTCTTTCTTCTTGAAAAGTGTACATTCAACTCATAGCAGCAGGATGCCATCCCAGGCATAATATAAAAATCATATTAAATATCCTTTTACACTATCAGAAACATGTAAGTAAAGTATGAAAAAAAAGAGGAAATTAAATGAATATTACACAGACATGCAGACATACATATGGATGTGTATGAATATACATATATTATGATAATAACATCATATGAAATAGAAATAAAAAGGATTGAAGAAATTTAAATATAAAAAAGGATTTGTTATTCAAAACAACGTATTACACGTACGTATACAACGTACGTCAACATATTAATGTATTTTAAAACCATATTTTAATAATAATAATTTCCTAAAATCTATGCATCATTGTGATATGCAAATCTGTACGTATGACCTGTAAGTTGCATTGCCAACTTTCTTATTACCAGTACATTAAGTAGCTCATCATTTGACAAATAAATATTGATGCTGAGAATTTGTTTTTTTCGCCATTTATTCTTAGCCTTTAATAACTTCTGAACAATTTCCACGGTGTTATAAACTGTATATGATTGATGCCTTAATAATATTCGCACACACAGAGATCCAAACTATAAGCACGTACCCCCTGCTACCATATGTAATTATTTTGTATGTGTGCAATGGTACTATATTACACTCTCTAGTATTTTCATTATGAAACTTGTTCAGAAATTTCATTAAAAATGGTTGCCATTGTTGATTCTTTTAACCCGAAATCATTATAACAAAAAAAAAACACAAAAACAACAAAAAACAATCTTTTAAATAAAACCAAAAAAATAAAGCTACAATAAATGCAATGAAAAACGAAAGAAAAACTGAATATTAACACCACAATAAAATATAATTTATGTGGAAATCTCATATCCCCCCCTCTACCTCCTGGCCATATTTTTTAAAGGCTGACAAATGAGCAGGAAAATAAAAAAGGAACAAAAAATAATAAAAGAAACAAACAAACGAAATAATCCATCACACATAAACAAATTCGGTTGATGAGTGACGGTAGATAGGATATCCCAGTAGATATTCTGAATGAAAATATCCAAAGCACAGTCCTGTTTCATTAATAGTATTATTAATGTACTACGGCTTAATGTATTATCTAAACAACCAATTGCTATTCAAACTTACGAGGCCTTAACAAGATTGTAAAGAAATTTGAAGAGGTACAAATGTGATCAGAACAGCGCATCTTCGCAATATATTCACAGCCGAAAATATCGCTTCTGTTAGAAAAAGTGGAGAGGAGGATAAACCGAATTTCTCGATTCCATCGCATTATCAGTAATTGGGCTTATCATACGCCTGATTAAGATGTATTTTGCGTTTTAATTTGCAACTCCATTCATATAAAGTCGAACCCATGCAACAATTGAAACCAGCTCACTATTCTCAACGCTATATACATACGTATATGCTCAGTGGGTACCAGAGCAATAAAAAAGAATTGAAACCGGCTCACTCTTCTCAACGCTATAGATATGCTCAGTGAGTACCAGAGCAACAAAAAAACATTTTCTTGCTTCTCATCTTTCACTCGTTGAATACGCCGTAGTTTAGAAAGTAGTATTAGCTTATTAGACTTGAGGCCACGGTTCCACGTCACATATCTCCAACAAAACGAAATCTGAATAAACATTTCTTCGGTAACTTCCTCTCTAGCAGATTTCTGGCAAAAACTCTGAGTGTTAAATAAAAAATAGCCATGAAAAGTTTCTCACAACTCTGACGCTCTGAATCGCTTTTAAACTGTAGGTCCAGCCACTCATGTATTAAAATTAACACACACAACTTAAGTGGTGTGAGAACTTGGTCCTGACTGGAGAGTTGTAATGACCAAAATAGTCGAATATTAGGATCGCAAAATCCAGAAGTTAAAAGCCATTTAATCCGAAAAAATTTACTGTTTGTAAATGATCTTATGATCTGGAAGCATCATTGGACCGTAGTTATTCTAAAATGACACTGGGAGAACTGTTTCCTTTAAGGATAAGGAGCACTATAACCCTATAAGGATCAATTTTATTTTGACCTGCAATTGAAGATTATAAACTGAATGATATGCGGTTTCAAGAAGACAACGCCTCGAGCCACGCAACACAACCGATTTTGGACACTTTGCTTGAAGTTTTGGTGTTTTGGCGTCGTCAATTAGCCATCAAGATCTTATGATTTGATGGCGTTAATTCTATTTAAGGCATTTGATAACTAGCATTCGTCAAGTTATCGATGAGATACTGCCCAAAATGCACTAGAAAGTGCCTAATAACTACCTCAGAATCAACTGCTGCCTCAATCTAGAGGCAATTATTACATCGGAAAATACGTTAATTTTAGATGTTGCACCCTTTAACTTTAAATGCAAGATAACCAACCAATATTAACGCTGAGTAAGATTCTTCTCTTCTTCAGAGTTTAATTCCCCTGTAATTATAGGGGAATTAAGACACATGCAATACTGGACGTTGGTCATAAAAGAACTGACATTTTTTAAATTAAAGTTTTTTAGTTCCCCAAATTTTTTACACAGAATTTAATTATAAATGGCCACTGGGATGGCAAACACATGCATGTAGGGGGTTGATGCATGTGAACAAGAAAACGATGCGGATGAGAGCAAGAAAATGTTGATGCAAAAAAAAAGTAACAAATTTTTTAATATAGCGTGGAAAATTGCACTCAATTGTTTTGTAATATAATGTCTATGGGTATCTGTAAGTGCATGTGTTTGTGTATGTGTACTGTATTAACAAAAACTCCTACACTCATGTATACAAAATATTCAGACATTCAATCTCCAAACATGTAATGCTACAGCATACGTACGTACATAGGTATGTATGTATGTACGTAACACTTTAGGGGAATATATTAAAATTATTTTGGTTGATGAATGAAAAAACAAACTGAAAAGAAATGAAAAGAAAGCAAAGAAACCAAACTACACATTAAATTGTACTGTAACTGTAAGTGTAACTGTAACACACTGTAACTAGTTGATATAGGAAGCATGATGAGCAGGAAGGTATTGAATGCGAGTGAGAGAGAGAGTGTTGCATACGTTAAGGATGACGTTAACGATGAGTGACGAGCTGATGCTGATGAGAGTGTTTAGTGGAATTGTTGTTGTTGTTGTTGGTGTTGGTGTTGGTGTCTGGTAGTCGTTGTCGTATTTTGGACTTAATAAAATACATGAACAAATTAAAATGCCTTCAAATTCGTTTTCGGTTTTTTGTTCATTCGTTTGTTTGTTTATTTGTTGGGATTTTTCTTTTTATTTTGCCCACTACACATACTCACATATTAGCTCTCTCTCTCTCTCTCACGCATACATACAAGTCACTTGGTTGACTTTTTATTACTGTATACTATTAGGCGGCCCTTTGTAACCATTTATATGGCAAAGTGCAATTTTTATTTGACTTTTGCATTCTCATTCACTCATTCATTCATTCCTTCATTCATTCATTCATTTCGTTATACTCATTTCGTTGAATCCTTTGCATATGCTAGAAATGCAAAGAGTTATAACACAGCTTTCGGTGTATGTGTGTGAAAGAGAGTATGAGTGAGACTATAAGCAAGAAAAGAGAGAAGACTGGGGTATACTACCCCATAGGCGCAGAGGTTATATGCGTTAATGTGTGTGGGTGTGGGTGTATGGGTAAGTTGTTAAATGCAATAAGCATTTGAGCCTAAAAGCCACGCTATGCAAATATTCCTTAACAAGCGTTTGTATAACTTTTTCTATGTATTTTTCCAATTTTTGTTCATTTTTTTCCGTTTAAATTTCGGTTGTTTTTTATTTTTCTTCTTATTTTTTTTTTTTGTTGTTGCTCTATAGAGCTTGCTGTTGATGGCGAGGGAATTAAAACTTTGTCTGCAATTGGTATTTTGTAGATTTTAACAACAACAATAACAACAAAATTGTTTCAATTTTTAGTCAATTTTTTTTTGGGCGAAAGCTTTTGCATTTTTTTGCATATATTTTCTCTTCTTTTTTGCATTCTTTTTTTTTGCATTTTTTCGGCTATTCAACATGCATTCGTAGTTATTTCATTCGCATAAATCTATACGTATGTATGTATGCATGTATGCATACAAAGCTGTTGTGTGTGTGTTGGAATGTATGTACATGTGTGAAAGTAATTCATCTCACATAATGAAATTTTTTATATGTTTGTTACACACATCGATTGCCCAGAAAGCAACAAAAAAAAAAACAACAACAAAAAATAGGAAATAAAAATAGACCACAACAATATACACAAAAATTTCGTTTTTTCATTTAAATTGTATATAATTGCCTATAAACTAGACTATGTTGCTGGGAGATTAAATTGCACAGAGTTTTTTTCTCTCTGTTGCTGTTCTTTCACTTGATGGTAGTGATGGTGCACATCATACGATTGCAAAGAAAAAAAAAGAGAGTGAAAATCTATTGAAATTTTTTGATCATCGTTGGATACAAAAATTGGCTCAACGGTAAAAAAGAAGGAGTGAAAGAGGCCTTCCGGAAGGCATACATTGTATACATTTATGGTATGTATGTAGGGACTACAAAGATTCGAAATGAAACGGGCTGAGTAAAGTCGTTTGCCTAATTGCAACTTTTAAATTCATTCTCAAGAAGGCCTTATAACTAAACAAACAAGGTTATCAGCATGCATGCTGCAATATATAGATTGTTAAATCCAACAACAGTTACTGACTCCATCAGGTCGTGGTGAGACCAAAACTGCTTTGCAGAGCTCATGTCTGATGGACTGTGTATTAATACTTGAATCATTGCAAACAGACAATCACCAGAGCGAACTCTACTACACTCTAATGAAGGCACTTTTTGCGTTACTCAATTGGCTCCCCTTCGTCCTTCTTTGGAATCAGAGGGCTGAACAGGTGGCAGTAAACCTAAACAACAAATCCTAACCCAACCCTAATCCTAACCCATGGCTATGGACATGTTGGAATAATGGGAAGCCATAAACACTTTGGTTTGACTACATAGTCCCTTCTAATTTTCTCGATAGGGGATTTTATTTTGGATACCAACTTGGGACTTATGGTCTGAGAATCTAGAGATTTCTCGTAGAGTCCTTGAGATGTATACCCGAAAACTGAACAGAATGTGCTGTAGCGTATACATATGTTAAGGATTCTTACATTAGGCTCTCGTTCAGGCTGTCTATTGTAGCGGAAGTCATGGCCCAACGATGTAATATTGGTGGCTTAAAATGTTCCCTGAAAGTCTATTAATTCAAGGAATAACCTAACCATAAATGCCCATTCTCGTCCATTAACGCCGGGTATTCCTCAACAAATTTTCAATCACTCAAAGGTAATTTTTATGTGGGCACCAGGACATGAGATCCTTGTGCCCAGGACAATGCAGCAATGAAATTTCATTAGGCTAGGGCTGATGCAGAGCTCTGAATCTCTGCAATGTTGCTATTGCCTCAATTAAACAGAATATTCTCCGATCGTTTTACAGGGAGACTCAAATTTTCAATCAACATACAGTATTGCTATAGCTGAACCGATATAGATATTCTTTCTTTGCAACATTGCAGTTCCTACAGGCCTATGATCTATTGACAAGTAAGCCAGAAGATTTGTCATTCCCCAGGATGGTTTCTGGTGGTTTCCGCTTCTGCTATGAAATTTCGGAGGTTCTTGGCTTTCCATTTTCCAGCCTGTTTGACTGAACTCTGCTAAGTAGGGGCTACTGTTACAACGACTACTATTAAATCAAAATGGAAAAAGGAAAGGCTGTAATTGAAAGAAACAGGTTTAGGAAGGCATTTAAAGAGGACAAAAATTCTAAAGCCCTGTAATAATCTACCACTGATTATCCTTTCACATAAACACCCATACAAACAGGCACTCTTTTATGCCGAAATAAATTCATAGACACACGACTTTATATGCAATTGGGAGGAGGGAAAAAAGTCGTTTAATCAAGACTTTTTATTGAAACATTTTAATGACTTTTATTGAGTTGCAATTCAATTTATTTGACGATATTTTATTATACGAATTGCACAAAAATTGTATTGTAAAATTAAAGATAAAAACATTTGAATATTGAATATTTCAGAAAGATTTAATACAATTCAATAACTTTTAACCATCAAGATTAAATGGGAGTGCTTTACATACTAAAAGTGGTATGTTGCCAAACCAATGGTACCTAAGCCGTCTTACTTTCGTATTTATATCCTGTTGCCTGCCACGTAGTAGTAATTTAACATTCGAAACATAACATAACATACATAATTGGTCATTACAACCTTCACTCAGGATTACAACCTAGCTTCTCACACCACCCATGTTTCATATTTCGTTTTGATGTCTGACCTGGAGCTTGAACCGTGGCCTTACGACTAATGAGCCAGCACACTACCTACTAGACTACGGCGACTTCTAATTCCAAATCAAGTATCGAGTACCAAAACCAACTACTTTTTCCACGGCTAGGGTTATAGGGTCAATACTCAACAGAGGCTATGGTCTATTACACTGCAGGGAACATTAGATCTTAATTACTTTGATCTGAATAATTATGATTGAAACTATAAGTTAATATTAGCAAAACATAATAAATTATTTAATATGTTCCTCTTAACAACATTTTTATTTTTAATTATTATAATCGCCGTTTGTATGCTAACTTATACGGGTATTGCATTTAATTTGTTTTTATTTTCTCATTTTTTTCTCTCTTCCAACCCGATTCAATTCGGTATACATTTCCTTTTCAACTTAACAAAGATCCTTCATTTTGTTATTGATATTTGGTTGCTCCTTTGCCTTTGCCTTTGCCTGTACCATCTCCTGCCAAAAGTCTACTTGAATGTTATGTTGTGTTATTGTTGTTGTTGTACAGTCGTATTTCCTCTTCAATTCATTTGATTACAAAATAATTTTATTGACAGAAAAAACTGGCAAAATCTGTTAAAAACAAAGTTTCGTTTCGTTCGCTTATTTATCGAAGCTCCAGGATTAGAGGCAAGAGAAAAGGACGAAAAAAATCAACAACAAAATGGTATAAATATAAAAATTTCCTTGGCAATTATTTCTACCCTAAGTATACCTGACAGGGTTGCCAAGCCACTGTGCGTTTTAAATCGAAAATTGGATTTATTGTCTAGGGAATAGTTAAAGCTATGGGATGCTAAGTTTCCCAATGTCAATTTTCTGCATGTATATGGCCTAGAATTTACATTTTTCTGCAGCCTAACACTGGACGTACATATGCCTAGTAGGTGAAGAGTTGTCACATAATTTTATTCGTTCTGCTACTTCTACAAAAGTCATATAATGTCTTGGACTTTCCTTAGAAATATAGTTCGCATAGCCAATGAACTCGGAAGTTCTTAAATCAGTCAGAATTCTTTACATACATACATAAGAAGCTTTGACAGATATTAGCTACTAAGGTTCCACAATAAAGGTCTAGTGGAAAAAGATTGCAAATTGTGACTGAAGTAGGTGTAGTACCCTGTGGGCCGGTATTCGCCGGATCTTTGTATCTGCTGTATAAATTTGAAGCTGGTCGTTCTGTTGAGGGGTTCCCACAATATCAGGCGGTGTATACTCATTAAGTCATCTTTAGTTTGGAAAACAGTAGAGCCCATTTTCATTGGGTTTGAAGGACAACTTGTTATTCCAAGCAAGCCGAACAATATTGACTTGATCTAAGGACTCTCCATAAAGCAGAAAAAGTGTGCGTTTTGTACTTTCTGGTGAAAAGAAACGCGGTCATATACTTTCTGCTAACTTCCAAAGAAACAAATTGAATCCAGAGTCGCTCATAGAATCTACAAACCTGCCTGTCATTCACATAGACGAATGTTCTGCAGCCAATTTGTTTCATCGTCGTAAGCAGCTCATACAACACAAGATTCCCTATTCTCTTATGGGATTCCCCTTCGTATTTTCTTAGTTATGTACGAACTTCATAAAAGCGGAAAAATTTTCTTCACCGGCAGCACTTTCCATATCCAGTTTACATTGTTGCCTCTTATATACATACATACATACATAATTTGGCCATTACAACCCTTCAGTCAAGATTACGGCCTAGCTTCTCACACCACTCATGTTGTGTGCCTTAATTTTATACGTGAGAGGCGGTACCTACAGTTTAACGTCGGGTCCGAACGACAGATTTTGAGTAACTTTTGCATGGCAGGTTTATTTACTCTCAGAGTTTTTGCCAGAAATCTACTGAGAGGAAGTCGCCGAAGAAAATTTTTTTTTCATATTTCGTTTTTGATGTGTGGCCTGGGGCTCGAACCCGGGCTTTACGTCTAATAAGCCAACACACTACCTACTAGACTACGGCGACTACAAACATTATTGCCCCTTAGTTCTGAATATTGGAAGGCTTCCTGTATAACCCGGGAGGTAGCCATCTTTATACCACCGACTTGTTTACCATGTACTTTGAGGTAAGTAAGATGGTCTCATTGGACCTCCCTTATTGTTGTTGTACATATGTTGTGCTTTCGATAGGGGATTACTAATCAAATTCTAAGGTAAGGACTGGAACGAAAATGAATTCATAAGCCATAGTCCATGGTTTCAGCAGCAACTTTAAATAAAGGCTCCATAGTAAAGGTGTACGTAATGAATTTCTATAAAAAAAAATGTTTAAATAAGTTTGTGCATATATATGGCAACTCTTAACTCACCCATCTACCTAAGATTAGATGAGTGGGTGTCTCGATGAATAAACGAAAACTGAATTGACAGACTTGGCTGGTAGAATTCATTGCATACTAATGAAATCAAATCCACAAAATCAACAAACAAATGAAAAGAAAATTCAATAAAATTGTAACCAAAAAAAGGAAAGGAAAAATAAACATGAGCAACAAAAAAAAAACAAACAAATAAAACCACGACCAACCATAGAACTTCACAAAGAAAATCCTGACTAGGATAAAAATACTTTTTTTTCTTCTTTTTCTTTTGCTTTGGCAAGTTTGGAATGAAAAAAAATGTGCATGAAATTCAACAGAAATTAATTAAAAACATCAAGACGTCATTGCTGTTATCCTTGTGGGTGTTTAAGGTTAAAAAGAAACGTTATTTTTTTGGCACAAAAAAAATGGCACTCCAAATAACGCCCACTATTATCATCACTTAGTTAATAATAATGATGATGATGATGGTGATAATGATGACAATGGCGCATCAACTACAATCAAAGTTTGTATAAACTTTTGACAAATTAAACAGAAAAAACGCGAGAGAAAAAATTGAAATTCAATTCGAAACAAGGAAAACAACAAGCAAGTGAAGAGACAAATCTTAATAGATGTCAACGGAACAGCTTGTTTTAAAAGGTTTTGCACTTACCGCTATGAGTTCTTTTTTTCTTTCGTTTTTTTCTTTCTTTCTTTTAAATGCCATTAAAACTCTTCAATTGAGGTTATTGGTTTTTAAAGTGTAACAACAACAACAACAACAATTGAACGCACATACAAACAACAAACGCCAGTGTAACCATTTTTCTATTTCATTTATAGCCTTTGTATATGTGTTTATAGTCGTATGTATGTGTGTAATACAAATATAACACCGTAACAACACAATTTCCGCAATAAGAGGCAATAATTATATTTTATTTTATACAAACATATTTCTGTGAGTGTAGCAATGCAAGGCATGCCTTGTGCATTTATTTATTGCTATACATATGTGTGTGAGTGAGTGCGTGTGTGTGTTTAGAAATATTTTCTTTATTCGTTAAGAGCTTATAAATGCTAAGAAAATTTATTTTCATATTTCTCCTAAACTCACTCTCCTCTGCCCCTTAACCTCCACTTGCGTTTGCTCTTTTAGCATTCTTATATAAATTGCTTGCAAATGCTTAAGGAAAATACAATACACACACAAGCATAATATAATCCTTTAATAGTTTACCAAATGCATTAACTCGACTAGAAATCATTACATACATACATACATACATACTTATATATGTACATATGTACTATGTACGTTATGTATGTATGTTTCAAAGAATGTCTGTTTTCCGTGCCATAATAGGTTCCTTTTATAACAACTCCTTCACTCTTCTCGTGCTGTATGGGCTAGAGGTTATGATTTATTGGATACCCATTATAATTCATTGTAAAAATCCATTATTATTCCATTATGTATCCTACGCCAAGATATTTTTTATTTCATTTTGTTTGTTTGTTTGTTTCATAAAGAAAATAGCATTTTACATATATCCTGCTAATAGCGGTATTGTATTTTAATATTGTATGTGTTCCATAGTGTGTAATTATTTCATTTTTTTTTAATAAATTTCTTTAATCTTTGGGTTAGAACTTTGGCAAATGCTTTCCATATATGTACATATACATACTTAGATCCATTATATAAGAGTGGTTTCACGATTAAAAGGGCTTACAATATCACCTCCTCAATATGATCTCCTTTCAACTTTTTCTGATGATTGGAATCCATGCTTAGCTTCGTAAATTCGGCAAAACCCTAGTCCTAGTAGTCCCTACCTACTCGAACGACATGGCAGAGCAAGCGCAATCATTGGATGTTAATACGCTGCACAACGTCTATGTAGTTGAGGAGCTCATACATGATAGATCGGGTGCGGAAATCCTCGCCAACTCGCACTGGACCGAAGATCGTACGTAGGACTATCATAGCAATACTCTCAAGGCTGCTGCATCAGTGCTTAATAGAGTCCATTCTTCTGCTCCATAAGGAAGCACGGGGAGGATGAGCGTAGAGTATTAGTTTTATCGTACGAGAGAGGTCTCTGCTACTCAATTGCCTATTGAGACCATAGTAGCACCCGTTGGCAAGAGCCCCTTAACTTATCGTAGCCAATAATGTAATGCGTTGTTTACAAACCTTTTGCCGCCGATGTATGCCTTCAAGCGTGGAAATGTATGATAAACCGAAAAATCGAAATCTGACTAACAAGTTGCTGGTATTTCGAACTTTAATTCATTGATTTTGATTGTCGTACTAGTAGATGTGTAAACTGGTGTCATGTTTGTTAATTTCATAATTTTTTCCTTAATCCTTTCCTTGATTTTAATCACTTTAACGTTGCAGTCTGCCGCTATGATAGCAATGGTCAAGGACTACAGAGAGAGGAGAAGGAGTAGGAGAGATGCCTTTGCAGATGCTAGAAGATTGAGCAAAAAAGGTGACGGCGTAAGGAAGACGAGTTGTGCAGATGTAGGAATAATGTTCGAAAATTTTTATCAATAGGTTAAGCGCTTAGTTCGGATCATCTTCTTGTGAGGATGAAAACGAAAAATTGGTCACAGATTCGCAAGAGGTGCTGAGTGTATGAAGGCAACACTTCTTTCTCTACACTACTGCGAAGTGATGACGACACCAACTCTGCCATTAGAGGTGAGAATGTACCAAATCCAGATGTAGATTATTTTGATTCAGCGATCAATTCTGCGTCTTAAGCTGCGTCAATAAAGCTGCAGGCCATCAAGGCTAAAATTGTTTAAGGTCGGAAGTAACGAGCTGGTAGGGTGCATGCACCAGCTTATTTACAGATTATGGCTAAAAGAAAGTATGACCAACGATGGGCAGCTCAATGACGTCTTTCCTATCCTGAAAAAGAGAGACCCCAAGTACAAGGGAATAAGCAGTATATAGTTTGTACTAGAATATAGTGTAAAGGACTGAAGCCACTCTTCAAAACATTGAATGTACCTTTAGACCTGGTAAGTACGCTATTACTTTACGTCAAATCCCGAAGAAGACCCAGGGTCTTCGATATCCCCGTAAGAAATTGTGTTTTTGCTGCTGTGTCTGAGATAAGACCAGTAAAGTAAATAGTACTACTCAACGTTGCTTATTTTTCAATACTTTATTCAAAATCTTGTAAAAATTACAAGACCCGCTTCTTATTTGATTTTATTATACAAATTAAATTTATGCGATGGTCTTACAAAAGTATGGTGAGGCAGGAGCAGGAGTTGACAACGAGTAGGAATCAGATTCAATCTTATATTCTTTCTTCTTGAAATCTGTACATTTAACTCTAAGCAGCAGGATATCATCCCTGGCATAATATCTTTTTCAATTAAGAGTAATATAGAAACAAAACGCTCAATCTTTCCCCTAATTTTGACAACACCCTCGTATATATTTTTTAATTCTTTTTTTATTTCGTATTCATGATCATTATCATATCAAATTTATTGATTTGTGTTTATATTCTATTATATTGTGTTATTATTTATAAAAATGTTTACATACATATTTGTATGTATGAATAGTTATAAATTACATTTTATATGATACACTCTCACACACAGTCATACATACGAGTATACATAAATTGTTTGGACATAAATTGTTATCGTTTGTATCGCCATAATAGGCTTTTACACCAATTGACTGTCCAATATAAACGATAATTTAAATAGTTTATCAACGATAACGATAACGTCAAGTGATATATCACAATGAAATGAATCAAAGAGGGATTGTATGGCATTATGCGTTTGTGGAAGGTGTCAATTTAAAACATTGGATTGAAAGTAAAAAGATTGATGTTAATTGATGTAAAAGGGATTTAATCATCCTCAGTCCCCATGGTGTAAAGATTCGATTCGAAATCTTCTTGGAGAGTTTTGTGATAACGTCCTACTAAGAACAGGATACCAAAACAATATCACCAGGAAAAGGGTTTTAATTTAAAAGGAGAGTGTTTTTGCTATAACAGTTAATTTTGGGAACGATAGCGTATTGATTAACATTCCTGCAGACTCCCTTCGCTGTTTATTATCATAATTTGCGATTTGATGTCTAAATTCAAACTTTTATTAACCAATATTATGAATAATTTTAGCAACTCTTAACACATTATTGTTAATAAATTGAAAAAATAATAATAATGACGATGACGATGACAATAATGATGATGATATCGATGATACTGATAATAAATTTGTATTTGACAATGATTAAAAACCGACTAACACTTTGGCAAGTGCATATGCATTGCGTTTAAACAGTTTATCACTGAATAACCACACAATATGATTAACAACAATAACAGCAACAACAATAACATACAAGAATCAAAGTAACAAGCAAACAATAAATAAATAATAAATGAAATAAGTAAAGTACATCGATACATTGCTGCTATACCGATACCAAAATATCGATAATATTTGTTTGTTTGTTTTTTTATTTATTCACTTATACTGTCAACACGTTAACACTTTACACCTACAGCCAACAGGATAATGGTGGTTTTAAAAATTATTACCGGTGTTTGATCATGATTTTATTATTGTTTGTGGTTGAATATTCACTCATTCATTCATTCATTCATTCCGTATTTCAGTTTGTCACACGCCCCATAATCTGTTTAATACAGAAAACAATTTAATTTAATAGTGGCGATATAATATCAACACATTTTGACTGTTAAAAACAGTTAATGATTACAAATGATTACAAATTAAGTTGAAGAACATTATTTACATATGTACGCTTACTTTCGTTTATACAGTATGGACCAAAACTATAGCAAACTTCTGGGACACATTTTTTGAATAAAGCTTACATATATCGTTAAATAATAATTTCACACAGTGTTGCAAAATTGAAATTTGAAATGGTACTGAACACTAACTGAAAGAGTACTTTTTTGCATCAAATGGTACTTTTGTAGAAAACATTTTTTATACTTAATACACGGAATATGGAATAGAAAAACTAACCTACGTTCCGTGGACGTTTGGCTAACCGGGACTAAAGACTAATTCCATCTTTAGCATTACTTTAATTACATTAATGAAAAAGTACTGAAAAAAGTACTAAAGTACTAAATTTTTCAACACTGATTTCACATAGAATTTGTTTAATAATACAACTCATGATGATTGAATTCCCATCTATCAATCCCTAACAGCTCTCTCTCTAACTGCTCTCTACTTCGTCCTCAATTTACCTTCTCTATGAATCTTGCAATCTGCCTTTTCTTTGTATATTCTGGGTATCTTTTTGGATCCGAGTAGTAGCAAGCCAGTATGCAAATAGCGTCTAAGTAATCAAATGATTACAAATCTCAACTTCGATATTTTAAACGATATACGAAATGTGGGAAAATATATCTTTCGATAACATCCCGAGAAAAACGTTGAAGGCAAATAACATTGTCATATTAGGTTAGGTTAGGTCGAAGTGGTAGTTTTTATTACTAAAGGCCACTTGACAACGCATAGCGGCCCGTTGTGATGCCACAGATAAGCGTAGACCCTGAACTGACTGAATTCCTTGAAATTAGCAAAATTTTCATGTAAAGCTTCTCAAATCTTCGTTCGGAATCATTGTTAACCTGTAGGTCCCCTTGCCACTCATGAATAAAATTAACACACAGAACTTGGGTTGTGTGAGAAACTAGGTTGTAGTCCTGACTAGAAGGATATAATGACTAATTAAGTAAGTAGGTGACAGGACCCAGCCCTTTCTGATACCTATCCCAACTCTTTCCGTTCCATTCACCAATTTTCCATGTTTTTTTACTAGGCGGTTTATATGGCGCATGAGTTTGAGGGGGATTCCCCTACATTCCAATGTACTCCTAACCACATCCTGCCTTAGCTTATCGAAGGTCTTTTCAAAATATATGATACACTCAACGCCCTCATCAGGGTTTTAAGATAACATAAAACAGTTTATATGATAGATGATGGACTTATGGACTTATAGAGCACAAAGCGAACTTCACGATTATAGCGGGATTCCGCCAGCACCTGAAATTCTCCTGAAATTTCTAATTGAATTTGTGATATCTTAAATGGTGGGATAGGGGAAACGAACGAATGGTCATGCACGATTGACTAATAAACGTACACAGCTTGTAGAGGGCGGTTATTTCCCGAGACCATGCGTTCATCTGTTGTGACCTAAAAAGAACTCCTTCTCTGAAAATGTTTTGAGTTGTTGTAATCGATATTTGATCATTAACTGTTGTTCTTTCTAAAGAGATACCGCAGCCTGATCGACTTTCGTTGTCAATAAAAAAAATGCTATAAATTTATCCAATACTGTAAACATATGTATATGCTATGCATACGTAAATAATTATATTCGTAAGGGCATGGATTTTATCTTTTGTTTCTGTTGTTACTGTTGTTGTTGTTTTTTGTTGTATAAAAAAAAAAATAAGATATTCCAAATAATCGTAGTTAAAAAATAATAACAATAACAATATTTGTTAATAAAAGGCGGTTATATTAAATTAGTGTCATAAACCACACACAACAACAGCAATATACGGCCACATGACAGAACAGAACAGAACAGCTTTTGTTAACATGAAAAATTCCCACACACTTAATAATCAATAAATATCCTTGTCTCTACTATACATGCATACATACATACATATGTATACATGTGTATATATGTATGTATGTTTGTTGGCGTATGTGCATATTTTTATTAATAAATAAAACAAACACACACAGATACACACGCCTTTTACATGTGATACGAGTGTTTAAACTGATTGATTAACGTTGAGTCTTGTATAGAATATGCGGAGAGAAATAATTTGTGTATGTGTTGAAAGTTATGTTTGTAGATGTGTGTGTGTAAGTAAAATATTGTTAATATTAACAATTTATTAAACAATTTTATGGTGTTATTATTATGATAGTCTTTTATTATTTTATTTTGTTTATTTTTTATTTTTTGTAGTAAATTTCCTTGAATACATTACAATGCCCAGTGAACAATTTCTTTGAGGTCAATCTCAGGCAATTATCAGAAGCTATCTGTCTGTCCTTAAGTGCCAATATGCCAGACAAGATACACCAATACCCCGATTTGCGTCGCTTCAGTTTGCGTCGCTTCGAAGTTGCGTCTTTTTTCAAGTTTCTGTAATTTCAATGATGCGTCGTTTTTGTTTCAGTTTGCGTCGCATGGCTTCGAAGTTGCGTCGTAAATGCTTCGATTTGCGTCGTTGATATGAAAATGTTTTTACAAAGCTAAAGCAGAAAAAGGGGATTTCCCGTTTAGTAGAAAGCAAATTTGCAGGTGTTCGTTGTTTACATGTTAAGCGTAGTTATTAGTTTCGAATTATATGTCGTGGTGTGAAGTTCAGGCTGAAAGTTGAAATTGAAAATTCTGCTTCAGTTTGCGTCGTTTCGGTTTGCGTCTCATTTTTTCAGTCCCAATTAGCGACGCAAACCGGGGTATTGGTGTATTAGAAACCGTCAAGACCCCATACGAGGACATTGAAGTACGAGTACTACTTCATATTGGCATGATTAGCGTAAAATTTTCAACTAAGCCTGGCTAGAGACAAGGATATCCATTGTTTTCACCTTTCAAGGAAACATAAGGAAGAAATCCAATGGGACATTGACCACTTGAAGCATTTAAATTATGATCAAGACATTCGCTTTATGTTGTATAGGCTAAGCTACATGCAGACTTAGAGCAATTACCCTAACGAATTGACTAAGAACGTGAAAGTGGAAGCCAACATCGAGATGATACAAGTAAAGTGTAGCAATCTAAGTCGTATTACAATTGAAACCCCAGCCCTTATAACGCGTCGAATTGATAGAGGCTTTAAACTCTTCCAACATTTCACTGCATCATCCATGTTGACCAACACTTTTCTTAAAAAGCATTTCAAGCAATGCCGTGAAGATATTTCAAAAGAGTGAATCCAATAGATAGTGTGACAATATATCATCGCAATAAAGACAAGTTTTTGTTAAATTCGTAAGTCACGGGCCTACCACTTCACATGTAAGGCAAAGGAACTTGCAAAGTAGGGGTCTGCATTGGCACGGGTCCATCACTTCTCACCTAAGGCAACGGAACTGTTAAAACAAGGGTCTGTATTGTCAAAATAGTGTCAAAACAAAGTGAAAACAGTTCCTTAAACAGGCAAGACCATTCATTGCGCCTATTTCTTGGCATGGGAGAATTTTTATTAAAAAAAAAAATCAAAGTCCTGAACAATATGTTCTCTGGGCGAGGCCATTTTGCTAAGATAATCGGTTAGGTTAGGTTAGTGTGGTGGCTTTATACCAAAAGCTCACTTGACCCGTTGTGATGCCACGGCCCGTTGTGATGCCACAGGTGAACGCAGTCCCCGTACTGACCAAGTTCCCCCGAATCTAGGAGGGAGAAGTCACAATTTTTTCATTTTCTTTCGCTGTCTTGTTAATTCTTACGAAATTTTTTTAAATTTTAATACAGACGCAGCCAGTATTTAATTAAAAAAATTTCATATCAAGAGAATAAATACCGTTACAATTAAATAGAAAGACTTTTTATAACATATTTTATGGGGCGAGCAAAATTAAAATTTAATCTCAAGCAATATCTTTACCTACTACTCTCGAATGAAATGGATTTACTTTTCTTTTTCTTTTTTTTATTTATTTTTTTTTTTTTTTTTCAATTTCAATCTCATTTTGACTTTGTCGCATATTTCTTTTTTTTTCTGTGTGTGTATGTGTGTTTCTGTGGTGTGTCCTGATTTCTAATGTTACAAGTAGAAAATTGGCTCAAATTATAATGATTAAGGCAGAACAACAGCCATAAATGATGAAATTATGAAGAGGCCTTAATACTAATGTTTGCAACAAAATGTAATTATCATGGAATTGTATTCACAAATGCAATTCTAAATACATTTACATGCATAAACATCAACGTAAATATGCACATGAACACACACAGATACATATGCCTATACATACGCGATTCCATAGACTACATACAACTGCAAATACAAGCAAATCGTACAATAAAAATATGCATAATATGAATAGTGCTTGCAAGTGTTCAGAGGCGGCTGCAGCAGGGGGATTCAAACGAACAGGAACACCATAAAATTCTTAAATCATAATCCGTTACAGGCTCTTAAAGGCATTCCAAATCTTTGCACCGTTTCTATTATCCTTTTTAAACTGCATTCTCCACGCGATTGCTGCTCTAAGAGTTCGAAGTAATTCGTTGGCTTGCAATATCATCATTGGGGGTCTTCCGTAAAGTGTTACTTATCCAGTTCCACTTCTGTTATAAAATATTCAGATGAATTGATATTTCACCTGTAGACACTTTAACCATGCATTGAAGACTGTAAGGGGATTTGTCGATAGATTGTTTAAAGGGGAATAAATGTCCCCGTTAACGCTTTCAAGAAATCTTACTTACTTTACTTATTCCAGATCTATTTTATCTTGTAGTGCAAAGAATTTTGCCGAGTTTCCTCAATTCTTGTCTTTTGCTTCCATTGCTTCTTCTTCGGGCTTCCAATACTTTTGTCAGTGGGTGGTCACCAGGCACATGTCCAAACCATTTTAATTTATTACGTTCGACGGTTCTGTTGAACCGCTCACTAAATTCTCTGAACTTAACGACATATGTATATTAGGTAAAGGGAAGATTGATTCTCAAGCTTATGCGCTTGATGTGGATGTAGTCAGCACAACTTAAGTTGAGAACGGAAATCAGTTTGCTTGTCGCATAATAAGGAGTGGTAAGCCTGGCTGATATTTTTATAATGTTGATAGTTTGATTACGACACCTTCCTAGTAAGATATCTCGTTCATTTTCCGCTTCCCTTTAGACGCTCCTGAATGTCACCATAACTCTTGCACATTCTAGAGAATGACAATAAATACGTGCATAAACATACATGCACTTAGGCATGCAGATGAAATGCATGCTTGTAGTAGTAGTAGTAGTAAAGCTAATAAGTAGTAGTAGTATTTAACAATGCGCTAATAACGTTTATTAAAACCAGATGAGATTTAAAACTCAGCCTTATTTGTTGGCAATCGCATGCCGTTAACATATGTAAGCTTTTATTTCATTTGCATTGCATTGTTTATGTATGTATGTACGGATGTTTGTTGCTTAATATCCTTGTGATAGCATATGCACGTACAACATACATACATACATACATTAATAGGAATACGAATAATAATTACATTCATAATGACAATAATGGCAACAAAAGCACATTTAATTTTATAATTATTATTATGCATGTGCACATTAGAGCATATTATGTATAATGTCTTTGTTGAACAATAACAACAATGACAACAAATAAAATAATTTAATAACTTAATAAATAAGAAATTTCATTTGTATTGTTTGAATATAAATACATACATACATACGTTTGTATGTTTACCAACTGATTACATATATGGCTTAAAAAGATGATTTTATTTCAACTCAAAGGAGGATAATTTATAAAATGTTCACCATTGAGACGACCAACATCACGTTGCTGCTGCTCAAGACGGCGTTCTTGCTCCAAACCATCTTGTCCAACACCAATGCGCTCTATAAACTTGGCCCCTCTAAAGCCATGGGTCTGAAAGCAAATAAAATAATAAAGTTTTTAACACACACACACACACACAAATATTCCATATGTTGCACTCACTTCGTAAAACAAAGATCTACGCTTTTGGCTTACATCGGGATCAAAATCCCAATCGGTTCTTTCATGTGTTACGGGCTCACCTGCCACATTATTCTGTAAAGTTTCTGTTATTAAACGATATATAAAGGGCTCACCCTTTTCAATTTGTACCAGTAATAATAACAAAATTAATAACTGCTTTACAAAAACAAACAAAAAATGAGAAATTAAATTTCAAAATTCCTGTTAAAAATATTTTAAACAACTTACACTTGAAGCGAAAGAGAAATATTGCCGCGCCATTGTAAATAAAAATAATAAAAATTATGAAATCTTTTGTTTACTTAAGAAAATATAATCAAAACTATTTTATTTTATTTTATTTTCTTTTTTTTTAATATTTTTTAACTAATTTTGTTTTGATCTCTTCGATCTGCGTTGATTCACTAAAATCACCATGATTTTGTTATACCACAGCAATAAAAATATACCCATGCAGTCGGTTAAAGCATTTGCCGTAAATACGAAGTGAGATCTTTTGGAGTTTTTAAATGAAAACAAAAATAAAAACAAAATCATACACTCTTAAACTATCAATGAAGATTGAGCAACACGCACAAGATTTTTTTGGGGCTGATAAAAAACAACCACACATAAACACACACACCTAAAGCCAGAGAAGAGAATATACCCGTTAATGCTCTCTTATGTCTCTTATGAAAAGAGAGCCTGAATGAAGTTATAAAATTATTATTAAACCATAAATAAGGAAGTAATTATTGTAAAACACACACATATACACACACATACACATAGAAATGTACCAACAAATCTGAATGTATAATATTTGTGTTAAACAGTTAATGCTTCAGTGATTCTTATTTAAGTTTCGGTTTCATAAACGAAATTGTTCAACTAAAAACAAAACACATGTACTTTAATGATGACAACAATAACAATCATAATGATAATACAACAACAACAACATTTAGTGTAATTACGATTATAGTTGAATGTATTACGATCAAATGTACTCGAAAACCTTTTTGACTTTACATTGACCTAAGCACATACATACACATGCAAACCTTCAAACCGTATTAAAACGAAGGTGACTAGCTGCTGCATGCTGTTAAACATGTGTACTCGTATGTATGCTAGTATGCTTAAAGCATTCAAACAGTAGTTTGTGGTTTGTTTAACATGAGCGTAAAACAAGTTTTTTCTCATATAAATTACAAGCATGCATGCATGATAGTCGTACATTTGTTACATAAGCCTTTAGAGATTAGTCAGTAAGTCAATCGCACAATTTTTTCAAACCGGAACCAATTGCCATTGATGGCTGATGTTGATTACAACAACAAATTGTTTGGTATGGACCACATTGTTTATGGCCTGATTTTAAAATTTTACACAATGAAAAAAAAAAACAAGAAAAGAAATTAAAAAAAAATAAACCTGGTCTCTAAATACATAACTTCCTTCTTCAGCTCTCTTAATATTCATGTATTGCATGATGAGAGAGTAATGATCAGTGATTTTTTACACCAAATCGTTTGCATTGTTATTGTAAATAGGAACAATATGTATGACAGCACAGAAGTATTTACATTTGCCAAGTTTCTGGAACATGCCGCTGATCACGTTTGCTTACTCTCTCTCTCTCTCTCTCTCTCTCCCTGATTTACTGTACTTATTAAAGAATTTTTTTTTTCACAATTTGAATCGTTCTTAATTTGAAATTTAATTCACTTTCGCATTTTAATTTCTATTTTCTTTAAATAAGTGAATTTGGTAATAAACAAACGGTTATAAACAGCTGTTTCCATACAAAATGGAGAAGAAAAAATTAAAGAAAATTCACTTTCACTTAAAACTCAGAGAAGTTTTAAAGTCTCTGGCCATAGATAGCTCTTAAACAAATTTAAGAGAGTAAAATTGTGTTATTAGTGGAGATATGCAGAGCTGGCCATTTTACTTAACACAGTAAAATATGATCGTTGCTTCCGTAATACTAGTAGTTTGGCGTCTGTATAGGCTTTTCCAGCCGTGGCACCAGCTTCATAGTCTTACACTCTCTTTCATTAAGTTTCTCTTTTGTTTTCTTTATTCTTCTTTCTATGATGTTGACTTAAATCCGACAACAACAACAATATACATACAATATGTTTAAAACTATTACAAACACAACCAGTTTCAATTACCTCTTTCGTGTTTATTTTAGCCAATTACTAGCCAGGCAGCTAGCTAGCCAGACAGAAAGTCAGACACTCACTCCACTCACTCACTCAGTAGGCAATTGTTGTCATTCATAAAACGACAAAATAAAAATTTAGTCACTATTTATACGGGTATTAAAACGGTTACAAATATTTTAAATAACGGATTAAAACGTTTTTCGTTAAAAAAAAATTTTTTTTAAATATTTTTTTTTTATAATTTAAAAAATAAATTAAAGCTGAAATTAAACTAAAAAAAAACAAATTAAAAATGTTCAAATTAGGAATTTTGCTATTTCCAGTAAGTAAAGTGATCGGTTCATAAGTATTGTTTACGTTTCCTGTTTAACAGAATCCTAGTAACGGTTACAGATTTTCTTACTTTGTTAGAAATTGTTAAAAAAAGTGAACCTTATGTTGCTTTAAATAAAAAATTAATTTTCTTTTAAATTTTTCATTTTATTTTCCCTTTGCCTAGCTTCTGTTCAAAGCATATTTTGTTTGTTTTCCATTTAGTACGTGTGAAGTGAAAAAAAAATTTCTTTTTGAAATTAAGACTGAAGCTTTTCAAGTAAAACCTTTACTTTCCAACTTTTATGTGTTTTTATTTTTGTTTTTTTTTTTCATTCCATTCTACACCCATTTTTATTAATGTGACATGAATTTTAATTCACATTATGGTGGAAAGAAAACTTATTTAAAATTTTTAAAAGCTTAACATTTAATACCAAAAAATAATAGCTTCTGATGGTATTTATAAAAATATTTTAATTGCCTTGACAATTCGATACATTTGTTATCGATATACAGGTGATTTTGAGCTTCGTAGTGCTCCCACAATAAGGCATTGAAACCAGTTTCATCATCACAAACCGTGTGTAACCCAATTCCCCACAAGTGATATTTATTTTTTTATTTCTTTTTATTTAATTTTTGTTTGTCTTATTTAATCCATTGCAACATCCCAATTGTTGTTGTTGTTGTTTTTGTCGTTGTCATTGTGTTGTTTATTTATTTAAATTTGAATTTATTTATACCAACGTATTACTCAAAAAGGCCTTGAATACTTATACGTTTTTTCGGTAATTTGAAACTAAGAGCAGCTGTATTTAAGAGCATTAAAGTGATCTGCATTAGCCATGGCTATATCTTGCTACTCTTTAATAGTTTTCTTTGCTTTTAGCCAAATCTGTATAAACTGTAAGGAAAATATTTTCTTTCTTTTTTACCAGCAACAGCAACAACATATGTTGTCATTTAAAAGGCTAGAGAGTGTTAATAGCAGCAACAGCTATATCAGCAGTAATGCAACGATGAAATGTGTGTCATAATGAAACACTTTGGATTTCTTTTTTTTATTTTTTTTTTAATTTATATTGTTTATATGAATAAATAAAATATTATTACATAATGCAGTTGCTAAACGTTTAAAATGTCAAATTGTGTTAAATCTACACGATCCAATACAATGCAATAGAAAATTTTAATTTGCTTGTGAATAGAAGAGGGAAGTTAACCTAACCAGAAAAGCTCCACATATTTGGGAAACACTTGTTTTAATTCCCATTAAAATCTCCTGTTAGCTTAAAAGCATTTCTTCATGTGACATGATTAAACAATTCAAAACATTGTGTGAACTGGTGCATTGGCTTGATCCACTTGGAGGTTAGGTTCGTAACTTAGCTTTCTCCATTATGTTTGTTTTCATGAAAATGAGTCAAACCAAACTCTAAGTATGTGTTTAGACGGAATAAGAGGGAAGGGACAAAAATGTTAGCGAACTTAAGAAAGAGGAAAACATAAATAATCGAAGACATGGAATGGAAGGCGATGGAAACAGTGCCAATACCACATGAAACTGTCACTAACAGAAATGTTAGCAGAGGTCAACGCAGCAAGGTTTTTGCAGACGACATACATACATACGTGGCCATTACAACCCTTCAGTCAGGATTACGGCCTAGCTTCTCACACCACTCATGTTGTATGCCTTAACCCTATACGTGAGTGGCGGGACCTAACGTCGACTCCGAACCACAGATTTTTTGAGAAACTTTTTCATGGCAGGTTTATTTACTCTCAGAGTTTTTGCCAGAAATCTGCTGAGAGGAAGTCGCCGAAGAAATATATTTTTTGTTTTTATATTTCGTTTTGATGTCTGGCCTGGGGCTCGAACTCGGGCTTTACGTCTAATAAGCCAACATACTACCTACTAGACTACGGCACACGGCATAATATGTTTAAAATTCCGGCTTCCCCACGAGACTACAAACTCCTCAAAGAGAGGGCCTTATTGATTAATCCATAGAAGTACGGCGGAATTATCAAAGTTTCTTACCGGAAACGGCAGATGACAATACTATCATCCCATAATCTGCTAGAATATTAAAATATATATTTAATTGCCATGAAAATAAGCAACTGATTACAAATTTAAACTTTTTTATTACTATTTACAGGTTATTCTAATCATTGTCTGTTTTTTGCGAATAGCAAATGCCACAGTACAACCCAGGGCTCCAAATTTCCAATATTTCGAAAGGTAACGACGTCTTACTTCAAATTAAAAGAAAATAATTTCGCAATTTTTAAATTTTTGTTCTCTTTACAGGCCAAAGTATCGTTATCCATATTATGATTCTAATGGACGTGGCAAACTATTATACGGCTATGGTGGTCCAGATTTATATCAATACAAAACATATACGCCACTAGAGGGCATTCATTAAATTTAAATATATTTAAATTAAAATTTAAGAAAAGTTATTAGTTATTTTAGTTGCATAGTCATTATATTATAAATTATAAATTAAAATTGTTTAAATTTTTGTATAAATTAAATAAATTCTAATAATAAAATCTATCAATAAAAAAAAAGAATAATTTTATTTAAAAAAATACACAAAATATTTACAAATGGTTAATTTTTAGTACGTTAAAATACAACTCTGTAATTATTTCAATTTATATGTTGAAAAATACTGGGAACAGTTTCTTCTATTTTATTAATTTGACAACTCATTTGTACACAAACAAAACAAATGTGTGATACTGAAACCGCGGCTGCATTTTATTTGGTGGTAAAATAAAATTTGTGAAAATGTCTAGGAAAGAAGCCTTGTCGCAGTTTATCAATCAAATCCATGGCCGTCCTGTTGTCGTTAAACTAAACAGTGGCGTTGATTATAGAGGTACGTTGTTATTTGCCTGAATATATTGAACATTTTTAATTCTGATGAACCGAACAGACGTCTCCATGATCTGAAAGACCAAAAGGAAATTGTATTTACAAGACATGTTATTCCAAGCTCAGTACGTTAAATTTTTGATAAGAAAAACGATTCATCAGATTACCAACTTGGAATCTACGTGTCTAATCCATTTTAGAAAGAAAAATGTATTAAGTACAAGACCGGGAGTTGTTCGTCAGAGAAACATGGTTTTTGGCAACATTATACTAGATTATCTGTTTGCAGTACTTCAGCGCCTGTACACAACAATATAATTGTTTTTTCCCTGAATATTAAAATATTTCCGCAATAAATGTGAAACAGCTTTCCTATTTAATGCTCAGTTTTTGCTGTATTTGACGCCTACGCAACCTCTTATTCGATATGTTTTGTTTTTATCGCAAATTCTATTTGTTTTTTTATGTCACTATACTTCCAATAAGAAGTTTTCAATGCTTATGTACAATATTATTGTTAATCATTGTCCATGTGTAAAGTTTTCTTAACGATACAAAGCCTGCGAATAATTTTACTATTTATTAATTTATCTTTTTTATTTTTAGGTGTCTTAGCTTGTTTGGATGGTTATATGAATATAGCCCTTGATCAGACAGAAGAGTACGTTAATGGTCAGCTGAAAAACAAATATGGTGATGCTTTCATACGTGGTAACAATGTACTTTACATATCAACACAAAAAAGAAGAGTATAACTGTAAATAAAATCAATTTTTCTACTTGAATATCAACTTCTGGGCTTTAATTTATCTGTTAGCTATTAGGAAATATAAGATTGTCAAGATAGCCTTGGTGTGCATAGCTATGGAGACAAATATATAAACACCCGGAGCTCATGGCATCCATTGTGTTCGTCTTAGGAATTAGAAAGAACAAGATTTTAAGCTAAGGGATACCAGTATGGCCTGGAATCCAATGGAGACCGGACCAATGCAGCCCTTAAGTCTGCCCTCAGGGCAGTCTAATTATCAATGAAATATAGTACTCGATTTTAAAGCATCTACCATAATTTTCAAAACACGTTCGCTTAGAATGTATGTATTAAACTAACAACATTTAATCATCTTTCAAAGAATACATACTTATTTGTATAATAAATTAAATCTTATACACTAAATAACCATATGCAGACACAAAGACTTTAACTGGGGTAGTATCTAGCGCCATAATCTCTTGGAATAGCTCCAAAGTGTTTCAATTCTCTTATGGAGTAGCCTTTTCCTAAGGCATCTATTAAACGTTCTCCACGCCAGCCAAACTTTCGAACATAATACGGCCTCCAAGCACGACCAAAATGCGGATCGAATGGTATTTCACTTTCTTGCGTAAAGGGAGAATTACCGAAGAATAGATTTTCGAAATAATCTAAAACAGCCTTTTTCTTTTGAAAATGTTCCAAAAAAAGATTTGCTTGAGTTGCCCGTTTGGGATCTTTAGATGGTAGATTTTTAAAATATTGAAAATTCACTAAATCCACATCAGTCCACCCAATGCCATCACGGACATGATTTATTATGGACCAACTAAATGGCACAAATGATGACAAAGTAAACTACAAATATAAAAATGTGTTATTAAACGGAAAATAAGCAAAACAATTGAAATTTTATTGAATATTTACCAACAATAAATAAATTTGTAACTTCATTGGGATTTTTGTTAACGATGTTAACTAACGTATAAACTGCAGAAGACTAAATTTAATTGTAACTTTTGCCAGTGGCTAACAATTGGGGTGTATAAGCAAACATAAATGTGTTACTGGATTATTGACCAATAAAATCAAAAATTATTACAAATAAATAATTGCTTAATTTTAAACGAACCAACCAACTACTGACCCATGTTTGTACTATGCGCAATTTGTCACCCACCGTATGTAGTACCTCTTAGATAATTAATATGCATAGCAGGTAGTTAGGCAAGAGTGCAACTACGGGCATTATTACATATTGAACATGACGATTGAATAGAGTATACGCTACAAAAGAAATTTAGTCTATATAAATGAAAATTTGTGTATATTTTTCGATTCAATACCTTTGCAAACCAAGGTCATCAGTCTTTTTTAATTGTAACATTTCTCATAAGAAATATTAAATTTTAGTTCTCGTTAAATATTTTTTATATTGTATTATTATTATTGTTTTTATTTATTTTTTTAAGATTACGGGTTTATGTGGTATAGATTAAATAAACAATACAGTTGTAGAAATTATAGTGACAATTGATTTATACTTTTTCATACTTCAACTAAAGACTTAAAGATGAAAAAACGTAGGAAAGAAAGAAAAAAGTGTGAATTCCCTATTAACGCTGACAGCATAGTAGATTTTTATTAGAAAAAGTCAAATTCATCAAACTCTAAAAGCAAGACGGAAATACGTTTTCAAAATTACTTTGTATTCCAATAAATTATTTTAGATTTTACTTAGACTTAGAGATAAAATGATTAAGAGACACGAGCTTAGATTCCTTTTCACTGCAGTAACAGATTGTTTAGTTTGCCCATGCCAATAATTGTTTCATATCGGGATCATCTATAAAGAAAAATTAATTAAAGCATTAAGTTCCAGTTTAAATGTTCCGTAAATTATTTCTAACTTACCATCTTCTATCACAGCAGCAGCTGTAGCATTGGAGGTAGCTGGTGCTGCTTTCTTCTTTGTCTTTTCGGCAACCTCTTCATCGGGTACTTCTGGCAGCGTTGTTGCAGGTTCTGGTATACCAATAATCTCTTTATCAAAGTTCTCTTGTTCTAATTCATCTAATTCACGTTCCAAGTCTTCATCATCGATATCAGCACCGAATGCAACAGGGTTGGAAATGGCATCCGAAATTTCACGGGCAACATCCTGTTGTTCGGCAATATCGTCCATCATATCATGAACCTTATCGACATCCCTGAAACAATATTTCATTATTAATAATAACCAATCGAATTTTATTTGATTACTTTCACTATTCAACTTACATATTTTGATGGGCCGCTTTAAGAGCATCAGCAGCATTTTTCATAGTTGTCAACACAGCAGTATTTGTGTTGGCACTTTCAAGAGCTTCTCGTTGCATTTCAATTGTGGATAATGTTCCATCGATTTGCTGTAATTGTTTTTCCAAGCGTTTTTTCTTTTTTAAAGCTTGTAAGGCCACTAAAATTCAAAAGAAAATCTATTATTTCTCTATTCATACGTATAAAAATTTTCTTTTTTTCTTTTCAAATTCGATTTGTTAATTTTAAATATTTTTTAAGCATTTAAAGAAATCATATAGAAAACTAATTAAAAAAGATTTCAGTTGCTTCAAGTTTATAGAGGAAGTGTTTATCTTTTGTTGTGATTACCAAAACATACCGGCATGTGATTCATTTCGGTATCGATTTCGTGGCAAAAACACATTGAAATTTTGAATATTTAAAACTGTCCATTGATTCTTATCGTAAAGCAAATATCTAACAAGAAAATAATAATAACAAGATCTATAAACGAATTAAAGCCCTTACAGATGAGTCTACTTTATGAATCTGCAAATAAATTATAAGTTGCACTGTACATATAATCAATATATGTACATACATACTATATATGAATATGTGATTATGTATAAAAAAACAAAACAAATCAAAAAATCATAATAAATATGCCAATTGTTTATCGAATTATCATAATGTAAATAAACAAAGCCGTATTAATAATTGGTTTATCAACATTACGTTCTTGAGTATCAGCGAATCCATTTCATCAATCGCCAACCACACCGTATGAGCACATGAGGCCAAAATCAAAATTATCATTATTTGCAAGATGAAAATAGAAAATAAGCAGAGTTTCATATGAAGACTAGCTGTGTGTGATCATGATTATAATAGAGTAATTGCATGAACAATAGAAAAAAAAGAAAATAAAATCAAAACAAACAAACATCAGCACAAAATTATGAGTCATGTTAATGAACAGTGAAGCAATAACAGCAGACATCGCTACACTGACTGACTGACTGCCTCATATCCTGTTGGTATATAATTTCACTTTTGTTCCTAGAATTTGTATTCTTTCATTTTATTGTGTACACTTGGAATACATACCTCTTTTGTTTTTGGATGCATTTTTTCTAGCTGTATTAAGTTCTTCTTCGATTTTTGATTCCAAAAATTCTTGTTTTTTTATTAGCATGTTTTCAGTTTCCCGTAACTTTTGTATTGCTTCACCAGTGGTTGGGGCCATCTCCTTCTTTCCACCAAACATTTTCCCAAAGAAACTCATTTTTGGGCTTTAAATTTTTCTAATAAAATCGTTTTATAAAAAAGTTATTAACTGTGAACAAAATTATTATTGAATTTCTTTATGAACTATTACGATTTATAAATATATTCTATCTTTTCTTCAATAGTGCGTCATCCAACATTGACAGTTAATTTGACAATTATGTTTGTTTTGTTTCTTTCTCTAGAAAAAAGAAAAATACTGGGTACAGTAATATTATTGTAAAACTGTGGTAGCTCTGTTTTGAATCTTTTACAATATATGCTACCGGTGGTGAAATGTCAAAACGAAGAAACAGCATTGTTTACTTTTATCGCTTGCAAAGAAAAACTGTATTTAATTTAACAAATGCTATAGAAACTGAAAAATATTAAATAAAAATGGCAAATCGTACTGTTAAGGAGGCCAAAAATATTCATGGTACAAATCCTCAATATCTGATTGAGAAGATTATACGTTCCCGCATATATGATTCGAAATATTGGAAAGAGCAATGCTTTGCTTTGACCGCAGAACTGTTGGTGGACAAAGCCATGGAATTGCGCTATATAGGAGGTGTCTATGGTGGCAACATCAAACCAACACAATTTCTTTGTTTAACACTGAAAATGCTGCAAATTCAACCGGAAAAAGATATTGTGGTTGAGTTTATAAAAAATGAAGAATTCAAGTATGTAAGAGCCTTGGGTGCATTTTATCTGAGGTTAACAGGTAGCGCATTGGATTGCTACAAATACTTGGAACCTTTATATATTGATAACAGAAAATTGCGACGACAAAATCGTCTTGGCCAATATGAAATTGTTTACATGGATGAGTTTATTGATGAACTGTTGAGAAGTGATCGTGTGTGCGACATTATCCTACCACGCATACAAAAGCGTTCTGTATTGGAGGAAAATAATGAACTTGAGCCAAAAGTTTCTGTGTTGGATGAAGATCTCGACGAAGATTTAGTCAGTGAAGAGGAGAATCAAGAAGAAGAGTTGGAGGTAAAAGGAAAATCTACGAAGAAGACTCGTAAGGAAAGCTCAAGATCCAGGTCGTTGTCTCCAGATCATCGAGAAGACGGTGAATCCGCTAGTGCCAGCCATAATAGTCGTTCTCGTGACTATAATGAAGACTTGGATCGCTATCAAAGGGAACGTGAAAGAGAACGACGTGACTATGAACGCAATAGAAACGACCATCACTATGAGGATCGTGAAAGGGATAGAGAAAGAGATCGTGATCGGGATAGAGACAGAGAACGTGAAAGAGACAGGGACCGTGACCGTGATCGCGACCGTGGAGATAAACGTCGTAGGGATGATTACATCGACGACCGCTACGATCGCCGTGATGATTATCGTAGTGAACGCAGTAGACACGATCGTGATAGGCGTGATCGGCGTTATTAAAAAGTGTATAATGTAGATAATTAATAAATAATAAAGATTTTTTATTTTACAAAAATAAGTAATAAAAATATGTATTAAAAAATCATTTCAACGACCTGTTGAAAGTGGGATAAACAACAGTTTCTCTACAAATGCTCTCGTTTTCAGTTAAGAGAACTAGGGCGGATATTTTCCGGTGTTTTTAAACATTTGTTTACAAATTTTTATTTGAAAATTATTTTAACATTTATAATTCAAATATTTGGAAAATTTTATTAATATTTCACAATAAGTGGTATTCTTTAGTCTTTAATTATCAACTGGTTTAAAACTTATTTTTATACTTTTAAATTATGTTGACATAAATACAATCAATTGTCAATGCAACAAAAAGAAAGTAAAATAAACGGCGAATATATAACAAAATAAAAGACAATTGATAAAAGAAATCGGCAATAAAACAACTGTCAAAACAAAAAAACAGCTGATGGCGTTTAAGTAAACAGCTGTCGTCGATTTTTAAATAAATTACAAGAATATACCGTAAAAGCGCATAGATTTCCTAAACAAACATTTTTTCCAACATCTTATGAAAATATATTGCATAGAGTATTGCAAATAATTCTAATATATTTTAATAATTTTATGTATTGAATACATTTAAAATTTCTTTTTTATTCTAAAATTTATCCATCAAATTCAAACAATTGATTTACATACGTTTTAAAGAATTTAGATGCTTTTACTGTATAGAAACGTATTCACAACAGAATCGATAAAGGTCACCTTGAAACGCCAAACTCTAGTGTCACCTTGGCGAACGCACTCATACACACGCATTTCAACTCTTCAATCGTTTGGCACAATTCGGAAGCCAGTTAATAAAATAAAGTTTTAAACGCAAAATTACTTCATAAAATCCACAAAAAACAAATTCATACTTCCAGTGACAACGATTGACATCCGAGTGCAACATTCTTTCTTTTAAGAAAACTTATTAAAAATAAAAGAAAGTGTCGAATGTACCACAACGGTCTTTTCGGTATACTGAAATAAAGTGCGAGTGTGTGTTAAAAAGAATAAGAAATTAAAAACCGTTTTCCTAATTTGTTTAAACAAAGTTTAAAAGAATAAATAAGTTACACAAATTTCCGATATATTTCGTTAATAATTTGCAATCAAAATGAGTGGCACTACAACTAAAGTTAAACAACGTTTTATTGAACGTGGCTCCCACAAGGGTAAGGGCTTGGCTGTCTTCACCAGTGGTGGTGACTCCCAAGGTATGAATGCTGCCGTTAGAGCCTGTGTTCGTATGGCCATTTACTTGGGATGCAAGGTGAGTAAATGTCTAATCTATAGCAAATATAATACAAAATTAAACAAATTTTTAAAGGCATTAACCTTTTAAACCCAATAATTCATGGTCGTGTGTATATTTAAATTTTTATTTTCACAAATTATTCCAATTTGAGATAAGCAGTTCAGTACCTCCTAATTTGTTTTCTAATTTGACATTCGACATCTATTTTTGGGTTTTTTTTTCTTCTTATTGTTGTTGCTACCATTGAGAATTCGCTGTTATCAGTTTCTTCTTTTATTATGTTGATGGCTTCGTCCGTCGGTCTCTTTTCATTCATTTCACTTTTTATTTTTTTAATCTGCGTGTTGGTTATCATTGCAATTTTTATTTGTTTATTGCAATACGTTTCGATATTCCCCACAGATGTGTTTTTGTTTTTGTAATTGTATGTCATTTACCTTCCATGCATTTTCGGTTTAGTACCCAAGGGTGTGCAAGCGGGTTTGATTAATTTTTATTAAATTTATAATGAAACAATGTGGTATTAATTTATTAAAGCAGTATTGGATACTTGTGTACATAAATATTACATACATATATGAATGCATGTGTGCATACAAATATGTATACATAGTCATATAACACTATGCAAGCAGATAGATAAATAATGATATAATTTCCTTGCATTGTGTTGTAATAGATTTTGTTAATTAATATGACTTTGTACTGTTGACATAAATGACAAAACAAATATCGTTTTAATCTAAACCCAAAGATCATATTTATTTTAACAATTCAATTAATAAATAATATCCTGAATGATATCAGTCACACCAATAAGCGCTGATGATTCAATTTAGAACACACAATACATAAATTTAATTGAATCATATTTAAATTAACAACCGTTAGCAACCAGTGCTGTCCATACATATATTTCTCTTATGATTGTAATAATTTCAATAATGTTTGCTCTTAGTCCCAACTAAATGATTTAAACCAATACATAAATGATGAAATAACTATTCAATAACATTTTTGAAATATTCTTAATGAATATAATCCTACAGACATTAGCTAGCAACAGTTCAATAAAATGTCTTGGGTTTTGAATTCCCTAAAATTAAATAAATAATAATGAAATTCCATTCATTTCGAAGAAATTTTTTCAAATATAAGCATATTGTATACACAAATACACACATACACTCATAGACTCATAATTTGTTGTTTAGTCAGTACGTGTGTTGTCGCTCGTAAATTTTATGGATAAGAGATAATATCATACTTATACTACATACTTACACACTCATATATTTATGCATGTTTGGATGTGTGCGTGTCGTCTAGGCAATTAATTTTTTCTTAATTTTTACGAGCCTATATGGTAAATAATTGAAATTGTTATATAATTATTTTGTTCCTTGCTAATAAAGGGTTTTTCTTTACATATACATATGTATATATGTACATAACATACATGAATATTTACAATTTATAAATTTCTATTGATGTTTACAATACATGTCTTGAACGGCTACAACTTAAGAAAATCTCTGGGCAGTAGAGCTTCTTAACGATTCATACACCTTTGAAACTATTGGATTGCATTTAGAACTTTAATCCTTTGACTGTTTATGTTGAACCCACTCGTCAGGACGAAAAGGAAATTTAGCGCAAAGTATCGATAAAAAGTATCGATCATAAAGATAACAAAATACATTCTTATTATTATTCAAGAAATTAACTGTAATTATTCTTTTAAAAAATATACATACATTTAAAAATGTAGAAGAGCTTTTTTAACAATATAACAAATATCTACAGTGGTGGACATTAAGTTAGCATTAGCCACTCATATTCAAGAAACATTTGTAGTCCTGAATACTTGTCAATACTTTTTCATTCCATTTTACTTTTTTAAGGGCATTAAGGATAAATATTTTTAATATTTTTTATAACATATTAATTAAACGATATACACACATTATATCTGATGTTTTATAATTTTCTTTCCAGGCTTATTTCATTCGTGAGGGTTATCAGGGTATGGTAGATGGTGGCGATAACATTGTTGAAGCTAATTGGGCATCTGTATCGTCTATTATTCATCGTGGTGGCACTGTAATCGGCTCTGCCAGATGTACTGATTTTCGTGAACGTGCTGGCCGTCTAAAGGCTGCCCACAATCTTATACAAAGAGGCATTTCCAATTTGGTTGTAATTGGTGGTGATGGTTCATTGACCGGTGCAAATTTATTCCGTCAAGAATGGGCATCACTGTTGGATGAACTATTAAAAGATGGTAAAATAACTGAAGAGCAAAGGAAAAAGCACGATGTTTTGCACATTGTGGGAATGGTAAGAAACATAGCTACTTAAACCAGATCTTTTCTTAAATTAAAAGTTTTCTTTAAGGTTGGTTCAATTGATAACGATTTCTGTGGCACTGACATGACAATTGGTACTGATTCAGCATTGCATAGAATTATTGAAGCTATAGATGCGATTGTTAGTACTGCATACTCGCATCAACGTACTTTTATTATGGAAGTTATGGGCAGACATTGTGGGTAAGCCAAAATTTAAGATAAATAATAAATAATTCAATAAAAAAAAATTGGTTAAAAGGATATATTGAAATAAAAGACATTAATTTTTACAATGGGATGTTAACACATTACAAAGCTTTCGATTTAGCTTACTACCCCTTTGTAAATTTTAAATTTGAGCTAAGTTTAGACACAAATTCAAAAATCTTAAAAAATCATTGGAAAAGTAAACAGAAATTAAAAAACAAAACATTTTTAGAAGAATTCCAAAAAAAAAAAACTGTATTCATATTAAGTTTTTAATTCCTTCGCATAAGTTATTTACCCGTAGTTACTGGCATTGTATCAGAGGCCGATTATGTTTTTTGCCCCGAATCACCGCCACCAAACGATTGGCCAGAAAAACTTTGTGATAAATTATTACAGGCAAGACTTGAAGCATATTAATATGAATATTATTTCTGTTTATAAAAACATACAATTAAATATCTTCACAATTAAAATCATTATTTAGAGCATATATACTGTAGTTATGAGAAAACAATTATAATAATAATCTATAAATATATATAAGTATGTATAGTCAGAAAGTGCTTGATCTATTGTAGATACTCTTTATAATTTATGATTTCCTAAATGTAATGGTTTTCATTTAGCTTAGGTTCACCTAAAACAAATCAAACAAATGATATATAAATTGGCGGTTTAATATCGGTGTCAGGGGTCTAATACAATTTTATCCAAAAAAATTTTTCTTCTGTACTAAATGCTGTAACTAACAACGTAACGTCCATAAAACAAATTTGTAATATTTTCAACTATGAAGTCCGTTTAATTGTTGTAAATGTTTGAACGTTTATCATCTTGTCTGAAATATCCACAAAATTCAATATATCGATATTTAATCGATATACATAAGTATGTAAGAAACAAAGGGTATTGTATGTACATAATTGTATGGAGTATACATATATCTTTTATAAATCTTTCAATGATTGATGATTTATACTATATTCGCTGTTTTGTTGTCTATCATCCATTTTGTGTGTATCATTATTTTTCTTTTACAGCTATTTGGCTCTTGTAGCCGGTTTGTCATGTGAAGCTGATTATATATTTATTCCCGAAGCTCCTCCAAAATCTGATTGGCCTGAAAGGCTTTGCCAACAATTAAGTCAGGCAAGAATTAAACACATTAGAAGTCTTTGATCGTAGCCCAAGTTACAATATTTTGATGTTGCTTTTTTTTATTTAGAATTTATTTATTTATTTTCTTGTTGTTAACCAAAATCTCTATAAAAATTATAACACGATCATTTGTTTATTTGGCTGTTGTTGAAAAGTTAAAAAAAAATTTTAACATGCAAAGCCATGCCATGCCAAGCAAAGCAAAGCAAATCAACAGATCATTTAATATTACAATCAATCAATCACTTTTCCATTGAGCACCTTGTGATTATTTTAACACCCACCAACCCGTTCATTTGCAATTCAATACATAAGCAAAGCAGCATCATCTCTTTAGATTTTAATAATTTTTGTTTAAACTTTTTTGAATTGTTTTTAACAAAACATTTTTATTTAAAATATTTAAAATATTCTTCAGAGCTCTCATACTTTTTCATTCATATCCTATCATGATTATTATGTGTGCTTTTTGTTTGATTTAAACATTTTTAGTTATTTAGCTCTTCAAGCTGGTATGTCGTCCGGATCTGACGCGATATTTATACCAGAAGAGCCGGCTCCTAGGGATTGGAGTAATATTTTATGTGAAAAATTATTACAGGTTAGGCTTGTTTACTTTTTTCTTTTTTTTTTGTAATTTCTATTTGAAAATAATTATTTTATATGGAAACCGTATTATTCTAAGTTATCGGCAACAATATAGATGGGAATAATTTGTTGTGTAAATACTGGAGACTGCTTATTGTATTCTTTGTTTCTCAAATACTATGTACGCGTATTGTCATACAACTCATTATTGTTTTATTTGTATAGAATTTAGTCTACATAGTCTACTCCTCTTTGTCTAACTATTATCTTTAAAGTACTAATAATGGGGAATTTTGAATTTATTTTCGACAATTTATGATTTTAAGTTTGGAACTTTTATTTGAATAACAGGTAACATTTTTGAAACAGAAGTATGACAGCTATTATAGTAGCTTGAATTATAAATGAAATATACATATATTTCTGATATTTTATTTTAGAAAACTTAATGGTGTATATGCTTTCGTACCATCTTATGCTTTCATTCATTCATTTAATTTTGGTTTTGGTTCATATGGCTCTGCCTATCTATATATATGCATATAATGTAGTTATTTTATTATTTATATCGTATCCATATACTTGTATATATAGAGTACATCATCATTAACTTGTCACATTTAGTTTTCATTAAATAATTTCAGTTGTTTGCGTAGCTTAAGCAAAATCAATGCAAATTCGCCTTTTAATTTAAGCAATTAATCGTACGAAATTTATTTCTTTCGTCAGTTCTTTCGAAAGAAATCTGCATTGATTTTTGTTTCTTTTTGTGTTGTTATCGTTGTTGTCTAATGCCATTCTCGAGAATTATCACATTAATGTATAATGTTATCGATCATTAGGAACGTAGTGCCGGACAACGTTTAAACATTATTATTGTTGCTGAAGGTGCAATAGATCGCGATGGCAACCCCATTTCGGCCGAAGATATTAGGAAGGTTGTTGTAGATAAACTACAACAAGATACTCGTATTACTGTCTTGGGTCATGTACAACGTGGTGGAAATCCTAGTGCTTTTGATCGTGTTTTGGGTTGTCGTATGGGCGCAGAAGCCACTTTGGCTTTGATGGAAGCTACAAATGAAACCGTGCCTGTTGTGGTTTCATTGGATGGCAATCAAGCCGTGCGTGTTCCTTTGATGGAGTGCGTAGAACGTACTCAGGCTGTGGCTAAAGCCATGAAAGAGAAAAATTGGGAACTGGCTGTTAAATTGCGTGGTCGTTCTTTTGAACGCAACTTGGAAACCTACAAGATGTTGACTCGTTTGAAGCCACCTAAACATGAAGGAGAAGTAAGTTTCATATTTATGGAGTACCATGTAAGGAAAATAAATAATTCAAATACTTTAAGGGTTATCGTTTGGCTGTTATGCATATAGGTGCACCAGCTTGTGGTATGAATGCCGCTGTACGCAGTTTTGTGCGTAATTGCATTTATCGCGGCGATACGGTTTACGGCATTCATGATGGTATTGAAGGTTTAATTGCTGGCAATATCAAGGAAATGGGCTGGTCCGATGTCACCGGTTGGGTTGGTCAAGGTGGTGCTTTCTTGGGCACTAAACGTACTTTACCCGAGTGCAAATTTAACGAAATTGCTGGACGTCTAAAGGAGTTTAAAATCCAAGGTCTTTTGATTATCGGTGGCTTTGAAGCTTATCATGCTTGTGGTCAAATTGCCGATCAACGCTCAAACTATCCCGAGTTTTGTATACCCATGGCCGTTATACCATCTACCATTTCGAATAATGTTCCTGGTACTGAGTTTTCTTTGGGTGCCGATACTGGTCTCAATGAGATTACCGAAATTTGTGATCGCATTCGCCAGTCTGCACAAGGTACTAAGAGACGTGTGTTCGTCATTGAAACTATGGGTGGTTATTGTGGCTACCTTGCCACTTTGGCTGGTTTAGCCGGTGGTGCCGATGCTGCTTACATCTTTGAAGAGAAGTTCTCCATTAAGGACTTGCAACAAGATGTTTATCATATGGCTTCTAAAATGGCAGAAGGTGTACAACGTGGTTTAATTTTGCGTAACGAAAAAGCTTCGGAAAATTATAACACCGACTTTATTTTCCGTTTGTATTCGGAAGAGGGCAAAGGCTTGTTCTCTTGCCGCATGAATATTTTGGGTAAGTGTCGCATTAAAATTATTTCAATAGATGGAGCTAAATGGTTATATGATGCTTTCTTGTAGGCCACATGCAACAGGGTGGTTCTCCAACACCATTCGATCGTAATATGGGTACTAAAATGGCAGCTAAGTGTGTAGATTGGTTTTCGGAACAATTCAAAGCTAATAAACAACCGGACGGTACTATTAAATGCACTGACAAGGAGTCTGCCGTTCTCTTGGGCATAGTCAGACGTCAGTACAGATTTACGCCATTGGCTGATTTGATTTCTGAAACCAATTTCGAGTAAGTTAATACAAACTAGTTTGAATTTGTTTGATTTTAACAAAATGGTATTATTTCTAGGCATCGTATTCCCAAGAGCCAATGGTGGTTGAAATTGCGCCCTTTGCTTAGAATATTGGCTAAGCACGATTCGGCCTATGAGGAGGAAGGTTTGTACATTACGGTTGAAGAAGAATGCTCTACTGATGCTGTGGCTTAAGTGCAAAATCATCAACGCCCAAACAACAAAGTCATTCTCACTCATTCGAAGATTTTATTAACTAGCTAGCCCGTCAGCTCGTCAGCCCGCCAGCCAATCTTAAGATATATTGCTTTAATTTTAATTAAAAAAAATTTTGCAAAACAAAAACAAAATTCAAAGCTTGATATTAAGAGCCATCTTTCGTTTAATAAGGCTTTTTTATTTATAGAATTTTATTTCATTGCTCTCCTCTGTTTGGAGGTTAAACTCATTTTCATATTCATTTCGGAATTTCTATTATTTTATTATGTTCCCTTTTCCCTTTTTTGTTTAACTCATCAAGACGCACCTTTGCTAGGATTGATAGCTAACCGTGATACAGACTATGAGGAGGAAGGTCTGAACATTACACTAGAAGAGGAAATTTCCACCGAAGCTATGACATAAAAACGAAATCAATACACTTATCTTACTTGTTTTAATGATATCCTTTTGCAAGCCAGTAAATTAAGAAGTTTTAAATGCCATCCTAAAGCTTCATAATATATATTCATAAAGTCACATTTTTTTCCGTAATTCAAACAAAATTTAAGTATCATCAATTGTACCATCATTGTTGTAAGCTCAGGTCTCATTACAGATGCTGACATTTCGACTCCAATTCATTATTGTATTTCTTTTTTATTTATTTATTATTTATTGCGTAGTTTTGTAGACATTTTTAAGTCTTATTATGTTACACTGCAAAAAACAAACAAAAAATAAAACAATAAAATTAATGAAAATTTTTAAATTTCAAGCGGCTATCATTATTTGTAAAGGATTTTGACTTCAACTTAATCCTTAAAAATTATTGTGTGTTTACCATTATCCAAAATGTTATACAAAATATTATAGTAATTAAGTTGTAGAATGTCTTCTTCTTTTTCTTTTTTTTTAATAAAAAAAGTTTCAACATATTCAATTCTATATATCGTATATCGTATAAAATGTACATCAGGGGATTAAAATAATATACAAAATATATATACACACACACAATTTATTTAATGTTGTCTTTTGCTGTTTATGAAAAATATATTTAATAAATTGTGACACTTTAAACGAAATACCCTTTTCATATTTTATTCAAATGGGAGAAGAGGAAGTTAATGTGTAAAGGCAAGTATGAAAAGATCCCCTAAGTCGCCTGAGTCATTTAATGAATCAGTTGCTGTATGCTATATATTACTACAATACAAAGCAAAGAAAAAAAAAGCAATAAAAAGTTGATAATATAAAGAAGCGAATAAAAGAAACTATTAATCAGAGAATTAGTATGTGAAAGAATACCGTCCAAGATTGATGTAAGATGCAACGGAATGAGTTGGAGAATAATGATACGCCAAATGAACGAACTATCCTACTTGCCAAATGCACAAGAAGGCCGCCATCACCATCTTCCTCCATAATAGCCGAAAGTTTGTTAACCGACAATAGTTTACCGCAAAACGAATTTCAATGTCAATGGCAAAAAATTCGTTTTTATTTGGTTGAACCGATGGTATTTTTATTAGTTTTTGCTTATAACTTATCAGGTATGTCGTCTTATGCTGTGTTTTCATGTGGTCTACTAATAAGGGACCCCCGTTTTTTTTTTAGCTACTGTGTTGAAAAATAAAATTATATTTCAAACATGCACGGTTGTTTTCGACTACAATAGAACTGATTGCCAGCAACTATCCAATAAAAATAATTCTGAATATATCAAGGTATGTATGTATGTATGTATGTCTATATATTAAGCATTAACTTTTAAACTGTAAAGAAAAATTATTAATTATTATTAATTATTACATATATTTTAATATTCTTTTAAAAAAACGAGTAAATATTTGTTTTTTAATTCCAAAGAGTATAGAAGAAGATGTACAACCATATGTTGCTCGTCTTTTTATGACCACCACATTGATTGAAAGTATTGTTCCAGCTATTTTCGGTTTATTTGCTGGAGCTTGGTCTGATAAGTATGGACGCAAGCCATTGTTAATAGCATCATTTACCGGTTAGAATATTTCATATTAATATATTATTCCTTACAGTAAAACGTAAATAAATTAAAATGCATTCGTTTAGGTTACTTCTTGTTTTATGGTGTTACCTCCATCATAAGCCATATATCCGATTCGTTTGATATTAATCCGTGGTATTATTTATTTGCTTCTGTGCTCGTTTCTATTCTGGGAGATGGTGTTACTTATTCTGTTGGCACATTGTCTTACATATCAGATGTATCCGCGGCAAAAGAGAGAACTTACAGGTAAATAAACTATATTTTAAATAATAATACCATTAATTCATGGATTTCTGGCAAAATATGGATTTTAATAAAGCAAACATAGGTCGCTAATGAGGCAAGTAAGGTTGCAAATATCACGACCCCTTTCGTGAAGCTAAGTATATTACATAAAGGTGAACTAAATGGCAGTATTAATGTTAATATAGCAGTAAAACAGGGTTACTGTCTCTACCTAATGCTCTTAATAACAAATATTTTATTTTTAAATTAAGAAGCAAATATTTTTCACTTTCAATCCTTTTGTATTTTATTTAGAATGGTTTTCTATGAAGCTGTTATATACATTGGACTTATGGCTGGCTCATTTACATCGGGTTATTTATACAAAGACATCTCATCATCATCTCAAATATTTTCCATATCAGCGTTCTGCGTATTATTTGCAATATTGATCATAATATTTGTAATACCAGAAAGTCTAAATGCCTTCAGAAATACTATGCATACGGCCAATGAAGAAACAATAGAAAATATAGCAACAAATGATAACCGGGAAACGAGAAATATTTTCAATATACAAAGTTTAAAAGATATGTATCATACGTGCTTTCAGCATAGAGAATATGAAGCACGTTCAGTTATTTTATTGATAATATCGACCTTAATTATATGCATTTTTATAGTTGGTAAGTATTGTTTTTTAATTTTTAAACTACTGAACAATTATTTATTATGTTTATATGTATGTATGTATAAAGATGGCTCGATAAGTGTATTTTATCTGTTCGTCAGAGATAAGTTTCAATGGAACGTTAAAGAATTTACAACATTTGAAGGCTTTAGTATATTGGCGCCAACTTTGGGTAACGTTTTTGGCATATTACTGCTGCGTAAGGTAAGTAAGCATATAATATACATATGTAATTATCATACTAATAATACAATTTTATTTAAAGATATGCCATTTAAAACTGATCAATCTAGCCATATTTGGTTTAATTTCTAATGCAAGCAATTATTTATTACGTGCATTTGCCGCTGTTAGTTGGGAATTGTATTTAGCAATCTTATTGGGTGTATTAAAATCCATAGTGAATCCTGTGTTACGTTCGGCGTTAAGCAATTTGGTACCCTCCAATGAAATTGGTATGTAGGCTTATATAATATTTGTTTGTTTACTTTAATTATCAATATTTTCTTTTTGTTTTGTTTTGTTATGTTATGTTATCAGGTAAAATATTTTCATTCATTAGTGCTATGGGATCAGTTGCACCATTGATTGCTTCACCTTTATATACAATTGTTTATAGTGCTACGCTTCACAGTTATCCCGGGTTCTTTAATATATTAAGTGCAAATCTATTTTTATTGGCAATCGGTTTACTACTGTAAGTTTAATGTTTTTATGTGTTTGATATTTTTTATACTGATTTTGTCTTCATATTTCCTTTAGTGTGGTCCTGCGAAAGAAACAAAAGCATTCTTCATATTATAATACAATTTTAAATTGAAAATATACTTTAAGTAGGTACATACATACATATAAGTTTATTTCCTTTTTATTTTAAATGAATAAGATAGTTAAACTATAACAAAAATATAAATTTGGGAATAATCTGGTTTTTGTTTATTTAAATAACAAATATTACTCATACTTATGTATACATACATATGTATATGCATTAACAGTTATAAGCCAGGTTTGAAAAAATAACATTATAAATGCGATATATGACAACAAAATCGAACTTTTTTCTTTTCTTGCGAATTTGCATTCCTGTTCGAGTTTCTTATTCCCCATTTGATTGGGTTGTTTATTGCATTCAATTAGTGGCCAAATGACTTTGCATATTTTGTATACGAAAACATTTGTTTTATTGTTTATATTTCGCAATTAATGTATTGAAGATGTGATTAGGATTTTTAACAAGTTTAACAAACGAATTATTATGGCTATAAATATGTACCCTACAGTGCATTTCTTTACGTTATACTTTACAAATCTTAATATTTTTAATATTGTAAATACAGACAGCATCTTATATTTCTATTTGTAGAATACAAGTTTAATTAAAAATATTCTGTTTTCTTACAAAAAAAAAATTGTTTATTTATAAAATTATGCTGTAAATATAGATAAAGCGAGGCAATATGTAAATTCATTTGCTATATGCTCAGTTTTTTGTTTATTATTATTATTTATTTCTGTTTTGTTTTTATATTTTGGCCAAGTGTGATTTCCCCACAAAAATTAACACTATATAACATATACATACATCTATACATACACACCCACCAAAATAAAATAAAAAAAAAACATCTACAATTTTGTTAACGAGATTTTGATTTGATTTCAGTTTGATTTAAGCTGCAGATCAGTTTAAAAGCAATCATTTTTTTTTAAGAAGTTTCTATTGAAACGTAAATAACTCCATTGAAAAAAGAAATTACGTTATTTTTATTGCTTTCCATTTAAAAAAAATAAAGAGAAAAGGAGAAAAAAGTAAAGCAATTTATTTAAAAATTTTGTATTAAATAGAACGATAACGTTAGTAATAACAAAAAAATTTGTATGTGTTTTGAATATAAACAGAATGATCGTTTAGAATTGTTAAAGAAAAAAATTAAAATAAATAAATAAATATCAACGAAAAAAAAAACTGTCTAACATGCGATTATTTATAATTATTGAATAACTGTAATTGAAAGGAAAGCTACGCTTAGGTGAAGTTACAAACACAAGTTTTATATTCACCAGTTGAAATAAACATTTCCATGGGGAAACTTCATTCACCTGGCATCTAATATTGTGTGACATGTTTTATTTTTAAAAACTCATTATTTTACACTTGGAAAGAAATATAATAGAAAATAAAAAACGTTTTAAAAATGGTAGAATCATCAGTAACATCGATTTGGTCACGTTTAAAACAATATCAATGGGGAACATTTTTCCATATGTTTTATATTGAACCTGTTGTCTTTCTACTGGTCTTTTCGCATAGTTTATCAGGTAAGAACAACAAAACGTATGTCTTTACAATACCTATGTATTCATTTTTTTTCATATTTATATTTTCACAAGTGAAAGATTTTTTTTCACACTGAAAATCTAATCTCAGATCAGTTCTCAGAGTTTTTTTCCAATCTCATCATTAAAAGCAAATCATTAAACAAATCATTGTGTTATATTTTACATACAAATTGTTAATTGTTTTATTTACTTTTATGCAATTTAAATTTTAAATAATTTCATTTATTTTCATTGCATTTGATGACAACAATTAGGGACAATTATGAAAAATGAAATCATTTACCAAGCTTGTACAGCAATTTTCAATTATAATGATAGTGACTGCATACAATTGGGCACTAAAAACGTAACCGGCTATATACAGGTACAATAACAATAACATTTTTTTGTATACAAAATAATATTATGTAACCTCTCTTTCGCCTCTAAAGGACATCGAAACTGAAATTCAACCTTATGTGGCCAATCTATTTATGATACGAACTCTTTTAGAAAGTATAGTGCCTGCAATTTGTGGCGTATTCATTGGCTCATGGTCAGATCATTATGGACGTAAGCCTTTATTACTAGTATCCATGATAGGTAAATAATTCATATTCCATTCATTTAAAAATTATAAAATATTCCCTTTTTTACTTCAGGATTTTCCTGTACTTATATTATTGCCGCCATAATTAGTGAAATGTCCAACTACTATATGGTGAATCCTTGGTATTATATACTGGCCGTAATACCACACTCTATTCTAGGTGGTAATTGTGTTTTTTCAGTTGCGGCACTTTGCTTTATATCCGATGTCACAGACAGCAAGACTAGACCTTACAGGCAAGTTAAATATCCCTTTTTGACTGGAACTAAATTTAATTTTAAGCATTTCAATTCTAGAATGATATCCATGGAAGCCTTTTTATCAATTGGTCTTATGATCGGCTCTTTACTTTCGAGTTTTGTGTACTCAGCCACTGGTGCTACATTTACATTTGCCATATCCGGCATACTAATGTGTTTATCAACTGCTTACATTGCATTATATGTGCCAGAAAGCTTAAAATTTAAAACAACAAATGAAAAAGCCATTGAAGTGAATTGTAATGATGTTCCCATGCAATGCACTGTTGTTACTAATACCACAAAAGTAATTTCCAACCATGATGACAGTATTAAGAAAACTAACAATGAAGGCGAGTTTCACGAAATCAATCTTAATAAGGATACGGACACAAACGAAAAAGTTAATAAACCAGTAGGGGAGCCTGTAACAAATAAGGCTGCTAGTTTGTTTAGTTATGTGCACGTCAAAGATATGTGGATAACATGCTTTAAGAAACGTCCATATTATGATCGCAGCATAATTTTATTGGTTACCGGCACTATGTTTTTGGCTATTTTCGTTTTAGACGGTGCAATGACGGTCTTTTATTTATTTGTACGTGAAAAATTCCAATGGACTATCCGAGAATTTACATTTTATGAAACTATCAGTCATGTTGTATCTGTTTTTGGTGCTTTAGTTGGATTTTTAATAATGCGCAAGGTCTTTTATACTTATGGATTTATAATGTAGCCATGTTCTCATAAGTATTTATTTTTGTACGCAGGTCTTTAGCATGAGTGTGGTGACAATAGCAATAGTTGCAATCGTAAGTGATATGATACGCAATATTATACAAGGTATTGCAACAGAACCATGGCATTTATATGTAGCAATAGCTGCTGGCGTTCTAAAGGCTGTGGGACCGCCTATGTGCCGTACAATTGTTTCAAATATTGTGCCTGCCACAGATTTGGGTAGATATTGTTTTATGAAAAATGAATTTCTTTAATCTTCATATATGTTTTTCAGGTAAAATTTTTTCAATTAAAAATATTTTACAATCAATTGCACCATTTTTGGCAGCACCTTTATACACTGTGATATATCAGGCATCATTAACATCATTTCCGGGCTTATTTAATATAATCAGTGCATTTCTATACTTTCTTGCATTCATCTTTTTACTGTAAGTATGATAGTATAAGCTTTGTATCCAATTGGATTTTATCTTTTATTGTATAACATTTATTTGTTTGTGTTTGTTTTTTTGTAGATTCGTTTTACGTTTTAAAATCAGCAACAAAGAACATTATGGAAAAATTTTAAAGTAGTAAATTACTATGTTAACTAGATAAAATATTTTCAATGAAATTATTTATTGATTACAATTAAACATTTCAAAGATATGTATTCTTTACTGTGTTTTAAAATATAAGAAATTAATATAAATATTAACCAGGTACTGAAATTAATTATATACTATGTATTGTATTAAACATAAACAATATGTTGTTATTAAATAAAATATACATACATTTACTATATATATAACTAATTTATGCACTTGGTATCACTGTTTCTTGCTTAAGATCACAACATTTTTCCTATTTATTATTTACACTTTTTTTGTTTTTTTTTTTGTTAAAATATTAAAAGAATTTCTTTTTCTTTTTATAACAATTAGCTAGAGATTGCTTGGTAGGTGGCAGTATGACCCATAGACTTCTGGATACCATAGATTGTTCTGTAAATGTAAATTCAAATATAAATATATAGGTTGCCTAAACAAGCTGTTTTATAATTTATTTCAATACTTACGATATAAATGTATAACATAACAAATATAAACCAGCACTTATAAAGTTAAATAAACCAGGATAATAGACCAATGTAGCATTGTATACAAGGGTATATAGTGGAGCTGCTATCAGAGGTGATAGAGATTCCATAGAGGTAGTCAATGCAAATATTTTACCTTTAAAAGAGTGTTAAATAAATTTTAATGCATTAATATAGCATACTTCCAGATATTCACTTACCAACTTCCGTGGCTGGTGCAACATGTGACAAGATTGCTCTCGACATTGGTCCCATTATGCCTCTCATAAAACCTAAACAAAGACCCAAATACAATTGCCACCAATATATTGCTGTGGCTCGTACAGTACTTTCTAAAACACAACTAGCTAAAGATATCATTGTCATCGTTACAATTGAAAATTTAAAAATCTAAAACAAAACAATATTTGTGTGATTTAATATAAAAAATTTAGTTTTTATAAAATAAATCTTACCCTTCTTAAAATAAACATGCCCAAAATACTGCCAATTATTTGTACAACAATGCGGGCAGCATTAAACATACTATAATCCTTTAATGTCCATTCAAATTGCTTGCGTACATATAAATATGTAACATTGGAATCGCCCTCTGTAGGAAGTAAAAATATTTTTCAGTAACAAAAGTCATAACTGCAGTGCATTGTTAGTTTACCCATGGTAAATATTGCCACTGTCAAAGCCATCATGGTTAACCATATGATTATGCGATCAAAATTAGGTCTTCTTTTTATACAAGTCTGTATTAAGTCCTTTACCAAATCGAAGCGGAAAAATTCTCGAATTTTTGACTGTAAAAAAGAGTTGCGTTAAGTAAAAAAGTATAAATTTGAAAAACTTTCGGCTTACCCCGGTATGTATTTGTTCTGGTTTCAAGCTCTCCACAACAAATACAACAACATACATTAAAGCCAATAACATAAGACACGAGGATATGCTGAATACTGTAACAGCATTGGTTGCTGCATATAAATAACCACTGGCTACATTGCCTACCATCATGCCCGCACATAAAGAAGCTTCATTCAAAACCATTCTGCAATATTATACGCGAAATAAAATTATTTCCTAATAATATTCAAATAAAACAAATAGTTTACCTTAAAGCACGAGTTTTTGTTTGAGCCACATCGGATATATAACAATAAATACCAGTTATTAAGGCACATGTGCCACCGCTTAATACCGAAGGTACTGAACTCAATAAAAACACCCAAGGACTGATGGTAACTTTTGTGGATATATAAGTTAACGTTGTTAATATAATAGAGCCCGCTAAGTAGCCTGCAAAAAAATATAAAATAATAAATAAATATAATAAAGTCGTAGTAAATATATGTACCTGTGAATGTAGTTAAAACTATAGGACGGCGTCCAAATTTATCAGACCAAGGCCCGATAAATAAACTTACAATTGCTGGTATAATACTCTCCAATAAGGAACGAGCCATTAGGATTTTAGCAACATATGGTTGTACTTCAATTTCAATGCGCTAAATTATTGCGAAAACAAACAAACAACAAAAACAAATAGATAAAGTTACAAACAAATCAATTATAATCAATTAAATACTTTAACACACAAAAACTTACAAACCAAAATTTGATAATTATCAATATTAGTTAAGGTAAACTTTTATTCTATTATGACTCATTCTCATTTTTTTATATTTGCGACAATAGATAGCCACAGTTAGTGATTTATTATTTGCATTTAATTTCCAATTATAAGAACTTAATTGCCAAAATAATACATAAAAAACCCGTCATCAAACAGAAGAAGAAATTTTGTGATTTGAAAATCGGACATTTGTTTAGACATGTTGATAGATTTTTGTGTAATATTATGGTATAAGTTAAAGTAAAAATAAGTATAATAATAGTATACTTTTAATTCTATTGTTCTAATTTTCAACTGATAAGAATGTAACAAAAATATTAACATTGCAAAACAATAATAATAAATTTAGCTTACGCCCTAGATTTTGCTTTTGTTTTAAATTTTAACTAGAATTACTTATTAAAAGAGCTTACATACACACACACACTCTTTTGAAACAATAAAATTTAAATTTAATGCATGATTTATTTCATTGTTTTGCTTATTATACATATGCATTCAAAAAAGACGATTACTATCATCATGCACAACAACTAAGGCATGATTATGAATTAAATATTTGCAACTTATTATAAGTAAGTCCACAGATGTTGTGCATGATGATAATATTTCTTTTTATTAAAATTGATAACAGAACGGGGTACACTTACTTGAACTTCCTCAGTTTCAGGTTCAACTCCTAAAAGAGGTTCACATTCTGTTGCATTGTGGTGCTTTATATAAATGCATGTCTGGTACAACAACTGATTCTGATATACAGTGCCTGCAGTAGATAAAAACGACATATACAAAAGATAAAAATAAAAGAGAGATTTAATTAAAAATATTCTTTGTTTTATAAATTCCCATAACTTACTGGATAAATACATTGCTAAAAATACCAGAAAAACGGCAGGTTCTAATATAAACCAGCGATGTTTAACTTCGCTTTTTGAGGTAGGCGATGGTGTATCATCCTGCACTTCACCATTGTGGTTGCTTGTTGCTGAGTTTGAACTTGAGGCAGCATCAATATTTAGTGTATTTTCAGATTCTTCGTCACCTTCTGTCGGATCGTAGAGACGTGCTTCATCATCAGACATGGTTGAATGCGAAATTTTATTTAAATTATATATCCAAATTAAACTTTTACTTCAAAACAAAGCAATTAATTGTATATTGTTTTCATCAAATAATGCCTAATCATCTAATTCCAATGAGCGAAGAGAGGGTAGGTAGTTAGACTTGGCCAATACTCTAATTGCGTTTTAAGGCATTTGCTTGTTTAGGGCTTTGCAACTCCAAAAATTTAACTCTTTTGATTGATTCTTTCAATTCACAAATTTTGCACACTTTCTTTAAACAGTACACCACACAAAACACTTCCGCATCCCAGCGATTTTTTAAATAAACTAAATAAAATATTTAAATTCTATCAATATATTTATGTTGTTATAAAATACAAATTGATCAATCTCTGCTGCAATATTTACAAAAAAAAAGAAAGCTTTCTCTCTTTTTGTTGTTGTAGATCGTACAACGTAAACACTTTAAAACTGGTTGTCCATTTTCGTTATTAAAATATCAAAAAAAAAAAAAACTATAAACTTTTCTAAGTTCCGAATAACCTGAAGCTGGCTTTACACATAAATATTAAATGTCTATTTTTTTAATAACATTAATTAATACTTATTTAATATCACTTGTAAAATTAAAATTTTTTGTTTATAGGAAAGCTTTTTCTAAGCAGCAAATTATTAAAGCCACAACAAATCAGCTGATTTCGAAAATAACTCAACCAGTGCTGCCAGCTTCATTATGTTTGTACTTCACGCCAGTGTTGTCGGTTTAGGTTATTTCTAACCATTTTCTATTTCTTTGATCATTGTGAGGTTTCTTCTGGTTTTGGTTGGTTACTTTTTTTACCAAAAAATGCAATTTACGTATTCCGGGCGGACCGCACAGAACTGTCCGAAAGTGGAAAAGTTACTTTTTTGCGGGCGTTTCTCCGGAGTGCTATAAAGATGAAATTCACCACAGTTGCCTTTTATGAGGTAACGGGGCCCTATAAAAAATTGTCGGTATTATCTATATGCCGATATTTCCATTTTGCACTGCATTACCAAACTACTTGGTTTGTATCTGGATTAAAGAAAATTAATCGCAATTAGTGGAGTCACAAACACTCAATAAAAGAAATATATTCAACGAACGTAGTGAGTGTTACCATTGAAACAAGAAATTCTATTTATTTATTATTATTAAAAATTAAAAGAATTGTGTAATGCATAAAAAAATTGAAAAAAATTAAATTTAAATTATTATTGCATAATTATTCTTACCCTTTAAACTTATTCAAAGATAGATCTTGAGGATATAAATTAATAGATGAATCATGTATCATATGCGTTCATTTGAATTTAAATGCTTGAAAAAAAAAACTACAAATTCGAAATTCCTCTTCGCAATATTTACAATTGTTTGTGCTTAGTTCGAAGCATATATAGGACCTGGTAAATCAGGCAAATTAAAACAACTAATTCTTAATAAATTTCGTTATTTTTTCCGCTTTTTGGTGATTTCTTTTTCAGAACTTGGTTTAAAATTTTTTCTTTTCCTGGCAACATTGTAAGCAATGGCGTTATCAGATTTTAGTGCTGCCATCTATTGCATAGCATTATTAAAAATACAACTCTGCAAGAGAGCTCTGTAGGTTTGTATATGAGATTCGAGTCTCATTTACCAATCACATGACACTGTCATATGCAATGAGAAAAAAATTTTCATTATTTGACAGAAGGGCATAACGACGACGTATTTTCTTATGGAATAGTGAAAATTTTTGCTGTGTTTTTATAATTTTTCACTTTCCATTTATTTTAAAAGCTTAATTTAGCCGTTAAGTTCTTTTAAACGTTTTAGTTTTTCATCAATTCTTGTTTGTTTTGTGAAATTTTATTTGTGCAAAATAGTGTGGAAAACTTGAAAGTGAAGAAACAAAGAAAAAGATGCAGGCGTTTAAGTCGTTGCTAGTAACGTTGTGTGTCATAGGTTTGACATACGCCGAACAGGTCCCAGTATTTATGTGGGGAGCCAACAGGTATGTTTCATCTTGCATTCCTTATTGTGCTTGCAGAAAACTAATAAATTTCATAATTCCAGTGAGGCCAAACCTTCATTGACAACATTACATGAGAAAGAATTTGCTGAACTCGTGACACCTTTGCTAACTGATAAGACCTTGATTGTATTTTTGGAAAAAGGCGTAAGTATTGAAAGAGAAACAGTTTGTCTGAGTCAGTTGGTAAATTCTTTTATGTGTTACAATTACAGCTTACAAACAAAGACTTTTTGTGCTCCAATGCCGTTGATGGTAAGTCATGTTTTGCACGCCTACAGGGTGTTGGCAGCAAGACTTTCTATTCCTCTGTTAAGAATCCCGTAGAAGCTTTACGCTCAGTTGTTGGCAGTGAATGCGAATACAACTCAGTTGATGCCACAGGCAAATTTGCCAATCCTTTGGAAGTTTCGAAATCTAAAATTGTTTTTGTCAACTTTGATGATGAAGCCCAATCTAATGCTCGTGATTCCCTTTTGGAATTGCATGGTAAGTTAATTTTATACAATTTAATTAAATAGCCATATGAACAGAGACATTTTTTTATTATTTTGTTAATTATAGATTCCGTGATTGCCAGCGTAACATCGCAACTTGGAGACAATGTTTTCTATATGTATACATCTGTTCCTTCTACCGCACCAGTGTCGAAATCTCTTGAGCGTCATCGTCGTTCGGCCGCTTTTAATGCTGCATCTTCAGATGGCAATATAATCCGTTATGGAGCCAATTTCTTACTTTACTACACTAATCTTACTGTTGTTCACGGAAAGGAGGTAACTGTTATAAAATTGGAAAATTCCGACGTTGTTGTTACAAACGCCACAGCCCTGTCTGTGAAGTTGCAAGGGGCTGGATCTGTGGCTATAAGTTTCGATGTTACTCTAGAGGGTGGTTACTTTTTAATGACCAATTTCGTTTACAATAACATCAAGTTCTATAGCAATGAAGTTTATGCCCCCACAAATTTCTCTTACTTCTGTGGTAATTTAACTTTAAACAGTATAATTAACACGGCTCAGCCCACTTCTTATGCAATTAATTGGAATTCATTCCAATTTCAAGCACCATTTGGTAGCACCGATAATCCGAACTTTGTTTTCGGTGATCCCTGGCATTGTGTTGGCTTCTTTACGGGCAGCATTCTATCCGGTCTTTTAGTTGTTGTCCTCTTATTGACCATTACATTTATTGGCGTCTGCTGGATGATGGATATTAACACTATGGATCGTTTTGACGATCCCAAGGGCAAAACCATTACTATTAATGCCAGCGATTAAGATAAATTGATTGGCAACGATGTAAAAATATATTTTTGTTTAAATTACTTACATCCAGTTTTAAAATTCATTCCCTTTTAAATTAAATTAATTTGTTTTTGCAAAATATTTCTATAGAACTTAAAAAAAAAGAAAAAAGATTGGAAATTAATTTATATACATATTGAGTGTGTCGGTGTGTATCTACTACGGGCGATTCTGTTAATTTTTCTACAAAAATGCCACTAATTTTCCTTTGCTTAAGTTTGTCCAGCATCCATATTTAAGTTTAGGAAAATTGATGCCATTTTAAGAACAAAGATGTTCGATGTTCTCTACAAATCTAGTTTATTTATCATATTATTTGTTATTTTATAGTATTAAAAAAAGAAAATCGCACAAATTTTCCAGACTATTTTGTAGTTGCGTGTGTGTATATCGATTATAAAAAGAAAGAAAGATCTGAATGTTTTCCTTTATTTGTTATTTATACTTTATTGTAAATGATTTAAATTTTTTGTCAATAAATAAGGTTTACTCTCTTGTTTGTTAATGCCATATGAGTTTTAATTATGCTGTATACGAAAGAAGATTATATTGTATATGAGCTTTATTTCATAATCAGGACAAAGCTACAAAAGAAAAAAGAGAACTAATCATCAAGAAATCATGCCATAAAAGAAGTTTATTACCTTGCATTTGCATTTAATATTTTACTTGTTTGCATATACTTTGTATTTTATCATCCTGTTCTATGAGGGCATGTTATATTGTTCTATACTCCATATATTTATAATCACTTCCGCTATTGCATGCAGTTGCAATATATAATTGGGTATTGTATATATGTTTTTAAGAAAAATAAAGTCTCTTATTCATTTTAAATACGAATATCTTTAATAATAATTCAAGTAAAAATCTGAAAATTTAGAAACTATTTTAGTAAAACACTTGGAAAATGAAATTCACGTTTAATTAATTTGTATTTATTGGATTATTATTTTTTGTTTTGTTTTGTTTTTGTTTTGATCTGTTTTCTTACAATCACATTTTTAACTTGCTTTTCTAATCAGCATATTTTTAACAATAATTATTTGATATTCTTTTTGTTAGATCTGCGGCGTTCATTTCGTTTAGTACATATTATTTTTAGAGAGTTAATAATTGTTTTAATATAATTAATATTTACATTAGAACTTTAAGAAAAAAGAGAGATAGTAATTTCATTTTATACAATAAATATAGTATGTTTGATTTCTTCAAATATATAGATCTTTATTTGTTTATATAAATTGTTAATAGAACTTTACCGAGTTAGAGTTATTGCAATTAACATTTTTCAACACATTTTTTTCTTGTTTTTGTTATAGAATTTAAATAAAGAAAAACTATATTAAGAATTATTAAGGTTTCCTGGCAAAAGTCCTAAAGTCTTCATGTACCATGTAGTACACAATCAATCGACAGTTCATTGAAGTGTCAGTTCATTGCAAAATTTGGAAAATTATGTTTCATTTCGTTTTAAAGGACTCTGGTTATGGGAGGGTTGGAAGGTAGAAGGTTGTGTCTATAGTAGCATGCGTTGTAACTTATTATAATTAACTTGTGCTTCGAAGACAAACAGCTATGTTTTTGATTTAAATCTTTATCTTGTTGTGTTTCATTAATTTGTTTTCTCTGATAACATTAAATATTTCATTTACATAAATTTTTTTTGTATTTATTTTTCCTTATTTACTTGCAATAAATATAATTTAACAACTTTTTATTTTTCAAAATTTACATGATTCGTGTAATAATAATAATAATATACTTTCTAACAAAAACTTCTTTGAAATCTTGTTAATCGACCTTAATGTGTTTAGTGTGAACATAATTATTAAGTATACATTACATATTGTATGTACATATGTATGTATGTGTGTAGTATATTAAAATGACTATATTGTTAGAGATGCTCTTAAATAATAAGAATGACGATGATGATAATGATTACCGATACGGAAAAGTTCAGAAGATTCCATTAGGTCTGCCTCTTTCATCAGCTACACTTCTTCGTAACTGCGGCATTTGGGCACTGGTCCAGACCAGTTACCATCCGGTTGACATTTAGGTCGTTCGGGTGGACCATTTTCACTATATTGCACATAGCCGGGCCTACACTGAACACTGATATAATCACCAGAGTCATAGTTAAATTTCAATGGCGCCAGTAAGCCATTGGGCGGATCACCGGGATATGGACACTGTGATTTACCTAAATCAAATCAAATAAAATAACATCAACATTAACAATCAATATTTCTGTGTGTATGTGTGATTTCATAATCTCATTTCATTCATTTTTTTTTGTTTTTGAAATACGATTCGTATCGAATTATTTCATATCATTTCCCATGTACAATACGGTTTGTATACATCTATATATCTGCAAATGTATGTAAATTTGATTAGTTTTTTGATTGAAAAAGTGTTCTTCTTTGGGGGATAGGGTGTGGAGGTGGCAATTTATTAAAATATGTACGTAATAAATGCTAAAACCGTGTTGCAAACGGGAATGGTGAAGGAAAGTAGCAAAAAAAAAAATTTATAAAAATGTTTTCTTTTGAAAATCTGCAGTCACCTCATCAAACTTCAAAGTGCTAACAAAGTCTGTTGTCGTTAATAATAAATTTTCCAATTGGTTTCTAATAAATATTTGAAATTTTATTGTAGCCAATTCAAAATTGCTTAAATTACTTCCAACCAGACCACACCATCGCCACTATAGTTCTTTCTTACTAATAATGATGGCAATGAAGACCGTGATAATACAATATCCTTTTAATTCCTACTTAATGTAAACTATACCTAGATCAATATTCTCTTTTAAATTCAAATTCAATAATTAATCACTTAAAAACATTCCATAGATGATGATAATGAGATGACAGCGATTTGCTTTTCATAGGCCGAATAACTTAATTGTAGTTTAAATATTGTATTTAAGTAACTTGTAATTATTGTTTAGCGTAGGTATATATATATATTAATTTTAAGAGAAACGACGATTTTTATAACAATTTAATATTCATACATATTGTACAATACATAGATAATTTTTGTCCACTTACTCTTCTCGATTTTTTGTTTTTGTATTTAAAATTGTAATTAACGACTGAGCACTCACGCATTCACTCACGGATTGGTGGGCATACAGTTGTTGTTGCTGTTGTATATGTATGTACATATATATGTATGAATATGTTTTTAATTCTACTTACAGAATGGTGGTGGATGTGACCATAAACCACTTTCTGTGCAAATGATACTGGGCTCACCGACTAATGTGTGACCTTCGTTGCAGCTGAAAGTGATTAAGGCGCCTACTGTTAGACGTCGCTGATTAATATTTGTACCACCAATACGACCATTTAACGGAGCAATCGGTGTTGGGCATTGGATTGCTGAAATATCCGAGAAAATAAAACAATTCCAACAGAAAATGTATAAAAAATATATTTTTAACATACATATGTACATATGAGCATGTACAGTTGTGTACATAAAATTGTTTGACTAACCTTTACATCTGGGAACAGGGCCACTCCACACGCCCGTCGGATCACATTCCAAACCCGGTGGACCGGTCAATTTGAAACCCCACTGGCATTTGAACACCGCCCGCCCCCAAGCAGATGTATTCAATTCGACTAAACTCAAGTGCGGATCATCTAGAATCAAACGTGGACATTGTACAGCTTGACAAGTTGGTGGCGGCGATGACCAATTACCGGAGGCTAAACATGTTGCATTTGCAATCCCATCAACACGAAAACCGGGAGGACAACGATATAAGGCACGCTGACCAAGCTTGTCGCCTTCTAAACGTAAGCTGAGCGGTAACGCCGGTTCTGGAAGCTGCGGGCAAGTGGAAGTGGCCATTACTATAGCAACACTATTTGTAAGTCCACGTGGCGATGTGCACGTAAATGTACCCGAATCTCCAATTCCCAATTGTTTGATGGTTAAACGATAACGGAAATTTTTATCCTCATGTGTCCAGCCTAATTGTCGATTCGATATAGCAAAGGATTATTATGATATTAACAAACAATATTACTACGTTACCTGTTTCATACTGCATATACCAACTGGTCCAACTCCAATCGGGAATACCTCTTGCCCGGGGATATATGCAATCAAGCAATATAGTACTGTTTGGCAAAACTGCCAGTACTCCCGACGGCTCAAAAGACCCTGAACCATTAATTATTCGATACTTAATCGATGGTGCGCTGTCATCGGAAAAGTTTGTTAACAAAGTTGTGGGTACACATGATGGCATGCGTGGCGCCCACAAACCATTCGAACATAGTACCCTGGATTCTCCCAATAGCTTATACATGCCGAGATCTTTGCATCTGGCTTGAAGTGAATGACCATGCGGTAGATCCCAGCCCACATTCTAGTAAAAATCATTATTAAAACGCCAGTAATTGTATTACAAATCAATGATGTTTTAAGTTAAACGAACGAATGACACAGCAATGGTTTTCAGAAGACATTTACATTTTGCATTACAAACGTACATGGCATGGCATTGAATATATTTTTTTGTTTTTTTTTTTAATTTGATGTAGTTTTTGATCGAACGTACATAATACATACATGCGTTTATACATTTAAAATATTGAAATTGTGTAAGTTTATGAGATATTGCATATGGTGGGTGGGTGATGCGAGAGAAAAGTGTTTTAAGAAAAAATTATACGAGTTATAGGCACAGCCACAGAGATAAGGCAATATGAAGTCATATACGGATGGATCCAAGAACGATCAAAACATATGGAAAAAGAATGAAATAAAATAAAGAAGAAAAGACACAAGAAAATTTCCATTTAAGCGTGCTGTAAATTCTATATTAACACAATATTTTTTTTTTGCTGTTTATTTAATGAATAATTAAAAAAAAATAAACCAAATTATTAAAAAAAAATTATGAAATAATGAAATAATTACGCAAAATTTTATTGAAGAAAAACCGTGTGTAAGTAATTGTATTTTAAATTGTGTCGATAGTTGTAGTAGAGTGATATGATGTTCTTTTGTGTATTTTAACTTTTTTTTTTGTTAATTTTTTTGAAAACAGTGGCATTTTTGCAATACGCTTAATATGATAATAAAAGAATTTCAAGTTTAATTGAGTTGAATGATTCCAAAAACAAACAAATAATTCCTGAAAAGTGTTAAAAATTATAGTGCCTACGTCGAACCTATTTAACTAGTTATGTATTTAATTAAAAAATTATGGTGCAAAAACTAAATACAGTCTTGAAAGAAATTATAGGAACACAACACCTTTTGTGTAAGTTAAACAGAGTATTAATGGTGAAAATAAACAAAATTCGGAAAAATAATGTCTGTAGGTAATACTACGGATAGTTATAATTTTAAAATCCTAACTTGTAGCACCACGGTAGCATAGTAATAGCGTGATAATCTGGTGTAATTGGATGGCATGGTGCCCTCACGTTAATAGTCTAGCACACTGCCCACTAGACTACTAGGACAGAGTCTTTGATGGGTGTCGAACCCGTTACACTACAAGCATGAGATCTACGTTGCTCTTCTCGTAACAATTATTTAAAGAAATAATAACAAAAAATAAAATAAATCTGGTGGAATAGATCAGAGACTCTGGTTTATTAAAATTGTTAATTATTAAAAAAAAAAAAATAGATTTATTCGTGCAAGTGATTTATTCGTTGAATGATTATTCATATCAGCAGCTATTTACACAGTCCACCACAGTTTAGTCACACATAATCTAGCTTCGCCAAGAGAGCTTTTACAGAAATAGTTTTTTTTTAGTAAGACTTAGCGATAATAACCACGACTACCACAGTCTTATGATTCTTATCAAGTACTAATAAAAATAATAACAAAACATTCCTTTCTACTCGCTCTTACAATGCACTGCATAGGTAGGATACATTTCTTGAGTGTTTCAGTATTTAACCGAAGCTTCCTGAAGTCGCCGTGGTCTAGTAGGTAGTGTGTTGGCTTATTAGACGAAAGGCCCGAGTTCGAATCCCAGGCCAGACATCAAAAACAAAATACAAAAAGTATTTCTTCGGCGACTTCCTCTCAGCAGATTTCTGGCAAAAACTCTGAGAGTAAAAATTGCCATGAAAAGCTTCTCAAAAAAATCTGTCGTTCGGAGTCGACGTTAAACTGTAGGTCCCGCCACTCATGTATAAAATTAACGCACACAACATGAGTGGTGTTGAGAAGTTAGGCCGTAATCCTGACTGAAGGGTTGTAATGGCAAATTATGTATGTGTTCCTTTATTTTTATAATAGCTTAACATCGCTGATTCATTTGAGTTAAAAGATTGAAAGGAAAAATTTCTTCCAGCATCTCTAAGTTATTAACTGTTGTGTCCTACAGAAACTTTTATGTAAAAAATATTGGGAGTAGCATTAAATTATTGAGAGTTTGCACTAAGCATACCATTGATTAAATTTTGAAAAACCTGGCCACACCCACAATTCACCGCCCATACGTTAGAAAACAATTTTTTCGCATAAAAAGAAATAAAAGTCCTTAGAAAATGCATAAGGTTGTTTGGTGCTCCTTGAAAATCAATCATTTGGTTGCAGCAAGACGACAGAGATTGACATAGCTATTGATTTCATATCGCTCATATCCCTTAGCACTTGCACGCCGGCGCTTTAATTTATGGTTATCGCCTACGTATTAATTATAATGTTTTTTTTTTTAAATAAATGCTTTTAAGAGAACGTGACTCAGGACTTTTTTCGGCAGTAGAAGTGTTAAAGATCTAAATATCGTCTAATAGCATGATCAATTGCGTACCACTGGTAATACACGCCGCCTGTTGAGACAGTCTAGTATGGGCCATTGCAATCTAAACAAGTTTCCTTTTTAATTTATAAGAAAAATGAAATGATTTTAATGAAAATCTATTACAACCTTTTGCTACAGTGTTCCATCAGCCTTATGATCAGTTTTTTCAAAGACGAAATATTACTTTTGGATACAATTTAACTATTAATGCAGAATATAAGTTTCGTCAATAAAATTTCAGTGAGTAAAATTATACATACACTTATTAAATTAATGACATCTGCTCAGTCTTATATGTATATTAAAAAAAAAAAAAGAAAAATTATTAAAAAAAATATAAAAATTACAGTGTTACGATACGATACAAAATGTGACACCCAAACGCCACTGTTTTGATGATGCATGACATTCTCATTTCGTTATTCATTTACAATACAATATTATTATTATCAATCTAATCAATTGTTTATACAAATGTAAGTGATTTTTTTTATTTTAATCAAAAGCAGTAATGTTTACTTTGAAGAATTCAAATTCAACTACAAAAAATGCTCTAAACTGTATGCATATGTATACTTAGATAGTTATAAAGAATGAAGTATGCGATTTGGTGATTGATTATTATTATTAGTTGTAGTAGTAGTAGTAAGTAGTAGTAGTAATAGAAGATTTTTAAAATGCTTTAAACAATTTTTTTTAATTTTTTTTTGATTTTTGCAAAGATCCTAGTCACAGTGCTTTGTTAAAAGGACCTTTAAATAGTAGTAATCAACTCACAATTTGTGTATTTGAAATTAAATTCGATTTAACCGTACGATAACGACGAGCACGGGTGATGGGGTTCTGTAAAAAACAACATTTAAAAAGAAAAAAGGAAAAAAAAGACCAAAAAGAATAAAAAAACAAATAAAATAAAAAAAAAAAAAAAAAATACAAATAAATTATACAATTTTATTTGCTATCCACTGTAAAAGGCCACTTGTTTTTATTTATACATATATATTTAAGTAACTTTAAAATGTATGTATGTGTTTGGTGTGCAAATTATACACTGGTGGTCAAAACTAAAACATAAATCATACGTACCGATGTTCAAAACGATTGGAAATTGTAAAATAAAATGTTTTCTTTCTTTTCTTCTAAACTTAAATAAGGCCTTAAGGATTTAGTGCATCTTAGTTGGTCAAATTAAAAAGAAATCCTTTTAGAATTTTATTTTTTTGACATATAAACTAAAGATTAGTTTTTATTCTTTATTACAGCAGCATGTCTGCAATGTTTACAAGTTATAGGACGCTCTATTCATAATTTGAGAAGCTGTACTATGGTTATTTTACGATTATTTCACATTGAACGCTTTCATCCAATCATAGACTACCAGTAAAATAGCCTTTTTGTAGTTGTTGTATTAGAAGAGTTTAGAGCGGTAGGTCCTCAGTAACACAGAGAAGTATTACATTTTCTAGAGTACTTTTTCGTACAGCCATAACAACACAGAGCCTCCTCCATATATTACAGTGCCTTTACAATACTCAGGTTTAACAGGCCAGGCCTATTAGTAGTAAAGTTGCCCGTTCCCTTGATATTCATTTTAAACTTTTCGGTGAAGAGTTTATCTCGCTATTGTGTTGCTTTTCAAGCAATTTGAACTTTCGAAAAAGTGAATCTGTCTACACCACAGTAGTAAGAGCGGCGACATACCATAGCTGAGCCTCCTCACTGTTCCACAATACCTCCTACAAACACTCAGGTTTAACACAAAAGTTTATCGTCCTTTAACCGATCATTTGGACTCATCATACCATTGCATTTCTTTTGTCAAAGTTAATCTGGTTTATCGATTCTTGTATAAAATAAACTAGTTTTATGGCTTCCAAGATCTCAACCCAGCTTCTACAGTTCGTCTACATACTCTTCTGGTGGTTAATTCAAGTGCGGGTTCTCTAATATTATGTTTGATTGCCCCTTAGTTTTGACCACCACTGTATGTATTTTCAATGATGTAATAAATTTATGAATCAATATATGTATGTATGTGCACGCACACACACATTAAGAAGAAAATCAAAATGATAACGAAATGAAATGTTCTGTTTACTTTCTTTATTTGTTTGTGTTAGTAGTGTTGTACGATCAATGATGGTTTCATAATATGTACTGTTATTGTATTGTGTGTATGTGTGTGAATGAGTGCATGTATATGTATGCGAAAATAACGCACATTTACATTTAAATATAAACTGTGCAATACTTGAACTCGTGTATGGATATGTGAGAGAGAAATATTGGAAAGAAGGCAGAGACAGTCAGATAGATACAGAGAGAGATAGATAGAGAAAGAGAGACAGTGAAAGACAGAACAAAAAAAAAAAAAAAAACAGAACAACAACAGAAGGAGTTAAAGGTGGAAAGAGTTTAACTTACCACTGATATATTGCGATAACTCAACAGTAAATATGGCGGTATTCTTTGAACGTGGCACGATTTGTATAACGGTTGAAATTTCACATTTCCATTCTCATCTAAAATCATTGTTACGATTCATTCATTCAATTGTTCGTTCATTCAATCATTCACAATTGTAAACAGCATTTGAATTTTGTCAAGGACGGGATGAGAATAATAAAAAGAGAGAGAGAGACAGGAGGTTGTATTGAATTGTAATTGATTGTGGTGATGGAATCGTTTTTAAAAGAGAAAGAAAAAAAAATTATTATGTGATTTTTGCTTTTGTAATACATTTATAGTTTTTATTGTAAATAACGGTTATTTATTGCTACAATTATTGTTGTAATACAATACACATATAATGTATGATGTGCATATATAGTATAGTAGTAGTACTAAATGTGTGTGCTTCGTAAAGTTAACATTGCAAAAATAAAAATAAAAAAAACAACAAATAAAACAAATAGAAAAAAAACAAAAACAAAAACGAATGAATAAGCAATACATGTTCTTGTGCGTGATTATTAACATTAACTTAGTAAATGTAATTATTATACTTTTTCTTCTTCTTGTTTTTTTATTTGTTTATTTTTTGAATATTTTTTTGTTTTGTTTTGTTTTTTTCTTTATTTTTTATATAAATTTATTGTGTTTTATTAATAATTTATTTTTCTTTTTGTAGATTGTTGTTGTATAGTATGTTTGGCTACAGAAAAAGGTGTCTCTAGTATTTAGAATTTATTATGCAAAAATGAAAACAAAAATAATAACAAAATTTATTTGTTTTTCTTGCAAATGTTTCTTTTTGATAGACATGCTGTATTTGGTTTTTTTTCTTTTTTTGTTTTTTTGGCAGTAAATTTGTTTAATCAATAAATATCCAGTATTTCGATTTATTTTTGTATTAATTTTTTTTTTGTTTTTTTTTGTTCTTTATAAAGATTTTGTTTTTTTTTTGTTCTTTATAAAGATTCTTTTTTTTTTTTTATAATGTATGCATAATGCTTTGTGAATAATTTTTAATAAAAAGTTTTTTAATGCTTGATCTTATAAGAATCAAATTGATCCGTAGTGTGAGTAGAGAAGAGTGAGAGAGTGAGTGTGTAGAACAAGTATGGATGTACATGTAGATTCGATTCACTTACCCTCCTCGTTTGTAGCACATAGTGGACCCACCCATTTGCCTTTAATGCAACGTATTTTACATAGACGTCTATCACCCAATGGCCCAATTTCACCGGGGAAACGTATTTCAGAGACTTCAGTAAATTGTTGTTGAATATCAATTTCATCTTCTTCTTCGTCTTCTTCTTCGGAATCCCCTTCATCCGTATGCACGGGATAGTGAGTGCCTTCTTCATCAAAAATGCCTAAACAGACAATGAAAGAGAGAGAGAGATGCAATAATGCAATTATTATTCATATTATTAATTGAATTGTAATTAAATAACATTAAAATACAAGATGGGTTAAATGTCATTGAATGTCAGTGGTGGTTAATGTCAGATTTTCGTAAATTTTATGAAGTAAACGCATAATACGCGTTAATAAGATATGAGTTGTAATACACCTCAAGAAGACAGCATAATTGTCTTGATTTTTTTGCCTAATAATTCATGGGTAATATTACTGTCATTTAGACTTAGATTTCCCAGTCGTACGACACCAACCGGATATATATACGCTATAGTACTTAGCTGTTCGCCTTGAAAGTTATAAAGGAACTCGAGTTGCGTCACTTCTGGGCAGCAAAAGACCAGTCGTTCTATTGAGATTATTGCCGTTGTGGCTATGAAGATTTCTGAAGACTTAGACGTATTAATGAGTAGACGTGTCATGCCATGCATGTCAGTCGGATTTTGGTAGAAAATTTGAAGATTTTGCCTTAAAATGTGCGGATTATAAACTACATCTGCATACATACATACATACATAATTGGCCATTACAACCCTTCAGTCTGGACTACGGCCCAGCTTCTACATTTAAGCTCAAGTAATTCTTAATTTTCATCACGTTGAATACAACTTTTTATTGAAACTTATCATGAGCAAACACTATTCTAGACTTCCTTTTGTGGGGGTTCTTTACGGCATTTACGAGTCTGCTTCAACAAACCTCAGAATATTCGTCATGAATGCAAGTAAATGCTGTCGTAGCTGGTTAGAAAAATAGGTCTATAAATCGAATAGGTAGCTATACTGGCGGCTGTCAAGTGGTTGTGGCAGCCCAGTGGTTCACGCAATGATAATTACCATCTTACATTATTTCAATAAAATGTTTACAATACAAAATCTATAATAAACCCCCGAAACGATACATACCTTTATCCTTGCGACTGGTTGATTTTGAACTGGAATCGCCACCACCTTTGGGACGACTAAGAGCTCCGGTTGTTTTGCCAGATTTACGCTTAACACGCTGTAAAGCAATATCATCATTACTCATATTTGAGTACATTTTGGCATCAGCCTCAATCTCTGTAGTATGTTCCAATGGTGGTCCGGTTTCATTAACTCTATCCTCATCATAATGTTGAGAGACATTTGTCGTCAATTGATTATCATTTAAAGCATATTCAATCGTTTTCAAGTCACGTCTTTTGCGTTTACTAAGGCTTAAGGCAGACTTCTTCTTTCGGGCCGGATGGTTGGTTTTATTGTCCTTTTGTTCATGACTATCGCCACGACGTCTATGATGATTTTTTACATTCTTTACACTCGTTTGAGGTTTTGGTTTCTCTGCAAGGCCAGTGGTTTTCTTTACTGTGGGCTTATAATGCTTGGGACAATTGTGTTCAGTGCAATTGGATTTTTTATTTTTCGCAACTTTTTGCTTCATCCTATACAGCTTAAGTTTTAGATGTTCGTTGGGGGATTGCGATTTCAATATGTCATCGATGTGTACGTAGTAGACATCACCCTCTGCTGCCAGTTTACCGCCACTCCATTTATCCGTATCGGGGGAGGCATCGGGATCATGATGGATTACTTGACGCTTATAGCGACTTCCTCTACCACGTGTCTGGCCATTTTCATTTTCAATGCGTCTACGTCGTCCTGAACCCGCACGCCGATTTTTCTCATGCAATTTGCGATTTTGCATGAGTTTTTTCTTGGTCGCTTCATCAGCATCAGTGAACTCCTCATCATCCTCATCTTCGTCATCGTGGTCATCCTCGTCGTGTTGTTCATCACCAGCTGCCATATCGTTGGCATGAATGCCACCACCAGCACGATGATCATTGATATTGACCTGATAGGGGTTCACAATGCCACCCATTTGATTGCCGTTATGACGTCCTGTCAGATCAATATTGATCCTTTCAACATACTCCACATCACCGGTTGTCAAATCATCGGGCGGATAAACTTGTGTCGTTATGAATTTAGCATACGGTTGTTGGGTGGTTGTTTCCTGTTTGAGAACGGGAAAACTTATATCTGGAGCCCTACATCCAGGAGAAGCATCTGAAAGAAATGATAAAACACTCATAAGTATACAATTTTGTGAACATGGATGATTCAAATAATTTCATTATGAATGAATCTTACGTAGTAAATTGGGTATGGATTTCCTCAAGATCGGTGTGCCAAGTATGTCCACAATTGACATAATAAAAGTGTAAAAATTTTGAAAAAAGTTTGGCGTTTTCAAGCGGAATCTGATACTAAACGATATGAACTCTTATTTGACATCTCTGCACCCGAAATCATTAAAAAAAGTTCATGATAGATTCCCATGGAACGTGAGAAGCTAGAGAAGGGTTGTAATGGCCAATTATGTATGTATGTAACTTGAGTACATATAAACAAGCTTTTCACAAGATAAGTGTCACCTTCGGTTGTAATATGCCACAATCGTAATCGTGCGACCTTTTGAGCAAAACGGTTTCACATTGCTTAACCGAAATATGAATGAGTTTTCGTGTCGTTTTGTAACCACGAAGGGGAAACATGGATCCACAGCAGCAGAATCCGAACAAAATGCTACGAAGAGGGTCTTCTTAGTGAGAAATGACGTCAAATAAGGCCAGATACATAGAATAGGCCGTATGGGCAGTATTGCGTAGTATAATTCATGGATGTTTGTTATGGAGGAGGATTAAATATAAAACTTGTTTTGCATCTGTACAATGCAAGGATGCATATGCAGTCTCTATAGCAAATATCCATGAATTATACTACACAATACTGCCTCATACGGCCTATTCTATGTATCTGGCCCTGAGAGTCTGAACCTGAAAAGAAATAAGACTCAAACGATGTAATCATTTCACAAAGAAATCCTTATTGATGACCTCTAAAGGAAGAAGGCCCAAATTCGATGGCCAAAGAACAATCAAAGGAAGCACACAAACCATGAATTAGGCTTTGCTCCCTTGACAGAAAAATTTTTTGAATTTAACCTCAAATGGGTATTTTTTGTTTTCATAACCTAAAAATATGTTGCGGCAAAATGAGATTTGGCTCCAACGATAAAATTGTCTCACAAATACATACATGATGATCGATTGATAAACTCGATAATTTTTTTTAAAGAAGAGAACGATCGTTTGCAACATGACATCCAAATGTATACTCATGAGCAGTTTCCATGGTAAAAATTCATTAATTAGGATATGAATTTACCCTCATACGCCCTATTTTATAAGGATTTAGCTCCGAGTACTGCTTTCGATCCCCAAAACTTGAGGAAATTGCTTGAGGAAACGTTTGATTCCAGTGATAAATCATATGTTTTTGACAAACGAATCTATTTTTATGATAAAAATCGTATTTTTCGAAACTCTTAAAAAAATTTGAAGAAATGTTGGACAAAGTATAAAGAGATCACAAAGGAGACTATGTACAGTGAGCGTTAAAAGAAACTGTACACTAAGGATAAAATTCTCACAACCACCAAACTCCCTAGTTAGGTAGAACGTGGTCAGCACAGAGACTTCGTTTAACTGTGGCGTCACAACGGGCCACTATGCATGCTCAAGTGAGCTTTTGGTATCAAAGCTACCACTCCAACCTCCAACTAACTTAAGGAGAGTGCCCCAAAAAAATTTGACAATATTTCGAAATTTTTTTTTTGTTTCAATCAAAGGAAGCACACAAACCATTAATTTTTATTATACAAAATATTTATTCTACTACGTTCAGACTGTAAATCTATCGATTTTCTAATAATTAAATTAATCCTGGCACAAGCTTATACACAGAGGAAATACTTTTAAAAGTGCAATATGATTTCTATTAAATAATAAAAAACTTACCCGGTTCTGGAGTTGTAGTCTGAGGTGCTTCAGTCTCAACATTGGCTGAAGTTTTATCCAAAATAACGACAACAATTACAAGAAGAAATAAAAATGTCCACATGGGCTTGTGACGTATTTGCTGCAGATGATTGCAAGGAACTTGCAAAAGCAACATTTTTATGTTTTTTTCCTCTTTATTTTGTTTTTTTTTTATTTTTTGGTTGTTTATTTTTATTATTTTCAACACAATAGTACAATAATGTTTATAAATGTTTATGTTTAAACACGGTTTGTTGTTGTTGTTGTTATTGCTTTAATATGTTTTTCGTTAAAGAATTTTAAAAAAATATTGATTAAATAAGATTGTGATAGAATAGCACGCAACAAAGAAGTATGCAAACAACATCCTTCGTCAAGGACTCGACTAGCATGTACAATGTTGTTAATCGACTGAGTGGTCTTTGTGTATGTGTGTGTGTGTATGTGTATTTTAAGAACAATGAATAAATGAAAAATAACAGTTTTGTATAGAAACTAAAAATAGAAAAACGCAATGGAAAGATTAAAAGAAAAATAAAGAAAAAATAATCAAAAGGACACACAATTAAAGGAATTGAATCAGAGCACTATGACGGAAATGATGATTACAAAGATGAACAGAGGAATATGGAAACCTGCAGTGCTGTGCTGTTTAAAACCCATTGTATTGATGTTTGTTAGAAATGAAATCTTAAGGATTCTGCAAATTTTATTGTTGCATTACATAAAAAATACAATAATAAAGCAAATGCAATTGGAAAACACTTTTTCATCTGCAATGCTAACAATTTAGGAAAGAATTTTTCCTTTTTTGAATTTTTCTTTCATAACAAACTGTACATATGTAAATAAAAAAAACTATCCTGCATATTATATTATTTTCAAGAAATTAAACACTTAATATCCCTGTCTTCATTTTCCATTACTAAGTATTTATTTTAATTTAATTTTTTTTAATTTTATCTGTTGGATTTCGATTAAAAATATCGAATTTACATATCACATCCTTGCTTTCTTTGTAATAATTTCTCTACACCATATACATGCTGTAAGGATTTGCATCCGTCCTTATATTATATGTACATTAACGTCTATGGTTTCAGTCTTCTATTTGTCTAAGTTCTGTTTGTTTTTTTATTTCTTTGTTAAATTCATAAACTAAATTACACTTTTAAATATTAAAATTGATTTCAATTGTAAAAAAATTCTTTAATAAATTGCATAGTCAGTGTGTTCATTGTACATATATGAAATTCTATTATTCACTTTAATTTTCTTTTAATAATTAACGTTTTGTTTTTACCGTGTTGTGTTTTCTTATATCGTAACAGGAGTTCGAAGTTTAAAAACGAACTGAAGATTTCTTCGATTCTCTTGTCATATTTATATATGTATCTATTTTCGTTAAATTCTGTGTGTGTGTGTGTTTTTTCTTACCACCTTCGTCAAGTCCTGCGTCCTTAAATGAGAGCATTTTATGAGTTTTGTTCTCCAAAAACATTTTATTTGTTTTTTTTCTGTTGTTTTGGCCGGCTTTTGTTTCTCATTTTTTTGTTTTGTTTTCATACAAAACATATATCAAATACGATTGTATATTCATGTTTTTGTTATTGTTGCTCAAAATTGCGCCAAAATCTATTATCTCTGGCATTGCGATAAATACAAAGATAAAGATATCATTTGATATCGAAATACATACATATATACATACATATGTAAACCCATGCAGTTAATATTTAAGTGTTAATATGATATAAATTTATGCGAGAGTGGGTCAGTGAGTCCCAGACATACAGATTTTTGCAAAGAGAATTATTTTAGTTTCTAATATAGTCCCCTTTGTGCTCTCCATATAATCTGTCCAGCGTTTCTTCATTTGTTCTATATAATTTGTCGAGGTCATCAAAATAGATTTATATGAGTTTCGAATTTATTGTTGGAGTCAAATCTCTTTTCCCTTGAACATTTATTTAGCTTTGGAAATAGTCACTCAGTGTTAAATCTGTAGAAGGAGGCCTATGTGATTGTTGCAAACAAAATGTTTTCTATTTCCTTTAAAAAATAAAATTTGCCGAGAGCATCACAAAATATTTGTTTCTGAGACTATTTTATCATTGGAGTCAAGTCCGAATGGCAGGACGGCAACATTGTTTTAAGCTTGGAAAGAAATAGACACTTGAGTTCGGAGAACATCGATGTGGATGGTGGGCAATTCCAAGCCTAATTCATTTTTCTCATAGAAACTAGACTTGTGTGCTCCTTTGATTATGATCCCATAGTAAACAAATTTTTTTTCTTCCTTCCTTACGCTTTGGAACTAAATCTGGAAAATAGGCCGCATGAAGCAGCAATTCACAGTCTGATTCAAGTGTTTTGGATTTATGTGCACTTTTTTTCAGCCTAACTAATAGCAATTCTGGCCTTCTTAAAAAGTCGAATTGCTTAGAGAAACCCAGTAACTTGACTGTTGTTTGGTCTCTAATGTTATGTGTTATGTGGGATCTACCTTTACAGTCATATTTCGGGTGAACAACGGCAAGCAAAGTTGGAAAATTGTTACAAGATTGCTTGTGTGACCGATTATGATCAATCGCTACACCTATTTTTCGAAAAGCTTTCTCAAGTGATCATTGCCTATGGCTTCCATAATCAATCTCTAAGCATTAACTGCAAACCAATGCTTCCCACATTTCTTTCGAGTGTAGAGATCGCAATTGGGCATTCAAAATTGGTTCTGTGGCCTCAGTAAAACACCTTTTAGCTGTTGAAATTTATTCTGCAACGTTCCCATAGTATTTATCAAGCTTTGCCTGGGCTTGAATAATGTTTCGTTTTCTGTAAAAGCAAATGACGAGGTAGACTGGCTGTAAACATAAACCAAATGATACATTTGCTCCACATTTTGACATGATTCAGAAGCCAAATGATAAAAGCCCTTTCAAATAAAAACAAGTAACTTATTGATCCATCCTCGTACATGCATGTATGCATGTGTACTTTTAATTTATTTACAGAAATATGTACATCCATTTGTTAAGTACAAAAAAAGGCATCAATTAATTACAATATGATTATAAATTTAGCAAATAAAGAACATGTTTTTGTCTGTTGTGTCTGTACAATGTACGAGTACAAGTAAACGCCGGTACAGATTTTATAATTATTTGCAAAGAAACTTACCCCACACACATTTAAGTAAAGAAACTACAAGTAATGAATTCTTGCACATACATATGTACATGACTAGGAGCTGTAGGACATACATACATACACACAAACATACATATGTATGTGGGACCGGGGACAGGACGCACAAGAAGTGGGCAACCCTACCAATAACAATAATTGTGGTAGGCTTGCGCAATAACAACGACTGACGAAAATACTAACGACTAAACATAGTTGGCTTTTCCAATGACAACGATTGACGAAAATACCAACGACTAAACATAGTAGGCTTTTCCAATTACAACGATTAACGAAAATACCAACGACTAAACATAGTAGGCTTTTCAGTAATAACGACTAACGAAAACAACAACAACTAACGTACCGAACATAGTAGGCTTAGCAAATAACAACGACTAACGAATTGAACAAAGTAGGCTTATTCAATAACGACTAACAAAATAACGAACAAACCATAGTAGGCTGATATAAAAACAACGAATAGCAATGACTAACGAACTAATACATTTTGTGAAATAGTTTTTAGTCTTCAAACTGACACCGAAAATAGAAGAACACTTTTCTTTACAAAACACCATTAAGTGAAATTGTGTAATATTTTAAATATAACTTTTCTTTTTTTATTGTTAATTGTTTAATTGTTTTTTTTTTGCATATTCAATAAAATATGTTCTTAAATCAAATTAAACAAAAAGTGTTTCTATAAAAACAAATCCTACATTTTTGGGGGCTCAACCAAATTAAAGCTTGTGTGAAGTTGAACGTGAAAGTTTTGTATATATATTGTGTAATTTAAAAAAAAACTAAAAGGAAGTTGTGTGTGAAAGAAACAAAAAAAAGGAAAAAATTTAAAATAAAAAAAACTGAAAAAAAAACTCCAAGAAATTTTTTTTAAACTCAAAACTAAAACGAAATACAAAAGAAAAAATGAAAAAAGAAGAAAAAGAAAGAAAATAATTTAAAATAGAAATTAACGAAGATAAAATAAAGAGAGAGTGAGAGAGAGAGTGTCGACAAAAACCTGAAAAGAAAGAAATCAACATGTAAAATCATCGAAAGAGAGAAAGAAATTTGCGTGAGAGACGAGAAACCTGAAAAGATAAAATTAACTAATAAAATCAATAAGAGTGAAGAAAAGATTTGCCAAAAAAGAGTTAAAAAGCCTGAAAAGACAAAAATTAACTCAATAAGAGAGAGAAAAGTGAGAAAAAAAACTGAAATTAGAAAATTAATTAACAAAATAAACAAGAGAGAGAAAGAGAGTTACGAGAGAAACCTGCAGAGACAGAAACTGCCAAATAGAAAAACAACCCCTAAATTGAAAGCTGAAGTGCTGTGGATTGGTGTAAGTGGAATGCGGTTGCGTATAGTCAACGAAGCAATCTAATTGGAAGTTGGAAGTATTTGCGTATAGTCAACGAAGAAATCTAATTGGAAGTTGGAAGTATTTGCGTATAGTCAACGAAGAAGTCTAATTGGAAGTATTTTGTTTATTTTTGTACGACACAATTGTGGTTCGATTGAGTAAGCTAAATTTTTAAAATTCTATCTATAATTTTTTAAATTCTAAAAATCGAAATGTTGTTATTTTGTTTAAATTAAAAACATCTTTAATTGAATCTGTAAACTAAAATTTTATTCTATTTAAAAAATCCAATTTGAAATTTTGTGCTATTTTAAAAAAAAATCCAATTTGAAATTTTGTGCTATTTTTAAAAAAAAATCCAATTTGAAATTTTGTTCTATTTAAAAAATCCAATTTGAATTTTTGCCTTGTATGTTAATATTCCAATTTTATTTATGATTTAGAGTTTCGATTTCATTTTTACGTTATACTTTTGTTTTCACTTACATATTATTATTACTTTAATTACATACAAATTAATTTCATCCTTATAATATTATTCATTATTATTATTATTATAATTATTATTACCCATACTTATACATATATACATACTTTATTACTACTAAATTTGTGAATTTTTTTTTTTAATAATCGGACGAATAATTAATTTGAATAACATGGACATAAATGAAATTTTTGCTATGACAGTTGACGGTTTGAAGGGCAAGTTAACAGAGATAGGATTACCTACAAATGGACGGAAGGCCGAACTTCGTGATCGACTCATGGAATATTTTGGCTTGAGTGCACCTAATTCTGACTCGGAATATATTGATGTCCCTTCGCGACATGAACCGGTTTCGGTTACTGAAAGAAATATATTCACGCTACGAGATATTGAGGATTCTTTGACTAGTTTTTGTGGTACAGACAACATTGGGATAGATGAGTGGGTTTCTGATTTTGAGGATAATGCTGAGGCAGTAGGTTGGAGTAGTTTACAAAAATTCATATATGCAAAACAGTTGCTGAAAGGGGCGGCACGTTTATTTATTCGCAGTCAGAGTGGGATAAAGAATTGGATCTCTCTCAGGGAAGCACTTGTAAAGGAATTTGGGACTAAGCTAGCAGCGATTGAAGTACATCAGATTTTGAGAAATCGTAAGAAGAGGAATAGTGAAAGTTTACGGGAGTACCTCTACACATTAATGGAAATAGGGAAAACCGTTAAGCTTGATGACGATAGCATAATTCAATATTTTGCTGACGGAATTCCGGATTCGAGATTCGGAAAGAGTATCTTATATCAAGCTACTAGTGTCGAAGATTTAAAGGATAAAATTAGAATATATGAGAAAATTGGAAGACCTACTTCACAGGCGCCAACCTTGAAGGTATCTTCAGATTTAGGACAGTTAGATAGAACAAAACCGAATAATTATTCGAAGGCCAAATGCTATAACTACGGGGGTGATGATCATTTGGCAAAATTTTGTAAATCAGGGAATTTTAAATGTTTTAATTGTGGAAAAATGGGTCATAAGTCGTATGAATGTAAGGTAAAGTTGTCGAACCAAATCAAGAAGGAAAACAAGAACAGATTGTGTACGGTAGGGAATGGTAATAAGACGGTGCGAAATGATAAATTTGTTACGACTTGTATTGCGAGGCCAAATCGAGTTTTTAAGGAAATTAAATTAGACGATCTTAGAATTTCGGCGATTATCGATTCGGGTAGTGATATTTCGTTAATTAGGTTAGACATTTTTGAAAAGTTACAGGACATTGAGTTTCGCAATGGAAGGGAAAGTTTTGTAACGGCGAATGTTGGTGAATTGGTAACTTTAGGATACTTTGATAGGATCGTTAATATAGATGGTTTTGATTTTAATGTTAGATTTTACATAGCTGAACAATTTCCATATGAGGCTGCAATAGGTAATGATATATTAGACCAGACAGATGTGATATTGACCTCTAGTGGTGCAACTTTCAATGGTAGGAATGAATCTGTAGGAGAACAAAGTGGTGAAGTAGACGATTTTAAGATATTTTGTTCAACGGTGGTTATCGATGATGATGTTGCATTGAACTTGTCACATTTACCGAAAGCGACAGCAGGAGAGGTTAACAGGTTAGTAAGGGACTATAATCCGGAGAATCTTGAACCATCTCCTATTAGTATGAAAATAATATTGTCGGATGATATTCCAATATTTCAACGACCACGTCGTCTATCTTATGAAGATCAAGGCGTTGTGGAGCAACAAGTTAAGGATTGGTTAAATGAAGGCATTATTCGACCGAGTACTTCTGAATATGCATCACCAATCGTTCTTGTGTCTAAGAAAGACGGCACAAAGAGACTTTGTTGCGATTTTCGTAAATTAAATGAGAAAATTATGAGAGATAACTTCCCAATGGTTTTGATTGATGACGTGTTGCATAAATTAGAATCTGCTAAGATTTATTCCACACTTGACTTAAAGAATGGTTTCTTCCACGTACCTGTTGAGGAGCAGTCGAAAAAGTTTACTTCCTTTGTAACACACAATGGCCAGTATGAGTTCAATTACGTACCTTTTGGAATTTCTAATTCTCCAGCGGTATTTTCTCGGTTTATTTTTTCGATATATAGGGAATTGATTCAGGACGGTACTATAATTGTGTATGTCGACGATATCATAATACCATCGGTGGACGTTTCGGAAGGAATCGTGAAATTGCGGAAAGTATTACAAGTAGCTAGAAAACATAACTTACAAATTAAATGGGAGAAGTGTCAATTTTTAATGAATAGGGTTAATTTTCTCGGGTATATAGTTGAAAATTCGACGATAAGACCATCAATTGAGAAGACATCAGCAGTTGAAAATTTTCCAGTTCCAAAGGACAAGAAAGCGCTACAACGTTTCTTGGGCCTTACGTCGTATTTTAGAAGATTCATCTGTGGATATGCTACAATTGCTAGACCTTTATCTGACTTACTTAGGAAGAATAGTGATTTTGTAATGGGAGAAGCTCAAATGGTATCATTTAGGCAACTTAAGGAAAGTTTGATGAATGCACCTGTTTTAAAATTGTATAATCCAAATGCTACTACAGAAGTACACACCGATGCAAGTATGTATGGCTATGGAGGTGTTTTGCTTCAGAAGAACGCAGACGACCAACAATTTCATCCGGTGGAATATATGAGTCGTAAAACTAATGATGCACAGCAAAAATACCATTCCTACGAACTTGAAGTTTTGGCAATCATCGAAGCATTAAAGAAGTGGAGAGTATATCTAATGGGCCATAGAATAAAAATAGTGACAGATTGTAATGCTTTTGCGATGACTATAAAGAAGAAGGACGTTCCATTAAGAGTGTCTAGGTGGGCCATGTTTCTTCAGGAGTTTGATTTTATAATAGAACATAGATCTGGGAGCAAAATGCGGCACGTTGATGCCTTAAGTAGGTTTTCTTGTTTGTTGTCGGATGACTCGATAAAGCATCGACTCAAACAGGCACAGATGCAGGACAATTGGGTTAAGGCGGTTAGAAATATTCTTGAAAATGGAAATTATGAAGATTTTTATTTGAAACATGACCTAGTTTACAAGGATCCAGATAGAGAACTTATGGTGATTCCGGAAAGTATGGAGGAAGAAATAATCCAGATTGCTCATAGAAAAGGTCATTTTGGTACTAAGAAGACACGAGATCTTTTAGAAAAAGAAGTTTATATACCCAATATTGTATCGAAAGTTGACAAAATAGTCCGTAGTTGCATAGAGTGCATAATAACAGAAGCTAAGACAGGTAAACCAGAAGGACTTCTTACCACCATCGATAAATCAGATCGACCGCTAAGAACGTATCATATTGATCACGTTGGCCCTATGGAGGAAACAAAGAAACGATATAACCACATTCTTGTGGTAGTTGATTCGTTTTCTAAATTTGTTTGGTTATATCCAACCAGAAGCACTGGAGCGGAAGAAGTCATTGATAGACTTCAACGCCAATCGGCGATTTTTGGAAATCCGGAAAGAATTATATCGGACAGAGGAACAGCTTTCACATCGAATTTGTTCAATAAGTATTGTATAGAGCGTAATATTCAACACCTTCTTATTGCAACGGGGGTTCCTAGGGGAAACGGTCAGGTAGAACGAATTAATAAAATAGTAGTAACATTACTTTCGAAAATGTGTTCAGAAGATCCCGGAAAATGGTACAAGCATGTAGATAGGGTTCAACAATGTATAAATAATACTCCTCCGCGTAGTACGAAGTATTCACCGTTTAGGATTCTTACAGGATGTGAAATGAGAATAGACGAAGGAAAAGACATACGAAACATGATTGAGGAATTTGCTATAGAAGAGTTAGATGAACAGAGAGACGAAATTCGGAATACAGCCAGGTCGAATATAGCAAAAATCCAGGCGGAAAATAGGAAAACGTCTAATAGGAAGAGAATTCAAGCACCATTATATAAGGAGAATGATTTAGTGGCTATTAAACGAACTCAATTTGGACCAGGTTTGAAATTGCGACCAAAATATTTAGGACCATATAGGGTAATTCGGATTATGAAACACGATAGGTATGAGGTTGAAAAGGTTGGTGAAGGTGAGGGTCCAAAGAGAACCAGTACCGTAGCTGAATATATGAAAAAGTGGAACCCGTCATCCGAGTCGAATGACCGTGCAGGAGGGCCGAATGTGGGACCGGGGACAGGACGCACAAGAAGTGGGCAACCCTACCAATAACAATAATTGTGGTAGGCTTGCGCAATAACAACGACTGACGAAAATACTAACGACTAAACATAGTTGGCTTTTCCAATGACAACGATTGACGAAAATACCAACGACTAAACATAGTAGGCTTTTCCAATTACAACGATTAACGAAAATACCAACGACTAAACATAGTAGGCTTTTCAGTAATAACGACTAACGAAAACAACAACAACTAACGTACCGAACATAGTAGGCTTAGCAAATAACAACGACTAACGAATTGAACAAAGTAGGCTTATTCAATAACGACTAACAAAATAACGAACAAACCATAGTAGGCTGATATAAAAACAACGAATAGCAATGACTAACGAACTAATACATTTTGTGAAATAGTTTTTAGTCTTCAAACTGACACCGAAAATAGAAGAACACTTTTCTTTACAAAACACCATTAAGTGAAATTGTGTAATATTTTAAATATAACTTTTCTTTTTTTATTGTTAATTGTTTAATTGTTTTTTTTTTGCATATTCAATAAAATATGTTCTTAAATCAAATTAAACAAAAAGTGTTTCTATAAAAACAAATCCTACATGTACATATAGAGAAGAATATAGAGAGAGTAATTATTTTTGAAAAACAAGTTCAACAAATAACAACACATCCTCAGAAAAATGTGACGTTGGGAGCTGCTGGCGCTCTGATGGTGTAGTCGGATGTCAACAAACGGATGCAGTTAAACACATGTCTGTCAGCATTTGCCTCGCACTCACAAACAAACAAACGAAAAAAAACGCACATTGTCACGGACATAATAAAAGCACGACAATATTGAAATTGCGCAAGTGCATAATAACAGCGACAAAGAAGGAAAAACAAACAAAACCGATTTGTGAGAGCATCAAACTGTACTGTACTGTGTACATAGTATTGCATGAGTTTTACAGTTACGTGGAGGACAAAATATCCAAAGAAATTCATTGTGTACTCAGTTGTTTTTTGCTCTCGTTTTGAATAACACTAAGTAACGGTGGAAAAATCTCAGAATAACGGAGTTTGCATAAGAAAATACATTTAATTCACAGGCGTAGAGGCAAATAAACATACACAATTACACCTAATAATGCCTATACACTACTTGTGTATCTAATGGAGTAAAACTAACAGAAAAAAACACAGAATAAATTTTTTAATCTCACTGTCTATGTTAAACAAAAATTTAATGAAATTGTGCAATAATACAAAGAGAAAAATATGAAAAATAGGAATTGTTGCTAATATAATGGGTCATGTTTAAGGCCAAATAAATTTTGTATAAAAATATTCGTATTAAAATTCAGAAGAATTTTTAAAATGTCTAAGAGTACATGTGTATATGTATATGGACAGAATAAATTTTTCTACACGCTTTTTAAAGAAAGATAAATACGTACGTGTAATAAAATAAAATGAAAGAATAAAGCATATTATAAAGGCAATTTAAAGAAGACGTGATAAATCGCTGTAAAGATGTAAAAAGAAGTTATAAAATATTCATTAAATAGACTGAATCATTTAAGAAAATTCCAACAGAAACAAATCAGAAATCGAATTAAAGTGAAAAGAAAAAAAGAATTTCAATGTGTCCTTTTTATATATCTAATGTAAGTGTGTGCATGTGTGTGTGTATATATATTTATGCAGCTTAACCATCCACCCCAAAATTTCCAGACTTCCGGTAAGCATTACACAATCACTACTTTAGGCTTAAGAACGACAACGACAACGACGACTCTCATCTTATAAACTCATTTTCTCTCACTTGGTAACTTAAAATTGTCCTTGCTCTCATTATGCCATTTACCATCCATACATCCAGCCATCCATACATCCATCCATCCATTTAGCATTTACCGTTTATCTCCATTTTCTCAATTTCACATTTACCGTGTTGTTTATGCTTTTCTACTACTACCACTACTACTGCTACACAACAGAACAGCTTCTTTGTATACCGTATACTTCACATCATAACACTACAGGAATTGCCGTTATCTTTGCCATTGTATGTAAACAAAACATGAGCGTAACCGACAAGAACAAAGAGGACAATAAACAGTAACAGTTATTTTAATCATAAAACTTGAAAAGGAAACACGAGGATATTTCTTTTATCCATCTCCCACATGCTTATTAACGTAAACATATAAAACAACTGAGAGAAATAATAAAAACAAAAACAACAACTTGTATAACTATAACGGCAATAATAACAACAACAATAAAATAAGAAAGATGGAAAGAAAAACAACAAGGAGTCTTCATAAAGCATAAACGAAAAGAATTGTACTTTGCATACATATTATAATACATGAGTATTTGTGTGTATGTGTGGGTGTGTGTAAATATGCTTGTTTACGAGAATGTTAAAATGAGTTGTGAAGGTGGAGAGAGGAAAACAATAACAATAAAAAAGGGAATATTTGAAGAAAACTGAGAAAATTGTGAAAAAGGTAATAAAACGTTTGCATACGATTTTATTTCATACACACACATACATCTCTCTCGCTCTCTCTCTCTCTCTCTCTCTGCATATAAAACGGTGTGTGTAATGCTATTTCTGTGTATGAATTCCTTGTGTTGAAAACCAGATGCAGATGCAATACAAAAGGAAAACTTACTAACACAGACACACATACACTCACGAAATAAAAGTGGAAGCATTTCTCATCTTGTGTTGTATAATAAACAAAGGAATTTTTTAGTAGTAGCTGTTTTGTGATATTTTTGGGTTAAACATGAAACTTTTTTTGCTTTTATTCTTCTCGATAAAATCAGAAACACTTTATTTTTATGATATTCCCAGTTACAGTTACATAGTATCTCCCTAACCGATCCCCAGAGACAGGTTAAGCAAAACGAATATAAGAATAGAAGATAAGAACTTCTTCTTGAACTAAAACAAAACAATAGTTATTAGATTTTCTTTTAAGGGGGTTTGTCTGTTCATCAATAAAATCTAAAAAGATTTTTTTCATATTTTTTTCTACAAAACTTTATTCAATTATACCACGAAGGTTTAAAAAAAATATTTTTTAGGCTTGAAGCAGATTTCAGTTTACATTAGAAAATCGTAATACTTCCACTGCTTTTATTAAAGAATTATTTTGTAAACTCTTCAAAATACTTATCCGAGGCCGCAGTTAAGGGAAGAGCATGAACAAATTTGGTCATACATAGAGTTACAGGAATTTTGGTAATTTGGTGTGATTTGAAATAGATTTCGTTTTGCAACTTAATCTCCCAATACTATCAACTTTTCTTCAATATCTTTATTACTTTATGATTAATGAGTTGATCTTTAAAATTCCCTTCCATAACTGCGATTAAGGAAAGCATACAAAAACGTTTGAGCACATCTTGAATCAATCGAATAAATTTGGTGGATTGTCTTGGATAGTTGAGTTATTGACCATACGATCTGTGTATTACCCTCAAATATTATAGGCAATATATAATGTCTCCTTCAAGCCAAGCAAGACAAATTTCAGGATACTGCTCAGTGTCAATCATTACAATTCACTGCCTAACACCCAGGCGTTTTTTTCTAGTACGTAGTAATGTCCGACAGATTCCAGTGATTCAATGATGCTGTCCGGTGTTAACCATTACGATTCCTTGTCTATCACGCAGGTGCTTCTTCCTGGGATGTATAGGGTGAACTTTAAGTTGCAATAAAACAACGATGGATTATTCGATTGACATGAATTTTATTTATCCGAAAGATAATCTTGTGGCATTACATTTTAAACATGATATCTGGCATATGACCGCCATGGCTGGCGCGGATGTAGTCCAATTTTCGATGACTTTTTCCAACATTTGTGGCCGTATATCGGCAATACCACGGTGAATGTTGTCTTCCAAATGGTCAAGCGTTTGTGGCTTTACCGCATAGACCAATGACTTTACATAGCCCCACAGAAAGTAGTCTAGCGGTGTTAAATCACAAGATCTTGGAGGCCAATTCACAGGTCCAAAACGTGAAATTAGGCGGTCATCAAACGTGTCTTTCAATAAATCGAAATAAAATTGCACTATTTGCAAGCGTTGTTCAGGCGTGAGTCTATTCATGATGAATTGTCAAACCAAACTGAGAATAAATCACTTGACAGCTGTTAAATCGGTCGCCATCTTGAAAAGTAATGCCAACTTAAAGTTCTATACCTCTATAAAAACACCCTATAGTAATGCCCGACAGGTTTCGATGATTCATTCTCATCATTACATCTAAATAAGTGTAGTCTGAGACTACAGTGTCCTGCCAAAAGACTGGCTACCAATCTCAGATTGGTTTGGTAAGAGTCTTTGCCTCTCTTTATCTTAATTTTCGTTGAGCATACCTTTTCAAACATCCGATCCCACTCCACAGAAGGGTTATGGTTCCTCGTTACAAGCTCATTGCTAAGAATTCCCACATGATCTGGGCCATAGCCGAGGATAACCTTATTTTCCCCGACTAAACGATTCAGCTTCCCCCCACACAGTCCTACATGATCTTCAATCTTATCTTAAAAAAGTAAAGAATATTGAAAGGATATTTTTTCTTCTGTTGACCTGGTCATTTTACAGGAAATTGCTTTAGCCAGTTGTCTTCCAAAAATATTATATCCTTAAGCTTTCCTGCTGATGGAAACTACTCTGCCTTCTTTATTTTACTTCCACCGCTTTCAGGCCATTGTTTTGACTGTCTGGTGAATCTAGGTTTTGATCAATAGGTACGAATCGAATTTGAGATGTAGTTAGTATTGATTGAAACAGTACAAACACAGTACAAACAGTACTCATCTCGAGCATGATGTGAATCTTGAGGCGAAGTATAGACGACTTAGCCATTACTTTGTTCAGCATTTTCAAGGCTTCTACGATCGCATTTGAAACCTGCAGTTCAAAATTCTTTTGGGACATTTTAAAGCCTTTAGGACGATTGTTTTTAATTTCAACCATAATGAAAAGCTACTGAGACATCGAAACTTTTTAACCACTTCACTCGTAATTACAGAATTTAAGGAAACTTTTTATAATTTAAACACAGGATGACACTTTGAACGAAATCTTCTTTTCTTTCTTTCTTTTGCAGCTAATGAAACGTTTAACTAAGCATATCCGTCCAATACCGAGAACAAACAGACCACCATTATTATATGATATATTCGTATTATAAATTTAAGTAAAAAAATACAGGAGGATAATTTAAAGAAACCAAATTGTCTTCAAAATGTTTGGTTCGAAAATTAAAAACTGGGTGGAAAATCATCTTGGCAGGCAACGTAAGAAGGGCAACAAAAATAAAAATGCAACACCATGCGATCATATAACAGCGGCTGAACAATACAAACAAAAACACTCGGCTACTGGTTATACGCTCTACAATGGCAATGGCAATGCCTCACCCTATAAGACTAACTCGAACTCTATTAGTTCCAGTACTAATCATACAGGTTGTAGCAGTGGCGTTATTTCAAGTCCCAACAGACGAAGGGAGGTATCGCCCATACAGAATCATGTAAGTTTGAAAATTTTGTTACAATTTGTTTAAATAATTAAGAGATTAATACGAATCTTTTAATACAATATTAAGACACAAAGTCGCTATGGCTGGCAATCACCTGACTGGGAGCATATCATATCGCCTAAATCGGATAATTTTTTGTATGCCCCACAGCATCATAGCCAGCAGTATTTGCGTAATCATCATACTGCACCGAATACCAGAGAAAACTCATGTGAGGACAATAAAATTGCATGTAAACAGCAGCAAAATCAAAATCAACATCAGCTCAACTGCTCAACATCTTCGTTTTCCTCATTGTCATGGTCCACGGGCTCCAAAGATCCATCTATGCAGTCTAATAATATGCAAAATTCAAACAGCGCTAGTGTAGCTGTTACCTCGACAACAAACACTTCCATGAACCAGAAATCTCATGTGTTGGATGAAGCCAAACTTTCCGATGACGATCCAAATGCGGTGCACTACGAAGAAATCGATGAAATTGGCACTTTAATAAGGCACCCAGAAAAATTGTTATCTGCCACTATAAATGACATCGAGAGGCCAAAATCAGAACAATATCCGCGGCCCTCACACAAAGCTACAGTTTTCTCTGACAACAAACAAACTCAAGATGATGCTTCCACGCGTTACGGTCGTTTACTGCCATCGAAAATACCAAATCCGGTTATAGTAAGTTTTCGTACTGGCAGCGAGGAATGTATACCGAGAAACGGTAACCAGTTCCAGGGGCAAAATTCGAAAACTGATGTACTGACTGCAACTTATACACAAAATCGCAATGGCATGAGAAATATATTAAGGACTGGCATCTATCCTACGGCCCAGGCGAATGCCGCTGTACCCTTAGTGAGCTTATCATCGCCCGAAAGTGCCTACTCTACGGGTTACTCAACGGATGGTACTTCACCTGGTGCTGGCTATACGCCTCCAGAATATTACATTAATATACGTACGGGTACCCATTATTTTCCAAAGAGTGTCAATTCATTGGCCATTGAAGCTCAACGTTACAAGTTCGGCTTAAATAAGATCGAAGAAATGTCACCCATAGATCCTTTGGTAAGTTAAACAAGACTTGGCGATCCATTCTTAACCATGTGAATAATTTCAGCCGAAAACACCATTTGCTTTGCGCAATAATGAGGAAGTCGGCTCTACAGCGGCAACAAAAGAGACAACTTTTACTGAACCTTACGAAAAGTCAATGGCATTTCATGCTTGGCATGAAGCCCACGAAAATAAAAGCCCTCTACCCATACGTAACACCATAGTTATACCGACTTTAAAAGGTTTCGAATGTAAGTTAACAAATAGAAAACATTTCATACTCACCTCTATCTATTATCCTTTCGTAGCACCCTCGCCAAGGCAAAGATGTCGCATACGTACTAATCCTTGGTATTCCACAACAGAAACCTCTTCTTCCAGTTCCACTGTAAATCCATTACAACTGCAACAAAAGCCGCATTTGCAACATCATGCTGGTGGCTCACTTATGAACACTTCCTTAACATCGTCAATGACTTTCTCATCGACATCATCACACTCCACCTCGGCTTTATCAACCATACATCTGGACCAAGACTTTCAACGCTCAGTGTCACCCGGGCTTAAGGCAAGCAGGAACACGAACTTCAGTAAAACCTTATCAAGTGTGAAAGCAAATAAGTGAGTCCAAATAATCAAATAAAAATAATGTTCTCTGCGACTACTCTACTCTACTCCTTACTCTTGTAGCAATAACATTTCCTGTGTTTCATCAGAGTCCTCATCTTCCTTGACCGAAGTAGAAAATATTCAGCGATGCTATACGCCAAATACCATACGACACAAACGCTCTTCGCTGCCGCATTATACTCAACTTGCAGAAACTGTAGCTAGAAACAACAAAATTAATCAGGAGCCTGCTGTGGCAGCACCAAACAGTGACGATGATGCCACCTTAAACGAAATGATGGGCAAATTTGATGAGAGTTATATATACGAGAAAGAGACGGACATTTTAAGGTAAGAGCAAGTTTAATGGAAAGCGGATTTAAAATTGATTTCCAATCTTCTTTTGCAGCAGTGATTCGGATCCTACGGACTGCCCCACCGATTTAGATACCGGTCAAGATGCTGGCGATGAATGTGACACTGATGATCTACTGGATATTGATTTCATAGATACTTCATCAGTTCAGGAAATCTGTGAACACAAAGATCATCAAATCAATTTGGGCAAGTGTTATTACGTGCAGGGCAGTCCTGTGATGATGCAAAAGAAAACCGCAACCAGATCACAAAGACGCAATTCACGAAGTATTAAAATCTTAAATGAACAGTTAACCTTAACGGCTGCTGCCAATAGTGCTCAACGAAGACGAAAACGTTTTCACAAGACACGTAAGAAGAGTGCTGACAGTCGGGAATATTCACGTTCTCCGTTACGTAAGCCTAGAGAGACGCGCAGTGTTGGTGGTACACCAGTGTGTCTAAGAAAACATATAGAAATCAGCGAAAAACAAAAGTAAATTGAAATTCATTTAAAGATTTCATAAATTAAGATGAACTCTTCTATTTTAGATTTAGTCATACCACGCCACATCGGCTATCCCATCGATCAAGCTCGTTAGTGTTTACTGGGGTTCGTGAAAATCGTTGTATGACGGTGGCGGAAAGTGAAAAGGTTCTCTTGAAGGCAGACTTTGAGGCGGATATCAAGTATCGACAATTAATAATGGAGGCCGAATCCATATTGTTATCCATGAGGAATAGTGTACAAAGGTACCCCCTTGGCCATATAATTATTGAACAATTAATTTTTAAATTAATTTTACTTCTATTTTGGTAGTATTTCTCGTGAAACACCAGTGGCAAGTCCACGCCGGCTAAATCCTTTAGCCAATAAGCGTGTAGAAATGATAAAAAACTGTGAAATTGAACCGCCAAAAAGACAAGACAACCAGAAACAACAGCAACATTCCCCCAAGAAATATCGTTCGAATGATTTAAGCGAACAAGAACTAACAGCGGCTGTCAACAAACGTATTGAAATACTAAAATTAGAGACTTTATCACCACCGGGCAGCCCAAAGATGGGCCAGTGTAGCCCACGTAAGACACATTTGACCAATTTTATTAATCAGAATATACCCACTGAAATAGGCATACGAAAAACTACTACGAATTCGACTAACTCGCCCTTAGTGCAGCGAAGACAAACTAGTCCCGTGCCATCGCCTGTACCACCACAGAGATCTTTCAGAGAACTCCAGCAGTGTAACTCGCACCCACCGAAACGTTTAAATAATTTACAGCTTAGCGATTCGGATGTGGATACTAGCAAACCGAACAAAACCAAATACGATGATGTTGTCATAAAACATAGAAATTTTCCACAACAACAGAATCAAAATAAAGGACCACAAATAGCGCTTAACTATTGTCCCCAAAGTGAACCGCTGAAACGTAAAGTGTACAAAAACTATTACTCCTCTATTGAACGTAATCATGAGCAGTTTAAAGCCTTGCAGGCAGGTAAGTTTGGTAGCTACCGTATTGCAGATATTTGCTTTAATAAATTATTTTATAAAGGTGGGCCTGCTTCGGATAGACAAGAACATTTAAAATCACAATACAATAGCGGTAGTGATGAATTTTGCATGCACCATGGAAAACTAGTATTCAAATCGAATAGCCAAGATCTGAATTATTTGTCGTCGTCCGCTCATGGCGTAAAGACTGATTTTAATACCAATTTTGCTACGGACAAAGCTGCCTTAATACTCAGCACTATAGAGGATCTAAAACGCAATTTAGAACATCAAAGCATTGAACTTAATGGTCTACATGACTCATAAAGTTCTCTTATTTATTTTCATTTATTTCTTTCAGTGCATACATACATATATACACGTACTTTACTTTACTAAAACAAATGCTCAATTTATACTCATACATCATCTATATTTTTTATATACAAATATCCTTAGCCTCTATCCTATACAACTGGGCCGATCTTTTCATAACCCTGTAGTAAATATATATTAGAATAGATCTACCATATACATATATACATATACACTAATGACTACGAGTATTAATTGAATATGAAATAGGTTTTCTAGAAACTTATTTTTTAGATTTGATTATCATTTTTTTAATTGTAGTTTCCTATGTTTGTTAATATTTAATTAAAGTACCATCCCTCGTAAACCTTATAAAAATCCCTCCATTTTATTATATATCGATATACCTACCACTTGTATATTTTTATTTATTTTTTTATTTTATTTTTTTATTTTTAAAACAATTTGTTATTAAAGTTTTGTATTTAAAAACAATGCCAATTACTGTAAGCGTGTTGCAGTATTCAGCGTTTAATAGAAATTAATAATAAGAAAAGAACATTTTATGTTTATTACACTCATAATATAATATTTTATACTATCACGAGGGCGCTTCCAAAATTACACGACCTGATAGCATTTTTTATATTGCTTATATTTTTATGTGTCCGAGGCCTCGGTTCAAACCCGAGATCAGACATCTCAAACTAAACTTAATATGAAAAAGTATTTCTTCAGCAACTTCCTCTCAGCTGATGTCTCAAAAAATCTATCGTTCGAAGTCGACTTTAAAACTGTAAAACTGTATTTAATTAAAGTACCATCCCTCGTAAACCTTATAAAAATCCCTCCATTTTATTATATATCGATATACCTACCACTTGTATATTTTTATTTATTTTTTTATTTTATTTTTTTATTTTTAAAACAATTTGTTATTAAAGTTTTGTATTTAAAAACAATGCCAATTACTGTAAGCGTGTTGCAGTATTCAGCGTTTAATAGAAATTAATAATAAGAAAAGAACATTTTATGTTTATTACACTCATAATATAATATTTTATACTATCACGAGGGCGCTTCCAAAATTACACGACCTGATAGCATTTTTTATATTGCTTATATTTTTATGTGTCCGAGGCCTCGGTTCAAACCCGAGATCAGACATCTCAAACTAAACTTAATATGAAAAAGTATTTCTTCAGCAACTTCCTCTCAGCTGATGTCTCAAAAAATCTATCGTTCGAAGTCGACTTTAAAACTGTAAAACTGTATTTAATTAAAGTACCATCCCTCGTAAACCTTATAAAAATCCCTCCATTTTATTATATATCGATATACCTACCACTTGTATATTTTTATTTATTTTTTTATTTTATTTTTTTATTTTTAAAACAATTTGTTATTAAAGTTTTGTATTTAAAAACAATGCCAATTACTGTAAGCGTGTTGCAGTATTCAGCGTTTAATAGAAATTAATAATAAGAAAAGAACATTTTATGTTTATTACACTCATAATATAATATTTTATACTATCACGAGGGCGCTTCCAAAATTACACGACCTGATAGCATTTTTTATATTGCTTATATTTTTGTGTGTCCGAGGCCTCGGTTCAAACCCGAGATCAGACATCTCAAACTAAACTTAATATGAAAAAGTATTTCTTCAGCAACTTCCTCTCAGCTGATGTCTCAAAAAATCTATCGTTCGAAGTCGACTTTAAAACTGTAGGTCCTGTCACGCATGTATAAAATTATCAACATAAGTAGTGTGGGGAGCTATGTCGTAATATTGACTGAAGGGCCGTAAGGACTAACTACATATGTAGCTTTGTATATTTTTCCCAGCGATATTCTACTGTTATGATACCCTTTATGGTAACAACTGTCTGACAAAATTTTAAACATTTTTTCAAGCGGCGGCTAAATCTGGCGAATAAGATGCGTCCTGAAGTAATAAACCCGTCCATAGCCTTGAAAAATGTGACGCTTTTCGTAAATTTATCACTGAAACGCTACTAGAAGTTAGCATAATACTTAGCGTATTAATAGCTTTGCCTATAACACGTGTGTCCTAAATAATGATATCGTCTTCAACTTCAGGATTTTGTCAATCCAGTACGCGACATACCAGAGAATATAGAATAATTATTTGAATAGTTTTAAAATCTTCTTAATTAACAGGTCACTAATTACTTCCTCCTCCGTAGTCTAGTAGGTAGTGTTGATAGTTGATAGACGTAAGGCCGCGGTTCAAATCCCAGATCAAACACATCCAACAAAACAGAAATATGATAAAATATTTCTTCGGTGTCTTCCTCTCAGCAGATTTCTTTCAAAAAATCTGATCTCAACTCAGATTTCTTAAAAAAAATCGGTCTTTCCGGGTCGACTTTAAACTGTAGGTTCCGTCATTCATGTATAAAATTAACACACACAACATAAGTGGTGTGAGAAGCTAGGTCGTAATCCTGACTGAAGGATAGTAATAACCAATTATGTATGTATTTGTGTAATTACGGCCTTCTCACGAATAACATCCACAGTGAATATCATGGGAAGTTTAAGAAAAATTCCCTGTCACTACACACAATACAAGGTTCACAGAGTAAGGGACAAAACCATCATTCTAGGCCGGAAGTTGCAAACAGTCGTCGTCTTTGTTTTTTATACGATTTTTTCTTTTCATCTTGCTGCTTTGACAGCTCCTTTGTGCAAGATAAGGAGTGAAAGACTAGTATCTCCCCCATGGCTGCGAACTGACTTCCTTAATATGTCTTCCTTAAAATGAATTTTTCGAATTAAAGTAGCCTTAGGTTAGCTAATTTTGGGAACTGATCTCGTGTTACCGAATGTATTTTTTAATGATTTTTGTTTAAAACCTTAGTTTCAGTCTCTTGATTGCCAAGTTAATAAAAAAACGGTTGTACTTATTATTCTCGTATTGTTTAAAATAATCTATTTAAAATGAAACTGCAACCAGTTAACTATAATACACTGTTAATTTGAGATATTACGTAATTGAATGGAAACTACTATAATAGACACCTTTTGTGTCATGTTTTGGAGGAAGGAACCTTTCAAAAGGCGATTAAATTTACATTTAAATTCTTATTAATTAGAATAATTGTTTAATTAAATACTTATAGTAAATATACATATTAATTGATTAACTTATTGATTAATTTTTTTATTTACCATCCAACTTCCCACTTATTATATCAAATATTTGTATTCGTAAAATACATAATTATTTAAAAAAAACACATCTTAAGTATGTAGTTCTATTTTAGATAAATTTTATTGTGATATTTTATTTATAATAATTATATATTAAAAGTTTCTTTAAATATTATTTAAAATCTTTAGTTTGTCTGTAATAATTAAATAATTTTTTTCCTTTCATTTAAATTTAAATTTTTGCTTTACAATTGATGCCAGTATTTGTTTAATAAATTAGAAAAATTTCTTTAAAATTGTTAGTTTTTATATTTTGAATTGTTAAAAAATAGATTGTTTTATAACCACAAAAAAGAAAAAAATTAATAAAAATTTAGTTAAATTTATTTAATTACTATTTATGTTCCTTAAATGAGCCTCATTTAGTTCATTGAAATGTAGAAAAAATTATGTTACAATTAAAAAATTAAAAAAAAATTATAAATTATAAATCAATGATATTAACAATTATTACATATGTATTACATTACATATAAAAAAAAACATATTACTTAACTTAAGCATATTTATTTGTAGAAAATTATTTAAATATTCACTCCACTAAATGGAAATCATATCTGAAATGAAACAATTATTAAATGGAACTTAAAAAAATAACGAAATTATTAATTATTATTAACAAAAAAAAAAGAAAAATTATATTCATTTAATTATCTTAACGTTTAAAACCTTTAAAATATCATTACAACCAAACATTAGCATTAAAGTAATCGAATTAAAAGTATTATTAACACGTGATAAAAAATTAATTGCAAAATTATTCATACACAGACACACACCTACTATATATAACTACATATAAATAATATGTAATAAATTTTAGAATTTATTCAATAATAATATAATATAATAATAATAATTATAATAATAATAATTATAATAATCAATTATTATATCGTATGAAATTAACCCTAAATCTCTCCACACCATTTCAAGTCTAAAAATCCAATCCTTTTAATACATTCTACTTATCTACTACAAATTTTTCATCTATTTCAACTACAAGCATATTGTTTACCCCAAGATCACTATCCAGATCGTTAAATCGTAGTGCTGAGGCTTTTTAAGCCCATATGGTTGTACCTAACATCTGCTGGGAAAAGATCGTATACAATTACGTACTTAATTGGCCATTAACAAACCGATTAACGGATTTCTAGGCACCTCTGATTCTTCCGCGCCTACACCAGTTAGTCAGACCAATCGATGACAGGGCTACTTCGATTTGTTCCTTCCAAAGCAAACAAGGGCGTCCTCTTCGCCGAGCATCAATTACCCGTCTCGCCGGAGCATCCTCCTCCATGCGAACGACATTGCCCAGCCTGCGCAGCCGCTAAATGTTAATACGCTGCACAACGTCTATGTCGTTGAGGAGCTCATACGGCTCACGGTTGTATCGGATGCGGAAATCATCGCCAACTCGTAGTGGATCGAAGATCTTACGTAGGACTTTTCTCTCGAAAACTCTCAAGGATGCTGCATCAGTGCTTAATACACGGGGTGTATGAGCTTCTTGTAGAGTATGCTACTCAATTGCCTGTTGGCAAGAGTGATCCTGTGCTTGATCTCCAGACTGACATCACTTTTGGTGGTAACGGCAGAGCCAAGATAAATAAATTCCTTGACTATATCGTAAATCTAATGCAATTACAAATTTTTTAGGACTTCTTACGGTGTTATAGCTCGGAGTGTGCTTTCGTATTTCGAACTTATTCTTACCATTTACGCATATCCATAATTCGATCATTTCCTTCACTTTAATCCTTCCTTCTGGTATTTGACATTTGACAGCTAAAGCATATTATTTAATACATTAACAACGTCTTGTGCCACCTGCAGCCTCTCTAGTCATTGAGTTTTCATAAATTTGACTATATTCTCAGTTCGGGTAGCTAATCATTGCCCCCAAGGACATACATAGGTATCGCTCACATTCCTCAGTATAGCAAAAAAATTCTTGAATGATTCTTAGATTCTTTGCTCGCCATTTGATATCATTGTCCATGTCTCGTATTTACTTGTGGTGATTTATCCGAAAGACGTAAGGCCCGGGTTCAAACCCCAGATCAGACATCAAATCGAAAATATGAAAAAAATATTTTTTTAGGCGACTTCATCTCAGTAAATAAATTTGCCAGGAAAAGTTTCTTAATAATATGTCGTTCGGAGTCGATGTTAAACTGTACGTCCCGCCACTCATGTATAAAATTAACACACACAAAATGAGTGGTGTGAGAAGCTAGGTCCATTATCCTGACTGAAGGGTTGCAATGGCCAATTATGTATGTATATACATATGTATGATTTATCTGACGATACTTCTATATATACACTCGATTTGTATGATTTGTAGAAAGATTTTGATGCAATCTTTGCCTCATCCTATCTAAAGTACGCCTAATTCTTTGCAAACAGTCAAACACATTCTTATATACTGTTGTCTGCTTCCAAATAAATAAGGCTTCATAGGTCTTCCTAATTACATTCTCCGATAAGGATAGGCTGTACTGTACTTCTGTTCTGGAACTTATATATTTTTTCTATATTGTATATCCTTTATTTATATTAACGCCTGTAGATTTTATAGGGCCTTTGATGTTTGCAAACAATTGCTGCATGTATTGGATATTTTTCGTCACAATTACAAAATTATTCGCATGCCAGATCTGCCCATTGAGGTACCAGATCTTAACTATATTTTCAATTGAAAATATTCTTACTTTTCGTATGGCTTCGGTTTCGATTCCTGGACTACAACTTTAGCTGTTGTCCTCACCATTGTAACGCTTATGCATTTAGTGGATATTAGCAATATGCTTAAGTTGCGATCAAAGGTTTATTTAATGCCTTTGTCACAAACAGTTTTGTCTTAAGGCTGATGATGAGGGTAAAAAATTCTGACATTTCATCTCCACGTAGAATTGTGCCCTGTAATCCCTTATAGCCGTAATCCGCATATTATCGAAATTATTATTCGTTAAAGGTCCACACATATTTTTCTCAGATCGGCGCATATACATCATTCGCTAGGAATAGAATCCAAAGCTTTTTCAAGGTTAACAAAAGTATTAATCTGACCGATGAATAACTTGCCACTGTTAAAACTCGCCTGTTGGCCGCTTTGAACAAAATTTCTCTCTTAGCTACGTTTACGTAAACGTACGTCCCTGATACGATCTATTCAAGAATACGGGCTTATTAAATGGGATCCTACTTTTAAAATATTAAAACCAACCCGTTCTTCTTATATTTTCTATTCAGGGAAGTTAAAATTTTATTTTAATTGTTTGAGATTTCGACAATTATATGATTAAAGAGGAGTAGCTGATTGGGATTTTGCATTCCACGTTTGCTCTAGTTGTCAGCATGTGTTCCAGGCCCCTGCTAGCCGCGCCTACATGTGAAACTGACACTTATTTAAAGATTTATTTAAAGTTGGTTACTGAAGTTCCAAGTATTTTTTCAAGAGGCAGTATAAAACGTATGACATACTGTATCCCCTTTCTGCTGCTACTCTGCTACTTTCTGTATCTTTTGATTGACCTGTTTCCTGCGTTAAATGTATTTCAAATTGAACCACCTTAATATCCAATTGATGTATCTGTTAGTAATACTGTTGGACTTGTATTTAATTTGTATTTAAATCAATAATTATCTCATATTCTTCTAATAATGTTTTGTAATGTTTTGTATTTAAATTATACAAGTTTTAGTGTGTAAGGAATTGTTAAACATAGAACCAAAATAAATAAACAATAACAATTAAATTAAATAAAGGATAATAATAATAATAACGATAATAAAAATAAAACTAAAAATTAACTTGTGTTGTATTGTAGTTTGTAAGATTTTTACACAAAAAACAAAACAAACAAACAAAACTATTCTCAATTAATTGGCCACTGCCTGTTTCAGTAGTTTTAGTGTTGAAAACAAAAAAAAACAAAAATATACGAGTGGATAATAATAATAAAAATAATAAATATTAATAATAATAAATAAATTAAATTTTAAATTTTGTTTCGATTACATTAGTAAACATATATAGTATTTAATTGTAGAGTTCATAGAATTTGAATTTTTATTTGTATTTTAATGTCGTTTAATTATAATTTAATTTTTAATTCATTTTTATTCATTAATTCCTGTGATTTAATTTCAATTTAATTACTTTACTAAGGTGAATAATTTTGTTTAATTTTCTTTTTTTTATTATTTAAACAACAACAGAGGTACGTATGAAGAAATGTTTTTTAAATGAACTACATACTAGTAGTAGTTGTAGAGTGAAATTTATGAAATTTATTTCAAAATCCGAAAACGTAAAGAATTAATTTGCATTAAAAAAATCTTTTACGTTATACTATGTATATGTACATACATACATATGTTGGTATTGGAATTACGTCTTTGTTTTAACTCGGTGGCTTGAAGAAGGTAAATAAACACATTTATTTTGATTTGTTTTTAATTTAATTTAATTTAATTTCTTAATATATTATAAGTATATTCTTATATATTATATCTCATTGTATATATACATGCATACATATAATTGTATAAAGGGTAAAAGGGTTATCCATTAGGGTTATATCTCATTGTATATATACATGCATACATATAATTGTATAAAAGGTAAAAGGGTTATCCATTTGTGGGTTTCAAAAGTAATGTATATAAGACTATGTTTATAAGACTTATCACAACGGGCGCTATGCGTGCTCAAGTGAGCTTTGTGATATCAGAGCTACCACTCCGACCTAAGACTATTTTAAAGAAATATTTTACTTCCTTATAATGCTTGAATCTTCCCAATTGCTACTTAAATGTTCTCCTCTGACTTAGTTGTAGCTATCGATCTCATTAGGAGGATGTTTTGTACGTTACTGAAGGTATCTCAACTATGACTTGACGAATAATGCTTCTACGAATAGGGTTCTTCGATCCCTATATACAGCATCTTGGCTTGTTGACGTAGCCATCGAGTGAGAGATAGTTCCACCACTGAAAAAAATTTGGTTCACATTGATAACCTGTTGTGATAATACCTGGTAACCATATTTACGACTTTGTGAATGATCAGCAGCTTTAATTGCTGCGTGAGTTGCAGTTAACAGGGTTGGAGGCACAAATTCAAATGAAAAATATCCCATAAGCAGCCGAACGATAGAATCAATTGCTGAGAATATCCCTTATACTCTCTCGCCCTTTCTCACTCTCTCTCTCTCCAACAGAAGCGATATTTTCCGGAAGTGCTTACATTGAAGCCGACGTAGTTCAGTAGGTATTGTGTTGACTTATTAGAGGAGAGCCCATCTCAGACAGTTCAAACAAAACGTAAAATGAATGAATATTTCTTCGCGGATTGGCTGTCAGCAGTCTTCTGGATTAAACTCTGGGAGTAAATAAAAATTGCCGCCTTGAAAAGTTTCTAAAAATCTGCCGTTCGAAGTGGACTTTAAATTGCTGGTCTTGCTACTCATAGATAAAATTAACACACATAGCATGGTTGGTGTGAGAAGCTGGGTTGCTAAACTGACTAAATTGTTCTAATGATCACATCTGCACATCTGTAGCGCTTCATGTATATTTAAATTTCTATATAACCTTGCAAATTCCTTTGTAGAAGGATTATGACGACCATTACCAGCCTCTAAAGAAGGAAAAGTGTTCGTTCTTTCGCTGTTAATAACGAAACTTACACGAAATATATAACACTTCAGAACAAAGATATTTAACAAGCTATTAGCATTGACAAATTTAGAACTTTGAAACCATTAAATGGATAACCCTTTATCAATATGCAAATGTAATTATATTTTTTGTTTACTTTTGTTTTTAAAAAAAATATATGTTTTTAAGGAATTTCTTAAAGACAAAGTCACATTAAAAAAACACTTGTTGAGTTTACATTAAAAAATTCTCATTAAAGTTCATGTAAATTTTTGCTGTAAAAAAATAATGGAATTTTTTTTTTTTTTTAATTAAATTAAATGTTGAACCCAGCTAATTACAATTTAAAGATATTCACAAATACATACGTAGTTAGTTATATAATATAAATGTTTTGACATTTTTCAGTTTTCATACGTTACAATGTTAAATGATAACGAATTATAATATTTGTTGCTAAAATAGTAGCCTAGATAGTCTAGATATGTATGCATTAATTATTTCCGCTTCATTCAAATGAGATTTCAAAAGAGACTTCTGTAGCAGACAAATAAGGAAGTCAAATTTGATTGAAAGAAAACCTCATAAAGAGAATTAGAAATAATAAATTATTGAATTATTAAATTATTATTTGTAGTTTATAATTAAAAGAAACAAAAAACAAATAGAAAAGAAAACAACAAAATTAAGTAACAGTAGTTAATAGCCGTAATAAAATTTTTTTTTGTTTCGTTTTTTCCTTTTCTTCTTCTATTAAATGTAACGAAACCCACCTTTAAACTTTCAATTAAAATATGAAAAAAATTAAGACTTAAATACGTATGTATATTGAAACTGAGGACAATCTAACGAGCTTATCATCATCATCTATGTATATCTATCATAACCTTTATACTAAAACTAACATATGATACATACATACACACCAGAGATCAGCAATGAGTATTCAAAAAGATGAGTAGAATCAAATCATACTTATAATTCCTGATACTTACACGCATTCACACTTGTTTTAATATCATGGAACCTCCTCTACTCATATTCAAAGTTTAAAGTACTCATCATATATTCATACTTAACAACACGTATGATGTTGCTGGATTCGGCTCTGCATAACTCAACATAGACACGAATCACAAAATAAGTATGAATCGCTTACGAACACTAAAGTACTGACTGAAAGGTTGTGAGGTTAACTCTGCGACTTGCGGCTCACTCCTTTTTTGCTTATATGCCTTTTTTCTTTTGTTGTAAATGCCTAACAACAACTAAGACTGGGAATTTTAATGACTGATTCGAGTCACTCGAAGTATTTTTCCAAAGTTATGTATCTAAATGAGCAGGCTTCTGAATCAAACATATTTCGAATGGTATGAGTTTGATGTCAACATGGTACGCATACTCAATGCAACCTAGACTTATAAATCAAAGTTGTAGTGAGTATGAATGTATCAGAGTACATAGTTAAATTTCAATATTTTTGACTCACTTATATTCAAATTTCATGAGTATTTATGAGTAGGGAAAAAACGATTCATTGCTGATCTGCTGATCTCTGATACATACACACCATATTACCACCATTACCCCTTACCATTATAAATTAAAATCAAGTATTCATCATGTTCTCATTAAAATTAAAATTAAATTGTTATCCAATATGCAATTGTGTATTGAAATTTATAATAAAGGACCAATTAAAATTAAAAATAAAATAAAAAACATAAATTACAACAACAACATTTAAAGTTATACTATAAACAAATAAAAATGATTTAAACATATAACTACGACAGACAGCTATTTATATAAAATAATAATTTTTTTGGTTTTACCACCTAAGTATGTATTCTTTTTGGTTTACTAAACAATTTTTTTAGGGGCCCAAATAAAATAACATTTGACGTCAGTGTCAACGTTTTGAAAATCCCACTTCTATCCATATTATGTTTACATATACATGGTATACATACATACATACATACATACATATATGTATACATAAATAATGTAATGTACGTACGTACATATTGAAGGTATGCTACGTTTTAAGAATTTTAGATAAGCTTACTTACCCTAGCTAGTGTTGTTCAATTGTCCAGTTAAGTGCTTATTGGGCATACGATAATGTTAATGAAGACTAGAATATTTTGTTTAATTTAATTATTTATTATACGCTTTATGCTTTTCAGAGAGGAGTTGTTGATACCCTACTTTAAGCCGCAATTTGTTTTTTAGCATAAAGTAAACGTATGTATGTTTATTGTAAAATAATTTTCATAGTTAGCATATTTTGTTCTTTAAGCAATCCATTTGAGGTTAGGTTAGGTTAGTATAGGCGAAATTGACACGCGCCATAAAAAAATATCTTATTTGAATCCAATAAGGTCATGTTGTAATACCTAATCTGTTTTACAATCATAACGCCTGGCTGCCATCTCTAAACCTGACCGATAATTTTATAAATTATAAATTCTATCTAAGACACCTTCGATTACATACATTCTGTCAATAGTTTTGGGTGCCAAAGAACCCTCATATAGGCGCCATAGTCTAGTAGGTAATGTGTTGGCTTATTAGACTATGTTGCAATGGTTCAAACCCCAGATCAGACATCTCCAGTAAAACGAAATATGAAAAAAATATTTCTTCAGCGACTGTGTCTCAGCAGATTTGCCATGAAAAGTTTCTTAAAAAAAAATCTGTCGTACGTAGTCGACATTAAACTGCAGGTCCCTTCACTCATATATAAAATTAACACACACAACATAAGTGGTGTGAGAAGCTAGGTCGTAATCCTGGCTTAGGGGTTGTAATGACCAATTATATATGTATGTAGGTAAGAACCCTTTGTCTCAGGTCCTGAGGTCCCTTCTTCTTGCATGCCATTATACAAAGCTTTTGTAAAAGTTGTTGTAAGGCTTTCCTAGCTATAAGGTACCTAAAATATACACTATTCTGGTTCAAAATAAATATTGATTTGCATTTATTCATATCCGAACCAAATCTGTCTAATCTCTCAACAATTATCCCATATGTCCTCTCCAAGTGAATAAAGTAAGTGGGAGAACTCTGTAGAGGAATGTCTATGACGAGACATATGACGCTGTCTTTAGTTTTTGTCCTTAGTTTTGTAAAAAAGAAACTAAGCTAGTGTAGAGATTCTGTGACTTAAACTTGGAAGATGTCGAAAGCTTAAGAATCCAAATGTGTTCCTAAGGAATAAAAGAAGCTTGATCTGAATTGTACCACAGCTTTGGAAAGTAGAACTATATCATCTTGTCAGACAAATTATTAGAATTATATCCTAAACTCAGACGATTTAAAATACCGGAAAAGCAACATAAAAACCATGTGGGTACAGGTAAATAGTGGTATTCTAGAAAATGGCAGAGCTGTTGAACTGGCCACAATTGCTGTGGAGTCTTTGGAGGACTTGGAGCTTATAATTACCCATGGCAGTACATCTACCAAGGGATCACACTCAGTATGGTGGTTCGATCATTACTGCCCATTGTATTCGGAACACTCATGCCAGACGCTTTAAACTATGGAGACAAAAAAGAGGAAAAAACTATTCTTCATCTATTGGGTATATGCCCCATACTATGTCGATAAGGTTTCTACTATGCAGAGGGTCTAAATGATATGTTGATAGTGGTCATGAGGAGTTTAAAAATTCATTTTATCAGAAGCTCTGGGTGGTTCTAGGACTAGAGCAAATGAACGACTGTGATATTATAATGATCTGTGCATAATCAGGTTGATAACGATGTTTGCCTAGCTGCCTAGCTAAGTATTCATTTCTGAAGCTGAGTGTATATTATGTCTAAGTCGCCGTAGTCTAGTAGGTAGTGTGTTGGCTTATTAGACGTAAAGCCCGGGTTCGTATCACAAGTTAGACATCAAAACAAATGACAAAAAAATATTTCTTCGGCGACTTCCTCTCAGCAGATTTCTGGCAAAAACTCTGAGAGTAAAAATAAAATTGCCATGAAAAGTTTCTCAAAAAATCTGTCGTTCAGAATCGACTTTAAACTGTAGGTCCCGCCACTCATGTATAAAATTAACACACACAACATGAGTGGTGTGAAACGCTAGGTCATATTGCTAACCGAAGGGTTGTAATGGCCAATTATGTATGTATGTATGTATGTATATTACAATGACCCGAGTATAATATGGTTGATAGCGACTTTTATCTACCTGCCTAGCTAAGTATTCATTTCTGAAGGCGAGTGTATATTAAACATTAAGAGGAATATTGTCTAAGAAGGTGAATTGAAAGGATTTTTAAAATTAACTAGTAAACATGTTTATTTTTTATTTTGAATAATTATTCAAGTACAATGGCCTACAAGTCGTTTAATTTCTTTGCGTAGAGTGTTATTAAGTCTTTAGCGTAACGTTCATAAATTATTTTTGATTAAATTTTATTTAAAGAATTTTAATTAATGGTATACACGCGCTATTGTGCTATGTGCCTATTGTGACAAACTTCGAAAATTATAATTATTGACGCAAGTTCTTATATCAACTCGATATAATTTTATTAAATTAAGATTCCAACGAAGTAAAGAAACTATTTTTGAGGAAATATTTGATTTAATAATAAATACTCAATACAGTACAAAATCTAAAAGGAGATTGATTAGCAAAACAAAATCTCAAAAAAATTATTTAAAAAACTTTTTTAATAAAACAATGAAACTGGATTGTATATGTGTATGTATGTATGTATATAGGAAACAGTTTGTTTTGATAATTTATTTCATTTGTTTGCCTAATATTGCTTAGAGAGACATCATTCAAGAATTTTAACAATTTTAGACGGAGAACTCTTTCAGTCTCTGTCATCTGGTTCCTTGTTTACTGTTAAGCTTCCAGAAACTTTGAACGCTTTCCTAGTTTTATAGTTTTCTTTATTTTTGTATTTTAATTGCTGTCATAGATCATTAATTGCGGTTTGTTTGCATTTTTCCGTTATTGGAAATTTCCATGTTGGTAGCACTGATACAATCTCAAAACTATCAACTGCAAAATTTCCAGCTACACCCCTTGCCGACCAACATCTTAATAAGTGAATAAGCCAGTCAGCCGGTGATTTAGAACAAAAAATAAAGAAAAAAATTAATAAAAAATAAATAAATAAACAAAAAGGAAAACAAAACAAACCAACAAAAGGAGGGCCAACAATAATAATATTTCACTGACTGTAGTAGATCTGGTGTAAATAAAACAACAAAAGCAACAAAAACTTTAAGCTGTGAGTAGCAGCAGTAAATGATAACCAAAGAGATGCTTAACATTCCAAGCACGCCGTAAAATATTTTTTGTTGTTGTTTTTTTTTGTATAGAATTTGTACCGGTTTTTGGTTTATTTTGTGCACAGGTCATCATTAAAATATACGCGAAGTAATTTTTGATGGCGGGCTTATACGAGGATATACCCAATTTGTAGAATTATAGCAAATGCCGCGATATTTCAAGTTTTATTTTTTATTTTGTTTCTTTAATAACTAAATTGGCCAATAAAAAATTTGAAGTTGGTGGCGTGATGTTTCGTTCCAATTCCAGTTTCGAATCATCATCACAGTTTGAATTTTTAAAAATTAACAGACTTTAAGACAACACGGAACAAAGAACGAATATCGTAAGAAGTTAAAGACTGGTACGTTTAAAAGAGCATACTCGTACTTCCCAAAACAACAATTCAATACAGTTTCATAGATCTTATGAATCAAAGCAGAAACTCGTCTTTGCTGAGTTGAAACTTTGCCAAACACTCATGGAAACCTCTTTACGATATTGTTTTTGTGATACTGTAAGTAAGGATGCCACCTATTCAGTCGAATATGATTCAATACCAATTTGTGGAACTTCTTAAATCTTTCTAGCGTAAACAATTCAAATGGTCCGCCACTAAAATCTGGTCTTGGCCACTTGTAAGGCTTCGCTTTAATTTTGAAACCCAATATTTTGTAGTCGTAAACGAAGGACCAGACTCTAGCTCTGTTTTTATTGTATTGATTGGATTGAAACCAAAGTTCTAGCCCCTCTAGGATTATTACAAGGCATCCATATCATCTTACTCGATTTTATTTTCCTTCACCTTACCATTACAGCAATCTTCCAAGCAGAAACCTCGGTCTTACGGGCTGCTATAAGGATTTTTAAGGATGATAACATTTCTAGGAAGGATATTCGCATATTTTCTGATAGTAAGCAGGCTGTCATAACATTGCGTTCTAACATGACAAACTCTAAAATAGCTGTCGCGTATCACAAGTGACATAACTACAGAAAACTACAGAGCGAATGAGCTTGCCAGACTTGTCAGAAGCATTCAATTCTCTACGGAATTCTCTACATTGAGAATTCCATTCGAAATCTAACAGCTTATAATTAACAATGCAGTAACGAATGTAAAATCCGTCAGAAAAGCGGATATAGACAAAATAGCGCAGTAAATCTAACCAAAGCCAGATGGAGAGCGTAAGTAAAGTCTTCCTGCCATAACTTCAAAATATCACACTAACCATGGTGGCCGAGGTCATCACGCAGTGGTTTAGGACACATGGCGCTGTTGAGGTGAGGAAGAGAAGGAAACTATTCTTTGCCAATTGGATACATGACCAGCGTTATGTCCTAGAAGAAGGAAACATCTGGACTCCTACTATGTTGATGATCTTAATGACCTGTCGAGAATGTCGACATTAAGAGCCTAAGTGGCTTTTTCAGAAGCTTCTGATGATTACAGAACTAGTGGAAATTAATCTACTATGGTATCACAATGGATCTTATATGACTTTAGACCTTCTATCCCAAACTCTTGGGTTGACAGCCACTTTTAACTACCTACCTTTCTTTTGCATGCAGCAGTTTAAAAGTTTTTCCAGCTGGTGATTGATCTATTCTAGCACGTTCAAGAATATTGGGATTTCTTGCCTGGAAGTTGTTTCCAATACACTTGGTTGTTGTCTTGAGTATACTTGAGAGGAGTTATGCTCCTCGTGATCTATTGTTTCCCAAAAGACGATTCTCAGTGTTCCTCTTTTAATGTGAGCCTTTATGAAGAGGGAGTGGAAGCCCCTTAATTCTTCGGCCTTCAACTGTATTCAAGTCTAGGACGTTTGTAGGTTTGTAGTTTTGCACTTTAGGTACTACATCATGCAACTTCTTTATAAGATTACACCACAGACTAAGTTCTCTACAGAAATCGTCAAAGTTATTACACGTACAGTTTTGAGATGAGATATCTTAAAAATGTTGCCAATTGGGTTTACCGAGCGCACTTGTGAGCTTTAAAAGCTTTATTATTACATCCATTAACCGATCTCATTAAGCCCATAACGTTGACGGGGCTTCTTCGTGGTTTTGATTTTCGCAAACAGGCACACACAGAGCGCAACGGTGTTTTAAGGTAGTAAAAATCAATGTTTTTATTGTTATTGCTGTTGACTTGGCTTATACGAGTACAAATATATGTATATATAAGTGTCTGTGTATATCTGACTGACCGGTTGGTTGGCAGTTGTTTTTATGTGTGCGTATGTGTGTGTGTGTGTTTGTTTTTTATTTACTTTTTGGTTGGTTTGCTGTTTTTGGATGTTGACTTGGCTTCACTGACGCTGACGCTCAAGGTCATCATTGAACTGCAAATTATTATTTGCCATTGTTATTATATTTTTTTCTCTCGTAGTTGTTGTTGTTACAACTATTGCCTCTGCTGCTGTTACAGCTGTTACTGCCATGTCGATGGTATTTGTCAAGTTCTTTTTTGTTTTCGTTGTTTGAAAATTTTATGCTATTTTGATTTTTAATTCAAGAAAACACTGATTGTTTATACGCATGTATACATACATACATATGTATGTATATACATTTATACATACATACATGTATATTGTATATTTTTGCTTATTGTTGTCATTATGAAACTAGTCCAATGACTCGAATGTTATACACCACATACAATTCCTATTTGTTTATTAGACGATGCAGTTTAATAACAAAAAAAAAAAAAAACAAAAACAAAACGAAAACCAAAACATTACGTTTATTTACTCTGTATTAAAAAGAGCGTAAAGTTCTCCTCATGACTCTGTTGTGATATTTCTTTGTAGCCCGAATACAGTATCATCACTTATTATAGAGAGGACCTGTAAAAAACATGCGTATATATGTATGTATATGCATATTGGACTGGGCAAGTTATCGATGCCATATTGGTATTCGTGATTGAGTGCATGTTTTAAAAAACTGTAAATTTACATTAACAATTGCTTCGGTTTCGAGTAAAAATTGCTTCGATGTGAACATTATTGCATTCGATGTGAACATTATAAACAAAATTTATCGTCTTTACAAAGCAGATGGGTGTACAGAAATTTCTGTTAACCGAGAAAATAGACGCGCCTTGGGCCCTGTATGACACACGGTGGCACCACAGTCCATCCATTTGCACAGTAGAAGCCTAGGTATGCTCTTTTAGCTGAAGAAGAACAGTGTTTTCCTCTTGACCATTTCTCCAGCTCCTACAGAAGTCGTTGGCCATATGACGAAGATCAATACGTCTCAAAATACAATGTCCTGTAATAATTGCGAGGATTACTTTAAGCATGTTCCTTTGTAGTGATAGCAGTGCGTATCATATATTGTCTTAGTCAGATTTGTAGCGCTATCTTGCCCGTATCACGAGCTTTCACAGCGTTGACAGAACCCAGAGAGTTCGATGGTTGTTAAGTCTTCACAGTCCAGTAGCTAGTGTGTTGGCTTCTTAAAGAAGAACCCGTGGCTTAAAACCCAGCTCAGACATCTTAAACAAAAACAAACCTAAAAAAATATTTCTTACGGCGAATTTCTCTTAGCGGACTGGTCTTCTCTGAAGCAAGTAAAACTGCCATGAAAACCTTTTCCTTTCATTCATGTTTTCACACTATATGAGTGGTGTCAGAAGCTAGGTTGAAATCCCGACTAAAGAGTTGTAAGTAAGCTAAGTAAATGTTCCTTCGAAGTGAAAACAATGCGCTCTTTGTGGTTATACTTTTCCCGTACCCGAAGCAACACACGCCATTTAGACGGCCCGGAGAAACGAGTTTAGGACCAAACCGGCTAATGGAAGAGCTGATGAACTGTAGGAACCTATGGATCCAATATAGTCAGAGAATGGCTGAAGTTATGCTAGAACTCCGAAGACTAGAGAAACGAGGCGAAATCTGACTTAACGTGATGAAGCTTTCGAGCTAACCAGCCCTCCGCGAAGTAATACCTTACGGCAGTCCCGCGGGGGGAGAGTGGTTGAAGTGTGTAGGGGGTGGGTTTAGTACGTAGGCACCAGTGATGGTGAATCGTGCACTCTTTTGTCGGAACAAAAGTGTCTTTAGAAGATTCCCACCTCCGGCTCAAGACAAAAAAAAAAAAAAAAAAAAAAAAAAGCACGCCTCATTTACGAAATGCGCGCATTCGTTATTGCATTGTTAATTATAAGATCGCAGGTTTTCAGTGGGGCTCACAATGTACATGATTCACCAGAGAATTCGATGGTTATACCATCTCTGGTCAGTTCATCCCCTCTACTTTTCCTGAGTATAACTATGCTCTGGTACGCATATAATACGAATGTCGTTCTACTCTGCTATCTCAATGAGAGATTCGCGGCAGCCATTCACCGCCTTACAGATCATCATGCTGGAAAACAAAGCTCCAATGGTCTATCAGGCAATCAGAAAGTGTGCTAATATCCTTCATAGAGATATTATTTTCCTTAGTAATACTATCTGCTGTCCATAAGGCCAACATTTCTATCTGGATTATGATGCAATGGTCTGATAGCTTTATGCTCGATATTTTATGACCTTTGAACCGTTTATAATATGATATTGAATGCAATGCCGAGGATTCATTGTAAAAGCAGATCTAATGCATGCGTATAACACACTTAAATGTATTACTTTGTGTATACTAATCGTTCTCAGTGTAAATGTATTGTTAATTACAAACGAAACATGTTATTAAAACAGTAATATTCATTGTTTTTACAATCTTAGCAAATTTATTCAAATAAATTATATAATTTCAATAAAATTTTCAAATGGTCTTGTAGTATTTTAAGGTCATTGGTCAGTCAAATTGGACTACGTGTGGCACATTATACGCAACAGGTATTCTATTCATTACACCCTACACAACAACGTAAATGTTTACATGTTTTACTAAGGATTGTAACGCATTAAATGTCATGTTTCAACAGACAGCTTTTGTAATATGGGCGTCCATACGATCCTTGAGATCAAATGCTTCCTTTAAGAATATAAGATTAAGTTTGCCGAAATCCGTCTCTTGTTAATTTAAATATCTTGTGAGTGAAATAAAAAGTCAACGTGGTTTAGTAAGTAGTGTATTGGGTTGTTCAAACTACAGGTCAGACATCAAAACGAAATACTAAGAAAATATTTCTTCGGTGACTTCCTCTCAGCAGATTTGTGGCATAAACTCTGTGAGTAAATAAAATTGCCATGACAAGTTTCTCTAAAATCTGTCGTTCTGTAGATCCCGCCACTCATGTATATAATTAACACGTACAACATGGGTGGTGTGACTAAATGGTTGTATTGACCAACTATGTGTGTATGTATGTATGTGAGTGAAATAACCCCTTCTTAAGGTTTAAATGCTATTTTGATTAGCACAGATCCTTAATCATTGTCTTCAATTGAATTTCGTGGCATTAAAAAATCGTTATTCACTGTAACGTTTCGTTGTAACTAGCGCTTGGAGTGTACTGTAGTGCATCCAATAGTATGACTTAAATCACTATATGCTATGATTTTAAATTCTTTTTAAATTCTTATTCATAGAATTTAAAATCTTTTTTTCAAATGAATATTTATGACATACATAATACGCGTCTATTCCGTCTATTAACATACACATGACGACCTGTATAGGGTTCAAGATCTTGGATATCATAACACGAAAATGAAATGAAATAAAAAAAACAATTTAATTTCATTTACGACACTAACGATTTGATAATTTTTATTGGAACAAACACACACACACACACAATGTATACAAACATATTTAAATATTGTTTTTATTAATATTTCTATTGACACACATTGTATATAAACCAGTAAGACATCTAATTTCGGTTAGTTTTTGATTTTTAGACAATTAAAGGGCATATAACAAGTTATAAAAATCTCGTAACTTTACAATGGGCGTGGGACTGTGGGTGCAAATACATACGAACAACCTTCTGATCTTTACTTAGCTTGTATAAGAACTGAATTCCATGGTTCTTGTTCAAATGCACTAATTCTCCAACAAACTATTTTCATTCTTTGCTTTCTATTGGGGTTCCGTTCGATCTTTTTTGCGCCTTCTCTGGAGTACAAAATCGAAAAATCTTTTAGATGGAGTAACTTCAGTCATACGTCCAACGTTATGTAAATGCTAATGTAAACATTTCGATTCGTCTAACAACAAAGACGTCAATATAAAGCTCATATGGACCATCTTATATATAAAAATGAGTGTGTGTTTGATTGTATGTTTGTATGTTTGTATGTTTGAAGTTTATAGACGATTAAACGGCTGAACCGATTTTCTTGAAATTTTCACAGTATCTTCCTGTATGTCTGGAAGGAGTTATAGGCTACTTTTTATGTTGATATTCCAAATGAGCGAGGGGCCATGCCCATGTATACTACATACTACATACTTAATATTTAATTGCACTTGAAATATATTACTCATACGCATAGTTACCCCTAAAGTATGCTATCTATGATTCCTGATGTATAAAACCAAAGAAAATAAAGTATAAAGAATGTGAATTTTGGTATATTTTGGAATATTTTTCAAAAATATTTCACGACGCGGGAGGAAAGATAGAAGGGAAAGATAAGGAAACCAAGAGCGTAACAATGTTCTCAATTGTTCTCATCGTGCGTTTTTGTTGTTTGACTAATTTTTTATTTATTCTTCTGAAACAGTGTTGCCACGAAAAAAATTTTGTAACCAACATTTGTGAAAAAATCACCAAATAAGAAAAAATATAACCAAAATTAAACTCATAGACTTTTGTTTTATCCTAAATAAAGCATATTTTCATTGTCTAGAACGCTTTCGATTATAAGTACATTCACACACACTTATAGTAAGTTAGCTTTTTAATAACTGTTTTATGCAGTGTATTACAATAAATACATAATGCGACCTGTTTTGGGCAATAAAAAAAAAATCAATTTTGGGCGGGACGAAGTTCGCTGGGTCAGCTAGTTATTTATATTCTGAAAACGCAGACGAGCCCATATACTGAAGGAATTCTATGCCTATATGTGTTTGGGTACTACGGCATTCGCATTCGCAGATGGGTAAAAGAAGGTATCCTGTATTGAAATTTAAAATTTCTTTTTGATACTCATGCTGTGTTAGGGTCGTAGTATTATATAGCAGCAGCTCGACTTTTATTTTTCAAACTTGTTAGTAGAGACTCGATGTGTAATTTATCAACTCTCACTCAAACGTGTACTGTATTGTGGTTATCATAAGGAGGAATGCGTCCGAATAGATGGAGTTATATCTCCCTGAAACTTCTGAGCATCCACACTTTATTTTCAAACTCATAGAGGTGAACACGAGGCACTGGAAAGTCCGTACACATACATACACACAACCCTTCAGTCAGGATGACGAGATAGCTACACACATCACTTATATTGTGTGTGTTAGTTTTATACATGGGTGACGGAACTTAAAATTTAAAGTCGACTTCGAACGATCGATTTTTGAGAAGCTTTTCATGGCAATTTTTTAGTTACTCTCAGAGTTTTTGCTAGAAATCTGCTGAGAGGAAGTCGCCGATTTCCTTTCAGAGACAAAGGCAATATTTAATTTCCTTTGTAAATGTCCAGGTTTAGCCTACAAACTGGTAGCGTTCTTTGAGCTACGTTTGTTTATTCAAGCTTGCATCCATCATTCTTATTTGTTTTATAATTAGCTGAGGATGGTTGTCTAGCGTAGTGGGTCTAGTTTATTCTAGGAAATAGTTTCAAGTTCAAACCTGACTTTTAAAAAAAAAATATTTATGAAGAAGACCTCCTTTCAGCAGTCTCCTGGCAAAGGTGCTGAGTGTTAACAAGCTCTTCTCGAATCTGTAGTTCGAAGCCGACGTTAAACTGTAGATCCTTTCACTCAGACAACATGAGTGACTTGTGAAGAAAATATATTTCTTTCGAAGATCCCTTTCCCTTTCTGCAATCTTTTGACAGAAGTGCTGAGTGTTAACAAATTGCCATGAAAAAACATTTCAAATCTGTAGTATGGGGTCGTGCCACTCACACAACAAGGGTTGTTTGAAAAGCTTGAAGACGGAATCCTAACAATATGTATGTATGTATGTGTAGCCAATATGTATGTAATGTCTATATAACCGTTTGCGACGACACTTTAGTGCGAATTATGGTTCATCTTGATGTCGATTAACTACTCAACTGACTTATCAAAAATTTAATGTCCTAGGTTTGTTTTGTCCTACACTGCATATTGGTATACCTGATCAGACAATTTAGGGCCTTTATCTGTAAAACGATTAGTTTCAGTTTGTGTTTTTTCATACAAACAGAAACAGGGTATTAGAATAGAATACTACAAAGTACATACTACTGGGCGTTAACGGGATGTAAAGACATGAAATTATTCGTTACTCATACGCTATTATTTATTAGAAGGTACATACTCGTATGTAATTGCTGGTGAAAAAGATTTTAAAAAGGGGAAACGCATCATAAAATTAATTTTAAAAAAATTTTTGGTTTTTGTTTTTCTATATTTAAATGGGAAATAAAATCGATAAGATTCCATACGTTGATTATGAATAGGATATGAAAAAAGTATTCTAAGGAAGCAATGGGAGAAACTTACTTACTTACTTAATTGGGCATTAATAACCCGATTAATGGATTTTGGCCTGCCTTAACACATCCTTTCAGACACCTCTGCTGCTTGCACGCCTACGCCAGTTGGTCACACCAATCAATGAGAGGGCTACCTCGATTTGGTCCTTACAACGCGAACAAGGTCATCCTCTTAGCCGACGTTTGCAGATCTCCGCATCAAATACCCGTCTCGTCGGAGCATCCTCCTCCACATGGCCGAGCAAAATCCCATGAATTTTGTAGTCTTATGAATTACTCGTACTGTGTGCAAATGATTTTTTTTTTATTTCTAGAAATTTATTCAAGAGAAAAAAAAAATATTAAAAATAAAAACTGTTGAATGGAATTTTAAACTACTATGTAGTATGGTATTACTCATGTAAAAGAAATTCATTATTTTGATATTTAACGATGATCTTCATTTAATATCATTCAATATAACAAAAAACAGTTTTTTTAGCACGTCTAAAACGTGCAAACAATGCTAAAAAAAATGAATTTTTAATACAAAAAAGTCAAAAAAAATAAAAATAAAAACAAATTATTTATTTATACGACGGACGAGTACGTACGTACTATGTATGTATACATACATATATGAATATTATGTTTGTTTAAGTATACATAACATTCTCATGAATATATGCATGAATAACATGTGATATAACTTTTTTTTTCTTTTTGGAAATTTGATTCAAAAGCTGACTGACGACTATCTGCGTTTCATTCTATCATCTTACAATGCTTAAATAAAACAAAAAATAATAAAACAGAAAACAGAATAGGAAACAATGCGAGCCAGGCACTTGTCTGGTCTGACTTTCACGAGATCTGAAATTTTTAAATTAATTTATTCAATGCTTTCATATGCAAATCACTCACTATCCGCACAAAAAAATGGCCAAAACTCTTCAAATTTTTTGTTTTTGGATTTTTTTTTAATATGTATGTTCAATTCATACCAGAGATATTAGCTAAGCACGAGTTTAATATTTTGGAACCTATTGTATGATCGATTTGTAATAAGGAAAACAGATGTTTTGATTATTTTAATATTTAAATTTCATTGTTATACTCGACTATACTCATTACACAAAAGACCATTGATTTAACGAAGCTACTCTGTGCTAACATTGCCTAGCTTTTGGCTAGGTTTTCTAAGTGCTTGTACTTATTTAAGTTCAAAATTACAAGCTAACGTAATCATAACTTTTATTTTTTTAAAATGCAGCTTTCAGACTGGTTTTCAGCTTGATTCTAAGAGAGTCATGCTTCAAATGCAAAGCCTTCATGCTAATGTCAGGATCCATTTATCAGGTTCGTCAGTCAGTTCGCCTCTTTAGCATCGCTTCTTATGGTATGGTCACACAACGAATTGCTGTCTGTGCACAAAACAGCAAAAAGCTGCTCTGTATTAACATTACCTAGTTCATGGCTAGGTTTTCTCCATGCCTGTACTTATTTAAGGGTTATTAATAACCTTTAGTCAGGTTTAAAACCTAGCTTCTCACTTTATTTTTACTTTCATGTGGTAAATCTAAAGCGGTAGTAGGCAAATATCGTCAGTATAATCCAAATAGAAGACGCCGTTTTCTAGGAGGTAGTGTGTTGGTTTATTAGACATGAGGCCAGACTTCACACATCAAGTCAGACATAAAAACGAAGATATGAAAATATTTCTTTGGTAACTTCCCCTCAGCAGATTTGTGGCAAAAACTGTGAGTGTTAAATAAAATTGCCATGAAAAGTTGATCAAAAATCTGTCGTTCAGAGTCGACTATAAAATGTAGGTCCCGCCACTCATGTATACAATTAATGCACACAACATCAGTGGTGTGAGAAACTAGGTCGTAATCCTGACTTCAAATGCAAAGCCTTCATGCTAATGCCGGAACACATTAGTCAGGTTTGTCAGTCAGTTCGCTTCTTTAGCATTGCTTCTTGTGGTATGGTCGCACAACGAATTGCTGTCTGTGCACAAAACAGCAAAAAGCTGCTCTGTATTAACATTACCTAGTTCATGGCTAAGTTCTCTAGATGCCCATACTTATTTAAGTTCAAAATTACAAACTAATCTTATAATAACTTTTATTTTTACTTCCTTAGTTGTTCGTTAAAACTCTTTAATCACGCTTAAAATCTAGCTTCTCAGTTTATTTTTACTTTTATGTGGGAAATCTAAAACGGTAGTAGAGAAATACCCTCATTGGCATAATCCAAATGCTCGAGTTATTGTTATATTATAGAGACTCCATGTAATTGCTTTTCACTCTTTAATGAAAAGAATTAAGAAGGCTGACCTGCATTTGCATTTCATCCCAGCATTGGTATAAATTCTTTAATCGATGCCTGCATTGTGAGAATTTAAAGATTCTGTGTACTCGTCCATTTGGGATCGTCTATTGCTTATCAATTCTACATGTATGTATGTATCCTTGCTTGTTTTACTAAAGGTTAGGTTAGGTCGGAGTGGTGGTAGCACTGATATCAAAAAGCTTACTTGAGCACTCATAGCGGCCCTTATTTTACTTCAACTTTGTTACAAAATGGTTGACTAATGCGGCCATTTTGTATCATTGAGAAATCTGCATATTCGTAAATAGCTTTGATGATTCAAATTCTTGTTTTGGGGTATACCTTCCCTTTTCTAATACAGCCATTATACTATCCGCATACAGAACAATTTAATTTAATAGAAAATATTTCTAATATTTTCATTGTATAGTATTTAGTATATACATATGTATGTAGAACAGATACTAAAAGCATTGTTGGCATTGTATGCATAGTTGCTCTAATTTGATTTCATTTTTAAGCTTGTACATATGTCATGCGTAACTTCAATTAAACACATTCGGGTTCTCGAACTTTCGTTCCATACACAAAAGTGTGTGTAATGTTGTTAAAATGCTCTGAAATATTTCATGATTATTCTCGAATAAAGAGCATTTCATTTTATGAACTTAAAGCGTCTCTGTGAATAATACACCATGTACGAGTATTTACGTTGGAGTAATCAAAACAAAATAAAACCCTTAAACTATGCATGTACGAAACAGGTAAGACAAGACAAAACAAGACAGGTATTGTTGACTTTAGCTCAGGCCAAACGAACAAATTTTTTTTTATTTTTTGGGGAAAAACGTCTTTCCATTCAATTTCTGCTTTTATTATGAGCAGGTTTTTTTCGTTTTTTTTTGAAGCTTTTTTTGTAATTGTTCTCCACCAACCAACCACAACAACAACAACAACTATTGCAAAGACTTTTATGTTGATTTATTTAATTTAGTTTTGGACTTTGTCCGACAGCCATGAACTGTTTATTTAAACGCTCATCAAAGAGATGAGCTGCTGTATGTGGAATGAAATACAAAAAACAGAAACAGAAAATATTCTTTAAAGTTTCACCACACTTCTCTTTAAGCCATCAAATGATGGCTAATAGTTATTGACGCAAAAATTAATGTTTTGTTAGCATGATTAAACAGATTTATTTTGGACTTTACCCGAAACGATGACAACAAATTAATTTCATTTCTCTATTTATAACACTCTCACCCGTCGTCCACTCCTCTTTTAAGCGGCAAAAAAACAACACAGCTTAAGAGGGTCAAAGCATGGCATAGGTAACATTAAATGTGCTGAATCACCAAAAAAAAAGAGGGAAAAAGTGTGTTTTTAAAACACTGACTTGAATATTGAAAATGAAAGAAGAAATCTTAATTATTCCAGAAGCTTGTCTTACGTTCCCCTCAAAAGCTGTAACGAAAACCTTTTATTTTGTTTACATCTTAAAACATGTTCCTTAAATGTTGTAACAGATGTTCATAGTAATACTACCCATAATCAATTGTCTGTTAAATATTTTTGTATTTGTTTTTTTATTCTTCTTCTTGTCATTTTGGTATAAAAAAAAGATTTAAGCTTTAAAGTGGTTTTCAAAAATAAAAATAAAAATATTCGAGTTTTTTTTTGAATTTGATTTTGATTTGATTTTGTTTTTGTTGGTGTTTACTTTTGTGATGCGTAAACGAGGAAATAGGAAGTGTCTACACAAACTGAGACTGAGAGAATCTATATGTTTAAGTAGAATCAATAGATAGGAAAATATTAACAAAACAACACTAACAATAACAACAATAATACATAAAAACTTAACGTTTCAATACAAAAAAATAAAAAAAAAATTTTTTTATAGGCAGTAAATTTCTTACAACACTGGGCGAACTTATGAGGTCCACTCTTGTTTTGTTTTTGCGTAAATAGAAGATCAATACATTCAGAATGTTAAGTGGTGTGGACCTTATGCCATCTTCTGACATTATTGTGGACGGTAGATAGCATTGACAAAAGAATGTCGAGCAAAGAATGAGGAAAAGTTTGAATACTTTATACCAGAGTTAGGTTAGAGGACGTGTACTTGTCAATTAAGACAAGTACAGTACCCGGAGGTCGAATTGACCCATTGTACTTATACCAGAGTTGCAGCCCCTCAAACAAGAGTTGTGGACTTCCGCCTAAGAAGAAGAAGAAGAAGACCAATTATGAAGTATGATTGGGTATGATAAGGTACAGCCCATTGTTTCTTTAAGTATTAACGGAGTTGTCTGTCTTTGAGCTGCTCTTTACACCAAGCCCTGTCTGATTCCATTTGACTCATGAGTGTCAAGCGTTGTGCAGCATGTATTGCCATACGTCTGGTTAAATTAAAAACAGCACAGGGGCGGTCATTCGGAACGTCATTTCTCTGCATAAGAGGATCGGATTCAAGATAAAATCAATGACTATATGGTCAGCGTAGTCTAGTAGGTAGTGTGTTCGCTTATTAGACGTAAAGCCTAAGTTCGAGATACAAGCCAGACATCAAAACGAAATATTAAAAAAAAAATATTTCTTCGGCGATTTCTGGCAAAAACTCAGAGAGTAAATAAACCTGCCATGAAGTATAAAATTAAGGCACACAACATCAGTGGTGTGAGAAGCTAGGACGTAATCTTGACTGAAGGGTTATAATGTCCAATTAGGTATGTATGTACATATGTATATGGTTCCCAAAACTATGTTTACCTCTTGTGCAACCATTTCTATAGATGAATCAAAACTGGTTTAGGACACTGCTGCTGCTGAAATCTGATGTGTGGATCTGGAACTGGACCTTCATAGCAGAATGAATGACACTATAGGTGTTTTTTTAGTCTAAAAGATTTCCATTTTTTGAAAACTCTTGACGTCGTGGCTGACTTCGCTTCTTTTTGTATGAGTTCTGACATGATTTTCGTTGAAAGTCAAACAACCGGAACGGGATTGGTCTCGAATAAGTGGCGAATGGTTCGAGACTGTAAGGACCTATTGGACTGGATCGGTATAGTGGTATTCTTAGATATGAGAAGGCAGGATTGAATTCAAACACTATTGCTAGTATGGTTGTTGGTCCTAAAACTCCAATTTACAAACCCACCCTTATGACTAACAGGATGCCAAGTAACTAAGAGCCTTTGGTCATGTATTAATGGTAATAGAACTAGCTCGCTGCTAGGACTCAATAAGCCCAACTGGGAACATTACGGTTCATTACGGCCGAATGTGAAGTTAGGTCACTGAAGGGGAACTGGGCCAGATTTCAAAAGGAGTTCTATGGCGAGATAAGGAAAAGCTCAAGGAGTAAGGCTTCTGTGACTGTACAGCTCTTAAGGGTTTAATCTCTCTGTCGAGTAACAATATCCAAGCTCAGGTGATATCTAAAATGGGATTATGCTGACAGTGGGTTAATGTAATCATTTTTAAAAGTTGTCATAATGCAACTTATCGGCTGATAATAAAATTTTTCCATAAAATATATTTTAAATTGAATATCCATCCGGTCAATATTTGAAAATAAAATTAGAAAAAACAGAAACTTTCTTATCAGCATTGGAATATTTTTATTATTATGGTGATAAATATAACCAAAAATACCGATTGAACTTTGACCAAAACATTCTATTTTGATGAGACAGCAAATCACTGCTAAACAATTATGTTCTATTTATTTTGAAGATACACAAACGGAAGGCAGACGGAAAAAATTTACTCAACATTTACAGCTTCAGAGTCATGTAAAAGGTATACTGGGGCAAAATCATTTAAAGATAGGTTGACCATGATTACAAGATAAATAATGCTACTTGCCTAAGTACTCTAGCTATAACCATCAAGACTCAAGAAGCCATCGTCGAAGAATATCGGAGGTGTATGATAGGTAGGTAGGTAGAGGTGGCTGCCCATCCGAGAATCATTCTCGGATGGACACACTTAGGCCACATTGGGCCCATTGTGCTACCACAGTTATCCGTTATCCCCTAATCGCGAAACCACTCGGAGCTCCTGATGAAGCGATTCAGGCTGCCAATGTCAATCCTTGACAGTTCCTCCAGATCATCCATGTAGTAAGTACCCAAGTACTTCCTTCTCCTTTGGCAAAGAGCCGGGCATGTATCCAGCAGGTGAGGGACAGTCTCCTCTTCCTCCTCATCCCTGCAGCTTCTGCAGAAGTCGTTAGCAAGGTGTCCAAGACCAATGCGCCTCGCATGCGTACCCATAATGCAATGCCCCGTAATGACACCCCGACAACTGCACTGAGCGCGCCTCTTTGGAGTTTAAGTAGACTCATTGTGCGCCCCTCATCCAGCCTTGGCAAGATTTTACGAGCCGTTCTACCCGTGTCCGAGGCCGCCCACCTGTCGTTGACGGAATCGACGATCGCATTATCAATTATGAGCTTGCAGGTCCTCATAGGTATGCCCAGATTCGAGAACTCATCGGAGAGTTCGATGGTCGTGCCCCGCCTGGCAAGTTCATCAGCTCTGCAGTTACCCGAAATCCCACTGTGCCCCGGTACCCATACGGTATGGATGTCATATCGTTCCGCTATCTCGTCGAGATATCAGCGACAGCCGTACACCGTCTTGAAGTTCATCACGTTAGAACTTAGAGCTTTGATAGCCGCCTGGCTATCAGAAAGTATGGTGACGTTCCGCTCGGAGACCCTTGCATCCCCAATAATACTCGCCGCAGCCTGTATTGCCACCACCTCCGCCTAAAAGACACTACAGTGGTCTGGCAGTCTTATAGACTGAGCTATTCCAACCGATTCCGAAAAAATTCCACTGCCAACAGCTCCGTTCAGCTTAGAACCGTCGGTGTAGATTTGTATGGAGTCCCTTAACAGGTGGTTCAAACCCCCTTCCAGGCCCCATTGTCCGGAACCGATGTCCTGAATCTCCTCGTGAAGTCGTACCGCGGTGTCATGTAGACACATCTCCCGACAGCTCCAACTTCCCTCAGGATCCTTGCGTATCCGATATCCGAGTCCTGCCACTGTCCAGTCGCCCAGAGACGTTTACTCCTTTTAGCAGCCACTCCCCTACAGAGTGTATGATAGTCCAAGCAAAAGAACAGTGTGAGCTTATATGAGAAGGCGCAAAAATTATTAGCAGCAAACCTTATGAAATGGAGATGCCTTATGAAAGCCATACGCTCCCACGAGGGATAAAGAAAAAATATATGAACATACATACATATGAATATACTTATGTATGTAGACATTTATAAAGCAAGCGTGTAATATAAGGTTTCCTTATAAAAACTAAAATCAAAAGTAGTGAGGGTGACAATCAATTGCGTTTTAAGCAAATAAAAATCAAATTAATTAAGTCATGTTATGTTATGAGTTATAAAAACTAAAAATAAATTGCTTCTATTTGGAATTTATTAAAGATAATTTAATTTGTTCTGTGCCCCACCATATTATCCAATACAATTGTGTCATACAGCAAAAAAAAAAGAAAAAACTTTGTTTGATTAATTCTAATTAAGAGTGCAGCCGACAAATTCACAACGTATGTAAATCTAAAATGTACTGCGTTCTACAGAAAATTATTTAAACTTTTAGAAAACAATATACATACATACATATAAATTTGTATGAAAGGAAAAGGAAACATATTTTCTACCTGTTTTCCTTTAAAGCGTGCCTCCCGTACTTAATTGTGAAAAAAAAGATCATCGCAACAAGTCTTGAAAGTTGTTTTGATACTTGGAATTAATTTTTATTTTAAACAAAATCTTCTGAAAGCTAAGGTCAATGCTACTATTTTGAAATTCGCATCATTAATAAAGGTTACCGTTATAAATTTAAATATTCTTCTTTTTTTTCAATTCTGTTTTGTTTGATCATGATCGGTTGCTTAATTCAATCAATAGCACAGTCTTCAGTTTTTTTTTTTGGAGATTTTCTTTTAAACTTCATTTAAAAATTAATTTTTTTATAAAAACATAGCAAAAGACAAAAAAAAAATGGCGGAAGTTTATTTTGATGATTTGTTACTCAGATTTGAATATTTCTTTAAAAAGAAACATATTAAAAAGACCTTCGAAAATAAGGAAATATTAAATGCAATATCTCTGCACAATACCTGTTAAGCACTCATATTTTAATACTAGAAATACAGAACCCTATGCACTCCTAATGAAGTTCTATTCCTCATTACTAAGTAAACCCAGTACAACAAATGAAACAAATGATCGTTGTTGCCAGGAAATGACAGCTGTTAGGTATAGCATTATAGCATGTGCTATAGTATACCAATCCCCTGCTTAGATTTAATAATCAGATGAACAGGGGCAGATACGAAAAATATTTTACAAGAAATAGGAATAAAAAAAGGAGGCCACAATACCCCTTCAAATAATTCATCCAAGTAACTGCCTGACCTTTGACTCGCCATACAAAGTAACAACAGCAACGTATACCATGGAAATTGCAGACCCAATATGTTTTATTAAAGATCGCCAGAAGACAAGTCTTTTATCCCTGAACATGCTACACTAAAGTATTCTAGGACATATAGAAGTCGCCGTAGTCTAGTAGGTAGTGTGTTCGCTTATTAGACGTAAAGTCCGGGTTCGAGCCCCAGGCCAGACATCAAAACGAAATATGAAAAAAAAATATTTCTTCGGCGACTTCCTCTCAGCAGATTTCTGGCAAAAACTTTAGGTGTCGCAACTTAAGTATAAAATTAAGGCACACAACAAGAGTGGTGTGAGAAGCTAGGCCGTAATCCTGACTGAAGGGTTGTAATGGCCAATTATGCATGTATGTATGTATATAGAAGAAAATACAGGAGCGAGGCTTTACTACAGACTTGTGTTCCTTAAGGATCGTAAATGGAATAAAAAGATGTGTATCCAGCGACTTTCAGTATTCGATACTTAACCCGAATTACAGAGCTCGGAAAATTGAGAGCGAAAAGAGAGAGAAAATTGAGTCTAATGTGTAGCTCCTTCTTGTGTTGGGGTCTTTTGTAAGAATCTTATGGTGTTTTCTTTTCTACAAAGAAAATGTCACCCTCTTACAAGGTGCATTAAAAAAATTGCTAACCAACCCTGTTATAATGTAATTTTTATTTGAGATGAACATAACACAAATATGAAAAAAGGGTATGCCCCGTGCCTTTAAAAATATGTTGTATTTTTTGATTTGTTTTCAATAAAATATGTAAACATGAAAAAGGTGTTGGCAGATCGCTAATTTTTTTAGGGCTTGTTTTTATAACCAAATAACATTTTTTTAACACAGTTCTAACACTGAATGCAACTTTTTATATTACTGACCATGTAGCTTTAATAATGTAATGTTCCCTTAAGGTTAGCCCACAAAACAATGAAAAAATTAACTTCAAAATTGGATAACGATACTAGGCGACATTTTTTAAATTTCATCTGGTAGCCCTATAAATAAACAAAAATAATTTGCTTTACAGGGCATTATCAGCACTCTCGATTTATACAGGGCGTAAAATGCAATGCCCTCCACCATTTTCAAGTGCGAATTATTTAGAATAAAACATACCACCCTTTTAGAGGGAGAAGCATTTTTAAGAAACAAACACAAAATTGCATTTTTTAAAATAAAGTGCACATTTTTTGGTAGAAAAGAAAACACCATTAGACTGATAAAGTTGATGACAACTGCCGTGTTTTCGAGGCGAAGATATTTGCTGCTTTTAAAGGTATTAAGTCCGTGGCTGACTTCTTTACTTCTTCTAATTCAGATTCTTTCGTGATTTTCGCTAACAGTCAAGAGATCGTTAGAACTCCACAGGAGTCTTTCGACTGGATTGAATCAGTCCCAGATGGATTCCGACGCTTAATGTTATTTCTAGGAACAAGATGGCTGACTTGGCAGAATGTGTTCTCACTCGATTGCTGATATGCTTGTTGATCCTAATCCTACAAATTGTTACCCCAATGAAACACATCGGGGATTGAAAAAGAGTTTCTGGGAGGGTCGGAGAAGGGGTGACACGCAGCTAGAAGCATTTGGCTATCTATAGGTAGTGGCAGAACTGCTGGGACTCAATAAACCCAACACGTAAGACTCAAAACTGAGTTTCTTACGGGGATCTGGGACAGATATCAACAGGGTTTGTGGAGATAAAGAGATTATGAACATCTTTTCCGTGACTGTACGGCTCTTAGTAGAGGTAGGTTGAATACCCTAAAAGAGAGATTCTTTCAGAGTTTAAACTCTCTATCGGTAGTTGATATTTAGACTATCCTGCTGTTTATAATGGGACTACGTTGGCAGATGTGTGCTCGCATTCATCGTTGCGTAGCTAATCCCTTTGTTTAGTTTTCAGTATTTTCGACCATTCCTTTCCCTTTCTAGAACGAATCACCATGGGCCTTCATGACCTCCAGGTGATTTTGCATTTACCACTATTGCTATAGAGGATCTAAAACATGGCCCAATGTACCTAAAGACGTTCCTATAAGACCAATGATTACAGTGGACTGAAAAGTTGTATGAAGACAACTTAATATTATTCGAGTAATTGAATGTTTTCCATATAAATTTTAGATCGATTAAAAACGTTTAATGGCTTCATTATGGTTGGCCACCATACTTGAATTGCTAGTTTCCATATTAAACTTGCCACATTCCATATTAAACTACAATGAATTACTAACGCAATTAAAGTTCAGGTGTTGTCTTCTTTTTCTTTAATAAATATAAACAAATTTTTAATTTTTTTTTTTAAATATTTTTGTTGTTTTATTTTACATATTTGGAAAAAAATTGTACATAGATAATGTAGTGTTTTATTTTATATGACTTTTATAAACCATAAGATTTGTTTTTGTTTCTTTTTCACTTTTTTTGTTTTATACAAACATATCATGTATATATTTACATACTCATGTTAACTTAAACTAAATTAAAAATAAAAACAATTTTAAAACCAATTAAAAAAAGAATGGAAATTGTTTAGAAACTGATTCTATTTTACATATTATATGTACATATATATTTTTTAATTATGTATTTCAGAAATTTATGACAGATTCTGTAGCATAAAAAAGAATGAAGGAAAAACAATATGTATTAACAATATAAAGTGTAACAGGCTTTTGATAGCCATTATCACATGTATTTGTCATTTCAAAATATATAAAGAAAAATAGAAATACAAAGTAAAAAAACTAGTCTTTTAAACTTCTGTTAAGGACAGTGTATAAGTCAATTACAAACTAAATTTTGTGTGTGTTTGTGTGGCTATGTGTGTGCAAAGTGCTAAAACTCAAAACAAATTATACGCAACAATAGTTTTACTAGTTAAGTTTACATACATACATATATTTATGTGTGTGTTATTTTTTTTCTTTTTTCTAATATTAATATAAGGGAATGCTTAAGAAACGTCAACTAACTTTAAAATATTTATTTAATTACGTGTATACACAGACAACACAACACATGACAATGATTATTTATTCGACTAACTATCTGTACGTCTCGATACATGTGTCTGTCTGTCTTAGGTATGGAAAAAACGAGAAGAAAAAAAAGTTGCAGATAAACAAACTTTATTTTCCTAAAAAGTTTTGCACAAATCTTGCAAATGCTAGCCCTCTCTCAACGATGGTCAAGTCAATGTTTTGTAAAAATAAAGCTTTTACTGAGACAAAGTTTTTGTATTTGTATTCGTTAGTTTTTTTTTCAAGTTAAGTTTAGTTAGTGCTTTTGAACTATTTTCGATATTTAACCTTGTAAGTCATCATATTTGTTGTTTGTTTGTTTGTTTTTGTATCTACAACCTTTTCATAAAATATTTTTCTCTTTTTTTCTTTTTCCAAAAATTTATTGTATTTATTACGTTTAGTTTAGTTGTGGTAAATTCCAATTATTTTTAGAAATTCCAATTAAAATTCTGTCACGTTAATTTGTTTCAAGTTAGTTGTATGTATATTGTATACGTGTGTTACATTTGTTCTGCATAAAACTGTTTTACGACACAAAATAATTAATTTATTAGCACTTTTTCGGTTTTGTTTTTCTCCAAATTTTGTTTCAACATCAAACTACTTTAGCTAGCTATGTGTAGTAGTAATATGTATTTGTAATAATAATAATAATAATTTTAATTATTATTTATAACTGTCTTAAAATTCTAAAAGAATATCCAAATTTATAATTTGCATACTGTAACTGTGCATACATATATGGTATGGTATGGTATGGTATTACCAATATGCTGCTTGATTTGATTATTGTATTATAAGAGACAAAGTAATCGGCTAAAATAAAATAATACAATATAGTAGACTAAAACCTATAACCCTCTGGCGTAATGGTGTAAAACCCCCATGACCCCCGCAATTTGTAGTTAAATAGTTGAGTTCATTAACCTTAAATAGTGTGTGTTTTGGGAATTTAGTCCTATACGGAGCCACCAATATCGTTTTGATATCGCGCAGTCAGATAGTTGGCTGCCTCTGTCATTTGTTCGAGACACTGATACAAGCCATTCAAGTGTCTGCGGCAGCGTTGTGCAAGTTCGGTGGCTTTATCAACATTGTTTGGTTTCTTCTTTTGTATGCGACCATCCTCACTGCTGCTTGTCGAGTCTGTGCCGCTGCCCATTTTATTGCTTTCAGACTCAACACCAGAATCGTTTTCTTGCGAAATGTCACTTTCGGAGTCGCTCATCTGACTTACCGAAGCTATGGAAGCCATAGAGGCTGTCGATGGACGTCTAACATGTCCTTTAACTGTAACGCTGTTCACTGAAGCCGATGAGACATTTGGTGTAATGCTTTGTTCAGTCTTGATCTCTTGAATTTCTTGAATTGAGATTTTCTGTTCATCATAATAATCTTCAGAATCGTCTTTGCCCGTCCAAAGAAGATCTTTTTTTAAATCGTTCAGCATGTTGTATAAATTGAAAAGTTCTGAAGAGTTTAAAAATTCATGTACATTTTTCGATTTGTTTGTTTGACGTTTGCCATGGGCATTGGGATAAAATGTATGCTGATTGGAGGTAACATCTTTGCCAGGAGTTGGTATAATATCAGTACTATCACCCACCTATTGGATAAATAAATAAAAAGTGGCCAAACTTAGCAAAGAAAAAACTAGCTAGAGCTATGGTGTAAGGCGTCATTTTAAATGCAGAACAAATTTAATAAGGAGTCTTAATGATTTCTTTTTTAATTTTTAAAATTTTTAGGTTAGGTTAGGAGGACAAGTGTTCGAAATTACTTTCTTATTTGAAATGTTTTGCATTTAAGTAACGTTTTAAATTGAATTTATTTAGAATGGTTATGATATTTACCTGTCTATCCATGAGCCTGCATGGAACTAATATGGTTTCATCCATAACATTAACTGTTTTAACAAATTTCTCCATGACATTGACAATGCTATCTTTCGAAAATTGTAATTCATCGTGGCGGGCAATGCGACGCAAACAGTTTCTAAAATAAAAAAAAAAACGTTTTACATTAATAATTAAAATATTCGGAAACAAAAGATGATAATTTAAAAAAAACGAAATCTTTTAAAATTAATGACATGAAATCAATAAACTGTCAAAGATGATGATGATACGATGTTAAAGAAGAAGTCGTCTTGGAGTCTAGTCTAGTGGACTGTTATTAGATGATGAAAACTTCCGCGTTGTTGTGTTTTTAAAGCAAAATTATAAATAAATGATAAAAGGAGAACAAGAACAAAACCTTGAAGAAGAATATTGTCTTCGCTAACATCAATAAACTTTGGTTCTTTATTAAAATTATTTGGAATATGAAAACAAAAACAAAAATATTTAAAAATATATTTTAGCATATTAACAGGTTTATTTCAAGCGCTATTCTCTTGCATACATACTTTTATTGGACGGACATTAGTTAAAAATTTATTTAAAATAATTAAAAGAATTTAAATAAAGTTTTTTGTTTTTCTTTTTTGCAAAAATGTCAAACAGTTAAACAAAATTTTAAACGCTTATAGTTGGCATGAATTGGCAAAATGACTTGAATTTAAATTATGATTATCGATGATTTTTTGCTATTTTTGAGTTTTCAATTTAAAATTTTAAATAATAACCTGTGCTCGTATTATATTTTGTTTAAAAACAAAAAAAGTTTCTAGTTTCAATGGGTTTTTTTCTCTACACAAATATAGAAAAAACTAATAAAAAAAAACAATACAAAGAAACTTAATTATTAATTCCTGCTATGTAGCGGACAGTTAAGTTCAGTTGGTATGGCATGAGCATTTAAGCAAACATAATGCCTGCCTTGAGTTTCACTCATGAAAAAGGGGGCTTGTTGGTTTGGTTGATGAACAAAAAACTGTTTTTAAATATTATATCGAGAGACAACAAGCATTCCAGTTGTTTTTGCATTATTTATGTTCATAATATTACATGTTTAAGGGCCAAGTTCAAAACCAGACATCAAAAACTAACTCTGTTTTTTGTTTTTGTAATATTTATGGCTTGTAATAAATGTGGAAACAGTACTAGGGTACTGGTTTACAAATATATGTATATGAAATGTAGGTAGGTATTGGCAAGAAATTTCAATATTGGCTGGCCACCAAAGTAAATGCGTTAACCTTGAATGAAGTAAGGAACTGATGTAATTGTGATGAAATTTTTCAAAATTGATTGTAAATAAAAATCATATTTGTTTTCAACATACATATACAAACAGACAAACAATTCATCTGTATACATAAGTATATTGTATTTAAAAGTAATAATAACAATTGCGTATAATTTTTGTTTATACTAATTATAGTTTTTTTTTTTTTAATTAAACTTTCGTTTATTTTTTGCGCTTTATTTCAGAATTCTTTCGTGGCTAGTGTCTGGCTAAAAGCCAAAATTGTATTTAATGGCCAGTTTAATGGCATGATTGTCACCTGATTGCATTGGCTTACTATAATTCGATTTCAAATTAATTCTTTTTTGATTTATTTCAAGTATTTTATAAGCCTACTCACCTTACAATACTAAGAATAGTTCAAGATTAGATAAAAATCATAATAATAGAAAATGTTTTACAATTGGATTTTCTAAGCCATATGAATATAATAAATTAGAACTTTATAACCTTTAGTTTAATTGCTATAAAATAATAATATTTGTTCAATGCTGATTGACCTAATCAATATACTACAGACAAAGACAAAGACAATTTACAATCGTATAAAGTCGTATAAAAATATAACACTTGTCGCACGCCAACTTCTATCATTGACCAAATGAATTAAAACATATTAAGTTAGCTAGCCTATATATACAGACATACATACATATGTATACAGTTTGGCTGCCAGTCATTTACACTAATCGTTGACATTCAATTTTTGTTTTATTTTTATGTCAACTTTAAATATACATATGTATGTTTGTATTTATATCTGTGGTATATATGTATGTTCATTTATTACTATTTTGCGTATCACATACAGGCACGCACGCTTTTACAACGTGCACATTTAGTAAAGTACTTAAAACTTTAGACTGTGACCATGATAACAAAAAGAAGATTTATTATGTGTATGTACTTAGAATACTTTACATTTACAAATGCTTACAGACGTAGTAAGGTCATCAAAAGAACCAAATTCATTTCATTTTATTGTTACTGTTTCTTAATTAAGTACAATAAAATACGTAAATAGTATGTCTAGTCTTATAAATTATTTGATTTTATTGTATTGGCAAACAGTTTATAATTAATTTTTTTTAATTATTTAAATATTGAATTAATCTTTACAGAAAATCATACTTTATCACACGTAAATACCTAGTAATTAAGGCAATACAAGTACGTAGTGTATATAATTATTCTATGTCGTAGAAAATTACATCATCTCTATTGAAAAAAATAAATTATTCTCGAATTATTATTGTCTTCTCTCAGTTTACTATTTACTGGGTAATTTAATAGAATTCCTAATACATAAATAAATAAATAAAAAACTGTACTAAACTAAAAAAACGAAATTTCTTAAAGAATTTATTGTGCTCTAATATCTAAGTATCTCTCTGTTGTCTATGTCTGGATGTGGCACCACTTGCGATTATTCGCTTCATAATATCACTTAAGCAAATTAACATGATTAAATTAATTCTTTTGTAAAATCATTTATCATCACTGCTGAAGTTATCATGAATTGCATAATCATCCCAGCCAACCAAACCAAGTGTACATATAACAATTTTTAAGTAAAAGAAAATTTGCTTGTGTATTTGTAAAACTTTCTATACTGATTTCTATTTTGGCATTATAATAAATAAAATATTCCATTCCATACTACCTACAGATACTACTTTTGTTCATGTATATATGTATACTTAAATATACAAGAGTGAATGGAAGCAAAATAATAATAATAAAAAAATCACCATTTGAGAGACATTCCATATGAGCTGATAAAACACGCCACACTTCTTAGACCAATGGCAAGACAAGTTGGAATATTAACAGCAGACATAAAGACGTCGCCTCATCTTCGTTTAAAATTTAAATTAAGTCAAGATTTTGATAAAGGAACACATCATTTAACATCTAATTTAAATTTCCTCAACATGCATAAGATTACATCATCTAACATAAGAGCCAGTCAATGACTCCGTAAATCAATATAAATATAAATTGCTATTAAAAGAAAGGCTCCTATATTTAAAAAAAGAAATGAAAGTTCAGTGTAAAACAATTTAATAAAATAAATATAAATATTTATAAATACGCTACAGCCTTGGCCTTCACCATAATATTTTCTCCTTCTCATTTCTATTTTTTGCAATTTCTATCCATTCATTTCTAAACATATGTATGTATTATATACTAAACGATCTGCTGACCATCCATTTTAATCTCTACAAATTCTATATCTGCTGATAGTAATGACTCAGTTGAATTACTAGTCACCATAAAAAACCCCAAAACATAAACACTTTAGTACTATTGTATAGAAAATAAATGAAGACTTTTAATTGTTTTGTTAATTTATTTGTCGAATAAAATTTGCAAACGATTTTTTTACAAAAAGATCTCTTCTTATCAGCAAATTTCGGCAAAGTTGAGAAAGAAAGTTTGTCTTTATCTGTTTCAAAGTATTTTTTGTTTTTTTAGCACTGATCATACTACATAGAAAGTAGTAATCAATTCTATTTGTATGAAAAGAGTTTAATTCCTACTATATTTAGGTTAATTGTCTATTTAAATTTAAAAGGCAAAATTTTCCATAATAGCACTCAATTCCAAGTGCTACATACTATACTATTACCATACATTTGTATGTAAATACATAGTAATGTTCGAGAAAATAGAAGCTCCCCCTTGGTGTGAAAAAATAAAAGGTATTGAGACTTAAGCTAATCAGCTTAGACACCGGAATTATACCCTAGTGAGAATGGATAAGGAAAAGGTAAATTCAACTTTGGGACCTCAATGCCGTCTTTACTAGGTGGTCAACTCGATCAATTATATTTCTGTTGTACTGGTTTTACTTTCGAAAATATGATACGCTATCCATATCAACGGTATCTTTTCACAATACAGAGAAAAGAAAGAAAGAAATTGACACTCACTCCACGATAACCGAAGTCCAAGGATTAGGAACCTTCTTCATTTCTCCACAAATGCTGCTTACATCAATCAAAAAGTGAGGACAAGGAATTTAATCTTAAAAGCCCTTCCGGAAACATCATGGAATCAAGCGCCGCTGTGAGCTATTGACTAAACAGTACTTGGTCTTGGTACATTCGTCTTCTGAGTTCTTAATGAACACTCCAGACACATTAAAGCATTTACAACAACAACAACAACATGTCATGCAACAGTCTTTTTTTGGAATGGAAATTTCGACTGCTTGACTAAAAAATAATTTCGAGTCCGTGATCCTTGAAGGCAATAATATTTTACTCAATATTTTAAACAAAACAACAACAATGCCAAAGTACTTAAATGGGATCTAAGGAACGCATATCGACTTCCATCAACTTGATTGTTCAACGTCCTGTTTTCTAGTTATTACAACAGCTTTTTTATTTTCCTCTACTAATCCTAGGTTCTTTGATTCTATCCAGCGATTAGTCAGCGGTCCATCCTGCTATGTATTGCCTTATCCAACAATGATCCACAATAGTAATCCTGCGGCAGTACTTCGTTGTCCGATAACTAATGATATAATGTCCTGTTCCGGTGATAGTTCCTGTCATAGTTATTCAAAAAATTTGTTGGAGATTGAAAACAATTTTCGTTTGAAAGTGGTGTATTAGGTGGAGGTGGATCTATTTTATTGAACACTACTGTTTACTAATACTTCAGTACTTTCTACCACTGCAATTAATACGATATATTTATTTATTTATTTCTTTTTTTCTTTGTGTACACATAAATAGGTAATCAATATTATAAAAATTCTATTTTTAATATTGAAATTCAATTGATTTTAACGAAAGCAGTTACCGGCAGCTTTCGTTAGCAACAATAAATGTTGCCAGATTTTTCTTTGGTTGTTTTTGTTTTTGGTATGAGGACTACTGCTGAATACTGCTGAATTGAAAGCAAATAGAAGTTTTTGAAAGCAAAAACTTGCAAAATTGGCAGCTGTTATCAATGGTACATGCGCGTAAAACACAATGAATACCACATCAAAATCGGCTGATTTTAAGGTGGCGCATTGAACACAAAAGCATAACAAACGGTGAATTGTATTTGTATGTTGAAAATAAACAACAAAAATACAAACAGAAAAACAGACGATTTAAAGTGAGGCATCATGAGAGGTTGATGATGATGATGGTGGTGGTTGCATTTATAAAAAACAAAAACAACGATTTAAATTGTGCAGTAGTGGTTGTGGCAGTAGGTGACCCCATTTTGACCAAAACATTAAAACAAATGTATGATGATGATAATAGCGTCACTCTATTAATTTCCTTGTAAATTTACGTATTCTAGCAATTACAAACAGCATTATTAATATTATATGACTAAGTGTCAATTCCACCTTAATTGTAGTTTTTGTTTTTTTTTTATATATTACGATGACTAACAAAAATAATACTTTTCCTTATCTCTGCAATGTGAGGTGTGAGCACGGGATTTAGATATTGGCTGAGATTTACAAAAATAGTGGAAGTACCCTAAGAAAATTCCCTTCTTTATAACACGCGCTGTTTAGAAAACCCTTACCCTCCAATATCACCTACATCCATCCCTTAAGCTTTATTAAGAAGTTTTAACTATTCACCAGTCGTGGATGTACTTGTAAATGTGGTCATAAATAATTGAAATACTAATGAACATAGCCAAACAAACAAACACACGTATACATAGCACTTTTCCCCGTACCGTATCGTACGATATGAATGATATGATTATTTTTTTTCTTACTGTTGTTGTTGTTGTTTGCTGCTATTGCTGAACACAAACTTTTTAAAAAGCAAAAAAAAAGTACGTCATTATTTTTATTATAAATAATACAAGAGCGTACAAGTTTGAGGTGTTAGTGGAGAGGGGAGAGAGTATAATAAGTTTTTTTTTCTTCTTGGATTTCTCAAATGAATTGAAATAATTGAATCCCAAAAAAACTGACTGTAGCAGCAGCAGCAGCAGTGGCAGTGGCTTTAGATATAATAAGAGATGAAGGGAAGACAAATAAAATAACCTGATCAAGAGAGCCATTGGCTAAATCCAAAGTTATTATATTATGGCCAACTGTAGTGTAACTACTGAGTTTTAGTTGAAGCTTTTTGTTGAAAAAAAAAAAACGATTCTTACTATTCCAAATGCTTTATGCATATATTTAATCATAAAATTAATAATTTATTTTATTATTATTTCTGTTGTTTTTTTTTCAATATGAAATGAATGAAGAGCCATGTATGCTACATCGATTTTTTAATTTTGGGGTTTTTTTTTTGTTTCTAGACTTACCGAGTATTTTCAAGTTTTGATAAATCTGTGTATCCACTCATTGTTTTTGTTTTGCTAATAATTTTTCTGCTTTTTTTTATTTTTGCTTTGCTTGTTTTTCTTACGAAGCTTATGTACAAAATATCGTATGTTTTACCAGCTTTGCTTTGAGGTCAGTTTGAAAATTGAATTTTAACTGCTTAACGTTAAATTAACTTTTGTTGTTGTTGTTTTTATTTAGGTCTGCTTTTGCTGTATTGGGTAATAATTTTTTTAGTTTTTTTTCTTCCTTTTTTTAGTTGAGTATTAAACTCTAATTTTTTATATAAATTATCACTTTCACTTTGGTGTTCTAATATTTATTTCTCATAAAATTTTCTTTCATTAAATAATAACAATTATTTGTACATTTATTTTCTTAGTTGCGGTATTATGAAATATTTGTAAGCGCTGAAACATCCATTAACCAACAACAAACAGCCTTGAGTGAATGAATTATTATGTTTCTCATCTAACGCCTCTTCTATTAACAAAAAATTAAAGTAGACTCTGCGTGTATCTTCAAAAGTAAATTTTACTTTGACTGGTCGATGGTACAAAACTTTGTTTATATTCTGAATTTTGCAATTTTTTTTTCACCCTTTTGATTAAAATAAAACGTTTGTTTACCGAAAACGCTTAAATCGAATTTATAATATTGAAAAGTTATAAAAACGTTTAAAAAAGCCTTATTTATTGACACACACCCACGACGCCCAAACGCTGCTTTTAAAATGACATTCCCTGACAGCTGACTTTGTTTTATATACAAAAGCTTTTGAAATATACAATGCTGCCAGACGGTTGAGCTTTTTCGAAGCAGCCAGAGAGAAGAAATGTTAATCATGCAAATTAAAACAGCAGCATCACATTGAATACATTACATTAACAGTTGCTTAAACTTTAGGAATTTATTTTATTTAACAAATATTTAGATGGCAACACAATTCGTATGACATGTTAAATCTGGCCATCTAAAATTGTTAATGGCAATACTATGTAGGCCGTTAATTTTCTAAAATTTTTAAAACAAATTAATTAATCAACATTTTGTAAGTCAGTTAAGTTTTAAATGTTGGAATCAATTAACTGTATTTACAAAGAGTGTTTTTCTGTAACGGAAAACCTTCTTAACAGAGTAGAAACAGAAATCGTCCATACTTTAAAATTTATTGAACAAATACATCAGGATGGCAGCACTCAAACAAAGCGCTTGACCACAGAAAAGTTGGCCTTTAAACAAAGAAGCCGAATAACGTTAGCTCATAAAATAGCTGTATTACCCATGATTCCATAAATTAAGATTTGGATTGTAGTCTTTAGCGAAAATGAGACAAAACCTTCTCTAGGCACAATTATCTGTTGTTGTTGTTGTAGCAGTTCGGCTGTTGCTTCCAGAAGCTTCTCCCTATATATAAGATATAAAAGGTTATTGTTATTCATGCCTTCAGTTGGTTGTATGCCATGTGATTTGGTGAGGATGAGGTGGGTAAGAGATGGGGTTGATTGTAGTAGGTTATGTAGGTGTGTTGTCAACGTCATGTAGTCGGCAGTCCTAGGAAGTCCGCAGTTGTCCTTGGGTTCAGCCATAGGTCTATGGGTCGCAGAGTTGTCGGTTTTACTGGGCAGCTAAAGATATGCACCGTATCGTGTGGTGCCAGGTTGCATAAGGGGCAGGTATCCTGGGTTCCCGGGATGATTCTGGCCCTGTAGCTGTTCAGGATGTTTGACCATCCTGATCTCAGTTGTGCCAGAATGGTTCTCGTTGACCTTGGTAGCTGCCTTTCAGAATCCGATATAGGTGGTGGGTGTTGATTAATGACCCTGTTAAGGCTGAGCTCGTCCCTGGCCGTCGTAACAGCCGTTTGGTGTAAGGCGCTTTGCGCCTCTCTCACAGATAGTGGGTCCGCTATTGTGGGTATAAGGTGTGTAATGTCGGGTTTGTAAACGGTGAAGTCTTGTCTTATTCGGCGAGGAGGGGGATCGTCCATTACTAGGTGGTGGTTTGGATGGGTAGGAAGATAGCAGGCTATTAGATACTGTTTTGTTAGTAGCACATTGTGCGTCCTAACAGTCAGCATTTTGGACTCATCGTGGAGGTGATCGATACTGGACATCTTTACACATCCGGTGGCTATACGCAGGGCGTTGTTTTGTGTCGTCTGTAGTGCCCGCCATTGGGTCTCACTCAAGAAAGATGTCCAAATTGGAGCAGCATAATTGAGGAGTGACCGTCCAATAGCCTTGTAAGTCGTGATGATGGTTTCCTTGTCCATGCCCCACTTGGTGCCTGCCAGAGCCTTGAGGACTTTGTTTCTCTTCTTCACTTTTGCGTTGATGTTGGTTGCGTGTGCCGCGAAGTGAAGTAAGCTGTCGAAGGTTACCCCGAGAATCTTTGGGTACCGAACCGTGGGAATGTTATTGCCTTCCACTTCGACGTTTAACGTTCTTCTTACTTCCTTCGTCCAAGTAGTGAAGAGAGAAACCGTTGACTTGGGCGCAGATATGCGCAGTCTCCTGCTTCGGAAGAATTCCGCTACGGACGAAAGGTAATTCGTTATTCCGGTACAGATTCCCTCAATGTTCACACCCGAGGAAAATACTGTACAATCGTCCGCGTAAGAGACCAAGGAGATGTTTGAAGGTGGTTCTGGGAGTGGAGTGAGATAGATGTTAAAAAGTATAGGCGACAGAACTCCCCCCTGAGGTACACCCATCTTTATCCTCCTGTGAGGAGATTTCTGCCCTCTGAACTCAACGAAGGCCTGCCTACCTCCAAGGTAGTTGGAGGTCCAGCGTTTAAGGTCGTTGGGCAAGGTTGGGTTCATAATGTCTCCTAGGAGTATGGAGTGGTCGACCGTGTCAAAGGCCTTTGAAAGGTCAAGGGCCGCCACAACAGTACGTTGACATGGTCGTTGTTGGTTGAGTCCGTTCGCTATACTTGATGTAATTTCGGTGAGGGCCGTGGCGGTACTACGACCTTCCCTGAAGCCATGCTGGTGGTCCGCCAATGGGAAATGTCTTTTGAAGGCAGGGAGCAGAAGGGTTTCCAGGATCTTTACCACTGGTGATAGTAGGGAGATCGGGCGATATGACTCTCCTTTGGTCGCTGGTTTGTTGGGTTTTAGGATCGGAATGATCCTTGCGACCTTCCAGATGTCGGGTATCACCAGGCTGTGCATTGAAAGGTTTATTAGTCTGGAAAGGAACCTTAATGCCTTTATGCCTAGTTTCTTAAGCATAAGCATGGACAGTCCGTCGGGTCCCAAGGCTTTTGATGGTTTGGCATTGGAGATGGTGTAGGCTACCTCGGACTGTTCGAAGGATTGTTGCTGTTGGTCCCTGCACAGGTTCCTTAGTACCCTCAAAGTTGCTCTTTTGCCTTTGTTCTGCTCAGTTGGGTGTTCTACGAACTGTTTGCAGAATTCTTTGGCGCATTTTTTGCCTTCTATCTGTTTCCTGCCATCAAATTCGATAGCTGTGAGGTTAGTATTGGTTTTAGAGCCGGATAGGTTTTTTATGGTCCTCCATAGTTTCTTGGGTGCTAAGGAGCAACGTTCAAGGTGTTCTAGCCACTTAGCACGTCTGTGCTCGTTCACCAAGTGGTTTATTCTGGAGGTCATTGATTCCAGCCTTTCATCCGCAGGGTTTACCGCTCTTATGTTATCTCGCTGCTGAGCCAGGTGTGCGGCCTCTGTAGGATAGTTCGGTCTTGTGTTGTTAATCCTACCGGCAGGGATAAAACGCTTCGCAGCATTCTGAACAATTGTTCGGAATTGCCTTTCACCAATTCTGACGCACGTCGGGGAGGGTAGACGTTCGATATTATCCTCAATGAAGGTTGTGAAACCCTCCCAGTTGGCCTTATTGTAGTTGATGTAGGTATGTCGGTCAGGTTCCAGGAAGTCATTGTGTTTCTCGATATTGACCACAATGGGTATGTGGTCTGAGCTCAGGGCAGTGTGTGTCTGCCAGGTGGTATAGGCTAGGAGAGACTGACTTACTATGGTCAGGTCTGGGGAGCTTGAGCATCTTGGTGTGACCCTGGTCGGCTGTGGCTCATTTATTGTGGCGAAGTCTGATTCGTCGATTTGATCAGCTATCGCAATTCCACGTTGATCGTTGGGAAGTAGGGAATACCAGCTCTCGTGATGTGCGTTGAAATCACCAAGAATAATTTTATTGTCACCCTGGAGGAGATGAGTGATGTTCGGGTGGTATTGGGTTCCAATGCTATTTACTGGTGGAATGTAGACGTTGATGATTTCGATATCGGTGTCCTCCGACCTTATGGATATGGACATCACCTCAATGAAGTTGTCTGGGTTGGGGGGAGCTGGTGTATTCGTCACCTTATATTTGACATAGCGTTCGAGTATGAACGCTAGTCCTCCTCCATTATCCCTATCCCGGTCTTTCCTCACAATATTATAGTTGCCCGCCGATGTTGTGGGGCACTCCCTGGGCAGCTTGGTCTCCTGTATGGCGGCTATTCGGATGTTGTTGTTGTACATATAATTTGTGATGTCTGTTATTTTATTCCTAAGTCCGTTACAGTTGAACTGCAAGATACTGAAATCGAAATGTATGCTGTGGTGGATGGTAGGTTGTTGGGCTATGGGGGTTATGGATGGGGGAATGGATAATATGGGTTGTTGGGTTATGGTTGTTGTTCGTCCCCGTCGATGCGGGGGTCGTGCAGTCGTTGCGCCTGTGTCATTTCGTGAGTCACTGTGTGTCTTGGTCGTGTGTCTCGAGGGAATTCGGGGGGGATCTGCTGTGGTTCGTGGTTGTTTACAGCAGTCGGCTACAAAGTGATCATTCCACTCCGTGTGGCGTGTTAGGTTGGTGCACTTCCTCATGTGGCACCATCTACTGCAAATGTTGCATTTCACCGTTGTAACGTTCCTCCTTATGTTATCCCCACAGACAGAGCATGTCCATGTACTACTTGTACCATTGTTGGTCGGTAGGTCGTTTGAGTTATGTCCCCTTTCCATTAGGTCGGCGTCCTGTTGTCTACTACAGCAGTGGGCTCTGTAGTTTACTGTCCATTCCCTGTGTGAGGAAAGGCCAGAGCATCTCTTGAAGTGGCACCAATTGCCACAGCCATTACATCTCACTGATGTGGTATTTGTCCTGATGGTCGTATGGCATACTGAACAAATCCATATAGGACCTGGATTCTGTTCAATGCCAGCTCTTATTAGGAGGGTACAGAGCAAAAGTGCTGGCATATTTTGCTCACCTTGGGAAAAAACTTCCGGTTGATACAGCTTTCGCTGGGTTGACAATCCTTGGCCGATGTTGAGTCGGGTCGTTCCGGAACGTAGATCCGATTGTCGCGGGAACGGTAGATCTGTTATCTGTAGATTTTCTCGTGGTTTTGGGCCGCTGCGCTAAATTGAGAGAAATGTAGGTAAGTTTCAATATAACATAATCTTAAGCGGTATACCGATGTATTTCACTTCCTCACATAATTGATGTTAAAAATTAGTTTCTCTCTCCCTGCTCTGTGCGCGTCTTCTCCAATTAGTCACACCAAGCGATGATAGGGCTTCCTCAATTTGGTCATTCCATCGCAGACACAGTCTGCCTTTCGTTGTCTAATCCTCTGATGAAACTAGTCGTCTTGCCAGAACATCCGCTTTTATACGAACGACATAGAAGAGCCAACTGGACGAGGTGCTGATGTAAATACCTTAAATAACGTCCGCATCGGTGATTAGCTCATACAGCTCATTATGAGCATGCAGCAGTAACCTCTCATATTCTTTGTTTCAAGCTCGTATGTTAGCATGGTGTGGGAGAGATGGCGCGCTAATGTATCCGTAGTAGCACGCCTCCACCCAGAGATCCGTTGGTATATTGTGACACTTTATTAGAAGTGAATGAAGAAAAAGGGGAGGCTTAGACACAGACTCTAAACTGAAGAAATGAAAGGAACAAAAGTAAACAACCCACTGGGATAGAATGCCCAATAGATAAATGTTCTTCTAAGGATATCCTCCTAGCCAGCCAATCAAACAAGCTTGCAAACCTTCAGAGATATCAGTTCCTCAACATATACATATACTACCAAGCCATGTCAGCTTACGTCCCTGTACACAAGGACAGTGACATAAAATATGTATGGTATTTTGTCCTAAGCGCAACGACTCAGTTGCGGTAGTTAAGCATTTTCAACAGAAGTATTGCCTTTGGCTGTGTAGCTTTAATATTTTCTGCCGCTAACGATGCTATGGTATGGTATCTTTACATAGATTTATTAAAGGATTCCTTTTTAACAATTTCTTCAGCTAGTTTTCTTTACATCATCTTATCATAGAACTCATAAAGTTTGACCATTTAAAACTCCATTTAGCATACATGTCCTTTAAAATTAAAACACATACAATACATAGATTTTTTTTTCATTAATTTAAATATTTTTTATTAATTATTGGAATAGCAATCATTCTTCATTTTGTTTTTTTTCTTTTTGTTTGCTTGCTGATGTGTATAATTAATAATTTCTGCCTTTTTAGAATGTTTGAATTGTTTTTTTTTCTTTATATTTTTTTTAATATATAATTATAGTTGTTATTTTTGTTTAAACATTTTTTTGTTGTTGTTGTTTTGATTTGTTTTATTTTTAATATAAATATATTAAGGTTAGATAGAAAAATTTCTTAAGTTATTCAAATGAATGTAAAGAATAGTCAAAATCTTTGACAATGAAAAAATAAATCGATTAACTTTGTCAGCTTAGTTGTCCTTGCGATTATTAAAATAATACGATATTTTGATTTTATATTTGGAATACAAATTACAAAAATATTGAAAGCCTTTAAGAATAATTGGTAAGTTTAATCAAATTTAAAGAGCAATGTCGCAATGCTTTTAGTCAATATGAATGAGAAGTTAATTTTGATTATTTGCAAACTGAATTGATTAAAGAAAATCAAATTGGATTGGATTGTTTGAAACCATGTTAAAAACAGAAAATGTATTGTTTTTTATTTTTTTTTATAATTTTTTTAAAAAGGAGAAATTTTTATTTATAATTTTTTTTTTTTAATATGCCATTAGCTTAGCTTGTTGTATATGGGTGTGTATGTATATGTATATGTGTTGTAAATGTATGTGTTGTAATTTATGATGTACATATTTATTCATACTCTTTTTTAAAAATTTTGCCTAACTACAATAATAATAATAAAAAAAGAAATTAATGAATAAAGTTTGACTTGTATGTAAATAAAGAAAATATATCGTTGTCGAAAATCCAAAAGTACGTATCATCCAAAAAATCAAAATCGTGTTCTTAATTGATTATGATTCGTAAGGTTATCTAACATATCTCTACTAATTTTTAATCAATAATTCAAAATGACGTACCAACATGTAACATGTATAACGTTTTTTGCTTGTCCTGTAAAATTAGAAAAAGTGATGCTACGTACTTTTGGATTTTCGATGACGATATGTATGTAGGTACATATATTAAAAAATAAAGAAAAGTTTATTTTCATATTCGATGTTATGTATTTTCATTTATTGCATAAAATGCGCATGTAAATTATTATGAAATCATACAAGATTACAAATTATTTAAAGAGAAAGAGGGAAAGAGAGAGAAAGAGAAGAAATTAAGAAAGGAGATGGTGTGTTAAGCTGTTACAATTTAAAATTGTTTTTTGCAAATATTTAATAATTTCTTAGGTTTTTGCATTCTTATTTTTGTTTTCTTTTGCTTTTATGCTATTTTATTAGCACAAGTTAGTAAAATAACAAAAACAAATAATTTTAAAAATTTTCTATCTTATAAACGTCTTATTTTTATTTTTTTTTATGTGTTATTATTGTTTTATGTTCTTTTAAATTTGTTTTTAATATATTTTTTTTTCTTGTATGAAAGCTTCATATATTGTTTGTGGTTTTTTGTTTTTTTTTGTTATTTATTTAAACTGTTGTCACCTCTTCTTATTTTGTTTGTTTTTAATAAAAAATTATATCAAGTATTTGTTTTACATTTAGTTAATTTTTTTGTTTGTTTTTGTTTTGTTTTTGTGTTTGTAATAATGTTAACATTGCAATTACTTAAAACTTTTCTCCACAATAGATGTCGAAACTTGTTTGCATTTAGTTTTTTCACCAACATTACATATAAATGTTTTGTTGGTAATTATTTTTTAAAGTTTTTATATTGTTTTTAATTTTATTTCGTATTTGAAGCACTTTCTTATAGACTATGTTTATAATAATTTTATTTGTTCCATTTTTTTCATATTCTTTTTTGTTTTTTTATTATGAAATAGAAAGAGAGAAGTTTGAAATATAATAATATTATCCTGTGTTTTTTTTATATCGTATTTATATATTTAGAATTATTAAATTTATATTTAAAACGTTTTTCTTGTTTGTTTGTAGAGAACAAATGTTGTCGTCATATGTTGTATATCTTATAAGCTAAATTTAAAGGATTATAATTATTAAGTTTTTATTTATTTTTTTTTAATTTTATTTAAAATTTAAGAATTTTATTTTTTAATTATATTATATATAATCAAATCGACTTGTAATACAATTTTATTTTTTTATTTTATTTTTTTTTTATATTTTATAATAATTATCACTTAATATATGTATATTTTGAAGAGATAAAAAATTGCTTTGAGAGTGAGAGTAGTTTTAATTGTTGTTATTATAAATTGTTAAGAAATAAAATAAAATTAAAAATTATTTTTTATTTATTTAATTATTTATTCATATTTATTTATAATATACAACTCAATAAAGAAAAATGTTAATTCATTTATACGATTTCAATTATATAGCACATGTCTTATTGGTATTACGAAATAAGAGAGAATTACTCTTTGCAATTGAATTATTTAATGTTTTCTGCTAGCGATGGTTAACTATCACTAGACAATCGTTTTAAGCAATAGATCTTATTACTAAATTTATTTTCTTATTAATACATTTAAGTTAAAATATTTTTGCTTAAGAAAAGAAAATTTATTAAATTAGACATGAACATTTGAAATCATATTGTTACGTTAGACGATATTTAAACATTTTTTTGTTTGTTTGTTTTGATGTTGTTGTTGTTGTTGTTATTAGCAATATAATTATAAATATTTGAGTTTGTTTTGTATTTTATATCACATAGAATATTAACTACAATGAAAAGCCTCTCAAAAATTAAAAAAAAAATAACAAACAAATTCTCCAATACATGCCTACATGTACATAGTTTTAGTTTTCTCTCTGCTTCCGTTGTAGTTGGTATTCTATGCTGGTAGTTTTAAAAATATAATATAATAATAATAAAAAATAACATAAAAAATTACACACATACAAATTGATAAAGTTATTACACATTTGCTGTAAAATATGTTACTAGAAATAATGTTAACTTGATTTATATTCTTTTTTTTTTTTAAATATATTTTATCTGCATTGTTTTTAATTTTTATTTTTTCAATTTTATTTTCATTTTTGAAAGGTTATACTAGAGTTTGACTATAGAAAACCTAAATAAAATTCTTCAGTAATAATTAATTAACAATTAAAATTAAAACAATATTAGTATTTGTATAGAATTTATTAATAATTTTAAGCACATTAGAGAGAAAGACAGTTAGAGAGACAGGGAGAGAGAGAGAGAGAGAGTTTAATTTGCTAAACGGACTTTTTGTTTTCTATTAAATAATATGAAATCATAAACATAATAACATATACAAAAAACGGTTATTGGAGGGAGCATCAGGACCTTTTTGGAAATTAAAAGATGTTTTACCATATTAACAGGCATATCAGTCTTTTAGCTTGTTTTTTCCTATATTTTTTCACTATTATTTAGCATTACGTGGGTTGGAGTTCTAATGGGTTTATGCTTAAGTTATAAGAAGAAAATCTAACTAACTTTTTTTATATTTTTTGTTGTTGCTTCTTGTTTGATTATACAAAGTAACTAAAACGAAAGTTTTTATGTTGTTTTAAAATGGTGTTCAAACTACTACTTGCTGGTAAACTACATTTCAGTCTCTTTGAAATCAATTTCAAAATATTTTTAAACTTATGCTCAATACATATGTATATAAAAAAAAGGAAAAGAAAAAAGTCCGTTTAACCATATTCTATAGATTTAATAAAGTTTTTTTTTTGTTTTTGTTTTAATTTATAAATAGATTTGTTTTGAATGTTAAAACGTGTTAAAACATTCTGTTTAATGTAAATAGATAAAGACATTTAGTATAAAATATGTGTAAGAGTTTTTCTTTTCTTTTTTTGTTTTGTTTTAAATCATTTCAAAAAACAATTGATTTTTCATTAGGGTTTTCCATTTTCTTTTCTTTGTTTTATTTATTTTTTTTTTTGTTCAAAATAAATTTTAACAATAATAAATATAAAAACAGTTCATAGTTTTGATTTTCAGTAAGCATATAATAAAAAAACATTAATTTTTAGTTTTTCTTTAATTTTTTTTCACTTTCTTCAAGTTTTGGCTAAATAATGTGGTTTGTTCTTTAATAAAAGATTTCTTTAAAATAAAAAGTTACAAAATAATTTATAAAAAAATACATATTTTTTTTTGTATTTAAGTTCAGAGAGAGACACAATAAAATATTAAAAACGTGAAGGATTTGGTATTAAATGAATGGAGGATTTTGAAGTTAAAACAATCGGCTTTTAAATGCATACAATGAATGCTTTTAATGTTTTCATTAGCTGTGATCATAATCACTTTCCCCGTTGTGTTGTGGCCTTAAGTGGTTTAATTACGACAATTTTGTCTTGATGATGCCTTTAAGATTCATTTGTTGGAAGTAATACATAAATATGGAAAATATGCTTAATTAATTGTTATGTAATCCTTTTATTTATTAATTTAAGCCGAATAAAAAATATTGTATTAAATTATTCATAATAAATCTTAAAGTTGTTTTTTTTTGGTTTTTTTGTTGATCATATTTGTTTTTTTTTTAATATTAAAGTGCAGTAGTCTTAATGTTGTTGTTTTTTTTTTTTGTTTTTTTAATTATAATATTAATATTAATTAGTTTAATTTATTAAAATATATGTATGTATGTATGTATGTATATTGTAAATAATAAAAAGAAAAATTTTATTTTGAATTGAATACGCTTAGCTAAGAATTATACATTAAAAATGGCTATTGGATGATATTATTTATTATTTTGTTGGGCCACAACATTTGGTGATTTGTAGAATGTTTGAACAAACTCAGAGAGACTATAGACCGTGCCAGGACCTTTACCAGGACTCATGCAAATGAAATCACCCAAAGTATGAGCATTACCTACAGTTAAATATAAAAAAATTAATATGTATACATATCTATTAACAAGAAAGGCATTTCTTTTAATGAAATTCAATTAAATATTTAAATCATAAATAAATAAATTGCAAGAAAAGAATGCCACAAGAGATTTTCTTTCATTCTTACTACATGATTGTATGGGCGGATATGATGGAGGAGGCTTTATCCAACTGCCATCTGGCCTTCTCATATGTCTTCGATCTGATGAGAATTCAGCAAGATATGTTTCAGCAGGTATTACGCGAAAGAATCTAAAATATTTTAAATAAACATATACAAAAAATATATCACATTAAATTCATTACATTTTAAATAGAAAATAAAAAAAGAAATGTTATAAAATAATTAATAAAAACAAATGGAAATTACCTGTGATGTTCTTGCCTTAATGCTAAATCGGAACGAAATGTTTCAGTAACATATTTATGGAAATACGTGGGAAATGGTAAGGTTGTATCTAAATCGAATACCAGACATCTATTGGGGGTAGGATTGTGCATGAAAAACACATGATAATCCTGCAATGAAATTCAGAAGTATTTTCTTATGTTGGTATGGTATTTGATTCTTAATTTATTGAGAAATTAAAAAAAATCGTATAAATATTTTTTAAAATTCCTTGTTATAAATAGTTATGCTGGTTAAAAAATCTTTAAGTTACTAAGAAACTTCATGGTTTTACAACTCTTCGGGAAACAAATGGTTGAGCAACGTGTACTTTTATGCTTCGTATTCATTGAATTCCATCGGGGCATTTGATAAGCACTCCAATGCAAAAAATAATCGATAAGTACCAGGCAAATGATTGCACTAGCGTTTACTGGGTAGGTAGGTCATATTCGTTAACATAGTTTTCGACATTGTAACATTACAGGCATTCACTATAAGTAGGGGCTTCACATTCAGAATACATGGATCGGTTCAAGGACTTTCGCTATCTGTTCGCACATACTTTCTCCCATATGATAACCAAACAAGCTGCCTACAACATTGCACCCACAGCGCTTTTACACTACCGGACACTACCGAACGACTTTGAATAAGAATATGAGAATCGCTAAGCCACACGATGATGGAGTAAAAATGGTATTGACTGAATTACTCCAGATAGCGGAAAAAGAGGACGTACTGGTAGTACTCGTGGAAGTCAGATTGAAACTGAAGTTATCTGAATAGGTATGAATTTGTCAGAATTAAAATCATTAACTCATGGCAGATAACGATGAAAGAATGTTGATACGGCCCTTCGATTCATTCTGGACCCATAGGAATCCATAATATTTCAAATAGTTTCGAGTCCGCCTGAAAATAAAGCTGCGTCTGATCTGACTTCAGTTAGGGATCTACAAGCGATACAGGTATTCATGAACAGATTATTTCGAAGGATTATGAGAATATTTATGGTTTAACACTATGCGACGTAGAGACCTGTGGGAAAAAGCATACGAAATGCTTGTCTGAATAGAAATAGTCAAAAGGATTTAGAAAAAAAAGACCAGCTATCGAATGGAATCTCTAAGAAAGTAAAAGGTGGGCTTGGTCAGCCTTCATTTGACAAAGACAAGGGAAATATGATCAAAGTTGATAGAAATGAGTTGAATCCGGATAAAATCAATGGCACACTAAATACCATTACAGTGTATACTTATTCAGAGGGGAAGATGTTTCAGATCGAAAGATAAATGATCAGAACACATTCTTGGAATCTGTAAAGAATTTTTCGGAGGCAAACACGAGTGCAGGGCAACGAATTGTCATTGTGGATATCGAGCAGGACAAAAGGCTTGGAGGAGACATCATAGGGATACACTATAAAGTTTGACGGGAGTATAATAGATTGGCATCATTTCGTTAAGGCCATTTGCTGCAGTCTGGAAGCATAAACTGTAGGTATGGCTATGCATATACCATACATAGATGGGTAATAAGACTTTAATGTATTAAAAATGAAATTGTGACTGTGAATGTTGTACATTGTCGTCTCCATAAGGAATATTTTCTTGTTTTCAAATATCATGTTTATTATTAAATGAAGATAAGTTTTCTCTTTGAATATTTAAAATCATGTTTCGCAACAGTTAGGCAAGTGTGCAAAGGAGAAAGAAAGATAGAAGTTTAAAGGTTAAAGTGTAGTAGGTAGTTTATTATAACAATTGTTAGGAATTATTTGTCATTGCCCACAAAACATTGTTTCCACTCATACAATGAATGCATGTGTGTGTATGTGTGTGTGTTTTTGTTAAAACGGTCTAGAACAATGCGTGCTAATTAGGTTTTTACAAGTTTTTGTTTCAAATTTTTCCTTTTTGCTTAACTACACCTATGAATTTTTTTTTTATTTTAATTTCTTTTCTTTTTTTTCATTTTTAATTATATTATAATGCATATACATATATATACATATTTTCATTACAATTATTATTATTTCGAGTTTCCATCATGAACGTAAAAAAGTATGCAAATTGAGTGCGTGTTTTGGGTCACTATGAGGATAAAAAGAACAAAAATTAAATGAAGTGTACCGTTATAACCGATATGGGGATTAGAAAATGTTTACAGTTTTTTTTCTTCTTTTTTAAAACAATTAAAATACATATACAATATACGATATGTATTTGTAAAAAAAAAAATATACTCGTACTTGATGATGTAATTAACTTACCCATATCACAACTTGATCATCGCCACGGCCAGCTTTCTGTCGCCATAGTGGTACAGTTCGACCCTCATTTGATACAAACACAGCATAGCATTTTGATAGCTCTTCGATTCGTGTTTTTTTCACCTGTTCGCAGAGTTTCCAAACGTTTTCTTCACTAAAATTGCAGAGACGGTATTGGCAAAAATAGAAAAGAATAGAAAAATAACAGTTAATAGATGAAGAGAATATAAATTATATACAGTGGTGGTCAAAACTAAAACACCTAATGTAATATTTATTTCCAATGACTTGTACAACCAACCTAAGAAACGCCTAACCAACGGAAATGTCTCACTATTAGGCATTGTAAAATGAGCCGGCTAGCTCAACGAAACGATCAAACAGGAACCTTTACGTAAGGAGTATAATTTTTCCCTAACTTCTAGCCTAATCTAGGGGGATTCCTATGCGCAGATAACATAGGGGGTTTTGCAGTGTGACACACATTCTCACCGGTACGTACGCAATACAATTTTCCTATGTCCAGAGGCCAAAATCCGCAATTTAAGGTTAACGGAGTTTTCCCTCTATCTAAGTGCCAGAACGGTAAGTAGACAAGCTGTAGAAGGTAGATGGTGATGAAGGCACCCGTCAAAAACGCCTTTTATTTCACACATAATCGATCAGCCAGAGTAGTTTCAGAATGATGAAATATCTACTCACCAATGAAGGAAATAAATAAAATTTTAGTCATGCAAAGAGACTATCCAGCTGTATCTTCCGAATAACAACCGGCCTTCTGACCGCGCATTGTGCGCTCAAGCACAACCTGTTTCGAATAGGAATTAATTTAAGCAGCATATTTAGATTTTGTGACGAGAAGAATAAATCACCAGAAGCAACCGGGTGCTTATCAAGGCATCCTGAAGTTTGTCAGAGCAACAGAATTGTGGGAGGCATTAAGAGGATACCTTTTTTTTTTTTTTTTTTTTTTTTGTCGAACGTCCCCGGCCACACACTAACCCACCCTCACCCGACCGCGGAGGGCTCGTCCCCATTACGAAGGGACACGTACACACTACAGTCCGGACTATAGCGGGTAAGGGAAAAGTAATGGCAACAAGAACATAAATCAGCTACAGAACTTAATCACAAGCTGAATAAACTAACAATCCACAGGAACTACCTATGACAAGAACGAAAATACATTTTTATATAATAATTTACAAATTAATGCCAGCATATAAGCTACGTTTTATATTACAAACACTACAATTAAAATCAATAAAATCATAATATAAGTTAAAATCTTTACATAATCTACGAAAAGGAAAATTACATCCATAGTTCGTTCTATAGAAATCTAAAGAAAGAGGGCGATAGTGCCGTGAAAATCTTGCAGGAATACTGAAATTCAGGTTACAAAGCAAAAACTCTGAATTTATATCACCTTTAAGCAGATTAAAAACAAAACAAACACCTAAAACAGTTCTTCTACGTTCCAAAGTTGGAAGTTTTATCAAACCTAATCTATCCTCATATGACGGAAACCTATTGGCATAATCCCATCCTAAGCCACGTAAACAGAATAATAAAAACTGCCTCTGCACAGACTCTATTGAATCACTATGACAACGATAGTATGGATTCCAAACAATAGACGCATACTCCAAAATAGGTCTAACAAGTGATATGTATAGCAGTCTAGTTATATAAGGATCAATGAATTCCCTAGCCCATCTTTTCACAAAACCAAGAACAGCCCGAGCCTTGCCAATCATCATACTAATATGATCAACAAAAGACAGTTTCATATCCAATAGTACTCCCAAATCAAGAAATGTAGCCACAGTCTCCAAAGGGCAAGAGTTTATCACATAAGTGGGCGAAATCAAACCACCGCGAGAGAAAACCATGCATTTGCATTTTTTTAAGTTAAGATCCATTAAATTAACTCTGCACCAAGTTACAAACAAATTAATATTCCGCTGAAGAACAGCCTGACCATGATCATCATCAAAAGTATAAAATAATTTAACGTCATCAGCATACATTAGAATATTACAATCAGAAATAGCACAAGGAAGATCATTAAGAAACAATAAAAACAGTAAAGGACCCAAATGGCTACCCTGCGGAACACCAGAAGTAACATATACAGCCTTAGACAATACATTCCTAAACAATACCCTCTGAGTCCTAAGGGAGAGGTAGGAGCCTAGCCAACGATGAATAATATCGGCAATACCGATTAATGACAGTTTAAGAAGCAAAATACTATGGTCAACCCTATCAAAAGCCTTACTGAAATCAGTATAAATCACATCAGTCTGAGCGCCTGCAAGAAAACCCCTGAAAACACGTGTAGTAAATTCAAGAAGATTAGTGACAGTCGACCTACCTTTTAAAAAACCATGCTGCTCTTTATATAGATTAAGAGCAGTAACAACAATTGCAAAGATACTGCTAAACACAGTAGATTCTCAGTGATGGCATAGGGCAAGTCACGCTACTAGGGTGTAGTCAGATTAGCTTTTGTGAAAGTTTATTTTAAAGGATGTAAAACTTGCCTATGTCGATGAGAACATCCTACTTATTTGAGTGTTTCAATACAATAACCTCCCAGAGGAGAGCACATCTCAAAAGTGGCCATCAATTGTTTGAAAGCATCCCAGCTTGACCTCCATCCCTTTAAGGATACTAGTAACATTGAGGATTGACAAATTAAAAGGGAGAGACAAGCAAATTTTTTCTAAACTTTGGTTGGGCATTATAACCTACATGACAAAGCTAACATGTTAGTTGCTTTAGTTTTAATCTCCACTGTAACAGTAATAAATCTAATAAGAAAACTATGAGTCATTTTATAAAACTTGTACTTAATTATGCAGTTTTTCTTTTTCATAAATTGATCGAATGTCAGCAAAAGAGCTGCATGATATTTAAGTGCTACATTAGTGGGTGGATTAAGAATGGCAACTAAACTTCAGTTGCATTACCAAACTGGCAACCATATTTTTTCTTTTTACAAACTAAATATTAAAATGTTGTTTACCACTTATCATTTGTACAGCCCTTTTCTGACTATCACTAAAGTGTTGTTGTCATCCCTAATCGACATATACTTCTTAAATGTGCATATATGATATCATATATTAGTATATGAATAAATGTACATATACGTATATACATATGTATGTATGTATGTATATATGTATATATAATAATACTTAATGTTCACATATAAATTCTCTAACGACAGGTGACAAATACAATTTTTAATGGAGCCGTAAACATTGTTGCATGTGGGCCGAATACAACGTGGTTATGTTTTAGTAAGTATGTAATGTATTCTCACGTGACCGTAGGACCAAGCCAATATTTTTGTGTTTGTGGCCAAGGCGTATTAACAATCATTGTGCAGCAGCAGCAGCAGCAACAATGTGTTGTTGCTTGTCAAAGGGGTAGAAAAACACGAACACAAACCCATGTATGTATGTAATTATACAATAATATAAGGCTTTAGAGAACAACTATAAAAATAAAACTATGTATCACACATTGCAATACACCAACTAACAAACACCAACTGTCACACACTCGTAGTCGTAGTCGTAGTGATATTGGTTTGGTTTTGCAGACGCCCTTTTTACGTTGGCACGAAATGTCAACAATCATTTTGATTATTTATTACTTTTACTCCAATGTCGTTGATATTACTGTTGCTGTTGTTGTTTTTGTTATTGCTACTATTATTATTATTATTATATTTCAATAGTCAGTCAGTTACTCACTCATAGTTTAACTCTAACTTTTCCTTCGTTCCCCTGTGTCTTTTTTAAGTCAACCATTTAGAAAACTTAACTTCAATAGGTTGCCAACAATTTATAATCGATAAGTGCTATGGTATGGTATGGTTTTGTTTGTTTTTAAATGGAGTTTGACTGAAATAAGGAAATAAGCCATCTGTCAAAGATAATTGGCACAAAAGGTGAATTGTTTTTCAAATGCATGCACGTCTACTATAGAAGAGAGTCAATGCTGTTGCCATAACAAGCAGCAAAGTTTATAAGAAAGTAATGCTCAAAAGGAATATTTAATATCCTTATAAAATCGCATTAAAAATTGCCTTCTCCCGCGTAAGGCAGAAGCTAATGAAAGCAACTGTATTTTCAGTCATTTATTTCTAAAATGTACAATAAACAGCAGAGAGATACATACATACATACATATGTACATACAAATTGAAATAAAATAGAAGAACAATAAAACCTTTTTGGAAATTATAATAAAATACACCAATACCCCGGTTTGCGTCGCTAATTGGGACTGAAAAAATGAGACGCAAACCGAAACGACGCAAACTGAAGCAGAATTTTCAATTTCAACTTTCAGACTGAACTTCACTCCACGACATATAATTCGAAACTAATAACTACGCTTAACATGTAAACAACGCACACCTGCAAATTTGCTTTCTACTAAACGGGAAATCCCCTTTTTCTGCTTTAGCTTTGTAAAAACATTTTCATATCAACGACGCAAATCGAAGCATTTACGACGCAACTTCGAAGCCATGCGACGCAAACTGAAACAAAAACGACGCAACATTGAAATTCCAGAAACTTAAAAAAAGACGCAACTTCGAAGCGACGCAAACTGAAGCGACGCAAATCGGGGTATTGGTGTATTGCCATTAAAAGTTCCTTCACGGAAACTCTCTCTCTCTCTCTATTTTTAATTTTGTTACAACTGCTCTCTGCTTAACGACAATATTTCTACGCTACTTTTCTTCTTGCTAACTGTTTTATTTTTTTAATTTAAAACCAAGAGAGAGAGAGAGAGAAATTGAATAAGAAAAAGCAATAACGGGAGAGTGAGAGTAAGTGCGAGTGCGAGAGCTCTAATGAAAAGTCTCCAAAAATTATTTTTTTGTACTCTATTGGACAGGACACACAGTGTATGGTTGATAGTTTCTTAGTCCTTAGAATGACTGATGCTGTTGTTTACTTCTTTAGCAATAAACCATAATAGAAGCATTCCGTATACACATACACTGATATACACACAGGCACACACACACCTTTGTAGTTTAGTTTATGCTACTCCTTCATATACATTTGTATACAACAAACAGCACGTAGATTTTTGAATTAATCAATGAACATATCCCGCGGGACTTGAAACAAAAAGCTTTTCTTAAACAAAAACACATACATTTATACACATACATACAAATATTTATATATTCTATACATTTATTATGTCTGTAAAACTTTTACACTCTCATTTCATTTTATGTGGTTTAAAGCCATCCATCCATGTATAAACACTTCATTTGTTTGTTTTTCCATAACTAAAAGAAAAAAGGTCCTTGTTTTGTATCTCCCTCTCTCTCCCTCTCTCTCTCTCCCACTCTCTGTATATGTAAGTATATAGCCTGTGAGTGCGAATATTTTTAAGGATTCTATGTCATAAATTCTTCTCCCATTTTAGTTTAAAAAGAAAAGAAACGAAAAGAAAAAAAAGAAATTCTTTTTGGTGTCATTTGTTATTGCTGGAATTTTCATTTGCGTTATATCATCTGGCAGCATATTTATCTCTGTATAGCTTCAATGGAAATTGTCATACATGTGAATGGTATACATACGGTACTCTAGTGAAATTGTTTATAAATATATACATACATATGTACGTACATAAAAAATCAAAAGTTTGATTGCAGACAAAGCAAATGTTTTGACATCGGAAAAGTTTTTTGTCTCTCAACTGGGCTAATGTATCCCATAACAGATGGCTTAAGTTTAAGTGTCTGATTATAAGGAGTGTGCATGAAAAACTTTGGTTATATTGCTAGGCTAATATCCTTATCGGAAAGTGTCTAGATATAGAGAAGACTAAAAAGAACTAGAAATTTACAAAAGACAAGTTGTTTTTAAATATTCGATTTTCCCTAGCATCCTGGGAATTCAAGGAAGAAGAAATAAAGAAATACTGCCCTAAAAGAATTTTAATAAACCAAGCAATCTGTATATGTATTAAAACATACACTTTTTTTAATTACTAAAGCAATATTTATGTTATGTTTAGTTTGCATAAAGAAAATCGTATGCCAAATTTTTTTGTGCGCACTCCTTATTTTTATATTGCTGATGTAACTCATACACATGATGTAGGCAAAGATGTTGCAAAATTTTTATTATTTTTTGTTTGTGAAATCATGTACAATCATGCAATATTGTTATGTACGATATGTTTTCATTCCATAAATTATATGAATTGCTTCATGATTCACATTAAAACAGTATAAATCAAACACTATAAGTCACAAGTCAAAAGTCATGATTATTCAGCAGCATTTCTTTTTATGTTTTCAATTGCCATCCATATGTTATAAGAAGTATAAGAGCAATAACAACTCTTTTACAGCGGTCAATAGCAGGAGAATAATGCCGATTCATTTTGATTCATAGTCTGAGTGATATGGTGGAAATCATAGGCTGCAAAAGCAGAGCTCAGAATTAATATACCCCAGATGAATGCCACAAGCCACAGACCAATTCAAACTGCCAAATCCAGGATATATAAATAACTTCTGCTGCCTGGTTAGCATCACTACGATGACTGAAGGACTTTCTAACAATGTCTCAAATTGCTCTAACAGGGCCCGCTAAGCATTCAGCCAACATTTTTAATTCAAGCATGAAATCTGTTCTTTTTGTAAGAGAGCGAAACGTGGAATATGACTACTAATAAATACGTAAGGAGAAGACTATGAATTTTCTTTCACCGCACGCATCAGAAAAGTCGCCGTAGTCTAGTAGGTAGTGTGTTGACTCATTAGACGTGAGGCCAAGAAAATTTTTTCAAAAATTTGTCGTTTGGAAGCGGTAGGTCCCGCCAATCATGGATGAAATTAACACACACAACGTAAGTGGTGTGAGAAGCTAGGTCGTAATACTGACTGAAGGGTTGCAATGACCAACTACAGGGTTGCATCAGAGCCAAATACAAATTACAGTTTTTGAGGTAAGAACTGATAATGACTTGACCATGTATATGGAAGACTACTAGGCAACGTTGCTCGTAATGCCATAAATTGCAACCCGCATGACAACAACAGAAGAAAAGAACGACCAGCAAGCACTTGGCGAATACATTTAGAAATGTAATCTTCAAGAACATTCAAAAGCTTTAAGAACTAAACTTCAAGTAGAAAAAACTAGTGGAACTTTCTTGAAGTCCTATATTCCTTGTAGCAGCTAATGGAACTTTTATTCATCTGTAGCTAAATATTTTATCTAGTGCCCTGTATCGAAGCCTCCATTTGCTGGTATCTCTCTTCTGAGGCTGCAGGTTTAAGTCAGTTGCTACATATGCGATCCACATGGTGCTCCTGCCAATCCACAATCATTTTCAACATCGGATTTCAAAGACTATTAAAAATTAGTTGATGGAGATTGGTTAGTATTCGCATTCCAGCAGAAGCTGCTTATTGTCATCCTTAAGCCTCGATTGATAAATGCTTGAAAGTCTGCTCACAGACTTAACGTCTTCATGCTTGTATTGAATATTCGAATCTTTAGAGTTAGGTTAGGTTAGGTTAGAGGAAGTGTACTTGTCAATTAAGACAAGTACAGTACCCGGAGGTCGAATTGACCCGTTGTACAACGTCCTTAAAGAGGAAGGATAAGAGAGGGAATAGGATATAAAGGAGAGGAGATAGGAAAGGGAGAATGGGAAGCGGAGGGGTCACATAGACCCAACAAAGAAGGGAGAGCGCGACTACCCTGATGAAGCCCTAGCGCCTCTCAACCAGCCTAAGCCACTAATGAATCTGTGGAGAGCCTTGATGTCGGCTCTCGATACAGAGTTCAAACTCTCAAAGAAGGCCCTGCCAAGGGTCCTCAGCCTCAACCTACCAAGGGCTGGGCAGTTACAGAGGAGGTGTTTGATAGTCTCCAACTCCTCCTCATCGCAACATGCCCTGTAATAGTCCGGCTGGGATCTGTTCCAGATCCCCGTCAGCGACCTAATCTCGCAGTGCCCTGTGATAAACCCGACAACCAACTTTAAGTTGGCCTTATCCAAGCCCAGCAGCCAACCTGTTCTCCTACTGTCAACAGCAGGCCATAGACATCTAGAGACAAAACAATCCGATCCGTTCCCCCAACGTCTCTGCTCTTCCTCCCCGACCCATCCATTGATGAGACCGTAGAAGTGGCAGACCGGGGGGTCAGGACCAACTATTAAATCGCCCCCATCTTTAGAGTTAAATGAGACGTATGTATGACCCTGTGGCGTCACAACGGGCCGCACACTAACCTAACCTAACTTAGATCGCAATAGCTTTCTTTCGGTATTTGATGTCTTTATCAGTTCAATATGAGGTAGTTATTGGGCTGCCATTTACAATATTAATAGTTCCAGTGTTACATGTATATATAGGCTTCGTAGATAGAGCTTCGCTTATTAAATAAGGCAAGGTGAGTTTGAAAGGAGTGGACTATTAGTTGTAAGTTCTTTTCCCTAGCTTCCTTATTTTCTCATCGTCATTATGAAACCATTTATTTTCTACTTTTGTGAATATATTCAAATTTTTGTCTGTATTTGTTTTACTTTTTGTTGAAATTCCTTTAGTCTTGCACGGATATTGTTTCCAAAACTATTTGAATCTCACAGTTTTATTCTTTTAAACTCAAAAAATGACACAAATAAGCATATTTTAATTCCGCTTTCCTACGTATTTCTTTCACATTCACTGAGAATATCATTTTGTCATACGACAATATCTCAATAAATTTCTTAACGATAAAGAAATTTCATTTCATCAGATAGTGAGTATTCAATTAAGAAACAAAAAAAAAAAAAAAAAAAGCATAAAAGAATGGTTTATTCTAACAAATGCTTTTGCAATATGTAAAGGGTGTTTTTTATAGAGGTATAGAACTTTAAGTTGGCATTGCTTTTCAAGATGGCGACCGATTTAACAGCTGTCAAGTGATTTATTCTCAGTTTGGTTTGGCAATTCATCATGAATAGACTCACGCCTGAACAACGCTTGCAAATAGTGCAATTTTATTTCGAAAATAATGGTTCTGTGTTCCCGATTTTCATAAGCGAATTTTGTTTAGCGATGAAGCGCACTTCTGGTTGAATGGCTACGTCAACAAACAAAACTGCCGCATTTGGAGTGAAGGTAATCCTCAAGTGTATGTGGAAACACCGTTACATCCAGAAAAACTGACTGTTTGGTGCGCTTTATGGGCTGGTGGAATCATTGGTCCGTACTTTTTCAAAAACGATGGTGGCCAGAACGTTACAGTCAGTGGTGATCGGTATAGAGCCATGATTACTAACTTTTTCATTCCTGAATTGAATAACCATGATGTCCAGGAGATGTGGTTTCAACAAGACGGCGCAACATGTCACACAGCTCGTGCCACAATAGATTTATTGAAAGACACGTTTGGTGACCGCCTAATTTCACGTTTTGGACCTGTGAATTTGCCTCCAAGATCTTGTGATTTAACACCGCTAGACTACTTTCTGTGGGGCTATGTAAAGTCATTGGTCTATGCGGTAAAGCCACAAACGCTTGACCATTTGGAAGACAACATTCGCCGTGTTATTGCCGATATACGGCCACAAATGTTGGAAAAAGTCATCGAAAATTGGACGTCCAGATTGGACGACATCCGCGCCAGCCGTAGCGGTCATATGCCAGAAATCATATTTAAAATGTAATGCTACAAGATTATCTTTTGGATAAATAAAATTCATGTCAATCAAATAATCCATCGTTGTTTTATTGCAACTTAAAGTTCTATACCTCTATAAAAAACACCCTTTATTATGTATTAAGTTTTGTTCAGGGTTAAGAATTTTCTAAAGTTCATGCAACGGCAAGTATAAACAGAAGAATGAATGAATGGTCATTAGAAATGTACGAGTATTATGTAGAGAATCTCATCGAAAATCCAACAGAGAATGTACAAGAGAATGTACAAGCAAAGGAGAAGAAAATCTTAGAAGTTGGAACAATGCATTGTTTGTAGATTGAATGAAAATTTCTTTTTAATTTCAATAAATAATACTCGTGTATTGAATGAATGAAATAATGATGCAATGAGAGAGGGTCGATGTTTAAAAAGGAATTTCAACAACTATTCTGTCAAAGCCACATCGATTCATCCATCCATCGATTTGTTATGAAGTAGAAACGTTGAAGGTGGTTTATGAAATACAAGCATATAATAGAGCTGCTCCTTATTGTCCTTGTTTGAAAAGAACGAAAAGAAAAAAAGATGGTAAAAAACAAACCATGGAGTTTAGAAAGTAGAACAAAAAAAAAACAAACAAACAAAATTACAATGATTTATAATAAGACTTAAATAACAGATCATTAATGTCAATAAGTTATTTGGAAAATATTTTCTTAATCCACATAACTTTACGTGTATGGAAGAGAAACTGACTACTTTTATTAGCTGCGTTAGGTCTCAAGGTGAAGACGAGAGAGTTGAAAGCAGTGTCAAGTAAATTCAGGACATAAGAAAAGCGACATCGAAGACCTCTTTTTAGTATTATGCAAGCCTTTTGCAAAATCTGTACGGCATTGCTCGAACATTGCAAACAGAAACAAATCGGCAAAGCAAAGTATTTCATGATCTTAAAACGTAAAGCCCTGTGGAGATAGAAAATACAGAATTAGAATGGGACCTTCAAGGTTTCATCTACTTCAATCAACTAATCCACAAGAGTGCAGAACTGTTAAAAAGAAATCGAAATCTCATGAGAATAAATTATTAGAACCTGTTTAAGACCTTTAAATCCTTTTACAAGCATTAGAACTTAAACAATTTCTTGAATTAATTATAATACAGTAACAAACAACCATACATTCTATCTATTTAGGAGCTGAGTAACTTGGATCTTAAGGCTCGTTGTAGTATAACAGACTAGAGTCGCTGGTGGGAACCGAAAGTACGACTATCACACTGATAGACTAGCAGACTATTCATTAATCTACGAGGCACTCAAGGTTAGGTTAGGTTAGGTTATAGGGCGTGTACTTGTCAATTAAGACAAGTACAGTACCCGGAGGTCGAATTGATCCATTCTACAACGTCCTTAAAGAGGGAAGAATAATAGAGGGAATAGGATAAAAGGAGAGGATGTAGGAAAGGGGGAGAATGGAAAGCGGAGGAATTACACAGACCAGACACAACAAGGGAAAAAGGGAGAACGCGACTACACTGATGAAGCCCTAGCACCTCCCAACCAGCACTCAAGGATTGAAACAATTTTACCGTTAAGTTTTGTGGGAATTACACAGACCAGACACAACAAAGGAAAAAGGGAGAGCGCGACTACACTGATGAAGCCCTAACACTTCTCAACCAGCACTCAAAGATTGAAACAATTTTACCGTTAAGTTTAGTTAAAAAAAAAACTGTATAATGAAATTTTGTTGTGCGCACTCCTTATATTAATATTGCTAATGTTACTCATACATATGATAAGGCAAAGATGTCGCAAAATTTGTATTATATCTTTAAATCATAAACATACAAATGAATACATATGTATGTACATACATATGTAAATGTATAATATGAAATGCTTTATGATTTGCATTTAAACATTATAAATCAAATACTAAAAGTCATAAATTAAAAATCATGATTTTTAAGGATGTTAAATAGCAAAGTAGTGTATGACCAAATTTTTTTGTAAGCACTCCTTATTTTTATATTGTTGATATTACTTATATGTACATATGATACATATACATATGTAGGAAAAGATGTCACAAAATTTTTATTATTTCTTTAAATCATAAACATACAATCAACCGCAGACTTATAGTGCGAATACATACATACATATGTATGTATGTATATGTATTAACATCTTATAAATCATATGAAATGCTTTATAATTTACATTTAAACATTATAAATCAAATACTAAAAGTCATAAATCAAAAATCATGATTTTTAAGGATGTTAAATAGAAAAGGAGTTGTATGACAAAATTTTTTTGTGAGCACTCCTTATTTTTATATTGTTGATATTTATTACTCATACATATGATATATATATGTATCATGATTTTTAAGGATGTTAAATAGAAAAGGAGTTGTATGACAAAATTTTTTTGTGCTCACTGCTCACTTTTTAAACGCGAAATATATGAAATATATGGAATTCAAATAACAATAAAATTAAATGCATTTATTATTTGAACTCAAATTAACTTTTTATACAATATTTCGTGTAGAACTTGTTTTTTTCTTTTTTGTTTTCCAATGTTTTATCTGCAACACATTGTTGTTTTTGTGTGTTTTGAAAATTCTGAAATTCAGTGCATATGAAGTATGTACAACAACTATAGAAATCTAAAATGCTTGTATATGAGAAATATTCTTAGAAAAATCGTTCACAATAACAATAATAATAACAAAAGCTATTGCAAGGATAAAAAGAAAAGCAAAAACAAAAACAAAAACGAAAAAAATAAGAGTTTAATCATTTTCCTAAGGCTTTAAACGTAAATAAAAAAAACAACAACAAAAAAATCTACATTTTTATTTCTCTTTTTTCAAAAACACAACAATGAACAAACGAGAACAACTAAGGAGAAGAAAAACACACACACATAATATACTAAAAATTTTCATTAAATTTTTAAAAAGGACACAGCCAGCTAATATGTGAGTGTTTGTGTGTGTGTGTGTGTTTTTAATATTTGTTTTCTATAGACATGCATCAGAAAGAGAGTGAGAGAGAGAGAGAGAGTAAGCGAGTGTGCCGTATGAAAACGGATCCTACATTTCTTTTCGGCAATGAGCAAAAAAAAAAAAACACGAAAAAATTGCTTTTTTATACGAAATACTTGTATGTACTTACATACATACATACGTACATACATATACGTATGTACAATATACATATATAGGAGTCTGTGTTGGTGCGGTGGTGATAGTTTTATATGAAAATACAATATCTTAAAAATATTTCGTGCAAATGTTTCTGTACGTATGTTAATATGGATGTATGTATATATGTATGCATGTATGAGAGAGTTGTATAGTTGTGCTTGTTGTTTGTTTATGTATGTATACTTTATTCATATTCAAATACTTTCATTACTCAAACGCGTCAGAAATTAGGTCAAACGGTCATGCTCACGCTTAGAGGGAGAAATGTTATGGTTTTTAACTCCTTTTTGATATAACCAACCAAACATACTTGTATATAGTATTTGCCTATACATACATATGTATGTACGTGTGTGTATGTATATTTATTTTGTATGTTTTACATTGTATGTGTATGTATGTATGTATGGACATTTTATTTCGTACATTAAAATCCTTTTATCTTTTGCATCTTTCTATTGTTGTTTTTTTTTCTAGATCTAGTTTTTGCTAAATTATAGGTGATCATTGCTTTGGAGATTGGAAGTGGTCTCATAGATCTTTTACGATAGCTTTATGTGGCTAAATTATTCAAAATTTATCGGCGTACTGATAAGCTTAGCTTCATAAAATTATTTTTTAAGATATTTTAATATTAAATCTTTTGTATTTGTTTAAATAATTTGTTATTATTGTACTCCTTCCATACTTTCTGATCTTTTTCTAGAATCTCTACTATAGTCTAAGTGAAGTAATCGTTAAAATTAGTTTGAAAAACGGAAAGTATTTTAAACGAAATGAACATTTGTTTTTATAGTTTTAATGCAATTAATTACATTAAAACGATTGGTTAATATGGTTCAACTTCACGCCATATTTTATTCCCAAATGTACAATAAGAAGTAGTCAGTCCATCCCTTTAGAAAAGGTAATGGTATTTACAAACAACTTTACATTCAATAGCTAAGGAAGGATATGAAATGTTAATTTCTAATTGTACTTACCAATAGCAGGAGACATAAGAACAATCCGCAATTTTTGGAAACAACAGATCTGTGGTCATTTTGAAAATCCAATGATAAAGATGATGATGATGTCAGTGGTCAGACACTGTGGCTGTTAGTTAGTGCACGAAGATTGTATTAAAAAAAAAAGTATGAAATAAAATGCGGCAACAATGTTTCTCTATCTCGTTTTGTTTTTTTCTTGTAGCTTTGCAATTTCAAAAGACAAAATAAAATGATTTAAAATAATTTCAATTACTTTTGTACTTAGTTTATAATGCTTTATGACTCCCTTTCTAAATATTATTTAATAGCAGTTAAGTTTTCTTTAATAATTACATTTTTTCACAACGTTGCAAAAAGGAATTTTCGTTAATCTTGACATCTGTAGGTTATATTATTTAATTTAATGCTTTCCTTTAAGGTCATAATAAAACGGAAGAAAACTTCGTTGAAATAAAGTCGTATTTACGAAATGTATGCCATTTTTTCTCTTTCTTTTTATTTCAAGCTAAATTAGTAGTTTCACATATTTTTTTAATTTTGTTTTTCAATTTCACAGCATATTTGAGCTTGTTTGCTTGCATAAATTTACACAAATTCAATATATCCTTTTATTATTTTCCTTTCTTTTTTCTTGTTTTTTGTTTTAAATCTTTATTATAAATATGTATTACTATTTTGCTTTATTTTAGGCCAAGCTTTGAAGGCACCGCTTGTTTTTCTTTATTTTTATATTATTTTATTTTATTATTTTCTTTTTATCTAAATAACATACAAATATTATATATTTGTCTTGCACATAAGCACAAATTATAATTTTTCTCTCGAATAAAAAAAAAATTAGGGGCTTCTTCTTCTGTATTCGTGCGTATGTTGGTGTTTGGTAAACTCTATTTATTAAATATTTTCTTTTTATTGGGAATAATAGTTATTTTGCAACATTAAAACGTTGCGAGAGGACCTCCGAACGCGTTCCCGGTTCTACATCAACTCAAATGAAACATTCGCTTTTCTACACTTGAAGCAAATGTGGAAAGTATAATTATTGAGTAAGGCAATGAATTTTTTCTTTCCTCGACGGAGAGAATAAACTCGTTACATTTGGAGTAACAACAGCGTCGTTGTTTGTCAAGTCTTTTCGTGGGGGAAAGATTACATTTGAAAATATGGTATTAATAATGCACACAAGGATTCATTCAGGATTAAGTGGTTAAACTTTAATTTTTAATGAATTTCCTTAAAATAGGAACGAACATAGTTACAAATCTACATATAAAAGGCTTATTATGAACGTTTATAAAAGCTAAGGCACACAGCCCACAACATAAAAGTTTAAGTATGGAAATGGAAATTTTATCCATAAAATTAAGAATTACGGCCTTATAACGGTTGATTCTATTTCACTAAACGTTTATACAACGTTTTTCAAAGTATTCGGATATTTAACTATGTTAGATGGCTTATTATCCCCTTTAAAATTTCAATACAAAAGAGGAGACAGAATGACTTTAACTATAATATACATAATATTACTACACACCGTATTATAAAGAACTCTATAATCAGTTTCAATCTACATAACTGAAATTATTTTAAACAATTTTGAATACTATTTTTATGGCAATAATATTGTAAATTAAGTCAAATATTCTTTATGGATGCCGAGAACAAGTTGAAATCATGTGTGCTGGCTGCTATTTAAATATCCTTCCTTCATGCTCACGACGCAAGCGTCTTTTAGCATTCTACACATATTTGAATATCTCTACAGTTCATGTTTCGGCTTTCACGGTAAACAAAGGAAAACGTTATGCAGGAGAGTCTACATTTTATTTCTTGTTGCTTTTATAGAGTCCTGCAAATGCAGTTGAAATTTTTATTTCTTACAGTACAGGAGAGTCTCATTGTGGCCATTAAGCAACTGGTCACATCACCTACATACATACGTCTGTACATGTTCATAAATATTCGCCAACCAAAAAATTGCAATAAAAACTAGGTTATATTTGACATCAATTAATAATACAGGCTCTATTAAAAAACATCCACAGAAATGTTTAATATTTGCTTACGACGTTAGTTGTTTATTTAATTATATTTACACTAATAACTTTCATTTAAAACAACACAACGATTTCTTTAAAATAATTGCTTAATAAACTCATCAAAAACAAAACAACAAACAGCTGACTTTTTCCTAATTAGAACAGTTTTTAAAGTGCTGCCAAATTATATAAAAAGTGGTAACAGAAGTAGCACAGTGGTTTCACTATAATGTTCAATTAGAGGTTTTGACATATGCTTAACTACCCTGTTAAAATGCTAAGAACTTGGTGGCTGGCACACAATTATTTTTAATTCAATATTTTCGGGCAGAAGATGTATTCGTCAAGAAAACAACAACAAATAAACATCTGTTTTTAACAAACAAAACATAATTTTTCGGTTGTCAATTAAATTTTTGTTTAATAAAATTGATGAACAACAAATAAATTATATTACAATGGTTTTGTATGTATATTGAATTTGGCATCACTGTTTTTATAGTGAAATCATTACAAAAAGTGTTGCCTATTTTGTAGGTGTCTAAGCAATGGCTCCGCTAATGTAGGGGAAAATTACTTATTCCAGACACACACCGGTTAATACACAACTGACAGTACAGTAATTTATGGTAACACAGTACCCATTTCGAGTAACGGCACTTTGGTGAATTTCAGTTTTATTCACCACACCAGTTAAATTCACCCCATTTTCAAAAACTCACCACATTCGAAACTCACCACACCCTTAAAAATAACACAAAAAAGTAATTTTTTTTGTGCGATGGTGGGTGGAGTGAAGTCGTGGGTGTAGCGCAGTGCAGGCACGCGCTCATTCTCAGCCCCTCACCACCCCCCCCCAGCCGCCTTGAACAAACAACACAGACACCAACCACTTCTAGACACAACCCACACCCACCTACCACCACAAACCAGTGACCACAAATCCGTACCCCCTCAACCAGATATCTTAGACACAAACCAACCAAGGAACCCAACACAGTAGTAGTGTAGTCATTAACTTGACACACACCACCGCCACGCACCACACCAAAACAAACCAAGAAATTTTTGTACAAGGAAAAGGAAATGCGTTTTATATATGCAAACAATATTCGGAAAAAGAATATGCGAACTACGTACGGTACGTAACGGTGTGATGCATCTGAACTAAAAATTGCAGAATTTTAGTAGCCAGAGAGAGATGCCTTTTTCTACTCATCAGGGATGGCAGTTACAAATTTGAAATTGTACCAAGATTTATTTGTTGTAGTTTTTTAAATTAAATTGTTCTTACATATTATTATAGTATTGTTTGCAGTAGGTACCCACTCATCCACCCCCGCAAAGCAAAATATTATGTAAAATAGGAAGAAGCTAAATTTATTGATTGCACAACAAACAAACAACAACCAACGGGGACAGATGGAATTCCAAACAGGGCATTTTTTAAGCTGCTTTCCGGCATAGGCCGGATGGTATATATTCGCCAATATGATACAGAAGTGTTTCTTTAGTCCTAGGATCTTTTCACGTAATGTGGAAGGAGCAGATAAGAGAATTGGCAAGCAAAACCTGGAAAACCTCTAAACAACCATCGTCGTACCCGTTCCATCTGCCTACATGACACGATAGGAGAGAAATATTGGAGAGAATTACTGACATATATATACATACGTACATATGTGCAGGGAGTGAGAGTCGAGAAGGATGTCAAATATTTATTGGATACTACTAAACAATCCTTTGAAAAGGGGGACTGTTATAAATAATATCGATAATGTTATATGCTTGCTTGCCTTGTATGCTCGCGAAGCCACTCTCCATGAAGACGACAAGGAGGAAACCGTCCTAAGGGTGATAAGTAATTCTAAAACAGAAAATCCTCTGTTTCAAGTACTTTAAAGCAAACTTAAGTGACCGTGACTTATCATTTCGATATTGTATCTGTAAAAACAAATGATTACGTTTGTCGTCGTGCGTCTCGAGGGTACTACTTACTAAAAACCCAGCGTGATAAGATAATAAATAAATAAGAAAGAATTTCTGTTGGTTGGTTCATTGAAAATATTATCTTCGGTCAAAAATTTACATTGAAAGTCAGTAATAATTAATTTTGCGTCAGAGAAATTCGTATTATGTATTATGCATGCACATAAATGAATGATAAATTAACCAAACCACCTATACAAACAATTTCTACTTATCGGATTCATTACGGTAGATAATGAACTTGGTCTACATTTATTAATTTATAACTCAAAATATTATTTTTATTACTATTTTTGCCGTATGAAAGGGAAATGGTAATTAAAAAACAATTAAAAGATATTTTTTGCAATATGGCTACGCAATAAAACAAATCTGGAAGAAAATGGTACCTAAGTAAAACAATTTTGATTGATATGTATGTCGATATGGGCTTAAAATATATTGACGTAATTTAAATATTAAAAATTGATAACTGAATAAGTATACGACTTTACATAGCTTAAAGTTCGATTATTCAAAAGTTTAATAAAAAAATGTTGTGTCTCTATAATTAGACCAGAAAGATATGCATGCAGTACAAAAGTCGATGGAAATCTTCTTATATCTGCTATAATCACTTCACAGCTTATGTCGAGTATTCTCGTCAGTTTATACGTACAATTACGAATACACTCGTCATGAAGGGTCTCATGACTATCGGCATACACCACTTAAGAAGCCATTAATTAGTTGACTTGTTTGTTGTCCCTTCTTTAATTCTTTCGCTCAAGCTCCTGAGGCGAGTTATGTCTCAGGAGTGTTATTATAGTGTTATCTCTAATATATTGGATCTCGAGTTCATGAAAGCGGGGCAATGATTCGGGATCGCTGAAGGGGTGTACTTTTACATCTCTTTAGAACTTATGGTTCTAAATGAGGTTTGGCGTTGCCCTCTCTTCCAGATGCTATCAAATATTTCATCTCCTTGTCATGAAAGCTGGGGCGTTGTCTTTCTTGTAAATAAGCCCCTGAATGAGCCTATTTGTATGATATGTAGGATGGGTCTAATTACGCTTCTGTAAGTCAGTTTGTTATTTAAATTGTGAGCGGCCTCATTTAAAACCTATATATGTATGGTTCTTCTACATGTTTACCAGCATTTATGGGCTTTGCTATATTTTTGGAGCGTGTTCTGCTTTTTTGCATAGACTGTATGGATTTTTACTCCACAGAAGTATGAACATCATGTAGACCGCATAGCAGACTACTTCAAGTTCTACGTCAAGAGGGGCTGGATTGGTGGTGATCCATATGCGAGAAGACAGAATGATTTCCTTTCTGGGTGAAACCCTCTACTTACTCCATATAAATTGAAAGCTTTCGTTACAGATGTTACCTGGAGGACGACCAGTGGTGTTGTGCTAATTTGTTTTTTTTACCGGAACGCGTATATGTATATACATAATTATATAGACAGGGCCGATCCTGGGTAGGCGGCCGCTCTGTGCGGTCTCATGTCCCAAATTTAACGACGGGGGTGATTTTCCATGATAATCCTGGCGGGTTCGGGTTCACGTATTTGTTTCGGTTCGGACTCCAATTCACGGTTCGAAAAAACAAGCCGGTTCATTCCGGTTTTTGTTCCGGTTCGGGTTCGGTTCAAACCCTTGTTTATAAAAATACGTCTAAAAATTCGTCAAAAATTAGAAAAAAAAAATCAGCAATTCTTTTAATTTTTTTTTTTCAAAACGTCAGCCAGTTCTAGTTATCAGAAATCATCTTTAGTTCCGGAACGCGTTCCTGTCCAAAAAGGAAGTACCGGAACGACGTTCCGGAGCGTTCCGGAGCGTTAGGGCTATTATTCCAAATTGGTGTTAACTTAAGGGAGGATTTTAATGGACAGATAAATTGGTTTTCATTATTATAAGTGGACAATAAAGGTAGAAGTGAGCATTAAGCTAAAGGGTCATCCTATCTTTAACTTTTAAAGTTAAGTTTATGTTAGAACTTGCCATAATATATATTATTTTCAATATGGCAACTTCAAATATAAACAAAATGAGGAAACACAACAACAAAAGAAGAGGCCCTTCGTTGCCACTGCGTTTAAAAAAATAAACTTGTTTAATTGAGTAAGTTTATCGACATTGCTGCGGTACTGCCATATTTTTGAAAAAGTTAACTTTATTTTTTATCTGTAAGTTGTAATTACGAAAAAAGTTAAAGGTGACTTTAAAGTTCACTTTAGCTAAAGTTAGCTTTAACTAAACCCAAGTTTAACGGCAAGTTGTAATAATGGCCCTTAGTGTATATAAAGAAAGGGCAGGGCGAATAAGATTTTCCTAATATTTAAAAAAATATTTTTCTTAAAGTATGGGTGGGTGTTTCGAATTCGACTTGTCTTCTTCGATATTTTAGTACTATTTCTAGTATTAACCGATTATGAATGACGCCACTGCCTTTGTTTTGATAAATAGTGATCGTAAGAGAGCAGGCCCTCTTTATCGCTCTCTCGGTAATTTTCTGTATAGTATTTCCTTTTTGTTTTCTCATATGACAAATGCTTAAGTATTTATTATCCATCCATCAGTCAGTCCGTTTGTGTGTTAAACGACGCACCACTGCAGAGATATAAGATTGAATGAATTGTTGTTATTTTAAAAGTGCCTTTAAAAACGCAGGCAATGAATGATACAATTCAATAACATTTTGAGTAGAAGAACAGTTTTCAAGAGTTCAGTTGTAAGCCAGGTATCTGTGAGTTTCGGTGGTGGTTGTTGCTGCTTTTTAAAAAGAAAAAACCCCACAGAGAAGGCAAGGCAAGCCAGTGTGTCTGTCGCATAGACGATTAGAGCTGAAAAAAGGTATGTGTGAGAGAGTATTTACTGTCAACGCTTAACACAAGTTGTTTAATAGCGTTTGAAGTTTTAGCGGAATAAGACGTTGTTTGTTATACGCACATACGTTCGTTTCGTGTTAATGTCAAATAAATTACAAAAATTCAAATAAAAATAAAGCGAGCAAATAAAATATTCGAATGGTAAATAATAATAAATAAAAAAAAATTAATAAAAAAAAAAATAAATAAATAAATAAAATAAATGGTATTAAGAAAGTTAAATGTGTTTAATGTAAAATTCGTATGTGATTATGTTTGTGTGGACCAACGAAAACTAGCTAAACAAGTTCTCCTCGGAAATATTGTTTTTTATTCGTTACTGAAAAATTGACTCACGTGCTATATGTATATAAAAAACAAAACAATAAATTATTTATAAAAAAAATACATATATTTTGTTAATTTGAAAACAAAATGCATATTTAAAATAGAATTTTGCTTAAGAAGAGAATTTGTTTCATAATAATTTTGTACTAAAATTGCTCCTCTTGGCATCAATTTTACTGCCTTATCATCGATAGTGAGTGTAATAATCAAGATCAGTCAAGATCATAGTGAATTAAAAAAGAATAACAAATAAATAAATATATATTTTTTTTATTTTTTACTTTACACAATATAAAATTCCGTTAAGCAAATATTTTTTTTTTAAACGTGTCTGGAATATTTTTAAATACTGATGTGCCATGTCAATTTGTATGCATACAACATTAGAATTAGAATTTCTCTAATGTCCTACATCACAATATACATATGTTTACAAAAAAAAGCAAAAACAAAAATAAAAATAAATATTAAATAAAATAAAAAAGAACACAAAAACATATTAAATTTTGCAAACTCATAGTGATATTTTATATTTATTTAATCCCAGTTTAATTGAAATTATTTAAAACAACAAAGAATAAAATTTAAGTTTAGTTTCATGCATTAGATAAAACAAAAAAAAAAATACAGTAGAGACTCGATTCTTGTTCCCTATGATGCTTGGAAGTACCCCATTTTAGTTTTCAATACAATTAAAAAGCGATTTGTGATTACCATTGCCTAACAAAGTTTACGTATTAACTTACTAAACGAGAGCTCTGAGTTTGAAACTCAGCTTCGCGAAGATACTGATAATTGTTTACAAAAAGTTGGTCAATATTTAGACGCCTTACAGTTATTTGTTGTCTCTATGTTATACTGTTTTCACACCAAAAGTTAAAACCTGATTTTAGCATTAAAACCATAATCAGCTGATTTTGTGTTCACACTGCAAATTTTCTTAAATCCGGTTTTAACTCTCATACATTTATGACTGTGCAACAGCTGTTCTGTTTAAGAAAAAATAAAAAATATGAAAAATTAAGAAATAATATTATTAATATTAATATACAACAATAATATTGTTATAATATTATTATTTATTATTGTTGCAGCATTCATTATTTAAAATTTTACATTTTTAATACAACCGGCTTTCTGTATTTTTACATTTGTTTTGTTTTTATTTGTTTTTCTCGGCTGTTTTCAACGTTTCAGAGCTGGTAGCTCTGATTTAGTACATAAAACAAGATTGTATTTCATAAAATCAACTTAAATCCAATTCAAAAAAGGTTTTAAATTGGTTTTAACACAATAATTTTGTATGGTAAAAGCAGGTTTTATTTTTGATTTTAACGTTAAAACCAACTTTTGCGTTAAAACCACTCGGTGTGAAAACACTATTAGAGTGATATGCCACTTGTGATATACGAAAAATATTAGTGTTAGTGAAGTGCTGTATTCGTAAGAGTATTCGTGTATGCAGGCAAAGTGCTATATTTAATCAGAGGCTCTATCAAAAGGCGGCTAACAGCCCTTATCGATTAAGATAAAGAACAGAATTGCCATAGAATTTAATCCGCAAGGGAAAATAAGAAGGAGGGAGACGCATTGCTCACACGCAGAAAAATAAAGTTAAAACCTTTGTGTGAAACCATCCAGAAACTGGATAACAATCATTCTAATTCAAAAAACTCAAAAATCTTCTGTACAGAATCAGTCAGAACCGATTAAAGCATACATAAGTGCAGATTCTATGAATCCACGAAGTAGCTTAAATGTATTTCAAAATGAAATACCGGACAGCTTGTCAAGTACCAGACAAGGAGTTATTCCTACTTATAATGAGCAGCGTCCTTTAGTTAGTCAGGGCAATAAGATTGGAAAAGAGATACTTTATAGCATGACCCTTTGTAGGTTGCAGGCAGTATAATAGATCGTTTCTTTGATGCACTTCAGTACCTTTACAGAAGTTATGTGCATTACATCTTCCAGATTAATGTTTCGCAGAGACTTATCATTTCGCAGTGTTTCGATTGTCGATAATATGCATTTAAAGTTGCAAGGCTTGTTATCGATATTTTGATATCATATCTTTTATTGTGTAATATTGTGAAATTCTTTGCTATAAGCAATACAATTCAAAGTGTCATATGTTTTATAATAAGGCTAGAAGTTCACTAACTTGATTGAAAATCAAACTAAAATATCATATCAAAAAAGAGTGTTACAAATTTAAGATGCAAATTATCGAATGCTGCAAGTAGTGTAAGAACGTTGTGTGAAACGTTTTCGAGATGAAAGAAGCGATTTTTATATTACATGAGTAATCGATTGCTATAGGTTTTCGTTTATTTTTTTTATTACTAAAATTGCAAAATATATCTATAAAAATAACAACAATAAGAAAAACTATAATAATAATAATATTTACAAAAACAAGATTTAATCTAATAAAGAAACTGTAGAGCTTGACAAAGTAATGTAATCATCGAACAGAGAATATTGAAGATTTCGATTAAAATAAAAACACTTATCAATCACACCTTATAATAAATAAGTCAATTTAATTTAGTTCTATTCTTTATCAGTGAATTTATATTTTTATTATTATTGTTTTTCCTATTTGTTCTAATGGTCTTCATACATTCATTCAATTGAATTGTTTCTAACCGGCTATCAATTGTTGGATCTTTAATGAATTGAATTAATTGACAAGAAAAAAATGCCTAAAGATTGTGGCATTTCGTAATAACGTTTGAATTGGTTTTTTATTCATTAATATTACGATATAATGATAGTCCCTACATTGTTGTTTAAGTCAATAAATTTGAATTGATCACAAATTAATTGCTATGACAACTAAGTTGAGATGTTATGTATACAAATATACACACAGCTATACGGAAAATTTATTAGTTTCAAAGGAAATTATTTCATTTTTTTTGTAATTGTTCTTTAAATATGATTACGTTTTAACCTTTTAAAAGCGTTTAAAATATGAGCTCGTATATTGTAAATAAAATAAAAATAATTTTGTGTTTAGTTTCAATTAAAATTCTTTATTATTTGCACAATTCTGTTTGCCACTGTTCACAACTTGATGTAAACAACAACAATTGCTTTTCTTTGTTATTCCTTTGTTTACACCCCTTGCATAAACAATAACAATTACTAGGAAACTGTTCGACAGATCTTTGTAACGGAGATCTTCAAACCACGATTACTCTCTTCAAACAAATCGCGTCTTCACACAAGACTGACTGAACTTTACTAACTCAGTCGCCTGCTTTGCTTTGTCATTTATATGGCAAAGTAAACAGAATGATTAATGTTTTGTGAAGGCGAATGTTCTTGACCAATGTTCAACATCAACATGGTGGGTCTCTAATGTGTCATACAATCACATTTTCTTGCAAGTCTTCTGTATAGCGTAAGAGAGAGCATGCTTGGCTTGCATGAAATACTGCCGATATGAGTTTAAGACATCAGTTTCACCATGAGTTCTTGAATGATCCTGCATTAAGCGCAATTAATGAAAGTGTCCCTATTATTTGTTTTAAGTGACTTGGTTTAAATGAGAAATGATACGCGAATTAATATGGAATATGTATGTAGAGCCATTAAATGTTTAAGATATTTACAGTGACTTCGATAAATAAAATGTTATTGCATAAAAAAGAACTGTCCTTATTATTTCTGCCAACACTGTATTTATGTACGTGGTATTTAGATATCAAAACGCACTATTTAACAGAATTCCATGCGACGAGCCCAACATATATTGGCCAGACTTATATTGCTATTATTATACAATAACAATAAAAATAATAAATGAAATCAATTAATAAATTTAAGATAAAAATTGAAATTAATGAAATACTACAACGTAAAGCATATGCTATAAACAGATACATTTCTTTTTCTAACATAATCGATACGATTGAACAAGCATGATTGAATAAAAGATTACGATATGCGTTCTAATTTGCCGTCAGATGACAATAAGCTAGGCTGATTAATAAAATCACAGACACGCGACGTCATTTGTCACAGATGTTAAATCATTATTATGCAAAACTTTTATTAATTTTTTTTAATTTCTTTAATTAATTTTAGAATTAGAAAAATGTCCGAAACAAAACTAAGTAATGGCGAGGAATTGGAGGCGTTGCGTAAAGATCAAACTCCACGCGTGGTAAGCGGACTTGATAGGCCATATAAGCGTATACCATTAGGCGAGCAAAGTCGTGCTTTAAAACGTCAAGCAATAATGGTTATATTAGGCAATCTGGGCTTAATGTCTACTGGTATGGCCTTGGGTTTGCCAACAGTTGCAAAGGATTCCATGACAGATACCACTCAGTTAGCATATCTAACAACTGATCAATTTTCATGGTTTGGTAAGTAAAATAGTGACGCATGAAATTAAGTTAAGATATTATAACTGATTATGTTTTATTTTGTACAGCTTCTTTGAATTTATTTGCATCACCCTTTGGAGGCCTATTGTCTGGCCTACTGCTGGATAGATTCGGTCGTAAAAATACGATTTACGTTTTGAATATTTCAGCTTTACTGTCATGGGTCCTAATGGCATCAGCCAGTTCACAAAATCCCGAGGCCATGTTCATACAGCTGGTGGTGTCGAGGATTCTAGTTGGTAAGCATACAATTGATTTGAAGGAGAATTGTTTCTTATTCTATTCTATTCATAGGTATCTCAAGTGGCCTTTCTAGTGCACCGGTGGGCGTATATTCTGCTGAAATTAGTATGCCTAAGATCAGGGGACGTTTAATATTGGGCACTTCAATTTCGGTGGCCTCGGGCATTACATTTATTTATGCTTTGGGCTATTTTATACGAGACGATTGGCGTTTAATTGGCCTCATTTGCTGTGCTTTTCAAATAATCACTTTATTGTGCGTCATACCCTTGCCCGAATCGCCCAATTGGTTGATATCGAAATCACGCTTGGCCGAAGCAAGAAAATCGATTAATTATTTTAGAGGTCTAGACAAGAAACGTAAGTTGTCAAATGCATACATACATATGTATATATCATGTGAATGGGTGGATACTAACCCCTCAATTTATTTACAGCGGTGATAACACATCCGGAAATCTTGGCTGAATTCAATTTGCTGCAAAAGAACATTCAATTGAAAGAGGGAGAAAAGAAGCCATCTTTTCTAAAGTGCTTAAAATTGCCGGAAGTTTATAAGCCCATACTAATACTTATGGGCCTATTTGCGTTTCAACAATTGACGGGTATATTCGTTGTGATCGTATATGCCGTACAAATATCCCAGGAAGCTGGCGTTACAATTGATGCCTTTTTGTGTGCCATTATGATAGGTCTGGCCAGAGTATTGACCACTTGCCCTATGGGCTATATTTTAGAGAAATGGGGTCGTCGGCGTTCTGGCTTAATATCTGCCATGGGCATGACTCTATGCATGACTGTATTAGCGCTACACGAACAGCCTTGGCTTAAAACGATACCCTACTTGCCAGTTATAACAATTGTTGCCTTCATTGTGATCAGTACAATTGGTTTATACACTTTGCCGTTCTTTATGATCTCGGAAGTGTTTCCCCAGAGCGTAAGAGGACCTGCTTCGGGTCTTGTGGTGGCATTTGGCTCAGTTGCCGCTTTTGTATGTACCAAAACGTATCCAACTCTAAAGGAAGCGGTCGGCAAAGAATATTGTTTCGTTACTTATGCTGCATTTTCATTTTTGGCTGTGCTCTTTGTATATTTCTTCCTGCCCGAGACCAGAGGACGCACCCTATTGCAAATCGAAGAGGAATTCAGGCATGGCAGAAAATCAAAGAAACCCACGGCACCTGTGGAAATGGAAGAAATTACCATAATTAAATAGAAGAGATTATCACTAGTGCATGTAGATATAGAATTATAATGCTTAATGTATATATGTATATAATAGTACAGATCCTATGCATTTATTTAGTACTATTTTTTTTTTATAACTGAACTTTAGTACTTCTATAGAAAAGTAAAGAATTGAAATATTTTTTGTAAAAATAAATTCTTCTAAGTGCTGTGATAAGACTGTGTTGTTTGCTAAATTTAGTCAATAATTAAAAATAAAAACAATAAAAAAAATAATAAACAATTGAAATTAAATTTCTAAAATATAATACCATAAATACATACATATATAATTTGATTTTTACTGATTTATTGATATATATAAAGATACGTTTCTCGATTATTAGCAATAATAACGGACGCCCTCCTGATACGTCAAAAAAGAGGCTTCATTCGCAAATATTTTTTGTTTTTTTTTGACAGATAAACAAAATACTTACGTTTTGATAGCGTCTTAACGTTCAAGTGCTTTTTAAAAACGTTTATTTTTTTTCTTCTTTAATTTTATTGATAATAATTTCAATTCATAACAATTTCACGGAGTCATTCCAACAATATGTGCGTTGATAAAGTCTGATGGACTAAAACAATTGGGTCTCAATTATCAAATTAAATCATTTTGATTTTGATTAATTACGTTTTAAATGTTGTAACAGTTGTCTGATGGTCTTTTACAAATTAATCAAATTTATTATAAACAATTAATTTTTAATTGATTGCTTTACTAGAGCGTAATTCCAAAATTGTTATTTTATTTCTCCACCTAATCTTCTCCTTTAGCAGTCAATCACGATTTCAGATCGCCTGGTCTTGCATTCAATTACAGACTATACTTTATTTAATTGATCTTTACAAACCTTTAGTCAGGATTACAACCTATCTTTTTGCACCACCCACGCTTGACGGAACGTACATACAGTTTAAAATCGACTTCGAATGACAGATTTTTTGAGAAACTTTTTTTACTCTCAGAGAGGAAGTAACATAGAATGGACGTGAATCGTTGGGAATACACTCTCAGGGTTGCAAATGAGGTATTGCTCCATGTTAAACAAGTGACAGAGTATTTCTCTTATGTAGAAGAGGAGTATAAAGTAGGAAAGTCTAATGGGCGATTTAAATTGCCCATCATTTCGGCTCCCTCAAGTACCTCCAATCAATACCATTTTCAATTGGTCTACTAATACGATGTCAGTTTTGATGGAACTGGTCTGATATCACGCACTGAGCGCTTTCCAATGAAAATCCCAGTGGAAATTAAAAACCCCCTGACTGACTATAGAGTAGACTACCAGAGCGTCTGCTTTATATTTCCATTTCGTTACTTTTTAAAATGTAAGCTGTTCCAAAGCATCTCTAAGATTTCCTTATTACTAATTGAGTTCTGCCCTTTTTAAGATGCGGTGCTGAATGATCGTCGTGTAATGTTCGCTGTTGATGTTTTACTATTTGGGGGACAGGAAACAGGGAATTTTCTGGATTAATTATTTGAAGGTATTAAAGATGTGATCACTGCTATTCTTCTGCTTGTACTCAAGCACTTTAAACACTACGCCACACCCCCTTCAACAGGGCATGTTACAAAATATCATATTTATTCTTATTGAAGTTTTTTTTTATATCTATTAGAATAGCTACTTATATACATATATTCATACATATGTATGTATATATGCATTTAATTAAAATATCTTCCCATTTATAACAACATTTGACGTCAAACCATTACGAAGGGATTGCCACCAAGATTGATTTAATCGAAATTGCTATGCGGTTAACACCTATGAGCGATAAGATATTTTAACAACACAAAAAATAATATTAAGGCTACGATAACAAATTATTTATTGATTATCTCAATGACTCCACCGGCATCTATTAGAATTTGTTGTATTGTATGTACATATATATACATATGTATCGATAACGATAACGATAAAATGCAAATTTTAAGTGGTAAATGTAAAACGAAACATCATTTCCATATAAAATATAGATGTTGCTTTGAGGTGTAATTAATTAATATCAATTACATACAAACGAACACTTTCATTAACTTTATGTGAGTGACTGTATAGTTTACCGTTTCTTAGTGTCTGTCTTAGCCTGTGGCTCTGTACTGACCTTTTCAAGTTTGCAACCTTTTCAAGATACAATGGTATCGTGCATATCGTTTAATTCTATTAACTAAGTACACACAAACACACATACGCATTTTCATTTAAGTTAATTAGAAATATTGAAATGACATAAAATGGAAATTAAATGAAATACAATAAAATGAAATATTTATACCAGCAATTAATATAAATTACCAACATCATAAACAATATCAATTAACAACAGTAAATATGGACATTACACAGTCTGTCTCATTAAGATATGCACAGCTTTACAGTATGCACTACGACGACAATACATATATTAAAAATAAATGATGGCATCTGTATTGTTGAATAAAAAAAATGAATTAATTTTTTTTACTTTTGTTTAAAGGTAGAAAATAAAAGATAACAATGTTCTCAGATTATTTATGGGAATAAATTTATTACCCAGCAAACATTTAAGTGCGTTAAAATGCAACAGAATTGAAGTAGCCTTTTAGAACTTTTAAAACTGAAATTCTTAGAACTTAGTTTCCATTTGAAAAGAAGCTGCTTCTATATACTGGACATAGTCTGTCCATAAGCTGTCTCCATCTTTGTCGATGAGCAGAGTTCTACGAAGATTTTGCAGTATGAAGGTTATTTCCTGTCCATTGTCAAATGGTTTTTAACCTTCCCTACTTTCTTGAGGCTTTTAATTAATGCCATGTAGCAAATTTCCTTAGGTGGCGTCCGAAGTACCAACATTTTATTCGACAAATCTGTTAATTTATACCTTCCATATCTGCTATGATGCTAACTTGTGCATCACTGTTTGTACGTAGCCCGAGTAGTCTTAGAACTCTTCTGAGAGTTTACAAGCACTCTCAGTTTACTTTGTGTTGCCCTTATAACAAAGCAAAGGAAATACGGAGAGACATACATAACGTAATTGGCGATTACAACCCTTCAGTCAGGATTACGGCCTAGATTCTCAACACCATACATGTTGTGTGTTTTAATTTTATACATCAGTGGCGGGATGTATCAGTGGCGGGACCTACAGTTTAAAGTCGAATCCGAACGACAGATTTTTTTTTGAGAAACTTTTCATGGCAATTTTATTTACTCTCAGAGTTTTTGCCAGAAATCTGCTGAGAGGAAGTCTCCGATGGAAAACTTTTTTGTATTTCGTTTTGTTGTCGGACCTGGGTTTGAACCCTGGCTTTACGTCTAATAAGCCAACACACTACCTACTAGACCACGGCATTCTTCTTTTTTGCTTTTTTCGAACGGTATCTCAGCGATAATTTGATTTTAAAGTGCATCAATGTCAGGAGAAAGAGGCACCTGGGTGCCTACTATATGGAGAATCTGGATCTACTATCATGCATCATATCAATAGCAGTCTGAGTAGCTGACTGAAGCTCCGCGTGTTTCCTGGACTAGGAGAAAATGTGAAATGTGATGCCCCTGGACGACTGTATCACAATGGAACCTGTGTGTAGCCACTTATAACTCCATTGAGGGGACAGTCACTTTTACCTACCTACCTATGTATCTACATAGGAGATTTTTCACGTAAACACTGTGTTTGATGTCGTCCCACCAAAGTAAGTCTAATGTGATGTAAAATTCTCATGCAATAGAGTCCAAAATTCCACGTCTTCTATATATGCATAATATTCGTTAAACGTATGAAAATGTTTGCTGGGATAGCATGTAATGCATCATTTAAATACAACCACCAAACAATAAAAATATTTAATTACCAGCCACCCTCTGTGCTCTTACACAATAAGTGAAACTAATTGTGTACATATGTATGTACGTATATGTGTGTGTGCTTTTGTTTTTGTTGCAAAAAGCCAAAAATTTCGTACAACAACAGTGACGTCAAAATATTATCACTACTTCAATTCAATAATGTACACACAATACAACAACATGAATATATCACTACAGCACTACTGTAAACAAACAATGTGATGTGTTGTCGGTTAAACGCGAAATGAAAGCGAAACCGCATATAAAAGAGTACACAGAACAAAACAACAAAAAGTATTTTTTGGCATACGATTGATTGTTGATATTTGACTTATGTATTGTTTTTGTACAACGTTTACATTTCCCTTTTCCCCCCACGTACTTTGCATTTAGAACGGCAATAACAATAACAACAATAGAAATGTTTTAATTATTTGTAATTGTTTATTTACAATTTTGCATGCATGCATGTGTACACACATACATACATGTATAGAAAGATAGAAGAGAACAGAGAGATATTGATGTTGTATCTTGCTTAAGCTCCTGTGTTATCAAAATACAAACAATCATTTTTGAGTATTAGCGTTAGTGTTTTTGGACATTGTTTACATGCTATCGATAGTCATGTCAATGTATGTAGTATATCTAGGATTATTACTGGCAAATAAAGAAGAGAGTGTATATAGTTAATGTAAGAGGTAAGCTGAGTGAGTAATAAATTTTTGCGACTCATCGTTTCTATGGCATTTTTTGTTTTTGTTTGTGTTTAGAATGTAAAGCGGTGTGCAAAGTTTTTGCAACACAATGAAAATGAAACATATTCATACAATTTGTAAAATGTAATTGTAATTTAAAGTCGTAAAATGGAAAATTATAGTGCGTTACAAAAGTGTTCGTGCATGAATCGAACATGTATTTGCAATTCACTTCTAAAATGAAACCAAATCGAATAATTTTTGAGGCGAATACATACATAACATAATTGGCCATTACAACCCTTCAGTTAAGATTACGGCCTACCTTCTCAACACCACTCATGTTGTGTGCGTTAATTTTATACATGAGTGGCGGGACCTACAGTTTAAAGTCGACTCCGAACGACAGATTTTTTGAGAAGCTTTTCATGGCAATTTTTGCTCTCAGAGTTTTTGCCAGAAATCTGCTGAGAGGAAGTCGTCGAAGAAATATTTCATATTTTCGTTTTGATGTCTGACCTGGAATTTGAACTCGTGCCTTTCGTCTAATAAGCCAACACACTACCTTTTGCGACAATAATATGGGAAAAAGATCATGAATGAAGCTGGCTAAAGCGCCTTAGGTGATGGCAAAGCCTGTATTGACTTTAACAAAGGTAAAACAGTGTGTCTGAGGGGCTCGGAAAGAACTCACGAGCTTCTACAACCTGTTTAAACAAAGGATGAACAAACGATCGTGGATGAAGCAGCCACCACAGATGGTGGCAAATCCAGCATTGCCTTCCTCAATGATAATGCAGTGTGTCTGATGGAAAAGAAAGGGAATTCTTCATCACGGGCTTTTACAACCTGATGAAATAAATGATTCTGATCTCTTTTTCCATTAATTAAGGAGATTGAAGTCAAAAATTCAATTAAAATGGTCAGTATTGTACAAAAATTAAGGAAAAGTGTTGTGTTCTATGATGAGAACACCAGACGACACACTTCTTTGATGATCTGGTAGAGCCTGAAGAGTTTTGCTGAAAAGTTTCAATGCATATGACTTATCGCTGGGACTTTGGCCTTTGAGATTTCGTTTCTTTTTCTGCAAATCTCTTGAAAGAGTGTAAATTTAAGTTCCGCAGATGCAATTGGATGAGTTTTACGTTTAGAAAATCCAAAAATTTACGATAACATTTTTAATGATATCGATAAAAATGCCTTAGATTTTTTTCTGATTTCGTTTCTTTTTTACAAATCTCTTGTAAGAGAGTAAATTTAAATGTAAATTGGATGATTTTTACGTCCAGAAAACCTAGAAATTCTACGTTCGTAACATTTTTAATGTTATCGATTAAAATGCCTTAGATTTGGTTCCATGAAGTTCGTTTGAAATATAAAAAGTATATATTTTTGTAACCTAATTTAGCTTAACACCGAATATTATTATCTTTTAAAAGCAAAATAATTATAAAATTTAAAAATATTCTTTTGTAAGATTACTTTACACCATCACTGTACATGTCAATATATATATATGAGGACTTACAATATTACAAACTTATTAATATAAATAAATATATATCCAAACAATATAAATAAATATAAAAACGAATAGTATTACTTAAGGTATATAGACAGAGAGAGAGAGAGAGAGAGAGACACATACAAAAGTATGCAGACATATTTATAAAGGATAAATCAATATAATGTACATATATATGTATAACTTCGACAATCGATCATATTATAAATATATTAGAAGATTTACTTATTCATTCAATAAAATTTCTTACTTTGAATTGTAAAAAAAAGGTTTTATTCACATTAAATTGAGCATAAAATAAGGGTGTGTGTGTTTAACTTGTGCATTAACTATTGTGGGAGACTGTTTGGGGGCAGAATGATGAGAGCATGTATCTATATACTTCTCAACATGCAAATTCGAACAGTTTTCGTTTGGCGTTTGGGGTTTAGCGTCTGTTGTTTGTTTAAAGGTTTTTTTATACGATTTGAATTCGATTGAAATGCTGCTCATTTGAAATTGTCACCGAAAGGTATAAATTTTGTTGTTTATTAAACAAAATGCAGTCAACCCTCCTATAACGCGGTAAGTGCGTACCGCGTTATATGGAAACCGCGCTATAAGAAACTCGGATTTCACCGTACAAACCAGGCTAATTCGTAGCGCGTTCTATGGAAACCGTCTACCGCGTTGTATGGAAACCGCGCTATAAGAAACTCAGAGTTAGTACAAATCCCATCACTCGTACCGCGTTATATGGAGACCAAGAAATTCAAAAGGCAAGATAAATTATAAATTATTTTTATTGAATTCAAGAGTTCATATAAGGATTGATAAAAAAATGAAATAAAAACTAAACTAAAAGACTGCAAGGAACTTATGGGATGTTATTGAACGGAAACCGCGCTGTAAGAGTACCGCGTTATAGGAGGGCTCCGCGTTATATGGAAACCGCGCTTTGAAAGTACCGCGTTATAGGAGGGCTGTCGCAATTTCAGCCCCGCGTTGTATTGAAACCGCGTTCTGAGAGTACCGCGTTATAGGAGGGTTTACTGTATACATATACCTGAAATATCGACAAGACAATGCAGAGAGTAAGAGAAAAAAAGAGAGCACAAGCAAATTTTGAATGTCAAGTTCAGTGTATTTCGGCAGTATCAATGAGTTGGTTGGGACGGTTACAGCTTTAAAATTTAAATAATATTTGAAGGCATAGAAACAAGAAATTTAATAATAAAACATAAAGAAATGAAATGAACGAATAATAAAATATTGTAAAAATTATTTGTATGTGTGTATGTATATGTATACAAACATGGTAAATTGTATCTTTTTAAGCTGTTGACGTATCCAAAAAGAGCCAGACGCCGCGAGAAGAATCATTTTAAATTGGCGCTGATTTTACTTGTTAACGTTTTTTAACAAGCAATTAATCGACAACGAAGACGACGACAACGACAACGACGACGAAATATTGTATGTGTAAATAAAAATTGAATTGCAATTTCCAATTGGAATTTGTAATTGCAATTTTTCAAGAAGAACTCGATTGCAAAGGCAAAATAAGCAAGCACATGTGATTCCAGTTAATGTAGACAGACTTTCTAAATATCATTCATTTAGTGTGTTCAACAAGTTCCATATCATACGGGGTACAATAGGAACAAAAATCAATTAAAAAAAACAGAAAAAAACAGAACAAAATTAATAAAAAAAAAGAAAATGTATTGAATGCAATTAAAAAAATGCATTAAATTAAGGCCATTAGCCAAGTGGTGAATACAATATTAAATTGTGCAACCAGTCCCTAGCAAAAAGTCATTACAAACGGTTCGCGACAGGCCCGCAGTTAGAAAAGAAAAGTTTTTTTTTCCACCATTTAATGGTCCTTCCAATCAATATCCTTAATATTAAAGTTTGAGTATTTGAAGTGCCGAAAAAAACGGAACAAAAATTTGGAACAACGCGTGCCTTAAACGTGCCTTAACCTTGCAACACTTGCCACTTGTGTTAAATTCCATGTTTAGCATATTGAAACGGAATTTTTTTTTTTTTACAAAATTTAATACAGGATTATACAACAACAACAACAACGTTGCTCTCAATTTTGTTTTAATTACTAATTAAACAAACAATTAAAGTTTTCCAATAACACGACACCATCAATATCCACACTGGCAAGCGATTTTAATTAATAAAATTGTACGTAGTCAAACACCCTTCCACTATTTATTAACGGAGTATTATTGCAGAAAATATTGAAAAAATAAAAGAATACGAATTCGAGTCTCATATTACCACCAGCTTACTCGGATAATTCAATTGATAAAACAGGTGGTTCTGATGTAAAACAAATTCTCCATACGCATTACATATTAGCAACAGCACCTCTCTCTCCACACCACATCCCTCCCGAAAGAGAAGTTCAAAATTCTCGGATTATGTCATCGAAACATAGCGATAAGATTAAATTTCAAAATGTCAACACAAAACAAACCACACCCACCATAACGAAGGACCTCAACAGTAACAGCAACAGCCGTAGCAGCAGCAGCAAAAAGGCCAGTAAAAAAGAAATGCCTTTGGGTGAACGCCGCAAAGCCGTATTACGCCAGGAATTAATGGTTTTCCTTGGCAATACCGGTGTCATGGGTGCTGGCATGGCTGTGGCCTTACCTTCTGTCACCTTGGGCCAGCTAAGCGATGAAACCGAGGATTTCCATTTAACGGAAGAGGAGGCCAGTTGGTTTTGTATGCTAGTATTTATATGTGCTATTTTTATATCCATAAATGTAAAAATATTTCCTATTGAAACAGCTTCCATTAATACAATGGCCTGTCCATTGGGAGGTCTACTGGTGGGTTATCTATTGGATCGCATTGGTCGGAAAAATACAATTGTCTTCACCGATATCTGTGGCGTGCTGGGTTGGGCTCTATTGGCGGCGGCTCCTTTGCATCAAGAACGTTCGGCAATATTTATACAAATATTAGTGGCAAGATTTCTCTCAGGTATGTCGTATTAATACATGCATAAGTACCAGAGATCAGCAGTGAGTATTCAAAAAAATGACTAGAATCGAATCATACTCATAATTTCTGATACTTATACGCGTTCATACTTATTTTAATACCATACTCATACTACTCATATTCAAAGTTTAAAGTACTCATCGCATTCATACTTAACAATACGCATGATGTTTTTGATTTCGACTCACCTGTACTCAACATTTACAAGAATCACAAAATGAGTATGATTCGTGTGCAAATACTGCAATCTCCCTAGAAGGTTGTGTGTTTGCTTTGCTTGAAATTTTGAGGAATGATTCGAACCACTCGAATCATTTATGAGTATTATAAGTATTTTTCTAAATTTATGAATCTAAATGAGTAGACTTATGAATCAAACATACATTTCTAATGTTATGAGTTTGATATCAACATTGTACTCATACTCATTGCAACCTAGACTTATAAATCAACATTGTAGTGAGTACGAATGAGAATCAGAGTAGTTAAATTTCAATACTGTTGACTTACTGTGGCTGGGGTCTTCCGCCTAGGGCCATTCGCTGAATATATCTGGCGATTGTTAGACCTGTTATTACCTATGGCTGCGTTGTTTGGTGGTGTGCCTTAGATAAGAGTTTTCAGCGGAAAATCTTGGATAAGGTTCAGCGGATTGTTTCCTTGAGTATCACTGGAGTGAGGAGGAGTTGCCCTCAGGCTGCTCTTGACACTATGCTCTGCCTGACTCCGCTTGATTTATATGTCAAGCGGTGTGCAGCGCGCAGTGCCATTCGTCTGAGGGAATCGGGCTGCTGGAAACAGCGCTCGACAGGTCACTCCAGAGTTCTGAATGTCATCTTTCCTGACGGGAGATATCGACTTTCGGAAAAAGCCACCGATTATATTGTGCCTGAGGCTATGTTCCTGCCCGGTTTAAGGATACTTATACCGGAAAGGGCACAATGGAATGGTGGGGTACTCCAGGGACAGAGAGGTATACCCATCTTCACAGATGGGTCTAAGTTAGGTGGATGTACAGGTGCTGGGGTTTTCTGTAGGGAACTCGGTCTTGAACTCCACTTTAGGTTGAACGATGACTGCAGCGTTTTCCAGGCGGAGATTTTCGCAATCTTGAAAGCTATTGAGGCCATAGCTGGTGGCCCAGCTTCAGATTCGGAATCTTACGTGATCTTCGTTGACAGTCAGGCTGCCCTTAGGGCCATTGAGTCGGTCTGGTGCAAATCACGGCTCGTTCGCAAGTGCAAGGAGTCGTTGAGGACCTTTGGACTAGACCGTATCCGTCTCTGCTGGGTTCCGGGTCATAGCGGAATACTGGGCAATGAGACGGTGGATGCCCTCGCTAGGTTAGGTTCGGTTAGTTGGTCCTGACCCCCCGGTCTGCCACCTCTACGGTCTCATCAATAGATGGGTCGGGGAGGAAGAGCAAAGACGTTGGGGGAACGGATCGGGTTGTTTTGTCTCTAGATGTCAATGGCCTGCTGTGGACAGTAAGAGAACAGGTAGGCTGCTGGGCTTGGATAAGGCCAGCTTAAGGTTAGTTGTCGGGTTTATCACAGGGCACTGCGAGATTAGGTCGCTGACGGGGATCTGGAATAGATCCCAGCCGGACTATTGCAGGGCATGTTGCGATGAGGAGGAGTTGGAGACTATCGAACATCTCCTCTGTAACTGCCCAGCCCTTGGTAGGTTGAGGCTGAGGACCTTTGGCAGGGCCTTCTTTGAGAGTTTGAACTCTGCGTCGAGAGCCGACATCAAGGGTCTCCACAGATTCATTAGTGGCTTAGGCTGGTTGAGGGGCGCTAGGGCTTCATCAGGATAGTCGCGCTCTCCCTTCTTTGTTGGGTCTATGTGACCCCTCCGCTTCCCATTCTCCCTTTCCTATCTCCTCTCCTTTATATCCTATTCCCTCTCTTATCCTTCGTCTTTAAGGACGTTGTACAATGGTTCAATTCGACCTCCGGGTACTGTACTTGTCTTAATTGACAAGTACACGTCCTCTAACCTAACCTAACCTAACCTACTCATACTCAAAATTTCATGAGTACTTATGAGTAGCGAAAAAACTACTCATTGCTGATCTCTGAGACGTACTCCTTATTAAAAGAATTCACGTTTATAATGCAGGTATTATGATTGGTTTGTGCGTTTCACCGGTTGGCGTATATTCCGCGGAAATAAGTTTGCCACGCATTAGAGGAAGACTGATATTGGGCACCTCAATTGCAATAGCAGCTGGTATATTATTCATGTATGTTCTTGGCTACTTTATAAGGGTAAGCATAGGCCGTTTTACTCCCTACTTCTTAGTATTGGTTAAATCTATAAAGTTTCCTTATATATAGAGTGACTGGCAATTGATTGCAATTATATCCACTGTCTATCAAATATTCGCAACCATATGTGCCTTGCCCATGCCGGAGACACCAAGTTGGCTAATGCAAAAGGGTTATGCTGAGAAGGCACGAAGATCGCTGAAATATTTTCGTGGCCTAAATAAAAATGGTAACTGAATTTCGTTTTTTTTAATCAATAGAAGGAAGTAAGAATTAATTTCGTAATCTTTCCAGATGTATCCTATGTGGAGGAATTCGAGAATGAGTTAAGCCAAATCAAAAGAACATCAGACCAGAGTCGTGACTCGGCCGAAAGCGAATCACTTTTGCAGGCTGTTAAAGCTCCAGAGGTTTACAAGCCACTGTTATTAATGATTGGCTTCTTTGGCTTTCAACAGTGCTCGGGAGTAGTAGTAGTGGTTGTGTACGCTGTTCAAATAGCCACCCTAGCGGGTGTTTCAATGGATCCTCGACTGTGTGCTGTATTGGTAGGAGTAGCGCGCATAATCACCACTTTCTTTATGAGCACAATATTTGAACGTTGGGGTCGCCGGCCTGCAGGAGTGATCTCAGCTTCGGGCATGACAATTTGTATGTTTCTTTTGGCTGCGGCCCGCTGGTTTCCCAATGAATTCAGTCATGTTGCCATACTGCCAGCAGTTTGTATATGGCTGCATATTGTGTTCTCCACTATGGGTCTCTTAACGTTGCCTTTTTTCATGATCTCCGAAGTGTTTCCGCAACGAGTGCGTGGCAGTGCGTCTGGGTTTTCAGTAAGCTGTGGTCTACTCATCTCATTTGCTGTCATTAAACTGTATCCTGCCATGGAATCCACCATGGGTACGGCTAATCTGTTTGCCTTCTATGGCATGGTTTCTTTGGTGGCGGCCCCCTTTATATACTTCCTGATGCCAGAGACTAGAGGACGAACTTTATTGGAAATTGAAGAATATTTCAAGACTGGTCGCATGCCAGCACCCGATGAAGATAGTCTTGTACGGCCTGCAAAGAGAAACAGCAATGAAGCGGCGGCTGATGAGTCTCTGGAGTCATTTATAAAGCCATAGAAACCTGTACTTAAGGGATGTCAATTGATTCCAACGATTAACTTTTAACATAAAATTGTAGTCTGTGATTAAAACAAATACAAATACAAATACAAAAACAACCTCAACAAACTTAAAACTTAAAACAAAACAATGTTGCTAATACGCCCTAACTTATCGTTAGGGGCATAATGCAAACTAAACTTAAAAGTACAATATTTTTCAGTTAAGTTAATTGAGTTGTATATGATACATTATTACATACATACATACAGATATGTACTTAAATATATATTTATAATATATTGATTGTATTTAATTAATGTGTTGGTTATTTAGTCAATAATAATTAAAAAAATATAACAACAACAACACAAGCCTATTATTTAATTTTCAATTTTAATTTAATACAACTTCCTTCCTTCCTTTCTTCCATTATTAAGTCAGTCAGTCAGCTGCTCACGGAGTTCTACTAACTACTGCTACACAATCAATCTATCGATCGATCAGCTGCATTGCCTTGTGTTGCGTTATCAAACTGGGTTCTGTGTCTCTGTTACAAAAAAAAAAAAAAAGCAGGCGAGCAGGCGAGCAGGCAACTGCTGTTGAATCTTCGTTAAACTGTGTCATTGGCATCCGCAAACATGGTGATGTAGAAGATGACGTGATTCATTCACATAATACATATACATACATGAATAAATTTATTATTATTTGCTTTTGTTTTATTTCAAAATAACAACAATTGATAAGAAAATATAATATTTAAACAATAATAAATATTTAAAATACAGTCATTAATTACATAAGCGGCAAAGCTTACAAATGAAGTTAAGTTAGGTTAGGTCAGTTCATTCAAGGGTAAGATCCCACTTAAACCAGATGTTAAGTCCATTGTAATACCACAGTTAATAATACAACCTGGTTATCAAACAGTACCCTATAGAAAGCAATACCGACTCCAAAACAAAAAAAGAGATCAATAACCTTCCTCTCGTTCTCGCCCTGAGATTCACAGTTCTTGCAGAAGTTAAGTTAGGTTAGTTTACAGACTATGAAGGGTAAGGTCCCACTTAAGCCAGAAGTAAGACCCATTCTGACACCATAATTAATATACACAACACAGTGATGAAACAGTTCTCTATAGGAGACGATACAGGCTCCAAAATTTGTTTGTTTGAGAGAGTTTCAGCCAAAGATTGCATCGTAATGCCAAGACTCTCCTCTCGTTCTTGTTCTGAGATCCACAGTTTTTACAGAAGTCTTTCAAGAGAATGCCAAGTCTGAAGGCAAGTCTAAGGCAGCAGCCTGTGAGAACCATTACAGTGTAATATGTTGCTACGTTTTAACCTTTTAAAAGCGTTTAAAATATGAGCTCGCAGATTGCAAATAAAATCAAAATAAATTTGTGTTTAGTTTTAATTAAAATTCTTTATTATTCGCACAATTCTGTGTGCCACTGTTCACAACTTGATGTATACAACAACAATTGCTTTGTTTGTTATTCCTCTATTTACACCCTTTGCATTAGCAATAACAATCACTAAGCAATTATACGACAGATCTTTGTAACGGAGATCTTCAAACCAGGGGTGTTGTCGAGCCGGAACACTCCGGAACATCATTCCGGTACTTCATTTTTGGACAGGAACGCGTTCCGGAACTAAAGATGATTTCTGATAACGAGAATTGGCTGACGTTTTGAAAAAAAAAATTAAAAAGAATTGCTGACTTTTTTTCTAATTTTTGACGTGTTTTTATATGTATTTTTATAAACAAGGGTTTGAACCGAACCCGATCCGGAATGAACTGGCTTGTTTTTCCGAACCGTGAACCGAAGTCCGGAACGCGTTCCAGTAAAAAAAAAATTAGCACAACACCACTGCCTCAAACCATGATTAGTCTCTTGAAACACATCGCATCTTCACACAAGACTGGCTGAACTTCACTCACTCACTCGCCTGATTTGCCTTGGCTTTTATATGGCAGAAATGAATGATGACGAATATTCTTGAAGGCGAATGTTCGTGGATCCGGCTTCTCGAAATCTCTATAAATGTAAACATCGTTGTTTACATTATTGTTATTTGTGTATTTGGTTTACATTTACTCTTGTAGTGCTTGTTGTTGTATTTTTGTTTACTTGTTTACTATTTTTTATACTGCTGTTTGTTGTTGTATTTTTTTTATACATCTTCATGTAAAGCGATGTAAAAGCAAAACACCAGTAAATTCAAGTTTTACAGCACTTAAACCACCCTGTGTTGAATTGAGTAAGCTAGTGGTGGTGATATGAACTAACAGTGTGTTTAAATACTCTGCGGTAGTAGTAGAACAATACAGCGGCTTATCATTTGATAATAACAGATAAAGTCGATAGTGTGGTTTTTCTTTCGAATAACGTTGTGGTGAATAACATGTTATCAAGTAAAAGTCACATTGAGAGAGTATTTTTTATTTAAGAGAAGAAAAATAAACAAAATTTCGTTATAGCGAGTGAGAGGCGTAAAAACAAAATTGTGCTTGCATTGGTGTGCGTAAAACAATTTCACTGCGTGAAGAGTGTGGAGAATTTGAACTCCAAACCATATTTCTTGGATCAGGTTGGATCGATTATGAGGTTATGAGGTTTCCAAAATTCATTGTAGTTTAGATTTAATGTTAATCGTTTGTATATATCCATAAATTGCTAGTTGTATTAGGCCTTTTTGCAAAATTGCTTAATTTTTCTAACTTTCCTTTACTCATGAATTTGGTGGTATACAATGTTTTTCTTATCAAAAAACCAATTTTAATCTCATGTTTGGATTTAGTTATGCTGAACGTAGAAGGTGTTCTATGCCTAGGAAACTCCTCTGTTCTATCTGAGGATTCTCAGTGAGATTTTAAGCAGGGAGAAATGATTCTTTGACATGATCTCAGCGCTGGCCGATTCTAAACTTGAGAATAAAGTCGGCAAGGGAATTTTTTTATCGATTTTAAGGAATATTCCCAGATTTAATCTTCCTGATTACTATAATATGTTTCAGGCTGAGTTCATGAATCACGTTGTAGAACTGATATCCTAAGTAAGGGATATCGAAGTTTTTGTATAGCCAATCTGGATAGTCAATCCGGAATAAGAGCTCTTTTGAGTGCAACATTCATGTCCAAAACTAGTTGGCATATGCCACGACTTTCTTAATAGACTCTGGTGGCAGTTTTGAGTCGATCATTAATGGTCCCCGATCAATTGTGTAGCCAATGAACTGGCCGTAGTCATACTTTTATCGAATGCTGCTTTTACCGAGCTATACAGGAGTATGAGTATATCTCTTACCTCTATTAAGCTGTCTATTAAGCAGAAATGTTTATTGGCTGCCGACAAATACTGGAATGAGAAGAAATCTTGCTTTATTGCTAGGCTCACCTGGTTTAAATTGGATAGGAAGCGTATCAATTAACTACATACATAACATAATTGGTTCCTTCAGGATTACAACATAACCTCTCACACCACTTATATTGTGTGTGTTAATTTTATACATGCGTGGTGGGACCTGCAGTTTAAAGTCGACTGCGAACGACAGATTTTTTTGAAAAACTTTTCATGGCAATTTTCTATTTGCTCTCAAAGTTTTTGCCAGAAATCTGCTGAGAGGAAGTCGCCGAGGAAATATTTTTCATATATCGATTTGATCGAGATGTCTGACCTGGGGTTTGAACCGTGGCCTCACTTCTAATAATCCAACACACTACCTACTAGACTATGGCGACTCATTGGTCGTTTGATTATCATGGTCGTTTTGATTATGGAAAAGTTTGGAAGCTATGTTCTCTTCTATGCAACAAGCAATGCGAGGATAGGTTGGGTTTGTATCATGACATATTCCTATTGGGCAATAGAGCCTTATGATTGACAAAGCTTTCGACATTAGATAAGGATATCTGTCACTGTATCTAAACTCACGGGTCTTTGTATAATAGGATGGACTTGGTTTACTTTTGAAGTGAACTTAGATCGGTTGAGGAAAAAGTTGATATCGCCCACTTAATTTGCCAATAACCTTGTCTCACTTGACGTAGACTTCTCTTACTTGGCTAAAATTTTTCTTGATAGAGTCATGGTGCTATCGTCACTCGATATCGAATCGATCACTAATTCTAAGAGAATATGTAATGCTTTATAGGGGAAGCCCTGATGCTAATGCTTAAAAGTTAACTATGGCTTGCTTCGAGTGTATCGATCGCTATGTGTCTTTAAATCTCCATCCTATCCTTTCCTAATGCTGATAACGAGATCATTAACTTTGTTTATAATCCTCCATACTTCACTCTACAATAGTCTTGTATGTCGTATTAAGACGCTCATTATTTAATTACCAACCACCGAAAAGACATTTCAAAAATATTAAGGGGCTTACCAACCAAGAGGTTCCGTCAACATTATCTCCTTATAAATGTGATCTTTTCTTGCTGCATTCATTGTCAATGATGCAATTGTTAATAAAATTTAATGAAATCCTTTAAATAATAAAACGAAAACAAACAAAAAAAATTCTTTGTAGAGCCCCTTTCCCTTTTCAATCTCTTTTCAATTCCATGAAAATGTCATTAAATTGTCACTGACAATTATGTACAAAACAATGTTGCCAACAAACCAGCACTGGTAATATAATGTGATAATAAGAATTTAATAATTTAATAGAACAACAACAATAGCAACAACAACTGCTGGTAATTGTTCGTATAAATTCACACTCAACACTGCTGCGTTACGCATCACAAACTCGGTAAAGCGGATCTTACTTTATATGTTTACAGTTGTTGTTAGAACAGTTATAGTACGAGTTTAGAATCTCGACTCTAGAGTGTGGCATATGTCAAAATTTGAACGCACACATACACACACTCACACTCAATTGTTCATGCAGGAGAGGTTAGTGAGAGAAAGCAAAAGTCATAAATTATTTCAGATTTGAAAACAAATCTCGTTTGTGATGATAGATCCTGAAGTATTGTTTATTGTTTATTGTTTGTTGTTGCTGTTGTTGTTCTTATTACGGTATCCTTAATTTATACGGTATTTTTTCGTGGTTGCAATTATCGGTCGCTTGTGGTTTTAAACGTGGTTTAGGGATGCTGCTGCAAAAATGTTACGCAACATTACCTTTTCGTTTATTGTGTACTGAGGTGTCCCTTCAATTGTTTTTTTTTTTTGTGTGTGCAAAACTTTGACAATCAAATGAAATGAAATGAATATTAAATTGTTTTTATTTGAAATGAATGAATGAATGAATGGCGCTGAAAACAAACAAAAGAACAGACTGAAATGTTGACAGATAAACAGCCAGATCGTGTATTGTTTGTAAAGTTGTATTTTGACAATAATTGATGACACTTAAGAGACAAAATTATTCAATTAAATCGCTTATTAAAACAAGTCAAGTGGAAATTTTGCACATCACTTACTATTGTTAGCAGATGTCAATTGCAACATACAGGTGCCTAGCTTATGGTCTAGATTTAGGTTTAGGTCGGAGTGGTAGCTCTGATATCACATAGCTCACTTGAGCACGCATAGCGACCTTTTGTGATGCCACGGGTGAACGCAGTCCCTGTACTAACCAAGTTCCACCAAAATCAGGGAAAAGGAAGAAGTTGGTCAGCGCAAGGACTGCACTACAAAAGTACGACTTCCCCGCATTGGAAAACCAGCCAGAAAGTTTGATGAACGAAGCTATATCCTTGATGTCAATAGATGATAGCTCCGTTAAGCTAACAAGGAATGGGGAGCCAAATAACCTATATCTACACCTAGCAAGAGACGGGCACTGGCAAAGAAAGTGAACAACAGTCTCCCCTTCCTCAGTGGACCTGCATCCAAGGCAAAAGTCGTTGAAAGGGAGCCTCATTCTTTCCGCGTGTCTACCCATGACGCAATGACCTGTAAGCACGGCCACTGTAGTCGAGATGACATCACGACCAAGACCAAGTAATCGGTTGGTACGCCTTCTATCCATCTTGGGCCAGGTGAGTCTAGCGGTGGAGCAGGACAGCTTATGCTCTAACATTTGATGTTGCCTTGTCTCTTATTTTGTTTAATATTTTCATTTACAGTAAAAAAAAACTGTCTTTCAAATGATGAATTTTAAAAACAAATTTTATGCTTCACATTTAATATTTCGTTGGCTGTAAAATAACCATGACAGATTTGTTGCGCAGTGCTTTTAAACTATTATGGCCACATACATATAATGATGGTGTCTGCAATCACGGTTAATTTCAAGTGCTGCCTGCTACATACTTATATATGTATGTTCTTGCCCCTATTGTTTATGTTTATGCTGCTGTTCCTTGCTACCTGTTAAAATTTTGGGTTCTTATTTCATTTCTTTTTTTAATTTTTTGTTTTTGTTTTTGTTTTATTTGCTGTTAACAACATCATATATTGATTGCCAGCTCATTCAAAACTTAGCCTCAATATGAATTTACAAGCTGCTCACTTATGCCACACGTCTGCAACACTTGCATCATTCAACTGAAAGTAAAACTGACGTTGAGTTAATTTTTTTAGCGCCTCTCTTCTGTTGCTGCTGCCGGATGGATACCCAGAGCAAGTATTATGTATGTATGTATGTATGTTCGCTTACTTATTTCAAATTTGACGGTAAGTATTCATGATAATGCTTCGACATTTAATAACTGTGATTATAAAATATATCCAAAATTTAAAGGCCATACCCCAACCGTACATACCTGCATACACATAAGTACATACAATACATACAGTACAGTGCATTGCTTACATCCTGCACTGCATTCAATTTGCATACACCCGGGGAAATATTTCAGTAGGACTATGAATTGCCAGTGGCCTTAAGCACAGCTGTCTTGGAACCATTCTATCAAAGTTCCCGTTAGGTAGGTTGTCAACTGTGACAAGTACAGTACCCGGAGGTCGAATTGACCCATTGTACAAAGTTCCCGTTGTAATATTATTATTCCTCTCCTCCTCCTATTCCAGCTGCTGCAGTAGCCGTTGTATGCAGTATTCTCAGTCTTTGGGTATGTATGTCTAAAATCAGTGCCCCTTTATGACGACTATGGAGTTTTAAATACAGATTTTAGTTGGTATTAATGAAAATCGTATCCGTATACCCATAAAGAACATGATGTCCTTGGTCATTCTACAAATGCCTTCATTTTTCCACTTTCTCTTGGAGAGTGTATGAATCCAGAATGAAAAAATTTGTTAGTCACTCAGCCATTTAACAGTTACATGAGATGGATATGGAATTGTTAGATTTCAACTCTGGTTAGATAGGTTCTGAGTGCTGAGTTGAAGAGCCGAATAATGGCAGAGCAGATGTTCAGTGATATGCTCTACTTGATCGTCAATACAGTTTCTGTAGTACGTCACCAAGCAAAACCGTTGCATATGGTGTTGGTAAGCCATTGCATTCGGCAAAAGTAACTGTTTGGTGTGTATTATAGTCTGGAAGTGTCCTTGTGGACAATATTTTTCGAAATGAATCCTGAATGCAATATTACCGTCAGTTCAGAGCCCTAGACCGGGACATTGCTGACCTATTTTCGTCTGCAATTGAAGATTATGATTTGGAAGGTATGTGGCGTCAATAAAACAGTACGAATCCACAACACGATCGATTTTGGTTTTATTTTTTATTTTCAGAAAGATTACGTTTTGAAGACATCACTTGGTCACTGAGATAATGTAAAGTTGAAATGAGTACAGCTCCCATCAAACGGCTTTTGCCGTGGGTGCAGATCCTCCGCCCATCTCTTGCGAGGTGCACATATAGGTTATTTGGCTCTCCAATCCTTGTCAGCTTGACGGAGCTATCGTCCATTGATGCTAATATATAGCTTCGCATTCGGGCAGGTTTTCCAGTGTGGAGTAGTCGTGCTTTAAAATGTGCAGCCCTTGCGCTGACCAACTTCTTCTTGTTCTCTGGTTTGAATGAACTTGGTCAGTACAGAGATTACGTTCACCTGTGGCGTCACAACGGGCCGCTATGGGTGCTCAAGTGAGCTTTTGGTATCAAAGCTAGCACTCCATCCTAGCTACCTAATGTGGAGTTTCGTCAAAGATGAAATTTATCAGATAAAAAGGTAGGACCCTGATCTACCAGTAAGGATAACATTAACAATGAAACCATAAGATAGTAAGACAAAGCTTATTGAGAAAGTATAGAAAATAAGTCAAAATTTCTTGTACTCTATACACTCTTACAAAGCATGTTACTTTTAGTCAACAATAGTTGGCAACCCTGTCATTCTAGAACCTACTACAAAAACCTTCTAAGCAAAATCTAAAAGAGAGAGAGGATAAATGTTTTGTGAACGCCTTTAGTTACTTAAGAAAGGCATTAAAAAGTCATTTAAATATACTGCACACATTTTTCGAGTTTAAAAAACGTAAAAATTTGTTAAAAATTAGTTTTAATTTTGATGTGCACATTTAGTGCAATCGCATACATGTGTACTTGCCCTGTATTATTAAGCAATAAAAAAAAAAAAGAATTGAATTCTCAGTTTAAACTGAACATGACGTTAACAGAAATGCCCAGAGGCAGAAGAAAAAGAAAACCTAACCGAAATCTCAATGCAATACATATCCTGCTGCAGCTTTGCTGCCTATTGCTGCCACTCTGCCCTCATACGGTCCTTTTCATAAACATTTTGTGTTCATTAGCCACGCGAAACAAGTCAACAACAAGAATTTTGTTAACAACATTAATAATAACGTTATAAAATTAGTTGTTGTTGTATGCACCTTACATACATACATGTTGTGAGTTCATCGACAATAAAGAAAAAAGATAATGTTGTGTAACAAATACGTAATTATTCATTCATTCATTCATTCCGTTCATTCACTCATACATTCCGTTCATCTAAAATTTTCATTTGCTTTAATGTGGTTTCGTCCTGCATCCGCTTCTTGTTCGTCATCATTATTCTTCCGTTTATTCGGTCTCATCGTTAATAGCCGTGGTCAAGCTGTTTTTTTTTTTTTTCATTCTTTTTCGAAGCGACCGTAAATGACACACATGCATGTTCCATTAAATGACTACCGACAGACAGAGAATGGAGTTAATTTTTGTTGGCTTCCATTCATGATTTGAACGTAGCAAATTATGAAAAATTTACAAAATTTCCAGAAAATTTCAGATTTAAAACAAAAAAAAAAAAAAAACAACTATTTTTATACTAACAGGATCAGCATTTAACAAAGAAAAGAAAATAAATTTGGAAAAACTTGTTTTTATTCCTTGCTTGCTACAGAGGTTACGTAGGTATGTGGGTATCAGAGATCAGCAATGAATCGTTTTGTCGATACTCATAAGCATGCATGAAATTTTGAATATAAGTGAGTCAACTATATTGAAATTTAACTATGTACTCTGATTCAGTCGTACTCACGACAATGTTGATATATAAGTCTAGGTTGCAATGAGCATGCTGCATACAACTTTGACATCAAACTCATACCATTCGAAATGTATGTTTGATTCATAAGCATACTCATTTAGATTCATAACTTCAGAAAAATAACTTTTATAATACTCTTACTTATAAATGCTTCGAATGACTCGTCGAATCATTCATCCAAAGTTACAGTCTTAGTTGTTATTGCATTTACAATAGAAGAAAAAAGACACATAAGCAAACAAAGCAGCAACAAGAGCAAACACACAACCTTCTAGTGAGTATATTACTATTGAGCTCACAAGAGAGCTTCGTTGCTCACGGCAGTAATTTTGATAATAAAATTCAATTCTTTGAAAGTATTGTGCGTTTGTTAGTCATTGGTGAAATTGCAAATTGTACTGAACATTTTGAACTTGTCACATGTCACGAATCTTTTTTATTTCCTGGTAAAAAAAACTATCCATCAGCATCCCCGAAACATTTTATGACTAGGTGTTCACTTAAACTGAAATCTTCTGCCCCCTCTTCTTACATTACAAGACAAAATTTATTGCAAAACATGTCCATCCATCCGTCCGTAATGTTTCGTTATCAACCTGTTAGTTGGTTTTGATGCGTGCCCAATGGTATCAGTTATCGTGTTATTGTGTTATCGTTGATTGCATTAAGTCAACAACATTTTCAAAAAAAAAAAACTAACAATTTATGCTGGTGGCAACAAATGAGAATGATTTTTAGTGATTGGCAGAGTGTGATTAAAAACAAAAAAAGAGTGCAACAAATTAATTATTTTTAAATTTTATGGCAAAATAAAGATTACATCGCTAATAATTATTTAATTTTTCATATTAAACGAAGAGAGGAGAAAGGGAATGCATTCCGTAGTTCATATGTATTATGGATGCATATGTATGTATGTATGTGTTACATATTATGTTACAAAAATAGTTTATGAGCGAAAATTGTTAGTAAAGCCAGAGTCCATTATGTTAGCACTCACTCCGTTTGATCTGTATTGTAAGGGCATGGCGGCTAAGATTATTAGGCAACGAGGCAGTGGCACGGAGTATTTAGATCAGCTATCAGCAATGAGTTTTTCAAAAAGATAAGTAAAATCGAATCATATTCATAATTTTTGATACTAATACGCATTCGTACTTATTTTAATATCATGCAACCTCCTCTACTCATATTCAAAGTTTGAAGTACTCATCATAAGTATTCATACTTAACAACACGTATGTTGTTGTCGATTTCAACTCTCCATAACTCAACATATACACGAAGCACAAAATAAGTATGATTCGCGTACGAACACTAAAATACTCACTAAAAGGTTGTGTGTTTACTCTGCTTGCTGCTCTCTCCTTTTTTGCGTATGTGTTCTGTTTTCTTTTTTGTAAATGCAACAACAACTAAGACAGTAAATTTAGATGAGTGATTCGATGAGTCACTCGAATCATTTATAAGTAATTTTCTAAAGTTATGAATCTAATTGAGTAGGCTTCTGAATCAAATATATTTCGAATGGTATGAGTTTGATGTCAACGTTGTATGCAGCATGCTGATTACGACCTAAACTTGTAAATCAACATTGTCGTGAGTATGAATGAATCAGAGTACATAGTTAAATTTCAATATTTCTGACTCACTTATATTCAAAATTTCATGAGTGCTTATGAGTAGCGAAAAAACGTTTCATTGCTGACCTCTTCTGGAATGTATATATGAGGTATGATGATACTGAATTATTGGTACATGTATGGTATGTATGTATGAGGTATGATGAAACTAAATTATTAGTACACATACTAGTCCATCCATCATGAAAATCCTGGATGCGTATCCAGTTTAGGAGGGATATTATCCCTACTGACAGTGAACCAAATATTGAAGTTTGCCAGGGCAACATGATTAAGGGGAACACTTTAAGGATACCCTATTCTGATTGAGGACAGCTTAATAGATCGTATAGCCGCAGTAATCAGAAACCTTTATACGGGAATTATTCCCATGTTTGGGAGCACACCATTAGCCACCCAGATCTTGCGATTTGGCATCACTACGCTCTTTTTTGTGCAATAAAGACGCATGCCGCACATGGTGTTGAAGGCAAATGAACATTAACGAGAAATAACTTTTCGAAAATATAAAAACAGGGATCCCCTCATGTTTACTAATTGCACAAATGTTTGTTGAAACCATTAGCGGATGGTAAAAATGAAAATTACACACACGTTTCTGTTGAAAGCAGCAACCTTACAAGAATTGCAAATGAAATGTAGTGATGAAATGATGAAATGATGAGTATGAAAACTTAAAAACGTATGAAAGCAAATAAAGGAACCCCTGTTTTCAAATGTGACTTGTATGCACATAATAAAGTGTAGAGACGACCCCTAATTGCTGAACTTTAGAGATTAAATCATCATCAAGATCTGCTGCAGCAGCAACAACAACAACAACAATAATAACATTGTAAATGTAACACCATAAACATCAATTGCCAAATTTATGTGGAGGGCAGGACAGGTGAGTAATTTTGTGTTTCGTGGCGTGGTAGTAAGGAAAGAATAAATTTTTTTTTTGTGGGTTTTTTAATAATAATTTCAGTTAATAAGTGCACTGCAACAACACAGTGTTGCAACGTTGGTGATAATTGATTAACAGCACATTGGTATATAGGGGTTGATGCTTACATCGCAGCCTGGTAAATGAACTTAGGCCGGGTAAATCGTTTAAATATTATCGAATTGGCTTTGGCACATGTTATCGCTGCGAAAGCGTGATTCCGACACTCTACGTTTCTTGTTATTTTTCTGTTTTTTCTTGTAAATTTTCTTTTTCCAATTTTTATGAGCCTAAAACTGAATGAAAAACAATAAAAAATTGATTTGATATTGGCAGGAGTTAAGGGAAGAGAGACAAAGAGAGAAAGAGAGTAGGAAAATCAACGTTTTGTTTCAATGATTTATGATGTGCCCCTCAAATTAACTATTTCACTTGTGGTATTTGCTTGTAGCGCTTACAGTTGAGAGTACGTTTTTACACTTTTACATCAGAAAAAAAGTACTTTTTTTATTTTATTGTTTAAATGTTTTTGTTGTTTGTATCCTTTGATGATTTTTGTGTAGAAATCATTTAATGGTTAAAAGTTTTACACAAAAACAGCAATTTTTCAATTAGTATTGGTCGGCATATATTTCGTTGAAAAGCTTTAAGAAACATACGCTTAAAAAAATCACATTTTAGTACCCTACTGCCTTCAAGAAAACATTTGTAATTTTGCTCAACAATTACCATAGAAAACGTTGCCATTTCGTATTTCATATCCACAAATGCTTCGAATAATATGCGCATGGTGTGTATGTATGTTTGATATTTCGAAAGACGATACACAAATCGATAAAAACTCATTAAAAACATCCAAATTGCCATAAACCTGAACGTAAGGCTTCTGTGTTGAGCATACAGTAGCGATTCAACTGATTTGTTTTGCTAAAAGCAACTCTCTTAACGTACTGGCTGGCATGTGGCTGGCCACTTCGCAATCGTACTTCGTATTTCTCATAATATTTTCCCAAAGTAAAGAGTTTTGCATTTCCTTATGGTGATTTTATAAAAAAAAATGAATTTCAAAATGAATAAGTATTTGGTAAACGTCTGTTTGTCTGTCTGCCCATCTGTCTGTCTTGCTTATATACGAGGATGTATCGGAAAAAAATTTTTTTACAACATACCGGCCCTACTTGAACTTTTTTTATACAATTCTAGAAGTTGCCGTGGGTTAGAATAAGCACTCGTGCCTAAGACCAAGCAATAGGGCGGATGAGAGACTCATCAAGATCGGATTTAGGCAAGTATGCGCTCTATCGTTCTACTTATTAGTGGTCAGAGAAAGTAATGAAACAAACCACATCCAAACGACTAGGAATCTAACTGGAATCTAATTGCACACTTGAAATACCTTGGGTATGCTGGTGATGTCCGTTTAATAGCTCTTCACTACTCGGACATGAAATTTAAACGAAACAAGTTAGTAGCCAAGGCTGCTTGATACTGTCTTACGACAAATATCGTTTGCTTCCTGGTGTATTATCATGAATCAACGTTCTGTTCGCGTTTACTCAACAACGCAAGAACTTTCGATGTTTCTCGAAGTTGCCACACGCTTGCATTTGAGGGCGAATGTAAGGATAAATGCGACAACCACATTGCGGAAAACTTTTATTTACCCAAGAGATCATTCAAAATTGAACCTACTAAGCCATATGGGAAGTCTATGGCCTTAGCAATCTATCACATTTTCCGTCTCCCATCAGCCAACATCATATCATGATTTTTTTCAATTGACCGCGGTGTAGGCTTCTCAGCTCGAAGCCCAAAACTTGCTGAAGGCGGTGTTTATTGTTTGACGGAACAGAGTTCCCTTTACATTCATAAAAATTAAGCCTTGGTTTGAGTATATAGGCTGAGAGCCAAGGTTCGTTCAGGGCATGGCTCAATGTCAAACTTTTCAACTCGTTCACGACTTGCCACCTTTATTGGCTTCATTACCAAGGTAGCATCTGCAAGTATCAACCTGATCGTCTTTTTCTTCCACTGCCTTACGAATTCCAGTAAACACAGCTTAGAGTCTTCGTAATATTTGAGCAAACCGGATGTATTTTCGCTGGAAGATTTAACAGAGACTGAAAACAGTTTTCAACTACATACTTTTGCATAAACTGTACTGACATCTTCTTTGGAACTGGAACAGGGCTTTAAGAAATCTGAGATAAGAAATTCTTGAGCAGGCAGAATTTATTTAAAGAATGTTTCTAACCGAAGATGATTTGGATAAAGTGCTTACATGCATATATAATTGGTCATTACAACACTTTAGTGAGGATTACGACCTAGTTTCTGACAACGTCTATGTTGTGTGTATTAATTTTATACATGAGTGGTGGAACCTACAGTTTAAAGTCGACTCCAAACGACAGAATTTTGAGGAACTTTTTCAAGGCAATTTTCTATTTAACAGTCAGAGTTTTTGCTAGAAATCTGCTGAGAGGAAGTCGCCGAAGAAATATTTTGGTTTGTTGTTGATGTCTGACCTGTGGTGCGAACGGAGGTCTCATGTTTAATAAGCCAACACACTATCTACTAGACTACGGCTTAAAATAGGAATAAAATCTTACGTTCGTAAAATTACCAAAATGGAAATGAGAAATGCCAGGAATTATAGGAGATTACGCAATGGGTACTACCGATATTGCAATGGGACTTTATAAAGTAGGGGCAATGCTTTTTGAGACGGCTGTCAATTTAACAATGCCATCCTTAAGATGTTACTGTGGTCGATACAAGCTTCACTGGGTCGGAATCCAGATTGGTTATAGGTGGGTTCGTTGTGTTTTTAGCTTGAGTACCTGCTTAGATTTTCTCATGCCGTACTGTATCTGGGAATGTCAAAGTGTTGATTGTAAGTTAAGAGGCTTTCGTCAGTCTTATTAACCCACCCTCGTACTATAGTGATGCATTTCATATTGCACAGAGCAAAGAAATGTATGTAATAAAACGCTTTATAAGATTTTTGCATAATTTTACGATCGCTGCCAGCAAACGTACCAAAATCGTTTTATTTTTTTGTTGTTGTGTTTTTTGTTATTTTTCAGTGTTTTACACCCAAAAAAATAAAACGAAAAATTCATTCAAAAATATATATCGTTTGTAGTTAAATGTGTAAAAACTCATTTGGGCAATTCACAGAACTTTGTATCGTGTATGTTGTATTGAATACATTTGTTTGTTTGTGAACACTCAATGGTATGCTGTATAGTGTATTTCGTGGCATTCAAACAATTTGATAGCCCGAAAGTAACACAACATATGAAAACATATACACATTTTTTTCATTCACACAATTTGATAGCACGAAACCAATACAACTTCCAAAAACATAGGAAAAAATGTGTATGAGTGTATCGGATTTTTATATGAAAATTATCAACAATAATCATACACTGTTGTATGTTCTTCCAACAATACAATGAATACAACGATACAACGGCTTGTGTGAATTGACCAATTGTATAATTAACAGATTTTTACATGGACATTACCGAAAGGGGGATTAACGAAAAATTTCTGTTTTTTAACAAAAATTTCCTTTTGAGTTTAAAATATGGCAACAGAACAGTTTTTTTTTTAATACGAAATAAAAAAATAAAACAACATGTATTTGAGGCAGTAAAGTCCAGTCAAGTCAAGTCAAGTGAAGTAAAGTAAAGAAGAGTCAAGAAATCTATAAAGAAGATGGACAAGCGTTAAATCGATTTGCGGAATATTATTCTATTTTATGCATTGAAAATTATGATTTTCTTAATTGCATTGCCTTTTCACTTTAGACTTCTTTTGGGGGCAACAACAACAACAACATACATCACTTAACGAAAATAATGTACGTTGCAGCGCAAGTTCCAACATCTGTTGTATGAATAATGTGAAATAAGAAAGGAAAGTTACTTTAAGGAATCTCTCTATTCAAATATTATAATTGAATGTGTAATAAATTTACAGTTAATATTCAATTCATACATGCACATCCACACATACATACATATACATTTCTTAAAGTAGTTATGAAATTAAGTACACATTATGGTCTCTTTAGCATATTAATCACGATAAAAAAATCAAAAAAAAGAAAATTAATTAAAAACGGTGGGAAACTTTTTTGTTATTGAAATTCAAACAATAACATTTTTTTTCGTATTTTAACTTATCTGTGTTTTCGAAAGTTACCAGGCCATGTATGTATGTACGTTTCTCCTTAAGTCAGTTGCTACTGGCAGTAGTAGCTCTGTTTCCGAATCTTCACAGGGACCAACGTTTCTCCTTAAGTCAGTTGCTACTGGCAGTAGTAGCTCTGTTTCGGAATCTTCACAGGGACCAACGCCATCTTTAGGCTGAAGAAATGTTCAATACCCATCATGAGAAAATATCGTTGACCAGCTCACCTTACAAAGACGGACTTTGACCCGAAACTGGTTAGAAAAAACATAAGAATACTTTCACACTGATTAACCACCTGCCCAGAATGGATACATCCGATATATACATACTCGAACATAATTGGACATTAGAACCCTTTAGGCAGGATTACGACCTAGTTTCTCGCACCACCCATATTGTGTGCTTTAATTTTATACAGTTTAAAGTGGACTACGAACGACAGATGCTTGAGCAACTTTTCACTCAGAGTTTTTGCCTGAAATCTGTTGAGAGGAAATCGCCAAAGAAATATTTTCTTCGTATTTCGTCTTGATGTCGGACCTGTGGTTTGAACCGTGGCCTTACGTTAAGTAAGCCAACACACTACCTACTAGACTATGGCGAATCTACAGATCGTCCATACACATTCATATAAATATGCCCCGGTAAGCTAGGCAGTATAATTACTACATATAGCAGATCAGCAACAGTGCACAAACTATGGACTCAACAGAGAGCACTATTCGAACGATTGTATTAAGTATGGTACGGAAAATGTCATTAGCATCCAGGCCTACCAAGCTTAGAACAGGCAACGCGTATATGGAAAAGAAACCTATCTACTGACATACGTACATACATTTCAAGGGCCTCAAAGTGACAGAGCCAACATGAGTTAGGGTGCATGCAGGAAATTTTGTTGTCAATTTTACTATCAACAACGGTCTCTAGAACTTTTCGAACGCGTTGTTCATGCATACATGCATATTAAATGTTGCAAATGGACTTGAATCGTGCTTGTCATCAGAAGGAAATCCTATAGTATAACAAGGTTAGCACCAGAATGAAATGATTAAGACTTAAGAAGCAGTGCTGGAAATGCGAAAAGCATTTGAAGACTCACGATACTTCAAGAACTCATGAGTGCCGGAAGGCTCTATTCTATCTCCAACTTCATTTCTTATTTTTATTAACGAACTCCTTTCTCTAACTTCTAATCCTATCTACTCCTTTGCAGATGACCGATAGTGAATGATTCACTTACATCCGACATACTGTCGATCTCCAAATGAGGTCGAATTTAATGCGCGACAGACTCACATACATGATTGGTCATTACAACCCTTCAGGAAGGATTACGACATAGCTTCTTACACCACTTATGTTGGGTGCGTTAATTTTTACACATGAGTGCTGGGTAGTTTAGTTTAAAGTCGACTCCGAAAGACAACTTGTTTGAGAAACTTTCCATGGCAATTTTTTATTTAGCACTCAAAGCTTTTGCCAGAAATCTGCTGAGAGGATAGGTTAGGTTAGGTCGGAGTGGTAGCTCTGATATCACAAAGCTCACTTGAGCACGCATAGCGGCCCGTTGTGATGCCACGGGTGAACGCAGTCCCTGTACTAACCAAGTTCCACCAAAATCAGGGAAAAGGAGGAAGTTGGTCAGCGCAAGTTCTGCACAACAAAAGTACGACTACCCCGCACTGGAAAGCCAGCCAGAAAGTTTGATGAACGAAGTTATATCCTTAATGTCAATAGATGATAGCTCCGTTAAGCTAACAAGGAATGGGGAGCCAAATAACCTATATCTACACCTGGCAAGAGACGGGCACTGGCAAAGAAAGTGAAGAACAGTCTCCTCTTCCTCAGTGGACCTGCATCCACGGCAAAAGTCGTTGAAAGGGAGCCTCATTCTTTCCGCGTGTCTACCCATGACGCAATGGCCTGTAAGCACGGCCTCTGTAGTCGAGATGACATCACGACCAAGACCAAGTAATCGGTTGGTACGCCTTCTAGCCAGGTGAGTCTAGCGGTGGAGCAGGACTCCTCATTGACCCAGGATAGGTTGGCGTCCCGAAAGAACCTCCGCGCAATGGTGAACTTGACCGAGGCAAGTGGCATACCCAATTCAACAGAAGAGGATTCCGGCAGGAGCGCACCAGCTCTGGCGAGCTCGTCTGCCCTACAGTTTCCCGGAATTCCACTGTGGCCGGGGACCCACACCAGAGAGACACTGGAGAAGCGCCCAGAAAGAAGGTCAAGACAGCGGCGACATTCCCTAACGATCCTAGAGTTAATCACGGAACCCGATAGAGATCCTATCGCGGCCTGACTATCAGAGAAGATCGAGACGCGAGTGAAAGGAGCATCGTTGACGAGGATCCATTGCGCGGCTCGGTAAATCGCCATCACCTCCGCCTGAAACACACTGCAGTAGTCCGGCAGACGGAGAGAAATATTCAGGTCCAGTTTCCCAGAGTAGACACCGCTCCCAACCCCATTATCGAGTCTAGAGCCGTCGGTATATATATCCAGAACTTCCGGGGGGACGACCGTATTAGGATTCCAGTCATCCCTACTAAGAGGAAGTCCGCGAAGAAATATTTTTTTCATGATTTCGTTTTGATGTCTGACCTAGGGTTTGAACCGTGGTCTTACGATCTTATAAGCCAACACACTACCTACGACGACTGCAAGAAATCAGAACGCTTTTATGATTTCAAATCTAACGAAAGAAAAATTTTATTTTATGCAAAAACAATGTTTGTTTAAATAATTTGAAGGACTATTAGCACCCTTGTCTCTGTATGTTTGTCTTTCTCCCTCTTTTGTTTTGCAGAGCAGCGAATGGTTTTTCTTATTGTTTTTTAATATTGCCAAGGGTTCACATCCATTATAAAGCATAGTCCTTGGTGTCCACATCCAATATTATGATGTTACGTTTGGTTAAGTTTGTCGTCATCATATATTTTTGTGGCATCAACTTAATTTATCGCTTTTACCCCCCGAAAAAGGGAAAAAAAGAATTTTACATTTTATATGGCAATACCAACAATACAACATAACAGTAATAAACTTTATTAGGACCTTTACGGCTTGCTTGCAAGGAATATAGTGTGTCCTTTTCTCTGTAATAGTATTGCATATACTTTGTATGTGTATAATAAGGGATATCAAGTCTCTATGTATAGTTTTGTTGATTGTCAATTATATTGAAGTTGTTGTTGTTGAAATTTTATTTCTGTCCTCAAGAGAGAGAGAGAGAGAGAGAGATTGTCCTCTGATGTCGTGAGTTAAAGTGTTTGTTTTTCGTTTTTTTTATAACCCCACTGTCGTCCTATCGTCCTAGCCGATTGTTGAAAAAAAAAATGTGAGAAAATGTTATTTTATAACGTAATTGTTTTCAGTTCTTATCAAGATAAGATACTTTTTCCTTTAATTTATATGTCTGTCTGTCTGTATGTCAGTCTGTATGTATGCATGTTCAACAGGGCCATCCCATTTATAACAAAAAAAAAATGTGAAGAAAAAGTGTCCTTTCTGGCTCATTTTTGTTTGCCTTTCTTTCGTTTGAATTTTGCAGTTTTGGCAGGTGTTTGCTGGTGGTATTATTAGAGAGACAATCAAACAATATTTGTTCACGTAAGGACATTAAATATTTCGTAATAATTTTTATTAATTCTTCAGTCATTAATTGGGTCAATTTTATTTCATTTCACTTCGACTTACATTTCATTTCACTTCACATAATTACAGTCTTTCACTTTTTTTGTTTATACAGCAACTTTAAGGTGTCCTTTTTCTTGTACGGCTTTTATTGTCGACAGTTTAGTAAAGAATAATAATTTTTTAATTATCAATTCCAATTCCACAAAAAAAAAGAGGAAAAAATTAAATAAATATTACATACAGTAGTGACAGAAATAATAGGGACACAATTTTATTTACCACTTGCCGTTAATAAAACAAAGTCGGCATTTGAATTTAAAGGTTTTGAAGATGATATTTACGTAAGAAATTAAAAATAAATAACAGTTCATCCTTCTTTGTTCATACAAATATGAAAAACCATGTAAACATGCCTGAAAGAAATAACAAGGACACTTTTAAAATCTCAAAAATATTAGTAAGATAGTAGGTTATCTGTTAGGGGACTATTATTGATCTCAGGATCATCTCACTAGGTTGATTAGGGCAGAAAAGACGGAGTTTTCTCTCTCCTCTCTGGAGGAGAAGAAAAAAAGGAGGAGTTTTCCCTCTCCTCTCTGGAGGAGAAGAAAACATATGACAAATTTTGGGCTGCTGTGTAACGACCAGGCTGCATAATTACGAAATTACTAGTATTTTGCTTTTATATCGCTTAACATTAAAATTATAGACATAAGCTACAAAAACAAAACAATGCAGTAAACAAACCTGTTTACAAAATATCGCTTAATATAACAACAAACACAAGCATAAAAAATGGTAAACAAGTAAACAAAAAATACAACAACAAATAATACAAGAACAAATGTAAACAACGATGTTTACATTTATGAAAATTATAAAGATTTCGAGAAGTCAAAGCCATGAACATTCGTCTCCAAAAACATTCATCAGACTGTTTACTTTGCCATATAAAAGGCAAGGTATAAACTGGCAACTCGGTTAAGTGAAGTTCAACCAGTCTTGTGTGAAGACGCGGTGTGTTTGAACAGAGTAATCGTGGTTTGAAGATCTCTCTTTGTTTATGCAAAGGGTATAAACAGAGGAATAACAAAGAAAAGCAATTGTTGTTGTTTACATCAAGTTGTGAACAGTGGCATACAGAATTGTGCTAATAATAAGGAATTTTAATTCAAACTAAATACAAATTTATTTTTATTTGCAATCTATGAGCTCTTATTTAAATGTTTTTAAAAAGTAAAAACTTAACAATATTAATTGGATCTGAGAAAAATCAGATCAGTTCTGAGTGGAGACTTCCTAAACTTTATTCGTACGTTAGAGAAGTTGCTGTCATCTCCTTCGCCGACTTCCGCAGATTCCGGCATTAAATACCCGTCTCAACGGAGCATTCTTTTCCATTCAAACGACATGGCAGAGCTAGCGCAGCCGCTGGGTGTTAATACGCTGCACAACGTCTATGTCGTTGAGAAGCTCAAATAGTTCCCTGTTGGATCGGATTCTGAAATCATCGCCAACTAGCACTGGACCGAAGATCTTACGTAGGAATTTTCTCTCGAATACTCTCAAGGCTGCTGCATCAGTGCTTAATAGAGTCAATGCCTCTGCGCCAAAAAGAAGCCCGGGGAGGATGAGCGTCTTGTAGAGTATTAATTTTTTCGTACTAAAGAGGTCTTTGCTACTCAATTGCCTATTGAAAGCATAGGAACACCTGCTGGCAAAAGTGATCCGGCGCTTGATCTCCAGAGTGACCGTATGTATTGTTGGTGGTAACGGCGGAGCCAAGATAAATAAATTCCTTGACTATATCGAAAGTATAGTTGCGGATAACATACTGCCATTACTGCTAGACCCGTCTTAGTAGACTTCCGTTCAATAGCACTAAAGGCAGCAGTAACATCTCGCTTGGTACACCCAATGATGCCAATGTCGTCAGAGTATGCAAAATTTTTATTGTTATTGAGAATTCGTCCTATTATTTCTAACGTCCCTATTCCTGCATATTATTTATTAATTTGCCTAATTTCTTGTGTATTCCTTTGCACTATTGAGAGAGAGAAAAAACTATAATGTCCCTATTATTTCTAACAGCACTAAGCAAACCAATATTTGGTAATAAATTAATAGAAAGATTGTTGCTGGTAATTCATTTTACATTAATTTTTATAAATAATATTTGCTTTTAAATTCGTTTTAGAATGCGAAGCTTTAAAATTAAATCGAAAAACATGCGTGATTTGCGGCAATTATGCCAAACAGAGTGAACAAACCAGAGGTATGCCATCAAAACATAACCTCAAGCATCAATGCAGCATTAGCACAGAGCAGCAGCACAGTTAAACTTGTCTGCGATTTTGTCTTAAAGGCCTAAATCGACTAAATTTCATGGCAATTAGGCAGAAAACATAAAAAACCATAAAAATATCTCAAAAAAAAAAAAAAACAAAAAGATGGAAAGGAAGAAAAAAATCTTGGCTTGAGGCTATTAAACTGAAACCCATAATTATGGTGTTCGAAATCTGCGAGAAAAAGAACACAGCAAAACTAGCTACTGAATTTAAATATTTTTGAATGTTTTGGGGTTTTTTGCGAATATTTTTCGCTGATTAAATAACAAAAATTCCTTTGCAATAATTATTAGGTGGGGGTGTATTAAAATAAGGCTCTTTTTTTTGTGTGTAAATTTTAATGAAAACAACGTCTTAAATAGCCTGGAATGTGCGGTTGTTTGGAGCCAATAAAGGAATTTAAGAGTCAAACTTTTCATCAAATTCTTGCAGCAGGCCTCAGTAAAGACAGACAACATAAGAGAACGACTAAAGGGAATGGAAAAAAGTAAATAATTGAAGGGCGTAGTAATTGGTAGTTTTGGATGTGCTGTGGCCAAATCGCTGGCAGGCAGATGCAAGTGCAATTGAAAACTAACGCAACCAGCAAATCATTATCTTTGAATTTGACAAGAAAAAACAGAATGAAAACGTCTTCTCTTTTCAAACAAACATAAACTGTTGCCACTGTTGCGTTCAAATACCGGCAAAATAAATTGTGTATGAACGTGGTACGCAATAATGCATGAACACTACACACCACAGCACAAAGGCTGGCATTTAAAATAATTTTGGCCTATTGAACGTGGGCCGTTTCTTTGGAAGATTTTTCGAAAATAATTTTTTAATGATTTTGCCACGCGATCTTTATTGTTTCTCTTCTGCTTATGGTTTTTTTTTTTTGGTAACAAAAATATAATGAAACTTCAAACAGGAGCACTCGCCAAAAGGCAGAGAAGATCCTTTTTGCGTTCAATGTGGCAGGCAACGGCAACAAACAATCGATTGATCACCTGCAATTGCTAAAAAAAAATGTTGTAATTTTGGGCATTTGAAAATTCTTGCGTCTTTCGTTTGCACCTTGTCATTGGCAATATGAACGTGTACGTGTACGTGTCACTTGGGTTATGCACGTGAGTGTTTCAAATTTTCTTATGAGCACCGACAATCAAATGCTTTTGCTATCTTAAAACATCAAATATTATGTTCAACATCAATAAATGTCCTCCTATTCAACAAGAAATTGTTTTATTACAACAGGTACTTGGCTAGTTAATGGATACTCTCCATTAAAAATATACGAAAATCGTCAAGTGATAAGAAAAGTTATTGTGATTGTGTTACAAGATGTTTGTCAGTGTCTTAATTTGTTGTCAAATTTTTTTATTTATTAATAAATAGCACAATTAAGAGATTAACATCTAAGGGAGCACATGCATTCAATAAAATACTTTGAAGATATAATAGAGAGTAGATGTAAGCAGCTTTACTGTCAATAGTCAGAGGCTTGCTTATAATGTGCAATGAATAATGTCTCAAATGGACAGGAAAAGCTTCACAGGACACAAAACACTCAGCCCGCTTATGTTACACGACGGGTTTCTTCAATATTGTTACAAAAATGAAAAACATCTAGATACTGGTGTTTTGCATCAGAATTATAAACAAAAGCTACAAAAAACAAAACAATGAACTCGTTTACAAATTATCGCACTGCGTAATATAACAACAAACACCAGCATAAAAAAACTATAAACAAGTAAACAAAAATACAACAACAAACGCTACAAGAATAAATGTAAACATTCATTTATAGAGATTTCGAGAAGGTGAAATTTTCATAAGCTTCGGCTCAGTCATTTTGAAAGAGATTACAAGCGATTGTTACACTCATAATATCAAGTACAGACAGAATGGGAAAGAAACATTTTATGCAATACGCTCCAAGTCCCGGCCAGAAATAAGCTCCCAATACTTAATAGCTATGTTAGGTCGTCCATACATACATACATAATTGGTCAGGATTACGACCTAGCTTCTCGCACTACTCATGTTGTGTGCGTTAATTTTATACGTGAGTGGCGTGACGTACAGTTTAAAGTCGGCTCCGAATGACAGTTTCTTTTTGAGAAACTTTTCATTGCAATTTTTTATTTACTCTCAGAGTTTTTGCCAGAAATCTGCTGAGAGGAAGTTGCCAAAGAAATATTTTATTATATATTCGCTTTGCTAGAGATGTGTGACCGTGGCAGACTTAGTGTTGTTCAAAGACATACAGGCTCAGCAATAATATTGCGTCACCTGTATCTATGGGTGGAGCAAATATTAGGGAGTCAGAAGCCCTTTATGTTCTGGGCATGAGAGTTCGGCGGAATTCGGTTGTACAGCGGCTGCTCTATACTCAAGTGGGCTTTGGTATACGAGTTAAATGAAGTGTTTGCTGGAACCAGCACATTTCTCGAATGTCGAAAGAAGCATTCAAGTTTCCCGCTTTCTCAAAATGGTGCAGAAAGTATTTCACTTTATCTGATGTTCTTACAATTTATACCACTTATATCCGCCCGAGAACGGAATACAACTCTCATGTATGGGCCGGTACCTCGAAGACTATTTTGATCCTCCTCGATCGCGTACAGGAGAGGATGATGGTGCTCAATAATAATGGTAGGCCATCCAACTCTATTTATCACGCAATGTGACTTGTGTTTTACTGTTCTATCATTACTACAATGGATTTTGCTCAATCGAAATAAGGGGACTTGTTTCTGAGAATCATGTATTCGTAGGTAACACTCGTCTTTCTCTCAGAGCACGTCTGCTTGTTGTCGATTGGCCAATGGATCGCACACTGCATTACAGACAGAATTGGTTCTTTAGCCGGACTATCCCAATGTGGAACTCTTTTCTTTCTTTTCTGTCACTTATGATTGAAAGAAATTCAAATCTAGTGTCCTTCAACACTATTGCCTATTTCCTCCTTCCCATGACATATTTTCCTATTACCAACATAATGTATTGCATGAGTAGGGGCCATCCCCTGAGTGTTGGTCGTACGCTTTGTGGACCACAAGTGCTTTAATGAGGGGTATTGTATAATTTTTTAAATATTTGAATTATCTGAACTATTTAATAGCGAAGTATTCTATAGATTTGAAGAAAAAAGAAAATTTTAAATAAAGTCAGAAAAAAGTTACTTCATCACTTTACCCCGAGTTATCTTATATGAATTTACAATTGTATTAAGCTTAACCGTTATCACTCATATCTCATGTTTATTTTAAAGGACTATTTATGTTCTTAGCCACTGACATTTGTTCGTATCTTTTCTTTAAACATTCCACGAAACATAGATTTTCCCATGTCCTTATTAAGCCTTTTAACCTAAAAAAGAGCATTTGCATGGCATATGGTTGGTATACGTGTGTAAAACGCAAAACATGAGCATTCAACACTTATTTATACACGTTTTTTTGTTAAATATCCTGGGCATCATTGTAAAACTCTTTTACAACAATACAACAACGAAATTCTTTCGTATGTCAGCTGCCGTAGAAGGAAAAAATCTGCACAGTAAAGATAAAAATTTCACATTGAAAATGAAAAAAAGAAGAGAATCCATGGCTAAAAAAATAAGTTCTAAAGGACTTTTCCCATTTAGCCAAGCGTACTGTAATGAGATCAACTTGTTTCGTTTCGTATTATCGTCGTATCTTGTTGCCGTAGCTGGCAAGCAGGATTCATTTCACCTCCTTTTTGATGAGCCCACCACTTAAAGAGACACGCCTGACTATTGTGTTGGCAAGTGATTGTGTAAGTGAGTGAGTAAATGATGCTGCTGGTGTTTGATTGAAAACTTGATACACACACACACAATAGCACACAATAGCTGACTGACTTTAAGTCAACACCCATTATATGACGGAGGATAATGCTCTTCACTCTCTCTCCTTCTCTTGGTGATTGTCGTCGTTTGACTTTTAAGCACAATGAATTGTTGTTTGGCAAAACAATTACCCATCCTCACTTTCTTACTTACTGCCTCTAAAACCTATATCTACTCCACCTCCTACTCTCCTCCTCTTCGCCCTCCTACTTGTCAAAATTAATAAAAAAAGGAAACGTTCGCACGCACTAACACACAAGCTCTTCACATTGCGGATGAAAGTGACACTTTATGTGGGAATTTCTTTCAATTGGCGTCGTGTGTGCGTCAATTGTGTATCGTGCGTGTGTATCGTTTTGTTTCCATTTAAATTACTGCCTCTTCGTCATTCTATGCCAAGTATGTTTGTAATCCGGGAATTACAATTGTTTTCCGTCTTTTTTTTTAATCAAATTAAGGGTGACAAAATGTTTGGTGGGTAAATGCTTTCAATTGTTGTTTAATCGGCTTAATTTCCCTCTAGTGTTGTGAAGAAACAAAAACAAAACTTACATGATTTCTTATCGGTTTCATTTTACAATCATATTTCGTAAATGATTTTTAATTTCGTGGAAAGAAGTCCATATTTTTTTAGCAATACAATACTTTAGTTGTCTATGCTTAGAGACTTTTGAACTTTAACAGTTAATAACGGAAATTTTTGTTGCAGCTAGAAGTCGCCAAAGTCTATTAGGCAAAAGCCCATGATTCAACTCCCGGCTAAGCAGTCTATAATATCGACTAAAAGGTTGTTAAGGGCAATTAGGTAAGTAAGCAGTACAGGTGGTGTAGGACGCTATGTTGTAATACTAACCAGATTGTTTAACCAGTGATGCTTCCATGCTGCTATGGCTATCAAGGCTTCCAAAACAGGCTCCTTCACGGCCGGCATTGCTTGAGACCGGAGATAAGGCGACTAAGTTGTTTTATTCATTGACCTAAAAATGCAAGTCATCTGCCAAAAATGCAAGTCATTAGTCAAAAAAACGCAATTCATCGTCCAGAAAAATGCAAGTCATCGTCCAAAAAATGGCAGTCATCGACCAAAAAATGCCAGTCATTCAACCAAAAAATGCAAGTCATCGTCCAAACAATGCAAGTCATCGATCAAAAGAATGCCATTCATCGACCAAAAAATGCAAGTCACCGACAAGTAAAATGCCAGTCATCGTCCAAAAAAATGTCAGTCATCGACCAAAAAATGCCAGTAATCGACCAAAAAATACAAGTCACCGACAAGTAAAATGCCAGTCATTGTCCAAAAAATGCAAGTCACCGACCCAAAAAAATGCCAGTCATCGACCAAAGAATGCCAGTCATCGTCCAAAAAATGCAAGTCACCGACCCAAAAAAATGCCACTCATCGACCAAAAAATGCCAGTCATTCAACCAAAACATGCAAGTCATCGTCCAAAAAATGCAAGTCACCGACCAAAAAAAATGCCAGTCATCGACCAAAAAATGCAAGTCACCGACACAAAAAAATGCCAGTCATTCAAACAAAAAAATGCAAGTCATCGACCAAAAAGATGCAAGTCATCGTCCAAAAAAATATAAGTCACCGACCCAAAAAATGCCAGTCATTCAACCAAAACATGCAAGTCATCTTCCAAAAAATGCAGGTCACCGACCCAAAAAAATGCCAGTCATTCAACCAAAAAATGCAAGTCATCGACCAAAAAAAATGCAAGTCATCGTCCAGAAAATTGCAAGTCATCGACCAAAAAATGCAAGTCACCAACCCAAAAAAAATGCAAGTCATCAACTAAAAAAATGCAAGTCATCAACCAAAAAAAAATGCAAGTCACCTACATGCAAATGCAACTTGCAAAAAAATCGACATTTTGTTGACCCTTTTATATATAAATGCATATGAACTCAATGAGAATTATTAAAATTTTAAGTTCATTTCTAAACAAATTCATTTTTATCCGAATTTACATAGAACACTTTAGCCTATATCTCCGGTCCCAAGGAAAGCGCGATCGTAAGGCAAACTGTTTTGGAATCTTTGATGCCATGGGTATCCAGTCCACTAGGACTGGACCCCGACAGGTCCACTTTTAATCTGATTTTGACCGATTTATATAGAAAACTTTTTTTCGTTAATTTTAAGAAAATAATTAGCATCGTCGCCTATATCTCCGGTCTGAAGGGTTACCCGACAGTAAAAAAACTATTTTCGAATCCTTGGTCCAATAGCTAATCAGCCTACTAGGTCCGAAAGCCGGTCCTTTTTAAATTTCATGGAATTTTAATCCGATTATAACATGTTGGCGATCTTGACGATTTTCTTTGGGAAAATTTGACGATTTTATGCTCCACAAACGTGGCACCACTGACTGTAACTACAAATCTCAGACCAGATTGCTGAGATTGACACAAAACTGCTGCGAGAATCGATCGATTCATCAGGTTTCAGGTTTCATTTTGATTTCAACTTTCGTACGGAGTAATAGACTCTATGCCGGGGACCTATTCAGCGTGAATTCTAATGAAAATTGAGGAACAACTTTTGAAATCAAACTTATACGCCAAGGCTTAGTCAGAGTGATGTATCAGCCATACATTCAACTTAATTACGTAATTATTTCATTTAAATATGCATACTGACGTAGGTATTTACATGTACATGTGCATGTATTAGTGCCGTTCTATATTTCAAAACCATCTCCCACACACACACACACACACACCTTCGCAAATAACTGTATTTTTATCTCTTTGAAGCATTCATTCATTTTGAAATTTCGTTTGTAATTCATTTGCACAATCAGTCGAGTGTAGCGTGTGTGTGGGGAAAATGGGAGGGGGGTAGAGGGGTACAAATAGATTTTTCAATTAACAACAGCCTTTAACTCAAAATAACTGTAAATGGTATGGGCGTATGGCTTTTGTCTGTCTGTCTAGTTGGGTGGAAGGGTCTCCTCTACTCTGAAGTCTGAATAAGGTTTGGGTTTGGGAAGTATTTAACAGCGTAAAAGCGTCAATTTCCGTTAACCGTACAAACTTAATCGTAAATATACTACATTTGCTGTGTATGCCTATGTGTGGGTGTGCACACTTTCATACACACAAACAAACGTACGCTTGTTTTAAAGTTGGGCTTGCTTTATCGAGGGTGTTTTGTGTGTAACACTGAGAAGAGGCATACAGTTGGCAGCACGTGTGCATTTCTTTCTTTCTTATTTTCATTTGTTTTTTTTTTTTTTATTTTTTTTCTGTTTCTGTTTTTTTTTGTTTTTGTTTTTTTTTCTTGTGCATTATAAAAGCGTTGCGATTGGCCGTAACGTGGTTGAAATGTTGAATGTGCTGTAACCGTTATGCTGCAGCAACGGTTCTTCTTGCTTCGGCTAGATGCCACATTTTCACTTCATTTGTGTGTGTGTCTGTGTAGTGTGGTGCTGTGTATCTTTTGCTTCCTTTTCCATTCCAAACGAAGTTGTTTTCTTTCCTTTGCTATGGATTTTCCTCCAAATGTGAGTGTGTTTGTGAGAGTATATACATGACAATCTTTATTGAATTGTTGCTAAAGGGGAGGTCTTAATTACAGTGGTACAAAAGTAAACAATGGTGTGATTATAAATTATGTACTTTGTTATGCTTTTCTTTTGGTCTAAGAATCTAATGAATAAGTTATGGATGGCAATCGAATTTCAATTGAGTTTCTAGTTGCTAAATAAGGCAAGAATGGCGTATAGGTTGAGGTGATCTATGCTTATGCTAGATAATTGCAGTGGACACAGCCTGAGAATGAAATGAACAGTATATTAATGACTTTACGTGCAATGAGTAAACTCTGTAATGGGGAAAACAAATCCCGACAACACATGCCTGGAACCTATTCGATGTTAACGAATTTCCGAAGAGGACACTTGACAAAAATGGAATCTGAGAAAATATTTTTAGGACGACGTAAATAAAATTCTACTATCTTTTTACCTGCACACTGTCTACTTTTCTAGTTCGATGATAAAAGCCTGCAAGAGTGGGGATCATCACCTAAGTTTTTTTTTTAGCAATTGACGTTAATTTTTGCTATATTAAGTAACGTGATCCAAATATTTTATTGAATTAAGGCAAGAAAGAATGCTGATAATATAGCGTGTATATAAGCTACTTTTATTGTCCACTAAAACCCCATATGGGCTTATTATAAATATTAAGAATCTTGTGTCCCTAACACTGTAAATATTTGTTTTACACTTGCTCTGAATACTTTGGCTAGCTAAGGGGATATTTTCAATACTTCAATACGGTCCTTAGCATAGAAATTAAATCTAATAATGGGTTATCAGAAAAAATTAATTAACGGAACCGGAACTAGGCACCTAAAAATATAGAGAAAACGAATAAGAGAATGGATATGCTTTGTGATGCAATCCGCGGCTCAAACCCCAAGTCAGGCATCAAAACGAAGATATGAATAAAAAATCTTCAGCGAATTCCTCTCAGCAGATTTGTTGCAAAAACTCTGAGAGTTAAATAAAATTGTTCGGAGTCGACTTTAAACTGTAGGTTCCGCCGCTCATATTTAAAATATACGTACATAACATAAGTGATGTGAGAAGCTAGTTCGTAATCCTGATTTAAGGATTGTAATGAACAATTATGTATGTATGCATGTAGGGGGATATATTCAATACGGTCCTTAGCAAGGAAATTATATCGCCTTGAGGTATAATGGTAAGGGATTATCGCAAGAAATTTAATTAAGGAAACCGGAACTAGGCAAGCAAAATAAGAAAGATACTCATAATAAGAGAATGGAGATGCTTTGTGATGCAATAGGGTCCTTAAAGGCTTCTTAATGAACTAAAAACATATAATTGCATTCAAATCTAATGACCATAAACATGTTATTCTTTTATAAGCTACATTACTGATTCAATTTAATGCTATGCAGCTAATTGGTTTCAAGTTGCAAATAAAAAAAATTGTATATTCTTTTTATGGCCTTTTAAAATGTTATTTTCTCATGCTTGCATTAAAATCTAAAAGGGTTTTTTATTCTTTTTATTTCCAATAAACTCTTTATTAATTAAAATTTCAGTTAAAATAAAAAAAAACAAATATATTTCTATGCTTTTATCCCACTGTAAACATTTTATTTTTGTTAACTATCTACACAATGTGTAAGAACGAGACACACGGCAGATTTTCAGCCAATCAACAGCCAACTGGTAATTGTAGATGGCGTAGAACCCACTCTAATAAACGTAAAAGCCTTGCATGTGGTTGGTTGCAAACCAGTTTAGCGTTAATGTGTAACGGCTCTTGTGCCAGCATTGCTGTAGTAGTGGTGGCCGAGGAACTGGTTTTACGCTTCCGCCCCATTTTATAATAATTTATACGGCCGCGCACATCAGTAAGTGTGCATGTGTGTGTGTGTGTATCTTTACGTTCGGGGGGAGACCAAAGTAGAAGAAAAGAAAAGCCGTAGCCTGTTTGTTGCGCTATTGTTCCACCTTCAGAGTATTCAGAATCGATCGATCAACATTATTTTGACTGTCAGTACCGTTGCTTTACTGGTGTGCTTGACGAGGTGGTAGTAGTAGTGGTAGAGGTGGTAGTGGTTGTAGTTTATCGTTCGTTGTACGTATTCTATAGCCAGTAAGAGAGGGGTTTTGTATTCTGTTTTTTGGTGGCGTTACGGCATTTATACTCGTACACTCAAACGTTTCTAGACTGCTCGCGAGTGTCTTGCAACGGTCGGTGGTTACAGTGCCTGCTTGCCTGCTTGCTTGTATTTGCTGTTGACTGGCTTTTATTTATTCTTTCTTCTTCGTTCGTTTCTGTTTCTGTTTTTTTTTTTGTAGCCGTGAACTAAAACGCGTCAAACACATTCAAACAAAAACCGAAAGAGAAAAAAAAAAGAAAAAGGCTGTGCGCCAAGAGTCCACGGTAGTCACGTATCATTAGTTACTGAGTTGTGAACAAATTAGCACTTTATTTAAAGCTGTTCTTACTACTTACTACTCACTACATACGCGTTTCATATCCTTAAAATTATTAAAAAAAAAGCTTCTGAATTGAAATTAAAAAATTAAAAAAAAGAAGAAAAAAAAAAGAAAACAAAACAAATTTAAATTAAAAAATAAAAATTTATTTAAAAAAAATAATAATGATTTCTAAATAACAAAAAAAAAAAAGTGTGTGCTTCTATGTTAACAATAATTAGTTGAAGTGATGATAATGTGCTCTTTATGTAATCCATGTATGATGCTACATTGATTGATTAAAGAAAGTGAATTTATTTTGAAATTTAAAGAATTTACAGTTAAAGAAGGATTATCATTGAATATCATGTGAGTAAACATATTAAAATTTAAAAGAACACTCTTCAGGGTAATCAGTAACCGTTTGAGAATCGGATTTCTTAACACACTGTGTACATTTCGAAATACAGATGCCGTCGCTTGGCCTGATTTCAATATCGTCTTAAATTTTTTTGTGTTATAAGTTATTGAATAAAAATACCACGTTAAGACGGTTTATTGTTCAGTATGTAATCTATATTGGTGATCTCTTTAATACATACATACATACATACATACATACATAATTGGCCATCAACTCCGAAAGACAAATTTTGGGAAACTTTTTCATGGCAGCTTTTATTTACACTCAGAGTTTTTGCCAGAAATCTGCTTAGAGAAAGTCGCCGAAGAAATATTTTTCCATTTTCTGTGTTGATGTCTGGCCTGGGGCTCGAATCCGGGCTTTTCATCTAATAAGCGAACACACTACCTACCAGTCTACGGCGACTATAATCTTGACAAACTTCAGGAAGCTATTAGGCGTCGGTAAGGATAGCCCCTGCCTTTCCTAATGCTGAATATACCCTTCCATACCCCTATTCCCATTTCATAGATAGGTTCAAACCTCATCATTAGTGGCAAATACTCACATAACCTGAGATCATTTCATTTGGCAATCCTATACGAGCAGAAAGCTTAGGTGGGGGCCTGACTGTCAGATAGTTTTGTTCTGTATGTTCTTCCTGCTCGCCGTAGTCTACTAAGTAGTGTGTTGGCTTATTACACACGAGGCCTCAGTTCAAACCCTAGGTCAGACATCTCCTACGAAACGACTATAAGATGTTGAATAAAAATACCAATTTTAGAGGACTTATTATTCAGGCTGCAATCCATATTGGTATTCCCTATAGTATCTCCTCCAATCTTGTTGCCTTGACAGACTTCAGGATGTCGGTAAGGATAGTCCCTGCCTTGTTAATTCCGATTTTTTTTCATTACCATTCTGGGGGGCATATGCCTTCCACAAAGTTTCTCCATCTTATCCGGTTGACTATCAGTATTTTTTCACTCTTCCTACTTCAGACATGGACTCTGGTCTCCTTAGTGGCGAATTTCCACATAACCTGAGTTCCTCTTCCGCCTGTGCATCCCGTAGAAGCAGAATGTTCAGGTGGCAGACTATCTGTCAGGTCAAATAGTTTTGCTATGACTTATCCTTTGTATGCGCTTTCTAAAGAAGAGGAATTAGGCACGTCTTACAATGGCTTTTGATGAAAATCATAGGCTCCTAAATATTTCACTGTAGGTCCTAACACCTCCTCTTATGTCCCACTACATGCACTTGATTCATATGTTTGCCACAGAATGACACTTATATCGGCCTCCGCTCACTAAACTCATATAAGATTAACTCGAGATTACAATGGAAAGCTGAATCAGCAAGTCAGGACTGTTTTCGCAGTCACGTAGGAATTCGTGGCAATAAGCAGACCGCAGATGAACCTTTCGAAAGGGGCGGCTTGGAAGGGAATGATCATCAAATGATTGTTTGCGATGCATTACATCTCCCGGCATAATAGAGACTTTACGTTGTGTAAAACTATGATAGCCAATGTTGCAAAACACCAAGCTCGCCTCTTAATAGCTGCATGATAACATATGTGCTGTGGAGTGTGATATCCTCTCGTTGGAACAACCAGATGCCAACGAAGGCCAATTGTTCCATTTTAGTGAACAAATTAAGGAATTATTACACGGATCCTTAACTCATTGGTTGTAATGTTAAGCTTATCATCGCCTTTAAGAAGCAAAACCGACTTTAAACGGAAGAACTCCACAGAACACATGCGGATATGCTTGTGACATCCCTATGTATTGCGTTTATAGAGTGAAAAACTTTTAAAACCGATTGCCACCTTCTTTACGTTGAAAATGGCAACAGCTTGTTTAACAAAAGGGTGTACATATATTTGATCCGATCAGGACTATGGAAGTATGCCTGCCAGGGATATCTCGAATAATTGTGTAGCTGATGAATTGATTTGAGTACCCGCCCTCCTTCCGAATACCTATTCACATACGAATGTAGGGTATTCTACCTCTTTTAGACTGTCGATTAAGCAGAAGTATTTAGTGGTCGCTTACAAATCGTGGTCTTATGAAAAATGTTTCTTTATTACCAAAAACACCTTTTTTAAATTGAATAGAAAACTTACCAAACTACTGCTTAAATTTGGCCGTAAGAACATGTCTATGACGGTATCTCTATTCCCGAGCCATTGCCTACTGGGTAGACATAAGAATAAATTTCACTTGCCTGCAAAAGTATGTTGCATGGTTTGCAAATCGATTGAGAAGAAAGAGAGTTTCATCTACTTTGGTTGCCAGTGCCAATGACTGCCTCGTAGCAGACTTCTCTTATTTGGTTCACCTTTTCTTGATAGCCTAACAGAGCTTTAGCCAATAAGTATTGGATCGAATATTAGATAGCTTAGATTTCAGGTTGGTTTTCACCACGATTCTAAGGTGTCATGCTTTCAATGTGAAGCTCTGATTGTCAAGACCATTTAATCAGGAGTTGGGACTTAGTTTCTGATGTATGGTTTCATGTGGAATCATTACGAACAACTAAGGGAGTTTATTGTTTGAGAAATCAGAATTGATGGGATCCCAAGGCTAGGCAAAAGTAAAAAAAAAAATTTAATATGTCGGATTGTCTTATTGATACCCATCAGAGAACAGCAATGAATCGTTTTTTCGCCACTCATAAGCACTCATGAAATTTTGAATAAAAGTGAGTCAACAATACATATTGATATTTAACTATGTACTCCGACTCATTCGTACTCACTACAACGTTGATTTATAAGTACAGGTTGCAATGAGTATGCTGCGTACAACGTTGGCATCAAACTCATACCATTCGAAATATGTTTGATTCATAAGCCTACACATTTAGATTCATAACCTTAGAAAAATACAAGTGACTCAAATCAATATCAAAATTTACTGCCTTAGTTGTTGTTGCTTTTACAACAAAAGAAAAAAGGCACATAAGCAAAAAATACAACAGCAATCAAAGCAAACACTCAACCTTTTAGTGAGTATTTTAATGTTCAAGTACGGGAATCATACTTATTTTCTGATTCGTGTATATGTTGAGTTATGGAGAGTCGAAATCAATAACATCATACGTGTTGTTAAGTATGAATATGATGAGTACTTCAAACTTTGAGTATGAGTAGAGGAGGTTCTATGATATTAAAATACATATGAATGCGTATAACTATCAGAAATTAAGAGTATGATACAATTCTACTCATCTTTTTGAATACTCATTGCTGATCTCTGATTCTCATCATAGATCATCATTAGTTAATTGAGGATTTTTTTTTAATAATTTGTATGTGCTGTTTTAATTTGCTGCTATTTAGTTATTCTAAAAGTTTTTAATTTTTTTTAATGTTTAATTGAATGAAATTTAATATTTAAATTTGAATTTAATATCCCGACATTTCAAAACATTCAAAAATCTCAACTGATCACGTAATTGAGACAATCCGAGCGGCGGTATAACTTCAAAGACCAAACAGAGTTCATCATTATGCTCCAATATATGTAATTATGTGGAACAAACAATAGAGAAATTTATATTTTCTGATACGATATTTAATTTCAACAACCAATTAATAGATTATGGGAATATCGCTCGGGGGAATATCATCTAAAAGCGAAATTAAACGCATTCTTAGTGGAATACTTATGTTAATTTCAGTGTTTTTTTAGTTTATCAATTAAAAAGGGGAAAGCCTTTTACAACACATTCTAAGAGGCAGTACAGTAGCAACTAAAATTAAACGCATGAAATCATAATGAAATGAAAATGATCACAATATTGTTAACAGTAGCTCTGTCATCTGATCGTTACACATACATGGCTTATCAAAGCTTCTGTTCTGTTCTGTTTGAGGTGCGTTACTTCACTTCCTCTTTCTGTCAACGTGATCATCCATTCCAATCATCATCGCCTTATCCCAAAGCGGTAACGTTTGATCATTTGTTTTCCGCCGAGTAACGTTATTCCGTACATATTTATTTTCTATTTTTCAAAAAAGAAACGATAAAAAAATCAATTTTTCGATAATTATTTCCAATTTTTTTTTATGTCTCATTTGAATACACTCGCACACACACATGCACACTAAACTAAGCTCTTTGACGTTCAAGTCTAGTGCTGAGTGTATGCAAGCAAGCAAGCAAGCAAGTTTCTTAACGATGATACACTGTGGAACGACTTAATTAGCAAATAAAGTGGAACTGATTTCTTGTCTAGAGTTTCAAAACAAAAACAAACAACAACACAGAACAACTCAACACAACAACAAATTTGTTGTAAAGAAATTTTAAAGATGAGAATAAAATACAACAAAAATAGAAAATAAAATGTATAATTTTATAACATAAAAGTTCCATAGACAGACGGACATACAAGACAAACTGAAATAAATTTTTACAGTTGTTTTTGTTTCTGTTTTATAAACAAAATAAATACAACAAAATTTACATACTAAATCATTCAAAACTTTTTATCATTTTTCTTTATTTTTTATTACTCGTATCTCGTTTATAACAAGTACGACAACATATACAGTGTTGAAAGAAATAATAGCAGCAATTTTGGTTTTCATAAAAAGTTTGAAACAACTGGTACGTATATTCCTCTTCAGAGGGGCAAGCAACTTTACTCATTTGCCACTGAAAGATTGGATAATGAGTACTCCGTCGCCGTGAGTATTAAGTCGGCGTGGTGTAGTAGATAGCATGTGGGCTTATTATCAAACCCCAGTGCAGTCATCTCGAACAAAACGAACTATAAAAAAACATTTCTTTGGCGACTTCCTCTCATCAGATTTCTGGCAAATAAAATTGCCAAGAAAAGTTTCCCAAAAATCTGTAGTTCGGAGTCGACTGTAAACTGTCTCGTCCCTCATGTATAAAATTAACACACACAACATAAGTGATGTGAGAGACTATGTCGTAATCCTGACTAAAGGGTTGTAATGATAAATTATGTACGTAGGTATGTACTCTTGTAAAGAGATCAGACGAGCTAGAGGCTAGCTCTATGGATACATGCAAAACAAAATTTGTATCAAATCAAAACAGAGTACAGCTCTGAGGTTTCTAAGCTTCGAGCATGATACCCATGCGCTGAGAAGAATAATTCCTAACAATGACTTTGGCGGAAGCTACATATATGACGAGGAAATAGAAGAGACTACAGTACACCTTTTTTTTCATTGTCTGGAACTTGGAAACCTGAAGCGAAGTATCCTTTTATCCTCTGAATTTATTAAAAGAATTTTCTATTAAAGTGTTTATTTAATAAATTTATTTCAATAAGCGGTTTGATAAATCGTTTGATGTAAATTAATATTAGGGACACTTTTATCAATTGTGTTTGAACTGAAAAAGTCCTTAAGTTTTTAGCAGAAATAATTGAAAAGCCTTAAGTCTTAACTTTATTAGTGTAGCACAAACAAGTTTCCAGTAAAGCAAAATGCTCTGCTTTCCATCAATTTGGTTCAGGAACTAGTTTGATACATTGTTTGATGTGAATTAAAAGTGGTATCCTCTCACTTGTGTGTTTTTTATTTCACATTCGATAACATTAAGGTTTGTCAAACAAAGCGATTATTCATATGCAATCCAACGCGGTCAGAACATTACAAGTATCTGCTACAAACATCGGTTGGCGGTTTAAGTTTTTTATGCTATGATTCCATCAAGCTCGAGAGTACATACAGGAGTGGAACTAATACATATTAGCCTATTGTTGTAAGAATTTATTTTAAAGTAAACTTTCGTTGTATTACGAGCAAGTCGCTAAGGTTGTATACGAAAAGGCGAATGTGGTTCGCGTAATCATTATCCTTTAGTTGATCAGATCGGTTCTAGAGAGTATTAAAGGGAGTATCATCAGTTGTCTGTTGCATTACTAAAACTAATAAAATACGTATGAATGTTAGAGACTGAATACAACACTGCCTCACGCCAGCATCGATAGAACATTGAACCCTGCAGGTCGTGCTGTATTATTGTCCCGCTTACCAATCAGACAGTGTCGATAGTCCATAAACGGCAAGTACAGCCGTTTAAGTATGATTGGCATTATTTACTGATTCTTAAAAGAGATATTTGGTCTGAATAACGCATTTCTCTTTCATAAATTTGAAAGCAAAGGGGGGAGTCTATCTATAAAGAAAATTGCTCAGATCAAGAAGTGTTTTAGTTAAAGTAAACTACAGAAATTGTAGGAAGAAAGCGTTCAACAGCCGACCGAATATTAATTACTTCAAGACATCAAAAAGCCGTCAAAATTAACTCAGTGCTTTTGTTTCTAAAACACCAATAAGAAAAAGAGAACTTACTTTGTTCAGATGAATAGGATAGGATACAAGCGAATGGTAATTTTATCAAATCAAAACATAATTGAGCACACACTGCGGATCATGAAGTGATGCAAAAGAACTATTTGATAGGTCCTGATTTAATTCCACATTTAAGATATGATTTCCTGAGAATCGAATCGCTGTAAATCAATCAGAAAGTTTAATAAGTTTAGTAAACGATTCGATATCTAGTAACGAAAGCTGCGTTAGATAGTGAGCTAAACTAGAGAAGCCTGTATCGATATTTAGTAACGTTAAGCTGCTTTGCACTATCGAGTAAGTTTCGCTTGTGACTATTATTTCGTCCATCACTGTACATCCACTTATACTCACTTACACGTGCAAAGAAACTTGTATATTTTTTAAAATTTTATTCTCGTGTGTGTGTATATGTATGCGTGTGTTTGTTATTAATTTTTGTCGATTATGATGATTGAATTTTGAATTTTAGAAACTTTTTTAAACAAATCCGTGGGAACTTTAAACGATACAAATTAATAATTAAATAAGCTGAATATAAATGGACAAATGAATGTATAAATGAATGAATGAATGAACATTCATTCATACGAATATTTATAGATTTCTGCAAGTGTAATTTGAAAGGGGCATCTTCCCTTTTTCTTTTTTCTGTTTTCTGTTTTCTGTTTAGTTTTGTTTATTAATATTTAAAATTTAAATTAATTAAACAATAATTAATACAACGAACTATGATACATGCAGTGTTCATTCATGGTTTCAACAACTTTCAACAACTCTTTCCAAATTTTCAAGCCAAACAGCAAATTGAGCATATTATGATGAGAGTTTCATTAATTTTTTTATGAAATGTTAACGTTGGCTTGTTGGAATTGTTAAAATTCGTTTTAATTAAATATTATTAACGCGGTAATAATAGAACTTAATTTACACATTTAACCATAAGTGGCCATTAGAATTCAAACCCAAACACCGACTGACTGAAAACCCAGACAAAAAAAACTTCATACCCTCAATGTATACCCCGTAATTAGCCTTAAATGTGCTTCTCTTACTGTGCAGAGGAGAGGGCTAACAGAGGCAACTGGGTTGAAACAACTTAATTGCAGGCTATTGTTTTATTATTAACGGGGCTCACCACAAAAGAAAGGACTTGTTTCTGTGTGACTGTAATTTCATTTGTTAACAAGCATTTGCTTGCGTTTCATTTCGATTCACTTTTTTTTTTTTTTTGTTTCTTTCGTTTTTTCATTAAATCTGTATTTTGTGTGGTATTTTTATAACCTGAAAAACGTATTCTTAACGGAGTTTTTCTACATAAAACCCCATTCAAAGTGGGATTTTTTTTTGGCAAAAAATGCTACACATTTCTACTTAAATTTTGTTGTAATAAAACTGAAATTTATTAGATTTTCATGCATGTTGACAGGCGTTGCACTATAAAAGGAATACGAAATGGAACGGAAACGGAAGTAATTCGGTTGGCTTTTAAGGTGTAAATTTGCATATCTCTTCTTTCCACTCTCTCTGACTTTTTTGCCTCTTTTTTCTGTTGTTCTAGCTTAGCTAGGTAGGTAGTCCTGTATATTGATTATCGTTAAAGCTTAAAAAGAAAACATGGGTACTTTAATTTCGAATTGTTTTAGTTTTCCCGTCCAAAAAAAGATATTTGCATAATTTTTCTTTTATTATGATTAAGTGACATGCAATGAGACTCACTGGACTTTGACATTACCATCCACATTTTATTTTGTAATATTCTATGATGTATGCAAGGAGTGAGCAGGAAAAAATTTGGTTTGGAAAAATTTATTTAGAAAAGCCATAATTTAGGAGGCACACTTATTTCAATGTTTATTTAAATTAAAGAAAATATTGCTTAATACATAGAATAGTATAGTTTAATAGGGAAGGACACTTGATACCATATGAAGGGTTGCTCCAAAAAAATTCTGATTAATTGATCAGACCCTGATTAGCATCAGGGCTATGCATTTAAAATATTACTTCCTTAAAATCATGCTGAAAATCAACCTGAAAGTTAATTAAATGCAGTAATCAATTCGATATTTAGTAACTAAGGCTGCCTTGGACTAACGAAAAAAAAGTGAGCTAAGCGAGAACAGCCTGCTTTGATATCTAGTAACGATAACGGCGTTAGATTATTGAGAAAGCAAGAACAACCGGTCCTCAACCTCTGTAGAAGACCTTTGCGGATAAACAAAATCACTTCTCATGTCTCATTAATTACGCAGTGGCCCGAAAAAATATTGACAGAGCTGCCCGTACAATCTAGTAACGATAAAGGTATAAACACATAGACGACAGACAAAAGGTTGGCAGCTCGACAGAAAATTCTGATATCTGTTTTTTCTGCCAGATGCCTACTGCTTAAATTTTTTGAAACCAGAGCAGAAACTTCAATAAATTTCAAATTTGAATTTAAATATATTTCTCAGTGTTGTCACTATCTGGTTTTTTGTACGCAAAAATACAAAAATACAGATACAAAATTGAATCTATAATTCTATTTTATTTATTATGAATACATGGATTGCTTTTTATTTCTTAATTTTAGAATTGCTCTTTCTCTTCAATAATATAAGTATTTTTAGCTGTTTTTTATTTTGATTTTATGTTGTATGGGCATCACTAATTTTCTTTTAGCTGCTCACAAAAATAGAAAATAGTTTAATTTGGGCAGGAGCTGCTTAGGTTGTTGTCTTGGCTTTTTCTATCCTGCCTTGAATATAATCGTTTTCATATAAACGTGTGTATTCTAAACTTGGCAGCTTTCTGTTGTCTGTCGTCTGTCGTCTATGTGTTTATACCTTAAAGGTAGTAGGCTATTGAGAGAGCGTGAACAACCGGTCCACAAACTCTGTAGAAGTCATTTGCAGGAGAGCAAAGTCTCTGCTCCTGTTTCAACCATTGTGAACCATAGTGACCCGTAGGAATAATGGTAGAGCTGTCCATAATATGTAATTTAAATAGTTGATTGGTATGTTTTCTATTCAATAAGCAAGATTCTTCCACAGCTCAGATTCTACCACAGGGCATTTAATATTGTACTTTGCTTCATCCATCGGCAAACTAACCGAGGTGGTATACTTGGCATTCTTTACAGATGAGCCTGCTGTAGCAAGCCACATAATTACATGAAACATCTCTGCGACTAAGAATCCACAAAAATGAGATAATCCAGCGAGTCGTTGCATAGCTTAAACCAGTTTTAACCTGAGCATTGCACTCGAGCGAGATCCGATTACCATCTGGCTGTCAGAATTATAAATATGTTAAGTGCTGAAGATCAGAATCTCAATCGATCTCAAACAAAGTGCAGATGCCAAGTAATTGGAAAAAGAATATTCCACAAACAATTTCATTCTTAAGTTTAAAACTATAATTCCTTCAGAATCTCCAGAGCAGATTACGTTAGAGAATTAGTTTTCCTTGCTTGTCAAACTGGATTTGGTTTAGAACATGGTGATACTTGCGACCTAGGAAAGCCCAGAGTGAATAATGTGCCATCGTGAAAGTGCTTTAAGAATAGAATACGATCTGGAATTTCATAAATGTGATCTTAACATTCATTCTTGTCCAGGAATGTCAAGGATTTTTCAGGAAAATATAAACTTAAATGTATGAACTATGGAGTCTAATGGGTACTGTGTTGGCTTAATAGACATAAGGCCTCGGGTCAAACCCCAGGTCAGACATCAAACCGACAATAAGCAAAAATATTTCTTCAGCGACTTCGTCTCAGCAAATTTCTGGCAAAATAACTCTGAGAGTAAAAATAAAAATTGTCATGAAAAATTCCTCAAACATCTGTCGTTCGGAGTGGAAATTAAACTGTAGGTCTCGTCGCTCATGTATAAAATTAACACACGTAACATAAGTTTGGTGAGAAGTTAGGCCGTAGTCCTAACTGAAGAGCTGTAATGACCAATTATGCATGTATGTATGTAAACGTGTAACCAAATTTTTTCTTGGGCACTCCTTATAATTTTTAGTAGAAAGCAAGCCAAAAAAAAAGCAGTAAAGAAATTCAATAACAAAAAAAACCTTAAATTTCTATTACTATTACGACTACTTTCGATTTGTTTTATTTTTTTTTCTTTTAGTCTAACATTTGATCTGTAAACGAATTCTCTTAATTACAGACATTCAAACAGCGTTTTCGTGGAAAATTCGAGCATAAAATCAACGTAAATAAACGTCTATAAATACTCTCTATAGAGATTGTGAACAGTATTCTGTTGGATTCGATGGATTTTTGATTTCTCTTCCACTGGCTTCGAATAGTTTCATTTAAATTGAAAACGATTTTAAAAATTCTCGTTGCAACCGACGAGTTGAACAGAGTTGTTAGTGCTAGTGCTGCTGCTGCTGGTCCATAGATTGTTGTGACGCTCATAAAAACTGCCTAAGATACTAGTCAACAGTGGGCATTTGTTTTTTGGGTGATTTTATTACCTCAGCGTAGATACGATCGCAGTGATTAGTACGCGTACACCACCACCACCATCATCATCATCATCATTCATCAAGCCTAGCAGACCAGACATCTTCTTGGAACATTAAAGCATAGCCTACACCGAAAATGCCGCATACAGGTGAGTCAATAAAATAAAATCTTTTTTAAATCCAAAACTAAAACTAAAATGAAATGAAATGAGAAATTAAAAATCAAAATTAAAACGAATAATGACGCCATTGTAAACGTTAATTTTAATTTTATTACATCAAATTAAATAAAAACAAATAAAATATAACAAAAGCAACAACAACAACAACAATAACAAAAACGGTCAATGAACAAATTAATGGCCACCATCTCAACCACTGTCACTACAGCACTTCACCACCACCCCATTGAACAAAATATCTTCTTTTTCTTCTTCTTCTTCTTACTCTTCCTTGTATGCTTTACTAAAGAGACTAATTAACAGCGATTACAGCGTTCCACTACCATTGAATGGTACGTACGGCCGTTGCCGCAGCCGCAGTTTCAATACGAGTTGTGTGCTGTGTATTGTGGTTGGCTGTATGGCAGCATGGTAGCCAAAAGAAGAGTGGTCAGTCAGTCGGTAATAAAGATTTCTTTCATTTCAGGAAAAAGAAAAAAATGTTTCGTTTCAACTTTAATTACTCAAATAAAACATTTTTACACATTTTTCAATTAATTTTAAAGTCTCACTGTGTATGACTTGAATATGAAAAAAAGCATTCACCAGCTCAGCATAATTATTTCACAAAAATCCTACGAAATGGAGCAAAATGTGCAGCCACAGAAAAAAAACGACTGTCACGGTTATTATAATTATTTTTATGATCAATACCCAGGTGAATGGTTTTTTTTAAAGAAAGATGATCTGCCTCTGTACGTACCCCTTACCCTCTTTGTAAATTCATTAAAAAATTGAAAAACTTTATGCTCCATGCATCCACATGTCAAACACTTTAAGGATTCTCATATTGCAAGGCATTTGAACTAATTTTTGCATAATTTTGTGGTTTTATTCGGTTAACCGAATACGATTCGCTCTCCTATAATGAAACATTATAAAATCCTCAATCCGTTACACCAATCCATACATTCAAGTGTCAAACACTTTAAGGATTCGCATATTGCAAGGAATTTAAACTAATTTTTGCATAATTTTGTGGTTTTATTCGGTTAATCGGATACGATTCGCTCTCCTATAATGAAACATTTCCAAATCCATAACAAACATTTGAAATTTCTTTCTCTTTTAATTGCCAGGCCAAGCTGGCGTTAATCAATTGGGTGGCGTTTTTGTTAATGGACGACCGTTGCCGGATTGTGTGCGACGTCGAATTGTTGAACTGGCTTTGTGTGGCGTTAGACCCTGTGATATATCACGCCAGCTATTGGTGTCACATGGTAAGTTAACATATTACTTTTACTCGAATAAATATCGTTTTAAATCTAAAGCAATGGAAGGTATGAGAAATTTAATGCTTTATTCTTTATATTTTTAGGCTGTGTATCGAAAATTTTAACACGATTCTATGAAACCGGCTCCATACGTCCCGGATCCATAGGCGGTAGTAAGACAAAGGTACATAATTTTCTATTTTTTCTTTAAATTTTTCCGAATTTTTCACATAAAAATGAAGGATTTCCTGTAGGGGGGTAGTAAATATTTGAAATATTGGGTGTTAGAAAAAGTTTGGCTATACATTTGATCACAAATTCAGAAACCTTTTCTTTATATTACAAATGAGCGTTATTTTACCATCTAGCAGTGTACAGATTCAGGGTTTTCTAAGTGAAAAACTGTTCCAATAGCGTTTTGCAGGCCTCTACGAGGATTAAATTTTCACCATTAACAGAGCTCTGCGGAGATCAAAACAAATCATAATTAGACGTTGAGGAGTCCTGCTCCACCGCTAGACTCACCTGGCCCAAGATGGATAAAAGGCGTACCAACCGATTACTTGGTCTTGGCCGTGATGTCATCTCGACTACAGTGGCCGTGCTTACAGGCCATTGCGTCAAGGGTAGACACGCGGAAAGAATGAGGCTCCCTTTCAACGACTTTTGCCGTGGATGCAGGTCCACTGAGGAAGAGGAGACGGTTGTTCACTTTCTTTGCCAGTACCCGTCTCTTGCTAGGTGTAGATATAGGTTATTTAGCTTCCTTGTTAGCTTAACGGAGCTATCGTCTATTGACATCAAGGATATAGCTTCGTTCATCAAACTTTCTTAATGGTTTTCCAGTGCGGTGTAGTCGTGCTTTTGTTGTGCAGCCCTTGCGCTGACCAACTTCCTCCTTTTCCCTGATTTTGTTGGAACTTGGTTAGTACAGGGACTGCGTTCACCCGTGGCATCACAACGGGCCGCTATGCGTGCTCAAGTGAGCTTTGTGATATCAGAGCTACCACTCCGACCTAACCTAACCTAGACGTTGTAAGTTCCATGCTATATTTTGAATGTTTCAAAGCTTTCTAGCCAAGAATTTTCAGTGTCTTCCGAGTCATTAAAGATGTAAAGGTGTAAGGGCTAGAGTTGGCTTGAAGTTGGGTTAGGTTTAATTGGCAGCAGCCTTTACTTGGTAATTATAAGTTACCGTTGTAATATCTATAGCCGCCGTTGTCCAGTAGGTAGTGTATTGGCTTATTAGACGTGAGGCAACGGTTCAAACGGTAGGGCAGACATTTCCAACAAAACGAAGTATGAAAAAAGAGTACTTCTTCGGCACCTGCCTCTCAGCAAAAACTCTGAGAACGAATGAAATTGCCATAAGAAGTTTCTCAGAAAAAAAAATCTGTAGTTCGGAGTCGATTTTAAACTATAGGGCCCGCCGCTCATGTATAAAATTAACACGTACAACATAAGTGCTCTGAGAAGCTAGGTCGTAATCATGACAGAAGGATTGTAATGACCTATTATGTATGAATGCATGTATGTAATATCGATAGGGCCTCTTACGTCATTCGTCATTCAGTTATAACTTTTCAACCATAGCTATAGTTTTATGAAAATATGGCTTCTATTTAAACCATCTCTGTGGTCAGACTTCTGGGTGCTGAAGCATCTTACGTCTAAGATTTCCAAGTATGGAAAGAACACAGAGAGAATGTTTTATGGTCTCGTTATTAGATGGAATGCAGAAATTGCTGTGAGGTATTCCCAGCCTCGAGGAAGATGTATCCAAAGACCAATGTCTTGCTATAGGGCTCATAAAATGCAAACTTTTTCATCTGCATACAACTAAAGCGGATTAGATTTGTCTAAAATCAGTGTACATTTAGTGGCCTCTGATGTAAAGGGCCTTGAAAAATGCACAGCTTAGTGCGGTTTATAGGCCGTCGGTCATACTTGAATCATACTTCTTGAAAAACGGTAAAAATTTCAACTTTATAGTGCATAAAGTAAGTTGTAGTGCAATGATAACGTTGGTCCTTGTTTGCAGAAAATAGGAAATAAATTGGATTTGGTGGACAATATGCTTTTAAAACGATAGTAGCTTGTATGTATGTTTGTACATTATTACTGCACATCGGAAGGTTACTTCACCATCCCTAATATCTGTGGCTTTATAAGTGTGTTTTGTGGTTGTTCAAGTCTATAAAAGTGTTGAAACTGTTGTAAAACAAATCACACTTTTGGAACATCATATGCTCAATCGCATATGTTTTTGTTTTTTTTTCGGTATTGATTTCGTTTCTGATTACATTTCCTCAATGCATAATACAATGTGGAGGGGGGTTTCCAAAACCAAAATCAGTTATTTATTGTTGCTTGTCAATAAATCTATTTTGTTTTTAATTTTGTTGAAAAAAATCTACAAAAACAGCAACAAATTATGTTGTAATAACGTAAGTACATACAGTTGTGATAGAAATTATAGGATACATGAAACTTGAAATATTTTTTTTTTTTTAATGTTATCACACGAGTAAAACAAAGTGTGGATTTTAAATAAAAGCTATTCGAACTCTCTGTCGAAAGAAATTAGAAAAAAAAATAACAACCTATCCTGCTTAACAGCATCAGATGACCTAAGGCAACTGCAAATTATAGACAATCAGCCGCTATGCTTACTTAAGTGGTTATTATACATTCGATTTGATGCAAAAAACTGCTGTTTAGTGAACTTTAATGCTTTTGTGGATGCCGTTTCTAAAAAGAGCTATTTTTTAAGATATCAGATCTACTAGAACGATCACGTAAATTTGCTTGCTATTGAACTAATCTTGATTTTGGGGAGTTCCAGTCTAATAATATGGGAATTTAGATGTTATGAACCATCACCTAATACTAACAAGATCTTTTTTCTGCTCTCTCAGATGTACTGTTATTTGACATGCCTTGCAGTAGGGCACTGGCCTGTGAGGACCTTATTAATATGAAGAACTATATCTTGACGAAAAAAAGCAATCCAGCAGAGCCTAGTAGTATTACAAATACCTTCTCATTCTTACAACGATCAGAAAATTTGAAAAGCATAGGTCCTATAACATGTCATGTGAGCTCTGTGTCAATCGTCATAGTTCATTAGCAATGAGACGTCCAACGATTCACCTATGTCCTTGAATCAGTATAAAAGTTACGTTAATATGTTTCGAAAATTACCCGATAAATTCCAGCCATATGTACGTATGCACGTCGTAGTGACGGTAGTGATAGATTCGATCGCAGTGTGTGCGTCAGAGAAATATTAGAGATTTTCAAGGAATATGCCAACACTAAACAAATATTGTTTTGCTTTCAATATGGCTATGTCGTCCACCTTTAGCAGTCTGTATGAAATATTAATGTCAGAACCCCTTAATATGGCGTCCGCGTGAAAACCATTGCAGATATCAAGCGCTCTGCTCGAAAGTTTAACATCAGAACCCTTAGTATATATAGTATATGTATATCCCAGTGTGTTATTGAATAAAAAATTTGTGTGCCTATTATTTCTCCCACGACTGTATATTGTATTGACATTGCAAATCAATCTCATACGATTATAAATACTGTTGTTGTTATTAAAATATGATAAAAAAAAATGAAATGTGAAATAAATAAATACAACAACAATAGCAGCAATAACAACAAAATTAAGTTATAAGCGAAACCATTTAAAGCATAACAGCAACGTTAAATATCAGCCTCATCAGCAATACAACGTAATGCAGGTGGTTTGCCAATGAATAGTTCCCAAGACCTTTTGAAGGATCAGTTGTAGTTTTTTTTTTGTTATTGAAAGTGTAACATTTGATAAGACAACACAAAACAGCTAACAAAACTACTGACATTTACAATCAAATCAATACAAACACAAGCTAACTGCTCTACATATTGAAATATTTTCACAAAACAAAGGCGATTCAAGAGTACCCTATAGCGGGTAGGTGCTTATAAAACTTTGTAATTAAGGCATGTACTGTTAATGACAAGCATTATAATATTACGTAGAGTACTGTAGGGTGTGCAAATAATCAAAATAATAATAAAACACTTGTAATAAAAACTTGTAATCTTTTTGTAATGCCAACTTTATGGTGTGTTGATAACAAGCCACTGCTACTGGTCGTTTTTTCTTTCTCCCCCAGGGCTGTACAAAGGGAAACGATAATTATATTTTTAACTTTGGTTTGTTTTTTCTTTTCTGGTTTTAATACATATTTACAACACTTAGCTGAATCACCCATTTTATTGGCTACACACACCGTACGCAGGAAACATCATTAAAAACTAAAGATTTTCTATCTTTTCTTCTTGTCATTTAATGGCTCATCAATCATGCCACCACCACATTTGCTTTGGTTAATTAATAACAAATTGTAGGTTTTAGCAGCGTTTTGTTCTACAAAAAAAAAAAATCAATCAATACACCAGCAAATGACAAATTTTAAGTAAATTTGTTAACACTGTTCTACCATATCTACAGTGTCGATCAAAAGTTGTTAAACAAATCTTAAGATCAAGAATTGTCATTTAAATTCTTGCAGTAAAAAGCAAAAAAAAAACTTTCAATAACAGTCGTCTTACATACATAAATACATAATTGGTCATTACAAGTCTTTACTCAGGATTACGATCTAGTTTCTCACACCACTTGTGTTGTGCGTGTTAATTTTTATACATGAGTGACGAGACCTACAGTTTATAGTCGACTTCGGGCGACAGATTTTTTTGAGAGACTTTTCATGGCAATTTTTTATCTAACACTCAGAGTTTTTGCCAGAAATCTGCTGAGAGGAAGTCGCCGAAGAAATATTTGTTCATATTTCGTTGGGTTGGAGATGTCTGACCTGGGGTTTGAACCGAGGCCTCACGTCTAACAGGCCAGCATACTACCCTCTAGACCACAGCGACTTCATGTCAACATACACTACTTTTTTTTTAAACGATATTAAACTTTATACCGCCAAAAGATCACTTTTTTGTTGCAGTACCTGAGCTTGCTATTGTGGTAAGGCTGTGCTGCATGCAGACGAGGACTAGTTATCAACCGTTCTTAAAACCCATGGTAATCTACCGCACTATTGCGATTCTCGCAGGCCACTACCCTTTTGGAAGGCATGCCATAGGCTTGTTATTTCCTTTAGTAACATTTCTAAGAATTTGCAAAGCTAAGGACTCACCTTAAATTTCTGTACGTAACTCTCTCAACAATAAACATTTCCAAAGCAATAATCAAGAGCATGATTTTCTATAGGCAATGTTTTGCCCGCGTTGAATAACGATTTGAGGTATCACAAGTGAGAATCCAACTCTTCAATGGGGGCGAATCTAACCACCACTTCCACTTAATCTTTTAAGACTCATAACTGGCGAAACAGATGTTCGATGGAAAACAGGCAGCTTAGCTATTCTGTTCCAAATTTCTCAAAAAACAAACTTTCAAGGCGTAATTTTCTGTAGGGAATGTTTTTCACGAGTTGAATAATGATTTCTGGTATGGAAAGGCATCTAATCTTTAACCTAAGTGAGCCTTACTTTTCTAATAGGGTTCGTCACCAAATTTAACCACCACTTCCATGTTATCTTTAAGGACTCATAGTTGGTGAAGCAGAAATTCAATGAAAACCGAGAAGCTTAGCTATTCTGTTTAAAATTTCAAAAAAAAAAAAACTTTCAAGGCGTGGTTATCTGTTGCGAATGTTTTACTCGAGTTGGATAATGATTTGTGGTATCACAAGGCAGCTTATCTTTAACCTAAGTAAGCCTTATTCAGCTAGCAGGGTTCTTCACCTAATGTAAGCTCCACTTTCACGTTATCTTTAAGGACACATAGTTAGTGAAAAGAACACTTTCAATGAAAATCTGGCAGCTTAGCTATTCTATTTTAAATTTCCCAAAAAAAAAAACAACTTCCAAGGCGTGGTTATCTGTTGCGAATGTTTTACTCGAGTTGGATAATAATTTGTGGTATCACAAGGGGTCTAACATTTAACCTAAGTAAGCCTTACCCTTTAAGAAGAGCTCGTCCCCTAATCTAAGCTCCACTTCCACGATATCTTTGAAGAAAACATAATTAGTGAAACAGATGTTCGATGGAAACCTGGAAGCTTAGCATTTCTATTTCAATTTATCAAAAAAAGAAACGAGCTTTGTAATGAAAGTGAAACATTAAATGTGCTGCTGTTGCTTGCTCAGTTTTGATCGACACTGTATAAGCTTGTATGCAAGTGAGTAAGTGAAAATGGGTGGCATAGAGGGTTGGTTTGAGTTTAAATTAAACAAAACGTGTATTTAACACCTTTTTGTTGTTTTATTTGCCTTTTTTTTTTGTTGTTGTTGTTATCCGTCGTTCAAGTGTTTTGTTTAAATAATGCTCATACGTCGGTCGACTTCTTTTTTTTCTTTTTTTGTTTGTACTTCCTTTCCTTTGCATATTGTAAAGCTATTATGGTGTGTATGTACATACGTTCCTTTTGTAGTACACTGATAAACATCAAGATGTATGTTTATTCATTCATTCAGTCAGTCAATCATTCATTCATTTTACAATTTATGTGTTCATAAACGTGTTCATTTATGAATATTTAATGAATTGCCAAGTTACACGTCATCAGAAGTGCTACTTCGTTTGAGCCTTTTTGAATTGAAACAATTTGGAGGCAGGTTATCCAAGTTGCCTTTACATATATACATAAAGAAGGCGTTTCTTTATACAGCTCATACACGAACATGCACGTGATTGAAATAAAAGGACTCCAAAAATTCTTTGCAACACTTTAAATTTACATACATATGTAATGTGTTGTAATCAAACATTTTTAAACAATTAAATTTAGATTGTGGTGTTAAATATATCCACACACACAGTGTTATTAATCATAAAAAAGAAATTTTAAAAAAAAGATTGCATGACAGATAATATTGCCAGAAAAACAAAAACAATAACAAAAAAAGCCACAACAAAAGAGGTTAATAGGCAGGCAGTGAGCAGCAAAAAAAAGGGTTAAAAACAATTGAAATTTCACGGTATTTAATTGTGTATTTAGCACGACATCTAGCGGATGTTTAAAACTTATTTAATTATTCCCCTTCTCCCCCGCCCCCCATATTTGTGTCATAGCATTGTATTGCAAATGATTGTGTAACATTTTTCCATTACGATTCTTTACAGCAAGTGGCAACACCCACTGTGGTCAAGAAAATCATACGTTTAAAGGAGGAGAATAGCGGCCTATTCGCCTGGGAGATACGTGAACAATTGCAACAGCAGCGTATATGTGATCCTAGTTCTGTGCCCTCCATTAGTTCTATCAATCGAATTTTACGTAACAGTGGCCTATGGACAGATGAAATGACTTCAAATCAACAGAATGCTGCAGCTGTAGCAGCAGCCTCTGCAGGACATTCAGCAACTACTACAGCGTATACGGCGGCCTCAAATCAATTGTACAATAATACGACAAATTCCACAAGCATAAACACATCCGCCAGCGACCCACTAGCATATGCTCATGCACACAGTAGAGCTACATTATCGCAGACGGCTCTAGGGTTTCCAAATGCTTATCGATATGCTGATGCAAGCAGTATGCCGCCCTCGAGCAATAGCCAACAACCGCAACAATCAACGGGCTCAGCTTCAAGCGAACATCCTATTAAACCTTCACCAAAACATCCCCTGGCAGCATTGCCGGCGGGTAGCGCCAATGCACCACCACCAACAACACTTAACACCCCCCTAACAGCACAAGATCTCTCCTATTCAGCAGCTTTGCAGAAACATTGGTTTTGGAATCCCTCACTACTATACTACACGCAACATGTGCAGGCGGCTAGTCAGTTCTTGCCGTATGCAGCACATGCCCAAACGAATCCGAATGCATATTTTCCTTCAGCCTTGCATGGTGCCATAAGTGGTGGCGGTTACACCAAATCTGAGAGTTCTATTGATTTGACAACACCTTCGGCTAGTGATGCTTTAAGTGATTGTGATTCGGGTAAATCTTCACCTGCCACCATTAACTTGACCACCAACACCTCCTCCTCGTCCTCCTCTACACGCAAACGAAATCCCTATTCAATAGAGGAATTGCTTAAGAAACCCGAAAAACGTATGCGCCTGAGTGCACAACTCAATTCGAATGATCCGAAATTCAATGCTTCATTAAATTTGAGTCCAAAGAAAGACGACTGCAACGTAAGTGTGTGTTCGGCCAGCAGTAGCAGCAACCACAGCAGCAATGGCAGTCATATCAGTTGTACTGGTGAGGATAGTTGTGATGATGAGCAGCGTTCGCCCGCCTTAAATGTGGGCGCAAATGAAGCAGACGACAACTGTGAACCTGTGGAGGTGGTCAATTGAATTGGTTTTCCATAGGTTTTCCTCATAAATTTTTAAGCTTCATCATGTATGAATTTGTTTTAAAATTGTAAAAGTATTCCCGCATTAGTTTTTGTTTTTCTCTCTCCTTATTTTTAATTTAATTTCTGTAAATAATTAAGAGTGTCCTTTTAAGAGCAGCAATTGTAAGTTATTTTTGAGTGAGGAGTTGCATAAAAATATTTCAATAATAAAATTGTATGAATGTATGCGTATGCGAGTAAGTGTTATCACATGAACCTGTAGTGTAATAATCTAGTTTAGAGAAAAATGTGACAAGAAAAAAAAATTATTAGAAATTAAAAATAAAATTTTAAATTAAAAATTTAAAAAAAATGCTTGAATCCAAAATGATTAAAAAAAAGTAGACATTAATAAAGCAATTAAAAAATAAATCAGTTTTCGTTTCTCTTGTATCATTTTTGAATTTAGAACAGAAGCTTTAACAGGCAATGAACACGCGTCCATATCAGAAATCAACAATGAATCGTTTTTTTACTACTCATAGCACTCATCAAATTTTGATGCATTCATACTCACTAAAACCTTGATTTATAAGTACAGGTTGCAAAGAGTTTGCGTACAACGTTGACATCAAACTCGTACCATTCGTACCCTAATGATTCAACTCGCTGGAAAAGTTGCAGTCTTAGTTGTTGTTGCATTTACAACAAAAGACAACCAAGCAAAACAGACAGAGCAGCAAGCAGAGTAAACACACAACCTTTTAGTGAGTACGATTCGTGCTTATATTGTGATTCTTGTATATGTTAAGTTATGGAGAGTCGAAGTCAACAACTTCATACGTGTTGTTAAGTTAAGTATGAATATGATGAGTACTTCCAACTTTGAATATGAGTAGATGAAGTTCAATGATATTAAAGTAAGTATGAATGCGTATAATATATATCAGAAGTTATGAGTATGATTCGATTCTACTCATTCTTTTTGAATACTCATTGCTGATCTCTGGTCCACATATGGTATAACAAACAAAAAAACCAATAAATCGATAGAAAATGCGTTGTAAGAAAACGGTGCTCAAAAATATTTAAGAGACGTAGATATTTAAAAGAACTCTCCTTAAATTATAATAAAAATCTTTGTATACGTCATGGTATTATAATTTAATATCATAAATAACCATCGTATATGGACCGTCTGCATAAGCCATTTAGAAGAACACAAATTAATTGGCCTCTGCTAAACGGTAGATTGTGTTACGGACAGTACATAGTATTGTTTAATAATAGTTTCCTTTAAATGCCTCAAAATTTCCTTCAGAAATCTCCGAAAATCATGGACGAGGACGAATCTCGGAGTTATATTCATTACGGACTAGATTGCAGCTTGGCTATCAAAGTAAATAAAAGAGAAAATCTCATCATTCAACCAGCATTACATTGCCTTTGAAGTCGCCTTAGTCTAGTAGGTAATGTGTTGGTTTATTAGACAGATTATAATCCATTCAAGGATCAAATTTTCCACTAACGAAACCAAACCCTTGGAGTCTGATTTTTGCAATGGCAAGAGGGTTCTGTCAAAGATTATAGAAAACCAGAACTTAAGAACATCTGCCTTTTCAAGAGGTGAAAAATAGTCTCTTTGTATTCCTCAGGCTGACAGCTCTTGCAGAACTCGTCAAGTCTATCGATAATGTCTTCCGACTAGGCAGAGTCCTGTGCGAACCATTCGATGGCCATGGGGTTTAAGAAAAGATGATAATCAGTACTGACCTTATCCAACTGACAGCAGTGCGATATTGTTCCTGTTGTCAATGAATTTGAAGATCTCTGTAAAACGGCAGCAGAACACCCAGCTTAACTAAGGCCATTGCGGCACTTACATACATATGCTCTGTATCATATTGGAAGTTGTGAGCTTTTGCACCAAACAAAGAAAAATCAATTGCATACTATACATTAAATACTTTGGCTGATTGCACACCCTACATGTTGTACGACATCATGGCATCCAGCGTCAAACATTTGAAATGGTTTTAAATTCTTAAGCAATCGTTTTAAATATTTTGAATATCAGCGCGTCTATATTTGTACGCAAAATCGTATGCCGTATGAAGAAATCATAGGCAATTGTTGCAAAATATCTTTTGTACGACGAAAAATCAAATCAATTCACACACAGTGATGTGATTTGATGTGTGATTCAACCATAAGCATAATACACAGCAGCAAATATGTATCTGAAGCCAAACATAGAAGTCAAACAATGCTTCGTACACCCTCTTGCCTTTGCTGCTGGCAATAGGTGGTGAGGAGCAGCTTTGGCAGCATTGGACAAAACTTATTTCACACAGCGCAACCATATAGAATTTACAACTTAACTTCACTTACAAAAGTAAAAATAAAAACAAAAATAATCAACAACAACAACAAGGTTTTTTTAATTTTTTTTTCTTCCTTCACTTTTCACACTCAACTTACTTGGAGTTTTTTTCTTCTACAAATATGAAACGTACATAGATATGTACATTAGGGTGGCCCCGTTTGTACGGAGAAAAAATAAGGTATTGATGTTCCCGACTAAAATGAAAGTTTGATTCATTCTAAGACCACGTTTCTCAAAATTTTTGTCCTGGGCTCAATATTTGGTGAGCTGGATCAAAGGATAAAAAGGTCTTTTTTAGAGGTTTTTTGGATTATTTTCATATTTCTTCCAAGGGAACTATATATAAATTTGGTATCATATGAAAGGTTTTTAAGAGGCGCTTTCAATAGGTTATCAGAATTTTAAAAAAAAATTTGATAATTCAAAAATTTTGAAAATTTCGGACAAAATTTTTGTTTTTTTTTAATTTTTTCATGGAATTTACTTAACTAAATTTTTGAAATTTCTTGATTATAAAGGCCATGTAATTTAACCAAAATGGTTTTTTCCGTTTTTAAAAATTCAATCTAGTTCAATTTTTATTAAAATTTTTTTAAACCTAATTTCTTCTCTATCTGACAACCTCTGTTAACTTAATTCATATATGTAATGGGCATCAAAATAACGCAAATTTTATAAGCTTTTCATTGATGTATAATTTCTTATACTTTTATTTTGTTATACAACGAATATTTCAATTTAAACCAAAACATTTGCGATACATTCCGCTATAATGTAATTTTCTTGTTATTCCGTAATAATAATAATAATAATAATTTTCTTAATATTGTTGTTTTTTGTTGTTTATTTTTAAAGTAATGAAGAAATTGTATTAAACCAACGATAACTAGTAAAATTTAATGCCAAAAAATCTCTTTTTTATTTTTTACAAAAAAAATCTTATATATAGAAGTCAATGTTTTTTTGCAAAATGTGCCGTTAATGTATTGAATTTTGAAAAACGGAAAAAACCATTTTGGTTAAATTACATGGTCTTTATAATCAAGAAATTTCAACAATTTAGTTAAGTAAATTCTATGAAAAAATTAAAAAAAACAAAAATTTTGTCCGAAATTTTTAAAATTTTTGAATTTTCAAAATTTTTTTTTAAATTCTGATAACCTATTGAAAGCGCCTCTTAAAGACCTTTCGTATGATACCAAATTTATATATAGTTCCCTTGGAAGAAATATAAAAATAATCCAAAAAACCTCAAAAAGGACCTTTTTATCCTTTGATCCAGCTCACCAAATATTGAGCCCAGGACAAAAACTTTGAGAAACGTGGTCTTAGAATGAATCAAACTTTCATTTTAGTTGGGAACATTCGCAACTTTTATTTTGGGGCCACCCTAATGTACATGTAAACATATGTATGTATGTATACTTAGATTGCATGTTGTTGGTGTGCACAGTACACAGTTGGTGGTCCCCCGATAAGCTTGGCAGTTGTAAAAGCCACTTCTTTCCGTTTTGGTTGCACTGGTCTCTGGTCTTTTCTTTTACAACTTGTAAGTGTAAGTATGCATGTATACATGTATGCATGTGTGTATAGCTGTGTTAGAGTGTAAATTTTAGTTTAGATTGATGGTTGGTTACGTTGCTTACGTAGCCTTTAATTAACTCGCGCGCCAATGAAGTGTCAACAAGTCTTTTAACATACAAAATAACAACTTCGACTACCCGCGAGTAGTTGAATATAAAAATGTTATTGAAACATACATACATGCTACATACATACGTACAACATACGTACTTTATTATCATCATTATACAACAACAATTATGGTATTGATGATGCTGACAGACAGGATTGAGCGCAACGATGACGATGATGACGATGACTACACATCAAACATCAAGCACAGCGAGAAACTCAATGATACTACGGGTGACAATGACAACAAATGTTGCATTTTCTAAAGGGATGGTAGAGGAGGTGGTAGAGGTGGTGGTGGCGGTCGTGGTGCTGGTGTTTGTTGGTAAGTAGGTAGACGATAAAAATATTGTTTTTGATGAAATAAATTCATGACAAAAATTAAATCAACTTATAAAAAACAGATAAACTAACAAATATTTACAATTTGCAACAACAATATCAACAACAACAACAACTTACAATGAAAATGCATTGGTGGCTATGGTGATGCTGTTGGTGCTGGTGTTGGTGATGGTGTTACTGGCGCAGCGTACAACATGCGTGTTTAGAATTCATAATCGATCAGGCATGAATGCATGCATGTATGTATGTGTAGTGTTGTATTGCTGCTGTTGCTGCTGTTGCATTATGTCCATTTGATTTGTTGTTGTATTAACACCATATTGGTGGCTACCATTTATGGAATTTTTGCACTTGTGAGGTGCGAAATACTTATTTGTGTGTGATCGATCATTCTGTTCTGTTCTGTTCTGTCTGTCTGTCTGTCCATACCCACATGCATGCATGCATGCGTTCTACTGCTCCTATTGCACCTTACAATTTGTATAAATAATCAGGAGTATATGATGAGTTTACAACGAATAAGAATGAAATTAAAAATGTTATACAAAAATTTCTATAAATTTCCCATGTTGTTCTCAGAGTCAATGGATATTACCAACAGCACCATTACCACAGCGAATCGCTTACTTTGCTGACTTACAGTTCGGAGCATGAAATACTTGCTGATTTTGGTAAATAGCAATACAGAATAAATTTTTCTTCTGATGTTGTTGTTGGTTGCTGCAACTGTTTGTTGCTTCTCTATTTTGCTGGTTATGTGAAGTTGTTTGAAGTCAATTTGCTGCTGCTAGACTTAAGCGGAATGACTGACTGACTTTATAACTTTTCCTTGCTACTGATTTGTTTTATTTCTTTTTTTGTTGTTGTTGTTTTCCGTTCATTTTTAGCACTTAAATGGTCTAAGAACCTCATGGGAACGATGTTCTAATTGGCGAAAACGATGGTAATGCTGATTAAAACACATCACATCACATCATACAAAATCAAAATCAAAATCAAATATCATTAACGAACGATAAATAAAAATAAATGTTTTTTTCAACAATTTAGTTAAACATTAGAAAGAAGAATATTTTCATTGTTTAAGGCGAACTTTTTTGTTGGTTTTTTTTTGGTGACAAATTTTACATCAACTGATCAGCACCGGCATGTCATGTTTTATTTTTTTTTTTTGGGGAATACATAGTATGAAAAAAAAATCCTACAAATAATGCCAATAAATTTCAAGAATCAAAAAACATATAAAAATTTCAACAATTTCAGATTGCGTTAAATATTCGAAACTCGTATATTTCGCAGCTATGGCATACGGGCGGACATGGCGAGAACAAAAACACCAATCCAACCATCGAAAACAAACCAACGAAAAAAAATCCTTAAAGAAAAAAAATTTAATTTTTATAATAAATGTGTCGTTGGAAAGCAAGCAATGCTGCTTGCTGTCTTGCCTTTAGCAACACCAATGTCCTTCTCAACACACATTGGGGAGAAAGAAAAATTAAGAAATGTGAAATTAACAAAAACATTGCCGTAATTGTATCACGTGCAATCATCCATCTATCCTGCCAGCCAGCCATCCATCCTGCCAGCCAGCCATCCATCCATTCAACCTCAACCATTATCATCCATCAGACAGACACCAGCGATCCATAGCAAAAAGATCATTCATTCGATCGATTGCTAAAAAATCTTAACTGATGCTTTGGCTGTTTGCTGTTCTTTAATGCATCTTTACAGTTCATAAACATCAACATCAGCAAACGGTGAACTGCTAAAAAAAGAGCATCTCAGCAGCAGGAATATCATCAACGTTAACATATTATTGAAGATTGATATAAGCACAGCTTAAACGATCTTGAAATTCGCTACTCCATACACATACATACAGCATTTACTTTAATGCCATGTTCGCACGGCAGCAATTTTTCGTAATTCGCTCTCTCATTCGCAATTCAACACCCAATTATGTGCTAAATTACGTCATTCGCCATACAAAATTTTGTGAGCGAATTACCCAAATTGTGTGTAATCCAATTTCTATTACCCTGTGGATTACTTAGAAATCAATGTAATCTCTAAATTTTATCGCTTTTTTGCCATCACCAGCTGTCAAAGCACAAAAAATATAAGCAAAAAATATTGTAAACAATAAACAATAATGGAATCCAAAAATAATATTTTAAAAAAGTATTATTTATAAGAAAGTTATTCGCGAAATTAGCGGAAAAGCCACTATGTGTGTAGAAAACCTTTTGAAAAGTATTTGCAGCTTTTGAAGAAGCTGTATGAAAAATATTAATAATAATTAAGTAATAAAAAGAAGAAGAACTGTAAAAAAGAATTACAAAACTACCGTGTGAACATGATAATTCAAATAAGTAATTCAAACAGAGAGCGAAGTAATTCGAAGGCTCGTGCGAACATAGCATAAGACTCACATTAAAGCATATACATATGTCATATGGCCTACCTACTGACACTTACTTAAGTATTTCCATTACCAGACGGTATGACGGTTGACATATATTTGAAGCCTCTGTTTGATGGTACTGGTCAAATTGACTTTACAATTGTATCATCTTTCGATTCTTCTGGGAGGGACTCTATTCCTTATGCTTAAGAATAACTTGCAAAATTTCAGCCATAAGACGTTAGGGTCTATGAAAGCGACCTTTTGACCTCATACCGGGTTGTAAAATCTTGACGGAAAATGTGGGAATAAGAGCTTGTGTAGCAGCAGCATTCACTCTATCTATCTTTGAAATTGGTGTTCATTGGGAGATAAGCAGATTCCGTAGCTTTAATTGACAAGTTTTGTCGTGTGACCTGAAAAATGCGCCGTTTGTTGACATACATCCACACATACATAATTCGTCATTACAACCCTTCAGTTAGAAGCTACGACCTAGCTTCTCACCCCACCTATGTTGTGTGTGTTAATTTTACACATGAGTGGCGGGATCTAGAGTTTAAAGTCGACTCCGAACGACATGGCAATTTTATTTTACTCTTAGAGTTTTTGTCTGAAATCTGCTGAGAGGAAGTCGCTGAAGAAATATTCTCCATGTTTCGTTTTGTTCGTGAGGACTAGACTGGCGTTTGAACCGTGGCCTCACGTCTAGTAGCACAACACGCTACCAACTAGACTACTACCACTTTATGCTTGGGGAGAAGTAGGAAAAATTCAGCCATAAGTACTGCTGGGATGCCATCTATATTAGAGCGCTTATCATTTGGAAGTGACATCATGACCTTTTCCCGGGTTGTAAAATGTTGATAAGGACTTGTGCAGTAGCAGTTAAGGATCAGAAATGCTCCATCCATCTTTGAAATTGTTGTTCATCGGAGGTAAGTAGATGCCCTGCAAGATCACTGATAAGATATTCAGTGTGTATCTTTAATTGACAGGTTTTGTCGTGACCTGAAACCCTGTGCGAGTATTGTCAATGCATAGCTCAATGTGCCGAAATATTCTTCTTTAGGCCGCTGAAGAGAAGCACTAAAATTTTTCTTTAGCTCTTCTGCATGATATAACTCGTATATCCTACTTAAACCTTGTCTTGAACTCGTATTTACTTGATCACTTGTCTTTCAGGACATAATATTTCCAACAAGTTTATTTGCTTGTAAGCCAACATATGGGAGCAACAACTAAATACATGAGTATGAGTACTGTAAAGTGCATTTTCACCGCTACAGTGCGCAGTGTTCTGGCTATAATGAATGCTTTGGGTGAGCCCGATCGCTTCGGCTGTTGAGTTGATGGAATGATGAGGAGCAGCGATGTATAGTAATGCGTTGCGAAAACAAAATTCCATGACGAGTGACAGTATTAAACATTTTTCGCTTTTAAAAGTGTAAAACTCTCAATAAAAACGCTCATGAATAGATAAGAAACAAAAGCGAAAAAAGCGAAGAATTGTCAGAAAAACGGCAAACAGAAGATCAAGCCAACCCAGACCAGACTAGACCGGACCAATGCAGCATTCATACACAAGCTTTTCTTGCTTGTACGACTACAACGTTTTGTTTTGCTATCAATGCTGCAGATCAGCAGACAACTAGCCAGCCAGCCAGCCAGCCTGACAACCAGTCTGTTAGCCAGTAAAACAATATTTGCTCATGACATTTTTTTGTTGCCTTTTTTACTGGTTTCCTTATAATATGTACGTCCGTCTATCTGTCTGACTGTCTGCAATTCATAGTGTTTGTGTGGAATAGTTTTTTGTTTATTTGTTGATTCCATATCATCAACATCGTTTTAAGGTGATACTTTTGGTTCATCGTTGTGCTTCATTCCACTTTTAGCACCCAGAGAGAGAGAGAGAGTGAGACAGAGAGCGAGAGCAAATGACAGAATGTCTTTTATTTTTCCAAACAGAATATTTTTATACGGTCGCGCTTAAAATATCAATGAGCTTGAATGGTTTTTCGGGATGTTTTTGCTCTCTGCCTCTGTTCGATCGCTTGCCCTTACAAGCGAACAATGTTTTACGATTTGATTTTCCACACACAAAAAACGCTTGCAATTTGAAGCTTTTTTTCGTTTCTGCAAGCTTTTGGAATTTCGTTTTGTTTGTTGGGATTTCACTCACCATTTTTTCTTTTTTGTTTTGATACGCGATGATCTTTTGCTGCTCATGCTGCCTGCTTCTTTCGTCAATATTGTGTTGTGTGTTGGCTGTTAGTTTGGTAATGATCATCGGAGATATCCTTCCTTTGCTGTTTTTTTGTTAAAAGATTTTAATTTTCTTTGTCAGTTTTTTTTTGGAGCACGGTCATCAGGTGAGTGAGAGAGTGTGCAAGTGAGTGAGTGCGTGAACAGTTAGTGTATGTTTGATTTGTGTTGTATTTTGTGTGCGAATGATGTTGGTCGGTATAAATCAAATCAAACATCACAATCAATATGCGCATCATTCGTCACATTCACAGGCAATATATGCATGGCACCGAATCACTACGACCCTTAAAGTACGCTACTTTATTGTGGACTACAGATGTTATAGAAGATAATATGTGGAGATTAATTTGTAAATCTGAAGGATAGCAATCATAATCCAAATGGTCTACCCCATGCCTTCTAGGAATACACTTAAGCCACCTCGTAAGCCTAACGCGCAGTCACAAATGCCTACTTTAACCCAAAATAATAACGAATACCCTACACGCACATATCACTCATGATGATGATGATGACGATGATGTATTTTGTAAATTGTGGCCTTTAAGTAACTCGAATTTTGTGCATCATATCAATCGATCATTGATTTTCCTTTTCATTTGGTGGTTTATTTCAAAGTCATCGATTGCCGTTGCTACATACTATTGCATGTGTTGCTTCTGTTGTTTGTGTGTTTTTTGAAATTTTTATTAAAAATGTTTTTTGTTTCACCACAGATGTCCATTCTTGGTACATTCGACAGATATCATGGCAGAAAATTTATTTTATGGCGGTAATGGTGTTATGTTTTACGCGATTAGCAAGACCAATGTTTTGACGTTGCTAAACAATATTCGTACATTCGACATTCAACAAAACATTTTGCTTCGTTACTGCTCTCTCTCTTACTCGCTTCGTCTCTCTCTGTAGGGTTATGTGTGCACAGTGGTGGTCAAAAGTAACTGAACGAAAACAAACAAATACTGTGTTAAATTATGTCCACAATGAATAACATTAAAACATGGGCATCCTGCTGGCATAGGTCCTTGATCTTCAATGGATTATATGGTATCTCATAACTATCTGAACAGGCTACTTTGAACTCGAACGGAAAACCAAATACCTATTCATTTTCTTAGAAAATTTATTCCAATGTTTCGAAGTTATCTGGTAACACCATATCAGATTGTAGTGTGCTTATTGAGGATTTGAACATCAAACACTCTTTTAGTGTTTCTCATGGTGATCAAATGGCAGCCCAGTATTCTAAAACTCCCTAGACCCCTAGGACCATTCATTTTTCCAAGGTTGTTCATAAATGTGGCTTTTGCTCTAAAAAATTAGGAATTTTTCCCAGAAACCAAATTGCGAATTATTCAGAACGGGTACCAAATTAATGGACCTCCTATATAATTCATCTATAGAGGTCCTCTTCAGCATTATTAGTTTGGAAAATAGAAAATAATTCCACTCTACAGCTAAAAATTTCACAATAGACTGGAAGATCTGCGCGAACATTGGGTTTAGCTGCCCGTATTTGTAATCCAAGTGGGTACATTTTCATATTTCGCCAAGATCTTCACTACATGGTCTCTATTCTCGTAGAGCACTGTGTTTATGGACTAGGTAACATTAAGGTCGCTTGTTTCTAGGAAAAATGATAAATTTTTCTGAGGGAATACATTAACCAGAAAGGGTACCATAGCAGCCTATGTCCGTCTATAAGGAAAAAGTAGAAATAAATTCATTTTAAACTTTACAACTAACATTTTCTGGGTAGAAAAGGGAACCAGCTAGATTGCTTGGTAAAGCTTGTGGTATCTTAAGCCTGGGAGGGTAAAACAACAAAATTTTCTATGTTGCCTGAACCTTCAGAACCTCTCTCTCTGCTTACGAAATACTACCTAATGAGATGACTTCGTAGGCGGGTGGTCCTTATGCAGTCTATGCAGAAGCTACAAGCCACTGGAGAATGAAACGATTTTCTTTACATTAATGTGCCACAGCAAGGCCAAAAATACTGAGAACTCCTCTTTAAACGTCAGTCATAAACGAAGTTGAAGGACATTACTTGGTAAATAAAGGAGGCAAAATGATTCAAACTATTCGATGGCGGCTGTAAGGGGGAACGTGACGGGGCAACGTGACCACTAATGAATCTGGTGAGGTTCAAGCACTCTGTTACAGTAAATATTATAAATATAGGGTGTTTTTTATAGAGGTAAAGAACTTTAAGTTGGCATTCATTTTCAAGATGGCGACCGATTTACCAGTTTTTAAGTGATTTATTCTCAGTTTGGTTTGGCAATTCATCATGAATAGACTCACGCCTGAGCAACGCTTGCAAATAGTGCAATTTTATTTCGAAAATAATGGTTCTGTGCGGAAAACGTATAGCGCACTACGTCCACTTTATCGTCGACAAAATCGTCCATCAGAGCAGTTAATTCGATTAACCATGGAACGTTTTCACACCACGTTTACTCTTATTGATAACTCGCATCCCCAGAGACGCTGTACGGTGCGTACAGAAGAAGCTATAGAGCTGCTGTAGAGCGTAGCATTGAGGAAGAACGTTACAGTCAATGGTGATCGGTATAGAACCATGATTACTAACTTTTTCATTCCTGATTGAATAACCATGATGTCCAGGAGATGTGGTTTCAACAAGGCGGCGCAACATGTCACACAGCTAGTGCCACAATATATTTATTGAAAGACACGTTTGGTGACCACCTAATTTCAAGTTTTGGACCTGTGAATTGGGCTCCTAGATCTTGTGTTTTAACACCGCTCGACTACTTTCTGTGGGGCTATGTAAAGCCAATGGTCTAGGCGGTAAAGCCACAAACGCTTGACCATTTGGAAGACAACATTCGCCGTGTTATTGTCGATATACAGCCACAAATGTTGGAAAAAGTCATTGAAAATTGGACGTCCAGATTGGACTACATCCGCGCCAGCCGTGGCGTTCATATGCCAGAAATCATATTTAAAATGTAATGCCACCAGATTATCTTTCGGATAAATAAAATTCATGTCAATCGAATAATCCATCGTTGTTTTATTGCAACTTAAAGTTCTATACCTCAATAAAAAAAACCCTATATATCGCTTTTCTATATAATCTTGCTTTTCTATAAGGACTTAAGTTGAAAGCAAGGTTTCGGTTTAGATAGTCTTAACCTGTGATCTCGATAGTTTAGTAACTAGTGCATGGACATAGTAGACGAGAGCTAAGGAGTACGAAAACCTCAGTTCTAACATTGTGAGAAAATTGGAATATAACAAAGAAAAAAATACTACTTTTGGCGACCTCCTCTCAGTAGCCTTGTGGCAAATATTTAAAGAATAAATGAAAACTGTAGGCCCCGTCACTCATGAATGAAATTAACACATACCACTTCAGGTGGTGTTAGAGAGAAACTAGGCCGTAATCCTAACCATTGGATTTGTAATCGCCAATAAAGTAAGCGCGTAGGTATGCAACTTTTGATCCTCACTGTATGTATTAATACGCGTCTCATGTTTTGCAAAAAATGCTCTTAGAAATCATTATGATTGTGATGATCATGACCATGATGATGATGATAATGCTTGTGTGTCATCATTATCATTTTGTATTGCAAATGAAGCAAAACCGAGAATATTTATCATTTTTTCGAGGCCAATCAATGTTTATTTACAGTGTATTACTGTACAATATGCAATGTTTTGTTATTTTCGAAATACAACAAGAACAGATAGAAAAAAACCCAAAAAAAAATACTTGTAATAAATAAATAAGAATCAAATAAAATTAAATTAAACGTAACAAAACTACATACAATATGTACGTATGTTGCCGGCGAGTATAGAAATGACGCAAAAAAAGGTTGTCGAAATGCAAACGTTTGTACGCGTAGAATGTGTTTTTGAAAACGAAAAAGGATTTAAAAACAGTGTTGTTCGGTTAAGTTTTTTTCTCATATTTGTTGTTGTTTTAGGAAACATTTTCGTGTTGCATTTGTAGTGTTTTTTTCATGGCTTTTAAAGGAATTTTTTTTTTAAGAAACATTTGAAGATTAAAGAAATTAATACGCTACTCTTCTCTTCTGTTTTAATGAATGATAAAGACTTGAGCCATGAGATGAGATGAGATGAGATGAGATGACCTTTCCTTTTCATTTCTTTATTTATTTATTTAATGGTTTAATTTTGTTTTTTGTTTTGTTTTTTTTTGGTTGTAAAAATGTCTTAATTATACCGCTATTTGTTTTTAATTTGAAATAAAAGAAGATGAAGACAGAAAAAAAATATGAGTTTTTCAAAGGAAACAAAAAAAAAACACGACATTTTTACGACATTTTAGTTGGCTGTTCTTATTATAACGACCTGAATTAAGCAATTTTTTATGGTTTATTTACTCCACACTCAACTCAACACAACACAACTCAACTAAATGAGAGAAGGGAGAGCCATTAAACAACCAAGCAAACAAACAAACACATACGATGATGAGCATAATGATGACTATTTAACGATCGTGCACTTGTCATCTTTCTTGCTGCTGCTAAAGCTAAACTAAGGCTGGGTCTTGAGCTGCTAATGCTGGTTACTGGTTACCGGTCATTCAATGGCCTCTGGATGCTGTGATGTTTTTTTGTTAGTTTTTCTTTAAGATTTTCTAACAGAGAAATCAAATGTTCATATACCCGTGCGTACATATCATAGGCTATGACTGTATAAAAGGAAAGCGATAAAGGTTAGCTGCTGTGACATAGCACAGGCCTTAATATGACGAATCTGTTCTAATTTTTAAAGCTGCTGTTGAAAGACTGTTTTTTTTTATTACGAAATTCCTTCTTTTTTTTTTTGTTTGCCAGTGTCGCTGACAGCAATAAAAATTAAATTTTCTTTCCTTTCAACAACTTTTTCTTTAATTTTACTGTGACTGTTGGTTTTCATTGGAAATGCTTTTTCGTTTCATTTTTCATCTTTTAATTGCCCTTTCTTACCATCAAATATTTGGCTTTTTAATCGTTTAACTGTCCCAACAGTAGCGCATTTAATGGGTGTGGAGTCATGTTTAGACGTTTTATTTTATTTCACTTTTATTGTCTTTTAATTTCAATCTCAATCTTTCTTCTCTATCTGTTCTCTCTCTCTGTTCTTTCTCTTTCTCTCTATTCATTTCTTTCTTTCTTTTTAGGGAAATAAAAAAAATGTTTAAATAAAATTTGCATTTTTAATTGTAATTGTGTGTGTTCATCATAAAAATCAAAATCAAGAAAGAAATATGATGACCAAAGGAACTCACCGAATCTTAATTGAATGGTTCCCATGAATTTCATTATTTTCTTGTTTTTCGTTTTCTTCTCAAATCGGTGTCACCTCTAAAGATCTATTGGAATCAAATATCCGGATATGATTCGTGTTTTAATGGCTTGGCTTGTCTTGTCAGAATTAAAATCAATAAATTAAGTCGAAATAAAATTAGTAATTATGGTCGTAATTAAATTAAGTAAGCGGAAACACACACACTCACTGTGAGAGCAACAACAAACACTAGGAAATTCAATATAATTTAATTTAAGTTTCAGTATTCGATTTCAAAACTTTTTATTTCTGAAAACATTAACGAACGAATGCAAAAAAAAAAAGTTATCTTTCCACAATCGTTTGTTTATATATTCTGCACACTGCTTAAGAAACATAAAGTGCTATACGATCTTTACGATCCTCATTCACAGATTTTAGTTCGTTTATTAAACTTAAACGTCTAGAAATTCTAGGCTATCTTGTGAAGCATGCTGCGAGTGGATTCCAGTCTGTACTTGATTTTAGTTCATTTATTAGCTTTCAACATCTAGAAGTTCTAGGACATCCTGTAGAGCATGCTGCGTGTGGATACCAGTCTGTACTTTGCAAGCAATGTTATGAGAACATTTTCTAATCCTTGTCGATTTTATTTTTTTCTAGACATCTAATTTTTGAAAGACATTTGCTTTCTTCACCTTGTGTATTAACATTAGCCGCACTAGACCCAGCCAGATTCGTCACATTAAAACCGAACGACGACGGTACTGTGTCACAGCAGCTAACCTTTTTGCTTTCATTTTACACAGTCATAGCGTACGGTGTGTACGGGCATTTTTTGATTTAGAACATACATACATACATAATTGGCCATTACAACCCTTCAGTCAGGATTACGGCCTAGCTTCTCAACACCACTCATGTTGTGTGCGTTAATTTTATACATGAGTGGCGGGACCTACAGTTTAAAGTCGACTCCGAACGACAGATTTTTTGAGAAGCTTTTCATGGCAATTTTTACTCTGTTAGAAAATCTTGAAATAAACTAATAAAACATCAGCGTCCGCAGGCCATTGAATGACCGGTAACCAGTAACCAGCATTAGCAGCACAAGACCCAGCCTTAGTTTAGCTTTAGCAGCAGCGAGAAAGATGACAAGTGCACGATCGTTAAATAGTCATCATTATGCTCATCATCGTATGTGTTGTTCATGTTGATTCGTATGTGTTTGGTTGATTGCTTGGTCGCTTAATGGGTGACGTGCAGAGATTAGCAATGAATCGTTTCTTCGCTATTCATAAGCACTCATGAAATTTTGAATATAAGTGACTCAACAATATTGAAATTTAACTATGTACGCTGATTCATTCATACTCACAACAACGTTGACTTAAAAGTCTAGGTTGCAATAAGTATGTGTACAACGTTTACATCAAACTCATACCATTCGAAATATGTTTGAATCATAAGTGTACTCATTTTGGATTCATAACTTTAGAAAAATAATCCTTATAATACTTAGAAATGATTCGAGTCACTCGAATTCAACAACATCATACATACATACATACATCAGGATTACGGCCTAGCTTCTCACACCACTCATGTTGTGTGCCTTAATTTTATACTTGAGTGGCGTGACCTACAGTTTAATGTCGACTCCGAGCGACAGATTTTGAGAAACTTTTTCATGGCAGGTTTATTTACTCTCACAGCTTTTGCCCGAAATCTGCTGAGAGGAAGTCGCCGAAGAAATATTTTTTCATATTTAGTTTTGATGTCTGGCCTGGGGCTTGAACCCGTGCTTTACGTCTAATAAGCGAACACACTACCTACTAGACTACGGCGACTACCAACAACAGCATCATATGTGTTGTTAAGTATGAATGTGATGAGTATCTCAAACTTTGATTGCGAGTAGAGCGGCTCCATGTAATTCAAATAAGTATGAATGCGTATAAGTATCAGAAATTATGAGTATGATTCGATTCCACTCATCGTTTTGAATATTCATTGCTGATCTCTGGTTGAACTTTGTTGATTGAGCCGCACTTGTTCTCAATTAAATTGCTAAAAATGTAACACAAGTATTTAAGAAAAATGAGTTGTCATGTAAATTCTATGAAAGAAATAAAAGTAAATTAACTGCTCATACTCTCCTCCACTATTTTAGTGAGTAGTTTTATATAACAATTGAATGAATAATGATAACATTTTACCTCGAGAACGAGAACGAGAACGTTTAATGTGTATGTAATTCGAAAATTTATCTTGATTTAAAGCAAGACTTTTAATGTAAAGCGGAGGGGGCCTTTAGGTTTTCGTTGCCTTTTTTTCCACCAAATTCTTTATATCTTTCAACATGATTTTTATGGAGCCATTAGATGTGTTGCCATAGCAATGAACAGCACTTTAAGTAATAAAATTATCCGTCTTAACGATGATGCTCTTTGTTATTGTTTTTTTTTTTTTATCCCAAGAAGAACGTTTAACTCGGCTCACACACAGATACGCACGTTAATACATAGGGACGCATAAAGGCATAAAAAGGAGCACAGAAATAGATATAAAAATCAAAAAACCATATTAAAAGTATCATCATCATCATCATCATCATCATCGTAGCACTTTTCGTATTTCAGAGGCCATCATACTTATTCACTCGTTTAACTCATTAACATCTTGTAGGCTGAGATTTTTACGATGCCCCTACTACTTGCCACCAACTAATGAAAAACCAACTAAAAAAGAAAGACACTTCGCCAGTAAGTCAAGCAACACTCATTATGTTGCGTTTAGTTCCTATAACTGAGACTTACTGACTGACTGACTGTCAAACTTGGCTGCCTAAATTCTGTGAATGCCGTTGATGATGGTGATGGCGGTGATGATGATGATGACATTCTCATCATGAGATGCTGGAGCGGCAGTGGTGTTGGTGGCAATGTGATGATGACCTGTCTTTATGCTCACATATCAAATGTGTTATCCAGCTTAAAGCCAGCCTAAGAGAGTCAGTTAACCATCGGGGTCCATTTAAATTGAAATAGTTTTTCAATCGCTTAATCGTTGAATGTGTTTTATGTGTTAATAGTCGCCTGAAGTTAATTTTTATTATTCTTTTCATTTTATATGCTCATCATGCGTACATACATACATACATGCAAACGTACAACAACAAATTTAATATCGAAAAGTATCTTTGGCTTGAACATGGTTGGCATGGCATGGCGTGGATAGCATGGAAGGTATGGATGGCACATTTTGTTTTTTTATTTTTATATTTAATTTGTTTGATTTCAGAAGCTGAACTTAGTTTAACGCATATGATAAACAACTACTGCGTTTGATATTAAAATTGATTTCAATCAGGTGCGCCTCTCTATCTCATTTCATATTCTCCCTAGGAGGGGAAAATTGTTTTTAATGAAACAAGAAGGAACTAAGAAAAGTTTAAATTTTTCGCCAAATAAAGTTTTCAAAAGAAATACGAAGAGCTTGCACGAACACTTTCCATATCCATCTGGCAATTACAAGTTTCCTCACTAAATCCCATGTGATGTTAAAGGCTTTGTAATCCCGTTTTAAACCTCTTGTCCAATTTATGCGAGATTTTCTCGCAAATTGGAGACGCTTAGAATTCCATAGAAGAGCAGCTTTCACAATACCCCTGTCGGATCTCTTCTGTAGCCAATCCACATCCATCCATCCATCCAAACACATAATTTCCTTCAACTTCATTGGGAATGCAGCCCGCTTTCTAGGGTCCGAAAGCCGTCAAGCATCCAAGAATCCAAAAATATTTTCAGAACAGTTAAACGGGAAATTATCCCTCTTGCATTACCCGACTACATACATATATAATTGGTTATTACAATCCTTCAGTCAGGATTACGAGCTTCTCACACCACTTATGCTGTGTGTGCGTTAATTTTTATACATGAGTGGCGGTACCTACAGTTTCAAGTCGATTCCGAACGACAGATTTTAGAGAAAATTTTTCACGGGAATTTTTATTTTACTCTCAGAGATTTTGCCTAGGGTTTGAACCGAGTCCTTACGTCTAATAAGCCAACACACTACTTACTAGACTACGACAACGACTAGACAACTACAAGATTACTGCTGTATTATTCAGACTAAAATTGTGGCTACATATCACTGCCATTGTGCGCAATTGTACTGACAATAAAGCGTCCAATTAGATCCCTAGAGAGTGTGTACACCATGTCTAATATTGCCTAAGAATGCCGGATGGATATTGCGAGGAGAGGATAGCGAAACATCCGTCCATTACCCTCACAAAGGCTCCTGGACACGTTTACATTAAAGGTAACAGCAAATGTAAAGCCTAGTACAACAGAAAATTGGAATGAATTCATACGCGAGATCGGTATTCCTCTGCTGGAGAACAGATGGTCTCACACAAAATTTACTCATTTATAGAGGGAAGATGGAATAATGAATACACTTGTTTAGGGAACAGATATCTCTCGGCTACTGTATACATATGCCGAATAAACTTAGAACCTCATTGCAATTATATAGGGGCTTTGGGGAATTGGATACACAAGCCCAATGGTTGGAAATATCTCACGCGACTTCTACAAAAGCCTTAATGACATGGAAGAGGAAATGACTTTAGAACATCTTCTCAGTTCGAAAGAATCTTGGGCTCTCCGAGCTTGTTGCCAGAAATTGGATAAAATCGAAGTCATCGTAAAACTACCAGGATGCAAGTGAGAAAAGCCAGGAGTTATAGTTGAATGGCGGAATCCGTATACCAATTAGACCTTATAGGACCTAAGTAGCCTATGGTTTTTGAGGTGGCTGCCAATGACAAGAAACAGAAAGTGTCTAGACAAATTTGTTTTAAATAAAATCCACAGCTTTACACACTATGGATGCTATTGGACCCAAGTAAAATAATTCAGCGGCTGTAGACATAGCCTAATCGAATCTAAAGTGAATGTAAGTATGTCGAACGTATCTCTGTCGGGTATACGTTTACGAATAACGATCTTGTCAGGAGTACATTTTTCTGTTGTGTCAATAAACAACACATAGAGATGTGTGCTCTACACCTTATGATCTACTCAATAAGTAGATCGCCGTAAGGTCTCCCATAAGCCATAAGTTTTGCACAGGAATTCAAAAAGTTCCCTTTCTCTAAAAGAAGATAGGTATTCGTGATTTTATGCAAACAACGCGTATATTTTAGGAGTTATGAAGATATGTTATCGGCGATAAGGTTTCTGTGCTAGATCTTTCCAGAGAATAAATTCATTACAAAGATTCGGTCAGCATCAGAGATTAGCTATGAATCGTTTTTTCTGTGCTCATAAACACTCATGAAATTTTTAATATAAGTGAGTCAATAATATTGAAATTTAACTATGTACTCTGATTCATTAATACTCACTATAATGTTGACTTTGTATAGGTTGCAATGAGCATGCGTACAACGTTGACATCAAACTCATACCATTCGAAATATGTGCGATTCATAAGACTACTCATTTATATTCATAACTTTAGAAATGTACTACTTACAATACTTATAAATGATTATATACATACATAATTGGCCATTACAACCCTTCAGTTAGGATTACGGCCTAGCTCCTCAACACCACTCATGTTGTGTGCGTTAATTTTATACATGAGTGGCGGGACCTACAGTTTAACGTCTACTCCGAACGACAGATTTTTTGAGAAACTTTTCATGGCAATTTTTATTCTCAGAGTTTTTGCCAGAAATCTGCTGAGAGGAAGTCGCCGAAGAAATATTTTCATATTTTCGTTTTGATGTCTGACCTGGGATTCGAACTCGGGCCTTTCCTCTAATAAGCCAACACACTACCTAATAGACCACGGTGACTTCCTTATAAATGATTTGTCACTCAAAAAGTTACAGTCTTAGTTGTTGTTGCATTTACAACAAAAGAAAAAAGACACATAAGCAAAAGAGACAGGGCAGCAGGCAGAGAAAACACACAATCTTCTAGTGAGTATTTTAGTGCTCGTACGCGGATCATACTTATTTCGTGCTGCGTGTATATGTTGAGTATGGAGAGTCGATATCAACAACATCATACGTGTTGTTAAGTATGAATGTGATAAGTACTTCAAACTTTGAATATAAGTAGATGAGGTTCCATGATATTAAAATAAGTATGAAAGCGTGTAAGTATCAGAAATTATGAGTATGATTCAATTCTACTCGTTCTTTTTGAATACTCATTGCTGATCTCTGGTCAAAATATAAATTTTTATTAAAAAAAAAGTATTTTGCTTAAGTCTTTTGTTTTTTCACACGTTTTTGCTCTCTTTCTGTAACTGTTCGTCATGTTAGTGCTGTACAACTGCACAAAAATTCGCAATGAAACTCTCTTTTAAAACTTTTCATGAATTCTGTTGTTGTTGTGAATTTGAAACCCCAATGAAAAGCATACAAAATAAATTGCGAATGCAATTTGCATCGTTAATGTTGACTTAAATTCATCGCTAATTTCTTTATGTTTTGATCACATTAATTTGACATCTTAAAATACATGTTTAACATGTGCACAGACAGACAGGGCACATGAAATAAATATTTTGCCCAGAAGAAGTAGAAGGGAGATCCACACTGTAAGATACCCGCACAAAAAGCACGTGCCGTGTGTCCCCTTTGCTGGTAAACGGTAAATTCTTTCACAAAAATTGGCTGCACTTTTCTGATCGAGTCGTGGATGATGATGAGGCCTGGTTGATGTGGCTGATGATGGCTGATGTGGTTAATGAGAGCGCCGCAACACCTATAATTATAATTCCATTATGAAAGCGGACACATTTAGAAAGGCGAAAGAGGAAAAAGTATTTGCCTTAAGGAAGTCTTTATTGTACAGGACTCTTCTTATTCTTATGTAGTTTTCTTCTTCTGCACACACACATCTATGCGATCATATCAGAAGAAAAAGAAGAAGAAGAAGAACATTTGCAAAAGGACACACAGGACTGTTATTTTCCAAAGAGACATTATTTTTGTAAAAAAAAAAAACGAAAAAAGCAATGAACGTTTGTAAGAGAGAGAGTTGCAACAGGAATGATGTTGAACAACACATAACCTTAATTGCCAGGAGTTTGAAAGAAAGGGGCGTTGTGTAAAGGACCGGTGTTTTGGTTTCTGTTTTTCTTTCGATTGATAACAGCAACAACAACAATAATAATGATTGGCACTTGTCCACCAAAAATTGATGTTGCAACAACATTTATTCGGGATTTCTCTTTAGTTTTTGGCGCGGGCGATTTTCTCTTTTTTTTCTTCTTCTTTTTCTTCCTCAAACAATGCGGGTAAGGATGTTTAATTTTCTTTCCATGCAACACAATAGATGTGCAGGCAGGTGCAATTGCTTAGTCATTTAAGGAAAAATTGCGTTAAAATGATTTTCTGTTAATATTGGAGGCAAAAGGAAAAAAGAGAGAACGCTAGAAAGTATATTAATTTGATATGTACGTGGCTCTTAAACGATCATTAAAATAACACTTGTTAAGGAAATTAACAACAACTAGTGGACATAGTTGACGGATATAAAGCATCAATCATTCATCATTGGTGTGTAATCAATCCTAGCCAAATAAGAATAATGAGCACTGCAGCCGACTGCATTTAAATTTTGATTAGAAACGCTTTTATGGTTACATGTTCAATGGATCTATTAAATGAGCCCCTTATTATATTAACGATATTGATGAAATGTCATGTAGTTTTTATATCCTGCTCATGTTTGATTTCATTCAATCAATTTTTTTTAATAATTTTTCATGCACACTTTCTTGTATCGTTTTTTAAAAGAAGGATTTCTGGTGTGTATAAAGAACAAATTCTAGATCTAGAGAAACTTGGAATACTTATATACATGGTGGCCATAGTCCAGATCACAGATCAGCAATGAGTATTCAAAAAAATGTGTAGAATTGAATCATACTCATAATTTCTGATATTTATACGCATTCATACTTATTTTAATATCATGGAACCTCATCTACTCACAATCAAGGTTTGAAATACTCATCATATTTAAACGTAACAACACGTATGATGTTGTCGATTTCGACTGTCCATGACTCAACATTTACACGCAGCACAAAATAAGTATGAATCGCGTACAAATATTAAAAAATTCTCATTAAATGGTTGTGTGTTTGCTCTGCTGGCTGCTCTGCCTTTTTTGCTTATGTGTCTTTTTTCTTTTGTTGTAAATGCAACAACAATTAAGACTGTAAATTTTGATGATTGATTCAACGAATCACTCGTATCATTTATAAGTACATATAAGTATATTTCTAAACTTATGAATTCATATGAGTAGGCTTATGAATCAAACATATTTCGACTGGTATGAGTTTGATGTCAACGTTGTATGCATACTCATTGCAACCTAGAGTTATAAATCAACATTGTAGTGAATACGAATGAATGAATCAGAGTACATAGTTAAATTTCAATATTGTTGACTCACTTATATTCCAAATTTTTTGAGTACTTATGAGTAGCGAAAAAACTATTCATTGCTGATCTCTGGTGCGTACTGTAGGGCATTTATATATATTTAAATACTTGTAAAAATGTTCGAAACCATAAAATATAGAAAAAATTAATTCTAGATCTATAGTCCACAGTCCGTAGTATATCTTGTCAAATGTATAATCAATCAATGTGGTTTCAGAAAAAACCACAGCCCTATTGAATAAACCTACAGGCTATTCCAAGCCATAAGAAGGACGTTAGAAGCATTGAAGTAGTACCTCTTGATTTTTATCGACGTTTCTTAAGCATTGGGCAAAGGAATACATGCTTAAAATGACTGAAACTACATTTTCCTTTTAATATAACGTCTCTGAAAGTGATTTTGTAATTGCTTCTCAGTTGATAGCTGTCTGTGTGCTGCAGGGAGGCTGGCATATTAAGACCTGCCTTCTATTTAATATACACTTCGGACATGTCATTTGCCTATCTCGCTGATAAAACTTTTTTCCTTTACAATCATAAGTATTCTTAAAAAGTATATATTTTGATACTTTCAGGACCACATTTTCCAGTTATGCAGTTAAAAAATATGTTCACGTAAGATTCACATCTGGTCTCTACTGATCTCTGGGTGACCACGCTCGATTGCTGAAAACCGTTCACAACAATTTCTGCTGCAATCGTCTCTGTTGTTATCCAACATTTGTGAACCTAAGACGAATGATTCTTGGGCACCCAGAATTTAAATACAGAACCTAGCTGTCTAGCTAAAAGTAATTTGGATAGAAATCATACCCGCACCGTGACTTTGGATTCAGGACACTTACATTAGTGAGATTGGCAATTTTTGCAGGAGCTGTAGAGGCGGAAAAAATGTACTCCACTTCTTGGGTATATTATGTTCACTGTTATGCCGAAGGAGAGAAAAGCACCTGGGCTTCGATTATGTATATTATCTCATCGGTCTATCAAGACCATTATTATTCTTTTCTTTTTTCATTATGTAGTCTTAAAAAAGCTTAAGACTTTTCATAAAACGAACGTGAAGAAATTTTTTTTTGCTTTTGACGGTTTGTTCCTTGCAACAACTCATTTGCTCAAACATTTTTGTTTGTTGAAAAAAAACCTCGTCAATGACTTCAATGCCATTCACAAAAAATATTTAGAAAACCAGGGAGCATTTAAGAATGCGAAAAAGAATTACTTTTCATAACGTATATACTTTATTTCTCTTAAAAACTCTTCTCTTTTTTCTAAAATTTAAAAAGTTATTGTTTCGTGGTTTAATCTCTTATAAGTGGTGAATAAAATTTCAGTTACCCCAGCAAACGTTATTCGAAATAAAGTAGCCGTGTTTTCAACCCTCACTATATTACCATTAAGTGGGAAACATCACCATGAACTGTTGTATCCCCAAGAAATCAACCACCGTAATGAACTGTACTATACCACAGAACTTCGAAATGTATTGCTTTTACGCCCAAACAGGCTGGCTCTCATAAAATTAAGTCACAGGGTATACACTCGATTGAAGAAAATTCTTAATTTTGAAGCGAAACTGGTTTTTGGATAAACTAAAATTATTTTATACTTTCATAGGGTGATTCCATTTAGGGGAGTGTAGGGCTTCTATGACCATGTAGGTTGCATGAAGAATTACGCATCAAGGAAGCACTAGAGCTGGTTCAGGAACAGATTGCGCGGAGGATACGGTGGCTATAAAATATATATATATATATATATAGGAAAGGGCTGACAAAAAGGATCAGCAAGGAGAGGATAAAATGTCGAATCCTTACTTCAGAAGAACTTGAACTTTACAAGACGCTCATCCTCCCCGTGCTTCTTTATGGCGGAGAAGCATGGACACTATTAAGCACTGATACAGCAGCCTTAAGAGTTTTCGAGAGAAAAGTCGAGTTGGCGATGATTTCCGCATCCGATTCAACAGTGAGCTGTCTGAGCTCCTCAACGATATAGACGTTGTGCAGCGTATTAAAATTTAGCGACTGCGTTCGGATGGAGGAGGATGCTCCGGCGAGATGGGTATTTGATGCGGGGATCTGCGGAAGTCGGCAAAGAGGATGACCTTGTTTGCGTTGGAAGAACCAAATCGAGGAAGCCCTATCATTGATTGGTGTGACCAACTGGCGTAGGCGCGCAAGCAAGAAATCCGTTAATGGAGTTGTTAATGTCCAATTAAGTAAGAAAGAAGAGCTTGAACATTAGCACGTATCAGGGAGTACAAAGTGTCAAAGAAATGACATTCAATCTTCTCCTACAAAGTGTCAAACAGTTACAGAGGAGATGTCATATCACCTGTAACTCCTTCTCCTCTTCTAGACATACCCTGCTGAAGTTCCACATTCATATTAACTAACTGACATCACAATGTCTTGTAAGTCAAACCAGTTACGAGTCTAACCTTATAGTTATAGAGTCCCAGCAGAGTGATCAGTTCTACTATCATTGATAGATGGTCAAAAGCTCTTTTAGCAACAAAGCATCTTGTTCTATTATCCTCTACCTTAAAAGAGATTCCATCAAAGTGTTAAGAATATAGCTAAACGTTTGGAGAAGAAGGATACCTTACAAACAGGCTTAAACGACTGCTGAGAGGCAGGCACAGCACACAAACAATAATAATCATAAATAAGAAAACAATTAAGAATTTTTTATATTTTAATAATATTTTATTTGTTGTTTTTTGTAAAAATTTACAGCTTTAATAAGATTTGTTTTGTTCTCTTTTCACAATATTGTTTTGTTTTTTACATTTTAAATAAAATTAAAAAATAAAAGGAAGATTATTTTCCATTATATTCGATTAATTTCAAATGCGCTATTACATAGTACTGAAGAGGAGTACATAAGATGGTTTTTTTTAACAGAGAGGATTTAAATTATGCATTGTACAATATATAGACAAGCTGCCAAATAAACTTAAATGCTAAATGGATAAACAATTTTAAAGCTTACTTACATATATGTATTTATAATGCATTAATTTACATACCAAACGATACGATACGATACGATACATAACATAACATAAAAATTATAATTGATATTTAAGATTTAAACATTTATGTACGTATGTATGTATGTAAAGAGGTTCGTTTAATTTTAATTATTATTTTTTTTTATAATATTTATATACATTTCGTTTAAAGGGATTAAATTAATTTCTATTTATTTAAACTATTGATTGAGTTTTGTTTTTGTTCTGTATTGTGGTTAATTTGTTTGTGTGAAAAAAAGAATTGCTGTTAAATTAAAACTTAATTGTTGTTGTTGGTGCCAAAATCGTCTCGTATAAAAAAATAAAAAATAAACAAAAAAATAATTAATGAATGGCACACAAGCTAAATAAAAATTAAAAAAAAAATAATTTTTTTTAAATAAAAAAATAAAAACTTAATTATGTATGTACATAAGCAAACTATAAAATAATTATATGAATAACATTTCTTTGTATAAATGATGGTTTTTAGTTTGTTTTGCAATAAACTTAAGATTTGTATTGTTTTTTTTTTGTTTTTATTTTTTTTTTAATTTTTTTTAATTTCTATGAAATAAAATTAAAATGCTACTTAGATGCCTAGGGATTATCACAGTTCGATAGTTTATTATGATTATTAATTATTCGCTATAAATTAAAATATACTAACATCATATACATTTAAATATACATACAGAATCAATACATATTAACAACATTCGTACACTTAATAATAAATTTTTAATATTTTTTTTTTTTGTTACAATTTGTTTTTGTTTTGCAAAAGCAAAACAATTTCGTATATTTTTTCGCAATTTTTTTAAATCATTTTTTAAAAATTTTCTTAAAATTCTAAGATGATGGGCTTCCTCTTCTATTTATTTTTTGATTTTTTTTTTCATTGTAATAACAATAAGTACTTACTTATAAACAATAATAATAATTAATAAAATAATTTATAAAAATATTTTAAAATATTTATAAAAAAAAGTATGCATACGATCCCACTGTACATATGTTCGCATATAAATAAATCTTAAAAAAAACTAATTTTGCATACAAAATCTATGTATATATGCAGGCACTTTAAAGGCGTTTTGCGTATTTATTCTACACTTAAGACTTGTAACATTTCAAAGCAGTTCTAATGACCCCCCCATTACAAAGGGGACAATTCTTGTGAAATGATATCTCTTTCAACATCATGCATCATTCTCTTGCTTTACTTTACTTTACTAAATTTATTTCTATTTACAATAAAGGAAATCTACTACCAAGTCAGTGGCAAGAAGTGGTTTTTTGTTTTTAACACTATTTCGGAGGTTTTAATTGGACAGGAGGACAGAGGGCTGGCTGTCTGGCCTAAACAAAGGGCAGTGAAATATATTCCTCAACCACACACACTATTTAATATCATACCCTCGTTTCGTTTCTATGCAAAGGTTGCAGTTCTCGTTGCGTATCATTATAGTACTCGTGATCGGAACTGGTCGGTTCTGAGGGTGTTATGGGTATTTCAAGCATTGCAGGTACCCCGTTCGGTGGCCTCGTTATCATTACGGGTATACCCAGTGTTTGTGTTGGTATGGGAGCCTCTTGTGCATTACTAAGATTTGCCACAGTGCTGGGATTGAGCAAATATTCAGGATTGTCCACACTTGCTGGCACACCAATGAGATCCATATAACCACCTGGCCCTGCCGACATAGCATTGCTGGTCGTTATATTATTGTTGTTGTTATGCAATTGACTTTGTGTAGGCACTTGACATGTAGGCATTAAATAATCATCTTCATCCACAGGCAAATCCAAACGCAAATCACCAATTCCCACTTCCCTTGCATTAGAGTCAGTCTCATCACTTTCATTGGAGGAATTCTTATTCATCGGGTCCTTGCAGTAGCGATTCAATTTGGGCACATCTTCATTGCCATCATGATTATGTGGCCCTGGCGCCGTTTTAGGTTGTAAATAATCATCGGCCTCCACAATAGGTTCGGGGCCTTCAAATGTAGGCGCCAACTTGCGTATCAAATCCTTTTCATCTTGGCTGGTATAAGCAGGCAGTCTGGTAAATTTGTCTCCTGGTATTGCCAAATAACGTCCTGGATCGCGAGCAAATTCAGCAAACACATTAACCAGCTGCTTGAAGGAAGGCCTCATTTCAGCATCCAAATGCCAGCAGGATAATAGCGTGCAATAAATATCCAAAGAACAGATTTCCGGTTGTTCCAGCTTCAAGCCCACCTCTATTAGATCGGGTATATCTTTGGCTGGTATATTCTCATGTGGCCTTTGGCCGAAAGTCAACAGTTCCCAGATGGTAACACCAAATGCCCATACATCCGATTTGCTTGTGAAAACACGATGACGTATACATTCCAAAGCCAACCATTTAATAGGCATTTTACCTCCGGCCGCCTTATACTCATTGGAGTCATTGTTCAAGAGTTTTGCCAAACCAAAATCCGTAATTTTAACACAAGACGGTGTCTGTACCAATACATTGCGGGCGGCCAAATCACGATGCACTAAACGTTTCTCCTCTAAATAAGACATGCCTTTTGCAATTTGTGTAGACCAGTTAAGTAAAGCCTTTGAGCCAATCTTATCACGATTGTTGCGTACATAATCCAGAAGGCAACCCAAAGGCATCAGCTGGGTTATCAACATCATTTGTGAAGTCATGCAAACAGCCAAGAGCTTTAAAAGATTAGGATGCTCTACAGAAGCCATAATGTAAGCCTCACGCAAGAACTCTTCACTTGATTCGGCTCCCGAGGCTTTCAGCAGCTCCTTAATGGCTACGGGAATTTTAACATTTTCACCTTCTGGCACCCAAACACCTTTGTACACACGGCCAAATGCCCCCATGCCTAGCACTCCACCCTTACGCAGCTCAGCTTCCTTTACAATACGCAATTTGGACAAATTTGCTCCTATGTTTGAGGGCCTCAAAGGCTCTGAATCCTCGCAGCCGGACAAAACCATTGTCATTTTGACAGCCTCCTTCTTGGCCTTGGCTTTTTGCCGACACACATAGGTGACCACACTTAAAGTGCACAAAACCAAGACTAAGGTAACCAAGGCTATTATCAGAAAAATGTAATTATCAACAGCAGCCACTACCCTCGGGTCTTTCATAGGCACTGATGAACAATATGTACCCAAATGGGGTGCCTGATAAATAACATGGCCATATTCGGGTGGACATTTTGAAGTGCAATTAAAAATTGTGGAGTTGTCATAAGGATCGCCTTCGCCAAAAAGTTTAAAACTGCGGCAGGCCAGACAATCTTCTGGACCGGGGCCTGAGCATCCCTTGCACTCTTGATTGCACATAAAACACTCACGATTCGCTTCATCGGCATAATAATCGGAGGGACATTCATCTTCGCACTGTTCACCACGCTTGTAGCCGGCACATTTCTGGCATACTTGTTCATGGAAACCATAGCCACTGCATAACTCACAACGGGGATGACATTTGCGGCAGATTGCTTTGCCAGCCAAAGGCTTCAGTTTGCCTTGTTCTCGGGGATTAACATACTCCCAATAGTAGCCATCCGGACATTTGTCATTTTTCTGCAGGCAGCGTTCAATGTTGCCATTCGAGCTAATGATGGCCAATGGACAGGTTTTGCAACCACCCGGCCCGATAGTATTACTGGGTCCGGTACAACCCTCACATGTAGGATGACAAGTGCGGCATACACCATAATCGGAGTATTTATTGTCGGGACAAACGGTAACACAACGATTCTCATCGCGCACATGTACACATTCATCGCAATGATCAGCATCGGGCCCCGAACAGGTACGACATTCCGGATGACATTCTTTGCATGTTTTGGCATCAAACTGATAGGCACTGCAATGGAATTGGAAATTTCATTAGGAATTGCAAGGAATTTATTGCTTCAAAAGGTATAATTACTTGGTAATATTACGGCAATCGGCAATGCAAGTGCCATTGAATGCAAAATTCTTGCATTCCAGGCACTGATCATTGCCGGAACCCCAACAGCCAGAATCATCACATTGATCCGAACAGACATGGCCTTCTTTTTCTGTAATTAAATGAAAAGAAAAGAGAGAAAAACTTGTAACAATTCTGAACGTTTTAAGCTTAAGAATAAACACTTACTGCAGTCCTCCTTATTGCGATTGCGTTCCACAACAAAACCATGTTCCCCGGATTTTTGTAGCTTTGCCCATTTAATTTCATTTACATAGCATATCTTGTCATTGTGCTGTATGACCACTGAACCGGCATTAATGCGCTTTAAAGATTTCATTTCCAGACTTTGTAAAGAAGTCTTAACAATCGACAGCGAGGCAAAATAGCTCTCCATTAACTGGCGTCCATGTATGACCTCCAGGTTACGAAAGTATGACAGATTTTTAAAGTCCTCATGGGCCCCCTCTATATCCAGATAGCCAGTGATTTGCTTAACCGTTGAAAACACTTCCAAAGCATCGGGATGCATTGCACTGTAGCGTGGACCCAAGGAATAGTTTTTGTAAATATCCTGAAAGCCAGAGAAAGTTTGATCCAAAATCCTTAAAGAGCCCTCGATAACAGTGCAACCCTTGTAAGAGTCTATGTTGCCGGCATGTAGTATGGCAAGACCGGGACATGATTTAGGACAGGGTCCATTACAGGGTATACATTCACCATCTTTGGCCATTTTAAAGGCAGGACAACTTCTAACACAGGCGCCATTATCCTTAAGCAAATGCTCGGGACACTCTTTAACACAAGTGGCACCATAAGCATATTTACCTTCGGGATTTGATTCCCACAAATAATTTGTAGGATTATATTTCTGCATGGGGGGACATTCCTCTTTGCAAACGCCATCATCATAGAAATTCTTACAGGCGATGCAGTCCTTTTGCGTGGGCCCAGTGCAACCGCCAGCACAAAACAAATGACAACATTCACGGGGGCGTGGACCAAAACACCGATCCTGGGCACATTGTGGCGAACAATTGATTTTGCTAAACTTCTGGCAATTATTAGGGCCCTCACCCCAACAGTTCTTTTCGCAAGACTCATGGCACTCGGGACACTTGCGTTCGGCCAAGGTAAAATTGTAAATATAACTGAAACGATATTTATCGGCAGGGCCGGACATTATTTCCTTCCAATCGATTTTATTGATATGACACAAGTTGAAATTATTAAAAAAGCCCACAGAGCCTTGTAGTATATCCCTTAAGGCGGGCATTTCCAATGTAAACATTTTCGAGTAGGTGACAAAGAGAGCAAATTGTTCGTCCTGTACATTGAGATTGAATAAGGTACGGCCGCGTATTATTTGAAGTCTAAAATTAAATAGAAAAATGAATGTCGGAACTGCAAATGAAATAAGGTTGTGGTTTACCTTGGAAATACGACTTTATGAACATCAACATGACTGATCAATATATAACCGGTTACTTCACGAATATTCTCCAAGAAGCTCAAGTCCAAATTGGCATCCTGCAGCCAAGTCAACTCCAAATTGCCATCCACATAAGTGCAGTTGTTATAGCGATCACGCAAGTTGCGATAATGATGTTCTCGATTAGAGGGCACCGATAAACGAGACTTGGTGCCAATACAAACTGAAAAGAGATAAGAAGAGATGTCAAAAGATTATTAATTAATTAAAATATTTAAATAAACAAAACAAACTACTAGAAATTCTTTACTTTCCAATAACCTACTTTACTTTTTTAATCATTCTAATGACGTTCGATTACATGCCCTTAAAAGGCATTTGTAAAGGTATTGTTAATCGAAAATCGAATTCATAAAATATTTGCCATATTTGGTAAGAACTTTTGTCTGTGATACTAAGCATTTGAAAAGAGAAACATTAAGCTTAAGAGAAAATAATACAGAGAGAGAGCGAGAGCGACTGGTAAAATACTAAACAAATCATGTAGAAAAAAGTGTGTGTCTAAGTATTAATTATTCAAGGTGCAGTCATACTTATTGTACTGTATTTAACAAATTAATAATTATAATTAAAACAACAACAACAACAAAATAAATTAAAAATTAAAATAATTTTCCTTGAATAACAAACACATCATCATGAGGGGGCTTGCTTTCAATTGAACGCATGTGTCTTAAGTCTTTTGTTCATGCACTTGTATTGGCCATGCTGGGCTTTGAAATTTTCGGTGTTTTAAGGTCTGGCTGGCATACTTTTCTGAACTGATAAAAGGAAAGTTTCTTCTTTTAACGCCACCTACTAGTTGATTAGTTAATTAATTATTTCTTTGAACGGATTTAAATAAATATTTATGTGTTCGTTTTAAATTTCAAGAAAAAAAAACGAAGAAAAAATTCATAAGAAATGTAGGCTGCATCTGTGACCAACTAATTATGCATAAAATGCTTTAAAGTTTATAGACACATACACACATACATTTAAATATAAATAAGTGGGTACTAGGAAAAGTGGGCGTCTGGTTGGGCTGGGTAGACCAGCCAACCAGCCAGACAATGTAAAAGAAGATGACATTTTTATGCAATAAACTGTAGTGAACTGTGAAGCTGTGTAAGCTATAAATCACTTGAGTATTTAGTTTGTCTATATATAGCTTAGAAAGCAACAACAACAAAACAGTTTAATTACAATTTGAAAACATACATACATAGATACGCGCGACAGACAGCCAGAATAAGTAAGAAGAGAAACAAAGTTAGTTTCAAAGAATAAAATGAAATTCAAATAAGTGGGTTTCGACTTCAGAAGATAACAACAAAAACAAAAGCAAAAGCAAAACTTAAGATAAAAGGGAGAATCACAGAATCAAAAAGAGAGAAAACAAAAATAAAAATAAAAATGATGTTGGTGTTAACAATAATTAGCATCCTACACATTAAATTTTATTTCAATATAAAAACCAAAAAACAATAACAACAATAACAAAAAGATATACTGAATATTGTGTATTAAATTTTTGTTAATAATACTAAGTCAAGTTTATTTTTATTTTTTTTTTTATTTATTTTGTATACAACTAAAGAAATCCACGCATTTTTGTTTTGCTTTTCTTTTGAAATAAAAATTAAAATTAGTCAGCATTGATACAAAAAAAAACAATCATGACGTTATATTTAATACAATGCAAACACACACACACACATACACACTCTAATTAGATGACTTTATAAAGTCCATGATGCAAAATAAAAAGCTACTAAAGGGTCATGTAATGAAAAAATTACCATACCAGGTGGGTATCACTTAACAAAAGATATCAAGAGCCGGCCATCTGCCAAATAGACAAAAAAAATTAGTTTTGTCACGCTGGAGTTTAAAGATCTTTGCCGCTAATAGCTACACTTTGTCTATAACAGTAAAGAAAGTCTTTAAGAATGTAATCCGCAGTTAGAGTTGCAGATACGCTTGACCCCCAACCAAGCGCCAACTAAGAACATATAAACATCGCTTAGAATACAGCAGTAGTAGTCGCCGTAGTCTAGTAGGTAGTGTGTCGGCTTATTAGATGTAAGGCCACGGTTCAAACCTTAGGTCAGACATTAAAATGAAAATATGAAAAAATATTTCTTCGCCGACTGCCTTTCAGCAGATTTCTGGCAAAAACTCTGAGGGTAAATAAAATTGCCATGAAGGGGTTTTACGTTTGGGAAGCGAAAATATTCAATATTTTGGAAAAATTTTCTCTACATCCCTAAGCCTAAGTAATGCATTCGTATTCGTCAACATTAAGGCATCCATACAGGCTATAGCTTTTGCTACTTCTTACAATGCTGCTGCTTTAAACTGCTGCAAGAGAACCAGGGAACTAATTGAGTTCGACAAGAAAACTGGTCGAATTCTAACGGGACACTACGATTTCATTTGGAGCTTGGTGTGCTTCACACTTATCACTAACGAATCATGACAAGGAGGCTTACCTCACACTGGATAACATAAAGGGCTATATGGCCACCTAGTGAACCTGCCTGTGAACGGCAAGCTGTCCGCTAACCTAACCCAACAATGCTTTAACAATTGTTAAAGCAAAATTTCAAAACTTCACACCGAATACAATAACCCCACATATTTCCATTCGAAGAGGAATACAAAAATATTTAAAATAAAAATTCTAAGCAAAATATTGTTGAGTCCGTATTATTTTTTTCCTTCTCTAGAAAAAAAATTCTCCATAATGTTTGCTAATACCATGAGCACTTTTTCCAAAGAAAATGCTTCTCTTTCTAAACAAACAATGCCGCTTTAAAACAATAATGATTGCAAAAGCCTATGGAAAATGGGAAAAAATAGATTCTTTTATCGAAAAGGAAAACAAGAAAAAAAGGTTCTTTTTTGCAGGATTCTATAAAAGGAAAAGAATTTTTATAATAAACTATGCAAAGGCCAGTTCGAACTTCAAGCATTAAGGCTTTAATAATATAATAAAAACATACAACAACAACAACAATGGAAAATAAACGCCTTGGCCACGACTTAAACATCATGAACGGAGAAGAAAGAAAAAAATACGAAGAAAAAAAAATTCAATTTTTCATCGTGACTTTTTGATTAATCAAGTAAAAATATCTCGAAGGTTTAGAGTTTATAAGTAAGTATCACAGAAAAAATTTCGCTCTAAAAATGGCTTTGGGCCGGCCAGCAAGCCAACCAATAAAGAAAAAAACAGAAAAAAAAACTCATTAAAACAAAAGACTTAAGCAACAAACCTTTACGCTTTTAAAGACAAAAATTCCAATAAAAAAACAACAAGAACAATAACAATAACAAATATGTTTAAATAACAGAATAATTTGTTTAAAGCAATGCTTAACAACAACAACAACAACAACAAAAATGATTGATTGTTTAACAAGCAATCAAAGGGAAATCAAAGACACAAATTAAACAGCGACGAAAAAGAAGAAGAAGAAATCAACAAAAACTTTCTTCTTGGGGGCCTCAACATCATCATCATCATCAGCATTTCATTTCAACGAAAAACGCTTTTGCCCTTTATTGCCGTTTCAATGCACAAAAGACCAACGAAAGAACGAACTTAAACCACAACAACATTCCCCAAAAAAACGTATCGCCCAAGAATTTATGTGGTTTTTGCCTTTTTCATTTCACTGGCTTTCGATTCGGTTCTGCTCTGTAAAATAAAAATGCATCCCAAAAAGATACGAGGGACGTATGATGGGGAAAGCCAGAGGGGCTGTAATAAAACGAATGTGTAAAGAAATCTGTTGATTCTTTAACTCTTTAACAAATCTTTAATCATAATGTATGAGTCTGACTCTCTGCTTTAAATCTCTCTGTCTCTCGCTCTCTCTCGCTCTTTTTCTCTCTGTGATCTGCCATGTTGTGAAGATTTTGTTTTGTTTTGTTTTCTTGTTCTCTTAAACATGTCTTTTTTTTTTGCTTATGCTCTCAAGTAAAAAAAAATGTAACAAAAACATCTACAACAACAACATCGGTATCACCACTAACACACACATACATATACATTTATACGATCAAACAAAATATGATCGTGGTTAGTTATATGCCCTCTAGTAGCCTAGTCTTACCGGTTTTTTTCTTAGCAGATTTTTGTATTTCTTTTCTTTCTTTGCTACTCGTAATGTTTAAGGTTTTAAACGAGTAAGTTTCTGAGAGTGTATGTATAGGTATAGGTGTGTGTGTGTGTGTGTTTGAGAGAGAAATAGTACTGTTTAAAAGGCTAAATTAGCGTTTTTCTTATTTAGAACTTGAGTTCTTGCAAGAAACTTTGTTTTGTAGACACAATATAAATGGAAATGAGCGTTTTTTTCATTACCATCAAAAACAGTTGTCAACATTGTGTTGCTAAAAATTCATAGAAATTTCTATACATAGTATTGTCTAGAGTACTTTAGGCATTTATAGTTATTTGTTTGAAAAACACTTTTTTCTTCTTATTGTTGTTGCTGCTGCTGCTATTGTTGTTGCCATTCATATTGTTTTTAAGCCTAAGACACCTGGATAAGTTTTTGGCTGGTTTATTATCATTGTTATTATCACTGTAGTAGTAATAGTAAGTAGTGTAGTAGTGGTAGTTGTAATAATACAATAGCTGTTGTTGTTGTTGTTATTGCTATTATTATGATTATAATTATTTTTTTATTACGAATTATTGTTATTGTTTTCATTTGAAATGTCTCTGTTTACTCTCTCTATTCTTAGGTTACAACTTTTTGTTGTTGTTGTTGTTGTTCTCGTAAAAATAAAAATAAAAAATTCTCTGTAGTCTTATGTATTCTTCTGTATGCATTTTTTGTCTTATTTTTTCTCCGCTTTTATTAGCCAATATTTTTAAGCGCCTCTAAATGGCAATAGAATTTGTATTCAAAAGTCAAATAATTTAATTTTGTTTTAATGTTTACTTTAATAGCCACACACTTACTTATTAACCAAAAGTAATTTTAACTTTATTTTATATTCTTTGTTTTTAATTCGTATTTTTGTTTTACAGATTTCAGATTTGCTGTTTCAGCTGCAGTTGTTGTGAAAGCCATTGTGTTTGTTGCTTACTTAATAACCACAAGTTCAACGCAACGTGGGTGTTATTATGGTGTTCATATGTATATAATTTTCGTTTTATTTAAAATTAAAATCAAACATATAAACTTATACGGATTATGTACGAGTATGTATATTTGGACATCAGTTTTAGGGCATGACAAAAGGTGACTAACGTCTATCAAAAGATTGTAAAGATTTTATTTTTATTTATTTTTTAAGTACAGCACAGCATAATGGTAATGCAGTAGTAACACGCTTACATATGCTTGCATAAGACAGTCAAACCCATCGTAAGTCTCAGATCTGGTATTCAGATGTGTAGGCTCTGGCTAGGATGTCTTTAATTGCCCAAGGGAGTTCACAGCTGTCCCAATTTTTGATCTGGGTATAAATCCATGCTTTTTTTCTTCATTCAATCTCCTCTCTCTCTCTCTCTCTCTCTGATAACTCTTAATTTAGTTACTCCATTGTGATATGTAGCTAACCATCTCAGTTGCATCCATGAAAGTCCCTCAGTGCATATCTTCTTCACAGTTAGCATTCTCTACATTAGCTTAGAAATTCCATTGTTTCTCGAATCTTATGGATTCCTTTGCAGATTGTCTTTCGTTCTTTTCAGTCACATTAGTTTAGAATGTTCTCTGTTACTGGAATGTCCTCGGGATGCTTTCCTTAACGATTTACCACCGCTTTTGTATAACTTGCAGGATCCACTTTTGTTGATGATGATACCCAGTTGCGGGATCTGTTTCTACTGTTTTTTTATTCAAGTAACAATTCCTTCTTCCTTTGGTAATTAAGCTGCACAGGCAGCAGCCTATTTATTGTATTGGGAAGTTAGGTTATACCCCCGTAACCTTTATTTTCTAGGGCGTTTAGTTGTACGCTGCAGCAGATTGGTTTGTAACTCGGCTAATGTTTGTAATAACAGCCAAATCGTGAAGTTAGCTGCAAATTAATCTCCGCATGCCACCCAAACGGTTTAGCATTTGATTTTACATTGACAAAGTATGTTCTATCAAGTGGCAAGACTATAAGGGAAGAGAACTGAGCCTTGCAGCGCTCTATTTAGAGAAAAAGTTTTACTCATTTCATGTATTAAAATATTATGAAAACGTTGCCATAGAATTGCACTTTTAGCAGTGCCAAAGCCTACGAAACCAAGAGACAGTGATAAGAAGAAATACTCAATATACACTAGCCAATGACGAATACGTATAACTGCTGGAAATCAGATTAACTTGTCCTGTAATATTCAGGACAGGCTGCAGATTGAAAGCCTCCTAGTAGCAGGCGAATAAAGTTTATTTAAACACGTAGAGAAATAAAAAATAGAGACTAGACCTGGGACTGCAAGGAAAAAATATACATATGAGATCAATAGGGGTCAATTAGTTCGTGACTTTTGGAATGAAACGCTGGTTTTTTGTATAAAATGGAAAATACATTGACCAACGTGTCTCAAAGTCTTTTTTAAATCACATTTGATTGATCGGTATCATTGAAATTGATCGGTTTTCGCCATGATTTCATTGTTGGCGGCTGTTCTACCCGGTTTTAAACCTAAATCAATTCACTAGAGGCTAATTCCAAAGTTTAAAGTCAAATAAGAGTGCAATTCATAGCCAAATTTTGCTATGTTTTACTATCAAACACATAGTAAATAACGCAGTCTGTTTAAAATTTGCCAGAAGTCATTGGCTGCCTGTCTGTTGATAGTTAAGAGGCTTGGTGTTTAAAAAATCAAGTCCATTACTGACTTTGCTAATAATAATACGCATCATACTCTGATATTAATTAGATTAATAAATGAAATTTTCAAATTTATTGCTTCTGCAATACAGTACATACATATATCACGGATCGGCACGATCCCACCCATCCATATATCTTCAGCATCTATTATACACATAATTTTTGTTAAAAAACAATCTTTTGCTGTATTTTTTTCTTCTTTGTATTATTATTTATGCTTTATGTTTATCAAACTTTTACCTGCTGGGATTTCATTATTTTCTTTATTTTTTTTCTCTTACTGGGAACTTCTTTTCTTTTTTTTTCGTTTATTTTGAGCTGTGAATCAAATTTCAAAGATTCTGTATTATAATCCAGCCTTATTGCCTTAAGTTATTAAACGATTTTCATGTACAACATACATACATACAGAACATATTTGGCTATACATACATACATATGTACATACTCATACTGTATATGCAATAAATATTTTTTTGGTATTTTTTGGTGTGTGTTTTATAAGTGGTAGTTGCAAGAGATTGCCAAACGTGAGGCACGATTTTTTTATTTATGATTTTGCAGCACCACCACCACCAGCACCAGCAGCATCAACATCATTATTATCATTGGCAACAGCAGCAACAGTACAGCATCAGCATTATCATCATCATCATCATCATCCTCACCAATGCCACAAACGATTACCAAGAAAAGTTTAAAGAACCTTTAAGCACGACATATGTACGCTCTACTCCTCTCATTGCTCTCTTTCATATGCAAGCAAACGAAAGAAGGTTCATTAAAACGAAAAAAAACTTTTTTTTGAATCCAAAGATGCTGGTGGTTTGATTGGGTGGACGACACTTCGCATAACAATTTCGTTTTGTTATTGAAAATCATTTTTGTTCTTGAAATAAGAGAAACTTCATCCAATGAAGTTTAAAATTTCAATTAATCATGTAATAAACATTTGAAAGAACAAGCAAATGTAATCGAATATTGTTCTTCATAATCCCACAATAAAGGGAATCTTAGGATGAAAAGAAAATCTCCAGAAATTATTGCCTTCTTGTATTGCCCCGTAAAAATATTTAACAAATATGTTGAGCCTAGTTATTTATTTATTATTGTATTCGATTTTGTTTCATGTTTTATTAATAATTAGTCTTTATTAGTAATTTATTGCAAAATGACAAAAACTGGCTTGTGCCGCCAATTGGCTCGTGCTTTTCAGGCAGCAGCAACAGCTTTGCTTTGCTTTACTTTAATCTGTAAATGAATTGTGCTGCATATTTCTATTGCATGTGATTCATAAATAATTCATAAACTTTATTTGAAATATTTCGAAATTCAACAAATTTTAAGAGTTAACTAAGGCAACACGTGCCTAAATCAAATATTTCATCAGTCATTCCATTCACAACGAGGCGAGTGAACAAAAAATATGTTCGCGTAGCATTTAGCTGGGTTAACAACCCTAATAATGTATACTGGCTGCATACTTGCTTAGTTATCATAACAATTCTATTCTGCAGGACCTCATTTTGTTGGTTGACTTTGTAGAACAGGAGTCATCAAACCCGATTTGAGCGTATTATGAGCATAGTTGAGATAATGATAAGAGGCACTCCTGAACTTCATTACCCAAAGGCATTATTTACTATCCTTAACCGGCAGCCACAAGGCATGTTAACTAAACAAGTGGCTGCTAACACAACAAAGAAAAAGAGCATCACAACGACAAGTAAGTATAGTAGCTATTATCATGCCAAAACCCTGGGTGTATTTGCTCTGCCTCTTCCCATTGATTTTACAATAAATAAACCCAATTTCGATCTTGGTTTTACAATGAAAATTCTGAATAGATTAAAATAGGCTGAAAAGCTAGGTTGTAATCCCGACTAAAAAGTTGTAACAGTCAAGACCAGAGTTCACCTTGGAAACCTCATAGTAGTTGAAACGGTATACTGGCCTATAGGTAAACAATCCAAGAGACTGATAATGCTCCACCACGACTTGACGCAGAAGCTGTAACGACGAGGAAGTAATCGGGACCACAGTATACTTTCACTGTTATTGCTCGACACTTGGGAACCTAAGGCAAAGAATTCTTGAGCACCCAACATTTATAAACAGAACGTGTCTAGGCAAAGATGATTTGTATAAAACCTAAACCTGTATAAAGCTCTCAACATGGTTAGGCAATGCCAGCCATGAGTTCTAGTCAATGACTGAATAGATTATATAGGGACCTTATTGGACCCAAGCAAGCTATGCTTTTAAGGCGGCTGCAAAACTCTACTAAGTAGACATTATGTCAGCAAAAGGCTGGTTTCATTCTATAGAAAGACTATCAAAATGTTACTGTTCAAGTGTAGCACAAAAATGTGGTGCGGTTATGGGCACTGTCGAAACTATCAAGAGGGTATGCAGGGAAATAAGTGGATCCAGTGGAATGGCTGCAACATCTGCTAAGCTAGAAAGGGGAGAGTAACTAGTCATGACAGAAGAGAGGAGATAGAAAATGCTTCCAGATAGTAAGGCCTAGACTGAACTATTCTAATATGGAATGGGTTCTGAACCTGGATAAGGTGTCTACAAAAACTTTGAAAGATTTTCCGTTTAGGTATTGAGTTCTGATGGTAAGGATCAATTTTTGTCACTCAGGCATGGTGTTGGTGAGGATCAATTTTAGGCACACAGGCATTCCTTGCGCGCGGTGATATAGGGAAGCCTAAGGCGGACAAACTCATTGTAAGCCTCTGATCTGGTATTTAGGACTTTTCTAGGGCATCTTTAATTGCCCAAGAGAGTTAACATCTACACCAGTTTTTGAGCTGGGGATAAATCCCTGCTTCTTACTTCATTCATTCTCTTCTCTCTGATAACTATCAGTCTTATATTGCAATTTTATTTTCTTTTATGCCCTTCGTTCTTGCTTTTCCTATTTTTTTTTATACTTTTAGTTCGGTTTACAAGACTGAAGGTACCTAAATAGAATGAAACTTTTCTGGTAACCTCAATAAACTTATTTCCCCCCGTTATTGTAACGATTATTATTTAAACGATTATTGCATTGGAATTAAATTCGATTAATACGATACAATAAATTTTTATTTCCAAAATAATTATCGTCAACCGTTATTAGAAATTCTTTTTTTGCGAAAATAAATATGAAACGAATTTCGTTTTGTTGGCTGCAAAGACGAGATGCCATAAAGAAAACTAAAATATTATATTTTATGTTGTTATCGTTATTATTATTATTATTGTTGTTGCTTTTATTTTTCATGAAACTTAAGCTTTTTCTTAAATCACAGCGTCTGTATCTGTATACATACATATGTAAGTGTATGAGTGTATGTGGTGTGTGTGTATGTGTTTGAGAGTGGATTTGTTTTCAACTTCATTGCTTTTTTTTTTTTACTACTTACGACGTGTGCAGTTTATCTTTTCTTGTATCTACAAAATAAAGTAGAAAACAACAAAAACAACAACAAAAATAAAAATAAAAACGACAACAACAACATCAACTATGGTAAGAAAACATTTGTTTATTTTTATTGAAAGTCTTGCTTGCTTGCTTGCTTTGCTTTGCTGTTAAGACATGGCAGTTATGGCTGTTGCTGCGGCTATTACTGTTGCTGCTGCTGTATGAACGTTTTTATCTTTAATAAACGAATGCTGTGGATGCTGGTTTAAACAGTTTTTTCCATGTTGTTGTGGTAGTCGTTGTTGTTGCTGTTGTTGTTACTGTAAGCTTAAGTTAGGATCTACTTTGTATACTTACGAGTACATTTACTCGTAAATAAAAAATCAAATGAAATGAAGAAAAGAAAAAAACAACAACAACAACATTTTGTATGTAAAATAACATTGGAATGTTGTTATACCACTATTTTTACACACACACACATACAACTAAATGTTATACATATACGTGTATGTTGCTTGTATGCTTATGCATACATATACAGAGAATAGATTTATAAGAAAAGGTTTGTTTACAACATCGTATGAAAGTTTTACAACAACAATAATAAGAAACTGCATTTGAAAACTACGATGCCAAACCGAAAAATTTTACAGCAAAAGTAAAGCAAAATAAGAACAAAAAAATACAAAAACAAAAAATAAATCTACTGGCGCGTGCCCATGTAGTGGTATTAGAAAATGTTAAAAAAAAACAATTTTTTTGTTTTATGCTGCAAAGTTTAAAATCCATGTAAGCAGCACATGAATGCATACGTACATACATAAAAAATATATGTATGTACACATACATATAAATACAATAAATAAATATATTAATTTATTACATATTAATAGGTATTTGTATATGTGTGTGTGTTTGTTTTATTAAGGAATTTGTTGTTGTTGCTGTTGTTATTGCTTTTAAGCCATTCCTTTAGATCTCAGCTTAGCATTTAAAATGTAAATGAAAGTTAGCCATAATTAGCGTAGACTTCCTAATGCGTTTCGGCACTTTTCCAAGGCGACTTTTTTTTTAATTTTTCTCCATATTTTCCATGTGGATTTCAAAATTTTATTTAAATTTTGAATTTTAATTTCGATTATAATCTCTTCAGAAAACATTTTGGCCACCATTAAAATTAACCGTCATAGTTTTTTTTTTTTTGGTGATTGTGGTAAATGAGGAACACGTTTAATATGCCTTAAGCCATTGTCGTAAAATTATAAAAAATTATGAATATTTAAATATGTTGTTGTTGTTGTTGTTTTCTTAAATCAAATTAATTTTTTTTTTCTTAAGAAATATTTGGTTTTTCAAGAAATTTATTAAAAAAAAACCTTCTTCTTTACTAAAATAAAGAAACCCTATCCCAAATTATAGGAAAAAAACGAGTAAGCGTAACTAAAACGTTAAGCTTTATTATATTGATTATTAATTATTTAAATTATACAGTAGGAGGCAAAAGTATTCCACTGATTAGAAAGTATTTTAAATTTGCCGCTGTGATGTTTGATTCTTTTTTACTTAGTTTTTGGTCTGTACAAGCCTTCAGTCTGGATTGAAACCTAGCTTCTTATATCACGTATGTTGTATGTGATAATTTTATACGTGAGTAGCGACACCTACAGTTTAAAGTCGACTCCGAAATACAGATTTTTGAGAAACTTTTCATGGCAATTTTATTTTACTCTCACAGCATATGCGAGAAAACTGCAGAGAGGTAATCTCTTCAGAGTGTTCGAATGGCCAGTATACGATCCATTCTATTGTCAAGTTTCTCACCAGAGATCAGCAAAGAGTATTCAAAAAGAATGAGTAGAATAGAATCATACTGATAATTTCTGATACTTATACGCATTCATATTTATTTTAATATCATGAAACCTCCTCTACTCATATTTAAAGTTTGAAGTACTCATCATAATCATACCTAACAACACGTATGATGTTGTTGATTTCGACTCTCCATAACTCAACATATACACGAATCACAAAATAAGTATGATTTGCATACGAACACTAAAATACTCACTAGAAAATTGTGTGTTTGCTTTGCTTGCTTATGTGCCTTTTTTCTTTTGTTGTAAATGCAACAACAACTAAGACTGTAAATTTTGACGAATGACTCGACGAGTCACTCGGTTCATCATTTATAAGTATTATAAGAAGTATTTTTCTAAAGTTATGAATCTAAATGAGTAGGCTTATGAATCAAACATATGTCCGATGGTATGAGTTTGATGTCAACGTTGCAACGTTGCATACTCATTGCAACCTAGACTTATAAATCAACGTTGTAGTGAGTATGAATGAATGAATCAGAGTACATAGTTAAATTTCAATATTGTTGACTCACTTATATTCAAAATTTCATGAGTGCTTATGAGTAGCGAAAAAACGATTCATTGCTGATTTGTTTCCTACAAACCCTGACTAGTATTGAATAAAAACAAAAAAAAAACATGACAAAATTCTATAAAGGGGTGTTAACTCCATCAATTGTTTCTTTCGGATTAATTGAAAGAATATATAGTAGGTAAGCACTATTAAAATTACTCAAATATATTTCAATCAATAATTTCAAGTTCATTCAAGAAATAAAACCCTTATTAGACATCCATTGTTTGTTTGATCAGAATTGCTTTTGAACATACTTCTGAACGAAATAAAATATAAACAAAATACTAATTTGAAGACATTAAAACTAATTAAAGTTTAAACAAATAGCAACAACAACAACAAAAACTAAAACGAAGTATGCTTAAAAAATAAAAACCGGTACTGTAATCTTGGCTATGAGGAAATTCTTGAACAAAATTTTGAATTTTGATTTACGGCTGAATTTATTTTTTATATTTCACTACAGAAGCTATTCAGATGATAATTTGTCTCTTTATTTATTTTGGATAAAATTTAAATAATTTACTAAGACAAGTTGATTAAAATTGTAATAAAAATTGATTATATGCTTAGTTAACCTGCCATAAAACTACTGCAGACTTAAAGCAGCTTTAAAGTAGGTTTATTTCCGCCGTACACTAGTATGTTGGCTTATGAGATGTAAGACCACGGTTCAAACCCCAGCTCAGCAATCAAAACGAAATATGAAGAAAAATTATTTCTTCGGCGACTTCCTGTCAGCAAATTTCTGGCAAAAACTCGGGGTGTTTAATAAAAATAAATTAATAAAAAATTACTGTAAACCTACAATAAGCTATTCATATCTAAAATACTTCATTCCTTCTTCTATTTTCTTGGGTAATTTTTAAAATTGTAATTTGAATACATCGTTGAGAATTAGTTAATTAAAAGAGCTTATGAATACGATTGGGGGACCAATGGGAAAGTAAAGCGTTTAAAAGACACGTTTTTTTCACACAGCCACTCCTTCCTAAATGTCAACCTCACCCACTGTCCTTCAAGGGCTTGGTGTCCCCTGTCACGCTGACGAGGCTCTGACGACCGACCACAGGCGGTATAACCTTGATACTTGCACGGCTAAATCCCGGCAATTTGCATGCTTGGAGGCGATGTTGGCAGCCCCAACATCAGGATCGGACGCTATGGGCTAATAAGCTGTACGTCTTAAATAACTCTTATTACTGAAACCAGCGGCCCTATGCGCCCTAGAGGAATAAGAGGAACATATATATGAATACGATTAATGAACAAAAAAATCGCTAACAATTAAGTGGCAAGTAAAATCGATTGTAAGGAAAATTTGGCTTAGCTAATACGATGATTTTGAATAACAATTCTTAATAAGCGGTTGTTAAGTGTACATTAACTAATGTTTTTATTAAACGTACATATATAATGTCTTGTAAATACGATTGTAAATATTTAAAGAATAATTGAATAAAATCAAAAAAAATAGAAATTAATTTCAAATATTTGCTTCTCAATAACAAGAAAATGTTAATTTTTTATTTTTGAATAAGAATACTTAACAAAAGTTTGTTAAATTTAAAGTGTTTATTATACCTTCCTTATAAAATTCTTCCTGTTAAAAAGCTGATTATAAGTCCTACAATTTCCCAAATAGTTTATGATACTTCTGGTTACATGTGTTTTAGTTTTAATACCTTACAGTGGTGGTCTATTTATTATGTATTCTATACATTGTTGCACATAAGTATACAAGTATTAGTATCTATTAACAATAGAACGATTTTGTTATCCAGGTATACATCCGTTAAAGATAATAAAAATTTAAATTTATTTAAAGTTTGTTTTTCTTGTTTTGTTTGTTCATAATCTTTAAATAATCAAAAAGTTATCGATGTTTAATGAAGACAGAGGCCGAGGTAGAATACAATTATTATTCCTTTCTTATCTTTGCTTATTTAATTTGAAAACATTAAAAAAAATGTATGTATTGAAGGAATAGGGGGTAATATTTGCATACAAGCAAATTCGTTTTTGCCACAAAATTATTGTACAATACTGGGTACATAAATTTCCATGAATAAAAACGAGTATTGCGCATACACTTTAATAAGTTCTTGTTATCTATCAACTACAAATACAAGATATTCAAATACAAACTTATAGTTTGTATCTACAAGAAGCATTTGAATTGCAATTAAACCGAAATAGCAATGCAAAGTTTGTTTGCACAATTGTGCCTGCCAGCCTGGGAAGAAAATGTATGAATAGCTGGTACTGTCTAACCCCTCATGCTAGTACTAGGAAATCAAAAAGTTTGTTGTACAATAAATAGGTTGAACTAGGTTCGTAAATAAATCCATTTATTTATATGTTTATTTAATTATTCAATTTTGAATATTTCACACTAAGTGAGTAGTACTCTGGCGAAGAATAATAAAAAAAAAATTCCATTGTAGTTAAACAAATATTTATTTAAATAAAAAAAATAAGAAAATTATTTATAAAATCAATGTTTTTTTTTCCATCACTTATGATTATGCAAATTTGTTAGATTTTGTATAAAATCACGAGATGTTTTTCATGTAAAAATATAACATAAAATAGTTAAACAGCTTAAATACATATGTACACATGTATGTATGTATCTTAAAAATAGATTTAGTCTTCATTTTAGTTTTATCTTTTTATCTCTTGAATAGAAAAATTTGTTCAAACAATACCTTCAGGTGTTATAATCCATCAACATTCTCTTTATGTAGCTTACACGAGCCATCTTCCTTCTACTCTGCTTCATTTTTGTTTATTTTGTTTTTTAGTATTTGATGTTTAAATAAATAATTTTGTTAACACAAGATATTTAAGAAATTCTTGGAGATTTATTTTAAAAAACAAACAAAAAATACATTTTTAAAGCCTTATAAAACATATTTATAAGATTTTACAACAGATTATTAAACCTACATTAAGAAAAATTCTTAAAAGTATGCTTATTAAACCTTTTGTAAGTTTATTGTAGACTTAAAGTTTGATTTTAAGCCTATATTAAGCTTATCAAGCATATTTAAAAGATTTTACAACAGTTTATTAAACCTACATTAAGAAAACTCTTTAAAGTTTGCTTAGTAAACCTTCTGTAAGTTTATTGTAGACTTAAAGTTTGATTTTAAGCCTATATTAAGCTTATCAAACATATTTAAAAGATTTTCAACAGTTTATTAAACCTACTGTAAGAAAAATTCATTAAAGTATGCTTATTAAACCTTTTGTAAGTTTATTGTAAACTTAAAGTTTGATTTTAAAACTACATTAAGCTATTGAGGAGCTATTTATCCCTTGAAAACTTAAATTTCTTCTCTATTTATTTGCATAATTGATAAAAAGTTATGGAAATAAATGCTTTATTAAAACAAATTGATTATTTGCCTAATCAAGAATAAATGTACATTAAACTCTACTTTAAACCTGAGGTAAAAGAACACCTTTTATTTTATTGATATTAAGTTTGTCGAAAACTTAAATTTTGATTCAAATAACAGTAATAATAAACAGTAGTATTATGCTAAGTCGCCGTTCTCTAGTAGGCAAAAGTAAATAGTCTTATTAGACGCAAGGCCAAGATTCAACCCCTGGCTCAAACCATGTCAACAAAGAATATTTCTTTAGGCGACTTTCTCTTAGCAGTCTTCTGGCAAATACCCTGGAGGAAAATAAAATTGCTATGAAAAGTGTCTCAAAAATCTGTTGTTCGGGCACGACTTTAAACTGTAGGTTCCGCCACTAATGTATAAAATTAACACACACAAAATAAGTGATGTGAGAAGCTAGGTTGTAATCCTGACTAAAGGATTGTAATGACCAATTGTGTATGTATTCTTAAACCAGCATTAAGAAAAATTCTTTAAAGTTGTAATTAAAAACAATTATTCGCTTATTAAACCTATTGTTAGTTTACTGTAGATTTAAAGTGCAGTTTTAAGCCTACAGTAAGATTACGGTAACTTTTGAATATAAACTTCTTAATAAACTGGTGTTAAATCAACTAATAGTCACCGTAGTTTAGTCGGTAATGTGTTCGCGTAAAGACCGGGTTCGAGCCCCAGGTCAGACATTAAGACGAATTATGAAAAAAAAAAAAAATATATTTCTTAGGCGACTTCCTCTCAGCAGATTTCTGGCAAAAACTCTGAGAGTAAATAAACCTGCCATGAAAAAGTTTCTCAAAAATATGTCGTTCGGAGTCGACTTTAAACTGTAGGTCCCGCCACGCATGTATAAAATTAACACACACACAGCATGAGTGGTGTAAGAAGCTAGGCCATAATCCTGACTGAAGGGCTGTAATGGCCAATTATGTATGTATGTATGTAAATTAACTAATGTGCTTATTATAACTTCAATAAGACTTTTGTTTGTAAATATAACTGTATGCCCCAAGGCATTAAATGCGTTTCACATTGAGTGCATTACATTTCTAATCATTTTAAGGTACTTAAATGGTCTTTAGCTAAAGTATGTTGCAAGTTTAAATATGATTAGTTTCTTCTTCTTGTACTTTGCGGTATTTATTGTAAAGAAAATGAATACAAAAATAGAAAATTAAATCATTTTTGTTATTCAGAAAGCAAACCAAAACTGAACTGAACTTGTATCTTTAATAACAAAACTATTAAGTCAACTGTATTACATTTCACTTGGCTTGCTCGATGGCTGGCTGGCTGTTTGGCTGTTTGGCTGACAACTCCAGATAAGATAAAATGCATTCTTAACTCGAATCCACAGTCAATTTTCTACCGAATTCTTTTATACATTTTACGAGTACAAGGTTTCTACTTGTTCGTTCGTTTAGACAAAAATTGAGAACAGTCAATAAATACAAGAAAAAAAAATGTAAAGTAAAGTGAAATAAAAATATAAAATATTTGCTTTTAAGTGCCTTCAATATCAACACAAAACAAAAAAATCAAAAGAAAAATTTATATTTTTTTGTTTTTAATTTTTTTCTTGATAGTAAGCCAGGTAAAGCATACATATGTATGTATGTATGTGATGCAATATATATTTAATTTTACCAAAAGTACACAAAAAAAAATCGAAAAATAAAATATATAATGTAAGGTAATGTAACGTAAAGCAACGTTAAAAAAAAAAAACCTCAAGATATGCTGACAATTAATCTTCGACAAAAGTGAGTAGTAGCAGGCAGCAGGTATAATTTGAAGTAAAGAAATATTTTTTGTTTTATTGATTTCTGTATACATATTGATTTTATTTAAGATTTGGTTTTTTGTTTTTTGTAAATATTAAACGAAGATAAATCGTTATTTTCTGTTATATTTTCCACCCCTTTTTTTTTTTTTTGTTGGAGAGCTAAGAACTATTAAGAACAACAACAATTTTTGAAAACATTTTAAAATTATTATTAATAACAACACAATAAATTAATATTTATGAAAATAAATGTTAATCTTGATTTAACTTATCTTGATTAAACAATTTCTACGAAGATTTATTAAGGTTTTCTTAACCAATCCATTATATAGAAATTGTTAAAAGCCATATTTACAAACAAAATAAATCTTATTGAAGTTATAATACACGCATTATTTATTATTTTATAGTGTAGGTTTAACAAACGTTTATTAAGAATTTTTTATTCAAAAACTATTTGCCAGCTAACACAAGTTGTACCACATTTCCTTATTATTAGAAAACATATGTATATAAAATATCGTATTGTATCTTACTACATATTGAGTAAAAATGGATTCGTATAGTCATTTTTGGACCCCTGGGGGTTGAATATTGATTAGTGGTACTACAGCAGAGTTAACCCTTGATCTATGTGGTGCCTTGCTATTCCAATAAGTCCCTTGACCTAACTGAAACAAACCTTTTGTAGCTTTAAATTAGAAATAAACATACTTTAAGCCTACAATAAACTTATAAGAGGTTTACTAAGCAAATAAACGTTTCTAAATACAAATTTAGAAAAAATTGTTCTTAATAAGGGCTTAAAAAGCTGTGTTGTCATATTTTTCAATTTTATGAATACGAATGTTAATGTACAGTGAGCGTCAAAAGAAGCTGTACATTAAAAAAAATATACATACATTAATAAATTACCGTTATTTTTATTTTAAAATTGTTTCATTGTTACAAAAAAATTTCAAAATATCGTAAAATTTTTTTCGTATACTCTCCTTAAGTGGTAAAAGTTGAGTTTGATGATTTTTAGAATTTTTTCCTTAGTGTACAGTCTCTTTGGATGCTCACTGTATATGTATATTTATCGTGTAAACTGGGCTTAAGCAAATTCTCACTTTTCAATTTTATGAATCCGAATGTTAATGTACAGTGAGCGTCAAAAGAAGCTGTACATTAAAAACAAATATACATTAATAAATTACCGTTATTTTTATTTTAAAATTGTTTCATTGCCAGTTTTTTAAAATTGACAAAAAAAATACAAAAAACTTCGAAATATCGTAAATTTTTTTTCGTATACTCTCCTTAAGTGGTAAAAGTTGAGTTTGGTGATTGCTAGAATTTTTTCCTTAGTGTACAGTTTCTTTTGATGCTCACTGTATATGCTACTATCTGCTCTTTCTAGCCAACAAATTTGCCATATGGTAAGTAAACATTTATCGTGTAAGCTGGGCTTAAGCAAACTGTCACTTTACTGTAGGTTTAAAGTAGAGATTGAGGCACTTTAAATTCTGAAACATTTGTAATTTATACTGCCTGAATAAGGCAAAATTATCCAAAGTAGTAGAGAAAAATGTTAAATTTTTAGAACAATAGCTTACTAAAGGTTTACAGCAGATATAGACGTACATTAAGTCTACAATAGACTTATAAAACGTTTAATAAGCAAAATTAAACATTTTTGTTAACAACTTTAAAATATTTTTCTTAATAAAGCTTTGAAATGCAGTTGCAAAATTTTCTTCCAAGGCGACTATTGCAGTTTAATACAAATCGCAATAAAAAAAATTCCATTTAATTAGCACATTTCAATTTTAGCCACAATTTAAAGGTGTGTGTCTGTGTGTCTGGTCTGTGGTTCTAATTCACAAGAAGTTATAAAAATTCTGTTTAAATTTGTTTCAAAATCAATTCGTCAATTCGTTCTAAACTGTCCGTCGAACTCCGTTTCGATATGCAAAACGTATAGAATGAATTTGTTTTCAACTTAATCGTGTGTCGTCAACAACCAACACGACAACGACAAACTAAGAAATACAGTGTGATCGCATTACTTTGCGATGCCATTTAATATGAAAATCACGTCTTAACAAGAGTGAACTATGGGACGTGTAATGGCGCACTCAGACCCAAATACTTGTATGTATATACAACAACAACAAAAACAAACAATCGCAATTATATTGATCATAGACATGATCACTTATACACACACATATACACACACGAACGATACGAATCAAATGTTTAACAAATAAATCGGTTTTCAATGTGTATGCAGCACTACTGCAGCTGTAAACAACGTCAAATGCATAACTACATAAGTGTGCATATGTATGCTTGTGTTTGTTTTTCTTAAATTTACAACAACAACAAGAACAACAACAAATAATTGTTGTTACTAACATTACCGGGTTCAAGCAATTCATTAACCCATTCGTTAACCAACCAACACCAAACAAACGAATGATACAGGAGGAATACATACATATATTTTGGCCAAAAACAAAAACAAACACGTGTCTAAAAATGGAAAACTTACTTTTGCCCTTAACAAATTCCGTATGATGATCCTCAGCAATATGATGATGAGTATTGGGTTGCACAGCAGTTATTGAGGAGAGCAAATGTTGCGATGAGGTACGTTGGCGATGATTAGAGGATGCTCCTCGTTGATTGTTATTATTACGTCGACGTTGAAATCTATCCTCCGTATTGGTTTGTTGGTTGTTGCTATTGCGACCATTGCGTGAACGTTGCGCATGCAGGGGTCGAATAATGTGCGTGAGTACGATCAGTAGGAGTAGTAAAGCTCCAAACCAATTGAATCCTTTCATTGTCAAAACTAAGGCTAACAGTGGAATAACGCCAACGTCATTCTACAACTACGGCAGTTTAACGTGTTTATGCCACAATAACAAAAACAAACAAAATAAAACAAATTTTTTTCTTTCCTTTGAAACTTTTTTCGTTTGATTTTTTTTTAATTCTTTTTTTTTTATTTTAAGATTTGATTTCTTAGGAATCTTACGTCATTTATTGACTTGAAATATGAAAACTTGAAAATTTTATCTCAACTGCATATGCATGTTCTTTATGATTTTTTATTTAAACTCTACTCCACACCTCACTTCACACCGCACAGCACTTCACTTCATGTTTGTTTTTAGATTTCAACGGAACGAACGAACCGAACGATCATGAATTTTTTTTTTTTTGTATTTGGCTTGGCAAAAACCAAAAAACCGTTTTAGACGTGTTTGTTTTCAGATTTTTTCTGATGAAGAGCGGCTTCAAAAACCAACAAAAACAACAAGGAAAGAGAGATTTCCAGCCAAACAAGTTATTTAAAAAAAAACAATTTTTATTTTTGATTTACGGTATTTTATTATTTATTATTATTATTGTTGTTATTATTGTTGTTGTTGTTGTATTGTAATTATTGTTTAAAAAAAAAACAAATTTGTAGCAGACGTTTAAAATTGCAATTATTTTTGAAATCAACAACAATTATTCATAATTTTCATAAAAATTATTTAAAACAACAAAACAAACAAAACAAAACAAAAAAAAAATATTTTTTTTGTTCAATTTTTTCTCTTTAAAAGAAAAGCCACTCATATACCGTGTAATCGATCCGTGCATGTGTTATTATTATTTTACATACGAAGTGCGCTTTGAAACGTTTAATGCGAGACTAAAGTAAAGTTTATCTTAAAAACATAAAATTAACTACCAACGCTATATTCCCCCATACCCATACTCATACCAATAACAATAACAAACGAAACCAACCAGCCAACCAACCAACACTAACAACAACTCATGACTCTCATTTCTTGAAAAAATTGTTTGTTTGATTCTCTTTCTTTCATTCCTTCAGCTTGTTCTCATGTTGCTGTTGTTGTTGTTGTTTTTCAAAAAAAGATTGTCAAACTCTACCACCATCACCACCACGGTAGTGGAGTACATATTTTAACCACCTTTTATTACAAGCTACACTAACGTTGTTGCACAGCATTTCATCTCTGGTCGTGTTGAGTTTGCGCCCAGGTATTTCCAGGTAGTCAAACTCTTTGCTTGTTATTGTTAGTAGTGCTAACAATCACTCTCTTTGAATCATTTTAAAACAGGTCGGAGAGTCCATATTATCATGCATTCACTGTTCTCTCTCACCTGTTGAATACTCATTTACTGTGCTCTGCTCTACTCTGCTCAAAAGAGTATTGTTTTCTTTGAATTTTGTTTTTTTTATCTGAGCTGTTGTTGAGATAAAATTTTCTTAAAATTTTGTAATAAACGTGGGCAATATTGGCTTTACTATGGAAATTATCGATGAATTTAAATTTTAGAAACTTTTAATAAATAAAACCTCCTCTCTCCCTCTCTCTCTCTACTGGTTATCATAATTCTACTAAAAAACAAAAACAATAAAAACAAAAAATATTTTCTATTGCGATATTTTCAAATACAGGACAATAAAACCCGATGTGCTTCGCTAATCACATTATTCAGCATTTGAACAGCACTAGCTGTCTTTATTAAGGCATCACAGCAGAGAGTTTAAACCCTCAAAGAGGTCGCCTTCCTTCTCCTACAAAGAACCGTAGAAGAAGCTCTATTGGAAACTACCAATAGCCAATGAATTAGGATATGTTTTGTAAAATATTGTCAGGAACTAGTCTGTTGCTCACTTTCTTTGTCAATGCCCATCTCTTGCGAGATGCAGATATAGGTTATTTGGCTCTCCGACACTTGTCAACTTGACGGAGCTATCGTCCATTGATGTCAAGGATATAGCCTCGTTTATCAAACTTTCTGGCTGGATTTCCAGCGTGGGGTAGTCGTGCTTTGGATTTGCAGATCTTGCGCTGACCGACCTCTCCCTCTTGGATTCGGGGGAACTTGGTCAGTACTGCGTTCACCTGTGGCATCACAATGGGCCGCTATGCGTACTCAAGTGAGCTTCTGGTATGAAGCTACCACACTAACCTAACCTAACCTAACCAAACTAGCATAAGATCTGGAAAATGGACGTCAGATAAGACCTTCACGCCAAATATTAGAAAACGACGCCAAAGAATATAAAGAACATCGTCTAACTTTTCACATTCACCTAGATTGATAGAAACTTCACTTGAAGCCCCTAGAGGGCTAATCAGGAAAGGCAAATTTACCTTCGTCTAGATTGGTAGAAACTTCACTTAGAGTCCCTACATAGCTAAACAACAAAGGAAAATTCTCAGCAGCGGCAGCCTAAATCTGAATAAAAAGTGCAAGAAGTCTACTCTGAACGTTACAAATTATATACGAGTCAATAGAGGATCGAATCAGAAGCTCCGGATGTCCTGGGCATGAAACTCAATGTGATTTTCATTAAATTTGGGATGTTTTTAAAGTGCACTTCAATCCATGGAATTCCTTTTTAACGCCATGTTATATAGAAACACACAGAGAATGTCGGGCGTCAGTAGGAGATAGTGAGACATTCGAGGTCACCTTCATATGGGATCCTAAGTATATACTGGAGGTAATAAGAAAGCTAATGCATGAGTTCATACGTGAGCTTAGAATTCCTCTGTATAACGGCAAACAAATGATTTCACACAATAATTCTTCTATAGATGCCGGACAAATCTGACTCGGTGTGGATATAAGCTGAAGAAAATTTGCATTAAACCTAACCAGAGTCCATCTTGGGAAGCTCAAAGCAATTATAAAGAGACACTAGTCTTTGGTTACAAAAGTACGGAAGATGGAAATACCTCACAACGACTGCTGCCGAAGCTGTAAAGATATGGAAGAAGATGGTCCATACATATATAATATCTTCTCCGGCCAAAAATTTATTGATAGACCTTGTCTAGCCAAGGGAGATTTGTATAAAATCCACGCCATCATAAGGCTATCAACTTGGTTTGGGGAATTCCAGCCAGTACTTACAAGTGAGAAGCTAGGCCGTAATCCAGACTCAAGGATTTTAATGGCCAATTATGTATGTATGTATGTACTTACAAATGAATGATTAAGTAGGTACTATCGGCATTACAAGCTCACCTTAAAGGACCTAAGTAAGCTATGCTTTTTTAAGCCGATTATCAATTTGCCCTAACCAAACCTAACCTAACATGTAGTCGTGTTGGCTTATTAGACATGAGGCCTCGATTCAAATCCCAGGTCAGACACCTCCACCAAAACGAAATATGATATATGATATGAATAACGGTGACTTCCTCTTAGCAGATTTCTGCGAAGAATTCTGAGAGTATAGAATAGAAAATTGCCATGAAAAATTTTCTCAAAAATCTGTCGTTCGGAATCGCCTTTAAACTATAGGTGTCATCACTCATGTATAAACTAAACACACACAACATAATTGATGTGAGAAGCTAGGATGTAATCCTGACTGAAGGACTTTAATGTGTAAGCAACACTTTCAACCTACATAAAGTTGCAAACAATAAGATGGCCAGTCGCATACCATAACCAGGAAAATATATTTCGTCAAACCAATCGGCACCAGACTAGTAGGGGAACCTAGGAGTAGGTGGATAGATTGAGTGCAGACGATTTGCGAAATTAATGAAAGGATAATTATTGTGTTGGAAGTTTAAGGTTAAATTGTGGCTGTAGTTTAAAGGAAGAAAAGGAAGAGGCAGCAGGCAATAGAAAATCACTTCAGTCAAGCGTGGGAATATGCAAATTACAAAGAATAATTCGTTATAAAGACATAATAAAATTTAAATTTAGATTCAAATAATTGAGTAAAAAAATGTGAAAAAAATTTCAAGGAAATATTTATATTTTCGGAAATTAAATTTTAATTGTTTTCCTTTGATTATTAATAAAAGAAATATGGTTTACAAATAATTTATTATTTAATTTAAAATAAATCTCGATTCTAAATTTATACAAACAAATATGTAAACAACTAAAAAATATTCATTAGAAGTACAAAAATATTAAAAATTCGTTGCGGAGAAACCTTCTCAGCGTTAACCAACCTTTTTTCTGTTTTCTTTTTTTCTTTTATGAAAAACAACAACAATAAGCGTAAATTAATAATTAACGCCGTAACATTCAAATTAAGAAGTTTACGTTGAAAAAAATTTGTTGAAAAATTAACAGAAACTGATTGTTGTTGTTACTTGCTATAGAACAAGCACAGCTGCTAGGCTAAAATATTCAATAAGACGTACACATACGTCTTAGACACTAAAAAATTACATTCATTTCTATTATTCTTTAAATTTATTATCGCGACAGCTACATACGATCTTGGAGTTCATTACCTCAGAATGCAGTGCTTTGATAATCGCCTGGCTATCAGAAAGTATGGTAACATCCGGGGATATTACCGACTTTTTGAATTTTCGCCGCAGCCTGTGTTGCCGAACCTTCCGCCTCGTAGGCACGGCATGATCCAGTAGTCTTATTGGCTTAGTTAGGTTAGGTTAGGTTAGAGGACGTGTGCTTGTCAACTGTGACAAGTACAGTACCCGGAGATCGAATTGACCCATTGTACAACGTCCTAGCTTCTCACACCACTCGTGTTGTGTGCGTTAATTTTATACATGAGTAGCGGGACCTACAGTTTAAAGTCGACTCCAAACGACAGATTTTTGAGAAGCTTTTCATGGCAATTTTTACTCTCAGAGTTTTTGCCAGAAATCTGCTGAGAGGAAGTCGCCGAAGATATATTTTCATTTTTTCGTTTTGATGTCTGACCTGGGATTTGAACTCGGGCCTTTCGTCTAATAAGCCAACACGCTACCTACTAGACCACGGCGACTTCTAAAAAGTCTTCGTTAATATCACCACCTACAACTTCATTCAATTTCGAGTGACAATCTGTACAGAATTTTTCACAATTTTTCAAGACCGCAATATTAGGAATGGATGTCCTAATCCACCCTGAAAAGTCATACCCTAGTATCATATACTCAATACCTTCCACAATGCCAAATTCGCTCAGGAAATTCACTTGACAAATATTCTAGCTAAACTATTGTCCAGTTATCCTGCATCCTCATGCCTACTTATCTTAACCGCTAAGCCCCTGCAATCAAGGTTAATATGAAGAAAACATAGAAATATCTCCAGCACTACGGTAAGTGTAGTACATATAGACATTCTGAAGAAAGTCGGAGGAGACGACGGACGATCAGACTTATCACTTAAATGAGACATCTTGGTATAGTAAACTGTTACATACAGAAAACTGCTAAGTATCTATCTATTAAAACATTAAAAGTCACATATTGAATGATGGAAAATGTCTTCAAACTTTAGTTTCAATATAGAACAATGCACCATGGCTGCCTTGGTAAGATTTGAAAAAGTTAAATGGATTCGTTGGTCGTTTGCATCTTTTCTGTAGAATTTGAAATAAAAAGGAAAAAAAAAGTCTTACAAAAATGAAAGTCATCATATGAATGTACCGTGCAAGTACTGCACTCGAATGTACTCAACTACATGCAGTCTTACGTGCATATACTATAAGCATACGTACAGTTTTGCACAAAATAATAGGGATACTGCTGGATATGTTGCACACAAAATTTGGAAGCTTAAGTGGCTATGTTTTGGCAATATGCTCTGAACGCTGGTTGATAAGTTTCCACACGTAGCTTCGAAATGGAATCCACAAGAAAGATACAGACGAAAAAGCTTCTGGTTTATGATGGAAATAAAATAGTATGAATCCATAAATGATTTGCTTTACTAGGCCGTAATACTGACTGAAGGATTGTAATGGCCAATTATGTATGTATGTATGTAATCCATAAATGCATAGAGAAAAGAGAAGGCTTTACAAGACGACTATAATAGATGGAGAAGGTTTATTGACGTCGTATGTTTTATGGAACATTCAATTTCCTTTTGTATTGAATAATTAATTGCCGTAGTCTAGTAGGTAGTACGGTGGCCTATTAGATACGTGCTTGTGGTTTAAGGCCCAGCTCAGACAGCTCGAACTAGACATCTTCCTCTCAGCAGTTTTCTGTACGTAACAGTTTACTTCACCAAGATCTCGTCTCATTTAAGGGGAGATTTTTTGGATAAGTCAGAGCATCCGTCAGCTCCTTCGATTATCTTCAAAATATTTTTGCGTACCATACTTATAGTAGTGCTGAAGATAATTCTATGCTTCCTATCTCATGATCCTAATTACAAGGGCTTAGCGGTTAAGATTAGCAGGCATTTCTGGACGACTGGACAGTGGCTTGGCTCCAATATTATTCATGCGAGGATCCTGACCAAAATTGGTATTGTGGAAGAGATTTATTATCTGATACCACGACTTCTTAAAGAAGTTCGGTACATACATTCCGAATAGAGAGGGTTCTTAAAATAGTGCAGTGTACATCGTGAAGGATTTTGTATAGATTTTCACTGAGAACTCTAAATTGAATGGAGCTGCTGGTGGTATTTTCATTTTGTCTGTCAGGCGTTAGTGTCAAGAATACAAGCTGCGGCAAAAATTAGGAAAGTCGGTAATATTTCTGTAGAGGATATTACCACACTTTCTTATAACCAGACAACAATCAAGGCAATGTGTTCTAAGGTAATGAACTCCAAGATGGTATATATAGATACACTTGGTGGATTGGTACGACGTCCATATAACGTGGGTGCCGGGGAACGTGATAGTACGGGTAACTGCAGAGCGAATGAATTGGCCACATGTGGCATAGCCATTGAATTCTTTACTTAGGCAATCCCTTAAAAGCTCTGCGGGCGTATAATTGTAAATACAGTTATAGAATCTGGTAGTCTCAGATGGAAGGCTTTGGTTATGATCAGAACGGTGGATACAGATGGCGTATGGGAAATCTGTTTAAACTGCAAAGAAACACGCTCGGTGTGAGCATTCATCCCGTGCGCATGGGTATTGGTCACATGGCAAATGATTTCTGCAGAAGTTGCAGTGATAAAGAAGACGAGTAAACTGTTCTTCATCTACTGGGTACATGCCTAGCACTATATCAGAGCAGAAAATGACAACCTGGTGTCTACTACATAGACAATTTAAGCGGCCTGCCAGTGATAGGTATTGGTATTCTTAGCCACTTCATCAGAAGCTCCGAATAATACAGAGATTATGGGAAGTGTTAAACTATGGTATCGCAAAGAGCTTCATGTGGCATAAATGTGTGTTTATCCAATTAAGTAGATGACCATGCACCTACCTATCTATCATGGACAGTCATTCTCCATATGCAATTTTCTTATGCTATTATTTCCAACAATACTGTAAAAGCCTCATATGCATACATATGTACATACATATGTACATACATATGTACGTATGTATGTATGTCTGTATGTATGTACATATACAGCCATGGACATTAAATTAGCACAAAATCCATATATACTTTGATTGTGATTTTTTCTCATTTGTATCGTAATTAGGCCAATTGTTTTGGTCTGCAATGTTGCGCGATGATATCTAGCTGTTGTTAACCAAAAAATATTACCATTATCGTATATATTTTTTGTTTTGACTGCTAATTTGTATCGGTGCCTAAATTCGAGCTGGACAGTAAATTAGCACAACGTGCCTAAAAGTGTTTTAGGTACAAGTTTTGTTCGAGTATTTTTATTTTTACGGTATATTCTTTCAATTTTGTGGCATTTAAAGTAATTTTTGAAAAAAATGGTACGTGGAAAAGATTACTCACCAGAGGAGAAGCGCATTATCGTTAACTTGTGGCATGATGGGAAAAAGCTGGCTGAAATTCCCGAAATTTCGAATTGCTAGCGAAAAATGATTTATAACATCATCATTTCCTTTAAACCAAACAGAATAATGTCGCAGAAAACAAAAATTGAAGGCCACGTGTCAAGAAAACAAACCGAAATCGTTGGTCGTGCTATTGTCCGGAAGTCAAAGAAGGAGCTTCTCATGTCGTCACGCGATATTTTGAACGAAATTAACTCCCAATTCAGATTAAATTTATAGGACAGGCTCCTATAAAGACGTCTTAATTACAAAAAGCTCTTTGGACGCTCTTGCCGAAAGAAGCCACTTCTACTAAAAGAAAAATATACTCAAGCGTTTAACGTTTGCTCGCACCCACAATGCTAAAGACCTCCCATTCTGGAAAAAATATTTTGGAATGATGAAACAAAGGTAAATCGTATGGGACCGGATGGTAGAGTGGTTGTTCATTGGCCAAAATGTCAGACATTCAATCCACTCTATGCTCAAAGTACCATAACGCATGTTCGAGGAAACACAATGGTGCGGGGAGCGTTTTCAAGGCACGGTGTAAGTCCCGTTGTAAAAATTAATGAAAAAATAGACTGTTATCAGTATTTGGACAATATAAAGAACAAAATGGAACCATAAGCTTTTAAATACATGCCTGTTTTATTCATATTTATGCAAGTTAGTGGCCCCAAACACACATCTCAGCAGGCAAAGTATTGATTTTATGAAGAGCACATTCCCGTTTTAGACTGGCGATCGCAAAGTTTTGACTTAAACTCGATTGAAAACCCCCTAGAACGATGTGAAATGTACAATTGCTCAACAAAAGTACAAAAATTTGGACGATTTGAGCATTGGAATACCGAACGCTTGGTACTCGATTCCCAAAGAACTTTCCCGAAGGACATTGTCCCGTAGATGCCACGCGGCGCTTGAAAATAGGGGCTACTCTACTAAATATTAATCAAATGAGCTGAAAACATTAATATTTTTACTATTTATTACAGCACATCATTTTTATTCCAGAAATTTTAATTTGTGCTATATTACTGTCCAGCTAAAATCTGGCGTTTGGTACGTTTCAGGTCTTAATGAGCAGATGACTGGCAATATCGTCAAAACTTTTGTCTCTTTTTAAAGAAGAAGATGTATTTTAAGTTCCTATGTTTAAATTTTTTTATGAGTAGACCTAAAATACTATAAAAAAATATGATTATTTTTATGACGAAGTTTTGTGCTAATTTAATGTCCATAGCTGTATATATGTGTGTTTGCAACTAAGCACGAGTGTTATATGTTCATATAAACTGATTGTTTGTATTGTTGTTGTTGTTTTTGTTGTTTTTATTATGCAGTTGTTGTTGGTTGGTTAAAGAGTTTCAATTGCTTTTTGTGTATTTGTTTACAAAACCATTAAAAAAAAGTCACACTTAAGTCTTTTGGGGTTTTTTCTTCTCTTCTTGGTTTTGTTTAACCATCTCCACTTTTTTTTTTTCTTTTTTCTTATTGAAAATCCAAATCTAAAAAAAAACTTTTTTTTCGTCTTATTTTTTGTTTTCTGAAGAAGAAAAAACAAACGTCCTTATATGTATGTGAGTGAGTTAGCGAGCGAGTGAGTGAGTATGTGTATTTTGTTAACATTATACAAGCGCATGCATGTACATGTAAAGTGATCGTGCCTTTATTATATGAGGCTATAATGCATGAGACGCGATGCCGTTGAATGTTTCATGTGACGTGTTGTAGCTTGTGTTGTTGTTGTTGTTGTTGATGTTGTTCTTTAATTTGTTTATTTTTATGTTTTCATACATAATATTAGTTTTTGTATGATATTTTTAAAATGTTTTTGTTTTCTCTCTTTCTGTTGCTCTCCCTATGTATGTGTGTCGACCAACGTATGCCAAAAATCAACAAATACTCGTAGTTGTTAAGACACATTAAAACCGGCTGGCTAAATAACAAACGACATACATTTGTGCTTATGCGCATTTGAGCTTTTATTTTAACACCATTATTAAATGAACACCACTACACTGACACCCAACACCAACACCATCAGCACTTAACACAATCTAAGCCAATAGTGCACAGAATGCGACATCAAAACAGTGCGCGAAAGCAATAATAATCGTTTCGTTAAAAAAAAAAAATAATGAAAAAAACAAAAACAACAACAAAATACAAGAGGCCCAGCATAAATAATAAAAAAAATTTAAAACGAAAAACCAAAAAAAAAATTTTTTTGTCAAAACACTGCTAAACGGTGAAAGGGAAATACATTTTTTTCTCTTTCTCTCTCTAAATTCTGTTGAAAAATTTGTCACAATTAGTTTTAATTGTTAAGCGGATTTTAAGCGTTTTTTTCTCGGTTTTTCTGTTCATTTTTTCCCCTTCTTCTTATTTTTTTAATTTGCTTTTTGACTTTAATTTCTCTTCTCATTTTTTTGTTATGTTCAGCTAAAGTTTACTTCTTTTTTTTAAATGGATTTTTGTGTATGTACGGCCTGCCTGTTCAAATGTCTATGATGGACACCACTACAATGCATACGTATGTATGTATTTGTATTTATTAAGGTCATTAAAAGGGTTTTGTTAGGTTTGTTTTCTGTAGAGCTTGTTGTTGTTGTTGTTATTGCTATTGTGTCTCAATTCTGTAAATATTGTCGATCAAATAAACCAATTATACGTCGTCTTGTATTTAATTTTAAGCCTTTTATGTGGTCTTACAGCACGTGTACATTGTAACTTTTGTGGATTTGTAATCAACAACAAAAAAATGTTTTCTTATGATTTCGAAAGTTTATTAGAAGAAGAATCAAAACAAAGCATAAAAAGAAAACAAATAAATCCAGCTGCGTCCAGTTAGTCTAATGTCATCTTAAGGCCGCTTTTTAGTATGTGCGCGGGTATTTCAATACGTCGTTGACCATAATATGCTTGCTTTAGAGAATTTATTGTATGAAGTAGCAAGAAGCTAAGCCTTGCCATCATATATGCACACATACATAATTGGTCATTATAATTTTTCAGTCAGGATTACAACCTAGGTTCTCACTTCACTTATGTTGTGTGTGTGTGTGTGTTAATTTTATATATGAGTGGCGCAACCTACAGTTTACAGTCGACTCCGAATGACAGATGCTTGAGAAAATTTTTAATGGTAGTGTAATCACTTCCAAAAGTTACATTGTCTATATAGGCATGATTATTACAACATTCCTTTGACCATGAGGGTTCAAGTCTAGGCTAAGTATTCAGTAGATGTATGTATCCTGTATACAACGTCGTTTGCGTCTGCTGTTTTTGGCTTTCAAGTAGACCATATGCTTAGCTATCCACAGCGCCTCTTTGTTGATACATACAGGCTCGCCTCATTCACTATGTAACATTGTAGATCATTTCTTTAGCCATGAAGGTTGCAGTCTAGGCGAAAATTTCTGTGGATGTATGTATCCTGTATACAACGTTTTTTGCGTCTGTTGTTTTTTGCTTTCAAGTGGTCTTTAGCTTAGCATTTCAGAACGCCTCTTTTCTGCTACAAACAGGCTCGCCTCATTCACTATGTAACATAATGGACAATTTTTTTGACCATAAGGGTTGCAGTCTAGGCTAAGTTTTCTGTGGATGTATCCTGTGTACAACGTCGTTTGTGTCTGCTAGTTTTGGCTTTCAAGTGGTCTTTATCTTAGCAATCCAGAGCGCCTCTTTCTTGCTACAAACAGGCTTGCCTCATTCACTATGTAACATTATGAACCCAATTTCTTTGACCATGATGGTTGCAATCAAGGCTAAATTTTCTAAGGACGTATCCCTACGTCTGCTATTTTCAACTTTTAAGTGTGCTTTATATTTAACAATCCAGAGCGCCTGTTTGATAATACAAACAGAGTAAAAGGCTTGCCTCATTCACTATGTAACATTAGGGACTTGACATTACCATTTAATATTCGAATCTTATAAGTGTCTTGGCTTTGGATTTAGTAGAGTTAATTTAGAAAAGATCGTTATTGAATCTAGTGTCTGATAGGCTAGGTAACCATGCTTGTTGCGGGTATCTTTCAACTGATAGAACAAGTCTCATTACTCATGATTTCATTTCGAAATGTTTTTACGTCGTGCAGGTTATAAGGACGTATGCTGGTGATTCATTCTACTCATCACAGGACCTACATATATATTGGGATTGAGGCGTACAATATTTTCCATTTCCAGATTCTAGCCCTATAAACGACATGGAATTAGATCTGCTAGCTTATATGACTTCGAGCTGTCTAGCTGATTTAGCTTTCCCAGACTACTATTCACAAGTAATACAAGCCCAGAGCTTGAATAACTGACTCACTGTCAGACAGCAAATATATGCTTCATGTTGTACGTGTAACTTTAGTTTTTAATGTCCTTTTAACGACTAAACTTAGCTTTAGAGTTCGTTTCTAATCAAATTGAATTCTTTTTCGTACTATCATTAGACCTGAGTAGCTTACGACAATCTAACAAAAGTTTTCAAAGTTAAGCGTCTCCGGCAATATCATCTGCAGATTATAACGATTGCTTATGCGTTTACAATTGCAATTTAAAGTGTACATACCGACAACAACAAAGTTTCCAATAAATTTTTTCGTTTAAATTTGTTTTTCTTTTCTGTGTGTTTTAGAAGGCGTAACAATGCAGAGGATTTGTACAAAAAAAATTCTTTCTTAAGTTCGAGTGGTTACTGGCAGATTGTTAACAAACAAAACAACAGCAACAACAACAAACAAAAAATGTTGTATTCGAATAAATCGAGCACTTGAGTTTCACGCCAAACACAGCTGGATGCAACTAGGCAAAGTAATCTTTAAAGGAATCGAATTGAATACACGACCAAATTTTTTGGCTGTAACTGACTTTTGTCTTTAAACGATAAGCGTCGCTTGAGATCAGCTTAGCTACACAGCTACACCAGAAACAGTAGATGTTAGGCCAACAACAAAACCTAATAGTCGTTGTTGTTGTTGTGTATTATATTTTCTTATTTGGTTTCAATTCCTTTTGTTCTCGAAAATACTGTGCAGCAGTTTAGTTATGCCAACGATAGTATGGCTGGTGGATGCATGGAGGGATGGTTGGATGATGCTCTTTTAACGTTTAGGCAGATGCGCTAAAGGATTTCTGCTTCTCACATTAAGGCTGTTCTTCTTCTTCTTCTTTATAACCAAAAAAGAGCATTAGATTGGGTATTATTACCAATGCATTGTAAGAGGTTTTATTTTCTTTCTTTATTTCTTTCGTTCTTTCTTTGGAATTCCAAAAATCAACAGGTTTTTTTTTTAAATAATGTGTTTTATTGTTGTTGTTTTATTCTTGTTGTCATTGTTACCTGCTTGTACAACAACTTGTATAAAATGCTGCCTTGGATCTTAGGCTGAGTTGGGATGTTTCCATTTTTTTTTTCTTCATTTCTCTTTTGTAGAGATGGGCGAAGGTGTTCGTTCTAACAAATACATGATAATGTTGATATGTTGTCAAGAAATTGTCAGAAATTGTCAGAAATTTTCTGTTATTAAAGAAGGCAAGAGAGAAAAAGAGAAAGAAATACCTCATCGCTATGGATTTATGACAATAGAGCACTTGAAATATCATTTTGTGAACATAAGAACATTTTAATATAGTGTAAGTGCCAAGTGTTTTTCGATTGGAATATAATTTAATAATAATTTGAAGTGAAATACCAAACAGAGTTCGTTGTAAGAATATGAAAATTTTAACTGGATTTTGTTAATTTCTTACATGTGCAAGGAACCATCCTATTTTCAGACGATAGTTTTATTTATTTTAGCGTTTAAGTGCTTTTTTCAAGACCATTTCATAAGAATTATTTCACAGAAATTGATTTTGGAAAGCCCTTCAGCAAAAAGCATCAATGTTGCTTAAGATTTATGTTGAAAAGGTTTTGTATTACACTCCGGTAGTAATAGAACCAAGTTTCTCTGGATTCCTTTGATAAAAGCGTGTAACTAGGTTATAATCAGAGCAATACAATCTGCCCTATGGTTTCATCTTCCTTCAGGCAAGCATACACGACCTCTCATCCATCTACTGATATGAAAAAAGCAATAAATCTCTGTAGAAACCCCATTACCCTACCAATGATCGACCTCTGTAATTCATGCAGCATGGCTCCCCAGTTAATCCAACAATAGGAACCTAGACTGCGGATCCAGCTCTTGTCAGTCTGCTTGCAGTGTCGTTGCAAGCTATTCCAGTGTAACTCGAGATCCAGCAAAGCTCGAATTTGTTCTCTACACCAAGTTGTTCGAGATGATTAAGCCCATATTCTTCAAGTTAAAACAGCAGAATTTTTAAAGTTCTTTAATGGCTTGACGTGGTCATCTTTTAGGTTCAATTGCTCCATATCTTCTGCCTGTATTCTATGCTGTTTTCTCGAATTGGAACTCTTCAAACATTTTATTTTTGTGGCACTTTATATCTCGGGGAATATCTCTTACAAATAAACGTCTTGCTTTTGAATTGTTCACATCTTTTTTTTTCAGATGTATCTTAGAATACTAGTAGTCTAGTGAGTATCATACTAGATTGCTGTTGTAGGGGTTGTGGGATCGATTCCCAGCAACACAACACCAACAAGATCTTAATTAGTTTGCTCGTAATGTTTATTTAAATTCCCGTGGTTCTCAGAACGAGCGTGCTTACTTAATTGGTCATTATAACGACCTTTTAGTCAGGTTTACAACCTAGTTTCTCACATCATTCATGTTTGCATGTGATAATTTTATGCATGAGTGGCAGGCCCTACAGTTTGAAGTCGACTCCGAATGATGAATTTTGTTGAGAAACTTTTCATGATTTTTAATACAATTCTACTGAGAGTTAGAAGCCCAAAGGAAATATTTTTTTGGAATTGCATGTAGTTCGAGATGTCTAGGCCAGGGCTTGAATCGAGGGCCTTCGTCTAAAAAGCCAACACACTATCTACTAGACTACAGCATTTTCAGGAGCATAAAGCCATATCATATCCAGTCTCTTTCTGACTAGAGATAGAGAGAGAGACTTCGGTAAACAAAATTTCATGACATTGCTAATGAGAAAAAAACGTAACTGTCCCTATTATTTCTTGCAACACTGTATGTATGTAAATATTTTCCATAAAATTTGCAAAACAATTTTCCATTAAATATAGAAAAAAAAAATTCGAGTTTAAAACACGGCAAATTTATTTGCTTTCTTGAGCTCAAAACTGACTTTCCTTTCAAACAATGTACATATGTATGTATGTATGCTGTGAAGAATGGCCACTTAACTGTGGATGGATGATGATTACGCTGCTCTGCCTGTATTGTATTTATCATGTTGTATTCTTTTGTAATGACAAATATTGCTCAACGAAAGAGAAGAGCCAAAGTTGAGTTGACTAGACTACAGTAGAGTCGAGTAGAGTAAAGTAATTGTATGTACAAACGAAGAGACAACAACAATAATATCGTCAAGATCACAATCCTTTTCAAAGTTAATGTGAATAATCATTTCGCAAACGATCTCTGTGTGTAAGTGTGTGAGTGAGCGTTTGGTAGTCTTCATCAAATGTTTCGTAAATGGCAACACCAATAACAATAAGAGTTTAAGACAGTTGTCTGTCTGTCCTCTTGGATATGCAATACACTTAACATGTATATGAATACATGTACACATTTGTATTAGTATTTGTATATGTGATGTAATGTATGTTTGGTACTTGAAGGCTCTTAATGATGTTCCATAGAAACAACAACAACAACAGCAACATAATCATGATTATCATCATTAATACGAACATTATCGGTTTTGTTTGAATGTTTCGGTTTTTTTGTTGTTTTTTTGATTTTGATTTTTAAGTGCTTCTTCTTCTTCTTTTTCTTCTTGCATTATGCTCGTGGCACAAAGATGCTTGAGCTTAAAAAAAAATTTGTTTGCGTTTGCTTTTCTTTATTGTTGTTCCCTTCACTTCACTTCACTTCACTGCATCAACCTCAGCATCAGCATTACAATCACAATCATTTTGACTTGTTTTTTGTTTTGTTTTTGTGTGTCTCGTATACCGAATACAATACGTTTTTGTCAGACGCTTTACATAGAGATTGCAGCACGATAAACGTGGTCGAGTTTTAGATTTTGTTTTTTGTATTACGTTGCGACGACGACGACGACCATCTTCATTGCAACTGTATTGGGTAGGCCCAGTATTATTAATGTTTGAATGTCAAACTATATGTATGGATTGACTGACTGACTGACTGAATGCCGGAATGCCTGAGTGCTGGAATACCTGGATGCTTGAGATGGGCTGCCATTTTCAATGTGTGGCTAAAACTCATGTTTAATCCGCCTCAATCACTAAAACTACTAAACACTTGAGGTCGTTTGAGGTTGTTTTCATTGCATTATGCTGTGCAGTGGGGAGTTAGCATGTGTGGTTTTTTTGTTTGGTTTTTCTTTCTTTCTTGGCATCTTTGTGTTATATTCGTTCGTATATTTTATTACTTTTTGATAAGGTTTTTCTCTCTGCTCTGTTGCTGAGGCTTACACAGTAAAAAGTATCGGATTTTTTGCACAAAAGGCCATGAAGCTAAGCTACAGATTCAAGGTTGTTGTTAAAAAGTATGGAATTTATCTCTGCTTGTTGGTTGCTGGGTTGCTTTGATTTGATTTGTATGGGTTTCCCAATGGTTTATTGGTAATTAGTGTTTGGCAAAATATTTAAATCCTTCAACTTTAATGACAATTTTTCCTTCTTTGAATCTTTTGCTTTAGCTTTTACTCACAGGCATCATCATCATCATCATTAATTATATTAAGGCCCGAAGAGATACAACAAAAAAAAAAACCGTCCATAACATCGAGTTACAGTAACAAATTAGCACGTTTTGTGTTCCTTTCTGTTTTTTTGCCGTGTTTTGCTTCCAACTATTGTTGAAAAACTTTTTACAAAAATGCACGACTTTTTGTTTTCAGTTTTTGTATTGTTTTTTTTTCTCCTGTATATGGTCATTATTTAACAAGACATTTAGGCCCTTTAGGAATCAGTGCTCTCTCACTCTGAGAAATATGTTTGCTTTTGTTATCTAAAGTTTGGCATCACATTCGAAAAAAATGCCAAACAAACAGCGCCAGCAACAACATCAGCAACAGCATGAAATCACTGGCCAACAACAACAACACCAACCAGAAACTGTCTTTGGCCAATATATTGATGTTGGTGCTTTCTTAACGTTTGTGGTTGTTGTAGGAATCCTTAGTAAGCTTCTTGATTTACCGCTGGAATGCTGTTTATTGTTTGGCTATTCGCTGCAACTCCAGCATTTCTGTATGCATTTAAGGCCTCATGCTGTGGTTGTCATCTTCGGTTTCTTTTTACACACACACACACACACACACACACGCTGAGATTAAGTGGCGAAGGTCTACTCCTTCGTCTTCAACGTTATCGACTTGAGCTTTTCTGTTTTTTTTTTTTTTGGTACGAAAAACAATACGGGATAATAAAGCAACAGAGAGTCTCTTTCTTTCGCAATAAAAACAATATAAATTTGCTTCATGTTGCATACATCTGTGGCATATTTTGAATACACTGAGAGAAATAAAGCAATAACTACACTTTACGCAATAACGTTATAAAAAGCGACAAAACAACTACTTGTCAGATTCTGGGTTCTGAGCCATCAAATGACCTACAGGTTTCCGGACACTGGTCTTCGAACAACCGCGTACTGAGCTGAATTGTTGAATTTCGTATGAAGAGCAGCCAAAGACAGTTCAAGAACTGTCAATGTATTCTGAAAGATGCACTGTTTGTTGCTGATTTTGGCCGAAGCATTGTTGGATCGTAGTCCTCCAAGAACTATGAAAATCAAAATGTTTCAGTGAATGGAGCAAGATACCCTGGCTATGTTTACTGACTGTGGTGATATGAGAAGTTTCATGAAAATCTTCTCATTTACTTGGGCAGCCAGGCTGAGATAAAGTCGCTCATTGAAATCACCTCTAGGAAGTGTAGTAGATAGTGTACTGGCTACTTCGACGAGAGTCCGTGATTCAACCCATGGGCCAGACATCTCAAACCAAGCTAAGTATGAACAAATAATTCTTTCAACGACTCTCTCTCAGCAGAGTAAATAATATTGCCATGAAAACTTTCTTACAAATCTGGCGACGTCAAACAGTAGGTCCCGCAGCTCATGAATAAAATTAACACACACAACATAGGTGGTGTGAGAAACTAGGTTGTAATCCTGACTAAAGGAGTGCAATGTCTACTTAAGTAAGTGACAAAGATGCTGATGAAATGGTTAAGTGGCGTATAAAGCATAGAATTTCGATTACTGAAATGAATCTAAGTATTCTCCGTTAGATGATCAGCTACATTGTCAACGCATGGGCAGGGTATGCAAGGCTCTGATAGACTAATGAGGATAAGCAGAGGGACTAATTGTCTTACAAAGCACTTTTGCGGTTCTCCTCCTCCATATGAAAGGAGGAGGAAGACTTGGACTTGGACTCGAGTACTAAATCTTTCACTTCATATCACTCCGCTTGGCTTTTGCTGTGAATACTAGGAGGTTCTGGACCTCAAATTTGCTGTTATCTGCGACTGAACTCTACAGAATTAAAGTTACTGCAAAAGTAAGACTTATTTTAAAGTCAAAACGAATTCGGATTGTGATTGTTGGGCCCCAGGGGTTGGATATTGTTTTGTGGTACCACTGCAGAGCAAACCTCTGGTCTATGTGATACTTTGGTATTCAAATAAGTCCCTTGACCTAACTGAAACAAACCTTTTGTAGGTTTAAATTATAAATAAATATACTTTAAACCTACAATAAACTTACAAGAGGTTTACTAAGCAAATAAACGTTTTTGAATACAAATTTTAAATATGCTTTCTCAATAAGAATTTCAAAAGCTGTTAATTTTTCAATTCTATGAATACGAATGTTAAGGTACAGTGAGCGTCAAAAGCAACTGTACATTAAAAAAATATAAATAATAAATATAATAAAAAATGGGCAGTTTTTAAAATTAAAAAAATTTCGAAATATGTATTGTCAGCAATGAAATGTTTTTTAACTACTCATAAGCACTCATGAAATTTTGAATATAGGTGAGTCTACAATCTTGAAATTTAACTATGTCCTTTGATGTACTCATACTCACTACAAAGTTAATGTTACTTATACATTAACTTAACAGGCTGCAATGAGTATGAGTACAACGCTGACATCAAACTCATACCATTCGAAATATGTTTGATTCATAAGCCTCTACTCATTTAGATGCATAACTTTAGAAAAGTACGTCTTATAATACTTATAAATGATTCGAGTGACTCGTCGTATCCTTCATCAACATTTACAGTCTTAGTTGTTGTTGGATTTACAAAAAGATAAAGACACATAAGCAAAAAACGGAAAGCAGTAAGCAGAGCAAACACACAACCTTGTAGTAAGTATTATAGTATTCGTATGCGAATCATACTTATTTTGTGATTCGTATAAATGTTGAGTTATGGAGAGTCAAAATCAACAACATCATACGTGTTGTTAAGTATGAACATGAAAGAGTACTTCAAACTTTGAATATGAGTAGAGGTTCCATGATATTAAAATAAGTATGAATGCGTATAAGTATTAGAAATTATGAGTATGATTCGATTCTACTCATTCTTTTTGTATGCTCATTGTTGATCTCTAATGTGTATATGCTTGTTAAGAGTAATTTTAAATGGGAAACAATATTTGTTGCGCTTATGACAACTTTAATAAACATTTTTCTTCGAGTGTAATTTTTTTAAGTAACGTACATATGAAATTCATGTTAAACATTGTTATTGGACCCGTAGCTTTATCTATACATACATATATACAATATCGTATGTACTGTATGTATTGTATGTATACGAGTATGTACTTATGTTTGTTTGTACTTTTTATTTCATACATTTTTCAGAAATCGTTTGCTTTTGTGCAAAAACAACTTTTTATGTACGATTGTTTGTTTGGTAAAGAAAAAGAAGATAATTGTTGTCACTACAAACAAAATCTATATAAAAACAAAATACCAAAAGCATGAAAAAGAAGAAGAAGAAACTGAAATAAAAAGATAAATACTTAGGCATCCAACGAATTATTGAAGCTTGTTGGCGGTAATTTTGTTTTTAGAAATTCCTTAGCATTGGAGTTCAAAAAACATTTTTTTTCGTTTCGTTTCGTTTTTTTGTTTTATTTCCACGAACAATAAATACATGAAAGCATTAAAACCTTAAGGGGGTTTTAGGTTTGGGGTTTTGGGTTTTAAAGTACGTGTTCGTACAAAATAACAAATGATTTGAATATTCTCGAAGACCATAACGAATTAGGAAAAGAGATTTGAAACCCGTTTGCAGCATCACACATAATTAAAGAAATCAAAAAAATTATGAAGAATAATCATTTAAAAGTTGATAAAAATCTTAAAAAAAAATTTAAAAAAACCAACAACAACAAGAACAACAAGAAAAACAAAAGACTTTTCTACCACAAAATTACCAAAACCCCTTAAAGCAGCTAAAAGCCAGGTTATAAATATGATTTAGAAGAAGTTAAGAAGCCAGCCAAACAGCCAGCCAGCCAAGGCAACCTTTCTCTTACACATACTTGCACACACACAGAAAAGAGGCTGGCCAAGCATTTAATTTTATTTCTTAGCGGTCTATGATGCTCCTTGGCATCATCGTTATTATCGATAACAGTTTTTTAGATTGAGGGATACTGGAATTCTGTTTAAACTGTCTTGGGCCCAGCAAGATGAATTATCCAAAATAAAACCAAAATAAGAAGAAAAAAAAACACATAATAAAGTGGCTCATGTTCGATTTCGAAATATAAAAAAAAATTTAATTTAATGGCCTTTATACATACATACATACATACCTAGGTATGTACATATGTACATACATATGTATACAGCCTGGCATGCCTGAATAGTTTTAAACAAAAGACTTTTTAAGACATTTGTCTTCAAAAAAAAGAAAAAAAAACAAAAATTGTGTGTTGTATTGTTTGTTCTTTTCATCTGTACAAGTGTTAAACATAATGGGATACATGCTGCCGATGATTTTTCGATTTTGTTTTCCTTCAGTTCGGCTTTTTTCACTTCTTTTTTTGTTCACTTCAAAAGAAAAAAAAAGGCTCTTGAGAAATAAGAAAAAAAAATAATGGATTCCCATGACAAAGTTTTTGACTTTCTTTTTATGAAATAAGCCAGAATCCATGATATTTAAACGTTTTGCTTGGCCATTTTAATAATTTTCATTTGATTTTTCATTTTCATTTTACGTGTACATATATCTCAAGGCAAACTACGCTACGCTAATGGAAAATTCGTGAGCTATTCTTTGAGTTGTTTAGCGATTGTGGTCCTGTGTTGGGTAAAGGCATACTTCAAACACACATAAAAGATTGAAACGGTTACGGCTTTGGAAAAATTTGTCAAAACATAAATAAAATTCCTGTTTAAAAGCCAATAAAATTGGCATAAAAACGAAAGGGAGAAACAGAATAGAAAACATAAATTCTCCTAAGCTTCTATGGAAATCAAAAGATCTTCACAAATTTTCTTTATTTCTGGTTTATCTTTTGCTAAGCTTTTGATTTGATCTGCCTTTTTACGGGTTTGTTAGTTCCATGTACATATAAGCAAAACATCCTCTTCTATGTCTGCCTTAGAAATTCCATTCAATTGCGGTTTTTCCTAAATCCTAAGGGCCTTTTTAGGCAATTTTTCAACGAATTTCCTGCTGGATTGGCAAGAAGAGTCAAGGTTATCAAGGTCACAGAATTGAATCCGAAATCTACAAGTTCTTTCGGAATTTCCTATATTTACAAAAAGCTGAAGAACTAGCAATAGCATACAGCTTCTCTTCCATAGCCGTAAAATTGTGTGACAATAAACATATATCATCGAAATAATCAAAGTCCTCAACCATCTTCTCTCATCACTATATGCCGTACATTATTAAAGAGCATTGGAGAGGGACATTATACAACTCTGTCGTATAAAAATGCTCACAGAAATTTTACGGCAAACACCGTAGCTTTTGTTGTGCAGCCCTTGCGCTGACCAACTTCTTCCTTTTCCCTGATTTTGGTGGAACTTGGTTAGTACAGGGACTGCGTTCACCCGTGGCATTACAACGGGCCGCTATGCGTGCTCAAGTGAGCTTTGTGATATCAGAGCTACCACTCCGACCTAAACCTGAAACCGTAGCTAGCTTACTTACTTGATTGGTCATTACAGCCCTTTAGTCAGGACTACAACCTAGCTTCTCACAGCACCCTTGTTGAGTGTATTCATTTTATCCACGATTGTCTTTCATGACAAATTTATTTACTCTCAGTGCATTTACGAGAAGTCTGCTGAGAAAAAGTCGCCGAAAGAAATATTTTATTTCAAATTTTGTTTAATTCGAGACGTCTGAGCTGTGGTTTGAACTACGACCTCTGATCTAATAAGTCAACACTACCACTAATACTGTTTTCTACCGAAGAATTATTTTCGACAATGAAACTTATTTTCGGTCCAATTGGCAACCAGAATACAGACAGAGTCACTTCAAAAACCTATCAAAATACACTGAAGTATGCACTGTTTGATGCGAAACAAGGTACCTTGGCGATGATTACTGGCTTTTTATACCCAAATACGGAAGAATTGAAATTGTTTGACATGTGACTTCAGCAGGACTGTAAAACATGCCACGCCGAACGCAAAATACCTTGAGGTGTTCAGAGGCCAGTTTGGTAAGCAATTAATAACATTTTTTTGAGCATTCCCACAAGGTCATGTGGTTTAAACCCACTGGATTACTTTCTTGTGAGGCAACAAGAAGACTCTCTTATACAGTGAAAATCCAGCCCAGGAAAACAACATTACAGATGGTATTGGAGAGATACCAGCCGATATCTTTTAGAAGTAAATGACTGGCATGAATTTATCACATCAAATAATTATTTCCTACACTCAAAACGATTAAAAAATCACCCTGTTACATACCTTGTTACCATAAAATCACTTCAATTAGTTGAAAAGTTTATGGAAAAAGCTCATTATGATGTTTAAAAACAAACAAATAAACAGAAAAAACAAACTCAGTCATCTCTATTGATATTATTTGTTAGTCAAATAAGGGTTTCTCTCGTTTTAAAAACTACAATTTATTATACAAACTTTAATTATAGTTTAAAGTAACTTCTTCGTCTTCTTAAAAAAAAAAACACACTTTAGTTTATATACCATTTACATAAGTATGTACATACATAGGTATGTATGTTGACATGTATATGAACCTGGAAATAAAGACAATGTGATGCTGGATACAAAATAGTCTCGTGTATCGCCCTTTACCCGCCAATAATTGTTTAACAATTTACAACAAAACAATTACTTTGAAAGCAAGACAAAAAAATAAAATAAAAATAAAAACAACAATAATAAGCTGAAGAATTGCTGTTTTTTTCATGTCAAGAGTGTTGCCATATTTGATGTCTATACTGGATTCCTAAATTCATCAGGGTTTTCTACATTATCTGTCAAAATGATCCCTAATGTCAGGGGACGATTCGTACCCCATGCAGGAGGAAGGAAAGAGGGCGTAATGTTTATGAATATAAGATTTGAGCCTGTTTACATTGTAATTAACAAGAAAATCTAATGCAGAAAGAATTTTCCACATATGTAGGAATAATGCGACCAAGCCACGTGTACTTTGTGTAATGCATTCTGCAATTTACCGGCCAAGATTTATTTTGATCCCAGACTTTTGAGCCTCCCATTAGTCAATGCAGAATGCTCGAACCCACTAACATACATAATTGGGCATTACAACCCTTTAGTCAGAATTACGACCTAGATTCTCACACCACTTATGTATGTTGTGTGTGTCAATTTTACACATGAGTGGCGGGACCTGCAGTAGACGCCGAACGTCAGATTTTTCAGAAACTTTTCATGGCAATTGTTGGAGTGGAATTATGATGAGCTAGTAATCATAACTTTGTCCTAGCCAACGCCATAGTAGATGCGCCACCGATGTTCCACTGCTGTTTTCTCCAAAGTTCCTTAGTGGAATAGGATTATCGCTTTACAACCAAATTGGTAAGTATAATACAGTGCCCTGTAGCTTAGCGTAGACCCTCTGGTCTCATGGTATTCTCAACTTCAGTTGTTTATATTGCTTCCCCTTCAACTTCATCTCTTGCGCAGACCTAAACTTGAAAAAGACTGACACAATCAGGAGATTGTGTGATTCTGAAATGTCATCTCCACTATATAACCTGTTAATCGACTAAGGAATAGTACTTGTTTCCCTTAGCAGTTCCACAGAACATCATAGATCAATAGCAGCTAGGAAGCTAAGCTTAAAACACAGAACTTATTTACACCCTGTACGTAAATCCTTATTTTTCCCCCATTTTAGTTAACAAATATTTTCAAATATGGCAACTCTCTCTTACACAGACACACTCACACTTATAGTTGTCTCTGTATGTATTTCTATTGATATCGGTAATATGAGTGCGAAATCAAGAGATGTTGGCATAAAATTCATATTCGTTGTACGAGTATCTTGTGGTTGTTTGTATGTATGTGTATGAGTTGAGATGAACGTTGTTCCAACCAGATATACTTTTATGGCAAAAACAAAACAATCTTAAAAGTTGTTTGATTGTTGTTACTTACTATTGTTGTTGTTGTTGCTGTTGTTGTTGTTAACGTTTTACTAAGAAATTGAAAAAGATTTACAATCAAACCAGTTTAGCAGAGAAAACAAAAATATAGGTGAGTAAGTGAGCATTCTTTAATACTCTCTTGAATATTTTGTATCATATTGTAGTACTCACTCTTCCTCTCTCTCTCTCTTTTTAAAGCCACTATAAGTATCTTAAAGATACTTTTGTATTTACAGCGAATCTAGTGTTTGTTTTGGGTTAAAACGCAAACAAAAGACAAATTTTGGCCAAATTTAAAGGCAAATATTTAAATTCTTTCTTTTTTTTTTTGGCAAAACATAAGAAAAATTTGTCATTTTTAAACAAGATTTTGATCAAAATTTTCAAGAAATATTTTTAAAATTACAGGAAAAAAAATGAAAAAAAAAATAAATTACTGGTTCAAAACCTGTAAAGTTAACACATTTGAACATTAAAGAGATAGGAGAGTAAAACCATACATACGTACATACATACGTAGTATATAAGATTCAGATTTGCCAATTGAGAAGGTCACTCCATTAAGGAGACTGCAAAGACTGCAACAAAAAATTCAAATGAATTCCTATGAGAGTTTGGCATTGATCTGTAGGCAGACGGCAGTTAATCTTCTACAAACTTTACTTCTTTTGCAAAAGAAAGATCAGATAATGAACCCATTTGTATAAAGACCAGAAAAATCTGACCCGCTATGCATATAAGCAAAGCAAAATTTGAATCAAAACTAACCAGAGTCTAGCTTAGGGGCCTCATAACAGTTTTAAGGAGACACTAGCTCCACACATGCCCTGAAACTGTTTTTGCATGAGCTGTAGGAAGAAGAAGGAGATGGAGCCGAGGAAGAACAGTAGAGTCTCCGATCTTTATTCGCATCTCCATATCTTCTTATTATTTTTACGTCTTATTTTAGTTTCACTAGCAAATACTAGGTGGATAGCAAGACCGAGGTAGCTGGCTCCTATGTCATGATCCAGAAGGCGCTATAGTTTAGTAGGTAGTGCTCTGGCTTGTTAGACGCGAGCCCAAGGTTCAATCCCTAGCTCAGACATCTCTCACAAAAGAAAATATGAACAAATATTTCTTTCGGTGACTTTCTTTTGAAGTCGCCGTGGTCTAGTAGGTAGTGTGTCGGGTTATTAGACGAAAGGCCCGAGTTCGAATCGCAGTTCAGACATCAAAACGAAAATATGAAAATATTTCTTCGGCGACTTCCTCTCAGCAGATTTCTGGCAAAAACTCTGAGAGCAAAGAAAAATTGCCATGAAAAGCTTCTCAAAAAATCTGTCGTTCGGAGTCGACTTTAAACTGTAGGTCCCGCCACTCATGTATGAAATTAACGCACACAACACGAGTGGTGTGAGAAACTAGGACGTTGTACAATGGGTCAATTTGACCTCCGGGTACTGTACTTGCAACAGTTGACAAATACACGTCCTCTAACCTAACTTAACCTTCTCTCAACAGTCTTCAGGCAAAACTCCATGAACAGCTTCGCAAAAATTTTTCCTTTCGAAAAGTTTCTCAAAAAATCTGTCCTTCGGAGTCGACTTTAAACTATAGGTCCCGCCACTTATTGATAAAATAACACACCCAACATGGGTGGAGAGAGAAGTTAGGTCATGACCCTAACTAAAGGGTTATAATGATCAATTAAGTAAGTTAGTTTTTGCCAGAAGATTGCTGTTATTAAGTCACTGAAATAAAAATTTTTTAATACTTTTTTTCGGTAAGCCTGAGCTAAGGTATGAACCCAACTTAATACCTCGATAAAGTACAGATAGACTAGATAAAGTTAATGTACTCGTACACGGGTAATATAAGAATCAAGGCCGAAATCCTTTCTAAGAGGTTATAACATGGCCAATAATAGTGATCAATAATATTCATTCCATAAAACCCATAGTCACTATTATTTTTTCCATTACTGTATCGAAAGTGTTTGTAACTACAATAAGCTTTTACACGATCATTCTTAATCGGTTGTTGCCCATGCTAAGGAAATTATTGCTCGCATATAAACATAGAATACAAAAATAGATTCCATTACACACACAAAATAAGATCGTAACTTAAGAATTTTTGAAAAACAAACCTTTGGTGGTTGTATATGCTTTTGGTAAGTGTCTCTGCTAGCAATTACAATTCGAAGATCGAAAGTAAGTTAAAAGCAAAGCTTCAAACCATACAAATTACCGAAATACACACTCTTTGTATGACTCTCTTCTCTTTGTAGAAACCAAAGAAATTAGTAATAAAACTGAGTAAAAATAGGAACTTTAGGGAAATGAAACTGTAGCTGTAGAATTGTTATTGTAAGTAGATGTTGTTAAGACGAAACCATAAACTGTTTGTTAATAAAACATTATTAATATGCAAAGATCAGCTTTAAATTACGCTACATTAGCGATAATTTTTTGTTTGTTTATTTGTATTGCTTTTGGTTTTTTTGTTGTTTTTTTTCTAGTTTAAAAAAATACCACATTATTGGAAATATTTAGAGACAGACACGCCAGGCTGAGATACGATCGAGGTGATGACAGAGAGAGAGAAAGAGAGAACGGGCTGGAATTCGAAGAATTGAAAAGAAAATAAATAAATAGATTCATAAACGCTTTATTATTATTATTATCATTATCATTCATTATTTAAAATGATCATATTTTTAAAGGTTATCAGAGAGAGAACCTAAATATTTTGTATGCCATAAACGCTGAAGAAGAAATACGTACGTTATGACTGAAATTATGTTTTTTTTGAAGGGAAAACTCATTAAAACCAAATTTATGTCGAAGTAAAGTGATAATGTTTTTTTTATTTTTTGGTTTTCCATTAGCAAATGGAGCAATAAACCACTGAATTTGATCTTTTGGGTTCAGTTTGTCTGAGGGACACATGTACCCTCGTGTTCAAAATGCATTCCTGATTTAAAACCAAACTAATCGTTTGAAAAAATGAAAAAAACTTGTGATTATTTAACCACTCATAAGCTACTCATAAGCACTCATGAAATTTTGAATATAAGTAAGCTAACAATATTGAAACTTAACTACTATGCTTCATTCATTCATACTCACTACAACGTTGACTTATAAGTCTAGGTTGCAATGAGTATGCGTGCAACGTTGACATCAAGCTCATACCATTTGAAATATGTTTGATTCATAAGCCTACACATTTAGATTCATAACTTTAGAAAAATACTTCTTATAATTCTTATGAATGATTCGAGTGACTCGAATTCAACAACATCATACGTGTATGTATGAATGTGATGAGTACTTTAAACTTTGAATATGAGTAGAGGTTCCATGGTATTAAAATAAGTATGAATGCATATAAGATAAGTCACTCGAATCATTCATCAGCATTTACAGTCTTAGTTGTTGTTGCATTTACAACAAAAGAAAAAAGACACATAAGCAAAAAAGGAGAGATCAGCAAGCAGAGCAAACACACAACCTTCCAATAAGTATTTTAGTGTTCGTACGCGATTCATACTTATTTTGTGCTTCGTGTATACGTTGAGCTATGGAGAGTCGAAATCAACAGCAACATCATACGTGTTGTTAAGTATGAATATGATGTGTACACTTCAAACTTTGAATATGAGTAGAGGAGGTTGCATGATATTAAAATAAGTATGAATGCGTATAAGTATCAGAAATTATAAGTATGAGTCGATTCAAAACGTGGCTATGTAATTTGGTATGTATGTACATATATACTATGTACATACATATGTAGAGATCAGCAAGCAGAGCAAACACACAACCTTCCAATAAGTATTTTAGTGTTCGTACGCGATTCATACTTATTTTGTGCTTCGTGTATACGTTGAGCTATGGAGAGTCGAAATCAACAGCAACATCATACGTGTTGTTAAGTATGAATATGATGTGTACACTTCAAACTTTGAATATGAGTAGAGGAGGTTGCATGATATTAAAATAAGTATGAATGCGTATAAGTATCAGAAATTATAAGTATGAGTCGATTCAAAACGTGGCTATGTAATTTGGTATGTATGTACATATATACTATGTACATACATATGTACATATATACTATGTACATACATATGTGTGTATGTATTAAATAAAATAAAATTAAACAAATGAAATTATTAATATGTCGCATTAAAAAACTGCCTCTTTTTTATTGCTTTATTCACTTGCGTTTAATTTTTTGTTTTTTTTTTTTTATTTGATAGCGTTGGCCAGGCGTGAAGTTTCATGCATTTTTATTGCACAGTTCCAAAACAGGCTGACGGTTTTATTTTCATTTTTTTCTTTTTTTTTTTCAAAGAACCATAGAAACTAAGGCTTTAAAGGTACCAATTTCAGTACCAACTATTATTGTTTTTCTATTCTATTTGCCTCCCTCTCTTTCCCTCTCTCTCTATCTTTTTATAAACCATTATTCTCCTGTTAACAATGATGTGGTGATGATGGTTTTTCGTCGTTCTTTTTTTTAGTGTGAATTTTGGTTGATGGTAGGTTCTGTGTTTGGTCGCTTGGTTCGATGTTAGCTACTAGTGGTTTCAGTTGTACTATACAATGACTAGAGACTTTTTTGTTGTTGTATTTTTAACAACAATAATGAAATAGCAAATGTTCATATGATTTGTTGTTGTCGTTGTTGTTGTTATCTTTGTGGCTTTAAGTGGATTCTATATACGATATTTCCATTTGTTGCTGGCCTAAGCTTTCCACATCAAAGATCTTAATGGAAATAAAACCAACAAAAAAATAAAAAAATAAAAAATAGGGAACACCATAACCACAATTAAACATACGAGGTTGGATAAGAAAGTCCATGACTTTTTTCCGTCTTTTTAATGGAACAATCATTGGTCAGTTTACTCATGATAAGGTTTGAATTTCAAATTGTCGAACTTAGTTTGAGATTGGCGACCATGGACTTGGCATTTTTAGAGACAAAATGGAAGAAAGTAAACTTTTGAGGAAAAATCAACACTGAACTTAAATCTAAGCTTAATAAATATCTCTGCACCACACATTTTAATGGGAAAACGTTTTCCTATATCGAATTTCATTGTGTTAATACACGGAAGATACTAGACACGGTGGTCGCCGTGGTCCAGCGGTAATGTGTTGCCTCATTAGACGTCAGAATAGTCATGGAGAGCAAAGGATCGAATGGTCGCTGTTTTCTAGCTCGTCTATAAGACAGTATTCAAGGAGATTTTTTTTTTTATAAATTGACTGCCTTCAAAAAGATATAGCCATCAATGGCCAGCATTAAAGCCATTTATTGACAAGATTTTACGAAAATTTGAACAAGAACTGTCCAGATTTGGCCTAGAAAAAGAGTTATTTTGTACCATTGCTAGACATAGAAAAAATCCACGAATAATCCTATGAATTGCTGCCTCATCAAACCTCTTCTCTAGATTTAGCCATGAATGGCAATTTTTTGTTGATGTAGTCTAGTGAGTTGAGTGTTTGATTACTAGACGAGGGCTTATGAAGCTCAGCTCTGATAAATTAATTTGCATGCAAAAGCTTATCAAGTCTGTGGTTCGAATTAGACGTTGAACTGTAGCTCACACCGCTTATTAATAAAAATTACACATGACCAAAAGGCTTTAACGAACGAATTTTTTTTTTTCTAAACCTGATATAAACGGCTGGGCTTAGAGATTTGGCTGCAAAGATAATATCGATCATAGTTTTTTTTAGGATATTTGATGATATTTTCCTCTACTGCCTAAAGTATATAAGTACGTGCGGAAAAATAAATTTACTGCCTACCAAACAGCCAAACCTACGTTTTACTTATGAAACCACCCTCGCATACAATAAATAATATCTAGTTTTTGAAATAATTTTCGCTTAAAATAAAGGGTGGTTTCTAATCATAGCTATGGTCGGTCGTTACAATCTTATTAAGCAGGTGAATCAATTTTAATAAAAAAAATTGTTCAAATATTTTGTTTCTTTTTATTTAGCACGAGCCTTTTAATTATTTTTTTTTTTTCTTTAACTTTCAAAAAGGGGTCATTACTCTTGTTTTTTTAACTGAAATTTTAACACACTTTACTTACGAATACATCGACGTTGTTGTTGTTGGTTTAGAGTTTATTCTCATTTCTTTTCATTTCATTATTATTGTTGAGTAAGTAATGCATCTTCTGTTTTGTTGTTGTTTTTTTCTGCGGTTTTCAAGTAACGTTTAAGATTTCTTACCTGCAAATATATAAAAAAAAAGAAAAGAGACAAGTAAGTAAAGTTGTTGTAAATAAAATACATTCGAGATACGAGATACGAGTTACTAAAGCTTATGATACTAAAACAGAAACAACAACAACAAAAAAATTGTAATTAAAACAATAAAATTAAAGAAATAAAAGGCAAAGAAATAAAAAAAAAGAAATAAAGAAATATTACAACAACAAATAAACAAACATAAGAAGAAGAAATTAAGGTTTACGAAACATAAAATATGATTAAACGACATACTGACGGACAGACTAGCAGACAGACAGACAAGTAAGTTTACTTATATTAAAGATATGAAAAGGTTTGCGTCTGCAAACAAACATACAGGTACGGATAGACAGACGTATGGCTGTCTGTCTATCTCTTTGTATCATTAAGAAATATGTACGTAGTATGTACATACCAGAGATCAGCAATGAGTATACAAAAAGATGAGTAGAAACGAATCTCATTCATACTTATTTTAATATCATGGAACCTCCTCTACTCATATTCAAAGTTTAAAGTACTAAAGTATTCATACTTAACAACATGTATGATAGTTGATTTCGACTCTCCATGGCTCAACATTTACACGCAGCACAAAATATGTATGATTCGCGTACGATCACTAAAATACTCAGTAAAAGGTTGTGTGTTTGCTCTGCTTGCTGCTCGCTCCTGTTTTGCTTATGTGTCTCTTTCTCTTTTTGCAAATGCAACAACAACTAAGACAGTAAATTTTGATGAATGATTCGACGAGTCACTCAAATCATTTATAAGTATTTTTCTAAACTCATGAATCGAAATGTGTAGGCTTATGAATCAAACATATTTCGAATGGTATGAGTTTGATGCGGACATTGTACGCATACTCATTGCAACCTGTACTTATAAATCAACATTGTAGTGAGTAAGTACGAATGAATCAGAGTACATAGTTAAATTTCAATGTTGTTAACTCACCTATATTCAAAGTTTCATGAGTGCTTATGAGTAGCGAAAAAACAATTCATTGCTGATCTATGATACGAATAAGGTTTATGGACAGACGTACATATGTCTGTCTATCTCTCTGTATCATTAAGAAACATGTATGTACGTACATACATATTGTACATACCACCAGTAATCAACAAATCAACACACAGTATTGCTAATTTGGCGTTTTTTTTATTGTCTTTATGGTTAGCAAGGAAATAATCTGTATTTGCCAATGATAGCAATTTAATACAATTATTTGTTTTTGTTTAATTATTTATTAATGAACCTTAATGACTTGTTAATTTAAGCGTTTCTGTTTCTGTTTTTTTCGCGCAGTGTTTTCAAACCTACTTATGTATGTCCTCCTTAACAGCAGCTGATACTTTCCCTGATGCAATGATGCCAAACAGATACAAGTGACAGCTTTTGTATTTCATTTCTTGTTTTTTGCTTCTTTTTTTTTGAGTTTCTTTTTCACACGATATTCGTTCGTTCGGATAGATGCTCATGGAAAAAAAACTTACACACAAAAGTTCTCACGACACTGAAACTAAAGTTGGCAACGAAGTATATGAAGCCAAACAAAACAAAAACGAAACGAAAAAAAAAATATGAAATGAGATGAGTTAAGCTGAGCTGAGATGTAAACATTGAATATTCATTTAAGGGAACACACATTGTTTATTGAAAAACAGGCTTCTCCATCTCTTCTCCTCCACCCCACCCCCCAACAAAATGTGTAACAGACGTCAAGGATTTTTAATGTTTTTTTTTGGGGAAATCTTTTAAGGACGACCTACCTAATAAAGCTGTTTCTTGTCGTTTTTTCTGTTGCTTTTGTAAACACATGGAAATACATATGGAAATTTTAAAACAAAAAACAACAAATAACACATAATATTACAACAATTACATGAGATACGAATTTAAAGATGAAAAACAAGATTTCAAAAAAAAAAAATACAGAATTCTTTAGACAAGCACTGTATAGTTGAATGGTTGGCTTCTGGTCGTATGCTGTGTAGGAAAAGTTCTCACGCATACAATACTGGCAAAATAACTTATAAATATGCATACATACGTACATATGTACATACACACATATGTGCATAAGTATCTACATATGAATACTGCAACAAATTTTTGAAGCTGGCGTTAATAATAGTTTTTTTGTTTTTGTTTTTTCTTAACACATTTTAAGAATATTTTTTGTTTTGTTTTTATTGTTGCAATTATGTATTATGTATTGTAAGTACATACAGTGAGCATCAAAAGAAACTGTACACTACGGATAAAATTCTAACAATCATCAAACTCAACATTTATCACTTGAGGAGAGTGCCCGAAAAAATTTGAAAATATTTCGAAATTTTGTGAGTGTGAATATAAATTCGAATTTAAAAACCAAGGACACGAACCCAAACTTTAAGTAGCGCCACTTTTTGCCTCTAACAGGGTAAACTTAGCTATTAACAGAGCACTGTTAACTGTTTAACAGTGGCAATAAATAGATTAATCTTCCACTTTACAATTATTGCAGACTATTGGACATAAAATATAATTCTCATTATTATTTGTGAACAAAAGTGTTGAAATGTAAAGGATGGTTGGTTGGAAATTTTCTCAATTATCAAAATTATTCCAGCCATCCCACTACCACGGTTCGAAAGAGGACCCTCTGGACTACCATTTGCATATAGTCTGTATGATGTACTATTTCTCATATGTTCCAAATGGCCACTGACCTTCTAAAGAACTTTCCAGCACAAAATTGATATTTTCAAAGCAAATTTTATCAATACCATATCACTTTACATGTGACTATGTTGCTGATTATATAAGGAGGACTTGGAACGTTCCTTTGTATATAGTATGGTACTCATAGACCTAGAGTATTTCCAAAAATGAGCTCCTAAACATGAGAGCTCGTTTAGATGCATACTGTTAAATAGCTAACAGTTCTCTGTTAAGGGAAAATTTTGTTCTGTTAAAAGAAAATTTTGCTCTGTTAACGCTAAATGTGGCGCTGCTAAAATGTATGGATTGCGTCTTGGATTTACAAATTCGAATTTATCTTCACACACATCTCAAACTGAGTTGTTTTCAAATTTATTCTGCCTGCCCAAATAATAAACCACAACTGGTCTGACCATCATTGTATATACTACAACTCATGAGTTCAAACCATGGCTCTGAGATCACCAATAAAATGAAGAATGAAGTTTGAACAAGTATTTCTTTCGGCGCCTTCCTTTCTGCAGTCTTTTGACTGAAACTCTGAAAGTAAATAAAATTCCAATGAAAAATTTCTTAAATCTCTCGTTCGAAAGTAAAGTTAAACTGTCGATCGCGTTATTTACTTCATGTTTATTGTCTTCATGTAGTCAGCGGTGATGTTTAAAATTTTGCAGCTCCCGCGTGATAAGTTAACATACATATATCACTCCCTAGATTAAGGCGACGCTTAGTCGTATATTATCTGTTCAATGAGTCCTGCATTATTATTTAAATTTTTTGAAAAAATAAAATTAATTTAAAGCAGAAAAGAAAACATTTCAAAACAGAAATTGATGGGCTTGTGCCCAAATTAAATGCAAAGGTTATCAAAAGTGCACTACGCAATACCCTTATATGAATGTATATGTATGTATGTATGTTTATATTATTTTTTTCTATTTAATTATGCTTAATTCTCTTAGAATATGTGTACATATGTATTACGCTTTCCGTTTTATATTAAAGTTTTGTATTTTTACTCTGCTCTTTACAAGCTTTTGTTGTGCTGTTGGACGGTTAACAAAAACTATAAGAAAATAAGAAATAAAAACATACAGTTTGTCGGTATGCATGTATGTATGTACATATGTCTTGAGCTTATTTCGTTAATAATTTCTTATGATTATAGCAGAGCAAAGTTCAAGCCAAAAGGTAAATAACAATTGATCTTTCTGATCGCTGTTTGGAAGCAACAATTTTGAATCGTATAATCATTGCGTGTTAGAAAAACGCTCCCATTTTTTTGTAGAAATTTTTTGTTCATGTTTTTTTGCCTTTTGTTTTTTGTTTTATAAACCTCGAGGAAAAATATGAAAAAAAGCCAAATTGACCTGAAATATTAGCCGAAGCTGTTATATACACGTATGCTTATGCTTACGCTTATGTTATGTTACGTTTCTGTATAATCAACAGCAAAACGGAACGGAAATCAAGGAGTATTTCTTACGTTTTTTGCATTAAGTTTTATTGGCTTTAAAAATAAAAAAATAAAAAAAAAAATTATTTCCAATAAAATTGTTAACATTTTCCATTGAAAACAATGTTGGCGGACTTATTAAAACTTTAGTGGTCAGTGGTGGAGTTGCAAGAAAGAAAGAAAGCAAGAATAACGGATTTTCTTAAAACTAACTGTCAATTGAAAATGGGCATGAATGTGTGTGTATGTATTTGTGTGAAATGCTATTTTCATTCAGGCTTTTCCTTAAAGTCCTAAAATGGCAAGACAAATTAGGAAAGTTGTATGCACTAGCCAGCCAACCAGCAATAGATCTTAGTATCACACATAGAAACCGTACCCATACCCCGCGCAATTCATTCATTCTGTCATACAAATATGGTCATTTGAAGACATTGCTGATGCTGTTGTAGCTGTTGTTGTTTGGATTTAAAGCCATTCCTTCTGATGTTTTTAATTAAAAACTGAAAGAATACATGAAAACTCATGATACTTGCAACACACTGCAACCACAATCTAAGATTTATAGACACAAATTTAATTCAATTCTTTTTTTTTGTTGTTGTTTCATTTCTTGTGAACCATAAATCGCAATAACAACCGCAATTCAAAATGGAAGACCCTCAAACAGGACTTTTTAAATACGCTACAAAGCAATTGCCATGCAATTTCAATACAATTATTGTCTCGTACGATGTGTGTGAAGATAAATTCGAATTTGAAAACCCAAGACGCAATCCATAAATTTTAGCAGCGCCACATTTGGCATTAACAGAGCAAAATGTTCTCTTAACAGAGCACTGTTAGTTGTTTAATAGTATCCATTTGAATGAGCTCACTTGTTTAGGAGCTAATTTTAGGACAAATACTAGGTCTATGAGTACCATATCATACTCAAAGGAAGGTTCCAAGGCCTCTTAATATAACCAGCAACATAGTCACATGTAAAGTGATATGGTATTGATAAAATTGGCTTTGAAAATATCAATTTTTTATGCTGGAAAAATCTCTAAAAGATCAGTGGCCATTGTGGAACATACAGACTATATGCAAATGGTAGTCCAGAGTGTTCCCTTTCGAAGCGTGGTAGTGGGATAGCTGGAATAATTTTGAGAATTGAGAAAATTTCCAACCAACCATCCTTTACATTTCAACACTTTTGTTCACAAATAATAATGATCATAATGAGAATTATATTTTATGTCAATAGTCTGCAATAATTGCAAAACAGAAGAATAATCCATTATTGCCACTGTTAAACAGTTAACAGTGCTCTGTTAAAAGCAAACCTTACCCTGTTAGAGGCAAGAAGTGGCGCTGCTAACAGTGTGGGTTTGCGTCTTTGGGTTTTAAATTTTAATTTATATTCACACACATGTCCCGTTTTATAGATTGCACTAGAGTAGGGTGTATAAAATGCCGCTTAGAGCCTAATTGCTTCCTAGCATTGGTTGTAGTAGTAGTAGATCAATGGCTTTGTTGTGATGTGATCTCTCTCTCTGTCTCTGTTGCAAAATTGTTTGTTATTCGATGTCATTTATTTTTTTTTTTTCTAAATGTTGCTGTATTGCTGTTGTAACTGTAATCAGTGAACGTATATAAATATGCAGACCCTTTGTGTTAGTATTTCTGGAATTCAAAACAAACAATAACATACATACACACACACGGATACACAATCTGTCTTATTGTTTAATAAATATTTATGATTGCATTGCACAGTCGATCACAGTGATCTTGGGGTGACCATGAGTCGAAAGCATGTTTACTACATCACTGTTGTTGACAATATATAGCCGTTTTCACATCATTTTCTTGTGATCATTAATTTGTTATGAATTCTGTTTTCTTCTTTCGTTGCTTATTACTTAACTCAAGTAAACATTCCTTAATTCTGTTCTTTTTTTTTTGTTTTTTCTTTGCTGATTAGTTATTACAAATCAAATCAAATCAAAAAATATAAAAAAATAAAGATCGTCTTTAGAACAGATCATCTTCGCGTTCGCTGTCGTCGTCGAAAAGTGTGCACAAGTTCGTTGATCGTTCGCTGATCGTTCTGATTTATTGAAATATTTTTTTTTTTTCTTCATATCAGCCATCAATGTGCTGCTACTACTGCTGCTGTCATCTATTTTTCTGTGTACTCGTAGCATTTTTAAATGAAAAACAATATGTTGATGATAACATTTGACTTTTGATTCAGTTTCAAGAAATTTAATCTTTCTTCGAATTTTCATTTCTTCCATTGCTTGCAACAGAGTTTGGCTTTTCAATTTATCAGGAGGATGCTGCTGGGTAGGAAAGGTTACAAATGTAAACAATTTTATTTCGTCATTACATACATAAGCATGTTTTCAGAACTTGTCTGTAAGCGTAGAGCATCCATCTTCTAATACATACATATGCACTCAAAATATATTTGTTATCTCAAAAACATGTCATTAAATTTAATGTATAATGAAGAATTCAAATAAAATGGGAATCATATGTCGTTAGGGCAACCAAAACCTAGTTCTATTCCTAGTTGCCGATTGCCATCTGTAATGCCCTTTTGGGCATCTGGGAAGCTTTGAAGTTTTGGAAATAAGAGAGGATTCAAGATTCCCTGGTATATGGATGCCATCGAAAGGATAAATAGTGGATTGAGAATAAAGTCACCGCCGTTTAGTAGGCGGTGTGTTGGCTTATTAGACGAGAGCTTGTCATTCAAATCCTTGGCTCAAACATCTTTTGTGAAACGAAATATGAAAACATATTTCTTTCCGTAACTTTCTCTCAGCAGCAATAACTCTGAGAGCAAAAATAAATTGCCATGAAACGTTTCTCAAAAATCTGTCATTTGGAGTCGACATTGAAGAAGAGTAGGTCCTTCCAATCATATATAAAAATTAATACACACAACATAAGTGGTGTAAGAAGTTAGGTCGTATTCTAGACTGAAGGGTTGTAACGGCCAATTATGTATGGTGGTGTGAGAAGCTAGGTTGTAAAACTGACTAAAGTGTTGTAATGACTCACTAAGTAAGCAAGTTAGTTAGCTGAGATGCAGAGGTTTCTGTATGCCGATCACGTAATTCAACTTCTCACTTTAGTTGTAGCAAAACAGGAATCTAAGCAATATTTCTGGGCGTTACATGGTATGAACCGTAAGTACTGGACAGCTTAAAAACCTCTCAAGAGGATAAATGACTGACAGGTTGGCGTACAAGTTCATCTCTCTGAAGCATACATACGTAATTGGTCATTACAGCACTTCAGTGCTGACATCTGCGGTGAAAAGTTTGGACTTCCCATGTCTTAACTGTGGGCCAAGTTAAGGTTACTTGGAGAATAAATCTTCAAAAACGTTTTAAAACAAGAAACTCTGAAACATACCATCCCGCCATAAATCTGATCAATATTATGCAACTTATTGAGACGATTTTATGAGATTTTGTCGCCGGTACTGTGTTGGCTTATTAGACGTGAACCCTCGGTTCAAACCCTAGGTCAGGGATCTTCAACTAAACGAAATAGGCAAAAATATTGCTTCGGCGACATCCTCTCAGCAGATTTCTGGCAAAAACTCTAACAGTAAAATAAAAATTGCCTTGAAAGTTTCTCAAAAGTCTGCCGTTCGGAGTCGACTTTCAACTGTAGGTCCCGCCACTCATGTATAAAAATTAACACACACACACAGCATAAGTGGTGTGAGAAACTAGGTCGTAATCCTGAATAAAGGGTTATAATGGCCAATTATGTATGTATGCATGTATATTATGAAATTTTTTTAAAAAAATGAACGCATTTGTCTGAAAAATAATTCTATTTCACCAGAAAAATGCCATGAGGCACAGCCGTGTTCAGTCTCTTCCACGACAAAAATTCATGAATTTGCCTGCAAAATGATATCTCATCCTCCGTATACTGGATTTAGCTACGAGTGACTATTTCATATTTGAAAAAGTGCCTAGACGAAGAGAGCTTTGATGTGAACATTGGAATCATCTGACAATCAATATATTTTGATGCCCTCGACAAAATTTATTTCTTTAGAAAGGTATACAAAAATTAAAGTAATGTAAGTTACAGTGTATGGAGTTCAAAGAAGACTACGAGTGTGTTGACAAATAAAATAAAAATTGTTGGTTGTAAAAACTGTTTATCATTCAAAAAGTTACAGACTTTTTGAACCGCCCCAGTATTATTGAAAAGAAATAAAAGAATTTACAATAAATTACTGTCTTAGATTGTCTTTTTTGTTGTTATTCATAATTCTGCTGGCTTAAACAGGAAAATTCTAGGCCACAGACATTTAACGAAAAACGTTTTGGAATACGAAAAAATTTTGCTTAAGAAAGGTATGCAGTTTTTGTAAATCTTTTGCTTTTGTTTATTTAATTTTTAAAAAAGTTATTACAACAAAAAAAAGTTAAAAAAAGAAGAAAAAAACTCTGTATGGCTGTAAGCGTTTAGAGGGCTTTTTTTGCGTAAGTTTAATAAGAACGAAAGAATACAAAAAAAAATTTAAAAACTGATCACAAGAGTATTGGCATTAATAACTACGATTCTGGCACCGCAAATTACTTCCGTTTTAAACTTGTTATTTTGTTTTTCTTCTCTGTTCATACTTCATAAGCGAATGAACATATTTTGTTGGCAACGCGTAATGCTTCTTTTACACATCTTCGTTGTAAAAGGTTTTGGTTGGTATTTCGTTTTGTGGTGGCTTTTCAAAATAGACAAGAATGCTGGACACAAGGCCTTGATGTTAAGCTTATACAAGGCATGATGATAATCATAGAGACCGCAACAACCAAAAAAAAAGATCATCACAAGTGAATTATGCAACTAAGACAACAACAACAATAACAACAACAACATCATTATCAATACATGTAACTATCTAAGCTACAATACATACTCGTATACACATAGATTTACACATGTATTTACACTTGTAATTACAAAATTCCCGCATACCAAAACATTATTTAGTGGATTTGATTGCATGCCTGTGTACACGAGTATATGTGCGCGAGTATCATTAAATCATTATCTGTTGGTTGGCTGATAAGTCTAGGAGCCGAGGAGGAATTCCAGTTTTCAATTTAGCGACTGCATGAAATAAGATGTGGCCGTTGCTGGCACTTTAACCGGATGCCATATACTATATATGGACAGATTTTTTTCTTCATGTTTTTTTCTTTTAAGAATATTAGCCTTTGGCTATGAAAACCAATCATACGTTCAGCAATAGCAACAACAACAGGTATGCGACGGACATTAGTATTTGACAACTTCCGGATAAAATATGTGATTACAAGCATAAATTTTTCCTTTTTTTTCTAACAATTCTAACAATAATTACTTGCCATGAAAAGTGCCTTTATTTTCCTCAAATTAAAAAAAATAAAAACTCTTCATTGTTATGGTTTACATCAGCCATTAGATTTTAAATTGTTTCGAATGAAAAATAAAGAGAAACGTTTGTCTCTAGTCAGCAAGGATTTATTTAGAGTACTATGATCAGACCGCATATTGTACTGCCCTCAATCTAAGTACTACTTCCTAAGTACCTACATGTTTTCTTCTGAGATGCCTTAAGACCTTTCAGCTCCCAAGTATGTCTTCTGCTGTCTTCTCCTCACCAAAAAATCTACATATTGGTTTTGAAAAAATCACTTTTCTGAGTAAAAGTTCTTTAAATCTACAGTGTCCGTTCAAAATCCCGATTCTGATACTCCTAGATAGTGTGATGCATGACCCAAATCCCTTCTTATTGTTATTACCTATTAGCCAGGCTTACAAGCTAGCTACTTACACCACCCTTGCCAATGCCGATTCCGAATGACAGATTTATACGCAAACATTTTATTTTATTCTCAAAGATTTCGCCAAAGAAGTACTTCTTCAGATTTCGTTTGAACCAAGGGCTCGCGTAAACACACTACAGATTAGACATTAAACTCCAGGTCCCATATATCGAATATTTGAATACTGCCAAATATTTCTAATATGTTTGTCTTCAGCGATTACTTTTGTGTTTGACTGTAAAGTAAATGCAGCAGCCCTTATTCAAAACTGAAACTAAAGAATCAATTTTAACTTTAGTTAACTGACAGATATCTGCTGATAGGATGAGTTTTTTTTTTTTGTTCTGTTAACTCGCTCTCATCTCCTTCTTTGTGTGTCCATTGATTCCCTTCTAGAGGATAGAGCCTCAATAAAACTTTGCTATTCTAAACCCCGCTGTAACAGTATTCAAGTTTTTATTTGTCGTTCGGTCTTCCCGGTGCTCTGATATCGGCTTGTGTACAGGAGTGTCTGTATACAGATTTCTGTTGACTTTTTCCTCTGGCTGTATTCAGCTGTCAGACTAAATGATGCCCATTACATACATACATACATATACACAATTGGTCATTACCACTCCTTAGTTAGAATTACGACCTAGCTTCTCTTACTCCCCACTTATCTTGTGTGCGTTAATTTTTATACATGAGTGACGGCATCTACAGTCGACTCCGAACGTTTGATTTTTGAGAAACTTTATTTACTTTCAGAGTTTTTTCAAAGAAATCTGCTGAGAGGAAGTCGCCGAAGAAATATTTGTTTCATATTTCGTTTTGATGCCGGACCCGGGGTTTGAACCATGGCCTCACGTCTAATAAGCCAACATACTACCTACTAGACCACGGCGACTTCAAAAACTGATGCCCACTTTTTCAAATTCCAACAAGAGGCAAGTGACAAATGACGTCACTACTGAGCCTTGCAGTAGTAAGGGGAACAAATAAAAATGACAGACACCTAGAGGCAGTAGCCTGGCAGTAGTAAGGGGAACAACTATAAACGACAGACGCATGGCAGCAGTAGCAGTTATGCTGTCTTAGTTAAGATATGGAAACTCTAAAAAGCTTCTAAATAATTGATCCGCCCTCGTATATAATAAATAACACCTGAAAACAATTATTTTCGTATGAAGCTTTAAGAAAATTAAAATGAAAGAAAAAAATCTGTGTTACTTGAGAACTCTAATGCAATTAGTATCAGTTTTTAATGGATATGTAATCGGAATGAATGTATTTATGTCTGCTCGCGGCGATTGTTGTAATTTCAGATTTTTTGTTGGTGTTTTTGACAAACAAACAAAAAAACAATAACAACAATAAAAAATTGCTTAACAAATCATTTGGCAATTAAGTAAGCGCGTGATCAATGCATTTTCATTAAAAATTTACGAACAATAACTGACTCTTTGTCTGTCTGTCTATTTAAATTTGAAGTAAATATTCACATGTGCATTTAAACTGTTTACAACCAATAAAGGTCAGAATAATTTAAAATTGTTGATTAAAACAGAATTTTGTAAAGAATACATTTTAAAAATATGCATGTACATATGTATGCGTGTAGGGTACATAAGTACATATATTTATTTCATTAAATCTGTTCCAAATGTTTAACAGGAGACTGAGACCTGCATACAGCAGTTACCAGTTTCACTGGGTGATCATATTTCTGTTTTTCTTAGTTTTCAGTTTAAAAAAACAGTTTTTTGCAGGTTCTTTTTTCAGCTTTTTTGTTGTTGTTATTATAAACAGCTGTCGATTGTTTAATTAGGTTATTTGAGATCTTTACAAACAAAAATGGTTGAAGGAGATATGGTCATGGAAAGATGTGTTGTCAATACATTTTTGGTTATTGCAACACAACACAATACAATACACTCTCAACTCGATGCGACTCAACTCAACTTCAACTCGTCTCGTCTGTATTTGGTTAAAAAGCAAAGAAGAAGAGGTCTTAACACACATGGACAAGATCACCCGCAACTTTGCATTATTGCAACTGAATATCTTCTTCGCATACATACAATACATACACATACATATGCATGCATGTATATACATACATATGTATTGTAAGTACATGTTTCAAAAAGATGGCTTTGTTTTGGCCTGGCCTGGCTTGGCTTGGCCTGTTGCACCGTTATGGTCAGTGGTTTCATTTTGAAAAGCATAAACGGCAAAACAACAACAAGCAACAGCTGTACTGTACTCTGTTGTATACAAGCTGGTACGTACACTCTGCTGTTAAAATATCATATACATGTTGGGTTTAGCTTTTGATGCTATAAAGCTCCTTAAATGTACGTATTTTGTTACTCTGTTGAGACAATCAACACAAATTCACATTAAAGACCAGACAACACCAAAAACAACGCAAAACAAAACAACACAGAACATTCAACAACATTCAGCGATGATGGTAATGTTTTTGCACTCGTTTTTGTTTTAAAAATGAAACCAAAGAACTAAAGTGTACATTTATATGTATATCTAGTATATATGCATGTACATACATACATACATATGTATGTACGATGCATGAGAATGACAACATCAATAGAAGTTTTCGCGTAACATTTTAAGTGACATGTCCTCACTTCATTTTGTTGCAAGAACTTCTATTAAAACACACTATAATGTACAATGGGTCAATTCGACCTCCGGGTACTGTACTTGTCTTAATTGACAAGTACACGTCCTCTAACCTAACACACTATAAACGTGGTAAATTACGAGGGTCGCAATGGAACGATTATTCTCTCGAATACATTAAAGGAAGCTGCACCGCTGCCTAACAGCTTTCATGACTGAAAAACACGTAGATCTCTCTGGGCCCTGGACTGATAACGACTCCTTGACAAAATTGCAAGTGTTGGTTTCCTGTAACCTACGATTCGATAAGCTGCACGTGGGTACGCCACTCTATACTTTGTTTATTTACTGAGACACCCATCTTGACAGACCCTCATTCTATAGCATTACAACAGCAGCAACCTCTCAATATTGGTGTGCCCAATAATGTCCATTTTGTTGGCGTATACAAGCATTGTGATGCATTCTCCATAACGAAGTTGAAGGGATCGTAAGCTTTCAAACCTTATCGCACATTATCGAAATTGAAGCCAGGAAAATTTTTAGAATTATGTATGTGGACTTTACAACATCAATTTAAAGCTTGTGGTATATGCGAATGAGATATGTTTAACGTCTTCTGGATATGGAGACATAAAAGGAAAGATCGAAAAAACTAGGGCACTGAAGAGAAATTCACTCGACTCTAAAAGCAATCTTAAAGCCAGCGATGGCGCAATTGAAATCAAACAACAGCAAGCAGCTGCCAACACAGTGTCGAATACTGCTATGCGACGGTATAGAAAAGACAAGTTAGGTTTTGGCAGGCAATATAAAATCAAGGTATTCAAGAAAATGGTGGAAGAAAATCTTTAAAAAAAGATCGGAAACTGCAAACAAGAGACTATGAATAGGAATTGAAAAATGGTTGCAGAAGTATTCGTCCATAAAGGACTATAATTGCCCAAAATAAAAACAATTATAGTTCTGAAGTCGCCGTAGTCTAGTAGGTAGTGTGTTGGCTTATTTGAGGTAAGGCGAACGAAAATATGAAAAAATATTTCTTCTGCGACTTCCTGCCAGCAGATTTATGGCAAAAACTGTGCAAGTAAATTAAATTGTCATGAAGTTACTCAAAAATCTGTCGTTCGGAGTCGGATTTAAACTGTTGGTCCCGCTACTCATGCATAAATTTAATGCATGGTGAGAGAAGCTAGGTTGTAATCCTGACTAAAGGGTTGATCAATTACGTATGCCTTCTTATATTGAATTTCGTAGTGATCATACAATCGCGGAATCATTTCGATGGGAAGAGCTTTCAGTTATGCATCAGACTAGTAGACGATTACTAGTTAGAAAAACGACCTTTTGCCTAGTAGACTTAAAGAGATCTGAATTTCGAATAAGGATCGCCTCAGGCCCACTATGTAGATTCTATGCTAAGGGGAATGGATCATCAAAGCACATGCTTGTTATCTGTACGAAATTTATGAGTTGTGAAAAAAAAAACACATGAATGCGTGTCAAGTACTAGGTAGAGAAATATTCATACTGCCACCGACTGATATCTTGAAGTTTGTCAGAGCTATAGGATTGGGAGAGAGATTATGGGAATACATGGCGTATCCAGTACTAGGTAGAGAGATATTCATACTGCCACCGACTGATATCTTGAAATTTGTCAGGGCTATAGGATTGGGAGAGAGATTATGGGAATACATGTATGTATGGCCGCATTCTTTCAGATGCATGCGGTTTATACCAAAAAGTCTACCTTTAAAAGAGCGAATGTATTGTCAACTTATAGTGTCACGAACTTGTTAATCCATCCTCGTATACCCAGTATAAATTTGCAGTATTTTTGCTTATTAAAGCGAATAGAATTGCCATAAGTTTTATTTCATATTGTCAATGTTTTAGTTTCGTAATAAAAATAAAATCGTATGGATTCTTTTGATTTCCATGGAATGAGAGATGCAAAGATTCGTATTTAAGAAGCGATTAGAAAAATTGAATTGACATCAAACGAAAGGTATTGACGAGCTCAAAGAAGATTATTTGGATTGAAAATAATTTATTTTTTTACAAAAAAAACCCCGTGCTTCATTTAAAAAAAAAGTCACGAAATTATTGGCTCGCCCTCGTATCTTTCAATACAACTTTGACAATTTATTAATGTCCCTTAGGCCGTCATGCTGATCGGTGATCACATATCACTATGGTTACATTACGTTAGCATTTTACCATTTTATGTATGATCACAGGCAAATGTGTACTCTTGTAATAGTTTTTCTACGTACAACAAATACATACATGTATATATTTGCAGTCAACCAACCATGTGAAACCATTTGAAAAGTTGATTTTTTTTCTGTTGTTTCTTTTTTGTGTGTCTTTTAACTCATTAACAACGACTGCACAGATGTGATGGGGTTGACATTGGGGGTGAGGGTGTTCTAATCGACTGTACGATATAACAACAAGATCAACAACGCACGTGTTCACTATCTGTTCAAATTATATCTGCCAGTAACGACATGTAAGTACATACATACAACGTGTATGTACGTATGTATGTACATCATGCAACTCGTAAATATCGTCGTCGTCAATCTACCCAAAAAAGGGTTTCGGTTTTTAATCGAACAAAGAATAAAATTGTTAAACAACAACAGCAACAACAACAAAATAAAAATTAAAAATAAAAATTTATAAGCATAACAGAAAATGAGGATACAAGCAACAATTCACATAGAAAATTATGTGTTATGTTGTGTTATATGTTCGCTTAAACGTACAACAAATAAACTGTTGTGTTGTGTTGTATTGTGCTGTTAAAAATAATGTTAATTGTATACACACTTCCTGTTACAAAAAGGAGAAAAATTGAAAAATAAAACGCTTTTTTATTACACAAACTGGGCCAATAATTTAATACGAGTTTCAACAAAAAAAAATATAAAAAAAATCGAAAAAAATTTTTTAAATTTCCTTTAAGCTCCGTAAACAAACAAAATTATTCATCGTGTAGTATCGATCACAAAAAGAAATCGAAATTGTCATCATAAAATTGCTTAATTTCAGTTTTATTTCATTTCAAAGTAATCAAAGTTTTAAATTTCTTTCAACATATTTACGGAAGATAGAGCCACAGTCAGAGTCATATACCGACCCAACCCATCTTAAGAACGTAAAAAAAAATTAAGAAGACGAAGAAGAAGAAAACATAAAACATAAAATTTATAAATTGAAGCATGGAAGAGAATTAACGATTTTAGAAACTTAAAACAGAAAAAAAATCGTAACTTTTTTAATTTTTATTTTTTTGTTTAAAGAAGTAAATTTTCGTATTCTGTTTACAACATACAATATAAGGAGTGTCCGCTAAAAAATTGAGGCATACAATTAGTTGCCTTTACAAAATCTAAACTTAAAAACACAACACTGCACGTCTTCAGGAAAAGCTCTTTGGCCTAAACCAACCAAACTAACTGATATGACAGGCTATGTGCCATGTCCTAAACTGAGACAATTTCGGAATGTTCAAGAATGTCATAAATGGGATGCCCAGTATAACAGCCACAGGAAGAGACAATCTGACTCTTGCTCCTACTCTAAGTTATAACTTCTGTACACGTCGCATGACAATATCTTTCCCTATTAGACAGTATTCTATGAGAACAGAAACTACTGAATAAGTATCAAGTCGGAAGGAATTGAACGAGATTAAGATTCGTCGAGACCAACCCAGCTGACGAACAGGTTCTCTCTTCCACCCAGAAAGCGTTAGGAAAGAAGTAGAATTTTCCTTAATTAGCAGCCTAATCGTGGCAAAAGGTGGATTGCATATGGGATTTGCCAGTGTGGTAACTGTTGTATTTCGGGTAGGTACATATGCCGTGGAACGCCATTTCCCGGAGAAAAAGGTAAAAAGACAACCTGACTAACTGATATGGCGGCCAATATGTCTTGTCCTAGACTAAAGCAGTTTCGTCAGGAGTGTCATAAATGGGATGCCCATTATTACCGCATGAATTTACGAGAACGCTACGCAGTGACACAGTTATTAACAAACGGACGCTTCCCCTTACTTCAAGTTAGAACTTCTGCGCAAATCACAAGATAATTTGTCTCCCTATTAGGCACCATTCCATGAGAAAGGAGGTTACAGAATAAATGTCAAGTCGGAAGGAATTAAACGAGCTGTTTCGTCTTCCCTGGGTTAAGATTCGTCAAGCTCAACGCGGCTGGCGAACAGATTCTCTCTTCAACCTGAAAAGCGTTAGAAAGAGTTCTCTCTTCTACTCAGAAAGCATTAGGAAAGAAGCATTAATTTGCAGCCTAATCGTGGCTAAAGGTACATTTATGTGTGGATTATATATGGGATTTCCAGTGTCCTAACTGTTGTTTCGGGTAGATACCTATGACGAGAAAACCAAATTAGGAAGACCTTAGAATAGTCCGCCATTTCTCGGAGAAAAGGGGCGACATTCTTGAAAAAGCTCGGTCATTGACATGACGTTCGAATGATACTTCATGGCATTCTGGATGTTTGAGTATATTCCCAGAGAATATTTCTTTACTGAACCATGAGGTTCAGTTTTGTTAACAGTATAGTGATCTCGGTGTCTGTATGTGTTCCTTATATTCGTTTTCTTACCCAACTTGGAACTGTTGGTGTATATTTCCAGAAAATTTAGATGCCTTTTAAGACTGTCGATCTGCACAACATTATCAGTCCAATTAATGTGCTTTTCAGGAAATATGTGTTGAACGATTTAAGCCTCCATAAAATTTTTACAAGTAGAGAGAGCAACCTAAACTCTGGGGGCCCTCTCGAAAGGTCTACAAGAGTTTGAATAACTGAGGATAAGCCCCAGTTGTTTGACCGTAGAGGAGAAACTGAGTTAAATTCCCCCAGTCTTGTAGGATAGATACAATACTCTAAAGATCGTTATATTTCATTAAAACCAGTGATTAAAACCTTCGTCTGTTCATACCTACGAGGTTGCTATTGGTATTAGGTGGACAAATTGGTTTTTTAATTGTCAATCGTTCTCTAGTGCGTTAATTCTTTGATTCTATCTTTGAAATCAAAGTAAAACAACTCTTGCAGTCTAGAAGTTTTTCCAACTTTTTTTTTTCGTGCACACTCCTTATATTTTCAACCACAATCAGCATTGAAAAGAATCAGTACACGATCCATCATATAATACAAGCAAACAAGCATAGTATATGTATGTATATATGTACATATGTACGAACATGCATATATTTTAGTTGGTATACATTTGTATTTCAACAGCTTAAATACTACGTGATCGTATTGTTAAATATTTTCAGAAAAATAAAATTAAAATTTAATGTTCGATCGAATTTTCGCTTGGTAAAATAAAAAAGACGTTACTTACATAGTCTTTTAAGGTATTTTCTTGTGTCTTTTCATTTGTTTTATTTTTTTTTTTTGTTTGTTTCTTTAATACCTTATTTGTGGCATGAATATGGAAAATATTCATTTCAATTACCCCATGAGTAAATACATTTATAAAGAGTAGCATAAGAAATGAAAAAGTAAAGACAAAAAATCAGAAATCAGAAATCGAAAAAAAATTAAAAAAATAAAAACAATACTCGCATAATCATAAAACAAAAGTAATTTGTTTCAATAATTTAACAATAAAAATACATGGGAATACATACTAGCAGTTAAACACAAAACACAATCCATATATACAAACATATACAGACAGTGTTGGCAGAAATAATAGAAATGGTTTGCCTAATAACACTGGATAACTCGAACGCACTCTAAAATTCTTCTTTAATTCCGTTGATTAATTTTGCGTCAATTTTTGTTGTTTTTTTAATTGACAATTTATTAGCAGATAAATAAAGAACTTCTCATAGAATAAATAATAGGGACACTTTTATTAATTGTGTTTAAATTAAAAAAAATCAATAAGTTTACGAAAAAAGGGGTAAAAACTAGACTTTGTTTACGTAATCACGTAAAGTACTTACGTAGGCCAGTTTATGCAATCACCTTTTTAGGGAGAAAGCACTGAAGGAGTTGTTTGGTTCAAACCATTTCGACTACCTTGTGTACAGGACAAGGTTAGGTTAGAGGACGGGTACTTGTCAACTGTGACAAGTACAGTACCCGGAGGTCGAATTGACCCATTGTACAACATCCTAGTTTCTCACACCACTCGTGTTGTGTGCGTTAATTTTATACATGAGTAGCGGGACCTACAGTTTAAAGTCGACTCCGAACGACAGATTTTTGAGAAATTGTTCATGGCAATTTTTACTCTCAGAGTTTTTGCAAGAAATCTGCTGAGAGGAAGTCGCCGAAGAAATATTTTCATATTTTCGTTTTGATGTCTGACAATGTACAGGACAATGTCCCTCAATTTTATTTTCGACTATTTCTTTACGGGACCTATGGCGTCACAGCGGGCCGCTATGCGTGCTCAAGTGAGCTTTCAATATTGAAGATACCACTCGGACCTACCTGCCTTTTTCGTTACGGCATTAAGAATGAGTTTCTGTGACCATTTTAGATCGAATGCTGGACAACGAAACATTCAGTGAAAGACATTCGATTTTCAGAAATTTAAGTCTGTGTCTTCAAAAGTAACGTGAGAAGAAGTTTGCAACAACTGATCAAGTATAAATGATTTCAAGACATCAGATAGCCTCATTAATCAATCCAGTGATCTTTTTCCAAGCCGTACTTAAATAAAATACTAGAGGAAGAAGGCTTTTTAATTTGCACCTGAAGTATTAATCTCTTCAAGCCTGTCGAATAGACTAAAAAATAAATTCAGTATCACTTTTTGAAGCATCACAATAAGAAAAACACTTGAGGAAGCGGTATACATGGATATACATAGCTCAGATATATGTACATTAGAGTGTCCCGAAAATTTTTTTAGATTTCCCTAACGCAAGACCTCCTAAAATTTGCGTAATTGATCGTAGATAACCAAAATGATTTTAAAAATAAAATGAAACTATATCTTCAGGGTTCTACCAATCTTCAAAGTTTGATTATATTTCGCTATCCTTAATTTCGACACCTAAACTAAATATGCCACGACTATGTATAAAAAAAACACTTTACTGGCGGCTACGAATGTGCTAGACACAGTGGAGTTCGTTTATAACGTACACCATTTATAACGAATTTTTTTATAAAAAAAAATTCCGGAAAAAATGCCAAATTTTGGTAAAAGAAATTTTTTTTAAATTTTAAGTTTTGGTCATTTATTATAAGTTTTATTTTCTTGTACATTAATTGCAAGTATAAAATATATTAATAAAATAAATTTATATCATGTTTTTTTTTTATTTTTTATTTTAAGCATAGCGTTTAGGTATGTAAAAACGTTTTCGAAAGTAGAGCCCTCAAGATGGCAAGTAATTCGATTTTTATTACCTTTACCGTATTCTGTGTAAAATTACGCAAATTTTGATACCTCTGGCGAAAGTGTAGCTGAAAAAACTATTTTTGTCATACAAGGACGGGACAGCCTAATGTACATAGTTCTCCTTAGCTTACAAAGAACGCATGGAATTCAAAAAATTTAACAATTAAGCACAAGACATTCTTTCATTGATGACATAGGATGTTACTGGTTACATGGCATTGGTAAAATAATTTGCATTCACTGAAAGATTACCGCTGCTGAATACCTTACCTACGAGACAATATTCAGTGAATAAAATGCTATTGAAGTGGCAACTTATGTAAGACAATGATCCTAAAAATTCCGCTGTGATTGTAAAACCGTGGTATCAGGAAAATTAAGTATGTAGGCCAAGGTAGGCAATCGCTAAAGCCTATCGTATATTTGTAAGAACTCCTTAATAATAAAGCAACTGTTTTGTAGCTTAAAAAGAAGTATTAAATGTGGAAACTTGATATTTTATTCCAATCTTGTACGGAAAAGCACATCGTTTATGTATATATTATATCAATTTTTTGAAAATTTTTTAATTAAAATGTCTTTTCTGTTCAATTAAGGATGCATCGCTAATATTTTTCCCAACACTGTATTTAGCATGTTAAAGAAATCAACTTAACGCACTCACTTACTCAAATACGACACCAAATACTTGACTTATACTCACTACGAATAGTAAAATTATTCTTGACATCTACGCATTGAGAATGCATGAAGGAATTACTGGCTCTTGGAATGACTGACTAAATGACTACTGTATTGTAGTTTATCTGTCAGTTGCAGTTATATCGTAAATATTATTCAAAATGGAAAAAAAAAAAATAAAAACAAACAAAACAAACAAAAAGTAGAACAAGTTTCGAAAATCAATAGTATTCTATCACAATGATCAGTTTTACATGACAAATGTGACTGTAAAAGACATACAAAAACCAAAATCAAACAGAAGAAAACTATGGTTTTACTTTTGAAATAATCGATAATATTTTTAGAAAGCTTTGGAAAAGGGTTTCGCGAATTTTTTGACTTTAAACGTCATCGAATTGGTTTTAATTTCAAAATCCTGGTTTTTACTACTTTTAGACCCAACGCTGGAGGATATATTTTGAAGATCGCAACCTCTACGAAGTATATTGTAAATCATCCGGCAAAGCTTAAATGGAAATTTTTAAAGTTCATTGGCATTGGCGTTTTTTTACAGACTTCCCTGACAGCGTAAATACAGAAAAAAAAAACTGAAATTGAAGAAATGAAACAAAGGCAACACTGTATTCTGTCTGTGCTGATCCCCTTTTTTGAGTAGACAACACATGCGAGAACATCTTAAAGCCGGACGCGTGAACATTAAAGTTTGTAAGTCTTTCTTTCTGTCTTTTTTTAAGCATTTCGGAAAGGTATTAATGGACGAAGAACAACAAAAAAATCACAAACAAAAGGTGATAATGGACTTAAGGTCAAATAAAGCAACACAGAACAAGAAGTCTACAAAAAAAAAAGCAAAAATGGAAACAGTAGAACGAACGAAAAAAAGAAGAAAAAAACTTCTTTAAAACTATGTATGCAAGCAAGCAAGTAAATAACGATCGTGGCAGTGATCTTTAATTTAAGCGCAGTTTAAAGAAAAGCACAAACAAATATAAAAGCGGCAAACTATTCTTCAAACGAATTGAAAGAAAAACAAATTTTCGTTAAACGATGAACAATGAAACAAAACAATGACCCTTTCTAGACCCCAACAACAACAAAAAAAAAGGGGTCACTTATTTGTGTCATTTCTCAACTTTATTGATCACGTATTTAATAAATGTACGTCTAGCTAGCTAGCTAGCTGTCTATCTGTCTTACTATACATACAAATAAATGAATGAATGAATGCATGAATCATCTATTAAATGTACATACTGCTGTAATGTGTAATGTACATATGTAACCAAACATTGATTTCAAACGTCACAATTCTACAAATTCATAAATGGTTACGAGTATTTGTACAAATAATTTGTAGCAAAATTCAATTTTTCTGTTTTAATTTATAAGTTCACTTTAACTACCACCATCATCATCATCATCATCCACATCAGCATCATCATTCCTAAAATATTTATTGTTTAACAACAGCAATATACTGGTAAATACATATCTACGTATCTATTCTACTGCAAAATAAAACCATTTTGTATAGAAAAATTAAAAAAAAAATTGGAATTGAAATTAAAAATTAAATTTTAATATAAAATAAACAGTTATTTATTGCTATATACTGATATTCAATTATATATACACAGGCTATGTAAACTCTTTAAATATAATGTACAGAAGCAATCGTAAAAATAGCATTGACAAAGTAAGAATAGCAAACGCTATGCATACATAATTGGTCATTACAACTCTTCAGTCCTAGCTTCTCACACCTCTAATGTTGCGTATGTTAATTTTATACATAAATGGCGGTACCTACAGTTTAAACGGAGGTCCGAACGACAAACTTTTGAGAAACTTTTTCATAGCAATTTTTATTTTACTCTCAGAGTTTTTGCCAGAAATCTGCTAAGATAAAGTCGCCGAAGAAATGTGTGTGAAGATAAATTCGAATTTGAAAATCCAAGACATAATCCATAAATTTTAGCAGAGTCACATTTCGCATTAACAGAGCAAAATTTTCCCTTAACAGAACAAAATTTGCCCTCAACAGAGCACTGCTATTTAACAGTATCCATCTGTACAAGCCCACTTGTTTTGGAGCTAATTTTGGGAGATACTCTAGGTCTATGAGTACAATACTATATGCAAAGAAGGTTCCAAGGCTTCTTAATATAATTAGCAACATAGCCACATGTAAAGTGATATTGTATTGTATATTGTATTGGCTTTGAAAATATCAAAATTTTTGCTTGAAAATTCTCTAGAAGATCAGTGGCAATTTTGGAACATATAAGAAATAGTACACCATACAGACTAGTATGCAAATGGTAGTCCAGAGGGTTCTGCTTCAAACTGTGGTAGTGGGAAAACTGGAATAATTTTGAGAGTTGAGATTTTGAATTTTGAAAAAATCAATTACTAGCCAAAAATATATGAAAATTCTCTAGAAGATCAGTGGCCATTTTGGAACGTATAAGAAATAGTACACCATACAGACTAGTATGCAAATGGTAGTCCAGAGGGTCTTCTTTCGTATCGTGGTAGTGTGATAGCTGGAATAATTTTGAGAGTTGAGAAATAATAATAATAATATTGAGAATAATCTACTATTGCCACTGTTAAACAGTTAACAGTGCGCTGTTAATAGCAAAGTTTACCCTGTTAGAGGCAAGAAGTGGTGATGCTAAAAGTGTGGGTTTGCGTCTTTGGTTTTTAAATTCGACTTAATCTTCACACACATGCCGAAGAAATAGTTTTCCGTATTTCATTTTGTTGAAGACGTCTGACCTGGGCTTTGAACAGTGATCTCACGTCTAATAAGACAACACGTTACCAACTAGACTACGGCGACTACTTTGTACACAACATTCCTATGAAATATACTGGCGCTAATGCTATTTTCATGCACGCAACTGTTAATAAAAGAGTACATAAACCACTTTAAAACATATAGTATAAGTGTGTGGCACTTATACTATACTATACTATGTATGTATCTGTGTATATAAAAATTGTTTTTAAAAAAATATATATTTTGTTTAGTTATAAACAACAATAACAATAAGAACTAACAACAACAATAATAATAACAATAATAATAATAATAATAATTATAAATGATATAGTTTTTCATCATTCTTATACATATGCATGTATGTATGTATGTATGAATAAATGTATGTTCATAGATTGATAGATATTTATGACGAAACTGTTGTTCTTGTTGGTTTTGTTTTATTAAATTTGGCATATACTGTTGTTATTTTGTCGACAACTACAATGTAGAGCGCGTTAACAAACAATTGTGTTTGGAATTTAATTTTTTGTTTCTTTTTTTTTTGTATTCTTCTTATTCATAGAACACAGAACGTTTGGTTAATTAAAAACAATTAAGCGTCAGGGCAACTGGGTGTCATGCCAGATCGAATAAATATAAGATTATGTACAATGCTCACATACATACATATGTATGTACATATGTATGCAAGGGTATATACAATCATATATGTACATATGTATAGAGGCATGCACTTTAGTGCTATGCTATGTACATACATACATAACATACGTAATCGAATGTGTTTTTGAAAATTTGTGGCTCAATTGGTACAGCCCAACAAACATTTATTACGTTGAACAAGAACACATCAATCTTGCAAGCAATCAACGAAACACAGAAAAAGGTTTACGTTTGTATTTTAATGTGCTGAGTAAAGAGTTTAAAGATTTCATGTTCCGTGGAATAATTATGTGTGTGAAGATAAATTCGAATTTACAAAACCAAAGACACAAACCCACACTTTTAGCAGCACCACTTCTTGCCTCTAACATGGTAAACTTTGCTATTAACAGAGTACTGTTAACTATTTATGTAAAGAATGGTTGAAGTTTTCTCAACTCTCAAAATTATTCCAGCCATCCCACTATCACGGTTGGAAAGAGGATTCTCTGAACTATCATTTGCATATAGTCTGTATGGTGTACTATTTCTTATATGTTCCCAAATGGCCACTGATCTTCTACAGAATTTTCATATATTTTTGGCCAAAAATCGATTTTTCAAAACTATTCAAGCTATCCCACTACCACGGTTCGAAAGAGGATTCTCTGGACTACCATTTGCATATAGTCTGTATGTTATACTATTTCTTATATGTTCCAAAATGGCTACTGATCTTCTAAAGAATTTTCAAGCAAAAAATTGGTATTTTCAATCAAAAAATTTATATTTTGAAAGCCAATTTTCTCCATACCACATCACTTTATGTGTGACCTATGTTGCGGATTATATTAAGAGGCCTTGGAACCTTCAATTGCATATAGTATGGTACTTATAGACCTAGAGCATTTCCCAAAATTAGTTCCTAAACAAATGGGCTTGTTGCATATGGATACTATTAAATAGCTAACAGTGCCCTGTTAAGGGCAAATTTTGTTCTGTTAACGCCAAATGTGGAGCTGCTAATAAATTTATGGTTTGCGTTTTGGCTTTTCAAATTCGAATTTATCTTCACACACATGGAATAATTGTTATTGTAACACTTAAACTAAACAACAACAACAACAAAATAAAAAATAAAACGAGAAACAATTTTAAGAATTGAATTGAAATTAATTTATTTATTAAAACTCTTAAGTTTGCTGCTGCTGCTGTTGCTGTTGTATGGCTGAATGTATTGCAAGTATTACAGTATTGTGAACAGTTAAACGCTTATAAATGCTTGCTGCAACACCATTCATATGCAGGGGGGTTATAATATTTATATTGCAATACTGATACTGAAACACTAAAACAACATAAGCATAAGCACCACAATGTTGACAATTAATTGCGGTTAATTGGGATTAACATGCAACCAACAACCAATTGCGTATGTATATATATACAAGTATCTATGTACGTATGTATCTCTATATAGCTAAGTACAAATGAATGAGAATTTGGGCACAAGTGTCGGTTTGGTTGGCGTTAAAAAAATGAAAAAAACAAAATTCTTGCACTCAGGATTAGTTTTTTATTTATTTTGAAGTGCAATTCAAATTTTATGACAACATGTGCTCCAGTTAAAGGCTCTTCATCTCCGTACTTGAAATTTCTTCATCGCCAGCAAGTGAGTGATACACAATATGTATGCTGCTGTCAAACCATAATATTCTTATATATTGTATTGTAGCGTTAAGCGTATTCATGTTTGTTTCTTTACAAATTATTTTAGCTTCATTGGATTTTATTGGTATTTTTTTTTCTTCTTGTTATTGCCCTGTTTTGCTTCGTCTTTTCTGTCCGCGTTTTTTTGCCTCCTCACCATTTATGTTTGCTTATAAAAACATAAAAATTGTATCTCGCTTTACAAACAAAAAAAAAGCTTTTAACATTTATGTCTGTCTGTCTGTCTGTTTGTCTTTTAACTGCCTTTTATTTTTTTTTCTTTAAAGTTGATTCTACTGGTTTCTCTCTTTTTATTTTGCAAGAAACTCTTATAGCCGGTTTGATTTCCTGTTAATAATTTTACATAAAAAAACAGTAAAGAAAACAAACAAACAAGCAAAAACACAACTACACGGCTCAAGCAATCACTTTGAGAAGGGATTTCTTTTTCAAATATATGTACACACATATGTACATACATGTGTTAGAATTATTTAAAAAAAAGAACTTCTAATGAAGACATATTCAAGATTTGCCAAATGAACATAGCACTTTGCCTGACAGTCAGGTATGAAGGAATGAAAATCGTGAGTGGAGATGAATGAGTCCGTATTACTTATTTCAAATTAATTCAAAGATATAAACTGTCAATAATCAATATAATTATTTGCAGAATAGAGAGGAGTACAGAGAGAGAGAACGAGTTGTTATTCTTAACATCCCATCAAATGAGTTCAGGCTAATATTCAGTGAGACAATGAGATTGTATTCTAACTACACCTCAATTTCCTGTTTTTTCTTAATGATCTTTCCCGCTTTAACTACGAATTCTAACTAGTCCTTGGCAAATGACATCAATATTTGTTGCACAAATCCTTGACCCTTAAATCAAGCTGTGTTCAAGCTTAATATGAATGGCCTACACTAAATTGTCTGATCTGCAAACAGTCTCAGAATGCGGTCTTATAGCATTAAACGTAACGTTAATAATAAGTCATCTGGCAGTGGCATAATGGTATCGCTAAGCATTATTCAGTTGACCTCTGTTAAAATTTGGTCTAGTAGGTAGTGTGTTGGCTTATTAGACGAAAGGCCCGAGTTCGAATCCCAGGTCAGACATCAAAACGAAAATATGAAAATATTTCTTCGGCGATTTCTGGCAAAAACTCTGAGAGTAAAAAATTGCCATGAAAAGCTTCTCAAAAAATCTGTCGTTCGGAGTCGACTTTAAACTGTAGGTCCCGCCACTCATGTATAAAATTAACGCACACAACATGAGTGGTGTTGAGGAGCTAGGCCGTAATCCTGACTGAAGCATTGTAATGGCCAATTATGTATGTATGTATGTCTGTTAAAATTTGCACAAGCTACGTCATTTCGAATGTGTTTGGCTGCCATTTACTACAGACTACAGCGTCCTAAAGTTGGGAATGAAAAAATAAAGTAGAAATCTGAAAGACTTGCAAAATACTATGGAAACGGCAAATTCTTGACTATTTGAACTTCGCTGTGGCATAACACAAAAACTCGAAAGGTTCTGAAGGCCTTGAACATACCTATTGAGATCTCCGTAGTCTAGTAGGTAGACTTATTAGACGTAAGGCCTCTGTTCAAAAACCAAGTCAAGATACATATCTCCATCAAAACGAAATACGAAAAAAATATTTCTTCGTCGTCTTCCTCTCAGAAGATTTCTAGCAAAAACTCCGGGAGTAAATAAAATTGACATGAAAAGTTTCTCAAAAATCTGTTGATCGAAGTCGACTTTAAATTGTAGGTACCGCAATTAATATATAAAAATGAACACACACAGCATAAATAATGTGAGAAGCTAGGTCGTAATCCTGACTAAAGGGTCGTATGTACATATAACACAAAACTACGAAAGGTTCTGAAAGTATTTAACACCCCTTTTGAGTTCTCTTCAGCCGAAAATGTTAAAAAAAATTCAGGGATCAAAAATTAAAAGTGCTGGAGGTTGTGAAAGCCATAGGCATTTTAACATGTCACATACACATACACATACATAATTGGCCATTACAACCCTTCGTCAGGATTACGGCCTAGCTTCTCAACATGTCATAAAAGTTTTAATTTTGAATGACAACGTTGGCGTGAGCAAATCTTTTGCAAGACAATTGCCTTCTTCGCTCACAAACGGCAGCAAACGTCATCGTTTGGCAATTTCACAGGAATGTTTGGCTTTGCTAAGCCGCAAGGTGTACTATTTTTGACGATTTTGTAAACGTTCACAGTGGTGAATCCGCTCCAATACTCGAGAGACCAAACAGTAGTCGAAAGAATGGGTTTCTTAGTGTGAATTGCTGTCAAATAGAGACAAGATAAGTTTGTTAGGCAATAAAGTCATAGCGTAGAATTTTTGGAATGTACATTGACACCTCTTCAAAATCTATGTTAGAATAGGACCTTATAGTATCCAAGTAAGCTGTGCCAGTTGAACCTAAACTTTCCTTAAATTTTAATTGAGGTTTTGTTAAAAAAGCCATACTTTGCCATGGGAATAATTCGTTTACACCATTACAATGCTAGGATACAAACATAACATAACATAATTGGTCATTACAGCCCTTTAGTCAGGATTACGACTTAGTTTCTCACATCACTTATATTGTGTGCGAAATAATAAGCCACACAACCTAATATAGACCACGGCGACTTCGCTGGGATACCCACAAACGAATTAGATTCATATCTAAAAACTACTCCCTCTCTTTTCGCCCTCGCACAAACAATTTCCTTAGTTACTATACAATGCAATGCATGCATAGGGGACGTAGTATGAAAAACGCAGGAAAAAATTCACCACAATTTTACATTTTAAGCCAATAATTGTGTCATTAAGAGATTCAACTTTTGAAGAAGTTTATCATTAATCAATGGCCCATTTCAAAATGGCCATTAAATTAGAGATCCATACCCCTTCAATAGATTAAAAATTAAACTTAAAAAAGATGATATTTGGGCAATTCACACAACTTTGTATCGTGTATGTTGTATTGAATACATTTGTTCGTTTGTGAACGCTCAATGCTATGCTGTATTGTGTATTTCGTGGCATTCAAACAATTTGATAGCCCGAAACCAACACAACATATGAAAACATATACACTTTTTTTTCATTCACACAATTTGATAGCACGAAACCAATACAACTTTTAAAAACATATGGAAAAAATGTGTATAAGTGTATCGGATTTTTATATGAAAATTATCAACAACAATCATACACTGTTGTATGTTCTTCCAACAATACAATGAATACAACGATACAACGGCTTGTGTGAATTGACCAATTTTTAATCAAAAATGCCAGTAAACTTATTACTTGCACTGGCAACAATACAACATTACTTTGAACAATTTTTTTTATTAAACTTTAGATAGGAAATGGAGAGCCAACTATCCAAAGACAAAACAGGCAAACAAATACGAGTTAAATAAAAATACATACAGTTTCCCATCGCAGTAAAGTGTATCTGTGAGGAAAAACAAACAATTTTTTTTTTATCTTTTTATGGCAGGCATAGAAGCAATTTCCTGAGAAAAATAGCGAAAGTTTCATTTCATTTCATTTAGTCATTCATTCACTAGTTTTTTTTTTCATTAATTTATTTACTTTTTTTTTATGATTCGAATGATTTTTTTTATTATTATTGTTTCTCTTGTGATTACATTTTTTTAACAACAAAATTATCACAATATTTTTCTAATAATAAAGTTTTAAAATACAATGGCACCCTTAGCAGAAATACCATCTGGAGGATTATAAATATTTTCGAAAGTAAATTTAACCCATTCGCTGCCAAGGACGAGTATACTCGTCTTTGACAGGGTACCCCGCACTGCCGAGACGAGTATACTCGTCCTATTTTAAATATATTATAACATGCAGGCACAAACATAATATAAATATGTAAAAAAAACTTGAAAAATACTACAAATAAAATTTTCTTTATTTTATCCATCTGCGTGATTTATTATTTGTTATTCTACTTAAACTTACGCAAATACGAAAAAGGGATATCGAGCCCTTCTGCCTTCCTATTGCCAACGACGAGTATACTCGTCTTTGGTTTTCTGCTTGTAAATGATTATGTATGATAATATATGTATGTGCTCTTACCAAGAAATAACAGGGTTTTGGTAAACAATAACACTCAAAATATAAATGGCAATGGGAATGACTTCATATAATTTAGGCTTGGCAGCGAATGGGTTAAATAAAAACACATGTGAAGATATGATTTCAATGAAATATTAATGTCCTAATCGTGCTTGGGACCCTGCCATTATATCTGAAACTCTATAACCATCTCTGGATTCCGTCGATCCTTTCATCGACCACTTTTAGACCCAAATTTCAGACGATATCTTGGCTGTAAGTTAGCGATTGTTGATGTTCAAATCCTGCCAACGATACTAGATTATCTCCGGGGACAAAGTCCTTGACTTAGCTCCATGGAAACTGTCTAACGCCCTTAAATCACATGAACTTTGTTGGCCAAAAAGTGAAATTACATCTTCTAAAAGCCTCCAATACAACATTTCAGGCCAATCCTTACAAACCTTTAGTACAGTTCAACAGTTCAAAGTCGACTCCGAACGACAGAGATTTTGAGACACTTTTCATGGTAATTTTATTTTACTTTCAGAGCTTTTGCCAGAAATCTGCTGAGAGGCACGAGCCGAAGAAATATTTCGTTCTGTTGGAGATCTCTGACTTGGGGTTTGAATCGTGGCTAAACACTACCTACTAGACTCGGCATTCATACGGCCGTAATACTGTGAATTAATAGTAACGATACTGCCAAGGTAATTATCGACAAAATAGTGCCCTGGCCCCTCCTGGACTTAATAAGCCCTAGACAGTCACAATCAAGTGATACTGGAGCTTCAGCGCCAAAGAAAATCCGAAGCCTGCATCCTCAGCATCCAATCAGCTTACGTACGTCGTTGTGAATGCTACGGGACTGAAAATTTATGTGGATTCAAGGGTAAATACGCCATAATGAGTCGTAATATAGGCCCCCTTTGCATAGAACGCTGTAAAATCGACAAATTCCGCCACACATTCATCAGCAGAAGTCAGATCATGCACAGGCCTGACCACATCTCTCACGCTTTCAATCACTTTCTTACTTAATTGAACATTACAACGTTTTAGTCAGGATTACAACCTATTTTCTCTCACCACCTATATTATGTGTAGTAGTGTGGCCATACCTTGAGTGCCAGACTCAGTTAACAGAAAAAACACACACGAGTGTAGCGTACAAAACAATAAAAAACCATGCCAATGCATTTACTTCATAACATGATTGCCTCATCATTTCAACAAAAAGATCAATACAAGCAATCAATCCATGGAATTTTATTGTTTTTTAATTGAAATTTGTTTCCAACGAAATTTATTGAAGATTTTTTTTTGTTCATTGCTTTTTGCTTCTTTTTTTCTCATTTTCAATCGTTCCAAACGATCATCAGCAATTGATTGGCCAGCCACAAGTTGCCAGCCAGCAAAACTGAAAGAATATTGTAGAAAAGAGCAGCATAATGCATGAAGATTTCAAATTCAGTATGTTGCTATTGGTTGGGTCATTGCAGGTTGTTGGTGTGCTGTGCTGTGTTGTATTGTATTGTATTGTGTTGTACATGCAGACCGACATACTCTATGTATGTGAATGAAGAAAAACACGAGGGAGCAAAGACAAACAACTACACGCGTACATAGTTTGTGACGCACAAATCAGCATTTATTGAAATAGTGCGCATGTCCAGGCATTTAATTTCAATAATTGGCGCATTTGATGGATGCCAGATGGTTATGATTTATAACAAATTCAGGTCTGTGTGTGTGTTGCAATGAAATTAATTTGGAAAAATATTTGAATATAAGTTCACATGCTCACAAATATTTTCATTGAAAAAGAAGGCAAAAAAATCGAAAATAAATCTTTAAATTTTCATCTGGCAACTCTCTTTATTTTTATAATCGCTTCGTTTATATAACGTAGCATTACAATCGTTTTTAAGATCGTGTGGTCAAGTGAACCACATAATGTGCGATATAACGGTAGTCATCAACACACGATTGGCTACTGCACATCACCGTTTTAATTTATTGCAATACACAACGAAATTCTGTCCATGTATGAGTACGAGTATCTAAAGAACTTATTCGTATTCGTAAAGTTTAATTGTGTGTGTAATAATGTTTGCGTATTTAAATGTTCTCTTTAGCACGCGAATGAAAGTGTGTAACAACGATACATACATACATATGTTTGTATGCGCATTATAAAACGAAGATGTTTGTTGACATTAACATTTTTGCTTATCATCAAGATCATGATGATCGTTTCATAAAGTTATCGAACGCAAGATCATGATGATCGTTTCATAAAGTTATCGAACGCAAGATCATGATGATCGTTTCATAAAGTTATCGAACGCAAGATCATGATGATCGTTTCATAAAGTTATCGAACGCAAGATCATGATGATCGTTTCATAAAGTTATTGAAATACGTACGACTATGTAAAGATATACAGTGTGGTTAGAAATAATAAGGATACTGGAAAATTTTAAGGGGTTTCTTAGATTTTTTTTTTCGATTTCATTAAAGCCATCCTGCCATCTTTTTCTTGGACTGGTTTTTTCGCAGAATTCTGTGGTTGTTGCTCAAAATTTTTCCTGGCTGCATTGCCATCGTTCATACGTAAAATATATCCAAAACAGGCTAATCGTGGAACTTTTACACGAGGTTTTTATATTCCGATTTGCATTGAGGAACTTTAGCTTCTGATTATATCAGAATCTGTTCAACGCATCTTCAATTTCAATTGTAACAAAATATGTTGCGTAGAATTTTCCTTTCCAAGGAGAGAAGCTGGTTTAAGGTTGAAGTCTTTGCTGTCGAAATTTCGCATCCATTACCGCTCCATAAAGGTTGCGGTTTAGACTAAAGGATGTCGGATCAAAATTCAAACGAAAGTGTGTGCGATTTCCTGTGAACTTCGTTTGAAACGCTGATATTTAGAAAACAGATGGACTCATTTCTTTCATACATTTCTTCATATCATCGTCATAGTCTAGCAGGTAGTGTTTTGGCTTATTAGACGTGAGGTCGCGGTTCAAACCCCATCTCAAATATCTCCAACAAGGCGAAATATGAAAAAATATTTCTAAGTTGACTTCTTCCTCTCAGCAGATTTCTGCGGAGAACTCTGAGAGAAAATAAAATTGTCAAAAGTTTATTAAAAATTAAACTGTAGGTCCCACCACTCAAGTATAAAAATTAACACACACAACATAAGTGGTGTGAGAAGCTAGGCCGTAATCCCAGATAGGTAGTATGTTGACTTATTAGACATGAGGCTCAAACCCCAGGTCAGAAATCTCCAACAAAAAGGAAAAATAATTTCTTCGGCGACTTCCTCTGAACAGATTTCTGCGAAGAACTCTGAGAGGAAATAAAATTCTGTTAAATCTGTCTTTCGGAGTCGACTCTAAAACAGGAGGTCCAGCCACTCATAAATATAGTATAAAATTAACACACAAGACATAAAGGGTGATTTTTTAGCTATTATCTTTTTGGCAACACTGGTTTAAACAGTTCACGCACGTTTCGTGTTTTGTTTCACTCTCAAACATCTTCAGTTTGGTCTATAATTTAACCATGAATCGTTTTACAAACGAACAACGCTTGCAAATCATTGAGTTTTATTATCAAAATGCGTGCTCTGTTAAGAAAGTTCATCGCGCGCTTCTTCCATTTTATGGTCAGTTTAATCGACCCACTCAAGCGGCTATTCGGGATACGTTAGTAAGCAGAATTGTCAATTTTGGAGCGAAGATCAGCCAGAAGCATTGCAAAAGCTACCAATGCATCCGGAAAAAGTCACAGTTTGGTGCGGTTTATGGGCTGGTGGCATCATTGGACCATATTTCTTCAAAGATGCTGCGAATCGCAACGTAACTGTGAATGGTGAGCGCTACCGTGAGATGATATCCAACTTTTTTTGCCCAAAATGCAAGAGCTTGACTTGCATTACATGTGGTTTCAACAAGACGGTGCCACATGCCACACAGCACACGTAACAATGGACTTATTGAGAGGCGAGTTCGATGAACATTTTATTTCATGTTCGAGATCGGTCAATTGGCCGCCTAGATCATGCGATTTAACGCCTTTAGACTATTTTTTGTGGGGCTATGTTAAAGCTCATGTCTGTACAGACAAGCCCGCTTCAATTGACGCATTAGAAGACAACATTGAAGCATTTATTCGTGAGATACCGGCCGAATTGTTGGAAAGAGTATGCCAAAATTGGACTAATCGGATGGACCACATTTGAGGCGCAGTCGCCGTCAACATTTGCATGAAATAATCTTCAAACATTAAATTATATGGTCCGTACTATCGATTCAAATAAAGATGTCATGCATTTTTCTGAATTTTATGTGTTTTTTTTTTTTAATTTTCCTATAGCTCTTAAAAAATCACCCCTTACATATGTATGTGGTATGAGCAGCTAGGTCGTAATCCTAACTGAAGTGTCAAAGTAAAGTTCACACGAAAGAGTGTGAGATTTATTTCGTTTGAAGCCCAGACATTTAAATATTTTAACAGAGAACAGTCGGAATTCCTCAAGCAGCATGTGGGATATTTCGTTGCATTTCTTCTTATCATTAAACCCATATTTTTCCTTACTCTTCTGGTTTCCTAACATGGCATGTTATTGATAATAGACAAAACTGTCCCTATTATTCCTTCCAACAAGGGCTAGGCATCTTCACAATAACAACAACAACAGCAGAAAATACAAGAATGTATGCAGAATTTCAAATTGTTTGTATCGAATTTATATATAAATTTAACCAATCATGGTTTTGTTGTTGTTATCTTGATTTTTTTTATTAATTTCTTTACATAAACAATTAAAAAAAAATCTTGTATTCTTTTAAAACAAATGGCCACAAATGGCGTAAACAAAATCAATGAACAAACAAAGAATAAATGAATGAATATTAAAATGAATTAATGAAGAAACACTAACAAATTGAAAATGTTTTCTTTCCATTTTTCGAAAAGGAAAAAAAAAGATTTTATTTTGATATGTTCAATGCATAGATACATAGATATATACATACGGACTCTATGTAGAGGAGATATTTATTATTTATTTATATAAGCTCTGAAGCCACCAAATGTTTGCAACTGATGTGTTGTTCCATGGACGACAAGCATAAAATATTTTCTCTTGTGAGTTACTCTTACTCTGCAGGCACTTTGATTTTATGTGCCCCCAAATGAAATTATGTTGCAAGTAAGTGGTGCACTTACATACAAGTAACCGGAAATAATTCACTCGAGTGTTTTCCGATAATTAATGTATACGTACATACATACATACATAATACACCTATGTGTGTGTATATGTAATGGATTGTAAATAAATCTGGAAATAAAAAATTCCAGACTAACCTACGCAACATATTTACCGTAATCTGCATACATACGAGTACATAAGTATACATGTATGTATGTATGTCTCTAAGCTTATAGCGGAATGTCTTTATTATCATGAATTCATTTTTTTATCCTTACCATATGGTTGATATACTTTCTCTGTCTGTCTGTCTGTCCCCGTCCGTCTAAAGGACATGCTTGGTATACGTATGTAAAAGGTTGCTTATATTTGCTCTTCCTTTGAGTACAAGTCTCACGTTTTAACACTGGAAATTATGAAATTTGATATTTTCCACTTGAAACAAATACAAGTTTTAAGTGAGCAGCTGGTCTTTCATTCGAACCAGGACGACAAACACTTTATAAAGTCCTTTTGAAATTTTAAAAGATTTTTTTTTCCTCTCTCCACAAAAAGTATCCATTTACACGTCCTTTAAACTAACAGAGAGAGAGAGAGAGGAACACTGTATTTCTTATTATTGTACCTGATTTCCATTGAAATAACGGTAAGAAAAAGAACAGATTTTTTTTCTTTAATAGTCAAGTGTTTGTTGTGTAAATGGTAGGCAATATTGGGTTCGGTTGGCATATCATGTCTGGTCTTAGGAAATAAATTATGAATTCCGGAGAAATTTTAATTAAAAGAATTCGATCTGCTTTGACTAATTAAGAAAAAAAAAAAGAAAATTAAAGCAAAAACGTATGTCACAAAATTTCATTTTATAAAGTAGCTTTGCTTGGCTTACGTATCAATCATGCCTCATATGCTTTTTAATTCGAAAGTCTGTGAAAGATTTTCTCAATATTTTTATTACATATAAAGGGTTAACCATTACTAGTAAAAAACTTAAATTTCACGAACATGACACTTAAAGATAGTCACAATTTTTCAAGCATTACGGCTTAATTAAGGTCGCCATAATCAAAATATTACGCAAGGAATTGGCAAGACTGTAAAGAAATTTGAAGAGTCTGGTAACGCTTCAGCCATATTTAGCGCATGTCCTCAACGTAGGCATTGATGAAAATAACGGTTCTTTTAGTGAAAATGTGGCGAATAATCAGCATCCGGCAAAAGTGACTATTTGGTGCCTTTTATGGTCTGGAGGTGGGACCCTGGACGAATCGTTAGCGTCAATTCAAAGAATCCTAAGGCCCTATGATTTCTGATTTGAAAATTAATAACTTCGTCGCATGTGGTGAACGACACCTCAAATTACACAACTCGACTGATTCTCGCTTTCTTTCAAGAGTAGTATCCATGAAAAGTAAATTCACTTTTCGGTCACACTATGTTTAAGACTCGGTAGTAACGAATTTCAGAGGCAACCGCATTAATCTAGTAGGCACCACCATGCTTTAATATAGTTTCCCATAGAGAGCAATATTAATACGGCTATTCTCTTATACACAAGTACGAACGATCGTAGTATCCAGTAATTACACACGTGTGGCGGTTTATTGAATTCCAGACAAGAGCTAAGAGAAGTTTTATTCTTTCCCTAGCCAGAGTAGGCGAGAGCCTTTTGAATATTCTGCAAGTGGTGACATCAGTGCACTACGTTTTTCCTTTGATAAAATCTTTAACCGGAGATTGAGACCTGCCTCAACGTAACAACATCTATAATATGACTAATCCAGATGTTCTAATGCCCTCCTATTTGCCCCTTAGAAGCCAAATCGACTCTTTTCCAAACAACAAGAAGAGTTTTTTTCATAGACCAAAGGAATCTGGCAATTTTGGAAGTGCCATTTCCTTCATTGGCCATTTTTCTATTAAGTTCGTCAGTACAACTAAAAGGGGACGTATGTCCCCCTGTGCAAGCGTCACACAAAGAGCCTCTCTGACCTCTTAGTGGAGCACTAAACAGCAATACAATTCTCTCGAATGGCCGAATAACTTGGAAATGATAACATTTCAACATGATGTACGAGTATACCAAGCAGGGCCATTGAGAGGATGCTGCTGAAAAGACGTTTTAATGGCCCTGCGTTGGAGTAGGTACCGATAAGCTAAGTTTGTGTATACAACTCGAACGATGAACTTCATATAATATGTTGCCTCAATTGAAAATTTTTTTAGTTATAGCTGGATTTTGTTGCAATTCAATTTAAATTTAAGTCTTATTGTAAAATATGCGAAAAAAAACAAAAAAATATCCTTCAAATTTAAAAAAAAAATATGTAACGATGTGTGCCTTTAATTTTGTGGCCTACTGTATATTACTTTAGTTAAGGAAAATAATTTTGTTGTGAAAAAAAAAGAAATCAAAAATATCCTCCCTCTACTTGTACTTCTTTGCTTTGCTCAAAATTGAATCAGTTTTTTTTGTTTCCTTTAACATCTGTTCCTTTTTTTCTAGTTCCTTTTAATAGTTTCTTCATAACAAAGTAAAGCAACAACAACAACAACAATGGCATTTGTTTTTGTCTTTCTTATTTCATTTCAAAAGTGGTGAACAGGTTTTATTTGTAAATTCCCATGGGATCGCTGAAAAGTAAAGTGTATTGTGCTGCTACGAAGTATTGTCTGTGTATGCGTATAAGAGTGGGTTTTCATGAGTGTGTGTGTATATGCAATGCAACTACCTGAGACAAACTAAAACTAAACGTTGCAGCAAACAAGCGAACTGTGCTATTGGAATTATTGTTAGCAGCAGTAGTAGCAGCATTTGCAGCACCTTGCAGCAACAACAACAAATCGAAATATTACTACCGAAAATCAAATAATAACAACAACAACGTGTGTGTTATGTTTTTCTTTTTGCATACCTGTATGCCTGTATTACCTGGCAAGCAATATTTAACAAGGAAACAAGACAGTCTTTTGATTGTATTGTTTGAGGAGAGAATATCTATCAAGCCACCTTATTGTTTGTGTTGGTATTTATATTGAACGAATGAACAATTGTACAAATGAATGAATGAAATGTATGAACAAATGCTTTGCTGCTTGCTTCTTCTTCTACATCTTCGTGTTTTTGTTTTTTATATAACCGAAGAGAGAAGAAATTGTGCATTTGACTGTCTCGACTGTTTTGTTTTTGGATTTTTGTATTGGCTTAAGATTTCCTTCAAATCAAACAGCCATGCTTGCATAAATCTTAACGACCGGCTTGTTTAGTTGAATGGTTTTATAAGGCCGGTGTTTTTGTTTTTTTGCCTTTCATTCATTCATTCAGCAGACAGAACAGGCAGTTAGGCAGACAGGTTAGGTTCATTCATTCCCTCATATCATCGTCATATCCTTAAGTAGGGAATTCTCTTTAAATATTCCCACACAATTACACACACACAGTTACATAAGTACATACATACATTGTAAAACTCTCAATGATTTTTTGTCGATGCTGTACCATCCATATGTGCATGTATGGAATCTTTGTTATCGTTTTATGTAATCCTTTTCATAAAATCCTTAATAGGATGAGGGGGGAGCTAACAATTTTTTATATCTTTTGCTAGAATTTTACTCAAGCAACAGCTGAGCCAAGCAAGCAAGCAGGACAGGCTTAAACGGTTTAAAATATAATTAATGATGTTTCTAATACAATAAATGCACAAAGTCACTGTGTATTATGATAGAAATAATAGGAATGAGAACTATAAAAAGGTTTGATGATAACAGAAATGATACAAACACAGCATACGACAGTAAGTCCATCAAATCTTGTAGTAGCAGATAACGTATAGGAATCTGTTGGAAATCTTTAAATGTATAATTAGGAACCTAAATTTATATAGAGGTATGACAATAGCATGGAGAAAAGATCGCATACAACACGGTTTCCCTAAAACCCTGTACTTCATCAATTAATTGCTCTAAGAAACTCAACCTCAACCTTTACAGAACGCTAATAAGACTAGGTTTTGTGTGCAGATGTGAAATCTGGGCACTAAAGTCATCAGTTCCAAGCCATTTATTCTAATTTACTTTGAAAGGATAATACTGCATAACATATTCGGGACACATCATAGTGGGCTGAATAGCCATGGTACCAACTATGATTTGGTGGATAACTAACGTTTTTTAGTTGGATGACTAGCATTTTTTAGTCGATAACTTCGATTTTTTTAATCGATGATTTACAGTTTTTTGGTCGATTACTTGTATTTTTTAGATCAAAGACTTGCATTTTTTTATCGATGACTTGGATTTTTTATCGATGGTTTGCAGTTTTTTAGTCGATGACTTGCATTTTTTTAAATCGATAACTTGCATCTTTTTCGATGACTTCAATTTTTTAAATCGATAACTTGCATTTTTTCATATAACGCAGTTTTTTGGCTCATTTGAGAAATGCAATTAACTTCGACGCCTATATCTCCGATCGCAAGTAACATCCCAACGTAGGGAAAACTGTTTTGAAATCCTTCATAACATGGCTAGGTCCGAAGCCCGCAATTTTTTAATTTTTACCGAATTCTATGCACGTTCTGGCCAACTAAGGAGAAGAGCCAGTTCAACATTCAATTGAAGTTGAAATAAAAAAGTTACAGGAACTACATACTGTGGAGGCAAAAGATAACATCCTCAGCATAACTATTAGGTGAAGTTGCCGTGGTCTAGTAGGTAGTGTGTTGGCTTATTAGTATGTTTTTTTCACTATTTTTTCGATAATTAAACTGGCGGAATCGTTACTAGTAGTTCAGAGTATTATGGCCGTATGAATGTCGAATATAGTAGATAATGTGTTGGCTTATTAGACGTGAGGCCACCAACAGAACGAAATATGAAACAAATATTTCTTAGGCGACTTCCTCTCAACCGATTTCTGGCAAAAACTCTGAGAGTAAATACAAAATTGCCATGAAAAATGTCTCAAAAATCTGTCGTTCCGAGTCGACTTTAAACTAAATGGACATCTTTAGAGAAGTAACAGAAATAATATTTCATTGAATTTAAAGGACAATACTGAACTCATTAATATTTACTCTCTGTGTGAGATATTTACAGTGGTTGTAGTATGCAACTCTCGATACTTAAGTATTTATAAGAGCATTCAACTGATCTACATACACATACGAGTATGTGCATAAGGTGACCATAAATTGGTGTCCATTCATTGAAACAAACTTGCCACAATTGGCAATATCACTGTAAAAACCGGTTCTTTTGGCTTAATGGTGGCAGGCACTAAACACTAAACAAGTAGCAACGTGAATACAATAAAGTTGTATTCCACTATTTTTTGTGGAAGAAAAATTCATTTGAGGTCACTTTACGGGGGTATTCATATAATACTGACAAACAATGTCAGTCTCAGCCGACAGACTGTTAGTTAAGCCGAAGTCTTTTCATTTGTCTGTCCATTACGTTTAGTTTACTAGTTTCTCATGCATTTTTATTCGTATGTATATATGTATGTGCATATGTATACAGCGGCGTATCATATCATATCAAAGTGCAGGTGAAGTTTATATTTTGAATGACAAACAGAAGAGAAAAAAACAAACAGAAACAAAAAAATAAAACCTAGTAAGGGCAACTGTTTTTGGCTTTAGTTTGCAGCATTATTTGGCAGTTTTTTCAGTTGAAAGCTAATCAAAGTTTGTATATCTTTAGTTAGTTATTGTTTAGTGTAATCAAAGCGATTAATAGCTTGTGTTTTTATATGTGCAAATGACTAAGAAACTAACCTTTGCTACACCTTAGAACTGGCAAAAACCAAGATAACTCTTATCGCTTTTCCAATGAATGTACGTGAACTTCTTTTAAATCATATTCTATTCAATTCAATTTAATTCATTAGTAAATTTATTATTATTTGTTGTTGGTTTTTCTTTGTCATTTTTCGCAGGGTTTAAAATTACGTTTGATAAGCACAAATGTATATACATTTGATATGCAATAAGTATAATGACGTTAATTATTATTATTTTGAAGAAATTTTAACGAAAATAAATATAAACATTTTTTAATAAAACAAAAACAACTAAAACAAATACACTTTAATTTTAACAAGAAAAATGTAAGGAACACGACTAAAAATAAAATGAAAAATAAAATGAAAAATAAAATTAAATTTAAACGTACAAGTAAAAAAATAATAACTTGTTATGAAATTCTTACCGCAAAATAAAATAATAACAAATACATACATACATACATATGTATGTACATAAGTAAACTTTATTATTATATTCTAAGAATTAAAGAAATTAACAAGCAAAAGAAACTGAACAAATGAAACAAGAGTTGTTAATAATTTCATATTTTAATAAGAAAAATTGCTCTTGTTCTGTTGCCGTGTACAAGTATCTCCCGCAGGTCTAAGTGATATTCGTTGTCATTACAGTAAAGTTAGGACATCGTATTCAATGACCAGACAAGTATCCTATTCTGTTTTAAAGTCTTGTAAACAGATAACCCTGCTAGACTATATTATCTCACATATGTAGCTCTCAGTTACTTAAAGGATTGTGGTGGGAAAACATTAATTTTAAAGAAAGACTCACTTGTACCAGAGTTTGAGTAGAGCTTACAATTGTAATACGAAATGTAAATACTTTGTCCAGGTAGTCATGTTTTCATATTTACAATGAAATTTCTTTCTTTAGGAATGGCAACAAGAATTGTGTACACACTCGAAACTAAATTCGACAAATAAAGCAAATGAAGCGGCAATTTCTGGCCTAAGTGATGAATTTTTGCAATGGAAACTGATGCAAAAGAGCCTTTTTTATTAACGAAATGCGTTCGTTTTAAACCCCATACCTCATTAAACCTCAACAGTTGAAGTAAATGCGTCGAAACCTATATACCTTGGGCTTCTTCGGCGTCCCTTCACCCTTAGAAACTAATGTGTGTGAAGATAGATTTTAAAATCTATCTCTCATGTTAGCTAACAGAGCTCTGTTATGTTATTAACAGAACTAACAGAGCTCTGTTATGTTACTCACAGAACTCTGTTAAATAATTAATTTAAGGGCGGGAAAAACAAAAACAGGAAAAATTAATTAAATTCCTAGGTAAAATAAGAAAAAAAAGGAAGAAATGATAAAAACAAGTCCTACAGTTAATCACAATTACAAAATAATGGGAAATAATTAATTAATACAATTAACAGAAAATCATACATTTCTGAAAGGTATTGTAATCCGATAGAAAAATCAATAGTGTGGGAAAACAAGACAACATGGGCGGACAAAGTAAACTGTTTTTAAAGCATTGTACGTCCCTTTAACTAAATTAATCGCCAGAACCATTAACAGCGCGCGATTTCATAGTAGATTTTGAAATTTTCCCAGATTTCAGATTTTAAAATCCACTGCATCATATCCATGATGCATGCATCATATCCTTGATGTGCATCATATCTATGATGCATGCATCATATCCATGATGTGCATCATATCCATGATGCATGCATCGTATCCGTGATGTGCATCATATCCATGATACATGCATCATATCCATGATGTGCATCATATCCATGATGTGCATCATATCCATGATGCATGCATCATATCCATGATGCATGCATCGTATCCGTGATGTGCATCATATCCATGATGCATGCATCGTATCCGTGATGTGCATCATATCCATGATACATGCATCATATCCATGATGTGCATCATATCCATGATGCATGCATCGTATCCGTGATGTGCATCATATCCATGATACATGCATCATATCCATGATGTGCATCATATCCATGATGCATGCATCATATCTATGATGTGCATCATATCCATGATGCATGCATCGTATCCGTGATGTGCATCATATCCATGATACATGCATCATATCCATGATGTGCATCATATCCATGATGTGCATCATATCCATGATGTGCATCATATCCATGATGTGCATCATATCCATGATGTGCATCATATCCATGATGTGCATCATATCCATGATGTGCATCATATCCATGATGCATGCATCGTATCCGTGATGTGCATCATATCCATGATGCATGCATCGTATCCGTGATGTGCATCATATCCATGATACATGCATCATATCCATGATGTGCATCATATCCATGATGCATGCATCGTATCCGTGATGTGCATCATATCCATGATACATGCATCATATCCATGATGTGCATCATATCCATGATGTGCATCATATCCATGATGAGCATCGTATCCATGATGCATGCATCATATCCATGATGAGCATCGTATCCATGATGCATGCATCATATCCATGATGTGCATCATATCCATGATGCATGCATCATATCTATGATGTGCATCATATGCATGACGCATGCATCATATCCATGATGTGCATCATATCCATGATGCATGCATCATATCCATGATGTGCATCATATCCATGATGTGCATCATATCCATGATGTGCATCATATCCATGATGTGCATCATATCCATGATGTGCATCATATCCATGATGCATGCATCATATCCATGATGTGCATCATATCCATGATGCATGCATCATATCTATGATGTGCATCATATGCATGATGCATGCATCATATCCATGATGTGCATCATATCCATGATGTGCATCATATCCATGATGTGCATCATATCCATGATGCATGCATCATATCCATGATGTGCATCATATCCATGATGCATGCATCATATCATATCTATGCATATCATATCATGATGCATGCATCATATCCATGATGTGCATCATATCCATGATGTGCATCATATGCATGATGCATGCATCATATCCATGATGTGCATCATATCCATGATGTGCATCATATCCATGATGTGCATCATATCCATGATGAATGCATCATATCCATGATGTGCATCATATCCATGATGCATGCATCATATCTATGATGTGCATCATATGCATGATGCATGCATCATATCCATGATGTGCATCATATCCATGATGTGCATCATATCCATGATGCATGCATCATATCTATGATGTGCATCATATGCATGATGCATGCATCATATCCATGATGTACATCATATCCATGATGTGCACTTCGAAAACTGAGGCTTTTATCATTTAATGTCTTTGTCGGGGGTGATTTTAATCTGTAGAATACAAGCCTGAGTTCCTACTTAACAGATCTACTTGGATTGCAGTGCTGCGAGTAATAATAATAATACTGGGTCGTGAGATAATATTTAATGGCATCAATACTGCCGTTCTGGCAAGGATGTCAGCCTTTCATCTGAAATGAAGTGTCATTTATTTAGTGAAAGGTTTGCATTTACGAATATGGATCGTTTAACAAGTGAATAACGTTTAAAAAATTGTTAAAACTCACTATAAAACTGGTGAAACAAACGTAAACTTTTTTCGAGCTGAACTGAATGATTAAAGTTGTCATAAGAGAAAGGATTGTCAAGACTATAAAGACATTTTAGTGGACTGAAAGTGTAATAGATGTGGTCACCCAGGCCTGTCCATAATCGCTATGTACATGCGCACTAACGAACTTATCCCTTCTGGGAGTATGAATCCGCCACGACCTCACAACCGAGTTCGTCTATTCCACGCTGTTCTTAGCAAAAAGACCCTTCATCATGGTTCATGAAAACCATGGAGTTATGAAAACGATGGTTATAAGAATGGGAAACAGGTCGTACACGCGATTTATCAGTAGAGATCGTAACCTGACGGATCGAGTAGCTGGCAGTTCTCTACTTAGCTGACAGCTTCTCATTTTCTAATTTTTCGAACAAAATTTTCTTTAACAGTGCAAAATTGTTGGATGTTGTTATCGCGCTTTATGACCTAAAGTTGACATTGGCCCGTACAACCTAACAATTTTGACATTGAAACATATTTAGTGGTAGTAATTTAAATGCAATTGTATTTCATATACATACATATGTTAGTAGCCGTAGTCTAGTATGTAGTGTGTTCGCTTATTAGACAGGCCAGACATCAAAACGAAATATGAATAAACAAAAATATTTCTTGGGCGACTTCCTCTCAGCAGATTTCTGGCAAAAACTATGAGAGTAAATAAAATTGCCATGAAAAGTTTCTCAAAAATCTGTCGTTCGGAGTCGACTTTAAACTGTAGGTTCCGCCAGTCAAGTATAAAATTAAGGCACACAACATGAGTGGTATGAGAAGCTAGGCCTTAATCCTGGCTGAAGGGTTGTAATGGCCAATTATGTACATGTATGTGTATGTATGTATGTATGTGTATTTCATATATGATGATGGCAAGATACAAGATAATTTTCATTGAAATCCTAGCTTCTTATATATGTATTTAATTTAATTTTACATATGAAATCCTTACAAATTTTTATAGGTATATGCTTATAAGAACTTACCTTTTGTATTGCCATGATCCGCATAACCAGATGTACCAGCCAATGAATAATCCAAAAGTGCAAGTAAAACACCCAAAACGAGACACAATTTTAAGGCCATATTGGCACCGTTATTCACAGATTCACACAGACAGCAGAAAATAAAATTGCAATTCGAAAAACGTTTTGTTTAGCAAAGAAATGTGATACTCTCTCTCTCTCTCTCACTCTCTCCGTCTCTGACAATATCGTTGTATGTACGTTCTATTGCTATTCACTGTTTATATTATAATGGTAACTGTTTGTTGTTGTTGCTGTTGTTATTGTAGTAAATTGTTGTTGTTATTGTGATAATTATTTTGTTATTTAGTAGTTGAACGCTTATTGTTTGAATGTCTTGATGTTGCTCAGTGAGGCATTACAATGACTTTAGTTAAGTTTTTGTTTTTTTCGCTTTTTTTCAATTTTTTTTTTTTTGCAAATTTTATGAAATAAATTATTTTGTTTTATTTTTATTAATTCACGTTTTTTTTTTAGATTTTATTACAGAGACAAATCAATGTAGCGTAACCGACCGAGTAGTAGGCATGCGTGCGTGCGTATATGTAGGCTTACTATGATACGTACGTTTAGCGCTGTGCTGCCTTAATGTAAATAAGAAACGCGAAGAAGAAAAATCAAGAAAAACTGCAACATTTAATTGTAGATTTTGTAAGCCATAGAAGGATTACAATGGAGACGATGACGACAGCATCGTTATGTTGTAGGACATAAGCAGCAGCAATAATTGCATGAGAAAATTCCGTAAAATCAACATATTTAAGGCAACAACGGAAGTCCTGTTCTGTTTTCATTTAAAAGAAAATCACCATGTTAAGCATCAGTCCGTCTAACCGGGCACTCAGTCAATCAGTCATGCAGTCAGTCTTACAATTTTATTTCAATTCAACAGAATTAATTATTAACACCTGTTGTTGTTGTTGTTGGTTTTTCTATTTATTTATTTATTTACTCTTGTTTTCTTCTTCTTTTTTTTTTTTTTTTTTTTGCTTTACACTCCGCTTCTGCTTGGGAAATTGTGAGAAGCCCTTGTTTTCTTTATTTCTGATACATTCTCTTCAACTTTTACTAGGCTTTTCTTAATTTTCTAGGCCTTTTCGTAACACTTCTTCACGTTTAAATATTAATTTTTTAATTTATTTTAATTTTTCTTTTAATTTTAAGCACTTCACACTCAATGACACTAAAAATATTGAAAATTTTAACACGAATAACAAACGAAAAACAAAAACGAAACTCAGTTAAAAAGAACACGCCAAGTGTATCGTACTTCAGATGAAATGAAACCCTTTTTGTTTGTTGTTGTTGTTATTATTATTGTTTTTGTGTTAGCTGCTGCTGTCGCATTTAGCCATACAGCCAAGCAAATAAACGAAGGGTTCCCGAAAAAAAATGAAGAAAAGTTGTTGTTGGTTCTTCAATAAAATCTTTTGTTGCGTTTAATTTGCACAAACTCTTTAATTTTTCATTGTTTTTCCATTTAACAAAACAATAAAAGTATCTGTTTTAACACACACAATTATTAATACATAAGTATCAATATGTATTGTAGGTATGTAACACAAAAACAAATTGGACAACAAAAATTCCCGCACAAAATATTAGCCACACGTCCGCTTGCAAAGAAACTTCGTTAACGAATAAACGTTGTTAATGAGCGGCATAGAAGTTGACTGATCTCCTTTGAATACAACAAAAAAACGCACTGTAAGCTGAAACAAATTGGAATTGCAACACTTACTCACACTCTTTTTTGGTACGAAAGAAAGAGAGAGAGCCATTTACCAACCGTCATTAAAGTATGATTTCCAATATAATGTGTCTGTGCTAAGCACTTAGAAAAGATTCTAAGTAGAGTATGGTTTCCAAGATAATGTGTCTGTGCTAAGAATTTATAAATGGTTTTGGAATTGAATACACTGAGTTGTTCGAATTATTCGTTTGTGTTGCGAGGTGATGTGTTTAGTTTCTTTAAAATCAGAAAACATCGCATGCAATGTGATTGGGATCGTGTTAAAAGTTCTCTCAAAGTTGTGGATTTTAAGTAGAAGTAGGTAATTTTTCGCTTAACTTATTAACCCTTTAACGGATTAATTTCGAATTGAAAAACATTTTCTATTAGGTTCATTATTTTTCAGTAAAGACATGCACCCATATTCTATGTTCTGCCATTAAAATGAAGCAATTATTGACAGAAAACCAAATGATGGGGATTTTTGTTTAGAAAATATTTAAAAAAAATAATGGGTTATCCATTAAGTGACCTCAAAACCGCCAATCTTTCATCTAAGGTGCCGGTCGTGTAATAAAGGTTTGTCACCTAGGAAAATGTATCGTTTAACAACCAAAAAAAGGCGTAAAAATAGTTAAAACGCTCCACAATAGAACTAATTAAAAAGTAATCACTTTTCGAGCATTACGGTAGGATTATGATCTATTATAATCGACCCACTGTGCAAGTAATTGCCATGATTGTAAAGAGATTTGAAGAGCCTAGAAGCGTTACGGGTATAGTCAGCTCTGTACATGATCACACTGTATGTGCCTAAGAAAATATCGCTTCTCTTCAGTGAAAGTGTACTGGATAATTCAAATCTGCTTAATCAGCCATACTTACGATTCATGAGGCGCATTTTGCCTTTTTTATTTCCATCTTCATTTAGATAAGGTTCGATCATACACAACTCTGATTAGTGCTAAATGGGAACTAGACCGGCAAGTTTTCAATACTAGTTTTTCGAACAAGCTTTTCTTAAGCGCTAAAGTTCATTTCCCTCTCGTTGGCTACGTCAAATAGTAAAATTTTCGAATATGAAGCATGGACACCGCTGAAATGATTGTGGAAAAGTCGTTGCTACAGTTTAGTGAGCATTATGAGCTGGCATAATAGCCTTTGACCTTTTCCATCCTTTTTTTCAAAAATATCCGGCAAAAGGTTCCCACATTTCTGGCGAATGTCTTCTTCCAGAAAGCCTGTGACTTGTAGCCATATGTTCGTGACTTCAAGAAATCCTAAATAAAGTTTAAGAAATCGCCATTGTTTCACACTGTCGGGAGTGTATTTTCTTCAATCCCATTCGTTTAGCTGCGGAGGGACAAAGGCGTTAAGCATAGTTTTACATTATTTAGTTTTCAAAAAGTAAGCCTCTATGGCGTGTCCAGAGCAAACATCAACCCTTTCTGCTACTTTGGGCAGATGTAAGGGTTCTTCACGATTTTTACGGATGATAAACGACGGATGTTTGAGAAACATTTTGATGGCAGGTTTATTTACTCTCAGAGTTTTTGCCAGAAATCTGCTGCAAGGAAGTAGCCGAAGAAATGTTTCGTTTTGATGTCTGACCTCTGGTTTGAATCCTGGCTTTACGTCTAACAAGCCAACACACTACCTACTAGACTACGGCGACTTTGTATTGTACTGATAGGGAATTTAAATTTAAAACCACGTACAAAGTATGGATTTAATTGGAAATATTGTTTTAATAGAATTACTTTTTTACTAAAAGTTTTTACTATTGAAAAATGTTCTTTTTTTTAGAATTTTAGAAACAAAATATCGAGCCATAACCGCAAAAATATCTCAAGCGGCAAAAACGAAATTTTACAGGAGAAGGTTTTTATTATTTATTTCTTATTCAAATTAAGTTAGAAAATGAAACTTTTTCCTGTTATAAATTCATAACGGTACAGAGTGTGACCCTGAAATTTTTATAGATGATGCAAATTTGAAAAATATGTCGCTTGAGATATTTTTGCGGTTATGGCTCGATATGGTTAATGCTTTTGAATAGTTTTCTATATTTAAACAATAGAAATCAATAGAAATAGATTAGTCGCTGTATAGCTATTAAACCTCAATAAATAGAAATAAATTTTCTATGAGAATTATGGCTGGCTTCTGAATAAACTATAGAACCATAGAAAGCGTAAATAATTTCAGTGTAGTATTGTGGCACTTCTTTAATATCTACTTATATACATAAATACATTCATATATGTATGTATGCATATAATTAAGAAACTTTTACTATGCCTTTTATGTAGAAAGTAAAAAACCTTGCCTCGGAATTCCCCCGACACAGGGACTTTGTGAATTTTTCTGCAAATGTTTGCTGTTGTTGTCTTATCAGCATTTTCATTATTCGATTGCATGAATAGCATGTATGTATGTACGTGCCTTATTGTTTTAGTCTTAAATTTAACCATAACTTAAAGTAAGTCCCCCCGATTTATTTTTAAAAATGAATTCCTATAGTATGAGTGACTAGCTCTGTGCTCTGTACAATAAATACTCCAGCAGAACGCAATTCAATTATCAGTGTCTTACAGACAAAGCTAAATACCGCAACAAACTTAATCGACAAAATTAATTAAAAAACAATTAAAACTAAGAAAAATGAAATCCTTTATCGTATTGGCTGTTACCTTATGCTTGGCTGCATACTTCATGGGTCAATCCGTAGCCTCGCCTGTTGAAGCTGCTGAGGAATCACAATTTGTTGACGGCTTGCATGCCCTGAAAACTATTGAACCAGAAATGCACGGCCGCTACAAGAGAGCCACATGCGATTTATTGAGTGCAATCGGTATTAATCATTCGGCTTGCGCTGCCCATTGCTTGTTTAGAGGAAACCGTGGTGGCTATTGCAATGGCAAGGCTGTTTGCGTATGTCGCAATTAAGAAATCTCAATTTACATACATACGAATATTATAATAAAGTGATCACTTAAAGTATTAATAAAGCAAAGTTGTTTTTTTATTTGTTGGAAAAAGTAAATAAAATTATAAAAAGTTTTATTGTTCACTGTTTGCCCGGCTCAAATCGGAGAAGGTATAGATGAAGTCGGTAAAAAGGTTGTATAGCCATTAGGATTGTTGTATTAAATTTAAGATATAACTTCGGATAGTGGTAGTTGGCACCAGAGGTTGATTTTTCGCTACTCATAAGCACTCATGAAATTTTGAATATAAGTGAGTCAACAACAGTGATATTTAACTATGTATTCTGATTCATTCATATTCACTACAACGTTGATTTATAAGTCTAGGTTGCAATGAGTATGCTGCGTACAACATTGACATCAAACTCATACCATTCGAAATATGTTTGATTCATAAGCCTACTTATTTAGATTCATAACTTTAGAAAAATATTTATATATGTATGTATAAAATAAAAACAATAACAAATTTACATACACGTACACAGAAATTGTATTTCATTTAATTTTTAAAAAAAATTTAATTTTTGTAAGAAATTTGTTGCAACTTAATTGCGGCAAACGCATACAGCTCTTGAGTTACAATAGCCACCACGTTTGCCCAACAGTATACAGTGAGCAGCACAAGCCGAGTGACTGACACCAGCAGCACTTAATAAATCACAAGTGGCTCTCTTGTAACGGCCATGATGTTCAGATTCAATGCTTCTTAAAGCCTCTAAGCCTTCAACAGCAGATTCTGCCTCGGGGGCAGGCACTGCCAAGGATTGAGCCATAAAGCATGCAACCAAGCAGAAAGCGACAGCAAATAACACAGTGAGTTTCATTTCTTTTCCACAAATTGCTTCTAAGTATTGTATCGTGAACTGAAGTAATATCTTACATCTGTTGTACTGATGGTTTTGGTTTAGGGCTGCGGTTTATTTATACCCGATATCGTAAGAGTATAGTTTTCAGCAATTATAACTGCTTTTATTAATTAAAATTACAAATTATACGATAATCATTATGAGGGAAATGGCTGAGGCATATACACTTGGCGTTATGTAATAATAGATCAGAGTAGTATGCATGAATCGATTCCAGAACCCTTACAGAGGTGTATGATGAAAACTTAAAACAGAGAATGCTAACATTAGCAAAAATAAACATTTTAATTAATTGTATTGTTATTAATTTATTAATATGTACGTATGTATGTTTGTTCCTATATTACAAGTGGATCTTCTAGAGATAACACGATGCGGTTATCTGTTGATAGTTTCACACTAAGTTGTAGAGTGTACTAGAATGGAGTGTTTTCGGAATAGGAGATGTTGATGTTTCTCTTAAAATGTCTGAAAAATTATTACGATTGCAATTGAAGTGTGAATGTGAAGCAGAAAATTTAATTAAACATTGCAATGAATGTCATTAACGAGGTCGGTATTAAAATGAGCTGAACTAAGGCAATAACTTCAGGGTGCAACGGTGCTCCTTTTCTCAACAATAAAACAAAAATAGTGTCGTAATGATATTTCTATACAGTGTTAGGCACTGATCCGTGAAGCCCTTGCGCTGATCAACTTCTTCCCTAGTTTGGTGGATCTCGGTCAGTACGTGGCGTCACAACGGGCCGCTATGCGTGCTCAAGTGAGGTTTTGGTATCAAAGCTACCACTCCAATCTACCTAGGCACTGTAGCACTGCAATAAAGCGGAGATTTTACGTTGATTCATAAGTAGGTATGAGGCATGGGTCCACCACTTCAAAACAAAGACAAAGTAATAGGCATAGAAGTGAAATAAATTAGAGCAATAGTGTCTAAAGAAGTCGGAGATAGTTCCACCGATTACTCGCCAGAGTATTTCTATGGAATACGAACTTCTTCAAACCTTCATCTACTAAAGTCGGACTCTCTTTTTTTATATTATTGCCTACAGAGTCTAAGCTTTTTAAAAAACTCTGAAATGGGAAATAGTATTGAGAAATGACTGGAATTCTAATAACAAGCAGTCACTTTCATCCCTTTAGTAATTGTTGATTACGTTGCTTGCATTGTACTATGCTTAGGAATCCTTACGTAGTGTATTGATACCTGCAGAATTATGTAATGTCCCGTTAGAAAAGTGATTGGAATAGCCAAAAATATATTCACATTGGCTTGACATTCGTCTATAAAGCATCAATATGGTGTTATGTTCTACTCTCCTGGGTAATTTCCGTAACTGTCGAATATTTTCAGAAGCATAGTCTTAAATCAGGTCGTAGGATATTGAAATCGCAGGCACTTTACTGATAGAACTATCTTGACCTTATGTTTACACGATTTTTCCAATCTAGTCCAATGCTTGCACTTTTATTTTCCTTATTTAAAGAGAAAATAATGCCAATCAAAGGACCTCGTAGAGTACTATTATTGGGTAGCTCTTGAAAATGACTAGGACTCCTCACCCAATACATATGCTCGAACGACATTGTTGCCAGCAGTGCTGCCCCATTACAGACATAATTTGCCATTACAACTTGCCAGTTAGGATTACGATCTAGCTTTTTGCATCACTTATGTTGTGTGTGTTAATTTTATACGTGAGTGGCAGGACCTGTGTACAATTTAAAGTCGATTTCGAACGACAGATTCTTGAGAAACTTTTTCATGTCAATTTTTATTTCCTGCCAGAGTTTTTCTTGACCCTGTTGATAGGAAGTCACCGAAAGAAATATGTTTTTATATTTGGTTTCGCTAGAGATGTCTGAGCTGGGATTTGAACCATGACTTCCCGTATAATACCCCAACACAGAGTTTTTGCCAGAAATCTGCTGAGAGGCAGAGAAAGAAAAATTTTTTCATATTTCGTTTTGTTGGAGATAACAGACCTGGGGTTTGAACCGAGGTTTCACTACTTACTAGACTAAGGCGACTTCATCTATACCACGAAATATCCTTGCATTGTGGCCAAGTAAAAAGTGAATCATTAAAAGTATATTTTTTTCGTAATTTTTAATAAATAAAAGACAACCATTTCAATAAATACTTAAAATAATAATTTTATTGTAATTTTTAATATTAGTATACAAGGCAATTTCTTAATTACGACACACGCAGATACCTCTGCCAGTGCAATAGCCACCGCGATTTCCTCTAAACAAACAATGGGCAGCGCAAGCCGTGTGCTTAATACCGATTCCACTCAATAAATCGCAAGTGGCTCTCTTGTAGCGCCCGTGCAATTCCGGTTCAATAGTTTTCAAGGCATGCAAGCCATCAACAAATTGAGCTTCCTCAGCAGCTTCAACAGGCGATGCCAAGGATTGGGCCATAAAGAATGCAGCCAAGCATAAAGTAACAGCGAATATGATGAAGGATTTCATTTTTCTTAGTTTTAATTGTTTTTTAATTACTTTTGTTAAGAACACTTTAATTTGTTATGTTATGTAGCTTAGTCTATGAGACACTGATAATTAAATTCCGTTCTGCTGGATTATTTATTTTAGAGCGCAGAGCTAGTCAATAATATAGAAATTCTTTTTAATAATAATTCGGGGACTTACTTTTAGTTAAGGTTCAGAAACAAAACAAATAAACGTACATACATATATACTATTTATACAATTAAATAATACAAATATTGATAAGACAGCAGCAAACAATTGAAGAAAAATTCACAAAGTCCCTGTGAGGCGGAAATTCCGTGGCAAGGTTTTTTACTTTCTACATAAAAGGCGTAAAAGCTTCTTAATTATGTACATTAAGAACATATATGAATGTATTTATGTATATAAGTATGTATTAAAAAAGTGCCACAATACTACACTGAAATTATTACGCTTTCTATGGTTCTGTAGTTTATTGAGCGGGCAGCTATGAATCTCATAGAAAATTTATTTTTATTTATTGAGGCTTAATAGATGTAGAGTGACTAATCGGCATACATATATACATAAATAGTTATGTATTCAATTAAATTATGAATATGTTTTGTTTGTTTCTATTTTGCTTATTTTTATTGTTTATTTTTTAAAATATTAATCGGTTTTCTAAAATAAAATCTAGAAAGATATTCTGTCCTTCATGTCTAATATTATTTATATGTGAAATTGTTATTATATTACCAGTTCATCTAAGAATTGTTTAAAATCAACTCAAAACTAAGTGACAGGCTTAATGTTTATAGTCTATGACTACATACATCATAGTTTTGAAATATTAAAAATTAGAATTCTTCCTCCCTCTACCAATTATCCATCCAAGAGTCCTCTTAATCGCTGCCACCTAGAAAGGATGAAGTCAACTATGAACATCTTCATAAGGAGCATAACCCAATGAACAATGTTCGTTGGCAATATGTATATCCCACACAATGTTACAGAGGGCGTTGTTTGCAGCCGAAGTAGCCGTAGTCTAGTGGGTAGTGCGTTGGCTTATTAGACGTAAGGCCTGGGTTCAAACCCCAGGTCAGGCATTAAAACGAAATATGAAGAAAAAATATTTCTTCGGCGACTTCCTCTCAGCAGATTTCTGGCAAAAACTCTGAGAGTAAATAAACCTGCCATGGAAAAAGTTAACTGAAGGGTTGTAATGGCCAATTATGTATGTATAGATGTACGTTGTTTGCAAGCCGAAGTAGCCGTAGCCTAGTAGGTAATGTGTTGGCTTATTAGACGTAAAGGCCACGGTTCAAACCTCAGGTCAGACATCAAAACGAAAACATGTAAAAAAAATTTTTCTTCGGCGACTTCCCCTCAGCAGATTTCTTGCAAAAATCTAAGAGTAAATAAAATTGCCATGAAAAGTTTCTCAAAAATCTGTCGTTCAGAGTCGACGTTAAACTGTAGGTCCCTCCACTCATCTATAAAACTAACACACACTACATGAGTGGTGTGAGAAACTAGGTCCTAATGATGCCTTAAGGATTGTAATGGCCAATTACGCAAGTAATATGTGAAGTTTATCACATTGTCACCACCCCGCCCCCCCATTTAAGGATTCCCCAATCACAAATCTGATCTGAGAACAGTCCTGTGCAGAGATCAACAATGAATCGTTTTTTTGCTACTCATAAATATTGAAATTTAACTATGTACTCTGAGCAATACCCATAATTTCTGATACTTATACGCATTCATACTTATTTTAATATCATGGAACCTCTACTTAGTATATAGTAGTTTGATGTAATCAACACACTACATACTAGACTGCGACGACTTTTAGTGTGCTAAAGGAGGGTTTATCCATAGCTCAATATCCGCATTCACTCTTATTTTAATATCATGGAACCTCCTCTACTCATATTCAAAGTTTGAAGTACTCATACTTAACAACACGTATGATGTTGTTGATTTCGACTCCACATATTTCAACTTATACACGAAGAACAAAATAAGTATAAATCACATACGAACACTAAAATACTCACTAGAAGGTTGTGTGTTTGCTCTGCTTGCTGCTCTGTCTTTTGTTGTAAATGCAACAACAACTAAGACTGTAAATTTTGATCAATGATTCGAGTCCCTGGAATCATTTATAAGTATTTTAAGAAGTGTTTTTCTAAAGTTATGAATCTGAATGAATAGGCTTATGAATCCAACATATTTCGAATGGTATGAGTTTGATGTCAACGTAGTACGCATACTCATTGCAACCTGTACTTATAAATCAATGTTGTAGTGAGTACGAATGAATCAGAGTACATAGTTAAATTTCAATTGTTGTCTCACTTATATTCAAAATTTCATGAGTGCTTATGAGTAGCGAAAAAACGATTCATTGTTGATCTCTGGTCCTTTGCTGTACTTACCTTTTTAAAACTGCAAATTACTTTTGCTAACGTGTTAGAGAATATTTTATAAACAAAATTATTTTAATAAGCCTTTGTCAAATTATTTTTATTGATCAGAAACTATATTGTAGTATTGTAAATGTTAATTATTATTATTTAGGTTTTGGTTTTCTTATTGAGAGATTTTCATTTGTTTAATGGCCAAATTGCCATTTTTTTTAGTAATTCTATATTATTTTATTTTATTTTTTTTATTGAATACAAAAGCAAATATATTTGTTTGATAAGTACGTATTGTTTGTTTTTGTTTTTTTGGTTTGTTTTTTATTTTATAAACGCAGTTTTGAAAAATATTTTTTTAATCATTTTTTGTAAAGAATTTTTCATTTGCATTTATTTGTGATTTTCTTTCGTTTTTTAATTTAATTTTTAATTTTTTATAAACTAACTTCAAGCTGGTTTGGTGTAAAGTTTAATAAATTACCTTTTTAAACATAATTTTGATTTTTTTCTTTGTTTCAATTTTGTTTTTAATTTTAAATTTATTTTTTTTAATGTTTAAAAATAAATAATAAAAAATAAAATAAAATAATAAAGCTTGGGTTTTTGAGATTATTTTTTAAATTTTATTTAATTTTTTTTTTTATTTTTTAAAGGAAAAAAAACTTAAAAAAAATTATATTTAAATTTTAGGATTTTTTTTTTAAATTTTTATTTATTTTTTATTTAATTTTTTTTTTTATTATTTTTTTTTTATTATTTTTTTGTAACAATAAATTATTAAGGTTTGATATGCTATTCAATGGTTCCATTTAATAGTTGTTTTTTTTTAATATTTTTTTAAAGGCCCAGGCACTGTTAAATAATAATTATTGCTTTAATTGTAAACAATTAAAGGAGAAATAACACAATAATTCTTTAGTGCCTTAGAGCCTTAAATATTATTTTTTTTTTTAATTTTTAAGCATTTTTACTTATAATATAATAATGAAAGCTCGCTGTTTGTTAGTTATTCGATTTGTTTTTATTTATAACAATTAATAATAAAAAATATAATTAAAAAAGAAAAAACAATAATTAATTGTGATTTATCAATTCTTGTGTATATCATCGCTTTAAACTGTGTTTTCAGGCACAAAGTGAACAAAACAACATAAAATTTTTAAACTATTCTTAATGCAAATTTTATTACTACACCTTTACTATTAAAAAAAAACGAAAAAATATTATTTCCATTATTTTACAATATCTTGTAATGAATGAACAGTTTAAATTGTTTCGTCGTGATCTGTTTACAGAACGTGAGACTTCAAATCTATTAGCAGCTGTTTATGGAAAATGTTTGTTTCATTAGAATTTTTTTATTTTTTAGTTTTGCTATACTAAGTTCAATTTTAATTTAATTTTTTTTTTAATTTTAAAATGGACATACAATACGTTTTTAATCTTTTTTTTTAACAATTTTAGCTTTCTACTTAAAGAACTAACTACAAACAAACAAACATATCTCAAGGTTAAGGGAAAAAATTTTGTTTTTCTATCTTTCTTTCTGCAATAGTGTTGGGTTTTTGAAAGAAAATTTCTTTAAAGAAATAAAAAAAAATCTAAAGACAGTAGTAGCATTTTATAATTTAAAATTTGTTTAAAAAATTGTTAACAATAAATTTCTAGTGTCCTAACATACAATACATAACATATTACGTCTTACAACCCTTTAGTCAGTATCCCAACCTAGCTTCTCATACCACTGATGTTGTAAGTGTTAATTTTATACATGAGTGAAGGGACTCCGAAGGACAGATTTTGTGAGAAACTTTTCATGGCAATTTTATTTTTACACTCAAGAGTTTTTGCCAGAAATCTGCTAGAGAGGAAGTTGCCGAAGAAATATTTTTTCATATTTTCGTTTTGAAGTCTGATCTGAGGTTTGAAACGTGGCCTTTACGTCTAATAAGCCAGCACACTATCTACTAGACTACGACGACTTTTAGTATCCTAAAGGAGGGTTTATTGTGGCTTACGAAAGAAAATTCATTCAAATCTGAAGCATACGAAAGAAAAATGTTCGCAACCCAATGCTTTACAGCATACGATTAGAAAGAATTTTCGTTTGCATTGCAGAGATCAGCAATGAGCAGAGATAAGTAGATTCGAATCATACTCATAATTTCTGATACTTATACGCATTCATACTTATTTTAATATCATGGAACCTCTACTCATATTCAAAGTTTGAAGTACTCTTTCATGTTCATACTTAACAACATGTATGATGTTGTTGATTTCGTCTCCCCATAACTCAACATATACACGCAGCACAAAATAAGTATGAATCGCCTACGAACACTAAAATACTTGTTAGAAGGTTGTGTGTTTGCTATACTTTGCTGCTCTCTCCTTTTTTGCTTATGTGTCTGTTTTCTTTTTTTGTAAATGCAACAACAACTAAGACTGGAAATTTTGATGAATGATTCGAGTCCCTGGAATCATTTATAAGTATTATAAGAAGTATTTTTCTAAAGTTATGAATCTAAATGAGTAGGCTTATGAATCAAAACATATTTCGATTGGTATGAGTTTGATGTCATACTCATTGCAACATAGACTTATAAATCAATGTTGTAGTGTGAGTATGAATGAATCAGAGTACATAGTTATACAAGACAAATTCAATAAGGTAACCGTAACTCTACAACAAGTACAACAATGCAAAAACAACACGCATTTTGTTTTTGTTAAACCTCCATTCGGATGTCAAAATACGAAGAAAAAAAATGGAAAGAAAAAAAAATTAACAACAACACACAAACGCACAACAAACACACACAAATTTTGACAGCCCAAGACTAGTCGGCTGTTTCCTCGGGGTCACTTTTATGAATTCGCTTTGATAGTTATATTTCAATATTATTGACTCATTCAAAATTTCATGAGCACTTATGAGTAGCGAATAATCCCTCCTTTAGGGCTCTAGAAATTTATTGTTAAAAACTTTTTAAATAAAATCAAATACGAAATGCTACTGTTTTCAGGTTCTTTTCATCCTTTTTAATTTCTTTTAATTTTTTTCATATTTTTTCTTTCTTTGTTGCAACTACTTAAAGCTTATAATTTTACTTCTAAATATTGTTCACAAGGATAATTATTGTTCAAGAATTAAATTAAAAACAAATATATTTTTTTATTTTTTTTTTGGTAGGACGTTTGAACAATAATTGTTATCCTTTTTACTAAATTATTTAACAACTACGATTATAAATAACATAGTACCAGTATTCATAATAATAATTATAAACTTAGTGTGTGTGTGTTTTATTTTTTTTTGGAAAATAATGTTCATACCATCTCTAGTTAGAATGATAAAAGAGATAGAGAGCGAGAGATGGATGGTAGGAGGGAGTGGCTGGCTGTAAAAATAATTCTACAAAGTGTTATCAAATATGTATATGATATTTTACTTGCATACAGAGAGAGCATAATACATTAATGTTCTAAACTGATGCAAAAAGATTTAACAACTAACTGGCTCCGGCAGTGGATTTTCAGTAATACGTATCTTTTTCGACTGAACAGTGTTGGTGGCATTTGCATTTGCAGCACTTGTATATAAAGTGCCATTAATTGTATGCTTCTTTAGAGAGCATTCCTCCTCTAGCTCCTCATCAATGTTAGCCAATGCATCACCATTATGTTCATATAAAATATTGGCAGTTTCATTTATTTGCACATTACCATTGTCCAAGACTGTCGATGATGTCTCCTCCTCCTCCTCCTCATAGTCCATGGCGGTTGCAGAATAACTATTGCAATCGTTGTTATTATTATTATTATTGATGGCTGTTTCACGGCACAAACGTGTATTGGTTCTTATGCGTGTTGTTGGTTGTTGTTGCTGTTGACGTTTTAATTTATCGGCTAGAATGCGTTCCTGTTCCTCTTTGAAATTGGCAAAGAAAATATTCGAATATGATAAGTATTTGGTACCGCAAGGTGATGAGGCTGGTGTTGTTAAAGGTGTGGCTAAAAGTGTTACCAGGTTTTTTTGTATATACATAGGATTTCATTCATATTGGTCCATGTTAGCACAATAGCACAGGCATCATTAGCAGCAGCCCATATTTAGTTTTGTTTTGTTAAGGGATAGTAGTAGTAGTATAGTTTGCTTTTGTTATTACGAAACTTGATCTTGATGATGTAGATTTTTATTTTTTATTTTTTTAGTTTAGTTTAGTTTGTGGTGTATTTGTAATTGTAATTGTAATTTTGATTTTTATCTTTTTTTTCTTTTGTTTTGTTTTTGTTTGTTTTGTGATGTTCAATTAAAATAAAAGTGTAAAGTTGTTGTTTTTGTTATAAAATTTTTTATAAAAAAAATTCATTTAAAAAAAAATTAATGTTTCAATGATGAGTTCAGTTCAATGTATGTGTTAAGTATGATGTTAAAGGGTGCCTTTAATGTAACATGATTTGATGTGAGTTTAATGAAATGTTTAACAAGAAAAAGAAATTATTTTTTTGTAAAAATAAAGCGTGCCACTTTAACAAGACCCAGATTTATCGAAAAAAATTGTTTTTGTCAATAAAATTAATTAAATTTTTTTTTTAATTTAAACAAATTTGTTTTCCTTTTATTGTTTTAAATATTGTTTTAATTTTTTTTTTTAATATAATGTAGTATGTATACAGAGCTCGAAAATTGTTTTTGTTTTTTATTTAACATGTAAATATAAATTAATGTAGACTTCGGACAAAAATGCAATTTTGTGTTAACAATTATTTAATAATAATAATAATAATAAAAAATAAAACTATAAGGTTTACTATAAATATCTTAAAGCCGGTGCTTTACAAGACATATATATGTATATATATATATATAGGTTTCTTTTTTTTAATTTTTTTATACATTTTTTTTAAATTTATTTTTTAATAATTTTTTTTTTTTTAACAAAAGAAAAATATATAACAAAATGCATTAAAACATTGAAGAAAATAAATAAAAAAATATTACTTTTACTAAAAAAAATAAATAAAAGACTTTTAAAGCTGAAACTTTTGATTTGAAACAGAAAAATCGAAATACTGTCTTAATAAGCCACAAAAATAATTACAATTTAGAAAAATTAATACATAAAAACTTAAAGGAATAACAAATAAAAAAAATTTAAATTTCTATCAATACAAACGATTTTAATTATTTTTTTTTAACTTAATTTTTAACTTATTTTACTACAAAAATTATTGAAAACTAGTTTCATTAACTCTTCTTGTCTTCTTGTTTGTCAAAACATTATTTTAATTTTATATCCGCTCTTCGTTGCCTTTATATGTAGGTTTTTAGCATGGGTTTTTCTATTTATTTAATGCCTAGGTCCACATGTGTTGAATTACTCTGGCTTATCGTTGATAATTTGCGTGCCAACTTTTGTAAAGAACCCACAGCTGTATCGATACACATACACATATTTTTATTTATAAAAATTAGTTTTTTGTTGTTGTTGTTGGTTTTTTTTTAATTGGCCCAAAAAAACATAAAAGAAAAAAATAAATACAAAATTAAAGAAAATTATAAATAAATTAAAAAAAGAAAAACAAAACAAAAAATGTTTAACAAATTAAAAGCCTACTACCACAGGAAACTAAAACTAAAACAAAAACAAAAAACATATACAGAGTTTTAATATGGTGCTTTTCTAATCTATTTGATTGAGTCGTTCGTTGTTCAGGCAGAAGTCGGGAATATGGAGTATTTGGAAAGCTAAACTATATATTGTATAACTAATAAATGCAAAAAAAACATTGCATTAACCATATGCATTGCAAACCTATGCATTGGTTTAAAGGCGTAAAGCCTTAACTAAGTTTCAAGTAATCATACCTATGTAATTTCTTACGTAACGTATTAAACGTAAGCATTACAATTGAGCTACAAACGACATTTAAAGACATTTACGCACAAATATACATACATTTATATAAATGCAAATCAGTTTTCACATGATTTTAGTTGAAAATAATTTTTAATCGAATTTCATAGTGAGGAGAGCTGGTTTAAAAACCTTTTATAGATCAGAGTTATAATTTCTGTTTTATGTTTTCAAAAATAAATTAAAATACATTGTGAGCATATGCTTAAATAAGATAGTTTATTTATTCTCTGTTTCTGTAACACAAGCAATTTCAGACAATCGATATATTTATTTCGTTGATAGATTCAAAAAATTCCACATTGTAAGAAATCATGTTGTGGGAGACATTAGCTAACTCTATGCAAAAATCGTCTGCCTACTCAGAAAATTAACCCGCTGGACACATGCAACAGCATCTTCGTGGTATATTTTGCAGCCTGGTCGTAAGCCGGAGTTGAAGGGTTCTAATCCCAATGTCATGTGACATATGGCGTAATTTTTCCATATGTCAATATTAGTGCGCCGATTGTCAATTTAAATTTTCAGTCAATTGAGCCATAAACATAGATACAAGCAATATATAGATTTCTAAACGAGCACTCTCCCTGCGATTGCGGTAATGAGGGGCAACAATCCAGGGCAACATGCTTCATTCGGGTTCGTCATCATAAAACATTATACTTCCTAGCATCGCTGTTCTCACAACATACATAACATAGTACATAATTGATCCTTACAACCGTTCAGTCAGTATCCCAACCTACCTTCTCACGCCACTTATGTTGTGTATGTATTAATTTTATACATGAGTGGCGAGACCTACAGTTTAAAGTTGACTCCGAACGACCGATTTTTGAGAACAGAGTTTTTGTTAGAAATCTGCTGAGAAAAAGTCGCTGACGAAGTATTTTTTCATATTTCATTTTGTTGCAGATGTCCTGCAACAACCTGGGGTTTAATCCGTGGCCAAACACCAACACACTACCTACTAGACTAGGGGCGACATCATAAACATATACACATGCATTAAATAGATTTCTAAATGAACATCCTGCTGTGTTTGCGGTAATGACAGGCAACAACCCTGGCCAATACGTTTCATTCGGGTTCTGCGATCGGGAGCGGATTATTCTCGGCATCATAAATCATGTTCTTGCTGCCATTCCATTCTCACGACAATGCACCAATGCTCTAACAGTACTGACAAATCCAGTGATCTGACATCGCGTGGTATGCAAATCCTGTTTATTTAAAGAGAACATTAAGGGGATATTCTGCAGATCTCTTACGACAACTACAGCTAACATTGCTTAGAATGTCTGTCGTACGTGGATCCATAATCCGATTCTGATAACTTTTCGATAATATTCTTGAAAAAATGTTGAAATCCATATGCTCTTGCATTGTAAATCTTTAGAAATTTCTAGATAGGCAGAAGACGAGCTATTTTAAAGATTTCTTTTAAATATTTTTATTTTATTTCTTAAGAGAATAATCGAACGAGTATATTGATAATCATTTGTAAATTGCTGACTTCGAAAAATCATCGGTGTATTCTGGCCGAAAACTGTAGCCTATTAGAGGCTCTGGAAAAACACAGACAAACTGTCCTTATCGAATGAGATAAAGAACCGTATATGTCAATACACTATCCTAAGTAGTCAGACAATATCACTAGAATTGCTAATTGAAAGATACGTCCTGCTCACGTGTCTAATTGCATCCAAATTAAACAGCAGCGCAAAGAGTTGCAATATAGTGAAGGCATTGGAAAGAGTACTTGGAAATTTCTGTATTTTGTGAACCCTGTTTTGGGAGAAAACGCAGGTTTACTTTTAATAAATTTTCAATTGCCTGAAATCTCTTGTCTTACAGAAACAAGGAAACTAAATAATCAGAATCTTTCATCATTTTTTATTAGAAATAAATTTTTTTTTTTTCATTTTCAATGTAGGAACACAATATATAATAGAGACAGAGAGAGCAGTGCTGGTTTATTATTATTTTTTTTTTTATATTAATTGTTCTACACCTATACACAAGCAGCATTTTTTAATTATTGTTAAGATTGTAAATAATTTATAGTATTTGCATATGTATGTATTAAGAGACATATTTTGCGGATAAAATTAGCTTTATTGAGTTTTTTCTGAAGATAATTTACAATCCCAGCAGGTTGATTATGTAACAACAAAAAAAAAATTAATTGAATTAGAATACATGTTATATATACATACCACAATAATTATTTGCAGAATTAAGATTATTTTTTTGTTTTTTGTATTTTTTTTTAATTATTTTGTTTTGAAAAGAAACAACAACCAATTTATTAAATTAAAGAAATAATAGATAACATTAGTAATAGAAACAGAAGAAATGTATTTGCAAAACAAATAAGAACAAAAAAAAAAAACAAGAAAATTGAAATGAAAAGAAATGCAAATAAAATCAAAATTTAAATGGGATGCACCTCAGTGGTAAGAAAATAATGATGATGATGATCAAGTAAGTTGTGGGTTGTTTGGTTTCAAGTCATGAATTGTGATTGTCGTGATTGATTATTGATTGAGTTTGTTTTTTAATTACATGTTTTAAAATTGATTTGATTTCGGGTTTTTTTTTTTGTAAGAAGAAAAAAGAAAAGAAAAATACATATTTTTGGTCCAAATTACTTGAAACTTGTACATCTTGGTTTTTGGTTTTTGGGTTTTGTATTTAATTTTTTTGTTTTTTATTTTTTGTAATGAAACTGCTTGTCTAGTGTATGATATTACGTTTGGTTGTGTTGGTGTGTGCGTGTTTGTATGTGTGTGTGAGTTAAAGTTCATATTTTGTATTGTAATATAGAAAAAGGGGAGGAAACTAATAAATTAACGAGTATTACATGTTATTAACGGTAAATGTAGTTAAAAAAAAAAGGAGAAACATGCATAAATAACATGCTTAAAACCGATTTGAAAAAGAAAATTAAAAAAACTATAACGCTTTAAAGAAAAACAAATTCAAAATTCAAATAAAGAAAGTAAACATAAAATACACATACATATACACACAAACATGTATATGTGTGAAAAGCTTTTAATTACAGCTTTCGAATTTCGAATTTAAAAGGTCAATTCAATTTTGATTTTAATTTTAATTTGAATTTTTTTTTATATGTAACAACTTTATTTAAATACAGTAGAGTACGTGTACATACGTATGTAATAAATACAGTTTTTTGTATTGCTCTGATTTTGTTTTTTTTCAGTAAAAAAAAAGAATTTTAAACCTAACAATCAATAATAGGAAAAAATTATTTAACATTAAAGATAACAATTAAATTTATTTGTATTTGTCATTTCATAAGGGATTAATAAATTTATCTATTTTTTTGTTTTTCAATTTTTTTTTTTCATTAACATGAAGCCAATTTTGCTTTTTATTATAAAAATGCAATTTTTTTTAACTATACAGTCATAGGTATATATAGTTTGACAGGTTTCACTGAATAGTTATTTTATTTTCATTTTCTACGGTTCATAATGTGGCTTTATAGTATATATCGTTGGTCTCATGTAGAAAGGCCCTAACTCACATTTTTTTCGAAATTGATTTTGTTGTGATTGTCACAAAAAAAAAATCGTATTCGAAAAAAATGTGAGTTAGGGCCTTTCTACATGAGACCAACGATATGTTCCTTTCTAGGGAGCATGGGGGTGCAAACGTGGCTTTAATTATTATATTTTTTTGCATTTCTTCTAAAGCATAAATATACAAAAAATATGTGGCTGAATTCATATCTTCTTTCTATATCTCTCTCACTCTGAAGAGAAAACAAAAACATTTATAACGCCATAATAGTAAGCATACTAGACTAATTGAAGACATTTGACATGGTCTATTGCCTATGTTTCTAAATAACATCCTCAACTCCACACTGCCCCAGGACATCAAACACTGGCTCATCAACTGTTCCAGTGCCAAGAAACGCGTGTAGGGTTCCAAAATCCAAATATCGGAAATTGGTTTGCTCCATGGGACAGTGGAAGTTTACTTTACAGTTTCTTTTCGAATTATCAAATTGTTGCCTTACGTTGGCGATTGCTCATAGAGGCTTTATCTAGTCACTGTTGTGGAATTTTTGAGAGAGAACGACGATTTCAGCTATTCCCAGGACGAAAGAAAGCAGTGAATATATCGGTTGCGGACCATCGCATACCCACAGTTCGTTACTCGAGGATGGTCTTTGATAACTTCTTGCACTTTTCATAACCTAAGCCACATACGTTAGCAGTAACAATCTCGCAGAAATAAGTTCCTTAAAACACTTGCTGGTGTTCCTTAGGGGACATAACAAAAGAGATCATAATGATCGTGTAAAAAGCAATTGATTGCTCGACTCTGGGAGCATTATTGCGCACAGTTTAGAGTTCCTTTCATGTGCTGCCGTTTAGAAAAAGAGTCCAAACGAGGGATACGTAGCATTAATTATCTGCATGACGAAAACAAAATGCATCCGGTTGGACAACACAACATTTTATTAACCAAGCAATTTCTGGTACGCCACCTGCCTTATCATACCAATCTTGAAGTGATAACGGAAGATATACCTCCCAGACACATCAGACAAGATATTCGAAGTATGTATATCAATAACAATGAAGATATATTTTCGGATATAGCTCAAGGATGCCTAAAAAGAACTACATCAGCAGTCGGTAATGGAAGCAATGAATAAGTATGGACGGAATAGGTTCCAGGAATATCGTTTTTGTTTTTCTTCAAAAAATTAGCCATGGTGGTGGCACAGACATTCATTATCTTGCATGACTTGGTTCCGATTGGCGATTCAATGAATCAAAAATAACATTTAACGATTTTAAACGAATACGAGCTTCATAATAGTGAAAGGTTGCTTAGAGAAGCATTCGTTCTTCAAAAGGACAACGTAACTTGCCTTGTAAAAAAAATAAAAGAGAAAATACTTCGATTAGCCACAAAAAGTTTCGTTGTATATAAAGAACAAAATAACTAGGGAAGGACCAAAGAAGAGATCTACTATATGCACCTGAACATTTCCATTCCATTGATGCCAAAGAAGATTGTATATTTTTAGTTAAATTAATTAACATTTGAACTGCCATTTTCCGAAAACTGGCCGGGCACGCCAACATTGACTTTTTGTTCTTTTCCCAGAAGTCATTTATCGATCCTAGCACTGATATAATATAGTTTTATTCGTAGCTACACAAAAATGGCAGGTTTAGTGAGTACGAGATAACTCGTAGTTGGCACCCTAGAAGGGAACAAAATCTACGAGTTATCTCGTAGTTGGCAGTCAACGTGTTAAATTAAGAATTTTAAAGAGCTAAGATAACTTGCATATCTATTTGCTAATACCAAACATAAAATATTGCCAATAATGTAAAATTGAATTTAAAACTTATGATTTCTAGGTTAGGTTTTATAGTTCAGAAATATTATTTATATTCAAAATTTATTTTTTTTACATTTTTCACATCAAACTACATATGCCTATGACTGTAAATATGTTTTTTTTTCTATTTGTAATCTTTAATCTTTAATATTTAATTTTTTATTTTTGTTTTTGTTATTTATATAAAAACTACATTGAAAGCTTACAAACTAAAGCTATGTATGTTATATATAAAAAAAAAAAAAAATATTGCAGTTAAGTTGTAAAGAATTGTTTTATCTTTCTTTTATACATCGTTCGCTTATTGAGTTTTTTTTTTTTTGTTTTATTAAAAGAAACAAGAGAGTTTTATATGAAATTAAAAAATGAGTAGCCCCTCATGGTTAATTATTTGTAAGAAATTTACTCAAACATGCATATTTTCAGCAGAAGAGTAAGAAATTCTAAAGCAATTAAATGTAAAACAAATTCGAATTCAATAAAGCCTTGTTAATCAGAAGACAAAGTAAATAGAAAACAAACGGACAATTGTTAATAGTTTATGAGAATTTCTTTAAAGAAGAAAACAAGCTTGTATGTATGCATATGAGTAATAATTTAAGAATTTCAAACTCTCTTCAATTATTATACAACAAAGAAGATTTTGCAAGAATTTCTATAAGAATAATGTACAGTTGGATTTATAGGTGAATAGGTTTCAAAGGAAAAAGGGGGGTTAATTAAACTTCATAGGGCTTTTAGAAACAGGTGCTTAAATAGAACAGAAAAACAAAACCAAAAAATAAAAAAGAAACGTATAAAAATTCAAAAGTGGGGGGGAGGAGAATGAAAACGAGACTGACTAATGAGAATGTTCTGTATAGATTTGTTATATAAAATTTTACAATTTTGTATAAAAAATGTTTTCAATTTTATTTTTTTGTTTGTTTTTAAATATTGCTTGTACGAACGATTTGTTTGCGAATATAATTTAAATCTTTTTTTTTAATTTTCTGGTGGTTTAATATATATATAAATAGAATTTGGTATTGTATAGATTTGTAGTGGTGGTGTAGAATATACGATTAATTAAATCGATTTTACAAGAGCAATTTAAAAATGACTTAAATGTTGTATTGTTTAGAAAACATTTAGTCTAACACTTACCGTAGCCTTCGCCTTGTAAGAAAAGCCTAAAGGCTTCGGCCAATTTAGCTGGCTGTTCCTCCAATACCATTGCACAATCCGAGATCTTTAAAAGGAAATTTAAGAGAGAAAAAAAGAAAAGAAATTAAATATAAAAATTGAAATATAAAAACGAGTAGTAAAAACCTTCATCCAAGTGGAATTGGTAGGATCTAAACGACCATTAAATGTAACCGTATCATCAACGTGTGGTGACAAAGCGCCAGTTATATTCATAATGGGCATTTTTAAGGTCGAAGCTGATGGTTCGGTGCCTGGTGTGCCAGGTGGTGTACGTGAAATGTTCAAATCATTGCGATGTATATACGAATTAATGAACATGGCCAAATTTGTGGGATTAATGCCACGCTCGAAATGCTGTTTATACATTTGAACCAAATCATGATTACGCTTTTCGGGATTACGGCCAAAATGATGCCACATTAGATAGTCGATGACACCTTGAGTCATGCCTTTAGTGCGCAAATAACGGGCATTAAAACTTTGGTAGCCCCATTCAATCCATCCCGATTGTGTAGAAACGCAATTAATAAGACACATGGCGCCTACCTTATCGGGATGAGACAATGCAAAGCGTGCCAAAATATTAGCTCCGGCACCAATGCCAAAACCAACAACCATCTTAAGGCCAAAATGCGACAAGACAAACTGCAATTGACTGGCCAGATCATCCATGGTTGGATAAATGTAACTAAATGTAGGAGAAAGGAAATTTTAAATTTGTTGTAAAAAAAAAAAAAGAAAAAATTTTGTCTTACTCTTCTGGTAATGTTGGAGCACCTTCTTCCTGGCCGGGTGCGGTAACATGGTAAACACAGAAATTTTCGAGCAAACCGCGCATTAAAGGATAATTAAAGAATCCGGCAAAACTGGTGGCAACTTTATGAAAGATTTTACAAAGAAATAATTAATATTATTAAGGAAGGAATGGTTATAGTTTGGTTTGATGGATAAATACTTACAGTTAAGGCCTAGATCATGATAAGTTAATATAGCTGGCTTCGTTGTATCACCTTGAATGGCAACTAAAATATCGCCTTTATCTGTTGGTATGCGCCTTTGATCGCAAGCATCTATAATAGAGCCACGGGCATGAGGAAATTGCAATTGCACAGAACGCAGCTCAATATCATCCATAGGATCTACAGGCATGGTGCTATATATATAGTGGTATATACAAATAGAAATTAAAAATTATTATTAAATAATATACACGATAAGAAAATGAAATTATTATAAAAATATCATGGCTCTGTAACACTAATAACTTAAAGAAAAACTTGAACTTTTCATTGTTTCTTTAAAAAAAATCAATTTTTTTTAAATTTTCTTTATTTTAAGGTTGTTTGTTTGCTTATTTTAGGGCTGGAAAGGATTTTAATACTACATGAGCTATGTATTTATTTAGTTGCTCTTATAGGTTTATATTTGTTCAAAAACTTATTTAAAAAAAATACGAGTCTCAACTGCTAAGTTTAATGATGAGGTTGAGGTTGCGTTTGATTTTTATTTTTATTTTTTTGAAAAGGGGACAACAAAATGCATTCATCATACACAATATTAGATTATAAACTATTAATATTAATTAATTAATTAAATATTTTAAACAAATCATATTAAATTAATTAACAATCTAAATATACAAGTTGCATTTCGGCTAAACTTTCTAGGAAAGAAAAACCAAACAAAACAAATCAAATCAAAAAAATGAAATGAAGATATTTTAATAACTATTTAGGTAACTGCAACAAGCTATTGTATTTGTTGGTGTTTTTATATGTTTTTATTATGGTTTTTTAGTAAAAATCTAAAAATTAAAAAAAAAGAAAACTTAAATTTTTATATGTAAACGAAAGCAAAATGCAAAATGCTAAATAAAGGGATTATTGAGATTCTTACTTAAAAGAGGTTTACAAAAATAATTCGTTTATTTTTTTCATACTTAATTTATAATTTCTGTTATTTTTTTTGCTTTTCCATTATAAATTATATGTTTTGTTATCAAAAATCTTACCCCAGTAGTCGAGCCTCCTCGGCAGTGTGTGTAGGTGCTGATGGCATCTTGGTATGTTGTGTCTTACCCGTTTTATCCCGGTCCCTGTAATAAATATCATGAACATGCAAGCACAAAAGAGAAAAACTGATCAAAGAGTACCGCCAAATATACGGAATATATGTATAATTAACGTATACACTTATTCAAAACAATAATTTATCTTTGTTAAGATTCTTTGTTTTTTTTAGTTTGTTCTGTAAATTTAAGTCAAGTGAAGTTGTCTAAGACTAAATCAATTTACTTTTTTCTTTGGTTATTAAATAAGGTTCCAAATTTTAACAAATCTCACTAGATTTCGTCTTACAGAAATTTGTTGTTTAACATATTATTATGGTAGTAAATAATTTCGAATTTCGAAAATAAAATCGAAGTTTTTAAAAGCTATATATCGAGGCCTACAGCTTATTTCGTATGCCCATGGAAATTTGGAAAAAGGTCTAGTAAGTAGTGCAATGGCTTACTAGACATGAGTTCGTAAATTCAAGCTCCAGTTTCGACACTTAAACAAAGTAAAATATTGAAAAATATTCCTTAAAAAAAAAATCGAACAAAAACTCTGATGGTAAATAAAATTGCCATGAAAAGTTTCTCAGAAATCAACCGTTCCGAGTCGGACCTTATACTGCAGGTTCCGCCAATAATATAAAATATAAAATTACCACACAACATAGGTGGTATGAGAAGCTAGGCTGTAAACTCGTCTAAAGCGTTGTAACGGATTTGAGGAAAAAAGCTGATCCACAATCGCATGGAACCAGGACTTCACAAAACCACAAAGAAAAAATCGCTTGATGATAAATCTCATGATCTTAACATTAGAATTTCTTGAGATAAGTTGTTCTGGACATCGATGCTGCCATCAACCGATGCTTGAACTAGCAATGTTAGGTGGCGCCATCTTACTGAAACCCCATAGCGTCCAGTTAGGTTAGGTTAGAGGAAGTGTACTTGTCAACTGTGACAAGTACAGTACCCAGAGGTCGAATTGACCCATTATACAACGTCCTAGCTTCTCACATCACTCGTGTTTGTGCGTGTGCGTTAATTTTATACATGAGTAGCGGGACCTACAGTTTTAAAGTCGACTCCGAACGACAGATTTTTGAGAAGCTTTTCGTGGCAATTTTTACTCTCAGAGTTTTTGTCAGAAATCTGCTGAGAGGAAGTCGCCGAAGAAATATTTTCATATTTTCGTTTTGATGTCTGACCTGGGATTCGAACTGGGGCCTTTCGTCTAATAAGCCGACTCTACCTACTAGACCACGGCGACTTCTAGCGTCCAGTTAAAGCCACAAGAACATTTTTATCATGAGCCTGTAACGAATACCTGCAATTTTGGTCTGATCTTCGAAAAAGTAATATACAACCCGTACTAGACAGTGTATATCGATGGCTTAATATAGAAAGGTCGTATCTCGTTTTTTTCAAAATCGGGATTTTTACATATTCTGGTAGACAAAACCCCCATACACATCCTCTGAATAATTCAGGTTCCTATGTTAACGAATAGTTGATTTACAGTAATTAAAGGAAACATGACATAACACTTTTGTATTAGGTTTTATTAAGTTTTTTTCCTTCTCCTGTAAAGTACTGAAAATGTAAGATACGACCTTTCTATATTAAGCCATCGATATATTTGTTTCTCAAACATTGCCCGGAGATTTTCGGAGCCCTAAAAACTCGACAAATTTATGTATGTATACAGTAAGCCATTGAGATGGAAATGCATTCATAGAAAATATTGACTTCACTATGCCTCATTAAGCATGAAACGAATTGCTGGCCCTATTCGCGGTTTCTTGGCTTGAACTCCTGGATACGTTGAATTTTGTACGCATAAAGGAGGTCGTTCGTCAAAATTCGCTGGTTCGATCGAAAAATGTATGGTTATTGAGAACGATGTCGAATTCATGTTTTTGGGTACACTGCTAGCAACGTTTTCTAGAGACTCATAGGAGTCCCACCACTCTTCGAACGGTTGCACCTTCTTGACTAAACATTTTTTCGAAGTTTACAAGGAGTGTCAACATAACGTTGATACGTTTTTACAATTGTAGTGAATTGTTCATTCTTAAAGCGCTCCATTTTTAATAATTGAGACATCTGACAGCTGTCAAATTTCAGAGTTGCCTTTTCACAAAAAAAAATAAAATAAAAAATAAATTTAAAAAGTAAGATACCCTTTGCAGTTAAACCTGTTTTAAAAATATATTCAAAAAAACGAGTCGAATCTGCTATAGCGAAGAGAGCACACGTAGTAAACTGTGAGCCACTGTAAGAAGATTAGGAGTACGTGTATGTACATGACCCGGGGGTCATGGCACACTTGGTATTTGTGCTAGAAAAAGTTTAAATTTCTTTCTCTTTTTTTAATTACATGGAATATACAAATGTTATACAACAATAAATTCAATTTGTATTTAAAATTTTAAATATTTTTAAGCCTTTAAACCATAGTCTAACAGTACAATTACTATTGTTTAGTCATTTTTCCTATGAAAGTTATGTAAGCTGTTGCAAAACTTTCTTTCGATGGCATAACAACTTCGATTTTATTTTCAAAAAAGAAAAAAAGGAAAAAAAATCTTAAAAATCCCTTAATTTATTTAAATAAAATAAAATCAAGAGAAAAATTATTAAAAAAAATAAAATTAAACACTACTAAAATGGGCGTTATTTATTACATATAAATGTGATTAATTATTAAAATTTAAATTTTTTTATTTTTAATTACACCAAAAACCAAACAGAAAAACATGCATTTTTTTTACATAATTATATACACTTACACACAATTTTACAATAAATTTTAGTTTAAATAATAGAAATTTATTTAGAAAAAAAACAACAACGTATAAAATAAATGTAAGTTTAACAAGAAGGATACGTTACAAGTATTTTGAATTTATTCTGTTCCCTTTAAAACACTAACTACACTAATGAATGAATGAATAATGAGTGGAATAAAAAAAAAGTTTTCAGCACAACACAGAGAAAAAGAAGAAGAAGAAAAAATAAATGGTAATAAAAATGAAAATTGCTGGTCACAACATACATATACAAGCTATAATTTGCCTCACATTTAAGCTGCGCGTCTATGTAAATTTACGAACACAGAACAGAGCAGCACAGAACGAACCAAACAATCGGATGAGTCAACCACAGCACAGTGACAGACAGCAGTAGTTTGTGTAGAAAAATTTACAAAAACTGTGTAGTTTTCCAAACGAAACACACGTAAACAAAATGTCCTTTCTCTCGTACTTCACTGTGTATGAGTAACAGTAACAAACCGTACATATACATACGTTTGTAGGTCGTTTGGTATAAAATGTGTGTGTGTGTGAAAGAAAATTATACCACTACACACATACATAAATATAAAAGGCGCCACTAATTCGCCATTAAAAACAGAAAAACTTCGACGAACATATTCATTCAAATCTAGAACAAAAACATCCATAACCGAACCGAACAGAAACGATCAAATAGGCGACTGTAAATATTATTCGAACAGAAAATTGGGAGTATGAATGCTTTTGCTTTGCTTAGTAATAAAATACGATACTGTCTTTATATATACAGTATACTAAGTAAGTAAGTGGTACTCTATCACTACCACTACTAGTACACCAGGAAAAAGGTTAATGTTTGCACAAGCTCCATGGCAACATTTAAATGAAAAACTTTTACCCCACTTTGGCTGTATGTTTGATGTGTAATTTTATATCAAACACACACACATATACACACTTATTCAAACATTTATTATACAATTGTCAAACGGAATGTTCGAACTTCGAATAAGGAAATTATCTGTTGTTTGAATTTCGAATATCTTCAAAACGAAAATTTTTTCATTTAAAAACATTGGAATCTTTATGACACTTCCCTCCTTCATCTTTTTTTAAAGAACATGTGGAATTTATTTCCGTTTTATTCTTTTGAGGTTATGTAAATATTTTAAGCCTTAATTATATATGTATATGACTGCAGTATAGTGTAGCTTTTGCATAATAAATGAGTGGAAGGAAACATACAAGCTAAAGAGAAGCATGAATCAATAAAAAATACAAACAAAAAAAGAAAATCAATTATAATATAAAATAAAGTAACGGTTTTTATCAGATTTTAAAAGTAAGGAGTAAGCACGAAAAAATTGGTGCTGGTTAAAAATAAGGTAGACTATGGAGATTTTTTTAGTAGTCACCGTAGTCTAGTAGTTTTAGGTTTAGGTCGGAGTGGTAGCTCTGATATCACAAAGCTCACTTGAGCACGCATAGCGGCCCGTTGTGATGCCACGGGTGAACGCAGTCCCTGTACTAACCAAGTTCCACCAAAATCAGGGAAAATGAAGAAGTTGGTCAGCGCAAGGGCTGCACAACAAAAAGCACGACTACCTCGCACTGGAAAACCAGCCAGAAAGTTTGATGAACGAAGCTATATCCTTGATGTCAATAGATGATAGCTCCGTTAAGCTAACAAGGAATGGGGAGCTAAATAACCTATGTCTACACCTAGCAAGAGACGGGCACTGGCAAAGAAAGTGAACAACAGTCTCCTCTTCCTCAGGGGACCTGCATCCACGGCAGAAGTCGTTGAAAGGGAGCCTCATTCTTTCCGCGTGTCTACCCATGACGCAATGACCTGTAAGCACGGCCACTGTAGTCGAGGTGACATCACGACCAAGACCAAGTAATCGGTTGGTACGCCTTCTATCCATCCTGGGCCAGATGAGTCTAGCGGTGGAGCAGGACTCCTCATTGACCCAGGATAGGTTGGCGTCCCGAAAGAACCTCCGCGCAATGGTCAACTTGATCGAGGCAAGTGGCATACCCAATTCAACAGAAGAGGATTCCGGAAGGAGCGCACCAGCTCTGGCGAGCTAGTCGGCCCTACAGTTTCCCGGAATTCCACTGTGGCCGGGGGACCCACACCAGAGAGATACTATTGAAGAGCCCCGAGAGAAGGTCGAGGCAGCAGCGACATTCCCTAACGATCCTAGAGTGAATCACAGAACCCGATAGAGATCTTATTGCGGCCTGACTATCAGAGAAGATCGAGACGCGAGTGAAAGGAGCATCGTTGACGAGGATCCATTGAGCGGCTCGGTAAATTGCCATCACCTCCGCCTGAAACACACTGCAGTAGTCCGGCAGACGGAGAGAAATAATCAGGTGCAGTTTCCCAGAGTAGACACCGCTCCCGCTCTGGTAGGAAGCGTGTTCGCTTATTAGACGTAAAGCCCGAGTTCGGGCCTCAGGCCAGACATCAAAACGAAATATTAAAAAAAAAAATTCTTGAGCGACTTCCTCTCAGCAGATTTCTGGCAAAAACTCTGAGAGTAACTGAACCTGCCATGAAAAAAGTTTATCAAAAATCTGTCGTTCGGAGTCGACGTTAAACTATAGGTCCCGCCACTCAAGTATAAAATTAAGGCACACAACATGAGTGGTGTGAGTAGCTAGGCCGTAATCTAGACAGCATGTATGTGTAAAAAGCAGATTGACCCCTTGTCTCTTATAAACTATCCACACGACAAAAATGTTATATGGACGTTAATAAATCTTGCTTCACAGCCAGATTTTCTTGGCTTACATTGGACCGAAAGAAGATGCCAATAAACTGTTAAAGTTGGACCAAAGAGAGACCTCTGTCCTCTGTACCCTCTGTAACTATTAGGTAGGCATGCGACATGTTGATGTTAAAGTTGAACCATAGAGAGACCTGTGTCGTTGTAACTATTGGGTAGGCATGCGACATGTTGACTGCTAAGATTGCAAATTGTTTTAGGAGTGTATCCCACTTCATATGCCAAAATCTCAAACTTTACTTGAGTTTAATAAAACCTAACCTATCTAAACATTGGATCAACTGCTGGATGCATTAAATTTTCAGGCTGATTTTCAATTTTGTCGAAGGGAATCTTACTTGAAAGTGAGACTCATATGTGTACTGCCGATAACGCTCATATTTAAAGCCCGGAGGAATGACTTCATGTGGTAACATAAAGAGGCGATATATGTATGTGTTCAAGTGGACTATGGTTTCAACAAACCTATCCTTTACCCTAATAAAGCTGAGCCTTAGCTTCGATACGTTACTGATTTCTCGCTATGAGTGAGACATGGATCCACGATTTCACACGAGAGACAGTGGCACACTCATAGCAACATACAGGATTAGAAAAACGTTATAAGGAGACAAGGACAGTTCCATTTGCAGCAAGGTCATGGTTTTTAATAGAGAACGTTAGGCAATCATAATAGAACCATCAGCCGTTTATAAATGGTTATCGTTTATGACAGCTTTAAGCTTTTTAAAAACGATCTAAATGAAGTCGTTTAATTTATATACCACCCGCATGTCTCTTTAGCTTGCATTTGCCATTAATTATTAAAGAATTACGTTTCAAAGAATTCATTTAAAAAACAATTCTTATGCAGGAAAAATTTAATTAAAAATACAATAAAAATTATAATTTTTTAGAGAACCAGGCCAAATATTATTAATAAATTCACATTTTTTTTTTCGTTGGAAATCTGGAAACTGTAATTAAAACCTACACGAGTTTTACACTATATATATACATACATACGTATGTATATACATTTGTGCATATAAGGTATGTATAATTTTTTTTTTATTTGGAATACAAGATATAAAAATAAATTTATAAGAACGATAAAGTACGATTAACACTTTCAATTAACATTCAAGTGTGAGTATATAATTGTGTTGTTATGTATATATAAACGTGGTTTTCAAATTAAACGCTTAAAACGCTTCTTCTTCTTTTTCAATTTTGTGTATTTACGTGTTTCGAAAATAAACTTGATTTCATTCAATGCATGAATGTACTACGTACAAACAAAGTGCTGAAAAACAATAATAAAAACATATACAGTGTACTAATGGTGAGTTACTAATGGAACTCACTGTACAAGTGTCATAAATACGTAGGCCTTACATATTCTGTGCTTATTTAAGCCTTGTTTTAATTAAAATTTATTTACAGAAAAGTAATTAAACTTGCATGAAAGAAGTGGAGACAGAAATAATAGGGACGCTGAAGAGGAGTTTCACTAATGGAACTCACTGTAGGATTTTTGTAAATACGTAGGCTGCTTCACATATTCTGTGCTAATTTAAGCGTTATTTTTTTAAATTAAAATTTATTTACAGAAAAGTAAGCAAACTGGCATGAAAGGAATGAAACAGAAATAATAGGGACGCTGATGAAAAGGAACCAATACAACATGTACTGGGCGAATGCGTTGGATTAGCAAACATGCGAAAATGAACGTTAATAGAGAAAGAACGTCCACACAGAGCTGCTTGCATAAAGCACTTCAAAAATACTTTTGTGGGCAGCAATTTCTGCTGAGAAAGGACTACACCGCACTCAGATGACTATTGCAATTCAAAAACCTTGTGAAGCATGTTGGATTGAAAGCTCCAACTTCAGCTTCGAACACATAAGGCGTATAGGACACACACAGTAATGAGTTTACTTTCTCGCGGTAACTCTGTAGTTTGATATGGTGAAAATGCCTTGAGGCGAAGTACAAAGAGTCCATTGTTGATGTGGTGTTAGCAAGCAATGAAATCGTTGACTGATCTACTGTATAAAGCAATGGACCCACACTGTCAAATATCATAAAGATGAAGGAAAAGGACAGACGCAAAGTAATTCACAAAAAACCCACCTAAAAGATTATTGAGCTCAATGGAAGAGCTTAAAGGAGGAGGCTTACATTGTAGATGACAAAACGCCAACGCGTATTGAACACAGTAATGCGTTTACTTTTTCGCTGTGACTCTGTAGTTTGGTATGCTGAATATGCCTTGAGGCGAAGAACAAAGATGTCCGACTAGCAAACAAAAAAAGGCGTCGGGGACTGCTTCACTCCACAAAGAAATGCATCCATACTGTCAAATAAGATGAAGGAAAGGGACAGACGCAACGTTATATTACAAATAAAAACCCTCTCCTGAAAGATTATTGAGCTCAATGGAGTAGAGAACAAAACGCCAACTAACCTAACAGTGATGCTTTCCTCCAAGACGAAGAAGGTTTAAATTTTAGAATTAGGATTGGAAGTTGTTAAGCTTCTGGAAAAATAGAGAAATAAAAAAGGTAGAGGTTCTATTGAGTTGAATGCCAACAAGCTACAGTCGATTGGAAAGCGAACTGCGCCCACTGTATATAACTCGTAGGCACCATTCAAACAGATAACAACAATGGACGAGCTTTTCCTGTTAAAAGCATCAAAAATGGTTATGTCCCTCTCTTAATGGACTACATCAGTAAATGGCCAAAGGTGTTCACCTTATGCAACGAGGAAGCTTAAACAGTTTGGAATGCAATCGGGTTTGGTTGGTATTCTACAAGAAGTACGTTTCAATTTAGGCGGAAGTGGTGATTGTCACATTGAAGCTTATGTTTAAGCGGATATGGGTGAGTATGAGGTGTCCTATATCGAGGGTATGGCACAATAGATCTGTTAGAGCGAAGTGTCTTGGCCTAGTAGAGCCTCTACAGCTCCTAAAAAAATAGCCTGAAGTGATAAATAAAAATTTTTGAGTGCCAATATTACTTTTACCAACACTTTGATACATTTTCTTATACATACAAGAGAGTAAATAATTTTATTGTTGTGAGTGAGTAAATACCTTGGCATTCTTTATGAACTTCTGGCTTTGGATTCCAATATTAGCAAGTAAAGGTGACAGATGTCAATTGCTTTACACAATACACAATACAATGCAGAACAATAATGTCTGCTAGTGCTTCTCTATTCGTTTATTGCAATTTTTCTTTTTTTAGAAAATTTTTAATGGGGCATTGGCCAATATCTTTATGTCAGTATTCGTATTTATAATTTACTTGGAAACTCTTTTTTTTTTGGAGCTTTTACAGAACCATAAAAACCTACACAGTCTATAAAATAAGCAATAATTACGTATTAGAAATGACGTTTTTAACGGTCAATGCATATTTTCTACGGCTGTTGCATATATGTAAGCTTTGTTTATTGCTGAGATAAAATGAATGCCCACTGTGTGGACAGCTGTGTGGCCGTTATTATCAATATTCGTTAAATTAAAATGAAAAACAAAAACAAACTGGTTTTAATATTGTTTTCTTATTTTCTTAATAATATTTATAAATTTATATGTAAGTACGTATGTACGTATGTATACTATACATCCATGCATACGTAAGTACCAAGCCGTGTTTGTTTTATGTAAACAAACTTTAACTGACTGTAACCAGTTCATTCATGATTTTAATGAGGGGAAAGAAAAGATAATTTTTTTTTTTTTTTTGCTTTTCGAAGTTACACGCGAATTGCAATGAGTGGCTTTGTTTAATAAAAAGAAAAAGATGAAAATAATTTTTATTTACAATATCGATACAAAGGAATGAATATGAACGACTTACAATATATGCACTGTAAGGAGTGCGCATGAAAGAATTTCGTTATGTACATTTCTTTATAAAAACTCAACTTTAAGGTGAAATTATTTAAATTTTGGCTACAATTACTAAAATTAAAGAAATTTCTTTAATTATTGCTACAGATCAGAGATCAGTAGTGAATCGTTTTTTGGCTGCTCATAAGCACTCATGAAATTTTGAATATAAGTGAGTCAACAATATTGAAATTTAACTCTAGTCTGATTCATTCGTACTCACTACAGCGTTGTTTTATAAGTACAGGTTGCAATGAGTGAGAATGCGTACAACGTTGACATCAAACTCATACCATTCGAAATATGTTTGATTCATAAGCCTACTCATTCAGATTCATAACTTTAGAAAAATAATTATGTTGAGTTATGGAAAGTCGAAATCAACAACGTTATACGTGTTGTGTTAAGTATGAATATGATGAGTACTTCAAACTCTGAATATGATTAGAGGTTCCATGATATTAAAATAAGTATGAATGCGTATAAGTATCAGAAATTATGAGTATGATTCGATTCTACTCATCTTTTTGAATACTCATTGCTGATCTCTGCTACAGATCTAATGTTTATTAAACTGATTTTAATTTTTGACTGAGTTTTTAGTGTCTTTCAACTGTTTTCTCTTTACTTAGGGGCACTACCACTCAAAAGTATGGAGTTTTGTACAATTTAGTGGATAGGCATGTCTAGGTACATAAGAAACGTTATTCTCCTGGTAGGAATCAATTGCTAGTTTTTTTTTGCACACAGAGAATAATTGTCCCACCATAGTATAATTGTCCGGGAAACTGTGAAATCTTATGAATTCTTATGTTTTAATGGTTTGCTCGTTTTCAAGCTGATAATTTTGATGTTCAGAATGCATCCCGTTCTGCTCAATCCATCACTTAAGAACAAACAATATCAAAATGTTATCGTTCGTATAGACCTAGGCAAACAATTTATAAACCATTTGAAGACAGCTGAACACACAAAGAAACTTGATGTTTAAGTGCCAAATGAAAAATTTAATGTCTGGAATTTCTATTTGCGATTCACGAATCATTTCCGAAGCGAAAGATAAGGGGCGATCCAAGTGTATCGTTTACGATAACATTATTAATCGCGGACAATGCAAAATGAATTTTAGCAGACGGTAGCAAAGCCAGATTTGACTGAAAGAGATGTAAAATTTTAATTCCCGATTGATGGGCCATTTCCGAAGCGAAAGATAAGGGGCGATGGAAAGTGGAACATTTACGATAACAATCTTAATCACGGACGAAGCAAAGTGAAGCTTCGCAGACGGTAGCAAAGACAGATTTGACTGAAGGAGATGTAAAACATGAGTGTCTGATGAATTTAGAGGGCTATTGTTCATTATAAGCCTCTACGAGCTTGTAAAACGAATGATTCTGATCTCTGACCTTTGCAAAAAGAGGCCAAGCTTGAGTGTCTGATGGATTTGAAAGGCAATTGTTCATTATAAGCCTCTACAAGCTTGTAAAACGATTCATTCTGATCTCTGACCTTTGCAAAAAGAGGTCAAGCTTGAATGTCTGATGGATTTGGAAGGCTGTTGTTCATTATAAGCCTTTAGGAGCTTGTAATACGTTTGATTCTGATCTCTGACCTTTCCCAAAAGAGGTCAAGCTTGAGTGTCTGATGGATTTGGAAGGCTATTGTTCATTATAAGCTTGTAAAACGATTGATTATGGGTTCTTTCCTTTGCAAAAAGCGGTCAAGCTTGAGTATCTGATGGATTTGGATTGACAAACGATTGATTCTGATCTCTAAATTGACCAGATTTGAATCGGGCAAGCATTTCAATTAAAATAACCAGAATTGATCAACAGAAAAAGAGTTGTGCAACAACATCAAAAAACGCCAGACTACAGAGACATCTTTGATTATACAAAAGAAACTGAGAAAAATTGTCTGGGAAGAAGTTTAGAAGCATCCACTTTATAGCCTGGACCTTAAACCTTCAGATTATTATTTATTTTGAGCTCTGCAAAACCCCCTCTAATAGTTTAAATTGAAATTTCGTCGCCTTGAATTATTCTTGCAATTTTTAATTATTTTCTTAGGCCAGTTTTGTTCCATGACCATTTTCAAATGCACCAAATTTTTTCATGCTTACTCCTTATATGTGCTTGTGTATATAATTTGTATAGCTACTATTGATTGTCTTCGAATAGGAAAGTTTTTTTTTTAGTCTGATAATAAATAATCAATATTTGTTAGTAAGAAAAAGAAAACTTATCATTAATATGAGAATATCAACACATGATTCTATTAAAACGTTAAGCAATGTAATTATTTGTAAGGATATGAGAGTTTTTATAAGCGAAAATAAAAATTAATTTTTTAAGGATAATTTAAAGGTACACGTTAACAAATAGCACACACAAGAATACTTGCCCATGTGGTCAGAATATGTAGTTGGACAAAATTTCTATTCGTCTATACAATTGACTGATTGACTGACTATCTTACTACTTGCAACAGTAAAAGATGTAAGCAATGACAAAAAAAAAGCGAAAAAGCTCTCTCTCTCTCTCTCTCTCTAGACAATTACAACTACTTAATGTAGCGTTGTTTTGTTAGTTGTTTGTTAGAAATGGGGTGAAGCATAGCAAATATATTAACAAAACAAAGTATGAGTGTACGTGTATGTGTATAAGTGTTGGTAAGTGAAAAAGAGAAAACAAACAAAAAGAAAAGCTTACCTTGAACCAATTATAACAGGTTGACGACCACCACTATTATTGAGCAAATCATCGGAATCCTGATCGTTTGTATTTGTACCCACAACTTGGCCTATGGCCCGTTTAACAGATTCAAAAACCGATACGGGACCGGTGGGCTCTGTGGTCGACTGATAAATCGATTGGCCATTGTTATTGGCCCCACTGCCCTCGAGAGAGATATAACCACCCTCTGCTTGTGGCATAATTTTATTTATTTTTCAATTTTATTTTTTGGTTTATTTGTTTTTGTTTTATTTAAAATTGTTTTGTTTTCTTGCTCTCTCTCTCTCTCTCCCTTTGTTTTTATTTTTATTTTAAGTGTGTCACTCACTTCTTATATGAGCAGTTTACAGTTGTATGCAAGAAATGAGACTGAAATACTTGAACCTTGTTTTTGGTGTAATAAGTTCGTAAGTTGGAAAGTTGAGAAGTTGTTGTTTAGTGGTTAAATCATGTCCATATACACCACAACAACAATAACAACAACAACATTCGTGTATAATATATTGTTAACCATAGCAGTAGGACCAAGTAAGGGTAGAGTAGATGTGTTTAATGGTGGTGGTGATGGTGGTGGATGTTTAGTTGATTGATTGGTTGGGTCGTTTAGGCGTTCGTTCAGTAGGCATAGTTTTGTTTATATGTATTGTATATAGGTATGTACATATATTAAGAGTGTTTGAATGTATGCGTAATAGAATTAAAATTATTTCACACATACATACATACATATTGAATTTTGTTTTTATCAGGCATTGCAAGTGTGTGGTAGTAAGTGATATGATGGTTGTTTTTTTTTTTTTTGTTTGATGTGAATTGTTGTTGCATTTTTGTTGTTAATTTAATTTTAATTATAGTTTGCAGTCGTTGGCAGATACACGAGGGTGGTTTTTATTGTTTGTTTGTTTATATCATTCATGGTAGTGGTTGTTTCAGGTGGTGGGTGAAATATTATTTTTTTGTTTTTTGTTTTTTTTTTTTATTCATATTCAATTAAAAAAACAACAACATTTTAGCCAAGAAATGCAATTAATAAGTTAATAATGCAGTTCAAAACGTATGTAAATAATAAAAAATAACACAGGCAAACAAGTTTGTAACGAAATATTGTTGTTGCAGCGCATTCATGTTGTAGATTTAAAACGTTTTTTTTTTCATACAAAAACAAAAATTGTACATAAAAAAAGAAAAAAAAAGAAAGAAAAGGAAACAATAATTAACACTTAGATTTAATATATCATACACATACAATTAACAATCAGTCACCGAAAATGAAAATAACTTTTCTATATTCGTAAGTTATTTTGCATTTGTGGTGACGCTATACACAGTTTAAAAAATATTTTGTTTAGGGGAGTAGTTAGTTACTTAAGCTATTGGTTGTTGTAATCTACAAAATGTGAGTTTTTTTAGAAAAGTATACAGACGTCATATGGAATTGACGCCTATAATCAAAATCACTGTTATTCAGTCGTTATTTATAAACATACATACAACATACATACATACATACATATATGGAAAGAAAAATATTTACAAAATTTATCTTATCTTTGTAATCTGAAACAGTTTATGAACATGAGTGATTGTTATAAACAAAATGAAAAAAAATCGTCTTTTTTTTTTGATTAAAAAAGACAAAGATAATGACTTGAAGGAATATCAAGATACTAATAAGCAAAAAAAAGAAAGAAAGAAATAGAATAGATCTACTGACGACAATTTTATTTTTTTTTTTAATTCAAAAACAAAGCAATGGTATGTAAGTATGATGATAATAATAAAAATCTTTAATAAAGGGTGTTTTTTATAGAGGTATAGAACTTTAAGTTGGCATTACTTTTCAAGATGGCGACCGAGCTGTCAAGTGATTTATTCTCTGTTTGGTTTGGCAATTCATCATGAATAGACTCACGCCTGAACAACGCTTGCAAATAGTGCAATTTTATTTCGAAAATAATGGTTCTGTGCGAAAAACGTATCGCGTACTACGTCCATTTTATCGTCGACAAAATCGTCCATTTTATTTCGATTTATTGAAAGACACGTTTGGTGACCGCCTAATTTCACGTTTTGGAGCTGTGAATTGGCCTCCAAGATCTTGTGATTTAATACCGCTAGACTACTTTCTGTGGGGCTATGTAAAGTCATTGGTCTATGCGGTAAAGCCACAAACGCTTGACCATTTAGAAGACAACATTCGCCGTGTTATTGCCGATATACGGTCACAAATGTTGGAAAAAGTCATGTCAATCGAACAATCCATCGTTGTTTTATTGCAACTTAAAGTTCTATACCTCTATAATAAAAACACCCTATACTTTCCCTGAAAATTTGTCTTAAAAACTCACTAAATGGACGTTGCTAGCAAAACTAGCCATACAGCATCAAACAATTATTAACCATTTGAAGGAAAGTGGAAGCACAAAGAAGCTCAATGTTTAGGTGCCACATGAACTAACAACAAAAAATTAATCGAGTCTGCATATGTATGTGATTGACTCCTAAAACGGAAGGAATTCGAAACATTTCTGAAGAGAAAAAATGGAACACGTACGACAATAATGAAAAAAAGAGATGATGGATGAATCAGATGACGATAAAGTCAGAATCGATACCAAAGAAGGGTAGTAATCTGTGTGTGGAGAGATTTCGAGCTTTTTCAGCCTGTTTAAACCACTGATTGTGATCTCTATTCCCAGGAATTAATGGAATTAAAGCAAGCAATACACTCACAAAACAGAGACATCAGCTAGGCGAAGATGAATGTACATTCCTTAGTCTGGGTAATTCCATTATAGACCTAAGTAAACCCCGAACAGCGAGGGTAGGAGAGTTTAATGCTTCTTCGAAGATAAACTGGATACAGAAAGAAGATCAATATTTTGGTGCCACAGTAAAAATTAAAAAACAATTAACTGAGTCTGCATATATGATAGACAGATCAAAATCCAATCATTTTTGAAGAGAAAAAAATTGGAGCACGTACGATAATAATGTAAGAAAAAGATGATTGACGAATCAGATGACAACTAAGCCAGGATCGATACCAAGGAAGGGTAATAATGTGTCCATGGGGAAATTATGAGCTACTTCAGCCTGGTTAAAGCACTGAATGTGATCTCCACTGTCATTTATTAATGGAATTGAAGCAAGTTATACAATTAAAACGTCTAAAATTTATTGAAAGAAAAGAATAACAATGTCAAACCCATATTTTTCCATATTTTATGGACATAAGCGTCTACCTTTATTCCTGAGAAGCTAGGCCGTAATCCAGACTAAAGGGTTGTAATGGCCAATTATGTATGTATTCCACCCTGTGTTCTACGATGTAATTCAGCCCATTTTTCTTTTCTTCATTTTTGTTGCTCTATTATGGTCACACTTCCTGATGCGATACATCTGGTTTCAACTGGAAACATATATTTCTGAATGCCTTTTTCTAAAAATGAAGGCAATTCTTGGTTGCCACACTTGTTTGTATGAGAAATTGAATTCAATCGAGAAACGAAATTAAAAACAATAGCAAACAGTTCAATTCAATCTAAAAGGGATTTGAAATCTATTTCACCTAGAGTGACAGCTAATCCCCTATGTAATGGTGCAGACTTTAGTAGAAAAACTTACAAAATATTTAAAAAGCGTTTAAAAAATAAACGTTTTAGGAACAAGAACTAAATACCACTTTCATTTAACATTTGTTGCAAAAAAGTGCAAAACTGAGTACATAGAAGTAACATTAAAAGTCGTACTGCTTTTAAGTGACGTTACATATATACATACAAAATTGGTCATTACAACCCCTTAGTCAGGAGTACGACCTAGTTTCTCACACCACTTATGTCATGTGTATTAATTTTATACATGAATGGAAGGACCTACAGTATAAAGTCGACTCCGAACGATAGATTTTTGAATAACTTTTCGTGGCAGAGTTTTTGTCAGAAATCTAAGGAGTGACATTTCTATACATAATAAATGTACAGTCAGGAGACAGAAAAATGATTATTCTCGGTTAAGATTCGGACAACTGAACCTAGCGGTCGAACATATCCTCTCTTTTACCCAGGAAACAATAGCTTAGGAATGTAATTTTACATTAATTACAGTATATTCGTGCTCAAGGATCAGATAAATGCCTTTTCAGGTTGGTATCCATTTTGGACACTACATTCGGTGTAGGTCCCTATGCCCATTGACCCACATAATGTAGAATTTAGAATAATCTGCCATTTACTGGCGAATTAGGTAACATTCATGGAGAAGCTTGAAAATAGATATGAAGTCCCAAAAAGAGCTTTATAATGACTGAAATCAAACAAAGGAATATGATATCCAACCATTAATATTATTTTTATACAATTTCAGCTACATGTACTCACTTTTGCTCCCCATTTTATATTGATTATTAAGCAAATATTTCATTAAGGACATTATTTTTTACACTTTTAGCTACATGTACTCACTTTTGCTCCCCATTTAATTGATTATTAAGCAAATGTTTCCTTAAGGACATTATTTTTTACACTTTCAGCTACATGTACTCACTTCTGCTCCCCATTTAATTGATTATTAAGCAAATGTTTCCTTAAGGACATTATTTTTTACACTTTTAGCTACATGTACTCACTTCTGCTCCCCATTTTATATTGATTATTAAGCAAATGTTGCCTTAAGGACAATATTTTTTACACTTTTAGCTACATGTACTCACTTCTGCTCCCCATTTTATATTGATTATTAAGCAAATATTTCCTTAAGGGCATTATATGTAAACACTTTTAGCTACATGTACTCACTTCTGCTCCCCATTTATTTTATTGATTATTAAGCAAATATTTCCTTAAGGACATTAGGGTGTGATCAAATTCATTTAGAGATTATCCTTTCCATAGCCATAAGAGCATTTTTTATTTACGTTTTTCATTAAAAAACCCTAATATTTTATTTTCTCAGTAATTAATTGGTGTTGTTGTTGTTGTTAATTTGTTTTATCTTTTTCTCTCTCTAGGGTTTAATTTATATTCTCATATTCATAACGATTGTTAACTACATATTAATACTTTTAAATAATAATAATAGCGATGACAACAACAACAATAACAACAACGTGAAACAAGTGTTTAACAATTTGCGTTGTTGTTTTCGTGCATTATCATTGAGAAAAAAATTTTTTTTATTTGTTGTTCACCATATAAGAGGCACAAAATAATTAAACTGATGCTGCTGCTGCTGCCAAGTCGTTTGTGGCAGGGCAGTATGTGAATTATTTTTTTTTTTAGTCTGAAATTGAAAATTGCTTTTCTAAATGTATATGGTGGCAGAATAGTCCATTTAAGTGTTTTATTATTTAAATTTATTAAGATTCATCCTCAATTATGGTCGTCTGGTAAACATTTAAATGGACACACTAAAGGCAAGACAGCAGTCATAAAATCATAACACTTGTGATTCGACTTTAAAACATTTAAATTCCAAGAACATATTTTTATTTGTCATATGTATGTTACATATGTTATATGTAGTAGTAGCAAATATTTTTTAAAATTATTTAAACTATAAAGATTATCACGCAAATAGCTGTTATAATTGACTGACAGTGTTGCCATGCTTGCACTAATATACTTCAAAATTGCATAGACGTCTCTAAAGGGTCTTCCAAAGTCTAAATTCTCACTTTTATATTTAAAATATCTGCCAACTATGCCCACACGAATACTTATCATTCTCGTCAAGAGTTTATTTTCAATTGCTTATAAGATATATGCAAGGCAATGTAAGGAGTGCGCACGAAAAAAATTGCGCATGTTCTGATTCAAGGAAAAGGTCTCATTTAAACCCATTGTGATACCACAATCAATATTCAACCCGGGAATTAAACAACCCCTGGAGAAAATCCAGTCGAGTCCACAAAAAAAAAATTTTACTATTGCAGTAATCCTCATATTTTAGTATTCGGTCAAGAAACTTTCGTCTTTTTATGCCCATCCCCTTTAACATATCGGAGATTATGAGCTGTGTACCAGCCTGAACAGCCCTTCAAATACCAACAGCATCCCCATGCCTTGGAAACCATATTAACTTAGAATGAGCACCTCCTCTGTAACTGCCTAGCCCTTGATTGGTTGAGGTTGAGGACCCTTAGCAGGGTTTCTTTGAAGGTTTGAATTCTGTGTCGAGAGCCGACATCAAGGCTCTCCACAGATTCATTAGCTTGAGCTGGTTGAGAAGTGCTAGGGCTTCATCAGTGCAGTTGCGCACTCCCTTTTTATTTTGTTTGGTCTGTGTAATTCTTAAGCTTCCCATTCTCTCCTTTCCTGCAACCTGTCCTTTTTCCTATTCCCTCTATTATCCTTTCTTTTTTAAGGACGTTATGTACAATGGGCCAATTCGACTTCCGGGTACTGTACTTGTCTTAATTGACAAGCACACGTTCTCTAACCTAACATAACTTTGAATGATCCTGAATTTTTCCTAAGAAATCCTTGGCATTTATGGACGAGTTTCGGTATCGATGTGACGTCCGTGTGGAGAATGGCCGCAGACTGCCTATCCGAATAAATGAATGGATTTTCAGGAATAAACTCATCACCGAAACAATATGCCTTTTCGATATGGGCACAATCTCTGCCTGGAAAACAATGCAGTGGTGAAGCAGCCTATACAAAACGGTGTTGTAGAAACCCTTAAGATATGTCGCAAATCCTGCTCTTTCCAGCAGTACAATACGAACTTTAGTGGTCAAGCAGTCTATACAAAAGGGTATTGTAGGAACCTTTAAGATATGTCGCACATCCTGCTTTTTCTAGCATTTCAGAACCATCTATATATACCTTAACACGTTCACGCCGGCGCGTACCACCGGTGGCCCGCACTAGACTGCCTCATCGGGCGGCGTGTACCACAGGTGGCCCGCACTTAATCATGCTATTAGAACAAACGAAATACCAATTATTTAAATCTTTAACAGTTCGACTGCCAAAAAAAAAATACCTGAGGGTCACGATGTTCTATTTCACCGTAAAAATTCAAAAGATTTAATGAGAATGGAACAAATTCCCGAAAAAATACACAAAACTTTAAACGATACCATTGTATTGTTACTAAACAGCTGCCGTCCGATAGAGCGAACCATGAATTTAAGCGCCGGCGTGAACGTGTTAAGGGCTCTACCGGGAACCTCTGTATCTATTAAACTGTTTTTCACTTTTAACTGAGTTTTTTTGCGTATGGAGGTTGCTATACGCTACTCAATAGTTAGGAGATCTGGAGTGCCCAGTTACTCGGGGTTTTCACAGAAGAAATTTCTTTGGATTGAAAAACCAAGTAACGGTTATTATCATATTTCAATCACAACAAATCTAGCATTCTACAAACATTTTTCATGCGCCCTCCTTACATTATTTTGAGTTGTCGTAAGAACTAAATCAATGCACAGATACGTTTTTTTTTCTATTTTTCTATTTTCATACCGATATTCAAATGAAAATATGTTTCGTTTGAAAAATTGTTTTTTTTTACAAAACCGGACGAAGAAACAACGCTTAACAAAGCGCACAAAGTTCAAATAAAACGGCTGCTTGTTTTGCTTGTAAATTTTTAATCGCTGATGTTCTAGATTTTGTTGCATTTACATGCTAAAACATTCATTATTTTGTTGTTGTTTCGTTTCGTTTTTTCATAATTTCTGATTGTTGTTTTGTGACACAAAGTCAGAGAGAAAATTGTGTAAAAAAGGAAAACAACAACAATAAAGAAAGCTGCAATTACAGCTGAAGCAGTTACAATTATAACAACAACAAACACATACATAAAGACTCATAAGCAATAATTTATGTAAATATTTTTGGGGGAATACAAAAAAAAAGTGACTCAATCCGATCAATATTTGACTTGGTAGCACACTATCGAATGTAGCTGACGACTTTTTATTCAATTTCGTTTTAATTTTTTTTTATTTATTTACTCATATTCATATATGCGCATACATGTGTATGTATGTATGTATGTATGTATTGAAGTGCACAAATTTGCCTTAATGATTGTATACAATAAAAAATATTAATAAAATATTAAATTTTTTTCTTTATTATTGTTTTTATTGTACTTATTTGGATTAACATATACGATATACATACATTCGTATGTATGAGTCATCAGCAAATACGATGATGCCAGTTCATGTTAACTGCGTTCTATTTGTATACGTTATTTCGAAACGTAAAAAAACAACGTAATTTTATATGATTTAAAAGGTAAAAGAGAAAATTTATTTTTCTAATTAAAAAAAGATTAAGAATCTCAAATGAAACTAAGTTATATAATCTAAATAGGATTTGTTAAGATGTTTTTTGTTTTCAACTTTTTAAAATTAAAAACTTTATTTTGATTTCCAAAGAGATAAAAAGCCTGACCATAGTAAAGCTGACCTCAAACGTAGGTTTGAGGACGTACATATCGAGCCATGACCGCAAAAATATCTCAAGCGACATATTTTTCAAATATCGTTTTTTGTAATGAATGAATTCATTGGCATAATTTGCATCATCTATAAAATGTTCAGTGTCACACTCTGTACCGTTATGAATTTATAACAGAAAAAAGTTTAATTTTCTAACTTAATTTGCACAAGAAATAAAATTTCGTTTTTGTCGCTTGAGATATTTTTGCGGTTATGGCTCGATATAGAGATAGTGGTAAATACAAAGGCATCTGGTGGTCATACTATCGCGATGAAGGAAAATAACATAAAATAAATGGAACAGAGAGTCAGAACAAAACAAAGGAATCAGCTATGCGAGAATACATTCAGTCCATCAGGTTAAACCCTTTATTAACATCAGTACAGCTTGAACATCGCCTCCCGACATATAGTTTCAATACTCTACCACTATATATTTAACATTCATCTATAAATAGCCAGATAAAGATAGACAAGGGAACTGCCATATTATCTCCATATACATAGCTTGCAGAAATTTGGTCGAATCTATGCTTAATGCCCATTAACGTACTCACATCCCAATATTTGGTAAGTAACCCTATAGCGAGAGAGACCCCAGCAGCAAGATAGCTCTACCACAATCTACCACAATAGGCCATAGGTGTAGCAGATTAGAGAATTAAGAACAACAATCATATCAGATATCAAGTGAGAACTAAATCTAGCAAGTGCATTAGCCCAGTCGTTGGTAGACATACCACAATGAATTTGAATCAAAAATGGCTCTCATGACTTGTACCTAGCCGCTTGAATACCACAAAAAATCACTTAAAAACCCTCATTAGAAGAAGAAAGGTCCGCCACGGCCCCAAGAGCCTAGAAAACAGCAATTGTCTTCAACTGAAAAATGCTACAGTTGTCATTCAGAGTTTATAATCAGAAACCCCAGCGCCAGTGCATACCCTCCAGTTTCAATTCATAAGTAAAAAATAGGTGTTTTAGTCCGCATTGCGAGTTTCCCGTTTTGTTACACAGAGACCCATCAGGAATAAGAATTCTCAGCGGTAAACACGTAAACCAAATAATTTCATTCATAAATTCTGTAGTCAATAGTGAGGCAAAAACGTTTAGAAAGTATGAGTGATAGCTCAAGTACTACTTCAAACAGACAATTTCTCTGAAGGATATAGCACTACTCGCCGTATAATACACCGTACAGCGCTTGAAGTATGAGCCAAATAAATTTAGGCAGGGATAGTGTCAAGAGTAGCCTGCTGAGCTGGTACTACTTCAAGAGGCAATCATACCTACATAACATATATAATTGACCATTACAACTCTTCAGTCAGGATTACGGCCTAGCTTCTCACACCACTAATGTTGTGTGTGTTAATTTTATACGTGAGTGGCGGGACCTACAGTTTAACGTCGACTCCGAACGACAGATATTTTTGTGAGAAACTTTTCATTGCAATTTTACTTCCTGAAAATCCATTAATTTATTCGGATAGCTCGGTTGCGACCAAATTCATCGCGGACGTCACCTTGATACCGAAAGTCCTCCATAAATGCCGAGGATTTCTTTGGGAAATTTCGGATCATTTAAAGTTAACTCTTATATGGATTACAGGGCATGGGGATACTGTTGGAATTTAGAGATCTGCCCAGAGCTGGTACACAGCTCTCCGTCTGGTACATAATCTCCGTTATGTTATAAAGCATAGGCATAGAAAGCCGTGGGTTCTTTGATCAAATACTAGAATATGAAGATTACTGCAATAGCAAGATTTTTTGTCGACTCGACTGGGTTCTATTGGGAATATATGGAAGTATTGATTGTGGTATCACATATTTACATACATACGTAATTGGCCATTACAACCCCTCAGCTAGGATTACGGCCTAGCTTCTCACACCACTCATGTTGTGTGCGTTAATTTTATACGTGAGTGGCGGGACCTACACTTTAAAGTCGACTCCGAACGACAGATTTTTTTTGTGAGAAACTTTTCATTGCAATTTTACTTACTCTCAGAGTTTTTGCTAGAAATCTGCTGAGAGGAAGGCGCCGAAGAGGAAGAGGAAGATAAAATTGTGGCTGAAGAAATTGATGATGTAGTGCTTAATTTTAAAAACATCAACATGTTCCACATCTGTCTTTAATATTTCTTTGCTGGGAGAAGAGCAAAATAACATTTCCTAAGAGAACGTTATGATGACACTCCAGAGGTTTACAGGCAGCTTAGTACTGAGTAAGCAGGCTTGCGTAATACAAAAGAAATGTATAAATACATACAATTTTACATACACGTTTTTTAAACGCTTTATAATTGCAGGAGACTTATATGCTGCATCAACCTCAAAATATGCTCAGTGGCCAGATTCCATAGTATCGAGTTACTATTTTAGGGAAAAGTAAAGACAAAAGTGCCTTTCTATTACATGAAGCGTCCTATATTTCTACAGAGAAAAACCAAAAGAAATTCTCTTTTTAAGAAGCATTCCATATTTTCTATGGAAAAACTTCCATTCTAATTGTTCTTCAACATCTTGTGATATTTTTTTGAACAGTCATTAGCAGTTCATCTTCGCCTTGCTTACAACCGTAATTGCCTTTATTAGTCACTTTAGTTTGGAAAATTTCAGCACTAAAGTGTAAGTAACAGTACGGTTTTCTTCTTTTATTTTGTTATTTAAAAAAAAAACAAAGTGTGCTCCTCCTTAAAGTCTTTAAAGAACCCTGAACTCAACCAACTTTGCTTTAACTGCCAATGTTCCCTCCTTCAGTTGTTCTTTGTTCTTTTTATTATAAAAATAAAAAAAATTAAATTCAATGGAATAATAACAACAATAATGACAACAAAAAACCTTCTTATCATTTAGTCTGCAGCAGGCCTATACAATTTATATAAAAAGTGTCGCAAAAATGTTGCTTATTTTCTGAATCACTGACTCGTTTATCGATAAACCTCTTAGAAGCAGCAGAGACAGACTTATTTACTGTTTACAACACAAGTCTTTTTGTGTTGTGCTGAGCAGCGACAGTTGCCTTCTGATTTATTGCAATTGTTAGCGAGAAGAGGCACTCATATTATTTTTATTTGTTGTCGCGACGACAAAAGCATTTTCGATTTAACCTCAGAGAAAGTCAGATTTTTTTTAATACTGTTTTGTGTGTGTAATTTAATTCTTGCCTAATTTCAAACTTAAGTACAGAGAGGGAGAGGGAGCGCAAAAAAAACAAACCCGAACAAATCATTACCAAACACGCAAAGCTGTCATTACGATTGCGAATTCAATTTTTTCTTAAATTACTGTTGCAATCTATACATATATCATATTACAATCAATATATTGTTATTAAAACAATAACAAATATAGAAAAAAAGAAAACATTTTTCGTAATAATTATTATACTTGTGAAGCTTGGGCACAACACGACCAAAGAAAAAAGAAACTTCTTTGCTTTAACATTGTAAAGTCAACTGCTACGATACATATATATTTAATGACAATTAGGTACTCTCCTGTACAAAACAAGTACAGTTAAGTCTAAACATTGCTATTATAAATCGTACCATCAAAACGTTCCGATACCCCAAAATGCTGGAGGGTTTTCTTCGATAACATGATACAAAAGATACTAAAGGCGTTGAAGTCGCCGTGGTCTAGTAGGTAGTGTGTTGGCTTATTAGACGAAAGGCCCGAGTTCGAATCCCAGGTCAGACATCAAAACGAAAATATGAAAATATTTCTTCGGCGACTTCCTCTCAGCAGATTTCTGGCAAAAACTCAGAGAGTAAAAAAAATCTGTCGTTCGGAGTCGACTTTAAACTGTAGGTCCCGCCACTCATGTATGAAATTAACGCACACAACACGAGTGGTGTGAGAAGCAAGGACGTTGTACAATGGGTCAATTCGACCTCCGGGTACTGTACTTGTCACAGTTGACAAGTACACGTCCTCTAACCTAACCTAACCTAACCTACTAAAGGCGTTCGATGGCCCGATATGGAATAAAGCGAAGAAGATCAATAATATGTTGCCTCACTGAAAAGGCCTTCAGACAATCCAAAACAATTCCCTGAAGCCTGTGACTGATTGCGAGAAGACAACCAGTGAGCGTCCCTAAGAATAAAAAAAACTGGACTCTGACCTAAGTCACATAAAGTTCATTCTCATTAACTCAACAAATCAACATGTTGCAGGACAATTTTATCCCCGAATATATATGGAAGAATATCAAAAGCTACCAGTAATTTATACATCCATCTTGGCTGCTATAGCAATAGCCAAGGTCCATAAAGTGCAACACTAGATTCCTGTAGAAAGCTTAACTATAAATTTTGTTCTGAATCGGGTTCTGAAGGCTCGCTCTGTCCACTAAAGGCAGAATCCGAATATCCTATAAGGCATCGAATTTTGCCGCAATATCGGAGCTCAGCATTCATGCGAAGCTGATAGTGTTATGCAGTGTGGCGTTGAAAAACTCAAGATCGGAACGCAGCTTTCCGAATGGAAGGCTTAAGGCAGAAGTATTATCTCTAAAAAATATGTCCAGTCGCTTGCGTACGCCGAAGACATTCGACATGCTTGGGCGTGTAAAACGAGATACTACCACTCTAATTAGTCCTACAGAAAGGGAGTCCGCCAAGATGTGAATGCCTGACAGTGAATGAGACCAAAACGAAATATACGTTGTTGGCAAGTAGGGTCGTGAAACCTAATATAGCCCATGTTATGGCCATCAACTATAACTTGGATTCGCTCTTATCCGCAAATATTATATTAGCCTTGAGAACAATTGTATTCTTCTCAAAAGGTACTGTTAAGGCCTTAATAAGGAATTGAATAGCAGACACTACTACCGTTCCCACGACAATTGGATCTTCGCTCCGGAATGACCCGACTCAACATCGGCCAAGGATTGTCAACCCATTGAAAGCTGTATCAACCGCGTGTTGTTTCCCAAGGGAGATACTTCCGGAGACAACTGCAGAACTGTTACAACAACAAGAACAACTGTGCAGCTCTACAAGTTGCCTATACTTTACCGTGCTTCTCTATAGCATAAAAACGGGCCTGCTGTTGTGTATCGATGCAGCTGCTTGAGGAATAATAGACAGAAAAGTTTTATGAAAGTCTTTCGCTTCCAGGGGGGGAATTAACGGCATCTTAACCAACAATAGTAGTACGTATGACGCATGATCTCCTTAACAGCACTGTTATTGTTCAGCACATGTATGTATGTACTTCCATTGGCTTTGCTCACGCTGCCATATCTTTCGGTATTTAATGCAAGGATCAACGTAGACGTAAAGGACGGCGCATGATTGCATAGAAACAACTTGTCATTTTTATTGGTGTCCAACTAGAGAGTGCACGAGCGAGAAGTAACGGTATTATAGCAAAATTCTAAGGCTGTCGGTAAATCGCCAAACATGTTGCTAAAGCCAATTAACTTAACTAAATAAGCAGGCAGTGTGCTAGTCTGTCTGTTTAAGGGCTGTACCTCCCAGATTTTTGGTTTTGTTGCCCTGCTTCGTATTGTATAAAATAAATAATAAAACAGTTTAAATAATAGACGATGGCAGGCAGGTACTTATTTAATAGCTACAGAGGCATTTATGGAAGCAAGGTCAGTATTCCAATTTACAAAAAAAAGAGCTCTCTCTCCACCGCAAAAACAAACACATACACACGCTGACTTAAGTAACAATTGCCAAGTTTTTTTTTTGCCAACTGATTCTATTAGGTAGTAAATATGGCAGCAGATAATAAAAGTTATTAAAAAACAAAGTTTTCGTTATGACGAATAAAAAAAAACGCAAAAAAACCTTGGTTCTTGAAACCTTTTTCTCTTTTTTGTTATTTTACTGCTTCTGTTTCAAAAATTATATCACTTATTACGTCATACGAAAACTAACTGTTTTATTGGAAAAATAGAAGCAAGCACACGTTGTTGTTTCGCTTTCAAAACGAAAAAAAGCAATAACAAAACGAAAATCTATAATGACAACAAAAAAAAGCATACACTGAAACTATCTTATAAGTTTTATTTTTCGTTTTTTATTTTTTTTTTCAATTTATTGCTGTTTCAATCAATCAATATACTTACGTATATTGAGGTTTTCTACATACATACATATGTATATACAAAAACATAGACAAAATCTTGGAAGAATTTGGAGGCGCGTCCAAGCTACACAAATGTAAACGAAAAAATCACAATTTTTTTAATTCTAGTCATTTATGGGCAGAACGCCAATATTTTTTGGCATGAAGGAAGTTCAAATCTAATTGCAACGTAAATTAAATAAAAAATCTGACAGAAAAAAACAACCGTTAAACGGAATAATTTAAACAACACCGGAAGGAAGTTTGTTTGTTTTTTTTTAATGAAATTTGTCAAAAATTATAAACACAAAGCTGAGAATATATGCATAAATTATAAAACTGTAAACAGTTTAACATAATCCAACAGCCGTTACTGTAAACATGAATGATAACACAACACAGTAAAGGCAGTGTGGTTTACGTGCTCATCAACATGATTGAATTTTCCACAAGAGCATAAAATAAAAACTAGAAGAAGAGTAATATTAAGTAACAAATAAACCACAACAATAACAAGCAAAGTAATAAAACAACAACTAACTTTGCAGAGAACAAAAGAAATTAGGCCAACACGACTAAAAACTAACACTAACACCACTACATACACAGTTAAAAGAATAATACAAGAATATGTACCATACAAATGTAGGTATGAGTGACGAAAAAACGACGCAAAATAAAAGAAAAAAAAACAACAAATGAATGACCGAATTAAAGTTAAATGACGTTTTACTGTTCTGTTTTTTTTTGTCTTTCTTTCTTCTTATTAATTGGGAATGTTGACAATGATGATGTTGATGATGAAAATTTGGCAAACATAACATGATAATGAACATGAATTAGAAACAGAAAGTTTAAATGAAATGGAAATAGTAATGTAAATAAGGAAGAACGGAAAAAAACTAGGCATTGGAAACCATGTAACACAACAATAACAAATTGGGTTAAATTGCCTACATAACAACAACCACATACACATACAATATTTAATACATTGTTGGTTGGCATGGCAAAAGGTACGTACTATAGTGGGCAGTGAGTGGCTGAGTAGCAATTAAAAGGAATAAGATTTTGAAGAGAAGTTGTGGGATAAAATAAATGTTGGTGCATTGTTAGTGGGTGTGGATGGATGTGTAAACAACATATGATTTTTAGAATAGAGCTCTCTTTCATTCTTTATAACTCTTTTAAAAATTTACAAATAATGCTGGTGGTTTGTTAGTTGAGATGGTGGGCTGACAATAAATATAAAATTTTGCTTTGAATGTTGATGAATTATTCTTTTGTTTATTGTTTATTAAATAATGCTACGCCCTTATTATCCACACACACACATATATATAATAGCATAAATAAAACGAAAAATATTAACGTCAGACAAACAGACGCATTAAGTAAGATGAGAATGGAAAAACATCTGTATTTTTACCTGACTTGTTGTTTTTTCTTTCTTTCTTTCTTTTTTTGTTTCTTCTTTGCGTATAGCTGTCTACAGAAAACTTTTTTATTTTACTGTAGCGTTTTTGTTTTATCAACTCTTAGAAAAATGTGTCAGAGGTCGTTGTGTGATTTTGTCTTTTCCTTATTTTTCTTTCTTTCTTTTCTTTCTTTCAACACTGGCTTGTGTTTGTAATTTGCTTCAAGGTCTCTTCTTCGTTTTATTACCGAAAATTATTGCAATTTTTCATATAAAATTTATGAAAATTCTTTTGCTCTTTTCTAAACTGTGAATGGAAAAATAAGTTCTTTTTTCTTATTAAGCCGTTAAACACACATACAATATATATATATATATCGTAGAAATTATGCTTTTCTTTTAATTTTATTGGAAAATCAATATTTGTTTTGTTTCCCTTTTGTTATCATCAAAAAAAAATTTTTTTTTACACTCTCATTTACACAAACACATACGCGTTAAATAATCAAAAAAACTTCTTTTCCACGCTTCTTTTTGAGGAGCTAGCTCTCTTTGTTGGTTTTGTTTTCGTTGTAAACAGTTTTAATAATTTATTTTTATGGAAAAATTTCTAAATGAAATTTATCTATTTTTGTTTTTCTTGCTTGACTTTCTTCTTTTTTGGAAGTTTCAAACACCAAAGACAACCGTATGCAACTACGTCAAATTGAAAACTAATTGGAAATAGAAGTTGAAAAAAATTTCCTTAAAAAAATCTGTACAAAATCCAATAAGAATTTTCTGACAGCTGCTCTACCGAAATAATAAACACAATGTTGTATTTCGTAGAAAATGTCAAAAAAATAATGAAACTACGTACAGGGCGATTCATGTATCAAATATTTGAAAATATGGATATTGGAACATAACTCCGCTAATTGAGATGAATTTACTTACCCCATACACAAACCCCATTTGGTAATGTAGTACAATTGTGGTAGTATCGGTATGTCGGTAAGGCCATGCTCTGTTTGAGTAAATTTTTCGGATTCTTGTGGTGAATTTCAATTTTATTCACCACCCCTAAGAAATTCACCACATCTCTCCAAACTCACCCCGTAGGAAATTCACAACTCCTTGAAAAATCACCACATAAAAAGAACTTTTTGACTTGTGGCCGGTGTGACAAGAGGAGGTTCAGCATGGCCTACGGGAGGGGCGGGGGTCAGGCCAGTACAGCCGCATTCTCTACATCTCCTCTCCCACCTTGTTCTTTCTTGCCCGATCAATCCACAGATCACAGACACTCAACAACTCCAACCACAGATATGTTTTCTTTCGTACATACACACGAACCACACACAAAATTTCAGACACAAACCACACCCACACACACTACAGCAACCAACTCACAATAAATGTTCCTTAAACAAACTCTCAAGTTTTTACTTATACAAACCGGACCGGAAATAAAATGTGCAAATTATAAAAGTATGGAGGGTAGTTTTTTGAAGTAACGAACTTTTGTCAATGTATATGAAACATGTTGCCAAACCATTGAAACATGTTTATAAAGAGAGAAAAACTGAGAAAGCTTTTTAAACTTTTCTTTGTTGCTCGTGGTTTTTTCTTCTTGTTTTGTATTTGCATTGTTCTGTTATTGTGTGTGTAAATTAGGCGCGTTATTTGTTCTTTTATTGTTTGTTGTGTGACGAAATGGCAGAAAATCGAAAGTTTTTAATTTTCTTTTGAAAAATATTAAAATACCGACTTTTGAGAGTGTTTTAAAAGTTTATTTAACAAAAATTTAATTAGAATGTGGAGTAAATAAAAAAATAAAGTGTTGATGTATAAATTCCTACATAATATAACGTAAAAAACGGTGTGTGAAAAATGAGACACTTACGAGACACCATCAAGGGGAAATTGTCGCGGATGCGCTAAAATCTATGCAACTGGTGGTTATTAAACAAAACTAGGCGGCCCAGAAGAAATATGGATGGAATCGGATCGTCTAACTACTAAAATGTATATATCGGGTGTAAAACAATTTAAAAAGTTAAAAAATGGAGGTGGATGGATTGCTGGCCAGGTGAAGAAAGCCTGACTGATAACATCGCCGAAATGGCACTGGAAGTGGAATACTGAAAACTATAAAGGCAGTTTTATCCTCCACAGAACGCAGACGAGATTTATTTAAGGCAGGCAAGTTCATGTTTTTTTACTTCTCTTTCCTTTTATTTACATTTTTTGCTGTCCAAATAAATTAATTTCTACCCGGAATTTGCTTTCAACTTATATTAAGGACTCACTCCGATATTAGAATTTCGTATAGAGTGCTACGCCTCTGTAGTATTTTCCAAGCGAAGGTAAAAGCTTGGAAAGCAGCGCAATGCTTGTTGGGCGACAACGACATGCCTTGCCCATAACAACGATTTATAAGGGAAATTTCGAAATATTCAAAGATAATTACGGCTACAGCCAAAGGGTTGTATAAGTAAAATGAAATTGCATTGGTGATTAACTGACCCCCAGGACTGGTTCAGAAGCTGTCAATGTCCAATATGCTACCGGCATAGCCGCTCGAATTGCCGCAGTTAAGCTTGATTTATAGGTTAGGTTAGGCTGGAAGGAGAACGCATCACTGTATTCCACGCCTTCACCCAAAAACCCATTGTCCATTGCGACCCCTTAATATGAGAAGAAAAAAGAATGAGAATAAAGGGTTCCTCCAATAAAAGGGTGAACAAAATTAAGAAAAGAAAACAAAAGGAAAGAAAGATAGGCGAAAACAGCCATCATGGCAGCTATAAATAAATTTTTCCTTCTAAAAATATCCATACCGCTCGCTAGCCAGTCAATCCAGTTTATTAACTCAATAACTAGATCCTCAAGTTTGTTGTAGCCTTTCTGTTCTTAGGCTGGATATTAATTCTCCAGTCATTATTGCAGCATGAGGTTTACGTGCAGATTTTCCCGAACTGTTATGAATGCCAATAGGCAAATATTTTCTGTAAAACTGTGGGCCTGAGAACGACTAGGAGACTATCTGTCAAGAGGCAGAAGTTGTAACAACTCAATTTCTCTCTTATCTTTAACTGAACTCTTCAAAATAAATATACCGCAATAGTAAGCACTATTTTGAAGGCGAGATGGTTTCCATGGAAAGATTGCAAATAAATAAGCATTAATAAAAAAGGAGATAGTTTCATCCTATCGGACTGTTTAATTCCCTTTTAAATTGGGAAGGCCAACTAACATAACTTATTAACCAAATTTTTCATTAAAAAATGCAAATTAAAGTCCCTCTATCAGGTACGTTTTCAACAATTTTACAGGCTATAAAATATGGCCATTGTTTTCGACGAGTATAGTCGTCTTTTATTAACAAAAATAACCTAAAAAATTACAATCAAATCCACTTACACATTATTGTTATTTTAAGATACAAAATAAAAAAAAAAATATGAGGTTAAATAAGTATAAATTATGTATAGAGGGAGGGAGGTACATAATAAAATAAAATCGTATTTGTATGAAATCCGCAAGTGTTGATAAAAATAGCAATTATTGTGGTCGATGCCGCATTGAAATGTTCAAGTTTCTCTTTAAGTTACGTTTTATTTTAATTTTTTCTTTCGTTTAATTATTGGAAAAAGTTTCTGAATAAATAATAAAAGTTGGCTGATTGACACACTTACTCTTTTTCTGGCAGATATCCATGATTTTCGAAGCCTCTTCCAGATGTTGTTTCTGTTGATATTATGGCAACTGCTGACAATGTATTGTTGTCTGTTGTCTTTAATTGTTGTTCACTGCTGGTCAGCTCTTTAACATATTTGTGTTCTGGTTCAATATTGCCTAGTGGTAAGACATTTTCATGTTTGGCAACTGCTGGCAATGTATTGTTGTCTGTTGTCTGTAATTGCTGCTCAATACTGGTCATTGTCAGCTCCTTAACATATTTGTGTTCTGGTTCAATATTGTCTAGTGGTAAGACATTTTCATGTTTGGCAACTGCTGGCAATGTATTGTTGTCTGTTGTCTGTAATTGCTGCTCAATACTGGTCATTGTCAGCTCCTTAACATATTTGTCTTCTGGTTCAATATTGTCTAGTGGTAAGACATTTTCATGTTTGGCAACTGCTGGCAATGTATTGTTGTCTGTTGTCTGTAATTGCTGCTCAATACTGGTCATTGTCAGCTCCTTAACATATTTGTGTTCTGGTTCAATATTGTCTAGTGGTGATATATTTTCTTGTTTGGCAACTGCTGGCAATGTATTGTTGTCTGTTGTCTGTAATTGCTGCTCAATACTGGTCATTGTCAGCTCCTTAACATATTTGTGTTCAGGTTTAATATTGCTAGAATAAATGCCTAGTGGTGAGACATTTTCACGTTTGGTCTCCATAATTTCGGACATCATATTTTATTATGATTTTTTTTTAAATTTTTTTTTTAATTTTTTTTTAATATTTTTTCTTTAATTTTAATTGATCTAGGGAAACAAACAGCACTTAAACAAATTTTTTTTTAATTTTTCAATATAATTTGAATCTCTTAAATATATTTCTCTTTATTGTTGATTAAATCAAATTAAATACTTCGAATTATTATCACTGCACTATATTTCATTAAAAAACATTACATTTATTATTATATTTATTTATGTAAACGAAATTATTTTTTAATTACTAAGAAATAATTTACGGAACTTTTTCTTTGATTTTTTTTTCTTTCAAATAGTGAAACTATTTTGTATTTAAAAAAAAAAATTATTTTTTTTTCTTTAACAAACAAAAAACAATTAGAAAACGTTTATTTTTATTTATTTCTTTTTAAGTATAATTTTTTTTATGGCGATTTCGATGTGAACTCGTCTAAAAGCACGTCGCGAATGATTCAAAAACTTGCATTTTTTTTCTTACAAAAACAAAAATGTACTTTTTTTTCTATTTCTTTATTACTTTACTTAACAAGCGATTTAAAAACCACAATATTATTGCAAAAGTTAAATAGAATTAAAAATAAAATATGTAATTAATTATTGTGTATTAAACAAGCAAGCAGCGGTTGAAATTTAAAATAAAAATACCAAAAGGGTGTTATAGTTAGCTCTGTAGCCGACTGTAATCTTTATAGTGGCGCTGCAAACAGGTCATTTCCAATCATTTTTTAAATCCAATCATTGGATTCCTATTTTCTATTGTCTAAAACCGATGAAGTGTAACAAGAATAGAAAATAATTTGCACACAAATTATTGATTAAATCATTTAGGAAAAGGCGGGTTTGCTTAACCTGAATGTGTCAATGTCACCCATACGTATGTATGTACATATATACAGTGTTGTTGGAAACTAACTTGACAAAACCTAACTTAAACAAATTTACTTTACAAAAGCTACAATGGTCAGACAGCCTATACGAAAATTTAATATCAAAAGCCTTAATACATTGTTACGTTTTTACCTTTTAAAAACATTTAAAATATGAGCTCATAGATTGCAGATAAAATAAAAATAAATTTGTGGTTAGTTTTCATAAAAATTCTGTATAATTCGTACACAACTTGATGTAAACAACGACAATTGCTTTTCTTTGTTATATCCTTTGCATAAACAATAACAATCACTAAACAATTATTCGACAGATCTTTGTAACGGAGATCTTCACACCACGATTACTTTCTTCAAAAGCACCGCGTCTTCATACAAGACTGACTGAAATTCACTAACGCACTCGCCTGCATTGCCTTGTCGTTTATATGGCAAAGTAAACAGTCTGATGAATGTTCTTGAAGGCAAAGGCTTTGCCTTCTCGAAATCTCTGTAAATGTAAACATCATTATTTCATTATTGTTGTTTGTGTATTTCGTTTGCATTTATTCTTGTAGTGTTTGTTGTTGTATTTTTGTTTACTTGTTTACGATTTTTTTTTATGCTGGTATTTGTTGTTGTATTTTTTGTTTGTTTATAATTTTAATGTTCAGCGATGTAAAAGCAAAACACCTGTATCTAGATTCTTTATTTTCGTAACAATATATTCTATTCTGTCCAGCATTCTGAAGCTCCTCCGAATTATAAATATATTTCAAGAGCTTCCCAGTATTGCCATAATCCAGATTGGGCCAGAATTAAATTTCATTGTGCCTTAAAACTACCAGCTTAGCCCTCTGCTTCAGCAGAAGATCAGAGGGGGGAGCTAATAGGGTATAGTAAATAATGCCTTAGTTGGAGTGGCGCAGAAAGCCCTTGGGATCAGTACGGCGGCAGCCTATCAGTCTGTACTAAGAATAGTATTTCCAAATAGTTCACCATATGAGAACATCGTAAAATAAAGTTGACTTCAAGGCCCGATATAGCAAATAGATACGTAACGGCTGGTCAAATCCCCAAATGCATTGCTATGCTACCTTTCGTTCTATTTACACTTCTTTTATTATGGCTATGACAACTTCTAGAACCTCACTGTTGATTAGTTATCGTTATGTTTTGTTTCCTTTCTATTTTTGTAGTCTTTCCAAGCAGTTTTGTCCGTCACTGTACATAGCCAATACACAGTCCATGTACAAAAGCATTGACGATATTGTTTGTAATCTTGTGTGTATTGTGTGATCGTCTCTAATGACAGAAAAAAACTGTATTTTCGTTTTTTATCTAAAATTTTAAATATTTTTTAAGGGGTGTTTCCCGTAATTTCATTTAATTAAATCAATACATTTCAAATTAAAATTTGCATTCAATTTTGTATTGTATTTGTATTGTATTCTTATTTGTGTTCTTCTGTAAACTTTACAAATTCTAATCCATAACATTTAAATTTCGTACGTGCTCAATTTGTAGTGTGACATCTGTATACCATATTAATCATTTTTCTTTTAACCCTTTGTGGAACAACAATGGTTTGAGAGAACAAAATTACTTCACAATATGCATCTGATCTTCTTCACATACTTATTTGTGGGATACACGCATTCCCGATCTCTGTCTATTGTGCAGCAATAAAAGAAGATATGTGCGTGAAGATAGATTTTAAAATCTATCGTCCCAAACGCAAACCAAGTCAGTTAACGGAGCTCTGTTATGTTACTAACAGAACTCTGTTAAACAATTAATTTAAAGACGGGAAAGAAAAACAGGAAAAATTAATTAATTCCTGGGTAAAATAAGGAAAAAAGGAAGAAATGATAAAAATAAGTCTTATACATAGTTAATCACTGTTACAAAATATTGCGAAATAGGAACAACAATAAACAGGTGTGATAATATATTTCCGAAAACTATTGTAATCCGATAAAAAAAAATCAATATTGTGGGAAAACAGGACAGCATGGGCGCATGCAAGGTAAATTGTTTTTAAAGCCTTTTACGTCACTTTAACTAAATCAATCGCCAGAACCATTAACAGCGCGCGATTTCATAGCAGATTTTGAAATTTTCTGAGATTTCAGATTTTAAAATCCACTGTATGTCCTTTTGTGGGAAAAGAGGACAACATGGGCGGATAATGAACGTTGTTTTTAAAGCATTGTACGTCCCATTAACTAAATCAATCGCCAGAACTATTAACAGCGCGCGATTTCATAGTAGATTTTGAAATTTTCTGAGATTTCAGATTTTAAAATCCACTGTATGTCCTTTTGTGGGAAAACAGGGCAACATGGGCGGACAATGAATGTTGTTTTTAAAGCATTTTACGTCCCTTTAACTAAATCAACCGCCAGAACCCTTAACAGAGCGGTGTGAAAAACACACACACGCTAAAAGAGGTGTGAAAAATTTTGACACACTTTCAAAGAGCGGTGTGAAAAATTTTGACACACTTTCAAAAAGCGGTGTGAAAAATTTTGACACACTTTCAAAAAGCGGTGTGAAAATTTTTGACACACTTTCAAAAAGCGGTGTGAAAAATTTTGACACACTTTCAAAAAGGGGTGTGAAAAATTTTGACACACTTTCAAAAAGGGGTGTGAAAAATGTTGACACACTTTCAAAAAGGAGTGTGAAAAATTGTGACACACTTTCAAAAAGGGGTGTGAAAAATGTTGACACACTTTCAAAAAGTGGTGTGAAAAATTGTGACACACTTTCAAAAAGGGGTGTGAAAAATTTTGACACACTTTCAAAAAGGGGTGTGAAAAATTGTGACACACTTTCAAAAAGGGGTGTGAAAAATTGTGACACACTTTCAAAAAGGGGTGTGAAAAATTGTGACACACTTTCAAAAAGGGGTGTGAAAAATTGTGACACACTTTCAAAAAGGGGTGTGAAAAATTTTGACACACTTTTTAAAAGGGGTGTGAAAAATTTTGACACACTTTCAAAAAGGGGTGTGAAAAATTGTGACACACTTTCAAAAAGGGGTGTGAAAAATTGTGACACACTTTCAAAAAGGGGTGTGAAAAATTTTGACACACTTTCAAAAAGGGGTGTGAAAAATTGTGACACACTTTCAAAAAGGGGTGTGAAAAATTTTGACACACTTTCAAAAAGGGGTGTGAAAAATGTTGACACACTTTCAAAAAGGGGTGTGAAAAATTTTGACACACTTACAAAAAGGTGTGTGAAAATTTTTGACACACTTTCAAAAAGGGGTGTGAAAAATTTTGACACGCTTTCAAAAAGGGGTGTGAAAAATTTTGACACACTTTCAAAAAGGGGTGTGAAAAATTGTGACACACTTTCAAAAAGGGGTGTGAAAATTTTTGACACACTTTCAAAAAGGGGTGTGAAAAATTGTGACACACTTTCAAAAAGGGGTGTGAAAATTTTTGACACACTTTCAAAAAGGGGTGTGAGAAATTGTGACACACTTTCAAAAAGGGGTGTGAAAAATTGTGACACACTTTCAAAAAGGGGTGTGAAAAATTGTGACACACTTTCAAAAAGGGGTGTGAAAAATTGTGACACACTTTCAAAAAGGGGTGTGAAAAATTGTGACACACTTTCAAAAAGGGGTGTGAAAAATTGTGACACACTTTCAAAAAGGGGTGTGAAAAATTGTGACACACTTTCAAAAAGGGGTGTGAAAAATTGTGACACACTTTCAAAAAGGGGTGTGAAAAATGTTGACACACTTTCAAAAAGGGGTGTGAAAAATTGTGACACACTTTCAAAAAGGGGTGTGAAAAATTGTGACACACTTTCAAAAAGGGGTGTGAAAAATTGTGACACACTTTCAAAAAGGGGTGTGAAAAATTGTGACACACTTTCAAAAAGGGGTGTGAAAAATTTTGACACACTTTCAAAAAGGGGTGTGAAAAATTGTGACACACTTTCAAAAAGGGGTGTGAAAAATGTTGACACACTTTCAAAAAGGGGTGTGAAAAATTGTGACACACTTTCAAAAAGGGGTGTGAAAAATTGTGACACTCTTTCAAAAAGGGGTGTGAAAAATGTTGACACACTTTCAAAAAGGGGTGTGAAAAATTGTGACACACTTTCAAAAAGGGGTGTGAAAAATTTTGACACACTTTCAAAAAGGGGTGTGAAAAATTGTGACACACTTTCAAAAAGGGGTGTGAAAAATTGTGACACACTTTCAAAAAGGGGTGTGAAAAATTGTGACACACTTTCAAAAAGGGGTGTGAAAAATTTTGACACACTTTCAAAAAGGGGTGTGAAAAATTGTGACACACTTTCAAATAGGGGTGTGAAAAATTTTGACACACTTTCAAAAAGGGGTGTGAAAAATTGTGACACACTTTCAAAAAGGGGTGTGAAAAATTTTGACACGCTATCAAAAAGGGGTGTGAAAAATGTTGACACACTTTCAAAAAGGGATGTGAAAATTTTTGACACACTTTCAAAAAGGGGTGTGAAAAATTGTGACACACTTTCAAAAAGGGGTGTGAAAAATGTTGACACACTTTCAAAAAGGGGTGTGAAAAATTGTGACACACTTTCAAAAAGGGGTGTGAAAAATTTTGACACACTTTCAAAAAGGGGTGTGAAAAATGTTGACACACTTTCAAAAAGGGGTGTGAAAATTTTTGACACACTTTCAAAAAGGGGTGTGAAAAATTGTGACACTTTCAAAAAGTGGTGTGAAAAATTTTGACACACTTTCAAAAAGGGGTGTGAAAAATTTTGACACACTTTCAAAAAGGGGTGTGAAAAATTGTGACACTTTCAAAAAGGGGTGTGAAAATTTTTGACACATTTTCAAAAAGGGGTGTGAAAAATTGTGACACACTTTCAAAAAGTGGTGTGAAAAATTTTGACACACTTTCAAAAAGGGGTGTGAAAATTTTTGACACACTTTCAAAAAGGGGTGTGAAAAATTTTGACACACTTTCAAAAAGGGGTGTGAAAAATTGTGAAACACTTTCAAAAAGGGGTGTGAGAAATTTTGACACACTTTCAAAAAGGGGTGTGAAAAATTGTGACACACTTTCAAAAAGGGGTGTGAAAAATTGTGACACACTTTCAAAAAGGGGTGTGAAAAATTGTGACACACTTTCAAAAAGGGGTGTGAAAAATTGTGACACACTTTCAAAAAGGGGTGTGAAAATTTTTGACACACTTTCAAAAAGGGGTGTGAAAAATTGTGACACACTTTCAAAAAGGGGTGTGAAAAATGTTGACACACTTTCAAAAAGGGGTGTGTCAACATTTTTCACACCCCTTTTTGAAAGTGTGTCAACATTTTTCACACCCCTTTTTGAAAGTGTGTCACAATTTTTCACACCCCTTTTTGAAAGTGTGTCACAATTTTTCACACCCCTTTTTGAAAGTGTGTCAAAATTTTTCACACCCCTTTTTGAAAGTGTGTCAAAATTTTTCACACCCCTTTTTGAAAGTGTGTCACAATTTTTCACACCCCTTTTTGAAAGTGTGTCAACATTTTTCACACCACTTTTTGAAAGTGTGTAACAATTTTTCACACCCCTTTTTGAAAGTGTGTCAACATTTTTCACACCCCTTTTTGAAAGTGTGTCAAAATTTTTCACACCCCTTTTTGAAAGTGTGTCAACATTTTTCACACCCCTTTTTGAAAGTGTGTCAAAATTTTTCACACCCCTTTTTGAAAGTGTGTCACAATTTTTCACACCCGTTTTTGAAAGTGTGTCAACATTTTTCACACCCCTTTTTGAAAGTGTGTCACAATTTTTCACACCCCTTTTTGAAAGTGTGTCACAATTTTTCACACCCCTTTTTGGAAGTGTGTCACAATTTTTCACACCCCTTTTTGAAAGTGTGTCACAATTTTTCACACCCCTTTTTGAAAGTGTGTCACAATTTTTCACACCCCTTTTTGAAAGTGTGTCAAAAATTTTCACACCCCTTTTTGAAAGTGTGTCACAATTTCTCACACCCCTTTTTGAAAGTGTGTCAAAAATTTTCACACCCCTTTTTGAAAGTATGTCACAATTTTTCACACCCCTTTTTGAAAGTGTGTCAAATTTTTCACACCCCTTTTTGAAAGTGTGTCACAATTTTTCACACCCCTTTTTTAAAGTGTGTCAAAATTTTTCACACCCCTTTTTGAAAGTGTGTCAAAAATTTTCACATCCCTTTTTGAAAGTGTGTCACAATTTTTCACACCCCTTTTTGAAAGTGTGTCAAAATTTTTCACACCCCTTTTTGAAAGTGTGTCACAATTTTTCACACCCCTTTTTGAAAGTGTGTCAAAATTTTTCACACCCCTTTTTGTAAGTGTGTCACAATTTTTCACACCCCTTTTTGAAAGTGTGTCAACATTTTTCACACCCCTTTTTGAAACTGTGTCACAATTTTTCGCACCCCTTTTTGAAAGTGTGTCAAAATTTTTCACACCCCTTTTTGAAAGTGTGTCACAATTTTTCACACCCCTTTTTGAAAGTGTGTCAACATTTTTCACACCCCTTTTTGAAACTGTCACAATTTTTCACACCCCTTTTTGAAAGTGTGTCAAAATTTTTCAGACCCCTTTTTGAAAGTGTGTCACAATTTTTCACACCCCTTTTTGAAAGTGTTTCACAATTTTTCACACCCCTTTTTGAAAGTGTGTCAAAAATTTTCACACCCCTTTTTGAAAGTGTGTCAACATTTTTCACACCCCTTTTTGAAAGTGTGTCACAATTTTTCACACCCCTTTTTGAAAGTGTGTCACAATTTTTCACACCCCTTTTTGAAAGTGTGTCAAAATTTTTCACACCCCTTTTTGAAAGTGTGTCACAATTTTTCACACCCCTTTTTGAAAGTGTGTCAACATTTTTCACACCCCTTTTTGAAAGTGTGTCACAATTTTTCACACCCCTTTTTGAAAGTGTGTCACAATTTTTCACACCCCTTTTTGAAAGTGTGTCAACATTTTTCACACCCCTTTTTGAAAGTGTGTCACAATTTTTCACACCCCTTTTTGAAAGTGTGTCAAAATTTTTCACACCCCTTTTTGAAAGTGTGTCACAATTTTTCACACCCCTTTTTGAAAGTGTGTCACAATTTTTCACACCCCTTTTTGAAAGTGTGTCACAATTTTTCACACCCCTTTTTGAAAGTGTGTCACAATTTTTCACACCCCTTTTTGAAAGTGTGTCACAATTTTTCACACCCCTTTTTGAAAGTGTGTCACAATTTTTCACACCTCTTTTTGAAAGTGTGTCACAATTTTTCACACCCCTTTTTGAAAGTGTGTCACAATTTTTCACACCCCTTTTTGAAAGTGTGTCAAAAATTTTCACACCCCTTTTTGAAAGTGTGTCACAATTTTTCACACCCCTTTTTGAAAGTGTGTCACAATTTTTCACACCCCTTTTTGAAAGTGTGTCACAATTTTTCACACCCCTTTTTGAAAGTGTGTCAACATTTTTCACACCCCTTTTTGAAAGTGTGTCACAATTTTTCACACCCCTTTTTGAAAGTGTGTCAAAATTTTTCACACCCCTTTTTGAAAGTGTGTCACAATTTTTCACACCCCTTTTTGAAAGTGTGTCACAATTTTTCACACCCCTTTTTGAAAGTGTGTCACAATTTTTCACACCCCTTTTTGAAAGTGTGTCACAATTTTTCACACCCCTTTTTGAAAGTGTGTCACAATTTTTCACACCTCTTTTTGAAAGTGTGTCACAATTTTTCACACCCCTTTTTGAAAGTGTGTCACAATTTTTCACACCCCTTTTTGAAAGTGTGTCAAAAATTTTCACACCCCTTTTTGAAAGTGTGTCACAATTTTTCACACCCCTTTTTGAAAGTGTGTCACAATTTTTCACACCTTTTTTTGAAAGTGTGTCACAATTTTTCACACCCCTTTTTGAAAGTGTGTCACAATTTTTCACACCCCTTTTTGAAAGTGTGTCAAAAATTTTCACACCCCTTTTTGAAAGTGTGTCACAATTTCTCACACCCCTTTTTGAAAGTGTGTCAAAAATTTTCACACCCCTTTTTGAAAGTGTGTCACAATTTTTCACACCCCTTTTTGAAAGTGTGTCAAAAATTTTCACACCCCTTTTTGAAAGTGTGTCACAATTTTTCACACCCCTTTTTGAAAGTGTGTCAAAATTGTTCACACCCCTTTTTGAAAGTGTGTCAAAATTTTTCACACCCCTTTTTGAAAGTGTGTCAAAAATTTTCACACACCTTTTTGTAAGTGTGTCAAAATTTTTCACACCCCTTTTTGAAAGTGTGTCAACATTTTTCAGACCCCTTTTTGAAAGTGTGTCAAAATGTTTCACACCCCTTTTTGAAAGTGTGTCACAATTTTTTGTTACACACTTTCAAAAAGGGGTGTGAAAAATTGTGACACACTTTCAAAAAGGGGTGTGAAAATTTTTGACAAACTTTCAAAAAGGGGTGTGAAAAATTGTGACACACTTTCAAAAAGGGGTGTGAAAATTTTTGACACACTTTCAAAAAGGGGTGTGAAAAATTGTGACACACTTTCAAAGAGGGGTGTGAAAATTTTTGACACACTTTCAAAAAGGGGTGTGAGAAATTGTGACACACTTTCAAAGAGGGGTGTGAAAATTTTTGACACACTTTCAAAAAGGGGTGTGAAAAATTGTGACACACTTTCAAAAAGGGGTGTGAAAAATTGTGACACACTTTCAAAAAGGGGTGTGAAAATTTTTGACACACTTTCAAAAAGGGGTGTGAAAAATTGTGACACACTTTCAAAAAGGGGTGTGAAAAATTGTGACACACTTTCAAAAAGAGGTGTGAAAAATTGTGACACACTTTCAAAAAGGGGTGTGAAAAATTGTGACACACTTTCAAAAAGGGGTGTGAAAAATTGTGACACACTTTCAAAAAGGGGTGTGAAAAATTGTGACACACTTTCAAAAAGGGGTGTGAAAAATTGTGACACACTTTCAAAAAGGGGTGTGAAAAATTGTGACACACTTTCAAAAAGGGGTGTGAAAAATTTTGACACACTTTCAAAAAGGGGTGTGAAAAATTGTGACACACTTTCAAAAAGGGGTGTGAAAAATGTTGACACACTTTCAAAAAGGGGTGTGAAAAATTGTGACACACTTTCAAAAAGGGGTGTGAAAAATTGTGACACACTTTCAAAAAGGGGTGTGAAAAATTTTGACACACTTTCAAAAAGGGGTGTGAAAAATTGTGACACACTTTCAAAAAGGGGTGTGAAAATTTTTGACACACTTTCAGAAAGGGGTGTGAAAAAATTTGACACACTTTCGAAAAGCGGTGTGAAAAATTTTAACACACTTTCAAAAGGACTTACAGTGGATTTTAAAATCTGAAATCTCAGAAAATTTCAAAATCTACTATGAAATTGCGCGCTTGTTAATGGTTCTGGCGATTGATTTAGTTAATGGGACGTACAATGCTTTAAAAACAACATTCATTGTCCGCCCATGTTGTCCTGTTTTCCCACACTATTGATTTTTCTATCGGATTACACTACCTTTCGGAAATGTATGATTTTCTGTTTATTGTAGTTCTTATTTCGCAATATTTTGTAACAGTGATTAACTATAGGACTTGATTTTATCATTTCTTCCTTTTTTTCTTATTTTACAAAGGAATTTAATTAATTTTTCCAGGTTTTGTTTTTCCCAACCTTAAATTGATTGTTTAACAGAGTTCTGTGAGTTACATAACAGAGCTCTGTTAGCTAACATGGAGAGATAGATTTTAAAATCTATCTTCACACACATAAAGAAGATCTAAGAAGGTTTTGGGTCTCTATCCTAGAATCGAAACGATTAGACCTAGGTTATAAGGTTAGGGCTTCTGTATTGGTGCCACTATTAAGACATGTAGAAATTCATACCGAAAATTAATTTCCTGTTAAGATGATCCTTATCTTCCTTTTTTCTCTACTTCTTCTCTCTTTTCTGTTTATTGGGTGCCTACGGTGATCTTTTCATAATTTTGTTGATTACTATGGTCTTTTTTCGGGTCTCCTCGTGGCGTTCTGTCTTTTCTACCATGTCTAGATAATCTCTAAAGATAAATATAAGGGATTATATAACCCTTATCTGATGATGTTAACTCTTTCCAAAGCCTCTATATGTACAGTTGTATACGAAATAATAGCGACCATTTCTTTAAGGTCAATAATACATCATACAATTTTATGTACCTGACCTACCTCCTGTTTCCAGCTCAGCAATAAGCAAAAGATTTAAGGATGCTGGACATTAAAATATTGATGTGTCCCTATTATTTTGTCCACCATTGTACACTGAAATGAGTAAACGATTAAGAAATACTGATAATGATTCATTTGTCCGAATGCGTAAAGAGAAGTCTGTAAGTCTTGTTGCTGTAAGGTCTGTTTGTAACAAAAATGGTAGAACCAGTAGCATAAATGAAACACACTTGCATTTTTCAAACTAAATTTAGAATTTTTTTTTTATTATTCGCTGTACAATAAACGAGAATTGAAATGTGGTTTTGATGTGTGGTGTGTAATACCGAATCATTTGCCAAAGAAATGGAAAATAATTTACGTACACACATAATAAATAAATTAAAAATAAATAAAAAAAAACTCTTTGTTACTTGGCGTAAGAAAATATAAATTCTTTACGGTCCTTTGATAGACATTTATCCGTATAATTGTATAACTCTTTGAGTTCTTCAGCGTTGAGATTTTCCATCTTACACAATACTTGTGATACTGTTAGAATTTCCTTGCTGTGGCGTGGCCGATGATCCTCTTTAATTTTCTACTTTTATTATGCTTTATTATGGGATACCCGGTTAGTTAACATGCACATATATGTGTAGCCGATGTTTTTGGGCCAGAATATCCTGCATGGGATTCTAAGACGCTTGTCGATTAAAAACTATAATTTTTGCATGATAGATTGAATCACTTTCGTTCAGCAATGCAGCTTTCACATACATGTTGAATATTATAAGCTTGATGCGTCTGGATATCTGACTGCAATGGTCCGAATGGTGCTCACGCTACAACATTACCTATAGGGAGCCAACTCGATTCCAAAACAACGCCTTCTATTGCAAATATCTTTATTTCGAATAGATCAATCATGGCGATAGCTAGGTAATAGCAAATGAGGTTAAATATAGTCTCCTCTTTCTTCTGTGAGCCACAGCTCATGCTAGAAGTTATTCAATTGAATGCCAAATCTATCAGCATTCCTTCCAATAGATCCGTGTGGCCTGTGAGAACCAACATACAGCAATATATAGCCATACTAATTGAGAGCAGCAGTCTATCAGCCCCCTTCTTATTCATATCTCTGCAGCAAAGCAATATTGCACGTAACTCCATGCTGCCAAAGAAATTGAGCCTCTCTATAAATAAATCTGAGAATACCTAGTCTGAATGAGGCAATCAGAACACATTGCCCCTGTAACATGTAGAAGACTGTGAACACCGTAACGGCCCTAGCTAGCATAATTTCTTACGATATTCTTATTGTTCCGGAACCCATATAAGAGTTACTTTCGATATTCCGAAATTTACCCGAGAAATCCTCAAAATTAGTAGATGAGGAGGGATATCGAGATGACATTCGTTAGGGCCTTGATCGCAACCTTTTCGTCCGAGGAAATTAATAGAATTTCAGGAAAAATTCCTCCTCCAACCAATGTATCGTTTTCAATATTGCCATAAATTTAGCCTTAACAGCACTGCTCGGGGTAACCAGCCTTAATAGAGATATATTTCACAGCCTTCTCTGCGCAGCATTTGGTGCCTTCGTCTTATATCACAAAGGTCCCACGGGGAACCTTCGCATCAGCACATCAAAAGTTCCTTGTATCAAATGTGACATTGAGAAAATTATAAGGAACCATATGTCTATGACTTTCGAGAACAGCAACTGTACTAGCGATTAGGACAGCTAGCCTGTGCACTCTGTTTATAAATCTGTTGTAACCAACTTAGGCACTATTGAGCAAAATTAGGTCTATTACAGCCCGATAGAGTCAGGTTTAAGCTTTTAAATCTTTTCCAAAGTACTTTTAGTGGTGTAAAGCTTTATGGTCGTTCTCTCTAGTGCATGAATAAAATAATTCTCAGATACATTAAACTCTTGAATAGAGATAGTTAAGCCGTATTAATGATTTTAAGCCTAAAATAGAGATACAGAAGAATGTTTATTAAACCAATAATAGTTCTTGAATATAACTTTAAATAATGTGGTATCTAATAAATGTTTGTAAAACTGTTTGGAACATTTATTTGCTCTTGAAAACTCGTACTATTTTAATTATTATTAATTTTTAAATTTAATAAAGCAAAAATTTACTACATTTCCTTCAATAACATTAAAATGAACGATCATTTTTTATTATCAACCCAACTATTGATTTTTATTCAGAATATTCAGCTTAAGAATGAATTTCTTAACGGCTTACAATGAAACATTCATACATTATTTATTTACAATTTATATTTTCGATCATTATTTTTCAATGATTGGATTGAGAATTATTCAATATTATTTATTTCGAAATAAAGTGGTTTGTTTTGTATTCCTTTTTTTTCTTTTTTACTTGAAAAATAATTTCTTTCATCTTATTGGTTGCTTGAAGAGTCCTTTATGCGCAGGACTGTGAAGGCGTTAATATTTCCTTTGACAACAATGTTGCTAAACACTTGCTTATGAATGATAACAGTTATTTACTACTTACAGACAGTACTTTTTGTTATCTTCGGTATTTTTGCACTAGTCAGTATGTTTTGTAATTGTAACGGAAAGGTTGTCTATTCGCTAAAAAAAACGTTAATTAAACGCGGGATATTGAATGTTTTAAATACAATTTAAATTCTTTTTTTTTATAGAAATAAATAATAAATTAATATAGAAATCAATAAACAAATAAGAGAATAACGCTGAATAACGGAATTAATTTAATTTTTAGTGAACGATCCTTTATAAATAATAAGGTTGGTAACCATTACCAGTACGCAATCAGTTTTAATATTTAAGTGCTTCAAACTAAAATCTATACTTTGATCTTCTAGATGATATATATACACATATACGTGTATGTAAACACATAATTAAATCATCAATAAATTCAAAACAAAAATTTAAAATAATATTCGATATCAAGTGATATTATCGATCGAAAATTTGTTAAAAAAAATTAAAATACAACTCTGTTAGTGAATTTTATGCTCAGCATAGTGTGAAAAGGTCTCAAAGTATTTCAAAAAATGCTGGTTCATCATAATAAAAATTCTTCAGTGATTCAGTGATCCTTCTCTCGGAAGTTATATCAACATGAGAAATTGTAGAACCCTGAAGCAACTGTTTAAAGCTATAACATCCAGAAGTCGCCGTGGTCTTATGAGGCGTAAGGCCTCGGTTCAAACCCTAGTGCACGCATACATACATAATTGGCCATTACAACCCTTCAGTCAGGATTACGTCCTAGCGTCTCACACCACTCATGTCGTGTGCCTTAATTTTATACTTGAGTGGCGGAACCTACAGTTTAAAGTCGACGAGAGATTTTTGAGAAACTTTTTCATGGCAGGTTTATTTACTCTCAGAGTTTTTGCCAGAAATTCGCTGAGAGGAAATCGCCGAAGAAATATATTTTTTTCATATTTCGTTTTGATGTCTGGCCTGGGGCTCAAACCCGGGCTTTACGTCTAATAAGCGAACACACTGCCTACTAGACTACGGCGACTACTCCCAGTGCACGCATCTCCAACTAAACGAAATATAACCAAATATTTCTTTGGCGACTTCCTCTCTGCAGATTTCTGGAAAAAAAAACTCTGAGTGTTAAATAAAAAAATGTAATGAAAAGTTTCTCAAAAATCTGTCGTTCGGAGTCGGCTTTAAATCGTAGGTCCTACAACTCATGTATAAAAATTAGCACACACAACATAAGTGGTATGAGAATTCAGGTCGTAATCCTGACTAAAGGGTTGTAATGATGTAATGTATATGTATGTATAACATTCAGAAAAACTTACGATTTGATGCGTATTAGAAAGTATTTCTTCGAAAATGGCCCGAGAAGTACCATTACCATTAATACTGGGCGAAATGTGATTTCAAGAAGACACAACCGCAAGCCATATAATACTGTCGATTTAAGCTTTATATTGCACATATGCGGCAATTCCTTCGGTGCCAGGATCATGTGATTTGAATTCACTCGGCTATATCTTCTAGTATACAAAGAGAAGTCAAGCACAAATCCAAGCCATTTCGTATCGTATATACTACCAAAGAATAATAAAGAATGCGCATTATGTAGAAGTAAAATTTCTTATGGCGGGTTGTAACATCATGACCCGCTCTCACCAAACATTACGACCCGCTCTCACTAAAATCATTTCTTGATGAGGATGGTGGAAGACAGAAGGAAAATAAACCCAAGCAAAGAGCGTAACAATGTGTTGCTCTCATCATGAGAGCGTAAAAATGCATTCAGTTGCTTTGCTTGTCAGCTTCTAAAGAAGAACGTTCATGTCGCTTTTTTCAGACTTCAATTTTACACCCAAAGAAATATTACAGTATAATTCACTAATATCAATGAGAAATGAATTCGATTTTTGGAAGAATACTTGCCAAGTTAAATACGGTGTTTTTAGGTTTTTAGCACAGTACAATTTTTCTATATTTTTCGCTCACATATACATATTATTGGGTTAATAAGTAGACTTGAAAATATTACTAACAATTTTCCTCTGGGTTAACACATGCCTCTCATATGATGATATGATAATGTTCTCTTGTGCTGACGTCTGAGAATAAGTGATTTGAGAACAGTGTTATTTTATTTTCAATGTGTAGATTTTTTTGGTTTTGGTTATTTTTTTTTTCTTATAAAAAAAACTATTTTTTGTTTCTGTTTTTATTAATGATAATTTAAACTTGAAAAAAAAAATAAAACAAAAGTCTACGAATTTAATTTTGGTTATATTTTTTCTTATTTGGTGATTTTTTTCACAAATGTTGGTTACAAAATTTGTTTTCGTGGCAACATTGTTTCTGAAAAATAAATAAGAAAGCAGTCAAACAACAAAAACGAACAATGAGAACAACGCATTGTTACGCTCTTGGTTTCTTTGTCCTTTCCTTCTATCATTCCCCCCGCGTCATGAAATATTTTTGAAAAATATTCCAAAATATGTTGAAATGCACATTCTTTATACTTTATTTTCTTTGATACTACTTAAGAATGCTTTAATTTTCGCCACCAGTGTATGCAAGTGATTTATAATAATTCACCAGAAGTTTTATTGTCTTCAAAGTAAAATTCAAATTCTCGCAACTGATTATAAATCCCTTATAAAGCCTTATATTTTTAAAATTTTCATTTATAATTCAATAATAAATACTTTTGTATCGTTAAACAAGTATTCGATTCTCTTAATTACTTTACTGCCATCACTATTTCAAATTAATTTAAAGTAGTTTGCTATCGTTATACAAGTATTCGATACACTCATTTAATGTTTTGATAACACTACTCGACAAGAAACATATGAGCGGGTAAAAATATGTACAGTATAGTACTTTTTACAAAATGATTACGTGGACATGAGTTTTGGTTTGTTTTCGCTTACTGCTGCTAGCAGCTAAGATCGTCGCTGCCACCGTGATCGTGCCTGCCAAGCGTCGTCGTCGTTGATCATGTCATGGTAATATTAAATGAGACTTCTCTAGATTTTCTCAGTTCAAGTTAAAGTGTTGGTACGTTCGGTTTACTTTTGTAGTCAGTCTAACTGGAAAGTGAAATATTTTTTAATTTTCTTTGTTTTTTTCTTACAAATATTTACATTCCTTAGAAAAAAGTTTAAACTAAATAAAAAGGTAAATAAATAATAATTATTATTGAAACAATAAAGAAAGGATATTATGCCTGTAAAAGCGATAAAAAGAGAAACTATAGATATCGATAACAATAATTTAATACGGAGATTTAATTCGCCTAGTGTAACCACGAAAATGCCGCATTTCATTATTAAAAAAAATCACACATGTTTGTTTGATCACACACTATATATAATATATATATGTACATATGTATGCTCTTTATATACAGACAAAATATTCGTATACATATAAATACATATGTACTCAGAGTTGATTTGCTTTTACATTATTTTCACCCCTTCAAACTATCGTTATGCATATATCTCCATACATATTAGTGGATATTAAATATTCCTAGTCGCTCTCTCTCTCTCTCTCCGTGTTTATGTACTTACAATTGATCAAGAATCAAATTGTTCTCAATAAGAGAGTGTAATCTGTGTAAAATTTCGTGTGTATTAAGAGAGTGAAAGCCAGTACAAGTTCGTGTATAACACAAAAAAAAAAAAATAGGTTAAATTTATTCTTTCTTTTTGTTGTTTATTTCTATATTTAAACACACACGCACACAAATCTGTGTTAAAGCAACAATAAACTTTGTTTTTTTTTTCTTTTCTATATAAAACAAAAGCAATGCCAATGCTTATAATTTCCTGTTAAAGTTATCGCTGCAACATAGATTCAGTTCTTTAGCAAACACATCCACCACTTCACACCACCAGCTACTCGTCGTAAAAAAAGTCGAAATCATCACTTTGCTTTTTATTTATTTTCCAATTAGTTGTTAACGTTTTTCGAATAAACACATACCGGGGTATTGACCTTATTAAACAAGTATTATTTAGACATTGTCAGTTAGTTAGACATACTTCTGCATATTTAGCTGTTTAGCTAACCGTTTAAAAATTATCAAAGTGGTCTCAATCTACGAATGAAGAATCTTATAAGACACGTTAACAATGCAGAGATTGCACATTCCTTTCAAATGCTACAGAAAATTTTTTTTTTGCCATAGAGTGGTGTGCGATGGTGGTATCGCATTTTTAAAACAACCGGCTTAGACGCCAGACTTTATTCCTACTGAGAATGCAAAAAAAAAAAAAAAATAAAAAGCCTTAAAGCCAATGTTTCGCCCTCCGTGGTAGTGAATTCTAGTAATAGACTTGTTCTCTGGAATTCAATACCCAGGTGACCTTGTTGGTACTAGAAGAGGTTTAACAAGTCCATTGAATGACACAGATTTTGTTTTTCATCTGGAATCTTCTTAGAGTCCTCCAAGCATTAGCCAATTTTTTCTATGTCAATCAAAAAAAAAAATTTTAAATTATGGATAATAATCGAACTTTAGTTGAGTTGTCAGTTGCCAAAAATAATGGTGTAACTTGGTGATACGGCTAAATGGCAACTGACAGCGAACACTTTCTAATTGTATTTGTAAAAATAAAATATTTCGGCAACTAAAAATATGTGGTTGCCAGTTGATAAAGCGACTGAAGTTCGGTTGCCATCTATATTCGAACCATAAATTTGTTATTGAGCTGTTGTGTTTCGGCACCTAAAAATTTGTGGTTGCCAGTTGGTAACGCGAGTAAAGTTGAATTGCCATCCACAATTGAATCATGAAGTTGTTTTTGAGCTGAACTTAACATTGGATTTAAATTTATTTACTTCGAACCAAGAACTAGTCAGGACGACAATGCAATACGTAGCCTCATAGATTTTTGCCATGGAAACCATATGCGTGTGTAGCCTTGCGTTGTCCTGCCGTAAAAGATCTTTTTTCTTCGGCAAATACGTTTGTTTTTCTTCCACTCTTCCGTAAATCCAGTCAACAAGTTGGCATAATATTTGTCATTGATTATTTTACTCTTGAGAGAATTCAATGTACATTCCATAACTTTATTGTTTATATGACTTTATTGGGTTTCAAATCACGCTTAAATTTCTTTTAAGCCTATACGCCACTGTTTTCACAGCTATTAGGCCTCTTATGTGTGATGATGGATCCACGTTTCATTCAGGATTACGAAATTGCACTAAAACTCTCTTTCATAATGAGGTTGAAGAATGCCAAACATTGCTGCTAATACTCTTCCAGAAAGCTATTTCATACCTAAGTGATCATTAAGAATTGGAAATATTGAACTGTGTGAGTTGCCTATGGCTTCCAGAATCTTTTGAATTTTCAATCTATGTTCAGTCAATACTGTGCCGTGAATTATTTGAAGTGTTTCGGGTATAGTGACCTCAATTAAGCATCCCGAATATTGGGCTTCCTTCGTACATGTCTGAATTTTTTACATTCTGAAATTGATGGTGCAGAGAGCCCTTCATAGTTATCAAACTTAGATTGAATGGTTAATTAATTCAGACAACATTTATGCTTAATGAGGAAACATCCGTTCTTAGCTGACTTTTTAGGCCATAAAAGTAACCTCATTCGTTTTATAACTTTGTTACGCTAACGTTATAATTTTTTATTTATTTATTCAGTAGTATTTGTAACACGAAACCAATTGCAAACAAGCCTGAGAGAGTGTTTTGGTTTTACTCGGTGGTTTCGGGTCGTTATCTTACTGAAAATACCAGTGTAGTGGTATATTTTTTCAACAAATGGTAAATTGAAATCTCAAATGATATCCTTATAAACTTACTTAAGCATAAATTCGCCAACCAGGTGAATAGGTGCTTTTACATATTAAAAGAAGATTCCTTAACCATTACGTTACAACCTCCGTAATTCATTGTGCATTTATGATTTGCTGTAATAGGCTTTGAACTCCTCCTGCCATTATATTTAATATGGTTGATCCAATGAATTTACAATAGCTAAGTGGGATAAGAGTGGCCGTGAATTCAATTCGACACATTGAGATCCTCAGGTCTTATGGGGTTACCATAGAACGAAGACCGATTAAGCAGAGTCTACTGTAGAATCAATCTGTGCGATTTTTATAGCTTAAATTACTCACCAGTTTTAAACCTGAAACGTATGATATATATGTACTTGAAACAAGTACATATCTATCTCAGTGAGAGCAAGACAGTGAAATAGGAGGTGTTCTACAGAAAACTAATTTAAAAATCTGTGTTGGACAGATTTTAATGACATTTTATGGTTTAATTTATAAAAAAAAAACAACTGCATGTTTACATATTTACAGTTAAATAGTTTTATTTAACAGTTAAAAAACTGTTAAAGTCAACCGTATTAAAATTGTTGTTTTTTTTTTCTTGAACTGTAATAATTTTTTTTTATTTTTCAAACTTTACAATTATTGTTGCTATTGCTTTCGCTTTAATTGAGTGTATCAGGTTTAGTTCGTTAATTAAATTACAATATGACGTCTGTCTGTCATTGGTGAAATATGGGTCTGCCTGGTGTTATATGTACCCATACGCATATGCATATGTACGTTACGTATACAGGTAAAATCGTGGTTTTAAAGGTGATATTACACACTCATAATTAACCAAAGTTAACTAAGATATGGTATAAAAGAAGATGAGTAATCATAAATCATAAGCGCTTTAACAAACAAAAAAAAAAAATGTAGCAATACAATACGAACGTATATGGAAAGCATTCAGACTCTGTGGTGTTACAATTTTGATTGTTGTTTTCTTTTCCTTTTTTTTCATATAATTTCGCCAAAGAAAAGAAATTTCTCTTGCCTAATAAATGAAATGAAATTCAAAATTATTACAGTGTTTAAGCAATAAAATTCCATTTACGGGATACAAATGAATTATAAAATATCATCGAATATTTTGAAATCAAATTTTCAGATTTTTTTTCTTCTTTATTTCAATATTTCCATAAACATTAAAGAGAGTGGGAGGGTGAAAGACTTTTTTCTGTTCCAAATAATAATTTTGTATCAATAGTTGTGCAAATATATGTATGTTCATATGTCAACTATAAGTCAGCAAATGATTGATCATTCTATGATCATTATGCCATACCGTAACTTGGAAATAATTACGAAACTGATAACAATACTTATAGTTGTAGTTTGTTTAAAGCTCTCTTAATTTCTTATTTAAAATTCTTAATTAAATTTAAATTACTGCTTGAGTATTATATATTAATTAATAAATAATTTCTTTTTTTAAACCGTTCCTCCATAACATTTTAATTACAAATCTTTTTAATGGCCTACTATACGTACGAGTAGTACAGTGCTGCAAGAAATAATACGGACAATTCGTATTTTTCTCAATAACAAATAAACTGTAAAATTCTGGCTGTCGTATATTGCATTAATGTTTGCATCTCTTAAACTTATACCTCAGTCCCTATGTCAACTATCCGCATAGATTTATGAACGTGTAAATTCTATCCAAATCACAGTTAGGTAGAAATATACGTTCAATAAATCTACTTGCCTTAGAATTCTGTTCTCAGTTTACCCAGAGCCGAGCAATGACAGAGAAAATGTTCTGTAGATGGTTTGGAAATGCTTCTACCTCTCTGGCTTTGGTTTTATTTGTCGAGATTCAGATAAAAATTAATGCTGCTGCCTTATGCCTCACTCCCTAATACGCCATTCAACTATAGCTCTTGGCTGTCACTTCTCAACAACTCCGATAGTCTTATGAACGTGTAGATTCTATCCAAATCACCTTTAAGGAGACATATTCGTTCAATAAATTCAATTTTCCTAAGAATCCTCGTCTCAGGTTCCCCAGTGGCGAGCAAATGGCAGAGAAAATGTTCTGTAGATGGTTTGGAAAAGCTTCTACCTCTCTGGCTTTGGCTTTATTGTCGAAATTCAGATAAAAATTAACGCTGCTGCCTGTCTGAATATTCTAAAAAGCAACAGATTCCCTTGCCCAAGGACCAAATGTCATTGAGGTGGCAAAGATCCCAATTATTCCACGACGACTGTAAAATCATGGTTTCATGGAAATCAAGTTCCTTTTAATGGATTGGCGTTCTCAATCACCACCAGTAAACTCAAAAGAATTCTCATGATACACAGTTTAAAGCCGACTCCGAACGGCAGATGTTTGAGAAACTTTTTCATGGCAGGTTTATTTATTCTCAGAGTTTTTGGTAGAAATCTACTAAGAGGAAGTCGCCTAAATAATTTTTTTTTCATATTTCGTTTTGTGTGAAATGCTTGAGTCAGAGATTTCGACCACGGGCTCTCGTCTAATAAGCTAAAGTACTACCAACTAGACTGCGGCGACTTCTCGGGAGCATACATACATACATATATAATGTGTGTGTTAATTTTATACATGTCTGGCGGGATCCACAATTTAAAGTCGATTCCGAACGACAGGTTTTTGAGAAACTTTTGATGGCAATTTTCTATTTATTCTCAGAGTTTGTTGCCAGAAATCTGCTGAGAGGAAGTCACCGAAGAAATGTTTTTTCTTATTTCGATTTGATGCCTGACCTGGGGTTTGAACCGAGGCCTCGCGTCTAATAAGCCAACACACTACCTACTAAACCACGGTGACTTCTCGGTACTGTATACAGAAAGCACGATAAACCTTTGGGCGCCTAAGGACGATATGAAATTCGTCTTTCTCATAATGATGACAATATTGCAAATCTCGAATTCATTCTCTTTATGGTAGCGTAACTTCAAACGCAGCCTTTTGAGATAGATAGAGGATCCAGATGATCATGATCTTTACATGATCTTGCGAATACTCTGATCTAAAAAGGTGCTTTACAATAGTTTTTAAGAAAAATTCAAATAAAATTGCATGACCGCAGTTGTAAAAAGAAGTAAATGGTGATGGATTGGTCATACCTTAAGAATGACATGCAATGGCATTCTAAAGGAATGTTAAAAACTGAAAGTTAGAAAGTAGCCAAGAAGGGGACGCAAGTCTTTTACGCAAAGAAGGCAAATTTATATGGAACTAATAGGTATCACAAGACCTATAAGATCGATATATACGGTTAGAGTTTGTTTTTCACAAAGAAATGAGGGGAGTTGTTATTTTTTTTTATAATTTTTGAAGCAGACACTTTCAACGTCTTCAACAAATACTGTAATTTATTTATTTTATAACGGTAAATACAAATTAAAAATTTAATTAGTCATCGTCAAGGCCGCTGAGCGATGCCGCAGGGGCTATGCAAATAATAATATGTATGTGTTTACCAATGTTGATATATTGAAGTGTCCCTATTATTTCTAACACAATTGTTACATATACTTACATATTTTTGGAATTGTTTTGCATCGTCATACGTTAAAATTAAATTAAAATTTTTTTTCTTTGGTTTTATTATCCAAGTACTCGTTTGTATTATAATTTGACTGGCACGTATGAATGCGAAATCAAATCGATTCATTCGTTTATTCGCTGTAAAGATGGTAATGATGATCAAAAGCAGAAGAAAAAACAACATTAGCCAAAATGGAGAAGCAAACATAATTGCATAACAATTTAACAAAAAAAAACAGTTAAATAGACAGTAAAGAGAGGGGGGACAACGATGATCAAAATATTTATGCATACGTACAGTTGTTGCGGTTGTTATTCATAAGTCTTGGCCTTTGTATGCGGTGCCAGCCAAAAGTTTTGTAATTTCAATCGTTTTTTTTTTTCGTTTCTTTAACCAATTTTGTATTTTGCGTTTTACTCGTTTTACATTTGCGATGCGGATGCATTTAGGCCAATCAATAAATAGCCAGTCAGTCATCTTATTAGCAACTCAACATACCTTTGCTGTGTTGTTTGTTGTTTTCATGATTATTATTTAACTCAACTTATTTCTTTATTTTCATGGTTATGATATAACTTTTGGGCTTAGGCTGTTATGAATACATATGTACATATAATTCATGAAAATCTTGTTTTTGTTTTTTTTTTTTGCAAAACCAGAAAATATCCTTTCGTTGATACCAAGCTTTCACATAAAAGTAAAGTTTTTTTATGAGACTAAGTCAGGGTTAAATTATATGATAATTATTTATTTAAACATAATAAAATTTATAAAATATTGTATTAAATAAATATTTTTTATTTATTTTTAGTCATGTTCAAATCAGTGCTGCTCGTATCGTGCCTTTTAGTCGCTGGCGTACGCTGTCAAGATCTTAAAGTTGATGTCGTCAGTGTGCCAGAAGTCTGCGAACACAAATCTAAAGCTGGTGATACTGTAAGTAATAATCTTAGAATAAACGAATTACTTGTAGTTTGTAGTAAACTAAGTCTACTTTTATATCTATATATTAAGTATTTAAAAACCCCGTTTAAGTTAAGTTTTCACGGATAATTCCGTTAATGAACCAATCCGAACCGAATTAACTCAAAAACATATTGTAGGAAAAGGGAAGAGGGGCGAGTAGCATTATAATTAAACTGTTAAGTTATACTACATATTGTTGTCTTTTAACATTATTGTATATTATAGCCGCCGTATTCACAAAAAAAACCTTAATGTAGACATAATGTACACATTAGTTAATTTACACTTTAAATTAAAAAGAAATTTTTATTCAAAAGACTTATTTAAGAACAGTCAAAGAAGATAATTATTAATGTTTGAAGCAGACAATAAGATCTTTTACTTTCGTCACTTTAATACTAACCATACAATGGGTTTTCATCAATAACCCTAAATAGTACCAAGACGGTGTCACTCAGATTTCCCTGATGCCAGATATTTCAAGTTATTTCACAATTTTTGATTTTCCGCAGCTATATTGCTAATAAATCTCTCAGATCTTCGTTGTATATTACATATATTGTGCCATAGTGATCTTCTTATCTTATGCTTTGCTTCACATTCGTACACTAGCACCAAATTTACAAATCTGTTGAATGATTTGGTATTTGCTGTGATCTATTGAGATCCACCGTCTTTTGCAAGAATACTTTCGTGATAGCAGAAGGATATCGATATAGGTACTGTATAGAAAGTCGTTAGTAGTCATGATGTTCAAATGAATGACCTTTGTTTTAAAAGCATTTACATTTAGGCTACATCTATCTGTTTCTTTTATTTATTTGCCTATCTTGAGCGGCATATGGGAGCGAGTAAGGGTTATAGATTGTCCCTATAATATAGTCATCAAGCCTATTGCCCTTACAAGTTTCAGGATTCTGCTCGATGCCTACAATGACAATCCTTTGCCTAGCACTTGATATACGGAGTGTGTAGCCACAGAATTTCCATGTTTTACTCGAAACAACCCACATACTGAATAAATGTACTCTGAGTGCACAATGTCCTGTCAAAAAGGCCGCTTATCAACCTCAGGTTGCTGCTGTATAGTCTGCATGAATTAAATCTCCTCTTAGCTTAATTTCCTAACAAAAGTTTTGATTGATTCAAAGGCACACTTTTTATCTCCCCTTTCGTCGAGGGTTCTGGTTCCATTAACGGCATAGAATCTCTCCTCCTCGTAAGCTCTTCTAGATCTATAGGCTTTATATTATGACTTTGCACTCCTCAGGCATATGCCTAATTAATTTTCTATTCCTCTCTGTCTTATTGTCTACCTTTTCTGCCTGATCCTATCGTCAACCTATTAAGGCCTCGTGTGCTGTCATACAAAGCTTGGATAGGGAACATTATTATTCCCTACTTTACTTATAGATTCAAGCTATTTTTGCTTCAGAAACAATTTATTATCGACGTTTGTCTTTAAGTCTTCACTGAGAGGTACAGGACTTGTCCTAATGCATTTCATAGCATTTTCTATTTCATCAAATATCTATGCCCGATACCCAGATGCAGGCAGAGGCAAGATCGCTCTTTAAAGTCTTTAGAGCTCTGCATGTTGACTCCTTAGCGGTTTGCAAGAATGGCTGTCAGTTTTTAATACAATTTTAAGATTTTTTCCAAAATTTTTAAAACATTTTTTAAATTTATTATGGACACAATCAGCTGAACGCTTGTCTTTATGCCTTCGCTGAGAGGTATAGGAGACATAACTTGTCCTAGGCCCTTTTTATTTTCAAAACATTTCATAGAATTTTCTATTTCATCACATGTCTAGTTGGGTATTTGGCATATCTAACCGTTTTTCATAGTATAAACAGAAGCAGGCAGAGGCAAGATCCCTCTTTAGAGTCTTTAGAGCTCTGTATGTTGATTCCTTAGCAGTTTGCAATCACTTTTGAATACAATTTTGAGACATTTTCTAAAATTTTTAAATAATTTTTAAATTTAATTTTACATACATATCCTATCCTAATGCATAAAAATGCTAATATTATTTTTAATTTTCCTTTAATTTACAGCTCACAATGCATTACACTGGTACTTTAATTGATGGCAAAAAGTTTGATTCTAGGTGAGTGTTTTTTTCTGTTTTTCCCTGTTTTTGTTTATTTGTTCATTGTGTATTGGCTTTTGGTTAATTTATAACCATTTTGTCGCGTTAAAACCAAAATGAAAAAGATCTCTACTTATGTATGTATATATAGTTGTTCTGCATTAATACTTCATCGTAAATTAACTGCAACAACGGCGATAACAATCAACAATTTTATGCAGCTTTTGTTTGTATTCCATGAAGGCATCATCAACATCGGCATCATCATCACCATCATCATATTGTATGGATGGACCAAACAATTGGTTTTATTATGGACAATTTCTAAAGCCGCCTCTCTTTTTTTTTTCTGGCTTATATATTTAAGTACGAAATTTGTTAAAAAAAGCAATAAACACTTAAGGGAACGATAGCCAATGATGAGATGATGATTGCCCAAAAAATTTCATTGCAACTCGTGCACTTTCATTATGAGACTCAACTCTCTTCTGGCTACTGAAATGCAAGCACGTTCTCATTGAGAGTGTGAAGATTATAAACAAAGGCATGTCACTGGAAAAATGCTTCTATTTTATGAAAAGATGTTCATAAATAAAACGCACAATAAGTAAAGTTAGGGGGGAATATAAATTAAAGCCTAGCCACAGCGCGTTGACAAACGCCAACGGAAAGAGGCCTTAACCTAACGTACATGCAAACTCACCAAATAAAAGCGACGTGATAAGCAAAAAACAATAAAAAAAATAGTCCAATGATAACAGAATCAAAAGAAATACCACAATAACATAGAAATTAGTAAAGTAAACTGGGAAACAACCAGCCAGCAAACAGGCCACATGTACAGCAAATTATCAACATTTTTTGCTTGAATTTCTCTATATATGTACTTAGCTTTTATTTTTATTGTTTCAAACTTATTAAATAATAAACAAGTAATCACCATATGCTGGCAGAAAACATATTCAATCACAACCTACATACGTTTCTCTAATCAGTCGTAAATTTATTCAAAAAAATATTATGCTTGTCAAGCCATCTCAAGTGCTTTACTCTACTGCATATGAAAGCGTTTGTTTTTTCCTTTCTTATCTTTCATTATTTAAATTCAATTTTGGTACCTTTTTCTCTTTATTCTCTTCTCTCGCTCTCTCCCTCTCTCTGTATGTAATGGCAGAAAGGAAATTGCTTTATTATTTTATTACAGTTAGAAAGCTCTACTCCTTCATATTCTAAAAACTGTAAAGATGCTGCATTTCCTAAATCTCCATATTAACAGTAGGAAACAAAACTTTTGCAATATTTATGCAGTAATGTGGTGCCATGTTGAACAGCAAACAGGCTCTGATTTAGAAAGCATATTTAAATCAAAGAAAGTTTATTGAGAGATCGCTCTTTATGAAGCCACTCATTATGTAGAGAGATCCCTAGAAGTTCAGTGCAGGAGATCGCTCTTCACGAAGCCACTCACTATATAGAGATCCCTAAATGACAACGTACATTCTATCGCAGTATGCATTGACATTGAGGGAGCGCTCAATAATTCAATTCAATCCTTAGACGCATATATGGATTATATGTACTCCAATAACATCACTGCAAGGAACAATATGAAGAGGGGAAGGCCCCTGGAAGGCTTGTTTTCACTTCCCATGTAGAGGGCACCTACACAGTCTTTTTTTATTAATCCAAACGAATGCCTTGAACCAGTCTGCTATGCGGATGACGCATTAATACTTCTGAGTGCTTATAGTCCGAATTATATAGACAAGAGAGCGAAACATGATCTAAACATAGCATTATAGCACAGCATAAGGCCAAGGCGCCTACATAGGAACTCGAATTAGAACGAAATTTGTCTATAAAGAGAAAGATTGCTTTGCCCTTTGTTCATAAAGAAATTCAGATATGCAACAAGGTTAAATACTTGGGTATTCTCCTAGATGGGAAATAGAGACAACATCTGCAGTAAAATTCCACAAACGGGACCTCACTCTAAGTCTGGCACACTGTCCCTGGGGAGCTTAATTAGATCCATACTAACTTATGCTTCAGTAGTGTAGTGGAAACGCTACATAACAATAACTCAAGAAAAAAGAATGTGCCGATTTCAGGATAATAACATCCGCCCAACCAATATGAGACACGGGTTCGATATGAAGCGGCAAAATCATGCCATAAACTTGGTCTTCTAGTGCATTGAAAATGTAGAATAGCGACGCAGTATGCAGAATTGCGAAAATACTCTGGGGTGATCCTGATGGAAGGAAAACCGTGAATGTATTGAAACTAAATAAAGGCGAGTTGATAAGTTTTTTACGTAAAGAGATTTACGGGATACTCCGACTTGATTGGTCATTACTATCCTTTAGTCAGGATTACGACCTAGCTTCTCATATTAGCCATGTTCTGTTAAAGTCGATTCCGAATGACAGATTCTTAAGAAACTTTTCATGACAATTTTATTTCACGCTCAGAGTTATTGCCAGAAGACAGCTGAGTGCAGACCGCCGAAGAATTTTTTTTCATATTTCGTTTCGGGCACGATGTATGGACTGGGATGTGAACCACGACCTAGAGAGCCAAGATACTTGAGAGCTTGTCATGTCAGCATGAGACCTTTGGTTGGTCTCCTCTCTTTCAACATATCTACCTGCCTATGCAGTAATGTTTTATGTTTTACTTTTTGAAAAAGAAAAGAAAAACTTCAAGTTATGTGGACTTAATAGAAGTGGAGTCGAGAGTTCAAACCTTATCTCCGATGTCGTTAAGAAAAATATCGCGAAAGGAAGAACCCTAAGAGAGTAAGAGGGTACTCTTAATAGCCTTTTAATTGCTTGAAGAAGTTACTCAAATTTAGAGTTCAGAGTCGACTTTAAACGGGACCTAACACTGATGTATTAAATTAACGCACACAACATAAGTGGTGTGAGAAGCTAAGTTGTAATCCTGACTAAATGGTTGTAATGACCAATTATGTTATGTATGTACTGTTTAGTCGAGATTACAGCCGACCTTTATCACACCACCCATGTTGTGTAGGTTAATTTTATAGATGAGTATCTTGGCCTACAGGTAAACTGTAAGTCTCACTGTTGTTATTCACTGTGTTTGAATTAAATTTACTTTTTAAATTTCTTTAATAAATTTATTTATTTTAGATTAAGTAAATGAGTGAATGAATATGGTCCCAAAAAAGCATAAATTCTTATTACCAAAAACTATTACAATTTAATTCAGTTGTAGTTCATAAATAAATTCCTATAAAACAAACACTCACCTACACAGGTGATAGAAAGAAAGAACTTTTCTATACTCCATGCAATAGTTTTATACCTTCCCCACACCCACTCTGTATGTTAAATAACTTTTATGTTTTGTCAACCGTAGTGAGTGACTGAGTGATTGGACGTTGGCATCCAGCGTCATCAGAGCACAGCATTCCCCCCAAAAACAAAAAACATACAAGGAGAGACGAAAAAGGTCTTGGGCATAGAGAAAGTTTTTGCTCATATTTTATTATTTTTATTTTTTATTATCTTTTCATTATGATTTGTGTGTTTAATTTACCGTGATTTTTAAATTTTCTTCCTCACATCGGTTTTGCTTTCTCGCCTTTAATGTCAAGAAAACAAACAACAAATATGCGGAACAATACAATACCAAAAGAACACACCGTTTAATGGAAAAGATAAACTTTAACTCTTAACATCTGACACTTGTTGCATGCCACAATCAAAGAGAGCTCTCTTTACACCATTCAACTTTAGTTAAGCAATTTCAGTATGTATGTATGTGTGTGGGGGTGTAGCAAATTGTTTAATTTTCCTTTGGAAAATCAAAAAATTTTCAGTTAAAATGCTGCCTGTAAAGGTGTAAAGAAAAAAAAGGCAACAAAATAAAGTAGCTACTCTAGGTTGGTTTGGCTTTAAGCCATAAACTGTGTAAACTGTGCAAGAGACGTTCAAATAAGAAGACGTTTGAGGAAATCGTCTTGTCAAAGTGTAGTGGCTTTTATACTTTATTTAAGCAGCGCTGAAACTCAGCCAGCCATGCAAATAAAATGCATTTCTTTTGCTTTTTAAAAGCTGCTAAAGGCTGTTTTTAAGGTTGCAATCATAATGATGATGATGACGATGATGATGCCGATGACGATGCTTGTCTTGCCTCGCTAGTTGAGCCAGGTTAATGCGTAGCTTCTTTGTTTTTCTTACCGGAAATTACCGCCAACCAACAACAATAATAAAACAAATAATTCATAAATTGTATGCATCTCCTATAAGAGATAAAAAATAAAGAAATAAAATGAATGAAAACGTTTTAATAGAAAATATTAAGGGCATATGTATGTCTTGACTGCTGCTGCTGCTATTATATCTATTAAATGAGAGAGAAAAAGACGAGTTTAAAGCAAATAACACGCTGTATAAACACAACTAATTATTGTTGTTTCATAATTTTATTGCTTTAAGCGTATACTCGTACACACTAAAGATTTACTCTGTAGTTTTAAACTGTTTTTGATGTTTTTAATAAAAAAATAACAGTAACGTTAATAGAAACCATTTAAGCAGTGTTCGCTTTTAGGGAACGATAATTGGCAATCCTATCAGTCTAAAATCTGTTACAGTAGTTGTTTAGCTGGAAGACATAGAAAGATGTGAGAAATGCATAGTTTTGTTCCCTAAAAGAACAAAAAGTAATATTTTTATTACCAATCTGGTAAACCAATTGCTGTAGCAAGTTCTAGAATGATAGAGTTGCCATCTGTTGTTGTCTAGAAGTCTTCTATGAAAGTTTACGTCTTTCATAAGTTGAGGAACTTTGAAAGATTGTTGAAAACAGTTTTTCAAGAGGACTCATTTAGGATTAATAAATGGCGGTAGTAGTTTGAAAGGAATTATACTGTATGGCAACCCTATAAATCATAGATCGTAAGAAGAAAGCCGTAATTGCATGGAATCAATTAAAAACAGTGTTGTAAACTAATATAAGGTTCTTCCGGCGTATTGTGTGAACGACTGAAGCCATTCGTCAAGACACTGATTGGACCTTATCAGTGCCGCTTCAGACCTGGCAAGTCCACCATTGGCCAGATATTCACACTACGTCAAATCGGGGAAGAGATCCACATCAACACACACCATCTTTTTTTCGACTACAAGGCTGCTTTTGATAGCCCCATAAGGGATCGTGTTTTTGCCGCAATGTTTAAGCTCGGCATACCTGAGAATCTGATAAGGCTATGCAGAATGACGTTGAGCAATTCCAGCAGCTCCGTCAAGGTAGGAGTGGACCTCTCCGAACCTTTTAATACCGTGCAAGGTTTCAGACAAGTCGATCCCTTATCATGCGACCTCTTCAACTTTGTCATGGAGAGTGTTCTGCAGAAGGCGGCAATGGCACTATTTTTCAAAAAAGCGTCCAGTTGCTTGCGTATGCTGGCGACATTGACATCATAGGGAACTTTTAAGGGTGGCTTAGTGGTAAAAGATTTTCCAACAATGAAGAGCCAGAAGGCTATTTTAATATGCTAGAGTGTCCTTACTATATACAGGGAATCGAAGCCATTGAATTTCGAGGGGGGATACTGTTTCAAACTTATCGGAGATTATAATGTGCAATCAAAGATACCATTATGATACCATAGCGGTATATGTCCCTTAATCCTGGAATCATCTAGTGCCTCTAACGAAGCCACTAAGACTCCCTTCGCCACAGATTCTTAAGATCGTATAGATTTAAAGGAGACACTGAGGTGATTTCCCATGTACTTAAAAGATGAAGAACAGTTCCCTTCTCTTCCTTTCTTCCCTGTGCAGCTCCTCCAGAAGACATATATCCAAGACTATTGCGTCTCGCATAAGTATTTATAAAGTATTGTTCAATAATGTCTCCAAGCGTCATGCAATGCATGCTCCTTTGGAGTTCAAGCAAACTTTAAGTTAAGCTTCCATCCCGTCTTAGGAATATTAGATGTGCTATCTAATCTGTATTTAAAGGTGCTCACTTGACGGCTTAAAACAATTACAAATAAATAACTTTCTTAGGTACAGTGTCCTAATCTGAAGCCGGCAAAGTCGGGAATAGGGAACCTTTCTCTATAGTGGGCAGCTACGGCCAGTAAGGAGTTATACTAGTAGTTCTAAACAGGGACTGAACTACCCTTCTTTCATAGGACAGAATAGTTCCATAGAGTGACCAGTTTCGACATTGTGACCTTCATGCAGAGGTCTGATGGTATTACAAGTGGTGTTTTCATACTGGGGCAACAGCCACCCTTCCATATTAGGGAGTCTAGTGAATTGACTTTCTTCTGAGCTATAGTTACTCATTGCAGCTTATACGTAGTCAGGTGTCTGACGTACTTTATCGCTTTATAACATCCTTGGAGTTATTGACAAACAGATCTTTTTTTTGTTTTAGGATTGAGAAGAGAACATTAATTATTTGAATGAAGTTATCATTGAGTTATTGAGAAATTTATGAAATCATTGTAAATATTTTTTTCTTTCAATATGATACAAAGACTACAAATTCAAATTGAGTAAGGCATTCTGAAATATTTACATTTGTTTTCAAGACTTTATTGTAATTATTTTTGCTTTTGCTCTTGTCTTTTTGCTGCTGGAACTGACATTTTCTTTAATATTCATTTCTTTCAAAGACTATCTCTTCTCTTTAGTTAGGGAATTTTAATCAATGGACGGCGGCACGTCTAATGTCTAAAACACTCATTATTTCTAGTCTCTCTCTCTCTCTCTCTTGCATAATGTACACAAACCAGGCCAGGCAATAGCAAGCAGTAAAGGTTTTTCGTTGTCTACTCATCATCAAAATGAAATTGATTGTCCTTAAAATCAGAGAGAGAGAGAAAGCAACAGAAGCAAATGAAACTGCACAACAATTATGTTTTACGACAATGATTTTTATATATGAAGATTGATTGGGTTGGACCACCAATATCTAGTCAATTGGACATTATTGGCATACGTGACTGATTAATTATAAAAAGGATTACAAAACAATTATTTTCAATTGCCAAATAAGACGGAGGAAAAAATTTCAATTCATTTCATTTTTTTTTCTTTTGTTTTCTGGGAAGAAGAAAAAAATGATTTTTATTTCGCAAGATTTAGTGGCAGCACAGCATACAGAGGCAGTATAGTTTTAATTTTTTATTTCTTAAAAATGTACGAGTATTGCAGACACATTAAAGTTTTTTTTTTATTTTCTCTAGGCCTTTACCACCACCATATATTTCTCATATGATATGTTTTACAAAAACAATAAAAACAAAAATACAATGAAATTCACATTCAAGGTTTTTATGGCTTCTTATGCTTTCGCTATTAAACTTTCACGGTAAAAGCCACTGTAAGACTGCATTTGTAACAATGTAACCCAGCTTGCCATTGCAAAGCTTGGGTGTTGTTGGAAAGAAAGCAAGAAAAAGGGCATTCAAAATTCGGCAACTGGCTCGGATACCAGTGGCACATTCCAATCCAATAATATATGCACGGTGCTCCTCTGCTCCCTGCTCGTATAATCGCAAAATATTTTGAATAATTTAAAAGCTCAAGCAGCAGCAGCAGCGGCAATAACGCTAAAAAACAAGACGAAACGTAACGAATTTTTATTTTTTAAATTTCGTACATGAAATGTTTTTTGGGGTACGTGCAAATGGCAAACTTGAATATAAATTTGTGTCTTTGAAATACATTCGAAGAGACCGAGAAGAGAGACGACTGTCTTAGAAGGAAGATTATAAAATATTTCTCTCCTTTCCTTTTTCTTTGATTATTTTTCTCAAAAGTTTATCGTGTAATATAAAGTGTTAAAATGAAGACCAAAACTGTCCAAAGTTGAAACTCTTAAGTGAAACGATTAATCCCTTAGGTGAAGCGTTGCGGCCAAGACCTCATAGCATAATCACTGCTAAAGGGAAAAGTTTTAAACCAACTTACATTCCCCTCTCCCCTCCCTCCCTAACCATCTATACATTTGACTCAATAAATGAGCTGTAATGGTCTCATATGTTTAGATGAGTAAAAAATGAAAATGATGGGAAAACATAGAATTTTGATTTTTTCCTTGGGTTTTCCTTTGCTTTCTTTGGTGTGTGTTAAGCCATAAAATAAAAGCAATTCAATCCATCGATATGTATATATTGGTAAATATGTTTGGGATTTTTATGATGACTGTAAGATGAGCTTTGGCAAACTCTTATCGTATTGTATAGGTAGCTTTGTGACAGTATAGACACGCTTCTTATCACATACGAATGGACGAGTATGTGTTTGATTTTTTTGATACAAGGTGGCTCAAAAGTTGTGACGCACTGTTCGTTGACTGGGATATTTTTGTCACTAACGATGTTGATGAAAAGTTGTCTTCCTCGTGTTAAAGATTCAGAATATCTTAATCATAGCTTACATGCTCTTGGCGGTCTAGAGTTGGACCACCTATACCTATACTATACCTATAAAAGAAAAATCTGAAAATCTCTTACCTTCAAATCAACATGTAGTTGGTCAATATTATAGGATTCCTGCGCGAAATTCGACTAGTGCTGTGATATTCTCGCTTTTCCACCTGCACTTTGTAAAGAAAAATCTAAGAAACTCTTACCTTCAAATCAGCTCGTCGTCTGGTCAATATTAGAGGGCTCTCTGCACGATCTTCAACTATTGCTGCTTTACTCCCACCAGAACTGCTTTCATTTCCCCATTCTCTTCTGCGTGATGAGCTAAACATCGTAATGTTTGCTTTGAAAGTATCACTAGAACGGAAAATTTACATCAAAATTCTCTAAAATTTTTCATAATGACCTCAGGTTGAAGACTAATTAAGCGTCTGATCTATGCTTCGTAATTCTCGGTTACAGCTTGAGCCACAGTCTCTGCAGAACAGTTGCTCCGGAGTCATCCAAACACGATAGCATCGTAGTTATCGCATGCTCTTCTATGTAATCAGCTAAAGTCCGAATTGTTTGAACAATTGCTCTCTTGAGCTACAGTCTCAGCTGCTTTGGATTCATCCAGACATGATAACATCATATATTGTCACATACTCTTCTGGTGATCAGTTAAAGTCCGTGTTGTTTGACCAATTGCTCTCTTGAGCCACAATCTCAGCAGACCAGCTGCTTTGGGGTCATCCAGACATGATAACATCATATATTGTCGCATACTCTTCTAGGTGATCAGTTAAAGTCCGTATTGTTTGACCAATTGGCCTCACACGGCCTAGTTAATTAAATTTAAATTCACCAAAATTCTCTCGATCTGTTGATGCCCAGTTGCGTGATACGTCATCTGACTGATTCTCTGTGCCCTTCTGTGGCCGCAATATTATTAGCAGATCGCCTGCTTTTAGGATCGCCCAAAGCTGATGTTGTGCCACGGTCTTCTAAGCAAGTATGGTGTCGTAGTGCTTACCCAGTAGGTGTCCAACGCTAGAGAAATTTATGACTAGGCTTAGTATAGATTAGTTTAGCGGATAGCTTGCAGTTAACAGACATGTTCACTCGCTGGCCATAAGGTCCATTGTGTTACCCAATGTGAGTCGCCTTGCCATAATCCGTTGCGAGTGAATTCAATAAAATTTCCTGTAAAGATCGGCAATTAAGGTCTAATTTAGGGGCATGTTGTCTGAATGATACTCCGTGACATCTTCAGCTGCTGAGGCGTAATGCTTAGTAGAACAACTGCTCCGGGGCTGACTAAACCTGATTGCATGTTGTGTTGTCCGACAGCTTTTTAGAACAGAACTGACACTTGCGAATTTAATAGCATCTTGCGATAGAGTGTTACGTTTTGAGCCACCCTGTGGTGACTATTTCATAGCAATTGAATGAATACCAACCATCACGTGTATATGGATGGTATTGTGGAATATTTATCACTGCTTGATTATTGGGTTTATTTATTCATACATTCCGTTCGCTTGGATAAAATCTCTTTCTCTTGGAAAAAAGGGGCAAGGAAGTATGAGTTCCTTTTTTTTCTCCCCCCACATTTTATTATAACCTTCACATTTTTTTAGAGAGGTTTGTTTACATTTTAAATGTGTTTGGGGGGTTGGGGTTGGGGTTTGTTAACCGAACCAAGGCATCCTATGATAACCGGTAGTTGGGTGGTGTTTATAATATTACTGGGTTTGGATACACCACATTTGGTTAACTTACTGTATGTTGCAATCAAATTCATTCAGTACAACATTTAACAGTCAGTCACATTACGAATTTTAATGATATTCTGGCATCTCACAGCCGCAGCCAGCCAGTCAGTGTTTGTTTTCCAATAAAAATCGAAACTTATTAAATATTTAGGTTTCGAGTTAAAAAATTACATGCCATTGGGAATGTGAAAATAAAAAAAATAACAGAGAACAGTGAACTGAAACCTACTTTATGATAATGTTAATATGGACCCTCCTTATGCACGCCCATTTACTTGCAAAGCAAATGTTGCTCAAAATGTGTTTGTTTTAAGCAACAATTTAATAAAGTTTACATAATTAAAAAAACAAACAAAAAAACAAAAAACATTTCCTAAAATGAGCTCCTTCTACAATTTATAAATTATCTAATGCGGCCAGTAAAAGGATTTGGTCACGTTTAAGAGGCTTTAATAACACTTACCATCTGCTCTGAACTCTGGCAAATGCCATGCATTTGCAAACCATTTTCCCTGCAAAATAACACAATTTAACGCTCTTTTAGTAGAAGACAAGTAAATTATACACACACACACAAAAATACAATGCCTAGGAAGCTCATTTAAAGCACGTGCTACGAAACAAATAAGTGAATAAAATTTATCACTACAAAGGAAAAACACCAGGTATGGTGCTTGTAAAATGTTATGAAAATATGACGAAAGCAACAATACAACCCGACAAAACCAGGCAAACATATTCAAATCCGTAAAGAGTTATACAAAACACAACAAATAAAACGTAATGAAATGAATGGCCAAAGCCACTAGCATAATATGATACTTTTCTCCATCATCATTTGAAGCTAAGCTAAGCATCATCCAACCATCCATTCATTCACTCATTCATTCATCATGTATACATTCATTTTTATTAATTAGCATTTTTGTACATGTGACCTGAAAACCTAAATTTTCATTTTTGTTGTTGTTGAGATAACAAATTAACTTTAATAAATTCATCTAAAATATCACAATACACGGTTCATGCTACCTACCTTGCTTTCTTTTAGACATTTTCCTTTTCATCATTTTAAATGATGTACTGCGACTGATAAGCAACATAAACTTACTGTTGTTTTACTTTCGCTATTCAAAAATAGACCACAGTTATGTGTACTTTCAACTCTATTTCGTTTGTTTTATAACCTCAAACTAAAGACATAAAGTGTGGTTAGCATATACAACTGTATTGTTGAATAAAATAAACACAAACGGTTTTCTTTCATTGTGCACTCATTACTTGCAACATTTTAAAATGTTCATCTGAACATATGCAACATTTTTTAAATGCATTTTTCCCAATTTAAACTTGTTATTTGTTTATTAGCCAGTTACGCTGTCCGTGTTATATTTCAAGTTGATTTATGTTCAAGGAAATCAATAAGTCAGTAAAATTTTGAATGAACAAATGGTTGTTGCATATTTTGACCCTTTGAACCAATGTTTCCAATACCCAACATTTCTCCAATTTTCACTCAACTATAAATCCAGGGAATAGAGCCAATGAGCCAACAATTTCATGCTTAGTTTATGGATGTTTTAATTGAAACTACACATAAGCGCACCCTTGTATTATCCTTATATAAAGGAACTGCTGTCTTGACCAGGTGCCCATTAAATCGACTAAATAACTATTTATTTGTTTTACCCTTTTAAAGTAATACAAAACTATTATACCGTGGGTATTTCTAAAAGCTGTCATCATGTCTTTACTGGCCTTCTTTGGCGTTAATTCCTGCCGAGAAACCTACCGTTTGGGTTGAACAACGCCAAGCACTTTTGCGAAAAACTGTTTCAAGACCACGTAATCGTGAGTTTTCTTAATTGTGTCGGGTGTTTAGATCTCAACTGAACGCCCAGAATATTCGGCATCTTCCGTAATTGTATCACATTTTTACCAATTGAAATTGATAGTGCAGAGTTGCCATAGTATTTATCAATCATAGCCTTATTTTTACTGATAATTTTCTATCGCAGATAATACTCAATACCACGCTGTAGTCTGCTATTAATGAGTCAGACAGTAGCATAGAAGATGTTCCACTCCGATTTCAGCAGCTGCATCAGTAGTCGTAATGCCCTACGCCTAAGCATTGTATGTACTTGCCTAGCTATAAGGCAATGTACAGCAATCACAGACATAAGACTATCATGCCTATATGTATTCTCATCAAAAAACCCTGTGTATTTACCGATAAAATGGTGCCGTAATAGTCTGCCTACGCGATAGTTATTCTCAGTCGCCCATCTACTATTCGCAGTTCGTTAAAGTTTCAGTTTGCAGGAGATTATTGGCGCACCCACTCCTACAAAATTCGATCGAACTTGTAAGATATTTCTCGCCCTGACAAGTTAATTGTCCCTTGCATTTCCCTGCACGTTATTGTCCCTCCAAATTCTCCTGGATCATTGCGTTTTGGGTAGGCATGCAAAGTGACTTCGCTTAACTGCAAACTGTAGATCGGTTGAGAATGAATAGAGCATATATCACTGCTGTTATTACTGCTTCTAAAGCAGAAATGTTTTAAATGCTAAGCTCTGACGCTGACAATCTTACTTACTTTACTTAATTGGCATATTACAACCCTTCAGTCAGGATTACGGCTTAGCTTCACTCACCACTCATGTTGTGTGCTGACAATCAAGGCCGATTATTTCGGACTTGTCAGTTAGATACGGGGAATCATTTCATGTGGTATCACAATGGGCCTCTAAATGTGCTAAAATGAGCTTTGATATCCTTCACTTCTGTTCGGCATATTGTATCATGTAAAACCACTGCGGTGGTATGATTCTTCTTTCTTTGGGGACCATTATCCTTCATTGTTTCACAATGACTGCAGGTATTTGTTTCTCATTGTAAAATATTCATCAGGCGAATTGCAAAGTTAACTGCCGTTACATCAGAAGTGCGTACATAATTGCTCATTACAACCCTTTAGTCAGGATTACGACCTAGTTTCTCATACCACTTATGTTGTATGCGTTAATTATTATACATGAGTGGCGGGACCTACAGAATAATATCGACTCCAACGACAGATTTTTGAGAAACTTTTCAAAGCAATTTTTTTTTTTGCTCTCAGAGTTCTTGTTAGAAATCTGCTGAGAGGAAGTCGCCAAAGAAATATTTCGTTTTGTTGGAGATGCCTGACCTGGGGTTTGATCAGAGGCCTTACGTCTAATAAGCCAACATACTTCGTTGATGCTACCCACGCCTATTCTAAACACTCTGACATATACATTTTAAAAATATTCTTAAAGATAAGCAGTCAATTAAATAATTTTCGACCTGTTAATTTATTACTTTATGGTGAATAAAAATTTCTCAAATTACTATTTCGGTTAACCGAAATATGGAGCGTATTTTATTAGTAAAAGTCAACAACAAAAAAAGGGCAGTATAAAATAATTTATAACTGATGCTGTAAGTTATTTAAAACCCCCGGAGTAGTCGACAAAAACTACAACAAAAAAGCAGGAAAAAAAGAAGTCACACAACAAATATGGTCATATTTCTTGCCTGCTTATGGAGATGAAAGAAAAAAACCTCTGCCATAAAAAAACTTTTTACTTTTTTTTGCCTGCCAACCTTGGCACTAACAGGTTGATTGTAAGTTGTGCCACCAACTACTTGGTGTATGAATTATATGTTTAAACTTCTTTTTTTTTTGCCAACATTTTTCAAAAATATTTTCTCTTGACTTTGAAGCACATGCACACACATATGTATTGTTCATACCAAAAATAGTAAGAGTTGTTATAGTTTTTTTGGTGTTGTTGTTGGTGTCTTATTTATTATTACGCTATGTACATATATGTAGGTATGTTTATTTTGTTATAATTTATTTGTATTATTATCATCACCTTCATTCATTGGTTGGTTGGTTGCTTGCTTGGTTGTTTGTAAGGAATGCAGTCGTGTACATTTTAAGATGATGTTGTATGTTGTACGTGTTATAAATTACTTTTTTTTTAGTTGTTGTTGTTAGTTTTTTTGCTGTTAATTTTCTTATGCTTGATGATGTTGTGTTAAGGAGTTACTCATAAAAAAAAATGTTGCGAGTGAAAGTCGAGTGGCTGACAACTGGCTTTTTATTGCAGGTTGAATGACCACAATGACAAACAATTTTAAATGGTCTTCTTACCTCATATGCAACAGCATAACAACACAAGCCTTTAAGATCAACTTTTAATACCGTTATGAAACTTTTTTTAAAACCCGTTAAAGGCTCAACACAACAAATAAATGAAAAAAAACTTGTTGTTTGGCTGTCATTGTCATCATTGTTACCATTTTTTTCATTGGCTTTCTTTCTTCCCCTTCACCATTTTACTTGATAAAAATCGGCATCAAGTGTTTTTCTTTTTTCTCCCAAATATTAAATAATTTTCTTGTAACAATTATTTGAAATTTAATACCATTTTCCCTTTGGTTTGATTGCTGCTGTTCGTTCGCTCCTCTGTTAATACATTTAATATTTACAGCACAATTGATATGTATGCTGGCGTATGTACATACAAATGCCTGCACCTGTCGATTTTTGTGTCTTTCATTCAGTCATTCATTACATTCATCAATTCATCATCGCCCTTTATACGTACGAATGATGATGTATGTGATGATAATGATGAAGTGATAAAATTGAAAATCAACTGCTACGTCGCACTCGACATATATAAGTTGCATATAAACTGTTGTAATAGCAGTATAGCAGAGCACTCGTAATAACTTCGTGACTTCTGTGCTGTGCTGTTGCTCAGCTACCAACAAGAACGTAAAAATCGTATCTGTTCGTTTGTACTGTTACTATTCAATTACCTGTTTACAAACCAATAAAAAATTCATAATCCACCATCAATAACAAATTAATTCCGGCAATAAAACAAAATGCCAACGTTGTTTTTTATTTTATTTCATATTTGTTTTAATAAATAAACGCGCATACATATGTTGGGTGGTAATTTAATAAATGCTTTAAAATTTTGTTTACATCCTTGATTGAAATGCAATTGGAAATATGTACGTTATGAAGCGGAAAATTTTAATTTGTTTAATGAGGAAAACATAAATTTTCTTTATTACTGCGTACATACTCCTTTTAACTTAGCTTGCAGTGATATTCTGTAGCTTCAATATCCTGTTTGTGATATATAGCTTCTTAAAATTTAAGTCTCTAAGACATCATTGTTGTTAAATCTTTTACCAAAGTGGCATTATTATGTTTAATAATAAAACAGAGTCCGATTAAGTAAAGTTTCCCGCCACTACTTGCACAAATGTTTTTCAGCAACTATAGATGGCATCCCAAAAATTTTAGCATTAGCTGGAGCTGAATTCTGGCATCAGCTAGAGCACACCGCACTAACAATTTTATTACACAATCCTTTTATTACAAACAACAAATTCTCTGGCAACAAAACCTTTCGGCAACTTCAAGACTTTACGGCTGACGTTGTTGTTCTTTCTTTCGTTGTAGGATTAAAAGTAGTTTTGTTATTGTAATTGATCTTTTCTTATCCTTAATTTATTGTCCCTGGCAAGAAAACCTTTCGTGCTATGTATGTATACTTTAATTTATTTACAGTCTGACAACTTCTAGACTTTACTGCTGATGTTGTTATTCTTTCTTTCGTGGTGTGATTAAAAGTAGTTTTGTTATTGTAATTGATCTTTGCTGATCTTTAATTTGTTGTTGTTATTTTTATAGAATAAACAATCAATGTTTATTCTGTCATCACAGCCTTATTATCCTAGAACCTACTACAGTAAATCAAGCATCTGATTATCTGAAAAAAAACTTGACTAATGCAAGTGAAACAAAGCAAATAAATAATCAGAAAATGGTAGAGATGCCTTGTAACAGTCCTGTGTTCCTTAAAGGATTGACAAATAACTTAAATTCATTAATTTTTGGTTCATTGTCTTGATGAAACAACACTTTTAAAGCCAACAAGTCTTTGGCCGTGGTCTAGTAGGTAGTGAGTCGGCTTATTAGACAAAAGGCCCGAGTTCGAATCCCAGGTCAGGCATCAAAACGAAAATATGAAAATATTTCTTCGGCGACTTCCTCTCAGCAGATTTCTGGCAAAAACTCTGAGAGTAAAAATTGCCATGAGAAAGCTTCTCAAAAATCTGTCGTTCGGAGTCGACTTTAAACTGTAGGTCCCGCTACTCATGTAAAAAATTAACGCACACAACACGAGTGGTGTGAGAAGCTAGGGCGTTGTACAATGGGTCAATTCGAACTCCGGGTACTGTACTTGTCACAGTTGGCAAGTACACGTCCTCTAACCTAACCTAACCTAAGTCTTTGGGAAGAATTCTCAGAATTTTCACGGATCGTCAGGAATCTACGATCGAACTAATCATAAACAAATACGAATCAGCGTTTTAGAATGGTTTTTCGTTAGACTGAGCCTTACGCAGACTATGAGGTGATGTCGCATGTAATATTATGCATTAGAACCTGCAAGGCAGTAAAAAGAGCGGATGTATCCAACATACACTTGGTAAAGGCAACTGAAAGTACTTAGAAGTTTTTGGAACAAGCAAATGCAAATGTCAAAAGAAAGTTTATCGAGGTCTTCTGTTTCTTGCGCGCACAAATATGTGTATAGATATACGAGGGTGGATCAATAAGTAGACTTTTTAGCTGAAAAGACTCATTGTTTGAGTGACTAGCCCATGGTGAGTGATCAGAAATGATGCAAAAAATGCTCTGCTATTGTAGGTAGAGAATTACAGGAGGAGACAATTTTAAAAAATCCAGAAGTGGATTCTAGGACTATGATGAACGACGTTTAGTTTGAAAAATATTGAACTGAATAAGATCAAGTGTTCAAGTGTTCTTACTAAGCACTTGACTTAACAGATACATATTTATAATGGACAAGGAGAGTAGAAATAGTAAAACCATTTTAATATCGCTGCCCAGTCTTTGTTGGCTTCAGATGTCAATATGATGGAACTTTACTAGACATTGCTTATCGTAGAGGAGTATATTTGAATTTTATGTGGTTGGTATCTCTCAAACTAGATGGCTTAGATATCTATGCCAATTAAAAGTGGATAAGTCCATTAAGAATTGAAATAGTAAAACCATTTTAACAGCGCTGCCCAGCCTTTGTTGGCTTGAGATGATACTTTATTACACATTGCTTATCGTAGAGGAGTGTATTTGAATTTTATGTGATTGGTATCTCCCAGACTAGATGGCTTAGATATCTATGCCAATTAAACGTGGACAATTCCATTAAAAATTGAAACCGTAAAACCATTTTAATATCGCTTCCCAGCCTTTGTTGGCTCGAGATGTCAATATGTGTGATGGAACTTTACTAGACATTGCTCATCGTACAGGAGGGTATTTGAATTTTATGTGGTTGGTATCTCCCAGACTCGATGGCTTTGCTATATATTCCAATAAAACAAGGACAATTCCTTTAAATGATAGGCCCCTCCCATTTAATCTACGTAACCTACCTAACAAATATTTGCAAAAATAACGTTTATGATTATGAAGTGTAATAATTGAGTAATAAATGTAACAATTAGGATTTCAATGATCATAAATCAATGTCTCCTTCGCTCTTTCTCTCTCTCTCTCTCTGTCCCTCTGCCTTTGTAGGTATTATAATATTAATATAAAAACCATAAATTGTGATCAACAACTCAAACAATGTGATAAAAAAACAAAAGCTTTTGATTTAGCAGCGATAAAATAAAATTCAAACAAACAAACAATCGTTAAATTAGATATGCATTTACAGCACAACACACACACAAAACAAAAGTACACTCAGTTAATGCCTTTCAGATGCCACCATACTTACATATGTACGAATGAATACGCACTCTTATGTATGCATACATACATTACATATATGCATACACATACATATGAATGAATGTAAATAATAAATGTATTGAAATATTAGAAAACATCTTATAGAATCATCAACATCATCATCAACATCATCATCATCATCAGCTTCATCACCAGGTAATCTGTTATGAAAACATAAAATAGCGAAACAAACAATCTTAATCTAATGCTTACCACCACCACCACCCCCACACCTTGTATTTAACACACTCGTTGTAAGTGCCAAGAGTTTAAGACAGACAAACCGATGAAAAACGGAAGCCAAGTGTCAAGCTTGTAAAAATTTCTCATTGAAAACAAAGTACAGAGTTGAGCATATGTATGTGCATGCGTGTGTAGGTTTGTAAACGACATAAAATAATAGAAGAGAATAAAAAAATAAAATGCAATAACAATAAAAACACAAAACCAAGGTACACAAATAAACAAACAAACAATGTTGGTTTGTTTGCTTGTTGCAGGTTTTTTTATGATTGTTTTACGATACACGTGTATGCCTGCATACGTTTATAGAGAGTTATCCATTTAGTGATATCAAAATTTTTGTTGTATTATTTTTGTTTACTTTTCAAAACCGCGAAATGGATAACCCTATACCCTCTAAAAAAAATTATGCATGCATGTGTAAACAACAGAGTGGATCACAAGCATTTTTTTTTGCCTCTGCGGTTCCTAATCCCGTGAAACCCTAAACATTTCTTTGCCATTTCATATCCTTTTTTTTGCATATTTTTTAGCATCTTTTTATAAACGCATTTGTTTTAAGTGTGTTAAGCAACCTACAACCGCGGCCAACAACATCATGCCTGGCTGTGTATTACCATGTAAACACTTCTCTTAACATTCATGACATTTGATGTCTCTGCTTACATACGTGTTGTGTGTGTGTGTGCGTTTTTCCGTTTTTTTTTTTATTTGAGACAATTTCACTTTTGTTATCCTTTAAAAAATACAACAACAACAATAAACAGACAAAGAAATTCAACACAGACACATCATTATGTTTTACTGTATGCATGTACATACTCGTATGTATTGTGTCAATTGCTTGTACCAAGTATTTTTGTATTTGTATTAAAATGCTTCATCATTGTATGGCAAATCTTAGTTAAGCTGCTCATTTGTTACAAAAACAACTTGTGCTTCACTTTAGCTTTCCATTCATTTCATGTTTTTTTTATTATTATTGTTGTTGCTTGATGCCTGTGCCGCTTGCTGTTGTTGTATGTTATTGCTGCTGCTGTTGTACAAATTTGAATCGTTACAAAAAGCCCAGAGGAGAGCATATAAAATATTTAAAAACAACGCTTGTATTTTATTTATTATATTCTTTTTTTATTATTTCACTTGTTGTTGTTTTATAAAGAATAAACAACAAAAAAAGAAACCAAAAAAGTCTTCTACACTTCTTCAATTGTTATTGTGTGACTAACGCCAGCCGCTGTATTGCAAATACCACGTAGACTACGTACATTCCTACGTTGTACGTTCGTTCATAAACTCCCGTGTATAGTTGACAAACAAAACTTTGGTAATTTGTTTGTTGTTGTTTTTTTTTTTTTTATCAAATATTGCATTGGGAGGCCGGCTTTAGTTTTTTTGCATTTAAAAAAATTCACTTTTTTTTCTCTTTGGAATTTTCATTTCCATAAAGTGATAATCGTAAGGTTGAGACTTTTTCGAACATTTTACTTGTCGTTCTGTTAGTTGTTATAATGACGTTTAGCTGACAGGCAAACATGTAAGATGTTTTACAATATTTTTTTATTGGGGGGCTTGCTAAACTGAAAGCAACTAAATAATTAACAATTTTAAAAGGGAGAAAGAGAGGAGGGAAATAAATTTAAACGTCTAAACCGACTAAATCAAACGATCAGAATTCCCCAAAATTTTGTGGAAACTTACAGGCCCTATAGTCACCTAACTGCACAATAAATCCTCTGTAGAATGCCTTGAAAACTTAACCAAATTCCATTAAGTTTAAAAACAATACAACAACCCGACAAATTTAATAAGAAAATTTGTCTGAATGCTTTCTCTAGAGTCTAGACAAGGGGTTGGACTGTCGTGCCTCTTGCCTTGCCATATTTATCTTAAGTCCTTATAAATACTGGGTTATGTGGACCTGCCTGCTTCTGTTAAAATATAGTAGAGGCCGTTAAAGACATACAATTCGTCATAAATAGCATTGAACCTAAACATAAGGGTTCAAAAGAAAGAAGAGAATCCCAACATCAGATCTCATCTTTGACGTCAGAAGATTAACGATTAAAACTATCAAAGGGCTCATAAAACTTGGGATTGAAGATTACTTCTCTTAAAAATTTAAGTGGCCAACTAAAACGATTCGTAAAGTTATCCAGTCGCTGCCTTTTCAGGCTTTCTAAACAAAAGAAAAACTTGAGAGGCTCCGCAGAATAGGTCATCCGCCGAAGTAAGCCGTCCTAAATGATGGCAAGCTTGGCCTGAGTGTAACATACAAAAAGTTGTGATGGGTAGACTTGGTGAAATGCCGTTGCCTCCGTAGATCAGTAGGTAGTGTGTTGGCTTATTAGACGTGAGGCCTCGGTTCAAACCTGAGGTCAGACATTAAAATGAAAATATGAAAAAATATTTCTTCGGCGACTTTCTCTCAGCAGATTTTTGGCAAAAAAAAACTCTGTAAGTAAATAAAATTGCCATGAAAAGTTTCTCAAACATCTGCCGTTCGGAGTCGACTTTAATCCGTACATAGGTCTCGCCATTATGTATAAAATTAACACACACAACATAAGTGATGTGAGAAACTAGATCGTAATCCTGACTGAAGGGTTGTAATGGCTAATTATGTATGTATGAAATGCCGTTGTTAGAAATTAGATATTCACGAAGATAGGTTAGGGTAGATCCAAAGTTATCTAAACAGTATGAAGTGATGCTTTTTCGTCATAAAATTTACCTTCTATTAGGAGGTCTATTAGAGAGTTATTCAAACGTTTGTCTACACATCTAGATCAGTTCTGAGACTGTATAATTTCCACTTTAGTTGCAGTCAATATGCTGCAGCAGTGTTACATTACTTGAAATATTAAAAATATACAATTGGAAAGCTTGTCATTATATTCATAAGTAAGAATCGAGGCTGTAACTTGCTTGCTATGAAATTTGACGCTGTCACAAGAGATAAGGAACCTAGCTGTGCCATAACGACCATAATAGATTATTTGCTTTGAGCAGAATATTCAAAGGTTCCCACGTGAGAAGACTAGATCTCTATCATACCTAGAAGCTGCATTGATACAGAGAAGAAGAGGACTATTATCCACCTTCTATCTTCTTGTCCAGTATTTTCTGTAAACAGCAAAAGATTCCTGGGTTGGTATTCTCTTTGGCCAGAAAATTCAAACGTTCGCATGCGAAAAAACTGGATATCTACCATATCACAACTTATATAGAAGCTGCATTGATACAGAGAAGAAGACCTTCTTCACCTTCTATCTTATTGTCCTGCGTTTTCGATAAACAGAGAAAGATTTCGGATTAGTATTCTCCGTGAACTGCGTTACGTGCCCCCTAACATTGCTGCAAATGAAAACGAACATTCGTCAAGTTATAGCCAAAATACCAAACGAAATGTGCGTTAGCTGTAAGCAAGAAAGGGAGACTGTAGTGGTGCTCTCTAAACACCTTAGCTGGCCTAGCATCTAGGGACCTGTACAGGAGCTAAGGATTTATTAGAAAGAGATGGATGCTGTAAGCCTATCAGACCCTTAAAATGGTTTCAATGCCACTAGGTTTGTAACATAATCTGTTTATTCCAATTATACTTTGACTTGAGTTCTAGTTCTTGTCATAAGATATTCCTAGAGAGCTATTTCCCATGCTAATAAATAAAATATTTTTGGTATCTTTTGAAACATTCATTCCTGTAATGAAGGCGTATACAATTAAAGTAAAAATGTAGAGTGTACTTGTGCATTCTCATGTAGAAATAAAGAAAAAATGAAAAACGACTTAGAAAATGTTTTTGAGAAAACCAAACATCATTCTCCTTAGAGACGTACAATGAACAAATGATACAACAAGCGATACAACAACATTTACAACAACTCCCTTCTGTGATAAGTTGCAAGTTATGATAATAATTTTTTATTTACCCTTGTGCGTCATTTATTCAACAAACATTAGCGTAAATATTGTGACAATTTCATGGACTGTATATGTAATATGAGAACGTTTGTTCATTTTTCTTCTTTTTTTTCACTAAAGTAAAGTAAATAAAATTTTTTTAAAATTTAAATCGTTAAAGAATGTAACAAATTTGAATTTAAAAATCATTTTTCCTTGAATATTTGCGAAAGTAATTAAGCCACGAATTTTTTCTGTTTTTAACAAAAATTTAAAAAAAAAATACGTTTCAAACACTTAGCCAACGTTAACGTATCGAGTCAGAGTACCTGTTATCTTTGCATGTTCATTTTGATGATGATGGTTTCTTGTCCTTTACAAGCCGGCAGAAAAAAATTTTTTGCTAAACGAACGAATATGTGAAGTATTGCATATGAAGTAGAGTTACGAGAGCTCTTTAGGGTTTTTTCATGTGGTTTTAGCAACACTTGAAATGAATTTAAACTGAATGTAAATGTAAATTTCTTTTAAAGGTAATTTAATTTATTTTTTTCTTTTTCGGTTTCTTTACAGTTTGGATCGTGATCAACCTTTTACTTTCCAATTGGGTGCCGGACAAGTTATTAAAGGCTGGGATCAAGGCTTAGTTGATATGTGTGTTGGTAAGTTGAACTATATTAACGAATGGCTTATCAAATAATTTCATTTCTTTTGTTTTTTATTTTTAAGGTGAGAAACGTAAATTGACAATTCCACCAGAGTTGGGCTATGGAGACCGTGGTGCCGGTAATGTTATACCACCCAAGGCTACATTGATCTTTGACGTTGAACTCATCAATATTAGCAACAGTCCACCAACAACAAATGTGTTCAAGGAAATCGATGAAAACGGCGACAAGCAATTGAGCCGTGAAGAGGTAATCGTTTATGTATGGATCGCACTTTTTTTGTCATTTGTTTTGTTTTGTTATTACGTTTACAATCATTACAAACTTTGGGGTTTGTGGTCTTTGGCTCTCTTCTCTATAAATTTTTAACTGTGTTGTTAATACAATATTTTTTCCATTTCATCTTAACACTTCATTTCCAAGCACCACCACTGTATTATTTACAATAATTCTTAAGAATATTTTAAACATTAACTTCTAACTTTAATTCTTCTTTCTGCCATTATAATGTAGGTCAGCGAATATTTGAAAAAACAAATGACAGCCGTTGAGGGTCAAGATTCCGATGAATTGAAGAATATGTTGAAAGAAAATGACAAATTGGTTGAAGAGATTTTCCAACATGAGGATAAGGACAAGAATGGTTTCATTTCCCATGAAGAGTTCTCTGGGCCAAAACATGATGAACTATAAAAATTATTTATAAACACCCTCCCCCCCACCAGCTACGCTTTCTAATCTAAACTAAAATCCACCACCTCTAACTCCATTGCTTTCTTAACTTAAGTTATTGTAAAGACTATATAAGTAAACCTAAACTTGTCTGAACCTGAAGCAAAAAACAAAACATTTCATATCAATCCAATCAATCAACCAATCAATCCAACATTATTGTTATCATGTTCTTTTGAATTAATTTTATTAGAATTAAATTTTTTTAATTGTTTTTCTTTTTTTTTTATTATCTTGTTGCTGCAAGAACAACTTGTGAGTGCTAAAACATATTAAAATTAAGTTGTTACAAACAAAAACAAAAACAAAAACAAAATATGTCTAGTTTAAAATGCATTTTAGAGTGTATATTTTATAAAAACAAAAAACAAAAGAGAACAGAAAAAAAAACAAATTAAATAATAATAAAGAATTTTGATAGCAATTTTAAATACTTACAGAAAGAGAGAGAGAATGAAAGATGTTAATCAAGTGAATAATAATTGTTTATACATCATACAGACATACATATATGTATGAATACAACAAAATCTACATGAAATATTAAATTTTAAGTCACATTTTTTTTTGTATTGAAAAACAACATTCACAACAAGTAATTTTGTAAGTAAATAAAGTAATTTATTTAAACAGAAAATGTAAAATTTTGTTTTCTTTACAATACATCATAAGTGCCTTAAACAAATTAGCAAACGCAAATGCAATGCTATTGTTTTCTGTTAAGATATGTATTTAAAAAAGTTTGAATTTCAATGTGCAATTAAAAGCTATGCTAACAAGGGGGAAATTATTATTAAATTACCTTCAGTTTTTAGTTGTTTCTATTAATTAATGCAGTAATGTTGCCAGCACTTTATGTAGAAAAAAGTTGTTTTAATAGAAAAATAAAACAATTAATAAGTATAACAGCTGTGTTGGTTACCTGTTAATCTGATAGTTAAGAAAGTATCAAGGCTTGGCTTTATAAAGATTTGGTCTGGTAAGACATACAGTGAGCGCCATAAGTGAGTCAACACCCACTATAATTTTAAATTTTCTATTATTTTATTATTAAAAAAAGTTCCTTTATCATGAATTGTTGTTTTTGTTTTAACATTTTATAAATAAACGTATTTATTTTTGGAAATTTATTCGACTATTCTCATTTACTTTTCTCGCTATCCTAAGAAAATGAATTATTTCAGTGGTGTTTACTCACTATTCTAGCAGGCTGTAGTTCAAATCCCCAATAATATATGTACATTAGGGTGGCCCCAAAATAAAAGCTGCGAATGTTCCCAACTAAAATGAAAGTTTGATAAAATTTGCGTTATTTTGATGCCCATTACATATATGAATTGAGTTAACAGAGGTTGTCAGATAGAGAAGAAATTAGGTTTAAAAAAATTTTAATAAAAATTGAACTAGATTGAATTTTGAAAAACGGAAAAAACCATTTTGGTTAAATTACATGGTCTTTATAATCAAGAAATTTCAACAATTTAGTTAAGTAAATTCTGTGAAAAAATTGAAAAAAAACAAAAATTTTGTAAAAAATTTTCAAAATTTTTGAGTTTTCAAAATTGTTTTTAAAATTTCTGATAACCTATTGAAAGCGCCTTTTAAAGACCTTTCATATGATACCAAATTTATATATACTTCCCTTGGAAGAAATATGAAAATAATCCAAAAAACCTCTAAAAAAGACCTTTTTATCCTTTGATCCAGCTCACCAAATATTGAGCCCAGGACAAAAATTTTGAGAAACGTGGTCTTAGAATGAATCAAACTTTCATTTTAGTCGGGAACATCTATACCTTATTTTTTCTCCATACAAACGGGGCCACCCTAATGTACATATATTACAGCCTTCCTTTCATATCTTTTGGTAATTTCTCTTCCCTTTATAGAGATTTGGCCTGGTTAGAGATATGATCACTCGGCTATTCTAATACGATGTAATTTAGATACCCAACAATTTACATTACAGCCTTCCTTTCATATCTTCTGATAATGACACTTCCCTACGGATCTATAAAAATCTCTTTCCAATCTATAACAATCTTGATAACGATAAAGGATCCGAACTAAATTCTAACGGATGGATGCAAAACGTTGTAGGGATATAGATGATATAGATTTCTATATCAGGGAAAAAAATGCTTCCGCTTAATGGATGTACACATCTGTCAGCGAAACAAAGTTTCTGCAGGCTGTAAATTGTCCAAAGTATTAGAGAGTTCATGGTACAGGTATGCGGATACTACGTATAGCCAAGCGCAACCCTAAAAATCATTGATGGCTTTTACACAACATCAATCCTGATAAGAAAATATTCGAAATCTATTAATGAGACAGCGAAACAATCAAATGACACATTTGCCTGGCTGAATAGGAAAACCTATTCGCCGATGGGCTGGTGAAGACAAGCAAAATTGTTAAAAATGGCCAAAACTATTGTTCTCAGAGTACTAAACAAAATAGCATAGGAAAAGATCGATTGAATCAAACTGGTGCAAGTAGCAAGTGTCACTATAAAAGTTTCACAGTAGCCTTTAGACCGGATCGAATCAGTTGCTGATAGGTTCAGGAACAGAGTAGTATGTGTTGAAATGAGAGGGCTTAGGTTCTCAATCGATTTTGTGATATGGTTATTCGTTTTCTTCTCTTAATCTGCTACCTCTTTGGACTTGTAGAGGCATGATTACAGAAGATAGAGCAGAGCCGCTCGAAGAATAGATCGGAGTGCTTCCTAGGTAGGAGCCTTTAGTCATCTGTCGACGACGGTAGAACTGGCCTGCTGCTGGTACTCTCTAATCCGAATGCGAGACTGCTAACTGGATTTCGTCCGGAACATCGGCAGGAAAGTAAATCAGATCTTGGCAGAATTTCTTTAGCGTATGAGGAGAAGTCGCCGTGGTCTAGTATGTAGTGTGTTGGCTTATTAGACGAAAGGCCCGAGTTCGAATCCCAGGTCAGACATCAAAACGAAAATATGAAAATATTTCTTCGGCGACTTCCTCTCAGCAGATTTCTTGCAAAAACTCTGAGAGTAAAAATTGCCATGAAAAGCTTCTCAAAAAATCTGTCGTTCGGAGTCGACTTTAAACTGTAGGTCCCGCTACTCATGTATAAAATTAACGCACACAACACGAGTGGTGTGAGAAGCTAGGACGTTGTACAATGGGTCAATTCGACCTCCGGGTACTGTACTTGTCACAGTTGACAAGTACACGTCCTCTAACCTAACCTACCTTTATGGACTCGTAACGACATGATTACGGAAGATAGAGCAGAGTCGCTGGAAGAATAATTCGGAGTGCCTCCTAGCTAGGAGCCTTTAGTCATCTGTCGTTAGAACTGGCCAGCTGCTGGTGCTCTCTAATCCGAATGCGAGACTGTCCACTGGATTTTGTCTGGAACATCAGCAGGAAAGTGGATCAGATCTTAGTTGAATTTCTTTAGTATATGTGGGGATAAGCAGATGGAAATAATAAAAATATCGGGCATCACTATTGATCTCTATTTTAAGGGCTTGGTGGGTAAGACTAGTAAGCGTCAGGACAATAGCATGGATCAAGTATTGATTACACAAGCATATTAAAGGAATTTGGGACTATCGGAAGCAGTGACTACAGCGATACAATTTCTCATTGATGATTCAGAATATTCATATCGGATAAAGATGTCTGATCTCCGTGCAAATCACAATGGGCCTTAGTGTTTGCATCCAATTTCCTTGGTCAAACAAATCACAATGAAGCAAATAACTTGCTCAATTAATACATGTTTGTTGCATAGCAAAGAGAAAAAGATGTTAAATAATAATTTACTAAGAAGAAACAATCATATTAGCAAATTGAATTATAAATTATGCATAAGCAAAAGTGAATATATTTGCACTTTTCAGCTCATAAAATAGAAATCAATACAATGTTTGTATTTTTAATTTAATTCTTGAATGCTTAAGAAAATGTTTCAAAACAATTTTAATCTTTTAAAGCTACTATAACATCATGAATCTTTGAAATATGAAAACCAAATTATTTTGTTTATTATTTTCTTTTTATTTTTTAAATTAAAAACAAAAAAAAAATAAAAATAAAGAAGAGGAAGAAGAATAAGCTAATAATTCGTTTTGATTTAAATTTTTCATTAAAGGTACTTTTTGTTTTATTTTATTAAACATTTAATAGTAAAATATAAACAAATTTTATATTTTTTTTTTTAGTTTTTGTTTTTTGTTTTTAGAGAAATAAAAGTGTATACAATATACATACATACATACATATGTACGAATGAACGAATGTAAATAATAATAATAATTGTAGGTAGTAATAGTATAGTGTTAATAATTTTTCTTATTCATTTATAAAACAAATTTATTATGTTAATTGTTTGTTAATACAACATGTGTGTGTATGTGTTTTTTACTAATTTAGCAACTACAATCGTTTTTAAACGAAAGTAGTAAATCGAATAAGTAAGACAGACGATAGATAGACCGACCGACCATGAGAAAAATAAAAATTATTTTTTAAAAATATACATACAGAGGAGAGATACAAATACAATAAAATATTTTTTAAAGAAAAAGAAATACTATACTTATTATGTATATTGTTGTTACTAAAACAAAAACAAATTTAAAAAACAGAAATAAAATGTTTACATCGTTTAACCTTTCATCTTATTTTCAAATGTACATTTTATTCGTTCCTTTTTCTTTTTTTTTTTTTTTAATGAGCAGCCATATTTAAAAACGCATTTCGCTAATATATTATATACTACTATATATGTACGTATTTACTATATACTATATAATGTAATTAAATTACTTTCGATTTTCCTTCACACAAATATTGTTTTTTGTTTCCAACCTGTTCAGTGGTTATTGTAGGGGTAGTAAATAACTTTAATTAGTAGTAACTCGTACTCGTACTCGTACGTATGTAGTTTAAAAACTCTGTGTGTGTGTGTGCATTTAGATTTTACGTTATTTCGATTCAAATTTCAATTTAACTAAACATTTAAAATGTAAAAGATTAATTCTAATATAATCGATTCTTCAATCCCTGAAGAAATGCTATGTAGTGTAGGAATCAAATGGTTATCCAATGCGTTCATATACAGAGGCGGTAGTTTTGAACCACGTGTTCCAGCTTCATAGCAAACCTAAAAAACGTAATTATTTAACAATGAAATACAGAAGAAAAGAAAAACAAAACAGAATGTAATTTGATTTTAAATTAAAATGGAATGAATGGAAATGAAATTGGAAGATGTTTAGTGCAGTAGGGACTATTGAAGGAAAGACCAACACGGTCAAGAAAGAAAAAACAGAAGAAATTAAACACGGTTCAAATCAAATTGGTATACACTGCGATTTGCCTTTTAATGTCCCTGGTTAAGATATTAAATGGAAAAAGAGGTTAGAGACGAACAAGTCTAGGATGTAAGATAGAAAAATAGCTAAAAATTGCCAGAACTATTGTTCGCCTAGTATTAGAAAAGATAAGATAGGATAAGATCGGTAGGTTCGGTCTGGTGCGAGTAGCAAGTGATTTGCCATTGTAAAAACGCCACAGCAGCCTTTGAGTCGTATCCGAACATTTGCTGTTGGATTCAGGGAAAGGGAAGTATTTGTAAATATAAGAAGGCTGATGCACTTGCGAGATCAGGTCTCAGGATCAGGATTTTATGCAGCGTATATTGAGATAGGAAAGAGATGTAAATGGTAAAATATCTCTTCTTTGACTACTTGACTATTTGTAGGAGAAAATTGAATACCTACTAGAGAGTTTATTTGAGGGGTTTAAACTTTTCATGAGGAGCTGATATTCAAAATTCCCTGAAGTTTATACTGGGATAGAGAGTTCGAAGAAAGAAATAAACAGGATCACCTTACAAGCTAGCTAATGCCATAGAGATTAATTTAAGAAATATTAGCAGACGACAACTCTCCAAAGCATTCAAAAAACCCAAAGAATCTGTCTTCCATCTGCACGCATAGATGATGTAGAAGTTAAAAAGAAAGGAAAATGGAAGATAACACGATGGAAAGACTTTCTATCTCTTTTGTCAAAAATTCTAACTGAGGCCAACTTTCTAAGGCCATTCAAGAAACTCCGGCCAAGAATATAGAGTCTTCACCTATACAAGCCAGGGCAAACACAAAATGTGCATTACAGTCTCAGGACTCAGATTCCCCCATATTACCACCAATTTGCAGAAAGAAGGGAATCTCCTAACTCACAAAGTCTCTAGAACTTGTCTGTAAGACACGACGCTCCATCAAAAAATATCTATCAAGATCCTAATAGATCCCCTACCAAGTTTTAGGGTCTATACCATCCTGGATCGGTCCGAACTGGGCCATAATAGGCTTGGGATTCAGCAGTCTGTCCTGTTTTGTATATTAACCGTGCTTTATACTCGGAAATATTTTTTTTTTAAATTTACAAGAAAAATTTGAAGTATTTAAGTGGTTGGGGTTTATTTAAATGTCATATTCTTCAACTTCTTTTTTGAAAGAAACTGCAGAATATGTTTTCTGTACTAGTGAGAACATTCATAACTATAATTTTTGTGTAATTTAACTTGTCTAATAAGAGTAAATCGGAAAAATTCAAATATCGCAACGAGACTACTATTCAATTTAATGTGCAAATATGAATGAATAAAACAAAATAAAAACTAAATACACTTACATTATCCTGATGTAATGTTGCTCTTAGACCAATTTTTGTACTCTTGCTTGCTGCTAAAAGATCCAAGAATGGCACTAAAGCCATTGAAGTACTACGAGCTATTTGTTCAGTCATTCGTGTAATATCTGATGTTGTTGCAGTACTAATTGTTGAAGAATTAGTTTTATACCAATCATCGTACTAAAATATTTACAATGAAATAATCAATTCAATAATGCATATACGAGTATAGATAACAAACCTTAATAACATAGATATCGGTCAAGCGTATAGCATAGTTGGAGCTTGAATAATTGAAACTGGCATGGACACGCATGCTTGAAACGCCATCCATTAATTGTTCATCAATAGGTGATTTTACTCTGTAATATAAAAGGGAAAATTATTTTAATAAAATTGCTGCAGAGGAATTCTAAGGAAATTTTTTTAATACCCAATATTGAATTCTTTGTCATTATCAACCCATTTGAGGCATACAATCTCGGTGTGTTGATCATCAGCATCTACCGGGCCACATATAATCGTAACATCAGTTTGATTTTTCAAAGAATTGCGTACTTCTTCCATTTTTGCTGGTAGAATTTGTACCATTAAGCCATCCTCGACAATACTGCATTTGCCGGATAAACCGCTGGTTGTTTTCAGTGACTCATTCAATACAAAGAAACTGGCACCAGTAACTTTAATCACAAGAGTATTTTATTAAACATTCATTTATTTTCTTAAAGGATAGGCAAACAAATACCTTTTCTAGGCTGTCCTTGTATATTAATAGCCTGGGTTGAATAAGAGTACATTTCAGAGCGATCATCGTTAACATTCTGCATGCATACTAAATGTCCATCGGCTGTCTTTGAAAAATTACCACCAAAAGCTAAAATATGATCACTGGAATTGTTGATGGCCTTTATAACATCTTCTAAACGATTGCGTGGTATTACAACTGTCGTTTGTCGATCTTCCATATGTATATACATGCCCCTTATAAAAGGCAAAGTGTATGAGTAATTGCGAAAATCCTTAAGAAATGAAAATTAAATCTTTATTAAAAACCTCTTACTTAAGTAAGTTATCAGACTTACTGCCAAAAAGTTAATTATTGTCTGGGCAATTTCTGCATAAACCGATTCACGATTCATCATTGACACGTGAGGACAGGGATAATAACGATATTGTGCCCCTAGTCTTAACATTAAACGCAATGGAAATACTTTGGCCCAAGGAACTTCATAACGATGAATTAGTATGCCAATCAAATAGGGATTCTCGGGTAATATAATATCCTGCATACACTGAAATGTTGGTCGTATAAATATAAAGCCGCCATAATCACGAGACCCTAAGAAGTTTGACTGTTGTGGACTAGTATGACTTAAGTCTTGTATGGGATTTCCGGCCTCGGCATTATTGTAAATTTCATTCAAGTGTACAAATATGTCTTTTGGTATAACTTTCATGTGAGACGTGGCATCCTCTTTGGATGTTGGCGGTTCAAATTCCAAAAGAATAATGATTTCATCATTGCCTACATGATGCATACCACTTGTAGTAAAATTAATAACCGTACGATTTAAACAACATTTTACTGGAAAAATGAAAAACAGAAAAACAATTCCTATTACATTGTATCTAAGCATTTACCTACAAAGTTTATACTTACGATTGACCATTTTAACAAAAACAAAAAAATTCTTTTGCACTGCAAATTTAAGGGTTTCGTTTTGTAAGCGTTTAACTAAATCGTAATTATTAATCACATCCTTATAATCATAATCACAACCGCTTTCATCTTTTGCAATTACTATTGGCGGCAAACTATGTTCAGCCGCTGGTATAAAACAGCCATGCTCATCACAGCCTGATGGTGGCAAACGTTTGGCACGACTACTCTCTTGGCTCTTTCCTGTTGCTGCAGATGATGCATTATTGTTGGAGACAGTAGTATGTTTGGAAACTGAAATCAAATTAAAATTAATTACAATTTGAATACGTATTATTCTATGCTAACATACCTGTTCCAATAGAACTGCTGGCATTTGCATTACTTTGTATAGTATTTATAGTGGCTGCTGCTGCTGAAGGCGGTATGGAACCTCTAAAGAGATGGGCAACTAAACCCATTGTGGTAGCATCTGTTATTTGTTCCGAACGTGCCGGTGTTGGAGGTTTATTGTTCGAGGCAGTCCCTCTATTGGCACGATCTCCTTGCCTTCTAGGCTGTTTCGGCTCGTTCCATTGATCTATGCTGGCCAGATCACTGCCAGGCGCTATGCCATCGCTAAACATTACCGATTTACGTTTACGTGTCTTTTGCCCACTTGAATTTGAGGAATTTGACGAATAACTGCCATTGTCTTTCTTTAAAACACCCACTGGCACTATGACACTGGGCGGGGTCTTAGGCTCGGTGCTTACTTGCCGGTAAGGTGGTATCGTCGAGCAATATTCCATTGGATTATTGGGATTTGGAGATCGATTTGAGGGAATGATAGTATCGTTCGTTACGTTTGTTGTATTTTGTGTAGATCCTACTGAGGCAGATGAAGTATTTACGTTTGGATTTAATGCACTTTGAGTTTGTCTTTGGGTAAGTATTAAATAGCATTGCACACACACTCTCGATTCCGGTTCGGTAAGAAATTCCAATTTAAATTTCTGCGAACAACACACAGAGCAAAGAACTTTGCCGCATGCCCGGCAATGATGCCTACGTTTGATCATGGTAAATTTAGCTGCACATTGCATACAACCAGCTGCCATATTATCGGGTACCCATATGGGAGGAACTTTTCCCAAATTGGCATTTGGATCTTCACTATATCCAGTAGCCTCGGCTACATTATTTTCAATTGGATTCACATGAGATTCTGCCTCGGGCGAAGGGGACTGCTGTTCGACTACATTTTCTTGTTCTGCTATTTCCGGTACTTGTTGTTGTTGTTGTATTTGTTGCTCATTGCCAGGTGGTGTTTGACCAGCATTTGCATACAAATCCAGCGCTTGTATCGCTGGTAGATCTAATGACGTTGGTCTCTGTGGTTTTGAGGCATCACCATCATCCTCGCTTTCTATCACCTTTGACTGAATTAAATCTCCATCTAAAGATGACGATTCACTATCACTATATGAATTCGCAACTGAATTAACAGCCGAATTATTTGTTTCTATCTCTTCATGTGGATTTTCAATTTGATTTTCCACTTGGGGTTTCATTTCCGAAAACTCTACTGTAGAGGCCTGTGAAAAACTATCACCATTCGGATGATCGCCTGAACTAGAAACCGAGGCCACATCATCTTTTTGCTCATATTTAACTACATCTTCTGTTTTCTCTACGGCCTCAAGGCCTGTATACACATCTTCTTCTTTATTATTTACCACAGGTTGTGGCTCATCAACTTTGCATTTCATCTGTTCATCTACTGTCTCATCATCGATATCCATTTCTTGCAACATTGAATCCAATTCAGTATCGGAAATATCATCCATGGTAGAGCAGAACGTAATTGGTTGTTGAATTTGCACGGGTGCTTCTACTTTTGCCTGTACATAGTCAAAGGCTGGCACAAAATTTGCTAGATTTTGTTGACTCGTTTGCTCTTGTTCCTGTTTTTGAAACTGCTGCACTTGTAAGGCTTCATTAATGACCTCCACAGATGTATTGGGTGGCTCGGACATGCTAGAGGTTAACTTTGTCTCTGACATTTCCACCTTATCAGACATGTCCCTTATTTGGCTAATACCCGAAGTGTCTCCTGAATCTGTAAGATTCTCTAACACTTTGCCCAAGGATGACGACAATGACGTTTCCAAAGGCAATATAGATTGTGACTGTAAATTTACACTCGTTATCGATATTGAGGATAAACCATAAGCCAAATCTTCAATATTTTGATTTTTTAATTCTTTTGTTTCGTTTCTTTCCTGCGTTTCTTCTATCAGATGTTGTTCCTCCGAATTTACGACATCATGATTTTGACTCAATTCACTGGTACTGGTACCAGCACCGACAACATCATTATTTGTTTCTGATGTTGATGCTGATGCCTTGTTATCTCCATATTTTCTTATCTGGGAATTTTCACTGCCTTCTGCTTCTTCTGGCCGCTCATTTTCTTTTGAATTTGTTAGCGGTGTAGGCTCTTCCAAAGAAGATTCAACCTCAAATGAAGGACCTGAAGAAAACGTTGAGTTCGACGATGTCGTCAATGATTCCGATGTAATTGAATTGCTGGAATCGGTGGTATCCCTTTCGGGAGATTCATTACTGCTTTTTAATCTATTACGCTTCTCTTCGGTGAATTTGTGAATATCTTTACTGCCTTCCAACTCATTTTCATACTCTTCCAATTCCTGCTTGGCTGAGGCAGCTGCTGAATGGCTCGCTTGATATCTGTGCTCATTGTCATAGTCCGCATGAGATTTTTGTTCCGTACACGAAATTCTATTTTCAATGCCTTTAGATTCTAGCGACTCGACATTCTTGCAATACTCATCTAAACTGTTAAAGACCTGGGATACTGCTTTAAAACCCGACTTTTCACCAGAAGTCGGTTCTTTTGTCTGTTGTTGTATCAATCCATTGCTATTACTTGCCGATATTTTCAAGGCTTCAGCATTTTTCAAAAGCTTTTCCTCGGCTCTTCTTTGTTCATTTTCCGCTTCTTCATGTAGTTCCAAATTATCCAATACTTGATCAATATCTACCAAATCCATTTTTCAAGTAAACACGAATCACCCACAATAATTATTAAATATTGCACTTGCATTAACGTCGTCTTTAAGTCTCTCCAAATACATAAATAAAGCAGCTGACGAACTAACTTTATTCATTCAAACATTTCCACTCTATCAGCTGCCGCCGGAGGTGTTGTGTTAGGGTATAAGTGAATGAAAAACTCACGAAAGAAATACCACTTCTATATACACACATATACGTACATACAAACAAAACAAGTGCAGCAAACACCAGCCAGCCAGTCAGTGCAGGCAGGAGAACTTCAATGAGAAAGGTGGAGAGGAGAGTATGGTGTGCTAAATGAAATCAAAAGATTTTGATAACGATGAATCACTTTTGTTTTATTTTTCACTTTTTTAAACACTTAATGCGTCTTTATCGTATTAAACAAAATATCTGGAATCTATACTGCTTATATTGCATATATCATGGAGATTTATTCTTAAATAACTTTAAATTGTTGATCGAAATCAAAGAATTTTTCAATTGCTTATTTTGTTTTATGGGTTTCTTTGTTTCTTATACATTTTTTTTAAGACTTTCTTCATTGAACTGCACTGAAAAAAGCAATTATTTTGTATCTATAGACGCATGTTTAATTTAAAAATAATAACACAATAGAAAATTAATACTTTTTTTTATCAATTAATGGAATGCTTTTCCATTTTGTTTAATTAATTCTTTCTTTATGCCAGTTTTAATAAATTCAATTACTCCAAAATGAATCCAACAAAATTTCCCAACAATGAAAAATGACAGTTCAAAGAATAAACAAGAAAAAATACTCAACATCAGAGAGTTGCCAAATTGAATTGGAAAAAAACGCCGTTATAAAAATGTAAACGTTTTCTTTGTGCACTGAACATATTTTTGTCAAAACCAAATTTGAAGGTGTAAAAGACGTTTATATAGGATTTACAGGAAATGATCATCATTTTCAAAACAAATTATCAATTAAGTATAAAGATCTTCGCCCACAATTTTCGAACGATGCTGCCATACTTTTATAAAATTGGATGCATTTGATATAAAAACACATATGTTTTCCGTTGTTTTGAAGCAACGAAGAACTTTTAAGCACTGTTGTTGTTGTTGTACACAATTGTAAAATTGCGGCAAACTGTTTAATTAAAATGATTGCCTTAATTTAAATATTGAAACTAACGTACAAAGAATAAAGTCTCTAGGTTTTAATGCTGTATACACTGTGGGTATTAAATTGTATTAAGGACTGTAGGAATAAATAAAAATTCAAAGTTGAAACACTTTTTTTCATAAAAACTCCAAATTCAATTGTTTTTGTAAAGTGTATATTTGAATATTTTTGCTCAATGCAAAAACAATCATATTTAATGAACACAGCCACACGAATCGCTAAACGATTCGTTCGTTGTATCTATGAGATACTCGCTGAAAATCGAAAAGAAGAAATTAGTTCACTATTGTGTATATTGAAGATTTTTCACTGTGTGTCGTCTGCCTATAATAAAAGCATATTCCTTCTTTATAGAACGTTAATATAAATTCATAAATAATAATTGAAGAATAAATTCATATAAATTGCAAACAGTTTTGAAAAGAAAATATAATAATCAATTTCAATTAATAATTTACAAGCAAGTGAATAAATATCTTTTGCGAATATTTTTTTTTGTATAACATTTGCATGCAAACGATAGAAATTTAATTACGAAATTTATAAAAATACGGGCTATGACACCTAATTACTAATACAACTTGGATGATAATAATAATGATGATGATGATGATGAGGACTCATGCAGAGTCAAACAAAATATAGAGAATTTCTATAGAATATCTTACGCTCAAAATGTAAGCCTAATATGGAGAGTGTATATATGCAAAACACCAAATCAATGGAAATAAAACCAAACATACGTACATATATACTCTGTACTTAGTATTATAAATAATTTTATAAATATGTAATTATTATAATAATTATAGTGATGATAATGATAATGAAAACTCTATTGAACTTGAGTTTGGTCAATAGTACGTATGTATGTACGTGTGTATGGTACATACAGTTATATACGCATAGAATAATTATTGAAATCGTTGTACAACATCATTGTGGCAAGCAAACAGTTAGAGAAGTGTAGCGAATAAAAGTGGTCGGACAGACAGACAGACGGTCGGTTTGTTGGGTGGTAAGGCGGGCGGAGGCAGACAGACAGACAATTTTTGAATGCGAAAAACAAACAAAAGAAAATCAAAATCTTTAAATTGCTAAATGTTTTCTTATTTGTTGATTTCGTATGCTCTCTCTCTCTCCTCTATCCCCCCATTCAGCTTAGTACAATTAAAGCGGAATTGTTATTATTATAATTGTTGTTGTATGCATTGATTTGTTTATATTTAGAATTTGTTTTATTAAAAACAAAATATACTCCAGAAATTATACTCATTAAACTAAACATTGTTCTTCCAGGTATGATAAGCGAATAATGAAATTAATACTTAGCCAAGGAGTACATTTTTTGTTTATAATTTTAAACTGCAAAAAAAAAACGTAATTGTTTATAGCATGGTTAATACAATTAATTATTTAAATAAGTTGTCGAAGAATGAAAAGGGAATTCTAAGAATTTTATGGACTAAATGGACTTACTTTTATGTATCAAAGTGAACAAGACTTGAATGTAAGGTTATGACGTTGATGGCTACAAAAACTCTCAATGTAACCTAAAAACTTGAATGCCTGCAATGGGTGATCCTAAAAATTCTGACCCACCTCTGTTACAGACAGTAGAAAAGCTTTCGCTTGGTACATCCTTTTAAATTGAAACTAGAAGCAACAATATGTAGATGGACTCGGTATATGATAAGGACCAGCTAGGCAAAGCAGACAAATTAAATCTATAAATAACGTTTTAAAGTAGAAAAACCCTTAGTAATGTTCTGTTCCATTTATTATTATTTTTAACTCCTTTAAGTCCTTGTTATTATTTGTATTGTGATAATTATGTACATAATTGTAATTCATTTGTTTATATTTTTCAGTCGAAAGCGCGTATTTTGTTTTGCTACCCACTAAGGAACTCACTGTCGAACTCTAAACGAACGAACGAATATGTAAAACCTTTGAAGAAGGGGCTCTTGTTCTAAGAAAATATACCTGACCTGGTCATTATTGCTGTGTACAAATGAAATTTTACTATTTCTCAGAATAATGTTTGTACTTCCTAAGGTTTTTTTTTATATTTTAACTAGTAAGTATCCTTCACCTACCTGTTTAGTTTACATAGCTAAATACGCGCCTCTTTCTTTCTTCCAGACATTTAACTATGTTTGATAGACATAACAGCGTCGCTTACATTTTCAACGAAATTTCCGTAGAGCATAAACGAAAAGTGACAACAAATTATTATTATGGATGCTTTAAAGAACAACAATAATAATTTCGATACCGAAGCAATGCAACGAGGTCAGGAGGATATAATACGAACTGCCTTTGAATTTTCGTTTCCCACCAACGATGACGATGACGACACCGAAAGTAATAAAAGTACACCGTATTTTACGCCAATGGAATTTTTACAATCTCCATTTGAATTTCCAACACCACGCTTAACAGACGTATCGGCGACATCGTCATTAAACACGGGTATAACAACGACGGCAACAACTTCAGGTGTAGCACATCATCATACAACAACAAACTTTGATTTCGAAAACGTAGGAACATCTGTGATGCAACAAACTAAAGAGTTAGAAATAGAAAATCACAGTCCCAGAATACTGCAGTCATGTTCGAAGACACAAATTAAGCACTTGGAGCCCTCATCGCCAAATGTTCAAAGAAAGTTTCGCCGCTTCTCATTGTACGAACGTAGATCTTGCTCGCCACAGCATTTGATAATAAAAAATGCTTCATCTGCTGAATGTACGGTGGATACGAACAAAGAGAACACAAAACCAAAATGTAAAACCGATAGAAAGGAGGAGGCAAATAGTGGAAATAATTCGCCAAGCATGATTATAGATGAAACCGGTTCACCAAGAATATTAACAACATCAGAAGCAGCCATGCTATCGTCGGGGCGCCTAGCCTATTCACCAAAGTTATTAACATCCATAAATAATTTACATTTGGCATCGCCATTGGGTGTCATAAGTTCAGCCGGCTATAAGAATGGCAACTATTTTAAGTTTCCCGAAATCGATCATGTTGTACAGGATGTGCAGCATCATCAACAGCATCTTGACGAAAATAGTGTACCGCACAAAGACAATCAAAATTTAAAACGTTACGTTACAAAGAACTCTCAGTCATCATCGTCAACGGAGAATGTAATCATAAGATCCGACTCGAAAGGTTTGTTGGCCAGAGAGCTAAGCTCTTCAACAATTGTACCTAAAACCGAAACCAAAAGAAATCGTAAGAACAAAAACAATTTAACAATTAAAATCAATAACAATTCATCTTTACCATCTAACACTACTTCGTTAGCATCTGAACAACAGCCACCGCCTCATCAGCAACATTATCCTGCGGAAGATGCATTACCAAGTTCACCTACGTTAAATAAGCCGAAGACTCCAACTATAAAATCTACCAAAGAAAAAGCTCTTTCATTAGACTCAGCACCTATATCAAAAGACTGCATTAAAACGTCCCACTTACAGACGGAGCTTAATTTAAGCTGCGAAGAAATTGATTCAAATATATTGGAAAGTAGACAACCACTTTTCCCAAAGCATGACCGTTCAAGACCAAATGTGCCAAGTATTAGATCGACTTCATTATCACAACTGGCTGCACAAGGTAGCAGTGCCAATAAAATGAACAAGACATCTCTACGAAGACGTATACCGACTTCGACAAGTGTTGATTGGCAGCTTCAATTACGTAAGCATACCTCGTTTAATATACCCGACATTACTGAAAAGATGTGTGAGAATCAAGACGAAAAGTCGGACGGTGTACTAAAGGAAGATGAGGTTTCAAGCGATCCACAGTCATCTAGTTCTGCTTTGGAAACACCAAGCTCTAGCAACTGTGGCTCGACACCATCATCGGCACAAAGAGTGCCTTTAAAACACAATCCATTAGCGCAGAGCTCCAATTTGAACTTGAAAACTTTGCCTGAATTTCTAGCGTTAATAGAGTTTACCGGTGCAGCGACGGATCAGTTGGAGCATCCAATTAAACAACAATCCATGGACCAACCAACTGTTCCACCAACCAAGCCAGTCAACTCTAACTCTTCGACTAGTTTATTGCAGCGCAGAGGTTCTAATCAGAGCCTTACGTTAAATCTCCATGGTTCATGCAGTAACCTTTTGGGATCGTGTCGTTCAGGCCTAAGTGTCTCCAATTATAGTTTGGGTTCCGTGGGAGCGTCAACAAACAATTTTAATTCGAAATCTAGTTGTAATCTTAATATAGGCACATCACAATCATCACAACCCACCACATCTGTAGCTGTTAATACTACGCAAGGAGCCAAACAAACTCTCTTTCGCAGACGAGGCTCCAATCAGAGTCTTACTCTCACTAATCCTACAGCAGCCTCTTGTGGCAACTTGAATTCTTTTGCCAGTCAAAACTGTTTGAATGTGGATAGAAACCAATTATCAACCTTACCAAAGCCCATTGCGCATACATCGCTAAGTACAACACCCCGAAGGGGTCTGCTTGAAAGACGTGGTTCAAATCAGAGTTTAACACTGAATATGAGCAGTTCTTTTGGTGGCATTGGCAGTGAGAAGGGAATTTTGGGCAATAGCAGCATGAATTTAGAAGAAACAAAACCCGAGGAAGAGGAGGAGGATGAAGAGGAGGCTGGGAAACCAACTAATGCATCTCTGGCACCAAATTGCTCAGTTCATACGCACCAGAGGCGATTCTTTAGTAGCGAAAGTTTGAATAGAAACAATACACAGTTTGCCGATCTAAATCAAGCACACAAACGCAATGCCAATCAAGTGTGTTTTGGTTCGGTAAGCGATCTCCAGCCAAATGATCACAATTCAGTTCATCAGACTGCTGCTGGCGGCAGTAAAGAACACGCTGAGCACTTTGATTTCCAAGAATCTTCCGTTTGCACTTGTACCGGTGTGCGTAACATAATGACGAAACCCCTGTCGCCGCAGACAACAAGTGAAGAATTTAAAATCTATCTGGCCAACATACAAATGTTGCAGAATGCCTCGAATGCTTTAAATCAAAACGATTTAATAAAACTCAACTATATTTTTGACAACAGTTATGCCTCGAATTCCAAAATAATGGCAGAGCAAAGCATACCCATACTAACAATGCCTGCAGTAGTCAACAATAAAGAAGCAGAAACCCCACCGGCTTTAGTTTCGAATTCGGAAGATTGCGAAATAATCGAAAGATACCTGCTTGTTGTGAAGGATGTTTTGCAATCGCTGCAACCAGATGACGAAGAACAAAAGCGTATATTTCGTAGTTTACACAAGGAATTTTGGGACTTGCCGCTTAACCATCAAGAGAAACCGATGGTATTTGGTTCACAGACAAAAAATCGTTATAAAACCATCTTGCCGAATGAAAATTCACGTGTTATGCTGGAAAAGGAATCCAAACTATTATTGGAAATGGTACAACATTGTCCTGACATTGAAGATGAGTTATCACAGAACATAACGAAATACATTGCAACCACAGATGAGGTACCCTATATTAATGCCAACTATATTAAAGTAAGTAACAGTATTTGTAATTTAAATAGAAAACATTGCATGACACAAATCTTTCTTATGTTTCAGGGCCCTGATTACACCTCTAAGTGCTACATTGCTACACAAGGTCCTTTGCCAAACACCATCTATGAATTCTGGCTAATGATATATCAAAACACCAAGAAATACATACAAATATGCAAAGGCCCAGACAGCCCTAGTTGTCGTCATGGCAAGCCGCTTCAACAGTATTATCAGAAAATTGTTATGCTTACAAATTTCATGGAGAACAATAGACAGAAATGTTCAACCTACTTTCCCGTTGACCTGAACGAGTTGTTCATTAGCACACCAAATGATGAAGTGATACAGGCAAATGAAATGCTTACGGAATTTTTAAATGTTTTAGTTAAGCAAAGCATTGACAGCGATGATATTGGTGATATGGCTATGGCCAAGGCTTTGCCTAGTAGCAAGGAAATAGAGGATACAGTGCAAATGATTTCCATTGATACCATTAAGGTACGAGTAGATGGAGAGCTTAAGAATCAAATACCAAATAGTTCAAGTTTTTTTGCCATAAAAAATGTGGGCATTGTTAGGAAAAATGGATTTTCCATAAGGAAACTGATTGTCCTGTATTGTGGCAATTTTGTGGAGACAGCTAGTCATTTATTTGTAAACAAATTTCTTTGCTATCATTATTGGTATCCCGACTGGCCGGATCATAGATCACCGCGTGATATCAATACTTTGCTGGACATATCATTGCATGTTATGAATTTGGGCAAATGTGAAGCGGAATTCCAAGTGTTTCAAGACTCAGCAAGTACACCACCATCACACGTTAATGCCCAATCGGTGGAATTGTATCAACAGGATGTTTTCAATGCTGTCCAACCTTTGCCAGTGATACACTGTTCGGCTGGCATTGGACGCACTGGCTGTATGACAGCCATTTTAAATGGCATTAGACAGGTTAGACAATCGCTGGCGTACTCGTTAACAACAATGGCCACCAATGCAGCAAAACAATTGTCTGCATCTCAAGCTTTAAGTCCAGTTGATTTTCGTTTACCGAAAAAGTTTCTGGCCGAAGATATGTTGTATGGAAATCCTTTGCCTACCGATATTGATTGTAGTTTTACACGTAATACTTTGCTGTATATACGTTACATTTTAAAAATGGAACGCCAATTACGTGAAAATGATACGGAGGCTAATTATGTAGACATGGATTCAACGTGGAAATTGCCTTCTCTAGCTGAACTGCCAAAAATGTCCAACATATTTGTCGATATACTAGGCATTGTATGTAATTTGCGTTTACAACGTGGCGGCATGGTACAAAACTCCGAACAGTATGAGTTAATACATCGAGCCATATGTTTATATTTAAAGCGTACATTTGCTTTGAAAAGATTTTAAAAGGAAAGGCCCAGGAAAAGAAAAATCAAATCAAATTCCCAAACAAACAAAAAAAAAAAAGAAAAACGAATAAAAAAGGAAAATATTTTAAATTAAACTTCGTAAGCAAAAAAAAAAAAAGAAAACGCACATTTACACCAAAAAACACAACTACTCTTACACATAAAGTTCTATTAAAGTTTCTTTGAAAATTATTTTTTGAGATTCGAATTTCGAAATTCTGCAAGAGAAATTCCGTTGTTGAAATGAATTTGTTTTAAATGTAATTATTTATTCGAAATGCTACACAATCCCATATAGACATACAAAAAAAAAGGAGAAAACCAATTTAATATGTAGATGTTTATAGAACAATATATATATATAAATGTATGTAATAGAAACGAGTGTAATTATTTATATAGTTTATATATATATATAATAAGGAAAACAAAAAAATTAATAAGAAATTTTGTGAAAAAGTGCAAAAACATTTTCAAATGATTTTATAGTTTATAAGTGTAAATCTTAGATTTTATTAAACAAAAAAAAAAAAAAAATTACAATTTAAAGTAGAAGAAAAGTAAAGGCCCACTTTCGACAAATGCATACAATAAACTATATGTTTTGCCTATGGTATGTATGTATATTATGAATGTATGTATGTATTTTTATGCAATAGTTGGAGCATATTTCTTGTTCGCTTTTATTTTTTCTTTTAAACAAAACATTGTAATTGAAAAATCCTTTCCACAATCATTAACGTTTTTTTTTGTTTTTGCAACGTTAGCAAAAAGAATAATTAAAAAAAAACGTAATTAACGTAATTAAATTTCGTAATGAAACGTAATGAACTATGAAATTAGGAAAGAAATTATTTTTAATTTTTTTTGTTTGTTTTTAATAATTTGTACAATTAGCTTTTAAAGAATAAAATAAAACAAAACAACAGACTAGTCAAATAAAATTAAAAAAAATATAGATTGAATAAAGAATAATAAAAAATGATATACTAATTCATTATATATGTAACAAAGTTATTTTACTTATATTAAATCATATAAATGTATGTATATAAGCCTTACTTTATAACTTAATCCATTAAAGTATTAAAAGATTCACAATTTAGATGCCAAAGATAAGTCCTTGGCCTTGTAATGTTTATAAATATTTTGCCAAAATTCCATGCGTTCTATATCAGGATTTGTTTTCATTTCACAGCCTTTATTATTAATCGATAAATAATCCAAAACAAATTTATCCGTTTCCTTATCCGGTTGATATCTAACAGGCAACCAATCACATTCTACCACACGTGTCGAAGTGTTAGGTGTGGGATTTCCAAATTTCGCAAAATTAGCCCACACATTACTTAATTGCTTTACAATTTTCTGATCCCTTTCACTGACTTCCGTTTCATCGCCCTGCATTTGAAATAAATAAAACAATTCATCACCATGACATGCGCCCTCTAGCTTATGCATTTGAAATATCCGTTTATATATATTACGATCACCAACATATTCAAAACGATAAAAGTAAACTGGTGCTTGTGGCTGAAGCTGGGCCTGCCATTTGGCAGCATTTTGCATATCCATAGCAAAATAATAATCCGTCATAATATTTGTTAAATTATTCAGCAATTCCGGTTTTAATGCTTGCCCATTCAGATAGAACTCTCGCATGCGTTTGGCAATCTCTTTAACCTCACTATCGTTGGGTTCCAAAGGTATATTTCTAGGCACTAAACGTGAAAAGTCCTTTTCAATGTCTTCTAGTTTCCTTATAGCATTTACCACCATTGCCAAGCCTTCGCCAGTATTATAACCCATTATTGTTGGCATAACAATAGAATTTGGCCGTTGTAACCTTTGCAATACAGGTTCCTCAATGAATATATCTGGACTTTGTGAGTCTTCAAGGACAGGTTTAAAAACCAAAGGTATGGACCGTCTACGTTCGTCTTCTGTTAATACCGACATATTCCTTGCCGTAATATCTAAGGGCGTAACTTTATTCGACTGTAAAAATTTTAATAATTCTTTCGTGTCGTTGGTTTTTAAACCCAGAAGCTCGGCTAAACGGCGTGTTTTATAGGCAGGATTCCATTGAAAAACCCATTCCATATTGGCAGTGCCACTTTGCATTATCGCTTTGTGGAATAATTTTTGTGCATGCTTAGCCAATACATGCAAATGTACGGATGAAGCGCCTGCAGATTCACCAAATAAAGTAACATTATTGGGATCACCTTTAAATGCTTGAATATTATCTTGTATCCATTGTAAGGCTAAACGCTAGATACAAATTTAACACACATACTATAGTATAGAGATATAAATATGCTTTTTTTACATTTAAAATACCTGATCCTTTAGTCCTGCATTTCCCCAAACACCTTCCTCTGGTAGGCATAGGAAACCCAAAGCGCCTAAGCGATAATTTAAGGTGACTACAATAACATCTTCTTGCAGTAAGCTTAGAGGGAGATAGCTAAAGGCATTTGATTTAGAAAAAATTGTTATTAATTGTTTTAAAAGAGTACAGGAATGTCCAAACTCACTAGTCACTGTTGCCACTGCCAAATGTAAATCCACCACCATGAATCCAAACCATAACGGGAAGTTGTTTGGAAGAGCTTTCAGCACTTTTGGGAACATAGACATTTAGAAACAAACAATCCTCAGATCCCACGATTTCATTAGTAAAGGCATCACGATGGAATGAAACATTACGTTCCTTTAAGCAATCCAACTCAGGCACATTAAAGCGTTCCAAAGGTATAGGAGACTTCAATCATACATATAAAATTGTATAACAGTTAGTAGAGCAATAGATTGCTTTCAACAAAACCTTACCTTAAAACGCAGTTCACCTATTGGCGGCACGGCATAGGGAATACCCTGAAAACTTTGATAAGAGTTACCATTAGGCAACGGTTTCTGTTGGCCTACAATGATACCTTGTTTAACTTGTACTTTGACCAGCTGTGATGACTGCAAATGACGAGGCATTTATTTATGTTTTCTTTATTTGTTTTGTTAATTTTTAATTTACCATTCTATATGAGAATTTTACTCGTCCAATGTTGTTTATTAAATTTTTTTGAACTAAATTGAAAAGCATCTTCACCCTAGCACAGTATTTATGTGTGGCTCTTGATCAAAAGTCTCAAACTCTGTTGTCTACGTTGTAACGTTTTATATAAATCTAATCAGCAAATATTTTGGGAGATAGTTTAAGCATTTTCACTTGTTCATTAGTTCTCTTTAAACACCATAAGAGAATTGATACACTGAAAAAAATTATTGTTCAATATTTTGTTTATAAAATAATTAAAATAATACCTACTAATTATAGAAAATATAAGTCATTACTATATAATAATAATAATTGTTACGAAGTATTTAAAAATAGTTTATATTATTCACTGGGAACAGTAAACAAATTCAAACAGAGAGGTAATAGATGTTAAAAGTATGGCAACACTAATGCATTGTCAATAACGAACAGATGACTTTTGTTTACCTTTTTATGGGGTGAGTAACAGAACAACCAACAACAAAATATACAAGTTCCGTAAAGTGTTCTTTATTTATAAAACACTGGAAATAACTGTATCAAAAAGTTAACAAATAATATAATCAGATAATCTATACGCCATTTAAATTAAATTCTATTATTAAATCACAGATTTTATTAACATGGGGGGATTGTTTACAAAAAGTAAAAAACCACAAAGTCGAGTAACCGAACAGGACAAAGCAATACTAGTGAGTAAAAGAAAATAATTTAAAAAGACGTCATAATTAATTATAAAATTTATTAATTTTTATATTTAATACAATAGCAATTGAAACAACAAAGAGATCGTCTGAAAAAGTATCAAAAACGTATAGAGTTATCATTGGAAAGTGATAGGGAAATGGCCAAAAAATGTTTATCACAAGGACGTAAAGAGTGAGTATGCCTTCTTTGCCAAAATCCTTTGTAAAATTTTAACTACTTGTATTCCACTGTTCTGCAGGCGTGCAAAATTGCTTTTACGTAAGAAAAAATTCCAGGAAACTTTGTTATCGAATACAGACAAACAATTGGAGAACCTGGAAAAATTGGCTGCCGATATAGAATTTGCCCAGGTTGAGGTACAAGTATTGGATGGCCTTAAACAGGGTAACGTTGCCCTAAAGAAAATGCATGACATACTGGATATCAATGAAATTGAAAAGATTATGGATGAAACACGCGAAGGCATCGAAAAGCAACAAGAAATAGATTCCATGCTAACTGATGCTTTGACCCAAGAAGATGAGGATAATGTTATGGCAGAGCTTGATGCTTTGGTGGCAGAACAAGATGCCGAAAGTCCGGAAATCAAATTGCCAGAAGTACCTAAAGATGAACTTCCAGAGATAAGCGATACTCAGGAGGAAGAGGCTACTACAGAGAAGATTAAAACGCCTAAGGAAAAAGTAACGAAAGTTTTACTAGAAGCTTAGGATTTTTAGAATTGAATTCACACAAAACTTGAATGTATAGTTAATTATCATCCTATAGCTCGTATATGTATATTTTTCTACTGTGTTTGATCTAAACGAAAACGTAACGTAACTGCAATACATAATCTTTCTTTATTTTCTATGAAACAAAGTAATAAAATAAATAAAATAATATAATACGCTGAAATGTACATAAATATGCTTAAAACATATAAAAAGTCTTTAAAATGTTTCTCTTTGCTTCCGGCATCAACAAAAAATTAAATTTACTGCCTATAAGCTTAAAAATTTGTTCATTTATTAAAAAAAAAGAATACATTAAATGGAATCGTTACAGTCATACTCATATGAAGAAAAAATAAATACTTATACAGACACTATGTGCCATGGTGTCATGAAATATTAATTAAAAGTGAATTAAAATATAAATAAAATAATCTCTAACGATGGTTCTCGCTTACATTGTAGACATTCGAGCAAAACGCATTATTTGATCATGATTTGAAGGCGTATCAGAGGTTATTTGCACTCTTTGCCATGATTTTGTTTCGCTTGATTTGCGTATTGCCTCCAGAACGGCTTGCACATAAAGGCCATCCTCGAATGTAGCAGCCGCTTGAACGGGTTCCTTTACCCAAGAAGATTCCTTACTAGCAAATGATTCCTTCAGAGCACCAATCATCTTGCAAAGACCTTTTATGTATAGGCGTGGTAACAGCGTCTCCGAAGTGGCAATATGTAGGTCTTGCACATCTACATATACGGCTTCCTCTTTTAATTGAGCTTCGGGTTTATGTTTAAAAATAAATAAGTCTCCGCCGCGTACAGCCAAATGGCCTTGGCTGCCACATATTAAAACCTCTTGCGAGAATGTTTTTGCCGGCACTGTGTGGCTGTGTATGGATGTTGTGATCAAAGTACCATTTGCCAATTCCATTTGAAAATTGCAAAAATCAGGAGCCGATATCTGTCTTATGCCATTGACACTTGCAGTGGTCTTTGTATAAGCCTTAACCACACCATGTACTCGCACAGCATGCTGATGTAGCAGAAAGCTTACCAAATCAACAACATGACTGCCTACCAAATTCAAGGCACCACCACCCATTGCTGCATCACACATCCAATCGAATGTATCTGGAAACAGGGAACCCAATTGTACTCTTACATCAATTAATGATATCTCGTGCAGGGGCCCTATTAAGCCCTCTTGCAGGCATCTCTTCATGTGGGTAAAGGCTGGCAGAAACCTTAACGAATGATTCACCAATGATATTAAAGTAGGATAATACTGTGAAGCTCTAACCATTTTCATAGCATCGGACTGATTTAAACCCATCGGCTTGTCACATACTACATGCTTGCCTATGCCTAAGGCCTTTACAGAAATTTCTGCATGCAAATACGGTTGGCATACAATGAAAACCAAATCAACATCTTTACGCAGCAAAACGTCATCAATCTTATTCGTAAAGAATGCAATATTTTGGGCTTTGGCCACTTCCTCTGCTTCACGCAGAGTACGACCCCATAAGGCTTTGATTTCGAAACCCTTTTCACGTAGAATCGGTACCAATACTTTGGTTATTGCACCTGTTCCAAACACACCTACACCGGGCAACATATTCTTTAACAGTTTAATATTACTTAAATAACTTTTATTTTAATAATTCCTTTAATTTGCATTGCAATGAATAATTTACATAAAAATTTCACTCGAAGAGCACTAGCACCTATTAATGAATAATGTCAACAAACAAACCACAAATGTGGTGAAAAAAACACTGCCTATGTTTTCCACTCAATTCAACCGATAGAGATGCCAGATTGATATCGTTCAGGAATTCATCAAAAAGGAGATTTATGTACGGCATGTCAAATATTTGTATAGGAGAGAACGAATAATATATGTAACGTACACTTTACATGTATGTAAAGGAAGTGTATGACGTGTAGAGGAAGTACGGAAGAAATTACATCTGGCATGCTTTTTTCAATCAACATAAAAAAGGCGCGAAATGAAGAAAAGAAAACACTCATTTCAGTGCAAAAGTGTTTCAGAAATAGAAGGAGGTTTTCATATTGTACTTAAGGTAAGTAAACCTTTTAATAATTATCTGCAAACATTTTTAAAACATTTTGTATCCTCCAGTTGTAACTCTTTCAACCGTGTAACATCAAAAACACTTATTTTTGGAATTTCTTCGTATTCTATTGTTCCCATAAATGTAAGTACATTTCCGTTTGCTATTATTTTTATTTATTCTGCACGCCCTGCTTGTTATTTTTGAAAATATCTGCTTTTATTTAACTTTGTTTTGGTTTTTTGCTATCAATCGTGTAAATGGGTATGTTAAGTTAGTTTGGGTAGGGTAGTGTACCACTGAACTATTAGTAGAATGCTTCCACTCGGAGGCTTATGAATTACCATGAGTCATACGCTGAATTTGCGGCTTTATGCTCCCTATATGAGTAAAGGGAACATATACATATATACTGTGCTTGCTTACCCTACAGTCTAGCCTACATTTTGATGAACGGTTGGCGTGTGAATGGAAGCCTTTTGGTGGTTTTACTGAACTCTCTGCTAACATTGCGTTCATGCCTGATCTTGATCCTGCCAATTCATCAGTAATTTCTATAATTTCTTCGATAATCAGATATATAGTTTCAGGCGCTATATTATTAGGTGCTGGTCGTTAAGCCTTCTATAACGGAAGAGGAACCAATAACATTTTTGGCCCACTGGAGAGAGCTTTTCCCTTGTGCCGAGAGCCCATTGGTACGTTTACCAACCAACCGGTTAAAGATTTTAAATGCCTGGTGGTAAAGGCCATTTTAGATGGGCTCTGTGCCCTGGTGAAACAATGTTAACGGCCGAGGGAGATCCTCCGAACATCATTAGGGTCGCTCTGAATGATATTAGGCATCTTTGCCAATACGGTTTAGTCTATACCCCTTAATCAAGCTCTTTTTCCTTTTCCCTTGAGGTGATTTAAAATACCAGAAATTTTTTAAGCATATAAATCAGAATATATTTTCAAAAATAAATTTAACACAAAAACAGAAATCTATTACGAATTAAAATATATTGTCAGTTTTCTCAGTATCATCATGCTTTTTGGATTCTTTTTGTTGGGAAACGTTTTTCACCTCAGTTACCTCCGCGATTATATCATTAATCTCTACAAGTGGTGGAGGGGAATTGTTATTAGATGGTCTGCTGTCCTGGTCTGATTTTTTTTCATTAGTTTTTCCTTTTGAGGAAAGTCTTTTCAATTTTGTCTGCATCATATCACGCTTTACGCGAAGCCTTAAGGTATGATTTTCGGCGCGCATTTTTTCGATTTCCTCTAAAAGCGTTAGGTTTTCTTTGAATAGCTTATCGTATTTACGTTTTTGTTCCTTGTCATCTTTGCGATTCTTATAGATTTTAAGTACTCTTTCGATTTGATTACGTTGACGTTGAAATTCATCGCGTACATTAGCATCGAGCGAAATGAAACGTTTAAGCTCATCATCGGAGGCATGACGTTGAAAAAGATCTTTCACGGCCACTTTTAATTTTTCGGGTGAATTGATCAGATTGGCCACATAGTAGATTTCACTGCATAGATTCTGTATGCACTCGCGACCAGCTCGGGCACGATGACGTTCCAATTTCAACTCGGCAACATTACTGAGATATTTGTCTTTGAGTTCTTTCAATTGCAATTCCAAATGCAAATTGTTTTGATTGAGGCCGGCCAATTCGTTTTCCATTTCCAAAATATGTTTTCTTTTGTCGTTAATTTGAAATTCCCGTGGTTCGATTTGTGCCTTTAGCTCAGCAATTTTATGATTTAACACTTGCTTATACTTGTCCAACTCTTGATTCTTATGCAACAGTTCTTGTATACGTTTCTCTTTGGCATTGATTGCAAACTCACGATCGGTTATGTCCTTTTGAAGATCTTCTATGGTGCGATTTAAACGTGCTATACTTCGCTGCGATTTGTTATGTTCGTCTTTGAGAATTTCCACCTCTTCCAGCAGGTTGTCAACATCTTTGGTAAGACTTTCGTATTTCTTTTGTAAAACACCTGCCTTGCCACGCCACGATGTTGTCTCATTGCGTTCGGTGGATAAACGCTTCTCATACTGCAGCTGCGTTTCTACCATGTTGCGATCATTTTCCACCTCTACCTGGCGGCAATATTCTATGAATTCAATTTTCTTGTCTTGCATTTCCTTCATAAGTTCTCTGATTAGAACTTTACGTTCGTCCAACTGTTTCTTGTAATCGCTTTCCAAACTCTCGACTGTATCCTGCAGTGTGCCAGCAGACTTTTTAAGTTTTTCTTCATAATTCTCGCGCAGTTCTAGCATACTCTCGCGCAGATTGCTAAATTTCTGATACTCAATAAGCATACGTTCGGAATATTGATTGGCTAGATTATCCAATTGCTTGCGATGCTCCTCCTTGAGATCACTTATTTGAAATGAAATTTGATTCATTTCGGAAATATGCCTTTCTTCGATCTCATTATTCATGCGCTTCAACTCCTCCAGAGCTTGACAATAACTGCGATGAACCTCAGCCATTTGTTGACCATCGAATATTTCATTTTGACTCAGCTGGTACTGGAACTCTTCGGCCTGTTGCTTTAAACGTATTTCCAAATTAATAATCTGATCGTTCTTCTCCGCCAATATATTGCGTGGTATTAACACTTCCTGACTTTTAAGCAAATCCTGATCGATAGGAGCAACTTTGCCTTCTATATTTTCCAATGCCCAAATGGCAAGGGTGCCGCCTTGCGAAATGGTCATTAGCAAGGTACCATCATAGGAAAATTTCAATTTGTTTATACGCGATACAAAAAAGCGAAAATTTGTACAAGTGCCACCGCCAGCCTCCAGGAACGGCAACTGAACATTAATTAAATCGCCACATTCATTGCCTACAAACATTATGCTATCGGAACGGGCAAGGCATACATCGGTTAACTTCGATTTTGTCGTCGAAGGTATTGTTATTTCACGTACAATTTCCGATTTTTGAAATTCTCTTAATAAACCTGAATTTGTAACGGCAAACATGGATAGGGGCTCATTGAATGTTGAGCATACTGATACATATTCAGTGCCTTTCTGTACAATCTCCTGAAGACGTGTACCCGTTTCAATATCCCACTGGTATATTGCACCCTCATTACCTCCAGATATTAAGTACTTATCGTTTTTTGTCCATGATACCGATAACACAACACCATTATGACCCTTCAAGGTCAATAGCACTTCTAAATTATAAACCGAGGTTATTGCTATGCTGCTATCATATGCGGCTGCCATCAAATGGCCAAAGTTGGAGTACTTAACATCCTTACAGCGGGGAAAATTATACGTTTTCACAATCTATGTAAAGAAAATGAAAGTGTTGAGAGTGCAAGTTATCGAAATATTATGCTAGTAACTTACATTCAATTCATCCATAAATATTTGCATTATGCGTAGCTGATCAGAAAATCCAATGGCTGCTAAAAGTCCTGTGGAATTAAGTTCCACAATATTAACATCCACTTGGAATTTTCGTACCAATTCAACCTTTTCCGATTCATAGTTCCATATGCGTATGGTTTGATCCTTGGCTAAAAGAAACAATTTTTAAATGATCGCTAACAACCTTTTGAAGCTATTAAACTTACATGCTGTCATTATAATAGGCTTCCATGCACACAAAGAAATATCCACGATTTCTCCAATATGTATTAAGGCACCCAAGGGCTGGAAACTCAATTGCTTAGCTTTCAAAGTCTCCGGTACAATCAAGATGCCAACATAGATTTGCGAATGTTTTGTGGTCACAATAACAGTCTCCTGTTTACTATCGACCGCCAAATTTGTTATCTGATACAAGGCTTCCGTATAGATTGTAATCGGTATTGTGAGTATGGTTTTGCGTTCGAATTTAAATTTCGAAACACGTTCGAAAACGAAGACCTTATTGAAAATGGCAAATGCAAAACCCCGGCCAAAGGCGGTCATGCAGACAACACGTGTATCGTAGAGTTTATCGCTAACGGTTACATACTTTTTTTGCTGTTCATATTCACGATCGAATCCCTCTTGATCCAGCAGCAGATCAAATGTTTCGGCATCGGTTGCCTTTTGACGCAATTTAAACTCGCCATTTTCAACCAGAATCAATTCATTTGCACTTGTACCCACCATAAGCAGATCCATGGCCAGAAAGGCTAGCGATGTGGTTATAAAGTTTGATTTTAAATTGTTTGCAATATTGAAGCCTTTTTCGGATTTTGTTTGCAACGTTAAAATATTATGACCGCCAATGGCTATAAGACTAGTGTCTTGGGGATTACAAGCCAAGCATTCTGTACTGCCGCGTACATTAGGTGGACATGAGCGACCTTCATACACTGTACTGGATTTATCCAGTACCAGTATGAAAACCATTTCCTCGGATTGTTTTGTAAGGAAAGCCACTGCCTTGGAATCGGCTGTAAATACAAGCTGCTGTATTGTTCCATTCTTACTTGCGTCAGGCAATTCCAATGTGCGACGTTTCTTTAGAGTGGCCAAATCGTAAATGGAAATTGTTCTTGAACTGAAAACGAGAATTCATTTATTCATTAAAAATAATGTTTTCCTTTTTATGCAGCCATTCATACTTCTTTTTTTGTTCCAAGATAGCCAATATTTTACGGTGTGGACTTATTTGCATAATCAAAGGAATCGTATCTTCTGGCAATCTGAAAACGTACATTCCATTATTCTTCTGCAATCTGTAGACTTTTTTTCATTACCTTAGAAAACGTTGTTTGTTTTGTACAAAATCCTGAAACACAATTGCACCCTCCACGGGATAAACAACTTCTTGCTGTAGATTAAAGTGTATATTCCCCAAAACGTCGGAGCGCAAGCCATAAATATGTTTGGGACGCAAAGTAACAACATTAATGGATACGACATTCTCTTTTAAATCACCGTTCATTCCTTGTTTTTTTTTCTTTTTTGATTAGCACGTAATTTATTAATAAAAAGTATAAAAATAAAAAGAAATATTTTTTTTTATTTATTAAATATACAACAAAAAGTTATTCAATGTATGTCTGTCTGGTTAATTGATCAAACTTCAATAGGAGTTACAACAACTTGAAATACAAAAGTAAACATTTTCAATTTCCATGACATTCTGATACAAAATACTCAAATACACATACATATGTATGTATATAGCAAAGAAACCTAACTATTCTATATTAAGTAACTATAGTGTAGGGAGGATATTTACATATTTGCACACTTTTATGTGCCATAGAGCCTAATCACCTGACAACAATTTTTAGTCGCACAATTTTTGTTCTTTTCAAATCACAAGGGATGAATATTAGTTTGGGATGAAATGTATATGTACACATGTGTATATGTATACACAGCTTTGTATGTATTAGTCTTTTTGCATTCATTTGATTTTTGGCTAATTTTTAAAAATGTGCATGTATTAGTTTTGTGCTGATAATGCGTTGTTGTAGCTGGTTGAAGCTTTACGCCACCGAAAAACCATTCTCTTCACCTCTTTTGCCTATAAACTATCATTTTACGCCAGCACAATTGTTCTCGTGTGATTAGGCTCATACAGCAGAAAGCATTTAAAAACGTGCATTACTGCACAAAAGTTTTCTTTGCTAGCTCCGCATTGACATGCGAAGCCCTAATGGTTCATCCGGACGATAAGGGTTCTGCAGAGCAAGATCTATGATCGACTATGGTCGTGTTCATAGCAGAAAGTGTACAGTGGTATTTACAAGAGAATAAAATTATGGGCAGTAAACACATTGCATAGCAAAAATGCTTTTTATTTGGCGAATTAGAACGCTTTCCTGATGTTGTCGAAAGATTTCGGTGTAACTGGGTACTTAGTACCGATAATAAGTCCTTAATTTGTCAGAGAATACAGAGCCACAGGCGACGATCTACAGGATCCTGTACTTGGATTAACATTGTGATGTGCGATATGCGATGACATACTGAGGCGTATACTCCTGGAAAATGCTGATTACGATTTAACTGCTCGAAACACGAAAACATTACGAAGATAGCTAATGAAAGTCGTAATGATTGATGCGAGATTGAGCCTTAAAAAGGCGCTGGACGATAGTAGATGTTAAGGCTGAAAAAAAGTAGCCTTCGAGGTGAAAAGAGGCACACTGGATGACGATGCTATCGAGAATACATGACAACATTATTTGCAGATTCGTTTCGAAAAACGAAAAAGGTATGAAGATAGCAAATGAAAATCGTAATGATTGATGCGATTGAAAAAATAAATCGAATATTAGTAGCCTTCGGGTTGGAAAGAGGCGCACTGCATGACGATGCTCCCGAGCATACAGGACAACAGTATCTGCAGATTCGTTTCGAAAAACGAAAACGGTATGAAGATAGATAATGAGAATCGTAATGATTGATGCGAGTTTGAGCCTTAAAGAGGCGCTTGACGATAGTAGATATTAAGGCTGAAAAAATAAATCGAATATTAGTAGCCTTCGGGGTGAAAAGAGACGCACTGCATGACGATGCTCCCTCGCATACAGGACCACAGTATCTGCAGATTCGTTTCGAAAAACGAAAATGATACGAAAATAGCTAATGAAAATCGTCATGATTGATGCGTGATTAAGCCTTAAAAAGCGCTTGATATTGTATATGGATGCTAAGGCTAAGAAATTAGTAGCCTTCGGGGTGGAAAAAGAAGCACTGCATGACGATGCCCCCGAGCATACAGGACAAAATCGTTATGATTGATGCGAGATTCAGCCTTAAAAAGGCGCTCGACGACAGTAGATGTTAAGGCTGAAAAAATAAATCGAATATTAGTAGCCCTGGGGGCGAAAAGAGGTGCACTGCATGACGATGCTCCTGCGTATACAGGACAACAGTATCAGTATCGAAAAACGAAAACGGTATGATATACCAAATGAAAATCGTAATGATTGTTGCGAGATTGAGCCTTGAAAAGCGCTTGACGAAATTAGATGCAAAGGTTGAAAGAATAATGGAATGAATGGAATGAAAAGAGGCGAATCGCTTTAAAATGCTCTCGCGCATACATACGCAACAGTATCTGAAGAGGTGAAAGAGCTTTTTTATATGCAAGGAAGAGCGCTGTCGCTGGAACGAAAATCAGATGAGCAAGCACAATCCCTTAGATAATGGCAGCAAAAGTAGGAGACTCTTCATATATTAACGGATATACTCGTGTGTACTTATACTTGGATTCTGCTCTGTCAACAGGAAAATCAAAGACCTGCTTGAGTTCGGCAAGAAAACGGTTCGCACTCTGACAGGAATTCTAACAGAACACTGCGCTATTGTTTTCGCTGATAAGTTCGGTCTTTCCCATCAGGATTACTGCAGAAGATGTAGAGGAAAGGGAATAGGAGAAACAAGTTTTATGCGAGTACCCTGCACTTCAGAGCAAACGTGAACGGTTTTTTGGTGACAGAACGTTTAAAGATCTGGCGGACGTACCACTAGCCGGTTTCATCTCGGGGAACATAACAAATATAACAAGTGGCTTTACCTCACACTGGGCGAGACAATAGCTCATATGGCCACCGAGTGAACTTGCCTGTGATTGGGAAGCTACCCGCTAACCTAACCTAACCTAACATCATGCATTAGAGATCTCAGGCATCGTGTGTTAGGTAAAATGCCTCCCAATTATTAGCTAGATTGTGAATACAGCCGCTAAATAAGATTTTAAATATCTCTGTCATCGTTAAATATACTTCCGTATAAAATTTCTTCATCTTCAATTATTTTTGTAAATATTTTATTTTCATATCGTTGTCTCGGAAAATAAATACATCCAATGAAAGCAAAGCAATGCAATATATACATACAATACGTATGTCTATATAATGCATGTATGAAAAAATCACGTGTGTGTGCCAAGTTAATTTTATGCTATTAATGCACACAGAAAACGCATTTTGGCCTAGTAATGATGACAACTATTAGCGCTCTGAAGTCTGAAGTATATGGAATGGAAGCTATTTTTAAAACGACCTCATAAATTAAAAGCACAAAACAAAAATAAAAGAAAACGAACGAAAAACAAATAAACAACACAGAAACGTAATAAATAAAAGTCACTGTTCAAATATGTATGAAATTAATTTTTAATTCGTTGTTACTCTATTGTAACAGCTACAAGAGCGTTTACATTGTCTGTTTTAACATTTTTAACATTCAATGAAAGTGAAAACCACTTTCTTGGGCAGAATCAAAACAAACAGAGAGTTTGTTTTTCCACTCTCAAGTGCTGTCATGTAAGGTTTTTAACCCCTTGAAGTGGTTGCCGTGATAGAAAATTATCATAAAATTTTCCATTAACGTACTATTTTGCTCTCTTATGATAACAGTTTATTGAAATTTAGCTTCTTGCTGTCAGTTTATGGTTTGGCAACACTGCGTCTGTGTTGTACGAGTATTAACATTACAATTGAGAGTAGGAAGAGTACGAGAGAGAAAGATGTTTTAATATGAAAATATGCTCATTTCCTATGATTTATTATGGTAAAAGCATGGTTGCCGAGATTCTTTTTTGATTACATTAAACAAAATCGGATTGAGAATGTTGCGAAATACTTGTTTAAGGCTGAAGAAAGTGGCCAAAAAATTTTAAAACAGCTGTTGGACAATTTTCAGGCTCTTCTATATTACCGCACATTTTGCGGGCAACAGGAATGCCGGTATTCCTCGAACTGGTCTGGGGCCTTTCAACACATTTGCCTAATGGACGCCCTATTGCAGATTGAAGACACATACCGTTTGGAAAGTTCTAGTTTGAGCCTTATTAATATCCAAACACCAGGTCCCGCACATTGTGTGCCCTCTTCCTAGCCATTTAATCTGTATTCTAATTTTAAATGCCCTTGAATCCATTACAATATCTTTCCATACTTGTCCAGCCTGAACTATCCTAATGCCCAATCACTGCTTTCAGAGTAACCTCTGATTGCCCCGTATAAATGAATAATTACACAAAATTCGGCAACACTGGGGCATACGAAGTCTCAAATATTTCAGAGAACGGGCAAGCAAATGAAAGTGAAAGAAAATCTATGAACTCCAACATGCACATGCCATTTAGCACAGTTTGGTGTCTCAGTTTTATAAAACAACCGGTTGAAGTAACACGAAGAGCGGAAGAAATAAAGTATAAACGGGAGAACAACATACAAGAACTGTACGCCATGGCACACTAAAAAGGAATTTAAAACAAAACAAACAAAAAAAAGTTACATATTTGTGTTGATAGTGCGTTTGTGTATGAGTAGTATGTGTATGAGTGTTTTTTAATTTGTATGTGTTTTTATTTGTTGGAGCAGGTCACTTACCCTCTCTTTATAAAACTATACAAAACAAAATAGTGTGTGTAAGTGTGCGGGAGTAGTGGTATGTGCATTAGTCTTTAACAAAACAACGATAACATAAAATGAAATAGAAAAAACGAAAAGAATTTAAAAAAAAGAGAAAATAATCTAAATATTATACGTGAGTGCAGTTCTGTTTAACACTACTACAACAACTAAATGTTAAACAAAAAGAGAAAATAAAAACTATTTAAAAAAAAACCCAACGCAACACACATCGATGAAAATATTAGTTTTTTAATATTTTTCTTTTTTTCTTGTTTTAATTTATTTCTCTGTGAATGTGTGTGCACGGCATATTTACGGAAAAATTGTGAATTAGTAACGGTAGTTTCAATTAAATAAACTTTTAATATTGTAATAAAATAATGATAATAAAACAAAAACAAAACCAACAAAAAAATGGGAAATAATGTAAATAAGACAAAGGAAAAGTGTTGGAAAATCTTTAACATTGTGATTACAAAGTCATGTCAATTCAATACAATTCTATTTAATTATTAATAAATACAATGGAATTTTTCTAATAAAACAATAAAGGAAAGTAAAATGAAAATAACAGTAAAAGTAATAACGAAATAAAAAAAATCAAGAAAATTTATAAAAAAATAAAATTAAAAAAAAGTTTTTCCTTAAAAAATTAAACAAGCGTACCATGGAAAAATAGTAGAAGAAAAAAAATAGAAACGAAAATTATTGTTGGCTGCCAGAGAAGTCAATTGAAAGTTATAAAAAGAAAATATACATGCATGCATACATACATACATACAAAAGTGAAATGTGTCTACAACAACTTTCAAACCAAAAAAAACCCACAAATTCAACCACAAATCAACCATAACAACTAACATGCACATGCAGAATAATGCACGCCCAGCTAATTTTTCTTTCATTGTTCCGTTGTTGTCTTCATCAGCGTATTGTTTAAATGAGAAACAACAACAGTAGCAGGCATGCATGCATTCTTGTGTGTTTTTTCTTTTTTCTTTTAAAGCTTGATTTTATACACTTCAAGGCGTATACTTGATATGGGTTTTTATACTCAATGCATAGCAACACTTATACGTACGAGTGGTGCTTATAAGCAAAATACACACTTGAAAATCTCTTTAAAAGTTCACTTGTAGATAAAAGTTTATTTTATTCAATACAACAAATTAAAAACAAAAGCAAATAGTTGATAAAATTTCTGTTCAACGTAATGATTTGCTTTCTTGGTAGATTTTAATAAAAGAAATAAATTTTTGATTATTTTATTCAACTCAAATTTTTTACATTTTTTATAACGACATACATATGTATGTACATATGACAGTATGTCAATAAGTCCGTGACCTTTTTGGAAATTCCCGCCTCTTAATTGTTGACAGCAGACATTTGTCACTTAACTGGTGTCAAAATTTGACGGCCATGTTTAAAGCCTTCAGCATGATTAGAGGATAAAATGTTAAAAAAAAAATGGGAAATTCAGTGTGAAATTTTGGGAAAAAAATACACTTAAACGGTGAAAAATCTCTAAAAAAAATACTATGGAAACACGTCACTATCCAGTCCAATAGTAAAAAAGTTCTACTGCCAAACGTTCTGATCACCATGTTGGGTATCTTCACTCGATTCAAGTAGAAAAATTTACTTTGTGGTAGCCATAGGCAAATCATATGGATTAGTGGTTTAAAATTTGTATGATCATTTGGTTTTAAGAAAGTTTTCTGTAGAATTGCTTACAATATACCACAATAGGTGACAACTTTACAGAATTGCTTGATATGAAACGTAGATATAACACACCAAAGGCTAAACACCATTCAAAACATTGAGTTTTTAGACTGAATCAGTGCTAAAGAAGTCCAAAATGGCTTTGTTAGTCAATAAAGTTATGATGATTGTGTTTTGCAATGCAAATAGCACAACGACGCATATTATATCAACTTTTTGAGACACTTTATTGTGAGTTATTTTTAATCAAACAGAAAGGAGAAGATTTTTTTTGCATAAGGAGAGTATAAGGATTCATTTAAAAACAGTTTCCATAATAAAAATCAATTAATTTGGCTTTGAACTGTTTGCTCATTTGATCTATTCTCTGTATTAAGTTTCGAGTAACAATTTCTTACTTCCAAAATAACTATGTATGTTGCGTGTATTAATTTTATCCAGGAGTAGAGCGACAGAGACTAGAAAAAGAAGAAGGATTTCAGAATTATTTTCATGAGCGATTTTACTAGAAGTCTGTTCACACGGGGAGGTAGAAAGAAATATTTTTTCTCTCCTTTTTTTAATATTTCAGAGCTGAAGTTTAAACTCAAAGTTCTTGTCTAGTAGTACTCAAGGCATTACCCACACGATGAGTAAATCGAACAGTCACATTTACTTATTAGGAACTGCTACTCAAAAAAATTAAAATAATTAGTTAAGCCACATGTTTTTTGGGGGGTTGACAATTAGTTTGATGCTAATGATGTATTAGACTGATTATTTTCATTTTTTATTTCAATACTTGCATTCATAAATTGTTTTAATTAATTAATGTTGGAGATTTGATCTGAAACTAATCACATTAAATGCGTATGCCATGCTTTCTCTATTGCAAACGAAAATATGGTTTACAAATTGATATTTAAAGGCTCTTTAAGTTCCCAATAGACTTACATACATACATACATAATTGGCCATTACAATCCTTCAGTCATAATTACGGCCTAGCTTCTCACACCACTCATGTTGTGTGCGTTAATTTTATACGTAAGTGGCGGAACCTACAATTTAACGTCGACTCCGAGCGACAGATTTTTTTTGAGAAACTTTTTCATGGCAATTTTCTATTACTCACAGAGTTTTTGCCAGAAATCTGCTCAGAGGAAGTCGCCAAAGAAATATTTTTTTTCACATTTCGTTTTGAGGTCTGACCTGGGGTTTGAACCTTGGCCTTACGTCTAATAAGCGAACACACTACCTACTAGACTACGGCAACTTCCCCAATAGACTTACAAATAGTTTATTAAGCAAATAATGGTTCAATAATACATTTTGTGGTGTCCTTTAAGTCTACAATAGATTTACAAAAATTTTATTATATAAATAATCATTTAAAAGTGCAATTTCAAATATTTTTAAGCCTACAATAGACTTCCAAATAGTTTAGTAAACAAATAATGGTTTACGTATACAATTTTAGATGTTTATTAAGCCTACAATTGACTTACAAAAGTCTTTGTTAAGCTGATAATGGCTTAAAAATTCTGTTTTAGACGATCTTTAAGCTTAAAATAGATTTTCAAAGGTATATATAAGCATTTTATCGTTTTTAAATACATTTTGCTTAATTAAGTTTAATAAAGCCGTTTTAATTGTTTCTGAATAGAACCTTTAAAGTGTGCATTAACGTGTTTATTAAAATATCAAGAACTTAACAAATATTTTCAAATCTTTTCGAAAGCAGGAAAGGTTTATTTCGAAAGCAGATTTAATTGACATCATTTCAAATTAATAAATACACTTTTTATATGTATAAATTAACACAAAAAGAGTACATTAAAATGAACATTTTTATTTAATTTGACTGCTACATAAATAATCATTTCATATTTCTAATTAGAACATGCAAATATACGTGTACTACACACAGTGTCTCTACTTCGCCACCACCCACTCCCCTCACATGTAAACTAATTTGCATATGAAATATTTCTTCTGTACATATGGTACATACGGGCGGTTTTTTTTGTTACTAAAAATAACTTCAAATAATGTCGAATAAGTAATTAGAGGAGTAGGAAGGGAAGGAAGAAACAATTACAAGAGAAAAGAATAGTTTGTCATTCGGAACATTGTGTTTTGTAAAGGTCGCACTCGCTCAGTATGGATCTGTCGTCATAACTGCCATAAAACTAATATTTATCGTTCCATGATAAATGAGTTTTATTTTATGCGTCGGTTTGTTTGTTTCACTATATTCAACGGAGGTTTTTTTTGTTGATACTTTAAAAACAAAATGTCATTTGCGGGCACTGATAAATGTATTTTCTGTTGTTGCTGTTATTATTGTTGTTGTTGTTAAGTTTTATTGTTTTTTCTTTACATTTTTATGTTATAATTATAACGAAAACAGTAGCAGTAGCAGCAGAGGCAGTAGCAGTAACAATAGCGAACACAGTTCAGAACTATTAAATTCCATCGTTATTGTGTGATGAATTAAATGACTCGCACATGGAAATTAACAATAAAAACAACAATAGTAATTAAAAATAAAAACATTTTTTTTACAATTTTGAGTTCGTTTTTTTCGTTTATTTTTAAACAAATGTAAGGGGGGAGGGTGGCAAAATTTTTTACCATTTGCAGTATAAATGGTGGCAATTTGTCATCACTTTAGCCAATGCTACAACCTAACACATTGTTTTTATGCAATGGAGATGGTGACCCTATCATTCTAGAACTTGGCATAGTAGGCCAATATCGGCGTTTGATTTCAATAAAATACAAACACCATTGTGAAGATGCGTTGTATTTATGCTATGGAGATGGTGACCCTATCATTCTAGAACTTGCCACAGTAGGCCAATATCGGCGTTTGCTTTCAATAAAACAAAAATATCATCTTAAAGATGTTTCAGAAAAATTTTTGTTGATATTTTATGTTAATAAAGCCGAGATATGAATCCATCACTTCCCACCAGAGACAAATAAACAGTCAAAACAGTGCACAGGACTGGAAAAATTGTGACCAGAGATGTAAATTCTATCGAAAAACAACCTATTGAAGACCCTTCAATAGAATTTTTGCTTTGATTCTTAACCATGAATAATATGTGGGTCCCTCACTTTATGTATACTTAAGACAGAATGGACTGCAACGTCCAACGTTGGCGAAGACAGTTGTATTTGTAGACAAGGCCTTAGCGTTGGTTTTCCAGAATGCGAGTAGAACAATATTTATTGTTAACTTTCAATAAAAATCAAAGTGTAGACTAACATTTCAAAAATTAAGATTCGAAACTAAATTAAGGGGATTTCCAGCTAATAATACGTCCAGACAGCTTCTTGACCCCCCAGAATGGATAACATAAACAGTGAACGATAAGGAAAGTAGAATAACTTTCTCGCCACTATACGCAACACATTCTTGCAGGGGCTTTTGTTTGTAGTTAACAAAGGATGGCAACCCTATCATCCTAGAACTTACTATGATTACGCTAGAATTCTTTAATTAAACTGAAATAAAATAAAGAAATAATAAGAAGTTGTGGAAGATGTTTTGTGATTGAACTTCTTACCGGTGTTCATGTATATATTGTATATACAGTTGACGCGCCTTGAAAAAACCTTTCTTATGACGCCCATATTGTATATGTTGTAAGGAAACAGATTCTCAAATTGACAAAACATGGAAAAATATACCCTTTTCAAAATGGTCCAGCTCACGAGTGGTCAAAGCTGGAGCCGGAAACTTTTAAATGTCATCATAAAATATACCAATGTTCATTTTGAGGGGGGTACACCTTGCACGAATTTCGCTTCCATACAACCTGAATCGCTCTAGTCTACATTCATTAAAAAAAAGGCTATTTTTTCCGCAAGACGATGCACCAATTCACTTAGCCACTATTGAGGTGGTCAAAATCAACGAATTGTAGTAGGAATTGTAGTACGAATTGATTTCTCATGTACCAGATCTAGCTGCCTCGGGTTATTTCCTATTGCCCAACATCAAAAAAATTGCTTAAGGATAAAAAATTGGGTAACAATAATGGCTAGACTAGTCAGCGAATAGCTACTACTTACTATAAAGAGTGTATTAAAGCTCTTGCATATAACTAGGAAAAGTTTATCAGGCTAATTATGAGAAATAATCAAAATTTTCCCATAATATGGCAACTTTCTTGTAGTTTCCTTGACATGTTTTCTCTATTGTAATGAAAATATTATCCAATAAATTATGAATTTTAGAAATTTAACAACAGTATCGATCAATATTCCGTGTATAAATCAAGAGTCCCTTAAGAAATACGAATTTAATAAAGAAACAAAATAAAAACAGAAGGAACAGAACTGGGTAGGGGGAAATGTAATAAAAATTAATAAAAGTAATAAAAATAATTGTGTCTTCATAAGAAAAATAATATGATGGAGGGCATATGTAATAACATACATACATACATACTCATGTAAACAGGGATATGGGTAAACAATAAAGTTACATTGTCATGTAAGAAATCGTTACTGTGCATGTACTCGTATATTAACATATGATTGTATGCATATACATATATACATACATATAATATTCATATGTATGTACAAACAGATTACTACTAACAATTGAATTCTAAGAAAATAAAGAAAAAAAAACGAAATTATTTTAAACAATCGAAAAACTACAATATTGTACAACAAAGTTTATTCTCTTAAGGCTTTTCAAAGAAATTACTCAGGGGGAAACTGAAACAGTAGAAATTAAAGTATCAATTTCAATATTTCAAAAAATATTTTATTAAGAATAATATTTGAAATTTGAAAGCACAAAATAGTAATACGGCCATATGAAATCATTACATTACTTAGTATGTACAGTCGAAGAAAAAAGTCTACATACTCCGCTGTTTTTTTTTTCTTAAATTGAATAAGGTGTTATAGCGTTGATTAAGGCAGTTACAAGAACCTTTGAAGACAAAAACGAATATAAAAATATAAAAAAAAGCACAAAAATTAGTGGGAAAAAATATACACCATTGTATGTAGACTTTTTCTGTGACTGTATATAAAGGGTGATTTTTTAGCTATTATCTTTTTGGCAACACTGGTTTAAACAGCTCACGCACGTTTCGTGTTTTGTTTCACTGTCAAACATCTTCAGTTTGGTCTATAATTTAACCATGAATCGTCTTACAAACGAACAACGCTTGCAAATCATTGAATTTTATTATCAAAATGCGTGCTCTGTTAAGGAAGTTCATCGCGCGCTTCTTCCATTTTATGGTCAGTTTAATCGACCCACTGAAACGGCTATTCGGGATACGTAAATAAGCAGAATTGTCGATTTTGGACTGAAGATCAGCCAGAAGCATTGCAAAAGCTAATAATGCATCCAGAAAAAGTCACAGTTTGGTGCGGTTTATGGGCTGGTGGCATCATTGGACCGTATTTCTTCAAAGATGCTGCGAATCGTAACGTAACTGTGAATGGTGAGCGCTACCGTGAGATGATATCCAACTTTTTTTGCCCAAAATGCAAGAGCTTGACTTGCATGACATGTGGTTTCAACAAGACGGTGCCACATGCCACACAGCACACGTAACAATCGACTTATTGAGAGGCGAGTTCGGTGAACATTTTATTTCGCATTCGGGACCGGTCAATTGGCCTCCTAGATCGTGCAATTTAACGCCTTTAGACTATTTTTTGTGGAGCTATGTTAAAGCTCATGTCTATACAGACAAGCCCACTTCAATTGACGCATAGGAAGACAACATTGAAGCATTTATTCGTGAGATACCGGCCGAAATGTTGGAAAGAGTACGCCAAAATTGGACTAAGCGGATGGACCATTTGAGGCGCAGTCGCGGTCAACATTTGCATGAAGTAATCTTCAAACATTAAATTATATGGACCGTACTATCGATTCAAATAAAGATTTCATGAATTTTTCTGAATTATATGTTTTTTTTTTTTAAATTTTCCTATGGCTCTTAAAAAATCATCCCTTACTATGAGCCTTAAAACTGAGTTAACACCAGTAAGGTGTTTTATTTGAATATGAATATTAATTTACTTGGCATCAAACAAAATTATTTATTTATTATTTATAACATAAAAACATAAATAATTGTTTTGTGTGTACAAAAAGCAAAAAAACAATTATTTTTCTCTTCTTTATAGTATCAGAGGCAATGAGTTAGCCAAACCCTACTGAATAGTAATGTTAACAAAGCCGCCAAGCTGTTATGCTTAGCTGCCAAAACAGAGTTATCAGACATCCAAAATATATAATTGTTACAGATGTTAGCTGACTTTTGACTCATGGTACATAAAATATTGACCAAAAAAGAAAAAAAAGCCATTCAAGTTTATATGGCCATAATATCATAAAGTTTTTCTGTTAATTTCCAGAATGATTACATACATACATATGTAAGTCCTTACACATACATATAACGAATAACCTTTTTAGGAATTTTTCCATATTTCACTTTGTATATGTAAAGGGTGTTTTTTAAAGAGGTATAGAACTTTAAGTTACTTTTCAAGATGGCGACCGATTTAACAGCTGTCAAGTGATTTATTCTCAGTTTGGTTTGGCAATTCATCATGAATAGACTCACGCCTGAACAACACTTGCAAATAGTGCAATTTTATTTCGACTTATTGAAAGGCACGTTTGGTGACCGCCTAATTTCACGTTTTGGACCTGTGAATTGGCCTCCAAGATCTTGTGATTTAACACGCTAGACTAAAGTCATTGGTCTATGCGGTAAAGTCACAAACACTTGACCATTTGGAAGACAACATTCTCCGTGTTATTGCCGATATACGGCTACAAATGTTGGAAAAGGTCATCGAAAATTGGACGTCCAGATTGGACTACATCCGCGCCAGCCGTGGCGGCCATATGCCAGAAATTATATTTGAAATGTAATGCCACAAGATTATCTTTCGGATAAATAAAATTCATGTCAATCGAATAATCCATCGTTATTTTATTGCAAATTAAAGTTCTATACCTCTATAAAAAACACCCTATATGTATGTCTGATATAAAATGCCAAAAAATACAGAAAAAAATGGAAATACGACTCTAATTTTTGTCATATTTTGACATTAATTTGTGTATGTGTGTGTTTTTTTTGTACCTACGGTATCTAATCGCTGTAGTATTTTATTACAAACATATTTTATGAATATGTGTACATATATATTTACCATACATATTTACATACATAAATATATACACATACAAATGTATGGATGTAGAGGTGTATACAATTTTGTATTTACACTCAAGCTTGTAATCATATATTTTTTTCTCATGTATTACACATGTACATACATACATATGTACATATGTATTTAGTATTTTTTCCCCATTTTCTTTTTTAAGCATATTCTCCTGTGTTCATAAATTCATACATTCATGAACATACTTATTGTATGAATATAATCGTATGTATTTGTCGAATAACAATTATGTATGCCCGTGTTTTCTTTCTTTATTCGATTAAAAAGAAGAATAGAAAAATGAACAAAGTGTTCAACCTGAAGTGTTTTTATTTTCAACATCAAAAATACTTACGTTTTAGGGTTTCCTTCCCTATAATTTAATGGATCTTAACTTAAAAAAATGCAAATGCATGGTTTTCTCTCGCGGTGGTGTGATTTCGCCCACTTATGTGATAAATTCTTGCCCTTTGGAGACTGTGGCTACATTTCTTGATTTGGGAGTATTATTGGATATGAAACTCTCTTTTGTTGATCATATTAGTATGATGATTGGCAAGGCTCGGGCTGTTCTTGGTTTTGTGAAAAGATGGGCTAGGGAATTCATTGATCCTCATATAACTAGACTGCTATACGTTTCACTTGTTAGACCTATTTTGGAGTATGCGTCTATTGTTTGGAATCCATACTATCGTTGTCATAGTGATTCAATAGAGTCTGTGCAGAGGCAGTTTTTATTATTCTGTTTACGTGGCTTAGGATGGGATTATGCCAATGGATTTCCGCCATATGAGGCTAGATTAGGTTTGATAAAACTTCCAACTTTGGAACATAGAAGGTCTGTTTTAGGTGTTTGTTTTGTTTTTAATCTGGTTAGAGGTGATATCGATTCTGAGTTTTTGCTTCGTAACCTGAATTTCAGTATTCCTGCAAGATTTTCACGGCACTATCGTCCACTTTCCTTAGATTTCTATAGAACTAACTACGGATGTAATTTTCTTTTTCGTAGATTATGTAATGATTTTAATGTATATTACGATTTGATTGATTTTAATTGTAGTGTTTGTAATTTAAAACGTAGTTTATATGCTAGCTTTAATTTGTAAATTATTATATAAAAATGTATTTTCATTCTAGTTATATTATTTTATTAATAGTTTATTCAGCTTGTGATTAAGTTCTGTAGCTGATTTATGTTCTTGTTGCCATTACTTTTCCCATACCCGCTACAGTCCGGACTGTAGTGTGTACGTGTCCCTACGTAATGGGGACGAGCCCTCCGCGGTCGGGTGAGGGTGGGTTAGTGTGTGGCCGGGGACGTTCGATACGAGTACAGTGTAAGAAAAAATTGTTTTAAAATTTTCTAAAGATTTTCGAATTGAATTTGAAAATGTTTTTCGTTAACTTATGCAATTTTACTGAACATAAAAGGAACGCTGTAGCCTAGTAGGTAGTGTATTGGCTTATTAGACGTGAGGCCAGAGGTCAAACCCGAGGTTAGACATCTCCAATAAAACGAAATCTGAAAAATATTTCTTCGGCCACTTCCTTTCAGCAGATTTCTGGCCAAAAACTCTGAGATTAAAAAAAAATTTCCATGAAAAGTTTCCCGAAAATATGTCGTTCGGAGTCGACTTTAAACTGTAGGTCCAGCCACTCATGTATAAAATTAACCAACACTGTATACGTGGTATGAGAATATAGGTCGTAATCCTGACTGAAGTGTTGTAATGACCAATTATGTGTATGTATGTAAAAGGAATGTTTGAACGTCCACTTCTTGGAAGAGAATGGGATCGAACAGCTACAATATTTATGGCTATGGCCAAAAAACAGCAATCTATTACATTTTCAAGAAACAAAGGTAGGTACCCTATCATTCTAGAACTTGTTACAGAAGACCAATCAGATAATCAGTCGAGTTAGCACCATCAGTTGCAGTATGTTCAGAATCTTCTGATCTTTTCTGTCAATGGAAAGTACAAGAGCTCTATTGTCCGTGGATACAAAGAGATAGAGAGAGAGAGGGAGTCAATAATGCTACTAACAAGCAAAATTGTTGGGCATTGTATGATTAAACGTCATATGTCGGAACGTTTAGATTGCCTGTGTGATAGTAATTGTAGGAATTGTGAGAATGAGGAAGAGAATAAATCGGTATTCCAACTCAATTATGATTATACAGCTATTGTAGTCTGATGAAGAAGTTCTTGCATAGGATAGGATTTGTCATGAGTAAGTGGTTTGTTTACACTTGAAATGTCTCCCTTAAAATATACTGATATTGAGACAGCAATCTCTTGTTTTACATCAAGATTTTATTTGGGAAACTTCGTTCAAAATAGATTAACATGGGCACACGTCCTTATAAAATAAGAAAAATAAATCCTGAAACTAGCACAGGTAAAGCTGCATATTTTGTCCTTTATGAGATACTCTATATATGTATGTATATATGTAAGTACGTAGATGTATATACATAAATACCACGGTGTATATATCGACGCCTCCATTCTATAACGTTCTAACTGTACTTAGAACGTTTTCAATGTTCTTGCATTTTTAAATTCTACGTTCTCTAACTTAAATACTGTCAAAATTTGGTTAAAATGCGCCGATCCGTTCCGAAGTTATAGGGAAAAATCTACTTAGAATACACATATAGTCGTATGTCACGTGAAAACTTTGAGAGCTCATAACTCAAAATACACTTTTTCGACTTAGAATGTTATAGAACGGAGGCGTCGATATGTACATACGATTAAATACTTACATGAGTACTCATTTAAAATAAGAACAACAACTTGACTTGATTTGTCACATAAACACAGACTTTCGTAAACATTTATTCCTGTCACTTGTGAGAGTAATAAACCCAACAAACCATTCTACTCTAATTAAAATAAGAACTACTCAGCACTTGATAAATCTGTTGAAATAATAAAGAATTGTTTACGTTGTTGTTTCTTTTAAGAACACCTCATGTCAATATTATATCAAAAGACGTAAAAGGATTTGTGAGTAAATTATGTGTTTTTCCACTAAAGCAGTAAATCCCTAATTTCATTAAATTTGCTACGGCTGCAAATACAAGTGCAATAAAGAAGGATTAAATGCTTAGTAAAACGTAGAAATTATTTTTGTAGTTTCATTTTAAAGTCATTAACTCTTCTGTATATTTATGTAACACTTAAGGATGATATTCTATGGCTTATGGTTTCAAAACTGCTTTAATTTGAAAGACTTTAATTATCACAATGAAATTTTAATTTAAATGAATATAAAATTTTATACACTTCATTGTTTAGGCTTCTTAAATCCCAATAATCTTAAGCTTGTTTTCTTTTTTTTCCTCCCTTTTTTTTATACGTTTTCAATAAACAAGTAGAAGTGGAAGTGGATGTGGAACTGTGTCAGTAACCATCGTAAATGTCTTTATAAAATACATTCTGATATGTACACAAAAGCCATAAACCGATTGTATATCTTCGTTCATGTCTTAATACAACAACAGCAGGAAAATATTTTACAAAATCAATGTCAACAACAACAACAGCAAAACAAATTTTTTCAATACAAAATTCCTGAAATAGTTTACTGTCTACAAGGATTTTGTACAGGAAAACTTTTTTTTTTGCTTTCCTTAACCACTTTTTCAATTTTCCAATAACTGTAGTAAATTGATATCTTTTTTGTTGTTGTTGTTATGCACAGTTGGCTATTTAACGGAATTTTTATGAAAAAAAATACTATCAAAAGGCATTTTCGTTTCATAAACAAAGCAAAACATCTGGCTGTGGCACAAGACAGGGATACTGTCATGAAATTAATACATTGGGGACACATTTTTTGACAGGCCATCGATAGGGCCAGTTTTGACAGGGATCATCAAGAGACCATCTCTAGAGATAGCCTTTATTAACCTTCTCATGATATTAGTTGCTGAGAATTTAATGCATGATTTATTTGATAGGGTAACTGAAGTCTCTTTATTTTTAAAATACAAAAATTTTGAACGTCTTCTTTCGCTCAAAGTTATTTGACAAAGGTTAAGAAGCTTAGAAGGGTTGCGAAATCGATTTATAGCTTTAAATAAATTCTTAAGCCCGATTTAAATTTATTAAGATGTAATGTTTCCACGAACAAGAGAGTTGTAGTACTTTCCATTGAAAGAAAAGATCATAAGATTCTGAACGTATTCTCTTCTTCATTCTCACAATTCCTGCAATTACTATGACTTAGGAAATCCATACGTTCCGACATACCACATTTAACCGTACAATGCCCCACACTTTTGCCCACTCTCTCTCTTTCTCTCTGTCTCTACAAACAAGAGAGTTGTTGTACTTTTCATTGACAGAAAAGATCAGAAGATTCTGAACGTACAGCAGGTAGTAATGCTAACTCGTCTGATTGTTTGATTGGTCTATAACAACAAATTCTAGAATGATAGGCTAGCCATCTATCTTTGCTGTAATGGATTGCTGTTTTGACTGTAGTGCCGTAAAATTTAGCTCTTCAGTCTATTCTTTTCCAAGAGCTGGATGTTCAGACATTCCTTTTACATACATACACATAATTGGTCATTTCAACACTTCAGTCAGGATTACGACCTAGCTTCTCACACCACTCGTTGTGTGTGTTAATTTTTATACATGAGTGGCGGGACCTTCAGTTTAAAGTCGACTTCAAATGACATATTTTTGAGAAGCTTTTCAAGGCAATTTTTTTTACTCACCGAGTTTTTGACCAGAAATCTGCTGAGAGAAGGTCGCCGAAAAAATATTTCTTCAGATTTCGTTTTGTTGGAGATGTATGACCTGAGGTTTGAACCCTGGCCCCACGTCTAATAAGCCAATACACTGCCTACATGAGTGGCGTGACCTTCAGTTTAAAGTCGACTCCAAATGACATATTTTTAAGATACGTTTCGTGGCAATTTTTATTTATTCTCTCAGAGTTTTTGCCAGAAATCTGCTGAGAGGAAGTCAGCGAAGAAATATTTTTTCATATTTCGAAGATATACGCCATGGGATTTGAACCATGGCCTCACGTCTAATAATCTAACACACTATCTACTAGACAACGGCGACTACGTCAAGGGCAAATGAGCCTAATTTATAATTTTTTTTTTTTAAATTTTTACAGGAAGTTTAGTATTTCAATTGACTTCTGAAATTACAGGGTAGTCTGCTATCAATATTGGACAAGCACAAAGCAAATGCCATAACTTGTACAAATTTTGGTTGGTCTCAATTGAAGTTCAAAAGATCACGGACTTGACGTCGTATGAGCTGTTTAATAGTTAGTTGTTATACTCTTTCTTGCCTAATTGTTCTAGTATGGTTTCGGAGTTCCAAATTTTACACAACAGATGATGGAAATCATTGGTAAAACTCGTGCCTGTTGCCAGTACTCCTATTCATTCCCTTTATTGTTTTTCATTACCTTGATTGCCGTTTAAACTTGGTGTAGGGATAGCATGTGTTGTTCTCGGTGATATAATAGCTACACGTGTATATACTTACATATCTATATATACATATATATACATATTTATTCTTATATAAAAATAAATACATTTCATATTGAAAATTGTATTCAACAATCCCTCATTCTCGTCTCTTGTGTTAATCCTTAACGAAACAAAGGGTTTAAATAACAGCAGCCAAAGCAGCTTTATTTTTTAGAAAGAGTAGGCGAGCCTGCATAAGATGAAATAGAATTTAATGTTATTAATACAACATGATTCCTTTCTTTTTATGTTTGTGTGTTTGTATATTTATGTGTATGATTAGGATAAATCTTTTGTATATAAAATGTATGTATATCCATTCAATAGAATACATACATAGAATGCAGTGCGTATGGTTAATATGGGGTATATGTATCGATCGTAAAAACAAACAACAAAACTCAACTGAATCAAAATTTTATGACTTGTCGTTATCAATTTATTGTTATTTTCTTGGTTTACCAATAATTTCAGCGTAAATCAAAATTGTTATAAACTTTATGACATGAAAATATGATCTTAAAAACATAAAACATTTATTATTTAATTTAAAATTTTATTAATGTCAGGGCTCTTACATTTACATTCATGGAAAATAAAATTCCAATTTACAATTAAACTTGTTTGGCAATAAGGTTCAGGTTACCAGAAAGTGATAAAAGAAGAGTACGAAGGAACATATCTTTTATTGTGATTGAAAACAATAATTACCGTTACTTTGCTTTTGTACAGCTATAGTTCTTGGCTAGCATTTCTCAGTCATTCCGATAGTTTACTGAGAGCATACGAATCACTTTTGTCTAGACATGTTTTATTAATAATTTCTGGGTTTCTTAGAATCCTGCGTCTTAGAGAAAATGTTTTGTAGCCTCATCTTCTTTGTCGTCATTACAGCTTCTGAAGAAGTCGTGTTCGATTATTACTGCTATGACTTATCTAAGATAGACTTTGACTAAGTTTACGCAAAATTTTGTTCTGCATATCCATAAGGTGTAAGATAGGTCTGCTCTTTTTACAAGTGGCTTCATTATCTGGCCTTAGTTTTTTTGGCAAATGATTGCAGTCATCAAAAAGTAAGAGCGAGAATCTACAAAATGATTAAAAATGAGATGAGACTGGCATGCATACTGTTTGCAGAAAAATTCTACTCGAGTTCTAAACATTTTGGGCAGATGTTACTCCCTAGTCATGCAGGACATTGAGTTGGAACTTGAATAGAAGGAAACTAGTCTTTGTGTACGTTCGATTTTTAATCTATTTATGCAGCTGAAGAATGTATTCTTCATTGTAATATGAACTAAATTTTCCAGTTCCAGTTCCACGAACGAATGTGGTTTAAAAAATATAAAATTTTCGAGAACACAATTCTTTATTTTCATCGAGTAGAACCCGTCACAATACAATGGTGTTATAATGAACCTATGGGTTGGATATCTTACCGTTATTAATGAACACCATCGCTTACTTCCTATAGCGGTCGAGTTGTCTCAAAATTCGCTTGAGGCATCGTCTTATATATGAAAATTGTATTGAATTTTCGTTCAAATATACAATCTTGTAGTCGCCGTGGTCTAGTAGGTAGTGTGTTGACTTATTAGACGAAAGGCCCGAGTTCAAATCCCAGGTCAGACATCAAAACGAAAATATTTCTTCGGCGACTTCCTCTCAGCAGATTTCTGGCAAAAACTCTGAGAGTAAAAATTGCCATGAAAAGCTTCTCGGAGTCGACTTTAAACTGTAGGTCCCCGCCACTCATGTATAAAGTTAACGCACACAACATGAGTGGTGTTGAGAAGCTAGGCCGTAATCCTGACTGAAGGGTTGTAATGGCCAATTATGTATGTATGTATGGGTTGGATATCTTACCGTTATTAATGAACACCATCGCTTACTCCCTCTAGCGGTAGGGATGTCTCAAAATACACTTGGGGCATCGCTCCATACATGAAAATTATATTGAATTTCCGTTCATATATACGTTGTATAAATATTAAGAGGACAGATGATGATAAACTCTCTTTTGTATCGTGTTAAGAAACCAAGGCACTTGAACGATTCTAACAACACTTAAACAATGTCTAGTTCCAGTGGACATAGCATTAAATTTTCATGTTCAGAATATCATGAAATCAAATTGTCCTTAGCGTACAAAACTCAAACCTAGTCGCACGTGAAGTCGCTATAGTCTAATGGGTAGTGTATTGACTTATAAGACATGGGGCTGCGGTTCAAACCCCATATCAGGCATCTCCAGCAAAATGAAATATGAATAAAATTTTCTTCGGCGACTTTCTCTCAGCAGATTTCTGGCAAAAACTCTGACAGTAAATAAAAAAATTGCCACGAAAAGTTTCTCAAAAATATGTCTTTCGGAGTCGATTTTAAACTTTAAGTCCCGTTCATCGTGTATAAAATTTACTCATATAACATGAGTGGTGTGAGAATCTACATCGTAATGTTCGCCGAAGGGTTGTAAACCCTACTTTCTTAAGTTTAAATTTTAAATTAAGGTTTTACAAAGAAAATAAAAATAACCAAATTTTTTCGTGCACACTCCTTGCATGTTTTTTTTTTTTTTTTTTTTTTTTTGACTAAAGAGTCAAAGTCAAACTTTTTCATTTTATACTTTTAATTACAATACTTTTTAAGGTTTAACCAAACAAGGTTAACATTTTTATGAAGCAATTAAATTATACTTTTATGTGAGTTTATCTTTTTTTTTCATTTGTTTGGCTTTTTCTTTGTTTGTGCTATTTTTATGTCATTATATTAAAAGTTTTGATGACATTTTAATAAGAATCAATTTGGTAAAAGGTCGAAAACGAAGTAAAAAGTACCATGACAGGGTTATATGTACTATATTATCAATGCCCAGTAAAAATGTAAATGGTTATTGAAATATTAAAACCTTTAAATTCAATAAAAATGTAATTAAAAATTATTAACAAATATTCTTATAAAAGCAATTTTCTGTGATTCAGATGAAAAATATACATTTGCATTGTAAAGTCCTGTGGGATTTATTTCTTAAATATGCCACCACGATATAAATTATAAACCGAAATTTACAAATCTATTCATACTTCATAGTATATCTGTATGTATATGGCTGCAGGCAAACTTCTCAACATTGTATGTACGAGTATGTGAAAGACAACAAATGTTCTTCACTTTTATTTCACACGAATTGCATTAATTAAATTAGTTTACACCACATGTATAATAAAATAAAAGTGTATTGATTGGTAAATTATATAAATTAAATGGTTTGAAAATTACTTTTATTTGCATTGTAATTATTATTATTTGTTTATTATACGGAGCAAAGAAATAACGAGAATTTAAAACCCCATAAATAATATGAGCAAATAAAAGACAAAGAAAAAGAAATTGAGTTGCAGACGAACAGTAAACAGTACAATTTCAGACACGAGTAATTGAAAAATACATATACAATGGTGTTCGATAAAATAGAGCCACCCTAAATCGAACTATTCAAATCGAAAACTTTATTAAAATATTTTATTCTTCGATTGTATTTGATCATAAAAACAATTATTAGAATTTAAAATGATAAATAATTTTATAAAGTTTAGGTTCTAGATTGATAGGGTTGCCATTTGGCATTGCCTAGAAACAACATTTGCTAAGAAATTTTCTTAGTATGTTGTATATAACGTAATAGTGAGAAACCTTACTCAATTTGAATGCTACTCTTTTCACAAATGATAGCATGCAGTATTGTTTATAAAGCTTGACTAAAAAACCAAATATCACAGCTTCATGTACAACAGAAGTCAAATGAATATCACTATGGCTCTTCAGATTTTTTTTTTTTTTAAATTTTAAAAATCAAGAAACTTTATCTCCCTTCAAATAACATCCTTTCAGAGAGGATAACATTGGCAAAAATCCTAGTGGTAAGTTAGAATAGAAAATATACTTCTTCTAACAGGTTTTCGTTCCTTTTAAGGACTCAAGGTTGTTACCAAGCTTCTCCACTAATCTTACTTTGCTTTGTGTCGGGTTCGTTAATCAAGTTTATTTCAAACTGATTATTGGTTTATTTTAAAAAGCAAAAAGGGTTGCCAACTGTTGAATATATCACTTAGTAGGCTCATAAATATTGTTACAATATTGAATAGGAATATTGAACGTAGTATGGCATTAACACGTACATAGTACATGTATAATTGGCCATTACAAACCTTCAGTCACAATTACGGCCTAGCTTCTCACACCACTCAGATTGTGTGCCTTCATTATATACGTGAGTAATTACTCACTTATACTTAATTTTATACTTGGGGCCTACAGTTTAACGTCGACTCCGAACCATAGATTTTGAAAAACTTTTTCATGGCATGTTTATTTACTGTCAGAGTTTTTGCCAGAAATCTGCTGAGAGGAAGTCGCCGAAGAAATAATTTTTTTTCATATTTCGTTTTGATGTCTGGCCTGGGACTCGAATCCGGCCTTTACGTCTAATAAGCGAACACACTACCTACTAGACTAGTTCATTCTAAATAGATGATTGAATGGTTTACTCTAAAAAGTACTAGGATAACAGGGTTGCCAACTGTTGAATATATCACTTAGTATGCTCATAAATATTGTTACAATATTGAACACACTAATAGAAGAATTGAACATAGCACGTAATTACCATATGGTTTATGAAATACGACCAGTAAAGCATCACTCTGTACTGGGAATTCTAAATTATTTGAGCTTTTACTAGAGGAAGTGGTAAGATAAGCGCTATTAAAGTGTGATATGAGAAAAAGTGATATTTTCCAAACGGTCCGCCTGCTCATAATTCGTGGCAAGTAAGTTTACCGGTACATACAACTTTTTAGCGAGACTGGGGCCATTCGGTCTGGCTGTACGTGCACAGCTCAACCTTGAGGAATAAAGAATCCACTGCGGAATCAAAAAATTATGGATTGGGAGATGAATGTCTCTTTAAAGACCATGAATTATTAAAAAAGGCTTGGGACGTGATGCATTTAAAAGCCTGGAGCCATCTGGTCAGGCTGTCCATGCACAGTTCGATAGTATGGAGTTAGGAATTCACTGCGGAAACAAAAAATTATGGCCTGGGAGATGAATGTCTCTTTAAAGACCATGAATTATTAAAAAAGGCTTGGGACGTGATGCATTTAAAAGCCTGGAGCCATCTGGTCAGGCTGTCCATGCAAAGTTCGATAGTATGGAGTTAGGAATTCACTGCGGAATCAAAAAATTATGGATTGGGAGATGAATGTCTCTTTAAAGACCATGAATTATTAAAAAAGCTTTGGGACGTGGTGCATTCAAGAGCCTGGAGCCTTCTGGTCGAGCTGAACGTGCACAATAATAGAATCCAAATATAGAATCCACGGTGGAAACAAAAAATTATGGATTGGGAGATGAATGTCTCTTTAAAGACCATCAATTATTAAAAAAAAAGCCTTGGGACGTGGTGATTTCAAAAGCCTTACAGAAGAATTTTTGAAAGTAAACATGTTTTGGTTAAGTACGCTTAACAGAAAAACGTGTTTATCAAAGAAAATATGTTTACGGTGTTGAAAACATATCAATTTTCCTTCTAGACTAACTGAACGTTTCTTATACTATATTCAGAGGAACAAACGTCCCATGAGCAAAGTCTACAACGCATCACCTCAATCAATACTTATGAACGAATAGTTAAAGAACTCACTTTATACTTTTCGTCTTCAAAAACCAAACTTTTCTACTATTTAAGTTTGGTTTTTAACTTTAAACTTTTTTCTTATTTAAGTTTGGTTTTTCTATGCTGCTTAAAAATACTACATTGTAATCCCGTATTCAACTTTTTATAACATTTTCTCACAAATAGTAAATGAAAGAATAAATAGCAGTTCTACAAACAACATTCATTCAATTTATAATGCTTTCCCAGTTTATAATTTAAATCTTGTTTTTTTAATATTTTTTGTTGTCTTTTTATTAAATGCCAAATTAAATTAAAAAAAAAAAGGAAAATATTTCATATGCAGTCGAATGTAGATATTTCACAGGTAGATATTCCCCTTTATAGACACTTTACGTAAACAAAAATTAAATACTATACCCTTAAGTAAACATGTATGTAAATATGTATGTACACATGTATACAATATTTATCGTACATGTCTGAACAGTTACATATTATAATGAATGACCAACAGTTTTCCAGTTTTTCTTTAACATTTTCAACGTTTGTTGGCATATGTGTCAATAAATATTTTATTGACATCACTGACAGATGTCGTTTAACTCATTAAATTGAGTTTCTTTAGAAATGTTTATCTAAACACACACACACACATACATACATTCACAACTACCTTCCTTTCTGGCACTCGCTCTCTCTCTAGCTGACACTTGGAAACCTTCTCAATTTTAATTCATTCAAATCCATACCAAACGAGATTACAAAAACAAATTGAGGAGAAAGCCAAACAACCTTCTCCCATTTACAATTAAAGCCATCGACAAATCCAATCTATCTTCTACAGTTGCCTCCTCTAAATGAAATGAGATTGTGTGTGTGTGTGTAAATGTAAGGAATTTCATTTCACAGGTGCTTAAACAATACAAACATACATATACACATGCACATACATTTATTTATTTGATCATTCAAGTGTATTCCATTTTTCGAATTGATTTTCTGTTTTCTTTGTTTGTTTTTTGTTCGATTTTTTCGGTGTGTTTTTTTTTTTTGGTGAACACAGAAATAATCCTTAATACTGCACCAGACACGTAATTATGGCTACAAACTGCTTTTATTTATCGAACAACACGCTTATTTATATCATTTTTAATATTTAACGTCACATTTCACAGCCAATAAAAAATAATTTGAAAATCTGTTTACGTTTTTAAAAAATGTATTTACGGAGGGGATTTCTCTTTTTTTTTTGTAAAAGATTTTTCCAACAGCAATTTGAAAAAAGAATAGAACAGCAAGAACAATAAAATAAAACTGAAACAGAATTAAAGTGGATTTAATGAATCGATAAGTATTGTTGTATTGGCTTTGATTTATTAAATGCATGCATACATACTTACATGTTAATGCATACATACATACATACATAGTATGTACAAAGTGTAAAATATTAAAATATTTAAAACATGTCGTCATAGTGTTGGTAGAAATAATACATACAGTTTGTTTTTTCTTACTCAATAACGAAGCATAAAATTTTGTGAGCTGAACTTTTATTGATGGCAGCCACTGTAAAATGATTTCAAAAGTGAAGGAATTTCAACTTCTGTGTTAAAATTTTTATAAATTAAAATTCCTTTGCTAAGAAGTAAACTAACAAGCAATTTCGCATAGAAGATATATTCGCCGTAGTCTAGTACGTAGCGTGCGGGCTTATTAGCCGTGAGGCCACTGTTTAAACCCCAGGTCAGGCATCTTGAACAAAATGAAATGCGAATAAATATTTCTTAGCCGACTTCCCCCCAGCAGAACTCTGGCAAAAACTCTGAGCACAAATGAAAATTGCCATTAAAAGTTGCTCAAAAGTCTGTCGTTCAAAATCGACTTGAAACTGTTAGTTGCATCACTCATGTATAAAATTAAATTAATACACATAGCATTACTGATGTGAGAAAATAGGTTGTAATCGTGGCTGAAGGGTTGTAATTATGTATGTACAGTATCGGACGAAACATTTGCATTTGATGTATGTACGTGATATAATGGAGCCACTTTATAAATTGTAACCAAATTTGAAAGAAAATACTTGGAATGTAATTTAAATGACAATTTCTGGATTGGTTGCAGCAGTCAACCCTTTTGAGGTAGTTTTACAGCAATTTTTCGCATATCTTCACTGATATCTGTTTAATAACTGGAAGGTAGGGTACTGTCTGCGTAGATATGACTGCACAAAACAAAGACTAACAGCTGATCAGAACAACTTTCTCTTTTCTTGCCCTGCAATAAAGCCAAAATTAGTCGTATTTTTGGCTCGTAGCACCGTGGAGTTGCAAGCTCTTGTCGTCTAGTCCACATTCTTAAATTTTAGGCCCAAAAATATGATTATCATACAGACACAACACTTTGAATTTCGGGTACTAGATCCGAACTAAACCTTCAGACCATAATGCTCTCCAAACAGTTGCTGTTTTTTTGAATGCAATGACATTGCCACAATCACTTCCGACCTTAGATACGATCTTTTTTGTTGTTGTTGTAAATACAAAGTGAGAAATGAACATTCATCGCTGAAAAAAATTTTTATTGGAAAAATCATCATTGAAAGTCAGTTGCTTTTGCATCCAATTAGCATATCGAGGGTTTTATAAAGTCAGCTTTAGTTCTTGCGCGAGTTATACTTTAATACGGGTGCAGTTGTAAATCCTAATGCCAAATACGCCATAATGAGCCGTAAGATTGGCCAATTGAGCGGAACATCGGGTTATTTGTCTGCCTGGCCACATCTGTAATCAATTTCTTCTTCTGTTTCAAATTTCTTTATGATCTCAATGGGTAACATAATGGGTCATATGGCCACCGAGTCAAAAATCTGGTTATCGACCTGTCTGACCATTTCTGCATTAAATTTCCTTATAATCTTCTCATTGTGCAATCACACACGAGGCTATTTTTTAAGCCGCGCAATTTTTGTTCTTTCAGTCACACACGAGACTATTTCATCTGGCATCTGATTTACTCAACGCACAGCGAAAGACTTAATATGCTCTATATAAAAAATTTTTCTGAACCTGCTGTTTTATAAATGTATGTGTATTAGTTTTGTGTTGTTTATGTATTGGTTTGTGCGGGGTAGAAGCTGGTTGAAAAACTATGCTAGCAAAAAACCACTCTCCTCACCTCTCTTGCCTACAAGCTGCCATTTTGTGCCAGCATAATTGTTCTCGTGTGTAATTACCCAATGGGTAGCATAATAAGATGTATGGCTCTTGAGATAACTTGCCTGTGAATGGCAAGCTACCCGTTAACCTAACCTAATCTTATGAATTCTTTTGTCGATTATGATGACAATAATTAGCCCGTCATACTCGAAAAGTGGCCACTTTTGTAATCAGTTTAGATGTTATATTTTATTTTTCCTCGGTTATTAAAGGATTCATATTCGTACCATATATTGACGCCTCCGTTCTGTAACATTCTAAGTCGAAAAAGTGTGTTTTGAGTTATGAGCTCTTAAAGTTTTCATGCGCCATACGATTATATGTGTATTCTAAGTAGATTTTTCCCTAGAACTTCGGAACGGATTGGCACATCTTAACCAAATTTTGACAGTATTTAAATTAGAGAACGTAGAATTTAAAAATGCAAGAACATTGAAAACGTTCTAAGTACAGTTAGAACGTTATAGAATGGAGGCGTCGATATGAATACACAAATAAATGATAGAGGAGATGATATGGGATAAGCAGACAGTCTTGCCAAAACAGCGGTTTACAAACCGCTAAGTGTGTAAGAACTTCTCTTTCATACAATTTGATGTTAATTTCAAAATGAAACCACATTAAATAAAATTTTTTATTTAATTTTGAGAAATGAATTTTGAAATGAGAATCCTTTTTTTGTTCCATTTGAACACTTTTATGATTTAATTAACTTTGTTTTATAAACTGACATACAATTTAAGTTGTATTAAAAAAAAGGCTTTTAATAAACTTTTAATAAAACAAAAAACAAAAAAACAAAATAAAGAAAAGAAACGAAATAAATTCATTTGCCTCTGAGCAAAATTTTCCCACAAAACAGTCATTAACAGAAATTAAACTTTTCATTTCAAACGTAAATTCTATAGAAAACAAAGGGATTTTTCCAGCCACCCAAAATGTATAGAATGAGTATTAAGACAAAAACGAAAAATATGACAATAAACATTAAGAAAAAATGGAAGGAAAAGGAAAAGGAAAGAAAATTATAACATGATTAATTCAATACAATTAAATAAATAAAATGGGGTCTTTAAAAGAATTATTATTTTACCTTCAGTTCATTTAGTTTGTGTGTTTCTTACACCTGTTTTTGCAATGTAATCTGCCTTAGTTAAGGAGTCGACTTACGTACATATACACTGAGGTGCTAAATTGTAACACGATTTAATAAGTTCTCCTTCAACGCCCTGTGAACTTAGTGTGGCTCTTATATGATACTAGCTGTACCCTGCGCGCTTTGCTGCACTACAAACTAAAATAAATTTGAAGGAAAGACATTAGACAAATATCCAATTAAGTTTGAATCATTTTATTGATTTTGTTTCCCGTTGTCCAGATGATTCAGACGAACGGGCCTGAGTAGTACGCATTCGATCAAGTGATTCATTGTTCAAGTGATTCATGCGAACAGATCTGTGCGGCATGTACTCGAAGATTTTTCAGTCTCAATGCTGATTCTGAGACTAGTAATGCTCTTTTCTTTTCTTTTCAACACAGGATCAAATACAGTTTACGATTTAATTAATTCGAAGAATTTTCAGTGGCGCCACCTGTCGGAAATTGGTTATACCAACTTAGAAACCTTCGTCGGCTCATGCGCAACAACTTTGCTAAAGATTAAATGCATAGTTTACGATTCCATAAAGTACATTCATTTTTATATATATAGATAATTTAAACTTGAAAAAAAAAATAAATAAAACAAAAGTCTACGAATTTAATTTTGGTTATATTTTTTCTTATTTGGTGAATTTTTTCACAAATGTTGGTTACAAAATTTTTTTCTTTCCCTTCTATCTTTCCCCCCGCGTCGTTCTTTACACTTTATTTTCTTTGGTTTTATACATCAGGAATCATAGATAGCATACTTGTAGGGGTAACTACTATGCGTATGAGTAATATATTTCAAATGCAATTAAATATTAAGTATGTAGTATGTAGTATACATGGGCATGGCCCCTCGCTCATTTGGAATATCAACATAAAAAGTAGCCTATAACTCCTTCCAGACATACAGGAAGATACTGTGAAAATTTCAAGAAAATCGGTTCAGCCGTTTAGTCGTCTATAAACTTCAAACATACAAACATACAATCAAACACACATTCATTTTTATATATAAGATTATAGGCACTTAAGTACACACAAGTTTGTTGAGATGTTCTTGGTCGTGCTGGTTTCGTTTTTCCTTTTGGTTTGTAAACAAGTTTATATGGCCTTTGCTAAGTGTTCGCATTTCTTCTTTCATTAATCAAACTTTCAAAACAAAACGTAGGAGCTTGCTGTATTGTAGCAAATACTACTCCAATAGGATTGCCATTTGTCTTTGTTAAAAAGCAAAGTCTTTTAAGAAAATCTATCAAGTTGTTTATAGGTCACTGGCAAGGGTTTGGGTTTGCTTATTGAACCCTATTGTTGCCCAATTAAGTGGCTTCTGAATGCCTTATTTGAATGTGAAATAAATTAAGTGCTTTTGTCTGTGAACTGTATTTGACCTTGAGATACTTTGAACACGATTTTCCTTTTTAATTATTTTATGGAATTTAGGCGAATAAATAATTGAATAAACAAATGAAGAAATATTGTTAATTCAATGAATTTATGTTTATTTTATAAATATAAACCAGATTGCCATTAAGATGAAAACCAATTTTATAAAACAGGAAAAGTGAAAAAATTATTAGCAATTGGCTTAGCAATTGTTAAAGATATTTTAAAGATACTAATTTAACATTTGAAGTCGCCGTGGTCTAGTAGATAGTGTGTTTGCTTATTAGACGAAAGGCCCGAGTTCGAATTCCAGGTCAGACATCAAAACGAAAATATGAAAATATTTCTTCGGCGACTTCCTCTCAGCAGATTTCAGGCAAAAACTCTGAGAGTAAAAATTACCATGAAAAGCTTCTTAAAAAATCTGTCGTTCGGAGTCGACTTTAAACTGTAGGTCCCTCCACTCATGTATAAAATTAAGGCACACAACATGAGTGGTGTTGAGAAGCTAGGCCGTAATCCTGACTGAAGGGTTGTAATAGCCAATTATGTATGTATGTAATTTAACATTTAAATGTTTATGTTGAGAGCGAGGACAGAGCGAAACAGCCATTTGTATCGGTCTGACATACATAGTAAACCTTTAAACAGGATTACGATCTAGTTTCTTACAGCACTTATGTTGTATGTGTTAATTTTTATACATGAGTGGCGCGACCTACAGTTTAAAGACGACTCTGCACGACAGATTTTTGAGAAAGTATTCATTGCAATTTTATTTTACTCTCAGAGTTTTTGCCAGAAATCTGCTGAGAGGAAGTCGCCGACTAAATATTTTTTCATATTTCGTTTTGTTAGAGTTGCTTGACCTAATAAGCCAACACACTATCGACTAAACTACGATGACTTTCTGTTAACGTACCGGTCTGAACATTGTTAAAGGCTCCCTCAATGTCAATGCATACTGCAGGAGAATATACTTTGCCATTCAGGAAGCTTTCTCCCTTTCTCTTTTTATAGTTTGGCTGACTTTGAGCAGAGCAGTCTCCACTGATTTTTCTTTGATGTCGTCAGGTTGCTTAAATCTTTAGTCTCTCATCGCATATTGTGCTCTTCAGTATGGCATCGACATTCCGCCCCACGGTTGTATGCAAAAAGAAGGTTCGGCTAATCATACGTAAGTCTCAGGATTCATATATCTACCTTAAAGAGATTTAGTACATACGAACACCACATCAGCTTTCTGCCAACTTTTAGGGCGACAAATCTAGCAGATATGACGTTTCGTAAAACTTCTGAATTTTTTCCGGCACTTTCAGTTCAACTGGTCTAGAACCATATTTTTTGGGGTATTTCTGAAGCATACCTTATCTCATTAATGCTTGTTTCCTGTGTCGGATCACGATTCCCTCAATCCATTGGGCAAGTGGCTACTCATTTATGCATGCAGAAATTTCTCTGCTTTATTCATCGATTTGTCCTTATTATCCGTAAGGGCCTCCGTCTGAATGTGTGTTTTTTAATAGAAATTTCTTCATCTTCAATACATCCTTCACACAGTCTACATAATCGCTGAATAACTTTCAGGAGTTCTTTTTCGCTCCGTATAATTTTATTGTAGTCACAGCGAAACGAGTAGTTGGCGTCCCAGAGAGTTGTCAACTTTTTACGTTTTGTCCCATTTAAAAAGGTCTTCAGACCTTTTTCTTAGTTCTTCAGATTTCCTGTTACCCAAGATTTCTTCTGAAAAGACTTCATTTCCCGAAGTGAACCACTCTTTTGGAAAGACTTAACTAGAGTATCACTAATCAATTCGATGCTATCATCAACGTCCTGTATGCTAGCGAGACCGAGAATAATTTGTCCTTGACTGATGCCTATCACATTTGATTCCGAAATCTTATGGTATAAGACTGTGGTTGATCAATTGGGAATGTTATATAAAGATGGTCCGAGACCATCCTGCTTTCCTGAATCACATATTTTCTAAACTTGCTTAAAAAGGATTTAAATTTTGAATGTAATCGCTTAATACATACTGATAGATGATACATTTTATTATATTTTTGACGTGTATACTCGTCTTAACTGAAAAACACCTAAGCAAGTAGAAAAAACTCATGGAAACAGACCTAAAGAGTTCTGAGTTCAATAGAAATCATGTCTGTTCGATATTCTATTTTTAGTTTCCTTTTTATTTGAACTTTTTTGCTTATAAATTAAACTTGAACACGATATTTTAATTGAATATTTTATTTATCTTTAACAAAAAAAAAAATCATATTCCTTGATTATGATTTTGGGATTCATTTAATGAACAGAAAGTTCTTTTCATTTTAAGATTTTTGTTTTCAACAATTGTGCCAATCTTTGAATAAATTATTTACAAACACTTGTAGGTTTCCCTCTTTTTTTTAATTTTTGTATATTATTTATAAATATTCTGAATTATTGGAATAAATTACGAATGGCAACGGCAAGAAACAAAAAAACAAAAGAAAAAACTTTCCATTGTTTATTGTACTTCCTTAGAGGCAGAACTTTCAAGACTAAAAAGGATAATCACAATGGAATTTTGTTGAATAAAAATTTATATTTACTTGCAAATGAATGTAAATATTACCCAACGTATATAGTGTGGGTAGCATGTTGATTTGCAAGTTTAAACCTTAGCTATGAAATCTTCGAAAAATGTTATGAAAAAAATTTTTTTCCCAGACTCCTTTACAACGTCTTTGCTGGAAAAAGGTCTTTGCCGCTGTAAAACCTTTTCAAATCTATTGCCCAACCACTTGTGCACAAATTCTCATCACTCATGCATAAAATTAAAACAAATAACATGAGTGGTGTGAAAAACTAGGACGTAATCCTGACTAAAGATACATTTGTATGTATGTATTTTCCTGCATCTTTTAAAAACAAAATAAAAAATTATTGCCTTTGGATTGAAAGCTGTCTCATACTCTTATCCTGTTTGTATACTCTTGTCCTTATTAGTTTCGGTTTTACAAAAACTCAACATATTTAGCTCTTGATTAGAGGGAAATAGTTGATTGAATGAAACTGAAATAGAAAAAATATTTCCGAACACTTTTTTTTAATGGAACACAGGTTTTTTGTTCGGTCATCATGATTTTTGAGTCGACAAAACAATCTCTGTCGCTTTGTCTTGAGAAACACACAGAAACCGACTCGATAATGCTCGTCATTCGACGTAATGGCCGCTCCTTGCTTATTGCAAAAGAAATAAAGACCGATGCTGCCGGCATTTAATTTTAATGTAAAGGCTGCTTTTGGCGCTTCTGCAACTACCAGTCGTCTCTACATGTTAGACTACACTATGGATCAGAGATTAGCAATGAGTATTCAAAAAGATGAGTAGATTCGAATCATACTCATAATTTGTGATACTTATACGCATTCATACTTATATTAATATTATACTCATACTACTCATATTCAACGTTTGAAGTACTTATCGTACTCATACTTAACAATACGCATGATGTTGTTGATTTCAACTCTCCTTTACTCAACATTTACACGAAGCATACGAAAATAAGTATGATTCGCGTACGAACATTACAATACTCACTAGAGGGTTGTGTGTTTGCTTTGCTTGCTGTCTTTGTATTTTTCTTTCTTCTTTTTTTTGTAAATGCAACAACAACTCACTCGAATCATTTATGAGTATTATAAGAAGTATTTTTCTAAATTTATGAATCTGAATGAGTAGACGTATGAATCCAATATATTTCAAATGGTATGAGTTTGATGTCAACGTTGTACTCATACTCATTGCAACCTGTTCTTATAAATCAACGTTGTAGTGAGTATGAATGGAATCAGAGTACATAGTTAAATTTCAATATTGTTGACTCACTTATATTCAAAATTTCATGAGTGCATATGAGTAGCGAAAAAAACGATTCATTGCTGATCTCTGGTATTAATTCCAATCCAGAGCTGAACATGAAATATTGTACTGGAGCTTCCTTAGAGTATGACCAATCTACATCAGATTTCCAATGACAATGGCTCTTGGTGCTAGGTCGACCTTTATTCTCGGTGTTCCTTGCAATGTAAACGAATATATTATTTTCTTTTATGATGCTGTCTAAATAACAAAAGGGCTCCACATCATTTATTTAGTATTACGACGTAACTTCTCACACCACTTATGCTGTACGTGTTAATTTTTATCCATGAGTGACGTGACCTCCGTGGAAGGTCGCCTCCGAACGACAAGATTTTTGAGAAACCTTTCATGAAAATTTTCTATTTACTCTCAGAGTTTTTGCCAGAAATCTGCTGAAAGGAAGAAGCCGAAGAAATATTTCGTTGTGTTGGAATTTCAGGGGTTAGACCCGTAACCTCACGTCTAATAAGCCAACACACTACCTACTAGACTACGGTGACTACACGGCTTGCCATACCTTTTCGACAACAGATATGTCAGCCAATATTTGATATTCTCAGCTATCAGACCACCATTAGCGATGTCGATAGTTCTCATGCAGCTAAAAAAAAAACTGTCGATAAAAACCCCGAAGGATATAAAAGTCGTGGCTACTTATGAGTGCTCTTAAAAACCGCATAACCGATTTAGTAAGAATTTAATCGATTAAAATATATTTAAAAGACATAAGAAAAGATGTAAAAATTCAACAAACAGTCTATTACTAGAGGCTTGCAAAACATCAGCATGTATTTGTATGGTATAGTGAGCTATAAAATTATTTTTTCCATGAAACACAGGTGAAGAAGTAAAACCCAAAAATACCGCGATTATCTATTAAATATTGAATCAACTGTATAAACAAAGGCAACAACAATAATAAGTCAACAATTTCAAATTTATTGTGGTTTTTTTTCGAAAGAAATGCAAATTTTATTACCTTTTTTCCTTCTATAAACAAAACATTCCGACTTTTTTTTTAGCATTTAAACAAATATGGGCCATGTTGGTGTTTATTTGTTATTGTTTAAATGCATGTGTATGTATGTGTATCTGTATACTTGCACTTGCTTGCGTGTGTGTGTGTGTGTGTAAAAATAAACAATAAACAAAACGAAGACAAAAATATTGTTTTAATCTAAACAAATTAAACAGAAAAAATACAAAAAAAAAAGAGAGAAAAAAAAATAGAAAAATGTAACACAAGAAAAAAAGAGAAAAGAAAAGAAAGAAAATCGAAATTAAGAACTTTAACAACAATACTGCTTCGAGGGTAAATACAAAACAGAAAAGCAAAAGCAACAGTCACAAGTAACAATTCAAAACTAATCAGTCAATTAATATTGGCAACTAACTTATTGATAAAATGATAAAAATCAACAACAAATAACAATTTATTGTTGTTATTAAAAAAGAGACAGCGCCTGCATATACACACATACATACTACATAGACCAGCTAGAATAAAAAATAGAAAATAAAAGAAATTTAATATGTTACACGATATTTAATAATTTTTTTTTTGTTTTCTTTTTAATGTTTTACTTAAAAAAAAAGAACAAACCTTCATAGCTTTAAATTTTGGGGAACAAAAAAAAATTAAATAAAAAAACGAATTCAGCCTCAAAAGGATTAAAAGAAAATTATATTAAAAAAAACAAAGAGAAAAACAACAACAACAACAACAAAAGTCAAATAAAATTCAAAGACTGATTTATAACCTATTTATTGTATTAAAAAAAAAACCGCCATCATACATATATGATTTTTATTTAATTTTAAATTAAATTCAATTCAATTTCATCTTCTTCTACATACTTCAACAAATTTCATTTGTTCAACAACTTTTGAAGACGTTTTATTTTTCGTTATACGAATTTAAAATAATGAAATGCCATTACCGCCAGCAAGTTGTCAATTTGCTAAATATTAACAACAACTACAGCAAAGCTTTTAAGCAACAGCAGCTGCACAACTAGTTGATGGAATTTCAATAATAGATACATACATACGTACATAGCAACGACGACAGCGACACAACAAAGCAAGCGAAAAAAAAACAAACAAACAATTTCCCCAAAAAAAAAGTCAATTTTATGCTCATCATAGTTTAGCATTTTGCCAGCAATAACAGCAACAACAACAACAACGATAAAGCAGCGTCATCACTGTTATCATCACAAACAAAAAAACGAAAGAGAAAAACAACGACATTATCTGCAACAACAACTATATGAAACAACATGTTCGTCTTCATCATTATCATTTTAATTGTAAATGCCTGTATAGCCGGTAAGTGATTTTCCTTCAATTTTTCTTTTCAAACCAACTTCTTCTATCGAACTTGCTGTAGCGCCTATTGTATGTTATTGCCTGCCAGTCAGTCATTCAGTCTCAGTCCATTATCTATAATATCCTTAACATTTACTCAAATTAGCAACCATTCAGCAACAATTGTCGTTTACCCAAATTGTGAATTTCCTTTTTCGTAATATTTAATGGCCCGCAATAAAATAAGAAAAACAAAAACACCCAAAAAACAACATCGAAATTTTGTCAAAGAAATTTTTTTTTTGGGAAAAAGGAGTTTTTCTTATTTTTTTTTTCTCTTGTATTTCTTTTAAGCGGATATGACTATAATTTTGTAGAAATTTTCTTCAAACTACTTTTGATTTGCTTTCATCCTCTTTGCTAAGGCTGTTGAAAAGTCTTTAAGTTGCTCTAAGTAGTGGATGAATAAAAATATATGCTAACACGCAAATAGATTTTTAACTATTGGGAAGTATTCCCATAAAAAATATTTACACAAAAACCTATACACACATACATATATTACAATCAGTCAGGATTATGACGTAGCTTCTCATAACACTTATGTTGTGTGTGTTAATTTTTATACATGAATAGCGGGGCCTACAGTTTAAAGTCGATTCCGAACGACAGATTTTTGAAAAAATTTTCATGGCAATTTTCTTTTAATCTCATAGTTTTTGCCAGAAATCTGCTGAGAGAAAGTCACCGAAGAAATATTTTCTCTTATTACGTTTTGCTGGGGATGTCAGACCTTGGGTTTGAACCAGAGATCAGCAATTAATCGTTTTTTCGCTACCCATAAGTACTCATGAAATTTTGAGTATGAGTGAGTCAACAGTATTGAAATTCAACTATTCTGATTCACTCGTACTCACTACAACATTGATTTATAAATACAGGTTGCAATGAGTATGAGTACAACATTGATATCAAGCTCATAACAATCGAAATATGTTTGATTCATACGCCTACTCATTCAGATTCATAAATTTAGAAAAATACTTCTTATAATACTCATAAATGATTCAAGTGATTCGAATCTGCTGAGACTTCTGACAAAAATTCCGAGAGTAAATAAAATTGTCATGAAAAGTTTCTCAAAAGAAAAATCTGTTGTTCGGAATCGACTTTAAACTGTAAGTCCCGCCACTCATACATATATAAAATTAATACACACAACGAAAGTAATGTGAGAAGCTAAGTGGTAATCCTGACTGAAGGGTTGTAGTGACCATTTTGGTATGTATGTGTAAGTATGGATGATCCCAGTACACAGAGGTGTTAGACGGTGCTACATTGTGTCTCCTCTACTTCTCTTTAACATTGTTCTGGACATAGTTATGAAGAAACTAGGAATAGTGTGTTGGCCTGCTAACCTGATGACATTTTAAGATTTCACGGACATAAGTGTAGTCCGTTCTCTCCCAGCTATGAGGAAAAGTAAAGCAAACTAAGCACTGTTGTTCAAGACGTCGCCATTGTGAGATTGAAAATAACGAAAAAACTAAACTGGTGATCAGTTCTAGAGACCCTATGTTGTACATACGAGCAAATATGTATATATATGAGTATACTACATACAATATATAAATTAACCTTCCTTCCCATTACCCTAATTTTTAAGTTTCAAAACAAATTTACCAAACAACTATCTTCATATCCATCCGAATGGCATCCATCCCTGAAGGAAAAATTTAAACATGAAACATGAAATACCAAAGAATAAGTGTTGTAATAGCATGTTTGCTAGATTTAAACAAAACAAAAAAAAAAGATAATTATTAAGATTGTGTTAAACAAAGCAGCAGAAAAGATCAAATGATTATACATTTTCTTTCTCAATAGAATTGTTTAAAATTTCAAAAGAAGAAAAACAAAAGAAAAAACTATAAAAAAAGAAAAAGAAAAAAATAAATTTAAAGAAATTATTTCCTGCAACTGACACAGCATTTGAAAATGTAATTAAAACGGGCTGGCGTCTAAAGTAAACGATAAAAGCACATTTAAATACTTAAATGGCTGTGGAAATGAAATTTAAATATTTAATTCCATAAAATCTTTTTAGGAAACCATTTATATAATTTTTATTTTCGATTTTTACTCGCATTCGTAAACTAATTTTAATAAAACTTTTCAAATGTTTTCATTACAAATGAAAAATTCCCAAATTGGTAAACTTATTTTTATTTCTTTATTTTAAACTTGGTAGTTGAGTCAACAAATATTGAAAATGAAAAAGAAAATGAATTTTTTTTTCATTTTAAGGACATTAGGGCTGTTGCAAAGCATCTCACTCATCTTCTTACTATTTCTTCACCTTATTTCCATTCAATCAAACGAGATTTACCAACTAACCAGATGATTGTTAGCAATTTCTGTGCTATTGCGATCACTTTGTTTAAATAGCCATAAAGAAAGTTAGGTTAGCTAAGGTGGAGGGCACTTAGGCTATAGTTTAAGACCATTGTGATGCTCAAATCAATATCCGACCCTTCAGAAAACCAATCTCCATAAACCAGACCCATATACATACATACATAATTGGCCTTTACAACACTTCAGTCAGGATTACGACCTAGCCTCTCACACCACTCATGTTGTATGTGTTAATTTTATACACGAGTGGCGGGACCTACAGTTAATAGTTGACTCCGAACGACAGATTTTTGAGAAACTTTTCATGGCAATTATATCGCGCTCAGAGTTTTTCATATTTCGTTTTGATGTCTGACCTGGGGTTTGAACCGAGGGTAGCTAACACACTACCTACTAGACTACGGCGACTTACCCGCTCCAGAATAATTCGCGACATTGTGCTATGATTAATATTAAATAAATAAATAAAATAAATAAATTGTAGAATACTTTGCATTGGAGAATTCAGTCAAAGATATTAGAAAATCATACAACTAGAACATCCGTTTCTTCATTGCTAGAGCCAAGCACTGATAATAATCTCTGCCTAGACCTTAGACTCACAGCTTTTACAGAAGTCATTCGATGAAATTAAAAGTCCGTTCGTCATGTCTACAAATAGGAGAATGGCCTGTGAAGGCTGCAAACCGTGGGGGGATGGACATGTGATAGAGGTAAAGAAGATAATCAGTCGTCATCTTATCCATTGCACTCCAGCAGGACCTAGCAATACTCCGTGGGCCTCATTGTATAACGCCCACAGAATTCTCAGTCTAACTGAAGTAATCGAGAAGCCTATGGTCTGTAATATATCAGAAACCCTGGTCACATCAACAGCAATGCGATTTCCGATGAAAGGACTAGAAATCTTGAGACATCTTACATCATTCACGGACTCTGGTGGATATTTTAATGAAGTTTGTAAGGAACTTGATCACAGCATCTGAGCAGATCAGGTAATTTTCAGAGAAAATTCTACCACCCAACAGGCATTGTGGGGGCATTCATGGCTGGTGATGGCCATGACCTTCTTCTGAAACACTCTGGCAGCCTATATGGAACTCCAATATTACATACATCCATAATTAGTCCATCCAACCCTTCAGACAGGATTACAACCTAGCTTCTCACACCACTTATGTTGTGTGCGTTAATTTTATGTATGTAATGTGTTCGCTTATTAGACGTAAAGCCCGGGTTCGAGCCCCAGGCCAGGCATCAAAACGAAATAAGAAAAAAAATATTTCTTTGGCGACTTCCCCTCAACATATTTCTGGCAAAAACTCTAGGCGTAAAATAAAATTGCTTTGAAAAGTTTCTCAAAAATCTATCGTTCGGAATCGACTTTAAACTGTTCCGTCACTCATTTATAAAATTAACACACACAACATAAGTGTTGTGAGAAGTTACGTCATAATCCTGACTAAAGGGACTTGTAATTATCAGTTATGTATGTATGTATGCTTTAAGGACTTGATCCCAACCTGACTATCTGAACAGAAATTCTATAACCCTAAAGGCATTGTTGCGCTTTCTATTACCTTCGTTTGGAACACCCTGGCATTCTATATAGAAGTCCAATGTCAGATCTTTAACTTATGTACCACAGGCTACTCTGACCAGCATTCTGGAGCCGTCGGTATTCTCTTTAGGCAATGGTAGATGGCTACAGTAGACCAGTTAACTTAAAAAAATCTGATAAGAGAAACTGAAACAAGACAACGAATGAACTGAGACAGAAGCAAAACAGAGATCAACAATGAATCGTTTTTGCGCTACTCATAAGTACTCATGGAATTTTGAGTATAAGTGAGTCAACAGTATTGAAATTCAACTACTCTGATTCATTCGTACTCACTACAACATTGATTTTTAAGTACAGGTTGAAATGAGTATGAGTACAACGTTGACATCAAACTCATACCATTCGAAATATGTATGATTCATACGTCTACTCATTTAGATTCATAAATTTAGAAAAATACTTCTTATAATACTCATAAATGATTCGATTCAAAGTTTACAGTCTTAGTTATTGTTGCAAAATAGCAAACAAACCAAACACACAATCTTCTACTGAGTATTGTAGTGTTCGTACGCGAATGCGCGTAAATGTTGAGTAAAGGAGAGTCGAAATCAACAACATCATGTGTATTGTTAAGTATAAGTACTATGAGTACTTCAAACTTTGAATATGAGTAGTAGAGTATGATATTTAAATAAGCATGAATGCGTATAAGTATCAGAAATTATGAGTATGATTCGAATCTATCCATCTTTTTGAATATTCATTGCTGATCTCTGAAGCAAAAGATAAAACTTCTTGGTATTGCCCTGCGCTGGTTAAAAATTCAAAATACTACTAATAACAGAGTGTTTGTAATACAATTCTCTTACGTGATGCTTATATAGTGGCTCTTGCGTTAGCAATAAAATTCAAATGTTATAACAGTTAATACAATTAATACAGTTTGAACGCATAAGTAATTTTAATCAATATTAATCGATAACACTTATACGTCACAGTGACCTTGTTAATACAAACAATTTTAATGAACAAACCAAACCAACGAACGATTCATGTCAACGTCTTAGTAGACAGTCGATTATATTTCGATAAGACGTAGTAAACACTCAACAGGTTCGTTATCAAATACACGAATACATGAGTATGTAGGTATAGAGCAGCGACATACAAACATTGATTGATTTTATTAATTACAATCTCCTAAAAATTAAGTTTAAACAATCAGACTGTTAATTACAGTCATTTAATTTCAAAGTAATTATATGGCAATTGTAAGACAAATTAAAAAGTCTGTCAAAAGTGTGGAAAAATCTATTATTGTCTCGGTTCCCCAAGTGCCAAACCGGGCCAGAGAAGAACAGACAGTGTCAGAACAGTTTGTTCAACCAGAAGCATAAACATTTAAAGCTGGATGAAATGTCTCTTCTTGTACATAAGCACTTGGAATATTTACATTCACTTACATACATACGTAGTAACTATACAGCATAAAAGGGTATCTAATAAAATCAATACATACATAGCTCTATACATCGTATGTATGTGTGGGAAAAAAGGGGCCAATTGTAGTTTGTTTCTCTTTTAACACAATGTTGTGGCAAAGTAGACTTGACCCTGAACTACAATGAAACTTTTTCAATTTTCAAAAAGAAAGAAAAAAAAGACAGAAAGAACACCAATATTAACAAGTTTTTTTTGGGGGCTCTATGATAGCCAAAAAAAAAAAAAAATACAACAAATTACTGCAGTAAACTTTTCCTTCAAATAAAAAGTAATTGTTTGGTTTTGGTAACAGGATACATTGGCTTGTTGTTATTATAGTGTTAAAATTTTTATTTTTGACGAAATTTATAATAAAATCAACTTGCAATAATGCAGTGCAGTTTCAACAATTTCAGCAATTCATTTAAATTCCTTACGGCCTGCCCATGCAATGCCGAAGCAACCAACACATTGCAAGGCAATGAAAATAAACAGCAGCGTCAGTGTTTTTTCTTCACATTTTTTAATTTTTATTTTTATTTCTTGTGAACAAGTGAAACACACAATAAAAATGTGAATAGTTTACCCAAATATATGGCAGAAGGACAACAATCATAAACGAAAACGATTCAAAGAAATTTTAAAATTGTTTTCTTCTCTGAACTTTTATTTTCCCTTTTTTTATTTTTTATTTTTATTACATTGACATTTACAAACGGTTGTATTGGTCTGAAGGAAATATAATTGAATGGCAGCAATAAAACGAAACCAAAGAAATAAACAAACAAATATACTGTGAATATGGTAAACATTAAAATAAACATGCATACATACATATGTATGAGAGCAACGTCCTAACAAAACATTCTTAGAAAATTTGAGTAAAAATTTCTTTTATTTCTCAACATATTCTCCCACCGGTACGATACACGTTTCCCAACCGCAAATGTTACGTCTTTATTACCATCGCGTCAAGTTTTTCTGTATGTGTATCATAAAGGAAAAAGTGTTCCCAAGTCAAAGAATCAATAATTAAGCCAATGGCAGATATAAAACCAAAACATAAAACATAAGTATGAACATGTTCTGGAGAATTATTTTTAACAACAAAAGGCATTTTGGCAGTTAAGAAACAAGGTTCATTATCCGCCGATAACGATTGGTCTTCTCTCAAACACAACATTTACGAGAGAGGCAAATAATGTGCATGTATGTATACTTCATACGAAGCTTATGTTGCACGTGCTATTTATATGATCCTGAAGCATTGTTACTTGCACAAGTAGCTGAAACAATATTTGTTGTGTCTGAGAGAAGACCAATCGTTATCGGCAGTTAAAGAACCATTAGCTGTACGAGTTGTACAACTCTGATGTATAAAACGCATAAAACAGCATTAATGTGTTGGCGAGTACAAGTCGCGCAAATACTTCCGTAAAATTACACGGCCACACATCAAATAATAAATCAAACACGCCTTTTGATTTATACTGCCTGCGTTGCATAAAGGCTGGTTCACCCATAAGTTTCTGAAACATTTTTGGTTCGGACAAAATTTTTTTTATATGTAGTTTGACGTTTAATTTCTCTCGCTCTCTGAGAGAAACGTCAAACTACATATAAAAAAAATTTTGTCCGAACCAAAAATGTTTCAGAAACTTATGGGTGAACCAGCCTTAAATCACATGCTTTTTTCTTCTTCACAACAACAATACAATGAAATTTGAAGATTCAATTTTGATGTGCGTTGCTGTGCTAACCAAAACAAATATTAGCAATACATATGCAAATTTGATCGCCATGCGCCTTAAGAGAAAGTCTACACCCATACATACATACCATACATACATAATTGGCCATTACAACTCTTCAGTCAGGCTTACGGCTTAGCTTCTCTCGCCACTCATGTTGTGTGTATTAATTTTATAGATGGGCGGCGGGACGTACATCCTACTCTCAGAGTTTTTTCCAGAAATCTGCTCAGAGGAAGTCGCCGTGTATCGTTTTAATGTCTGGCCTGGGGCTCGAATCCAGGATTTTCGTCTAATAAGCGAACACACTACCTACTAGACTATGGCGACTACGATAAGAGAAAGTCTTCCCATGGAAAATCAAAGTAGAGGACATCAAAACTTTGGATGGAAATATCTGACTGAGAACAACCTCTCGACGTTTGGTGTATGAAATTAAAGTTGAAAATCACAAGTCCGAAGTGAAAACGTGTTGTAATAGTAGTCTTCTTGGTGAATAATTGGGAATAAAAAGTAATCCGCAGAGTTTAAAGTTTTCACTTAAAGGATGTAATGAAACAATTTGAACTTCCATTCACTGATTTTACTCTTGTAATAGTGGTTGAGTGAACCAACCAAATGTGCCTTTTTCCATAATTTGATCACTTAAATTGTGCGATATAGTATACTTGTATAGTACTCGCCGTTGTTAATTTTAAAATTATTACCACTTCCCATGGCTTTATACTCGCATTCTAGTCGTCAGCTTTGACTGTTGCCCTGTATTAGTTGTGAAGTAGTGGACTCATGTATCTTCCTAGTTTGTAAATCGTCAAAGTAGAGTTTATATAGTATAAAAATAGTGTATAAGGAGCATCTGCGTCACTGTATCTAATCTAGCGGTTTATTGTGTAATGAGTACATAGGCGTAGAAGCTTCGTTTACATACAAAAAACTTCTGCAGAGGTTTTAATGTATAGCGATTGACTGAGAATAAAGTCTATCTGAGCTATACATCTCTTGCTCGAGGCTGTATTCTTTCATTAGGCTCACCCTCACAAGGCTATCGATATTTGATATCCGATCACTCAAAAGATTCATTAAGCTTTCAAGTTAGTTCAAGTGATTGGTGAGAATCGTTCTCAAACAGGATGTGGTCATGTATGCTTATATAAGCTTTGGTTTGAATGCAATGCCAGTCAATATTCTATTACATAAAACCGAATCATTTTTCTCCTTTTTGATCGTTTATTATCGATGGCTGCAAAAAGAGTTATAAGTCACATGCTGCTATGAAACAGATAACATAAAAAACCTGACAATTTTAACTTGATTTCAGTTTTTTTTGTTTTCTTTCCTTCAAGGAGCTTAGGTTAGGTTAGGTCGGAGTGGTAGCTCTGATATCACAAAGCTCACTTGAGCACGCATAGCGGCCCGTTGTGATGCCACGGGTGAACGCAGTCCCTGTACTAACCAAGTTCCACCAAAATCAGGGAAAAGGAGGAAGTTGGTCAGCGCAAGGTCTGCACAACAGAAGCACGACTACCCCGCACTGGAAAACCAGCCAGAAAGTTTGATGAACGAAGCTATATCCTTGATGTCAATAGATGATAGCTCCGTTAAGCTAACAAGGAATGGGGAGCCAAATAACCTATATCTACACCTAGCAAGAGACTGGCACTGGCAGAGAAAGTGAACAACAGTCTCCTCTTCCTCAGTGGACCTGCATCCACGGCAAAAGTCGTTGAAAGGAAGCCTCATTCTTTCCGCGTGTCTACCCATGACGCAATGGCCTGTAAGCACGGCCACTGTAGTCGAGATGACATCACGACCAAGACCAAGTAATCGGTTGGTACGCCTTCTATCCATCTTGGGCCAGGTGAGTCTAGCGGTGGAGCAGGACTCCTCATTGACCCAGGATAGGTTGGCGTCCCGAAAGAACCTCCGCGCAATGGTCAACTTGACCGAGGCAAGTGGCATACCCAATTCAACAGAAGAGGATTCCGGAAGGAGCGCACTAGCTCTGGCGAGCTCATCTGCCCTACAGTTTCCCGGAATTCCACTGTGGCCGGGGACCCACACCAGAGAGATACTGGTGAAGCGCCCCGAGAGAAGGTCGAGACAGCGGCGACATTCCCTAACGATCCTGGAGTTAATCACGGAACCCGATAGAGATCCTATCGCGGCCTGATTATCAGAGAAGATCGAGACGCGAGTGAAAGGAGCATCGTTGACGAGGATCCATTGCGCGGCTCGGTAAATCGCCATCACCTCCGCCTGAAACACACTGCAGTAGTCCGGCAGACGGAGAGAAATATTCAGGTCCAGTTTCCCAGAGTAGACACCGCTCCCAACCCCATTATCGAGTTTAGAGCCGTCGGTATATATATCCAGAACTTCCGGGGGGACGACCGTATTAGGATCCCAGTCATCCCTACTTGGAATCAGAGAGTGGAAACATCTGTCAAGACAATACTCAGCAGGGAGCTTACGATTGTCTTAAATTATATCCCCCATCTTATTATTATTTTTGTTGCTTGATTTCAGTCCACTGAACAAGTTTTACGATTTAAACGGGTGATTATTTTATCATAGTAGACCCTAGACCTGTTGACATTAAGTTACTGGAAAATTATTTTTTCATATTTCGTAGACTCGCATCTAATAAGCCAATACGCTATCTACTAGACTATTAATCGATTTATTTTTATAAAGTAATATTCGATTATTTAAATGAAAAAGTATTTTCTAACTGCCTGTTCCAAACAGCCAAGACAATAAAACCAAACATCCAATTGCTGTTTGAAATTCAAATAAATTCCAAGAAACTGAAAACAAATACTGGGATTATATTTTACATACTTATTTCTTATTGCTTTCTCTTTTATACGTGTTTTTATTTTATTTTTATTTTTTTTTTACATTTTTTTTTGTTGTTTTTCGTTGACATTTTTCATTGACCCACTTTGCCTTAACAACGGTGCTGACTTTATTACTTGCTCCGCCACACTGCTCCTGTCATCTATTATACATAGAATTACTTTTTTTGTTTTTGTTGTGATAGTGTTACTTTTAATGTATTTAAAAAAAAATTTTTTGTGGTTGAAAATTAAATCAACTATGTACATACATACACTACACATAGGTTTAAATACAGTCGAATGATGTACATATGTATGTATGTATGTATGTGCGAACACTATGCAATTCTCTTGCATTAGCGAACAAAAAAAGAATAGAAAAAAGTCGAAATAAATGCAATTTCATTTGCTTGACATGTTTCACCCAAATAATTAAAATATATTACTTACTTATCGTATAATGCTATGTTGGCCTCATTCTCTATTCTCTATTCATTTAGAAAATGTCCATCATTTTCAAAAAAAAATTTTGTCATTGCAATCGAAAAAATTTTAATGTTGGAAAGAATTTTGCCTGAGGCCATTACAAAATAGCTTTAATACAATGGCACTGCTGTAGTTGTTGCTTTTTCTTATGCCATTCATACTAAAATATGTATTGGGTTAACCATTTAGCAGTTTCAAAATCATCGGTCAGCTGTTAAATATCTTCCTTCTGAACTGTCATTTATTTAGTAAAAGTTTCAGGATTATATTCATCATAATCGACCTGCTTTTTTTAACTTTACTTTAGAAACCCTTGAATGTATCACCCTTTAATATTTATTTTTCTCTTATTTCTTATCCATACATACATACGCACTCATCATTATTTGTTTTTAATAATTTTTTTCTTTTCGTTCTATTTTTAGGCACAATACCAGCTACCCCGGAAAATATTACAGTAACATTCTTAACTCCATCCACGGTGCGTGTGTCATGGCAAACAATGATTGATTTGAATGCACATCCTGTTGAAAAATACATCGTAACATACAAACCAACAGATGACAGGTATGTATGAATTACTGCATTACCACACACATGCACACATGCATACATACGTATGCATAAAGCACTCATTCACTAATCGCTGCAATAATATTAGAAATGAAACGTTTTGAATTGAATTAAAATGAAATTGTAAATTGAAATTGACTAATGCGTTCTCCCTCCATTTAACTGTTAAATTGCTTAGAAATGAATGATTAAAATGAAGAAATTATTATAATTTAATAATTTTGAATGATATTACAGTTGTATTCACACAAGAAAAAAAAGAAATTTTAATGTAGGCTTAATGTATACATTAACTAATTTACGTATTAAAATTGTGTTGTTCTAAGATAATTAATTAGACAAGAGGCACTCTTTGCTCCACATATATTCATAATGTTCCAGATTCGTTTGGCATCTTTTTTAGGGGGATTCATTAGCCCATCTTCCCTTTAGAAAGGACTGAAAATTTGTGTGACCATTTGTTTGCCTCTTAGCAAAGGACTGTCATTTACACGTATGAATTCATTCATAAATTGCAGGCATAACATAAAATTTTCTTATGGTTGCGGCAATCGTTGAATGTATCACTATCTGCTTCAAAGGCACTCGGCATTCTTATACCATTTCTTATTTTTTAAGCGTCTAATGGCCACTTTGCTGTCAGTAAATTTTCATACATCTTCAATCTGATAGCCATTGTTTTAGTCCGAATAGTACTACATTAATCATATAGTACAAGCGACTACTAAGATTAAACTCTTTCAATAACATTCTACATATGACTTTGGTGTATGATGTGGATCTGCCTGTGAATACTTATACGACGTCCTCTAGAAAGTAACAACCATCGTCATAATGGGATTTATTCAGTTTTTCCTATTAAACGAGAATCGAATGGGGTTTCAGCGTTTCGGAGTCGTGTATTCATCTATTAATCAGAATTTGGCATGACCATAGCGTCTATACTCCTATGCTCTTGTGGCGCTCAGCTTCATTTCTGCATTCGCAGCCTAATATTTCCCCAACATGTCAGTTAAAGATAGTAAATAATGACTTAAACGATTTTAGTCTAAGAGCACCAGTTATCATGAGCACCACAATATTCGTAATACTTTCGAACATGGTTTAACGATTTCTTTTCCCCCAAATTGAAAGAAAGGAAAGACAATTTTTGATTTCTTTTAGTCGAGTGTGCACTTTACATTTTGTTTGGCCTGTTTCCATAGACTGGTATTTTTGACCAAAAATACGCAGAATTCTTTGACTTACAAATACTAGGATTTAATGCGTATTACTGCGATCGAAGCTAAGTTTCTCAGCCATTTGGGAGTGTAATTTCTACATTTGCATTACAAATGTTCAATTTTACACGTATGAAACCATGAAACGGCCAAAGCAATGCCAAGCCTTCTGTATTTTTTAGCCAATATCTTCCTTTGACTCACCTCTTCTTCTGGATATAATGCTGACGATGTTGATTCATGTGGTCGATCAGGGTGTTGTCCATTGTAGGTAGAAGTCCCCGTAGTGTAGCAGGTATTGTGTTGACTTATTAGACGGGTTCGAGCCCCAGGCCAGACATCAAAACGAAATATGAAAAATATAACTTCGCCGACTGCATCTCAGATTTCTGGCAAAACCTCTGAGAGTAAATAAAATTGCCATAAAAAGTTTCTCAAAGAATCAGTCCTTCGGAGTCAACTTAAAACTGTACGTCCCGCCTAAAATTATCATAAAGTGGTGTGAGAAACTAGGTCGTAATCCTGATTAAAGGATTGTAAAGACCAATTATGTATGTACATATGTCGTCGTTCATGGTATTGTCTATTGTAAATAGATTAGTGATGAATGTATCCACATGTAATTACGATTTTATTTTGGCAATATTTATTCTTAGATCAGCCTCGCTTATTACTTCTGATATGTTATCAAAATACGAGGAGATATGGTCCATCACAAAGATATCATTTGCTTAATCCAAGCCATTCATTTAAAATCTTAATGTACATATAATGTACACTTTAAGGGCCATTACTACAACTTACTGGTAACTAAAGAGAGGATTTTAACGGGCAGATAAATTGTTTTTCATTATTATAAGTGGACAATAAGGGAGAAGTAAGCGTTAAGCTAAAGGGAATAAACTAAACTTTAACTTTTAACTTTTAAAGTTAAGTTTATGTATAACCTTGTCATATTATATTTTATTTTCAATATGGCAACTTCAAATGTAAAGAAAATGAGGAAATACAACAACAAAAAACTTTATTTTATCATTAGGTTGTAATAACGAAAGAAGTTAAAGTTGACTTTAAAGTTCACTTTAGCTAAAGTTACCTTTAACTAAACCCAACTTAGCGGCAAAAAAAGAATCCCGTCGTTGCCACTGCGTTTAAAAAAACTTGTTTAATAGAGCAGTATTATCGCAGATTGCTCTAGCACTTCCATATTTTTGAAAATGTTAACTTTATTTTATCTGTAGGTTGTAATAACGAAAGAAGTTAAAGTTGACTTTAAAGTTCACTTTAGCTAAAGTTACATTAAAAGTGACTTTAAAGTTCACTTTAGCTAAAGGTACCTTTAACTAAACCCAACTTTAACGACAATTTGTAATAGTGGGCCTAAGTCTAACAAACCTTTATTAAGAATTCTTATTCAAAACAATATTTCTACGCTTTACCCTTATCGCTTGAATATTGAAAATTCATGCAATGTTAAGTTTGCATTAATTTTTTACAAAATTTAACATTGGGCTTAGATACATATCTACGGTTCTAATAATATAATGAAAAATAGGTTTTCCATGGCTTTATTTCAAAATTTTTTTAAAAACTTATTTATTTACTATTTACACTCTACAACGTTTCTTAAAAGTATGGTTGAGTGTTGTGTGGTACATATATACATACATATGTATATGTATGTACATACGTATACATACATATTGACTAAACATACTTAAGTGTATTCATACATAATAGATACACTTGAGCTATTAAATATTTAAGAAGTTTAGTTTAACTTTGGTTTTTTCCTCTTTTTTTGTTTGAGTTTAAGTTTTGCTACTAAACCGTTTGGCCAGTTAGTCCAATTCCATTTAGTTTTGGTTGTAAATAAATGTTTAATACTTTAATTTCACTTTTACCATTGTTTTTATTGTTATCCTTGTGTTCAAGAATTGTTAATTAGTTTCGTGTTAAAAACTATTTTTAGATTTCCGTTTCTATTTTATACGTTTTAATATTCGAAAGAGATTTCTTTAAGTATTGTTTACTTTTTAAACATTTTAAATCGATTGTAATTCAAGTAAAATTTTACTTAAAAATCCAAAGTGGCATGTAAAACAGCATACGAGTATCATTACATTTAATTTCACTGTAATATCGAAAAGGACAGAATAAGGACATGTTGAAGTTGGTTGTAAATATACCATACGAAACCTCTTGATAATTCATGGTGTCTTAAGGATGTAATTGAAATGAGCATATAATTGTTGAATTGCTGGCGCTAAAACACTTCTTTAGTCAGCCCCAGAATTTCTTTGAAAATGTGAACTTTTTGTGGAAATATTTCCCCTTTTGCTGTCGCGATTTGCAGTTCCATTTAACAAGGAATATACATACATTACAAAGGGTATTCGCTTTTCAAGGGTAGGTATGCTGGAACGTAAGCATACACATGATATTAAATGTCAGCGGTTATAAGGATTAGGTGTTAGGTTAGGTTAGGTTAGGTTAGAGGACGTTTACTTGTCAATTAAGACAAGTGCAGTACCCGGAGGTCGAATTGACCCATTGTACAACGTCCTTAAAAAGGAAGGATAAGAGAGGGAATAGGATATAAAGGAGAGGAGATAGGAAAGGGAGAATGGGAAGCGGTGGGGTCGCACAGACCCAACAAAGAAGAGAGAGCGCGACTACCCTGATGAAGCCCTAGCGCCTCTCAACCAGCATAAGCCACTAATGAATCTGTGGAGAGCTCCCGACACAGAGTTCAAACTCTCAAAGGAGGCCCTGCCAAGGGTCCTCAGCCTCAACCTACAAAGGGCTGGGCAGTTACAGAGGAGGTGTTCGATAGTCTCCAACTCCTTCTCATCGCAACATGCCCTGAAATAGTCCGGCTTGGATCTGTTCCAGATCCCCGTCAGCGACCTAATCTCGCAGTGCCCCGTGATAAAACCGACAACCAACCTTAAGCTGGCCTTATCCAAGTCCAGCAGCCAACCTGCTCTCTTACTGTCCACAGCAGGCCATAGACATCCAGAAACAAAACATCCCGATCCGTTCCCCCAACGTCTCTGCTCTTCCTCCCCGACCCATCCATTGATGAGACCGTAGACCTAGCGAGGGCATCCGCCGTCTCATTGCCCAGTATTCCGCTATGACCCGGAACCCAGCAAAGACGGATACGGTCTAGTCCAAAAGTCCTCAACGACTCCTTGCACTTGCGAACGAGCCGTGATTTGCACCAGACCGACTCAATGGCCCTAAGGGCAGCCTGACTGTCAACGAAGATCACGTAAGATTCCGAATCCGAAGCTGGGCCACCAGCTTTGGCCTCAATAGCCTCCAAGATTGCGGAAATCTCCGCCTGAAAAACGCTGCAGTCATCATTCAACCTAAAGTGGAGTTCAAGACCGAGTTCCCTACAGAAAACCCCAGCACCTGTACACCTAACTTAGACCCATCTGTGAAGATGGGTATACCTCTCTGCCCCTGGAGTACCCCTCCATTCCATTGTGCCCTTTCCGGTATAAGTATCCTTAAACCGGGCAGGAACATAGCCTCAGGCACAATATAATCGGTGGCTTTTTCCGAAAGTCCATATCTCCCGTCAGGAAAGATGACATTCAGAACTCTGGAGTGACCTATCGAGCGCTGTTTCCAGCAGCCTGATTCCCTCAGACGAATGGCACTGCGCGCTGCACACCGCTTGACGTACAAATCAAGCGGAGTCAGGCAGAGCAGGAATTAAGACCACAAACATATAAGCAAACTTTGTCAAAACAAGGAGATACATACAAACCAGAGATCAGCAATGAGTATTTAAAAAGATGAGTAGATTTGAATCATACTCATAATTTCTGTTACTTATACGCATTCATACTTATTTTAATATCATACTCATACTACTCATATTCAAAGTTTGAAGTACTCATCGTACTCATACTTAACAATACACATGATGTTGTTAATGTTGTCGACTCTCCCCTTAATCAACATTTACAAGAATCACAAAATAAGTATGATTCGCGTACGAACAATACAATACTCACTAGAAGGTTGTGTATGTTTGCTTTGCTTGCTGTCTTTGTCTTTTTCTTTCTTCTTTTCTTGTAAATGCAACAACAACTAAGACTGTAAATTTTAATGAATGATTCGAATCACTTGAATCATTTATGAGTATTATAAGAAGTATTTTTCTAAATTTATGAATTTGAATGAGAAGACGTATGAATCATACATATTTCGAATGGTATGAGTTTGATGTCAATGTTGTATGCATACTCATTGCAACCTGTACTTCTAAATCAATGTTGTAGTGAGTACGAATGAATCAGAGTAGTTGAATTTCAATACTGTTAACTGACTCATACTCAAAATTTCATGAGTACTTATGAGCAGCGAAAAAACGATTCATTGCTGATCTCTGATACATACATACATAATTGATCATTACAATTCTTCAGTCAGGATTACGACCTAGCTTCTCACACCACTTATGTTGTATATATTAATTTTATACATGAGTGGCGGAACTTACAGTTTAAAGTCGATTCCGAACGACAGATTTTTGAGAAACTTTTTACGCCAATTTTTTATTTTTCCTCATAGTTTTTGCCAAAAATCTGTTGAGAGGAAGTTTACGAAGAAATATTTTCATATTTCGATTTGTTGGAGATGTCTGTCTAGGGGATTGAACCGTGGACTCACGTCTAATAAGCCAACATACTACCTACTAGACTACAGGGACGATGGAGATACACCAAGAAGATGTAGCAGCCCTTAATTTGTTGTCCTTAGTAGTACTAGTAGCTCTAACACTAGCCGATAACATAAAAATTTGGTTTTATATTGGCTGACGTATTACTCCAGAATTTTCATACATAATCCATAACCATTAAACCGGTAACTTGTTTTTATTGCTGCAAGAATGCAAGAATATTTAAATAAATAATTTACATTCCACTTATTTACTTTATAAAATACTACGAATGATATTTTCCCCTTGTGCATACATGTTTTATTCACCCCTTTTTATTCGTTACTCATAAAGACACTTTGATTTGACGGTATTAAATGAAATCTTTTAAACACTCTTCCTTTATTTCCTTCCACTGTAATGGGAAATCTAATTAATTAAGATTTTAAATTAAATTTCATGCGAATTAAGCTGAGACCATCTCCAAGTAATTTATCGAAGAGATAATAACAAATGCCACCATTAGGAATACTTCGTCCTTCCAACACTATTTTACTGCCACATTTTACTGCCCCCCTCCTCCCTTCACGATTGTTATTTTAATGAAATTTTATATTATATTACAAGTAAATTATTATTTTTTATATTATTATTTTCCATTATACATACAATACTTTTATGCCACTGGCAACTACAGTACACATAAAATAAACATACAAAACTAGAGTAGAACATGAAATAAGCAGACTAAAAGCATTCTATTCGTTGTCCATTGTTTTCATATTATTTTTTTTATTTGCCAACAATACTCAGGTAATGGTGAGTACATAGAAAAGAGGAAGTAGTATTTGTAGATATTATAGCTGTATCCGCTTATGTTGTAAGTGATGGAAAAGATTTCAGCAGGAAGAACGTTTCGCAAAAACGATTTCTCTATGTCACGCATTATACGATACATGGACCATGAAGTAATCTCGTTGGTATTGTGATAGAAAAGACACTTCTTTGTAGTAACGATAAAACATAAGCAATGTTACGTCAATGACACAATAAATCAAAAGGCATGACTAGCTTTTCCTGTATGCTGTCTGTAGACAAAAAAGTTAAAGTTTCAAACATACAGAGAGAGAGAGAGAGAGAGAAAGAGAGCAGTAAGCCACTCTTGGCCTTATCTAAGTAGTCGATATATTAAGGATGCCAGATCATACATATATGATCTGCATACATGCATACATACATAATTGGCCGTTACAACCCTTCAATCAGGATTACAGCCTAGCTTCTCACGCCACTCATGTTGTGTGCCTTAATTTTATACTTAAGTGGCGGGACCTACAGTTTAAAGTCGACTCCGAACGACAGATTTATTGAGAAACTTTTTATGGCGATTTCATTTACTTTCACAGTTTTTGCCGGAAATCTGCTGAGATGAAGTCGCCGAAGAAATATTTTTTCATATTTCGGTCTGTTGGAGATGTCTGACCTGGGGTTTGAACCGTCTGCTCACGTTCTAATAAGCCTACACACTACCTACTAGACTACAAGGATCTCAGATCACCGTCTAAAAAATGAAGGTCATCTCAACGGTCGCCGGTGAAATATTCTCTCATACTTCGTTCCGTTGGACGGGAGTTGAACCGTGGCCTCACGTCCTAATAAGCCAATACACTACCTACTAGACTACAAGGATCGCAGATCAACGTCTAAAAAATGAAGGCCATCTCAACGGTCCCAGTTTCAGTCTGAATAAACCATCTCAAGTTCATTGATAGCTTATGCGACACTTAGCACCTTCTATGCTCATTTGACTGCATACGGTCGTGACTGTGAGATTACAATACTAATAACTAGCTGAAGCACTGTTAGGACGGACAAAAACCATGACTTTACAAATACATTTTAAAGAAACACGTAACCTACTTGGAAAGTTCTTTACAACCCCTGGAGGGATTTGTTCGGACATTCCAAACAGAATCAAATCAGCAAAGCAATCGTTTGGTAGATTTAGCAATATATGTAGATCATGTACTTTCTCACATACATACATAATTGGCCGTTACAACCCTTCAATCGGGATTACGGCCTGGCTTCTCACATCGCTATTATAAAATCAAGACATTCAACTCAAATGTGAAATCAATAATGCTCTATGGATGTGAGTTAAATAATGCAGCTCCTCCCAAATCGAATGTCATACAAGTTTTTTTTATATAAACGTTTGAGAAAAAACCTGAAAATTTTCTGCCCAAATATAATGCCTTATAAGAGATTGCAATTGCTCACTAAAAAATTCTAATCCAACGGAAAATTTCAAGAGAAGAATAGAAGTAGATAGGCTTCATACTCAGCAAACATTCTGAATATTTATCGTTAAGTCAGTTAGGAGGAGCAGTTCTCCAGTAAACGATGAAGTCAACCTAAACCCTAGCGCAAGATTAGCACAGTTTTGATATATATCTTGAAAAAATAAATCTAAAAAGTTATACAATTATCTTCGGCAGCCCCCTCTCAACAGTGTTCTGGCGAAATCTGTGAGAGTAAGCTAACTGCCATGAAAAAACGTCTCAAATATCTTATCCGGAGTCGAAGATGAACTGCAAAAATCCGACACTTGTGGTTAAAATTAACACTCAAAACAACGATGATGTGAAAAGCTAGGTCAGAATCCTGACTGAAGGATCGTAATGGCCAATAATTTGGTGTCGATAATTTCAATGTCCAACGACGATTCACTTAACGATCTCCTATACAGTGCACTGACTCTTCACACCAACGAAGCTATATCTACATACATACATAATTGGCCATTACAACCCTTCAGTCAGGATTACGGTCTAGCTTCTCACACCACTCATGTTGTGTGCCTTAATTTAATACTTGAGTGGCGGAACCTACAGTTTAACGTCGACTCCGAACGACAGATTTTGAGAAACTTTTTCATGGCAGGTTTATTTACTCTCAGAGTTTGTGGCAAAAATCTGCTGAGAGGCAGTCGGCTAAGAAATATTTTTTTTTTCATATTTCGTTTTGATGTCTGGCCTGGGGCTCGAACCCGGGCTTTACGTCGAATAAGCGAACACACTACATACTAGACTACGGCGACTACTAGACTGTGTAGCTATCTTTACTTATATTATTATTCACTCTATAATCTTCTAATTTACAAGGACAGCATTTAGACTAGAACGAAATTCGATACTTGGCACCACTCAATGCGTTCACGTGCTCCATACATTTAATCAGTTCGCCCATAAACCTGCTTGTTGCTTTCGAAACGAAGGCATTTAGTAGTACTATTGCATACTGTGCTTAGCAAATGTCAGGAGATTGCGTAGGTTTTCGATTTGTCTATTGTTATCGATTTTTATCGATAATATTTCGATATTCAAAATTTCTCTCAATAACGAATAAAACGTGTCAGCCATACTAAGTTTGCTTTGAAACACCCTTACGGTATATCGTTCACTTCTGCAGCGTTCATGTTTTCAACCGAGATGCACTTTGAATGATGATTTCATGATGACTTTGCATTTTTGAATATAAAATTTAATATATTCCATCCTAAGCTCCGTGATAATAAATGCAGATTGGAAAAATCAACAAAGGAATATATGTACTGTATTGTGTAGATGGATAGGAAAGCATACTCGTATGAGAATAGTTTCTTTTTTTTTTTGTGTTAAATGTCATTTTATTTTAGTTTTCTTTGCTTCTTCTACTTCTTTTGATAAACAGACTTATCTCCTAATACTGTTTAAATATTCTTGAGTTGTTTTGTGTATTTTAGACACCTACACATTCACACTTGTCATGTTTAATATACTATACACATGCATACACATACACTAACAATAATATTTATACTAATTTTAACAAGCATATGCTCTCAAACCATTTTTTGTGTTTTGTTTTTGTTTTTATTTTTATTTTTGTTTTTGTTTATCAATTGCCATGTTTTGTGTGTTTTCTTGTTGTCAATCCCCAAGGATTTTTTGGTTAAACTCATTGACATTCTTCTCATATAGGTAATGGGGGAGAGATGTTTGTATTGATATTTTTTATTGTTGTTGTTGTTATTATTGTTGTGGTTGTAATTTATATTGTTTCTTTAAACGGGGGAGTATTAAAAGCACGGCAATAATTTTATGAATGACCCAAATAAAATACTTATTTTGTATATTTAACAATAACAACAATATACACACGAATGTATTCAAACCATGTACACACACATTCATGCTCAAACCACCACAATATTATATAAATTCTTATAAAAGCTATACGTACACATACATATACATACATTTGTATGCATGAACGTATGCATGTAGCAAAGCAGCAAGTACATATTAAGTGCTTGTATCTCTTTAGAATGTGAGGTTATGTGATGAAGTCCATTTAAGAAAAATCCAATTCAATGAAAAAAAAAATGGTAAGAAAAGCACAATAAATGTTGACTTGAGAGAAGAATAAAACCCTGAACCATTTAAAGAAATTTGTTTTCCTTTTGGCCATCATTTAATGTAATTTTCCTAAGACGTCAAAATAATTATACATCGTACGTCGTTTACTTTAAAAGTGTCAACACGCAGCAAAAAGTTAAACAACAATTACACAATTATGTGTACACTCAGATTGCTAAATAGAAAAAAGCAAAAAAAAGCAAAAACAACTACAAAGAGTTTCTGTTTAAAAGAAAAAACGAATAAACATGTCACAATAAAAGTCTTTATTTATTTTTTTTACTTATTACAATACAAATACAAATTATATACGAATTATTAACACAACGAAGTATGTAAAGAATTACGCACAGTGTGTTGCAACAGACCAGGGGGTCTGCAGTATCGCAATCGCTCAGTAGCTAATGGGTAACCAGCTAAGGGCATCAATGCCATGTACTATTTTTGATATTTATTCGTTAAGCAAGTTTTCATTTAATTTGTATCAAATATTTTATTATTATTACGGAAAAGCATACTTAGGACTGCAAGTATACGATGTATTGTATTTCCCCTCATATTTTATAGGGTACCCCATTGGCCTAACAAATTTCAGTATGCTTGTCGGTGTCAACAATGCCAATTCCCTGGTGTTTCCTTCTGTGATGCGAAGTAGCGGTAATGTAGTTTGTAGTCTGTTCGCTTATTAGACGTAAAGCCCGGGTTCGTATCCCAGGTCAGACATCAAAACTAAATAGGAAAAAAAATATTTTTCGGCGACTTCCTCTCAGAAGATTTCTGGCAAAAACACTGAGAGTAAGTAAATAAACCTGCCATGAAAAAGTTTCTCAAAAAGTCTGTCGTTCGGAGTCAACGTTAAACTGTAGGTTCCGCCACTCAAGTATAAAATTAAGGCAGCACACAACATGAGTGGTGTGAGAAGCTAAGCCGTAATCCTGACTGAAGGGTTGTAATGGCCAATTATGTATGTATGTAGGTTCCGAGAATGGCTTCCAATGATTCAAGCTCATCGTTACAAAACCGTCATGTTAAGCTCGAGGCAACCCCTTATTCTAAATAAGTTGTACTTTAAGTCCTACAGTGTCTTGTGAAAAGACCGACTATTAACCCCAGATTATTACTTGATAGTCTGATGCATGAGCCAGATCCCATCCTATTATAATTTTTAACAAAAATTCTGATTGCCTCAAATCCACTCGGTTTGAAAAGAGTCTTTGCTTTTCTCCGCCTCTACTCCACGGTTTTTTTTTTTTGATTCATCGTCGCATACTGTCTTCGAATTAACTTCATAAGAGCCGAGTGCTCGCATAGCGAACTGACTTTCAGATAGTATTGCTTTGCCTTAGTACATACATACATATACATACATAATTGGCCATTACAACCATTCAGTCAGGATTACGGCCTAGCTTCTCAACACCACTCATGTTGTGTGCGTTAATTTTATACATGAGTGGCGGGACCTACAGTTTAAAGTCGACTCCGAACGACAGATTTTTTGAGAAGCTTTTTCATGGCAATTTTTACTCTCAGAGTTTTTGCCAGAAATCTGCTGAGAGGAAGTTGCCGAAGAAATATTTTTCATATTTCATTTTTATGTCTGACCTGGGATTCGAACTCGGGTCTTTCGTCTAATAAGCCAACACACTCCTACTAGACCACGGCGACTTCTATGCCTATGCCTTAGTAGTCACTAAAAAGTCACTCTTTTAAAAAGAGTATTCTGCTTGCCGATTACTACATTCAATTTTATTACTAAGTCTTGTTGCGAAGTACTTTCCAATATCATCGTGGTTTTGCCCAGGGTAAGGAGGGAACTGTCGGCCTTAGATCGCGAAATTTAAGCCTTTTATCATGAATGAAGTTTAGACTTGTCTCTCATCAACCTTGCCATGGTCTTCAAAACTTTGGTCTTCACTGTTATATGCAGCGGATTTAATCCAACAGACCTTACATCACTACTGTAGGACAGGTTCTCATTGCCTCTGTTCTGCCAACACACGCTAGCTAACCTCTGTAACTTGTCCAACTCCAATTGAAATTCGTTCTGTGTGGACAGAGAATTGCCCCAACAGACCCTACAGAACTACTGTAGGACAGGATCTCATTGCCCCTGTTCTGCCAACACACGTTAGCTAGCGCCTCTGTTACTTATCCAACTCCAATTGAAATTCGTTCTGTCTGGACAGAGAATTGCCCCATAGGTTGATCAAGCTATACCTTCAGTACATTATTCAGTACATTATTCCGGAGCTGCATCCCCAGTATTTCCTTGCAAGGGTATTAAGATTATGAGAAATATGTCTTCTTTTGCATGTATGTATTTTGTGTCAAATATTTGATAATTTTGTTCAAATATTGGCACTTAGTACTGCAAATACAACACGAAATAATTGATAATAAAATAAATATTACAATAACAACAACGCCGGAGCAATATTGTTTAAAATTTATTACAAAAAAAAAACAACATTTTAAAGTGTTGCCTGTAATGTTAATTGTTTTGAAAGAAACTAAAAATTCAATAAATTTACTCGACCACCAGTAGAGACCATTAAATAACCAAACTTTTACAGCAAGAAGTAATAGAAAATAAAATAATAATAAACGACAATAACAACAAATACACCTACTACTACTACTATAAGGAAAACATTAGTGTTTGTGTTCGTTTTGTCAATATATTGTGTGTGGCTTTTTATGACGAACGAAACTTGTATACAAGATACGCGAGTTGAGTGTGTATTCCTCAATAAATTGTTCTGAACTGACCACATCCAAGTTGACATATGTACATAAGTTTTACTTATTTCGTCTGCCAAAGTCCCCCTTTTTGATGAACGACGACGCCTAACGACACCCTTGAACAAGTTAACTGCAGGGTTTTTTTTTTATTTTTTTTTTTTTTTTTAAAGCAAGTGACAATTTCTATTGTTTATTTTATTGATTAGAATTTTAAATGTTTTCACTTTCCTACAGCATTTTTATTTTGCCTCCACGTCCACGTCCTCGTTTTCTATCTTTCGTTCGATTTATTGTGTTTGCCTGTCTCTGTCTGTCGCTTAGGGCCTGTGTTACTGTTTGGGTTCCTAGACAAAACAGTGTCTGTGTGTGTGTCAGTCATTTGAACGAACGAATTAAACAACTCGTCAATTTGTATAAATATTTCATAAGTGGTTTCCTTTGTTTTCTTTTTCTTTTTTTGTTTTTGTTTTTGTTTTTATTGTTGTTTTTGTTTTCTTTCGTGTATAAAAGAAAATATTTATTTAAGTTTGAGTTGTTTTATTCAAAAACATTAGAAGACAAAGAATATTATGAAACAGAATGTGGCGTCTAATGTTTTAACTAGGTATTCCAAGTTTATTGTTTTGTACACAGTATCTCTCACCTGCATGTCTTTTTGTTATCGATAATTTCAAGTAATCGAACATCTGCGTGGTAACGAAACAAATTTTCATATCACGTTAACAATATGGGCTAATGGAAGGCAAAACAATATTGATAAATGTATTACTACTACTGCTACTCCTATTACTACTACTACAACTCCCACTATTACTACTACTACAACTCCCACTATTACTACTACTACTCCTACTACTCCTACTCCTACTACTACTACCACTACATACATACATATACTATAGCATCTGCCAGTACTTTTCATATCTATTTAGTTTATTTAATTCTAGCATTCTAACAGAGTGTAGTTGATTTTGCTTCATAATATTTATTTTGTTAATATTTTTAACGGGTTATTCATTTATTGATTTGTAAACCCGATGTCTGGCAAGTTTAGTTGATCCTTTTAGTTCGCTTTTACACCACCCATCATTATTATATTTATTATTATTGTGGTAAAGAGTTGCTTTAGTATTGTAACCATGCGACCTGTTGTAATGCTCTCATATTTTACAAGGAATCCCTAAAAAATCTCCTTCTGGCCTATTGCATTGACAAACCTCAGGATCAGAGATCAGCAATGAGTATTCAAAAAGATGAGTAGATTCGAATCATACTCATAATTTCTAATACTTATACGCATTCATACTTATTTTAATATCATGGAACCTCCTCTACTCATATTCAAAGTTTGAAGTATTCATCGTACTCATACTTAACAATACGCATGATGTTGTTGATTTCGACTCTCCCCTTACTCAACATTTACAAAAATCACAAAATAAGTATGATTCGCGTACGAACAATACTATATTCACTAGAAGTTTGTGTGTGTTTGCTTTGCTTGCTGTCTTTGTCTTTTCTTTCTTCTTTTTTTGTAAATGCAACAACAACTCACTCGAATCATTTATGAGTATTATAAGAAGTATTTTTCTAAATTTATGAATCTGAATGAGTAGGCGTATGAATCAAACATATTTCGAATATTATGAGTTTGATGTCAACGTTGTACTCATACTCATTGCAACGTGTACTTATAAATCAATGTTGTATTGAGTATGAATGAATCAGAGTAGTTGAATTTCAATACTGTTGACACACTCATACTCAAAATTTCATAAGTACTTATGAGTAGCGAAAAAAACGATTCATTGCTGATCTCTGCTCAGGATGTCAACAATACCAATTTCCTGCCCTGATGTTTATACCTACATACTTGCATACATATATAGTTAATTGGTCATTACAACCCTTCAGGCAGGATTACAACTTAGCTTCTCACACCACTTATGTTGTGTGTAATAATTTTTATACTTTAGTGGCGGAACCTACAGTGTAAAGTCACCTCCGAACGACAGATTTTTGAGAAACTTTTCCTTGCATTTTCTATTTACTCTCAGAGTCTTTGCCAGAAGAATTCATTAATGCCGCAAAGGCTCTGAGAATGGGCACCGGTGATTCATTCTCATTGTCACAGAATCTATGTACATGTTGGGCTCGAGATAACCTCCATTCATTCTAATTAAGTCTACTCTGAGTTTACTGCCTTCTGTCAGAAGAACGGTTATCAACCTCAAGATAGTTCACGTTAGTCCTCGCAAAACTCAGATCTCCTTGTATTGTAATTTTCCAACAAAAGTTTTGACTACCTCATACCCACTTGGTTTGAAAAGATATTTTGCATCTCTTTGTTCTCCTTTCCATTCCTTTTAAAATATCCTCCCCCACTCCACAGTAGGGTTCTGGCCCCATGAACGGTTTCGAAGCTCGACTTTTTGCAAGCTTATCTGCTTGCTCATTGTCAAGAATTCCCACATGACCTGGGTACCGGGTAAAAGCAAGGACTTCTGCAGCTAATGCTGCTTATTTATATGACATAGAATGTCGCTAGCAGGTAGTGTGTCGGCTTATTAGACCCCAGGTCAGACATCAAAACGAAGACATGGAAAAAATATTTCTTCGGCGAAATCCTCTCAGCAGATTTCTGGCAAAAACTCTGAGAGTAAATAAACCTGCCATGAAAAAGTTTCGGAGTCGACTTTAATTGTAGGTCCCGCTACTCATGTGTAAAATTAACGCACACAACATAAGTGGTGTGAGAAGCTAGGTCGTAATCCTGACTGAAGGGTTGTAATGACCAATTATGTATGTATGTATGAATGTCATATGTAAAGTCACGGTCTAAGCATTATAATGAAATGAAAAATTCATCGAAATCAAAACAATAATAAAGCAGACGTATATTCTTCAAGAAATCTGGGTCTTGTACAGACTGCCTTAACATCTTCAAGTTCACTCCCTTGGCTGGTATAAAGTTATCCTAAAAAGATCGGGTTCCCGAGCTAAAAAAGACTGGGTATTGACATTCCATCGTTTCGATGACTTCACCACATGTTCCGCCATTGCGCTAATTCTTGTTATTTAATTTTTTTTTTGAAACCCTACAACGGTTAACCCTTTACAATATTACAATATTGTAATGAATTACTATGAATAATGTACTCTTATGTACATACATACATTATTTATTATGATTTTTAATATATAATATCATATAGCAACATGTCCAATTAATTATGCGTTGCTTTGGCTAGTTGACCATCCTACCATTGTTGTTGTGTGACATGATTGTCAATATTTAATTACTAATATTACTATGTCTATATGTTGTTGTTGTTGTTATTGTTGTTTGTTGTTGTAATAAATTAATATGTTTATATTGTTTAAACATATTGTTGATATCATATGCATACGGTCAATTAACTCAATGGAAAATTTAAACATGGCAATTAATTTTAATTGTTTCCTTTATCAGAGCATTTTATAAAAATTATAATTTCATATTTGGCAACCAAATGGCAAATAAGTTATTAAAATAAAATTGTTTATGCACAATCAGAAACTTTCATTTTGAATTGGCTTAAAAATACGAGTACGTAGTATTCCATCATACAAACATACATACTAATTCGTTATTACAACCCTTCAGTCAAGATTACGACCTAGCTTCTGACACCACTTATGTTATGTGTGTTAATTTTTATCCATGACTGGCGGGACCCACAGTTTAAAGTCGTCTCCGAACGACAGATTTTTAAGAACCTTTTCACTGCAAAGAGATTTTGCCAGAAATCTGCTGAGAGGAAGTCGCCGAAGAAATATTTTTTTTGTTTCATATATCGTTTTGATGTCTGACCTGGGATTCGAACCAAGGCCTCATGTCTAATAAGCCAACACACTACCATCTAGACTACGGCGAGTTATTCTATCATTAAACTATAATTCCTGTTAGATTAATAGATATATCCTGATAGTGTTATTAAGATCTGAATTTTATCCAAATTTCCTTTCGCTAAACATGTTCTGTCAATACATTCTGGGTGTTCACGAATACTTCATGTCTGGTTACCAAATGCCGAACAGTGATATGTTCTCCTCTTCTTCCTAGTCATTGCAGCTACATCGAAGGACACTGTGAGGTATTACTAATGAGCCCCTAGCGCATGTACGCAGGTGCCAGATTAGTCCAGATCTAGTCTCCATAAAAATGGCTCCATTACTCCATCTTTCCTTAGCAAATGGGTAAACTTTATGAAGGGAGAGAGAAGTATGACAATCTCTAGCAGGAATGTATTCGAAAAAAATCAAAATCATTATATCAGCGGCATATCGATCAGAAATCGGATCGGAAATTTTACAAAGGGGGATTATAGGACTGTAATAGGGAAATCTGTCGTTCGGAATCGACGGTAAACTGTAGGTCCCGCCACTTAAGTATAAAATTAAGGTACACAACATAAGTGGTGTGAGAAGCTAGGCCGTAATCCTGACTGAAGGGTTGTGATGGCCAATTATGTATGGAGCAAGGAGGGAGTAGTGTTCGGCAAATTTAAGTTTTGTTTTTGTTGAATAATCCACAAATTTAACTCTGACTAGAGTCTCTGATTCAAGTCGAATCCATAATCCTATCGTCATCATACATCCCACTGGACTAATAAGCTACTAGACGATGATGGACACTTCAAATATTACTTCAGAGTATATTCTGAAATTAACAATAAGCAGCAGACATTGCTCAATAGATCCGTGCACACATAACTGGATGTCAAAATACTGAATGTCAGAATAAATACATTTTTTGCAGCCTAGTTTTTCAAACGTCCATATCTGTATTCTTAATTGATTGCGTTCTAAAAAAATTTTTTATATTCTATATCAACAACATACTAACAAAATAACAAATTTTTTGCTGAAATTAAAATAATTTTTATTTCCATTTAATCTCAGTCCATTTTTATCCAAAAAAATACCTTTAATTTGATTGTAAAAAAAAAAATTGTAAAGAGAATATGCCAAAGGTTTTAAAAGCATATTAAAACAGATTTAAATATGTTTATATAAATACACACATACATACATACATACATATGTAAATACATCACATTAAACATTTAAGAGGCCATTACACATTGTAAATGTTCCATTTAAAGCGAGGATTTTTTAGCGGATTTACAAATGGGAATAAAAAGTTAAAAAAGCTTTTTTATTTCGTTATCACTTGGGAACATAAAACTTTTAAAAAAGTTTATTTCACAAGAATGTTTAACTTACACGAATTTAAAGTTGTGGCTTATCAGTTCGTATATTGCAGGAGTCGCCGTAGTCTAGTAGGTAGTATGTTGGATTTTTTTGACGTGAAAAAGCCGGTTCAAAGCCCAGCTCCGGTATCTTGAGAAAAACAAAATTTGAAAAAAGTATTTCTTCGGCGGCTTGCTGAGAGAGAGAGAGTATTATTTCGCCAATAATGTGGTGTAGGGAAATCGATTACAGAACAATTTATTAATGAATGGTTATCGTTATTCTTTAGCGGTCTTTTATGAACTCATTTCTTGTAGTTTCAAAAGTAAACGATTCCCAGCACTTAACTTCATATTCACATAAACTGTTTAAAGTTAAAATTTTTTTCTTCATTTAATTAAATATATATGTATGTATACGTACAGTAATTAATACAACATACATATATATATAATATGTATACAATAATCCAATAAATGCCTATGAGGATTTCCTGAAGCATATTTTCAATTGATAAAAGATTCTGTAAAGAGAGATTACAACTTTACAGTGTTGGCAGACATAATGGGGATAATTTCTTATTAATCAATTCCAATCAAGTTCACTAAGCCTTTACTGTTGTTACACACTGTAAAATTGTTTCAAATGCAATTTTACGTCCTTTGAATTTAAACATTTATTTACAGCGAATAAATAAATTCACAGAAAAGAAATGGAAGCACAGGCATATATACATTACATTGGCCATTGCAAGCCTATAGGGCTAGCTTTTCATGCCACCCACATTAAGTATGTGTTACATTTATCCATAAGAAGCGGAATATACAGTTTAACATACACTTTCAGTTTCTCGGTTGCTGTGCGGCTTTCAACGAGATGGTAAATTTTCATATTACACGGGTACTGATACTTTGTGGCATTCCACTACAAAGCATAGTGCAAGCAAACTACAGGTCAGACATTTCCAAAAAAAAATCCAAATTTAAAAAAAAAATTCTTCGGCGACTTCCTCTCAGCAGTCTTCTGGTAAAATTGCCATGAAAAGTTTCTCAAAAATCTGTCGTTCGGAGTTGACTTTAAACTGAAAGTCACACTACATACATACATAATTGGCCATTACAACCCTTCAGTCAGGATTACGGCCTAGCTTCTCAACACCACTCATGTTGTGTGCGTTAATTTTATACATGAGTGGCGGGACCTACAGTTTAAAGTCGACTCCGAACGACAGATTTTTTGAGAAGCTTTTTCATGGCAATTTTTACTCTCAGAGTTTTTGCCAGAAATCTGCTGAGAGGAAGTCGCCGAAGAAATATTTTCATATTTTTCGTTTTGATGTCTGACCTGGGATTCGAACTCGGGCCTTTCGTCTAATAAGCCTACACACTACCTAATAGACCACGGCGACTTCAAAGAAGAAATTCCCACTGCTCATGTATAAAATTAACACACACACAACAAGAGCAGTGTGAGAAGCTAGGCCGTAATCCTGACTGAAGGGTTGTAATGGCCAATTATGTACATATGTATGCATGTATGTAGATGGGTTCATAATTTCTTTAAGAAATTCATTTTTCTGCTTGGTTTCATGGTAAGTGGTATGTCTTTAGTGGTAAGTGGTATAATTTAGTAAAGTTGTGACATATTTATGGCATACACTGTAGGCTCGGCTTTTGTCGCTAAAGCAGTTCCTGCTATCATTTCGGGGAAGGTTTCAGGCAGATTTAGATCAACGTTTTGTTGATGGCATTAGGAAAGTTTACATACAAGAATTCCAATTATTAAGAAGGAAGAGAATTTAAATGTAATTAAAATTTTAACAGTAGTGATGAGAGCATAATGATGATGATGATGATGATGATGTTATTGTTTGACTTATAACTGTCAGCACTAAATATGTTTTCTAACATGTTAATCTCTTAACAAGCAACAACAACAACAGCAGACAAAAAGTTTTTAACAGTTAACAGAATACTTAACAGCTTGAACTGTTTTTTCTTTAGTTTTCTTCACATAAACACTAACAACAGCAACAACATGCTCCGCTATTTCTACCCTTCCTCTCTCTCACACTGACAATAATTTGCATAATATTTACAAGCAAATCGTGAGTAAATTTAAATAAACAAAAAAAAACAATTTTATGTGCGAACTTGTCAATTCTATAATGGAAAAATTAACAAGAAGAAGTAGAAGAAGAAGAAGAGAAAGAAAATAATAATAAATTATAATCATAAATTAAATGCGTGGTGGTATTAAATTAAAACAAAGAAAAAGAAACGAAAAAAAACCACGAATTTAATTCACTTTTTTTTATTGACTAATGAAACGACTTTCAAGGCATCTTTATGATCGACATGGCATATGTTGTACATTGGCGTATGAGTGTTGTTGTTGGTCTTGTTGTTTTTTTTCACCTAATTAAACTGATATAAATTATTATTCCACATACGTCATCGTTATTGTATTCAGACGAACTGAAACATTTTCCATTAAAATAACATTTAATTTACGGATCGCAATATTGCTGCTTACACAGGAGAATATTGATTGATTTTATCATGGCATTCTAATAAAACTTCTCCTTCGCTGTATAACTGGTTACGTAATATGAAATATACCTTTAATTACACGGAATAAATTTATTATTTTGTTAAATTGCACTTTTTTACCCCAACACATTGTAATACTAAACCAAATTGTTAGTCAGGTTTACAACCTAGCTGCTTGCACCACCCATGTTAATTATACGCATGAGTGGCAGGACCTAGCGGTTAACAACTACTACGATTGACAGATTTGATTAACTTTTCATGGCAAGGAAGTCACCGAAAGTTTACAGTAATCCTTCGATTTACGTCGCCGCGATTAACGTTGTTTCGATTTACGTCATCAAATTTTTTGTTCCCTCTAACTTCAATTTACGTCGCCTTTCTTCGGAACCAACTGCGACGTTAATCGAGGGATTACTGTAACTTTTTTTAAGTTCATTGTTCAAAACATATTACTTTGTAGTATGACGTATTCGATTTACGACGACGTATTTGATTTACGTCGTTTCGATTTACGTCGCCTCTTTTTGGAACCAACTGTGACGTAAATCGAGGGATTACTGTAACGAACTAAATCACACTACCTAGTAAATCTTATGTGTGTCCTGTGTAGTGTAACAGATCAGCGTCTCTGGTGGAAATCGGATCCACAACCCTCACGCTTATACTCTAACACACTGTCCACTAGACTACCAAGGCACCTACTACTAACTAGTAGAGGAAGGCGACCTCAAGACAAATTGTAATTAAGAAATGATGAGGTTTTTACTAAAAAATTTAAATTGTTAGAATATTTTTGTTATATAGTAATTGGAGGCCAAATTACACTGTGTTAACAAAACAAAAATTAAACGCGATCGTAGTTAAAAGCATTGAGTGGTAATTGAATTAATTTAAGTTACAGGGTTGTGCAGGATGTCGCCGGAAACAGTGAGGCTATCATACTGGATCGCCTAACGCCAGGCACACAATACTCAATAGCCGTTACAGCCGTATGGTTGGGTAAAAAATATCGCAGTCGTCAAGTTATATTCAGAACATTAGGTAAGTACGATATACAGTGTCCTTAAATGCTACTGAAAAGCGGAAATTAAATTTTCCTTTAAATTTTGTTTAATTTCCTCTTTTTTCATATGCAGATTCACCCAAAGCATTTACACAAGACTTGACAAATGTTGGGCCAGTTGGTGGCAACAGTGGCCTCGGTGTAGCCGGCAGTATTGGTGGAGGAGCAACAAATTTAAGTGGCCACTTTAGTTCAAATGGCAGTGAAGATGGTGTCACATCTACTTCTACCAATTCACTGCCACATGGTACACACCGTGAATTACCAACGGTATGTTGTATGTTCATTCTGTTATTTATTCATTCCTTTATTTTATATGCTTATTTACAACCAACGTGCGTGCCTCTCTTGCTCTCTTTTGGAGCTATAGTAGTAAATGGTATCTTTTATGCAAGGCTTTAATATATTGTTAACGTGGTCGGTCCTTTTAGAGTTCCTTTGGCTTTTGTTTTTATTTGCCATTTTACTTTCCGTAGTTAAATGTGAGGGTTTAACATTTTTATTTTCACTGCATATTTATGTGTGTGTTTTTTTCTTTTCTTTCTTTTGCCAGATACGAGGTGTCGAAATTGGTATCGTTTTGATAGTCTTAATGGTATGGGCTGGTGCCATAGCATTGTTTTTCAACCGATGGGGCAAAATTCGTATGCTGTTGCCATATCAACCGGACTATAAGCATGAACAACTAAAAGTGCCTGGCACTGGTGTATGCAGTGGAGGTGTTTGTAATGGCCAACATTCACATCAGGTATAAAGAAAATTAAAAAACTAAAATAAAATAAAATAAAACTAACCATAAACCAATAAGGAATAAAAACAACAACAAACAAAACAAACAAACAAAATTCAGGACTTTTACATGTTTTGCATAATTTAATCACCTACCTACGTACAGACATACATGCATATATACATATACACATACTTATAATCTTTTAAAGTTACATATGTATGTACATACATAAGTACAGACATACATACATATACACATACTTATAATCTTTTAAAGTTACATATGTATGTACATACATACGTACAATAATTCATCGAAAAACTGTATGTTGTTCCTTTGAATAACACCAACAATTCATGTCTACATTTTCGTTTACAGATTTTCAATGTTTATTTACAAAAGTGACTTATACTTACACCGGACGTACATACATAAACACAAACAATGACTCCCGGCTTATTTCGTGCAGCAGCAAAATAAAACTTTCAGTGCCTTAGGCAAGAAACTTAAATCCTTAATTTATTATAAACAAAAATTTAAAAAAGAAACTCAAAATCCATACAAAATTCTAATCCCAGCTTATTTCACATACTGCCTTTGGGGTTGAAAAAAGGTCTCTCATCAGATACTGTTTTTTTTTTGATCTTCTGGAAATATACACGTGTAATGTATACACTTCCAAAATTGCGAGGGTAACCAACTCCTTTACATTTTTGACAGGCGTCGTCATCGTTCAATATTTCTTTGAGAACGACATTGACCACTGTCACCACGACTTCTTTTGGCCTCTTTTCGCTTTGAAAATGCATAGGTTTATGTGACTAAATAGAAAATGACAACTTCTATACGGGTTTAATCTGACAAAGTGCCTGTTGTTCGTTATTAATATGGCTGTTGGTACCGGCGTTTATTACTGTCATTGTCCTCTTGCCATAGTACTACGACATCTTTTGTGCTTCTCTTAATGGATGTAGAGTATCCTATATACATATATATGTATGTATATATAGTATATCAGAGACCTTTTGCCTTACAAACTATAGGAGACTCCTTGTAAGCATGGTCGGTTCACTGCCTAATACTTAATATGCAACAAAGTATTTAATTCTGGGTTGTATTATTTTATTTTTTTTTATTTATTTATTTATTTATTTCATATCACATACAACAAGAAATTAATCTTTTAAATTACAGTATGTGATTGTATGATCATTACAAAAAATAGAAAAGTATTATACAATAAACTAAAACTAAAACAAATTAAAAAAAAAACAATATCAGAATATATACAAACAAGAATAAAAACAAACAAACAAGAATAAAAATATGTGCATATATATATGTAATAATTTAAAATTAAAATTTTGAAAATAGCATTTTTTTAAATTGCAAAGCGTTGCCATTGATTTGTAGTTGGTTTGGTAACGAGTTCCACAGCCGTATTGTATTCGTAAAGAACTGCCACTCAGATATTAAAGTCTGATATCTTAACTGAATAATCTGCTTTCCTCTGTTCGATCTTGCAAATTGAATTCGATTAAACAAATAAGATGGTTCTTGAGTGTAGATAACTTTGTGAAGCAAAATTAATGCTTTGATTTTAAGTAAATCCATTAATCCAACACCATATAATGATTTAGAATACTGAGAAGTACCATCATATCTTCTTATGCCATAGACATATCTAAGAATTGCATTATACGCAACAGTTAACCTAGTTTTACTTATTGAATCACAATAAGCAAAAATTTCGCAGCCATATAACAACTTGGGCATTAAGTACGTTTTGGCAAGAAGCACTCGAATATTAAGAGGTGTAACGTGTTGAAGGGGATATAGCGTTCGAAGCATAGAAAAAATTGTTCCGGAGACAGCATTTATGTGGGTATTCCATTGAAGGGATTTGTTAAACATTATACCAAGGTTTTTTGCTGATTCTACTATTGAAATATTTTGATTTCCTAAAATGATCGGAATATCAACAACAACATTCTGATTTCGTTGGGCTATGATTAGGCCCTTTGACTTTATAGGATTCAGATATAAGCCATTTGACGTTGCCCAGTAATGTATTCTGGTAAGGTCCTCATTAAGTCTTGCACAGCAGTCATCAATTGAGTCCTTTTTACAATTTATATATATTTGTACATCATCTGCGTAAATGTGGATATTACTATACAAGAGACAATTAGGTAAATCATTTATGTACAAAGTAAACAGTAGTGGACCAAGAATAGAGCCCTGCGGTACTCCTTTAGACACGGGCATGGGAGTAGATACAGTTTCGCCAGCAGAGACAGACTGGTATCTATCAGTGAGATAGGTTTTTATTAGCGATGATGCACTCGAAGAAAAATAAAAATTGTCATATATCTTTTTATAAAGTATATTATGGTTTACAGAGTCGAATGCTTTTGAATGGTCTAGGAGTACCAAGAGTGTGATACCACCATTATCAATATTGGATCTTATATCCTCAGATACACTCAACAGCGAGGAAACACAGCTGTGACCTGTTCTAAATCCAGATTGTTTGCTAAAGAGCAGCTGGTGGTCATTTAAATACGTACTAATTTGGTTGTGTAACAGTCGTTCAAATACTTTAGATAAAAATGGAAGTATCGATATGGGACGATACTCATTTGATGATTTAGGAACGGGAATGACCCTAGCATGTTTCCAACAATTAGGAAAGAGGCTGGTAGTGATAACAGTGTTAAATAAATGCGTAATATATCGTGATATCCTAGGTAGTAAAAGTCTTATGAATTTAGGATGGATTTGGTCAAAGCCAACTGCATTTGAAGTCACTGATTTACAGCATAGAACGATTATTACACCCCAACGGTCGCAACTTTGTGTTCTAAGGATTCACTCATACATAAACATAATTTACATATCAGGCTTAAGGCGATCCCTATTCTAAACAAGTCACAATTCTGGTTAATAATGTCAGATTGCTTCTGGATACTCTGGTGCATGATTAAAATCTCAAAATTATAAATTTTCTCAAAACCATTTTATAGGACAAGAGTCTCCGCCTCTCATCATCTTCCCATTCGAAAGGTTCTTTACGTATTACACATAGCAATGTGCACATATTTGATTAAAATAGTACAATTATTATATAAAATATTAAGCCCTTATTAGTTTTCTTTCTTTCTAGAAGTTGACAAAAATCTCTCTTTGTTTTGCCCATGCACGAAATAAGCTCTCGAGGCACTTTATATACTTAACAGAAAATTATTTTGTGACTTTTGCAAACTTTTTACTTTTTTTTTTGTACATTTAAATCACAATTTACATATGTATGTACTTAAAGACAATACATATAATATTCAAAATAAAATCCATACCACTACTGTTCGTGCTTGAGTGCCATCATAATCAAGATGAACAGTCAGTCAGTCAACATAATTGGAATTCCTAGAGGGGACTTTAGATTGTGTAACACAAAATGTAACAAATACATACAAGCATACATACACATGATTACAAACAATTTTTCATTCTATTAAACTTACGTTTCCTTTTTTTTTTGTTTTTTAAAACGAATGAAAAACGAAAAAAAAAAATAAATAAAATAAAATAAAACCAGCAGCTATAACCTTAAAGAACCTGAAAAGACCGTGATATTAATACGGTTACTTAACTTCTGTTTATTTTTTTTCTGGATTTTCTTTCTCATAAATTTTGGGTTTTTTTTCTTTTAAGTTTTCGTTTTAAATTTTTTTCCTGCAATTTTACACACACGTACAGTTTCAATTTCAATTTCTGTATTTGATTTCATGAGTTCTTAAACGTTGATGAATCATAAAAAAGAAAAACAACCATAACGTTTTCACTTTATTTGATGTTTTCCTAACTTTCTAATCGTCAAAAACAATTGAAACCAAAAGCTGTTTACATTTTACTTGACTACAAGGACTCCTTGCCAAAAAACAAAAACAACAACACAAAATCATTACAGGAATAACAAGATTACCTTCGTGCTACTGTTCACAGTAATTGATTATGTTGATAGAAGTTGATACAGATACTCTGTGTAGTTCTTCTTCTTTTTTGATTTTAATTTACCTCAAAAAACAAATTCTTCCTCTTCTTTTTAATTTGATTTCTATTTACATTGTCTACCGCAGAGTTCATTTTACTAATTTTGCTTAAGAAATACTCAGCAATTGAGAGATTTACCGTTTTACTCAACAATAAATATTAACGAAAACAATAATAACAACAACAAATAAATTTATATACTAAAATACCAACAAATATCGAACTGTTAACTAAACAAAAACGAAACCCTTCTTTTGTTTTCTTCTTTTTTTCCCCCTCTTTTTTTTCTTTCCGGCTCTTCTACTTATTTTTTTAATAACATCTAGAATTTACATCACGATTTGTTCGTTAAGGTACCAAAAATGAAAAACGTATTCTTGAATCTTTTCTTTTTGTTTTATTTTCCTCTGTATTTTGCATTTCTTTTAATTGTAAGATACTGATGCTCGATTCTTAAATATTTTTCTTTGCATTTTCCGTTTTTATTTTATTTTTTTTTTTTAATTTTTCTTATAAAATTTCTTGTTTTTTATTAGCCTCTTGAAATGCATTACAATTCTTTTTTTTTTTTCTGTTTCCTTGTGCTAGTAGCGCGAGCATATTATCGCATTACTTTGGCATAAAAATTCATTTCTTTTGTTTTTTTTATTATTCGAACTGAATAGCATTAAAAATCGTATTTATCTTTTGGTTTTGCATGAGTATAGTTCCATTTACATACATATATTAAGTAAATAATATATTTAAACATAAAAATTTGTTATGGAGTTTTTTTCACTCGATTCATTATAATCCATTATGCTATTGAGACTTTTCGTCTTTTAACGGCCATTAAACAACGACTTAAGCAAACCAAGTGGTGGATAATAATTTAGGACTGCAGTTATATAATAACGGCATGTTCATAAAGTGAAATATTGATGAGCCTGCATTTTTTATGGTAACATTATATACGAAGGTTGTATCCAAAATTAACAGTTCTAACATAGAGTGGTGTAGTCTAGGAATTTTAAAAAACTAGGAGGCTTCAATCCTTTACGGCAGCATTATATACGAGGGTAGTCTCTAAAATTAACACTTCTAAAGTAGAGTGGTGTAGTCTGGGGATTTAAAAAAAACTACGAGGCTTCAATCCTTTACAAATAATCCAAAATGAAAAGGGGAAAAATACGAAATTTATTTCAATTTATACTGGACTCTCTACTTTCATGAAATAAATAATACTGAATATTTCAAAGAATACTGAATATTTCTTTGTTTCATGCTCTACGTTGAAGTCTAGTAAGTAGTGTGTTGGCTTATTAGACGTAAGGTCTCGGTTCAAATCAGAGATCAGCAGTAATGAGTATTCAAAAAGATGAGTAGATTCGAATCATACTCATAACTTCTGATACTTATACGCAGTCATACTTATATTAATATCATACTCATTCTACTCATATTCAACGTTTGAAGTACTCATCGTACTTAACAATACGCATAATTTTGTTGATTTCGACTCTCTTTTACTCAACAGTTCCAAGAATCACAAAATAAGTATGATTCGCGAAAGAACACTTCACTAGTCATTAGAAGGTTGTGTTGTTGCTGTCTTTGTCTTTTTCTTTCTTCTTTTTTTTGTAAATGCAACAACAACTAAGACTGTAACTTTTGATGAATGATTCGAATCAGTCGAATCATTTATGAGTATTATAAGTATTTTTCTAAATTTATAAATCTGAATGAGTAGGCGTATGAATCAAACATATTTCGAATGTTATGTGTTTGATGTTAACGTTGTACTCATACTCATTGCAAACTATACTTATAAATCAATGTTGTAGTGAGTACGAATGAATCGGAGTAGTTGAATTTCAATACTGTTGACTCACTCATACTCAAAATTCCATGAGTACTTATGAGTAGCGAAAAAAACGATTCATTGTTGATCTCTGGTTCAAACCTCAGGGAGACATCTAAACGAAAAATTATTTCTTCGGCGACTTCCTCTCTGCAGATTTCTGGCATAAACTCTGAGAGTAAATATAAAATTGCCATGAGAATTTTCCCATAAATCAGTCGCTCGGAGTCGACTTTAACCTGTAGGTCCTGCCACTCTTGGATAAAATAAACACACACAACATAAGTGGTGGAGAGAAGCTAAGTTGTAATCCTGACTAAAGGGTTGTAATGACCAATTATGTATGTATGTATGTCTCTACATAAATTGTTTTTAGCTCGTTACAGATTTCCTAGGGCTATTCAATAGCTAAGACAACCAGTAGCTACTGGGTAGTTTCTTAAAATAGCCATCAACCGCAATCCAGTAGTGGATGTTTGTACTGGTGCGATGCCTTAATGCAATAACAGTTTATTTCCAACATTGTAGTCGCCGTAGTCTAGTAGGTAGTGTGTTTGCTTATTATACGTAAAGCCCGGGCTCGAGCCCCAGGCCAGACATCAAAACGGAATATGAAAAAAAAAATATTTCTTAGGCGACTTCCTCTCATCAGATTTCTGGTAAAAACTCTGAGAATAAATAGAAAATTGGTATGAAAATTTTCCCATAAATCTGTCGTTCGGAGTCGACGTTAAACTGTAGGTTCCACCACTCAAGTATTAAATTAAGGCACACAACATGAGTGGTGTGAGAAGCTAGGTCGTAATCCTAACTGAAGGGTTGTAATGGCCAATTATGTATGTATGTATGTTTCCACCATATACGCTACCGTATGTTGCCACAGTGTTCGCAATTGATTGTTTTTTTTTTTTTTCTTCAATGAAAATTATCCAAAATACATCCCATAGAACAGATAGCATGGCATTGCCTAGGGTCGAAAATTTATTCTCCTTGTTTGAAATAATTATTATTATTCACGTGTGGGGATGTCATAGTAATCCTTCAAAAAAACCAATTACATTTCTCAGACCACAACTACCAACAAAAGCGTAGATTGTCTTATGCGCATTTGGCTGCAGAACATTTGGCTTCATCTTCTCTTTTGCCACATATATCTTAGCAAACATACTTTTCCACTCCACAGTAAAGTTCTGGCTCAATCATGGACATGAAAGCTACCTTTCTCCCAAGTACATAAGCCTGTTCATTGTCATGAAAACCCAAATGACCTAGGCTCCAGAAGGAGACGAGTCTATTTCCTCTGCCTAGCTGCGTAAGCTTGCCAAAATACTATTTCTGAGGTAATTTCATACAAGTCGAGCTTTCAGATGGCAGCCTGATGAGTATTTTCTTTTGGATTTTTTCGTTGTGAAGTATTTTAAAATATCATAGAATTGACTGAAGTTAAGCTGGCTACTGTTAGCAAAATCCAATAGAGCCTTCAGCGCCGCTTGGTAGAATAAGTTTTCATTGCCTCTGTTGTATCAACACATACAGATTGCTAGACAAAAAGTTCAAAACAATGTGATCCTATGCAGCTGAAAATTCATGTTTTTTATAATGTTTTGCCACTTTTCAAACTACTGGTCGCCTAATTGTGGCACCAACCTCGTATTTATATGGAAGATAAAGAGCAGCAATTTAAAAAGCTGCATGAGTGCGCCATAAATATGTAATAAGTGCTCTATTTTTTCATCGTACAAAAAGAAAAAGTTGCCAAATGTTTTAAGCAGAACTCCCAAAAAAAAAAGGTCAAAAGTTCAAATTCTCATATTAGATTTGAATTTAAGTGGAAAACATTAATATTTATTCGATTAATTAACTTCAAATATAACGACTAACGTTTATTTTCTTTTTTGGCTTAAGTATTTTATACTGTGATAATCTGTCTTTACTTTGTTCATTTTTAATTTGTTTTGAATGAATTCCATTTAATCCTTCATTAACGTTTAGCGTTTAAAACAACAACATAGAAAGCAACCCAAACCTACTAAGCTGAAGATTTCATGATAAATTTCTTTGTTCTTAAAGTTTTCTGTAGCATTTCTTAAACATAATTTATACATAAGCTGTGTTGTATATTATATACATACATATGTATGTATGTATTGTATATATTTTAGATTTTTCCTTGGGGCCTCATAAACACTATGCAGAGAAGACTACAATGATGCGAACAATAAACATGTTATTAACTTTACTTTTTCGTTAAGTTTTAAGTTTTTCTTTCTTCTGTTTAATTTAATAAAAAAGAAAAACAAATAAAACAGCAGAAGGATGTTATTATATTCTCTTCAAATTTTTATAATTTCCATTATATCGGGTTATCCATTTAGTGATTTCAAAATTGGCATTCTAGCAGCTGTTTTCAATTGCTAGATAGCTTTCAACAAAAATGCCATTTATTCACTGAAAGCCATCCGATTAAAGAATAGGGGTCGTTTAAGAATCCTGGAACGTGTAAAAATTGTTAAAACTCACTGTAGTTGAGCTAATGCAAACGTGACCATTTTTTGAATAATACGAGAAGGTAGGGTCGCCGTAAGTCGCCGTGGTCTAGTAGGTAGTATGTTGGCTTATTAGACGTATGGCCACGGTTCAAACCTCAGGTCAGACATCTCGAACAATACAAATCGCCATAGTCTAGTTCGTAGTGTGTTGGCTTATTAGACGTTTGGCCACGGTTCAAACCCAGTAGGTATCTGACAAAAATTGCCTTGAAAAGTTTCTCAAAAATCTGTCTTCGGAGTCCACATTAAACTGCAGATTCCGCCTCTCATGGCTAAAATTAACACGCACAACACAAGTGGTTTAAGAAGCTAAGATCTTTCCCTGTCTAATGGGTTGTAATGACCAATTAAGTTAAGTAAGGTATGCTTATCATAATCGATCTACTGTCTACTGGCATATTTAAACAGAAATTTAAAGAAACTGGCAGCTATGCATCATTACATTGCACTCCCAGCCAAAAATATCGCTTCTTTAAGATAAAGTGTAGCATGTAATTCGAATCTTACGACTAATTATGAGCCGCTTTAGCATTTTATTTGCGACTCTATCCATTTAAACTCGCTCAACAATTACGGCCGGCTGATCATTTACAAAGTCGTAGATATGCTGATACTGTGAGTACTAGAGCAACAGATTTTCAATGCTGAGTTTTCTAGCAAAGTTTTCTCACTTTGTGATTACGCCAATAAGCAAAATTATTGCATATGTGAGGAGAAAGTAACTATTCGGTAAGCATTACAGTTTAGGAGTGCCATTAGTCCGTATCAAAGATCAGCAATGAGTATTCAAAAAGATGAGTAGATTCGAATCATACTCATAATTTCTGATATTTATACGCATTCATACTTATATTAATATCATACTCATACTACTCATATTCAAAGTTTAAAGTGCTCATCGTACTCATACTTAACAATACGCATGATGTTGTCGATTTCGACTCTCCTTTACTCAACATTTGCGAGAACCATAAAATAAGTATGATTCGCATACGAACACTACAATACTCACTAGAAGTTTGTGTGCGTTTGCTTTGCTTACTGTCTTTGTCTTTTTCTTTCTACTTTTTTTGTAAATGCAACAACAACTAAGACTGTAAATTTTGATGAATGATTCGAATCACTCGAATCATTTATGAGTATTATAAGTGTGTTTCTAAAGTTATAAATCTGAATGAGTAAGCATATGAATCATACATATTTCGAATATTATGAGTTTGCGGTCAACGTTGTACTCATACTCATTGCAACCTGTACTTAAAATCAATGTTGTAGTGAGTACGAATCAATCAAAGTAGTTGAATTTTAATACTGTTGACTCACTCATACTCAAAATGTAATGCGTACTTATGAGTAGCGAAAAAACGATTCATTGCTGATCTCTGGTCCGTAGCACTGTGATAACCAACTCTTTTTGAACTACAATTGAACATTATAAAGTGCACGGCACATGATTTCAACAACGCGGTGCCAAAGGCCCAATGTTAGAGGACGTGTACTTGTCAATTAAGACAAGTACAGTACCCGGAGGTCGAATTGACCCATTGTACGAAAAGGCCCAATAATGCAACCGAATTTGTTTTCATTGAATGAATGAAATAATTCTAGGTTTTGGCGACCACGATCATGCGATTTGGCTACGTTGGGGGCTTTTTTGTGAGTCTACATCATAGATCGCGTATACGAGCATTCCCAGGGAACATTTGTCTGGAGCACTTACAATCCCATATTCGTAAAATTATCGCTGAGATAGCGCCCGAAAGTAATCGAAATAGTGGTCAAATACTACAACCAATCCAGAAGCGGTGCAGCTGCATATCTTACATTTTGACCAAGTCAAGGTATTATAATGAAATAAAGGTTTCATTGAAATCATAGTTTTGAGTGCATTTTACTTGACTTTACTTTTGAAACCGATAAATGGATCACCCTTTTCAGCAACAACATAAAACAACTGTTTTTCCACAATATTCCGAAAAATGTTCATTCCTTGCTGTAGTCATTGACTTAAGCTAAGTCTGCAGATACACTGCCAGTCAGATGATTAAATTTCTTTGAATTTGTATACATACGTATTAACAGAGTAGTAACATTATTGCTGTACATACTCGTATTTATATATAACAAAAGATTACAAAATTTAACAAGTTTTTGTTTAATTTTTCTAAAAACGAATTGGATTATATTTGCTTTTAATAGAAACTTTTTCTTTTTTTACTTTCCCTTCTTCTTCTGTAGTGTAGCCTTGTATTCTTTGTAGTCTTCAGTAGTGAATAAGATTTAATCGCGAATTAAATTTAATTTTTTTATCTTTAATTAGTAGTTGAACGTATTATTTTTGCCTTTTTAATTGCAAATGCTTGTTGCTAGAATAAATTCATTAAGTGGCAGCAAAATTATTCTTCTCTATTTTTTCATTTATTTTCTTAATTTGTCTATTAAATGATGGAATAATGAATGGAATGATTGAATGATTTAATGATTGAAAGTTTTAAATGCCATGCGAACGTAAAAGTTAAACAAATTAATTGCATTATTTTGCGAATAATGTGGTGTAGGAAATCGATTACAGAACAATTTATTAATGGAAGTTATCGTTATTCTTTAGCGATCTTTTATAAACTCATTTCTTGTAGTTTCAAAAGTAAACGATTCCTAGCACTCAACTGTATATTTGCATAAATTGTTTAAATCAAGCGTTTTTTTCTTTTTTATTAAATATATGTATGTACATGCAATAATTAATAAAACATATACTATATATTAGAGCGACTCAAGTTGTATGGAAGCAAAATTCGTGCTCGATGTACCCCCCCCCCCCCTCGAAATGAACCTTTGCCTTTTTTAAGATGACATCTAGAATATTTCGGCTCTAGCTTTGACCTCTCCTGAGCTGGACCATTTTGAAAAAGGGTCTATTTTTGTATGTTTTGTTAATTTGAGAATTTGTTTCCTAACCAACATATAGAGTATGGGTGTCATAAGAAAGGTTTTTTCAAGGCGCGTCCAGCGGTATATACAATTTGTCCACGGACAATCATCCATGTCCGTTTTTTAAGGATATTCTGTAAAAAAAAGCGGTTTTTGAATTTTTTCTTTTCTTCTTTTCTAACCAAATTAACTCTAATATAATGGCGGATTTAGTTTCTAGATGATATTTGGATGAAAATAGGACTAAAGAAAGAAAAAAAGAAATGATCCACGACTTTTTGTGGGCATATTATTTTCCCAAATTAAAAAAAGGTATTAAATTTTTTTGTTTATATTTACAAAACTATACTCAAAAAACGCAAACTAGGGCGAATTTCAAAAAAAGCTAAGACCCGTATTTAATTAAATCAACTAAAGATTAAAATATGTTAATTTGGTTATTTTATTACAAACAACCCCGAAGAAAAAAACAAAAACCGTTCTTTTTAACAGAATATCATTAAAAAAAGGAAATGGATGATTGTCCTTGGACAAATTGTATATACAGTTGGACGCGCATTGAAAAAACCTTTCTTATGACACCCATATTGTATATGTTAGTAAGGAAACAGATTCTCAAATTGACAAAACATGGAAAAATAGACCCTTTTTCGAAATGGCCCAGCTCACGAGAGGTCAAAGCTGGAGCCGAAATATTTTAAATGTCGTCTTAAAAAAGTCCAAGGTTCATTTTTAGGAGGGTACATCGAGCACTTTTTTTGGTGAGTCGCTCTAATATATATAATATGTATACAATAATCCAACAAATGCCTATGAAGATTCCCTCAAGCATATTTTCAATTGATAAAAGATTCTTTAAAGAGAGAGATTAAAAATGTACAGTGTTGGAAAACATAATAGGGACAATGTCTTATTATTTAATACCAATCAAGTGTAGTTGTTACACACTGTAAAATTGTTTCAAATGCAAGTATATGTCCTTTGAATTTAAACATTTATTTTCAGCGAATAAATAAATTCGCATTAAATTCGCAATAAATTCGAATTTATTTATTCGCTGAAAATAAATGGAAGAACAGGCATACATATGTACATTACATTGGCCATTACATGCTTGCAGGGTAAGCTTCCCATGCCATCCACATTATGTGTGTGTTGAATTTATATATGGGAGGCGGAATATACAGTTTCGCATACACTTTCAGTTTCTCGGTTGCTGTGCGGCTTTCAACGAGATGATAAATTTTCATATTGCACGGGTACTGATACTTTGTGGCATTCAACTACAAAGCATAGTGCAAACCATAGGTCAGACACTTGCAAAAAAAATCCAAATTTAAAAAAAAATTCTTCGGCGACTTCTTTCCAGTAGATTTCTGGCAAAAACTTTGAGCGTGAAATAGAAAATTGCCATGAAAAGTTTCTCAAAAATCTGTCGTTCGGAGTCGACGTTAAAATTAACCCACACAACATAAGTGTTGTGAGAAAGTAGGGCGTAATCCTGACTAAAGGGTTGTAATAATAAAAGCAAGTTTGCCCAAACCTTAGATGAAAGCGTAGAACATAAACTCTGCTCAAAGTCCACGCTTAGTGTAATTAGCAGAGTCTTTACTAGACATTGTATTCTGCGTAAACTTGGGAGAAGTATGTGTTGGTCTGGACCACTTGGAAAATAACTTCTTCAGGAGCTCTAGAGATAAGGAAGAGCGATACATGTCCAGAATTATGTCGTAAAGGAAGAAAGCATCTGAGCTTCTACTTTTCAGAAAATCTCACAAATCTGTCAAGGATGGTCTGAATGGCTTAATGAGAAGCTCAGGTTGGGTTCAGTGTTAGGGAAAAATTAAAGGCTATGGTTATACAGTGGGTCACACAGTGCTTTAGCTACGACAGCTACTTTTGCCTACCTATCTAACCATAAAGATTATCGAATATCGAGTAGAAATTATAATCGAGTAATGTTCCCTACAGAAGGGAACATTAGTAGACGTTAGGCCTCGGTTCAAATCCCAGGTCAGACATCTCCAGCAAAACGAAATACGAAAAAAATATTACGGCGGCGACTTCCTTTTAGCAGATTTCTAGCCAATACCTGGAAAAGTTTTTCAAAAATCTGTCGTTCGGAGTCGACTTTAAACTGTAGGTCCCGCCACTCATGTATAAAATTAACACACACAACGTGGGTGGTTTGAGAAGCTTGGTCGTAACTGAAGGGTTATAATGACTAATTATGTATGTACATATGTCGGCTCCCTACAGAAAGCAAAGACATTTCAAAGAAGAAAGTAGGAGGATTGTTATATTTTTATAGAAAATAGAAATTGAAAGAAATATTAAAATTTTGGTGTGTCCTTATTATTTCTGCCAACACTGTACATACAAAATTTTTAAATTTATTTTTCACTTCAGCCTTCCCACAGTAGTGGCATGCGTAGCTTATCATTCAAATAGTTTTAAATACGGTATTAAAACAAAATGCAGTTACATGGAACCACTCTCTTAACTACTGCGTTCTCACTTCGAATTCGAATTCGAAATGAGGTTCGAAAAGCAATAAATTCTTAATTATATTGTACATTTCAAAAGTAACGAATAAATTTTAGTTTTTTTTTTTTAGTAAATGCTTGAATTATTTTAATTTTTAATTTTATTGTGCTCATGTCCCAAAAGTAGAAGTTTTTTTTTCTTGTACATAGAATCGTTCGTTTAGATAACTTGGTGTCGTTTCGTTGGGAGTTTAACTGTATTTAGACACGAAACTCGAAACGATACAATTTTGCAGCAACAACATCTGATCTGTATTTTACTTCATTTTATATTTCTCTATCTGTGGATTTTTCTCTCTACTCTTCTATTTCTTCTCGTTCTCGTTTTTCTTTTTTGTTTTCTCATTTTTATTTTTCTTTTGTTCAACTATTAAACGATAAATGAAAAATGAATTTGTGAAATGAAAAAAAAACAAATTTAAAAACAATATTATTTAGTGTTTGCCACGCTGTGAAGGTTGTGGTATCTTCGATCGATGTTTCCAATATCCACGGCGCGAATTGGAACGTGATTGTGGCTGCCAGTTTGCTCTGTTACACAAGGCTGATGTGGAGAGCTAGCAACCAGCAAATGCTGATGGTGAAGATGTCTCACCATCGGAGGGATATCGTCGTGTCGATAGCATTGACAGTCATGTTATGGTCACAAGTTCGGCGTTGCAAACACCACATCATGGCAATAGCAGCATAAGTTTAAACACAAACCGAGAAGATGCTCAACCATTCAGCGATCGAGATGGAGAGGAGACATTACACGAAGTGGTTGAGGAAAATCGGGATCTTATAGAGCGTGAATATCGTCAGGTGGTTATTAAAGGTAAACATGAGCATCGATTGCGTCAAAAGAAATACGCAACACAACGTAGTATTCTAAAGAACTCTCAAGACAATACAAACAGCATCACAAACGATGAACAAGAACTATTAGAGGCCAAAAAACAAATGGTTTTACGTAAACGTAGACTATTTAGTCACTATCGTCAGTATCAAGAGTGGAGACGTCGACAATTCAGTTATGATCCTTGCTATTACCGCGCCATACCACCAACAACACCCGCAATTGCACCCAGCAGCATTTGCGGTGGTATTGGTGCCGCTACTGGCGAATATGCTATGCATGCGACCAACCCGAATGCATTTCGTCGTCGTCGCCAATACCGGCGTCAATACTCGTGTGCAGAACGTTCACGTGAGGATTCGCATGAAAGTCGTGATTCTACGCATTTACTAAAATGCCATAGCATGGGTGCCAGCGATACTATACGCACCGATTCAACGACCCTGAATCATACAAATCCAACAACCGAACGTCACAGTGTAAGTTCATTTACGTGCGTTGTTCCTGCCCGTTGATTTCTATTCTATTTTTTCCGTTTTTTTAATGTCAAACCAATCCAAAACGAAACGTTTGGCCTCAATGTATAGTTTTGGGTCCTTTATTGTAAACGTTGTAACAAATGTCTTAGCACCTTAACTGTATCCAACCAAGCCATCCAATTCACACCACAGTTGTTTTGTAGCAAAAGCACCAGGACCAAAGAGAACATCCGGCAAAATACTTGTAGTTTGTGTTTGTATATTCGCAATTCGTGTTGGCCTTCTTGTAGATAAAAAACGCACACACACACGCACACACACACTCGCTTAATTAAGAATCAAATCAAAGACTTAAAAACTGCAAATGAAAATGCCTTAAATTAAGCAACAATTTTCATGAGAACGCTTAAATTGTTTAGAATGAGTTTGTAATTTCGATTCAAAGTTATGCTTCTTTCATCTTTATTGCACTTGTTTTTATCATAATCTATTCATCTCTCCTATATACATCACTTTCATATACATCATCGCAAGCGAACAATTAAACCCACAAACAAATTTCTTCTAATGCTTCTAATTTGATTTGAAAATCTTGAAATTTCTTTTCTTGACTTTTTCCCGCTCAAAGCCTTTTACAGGACAAAACTCTACCAGAAGCCTTAATTGATTTTGATTTTCATTATTTTTCTTTACTGGACATTTTTTATTAATTAAAATCCTTTAATTATTGTATTATAATTTCATAAATAATTAATAAAAGTAAACGACACAATATTATCTCTTTATTTATATTCATTAAGTAACTACGAGATGAGAAAATATTTTCGACTGATGTCATATAAGAAAAGAATTTTAATAACATCATAGACTTGACGTCGTATTTAATTTTAAACGCTTTCGATGCCAACGTTGTTTGATGATAATTTCAGGAATTTGATTTCTAATTTATTTCGAAAAACTATTTACAATACCCTGAACTAAGATATTACTGGGGCTCATAAGTACATGACGAATAGTCTCTAGTTCCTTCTCAGAAGGGAACAGTTTCTGTTACTACCTTTCTTCTCCAAGTATGGTTGACATTCTAACTCGTGATAACACAGCCCTGCATGGGTTTTGCAAATAAGATGGCTCCAGGTGTTTCCGAAGGCATTTTGCGCGCTGAACGCTTCGAAAAACTATTTACAATACCCTGAACTAAGATATTACTGGGGCTCATAAGTACATGACGAATAGTCTCTAGTTCCTTCTCAGAAGGGAACAGCTTCTGTTTCTACCTTTCTTCTCCAAGTATGGTTGACATTCTAACTCGTGATAACACAGCACTGCATGGGTTTTGCAAATAAAATGGCTCCAGGTTCAAAAACTTTCATCATGTCAGGTTTCCTAAAAATAGCGGTTTTGGACATTTTTGAAAAATTGTAGAGCTAAACACTGACGTGCTAGAACCACTATTGTCGCTGTTGTCAGAAATTGACAATTGATCTTTGCTCTTTAAAATGAGCCCAAAGCTAAATTGTTTGCGTGCACCTTTAAAGTAGGGGGTAAGTTTATGTCAAGGGGTGCAAGAGAAAAAGAAACACATTACGGAGGTCCTTAAAAATTAATCAGATTTACTTGAAAATTGTTACTCAGGGGTTTTTGGCCATATTGGATCCGCCATTTTGAATTTTTTAAATCTGAATGAAGGTCTGTATTCAGCGACCCCAGATTCGTGTTCAGCGCCATCTTATTTGCATAAAAAAAAGTCCAAATTTGCAGGGCTGTATAATCTAAAGCAGTTCTCGCAATTTCAATCTCAGATTTATGCAAACCGGCATATTTTGAAAATACGACGCATTCAGCAGTTAACAAATATTCTACAAAAATCGTAGACTTCACGATAGCATTAGAAAAACAGGCAGTGGTAGATCTAGCTCACTTGATCACACGTATAGATCCGTGCCCATAGCAAATGAAGCAATGGCTCCTGAACTAATTGGCCAACTGACTGATATCTGAATCAAGCTGAATACCAGCCTGAATGTTTAATAAATTCCATTAAAGAATTCGAGACAAGGTGAGCCAAATTAGAGAAGTCTGCATCAGAGATCAGCAATGAGTATTCAAAAAAGATGAGTAGATTCGATATGATACTCACACTACTCATATTCAAAGTTTGAAGTACTCATCGTACTCATACTTAACAATACGCATGATGTTGTTGATTTCGACTCTCCCCTTACTCAAAATTTACAAGAATCACAAAAGAAGTATGATTCGCGTACGAACACTACAATACTCACTAGAAGGTTGTGTTGTTGCTGTCTTTGTCTTTTTCTTTTTTCTTTTTTTTTCTAAATGCAACAACACTCGTATCACTCGAATCATTTATAAGTATTATAAGAAGTATTCTTCTAAATTTATGAATCTGAATGAGTAGGCGTATGAATCAAACATATTTCGAATGTTATGAGTTTGATATCAACGTTGTACTGATACTCATTGCAACCTGTACTTATAAATCAATGTTGTAGTGAGTACAAATGATTCAGAGTAGTTGAATTTCAATACTGTTAACTTACGCATACTCGATATTTCATGAGCACTTATGAGTAGCGAAAAAACGATTCATTGCTGATCTCTAGTCTGCATCGAGCCAGACCTCCTTAGCCGTCCTACCAACACTATAAAATTTATTTGCTGATAAGCTTTCTATATAACAACAAGTGGGAATAGATTCTGTAGATCGCAGCGATCTAATTTATGTGGTTGATTAGACCAAGTGAGTCTGACCTTTGTCTAATAGGCCGCCTTATAGAGATAAGGAAGTGTACACAGAAGTTAAATCTTTTGATTTTCGTCCTCACTGTCCAGAGAAGGGATTACCATCTGTCTCAGTTCAAACGTCCAGTGACTGCTTTTGTTTCTTCTGCTCTGAATATCGATACTGCAGATTGATACAGCTTCCAATACAGCAAAATTATAAGACGTCTTACACGTTGGGGTATTAATTTTCATAATTTTTGTAGTGCCGATGTTGACTTATGGTCACCGTGGTAGGTAGGTAGTGTGTTGGCTTATTAGACATGTGGCCCCGGTTCAAACCTCAAGTTAGACATGAAAACGAAAATATGAAAAATATTTCTTCGACGACTTCCTCTCAGAAGATTTCTGGCAAAAACTCTGAGAGTAAATAGAAAATTGCCATGAAAATCTGTCATTCGGAATTGTTCGACGCCACTCATGTATAAAATTAATACACACAAGATCAGTGGTGTGAGAAGCTAGGTCGCAATCCTGACTAAAGGGTTGAGATGACCTCTGTCTGCACAGAATTCAGCTTTTATCTATCACTGGCATAAGCTAAATCCTTCAGCCATTTGTTAAATACCCTGATGGTTAATGATTTTTAGTCTGTTTATAAGATCCGTACATGATCTTGATATCGGATTGAAAGACGTGTTATTCCTCCTTCCTCCTTGCTAACATGCGAAGTCGCCGTGATCTAGTAGGTAGTGTGTTGGCTTATTAGACGAAAGGCCCGAGTTCGAATCCCAGGTCAGACATCAAAACGAAAATATGAAAATATTTCTTCGGCGACTTCCTCTCAGCAGATTTCTGGCAAAAACTCTGAGAGTAAAAATTGCCATGAAAAAGCTTCTCAAAAAATTTGTCGTTCGGAGTCGAATTTAAACTGGAGGTCCCGCCACTCATGTATAAAATTAACGCACACAACATAAGTGGTGTTGAGAAGCTAGGCCGTAATCCTGACTGAAGGGTTGTAATGGCCAATTATGTATGTATGTAACATGCGAAAGCCACTTTAGCGTTCGTTGTAGTTCATTTTGTGTTTAATTAACTGGCCAACTAACACCATCTAATGTTATCAACGAGAGCCCTGACCAAAAATATAGGGAGAACGTGGCTGTCTTAATAATTAAAAACAGTTATGTATGATCACAAGAGATCATCTTCACCTCTCAGTGTTCAGGGAAGATACCTACATATGGTAGTGATGATCATCCTCTTATAACTGTACACATGAGAATCTTACATTTTCCGATTAATAACTTCTACAATATCCGAACGAGTGGGCGTGGTCTTTAATAAAAAAAAAGAAATTATTGAACACAGAAAGGAAGCCATTTGTTCAATAAAAAAATAAAAACGTTGGTGTCGAAAGGGTTAATTTAAGTGGAATTTTTTTATTACATTAGAATAGAATTGTTTAAGTCTAAACTAATAAAATCAATAACGAATTTAATTCAGAAGAATTCGTTAGTAAAACATGTGGTTTTTTAAAGTTTTTCGTTTTCGTTTCTTTCTTTTCTTAAAATTTCAGCCTCCTACAAACATACATACAACAGATATTAATTAAATATGTATGTATGTATTTTAATTAAAAACGGAATAAACAGAATAAAAGCTTTTAATTTCTCTATTTTTATTTGATTTGATTTAAACTTCCTTTTTTTTGATCGGGTGGGTGGTATGTATTAAAAATTTTTAATGTTTCTTACCATTTACATATGTGTTGATTTCAGTTTTTTTTATTACTTTTTTTAAACAAAATACACTTGCTGCTTACGTTCAAATCAGGCTGTTTTTGTTTTAAACGTTTATCACTTTGAATTTTTTGCAAAACGCTACGCAATGTTACGTTGAATACCTTACATTACGTTCCGTACTGTTATTTTTGTTTTCAATCATCATATGCTGTTGCATAAACCTTGTCAAATTGTTAAAAAAGAAAACAAAAACAATATATAAAAAAAACAAATAAATAATTAATTATTATATTGTTCTTACTACATATACCACATACGTACATACCATTTGTTCTGCAAATAATATTGTCTATTCCATTATGATTTATTGTCCCTTTTTTTTAAAGTAAATTGTTTAAATTGAAATGTTGTTGTTAATATTCTTTGTCCTTTTCCTTTCTCTCTCTCTCTTTCTTTTTTCTGTGTATTTTTTGTTTTTTTTACAGTTTGATAGCAGCGAATGCGGAGCACTCGCCTATCAGCCATTACATTGTGCTCGTGTAAGCAAAAATTTAGTTTTATTGTTATTGTAATTGTAACTGTAACTGTAATTTTGTCCATTGTAATTGCTATTGTATTTCAGGGTTACATTTACATGTTCTCTAGCTACACAGTTACAGTTAAAGACTATGTGAAGAGAACCGTGTTTTTTAAATCAAAAAAAATTTCTTTTAATTTTTGATTTTCCAGCACTTTCATGTCTTTCAAGAGGAACACTCAACCTCGATATCGGAACGCATAACACGTAGTCGCATTAATTCGGCCATTTTCGTTTCATCCGAAGGCAGAGGTTTCGATTCAATTGAATTTTTACGCAGACATGGCTCACAAAGCGTATTGTGTCGCAAGGCGAAAAGTGCCGAAAATATAACAGACAATGGCCGCAAGGTATGTAACGGAAATGAAACCTTTAAACCCTTAGATCAAGTGCTAAATGTTTGTTTTTCTATGTTTATTCTTTAACTTTCAGAAAAGTTTTGCCGAGAATCGCCAATGGCATACCGATGATGGCAATGGTAATGACAATGAAACACAACATGACAATGGCATTGAAATGCAAGAATGCTTAAGAAATGTGGAACATCATCCGGTGGCTGTATTAAAGACAAATGTTGAAAAACTATTGGCCGCTACCAGTGTGCTGGGCCATTCGGCAGCCGTTACAACTTCCAACAAAGTAGTGGGTAGTATATCCATAGAAGCACCACCATCCTATATCAGAGAAGAATGCAATAATGCGATAGCCATACCAATACCACCACCCGTACCACCACCTTTACCACCACCTACACCTCTATCTCATAATCATCCACAATTGAGTTCGGCCAAAACGGTTTCATTAAATTCAACTTCCCATGATTCGGCCGACACTGTAGAAGAGCTGGTCTCCATACCCATGGATGCAATAGTAACAGTTACGACCGCAACCGTGACATCACCACCACCACCACCATCCACAACATATGGCTTAAACACAATGCCAGCAAAATCTAAAGTCTTGGTACGTCAACGTTCTTCTACAGCATCACCGGTTCTAATGTCATCGTCTGCGCACAGTAGTCCGAAGGCTTTAAAACTAAAATGCATTACACCGAAAATAAATAATCTACCAATGGTTTCTGTATCGGGACCATCGCCATCTCCATCCGATGAGAAACCGCCGCCAGGTGAATGCTTGTAACAAATGGTAGCCGAAACATTTATTTAAAAAACAAAACAAAAATTCTTATTGAATTGAAAAGATTATCGCATACGTTAGATAGGATATCTCCAAAATAGAAATGGATTGGAATTAAAATTTTAAATTTAAAAAGGATGGAAGTAAATCAACAATATTTTTATAAATAAATTCTCATTGATTAATTAAATTAAACTTTTTGATGTATGTATACATATGTATGTGTAATTGATATTAATATTGTATTCAATTGTATGTTTTTTTTATAATCCGAATAATAATAATAATAATCTACACAATAATGTATAAATATGTTTAAAATTCTTTAATTCTTGAAATTCTAAAAACTTTTCTTTACAATTTAAATTTATTTATTAAACATTTAAATGTATTCTAGCCTACCGAATAAAACCAAACGAAATCAACGTGTATTACTACTGAAGTTCCTTCCAATTTCTATAAACTGCGATTTTAAATAAATGTTTCGGTTTAACTTGACAACTACTTTAAGGGAAATATTTTTTAATTTAATTTTTTTTGTTTTTAATAAAAAATAAACATAAAAGTACCAGTAAATGATAGCTTTAATATGTACATACATATATGCATGTATTAAACTAAATAAAATACTATATGAACTAAGGAAACAAATGAAAATCGTTTATAAGCTTTAACTAATAATAACAAAAGAAAATATTAAAACAAAAAATTATTTAAAAATTATACAAACTTAAATGGTTTTGCCAACTATTGTGAAATTTCAAAACTTATACGTATTGAAACATTTCTAAATTCAAAAATTTTTAAACACTAAACCTATGTATGTACTTAATAGGGACACACATATTGTTACATATACATATGTATTCTTTGTTAAAAAATTAAATACAGTACCATAGATATGTTAACACAAATTTGTTTTTACATTTCTATTAACATTTATTGTATATAAAAATTAAATATTTATTCGCCATAAATCGAACTGACCTATGCACCTCATTTACTAGAAAATTAGCCGCAGAACGAATCAATGTTGTCTTAAAGGAATCACTGTTGAAATATCCTTTGTGACTAACCATGTCCTCTATATCTATCAACAATTTCTAGTCCAGTGGTTATAAATCAGGACTGCCAGAGAGCAGTTCTTTAGAGAAGATGAATGCTGAACAGCTACAGGGCCAGAATCATCCCGGGAACTCAAAATACCTGCCCCTTATGCAACCTGGCACCACACGATACGGTGCATATATTTAGCTGCCCAGTAAAACCGACAACTCTGCGACCCATAGACCTATGGCTGAACCCAAGGACAACTGCGGACTTCCTAGAACTGCCGACTACATGACGTTTACAACACACCTACATAACCAACTACAATCAACCCCATCTCTTACCCATCCCATCCTCACCGAATCACATGGCATACAACCAGCTAAAGGCATGAATAACACTAACCTTTTATATCTTATATATAGGGAGAAGCTTCCGGAAGCAACAGCCGAACTGTTACAACAACAACAACAACAATGAATTTTCCATCGCATCGAAATTCGTAGTAGCACCCTGATTTAGGTAATTTTAATTTGGCTGGCGCAGAATCTTACTGGAAAGTCCAAGACTGGTTTTCGAATATAGAATAGTTAAGTGGTTTTACAACAGCTTACAAAATGGTTTCATAGTTAACTTTATCCGATGTTTTTATCTGTTGTCCGCTGGACAGCAAGTCAGTGACTCAAACGTAAGAGATACCCTACTAAATCGTGGCTGAGGCTAAATAATGATCCTTTTCAACCTGACTAATTAGTTCATATGCATTCATCCATATATCAAGAGCGTCCATGTATCCTATTATTTTGTCCAGCATGGTTTTTCAGTGCAAGTAATCAGTGTGCTTCACACTAAGTCGTTTGCATTTTGCCATCATATTTCCTTTTTTAAATTGCAGTCAACAAATTTCCAGTACAGCGTTTAAAGCGACCAAGTCCCAAGTCCTTTTCAAAATTCTATTCTAAGAATTTTGCAGGACGTTGTTCTCCAGGCTCATAATTTTTTATTTACTTAGAGAATTTCATTGAATTCTTCATTTAAAAGCTTTAATGGCGGGCATCGTTCGAATATCTCCCAAATAATCTCCCCAAACAGTTTTATGCGCGAGTAGAGGAACATATCGAGCCATAACCGCAAAATTATCTCAAGCGACATATTTTTCAAATATCGTTTTTTGTAATAAATAAATTCATTGGCATCATTTACATCATCTATAAAAATTTCAGGGTCACACTCTGTACCGTTATGAATTTATAACAGAAAAAAATTTAATTTTCTAACTTAATTTGCACAAGAAATAAATAATAAAAACCTTCCCCTGTAAAATTTTGTTTTTGTCGCTTGAGATATTTTTGCGGTTATGGTTCGATATGACTAATCTAGAGCAGGCGAAGTATTTCGAAAATATCACCTTTTTAATATGAATCACACTGCGGTTCTCATTATCTAACCATTCCACTGAAATAATATAGAATTCCAGGTACATAAGTATGCTTTACAGATTAAATTTCATAACCCAAGTGGTTATATCATGGTACATTAAATTCTTCTTTTAGAATGAAAGTGTTCAATACAGTATGCCCCTACTAAGTACATACATACATATGTAAACATATTTTCCTGAAAATAACATTTTTCAATTATGTACTTTGTTTAATATTTCCAAGAAATAAATTATATTGCAATGAAATAAAATTATTTTTCTTAATGTTTGCAACCAAATTACATATATAAAATAATAAGTAAATAAATATATATAAATGTAGTTATATAATACGAATACAAATGGGCCAAAGTCTTAAAGTATAGCATATCACACAAGTTTTAAATAATCATTAAAAATAAAAAATAAAAAAACAAAATCAAGCACTAAAATTAAAAAAAAAAATAATTGAACAAAGAGTATGAAAGATAAATATTATAAGGAAACCTCGGAATGTAGAGACCAATTATAGGAATTTAATTAAATTATGTATTAAATATTAAGTAAACCAAAATGAAAAAAAGAAATATAAAATTACACAAAAAAGAAGAAAATGTAATAAATTTTAAATAAGACATGTATGTACATATATTTAAATATTATTTATATTTTATAATTTACATACATATGTTTAATATACATAATATGTAAAAAAAAATAAATAATTAAATTTTAACTCCATTTTAATGAAGAAACAATGGTATAAGCTTTACTAAACCCATAAAATTTACTAGTTTATACAATACAATACAATACATACTTCAATTATTTAAATAAATAAATAGATATATACTTTTTAAAACATTTATATATATATATATATACTATATATATATAAAATAAGTAATAAATTAATAAATATATATTCAGGGTATTACTCAAGGTATACTCAACAGTCATATTGTTATAATTCCTTAACAGCAAACGTAGTATATAAAATATTAGGTTTGTTTATAACTCTTTAATGAATATATAGCAGAGAATAAATATATACTTTTGGGAATCCAAATTATATTAAAGATATTCTAATAAAAAAAAAAAAAAAAAAATAATTATAACAACACGACTGCTGCTTATATTAAATTGCTAATACCCACACCACTTGTATTATATACATACTTACTACATACATACATATATAACTGGCCTGGTTCTACAATAAATTTTACGTACTATTTATGATAATTTGTATTATACACTGAAAGAAAAGAAAAAAACCAAGAAAATATTGATTACACCTGACCGAAGGGACATTAAAGTACCAAAGTTTATAAATGAATAACTAAAATGATAACAACAATATTATACTCTAAATTAACAGAATATAAGCTATTAATTATAAAGCAAATACATTTTTTTATTAGGGAAACAAATCGAAAAATATTTAATTCAACAGCTAATGTTCGAAAATTCGAATTCCTTTAAAAATATAAAAAAATATCAAAAATTTCTCTAGCCTTCGTTATATAGCTAGCTCGCGATAATGTGAACTACTTAATAGGATTATAAATACTGTTTATATTCATTAATATGTATTGTATACAAAATTACTTACTTACTTACTTAATTGGCCATAACAACCCGTTTAACGGATTTCGGCCTGCCGCAACACATCCTTCCAGGCGCCTCTGCTTCTTGCGCGCCTACGCCAGTTGGTCACACCAATCGATGACAGGGCTTCCTCGATTTGGTCCTTCCAACGGATACAAGGTCGTCCTCTTCGCCGACTTCCGCAGATACCCGCATCAAATACTCGTCTCGCCGGAGCATCCTCATCCATTCGAACGACATGGCCGAGCCAGCGCAGCCGCTGGATGTTAATACGCTGTACAACGTCAATGTCGTTGAGGAGCTCATACAGCTCACTGTTGAATCGGATACGGAAATCATCGCCAACACGCACTGGACCGAAGATCTTACGTAGGACTTTTCTCTCGAACACTCTCAAGGCCGCTGCATCAGTACTTAATAGGGTCCATGCCTCAGCGCCATAAAGAAGCACGGGTAGGATGAGTGTCTTGTAGAGTGTTAGTTTTGTCGCACGAGAGAGGTCTCTGCTACTCAATTGCCTATTGAGACCATAGTAGCACCTGTTGGCAAGAGTGATCCTACGCTTGATCTCCAGACTGACATCATTTCTGGTGGTAACGGCGGAGCCAAGATAAATAAATTCCTTGACTGTTTCAAAAGTATAGTTATCGGCCGTAATCTGAGAATCAATACGCCGCACGTCTCTACTTGTCGATAACATATACTTTGTTTTGCCCTCATTTACTGCCATACCCATCTTGGTAGACTCCCGTTCAATAGCACTAAAGGCAGCAGTAACATCTCGCTTGGTACGCCCTATGATGTCAATGTCGTCAGCGTACGCAAGCAGCTGGACACTCTTTTGAAAAATAGTGCCATTGCGATGCACTCCCGCCTTTCGCAGAACACTCTCCATGACGAAGTTGAAGAGGTCGCATGCTAAGGGATCGCCTTGTCTGAAACCTCGCACGGTATCAAAAGGTTCGGAGAGGTCCATTCCTACCTTGACGGAGCTGCAGGAATTGCTCAACGTCATTCTGCATAGCCTTATCAGCTTCGCAGGTATACCGAGCTCAGACATTGCGGCAAAAACACGATCCCTTATGGGGCTATCAAAGGCTGCCTTATAGTCGACAAAAAGATGGTGTGTGTCGACTTGTTGTTCATGGGTCTTTTCCAGGATTTGGCGTAGTGTGAAGATCTGGTCGATGGTGGACTTGCCAGGTCTGAAGCCGCACTGATAAGGTCCAATCAGTGTTTTGACGAGTGGCTTCAGTCGTTCACACAATACGCCTGTAAGAACCTTATATGCGATAGGGAGAAGGCTTATACCCCTGTAGTTGGCGCATATCGTAGGGTCTCCCTTTTTCAGGACAGGACAGAGGACACTGAGGTTCCAATCGTTGGGCATACTTTCCTCTAGCCATATTTTGTAAATAAGCTGGTGCATGCGCCCTACCAACTCATTACATCCGGTCTTAAACAATTCAGCAGGGAGGCCATCAGGACCCGCCGCTTTATTGTTTTTAAGACGCATTATCGCGTCTTTGACCTCTTCATGGCTAGGCGGCGGGATCTCCACGCCGTCATCATCGATCGGGTTCGGAACATCATCTCTAAAGGCGGAATTGGTGTCGTCATCGCCTTGTAGCAGAGAAGAGAAGTGCTTCCTCCATAACCTCAGCACCCCTTGCGGATCTGTTACCAAGTTTCCGTTTTCGTCTTTGCAGGAAGACGCTCCGGGCTTATAACCCTCGGTTAGACGCTTAACCTTTTGATAGAATTTTCGAGCGTCATTCCTGCATTTATACACCTCGATTTCCTCACGCTCACGCCTTTCCTGCTCCCTCTTCTTGCGTCTGAAAAGGCGTCTCTCTTCCCTTCTCCTCACTCTATAGTCCTCGACAATGGCTCGCGTAGCGGCAGACTGCAGAGTTTTTCTGTATGCGGCGTTTTTCGCTGCAGCTGCCTCGCGACACTCCTCATCGTACCATTGATTTCGTTGGGGTGGGCGCTCGAAACCAAGGGCTGTTTCCGCAGTAGTGCGCAAGGAGTGGGAGATGTTGGCCCACAGTCCTCCAATGTCGTTGAGATTAGAGAGGGAATGACGGAGCTTGTCGGAGAGTTGAGCGGAGAACGCCTCAGCTGTCCTTTGTGATCGCAGCTTCTTGACGTCCAGCTTTCGCAATGTACTAGAGCGCGCAGACCTCGATGCGCTAATGCGCAATCGAAACTTGGCTGCGACAAGGTAGTGGTCAGAGTCGATGTTTGGACCTCTGAACGTACGCACATCTAGTACACTGGATACGTGCCTTCCGTCAATCACAATATGATCGATTTGGTTGGACGTAGATCGATCAGGGGACATCCAAGTGGCCTTGTGGATATCGAGGTGTTGAAACCTGGTGCTACATACTACCATGTTACGTGCCGCGGCGAAATCGATCAGCCTCATACCATTGGGGGTAGTGTTCTCGTGGAGGCTGAACTGTCCGACAGTGGGACCAAAGATACCTTCCCGCCCGACCCTCGCATTAAAATCCCCGAGGACGATTTTGGCGTCATGGGCCGGGCACTTATCGTATACGTCCTCGAGTTTAGCATAGAAGGCATCTTTAGTCACATCGTCCTTTTCTTCCGTCGGGGCATGAGCACAAATAAGGCTGATGTTGTAAAATTTTGCCTTGATGCGGATTGTGGCTATCCTTTCGTTCACAGGCGTGAACCCAGAGACAAGGTGGCGAAGTCTCTTATTAACCACAAATCCGCATCCGAATTCGTGCTTATCAACCTGGCAGCTGTAATACACATCGCAAGATGCTAGCCTTTTGCATCCTTGCCCTATCCATCGCATTTCCTGGATGGCAGTGATGTCCGTCCTACATTTCATGAGGGCATCCGCCAGCTGGGCGGAAGCGCCTGCCCTGTAAAGGGTTCGGACGTTCCATGTGCCTATTCGTAAATCATAGTCCTTTAAACGTTTGCCGTGGTCGTCAACTTTTGAGGGGATCTTTATAGAGGCTGTTGTTTTGGTTTTCATTGGAGATTGTTTTTACGTGGTGGGTTCCAAGCCCTACGCACAACCCAAATTTAACGTCCAGGGGATTGGACTTCGCTGCACGCATTAGTTAACATCTAGCGGGTGCTAGAATGCCATCCAGGAGGGGCCACGAGGAGGCTGCGTGTCAACTTGAATACAGCAAGACAAGGATCGTCCTGGTGGTCGCCACGTTGACCACAGTCAGAAACTTTACCTTGTTTGCATGCATCCCATCCCTCCCATGTATACAAAATGCAAATATTTATTCGAAATATTCTCTGCAAACACCCCGTAAATTGGAAAATCTTACAGAATCTTCTGCAGCAAATTATGTCCCCAGAAACTGTTCTCAATCTGTAGTACAGGGAGTTCGAATAAGGACTGCCGGAGATGAATGCTGGTAAATTGTTTCGAAGGCAGAGAGGTTATTATGTATTTAAGAGCGAAAAAAAGTTTCCAAAACATAATGAATGATTTCGAAGATTCTTATGAATCTTCTTTCGAATAGAAATATATACATAATAATCTTCTTGATTTGAATTGTTTTCACTTTATGAGCTGGCGCAGCTGGTTTTCGAACATAAAACGGCCAAATGGTTTTACAACAGCTTCCTAAACAGTTTCTCAGTATCGAGAATTTATTGTATGCTTGAATATCAATTAAACATTGGCCAATATTTAAGTCTAGAAATATTCCACAAATTCTTTAATATTTTCTTAAATTTTAAGGATACTTTCTAGTCAATGGAGAAAATAAATATGTAACTGAATAATCAATTCCTCATATCATTGTATTCCTATTGCTATTTTGTTACAATAATTAAAATATTCCTTTATTTCTAACAAATAGATTTATATTTGTATACATGCATACATACTATATTTAACAACAACATCATTTTGAATTCTTTTTCAATAATGAAAAATTCCTCTTGATATTTGAATTTATTTTCTTTTTTTTTAATAAATAATTAATTATTAAACATTTTAAATGGAAATAGCAATTAATTTATTAATTTTTTAACATAATAATAAATACAATAAATATATATATATATGTAATATGTATTAAGGATGATGTTATAAAATTGTAATTAAATTCTTTGATTTAAAATAAAGTTAATAAATATGTATGTATGAAAAAAGCAAAATTAATTCAAAAGTTTTTCTCATTGAAATATAAACATATCGTCATATGTATGTGTTTTCTAGATTAAAAATTAATCTATTAATTAAAAGATGTTTTTCTTCTTTTTAATGTTTTTAAAATTAACATTTAACCAGAGATTAGTATACATACATAAATTATTTTTAAAAGGAATTGTCAATTCATGGTCCAATTAAATTAACAATAAATGTTAAACATACAGTTTAAACAAATTTTTATTAAAAATATTTTTATTTAAAACTTTTTGAATGTATTAGTTATTAAGTTTCAAAACCAAACTTTAAATCTTTGTGTCGCCTTTAAAGAAATAAAAACCAAATTTAACTAAAAAAAAACAATTGTATTCTTTCAAGAGACAGCATTATGGTAAGAGAAATCCTGAATTCCTTCCGCACTATATCGTCATTCCAAACTCATCTTAAGCTTCTCAAATATACAACAATGATTACCCTGATCATAATAATTTTCTATAATCCTTACATCTGGAATTTCTTGCAGCAAAGTGTTCAGTTCATTGTCCTCAAAAACATGATAATATCTCAGAAAGGTGGTATTTTCCTTTGTTTCTTCTTTCTGTTGGCCCTTAACTTTCCATGGCACCAAGACATCCTGTTGTACAAATGTCGTACGATTCGAATGAATTGGCAATAATACAGGAGCTTCTTTAGCCTTTTCCAATAACTCACGTTGCGTTTGCTGTCTTTGTTCATCTTCAGTGGTTTTGTTTTTATTCAATGACTTGTTTTGTTTCAAATACGAAGATTTCTTATTGTCAGCAGTTTGATTTTTGGCCCAAACATAGATAAGTCCCCGTCCCAAAGGCTTCAAGACTCTTACGATCTCTTTAATAGCCCCCAAACGCCTTTCTTTAGTTGCCAAATGGTGTATCACAGCAATGCTTATGCAACCATCAATTGAATTTGAACGTACGGGTATATAAAGACAGTCACAACGAAACACATTGTATTGCAGAGATGTACACAGTTTGAGAAGACCTTTACTGCGATCGCAGCCAATATTTAATAAGTCCGCATTCGAATTTAAATATTTACCATTGCCACAGCCCACATCAAGCAAAATGCTCGATTGTTCGAAACTTTTTAAGAAATCTGCCACTCTTGGCCACTGTGTATGTCTTGTTTCACTAAAGTGTTCAGCAATGTTATCATAGACCTTATGGACATTTAATTCTTCCAAAATTGCTGCTTTATCCTCTTCAACACCGGATTCCTGAGCTGACTGTTGTTGCTCTAATTTTGTATCACATAATGTGGCAAAATTGCAATTGCATGGACCATTTCTTAACTTTCGAAAAGTCAAAGAAGTTCGTTTAGACCTTTGTTTGGTTGTAAGATTTCCGTTGGCAGTTAAAACAACATCCATCATTCTGGGTGTTATGCCATGTGTCCAGTCGTAACGTGACTCTCCTGACACAATTAGCAAAGATCTACGCGGTAGTAATACACTACGCCGTTGATGGCCTTTACGGAATTCCATTACAATATCACTTTGCAACGACAGCGAAAAGATTGGATCTAAAAATGCACTGTGGGTGTCAACATGTGGCGGTATGCCTTGGCCAGGCTCATACGAATTAACAGTCAGCTGGTCCGGTTCAAGCCATTCTAAGCAGATTTCATCATTTTCGCAAATCTTATTCAATCTTTTCCACAAATAATTACACTCATCCGGTATTTTCTGTTTAAGAGGCTGTTGAGGATCCACATTGTTTATGCCATAGAGAAACTCATAACCGAAATGCATTACACGCCGATGTTTTAACGAAGAATCCTTTGTGTCGCTGCAGGCCTCCATTACTTTCAGCATTTCTAGTTCCTCTTCCTCTGTTACAAATTCTTCGAGTATTATTAGTCCTTGTGGTAAAGGTTTTAGCCATGATGAATTATCTTCCTCAGGCAAACTCATAAAGTAACTTAAATAGACAACGGAAGACTTTTGCCCCAGTTCAGCTACTCCATGCATATTATTAAAAATTGAAATGGCATCGTTAACGCTGGTACATTCCAAAAAGCAATACGATTTATTTGGTATCATTACTAGCCTTTTTACTTGCCCATATTTCTCTGCAGTGGCAAGTACAAGTTCCTCCGTTAGTCCTGTACATAGACCCGCATTCAATATGGCCAAATTTGTTGTTGGCTCGTCTTTCGAAGCTTCAATTTTGCACTCATTCTGTATTATAGCCTCGCAACGTGTTTGTTTTTTGCCTATTTTACGATTTTTATAATCCTGAGGCATTTTACTGTAATTTTCAACTTAATTTTGTTTACATTTGTTCTTGTTCTTTTTCTAAAACAAATGTGCTTATTTCACAGCTGCTTACAGAGATGCCATATGTTGCGTCATTATCAGTGTAAATATACTTCAATAGGAATTTACAACTGTATTGCACGAATTATAATTATTTTTAACGCGTTAATAATGACTTTATATTAGCCAATCATTTGATAACATATATTGACATTGTATTGCATAAATTTTAATTATTTTTAAAGGTTAACACACATGGTAAGCCATATTGGAAGCGACCATAAATTGAATTGGTAAAGCGGCGTTTTTTTAAAGTGTCAATAAAATTCCTAATTAAAGAGCGTTTTCTCTTTTCTTCATTCTAGAGATAAAATAAGTCCGGTAACCTTTTGCAGTTGTTCGTTTTTTGTTTTTATTTGCAAATTTTAAGAAAATTGACTAAAAATTTTATTTAAAAACACAAATGGAAGTGGTTATTGACAAAATTAACTCTATTCTATCGCTGGAGAATGTGGAGTCCACAAATGTAGACGACTTGAGAGTGTTACGGAACATGTGCGCCAAAGGCTCGTCTATACAACATGCAATTGCATCGAATGAGGACTTTCAACTGTACTTAAGGAACTTGTTATTCCGCCAAAAGCCAAATGAAAACAGTGAAAGTATAAATCAACTGCAAACAGTGGCGTGGCAACTGATGGCCAATGTAACTGTAACTAATGAAGATACACTGTCATTGATATGGCAAAAGCATGGTACAGATATTTTGGAACAATGCTACAACACTCAGAGACCACTAGATAAGAATACGGATATCATGTTAATGATCATTTACAACGTAAAGAAATCCAATTCAACTAAGACATCATTGCAAGTGCCTCTAATGTTCAGGGCTGTTGTATGCATTTGGCAATCGGTATTAGAACAAAAATGTTCACTTCAGTTTGATTTCTTACACTTTATATTTGAAGAATTTTTAGTAAACGATGGCCGCAATACAATCAAGTGCTATGCCCAATTGAATACCAAAGAAAAACTCATCTTTCTAGATTATTTGGTGAATTATTTACGACAAGACAGTCCAAATGGTTTGGTGCACAGTTTCATTCTACAGCATATTTCTAAAGACTTCAAAATGAAATCGGATTGTATACTACGCGTATCCTCAATGCAAGAAATTGACAAAATGAAACCTCAGGAGGCATATGCTCTTTTAAGATGCATTGCATCAGCCTCCGGCTCTGAACATTACACGCAATACTATGCCACTGATCATTCATTGTTTTTGAATGTATCAAGCCTTTTGCGGTGTTTAGTGGCAGCTAGTAAAAGTAATGAAAAAAATATTTTTACACCCATGAACAAATTAGAGGAAGTTGCTCCTACATCCAGTATTTCTGCCGACTATCAATCGGAAATATCGTATGAATTAAAAACTTTACTTGTGCGTTGTATTGCAAATTTACTATACAATAATGAAACGAATAAAACTTATTGTTTGGATACACAGCTAATGCCGGCCTTGTTTGAATGCACGAACATGGATGCACGTAACCCTTGTAAGTTAGAAAAAACAAATTAATTTGAATTGTTTCACACTTTTTTTTTTTGTTTTTATTCTTATGTAGTAATGAAGGAGTGGAGTATATTGGCCATACGAAATGCTTGTATTGGTTGCCCGGAAATACAACAAGTTATAGCCAATCTAACACAACAAGGACCAGCACAAAATGATATACTAACGGAACTGAACTTAGATTTAGGCTCATTGCGAATAAATCCGGGCAGAGAATAAAGCTACAAAACTATCAATACTCGTAATAAAAAGAACTTTTTTCAATATTTTCTATGGAAATTGAATTAAAGGTATGATTTCTTAACATAATATTTAATTAAAAGTATTTATAGTAGCTGTAGTATATAGAAAAATGTAAATTAGCTAATATTTTCGTTATAATAAGATGTTGGTGGTTTTATTTTTATAATAAATGTCCACTTGATTTTAAGGCCATTAAATTTCCAATGGGCTCACTGCTTATTTATATTTTCAACATTGAAAGCCACATTGTTAATTAATTTATTTTTATTTTTATATCATATATGAGTCCAGTTGATTTATAATTCATGCAGAGGTGTTAAATCATTTACGGTGAAACATAAATGTTATACATTTTATAGAACTATTCATAATAGATTGTATTTTATAAATTTCTTGTGGTATATGTATCTTAATCCATTTTGATACAACATACCTCATAATAAGCCTACACTACAGGTATAGATAGGTATGCTACACATGTCATCATATCGCATAAGAATCTGAAAATTATGGTTTTAATTTATTGGCTTATATTTGGCATCAAACCTCCTCTGGTATTGTATTTTTCACAAGCGTTTCGTGGGCGTAGCAGCATACATAACAGCTTCACAACACTTAAAACGCTAAAAAATTTAACAATTCATGGTAATAATATCATAATTTGTCATGATTAAAAAGCATAATTTAATTTTATTGATGTTATTTGTATTGTAGGAATGTAAAGAACAGCTTTCATAGAGATGAAAAAGGCGACAAAGATAAACAAACTATTAAAATTTGAACTCATTGTTATTAGTAACACTTTCCAATTTTTTTTTATGATTTTAATTAGAAATTTATGTCAATTAAATACTTCTTGGCAACCATTTCACAAGATGGCAAGGCAAAATCGAAAATTTCTATTTCACTTTTACACTGCTTACAGGCATATATTCAATATGTGTACATATATAAATTATTTAATGAAACGAAAACATGACAAGGCAATAATAACAACAACCACTAGCCATAAGCTGAAATCATTCAATCTATTTGTATGACCACTTGTATTAATCTCAACAAGTGGTTACGTTTTATTTTACGAGTATAGCTAGCATCAAACATGCTGCACTCAAGATTCTTTATATTGAGGCAAAAAACAAAAACAAGCATCTCACACTCGCAGTCGAATATAATTTTATGTTTATGTGTTCGTATGTAGTACATATTCGAAATGCATTTATTTTGATTTCGATTTTTCATATAATTACCGACGAGCAAACAGATATATGTATTTTAAAATATGAAATTAACATTTTAATTTGTAAATTGAAAACGAAAACAACTTGTTGAGAGCTGAGAGCAATGTATTTGGATTGGATAAGCAAAAAAACGAATAAGAAAAAAATTGTCTTTGGGGTGAAAATTGTTATTAATGACAAGATAAACAATTTCATGAAAAATCACATTAGCATTCCGTTTACGCCCACTAGAAGCCAGAAATCCCCAAGAGTGCGAATGAACATTGCTTTTCTTTATTTTCAAAATACTGGATGGACACTGACGAGCAACAATATAAAGAAGATGTACGGTTTTAGACACATGTCCACATCATGACAAATGTGTAAAAGAAAAATCTCATACTCTTCTTATTTTATTTTTTAATTGTAAAATATCAAAAAACTCATAAATATATTTTATTTTCTATATTGTCATCCAAGCATTTCTTTCCATTTTTTTTTTTTGGTTGCTTGCTACACATTTTTAGTGTTGACATCCACTTTCCTTTTCGTAACAAAATTACTTCTGCTTGTGCATTAGTTTTTAATCTTTGGAACACAACGAAATGTGTTAAGCCACCAAAAAAAATAAGGAAAACGAATGCTGCTGCACAACTAAATAAAAGTTCAATGAGCAACAGGCATAAAACAAAAGAAAACATTAAAAGTTTATTTTTAAAAGCATCTTTGTTTATGTAGCTAAAAGTAAAATGTATGCATAAAAATAATGATGTTGCTCTTTGTATACATGCTATATCTCATCTTCCCATGGCTATAACTATGACGTTGCATCAATTTAACTCTCCAACCATCATATCTACATATCTGTGCAGACCCCAAAAGAGATGTTGCCTTTCTTTCTTTCTGCTCTTATCTCTGCAATTGAATTTAGGAGGTAAAGAATAAAATCATTGTTTTCAGAAATATATTTGTATGTCTATGCGATATTTTTATATACATATGTACGTGCAGGCATATGTATGCTTGTTTGGATTTGAGAATACTACACATAAAGAAAATGTATTTGCTTTGTATTGCAAATTTGGGAAACTTTTCGATTCTTTTTTAAATTTCAACATGTTCAGTAAACGAAATTGGGTGAAATTTATAATCGAGCATGCTTTTAAAAGTCAAGGTTCAAAAAATTTACGATGGATAGCTTATTACAAAAATATTTACGTTTCTTAGTAATTTTAAATAACTGGTTTGGCCTGATCCTGGAAAAGCATATTTAGGAAACGAAGTATATTTTAAAGATTAAGTTTGTTTCTAATTCCATTTCTTTTCTGTTTTAATTCCTTTAATGAACACGGAGTTGTTACAAAATGTTCCAACTTGATGTGAACTGGCCACTGACTCCGTTATACTTTTTCTAGTGGGATTTTCTGCAGTCACAGATGCGATTCTCAAAGCCAACATAGCCCATGTCATCGGGCAAATTCAGCCTGATTTATACGTCAAACCCATGAAAATTGGACATTTTAGATGAGCTTCACTCAGAGAAGTCGTGGCGGACCTTCGAATGATGTTGTATTCCGCATATAATGACATCAATTAGTCCTTCAAACAAATAAAGAATGATGGTATCATACACACACCCGCCATGGGACTTAATGCATTGATTTTGAAACTTCTTGTTTCAAATTCCGCTTGATTTCTACGCCAGAGCAATGAAAATTGATTATTTTGTATGAGCTCTACTTAGAGAGTTGTGGCGCCCGCCAGGGGACTTGATGCATGGTTTTTGAAACCTCTTATTTTTCGAATTCGAAAATCATGATACAAATTTTTTTTATTTAATTTTCTTAGGATAATAGATGTGCCACCGGAAGTTGTATAGAAACAGCGCCTTCTAAGCACATACATTTGTTATGATAATGACTAACTTTTACTTGTTGAGTTCTTTTCCCTGGGAGATAGGGGACTTAGGGACTTGCTGAACGGAGTTGTTTTTTTAATTCGAAAACCATTATGAATAGAACGTTTGTTTTGTTTAATTGTCTAGGCATTCTAATTAAAATCAAATTAAAAATTTTGAATATTTCATCAAAGCTTTTTTTTTTCTATGTGTGCCCGTACCATTTCAATGATGTGTCTGTGTATAAACATTTCTTTGTTGATTTCGGTGGATATTACTATGGGAAGAAGCAAAAAAAAATAAATAAAAAATGTGAAATCTTTCTCTTTTAGAATATTGTGCCTAACTGCTGCCACTGCTTCTGGGGATTTTTTAGCCTATTGGCTAGTTTATTAGTAGTCTGTCATTCAGTACGTTTTTATTAGGCGACGTCTTCGAATAAATAGTGTGATATGTGAGTTTGGTAACAGAATAAAACAAAAATTCTGAAAAAAATTGAAACATGAAATACCACGAGAGAAGCGATCGAATATTTTAAATAATTACAAGAAAGAAAAAAAAATCGAAATAAATATGATTATATTTTAATTCAAAATAATAAATAAATGAATAATTAACTTAACAACAATCTATGTATTATAAGTAAAAGGTTTAAATACTAGGCATTAGCCTTAATTGTAATCACAGTATAGAAATGAAATTTTTTTAAAAAACAATTTTTAATTACTTCAACTTTTAAGTTTATTTATGTATGTTCATACGTACATATATTTACTTCATTGCATAATAAAAATTAATGTAAACTGTTTATGCTGTTAAAAAAAAACTCGACATAAAATTTAATTGAACATGAACTTTAGAAAAAATAAATCATTTTCGAAATAAATATCGTAAAACAAAAGAACTGAAAACAAACAAGCAGCACATACACTTCAAGGAATACATACATATGTGGTACGGTTGCATGAGGAAATATTTTCATGCGAAAAGATCTCTTGTTCTAAACACCATCAAAATGTGTCAAGTTTATTTTTATTTTCATTTAAAATATAATGAAAAATTATTTGAAAATATTTTAAATTTTTTAAAACGGAAAACTTAAGACAATTTTTCTTATTCGTCTTAATATTTTTTTTTGTTTAAAGACAAAGTGGAAAAGAATTTGTTATTGTTTATCTACCAATAATTTCCACTAATAAACCGAGAGCCAGCCAACCCATCAATTTTTTTAAAAATTAAAAAAGAAATTATTCAAATTATGACATTTACTTTAACAAAAGCAAAAACAATTTAAAAAATAAAGTATGTTAGGCTAGATATTTTAAGAGACAATTTTATATACAATTTGCACGTATGTACATACATATGTACACATATTCAATGTATTTATGTACCTTAGAAAACGATAATTTTATTTTAAAACAAAAAAACAAAAAAAAAGCCCCCCAACAAACAAGATTTAAAACAAAAATGAATTAAAATTCTCACAAAATAAACCAAAAAAAAAAACACAATTTTCTTAAGGCAAATAAAAATGAATAATGAATGGTGGTGCATAAAACAAACGTATGTAGCTAAACAAGTTCGAAAAGGTATTTTTATAAATTCGAAAACATTTACAATACTTGTAAAGCAAATAAACAAAAGGTTTTACAAAAGCAAAAACAAAACAAAAAAAAAAAGAAAAACAAAAAATTTCTTTAATAATCAGAACGTAACAAAATCTTTTCCTTGTCGTAATTGTATACATATTGAATTGATTTTAGTGTGGCAGTGGCAAATAATTTCAAAAATTCCCAAACACTGCCTGCCTCTTAAGAGTGTATGCAAAATTTAATGATTTTCTAACGACCCATTCAACCATTAAAATTATGCCCATTTTTATATATAATTTTTGGCGCGTAAATTAAATTCCAATGACTGTTACAGCTATTATTAAAAGTGCATTATGTGTGAATATATAAATGAATAAAAAAATTCAAATAAAATTTTACAGAGAAAATGAAGCGGGATTTGTCAACATCGACAATTGGTCGCGATGAAGCCCGTAAGCCTTTAATGAAGGCCTATATGTTTCAAAGGCGCGTACTATTCTCATGCAGCTGTTTAATGGTTGTATCCTTAATACTTTGGATAATAGCAATTGCCACAGATCATTGGATTATCATTAGTGGTGGTAAACAAGGTAAGTCAGAACGAATTATAAACAAAATAAAAACGATTTCTTTTATTTTAAAACATTCTTTTATGCTTTTAGTAATGATGATAAATGTTATCTTAATAGAAAGCAAGATACAGATAAAGAATATTTAAATAGGACTCGTTTTTCTTAGTTAGAATATGAAGTATTTGGTCACGACGGCCAACTTCGAAAATAGTTCGTTGGCTAAAATGTTTTATTATGACTTGCAAGCTTTCAATAATTTGTCTCCACCTTTGTCCATCTCCTTGTGATAATATTTTTAAGCTCCTTTATGTTGCTGAAAAGTTGCCCGAACGTTTAATCCTTAGCTTTGATATCTTAACAAAAATTAACATTAAAAAGTATTTTTTTTTTAGGCAATTCCTCTCAGCAGTCGTGTGACAAGAAGTCTCAGAGTAATTTAATTGCCATTAAAATGCTTCTCAAAATCGTCTTTTGGATTCGATGATAAACTGTACGTCCCACCACTCATTGATAAAACTTGGATGGTCTGAATAGTCAGTCCGTAATGCTAAATAAAGTGTTGCATTGAATGAAGATGAGAAGTCGCCGTAGTCTAGTTGGTAGTGTGTTCGCTTATTAGACGTAAAGCCCGGGTTCGTATCCCAGGTCAGACATCGAACGAAATATGAAAAATAAAAAATATTTCTTCGGTGACTTCCTCTCAGCAGATTTCTGGCAAAAATTCTGAGAGTAAATAAACCTGCCATGAAAAAGTTTCTCAAAATCTCTGTCGTTCGGAGTCGATTTTAAACTGTAGGTCCCACCACTCATGTATAAAAATTAACGCACACAACATAAGTGGTGTGAGAAACAAGGTCGTAATCCTGAAGGGTTGTAATGTAATGGCCAATTATTATGTATGTATGTATGCATAGAGGTTTGTGTCCAAAAGTAATTCTTTTGCTGTTATTCGAGACCATTATTCATTCCGATACCGCTTTCGCATTACTTCAGTGTGATTTGCTGTTAGCTTTTCATCAATCTTTAGTTTTAGCGTTTCATCCTGCTTGCCAATTTAGAATTTAAATCACCAGTCTAGATATGTCTACTGTGCCCTGCTTATTTTGCCAAAATATTTGTCTTTCCATTGAGATCTATCGATAATCTTTCCAGTTTAACATTGATTACCACTACTTAAACTATACGATATGCTAACATTATCAGTAAACCAACGCTTTGTCTGTACAGCCCTTGTATTAACTTCATTTTGTCTCTCAGGGTTTGGACTGTTAGTTCTGCCCGCCTTATTTGTAAATACTGAGGATGTCTTGAACATACCAATTTTAAGTCAGTTTTTATTTTCATATCCTATATGTCCACAGGACGCCGAGTGCGTGGTCTAATTGGAGAGCATTTTCACTTAAACTTATTCTTGTTCTTATCACGACTTGCCTCAGTTTATGTTTAAATCCCGATATCTTCTGTCAGGCATATGGGGGCCGCATGTTCTACCAAGAACAAATGAATTTTCGTTCTCAATATGCCATTATAGTTGATATGCCACGAATCTAGGCCTAGAATAGAGTGATGCTTTATATGATTGATCCTTTATATGATTGATGCTTTATAGGATTGATGCTTATAATGATTTGGTCTTAAAAATTTGAAGCTATTATCATGGGATACAGAAATGTTCTTCTAGTCTGGCCATACTTTGTATCTAATGTAGCAGAAAGGACTAATGCCCTGGTGAAATCATTTAGTTTCTATACCCTGTTGCTAACTATAGTCGCGTTAAGAAAAAATTTTGAAAAACTAAGAAAAATTTGAATTTGAATTGAAATTTCCAAGCATTTAGTATTACAGTGTGGAATCATTGTAGGGTATATTTTATTTTTAAAAAGAATAAATTTGTTGACATTTCTAATAATATACATGCATGATAGATCCAAAACGTATATACATACATGCATACATATTTATATCGAGTCTGTCCACATGAATGTTAAGCAAACAAAGCATTTTTGGAAATGCCATTTATCAAAGGCATTATATTTTTGAACACTTGTTCTCTCCTGATATAGGTATGTACTATACTACGTGCATATTCATACTAGATAGAAAGAAAAAAAAAAACGAAATATTTTCTTAATGAATGCATTTGTTATGAAGTAATAAAAATTATATACAATTAAATTAAAAATTAAATACAAAATTATAAAGAATTTTATTTGAATCTATTTCACAGGTATTTTTATACCCGAAACAAGACGATTTTTCATATCCTCCCATTCGGGTTTATGGAAATTTTGTCGGAATACGATAACACCGATGGCCTTGCCAAATGCCAATGTGGTGCGCAACTTTACATCGATAGCATTTCAAAATCCAAATGTAATAAATGAAGCTAAAAATAATTGTTCTCGCATGCCTTTCATAAAAGAATTTCGAGACGAAATCGTTGATACACCGTTGGTTAATTTTACCGAAGCAGCGAAAAGACGAATGTTTGCGCATTGGATATTGAGGGATGAAATGGAATATCAAACATTTAAGAGAAGCTTTTATGAGCTTGTATTATCAACGCCAGAAGCGAAAAAACATTTGGCAGCAAAAGAGGCCGACCCGCTGGCTGTCGATCCTTTAAATGTTCGGTTTATAGAGGAGAACAAAATCTTTGGCAATGCTTTGCAGAAAGTTGCAATCAATGCCACAACGTATAATTTTGTAATACCGGAAATGGCTCAGGCTGCTATTTTTGAAGGATGGACTGAGAAACGTTATGTGCCACGCTTGTTTTGGCCATTTGTACGTGACTTGGGTTTGCCTGCATATGTTTTAAATGAAAATGGCATCATACTGCAGCTGATGCCACCACATCCACCAAAAAGAGGAAAAATTGCAAATGGTTATGAATACACCTCCTCAAGTAAAGTGATTGCTATGCTATGTGGCTAATTTCCTTATAATAATATGATCCTTTTTTCTTTCTTTTCTATAAATAGGTCGTTGCAAATACATTGATATGTTTCCCAATGCCAGTGAGTTGCGTATGGATCCTGGTTTCGATTGGAATTTAATGGGTGAGCCTTACTTTTATAAATTATATAAATTGCTGCACAACAAAACGTTCGATTATATTGAAATTGTTTTAACTTTTATTGTAGATTATATACGTTCACAAGCCTCCTTTGCTTGCATTACCGTGTTTGTAATGTGCCTCGGTTCGGTGTTCTCCTTCTATACATTTAAGAACCCCCGTTATATGTTTAAACGTTTAGCGGGTGGCATTAATTTAGTTGCAGCCTCCACTGTGCTTGTTGTAATACAAGTACTATTCGCTTCGGTCGACTATACAAGAGAACATTTGTTTTATGCCTATCCCGATGGTGCTGAACTAACGTATATATTTTGTTTTATGAGTCCTTAATTAGAATCAATTTATTTTCTTGTTTTTCTTTTACTTTTTTCTTAGATATGGTTATGGCGTATATCTGGCCTGGTTTACATTCGCCGTAAACATCACTTGTGGCGTACTGTTTATGTGGTATTCGGGCAAGAAAAAGGGAGCCAAAGCACCAACCGATGAAATCGCCATGGCTGATGAGCCTACCATAATGGGCAGATGAATAAAGTCATGTTCCCCAGAAGTTGTGCACAGTTCCTCAATGGCTGATTCAGCATTTTTATGGTTTATTTTTGTTAAGTTTTTTCTCTTTTGTTTTTGTTTAAATTGATTTCGTTTATACTTATTTTATTCGATAAGGCTTTAGATTTGTTGTTTTACATATTATGCTGCCTTTTTCACAGCGTTTTTATACACACTCGCAACAGAATCCGCGGACATTTCCGACATGATTTTGATTTTGTTAATAATTATTATGTTCAAACAATTTATAATACTTTACATGTAAATAATATTGAATAATGTTTATTTAATTAATTGTTCACGAATAAAATCAATGTAAATAAGACATTTAATAAAAAAATTTAAAATTGAAAAATTCTGACGAGTATTTCCTCTATGTTAGCTGAAGCTTGATTGTGATGCTTCAATTACTTCTTTAATATACAAGAAATTTTCGAAAAGATAACAATTGGGATTATGCCAGATCTAAATGGCGCTAAAATATGATTTATTTGATCCTGGTGAATTGAAAATTTCATACAACAATATATTACCAATTGGATTTATGTTCCGGAAAGATGCGGTTATTGGCAAAGTTTGACAATCAGCTACGGCTTATCATTCAATAGTCCTTTCTAGAAGACAGCAACATAAGGAATGGAATAAAACCCTGTTCCGTTACCACTTTTTGTTCAATGTGTCATAATAAGATAATCTTAGCTTCGCATAAGTAAAATTCCCAGAGTATGGCAATTAATTCCATTTAAGACGTAGTTTGGAAATTTTCCGTCGTTAAATTCCAATATTCCTTCTCCCACGATATTGCAACGGTACCTACCCAGTGTAACGATTGCGATAGATGGCGCCGTATGCAGCGCTACAAAAGTTTACGTCCACACCTTAACATGAATTTGTTATATGTATTTGTCCCTTATGCTTATTGTAGGTAATTTTCTAATATTTAGCATTAATTTTAGTCTTAATCAAGGTCTGCGAAGTCGCCGTGATCTGGTAGGTAGTGTGTTGGCTTATTAGACGAAAGGCCCGGGTTCGAATCCCAGGTCAGACATTAAAACGAAAATATGAAAATATTTCTTCGGCGACTTGCTCTCAGCAGATTTCTGGCAAAAACTCTGAGAGTAAAAATTGCCATGAAAAGCGTCTCAAAAATCTGTCGTTCGGAGTCGACTTTAAACTGTAGGTCCCGCTACTCATGTATAAAATTAACGCACGCAACACGTTGACAAGTACACGTCCTCTAACCTAACCTAAGGTCTGCGCTCTTTGGATGTAATTTTTTTCTAATCAGCTTTCCAGAAATTAAAATTTTTTCAAAATCCCGATTTCTTCTTTAAACTCTACCAATATCAAGTAAAAATCGCTAAACAGGCACCACTTATATTTCACAATCTGGCATCACTCCACCGAACTGTTGACAGTTCTTTAATATTGTTAAACACGTGTGGTTGTGTTTTTTATTTAATTTGTCTGTGGTATAAGATTAATTCATTTTTTTAATTCTTTAAATATAAAGTTTCTAGAAATTATGGCTAAAAAGTCGAATAAAAGAAAAAACGATGGACCAATCGAAAAGAATAAAAAAGAAATTGTGGTGAAAGCACGTGAAGAAACACCAGAAAGCAGTGCAGAAGAAGAGGATGAAGTTTGTATTGCATTTGTTATACAGGAGACCACATTCAATAATTTATTGTTGATTTGTTTTTATAGGACTTGTTACAGAAAGTGAATGATCACGAAGGAGACAGCACAGATGATGAGGGTATTGATCAAACCTATCTTTCGGATAATAGTGATGATTTGGAATTTGAAAGTGATGCTGAGGGTAATTTCAATTCATTAAAAACTCGCGCTAAACAAGTGGCAGATGCTAAGGATGCTGAAGATGCAGATGATGGTGATGATGAAGGAGAGGAAGAAGAAGAAATAGATGAGGCCGATATAGAAGATATATCCACCAGCGATGAACTTGAAGAAGATAATGAAAGTTTGTCAGAAGACGATAGTGGGGAAGAGGATGCAGATGCTGTTGAAATAATAAAGCAAACTGTGGCCAACGACAATGATGAGAAAATCTTAACAAAGAAAGAAAAACCTAAAAAGAACAACAAAAACTCAACACCAGCAGAGCCGAAAGCAGCAAATGCTTTGGAAAAATTTGGCACAGAGTTAAATAAAGAGTTGAAAACTAAAAAGGGAAGCAAAAAAGGTGGTGTTGCAGTGTCAGGAAAACACGAAGAGTATGAAAATTCAGATACTTCAGATGAAGAAGATATTCGTAATACAGTGGGAAATATACCCATGCATTGGTATGATGAATATAAACATATTGGCTATGATTGGGATGCCAAGAAAATCATAAAACCGCCAAGAGGAGATCAAATTGATGATTTCTTAAGGAAAATTGAAGATCCCAACTTTTGGCGTACTGTACGTGATCCTCAGACGGGACAAGAAGTTTTACTGACCGATGCCGATATAGAGTTGATTAAACGTATTAACTCTGCCCGCATACCAAATCCCGAACATAACGAATATGAACCCTGGATTGATTGGTTTACATCGGAGGTAGAGAAAATGCCCATTAAAAATGTGCCCGATCACAAGAGATCATTTTTACCTTCGGTATCGGAAAAGAAGAAGGTTGGCCGTATGGTTCATGCTTTGAAGATGGGCTGGATGAAAACTATCGAAGAACTTGAAAGAGAGAAACAAGCGAAACGTGGTCCTAAATTTTATATGCTTTGGGAAACCGATACAAGTCGAGAAGATATGCGTCGTATACATGATCCAGTGTCTGCGCCAAAACGTGATTTGCCTGGTCACGCTGAATCTTATAATCCTCCGCCAGAGTATCTTTTCGATGAGAAAGAACAAAAGGAATGGCTAAAAATGAAAGAGGAGCCACATAAACGTAAATTGCATTTTATGCCACAAAGATATACCTCTCTGAGAGAGGTACCCGCTTACTCACGCTATTTGAGAGAGCGTTTCCTGCGTTGCCTGGACTTGTATTTGTGTCCCAGAGCGAAGCGTGTTAAACTTAACATTGATGCTGAATACTTGATACCCAAATTACCCTCTCCGAAGGACTTGCAACCCTTCCCCACGGTCGAGAGTATGGTATATAGTGGCCATACGGATTTGGTGCGTTCGGTTAGTGTTGAACCCAAAGGCGAATATATTGTTTCAGGTTCTGATGATAAAACTGTTAAAAGTAAGTGAATTCCAAGTGCAAATAGAACAGAAAGATTAACTTTAAATCTCCTTTTTTGTTTCAGTTTGGGAAATTTCTACTGGCCGTTGTATACGCACTATTGAAACCGATGATGTTGTACGTTGTGTGGCCTGGTGTCCAAATGCAAAACTATCTATAATTGCGGTTGCTTCTGGAAATCGTTTATTGCTTATTAATCCTAAAGTTGGTGATAAAATGTTGATTAAGAAAACAGACGATTTGTTGGCAGAAGTTCCTCAAATTGATGCTTTGGAAAGTGAACGCATAAAAACGGCTGTTCAATGGTCAACTGCTGACTCTGAGGAGCAAGAGAAAGGTGTTCGTATTGTGATAACACACTTTAAACCCATACGTCAGGTAACATGGCATGGACGAGGCGATTATTTTGCAACAGTTATGCCTGAGGGTGCCAATCGCTCGGCCCTCATACATCAGCTATCGAAAAGACGTTCTCAAATACCATTTTCAAAAAGCAAAGGCCTCATACAGTTTGTACTCTTCCATCCCATTAAGCCGTGTTTCTTTGTGGCGGTAAGTTAAATGGTTACAGAATACTTTTTGCTTTACTTATGGCATTTCTTTTTATCTGTTTGTGTAGACTCAACACAATATACGCATTTATGATTTGGTTAAGCAAGAATTGGTTAAAAAGTTACTTACCAACTCCAAATGGATTTCGGGCATGTCTATACATCCAAAGGGTGATAATTTAATTGTGTCTACTTATGATAAGAAAATGTTATGGTTTGATTTGGATTTGTCAACCAAACCCTATCAAACTATGCGCTTACACAAGAATGCTGTACGCAGTGTTGCTTTCCATTTGCGTTATCCGTTGTTTGCCTCGGGCAGTGATGATCAGGCGGTTATTGTATCACATGGCATGGTTTATAAGTAGGTTTTTTTTTTGATTTATAAAAACGTATTTGAATGAAAAATTATTGTTTCTTGTGGATTTCAGTGATTTGTTGCAGAATCCATTGATTGTACCTTTGAAGAAACTGCAGACACATGAGAAACGTGAAGAATTTGGTGTTTTAGATGTTATATGGCATCCCGTACAACCCTGGGTATTTTCAACGGGTGCCGATGCTACAATACGATTGTATACATAGATTTTATACATCATTATACGTATGTTGTGTCTTTTTTAATTATAAAGATAAAGAATTATTCATGAATATTATTTTTCAAAAAAAAAAGAAAGTTTTGTAAACAAATTCTAAGCTGTTGTTAACTTTTCTTTTGAGATTTGAATTGATGGCGCTTAAAAAGCTCTTACACGATGATGATGATGATGATTGTGGTGAGAGTATAAGGAAAAAGGTAAACTTTAGCAGCTGTGAAAGCTTTCTATATACACTACACCCGATAGTGGGAGCATTAGCAAAATACAATCTGCTGTTCTACCATATTTTTCCTTCTTTTTTCAGTTCTATTTATTTTTTTTTGCTCACTGGAAAGTTTCATAGAATCGACCCAATAAGACACTTTTTTCCCCCATTTAACCTCTATGCGTCTCAGTACGATTTTCTCTCTTCCGTTGCAAACAAGTTGGCCCAGTCAGTGTATGTTAATAAATGCCAACCGAAAGGATTTTTTTATTTTGTATTGAAAAGAAAAATAAATATAAACAGTATTTGAAAGCGCTACACAACAAAATGGTGTAGACGAACGAAACAAGATGAAAATTTCACTGAAAATTATCTCCGAAATAAATTGAAAAATCTTAAGTAAATATTCAAAAAGAAAAATCAGAAGAAAAAAATGTGCATTAACGTGTAGTGTATGTAGTGTAGTGTTGTTATAGTAGGAGAAAGAAAAAAAAAGGCCAAAATATTTCTGTTTCTTTTATTATGTATATTTTCTTGAAATAAAAGTCATAAGAGGAAAATTCTTTTTCTTTATTTTTTTTTATATAAAATTGAGAGAAGAAAATTTAATAGAGTTTTTATATGCTGTGTACATATATATTTATTATATCTATACCTCTATGCCTCTACCTACATACGGTTTTGATTTTATTTGTGGTTAAAGAAAAAAAAAATCAGAAAAATCAGAAAAATTTTGTAATGAAAAGTTAAAAGAAAATCACAGAGAAAAATACAACAAATTTTACAACCGCCTTTGTATATAAATACAACAATAAAGCCAGTAAACTAAAGTTTTATTAAAATTAATTTTCCATTTTTTTTTGTTGTTAATTTTTGCCAGCAGAAGAGATACACAGAGGAAGAAAAAAAAAACGCACAGATGATGATAATCGAAATTGAAAATAATGAAGTAAATCTGTGAAAAGTTCAAAATCTATTAAAAAAAAAAAACAAAACCCCAAAAATAGGGCCTGTTCGTAAATGCATTACTGCGCTGCATATTATGCGCATCATGTTCATAAATGCAAATCTTGGCAGCGCTGCAGCTGTCAAATGTTCGTAAATGCAACATTAAATCATATTATGCGCAAATAAAACCAGAACGCTAATCATAAAAATGGCTGATGCCTTGAATGAGTGAGAGAGAGAAAATGAGAGTTCTAACAATAAGTTTCTTTTTTTCTTCCTTAAATGTCTTCTTTTTTGCACAAAGTACATTTTTTTTGTGTATTTTACAAAATTTTGTCATTTGCTTTATCGTCCAGTTCAAAAATCAAACTTATTAATAATTTTTTCATTTCTGCAGTGTTTGTTCGTTCGTAAATGCAAACAAATAAATCAGCAAAAAGAAGCATCAGCAACATGTGATTAGCAGTGTGAGCGCAAAATAATCATATTATGCAGCGCAGTGATTAATTTACGAACAGGCCCATAATTAAAATTATTGTGTAAAGTGAACAAACAACAACAGCAAGTACAAAAAAAGGTCGAGTAGTGAAACGAGAAAAAAAATAAAAGAAAAAAAATCAAGGAAGAGAGACGACGAGAAAAGAAAAGTGCGTTACGCACTCATTCTGTGTTATGGCTACACAGTGTTTTTCTCTTCTTTTTTTTTAAATATCAAACAAATGTAGGAGAGTTAGTTAATGATTGTTGTATTGAGGGAATATTGACTGGCTGCTGGCTGCTGTTTATATAAAAAAACGACAACAACAACAACATCAACAGAAGAAAACAAAAAAAGGCACAAACAAAAACGGATACCAACCAACAACGGAAAAATAACCAAAGTAAAACACCTGCTCGCTCTATTCATTCTCTTTGCATAAACATACTCGCACATACACACACACATGCTTATCCATATACAAAGCAAAAAATTTTGCGTTCTCTTTTTGTTTTCATACTCATATACCCTCTCTCTTTCTGTTTTTTTGTTTGTCGTTTTTCTTGTGTTCTCATACCACCCGCACAATTAACCATAAATGACACTCTCTCTATTTGGGAAAAAGTAATTTTTGCTTTATCACTTGAAAATAACAACAACAACAACAACCACAGCACTATTAATAATGCGTATACATTTAGTATGTACATACATACATATGTGTGTATGAATGTGTGCATGTAAGTAAAGTGTGGTGTTTTCTCACAACTCACCCCTTTCAGAATAATACTAAGAATACAAACAAAACAACAAAGTCAAGTAGAATAACCATAACCACTCCACCCACTCAGTAAAGCTTGCACGTCTAAACCGTTAAGAGCATTTTGATTTTTGTTTCTTTATATTGTTGTGTTTGTTGTTAATTTTTCTTTTTATTTCGGTGTTTGCCTAGCGCATGTTTTATGCGTTGCGGTCGGTCGGAATAAAACAATAAAGAATTTCAAAGAGCCAGCCAGGCAGGCAGGCATCTTAATGACGAATAATTAATAAAAAAAATAATTTCAAATAATGTTTATAAAACTACGCACACACATATACACATCATCATCATCCTAAACATAGAGAATAAAATTGTTTTAATAATAAAGAGAAAAACAACAATACAGATTGTGTACGAGTACATATAAAAAAAATTAAGAAAAAATACAGAAATTGTGCGTTAAAAAGCTTTTATTTATTTTTACATTTAAGTTTAGTTGTGGCTGCTGTTGCTGTTGTTTTCTTTGCATTTTCTTTTCTGCATTAAATAAAAGCAAGAGAGGCAATAGTAAATAATACAGAGAGAGAGAGAGAGAGCGAAAAAAACAAATACAAATACAAAATAAAATAAATGAATGAATTGCAAATAAAATGTTTTTACAAATAAAAGTGATAAAAATATTTCAAATAATTTATTAAACAATTAATATCGTTATAATTAATACATGCACAATTACAACAATTACTATGTGTTAAATACATATAACACTCTCGCTCTCTTAAGTGATTTTGCGGTTTATTCTTTTATTTCTTTCTTAAGCACATTTTCTATAACTTCTGAAGGTTTATTTAATTGCCTGCCTGCCTTTCGCTTTATTTCGCGTAGTAATTACTTCTTTAACGGTACTGTGCTATTGTTTTTTTGTTTGTTGATTTTATCCTTTTGACATTTCCATCGACAACTGCATACATACATAATAATGTGATATATTTCTATAGTTATACATATGTATGTATATGTGTATGTGTGTGTTTAAGTGAGAAGTGTGTGTTTTTTTTTAATAAAATTTTCTCTTCTCAATTATACTCTCTAGTGAAACAATTGAAAACACCAGAAGTATGAAATAAGGTAAGAGCCATACATATGTACGTATGTTTGATATTATTTTCAGTAAATTTACTCTATTCTGGTCCATTTGAACATTGAAAATGGCAAGAGTGTCTAGCAAAAGAATGTGTCAATAAATAAGATTTAAATTATTTTCAAAAATTTATTTAAAAATTTCGTGCCTTTTTGTGACTCAAAAATCTGGTGTTCTCCTGACTAAACAATTGGTATTAAACTGTATTTAAAACACCCCGGAAGTCTTGTGAGTAGTATGCTAGTCTGTCAGTCTACCGGTTACGGGTTCGGTTTATGCTACAGACTTTGCTTTGTTAAATTACTTTAAAGATAAGGTGTACGTCACTTCCATCTAATCCCACCAGACACACTGCGTTGCCTTTCTTGATGTCAATCCTGGCTTTGCCACCCTTTATGCATTTTGGTTATGTTTTGTCCATAATCTTTATTGCACATTGTTTTCATACGTAATTCGCTTATCATTGCATTTATTCGGAAGGATCCTTTAAGAATCGTAGGACTTTTACAAATCATTTCTCCGATCTTGAAGCCCTCTGAAAAACCCCTTCCGGCAAATATTGAATCTTCGTCTCTTTAAACAAGGGCAGAGACACAAAATGTTTTCAACAGATTCGGGTTCACTCACATTACCAAAAAAATCCCCGTAATCCTTTTCCGTTCCAGTTTTAGAACTTATTCCGCCATGCCATTCTGCTATGCCGAGTGTGTTCTATGTCAAATTAGCTATGTCAATTAGCGAAAACATCCTCTAGGGAACTTCAACTGAGCAATTTCAACATGTTTACGTCGTTCGCCTCTGCTTACATACATACACACATATGTAATTGGCCATTATAACCCTTCAGTGAGGATAACAGCCTAGCTTCTCACGCTACTCATGTTGAGTGCCTTAATTTTATACTTGAGTGGCGGGGCCTACAGTTTAACGTAGACACCGAACGACAGATTTTGAGAAACTTTATCATGGCAGGTTTATTTACTCTCAGAGTTTTTGCCAGAAATCTGCTGAGAGGAAGTCGCCGAAGAAATATTTTTTTTCAATTTCGTTTTAATGTCTGGCCTGGGGCTCGAACCCGGGCTTTTCGTCTAATAAGCGAACACACTACCTACTAGACTACGACGCCTCTCCTTACGTTGGCTTTATGTTAGTGGTCTCATTGGCCCACACAATTCGAAGCTGTGGAAATCAACAAAGGGCCTTTGACTGAAATCAATCCCTTGCTAATATAAGGACCAGTTAGTGTCTTTAATGCAGTCCGCAGTCGCACTCCACTCTCGGATCTTATCTATCTTCTTTAACATGGTGATCGGAATCACTTCATCCTGGTATATATTGCACTCATTAGAGATCAGCTTAACGCCGTCTCGAAATAGATGTACGTCCTAGTATTCCTCATTTTTAATCGATCCAAAAATATCGCATGAGCTCCAAATATATTATCCACACTACGTTAACGATTTCTATATAGAAAATCCGCCGATCGTATTTTTTCGAAATCACATACTCTAAACTTATACTTATGTATGTACTAGTATGTGAAGCCTGGACACAGGGTTGGTGTACCTTAGCTTATAACCTTCTGGATCATGGCGAGCCGATACTTCCCTTTCCCAGCAAGAGACCCGACTCAAATAACGTCAAAAAGTTCCTTACCCCTCAGTTTATTTACCACTACCTCCACAAGAAGTAGCCTCAAAGGCATTTTCAACAAATCCGAGGTCTTGTAGCAGCATCTGATATCTTTGCAACTTATTTAGTTACTCCCTCCGGCTACAAGCCCACAATGCAGTCATAGGTTAGAACCGATAGAACCGCAGATATAATTAATTGTAACAGACTCTCATAGTCTAGTGACTAGATGAGAGCTCTATAGTTCAAATCTTTGCTACGATATCTTAAAAAACGTACTTTTCTTGCAATAATACTGAGATTAAAACTATTAATCTGCCGCAGTCGTAGTCGATTTTAAACAATGTATAGGTCTCGCCACTCACGGACAAAAGTTAATGCACTCATAAAGGGGTGGTGTGAAATGCTTGCTTGTGATCTTGACTAAAGGGTTGTAATGTATGTAAGGGTCGAGATCCTGTGGTGGGAATGTATGCCAAAGTGCCAGCCTATATTTTTAAAACGCTTTCGATTGATATTCTCTTACGAGAGATCTTATTCCATTAAGTTTCGATGTTTATGTGTTGAAAACTATCATTGTAATGTTTTCTTAAATGAAATATTTTCATTAAAAGTTCTTAACGAAATTGTTGTTGTTGGGCATGCTTAAATTTTTGAATGTTTTCTTAATGAATCATGAATCAATTATTTTCAATACAATACAGTACATGTACCTGTATCTCTACTTCTATCTGTATGAACAGAAAATGAAAATCAACAACAACAATGTGTTGCGCTGAATTATGTGTTAAGATTAGTCTACGAAAAGAACATTTTTAAATAAATACTTAAATACGTATGAGTAGGGTAGTTGTAGTCACACTATTCCAGTAGTTGTTGTCTTAACAATTTTCAACTTTTAGAAAATAATTCTAATTTCTCTCTCTCTTTCTTTTGTCGTTGTTGTTTCTTAAACACATTAATTGCTGATATGCTGTTAAGCATTTAAGAGCATAAAGATTTAAAAGATGCATCTTATCATGCAGTACATACAACGTTTAGTTAGTTGGCATCATTGTCAACGTTATCACAGAGACACTTGAGTACACATTACATACATACATACATTGGCTGATACATTACATTTGAATGAATGCACAATATTTGTAAATAATATGACTGACTGACGAACTGTGCTCATGTATTGGATGTATGTGTGTGTGAATGAAATTCACACACATGCATGCATGCATGTGTGAATGTAAATTCATTCACACTGAAGAAGACAGAAGACAAAACTGTATGAAAATACATACATACATACATACGTGTAATCCTGTGTATTATTCTCGCCAATAATAATCCGTTATATGCAAATGGTGATGGTGAATGTGACTGTGATTGTATTTATAAAGTGTGTGGTTTTAATAAAAATAAGAATTAAAATATAACAACTAACCTCAGCAACTCTGTCTACATACATATTGTTTTCATATGTATACCCTCACATGGTGTAATAATACTCATTGGATTACTAATAATTCATTTATGGTTTGAATATCGTCCAATAATTTTATTACTTGACAGTAGAAGATTATGAAAATGTATACATACTTACATATGTATGTACAGTGTTGTAAGAAATAATAGATACACTTTAAATATTTCATATTTCATTATTTTTAATGAAACATTGTTATTGTTAATGTTATTTTATTTATTTTATTCATACAAATAAAGAAGATAGCGAGTTTTAAAAGGCTTACTAAAATCTCTTCCTATCTTTTGATTCAGAAAACAAAGTGTCTGTGAAATATTATCGTATCTTTTTGTGCGTTTGAGAACCTCTTTGAAGACACTATGTGTGGAATATAATAACATCGTTTAAATGTTCGCCACTGCTTGTCTGTGTGTAGCACATCCGAAATGTTCAATTTTCCATGTCTCTGGCGCGTAATTCAGTTTGAATTTGATTTATACTGACTTTGAAGCTCGCTGTGGTTTGTGGCTTATTTGGCGACACTGGCGACATAAGGAAACCACGATCTCGTTGGCCAGCTTACATCATCATCTCGTGAGATGACTATTCTTTCAAATCACTTGTGCAGAATATCGAGTATGGCATGAGCTTCGTGGTACGTAGCGTCATTCTGTTGAAACAACGAGTCGTTGGTGTCCAGATCATTCCCTTCAGGTTAAAGATCTTGGTAACCATCGATCTTGGTAAGTCGCCGTGGTCTAGTAGGTAGTGTGTTGGCTTATTAGACGAAAGGCCCGAGTTCGAATCCCAGGTCAGACATCAAAACAAAAAATATGAAAATATTTCTTCGGCGACTTCCTCTCAGCAGATTTCTGGCAAAAACCCTGAAAGTAAAAATTGCCATGAAAAGCTTCTTAAAAAATCTGTCGTTCGGAGTCGACTTTAAACTGTAGGTCCCGCCACTCATGTATAAAATTAACGCACACAACCATGAGTGGTGTTGAGAAGCTCGGCCGTAATCCTGACTGAAGGGTTGTAATGGCCAATTATGTATGTATATAACCATCGACCTATTTCGCTTGCCGTCGACAGTGTTGGCCTGGCCAACATCGATCTTAAAGAAATATGGTCTAAGGACACCGCCAGTCCAAAATTTACAGCAAACACAGACTTTTTCGCTATATATTGGACACTTCGACAATATTATTTGTTCACGTACCCATTCATCCAAAAATGGGCCTTATCGCTTAAGGTAATCCTTCGATAATAATAAAGGCAAATTGCCAACAACTCCAGAGCCCATTTAGCGAATACACGTCGTTTTTTATGGAAGTTTATCTTGTTGAGTTTCTCGGTCAGTTAAATTTTGTCAGCGAGTAGGTCCAAGTTAAGACCTAAAATTCTCCAAGTTGTGGTCTGCGAAAAGTCTATCATTCGCCATGAGCATGTACTAGGGCTTCGTATGTGGTGCTCAAAAACAATCTGCCTTCTAGTTCATTATCTCCAGAATAGTGCTTTGACCAACATTTCTTTTTGCTGTGCTCATCAGATGTGATGCGCCCTATGCCTTCATTTTATTCTCTCTGTATTTGCACATGAGTCTTCGCGCTCATGTCACATTTCGCTTATTGCATCAGCTTATACATGGAATCTGTACAAATAGGCTCTGAAATTTTCATATTTTCTCTTGAATCCAGGTTGGAAAAATTCGAAAGGTTCTACCAACCCTTTACTGCTACTTATAGAGAAGGCTTTTTCGAGCTTGCTCTTTAACACAGGATATTTCCATATTCCTGTAGGCATCTGGGCTAGGCTTTATGGCGGTCGTATATGCTTTTCCTTCTTCTAGAGTCTGCCTAGGCTATGATGTTCCGGCAAGTACAGCTAGTGCCGTTATAGACGTCATACGATAAACGGATATAACTCGTATTGAACACAATAGCCTCACATCTTTTATGAAAGGAGCCGGGTATAGCATTTGTGCATGTGCAACACAAACTATTCGTAGCATTGTAGTCGAACTTCTTCCTCTTATGTTAGGCATTAGTTTTACTAGATTGCTTGACTTTCTTAATGGTTTTCGGTCATCACTGTCTATGGGAACGTAAAAGTTGATGCTACAGTTTGCCTGCCATTTCAAATGATACAACAACATTAGTATTTAGGCTGATGCCAGAGTATGCAATCCAAATAAAGTTTGTAATTTTCTGAAGTGTTTGCTCCAAACATTCTCACTCTGACATGTGCCAGTTCTACAAAGCACAAATAACTTTTCAGCTTTGCTTTGCTGGAATCACGCATTTTATCAACAACTCTACAACAAGAAAATTTCGAATAAATTCTTATGTTGTATGCACAGTTACATATATGTACATACATACACGTACATACATACAAGAGATCAAGAAAAGAGCATGAACTAGAATAAATATTTGATGTACAAATTCAAAAACGATTTCTTTTTTAAAGTTATCTTATCTGCTGCTGTTATTTGTTTCTTTCTTTTTTTTTTCTTTTGGTTCGTCAGTCTGTTTGTCTGGTAGCTTGACAATCTGTTTCATTCATTCATTCATTACTTCCTTCTGATTTCAGTTTCATTCAGCACGTTTTTCAAAGTGGACGTTTACTCTTTTGGATTCTGAAAACAAATTCTTTAAAACTTAGTACAAAAAAAAAGGAATAATTTTTAAAATTATCGGAAAAGCTAAAGTGCAAATGATCGCGATAGTTTGCCCGCCATAAATTGCACAGTGTAACACCATGGGTATTCAAATAAATTAAAGAAAATGTTATACGATGGAAATCAATTTGATTTACTTGTTCCATTCCACATAACGTTTCCAAGTAAGTTTGATCGTTTTTTACGCCTTTTATTAGTCCCCTTAAGCTGTATACGACTATTTTCGTTGATTCCAATTAATCCAGAGGACTATATGGGGCCTCAAGTATTAAATATCATTAGCACCAGACAGATCAGACACGTCTGAGGCATTTATCTCATTACCACAAGGTCCTGAGCATATGCTCATTTTCCTCACTTTTTTTGATAACGATTGGGAACTTCCACTCCCAAATCTCTTAGAACATATAGGCTAACGTTTTGTTTATACCTCTTAGAGGCTGACATCTAATCAGCCTCATGATTTACATAAATGCTATAGACTATATCTCAACTACTGTTGTAAGACACCATGCTTCAATCACATCTCTTTAGAGTGCAACATTTAACTCAAAATTAATTAGTAATCCTCGCATACCTTGGACAGAAAATGGATCGATAATTGAACATTACTGTCACTGCATATATCTTTACAAGTCATGACGTAATTACTGGGTAGGCATAATAATTTCTGCAGAGTTGTATGTAGACCGATCAATGCAGCAGAAAGTATAGCCCACATCATATGTCAGTCTTCGCCTTGAGTCGGCTTATTTGCTTCGCCATTTCTCGGTAGATTAACGTTTAACCAATTCACTAATTTCTAAGGCTGGGTTTCTGTTCAATTTAATTGGAATTCACTTGGTACCGGAGATATAGGCGTCGTTGCTAATACAGGCTAATATCTTTTTCATCGACGAATATCAAAATAATGCATGTTATTGCTTGCAATGAAAATCATCATTCACAAATGCTAATCATCGACCCAAAAATGCCAGTCATCCACCTAAAAAATGTATTGACAAAAAAACGCAAGTCATTTACCAAAATAAATGCAACTCATCATTCAAAAAATGCAAGTCATCAATCCAAAAAAGTACAAGTCATCCTCCAAAAAAATACAAGTCATCAATCCAAAAAAGTGCAAGTCATCAATTCAAAAAAGCGCAAGTCATCCTCCAAAAAAAAATGCAAGTCATCATCCAAAAAATGCAAGTCATCGATCCAAAAAAATGCAAGTCATTATCCAAAAAATGAAAGTCATCGTTCAAAAAAATGCAAGTCCACCTCCAAAAAAAAAATGCAAGTCATCCCCTAAAAAAATGCAAGTCATCGATCCAAAAAATGCAAGTCATGCTCCAAAAAAATGCAAGTCATCATCCAAAAAATGCAAGTCATCATCCAAAAAAATGCAAGTCATCATCCAAAAAAATGCAAGTCATCCTCCAAAAAATTGCAAGTCATCATCCAAAAAAATGCAAGTCATTATCCAAGAACTGCAAGTCATCGTCCAAAAAAATGCAAGTCATCCTCCAAAAAAAATGCAAGTCATCATCCAAAAAAATGCAAGTCATCATCCAAAAAAATGCAAGTCATCATCCAAAAAAATGCAAGTCATCATCCAAAAAAATGCAAGTCATCATCCAAAAAATGCAAGTCATCCTCCAAAAAATTGCAAGTCATCGACTTGCAAAAAGGCAACTTGCAAAAAATTCATTTTTTTGGTTCTATATATACTTATAAATGCAAATGAACTCAATGAGAATTATTAAAATTAAGTTAGTTTTGCTCATATAAAAAAGATAGCCTTTTTTTTGGCTATATCTCCGGTCCCAAGTAAAGCTAGACCCTAAGGAAAACTGTTTTGGAATCCTTGGTACCATGTCTATCCAATCCACTAGGTTCAATTCTATCACAAGTCCATTTTTTATCCGATTTTGACCTATTTATATAGAGCACTAACTAAAGTTAGCTTTGTGGCCTATATCTCCGGTCCCAATTAACTCCCAACAGTAAGGAAACCTGTTTTGGAATCCTTGATACCATGGCTATCTAGCCCACTAGGTCCAATTCTATCACAAGTCCATTTTTTATCCGATTTTGACCTATTTATATAGAGCACTAACTATAGTTAGCTTTGTGGCCTATATCTCCGGTCCCAATTAACTCCCAACAGTAAGGAAACCTGTTTTGGAATCCTTGATACCATGGCTATCTAGCCCTTTAGGTCCGAACCTAGGTCTATTTCTCTCACAAGTCCATTTTTTAAGAGATTTAGCCCTATTTATGCAGAGCACTTTTTTGTTGCTAATTTGACACCTATATTTGACGTCGCCTATATCTCCGGTCTCAATTAACGTTTACAAACCTGTTTTGGAATCCTTGATACCATGGTTGTCCAACACACTAGGTCCACGACTAGATCCATTTTTTATTCGATTAAGCTTCGTTGCCTATATCTCCGTTCCGAAGAAAAGCTCAACTGTGAGGAAACCTGTTTTCGAATCCTTTACACCATTGAAATATAGTGGGATTCCTGCAGCAAGTGCCATTTCTTCCATAATATCGATCATCCTACCCAGACATTATTAAAGCAATATACAATATCCATACATATAATATACAAACATATGCATGTGCATGAGCCTGTATTTTTGTGTAAATGTTGTCGTATGCAAATCTAATAACAATTCTATTTGGCTGCTGGTAGCGGTAGATGATTAACAGGTCCTTTCATCATTTTACGTGTTCGTTCCTTCCTTAATGATGTCTTCTCGTTCGGAAATAATACCTGTTAATACTTGCATGTACTTGTTAATACTTGTACAATGTACATACATATGTATGTATGTGTGTATGTTTGGCTGTCTGTGCATATAAATGGAGGTCTTCGACGATTAAACATCGACAAACTCAGTGAGTGACAAATCGAGAAGGAGGTGATGGATGCTTGCTATTGATGAATGGCGAATGTGTTGCATTGCATTGAATTGAATTGTATTGATGCTGAAGATGATAACGATGAAAATACGGATGATATGTGTCTGTCTGTGTGTCAATGATTGCATGGCGACAAGCGACAATACATGACAAGTGTGTGTGTGTAAAACCCTTACAAACGAGCATATTAATAACATACACTACTGCACTGGGGATAGAAGCAATCCACAATACAATGTGCTCAATATGCTCATTGTATACCGTAAGTACACACATACAGATCTGATAACAAGCAAACAAACATCAAGAAAGAATGGAGAAGAACAGCAATGGCATAACCTCTCTCTCTCTCTCAGTCTCTCTCGTATTTTGAATTGATTCGAGTGCATAGCAGCAATACTTGCTACCACTTAAACACTTATAGTGTGACAATGTAATATTATTGTTGTTGTTGTTGTTACTATTTACATAATAATCTCAATAATGAGTTCATGAGGTGGCACAGGTGATGTTAATATTATCAAATGCTTAAGAAAATAATATGAACTGAATATGGTTTTCAACAATTGTTGTTCTATCTTCTTGTCATACCTTTTTGGGTATATCGAACGTTACTCTTTATCGTTGTTATCTTGTAATTATTATTGTCCATTCATCCATTTATCCATTCATTTAAAGACAAATTGGATTTGTTGTTGTTGTTGTTTTTTTTTTGGTTGGATTTGCAATTTTCCTTTTAAAGGATACTTCGTTATAATGTTGTCTGGCAGCAACAAGTAGTATCTCAGCAATAATAGGAGAAACTTAATTGAAATAATTCAACAGTTTAATACAAATATTAACCCTTTAATGGTTTATGACGGGTATACTCGTCAGAATGAAATTGGCGTTTTCCAATATAATATTGAGTTATGGTTGAACTTATTCAAATTCAAATATTATTATTCAAAACTTTAATGAACAAGTTGATGATATAAAATGTACGAGTATATGCTGGCGATTACGTAAACATACGTTTACATATTTTCCCCTGCTCTTATAAAAGGTAAACGGCCGCGGCTAATGATCTCCAGTTTAGTCTATCCATTGCTATATTCTTAATTTCACTCCAGGTTTTTCTCATCTTAACAGCTTCTTAATTAACCTATGTCTTCTCCAGTTATGGAGCTTATTCTTTGGACTGCAAAATATTGCATTTAGTTTGAATCGTTGTGGAACTTTCATAGCGGATCCAGCTCCAGTGATTTTCAGAAGCTTGCAAATTTGATTATAATTTTTATAACTAATCGAGAAACCACTCGACTTAGCTATAATGCTATCCAAATTGGAGAAGTTGTCCAAGTTCCATATGGGCAGGACAAATTTGAAGAGCCTTTTTTTTTTTTACGCCGAGGAGGGGTGAATTTTCCTAACCGCACCATAGAGGAAGTCGTCACATCCTCCGTGTGTGGGGCCCTCAGCCACTAAATTCCCCCCCTCGTCTCGTGGACTCGTTATATGCTATCCAAATTGGAGAAGTTGTTCAAGTGCCATATGGGCAGGACAAATTTGAAGAGCCTGGAAGCTTAATCAATGTGGTTAGGCCAGATGTGATCATTGTTAAGTAAAGGGTGATTTTTTAGCTATTATCTTTTTGGCAACACTGGTTTAAACAGCTCACGCACGTTTCGTGTTTTGTTTCACTGTCAAACATCTTCAGTTTGGTCTATAATTTAACCACGAATCGTCATACAAACGAACAACGCTTACAAATCATTGAATTTTATTATCAAAATGCGTGCTCTGTTAAGAAAGTTCATCGCGCGCTTCTTCCATTTTATGGTCAGTTTAATCGACCCACTGAAACGGCTATTCGGGATATGTAAATAAGCAGAATTGTCGATTTTGGAGTGAAGATCAGCCAGAAGCATTGCAAAAGCTACCAATGCATCCAGAAACAGTCACAGTTTGGTGCGGTTTATGGGCTGGTGGCATCATTGGACCGTACTTCTTCAAAAATGCTGCGAATCGTAACGCAACTCTGAATGGTGAGCGCTACCGTGGGATGATATCCAACTTATTTTGCCCAAAATGCAAGAGCTTGACTTGCATGACATGTGGTTTCAACAAGACGGTGCCACATGCCAGACAGAACGTGTAACAATGGACTTATTGAGAGGCGAGTTCGGTGAACATTTTATTTCGCATTCGGGACCGGTCAGTTGGCAGCCAAGATCGTGCGATTTCTTGCCTTTAGACTATTTTTTGTGGGGCTATGTTAAAGCTCATGTCTATACAGACAAGCCCGCTTCAATTGACGCATTGGAAGACAACATTGAAGCATTTATTCGTGAGATACCGGCCGAAATGTTGGAAAGAGTATGCCAAAATTGGACTGAGCGGATGGACCATTTGAGGCGCAGTCGCGGTCAACATTTGCATGAAATAATCTTCAAACATTAAATTATATGGACCGTACTATCGATTCAAATAAAGATTTCATGAATTTTTCTGAATTTTATGTGTTTTTTTTTTTAAAAATTTTCCTGTAGCTCTTAAAAAATCACCCCTTACTTTCTTAATTGGCCATTTCAATCCTTTAGTCAGGATTGCAATCTAGCTTTTCACACCACTCGCCATTAATGTGTGTATTAATTTTGACAATGAGTGGCGGGGCCTTCACTTTAAAGTCGCCTTCGAATGATATCTGAGCTGCCGCTTGAACCATGGGATCACTTCTAATAAACCAACACACTATCTACTAGACTTCAGCAACTTCTTTGCAAAGTACATACATACATACATAAATAATTGGTCATTACAACCCTTCAGTCAGGATTGCAACCTAGCTTCTCACACCACCTATGGTGTGTGTATTACTTTTATACATGAGTAGTGGGATTTTCAGTTTAAAGTCGACTCTGAACGACAGATTTATGAGAAACTTTTCATGGCAATTTTATTTCACTCTCATAGTTTTTACAAGAAATCTGCTGAGAGGAAGTTGCCGACAGAAATATTTTTTTATTCATTTTTCGTTTTGATGGTTGACCTGGTATTTGAACCGTGGCCTTATGTCTAATAAGCCAACACACTGACAAAAATTTCGATTCTATTAGAGAAAGTGGTTTGCATCCTGGATATGGTGTTTATGTTCATTCTGTATTGATTCTGAGTTCTGTATTTATTTTGCATCTTCTATTCAGACATACGCGCATATGCATGGTGAAATATACGCTTCTAGCTTACAGCTTATAGAACCTTGATGACATATAGCCTTGTATTCTTATGATAATAATATCTGATATTAATAACTTCTATAGAAATAATAGGCATGATATTCATTGACTTAACCGCATATTTGTGTTTGGTTTTCTTATTTATTAATTTCCTCATCTAATTGACGTCATAAATACGGTGACCATATTTTTTCCAGCAAAATACATAACAGGAGAAAATAAAATACACTAACCACCATTTTCTAAATCAGGTTATTTTTAACCATCAAAATTTCAATTGTCAATAAAATTTTAAACATTATTATATTGATTGTTAGAAAAATAAAAATTTATTAATTCAATTTAATAAAGTACAAAAAGACTTTTTTTTTGAAAATGCTTTAAAAAAAAAACTACTGAATATTTTCTCAAATTTCTTTTTTTATTTGAAAGTACAATCCTTCCGGTTAATAATGGAAAATAATTTCATTCAAATGGCTGCCTCGGCTGGCCATGCAGTAGCCTACACGATCGGTCCAATTTTTAAGCACATTATCGATTGTGTGCAGCTGTATTTCACTTAATGGCTTCACGAATATTGTCCTTTAAAGCGTCAATTGTCTCTGGCTTGTTGTCGGCGTAACACTTATCTTTGACGGCGCCCCACAAATAATAGTCCAACGGTGTCAAATCGCAGCTCCGAGGTGGCCAAACGACATCAGCTCTGCGGCTGATAATGCGATCTTCAAAAACAGGGCGCAAAACATCGAGTGTAGCTTCGGCTGTGTGGCACGTAGCGCCGTCCTGTTGAAACCAAATGTTGCCAATATCCTCCTCTTCAATTTTTGTGAACAAAAATTCATTCAACATGGCCCGATAACGATCGCTATTGACTGTAACGGCCACTCCTTGCTCATTTTCAAAGAAAAATGGCCCAATTATGCCTCTAGACCAAAATTCGCACCAAACAGTGACTCGTTTTGGGTGGGTGCGTCGGCTTTTCAATGTATGCGTGCGGGTTTTCTGTGCCCCAAATGCGACAATTTTGTTTGTTTACATACGGAGCTGACGCTGCTTCTCTTCTTCCAAAATCCGTACGCAATTTTCGCACACATTCTGCAACATTACCATGATTTTCAATGTAATGTCGCAATATTTCCCAGCGTTGTTCAAGCGTATACACAACCATATTCGTTCAGCGAAAGGATAAAAATAATTATCTGTCAAATCAGATATGAGCTAAGTGTTACCATTCACGAAATAAGCTCTAGTTGAAGAAAAAAAACGTTAGATGGCCGACCCTTTAGTATTTTTACTTGCACACCTTTCAGTGGTATAAAAAAACGAACAAGTATTGGATATATTTTTATGTTGTTATGATTTGAACAATCAAAAATATCGACACAACTTATCATTTTTGGTAAATATTTATAGTTGAAAAAAATTTATTACCTACATTTGTGTCAGAATTTTTTAATATTTCTCTGCGTTTCTTATGTAAAACTGAAAAAATAGCGAAATACTGAACAAATACAGAACACTAAATAAAATACAGAACATTATCACGTTTTTTAGCGAAGAATAATTTATACAGAACAGGGCTCTAAAATACAGTACTGTTCTGTATAATACAGAACGTCTGGTCACCGTAGTCATAAACCGCAATTCTTGATTTTCTACAATTTATTAATACGAATCCATTATTATATCTTACACGCACACACACACACATATACTGTTTATACAGTGCTGTTCAAAAAAATAGATTCACCTGCTCTCCGAAAAGTTTACTAGACATCTCTTATGCAATGGAGTATATGTAAAAAAGTAACTGTACTTTGTTTACTGGCCTCTTATGAATATAATTCCGATACATTTCAAACATTTGAGGCGTGACTCTTCTTTAATTAATTGCAGGATATTGATCATGGTGAATATATATTATTGAACAGCAGTGTATGTACATATGTACATATTCTCGTAAGCCATCACTCACATTTATTTACAAATTTTTTTTTTATTTTTTCAGAATAAATGCTGGTAATGAAACAGCAACCAGAGGCACAACTCTCCAACAAAAGAACCAATGCTAGACTTAGAATATCCTCATAACGCACCAAAACCTACAAAGTATTAAAGAAATCACGAACGAACGGCTTCAATATTTTTATATAGAAAAACATAAGAAATAATTATTGTATTGGTTTTTTTTCAATTTGTTTTTTTTCCATTTGTTTTGTTGTTTTTGTTGTTATTACATACTATTATTATTATTATTAAGAATTAAGAATTAAAAAATTAAAAAAAAAACAAATTTAAAATCTAGAAGCATAAGCAATAAGGCAATTTAGCTTAAGACCAAAAGACTTAAACAAATTTAGGTGAGTTAGTAATGCGCTTAACACGCTTAACACTTTTAACACTCTTAACACTTGAGAGACTAATTTATTCGTTTGCCTTCTTTTCTTTTTCTCGTTTTATTTTTTCATTTCGTATTTGAACAAAAAAATGTACAGAATGTCTTGTACAGTATCAGAACTGCCGTCAGGATGTCGTTTACGCGGCATGAGCTCATCATCACAGAATGCAAGCAACAGTGGCAGCGGCGGTGGTGTTGGTGGTGGTGGTGGTGGTGGCAATGGATCTGGTGGTACGAGTGGCGGTGGCGGAAGTGTTGGTGGTAATGGCCGTAACAGTGGCATGGTGGATGTAACAAATACGGGTGGCATACATATTGGTGGCATGTTAACTTCAACAAGTGCACTGGGAGCAACGACAAATAGTAGTGGCTTGACGGACGTCACAACGTCACTTCAACGTCAGCAGCAACAACAATCACAAAAACCATGTTGCTTCTGTTGGTGTTGTTGCTGTTCGTGTTCGTGGGCGAAATGGTAAGTTATTAAATCAATTCCTTACACATTCATTCATTCATTCATTCAGTTTTTCATTTTCATTTTCATTCGTGCTTTTTTTTTTTTTTGTTTTTCCTTCTTGTTTGCAAACTATGTGCACACAAGTTCATATAAAACATGACATTTTTTTGCTTTCATTCATATTAACATTTTGTACTTGTATAATTGGAAAGAGATTGTTTAGCTATATACAGTGTATAGCATAAATTAAGGTACACTAGTATCGAATGGAACATTTAATCAAAAATTTTGTTTGTTTTTGTTTATAAAACAAAATATTTTTGTTGTTTATTGCATTAAGAAATGTAAACATTTCCGATAAGGCTATACTTTTGTATAGCAAAGTTCACTTTGACCTCATGAAGGACCCCCCAGAAGAAGGTCCTTTTGAACAAAATTTGAACTCAATGTATTAGGGTCCAAAATACTACGCTAAATTCAATATTTACAATACATAATCGACGTGGGCATTATTTTTAAGCAATACCAGAGGCAACCCTATCATTCTAGAACTTGCTTTGCTGGAAAAACTATAAAAAATGTAGCACAGAGCTTGGAGATTCGATAGAAAAAAAAGACAAAAATAGGCCCATTGTGGAACCACTAATGTACAGTACATATGTATTCCATTTCATGGGACAATTACAGGCGCTACTGTCTACTACGACCTAATGATGGATAAGTTGAATGGCATATTAATTGCTTTTTCCTCTTTTTTGTCTATTCAACTACTGCAGAATTCATTGTTCATATAACCAAGTCTAATACGTTTCGGATTAGCGCTCGGTATAGAATGTGCAGTAAGGACTACAACAGCCATGTACTCGTTTGAATTTCAAGCAAATTTTTCTTATGTCCATTATTTATTGTAGTTTTGACTGGATTTGCTGTGTTATCCTGTTCGTTTCCCAAGCGCCACAAGTATCGTTAACGCAGTCTTAAAGCCCGTATGTTCGGGGACTCGGCCATGTCTATGCAGTTCATCTATTCCGCATTTTCTGCTAACATCACTGTACTGCGATCAGTACTGAACTTCTGTATTCACAGAGATTTTCCTTCTAAAGTAGTTTGATTACAACACCATTACTTAGAGTAAAATTATCAGAAAGACTTCTGCATCAGCTATGGATCTGTAGTGGAGAAAGAGCGCAAAGTTCTTGCTAGGGTTATTGCCAAAGTGGTAAACAGGAGTTAGTGAAGTTCTGTCAGTCTTGTCTGAAGACGCGGTGCGTTTAAAGATAGTAATCGTGGTTTGAAGATCCCCGTTACATACGTCTGTCGTATAATTGCTTAGTGATTGTTATTGTTTATGCAAAGGGTGTAAACAGAGGAATAACAGAGAAGAGCAATTGTTGTTGTTTACATCAAGTTGTGAACAGTGGCACAGTGTTGTTTACATCAAGTTGCTTAGTGATTGTTATTGTTTATGCAAAGGCTGTAAACAGAGGAATAACAAAGAAGAGCGATTGTTGTTGTTTACATCAAGTTGTGAACAGTAGCACACAAAATTATGCGCGAATAATACAAATTTATTATTATTTTATTTGCAATCTACGAGCTCATATTTTTAACATTTTTAAAAGGTAAAAACGTAACAATCAGTACAAAGAAACGTACCAAAAAAGACGACTTCACAAACAATAATAGTTGAGGAAGTATAAAATTGCTGAGTATAGTAAACAGTGTATACTAAACAATAGATTTTCTGTTTTATTACAACCAGAGATCGGAAATAAAAGAGCCGGAGTTGGTTTAAGAACAATAGTGGAGCAGTGGAATAGAGATTCTGACAGTTCGGTAACCAAGATCATGCGATTGGAACCCTCTGGACTATTTTTTGTGGGGCTATGTAACGTATCTCGTGGACAAGGACAAGGCAGCTACAATTTCAGCCCTGGTGGTATACCACGGGCAATTATTCAGAAAATAATTCCGAAAATCTTAATACCAGGCATTCTTTCATCACGCCAAATATTCATTCTTTGAGAAATTGTCCTGTACCTAAACCATAACGCTTGAAAGAACCCCCTTTTGGAAATCATTGAAATTCAATTGTTATGGCTCTATACTCTACCCTCTAGTGGTAAACGGAATAAATTTGTATAAAATAAGGAGTAATAGAGAGCTCAATAGAATTACAAACAAATAAATCAGCCTTATAATGCGGAAAACAAATTGAAATTTCAATTTACCACTGCGGTACCAATCCCTTAAAGTGCTTACGGTATGCAGATGTGTGTAGTTGATAACTAGAAAGCACACACATACACATACACACACATACATATGCTCTAAATAAATCATACTCCTCTCTAATGAACAACAACAACAACGATTGAATGCAGGAGAAAGCCTATTTGTTTATATTGGAATCCCCGTTAAATGAAGCACAATCAGATTGTATTTCATTTCAAAAGTACCTCCTTGCGAAAGAGGAAACTCATCCATCTTTTCAAAACGAATCTAATCAAGTTTGTCTCAATACAACAACAACAACAATGGACACTCAGATAGACAACAAATCAATAATAAAACAAGAGTTAAAGAGAAATAAAAAACGGAAAACAGAAAACAAAATAAAGACCTCAAAGGCCAGAATAACTCTACAAACATACTTAAACAAACATACGTATGTTTGTACAAGCATACATATTTTACATATGCTTTTACATACATACATATGTACATATGTATGTTAACATAAGAAAACTAAAATTAAAGTCTAGCAAGGTACACGCAAATTATGTTGTTCCTAGAAGGCCTGGTATGAAGATCTACCATTGAAACCCATTGTCTAAGAGAATGCTAAGCAATGTCTTAAGTAAGCACAACGCAACAGAAAAATATGTCTGGATTGCACAAGGCATTTGGCACCTAATCGAGGAGGAGGGAAGGTCCTTAAACAATACTCAGAAAAAGGCCAAAGTAGCCTAGTCCAGGATAACATAGTAAATGACCACTCCTCCTCAGATTCGTATCTCGAGTGAATGCAAAATCTATCAGCATGCCTTCCAATAGACAGTGGCCTGTAGGAACTGCAGTACTGCTTTGGATTTGCAAACGGTTTTAAGAAAAGAAGACAATCTGTCAGTGTAGCAAAGCCTATCAATATAACACGTACCCTTATACTGTCATTGCAATTGGACATCCCTGTAATATGACTGGAGAATAACGAAGTTTTCTGTGGCAATTGTCATGTTGAAGATTATAAGTTCTGGTCCCCTGGCATTGGCCAGGTCATCTGAAATGCAACTTCCGGTTACATAACCGGGTTGGTGCCAATGTAGGAGTTATCTATGAAAGATACAAAATTTCTTTTCAAAATTATAGGCGTTCATGAATGCTCGCAGATGAATTTCGAGTCGACGTTCGTGAGGAACTTAATCGCAGCCTGTCTGTGCGAATAAATTAAGAGATTTCCAGGAAAAAACTATCATTCAACAGGCCATGAGCTCGGTCTGGACAACTTTTCGGTGGTCAGAGAGCCTATGCCAACATCTAATGTCAGAACTCTTGATATACGCACGTAAAGTAACACGCACTACTCTGTCCTGCATTCTGGGGATATTGATATATGAATGTATGTCTCAAAGGGACCCCCAAATCGCTAGACTTGTTGACACGAATCTATGTATAACATTCTAGTATTGCGGCAGTTTAAAAGGCCAGCTTAGGTCAGGATTTTAGTGTGTACAGTTCGGACCCTTGCTCCAATAGCAGATCAGAGTATAGGAAATATAGCCTTAGTTAAATTGGAACACAATTTATTGAGGATTAGACAGCTAAATACCAGCGGCGCCTTTATCGATCCGTCTGCAGCAGAGATCAGTAATGAATCGTTTTATCGCTACTCATAAGTACTCATGAAATTTTGAGTATGAGTAAGTTCAACTACTCTGATTCATTCGTACTCACTACAACATTGATTTATAAGTACAGGTTGCAAAGAGTATGAGTACAAAGTTGACATCAAACTCATACAATTCGAAATATGTATGATTCACACATACGTCTACTCATTTAGATTCATAACTTTAGAAAAATACTTCTTATAATATGTACTCATAAATGATTCGAGTGATACGATTCATTCATTACAATTTACAGTCTTAGTTGTTGTTGCATTTCCAAAAAAAAAAAAAAAAAAAAAGACAAAGACAGCAACAACACAACCTACTAATGAGTATTGTAGTGTTCGTAGGCGAATCATACTTATTTTGTGATTCTTGTAAATGTTGAGTAAAGGAGAGTCGATAACATCAACAACATCATGCGTATTGTTAAGTATGAGTATGATGAGTACTTCAAACTTAGAATATGAGTAGTATGACTATGATATTAAAATAAGTATGAATGCGTATAAATATCAGAAATTATGAGTATGATTCGAATCTACTCATCTTTTTAAATACTCATTGCTGATCTCTGGGCTGCAGTGACTCTTCAATGAACTTGAGCTGTGTACAGTAACATTGGCTACGTAATGGACTGATGAGGCAGTGATAAAGTATGTTATGACAGGTCTAAGTCCCTAAGTCTTGTCCGCGGGTCTTTTGTCAATAACACGTCATACAATTTTATACATTCAGCTGTTATTTATGAAATTAACTGTTTATGTTCTCTTCATTTCTACAAGTATTATGTGTATACAAAAATCTATGTTTTAGTTTTGTCTGCAACTGTATTTATGTACATACAGTGGTGGCCACGAATTTAAGACACCATATATGACTGAGTTATTTGAGATAATTTTTACATTTCATCGAAAAAATTATGGGTCCATGATATTTTTTTAGGATTTTAGTAATGTTATGAAGAAAAATTAATAATATTTTCTTACCTATGTTTGGTTAAGAATTTTTATTTACATATTATATAAATAAACACAAATTTTACCTGGTCACGAATTTAAGGCATAGGCATAATATAACACTATTCTCTAAATTAAGCTCAGCTTCATAAAAAAATCATAGTATTTAGTGGGAAATCCTTTATTTTTCATCACAGCAGCACATCTCCTGGGTAAACTTTCGACTAATGCCACATAACGTTGCTTTGGTATTGTATACCAAACCCTTTGGATTTCTTCCCACAAATCGCTTGAATTTTTTGGTTTAACTGTTCGTACATATTCCTCAACATCATTCCACAAGTTCTCAATTGAATTGAGGTCCGGGGATTGAGCCGGCCACTTAAGAACAATGATATCGTTTTCCTCTAAGCAACTCTTCACTAGACGTCAAATGTGCTTAGGGTCATTATCATGCATAAATTTCTGTATTAGAGGCATGTTGTCTTCAGCGAATGGTATCATTGTGTCTGTTATAATATTTTTGTAAACATGGTGGTCCATTTTAGAATTTATATTGTAAATGGGACCATGCCAGGAAAATGCTGCCCACACCGTCACATTTCCACCACCATGTTGTTTTTAGGGTGTACTTTGGATGATGCTCTAGGTTTGGAGGGCGCCAGACGTACTGCTTTCCATCAGAGCCGAAGCGGCAAAACTACAAAGTATATTTTTCCAAAATACCATGGGTTTCTTGAGATTTCTCAATTATCACAAAATTATCACAAATAAGTCCATCATATGTCGTGTCTTAAATTCGTGGCCACCACTGTATGTATGTGTGTGGTATATGTGTGGCTTTAAATGGCAATGTATGGTTATACGGATTATCAAACAAAATTTGTCGATTTTTTCTGTGTTTAATGTGACAAATCAATTGTCATCTGCATTGATGGCAGATTTGTTTATTAATTTTGAATTTTTTTTTTTATAATTTTTCTTTTTGTTTAAAATTATGTTGAGAGATTTATAACTATTCTTACAGACCATAATGTATACTCACCACAATGTGTGTGTTTGTGTGTGAACGTGTGAGTGTGATTAAGAAAAATTCTTAAAGAATTTCTTCTCTTAATATTATGGAGACTGAAATGTGCGTAGACTAAAAGCACATAAATAATCTCTCTCTCTCTCTCTTTCTTTCTCCCTCTCTCACACACACACATGCAAACATTTGATTGGTACTCATTTACAGTAGTGTTTGGTCTGGGTAAAGTAAAGTAATTTTCCAGTACACCATCCATCCACATATACACACACACACTCAATTCCATTGTTTAAAGCTTTTAGTGTATCCAAGTGTGTAGCTTAAAAGTATTTTTCTTTCATTTGAATTACTTTTCGCCGTATTTTTTTTGTTTTTCTCTGAACTGCCTGGCTGCCATATGGCAATGCTGTTCGTACGTACTAACTAACTAACCCGTACACATGTTAAGCCAACAATGTTTATGAAAGTTTTCAAGTTCATGTTTTCATGATTTGTTTCATTTGAAAAGCTTTCTGTTTTCTAAAGAAAATTTTCAAGAATTCATTCATAAAAGCTTCTTCTCACCTTTCAATGTAGCAGTTTGACAGAGTCTAGCAAAATTCTTGTTATTTGTTGTTAGGGTGGCTCGGATTGTTGTTGCAAAATATAAAAGTAAAACAATTATTTTTGTTGTTTGTTGTTGTTCTTTGAATATTATTGAAAGTTGATGTTTTTGCTTTTATCATTCATTCTTAATTCTGTTATAATTGCGTATGAATATGAAAATGTGTGTGTGTGTGTGTTTGTGTTATTCAAATGCAAAGCTTTTGTTGTATTCTACTGTCTCTTTTACTGTTATTGTTACTGTTCGTTCATATGTTGTGTGGTACTTTTTTGTTTGTTTTTATTTGCATTTAAAATTGTAATTGTAATTGCTTTTGATTTTAGTTTTTGCTTTTGTTTGTGTTGTTGACTTTATTTTTTAATTTTACATTTCACATACGCCTCAGTGTTCAAGAGTTTGTTTTTACATATTTCAGTTGTATTTTACCGTTTCAATTGTCGTGTTGTTCAAGTTAATCTCTCGTTGTCGTTTATTTAACACGTTTATACCTTTATATTATTGTTGTTGTTGTTGTTGCTATTGCTGTTAAGCAACACTTACGGTTTATTTGAATAGATTTTCTGGTTTAAAGTCCTTTCCTTTTAAATTCATTAGTATTCAACAAGAATTTTTGTGAAATAAAATTGCTGTTGTTGTTGTTACAGTTATAAATATATGTAAATGCGTGTGTGTGTATGTGTGTGATTTTCTTTGGAATTTTGTTTATCCATAAAACAGTTAACTGAGCTGGTTGATGACCGATTTCGTCTTGTTTAAATATTTTATAAATGCAGGACAGTTGTTGGCCACCAGGAAAATGAGGGAAAACAAATAAATATTTTGCGGCATGCGATACATAGTTGTGTGTGTGTGTGTACATGTGTTTATTTAAATATTAACATGCAATTATAATTGAAATAATTTATTAATGAATTTGAATTTGATTCCCCACTACATGAAAAAACTACGAATTGCAACAACTATTGCTAAATGAAAAGAAATGAAAAAACAAATCATTTAAATTTACAACACTTTCATTCACACACACACACACACTCACAATTTGTTGGATGAATAATTAACCACTAATTCTAATACTCTTTTGACCACATTCGATTATGCAGAGAATTTAAATAAATTTTTTAATGATCAAATCTCAACGTCATGGAGACTAATCTTTATAAATACAACTCGTAGGCCTAAAATGTGATTTCTATTTCCATTATAAGCAAATTAATGTTGCTGGAAAATAAATGTTTTCAAAACATAAACAGTTTATTCTGTTCTAATGCCAAAACGATAAGCAATTTGCTATAAATATGTAACTAAAAACCAATTTCGGTAGAAATTCGCCTTAGGACTGATCATACTCTCATTCAGTGGAACGCACAAGGCATTTGATATGTGGGCTGCCAAAGAACTACCCCTATCGTAAATCATAGCTAGAATATAGGCTGATGATCGATCTATTCTGGTTACAAATATTTCATATGGGCTAAGTTAGCTGAAGAATTCTGTATAGTCTCTAATTCAGTGGAACGCTCGAGGCATGTGTTATGTGGGCCGTCAAGGAACTACCTTTATCGTAGATCATAGGTACAGAATAGGCTGACCAGTGATCTATTCTGGTTGCAAATATTTCATACGGACTGAGTTAGCTGAAGAATCCTGTAGAGTCTCTATGTGTGCATGAAATACGTTGTATGCTTAGGTTTCATTATTTATACAGTTGGACTCCTCATCCCTGGTGTACGACTAGGGAATATACAACTAAATTTTAAAAAAGAATCAGGTAGGGTTTCATTATTTATACAGTTAGACCCCTCATCTGTGGTGTACGTCACGGGGATACACAACTGAATTTAAGAAAGAAATCTTAAATAAAAAAATCTGAATTTGCATATTAAGGAGGGGTTTTTTTTAGTGATTCACGAGGGCACGAGTGATTAATTGCTTGTTTTTTTTAAATGAAACATAAGTTTTTATATGAAACATCATTTAATTTTTTTTTCCCAGTGACTGTCCCCCACCAATTTTTTTTTATTCCTCCAACGGACCTGTCAAAATTGATTATTTTGTAATATGTTTGAATAGTTTGACTTATATATCTTTCTTTCCAGTCATTTCTTAAAGGTTTGAAAGTAAGAATTAGTTTCTTGGAACTAAATCCGCAGCATAGATTGAATAAGGGAACAATTTTTCGTGGATTTTTGCTCTTTGGGCATTGTTCACATTGTATTCGTGTAACAAAAATTTTTTTAGCGGTCAAATTAGGTTGTTCATTAAACCTACTCAATAAGTAGGCAAACTATTCCCATTGATTGTTTAAACCTTTTGAAGGTAGTGTATGAGGATTATACCGTGTTTCTTTCAAAAAAAATGATTTGAAATTGGAACAAACGTACTTATGCCTTCTTTAAAAGCAATTTGCCTCAAAAATTTACTTTTTGGACTGTTGGTTGGTTTCCACTGCTCCAAAAACTTGTATATATTTTGGCTACAAAGATAATTCGAGCCGGATCTGGGGATCTGGAACAGATCCCAGCCGGACTATTGCAGGGCATGTTGCGATGAGGCGGAGTTGGAGACTATCGAACATCTCCTCTGTAACTGCCCAGCCCTTGGTAGGTTGAGGCTGAGGACCTTTGGCAGGGCCTTATTTGAGAGTTTGAACTCTGCGTCGAGAGCCGACATCAAGGCTCTCCACAGATTCATTAGTGGCTTAGGGTGGTTGAGGGGCGCTAGGGCTTCATCAGGATAGTCGCGCTCTCCCTTCGTTGTTGGGTCTATGTGACCCCTCCGCTTCCCATTCTCCCTTTCCTATCTCCTCTCCTTTATATCCTATTCCCTCTCGTATCCTTCCTCTTTAAGGACGTTGTACAATGGGTCAATTCGACCTCCGGGTACTGTACTTGTCTTAATTGACAAGTACACGTCCTCTAACCTAACCTAACCTTGGCTACAAAGATGTCACACGATTGACTTTGTGTTCAATTGTAAGTAAACACGGCTCTCATTTTGCGAAACGTTTTCCCATGCTTTCTTTATCATGTGAGCAGCCTCTAACGTCCCTTGTCTTTCAAGCTTTCAATTTCCAATCGTTCAACACCATATCTTGAATTTTTTTTATTGTTTTGGTTGTGCTTGAAGGACCATAACAAAGTTCAATAGAATGCTTTTCTACCATTGCAATTAATGGTACAGCGATCCCATAGTATTTATCAAAAATAGTATTTATCAAGCATAGTATTTATCAAGCATAGTATTTATTAAGCATAGTATTTATCAAGCATAGTATTTATCAAGCTTGGTTTGAGTGACATTTTTCCATTTTCTTCTCAAGTTATGTTGAAATCTATCTGTCAAATTCAAACTAAATGTCACACCTTATTCTAATTTATAATACAGTCAACTGACAGCTATTTATTGTTAAAAATCAGTATTGCTACTGCTGTAAAAATTTTATTTAATTGTCCACGTATGTATTTATCAATGATCGATTGAAAAAAGTTCATCTCTACATTCATTCACTGCAATTGCATGTGTTTGTCTAATGTTTTCTATTCTATTTTCATCAATAAAATCAATTAGTTTGATTGATTAATCATCATATTACTTGGACATGTGGTTAGTACAAGAATTGAGAATGAAAGATAATCTGTGTCTGTGTAGCTGCAATAGACCACACTATTCACTATTCATTCCAGCACTTATTCACTTTCGCTGTTTGCTGACTTTAATAATGAATTTCTCTTGTCTTGTCACATGTCTTATCTGCCGGTGTAAAACTGACAATAATAAGAATATTTAAATGGATTTCATTAATTAATTATTGAAGTGAAATTATAGCATCGTAGTAATAATATTCGTGTTTTGTTTGGAAAAAAATGATTTTTTTCAATTAAAATTGTCAATTTAAGGTTTCAGGCCCTAATTGTAGAGACCTGAGGTTTAAAAAAGCTTAGATTGTTGTTAAAAATATTTTTCTAATATGACATGGAAGAATGGTTTTATTGTGCTGTGTATCCAAAGTCAAGTGTTTACATGCTTGATGCTTGTCAAGCATGCTTGTTGATTACATATTTCATGTAAAATTTATATTTCAAAATCGAATAAATTTAAGAAAAAACGCAATTTGTTTTGCTTATATTTATTGCGTTTAGCTATTGAAGCACACATAAACATTATGTCAAGGTTCATACTTGCTATTGCCTTTGAAAACTAACGACCATTATTAGTATTCAATTGCAATAAAAAAAAAAGCCGTAGGAAATGTAAAACAAACAATAAAATTTAGCAATTTAGACTTCCTTATTGTAATTTTTTCTCTCGTGAAAAAATACAAGAAAAAAAGCAATCACTTGTCTATACAAGAGATTCGATAATTTATGAACTGAACTTTACATTGCTGCTTAAATTTGGCGACATCGCCGCCAAGGCAAATATTTGGAGACGCCAAAGTTGGATTTTGTCAAACAAAACTTTTTCGCATTTTTTTAAAAGGTTGATTTTTATTTGTTGTTGTTTGTGTTGTTGTTGTTGTTATGCCTGTCAGATAAACATGGCATGGCATGGCATGTTGTCCTTGCACAAAATTTTTGGCCCATAACCATTCATTACCTTCTCATAAATTATGTGTAGAAATTATAGTAAAAAGAGAAAGAAAAAAGGGAAGCAATAATGTGGAAAAGGTAAAAAAGAAACAAAACAAAAATATAGAAACGCAGAAAATTGAGGCTTGTAATTGAAGTAAAAATGTTAGTGGAGGTGGAGGTGGAGGTGGAGACTTTGTGTGACGCATTTTAAGACTGTTTTAAAGAAAAGGGAAAGTTTCTGAAAAAAGTTTCAATTTTTCTGTATGGCAGGTAATACGATCAGTTTATATTTCCCAAAAAAATATTCTCTTTAGCCTGCACGAAACCCTAGTCTATTTTTGTAAAAATAAGTTTTAAAGCCAAACTGTGTTTTACTCATTAAATTTGAATAATCCATGACAGAAGAAAAAAAGGGGTGTGTGGGGATGGATAGAGAAGCATACTAGCATTTAAAGTTAAATATTAATAATCATGGACATTTTTATAAAAATTGTTTCCTTTTCTTTTCGTTCGTTTTTTCTTTATTTTTCATTTCATTTTCAAGTTTGTTCAGGTTGTATTCGGGATTTTTCTTTTTCTCTCTAGTTGATGTGGCATTGTGTGGTCATGTTGTTTCATTTTAATATACACTTTACTTGTAAAGCCATAAAGTATCCCTTTTCAGTTGTTTTAGCCCCAGAGTCCCTAAACACACATTTCACATCATGTTCCCTCTTCCATTACTACTACTACTACTACTACTGCTGCTGCTGCATATCTAAACTACCAGTATTATTTTTATATGTAAATATGTCTTGAATTTGTTTACCTTAGCCTTTTACGGTTGACATACAATGAAAAATTTAACAAATTTCATTGTAGCAGAACAATTGTGTTGAAAACAATAGCAGCACCCTCTGCTTGTAAGGAGAGAGTAAAGTAATTGAACTAAAAATCTCTTTTTTTTTTTGTAAGAATTTATGTTTTCTTTTAAAAAGCTGCTAATTAGTTGCTCTAAGCTGTAGACATATATTGGTTTGACTACAAATTAACGTTACATTTTTATTAATTTTGTTGTTGCTGCTATTTGTTGTTTGTATTTGTAGCAGCAACTCTTAAGAGGGTTGATTTCATTTGTTTTTGACTTTTTTTTTTGGTTTTTGTTTTCACCTCAAGAACTGTTTTATTTATTATAAAAAATAGTGTTCATATGTATGTATAGGGTGTTTTTTATAGAGGTATAGAACTTTAAGTTGCAATAAAACAACGATGGATTATTCGATTGACATGAATTTTATTTATCCGAAAGATAATCTTGTGGCATTACATTTTTAATATGATTTCTGGAATATGTATTCCAATCTGGACGTCCAATTTTCGATGACTTTTTCCAAAATTTGTGGCCGCATATCGGCAATAACACGGCGAATGTTGTCTTCCAAATGGTCAAGCGTTTGTGGCTTTACCGCACAGACCAATGACTTTACATAGCCCCGCAGAAAGTAGTCTAGTGGTGTTAAATCACAAGATCTTGGAGGCCAATTCACAGGTCCAAAACGTGAAATTAGGCGCTCACCAAACCTGTCTTTCAATAAATCGAAATAAAATTTCACTATTTGCAAGCGTTGTTCAGGCGTGAGTCTATTCATGATTAATTGCAAACCAAACTGAGAATAAATCACTTGACAGCTGTTAAATCTTGAAAAGTAATGCCAACTTAAAGTTCTATACCTCTATAAAGAACACCCTTTATATATGTATGTATATATGTATATATGTATATATGTATATATGTACATATGCATGTATGCATAAATGTATGTGTGCATAACTTAGTTTCATTATAATTCAAATTATAATGAATAATTAAAATTGTATACCCACACACACACACACATACTCTTAAAGAATGTCACTAAAAGTTTCCAAAGTAGTCCTTTAACATTAGTATTCTCTTCTCTCTCAATGACTCTGAATGTACATACATACATACATAAGTACGTATGGACAAGCGAGTAATTAACCTTAAGACTTCTTAATTTCTTTGTTTCTCTACTCCCTCTCTCTCTTCGTTCTTCTCTGACTTTCTCTTCTATGTGATATTGTATATATTTTGTTGTTGCAATTGTTGTTGTTTCCATTTGTAGTTGTAGTTACAATTGCAATTGTCGTTGGTAAAATAAAATAAAATTTTCTTTTTATTTCGTTTTATTTATTATTTGTTGTTGTTGTTGCTTTCAATGCTTATTTTTTTACGTTTATTATTTTAAAAATGAGAAGGACTTGTGTATGCATGTGAATATTAAAACAAAACAGTCCTTTAAGTAGACATTAATTTTAAGGCAACATATTGTTACACCATTTCCAACGTAATTTGTGATTGTAAGAGAGCAATGGGATAAGCTTGCAGACCAAAATCATTGCAGTTTTTGTAGGTTTTCCTCAGTATTATGCCTCAATAATGAGGTTATCCTAGTCGCTAATAGGACGAAGCCGTTAATTGATAATTTTTATAATTATCGTTGTCTTCTAGTCCTCACTTAAAAATCATATAGATTGCGTACTATAAACTAGATTCAGGGTAATCAGAATTCGGTCTTTCCGTAATCACAACATGCACTGAAACTATCCCACATGGTTGTATAAGTCGCCGTAGTCTAGTAGGTAGAGTGTTGGGTTATTAGACGTGGGGCCATGGTTCACACCCTCAGGTTAGACATCTTCAACAAAACGAAATATGAAACAAATATTTCTTCGGCAACTTTATCTCAGCAGTTGTCTATCAAAAACTTTGAGAATAGAATAGAATAGAATAGAATAGAATAGAATAGAATAGAATAGAATAGAATAGAATAGAATAGAATAGAATAGAATAGAATAGAATAGAATAGAATAGAATAGAATAGAATAGAGTAGAAAATTGCCATGAAAAGTTTCTTAAAAAATCTGTCGTTCGGAGTCGACTTTAAAATCTAGATCCCGCCACTCATGTATAAAATTTACACACACAGCATAAGTGGTGTGAGAAGCTAGGTAGTAATCCTGACTGAAGGATTGTAATGACCAATTATGTATGTGTACTTGTATTGTGTATTGTGTATGTGTATTGTTGTGCCCTTCTCCTCACTTAAGTCTGAGATAGACTGAGTGATGTAAATGTGACGCAGGCTAATTAGAATTGGGCCTTTCAATAATCATAACATGCACTAATGAAACGTCCCCACTTGATTGTATAAGTGAATCACTGTTCCATAGGTCGCTGTTTATTAGTGAGGACTAGGTCATCATTATACGAATGTCTATAGGGACTACAGTAATGTAAAGGAGACTGCAGCTAACATACAGTCTCTATCTCCTCTATCATTGTCCAGCATTGTATGGAAACTTGAATACATTCGTGGACACGTTTTGCCTGCACAGCGTAGCTGACCGAACATTTATGTACGTGTGTTGGAAAGCCACGTGCTTGAACAGAACTTCAAGATAGCTTTAAGGGTAATCCCTGCATTGCTTACCTGATCGAACGTTTATGTATGTTGGAAAGCCACGGTCTTGAACAAGACTTCTAGATAGTTTGAGGGTAATCCCTGCACGCTTAGTTGATCGACAGTTTATTTCTGTTGGAAGGCTACTTGTTTGACCAGGACCTTAAGATAGTTTGAGGGTTAATACGGTTTTGATGTATAGTTGCTTCCTAGTTTTTATTAAAATATAGCTCTCAACCATGGAATAGGAGCAGCTCATTACAGGTTCTCTTTTCATGTTCCACCAAGCCTTCTTAAGAGTTTCCAGCACCTTTTACAACTTCTAAGTATTGTTCAACATCATTTAATAAAGATAAATGAGTTTAGAATGGTTTTCAGAAGGGTTCTCTAGGATTTGTTTGCATGAGAAAATCTGATCAATTTTGAAGCGACCAGGCATGATATGAAGTTTTGTTCTTTCTCAGGGGATTGCAGAGGATACTTTTTCAACTTGTATATCAGATTTACCATTGTTTTGTTAGAAACATAATTTAATACACAGAAATTGAACGAAAAAAAACTATTACAGTTGTGGGCGAAAAGTAGCACAACAAACCTATTTTAACCAACGAAAACGTACATTTTTGGGAATAATAAAATTGCATTCAAACTATCTGTTCAATTTTATAATTTTTTTTATTGTTAATCTTAAAACTTGGGCTGCAGCTGTGTTTTCCAAATACACACAACAAAAATTAAACAAAAAAAAAAATAAATGAAAAACCAAAAACAACCGAAAAAACTGTACAAGAATCTGAAAAATGTGTATTTTTTTGTTCTGTTCACATGATATAAAATTCAAATAAAAACAATAACAATAACAACAACAAGAAGAAAAAGAAATTAATGTTCATGTATTTAGCAAATAAAACTTAAAAAAAAAATTAGAAAAAAAACAAAAACAAAACAAAAAAACTGTAATAAATAAAAATGCTGCTCAAACATGCTCTGGAGAAATAATTTTGTATCTCTGAAGAAGACACACACACACACACATTTATACATTCATTAATATGCACATGTGTTCTAGCAAGTAGCAGCAATAACAAGCTATAATAATAACAACAACAACAACAATATTAATAATAATAAAAAAGAAGAAAATTAAGTAAAATTAAAAAGGAAAATAAAGAGTTTTACGATTGAGATTGAGATCGACGAACACCTCATAAATTCCAAAAAAATTTTCATTTTTGACAGTACAATTTCAACTCTCAGTGTAATCATGCATAGAAATTAATTGAAAAAGACGCACCGCAATTTAACAATAAGTACAAGTACAAGTCATTCGCATACACATACATACATATATATGTATGTACTAAGAATATTGAAAAAAAACAAAGAAGATTTATTAGAAGATAAAAAACGAAAGCTTAACTGTAAAACAAACAAAAAACACGGCCATTTTGGCCGTGTAAATTAAAAACAAAACAAAAACAAAACAAAAAAAAAAAGAAAAGAAAAGACAAAAAACATTAATAACAAGTAAAAATAGCAATTAAAATAATAAATGTTTCCAAAAACAACAATTTGCTAACTAATCAAACAATGCCTAGATATTAATTAATTATTCAAAAAAAAAATCCTTTTTTGCAAAATAAATACAAAATCATGGCCGAACGTTGGATACGTGTTGTCTCGAAACTAAAGCACAGGTACGTACAGTACATCGGAACTTACCAACACCAATACGACAATGGTTGTCATACAATGTATTTGAGTGTATCATCTAACCCAATAAACATTTGGAACATAATTGAGCGTTTTTTAGCTTTTTTGTTTGATTGAAACAAACACTAACGTGCTTATGTTTGAATCGAACTGTTGCCTGAGAGACCTGTGTCTTTTGATACAGTCCTTCGTAATCACACTTCTGATTAATTTTAAAGACAGTTGGGCTTAGCACTTTTAAGAGACATTTTTTCAGTAGGTTTTCACTCATATTACTAGTCATTAAAAAGTCCTTTTTTGCATCAAAAAATACGACCTAATTACGGAGACATTAGCAACAAACAAATCTGCAAAGTTTGACAACATTTCAGCAGAAATTTTCAAAATCAATACTGCGCATATGGTGAACACTCGCTCCCATAATTTGAAATGAAGGATTAAAAGCACTTTACACTACGCCGAATCGAAGATTATATCATAGATGTACCGCGAAAGCATTAACAACGAGAAAGTAAAAATTGGCACGGACAACCCTTTCTATTGACTGTACAGTATTTCACTGCCACTATCATTCTGAATATGCTAGTCCGCAAAGAGCAATACGATATAGATCACATGTCACTTACTTACTTAATTGGTCACTGCAATCCTTTAGCCAGGACTACAACCTAGTTTCTTCCACAACCCATGATGTGTGTGTTTGTCCATGAGTAACGAAACCTACTGTTTACAGTCGACTGCTAGCAATAGATTTCTTGAGAAACGTTTCATGGCAAGTTCAGAGGACTGCTGAAATTGTCGAAAGAATTATTTTTTTTCATATTTTCATTGAGGTGTCTGAGCTGGGGCTTGAACTATGGACTCTCGTCTAGTAAATCAACACCTAGCTTCTCACGCCACTCATGTTGAGTGCCTTAATTTTATACTTGAGTGGCGGGACCTACAGTTTAACGTCCACTCACAACGACAGATTTTGAGAAACTTTTTTCATGGCAGGTTTATTTACTCTCAGAGTTTTTGCCAGAAATCTGCTGAGAGGAAGTCGTCGAAGAAATATTTTTTTTTCATATTTCGTTGTGATGTCTGTCGAGCACACTCTATCTACTAAAACGCGACGAATTCTACACATCCCCTCTCCCACCAATTATATCTACTTTTTCTGTCTTTCTTTGATAGTGGAGCTGGGGCTTGAACCACATTCTTTCGTCTGATATACATACATATCAACACATTACCTACCAAAAACGAGGTGATTTCTTCCCACATATCTACTTTTCTTTGCTTTCGAGAGTGATAGTATTGAACATGGTTGCAAAGAAATAGCATATGAAACGTCATATATCACGGCGGAAGAGGCTGTCAACTCAAGAGCATGGAATAGATACACTTAGAATAATTTTTAGCCTATTGTGACACTACAATTGGGGAGTGTGGAAACAAAGGCAGCAATCTCCACTTTGTTGAAACAAACTCAATCTCCAAATTTCAGTTCGCATTTTCCCAAAAACTTCATTGAGGATATGGATCAAACTTGGTCGGCATATTTATCTTTTAATTCTATACTAATTAACAAAAAAAAAATTAATTATAAAATACAATTGTCTTTAAAAATACAAGTTTTTCTTATTAATTTCGAAAACTAAAAATGTGGAGATTGCTGCCTTTGTTTCCACACCCCTCAATTGTCCATTTCCCCTGGTGCTGATTAAAAGTCCCAAGTCCCAATGCCCATTCTTTATAGATCTTCGACAGAGGTTTTGTGCATTGTGTAATCCAAGGTACTTTCTTCTCCAACATAACGATGGACATGTACCTAACAGGTGAAGAACAGTTTGCTCTTCTTCCTGGTCTTTGTATCACCTACAGAAGTCCTGTATCCAAGAACAATGTATCTCACACGAGCACGTAATATGTTATCCTTCCTTCCATTATTTTCCTTGGTTTTCTTCCTTATTTCTTGTCTAATTTGCTTTTACTTTTCACAAACATTTTATTTCGTATTAAATTGTATCATGTTTTTTGTGTTGTTATTGTTTTCGTTAGCGATTCTCGCATAAACATAAGATTATTTGGTGCTCTCAGTGTATAAAAACCATGGAGGAGGAGGCATGATTTTATATAAAAAAAACGGAAAAGAAAATAAAATAACACAAATTAAAAACAACAAAAAATAACAACAATAAATAAAAAAGAAAACATAATTAAAATTAAAACATATATGTACGTGCACATACATATGTATGTACGTACTTATACATATGTATGTATGTACATACATATGTATGTATGTATGCATAAACAAAGTATATACAATTAAAATAAAACCAAAAAAAAATGAAAATGAATATCCATCCACAGATTTAAAATTGAAAATTTATAAGAAGACAAATTGCCAATTGCCAAAAAAATTATACGCATATATTAACAATAACTGTTTAATGGTTTGTCTGTTTATAATTTTGTTTGTCGCAACTAAAGTTTTCATATTTTTAATAAAACAGCAGAAACTGCTACAACTTGGCCTGCTCTTTCAGTCTTTGCTTACAATTGAGGAAAAAAATTTTTAAAAATTTAAGAGAAGCAAAATATAATACGAGGATGGTCTCCAAAAGTAATCGAGTTGACGTTGAGAAGAAAATTGTCAAGTTTCAAGTTCTAAGACGCTACATTATTTTGCAATTTTTTACCTTCTAGGGATTAAAAATATTTTCACACAATAAGGGTTATCGACCTATGGTATCCTATCCTGATAATAGGATTGCCAACTAAAGCCTTCAGTCTGGCCTGTTCTACCTCAGCTTCAGATATCTACTCAGCTGACTTCAGGGTAATTAGCAGTCTTGTTACTTTAGTTAGCTTTGGTAACGAGTGTTATAAAGCCAGAAGCCAGGATAATACATATATACGTTCATATTCGGTCATTATAACCCTTCAGTCAGGATTACGACCAGCTTCTCACACCACTTATGTATATTATGCGTGTTAATTTTATACATGAGTGGCGTGACCTTTTTGAGAAACTTTTCATGGCAATTTTATTTACGTATACAAAAATTTGGTTGAATTAGTTAAAGACTTCATAAAGAAAAATAAATTTGTAATCCGGGGCTTATGAACAAAAAAACTTTTAAAGACAATTGACACTGAGAGAAATATATGTTTGCATTGCAATGTCTAGAAGAAAACTTCAGAGAGAAATCTTATGGACAGTCTATGTTTAACACGTTGAACATTGACTTTTTGTTCTTTTCCCAGAAGCCATTTATCGATACTAGCACTGATATAATACGATTTTATTCGTAGCTACACAAAAAGGGCAGGTCTAGTGTGTACGAGATAACTCGTACTTGGCACCCTAGACCCTTCTCGGGTCTAGTTGCCGCGTAGTCGGCATTCAACGTGTTAATACAGAATTTACTTCTCCTTTTTTTCTCAGTACATTTTTACTTAACTTTGGCCAGTTCTCACCTTCTTCCATCATCTTTTCCATAATGTTTTCGAGTATTATAGATACAATTCTAAGTTTCATTGTTTTTGCTCGTTATGCTACCAGTTGCACTGAAAAACGGTATGTTCTGGGTTATCTAATAATCTCTCTTTTAGCCACACAAATATCTCCTTCCATTCTTCTGCTGCAACTCTCAGTGCTACAGTTATCTTTGCAGATATTACGCTCTGTGTCCTTCTGCCGTATCTAACATGATTGTACTCAACATATCGCATTCGTAAAGGGGAATGCATTAGCTCAACTTGGCAGTTATCCTGGCTATACTCTCTGTGGTGTATTTTATTTGGCTCAAATCATTTATAAGTATTATAAAAAGTATTTTTCTAAAGTTATGAGTAGGCTTATGAATCAAACATATTTCGAATGGTATGAGTTTGATGTCCATGTTGTACGCATACTTATTGCAACCTGTACTTATAAATCAATGTTGTAGTGAGTATGAATGAATTAGAGTACATAGTTAAGTTTCAATATTGTTGGCTCACTTATATTCAAAATTTCATGAGTGCTTATGAGTACCGAAAAAACAATTAATTGCTGATCTCTAGTACGGATACAGAGAACAGTTATTAGCAGCAACTTGGTTGTATGTGTCGTCAGCTCCAGGTCAATGTCATTATAAAATGTGAGTCTCGTATGCTATCGTATTCCGAGGTGGTTTTCGAAGTCCTTTGTATCACAACATCACCAACTCACATTCTAATCTCCGTAGGGATACAGAGAATAGTTATTAATAGCAACTTGGTTGTATGTGTTGTCAGCTTCAGTTCAATGTCAATGCTACCTGATGTTTGTGGGTTACTAGCTCCTGGCTTGTATTATTGCTTCCTGGAGGGGAATGTAATAAGAATTGAGTTATTGAATACTGTACTTACATGCATATTTGGACTAATCATATACATATATGTATGTACATATGTATGTAGATACGTTTTCCTTCGTATTTTATTAATAAAAAATAAAAGATTTCCTTGTATATTTAGAATTTTAGAGTGTTTGTATTGCTATTTTTACCATTTAATTGTGTTTACCAAATCGTTATTGCTAATTGAAGATAAGATAAGAAGAATTTTTATAAAAAAAAAAAACAGGAAAAAAATGTCAAAACAAACTACCAAACATTTACTACTTACTGCATGCATACAAGTCTGCAATATTTTCTATAAAAAAAAAAAAAAAGACTGAAACTGAAACTTCCATATTTAACATGATTTGTTATCACAAGCCAAAATCATAATAAAATAATCGAAAATAAAAAAAAAAACAAAGAAGAGAAAAACATGGAAAATAAAACGATTTTTCCTTAATCACATTAAATCAATAAAAATAACACAAAAAAAACTGTTCCTTCCGTCAAAAATCAATGGCATTCCCACATCAATGCTAAACAGTTTACAGTTCTGCTTAAAAATTTACTGCAGAAACAGCAGAATAGTCCGCGAATAATTGGTGAATACTTGGCAACTGAATTACGAATTCAATTTGAAAAATTCACGTCACGTCTCTTCAGATACATTTCAGACATTCTTGCATAATTAATTACATTGTATGCTTTAGTGCTATTTCTTTACACTTGACTGTAATGTGATAAAAAAAAAATAAAAACAAAAATAAATCACTTACACATTCGTTTGGAACATTTGTTCGTCTATTTCTGCCCGATAACGAAGGCAAATATGTGCTTTTGAACCAAAATTGAAAAAAATGAAAAGATACGACACGGGAAATCCTAAAAGCTAAAATATGTTTTTCATTACCATTACAACATTTGCGTTTTCCTGCTAACAGTCACAATGGAAACGTATGCGCATCAACTGTTATTAAGTGTCGTTGTTCAGTTCAACTGTTAAGGCCTAAGTGAAATCACATTTCATTATTGAAAATGCCGTGGCTTTTTCTAAATGCTGTAACATTAAAGTGCGTTCTTATTAAATGAACATAAAATTGTTGTTATTGTTTTTAGTATAAATAATTAAAAAAACAATGTTCTTATATTTTCTTTACAGTTTGGCATTGAAAAATGCCGAAGATAATGCACCCACAAAACGTGATCCAGCCAGTTCAGATTTACTGCTCGAAGGAGAACAGTAAGTTGTTTATATAAATTAAAATTTTCTTTTTTTAATAATGTCTCATGGTTTTCTTTTTTTAAATAATTTCGTTTCAGGCCTTCACTAGAGGAAATACGCAGTTGGGGTCACAGTTTTGACAAACTTATGAAAAGTGCAAGTGAGTACGGATATGAAAAAATTATTTAAATTTGTAGCATTTTAACGTAGTGATAGGTGACAAGTGACGTAGTATAGTTGCTGAATAAGCATCCTAGGTTCGATTACAGCAACAGCCAAATAATTTTTTTTATTATGGTTGTATCGATAGCAGGCTTTAATCTCCCTTAAGACATAACTTTAATACATAATACTACATAATCGAAGTCGCCGTGGTCAAGTAGGTAATGTGTTGGCTTAGAGTTCAAACTCTAGGTCAGACATCAAAAAGAAATATGAAAAAATATTTCTTCGGCGACTTTCTCTCAGCAGATTTCTGGCAAAAAATCTGAGCGTTAAATAGAAAATTGCCATGAAAAGTTTCTCAAAAATCTGTCGTTTGGAGTCGACTTTAAACTGTGGGTCCCACCACCACTGAGAGGAAGTCGCCGAAGAAATATTTGTTTTCATATTTCGTTTTGATGTCTGACCTGTGGTTTGAACCGAGGCTTTACGACTAATAAACGAACACACTACATACTAGATTACGGCGACTTCTAACTTTAAGAACTTTAATACCAATCGAGTTGCTGCCTGTAATTTTTTACAAAAGCCTACCCTCCTCACTTTCTCCAGAAGTTCGTTAATAAGATGGTGGATTCAGTACGCACCTAGATAAAAGCCTGTTGAACAATCCGAGAAATTTAGATCGCTTTTATTAAGCATATTTATTGAATTTGTTGAGCTCTTTGACACTTTACATAACCAGGCCACCTGAAAAGGAGTCTTAAATTGTCAGTTCAACCATTACATGGAAGCATTAAGGGCAGATATTTAAACATTAACGTTGAAGTTCGAAAAAGCTTTGTTTTATCACGTCTAAGATTTAATAAAATAAGGAGAGGGAAGTTAATGGCTTAAAACGGAGCGTAATGGAGGAAGTTTTTAGTAGCCTTTTATTGTATCTAATCAATCTCCAATAATCCCAGCAGAAAGCCATACCCCTCAGGACATTATAAAAATTTTAGGTTATGTTAGGTTAGGTTAGGTTATGTTATGTTAGGTTAGGCAGATGCTTAGACATGAACGTTATCGGTTACTGAAAATCTTAAAATAAAATTTCATTTCAATTCCATGCCATTTGTGTTAGGTGGACGTAAAGTGTTTCGTGATTTTCTACGCAGCGAGTTTAGTGAGGAGAATATATTGTTTTGGCTGGCCTGTGAGGATTTGAAAAAAGAAATCAATGCCGAAGCAATTGAAGAGAAGGCCAGACTCATATATGAAGATTATATATCGATATTGTCACCCCGCGAAGTATCGCTAGATGCTAGAGTACGAGAGATAGTGAATCGCAATATGGTTGAACCCACATCACATACATTTGATGAAGCTCAAATACAAATCTATACACTCATGCTCAGAGACTCATACCCAAGGTAAGTGTACTTATGTAATTCAATTCTTTACATGATTTTAATAATATTTTGTGGTTTGTAATAGATTCATCAATTCCCAAAAGTATAAAACACTCGCTCAACTACAAGATGGTATGTCTGCTACGGGGTCAACAGCTGATAGTCCAACTTAAATTTTTTATTTTTTTGCTAAAACCTTAGAAAACAAAAAGAAAACACAAAAAAAACAAAAGAAAAAACATGGGAATCAATTTCACTACAAAAAAACCGAAACAAATTGAAAGAATTCATAAGGTTGTTGCAGCTTAGAAACTACAAACCAAAAACAAAAAAACAAAAAACAAAAAAAACAAACAAAAAAAAACGTATAAAAATTCCTAAAACGTTATAGACAGACATTCACCACCATTTTTTCAACTATAAAATGCATTAAAGGCTTAAGTTTTAAATTTTTAAATTTAAGAGAAAATAATTTAAAATCAGAAATTGATTGTTTGTTTTTTTTTTACATACTTATTACAACAACAATACAATACGATTATTAGATATATTAATTTTTTTCCTAACCTATAAAAAAAAAAACTAAACAGTGGCAAACGTTGTGAAGATTCATAAACTAGCATAGTTTGAGCACAAGTGGAGCAATATTTCCTATTCTTAAAATCTCTGTGATTTTTTTTTTTCACTTGAATTTCAAAAACTTTTATAAACAAGTTATATGGCTCTGGCAATAAAAGTTAAAAAAAAACAACTTTAAGAATAAAAAAAACAAAACAAAAACAAAAATATAAAAATTTAGTTATATAAGCGCAACAATCATCGTATTTATGCATTTTGCATTTTAAATTTTTAAGATCAGAAATTATATAAACAACAACAACAACAATAATAATAATGAGAATTAGTTTTTATAAACTGCTTATAAAAAAAAGGAAATCATAGACATTACCAATACATTCATATATATTTTCTACTTTTATTAAGAAAAAAAAACAAGAACAAAAACAAAAACAAATACACATTTTATTTTAATTTATTTCCTTTTTTTAATTAATTTTAATTTTTTGTTTTAAGTTTTTAAATTATTTTTAAATCTAGTCAATTTATTTAAATGAATGAATTATTTTTTAACGCCCTTAGATAAATAAACGGAACACTATTTAAGCGATTTAATTGCTTTTAATTGCTTAAACTATTTGAAACACAAAACATTGAACTTTAAAAAAACATATTTCCAAGTACTTATTTACTTTTAAAATTCCATTGAAAAAAAGCTCTATTTTTTGTTTTTCCTTAAATACATTAAAATTAAATTCAATAATAATGCCTTAAAAATAAATTTTAATTTTAATTTTTATTTAATAATCTTTTTTTTTTTTTAATTAATTTTTGGATTGCATTATATAGGGTGTTTTTTTTATAGAGGTATAGAACTTCAAGTTGCAATAAAACAACGATGGATTATTCGATTGACATGCATTTTATTTATCCGAAAGATAATCTTGTTGCATTACATTTTAAATATGATTTCTGGCATATGACCGCCACGGCTGGCCCGGATGTAGTCCAATCTGGAGACGTCCAATTTTCGATGACTTTTTCCAACATTTGTGGCCGTATATCGGCAATAAGACGGCGAATGTTGTCTTCCAAATGGTCAAGCGTTTGTGGCTTTACCGCATAGACCAATGACTTTACATAGCCCCGCAGAAAGTAGTCTAGCGGTGTTAAATCACAAGATCTTGGAGGCCAATTCACAGGTCCAAAACGTGAAATTAGGCGGTCATCAAACGTGTCTTTCAATAAATCGAAATAAAATTGCACTATTTGCAAGCGTTGTTCAGGCGTGAGTCTATTCATGATGAACTGTCAAACCAAACTGAGAATAAATCACTTGACAGCTGTTAAATTGGTCGCCATCTTGAAAAGTAATGCCAACTTAAAGTTCTATACCTCTATAAAAAACACCCTTTACAATCCCAAATACTTTAAAGAATATGTGTTAAAGATTTGTGCACAAAATTTGATACAATTTTGTTCAAATATTATTTTTTTTTAATTTTTAAATACAATAGAAACTCGATTCTTGCTTACAGGCTCTCCAGATTTCGAAAGCTGCTATAATTTTCACCAATGTAATGCTGTTCAAATTAAGCTCTACATTATCAACTTCTTAATCGATGACGTCGTTGCCGTCTACAGAATATTTGTCGTTTTAATAAGGAATCATTTCATAAATATTTCTGTTTTGAAGCAAGGGGTTTGCCAAATATTCTCGCAATTGTTTTTGCTGTTATCCTCGATTAACTAGTGAACGAGTAGTGACCTCTCAGACAGGAGAAATAATTTGCATGATTGGCACTCCTATCGCAGATAAAAGTTATGCGAAAGACACTTGTGTGAGACAAACTACTAGCTGGATAGTTCGTCAAGAAAAGCAGACTTGAAGGTGAATATTAGACAAGAACGGGTGATGACTGAATAGTAGCTGAACAGGCAAGCTTCTTGCAAAAGGAAAATCAAACAGTCATGTACGTAAAACATACAGTTTTTGGCTATCTCAGTAGTGTAGTTACATCAAGCGGTGGAACTGAAAACGATGTCAATAACAGACTATGTATTTAAGCCTATAGAAGTCGCCGTGGTCTAATAGGTAGTGTGTTGGCCGAGTTCGAATCCCAGGTCAGACATCAAAACGAAAATATGAAAATATTTCTTCGGCGACTTCCTCTCAGCAGATTTCTGGCATAAACTCTGAGAGTAAAAATTGCCATGAAAAGCTTCTCAAAAAATCTGTGGTTGGGAGTCGACTTTAAACTGTAGGTCCCGCCACTCATGTATAAAATTAACGCGCACAACATGAGTGGTGTTGAGGAGCTAGGCCGTAATCCTGACTGAAGGGTTGTAATGGCCAATTATGTATGTATGTATGTATTTAAGCCTAGATCTGCTTTTGAGAGCTTGACATCTGTATGGAGGTATTCAAGTCTAGCATTTCCAAGGACCACATAAACTTAATCAAAATGAAATTGAGACCTGGCTAAGAAATATCAACATAACGTAGTGTTTGTGGGTTATTTATCGCATATTCTAGTCGGTCGAAACGAAGACATTTGGAGGGTATTTTCAATCTTTGGATATGTATACCCAGGGGCCAATGTCCCATTATGACTGCAGTGTGTCTCTTAAGTTGCCTTCTAGATAGATTTAACGCAAGTCTTGTTTAATGTATATACATGGCGGTCCGGGTTAGTCTAGTTTCTACTCAAATGGACTCATTTTTTCATTTGCTAATGCAAATAATCTGTTGTAACATGCTTTAGTAAGTGCAACAGTTGTGCTGTTAGTTTCAAGGCTCTCATGCTGAAACACTCACATGAGAATAATTGCTGAGGGTTTCACTAACATCTTCAGAAAGATCAGACATCTTAAATATTGCGAACGCGTTGTAATAGTAATACGTATACATGCCTACATATGAGTATTGAATATATTTTGATACGGAATTCGAAACGAGTATAATTCGAAAGGACATTATTTCAGCCTGAATTATACTACAAAAAATTGGTAAATTAATGGAGAATCTATGATTCAATTCGTTTGAAAACATGCCTCATCTATAACGCTTTGGAAAGCTTTTGTTTTACATGAGCTGCAAGACATCATTCTAGGCCTTGCAATGGGCACATCATTGCCATTATGGTGGTACAACTGGAACGCATTTCTTAAAGTTTTTCTTTATTTTTCTATTTTAAAACTATTCTTTGCCTAACTTTTAACTCCCTAATTCGAAATTCAAGTAGCAAGTGTATGCAAGAATCGAGTTCGTACAGTATTTTTTTTTTTATAAAATTAAAGCGAAACCAAAAACAAAAACCAAAAAATCAATGGAAACCAAACCAAACTAAACTAAATATTATAATTAAAGAATATTTACACATGCATACACATAAACACACAAACGTTAATACATTTAATTTAATTTAATTAGTCATAATAAATTAAATTTAAAATTAAAAAAAAAATTTAATAAAAATTTAATTAAATATTATAATAAATGAAATCATTATAATACTATTGAAAATATATTCTTAATAATTCTTTATTTATTATAAAAAAGAACAAACAAACAAACACACAAATATACAGTGATGTTTGATAAAATAGCAATACCCTCTGAAGAAACATTTTTTAAACCAAAAAAAATTAATTAATTAAAGACTATAATAATTTCAAATATTAATTAATTAATTTAATTTCCTTTAGTTATACATTACTTACTAGAATATTTTATAAAACTTTGTGCTTTAACTTGCACTAGCATCTAATAAACCTTTGCCTTGGCATTGAGTTCTCTACTAGGAGTGTCACTATTTGATCAAACATCACTGTTTATAAATATATTCAAAAAACAACTAAGTAAACGAGTATTTAGTTTATAAGACTTTTCTTTACGAATTAGAAAAAAACAAATAATATTTAAACAAACAAAAAATTAAAATGAAAACAAAATAAAAATAAAATAAAATACCAACTGAAGTCAACCAACAACACAACTAATAAAAGTTGACAAATTAAATAAAAAATTAAAGAACAAAAAAAGAAAAAGAAAAAGAAAAACTGTTTTAAGTTTAATTACAACAATAAAGTGTTCATTTTTTTATTTTACAGTCTTAAACAAATCATTCTTTCTTTACAAAAAATCATCACGATCACCATTACTACTTAAATATTAATACCAATATTTCAAATAAAAAATATATTTGTTAGTAGAATATACGGCATTTACATCGGGCAGTGTTGTCATGTGAACGATATTCGTATCATTTGTTCACAATAATGTTGGTCATTCATCTTCTCTTTACATTCAAATTCCCTTTGTACGTTCAGAATTCCATTCGAGAACGTCATCGAAATATTTTATCTCTGAAGCATCATCACTCATTCGCACACAGTGGCCACGCCCCATCGCAACCTTTGCAATTTAATGCGTTGAACCGTATGAATGCGTTCAATCATCTGAAGTATAATTCTCCGATAATAGTTCGATTATTTCCAGTCCGGCAACTTCTAGAACTTACCGTTGACTTTGTTGTACGTTATCGAAATATTTTATCTCTGAAGTTAGCACTCATTCGCCCAACGTAGCTATGCCTCCCCAGTCGTTGCAATTAAAAATACGTTTAATTAGATGTGCCCATGTGAACTATCATTCTCTGTTTATACTTCAATTATTTCCAATCTGGCAACTTCTAGAACTTACCGTTGACTTCGTTGTACGTTATCGAAATATTTTATCTCTAAAGCATTATCACTCATTCGCTCAACGTGACCATGCCTCCCCAGCCGTTGCAATTAAATGTGTTATATTAGGTGTGGCCATGTGAAGTACCACTCTCCGTTTATTTATTCAATTGTTTCCAATCCGGCAACTTCTAGAACTTACCGTTGACTTTGTTGTAGTTCACTTTTTCTATTATATCTTTCGCGGTTTTTGTTTGTAGTTTTGTTATTGTAATTTCATATTTGTTTGTTCGTATTTTCGTAATTTCTTTATTGTTTTGTTATTGTTTGTTTTCTTGTTCTCTTGCTAGAGAACAGACAGAATAAGAATTTGTCTTAGCAACAGCGTTGAACTATCACTCGGTCTGAAATAATATACAAGACGATATATTTATAGAATGTGATAGGTTAGGTTAGGTTGGTGCGGTAGCTTTGATATCAAAGCTCATTTGAGCACGCATAGCTTTCCGTTGTGAGGCTACAAGTAAGTCTAGTGCCTATACTGACCGGATTCCTTCGAATTCACCAAAGAAATTGGTCAGCGCTGGGCCACACATATAAAATGTGCTTGAAGGAATGCCAATTCGGACTTGCCCTTAGTCATTTCCAAATGCATGGCTACGAATTGGTACTCACGTATGGTGAGCCCGAATAGATTTTATTCTGTCTTAGCAAGAGCGTTAAACTATCACTCGGTCTGAAATGATATACAAGACGATATATTTATAGAATGTGATAGGTTAAGTTAGGTTGAAGTGGTATCTTCAATACCAAAGCTCATTTGAGCACGCATTGCTTTCCGTTGTGAGGCTACAAGTAAGCCTAGTGCCTATACTGGCCGGATTCCTTCGAATTCATCAAAGAAATTGGTCAGCGCTGGGGCCACACATATAAAATGTGCTTGAAGGAATGCCAATTTGGATTTGCCCTTAGTCATGTCCAAATGCATGGCTTCGAATTGGTACTCACGTATGGTGATGCAGTCAACATATCATGTGGTTGCATTATTGTGCGTTGGGGCGCTGGTATACGCATTGTTTCCATCCTATGCCGTCATGGCGAAACTCACGTTAAACCCTGGACTAATTGCCCTTAAATAATGTATTCTTTATTGTCGCGAACCTTTTCCAGAACTTGATGTGATGTGAATATAGCATTGGTGGTAGATTTACTAGGTTTAAGGCTATAAGCCAATTACTATGCATTGTCTGATGTGACATTGTGACAATTTTGGACCAAGTATCATAAAGATATTAAGGATTTAATCATGATGCGTGGGCTTTAATCCTGAATTAAATTTATATAAGTATTGTTATCATCATGACAGCTCTCTTAGATGTAAACGCTAGTCTATCTTTCTATCTGACAATGAAGACTTACAAGCTCTTGTCTCCGAAAAATGTCTCCATGTTCGAATTAATTTGCTTTGAATTCGATTCAATAAAATGTAGCCGATTTAATTAAAAATAAATAAAACTTATCTTTCTGTTAATTCTCTTATGTTTTCTACAACCACCATTTCTCTAATTTTTATTTCATTTCATTATTAATTAATACATAATTAATTAAACAAAAAAGGTAAAATATAAATTAAATATTAACATCGAAATGAATTTGTAAATATTAATTGAGAAACACAAGATTTATTTATGCAAACAAAAACAAAATGAAAATGAAAAACAAAAACAAAATTTCTAAATTTAAGAAAAAAATAAAAACAGATCCTGATGCTGAGTTTGAATTCAAACAAAACAGTATTACACATGGCCTACCCATCACTTATCACTCATCACTCGTACACGTTTAAACCGTATTTAGCTTTAAGTAACGCCAATCACTGCCAATTCACACACTTACACAGGTCAAGTCATATTTAAGGATTCCCGTTCAATTTTAATTCTTTTCTTTTTAAATTTATTCGTTTCAAATCCAAAAAAAAAAAAATCAAAGAAAGAAAAATCAATTGAAAGTTGTTTTGAAATCATTAAAGCTCTGAAGGCAGAATTGCTTTCAAATTAATGAAATGAAAATAAAATGCCATGACATTACTATGAATGCTGATTATCATTCCGAATGTATTACACTCCATTCAAGCATTGATGATTATTAAGAGATTGTTGTTGTTATAATTCCAGAAATTAAAATTAAAATCCATACAAATATTGAAAAATTTGAAATCAAGCTTAAAATAAATCTGTAACTCGATATTAATTGTATTTAAATCTGCTAATCTACTCCTTTCGTATTGCCAAGCATATCCCTCAAATCATAGAGTCTACTGGATTTGTCCAGGGCCTCAGTTAGGTCAGTAATAACGTTCATAAAGAAATGTTTAAATCCTTAGAATTATTCACTAACCTACGTAAACTGATGATATTGGTAACATGGTTAGCCAATATTTGGCGGTTAGTATGCTTACATACATACATAATTGGCCATTACAACCCTTCCGTCAGGATTACGGCCTAGCTTCTCAACACCACTCATGTTGTGTGCGTTAATTTTATACATGAGTGGCGGGACCTACAGTCTAAAGTTGACTCCGAACGACAGATTTTTTGAGAAGCTTTTCATGGCAATTTTTACTCTCTGAGATTTTGCCAGAAATCTGCTGAGAGGAAGTCGCCGAAGAAATATTTTCATATTTTCGTTTTGATGTCTGACCTGGGATTCGAACTCGGGCCTTTCGTCTAATAAGCCAACACACTATCTACTAGTCCACGGCGACTTCACGTCATATCCGCCTTCAAACGTGTCTCTCTGCGGTCGTCTGGCAAAAATTCTGAGCGTGAAATAAAATCGTCACGAGAAGTGTGTCAAATCTGTCATCCGTAGTCCCCACTCGCGGAATAAATTCACACTTACATTATAGGTGCTGTGAGAAGGTGGGTTGTAATGGGTGTAGTAGATCTGCATGTGTAGTAGGAACGTATTTTTTGCAGAAGTGTTTCCTTACGTCGTCTAAATATTACTTTCTCTTTCCTCTCTCTCTATCACAATCTATTTGCTTAGCTTCAATACATTATACCGCATAAATAGGGGCAATCCCCCAAGAACTCTGTATAGAAAAAAAAAGGGATAAAGGCGATCGTGCTTGCACTCGGAGAGTGAAAATATATACAGTTAGACAACAGCGATATGTCTGAAAACCGCAGCTTTAGCTACTTTATTGAGCATAAAACCATTTGAGACCTGTCGGTACAGTCATGTCTCTGATCTATCCGGTCTCTGAACTTCCACACAATTTTAATTCATGACACAAAATATTTGTGCTATTTTCCCATTAGAATGTAAGTCTGAAGTCTATATTAAAGCCGCCAAAGCCTAGTAGGTAGTGTGTTGGCTTATTAGACGTGAGGCCGCGCTTTAAACCTAAGGTCAGACATCTCCAACAAAACGAAAATATTTTTGGCGACTTTCTCTCAGCAGATTTCTGGCAAAAACTCTGAAGGTAAATAAACCTGCCATGAAAAAGTTTCTCAAAAAAATCTGTCGTTCAGAGTCGACGTTAAACTGTAGGTTCCGCCACTCAATTATAAAATTAAGACACATGAGTGATGTGAGAAGCTAAGCCGTAATCCTGGCTGAAGGGTGGTAATGGCGAATTATGTATGTATGTATGTATGTAACAAACACCCAAGAGAGCGCGACTACACTATTGAAGCCCAAGCACTTCTTAACCAGCTCAAACTAATAATGAATTTATGGAGAGTCTTTATATCGGCTCTCGACACAGAACTTAAACCCTCAAAGAAGCCCCTGCCAAGGGTCTTCAACCTCAAGCTACTAAGGCCTGGACAGTTACAGAAGATCGATAGTTTCCAACTCCTCCTCATCGCAATATACCCTGCAACTGTCCGACTGGGATCAGCCAAGCTTAATACATGACCAAAAACATTTGAACTATTTGCCTTTAGATTCTCAAGTGGATTGAGGTCTGAAGTCTGTAGAAATTAGATGATTTCAAGGGTTGAACTCTTTCCAATGTTAATGATGCTATTTTATCGTACATCACTGTATTTTAACAGGCAATTTTCATACACTTTTAAATTAAAAAAAGAAAGATTAAGAAACCAGATTCTTTTTAATAACAACAACAAATGAAATTACAACAAAAACAACATCAATCACAACTAATTAATCCATGCATTATATACTCATACTTACACTCTAATAAAATTCTTAAAACATTACAAAAATTTAAATTAAAACAGAATCATTATATATGTACAGACACATATACATACATAAGTATGTATACATATGCATATACATTTATGTATGTAAAGACAGAAAAAACCCCAAACAATATTTAACAAATGAAAATGAAAATAAAAACAATTTTAAATAAAAAAAACCAAAACAAAACCAAATTAAAAATGTTTAAAAAGCGAACAGAAAAAGGATTACAAATTACGAAAAAAAAGAAAATTAATAAGTTAAACAACAACAACAACTACAAATGCAAAATAAATGAAGAAAATAATAATAAAATAACAAAGAAAAAAAGACAAAGGAAGTGTATTTAATTATTTGAAAACTTCTTATAAAATATTTACAACTTTGCACAATTTCTCTAGACAGACAGACAGATCAGATTGCCTAGCATTTATAGAAAAATGCTATCTGAACCCAATATAACACAACACCATGGATTTCAAATACTTTTCTTCTTTTTCTTCTTTTTCTTCTTCATGATCATTTAATTCTGATTTCATTTCGATAATTTAGAAGCGTTTTTAATTCTTATGCGTTTTGCCATTCATGGCTCAATGAGATGAGTATTTCTTTTATCATTCCCTATACTAAATTGTATACTAAGTATTGTATTAAAAACTAATAATGACTCCATTTAAGTGGTGGCTCTCTAAGTAAATATTAAAAAATACAACAACAACAAAATTGAATCATGGAATACTCTGCTTCACATTCTCTATTAAATGAAATGCAGTTATTAGGGGAACATTACAGAGACTCTAATGCCCTTAAGACATTGAATTTAAATTCGAAATGAAAATAATCACAAGTGTACTAAGCTATCCGTGCTTCTTTATGGCACGGAGGCATAGACCCTACTGAAGCACTAATGCAGCAGCCTTCAGAGTATTCGAGAGAAAAGTCCTACGTAAGATCTTCGGTCCAATGCGAGTTGGCGATGATTTCCGCATCCGATGCAACAGTGAGCTGTATGAGCTCTTCAACGAGATAGACGTTGTAGAGCGTATTAATATTTAGCGTCTGCGCTGGCTCAGCCATGTTGTTCCAATGGAGGAGGATGCTCCGGCGAGACGGGTGTTTGATGCGGGGATCTAGGAAAGCCGGGGGAAAGGACGACCTTGTATGCGTTGGAATGACCAAATCGAGGAAGCCTTGTCATCGATTGGTGTGACGAAGGATGTGTTGCGGCAGGTCGAAATCAGTTAATCGGATTGTAAATGGCCAATTAACTAAGGTAAGTAAGTTCAAAGCTTTTAAAACCATTGGATGGACGACTATAAGGAAATCATTAGGGAGGAAAATTGTACCCCCAGAAAATTATTCAAATTATCAGGGCCACGTGTGTTGTAGTCGTCATAGTCTAGATACTGCATTGGCTTATTAGATGTGAGGTCACGATTCAAATTCCAGATCAGATATCTCCACCAAAACAAAATATAAAAAAATATTGCTTCGGCGACTACCTCTCAGCAGATTTCTGGCAAGAACTCTGAGCACGAAATAAAAATTGCCATGAAAAGTTTCTAAAAATTCTGTCGCTCGGAAGTCGACTTTAAACTGTACATTCCGCCTGTCATGTATAAAATTAACACACATAGCATAAGGGGTATGAGAATCTAGGTCGTAATCCTAACTGAATGATTGTAACGACCAATTATGTTATGTATGCATGTAAAGATGCAGAATTTAAATATTCTTCAGAATGTTAACATCAGTCAAGCAGGGGAATTCGAACCATTACACCAAGCTTTGCGTATGGCGTACAAGTTTTAATTCTAATCCGTTGTACGGTAGCAAACTCTGGATAATATTGAAAATAGACCACTCACATCAGTAAAGACTTCCGAGTCATCGAGGAACTTATACTGTCTCCAATCAAGCGGAGAGAAATGTAAATGGATTGACCATACTATCACGAAAAACTCCAATAGCGAGACTAGGATGGCGTGCAAGACTAAAGACTAAAAAATTGCAACCGACAAAGGAACAACTGGAGACAGTTGATATATTAAAAACTGGCTCATAAATTTCCGCTTGGAAGATATTTATGACTTTCCCAATAGGCTTGGAATCTTTTATTCTGGGACCAAAAACGGGTGTTTTTGTTCCAAGATTCGTTCTTGACCCATTTGTATACCACAAAATAGTCTGTCATGGAAAAGAGAATCCAGCTTTCTCTATTTCTCGTTGCGAAGCTTTTCTTCAAAATCATGGAGCCTAAGAGTTCTGTCCAGTGGAGAGTTAAGGAGAGAGCTGCAGCTTCTAGATTACTCCATTAATTCATGTGATTAAGTCTCGTTGCTAAGCAATTTTCGAAATCATGGAGACTAATAGTTTTGTCCAGGGAAATGTTAAGAAGGGAGCTGTCACCCAATCGATTTTTTAGGATACCAATAATATCTTCGAATTCTGCTGATTGCATGTCCATTGTGGCATTACTTAGTATAACAACTCAACCTGTTTTCTAAATTAGGCTATCATTCGAATTTAATACTTAAGGAAAGTTCGAGATTGGCATACAAAGTAAACCATTAAAATATATAGTGCTGCCAGACTGATAAATATTGTAAGAAGGTTTGTTTTCTTGTTTCAGAAAGAATATTTGCTTTGCTATCTATCAAGTGTCTTAGTATCCCTTACAGATTATTTTTTCTTATCTGTTGGACTCATAATTGTTTTTGATGAAATCCAGTTGATTGCATTTCAAATGCGTTTTCTCGCTGTATGCGACGCCACGGTCTTCAACACTAATGATGACAGTAAGGCCAGCTGGTGGTGGTGGTGGTGATGGTGAATGATGGTGAATGATGGCAGATTGCATTCAAGCTCCTGTAAGTATGTGCATAAAGATGAGATGAGATGAGATTGTATATATTTGTGTAATTGTTAATGGAAATCGAAATTAATAAATTAATTGTCTCCAACACATTGTTGTCTTCAATTCTATTAGAATTTGCAATTCAATTGCAACTCGTGGCTCATACACTCAGGAATGTTATATTAAAAGCAACTCTATAAATTGAATAAGGCAGGACGGAAGTTCAGCTTAGAAAAATACGGCAAAATTTGGTATTTCTTATATTTGTTAACAAAATTCTTTGATAGCTATGCGCTGGCTTTAACTGTTAAAAATCTGGCAATTATTTTTTATTTTCCTTTTCACATCAGCTGAATCAAAAACTGCTGTTGAACTGTTGAAATGATTATTCAATTGCATTTCGTTTTGGGGCTTGAACGTATGTCATCGCTTTAATTGCATGTGAATCCTAGCTTGTGGTTGACTAGTGATTGTTACTAAAACAAAATGACAAAAAAAACAAAAAAAAAACCATCGAAAGCAAACAACCAAACATACATTCTGAATTATGATTGAAGATGTGTTTTAATCACTTCACTCAGTCACTCGCTCATTCGCTTACTTGCTGGCTAGCTGGCTGAGCCAGGCTGAAGCTAAGTTATGGCATTAATTTTGTATGTGCTGGCTGGCTGGTCTGCTGCATGTTTTATGAGCAACATCGTCAACTTGATCATCCCATTCCCATAATGTTTTATTAATGATCTTTTGTGTGGATTCTTTAACGAATTGTTTAAAGTTTTTCTCTGTTTTTTTTTCTTTTTACCTGAGGATGCGTTTGTTGCACAATGACGATGATGATGATGCTGATGATGACAACCAGCAAAAGGGGAACACGTCCAGTAATAATAACTGCTTGTTTAAATGCGTACACATTTGCTGGCGTCGTGTTTGTATGTACATACATATGTATGTATTGATCAAATCAATTATTTCTTCTCATCTACAAGCATTTGAAATCTGTAATTCAATGGCGCTGAACTCCTTAATTATGGTCGACAAAAACTATTGACAATAAATGATTGACCACCTCAATCGCTAAGATAGATAGATATTCATTCACCTTCACCAAAAAACAAACCAACAACAAAAGCAAAAGCAAACAAAAATGAGTTTAAAAACCTGAAACTATGAAATAATTGTCCATTTACTCTGAATTAAGTTAACAATGCTTTGTTGTTGTAGGGAATTGAACTGTAATAGAAAGCCATGCTTAGACAAACCAAACCAAATCAAACCATGCCATGACAGTTGCATGAGCAGTTTTTCACCATTTAATGCTTATTTGTATTACTGTATTCTTGCCCGTTATTGTTGTTGCTGTTATTATTGTTCATGGCAATTATTGTTGATTGTTTTCTAAAGCTTAAGCATTTCACTTTACTTGAATGCCAAATGATGGTCATAATTTTCAACGACAATTGGGCTGCTGGACAGCCACAATGAACACTCGAGCAATTATTTTCATTTCTTTTTGCGATTAAATCTTCTTTCATATCTTCTTTTCATATTTTTGTTATATGGTTGGTCCACGAATATCTTTTTGATTTGCTTGTGCTGTCAAGAATAGGGTCATACGGTTAGCTGGTTTAACTCCTAAACGAAAATATCGCGTGGTCAAACTCTGAAGAGTTAATATGTGTACATAATGAACTCCAGTTGTTTCCTTATGTTTTGACTACAAATTAAATTCCATCCTGATTCGAATTTGTCTTCATTGTCGCTTTTGACCTCTAATACCCCAGAGATAGCAACATCAACATACACATAATTGGTCAGGATTACTGCCTAGCTTCACACACCATTTATGTATGTTGTGTGTGTTAATTTTATACATGAGCGGTGGGACCTATAGTTTAAAATCGATTCCGAGAGACAGATTTTTGAGAAACTTTTCATGGCAATTTTATTTTACCTCAGAGCTCTTGCAAGAAGACTGCTGAGAGGAAGTTGCCGAAGAAATATTTTTTCATATTTTCCTAGTTTATGAACCGTGGCCTAGCGAAAGTCATCGATACATCAATCCATTTTTACAGCGGCTTGCCGACGATCCCAGATCCTGGTTAGTTTGATTAACGAAAATGAAAGAAGAAAAGAAGAGAAGTGTGGTCTACTTGCAGTTGTATTCAACATTTGAATATAAATGCTACGATTCAAATGACTCAGATTTGATCATATTGTGAGAACCGCCCTTTCAAGTCCTCTGTCTTTGACTGATACGAGATATGTTGACGAAAGAATCAGCTGTGAACACATCAGTGAAACTAAATGCCATGAAGGCACTGAAATACGAAAGCTAATGTCATGCCAACATCGCCTATAATATAGATTTAGATCTTCATATTGCATACACAGACTCACACTCAACACACTTTATAACACTTCTTGGAGAAATATATGCTATTATGGAAACGTCTTCCTTGCAAATGTCTTGCTTGTACTTTGCAGAGAACATCATCCAAGTCGTCGTCAATATTGCAAATGTGAATGAAATAAATTAATGTCTTCGATTTACGTTTTAAAGACTATAAAATGAAAATATTGACCGGGGCAGCGCCTTAAATGCGTCATTCCTCAGCTTCAATTTAGAAAAAAATTTCTACCATTTCGGTCGGTATTTCATCAATAGCAGGGCTGGCTTGGCTTTTTATATGATAATAGACTAGCAAGATTTCATAGCAGGACGTTGGATTGATCACTAAACTCACCTGTTATTGTTTCATTTGGCTTTCTCTTGTTGAAACAATATGACAACATAGTCCTCCACTTCTGCCAAATATTCAATAATGCGATTGCCATCATTCTGGAGAAAGTACGGTTCACAAAACGCATTTAACAGTTCATGTTTTAATGTGCATTGTCAGCTCATAAATAATTTTTGGCTACAGTTTGTGGACTTACCATTGATTCAAATCTAAACTTTATATCGGAAGACGCTTGTTCGATAGAAACGAATTTAACACTGTGGTTTCAATCTCGGCTCAGACAACTCCAATGAAACTAAATATCGTTTAACGTGCATTGCAAGCTCATGAAATACATTCGGCTGGGCTTTGCAACGAATTCGGAAGCTTGTGGACTTATCATTGAGCCAAATCTTAACTTTATATCTGAAAACACGCAACGAAATATCCTTTCACGTGCACATGTATTGGCAGCTCATGAACTACCTTTACATGGTCTTCGCAATAAATTCAGCAGCTTGTGGACTTATCATTGAGCCAAATCTTAACTTTATAACTGAAGACAATTTTTCGATAGAAACGGATTTAACACGGTTTTTAAAAACCCCAGCTCAGACATCTCGTACAAGACTAAATCTGAAAAATATATTACTTTCAGCAACTTTCTCTCAGCAGTTAAAGGGAAAAATTGTAAATTGTTAAGGAAAGTTTCTCAAAGCTATGATGCGAAGGCGATAAAAATTACCACACACACCACATGGGTTGTGTAAGAAGCTAGGATATAATCCTAAAGGATCGTAATGCTAAAGAATCGTAATGGCCAATTAAGTAAGTAAGTAGTAAGGCAAGTAACTTAACCTTCCTGGAGAAATAAGAACAATTTATTGAATTTTCTTTTTTATATAAAAAACATTTATTCTACAATAGTTTATTTAAAAAAAAAATATGTTTATAGAAATAAAAAAAATATTGTTTTTTTTTTTGTTTCTCTTTAATATTTTTATATGGAATATATGTTTTTTTCTTTCTTTCATTTTCTTTTCTTTTGTTCGGTTTTGCTAATTGATCTTTCAAGTTTCATTTCCTTTTTTTTTTTTTTTGTAAAAAAAATTGTTTCTTTTCTTTTGTTTAAAATTAAATTACACCTTAAAATTAGAATTTAAAATTAAAAACAGAGTAAGAGTATAAGTATTAAATAAAAAACGAAATGAACGAAGAAAAAATAAAATTTATAAAATTAATAAAATGTTTAAATAATATTGTTTTCAATTTCAAAACGTAATTCAGCAAAAAGTTTTTTTTTTTTAAATTAGAAATTTCTTTTTTGTTACAATTATTAAGGGGGAGGGGACCTCTTTTTTATTTGTTTCTTAGCGTTTCTTTATTTTGTTTTTATTTTATTTTACGTTAAATTATAATTCTTTGAGAAATATTTTAAAAAATATTAAAAAAAATAAAAATAAAAATAAAATATTGTATAAAAACGGCAAGATTTGTGTGTGTGTATGTTTATAAATTTAAAATTATTTCATTAACATTAGCTTAATGCAAAATACAGAGTAAAACTAGGTTTTTTTATTTTAATTATTATTAAAAATAAATATAAAGATTAAAAAAAAAAACATTTAAAATATAAAAAAAATTTACAAAAAATTTCAATTTAAATTGAAAAGAAAAATAATTTTTCTATGAAAATGAGGAAGCCGTTTGGAATGTTTAAAAATTTTTCACAAAATCAAAAGAAGTTTTAAAAATTTTAAATTTAATTTTTTTAATTATTTTTTAAATACTAGCATTATTATTATCATTTATTTACAATTATTATTATTTATTATTTTTTTTGTGGCTTACATTGCTAATGATTTTTTTATTTTTAAATTTAACAACTGGGTTGGTTTTAAATTAAAATTTTATTTATTTTTTTTTTATTTTTATAATATTACATTGTTTTTTTTTAATTTAATTTTGTTTTCAAATTGTGTTTTTAACAACAAATGCACTTGTTTTGTTTTTCGTTTTGTATTATTTTTAATTCATTTTTATTTTTATTATTTTAAAATAAAACTAATTTGATAATATTAAATTATTATTGCATATCTTTTAAACATTGTTGTTTATTTATTTTTTTTATATTCCTTTTAATTTTTATTTTTTAAAGAATTTTTTCTTAAAACGTTTGTTCATGGAAGAATTAAAGGGGGGGGGGTTCAATTTAAAATTGAGATCTTTTATTTTTTTTTTAATTTTTAATTTTTTATTTTCATTTTATTTTGCAAAAGGAAAAGTACAACAAAATTCTAGAGTTTTAAAATTTAAATTTTCTCTTTTTATTATCCTTAAAGAAAACATAGTAAAAAAAGCATAAGAGAGACAAAAAAAAGTTAAAATTATTACTTAAAACTTTATTCATTTTATTTACTTTCAATGCAAATGCAATATCCTTAATGTATTTAAATTTTCGCTTTGAACAATAACAATTTCATTTTGTTTAGAATTTAATTTAATTTAAAATTAAGAATTAAATTAAAATATAAGAGTATTTTCAATATTTTTTAAAGGCTATTCACAGTTTGGAAATTAAACAACTGAAATTAATAAATGTGGCCTAATTAATAGAACATTTGTAAGCATTTTAAATGCTTAAACTATGAACAGACGATTATCATGTCATAGAATATTGTCAGATTTATCATACGAATATGCTAGCAACTAAGCCAAATAGGACAAGCATTTTATATAATATGCCTGCAAAATAAGTTTTGTTGTCTGAACAAAAAATTGTCTGCTTACTGGCTTGCTAAACAGAACTAAATTGTCAGATTTATTGCCAGAGTCGTAGTACTACTAAAATTAGAAAAGAAAATGTAAGCAAGTTTAAAGTCTTTTTACAAGAAATTGTCAGATTGTAGCACAACAATTGTCAGATTTATTGCCAGACTCAAAGTACTATATCCGTATCCGTTTATAAATTGAAAAAGTAAATGCAAACAACTTTAAAATTGAAGAAATAATTCAGTAAAATAATATTTCGAAAGTATTTTTACAAAAAATTGTCAGATTGTACCACAAAAATTGTCAGATTTGTTGTCAGCCATTTTTGGACTCAAAGCATTTGTGTCAATTGATTTGCAAAAAGTAGAAAATAATAAATATTGTGCTACGGTTTCGATAGCATCTTTATTGGGACATCATTTTAGCGGTAGTTGTAATCATTTGACATCAAAAATTGTCAGATTTGTTGTTAGAAAAGTAAGGTTAAAAAACTTTGCTTTAGAAATGTTTATGTACTGTGAAGCATGACTATATTTCAATTTCGAATCTATAGCTACTGGAAATTTTCTTGTACGTATTAAATTTCAATTACTTTTTGCCATTGGGCATATGGTTTAAGTATCCCAAAGCGAAAACTAAGTTTCAAAACAGAAACTGTAGTGACATTAAGTTAATTGACAAATTTATAAAAAGGGCAGCACCAGATAAAGAGCAAAAGCAAAATATGAAAAGGATATCCGAAGCGGCAAATTTTGATCCTTTCTATTTTATTTCTTTAAAACATTGACGTATTTAGAATTGCTTATAGAAAGAAATGTCTGACAATGATCATTTAACTATGTTGGAATAAATTTCTTGGGACAATCATAGAAGTATACTGGTCAAGGATTTGCTTTCATTTATAAACAAAACACATCACTAAACTCATATTGAAATCCGGAAACCCAAATGGAGTTGTATCAGCCAGATTTTGCGTCAACAATTGACAAACTAAGTGCACAAGGTAGCAGACGAAGAAGTTGGTCATAAAACGCATTTGGAAACATTGGAAAATCGGAAAGGAATTATCGAAATTAAATTGTGAATGGAATGTCTACAGAGAGAAATTATCGTGTTACGCTTCTATGCACCATGTAATAGTAAAAGTATGTTGTATTGGTAGTAACAAAATATTCTCTTATCTGGCCGTATAAGTAGAGTAAATAGTAGGCAGCAGAGGCTGTTTACATGATTGTCAGATGTCAGATACTATTGTTGTGAGTATTATAAGAAACTATATAATCTTGTTGCGGCCTTAAGTGCCTTGCAGGAGTATTGTATACTAGAGCTTACAATTTCAAGATACGATGATAATACTATAATTGGAGCGAAGTCTGTTTCTACTATTATTAGGTGCCTGATACTACTATTGTTACGTCATCATAATAGCAGTCAGTGCTTTATTGTCGACATTGTAAAACAAAATAGCAATTTTTCTCATATTTGTAACAAATTTTTAGCAAATTTTACTTTTAATTTTAGGGCTGTGTAAACTATCTAAAAATAGCATTAGCTTGATTAAGCTCTGCTTAATGTGAGTGCTTTATTGTCGACATTGTAAAACAAAATAGCAATTCCTCTCATGTTTGTAACGTATTTTTTTTTTTATCAAATTTTACTTTTAATTTTAAGGCTGTGTAAACTTTCTAAAAACAACTTTAGCTTGATTAGTTATCACATTGTTTTTGTTCGAAAAACATTTCTAACAATATTGTTTGATATGACATTCGTCTGCATATAGCATAAGCAACCCTTTTTATAAGACAAACGATTTCACACGTTCGTGTGTTTTTAAATGGAAAACAAAACAAAATTGAGTGTTTTTGTTTGTGTTTTCTATACAAATAGACAAGCGTGTGAAATTGTTCGTCTTACAAAAACCGGCACTAAGTTTCTAAATTTATGGTCTTATTTTTGTTTTTTATAGAAAAATATAAATTTTATTAGAATTAGAAACAGTAGAAAATAAAAAATAAAAAAAAAATTGTACAAGTTTGAATGAATCATGATACTATTGGCACTTACAGAATGGGTCACATTACAAAATTAATTAAAAAAAAAAATAAAAACAAAAATAATAAAAACTATTATAAATATTAAGTATAAAACATATTGTACTCGTTAAGAGTGATTGAGTTAAGTGAGTGAAATCATGGAAAGAAAAAAACTCTCACATTAGAGATTAGACGTTTGAGAAGTACATGATTTGGGATTAAAAAAAAATTTCAATTTCAAATTGGAATTGGAATTGGAATGTAACAATAAAAATTAAAAAATAAAATAAAAAAATAGAAATTATATTAAAAATTAAAATAAAAATACAATCAATCAATCAATCAATAATAATAATAATAATCAAGAAAAATCTCATATACGATACATAATATATAATAAAATATAAATATTTTTTTGTTTTCTTTTGTTAAATGATTTAATTACTTATTAACTAATTTAAGTAACTACATTTTAATATATTTAATATTGTAAATAATATAATATAATATAATATTGTATTGTATTATTATTAGGTAAGTATGTATGGGTATGTATTGTGTATGGGGTTGTATGTAGGTTTTTATTATTTATTTAGATTAATTTAAGCGAAAGTTGTTTATTCTTTTTATTTTATTATTAACTGTTGTTGTAATTGTAATGTTTATTAATTATTTGTGCTTTAAAATTTGTGGCCGCTAAGAGCATGTTTTGCCTGTAAACAGTCTGGCTAGTTGCTGCTGCTGCTGCTGTTGCTGACGTGCTAATTTGCTAATTAATCTTTAACTGCTGCTGCTAACGCTGCTAATGTCTTTGTCATTCTGTTGTATTGTTAACATTATAATTATTATGGCTATATACACATATTAGAAGTACTATTCCTACCATCCATTTAAATATCCTTTAGATAGGATATACGAAGATGGTTGGTTGAAAGTATTGTTTCTTTTTACAAATAATTTTTATTTGTTGTTTTTGTTTTTGTAGATTTCAAAAATAATAATTAAAATTATCAAGTCTCTCGATGGTGTCTTTTCTTTTCTTTTGTTTTTATTTTGTTTTGTTTAAAATTTAAATATTCAACTGCCTAACTGCCTGCCTAGCTGTATGATAGTGTATCAGTGATTCGGCAGTTCGGTTAAGGTGATATCGTATAGTTCCTCCTCCAGCTGTTGTACCTCTAATAAGAAAATATCTTCATTGCAGTAATACGATATCATATCATCATCAATTTTCGCTGTAATCCTAAAATTATACAAAAACAAAAGAAAAGAAAATAAAAATTAATAATTTATCTAGAAATAAATTTTTTCAAGAGAAAAGAAAAAAAGGAATATTTTTTTTGAATTCATTTTGGAATTGTAAAAAGAAAAAGAAAAAATGTAATAATGTCTTGCCAAGAAGATGAACTTATTTTCTAATTGTGCTACCCTTACTACAGCTTTGTGTGCATTTTAGTATCTTAACAAAAAAAAAAAAAGCCCCAAGAACCAAATTAATTAAAAATTATTAAAATAACATGCTTTTTCTTTTGGTTTTTATGTTTATTAGGGGGGGGGGTAGTAATTAGTATTATTATTGTTATTATTACTATTGTTAGTTAGTATTTAGTGTATTAACATTTTTAGTGTTTTTAGTTAGTGTGTGTGTGTAGGTAGTACTTACCCTTTTTTATTTGTTCGATAAATATTATTTATACTCGTTGTTGAAATTTTATATTTATTTTCAATCTGCAATTGGAGAATGAGAGAGAGAGAGAGAAAGAGAAAAAAAATAATATTGATGATGCGTTTTCTTTTTTTGTTTCTTTGTATTTTGTTTAAGTGTGTGTATATGTGTAAGTGTATTGATTTATTTTATTTTTTCACCGGAAATAGTTTAACAATATAAAAAGAACAAAAAATTTCTACAAAAACTCATAAATTTTTTTTTAACTTGATTAACCAATTTCTTAACCAATTTCTTTTCAACTATTTCTATATTGTTTTTGTTTTTTTTGTTTTTATAGGCCAATTAAATAACATTTATATTGTACGTGATAGAAACCTAAAAGGCGGGGAGGCATAAATATTTAAAAACTCTTTTCATTTCAAATTAATGAGGTACTGGATCATACGCATGTCCATACTTTAATACGTTGACTGCCTTGGCAAAAAATAACACAATTTACGAGTTATCCTGTAGTTCAGCAGTCAACCTATTAATAGACTTAGAAAATGTTAAGAGTTTTTAAATATTCTCCCGCCAGAATTGTATTGTGCTGTAGTGTTTCTGTTGATCTGCCGAAAAAATATGTGCATTTGTATAATTTTTCTTTTTTTGGTTTCTTTGAAGTGTTTAAAATGCTGATGTCAATGAAATCAATGAGCTGAAGTATTGAAATGATTTTGGAATAATAATAATAAAAAAAAAAATACGAACAAATAACAGGCGTACACTTTTCCAACTTAGTGTAAGAACAGCATAACAGTCAAAATTTTACATAAAATGTTTTCGTAAATATTCTATTTTATTTTAGCAACGTCCCTCAAGCAACGGTTTTTGCTTATGCGCCAATGTAAACAATGAAAAGTCAGTAAGCCCAGTTAATTGTTTTTACAGCATTTTCTCCTGTAGTTACACGCCCATATTCTGTTCATACATTTACGACTTATAAACTAACTTATCTCCTTTGTTGTTTCTAAAGGACGCGATCTAAATTGTGTTGTTGCTTAACTTCATTTGCTTTACTTATGGTCTGTGATAGTATAGTAAGGGGTAAGCACGAAAAATATTGGTCTGATAACATTGTTCATTAAGCGGAAATCTATTTGTAAGTTTCCAATTCTTTTTGTAGCCTCAATATGTCTCTTTTTTTAGTGCAGTTCTGTTCAAAATTTAAATTTTCGAGTGCCTTAACAACAGCTTCCCCCTTTTCTTCTAGAGACTTTGGCATAAATTTGCAATCAGAATGAAATTTTGCATGTATTTATTGAGATTTATGAAGATTAACGAAAGCAAAGTAACGGTAATTAATTTTTTTTCAGTTGCAACAAAAAATATAAGCCTCGAGAACGACCAAATTTACTCGTGCTTACTCCTTATTTAAGTATTCGTAAGTACAGTGTACTCTCTCCTAAGGGACACCCCTCTTAAGCGGACACCTTCAATAAACGGACACTTTTTTCAGTACCAAAAAAATTGTATGGGATTTTTAAAATATTTCTCTCTTATGCGGACAACCCTCTCATAACAGGACACGGACACTTTTTTCCACGACATATTGGCATTTTAGTTCCCCATAAACGGACGACTTGCAAAATGGTAACATAATTTTTTTTTGTTTTTGTTTAAAACTTACAGCGTGGTAACACTTGTATACATTTCTTATTCGCTGAGTTTATTATTCCATAAAGCGTGCATTTAAAAAGGGGAATCCCGAAAAGATAAAAAGAAGACAAGTTCACTTCATACAAGAAGGCTTATTTAGCCATAAGAAAACTAAAACGTTTTTCTCTATATCATAGCGACCTTGAAAGTGTTAAAATGCTGACTGATCTTCAAATGCATCGCCAAAATATTGAAATTAAGGGTAAAACTCGCCAAGCTAAAATTTCGGACTATATTAAATCCAGTTGAATACATATCAGGTCTTTCAAACCTTTTTCTCTTTTATTCAAAAAAATATAAATGAAATTTCTGTTTATTTTCTCTTGTCATTATATGAATGTTTTTTGAAAATAAAAGTGTTTAAAGAAATATATATGTACTTATAGTTTGTTGATTGCTCTTTTTGATTTTCTCTCATCAACGGACACTCCTTATAAGCGGACAAAATTGTCAGTCCCGTAGGTGTCCGCTTATGAGAGAGTACACTGTATATCCGTCTTCAAAAGAGTAGGGGGTAGGGTAAGGTTAACGTAACGTAGTATGTGCAGCTTTATCTAAATACAAGCACCTATTTTCTAGGCATGCCTTATATGAGTTTTCATAGGTATTTCAAAAGCCTTTGCCTTGAAAAGTGTAAGAGACAGTGCAAGAACAAAACAGCATTTATGGCAAAATTTTTTAGTGCTTACTCCCTTTACTCTAACATACGTCAATATTTTAAAATATTCATCTTGAAAAATTAAAGGGACAGTATAAAAACAACGTAACGTAAGATGTATGATGAAAAGTTTTCATAAGTTTTTTAAAATTGTATGCCACAGGAGAGTCAGGGACAATGTAAGAACAAAGAAGTAACGTAGAGGTTTGGAATAGAAATTTATATTAAATGCAGTTACCAGCAAGAATGATAGAACTAAGGATTATTATAATGCCACTTTATGACAAATGACGTCATGCCAATAAGTTCTTTATTTAACAATTTTCAGCAGTAGAGAGAAACTACATCATTTATCACGAGCTTTAATTCTATCAAACTTGAGTTTATAAGTGCTTTACTTAAAAGTTGTTGGTGACGGTGGTGGTAGTACTAGTAATTAAGGTAATAAAATTGCAAAAGTGTTGTTGTTGTTGGTTGTTTTTAAATGCTTATTGAGTTTAGATTAATTTACATAATTTTAATTTTCTTGTTTTTTTTTTAACACAATTATTATGATAATTATTATTAATAATTATTATTTAGATTATTTAGAAACAAATGTTATGTTGCTGTAAACCATTTAATGTGGCTGATGATGATACAAATTTTACGTTTCAAACGAGCAATGATTTAAAATTTATTTTTTTTGTTTTAATTTTTGTTGATTAATTTGGTTACAATAGAGATTACAAGATTAAGATTAAAGTGGTATTAAATGAAATCCTGTTTAAACCCTCTTGGTTTTTTTTTTTTGGGTTAACACCATTCTATTATTATAATTATTTTCTAAAATTAACATATAAATGAGTAGACATTCATACATTTTGGCTTTAAAAATATTGAATTTTGTTTGAAATTTTTTTTTATACTAAATTTAGGGTATTCACAGACAGTGAGTGATATACAGGATTCAGAGGCCAATTGTAAACCAAAATGAATAAAATGAAGGTTAATTATTTGGAACAAAAAACACAATCTTTTTTATTGTTGTTGTTGTTATAGGCTTAAATTATTGAAACGTTGTTATTATTATTGTTGTATTATTAACTTGGCGATGATTTCATTTTTTTTTTTTTTTTTGATTAAAAAGAGTTTTTTAATTGAATTAATTGTTTAATTGATTTGATATTCTTGGTAATTTGTTTGAATTTTTTATTGGTTTTTATTTTTATTTTTATTTTTATTTTTTGAAAAGAAATAAGAAAAATTATAATAAAGTTATGAGTTTTTGTGTTTGTACGCTTTATACTGCCAAACTATTAATGAATTTGTGAAGGACGTTTCTTTTTTTTAAATATTTTTAAGGATTTGTGGGGGGAGGGGAAATGTAGGGTTACAAGGAAATTTAAATTTCTAAACTTACCGCATTTAAAAGGCCGATTGTGGTGGGCGGTACAACATGTAGAGGCGTGTAGACATCTTCGTTTTCTTGTCGCACATACAACATGACACGTTCACTGGTGGGTGGTGTCATGCGACCACGTTTCAGCGGAGGCACAAATTCACCCATGGCCAAGCCTTGCTCCAGTATATGATCTTTCTTATCACTGTTTACAGGGAGAGAGAGGAAGAGGAAGAAAGAAAAATAGAAAACATATTTTTTTTAAATTAATTTCTTTGCGATATAAGGATATTATTATTGTCATTGTATTGGTTGATTATTTTACAATATACTCACGTCTGCATGTCGGGCGGAAAATGATTATGAAATTTCAATGTTGGTGTTGCTACCTTTTGTCCATGCAATAGAAATGGTGAGGCACCTTTTAAGTCTGGCGCACCATCTGTGTCATGGCCATAGAAGCCCTGCGAAGTATTCACAAACGTATTGTTATTGTTATTATTGTGATACACATCATGATATTGTGTGGTTAGAGTTGTTAAATGTTGTGGAGAAGTTGTATTGATATTGGTATTGGTATTGGTAGTAGTAGTAGAATGATTTGATGGTTGTATTATAACAGATGTTGTAGAGGAAGTAGTAGTGGACAATGTGCAACAAGTAGTAGTAGTATTTGAATGCATTGGAATTCTTACCTTATCCAAATCGTCGGCAGGAGAAAACAACACCGGCGGCTTGGTAAGATCCTGCATTGTATAAAATTCAGAACGATCTGTAACCGGATGATATAATTCATCTAATTTTTTACGTCCCGTTGCGGTCATTTTACGTTTAGCAGCGCGACGCTCTTCATCACGTGTCTTACGTTCGGCACCCTGTAAAAAAAAAATTGAAAATAGACAAAAAAAAACAGAAATGCATACGATTAATAGGTGTTACAGGTGACAAGGGAAATTTTTTTTATAAATAAAATAAAATAAAAAAATATAATAAAGTTTGTTGCTTAAGTCTTTGCAACATTTCTAATCAAAATAAAAAAATAAAGTTTCTTGCTTAAGTCTTTTGTTTTATATGAGGTGGCAATGGAAGGTTTCAACAAAATAAAGTTTGTTGCTTAAGTCTTTTGTTTTATATGAGGTGGCAATGGAGGGTTTCAAGAAAAAAAGTTTGTTGCTTAAGTCTTTTGTTTTATATGAGGTGGCAATGGAAGGTTTCAAAAAAATAAAGTTTGTTGCTTAAGTCTTTCGTTTTAAAGCAGATTAACAGCGGTTTGAAGATGATTTCGATATTTATATTGAAAGGCTGGTAGGGAAACATTAAATGCAACTGTATTCCTCAAGTAAAACTAACCCCAGTTGATCACAAAAGCTAAGAATAGAAAAATACACGAGTATTGTTGCCATAGAACACAGCCATTAAGAAAAATTTTATTTCAGCTTTAAATCAAACACTAGAACATAACATTTCTATTTAGTTTTGCTAGAGACGCCTTTCATTTAATATGGAACTGTAAACCATTAAGAAATTCAAATGGAAACACAAAAAATGGAAGAAACATAGTAAACTGCCTCCTGTTTGTTGCTGTCGCATCAAGACATGTCTGGATCATTCAAATCCTTTATAATTAGCATGCATTTTAGCGCACATTTAACATTTCTATGCTGTTGGATTCACAAACGTTTTATCAAGCGGAAATGCACGAGTAGAATAACATTTATTTGCACAGACAAACGCAAAAAAAAAGAGGAGGCAAAAAAACTTTGAAGAAAATTGACATCCATTGAAAAGATGCACCACAAAACATTACAATTAAATAAAAAATGACTACGACAGCAACAACAACAACCATACAATGCAGATGCAGATGCATACAGATTGCATTGGAGGCTGATGATGAAAAATTACGTGCAGTAAGACGGAGCAGGCAGCAAGACTAAGATGTTCTCTGGAAATAGTAAACGAAAGTAATCTTATCCAGCTGCCTTAGAACACAATAAATCTTTAAAATATACATACATATATTGCAAAGCAGAGTGTGAGTGTGTGTGTGTGTAATGCAGGAGGAGTACGGAACAAGTGTATCAGCTAAAGCTTTGCAGCTTGCTGTTGCAACAGATGACATGCCAGCAATTATTTCTGCCACTTTTCTTCTTACTTTTTTTCTTTGGTTTAGTTTTGCTTGGCTCACGTGTAAGTTTATCATTAAAAATTTCAAACGCTTTACAATTTCAAGCTGACCATTATTACACACTCTCTCCCTCTCTCTCCCTCTTTCTGTATCAGTCTTTCTCTCTCCCACACATGGGTTAATCTTAGAATTTTAATATGAAAACATAATTTATGGCAGCTGCACAGTTTTACTTTGTTTTGCTTTCTGTTTTATTGTGTATAATTTATGCTGCTGCTTCCTTGCATTATTCTACCGCTTCTTGCAAATAGAATTTCCATTTCAATTTTCATGTTGCAAGTTTTATTATTGTTGTAATAATAATAATAATACGTAGAGAATTGCTAATGAAGCGTTTAAACGAGTCGACTTTGTTTTTAAGGAAGTGTGATATTTTCTATTATCATTTACGTACAAAAACTGTGTGTGTATGTATGTGTGTGTGTGTGTAATTTGAGCCATGAAGGAGAAATGCTTAGCCGGTCTGTTACACTTCATAAGCCAATAAATTGTTGCCAAAGATACACGAACACAATTGATGTATTGCGTCTCTTGAACGGCAAATAGAGGAAGAGAGCTGAACTAAATCTCCTTCGATTTTTTTTTTATGTGTACGAGTCTGTCTGTTAACGGTAACGGTAAAAATGCTAATGCGGCCAATATCTGTAATCGATCGATCGTTAAAGCAAAGCCAACAAAGCAAAGATGCAAGAGTTTTAGTTGGAGTTTTCTACGGAAGCTTTGTTTTGCCAAACCATAGCCATACATCCTGCCAAAGATTGTTAAGCAAGAATGTTTATAAAAAAAATCAAAGAAAACAAATGCAAAATAACGTACGTACTAGTACGTATAAGATTTTATATTTCAGTTTTGGAATTTATAGCCTCATGCAATCGAGAGCGATCGAGAGAGTCTAGTAAATGATCTGACACGCATGAGCAATGCTTAACGTTTCCTTGTATTGTATTGTATACTACGAATCGATCGTATTGTTTATTGTTGTTAGTGGAGATTTAGAAGTGCTATATTGGTGCTGGTGTTGGTGTTGTTGTTGGTGGTGAAAAGATTTCTAAACGATATGCTAAGCTAAGTTAAGCTAAGCAAAAGCGTGTGTCTTTAGTTAGTTAGTATCTGAGGCTATAAATTTTCGAAAAAAAAAAATTTTCAAAAATATATTCAAAAAAGCATACTTTAGAACAACAGATTAAATACCACTAGAGATCTACAAATAAATAAATGAGACACACACGTACACATACACATACACTTACTTACTTACAGACAAAACTACTTTTGAAAAGCTTAACTTTGATCTTTGAAGGAGTTTGGTATCATTTTTTACTTGTCTTAAGCCACGCTTGAACATTATTTTTAATAGAACTTTTGTTATCAGTGACAGCCTGTAAGCGTAGAAAACAAAAAACAAAAAGCCTGCAAATCATAATATTACCAACAACAACAACGAATGGGTCATATTTTTTCATGTGTCCTAACACTTCCTTCTTTCAAAAGTTTTAATTAAAAACCCTCCTAGACAGTCAGTATGGGCTTCACAATAAAATATTTGCAATTGCAAGCAAATGCTTTGTAAACGTATTGCTTAATAAATTATTAAGAAATGTTTTGCATAGAATTGCCTCTTCTTCATCTTCTTCTTGGCAGCAGCATCATTATATTGAATTTAAATTAAAAATTGGAAAAAAAACCAAAATCATATGCTATAATGGACATTGTACTCATCATCATCAGCCTGAGCATCATAACAACATGACCTCTTTGGCTTAAATAACATTAACAACAATTACAGCAACAACGACAAACAAATTTACAACATGTTTTATTCAAAATTACATGAAATATTCAAAGCCTCCAAGAGGTCCACCACCTTTAAACAAAAACTGCGTAATTATTTTAAGCCACCAGCACCAACACCACCACCATCAACTCCACCATGTCTATATATGCATGTGCATACATATGTAAATGCACAAACACTTATCACATCAGGCTCACAGATTTAAAGGCAGCGTGAAGAATGAAGAAGAAGACAAGTTAAGCAATTTAATTTGCAAAAAAAAAGAAAAAAAATTGGAAAAAAAAAATAAAAACCAAGCTGCAGTTGAGCAGGGGGGGGTAGTGCTAAATTGCAAGGCGATTGTCATTTTGTGTATAAAAAAAAAACTTAAACTCGTTAGACGTCAGTTTAAGATCTTAAATCATAAATTATTTTTCTAAAAAGACTTTGCTCTCAAGTTTTATTTTTTTTCATTCTCTCTCCCTCTCTCTCTCTGCAATAGAAGCAGAAGCTTACGCATCTTAGCACTTAAGAACATTAGGAGGGCTGGCCAGTAAGTCCATGCGTTTGTAGGAAGAAACACTTTTTAACACAATTGTAGACTCCTTTAAATCCTTTCCAAAAATGAAGACGTAAAGTGGTTCCAAATCTCTTTCCCTTCAGGTTTGGAACAGAGATCAGCTATGAGTATTAAAAAATAAGAGTAAATCCGCTGCTGTTTGGTCTTTAATGTGTTGTGTTGGCTGCACAACCGCGACTACTAATAGGAAACGCCACAAGAACTCCTCCATATTGTCAGTCAACAACGTTAAACACTTTTGTGAATTTATTACACGATTGCGCTTGTGGTCGATCATGAGCATATGTGGCACCTCATATCTTGCTTAAAGCTTTCTACACAACCTAAAGATCGTTTTCGGAATACCAAAAGATTTTTTCTGATCTATGGACGCAGAAGCCAATGTGATGAACTCCAGGACGGTCTCCGCCTGTCGACACTAAAATAGGGTAACGGAGAGGTTTAATATCCACATAATTTGAGTTCCGGGGCACAATAATATCCTGGGCAACTGCCGGGCGGATGAGCTGGCCAGATACGTCACGACCGTCGAACTCTCCGATGAATTCTTGGATATTGGGGTCCCTTTGAGGATATGCAAGCTCATGATTGAAGGCGAAATCATGGACTCTGTCAACCGCTAGGTGGACAGCTTCAGATTAGGGCAGAATGGCGCGCATGATCTGGCCGAGGCTGGATAGAGAACGCACTGCAAGGCTGCTTAAACTCCAAAGAGACGTGCTCAGAGGGTTCATTGGAGTTGTGACGGGACATTGCACTATGGACACCTCGCAAATGATTTCTGCAGAAGCTGCAGGGATGAGGAGAAAGAAGAGACTGTTCTTCATCTACTGGGAATATGCACGGCACTATGCCAAAGGAGATAGAGACATCTTGGTGCCTACTAACTCGATGATCTGGGTGATTGTCGAACATTGACTTCGGTAGTGTGAGTCGCTTCATTGGAAGCTCTAAGTGGTTGCAGGACTAGGGGATAACTGACATGAACTGTGGTATGGACTATGGACGCAGGATTGTTTTGTCCTACCTGCATTTGTATTTAATTTTTAGCTTCAATGATTGTTCACAAGAAAATGATTAATGAGCACCCCGAGAAATCACCTTTTCATGCGTTCTCCTCAAATTCTACAACAGTCCCCAAACTTGGCTGTCAAGCTTAAACTAAATGACCCAAAATGTTAAAATTTTGACAGAAATCAACTGACAACTGTCTGTGGGCAGGACAAGCGGGAAATTCAAAAAGCCTGCAATGAACTCTTACAGCTCTCTTAGCTACCGTAAACAAAAATAGAAAAAAAATGGTGAAAAAGTCCATTTAAAGTTGCCAAATTATTACAAGCAACTGTACTGTAATCACTAAGGCAAGTGACAAGCGGTTGTCAGTTTTATTGAATTTATGGATTCGACATCAATTCAATTGAATGGTTGGTGGTGTCATAATTTTTATATTTTATTTGTGGTACGCCTCTCTATAAATGTTTACGGTTTTTTTTCCTTTTTTTTGTTTTTTCGTATATTTTTTGTGTGATTTGCAGCAACAGCAGCAGCAGCAGCATATTTTCTTACGTTAATTAGTTTTCTGTTGCCACAACACACTACATTCCTTATACAAATCTGTAGAAAAGTGGTTTTTCGTATCACTTTTCTTATCTTTTTAATTGTGCTCTCGTTTTTCTCTTCCTCGTCTTCGTCTTCTGTTTCTTCTTCTCATTATTATTATGATTACTATTGCGGCTAAGTGTCCAAGTGTCTGTTGAAAGCTTTCGCCATAAAATTGTTGAATTTATTATTAGGCGCGCATCATTACCTGTATAGTCCGTGTAATTTTTTATTAATGAACTGCAAATGTCACTTTAAATTTTCAAAAATTGTATCAACGTTTTACTGTTTCTCTCCTAGGCTGTCCTGTGCAAATAATGTGTGCATTTAAGCCACAATTTATGAGAGACGAGTTTGCAAACGAAATGTTTCTTTGATCGTTTCAAATTAAATCACATTTTAAATACCAAATTTAATGGCGCTGGTGAGACTTCCTGTCATATAATCACTGACAAACGTCAGTGTTGACGTTTTCACTTCCCTTTTGGTTTAACATTTCAATTAACTTCTAATTTACGCACACATACTCAAACACATTCATACACATACTGCTGCTGATTTGAAACTAGAAATCATAAAATCCATGGAATATATACCCCCCCCCCCCCCTCCTCTTTTTTGTGTTTGCTCTGTGCTGTAAACAAAGTGCAGTAATTGAGCAAAAGAGTTGCAAAAGCAAAGGAAGAAGAAAGAAGAGGAGACTGTAGTAAAAATTTTAATTTAATTATGACGAGCATTAAATTGTTATAAGAAATGAAAACATTTCTTCTTTAAAAACACACTTTGTATGCGACTGCACTGTTAATTAAATGCAGAAGGAGAGATTAGATAAGAGGGTTAGGAATTGAAAAACAAAGGCATTATCCCACTGAGTTATTGGGTAGAAAGAAATCAATTGTCAGAGTAGAGTTATTGTACAATTGTGCTGTTCCAGTGTCTTAAAAACTGCAGCACCTAGGCTGATGGTTCCCCAGAAATAGGATCTGGAAAACGCTGAAAGTGTCAAAAGCTTTGATGTGCCATCAGAATCTGCAAACAATTTGAACAAACAACACAAGTTCATTTCTCTTATGACAGAAATATCGTCTGAAAAGCAACCTCTGCTATCTATTCTGAAAATAGGTGTTGTAAAGATGCGAGGTTTCATAAGAGTCTTTAAGTAGTTAGAGTTTGTCCAGAGGTTTTGTTGCATAGTTGGTCCAGTCCTGTTATAAAACATTTAAAAGATTTGATAAATCAGTGCAGCCTTTCAACGTCCATAGACTTTAGCTCTGGTAAGCTAAGAGTACCTACTCAAGTAACTTTCTTTGCGCACAGACAACAGTGGACATTGACAGCGAAGGTGGTTAACAGTCTGATGTTGCAACACATCACGGCAGTCACTATAAAAGTCAAGGCGTGGAAGATCAAAGCTTCTTTAATAAGCATATCGACAAGACAGTGAATAGTGAATTCACCTTAAGAACCATGTGCAGGTGCGCTTTGCAAACTCTTGTCAACCCAAATGATCATTTATGATCGGATAGTAACCACAGCTGCCTTATTATAGTGTAGCTGGGTGCCCTATCCTCACTAGACTGTGCCAAGTTTGCTACCGCAAACTCTATACCAGTTTTAAACGAGAAGAAAGGCTCATGCATTATATGGTCAAGACCATGCATGAGAATAGCTGTCTTGAGAGCATCAAACAATGCTCTTAGGACTGCTTGGCTATCCTTTATTATAGTTTTTATTCCTTTAGTTCCTTTAGATATAATAGAGTTTGCACAAGGTATTCCAATCTTCTGAATTTCTCCCCTTAGTTTGCTGTCTTTTAGTTTAATTCATCAAGTTTTTGTCCTAAGCTAAGCAGGTGATTGATACAATATAATAAATTGTAGAATGGTAGGGTTGCCATCTGTTGTTTTCTAGAAAAAAAAACGAACCCCATAAGTGGTTACTTTCATTGTTTTTGCACAGAGACTGCGGCGAGCAGATCGTCAAAAGAAATATAGTTTTCGATGCTGGAGTTTGAACTAGGAACTCTTGTCTATTAAGCCAACTTCCTATCCACTAGACTACAGTCAGTTAGGTTAGGTTAGGTTACAGTGGTAGCTTTAATACCAAAAGTTCACTTGAACACGCATAGTGGCCCGTTGTGATGCCACAGGTGAACGCAGTCCCTGTACTGACCAAGTTCCTCCAAACCAGGGAGGAGGAAGTTGGTCAGCGCAAAGGCTGCACTACAGTCAGTTAACTGGTCTATAAATTACAGAAACTTTGCTTAGAAGAATACTGCATTCACCAATTAGATCCAGGCGTTAAACTTATTATTCAGTCTCCTAATAAAGAAAGATCCGTTAACTGTCAACATCGATTTACATTTGTCCTTGAATACCTTATTCCATTGCCTATATTCATAGATAGGGATCAGCAGTGGGGCAAATATTAAAGAACCAAACGGAAAAGTCCTTCTCAAAGAAAGGAAGCACAAGGCAAGAGGGTACATTAACGAACTACGGTCTGCTGGAACAGATTGGTGGCCCTCTACCAGACCTAATGCTTTGTGGCTTTAAGCCTCCTGTATTTATTGATACAAAGCTTATAATTTTAAATAACAACAACAACACGAAAAACATTACCAATAAATGCATTAAAAGATGCCACAGTAATTATGTATGACCAACCACCGAACCACCAGTAAGTGATCATATGGTACTGAATTTTGTGTTTTTTTTCTGATCAAGATTTTTAAAAACTTTCATAAAATGAAACGCCAATGTAGTACGCGATGTAACAAAATTTTATAAGAATTTTTTTTTTTACATTTTAAATACAGACTTAAAGTTTCTTTTTTTCTCTCCACTTTTGTATTTCTTTTTTGGGTTTTTTTCCGATTTTATTTCGCGTTTTTTTTCTTTCGTTTCTTTTAAAGCTTTAGGCCCAATTCAAGATGACGATGCTGCGAATGATGATGATGACGACGATGATGGTATTGAAGGCAAATACGCTAATTTGAATTCAATGGAATTTTACGAAATTCCAACAATAACAACAACAATAACAACAATAATAGCAATAGCCATGAAAAGAAAAGACCATAATAAACACTATTTATTATATGAACACAAATTAAATTGATAACATCGTACCAACCTATGGATGTATGTATGTATGTCGGTATGTATGTATTGCTGCGTGTATAAAGAGTAGTGTCGTATGATTTTGCAATACAACAACACAACCATATGATTATTGAGTAGTAGTTTAAAATTATACATCCCAAGACGAAATTATCAAGAGACAATAAAATCAAGAAAAATTTTAAAAAAAGAAACAAAAATATACGAATTTTGCCAACATAACTACAAAAAAAAAAACGTTTCTTCAAAATTAATTTACAATTTTACAGGAGAGAAAAAAAATACAACAAAATACGCAGATACTTATATAGCACCATATAAACATACAGTGGTGTTTAAGAGAATAGCAACACTAACTGTTCGAAGATCAAAACTTAGATGCATGTATGCATGTATAGCATAATTGGCCATTACAACCCTTTTGTCAGGATTATGACGTAGTTTCTCACAGCACTTATGTTGCGAGAGTATGTTTCAGGAACATGCATTAGGAACATGTTTCAGGACATTACGATGGCCTCAATTGTTTTGCGTTAAAGCCCAATCTCGTTGGCAACATAGACACATATTGATAAGAAGAAGACCTAATCACTACACAATTGGCCCCTACAACCCCTTTGTCAGGATTATGACGTAGTTTCTCACAGCACTTATGTTGCGTGAGTTTCAGAAACATGTTTCAGAAACATGCCTCAGGAACATTACGATGGCCTCAATTGTTGTTCGTTGAAGCCTAATCTCGTTGGTAGCATAGGGATACATGCAATATTGCTGCCCTCTGTGGGACACATATTGATAAAAAGAAGACCTAATCACTACACAATTGGCCCCTACAACCCCTTTGTCAAGATTATCACGTAGTTTCTCACACAGCACTTATGTTGTGTGCGTTTCAGGAACATGTCTCAGGAACATGTTTCAGAACATTACGATGGCCTCAATTGGTTTGCGTTAAAGCCCAATCTCGTTGGCAACATAGGGATACATGCAATATTGCTGCCCTCTGTTTGACATATATTGATAAGAAGAAGACCTAATCACTACACAATCTTTTATCAGGATTATGACGTAGTTTCTCACAGCACTTATGTTGCGTGCGTTAATTTCATACATGAATGGAGGGACTCTAGCGTTGAAATCGACTCCGAATGACAGATTTTTCGAGAAAAACGTTTCTCATGGCAATTTTTATTTCGCGCTTAGAGTTTTTGCTAGAAATTTGCTGAGAGGAAGTTGCCGGAGAGATATTTTTTCATATTCTGTTATGAAATTTGAACTCTGGCCACAGGTTTAATAAGCCAACACACTAACTGATAGTTTACTGCAACTACTAGACCTAAGGCCTATGGAGAATCCAATGATAAATTGATAAAAAGCTAGGCGTACGTTTAAAAAACGTATGCAAGATTCCATTCCATTTAGAGACTTTGACTAAAGCTTGTGTGCCCTAATGCCAAGATAATACCCTGAATCTAAAGAAAAAAAATCAGAAACCTATTGTCCCCTTATTATTTAATTTAGTTCCTGCTAATGCAACTTCAATAAAAGACAATAGGAGTCCTTGTGAACGATTGCTTTAAAGTGTTTCTATATCTTTGGACACCACTGTAAATTCAACATGACAGCAGAGAAGACGAATGATACATTTTTTTGGAGTTGCAGCAACAACAATAAATAAATAAAAAAAAAAACAAACCCTAAAGGTTTTTATCGCTTAAACGGCAATACATGATAATATTTCTCATTTTCAATTCTCCCCCTTTTATTTCTTCTTTTTTTTCACTTCTGTTGTAAAATATTGAAACAAGTGCATGGGTTGGTTGGTAGCTGGCTCTTAAAGTAACCCTTGAAAGAATCCTTATATAGGCTTTCATTATTGTACCATAAAATACAACAACAACAACAACAAAAAAAGGTTTTAACACTTCATTTTTCTCGTTCGATGGCTGGTGTTTTGGTTTTTTTTTTATATGAAAAGTTTTGTAGGTTACATGATTTAAAACTTGAAAAAGATCTCAAAATCAGGTATAAAACAATAACAAAAACAACAACAAAAATAAATAAAAACCCATAAAAAAATGCCTCATAAATGTAAAATCTTGTGTTACTTAGTTTGCGTAACAACACACAACAAACGAAAAAGGAAAGGGTCCCCTCTTTTCATAAAAAACGAACAAAAAAAAAAATCTTCAAGCATTATATGAAGCTGGCATATGAATTTTCATATTGAACACACATACACACACACAGACAAATATGAGTTGAGGTTCTTTTTTTGTTTTTGTTTTCATTTTTGCTTTGTTTGTATCGATTACAGATGTGTAAAGGTCTTTTTTTTTTTTGTTACGCAGCATGCGTTTTATCGAAGTGTGTTCAAGTTAAAAGGGCTGACATCCATCCATACGGTCACATTGAAGTCAGACAGACGTCTCTCTGTCCAACCAACCAATCGATCGATATATGTACATACATATGTATGTATGTACGTATACTCATATTAACCAGTTGATCTTAGGCATGGCATCAGGTTATAATGAATTGCATTGCCATATACAATGATCGTAATATCAACAACAACAATAAGAAAATTAAATCTTAAAAAAAAGGGGGAACTTTTCTCACACAAAACCAAAACAAAACCAAAACAAAACTCCAATGAAGCATTGTTACTTCAATAAACACATGAATAAAATCATAATCAATAATACTATACCATTAAATATGTATGTACATACATATGTACATATGTATGTATGTATGTATATATACAAATAATGAAAAAAATATAATTTTGATTCAATGACGCATAACAAAACAAGTGGGTTGATTGGTTGGTTGGTTGGTTACCTTTACAAAGATTTTTTTCTTAATTTGATTTTCAATGTGGACTTTTTTTTTGTTTTTGTTTTCTTTGTTTTTGTTTTTATTTTCCAAAAAAAATTTCTGATTTTCTGTTTTTCTATTCAATTTGTGTAAAGAACTGTAAGACTGACTGTTGTTGACTTTTAATCATAATAAAATGCTCTCTGAAAGGGAATTTTCCATTGAAATAACAAAAGACTTAAGACACAAGCACAAAGTGGAATATTTTATATATGTATAGTGAATCAAGTAAAAATAGGCTCAAGTCGGGGTTTTTTTCTACATTTTCTGTACACAGTTTCTGTTATAATTTTTGTTTCATTTCTTTTTTAAATTAAATGTTTATTTTTGAAGAAAAGTGATGTAACAAATTTATGGAAAAAATAATAGGGACACTGATAGCTTAGGTAAGCAGACATGATAAAGCTGCTGAGTTCCACAATATTTATTTCTTACTGGCTGGTAAATGCAACTAAGCTTAGCACTTCCTTCTCTTGTGATTTAACGCTGGGCATTTTCCATCATTGAATCCATTGAAGTGGCTATAGTCTAGTAAGTAGTGTGTAAAATTGTGTTCTGTATTCGACGAATATACTCGTCATCGCCGAAAAATAAGCTTGAAAATATTTTGCTGAGCCAAAAATTGAAATGCTACGAGTATTTTGTCATTAACATTTAAGCAGAAACCGATTTTAAGATATTTTAAGTTCGAAAAATGCCTGATAGAAATAAAAATTAAAAAAAAAGGTTTGGAGGCCAGAGAAACCCAAGAATTGTACGAATGATTTCATTAAAGAAACAAGCGTTGTTTAATTGATGAAAAAGTCACCGTAGACTAGTTGGTAGTATGTTGGCTTATTAGACGTAAGGCATCGGTTCAACCCCCATGTCAGACATCTCCAACAGAACGGAATATGAAAACCAAATTTTTCTCCGGCAACTTCCTCTCAGCAGATTTCTGACGAAAACTCTGAGTGCGAAATAAAAATTGCATGAAAAGTTTTTCAAAAAATATGTCGCTCGGAGTCGACTTTAATCCTTGTGGCCCTACATTCATATATAAAATTAACGCACGCAACATAAGTGCTGTGAGAAACTACGTCATAATCCCAACAGAGGGTTTTAATTACCAATTACAATCATCTTTTCTTTTCCCCTAACTGCTGCAGAAGCCATTGGGCTGAGGATTTAAGCCAATGCATCTTGATCAAGCTTTTCTTGATCAGATTTACTGCACTGTCTACTGTCGAATGCAGTATTTTCAACTTTAAGCTTGCAACCTTAGGCTCAATGGAATTTACAATGGAAAACGAGCTAGTTGTGCCTTGTACTTGCAGTTTTCCGCTTCAAGTTTTAATTGTAGCCTCAAAACAAGCTAGAAGCGTGCAATAAGCTTCAGGACGCTTGCTATTCAATTTTCCTGAAAGATTGTTTTTAAATCGCAAATTCAATGCATAAACGACGTCAGAAGATTACGTAAATGAAGGGATCGTCGGCCAAGTATTGAACTAATAACAGACTTAAATGGAAGTGATTATATTTTGCTTTAAAAACATTAAGCAAGTGTCCCTATTATTTCCAATATTCTTAAATAAAATTTGTAAGAAAACAAGAAAAATTTGATTTGTCGCTATTATTTCTTCCATTACTACATATATAAGTATATATGTATTACTACAGTATATATTATGTATATTGGCGTCTAACTTCTGTGTAACTTACCTTATCGCAGAAAACTTTGATTTGACAATAACCTCGATGGAAGACTTGTGTATCTCGGGGATCTTCAAACGTATCAATTTGTACATGTAAAGGCAGACCCTGTAAATAAATTAAAATGTTTATTTTTTATTAAATATTTTCCATTAATTTATTTTAATTTTTAAATTGTATATACGTGTGTGTTTGTTTACATATGTTTATTTGCTGTTCTCTATTTGTGTGTTTTAATTACATTAATTATTGAGTGTGTGTATGAGGTGTATGAGGTAAACTCAATTAAAAATATAAATCATTTAATAAATAATATATTCATATTTAAATTTTGTGTTACAATTGAAAATCAAAAGATTAATTTTTTGTTTTTGTTTTTTTCTTATGATTTCTAAGTAGTAATTTCCGTTTACCGCTTACCAATATTTTGCAATCAAAAAAATTGTCGTCATGTGTTGGTATTTGACAAGACAAAATAGAATGCTTTGCAATAAAGTGGCATAGAATGAATGAAATGAAAAACCCATACAATTAGCAATTAAACAGTGAATTAATCATGGGGTTTAGAGAAACTTACAAATAGTAGCAGGTTTTTTCTTTTTTTTCAAATGAATTCCAAACAAATTCATTTTTATTATGGAGATTTATTAAGTGTTTTAACATTTTAAATAAATAAATCGATACAAGTATTTATACATACACCTACATTCCTACATAATAACATACATATCGTATTGTAAATTCATTGTGGACTTTGGTTATGAACTAAAAACTAATCCTAGAAGCCAAAAAGTCCGGATAAGTAAGAAAATATTGTCCAAGAACTCTGGACTAATTTATTTATTTCTTTATTAATTACAATACAATTACAAATTATATTCTAATTATATACGAGCGGAGTAACTTGACCATATGCTCGGTGTAGTGTCACAGACCAGAGTCTCTGGTGGGAATCGAACCCACGACCCTCACGCTAATAGTCTAGCACTCTACCCACTAGACTACCAGGGCACCCGGGACTAATTTATTAAATACATTCGAAACATTACCTATGTGAGAAGAGTGTAAAGAAATCAAGTTACTTGACAACGAGAGCATTACAATTCAATCAATGGATGGACACCAACACTAACAAAGCTACTATTGCCTATCAGGAGGTCATGAGTCGAGTTTGTTTAGAGAGAAGAGAAATGTCATGGCGTCACTTTCGCCAATTCGATAAAGCTCTCATATATGTTCCTTAAGCAAATATAATTTCCTTAAGCAAAACTAATTTCCTTAAGCAAAACTATGTTCCTTAAGCAAGACTTCTAGCTACTATTGCCTAACAGGAGGTCATGAGCCGAGTTTGTTTAGAGAGAAGAGAAATTACATGGCTTCACTTTCGTCAATTCAATGAAGATTTCACATATGTTCCTTAAACAAGACTATGTTCCTTAGGCAAAACTATGTTCCTTAAGCAAAACTATCTTGCTTAAGCTTAACAAAAAGATCTGAAAGTTTAACGCGTAATGCAGGTATTGAGATAAATATCAAATAATACAAAATTATGAAAATAAACAAAAACATTGCAGGCATCAACAAAGCATTGCGGACAGCAAAGAAAATCCGATGAGTAATAGAAACGTAAAATAAACTATGCTGTGTCTCACAGCAGTTTCCGCATAATAAACTGACGGCGAAAGAGACGTAATACTAACCGAAATAATACATGTTCAACCACTATGAAAACACTGTTTTTAAAGTGCTCTATTTATCAAAAAGGTACTATTCGACGACTTCAATACGTAGTTAGCCGCTGCTGTGCGGTTAGTCTCCTAACTTAAATAAATTGAAATTGGAAACGTAAACAACAGACATAACAAAGTACTGGAGTCAGTAGGGGAAAAACATGCAAGTATCCAAATGAACCGAACTTAGAAGCACGAAATAACGAATAACAAAAACATTAGTTTAGTTTGTACATACAGCAAAGCAAGGCTCAACCACTCTAATCTCAGGATTTGAAAAAGGGCTTAGGCAAACGCTGGTGAATATATGCACCAAGTGCCTTTTTAATTAGGCTTGAAATATATTTACACTGTCAATATGCTCAGTTACCTTACACCCACACTTACGCCCACACATACATTAGTCTTTACAACTCCTCAGTTAGGATTACGACGACCTAGCTTCTCACAACACTAATGTTGTGGGTTTTTTTCCGAACGACAGATTTTTGAGAATCTTTTCATGGCAATTTTTATTTCGCGCTCAGAGTTTTTACCAGAAATCTGCTGAGAGGAAGTCGCCGAAGAAATATTTTTTGTTTTGTATTTAGTGTTGTTCAATAGCTGGGGTTTGAACCACAGGCTCTCCTCCAATACGTCAGCACACGACCAGCTATACGAAGGGGTGTTTCGTGTAGTTTAGTGTATTGAAAGCTGTCATAGGTGGTGCGTAAAATTTTTTTTAGTTCAAAAGTCGGTTCATATAGGCTTTATAAACGCAATCGAATGTCTTCCACTACTTGTTATGCTTTTAAGCGGAGAAATTCCCGATAGTATTACAAGCATCGGTTCTATAGTGGAATCACTAAGGCTTAAGATTCCCGAAGACAACAGCGGCCACTTCTGAAAAAATTTAATTGTATTACAAGAATGGTTGTAGGGATGAATCCTTTCATAATTAAGGAGCCGTGGTTGGCCTAAGGACAGCTGTAGGTGTGGCATGTAACACCAAATGCAAGGATAGTATGATCTTACAAAGGAGATGCTTGGTGGAATGCATATGTTCCCAAGGAGCGGTTAAGGAAAAACTGTCACAATCAATATCATTTTATATTGGGTTTTTTTTATAAATACTTTCAAAAAAACGTAGACGTATTAAGCATATTCGGCATATTCTGTGAGTTTTTAATCAATTAATGCACTGGTAGGTCTAGCATGACATTAAATTTTAAATCAAATTTATCGCATGATATAAAACGTCTTATAATTTTGAAACAAAATCCAAAATTTATGTGTGATTTCTAATATCCGTTTGGAAACTTTAAAGCATACAATAAAAAGAAGTAAAGAGACTCCCCTTATAAGATAGAGAAGCAGGTAAAAAAAATTGGAAATATTTTTCAAAAATTGTTTTACAACAACAACAAAAGAACACTTGCATACATTTTGATTTTTAGAAAAATTAAATCGGTATTGTTTGCAGCCACTTTACGTATCCAAGTGTATAAATAAGCCAATAGAAGAGACAATAAATGTCACAATAATCCACTGATTTAATGTGATAAACAGTCTTTGGCTTAGGCATTTTTTAGGCACAAATAAAAGAAAAGAAAAACAAAAACAAAATTTAAATTGAATGGAAATTCGATGTTTTTTTTTGTATAGAAAATGTGGTCAAAGATTTCTTTTTATTTTTGTACAGAAAAAAAAGAAGAGAAGAGAATATAATGAATAAAACTGTATACAACTAGGCAGATATGAAATAAACAAAAGTTCTCTTATGGGTATCAAAAGAAGAAACACCTGTAACGTGGTATCAGTAGTGACATTGAAAGTGTATTAATGAAAAAAAAACGTAAAGAAAAGAGGAAAACATCATGAATGGTTGTTATCTTAATTAAAAAATACATTTTCTGTTGCAACATAAGCGAACAAACAGAACAGGCACGCATAAATTACGGTTGTATTGGATTGGTTTGGTTATGCTGCTGCTGCCCCATCATCATCATGATCTTCTCTTATAAGTGTCTCAGTATATGTACATATTTACGTTACTTTAATTATTATGAATTTCACTTTGGCTTGAAAGCAATGGCAAACAACAACAACAACCGCAAAATAAAAATTGTTTCAATTTTGTCACCTGCTATGATGAAAAAAAAATAAAAAATTTTAAAATACACTCCCCGAAATATTTATAAGACCAAACGTATTTCTCGAAAAACTTAAAATTTTTTAGACCAATTCGTACCATTTTTGGGTTAAATATAACTAACTATAATATAAATCTTTTTATGTAAAAAATATATTTTTTTCTTTGTTTAATAAAAGGATAGCACAAAATGAATTTCATTTTCAAACGAAAAAATTATAAGACCAAAATTAAATAATATTCACCTAAAGCTAAAATAACAATGATAAAAAACAACTACTGAGTAATTTTTGTATTTATTAGTAATAAGAGTGTCCACCGTGATTAATAATGACTTCCTGAAGTCAACGGGGCATAGAATTTATTAAATTTTCAATGCAATTTTGACCAATCCTACTCCATTCTCCTATGATGGCACTTTTTAAGCATTTACATCCTTATACTAAGTGTTATTATTGAAAACTTGGTCCGATAGTATTGCCCATAAATTTTTTATCGGATTTAGATCTGGACTACATGCCAGCCAATTCAAAACTGGTATGTTTCTGGAGGACAGAAATGATTTTGTTGCCTTTGATTTATGGATTGCGGCGTTATCCTGCTGAAATATCCAATTGTTTCCTAACGAATCGTTCCCAAAATTAATTAAAACGTCATCTAATAATTCAATATACTTCTCGCTATTCATTTTATTTGATATAAAACAAATATGAGTCCTTCCCGTAGTCGAAATCCCAGCCCAAACCATTACGGTGCCTCCACCGAAATTTCGCGACATTCGTTGAAGTTATTCAACGTTATCAGTTATTTTTCCTGATGAAAAAAAGTTGATTTAGATGGTCCAGACGGTTCCCAAAAATATTGGATGGATTCACGTAAAAAAGAAAATCAACGAATGTCGCGAAATTTCGGTGGAGGCACCGTAATGGTTTGGGCTGGGATTTCGACTACGGGAAGGACTCATATTTGTTTTATATCAAATAAAATGAATAGCGAGAAGTATATTGAATTATTAGATGACGTTCTAATTAATTTTGGGGATGATTCGTTAGGCAACAATTGGATATTTCAGCAGGATAACGCCGCTACCCATAAATCAAAAGCAACAAAATCATTTCTGTCCTTCAGAAACATACCAGTTTTGAATAGGCCGGCATGTAGTCCAGATCTAAATCCGATAAAAAATTTATGGGCAATACTATCGGACCAAGTTTTCAATAATAACACTTAGTATAAGGATGTAAATGCTTAAAAAGTGCCATTATAGGAGAATGGAGTAGGATTGGTCAAAATTGCATTGAAAATTTAATAAATTCTATGCCCCGTCGACTTCAGGAAGTCATTATTAATCACGGTGGACACTCTAATTACTAATAAATACAAAAATTACTCAGTAGTTGTTTTTTATCATTGTTATTTTAGCTTTAGGTGAATATTATTTAATTTTGGTCTTATAATTTTTTCGTTTGAAAATGAAATTCATTTTGTGCTATCCTTTTATTAAACAAAGAAAAAAATATATTTTTTACATAAAAAGATTTATATTATAGTTAGTTATATTTAACCCAAAAATGGTACGAATTGGTCTAAAAGATTTTAAGTTTTTCGAGAAATACGTTTGGTCTTATAAATATTTCGGGGAGTGTATGATCGCAAAAAAACAAAAACACCCAACAAACCATGTCTAGATTTTCAGGTGAATGGCAGCATGAGTGCAAAAAAAAAACAAACAAAAAAAAACCTTGTCTTGTTGCATTGGGTTGAGATACTCAATGTTGTTGTTGTTCTTCATTGATTTGTTATAATACTTGCAACATGCAAAGCGCCCACTTGATAAGTCATTAATAATATTTTCTTTCCTTCCTTTTTTTGCTTTTTTCTTTCTTTATTATTAAATTCTCAATTTATTTCATCTCTTTATTTATTATTTGCTGGTGGTTGCTTGCACCATATAGGCAAACAGCCAGCCTAGCAGCCAAAGCTGCAACATGATTGTATAAAATGTTACAAAACAATATCGAAATCGAAATACGAAATACGAAATATTGTAATAACAATACAACATAACACAGCAGATAGATATTGTCAGTTACACCCAAAACCTTTTAGACACGGCTATGATGGCTTTTAAACGTATAATTGCCACGCCATTGCATGGCCATACATACGTTAAGCAAGGATCTGTTTAGCTTGGAGTTCATTGGCTCCTATGTAAGCTATACGGAGTTAGTTGTATGGGAACTGTGTGTCCGTCTGTCGTTTGGTCGTGCGTCATATATACATGACAGATTGCAGTTGTTTTTGTTGTGTTGTTGTGTTGTTGTTGTTGTTATTTACTAAATAAGCAAAAAAAAATCAAATAAAATAAAATGAATTGGAAATTTATTAAAATTTTTTAAACAAAATGGAGGGGAAAAATAATGAAATATCGCTGCAACACTTTTAATGTCGTGTTTGAAAGCAAAACAGTTGATTTAATTTTATAAGCCTTTTGCGCTCTCGTTTTAAAGTTTACTGTGCGTGAAACATATACAATAAAAATAAAAGAAAAATGCTTTGCTTGAGGACTAAACGCAGAAAAATGAAATTAAAAACCTCAAGTGAACACAACAACAACAAAAAAAAAACAGAAAAAAAACACGAAGAGAAACAAACAAGACATTTTATGCTTTTCATGTGCGACACGATGTTAAGGCAAATGTTAAATCGATATTTTATTGACAGATGCGGCAGCAATAATAGCAAAACATGTTTGATGCTGCTCACTCTCCTGCTTCGTCTCCTGCTTCTCCTGCTTGTACTTATTTTGTGTTGAACCAACGCAAAAAAATTTTTCTTTTTCAATATCACATAAAAATCCTCATCTGTATCAACAATAAAAACAAAAAAATATGCGTGAGATTATTGAATGGTCGCAGGAATAATAGAAAGCTTAACAAGGAAAAAATCAAAAAAAAAAAAATCACAAAAAAATTGTATGTAGTTTAACACTTTGATCGGGTTACAACTACGCCTTTTTCCTTGTACATACGTCTTTTTCTTCTTCTTCTTCTTCTTTTGATTTCATATTTATGGACTTTAACATGATGTCTGTCGCTTGCAAACAACACAAAACTTAAATTACAACAACAACAACAACAAACGATAGATACTTAACCAAAGAAGACATTTATTTATTTATTATTTTTATTTCTCTTGTTGTTGTTGCTGTTGTTGTTATTGTAACAATTTTCCTTAATTTTTTTTTCAGAAATATTTACAGTTTTTAGTTATGATTTATGTTTTGATTAAATTCAATACACATACACACTCTATCTGCAATACACTCTTTACAACACTCGCCATCATACTGCAACTGTAAATACATATTTCATACACACGCAAACATACACACATGTACTCTCAGGCTAATGTAACGCTTTACGTTTACGTTTTTTCTAATTCCCCGAGAGGAAATGTATGACAATAAAAAAATGTCACACACACAGATTTTTAAATTGCCCGACTGATTGAGAATTATTATGTATTTGTTTTTGTTTTTATTTTTAATTTTAAAGTTCCACACAGGAAAATTAGACCATTAAGCGGTAATTATTAGAAGAAAAAAAATCGAACTAAGAAGGCTTTTCGCCAATAAAATTTAATTCATTATAATTGGTCAATTCACACTAGCCGTTGTATCGTTGTATTCATTGTATTGTTGGAAGAATATACAACAGTGTATGATTGTTGTTGATAATTTTCATATAAAAATCTGATACACTTATACACATTTTTTTCATATGTTTTTAAAAAGTTGTGTTGGTTTCGGGCTACCAAATTGTTTGAATGCCACAAACAAATGTATTCAATACAACATACGCGATACAAAGTTGTGTGAATTGCCCAAATGATATGATGAAATACGACAAGTATGATACAGTAGAAGCTGAAAATGCACTCAAACACTGGACTTTAAACGGCATTACTACTGCCAACATGAAATTGAAATCGAATAATTTCATACAGAAGAGCATAGTGAGCAAGTGAGCATCCGATTTTTAAAAATTAAAAATCAATTAATGTGCGATCTTTGAACAAGACTATAAACAATTTTCATTAAAATTTTTTTTAGTAAACGCCGTTTACGATAAAAGAGTACTAATATATCGCACGAAGGCATCCTCAGTCAAACAATAACCATCAAAGATGGGACACGATCGGGCCGGGCCCTCTATCTTTACTATCTACCATTCAACGTAGTAGTATATGGAATCATCAATAGATGTAGAGAGAGATTGGGCATGTTTAGCAGCTCATAGATTTTGAGACGTGCAATCCAAACCCTGCAATTCTGCAAATGAAGCAGCAAAATCAAGAAACAAAAGTTTTTTAAGACAAATATATATATGTATAGTAAGTGGTTCGAGAGTATTCAACCATTGTTTTTGCCTATTTTGCCCTAAGGCTATAAGCAAGGAAGACTTGTGATACGAAACTGATGGAATACAGGACGAGCGAGAAAGCAGATTCAGAAAATAACGGTGAATCGAACATGCAGAACTAAGGATCGTAGATAACACAACATGATCGTGATTGGAACTCGCATGATAGCAAAAGAAAGGGTATACCAAGCAATACATAGAGACTATAACTTTAAAGCAGCAAAGCTTAATAAAATGTCTAACGTGTAGGCAGTAAATGCGACACATTAATGAATTATGAAATATGGTTGTTGAGATTCTTCCTTGTGGGAATCAAAAGATTATATGTAGTTGTTATCATGCTTTTTCGCACTGTAATTCCAAATATATGCTAGGAATTAAAGGATTATAGTTATTACAAATTTCTAGGCGCACTCTTCCTCGCAAGGGGCGAATGAATTGCCAAACATATGTCTTCTAGACCTAGAGTTTGAGTATTGTTTGATAAAATATCGAGCATAGGTTCTAACATCATATCGAATGTACATCTAATTTGCAGAAAAATCAATATGTTATTGGCTTTGGAGTGAAGTCGTTGTAGTAAGTCGTGTGTTGGCTCATTAGACGTGCGGCCACTCATCACCAACAAAACGAAAATATGAAAAAAATGTTTCTGTCGGCGACTTCCTCTCAGCAGATTTCTGGCAGAAACTCTGAGGGTAAATAAGACATTGCCATGAAAAGATTCTCAAAAAGAAATATGTTGTTCGGTGTGGACTTTAAACTGTTGATTCCGTCACAACATAAGTGATATGAGAAACTAGGTCCATAATCCTAACTGAAGGCTGACCAAATGGCCAAATTATATATGTATTGGCTCTGGAGTGCTAAAGATTACGAAATTGGGTCGATACGTAGTTGCATTGTGAAGAGTAGTGAGTTGAGTTCAGTCATACGGCCTAGCTTCTCACGCCGCTCATGTTGTGTGCCTTAATTTTATACTTGAGTGGCGGCACCTACAGTTTAATGTCGACTCCAAACGACAGATTTTGAGAAACTTTTTCATGGCAGGTTTTAGTTACTCTCAGAGTTTTTGCCAGAAATCTGCTGAGAGGAAGTTGCCGAAGAAATATTTTTTTTTTTTCATATTCCGTTTTGATGTCTGGCCTGGGGTTCGAACCCGGGCTTTACATCTAATAAGCGAACACACTACCTACTAGACTGCGGCGACTAAGTTAAGTTAAGTTCAGTCAGGTTTCACAAATTTTATTTAAATTTTTTGTAAACGTATTGTCTAATTGGTTAAGGCTGCCTGCTCGAGACTGTATTGTAAATCCTTACGGTATAGTGGTATAAAAAAAAACTTGGGCGTACTTAAGGATATCAACATGCTGTTGATTAACCCTGAGCTTGAAAAATAATCTAGTAACACTTTAAATAGCTCTTATTCGAATTAAATCCCCTGACTTTTAATATTTAGGACTAAAGAGCTTACATTAGGCTAAAAAAAGGGAATAAACTCTACTTCAAGTATTTAAATGTTGCCAAATACAAGCATCCATGAAAGCAGAATTTATTCCTGTGCATAAACAATTTAAATTTAATTTTTGAACAGCAAATATACACACATGAACATATGCCTTAAAGAAATATGAAAATATTTAAAAAAAAAAAATAGTATGACTTACCTTTACACCCTTTTGACTGCTGAAATCTGTACTTAAACATTGCACGGCGATATTTATCTGGAAATAGAGAAGAGAAAAGAATTGAAATTTTATTTTGCACAATTTCGTTACAAAGAAATTTTTTAAGAAATGCAACATACAACCAATAAGGAAATCATAAATATAAAATGAAATTATCAGACACTGCAGTGCATATACATATGTATGTATATAAAGACTGACTAACTGACTGACTTGACTGTTTGGCTAAATCAGTGGTCATGCAATTATGAAAGAAGAGGAAAATAAATGTATGGTTAAAGGAAAATTGAAAATTTTTTTTCCGTTTTTTGTTGTTGTTTGTTGTTGTTGCCTTCATATAACAACCAATAAACGTTGAACATGCAGTTATTTTACAGCATTTGTCATTTGGTATTAATTGCTTTGAAATTTACAAAAAACACATACATACGTACATACATATGTACACACTAAGGCGTACATATACTACGTAAATATTGTAAATACGTTAACATGCAACAAACTAACAGGCAACCGAGTAATAATAATGAAAACAAAACAAAAAAAAATTAAAAGGAAAAGGAAAAAATAAAATACAAGCCAAAGATGCTTTAAAGTTGGCTACTTAAACCATTATGGTGATGATGAGTGCGTTTGTATTTGATTGCTAAAAGCTGACAAAGTTTTTCTCGTTGCTTGTTGCTTTTGTTGCATTACAAACTAGATGCTGCATGTACATACATATGTAACTGTAGAATGGGGGAGCGAAGGAAGTATGGCATGCAGGCACTTACAAGCGTAATAAACAAACGCACACTGCAAGATCTTATAAAAGTTGTTAAATGATGAATTCCTCTTCATTTTTGCCGTTGCATTGCATTTCAATGACTGTTAAAATTGCATGCTGCTACTGCATGCTGCCTATTGTCTATTGCCTGGTAGATGCTTAAGCAAGATGCTGTAGAAATAAATGATTGTGCGTACGATTGTCTGTACGTTTGATTCTTTTTTTTTTTGTTTTTGTTTTTTTTTTGTTTCAGTGGAAATGTGTTTTAAACAATTTCGAAAATGTTATTGCAACAACAACAACAACAACAGCAACCGTTGTACACAAAAGGGGCAAACTATTGGAAAATCCATCATCCAACCTGCATCCACTTAGACAAGAAAAACAAACAAACAAAAATAAAACGCATAATCATTTACAACAACAACAACAAACAGACACAATCAAACAAAACACAAAGCAACAAAGCATTACAACGTCTAAGCATAGGCAGCAGCATATTGCAGCCATTTTTTTTTTAATGGCAAAGTGCAACAACAACAACAACAGCAATGAAAAGCAATAACCAAAAAAAGCCTTCTAGCATTTAATGGGAATTAATTAGCGAACACGGGCTTACCAAATAAAGCTTAGGGCAGAGCCATCCACTCACTCATGATCGTCAGCCATCACCATCACCATCGTCATTCATATTAAAATCGTAGACATCATCGTCATTTGATGCAAAAGTCTCGTCGTTATTTTATGGTGTAGACATTTAGACGTTTTGAAAAACGTCTCTAAGCATTCAAGCAACCATTCAACCTGCATTATGATTTGCAGAGAAATTTTACTACTTAAACAACAACAACAACATCATGCATAAAGTGGCAGATTACAGTTGTGGCATTGCATGCATATGTGTCACTGTATGCAAGGATTATAATTCAACGCCTAACTTGTTGACATCACACGGAGAGAGAGAGAGAGAGAGAGAGAGAGAGAGCGAGCAAGCATGTAGAAATGGAGGACGGACAGATGGACGGAATGACACTTCCACTTCGGGAATTGTAAAATGAATTTCTATTGTGAATAGCAGGCGAGCGAAATGCTTAATAAACAAACAAACAAATAAAAGTCCAACTTGAAACATTTGAAATCTTTTAAAAAACACCATAAATGCTCTCTGCGAGTAACAAAAAAATTTCAAAGATTTCCTTGCCTTCTTACTTCTCCTCCCTGCCAGCCAGTTAGGCCCCCATCTATAGACAGAATAATGCTTTAGAACCATAGAAAATCCCATTAACTTAACAAAACACATTGTTTAAGTCACAAGAAAAATTAATTACCTGCCGAAATGGCCATTACAAATACAAACGAGTGTATGTATGTATGTACCACACTCATATGCATGCATGTACTCGTACATATGGACACGCACATTAGGATGGATGTCTTCGCATGGCTTGGCTTGGATAAATTCATTACCAAAAACGGTCAACAGTAGTTAAAGTTATGTAAAGTGTGTAATTTTATTATTTTCTTTCAGTTATTTAATGCCACATAAAGCATAATGCCCCATGACACACCTCTGTGTATACATTTGCAGGCAGTCTATCAGTCAAGTCAGTCAAGTCAGTTTGCCAGCCCAGCAAAGAAGAACATTTTCATTTCAACAAAAGTCACAATTTTTACATTTTATGACCGCTTTACTCAAACATTGTTTTCTTAATTCGTTTTCCTATTGCTTTAAAGCCTTTTCAAATATGTAGACGAAGACAACAAATTGTTGAAATTTTTGAAAAAGAAAATTTCATTTTTTCCTTCGAATTATTCTGAACGAAATGATCCACCATTTTCTTTAAGCTTCAAATATAAAACTAAAGCCTTAGAAGAAATAATAGCCACAATTCCTATTGATTACTCTCAATTACATCTCATGTCATGGCAATCTTTACTCACAGTGAGGCTCTTCGTGCTAACAGGTAGCACCCAGTTTGTATACAGAGACAAGCCAGAGCGATTGAGATTGCACTTCATACCCGGGATTCTCTCTCCACCGCTTTGTAAACCTGCGATAAACACTTTTTCGCTCGACTTGAGTGCTCAGACAACAAATTCTTCGTTTATACCAACGTTGTTGCAATTGGTGGGTTAGGCAAGGGCCACAGCCACTTTCCGAAAAGCTTAATCTTGCCTTTAGCATTGAGATTTGTTGGAATACACAGATTACTGGCGCGTTACGTCCTGCCCCTACAAGGGCAATTGTTGCCAGACAACACGGCACACTTGTCATACTGCGACTTGAGGTCCTATCACAGTGGGACACTAGGCAACTTCTCTGCCCTATGTGAGGGTATTTCACACTTACATTTTATTGAGTAAAAACTAGGGCTTAGACTTTTTTTATAATCTAAAAGCTCTGTCTCGTCTTCAGACTACCTTTATGTTTTCCAAGCCCCAGTAATAACGATTCATCATACTGCGAAAATGCTATCAAGTGAGAGAAGCCTTTCGAGTTCAGCTTTCAACTCTAAATCTGTATCGTTTCCACCTCATAAGGATGATCCAGGTAATAAAGCGGAAACGCTTCTACTAGACCTCTAGATCAGTATTTGGTTTAGTCATGAAAAGAGGTACCTCCTCTTAAACTATCTCTCAGACAGAGGTATCTCCTGACCGCAGAAAAATTCTGAATTGAGGAATAATCTTGCTTTGCTAGCAGATTCACCACGCGTAAATTGTATAGAAAGCGTCCTAATAAGCTACTCTGACACTTTATATATTCTCACAGATCATTACGCAATATGTAGGCATGCGGAGTAATTTAATTTACCTGCTAAAGACTTCTTTAGAGGTTCTGTAGCGTCTACCTAAAGCTCAATGCAGGGTTCTCTTACGTCACTCGTCCTTTATCAAGGGCAAATTGATAATTGATATCAAATGTATCACTGAATTGATAAAAATTAATCAAAACGACTTGTTGGTTAGCTTTCGGACATCGTTTCACAACATTCCACTTTGTTTGCTCAAAGTGAGCTCAATTTTCAACAGAGTTATGGCCTTAGTCTAGTAGGTAGTGCGTTGGCTTATTAGACATGAGGCCTCGCTTCAAACTCCACGACAGACATCTCCAACAAAACAAAACGAAAATATGAAAAAAAAAATATTACTTAGGCGACTTGCTCTCAGCTGATTTTTGGCAAAAACTCTGAGAGTAGAACGAAATTGCCATGAAAGACTTCTGAAAAATCCTTAGGTCCCACCACCCTTGGATAAAATTAACACACGCAACATAAATGGTGTGAGAATATAGGGCGTAATTCTGACTAAAGGCTTGTAATGATCAATTATGTACGTATGTATGTATGGCCTTCCTCTCCACCCCTATTTACTCATAATTTTTATTTATTTTCTCATTCAGTCTAGTCTAGTTTTAATACGCCTCTTTTGAAATGAAAGGAAAGCATCTCGGTCTTGAGAATAATACCAGTGTTTGTCAAGCGGAGATATTTTTGCTGTATGAAAAGCATTTAAGATCGTAACTGTCATTGACCCAAAACACGCAGGTTCTCACTGGCAGTCATGCAGATTCTCTCTGGCAGTTGTGTGACCCAGAAGACGGTGGTATTTGTCTAGTATAAGTTGTAAGTGGTTTGTTACTAACAAAACTCTGAAGGAGACTAGATATATAAATCTCAAAACAATAATAAAATTCAGATGAAGATACAGTTCTCTGTTCTTTAAGAGAATGAAAAGAAATGTGAAATTTTGTGTGCGTATCTATTATTTCTTCCAACACTGTGTTGTCAATTTGATTTGATTTGATTTTTTGTTTTTCTGCTGCTTATAGAAAAGATGATTTATTAAGAAAATGTCTACTGGAATTTATTAATTTTTTATTTATTTAAATGGAGACTAAGCAAAACGTAAATTCTAATTACAAACAGATTTTAAATTTTTTTTGTTGTTTCTGTTGAAGTAAACAAGTGTCATAATTGGCCAGATAGTGTTTTGAGCTACATTTGTTAAAACTGTGTTTTTTTTCAATTTTGTTGTTGTTGTTGTTTTAATATTATTTTGCATATTAGATTGCAATTTCTAAATAAATAAATTGAATAATTTAATAAAGTACTGCTGCTGTTGCTGTTGCTGCTGTTAGAGCAATAAACTGTAAGTCTTGGGCAAAACGGGGGATAAACTTTTTATTGGAAACGTAAATGAAAACAAAATGTTTAATTCAAATTCAAATGAAAATGATGAAGAAAGAAAAAAACAGATTGAAAATATTTTAATACGGCTGACATAATCACCATAGAATGCGTTTGTAACAACTGCCATTGCATTGTAAACGTTGAAAACCGTTTGTGATTTATTAACCAAACTCAGCAAAATGAAATACGTTTTTAAAAGATTTTTTTTATGTCTCAAAGACATCGTAACCATTGAGCAAAAAAAAAAATTAGAAAAAATTACAAAATTATATACACAATATGTGTATGTATAGTATATTGTAATAAATAAATTAAATAACAAAAAAAAATATAAATAAATAAATGGTCACAGCAAATATGGTCCAAGTGGCGGTTGTTACTGACTTAGATTTTTTATTTTTCAATTTTTCAATTCTTTTTTTATAGAATTACACAGGAAATTGCAAATGATTTAATTGTATTGCATTTGTGTTCATAAAAATAAACAATTAAGTACATATACAAATACAACAACACCACACCACATACCGAGAGATACATACATTTAATATGTAATAAATTCATTTCAATTTAATTTCAATTAATTTTCCAACAAATATTTCTATTACATACATACATACGATGCAATCGAATAATACTAACAACAACAACAGAAAATTAAATTAAATTAATAAAAAAAATTAGTTTTAGTTCCAAAGCAATTGTGGGATTTCTACAAAAACTGAAAATTTATTTTTCCTGCTATTCTGTCCATAATTATTTCGTATGCAACAACAATACTTTGATTTTTCTGTTTTTTTTTTAACCTGAAAAGCCTATCGATTCTTTTGAAATACAATACCATATAGGCAGGCCTATTTATGCTAAGATTGCAATTCTATTTTATTTTTTTTTTATTCTAAAACACCATCGAAAAAACCCCCAATTTTACATTCGAAACAGTCTCAATTTGCTCGTTTTTTTATTTTTTTTTTGGAGGAGGCTGTTTCTTTTAACTCTCTGTGTATAGAGTGTTGAGTGTGAAATGTTTCGTATGCAAATTTACGGCGGCTATAATTTTGCAATTGGCTGGCGAAGCTATTTAATAAATTTACACACACAAAAAAAATTAACATATTCAATGTATGTACATGCGCACTTATGTTCCAATGTACAGTAATGGTTAAAACTAAGCGAGCACTATAAGCCGCGGAGAAAAATTTTAAGGTGTAGAGATAAAAATAAAGATAAGTAACGAGTGTATAGTATACCTCAGAAAAACCATCAAAAAATTTGAGCTTAGCGATCAATTTGAGCTTATTTAACCCTTCTTTAACCCCTGATCATCTCCACATATCTACACTATTGGACTTACATTCCTTTAGTTAGGATAACGAGCTCTATTTCCTGCCACCCATACTATTGGTGTTAATTTTATGCACGAGTTATTTACAAAGCCTATGAGAGGAAATACTTACTTACTTACTTAATTGGCCATAACAACCCGTTTAACGGATTTCGGCCTGCCGCAACACATCCTTCCAGGCGCCTCTGCTTCTTGCGCGCCTACGCCAGTTGGTCACACCAATCGATGACAGGGCTTCCTCGATTTGATCCTTCCAACGGATACAAGGTCGTCCTCTTCGCCGACTTCCGCAGATACCCGCATCAAATACTCGTCTCGCCGGAGCATCCTCATCCATTCGAACGACATGGCCGAGCCAGCGCAGCCGCTGGATGTTAATACGCTGTACAACGTCAATGTCGTTGAGGAGCTCATACAGCTCACTGTTGAATCGGATACGGAAATCATCGCCAACACGCACTGGACCGAAGATCTTACGTAGGACTTTTCTCTCGAACACTCTCAAGGCCGCTGCATCAGTACTTAATAGGGTCCATGCCTCAGCGCCATAAAGAAGCACGGGTAGGATGAGTGTCTTGTAGAGTGTTAGTTTTGTCGCACGAGAGAGGTCTCTGCTACTCAATTGCCTATTGAGACCATAGTAGCACCTGTTGGCAAGAGTGATCCTACGCTTGATCTCCAGACTGACATCATTTCTGGTGGTAACGGCGGAGCCAAGATAAATAAATTCCTTGACTGTTTCAAAAGTATAGTTATCGGCCGTAATCTGAGAATCAATACGCCGCACGTCTCTACTTGTCGATAACATATACTTTGTTTTGCCCTCATTTACTGCCATACCCATCTTGGTAGACTCCCGTTCAATAGCACTAAAGGCAGCAGTAACATCTCGCTTGGTACGCCCTATGATGTCAATGTCGTCAGCGTACGCAAGCAGCTGGACACTCTTTTGAAAAATAGTGCCATTGCGATGCACTCCCGCCTTTCGCAGAACACTCTCCATGACGAAGTTGAAGAGGTCGCATGCTAAGGGATCGCCTTGTCTGAAACCTCGCACGGTATCAAAAGGTTCGGAGAGGTCCATTCCTACCTTGACGGAGCTGCAGGAATTGCTCAACGTCATTCTGCATAGCCTTATCAGCTTCGCAGGTATACCGAGCTCAGACATTGCGGCAAAAACACGATCCCTTATGGGGCTATCAAAGGCTGCCTTATAGTCGACAAAAAGATGGTGTGTGTCGACTTGTTGTTCATGGGTCTTTTCCAGGATTTGGCGTAGTGTGAAGATCTGGTCGATGGTGGACTTGCCAGGTCTGAAGCCGCACTGATAAGGTCCAATCAGTGTTTTGACGAGTGGCTTCAGTCGATCACACAATACGCCTGTAAGAACCTTATATGCGATAGGGAGAAGGCTTATACCCCTGTAGTTGGCGCATATCGTAGGGTCTCCCTTTTTCAGGACAGGACAGAGGACACTGAGGTTCCAATCGTTGGGCATACTTTCCTCTAGCCATATTTTGTAAATAAGCTGGTGCATGCGCCCTACCAACTCATTACATCCGGTCTTAAACAATTCAGCAGGGAGGCCATCAGGACCCGCCGCTTTATTGTTTTTAAGACGCATTATCGCGTCTTTGACCTCTTCATGGCTAGGCGGCGGGATCTCCACGCCGTCATCATGGATCGGGTTCGGAACATCATCTCTAAAGGCGGAATTGGTGTCGTCATCGCCTTGTAGCAGAGAAGAGAAGTGCTTCCTCCATAACCTCAGCACCCCTTGCGGATCTGTTACCAAGTTTCCGTTTTCGTCTTTGCAGGAAGACGCTCCGGGCTTATAACCCTCGGTTAGACGCTTAACCTTTTGATAGAATTTTCGAGCGTCATTCCTGCATTTATACACCTCGATTTCCTCACGCTCACGCCTTTCCTGCTCCCTCTTCTTGCGTCTGAAAAGGCGTCTCTCTTCCCTTCTCCTCACTCTATAGTCCTCGACAATGGCTCGCGTAGCGGCAGACTGCAGAGTTTTTCTGTATGCGGCGTTTTTCGCTGCAGCTGCCTCGCGACACTCCTCATCGTACCATTGATTTCGTTGGGGTGGGCGCTCGAAACCAAGGACTGTTTCCGCAGTAGTGCGCAAGGAGTGGGAGATGTTGGCCCACAGTCCTCCAATGTCGTTGAGATTAGAGAGGGAATGACGGAGCTTGTCGGAGAGTTGAGCGGAGAACGCCTCAGCTGTCCTTTGTGATCGCAGCTTCTTGACGTCCAGCTTTCGCAATGTACTAGAGCGCGCAGACCTCGATGCGCTAATGCGCAATCGAAACTTGGCTGCGACAAGGTAGTGGTCAGAGTCGATGTTTGGACCTCTGAACGTACGCACATCTAGTACACTGGATACGTGCCTTCCGTCAATCACAATATGATCGATTTGGTTGGACGTAGATCGATCAGGGGACATCCAAGTGGCCTTGTGGATATCGAGGTGTTGAAACCCTGGTTGGGGGGGATGGGATGCATGCAAACAAGGTAAAGTTTCTGACTGTGGTCAACGTGGCGACCACCAGGACGATCCTTGTCTTGCTGTATTCAAGTTGACACGCAGCCTCCTCGTGGCCCCTCCTGGATGGCATTCTAGCACCCGCTAGATGTTAACTAATGCGTGCAGCGAAGTCCAATCCCCTGGACGTTAAATTTGGGTTGTGCGTAGGGCTTGGAACCCACCACGTAAAAACAATCTCCAATGAAAACCAAAACAACAGCCTCTATAAAGATCCCCTCAAAAGTTGACGACCACGGCAAACGTTTAAAGGATGAGAGGAAATCAGAATATTTTTTTATTTCTTTCAAAAGCTGAAGTTTGAATTTCAAACACTCCTCTATTAAAACAATACACTACCCGGGAACTATCATATCTCTAAAGATCCTTCTGAAATCCGCTTTAAATCCATTGCAGGTCTTAGTGAGTTATTCGAACTCACAATATTCCATAAATGAACCAATTGCCAATCCCTTATTACATACATACATAATTGGTCATTACAACCATTCAATCAGGATTATAATCTAGCTTCTTACACCAATTATGCTGTGTGTGTTCATTTTATACGTGAGTGGCGAGACCTACAGTTTTTAAAGTCGACTACGAAACCCAGATTTTTGAAACACTTTTCATGGAAATTTTCTATTTATTCTCAGAGTTTTTGCCAAAAATCTGCTGATAGACAGTCACCGAAGAAATATTTTTACATATTTCGTTTTGTTGGAGATACCTGACCTGGGCCTAGGCCATCACACTACCCACTGGAATACGGTGACTTTATCCCATATTGGGCTTACTGAACTCACAGGAGTTCTATAAAGAACTCACAAAAGAGTTTGTTTCTCAATGACAAAAGAAAGCAGGCTTAATGAGCCCATAGGGGCAACAGATTGGACGAGTAGGACTAACAAACACTTCATTTGTAGAATGCGTAACTAATCTGGCAAGAGAATATTGCTGTGTCCCGAGACTGTGTCAACAGAAACTTATACTAGGCAAATATCACCGTCTTCTGGACTGGAACGCATGAGTGCCAGAGAGAACCTGCATGACTGCCGAAGGAACCTGCACATGTAGGGTCAATACCAGTTACGGTCTTAAATGCTTTTCATAATGCAAAAATATCTCCGCTTGGCAAACACTGATATTATCGTCAAGACCGAGATCCTTACTTAAACACCCAGCACCAAAGCTCATTCATTCAAAAGGGGCGTATTAAGACAGATTTTTTGAGAAACTTTTCATGGCAATTTCGTTTTACTCTCACAGTTTTTGCCAGTAATCTGCTGAGAGGAAGTGACCGAAGAAATATTTTTTTTTTCATATTTTCGTTTTGTTGGAGAACTCTGTCTTGGGGTTTGAACCGTGGCCTCATTAGACTACGGAGACTACTAAGCGGAGGAAGGTCATATACACAAAAAGGATGGACGCTTTGCATTCTCGATTTTGCTGCGGTTTTATTAAGCAAGGAATGGAATGAAATTTCATAAAAAATTTAACATACAACAGTTAGTTTTGTGCCACACTGTAAGTACGTTTGTTTATTCGAATTTAAAGTTTCTTTTTAAGTTTCTAGTGCAACAAAAAGACCAAAAACAACGTCATTAAATGCGTGAGGTGCTAATTGCTGGTAATAACAATAATACGAAACACATTAGCATTAACCGATCGATTACGTCAACATTTAAATGTTTCAACAGTTAATGAAAGAAATGGTCGAAGAAAAAACAGACGTACATAAGAAAAAACGAATGGAAAATTAAAGGAGAATAATGGCACAAACAAATAAAGAAATCTATGTATACACAGAGAGAGAGAGGGAGAGAGACATTAAAGTGAATAAAAAAAACGTAAATGAATGAATGAATGTGTAGAATATTAACAACATGTTGCTGTTAAATGGCATACAGTTGACAGTCTTAAAAAATAAATAAAGAAACGTTTTTCAATTGGCTGACAAAAACGTTGGGAAATGAAAACGCCTCCTTTTTTTTTGTCTGTTTTTTCGATTTTTTTTCTGTTAACACTTGTGCTCATTACTGAAATGCTGTAGATAACATGGCTTAATTGTTTTTTTTCCTATTTTTTAGTTCCCTTTTATTTAGGAATCTACGTAGTTTTGTTACACAGCCAAAGATTTCAACACTTCAATTTGAAAATTTAAAGTTTGTTGCTTAAGTCTTTTGTTTTTTATTATTATGTGTGTGCTTAAATGTTTTATTTGTCGCAAATCTAATGCAAATTTAAAGTGCTTACGACTGAGAGGAATAATAATGATTATCCTTAATTTAGTTGAGTTAAGCTTGAAAATTATTAACAACAATTGCCGCCTCACGAGTAGAATCGGTTAATAATGCGACAACAGCGTGCAAGGAAACCAAAACGATTTTCATTGAAATGTAACATATAATTCACTGGGCACATTACAGGCAAGCCAAGCATTATGCTTATAATTTGCCGACTTAGAACCGGCCAGGTGCGCAGGCATTTTTTTTTGTTATACTTTTGCATACACCAGAAGCAAGTGTTACACAAAATGCAAAAAAAAAAATTAAACAGCAACGAAGTATAATAAGAGAGAAAAAACCCAACTTGGGCCACCTTAAAGTTATGCAAAGAAAAAACAAGACAGCCAAGGCCTAAAAGGATTTCAAGCTGAATGACTTTGTTCATGCGATAATATTACGTGAATATGTGACTCGAAAAGAAAAAAAATTAAACAGGCAGGCAGGCAAGCAAGCAACCAGGCATTTAAGCCACTCATGTAATTTAATTTTTTTGCTTTTAACAACGGAAATTGAGATATTTTTCATAACTTATGGATCATGAGGCCGTAGTAGTAGAAAACAAATTTTGTGTTGGCAACAACAACAACAAAAACAATATTAGCTATTATGCTTTCAGGCAGTTAAAAAAAGGAAACAACAACACCTTTTTGTATCTAATTTAAGCACTACAATATCATCATGATCATGATCATAATCATGATGATCATCAGTAGCTACTGAGTTAAACGGTATGAATGAATAAAAATTAACTCCCGTTTGCTTGGCTTTTATGCAATTAAGCTTGATTAGCCTTAATCGCTTAACAATATTTATAGGTTTTCATTAAAAACATTGAGGCAAGCATTACATATTAACTATGGATATGAGACATTTACACTTACCTTGGCAGAACTCTCTAAGGGATTCCAATAGACTGCTATGGCATTGTGGGAGACTTCCTCGATGCAACCAACTAGACCCACAGAATTCTTGGTGTCTATAAAGGAAGAGAAAAAGAAACAAAAAATTATAAAAAAATAAATTTCAAACAAAGCATTTATGCATGCTGCATTTAAGATGACGTCATTTGTCATCTTTATATATACATATATATACATATGTAAGTGCATTTGGTTAACAAATTTATTTTTTTTTTAAAACATTATTAGCAATTACTTATCAGCAATGCATAGATCTTTTGATTTTGAAATTACAAAACTAAAGGATGAGGCCAGGCAATGTCTTAACCATGCCATAGTCCAACTACTCCTTTTGCTTGATTTTGCAATTAGCCAAACGACATGAGAGAGAGGCAGGTGATTGCTAAAGACTCCCCTTTACATACGTACATACAGAGACATTCATAAGGCCTGAATATGCTTATGGCCTAAGCTTAATGGTAAATGTAAGCCATGTATTGGATATTGTATTGTGTATAAAACTAAAGGCATTTAAATTGTGTTTTCTTTATTTTTGTTTTTGTTGTTGTTGTTGTAGTTTTTTGTTATCAGCCATGAAATCTTTGTTATAATGGCCATTGCACCATTGGCCCGCAACAAATTCATTCGATGCGTATTCAATAAAATTACAAAACTTTACAATAAGATCTCAAATAACAAAAACAACAATACATACGGACCTTGTGAAATGATAAGCATCATTGGTTTAAAAGACAGACAGACAGAGACAGCCAGCTAGCCAGCTAGCCTGTCTGATATAAATTGCAAAGTGTACAAAAATTTATATTTTAATGCCGAATATATGGTACGAGTATATTCAATATGACACTTGTTGTAGAAATAAAGATTTTATTTCCCTTCAACAACAACAGCAACAACAACAATAAGAATCAAAAAGACATTCATTCAATAGTTAAAGAAACCAATGAAGCCACATTGTCTCAAATTACAAGCACGATTGTGCTCAGATGTTATGTTTAAAATACAACAACAAAAAGAGAGAAGAAAAAAATGAACATAAAAATTAACATTAATTTGTATGTATATGTTGCAATAATAACATCATCATTGTGATCATTGTGATCATCATCATAATCATCATTATCTTTCATTACCATTAAGCTTAAATGAAAATCTTATGCTCGGACATAAATTTCATATTTAAATGTGTGTGTGGGTGTCACAGAAACAAGTCACCGAGACTTTTCAATTAAAAATTTGTTACAATTTTTCCCCGAAAGAAAACTTTCACACGCATACATATGCCTTAAATAACGACACCCACCCGTAAAATGTTTAATGGTTTATTATTACACTTACCAGCATCTAAGATACGCTGTTTTACCGAATGCTGTCGACTGTGCCAGAATTGCCAGGCTTTGATTTCATCTTCAGGCGATTTTTCTTCACGGAACATTAGCATGATGACACTCTGTTTATTGGAATAAAAAAAAAGAAAAATAAGAGGAAGAAAAATTATTAATTATGAACACACACACATACATACATACGTATTAAAAGTATAAATAGCATGAGGATATGATAGTAGTTTCCACACCATCACCTTTCTTTTAAGCAAAAGTCAAAAGGTTATAAAAATTTCCTTTTAAAAAAGGAAAATCCCAAAGAAAAAAAAATTCCTTTGGATTTGCATAAATCCGTAAATGAAATTTACGATCAGTCTTCGTTCTTAAGATAAACCCCAGGAAAAAAATTCCCAAATTCAAGATAAAATGACAAACAACCCCTTGCTTCCATGCCAACAGTTGCGTTGTGTTGTATTGTATTGAGATGCGTTGCATTGCGTTGCGTTGCGATAATGAATGAATTTGCTATGCTTAGTTAAAGGCGATATAAAGATAAATTGCTTGCTAGCAATCAGTTTGATTTTAAGATTTCAGTTTTTAGATCATAAATAATTTTGCTTCAAGAAAAAAAACGAATTTGCATTCGATCCTTTTAATTCAATTTACTTGCTTGCTCTTATGCTGCTTATAGAAGATACAGGGATGCTGGCTGTATGTTGTATGTTGTATGAGACGAAAGGCTTAATAGTTAAACAAACATAAATTAAAGCTGACACTTTGTTCCCTTATTTGTTATTATTCTTAACATTTTATTTTTTGTTTCTCTCTGTCTGTTTTTCCTTTTGAAGTCATTTCTGTTTTAATATTCATTTTAAATTTTATTTCGAAGGAAATGAAAACGTCGAGAAACAGCCTTTAAGATGGTTATATGTTGTTACTTGAGCCTTTCAAATAATTTATTGGAATTTTATGCAAATAATGCCACATGCATTTTAATGCAATTTCTCACTCTCTCTATATCTCTCTTTGTAGCATATGTATGTACCATATATACATCCGTATGTACAGTATTGTAGGAAATACTAGGAAGATGACACTAAAAATCTTCAAAATTTCTTTAAAATTTCTATTTACCATCACATAGTAAGTACAACAAAGGTACAGATTTTAAGAAAAATCAAATCGTCTAGCAACTCGAAGAAAATAATCAAAATTCTCTCATGAAAAATAAAAAAAAAATTTTTTGAAAATAACTTCCAACTCTACTCAGCCTTAATGTGTAAATTTCTGCTTTGCAGCTAAGCTCAGTGATTTGTCGGGAATGAATATTAGAAGTCTAATGAGATTCATTAGAAGCTCCTAAGCCAAATGATTCCAAGACTAGGGGAAATGACGCAATACGTGTTTGTCTCTAGTGTTTATTGCCGCTAATCTAATCTGTCTGCCTGATACGGAAATAATAGCAACACTTTCGGGTATTCAAAATAAAATACTACGCTTCCCATTAAATGCAAATTTCCGAGTGCAAAAAAAAATCGCTATTGCAACCATTTTTATATCAGAAAGCTCGTTTAAGGATGTCAGAAAGTGAAAAAACCTCCGTCTTTTTATTACAAAGAAGGAACACTAACACATGGGCCAAAAAACAGACTTTTCATCTTCTCCATACTTACAGCCCCTGCAGAAGCTAATTGCAGGAATGCTAAGTTTTTAGGGACGCCTGTCAAAAGGACAGTGGATCGTGTAAAATTTTTTGTGTGTGATGGATGACCATACGATTTAAGTATGGAAGTAAGTCGTTCTATTCTTATCCATGAGGACTTCTTGCGGAAGTCTTTCGGGATGCCTACCAGAGGAAAAATGGCTCGTGAGATGGATGGCCATATGATTTAAGTATGGTAGTAAGTCGCTCCTATTCTTATCCATGTGAGTCCAACAGAGTCTAGCACTATTGCATGTACCCTTTTGCTGCCAGCGAGGTTGAGCTTCAGTGTAAAACCAGTGAAAAACGTGCACACATACATGTACACATAATTAATCAATACAACCCTTCAGTCAGTATTACGACCTATCTTTCTCACACCACTTACATATGTTGTGTGTGTTAATTTTTATACATGGTTACCAGGACATACAGTTTAGAGGCGACTTCCAACAACAGATTTCTTTTTGAGAAATTTTTCAGAGTTTTTACCAGAAATCTGCTGAGAGGAAGTCGCCTAAAGAAATATATTTTTTTTGTATTTCATTACGTTGAAGATGTCTAACCTGGGCTTTGATCCAAAAGCCTTTTATCTAATAAGCCAATATACTACCTACTAGACTACAGCGATAGGGAATAACATCCAATTTAATTGAGATAACCGGAATTCCTATGCCCTTTAACATAACGAAAATTAGGAGCTTCGTACCGGCACTTCAGCCAGGCCAGCTCATCAGCAATGCAATTACAAGCGATATCTCAATTTACGATACGATGCAATATCCACGTGTAATATTGAACGGATTGTGAAAATACGTTTCCTGCGGACTCAATTGCAATCTGGCTGCCTTAGTAAACCAAGAGAATTTCAACGATATCCCAATGTACCCGTATAATAGTGGTTGGACGTTGAAACACGTTTGTTGTGGGCGTAATCGCACCCTGGCTGCCCGAGTTAATCCAGAGAATTTCAGCGAGACCCCAATGTACCTGTATAATAGTGCATGGACGTTGAAAATATGTTCGTTGCGGACTTAATCGCACCCTATTTTCCCCTGCAAACCAAGAGAATATCAACGATATCCCAATGTAAACGTATAATAGTGGATGAATGTTGAAAATACGTTTGTTGTGGACCTAATCGCACCCTGGCTGCCCGAGAAAATCAAGCGATTGTCAAAGAAAATTCCAGCCGATGCGGTAATTGGTAAAATCGCTCCTTTAGGAGGAATGTAATTTAACTGAAAAGGCAATTGAATTTACTCTTTGCGAGCATTCCCTTTGCGGATGTATTCATCATCCTCACTCTCTCATCTGCTGCTGATGCAATGTGGCAACAAAACACTAAGCACTTTTCGAACATGGATGAGTCCCCTCTATGATAAACAGATATTGGATATCAGAAATTCACAGTACAGATTCAGATCACTGCAGTGTCTTCAACGCACTGTCATGTCTATACCCATGGCTATTAAATGGTTTCATTGTCCCTATTATTAATATCTTCCTTTTCTTTAATTGGAAATTGATTTCCTTAGTTATACGGCATATGCGAATAAAAATTCATTTCATTCATGAAAGGATTTTTTTTACCGGATGTCATTAATAATAGCTTGATGCCTCTCTTAATAAGTGTCCCTGTTATTTTTATCTTCCTTTTTCTTTTCATTGGACATTTATTTCCTTACTTATACAGCATATGCGAATGAAAATTCATGAGATTTGAAAGAATTTCTTTTTACAGTATGCCTTTAACAAAAGCTTGCTGCCTATCTTAACAAGTGTTCCTATTATTTCTTTCATTACTGTGTACATAGTATGTATTGCTTTTAATATAACCCTTGTGAAATGCATCAATTTTTATCATGTTATCGAGAGAGAAAATAAATAAATTTATGGCGATAAAACAAAAACAACCAAAAAAATTCAAATTTAAATTAAAAAAAAACAAAAAATACAACGAAATACAGCAACTTTGACAGCAAAGTTGTTGTACAAAATTCATGTTTGGAAATGAAAAACAAGCACAAGAAACAAGGCTACAAAGAAGAAGACAAATAAATTATGGCCAGCCGCGTAGTAGAGTAACGTAAAGAAAATTGATATCGTAAAAATTAATACAGTTAAACATGTCTAACGAATGATATGTCACCGTTAAAATCGTTGTCTAACAGTTTTATGGCGTGGTCTGAAAATTTTCTAATTTTCCTCATTTTTCTTGGTTTTTTTTTGCGTTTTTTGAGATAAAATAGCCTCAAGGCCAGTTTTTCTTTTGAAAAAAAAAAATTAAAAAAAAGGAAAACAGTTGGAAAAAGAAAACTACGCATGTAGACATATAAAAAACCATTCGATCATCTAACAAACAAACGCACTGGAAATATCACAGTTAAAAAGCGTTTTTTTTGTGTTTTTTTTCTATTTTTAATGAATGAGTGAAAATCATTAAAAAAAAAGGAAAAAAATGATAATAAAAATGCAACAAAATTTATTTAATTTATATGGAGAAAATACGGAATACATTTTTTTTTCGTTTGTTTGTTTGTTTTTCTTTAGTTTTCTTCATTTCGTTTTATTGCAAAGGAAAGTTTTTCAAAACTTTTATGAGACAAAATATTAAAAAAAAAGAAAAAATGACAGAAGCAATTAAAGAAAAATCGTTAAAAATTAAAACATATTTGTACATAAGTACAGACATATGTACATATGTATACCTTATATATGTATCTATAAACATACATACATACGTACATGTATGTAGCTTGAGAAACTTCAATTGAAAACATTAGAATATAAGCAACAAAAGTAACAAAATTGTTGATTAAATGAGTAAAGAAAAGAAAAGAAAAGCAAACAGAAAAAAAAAAGAATTTAATTTGCATATCCTGTTGTCTTAGACTGTTATCTCCGGTATTCAAATGATTGATAACATTTGCTTAAAAAGATCTCAATTACTCACTGACTAGCAATGCAGAACGATCTTGGTCTTGCTTTTGTTTTTAATGGTACCAACTTATTGCTTAGGCCTAAACAAACACACTTGAAATCAATTTGAATTCGTATCATTTGTGTTCTGTCTTCTATCTTGCAATAGAATAGAATATGAAAATAATGCGCAAATCATTTATCATCTATCAACTTATCATCATCAAAGGCATCATCATCATCATCTTCCTTAAGATAGATCATCAGATTGAAATCACTGTCCTGATATGAAATGACATTGACGAGTGCAGAACACAAAGTTATTGCCGAAAGTGCTACTTTGCATAACAAAAACCTAAAGAAAAAGGGTTGCTTTTCATTACCCTTTAATGTCTGCGGAAGTGCTAAAATTTTAAATCATGCGTAACATGACAAATCACTAACGTTTGTTTACATAATTCCATTCTCTTTCGTTTTTTTCTGTTTTTCTCTGTCTTCACATTTCATTTCATTTCTTTCTTTACAAAACAATAAAATGGTTGCTTCTTGCTACCGTTGCTTGGTTGCTTTTTAATAAAAATTCATTATCCTGTCTGTCTGTCTGTCTGTCATTTGATGCCTTCAATCTCCCGTTAAATGTTTATTTAAGCCTTTGCTCTCCCTTTGGCAAGAATTTATAAGAAACTCAACTCGACTCGACTCAATTCAACTCGTTAATCATAAAGAAAATCTTTGTATTCATTTAAAGGCCAATTCTTTGTATTCTATTCTCCGTTTTATTCTCTTGAATTTTAAGTATTATGTAGCTGAAGTTATACGAGATGCTCGACTATTTAATTCCGTTAGCAAAAGCTTGGAGAGTAATTCTAATTGTTTCTTTAAAAGCTTCTCCCATCTGCTGTTCACAGTCCATGTTAAACTAATGGGCCACTGCTCATGGTTAATATTAACGCACACCAAATTGATAGCCTGAGAAGAGAAGGCTAGTCGACATCCTGACTAAACGTTCCTAAATATGTCTGCTTAATAACTTTCCAGAGCGAAATACATAACCTTAAAATATGTACGCGGAAATGTCTTCATAAGCGAATGATGGATGGTAAGGCTTGATAAGTACAGTACCCGGAGGTCAAGTTGACCCATTGTACAAAATTTAAGAAGCATAAGTATTTGCATGGTCGTCTTAAGAACGTTAATTGTGTTTCGGAACCATCTTGACATTTTAGGAGATCCATAAAGAATTTACAAAAAACCTAAAAAATGTGGAGAAACCATTCTGTGTTCTAGCCATCATTCAGAATCGTAAGATCGTGTGTTCGATCTCAGACCACATGTATCCTAAACTGATTTTCGTTTGAGCATTCAGGATTATCTTCCTTCCTTGACCTTAAGGAATAGGTTTCAACTCAGCATAATTTTGATAGCAGCCTAGGGTCTTGATACAAGTGTATGGACCTGGATCCAATACAGGGATTCGACTTTTAACCTGAGGTTCACGAAATTTGAATGTGCATTGAAATACGCTTAAGTAGGGTAACCAGAGGTGCTTATATAATTATATTTGCGTATAGTCAAGGCGCACTAAGAACACTGGATTTATTTTTGATGGAATCGCAATTGCTTCAGCTCGGTGCTACAAGGCTGAGTATTACGTTCATCCCAATAAATTAACGATGAATAAGTTCGCGGCAAACTTTAAGAGTCAAGAAGTCCGGTGGAGGACGGATAAGGCCCACAGGTCAAACGGGTTTTTTATGCAGAAGGGTTTTTAAAAATTACGTCCGATGAACAAAGGTTGGGGACACAACTATTTCAGCTGCCATATCCTATCTGTCCTGGATGAGACCAAGTGCAGATTCTTTTTAGTGAAGAATGATTTCACAGGACATATTTTGTTTCGTCGTATTGCCCTCAATAAAACCAGACTCCTTGTTTTAAATCAGAATTACTTGGATATGGAGGAAAAAAAGATCTTTTTCAATGAGAGATTAACTGGATTTCATTTAAGAGCAGAGATGTTGATATCTGAACATGGTTATCGGCATCCCTCTTGCTAACCTGAGTAGTTTGCTATCGAGAAGGTTTGCTGTGACAATTGTTCATCAAACTTAACCAAAGCGTATGTCGTTAAGCAACCTGCATTGTATGCTAACAACAATAATACTGACATAATTGTGCCGACTAGCGTTGGCTCCTCATCACTAACAAGGAAGACTCGGATAAGTTGCATACGATAATTGCAACAGAACACTAAGTGCAGGCCACTTTTAACAATTTTATCGAATTGGAGATGGGAGATCCAAGCACATTCTTTGTAGTGGCCCTTCATTCTGCAGACAGAAGAGACCAAGATAGTAAAGACGACATTACCGTGTCTAAATTTAATTCATAAAAACAATACTCCTTTTGGGTATATGAGTTCCTCAAGGGCCTTAGAATGGGTGGCCAATACTACAGATCTTTTTCTGCAAATTATTGTCATCATAATATTTATGTACATACCTTAACTGTTGTATTTTTAATGGGCTTGTCTGGATCGGGTATATATTCCAATGTAATACCATAAAATTGTCCCTTGTTAATGTATGTTATTCGATCATCCTCTCGCCTTTGTGACGAACTAATTGGCGATTCCAGATGATATTTGAAACCAACATTTGTGAATCTAAAATATTGAAGAAGAAAGAGAGTTCAGGATTGAGGTTAAGTTTAAATAAAGGCGGCTTAAAGCAAAGATGGCTTTTTTAAAGAGAAACATTGAAAACGAATTGAACTATAATGGCATACAGAGAGATAGAGAAAGAGAGAGAGAGAGAGAGAGAGTGGGATTACACATACATTTTTGGTATTTGTATCTTGTCCGCATCATTTTGACGTCCAAAGTCATGCCAGGGTCGGGACCGTGTAGCACTGCCATTGGCACTAGTACCGCCCAGTGAGGTTGTGGGACTATTTTGACCACCATGCACATTAACAGCACCACGTTGTATGCTATTTACCGATATGGGTATGCCACCATTATTATCCAATAATGAGCCGGGCTGGCACAGTTCCGTATAATCAAAGGACTAAAAATACAAAAAAAAAAAGAAAACAAAAGTGAGTTTCATTAAAACAGAAATAAGAAAAGTTATCTTTCTCCTTAGATGTGTTTATGATATGTTAAGATATGATAAGATATGATATGGGCTTTAATAATAGGTGACTTAATTCTACGAGATCATAGGACGCTACACGCACGCATTCACGCTTCCAATATTGTATTGTATTGTATATGTGAGACCAGTTTTGTTATTGGAAAAAGAGTGAATCTTAGAAATAAATTTCAGAACAAAAATAACAACAAAAACACAATAAAAATTGAGCTGAAATAAGAAAATGTTTAAATGAAAATCATAACCTCAATTGCTATAAACTTATTTTGGGAACTTATTTTAGCACAACAATCAAGCAAACAATCCATCAATCAAACAATCCATCAATCAAACAATCATTCAATCAACATCAATCATCATAATCAACTTACCTGTTGTATATTGTTTTGATCACGTGGTGTTATGGCATCTGCACCTATGCCGGAATCCGGACTGGGCAAATCAACGGTGAGGCCAGCTGCCGTTACTGTCTTTGCATAGATGGGTGTACCGCCATTATTTTTGGATACATTTGCCGCTGGATGTGGTGGTGGTACACCACCGCTATTAGTGGTTGTGGTTGTGAAACGTCCCTCATATGTTGTGCCTGGCTGGGGGCCATCACTGTCGCCATATATACTGCGTGTGGGTGCATAACCTTGACCATCGGTCGTGGTAAAATATTCACGATAGTACGGTTCCGATATAAAGGTGGTGGTAGTTGGAGCTGCCGTTAAGCGACTAGTTGTATACATGCCATAGCCATCGGCTCCAATATAAGGACCTGGACTGGGCGTTTGTGTGTTTACATTGCTACCAGGTCCGCCTGCAGAATTTTGATGTGGACCCTAAAGCGTGGAGAAAATGATAAAGAGAAGAAGAGATTTTTTTTTGTTTAATTATTGTTTAACGTTTGTATTGTTATTGCATATGTCAACGTCTTCGTATTCGTTATTGTCATTTCATTCGTGCTTGAGGGTGTTAAGCGGCTTAAAAAGTTCTAGTTTTCTGTATGTTGCTTTGGGGTTTTTTCATTTAAACGTCAGATTGTTTGTTGTTGCTGTTGCTATTGTATTATTAATGTTGTTCATATTGTTATTGTTGTTGTTGTTACTTGTTGCTTTTAAATCTGTGTGTGGAGGAGTTAGCAAGTAAGTAAGTAAGTGAGTGGAGTGAGTGTATATTTCAAGTGTGTGTGTTTATGTTGTTTTATGTTCCATTCATTCAATCTTGCAGGTCTGACTGGATGTGGCTGGGATGTTTTGGTTTTCTGCTGCCTGTGTGGCTGGCTGTTTGGCTGTTTAGCCGGCTGGTTTACTGCATGGTTGGCGTGTGTGAGGAACGTGTTCTTTTATTATTTTATTTGGTTTCTTCACTTTTTTCTCTTTTTTTTTTTTTTGTTTTGTTTTGCTTCTTTACTTTTGAGGAGATTCCGGTTTAGTAACTACTGGCGCTAAATCATTGTTTTTTTCTCGGCTTTTTTTTTGTTCTCTCTTAACGGTTCAACCTGTTCCTACAACACTATACAACACTATAAAAAAAAAAATTAAAAACAGCCTACCGCAAAAGGCAATATATTTGACACCACATGTCATGAAAGTGAAAACATTAAAGAATAATACAAAAGCAACAACAAGCAACAACTGTATTGAATTCACATACATATATTTAACTGGATCAATAACAACAACAACAACAATAACAACAGCTAAGAATTTTTATGGATATTTTCCTGTTCAGTTGGTCATTTTTTTGTTCTTGTTCGTGTTTTCGTTTTTTGTCAATTAAAATTGTATGACTTACCTGGAGATAAATTTGAGTGCCGCCGCCGGCAGCATACATGGCTTCTGTATGATTAGACGGACTTCCAGGACTGGGAGGCGGTTCTTTAATATGGATTTGTGTGGGTGATGGTGATTGTTGTAATACAATAACCTGTTGAATACGTTGGAAGCAATTTATAGAAGATTTTTCTATAGGAATGGCTAAAGTTAAAGTTTTTCTTTTTTTTTTTATATGATTTCTTTATGAATGCTGGCCTTTTGTAAACAAATTGTTTTAAGAAAATAATTTCATTTTTTTAATAAATTAGAGAATATTTTCAAAAGGTTTTTGAAACAAAAATTTTTAATTTTTTATATAAAAATCCTAAATGTTTTGACCTTTTTTTTGAGAAATAATTTTTTTTCAATTTTTTTAAAACTTTTTTTTATTTAAAAAAAATTTTTTTCTAATTTTTTTATGATTTCTTTCTTTAAGAAAATAATTTCTTTTTTGAAGATAATTTAGGGAATATTATCTAAATTTTTAATTTTTTTATATAAAAATCTTAATTGTTTTCAACTTTTTTTTTTTGAAGACGAAATTTTTTTATGATTTCTCTCTTTAAGAAATTAATTTCTTTTTTTTAGTAATTTAGAGAATATTTTCTAAAGGTTTTTGTAACAAAAAACTTTAATTTTTTTTATATAAAAATTAAAAAAATATATCTAAGAAGCCCTAAATGTTTTGAACTTTTTCTTAAAGACGAAATTTTTTTTTATGATTTCTTTCTTTAAGAAAATAATTTCTTTTTTTAAAGTAATTTAGAGAATATTTTCTAAAGGTTTTTAAAAAAAAAATTTTTAATTTTTTTATTTAAAACTTAAAAAAAATTAAAAAAAAATAAAAGAAATTTTTTTGCCTAACAGAAGTCCTAAATGATTTGTGAAATTTTTTTTTTTTTTTCTCTGTTTTGTATTCAATAAATTAAACGCTACAAAACATAGATAATAAAAAAAATAATTAACATATTAATCATCAATATATTGGTCATCGTGTGATTATAAGCGCTCACTAGTGAGTGATTACTTAACTGATCAAAATCCAAAAATAAAAAAAAACCTTCAAACTTTATTTCAATCTCTTCTTTCTTGTGGTGTTTTCATTTTATTTTTATTTTCTTATCAAACGTTACCATCGTCATAATTATTATTATTATTATTTCATTTAGTTTCTATGACTTTTTAAATAAATAGTCAAACCAAACCAACCAAACTTTTAAAACAAATAAAATCACAAAATTATAAAACAAAAATTGAAATTTAAAAAAAAAAAAACAATTTTTTGTTTTGTTTTTAAATAAACCGCACCTTTTAAGCATTTTGTAGTTTCACTTCTTGGAAATTGTGTAAAAAAATAAAAACAAAAACAAAAAAACATCCATGTGATGTAAACTTTTTTTATTAAAAATTTTTAAAACAAATTAATAACGATTAATTAAAAAGCTAAAGCGCGTTTTTAGGAAATATAATACATTTGTGACTGTCTATCTGCATACATACATTGGTAGATAAAATTTAATATTTTTTTAATAATTTTAAGTAACAGATTTAACCCTTTAACTGTTTAATTATGTTTCCAAATGGTTTTGTAATTTATTAGACGAATATACTCGTCCAAAACAAAATAAATAACAAATTGCATTGAAAAACTTTCCAATCACTTCCTCCACTCAGATCGTATTTCAAATCCATTTCGCTTTGTATCAATGAGTTTAGAGAGCAGATTTGGGCACACCACATACCATATTGGGCTTTAAGGATCGCTCTCGAAAATGTCTTGCTTTATTTGAATTTTAGGTGCTTCTGCTCCAAACATTCATGGCGCAATAATGTGACTACTGTGCAATGGGCTCACCACCTTTTGAAGCCACCCATGGGACACAAAAACAAAAGCTTATGTAGCCTATATAAGTCTATACGGGCCTACTCTATTCCATAAAAATGTTTCTGTGTTTCCGATATGCCTGTTAGCATAACAATGAATCAATAGACAGTTGGTCTTAATGTACCAACAAATGAATTAAGATTAACACCCACAACATAGGTAGTATTAAAAACTAGAGCGGCCTAAAAGGTGTATATCTGCTATATCCAATGTTGCTCCCGTATTTTTTTATTCTTACTAAAATATAAGATATGTCATCAAAATAGATTCGGTTTTTCAGATTGGTTTTCATCATTGGACAGCAGTCTCTTTCTGCCCAGCCATTCCTTTAAGTTTGAAAGCAACAAACAGTTACTCGGTTTTTAAATTTGAAAAATAGAGCAGATAAGAAGCAATTCCTGTGCTAACCTTTGGATATTTTACACTCATACTGTAGTCACTGCTTAGTGAGGCAGCTTGTTTTAAATTTTGCCAAAATTCTACTGACACATGGCTGTTGACAGAAGCCTATATTGATTATTCGGTTAAGAGGCTGAAAATTGAAAAAGTCGTGGTCTGTGGACTGGGTATTTTTCAAAAGAAATTTGATTTCAAGGGCTCTTCTTTACAGAAAGAAAATTATACATGATTTTTAGTATAAAAATAAATATCTTTATGGTATGTGTACTTGATAAGACCGCGAGTATATTCGTCATAATTCAGTTAAAATTTTAAAACAGTTAAAACATTTTAACGTATATGATAATTAAATTCAATTTCTTAAAGGTGTTAACCAAAAAGGATCACAATGACATTATGAGTACGCGTATACTCGTCATAAAGTTTAAAACAGTTCCAAACATTCTAATCCATAATGTATATGATCATTAAATTCAATTTCTTAAAGAAGTCACCCAAAAAGGATCACAATGACATTATGAGTGCGAGTATACTCGTCATAAAATTTAAAACAGTTCCAAACATTGTAATCCATATTGTATATGATCATTAAATTCAATTTCTTAAAGATTACCAAAAGGATCACGATGACATTGTAATGCCAATTTTAATGGGTTTTTTTTCACAACAAAATCAAATTTAAAAAAAAAATTTTATCGATTATAAATGTAGGCTTTGTTTTTTAAAAATTTAATTTTCTTAATTATATAATATTAACGAACTCTAAACTGAAATAAATCTTAAATGTGTACAAAGTCTAGATAATATTAATTGACATCAGGTGTATTTTTTCTATCTTTTTTTCTAATTTTTTTTTTTTTTTCGTAGTTTGATTGATGACTTTTGGTAAGATTTTGAAAACCTTAAAGAAGAAAGAAACAAAAAAATACTTTAGAAAACATCAATATCTTATACTCTTATACGGTAGCTAATCTTTATTAGTTATGGTTTTACTTTAAATTGTTTCAAATGTTGTTTATTTAGGCTTTTTTTCAAATATTTAATACTTGTACCCAATTTTTTGCTTTTTTTTTCAAAAATTAAATGTTCTTTTTAATAACAAAACGTGGCCTACGTTTCTTTTCTTTTTTTTTTGTTCTTTTTAAAAGCAAACTAATTTACCTTAGATCCCCCCTAATATAAATGGTTACATTCATTGTATTTAAAAACTTTTATATCGAAACAACGAAATCTATAGGCCGCTTTAGGACAACAAAATAGTTTTTAAATAAAATTTTTGAGATCAAACTCATTAAACAATTAAAATTGAATAAATCCATGACCTTCTTCGTTTTCATTGTGGTTTAACTGGACATTATGGACGAGTATAGTTAAGAGTGTAGTTGCCTTACCAGAGACCAAGTAGCAGTTAAAACAGTGAATTTGTCTGAACTCTTCAGAGCCAAAGAAAACTACGACGATAAATTTGTCAGCCAAGAAAATCATGGCCAACTTATTAGCCGATTTGATAACACGACGTACTACTACAGATAAACTAAGACAGATCGGAGGATACCCACTTCCCCTAAATACATACATAACATAATTGGTCATTGCAACACTTTGGTCGGGATTACGACCTAGTTTCTCACACCACTTATGTTGTGTACGTTAATTTTTATACATGTGTGGTGGGACCTACAGTTTGAAGTCAACTTCAAACGACAGATTTTTATGAAATTCAGAATTTTTGAAAGAAATCTGCTGAGAGGAAGTCGCCAACAGAAATAATTTTTCTTAATTCGTTTTATTTGAGATGTCCGACCTGTGGTTTGAACTGTGGCACTACCTACTAGGTAGGTAAGTAGCTTTTTTCAGGAATAAAAAAAAATTTAAGAAACGTTGGGTTGCAGGAGATCTCTTATTCAAGATTAATTGCTGGATTGTGATACAACCCATGTTGCGTGTGTTAATTTGTATCCATGAGTGGCAGAAGCATCAAATTAATATCGATTTTAAGCCCTAGATTTGAGATTTATTGGCTGAAAACTGACCTGAAAACTTTTGACCGAAGACAATGGAGAAAGGGGTCTTTTAAAGGAAATATGTATATATTTTTTTTGATGCTGGTACCCAATAGTTCCCAATAGAAGGTAAATAGGTAGGTAGATTGGAGTGGTAGCTTCGATAACAAAAGCTCACTTGAGCACACATAGCGATCCGTTGTGACTCCAATAGGAGACTAAATTGAAAAACAAAATGAGATTTTATCAAGCAAAAAAAAAACCTGTGTTTCATTCAAAAAGCCTAAGACTTAGTGACCTGCTCTGGTCAGTTACACTTGCGTTTAACAAATTGAAAACAAAATATGCGATGAGCAATCTTTTAAGATGTTTTTTTTATTTTTTTTTAAATAAATATATGGATGTACATATATACATACATATGTACATATACATACATATGTATATTTGTATGGTATACAGATGAGTATTAATTTTTTTTTTTTAATTTTAAATTTAAAAAAAATTTAAACACACTACTAACCAATTAAAATGATAATTTGTTGTGTCTTTATGACATATATATATGTATGTATGTATGTATATCTGTATGTATATATTTTTGTTTAATTTTTTATTTTAGTATTTTGAAAATGTCAAATGTTTAAACATACTAAGTCGCCATTTTTTCTTTATTTATTTGTTATTTTTTTTAATTTTAAATCATTTCATTTGATTATAATACAAGACAATAAAAAAAAACATTTTTTTTAAATTTATTGGAAAAAACAAAAATTCAAAAAAAAAAAAATATTTTTTATAATATATTGGAAGATATATACATATAGTATGTGTGTGCATACCTTAACGCAGTGTGTATATTTGTTTAAATTTATTATTGTTTTTTTTTTTGTTACTTTAATTAAAAACAACAACAACAACAATAATAACAGTAACAAAAACAGAAAACCGCATTAGCATAATAAAATTTAAATATTGACAAGTGGGCGAATTTATTGTTTTTATTTTTTTTTATTCATTTAAATGCTATATTTTATTTATTTATTTTTTATTTTTGCTTTGTTGTTGTTGTATTGGTTGTTGTTGTTATTTTATAAGTTATAAAAATTTTAAAACAAAAATTTTTTTTATTATCAAAAAAGTTTCCTTAGTTGCTATTTCTAACACATTAACACATTTTTAGAATTTATTTTCTTATTATTTTTTGTTTTTAATATGACTTTAAAGAAGAAGAATAAGTCCTTGAAATATAATTCAGGCGTTCTAAATTTAATTAATGCAAATGGCATTTTGAAATTGGAAAAAAAAACAAAGAAAAAAACTTTTTAAATGTCATTCAAGACACCAGAAAAAAAGTTTCAATTTCTTTAAAACAAATCTGAGTCAGACTGTCTCATAAAAGTTTTTTTTAATAAACAATTCATTGTATTGAAATGGTTAAGTGTATGTATTAGTAATTAATTAATTTTAGCCCTTGAATTGTCATCTTTACAGATACAATTTGACATTTAGATAAGCAAACTATTCACATTTTCTTTTAAATAGGCCTTCAGCAGGGTATTACAATCTAAAGATGATATAAGAAAAAACTAAAAATATCATTATCTTATGCAAAAATTAAATATTTTCTGCTCATCTCTGAGTTAATGACGTCAAATAATGTGTTTCTATTGGTTAATAAATTTTAGCAGCCATGCTTTACTTGTCATGTAAATATAACAAGCAAATGGGAGAAACTACGTCATCATTTAATGGCGAACATAAGCATGTCGTAAGGCTAATAAAATAAAATCTATAAGGGGTACATGCGTGGTATAAGCGGAATTCTTGCATTCATACATAACAAGCAAGTGGAGAAACTACGTCATCATCTAACCGAGAACATAAGCATGTCGCAAAGCTAATAAAATAAAATCCATAAGGGAAGGGAAAACAATATGGGTACTTACATACTTTCACATGACATTCTCAGGATAGGTTTGTTTATTTGTTTCCTAGCCATTTACATACTCCAGTTAGTATTTGAAATTTTAACTTGAATCAAGTCTATCTGTTCGAATAATTATGATTCTGTAGACCATGCAAAAAATACAGGACACTAAGTCCAATAAGATCTATTTTGTTCATCTGGCCTCTCATATATACATACATAATCGGTCGTTAAAACCCTTCAACTAGAATTAAGCGAACTAGTTTCTCACACTCCTCTCAGAGTTTTTACCAGAAATATGCTGAGAGGAAGTCGCCGAAGAAATGTTTCTTTCATATTTTGTTTTGTTGGAATTATCTGACCTGGAATTTGAACTGAGGTCTCATATCTATTAAGCCAACACACTACCTACTAGACTACGGCGACTTACTAGCGATTTCCTAATGAACGATAGCAAATTTGAAACTTTAAGGGGTATTTTCCGGGACCTGCAACCGTACTCTATAAAACTCCACAACTATGATTATCATTAACTGTACATGCGCTATCAAAGCACAATCAATATTAAAAAATCGTTATGAATTTCAGAGTCCTAACGACGCCTTTACTGAGGACTAATCGATCTCTTTGCTTGCCTAAACCCTCTTTGGACTCTTCATTATTCAAATCATTACACAATTTCATAATCTTTGTTTATATTAAGAATAGCCGTGAGCGTGAGCAACTGACTACTGATGAATAAGTTGACTGCGTACTGCATAATTTGAAAATTATTGTACTGAAGGAAGTTATATCAGAGCATTTAAATTTCCTTATTACAGGCAATGTAAAGCAATGCTTGCTTAGGAGTTTGTTACAACACTCCAGAGGCTTACATGTAGCTTAGTACAGAGTAAGCAAGTCTGCATAGAGTAAACTTTACAAGTTCCTACAGATTATATGGAGATCCCATAGGCAATTTCTTTTTCAATTTGTTTTAGTTTTCTTCAACAGAACTCTACCACTGTTATTGCATAATCGACAGCCCTCGTCATGTATTGAAAAGGCTGTCTGATAAGTCTGACTTTGATGCTTTCAATCAATGATCATTCTCTAATGTCATCAGGTGTTTTTTAAGTAACCATCACCATTTCCATATACATATGGATTTATAAGTGGATGGGATTTTATTAGATGGTGTTCCATAGGTCAACGTTTTTTTTTTTTGCTCCGAAATATTGTAGGAGATTTCGAAGGTAGGTTCAGAAATTCGACTGGCATCTACATAGTAATACAGTTTTAAAATTGGGAGACACTGAGCGTAATAACGATTAACAGGGAATGGGAAGAATGGAAGTAAGCTGTATGTAATTGTATTGTAAACCAGATACAGAACTAGGACCACATCTCCTATGGGTTGGTGTTCGAGTAGAAATGAAATTCTTTTGCGTTAATTTCCTAACTAACTATTGCTGAACACTAAAAGCTTTGACCATTCAATTTGCTGGGCTGAATATCTGTAAGCAAGGAGACTTATATTGTAAGTGTATGCAAAGTTTTTTAAATGCCAGGTTATATCTCTGTCTAGAGAGTGTTAAAATACCCAAAATGGTTGAGGCAGAAAACAAATATTAGCAAAGGTCGCATGAGAGACTCTTCTATTGAATAGTAAGGATTTCTTAGCCATTGTAACTACGAATGGAAGGTTATTCTTTGTGTCTACAAGTGGAAATATGCATAGGCTATAAGGGCTTAATTGTAAGAAAAATGAATGACAACCGCTTGCAGTCACCTTAAAATTTGCACTCAGTAAGCAAGATTTAAAGAATTTCTATCGCAGATATTTAAAAACAAAAACTTTTCCTTGCATTGTCTAGTTTAATACAATAAAAAAAAGGAAAAAATTATATTTTTTCTTGAACTGTTTAAATCACGCGTTTTACGGCTGAAACCTTCAAAGTGAGGTTTTACATGAAGACAGACAGACAGACAACAGCAGAGTATCTATTAATAAAAATTAAAAAACGATATAATTAATAAATGACATTCAAACCACTGAATGGTTAATTTAAATGAATTATTTAAAAAGAAAAAATACAACAAAGAAAACCTTAGAAAAAATAAAAAAAAAAAAAAATCATTTAAAATTCAAATCAATAAACGTTGTGACGTTTTTCCCTAAACAGCCTATAGGCTTGAAAAAATATACAATCAAAAAAAGAAGAAAAAAAAGCGTTTTAATTTTGATTTTTACATAACATTACTTACATATAAGCTATGTTATCATATGTGATGCTTCTTTTTTTAACTTTTTTTGTTTTTTTTTTTTGCTGAATAAAAATTATTTATAGTTTCAAAATGATTTTTGAGGCTCCCCACATTAAAACAATAACAACAATGATAACAACAACTTGAAATATTTTTTGAACAATTTTGTATGAATTTTAAACATAAAAACAGATGATATACATACAACATATGTATGTAGGTACATTGGTTGTTTCATTTGATGTTTAGGAAGATCATGATTATGCTAATGTTTAAGATGCTGTTGTTGCTATAATTGTTGTTGTGATTACTGAATTTGGTTTAGTTGGTTAGTTAGTTAATATAATATTGTATGTATTGTATTGTATCGTATTGTATATGATGATAGAAGAAGTGTTTGTATTAAAATTTAAATGTGCGTTTAATTTGCATTTTTTTGCTTGAAAACAAGTTTCAAATTGAAATTGAAACTTTAAGCGACATTATGTTTTATTTTAATTTTTGTCAAGACCTTGACTAGAAACTCAGATAAAAAAAAATTAAGAAAAAATCGAAATCTTAATGACGCTTAAGAATACATTTTGGTAGCTGTATTGTTATATAAATAACAAAGAAAGAAGCAGAATAAGGAGAAGAAGAAAAAAAAATCAATAATAATAATAATCTTTATGGCAATAATAAATTTTTAATGATTGTGACAAAAACCACCATATGCGTGTGTATGTATGTATTATATTTCATTAAAGTAGTTTTCGCTTTCAGCATCAACTGTATCTTTATTTTTGTTCTTTTTTTTTCTTACTGTATTGTTTATTAATTTAACAGGAAATAAAACTTTGGAATATTTTTTTGTATTATAAAGATATGGTGATTTTTGTTGTGTTGTCATAAAACATTTTTTTTTTCATCCGAAAAATAACGCAATTAAGAATTTGAATAAATGAATATTTAAGAACCGCAAAAAATAAAAAAAAAAAAAACAAATCTAGAAAACAAAAGTGAAATTGAACAGGTTTTTCAATGAAAAAAAATAAAATCTGATCTGTATGGAAAAATATATATTTTTTATGTATAAAAAAAGCAATAATTGTTCGATTTATTATACAAAAATTTTTTGGTTCTAATTTTCCTTTCAATGTTTTTTTTTTTTTTTGTTTCTAATTTTTTAAATATTTTTTGTTTGAAATTTTTCTTTAAAAACAAATTTTTTTTGCTTTTGATTTTCCTTTTAAAGTTTTTTTTTTAATTTTCCTTAATTTTTAGTTTTTTTTATTTAAATTTTTTTGTTCCTAATTTTCCTTTTAATAGTATTTTTAATTCTTCTTTTAATAGCTTTTTCTTAATTTTCCTTTTTTTAATTATTGAAATTTTCTTTCAAAACAATATTTTTTTGTTCCTAATTTTCCTTTTAATAGTTTTTTTATTTTCCTTTTAATAGCTTTTTCTTTAATTTTCCTTATATCTTTTTTTTAGTTTTTAAAATTTTTGTTATATAATAAAAGAATTTTATTTTTTATTTTTAAAAAAAAATTTCTTTTGTTTGGTTAACTTAAAACACTCAGTCGTTTAGTGCTGAATCAAAAGACTTAAGACACAAACATAAGATTGTGAGGGTGGTGCTGTTAAATGTTGTGTGTTTTGTTTGGCCATAAACAAACCCGCAAAGCACTAGCCACCCACATTTACATGCATGCCCATACACACAGCCAGAGACGTAGCCATGAGCACATATTTTTATTGTCTTAATAAGACATAAACAAACACATGCTTAACTATTGTTGTTGTGTTGTTGTAATTGAATTGTGCATCAAAAGTATGCATAAATAAATGTTTTAAATGATAACGGTTTTTTATTTCTATTATATTTTTTATTATTTTTTTGTTATTTTTAATGCTTTGATGAGAAATTTTTTTAAATGAATTTTCTTTTTAAATTTTTATTTTGTTCACTTTTTTTTTTAATTTTTATTTAAATACCTTTAAATTTAAGTTATTTTGTGTTTAAATATTATTTTTAATACATTTAATTTTTATTTTAATTATTATTTTTTGTTTTTAATTGTTTGTAAAAATTCTTTGGTTTTGTGTTTCGTTCTAAAATCCTTTTTTTTTTTTTTGTAATTGTTATGCAATAGATTTTTTTTATTTATTTATTTAATATTGTTCCCGCTTAAAATTGTTGTTTTTGTTTTTTTTTTTGGTATAAAAAATTTTTAAATACAAATGAAAAAAAAGACGAAACAAATCAACATGCGTCTCACAGAACGACCTTGTCAAGAGCACGTTAAAAAGATGACTAAAGGTATGCAAGACGAGTTGTTGGTTTCGTCTCATTCATATACAAAATCACCGACGACTCTGTGCTTTAGAAACCGAAAACAGAAATAAAAGCGAAAAACAAAAACAAAATTCAAGCAATTGATCAAACCAACCACCACCAACCATCAACAATCAACTTCAACATCAACGTCAACATCATATGTTGAGGTGTGAAAATATAACACAAGCAAAAGCACATGCAAGCGGTTCTTTTTGTTTAATTGAATGAATAAGGGCTGCAAAGCAACATAATTTTTTTTAAAACAAATAAAATAAAATGTTTAAAAAAAATGTCTTGAATTTTTATCAACAAACTTCAATTGCAATAACAACAAGCAACAAATTTTTTGAAATTTATCAACAGAATAAAATCTGTGATAAGTGATTAGGATCTTATCACATCAAACACATACGCTCCCTCTCTCTCTTTGGCTGACTGGGTATGGACATGTTTCAATAATTTTCTTCTTTTTGTCCACTTCAAACCTGTTGCATGTGGTTGGTTGGTTGGTTGATCGGTCGCTTGTTCGATTGCCTGTGTGTACAATACTGTTATATTTCAAAACAATAAACAAGTTCGTTTGCAACAAAACTTAAAATGGTGCCGTTTATAGCTGTTAAAAAGAGTAGGCATTTAAGCATTCATGCTTTATATGACTACAAGTCAGAGAGAGATAATCTTATAGGCAGTATAACAGCTATAGTTTGGCATAGCTAAAGCTAATATAAAGAGTTAGTATAACAGTTTGAGAGACCAGAAAATTTAAACAACCAATAGCTAAACGTTTTGCTAGTGCTACAAAACCACCACCACCACCACCATAACACCACAAACAATCTCAAAAACAAATGAACACACACACAATACACCAAAGAGAAAGAAAGAGTCTCGAAATGGTAAGTACATGGTAAGCATAAGCAGAGTAAAAATGAAACGATATTCATTGCCATTTCATTGCATGAGAGCGAACGAGTGTGTGTTTAAAGGGGGCTAAGCCAATTGCAAAGCTCTACACATGCGCACACACCAATGCAATTTTGTTGCGTCTCCTAATACTACAATTCTACTTCAATTGTCTGTGTATAATTTGTAAGCAAAGAAATTCAACAGGGAAAACGTTAGAAAATATGACAAAAAAAAAAGAAAACAAATAATTAAAAAAAAATATCGAATCTTAGTGAATTGAATGAAAATTTTGTTGTTTTTTTTTTAGGAAAATTTTCCTTTTTGGCTCTTAACAAAACTGGTTCAAAATGCGTGTGGCGTCGTCCTCTTTTTGTTTATAAAACCATAAATAAACATAAATTATAATTAAATTAAGAAAATTAAAAAGAAAAATTAAAAAAAAATAAACAAGTATTTGAATGACCTTTTTTGTTGTGTTAGAAAAATTCGTTTCTTTTTTTTTTGTTCAGCATTTTTTCATTAACTTTTCTTTTAAAACAAAAAGTTCGGTTTTTTTTGACAGCGTCGACAACAACAAAAAGAAACGGTCATTACACTCACCTTGTGTCCGCCGCTACTGGCTGCTGAGCCATTGCTAGCGGTACCATTTTTGGGATCCTTACGCAAATCTTCGGGTTCTCTTTTAATGCTTATGGTTGCTGTACTCGATGCGGACTGTTGACGATGCTGCTGATCAGCTGTTATAACCACTGTGCCATTGCCTCCTCCTGCACCACCTGATGCACTAACTATGGTTGAATGTTGTTGCTGTTGTTGTTGCTGCTGCTGCTGTTGTTGTTGCTGTTGTTGTTGTGCCAGTGTTGTTGTTGTGGTGACATTTGCTGCCGCCGCAGCCACAGCAGCCGTTGTCGCTGATGGGTGTGAGCCAAGCAACAGGCCTTGTATCTCGTTTTGCGATAGGCTCGACACATCAAGAGGTGTGGTTTGACCATTTAGCTTGGCACTGGGGGCACTGATAAACACAACAACACAATTCGATTGCAAAATACCGGAGAATAAAAAAACAGAAAACACAAAACAAAAACAAAACGAACATGTAAAAAAAAGAGAGAAAAAGAAGAGAAAAGAGAAAAAAAAGACAAAATTAAGTAATTAAAATTCTTTATGCCACAAATATGCAATGCAGTAAGTAGTGTGTACATACAACAAACAAATTGCAAAAACAAAAACAAAACATAACATAAAAAATGCACAATTATTTCGAAGTCCATTCTCGATGTCACCTGGAAAGTTAAAAAATTTAATTCATTTTTTTTCAGCGATTAATAATTGAGTTCTGCAACAACAACTAAAAATTAAAATGAAATAAAAAATTGTAATGAATTACAAACAATTATAATTACATACATAGGCAGGCAATTGAATACAAATGATTCAATGAATTTATTCAACTCGTTTGTATTTTCTTAACCCATTAATGCCTCATAAATTTACGAAAAGAAAAATTTATCCTTTTTCCTTTGATTAACTATGTTTTAAGGATGACGAATATACTCGTTTAATCACAATAATCCAAAGGAGCTACATATTAACAGTTAACGAATCAATTATTCAAAATTTAATCTTTATATTTGCTTAACTATCTTTCAACGATGACGGGTATACTCGTCTAGTCACGATATTTCAGCGGAGCTAACATTAATAGTTATCGGATCAATTACTCATTTACAATTCACTAAATTCACATAAAAATGTTGCTTTTCAATTTGATTCTAAGAGAGCCCTGCTTTAAATGCGACCCCCTAAGGCATGTTTGATCTTTGATCACGATCGGTTAATCAGAACTTGTAAGTTAGTTCCACAGCATCGCTGCATGTCGTTTTACAGCTGTTGTTTATACATACATCCTGAAGTAAACTTTGGTCTAACAAAGCTGCCACACTTTCATATCTTAATCTAGAATACTTTGATATTTTTTTTCTTCTGTACAAGGAATTTTTGCTCAACATTTTTTTCCTTGTCTAGGAAGCTGTAAACAATTATACTGCATCAGATAGATGCAGAACACTTGTTTTATTTTAAAGAAATCTTTCGTAAAAATCTTGTGCTTCTCTGGACTTCAACATTTTTATATATTTTTGTTCCCGTCAGGCAGTTTTTGAACCTTAAATATTAAGATCGGCTTCTATTTCAACTTTTATGACAAAATACTCGCGGAATTTCACTATTTTGGCTCAAAAAAAATGTGTTCGTGCTCTTTATTCCCTATTTTTCGGCGATGACGAGTATATTCGTCGAATACAAAACACAATTTTCGGCCTTTTAATACAATAAATTTTAAAAACGATGTCATTTGTTTGAAAATAACCCATTTTTGTTCGTTTTATGAATAAAATCAATTAATTTATATGTAAACTTATAGGAAAAATTAGAAAAAATTACACATGATTTGTTGATTTATAAAACACAAGCAATTTTTGTTTACCTATGGAATAACAAAGCCAGACATGAACAGTTAAAGCTGTTCGCTAGACAACCAACAATACCGCAAGATTCACCAGCTTCAAGTCTATGTATGGCGGCAACAACATTTTGTCTTAATTGTTGGCTGACACTTGGTAATTGCTTTTAAACATCATTTTTTTTTTTTAAATTGCCAAGAAAATCCTTCTCTTTTTTTTCTTCTTCTTTCTAGTCTAGTTATAAATAAAAAATTCTATTGTATTGCTGCTGCTGCTATTTAGCTGAGATACCAACCAACCAGTTTGAGTGATAATGATCATAATTAGTGGTGTATTGCTTGCGATCAAAGCCTATCAACGGGCACATCAACTACAATACAATAGAATGGCCAACAATAACAACAATACCTAGTGTATTGATAACGATTCTAATAACGATTCATATCACGACAATCAATGATGACGACCGAGCATCATGCCATACCATAACATACACTGTCGATAATGACAATAGTCAGGAGGATAATAATAATGATTCGTGGTGGTGGTTGATTGCAATTGTATTGCTACTACAAGAGAGAGCAAAAAAAACGCACATACACACAAACTTACATACATACATAAAATAACAACTTAATTGAACTTGAAATATCAGACGGTAAAAACCGAATCAACGCGATCAAAACATTAAATGAACTTGTTTTTCTTTTGAATCATTTTTTGTTGTTGTAGTTGTTGTTGTTGTTGTTTTTGACATCAACATTTCAACAACAAAATATTTTAAATAATAAACAGAATCAACAACAGCAGGTTAAAACAACAAATACAACATTTGCGCATACATACACACACACACACGTATTGCAAAGTGTAAATGCTGTTGGCATACAAGCCATACAAACAAACATCAACAATTCTAAACACGCTCCTTTCCTTATGCCTTTTTTGTGGATTTCAAAGATTTTGTTTTTGTTTTTGTTGTTTTTCACATTTTAGCACTCTTTCTTAATATAAATTTTGCTATTTTGTTGTTGTTATTTGTTGGTTTTCATTACAAAGTACATACGTAAGCAAGAGAGCACAAGTAAACCTACAAGGAAAAACTAATCATGCAATAACATGTTTGTTTTTTTTTTGTTTCTTTTGTTAGTAAGTGAGTGGAGTGGTCTTTCCTGTTGCTGCCATGATTTTATTGTTTACAAGAGAAATATTTTGACGAGTAGGAGAGATTAGAAACACTCTCGCAATCTTTTGTTTTGTATGGCACATGGAAATGAAACAACACAAACAACAAACAAACAAAAATATGCACAATGTTAAGGAAAACAATCAAACCAAATGATCAACCACAAAACCATGCATTATTTGCAAATGTTCGAACAACAACGAAAACAACACTACCAAAGTAAAGAAATATGTATATAGGCACGCGTCAACAATTTAATGCTAGAAATCTGTAATTGAGCTGCTGCACTATCCCAACATGTAACATGAAAATGAAAACAAGAAGAAGAAGAAGAAGAAATTCAAATGCTACAAAAACAAAATCACAGCGAAAAAAAAATCAATTTGTAGACGATAACTTCATATTTGTAATTGTGGTTTCCAAGAAACCCAAGAAATTGGGTTGAATTGTTGCATTTTATTTAAGAGAAAATAAGGAGGAGTATTCAAGAAAAAATTCGGTCATATTTCTAAACTTATATCTTCCATTGCATACCGAAAGGAGTTATGGAAGTAAAAGAAAAAGGAAAAGCAGATCAGTTCTCGTGGTCCAGTAGGTAGTGTGTTGGCTTATTAGACGAAAGGCCGGAGTTCGAATCCCAGGTCAGACATCAAAACGAAACTATGAAAATATTTGTTCGGCGACTTCCTCTCAGCAGATTTCTGGCAAAAACTCTGAGAGTAAAAATTGCCATGAAAAGCTTCTCAAAAAATCTGTCGTTCGGAGTCGACTTTAAACTGTAGGTCCCGCCACTCATGTATAAAATTAACGCACACAACTTGAGTGGTGTTGAGAAGCTAGGCCGTAATCCTGACTGAAGGGTTGTAATGGCCAATTATGTATGTATGTAGATCAGTTCTCTGGAAGAAAAGTCTCCGTAAAGATAAAATACTCCGAATCTTTTTTTTGGTTAGGTTAGGACAAATGACGTCACACAAAATAATATGAGGCAACTTAGTTTAATTTATTAGGTCCATAGTGCAACCCACATTCCAATCAAATATAAAGGTGCTACAAAGTGTCTTCTGGTCCAATGCCCGTTATCCTAACTTCAGACAACTCCAGCTGTGGCGACAAGAATGCTGTTCCCATTACTCTAGATTTGCAATTTCTGCAGTAATAACACGAAGGGAAGCCTAGGCCATGGCATGTCTCTCATTAGGGCATGTCTGCCTGTCTCTTAAAGGCAGAGATCACTAGGAAAAGTAATAAATGTATAGTCGAGAGAGAAAAATGTGTTTAAGCTGCGCCGAACGGAACCTAGCAGTTGAAAAGTTTTTGAATTCTACCCAGGAGCATTAACCAAGGCAAGGAATTAAGCATATTAAGCTGATAACATGGGAAGCTTTCTAGTTTGGTACACGTTCTCAACATAGTTTCAAGGAGTATGCCCCACATAATGGTCCGGCGAAGTTGGCGATAGTCATGGACAATATTGGACGCCTATATGGCCTTCGAAAGGAACTTTGTGTCTGCCAGAATTGTCGAGTAGATCAGCATAGTCTCAGGGAATACTAAGCAATTTAGGTGATTTAATTGTCATGGCGATACGCTTGACTTACACCTGAAAGGCAATGCAGTGCTGCAGGAGTCTGTACGAGTGTTTGATATTCAACTTTCCTCACAACTTCGAGCTATCGGAGTATATTTTCAGATCGTGAAACCCTGAAGACACACAATACTTCTAGAGCTAGGATAGCGCAATTTTACAAGGCAAGGCGTAAAATTACCAGTAGCAAACCGTGTAAGATGGAGATACTTTATGGAAGCCTTATGCTTGCATTCCCAAAATGAATTTATTTATTCCTCCCAAGAGGAAGTTGTGGAAGCATAAGGCTTCAAAGAAGAATTTATGGAAGCATAAGGCTTCTACAAAGCATTCCCAAAAGGCAAATATACTTTAAGCACCTCTGTACCTTGTATAGCGTTTTGCATACTAATTCCCACCAAATTCGTACGTCAAAACGGTTATTTTAAGGCCTTTAGACCCCACTGGGGTCACATAGTATTTTCAAAAACTGTAATCACCGCTCAATTCTAGAACAAAAACAATGAAATTTTGATTTCCAAATACAAAATTTTACTAAAACGTGGTCTCATAGAAATTCTCAGGAATTCTGAAAACAAAAAAAAAACAGAAAAAATATTCAACTGCGCAGTCCATTTATTTCGAATTCATTTTAAAAGATTTGCGCACTTTTCCAAAGAAAATGTTTGTGTATGTGTGTGTAAGTAACTGTATAAACTGTACTGGTGGTGTATACAATTGAAGTGTACATTATGGAGCATGGAAAAGGTCAATTAAAGTAACACAAACAGCAACAACAACAACAATTTCAAACATATGACACTCCACTCATATAAAATGTGACAAAACAACGAAACGACAATTGCTGTTGCGTACATTTACGTTTAAAAACTTTACGTATGTACTTCTTTACTCCTCTCTCTCTCTCTCTCTTCCATTACTTCATTCACGCTAAATAAATAGAATTTCAGATTAAAAAAAATCCAAAAGTAGATATCCAGAGTGTGTTAATGAAAACAGAAGAAGAAGCAGAAGCTTTTACAAGAATATTCAACTCAACTGAGCTCAGCTCAGCTCATATTTTTAATGTGGAACAAACAGTCGGTAATTTGTAGAATCACAAAAAAAACCAACAAACAAAATGAACCACATTTCCACGAAAATAGGTTCTGTAAGTGTTGTTAAGTTAATCCATTGTTACTGTTGTTGCTGTTGCTGTTGATTGTTGTCAATAACGTTAAGGAAGCTTGTCGAAAGAAGGTTTATGATTTAATGGTTTAATGACATTAACCGTCCATCCAAACCAAATGCCTCAAAGAGGTGATACACATTAAAAACCAAAAAATAAAGAACTTTAAAAAGTACTTAAAAAAGCCAACAACAAAAAAAAATTATGAAAAAAAAGCAAAAAAAAAATGAATACAGTTGTGGCAAAAATAATAGCACAACTTATGTGCTATTATCCATGTTAAACATAGTGAAGCTCTTACTTTGCTAAGCCAGCTGTTTGCGTCTGTTTCTGGCTCGCTATTCGTTAAGATCATACTGCTTTGATAGACAAAATAATTGCTGCCAACTCAAGTCCAATAGTACCCTCCAGAGATCAGCAATAAATCGTTTTTCTGCTACTCATAAGCACTCACATGAAATTTTGAATATAAGTGAGTCAACAATATTGAAATTTAACGATGTACTCTTTCTTTTATTGCAGCCTTGGTATAAAATGCTACGAAGCTACCATTGCAGCCAGCAAGGTGTTGACCAGTCCAGGCTAGGAAGTAGTGTTTAAATGATTCTCCTAAAACTTGAAGTGAGAGTGGTTATGCGTGTTTTAATCCAGCTTAAGTGGAGTGCTGCTACCATAGCATTCAGCACGAAAGCGAAAAATAGAGGTGATGCAGGTTAACCTTGTTTTACTCCGGCTTTAGTACTTAATGGAAGTCCTCGTAGTCTAATAACTAGTCTGTTGGCTTACTGGGCTTAAGGCCACGGTTCAAATCCCAGGTCAGACAATCTCCAGCAAAACGGCGGCTTCCTCTCACCGGATTTCTGAGAGTAAATAGAAAATTGCCATGAAAAGTTTCTTAAAAAATCTGTCCTTCGGAGTTGATTTTAAACTGTAGGTTTTCTGTCCTTCGGAGTTGATTTTAAACTGTAGGTTTCACAACTCATGCAGAAAATTAAGACACACAACATACGTGGTGTGAGAAGCTAGGTCGTAATCCTGACTAAAGGGCTGTAATGAGCAGTTATGTATGTATGTATGTGTATTGTGGAACACAGGCAACCTATTTTCTGTAGTGTGTATACAAATGTGGAGGTGCCAGAGACTGTTTAACCAATTATGTATATGTATTAGTAGTAGTTGCAAGGAACAGAGTATTTGGCGCCCTCGACATACCTCTGATGATTTGAATTATTTTCCGTGACTTGCCTATCTTATCTGAAAGCTTTTCGTATACCAGTCTCTACGAGATAAATCGATAAACAGTTGGTACAGATGAGTACGTCATTGTATGGCACGTTAGCACATAATAGTTGCAGAGCATAGCTGTGATGATTTGAATTATTTTCGATGACATGCCTATCTTAAAGCTTTCCTAAAGCCCACGAAAACAGTGGGTACAGTGAAGTACGTCATTGTATGGAACCTGTTCGTTCACTTAGAACACTGTTCTCTCTTTGACCTTGTGCTCTTCTCGGTATTATACGCAGTACTTCTACGGTAGTTATTGTAATCATTCAAGTCCCTACGTTTCGGTAGCTTGTTAAAGTTGCCAATTTTTCCATTTTATTGAAATGTAAGCCTGTGCTATTATTTCACACACAACTGTATATACATATGGACATATTAAATATAATAAAACACGTACAAATTCACGGTGATAATTAAAAATTGAATTTTTGTAAGTGTTTTTAACACAAAAAACAACAAAAAAAAAAAAGAAACAAAAATAAGAAGAAGAAAAGAACACATTAAAAGTCATATAAAGTCCAATAAACCGTTTAATGTACAGCACAATGTACGGGCATAACCGATGTGGTAAGACTCATACGCAGTTTTAGAAAAAAAGAGAATGTTTTGTAGTTTTAAGCAGGGATGGAAAGTTTACACATTCCATTACAAAAATTTAAAGGATAATTAAGAAGTCCCTTATGTCTACAGTTTAATTTTTTAAATCAGGATTTAAAGGCAGTTCTACTGATTGTAGAAATGAAATGAATTAATTTCGTTTTGCCAGCTCTGATTTATGTAGAGTTTTGAAAAAGATGTTGAAATCATTTGTTTTGTTTGGTTTATTTGTCTCATATTATTTTGTTACATTTTTATAGAATTTTTTTTCTTTTTTATTTCTTTTCTAAATGCGATTGTAAAGGCAAAAAAAAAAACTTTTTTTTATAATTTTTTTTTTAAACAGCAAATATATTGTTTATCTTTAATGAAATATCACTTCTCTTGTCTTTCCGTTTTATTTTTTTTTTTGTTTTTCATGAAGAAGAAAATTTCTGTTGCTGTTTGAAGTCGCAAACAAATCAAGATAAAAATCTTCGTCTTTTACATTTCATTTCATCTCTCTAAGATTCCGTTTTTCTTACACATTTTAACTCACATTTAAAAAGGCAGGCAAAGAAGTAAATGAAATTCCTATGTTTTTCTTTTTCTTTTAGATCGGAAGAATACAGAAATAAAAATTAAAAGAAAATAAAATAAAAACTTTTTTTTTCTTATATTTTTGATGTTTATCTTGCCAACAGCAGTTGCATTATCAGCAGCATCAGCATGTATGGTACCTAGCTAGTATCAGAGCGTAGTAATAATGATGGAAATTAAAAATAAGGGGATGCTAACTGTTACAAACACACAGGCATGCAATATATGCACACATACATATGTATACTATATATGCCGGAAAAAATATGCAAATCTTATGAAATTTTTTTACTTTACTTTGCTTTCATTATTCCTTTAAGGATATATGCATACATACGTACACATATGACATGTGTGTGTATGTATGTATGTATGTTCTTTATATATTCCCTGTAGTAAATAAAATAGTCGGTTGATAAAAACGCAAATTATAAATTACCTATTTTACAAGTGACTACAAATTGGTTTAAATCTCATGCAGATATCAAACAAACATATTGAACAGAAACAAACGTAAGAATGAAAGCAAAATAAAAAATGTATTAAAATCAAATGTCAATCAAAATTAATAATTAAATTATAAAAATTTAAAAAGCAAACATAAAAATTAAAGTAAAACAAATTACTATCAAATCTACACTTGTACTAACAATTATGAAGCGCATTTATCTGAATACTGCTGGTAAGTATCTTGTACAATCGTAAAAATATGCCTTATTACTTATATTGCATTTTAACAGATCACAGCAAAGAAAATGACGATAAAGTAGCGACCGAAAGCCCTGTTCGACAGGAAAAAACAGTGTGGCAATTAAGACTGTTTTTACAATAAACACCCTCGAGGAGCTGAAAACAATTATTTCTAAATATAAATATATGTATATATATAATATAATATAAATAAAGCTGTTTAAAATTGAATTTAAAAAAAGTGGTTTATAAATAATTTAGTATAAACCAATATTTAAATTAACTATATTTTATTTAACTACAAATTGGTTGAAAAATAAGTAATTTGTAGTTAACTTAAAAGTCATGCAGAGATAGCCAATTGACTACCGCCTATGACATGCCTATGTTAAAATAATGAGTCGGCGACAAGGAAAAAAGTCACTTAATCAACTAGATGTGCTTATTAAAAAACCAGTTTAAAGTTACTTTAAAATTAGTTTGATTTCCTACAGGGTTATTTAATCAATATTATTTTCATTTGTTTTTGTTGTTGTTGTTGTTTTTTCCTACTTTTCCATTATAAATGTTAAATTATTCGTTTGCCTTTGTGTTTCCATTTACCCCTTTGCCTCTTCTCTGTGATGCATTTTAACTGAATGGGAATCAATTTCATTAAGCCGGGATTATAAGCAACGTCAGTTGTTCAAATAAACAAAAAACAAGAGAGAGAGAGAAAAAAATCAGAAAATCTCTGCGATATGTCGACTTTTTTAGTCATAAAATAGCAAAACCCATAACATTCTTCTAAAATCTTTATTTGTTTAATTTCTCCCCCCAAAATGAAAAATACCTGGAAAGTATCCAGTAGCGTATGCCGTCTTAAGCTCTCTGAAAGAGCCTGCCTGACAATAAAAGAACAAATTTTTTGAAATCAAAAACCGATTTTGAAGGCATCAAGGAGATTGTTTGTTGGGTTTTTCTTCAATATTTTCATACGATTTTTATTAGCAACCGATTTTAACAACAGCAGCAGGTGGTTGCATTGTCACTTTGGCAATCGGTATTCGTTAAGTGGTAGCCATCATCAACATCACACAACAAATGCCATCATGGCCAACGCCAGCATCATCATCATTATTATCACACATATGTATGTATGTATGTATGTATGTATGTACGTGGCCTAAAACGCAATATATTTTAAAAATCTCTTTCATAATTTGTAAGATTTTATGAAGTCACGACATTTTCCAACTGCGTTTGGCAAACTGCAATAAAATTAAAAGAAGTGGGGCCTTCTCCTTCCCCTTCTAAACAGACATTTGCAATTTACATTTGAAAATGAAATAATTTCCATACACGAGCTTATGTTAGCGTGTGAGTGTTAATGGAATTAAATACCATTAGCGATTTAATATTTTTGAAAATATTTTCAAACGAAAAAAGAAAAAAAAAACAGCCAGCCTGTCATGTCAGTCAGTTTGTCTGTCCATCATTTACTCATCATCATAATCATAAAAAAAAATTTTATGTTTTAATAAACCATCATCAACATGACAATCACCATCACATCATCACTACCATCACATCACCATCGTAATGTAAAATTTTATTTCCAATTACAAGTAATTATAAAAACATTAATTATTTACAACAAATATATGAATATGTTGTAATTAAACAACAATAACAAGGGGCAATTCAAATGGGAATTTTGAACAAATATGTATGCAAAGATAACATATAAGAAGAATGCCTTTATTTAACTCGTGTGATGAAGCCCAATCCATAGAGTAACACTTAACATCAATCAATACTCTTTGAACCACAACATACTGAGTTCTTAGGTTGTCGTGAATATCATCGGGAATAAACTGTTTCTAACCTAAAACAATTTCAAACTCATACGCCGAAATGTTAAGTACAGGTTTTTAGCCAATAATCCCGCAGTAGGTTGATTTAACAATCGTAGCGACAAGGTCGCGTCAATCATAGGAATGTTGCATAAAATGCCGGGAATGATTTTAACAATGCTACAGTTATAATTACAACCTAGCTTCTCACACCACTTATGCTGTGTGTATTAGTTTCACACATGAGTGGCGGGCACTACAGTTTAAAATCGAGTCGGAACGATCGATTTTTAAAAGAAAAAAAAATTGTATTTAGTAGGTACTAAACTGTCAATCACAGATATTGATTGACGTACCATTCTCCTCACTGAAAACAGAGATTGATTGTGTGCTGCAAACTTTAGCGCTGGCTGTTCCTATTACTGTTCCAAAAAGGTTAAGACAGTTCCATCATACTTAGTGAAAAAAATCGCTCGACATTCTAATATTTTCCTTGCTTGGGATAGTATTCGTACCTAGAATACTGTCAATCACAGATATTGATTGACGTACCACTCTGCTTACTGAAAACAGAGGTTGTTTATATGCTGCGGAATTTAGCTCTAGTAGATGTGAAAGGTAATCTATCATTGCTATAACGTGGCAAATCTTGAAATCACTGGAAATCATATGATTTGGCGAGAGTTTACAAATGCATTTTGATTAGTGCTTCTGTCAGAAAGTTAGGTCTTCTACTTTAAGGCCTTAGTTAGGGGTACATACCATGGAGAACAGTGAGGCTATCACCCACTCACCACTTCCATTATTGATTCAACGTGGTCATTAAACAAAGAAAGTCTGCTCTATAGACACCGTGTGGATAGCCTAGATCACTAGATGTGTATGCAACCCATAGATGCTCACTACAACCTTAACATGCGACTAAAATTGTTGGAAGTCGCCGTAGTCTAGTAAGTAGTGTGTTGGCTTATTAGACATGAGGCCACGGTTCAAACCTCAGCTAAGTATCTCCACCAAAACGACGGGGACTTCCTCTCATAGCTAAAGCTCTGAGAGTCAATAGAAAATTGCCATGAAAAAGTTTCTAAAAAATCTGTCATTCAGAGTCGACTCTAAACTGTCGGTCCCGGAACTTATGGATAAAATTAACACACAACATAAGTGGTGTGAGAAGCTAGGTGGTAATCTTGGCTAAAGGGTAGTAATGACTAAGTACTATGTATGTTTGTATTTATAGAATTACATAACGATGACCAATTAATTCCATGTGTACGAATACTCTGAAAGTGTTTATTTTTTATGCAAATTGCTTCCATTGCATTGAATATTGCCTACTTTGAGCACAAAATCTTTTTAATCTCCTAACAAGCAAGTCTTTGTACGTAGCCTACCATCAATTTTATTCGATTTTCTTAGCAACAATGTATTCGAAATCATTTTTTTTTTCTGTTTTTTTTTTTTTGCATAAAAAGTGGGATTTTTTTTATTAAAATTTTACTGTGAATTAATAAAAAAAATTGTTTTTTTATTTAAATTTTTAAGAAATATTTTTTTAATGCAATAAAAATGAAATTGAAATTGTTTTTAATCGATTTTTAAGAAGAAAAAAAAAAGAAGGCGAATAAAAAAAATTATAAATTAAATTTAAAATTTATTACATTTTAAGAGGCTGCTTTCGCTTAAATTAAAACCACTTTGGAACAGGACTTAATAAAATTAAATTAATAAATAAAAAAATAAATATTATTGGAAATTCACAAATAATATAGACACACACACACACGCACATACAATTTACGCGCATATTTATTTATTTATAATTTTATTTATTATTATTCGGATTCATATTCACATTCGCATTCGCTATGCCGTATTTGAGTCATCGATTAAAATTATTGCGAAAATTTCCGAATGAACGGAACTCAATTTTTTGTTGAAAATAAGTTCAATACAGTGACGTCTAGATTTATATACACAAAAATTTTTTTATTCAAATTTTGACAAAATTTTTTAAACAAATAACGCGTTGGACAAGGAGAGTAAACAAAAATTTCGTATTTTTTTAGATCACAAAATACCCGTGGGGTGTAGTTCAAAACAAAAAAAAAAATTATATTTAAATATTTTAGTTTAAATTATTATTCCATGTTGTTGTTCTTGTTGTTATTATTGTATTTTGTAGCTAGAGAATGTTGTTGTTGTTGCTGCTGTTGTTATTTGTTTTAGAGATTGTAAACGACCTCTTAATTTGCATAACTTCCGGAACACGTGCCCTTTACATAGAGAACAAATTGGAATTTAAAAATATTCTGTTCAAACAGTATGGTATGGCTATGATGAACGTTTTTTAATTTAATTTATATGAACATGAAACAGAGATTGTATTTAAATTGTGACCAAAAATTATAAGAGCTTTTATTGAAATAATCATCGGAATGCTAAAGCCTTTCCGAAGAAGTAATAAAATTTATTGTGATTAACGTAATATAAGAAAGGAGATCCTACGAATGCGAACAACTGGCATGGAATTACTTTATCAACATGGCAAGTATATCTGCTAAAGAACCACCAGCCATGTGACCGCAACAGCTTGAAGTCAGATCTCGTAAAACATCTTTAAATCACAGTAACAGTATCCGCGTAATGTACCAGCATTATCCCACTAGAATGTGAAAACATTTTGCAAAAACTGTAACATCCCTCATCAAGTGTTTTAAAATACAAAAAAGATTGTAGAAAATCCGATTACGATTGAAAATGATATACAATACATACAGTGTTGGCCACGAATTTAAGACACGACATATGATGGACTTATTTGTGATAATTTTGTGATAATTGAGAACTCTCAAGAAACCCCTGATATTTTGGAAAAATATACTTTGGAGTTTTGCCGCTTCGGCTCTGATGGAAAGCAGTACGTATGGCGCCCTCCAAACCTAGAGCATCATCCGAAGTACACCCTAAAAACAACATGGTGGTGGAAATGTGACGATGTGGGCAGCATTTTCCTGGCATGGTGTAGGTCCCATTTACAATATAAATTCTAAAATGGACCACCATGTTTACAAAAATATTGTAACAGACACAATGATACCATTCGCTGAAGACAACATGCCTCCAATATAGAAATTTATGCATGATAATGACCCTAAGAACACTTCACGTCTAGTGAAGAGTTGCTTAGAAGAAAACGATATCATTGTTCTTAAGTGGCCAGCTCAATCCCCGGACCTCAATCCAATTGAGAACTTGTGGAATGATGTTGAGGAATATTTACGAACAGTTAAACCAAAAAATTCAAGCGATTTGTGGGAAGAAATCCAAAGGGTTTGGTATGCAATTCCAAAGCAACGTTATGTGGCATTAGTTGAAAGTTTACCCAGGAGATGTGCTGCTGTGATCAAAAATAAAGGATTTCCCACTAAATACTAGGATTTTTTTTATTAAGCTGAGCTTAATTTAGAGAATAGTGTTATATTATGCCTATGTCTTAAATTCGTGACCAGGATAAAACTTGTGTTTATGCATATAATATGTAAATAAAAATTCTTAACCGAATATAGGTAAGAAAATATTATTAATTTTTCTTCATAACATTACTAAAATCCTAAAAAAATATCATGGACCCATAATATTTTCGATAAAATGTAAAAATTATCTCAAATAACTCAGTCATATGTCGTGTCTTAAATTCGTGGCCACCACTGTACATACCTAGCTTTTCGCATCAATTCTGTCATGTGTACTAGTTTTATATACGAGTGGCGAGATCTATCATGGCAATTTTTTATTTACTCTCCGAGTTATTGCCAGAAATCTGCTAAGAGGAAGTTGCAGAAGAAATATTTGTTCAAATTTCGTTCTGTTCAAGATGTCTCAACTACCTACTAGACTACGGCGACTTAATGGTATACAATAGGGCAGCTTAACATGCCACTTTTATTTGATACAAAAAATGGTTTCAATTAAAAGGATCACTGGGAAACGATTAGAGCATTACATTTAGACTTCAAGATCGTCTAAATAATCAGAGTTATGCAGAAGATCTATATCATCCGGTTCACGACCTATATAATCCTAATATTTTATGCTTGGGTAGAGGAACCTATAATTTAATGTCGACCCCGTATGACAGATTTTTGAGTAACTATTCGTGAGACTGGGAATTTAATCTCAGAGTTTACCCTCCAATAAGGCTGAGAGGAAGTCGCCAAAAAAATGCTTTATTTTATATTCGTTTTATTCAAGGTGTCTGAGGTGGGGTTTGAACCACGGATTTGTGGCTAATAATCTACCTACTGATCTACAGCTAGTGATAGTTTTTGATATAAAGTGAAACGCAAAGTTGTTCACCTCCACACTACTTAATGCAACAATTCAATTTATTTTCATAGGCTGGCACTATATTTTGGCAATGAGAGATGGCAACCCTAGCAGACTAGAATTTGATATAACAGATCAATTACGTTCTTCTTTGGAAAAAAGAACGTAATAATAGACATGCAACAGTGGGTGAGATGTTTTCCAATGGCCTTATATTGCTTAAAGGAAAAATAAGCCAACAATTGGGACTATGGGCTTTTGAATATGAAAAGAAAGGTATTTTACATCAGGACAATTTTAATGGCAAAAATTCATAAATAAGGATACCAATTACTCTCCCTTCAGCTGTATTATGCAGATGTTGTCCAGAGTGATTTGTATTTCTGTTCAGGGTATTTGGAAGGCATAGGAGTTTTTGGTTGCAGGTAGTGTGTTGGCTTATTAGACGAAAGGCCTGAGTTCGAATCCCAGGTCAGACATCAAAATGAAAGATAAAAAAAAATATTTCTTCGGCGACTTCCTCTCAGCAGATTTCTGGCAAAAACTCTGAGAGTAAAAATTGCTCAAAAAAATCTGTCGTTCGGAGTCGACTTTAAACTGTAGGTCCCGCCACTCATGTATAAAATTAACGCACACAACATGAGTGGTGTTGAGAAGCTAGGCCGTAATACTGACTGAAGGGTTGTAATGGCCAATTATGTATGTATGTATGTACTTCTTTACATAGTTAAAGATTTTCACAAGAATTTGGTGCTGTCATCTGTGACTTATTTTATACGAGAAGCAAAGGCCATATTGGTTTTAGGATTGACTTAACCATTAAGCCAAGATACATATTGCAGACCAGAAGAGAATGAAAAAAAATGTTCGTTTAAATGTAACTCTACTGTAAATATAATAATAATATCATGTATTTCTGTTCTGTTTTATTTTGTAAACTAATGTAAGAATTTTAATTAAAATTTCTTTCCTTTTTTATTGTGTTTTTTGTTGTTGTTTTATTTGAATTAAAAAACAAACAAAAAAAATGGAAAAAAAATTCTAATTGATCTGCATCTTAAATGATTAATAAAAATCAGTTCGACATTGTTTTCATTTTGTTTTGAATGCGATGTTTAAATATAAGGATTACAAACATACATGCATACATACTCGTATGTATGTATCGTATTGTATGTCTGTAATTAATTAATTTTTAATAACAAGTTTTTAATTGAAAATTGAAATATGCATGTGTGTGTGTGTGCATGTATTGATATGTATATCTCTAATCAGTTGTATCTGTGTAACGTTTTTTATCTGTAATCTGCATCGCTATCTGATACATGCATTGATTCGGACGGACAACAAGCCAAGTCCAGTCTGTGTGTGAATGTGAACTTTTAAAAGAATTTTTATTTAAATTCTTATACTCTTGTATTATTATTATAATTATTTTGTTTGTTTGTTTGTTTTTATTGTTTTTGTTTTAATAAACAAAAGCTTTTTTACTAAAAAAAAAGAGAAAAAAACGAACATAAAATAACCTAAGAAAAGATTATGATTTACAACGAAATGTCATACAATACAACAACAACAACAACAACGTAAAGCTGCCCACTACTATATCATGCTATGGAAAGAAAACCACAAGGAACATTTAAAAAATACTTTAAGAAATACCAACCAATATGTTGTTGGTAATAATCATATCACTTGAAAAAACTAATTAGCCAAAGGCGTTAAATGTTTTCAATATACAGAGGTTCTTAAACTTTTTCTAAAAACACGCAAGAAAAAAATTTAATTTTTTATTATTAAAAACTTTGTATTGAAAAAAAAAATGATTTGGGAACCACTGCTGTTTGCCTATACCGATTACAATTAGAATACCACTGAGACACTCTATTTTTTAATCGTATAACTTTGGCCGCCATTGTGGTCGTATAGAATAACAAAAAAAAAAAATTTAAATGAATTACAACAAAAACCAACAACAACAACACACTTGGAAAATTATTTTACAAATCTACATTCAAATAGATACAATAATAAACAACAACAACAGCAATAGCAATATCAATAACAACATTTCGATTCAATTCAATACATACGAGTGTACATATGTATGTACATTCACAGACAGTGTTGGAATGGCCAATGTAAAGGTGTGGCTTGCAAATGATCAGCGTGTCGTGTACATTACACTGGACTTGAGTGTACAACCGATTAACTGGCCGGTCGGTCCGTACAATAAAAATCGGCGCAAGTGTTTTCTTACTGTCTGATGTCTAACGAACAAAGTGGTGTGCATGTGTAAGCGATTATACTACAGCGATACCTTGTATTCCAAGCGTCGTTGTCGTCAACGTCATCATTGTTGTCGTTGCCGTCGTCGTCGTTTGCCTAGCTTACCTAGGTAAGCGACACTTGGCAAAGTGTTAATGGTAATAAGATTCAAATGACTGATATATGTACATATGTATCTATGTACACCAAGCAAATGCTCTTATTTCTCACTGTTAATGTGTCGCTTGTTTCTTCTTCTCCTTCTTGTTTTTTTCTTGAAATTTTTTTAAGCTTTCTGTTGTATTCAACATTGTAATCAATTTTGTTAATGGTGTTGTTATTGTAATTGTTATTGTTGTTGTATATTTTAGCAACAATCAAAAGACGAATGTTTATACATTCTGCATACAGTGTTGGAGGGAATAATAGGTACACATCAATACATACTAAGCTTAATTGGTCCTTACAACCCTTTAGGATGGATTACAGCCTAGCTCCTTACACCACCTATATTGTGTGTGTATTAGTTTTATGCATGACAAGCGCAATGCTTGATGGCTTTAACAAAATTTTTTGCAATGCACCCTATATTTAGCTGCTATGCGCGGTAAATATTTATTAAAAATATTAACAACCCTCTTCCACAACTGCCTGCATTCAATTTAAAAGCTACGAGTACCTTACTGCAGACATCATAACTCTAGAGTTTATCAAGCTTGGCGGAGATATGCTTGTCAATCTTAAAGGTTAAAATTGCAAAGATTGCGAAGGCTTGGGGTACATCGCTCGGTGGATAATGAGGTTTACATAGTTGGTCATTACAAGCCTTCAGGCAGGATTACGACCTAGTTTATCACACCACTTATGCTGTGTGTGTTAATTTTTATACATGAGTGCTGGGTCCTTTAGTTTAAAGCCGACTTCGAACGACAGTTTTTTTTGAGACAATTTTCATGGCAATTTTCTATTTGCTTTCGAGTGTTTTTTCCAGAAATTTGCTGAGAGGAAGTCGCCGACAGAAATATATGTTTTCATGTTTCGTTTTGCAGGAGATTGTCTGACCTGGGGTTTGAAACGTGGCCTCAGGTCTAGTAAGCCAACACACTACCTGGTAGACTATGGAAAGATTTACAAGAGTATATTTGACGGTAAGCCAGAGCGGCTCAGACGAAAACCCATTACAAATTGCGTTGAAAGGACTCCACAGCAAGCTTGAAATGACTGTCAGGGTACAAAAACTGAAAACTGAAACAACATTGTTATTAAGATCAGGAAATAAATTCAATTGTAATATTCCTTGCCAAACAATGAACATCTGATTGTGTTATAATAACAATTAACCATGTTAGTCTTAAAAGGCAAACTTTCAAAACCGTAGCGAATTACGTTGTCATATAGGCAGGCTGGGTAGGCTTGGCCATGTTTAAACTTTCTGACATTCTTTTTTTTAATTTTTTTAAATAAAAAATTTCTTGAAATGAAATCAATGTCAACACTTTATCAAAATATTATAAAAACAACAACTACAAAAACAAAATGAAATAAATTTAGAAAAAAAAAATTACAACAATAAGAGAAAAAAATACTCGATAATGTTTAAATAGTTTTAACAAAATGGACAGCGGGTGTGTCTTTTAGAAACAATTAAGAAAACTGAACGTTAAAGTTTTGATTTCTTTCTTTCTTAACGTTTTTTCTCTTTGTTTTTATTGCTGCTTAATTACTTTGTTTGAATTTTTTTTTGTGTTTTTTTTTTGTTATAAAACTTTCAATATTTTATTGGAATTGTCATCAGCAATTTGCACTTTAAAAATGTTGGGTGTTTATCGATTTAATAACAAACGTTTGGCAAATTATTTCGTTTCACTTGATTTGGCTTTACTTTACAGCAGGCGTTGGATTTGAATCTTAAGGTTTTGCTAACTAGATAACCAGTGCTTCATGCTGCTTTACTTTACACCATCAAGTGTTGTGCTTTCCTTTATCAAATTATGTTGTTTGAGTTGATTCTTAGCCAATCACTTGTCTGTCCTTTACAACACTCAATTCGTTTTGTTTCGATTTGATCAAAACGTTTTGCCAAACTTTACATATCAAGTCAAGTCAAATTCACACTTTACTATGGTGTTGTTTGAGTCGATTGTGCTTTACAACACTTAATAGATTCGTTTCCATTTGATTTCAAACTTTTTATCAAACTTTACATATCATTTGACTTGACTTAAATTCACACTTTATTATGGTGTTGTTTGAGTCGATTGTGCTTTACAACACTTAATAGATTCGCTTCCATTTGATTTCAAACTTTATATCAAACTTTACATATCATTTGACTTGACTTTACTTTACATTAACTTGACTTGACTTTACTTTAAGAGTTGATTCCATCACTTGTCTCTTCTTTAAAACGCTCAATAGATTCGTTTCCATTTGATCAAAATGTTTTGATCAAACTTTACATATCATTTGACTTGACTTATCTTGACTTAACATCAACTAATGCTGTTGTTTGAGTTGATTATGCTTTACAACACTCAATAGATTCGCTTTCATTTGATTTCAAACTTTTTATCAAACTTTACATATCATTTGACTTGACTTGACTTTACTTTACTTTACATTAACTTGACTTGACTTTACTTTAAGAGTTGATTCCATCACTTGTCTCTTCTTTAAAACGCTCAATAGATTCTTTCGATTTGATCAAAATGTTTTGATCAAACTTTACATATCGTTTGACTTGACTTGACATTACTTTACATCAACGAATGCGCTGTTGTTTGAGTTGATTGTGTTTTACAACACTCAATAGATTCATTTCGTTTTGATCAAAAAGTTTGTCAAACTTTACATATCATTTGACTTGACTCGACTTGACTTTGCACCAACGAACGCTGGTGTTTGCGCTGATACCATCACTTGTCTATCCTTCACAACACTCAACAGATTCGTTTCGATTTGATCAAATCGTTTTGTCAAACTTTACATATCATTTGACTTGACCTGACTTTACTTTACATCAACGAATGCGCTGTTGTATGAGTTGATTGCGCTTTACAACACTTAATAGATTCGTTTCCATTTGATTTCAAACTTTTTATCAAACTTTACATATCATTTGACTTGACTTGATTTACTTTACATCAACGAATGCTGGTGTTTGAGATGATTCCATTACTTGTCTGTTCTTTACCATACTCAATAGATTCGTTTCGATTTGATCAAAGGTTTTGGCAAACTTTACATATCATTTGACTTGACTTTACACAAACGAATGCTGTTGTTTGAGTTGATTGTTCTTCACAACACTTAATAGATTCGTTTCCAGTTGATTTCAAACTTTTTGTCAAACTTTACATATCATTTGACGTGACTCGACTTGAGTTTACATCAACGAAAGCCGCTGTTGAGATTCGTTTTGATATCAAATCAAAGGTTTGACACTTTACTTTACATTTTTCTTTTCTACTCACCTTTTAAGCATGAATTACGGGGGTGTGTGTGTTAGGACTTACCTCCAGTGTAGTTCATCTTCAGCAGCACCAGACGCATCCTTATCGGGTATTTTGTAATATTCATAGACAAACGATGTTGTGCCATTCGATGTTTGCACCTGATGTAATTGTGGTGTACCCAAGGTACTCAAGTTAACTGTGGTGGCAGCAGCTTCAATTAATTGATGCTGCTGCTGCTGCTGTTGATGTTGGTGATGGTGCTGCTGCTGTTGCTGAGACTGCTGTTGTATGCCATGGGGATCATCCGCCTGTTGTTGCTGACTATGGGGATGAGCAGCACTATCGTTGGGCGATAGACTTAGCAAAGTTTGTGGTGTTGCTGCCGACACCACAGTCGTTAGTTGGGGATGTTCAAAGTAACGTGAGGCCACCGATGAGGCTGGCAATTGATACGTGTTGCCATTGTGTTGATGTATAATCACTTCATGTTGCGAACTGCTTTGATGATGTGTTGACATCGATAGAGGCTGTGACTGTGACGAAGGTGTTGAAGGATTTGGTGATGTTGAACCCGAATTCAATGAATCTCCATTTGTTAGCACAGTTCGGCGTCTAAGATGCGTGTTTTTTTTTTGGGTGTTAAATTTATAATTTTTTTAAAATACAATTTCAAATTGTACAAAAACAAAATAAAGCAGAGAACTGAAGTGTGTATTTTCCAATTAAATATTTAAATTTGATTACAGCAACAACACAAAAGAATCTTTATCCCTTTTGCTGGCACTTTTCAAGTGTTTCAAGACATTTCACACGCTATTTTAAGGGTAAAACAAACAGAAAAATAAAACAATTCCCTACAAATGTGTGATAAAATTTATAGTTTTCTTCCTTCTTCTTTCTAGCTTTCTTTCTTTATTATTTTTTCGTTATTAAAGTAACGAAATTTATTTGAAAAAAAAACTTAAAAATAAAAAATATTTTAAAAAAGGAAATAAGGATCTTACGTCTTATATGCAAATTATATTCCATAATCAGTAAATGAATTGAAAACACTATTGCTTGCAGACGGAAGGAAGTAAGCAAGCATTTCCCTTCTTCTTCAGGCTTAAGGGTGCTTTGCTATTACTTTGCTTAACAGCATTGTCGTCATCGTAATATGATAGCAGGATAAGCTTGAAAATACAACAGAAAAAAAGGACAAAAAAGAACAAAAACTGAAACGGTAGCAGTTGTAAAATCCAATCGTCCCAGTCTGTTATACGATAACAACATTAGATTTTTTGCTTATGCAGCGTATGGTCTTCTGCTAAAATTTCTTCTACGAGGTATTCTTTCAAATTTCCCTTTATAATGCGAGCGTCGTCACATGTTTTTGGGTTTGAATATTTTGGCTGTTGCTTAATCACTCGTGAGCAATAATTGTATTACAATGTAAAAAAAGAAAACAAAACAAAAGAGAAACAGAAACAGAAAAGACAAAAAAAAAATTAAAGAAGAACCCAAGTTGACAACATGCAAAGGCAGTAACGACACAACAACTTGGGCCTGCTAATGAAAACAGAACAAAAAAAAAAAACTCCAGAAAAAAAAGGAGAATTTCAAACCATAACATGTCAACACATATTTTAAATGATAATAAAACATACAACAACACCAGTAGCAACATAATAACAGACCCAGTTAAAAAAGTTTTCAAAATTAAAAATTAAAAAGTTTACATACAGTGCGAAAGGAAATAACAGCAGCAGCTATGATTATTACCCCAAAACAGGCAAATTTTGGCTTTTATTGAGGGAACTTCATTGCAAAATTCCTTCAAACCTAATGGCGTTCCTACGTCAAGCTGGCCATCGCACGGAAATTCTATAGAGACTCCAACCTATCCTAGTTAAATGAACAGTCCTGCTCCACTGCTAGACTTACTTGGCCCTAGATGGATAAAAGGCTCACCTAACCAGTTACTTGAACTTGGTCGTAATATCATCTCGATCACAGTGCCCATGCTTACAGGTCATTGTGTTGTGGGACGACATGCGAAAAGAATGCAGCTTCCAACGACTTCTGCCGTGGGTGCAGATCCGTTGAAGAAGAGGAGACTGTTTTCCACTTTCTTTGTTAAGGCCCATCTCTTACGAGGTGCAGATATAGTCCATTTTAGGAATCTCATAGCAGATACAATGGGACACTGGCCTTTGCTTACAAATGCCTAGAAGTTGAGAATGCCCCACAAAGAATTCACCGAAAATCTTCTCAGTAGAATGTCCCTTACTTGGGAACTTGAAATCAAGAATGCTTAGGCAACCAAAATTATAGCTCGCCTAGCCTAGATAACATCGTTCTTAATGAACTATGGACCGATAACGCTGCTATCTCAACTCTCTTGAATCTCATGTGAATAAGTAACGTCAACAATTCAACAATTTTATTCGTTTACGTGGCCATTCATCCAAAAATGGGACTCATCGTTGAAGATGATTATTCAATGAAATTTAGGGTCAGTTGCCAAGACCCATTGTTATATAAAAAAAACTATGTTGTTGAATGCTATACTGTCAATGGTAATTTGATAAAACAGACTGAATAAATTACAACTAATTTGACAAATATAGCTTTAATAGCTTTGACAGTTGATAACTGAAGTCTTTGATAACTGAAGTCCTTGATAACTGAAGTCCCTGATAACTGAAGCCCTTGATAACTGAAGTCCTAATAACTGAAGTCCCTAATAGCTGTAGTCCCTGATAATTGAAGTCCCTAAATACTGAAGTCCCTGATAACTGCAGTTCCTGATAAATAAAGTCCCTGATAACTGAAGTCATTGATAACTGAAGTCCTTGGTAACTGAAGTCCTCGATAACTGAAGTTCCTCATAGCTGTAGTCCCTGATAACTGAAGTCCCTAAATACTGAAGTTCCAGATCACTGAAGTCCCTGATAACTGAAGTCCCTAATGAATGAAGTCCCTGATAACTGAAGTCCCTAATAAGCGAAGTCCCTAATAAGCGAAGTCCCTGATAACTGAAGTCCCTGATAACTGAAGTCCCTGATGACTGAAGTCCCTGATAACTGAAGTCCCTGATAACTGAAGTCCTTGATAACTGAAGTCCCTGATAACTTAAGTTCCTGATAACTGAAGTCCCTAATAACTGAAGTCCCAGATAACTGAAGTCCCTTCTTACCTTTTAACAAAACTATTCGCCTATAATGAATGCATAAAATTCATACTATACAGAGCTGAAGTCGCCGTAGTCTAGTAATAAGTATGTTGGCTTATTATACGTAAGGCAACGGTTCAAATCCAGGTCAGACCTTTCCAACAAAAGGAAATTATAAAAAAAATATTTCTTCGGCGACTTCCTCTCAGCAGATTTCTGGCAAAAACTCAGAGAGTAAATATAATTGCTATGTAGGTCGCGCCACTCATGCGTGGAGTTAATGCACACAACATAAGTGATGTCAGAAACAAGGTCTTAATCCTAACTGAATAGTTGCAATGACCAATTATGTGTATACAGAGTTTTATAAACAAGTGTTTACATGACCAAGGAAAATTTCAAGCAACTTCTGATACAATTTTAGAAAATATGCACAATGAAATCAAATAAATGTAACGAAATCTAACAGCCTTGTGTTTAGGAACATATTGAAATTATGAAGTGCCCCTATTATTTCTTCCACCACTGCATGCATGTGGATACATGTTCAACTATGCAATTATAATCCGTTGTCTAATTGGCATGACATTTCAGTTTTCAAAAAATAATCACAGCTTCTCTTTAATAAAAGATGGAATTGAATTGGATTGGAATGGGTTGTGGTAAAAAATTATTTGCATTTAAACAAAAAAAAATTCTGTTTAATTTTCAAATTATTTTAACGTTTATCCATTTAGTTCTATTCTATTTGAATTGTTTAAATAATATTTATTTTTAAAACATATGTACAGACATAAAAAAACACAGTCTTTGTTTGTTTATTTCTTAATTGTTATTAATGTTTTCTAAATGGTGATGCACAAGAGTGTGTGTGTATAAGTACTTTAGTTAATAATTTAATTTTTTGTTGTTTTTTTTTGTTTCCAAAAAGTCATAAATTGTGCAAATTATTATTTCTTTGTGTGTTTTTTTTCTGTTTCTTCTTCATAAATTTTGTTAATTTTTCATTATGCACATAATCGCATAAAAGCATTTAAATTTTTTGTTGTTTTTTTTTAATATTTTATAGTCATTAGAACCACACAAAAAAAACAGAAACAAATGACATAAAATAAGTTAAAAAAAAAATAATAAAAAAAAGGAAAGAAAGAAAAAAAGGAAACAAACGAATATTATTTCGATAAATTATAAATTAAATATACAAGTTTAACTTTTGACATTTCAAAAATTTTGATTTGATACCACCACAATGCAATAATAAACACAAATTGGCTTGACTTCAGGTTAAAAACAAACAATCGAAAAAAAATATATATTTTAAGCAGTGATGCAAAAAAGTAACAATTTCTTCTTAACTTTTTTTTTTTATTTTAATTAGAAAATTTTGTTTTAAAACTGAATAAATTAAACTTGGTTTTGTGTATTAATGAGAGGACTGATCACTTATGAGAGGCTTATTAGCCCGTATTAAGCACATTGTAAGCATCTGACAACAAGTGTATTTGTTTTCAATATAATTGCAATCATTTCTATTTTTTTTACATTGAATGAATTTATTGTTTATTAAATAGAAATTCTTTTTAATTTTTTGAATAAATTTTAAAAATTAATTTTAAGAATTAATTGCTTTGGTTTTTATTTACAAAAAAAGGTGTGATATTTTAGCTTTTATCTCATTAAATGCAATTCAATTGTTATTAATCAATTTTATTAAAATAAAAGAATCAAGTTAAAGGCATAGAATATACACACGCACAACAGAAATTCTCGTATTCTGTCCCTCAAAAAGACTTTTATATACCTTGCCTATGACAAGTGATTCTACTATAGAATCTAAAAAACAGCATTGAAAAGGCAAAGCATTCATATAAGATATGTACTTAAAAAAAGCAGAACACACTCTTCCTTTCAGTGTAAATAACCAAGTAGGGTATAAAGAACCGCTTATTAAATATGCCTGTCTTGAGACTCTTTGTAGGTTGTAATCCTGTTGAGAGATCATAAAGACCAATTACGTATGTATATACATATGTAAATTCCTCTCTTGAAACTTTTTCAAATACATACATAATTGGTCATTAAAATCTTTCAGTCAGGATTACGAAGACTTAGCTTCTCACACCGCTATGTGTGTAGAAGATACATACATAATTGGCCATTACAACCCTTCAGTCAGGATTACGGCCTAGCTTCTCAACACCACTCATGTTGTGTGCGTTAATTTTATACATGAGTGGCGGGACCTACAGTTTAAAGTCGACTCCGAACGACAGATTTTTTGAGAAGCTTTTCATAGCAATTTTTTACTCTCAGAGTTTTTGCCAGAAATCTGCTGAAGGGAGTCGCCGAAGAAATACTTTTTGTATTTTGTTTTTGATGTCTGGCCTGGGATTTGAACTCGGGCCTTTCGTCTAATAAGCCAACACACTACCTACTAGACCACGGCGACTTCAAGATAGAAGATGGTGGAGTAATATTTTCATATTTCGATTCGTTTTCGATGTTTAAGCTGGAGTTTGAACCGTGACTACGGCGACCTCGGAAATATATTTTAATAAATATAAATTTTCTAATTATTTTATTAGATTATTTAGATTTAGATTAATTATAATTTTTTAATTGTTTATTTGGGTCCCTACAATCCTTTACGATTACAATGTATTTTTTAAAGTCACATGGAGGATATTCAAATTGCAATATTACTTATGATCTCAGCAGCATTGTGGAATATTAAAAAATCGAGTATGCATAAGGGTCTCATCAAATTCTGATCGCATTCTTTTGAACCACACCAAGGCCACATTTGTCTAATAAAGAAGGTTATAGTAGTTCCAATCACAAATGAGATGTAAATAATTACAGGAATAATCTGGTGTTTTAACTAGGTGTCAATAAGTTTTTAATTGGGACATGGAACGCCATCATTTCATAATATTGAGAGTCTTTGTCCCGGTACTCTATATTGTCATACACGAAATTGCTTTGGAAGCCGAAATCTGCACGTATAATTAACGGTAAAAAGAATACATCCTCAAAAAACTAGCAGGAGATATGTATTACAAAAACTAAACTAAATTGAAACACTTAAAATCAAGATTATCGGAAGAATCGTGTATTCATGAAAAAGACACCTGGAGATGGATATTAGACCAAGACCAGGAAACACTTTTTTGTAATACAAACAACAACAGAAGCATATCAGGAGCATATCCCTCCCTATCCAGCCAGTGTATTCTGTTGGAACTAGGCAAGTAGGTTATGAGACAAGAAAAAAAAATACAGCGTAGTGCTTATTAGCATTTGATTTGAATCTGTTTACATTCTAAGCGAGAGAAAAAATCTCTTTATAGTTAGAATCAGGATGTCTAAAGCAATATACTATCCACTAGACAATTGACCATTATTGGATAAGCTCTAACAGACAGACGAGTACATAGAAATAGCCATCTTTCTAATACAAGTCACATTAACTCCCTTTAATACTTTTAAGCGTATTCCTTTGCAAACCACGTTTTGTTTAAAACATAAGTCAAATGAGATCATCCAATAAAGTTGGATTTCTTATTTAGTGTGAGATGACTTGTGAGTGACAACCAGAGGATCCTTATGGGAACGGCAAGGAATACAAAAAAAATAAATTACATGACAAGGCCAGCATTGTAAATACACACAAAGGTATTTAATATACTACCCGGTGCTACTTTATAAGTCACAAACGTCAGACTTAAAAAGGAAATATTCTTGGGTACGAATGTATAAAGAAATGTACATATGTATGTATGTATGTACCCATAGAACAATACAAAAAAAACGCTCCAAAAAAAGAAATTAAATTAGTTTATGGAATAATTTCATTGACGCGAATTCAAATTAGTTTAAATACAGACACACATACATACACACACAATTTATGAATATTTCGCTGTGACAATAAAAATGCAAATTGAAGTCTCTTTTCTATTCATAGTTATTAAATGATGGTGGTAGTATTGTTGACAAATAACAATTCTTAATAATTCCGTCTCTCATTAATGAATAGAATTTAACAAAAAAAAACGAAAAAAAGCGGAAAAAACAAAAGTTAACACCACTTATGAGTCATCTCAACGCTGTGTACTAAATTATTAAGAATTAGAATGAAAATAAAACATACACACACGCTCTTACATTCACACGATGAATGATCGTATGAGATATCAACTGAAATACATATGTATATATGTATGTATGCATGTATGTAAAAACAACAGTTATAATAATAATTATTTAAAACTTAATTACAATGTTAGTGCAAAAACTGATTAGCGGCAAACAGAAAAAAAAATCAACAAATAGTTGTAGCAGTAGCAATAATAACAACAACAACAAATACAAGTCACAAATCCATTTATTTCATTTACAACACTTTGTTGTCATTTATTAAACAAAAAGAACTTTAAGTTAAATACGTGTATGCATGCATGCATGCATCTATGCATGTATGTATGTACATATGCAGGGTAGAGATTATTTATTTTAACAACAAAACATTTCAGATCGCAACAAAAAGGCATCAAAGCAACAACAGTAAAAACAGTAATAGCAACCACCACACACACACACACACACATAAACAAACAAGCAAAACAAATCTTATTTCATTTAATATTGTTAAACGCTATTACAACAAGTGACAACAAAAGGTAATAAAATATAATTAAAAAATTATCATCATCATACATATATTTTATAATGAATGATGAAGAAGAAGCAGAAGACGAAGAATAAAAAGTATGAATTCCCTTGCTATGCTTAATTGTATGAATAAAAATTAAATGAAACGTAAAGTAAAGAATACAGGAAATGGCCAATATAAGGCGGACGTATGACATACATACATATATCTACTACATGGACAGATGAAATAATAAAAATTCTCTTTAGAACTCTCTCTTCTACAGCAAACAGTACTTGCTGTGAATGGTTAAGTATGTCGTAAGACATCTAGGAATGCTAGACCAAACCCCACTAAATCTCAATTTTTTAAATTTTGAGAATATAAGGCCTGTGGACAAGTACTTCAGACAACAATGTCTATTAAGTATATACATACATACATACTTGGCCATTACAATCCTTCAGTCAGGATTACAGCCTAGCTTCTATATTAAGTAAGATGACCCAAAAAATGTGTGGCCTTTTAAGTTTCAGAACTTTTAACTCAAAAAACAACACTGCTCCTGGCATCTAATGGCAGTGGACTTCTACTAATATCTTGAATACAATGCATCACTTACTTTATATTTGCCAAACTTTATCAGCCGATTATCGCATGATTTGAGTAAAAAAATTATGACAAAAAGTGAATTTTTATCACTTAAAACAAGGCAACGCTTGTTAAATACTATGGAAACTTTGCATTCGTTTTAATTGAGCCCGTTAGCCACATAGGATGCCATATGTTCTGGATTTTCAATTTAAAATTCGCCTCTTGAAATAATCGAAGATCAAAAGTATGAAATATTGTAGAAACTAAAGGACTTATCAGACATGATGCAGTAGTTTCCAATTTGAATGACTACTGGGTTTATGAGAAAAGTTTCTGAAAGATGACAGAAGCTCTGCTTACAATCAACAATGAATGTAGAACGCCAGAGACGAACGAATACAGCAGTCCAAGCAGTAGGTTTCTTGAGACTTCGAAAGTTTAACAAGTGATAGCGGCCATCATGTTAAAGCTACATTTGTCATACGTAACGACATACATACATACATAATTGGAAATTACATCCCTTTAGTCAATATTACGAACTGGGTTCTCGCAGCACTTATGTTGTGTGAGTTAATTTTATACATGAGCGGCAGGACCTACAGTTTAAAGTCGACTCTGAAAGAGAGATTTTTGAGAAGCTTTTCATGGCAATTTTATTTACTCTCAGAGTTTTTGCTAGGGATCTGATGAGAGGAAGTCGCCGAAGAAATATTTTTTTCAAATTTCGTTCTGATGTCTGACCTGGGGGGCCTCATGCCTAATACGCCCACACACTACCTATTAGACTCCGGAGACATCATACGCATCGACGTGTGTGCTGAATGGACTCTGAAGCAGTTGGGAACTGTCCCTTCATTCTCAGCGATGGGGCTCATTCCTAGATGAAGGCATCCGAAATCAAACAAAATTGTTGAATTTTGAACGATACTAATTCACATGAGATCGAAGAAATCCCAATGCACTTCGAAAAAGTCACTGTTTGGTGTGGATTTTGGTTTGGTATCGTCAACGATTCAAATTTCTTTGTGGACAATGTTGAGACCAGGCCATCACTGTCAACAGCGAGTATTCAAGATCAAGGCTTACCAAATCCGTTTGGCCTGAATTGAATACTAAAGACAACAACAAAATACAGGACGGAGTTACGTGAGACGCAGCTTATGTCACATTGGCTATTCTGCTTTTGCGGGTATTATTAACTGGCCACCGAGATCTTACGTTTTGACCCTGTTAGACCTTTTTCTTTGGAGATTTTCTTAAGGAAGACCTTGAGAAATTTTTATTTTTTGAAAAAATTGAACTAAAAAACGTTAGACTGTAGAGATGATTATAATGTGTGGAGATTAAAGAAGAGTAGGATGAATAGGATGAAATATAATACGAATTTTTATCCACAAAACTTGTGTATCATTAAAAGTCATGGGCTTTTTGAGAGGTCCTTGAATATACAGTCTTTAAAAGGAGTTTTTGGTGAACGTTGTACAATTCTTTGGGCTTTGTAGTGTTTTTTTCTTTCCTATTCTTGAGAATAATTTTTGGATTACTCTTCCGAAGCCTTTGGGCATTGTTTATACCACTCCTGAGTACATATACGATGATAATAATATCGTATAGTAGATACTATAAGAATAAAGGACTTCCACGTTGGCAATCTTTTAAGCGTTTTGTTTAAATTGGCCATCTTCTGTTGTTTTAAGTAATATTGATAAGATTTATAAAGAAATAATAACAATAATAAAACGCATACAGATATGTATGTGTGTAAATGTTTTGTTTTTGTTTAAATGGAATTGCTTTTGTTGTTGTTGTTGCTGTGCTGTGTGAACAATTTTAACAAGAAAAGAAAAATGAAATAAAAGTTTTTTTTATTGAAGGACAAACGAACGAGCATTGACTGCAGCGAGAAACAAAACAAAAAAAACCCCCACCACTACCACCACCACCACCATCACATTAAAACACAATAATCGTAACAACTACTCGTGTACTGAGATTAAAAAAAAGCACTTGAAATTGTAACACACAAATCTTTTTTCAATTCTATCTTGGAATGAAATAATTTTAAATAATAAATGGACACACACATACAGATACATACATGCACTGGATAGACATATACACATGCAATAGCCATGTTAGTCGAAATGTTATTTTCACTCTATTCGCACTACATTGTGTGTCTAAAAATCATTTCTATTCATTCAGTATCTTCAATGCACACAAATCTTATTTAATTTAATTTGTTTTTGTTGTTTTTTGTTGTTTTTGTTTTTATTAAATTATTATTGTAATCTTTTTATAATTACCGTAAACTTTTGTTGTAGTTGTGTTAATTTGTTTCTATACAAGTACACACAGTGGTGGCAGAAATAATAGGGACACAGGAAGATTTTTAAAAGCTTATTTACCCTACGTAACGTAAGCGTTTTCAATCAAGGATGGGTAACCAATCAGTGCAAAATAATTTATGGAACGTAACTATCGTCGTTCGGAGTCGACTTTAAACTGTTGGTCCCCCAGCACTCATGTATAAAATAAACACACTCAACATAAGTAATATGAGACACTGGGTTGTGATCCTGGCTAAAGTGTTGTAATGACCAATTAATTAAGTAAGATGTCATAGCATTGGACACCCTAGTTCAAGCGTTCAAGAGCATCAGAGAGCTGAAGCAGATAGCAACATCGTGAGAAAGAAGAAGGCAACTAATTGTTGACCTAAGGCCAGTATTAAGACATCTTCTTATATCCAAAAGACAATGCAGGTCATGCCATTAAACCTTTAGTAAAACAGTGAAACACCACTTCATAAAAATAAAGTGTATGTTATCGATAACATGCAACAATCAATATGCAAATAGAAAAGAAGATTGAAGACAAAACAAATGTTTTATTTTTTATTTCTGACAACAATGTACATACGGATGAATATCGAAAATAAATTGTATGTTAACGACAGCACTCAACAATCCATATGCAAATAGAAATGAATATTGAAGAAACTCAATTGTAATTATTATTTTTATCAATAGTGTACATACATAAATACATACGATGAATAATTGGATGAATATCGAAAATACCGTGTATGTTATCGATAACATGCAACAATCAATATGCAAATAGAAAAGAAGATTGAAGACAAAACAAATGTTTTATTTTTTATTTCTGGCAACACTGTACATACGGATGAATATCTAAAATAAACTGTATGTTATCGGTAGCACTCAACAATCGATATGCAAATAGAACTGAAGATTGAAGAAAACTCAATTGTGATTATTATTTTTGGGAACAGTGTACATACATACAGACAAATGATGCATAATTGGATGAATATCGAAAATACATTGTATGTTATCGATAACACTCAACAATCAATATGCAAATAAAGAAGATTGAAGAAATTATTACATAATTGTATTTATAATTTCTTGCAACACTGAGCATACATATATTGATGAATAATCGAATGAATATCGATATATTTAAGTCTTTTTCTTTTTTTCTTGTAAATGCACTGTGAAAAAATGTCTCTTTATATTCTTGATCAATTGATTCATTAAATGACAACACATTTATTGCTGTTTAATGCTTATAATTGGTATTTATGGATTGAAATGAATTTAAATTTTTTATTTCTCTCATTTACAATAATTTCAAGGTCAAAAGGTGGTATGTATATACATACAAACAGACATACATTAAAAAATATTGTAATGGATGTAGTAAAAGTAGGAATTAAAAATTGATAAATCCACATCAACCGAACAACTATCCAGCCACTGTCGTGTCAATGTGTCAACCAGCCAAGCCAACGACTGAATTTATGTAAAATACGCACTTCCGTCTGATTTATCATTAATTATTGTTGTTGTTAGTTGTTGTTATTGTTGTTGTTGTTATTATTCACAAGCGAAAGGTATTAAAATATGAAATAATTTTTCAATGTAACCTTGTGTTGAAGAAAAAAAAACGTTTTTTTTTTAACGAAATTTATGATTGATCATGCATACATGAGGAGCAGTATTAATAAAATATAATTTTCATAATGACTGTTTGATTTTCAAAAAAAAAAAAACAAGGAAAAATTCTTCTCTATTTTTGGTTTTATTTTTGTTTTTTTCTAAGCATTAAAGAAAACATAGAAAGAGCCAAAAAGAAGAATGAAATCCACTCATGATTGAAATAAAAAAAAAATAATTTGAATGAATGATCGATGATACGTAAATAAGTGGATTTAATTATCAGATTGCGTCAAATGATTTAGAAATCACATCACAAATCACATTACAAATCTTAGGCCACTAGCCACTAACATTTTTAAGGCGATTAACTGTGCTACTCTTGTTAGTTGTTGTTGTTGTTATTGTTGTGTGAATAGCCATGTAATAGTTTAGTTAGAAACATTATGTGTTGTAAACTGCGTGGCTTTATTATGCAATCGTATGTATGCAGATGTAAAGAAGGTTTGTTGCTTAAGTCTTTCGTTTAACAAAAAAAAAAATCGAATTTTCATGCATTGCTACATATTGATTGATTTGAAAACCCCCTTCTCAGTTTGAAATTTGAAGCAGGCTTGTGCATGGTTTGTATAACAAATGCCGCTGCCATCAATATATATTTTCGCTTTGAATTGTTTGATGCCAGATAAACAAACAAAAATTAAAAATAAAATTAAAATAATAATTATTATCTGTTTTAGAAAATTAATCAATAATTTTAATTTCAATTGCCAATTTTTAATTGTATTTTTTATTGGTTTTTTATACAAACATACATACATACGTACATACATACATATGCCTGCATACAATTCGCATACCTATTGGCATTTACATTTAAAGCAAAAATAAATTGTAAAATTAACAATCACAACAACAACAACAAATTATTTATACCACTCACATACATATATATGTATGTACATACATTAATATTTAAACTATTCAAACTGTGATCAAAAATGTTATTTTTTTTCAGTTTTTTATTTCAATTCAAATGCAATGATTGGCTGTGGCTATGGCTGTTGCTGTTCTTTATTTGATTGCAAATTTATTTTTAATTTTTTTTATTATTTTATTTGTTAACAACAGCCTTAGCAGTGTTACGCAAAACAAAGGCAACAGAATGCATATGCAAATGTTTACGATTTTTATTATGATTGGGAATTTTATTGCAAAATTGTGATACACATTGATACTGTGATACAATAAAATTGCAATATATGTGGAGCACACAATTTGATAAAATTTTTATATTCAAACCCTCCTTCACGTTGCTGTAAGTTTGACTAATGTAATGCTAATAAGTCTGCTAAGCCCACACAGATACATGTTTCAGGGACATGTTTCAGGAACATGTTTCAGGAACATGTTTCAAGACATTACAATGGCCAGATGGTAACACTCACAAGGAATATAATTCTTAAGGCTTATGAAACCAGCATTTACCGAGATTGTTAATCGAATGCGTAAACTACACAAAGATGACCAGTGTTAGGTCAGTCAGACGTTTGCGATTGCATCTGGTCTGGGGATACAATTCTCTAGACTTTTTCGATGTGTAGGGTTATAGTTAAAGTAGAGTGGCGTACTTATAATCTTGCAATCTTTATATAAGAACGCTTGATCAAGCAGGTCAGAAAGTGACAAGAGCAGGGGACCAAAGCAAGGAATTGACAAGGCTCCACAGCTCTTGCAGAAGTTAATTGCCCAGACATGCCTATCAAAAGGTGAGTTGGCGTACTTATAATCTTGCTACTGCAGAAATCTTCTTATTATAGCGCTTGGTCAAGGAAGTCAGAAAGTGACAAAAGCAGAAGACAAGAGCAGGGCATTAACACAAATCCATAGCTCTTGCAGATATCATTTGTCGGACGGCCAAGTATCTAGAAATGCTTAGTAAAGGGACACAGTCCATCGCTATTGTGCAATGGATTCTATAATAGAAGTGAATCGGTCTTCTTCTTATGAATATGTGTCCAGCAAAGGGTATCAATATTGCACATACCCTCATGTTGCGAACGAGATGGAGCTTCCCCGTCAAACGAGTGGATAATATCCATTTTGATTGAGGCTATCGGAATGCCTGGTCGCCATGAAAAGTTTCTCAAAAAAAATCTGTCGTTCGGAGTCGATTTTAAACTGTATGTCTCCGCCTAGGTCGTAATCCCTACTCAAGGATTGTAATGACGAATTATGCAGTAATTCTGTGTTCTTCTTACCAAAATGTGTGTCCCACAAAAGACAGCAATATTGCATGTATACCTATGCTGCCAACGAAATGGAACTTCAAACGAGGGGATATCGAATTTTAGTGAGGAAATCGTAATGTCCTGAAAAAAGTTCCTGAAACATGTTCCTGACACATTTTCCTGCAACATGTTCCTGACACATGTTCTGAAACATGTTCTAGTTTATCAACAATAAATTTTCCAAACGATATCCCTTTGTCCTGCAACCCACATAATAATTACTTTGAATGATCCAAAGTTTACCTGAGAAATATTCGACGTTCATGGACAAGCATGGACGTAGAAACTATGTTCGTAAACGACTTAGTCGATGTCTGGGTGCAGGCGTAAATTAAAAGATTTTCAGAAGAAATTTTCCCATACAGCAAGCATTGCGTAGTTTTCAAAAGAGCTATGTTTTCTGCCAGGAAACGAAGTCTGATACTTTTACAAGACCTGCGATAAAGTGGCGGCCTCACGACACAAAAAACCATATAAAATCTGCTTAAGACCTTACACAGAAAGATTTAAAAATAAAAGCGTCATATCATGTAAAATGGAAGTGTGGGAGTCAAATTTTACGAAAGTGAGGGGAAGGGGACTGTCAAGGGTTAAAAAAAACTAGCCTTGAGCTGACCAAAAGCAATAGGGGTGGTGGCATAACTAAGTTAATCTTTGTTTATCTCTAAAGAATTCTTGTTGTGCAAGGACCCGATAAAAGAGGCTGAGAAGCTTAAGAAATGTAATGTCTGCCATGGTTTTCCTTTTTTAAATTGATTTACTTTTGCCTAACACTGTATCTTTATGTATAAGAACGCAAGTGGAGGCTGAGAAGCTTTAGAAATTTAATAATTTAAATTTAATTTAATGGGATTTGTTTTTTTATTGAAATTTTTAATTTCTTAAAGCAGTTGTTGATTTAATTTTGCCTAACACTGTATATCAATGTATAAGACAGTATTGTAAAGCTTAAGTGAGTGAGTGAGTGTGTGTATGCGTGTACTTCTGTGATTTGTTGGAGATTGTTTTGAATGTTTTTTTTTTCTTCAATTTTTTTTTATCGTTTTTGTTCCCGGAGAAGTGTGTGGGCATATTTGCATTTTAATTACACACACACACACACACACATCGTATTTTTTATATGTTTCGTGCTGTGCTTTTTTACTCTTGTCGCTGTGGTACAATTTAATGCACGAATGAACGAACATTTGTTTGCCTAAGTTTATATGGACGACAACAACAACAACAACAACAACGTGGCAATAACAATTGCAACAAAACAACAAGCTTGTAAATATTTCCATAACAATTTTCTACGTGTAATTTATGTTTATTAATCTTCGATTTTGATTTCTGTTTTTCATTTCGATTTTTTGGGTTTTTTTCTGTACATTTTTAAGAATTACTGTGTTTATCTTATAATTTGTATGCGTTAATGTTTTATTTTATTTTTTTTGTTTTTGTATTTTTTTCCTTTGTAGAGTATTTTGTTGTTGTTGTTTTTTTTTTTTTTTTTTGTAAACTTTTAAGATTTTTTATGATTTTTCAAGGCTGTTTGTTGTTCGTCTATGAGTTTTAATTAATTTAAGTAGATTTTTGTATTATTATTATTATTGCTGCTGCTGCTGATGATGCTGCTGTTGTTGTTGTTGTTGCTATTATGTTGTTGTTTTTGTATTTTTTTTTTTAATGTTTCTTTATAAACACACTCACTCGTCTCGTATATTAGTTGTTTAAAATGTTTAAAGTCAACTTTAAATAACATTTTGTATGTCATGTATGTATGTATGTATTTATGTGTGTATTTATGTATATAAATATGTATGTATGTATGTCTGTATACGACGATGTTGAAATAACAATTAACTGTAATTATATACATATATTGAAAGATAAAGCTTCTGCCAAACCAACAGTAGCTGAAATACAAAAGATGTGTTAAATGGACGACGAAGAAGAAGACGATAAAAAAAATTTGAAAACATGAATTTTGATTTCTTTTTTTTTCTCATTTAATTAACCCATTAAAGGCTAAATTAATTTTTGTGTTATTAGATAAGAAAAATAAATAAATAAATGTACCAAAATAGAAGATCATTTAAAACAAAAGACTTAAGAAACAAACGCTAACTTGTCAAATTTTACTTGTTAGTGTCCTTCAACAAATTCATGGACAGCCTAGCCTGCAGCTTAAGCTAAAGAATGCAAGAACACTAGACGATAACTGTCCATAAGGCAACAGAATACTTCGATTCGAATGTTGCACTGCAGTCTAATAGGCAGCCGGTTGATTTATTAGACGAGAGCATGTGGTTAAAGCCCTTAATAAAAAAGATTTACACACAAACTTAAGTACTTTTTTAAGCAATGTTCAAAATCGGTAGAGGAATCTTAGTTGAATCGTAGATTGTCCCTTGTCCTCGCATATGACCGTGGTATTATTCAATCTGAATTAATAGCTGATAAGACTGATGCTGTATGAATTCAGTATCACAGCATAACGAGTGGAGATATACAAATACATACTTACTAACAATAAAGTGATCATTTGATCAGTAGGCAGTGCCTAGATTGCCTAACTATGCCGGGAGTCTCTATAGAAGACTCAGAGAGATATTCGTCAGTTACTTGCATATGTGCTACTGGATTTGAGGACATTGAAGATAACAATACAACTGATTGTGTTCACAAAGGCATTTGCAACAGAAAATTCAAACGAATTCTTATGTGAGATTGGCATTCCTCTAAAGAGGGGTAAAAACACATAATCATACTGAAGCTGTACTCATTTGCAAAGGAAACATGGAATAATGAGCCTCTACTTGTCCACGTATGGACATATGCTGAATGAAATTTACATTAAATCTAACCAGAGATTAGCTTGGAAACCTCATTAGCAGTTTTAAAGGGGCACTTGGCCCTGGGCATACGCTCTAAATTTGAAAATACGATCTAACAAGGACTTCTGCAGCAGCTGTGACGATGAGGACAAAGGGGATATCAAAGAACATCATCCTGTTCATTGTCCGGAACTTGGGAACGAAAGAAGAAGGATTATTGCGCTTCCAAAATTTATTGACAGAGAATGTCTACCCAAAGATGATTTAAATAGAGATCCACACTTTCATAAAATCATAAGTTTGGCTGGAAAGAACCATTGGTTTGGCCAGCCAAGAGTTATGTGATCGTATAGCTACTACCAGTATTATAACAGGACTTTACCTTATAACACTTAAGCAAGTTATGCCTTCTGATACGCCTACCATTTTGTACTAAATGCAGTAAACAGTCGGTAGTTGTTGCATGTCTGCAATACATACAGTGATACACTGAGCATCTGAATGACAATTCAAGTGCTTGTGTCCCAAATGTCTCAAATTTACTGCATTTTTTTCGTCTTAATTCATTACATATGACCAACTCTTAAATATTGTTGACATGTATCAAGTAGAGATTAAAATTCAAATTAGAAAGTGGATCTGGATAGCCTATGTCTGCTATGCCAACGGATATTAATACTACGCTTGAAGAGGTACGCTTCAATGGCATCTGCAGGGCCATCAACAACCTGAAAGGCCACAGAACACCTAAGCGCAGATGGAGCATAGTATTAAAGGCATGTCTTGGCACCAAATAAAAATGGTTGCTAGAGACCGAGAAACTTAAGCAAAATTCGTTAACCTGCTATGCTCGTTATGAACTTTTAGTTGTAATTGATTATAATGAAGCCTTTCGTTAGAATTATAACCTGCTGCTTACAACACCCTTGTGATGGGTATTAATTTTATCCACTAGTGCCGGAGCCTGCAATTTAAAAATGAATCTGAACAACAGATTTGGAAAACTTTTCTTTGGCAACTTTTCTTTGCTAGTTTGATGCAATTAGTTTCCTGTGTAAACAAGAGAATATGTAAACCCTTCAGATCTAAATTTAAAATATTTTATAAAAGAAATTTAAAGAAAATGAAAAGTTTGAAACAAAAAAAAATTTTAAACAAAAGACTTAAGAACCAAGCGTGCTTGTATGCTTTTGAGCACTTGAAGAGTATTTTTCAAACAAAACAAATGAACCACGACAGTTAATTTGGAAACTTAAACTGAATTTATACTTGCTAGTAATTGTTGTTGTTGTTGTTGTTGTCTTTTAAAGGCTTTTTAAACAAACAAATAAACGAAATAAATTTGAATGAAAAAAGAAAATATTAAAACAATACCCAAAGCTAGTGTACATATATACATTCATATGTTTGTATATTTCAGTGGCAAACATACGTTGATATTTTATTGTTTATTTACGTGTAAATCAAAACAATTATTTGTTGTTCGTTAGCATATATGCCATATGCCAGCATACATACATACGTAGTATGCTGTGTGTAGTATACCGCCTCGGCTGGCTGGTGTAATTGTTTGACTATTTATTTAGCGCCATTAGCACACGTTGTCAAATTGATAAGCATGTCAGTTAAATAAACCAAATGAAGGTGAGTAGTGTAGTGTTTAGTTTGCATAAAAAAAAAATACAGAAGAAGAGTAAGAGACACACAAAAATAAATACAAAATAAAATCAATCTTCAATAGAGATTAGCAAGATTTCTAAGCTTACAAAAACAAAAATCAACTAATAAAAGCGGTGCTTTTAGATTTCTTTTGTATTTCTTACTACACAAACTGCTTATTGACATGTATTAACACTTTTTCTGTTTTTTTTGGTGCATCAGCATGTGGCCGTAATGTGAAAATTATATTTTTTTGAAAAAGACGAAATAATAAAAAGCAAACAATGAATGGTAATTAAATTTTAACACTTTTATTTAAACATTTTAACATTCAAATAAATATGTATTCTTTAAAGGGATTGCAATTTTCTAAAATTCCCAAACACAATATTGACGTCAGCGCCTTTTGTGGTGTGGTGTGGTGTACACTACCACCCCTTTTGCTATTTGAAAAGAATTTTTTTTTGAATTTCAAAAGAAACCGGGATAATATTGTTTGAAATAATTACCGGGTTCTTGATTATTTTACAACATTACGTGCGACTTTATAAGCGCTTTTCGTTCAATTTTTTTGACTTTGTGTCAACAATACCCTTTTATTAGCAAAAATTTTGTGACTTTTTCTTAAGATCAAATCAATTTGCCAAATAGCAACCCCTTTGCTGTACAAGCAACATAAATGGCAACAAGTTGCAAAAAAAGAAACAAAAAATTTTTTTTGAACATACAGCCTGCGTGCCTGTGCCACTGCCTTTATTTCATATGTAACACTATAATTTTCACTGCAGTTAAGCTATTTCCTTTACACAAAAAATAAATATTTAACAGCCTAAGTAGAATGGTAGTAAAAATGTATGTACATATGTGTCCCACAGCGCATATTGTGTTTGCATTGTTGTTTCCTGTTCATAAAATTTTCACACACACACTCCGAACAGTACACATTTATGCTTACTTTTCTTGCAAAAGAATTAAAATAAGGTTTCCTTTTCTTTTTCTTCCTCTTTCACATTGAGCTAAGCTACTACTAGCTTCCCCGACAGAGGAAGGAAATGATTTACTTGGTTAATGGGTTTTACATACATGGGTTTTGTAGGTCGTCTAAACTGGCCATTCATATCCACATACATAGTTGTTATGAAATACCACAAATAACTGCCTACTGTTACAGCCCTAAAAGCGTGCGACTTTTTTTTCCACTTGGCTTGACATGACTGCTTGACTTCACATCAAAGCAAAATGAGTTACATTGAATGTAACAATAACAACTAAACAACATTTGAATATTAAATCAAAACCAAAGCAAAACCTCGTATAAATCCAAATGAATTTAAAAAAAACCGCCTACACAACTTACAAAACAAAACATAACAAACGATTGGTAGTTTAAACATAATAAAACATATGTTTGCAACAGCCACATTACCAACAACAACAACAACAATATTAATAATAAGCACCACAATAAACAAAACCCGAAAGCAATTAAATTTTAACACCACTTGTAAGCCCAAGTTACTTCTCCACTTAAAGGTACTTACAACAGCAACAAAGGCAACAACAACCACAACACTTACAATATGAAAAAAACAAAAACACTTGGTAAGTATAACAACGACTTTGGTTTTATTGTCTGTTTTAGTGGCTGCTTGGGTATTTTGTTTCGTTGCAAAATAATGAAAAAAAACAACAAAAAAACTTGCTTATGAGCGAGCACGCGCTTAATTATTCATTTACAACAATCAAAACAAAAACAACAACATAATATTATACTCATTATGCGCTCCATTAACCACCCACGTTGCCAACGGCAATAATATGTGTATTGAGGCAGGCACCCCATGTATTTATAACGACAACCAACCAGCACTACTTCTACTCACATACTTCTCATACATACATATATGTATGTATGTATGTACACCCCACAACAAATAGACACATGGAAACCCTTTTAAATTAAATGTCATGTAAATTGATGGGGCGAGAAAAAAAATAGCTCAGCTGTGTAAACGATATTTAAGCTAACAAATTAACAACAACAACAACAACAACATTAGCAATTATGATTGTTATCATATCTGGTTTTTGTTTTGTGCAATTAATTTACAAGATTATGGAATGCCTAGAATGGCTAAGAGAACTTATGGAATTTCAAAGATATTTGGGAAGGTGTTGCTACTAACAACACCAACAAAATATTCATTGTAATGCCACTCGTGCTTTGGTGTTCATTTAAGATTGATGCTAAGAATGTAAACTACTCTGTTGACCACCAGAGAGCCGTCTTTAGAAAGCATTCATGCAATGAAACAAACGATTTGCTGCCTACAACTGATTCTTGAGTATAGAGATCTCCAAAGTAATAAACTGAGCTCTTAAAGTCACGTTTCTAAAGTACACCACGGTCATAAGACCAAGCCTCAGCTCTGATACACTTGTCTAGTGGGAAGCACTTCTGTTCTAGAAAAACTATCCCGTCTTGCATTCTACCTAGACCTAGACCTATCAGTTAATGTATGCTTGGCTTGCTAACGTGAAATTCGTGTCCGCAAAGCCATCTTCACGACTCAATTTGCAAAGATTGTACCATTTTGCTACTACTGCATCCATGAGTTCCATTGCTCAGGCTAGACTGCAGACAATTATAGGCCTACTACGCCTAGAATTATTTGTCAAATGTGTCTCTACTAAATCGACACTGAGATTCAGGGTATTTGGTGGAATGCATTGGTTTGTGCAGCTTCCAAAGAGAAGTGGTTCAGCGGAAGGATTATGTGATATTTACTCTTCAGTAGAACCTCTAGGATTAAAAATCCTTCGAGATATAATAGGGCCATAGCCTTTGGGACGACGAAATCGAGAAAGCCTGTCATCGATTGGTGTGACCAACTGTCGCAGGCGCGCAAGAAGCACAGGCGCCTGGAAGGATGTGTTGCGGCAAGCCGAAATCCGTTAATCGGGTTGCAAATGGCCAATTAAGTAAAGTAAGTAAAGCGACGAAATCTCGCTCTTTGTTGCCCAATATTTGATTTTCATTCCAGAAATATTGTACGATTGATATGTATCCTGGAGAATAACAAACAATCCTCAACAGGTTCCAGCGGATAGCTATTGAGGCAGAATCATCCGCTGATCTCCTTAGAGTATGATGCATCAACATGGATTGATTGCTATTGTTTTAATGTGCCTGTGTGTGAAGACAACAGCAATCAATCCATATCGTAAAGAATTAAGCGAATGATTCTGCCACACAAGCCATCGAAGACAGCAAGGGTATAGAACAAAGTATTTATTCTGATGATCTTTCGTTCTAACTCAGCTGGCCCAGAAATTACACTGTTATAGGCGGATTTGAGAATGGCATTCAAATATCGAATCTTAGGTTATTGATATCCATGTGAGCAGTAAAGCATCGATCAATGCTCTCAACTGTAACTTTATAAGATCGAAGTGTCTTCTTAGCTGCATACAATCAGCTTAATGTTCTACTAATAGGGTTCTAAGCCTTTCGAGAAGCCGTGTGAAAAAATGAATTTCTTAAAGGATAACCTTTGCCGTGCCTATTACATTATCGAATATGATGGATAAATGGACTTTGAGAAAGATGGAACTCAGATGAATTAACATCATCCACTTTTGGATACATCAATAACACTTTGGTCCTTTCAGTTAACAAAACACAGGACCAATACTATTTTGTAGATAATATATAGGACTTCTATAATTACAAGACGCTGTTGGAATTAGCATTGTTGGTACACACGTTGGTATTAAATGAGGTTTCAACGAAGACACGATAAGAGAGAAAATTAGAGCTCAGGCTATGTTTCTCTACAGGAAAAAAAAATAGGAGGACTTCTTGAATACTGAGAATTACAATTCAAAACAAACCTCTGTTGAATAGTCATGCAATTTAAAGGCAGAAGTGAGGCAATTTTCTTCTTATACATATGCGACTAACAGAGTTCTGCGATATTGCATGTACCCCTCCCTTAAATTAGGTTAGTTTAAGTTGGAGTTGTAGCTTTGATACCAAAGCTTACTTGAGCATACATAGCGGCCGGTTGTGATGCCACAGATAATCGAGCCTTAGGTAAATGTAGCCCCTTGCTGTAAACAAAATTGAGTCTCCTTGTCATTACAATCCTTTAGTTAGGATTACATCCTAGTTTCTCACTTACGTTGTGTGTGTTAATTTTTATACATGAGTGGCAGGCCCATTAGTTTAACCTCGACTCCGAACGACAGATTTTTAAGAAACTTTTCATGGCAATTATATCTATTTACTCTGAGAGTTTTTTCCATAGACAATTGGAATACCTATATCCTGTATGTCGGAGATTTTAAGCTCCGTATCGGCCTTGGCTGCTGTAATTGTGCCTGTAACTTCCGTCGTTATTGCCGCTCTTGCCACCGAAATCGCTACTACAGTTGCCGCTGTACTTGTGACTGTAATTTCCACTGGAATTTCCGCTGTTGTCGCTATAATTGTCGTTGTAGTTGTCGGTGTAATTTACAACGATATTTCAATATCTAGGAACCCCTATAAGAATTATCTTTGTATGATACGAAATTTCTCCTGAGAAATCTTCGGCATTTATGAACAAGACCGCACGTTGAAATTACGTTCGTAAAGGACTTTATCGCAACCTGATTATATGAGTAAATCAAGATATCTTCAGGGAAAATTCCACTACCCAGCAAGAATTGCGACGCTTTTAAAATAGCTATGGACTCTGCCTTAGAAATACTGCAGTCCAGAAGGAGCCTCTACAATATCTTCTCTGTGTTTGCCTTAAACTCGGCTTTGAGTTTGCAAGAGTCAATCAAACATCTGTGCAATCAAACGATATGAATTCATTCATTGGAATAAGAAATCAATTTTCAATCTTTTAAACTCATTACATTGTGTTATTATCTTTAAACAAATATAATACACGCAGACACATACATAGTAATTTAGTTTCCATTTTTATGAATATGAAATCAACATGAGTTTTTTTCTATCTTTCAATAGAAAGTTTTTTTTACAGTCAGTCAACTACTAAATTAACAACAATTTATGAGGCGGATGATGCGGATGCTGATGATGCTGGTGATGATATTAAAGTGGAACATTCAAAACTCCTGCCATGTAGGCAGGCAGGCAGGCAATCTGTTGCCAGTGTTATCAACTATAATTTTGAATAATTCTTACGAGTTTTTGTGTCTTTCTAAATGAAATTGTAATAGAAATTTGAAAAAAAACAAGAAGAGGAAAACAAACATTTTATTCATGTTGTTGGCCTATTGATGATGGATTTTTGAATTTCAATTCATTGGCATTGCTGTTAAAACTAAAGCAGGAAGGCTTTACATATGAAGCAATTCTGCATACAAATCACTGGCAATATACAGTTGCTGGCAATTGGCAATTTTGTTCATACAAATTGCTCTGTGTGTTGCGGTTAATATTGGAAAATTTAATTTTGATTTGAAATTTTCAAAAAGAAAAATCCATAACAAATGGAATAACGTTGGAAACTTTAATGCATTTTCCACGTAATTTTTTTTTTCTTTGGTACAACAACAAACAAAATTGAAAATTTTTAAAATACGTCTTCAAACTTTTACAAGTTAAAGGCAGCAGCTGTATTTGCTTAAATCAACAACAGAAATGAGAAAAGATTAGGAAAGGCAATCAAGGAAAAAAAAGGAAGCAAGGAAGAGATGTTTCTCGACCGTTAGAACAGATGCTTCTTTCTGTATGAAAACTACAAGACAAATCAAAAGAAGAAAACCTTGGCAAAACAACACCTTAGGCTGTGTAGATATTACAGCCTAATGGGCTTGCTTTCAAGGTAAAATAGAAAATCTAGAATGCCTAGTAAAGGATTGTCATTCCCTCGGACAACGTCCACATAAAAATAAGGGATAGCAAGTACAGGCACCCTTTTGTTCACCTAAACACAAGAAGAATACTTTTTTATTGAAATCATTTGCATAAAAACGGTTTGAAACAATAAAAAAAATAAAAATATATATGCGGTCGAGCATGATGATTTCTATTTTCAAAAAGAAAAAAAAAGCAATCCTTACAACAACAACAACAACAAACAAAAACCTTTTTTTTCTTACGCTACTTCTAAGGCTATGTCTCTTCTATAAGACAAAAGCAAGACAATAAAAGGACTTTTTTGTGTGTCATTGTTGGCCACTGGTGTGTCCGATTTACTTTCAACGTCCTTTACTAATATGAAGACAACAACAATAACAATCAAAAAAACAAAAAAAGGTACGCTAACACGATCATCAAGAGGACGATGATGACGATGGTGATGCTGTGAAATAAGAAAGAAAACTGAAAAGCTTATGCAAATTAGTTTGCTTTTCTTCTAGCAACCACTGATGTGATCATCACTATGTCTTCAAGCAAATGCAGCAACCCTACACGCAGACAGACAGACAGAAATGATGACCAGAATTGAAGCGTCCTTATAATAAATATTGAAAGCAACCCTTAATACAAACACATAAAACGCAATCGTTCCCGAAGGAAAAAAACGAAAAAGAAATCCCTTTTATGTTGAATCGCGTTTTTATTTTTTTTAATTTCTCATTTTTATTGTGTCATGTTATCGTAAAATGTCCATTTCAGTTAAAATTAATGCTTCATCAACGTTTTTCAAAGAGACAAACCAACCAAGCACACACACTGTATGCTGTACACTATACACTGCGCACTGCACACTGTACACTAAGCCATGTCCATTAATAACACATTCGTTCATTCATTCATTCATTCATGCATTCGTTAACTTCATACGTTCATTCACTTATTTCACACACACACATACACACTCGCCATCCATCCATCCATCCTTTTGGTACCATCAAACGGCCAAAAGGAATCACAACAAACTTACGTACGTACCTTGCAACTGAATGAAGCATGCAAGCAGGCAAACAAGCTTTGAAGCTACATAACGATCGTATAGGCAGCAGCAAACACTCTACAATTCTAGATTTTATTATCGTTTAGTGTCAAGGGCCTTAAGGAACCCCTTACGAGTACATACACTTCCACTTCCTTTTATCATAATGATGTTCTACATACATACGTTCCCTCTCTCTCTCATATCGCCTCTCTTTCTTAGCTTCAAACTAAATGATAAAGAATTGTAGTGCTTGTGGCAGATGCTGACCACTTTTTTGAAGAAAAAAAGGAGTTTCATAAACACTAAAAAGTTTTTTTTTATTAAATTTGTTCAGAGATTATTTTTATTATTTTTTTATTCTCCTCTTTTTTTCATTCTTCTTTTATAAATTAAAATGAAAAGAAAACAAGTCACTCGCTTACGCTCTTAAGCTCATATTTTCTTATATACATAGGATATGATGCCTTCTTAAATATGATGGCAGGCCATGCTGACGATAATGCTGCCGATGCCAATGCTGCCGATTCTGATGATGATGAAAAAAGACAGACAGACAGACACGCACATTTCTATATAAGAGTGTTCAACTGCATCAACTTGAAAAGGATTATCAAGTGCGTGTTGTCCTGTTAATGAATTACAAAAAAAAAAAACAACAACAATAAACAAACAAAAGTGTGAGAAAATCATTTCGTTTCATTATTTATTTCGTGTTTTTTTTCCTGTTTTTATTATTTATTATGAATCGACACTCCGTTCACTTATCGTTCACTTTAAAACATGTTCAAGGATCCCGCGAACAAGTGTATGAATGAACGCCTCAATGAAACCGAAAAACACAATTCTTGTAATACAACTCTACTAAGTAGGAAAGAATGTCCATTTAACAGATGCAAACAACAAGGTCTGCTTAAAGTTTAAATTGAGGAAAAATAAGAGACAAAGTTTTCTTTTACCGAAACTATCTGAAGATGCTACAACTTTTATGCCAGTCCCGCTGTATCATTTGTGAAGTAAACCGTTACAGAATACATCTAAATAACACATGAACCGCTATATTTATCACAAACACAGGATAATATTATGAACAGGTCGTGAATTTAGACGCAAGTATCTGAATGGTCCTACAATAACTGGGCAATTGCTATGGGGCTTAGCTACTCGCCTTGAAAAGTATGACTTGAGACAACACAAGATGCTGTTATGTTTGAACGACCCTATGGCAGCCATTCTGCTAAGATTACCGCGACCGTGGTTGAAGGTAACACAGAGCACCCCGGATTACCGATCAGACGAATTGACATCCATATAAGCAATGAATTTTACTGAAAGGCTTGGAACCTTTCAAACCTTTTGCCATCGTGAAAATGACCTTGAACGTACAACCCCTCTCTCACCACTCATGTTGCAAAAGCTAGGGAGTATGTAAATGCCATGGAAAATCTTCTAAAACCTGTCATTTGGACATTCGTAGGGGAAAATTATCTCTCAGAACGTAAGTGGTATGAGAAGCAGGGCAAAATCTTGTGCGCATACCTTGAACCTGCAACCCCTCTCTCAGTACTACTGTTAAAAAAACTCGGGAGTATGTAATGGCTATGAAAAATCTTCTAAAACCTGTCATTCGGTCACTAGTGGGGTAAAATTATCTCTCGTAACGTACACCACTCACGAATGCAAGCCCGAGACTCCGACTAAAGGGTTATTATGGACATGAATGTCTGTACGTACATATAAATATGGATACGTGAATAAGCAGAAATAACGCTTGCGGAGTGAAGTTGTCGTAGTCTAGTAGATAGTGTATTGGCTTAGGCGTGAGGCGATGGTTCAAACCTCAGGTCAGACATCTCTAACAGAACCAATTATTAAAAGAATATTTCTCTCAGCGACTTCCTCGCTGCAGATTTCTGGCAAAAACTCTGAGAGAAAAACGAAATTGCCATGAAAATTTTCTCAAGAAACCTGTCGTTCGCAGTCGACTTTACACTGAAGGTCCCCGCCACTCATACAAAAATTAAAACACACAACATAAGGGAAGCATAGGTTGTAATCCTGACTGAAGATGTGTAATGACCGGAGTAGCAAAAATTCATGTATAATTTGCAAAAGAATCATTACAATCGTTCTAAGTTACCGCATGGCATCATAGGACCTTAATGCTACAACGAATTTCTTCTGCCGCAAATGTTCGAATAAGAACTGAAGGACATGTGGTTCAAACAAGACGAGAGTAACAGTTCATACTGCATGATTTAATGATTAAAGTTCCTCACCACTTCAGCCAATGCAACAATCCGTTTTCAATATCACAGAAAAACGTTGTTTCCAGCTAACAGTAAATGGTAAACCTACTATTCTAGAACTTGTTTAGCTAGAAAAACTTAGATTGGAATGCAAAGATATGGGAAAAAAATTCAATAATTTCCTACTTAGCACTATTGTACGTGTCGTACAATTAGTACGAGGTTTAGGTTTAGGTTAGAGGACGTGTACTTGCTAATTAAGACAAGTACAGTACCCGTCCTAAAGGATCAGTGCAAACAATTATTAAAAATTCTTAAAAGCAAGCGATAAGATGGATACGTACATATGTATATGATATACGCATCAAATAAATTGTCTGCCTTACATTACAACGAAAAAGACTTTCCAGAAGTTGCCGAAAATATAAAACAAATAAAAATTCTGCAAACGAAGGCTGCGTATTCAATTTTCTATACTTCAAATGAAACTGCCGTCGGGATATTGTAATATGTGGGGAAGATAGTGTCACAGCAATCACTCCTATTAACGATAATTCGTTATACCATCCTATATTCCACTATAGTTTACAAATTATTTTTGGTTGTTTTTTTATTTCTTTTTATTACAGATTTTCATTAAGAAACACAAAACAAAACAACACCAACAACAAAAATACCCGCCAATAAAATTGAAATGAATTTTTTTTTTAAACTCTGGAACAGAGTGTCAGTTACACCTGTACCCTAAACCTAAATCTGTGTACCTTTTTCTTAAGCGTGAGTGTGGAGATATTTGTGTTATTGGAAAACGCGTTAGAGATGAAGGAGGAGTGTGTATTAAGATTCCAAAAATAAAAATAAAAAAATTAACGCTGTAAACTAACACCGCCTGAGTTAGTTAGAGAGATAGTTAGGTGGATAGAAGGCACAGACAGACATAAAACATAACGATGATGATGATGATGATGATGGCTACAAATTTTCGGGTGTGGGCCATAAATTTCTCATGCATACATACATACGTACACAGCGGCGCATTAATTAGCATCAATAAGAGACAAAAAAAAAGAAAAGCCATGTGGATATGTTATGAGATGCGATGCCATGGCATGGCTATTGAAAATAATATGATATGCTGCCAATGGTATAACAAAACATGCATATATTTTGGTTAAGAAGACAAAGAAAAAAAATATATTTTTTTTTTTTAAACGAAAGTTTTAATCAAAAATGTTTTTTAAATTTTAAAACACTTTAGCTTTTGATTTAATTTTTAATTTTTTTGTTTTTTTTTCGTAATTTATGCAGATGCATTTGGAATAACGAATTGAATTGAAACAAAGAAGACGAGAAGAAAACTTTTTTTAAATTTTTATAATTTAAAACTATGTATTTGGTTGTCAAGCATGCATATGTTAATTTTTATGATTGTTTATGAAACTCAAAAAACTGACAAAATTAAGGAAATAAAAAACTAATTAAAAGGGATCTTTTTTGTTTGCTTGCAACCACGCATATGTACACATATCTAAGTCCAGCTGTTTCAAACACTAGCTGGCTGACCAACCGAACACCACCTAAAGGGTCAGTGATAATTATTATAACGAAGCAAATAGAGCCATACATTAACACAGGCAACATACTGCTGTCCATTTTATTTGAAATGTATGCCAAAAGATTTATGATACGTCCAAATCAGTTGTACCAAATCACATCAAATTGCATATTCCGTGTTTGTCCTTTTTTATGTTCATTTTTTTTTATTTGAGTTTTCAAGGTAGAAATTAGAAATCCTTCAATTTGAAAACCTTTTTTTTTTTTTTTTTTTTGTTTTCAACCCTTTTTTTCTAGCCTTTAATAACGCATGTGCGCATGCATGCAAGCGTCCAAATAAACGCCTTAAAATTTGAAATCCAAACCAAACCAAACCACCGCTCTTTGTGGGAATTCGAAAACAATATTTCTAAACTGTCCGTCCATGATTTTTATGTGTTGTTTTTTTTTTTAATGGAAGGAAGACAATCTAAAATAATGATTATATTGTCCAGATGTAAGGGATTAATCCTGATCTTTGGTCATTAATTATGTAAGAATTGTATGCGGAAAAATATTGTTTTTTCTCTTTCTTTCTTTCTTTATTTTTTATTATTTATTTATCGAGTTATAAGAAGAAGAAAAAAAGGGGAAGAAAAGGTGTAGTAATTATGTATAGAAAAAGGAAAAATAAAATTTCTTTTTTTTTAATTATTTTCTTCCTATCATTTTAATGCATCCTTTTTCTTTTATCACCGAAAACTTAAAAAAAAAGAAAAAAAAAATTCATTGATTTTGTTTGTTTTCAATTAAAGACCCTAAACCAAGTCAAAGGTATCTTAATAGCAAAGCTTATAGAAGCTGTTACTTAATTATTTCAACTTTAAAGCTGTTTTATGATCCACACTTTCTACAGTATTCGACTACGAAAATAGTTCCTAGTCTAGTAGGTACCAGCCTATACTGAAAGTGATGGACTTTGTGGTTATAATTCCCGCCAGATTCTCTAGTCTAGTAGGTAACAGTCTATACTGCAAGTGATGGGTATAATTCCCACCAGATTTTCTAGTTTCTTGTACATAGTCTAGTAGGTAGCAGTCTTAAGAGCAAGAAATTGGATTTGTGGTTATAATTCCCAACAGATTCTCTAGTTTCTTGTACTTCTTTAAATCTTTTTCTAACTGCCACTGCCTCTACTCCCCGAGCTATTGGCCAGTTAGGCTATGTAATTCTCTACCATTCCACTTTACATCCATACGGCCACTTATTCACTTTAAAACATTGTCAAGCATGCCGCGAACAAGTGTAAGCTCGACTTAATGAGACATAAAAACAAAATTCTTGTATTACAATTGAACTAAAGGAAAGAACGTCCATTTCACAGATGCAAACAAAGCTCATTTTATAGTTTTGGAATTGAGAAAAATAAATGCCGTATTTTACTTTCAACGAAACTAGTTACTCGCCTAGAAAAGCATAGCATGGGACAACACAAGATGCTGTTATGTTTGAACGGCGCTGAAGCAGTCATTTTGCTGAAGGCAACACGGACACTATTAAAGATTTCCTACAATCGCTTTTTGCCCGAATCTCGACCAGAAGGACTTACCTAATTGGTATTACAACCCTTTAGTCAGGATTACAAACTAGCTTCTAACACCACCCGGGTTGTGTGTGTTAATTTTATCTATGATTGGCGAGATCTACAGTATCAAGTCGAATGAGAGATGCGATGATGAGAATGAGAGATTTTTAAGAAACTTTTCAAGGCAATTTATTTACTCTCAGAGTTCTTTTTTGCCAGAAGACTGCTGAGGAAATCGCTAAAAGAAATAATTTGCGTTTCGAGAAGTCTAAGCTGGGAATCACGGGGTCGCGTCTTGTAATCGAATACTATTAAGCTACGGCCTTCTTTTACAAATTCGCGACTGGTACCATATATACATACATACATACATAATTAGCCATTACAACCCTTCAGTCAGGATTACGGCCTAGCTTCTAACACCACTCATGTTGTGTGCGTTAATTTTATACGTGAGTGGCTGGACCTACAGTTTAACATCGACTCCGAACGACAGCTTTTTTTTTTTTAGAAACTTTTTCATAGCATGTTTGTTTATTTACTCTCAGAGTTTTTTGTTTGCCAGAAATCTGCTGAGAGGAAGTCGCTGAAGAAATATTTTTTTTATATACATATTTCGTGTTGATGTCTGACCTGGGATACGAACCCGGGCTTTACGTCTAATAAGCCAACACACTACCTATTAGACTACGGCGGCGGCTACCATATATACGATAGTTATTTAATGCATGACAGCGGCTGACGTCATGTAAACAGGACAGTCACTTATTGATCCACAGAGGCTGATACCGCATATATATATGTATGTATGTATGTACATGGCAGTCATTTATTTATTCACTTGCGTTTTCGCAAACAATGACGACAACGTATTGTCAGTCACGCATTCTTAAAAAGCTGAAAAGTGTGGTACAGATGAGATCGCGTAAGGACTCGGTATCTGTTGCCGTCCGACCATGATTGGAAAGATATCCACATTTAAACGCATGCCCGTAAGAAATAGCGTCGCAAGCAGTGGTGTTGTCGAGCCGGAACGTTGTTCCGGTACTTAATTTTTGGACAGGAACGCGTTCCGGAACTAAAGATGATTTCTGATAACTGGAACTGGCTGACGTTTTGAAAAATAATTAAAAATAATTGCTGCATTTTTTTCTAATTTTTTAACGAATTTTTATATGTATTTTTATAAACAAGGGTTTGAACCGAACCCGAACCAGAACAAAAACCGGAACGAACCGGCTTGTTTTTCCGACACGTGAACCGGAGTCCGGAACGTTTTTTCTGCTGAACCGGAACGCGTTCCGGTAAAAAAAAATTAGCACAACACCACTGGTCGCAAGTACTATCCACGTCTGTTTGAGCAGTTAGTATAACTAATACTTGGTTCGAGGATTGTCAATTAAACAACTATGACAACTTCTGGAATTAAAACTTGAATAAGGAATGTAATGATGCTCTCAGTATCATGCACAACTATGACGAGAGTGATTGCACTTGGATTCTACTGAACATGCAAAAGTAAAACGGTCCTATCTTGCTGTAGGAAGGGAAGGGAACAAGACAAAAGGATCTAAAAAATTTGTGGAATGGAATACATAGCAAAAGAGCAAAACTATTTAAAAAAATATAAAAAACAAAGTATATTTCATATAGCAAAATTTTTTAAGGCGTGGCTTTTTGAATAGAACACAGATTTGCGAATAAAAAGTCGTACTATTTCTTAAAATAGTCATCTGCGAGTTCAATACAGTTTATCACACGTTTTTTTCCTAAAAGGAAACATATTCATTGATTGAGATGATTTCATTTCAAATCTCTCACCCACGAGCCTATTTCTTCAGGTTAGCTAGCTTCTAGCTGATGCATTTGCGATATTTTTGCATGAAATTTTCGTTATCTCCTGAGATTTTACTATAAAAACCTGTCAAATGAAGCTAAATGACGTATTGTGTTCAAAGTTTGGCAGGAGTCAACCGACAGATATGCCAGCACCAATGTTGCATTTTGTGTTAATTAGGAAGAGGCATTTAAAAGGCCTCTTAGCGCATAATATTTATTTCTAAAACATGTGGGATTATAATTATCACTTGTAAGCTTTTGATTTGATATTACAATAATCCTACCGATTAAAATATTCGATAAATAATTTATGTTTGGCTAAGGCTTGATATTAATTGTGTTTCTCTCTCTACCTCTCTCCAATTAATATTATTTTTGATATGATTTACATATCAAATGATAGCTGAGTTTGGTAGGTGCTCTTTACCAAACATACGTTGCCGTTGCCGTTGTCGTCCGTCTTCCGTCGTCGTCTTTCTTAATTATAATTTACGATAATTTTATTTCTTATTTCATGGAGAGAAGAGCGGATTGAATTAAAATTTTATAAAAGATAGACGAACATTTAGAAGAAAAAAATAAACAAATTTACGACTCATTTGCATTTGATTTCCAGGCAGTCAAAAAGAAAAAAAAAATGTTTTTCTAAACCTAGCATTTATGTACGTCATCAATAGTTATTGATTTTTTTTTTAGAGGGAAGGCCTTAATGCCATACCAAGCCACCACAGCTTATAATGATAAGCAGAGTGTTAAAAAAATATAAAAAAAAAATTTATTCAATGTTATGGGTCTGATCAGGTATATAAAAAAAAATATTAAAAAGAAACTTTTTTTTTATTTTATAATCAAAAAAAAGACACAAAATTTAAATTTCTTCTGTCTTTTGTTAACTTTTTTTTTTTTGGTAACGAAAAAGTGAAATTTTTTGAATTCGAATTAATATGGAAATTTCGAAAAAAAAAACCAAATTGATGTGATAAAAAATTTTTGTTAATATGCATTAATTTTGTTAATGCAAGGAAAATACACACTTCAGTTATTAAAAATTTGTTTAAAAAATTAAAAAAAAAATTTTTTTTAAGATTTTTTTAATAAGGTTTACCGTGGCTCTGTTAACCAATCCGCATAGGATATGGAAAATGTGCTGTTGTTATCCATTTTTTGTTTTTTTTAAGTAAAATTAATGCTTAATTAATAGTTTATTAAATAAATAATTAACTTCACTTTTTGTTATTAAATTTGTTTACAGTAAAAACATTTTGTTTTTAATTTTTTTTGTAATTTTTTCAATATTTTTTTAAAATTTTTTTCTTTTAATTTTTTTTATAAGAAAATTAATTTTTTTTTTAAATTAATTTTTTCACATTTTCTTAAATTTATTTCTTATAATTTTTTCCCCTTTAATTTGTTTCAATTTTTTTTAAAAATTTTTTCTTTGATTTATTAATGTTTAATTGATGCTGTTTTTTTTTATTTATTTTTTTTTTAATTGTTACAATTGCATTTAATTACTTTAACAATTATAATTATTTCATTTGTTTTCATTATTTTTTGTTTTTATTTTTTAAAATTTTTTCGTAAAAAACACCATAACAATCAAAGGCAAAGGCAATCAAATGATTCCAGCCAAATTATGTTTTCATTTCTTTTCTTTTTTTTTTTTTTTTTTTTTTTTTTTTTGTGCAACTGGATATTCACGTTCCGTAGTAAACAAAACACAAGAATTCACCAATAATTTCGTGTTACACTCTCAACAGACTTAAGAAACAAAACAAACGAAAAACACAGAAAAAAAAAACAACAATACAACAAAAAAAAAGAAAACCAGAACAAAAACTAAATGTAAACTACTAAACTAAAATCAAAATGAAAGCAGAGCTTGTTGTTGTTAGCCTTGTGGCGAGCCGTTAACAACTGAAAACCACTTTGCGCGCTTAAAACGCAACCTGCATATTGTTTGTGGTCAAAATACCACACCATTTTTGATTCGTTTAAACAACACAGGTTGCTTTGAGTTTGGTTCAGTTGAGTTGAGTCTCGCGTTTTGTTCGATCCTCGCTTAAGTAAATCAATTCGAATACAAATTCGCCGCATACAATCACAGATCGAACAATACGGCGAATTTTTTAAAAGTCATATGAAGAAATGAAACGAAACTTAAGCCAGCCAATACAAAACCTGCTTTAAAAACCAACAACAACAACAACAGTAATAATAACAACAACAACCATAAAATAAACACTTCAAAGCCATTGAGATTGAGTTGAAACATTGTAAATATTTTTTTTTTATTATTGCATTGTATCGATGTGTGGATGTGTAGATGTGTTGTTGTTATTGTTATTGTTTTTCTCTCCTTTTACAGTTCACTTAACAATATATGATCGGCTGCTGCACCTGCTCCAAAGAAAAACACAAACATCTTCGCTACATCCTTACATTCATCATCATTATCATCCGCATCAGTATGATCATCATCATGTTCATCATGATGATCATGTTCATTATTATGTTTGTCATCCTACAAGTTCGATGCGTTTATTGTAAAAGTGTGGTCTCTACTGGATTTCCTTGTAAAAGGCGTGTTTGCATCAGCACCACTAGCAGCAGTAGCAGCAGCATCACCATCGTAGTGCCCGTATTTTGACTGTGGCAAGTTCGTTTAGTATTTCTCTGTTCGTTTGTTAGTTTGTTTTCATTTTATTGGCTTTGATTTCATCGCCGTTTCAGTTTCTAGTTTTGTTTTACGTATCACACATACGTACGTACATATCTATGTACGTATGCACATGCATGCCAAAGCTTAGTTTACGTTGTGCCATCTAAAAACGGAAATTTCTTCTGTTTGTTGTGGGTTTCTTTGAACCTGGCGGACGAGTAAGTTGGCTTTAAAAAAAAACAACAACAAATTCAAAGCCAAATAAAAGCAACGGTAATTGTTCGTTCATTCGTTCGATTAAACGGGTTTTCTTTTTTTTTTCAACCATAAATTTATGTTATGCTGCCTGCACTGTCGCACTGCACTACCGCACTACTGATGCTCAGTTTGATGCCATTTAACTCTCAAATGCCAATGTTGCCAAATACAAAACGAAACGAAAAAAACAACAAATTTTTTTCCTGTTCAATTTCCAGACAAATTGAATATTTTCTTGGTACCGTATTGATGGCGATCGATTTGCTCAATCGAACGTTTAATGAAAACTGCCGATGATTGATGATTTTATTTCAAGCCTAACTACAGCATATTAGGATACTCAGTTACTCGTATAAATAGTTAACTTAGCCACATTATAGGTTGGATAAACAAAATTGACAAAATCTACGAGAAACCTTGTAGCAGCGACTTGTTGTGGCCACATGCCGCCCAAGTTCAATTGCAGGATAAAACATGTCAGTCATCGTACTGCAACGAATTTTTTAAATTGACGGTTGCGGTTCTTCCAGGGTCATATTGAAGAAAACACTGCTCAATGACACCTTCAGACTTTGTGGGATGGATAACGGAGGCGTGAAGTCCCAAAGTGAAATATTCAAAATCCATTTGGGGGTCATGCAGGTATCTTGGGCTCAATTCATCTTCAAAAGGAAGCACAAACAGCAGAACATAGTCATAGCTGATATTCGATCTCTCGCCTCGTGGAAAATGTCTGGACAAGCTAGACCAGCTAGTGCAGCCCTTGCGCTGACCAACTTCTTTCTCCCTGGTTTGGAGGAACTTGGTCAGTACAGCGACTGCGTTCACCTGTGGCGTCAGAACGGGCCGCTATCCGCGCTCAAGAGAGCTTTTGGTATCAAAGCTTCCACTCTGACCTAATCTAGACCAGCTAGATGGGATCATGTTTCGAATGACACGTCATATTCAGGGCAATAGGCAGGCAAATAAACTTACAACGAAGAGAGCTCCAGGCCGCTCATAGGGTCAGAAACCTTTTTGTGAAGCGGGAAGAAATATTTGACAAGAAGGGAGATAAAGAGACGAGGAGACATTTCTCAAGACAATTGGTTTGAGACAAACTATGCAGCAGTAGTCTGCGAATAGTAAACAGTCTATGGATCGGGTAATATAAAAACGAAGAACACTTCTTCGGAGTAGGAATCATTTCAAGCCCAATATTTAGATTCTGTAACACATAGAATGAATCATTAGAACACATGTCTGGAATCTGTGTGATGTAAATGCTTCCCAGATGGCAATATCAGAATGTGTATCAAATATTAGGCAGGACAGTTAGCCGCCATAGCATCAAACAACATCCAGAAGTTCGTCAGGTCATCGGGATTGAGAAAGACATTAAACGGATACCATATATAGCTGTACTGAGGGCAGTACTCTAGATTGCAGGAACGTAGTACTCCAGTACCTTTACATGACAATGTTCAGACACTTCTAGACAACCACTTCTGGGTACTACCCGCCTCATGTTCTATAATTTTCCTTCCCAAGTGAATAGTGAGTTCCATTCCAGGAAAAAATTCAGCATACCCATGGCATTGTAAATTGTCAGCCGGCTTTTCTTGTTGCATAAATAAACCCGTGGCATCACAACGGGCCGCTATGCGTGCTCAAATGAGCTTTGTCATATCAGATCTTCCACTCCGACCTAACCTAACCTTTATTGTTGCATGAGTAGGACTCCACATACTGTGAGCGTCAAAATAAAGTAAACACCTTAAAATCTTGTAAAAACAGTTTTATTATTTTTACTTTGATGACAAAGTTTTGGAAAAAATTTTACATAATTCATAACTAATTTAAGAAAAATAAAATTCATTAACAAGATATTGAAAAACTAAGGAACTTAACAAATTAATTCACTTTTAGCGGAAATGTACCATATTTTTCGCATCAAAATAAAGTAAACAGATATATTAAAATTCTCTAAAAAATTGTATTTAATATTTTGTTTGTAATCCTTATGACTTAATCACAGCTGATAATCGTCTAGGCATTGAATCCACAAGTTTTTTCGTAAAATCAGGTGGAATTTTATTCCATTCGTCCTGTAAAACTGCCTTCAGGTGATCCTTGCTAGAAATATTTTTATCTCTAATTTTTTTGTTGAGATACTCCCACAGGTGCTCGATGGGATTAAGGTCTGGGGATTGTGGTGGATGATCCAGAGTTTTTGGACAATGATAAAGCAACCATTCTTTCACAATTTTGGAGGAATGCTTAGGATCATTGTCCTGTTGAAACATCCAGTTTTGTAATAGTTCCAATTTCTCTACACTAGGGCTACATTTTGCTTCAAAATATCCTGAAAAATCTTCCTTTTTCATTGTAGATTCTATAAATACCAGATTCCCAACCCCTGATGCCGCCATAGATCCTCAGACCATTACTGATCTTCCGCCGTGCTTAACCGCCTTTGTAACATGTTCATTGCTGAAGGCTTCGCTTTTATTTAGGCATATTTTAGGTGGTTTTTTTATACCAAATGTCTCAAAATTGCTTTCATCAGTGAAAAGAATATTATTCCAAAAAGTTTGAGGCTGGTTTAATATTTTTTGGCGAAATTTAAAAGTTTGACTTGGTTAACTTTTGATATGAAGGGCTTTTTACGTGGTACTCTGCCATGTAATCCATTTAGCTCTAAAGATCTTCTGACAGTACTTGTACTCACTGGTTTTCCAGAGGTTTTTGCAATATTTTCAGCTTTTTTTACAGCACTAGAAGTTGGATTTGCCTTTACTTTCCTTACTATAGCTCTTATTTCGGTTTCTGTTAAACGCTTTGGCCTTCTTGCACCGGGTAAATTTTCAAGAGTATTGTATTTGGCATACTTGTCTATGATTCCTTTTATTGTACACTGGTGCCTTCCAACGATTTCTCCTATTTCACGCAGGGATTTTCCTTTTCTATGTAAATCTAATATGATTACACGTGTCTCAACTGAAGTTTGTCTTCCCATAGTAAGTTTTTCGGTATTTTACCTCTTTCAAAAATAAACTTGAAACTTGCAACTACTTTAAAGGGCACTTTACCGTGTTATACTTTCAAAAAATTTAAAAAATTGCCACTACTACTTTTGCAATGAACAGATTTTTCCATTGGATGATGCCACTGTTGACTTTATTTTGATGCGAAAAATATGGTACATTTCCATTAAAAGTGAATTAATTTTTTAAGTTCTTTAGTTTTTCAGTTTTTTGTTAATGAAATCTATTTTGCACTAGTTATTAATGAATTATGTAACATATTTTTTTAAACTCTATCATTAAAGCATATTTAATAAAACCTTTTTTACAAGATTATGTGGTGTTTACTTTATTTTGACGCTCACTGTACATACAATGGAGATGCAACAGCAAGACACTCAATATTGAGCCGTAAAACTTGCCCAACTGCTGGGTAGCCTTGGAATCAACGAAATCGGATTATCCAGCACACTTTCAATAACAGAAAAGCGATATGTTCGGCAGTACGTACATACATGGGGTTGATGCACAGTCCTTACCACATCTGTACTGCCATCAAACTCCGTAAATTTCATTATAATTTTTAGCAGTTCTTTGCACAGTAGGATGATTATGATGACCATAATCAGCTCGTAGTGTTCGAAACGAGGTCACGTATTCAACTTTATTTATTTTGATGCGCTAATGGCAAAATAAAAAAAATACTTCAAATGAAAGATAATCAACAGCTGAAAGCTTTGCCTGACTGGCTATTTTAAAACCACTAAATGTGTAACCCTTTAAACTAAATTTCCAAAAATGTGCTATCAATCACACCTTAAATAATCGCCACCTATTATCAACTGTAATACATACACCTGTATCATTGACAAACATGAAGAAGGAGAAGGAGAAAAACTAAATAAAGTGAGTAATTAAGCCCTACATACGCAAGCTATAATCCGTGGATTTACTTTAATTATCACCACAAAGGAAATCAGATACGTTACGATTGCGAAACGATACAATACGTAGTGTTATAATAAAAGCAACCACTTTAGTTTTAAAAACATTCACTCTTTTTGAGTATCATCATCATGATCACAGTCATCCATCCAACCATCCATCCAATGCAGTCGTCATTCAATAGTCTCTCGTGTTTTTGCTTTTCTTCCTCGTCGCCCTTATCATAACATTTCAATGAACATTTCACATGATCACCAGCATCATTTCCCTTTCCTGACCGACTTTAGGTTTTTGTATACGTGTGCCTGCCTGTGTATGGAGCATGGCTGTTTTACGTTCTTTTTCTCTTTTTCTGTTTTTGTTTTCCTTGCTATTTTCTTTTTTTTTTTTTGTTTTTTGCACACACACATTAATCAAGTCCTTAATGACTTTTCGAGGTCTGCCACAGAGTATTAATTGCTGTTTTATTGGCTTGTAACACAAATATCACTTACATATGAACTCATACGTACGGTCTACAGTGGTGTAAGTAACTATAGGGACACTATAAAACTTTTGTTATATATATATACATATATATGTTCCTCTTACTCCTCTAGGGAGCATAGGGCCGCAACATTCTTAAACATTTCATAGACAAAACCAAGGAAATTAAGGAAAAATAGCAACAACAAAAAATTTAATGTTTGGAAATATTGCCGGCAAAAAATAATAGGGACACTTTATAATATTTTTTTTTTATTTCAAAATAGTCGGTGGAAGTCTCCTGGATTTTTATAACTTCAAGCATTGTTGCTTTATTGAGGACCTGTGAGCTTATAATTCACAATGCAGTCATGGGTTCTGCCATTGCCAGAACAGCGCAGAAAATCTGGCAAAGACTGGCTGAAAGAAGCACGGAAAGTCAAAAGTTATGAAAAAATATTTCGGCGGTGACTTCCTCTCAGCAGATTTCTGGCAAAAACTCTGAGCGTTAAATAGAAAATTGCCATGAAAAGTTTTTCAATCGACTTTAATCTGTAGATCCCGCCACTCATGTATGAAATTAACACACACTGCGTAAGTGGTGTGAGGAGCTAGGTCGTAATCCTGACTGAGGGGTTGTAATGACCAATTATATACATATGTATGTATGTATGACCGTATGTAAGTATGGCTACTCATGCTAAGCGTATTCGTCTGAGACACTGGACAAAAGATTTCTACAGAAACCACAGACGAGGAAGAACAGAAGACTGTTTTCCACCACAATAATTGAAAGAAGTTAAAGACATCTTGCGGTCCACCACAAGGACAATCTGAAAGAACTGTCAGACAAGGGCATTGGCAATGCCCACTCAAGAAATCTTCCAATAGATGCCCTTATCAGTTTCTGGACACACTCTGTTATATAATGGCCCAATCTGTGCCCTAAAAGCCTAGATATTCTGCAATCTCTCCTGCTTCACCATGAAGAGTTCAGTGTCCATATCATTAGCTTTTTAATAAGCCTAAAAGTATGTCCCAGGAGAGGTTTAATCAACAGGCCCTTAAAAGAAAAAGGACAACCACTACCGAGCCCCTGTACCCTGCCTACATTTTCAAGTCAAGCCTAAGCGTATTATCATCTGTTTAATCAGCCTGAAGACATGTCTTAGAGGAGGATTGTATCCCGCCTTCATCTTCAAGTCAAGCCTGAGAGTATTATCGTCTGTTTAATCAGTCTGAAGTCATAACTCAGGGGAAATTTAATCGACAGGTCCTCGAAAGAAAAAAAGACAACCACTGCCGACCCCCGGACCCTGCCTTCATCACCAAGTCAAGCCTGATCGTATTATCAACTGTTTAATCAGCCTGAAGACATGTTTTAGAGGAGGTTTGATCGGCAGGTCCTTTAAAGAAGAAATACAACGACTGCTGAGCCCCATGCCTATATCTTCAAGTCATCCGTAGAAATTGCATGACCGTCAAATAGACAGTAAAGAAGGAAATGTAGATGAATTAAGCACAACCTGAGAAAATCCACAACAAAACTGCTGTAAAGTGGAATCCAAAAAAAAATGACGTGGAATTGGAAAAGCAGGCAATACTTGTGGAAGACATTACACAGGCTAACGTGCGGCCTTATCAAAGATATTGCTTTGGACAAAGGCAGTTGAAAGGAATACATTGGAGTCTTATGATTCATACATCTGAATGAATCTTGCAGGGTATTCTTTTAGCAAAAAGTTCAGTTCACAAAACTGTGTATTAAAAGGGGTCAAAAGAGGCAAAACTGTACGTCTTATTTCTTGCAATACTGTGCGTGGTAAGGTTTAAACTGAAACTGAACTTTGTAACATATATTGTGTTGTTTTTTTTTTAAATTTTATTTGAAATATTTTATGAAAATTTAATAAAAATTTTATCCCCCTTTTTGGGTTTTTTCTTCTCTTCTCTCCTTTTTTTGTGGCAATTTAGTAGGGCTTCCTTCTCTTTCTATTATTTGGTGAATTACATCATGAGGGTTTTTTGTGTTTTTTTTTTGTTGGTTTTGCTGTGAAAAAGGATACTTTAAAGTGTTGTCATCTGATTTGTTGCCTTTAAAATTGTGTTGTTTAACCGCAGTTTTTATTTTTAATAACCTTGAGAGGAGTTTTTTTTTTTTTTTAATTTCTTATTACGAATCTGGTTACGAACGACATTCACAAAATTTATTGTAACAATACAGTTTTGTGGTCATGTTTTGCTCGTTTTTATTATTGTGGACGTATTTTTATTTTGATCAACCGATTGTGTGATGGCCATTATGACGACCCTTAATGTGGACGGCGTTTTTTTGTTGTTGTTGTTGTACGCTTTAAAATAAAAAGTGAATGATAATGATGAAAGCGAAGAGGATCACCTTTAACTGCTCGTGCGCCTACAACAGCCAGCAAGGCAGGCATGCAGGCAGGCAGGCAGGCAGGCAGCTAGCTTTACAATGTATTTGTGTGTAAACGAATAAGTAGGATTAAAACGAATCATACATGTTATGTGTGCGTGTGTGTGTCGAATTTAATCCACGACCCGCTTTGTAATGTAATAAAGTGGTCATCTTCTGGCAATCGTTTGCAATTTTCTTTCTTTCTTTTAGCAAAGCTCTTTGGTTTTTTCGGTTTTTTTTTTCCTTTTTTTTTTGTTGTTGTTATATTTTAAGCATATGAGACGAACTCTTAGTCCGTTGTAGACTTTCACTTTTTTGTGTATTTGTATTTTTGTTTTTTATACAGTTGTTGTTGTGGTTGTTGTTGTAGACGTCAGTGTTAAGATGAAGTTCGTGTTGTGTTTTCAAAAGGTGATGGTGTTTCATTTTTCTTTTGTTTTTTTCTTTAAATTTTAAGTTCAATTTCATGTTCCTATTAAAGGTGGTGCTCTGATCAAGGATTTAAGTTTGCCTGCGAACACAGCAACATACAACAATACACAGCAATTCTTGCAATTCGTTGCAGTGAGTGTCAAATATTAAACACAACTTGACACGATGCAATGCGATGGACTGACATTTCGGTTCGCTTGTATTGAAATTAACTTTTGACTCGAGGTTAAGCGTACGTAATGCATAAACGTCGTTAAAGTTAAACAACAACAACCCCAACAACAACAAAAGATATGAAATAAACAGTTTTATCTGCATAAATTAGTATAAAATTATTATTTTTTCTGCTTCTTCTTCTTTCATCTTAACATAACTGTGTTGTAGTGTTGTTGTTTTATTTATGTGTGTGTGTGTGCCTTGTGTGTTTGTAAATCTACAATCATAACTACAAAAGATTTATTTGCTAAAGATTGATTTCTATTGATTTTTATTTACAGTAGTTTTCCGATTTAACGACCATTCAATTCTACGAACATCGCATTTAACGAACAGGCAAATTTTTCCTATTGAGTACCTTAAATAGCGAACAAAAATTATTTTTTGTACTCAGTTTAACGAACAAATAAACATATTATTTGAATGAAGACATTGAATGACATTTGACAAATATAACAAAAAACCTAATGTGTAGTAAAAAAATATACCGTTGTTTTAAGCGGTGTTTTTGTTTTCTTTTGATGTTTAGTTTAGGCGCAGCAAAATAATCTTGATTTTTCAAAATCAATGATTTTAAGAGAGCTTCAAGAAGAAGCAATAAAATGAAAATTTCTACACCAAAAAAAAACACTGCTAATAAATTTTTTAAAAAAATTTGTTTCAAAGAATTTTTTTTGTAAAATTTTGTTCTTTATGTGTACTAATGTAATATGAATTATTATTATATTATTTTTATAAAATAACAATTAATTTGTGATTTGAATTGTTTCCTTTTGTGTATTATTTTTATAAAAAATAATTAATTTTTATAAAATACATTTAAAAAAATATTTTATGTACTTTCAACTTATTCTCATACCAAAAACCCACATTTAAGTTAGTACTGCATATAACGAACTTTTCGATTTTACGAACAGGCCTGACAACATATAGGTTCGTTAAATCGGAAAACTACTGTATTATTTACGCACATTTTTGTTGCTCTCTCTCTCTTTCTCTCTTTTCTTTTTTGTAATCCTTATTTAGCGTCTGGTTTGTCTATCGTACTGTCTGCCTTAATGTCTATGATTTCTACAATAAATCCATAAACAGTCGTCTCGCTGCTATTCGACATGATCTTTAAAAGCATCGTTTGGAAGTAAACATAAAACGAAATCAATAACCACAGTGTACAGTGTTGTTGAAAATAATAGAAACAGTCTCTTGAAATATAATGACGAACCTTATCTTGTATTAATTACATCGTAACTGTTAAATTAAAATTTATTTGCCCCAATAGTAAGATAAAGAAGGGAATTCATATAAAAGAAAAGCTAGAAATTATAGGGACACTGTCATTCTTTTTACAAACATACGATTACAAATATAACATAATCGATCTTTACAACACTTAAGTCAGGATTACAACCTAGCTTCTCATACCACTCATGTTGTGTGTGTTAATTTAATACATGAGTGGCGGAGCCTACAGTGTAAAGTTGACTCCGAACAACAGATTTTTGAGAAGCTTTTCATGGCCAGTTTATTTCTTCTCACAGTTTTTGCTAGAAATCTGCTAAGAGGAAGTCGCCGCCAAAATATTTTTTCCATATTTCGTTTTGTTGGAGATGTCTGTCGTGGGGTTTGAACCGTGGCCTCGCGTCAAATAAGCCCCCTCACAGTAGCTACCAGACTACGGCGACTTCATACGATTACAAATCCTCATTTAATTACTACAAGCAAAGTTTCTGGTTAGAATCGAACCCAGAATCCCTAACACTGACTGTGAGAACAGAAGTTCACTTTTTATACAACAGATGCTGAAATGCTTCGTGACAAAGAAGAACATGTATCAGCCGAAATATACAAAAAATATGGACGTATGCTTGCAACCATCCGATGTCGATCTAATTTTCAGCCTTAAGGGAAAATAAAGAACGCTTCTGATTTGCATAGTCTACAGAACAATGTGCTTCCCTTTGTCAACAACGAAATTCCATTGAGCTGGGAATTAATGCAATACAAGGAGTCGTACAATTCATCACAACTGTACAATCGAGTCAAAGTAATGTAACAAATCGACTTTCAGTCTACTCCCTAATTAACTGTCTCCTGAATAAAGCAAAAATCTCTAGGGTTTTGGAAAAATAATTCACAACGAGATGAAGTAATAAGAGTGAATGGAGCGTCATTATGTGGCCTACATTTGGAACGAAAACAAAAACGAGGCTGTTCGGTCAATGTGCGGACCCTACGGGAAAAAGTTGTGCGTATTTTCCAAATGGATGTCTAGGCCACTAAAACACGTTTAGGTCGGAGTGTTAGCTCTGATATTACAAAGCTCACTTGAGCACGCATAGCGGCCCGTTGTGACGCCACGGATGAACGCAGTCCCTGTACTGACCAAGTTCCACCAAAATCAGGGAAGAGGAAGAAGTTGGTCAGCGCAAGGGCTGCACAACTAAAACACGTGTTTAATTCAACTTTTACAGGATGTACAAAGAAATGGGCATAGCAATGGCAGACAAGAGGCCATGGCTTAGCTTATATGAAGTTGAATCAACTGGGCAGGGAAAATAAGATCGTCCCCTGCTGGATCCCGTAGCAAAAAGCAGCTTGAAAAGAGGAAGCTTCTATGCTGCTGATAGGACCAGAAACTTTCTCTAGAATGGGAAGGACATTTGCAAAAGTGTACTCGACAGAACGTAAGATGTAGAGAGACTGAGCCTCTTTACAAACTAAATAGGTTTAAGGCAGTCATAGACATTTGCTGGGTTATTATAATAAGCGGAGAGAGAGTCGAGTCAAGCCTCAGACTATACCGTAGTAACCTAAGGATAGTGACTGTTTTTACAGGATCCTGTAGAATCAAGTTAAACTTGCAAGGAATTAATAACGTCTCAAGCCCAATATTCAGATTCTGTGATGAGGAAAAGGAAGGAATCATGAATATTTAATACCGGTGCGGCATTAAAGCATATCAGAAGAAACCATCTGAATGCGTATCAGATACTAAACTGGGAGTTGTTTTCACTGACGACGAAAAACATTCCAAAGTTTGCTTGAGTAACAGAATTGGCAGACTCATCATAAGAGAAGCATTTGGACCGTGTATTGAAATTAAATTAAATTGGAAATAAACGTTTAACAATGTGTCCCTATTATTTCTTGCAACACTAAGAAGCATGCGAATGGACAAATAAACTTCAAACAGTTAAACAATACGCATAAAAATTTTCTTATCGACAATGATGATGATGTATTTCTGCAGGGTACAGAAAGTGTGTATAAGTGTGTGTGTGTGTTTGTTCGAGTGTGTGGCACTATGCAATAATAAAATCAATTGTTGCCACAAACTAACAAACAGACTGCCATCCCAAGCCACCGCCACCATATTTAGGCATTCTTTTCATTATTCAGAAATTTTTACGTACAGGCCAACCAACCATTTACGATGAAAGTATGTTGCACAAATGGATTTCAACACTGCGGCATACCGTTGACACAACAGTACTTTTATTGTCATCACAACGAAAACAAAACAAAACAAAAAACAATTCATACCAAACTGAAACATTGATGCATACAATGGCAACAACAACAACAACAACGACATCATCAGAAGATCGCCTTACTCCCCTTAACTCTTCGCAACAATTCACCGCATATCATCGTTATTGGAATCATTTTCATCATCATAAGCACACATCACATTATCAAATTGAACATTTTTACCAGCATCATTTTCCAAAAAAAAAAAAAAAACACTCAACTCAACTCAAATCGATGCTGCAGCCAGCCATCCAGCCATCGACAGCCAAATAAACTGTAAAACGCATCTCCATTCAACCTGCTGCAGCATCTTTGGCATCGTTATCGTTTTTGGCTTGTTGTTGTTGTTGTTGATTTCTTTTTATCGTTATACACACATGACTTTAAATGTCGAATTTTATAGAAAATCAAAACGATAATCACACACATACACTCGCTTATATATGTATGTATGTATGCTCAGGAATATTATTATCGAACCAAGAAATTTAAAATGAAATGATGATGCTGTTGTTGTTGCTGTTAAAGATAATAACGAAGCCAAAGACAATAACAATGAAAAGAAAAAAAAAAGAAAAAGAAGAAGAAGAAGAAGAAAAAAATAAAAATTAAAGTGACAGCTCGCTGTGATTTCCCTGTAGAAAAATATGTTGCAACGGGCACACACAGTGTGTGTGTGTTGTATTGTGTGTTGTGTTGTATGGCATACGTTGCAACACCAATTCCTTATGGACATTTTGTCTATTAAATTTCTATCGATCGTCTACACACACACACACACACACATTGTCTACATGTATTATATTTGTAACTGTAAGGGTGTATGTGTGTATGAGTTATTCATGTGACAAGTGTTTACCATATGGGCGGTGTGTGTCGTTCAGTTATTTTTCAAAAAAAAATTCTTAAGGTATGTACGTTCGCTTGAGCTCACTTGTTCGTCCCGATTGTTGTATGTAACTCAAGTAACTGTCAACTGCCTAAATGGAGAGAGGGAAGATCTCAATCACAACAGCATTTTCCAAATACACATATACATACATACATACATACGTACATAAACTTACGAAACAAACAAAAGAAATTAAAACAAAACAAAAAAAACGAAACGAAACGAAACGAAAAAGAAAAGAAAAACTCCAACTGTTAAAGCCAAAAGCGAATAACAACGCTTGTATACGTACGTATGTATGCATGTCTATAAAACAACGGATTGAGCACTTTGTAAGTGCTGAAGATCTGATATCGAGACTTTTTTCCTCTTCTTCTTCTTCTTTTATTAACAATCAATTTGGGCAAACTGTGAGTGAAAAGAAATAAAAAAACAAAACAAAATATAACTGATAAAAACACACACTTGCCCACTCACACACACACACACATAGAGAGAGACATTAAATATTGTATTTTATTGGGAAATAAAAATTTCAAATTGTTAGTCAATTTCAGACAAATTTTTTTTCATCGTTTTTGGTTTTTTGTTGTTTTTTTTGTTCATTTCATAGTTTAATAGGAAATTATGATGATTAAATTTATTCAGTTTCAAATAAATTATTTTAATCACAAATTACTTCTTATTTCTCTTTTTCTTTCTTTTTTTCATTTTTTTTTAATAACAAAACAACAACAACAAAATTAATCGCTTCTTTTAAGGCTTTGATTATAATTTAAACTCCATTCCGGTCAACAGTGATTTTTTAAGTCACAAAAAACAATAATATTTAATGATGCCGCAAACGATATCAGTTATCGATTATTATAAACTACGTTATCAATGTACATATATACTCGTTTAACATCGAAAATTCCTATTCCCCAAGTGAACATTTAAAACAGAGAACGAGAAGAGGTTCCAAGCCACTGAAATGTGAATATACAGGTACATATTGAAGCAGCCAAATTTCAAACAGCAGGGAGCTAAGATCAAAGCACTTCTAAAAGCTTGGAGAATTAATCAAGAAAAGAATTATCCTGGTCGAACAACTTATATATGTAGAATTTATCGAATATTTTTCTACAAAAAGTTATCGACAAATTTTTTTATAGAAAATAATGTTATTGAAATATTTTCTACAGAAAATAAAGTTATCGAAATATTTTCTATAGGAAATCAAAGTTATCGAAATATTTTCTACAGAAAATGAAGTTATCGAAATATTTTCCAAAAAAAAAAATAATCGCGATATTTTCTATAGAAAATCAAAGTTATCGAAAAGTTTTCTATAGAAAATAAAGTTATCGAAATATTTTCTTTTATAAATAAATATTTTCTATAGGAAATCAAAGTTATATTTTCCAAAAGAACGAAAATCATAGAAATATTTTCTAAAGGAAATCTAAGTGATCGAAATATTTTATTTAGAAAATAAAGTTATTGAAATATTTTCTTTTGTGAATAATGTCGAATTATTTACCAAAAGAAAAAAATAATCGAAATATTTTCTATAGAAAATAAAGTTATCGAAATATTTTCTATAGAAAATAAAGTTATCGAAATATTTTCTTTTGTTTATTTACATATATTTACATATTTACAATAACTTTATTTAGTTGTCGAAATATTTTCTATTTAAAATAAAGTTATCGACATATTTTCTATAAAGAATAAAGCTTTGAAATATTTTCTATAGAGAATAATGTTATCGATAAATGTTTTATGAAAATTATCGAAAAAAATATATAGTAATGGAAGTTAGCGATAAATTTTCGAAAAATTTTTATAGAAAATCAAAAATATTGAAAAATTGTCTGAAGAAAATTAAAGTTATCGAAAAAAACTTCCTCGTTATTACATCTATCTTTGTTATATAAAACTTTAGGGAGTTACTGTCTCGATATGATCGTTATGAGGTTCCTAAACTGAACTCATAATCGTTTTAATTTCAATTGTGACCAACGTACATATATCCATAGGGAACTAAATTTGTTTGATTTCTCTGCAAATGTTGTTTTTATTTTGGGTGCCTTGATCTTTTAGGCTATTCAGCATACTTGTTATAGAACCAGAATCAAAAGTGGTTTCAGTGGTTTTGTGTACCTACGAATTCTGAGCTTCCATACTATGGAGGAAATAGTCTTATTAATTACAATCCTTTACGCAGATTAACAGCCTAGCTTCGCACACCACCCATGCTGTGTGTGTCAATTTTATACATGAGTGATGTACAGTTAACGTTGATTCCCAATGACAGATTGGAAAAGCTTGCTCATGGTAGTTATTTATTTTCAGAATTCTTGCAAAAAGTCTGCTGATGGGAGGTCAACGAAAAATCCCATCAAGAAATATTCACTCGATGCTAAAACTGAAAAAAACTGGGATTAGAATGCAATTCATACACTGACACATTGACTAACTTTATATTAATTTATTGTTTTTCAATATTTATGGTATCGCATTATGGAACATGGCATTAAAAACTTAAAAACAAATGCAAAACTAACTTCTAACTTCTAAGCAATAAAACAAAATTATAAGCCAGGCTTCATAATGCCAATATTAATAATAAAAAGAACAGACAGACTGCATCATTAAAATGTAAAGTATTCACGAATGTTAAAGAGCAAGAACAAGAAAATATAACTTCAGTGCAGGAGAAAAAAACACTGAAAAAAAGTTTGCAAATTAAAGTTTGACAGGATTAGGAAAAAAAAGTTTCAACAATTAAAAATCTCGTATTAAAATCGCAGGTGTAGGCCCTAGAAAATATTTCAAAATTTTCTTTAAAAAAAATTCAAATTTTTTTTCTCAGTGTACAGACGTCGTTGTACACTTTAATTACAAACTTTACGAAAAAAAAATAGAGTCGGTTTTTTGAGGTGTTGTTCTTTGAATGCTTATGGGTGTTCATATGTAGGTGGTGTTTATGTTCACTACGGTTTAAAACTCAGCTGAAACCCAGCTCAACTCAGTGCAGCTCAACTCAAATTCAATTCGACTTGACATACAGTTAAAAAACAATCATGAACAATCATGTCTTTAATGATTAGATGTCAAATTTCTGTAATAGTTTATGGCTTTCATAATGTTGCCATTGTTGTTGTGGTTGTTGTTATTGTGGTTGCCATTGCCGTTATATGAGTTGCAATAAGAAAATGAAAAAAATGCAAATTATAATCAAATAGAAAAGGTCGTAATACAGCAACAACAACAACATTTTATGAACCAACAACCAAGAAAAAAAGGTCAAACTGTCTTATACGCTAAGCGAGAATCTTAGACAAACGCCCGTGTAACAGACGTAACGATCATTCATACATACATTCATTCATTCATTCATTCAATCAATTGCTTAATGGTATGACAAACAGAATCATGGTTAAACACATTACTGTTGTTGTTGTTGGTGTTATTGTTGTTGGTGTAGTTATTGTTGTTGTAAAATAGTTTGTTTTACATTTTAATGAATGACTTAATATCTGTCTGTCTATGTGTCTGCACGTACGTCTATATATTGCAGCCTGCTGAAGTCAAGTGATACATTGCATTGGGGCACGATGCACGATTTTGTGCTTATTTTCAGTGCAGTGCAGTGCAGGCAGTGCAGCAATAATTTATTTTTTGTTCCCAACAATTAGAACGAAAAATAAATTTAAAAAAAGAAAACCGCCAACAACAACAACAACACGAGTTGAAGGTGTCTTTGCAACATTTACAGAAACTATTGAGGCGTTATACACGGCTTTTAAGAATTATTTTCTGTTTCTTGTTATTGTTATAATAATTTTTATGATTTTTTATTTATTGTTTATACTTATTATTGTTTATTATATTGTTGTTGTTGCATTCATAATTAATTGGTTTGTTTGCAGTTTTTCATTTCATTTCATTTCATTTCGTATTTTTTTTAATTGAAATTTTTTGTTTCAATTTTTCTGCAAGTATAACAACAAGTGTGAAATTTGTTTACAATTTTATTGACTTTTAAATAGCAAATGCTGCTGCCACACAGACGATTTACAGACCCGTCATTAAGAGCCATAGCCACATAGCCATAGCCACATAGCCACAATCGTAGCCACTGTCGTAGCCACAAATTCAGTGCAGCAGCTAATAAATGCCACTTTAAAAAGAAGAAAATTTCATTTCATTTCGTTTCATTTTTATTTTTTTCTGTTTGCTGTTTCTGTTTGTAATATTTTATGGGCATATAACTGTTGAGCATGACAGCTTAAACAGCCATTTATTAAATTTATTGACACTCATCCATCCACTGATCCATTCATGCATCTAAACACAGCCACAGCCACAGCCACAGCCAACCACTAAATGTGGCTACTATTGCCACAAAATAAAAACAAAACAAACAAACGAAAAAACACCAAGGCATTGTTGCTACTACTAGCGTTGCAGTATCGTTGCTGAGATGGTCAACGGTTTGTCAGTTTAATGCAACGAAATCAAACACCTCTTTTACAAGTAACTGAAATACACTCTACTCGTAGAGTATACATACATATGTATGTACATATGTGAGCACATACATAATGCAACAAAGTTTTTTTTATGTCTCTTACTTACTAATCAGGAGCGCATGATGGCGGGGAGAGTGAAAAAAGGAATCAGTCTAGTTTCCGGTTTAATTTCGTTAGGTATATCATTTTAATTAAATCGTAATCTAATTAATTACGTGAATTTTAAATTAAAAGGCTTTAAAGCCCCTCCAAGAGTGCCTTCTGACTCCTTAGCTAGGATAACATCAACAACAGACATTAAGGAAAAAAGTCTGGCAACGCAACCTTTTGGAAAGAGAGTTTTTCTCCACTACACACAATACAATGAACTTTTTGCACAGGCAGGTAACCCATAGTATAGACATCTCCTCACAGTGCCAAGGAAGCATAGGAAATAGACGAATCTGTAGTAGCCTGGTAAGTATAATATGGCACTAGAGATACTAAAAATAGCATCAAATATAAAAGCTACCTACAACCTACAATCGGGTAGGCATTCTGTGCCTGATCGTACAACCATTTAGTTAGGATTAAAACCTACTTAAGCACATCACCCATACTAAATACATTAGCAGCGGAACCTACAGCTTAAAGTAAGGGCACAAAGACAGAATTTTGAGAAAGTTTTCACGACAATTTTATTAATTTTTAGAGTTTTTTGCCGGAAAGCCTGCTGAGTGGAAGTCACCGAGGAAATATTCTTTTAAAAACTGGTTCTGTTCTAGATGTCTGAGCCAGAGCTTGAACCATGGCCTCACGTCTAATAAGCCAACACACTACCTACTAGTCTACGGCAACCTCTGATCATTGCCAAAAAAATTATCCCAAATAGATGACCTCACCAAATGCGAAGAGGACTGGTGTAAAATTTCTGCACATGATAGCCAAAATCATGACTTATATCGACGAACTAAGAATGGTCAACTAACCTTTCGCAGAAAATCAGTTTTTAAGCTAAGTTATCGAAATAAACAAGTTATCGATATAAATAAGTTATTGAAATAAATAAGTTATCGAAATAAATAAGTTATCGAAATAAATAAGTTATCGAAATAAATAAAATATCGAAATAAATAATTTATGAAAATAAATAATTTATCGAAATAAATAATTAATCGAAATAAATAAGTTATCGAAATAAATAAAGTATCGAAATAAATAAGTTATCGAACTAAATAAGTTGTCGAAATAAATAAGTTATCGAAATAAATAAGTTATCGAAATAAATAAGTTATCGAAATAAATAAGTTATCGAAATAAATATGTTATCGAAATAAATAAGTTATAAAAGTAGACCAAGGCACTCTCACACTTACATTATGACACTACTCTGCTTGTGTTGTTCTAACAGTTCTTCTCCTCATATGTCAAGTGGACATTGTATAAACGTTGACCAAAAGAAATTGCTTTTAACTTGACGGTTAGCCCCCCGCATGATTTATCATTTTTATTTATTTCATGAGTTTGGCTAAAAAATTTGATGATGAGTATGCTTTTCTGAAATGTTTAGCGTTCTTAAACCACCCCACTTTGATAAACAGCAACGTCATATAATGACGTCACTGTATTTGCCATTAAATGAAACAAATATTATCACATCTAATAGCATTGGTCCGTCCTCCAGTAGTGATGGCAGACATTATAAAACGATGACTATCGTTTTATGAAACGTATAAATAACGATACAATGTATTTAAGTTGTTGTATCGTAAATGGAGGACAGTGAAGGGGAGGGAAGGTGAGTACAAGAAAATGTTGAATTCTTTTAAAAACTTTAAATGCCTGGAAGCTTTTTCTTTCGAACGTGCTTTCTTTTGCGACTTGTGATCATAAAAATTTTTGCATACGTTTAATGTGCGTAACAGACAAGCAGTTAACAGACGAAGAGGTAACAGACGTAGAGGTAACAGCATTGAATCTGATTATTTGTCGGAAAAAACACACTTTTTCTCTTCAAAGCATCAATAAATCCATGAATCAATATTTAAAAAAAAAAAGAGTTTTAATAAACCGTTATGAATTGATAGCATCTCTCTGGATGTAAAGAATTTTTTTCTTCTTATTGGCTGGCATCTATTTATTGGCTTTAAATGTGGAATAAGTGTTACATACTCAGAACAGCAATGTACGTGAGTCTTCTGTCATAACTTGGCTTAGTTCATTCACTTAAAAATTTAATAAATTTTTAATTACCATGCCATGCATGATTATCATCAATTGTTCAGTTTCAGTTTTAATGGATGAACTTAACAGTAGAGTAATATTGTATTAAGAGGATTGTATGTATCTTTCTTAAAACTCGAATTAAATTTGGTCAATCAGGAATATAGAGGGATCAAATGGCTCGTTTGTGGATGGCAACTCAACATCAGATGCGTTACCAGTTGCCTGCAACTGACAAACAATATTCAGAAATTCTACTCGTAAAAGAATTTTTTCCAACTGGTAACGCAGCTGCGTTCCAGTTGCTATTCATAATGGACCCATAAATCTGGCGTTTAAAAAGTTTTAGGAAGCAATTAGAACTTAAATTCATAGATATTGATTGAAGATTGATTGATTGATTGATTTGATTGACAGATTGATTGATAGATACATTGATTGATTGATTTGATTGACAGGTTAGTTGATAGATTGATTGGTTAGAGCTTGACATCATCACAACCTGCTAGAGGTGGAGTATAACATCGTTTAAACGTCCGTCACAAAGCCTATGGGTGGAGCGCATTTAAAATGTCCATATTTTCCATGATTACATACATCTGGGACTTAAGAAAACCCCAATAGAAGAATTCATACGGGGTAAAGTATCTCGCTTCCATGTGAGACTATTATGACAGCAAACGGAGCGTGTAGAATATATAATATAGTATGGGTTGTGAGGCACGTAATAGCATCCTATTGCATACCATAGTGTCGTTGGTGTCCAGTTCATGCAATTCTAGCTAAAGAACTTGGTAATCATAGCCAGTGATGGCCTGGCCAATGACAGATTTTTGAAAAACTTTTCATGGCAATTTTATTTACACGCAGGGTTTTTCCAAGACGACTGCTGCTGAGGGAAAGTAGCGGAAAGAAGTATTTTTTCCCGTATTTCATTCGCTTCGAGATGTCTGAGCTGGTATTTGAAACACAGACTCCCATCTAATAGGCCAACACACCACCTACAAGTAGACTACGGTGACTTTTAAGAAAATCGGTGATGCTGGTTGTCTGATAGTTTGTCTGGTAGTGCAGCGTGTAGTTGCTGCAAGTATCTAATATTGTACGAGACATCAATGGAACAGAAGTGTAGCAGTTTAGTGGAGGGATTTGGTTAGGGATTCCATCATCACCATAACAATATCATGATGAATTTATTCATACTTAAGCTTAGCTATGTGTGAAACCATTTAAGTTTGATGGATAATTTAAAAAAGAAAAACTCTTGATAATATAGTGAACCGAGAAGTGGTACCGATAGGTCATATTTAAGAAATAATTTCTTTTATAAATTAACAACAACAACAACCACAATTCATTACTAATTGATTACAAATTGAATGTTTTTCTTTTTCGATTTAATTTTTAATTTTTTGTAAAGAAATGCCAATTATCTGCAAACGAAAATTCCCCAAAGGACAAGAAAGCAAAGACACACATTGAATGTTGGTAACAACCAGGCGTAATGTAATCATTAAATTATGATGTGGAGTGGAGCTTTGTAAAATTTTAAGTATTTCCTGTGTTTTATAGCAAAAAAAAAAGAAAACTGCATTACAGGCAAGCACAGAGCCGAGCACAGAGTAAAGCACAGAGCGGGTATACAATTTAATTTGAAGTCATCATTTAATAAATAAAAAAAAATAAAAACTCACATAAAACTATGAAATCAAATCAAATATGAAATCAAAATAAAACTTAAAAAATAAAATGAAAAAACAAATAAGAATTGTTTGACTAACTGAATGGCGGCGATATGGTTAAATGACTTATAAGACTGTATATGATGTGTATGTACATATGCATGTACAGTGGGCATCAAAAGAAACTGTACTTTATTTGATAAAATTCTAACAATCAAACCAAACTCAACTTTTACCACTTAAGGATACATACCTGATTGGTCATTACAATCCTTCAGTCAGGATAATGGACCTAGTTTCTCACACAACTTATGTTGTGTGTGATAATTCTTATACATGGGCGCCAAGGCCTACAGTTTAAAGTCGTGTCCGAACGACAGATTTTTTAAGAAACTTTTCTTGGCAATTTCGTTTTACTCTCAGAGTTTTTGCCAGAAATCTGCTGAGAGGAAGTTGGCGAAGAAATATTTTTTTCATGTTTTCCTTTTGATATCTGACCCGGGGTTTGAACCGTGGCCTAACATCTAATAAGCCTACACACTACCTACTACTAGACTACGGCGATAGGTCTATCAAATCATATTAAGCAATCAATCAATGTATCAATCAATCTGTCAATCAATGTATCAATCAATCTGTCAATCAATATATCAATCAATCTGTCAATCAATCTATCAATCAATCTATCAATCAATCTGTCAATCAATATATTAATCAATCTGTCAATCAATCTATCAATCAATCTGTCAATCAATATCCGTGTATTTAAGTGTGCATTGTTTCCTAAAACTTTTTAAAAGCCAAATTCATGGGTCTATTAAGAATAGTAACTGGACAGCTAGCAAAAATTTCTTTTACGTGTAGAATTTCTAAATGTTGTTTGTACGGTGACTTAAGGAGTGTGCCCGAAAAAAATTCGATAAAATTTTTAATTTTTTTTTGTTTAAATTTTAAAATAAAAATAACGGTAATTTATTAACAAATATATTTTTGTTTAATATACAGTTTCTTTTGGCTTTCACTGTATGTATGACTGATGATAATGGTAACAGAAACTAACGATCATTATTTCTTAACTTCCAAACTGCAAACTGCAAAAAAAAAAAGGATGCTTTACGTACTGCTTGATGATGGATGCTTCATAAATTATGAAGTATGAAAAAGATACATGATGGAGAATGGGAATGAATGCTTCATGCTGCACCGGGCTACCTACCCAAAGGAATATATGTATGATTTAATATGTATGTACATATGTATTGTAAAGTATGATTTTATCCATAAGATTCGTTTTTTTGTTGTTGTTGTTGTTTTTGTACAATTTATAAATCGTGATATTATGCCTTCCACTACTAAGGAAAGAGAGAAAGAGGGCAGTGAAGAGCAGAGTTGAACATGTTAAGGCTAAAAAAGTGATGCACTTGTTCGCAATTTCACTTAAATACTGTTGAAACCTGGGCACACACATAAATGCACGCACTTATTGATTAAAAGCCTTTCGGATTCTTTTTTTTCCTTGTATAAAAAATAAATGCAGACACTTGGGACTCTTTAGACGCGCAATTGTATAAAAATATATTAAAATTCCTTTCTGAAAGTATGTTAAAAGAGTGTGGTTTTTTGCAGGAATATGATGAAGCGTATCCAGCCAGCCAGCAAGCAGGCCAACAATCTTGCAAAGTTTCTTGCCATAAAAGAAAATGAAAATGAACACACACAAAAAAAGGGTTTAAATACAAGACAATGTACCTTAGTATCGTACAGGCCAAGATACAACAAGTTGGCCTCATTTGTATTGGTTCGATACGTTATTACACGCATTTCAAAAAAGGGTTTACAAAACTTCAAGAGAAAAAGAAAAAAAAGAAAAACAACTGGAGCCTGATGTTTTCTTAGCTTCTTTTACGTTTTTTTTTATTTTTTTTTTTTAAGTTGTTTCTGATGTTGTTGAGCAGATACCACAGATAGTTGTTTAAATTCCTGTAATTACGTTATACCACCGTTCCCTTTGCCCTTTACTGTATTGTATATGTACATATGAAATGATAAGAGGGAATTTCACTAAAACATGATCATGCTTAACAATTCATTTTAATTTTTTCGCGTTTTTTTTCGGTTTTTTTTTTTTTTGGTTTCTTTAAGAGCTGCCCTTAAGTTATAAATATTTTTAGGAGTTCTTTTGTTCAATGCAATTGTTAAAATATGTAATTTTTCTTCCTATCTCTTCTGCTCTCTGTCTCTCTCTCTCTTTCACGCTTTGCGGTATGTTTTTAGGTAAGTTGTTCCACCTCCTCGTCAGGTACAAAACAAAACCTTACAAAAAATTTCATTTCTTTGAAGGCTATTCTGGAAAGCTTCCACCAAAATAAATACGAAAGAGGTTGAAAACCAAAAAACGAAAAAACTTTTTTAAATTATAAGGTTTTTGGGCTGTTCATTGTAAAAATTTTGAACAAAAAAATGTTGTTTTTTTGCTATCGATTTATCGATAATCGATAAAAATAAAAAAAAAACTTTTTTTTTTTTTCAAAGAAAGCAAGAAATTCTTTCCATTATTGTTGTAATTATTCGCTGTTTACATTTGTTTTGCAAGAGAAAGTCTCATGTAAAAACTACTCCCCAAAGGTTTTGCAAAATTAAAGTGGAGGCAATGAATGAATGGATGGTGGTCAACAGCAGAAATTTATTCTTTTGCTAAGCATTTAACATGTAAGAGAGACACATGTAATACACATACATTTATTGCGACCCATGCTTGGCTACCATGTATTATTTATTGTGAAATTAAAATACTTTTTAAATGTTTTCAAAACATTTTTTTCTGCTGTGTATAATTGTTCAATAACAAAGCAGCAACAATACGAACAACAACAAAAGCAATTGCTTTAAGCTTTTGAGTCCAGCTTTACAAAAAAAAAAAAATAAAAAATTTATTCTGTGTGATTAAACATTTTATAACAACGCCCACCAAAGAAGCTTAATTGGTTTTCCATCCGCCATTCTACTTGCACTTGCATTAGACATTCACTTTAACGTTCTCTCTCTACACAGATAATGGTGACCAAAACAGTTTTTAACCAGAGAAGCTAGGGGAAGGCTACCTAACCTCTTATATATGTACATACATACATACATAATAATGTATTCAAATATATGCTACCGCATAGAAAGAAACACAACTCATTAGTAATGTTTTCGTTTTTTTTTTTTAATTTTTGAATTTCAAATATATTTTGTGAGGTTAGTTTCCCCCTCTATTTATGATTTATGCGTTAAGATAAATGTTATCTATTTATAATAACGTCTAGTTTATCATGCAATACACAATTACTGGCTCTTGTTTAGTGTTTTAATAGCAAAAAACAGCGAAAAAAACAACAACAAAATTCATCAGAATTCATCAGACAGACAAACAGTCAATGTGTGTTTGCTTGCCATCAATCATTACAGCAATCGATCGTAACAACAGAAGCTACTACCACTAGCTACACAAAAATTTCAAAAGTTAACATAACCTCACTATATTTTTTTTTTGTTGTCCTTTAAGGAGGGCGTCTGCTGTTATGCTATTCCATGGCTTAAATAGCTTCTGTTTTAAACTATAATAGCCATGGCCATGGCCATGCTGATCAAGATGCTGCTGATAATAAAGGCGATTGCCAATGATCATAATCATGATAGAAAAAATGATTACCTGGCAGGCAGTAATAATAATCATAAACTAACTACGAAAACTCTTTCAAACACAAATCGATTATAAAACCCTAGTAAAACTTAAGCTTTTTTCATCATCATCATTATGAGTGAAAACATCTTCCTTTCAAGCACATCCATCCAGCCATCCAGCCATCCATCCATCTATCCATCCACGCAATCTATTCATTCATGCATTTAGAGCAGCACATCGTCTACTACTCTAGTTGTTCTTGTGCTATCTCTGTAATGATGTGTTCCTTTATTATTGTTGTTATATGCTTTAATTTTTTTTCTTTTTTAAAGTTCATTCATTCATTCATCAGCATGAACGTCTGTCTAGGCTAGTAAAGTTTACAACAGCAGCTCTATAGCTACTGCAAAAACAGCAGCAGCTATTACTACCACACCACCACACCACCACACCACCACACTACCACCGCACTACCTACCACTGATGTTTAGTAGTGTACCTATCCAGCAGTTAGTAGTTTGTCTAGTTACAGTTGCGTATCTTGTTAATTCATCTCATTGGGATGTGCTGTCTTTGATTTGGCCAACATCCTTTGTGGGGCTGCTCTTCTTCTTTAAAAGCAACAAAGTCCATACACAAACAACTACAATACCGCACCCATAAATAGGCAGCTGTTTTGTGTTTTTGTTATTGTTATTATTTTATTTCTTGTCTTTTTTTTTTGCTACGTTTTTATTATGTAAACATGTCGAGCGATCGTATGCGCAGTGCTTGGGCCAAGCTTCAAAACGTCGCCTGTAATATGGATTCTTGATATTGCAGTTGCGCAGTAAAGAAAAATCTTGTTAACAAGATTGATTGGAAGTTGTAGTGTTGCCGCTAACAACAACAACAACGACTACAATAACAAAAAACAAAGAATAATAATAACAGTTTAAACTTTTACTATGTCTCTACTAGACACAAATATCTGATTGTTGTAGGGTTAAGAGGGGTACATACGGCACCCATACCCATACAAACACAAATCTTTAGAATGCACCTGCTCTCTTTTATAAGAATAAATTGAAATTCATTTAAAAGCAACACAAACAAAAACACAAAACAAAAAAAAGTAAAGCAAAGAAAATCTCTGATAAAGAGTGTTTACCTTTAAAAAATAAAAAATAAATTCCCCGAGAATATTTTCATTCAAAATTAAAGTGACTTCGTACCCAGAACAACAACAACGAATTACTTAAGAAAACATCATATTTAAATCGAATACAATCCCGATCCTGTCAACAGGTTTTTGACAAAATTTAAACTGAAGCTGAGCCCTTTTACTTTGTGATTGACAAGCATGGATAACAGTCTATCGTATGATTGAGGGAGGAACAACAACAACAACAAATTACCTAGGTAAACATCTTATTTAAATCGAATATTATACCGACCCTGTCAACAGGGCTCTATCAATTAATTTCTCTGACAAAATTTGAACTGAAGCGGAAACTTTTAGTTTGTGATTGACAAGCATTGATAACAGTCTATCGTATGATTGAAGGAATAACAACAACAACAAAACAAATTAATTATGGAAACATCATATTTAAATCGACTTCAATACCAACCCTGTCAACAGGGCTCTATCTACTGATTTCTCTGACAAAATTTGAACTGAAGCAGAGCCATTTAGTTTGTGATTGACAATCATGGATAGCAGACTATGATTGAAGGAAGAACAACAACAACAAATTACTTATGTAAACGTTATATTCAAATCGAATGCTGTACCGACCCTGTCAACAGTGCTCCATCAATTGATTTCTCTGACCGAATTTGAATAGAAGCTGAGCCTTTTAGTTTGTGATTGACAAGCATTGATAGCCGAGTATCCTATGATTGAATGGGAATACGAAAAGAATTTTATGCCAAGAGGACAAAAATTCATGCATTGGGGCATGAATTGCAGCCTCATCCGTCCTATTCTTCTGATTAAACTACAATTCTTGATTCAAAGGCTGCAGGAATGGCTCTGGGGGAAAGGGTTTTCAGTTTAAAGTTGAAATCATTTCATGCTCATATTTCATGGAAACAGTCACACCCACGCATCCATGCGTACACTATGGCTTTAGATTAGCTAGGTCCACCTGTTCTTAGTCCATCTTGCTATAGTACACATGAAGAATAATTTTAGTTGCCTTACTTATATGAACGAACGTCTTGAAATCGCTAAAAGAAAGACTCCTAATATTTTATCAATCAAAGATAAGGCTACGCTTAAAGTAAGAAAGGGCTAAGCTAAGGTTTCTTATGAATAATACAAGTGATATCGGAAGCGGCACAGAGACGTGTACCGGGTCCAGATCTGGGCAAACAGCAACTGCGAAAGAATATGACGACTGAAAGATTCACACACACACACAGGACTGAAAGATACAACACAAGATTTGATCTTCATAGGGCATGCGGTCAATCTTGCGGCCGAAATTACAACCAGAAGTTTGGATTTATTAACGACAAGTAAAACCAATCCTACTAAAGACCAGGATATGATTCAAGGTCATTATTTGCCCTTGGAAATAGAGACATAGAGATCAAAACGGAGATCATGCAGAATTATAGACAATTTGAAACAGAAATTGAGGAAAGCGATGATGCAAACAAGGTTGTGGTTAGGCGAACAAGGCATACCATACCGAACTATAAAACGAAACTTCTCTTATCTCTTTCTGCGAAAGCGGTGCTGAGAATAAATTCTTGATTATAGGAACGTAGAAACAAAAGTAGGTTTTCAGTTGGTATGCCTTTAATGATACGTCCGACGACATACCATTCTAAGTAACGACTCATCATGCCCATAGCAATGATTTTTTTCTCTTTTCCCTTGTATATGTGAATGTTTATGAAATCTATGAAAATATTGAATTTTATTTTGTCATTTAAGTTTTCTCTTCAAAAGAAAAGAACAAAAAACCCACGTTTAAACACAGTCGCTCAGGCATCTCTTCTGTAAGGTGGTCGAAGAGGGGGGAAAAGTGTTAAGTGGAAACGTTATTACCCAAGAATTAAAATAACAGAAGTCGTTATTTAATTATACAGCGCAAAAATAAGAACCACAACAACAACAATAGCAACAAAAACCCGAGAATCTTCACACATTGTTTAGGGTTTCGCAAAAATTAAAGAAATAATCGAACGAAGAAACAAAGACAACACAAGTGTCTGTCTGTCTGTCTGTCTATACGTAATAAATTGCCATTGGCGTGGACATTGCCATTGCCATTCCCATTGCAAATACAATGTTTGTAATTAAATTGTCAAAAATGGTGGCATAAATTGACTGCGGGCCCCAAAATGGAAAGCCATTAAACAGCCCCAAATCAAAAAAAAAACTGAAACTGCCATCATTACGTAAAATTTCTGTCATGCAACTGATAATTTCGAAAATTATGAAAAACGACTGTGCAAACGAGCAGTAAATCTTTGTGCTCTTCCTTCTCTTTAATAATGATGATGAGGAGGGAAAAATAAAATATTTTTTTTAATGCCAACTTACTTACCATTTTAGATTTTTTTTGTTCGAAGAACTCCTGAAATAATTGTGCAAACTATGTTGCCACCTTTTTTTGGATTTTGGTTTTGTTTTTGGATTTACGGTTTGTTGTACCACACAAATAAATTTTATTCCTCTAAATACAGAAACACTCACCTAAAAAAAGAAAGAAAAAATGTTTTAATTAATAAATCAATCGATAACAGTACTGCAGTATAAGAGTTATAGCCATAGGCATTACAGTTATATTGCTAGTGTGTTAATATTCTTAAGCCATAATTAACTTTAATTAACCTGTAATTCATAGTCACAGTATTGACCACACACAAGACAAGGCGACACTGCAAATATGTACATAGATTTCCTTATCGATACAGATTTCATGGCAAGAATTTCTATCAAATAAATCTCCGGCAAGTGTAATAAATAAAAGCGGACAGATAGAGTAACACAACCACAGTGCTTTTTTTATGTTTTGTAACATATTAGAAACAAAAATTCTTAAGAAAAATGTTATCGAAAAGTTATCGAAAAGTTATCGAAACCTTATCGAAAAGTTATCGAAAACGTCTTAGAGCTTACAACAAGTGCTTTGCTTATGTTTTGTAAAAGATTAGAAGCAAAAATTCTTAAGAAAATAAAAACGTTATCGAAAAGTTATCGAAACCTTATCGAAAAGTTATCGAAAACTTCTTAGAGCTTACAACAAGTGCTTTGCTTATGTTTTGTAAAAGATTAGAAGCAAAAATTCTTAAGAAAATAAAAATGTTATCGAAAAGTTATCGAAAGGTTATCGAAAAGTTATAGAAAAGTTCTTAGAGCTTACAACTAACGTTCAATTACAAAATTCGCGTAAGAAAAAGAGAAACGTCTAGCTTAAGTAACTTCTCTTATATCCTTTGAATATTAGGGACCACAATGCCATGAAGAACGATGAGACTGTCATTCTTCTGCCACTGTCCAGTGTTGTCTGTGAACAGGGCAATTTTCTTAGATTGATATTCTCTGTGCAGCTTAGATGTTTCTAGATAGCTACACATTATACCCTCAAAAATGGTTTGAGCGTAGCCTTTCATAGAACATCACTCTTCTAACGTCTGATCTATGACTGAACTTTCTTTGAATTAGCATAAGATTTCATCTCTTTTGATATGATATTCCTTTTGGGCTATGACTCTGGATATTACAGTCCACAGTATTGCTCTACAATATTGCTTTTCCGATGCTAAATTTACTTCTTCTTCGGCAATAAAATTTGATTTCAAGATATGCGGTTGTTTCGTATCATAAACCGTATCCAAGTGTTATGCAACCTTCCTTACCAAGATGCTCTCCTTGAGAATATCTAGCAAGATCTCCTCTAGTAATTTTATTTAATGGGCATCTACGAATACTAGCAATTTAAATTGATTTTTTTCTATGAATCTTCAATTGGAGTGGCCAGCAATTTGTCTTTTGCCATCAGAGATTCACTGAAGGTTATATCTTGCAAAGATCTGACCTGCGAAACATGTTTCTCAGGCAATAGTTGAAGAACGTTTCGCCTCTTTTTATAGTGAATTGTGTCTAACTCTGTGTTTGCTAGACAATCGTATACCAGCATTAATTTTGCTCTACAATTATTGCTTATTTCAAAGTCAAGAGGCTTACTGAATAGATTATTTGGAGGGTGATTGAAAGCTTTTAATTATTTTTAGAATTTGCAAAATCATAATAAAAAATTTTCATCTTCTATTGCATTTAAAACCAAGATTGATCATGCTTGTCAAGCACTTCAATCAGTACACCACACCTTCTTTACTTTACTTTGAAGAGTCTGTTCTGAGCTACATTTCGATGATTAAGCGTATTGGTGGCACCAAGATTTCACTGCCAAAAAAAAAAAAAAACAGAGCAGACCTTAGATGTGCTGTGAAAGAGGCACACAATTGGACATTCGAGTTGTGTAGGCATAGCTTAGTACATCTTTGACAAGACCCCAAAGTAGATTGAAGAAGAACGAATGCAGCTTTTAACTTACTAACACACATTTTAATGTTCTTTTCAGGTCTGGATTTGTATAACTCAGCCATACATACATAATTGGTCATTACAACCCTTCAGTCGGGATTATGACCATTTATGTTGTGTTTGTTAATTTTATACATGAGTGGCGGGACCTACAGTTTAAAGTCGGCTCCGAACTACAGATTTTTTGAGAAACTTTTTCAGAGTGTTTACCAGAAATCTGCTGGGAGGCAGTCGAAGAAGAAATGTTTTTCTTATTTCATTTCGTTGGAGATATATGAGCTGGGGTTTGAACAATGGCCTCACATCTCGTCAACCAACACACTACCTATTAGACTACAGCGACTTCATATTGTCTAGATAATTGAAGGCGTCTGTGAATTCACAGACTTCGTTATCCACAACAATGGCGACTGAAATTGTCGAAATTTCGGACCGGAGGTTTGAACCGAGGCTTCAAGTCTAATAAGGCACCACACTACCTACTAGACTATGACGACTTACATAAACTCACTAGAAACTCACAATACTTTTTCAAAACTATTCTTACTATGATGGTAAGCTCAACCAAATTTATTTGAACGGAGGATACCAATTTAAAGAGTGCTAGGTCAACACTTACGAATGTTCTAACAACTTTGCCATTCTAAAAGTAACGCAGCACTTCGTCAAGCTGTTCTATAAGTGTTTAAAGGTAGTAAGAACTTCTGCAAGAGTCCTGGCACGTTATTTTCATAACTCCGAAAGAATATTCCAATTGGAAGCATAAAATTGTACTCTTTATTGATCACATTGTAAAGCGAATTGCAAATGAAAACATAAACACTGTGCTGCATATGCTGTACGTTCAGTGTAAACTAGAAGTGAGTAAAAAATGTTGTTGATTCTTATCAGAATGCCATGTAAAAATGAACGAAAAAAAATGCAAATAAATAAACCAAAAAAATAAAATAAAATAAAAAACAATTTGGCAAACAGCATGATATCAAAAAAAAAAAGCTAACAACAACAATAAAATCATTCCTTTTTTTCAATTTTTATTAACTGAACAGCAGGCTTAGGAGGCTTGACTTGTAATACAAGCCGAGACGAGACAAGGCAAGGCAAGGCAAGTACTTTAAAAAAATTTTGGACAACAAGTTGTTGTGGTTATTGTTGTTATTGTGGATGCATAAAGAAGAAAAATTAGAAACAAGCGGCGATTAAATAAACAAATGAACTCGAAAGAGAAATAAATCATTTTCAAAATTATTTTCAATCTTATTCTGTGACTGAAATAAAAATGGAAATGATTACCAGGATAAGTAAGTAAGTATTGAGGCATTTGGACACAATAAAGAAATTAAGTGTTCAGAGAGCAATCCAATTAGTGAAATATATACAAAAAGCAAAGCAGGCATTTAATGTTGATTTTCGATATTTTTATATTGAATGCCTGGTGATATCGTTGCAATTAGAGTTGCAGCCGAAATAAAAACTCAACCGAAAAACTATATGACCGCAATTGCAATTAATTGCAAATTGATTTGTTGTTTCCTGTCTTGCCCTCCTCATGCTCCTTGTGTGTGCGTACGGTAAATAGTACTGTTTTATCGCTTACAAATACATACAGGCACGTAATGTTAAGCGAAGAGGCAGGCAGTCAAGCAATTCAAACAAACGTGACACATTTACCAAGGCAACGTACTTACGTATTTACGTCCATTGCTTGCCAATGCGTTTACGTTTAAATGCAGCAGCACGCAAACAACACCAACACAATCCTTGTTGTGTGTGCTAGGCTGGCTACTCCTTTCAATGGAAACGCAAACTCTTACGCAAACGCATACGTATTGCGTGGTATGCAACGTATGATTTGGCGTGGCTGAAATTCAATGGATTTTACTTGTTATAATAATATTGATCTTAACAACTTAATACTGTTGTTCTCAAAATGGGGGGAAACGCTCTTTAACTCAACAAAGCCAACTGTTGATGAGTGTCTTTAAATACCAACAAGATTTCCGTTTATCATGCCGCTAAAGACAGAAAACAAAAAAAAAGAGAAGAAAAATCTCATAAATTCAAGCAACTATTTTTGCAACTTGCAACGTGCCGCATATAAAAAAAACAAAAAAAATGGAAAAAATTTGAACGAAATTTAAAAAAAAAAATTCATTGCAACCAAGTGTAGCTTGGAAATCTTTAAATCCATAGAATTTATGTATGTATGCATGGCTATGGCATTGGCTTTTAAGCTCAATACGATTGTAATTCTGCTAGAAATCATAACGTTTATGAGTTTATGAGCCACTCGTATGCAGATACGAGTACATACACTAGACCATTTGCCGATAATGCTGTGGCATCAAATTTAATGTTTGCTTTGCCGTTTTTTCTTTCTTTTAATCAAATACATGTAATGTTTTGTATTTGAACCTTAGATGCCTACCTGCCTGCCTGCCTTTCTGTTTGGCCATCATTAATGGTTGTTAGTTTTTCCAAGCCTCTGAAATCCAGTAGCAAACTGTACAAGCTAAAGTTATAAATTTAATGACAATTTAATTCCTAGTTTTTCGAACATTATCATCAATTCCGAAACCGAAATACAGAAAAACATACCAGACACTCAAACTTAAATGACAAACTTCTACTAAAATTAGCCATAAACAAATCTGGCTAATACCTTAAGCCTTCAAAAGTAAATTCCACAAGCAACTGAATGGCCTTAACCATTCATATACCCCAGCATTCCTTGCCTTTACAAAGGATAGGGTAAACTCAGGTCGTGTAAACACAATGGAACGACACTCTGCACTGCATATATACAATATTATTCAAACGAATACACCTGTCGTTGTCATCATCATTTCAGTTTCATTCTTCCGTCTTTCAGCAGCTTATATGAGTGCATTGTGCACTCTGCCAGCTCCCTTTAAGACTGAATGTTTGTTGTTGGGGCTGATGAAATCGCCAACAAACCATATAGAAATTATTTATATTTGTAATAATTATAAACTCTTTTAAAAGCATAAAAATAATAATAAACAAAGAGACAGGGGGCGAACAACTTAAACGTGACCATTGCCAAGATGTGAATCTCTTTGTTTTTCGTCTTTTTCTTTCTCTCTCTCTCTCTCTCGTATTCATATTCGTATGCATTCTTATTTGAAAAGGAAGAAATCAAGTCAAATCGTATTAGTTTTTACAGAATGCATCTGAAGAAAATATTTTTGCATGGCCAACTAAAAGTTGGGGCCAAAACCAAAACGAGCGAATGAAAAAAACATCCAGGATTAGCGGCGCCATATTCATTAATATTATATAGTGCTTCATCTTAGGCCTGCCATCATCATTATCATCATGGTCATCGTCATCGTCGTTGTCGTCGTCATCATTTGGCCACAAATGTAACAAACACTGGTAGTGGAGCAGCACCACCATTCATTATTACAAACGTAATGATACACACCACTTTCGAAAGACAACGTTTAAAGCATATCTTCTTCTTCCTCTTCTTCTTCTTCTTCTTTATTTGCATTCATTCTGCTATTTAATTAATTAAGGTACAAACAACAATGTCCACCACAGGAAAATATTAACAATTACCATCGAATACCCATAGGAGAGGAAAAAATGTTCACCATAATCATAGCGATCATAAAATTGCAAAATTTAAAATGTTTCTCTTGCCATTTGCTATTAACATTATTATTGCCAGTATTATTCGAGTTTTTTTATCGATAACTTTACCCAAAATGTAGTCTATGGAAGCTATAACAGAACAACTAACAAATCGTAATTACTCATTACAAGCAATTATGGTTGGAGTCCGGGAGAAGACGAAAAAAGTTCCGCCCTTTAGATAATGCATACATGAAGACCCCCAGATGCCCTAGAAACGATAACATCAATATCATATGAAACAGAGACAGTGCAAGCTATCGAGTGGGAGTAGTATTTGCAGTCAAAAAGCAAAGTTCCTTACCACCATACTCAATACAACAACCAAATAAATTTTACATTTCTAAACAATGACGAATGGCAGCCATATTCCGAAGATCCTGCTAAAGGTTATCTTGTCTCTACAAGCATTAGACATCTTGGTCCAAAACGTCGGCTGCCCGAACTGAGAACTGAAACTTAAGTTCTCGGATATGTGTAGGCCATGTACGGTGGGAACTGAAAATTCCGATAAACTGGCACTAAACAGATCATTTAGACTACCTAACCAGGCCAAATTATTTCAGGCGCTCTGCACGCATAACTGAAGCCGTTGACATACCTCCTTCGAACTTAATAATATGTGTGGACAGTGAAACAGCAATCAAAGCGTTGGGATCCCAACTCGTCAAATCAAAAAGCATCAGGAGTTGCATGGCCTCTCTACACTGTGTAGCTCTACACAACAACCGCTTCTACTGGGTTCCGGATCACTGTGACATAGAGGGACACGAAATGGCGGACGAACTGGCACGGAAGGGATCGGAGATTTCTGAGGAGGACACGATAGAGAGGATATATGCAAGAAAAAGCAGCAAAGAATTCAATAAACTGTAGGTGGTCCAACGTCCGAAGTCGCCGTAGTCTAGTAGGTAGTGTGTTGGCTTCAACACAAAATATGAAAAAAATATTTCTTCGGTGACAACCTCTCAGCAGATTTCTGGCAAAAACTCTGAGAGTAAATAAACCTGCCATGAAAAAGTTTCTCAAAAATCTGTCGTTCGGAGTCGACGTTAAACTGTAGGTCCCGCCACTCACGTATACGCACACAAAATGAGTGGTGTAAGAAGCTAGGCCGTAATCCTGACTGAAGGGTTGTAATTGCCAATTTGTATGTATGTATATATGTAGGTGGTCCAACGAACCTGGTTGGCGAATTTCAAAACTGCTGTGTCTACCAGTGCATAGCAGAAAAATCAAGGACTTACTAGAGCTAGAGAAGCGAACGTTTTACATTCTAATAGGAATTCTTGCCAATTACGCTGATAAGCTCGGTGTCCCCCATTGGGATTACGCCGGAAGCTGTCATGATGTGGAGTGTCCTGTACGTAAAACCAGACGTTATCGGCTTTTGGGTGACAGAACATTTGAGAACCTAGTCATGGTTGCGAACGTGCCACTAAGGAAACTGGCCGAAGCTTGTGTATAGCCCGAGAAGAGTGACCGCAATATAGGCTCAAAGAACACTTGTTCAGAATAGGCATCCCCCCAAGCCCAATAGGTAGATTTAAAAAAACAACAAATTAGAGCCTGTGCGGCCACAACAAATTGATATAATTGGGATCAAATAACTTGTATTTCACAGCGCATGTCTTCATCAATCGCATAAATTCGCTATCGATATATCGTATTCTACATGTTTGGGCTGACCTTCTTCATTTGACCCTTAACAACGCTATGCTGCTTAAATGATAAAATCTTTGCTTTGCTATTAAAAATTATCTGTAGTAGACCTGAGGGTTAAACAAAGTTCAACTTGACTGCACTTCACGTAAGATTAACCTCGTATTTGTTCCAGTTTTTCCATGAAAAACACTTGCATTGTTTCGTTTGCCAACGATTATTAAACGTTTAATGGAAATTACTTTAAAGTTTTTATTAAAAAACAACAGCAACAACAATAAAAATGATTTCGAAATGCAATAAATTTTTTAAAATGCGTTCATTGATCATGTCTTCGCACTACAATATGAGTGTTTTGTTGCACACCCTTGCAACTGCAACCTACTGCTTATTATTCAAATCCATTATGCAGTCAATTATCCGGTGGTGGTTATTATTATTTTCGATTTTCCACTTGGCATACAAGCCACCAAGCCATCGAGCCACCTAAATCGTTACGACTACAGAAGGCTCTCTTACAAGAGGAGGGGGCATTATTATCTGCAGTAGTAGTGGCTGCTTAAGAGAGAGAAGGACGAGGAAAATGTAAAAAAAAACACGAAGAAAAAAAATAAGAATCTTAATAAGCCCGTAACGTTTAGAGCCACACCAGAAGCCAACAGCATACCGCCAGATAATAAGGCTGCAACATTTAGCTACTGATGGAATTACATTCGTTTCTTTTTTGTTTTTGCTTTTGTTTCTAGCATGGCTGCTGCTGGTCTTAATGGTGACGGTGGTGGCTTTTGTAAAAAAGAGGCTGTTAGAGATTGCAACTTATAATATAGTTTTGCTACCGATTGTGGCTAAAACAAAAGACCAGCCAAAGTCATGTGCAGAATGGTGTTTAAAAGCTTTTTTTTATTTTTTCGTTCGTTTTTCATTCGTTTTTTTTTTTTGTAATTTTATTCAGCATCCAACATCCAACTTAAATTAGGCGATCCGAACCAATGCTAGTGAAAAATGTGTTTAGCTTCTGTGTAAAGTTTAAACGTTTTAGAGCGGAAGGTATATTTATGTATGTAAGGAGTGTGCACGAAAAAATTTATGCATACGCTTGGCTTTATAAAAACTGATCATTATCTGAATCTAATTTCAATATTTGTTTAAATTAAAGAAGAAGTAGAAACCGTCGTAGTGTAGTAGGAAGGGTGATGTCTTGGTTGACGAGAGCTTGTGGTTCAAATACCAGCTTAGACATCTCGAACATACCGGAATAGAGAAAGCAATATTTATTTCGGCATTCGTAATGGATATTTAACTGTACATTCCGCCAATTATAAATGAACCATAGCATGGGCGGTTATGGAACCTAGGTTGTAATCCTGACTAAAGAAGGGTTAAGTCAGGAAGTAAAATCTGTAAATCCCTATTGGAACTTCAGCAGATCTTTTGCGATCATCTAGAGAGCATTATTACAACAAACGATCCTCTAGAGAGGATGCTGAAGATCTCGAAACAAGCCTTTTCACAGCGTTCTAAACTGAATTTTGCAGAATGCTGCACGTTGTGACCTCACAGAAACCGGGCAGATCCCATTTGAAATCTGAAATCGGCCACTATTCGTTACAATCAGGACTGCAGTTTTAAATGTGTGTCAATTGTTGCGTGAAATGAATTCTTCGGGCTAAAACCGGGCATACCCCAATTGAAATCAAAAAAAAACGGAGACAGAAGTGGAGATGGTTTTAGACACAATCAAAACTACAGTTCCTTGAAACGAGCCCAATGAGAAGAAACTGGGCGGACACCAATTGAAATCAAAAGTCGTAGACTGAAGTGGAAATTGCCCGACACAATCAGGACTATGATTCCAAATCTCTGTCTGAAACGAAACCAATGGGCAGAAACCAGGCAGACTTCTATTGAAATCGAAAAACGTAGACTGAGAACTGAGAACTGCATTTCCAAATTTTTGTCAACAGATGCCTCTAACGTAAAATTAAAAATTGTAGGCAGAAGTGAATATGGTTCGAGAATATACTGCGTAGTTTATTATTCTACACCATCAGGACTTTGGTCCTAAGCCTCTGACAACGGATACCTGAAATGAATCCAAAGGTCTGAAACCGGGAAAACTCCAATTGAAATCGAAAATCGTAGACAGAAGTGGAGATAATTCGAGCATGTTCAGAGCACCGCATTGCCGGACACAATCAGAACTGTAGTTGTAAATTTTGGTCGACGAAACCAATTCAACGGACAAAAACCGGGCAGTCCACAATCGAAATTAAAAATCGTAGACTGAAGTAAAGATGGTTCAAGCATGTTCTGTTCGAACAGAGATGATTCGAGCATGTCCTGTTCTGTTAACTAATACCTCAAACGAGTCCAATTAAAATCAAAAATCGTAGACAGAAGTGGAGACAGTTCGATCAGATCTGCAGTTCCAAATCTTTGTCAACGGATGCCTCAAACTTGAAATTAAAAATTGTAGGCAGAAGTGAAAATGGTTCAAGAATATACTGCTTAGGTTATTATTCTACACAATCAGGACGTTGGTCCTAAATCTCTGACAACGGATACCTGAAATGAATCCAAAGGTCTGAAACCGGGAAAACTCCAATTGAAATTAAAAATTGTAGGCAGAAGTGGAGATGCTTCGAGCGTGTTCCGTTCGAACAAAGATGGTTCGAGCATGTTCTGTTCTGTCAACTGATACATATTTCAAACGAATTCAATTGAAATAAAAAATCGTAAACAAAAGTGGAGACAGTTCGAGCATGTTTTGGGCAGGCCACTGTCTGACACAACCGGAAGTGCATTACAAGGGAAATTGTTCCAAGCCACAACTGATACCGATAGTTGGAAATACTCGCAACGAAAATAAATAAATCATGGAATTATCTAAAGCCCTTTACAGTGTATAGGAGGAAATGAGGAGCAATTGTTGAAGCCCTATGTTGCTTATGGCAAGAAGAAGGGGACTCATAGGAGTATAGAAGGCTTGGCAATTGAATTTTATGGATGAAACGGATTTTTATTCAAAACTTCGTTCTTCTTCGTTGACCAAACGAATTTTGTTAACAAATTTTGTGACAGATAATGAATAAAAATGTAAGTAACGGTAATCGTGGTAAAAGTTAGTAGCCTAGAAGTATAACCAAATTTTTTTGTTGGCACTCCTTAACGTTTATCCGGCCAATGTTGTTTGTACTTCTTCGTTTTCTTTTCTTTTTCTTTTTATTCATTTCCATTAATTTTCAGATTGTGTTTTTTAATAAAAAAAAATATTTTTTTAAAATCATAAATTTATGTGTTGTATGTATACAATATGAAAACGATAAAATACTAATCAGAACAACAACAATAACAACAACAATGTATGCTACTACATAGCTAGCCGCTTTAAAACGAAAGGATAGAATACAACGAACATTTAATAGGGCGGTAATAATCTATAAATTAAATACAAAAACAACAACTATAATACGGAGATTGTTGTAATTTTTAAATTAAAACAAAACACAGAAAATTTTTAAATTAAATGATGAGTGGAAAAATAAAGAAAAATTATTGTCTTCACAACATTTTGCCTCACCCTAATGCCTTAGCCTTAGCTGGAGTACAAGTACATGAGAGAGTAGAAAATCGAATCACGATTGAATTTTCTGTTATAAAAATTTTTCATTTAATAATAAAACAACAACAACAACAACAACAAAATTACAACAATTTAAGGTGGCTGCTGTTATTTTCATCTTAGAGAATTAATAATCAGATACAGACACACATACAGAGCGAGAGAGGGAGAGGGAAGGAGAGCGAGAGAGTGCTTTACAAAGGATATGCGAAGCGTAAAAGGGGTAGACAAACAACAACGAAAAGATCTAATAATAATCATAATAATAATAATGATTTTTTTGCATGGTGGGGAAGCAACAACAACAACAACAACAAAAGCAATAATAATAATAATAAAAAAGAGCAACGCATACGAACACAATACGCCCAAAGCTACTGCTACCGTACCAAAGCTGATAATTTCAATTGATTAATTGCCAGTTTATGGCCAGCGCACCAATTTATCTCTGGTAAGCAATCATTTTGGTTATTTTTCTCTCATTTTTGTTTCCATTCCTTTGGTTTTCTTAGAGTCTATCATTTGAAACTATTGACTGCCTTGGCTATGGCAAGGCTATGCGAACGACAAACAGCCAGTGCCAGTATGTACATATGTATGTACTTGAATGTGGTGAAAAATGTTTATATTTTAATGCTGATTTGAAATACTTTTTTTGACTGCCGTATATAATACTAATGTTCTGCCTCTTCCGTTTGTCTTATAGCCGCCAAACTAATCTTAGTGGTGGCTGTAAAACTTTTAAACGTTCTTATGATTTTTCAATTTACCATTCCGCCATTTATTATTATGTTACAGTTTTCTTTGTTCTCTTTATTCTGTATTTGATTAGAATATTAAGTATGAAATAAAATAATTAAAATATTTGATTTTGAAATTAAAATACACACAGAATACATACATACAGTGTATGGCAAAATAAAATTTCCTCTCAAGTCATTATTAAATGGAAATTGGAAAACTACAAATACTTACATACATACATAATTGGCCATTACAACCCTTCAGTCTGGATTACGGCCTAGCTTCTCAACACCACTAATGTTGTGTGCGTTAATTTTATACATGAGTGGCGGGACCTACAGTTTAAAGTCGTCTCCGAACGACAGATTTTTTGAGAAGCTTTTCATGGCAATTTTTACTCTTAGAGTTTTTGCCAGAAATCTGCTGAGAGGAAGTCGCCGAGGAAATATTTTCATATTTTCGTTTTGATGTCTGACTTGGGATTCGAACTCCGGCCTTTCGTCTAATAAGCCAACACACTACCTACTAGACCACGGCGACTTCATTGGAAAACTACAAGCATTGGAAAATGGATACAATACAAAATGCGCCATAATTACCCACACAATAGCCCTAATTGCTGAGAATTCAATAGGATCATCTGTCTCTAACAGAATCACTATTTTCCGCAGTGTGAACATTACAATCTCGTACCAGACCTACAACATCTGTAACGTTTCTAATCTCTTAAAATTTCATGTCATAATCTTGTCAATTCTGTATGCAGTAGATGTATTGCAATGAAGGGCTAACATTACAAGCATTTAGCCAGGACTAAAACCTAGCTTTTCACACACACAATATGTAGTGTGTGTGGCAATATAAATGAAAACTCAGAGCGACATGTCATGACTCTTAAAATTTCATGTCATAATCTTGTCAATTCTGTATACAGTAGATGTCTTACAATAAAGGGCTAACATTAGCCAGGACTAAAACCTAGCTCCTTACACACACAATATGTAGTGTGTGTGGCAATATAAATGAAAACTCAGAGCGACATATCATGACTCTTAAAATTTCATGTCATAATCTTGTCAATTCTGTGTACAGCAGATGTATTACAATGAAGGGCTCACATTACAAACATTTAGCCAGGATTACAACCTAGCTCCTTACACACACAATATGTAGTGTGTGTGGCAATATAAATGAAAACTCAGAACGCTAGATTTGAGAAGTACTTTCTTGGCAATTAGTTACTCTCACAGCATTTGCAAGAATACTGTTGAGAGCAGGTTGTTGAAAGTAAAATTTTTGAGATAACAGAGCTGAGGTTTGAATTGCCAAGCTCTTGCCTTTACAACGATTTAGTCAATATTGCGGCCTAGCTTCTAAACAACGACGTTTACATTTATAAAGATTAAGAGAAGGCGAAGTCATGAACATTCGCCTTCAAGAACATTCATCAGACGGTTAACGTTGGCAATATAAAAGGCAAGGCAAAACCAGGCGAGTGAGTTAGTGTGTGAAGACGCTGTGTGTTTGAAGAGAGTAATCGTGATTTGAAGATATCCGTTACAAAGATCTGTCGAATAATTGCCTAGTAATTGTTATTGTTTATGCAAAGGATAGTGAACTTCAGTCAGCCGTGTGTGAAGACGCAGTGTGTTTGAAGAGAGTAATCGTGATTTGATTCCGTTACAAAGATCTGTCGAATAATTGTTATTGTTTATGCAAAGGATATAAACAGAGGAATAACAAACAAAGCAATTGTTGTTGTTTACATAAAGTTGTAAACAGTGGCACATAGAACTTTAATGTAAACTAAACACAAATTTACTTTAATTTTAAACGTTTTTAAAATGTAAAAACTTAACTTAAGGAAATACCTGAGGGTTTCCTTACGGTTATCGAATATTTCTACTGTTCCTCTATGTGTCCTTACCCTATCTGTATACAAAAGAAAAGTCTCTCTCTGCAAAAAGTCTCACAGTTTTCACTGTCTTCATTGCATCGAACTTAAGTCTAATAGGAGCAATAGAACCATCGGGACAGGTCGTCTTTGGTCTACTGGCTAGTCTTTGTATCTTATCCAACTGTTATGGTATGGGTTTACGTATGGCATTAGAGAGCCGTTGCACTTTCTTCTGTAATACAACTTGTCTGTACAATGGGTCAATTCGACCTCCGGGTACTGTACTTGTCTTAATTGACAAGTACACGTCCTCTAACCTAACCTAACCTACAACTTGTCTGCGAAAAAAAAGCAGTTAAGGGAAATCTGGCACTAATCATGCTGCAAATACAGTCAACCTTCCTATAACGCGGTGAGTGCGTATCGCGTTGTATGGAAACCGCGCTATAAGAAACTCGAATACCAGGCTAATTTGTGCGGAAGGAGGTTATGGGATGATGTTCAAAGGAAACCGCGGTACAGAAGGGCTGCCGCAATTTCAGCTCCACGTTATATGGAAACCGCGTTCTGAGATTAACGGGTTATAGGAGAGGTAAAAAAAATCTAGAGAATCTAAAGAAGATTTTTAAATTTCCTTTTGGAAACTTACTTTTGCCACACACTGTATTATTTCAAAGCAGCTAAACACAAAACTTGGCGACTGTTTTTATCTGAAAGTTTAAAGGCAACAAAACAAATACAAAAAAGGAGAAGGAAAATGAGTTTGCAAGTTGCAACAAAATAGTCTTCTTCTTATTATTACGATTGCCTATGCTTAAATGTATGTGTGTGTTTGTGTGTGTGCATCAAGAGCCTACAACAATCCCATCAATGTCAACACAGCTGCTTGTACTGTATGTATTATGGTGGGTAAGAGGACTATAAGCCAATCAGCCCCTTAGTTTTTTTTTATTCTGCCGGCCAACAAACTGATACAAACCCGACAACCATAATAAGGGAAAGGGACTACAGTATGTGCTCATGCGTGTTGTGATGAATTGACGTGCATCTCGAATTCATGTTGAATAATGTCATTTCAAGTTTTGAAGCTCAGTTTTAAATTTTAGTTTTTTCGGCTACAGAAACAAAAAACAAAAAGAAAATAAAACGATCTCTTTTTCGTTTTCGTTCATTACATTTGATTGACATTTAATTTAAATGCATTTTGGGGTTAATCTTTTGCAAAAATTTCAGCGGGATATCTTTTTTGTAGAGCGCTAAGGCTTATGAATTAAGTTTTAGTCGGGTTTGTAACATTCTTTTCAGCTTTCAAGGAAAGAGAGCAAGGAAAAGAAAGCATTTCTCAATAAAATTTTTAGTTTTAATGAATCAAAGTAAATGTAAAATCAATTACCATCAATCATTTCGTTTTTGAAACTAAGCAGCCTTTTACTTTTGTCCTTCACAAAACTATGCAAGCACTAATGAAGTGCATTTTGAAGTCGCCTATGGCTTAACAAAAGTATGCAAAAATTCATACCAAAAACTCAAAAATTGTTGTTGTTTTTTTAAATTTAATTTTCTCATACTTAATACAGACATATTCCTTCTGATTTCATTTCATTTCAATTCATTTATTTTTTCTTGCCTTTTCCTTTCCTTTGTTTTGTTTCATTTTCTTGGCCAAAATGGTATGAAGTTTCACTAAAGTTTTTTTGATGGTGCTGCTTTCCTTAGATCTTTTGGCTTTAATTCCGCTCAAAATGTTTATCGCATATGCGGAGATAAAATGAAAACAGAGAAAAAGAGAAGAAGAAGGAGAAGGAGAAGACCCGAAATGGCAATTGGTCAGTGTCATTGTTCGCTGTAATGACCCCATTTCTTCGGTTTGGATTACATTTTTTTCAGGCAGGCAGGCTCGACCCCTCTCTCCCCCTCACTCTTGGCTTTCATTTCTTATTCATTTAATGATTTTGAAATTTATGAGCTTGTGAAACTGTTAATAAACGTGTGCTAAATTAGTTTTTTTTTTTCTCTTATAGAGGATGATGAAGATGATGCTGCTTCTGACGCAGATATTAAGTTTTCGTTGAAGGCTTTTTGAATGTGAGAACATTTTCTCGTTAGTTTAACGAAATTCGTAAATAAATTTACAGAATATTACGAATACGTCGTCGCCAGTAAATTGCAAACGAATGAATAAAACTTTTATGGATTTGAATTGAAATCAATTATCGCCACAGAGTTCGGGCAACTTAGACAAGTTCATTTAGGCGAAATAAAACATCACAGAGAAATAAAGGGTTGTCCATGTTTCAATTTCAAATTGGAAAGCTTAAATAAAACCTACGTAAAGAATCATTTTAATATTTAGGCCCTCTCATTGTAAAACGAATTTCAATCGAATTTAATTTACTGCCTCGGGACTGACTGCAGCAGTTGATATTTGTGAGAAAGTTTCGATACCACGCTTTCGCAGAAGTATTACAACGATAACTTGTCGACTGTTGGTGTTCATACATATTGTTACGAAAATGAAGAATCTAGATACTGGAGTTTTGCCTTTACATCGCTTAACATTAAAATTATAAACAAAAGCTACAAAAACAAAACAATGCAGTACAAATTGTTGTACTGTTTACAAATTATCTTACCGCTTAATATAACAACAAATACCAGCATAAAAGGAATGGTAAACAAGTAAACGAAAATACAACAACAAACGCTACAAGAATAAATGTAAACAACGATGTTTACGTTTATAGAGATTTCGAGAAGGTGAAGTCATAAACATTCGCCTTCAAGAACATTCATAAGATCTTGCGTGAAGACGCGGTGTGTTTGAAGAGAGTAATCGTGGTTTGAAGACCTCCGTTACAAAGATCTGTCGAATAATTGTCTAGTAATTGTTATTGTTTATGCAAAGGGTATAAACAGAAAGAATACAAAGAAAAGCAATTGTTGTTGTTTACATCAATTTATGAACAGTAGCACACAGAATTGTGCAAATAATAAAGAGTTTTAATTAAAAACGTAATATATTCCAATGTTAAGGGAATTGTTTAAAGGCCTCAAATGGCATGCTTTAGTTGGTAATTTCTTATTTAGTTTCAGGTCTGTCGTTCGCAGTCCCCAAAATTAACACACCCAACATAGCTGATGTGAGAAACTAGGTTGTCATCCCGACTAAAGTGTTGTAATAACCAATTACGTAAGTGTGAGTGAGACACTAGCTTTTTCGCTAAGGCAAATTTTGCCCGAAAAATCAGCATTAAAAACCTATTGCTCTAGGATTCAATCAACACAGGTACGGCGTATATCAGCCAGCAAATCCAAACAAAAAATATGCCATAATAAGCCCAATTGCTGAGAACTCCGTGGGATCATCTGTCTCTAACAGAAGCAGTATTTTCGTCAGTGTGGCCGTTACAATCTCGTACCAGACTTACAACATCTGTAACGTTGCTAGTCTCTTAAAATTTCATCATAATCTTGACAATTCTGTGTATAGTAGATGTAAATGTAGAGCTAACATTACAAGCATTTAGCCAGGATTACAACCTAGCTTTTCACACACCCAATATGTTGTGTGTGTTAATTTTATACATGAGTGGTAGTACTTCTAAATTAAAACCCAGAACGACAGCATTTGCTAGAATACTGTTGAGGGAAGGTTGTTGAAAGCAATATTTCCTTTTTTCGACATAACAGAGCTGAGGTTTGAATTGCCAAGCTCTTGCCAATAAAACGATTTAGTCAATATTTCGGCCTAGTTTCTCACACCATCCATGTTGTGTGTGTGTGAATTCCATCTACGAGTGGCAAGCTTGAGTTCTCGCCTAGTATATTGACACACTACCTACTAAACTTTAGCGACCTTTACTCTGAAAGGCTTGAAAAGTGACCATGTTTGATACAACACTTCTGTTGTAAATTTGAACAATTTTTTCCCATTCTTCGGTTATTAAACGATGTGTATTCAAATATCGCCAAGTTTGTGTTTCTGAAACCTCTATATGGCTAACCCTTTACAAACAATTCAACTGAATGCGTTGGTTTTTTCTGTAAGCTAATGAAAATGTCGGTAACTGCCTAGTTCTTCAACGAAAAGCACGAAAGACATGTGCTAGACAACAGTATTCTTAAAATGCATTTGAAAATGCCATGCATAGGAGTACATATATACATACATACATACTATATCTGCATATATACATACGTGTTTATGTACTTAAATAAAATAAATAAATAAGAAAGAAAAAAAAAATTGTTAAATCAACTGACAGGCATCGTAGAGAAATGCATTAAATATTCTAGCAAGTTAAGGTGAAGGAGACGTATGGACGTATGGATGGAAAAGGAAATAGTGCAACGACATCAAATGGAAATTTTTTAATTGATGTTACATCGAGAGCTGAAATGAATAAAAAAAAAACCTAATAAAACCAGAATGCAATCCATACAGCAGAAAAAAGAGCTTGTATGTTAGTGAGTATCAGTTATTCATTGAGCTGAAGCTGAAGCTAGAGCTGGAGTTGGAGCACTGGAGCTGTGCATCTACAATATTTCAATCTTTCAATTCAAAGTGTCTTTAAAGGATGCCAGACACAAACATCCCAGAGAGTAGAGTCCAAAAAACATAAAAATCAGTTTAAAATGAAATAAATAACAGACAGACATACAGTACATATATACAGTACATACATACAGTACATAAATTTGTATAAAAAATGGAGAAACAAACAAACAAACAAAAATTGATGCGTGTTTTTGCATTTGAAATATTGCATGCGATACTGAAGACAACTCCACACAAACACATACATACATACATACAAAGAGACAGACAGACATGTTTGTGATCTCTTAAGTTGGTTGCCATTTTTTTGTTGTTTTTTTTTTTTTTTTGGTTGCATTTTACCAAACGCAACGAATTAATTATCGCACGCGTATTCAATGTCAGCTTTGCATGCATATCAGTCACTATGGTGCAACGGTGATTAGGAAGGGGACTGATTGCCGTTCGGACTTTCGGCTGCTGCATCGTAAAATATACTTTTCCGTTATATGCCATCATGTTGCCACACGTTAATAATAAAAACACAAAAAACAAACGAGAGCATTTTTATTAAACATTTTTTAGTTTGCAACGAAATCTTTCCTGTTGTTGTTTTGTTTTTTTCTGTGTTATTTGTTGTTGTTATTAAAAATTTTCAAATATTTTCTACGCTTTTTATTTTTTCGCCTTTTTTTTTTTGTTTTTTGCCAACACTTTTCTACATTGGCCTAGTTTACTCGTATGCCCGTTAGTTGTATGATTTCACATCTAACGGTATTTTATGTTTGACTTTTTATACGAAAACAAATTTGTTATTGGCCATTTTATGCTCTCCCCTCACTCTTTCACACTTATCGTGGTCATCTTTCCAACATTTTAACGAGTTGAATTATTTATATGCACATACACGACAGTACACATCATCTGTACAGTGCTGGAAAAAATTTAAGCGACACTGCAGAATTTTGCGCAATTTCTTTTAGATTTTTTATTTACCACGACAGAAGAAAATATGAACGTATGACGAAAGTCGCTGTTGTCTAACAGGTAGTGTGTTGGCTATGAGGCCATGGATGTTGGCTAATGAGGCCATGGTAGCTATGAGGCCATGGTTCAAGCCACGGGTAAAAAATGAAAACGAAATTTGAAAAAATATTTCTTTAGGCGACTTCCTCTCTCTAGATTTCTGCTAAAAACTCTGAGTAAGCAGAAAATTGCCATGAAAAGTTTCTCAAAAATATCTCATTCGGAGTCGACTTTAAGCTGTAGGTCCCATCACTCATGTATAAAAATTAACACACACAACATAAGTGGTATGGGAAGCTAGGTCGTAATCCTGACTAAAGGGATGTAATGACAATTACGTATGTATGTATGACGAAATATGGTACAGCCATAGAACTTTCGAGTATATTCTCTACATTGGGATCGCATTTGAGGACCCGCAAGCATAGGCTTGGTAATGCAGTAACAGATTCCGCTTAGAGCAAAAAAGTCTCGCAAATCTAGTCAAGGCTGTATGAAAGGTTGCTCAAACTACAAAGGAACATTCTCAGTGTAGTTGTCGGTATTATTACCGGACATTGCATTCTGAATATTTCTGTAAGACCATATGGCAAATGGCTTTCGCAGAAGCTGTAGAGACACGAATCTGGATGAAACTATTCTTCACTTCTTTGAATTCTTAAGTGTTTCTGTAAGACAACTTCCAATAACTGGCCAATAACTTCCAACAGGATCTATAGAGACAGGAAACAGGATGAAACTGTTCTTCACCTCTTCTAGACACTTGGACTTCTGCTACTATGCAGGCAATCTCACTAATCTAACAAAGATGTACATTTAGAGTCGAAATTGCTACGAATAGTCATAATGCTAGTGGAACTAGAGGTAGGCAGAACAGATCGTGTAGGATTTCTCAGCGTAACTCAACGAGATAGATAAGCACAGAAACTCTAGAGTATATCAGTTGACTCGAAATGGTACATCCACACAACTAACGAAAGAATTTTCCACAACTTGCTAGCTTAATTTGGTCTTAACAACTCTTTAGTCAGGTTTACAACCAGGCTTCTTACACCAGCCATGTTGTGTGTGTTAGTTTTATATATGAGAGGCGGGACCTATATCAACTTCAGAGACTTTTCATGGCAATTGTTGCCAGTAAATTGCTGAGAGGAAGTCGCCTAAGAAAATAGTTTTTTTGATATTTCGTTTAGGAGATATCTAAGCCGGGATTTGAACCACAGGCTCACCTTTAATAAGCAAACACATTAACACTACTAGTCTACGATAACTTCAACAGCAGTCTCCTAAGGAATCTGGAAGATTATCACGGGATTATTCAAAGGAGCACTTGTGCGAGATGAATGAGTCTTGACCATATAGCCCGTGACTCTGCATAGGCTGTAGGATAGAAAACAATAATGAAGAAATGTGTCTTTACTTATTTCACAGAAGAATGAATATTTGGCTTTCTAACACAAAGTAGAACTCATTAAGCTGTCGGGGGAGAGCCATTGGAAAACTCAGGAAATATTTTTCCATCTTTCATTCCTTTCGAGATGTCTGAACTGGGGTTTAAACCACAAGCTCACATCTAATAGGACAACACCTTACTTATTAGACTACGATGACTTCAAGAAAACTATACGATACATAAATTCTACTGACAATTGCCATTGAGACTAGTTGCGGTTGTCCCTATTATTTGGTACCACTCTGTAGACATTGTCTGGACTCAAATAATAAAGAAAAATTATAAGAATTATATACATAAGTATGTATTCTGTGTACATCTTTATATTAAATGAATGATAATAATAACAAACAAAGCAAAAATAATCGAATGTCATAACATGCGTTATTGTTGCCATTGCCATTGCCATTGCCATTACAATTGCCAGCACTAGTGCCAGTGCCATAGCCATTGTATAGTTGTCGTCTGTCGTTGTTTGTCTTTATTGCAGTTGGTTTATGCTCAATTTGAATGGTGAATTTGAATTTTATTTGCATGCCTTTCTTCTAAGCTTGCAAGGAGCCAAAAAAGCTTAGAGAGTATATGTAATAAACGAGAAAATATGTCAAGTGTCACAGTGGTCAAATGGGAGACACCCGGCCATACATTCAGATAATACTGGATACAGGCGTCAAACGACCATTGCCATCCCAGTACGAACACTAGCGTTCTATTTGTCTCTAACATGCCAGGAGGCTCCTCATATTCTTTGTAATTTTGTTCTTCAACGCTTCTCAGTGTGAAAGAACGCGTGACAAAAGACACATGTGAATATATACGCCATCTATCTACTCTTCTTCGTCGAAACAAACAATCAAACAAGCAAACCTGGGAACAAAGCCAACCAATCGATTGTCACACTAACTAGCCAGCCAACAACATCCTCAGCGTCATATTTTTATTCAAAATAACAAATGAAAATGCAACAACAACGACAACATAATGAAAAAGACATCATAGTTTCCACGATTCTATGAAAATGTAATTTGTCGCCGTCACTCGGACTGCGTCAATAGCTGTGTGCGCATGCCTGGATGCCTGAATGGACAAAATTCTCCATTGCCAGCCACGCAGTCAGCCAGTCGCAGTCAACCTTTCTTTCATGGAATGTGTTTATTGCACATTTCTTAAGAGAATGCATGGATGGCATGGATTGCCTAAGAGACTATGGGAGTATTTCCATTATTAATGCACAGCATACATATGCACAGGAGGGAGGAGAACAAAGAAAATGTCTTTTCAGCATCAATCTGTTGAGGTTGGGTTTTGTAAATACCCAGGCAAAGATGTTCTTTGTAAAAATTATCATGAATAGTAATGAATGAATTGGCAATTGATTAACTAATTATCCAAAGAAGCATTTCCTCTTTTGGGTTAAATCATGTGAAAAACTTGGATTTTACAAACGGGTACTAAGGTGCGTCCATGTTGAGTATATTCTAACGAAACCTTGCATTTTACGGCACTTGGGGGTTCAATTTGTTACGTTTTTACCTTTTAAAAACGTTTAAAATATGAGCTCGTAGTTTGCAAATAAAATAGAAACAAGTTTGTGTTTAGTTTTAATTAAAATTCTATGTGCCACACACAACAACTTAATGTAAACAACAACAATTGCGTTGTTTGTTATTCTTTCTGTTTATACCCTTTGCATAAACAATAACAATTCCTAGGCAATTATTCGACAGATCTTTGTAATGGAGATCTTCAAACCACGATCACTCTCTTCAAACACGCCGCTTCTTCACACAACATTGACTGAACATCAGTTTCCGAAGTAAAAGCTTTGTCAAGTAGAAAGCTTTAAGAAAACAAATCGTATTATGGATAGAACTCTGGCACGATGTATTAGGCAGCATTGTTCTTGAGCACGGTGAGTGGGTTTCAAGAAAGTCTTGTCTTAATCCCTGAAGTACTTGAAGTGTTTTGAGGAGAGATCAAAAACTGAGAATAGGTTACAATGTTTCCCAAATCGCTGTGCAAATTCCCATGTATCTTTCAATGGAGGTTCAAAAATGCAGGGGTAAACCTACAAAAGCCTATGATCGCACTGAGAACGTCATGTTCAATGAAATTACAAACGATGCTTCAAGTACAGTGCGACATAAAGAGTTGTGTTAAGTTCCGCATTACTTTGAGACAGAGAACTTGCTGACGGACTTGCAAGGAAACTTGGTTGAAATCAAACCAATCTTACTTAACATGCGTTGTAGTATCGCATGAAGGGATGTCACATATTTGACTGACAATCTCCATCAGCGTTAAGCATTAAAGCGTTACAATCTGAGAATCAGCCTGAAAGTTTACTGAATCTACTATCGAGGTGTAAGAAGCTAGGTTGTAATCAAGCGTTACGTATTCTACGTAAGATGCAGTATCGGTGCGGGTTTTATCCCAACACGATCTTTTGTATTCGTTAGAAATCTGTTCGTTCCCTATCGCAAATATACTCAGCTTTATACTCAGAACAGAAACAATGCCTGAAAGAGCATTTGTTGTTCGAATATGACTTTCGGACTGCCTTTTTCTAGTTACGGAATAATTAAGAGAGAGAGCTAGCAACATTGGGTGCAGCCCTTGCGCTGAATAACTTGGTCAGTAGAGACTGCGTTCACCTGTGGCGTCACAAAGGGTTGTTATGGGTGCTCAAGTGAGCTTTTGGTATCAAATCTATCACTCCAACCTAACCTAACCTTACCTAGCAGTATTTGAGGATTGTATATCATTTCGCTTCGCTAATTCAAAGGTTGTGATTCTTATTTTTTTAATTCACTTAAGAAACATAAGGATTTCCTTCATCTAATCGTAAGATCTACTGCTGTACTCTTGATTTAGGAAACGTAAGGCTGTCAGAAAGGATTTCATCCATCTAATCAGGTGATTGGGTTGTTGTCATGGGTGTTATGGTAATAAACTTTGCTTATTGGATTTTTCATTCTCTGTTACTGCCTCTGTGAAGTGAACTACCTGAAGGCTTTGTGCATGGACCTTTAGGAAGAATGGAATTGAAGTCTCGAGTTTGTATTGAAAAACTTTGGTTACCACACACTTCCTTTAATAGTTGGCGATATTTCAAATGGAGAAGGATACCTTAAACTTGATTTAACAATAGTTTTTAAATTAAAAAAAAAAATTAAATTAACCTTTAAAGGTTTGAAACCATAATTTTGAATAACATTAACTGAGTGGTCTTCTATTATCTAGTAATCGCTGACATTTTGAACACAATAACCATGCTCAAGACTCATATAATCATCCTACTGATTAAGGGAATTAATTATAAGAAGACGAAGTCACAAAAGCTTGGCAAGTGAACAGAAAAGGATTTTAAATTGCCATCAAATGTTCACCACTTTTTCAACTCTACCAACATGGCCCCACTACCAATACAAATAAGAAAACAACAGTAAAAGATAATAAAGATCCACAAATTAACCAAAATAAAAACAAAAACACATGGGATCTCTTCCATTAGCTGTAGCAGCACTGTAGATTTATCATTTCAATGATTAATGAGGCGCTGTTGCGAAATAATTGGAAAACATTGCTAAGCAACATCATGTTGTACATGAAATTGCTTGCTTGCTGGCTGGCCTCTTGTATACATTTACATACTCAGGGAACTCATGGACATAAATATATGAGCACTTGCTGTTAAGTGCTTGTAGTAGTGGTTGTTAGTTCCCTATTGTATTTAAACTTATGTTTTACGATGTAAATAAGTATGTGTAGAGGTATCACAGGCGCCCCAGGATGTATTGGAGTTTTTTTTATTCATTTTTAATATGCAACAACATCAATACTTACATATAATTTTGTTGCAAGCAATGGATGCCACATAAATTGGGAATTTAATATTTTTCAGATAAAATTATGAAATATTTGTTGCATTTGAATCATTACGCTGACTGAACAGACACCAATTGGAAGTATAAAGAAGAAGAGAATAAAAAAGAAGAGAATCAAAAAGAAGAGAATAAAAAAAGATGTACGAGAATATTAAAGAGCCACAGGATTACCCAATCATCACTGAATTGTTTTCCAAATCTTATGTGCTGTTGATTTCGATCTGCCTTTTACAGAAAGATTAGATACATGGACATACAGATGGTATGATATGCTTACAAGCTACCTAGAATCCATCTTAGAAGCCTTAGAACGATTAATAGAGGACACATACCAGTCCTTAGCTATAAACGCCTAATTACTGCAGAAGCTGTAGTGCTGAGACAGTGAAAACAATGAATTTCTCAAGGCGAACCGACGCTAGTCTGTCGATAGTGTATTGGATTATTTGACGTGAGACCGTGGTTCAAAACTTGCTATCAAAGTCTTAATGGTTGTAATAACCAATTATATCATGAGGCAGAAGACTTTATACAGAGAACTTGTCTAGCCAGAAATAATATCGTTGGTTGAGAATTGCTACACAGAGAAAACTGAACCTAATAAATACATAGTAAATTAGAACAAAGTTTATAAGATTTCTCTATGGTTTTTTTTCAAGAAGAGATTCTTATTATTTTTATAAGGAAAACCTTTTTGAAAAAATCAAGAAGAAAACTTTGGGATTTTACTAGATAGTCTTCTTGATTTTTTTAAAAAGGTTTTCTTCTTAATTTTATTAGGCTTTCTTTTTGTTTTTTTCAAAAAGGTTTTCTTCTTAATTTTATAAGACTATCCCTTTATTTTTTTAAATAATACTTCTTGATTTTGCTTGATATTATTATAGATTTTTTATTGATATATTTATTGCTTTTGGGGAATATTTAGTCTTAAAAACATAGGATAACTTAATAATTATGTCTATACATTTCATGTAGGAAGCGCACTTCCACTTTAGGCCATCACAAAACACACAAAAATCAGAAATTTTGAAAAATCAGTTCAACAACCATTACTCTTGGCTATAGTCTTTCTCTTTTTTCTGCATACCTTTTAACAATTTCTATGATTCTTGGTTCAATATCATTAAGAGTTGGTACTATAGTATTTGGACATCGGCTATCGAGGGTTTATATTCCTTATTAAGTCGTTGTGGCTGTATCAAAGCATGAAGCAGTATTGTACATACACAGTACTTGGAATCTGAATAGAAATATACATAAGTACATGTAAAATCAAAATATCGCTTATGTCAAAATTTCAAAGAATATAGTACCTTTTGTAATATTTTCATTACATAAATATTGTACGTAATATTCCCTTGATGCTCGGTCTTTAATTTCAAGGTCAAAAATTTTAGCAACTTTTTTTAAAAAGTTTCCAACTTATTATTATTAAATTATTAGTTTTATCCGGGTATAAAAAATCAAAATCTATTTCGACCTATTCGCAATAAAATAGATATTAAAAGTTAAATTAAATTAGATTAAAAATGTCGATACTTACAAGTTAGTAACCTAACAAATCATTATATCTTGGCCACTCTTGAAAAATAGTGAAGAAAAAGAAAGCCCCTGTTCCCATGGACTGCAATTGGGCTGCAACCAGCACTTTTGCTCGAAATATTTATCTTTTAAAGAGAAAGATAGACGTATGAAGATGTACATATGTATATTAATTTAAGGAGTTTTAAATACTCATACCATTATGTAAATCTTTAAAAGATTCGTCCGCATAATCATCGGATTTTTCTTTTTCAACATTAGTCCAACGAGAAAATAACTTTCCTGTTGGATTCTTCTTGCCGTCTTTCCGTTTCAAAATTTTATTTGTTTTTTATAACACTTTTTTTTTTTGTTGAAATTAAAACAATTCAATTTTTTTATTTTAACTTTGTTTACATTGTTACTTTGTTTTTTTAAGAAGGAATATTTTAATTACTTTTTTCCACTTCTTTACTTAAATATACTAAAAAAAATTATTAAGTAGCCTAATGAAATCTATAAGAAAACCCTTTTTGAAAAAATTGATTAGGTAGCTTATTGAAATTAATAAGGAATTCTTGTTTTATACAATTTAGAAGAAAACACAATTGAATCAATAAGTTTTTCTCTATGGATTGTATTTTTTGTGGCAAAAATTACGGAATTTAAGTAAAAAAATGGTAAATAACAAGTTTTCTTCTTAAATGTATTTGTTTTACTTCTTGAAAAAATTAAAAAGATTTATCACATAAAAATAATAAGAAATCTCTACGAAAAAATCTTCGTTTCTTTCTGCGGTAATACCCCTTACTCCAAAAACGTTTCGTAGAGAAAATCGTCTTGATTTTATTAGGCAGTTTTCGCTCTGTGTACACAGAAATTCTAGAACAGGAATTGAATTCCATAAGGGCGCATAGTTTGTGCGCTTCATAAGTGTGGACATTGGACTTTACGTTAAAGGCTAGACTAGACAAGCCGTTGTTGAATTTTAGGGGTTTCTCTATGAAGCTTAAAGATTCAAAAAGAAATTGAAAAATCACTGGTAGCGCCTAAAGCAGATTCATTCAAAAGCAAGCCAATTCTGAATCTGAAAAATGAAAAATGCCGCATGAACGTCTGAAAGAAAATTTCTCTTCTTAGGATTTTTGCTGGCACTGAGAAGACCATCCAGTATGACAAAAGCTTTGCATTTATTTTAGCCAGAACGTAGGAATATATGACCAGACATGAATCCGATCAGGATAAGGATTTTTCAATTGTTGGAAGATATAAAATAGTGGAGATCTTGCCCTTTTCTACTCCATAATATTGTTACAAAAATCAAAAATCAAAATACTGGCGTTTTGCTTTTACATCGCTTAACATTAAAATTATAAACAAAAACTACAAAAACAAAACAATGCAGTAAACAAACCTGTTTACAAATTATTGTACTGCTCAACATAACATCAAACACCAGCATTAAAAATGGTAAACAAATATGGAAAAATACAACAACAAACATCAGCTTAAAAAAGAAATGGTAAACAAGTAAACAAAAATTCACAAACAACACTACAGGAATAAATGTAAACAAAATACACAAACAACAATAATGAAACAATAATGTTTGCATTTTTAGAGATTTTGAGAAGGCGAAGCCACGAACATTCGCCTTTAAAAACACTCATCAGACTGTATACCCTGCCATATAAAGGGCAAGGCGAAACAGACGAGTGAGTAAAAATCCAGTCAGTTTTGTGTGAGGACGCCGTGTGTTTGAAGAGAGTAATAGTGGTTTGAAGATCCTCATTACAAAGATCAGTCGAACAATTGTCTAGTAATTGTTATTGTTTATGCAAAGGGTATAAACAGAGAGAAAAACAAAGAAAGCAATTGTTGTTGTATACATAAAGTTGTGAACAGTGGCAAACAGAATTGTGCGAATAATAAAGAATAATAAACACAAATTTATTTCTATTTTATTTGCAATGTACGAGCTCATATATTTAACGTTTTTAAAAGGTAAAAACGTAACAATATTTCGACTTCAAAACCAAATTCAAAAAATAAAACGAAAAAAAGTAAGAATCGCAGCCACTTCTTTACAAAAAGCACAGAATTAATTGCGGCACAACAAAAACGTTCTTTTTTTTCTTGCCACAATTTCTGTCTTTTTTTTTCTTTCCTTTCATTTCATTTTGTTGCTCTTCTTTCAGGCGTTCCTTCTCTTTGTATCTTACCAAACAAAGAGGATCAGTAAACGTGATAACGTTTGTTGTTTTTATTTAATTTTTATCGTTTATTTCGTAGTTACGGAAACGATAGATACGAATCGATACGAATAAATGTTTGAGGGGCATTAGCTGTACAAGCCTAAGTAAAAAGCGTGAAATGCAAATTCCACAAACACATTGGAAATTCCAATGAAATGCCTTTATTAAGGCAACAAGCAAGCAAAGAAACCGATCGACTGACCAACAACCATTGCATGTGTATGTCGCTTCTAGGCAGACAACAAAGTGTATGTGCTACAAAGGACATGTGACGTCAAGCAAGACATAGCAATGCAACAGGCATTCAATTCAACTGATGTTGGCAACGATAATGTTTGATCATCATGGCCAAAATGATAAGCAAATATTAGTACAGGAGAAGAAATTCAATAAAAAAAATAATCGAATCGAACGGTTGACAGAATTGTTTCGTATTTAATGTCTTCATTGATTGAAGACCAAAACCAATTGGTTGTGATTGTTAGATTACAGGAGTGCCGATTCAAAATTAGGTGGTCTTATCAATAGGTCCTCATCAATAGGTGCAAGTCGCCGTGGTCTAGTAGGTAGTGTGTTAGCTTATTAGACTAAAGGCCCGAGTTCGAATTCCAGGTCAGACATCAAAACGAAAATATGAAAATATTTCTTCGGTGACTTCCTCTCAGCAGATTTTTGGCCAAAAGTCTGAGAGTAAAAATTGCCATGAAAAGCTTCTCAAAAGTCTGTCGTTCGGAGTCGACTTTAAACTGTAGGCCCCGCTACTCATGTATAAAATTAACGCACACAACACGAGTGGTGTGAGAAGCTAGGACGTTGTACAATGGGTCAATTCGACCTCCGGGTACTGTACTTGTCACAGTTGACATGGATGGCATGGATATCTAGAACTCAAGCAACCGGGACCCTTTTACTGAAACAAATCAAACATAAAAAATGGTGATGGAAGGGCCATACTAACATGGGGAAACTCGAAAGTATGACAAGAAGGGCTCAGGAAACTAAGATTGACCAAAGAATACCTGGAGAAACATACCCATTTGTAGATTCTGTGATGAGAAGAATATATCATCAGAATACAAGTCTGGAATATGTGCAGGGTTAAAGCAACGCTCAGAAAAATCCTGGGTGAGTATCACACTAAGATGGATCTGGGAGTAAAACGAAGTATAAGTTATCGACAAGAAGGGACGTGCGACATATTGGATCTCAGATAACGGGCGATAACTGTACTTTCGATATCGTTCGGAGTCGACTTTAAACTGTCGGTCCCGCTACTCGTGTATAAAACTAACGCACACAAAACGAGTGGTGTGAGAAGCTAGGACGTTGTACAATGGGTCAATTCAACCTCCGGGTACTGTACTTGTCACAGTTGACAAGTACACGTACTCTAACCTAACCTAACCTAACCTACTTTCGATATAGTCAAGGAATTTATTTATCTTGGCTCCATCGTTACCACCAAAAATGATGTCAGTCTGGAGATCAAGCGTAGGATTACTCTTGCCAACAGGCGCCACTATGGTCTCAGTAGGCAATTGAGTAGCAGAGACCTCTTTCGCACGATAAAACTACAAGACGCTTATCCTCTCCGTGTTTCTTTATGGCGCAGAGGCATGGAAACTATTTAGCACTGATGCAGCTGCCTTGAGAGTATTAGAGAGAAAAGTCCTACGTAAAAGCTTCGGTTCAGTGCGAGTTCGCGATGATTTCCGCTTCCGATCCAACAGTGAGCTATATAAGCTCCTCAACGATATAGACGTTGTGCAGCGTATTAACATCCAGCGACTGCGCTGGCTTAACCATGTCGTTCGAATGGAGAAGGGTGCTCTGGCGAGACAGGTATTTGATGAGGGTATCTGCGGAAGTCGGTGAAGGGGACGACCTTGTTTGCGTTGAAAGGACCAAATCAAGGAAGCCCTGTCAGCAATTGATGTGACCAACTGGCGTAGGCGCTCAAGAAGCAAAGGCGCCTGGAAGTTAAGGCAGGCCGAAATCCATTAATTAGGTTGTTAAGCAAGTAAAGTAAGAGTATCAAGTACCAGGTAGGGTGATATCGCAGATGCACTGCAGGGATATAGGATATCCCTTCTTACGATTGTGACAAAACAATCAATGAAACATGTATGCCATCCGTTCTGACCATTCCTTTGGCATTCAAGAAAACAACCAACATTTCGGTATGCCCCTGTGCCCGTAACTAAATGACGGCGCTTAAGCACTGACCAATGCCGTATAATAGACGCTTAATTATTATTTATTACCCGAATATAAAGTAAAACTGTTTTATGAAATTGTTAAACGACTAACTGTTTCACTATGACTGTGTTTGTGTCTGTGTGTCTGTGATTTTGGTCAAAACATAACAATTCTTCTGGAAATATGCACAGTTTTTGTATGTTAAATTGCTGGCCACAGACAGCAGCAAGCAGCAGCAGCAATAGTAATAAACAACAACAACAACATTTAGTGTTGCAAAGTAGATATTATAAACGAACGAATTAACGGTAGATTGGCGGCAAACAGTATTAAATTGTGTAGAAAGGGTGCCCTCTAGCTGCCGACACCTGTGTGTGTCTCAATATCAAAGAAAAAAAAAAGAAAAAATAACCACAAGTATCGGGCAATTATAAATCTATTGACGACGGCCTTTAATAAAGTGACACAAGCGGATACACACAGACAGACAGAGGGACAGACAGACATTGCAACAGTTAAGCTGCATAGAATTTTATTTATTAGACCAGGGCAGCTGAACATTTCTAGAGCAATGGCCACCACAATTGTTGCATTGTTTCGATTGCAAAACATTTGTTGTTGTTTTTGGTTACAAAATATTTTAAACAATAAATTAGACTTTGCCTGCCCCAATATTGGCAGCGAATATTATGGTATGTATGTATGTATGTATGTATGTATGTATGGGGCAAGTATAAAATATGATTTATGCCTTAAATGAACAGTTGTCTTGTAACACGATTGTACTTACAATCGACAAGCAAGACAAATAGATTATTAAGCTCCAGAGAACATAAAATCAAATGAAAATGAAAATTAGGTGTGTGTATTGCTAAGGAAAATTATTTTGGTGGTGAATTTCGGTATGATAAGCATATGAAGCGAATCATTTGAACTTGATTAGGCCAAGTACAGCTAGCTATTGGTACGCATCTGTCTCTTGTTGCACTACTAAGTATGTATACAATGTATTTGTTATTGTATTGGTTTTTGAAATTTTTTCAATATTGAATGATAAATTGCATGCATAGCTGGAAGTCAAGTCAATAATACGCAGCTGCGTCATGCAAACCCTTGTTGTTGCATACAACACAACAAGATCCTTTTAAGCTTGGCTTATGGTTTCTTTTTTTTGGGCCAAAATAAATGAAAACACGAAAACAACAACAAAACATAGCCTCGTATGCATAGATTTATGTTTTGTATGTCATAGAATAGAACAGAATAGAATAGTATGCATCGGGTTGCATAGTGAAAGAAGTCTCATGCAATCCATCTCTCACACATCGCCTTGACCAATAGCACGATTGCCACAAACAACATCATCATCATGATCATCATGATCATCATCGTCATCATCATTAACAACAACAAGCAAAGCTTCTTTGAAGATGCAACATTGCGGAAATGCAATTTTGTCATTATTTATGGATGCATAATCGGTTGCATGGCTCAACGTTGAACGGAACGATGGAATGGTCCATTGCCTAAACCATACATACATACGTACATAGATGAATGAATAAATGAATGCATGAAGCAAAAAAAAAATCTTCATCTCTTCTTCTATTCTTTCTTTCTCTATTAAGTAGAAAGCTTTTGTTGTTGTTGCTGTTGTTCTTGTGAAATATTTGAATATCCATGTTGCATGGAAATCAGCATATAGTTTGGTGACGACGATGCATCAAAAATCTAAGCTCAACGGTTAACGGTTTAAATTGAAGTATAATTTTTATTCAAATTTTTATTGCCCACATTATGTTGCAGCTTAATGACGATTATTTTCAATATCGCATTGGCATCATTGTCAGCAACAGCAGCAGCATCATCACCACAACCACCACCACCACCGCCGCCTTTAGCATTACATGGTAGCAGTCAGCTACGAGCACAGTTGGCTATGTTGTTGGCCATGATACTTGCCACCATTTGTAGCGCATCAACATCAACAACATCAGCAACAACAGTAAGAGTAACAGTAACCAAACTGTAAATAATGAAAATACACACATCATGGAAGGATAGTATCCAACAACAACAACTACAGTCATTCAACAGTTTCCTCCTCTTCCTCCACTCCTTTCTTCTTTCTTCAGTTTTATTATTCATTAATTTTTTAAGATTTTTTTCTTTATTTTTTACTTCGTTTTTTTTTGTTTCGTTCGTTTTTCTAATTCAATTTTAATCAAACACAAAAGCAATAGAGATCCGGGCGCGCCTACTTAAAAATTCGTAGCACATCAAATGTGTGTAGAAAGAAACGACAAGACACAGCCATTAAGAGCTGCTACAATATGCTACGACGAGATGCACAATAAAAGAAATGCAATGCTGTGTGCACAACAACTTGTATTCAAACTGTCCATGTTGCAAAGGCTAGCAATGCGATGCCTAAATAACGGGACCAACCATACCCATGACACCATGAATGAAAGTCAAGGAGCTCATATTTCAGCAAAATTGTGTACAACAAAAGAGGTCCTTATAGTTTCTGGGAAGGGCAAAACTCCCAGGATTACAGTGCCAACAGTCTCTTCTTCTTCATATTGAAGACCAGACTGGCTAGACTCGGCAGATAGGTAGAAGTGGCTGTCTCCTCGATGGAATCATAAGCGGACACACTTAGGCCGCACAGAGGTACCATTGTGATACCACAATTTTACATTCTCCCCTAGTCCAGGAACTACCCAAAACTTTCGATGAAGAGGCTCAGACTGTCAAGATCCATGTATGACAGTTAATCCAGATCCTCCATGTAGTAGGCACCCAGGTGGCTCTTTCTCCTCCGACGAAGTGACGGGCATGTACACAGTAGATGAAGAACAATTTCATCGTCCTCCTCATCTCCATAGCTTCTGCAAAATAATTTGGAAGTTGTCCAAGACCTATACGCCTAGCATGTGTTTCTATAATACAATCCCCCCCTAATAACACCGATAACAGTGCTGAGCTTACTTTTTAGGAGTTTAAGCAGATCCGCCGAGCGCCTCTTATCCAGCCAGATAGATTTTCTGCGCCGTTCTGCCCGTGTTCGAAGCTGCCTATCTACTATTGAAAAGGTCCACGATTGCATTGTCAATTATAAGCTTGCAGGAACCGAAAGGGATGATGGGTAGACTCAGTGACATCAAACTACGCTAAATCTTGGATGTGGATCGGGGTGTTCTTCTGTTGAGAGCTTCCTTACAATAAAGGAGATCCACTGAAGTAGCCTGTGTTAGAATAGTCGTTGGCACAACAACAATACGTTATTATATCCACAGAAGGCATTCAATACTGTGGAGCTAGGGGGTATAACGTACACATTAATCTTATTGCATATACAAGGATGAATCAGCTAACAAAATTGCTTTCAAGAAGGACAATCAATTTTGCTAGGGAGCTCGATAGGGAACTTATTAAAAGGACAGGATAGGGAACAACACCAGATAGGATAATCCCTCTTATTCTAAGGAGTCATGTGATTAACGAAATGTTAATTATACTGGAACAAATCGATGATAGGTTAACTGCTTATAGGGCTGAAATCGTTCTTACAATTACCGGCAGGTTTGTGGATCATATTAGGTATCTTGCTCTTAGGAAAGTTCGTGTTTTGGAATTTAATCGGTTGATTGGCCATTACAGTTCTTTAGCCAAGATTACAACCTAGCTTTGCATACCACCATTGGTAAGTGAGATAACTTTATTCATAAGTGATGGAACCTACAGTTTAATGCTGAATTCAAACGCCAGCAATTTCTTACTTTCAGAGCTTTTGCCAAGCGAATGCTGTAATTAGGACCGGAAAAGAAATCCAAATTTGTTTTAATAAAAAGTTAGGACTGAGGTTTAGACTCTGGAGGTCTAGTGCAATAAGTTAACACAATAGACTTCGACGATCACTTTTCATCAGAAGCTACAAACCATTAGCATTTTGTACAACGAGGCTTAACAACTTAAATCTTGAACTTGCCTCATCACAAGCATCCTGAAAGTTGTGTTTTATAGGAAACTATCCTGAAAGCCTAATAAACCCAGTAGGATCAGGAAGGCTACCACTGCTCTCTTTACTTGCAAAAAAAAAATGCTGGGAAAGAAATAGAAGCTAAAACATAAAATAACCTTCTGGATTTACACAGCAGTGATCAAACCTATCTTGTACTACGAATGCCTTATATAGTCAACCTGATATAGCAGATACAAAGATCCGTTTGTTTCATCCTAACAGGCCTACTGCGCATCACATGTGCACCATCACTGGTCACTATTTGGTGTGGACAGTGTAACATGTGGAATATTGATCACCCGAGATAGTAGTTTTTGGCAATGCCACAAGGGCAAGAAAGCGTGTAAGATCCGGGTAATATAGCGCGATAAATCTAGCCTAAGCTGAATAACGGACACCGTATCTCTCCTGACTAGTACCTTATATACAGGACACTCTTGCGAGTTAAATGGGAGTTGGTCATCGAATCTAACGATTTCTGCTAACGTTGCAGGAACGAAGAAGAGGAGGAATACCTTCACCCAATGCGTATATGTCCAGGAGTACATGGGGTTCTAGCAGGTAGATAGACTCACTGATCTCTCGGGGACAAACATTAGGAAACTCAGTGGCTTTATTATGAAATTGGGAAGTTGTACCAGCATTAAAGATGAAATTCAAAAGGCCACATTGGCCTCCATTCAACTATCCTTCGCTTTTACCACCTTAAGTTTAAATTTTAGATTTTTTCACTCACAAATCACGAAATATTTGCTTTTCAATCTACAAGTTGGTCACGTCAAGCATTGTAATACTTTGCTTACTTGCAACATCCAAACGACAAACGGTACAAATGTCCAGTGTAGACGACGTTCATGTTGGTTTCTCTTTACTTTTTTTGTTTTTCTGTTGTTTGTTTTTTTTTTGCTGTTGGTTTTTCTTTTTCATTTTTGTTGCTGGAATTTCTACAGCCGGAGACATGTAAAAAGCTAATTAACAGCATCTTGAAACTAACGAGATGTAAAGCGAACAAACAACGAGACGAGATGAGATGAGCCTCTTTACAAAAAAACACAAAAACAAACGACAACAACAAGAAGAAGACAACACGCTATTTGCAATAACAAATACAGTGTGTTCGCAAACACACAAACACGATCAGCCATGACATTGGAATTGGCAACTTAAAATGGTTCAAATGATACACAACATGCCGCATAACTGATGAGTAGTGAGTGGACAGACAGACAGACAGACACACACTTACATACATAACATATACATATAACGTATAAGTGACTGGCGATAAAGCATGTATGGAGGAGAAGACATGTATCGATTGGGTCATCACATGTGGGGTACTTTGGATCAAATTAAATACGAAACTAAAATAAATGAAACAAATTCATTTATGGACAACGACGACAACTACCACGATGACTGCAAATATGTAATGATAAAGAGAAATTACACTCTAAACTTACTTACCTTTGAATATGACCTTCGACACCAGGCGGCAGAGCACCATCAGAGACGATATAAACGGGTTGACCACCTGCACCGCCAGGACCAGCATATTGTAGACCGCCTTGAACCACTACTTGGCCATCGGCCACTAAACCACTCAAATCACTGCCCGAATATATTTCTAAGCCCTTTTGATCCGATGTTGTTGTATAGATGACCGTTTTCTGGCCATCGTTGTAGATCAAATCAATATGCTTGTCGGATGGATACATATCTGGATCGAGCTTAGTGCCCATCGGCAAGTGGTGTGACAATTGTTTGTTGTTCGTCACACCGCCACCACCACTGGTGCCACTGCCATCATCACTGCCATCCTGGCCGCCAGTTGTGAATATGATTTGTCCCGAATTGTGTTTCTTCTGATCATCGTACAGATCAACTTCGGTTTTTACCACTGCCTCTGCGTCGTAGTGCTGCAGTACAGAGGCATCGAGAGGTGAAGTTTGATATACACCATGATCGTTGGCCATTTTCTGAGCCTGATTGAACATTGCCGCTGCCACAGCATTATCGTTGGGCATCAGTTTTGATGGATCACTAACAATGCGCGTTAAAATGTGTTCACCGGCCTCATTGCGAGACAGTATATGATGTTCGCCGTTTATAATCTCACGCGAAATGATCTGTTGTTGCTCCCCGTTGGGCCCAACCACACGTATAATTTGATTCTCATCGAATTCAATCTTGGCCAAAGGCTGATTCTCATGGGCTGTTTGCACAGCGGCCTGTTGTTGATTCAGCTGAGCCACCATACGCGCATCAATCACATGATCATCTTGTTGACTGCCGCCCGTCATTACCACTTTGGGACTTTCGTATATGTATAGAGCATCCTTGTCGTAAAGCTTGGATGAATCAGTATGCAGGTCCAGCACACTGACGTTTGTCATTGTGGCCAATTCCGGCTGAGGACTGCCCGGTGAGCGATGCATAGTGTTGGGTGATATCAGGGGCAGGCCATTACCATTGCCCGAATTGCCCATACTTGTGGTCACAATGTTGCCTGTCGTTGTGCCTGTTGCTCCAGCCACCGAGACCGAATTGGCTCGGGCAGGCGACAGGGGTGCCTCACTTATATGTCCACCACGATGATGCATATTGGCTTGAGCTGCTGCCGTCAAGGCAAGTTCGTTCGCTGTTATAACACTGGTTGTAGCAGGCGACGATGACATCTTATGTCAAAAGAAATCGTGTATGTGTGTGTATATTTAATGCGATTCTTGGAATCAAAAATCAATTTTAAAAAATTCTTACAATGGATTGCACGAGTGTAACTTAGTTGAAGACGAGTATAAATTTGAATCTCTTTAAGGGATCTTATCCATTCACATTTAAATTACAGTTGCAGTTACAGTTGCTGTTGCAATTACAGTTACAAATACAGTTACAGTATACTTATATGGCTCTTAATAGTAAAAATTACAAAATATTTGTAAATTTATTGTTATCGTTATCGTTGACGTTATCGTTATTTGTTATCGTAGGCTTTATTATTAAAAAAACTTATTATTCTAGGTTGTATTGTATAAAGAAGGCACGTTAATCTCAGTTATTTTTATTTCAGTTTCTCAAAAAAGGACGGAAGGCATTTGTGTGATTGCATGTAATCGTTGTGACCGTTGCGATAAATTAATCTCTTCACCTCTCTTTCGCACACACTCTCTCTCTCTCTTATTTGTTGAATATTTTTGGACTTCTTCGTGGTATGGCACACTTAGTGTTTTATGTTCTCTTCTTAAATGTTTTCTATTCCATTACATTTCCGTTGTTGTATTGTACTGAAGTTAGGCGCAGTTCAATTTAAAGGGCATAAGATGGCATGAATGAATCAAATCATCATTGTTTTTCAATGGAAAATCTGCAAATAGAAAGAGAGAAAAAATATTGAAAATTATTTCGGGTTAAAAAATATACAAAGAAGAGAAGCAAATAAAGTCTCTGCTTTTATATACAGTCACAGTAATAAGTATTCTTACACTGTTGTATATGGAAATAGAAAGAGAGAGAACATATTGAAAATTATTTCAAGTTAAAAAATATACACAAAAGAGAAGCATATAAAGCCTATGCTTTTACATACAGTTACAGAAATAAGTCTACCTACACTGTTGTATATAGACTTTTTCTCCACTAATTGTTCCCCCACATTTTTTTCAACCCACCCTCTGTAATGTTGCTAAAAACCTTTGGTTAGATTAGGTATTTGCTCATCAATCGGCAAAATGTTCTGTCGCCACCTTAAGCCAACTTGGAGATCACTCAGTTCCTATAGAAAACCCTTGCGACTTCAAAATCAAGCTCTCTATCATGATAAGCTTCATTTTGAAGAGTTAACCCAAATATAAGAGACTTAAAATGTCTACCGTTTCATGGCAAAAGCTAGACACTAACACATAAGATAAACAATAGACAAATCTTTTACAGCCGAGTTAATCCGAAGATTTCTCTTCCCACATCCAGGAAGCACAGTGACTTCGACCGTTAACATCGAATATCCTTTAGAAAAAGAGTATATTTCCCAGCAACGCACTTTATTCAACATCCCAATAAACTTTCGGAGACAGCTTTATTACTAAGCAACGTTAGATGGCAACTCTATCATACTAGAACTTGATTTAGCAAATCACCTGATTTAGCAAAACAGATAAACTGGATTAATGCTGCTGAACGCAAACGGCACCTGAATTAGAATTTATACATACTTTAGACAAGAATATACCCCTTAAAAGTGAAAAATAATTCGGCCGCCAATAAACAATTAAGGGTAACCTGAACGTGTAGTCACTACGGTTTTATTTTGAACATTTTGTACGTCTTAGTCAATAGAGCAAGATGCCTTGTAATCATTACAAACGTGTTTTAAAGCATTAGACTTCGTTCATCTATAGTTTGAAAAACACAGTGCCCTTCGCCACACGCTACACGATACCATGCACCATGATTTGAGAGGCGACTTTGATGAGTTAATAATATCAAATCTAAGATCATGTGACTATTTTCCGTAGAGATATGTTAGATCTCTCGAGTAAAGGAACAAGTCAGCTACAGTTCCAGTCCAGGAAGACAACATTACTACTGCTTTTGGGGAGATACGAGCCAAACGGCTTGTAACAAAGAACCAAAAATTTGGGTTCACGTACTGGAAATATTTACAAAAATGTATCTTTAAACTCTCCACTTTTGCAACTCTGTTTTTAAATTTTTCAAACAAAAATAGTCTGAAAAATCACTCGTTATAAGGGTGACCAAGTTCTTTCATATTGTTACGATAATGGAAACGGTGTAACATCGTTTAACATTAAAATGATAAACAAAAGATACAAAAACAAAAACCATGGGTATGAAAGAAAAGGGGATGGAGAACGCAACAATAAACAACGTAAACAAAATACACAAACAACAATGAAACTACGATAGAATTCTCCAGAAGGCGAAAGAACATTCATCAAACTGCTTACGGGGTCATATAAAAATGCAAGACAAAGCAGCCAAGCAGTAGCAAGAATTCAGTCAGTCTTGTGTGAAGATGCGTTGCGTGTAAACAGAATAATCGTGGTTTGAAGATTGCTGTTGTAAAGGCCTGACGAACAATTGTAGTGTTTACGCAAACAGAAGTGTAAAGAAGAATAACGAACTAAGCAAATTGTTGTTGTAACATCAAGTTGTAAACAGTGGCACATAAAATTGTGCAAACAATAAAGAATTTATCTATTTTTCTTTTGTTTGCAATCAACGAACTCATATTTTAAACGTTTTTAACAAGGTAATATCGTAACAATATTTAGAAATGCAATGAGATCGCTTATTTTAATGCCTGCAAAAGAAAAATAAAACTATGCAGGCTCCGCCAACTAAAGACTATCTTTTTTCAACGCATAAATCCGTCCAACGCACAAAGTCGTTCAAATCTTATGACTGCCATGGTGCACATTTGACATTGTTTGGGGTTGAAGTAATGGACCAATGACCTTAGATATAGATGTGTGCTCTTTTCTTTCACAGTGTAAATACGTGGGTAGTTTTCAGCTGGGCATCTACTACTACTACTACAACCTAAACATTTGAATGAATGGTGGTTGGTTGACCAGGCCTCTATCCCTCCTTACTACATATTATTATTGCTGTTCTCTAATTCGTCGTAGTCCAGCCAACGCAAACTCACAAATTCTTTGTTATTTGACAATCGAAATGAATGGAAATATTGCCAATTGCATTGCAATTGCTTTTGGAAGCCAAAAGGTAATTTACATTACAAGAAAATTATGCATTGGAAGCCATTTAGAAATGGTGGTACTGCGGCAATAAAATGAAATCGACGCGCACAGAGATTTCGGTTCTATTAATTGTTATGTAAAGAGTAAACAATACTTAAATAAAATATAAAAAGTTTGTAATCACTCGTCAGCAAACGGAAGCAATTCACCAGGAGACCACACAGAGAACGTGTGCTACTCCGTGTTGCAATTTGAATGGAAATACGCCCCAAAATACAAACAAACAAAAAATATGCATATTCAGAGATTCACGGACTTACTTGCAACATTTTTAAAAATTATAATCAAACATAGGATCATTGTGGCAGATGAAACAACGTATCAGAAGTATACATGCAACAACAATATGATCCTCTGCTTCTTCTGCAGCATGATGTTCGTTCTATCATGCCATTTTGCATGAACACTTCTTTGATTTACGTACGATATTAAATGGTGCACAGTTGTTGTAATAACGATTATTAAATATTAACAAACACTTGCAATAGCTACCACTACCACAAGTGCCACAACTGCAACATCAGAAGCCAACATTTGTGGCATGCCCGACCAAGTGATGATGAAGTTTTCTTTTGATTTTAAATAAGTGATCCGTTATAACGATTATGTTTTTGTAAAAAAGAAAAACACGTTATCATGTGATATTTTTATTTATACATATGTATATACAGTAGGCGTTAAAATTATGTATACACCCCAGCACTGTTGATTATAATTTTGTTGTTAATTCTTCAGGCATTTAAAAAAACAAAAAATAATACATGTAAACAGTGGGCACGCCATAGTTTGCAAATCAAAAGAAGGGATTCTTAAAGGAAAAGAATGCTTACAATTGTTGGGGCATCGAATTTGATAAGATTTTTGTAAATTCAACAGTGATTATGCGTTAAAATGGTTTTCAGCACTACGACCTACCCTACAACCACTTTTTCCGAATTTGATAATCAAATATGAAGTCTTTTAGGAGTTCAACAGAGTTATCATGCTTTCAGTATTGTGGCAATGTGCTGCAGATGATTGTTCTCCTTCAATCACACATCAATCCTATTCATGCTACTTTTTACACCACAGTTCCAAACCATTCGCTGCCTTAAACCCCCAAACAGGGTTTTTAGAAAATGTTACACTTTGTTCGTCTAGTCAATCCAAGGCGAGGCTTTATTGGCTGACAAACCCAGCTTTAGCGTCCGTCCTTACCTACTTTCTTACTTAATTTGTCGGGATTACAACCCTTTAGTCAGGATTACAACCTATCTTCTCACAACACACATATCGTGTATGTTAAATTTAATCATGAGAGGCGGTACCTAAGTCAAAACCGAACTTCAGATTTTTGAGAAGCCTCTCGTGGCAATTCGATTTAGTTTCTTTCAGACGTTTTGCAAAATGGCGTTTGTGGGAAACTTATACGCAATGTGGCTGAAGCTTCTTAAGATAGTTTTATTTACTCTCAGAGGTTTAGCCAGGAGACTTTTGAGAGCAAGTTTTGAACCACGATCTCCCTACAAATAATCTGACACAGTATCTACAGACAAGCGTAAGTTCACCTCGAGAAATTCATTGTTTTCACTGCTGTGTGTTCTCTGAAGTAACGTCGTGGATTCTCATATCGTCCCGGACCATAAAAAGAATTCAAAACACGTCCATTACAGTTGAACCATACCAAGCAGTATAAAGAAATAGCCACACGATTGCTTTTGTGATAGAAAGCAGGCAAGCGCGGCTTTCCCCTTGTGAAAAGCCTTCATATGCCCAAGAGCTCTACTCATAGTTGACATGCCAAAGTGGAATGAGACACAGAACCCTTCACACATTCAATTGACGTTTGCCCAACACTGTAACGTAAATCTTTTCCATTGATTCGGTTGTAAAGGCAACAACTGCGAATTCAGAAGGTTCGAAATCTCCGCGACTGTACATTTAGTCAGTCTCTTTATATAATGACCGTATAATATCTAGTTTAACTGGAGTATCCTGAACGCCATTGCTACATGAAACGTTAAAAAAAAGTTGTGAGCCTTGTACCCGCCGTGGCCAGTTCGTCAGCAATACGTTGCCGACATTTATACGAGGTTGTGGAACGAAAAACACATTCGTTAGGCAGTTATACGCAGTGTGGCTGTCGAAGTAAAATCCCAACAAGCATTGCATTGCTTTTAACATGGCTACCATGCTCTCAGCATGGAAAACGCTGTAGTTGTCAGGCAGTCTATGAGAATGTCTAATGCCAAAACCGTTAATGTAGGCACCACCGTCAGTCTAGTCCAGCATTTAGGCAGTCTTAGTACCCGGTAGACAAAGTCTGTTTGATCAGAATGTAAAATTCCTTAGTTTTCTTTCACTTTTTGCAAACTTTAAATTTATATATCAAATTCGAATACTTTTGACAGTCACTGTATATGTACAACTAAGTATAATTTAATTTTTTTTTTGTCTAAAACTTATTATTTTATTAAAAACAACAAAAAAAATTCATAAACACTCTCAAATATAACCGTAATGCGACCATATTTTGATATTGAATCTCATGGCCAGAAGAGTAGAAGGAGCAGCAAGCAGCAGGCGATAACGGCGTTAGCCATTAGCTAAGAAATCCATAAATTTAGAAAAAATGAATACAAGAAAATAAAAATAATGCAAGACAACGAGCTGAAATTTATATTTTTTAATGCATTTGGAGCACACAAATTAACAACCGAACATAGAGCAGCGGCCATAAGCGGCCTCCACATTCCAAAGCGCAACGCGCCCACATGATTTAAACTGGTGCACGACACAACGACAACAACTGCATTGCGCTGTGCTGTACTAAGGCTTGCTGCTAAACAATGCAACACTCGCTTAAGCTACCCAATTGCACTCGTTTTAACCCCCCGACCACCGCTACATTACTGTAAATCTCAAAACATTGTCAAACGGTCAGCATACAGACTCTGTTGTTGTTTTCCTAGACCATTTTATTGAAAATGCAAACGTTTTTCAATGCAAAGAACGAAAAACAAAAACAAAAAACGAACGAATGAAAGAACTATAAAAGCAATTACAAACATTTAAATGCGCCTCTAACACTTAGGAATCAACGAATGAAAAGCGCACATTCTCCAAATGAAACCTTATCTGCACTCAACATCTAAAGCACAGGCAATTAAATGAGGAAGGAATTGTAAAATACAGTGAATGCTTAGAGAGCCATTGGCATTTTCCATTCTCTCCATTAATGCGCGTACAGTTCTTAGTCCATAATTTAAGAAATTTTACAAACGAAATGCTAATGCTGATGGGTTCTACAGAGACTGAATGACAATGATGCAACTATGAACTCCCACTCTTACTCTTAGCTTGGCCAAATATTCATAATGTAAGGTAGGCTCGAATGTCAAGCAGTTTTGTGCTACTCCAACAAGCACAGTGTCCAGTTGGCAGCAAAAACAATTTTTTGTTGCACATCGACCCGTTCTGTGCAACATTACGGAAATCAAACTTTCTACTGAAAGCTTTCAGGTTAGACAATGTGAAACATTCAGTCATGTGGAACTAGATTCTGCTCTCAAAGACACTGATTCTTCGTATTGAGCAACCATACGGAGTTCAACGTATTGAGCAACCAATTCTATATATCTAAGCCAAGGTGTTGAACCCTTTAGTCAGGATTACAACCTAACTTCTCACTCCATTCATATCGCTCGCGTGAATTTTATCCATGAGTTGCAGCAATATATAGTGGACTTCGAACGGCAGCTTTTTGTGAAGCTTGACGTGGTGAGCAACCATACGGAGTTCAACGTATTGAGCAACCAATTCTATATATCTACGCCAAGGTATTGAACCCCTTTAGTCAGGATTACAACCTAACTTCTCACTCCATTCATATCGCTCGCGTGAATTTTATCCATGAGTTGCAGCAATATATAGTGGACTTCGAACGGCAGCTTTTTGTGAAGCTTTTCATGGCAATTTTATTTCATTCTCAGGGTATTTGCCAGTAGACGGTTGAGAGAAAGTCGTCGTGTATTTTTTTCATGTTTCGTTTCTATTCACGATGTCTGAGCTGTGTTTTGAAGCCAAGACATTACCTACTATATCTCGACGACATCCATCAGTAGCAGGAGTACTGAATAATTGCCGAATGAAGGTGTTTCTATTAGGAACATACAGGACATTCATAAATCATTTTCCTCTTAACAGATTTGCATGATTTTTCTTGTTTTACTTGTGATTGTTCTTCTGTTGTGTAAGTTCGAGAATGATAGGGTTGCCATCATTGTCTAGGAACAAAGATTTCTTTGAAAATGTAAATTTTTTTAAATTGAGTGAGTGGTGCGAAGCACTACTTTTTCACAAAACCTGACATTGCCTGAAGTGCCTATGAGGTTCGTTATTGATGTTGCTATCTCTGGGGAGTCAGGGATTCTTTGAATGGATTTTTAAACAGAAAGTCAAACCTTAATCCTAAAACTTGTAAAAAACATTTTTTCGAACCTAGAATGCTTGTGCTTGTGATCAAACGCTTTAACCACTAAACCGCGAGACTTCGAATACATCTCATATTGGCAGAAAGTATGGAGATGAGAGAGCACTGTGACCAAGATAGGTATAGAGTTTGCCAATGAAACAAAAACCGCGTCGTGTAGCTATTTTAATAGAGTGTTTGACAATGATCTGTAATTATGAAGGAGATATGGATCCATCATTTCACACTTGAGCCAAAGTAACGGTTAAAACAGACGACTGAATTCGCAGAGTTGTAACCACAAAAAATGAAAACAGTTCCACATGATGGTCAGCTCATTGGCTTGCTTTTTGGGGATATGCTAGGGATAATTTTAATTGATAAAGCAGCCTTACACGTCACGAGACACTCATTCAAAGTAAAAGAAAGTGTTGCTTCATTATGACAATGCAGCATCATCATCCATTCCCTAACGCAATGGGAAGAATCAAAGCACATACATAATTGATAATTACAACCCTATAGTCAGGATTACAACCTAGCTTCTTATACCACCTATGTTGTGTGTGTGTTAATTTTATACATAAGTGACCGGGGGACCTACAGTTTAAAGTCGATTCTGAATGACAGGATTTTTGGAGAAACTTTTCATGGCAATTTCACGCTCAGAGTTTTTACCAGAAATCTAGTCAGAGGAAGTCGCCGAAGAAATGTTTTTCACACCTCGTTTTGTTGGAGATATGTATTTGACCTGGGGTTTCTGAAGCGTGGTCCTACGGTCTAATAAGCCGGCAGTGCGTTGGCTACTAGACTACGGCAACTTCAGAATCCAAAATCAATGACCCAAAGTTGAAATTGCTTCATCATGGATCTTATACAATAGATTTAAAGCCCTTACATTATCTTCTGTGTTTGAACTCCCAAAAATGTAGAGGATAGAATACTTAGTTAATCAATTAAGGGTCCCCCCATTAAAACCCTTCTCATTAAAAAACCTGCCACTTTTTTCAGTTTTATTTCCTTCTTTAATTAATTGGTTTATGTTGTACGATTTTAAAGATGTTTATCTCTCCGTTCGGCTAATTGTGGCAGTAAAATAATTGAAACTCAACACCATTATTTGCCAATGAGGCCAACATTTTATTTGCTTCTACCCCAAGTCGGTCGCTTATTAATTACGGCAATTTTAGTAATCTAATCTAAATGCTAATTTAAATGAAATATTTTTTGGTTTTATTTTCGTTGTAGTTCGTGTTGTTGTTGTTCGTATTGTCGTTATCGTTGTCGTTGTTGTTATAGTTTTCCGCTTTCAATAAAAGAAACAGAATGGAAGCTTAAAAGCATAAATTAAATGTAGAACGACAAACAAAAACAACCATTAAACTGAACACACACACAAACTGAACTGAACTGACAAACCAACTGTATGTATCAATAAATATAGTAGAGCGAGCAACACAGCAACACTGTCATTATGCAGCAGCATAATGAAGCATATTGCAAGATGAAGAAGAAGAATGTTTTTTTTTTTTTCATTTTAAATGAGGAAACACCCATTAGCGACCAACGAGTCACATGCTGTGATTAAACTTTTACACGTTTTAAGCGAACACTGAAACGATGCAACATAACAACAACACGGGGAAAACAACACTAAAATAATAATAAAATGACAACAACAATAACAATGGCAACACAAGACTAATAAAACAATATCAGATGAAGAGACTGTCTTTCGTTCTTATTTTTTAATCTCCTGTTTCGAAACAACAACAACACCATCAATATCTTATACAACTGATAATGAAGAAGAAGAAGAACAAAGCAACACTAATTAATTGATTGTTATCTTACCATATGCCTAACATACATACTCGTACATACAAACTAACATAACAAACTCATAAACCATGTCACACACTCTTTAATAACATTAAGCCTTAGCTTCTCTTAACCATTAAGGAAGTGGCGGCCATAAGATTTTTCAATTTTCTAATAAAAGTCGAGCCCAGGAAAGATCAAAAGAAAGCTTCAACTCAATTGTATTACCTTAATCCTGTAATTCTTTCTGTTTCAACACCTGTAACTTACACACCCTGTAGTTTACTTTATGAGCTCAGTAACAGTAATTATTTCCTGAAGACAAATTCAATTATTGCGGAACAAAAAAAAGAATTGTACAAAAACTACAACAACAACTACAACACAACAAGCCATTGTGGTTATTAAATAACCCTACTTGTACTGGCTGTCACATATACATAAATAAACAACAACAAAAAATATTTAATTTTGACAGCCACAACAACCGTCATAAACAACATTTGACGCCACCATGCCAACTGGATATGACGCTTAAACTACGCAACTACGCACGCATTCGTTTTACTTCTTCCGTAAACAGACGTTGTCAACTTGATTTGACAAAGTTTTGCCATAAATTACAATACATGCTTGTAAAACAACAACATTAAACAACAACAACAACAAAACAAAAACAATAGCATTAATAACAACAACAACAATTTCGAATATAATTGGATTTTTTTTTTTTTTTTTGAAATAAAGTATTATCCGACGGAGTCTAGTAGGTAGTGTGCTGGCTTATTAGACATAAGGTCAAGGTTCAAATCTCAGGTCAGACATTAAAATCAAAAAATATGAAGGCCGCTTCCTCTCAGTAGATGTCTGGCAAAAACTCTAAGAGAAAATAAAATTGCCATGAAAAGTTTCTCAAAGAAAAATCTGTCGCCCCGAGACGACTTTAAATTGGTCACTACCACTCTTCAGTCAGGTTTTCCACCTAGTTTCTCATTAAATGATCCAAGCTTATGAAGAACGCGCTTCAATTTCGCCGTATGTAAAAATTTTCTGGTACGAATGATATTTCAGCACTGAAGCTGCAGTCATGAATGTCGATGTCTGCCAATTCAACATTCTTGTCTAAACTGGCTTCCTACTGTGCTTCTCGCTAAGCAGGTAGCCAACTTTGCTGCGACTAGACTTAATGCTCTCTCTCGTTGGCACATCGTACCCTCTGGTCACTCCACTATTCTGGAGGCTGATCCAGTGGCCCCTGAGAACATAGACTATTTCCCTGCTGAGTATTGTCATGACAGATGTTTCCACTCTCTGATTCCAAGTAGGGATGACTGGGATCCTAATACGGTCGTCCCCCCGGAAGTTCTGGATATATATACCGACGGCTCTAAACTCGATAATGGGGTTGGGAGCGGTGTCTACTCTGGGAAACTGGACCTGAATATTTCTCTCCGTCTGCCGGACTACTGCAGTGTGTTTCAGGCGGAGGTGATGGCGATTTACCGAGCCGCGCAATGGATCCTCGTCAACGATGCTCCTTTCACTCGCGTCTCGATCTTCTCTGATAGTCAGGCCGCGATAGGATCTCTATCGGGTTCCGTGATTAACTCCAGGATCGTTAGGGAATGTCGCCGCTGTCTCGACCTTCTCTCGGGGCGCTTCACCAGTATCTCTCTGGTGTGGGTCCCCGGCCACAGTGGAATTCCGGGAAACTGTAGGGCGGATGAGCTCGCCAGAGCTGGTGCGCTCCTTCCGGAATCCTCTTCTGTTGAATTGGGTATGCCACTTGCCTCGGTCAAGTTGACCATTGCGCGAAGGTTCTTTCGGGACGCCAACCTATCCTGGGTCAATGAGGAGTCCTGCTCCACCGCTAGACTCACCTGGCCCAAGATGGATAGAAGGCGTACCAACCGTTTACTTGGTCTTGGTCGTGATGCCATCTCGACTACAGTAGCCGTGCTTACAGGCCATTGCGTCATGGGTAGGCACGCGGAAAGAATGAGGCTTCCTTTCAACGACTTTTGCCGTGGATGCAGGTCCACTGAGGAAGAGGAGACTGTTGTTCACTTTCTCTGCCAGTGCCCGTCTCTTGCTAGGTGTAGATATAGGTTATTTGGCTCCCCATTCCTTGTTAGCTTAACGGAGCTATCATCTATTGACATCAAGGATATAGCTTCGTTCATCAAACTTTCTGGCTGGTTTTCCAGTGCGGGGTAGTCGTGCTTCTGTTGTGCAGACCTTGCGCTGACCAACTTCCTCCTTTTCCCTGATTTTGGTGGAACTTGGTTAGTACAGGAACTGCGTTCACCCGTGGCATCACAACGGGCCGCTATGCGTGCTCAAGTGAGCTTTGTGATATCAGAGCTACCACTCCGACCTAACCTAACCAACATTCTTGTGTCTGAGAATGCTAATGTAATGCCTATTTCCAGAAAGAGTGAGCCTAATAACTCTTCAAATTGCTGCCTTTTCAGGATCTCCTAACGAGCCAGTATTTTTTGAATTTAAAGTAACGCCAACCTCCAAAAGGATGCCTGGAAACGTCCGAAATATTTATGTTGCGTTACGTTTACATTACATTACATTACATTACATTACGTTACATTACGTTACGTTACGTTATATTACGTCACGTTACATTACATTACGTTACGTTACATTTCGTCACATTACATCACATTACGTTACGTTACATTTCGTCACATTACATTACATTACGTTACGTTACATTTCGTCACATTACATTACATTACGTTGCGTTACATTGCGTTACATTACGTTACATTACATTACATGACGTTGCATTACGTTACGTTACATTACGTTACATTACGTTATATTACGTTGCATTACGTTATATTACGTTACATTATGTTACATTACGTTACATTACGTTAAATTACGATACATTACGTTACGATACATTACATTACGTTACGTTATATTACGTTACGTAACGGTAAATTCATCTACTTTCCATTACGTTACTTTACATTACGTGACTTTACATTACATTCCGTTCCATTAAGATACATTACGTTACGTTACGTAATGTGATTCACGTTTCAAGGCAAAAGAAATCGTACTAGAAGGCAGATATGCCTTGTAACAGACGTATGTTCTTAAAACAACGAAATTGAAGAAGAAATAAATATTCCTTTGACATTCCTTATCAATTTCGTGAAGCAAAACTAATAGGTCCGATTAGAGAACTCATTCTTACCCACTTTATTCGTAGAAAGCATCTCCAGCGGCAAGGTTTCTCAGACACATACAACCTAAACAGATTCAAAACGAATGACCACAAACATTTCATTTTCTGACTTTGCTCCTGCAAGCTCTTTTCCTACATCCAACGCAATACATTGCATGAGCATGGGCATGAGCATGCTCTAGGTGTTGGTCGTATACATAAAAACAATGACAATTCGTTCATCCATACACTCGTACAAACAAACAAAAAAAAAACTACATATTTTAAGTCATTTTAGGAGTATTAAGTGCTCAAACAACTCCCATCAAACAACGGACGTAATATGCAGTAAATCTTTAAAACAAAAATTCAAATTTACTGTACCGTTGTGTTTATCTCTCTCTCTCTGACGACCGGATCAACCGGATTTATCAGCTGAAATTGTCAATCGTAAGCAAAAAAAATAAAGAAAACCTTTTTAATTGAAATACCAACAACAACAGCAGCAGCAACACCAATAAATTAAATATTAAAAATTAAATTGTGGTCAGCAATTAACAGTTATGGAGACAATCTCTGAAATGTTAAGTTGCCATAAAAGCCATCACCATCATCACACATCAAATCATCGATGCAACCAAACAAACATCCGCTCAGTCGCTTTCCATGGTACAATATACAGGCAACAGATATCGCTGCACTTGAAAGTTTAACGAACTTTATTTTAATCGCGTTTAAAGGTAACCCACAATATTTTTGGTTTACGTGTATGCGAACAACTATGAAGTGAAATTTTTGTCTAAACGGGGAGACTTGTATTTGTAAGATTTTTTAGTTATAAGGATATCAGTTGGTGGATTAGACTAGGGAAAGTGCATGTAACATGTCCCAGGGTGTTACCATCGCATCTAATATGGTGTCGTCTGAACTTCTCCAAACTTCTTTTGGGATTCTAAAGTCCTGAACAAAATTTTTGTATTCTCTAGAGCACATAACGTACCAACCAGAACAATTGCCGGAAAATATAGATTTCACGGAGTTTTATAAATTGAAACGAGGAAAAATCACTATTATCAAAGCAAAAACCATTAACGAGATGCAGCTGCTACCCCAAGTCGTAGTTTAATGGGTAGAGCTACCAGATTATGGTTCCAAGTTCAAATCTCAGCTACCCTCATACTCATACTCACGAATAAAGTTAATACACACAACTTAGGTGGAGAAATAAGCTAGGTTGTAGCCTTAATTAAAGCATTTCGCGCTGATTATAGTCGTCATAACCGATTTGAAGGAAGAGAGACTGAAGGCATTACAGATGCAACGAACGTACAACATCGCTTCTTGTCAGAGAACGTGTGGCGGACAAATTCGACAATGTTAAGGGGCCATATTTGTTTCTAAAGGACCATAACAGAACCGCTAACCTCAATTTAGAGCACTATGGCCGAGGTATGTATAAAGGACATTTTGTGCAATTAAAGATTTTCTCTTAAGGTTTACGCTAAACACCGTATCCAAGCGAAAAATAGGCATAACGTTGGAGTATTTGAAAAGCAACATACATCAAGTAATCGTCTAAATGACACCCAAAATGTGCAAACAAAAATGTTCAAATATTAAAGGGTCCGCCAAATAACTTTTTTTTTTTTGAAAATGCTTTAAAAAAAACTACTGAATATTTTCTCAAATTTCTTTTTTTATTTGAAAGTACAATCCTTCCGGTTAATAATGTAAAATAATTTCACTCAAATGGCTGCCTCGGCTGGCCATGCAGTAGCCTACCCGATCGGTCCAATTTTTAAGCACATTATCGATTGCACACATGCAGCTGTATTTCACCAATGGCTTCACGAATATTGTCCTTTAAAGCATCATTTGTCTCTGGCTTGTCGGCGTAACACTTATCTTTGACGGCACCCCACAAATAATAGTCCAACGGTGTCAAATCGCAGCTCCGTGGTGCCCACGACATCAGCTCTGCGGCTGATAATGCGATCTTCAAAAACAGGGCGCAAAACATCGAGTGTAGCTTCGGCTGTGTGACACGTAGCGCCGTCCTGTTGAAACCAAATGTTGCCAATATCTTCCTCTTCAATTTCTGTGAACAAAAATTCGATCAACATGGCCCGATAACGATCGCCATTGACTGTAACGGCCACTCCTTGCTGATTTTCGAAGAAAAATGGCCCAATTATGCCTCTGAACCAAAATCCGCACCAAACAAGCTTTTCAATGTATGCTTGCGGGTTTTCTGTGCCCCAAATGAGCTTCATCTGAAAAGATGATTTTTTTTTTGCCAAAATCGGCATCTTCTGTAAGTCGATCGCAGGCCCACTTAGCGAAGCGAAAACGCATTGGATTCGTTCAGCGGAAGGATAAAACTAATTATCTGTCAAATCAAACATGAGCTAAATAATAACAGCACTAGTTAAAAAAAAAACGTTAGATGGCGGACCCTTTACTTCACAAAGATCGTCTATGCGATTGACAATCCGTTATTATAAGCCACTATAGATGTGTCAGTCTTTGGTGAAAATAGAACACACAATGCTCCACTAACAGTTTAGCACAAATACCCACAAAACTTCTAGCGTATGCCAAGTGTGTTGGTATGGTGGGTTAACAAAGGCATTCAAAATGAATCGCAAACTTCCAAGCAACAACATTCAATTTCCTATGAAACTTTGCTTACTAGTAATAATCCTTCTCCTTCCAATTAAGACGAGTTTTGTTTAAGAATTCCTTGTGAGTTAACTGGCCAACTGTGTTGGTTTTGAACTCGTTTTGAATATTCCCACGTTGCTTGATTGATACAATACCATACAGTCAGTCGAATGATGACAAAAACAATGGCAATATTTTTACAAACAACATGTGCATGGGTGCGACCCAAAATACACAAAACACAAGGACGAGAAAATCAGGAATGATTTTTCAAACAAGTTTGAAAGCAAAAGTAAAGAAAAATACCAACAACAACAAGAAAAAAACGAAGAAAATCAATGCTTTGTAGGTAGGTAGGTAGGTATGCAACAACATGCAGCAGAGAACACAGATATCCAGAACCGTAAACAGGACTATTTTAGTTGTACAGCAACAACAACAACAGCAACAGCTAGTCCATACACACACGTGGTTGTTGAACGAGTTTAACTCCTTCGCAAGTGTCAAACTTGCAAACAAAGAATAGGTTCGCACAACAACAACAACAACAACAAATTAAAACACGTGTACAAGCCGAGTACAAGTTAATAATCAAAAATAAGAAATTTCCAGCTCTAATGCTCTTAAGAAAATCAAGTCTGTCTGTCTGTCTGTTCCTTGTTGTAATACTTATGCCAACATTTGTATACAAACATTGATGACGTATCACCACCACCAGCATTACGTGTTTGATGACAAATAAGTGAATAAAAAAAATTAAGAAAAAAAAAATTATAGAAAACAAGTAAAAAACAACAACAACAACAAAGTTCTGCTGTATTCGCAAAAGTAGTCGTCCGACTGTCTGCTTATCATCTTTCAAAACTAACAGTGTTTGTTGTATTTGCTGTATGAGAGTGAGTGAGAGTGAGAGCTGCCCACAAAAACCAGTCATTTGAGCAGCAAAAACAAACGAACGGCAACAAAAAAAAAAAAACAAACAATTGTTGTCCCAACAACCCTTCTAGACTTTAAGTCATCATAATCATAAAAACACATACACACTTAAACATGTGTGTATGATACATATGTATGAATGGAGATATTTACATACATGTACATACATATGTTCGGGCCATACATGGCACATATGCCTCAAATTAGTCATATTGAAGCAGCTGTATAGACGGAAGAAATCATTATTTTTGCTTAAGCTTAAGTGGAAATGCAAGTGGTTTCTGCTTTTGTTTTGATTACACAGTCAAATTCAGGTTCGGTTACGGGTTCGGTTTCGATTTCGGGTTCAAGTTTAAGAAAATTCAAGAGCAGAATAGAAACGTCACCACTACAACGACGACTATACAATACAACCAGTCATCAATGCTAATAACAAACAAAACAGGAGTGTATCAATAATAACAAGCACATCGACAACGATTACCACACAAATCAGAAAGCCACACACATAACAGATTTGAAGTTGTAAATTATTGTGGTTGTTGTTATTATTGTTGCTGTTGTTGTTGTTATTAAAGAGAATCAAGTTAATTCCTGCTAAACCACCACAAAAACCAGAGAACTTATGTTGGATGAACACAGAGTATGAGAGCAAAACATGTTTAAAATCTCAGAAAGTGACTGTTATTGTGGTGTTGGTGGTGGTGTTGTTGGTATTGTTGTTTGTAAAAAATCTGAAACGGACAATAGAAATTGCCAGGAACCGGTCTAGCAAAAGAATCCTTGACCCATTCATTGTTCTTTTGAAAACCAATCAGCTGACCACCAACTGTAATTGTATTAAAGCTTGCTGGATCAAAACGAAGAATCAACTTTATTTTATTCTATTAGTTTTGGTTTATTGAACAACCATTATAGCCAAGCATATTAGCATTTCAACAATATTTTGGCAAAAGTTCAAATCAAGTTACCCCCCTCCCCTTCAAAAAAAAAAACCAAAAAATTTAATAACAAAACTTGTTTTCCCAACAAAAACTGTATTGATGACCAACCGTGTTTGGTTGGTACTTGTAAGTGTGCTTGTCATACAAAAAACTTCTTTTTGAAATATTTGACGTTTTATTTGTTTGTGGTGTGTTTGTTGTTGTTTTTTTTTTTTAAATACTTTAATTTGTTTTTCTGTTTTTGTATACATATGTATTTCGAGGGCGCGCTTCATTTAGCTTTCGCACGCTCTGTTAGTGGGTGAGGTCAGTTAAGTCTCGTGCAGATTTTTTTTCTTTGCTACATACCTGCCTGTTGTACACATGTACACATGTATGTATATTGTATGTATATGTGTATGAGTTTGTTCACAGACTGGTTCCAATCAATATAATCCGTTGATGGAACTTGTATTGAAAATTGGTTTGGTTTGGTTGGGCTTGAATGTCTTTGTTTTTTATGTTGCCGATCTTTTGAATTTGAAATAGAGTACAACTATTGCTATTGACTTCTGTGTAGGTTGTTAGGATGGCTGAATAATGTTTTAAAAAAAATTTTATAAATTTTTTTTTTAATTTTTGAAAATTTTTTTTTTAAATTTTTTTAATTTTTTTAAATTTTTTTAAATTTTTTTTAATTTTTTTTCTAATTTTTTTAATTGCATTGACAGTTCGATTTGCTATTTTTTTAATTAATTAATGAAGCATTATTTTATTTACAATACCAAGCAATACATAAGCCAAACCTAATGGAAACAAAAGACTTAAGAAACAAACTTGCAGGCATGAAACCAACTTCACGTATGAAATGCATTCAAACACTCACACAGCCTATCTCATCTTATTTTTTTATCGATTTGCTTCGCATTTTTCTAATTAAGCGAGTAATTGATCTACTGTTGCTGGCCTTAGGATTGTAGAGTTCTTTACTTCGACTCTGGGAATACATATAAGAGCCTGCAGGCGATGGGCAGCCTCGGACACGGCTAGAACGCGAAAAATCTTGCCAAGACTTGTTGAAAGGCGCACGGTAAGCCTGCTTAAATTCCAGAGCAGCACGCTCCCTATGCTTGTCGAGGTAATTACAGGGCATTGCATTATGGGTACACAAGCATTTGGTCTTGGACAACTCGCTATTGATTTCTGCAGAAGCTGTATACATGAGGAAGAATAGGAGACTGTCCTTCATCTGCTGGGTACACGCCAGGCACTTTGTCAAATGCATAGATGCTTACTATATGAGTAATCTGGAGTATGGCAGTCTAAGTCGCTTCATTAGGAGCCCCGAGTGGTTCGGAGAGCAGGGGATGGCTGAAAACTGTGGCAAAACAATGGGCGCTATATGGCCTAAGTGTGTCTCTTAGATGGACAGCCACCTCTGCCTACCTACTTCACTCCATCTGATCACCTTACTATGCAGATTACTTATATCCGACCGAGAATGGCATACAACTCTCTTGTATAGAATACAACTCGCATAAAAGTTCTCTTAAGCCTCTTCAAACACGTACAGAAAAGAACGAAGATGCTCAGTAATAATTGGTATCCAACTCAGTTGATGCTACTACAACGGATTCATACATACATACATAATTGGCCATTACAACCCTTCAGTCAGGATTACGGCCTAGCTTCTCAAAAACGGATTCAGCTCTCGCGAAATAAAGGAACTTGTCCCCGATAATCATATATTTATACGTAGTACTCGCCTTTCTCGCAGAGCACATCCGTTTGTGGTTGATTGGCCAGTGGACTGCACTATGCATTACAGGAAAAAGGCGTTCTTCAACCGCATTATTGCCGTAGAAATTTATCCTGTCACATGCGGTACAGATAGATTTATTACTAACGCCTATAAACAAGACGGAGTAGTGTTCATCCTCCTTCAGCCTATTTTCATAGATCCAATACAATGCACTTGATTGAGTAAGGGCTGATGAATCATTCTTTGTTCTTCTGTTGTGCTGGCAATAGAGCTGGTTTTAGTCCGAAAGACTTCGACATACCAAATGCGTATTGGAATCTAAAGAAACACACATTAACTACGAGTCAAAATTATTTAATTCGACTTATTAAAGTTACCATAAATAACAACAACTACAAGAAATCTATGACAATAGCCTCTTAAGCTAACAACTTCTACAAATGCAACAAAACAAACATTGACTAAGGGGGTTGAGTTGGGGTTGTTGCAACAAATACAGAAAGTGTTGTTGACGAACATGATAAAAGTTAACAATGCTAGTTCCAGACAGTAGACATGAGAAAGACTCCTCAATGTAGTGTGTTAATACCTTAAATACGGAATAAGATTCTTAAATTGACATTAGATAAGGGCTTGGCATTACAAAAAATGCAACTTATAAGACATAAAAACAAAGTAATGTGTTTTTTTATATTTTATATGTTTTTATATTAATTATATTATTTACCAATATGGAGACCTTCCCCTTATTTTTTTTTCTTTCTTTTAATTCAAGTCTTGGGAATGGCATGTCAAAGTAAAGTGGGCAAAAATTAAATACCTAAGTAATTTAAGACCATATTTGGCTTACTAACACAGCACTAACAATGTATATGCAGACATACAAACACACACATACTAACCCTACATATATAAACAATCATAAAAATATTCCAGAGATTGCCTTCTTTCCTCTACGATGTCATTTCATCAGTACGTATGTACGTTTCCACCTAAATATTGTACAAGTGCCTGTATAGAGAAACAACACCAACAACAACAACAAGTCTTCGATTTAACGTGCCTTGCTTCGTAAATGGACTTTGTCAACATATTTAAGCATTTAACAACTGCAATTATTTGCAACATTTTATAAAAAGCGTCAGAAACCTTTTTTTTTTCTTTTCTTGCTTTTAACTTCTCTTCATGTATTATCGTTTGTCTTCCGCAAAGCAATGCATCGCTCAGTGACAATGTATCGTACCGTCCGTCCGTCCGTCCGTCCTCTATAATAACTATCAGGCCTGTAATGATAAAAAGATGACAACAAACTACGTATGTATGTATCGTTGGCCAAGCCAAAGCATAATGTAAAGTTATTGTCTTTGGAATTTCTGCAGAGAACTTAAAAACAAATGAAGGATAATTTGTGAAAGGCAATGAAATAAATTCCTCTTCAAGAAGAAGGCATTTGAAAGTAACAAGTGTTTCTTTGTAAAATTGTAAAATGTTTTCATACTTTAAAGCAGATTCATGGCAATTCTGAAGGAGATGACAGCAGGATAAAGGGAAAGTAATTTTGTTGAATTTTTAAAATTAAAAAATGGGGTTCTGCGTGATGTGGCGATTAATTAAAAATGATTCCAATTAGCAAGCTTGTAAGCCAATTTTTCTGAAACTCAGATCGGCATGAGACCTCTTGACATTCGTTTCTGATTTACTGCCGATTCATGTCGCAAGAAAGTTACAATTTGTAAAGAAATAATAGGGACAGTTTCTTCATGTCATACATTTTGCGTACTGGGATTATATTTATGGAACTCACTGTAAAGTTGCTTGCTTGTTTCTTTGGTATTTAAAAAAGTTACAATTTGTAAAGAAATAATAGGGACAGTTTCTTCATGTCATACATTTTTTGTACTGGGGTTTTATTTATGGAACTCACTGTAAAGTTCTTTGCTTGTTTCTTTGGTATTTAAAAAAGTTACAATTTGTAAAGAAATAATAGGGACAGTTTCTTCATGTCATACATTTTGTGTACTGTGGTTTTATTTATGGAACGCACTGTAAAGTTTTTTTGCTTATTCCTTTGGGATTTAAAAAAGTTACAACTTGTAAAGAAATAATAGGAACAGTTTCTTCATGTCATACATTTTTTGTACTGGGGTTTTATTTATGTTACTCACTGTAAAGTTCTTTGCTTGTTTCTTTGGTATTTAAAAAAGTTACAATTTGTAAAGAAATAATAGGGACAGTTTCTTCATGTCATAGATTTTTTGTACTGGGGTTTTATTTATGGAACTCACTGTAAAATTGTTTGCTTGTTTTCTTTGGTATTTAAAAAAGTTACAATTTGTAAAGAAATAATAGGCACAGTTTTTTCATGTCATACATTTTTTGTACTGGGATTATATTTATGGAACGCACTGTAAAGTTTTTTTGCTTATTCCTTTGGGATTTAAAAAAGTTACAATTTGTAAAGAAATAATAGGGACAGTTTCTTCATGTCATACATTTTTTGTACTGGGGTTTTATTTATGGAACTCACTGTAAAGTTTTTTGCTTGTTTCTTTGGTATTTAAAAAAGTTACAATGTGTAAAGAAATAATAGGGACAGTTTCTTCATGTCATACATTTTGTGTACTGGGGTTTTATTTATGGAACTCACTGTAAAATTCTTTGCTTGTTTCCATCGTTTCTTTGGGATTTAATTTTTTTTCATACATACATACATACATAATTGGCCATTACAACCCTTCAGTCAGGATTAGGCCTAGCTTTTTCATTGAAGAAATAATAGGGACACTATCATTAGTTGTGTTTCTTTTTGGTCCTTTAAGAAATAATTCCCGGGCTTGTTGCATTTTCATTAAGCAGCTGCACACTACAAAAGGCTACCTACATAAGCAAGTGTCCAATATACAAACAGCTGTATATACATTGGTGTATGTAGATTTTTTTCTGTGACTGTATGTACCCCCAACACCATTCCAAACAATGAAATATTGTGCATTGATTTTGTAGAGATGGGGCACTTAAAGAAGCCATGTAACGAAGTTTAAAGCAATTCGCATTGATAGAATATAGTGGAGTCCTTAGTTTCCAACTTGAAAAAAGCAAACAAAAAAATGTCCGAATATTTTGAGGTTAGAAAAAATTTGTCGCATAAAAAAACTTCAAAAACTTTTACAAATTTACATTGTAATGCTTTGAAGGGTCAACAACTGTAATCTCTGTGTGTGTATGTATGAGTATGTGTATAACATTATATCAACAACAACAATAATAATAAAAACAAAAATAATGAAAAAAAACTAAAAGAAATTATCAATAAACAGCTAAAACTTGTTAAACGATCAGCTGGTTGTTTGTTTACATACATTCTGTTGTTGTTTTTGCTGCTGCTTCTTACCATTGCCAGTTGTTCTGGTTTTGTTTTGTTTTTGTGTGCAAATTTTGTAAACAAATCGCAACATGCGCATGTCTATGATGCCGATGATGATGATGAGGCTGTTGTTATCATTACAGCGTTACTCGTTTGAAGATTGTTTTTTTTTTTTTCTTTTGTACTTATTGTTGTTACAGCCAGTCAAACATCCCGCCAGCCCTACACACATCAGTCATAGTAAGCAACTCGTTTAGTTTTTTTTTTTGTTGTACAATACACCACTTCGCTACACTTTACTTTATTATTTGTTTTGATTATACGTTCTTTGGCATGACTATGGGTATGTGTGTGGGTATGTGTGTGGGTATGTATGTATGTATGGCTTGTTGTTTTGCTTTTATTTCAAGACCTGTTGTACTACGATTGACTGACTGCCTGTCTGCCTGTCTGCTTGCCAACCTACCCAACTGCTTGCCAACCTTCCGACCAGTCAAACTGCCATGTGCTTACCTACTACTACTCCGTTTGAATTAAAGTTTTGAATGCACTGTAATCATCAGCTGTTACTCTGTTGTTAAATGTTGTTGTTTTTTTTTTCTCTTGTTATGCCTACTTTTTTTTGTTTTGTTTTGTTTAATGCGAACGTTTTTAAGTTAAACAACAATAAAAACTAAAATTAACCGGCATGCCAAACAACCATGTGCTACATTTAACCGCTTCTTTCCTAGTTTCCATAATCAACAAACAACAACAACAACAACAGCAACAGCATTAACATTCGCAAATAAGCAAATACAACTGGAAAAACTTCATACTCATGTATACAAACAAACAACAAGAACAGCATAAGAAAATAAAATCTATATTATAATAGCAAAATAACAACAACGTAAACCTGATGACAAAAGATTATAACAACAATAATGATGACAAATACAAATGAAAACTAAAATGTTGTCTTGAATTTCAAGGAAGCAAAAATTACAACATCAATCCATCCACTATACAAGTAAACAAAGAAAACAAAAACATCTCTGCATACCTACATATGTATATATTTATACATACATACTAATTATAAATGTATAAAAAATTGTGCCAAATTATTAAAAAAAAAAGACAATAATAGCTGCCAGCAGTTTTTAATAGCATTTAAACGCCATACCACCTCCTATTGTTTTCTTAACGAATTTCGGCGAAAGGTAACAGGAGAGAGCTCTAAAGGAAGACAACAAATATTTGAATTTATATTCAAGCATACATATGTATGTATATACATGTGTACACACAGTTCAATACACCAATACCCCGGTTTGCGTCGCTAATTGGGACTGAAAAAATGAGACGCAAACCGAAACGACGCAAACTGAAGCAGAATTTTCAACTTTCAGACTGAACTTCACTCCAAGACATATAATTCAAAATTAATAACTGTCACAGAATACACACAGAATCCTTACCTTTGACGTTTAATAACGCTCAAAGCAGTAGCTTAACCTGCCAATTAGAGGAAGAAAAAAAATATTAAAATGTATTGCGAAACAAATGTGTTAGAAGCAACAGATATACAGACTGAAAACTGGCGGTTAAAGTAGAAAAACTAAATGTAAATAAACATTTATTTTGTGTTAAAAAAGGGAAAATTTGGAATATTTTTTAATTTCTTCAATGAAAATTTTAAAGATTCTTAAATATTTAAATATTAATCTAAATGTGGGTAATTTTCGGTCATAATGAATATAGTTTCTTGTGCAGGAGGCAATTAAGAAGCTAAATATTACAAGATCAAAATAAGACGTACTGCTCATAAAAAATGTTTCTTGCTTAAAAATGCTAATATTTTTTAATTTCTTGGAAGGAAAAGTTAAAAAGGTTATTGTTATTAGTTGTTTTTATTATTCATTGATAGTTTTAGACAAAAATTACAATTTTTTATTAACTCTCGCCAATATAAAAAACCAACCCCGAAAACTAAAAAAACGTAAATAAACAAAAAAGAGTTGTATTTAGAGAGGGACAGAAATACTTTTTGGTAATATTTTCTGTCCCTTTCGCAATGCTAGGTTAAATGTCAAAATCTCGTTTCGATTCTGTGTGTATTCTGTGATAACTGTAAACAACGCACACCTGCAAATTTGCTTTCTACTAAACGGGAAATCCCCTTTTTCTGCTTTAGTTTTGTAAAAACATTTTCATATCAACGACGCAAATCGAAGCATTTACGATGGAACTTCGAAGCCATGCGACGCAAACTGAAACAAAAACGACGCAACATTGAAATTCAAGAAACTTAAAAAAAGACGCAACTTCGAAGCGACGCAAACTGAAGCGACGCAAATCGGGGTATTGGTGTATTTCTAATAATAGAGGGAGAAATTTCCAATTTCCAACCTCCTCTTCCTCTCAGCAGGTTACTGGCAAAAGCTCTCAGAATAAATAGAAAATTGCTATGAAAAGTTTCTCAAAAATCTGTCATTCAGAAACGACTTTAAACTGTAGGTCCCGGTCCCGCCACTCATGTATAAAATTAATGTGAGAAACTAGGTCGTAATTCTGACTGAAAGGCTGTAATGATCAATTATATATGTATGTATGTATGTAGACACGAGAACTTGAATTGTCTGAGCGCAAAATAAACATTTTCTTGTCAAATGCGGTCGTTGCTTCTTTTCCTGAAATTAAGTCGGATTTGATCGCTTTACCCTTTGCGTAGGGTAGTCGTGCTTTTAATGTGCAGCCCTTGTGCTCACCAACTTCTTCGGTGAAACTTGTACTTGTACTGCGTGCTGATGGCTTTATACACTGATAACTCAGCAATTGGTCTTAAAAAATCTACTGTTTGCTATCTAATTAAGAAACGACACAGTATTTGATCCATATTTCAGTCGAACAACACAAAGATACATTGTAACCACTTAGTCATGTTGCCAATATCTTTTCGTCAATGTTTTCCAATTGCTTCAGTTGTACAGACCTCAACGGAGAATCAGGAAGGTTCGATCTCTTCCATACTTGTGTGGCCACAACTTACTTACTTACTTAACTTAATTGGCCATTAACAACCCGTTTAACGGATTTCGGCCTGCCGCAACACATACTTCCAGGCGCCTCTGCTTCTTGCGCGCCTACGCCAGTTGGTCACACCAATCGATGACAGGGCTTCCTTGATTTGGTCCTTTCAACGCAAACAAGGTCGTTCTCTTCACCGACTTCCACAGATACCCGCATCAAATACCTGTCTCGCCAGAGCACCCTTCTCCATTCGAACGACATGGCCGAGCCAGCGCGGCCGCCAGATATTAATACGCAGTACAACGTCTACGTTGTTGAGGAGCTCATACAGCTCACTGTTGAATCGGATACGGGAATCATCGCCAACACGCACTGGACCAAAGATCTTACGTAGGACTTTTCTCTCGAACACTCTCAAGGCTGCTGCATCAGTACTTAATAGTGTCCTTGTGCCATAAAGAAGCACGGGTAGCATGAGTGTCTTGTAGAGTGTGGCCCCAACGTTTTACGGAATTTAGAAGCTGCAATCCTATCGAAGTAATCTCTCCAGTAATTATCTGACCTCTGACACCAGAGAGAATAATATCAAGAAAGAATATTAAAAAGGAAGGTCAGACATTACCACCTACTATGAAAGGAGACAAACTGCCTTAGAGCTACACAACCATTACCAGTACAGTTACTCACCCATTACCAGAATGCAATAGATGCTTCTAAGGAAAGACAGAAGAGACCTTAAGAGCTTCTGCAATAGATCCAACACCAAATCATGTGGAAAAATTGACTTGGCGGTAAACACCAACAAAGACGTAGAGTCTAAGCGTGTTGGCTATACAAAGAAGCTGGACAGACAGTTCTTATTCTTGAATATCACTTTAAATGGCGATTAAGTTGAAAAGAACAGTACATTCTTACAAAATTTATTATGTTTTCTTTACTGTGGCTGTGTTTCTTCACTTTATTGCAATTTTATTAAGAATTGTTTCCCTCTAAACCGGACTACTGCAGTATGTTCTAGAATAATAGGGTTGCCATCTATAGAAAGTCTGTGCAATTGTTCTGATTATGAGGGTGAAGAATTCTTCTAATTGTGACTTAATCTGTAGCAAGAAGTGGTGATGCCTAACCTTGCTATGGATGCTTCGGAGTCAAGAGACTTCCTAAACGGATTGTCTGAAGGGAGATTGAATCCTGTTTGAAAACCATGATAAAACTAAGTTTTCTCATTTATTGTTGTTCTTTACTCTCGACTACATATATTAACTAATTAAAATGTATTATAATTCAATCTTTAAATCTTTTTATCGCAATTTATATTACAAAACGAACTAATTTTCAAATACTTTTCATTGTAAAAAGTGTTCTAATTAAACTCGTAACGTATGGTTGACGTAATCTTGTTATTTGGAAAAATTCCATTCGTAACAAAGATTTCATTTAAACCAATAACGGTTGAATATGTATACATACACGTGCATATATATATAGATATTAATACATACATATGTACCTATGTAAACGTCTATCTAACATATAAAAAATTGCAATTTTTCTCTTACACATAAACAAGTATTCGCACTCATACTTGACCTTTCACAAGTCTGTCATATATGTACGATAGACAGACTATATTACACTGAAGTCTGTTGTGAAATGTCAAAAAATAATATAAACTTTTCTTTTAATACACACCAGCAATTAAAATCTTAAAGTTTAACAGTTATATTTCTAAAAATAAAAACTTAATGTAGACATAATGCACACATTTATTGATTTATAGCTTGTGTTTAACAAACACTTGTTAAGAATTTTGTATTCAAAAACCATATTTTAATTAGCCAAGACACACTTTAAGATGTTAATGTCTGCAATAACAATATTTATAGCATTTGTCTTTGTTATACTAGTGATCCATTACAACGCAGACTTTTTATTGCCCATCAAAGGCATTCATTAAAGAGTCTAGAAATAGAGGAGGGCTTGATAATTTATGTAGTGGGACTATCCACTTCAAAATATCTATCATTTGAATTCATATTTATTTAATGAATGGTTTGTAATTTACGTATATGGATTGTTTAATTATCAAAGAAAAAAAAAGGAAAGATTTGAGGTGTTGTAGGGGCGTACTTTTTCGAAAATGGTCCTTAAAGAACTGTTACCATAAGTAATAGAACACTAAAGACCTTAACCTTAAAGGTTAAGACATTACTGACTGCTATGAACGCCCTACACTATACAAAACGAGAGATTTTTCAAACAAAAATTTATACAAAATAGACTTAGACTTAGATGAACTAAAGAGAGAGAGAGAGAATTCCAGCATTTGGTAGTATGGATTATGAAGATTATTGTCTGGATGTTACGTAACGTTACAAAAGACAGTGCCCCAAGCTACATAACTTGAGCAATGTTTGGTTTCATTGCATGAAAAGTTTTTGGCAACGTTAATTGCCCCCCCCCCCAAAATAACGTCAAAGACAGCGTATACTCGATTAATCTCCTATCGTTGAAGCATTTGTTAGGTTTGAAAACCGAAATTCGTCAGTTTATCGCCAAGATATCTGCCAAAAGATGACCAAAAACTATCTCACAAGCATCCACCAAGCATCCAAGCATTATTATGCAATAAAAGTTCCATCTAAATAAAGGCTTTATGTGTATTTTATTTATCTTTACTTTTGAAACCGATACCCGGATAACCCTTTAATTGTATTAGCTGGGTTTAAACCTTCATAATACGGTTTATGACTCCAATATTAAAACTAAACTAAAAGCATTTGAAAAATTAAATAAAATATCGCCTTAATGTAGGTTTAAAGTAGGTTTAAAGTAAGTTTAAAGTAGGTTTAAAGTAAGTTCAAAGTAGGTTTAAGGTAACTTTAAACCTACGTTAAAGTTGGTTTGAAGTAGATTTTAAGTAGGTTAAGGATAGGTTTAAAGTATGTTTAAAGTAGGTTTAAAGTGGATTTAAAGTATGTTTAAAGTAGCTTTAGAGTTGGTTTAAAGTAGATTTTAAGTAGGTTTAGAATAGGTTTAAAGTAGGTTTAAAGTATGTTTAAAGTATGTTTAAAGTATGTTTAAAGCAGGTTTAAAGTTGGCATATTTTAACTTTATAGTAACCTTATAAGAGGTTTACAAAGCAAATAATCGTTTTTGAATACAAATCTTAGGCAAACAGCACTTAATGATAAGTAAATTCGACAGTAGACCTTTCCAGTGTTGCCACTAGGACACATTAAGGAATTTTTCTTAATAAAACTATTTTAAACTCAAGGATTGTAATCAACAAAACAGATTATAAAACCTTTCCTCTAAAGACATCAATAGTGCTTAAGCAGCCTAAAGGAATATTTAAGTAGCCTTAAGGAATACTTAAGCAGCCTTAAGGAATGTTTAAGTAACCTTAAGGAATACTTAAGTAGCCTTAAGGAATGCTTAAGTAACCTTAAGGAATGTTTAAGTAGCCTTAAGGAATGCTCAAGTAACCTTAGGGAATACTTAAGTAGTGTTTATGAATTCATTAAGTTTAAGAACTTTTATTCAAACACAGTGTCGTTAAAATAGTGTCAGTTTACGTTTACATGCACGACTCAAATATGCTGTACAGAAAATCTAAAAAGAGAAAAAAACTCAACATAAAAAGCGTAAATTTTTTCTTAAAAGTATCTTTTACGTTTTAAAGTATGTTTTTGCGTTGGCGCACAACTAAAATGCAACAATCAACTGACAACTGATTGCAACAAATTTTAACGATCTACAATGTTTTCTTAAGGTGAAGACATTACTGACTACTATTAATGCCCTACACAATGCAAAACGAGAGATTTTTCAAAAAAAAAATTTATACAAAATTTAGTCTGAGATGAACTAAAGAGAGAGAGAGAGAGAGAGAGATAATTCCAGCATTTGGGAGTATGAAAGTAGCGCCTTCTCAGCCAGGCTAAAATGCCTTTGCTATTCAGTTATAAAAGTGTGTTTTAGCTTGAGTATCTGTATACAACATAGACATACTTACGATATGAGATAGCAAAACATACTTAAAACAACAAAACTCTACAATAAACAACAACAATAACACAGTGAAAGAAACAGAAAAAAAATAAACGAGAAGAAAATACTACAACGCTTGAACATGTTAAATGAATTACAGACACATGAGTCTCAAATGTTTATGGCAAGTACATACATATGTGCGCATAGATATTTATTACAAACATTTATTTCGTTTTTATTTTGTTTTTTTTTTTATTTTTTGTTTTTTTTTTTTTTTCAATTAATTTCGCATTGTGGTAAATTAATTCAAAATCAAAAACCATCGCTCCAACTAGACATACATACCGTGAGGTATGCAATTATAATGTTTATCAATTTGTTTACAATAAAAATTTAATTTCCAATAAGCAATACATACAATCCATAAATAAATGTTATTTAAATTATAAACGATAACAAATACATTTCGAATGCTTTAGTTGCTCTGGTAGCAATTTGTGTTTACTTAAAAAGTCTTAATTTAATCAGCCACAGATATCGAACGATGTATTCTACAGTTCTACAAGAATATGGCCTTCGTTACCATCAGATGGTTTGTCATATGCAAGGGATTGAAAAGGGATGGTAATCCCACAAAAATTAATTCTAATTATCAGAGTTAAGAACTAGGAGATAAGACTCAGGCAGCACCACTCATTATACTGCATACAACGTTGGTATGAAACAAGAAGGCCGTTTAAGAACGCCCCCATTGGTTGCCATCTTGCCTGGATGTTATCATGAGTCAAACCGTTTCAAGAAAAGAGAGAAGAGTTTCCCACACTAACTTGAGGATTTGAATTTATATTCCTTCTCGTTTCTTTTTTAATAGCATATGACAGCCACAAAGCATGCTATTCATCTCCTTATGATTTCTTTGCTTTATTCTGCTACCTTTATTCAAATATTTCCAGCTAAAGTAGGAATTAATGCACTGTGACAAGTTCTAGAACGTTAGGCTTGCCATCAGGCATTATCTAAAACAACCTCTTCTATGGAAAATCATTGGTATATTGTTTCGATATAGCGCTGAGTAGCTTTACTCAATGCTTTCTCAAGAGACGTAACTGGTTACTGATCTTACTTCCTTGATCATATTGTCCGCTCTGGGGGCACAAAGGGGTTTGAGGATTTCCGATTAGGCTGGATTCAGGAAAAAAAAATTATGGTGAAAGGCCAACGAATAGAATCTGTAACGGTCTTCTTCTACTATTTATAAAGCAAAGCCTTAGAAACTGACTCAAACAGTAAAAAGTAGTAGAGGGTCTCACAAATACCCAAGTAAACGGAGTATAGAGTATTCAACGCAAGTGTACAGTCCACACATAGAAGATTCAGTATCTTAAAGACATTGTTTGGAACTCAAAAACTTAAAAGCCTTGGCTTGGTATGTTAATGTAGCAATGTTTTCACACAGATCTCCTTTAGACGTAAGCCTTTTTAATCTCGAATCATAATAAAGCCTACTTAGTCTGTTATTATCAAACATAAACTTAATACGGGATCAATTCCTTCAATAAAAGAGTCAGCAAACTGTTGGTTATATCATGCGTATAGTGAGTGTATCTCGAAAGGCTCAATGCGAGTGCCAGTATTACATGAAGTCCCCTTTTTAATAGCAGAATTTGCAGGTACTTGTATTGGAGATCTGATACTCTACATGTACTTATTACAGTACATGGTATAAGTGGTAAGTAACCAGGTAAGGGTCCTTAAGTATTTTCTGTAAAGTTTTAAAAGACATCGTTTCAATTTCATTCGAATTTTTATTGAAAATTATCGTTCAATCACTGTTTTATTATTATTATTATTACGATTCGAATCCATTATTAGAGATTGTTATCGAAGATTGAAATGAAATATGGTTGCTAAGACACACAGCACAAGAATAGAATTTAAAAAAATATTAAATTACAATAACAAAACTATATAAAGCGGCTACAAACGATAGAAAAGAAGAAAACATTACAATAACAAATCAACAGCAAGATTCTAGAAGTTGCCAAACAGAAAAAACAAGAAAACATTGCAATAACAAATCAACAGTAAAACTATAGAAGTTTCCAAACAGGAAAAAAGAAGAAAACATTACAATAACAAATCAACAGTAAGATTTTAGAAGTAGCCAAACAGGAAAAAAGAAAAAAACATTACAATAATAAATCAACAGCAAGATTCTAGAAGTTTCCAAACAGAAAAAAAGAGGAAAGCATTAGAATAACAAATCAAGAGAAAGATTCTAAAAAGACTACAATAACAAATCAACAGTAAGGTTCTAGAAGTTGCCAAACAGGAAAAAGAAGTAAACATAACAATAACAAATCTACAGCAAGATTCTAGAAGTTGTTAAACAGAAAAAACAAGAAAACATTGCAATAACAAATCAACAGTAAAGTTCTAGAAGTTGCCAAACAGGAAAAAGCAGTAAACATTACAATAACAAATCAACAGTAAGATTCTAGAAGCTGTCAAACAGAAAAAAAGAAGAAAACATTACAATAACAAATCAACAGTAAAATTCTAGAAGTTGCCAAACAGGAAAAAGAAGTAAACATTACAATAACAAATCAACAGTACGATTCTAGAAGTTGCCAAACAGGAAAAGAAGACCCCCACTACAATAACAAATCAACAGTAAGGTTCTAGAAGTTGCCAAACAGGAAAAAAGAAGAAAAAGACTACAATAACAAATCAAAAGTACGGTTCTAGAAGTTGCCAAACAGGAAAAAGAAGAAAACATTACAATAACAAATCAACAGTACGATTCTAGAAGTTGCCAAGCAGAAAAGAAATGAAATATAAAGAGAAAAGTAACGTTGCAATTGAGTAACAAGACGTAAATATATTGTTTTAATGTTGTTAAGTCTTATCAATTGAATTTTGTAAAAGAATAACAACAGGAAATGAATTTATTTTATAACAAAATTCCAATCATCGAATGTAAGGGAATTACGCGGTTTTTAGAAGGTAAAAACGTAATACCCTAACCCTTACAAGAAAATCTTTGTCTGTGGAGACCATTAATACAGGCTATTCCTCGGAAAGCACTATTTATTGGATCACCCAGAAGAATAACGTCAGTTCTTTGGATGCTGGCGAACCTTTTCAAGTCCTCATTTCATTCTAATTTGCTAATTATTCATTATAAATTTGATTAGCCGAAAATGTGCCAAAGATTTTCAATAATTTTTAATTAATTTCCTTCGGAATTTTGGTTCTTATATGATACTTCCACAAGTAAATATTTTCTTTTTTCATACAATACACATACAATACAATGCCATAAGATGCGATACACAAAAGTCATGAATGTCTTAAATCTTAAGGCTGTTGTTCTCAACAACAAAACACAAACAATTCAAAACAACGAAAACGCCAAATATTGTAAGTTTTCAAACTTAAGAGTTATTTGTGTACCAAGCAAAAGGTGAAGTCTTCTTGTAGATAAAAGAAAAAGAAAAAAAAAACTAACAGCATAGAAGCAACTAAGCAAGCTAAGGTACAAAGATACAAAATAGAGGTAATAAAACAAAAGAATAAACATTTATTCGTGTTCAAATAAATTGTTTTTTATATACGTAACCCCCCTACCCTCACCACTTTTTTCAATAACAATAAAGAGAGAGAAAATAAGAAAAAAACGAAAAACAAGGCAAAGGCTTGAAACTGACAATAACATAACATCACATACATAATTGGCCATTACAACCCTTCGTCAGGATTACGGCCTAGCTTCTCAACACCACTCATGTTGTGTGCGTTAATTTTATACATGAGTGGCGGGACCTACAGTTTAAAGTCGACTCCGAACGACAGATTTTTTGAGAAGCTTTTCATGGCAATTTTTACTCTCAGAGTTTTTGCCAGAAATCTGCTGAGAGGAAGTCGCCTAAGAAATACTTTTTGTATTTTGTTTTTGATGTCTGGCCTGGGATTCGAACTCGGGCCTTTCGTCTAATAAGCCAACACACTACCTACTAGACCACGGCGACTTCAAATAACATAAACACACGCTTAAAAAAGTGGAGTGGAGTGGATTGGAGTTTTGGTTGAAAGGAGCAGTGTTGCCCATTTGCTGGATACAATAATTTCAAATAAAATAAAACGAAAGAATAAATTAAGATTACCTTCAAGCCTTTTATTCTTTCTTTAATACATGAATTTTATGAAATTTGTTCTCATTTCATCAGAGCTTAAAGAAAACCGTGTTTTAGGCAACACTGGTTGGTTGGTAAGAAACGTTAACAAGAAAACTAAAATAAAGAGAAATATAAAACAAAACAAAACAAAAAAGAAAACATAACATAACACAACACAAACAAGACGAAAACTAAGAAACAACATTAAAAAAAAAAAGATAGACAACGAATAAATGTTTAAAATGTTTAAGAGCCAGCCATAAATACATAGCTACGTAGCTACATACATACGGGAGTATAGAAAACTTTAGCAGAGATGCTGTGTGTATACAATAAAATAAATACGCACATAATATTCTATAAACTCATAACGGAAAGAGCAACTGAGACAAAGAGAGGCACGGAGAGAGAGAGTAAGAAATATATGAGAGCAGCAGACGTTAATGATCTCAAACGTATACATAAGCCTTTCACAAATACCCAGACAATAATAGTTTTGCAAAAAGACAGCAAAAACGAACGAAAAAACGCAACAAAACAAATCAAACCAAACTAAACTAAACTGAAATAAAGTTAAACTCAATGCAATATTATATCAAGCAATACACACACACATACATACATACATACATACATACATACATACATACATACATACATACATACATACATACATACATACATACATACATACATACATACATACATACATACATACATACATACATACATACATACATACATACATACATACATACATACATACATACATACATACATACATACAATCATACACATAACATTTCAAAAAACATACAGACAGCATACAACAAGAAGTCATATACACAGACACACACGCACACAGCCACAGAAAAGCTAAAAAATGAGCACGAATGCAAGATCAGATCACCTTTTGAATGCCTCATGCAGACCTCCATGCCATAGTTTGCCATCAAACCCAAAACCAAATAAACAAAAAACAAAGAAAAAAGAAGCAAAAGAGACACGAGCACAAGTTACCAGCACTTTAACGAAACGAACGAAAGAAACCAAAAAAAAAACGATCTCGCCAACATCATTTACAAAGCCCTCTTCCCCTGCTTAACTCTAAGCTTGCAAACCAAAAAACGACATGCCACAATGCATAGCAAAAACACAAGCACACAGACACACACACACAATCGCCTTCAATATAAGAGAAGAGGAAGAAGCAGAAGAAAAAATGATATGAAACAAGGCTGCTGCGACTTGGCCTCGTGGATCATTATGCCAAAGAAAAGTTGATGGCAATAAAGGCAAAAAACAACAAAAACAACAACAAAAAATGTCAGAAAAAAACTTTTGCACAGAATGAATGCATTTTAAGTGCACTTTTAGTATTTACAAAAACCCACACACACACATACATACAGAGGCTTACTAATACAAATAAATTGATTTACATGCACAAAAACAATACAACAAAACAAAAAAAAAAACAAAAAAACATTGAAAAATGCAATCAACTGCAAACAGGGCGTTTAGTCAGTCAGCCAGCCAGCCAAATACCACTCTCGCATGCTTTCATAATGATTGCCAATAACGATACAACAAAAGACTTAAGACACATGCGCGGCAATAGTACAAAAACTAAAAACACAAGCCAGACACCCATTATTCGTAACATTTTGAGTTGCTTGCTGCTTGCTGTTTATCTTTTTTTATTTTATTTTCATTTCATTTCTTTGTTTTTTTCCTCAAATTTAACTTTCGAAAGTTCAACAGGAGTCTTAATTTTTGTTATTCTTTTCTTTCTTTCTTTCTGTTTTTTTTGGCATTTTTTGTGAGATTTTTTTTGTGTTGTTGTTGTTTTTGTTTTAATGCTGTTTGTGGTAAATATTTCTTCTTTTCCTTGGCATTCACAGCACAGCACAGCACAGCACAGAGGGAATTCCATTTTTACCATGTACAATTAAATTTTATGGAAATTTATAAACTCTTTCGCAAATAATAATGATGTTGTTGTGGTTGTTATTGTTGTTGCACAGTTTAATACAGCTTTCTTTCCGTAAGAAGAAAAAGAAAAATAAGCCAGCAAAACAAAACAAAACAAAACTTTTAATTAAAAAATCTCAGCAGCCAAAACAAAAAACTCTTATAATTACAAATAATCAAACAACAAAGCAATAACAACAACAAAAATTAGCAAAAGAAGAAAACAAAAATTACCAAAAAAAAAAAATAAATAAATAAGTCAAGTATGGTATGAATAGCTCAAAAGCTAAGAAATATCGAAATATCACATAAACTACTTGGCAAATTAACCCATTATGGTTTTAACTTTATGTCCATTTAGCTTGTCAAGAACTGGAAACAAACATACTAAACAATTCTAAATTTTTCTACAACTTCCTCCATTTTTTACCTCGTTTTGCTAAGGTATGGTTAAAATACTTGACTAAAAACTCAATTAATTGATGTTCCAATTCGACAGAAGCTGTAAAAATATTCAACATGGTTTTAGGGGTTAAAGTGCTTGATTTTACAACCAAGCAATTGAAGTTCTAATGCGTTAGAAGGCGAAATAATTTCTATCATGGTTTTGAAATTGATAAAAATGATTTTCGCATTGATGGAGTCGCCGTAGTCTAGTAGATAGTGTGTTTGGTGGCTTATTGGATGTGAGGCCATGGTTCAAACCCCAGGTCAGACATCTCCAGCAAAACGAAAAATTTGAACAAATATTTCTTCGGCGACTTGCTCCCAGCAGATTTCTGTCAAAAACTCTGCGAGTTAATAAAAATGATCACGAAAAGTTTCTCAGTAATCTGCCATTCGGAGTCGACATTAAACTGTAGGTCCCGCCACTCATGTCTAAAATTAACACACACACAACATAAGTGATGTAAGAAACTAGGTCGTAATGTATGTATGATATGAATAAAATGCTTGACTAAATAGGCAAGTAATTGATGTTCCAATTCGGCAGAAGACGTTAAAATATTCAATACGGTTTTGGGGGGGTTAAAGTCTTTTATTTCTTCGGCGGCTTCCTCTTAGCAGATTTCTGGCAAAAAAAAACTCTGAGAGTATAAAAAAAAAATTGCCATGAAAAGTTTTTCAAAAATCTGTCATTCAGAGTCGACTTAAAACTGTAGGTGCTGCGATTCATGTATAAAATTAACACATACACAACATAAGTGATGTGAGAAACCAGGTTGTAATCCTGAAGGGCTGTAATGACCAATTATGTATGTATGGTTTGTATGAACTCCTGAACTCTAACGCTTAATGAGTATAACATCAGCAATCATAGAAAAGTCTGAAAGAGCTACCTCTTAAGACAAAGTAGGACTCAAGCATCACTCATCTCTCATCACTACAATGAATACAACAACTCCATATATTTCCACAAGGACGTTCCTTTTAGGGACCTGCACCACTAGAGCAATCGCTTGTTTAGCTGTATAAAAGAGGAAAACATGTTAGGAAAAGTGAAAAAAGCTAAGAAAATAAAAAAATCTTTGTAACGTTTCTTTAATCACAAAATTTTTTTCTTATGTTTCGCTTTTAATTTTAATATTTTCATAGATTCAAAATTAGTGGAACAAATTCTTTCTTTCATAACTCTTGGATACTCCACTACATTTCCATTTATTCCTTTTTTACTACTTTGCGCTTCTCGTAAAGCCACAATAAAGTTAAAGGTACTTTAAATCTACAATAGACTTAATATAGGTTTATGAATCAAATTTTAAAGGACAAGTTTTCTAAGGAATTTCTTATATATAAAGCTGTTGTAAAGTTTTCTAAATATGACCATAAAACTACAGTAGAGTTACAAAAGGTTACAAAAAGGTTAAAAGTTAATTAAGGCTCGTAAACTTTTCTGAATATGCTGTAATGTACTGTAGAGTTACAAAAGGTTTGCTTCTCTTAATTAAGGTTTATAAAGCTGTTGTAAACTTTTCTAAATATGACTATAAAACTACAGTAGAGTTACAAACGGTTTATTAAACAAATAATCATTCTTGATAACAACTTAAAAGTATTTTCTCTTAATTAAGGTTTATAAAGCTGTTGTAAAGTTTTTTGAATAGAGTGGCTTTATAATAGGTTTATTAAGCAAAAAACTATGCTTTAAAGTATTTTCCTTAATAACGGCTTATAAAACTGTTGTAAATTTTTGTAAAAACTGAAATCAAAAAATGTCAACCAAAGTTTACTGGTTACCTGTGTGTGTGTACTTAATGGGATAATTTAACAAATGAGGGTAACATGCAGAAATTTAACAACAAATTCATACGTATACACATACAGATAAATGTACACGTATATGTATATAACTTTACTGAAACCAATAAATGAAGCACAGCATTGGCAACAACAGTTCCGGCTCTGATAGAGAGAGGTTAGCAGTAAAAGCAGAAGTAGAAAAATTGTAAATAATCTAATTGTAATAAAACAACCAGCAACAACAACAAAAAAAAACATTTTTTTCAGAAATAAATAAAAACAAAAAAGAATAACAATCAGTATCATAATGAAAAAAAAACAGAAAACAGAAGAGGTGAATGGAGAAGAAGTGGATGACAGAAAAACAAAAAAAAATTTTATAAACATTTTATATGAAATGCTGGGTTACAGTGGTGTTCAATGAAATAGAACAACTATACAGTTGACAGTTGATTACCTTCCATGACAATAGAAAGGCAATCAGTTAAAAAAAAGAAAACTATGGGCATGAATTGAACTTGATTTTAGCGAAGTGATTCAATATGGACACACTTCTAAGGCATGATAATATTGTTCTTATTAAATTCCAACAACAATACCGTGAATTCGAAAGAAATATAGGAAAAAGTAGCCTCAAAAGGATTGACTATTGCAACCAATCCAAATGGGGTCATTTAAATGACATTATAAGTCGTATAGAATGACTAAAATTGATTCAAAATTCTATGATACTATCTCGACAAGCTTAATCAGCTTCGTAAAAGAAGTTTTTAGCTCTTTGATGGATTTTAGACCATTTGGGGAGAATTCAAGACAACGAATTGGCAGGTAAGCTTGCCAAAAGAGAAGCTTTCCCGCCTCTGATAAGGAAGAAACGTTTTCGTAGAGTGGAAAGCGAAGAGCAAAAGAAATAGGAAGCAAAGACTCTACATGAACCAAATGTTTTTGAGACAAGAAAATTCATTTATGCATCAGATCATAGCCTGAGGATAGCAAGCGCTCTTTTGTGGTGCACTGAAGACATAAAGAACCCCTTGGCCAGAATACAGATCGTTTTAGGCCGTCTATGTACATTCTGTAAGGAGAAACACGAATTACAAGGCCATGAATATGCAGCATTAATGCCTCTCAGAACTAAACCCAAGTGCTTATCAAGTACTCCACAGTATCTTTACTAAAGCCGAACAACTTTCTGCTGTTCATACAGGCAACAGGATTCTGCCAAACATTATTGGGATACCATGTAGAGATTCAGGGCAACACAGTAGATCATATTGCCGCAGACAATACACGATAATAAACGTAATGGAGTAAATTTTACGTATGCACATTACTAATGTACGTAATGGTAAGCTTGGTCACTAAAGCTGGTACACGATATTGGCCTACAAGCTATATACCGTGGTTATATTATACATATTTATAATAATATTGAGACGCTAATATTGAGAGATATCGAGTGCGTGAACAGATCCAAGAACATGACCTAGTCACAACCACCAACAAACTGCTAATGAAGAGACTAAAAAAGAAGAGAGATTACATGGCAAAATAATATTTATGATTGGATTAAGTATAGCGGAGACAGAAACCTTTTAGCAGCTTCAATACATACAGGACTAAGACCAAATAGCAGATACACAGCATGTTAACACTGTATTCTCTATACGTATAGAGTGAATTCAAAATTATATCTGTATCGGGTGGGTCAACTTTCGGTTTAAATTTGAACCATCGGTTATTTCGAATCTGACAATACTTATGTCATTCTATGCTGTCACAAATTTCAAAATTATTATTGATTTGAAAGGTTAACAGTGTTACTATTTCATTGAACACCACTGTTATAAATTGTTTTAGGCCAAATATCAATACCTATACGTTGTGTATATATGTATACATACATAATATCTCACCTAAAAAGACATACAAGTGTATGTGTATACACATTTCAGTAGGAATTATTGTTTTGTTTTGTAAAAAAAAATGGAAGTAGTAATAACAATAATAAGAAGAAGTAAAAAACAAAAACAAAAAGAAAACAAAATTTAAAAAAAAAAGCGCGCATTTAAGATAATCGACATTTTAAATAAAATTAATTTATGGGGAAGGGGGGGGGGAGGACGAATAGAAACTCCTTCATTTTGTTGTGATGATGAAAAACAATAAAATGAAAGAAAGGTAAGAAAAGAAAAATGTTTAATTTTATATGATTATTTATTTACAACATAATATTTCTAAACAACTGAATGAAGTTACAATGGAATGGAATTGAAAGAGAGGGGGAGAGACTTACGTAAGCTTTATGAAACCATAATCAAGCAAGATATTGAGTTTCTTTTACAGTTACACAGCCAGGCAGCAGACGGAATTAAGGTTTTATTTTATAATTATTATTATTATTATTACTTTTGTATAATGTGATGTTGATGTTGATTTTGATGTTGATTTCTGGCAAACACAATTAAATTCAAATTTTATTTTGTATTTTTTTTTTCTTTTTTTTTTTGTTATTATTTTTGCACTGTTTTCTTTTGTGCTCTGTTTTGTTGTATCTCAATACAATAATAATATTTCAAATAATTTCTACATTATTTTTCTTTATTGCTCTCTTTTTTCCTTTCCAATTCCTTTTCACATTCACGCTCTCTCTCTTTTTGTATTTCTTTTGCTAAGTAACACTCACTCACTCACTCACTCACTTGCAAAACAATTGAATTTTTCGTATTTCAAACGAGAAAAAAAGGCACTTTTTTTCTTTTAGATTATAAGAGCTAAGAGCGTTGTTTATTGCTTAAATTTATTAAAAATTTAATTTTTTAAATTTAATACTTTATTAATTATTGATTTATTGATTTATTTATATGTATGTATGTATGTATAAGTATATATGTATGTATGTAGGTATTATAGTATGGCAGATTTTTTTTTTTAATTTTTATCACAATTGTTTAACTTAAATTTAAGCTGAGCTGAGAGATGTTGTAAATAAATTCTTCGATTTTTTATAAAAAATATTTATTTTTTTGTTTTTTGTTTGTTTTTTGTATTTTGAGTTTTAACGAAATCTGTCTATTCCCGCACGAAGTCACTGACGCTTAAACGAATTGTATTGAGCCGCGTTTACTCACAAGCCACTGCACCGTTGGAATTTTTTTTCCTTCTCTTTTTCTGCTTCTTCTTCTTCTACTACTACTACTTTTTACAAACGTATTCCTCCTCGTTGTGGTCGTAAACTATGACGAGGTTGTTTAATATTTTCTTTTAATTAATTTTTTTTTTTTTTGGATTTTTCTTCTCTTTTATAGGTTTTCTATCAATTTATCCATTTATTCAAATTTTATTGGAAAACCTTTCATTTTTTCGGGTTTTTTCAAATTCTTTTAGTTTTAACGCACTGGTCTATCGATCTATGTATTTGGTTTTGGTCTATTGGGGGCTTAAATGTTTATTGCTTGATTGGCGTAATAAGAAAATGTAAAAATTTGTTTTTCTATTGAGAATATATTTTTTGTTTTTCTTCTCGTTGTTGTTGTTGTTGTTGTCTACTAACACTAATAACAACAACAAATTTGAAAATAAATTTCAAAACACTAGCACTAGCACTAGCACTGGCACTTTTCAATGCAAAAAAAAACACACAAACACAAACACAAACACAAAAACACTTGGAAATATCGTGTATGAATTTTTCAAACGTATCAGACAGTCATTTACAATTGCATTGAAATTTTGATTTTTTAAATTTCAATTACATTCAGCATCATTTCGTAGAAGAAAATAAATAAAAACACTTTTTTTCATTATTGATCATCATCACTATCTATCTTCATTATGATGATCAACATGATTATTATATTGAGTGTCGTAGGCTTTGAGATGAATCTCGTTTATTATTATGATGAATTTCTTATTAATTTCACTTGATAATTGCATTTCGCTTAACAAAAAACCACAAAAAAAAAAATTCTTTTATTTACTTTTTTTTGGCAAAGTATTCTTAGCACAAAAATTGTTTTAAAACCAAACAAAAACTAAGAAGAAGAAGAAAAAAAATTAACAAGAAATTTCTAATGTTACGAGGGGTAATATAATGTTGCTTGCGCCGAAGGTATGAAAAACTTGTTGTAGATGGTGAACGTTGTTGATGTTAAGGAACGTGCAGAGTAGTTGTCTCGTATACCTACAAATTTCGTTGCTTTATTTTTGTCTACCATTAAGCCTGAGCTCAGTTATTTGCTCTCCTTCTCTCTCTCTTTTACGCTCAATTACTAACTCTGGCTCTATCATTGAAAAGTAATAAATATTACCAATACCATTACACTGCAATATTGCAGATGTATTAGTGTGTTTTCCTATATTTTACTCAGGTGCCTGGGTTCACATACAGGTGTCACAAGCGTTGGTGTCTTTTATACATACATATGGATTGTGGGAGATTTTTGTGTACATATTTCTCTCTCTCTGTCACTTCTCAACTCAACTATTGTGCTATTGTATTGCATGTGTAATGTGCTGCCTGTGTATTTATCGAGCATAAGAAAACCATGCAAAGCAAAAAGAGCAAAATAAAAAGCCAGCAAAAAGAGCAACACACAACACACAAGTGTAAGTCTTTTTATGGTTTCATCTTTGTGCCTAGTTTCTGGCATCAAATTTACTCTCTCTCGGCACCTATACATCTACACATATTACTTGGCCATATATTTATTGCTTGTGTGTAATTGTGTTAAGGTATTTTTTTTTCTCTTCTGCTTCTTCTCCTTCTTCGCTTTTATTTAATGTAAACGTTTGTGTTAACTTGTTGCCTGGCTTAGTAGTCTTATTTCGTCTTATTGACAACACAAATGTACATCCAATAACAACAACAACAGCATTAACGAATTCAGTTAAGAGACAGTTATTGTAAGGCTAAAAGGCACAAACAAAAATAAAACGAAACGTTGAATATTTTATGTTTATTTTAGAGAAGAGCACTAGCAATGTCTTGCTCTCACTGTTGAGAGATCTGACCATAAAACGTTATTAAATGAGAACGATACACCGAATAGCAACAACAACAACGAGATAATAATCATAATAACAAAAAACAGAAAAAGAAGAAGAAAACACAACCAAAACAAAATTTAGGTGCGAAGCAATAGGTGCACGAAATGTTATTGTTGTAAGCGAATACATGCCATAAGTAATGTTAGAAAAAAAAAAAAAAAACAAAATCAACAACACAAGTCAAAAAGTCATAAAATCAGGAGCGTCATTAAAAGAAAAAAAAACAAAAGACTTAAGACACATGCGTTATTAGAAACTGAAGAAAAAAAAATCCGTTTTTAAACGTTTCTTTACGGATTTGGATTTTTTCTTTTTTTATATTCACTTATAAAATTATCAAAATGAACTCAAAACAAAATATATAAATGCGGGTATGGAGTGCACGTAAGATATTTGACACTTGAAACTTATATTAGCCAATAATGACGTCAATAAGCCTGTAACTTTTTGAATGTTGCACAGATTTGTGAATACAAATTATTTGCTTTATATTTGTGCAACATATTTGCAATGTTTTTATTGCTTTTAAAACACAAGATTTTTGATGGCTGGTTCGTTATCTCGAACAAAACGAACTTATTTCTTCGGCGATTTCCTTTCAACAGATTTCTGGCAAAAAATCCGACAGTAAATAGAAAATTGCCATGAAAAAGTTTCTCAAAAATATGTCGTTCGAAGTCGACTTTAAACTGTAGGTCCCCCGCCACTCATTTATAAAAATTAACTCACACAACATAAGTGATGTGAGAAGCTTGGTCGTAATCCTGGCTGAAGAGTTGAAATGGCCAATTATTTATATGAAACTTGTAAATGCTAAGGCGGACCAATAAATCCGTAACTTTTTGAACATGGCACAGTTTTGTGAACACAAATTTTTTATATTTTTCATTCGTAACCTTCGTTGAGCTCTATATACCTTGTGAAACATGTTTGCAATGTTTTTATTTCTTTTAAAACACACGAACCGTGGTGGTCGTCATCGTTGGAGTCACATTTCTTTTCGCCGAAGCCATTTGTACATTCAGTTCTTAATCCAGAGAATTCATGAATTTTTGTTAACGAAACTAAACACTGATGCACTCTTGATTTGCTCGTCTAATATCGGTTGTTCGTATGGGAAGTTATCCTTAAATCGCGCCTACAAATTTGTTATAATATTCAACCTTTGGAAGTTAGCCAATTGGCTGATTCTAGCATTATATTCGGTAAAGATTTGTACCAAGAAACCACTGCCTTCGCAGCTGTTTGGTTTCAAAAAGTGTTGGACGGAGGCTACGTTTATCAATATTATTATTACTGTCATGGAAAGACATCAAAGTGCTTCCTCCTAACGATCTTGTGTACTGCCCTCAACATACAGTCACACAGATAATTATACGTACCCGCCCTAAAAATCATTTTTTTTAAAGTAATGAACTTCTAATCTAAAATTTCTTTACATTAGCGTCTGTAACGACACATTTACTTAAATAAAGAAAAAAGATTCCCAAAATCTATGAATTTGTGACTGCAGTTTGCTTAAAACCAATATGGCACCACAGAAAATTATACGTACGACGTATATTTCTAATACAATTTCTCTAAGGGTAGCCCGGTATATAAAATGTATTGTGAATAAAAATTCTAGGACTACAGCCGTAGAAATACGAAATACCTCGGAAAGCGATCACAATGTTATTGTGCATTCCGAAACAGTTCGAAGTGTTTTGAGAAAGAACGGTTTCCGCAGCCGAGTGCCGAGAAAAAAGCCACGATTGGAATTTGCCCAATAATATATGGACAAGTCCTCTGATTTTTGGGCGAATGTAATATTTAGTGATGAGAACAAATATAATTTGTTCGGCTGTGACGGAAAACAAAAAATTTGGTGCAAAAATCAGTTGACTTGTCCATATATTATCATTTTAAAAAAAATGATTTTTAGGGGGTTACGTATAATGACCTGTGTGACTGTATATAGGGTTTCCTTATGATATTTTTTCCAATATTGATGCCCTGTTGCATCCCAGTATGATGACGATTTCTTCCTGCCTAGCATTTGATTACCACACAGATATTTACTTCTGAAATACATTAAACCCACATCCGTTCCCTGTATGTATGTGTGTTGGTGATTCAATCTTCCGATCATAGCATCTAAATACGTATTAAGCTTGAAACCATTGCTATTCTCTAACAAATTTTCCTTGAGGCTACAACGTCTGGTTAAAAACTTGATTACTAGCTTCATTCGCTTCTTAAATAGCTCAAATGGCAAAAGTTCCGATTGTCTGAACAAGGCCTGAAGGAGCGAGGAGCCTACTATACTCTTCTAAACCACGTTTTGCCATTCTGCAAAAAGGTTTTTGGATCCATCGAAGGTATTAAAAACTCAGCTGCTCATCTTGCTTTGAATTTGCACATAGCCTGAGATCTAGAAGTGATCTCGCACACTAATTTCGAGTCAATCTCAAAGCAACTAAGAGCTCGGATAGTGGACTGAACCCCAATTGTGATTGAGCAACATAAAAGGAAGATCCAACTTCATATCGTCTTTGCAATTTCGCTACCAACTGTTTAGAAAAACAAAATGAAATCCATGATATTGAATTACATCTTCAATATTTAAGCATAACCACCAACCAAAATGATTAAATGCATGCTAGCTAATCTACGCTACTGACATTTAAAGTCTTCTTGTCTTTCACTTTGTTTTACTTCTTTATCCACAGTTTTATATTATAGCCACGGTGAAATCCAAATAGAAGGGTAAAACTGAAGAAAATAACAATAAAAATAAAACACACACACACACGCTCACAGGCACCAATAAATGTTGAGAAGCTGAGAGGCATTTTTGTTTACTTTGACTGTGTGTGTGCATTTGTGTGGAGAATAAATAATTCAGAGGCAACAAAAGAAAGACTCGAACGATGAAAAGAAACACACAACAGAAAAAAAAACTACACACACACATATATATAGGAAGTTTAGTTTGGATTGAAAGTACCGCAGTACTATAAAAATGTTATAACACGGCAACCCATACCAAATAATACCACCATCACTAACACTATCACTATTACTATGTCAGCAATACCAATACCAATTTGAAAGCAATCGCAACAATAAATTCGAGAAAAAATACCAACAATGGATGCAATCGAGTAAAAAAAAAAACATTCAAATGTTTGTTACACATACAAATAAATATTTAAAGTTTAATACACATACACACATAGATCTCCACACACCTACACAATGAGACTATGATAATAAAAACAGAAAAAGAAGAAGAAAGAAAAAGATACGTTTGATATTGAACTGAACTAGAAGGAGTTGAATTGAACGGTATTGAATTGAATTAAAGTGACCTCAAAATCAAAGAAATCAAAAAAGAATTCTTAACCTCAACTTAAACTTATTTTTGCCAAAAGCTGCTGAAACCTAACGGCCTTAAGTGGCTTAAACAGATACTGAAAACCCCTAAGAAAGCACACAATTTGGGGAATACACACCAGGAGAGCCCCTAACTTGGGAGGTCCGTGACAGGAGAAGAGGCAGTTGCTGATGAGAGTAGTTAGATCGATTGCCCTATATGCAGCCCTTATATGGGCCGAGGCCATGGATAAGAAGACATACAGAATAGGAGTTGATGGGGCCTACAGGAGATCTGCCATCCTAATAATTTCTGCCTTCCGCACAGTATCTACGGATGCAGCCTTGGTGATAGCGGGGATGATGCCGCTACGAATGTTAGTAGAGGTAGAAAGGAGAAAACACTTTACAAGTAGGAGAACGGTGCTAATGCACCCTGACCAGACGAATGATGATGCAATGAATAGGTGGCAGCACGACTGGACTTCTTCCACAAAGGGAAGATTGACCTACAGATTAATACCAAATATAGAAGAATGGGCTAGAAGGAAGCACGGCCAGATGAATTTTTACCTTACACAGTTCTTAACGGGTCACGGTTGCTATAGGACATACTTCTACAAGTATGGGCATGATGTGGATAAAGTGTGTCGTCCATCATGCCTAAATACAAGCGAAACAGCGGAGCATATATTCTTTACTTGCCCGCGCTACAAATACTGACGAAATTTCCTGGAGAGGATGAGCGGATGTCAGGTGACTCCCAATGACGTGGTTAACCTGATGCTAACATCATGCGAAAACTGGAACGCGGTATGTTTATTCGCGAAGAAAGTTCGAGTACAACAGAGCATAATAGAGAGAGCAAGAACAACAGAAATGGATAGCAGCACTCGCTGTATCTTTACCTTCCCCGATAGAATACTTGATTGTGGTCCCGTGGGGGTGGCGACTTTATGGAAGTGTGACGAACTTGTTTGGGTTTAGTACGTATGCGTTTAGCAAGCCGAGCGTAGGTCTTGCGGCGAATCGTGCACATTGTGTAGATCGGGCTGCCAATATCTTTTGAAGATTCCCAGCCTTTAGCTCGCATAGCTATAAAAGAAAACCACCAGGAGAGCCCCAAACGTTAGGGAAAGACTCAGCAAATTTAAGAAAAATTTTTATTTCGCAAAATAATCTCCATTTACCAGGATGCATTTTCGCAATTGAAATCAATAGCTTGGATAATTAGAACTACACTGTCTTTCTTTGTAAAAGAGCTGTCAACCACAAGCTCTAGGCCCAAGATTATTGTACAACCCTTCGTCTGCTTTTTTACCGCAGTGTTTAGTAATAAGTTTTTTTTCACCAAAATCTTATGTGTGTGTGTGTGTGTAGAAGTCTGTATCTCTTATGCCTCTGTGTTACACAGCTGATGATAAGGAAGTACTTCGTCAGCTTCTCTTCTTCACAGGCCAATCTAAAATAATGTTGTCGAATATTATCATCCTGTACAAGAGCTTATTGCACACACAAAGAGTCCTGTAAGTGGCTGCGTAAGCATTCTTAAGTTGTTTTCTTTGTCGCATTAAAGCTGAGAAATTCCTTTGAATGATTGAAGCCAATCACCATCATTCTGTTATGCCCTCACTCTACATCTCATCTGTGCTGCTAGAAAACTCCTATCGAAGGCAAAAAATGTAGTGGATCCAGTGGAACATTTTTGTCGTAGATTTCTGCCATTCCTTTTCCTTGGTGCCCCTTATATTCTGGCATTCATACGAAAATAATTTGATGCTCAGTAATTGTAAAGCGCCGTTACAGAGCGCATTGTGAAACCAGATTGTAGAGCCCGTTGTGAGACACCAGTAATGCCATGAACGTAAATATTTCAATGCTTATTACTTCGAAGTTGCCGTAGTCTAGTGGGTAGTGTGTTTGCTTATTAGACGTAAAGCCCGGATTCGAGCCCCAGGCCAGACATCAAAACGAAATATGAAAAAAAATATTTCTTCGGCGACCTTCTCAGTAGATTTCTGGCAAATAAACCTGCCGTGAAAAAGTTTCTCAAAAATCTGTCGTTCGGAGTCGACGTTAAATTGTAGATCACTCCACTCACGTATAAAATTATGGCACACCACATGAGTGGTGTGAGAAGGTAAGCCGTAATCCTGACTGAAGGGTTGTAATGGCCAATTATGTATGCCACTACTTTGAGGGCAAATTGACAGATTTGTGTTATCACAATGGGCCTAAGTGCTGGCCTAAGTGGGACCACTTCCTTCCACCTAACCTAACCTATGTGTTCTGTAACGGCAATGCTAACGTTTCATTTCCAATATTGCGTAGAGATTCACCTGCAAGATTGCAAAGTTCTTGCTGAAGTGTAGTTTTCTTGTTCACTATTTCCGATCTCACTTGTTGATGTCATGCGGAGCCGTTCCACTCTATTGTGGTTTGAAAAATCCACCCGTATTTCTTGTAGGCGAAAGTCAGAAATACTACAACTACTACTGAGCTACATATGGCGATCGAGTGACAGCTCAGTAGCAATCTTCTCGGACAGTGAGGCTGGAACATTTTTGGAACATTTCCACCAAAGACGACCGTAGGGTACTAAGCCTCAGAAGCCTTTGTTTGATACCATCCATACGAGTCGGTCGCCCTAGACATGATGAGATGACTATTAAAAATATTGGCTAACAAAGTTCAAACGGGGCCGTACCAGCTGCCAGGACTGCCTTCATAGTGGTCGACTTTTTTAGATGTTGTGAATTGGAAAAATCGTATCCAAACAATACAAAGAAGAAGGCAATGCTTAAGTAATAAAATAAAGGAATAAATATTGTGCATTTGGCGAAACGGAAAGAGTGACTTTTTCAAGACCTACAGTGTCTAAAATTACTAAAGAATGGATTGACTTGCCTCATCATACGCTCCTCATTCGTTTGATTTAGCTGTCACATATGATATGTAGCTGTTTCAAACGTAAAACGAATTAAAGATTGATAAGTTTTTGATTAAGGACACTAAGGATACTTTGCAACAACGTTTATACGTAACCGTTAAAATTTCTCACGATCTAAATGACCCAACCATGAAGAGAAAAAAGAAAACGATTTTATTTTTTTTTATAAAATCATACGTAATAAACTTGAATTACCGGTCAGACAACAATATGGTTTTCTCATTTATTTGCTTCCTTTTTTTAATTTAATTTCCATTTTTTTTCTTTGTAATTTAATCCCAACAGGCCTTTATTTCATTTGCAAGAAAAAAAATGTCCTTAAATATTTATGTCCTTAAATATTATGTCCTTAAAGATATGAATGCGAGTGCAGGCATTTTGAAGTCCGATGGTCATTTTTGTTAAGCAAAAACAGATAACCACCCTTATGAACTAAACGATAGTGGACTGTCCTTTTCAGAAAAACAAACCATCCCCTTAAGAGCATTAAAAAAAGGGTTTTACATTTTGCGTTTTCAAAGGCAGAAGTTAAATAAATCACACAGGAAAATATAATTGCGATAAAACTTGTATTTCTTTATAAAAGCTGACCATGAAGGCCATTTAAATGGCCGCCTATGGATTTGTTGCTCCAGTCGATCCTTATTGAGATTTTTCAGCAATCGACCACATTTCTGGCGGCATCTGGGCGATAATTTAACAAATTTCGGCTTTCAAATGTTCCAACATGAAGAGATTCGCCGTGTAGACGTGGTCTTTTAAATAGGTCTACAGTGGTGGCCAATTAATTAGCCCAAAATGATAAACTATTTTTTCTGGTAACTTCTGATAGGAGAAAGTCAAAATTGATCGTTTTGTATAGCACAGAATACCTGTCTTGTTGGTTCATAATCTTCGTTGCAGACCAAAAAAAATCGGTTATCATTAGAATTCGGATTTATTCGCCACAATTTCTCTAAGAGAAGCGATATTTTCGGCAGTCCGTATATTTTAATAATGCAAAGGCCTCACTACATACGTAATGCTTCCAATCTCTCAAAATTTCTTTATAATCATCCCAATAGTTTATAAAGGGCTATCCATTTCGTGGTTTCAAACGTATGGGACTGGAATTCGAAATCTGTCAAACTAAGTTGTGAAACCAATTTTTTTCTTTTCAGTTGAAAGTCTGACATTGACGAAAATGGATCGCTTAACTATCATACAACGCATAAAAATTATCAAAACCCACAACAAAATTGCTGATTCTGCCACAGCCACGTATCGGCAATTTTTCGAGCAAAATTTTCTTCAGCGATAGAGCACACTTCACACTCGGTGAGTATGTTAATAAACAAAATTTTCGTATTTGGGATTCTGAGAATCCTCAAGTAATTGAAGAGAGGCCATTACATCCATAAAAAAGTCACTATTTGGTGCGCTATTTGGTCCGAAGGTGTGATTGGACCTTACTTCTTCGAAAACGACGATGGAACGACAGTCACCGTCAATTCGGAGCGTTATGGTCATATGATAACCGACTTTTTTTTGCCTGCTATTGAAGAATACGACTTGGAGAATATGTGGTTTCAACAAGACGGTGCCACATGTCACACAACTCGAGCGAATATGGCTTTATTGCAAGAGACATTTCCTGGCCGCGTAATTTCTCGTCGTGGCGATATCAACTGGCCATGCAATTTGACATAATTAGACTTTTTTTTTGGGAGGCTATGCGAAAGACCGTGTTTATGCAGATAAGCCTTCAACTCGTGAGCACTTAAAAACCAACATTCGTCAAATTATGGCTGAGATACCGCCCAATATGTGTTAAAAAGTGGTCGAAAATTACCTCAAAAGAATCAATGCTTGCAACACTTCGCGTGAAGGTCATTTAAATGATGTATCGTTTCACACATAATGTCAACGTTCAAACTTTACAACAAAAAAGAAATATCATGAAAAAAATATTTTATATATGTTTTATTTACGTTTACATTTGAAACCACGAATTGGATAACCCGATATAATGATCGAAATGTGACCTCGTTCGACTCAGTGTTAACAGCAGAAGTGTTAACAGTAGAAGTGTTAACAGTAGAAGTGTTAACAGAAGAAGTGTTAACAGTAGAAGTGTTAACAGTAGAAGTGTTAACAGTAGAACCATCAACAGTAGAAATGTTAAAAGTAGAAGTGTTAACATTGAAAGTGTTAACAGTAGAAGAGTTAACAGTAGAATTATTAACTGTAGAAGTGTTAACTGTAGAAGTGTTAACAGTAGAAGTGGTAACAGTAGAAGTGTTAACAGTAAAAATGCTAACATTGGAAATGTTAACAGTAGAAATGTTAACAGTGGAAGTGTTAACAGTAGCAGCGTTAACAGTAGACGTGTTAACAGTAGAAATTATAACAGTGGAAGTGTTAACAGCAGAAGTGTTAATAGTAGAAGGGTTAACAGTAGCAGCGTTAACAGTAGAAGTGTTAATAGTAGAAGGGTTAACAGTAGCAGCGTTAACAGTAGAAGTGTTAACAGTAGCAGTGATAACAGTAGAAGAGTTAACAGTAGAAGTGCTAACGGTGCAAGCGTTAACAGTACAAGTGTTAACATTAGAAGTATTAACATTAGAAGTGTTAACAGTAGAAATATTTTATGCACTCTTCACTTAGCAAACCGTGAAAAATATTTCATTGCTAGCAACCGGATATCACCACATGGATATCCCCTTAAATGGATAAGGCCCTAAATATATGCATTGTTGTATTCCTTTCTAAAATTCATTAATAATTTTCCTTTAAAAAAACAAAAAACAAATAATAACAAGAAATTGTCCTTGATTTTCTTTCACAATCCAAAATAGTACACGTATGTATGTATCTCTACATACAGCGGCTTCCTTAGTTGTTTTCTAATTGCATTAATGATCTCATCAAATTGCAATGTTTACAATACAACAGACATGTCATGAATTGACAACATAAAGTTTACACACAGTTTGTTGGATGTGCCACATAGAATGTGGCATAGAAAAACCAACCAAACACTGCTCTGCTAAAGTTTGGCAATAATTTTGTCATTTATTTCATTCAAATAAAATTTATTCATTTAACAGCACACGGATTATTTGAATCTTGCAACTAGGAATTAATGATTAAAACTACGTCTCTGGTTGTATGTACTCGTCGCTACTATTGGCTTGTCAATGATACGGTTTTTTTCGGCTCAGCCTCTGCACATTATTCGTCTCTTAATTTAACTTCAATTGTTAGTCGTTTATTGAGTTTTTTTGTTGTTGTTGTCGTTCATATTATTATTTTAATTCATTGAATTGGATTTCATTTTAGCATTGCATTGCATTGTTGTTTGTTATTGTTTCTCTCTACATCTGTCATTGTGTCAATTTAGAATAAAAATGTAAACAAAACAGAACAGAACAGAACAGAACAGTACAAAATGATTATACGTACATACATACATACGTACGAGGGTACAATAATAATCAAACATGCATTCGTGCAACTCCCATGCATGAGCACATTTACATTGAAATATACAATCAAAATACGAATATAACATAAAAATGCATATATGTATACAGTGGGAGGTAAAATTAAGCACACACACACACACACACACTAAAGAGATAACGAAGTCATTTGACATTTTATTGTTTGGAAAACCTAAACCAGTGGCTTCATACAGAGTAGATCTGTACATTATTCTACACCTAATAAAGCAGTCTTGAGAATAGCTGCCCTAGACTAGCATATAGGGTGTCTTAGACAATCACATTAAAGCAAATCAATAGAAGAAAATGGAGTTGCATCACTTATACTATCAGGAGCAAGATCGACACTACCACAAGGATGTTGCCAGAGTGGATTTATCAAAACGCAAGAAGCTGAAGTTTACCAAGGAATAACGGGAAGCACATGATACTCCAAAAAACAAGTGATTTTGCAAACCATGTGTGATAGAGACGCCATATGTTCCTAGAAGGGGTAAGAGAAAAAAACGTACTTAGGCCCTTAGGTACGTAAGTACTTGTCTACACGAGGGACAATCTTTTATGTGTATGAAGATAAATTCAAATTTAACTAGCAAAGGCAAAAACCAAAAATTTTCCACAGATCGAATGTTGAAGTTAACAGAGCAATGTTAAGTGGTTAACAGAAAATACGAAAAAATAGTCAAGGAAGAAATCACCCAAATATACGATATCAGAGAATGAAATACCCATTCCCATTCCTTTAAAATTGTGCTCCACACGTTCCTGAGCCGAACAGTTGCTCCGGTTATACCGAAATACTTTCAAAAATTGCAAAATTTGAGGTGTGAGGGTGTGAGGGCTTGAGGGTGTGAGGGCTTGAGGGTGTGAGGTCTTGAGGGTTTGAGGGCTTGAAGGTGTGAGAGCTTGAGGGTTTGAGGGCTTGAGGGTGTGAGAGCTTGAGGGTGTGAGGGCTTGAGGGTGTGAGGGTTTGAGGGTGTGAGGGCTTGAGGGTGTGAGGGCTTGAGGGTGTGAGAGCTTGAGGGTGTGAGGGTGTGAGGGTTTGAGGGTGTGAGGGTTTGAGGGTGTGAGGGCTTGAGGGTGTGAGGGCTTGAGGGTGTGAGGGTTTGAGAGTGTGAGGGCTTGAGGGTGTGAGGGCTTGAGGTGTGAGGGTTTGAGGGTGTGAGGGATTGAGGGTTTGAGGGTGTGAGGGCTTGAGGGTGTGAGGGCTTGAGGGTGTGAGGGTGTGAGGGTGTGAGGGCTTGAGGGTTTGAGGGCTTGAGGGTGTGAGAGCTTGAGGGTGTGAGGGTTTGAGGGCTTGAGGGTGTGAGAGCTTGAGGGTGTGAGGGCTTGAGGGTGTGAGGGTTTGAGGGTGTGAGTGTTTGAGGGTGTGAGGGCTTGAGGGTTTGAGAGCTTGAGGGTGTGAGCTTGAGGGTGTGAGGGTTTGAGGGTGTGAGGGTTTGAGGGTGTGAGGGCTTAAGGGTGTGAGGGCTTGAGGGTGTGAGGGTTTGAGGGTGTGAGGGCTTGAGGGTGTGAGGGCTTGAGGGTGTGAGGGCTTGAGGGTGTGAGGGCTTGAGGGTTTGAGGGTGTGAGGGTTTGAGGGTGTGAGGGCTTGAGGGTGTGAGAGCTTGAGGGTGTGAGAGCTTGAGGGTGTGAGGGTTTGAAGGTGTGGGCGTTTGAGGGTGTGAGGGTGTGAGGGCGTGAGAGTGTGAGAGTGTGAGGGCTTGAGGGTGTGAGGGTTTGAGGGTGTGAGGGTTAAGGGTGTGAGAGCTTGAGGGTGTGAGGGTTTGAGGGTGTGAGGGTGTGAGGGTGTGATGGCTTGAGGGTGTGAGGGCTTGAGGGTGTGAGGGCTTGAGGGTTTGAGGGTGTGAGGGTTTGAGGGTGTGAGGGCTTGAGGGTGTGAGGGCTTGAGGGTGTGAGGGCTTGAGGGTGTGAGGGCTTGAGGGTGTGAGGGCTTGAGGGTGTGAGGGTTTGAGGGTGTGAGGGTGTGAGGGTGTGATGGCTTGAGGGTGTGAGGGTTTGAGGGTGAGAGGGCGTGAGGGCTTGAGGGTGCGAGGGTTTGAGGGTGTGAGGGTTTGAGGGTGTGAGTGTTTGAGGGTGTGAGGGTTTGAGGGTGTGAGGGTCTGAGGGTGTGAGGGTTTGAGGGTGTGAGGGTTTGATAGTGTGAGGGTTTGAGGGTGTGAGGGTTTGAGGGTGTGAGGGCTTGAGGGTGTGAGAGCTTGAGGGTGTGAGGGTGTTAGGGATTGAGGGTGTGAGGGCTTGAGGGTGTGAGGGTTTGAGGGTGTGAGGATTTGAGGGTTTGAGGGCTTGAGGGTGTGAGGGCTTGATAGTGTGAGGGTTTGAAGGTGTGAGGGTTTGAGGGTTTGACGATGTGAGGGTGTGAGGGTGTGAGAGTGTGAGGGTTTGAGGGTGTGAGGGTTTGAGAGTTTGATATTAAATATTAAAGATGCATTCAATTGCTTATTCTCAATCACGACCGAGTTCAATCCCTATTTATGCATTTTTGGTTGACTTTTTCTTCTTTTTTTAATTTTTTTCTACTAATACATATCAAATTAAAAAAAAAATAAACAATTTTGTTTTATTTCTAACCTGTGTTGCCCAGTCTAGTAGGTAGTGTGTTCGCTAATTAGACGTAACGCCCGGTTTCGAGCCCCAGGCCAGACATCAATATGAAATATAAAAAAAAAATTCTTTTCTTTGGCGTCTTCCTCTCAGCAGATTTTTGGAAAAAACTTTGAGAGTCAATAAACCTGCCATAAAAAAGTTTCAGAGTTCTGTTAGTAACATAACAGAGCTCTGTTAATTGATAGATTTTAAAATCTATCTTCACACACATTATGGACACCTCCTTTGTCTCATTACTACGATGTTCGTCGTGATAGCTTTAAAGAAAAAACGAAGGAGGGGAAATCCAAGTTACTCTAGCCATACATGTAGGAAGTTCTCTGGATTCTAAATCCCTAAAGGGGTATTATTATTGTTACAGCATAGCTAGTCGAAATTGTTTATCGTATCACTTAATACCCAGTTGAGTGTGCACTTTTACTCGCAACTGTAGCCAGAATGTTTCTATGTTGCGCCCCTTGAATTGTTGGTTGTTTATTGAAAATTTAACTGCCAGGCAATTATGTCATTCTGTGAAAGCCAAAAAAAAACAACAGCAACAACAGCAGCAACATTAACAACACAGCGGCAATAATAACAAATGCCGGGCAATTGGGAGGAAAATACATTTTGTGGTAAGCAAAAGCAACAGCAGCAATTGTTTCATTGCACACCACTTACTGGAACAATAAAGACAACAACAGAAATCAAAATTGACCAGAAGGAGCCACAACCACAGTCACAGACACGGCCAGAAAAAAAGACAAACCAAAACAGAAATCAAATCAATTCAACTAACTAACCGTGATCTAATCTGACCCTGGCTTAGAGAAATACTGATTAACCAAACCAATCCATATAACTGCATTATCATCGAGAGTTAAAGCCTCCGGATATACTGTGTGTGTATATGTGTGTTTGTTTCTTTGTTTATTTATTTCGATTTAGAAAAATACGCCTGTCACTACAAGACATTGTTGTCATTTAACCCATGCCAATGCCAAATCCAAATTCAAATCCAAAAAACAATATCTCCACACCAACAAATGAAAAAATAATAGTCGATCTCACGCACATTTGAACCGAAATGATCATGATGCTGGTACTGGTACTGGCCTAATCTTATATATAAAAATGAATGTGTGTTTGATTGTATGTTTGTATGTTTGAAGTTTATAGACGATTAAACGGCTGAACCGATTTTCTTGAAATTTTCACAGTATCTTCCTGTATGTCTGGAAGGAGTTATAGGCTACTTTTTTTTTGATATTCCAAATGAGCGAGGGGCCATGCCCACGTATGCTACATACTACATACTTAATATTTAATTGCATTTGAAATATATTACTCATACGCATAGTAGTTACCCCTACAAGTATGCTATCTGTGATTCTTGATGTATAAAACCAAAATAAAGTGTAAAGGACGACGCGGGGGGAAAGATAGAAGGGAAAGAAAAAATTTTGTAACCAACATTTGTGAAAAAATTCACCAAATAAGAAAAAATATAACCAAAATTAAATTCGTAGACTTTTGTTTTATTTATTTTTTTTTTTTTCAAGTTTAAATTATCTATAATGAATGTAGTTTATGGAATCGTAAACTATGCATTTAATCTTTAGCAAAGTTGTTGCGCATGAGCCGACGAAGGTTTCTAAGTTGGTATAACCAATTTCCGACGGGTGGCGCCACTGAAAATTCTTCGAAATTAATTAAATCGTAAACTGTGCATTTAATCCTGTGTTGAATAGAAAAGAAAAGAGCATTACTAGCCTCAGAATCAGCATTGAGACTGAAAAATCTTCGAGTACATGCCGCACAGATCCGTTCGCATGAATCACTTGAACAATGAATCACTTGATCGAATGCGTACTACTCAGGCCCGTTCGTCTGAATCATCTGGACAACGGGAAACAAAATCAATAAAATGATTCAAACTTAATTGGATATTTGTCTAATGTCTTTCCTTCAAATTTATTTTAGTTTGTAGTGCAGCAAAGCGCGCAGGGTACAGCTAGTGTGGCTTATATGCTTCAATCATTTAGGAATTGATTCATTCATTTGGATGAATGAATACATGAGTGTTTGTCTACAGCATACGAGTACGTGTGCAGCTGTTAGCGCGCATTTCATCGGGCTGACGTATACTTCCTGTTCTGGACGTAAATTAAATGCAAATCTCTAGGAAAAATAATCGTTCATGACTAAAGGATTTTGTGGAGCGTGTTGTTTAACTAAGTTTATAAAAACGCGAAAAAAAAATTGTTTTAAGAAGCTGCACTCAGTCAACACAGCACACAACAATCATGAGGCACTTAAGTATACTCGTAAAAGAGCTTTAAGGAGACGCATTAACATTTAGAAAAACTAAAGACGCCAATATCTGTACATATTTACGTATCGGTGATCATGGATTTTATTCGATTTGTTTTGACTTGATGTCAGCATCACCCCTCTTTTTAAAAGTGTAGAAATGTTCCTCACGACTATATTCAATGCCAGAGAAATTGATTTTGAATACTTACAGTGTAAGTCCAACCATAACCAACGGATTTAAGAGGATTGACAACACATGTCAGCAGAGACTTTCGATCTTTGAAAGTTGATAGCGTTGGACAGTTGTTGGACCATCGACCAACGATCTATGTACCCTAAATAGGTTATGGAGCAGTAGCCAACTTATTTTCATTGAAGAATCTTCATCAGCGATGAATCTCTATATGAATCGAGCAAAATTTAATTTTTTACATTTTTTTTTGAACGATGACTTCCATTTTCTTGGACGATGATTTGTATTTTTTATCGATGAATTGTATTTTTTGATCGATAACTTCCATTTTTTTGTAGATGAATTACATTTTTTTTTTTGTTGATGACTTGCATTTTTTATCATGTGCGTGAAGATAGATTTCAAAATCTATCTCCCCAGACGCAAACCAAGTCAGTTAACAGAGCTCTGTTATCTTACTAACATAACTCTGTAAAACACTTAATTTAAGGCTGGGAAAGAAAACACTGGAAAATTAATTAAATTTCTGGGTAAAATAAGAAAAAAAGGAAAAATTGATAAAAATAAATCCTATAATTGAACACTGTTACAAAATATTGCGTAATAAGAACTACAATAAACAGCTAAAGCTATTGTAATCCGATAAAAAAAAATCAATATTGTAGGAAAACAGGACAACATGGGCGGACAAAGTAAATTGTTTTTAAAGCATCTTATGTCCCTTTAACTAAATCAATCGCCAGAATCCTTAACAGAGTGAGTTTTCATAGTAGAATTTGAAATTTTCTGAGATTTCAGATTTTCAAATCCACTGTATGTTCTTTTGTGGGGAAAAAGGACTGAGTGGGCTGTTTTTATTAACACAAATGTTTTACAGAGTTAGGTTAATAACATAACATAGCTCTGTTAACTGACTTGGTTTGCGTCTGGGGAGATAGATTTTAAAAATCTATCTGAAGATAAATTTGAATTTAACTAGCAAGGGCAAAAACCATAAATTTTAACAGAGCGAATGTTAAAGTTAACAGAGCACTGTTAAAGGGTTAACAGAAAATACGAAAAAATAGTTAAGGAAGAAATCACCCAAATATACGATATCAGAGAATGGAATACACATTCCCATTCCTTTAAAATTGTGTTCCACACGTTCCTGAGTGGAACAGTAGCTCTAGTTACACCGAAATACTTTCAAAAATAGCAAAATTTAGACATAAAAAATGTATCTGTTTTAAGAATGTCTGGATAGGATGATGGATATTGTGGGAAAATTGGACTTTCTACACAAATCCCATTGTATACAAATTGTAGCATAAGGTGTCCTCAATTAAGCCCAGTAAGTGGTATATCTGAAATAATTTTGGAACTTGAGATATCAGGCTTCAAATATTCCCTATGTTAACAGTGTCTGGGTTGGATGATGGATATTTTTGTCTTTGCTAGGTTAATTTGAATTTATCTTCTCACACATCATGTTCAATAACTTATCAAATGCAGTGTAACAAAGCTTTCTGATTGTAAGAATCAAAGCAAAGTATTGACATGCTGGCTACCTTATGCAGGAAATAAAATAATTTTGAGATTTTTAATAAATACGAGTACCGTGTGTGTAAAAGTGATGTTACAACTTGAAACGAATATTGGAAAAAGGACACGCACAATCAAAAGCAGACAGAAGGCGTTGGCGCTTTATTTGTAATGCTATTCTCCATTTGCTGGTGACGAATTGTACATATTCTAATGTGTCCCCCAGCAGCATGGTACGTCTCGAATAGCATACCAACTATTTGTATACATCTATTCATACAAGCAAGTAGTCGGGAATTATTACGTTTGATATTTCTGTTTGAGAAGCTTAAAACGGAGGGACAAAGGATGTTTTAATAATTCACTGTAAAGTTGTTTGTAATTTTTATTTGTATTATATGTTCGGCATGTATGTATGTAGTTCGTTTACATTGCATTGCATTGCATTGTAATTAATCAAAATGGACACTTGAATGCATTGCGTGCTATTTCGCAATTAATATTCGGAAACAGAAAATCTATGTCTATACTCGTATGTATGCACATACATATGTATGAATGCTTTTATTCAAAATGAAATTTTACTGTTAATTATATTTGCTGTTGTTGTTGCTGTTGTTGTTTGTCATTTTGACAAAGATTTGTATGTTGTTTACAGAGAAATTTTTTTTGGTAATAATTTTTCTTTCCTTTGTCGCCTTTCATATGCAATGTTGAAAGTCACATTGGGTGAATAAATGTTGAAATTGAAAGGAAGCAGGTTTCTTGCGAAGAATAATCGATAGAAAGCTTTGTCTTCTTTATAAGCAAGTTGTTGTTTATGAAAGAGTTTTCGTCCATCGAAAAGCTGAAAGCAATTTGATTCTCCATTACTGTACTGCAATAAATTCTTCAAAATTCTTTCGCAAAACTACAGACAAGCAACAAGGACTCGTCTTAGTCGGCTGTTTTTCATGACCGTGTTGGATTGAAGTTATTAAAAGATCTAGCTGGAAACGAACAATAAAAATGCTTTCAATATGACAACAATACATGTGACATCTGACGTCAGATGTCACAATACTGAAATTCAAACGAAATGGAGAATAATTGAAGCATTCCTAAAACAAATCATTACGTTCGATGAAAAATAGATCGCATACAACAATAGTATGTGAAAAGGATTGCAAACAAGTTGAAACTTTGCAGACCATGGCAAACTCAGGATTGACATAAAGAAAGGTTCGTAGTGGAATTGGAACTGATGAACACCTACAACCTGATCAAACGATTAATTTTGATCTCTACTATCAGTAATTAAAGAGATTTAAGCAACAGATAACACATACCTTTGCTAAGCCGACAGAAACTTAAAAAGCTTGACTGGAAAGTTTTTTATACATTCACCATATAGCCAGGACCTTGACGCTCGAATTATCATTCCGTGGAGACCTACATATATATATAATATATGTATATAATATTAGTCATTACAACGCTTCAGTCGGGATTACGACTTGGCTTCTCACACTACTTATGTTGTGTGTGTTAATGTTTATACATACATGTGCGGCGGGGACCTACAGTTTAAAGTCGACTGTGAACGACAGATTTTTTTTAAAAACTTTACATGGCAATTTCATTTTACTCTCAGAGTTTTTGCCAAAAATCTGCTGAGAGTAAGCGGCCGAAGAAATATTTTTTCATATTTTTTGGTTTTGATGTCTGACCTGGGATTTGAACAGTGGCCTTACGTCTAATAAGCCGACCTACTAGACCTCGGCGGAGACCTACTTACTTACTGGCGGAAGCTATAGTTTGGAGTTGACTTCGAACGATAGATTTGAGCAACTTTTCTTGACAATTTTATTTCTTCTCAGATTTTTTGCCAGAAGACTGTTGAGAAGAAGACGCCAAAGGATCTGGTTTTATTTGAAATGTCTAAGCTAAGGTTTGAAACACGGGTTCGAACCTAATCAGCCAATACGCTACGTACTAGACTACATACATACATATGTACATATTCGGTCATTACAACCCTTCAGTCCGGATTACGGCCTTCTCACACCACTCATGTTGTGTGCCTTAATTTTATACTTGAGTGGCGGGACCTACAGTTTAACGTCGACGCCGAACGACAGATTTAGAGAAACTTTTTCATGGCAATCTTTATTTACTCTCAGAGTTTTTGCCAGAAATCTGCTGAGAGGAAATCGCCGAAGAAATATTTTTTTTTTTTTCATATTTCGTTTTAATGTCTGGCCTGGGGCTCGAACCCGGGCTTTAAGTCTAATAAGCGAACGCACTACCTACTAGACTACGGCAACTACTAGACTACTAATGTTATTCTTGACAGATCAGTGAGATTAGCTACAAGCCCAATTCGGTATTCGACATTATGCTGGGCATATTCTAAGAGATGAAAAACGGTTTCTTCCTTATCTGCACCTCCTGCAGGAGTCCTTGTAATGAACTTCAAACTGTAGATTCCGATACTCCTGAATAAAAATGAACATCAATGGTGTGAGAGGTTAGGTTGTAAACCTGGCTAGAGACCATATAAGTAAGGTACGTATATTTTAGAAAGATTTTTGAATCACAGCACATTTTCTAAATCCTCCTAAAATAATAGATACAATTGTACTCCACAGTCGTAGTATCTTAGATCCTATTGAAGACTATTTATCTTCCACTATCCTTTGCTATCTATCATTGAATAGTATGAATCTTATATATAAAAATGAATGTGTGTTTGATTGTATGTTTGTATGTTTGTATGTTTGAAGTTTATAGACGACTAAACGGCTGAACCGATTTTCTTGAAATTTTCACAGTATCTTCCTGTATGTCTGGAAGGAGTTATAGGCTACTTTTTATGTTGATATTCCTAATGAGCGAGGGGCCATGCCCATGTATACTACATACTACATACTTAATATTTAATTGCATTTGAAATATATTACTCATACGCATAGTTACCCCTAAAGTATGCTATCTATGATTCCTGATGTATAAAACCAAAGAAAATAAAGTAAAGAATGTGAATTTTGGTATATTTTGGAATATTTTTCAAAAATATTTCACGACGCGGGAGGAAAGATAGAAGGGAAAGATAAAGAAACCAAGAGCGTAACAATGTTCTTAATTGTTCTCATCGTGCGTTTTTGTTGTTTGACTAATTTTTTATTTATTCTTCTGAAACAGTGTTGCCACGAAAAAAATTTTGTAACCAACATTTGTGAAAAAATCACCAAATAAAAAAAAAATATAACCAAAATTAAACTCATAGACTTTTGTTTTATACATATATAAAAATGAATGTGTGTTTGTTGTTGGGCATGAGCCGGGAAGGTTTCTAAGTTGGTATGACCTCTTTCCTACAGGTGGCGCCACTGAAAATTACTAAAAATGATTTAAATCGTAAACTATGCAATTGATCATGCTATGATCTTTAGCAAAGTTGTTGCGCATGAGTCGACGGAGGTTTCAAAGTTGGTGCGATTAATTTTCGATAGATTGCGCCACTGAAAATTGTTCAAAATGATTGATAAGCAATTCGTCGACCTACACCTCAAGCACGGAAAAAAGAGCATTACGAGCCTCAAAATCAGACGAGCAACGAGCATTGAGACTGGATAATCTTCGCGGACATGCCGCTGCGACCCGTTCGCATGAATCACTTGAACAACGAGAAGGGAGATTAGAAACTGTTCGAATGCGTACTACTCAGGCCTGTTCGTCTGAATCATCTGAACAACGGGAAACAAAATTAATAAAATGATTAAAAATAAATTGGGTATTTATTTAATGCCTTCCCTTCAAATTTATTTTAGTTGGTGGCGCGGCAAAGTGCGCAGGGTATAGCTAGTATGTTATATATTATATTATATAGCATGATCGATGTAGTATGTAGATGTATTGAAGATTCTAATTAGCAAAGATTCTTATTGAGACAACAAACAAACAAACAAACAAACAAACAAACAAACAAAAGAATTTTAAAAATTGTTTACACAGTCAGTCTGTAAATAAATGAATTTCCTTCAATTCAAAGCGCTAAGAGAGAGAGAGAGAGAGTTGAGTTGTAATACGTAACCCATCATCTTTAAATATGGTCACATTTATTACGAATGATACGAGGCATACATATACTCGTACTATACAAACAGATTTAAAATATAAATAAAAAAAAATAATAAAATGATGACTGATGGCAGTCAGTGGTCATTTATTTTAAATTTAATTGTAAGCGAATATGGTCAGCGCAGAAAACTGAAAAATGAAAATGAAAAACAAAAGCTCAGTTCAGGAATGAAACCAAGCCAACATTAAACAACTAAATCAGAAAGCCTGAACAAAAGCAAAAAAAAAAAGTATCATCATTAAGATATATTGCCTTGGCTTGGCTTGGCTTGGCTTGGCTTGCCTTCGGATTGCCTTGGTAGATTGCATTGAAGGGAGATTGTAGTCAGTCGTCGTTAAAGTGTAATTATTAGAGGGAAAAACAAATATGTCCGACAGCAATAAATACGGTGTCATTTACAGTACCTGCAGCAAAGCAAAAGCAAAGCTCAGTGAGAAAACAATTATCATCACTTCCGTGAATCTCAATGGAGAAATCAATTAGAGGACAACACAACAGCATCATGTATCGTCTCGAAATTTTAACGAAGAAGAACAGAAAGACAGATACGAGTTAAAAACGAAAGAGATTCACTACATATGCACGTGTACATGTATGTATGTACATTTCCGTTTGAATGATTAAGAAAACAAAATGATAAGTTTTAAACGTACTCGTACAACATCGCATCACAAAAACTGCTATACTCTGCTTAGCTCTGCTCTGCTGCATAAAATCACAATGAATGTGATGTTTGTGAAGTGAACCCATAATTATGGGTGATATGACTTATTGTAGATGGTTGTTTAGCATCATTTGTCAGGCCTTCGTTAGACTTGCAAAAAACACAAAATAATCTCCGTCTCTCTCTGTCTCTCTCTCTGTCTCTCTCTGTCTCTCTCTCTTTGTGTGTCCTCAGGTCAAAACATCATTTTGCAAATGCTCATTAGCGATATACTGCAACGTACACCGTGATATGCCATCCATAGTGGCTGAAGTCGACCATCCTTATGATTGCAATGATCAGTGAGTGCATCGCAATGACAATAAAGTCTACACTTGGCTTAGTGTAAGGCACCTAAATAGAATTATAATCGCTGTCAATTAATCATTGTAATTAGTCTGGTTATGGTACCTTGCTTTTCTCCCATCACCGTTTGTTTACAGCATAACATTTTTGGAACTTTAACAGCAAAAGGCTTACATAAGTGCCTAGTGTTGGTATTTCGTAATTTTTTTTTTTATTTCTGAAGAGATTGGATTTGATTATTATATAGTATTAGTATGTATGTATGTATGTATGTTCAAAAAATTTTTTTTAATTGTTGCCCCCCCTCTTATTAGAACTGAATGGTAATTGGACAAGAAATGTTGTGGTGACTTATAAAAATGTTTCCTCTACGAAATGTTGCATGACGGAAAGTGCGAATTTACTTAGCAAAGACAAAAACCAACAAGTTTAACATTGCAAAATTAAAGTTTACAGAACAATGTTAAGTGGTTAACAGAAGTCTGAAGAGGAACAGTTTCTCTGGTACCCCGAAATTTTTTTTGAAAATTGAAAACATTAAACAAGAAAATTTCCGTTTTAACAATGTCTGCATTTGTAGCGTGGTAATTGCAGCGCGACAATGTTTGCAACGCGGCATTTGCAGCGCAGCAATTGCATCTTTAATAAGTCTTTTGCCGACTTTCGTATGCTAATGTCATTGGATTTATTGAAGGAATATCAACGTCTGTAATCGAAACTTTGTAAACCTAGCATCCTAAGACCTATCCCTACATATGATTGCGACGCATGTACAGGATAGCAGCGAAGCGACCAAGATGACGCAGCATTTTTGCAGCGCAGCATTTACAGCGCAGCAATTGCAGCTTTAATATGTCTTCTGTCGATTTTCGTATGCTGATGTCATTGGATTTATTGAAGGAATATCAACCTCTGTAATCCAAACTTCGCACACTCAGCATCCTAAGGCATATCCTTACATATGATAGCGACTCGTGTACAGGATAGCAGCGAAGCTACGAAGATGGCGGAGAGAGTACTGTCCTACCTTAAGCAACTAAGTATACGTATAGATAATGAGATGGAGGAAATGGAAACATTTTGCGCACAAGATTAAGGCTAAATTGAAGCGCGAATAAAACAATTCGGGTTCTTCGATTTTAAAAGATTTAAAGCATGGAAGCAACCATACATACAGAATTGGCCATTACAACCCTTCAGTCAGGATTACGGCCTAGCTTCTCACACCACTCATGTTATGTGCCTTAATTTTATACTTTACAGTTTAACGTCGACTCCGAACGACAGATTTTTTGAGTAACTTTTTCATGGCAGATTTATTTACTCTCAGAGTTTTTGCCAGAAATCTGCCGAGAGGAAGTCGCCGAAGAAATATTTCTTTTTTCATGTTTCGTTTTGATGTCTGCCCTAGGCCTCGACCCGGGCTTTACGTCTAATAGGCGGACACACTGCCTACTAGACTACGGCGACTTCTGCAACCAGTCGCAAAAAGTTACTGAATAAGATGCAAAGATATGTCTCTTTGGGTATATCGGGAGATTCTGGTGGAGGTGGTAGTTAAGGGACTGGCCAGAAGGAATTTTTTGAGGTTATTTTAAGGGAAATTCCCAAACGAATGGAAGTTCGACCATGCCAGGATTCTGAGAGCTGTTTACTTAGGCATACGAAAACTGAATCCAGATTTCACAGCCTATATTGGTCAGGGCATATGACTTACAACAAGGTGGTCTCGGTATTTCTACCAGACAGCGACGACGCCCAAATATTCGCTTTAGTGGCTATGCAATCTGTACAGACAGCTCGAAGATAAAGGCTAGCGCACTTGGCCGAAGGCTTACTCTGGTGAGTGGTAATGAAGTTATACTATTGGCCGCCTGATGAGAGCAAAGCCTATATATTCCAAGCTGTAATCACTTAAGCAACAGAACTAATCTGGAACCGGATGTGAAGAGCAATACAATCCCTGTAGATAGTCAACTTGGCATAGTGTTTGCTCGCGATTAGTGTCAGTCTGCAGAAAGGCCCTCGCGAGGCTCCTGAACAGATACAGGATGTACTGAGCTTCGGAGAATTTTGCCTTGAGGGCAAGAACAGCATGTGGAACTAAGTTTTCTTGTTCTGCAGTGTTTCCAGTAATGTGGTAGAGCCGGAATCGACTGAGCACATTCTGGGCGTCTGTCCTAGCGTCCAAAGTCAAAGAGTCAAGATTCTTGACTGAGAATTTTCTAAGATTCTATGAAATTGTTTTGTTCTACCATCAAAACGTTTGAACTTGTACATTTCCACTTAAAATAGCTTCTTCTTCTGCCATTACGTTATTAAAATTAAGGATTTTTGTTGTTGTAATTTTAAAACTACGCTTTGATTGGTTTCACTATGTGCCATTAATAAATTCTAAAGGTGATTAGAATGCAAATGAAATAAATGGAAGACATAATAAAGAGACTGCCAGGATTAAAGCTACTTTGCTTATCTACTGCTCGCTGCTCCTCGCTGCTCATCAAGAATGTAAAATTGTTGTCCATCGGCATAATATAGTACTCTTATATAGATCTGTCGTCTTGTCTCACAGTAGAACTAATGAAAAGCTTTACGTTTGTCTGACACTGCACACCCAAGTGTATTTTTGTTGTTGTTGCATTAAGACAGGAAAAAATAAATGCAAGTCAACGATTGTATCATCACATCCTGTATGTCAAGTTATTTTTTAATGTGCCCACCTCATATCATATTGCTGAGATACAACGTTACGTTAGCAGGCAGTGACATAAAGATATACGAGTTTTTAAAATGAGTGCATTAACGTCTTGATCGAATGCCAAACCATACTCCATTTGACGACAGTTTGACTGCAATTAACGACGACGAACGCGTTCCAAAGTTATGAGAGTGCGTAGAGCTTTTTAATTGGTGCTGCAGCACCACATTACTTACTTAAAAAGCCCAAAAGCGGAAAAACATCAAACGCTGTAACAAGCGCAAGAATCAATTTAGGTGACACGATGATCGTAACGAAAGTTTAAAACGGCGACAAACGCACAATTTTTATATCAAATTCTTGTGCACTTACAACCTCCAGAAGAGGAGCAACCAACCAAGCAACTGGCCTGTATTTTATTTTTATTTCAATTGAAATGCTGATGATTACTCTCCTAGTTTTTCTTTTATTTTTCTGTTCTTTATTTGTCTTTATTTTTAAGACTTTTTAATGTGTTTTAGCATTTTTGTTCTTTAAAGCTTCTGAACAATACATACATACATACGTTGGTTGGATTGGTTTTTAAGTGTTGCTTAAACAGGCAATTAAATTATATCCGACTGTGAATACATCTACAAACCTACATTCTAGCATGGAGAACAAATAAAAGATAAAGTTAATCTCCAAAGTCTGGTCTCTCTAGGGAGGAAATAAAAGAATTTTGTAGAAGAGGATTTGTTGCATTAATGCTCAGTTGAGCACACATAGCGGCACTTGATAAGTTTAGTAATTGATCAGGCATCTAATAAGATTATCACCATTACACTACCGAAAAGGGTAAGCCAAAGGTGATAAATCTGTATTGACCCAGTGACAGTAAATGGAAAAGAAAGTGGCGAATACTCTCTTCCTCCTAAGCCGATTTACAACTTTTTCAGAAGTTATTTGCAGATAAGCGTAGTCTCTCCACATGCCCATCCATTAAGCAATAATCCATGGGAATAGATCCACTGTCAAAGTTGTCCTCACAATTTAATTTATGGAGTGCCATGGACGCAGTACTGAGCACCTCTTAACATCAATAAGTGGTGGGGACTGGTAGGCTTTCTGTCCTATTTAGACCAGGTGACGAAAGGCCCGAGTTCGAATCCCAGGTCAGACATCAAAACTAAAAAATGAAAATATTTCTTCGGCGACTTCCCCTCAGCAGATTTCTGGCAAAAACTCTGAGAGTAAAAATTGCTATGAAAAGCTTCTCAAAAATCTGTCGTTCGGTGTCGACTTTAAACTGTAGGTCCCGCTACTCATGTATAAAATTAACGCACACAACACGAGTGCTGTGAGAAGCTAGGACGTTGTACAATGGGTCAATTCGACCTCCGGGTACTGTACTTCTCACAGTTGATAAGTACACGTCCTCTAACCTAACCTAACCTAGACCAGGTGAAACCGGACAATATTGCGAAATTTTTCTTAAGACCACAACTTGTTAGGTTAGATCGGAGTGGTAGCTCTGATATCACAAAGCTCACTTGAGCACGCATAGCGGCCCGTTGTGATGCCACGGGTGAACGCAGGCCCTGTACTAACCAAGTTCCACCAAAATCAGAGAAAAGGAGGAAGTTGGTCAGCGCAAGGTCTGCACAACCACAACTTGTTAGCGGGGAGAATAAATATCTTTGCCACAGAGACAGCCTATCAGAGGGTAGCAGTATACTTATATTCATGTGTGGATTGGTATTCGATATGACTATATATAAGCTATATAAGGGATATACCCGTGGCCAGCAATCCATATTAAATCAAGAGAGTCGCCGCATGCATCAATCAATAGAAATGCTAATACTAGTAGATCCTTTACTCAAAATTGTTTCCGCAGAGGGACTTATGGTCTTTACCTCAGCCTAGAATACACTACAGTTGATAGGAAGGCAAGACAAAATTTGCCGCTACACTGATATTTTCACCAAAAAATAGTTCGTCAAGCTCTGCTATAGGTTTGAATAATGATTGGTTTAGTAACAATACCGTTAGGGTTAAGAAGTGATCAAGCTAATCACACGATCTTACCCGAATTGAATATCTTTAGTAAGGCTTGAAAACACAGACTAGAAAACAAAATGTGCAACGTCATTTGAATATACAATCATGGACGCCTATAGACGTCATTCACGTCAACGTTGCGTTACAACGCAGGGTTGTAATGGCCAATTATGTATGTACATATGTATGCAATCGTGAGACAGTTTCTATTTAATTTTGGTGACGATATTTCTTAAGTTGTATGGCCACGCGTCAAATTGACGAATCAAACTGCATTAAAATAAAAATACTCATACGTATAGGCTGAGAGGAGTTTGAAGGATATTAAAAGACTTTTAACCTACACTGTCCGCACTGCAGAAATATGTTCACAACTAAATATAAAATAAAGTTTTGTACGTAAGTTTGAAGTACAATGTAAAATAAATTGATATGACGCATGGCCATGCCGCTTTATTCTCTCTCAAGCTGCGATGATGTTACCATACTTTCATTACGTTTGACATATTTTGTGAACAAAAATAGAGTACTTTGATTACCGACCAAATATGCTTAACAAGATTTTCTCCAGAACTTGTACTGATATTTTGCTTTTAATTTAATTTAATTAAAAAAAAAGAAATAAAATAAATTTAAAATGGGTACTTACCTTCAAATTTCGTTGTTTCAGTTAATTAATTCTTATTATTTTTAATTATACGATTAATATTAAGCGTGGTACTATTTTCCGTATTTGCACGGAAAAAGTGTCATCACTAATTACTACTAACTATTCGCACTTTGTTTACACACATTCATGTGTGCATGTTTGTGTGTATGCACTTAAGGTTGTTGGAAAAAAAGCGGGGTTTTCAGCATTTTTGCAAACTTTTTAAGCGAACTTTAAACAATTGCAACATTTTTGCGTATCTGCATACATTTGTATCACGAACTTTATAAACAAAAACATTCTTTACATTATTTTATTACTTTTATGAATATTACCACTGATTACTGCTAACTATTCACACTTTGCTTAAGATTGTTGGAAAAAAAAACCGGGCTGTTCAGTATTTCCGTAAACTTTTTAAGCGAACTTTAAATAATTCCGACATTTTTACGTATACCGGCATATATTTATATCACGGACTTAATAAACAAAAACATTCTTTAGATTGTTTCGTTATTTTATTATTTTTATGAATAAAAACACGCACAAACTTCTTCACATTTTAACTTTTCTTCTTTAACTGATGTTTCTTCTTGCATTGTAATGTAAACAAAAAGATACCGTTACTTTATTTTTTGTTACAGAGCTGCATTTTTAAGTATTGATTCGATTACTTTTTCAGCAATATCTGGTATTTGATTATACATTAAGCGGTATTTTGTTTTTTAAATATAAATTTTAAAAATAGAAAGTAATAAAAAAAACACGTATATACTTCGATTATAGTTGGCAGTCGCACTCCTGTTGATTTGCCAGTAGCCAACAATGATGGATATAACGGATATCAATTGGCTCATTTAATCTCATGATCATTTTTTATCTCACTTCCTAGTCACTTTTAGAACATTCTTAATTCATATTCCATATATTTTTATACAACATCACTTTATGATACATAATGTATGTATTTACATAAATATTTAATAGTAAACTATAGAAATTGATACGCTATCATTTTTAATACTTATTTTTAATAATAATTTATTTTATATAAAAAAAAATCTGCAATACTACATTCTTAACTCTAAACAACTTGCAGCTGTAGAGATTGATCCTCCACTTGCTGGTGAGGGGCGTTATCATAGCGAACGAATTTATTAATTTGGAATGATTCATCATCGTGATAGTCACTGTCGACGACAAAGACATCAACCACCTTTTCAATTGTATACTGTTCTTGCATCAATGTATTGCGTAATATCAAAGGAGAAATCTTGATCAGACCCAACTTGGAAGGACACACAGTCAAGGGAAACTCAGCATACTGACCAGGATCTATTGCACCAATTCGGAATTCAGCGCCACCAGTGTATGGGCAATTAAAATCCAATGGTGTAGGCAGTTTAACAATCAGATCCATAGGCCTATCGGCAGTATTTGTTACTCTGCAGCTAAATGTAAATGGTTCACCGATTTTTACAATGTTCTTCGCATCAACCACTTCCAAACGTATGTCTTTATACTCAAATGGCTTTAAAAGAAATGATATAAAAATAATTTGTTTGTTTTAATTAATTTGTAGATTTTTAGCTTACCAATCTTTGAAGCTGACTAGTTTGCAGTCGTCCTTTCTCGCCTAAATTTGAACGCCAAACTATATCCAACTTGCCTACAGTATTGGCTATCCTAAGAGCTTTGATATCTTTTGCAACTTCTGGTTTAGGCTTTAAATGTAGTAAAGTATTTCAGTAACTTAAACTTGCTTAGTTTCATAACACATTACTATACCTTTATGCAGTACAAAAACTGGCAGCTATTGCTTGGTTGCAACATATTTTTGGAGGTGAATACAGACTCCCCATTAGGTAAGGTATTGAGTGACGTTACCGTATACTGATCCGAACTATCTAATTCAACTTTTTCTAAACAAAACGGTCCTGTTGTTATATTTTGAATTTGAGCTTCCAAATAAATTTCATCCATTTCGGCATTGTAGAATTTCGTTTTAACATCCAAGGGTTTTAGAACTTGAAATTTAAAGAATTTACGAAAAGATTGTGCCAAACCAGCTGGCGTTATATAGTTCACTTCGCACACAAGTCTAAAATTATATTCAAAGTTAAATTTAGAAACCATGCTTCTCAATGAGAATTGCGATATATACTAACATATGAGTTCCAATTTCTTTAACCTCGTATCGAATGACATCATCTAGTGTTTCATCAGGTCCTAAGGCAGCTGGCTTTGCTTTATTCTCATGCATGGGTAAATTTATGCGTGTATTGTTCGATTGCAAATCTGCCTTTACCGTTACACCCTCTACCGTATGAGAAGTGCAATTGTGCACACAGATGTAACTGGAAAAGGTTTCGCCCAAATAAATGTTGCCAAAAGATTGAGGCAACAGCATAAACTGACCGGCAGCAAGGAATTCCGAACCAGCAATAGATGTACCTTCCGACTCAAAAACCTGCTTTAAACTCAACTGCGGTAGGTCTCGAGGTTCACAGGAAATTATTTGTGGGCAAACCAAAGTGGGCCGTGTTAAACGCATCACTAAACATTTTAGAGTACAACATTACATAGTTAAATTATTGATTAATATAATAAAACGTCTCGTAATACCTTTTAACGCCAGCAAGTGCTCACTTTGGTCAAGTGGATTCATTTTTTTAAATTTAAACTCCTTATAAAATAAATACTTTTCTAAAATAAATACAAATGTTTACTCAACAAATCAAAGTTTATTTTTCTTTACGAAGATCACAAAATAAAAGTAACATTGTTGCCAATCACAAAATAAAAAACCGCTTAAGCTATATTAACAGCAGCGGTTACACTTCTCACCGTAGCAGTTACTTAATAATAAAAAGTAATTAAAAACAATGCCAAGGAAATAAATATTTATATTTGTTGTTGCCATAAGCTGCATTGTGAATATATTTTCCTTTTATAAATAAAAAATAAATAAAATAACAAAAAAAATGGAAGAAAATTATTATTTATAAAGATTTGAAATTAGCGTTTTTTCTTTCTTTTTCATATGACCACACCAGTTTGTTTTGTTTTGACAATTATTGCTCAATTCTTTATTGCATTTCTTTCTCACATGCTTATTTGACATTTTTGCTGTTCGTGGGCTGTAATAAAAACCAAAACAGAAATATTATTTAACATCCAAAAGAATTTGGAAATTATTATTAAACTTGGAACAAATTATTTAAAGGAATTAATTGAAACAATGTGGCCAATTATTATGGCTTTACTGCGTCGCAACGCTGTATACATTACACTTCCCATAGCCGGTGTCGTTGGATTTATAGGCTATAATTTGGAAAGCCTGTTGTCGGACAAATATACACCCTACAGCAGTAAGTAGTTAATAAAGCTTACTATCAGTTTCGAGAAATTTGTTTAAATTTTAATTTTTTTCTTCAAGAATCTGTGCAAGAAAATAGAGCGGAGCGATTAACAGAAGATGAAGTCTTGTCAAATGCAAGTCATGTAGAGAAACTGCGTTTAAAGGAAAATGTGTTGGAAAGGAATTTGCCTCCTTCATTGCAAAAGAAGGCGTAATTAATGTGATAGATAGTCTGTTAATTAATGTAAAATATGTTTTGTATAGTGAAAAAAGAAAAAATACTGTTAATATAACTGGATATAAAGAAAAAAGTGCATTAAAATAATTCCACAGTTTATCTTGTTCAGAAGTCCGTCTGTCTATTAATAGAGTTTGTGGAATATAAGCAAACAGTAGATGCCGATCCCAAACCTGAAGTGGTTGACTGATATATAATATCAGTCTACATCTACTGTTTGCTTATATTCCACAAACTCTATTAATAGACAGACGGACTTCTGAACTAGAAAGACAACAACTCCAACCAACAACTTTGTGGTGTGGAAAACACAAACAAAATTGAGTGTTTCTGGTTGTTTGTGTTGTCCATACAAAACCATGATATTAATTTTAATATAGCGCTAATAGAATTATTTATTTTTTAAAGAACGAACAAAAAACGAATTTTCCAACCACAACACCACCAGTGTTGCCAGAAGGAGAAAATAACTATACTAAAAAAAACTACTGGAGGGATGGGATGATTGAAAAAGGTACTAAAAGTACTGAATTTTTCAACACTGTTTTGTGATAATGAAAAATAAAGGCAACACTGGCAGTTAAGTCTAACAACAACAAACGAACACACACGCACAACCTTCGTCCACACGACGCACACAAAAAAAACTAACTAAATCGCCACAAGCAACAAAAACAACGGCTGTTTTAGTTTGTGTTTTTTTGAATGAAAAGTGTTGCCAGGATGTAGAAAATTTTGTAACAACCCCCACCAAACTGAAAAAAAATCACCAAAATAGAAAAAAACAATCAAATTTAAATAATTCATAGTATTTTTTTTCTTTTCCCATATTTCAATTATGTTAGTTTAAAAAATAATTAAATTTTACTTATATTTTTTGATAAAAAAAATACTACAAATCAAAAAAAAAACTTATTTTAATCAATCTATTAAATTTTTTGGTTAGAAGAAATAAATACAACGGCAACACTGAATGTTTTTAATTATTGTATAACAAAATAAAAATGTATAAAGCTATATTCTTATATATATTTAGTCAAAAGTGATCCAACCGCCCCAGTGGCCTAATGGATAAGGCATCGGCCTCCTAAGCCGGGGATTGTGGGTTCGAGTCCCATCTGGGGTAAAGAAAATTTGAATTTTTTCGTTAATTTTGTAAATATGATTGATTTTGATTACCAAAGATTAAAAACGGAAAAGGATTGTTTAAAAGATGTGCTGTATGTTTTTTTAAATCTTCTCTTTAAACATTCTATCTAAAATAGAACAATATAATTTTTGGAGACAAAAAAAAAATCAGAATTTAAAAAAAATGTTCAAAGACATCCCTTGCGGGGATCGAACCCGCGACCTTTGGATTAGAAGTCCAACGCGCTATCCTCTGCGCCAAAGGGACAGTTGTTGGGGTTTGCTCAAAAGACGTTTTTCATACTTTTTGGAAATTATATAGAAGGTTAATCATATAAAACAAACAGTAATAATGCGTTTAACAATAATTCTATAAAAGTGGATCATAAAATACCAAAATTGTTTAATCATTTAAAACCACTAGTTTTTATTTAAAAAGGAGAACATTTATTGAGATTAAGGCACTTTTTTTAAGTCCTAGGCCATGAGTTCCGTTTACAGAACTCTTCAATGGCAAACTGCTAGCATGACGTCATTTCACCTTTATGAGCATACAAAAAATTGTTGTAGGCCTCTGAGAGAGATATCGTGATCTTAGAGTAAAACCGAACTACCTAAAAATAAATAAGTTAAATTTGGATGTAAATTGCCTCATGTGTGGAAAAGGGCATAAGTGCGTTTAATTAAAATTATTCAGAGGTTTGTAGGATTAAAAAAATGAATTAACTTTATATTCATTGCATCCCTTGCGGGGATCGAACCCGCGACCTTTGGATTAGAAGTCCAACGCGCTATCCTCTGCGCCAAAGGGACATATAGTACTCGGATTTTTTGATTAACTTATACCTAGAACTGGTGGGCGTGGCTGACTTAATTTAATAAAAATAATGGATTTTATAATAAAAAAAAATAATAATAAAGGGTTTAATAATGATGGCACTAACATAATATACAAATTAGTTCGTTCTAGATAATGATTTAGAACAAGAAAAACATTTACGTAGCATTACCTCCTTTGAAGTTTGGTTTTAGCTTTATTACCTCCTTTTTTGTGTAACAGAATGGAGTTATAAAATAACAATTAATTGTAATTAAAAAGTTACACGCTAACATCCCTTGCGGGGATCGAACCCGCGACCTTTGGATTAGAAGTCCAACGCGCTATCCTCTGCGCCAAAGGGACAGTTGAGAGCCACCCGGCAAAAATTTTCTTCAAAAAATAATCGTTATCAATTCTACTTACTTATCTGGTTAGAATTTTTAACCAAAGCCCGTTTTACATATGTATATACTTAATCCGTTCAAAGAAAGCCCGCCATAGATCGGGTCATGTGCCCTCGCTAAATATACATACATGTATGTATATCATAACCTTAAAATTGTATAAGTATAACACATTAAATAGGATTCTCCCTAAAGTGAGTGTCCGTTATGCCTAGATAGCACTGTATTTCTAAGAAGTTAAGATTTATATATGTATTTAAAAAATTACTTTCAGCCACATATTTATTGTATATTATGGTGGTAGTTAATTGCAAGAACTTCTGATTTTTTTTAATTCCCTACAGCAAAAGTATTATCTTGGATTCCACATCCATATTTTTATATTCCTTCTATATATATATACAATACGTTTTGTTGGAGCAGAGTTAAATATTTAAACTCTTTGTGAAATACGTTCTGGACTTATCTGAATTGTCATCTACGTATATTTGACTTCTATCTCCATACTTCCCCTCCCCACCCATTAATAAAATTCTTTGTAAATGCGATTTTTTTTTGGAGATAAGAAAAATTCCTCTTTTCTACTTCCCTTATCTTTATTTTTCTTATCTGTCTTGAATAAAGTCCCGTGATCTGGATAAATATCTCAAATCAACAAAAACGTTACTAAGTTGTTTACATCCCTTGCGGGGATCGAACCCGCGACCTTTGGATTAGAAGTCCAACGCGCTATCCTCTGCGCCAAAGGGACATGTTGTGAAACTCTGGCCAAGAACATAGTATAAATTTCCAGCACAACAGCTGAACAAATAAATGGTCAAACCACACGAATAAAAATAGAAGAAAACACTCTTAATTAACCATAAAAAATAAATTCTCTTAAAGTATAAATAATTAAACTAAATTTACTTAAAAGATCAGTTAATTACTGTCTTATGTTCTCAAGTAATTCTTAATTGTTATTAAAGATTGCTTAACAATTGGTGTTTAAACAGTATTTTATATAATCATATATAATACATATAAGACTTTAACTACCATGCAATCATAGCCTCGGTGGCGCAGTAGGCAGCGCGTAAGTCTCATAATCTTAAGGTCGTGAGTTCGAGCCTCACCCGGGGCATTAGTTTTTTGCATTTTTTTTTATTACTTTAAATAAAATTTGCCAGTTTTTCTTTTATCCATACATATGTACATAGCACACGTATAGTCGTCCTAGATCTCCTTCTCATAGAAAATTTAATTCACAATCAATCTTCTCTTTGTTGGTTGGCATTTTCAAATTTTACTTATTAGTGTGTGTGTGCCAGATATTATCAATTGCAGCAATATATACTATTTTATTCAATAACTAATTTTAATACATAATTTTTAATTTATTTTTTTCTAAAGAAAACATTTTAAAATGCTCACATCTTTACATAGTTTTCACAATTATTTTCCCATGCGCTGGATGGACCATTCCTGTTGGCATAAGGGACAGCGATTATTCTGCTTCACCCATAAAGACATGCAGCAATGATGAAATGAATGATTACATTCGCCCCACACAACAACACAGTCTTGGCGGCCCATCACATCACGTTTATTTTCCGCCTGGCAGCGAAGACAGGCGTCTGTAAATATAAATATGTAATAAAGAAGTAAATTATAAAAAATATTAAATAATAATTTTATTTCAAGTATTTATCACCTACATACACATAGATAACTTAGTAGAGACATACATAAGTACTGTTATAATATAACACATACTCATTCTAATAGAATAATTGAACATACGACCACATAATCAAGTCAGTAACGAAACATAAGCATTATTCTATACCAGGAATAGTCACATAACCAGAAACGTTTCACTGTTATAACTTTATTTAACACGTTAACTTCTGATAACTCGTAGATTGCGTTCCGTTCTAGGGTGCCAACTACGAGTTATCTCGTACTCACTAAACCTGCCATTTTCGTATAGCTACCAATAAAACCGTATTATATCAGTGCTAGTGTATCGATAAATGGCTTCTGGGAAAAGAACAAAAAGTCAATGTTGGCGTGTGTGGCCAGTTTTCTGAAAATTGCCGTGGCAGTCAACGTGTTAAGTGTAATACGAGAAAAGTTGACATTTTCAAAACTCTCCCTCCACCCGCACGTGATTATAGTCGCATGTTTGTCTACTGGTGCGTAAAACAGTTTGAGAAGACTGGAGATTTTAGAAATCGGTCAAACTCTCCAACCATAATCATCTAAGCTATCAAATTTAGAATTCAGCAAACAATTCTGACCAGGGAAATGGATGTCTCTCGCAAAAACAGTTTGGAACTTTGTGCTTTCAAATGCCGTACTGGACATTTGTTAAAAAAAGGAATAAAATGGGATGAAAACCTGCAAACGTCTTCTGGTGAATTATGGAATGTATTTCGGTATTTGTATTTGTTTTCCGATGGTAAATTTGTTAGGGGTAAACCCTCGAATCGAAAAGTGTCAGTTATGGTTTAGTGGGATGGATGTCTCTTACGATGGAGTCACCCACCGGCTTGCATTTCTGAAAATGCAGGGCAAAAAAATCGTCCAAGTGCTATTAAGAAGAAATCATTTTGGAAGCTGTTTTCAAACCACCGGTAACCTTTATATATTCCAAACTTTTCAACAAGATTATGTAAAACTAAAACGGTTCCAACCTGCCTCTGTAGCGATTTAGAATCATTAATCTCCTCTAAAGTTCGCTGGCAATTCTAATTTGAAACCGCTGAACTACAAATTGTAGACAGTTTTAGAAGACATGATTTTCCACAAAAGATATTCCAACATTGATTCTCTTACGACAGCCTTGACTCGTGATTTGCTCAGTTTTCCAATTGACAAGGTGCATGCGGGTATTGATGATTGGAAACTTTGACTTTAAGCGTGTAAGAAGGCCAAAGAAAGGGCATATTAAAAACACTAATATTGTTTTAAAAACCATCTACTCTAAGTACATTTGTCGATACAGTTAGCATCGAGTACATACATATATGTATGTATGTATGTGCTTATGTCTTAAAGATTTCTACAAGGCGCCTCTGTACTAAAAGGGTTTATTTCTTTTGCAGCAATAAAAGCAAAATAAGCTACCTACAGTAGCAATTAATACTCAATACAATGAATTCCTATTGCATTTGTCATTGAATTTTTTGTTGGTCTAGAACAAGTAAAGAATGAACATGGAATAAATTAATTGCCAAATATTCACTCAATTGTTTAGTTGATGACGCAAATTCATACATACATACTCGTACTCATACAATGTGTAGTACTTGCCATGCAAATTTGCATATAATCATCTGCATATGTGTATGTGCCTTTATTATATATATATATGTATATGTATATATATGCATATATGTATGTATGTATTAATTAATTTATTTTTCTTTACATTCTTGTTGATGTTTTCTTTTCTTTTATTTTATTTTTTTCTATTTTCATTTATCAAATCATCACATGATGACGATGATGATACTTTTTATATCTTAACAACAACAACAAGAGTAAATAAATAATCATGCCCCCAAGAATCCTTCTTTATTGGCATTGATGTTACATTTTTGTTGTCGTAATTTTCGTTTATTCCTGCTAATAACGATCGAGTACACACCTCCCATCCATCGGACTAGTTCAGTCAGTCAGTCATGTGTCAATTTAAAAGAAATATCAAAACAACCTAAATTGATTTGAATTTATACAACATATTGTATGCACAAACAATATAATAATAAATAAAAGATTGCATGAATATGTATGTAAATAAATATAATTTATTTGTATGTAAAAAAACAATTCTTTTAAATTGAGACACAAAACAAGTAAACGTGCATATTTACACGTCTAAAGAAGAAGAATAATAAACTTAAAATTTAGTCAAATACATGCATACATACATGCATGCATATGTATATAAGAAACATAATAAGAACATATACTATCTACATATTTAGGGGGTGAATTTTAAATACAAAATAATAATAATATACATATAACATGTATGTATGTATGTACATTAAACATATTTCAATATAAAAAAATTGCAAACATTGCCAATAAAATTCGTTTCAATTATTTTTCATTCATCATATTTACACAAAAATGATTTTTATTTAAGTTTTATTGTCTCAACAAAGCTCTTTCATTAGGCCCGGTCAGTGACTCACTTATAAATCGCCTATTTAAGCGTAAACATTTCTGAGAAAATTTTTTTTGAAAATATGCTGACAACTTACGTTTTGGAATGACACTTTGTGGTAAACAAGAAGCGTACAAGTTTAACAAGCTATAAATAAATAAAGTTAAGGTGGAGATGTTTGGAGTCATATTTTTTATAATACGATAACATTGTTTTTTGTTTCTTTCTTAAAATTAGGCTTACAAAAATATGGGAAACTATATTCTTTAGTTATGCAAGTTTATTTAGAGTATAGATATCGAAACGAAACGGAAATATATCCTATAACGCCGAGTATATGTACTCTCTATGGTATTTTTTTAATGAAGGATTTGTAATCCAATTAAACTTATAATTTTACAATGAAATAAATACGATTTATTCTTCTCCAAGACACTCATATGTACATTGGTTTTGTAAGCAATTATTTAAGTTTACTGGTGCATTTCTTTACTCCTTTTGTCACCAGAATTCTTGTCATTTCCGAGAAATAATTAAGCACGGAATATAAAGTTTTTCGAAACTAAATTAAACAGATAGAATAGCAGTTCTGCCAAAACAAAGCTCTTACAGTATACCACCGTAAAGATTTCTGGGTTTAAATCGTTTTGTTAGCCGATCGTAACCAGCAGGATCATAGCTTTGCATTTAAGGCATGTATTCCTTAGAAAAATTCGAAAATTAGCCTAAATAAACGATTCAATAGCCCCACCATTAGACTGACTATAGAAGTGAGCCAAATGAAAGAGAATCTAGGCCGTAATCCTGTCTGAAGGGTTGTAATGGCCAATTATGTATGTATGTATGTAATTTCTGGGTCGAGCCTGTAATGGATATTGGCAAACAGATCGTTTCCAAACGTAGATCCAATTGCCGTGGTTGTCTAGGACATAGGTTGCTAGTGTGTCTTTCAGTGTGAAGGTCGTGTTTTCTATTCCGCGCATAAGGCATGTTTCATGTTGACTTTTTCCAAATTTAAGCAAGCTGTGTCTTTATTTAAATTGGCCATTGGTGGCATACTATGGGCCCGTAATTTGAAAAGAAAATGGCTAAAAACTAAATAAATAAAGCTAAATTTAGCTACCGCATAAGGAAACAGAATTCCTAAAGTCATGGACTTATTGAGCCACCCTCGTATTTCGAAAAAAGAAAATTTTAGATATGAAAACATATCTACATACAATCATACAATACAATATATACTTAAATTATTGCTTTAAATTGACGTCAAATCAATTAAATGAATATGAATTGGATTTTGCGTCATTGTTGTGGACAACAGCGCAGCACAGCGCAACGTAACGCATGTTTCAATACCATAAATTTTATGTTGAATTTGGGAATTCACATGTAATGTCTTCAATTAAAAGAATCTTTTTATAAAATCATAAAAATAATACATACATATGTACGCATTTTAAAAGTTTTATTAAACTTCACGCTAATAGCGTGTGCATATTTTTCTGCGTATTATAAACTTGTAGCCCAAAGTCCAAGTTAATTTCATATCATTTGTATCATGTGTTGTTATTACAGGCAACGATTTACAAAACACTACTGCGAGTAAAATATTTACTCTTAATTGTAGGCTGTATAGTTTGAAGATCAAAATCTTTGATACCATTAACGATTAACTGAATGCCAACGAATCAATAAATCGGCGGAAGGGAGATAGTTTCACGCGTAGTAAGGCGAAAGAAAGAAATCACGATAGAATTAACAATTTATTAAGTTTATACTCGTGATTAGGGGAAGGCGGAGATGAAATTTGCTTGCTCTTCTAAGTTACGCTTGCTTTTCTAAGTTACGACTGTTCCATCTTCGACATAGTACTGACGTATGTGGTATACTTATCTATATAGCTTCTGCAGAAGAGTCCAAGACCAATTAAGTTTGATCTCACTTTCCATGCACCCTCAGTCCCTAAGCATATGCTCAATAATAACAATTCCTTAACTTTCGTACTAACAACGCATATAGTCTGATTTTATATACAGCCCTCGAACACTTTCTATCACAAAATTTACTTTTCATTACAAACTTTAATTGAAAAAACTACTTTAAATCGTTTTATTTTTGCTAACTGACTTCTCAGTTTCATTTAAACTTAAATTGGCATCACTTCTACATTACCTTTCAAATTCAAAGTATATTTACGAGTTACGTGACGTCATGCACGGGGGCTTGTCTTTCTATATACAAGCATATGCACACGTAGTATGCCTATATTTATAAAAGATACATACATCCATACTAAAGAGAGTGATACAGAAAGAGTGCAAATATTATACATACATATTGTATATGAATATGCATGTATGTATGTATATATACATTTGGATACATATTGGAACTTGTCTTATCTTAAATAAATATGTACAACAACTACAGCAGCAGGCATGGCAAAGAGAGAGAGAGATGTAAAGTTTAAAATAAATTATTTTTAAAATTGTAGCTCTTTTATCTAATTGTACCGATATGCAGTTTTTTTCTTCATTTTTATATAACAAATTACGAATGAACTTCATGCTGGGTGACAGAGCAAAAGAAGGGGGTATATAAGCCTAACGTTGATCCAGGGTTACCGCTTAAAAATGTTGAAAGCAGATTTTATATCCAGAAAGGGATTTGTGATACGTCAAGGCATAGGAGTACGAATTATAAAGAAATTTAAAGACCAGGATCAGGTATGTGTGCAGTATACGCACTGTAAGAACAGTTAACTGTGCTATGTTTTACAGCTGAAAGTTATAAATTGCATGTATGAAGTTTCTACAAGACAATAAGCCACACATCACGATCCATTTTAACATTATTATATGAAAAGTTTCCAGAAAAAGTAATTTCAATATTGAGCCACTAAGATCATGTGATTTGATGTCGTTAAACAGTTAATACCGTCTGAAATGTACGAAAAACTGGGATGTCTTGCAAAAGCCCCCCCCCCCCAAAAAAAAAAGATTTTCGAATCCGTAAGCTACAATCTTCATAGAAATAACATAAGCAGGAAGATATCTGGCCACCACTACAACCAATACAACAACGCCATAGATTTTTACAAAACATATTGTTTCTAGACGACAGCAGATTGGCACACTTCAAAACCTAGAACCTGTTACTGTAGAAAAATCACCTGTGTAGCGATTAATGAAATTGAAACAAAAGTAAGGAAGTAATATAAGGCGGGGGGAAGGGTGAGATGCTTTTTGATTCCTTCTGCTACTGTGCAAGAAACACCTGCGATTATTGAAACTGACTGAAACAAAAGTAAAAGAGTAATAAGTATACGAGTAAAAGGTTGAAATTAAAATATAATTCTTAATAAGAAATTAATACACAAAATATGTATTTGTGCATGTACTTATGTGTATATTGAATAACATAATATTCAATATTATGGGTAACACAATTTTAACCACTGACTGTATTGGGTATTCTAATCTTGCATTTAACAAAATTCTGTTTGAAAACCATTTTGATTTTGATCTTAAGTGAATATGAAGTCAATCCAAAATAGTTTATAATATATATACATATATACCTCATAACAAGACATTATTTTACTAAAATAGTTAGGATAGTTTATAATCCCTATGGCTATTATCAAAAATCCTTCGGAATACAAACGAAAGCAAGGCATTGAACCTTGGAAGGATGCTGGAAACGAGTAATATAAAGGAAATATCTTTAAAAATATTAAATAAAATGTTAAGCACTGTTTTAGGGTTAAACATCATATGGATACTTGCAAAGAGCGAATGCATATGATCACATATGATGTAGAAAGCTTTGGAAACTGGTTTTTAAACATACAGTTTCAAGTTGCCAATGAAGAGCATAAAACATAATTACATTTTCATACATATGAACCCCAAAAGCCAGTGTTGTCGTCTACACCTTCCAACAATATAATCAAATTGGGATTTGCAATCGAAACTTTAAAATTTTTTAAATTTTTGCGCACACCAAAAAACAACAATTGAATGCAAATCTTTGACAATATTTTAATAATTTTATAACAATTATCTATGGTGTATACAAACTATTTATTCTAAACATTTTATTACAACATGATTTTCGCTTCATTGCCTTGTTTAAAATTTGCTGTCCTATACAATTGCAATAATTTGATTCATAATCGATAAAAAAAATCGACAAAAGTCAAACGTTCAAATTCTTCCGGCATATTACACTTGTTGACAAACGAAAACAAGATTTACTTTTGCGTGTCACCTTTAATATTACATTCAAACACGGTTAAACAAAAAAAAATATATAAATTGCAGTTGGATTGTCTAATTTAAAAAATATATGTATGTATATATTATATATGCTGCTTTCTTATAATATTAATCCCAGTTATAAAGAAATGCACTGATAAAATTAGTTACGCGGTAGAGAGCTGGCCGTTTAACGACACTTGAAAATTAGAATTTTTGTAAACATTTAAAGCTTCATTCTCATTCCATTCACCTTGGGGAAAAGCATGATATGATAAAGTGCACACAATGTATAACACGTCATATGTACAGTGGTGTACATACATACATATATACGAATGCAATTTGTTTATAAAAAAAAACAACAACAACAACAACAAAAGTAGAAATATATACAATAATATTTATTAAATTAAAAAAAAAAAAATTAATTTCACTGAATTATATGAATGAGTTTTTTTTAGACTGGCACTCATGCTGTGTACAACCCCAACGGTTTAGAAAGCCAAAGTAGAATTTAATATACAAAACACAGCAACAAAATCATAATAAAATTTAATTCATTTATTCTTGATTGCAATAGATAAATGTTTACGCATCAAAATAAAATGATGCCAGCTAGGGGTCATAGTTGTATAGATACTATTCGTATTACAATGTGACCTTATAGAATAGAGGTGTCAAACTATCGATAGTAGCACTATCGATAGTTTTTGATAGTTCATAAAAATATATCGATATATCGAATCTAAACTATCAGTTCTTATAAAAAATATCGATATATCGGAGATACTATCGTAACACTATCGGAGTCTCTCCAATAATACATTTATATACATATTTGAATTTAATAGGTTAATTAATAATGTATTCTGTATAAACAAAAATAAACAAAACCGAACTTTATTTCTTAGTTCAAAAATCAAAAAATTAAACATGAAGTATTTAAGATGAAGGGTCAGTCAACCAATTGTTTTTGTTTGTAGAAAGAAGCATATCAACGACATTTTCTTTTTATTCTGTACGCCTATCCGAAACTATTTGACCAGCTTTACTAAACATTCTTTTCGACTCAGGCGAGGTAGCTGGGATACACAAATACAAATACACAAAAGCAAGTATTTGCATCTCTTTCATATCACTTGAACGTGTCTGGAAATAAAATAATTGTTTTAGTGATAAATAAATACATCTAAGTAGCACATGTTAGTCAGTTAATGTCTTTACTTCACTCTCCATTTTATAATAATACTGTGGGAATCACCAGTTTATAAATGCAAACAAAAAGTTAGTGGTGGAACATTTGAGGGGTGTGCAAACAAAGACAGCAAACTCCACTTTGTTGAAACAAACTCAATCTCCAAATTTCAGTTCGCATTTTCCCAAAAACTTCAGTGAGGATATGGATCAAACTTGGTCGGCATATTTATCTTTTTCTTCTATACTAGTTAACAAAAAAATTCATTATAAAATACAATTGTCTTTAAAAATACAAGTTTTTCTTATTAATTTCGAAAACAACAAAAGTGGAGATTGCTGCCTTTGTTTCCACACCCCTCAATTTACTATCGATAGTGGAAAAAAACTATCGGTAATAGTTAAATGTTTATATTTTGTAAAAAAAAACATCGATAGTAACAAAAAATATAAACTATCGATACTATCGATAGTGCCATCGATATTTTGACACCCCTATTATAGAACCCAAGTAAGAAATGGTCTATAAGGCAACTGCCAATTTAACCTAACTAAGCTAGTTCTATACTATAATTATAAGGTCCAAATATTGATTGTATGGACCATCTAGGTAGGTAGAAGTGACTGTCCAACTAAGAGAGATGGATGGACAAGCTTAGGCCAGATTTAGGTCAGATTTGACTTTGAGTTTCATAAGCAGATTAGATTTTAAAGTTTGAATTCAAAAGTATGTTTGTTTTTCTGTGAAATTATCCTTTTTTATTTGTACTTTTCGTCAAATGAAAAAGTACAAGGCCTATCTTCCAGTATTTATATTTGTATTGATTTAAACATTTTACTAGGTTTTGACCTAGAGTTTAATACGCTGTATTAAAATAAGTTCACTTTGAAATCATTCATACAATGTTTGCTGGATCATATTTGTGTATCTAAATTACATTTATAATGATTATAATTATTATTGTTGCTATTTGAATTGTTTTTTTTTTTCTTTTTTTTTTGTATTTTGTTTCGTTTTTATTTACTTATTTATTTTTAATTCAGTTTTTTCGTTTAATCATGTACATTGCAATACAACAAATATTGGAGGCTCGTCTCTCTATTTCTATGTATGTATTTGTAAATGCTGTTATAACAGATGCCCTGCTCTTCTGGTTGATTATATTGAAATTATTTTTTTCTAGTATGAGTCAAAATGAACACGCTACATTGCAATGAAAACAGGTAAACTGGTTAGTATTAGTAACCGCAATACATAGTGGAAATGATGAAAAACAAAAAAACAAAAAAACGAAAAACAAAATCTACCATCAATATGATAATTTTTTAAACATTATGGAAATTAAGTTAAATATGATGAAATTAACGAGATTACTTTAATGGACATAAGAATATTAAATATTAGTGCTAATAAATAAGTAAAAATAATACATATGCACATACATATGTGAATACACACATATATTAATTTAACAAGTGTATACATATTTATATGTAATATTGTACAATAAGTTAATTATTATATAATAAGTACTATACAGAATAAAGCAACAACAAGAACTTGAATGAAAATCAAATAAATTTTTATAATACAGAATTAAATTATATGTATGAACAAAGAATGCTGTGCAGTTAAATAGCTACATAATTGCAAAAGCAATTACCTTAAACCATTCTTTCTAATAACGCAAGAGCAGATATTCTTACTTAGATTTCAAAGTTTGAAGAAAAGTTTTTAAACGTTTTGCAAGAACACTTTTCTTCAGCATTCCATATGTGTTGATAGGCCTCATACTAAAATACTGAAAATACTAAATTTGTAAGGCAAGAAACAGTTCCATACCAACACAGAGCGATTTTACCATTTCGGTCCTTGCTAGCTTATACTGTCATACTGTATAAATACCATGTGTATTTGCTAATTTGAATTTGGTCTAATATGAAGTCTTGTAACATCTATAGCAGTAGCATATTCTATTCACAATGTGGGTCTCTAGTATCTTTTTATATTTTAAACTTTTCATTACTCTATGAATTTTATGAAGATACCAATTTTGGACAGTCGGAAAACACATCCACACCATTTATCGATATTTACTTTATAATTCCGCTTCCCGAGACGTTTACTAGCATGCTGTGGTGTGGTGTACACATACTATCTATATTTGTTAAATGGAAATAAGACTCATGACCTTGAAAGGTCAATTAATGTTATCTTTGTTTTTCCGTGACATAGTGAACGCTTTTAATTTAAGTTACTATCGTTAAATATCATTAAAATACTAAATAAAAAATTAGTAACAGTTTCTACTAAAAAAAAAAGGAAAAGTGTAATAAATAACTTGACTTGTTATTTGGTGTGCTGTTGGTATATTACCGTATATGTATGTATATGTATAACGATATATAATAATAAATATTTATTATTACATTCTACATGCAAATTGTTATTATCATAAATTGTATAACAAAGTTAATGAATTTTTAACACTTACATCTCTCTCTCTCTCTCTTATATCAGAGATGAGGAGGTGTATATTAAGGAACAATTATAATAAGAAAATGATTAATAAGAAAACAACAAATCTGCGCATTTTCAATTATTGTCACATTTTCTTATTATATTATTATTCTTATGCCACAATGGCTTTCTTTAAGCAACAAAAACATACACGTTTTAAATGCATATTTTTAGAAATTTCAAAACTGAAAAGGCAAAATAATAAAATTAACCTTAATCATCAGTTCGAAACGAAAAAAAAACGAAATGCATTTAAAAATATTCCTCCATATATTATATATGTATGTATGCACATGCATACAAACATACAGACGTACATATATTATAATAATTGAATATAAATGTATGGATATGTAAAAAGAGTATTTTGAAAAACGTAAATACGGATAAAATCTCTCTGTCAATATACAATATTGTATAATATTAACAAAAATATTGCCTAATTACCAACTTGTTTACTGAACATGTATGTATGTATGCGTATAGTATGTATAATGGAAAGTAAAAACTTCAAATAAAAAAAATATTCCATGAAGTAAAGGTTAAATGAAAGGAATATATTGGTTTAAATAAAAAATTATTAATGTTTTCCACTTACATTCGTCACTAAATGTTGATTTATATATTAATAATAAAAAATAATTCTACCTACATACTATACATGCATAGATGTGTTTATACATACGAGTCCATAAGTTGGGTATGTGTTCCATATTCTAGAGAGAAAACAAATCAAATCTTCGATAAATAAAAAAAAATTCAATTTACAAATATTGTTTTGCATCCTTCAAATGGCAGAGATGTAAAAGTAAAAACGAAATGAATGAAATTTTTAAAAAATTATTCTCTCGAATACAATTGCTACTTGTTCTCTATGATCTCTTCTTAAAAATAGAGCGATATTAAGATTCTTTCTATAATTTTCACGATTTTTCTTTATAAGTTTAGTTAAAAGGGTGCCTACTATGCTCCTTGTTGGTTTTATGAGAATATATTGTAAATTATTTATTTAAAATTCTTAAAATTTTGTTTTTATAGCAGAAATATTACCAAAGTAAACCTAAATTATTGAAAATAGAAATATTTTACTGCGTTTTTATATACATACATATAAAATGTACATTAGATAATAGGAAATAAAGAAGATAATTATTTTATGATGTAAAGAAGCCATGTATTTATCAACCAAGAATGTATTTAATTAGTTAAATATTAATCACAGTTATCTATGTATTTAGCAGCTATGTTATGTTACTTTGTTTTCAGGTTTTAGACAACAGAATTGCTAGTTATTACTACATATTCATACCTTTAAATACTTTGTGGGTAGGATATTAATTTATGAATCAAATACTGTACTGCAGATTAGTTAAATTTCTTTTTGTAATGAGAGTTCTTCCCTTTCCATGCAATTTAGAAAATATTTCATAGTTTTTGGAACTTTAACAAACATTTCATTTAATTTTATCCCTCTTACTTTGATTCTGATGGTAATCTTTTCTTATATTAAACAACTTTATTATACATTAAAAGATTTGCTATATACTTTTGCACAAAGTTCTTCTTTTAAAAAGAAGGAAAAAAAGAAATAATAATAAAATAAAATAAATAAATAAAACGAAAAGCCAAAACCACTAAATAAGCATTACATGTTTATTTTAATAGTTGTATAGATCGTTATTTGAACGGTTCTCAAAATTTGCTCTTTTATTTACTCAGCAAATGCATTATATAGTGTTGCCAATTCCATTATATCACGTTTCATTAAGGTACAATTTCAAATATCTATACCGGGTATAAATGTTGAAGTCTATAGTTTATTTGTAAAATAATTATGATCGTGTCTTTTGCAACAAAACTATCTACAGGTTCAAAGTTAGGTGAATTGAAATTTAATAAAATTGGCAACCCTTAAAACGAATGCACTTTGTCGAAATATTATTATAAAGAAAAAAAAAATCAAGTGAGAGCTTTTCACATTCTCAGCCTGCTAAAAAAAGTGTAATGGTGTGTAACGAGAAATCGCTGTATAATTTTATTTTGCGAGGACAGAGGAGAGTCGTTCAGCAGAGTTTACTATAAAACAACTGGCATTTAGATCTCATGCTTTAGTACCATCGTGGATATAATATCAATAAACTAAAGGTAAAAAATAAATTGCACTTGAAAATTCGGAAAAGAAAACGCAATTGTAATATATTTACAATATGAAATATATTAATAAATAATAATAAAAAACAAAAACAAACATTATTTTGTTAATTACTAACGTCAAGCCAAATTTAAACAAATAACGAAAATGCAATATTCTCTATTTATCATAAAAATTCAAGTGATAATAATGCAATTTTAGCAAATATTAACTTTTACGTGGCCAAGTTTGTGCGTATCTTAAACACAGTTCTGGTTTCATACTACCAAATGTATGCAGAATAAACTTTAAAGAAATATAAATTCAAGCAAGTGTTTAAAGTCGTCTGACTGAGTTCAAATAAAACGTGTAGAGTTTAAAATATATGTACTTCATACTGTGCCGCAAAAAATACTTTTTAAAATAAATACTTTGTGTGTATTACAATATTATACAATGCGATATAAATTTTTATTATTATTATTCGTATTTTTTTATTATTTATAATTAATTCAAATTAATTTAATTTGAGAGGTATGGCTGACTTATTAATGTTTAATGGAATTCCAAAGCTAATGAAATGGAAAAAAATGCTAACAATTGTTAAATAAAAAAGATCTGATTTAAATTAAAACATCACTTTGAATAAATTTATTCTTTCTTACTGAAGGTGGAATGCAGTGTTAATGTAATGAAAAAAACACTATCTATTCAATTCATTTGCATTAAGTGAATTAAATAAAAAAAAATGAAAATGAAAAGAAATTAATTTTATATTGTATTTTCATGTCACTTTTCTCTATTTACGTAACAAAAATAAAAATACAAACATTAACTATAACAAATTAAATACATAGATTTAAATTTTGCCAAGGACGTAATGTCACTCTACAATTCAACAAAAAAAAAATACATTTTCCCGAAAAGAAAAATTAAAAATCAAATAAAACAAACAAACAAATAAAACAATATCTATTTATGTATATCTTTGCAATACAATATATGTATGTACATATGTACATACAGTTAAAATTTTAAACGTGATGGCAAAGAAAAATGCAGATCGTGTATAAATCGTGATATTAGACCGTGAATTTTGGTCGTTTTTCATTTAAAATATATAAGAAACATGTATGTATGTTGTGTGTAGATATATAAATACATGCATATAAGCATTTAAATAGACATTTAAATTTAAAAAAGAAAACAATTAAAAATAAATGTAGACAGAACAGAAAATTAATAATAAATATACATACTAAAGAAAATATTAAATAATAATTACTATTGCAAACTCAGTTCAATAATGCAACGAAGAATAAGTGCAATGCAAGCACAATGTTAAATTAAATTATTAATACATACAACAGCAATCAAAGTGAAACCAAAGAAATAGTGAAAATATTAAAGAACAGTTACCCATTAAGTATTCGAAATTGCGTCATTTGTGATGCATTTTGGACTTTTTTCCATTATCCCCAAAATCCTTGGAATTTGTGAACAGATCGCAATTTTAAATATATCTTGATGGAATGTAACATAAGTAGACTGTTTGCAGTTTAGTGAACATGTACATTTTTTCACAAGAAATATACAAAATAAATGCGATTCATACGATTATGAATGTTAACTAAATTTCAGTTGTACTAAGTTAGGTTGCTAGTTATAATACAGCCCTAAGTTATGTTATGTCCGGGTTACCAAACCAGAAAAAAGTCCTTTATGAGTTTTATTCCTCCAAACTTCCTTCTTTTTTTAATATTCAGCTTAAAAAAGTATTAAAAAATAATTTCTTTTTTAATACAAATAAATATGCTGCCATAGGGCCTGTTTTCTAACTTCTAAAGAAAAAAGCAACAGGTGTAGGTGTAAATAATATAACTAAGCAGACATAAACGATTGTAAATTGTTTATTTGTTGTTAATGAAATTTGGATATGTACATATGTTTGTGCATTATTAGAATTTGTTTATAACAAATAAAAAAAAATTCCAACGTTTATTTTAAAATTGATTAAAAAAGCAAAATAATTCTTATTTTCTATCGTAAAGTTCGTAAGTTCGATTACGTTTAAAGTTTTTCTTTAATTTACTCTATTATTTACGAAAAATTATCATTATAAATAATAATTTTTGTTTAAACTGTTCAACAATTATAGCCTCAGGCCAAAATGTTAGTAAAAAAATACAAATAAATAATGCATTAAATCGGTTGTTTTTAATTCAAATCTGGCCATTAGTTCGGATATCTCTTATACTATCAAATATGAGCACTAATTTATATAACAATATTTTAAAAATATCAAGTCCAATATGCAAACTTATTTTATAATCGACCTATATACATATGAATTCAGGTGGACGTACAATCAATAAGAAAAATAAATCACATTCGTATTTATACGACCCATGCACCAAATATTCGTTAATGATAAATTATTAATTATATAAATTGGTTCACATTCGTTTCAGAATAATTTTTACAGAAATATAAAAAAACACATACTTTTGCTTCAACCATATCTCATTCTTTTTTCTCTCTCGTGAATAAACTCCTACTTTCCGAAGGAAAACTTTAACGTTCAATGCAAAGCCTTGGGTTTGTAGGAAAAAAGATAATAAGGGAATGTAGTGAGTACACAGTTTCATGTATTCGTATGTTTTTCATGAAAAAAAATTGTCAAAATAATCTATCCCAATATAGATAGGAAACAAAATCTAAAAGGGTTTTTCTTTCATACGGTTAACCAAAATGTTGTTTCAAGAATATAATAACACACAAACACTGGCACCAATGCAATAACTTTTATGTAAACAAACGGTTTTTACTCTTTCTATAATATTTGCTACTTTCTCTGTTGGCAACACTAATATTATTTCTTTCTCTCAAAGAGAGCTTGTTTTGTTTTTAAGCTATAGAATCTCTTAAATTTTTATTTTCTATTCTCTTTTATAGCACAGACAACAACCTCGATTCGGAGTATTGTATTTGTGAATACAAAAGGGGGAAAAAAGAAAAATAAATCGGAAGTGAAATTAAGACGCGTACGCAACTGAATAAACAACGAAACGAATATGAGTGGACGCGATAATCGCGGAAGCGGGAACATCCCACAGCTGAGCAGTGCTGTTGGAAAAATTAAGGACAGATTATCGAGGGTAAGATTTAAACTACTTGATTCAATTTTTGGATTTTGTTAGCATTCAAATCCTTGTTCCAAATATTCTTTATCGACTGTGGTGCGCAAATATGAATAAATAATATTAGATTAAAATGATTATTATTTAAATATCAATTTTGTTGGATATTTACATATAAATTTGGTTTTCATTATCAAAACCTCAAAAATAGATCTGTAAACATTGATCTTAATTCAAATTTTTGACAGAATCCCCCATAATCATCAATACAAGCTAAGGGAAAGTTACCTTGCGGAAAAGAAAATCACTTTAAAAGAAACATTATTTTTTCCAGTGTGAATAAATGCATCTGGTATGATCCAATCTTAAGCAATATGTAACTCATAGGCATATTAAATTAAGATTAAAATTATTTTTTTTTTGTTTTGTTTATTTCATTGATATGTTATCAATTAATTACAATAACGCAATACAATACTTTCAATAAGAAGATAATGTCCAACAAAAGATGATTGTAATATTCATACGCAGATCATAGAACTTAAAAAAAAATTATTTAAGCTCTTGTACAACGATTTAAATATTTATTACAGGAAGAACAACCATATCAGAGAGTGGATCTTAGTGAAACACCCGTCTTGTCAGAGTCAAATACCGCTACCAGCCTTGATACAATACTACCAGAGGATCCATTTTTATATCCCTCACATAGCCGACCAGAACCTCAACAGCAAACACAACAAAAATACACTCAAAAGCGGCAACAGCAAAACTTTGAACCCGAATTACCAGCGCATTTTGGTCCTATTATTGATGCAGATGATATTAATGAGCCACCGCTTCCAATAGCGAGTACCAAAGCGAAACAAGAACCTCTTCCTCTACCTCTGCCACCGCCACCTTCATCTCAACATTTGCACAGAGATCATCATACTCGTAGTATTGTTTCAATACCCAATGAAGACTTGAATCGCAGCAAGAATTCACTTAAGAGCTCCAGAGTATCGTTTGAGAAAAAACGTGGTGGCAACGATAGCAGTGATGAAGATAGTTTTGAGGACAAACGTTATGGTTTTCAACAGCAAAAAGCTGTAAGTGTCGACCACAAAGGTATTCTTAAAGATCTTAAGACAATTTTAGCTCATGATAATCGCCGACAATTCCAAGCTAAAAAGCATGTGTCATTAGATCTTAAGGGTACACGCTATCTGCAAGATCTACTCAAGGAATCATCGTCAGAGGAAGAGTTTCGCAAAAATCGTCGTGAGTTTCAAGGTCGAAAACATCAGAGTTTGGATCCTCGCGTTAGTTTTAAATTAGAGAGAGTATTGCAGGGATCTAGTGAAGATAGTGACGAAGAGAACGATGATGTTGAACACAAACGTTTAATACATCGTCCCAAGGACATAACAAAACCGGTCGTTATTGATCTAAAAGATTTGGAAAGTGAAAGCGAGGACGATTACGTTTCGTCCAGACAACATTTTCAACAACAACGTTCCATCAGCAGCGACTCAAGGAAAAGGTTTGATCGATCGATCTTTATTGAAATTATTCAAAATATTTTCTGTGTCTTTCTTATAATTAAAGTATACGATTTTATGAAATGGATGAAATGGGAAGAAAAAAAGGTGAAAACATACGTTCTGCTGTGCCATTTGTTCGACAAATTACAGAAGATGGCAAACCCAAACTGGAAGTCTATAGGCCTACAACAAATCCCATTTACATTTGGACTCAGGTAATAATAAGCTTGACTACATACATACTAATCAATAATAAATAAGATATAGTATATATACATATATACAAAAGTCTCTACACATTGTGCATAGTACGAGTACAGTGCAACGCACACCTCATTCTTTTGTATACAAACTTAATTAATATTATGGTTGTTAAGAAATTTATAGTTTTCGCCATTCAAAGTAATAAACATCACAAATGATGAATGATTATTCATTTCATATCATGTTATTGTATTGCTTCCAATTGAATTAAAACTCAATTACATAAAATGATAAACGAAATTCTTATGAATTGTTAAGCTAACATTTCTGCGAGAAGAAAGCCTGTGAGTGAGTGCCAGCCAGCCAGTTTAAATACTTGTCTTGAACACTGGCGTCTAGTCATACAGACTGTATTCAAAATTTAAAACAAAACAAAAAGTTTGCGAATAATATTAAACGGCATCAACAACACAGATTAAAAGCACTTTTACTTCTAAACCAAGTGTAAAATAAATTAATACGTAACGAATTGTTTTATATTCGAATCGGTTAAATGCACTTTTACTGATCTCATCAATTTTGATACGACAACATTAACTATTCGTCCCAATACTAGACGATAGAATCTTATCATTTTTCGTATGAATACTATTTATTAAATGTCATATGAAAACAGCGTGATTTTAGTTACAAAAAAAAAAAAAAAAACAAAGAAAAATTACAATTTACCACGATAATTACAACTGAACTACTACAGTTAGTCAAAAATACAATATACAAATATGTATGCATGCATGTAGATATGATGATGAAATACATTAGTGTGGTTAGATTAAGTATGGTTTTAAAATATCATTCCTTTTTGGAATTTAAAACCGCCTTGAATAAAACTCTTTAAATTACAAACAATTTAATCAAGAATTTCTTAATTCAGATTGAATCAAGTGATTCCTAACCCCATATATTTGATATAAATGCTTGCCAAAAATGTTAAATGTAATCAGCGTTGCCACTTGCCAAATTTTCCCTTTTTTCAAAGTTCAATTTAAAATTTTTTTCAATAAATTCAATAATAAATAATAACACGAAATATTTACATTTTTAAATGAAATATTGTGTATATTATTAGTCCCGGACAAAAGTAGTCAACAGAGGGTACTGGTCTCCGGTATTTCCTTTAAATATTTTGGTACTTTTGTAGAAAACAATTTTTTTTTAGTAAAAAAGTTTTCAAAAAAAAATATTGAATTAAAAAAGAAATCCTTTTTAACAGATATATTCCAGTGATTTGTAATGAAATAATTTAAAAATTTAATTTAATTTAAATTTATTGCAATAATTTGCAATTGTATATGCATACATATGTACATATGTAAATAAACGCGTATATTTTTGATAATTCGAATCTTGATCGATAACCCAATAATAGATCATTGAGAATAATAGGCTTTGATTATAAAATCCTCTCTCTTTTGATTACTCATATTAACCAAGTACTAAGCTTAAGCAGATCGTGTTTGTTAAATACGTAATGTATTGCTGTTACTATGAACAAAACTCGAATCGAAAAACTAAAAGTGCATCGGCAGTTTGTTTTCGAAATTTCTTAATGTATCTTTCAGTTTGAAATTTACATTTGAACGGATTTTTCTATCGTCAACGGAGGAAGTCTTAAAGACTATTCAAATATAAAGATTAAGAAAATAATTTACACGTTTATAGGACTTCTATATATAAAATTCAAAATGAAGATCCTAATGAGAGCTGATACACATGTGTCATTCCACTTGCCTGTGACTGATCCAGTCGCTAAATGTACCTTATCGCAGGTTATTTTCCTTAAAGCTATTATTTGTGGCTTCTAATTTTAATAACTCAAACAACTATTCATCAATCATCATATGTAATATTGGATTTTAAATTCTAGGTCTTGGCAGCTTTTAGTGTTTCCCTGGGTTCTTTAGTGGTTGGTTTTTCATCTGCCTATACATCGCCTGCTTTGGTCTCCATGACGGACCGTAATATAACATCGTTCGAAGTAACACCTCAGGATGTAAGAATAGTATACACAAGCTTAAAAAATAATTTGATATGAAAACTTGAAATCTTTTTAAAATAGGCCTCTTGGGTGGGTGGTCTAATGCCTTTGGCTGGTTTAGCTGGCGGTATAGCTGGTGGTCCTTTCATTGAATATCTGGGTCGCAGAAATACTATTCTGGCGACTGCTGTTCCATTTATAATTTCCTGGCTGTTAATTGCATGTGCCGTCAATGTTGGCATGGTTTTAGCTGGACGTGCTTTGGCAGGGTTTTGTGTTGGTATTGCCTCTTTGTCTTTGCCAGTTTATCTTGGTGAAACGATACAGCCAGAAGTACGCGGCACATTAGGGCTATTACCCACAGCTTTTGGCAATATCGGCATATTGGTTTGTTTTGTAGCTGGCACTTATATGGATTGGTCAATGTTGGCATTCTTGGGTGGTGCTTTACCAGTACCCTTCTTAATATTAATGTTTCTTATTCCGGAAACGCCACGCTGGTATGTATCCCGCAATAGAGAGGAAAGAGCCCGAAAGGCATTAGTATGGCTACGCGGCAAAGAGGCCGATGTTGAACCGGAACTTAAGGGTTTAATGCGATCCCAAGCTGATTCAGACCGACAAGCAACGAAAAATCAATTTATGGAGCTACTTAAACGAAATAATTTAAAGCCCTTGTCCATATCTCTTGGTTTAATGTTTTTCCAACAATTTAGTGGCATTAATGCTGTCATCTTCTATACGGTGCAAATATTTAAAGATGCCGGTTCAACAATTGATGGCAACATATGTACCATTATAGTGGGCGTGGTAAACTTTATAGCAACTTTTATTGCTACCGTTTTAATAGATCGTTTAGGAAGAAAGGTAAGCCTTTTAAATTGAAAAGTAGAAAGTAATACTAAAATGTGTTTTCTTCTCACATTTCTTACAGATTCTCTTGTACATTTCTGATACGGCAATGATAATTACACTGTTCGTGTTGGGCGGTTTCTTCTATTGTAAATCTAGTGGCATGGATGTATCAAACGTTGGCTGGCTACCTTTAGCAAGTTTTGTAGTTTATATACTGGGCTTCTCTTTAGGATTTGGTCCCATACCTTGGCTAATGATGGGTGAGATATTACCTGCTAAAATAAGAGGTTCTGCAGCTTCTGTTGCTACTGCATTTAATTGGTCGTGCACATTTATTGTTACAAAAACCTTCCAAGATATGATAGGTTTGTTGTCATACTTTCGTAAATGTTATTTTCTTATACGTATTGTTGTTGTTGTTGTTTTTTTATTTTACAGAATCAATTGGTGGACACGGTGCATTTTGGTTATTCGGCGTTATTTGCTTCATTGGAATGTTCTTTGTTATACTGTATGTACCTGAAACCCAAGGCAAATCTTTGGAAGATATAGAACGTAAAATGATGGGACGTGTTAGACGCATGTCATCGGTAGCCAATATAAAACCTTTATCGTTTAATATGTAAAAACAAAAACTAATTTCGATAAAACTAAGTTCTAATTGCATAATAGTTAAATGTGCCTCTCATTATTCATATAAAAATAATATATTGTTTACGAAAATAGATAAAACCAAATATTAGGCTAAGTAATTAAGAAATATAAAGTAGTCGCGTCATAATCAGTCGTAATCATAATCAATTAAGAAACACTTATTAGCATCCATATTGAGTTAGTAAATAATATACGAAGAATATTTGTAAATATTATTCGTAAAATTCATAAACTATAAAGAAAAAAGAACAATATATATTACATACTCTTATCTTGACATTGTTTACATAAACAAACAGGTATATATGTATGTATATATTCATATATACAAAGTTGAACATTATTATTAACTTAAAGAGCTTGATTTATTTTTACATAAATCCATATATATACATATATTATATGTATATGTGTTTAATTTAATAACTAATACATCAATGAAGAAATTGTAATATTGTAATTTTTAATAAATAAACGTACATATGTATTTATGTATTAGAATAATTGAATTTAAATTTAATTTTGGACTTGTGGTCACATGCGATTAAAAACATTACCAAGCAGTAAATGTAATGTTATAATAAGAAATTAATAATTATAAAAATTACAACAAACACTATGAATTCCGAACTATAAAAACATACGTAGGATCAAGTAGCTATGTGAATAGCTAAAGGAAAATCCAAATTTACTGGAAATTTCATTTAAAAGCTTAATAAATCATAAAATTCAAAATGAACAAGCAATAGCAATACGTCTTTTTGAATAGTAAGGAAGTACATAGTAAATAGATTATTTTAGGTTAGGTCGGGAAGCTAACTGAAAAATAAACCTTCACTCAAAGATCATTAAATTTTTGCAAGCATAGGTGTAAAAGCATAGGTGTAAAGTGGTATACAACTAAAGTTACGCATTGCAAAAGGATGTATTTGAAGGGAAGATTGTAATTATAATTGTTGCACGTAAAGGATTGCGGTGGCTTTAAAAAAAACTATGCTTTACAAAAGGCTTTTTTTGCATGCACATAGATGCTTTTGAATACCACACATTTTCAGAACATAGTGACAAGGATAAATCTATTGCAGATTAGAGTAATGATAGAATGATGATGGAGCAAAATATGAAGAACAGAATTTTGGTTTTATATTTCTTTTAATACTCCTGATAGCGATAAACACGATGGTTTATAATATCTTGGAGCTTTTAAATTAACTTTTAGCAAAAAGAAATCCAAAATAGAAATAAATACGTCTTGAAATGTTTATGCAGTCTTTGAACGTTAACTTTGCTTTGAACAACGTAATCGCATTAAAAAAAAGAAATTTAGTCACGATGCATTTTGTATTATTTTTTATACGTTTCGATCCAAGTAAACCACAGCTATCTAGGAAATACAAGTAAAACTTTCCTGCGTCATTATGTACGTTAATGAAATTATTGCAGTTGCCAAGTCCTTGAAAATTGTGTGTCCTGTTCTAACACATGTATAAAGTCATAGACTAAATAACGGTACAAGCCCTTTTTGGTTAACCTTGAACCGCTAGTTTTAATTTTACTTGCCGTAAATCAACTGAGTTAACATGTTGACTGTCGCGGCAATTTTCAGAAAATTGGCCACGCACGCCAACATTGAATTTTTGTTCTTTTCCCAGAAGCCATTTATCGATACTAGCACTGATATAATACGATTTTATTCGTAGCTACACAAAAATGACAGATTTATTGAGTACGAGATAACTCTTAGTTGGCACCCTATAAGGGAACGCAATCTACGGGTTATCTCGTAGTCGGCAGTCAACGTGTTCACAACACATTTTCCGAAAAAATGTTCATGGTTCATACAAAGCCTTGTTAAATTTTAAATTAGTTCTTTTTTTCTAATAGGAAAGCCTTGTTAAATTTTAAATTAGTTCTTTTTTTCTAATAAGAAAACAAAAAAAAAAAAAACGATAAAAAGCTATCAAACAAAGAAACAAAATTTTTGACCATGGGTTATAATTGGTAATTGTTAGCATTATTGAAAATTTATAAGGTGGATTTATATTTTAATTGTTCACTGTATCGTACCAATACGTATGTTTCAAGTGGAAGAAAAAGAAGAGAGATTCTAATTGGACAGACATGGGCCGATGTATTGCATTATTTCAGCAAGAATAGTTAATTAAATAAATTGTGTCCCTCAATGTTGTATAAACAAAACTAACAATAATATAAATACATATATCGGCAGCAATAGGCCTGGAAGACTTTTACAAAAATATTTACATACCCATTACCTGCACCCGACAAATGGCGCAAATATCACACTCCACATCCCAGCTCCACATAGCTACAGCATTCCACTTTTTGAGTGTAAACATTTTTTCATGTTTGCTACCGTCATTATCATCGATTTGTTTATCCAGAGAATTTTCACTTTGATCATCCATGATGATGTTGAACCTGGAACAACTTTTCCACTGTCCCAATACAATACGACAAACAATTTTTGTTTATTTCTATGTTTTCTTTGCTTCTTTCTCTTTTGCAAAAAACGTTATCTGTTTGGTATTACAAAAACAGCTTTGCGTTGCCTTTACCAGGGTTGGAAAATTTAGTAGCATAGTACTTTTTCATGTAAATAGCTGCTTAGTACCACAACTAAAATTTTAGTACACTCTATTCTACTTCTCCTTGGTACTTCCCGATTTTTTAAATTTGCAGAAATTTTACTAACAATTTTGATAATAAAATGCTAAATAATGAAGCACCGAAATTTATCTATGAACTGCCTCGATTAATAGCACTGTTGTAGGTGCCTAAGCTTTGAAACGTGTAGAGTAAGGGGCTGCTGGATGAAATGTGTGGTTAGATCTCCCCCCGGGCTGATCGATCAGGTAATTAGATGGATTAGACTCTTCCTGGCGGGCCAGAAGAGATTAAAGAATCTCTAGGCTGCTATGACCCTGCTATTTATTAGGATCTTGATAAATTTTTAACGGGGCATTACGCCTTTAGTGTAAGGACTAATATGTGAGACAGGGCCATATCTGGCACAATTGGATCACATTCTGTGTCTCTACCTTGGCGTGAACACATGAAAGCTCTAGACGCTTGGTCACTGTTTCTTGAATATTTGTGGTGTGTTAGCCTCTAAGCTTTTCTGACATTAGAGGACGTCAGCTTTAGCATTAGCTGGACAGGTTAGTTTATTTTATATAATAAAATGGCTAATTATCGTTTTCAACAAAAAAAATTATTTACTTTACAAAGGGAATGTTTGCATATCAAAATGTTTCCCAATTAATTTATTGAATTTCAAAGAAAACTGATCTCTTGTATTCCCATAATAAAAAAAAAACGTTTTGATAAAATATGATTCAGAAAGTTAATAAAATTAAGTAAATAATTTATTTAAAAATTGTCCATACAGAATACTAATAACATTTGTTGTGTTTTAAATAACAAATTACTCAGTATGTGTGTAATATGATTCATTCATATAATTCATTTTCCTTCTACAAATTCAGTGTATTACTTCTTTTTTTTTTTTTGTATTGTGACAGTTTAATTCAATTTTAATGTTTCTGTTTTTGGTATTAAGATCAAATACTAATAATAAATATTATGCAGATAGCAAAAATTCATATAAGAATAGTAAAGGATGCTTATACAGACATCCTATTTTGTAAAACAGCAACAAAAAGTCTTATAATATTGATGGATAGATAGTTTTTTTTTGTTTTATAAAAATAAAAGAAAAAGTATATGCTTTAAAAATTCAATTGATTGGTGGAATTTAAAATAAGAATCTAATTAAATAATGAAAAAAGTTAAAACAAAAATAATAATTGTAATAAACAAGATTAAAAATTATACAACACAAAACATATGTGTTATGTTTGTTAAAATATGTAGCACATAATTACGTTTGTTTAATGGTTTACAGCAACATTTGGGCATAGCTTTCAAATAGTTGCCTCGTTGATTAAGACGAGGCGGCTGCAGTTACTGGAGCTGGAGGGGATGCGTTATTAGATTGATTGGCGGTGGTCTCATTAAAATCAACTCGCATTGATGCCACAGTTTGGGTTTTAAATGTATTTTTGTTGTAAGAACGTGTATGACGTTTGGCACGTTGGGTTTTTGGTGATTTTGTTGTAGAATCTGGCAAGTTTACTGCACTAGCACCGCCCTGACGTTTATCTCCACCAGCACCAATTTCATTGCCCCCAGAACGAACGGCATTAGCTTCATTGTTTCTTAAATTACGTACTGGAAATATATAAAAAAAATTTAAAAATCCGAAAAGATTATGCATGTTTATAAAATAAAGAAAATAAATTCAGTTGCAACCTCACACATCACACATACTTACCACGTCTATTGCGGCGACGGTTATTAGTTTTTATAACGGGCTTAATAGTCGTTTTGGCTGGGTCAAAGTAACTATCGAACAAATCAGCCAATTCTGTTTTCTCTTCGGCTTTGAGGTCATCAATAGTTTGTAAGACTTCACTAATGCCATCTTTTTTCTTTTCCGACCAAATGGCATTCAGAGTTTGCAAATCGTAGCTATGCTCAGCCAAAATTATACGGAATCTAACAGCCCGTACACGATGGTACAATGTCGATTTGAAGTAGTTTAAGAAAACAGGGCGGAATGAATTTTGGCGTTCCAAATTCTCGTTTTGGGTTTGCAATTCATTTAAGTCACATTCAATAGGTTGTGCAAACGGCTGCAGAGCAGTAAGCATCTTATCGATAGCATTTGATGAATCAAGTGCCTCCTTCGAGTCTTGATTACTTAAATGCAAGGCCACGTCATACGCAAGTTTAGCCCGAACACTTGCATTGCCATCAAAAACATCACGCTCCTGGTTAGCAATGTCTCTATACTTTTGCTTTTGTATCTTTTGATCTGATGTCGACTCAGATCTACCAGCATCAGCAGTCGATGGAGCAACATTATTATTTTGCTCAATATTACAATTGTTTTTCAAGTGTTTAGCAAGCTTACGCAATGTATAATGCTGTAATGATTCATTTTCATTTGCCTTGGCAAGATTAAGACCATTAGCAAATGATTTAACTGTATTAAGAAACCTGTCCAGCAGGTTATATTTTTTAAGTGATTCCAAAATCATGTATGGAATAAATTTACGCTCTTCGTGGTATAACAAAATGATTCCTTGAGAACTTGTGTCCTTTGCTTTCAAAGCTTCAAGCCAATCTAGGAAATCTTTAAGGGCAGCTATCTCTGACTTGGATTTTATTATCTGAAAGATTTACACATAAACAATAAATGCAACCCATGTACATAGTATATGCATACATATGAGTGGACGAAATACTTACTTTGTAAGTTTGTGTTGACTTAAGCATTCGGTAGAAACCAATAGAAATCACGCGTACTTGATGTCGCTGACGTGCAGCCGGATTTAAATTCATGTATGGCATTATATATTGTTCAAAATGATCGTTTGGCGTAAAAGCAGCCAATTGAACAATCTAACAGAGAAAAATAATACGAATAATAATAATAAAACTGTTTTTGAAAAGTTTACTTTCAAAATTCAGATTTACTTGCCTCATCTATCAATCTACGTCCGGTTGTATCAATATCTATACCAACCAATGTATACTTTCCCTTTGGTAGAGTTTTTAAGGCAATGTTCTCATTATTGCCGCAATTGGCAATGGATCCGTTGGATGTAGAGGGTACACAATTATCTTGCGAAGAAGACGATGGAGAATTCGTCGGCGCTGACGATTTGGATGAAGCGACCATTTTTTTGTGTTTCAACAAAATATATTTCCTTTTTCTATTTTACGTCAACTAAAAACAGTAGATCATATAAAATGATTATGATGACTTCATTGAAGGCAGAAATATAGTCAAATAAATAACTCATGAAGTAGCGGTAAAAGGGGTTTCCCCTTTTTAAACAAACAAGTGATACTAAAGCAAATATTTTTTAATGTATACACATAAACATACGTATAGTTTATATGCCTAGAAAACAAATTTATCGAAGCAGTATTTCAGTTGGATCGTAAATTCGGGGTTTTCCCCCGTTAAAAAAAAAAAAGCTCTATAATACGCTTTAAGCTCATACTTTAAAAACGTATGTGATTTTTAAAATAATTTTTAAAATATAATACTTTGATTTCGCTTTTAACTTACCCCTCTTTTTGGCAAGAAACCCAATATTTCTTCCGAATGTAATATAAAATACTTTTTTGTCCTTGATAAAAATTAAAAACAATCGTTAAGATGTACCTGTAAAGAAGGAAATTTAAATTTCTTTGGTTAGTTTCAAAATATACAGCGTATTTAAGATGAAAATTTTACAAAATAAACTGTCCAATTCAATATTGAAATACTTCTGGATTAAGCAAAGTACTCGAATAAAATGAGACTTGCATTTACTTTAAAATTTGGTTTCCTAAAAAAACATCTTGGCAAGGAAATCATACATATAAAAGCAAACGGTAAATTACAGTTGTGTCTATATACTTTGGTATTCAGGAATTATCTAATGGTTATTCCCTTTTCTTCACGTTCTCTTAATAAATGCTGGTATTCTCTTTATAATTATGTATGTTGTATACCATACTTAGGTATGTATATAAATAAGCAAAACTTCTGTTAATATCGGAACCTATATTTCAATCTCTTTTGTTTAAAGCAGGAGAAATAAAAACTATACAACGATTTACAATACCTGAATATTTTTAGTGATCTTGTTGAGATTATTCCTTTTTTCATTAGAATTTAATAAAATTATCTTGCGGAACTTCATATACTTTTCGTAAAATTCAAAAGGAAAATTTCATTTGACATATACTGCATGGTTAACTTTATTTAAATTTTAAAAAGAATGCCAACATACAAGTATTTACAAACTTCTACTACACATTTAATGCAGGAATTGTAATGTTTATTATCGATTTAAGTCGATAAAAAAATAGCACCACTTATCAAAAGATATATTTAAAAGATTCCGTTTTTTATATTATATTTATGAACACACAGTTAAGTCATACAATTGGCTCTAAAAAAACAGTGTTTCCTGACAGGCGTCAACGAGAAATATTAGAATAATTTACTTTTGTCTACCCATACGTAAACAATGAATTCCAAACAAATTTTTTTCGAAAATTCATGTCACATATGTAGGCCAATTGGACTTCAGAAGCCATTTAGCGTTTTATCGATATACAAGCACGATAACTATTATTTTAATTCATATCAAACGAAAATAGCTATTCCTAGCCCATATATGCATATATATAATACATATATATACTTATATGCATACATATGCAATATGCGGCTAAGTAATCACATTATAAATATAACCACAAACACCCACTATTTCAACTTTGATTTTTAGCTCTGTTTAATCAGGTTAATTAATTTTAGAAATTTGCAATGTATTTAAAACACAAAATTCTTCCATATCATTATTGCAGTTCTGCGTCTGCGATTTCCTTACGTATGCAATCTCTAATTTATGAACGAATTGAATAAAAGGGGATGTAAAAGAACACCAATGAAAATGTGATTTCCCACTGCAACAAGTGTTTTATTTTCAATTGATTTTTTTTCTTGTTCAATTTCAAATTTGAATTTTTTGTATTTTGTCACCTTATTTTTTATTGCATTCGCTTTGAAACCAAGTATTATTAAGCTTGTTTCAAATGAAGCACTTAAAATGCAAATTAATTTTGATAATTTTAGCCAAAATGCACATTGACTAACAAAAAAAAAAATATGTTCTAGAAGTACGCACAAGCACCACACTTAATGAACGAATTGATAAGAGTAAATAACAGAAACGTATTTTCTCAACAGTGTTGTTAATTTGACGATTTTTTCTATAAATTCAGCGATTTCAAAATAACAAGAACTTTATTGACACTGCAGTTTTACGTTCAATGCAAAGCGAATTCATAACAAGTGACCCCAAGTCAATAGCTGACAGCTGTTTGTTGTACGTGTGTGTGTTGTTCATTTTTTTTCTTTTTCATTTTTTTTCTTCCTATTTTGACATCCGAATGGAGGTTTAACAAAAACAAAATGCCTGTTGTTTTTGCATTGTTGTAGAGTTGCGGTTACCTTATTGAATTTGCCTTGATCTATTTTCTATTCAAATAAAATTAATTTCTTCATAAGCGTTTCTTTAACTTCAATGTTCCGAAGCTTTTGGAATTATTGCCAAAATATGTTTCGTATTTATTTAAATTTGGCAACGCTATCATTTTTTTATCGTTTTTAACGACATTGCCACATATGGTTCAAATTACTTTATAGAAATCAAGGCATATTTAAAACGAATTGTTAATAACTCAGATACTTTTTGTTTTGTATTGAATTTTATTCAATTTATATTAAAATTTTATAAAAAAAAAAATTGGTTATAATAATAGTACTATTACCTTTTTAATTTGCCTGCAAAGAAATAATAAAGTACCTGTATTATAAACCTATGGCAACACTGTTTGTCTCTTAAAGAAAATTGTACATAAAAAGTAGTAAAACAATGTGTAGTACTGAGGTAATGATTAAACTAATGGGTTCAAATAATTTAGGAAATACCTGTGCCATTCTGGACATAGTTAAAGTAAATAGCAAAGTAAAAATGTTAATATGCGTTTGAGGCGCACATTGTGGTTTCGTGTAATAAAAAGACTTAAATGGGAACTTATAGTTTTACTGTCAATGATCATTTTTGTTAATTCACTTTATAGAAAGGTAACCACAATCACAGTATGATTAAATTTTTGTTAGTAAAGTTTGGTAATTGGTTTCTTAATAGATTTTTTACAATTCAATAAAAATATCTTCTATATGTGAGCCTATTGATGTTGTGTACACATGGGTTAATGGCTCGGATTCAGAATTTTTGAGTTCGATACGTGAATATGACCGCAGTTTTGATTCTACAAGATTTGATGATAAAAATGAGCTGAAATATTCATTGCGCTCCTTGGAGAAGTTTGCTCCTTGGGTTAGGCATGTATATATTGTAACAAATGGCCAGATACCGAAATGGTTGGATTTGACAAATGAACGTGTATCCATAGTGCCACATGAAATTTTAGTGCCAGACACCAACTTATTACCAACATTTTCCAGTTCTGCTATTGAAACTTTTATACACAGAATACCTAATCTCTCGGAGAGGTATATTTATTTCAATGATGATATATTTCTCGGTTCAAATATATACCCAGAGGATTTTTACACGGACTCTGAAGGAGTTAGAATTTACCAAGCATGGTTGGTACCAGATTGTGCCGAAGATTGTCCGTGGACTTATATTGGTGATGGTGCATGTGACCGTCATTGCTGTATAGAAGCGTGTCAATACGATGGTGGTGATTGCACAGATGACCCAAGTCACACTAATAATGTAGACAGTATGTTAGAAAACGTTGCAAACAAAACATATTCATTTAAATTGACGAATACCAAGCATATTGCTGAAAAGCATGATAGCCTTCGTAGTTACAATAATCCAAATGGAAGCAGTTTTAAAAATGTGCTCCTGCAACACAAAAATTTAACTTATGTTACTAACTTTAAAAATGTTGTTAATGATTTTAACAAAAATGTACAATCTAGATCGCATGTGGAAAGAAAATTAAAAGATAATAATCCACACTCTACATCTATTGAAGGCAATTCAAGTTCCAAAACTGAAGACATATACTCTCAGTCTCTGATATATACAAATATGTTTTTAAATCGTGAATATGGTTTTAAAGCACGTAACGTTATTGCTCATGTAGGATTTCTGCTGGAAAAAGAAATTATAAAAGCAATGCATCAGAAATTTGAGGAACAGATAGCAATTACAGCAAAAAATCGCTTTCGCGCTGCAAATGATTTACAATTTGCTTTGGCTTATTATTCTTTTGTAATGGAGGAGACAAGAAGGGCAACCATTGAGGAAATATTTAATGAATTTGATACGGATAAGTCCTTAACATGGTCAGATCGAGAAATACGCACTTTTTTGGCTAAAACTTTTCCATTACCTTTGGATTGGTCAACAGTTCGGTTTTTTGAAGAAGTCATACATAATTGCAGTCATCTACAAGACCACAATGATTCCAATAATGAACAGTATACTACTGTTCTTTATGAACGTTATGAAGATTCTAATTTGGTATGTATGTGTTGTTTATCTAAAATGTAAATGATATTAAAATATTAGTTTGTTAGCCAATAATAACTCGGGACTTGGTGAAAAATTGTAATCCCTTAGCCGAAGCTCTTGAAGAGAACTTTTCTGTGAGGCGAAAATACAATTATAACGTCAATTCAAGACATAATTTACGGAATAACTTCATGATGCTTACGTCGAATATAACGGAAGTTGTTAATGGCTTAGATAAAATACGCAAAAACCTAAGGTAATGCGGAATTATAGAAATACTTAAATTTATACGTTTAATTATTTATATTTTCAGAAAATTTAACTGTATAAATGACAATTTAGATATAAATTCTACAGAAGATAACAAATTAATACGCCACCTATTGGAAGATTTCTATTTATCATTATTTCCACATCGCAGCCAATTTGAATTGTCACCAGAATACCGTAATCGTTTTCAAAATTGGAGAGATTATGTTAAATGGCGAAGGCAACAAAAAGCTATTTTGACGACAGTTTACATTATAAGTATTTTGATTTTAGCTTATCTTGTACGTTCAATATGCATTCACAAAGCTAAATTCGTAAGCCGTTATATACAGAAATTATAATATACCTGTGTACTGATATATTTTTATAATGTAAGTAGGAATATAAAATTTAACGCACAAAACCCATGATTGAATTCAAGACTGTAATCCAAAATAAATGAAATCTATATTAAGTCAGTAAAAGTTTTCATAATTTGTGATAGTTCATGTTCATGTTTACATGAATTATAAATTAAAAATCATTCGTTTACTATTGTCAATACAAAAGGTTAGGAATACATTTTCCGGACCGATTTCTTGTCAATGTTTGCAATTAAAAAACATAATACGTCAATACGCCTTTGTATGTTTGCTAAATTTTTCTATTTTTTGAGATACTGAGTTATTTATTATGGTCAATAGCCCTTTAGAACTTAAACTCTAGTTCACAATTCCTTTAAATTATAAAATTCAAATTGTGGAAATAACTATTTTCTTTCGAAATTCTACAAACAAAGAAATTATGCCATTTAATTTATACTATAATTCTTATACAAAACAGTTATTTTATCTTTATCTAAATTTCCCCCATCCTCATCACTAAAATCATCATTTGGACTCGTTGATATTAGAACATGATGCGATTCCTCATTTTGAGCGGGACTTATAAGCAATAGCGTTTCTTTTTTAACATTACTAAGCACAGATATAGATGGTATGGGTTGATCAATGAGATGAGCATTTTGCTTACGCAGTTTTCTAGTCTCTTCAAACTCTCTGGGATGTACTTTTTTGCGATGGGAATGCATATTTGCATTCGAGTTAAATGTTTTCGGGCAATGTGGACACCGGTATAAAACTTCACCTGTATGCGTAGTCATATGCTCTCTCAAAGATATTGGCTTCTTGAATGTTTTTCGACAAACCCCACACTCGTATGAACGTTCTGTCCCATGAACATATCGTTTGTGGCTTAACATAGCACTACGGCTGGGAGAAACCTTATGGCAAATATCGCACACATGTGGTTGTTTTGATTCCATGTGTCTTTTTTTGTGCTTATTTAAAGCGTACTTGTCTTTGTGCCATGAACCGCATAAATCACACTGTACTTTTGGCATTGTAACACCCTCATGTTCTAATTGATGGCGTTTAAACGCCGCTGGCCCACGTATAACTTTGGCACATATATCACACATTGTACCATAACTACAATGCTCTTTATTATGCTGATATAGTTCATCCAAATTGTTAAATCTAAAAATGGTAATTATATTTATTTAAAGATAAGAACTACATTTTTATGCGACAAGCTCAAACCTTCTGTTGCACGATTTGCAAGTTGTAGACCGATCTCGGTGAGCAAACATTTTATGTTGTTCTAGAAGATATTTCCTTACAAATTTTTTTGTACATTGGCTGCAATCATATATTTTGTCTTCATCTTTTTGATGTTTAACCAAAAAATGATTTCGCATAGATTGCCGATCGGCAAACGTTCGATCGCATTCTTCACATCTAAGAGACATTAAAGAAATTTACAATTATTAATGCATAAATCCCCTTCATTATGTATACATACTAAAATGATATGTTTACATATATGTACCTATAGCAAAACGGATCTAAATGTTGTCTAATGTGATCCAGTAAAAGAGCTCTCTTTAAAAATTTTTTATTACAACATTTCGCATAGCCTTTTCCTATGTTATGAACTTCTCGCATATGTGCCCTTAAACCTGCAAAATTCTCCGACTCACAATTACAAATTTCACAATGCAGTGTTAAATACTGGGCAATTTGATCATCGATTTCTTTCATCTTTGTTTTATAAGCATCTTGTTCATCGTCACTTTTATTCAATTTATCTCTATTAACATTTTGGTTTTCTGATGGCTTAGCTTTATCGTCTTTTCTAGGACGTCCACGTCTCTTTTTAATTTCTATTGCACTATTGTCTTCCGAAGTAAGCGAGCTATTTAGATTTAATTGCAATTTCTTTGAGCTTCTTGTTGATCTCCGTCTCTCCGTTTTTGTAGATGGTCTACTCTGAGTCTGTTCATTTTTATTTGTTAGAATATTGTTCATAAAAGCTTCTCCATCGAAAGACATGTCATTTTCGCAATCTGGAGTTTGAGATGGTCTATCAAGTTTTTCATCGCTATTTTGACTCGCGTTATCACATTCATCTTGACTAAAATTGTGATTGGATAGAAGATCGTGGGAATCTTCTGCTCCCAAAGCTATGGCGGCTGCCTTCGCTACAGTTTTACCAGGTTCGTCAGTAGTATCATCCATTAGCATATTAAATGGCACTTCACCAAGCTCATCAAATTCATCATCTGGTTCTCGTTTACTTGGCAATGAGCTATAATTTATAAGATTATTAACATCCAATGATGGCCGTCGTTTTGCCCTGACACTTTCGGATTTTACAATAAATCTTTCGGTCATGTGACGATGGGAATCTTCGACCATCTTGTAAAACTCATGAAAATCACAAACCTTTACCCAGCACATTTTACAAATTGATGTTGAGATAGGATCATCCCTTCTTGGCTGGAAAGAACGGATGCATGGATGTTTTTTTTTAACAATTCATACTTCAAAGTGTGCATGCAAATTTATCGTACCTCAAACCAAAAATGTTTACCAACAACCTCGGCAACATTTAACTCTTGGCCGTTGTCATCAAATATGTTTATTATGTTTTCAAACTCTTTTAAACACAGTCTACAAATCATTCTTGTTCTTTGCATCTATATTTAATGAAATATTGAAAAACACACATAAATCTTTTGCATTAAATCTAATCGTCAATATATTTATTGTGTGAATTTACAAATTATTAAGGACAGCTAGAAATGTTTTTCTACTATTTGCACCACTCACTGCGAATTGATAGCACAATAAATTGTAAATAAACATAAACAGATTGACATTTTCTCAGCTTATCCCGAGGCAGAGTTAGTAAATGGTATTTTCCTTTGCACTTTGCGACCCACTCACGTTGTGATTTGTTGTACAAGTTGAATAAATAAATTTATCGTTTTCTTCACACAATTTCTTATCCAACTTCATTTATAAAATTCTCTTGCTGCATCAACATTTCAGGCGGAGGTGACCGCAATTTACCGGGCCGCTCACTTAATCCTCGTCAACGGTGCTCCTTTCACTCGCGTCTCGGTCTTTTCCGATAGTCAGGCCGCGATAAGATCTCTATCGGGTTTCGTGAATAACTCTACGATAGTTAGGGAATGTCGCCGCTGTCTCGACCTTCTTTCTGGGCGCTTCACCAGTGTCTCACTGGTGTGGGTCCCCGGACATAATAACATTCCGGGAAACTGTGGGGCCGACGAGCTCGCCAGAGCTGGTGCGCTCCTTCCGGAATCCTCTTCGATTGAATTGAGTGTGCCACTTGCCTCGGTCAAGTTGGACATTGCGCGTCCCGAATTTTTTCGGGACGCCAACCTATCCTGGGTCAGTGAGGAGTCCTGCTCCACTGCCGGACTCACCTGGCCCTCGATGGATAGAAGGCGTACCAACCAATTATGGGTAGACACGCGGTTTTTTTTGTCGTGGATGCAGATCCGCTGAGGAGGAGGAGACTGTTATCCACTTTCTTTGCCAATGCCCGTCTCTTGCTAGGTGTAGATATAGGTTATTTGGCTCCCCATTTCTTGTCAGCTTGACGGAGCTATCATCTATTGATATCAAGGATATAGCTTCGGTTATCAAACTTTCTGGCTGGTTTTCCAGTGTAAGGTAGTCGTGCCTTTGATGGGCAGCCCTTGCGCTGACCAACTTCTTCCTCTTCCCTGATTTTGGTGGAACTTGGTCAGTATAGGGACTGCGTTCACCCGTGGCATCCCAACGGGCCGCTATGCGTGCTCAAGTGAGCTTTGTGATATCAGAGCTACCACTTCGACCTAACCTAACCTAATCAACATTCAAAATGAGTTCGGCAGTCTGATACTTTTATTTTTAGTACGTATAATAAATTTCCAACATACATGTACCACTATTCCTTGCCTATTGATACATACATATAGAGACTTCTGAGGATTTTTTTATTAATCGTTGTTTCTAACTAAATAGAGTTAGATGCCCTATTATCCTTCATCTACATATCGTTATGTAATACAATCGTCCAATATTAGGTAGGTAAGTAGGAACAGGTTGTTGTCTACCCTGAGGAGTTGAACAGCACACTTAGGCCACATAAGACCCATTGTGATACCATAGGAGCTTTTGGTAAAGCGACTTAGACTGCCAATTTTCGTAACTGACAGTTTATTTGAATCATTCATGCAGTAGACATATGGCGCAGTAAATGAAGAACAATTGTTTCGATGCCTCTATAGCTCCTGCAGAAGTCATTTGCCAAGTGTTCAAGAGCAATACGTTTCACACGAGTGTCCATAATGCAATTCCCAGTAATAACTAATATCGTCGGATCGCTGAATCCATCTAAAAGGAGATCACTATTAGGAGTAAAGAATATTTTTCTAAAATATGTTGTTTTTTAATTTTAGTAACTCCTCTTATATGAGAACAGCTTAAGCAAATAGCCTTAGGCCAGAATTGAGAAATATTGAATTGGCGTATTTGCCTACCCGTCAAAAGGTTACAGTTCTCTTAACATAAACGCAACACAACGTGATGGAAAAGTGTCACAACCTCGAATGGAGAGTTAATGGATATTACATACTACATATATTAATACATAATTATTAATTTTTTTTGTTATTGTTAGTAAAAACGTTTTAAAAACTTCAAAGTCTGTTTAGTGGTTTTCAACCGTACTCATGATTGCGTCATTTTGTGTGGAAATCTTTTTTTCTGCAACTGAATGGCCGATTATGCAACGACTATTGCAACATTAAAAACCACTTTGTTTGCCAAATAGGCATATGTGCATGTTCATAATGTTGCGCATGCCCATGTACATGTACGGTCATATGTACATATGCATGTGCATATGCTAGAGCTACGTCGTTACATATACATTTCCTTGTTTTTGGGAAAAATTTACCCCACGACAGTTGTTGTTGTTGTTATTAAAATAAATTGATAATTTGATGAGTTTATTCCTATTTATTTATTTAAATAAACAAAATATAATACTTAAGTGCTACAAATGTCAACATTTATGTAAGCATGCATTCATACATATATATGTTCATATGTATGTAGTACATTAGTTCTTTTCTTTTGGTGTTGTTGTTTTTATTTACTATATTAATACATTTGGCTTAATTTGACATGGTATGTTATGTAAATTGGATTGCAGTGAATGTTATGCAATCCAATGATTTCTTCAGGATTTATTGGGTGTTAATTAAATCCATTTTCTCCTCTTTATCTCCTCCTCTCTCCGTTGTTTCATATTTAATGATGTTGTTTTAATAGTTTCAATCCACATTTTCCTCAATTTGTGGATTGTTTGAAAGCGTAGTTTTCTCCTCTGCTCGTCCAGCTCAACATTGCGTGCGTTCGATAAGCGCATAATGGTATTGACGCTTTTGATGGAATTGACGCAAATCTTCGTTGTTGTTTTATCACTTGTGATCGCGTTCTGTGATGGTTTTAATCGATAATTGATGATGGTGATGTTTGATGATGATAATAGTGGCATTACATTAATTTTTTTATATTCAGGTTTATTGGGGCTAATTTTTTCTAGATAGTGTTGCAATTTCTAGATTTTAGTGGATCAGAAGCTTTTTTATTTGTGGTGATGGTAAGAATAATGTTCATGTTTTTCGAATATTGGCACTTCGACGTGGTATTTTTCTGGAATAGGTATTTCCTTGTGAACAGGAACTTTGACTTCTGAATAGACGGGATATGGTTTTTCAATTGGTACCTTAACTTCGTAAGGAACAGGTTTTTCTACAGTGTAATGAACCTTCTTTTCGACTGTGTAAGGTTGAGGAACTGGCACCTTAACGTGCACAGGATAGGGTTTTTCTACTTCGACCTTGTATGGCTTATCAACAGGCACTTTTACTTCATAGGGAACCTTTTTCTCAACGACAACAGGATAAGGTTTTTCAACTTCAACTGGATATGGTTTTGGCACCTCGACAGGGTATGGTTTCTCCACTGCTACCTTTACTTCGTAAGGAACCTTCTTAATAACTTCATATGGTTTTGGAACGGGAACTTCTACTTTGACCTCATATGGTATCTTTTTGATGACCTCGTATGGCTGTGGTACTGGAACTTTCACTTCATAAGGAATTTTCTTAATAACCTCGTAGGGTTGTGGAACCGATACTTTAACTTCATAGGGCTTGTCAACAGGTACCTTAACTTCATATGGGACTTTCTTTTCGACAATATAAGGCTTTGGTACGTGTACTGGTACTTTAACGTATTCCTTTACATGAACTGGTACCTTTTTCTCCACATAGTAAGGCTCTGGCACCGGAACTTTGACTTCATATGGTACTTTCTTCTCAACCGTATAGGGGATATGTTTTGTCACTGTATATGGTACTGGTACTTTCTTCTCAATGGTTATCGTCTTAATATGTTCGTGATGACTGTGGCCATAATCGCCCAAATGTAATCCACGTTTCTCTACCGTTTTACTTTTATCATCTGAGGCAACTTCCTCAGCACAACTGACCATTGCCACGCACAAAGCGAGACAAGGATAAACAAACTAATGATATACAAAGAAAATTTATTAATAAATCGAAAGCATATGTGAAATATAGAATGTGTGATTAAATTCAAGTATGTAAAAATAGCTTACCATGCGCATTGTTGAGCTGTTGGCTAGATAAACTTGGAGAGGAAAACTATAACACTATTTTATTGTATTGCTTTGAACGAGATCTGAGTTGTTACTACTTCATGGAACCGCAACACTTTGTCTTATATAGTGCTCACCATTCCTATTACGTCCATTCACCAGAAACAGTTGAATTGTTACTTTTCTTTTTTCTTGTTTGTTTTTTGTTTATGGTTTTACTTTTGGTTTTGCCATTATTGTATTATTAACATTAAACGTCTTCAAATGTTGGTTGTTTGTTGATTTTTTTTCTTTGTTTTGTTTTGTTTTATTACGTTGGTTAAACCATAGACTAATAAACAATTTACAAATACAACTATCTAACGTATTAATGTATAGATACATAGTATACTATGGCTATATGTAAAAGTCAACAATCTCAACAACAATAACAACAGCAACAAAAGCAACTTAAGGCATAATCCATGAATATACAATCTTCATAAATGTTGTATTACAAAAGGCGTTCAACCAAAAATTTCAAAAACTTTTTAAAATTAAAAAAAATGTAGCAAGTATAATTTTCCTATGCATGAACATACATATAGATATATGAATGTATTATATAAAGCTACAAACATCCATACGTAGTATACGCGAATTTATCTCCACATTAAGCGGTTGCTACCAATATTATACATGCATATGCACAAGATGTTTATTGTAAATCGTAAATGAACAAAAAAGCGTTCATTCATGCTTTATTTACATATGAATAAATGTATATATAAAGTTACATTCATATTTACATACATTAGAGTATGTAAATATTAATAAAATTTCCCAATTAAACAGGACAGGAAACAAAAGCACAAGTTGTTTTATATTAAAAACGATTTTTTTTTTGTAAATATGTAGCTTGCATACAGGCATGTATGTAAATATGATATTACAAACAATCTCAGCTTCACTTCAGTGGGTTAAATTTCATTATACAATATGACGCAAGGTTATTTTTGCTGTTGTAACAGCAAGAAATTCATATTTCAACACACTGATTAAATATCTTATTTAAGACGTTAATACCGACGTTACTTGTTTAATTAAAAACAGCAATCAGCGAATCAGTCTACTATTGTTCAATGCAATAAAACAAAAGCAACATATTGAGCGCAACCGAAACATTGCTTAGAGGACAAATAAATGTTATGTAATAACTACTCAGATTTATTACAGGTTTATATTGTTAAAGTTAAAAATGTACAATGGCTTATGGAAGCATACATATATGAAACTCGCATGTATGCGTGTACGTGTATTTATTGACAACAAATCAAATAGTAAGATGTATGAATCTTTAATTTTAGTTCTAAGGCAATACATTACTATTGCATGAAGTTGTAAAGATGAATTCCTGACCTATTTGCTATGATGTCATCATTTAAACGTGTGTGCACACAGACAAGATGGCATGTAGGCAAAACTTAACTCAGTACGAAAGAATCATCCGAATCTCTTTAAAAACAACACATATACGGAGTAAAATTACATCTGGCTTTCAGCTTTCGGTCGACTAAATTCGATATGGCTCTCTTCACACATTTCAATCATTTCCAAACTCAGAATCTTTAGACCATATGAGCAATCAACTTCTCTATATGGATGTATGTCATAAAATGGTACTACAAAATAAATTTTTTAACCATAGGTCCTAAGCAGGAACAAAAGCTATTTTATTATCTTAGGTTAGGTTAGGTCAGTGTGGTAGCTTCATACCAAAAGCTCACTTGAGCACGCATAGCGGCCCGTTGTGATGCCACAGGTGAACGCAGGTCCCTATACTGACCAAGTTTCTCCGAACTAAGGAGGGCGAAGTTGGTCAGCGCAAAGGCTCTTCTATATGGATGTATGTATGTCATTAAATGGTACTACAAAATAAATTTTATTAACCATAGGTCCTAAGCAGGAACAAAAGCTATTTTATTATCTTAAGTTTTGTCTGTTTGGTGCTAAAAGTCTAAGTTTGTTAAAAGGTTTTTGGGATTCATTTCTGATAGTTCTTAATAGTCATTGCTTCGGCTAGTCGCCGTTGAAACATTTTAGGAATTGCTGATGATCGGCAACAACTTAATGAAAAATAAGGAAAAGGCAAACACTATTTGCAATAACGATAATAGCGAAAGCCTTTATAATAATAAAACAGAACATAGCACATTGGCAAGCAAGATGGAACATCAACACGAGAAATAGATGGACGACCAAATTCCGCTCCAATATGGATTTATAGGAGAATCGAAGAAGTTAACGAATACCTGACACATATGCTTTCTGGTTCTGGATTCTAATGGCAAGTATCGCCATAATATGGAAAATGTAACAACACACCGTATTGCCTACATTATTGACTACGAGGAGTACACTTTATTCAAATATTCTTGTTGATTTGAACATTGAACAGAACTAGGGATTCTAATTGGAAATGCATAACATAAAATGATAAATGCTCTTACCTGAAAAAACGCGATCAGCACGCGGTATATCGGGCATAAAATAGGTTTCGACACAGATTATTACAGAGATAAATGGGACGTGCATGGCGCATAGGAAACCATCCTGAAGTAATGTAAAACGGTTCTGCAGAAGGCTGCTGAAAGGAGGTCGTAAATTGTTATGCTATTAGTGGAAGAGCCGTAGATTCAATTCCCAGCAGAGATTCTGGTCTTTTACACTGTAACTGGCAGTAATTAAAATATAATTTCTAATTGTATTGTACTAAATGATACTAAATAAATGAAAATTGTAAAAATACCTTCCTTTTTAAAGTTTTTCTGTTACGTGTGAAAAGAAACTAATAAGTTTGACAGTTCCGTTGTTCTGCCGCCATTCTCTTTAATATTACATCGAAATTGTTGTTATTGTTACAATATTGTTATAATAATAATTATCATTGCATATATTATAAGATATTTCTAAAAAATTATACATATATGCATGTTTTAATTATATGTAACATTAATATTTTTAAATAATAATTATTATTTATATAATAATAATACCAATATAATTTACCACTTTTTGTTTACACTGTTTCTTTAAGATCGTAGTATACATATGTTACTAAATAAGCAACACTGGAAAAGAATTTTTCGTTGACAGTTGTTAACAATTGTGTGTTTCACATTGAAATAAAAGTGTTTGGTCATTTTCGTTCAGCACCATTATTCGCCGATTGTTTATTTTCCCTTTTGATATTAGTATTTGCAAGAATTTAATTTAAAAGTAAGTTAATTTCTGATAAAAATTGAAAATCTTTTATTTAAATATATTTTATAATTCTGCTTAGATGTTTCTAACACGTTCCGAATATGATCGCGGTGTAAATACATTTTCGCCAGAGGGAAGACTGTTTCAGGTAGAATACGCTATTGAAGCAATCAAATTGGGATCAACAGCAATAGGCATTTGCACTTCAGAAGGTTAGAAATATAAAGAAAATTGTATAATTTTTTAGAAAGAATTTTATTATAATGTCTGGTTTAGGAGTGGTTTTAGCTGTGGAGAAACGTATAACATCACCGCTTATGGTGCCCAGTACTGTGGAGAAAATTGTTGAAGTCGATAAGCATATTGGTTGTGCCACATCTGGTCTTATGGCTGATGCGCGCACTTTAATTGAAAGAGCTAGGGTAGAATGTCAAAACCATTGGTTCGTTTACAACGAACGTATGTCAATTGAATCATGTGCTCAAGCTGTTTCAGCATTAGCCATTCAGTTTGGTGATAGTGGCGATGGTGGCTCTGCAATGAGTCGACCATTTGGTGTAGCCATTTTATTTGCAGGCATTGAAGATGGCAAGCCTCAATTGTGGCATATGGATCCATCGGGAACCTATATACGTTATGGAGCTAAAGCTATTGGCTCAGGAAGCGAAGGTGCCCAACAGAATTTGCAGGACAATTATACGACTGAGATGACACTAAATGATGCTATAAACCTGTCACTTAATACATTGAAACAGGTTATGGAAGATAAACTAAATTCTACGAACGTTGAAGTAATGACTATGACACCAGATAAACTCTTCCGCATGTATACCAAGGAAGAAGTTGAAGAAATTATAACTAAGTTGGCATAATTCGTAATTAGATTTAATTGTATCTTTTTTGTAACTACCACTGTCAAAATCTTAAATAATAAAAAAGTTTTAAACTGATAACTCTTTCAATCACTTAATTAATATTTAATTATTTATATTAAACGGGAAGTAAGCAAAGCGAGAATTTTATGAAGTACCTACGACTAAAAGAAAAAGTGGTTTAAAGGTCTCTTTAAAATTCATATGTTAGGAGGGGTGCAGCAGTCTGTAGATTATATATTGGATATCTAAACTAAATCAAGAGTATATATAGCCTTAGACAATCCGCTAGTAATAGTAAGGTTAGTAACATAGTCAACAAAACAATAATAGAAACACAAAGGCTATTAATTATTAGAGGATATTTTTCTTTTCGTAAGCTCTTTCAAGACAACTATCTTTTGCGATTTGCCTTGTGTTCATAATCTACAATAAATACGGATATAAATCATTTTATTTCCAATATTATGCATTGCCAGTTACCCAACCAAGCTCAGATATAATCTGTTGTGTTGTTTAATGAAACAATTTGGTATTAGTTTATACTATATTTTGGTAATATTTTTGTTTTTTTTTAGTAACAATAATCTTATTTTTATTTTTTAATTTAGTATTAAATACGAATATATTATAATAATTTTATATAATGCCTTAAGCAAAGGTACACAATATATGTCCCTTGGCGGTATACATAATAGGACTATGTAAATTTTTAATGCCTATCATTAAATCTAATTCATTGTAAAATATTGTTTGAAAATATAGTTTAAACATGCTTAAAATTTTAAGGGATATTAATTTTATTTTATTTTTATTATCACCATTATTTAAAGAATTTATTCAAAGGGTTTTAGTTAGACACGAACGTATTGAAATAAATTTAGCTTTTGATATATTTTTTTTACAAAATAAAATACATTCCAACAAAAAATCTTATTACATTACAAGAAAACATTAAGCCAAAATTTTGCTTTGAATTATAAAAAAAAAAAAAACAAATGTGTGTATAGCAAATGAATTTCCAATTTTCATTACCTTTTTTCTTTTTTCTAATGTCGGTCTAAATATGGGTGCACTATATCAGAAAAATGTCACTGTGTCGACTTAAAATACTAAAATTTACAATTTTCGTTAATCCATTTCGTTTTCTGGCAATTTTTCTGTTCATGCATCATTTCTACTATCGCAAGGAATAGGCGTAAATTTATTTGTTTTTTTTTCCTTCAGAAAAGAAAACGTTCTGTAATTTTTAGTTTATTTCAGTTTCAGCACTGAAAGTTTTAGTATTACTACAGTGCGTATTGCTAGCATTGTTATTATTGTTACGTCTAAGCAATAATGTAGCGTTTGGTTCCGTAAGTGAATAAATGTCAGGTTCAAACACTGGCGGACATTCCATATTAGGATATTCGGTGGTAGCTGTTGAATTCAATAAAGTATTTGATGGCGATGACACAGTAATATCATTCACATTTGCATTTGGCGGCTTTGTAGGTGGTGGTGGAGCTGTTACATCTGGTGCGGAAAGTAATGCATTATTTGATATGGACGATGCTGTTGATAGTTTGCGATAATTTGCCGACTGTTTGGGAAAAACAACTTGAGCAAAGATTTCTTGATCATAATCACGTTCCATGTAAGTAGTGTTCGTTGGAGTGGAAGGTATGGATGCAATTTGTTGGGGATATAATGGATTATGATGGCCGACGACGGTACGATGGAATAAAGGAGAGCTTGTATGTTTCTTGTCTTTTTTATTTTCACTTTTTGAACTTAGTTTTGCGAAAATTGGCATAGGAGCCGAGTTTTTCCTTTGAGCATCATACTTATCAGCCTTTTCTTTCAAGTCATTATTATATGTTTGACTTTTCTTAATGCCGCTGCAACCGCTGGTCAATACGCCTGTTTCGTTACTTTTATGGTGGTTCGATTTTTTATTCAAAGGCAATGTCATTGTAATGCCAGCAGTATTGCTAGTGTGTTTGCCAAATTGGAAAATTTTTTCACTTGATGTTTTAAAAGATTCCAGCTTTCCTTTCTTTTTGAAACTTCCCAATCTTCTTTCTGAACCGTTTGTAGCGTAGTCGGCAGATGAGCAACTGCTGCTAATTGAGTGCTTTTTGTTTTTACCAGAAGTTAACAAAAATGGCCTTGATTTCATTGCGGAAGCCCAATTACTGGTAGGAGTACTATTACTACTGTTCGATTCCAGATGTTCTGAACTCAAAGCAGACGAGTTGGAAATTTGACGTGAAGTAGATAATCTGTTTTTATAGCTAGTTGAAGAATGATCCACACTTAAGGGTTCATCACCTGATATTAACTCATATCCAAAATCTCTTAACTTCAGGCCTTCCTTGGTGCGCGTTAGCTGAATATCTTCATCATCAGGTTTAAAACTTATTTCATAGTCTGGCGGTTTTGGTAAGCTTCGACTTTGTGTTTTTGAAACCTTTGCATCTCCCGTTGTATTAGTAGTACTAGCAGCAATAGTACGTTGATTACTTTCTTGTATATGTCTTGATTGTGCAGAATATTTATAACCACCTTGTCGCCTGTTTTCCTCTTTCTTTTCCACACCTAACAATACTCGGTTATTGTACATCTCTTGTGCCTCTTCCTCTTGTTTTTGCAACATTAAATCCTTGAGAGTAACAAACCCCTGAATATTTGGGTGAACTTCCCAAGCATTGTTGGAGTTTATTTTCGGTAAATTGTAGTCCAGTGTCCTTGATGTTTGAAAATCAAATTCAACCAAGTTCGGATTTGATGCATGAATATAATTGTATGGAATTTTTTTTACACATTTACTAGGACTAAAATGAGAATGTTGTCCCACAGAATGTTCATTATTTGCTAATGTCTGAGGTGTAAATGGAACAGATGAAGTTGTAGCGGAAGATTTTTCCAAACTTTCTAGTGCTGGTGCCGGCGAAGATGGTGGTCCTAAGCCCAATACCGTAGAATCGAAACTGCTACTAACTGTGGAGCTTTGACTATTATCACTCGATAATTGTTTGGAATATTCTTGTATTTCGGGTGTCATAACAGTCGAATTTGAAGATTTAATAATACTTGTGCTTCGTTTCACTGGGGATTCTTCAGAATTTCTTTTTTGTGTTGTATTGAATGGGTGTAGCGCTGTATCATGGTAACCTGGGGTGTTAGTTCCAATCTGTATACCGAAGCTTCCTCCGGGAACTTTACGATATGAACGGAATTGATCTGTAGGCACAGGAATATCATTAGATTGTTTCTTTTCATTTGTATATGAACTCTTGAAGGGTAAAGAACCCTTCGTAAGTTTTCTCAGTGAACCTAAATATCGCCTGTCACTTTTAGTCGACGTTAGTGTAGTTGTTGAAGGCTTGACGGCAGAGAGTCCTTGCTGACAATCTTTAGAGCTCTGAGGAGAAGGTGTGCAAAGATTTTTTGTTAATGTAGTTTCGGTTTCCTCTCCAGAACTTTCGTTTTCAGAAAAAAGTTCACTTGTATTAGCATCATTAAATGAATTTGAACTGGACGCTTTATTTGTACTCAAACTAAGAGTAGAATGTCGTATAAATTCTATCCACTGGTTCAAAGCATCAAGGGATTCCGCTGCAAAATAAAATGTTTTCGCAGAGTGATATACCTTAAAGGCATATGGCTTTGAGTGTACTTCCTAAAATTAAAGTAGAAAAAAATTTCGTTATTTAGAGTTAATTAAATTAACATTAAAGTTGTCTAAAAAAGCTGTCGTTTGCTATCCACAAGTAAAACTATTCTTGAATTGTGAAAAATAAAATAATTGACATACAATTTTCAATAAAAATTACTTACTTTTGCTATAGACACTGTAAAACCCGGTAGAAATATAACGCAGCTAGCTTTAATGGATTCTTTCGAACGAAATCCATATAAAATAGTGTCTAGCATTACAAAATATAGACGAGCCCAAAATGTAACACCGCGTTTATCTTTTGTACGACGATACAAAAAACCTTGAATGTCACCAGTGCCAAGCATTTTTAGGTTAACATTTCTCCTTTTACTTATAAGACTATTTTTCTTTTTCAATGTAAGAGTCCTTGTTTTTGTTGGAGTATGCAACTCACTGCTTACTTCATTGTTAGTATCGTTTACTGTTGAAAGCGATAAAGTGCTACTACTAGACACAAATGATCTGTCGTCACTATCAGCTTTGGAGCTTAACACAGTTTGTATGGCATTCGATGGTTGTGAACTTTGAAAATTTACTGTACAATTTGTTGTCGCGGAAGCTGCATTTATTGCCGCAAGAAGACCAGGTGGCTTTGGTGGTGGTACTGGTACAATACTCAAGTTATTATCACTATTTTTTCTTGGGCGGGGTGGCGGTATTGGAGGCGTTAACAAAAGTAAATCTTTTCGTGGTTCTATAGCAGGTGGTGTGTCAGAATCCTCTCCGGAATTATCATATGCTGGTGTACTATGGCTTTTATCTAATCTACCACGCCTTACAACAACAGGCATATTTACAGTCTCCAACAGTTCAACATTATTTTGTAATAACATTACTTGGTCCGCATCTTTAGCCTTTTTATTCGTTTTTTTCGTAATATTCTTTATATTACGTAGATCTTCGATAGTGTCTTCTTCATCTTCTTCATCAGCAAATGGTATTGGTTCAAATGTTTCTAAAATAGTATTTTGAACATTGCATGTATATTTTTCATTAACCTGGTAGTCCTCTACTTTCATATTAGCATCAAATCGAACAACTTTAGAAACTCCTGGCTTTGATAGATCTTCTTTTTCTTCATTAGGTTGTTCTAACACTTGACGTAGTTTCACCGTATCACCGAATTGTGCATTATTGGCTTTTACATCATTGCAAAATTTTCCACTAGAACTACCGCCACTTCCGATTCCTATACATGTGGTAGGTCGTGTAGTTATTTCCAATCCAAAACCAAAAGACACAGATTTATCTCGTAAGCTTGGTGAAGAAGGATCACCACTATTTCCTGCCTTGTGCTCGTGCCATAATGGCACTCCTATTAAACTTTTATGGCCTAATAGTTCATCTCCGCAAATGGTATTACGCCTTTGAAGCATGGCTCTTGGTTTCGGGTAATACAACCGACTCTCTTTTTCTACAACTTTTGCATCCGTTGGCGTCAATATATCGCTACATATTGAATCCGTATCTGCCTCGTCAGTTTTCTCATTTTCCACATTTAACATTAGCGGCGTCTTAAATGTATTTTCTGGTACAGTTAGAAAACCTGGTCTTGGGCTAGGTACGTTTTCACCCCAACGTGATCCAACATTGCGTTTCTTGCTAGGCAAGCGGTAAGGCTGCATATAAATTTGTCCATATATCTTTGTGTGTTTCGGTCGTTTTTTTAATGTTAACAATACATCTGGTAAAGATTCCCGAAGTTGTAAAAGCACTGTTTTGTATTGCCAACCCACAATTGTTTGATAATTTATTTGAACAATCTCGTCACCATCTTCGATTTTTCCAGAATTGTGAGCTGGAGAATTGTGCTTTATGTCAGTGACACGATGTATTCCATGATAACTTGTTTCAATATTAAATCCCAGTTCTGATTCTCGTTTTTTTAACGTGACTAAGTTTAAAGAGGCTGGCTGCAATAACATTGGATCTGTTATGTCTTGTATTATATAGTTTGCTAAGCGCTCTAATGTCTCTGCAGTTGTTCTAATTTGTTCAACGGGGTTTTCAACAAAACGCTCCCTTTGCGCAATCGTTGCCATTTCGAGACCAAGTCTTAACATTTTCTTGCAGATCTCCGTAAATTGAAACTGGCCTTGAAATGGGGAACGGTCCAACCATCCAATTAGAGGTTTAATTTTTGCAATCGTTCTTGTTATATCACTTAATATCTGTGTTTCTATCACAGATGCACCATTTTTCAATGCTAACAATCGATGCAAACTTCGAGCAGCAGTCGCAACATGTAAGGCCATGAACTGAAGGTTCTCCTTATCCAAGTTATAATGCTGAAATTTAATATGCATACTTTAAACGATGAACTTATTTTGCACTTCACGTATAAACTTACAAAATTTCGTAAATTTTCGACCGCTTCCAAAACAATTTCTTGATGACCAATGGAGTTCATACCTAGCTGCTCTAACTCGTACGGCCTAATATTAAGCAATTGGTGCCCTCCCACTCCATTGTTAATAAACGAATACACGTAATTGTACATTGAATCATCTAGGCCTAAAAATATATATTATTATAAAAGACAATCTATTAAAAATGGGTTTGGTCATTTCGCTCAATGGGTGACAAATCCCAGTTTAAGTCCATGTCAAAACACTAATTTTATATCTCCCGAATAACACACCTTTTATCCAATCAGTTACTTGATCTGGAGACCATTCAGCTACATTTATATACGCCATTATTTTTAATATTTTAATCCATTCGTATTTGAAAGAACTTTGTGAAAATCTCTAATTACTTAAGAATAATTTGATTTCATCTTTATTTTCTGCTGTCATTCCGTTTCTTTTATTTTTAGTTTTTTTTTTTTTTGTTTTTTCGCCACCATCTACTATTATTGTAAGTATAGAGAGAATTTATAAGTATGGCAATCTTTCATCACTTTGAATGTCAAGTCTGCAATGCATTATTAGCAGAACTGGTGCTGAACTAGTAGTAAACGATTTAAAAAACTAGGAATGTGATATTTAAAAAAATTCTGAAGCGGTGTATCTGTTCCGTTAATTGAGAAAAAGTTATCGTAACGCATTCAGTTTTATCATTCAATTGATAATACATGGAGTTTCATCAATACGCTTTCAAATTCAAAAATTGAAACGAACTTTTTTTTTATTTTTGCTTCAGAAGTAGCGTTTTAATATCCGTCCCATTATCCAGCTAATTTATGTAAACCGGTTTTTTAAAATCCATTTAATTGTTTTCTTAACGAATTCATCTCAAAAATGAACATTTATATCAATTTAGTTTGGCGAAAAAGCTTTCGCTTTCAATTTCAATAAGTTTTTGCATACAATTCCAACTTATATAATTCTTTTTGAATTTGTTGTTATTGCCTTTTGTAGAATAAATTAAGATAAATTAAAAAATCTTTGTGGTTGTAATAGCAGTTTATTATATTCCCCATGAGTAAACACAGATTTTTGCAGCTTTCTCTTTTTGTTGACTTGGCAACTCTATGTTTTGTTATATTTATTATTTTTCATTCTGTAATTTTTTCAATTGCTGCATTCGAAAAAGAAAAGGCACCGCGTGTTTTACTATTAAAAGTTCATATTAATTTTTGTAAATAATGTCTGTGACCACTTCCAATTCACAAGGCAAACAAATCAAGTTTTACAATCCATCAAGTTCTGCCAGTTCCGATAGGTAACCACTTTTAAAGTAATATTCATAAAAACATATTGCATATGTCTGTATGTGAGAACTTGTGGAAGAGTTAAAGTGTATAAGAATTAAGCAATGAAGCAGCCAGACATTTATGTAAATCAAAAATAAAAACAATTATTTATTAAATTAAAGTGAACTTCTTCTTCAGGCTACAGAGGACTTTAAATACCGGTGGAAATATGTATATAGTGTGTGTCCGTATATACATTTGAATTAATAATACATATGTATGTATGTATATTGACATGTTATTGACCTAATTGCATTTAATGGATCATTGTGACGCATTAAATGCATTCATCCAGAAGAAATTTATTTTTAGAGATCTTAATCATTTGTTTATGTTTGGTTGATAGATCTCAAATTTATTTAATTCTTTTGTGAAATCTGTTAAATTATACAAAATTTACAATTATGACCGTGTTTGACTTCGGAATTGCTTGAGTTATAAAACCACCCAAAGTCGAATAGCGAAACTTCAAGTTTACTGCTGGCCTCTGCAGCTTATGTAAATCTTAATCGATAATAAAGCCGATTGATTTATCAGAATTTACACATAACTAGCTCATTAAATACCCAGTATCAGTTGGTTCAACAACATTTCGTAAGTGGTAAAATTCCATAATCTCATATATTGATAGGGTCATCAAAAAACTCAGAAATATTAATTTTAATAATAAACTATAAAACGTGGAACTTTAATTTATATAGAAGTTTTACGGATTTAATTTTTAGTGATGACAGATGTGATTTAACTGAACAGCTTTATGTAGATCCAAACCTACAAAATGTTGAATACTTTGGTTGCCCAGCCTCGCCTACAACAGTTCCAGCTAGAACACCCCAATGTTTGGAATCACCTGCGAGAACAGGTTTACCACGGCGACGTCAACGTACTACTTCTATGAATAATCAAACTACCACAGCAAATCCATCCGAATGCGTTATTCGTTCCAACAATCGTACAATTTACACAGCCGGGCGGCCTCCTTGGTACAACTGCGCAGGCCAACAAGTGGAACCGTTTGTTATAGGTAATTTATAATAATTGAACAATATTCAATTATTTGAAACAAAAGTTTCGTTGTTTTCATTTTAATACAGGCATTTGTGGAGGTAGTGCTTCTGGAAAAACTACTGTTGCCCAAAAAATAATTGAATCCTTAGATGTACCATGGGTTACATTACTTTCGATGGATTGTTTTTACAAAGTGCATATAATGTCTAATATAATATAATGACTTTTTTCTTACGCAGTTAGTTTTCATGTTACAGGTACTGAATGAAAAACAACACGAACAGGCGCTTGAAAATGAGTATAACTTTGATCATCCAGATGCATTCGATATTGATTTGTTAATTGATGTACTGAAAAAACTTAAAGAAGGACGAAAAGTAGAAGTTCCAGTTTATAATTTTGTTACACATTCAAGAGAAACAACTACTGTGAGCATTTAATTTATTTCTTTAAAAGAAAACCTATAAGGCCTGAAAATATTCTCAAACATTTACTTTTTTTAGAAAACAATGTATGGAGCTAACGTTATAATATTTGAAGGTATTTTGGTGTTTCACAGTCCAGAAATTCTTAAGCTATTGGACATGAAAATATTTGTTGATACAGATCCAGATATACGTCTTGCCAGACGGTTAAAAAGGTAGACTCCAACCAAATCTAATCATATATCTTATATTCATTTTATCATTTATAGGGATATATCTCAACGAGGCCGCGATTTAAATGGTGTTTTAAAACAGTATTTAAATATGGTGAAACCATCATATGCCAATTATATCGCCCCAACAATGGCTCATGCAGACATAATAGTTCCTCGTGGAGGTGAAAATAAAGTGGCTATTCATCTTATAGTCCAACATGTTCACACACAGTTGCAACTGGTTAGTTGTATTGTTATAGTAGTCTTATAAAACGTTTTATATTCTATTTCTGTCTTATTTTTTCAGCGCGGCTTCAAACTTCGTGAGGCTTTGGCAAATTCGTACAATGACCAACCAATGCCAGACTCTTTACATCTTTTGCCAGCAACACCTCAAATAAAAGGACTGCACACATTCATTCGATGCAAAAACACATCAAGAGATGAATTTATATTTTATTCAAAAAGGCTCATACGTTTGGTTATCGAATACGCACTTAGTTTATTTCCCTTTAAGCAAACAACAGTTGAAACACCTCAGGGTGTGTTGTATCAAGGGAAACGAATGGCAACGCACAAAATCTGTGGTGTTTCGATATTAAGAGCAGGGGAAACAATGGAACAGGCAATATGCGATGTTTGTAAGGACATTCGTATAGGAAAAATACTTATACAAACAAATAAAGAGACCGAAGAACCCGAGTTGTACTATTTACGTTTGCCAAAAGATATCCGTGAATATAAAGTAATTCTTATGGACGCAACTGTTGCTACCGGTGCTGCTGCAATGATGGCCATTAGAGTATTACTGGACCATGATGTTAAAGAGGAGAATATCATACTAGCGTCATTGTTAATGGCCGAAATAGGTGTTCACAGCATAGCATACGCTTTTCCTAAGGTAATTACGGATCATATTTACGTAAACTATAATAAAAATTTCGAATTAATTTCCAAAAGTTTGCTTAACCTTGAGGAAATTAGTTTGAAACACAATGTATTATAAAATTTAACAAAACAATATCGTTTCTCCTAAACAATAGGTTAAAATTGTAACATCCGCTCTTGATCCAGAAATAAACGATAAATTTTACGTAATACCAGGTATTGGTAATTTTGGTGATCGTTACTTTGGAACTGAGCCCTCTGAAGTATTTTATTAGTCTAGGTATTGTTTTATTGAATCTGATTATTATACTAAATATATACATATATAAAATTAAAAATTATATTTTTCATCAGCAATCTATTATTTAATAAAATAAAAAATAATTTCCTTTGTTTTTCATATTATAATTTATTATACGTTTAATAATAACGTCTCAAAATAAATTGTATGAGAAAGGCAACCAGACCCAGCAATAAAGCTAAACCCAAATAGCGTTGAACAATCGCTTCCAAACTTGAACTTTGTTTAAATTGTTGAGAAACAGGAGTAGTTGGTTTATTGCATCTTTTCCATTCTTCTTCGTCGTCAATAATTTCCGCACTCATGCTAAATTTCGAAGTAGAGACGATACGAACACGCACGCATGTGCCCAACAAATTTTCTCGCATTGGTAATAGGACTTGTTCGTAGCTCTTATTGTGGCCTACATAGTGTAGTTTGTCGTGAGATATTTCAGTTACTAAAACATTATAAATTTTCCCTTCTCGTCCAGCGTAGGGATGGTAGCTATTAAAGAGATCTGTTAAACGTTTGGTTCTTTTCTTTACCAAGTTTGCTGGGATACGTTGCATTTTAGCTGCTGGTGTGCCTGGTCGTGGGAAAAACTGATTGATAAAGAGACTAGGAAATTTGTATTTTTCGCAGAGAGACATCGTCTCTTCAAAGTCTTCTTCTGTTTCGGTTGGAAATCCACAAATAATATCGGTAGCTACTGTTACGTTGGGCACATGTTTGCGTAAAAAGTCAACAACATGTTCGAAATCTTTACGACAATATTCACGTTTCATGTCGCCTAACACTGAATCACTTCCACTTTGAACAGGGACGTGTAGGAACGAGTAGACTCTTGGGTGCTGTAATACCTTTGCAATTTCTTCCAAGTGTTCTAGAATATAAGGTGGATTAGTCATGCCAACGCGTAGCATACAGTTTTCCGGAATAACTTCTACAATTTGCCATAACAGTTCTGGTAAAGAACTTCCAATGTCCCTTCCATAAGCACCGGTGTCTTCCGAAGTAATCCAGATTTCACAACAGCCCTCTTCGAATGCTTGCTGCGCTCTTTCGACTATTTCCTTAGGTGGATAACTTGCCAAATCACCGCGAGCATGTTTTGTTTTGCAATAAGTGCACTGATTTAAACAACCTGAATTTATTGGAATAATTTCGATTAAAGGATTTTTTCGAACTTTAGGCAAGGATAATTTTGCTCCTGCTACTCTACGTCCGCCTTCTTTCTTATTTTGTAGTAGGCGCACACTATGGCCCTTTAAAGTTTCTTCCACGACCTCAACAACACGATCTATCTGCTGTACACCAATAATAGATAATCCCTTTAAGTAATCTGCTTTCGGTGCACCTTGAGGAACACACCCCGCAACGACCACGTGTTTACCATTGCTCATTCCGTGTTCTATTTCATTACGAAAAGTATCTTCTGATGGGTTTTTCACAGTGCAGCTATTCAACAACCACAAATCTGCCATTTCTTTGCTTTCAGTCAATTTGTAGCCGTAAGACGCCAATTGCCCTGCCATGTATTCACTGTCGGAATTATTGTGGGCACAACCCCATGTTTTCACATATATCTTTTGTGCACCAGGAATAATGCTTTCGTGGTATACTTTTTTCTCAGGTCCAACTTTATCGACTTCATTTTCGTCTTTATGATTCAAACGTTTCTTCGCTCTAAGTGTAACATTTTTCTTATTTTCATATCTCTCCTTGGGTTTAATATCCTCGGAAGATATTAAGTCCTCAATGTCCTCTATATTATTCTCCTCATCCAAATTCACCATCTTAATCACTTTACGAATTTTTTAAATAAATGTGGATATTGGGAGAGTAAGAGTTACATTAATAAGCAACAAAAATTTCTCGTTGGCAACACGAAACTAGCTATGCAATGGCAACAATACAATAATTGTGTACATGTATGTATGTATATTTTACATATTGATACAAACTGTACTTAACAGTATTGTACATAAAGGAAGTGTATAGTTTCAGTCAATCAACCAATACAAAGTTTAGAATTCCGCTTTTAAACTAAGTTAGTTGGCAACTCTACTGAATTTCGATTGGAATTCACAATAACACCAATATTGTGACTCTAAGCGAATTAACGTACGAATTGGAGGGTATTACATTCGGCTTCTTTTTTCATATTTATAGTTTGATTGCACTGGTAATTTTCCTAAGTGTATTTTGGTAGTTGTTATCATCTTCAGTGAATGGTTATTGTAGTCAGTAATCGGTAAAAAAACGATTTCTTTCTGCGGACAATACGGCAATAAGTCGGCTTCGCTTCGTGTGGGAATATCATTTTAATTTTTCATTTTGGATACGTGCAAAAATAGGTAATTTTGTGTGATATACATATCTAATAATTTTATTTCAAGCAATATTTGTGTTAAATATAAATGCATTCACCAATGAAGGGGTAAATAAATAGTGTACTTTTTAATTTTTATCAAAAATTGGTATGTAAGTACTAAACTACGAAATAATGTGTGAAAATGTTTAAAAAAGTAATATTTTATTAATTAATTACACGTATATAATTATTAGGCCCCATTGAAATAATATAACTTATTGATTATTTCATGTTGGTAATTATTATATGCAAATGTAGTTATACAGACACCTCTTTAGAAATGTTACATGTGGTATACATACACAAATTGTTCATATCAACCATATTTCTTCTTCTCTTTTTTTTTAGTTCAACAATCCGATTATCGAGTTTATTGTGAACATTAACAGAAAAGTGGATCAGCCAGCTGCTCATGAACATAATTCGTGAAGCTGATGAACTTGATCGCATTACAGTTAAAATACATAATATGAAACGTAGCGCTTCTCGAGATTCGCCAAATAGAGTCAGTCATTCTTCACGTTCGCGTTCTTTAGCAATGGGTCGTGGTGCATACGATAATGGTGGAGGAGTGCCAGGTGATTCTCCTGAGCGTATTTCTCCGGATAGATTACGACGTAGAGTGGGCCGCTCTCCTAGCCCAAGAGGACGATATGGTGGAGGCTCTCCACATCGTGACGAATATATTCGTGGTCCACCCACCTCTTCGGAAAGACCGTCTTATAAGGTGCTTTGTGTAAGCGCTTTACATCCTAAGGCTTCAGACGAGTTTATTAAAGAGACCCTTTACCGAGAATATAAAAAGTTTGGAGATTTCAGCATTCGGATTTCTCATGACCTAGACGAAAGAGTTGCATATGTATGCTTTCGTACTGCTGAGGATGCTCGTGAAGCCAAACATCATAAGCCTCGTATTGTTCTTTATGATAAAGTTGCTTTAGTTGAACCAGTCTTTGAATCATCTAGTCGTGCTGAACACAGGTATGTTTAGCATTTCTTGTTACAATATTAAAAAGAGATCGCATATAAAGTCATATTGAATCTTTGGTATTCTTTTTATTATTAGTTAGTTTGATTTGTTTACGGCAAACAGATTTAAAGGCTTTAATTGCTTATTCATCAGTTGCTCATATAGGAATTGTTTTGGCTGGATTAATGACAATAACTTATTCTGGAATTTGTGGTTCTTATACTTTAATAATTGCTCATGGATTATGTTCTTCTGGGTTGTTTTGTTTAGCGAATATTTCTTATGAACGGCTAAGTAGGCCTAAGTTACATTAATCACATTTCTGAAGATAAAAATAAGCCAAAACTTTCCAATATACATACATATAAGTATGTCCATATTCTTAATGTATGTAGGTTAAGCTGCCTTAGGGGTTTCTGCGTTTTATCATTGACGCGTGGATTGTAATTTTAGACTTAAGATATAGTAATTATACAGAAAACTTTAAATTCTTCAGTATCGATATCCGATTTTTTTTAAAAAGGGTTTGTAGTTCTGTAGGGATTAATATCTTATCTTGTAGAGACCAAACTTAATTAAATTTGCAAAATTTTGAAAGTTCAACTTGGCTTTTGATTACAATAGATTTATGCCATGTAACTTATTTAAGGCTTTTAGTTTATGCCACTATTAAATATTCATAATAAACATTTATTTTTTTAGATCACGAGGACGATCAATGTCACCACCGGAATACGATCGTTATCATTATACTAGAGTTCCAGTTCCTCCTCCAGGACCTCCAGAACATCGTCGTCCACCTTTAGATGCGTATGACCGTTATGGTCCTCCCCATTTACCACCACATCCACATGCGCGTGAATATCGTCCCATTCATCACGAGTATCCGATGCCGCCAAGAGGTCCACCTATGCATCGCGGTCCACCACATTTACATGGACCTCCGCCCCACTATCCACCACGTCATATAGGACCGAGACCTCATGTTCCTTACGAAAAACCAGAAAATAAAAAGGACAAGTTTCCTAATTATTTACATCATGTCCAACCTGAGGACGATCCCCTCTCTACACGTACATTATTTGCTGGAAATCTAGAAGTTACCATTTCTGATGATGAACTCAGGCGTATATTTGGTAAATATGGCATTGTAGATGATATTGATATAAAGAGACCACCACCTGGTACTGGAAATGCTTTTGCCTTTGTAAGATATCAAAATTTAGATATGGCTCACCGAGCTAAATGTGAATTGTCTGGGCAGTATATTGGAAAATTTCAATGTAAAATTGGTTACGGCAAGGTAACCCCTGCTACAAGAATTTGGATTGGTGGTCTAGGTGCTTGGACGTCGGTAACTCAATTGGAAAGAGAATTCGATCGCTTTGGAGCGATTAAAAAAATTGAATATCAAAAAGGTGATACCTGTGCATATATTCAATATGAAACAATTGAAGCAGCAACAGCTGCTGTTAAAGAGATGCGAGGGTTCCCTCTGGGTGGCCCCGAAAGAAGATTGCGTACAGACTTCTCCGAGCTGCCCGGAGTAACACCTACAGCTCCTCCGTTTAAACCGAAAACATATGATGAAGTTGCTGGTGCTGGTGCTCCAATAGCTCCTTCAGAATATAGACGTCCCGAATACGATTACCATTATGAGGATACTCATCACCATCACCCTCCTCACCATCACTATGTACCACGTGGTGGATATTCTGCATATCCTCCTCGAGGCTCATATCGTGGCCGTGGAGGTTATCGAGGACGCGGTCGAGGCTCTTATCATTATCACAACGATATTCACAGACCAGTTCATCCGAATGCACTATCAGCGTCGTCTGCTGTCCCTGTGCCACCTCCAGCTGGAGTTGAAGACGAATGGAGACGCCCTCCAGGCGAATCGAATTATGATAGAGCTCGTTCTGGCTCCCGAGAAATAAGATCAGAGCGTTCTCGATCCCGTTCACCTCTTAAAAGAACACATTCTCCAGGTTCAGATTCCGATTCATCACAACATCGTAATGGGGCATCATTATCGTCCATGCGCACCCTACCGGATGTAGCACGCAAATGCACTATTATATGGCAAGGTGCTCTTATATTAAAGAGTTCTCTATTTCCAGCAAAGTTTCATCTTACCGATGGTGATTCCGACATTGTTGAATCCCTTATGCGTGATGAAGATGGTAAACACAACTTACGCATAACCCAGCGTCTACGTTTGGATCCTCCAAAATTAGAAGATGTCCAAAAACGCATTAGCTCTTCGTCTTCGCATGCCATTTTTCTTGGTTTGGCCGGCTCGACAGCAGTCGCAAACACATCTGAAGATACTTCCGTTCAAACTCGACCTCTTCGTAACTTGGTATCTTATTTAAAGCAAAAGGAAGCTGCTGGTGTTATTTCACTACTGAACAAGGAAACTGAAGCTACCGGTGTTTTATACGCATTCCCTCCTTGTGATTTTTCATCAGATTTATTGAAACGCACTTGCTCATCCGTTACTGAGGAAGCCTTAAAGGAGGACCACTTGGTGGTAGTCGTTGTAAGAGGTGGTACAGCTTAAAACCTTTGATATCTATCTTACAGATAATTTATTTTCACACTACATCAGTTATATTTTAAAAATTTTTTCATTTTAACATTTTTATAAACTCTTCCTAGTTACATGAACAAACAAATCAAATAACATGATGACGAACTCATAACACAATGAGTTTTGTGGTCGTAAAAGAAACATACATTTATAAAATCAAATTAAGTGTAGAACGTAATGCAGTACGATTGATATTAGTTATATTCAAAGTTTTATCTAATCTATCTATCTAATCCTATGTAAGGACTATTACTCTGTTTTGAAAAAAAAAAAGAAAATATCCACAATAATTTGTGCCAATTGTTGTTAAGCATGTACGATCGAATGTTGTATACCAATCAAAAATAATTGTGCATATTGAAATGAAAAGCAAAGTGTATATGAAAGAAATGTTATTAAACTTGAAATGTCATGTGCTATTCCACGTAGAAAAACATATACTATACATATATCATCTATACATAAAAACATAGTTTTTCTCGATTTTTTAAGAACAAATATACATACATATTTTGTTTAGTTTGTGGCAAAAGTGGTTTTAAAAAGATACTATAATGGTGATTCTTCTGAATGTGCATTTAATAAGTTATTTTTATTATTTTAAATTTGTTTTTGTGAGAAAATTTGCATTACGCCTTTAATTTGGAATCAATCGACGACGTTCGTTCAAAGTGTTACATTCATTGAATTCAAAAAATGCAAAAATTGTGAACAGTGTCTTCTGGACTACAGAGAAGAGTGGTCGTGATCTGTATTAAGTTTAAGCTAACAAAGCTTTTGTTCAATTCATCAATCAATTGTGAATCTAAATTCACATTATAAAATCATCTATATATATACATATACATATATTATATATATAGTATATATAAAAAGTAATTTAACTTTTTTTGTGTTTACAATGTGCAGTGTTTTGTTTTAACATACTCAAAATATGATATGATTCATTATGTTACCGCTTATTGTCTGTACTACCCATTAAAAGTAATGAAATATTTAAAAAATTTAGCACGTTTTGCTGCTATTCAATCCTGAAAGTGAAGTGAAAGACATAAATGGGTTGTCCTTGTTATTGAACAGTGAGTTTTTCGTATATACGAACATACATATATAAATGAAAGTTTTCAATATTAGTTGTGCATTCTAATTGCAAATTTAATTTCAATTCCAATTACAAGTTTCTCAAGTGATTATGTGGCGGTGATAAGTTAAATTGATACTTAGTGTTCTTAAACATTGCATAGAGAGAGAGAGAGAGAGATATATCTTAGCTAGCACATCCTTAGAGAACTGATTGTAACATTTGTTTGAAAATTATATGAAATTGAAAAGGGTTTTGCAAATGTTACAGAGTTTTCTACATGGTATGCCCACCAATTCAAGCAAATATATATAATGTGGCTATCTATACAAAGAACAATAAATTAATGTTAAATAAAACAGTGGTTATAAGCATTAACACTTTGCAACAATCGAGCTAAAATTAAATGTAAAACTCAAAAACAAACCTTTCAAGCTCATTATCTTAATAAAAAAATACCTTATTCAATAATCTAAAAATAAAATAGAAAATATACATATATGTGGAATAAAAAAACAAACAATATAAGTTACCTTTATAAAAAAACAAAAACATCATTATCGTTATTAGTAATTCTTGTTTTATTTATTGATTGACTGATTGATTGATTCGAGTTTTAATCGTAGTATATATAATAAAGAGTCGCAACAGCAAAGAATTTTGGTGTGTCCACTACATAAGACAAATAGCCATCATTGTCTGCATCCCACAAAAAATTTACCAACGAATAATAACCCTGCATTAATTTTTCACCAATACTGACAACCACAATGTAACGGTATCTGAAAATAGGAAAATTATTAATTTTCATTATTTTAAACGGTAAGTCAGTATTTTAATAAACAATTTGCCTAAAAACAGTACAAGAATTTTATATTTAAAGTTATAAGGAAAGGTAATTAATGTAAACATACTTTTTCAATTCTGAAGGCTTTTAAAAAAATAAGATTCGACATGAACCAGGGATATTAAAAGATGAAATGACAAAATGATTACATGGATCAGCACAGGTATAGCAAGATCAAAAGAGCTACGATTATGAAACGCTTTCATCTTTGAAAATGTAGATGCAACTCCTCAAAGAAATTACTCATTTAGGAGTGAAGCCAGTAATCTTAACATGAGTATTATAATCATACTTAGAACTTTTGATATTCGAGAAACAGGGGCGTTACTCCGTAACTTTCGAAAATTTTCCGTACTTTCGTACTACAGAGTACAATTTGTTCGAATACGTACATTTTAATTTTCGTATCGAGTTACGGAGTAACCCCCCAGAGCTTTGTAGTTTACGGATAACCCTGAACATGTTTATCAATTTACTTGTTATACTCTACTTCAGGACTTTAGAAGTTATCTTTGGACTTTAGAAGTTATCTTATCGCTTTTCTTTTTAGGAAAAAATAAAATTTTTTTCTTACCGGTCATAGTTTTGACTTTTAACACGGGTTTTTATCTCCTCGCTTACTTCGGCACATAATTGCAACGATGTCTTTGGAGAATAAACAAATGAAGAAAACGTTTGGTCCATAACTGCTTTCATAATTTTTTCACAAGTTTCTTTATTTAACGGCCTAATAGGGCTTAGGCGATAAGTAGGCATGTAACGCATTACTGGCTGAAATTCGAAAAATTTTAAATGCAGATAATCTTTTAACATTAACACATGGTTTACCCTACCTTGGGTGCAACTTGTACCATAAATTTTGCTATTTGAGAAGTACGTTGTTTCTGCAAATATATAATTAGCAAACATACTACATTTAATATTTTATTTGTTTAGCAATTCGCTTTCCTCATTTAAGTCAATATCATTATGACAAATGTTAACAATTACGGATTTGTATATACAAATGCAAATATGATGGCCTATCCCATTTTTTAAACATATTGTTTGAATATATGTACATAGAAACTCCGTTTAACATGTTGTTTAATCGATATTGTTAAGATTTTCAATAGAAATATTTACTACTACTGTCTATATATCTATGTATATGCATAGCTAATACAAACCTCAGTTGTAGTTGGTATATCTCCATTTGTATCTGCCATTTTAATCGCTCGAAACAATTGTAATTAAGAAAATTCTTCTATTATTTTTCAACTAGTATTGCAGTATATGTATTTCAATTTTATTAATTTTAGATGTTGGGGTTGTGATTGTCAATTTATATGTCAATTATAAATAAGTATTTAAAAATTATATGAAACTTTCTGTATTAATCTGCTTGCCATGTGGTAGAAGCTATTCGATTAAGTTCTCCTTGAGCTCTACTAATGGTAATTCATGTATTAAGGATATTTGAAAAAGTGTAGTTTTTTTTATTATATACATACACATACACATGTATATAGTTATGACTAAATATATATAAAAAAAAACAATTCAATGGCTGAGGAAAAAATTTCGAATTTATTAAAGATGGATATAAAGTTCATGGAGACTTTAAATTCAATACCTCATCAAATATATGGTCAAATGAATCTTTGTTAACCTAAGATTTTGATTATAATTGATTGATTAATAGGTGTAACTACCGTACTGAAATTGTAATTTGTTGCAGGTTCATAAGAACACCAGAAATATATTAAATCATATTTTCCTGCTTCTCTATTTATTGTTTCGGATGAATCAGGTAAGATTTAATCATAAGAAAAAAGCGTAAAATACCAAACTCTATTCAGCATAGCAGGGGTAAAAAGTATTAAATTACAATCGTAACAACTTATTAAAGCTTTTTATTTAAAATTAATCGAAAATTAATAGGTGGACATAAATTCATAGGATACAATTAATCACATTTTAGACACTAGAACAATATAATTTCTAAAGTGCTTATTTTCTACACATATTGTAGTGCTATATGGTTACAAATATATTTACTTTGAAAAATATGTTAAATATGTGTGTTTTATTATATTAAATTTACTTCACATGTATGTAATGTATATATTTGCGTACATCTACGGACATTTAGTAACATTCATATATTAAAATTACGTGATTTAATATAACAATCACATTTATTCTTTTTGGTGTAGTCCGTTGGTTGCCTTCTTTTTTTCAATTTTTTGTAATAGATTAACGATATATCGAAATCGCCTTCTTTATTCTGTAACAAAATATTGAAATTGGGACTACAGCAGGCAATCAGAATAAAGGTGAATAATTCGGTATATTTATATAATTGTAATTAATATTAATATTATTATTCCATATTATTCGTTATCGTATTTTATAATAGTTGTACGTTTGGTAATATATAAAAATACGACCACGACAATTGAAATAAAGGTGGATATTTGTTATTAATTTTACTTAATTGTAATTATTATGCATATATTTATAAATATGTAGTATGTATATATACGTCTATATATATTTATGTATAATATGTTTGTATAACATGTATATATATGTATATTATATACATATATATTTATATAATATACATACATATATGTTCTACAATTCTTATAAATTTGTTTTCATTAAAAATAATAGGTTTGTGCTATTACATAGCTTGTTGTTTGGTCCATTAATTTTCTGCGAACAGTATTCGCGACAATTTATTATTGAGCCAATGCAGATGCAGATTTAAAATTAATCATTTGATCGAACTTTGCGTAACGAGCCCCTATTAAACTTGCAAATAGACTCAAGTAATGCTGATCTTTCTACTTCACTTCCCTCTTGTAAATCTGCCGTAATATTTGGTGACGATGATTGTCTATCAACATTCGCTAATAATGTGTGCGGAGAGTACTGCAAGTTTTCAGACTCATTACATTTTTGATAATTTGAAGGAGACGTGGGTGGCGCTGTAGAAAAATGACAAAAAAAATTTATTTCACTTAACAATTTCAATGGATTAATGCTACAAAAGGATTGCTTTTGTTAATAGTCATGCAGAAATAGTAATTATAGAGTTTTCTACTTGCATTTTAAACTATTACTCGGTTCCTGTGGAATATTTGTAATATGAAGACTGTTCATTCGACAAAGTACATTCGTAACAGATTCCGATCTCTCAGTTGTTGTTGTATTACTGGTGACAGTTTGAGGTAATGCAAACTTGCCGTTAGTATTTTGCAGCGAACTTTGTTGCTTTAGTTTTGATTGTTTATGATCGTGTTTCTGAAAACAAAACGCTTACAATTATACTACTGCTGTCATTAGTCATATTAGAACATATTCATACCGCTTTTTGTTTTGTTTTGCGCTTTTCCTCTTCAGAACTCATCAGTTCTTGTACTCGCACAATCCGCTTTTGATTTTTAACTGACTTTTGTTCCTCCCGTAAACGATTTTCCGCTTTTAGGGCAACGTTTTTTATAATTTCTTTGGAATTTAACGGAAGTTTAAAATATGTTATATCTTCTTTACTATGAGTATCATTTGAGGTTTCTGAACGCACGCCATATTCCGTAAAGAAGTTATGTTTTAATAACTGCTCGAGCGACGGAAGACCAGCCCTGCAAGCATCCTTTGATAAAATACTCTCAAGAATATTTTCTAAAATAAATAACTGTAACTTATTAGTTTAAAATACAAACAGGTATATTGATATATACTAACTTAAACTTTCAGGACAATCTGTTATTTGTCTCACAATGGATTCCTGCAACGGATAACCCATCGCCATTTCGAAGAGAACATGTCCAAAGCAATAGACATCAATCGCTTCTGGCTTATGAATTTTACTATGTTGTACAAAAAATGGACGATAAAATGAGGGCACTCCCAGTACAAAATTTTCTATATCCAGTATTTTAACACAATCGTTGAGGATTACAATATTACCAGAATGTAAATGACCTAAAATTATATGATAAAATAGTAAAATTGCGGCATTTTATTATCCTCATTATCACTTACCATAAGGAAAGCCTTTTGAATGCAAAAATATTAGAACCTCCAATATTTGTTTACCATAAGTGGCTACTTGTTTGACAGAAAGTGCGGTCCTTCCTTTTGGATTTCCATATTTACTTAAAAATGGGTGTTTTGGTGTAGCCATACAAAGAATATCTTTAAGAGTGCCATGTTTATGGAATCTGCAATAGATTATAAACATAAAAAAATATATGATTGTAGACATAAACACGTTATAGCTGGCTCTAAGTCTAGTTTAATTGCGTTATTATTAAAATTCATATTATTATGTATATCAGCCTGAATTCTAATCGTATGTCTTTTCATTAAATTTAGGATTGTGTAGCTTAATATTAATGTTAATTGATCTTTTGGAACAATAATATATGAAAATTGATTACATTTTCGTTATTATTGTTTACCTTCTTATAACCAAACATCCGCTTTCATTATGTCCAGCATAAACAACAGATTCAATGTTTGGGTGTTGTAAGTTCATTAGACTTTTTAAAATACCGGACAGTTCCTTGTCTTCAATATATTTGTCAGGACCATAGTCTAACCATTCGATAACCAATTCTTCATTGTCAAAGTTATGACTGAGAGCCGATGATGGTAGATGATGCTCAATGCTGAAACAAGTTCTTCCTCCGTTGCCACTAACACTATAAGAGCCCAAATTGTGTTTCGGTTGTGTGTGTGAGTGGGCTTGTGAACTGCTTTTTACTAGTGACTTATTGTTAGATTTGCATTCGGGTGGTTTAGTCATCGCTTGAAAATAGTGTTTCCGTAAACGCCAACCTATTGCACCCATTGATGGGCCTAGAGTCCAAGACGATTCATTTCGTAAGCATAGCAAAGCATTGTTAACAGCTTGATCTAAAGAGGTTTAAGACTTGTTAAAAATATTTCAAACAATATATTGTTTTAACTATAGTGATAACTACATTATATGGAAATGCACTGGTTACATGCAAAAAAACTTACCATGAAATGATTGCGAGTAGCTATCTGGATCGACAAATCGTTTCGCTGGAAGCGAAGATGCTAATATAGGATTCATTAGTACTGTGTTGATAAAAACTTGCAAAGATTGTTTACGTTCGGCTATAAAGTCCGGGCGCATATTACCAAAAAATCGTTTGCAAGGCAAGTGTAATTCGAGCCCAGATATAGCAAGAGATTTATGCAATTCGGCAAAATCATTGTAACGCCGCAAAATCCTCCAGCAATCCTTTTTTATAATGCCTCGCTCGCAACGTAAAAGATATTCCTTGCATTCAATAAAAAAAAATCAATAGTTTCTAGAAAAAATGATATATGCCACGAACTTTTTTATTGATTTTTTTCTTGTTTAATTTAACCGAATTAATAGAAGTTATTTAATAAATTTAAAGATGCATACTTATCATTTTTGTTCTCTTTGAAAGTCTCTCAACAATGATAAAGAAGTCTTATTTCTAATAAATATTTACCGTATGTCCATTCACCGTTTGTGCAGTTTCTATTATGCATTTAATTTCATGAGTGTCATCAATTTTAGTGTATGGGGAATCAAATCTCCTCTCAAATATTGCCATGCATTCTAATTTTTGTGCTGGAGTTTTCAATTGATATTAAAAAATGGTTTTTTATCTAAAATATTTGAGTATATGCTCCCATTATTTATTTGTACGTTATTTCTTTTACAAAACACTTCCGTCAATCATTCACCGGAAAAATGCTCAAAGAAATACCAGATACAGCTAATACGTAAAAAGAGTTCAATATGAGGTAAAAAATGTAGTTAACATGTCACTAAAATTATTTTTAGCACTTAATTAAGCGGTTTTAGTTTGCGTTTTACAATATTAAAGTTTGAGAGAATATTAAACAATTTTTAAAAAACTTTCACAATGTTTTAACGAATATCAATGTTATTTAAAATATACATTTCATTAAATACTCTCAAAATACTTAGTGAATAAGAATAACTTCCATCAAAAATAATTTTATACCAGTAGGCTGGTAACATTACTGTAGTTTATGTCTTGGTTGTGTTTTTAGTACAATTATTGATTATTTTATATGGGAAGTAAACCCATGACAAACAATATTTACCATTGTAGCAGTCGAAGTAAGAAAGAGAATGCGCTTATATTTACGTATTTCCACTGAAAAAAATTTATGAAGAATCGATGGGATTTTGATTTTTTGAACTATCACTTTAAAACTATGTTTACGGTTCTATCGCCTATACGTATCGCATGTTTTAACCTTTACTTGATAAAACAATGCTTAATAACAAAATTTCCTCTTTAAGCAACTCGGAAGTGTACTTAATTAATCATTACCACCCTTTGAAAAAAATATTGCCAATTTTAAAACGCTAAAAATGAAAAAGAGATTATGATATTGCCAACATTGATAATCTGACATATAATTATATATATATCAGTGTTTGTTATGGATCAAAAAAATAAAATGTAAGTTAAAATATTGTAATAATCTTCAATTTAAGTAAATAATAACATTTTTATTTTAAAGTTTAGTGGTTGGCGACGTTCGTGGTCGTTTTAATCAACTATTTCAACGTGTTGAAAGCATTAATAAAAAGGCGGGTTGCTTTGAAATTCTATTATGCGTTGGAGATTTTTTTTCGGAAGAAAGTAAACAAAATGAGGAACTCGATGAATATGTTAATGGCCATAAACAGAGTAAGTTTACCTAACTCAAATTGAATTACTTTTAACATCCGGATCAATTTAGCAAATTATTTTTAAACAGAAACATTTCACACTTCAATCTTTTACTATATATTTGATACTTATAGAACTTTGAATAAATTTTCTATAATAATTTGGTAACTATGTTTTACAGTTCTTATTCCAACATATATATTGGGTCCCAATACGGAATTTGCGGTTAAATACTATAAAAATATAGTAGACGGTGAGATTTGTAAAAATTTAGTATATTTGGGTAAACGTGGTCTATACTCCTTGACAAACGGTATAAAAATTGCTTACCTTAGTGGATTGGAAAAACCAGCTGCTGTCAAAAGTAATGAATTTCATTTTGATGTAGAAGACGTTGAGAGCATACGCAACTCATGCTTAGTTAAAAAGTCAAATGCCAACGACTATCGTGGAATTGATATCCTGTTAACATCCCAATGGCCTTATGGAGCTTCCAGTGAAAATGTAAGTAAGCAAGCCCTGTAAAAATTACTGGAAGTAAACGTGACGTTGTTACAAATATAATGTATTTACGACAAAGCTTTAAACCATTTTTAATTACTAACGAAAAATGTGTAAATAAGCACAAAATGTATTTGTTTATGTGATACTAATTTTTTAATTTCAATAACAGAAAAATGCCTCAAAGCTTATATCGGTCTTATGTCGGGATATCAAACCTAGGTACCACTTTTGTGCTATGAATGACACTTATTTTGAGCCTCCTCCATACAGGTATTTATTAAGCTAACGATTGAAAAATAATATTTTAATGGTCATTTACTTATAGAATGCCTTCCGACGATATAACACAACTTGAATTATGTACAAGATTTATATCATTGGCCCAAGTTGGCAATGTGAAAAAAGAAAAGTACATATATGCGTTAAGCTTGAAACCGGTAGAGAAAATGCGTATAATTGAACTTATTCAAAAAACCACAAATGAAATTGTGTGTCCTTTTGCTAATTTGAACTATAAAACTAACGGCCCGAAGGTAAATATAAAGAGAAATGTATATGTACTAGTAGTATTTTATAACGTTGCTTAAACTATATATAATTGTAATCCTTTTCTTTGTAGTCAGAGAACAACCAATATTTCTTTGATATGGGTTCTAAAGAAAGTACAAATAATCGCAAGAGAGGAACTGGCTGTAATGACACAAAGAGCAAAAAGCCTAAGATACCCCATTGGGATCAAGGTGAGTTTTCTCTACTGCTTAAAACACTTTATCTTAGTATATATCAACTTTTACCTAATATTTATTACAATATTATGGTGAATTTCAGTTCCTTTTAATTATTCTAAATTGAATTACATAAACAACTTTGAATGAATTAAGAAAATATTATTTTTTCCATTTCAGACATATGTTGGTTTTGCCTATCCAGTCCCGATATTGAGAAACATTTAATTATTTCAATTGGAGACCATTTTTATTTAGCACTGGCCAAAGGCCCAATTAATGATTATCACATATTAATATTATCCATTACGCATGTTCCCAGTGCTGCACAATTAAGTGAAGATGAATGGAAAGAGTTAATTAAGTTTAAAAAGACATTGAAGAAGTTTTTTGATGATCATAATCAAGTTGTTTGCTTCACAGAAAGAAATTACAAATCGTCTCATTTGCAAATCAATGTTTTTAGTATCGATAAAGGGTATGCCTGGAAAATTCAGCATGCTTTTGAAGATAAAGCTGAAGAATTTAACTTGGAGTTTGAAACAATACCGGAAGCAACTTTAAGGCAAATACTTCCTAACCAGGGGCCTTATTTTGTAGCAGAGTTACCAAGTGAAGTAACTTTAATTACTAGGCAAATGAAACGGTTTCCAATACATTTTGCGAGGTAAAAAATATTTTTTATATACATATATTTACATATAAGTTTATTAATTTGATTTTATTATTTTTAGAGACGTTTTTTGTTCTGAAAACCTTTTAAACTGTGACGAGAAAGTTGACTGGAGAGAGTGCAAGTTGGATAAAGATACCGAAATGAATTTAGTTGCCAGCTTTAAAGAAAAATTTTCAAAATATGATTTTACTTTATAAGTTTAATGATAGTTAATTAAAATTCGATTATTTGTTTCTAAATATATTTTGCACATATTAAAAAAATATTTCCATATTTTACAGTAGTGTTCTTTACTTATGTGTAATTATGCATTTCGTTTATAGATTTTATCTAATATATTTAAGAATATTTCGTGTGGCACACCAAATGAGGATTGTGCTATTTGATCTTTTATCATATTATAAGATTTACTTTCATATACTGAATAAGTGTTTGCAAGTCCTAACTCATTATACAGGTCCTTGACACGCGCTACCTTTTCTGTATCTACAAATAAAACGTTCGAGAATATTTATCTTAGAAGTTTACGTTTAGACAAAGAATTTTTTTTACCATTTCTGCCATAACATTCGATCATAATTTGTTTTTGTTCCTCATTTGCAACTTGCATGCAAACTACAGCTAACCATGAACATTTGTTATCCTGTATATCTGTGCCTATTTTTCCCGTTATGTCTGGATTACCAAAACAGTCTAAGAAATCATCTTGCACTTGGAAAAAATGGCCCATATCTAGAAGTATTTTTTTAGACTGCTGAAAAGCATTTTGATCTTCAATCCTTTAAAAAATGAATCAATATAATTACAGTTTACAGAATAAATGATTTACTTACCCAGCCAAATGCATTGCTAAAGCAAAGGGCAGGTAAAACGAATAGTAGGCAGTTTTGTTAGCTACAATTGTATTGTAATTATCCATACTAAATGATGTGACATCTTTATTGGCGTTTAATAAATCTAAACTCTGACCGCATATTGTAATGAAAGTGATTTCATGAAATAGTTGCATTAAGTCAATATAACATTTCATATGACTAAAATACTTTTTTAGTAATACATAAATGGCACTTTCTATCATTAATGAATCGTTTAGTGCTATCAGTCCAACATCTTCCAACTTATGCCAGCATGATTGTCCACGTCTTGTTGAACTATTATCCATAACATCGTCGTTTATTATAAAAAAACATTGAAGCTAAAAAAGTAAATATTTCCTTAAATAACGAAGAAAAGTAACAAATATTAAAAGTTTACTTACCAATTCCACACACCATCCTAAAATTTCGGCTAATTTTAAATTTTCGGGTGTAATATCCTTTGAATTAACTAGACTTTTATATGTTGAAACAGTAAGAATGCCTCGATTTGTTTTACCCTTCGGAACATTGTATTGCAAAGCCTTTAAAGACAAATCATAAATTAAAAGGAAATAATCTAATATAATTAAGTTGATTCTTACACGTTCGTACCACTTTGCTGCGTCCTTTGAATTGTAATTCTTGGCTGCTTCTGTTATGTCACGAACAATATCTGCAATTATGAAATCAAGAGATGTAATCTTTATTTTCAAAATCTGCATATTTATGGAATATGTTTGTATAAATAAATGATTTACATATATATTTTTCGGGTATGTACTTTCATTTTAATCAAATGTATATTTGAAACATTTTTCTCAGTTGAATAAACAATTTTGTACAAATGATTCCTAATCTGATCAAAATAGTAATTTAAAAAAAATTAAGAAACAAATATTCTATTTTAAAAAATAAATTCATATTGTTTTTTTATGGTAACGATCGTATTCATATGTCTCATATTATTGTTATTCAAATTGAGCTTACCTGGAAACACAGCCATGAAATTGCGACTTTCGTCTTTAGAAATTTTTAAGTCTGTTGTTATGGGCACAGAGTGATTTGGATGCGTTGAAAAAAATCTAAAAAAAATTTTACTTTAATGTTAATAAAGTTTAAATCTGAATATATATTGATAATTAAATAAACATTATAATATTGTTTTTGACAGAAAATTTACTTTTAAAATTGTATTAAAGAATCAGTTTTAAAACACGTAACTGTTCCTATTATTATTATATTATAATTCTTGAGTCGTTTTTTAGGAATACAAAGTTCTGAGTCGAATAACTTGATAATTTTCATATATTATTACTTATACGATTGTGGGATTCAAATACAGTCCTTCTGGATCACAAAAAATACGTTTAAAAATCAATTCAGTATTTGCTTATAGCCAAATTGTTTTATTTTTTGCACTTTTACACTTTTTTTAATTTGTATCTGCTCCCATTCCGTTGTAGAAAATCTCGTGTAAAGAATTATTGAGTCATTTACTAGAAAATAGAAACACTTGTAAGTTCAATAATTTGGAAACTGTGATATATAACCACAATTAAACGAACGCTAGCAGGTGAACACATTTGATAACTCGAACACACTTATTATTAAAATGAATTGCAAGAGATAACAATTCAAACGTCATACTAAATTCATAATAAAGATATAAATATTATAAATTACTTTGTTGTGCTTAAAAATTAATTTGCTTACCTGTTACTATTCCTAGGTAATGTAGGTAATCCCTTTTCCCTTTTTGAATCATAATTTGAAATATAAAATATTTGTCGATTTGAGTTGTACCGAGTCGTTAAAATTGATGCTTGAAATTTATTACGAATATGAGTTACTGCGCCTAAACTAAGGCACGTATGGAATTTTTTTGTTAAATTAATCATGACTTGTTCACTTCTTCACTTTCGTTTGTTTAATAAAACCAATTTCTCTTTTTTCTGCGAATTTCTACTTTTGACTTGAAAAAATGAAATCTCTTTGTTATTGTTTATATTAACATATGACCGTAATGTTGTATCCAAGGCAAATTCAATACATGAATTCGCCATGGTTGTATCGATATCGTTTCGTGTATACCAAGGCGAATTCATGTAACCGGTGGGATCATCTAAACAGCTGAGCACTTTGTTAATGTCAAAATTTTGTTGTTTTTGTGTGTGTTTGTTGTGCGTGTGCGTGTTGTTGTTCATTTTTTTCCTTTTCCATTTTTTTCTTCCTATTTTGACATCCAAATGGAGGTTTAACAAAAACAAAATGCGTGTTGTTTTTGCATTGTTGTACTTGTTGTAGACCTGCGGCTACCATCTATGAATTTGCCTTGGTGTATACACACATACGTACATAGAGTGAAGCGGAAGATGGCACAATAGTACCTTTTTCGCAATTTATATTTAATATGGTACAAAAAGTATCTGTCAATTACATTCCAATACATTTTGAGACAAGAATGATGCAGAAGATGACACAATAGTACTTTTTGTAGCAATTTATTTACATTTATTTACTGGAATCAAACTTATTCGTTTCTTATATAAACATTAAACTATTTTTTATATTGCTTAAATACTTTTTTTACAGAAAAGTACCTCTTCACTGCTCCAATGTTATCGTATGTATTTATGTCGAGACCAATCAAGTGCCTTCTCTAATCAAAACATTGTGCTGTCATTTAATTTTCTACATACGGCGCTGTTTATGCACGTGTTTCGTATTGTTTGGCAAAATCTTGTAAGAGCGTGAACTATTTGTATATTTTTAAAATTTTGCTTTTAACAAGAGATTTAAATTAAATGAAAATTATATATTTTTTATAGTTTATGTGTGACATTAATAATGGAATTCAATATTAATAAGTTAAGAAGGAAAGTGTTTCAGCTAGTGTCGTTGATTCAACCACCGAATGAAAAACTTAATTATTTTCATAATTTTTTGGAAAAAAAGGTAAAAAGATAATGTGCATAAATAAATGGTTTGTTTTACAATATATTAACTTGATTAATATGTACTGTGTGATTTACAGAATTTTGAAATTTTCACTTACAAATTTTTATATTTCTTGGTGAACTACGCACGTTTAATTTTTCCTAAATTGACTTCATAGTAGTATTATATATACATATATATATATATATATCTATATATGAGTATTATACAAATACAACATTGGTATTAAACATTATATAGTCTCTGCGTTATAATCAAATGTAAACATTGCAAAGTCTCTATATGTGCCTAACAGCTGTTATAACAGAATGTAAACAGTCACTGTTGCAATGTATCTGTTAATACTATCATAGAATTTAAAAAAGTGGCTTATTCGAAAGGAAAATTATTTTGTTGTCAATTAATTCCAAATTATTTAATTAAAAGAAAAAAAAAAAACAGAATTTCCTAACTAATCCCGCTTAGTATAAGTTTTCATATGCTAAATGTTTTTAATACATATAAAAATACGATAATATTACTTATTTGACTTGAAAACTATTTTTATTCATATCGTAGAATTATCAAAGTCGGGACGTCGAGAATCTTTTACATTTTTTAAGCCAAACATTACTGGATGAGTTATTCACAATTCCTATTGCCAGCTGTTTTGAAGATTATCTTTTGCTGCTAATTGGAAATGCTTTGGAGATAAATGACTTAAATAAAGAATTTGATATTGTAGAATACCAGTGGAAATGTATAGCTCTATCGAAACTGATGCACTTGTCACTGTGTGTCAAACGGTATGTTGTAATAAATGTTATTGAAAAATAATTCACATATATTTTCTTATTGCAGTTATGCTCAGTCGTACTTATTAAACAAGCCTCCTCCATTTCTATCTCATTGCGAGGGATATGCATCTAAAAAGCTAAAGATGACTACGGATAAGACACCTGATATATTATCATTGATAAAATGTTGCTACTACTTTCTAAAATCAGATGCTAGTTTTTTTAAAGACTTGTGGAATTGGTCAGAATTTGTCCAGAAATACAAGGATTATTCAGACAATGATAACATGCTCCTAAAGGTTTATGCTACCCATATAATTGCAATGCTGACTAATATGAATTCTTCCGTCCTACACAAATTAAATGAAAATATACCTGAGGAAATACTTATAACTTTCGAAGATGAACAGGAATCCTTGCGACTTCTTAATAATGCCACTACTTCTATTGAAGACACATTGGTAGCAGTACCAGACGATAATATTTGCCTAAGTGAAAAGTTCTCATCAATTGTTACAAACATTGAAGGAGTATTTTTACCAATTTTTAACCAGGACAATTACGAATTTTATTGTAAAACGGAGAAAGTACATGAAAGTATAGTACGTGTTGAATCCACAAGACTAAACCTCCGCAGTATTGCTTTAGGTATTACATCGGGAAAAGCTATATGTTTATCTGGTCCTGTGGGGTGTGGTAAAACAACTCTTGTGGAATACTTGGCACGTTTAACTGGTAGAATTCCTTTGAAAAAACAAACTAACGCTGATGAAAATACTTATTTTACAAATAGAGAAAATAAGTCGGTGGATAACATTCAAAAGGTAAGCGATACTAAAAAACGCAAAGTTAATATCGACGGGGAAACTATTGCTGCTATTGATGGTAATATCGATTTAAAACAAACGACATGTAATGGATTTTTACGAATACAATTGGGCGACCAAACGGATAGCAAAATGTTGCTAGGACAATATCATTGTACGGATGTTCCAGGTGAATTTATATGGGTTCCAGGTGTTCTTACACAAGTAAGTATTTAATAAAATTTATTAAACTCAATTGTATAATTTTATATACTTTAGGCTGTAACGAACGGTTATTGGTTGCTTTTAGAAGATTTGGATTGCGCAACAACTGATACTTTTACCGTTTTGACTAGTCTACTTGAAAATAACTACATAAGTGTACCTGGATTTCGGGATTGTGTTAAAATTGCGCCCGGATTTCAATTATTTGTCACAGTCAGGTAAAATTTTTGTTACTACAGCAACTTTGAAGATCATAATTTTTTCTTTATTTTCATTCAGAACACACAAGTCTTCGTTATCAAATTCGTCGCAGAAAGCGTTGTTTTCCTTATTAGAGAAACATCTTTATCCTGTCAATATATTGCCTTTATCTCGAAATGAACTGTGCCAAGTTATCCAACATAAATATCCGAAATTATCCACGGTAGCCAATCGAATTGTGGAAGTATTTTTGACATTTTCAAGTGGTGATCACGATGTGGCTGATAGTTTACGTCAACAGGAGATTGGTAACAAAATTATAAATGACGAGAAATTTTCACAGTTACCTTGCGAAGATGTAAATATGCCGTTTACAACCAATTCGGGTCGTTTAGTTTCGACACGCGACTTAATAAAATTATGCCAAAGATCGAATCCAAACTTTTCTGTAACTAGCACAGAATGCGCATATTTTGTGTTTCAGAATGCCGTAGACGTATTTTGTTCGTATCTGCCCAACAGCATTGAAAAAACAAAATTAATCATAAGTATTGGTGCTAAATTAGGAATTATACAATCGCGATGTGAACATTTTGCAAATGAACTGAAACCTGAAATTCACGTAGATCAAAATCGCATAAAAGTGGGCCGATCTGAACTTTATGCTCGTTCTGATGAAGAAGAAAATATTACTCCATCCGCGGACACAACGCCAGAGGAAGAATCTGTGAAAAGAATTAAATTGTCGAATGGCAACGAAAGCTCAATCAGAAAAATTTCTAGGAAGTTAAATACTTTATCAAGTACTTTTTCATTTACGAGATTAGCCTCTTGCTTATTGGAAAGAGTTGCTGTTTGTGTATCTAATGCGGAACCAGTTTTATTGGTTGGAGAGACCGGTGTTGGCAAGACTTCTTCTGTGCAATATTTAGCCGCCAGAACTCGGCATAAATTAGTTGTCGTTAATATGAATAACCAGTCTGACGTATCCGATTTGGTGGGTGGATTTAAACCAGTCGATCTAACATACGTATTAGCTCCCTTACGTACAGAATTTGAAATACTTTTTAGGCAAACATTCAATCAATCTAAAAATGAATCATTCCTAACAAAATTCAGTATTTGCTATAATCAGGGGAACTTCTCAGTAATAGTGAAGTTAATGTTAAAAGTAGTGAATAACGTATTTGAAAAATACGAACGCAACGAATTGAGAGCAAAGGAAATAAAGCTGCTGCCAAGGTGGACTGTTTTAAAAACAAAATTAAACAAGCTGAACAAGCAATTAACCAAGAGTCTTAATATATCGTTTGCTTTCATCCCTGGTTCTTTGGTAAATTGTATTAAAAATGGTGACTGGATTTTATTGGATGAAATAAATTTAGCTTCTGCTGAAACATTGGAATGTTTATCAACTATTTTGGAGCCAGACGGTTCTGTTGTGTTATTGGAACAGGGCGATTTTACACCAGTTAAAAGACATCCTGATTTTCGGATATTTTCATGTATGAATCCCAATACAGATATTGGAAAAAAAGATTTGCCAATCGGTATACGTAATCGATTTACAGAGTTCTTTGTTGATGAAGTTGAGACTGAATCGGATTTAAGTCTGTTAATATCAGATTATTTAAGTGCTACAGGCATACAGAGGAAAAGTGTAATGAATATTGTGAAACTTTACAAGCGACTGAAATCCTTAGCAAAGCTTGAACTGAATGACGGATTGGGCAATAGACCTGTTTACTCGTTACGTACACTTTGTAGATCTTTAACAATATGTGCTAAAAATTTATGTGGATCTATTGAAAGAAATCTTTATGAATCATTCTGTTTGAGTTTTTTGACACAACTAGATACGGTATCACATAACGTTGTACAACACCTTATAAAAGAAGCTTTGCTTACCAATGCTAAAGCTACTCTAAAGCAATCGATTCCAAAACCAGGCGATGATTTTATAGACTTTGAAGGATATTGGATACAAAAGGGGGAAAAAGAATTACTGGAATGTGAAGATTACATTTTAACAGACAGTGTGAAAGAAAACCTCAGAGATTTGGCGCGTATTATATCCATTGGAAGGCTCCCAATCCTATTGCAAGGTCCAACTTCGGCCGGTAAAACCAGTCTAATAGATTATGTTGCAAAACGAAGTGGTAATCACTGCCTTCGTATAAATAACCACGAACATACGGACTTGCAGGAATATATTGGCACATATACTACCGACATTTCTGGCAAATTAGTTTTCAAAGAAGGTGTTTTAGTTCAAGCTATGCGAAATGGTTATTGGATAATTTTGGATGAACTTAATTTGGCATCAACTGAAATTTTAGAAGCTCTTAATCGAGTGTTGGATGATAATCGTGAACTTTTTATACCCGAAACACAGGCTCTTATAAAAGCACATCCTAATTTTATGCTGTTTGCTACTCAAAATCCACCTGGTTTGTATGGAGGTAGAAAAACATTGTCGAGAGCTTTTAAAAATCGTTTTATTGAATTACATTTTTCTGATATACCACGCAATGAATTAGAAATTATATTAGAAAAGAAGTGTCTTATACCGGCTTCGTATGCTAAAAAAATGGTGGCATGTATGGTTGATTTGCAAAAGAACAGAAAATCTACAACAAAAAATACGTTTACCTTGCGTGATCTGTTTAGATGGGGCATACGATATACGTTGGCGGACAAGAAGTTATTAAGTGATCAAAAATACGATTGGAATCAGCATCTAGTTGAGGAAGGTTACTTAGTACTTTCAGCGAAAGTTCGAACAGAAATAGAATTAGAAATAATAGATGAAACGTTATACAAGAACTTTAAGAAACGTATAAATTTAGACAGGTTATTCGACGTTAGTACGAATGAACCAACATCTCTTGTCACCAAAGACATAATTGAGGAGATCAAAAATTTCAAATCACGAACAGATATCGTTTGGACCCGAAATATGTCGCGTATGGCTGTTTTAATTGCTAAAGCTTTGCAATTTAACGAACCTGTCTTACTTGTAGGACCCACTGGTTGTGGGAAAACTACGGTTTTGCAATTGTTGGCAGCAATCCGCGGCGTAAATTTACGAATCCTTAATTGTCACATGCATACTGAAGGCGCTGACTTTTTGGGAGGCCTAAGGCCATGTCGACAAAGCGGTACAGATGAGTCATCTAAGAAAATGTTTGAATGGGCTGACGGTCCATTGATACAGTCAATGCAAGAAGGATCATACTTTATGGCTGATGAAATATCTTTAGCAGAAGATTCAGTACTAGAGCGTTTAAATTGTATTTTGGAACCAGAACGAACGGTTTTATTAGCCGAAAAATGTGGTTCTAATTTAGTGGAAGAAACAATCGGTGAAATGACACAAGATATTGTAATACAAGCTAAAGCTGGTTTTCAGTTTTTAGCAACAATGAATCCTGGTGGAGATTTTGGAAAGAAAGAACTTTCACCTGCTTTAAGAAATCGTTTTACTGAAATTTGGTGCCAGCCTTCGGATAGCCGCAACGATCTTATAGAAATTGCAAACAATTGCATTAAAGATCAGTTAAAAGATTCCACTATAGATAAAGATTATATTCTTAAAATGGCAACCTTTATAGTAGAACTGGTCTTGTATATGAGAAATTTAATTGAAAAATTTAAGTATTCCATCAGAGATATATTGGCAATGTCAAACTATATGGTTGCGAACAACAACTTAAGTTTTCCAGAGAGAGCAATTTTTGGATTGGAAACAACATTCTTGGATGCGTTAGAGATGACATTGCATGAATCGCCAGAAAAAATTGAACTGCTAAAAAGAGAAATTATTGAATACGCTATTAAACAAGCGCATATTGTAATGAATGAACAATTTTCTTTATCCGAACTATTAAGCAAAAAGGGTACGAAAGTTGAATTAAATTCAGATAACACTTTCGGCATAAAGCCTTTTTATATAAACGCAAGCAATTTAGTAGACGAAAATGTATTGAATACGACCAAGAACTTTTTATTTGATGTTCCTACAACCAAATGCAATCTGTTTCGGTTGCTTTCCGCTTTATCCTTGAATAAACCCATTCTATTGGAGGGACCACCGGGTGTTGGAAAAACATCCATAGTTGAGAATTTGGCCCATGTGATTGGCTATAACATTGTTCGCATAAATCTATGTGAGCATACTGATTTGGCTGACCTTTTTGGTACTGACTTACCAATGGAAGATGATTTAACCTCTTTAACATCAGAGAACACCAAGAGAAATGTTCAAGTTGGTTCATTTCAATGGCGTGATGGTCCATTACTTGCTGCCTTAAAGGCGGAAAATTCGTGGATTCTTTTGGATGAGTTAAATTTGGCACCACAATCTGTTTTAGAAGGTCTAAACGCAATTCTAGATCATCGAGGAGAAGTTTTTATACCTGAACTCAACAAAACGTTTTTACTCAACAAACAAACGCGTATATTTGCAAGCCAAAACCCTTTAAAACAAGGCGGAGGTCGCAAAGGATTGCCGCAATCATTCCTTAATCGATTTACAAAAGTATATGTAAGAAAATTAACTACTGAAGATCTACTTTATGTAGTCGAAGGCAAATATAGTGATTATTTTAATGAACTAGGAAGCAAATTCGTAAGTTTGTTGCCTTCTCATGACTTTGCATCCAATAACTTATTCGATATGCATAATGAAATAATTAAGCAAAGAACGGAACTTTCGCATTCAGAAAGTGTAAAACAATCTGAACAAATTAGTAGCCCCTGTAATGCTAAATTTGATTTACCACTTAGAATGGTTAGATTTTCCGAGTTATTAGATAAAGGCATACTAAATATGGAGTTTGGATATCGTGGTGGACCCTATGAAATTAATTTGCGAGACATCTTATTTTGGTGCGATTTATTGATAAGTCCACAAACTGGTTTTACGTTTAAACATATTGGATTCACAGAAAATTTTGATAATTTCTTGCAAACACTCTATGAAAAAATGAAACTGGTTTATTGCCAGCGAATGCGTAGCGATCTAGACAAGAAATTCATACGAAATGCATTTGAAACTGTTTTTAAATGCGAGTCAGAAGAACGCAATTTAAAATCAGAAGATATTGGAATGTATTGGACAAGTGAGAGAATTTATTTTAATGATATTACACTTGATCGCAGCGATCAACCGTTCAATTTTCAAAAGACATTTAAATCTTCACCGCTGCTATTGGAATCGCAAGGGGAAATTCTTAAAAATCTGGTCGAATGTATTCATATGAGTAAACCAATACTGCTTTGCGGTTCCACAGATACGGGCAAAACAAAAATGATCGATACATTATGTTGTTTGTCTAATCAAATGTGTCATTTGGACAATATCGACGACACGGTCACTGGCAGTTTCCAACAGGTAAGTTACACCAACTAATTAAAGTTAATTTCGAACTTGTTAACATAACATTTATTTAATAGATTGACCTTAACCGCCACTTGGAAGAATTAGTGTATAAAGTTGAATACATATATCTGAAACTAGTTCAGAATGCTCTTTTGGTTGAATCAAATTCAAATCATTTGATAAAGGATTTATTAAAAACTTGGAATACTTACAGTGTTTTGCGTAATCCTAAAACAGGTGGGAAAGATAAAAGCGGTGTTAAAATGTTTTAAAATATATATTCATATATATGCTTCTTTCTTTTTTCATTTTTTAGAATTTAACAGCAAATCTTTTGTGTCCGAGGAACTATTAAATTATCGCAGACGTCTTGATGGCCTAAAGAACGTTACTGAAGTTCTACTGAACTTGTTGAAATCTTCCGTTAATACAGAAGAAACTGAAATGCTACATAGTATTCTCAATCAACTGAAAGTGCTACAATTGTATGTAAAAAATGCAGATTCACTAAACACGGGCGGTTGTTTTGAGTGGGTGGACTCAAAGATTGTTACATCCCTTAAAGATGGTCATTATATTTTACTTGAAAATGTAAATCTTTGCTCGTCTGCTGTTTTAGATCGTTTAAATTCGGTGTTTGAACCCGGTGGCAGCTTGATGTTGTCTGAAAAAGGTGTAACCGATAATGAAAAGGCTGAAATTGTTAAAAAGTCTAAGAATTTCAGAGCGTTTCTAACACTTGATCCGAAAAATGGTGACATTTCTAGAGCCATGAGAAATCGTTGTGTAGAAATTTTCTCGAATAGTGCCGTACTTAATTTGGATGATAAACGAAAATTACTGTTTAATGAAGGCGTACGTGATATAAATGCTATAAACTGCATCATTGCTATACATGATAGCATCTCAAATTTTACAGAAGTAAATAACTTTTCAGTGTCACACTTAACTCAGACAGGATTTTTATGTGCTGCATATAAAAGAATTGGTTACCAAATGGAAAATGCTATTTATATCAGTGCTTTGGAAGTCTATGTGTATTCCACTGTTACAGATTTACTGGGATACGGCTTAAGTTATTATCGAAATAAGTTGAAAGAAATAATCATGGCAGAACTTGATAAATTTAACAAAATCGAAAATACACAGGAAAATGATTATCTGCCGGATGTAATACTAAATAGCAGTAATTTAACTGAAGTGAAATTGGTGAAATTGCAAACTGTTCCCATCAAAATCATTATGGATAACTTGTCACAGCCACAGCAAATAAAAACAGCATTGTCACAAATTTTGTCAGATTTTGAAAATCTAAACATGGATGAGGTTAACTTTAATGTTTTCATCAAGTATTTAATTTACATGGAATACGAAATTACTTCTATGAATGATTTACGGTTTCGCTTTTTACAATTAGAAAAGTGTTTGAAAAATGATGGGCAGCTGCTAAATCTTTCCAAGACATTAAACGACTGTATAAAAGATTTTAGGGGAGATTTTAAACATATATTGCCATCGTTACCTTTAAATATGAAATTGTTTCCAAGAATCCGTGATTACAGTATAAAATCTGTAGATGGTCGAAAAGATGAAGAACTTTGTTTAAGTTTCTCACTGATTATGAATATGTTATTGAAGAACATAACACAGGAACCAGTAACTAAACTTAGTTCAATTAGCGTTCTTACGTATTCTCAGGCAGTGGCCAAAAAAGCATTAACCGACCGACTAAACAATGCATTTGTGAAAGAATTTTCAGAATTTCTTCTTCAACTTGAAAAACTATTAAAAACTAAAATGTCTGACATTCAGATCGATTTGAAAGATTATATTCAATTAATTACGGCTGTTTTATGGTTTAATCGATTGTTGGATGTATCGTCATTAAATATTTATATAAATAAGGAGTTTAACACGGACTTAATCGATAAACTAATATTGCATTTTAAGTGGTTAAATAAAAATTTAATAGAACTTATACGCAAAATAATGCCAAACTATGAAACAAGTTCGCCAGAGTTGCATGACGGTTTTATTAAAATGACAAAATATATTACAAGTAATCAACATCCATTGGATCTTAGACGTAAATTATACGCTGAACACTTGATGGCATTCCAACCATTCTATCAGGAGGAACAGGTAAGAACTTTTGCATTATTACTCTATTCTAATATAAATTAATTTTTTTTGTCTTCTTTAGATACAAATCTTTACAATAACTCAAAAATTAGACGAGTTACTCCGTTTGATACCAGTTTACGGTCAATTTGCTATCGAAGATATAAATACAAAAATAGCTGTTCGAAGTAATGAAATTTGCCGCAAACTAAATGTTATAATCTCCAAACATTTAAATTCAATTAATTTCCAAAAGATTGTTGATATCAATTTGAATCATAGTCATGGAAAATCACTGCCAAAAGAAATAATCTTAAAGTTGCAACATCTCTTAAGCAATTTTGCAAATAACAGACCAAAAAGTTATCAAATTCCATCAGATGACTTGGAAATGTTGGGGCAAGATTTTAAGCAAGTATCCGGTTTATTTGAAAAAAATCAACAAGAAGAGCAAAAAGATTCTTCTAAAGTTCATCATGAAATTGAAATGGGCTTAGCAGCAATTAAAGAATACTTCTTCGTTAAATTCTTAATATCGAGCATCGATAATCCAAGCGATAACAATAAATTGCCCATAAATCATTTATACATCGAAACATTTAATTACTTAAACAGCTCTATTATATCGCTGCTAAACACATATGAGCTACCATACTACCAAGATTACCGTGAGTTTTGGCTTGATTTGTGTAATCACATCAATGACATGGCAAGTCCAAATGATTTCAAAGAGATTTTAAACTATTTAAATGGAGGCTACAAACATTTAGCTGCTATGCATAAAGTTATTTCGAATTTAACACAGAGAATTCAACTAGAAAGCATAAAATCTACAGAATGTATAAAAATTAATTCTCTTAAAGATGATATACAGAGTATATATGTATATAATGGACCACCGTTCCTTAAAATAATTTCCAGTACAATTTTCACAAGTGAATATGGTGCGTTTAAGACAATACCACTATGCGATATAGAGATTTGGAAAAACTCATTGCAACAACAATGCGAAATAATATGGAGCAATTCAGCATTAGAGACACCAGCTCACAACACGTTGTGGAATGATTATCTCAAAGCCCAGAAAAATGCAAAACGTCTTCTGTTAGAAGTAAATTATATAGAGATGCTCTGCCACAACCAAAATGATATGACTGTAACACCTTTTACACGCAGCTTCCAAAATTTAACGATGAAATTGAAAGATTATATCGTTGAATCATCATCATATGCCAACAACTCAAGTAAATTTGATGCATTGGAAAGTCAAGAAGTTTTATATAAAACTTCATTGACAAATGCTTTAATTGGATGCGTTGAATTGTGCCTTATAACATTTACTCCTCTAATTGATCCTGTAGAAAAAAATCGCTTAAAGAGCATTTATATAGCCGATGACGTCTCTTGCCTTAATTATTTAAAATTAGCCTATGATTTCACAAGAATAACAATGAAATATAAACATTTGGGAGAAGAAATTTACGAAGCTATAAACGAAAGACTGGATGTGTTGAAAGAAAACCAAAGTAAACACAAAGAAAAAGTTGCTTTGAGGCCAGATCAATGTCTATACAGCAATCTGGTAAAAGACATTAATCACTTCTTGACAACGAATTGCAATCCTGAAATGTTGATTGCATTAGTAAATAATGTTGAATTAATTTGGACACATTTATATGGAAAGAATACTTCGGAACAAGTGCAGCAGCAACTTGAAAGCTGCACTGAAGTTATAAATAAGCTTAATTTATGGATATCAAACTCTCAAAAGTTTGTTCATCACACATTGAAACGTTACTCTACTTACTATCAGGACTTTATACTACCTCTACAATGCTCCATAGATCAGCTACGTTTTGGCTTTGAGGGACTTACAACAGTTTTAAGCCAAATTAAAAATAGTTTTATAAGCAATGAAAATGGAACGTATACGAATATTAATGCCAACAACAGATTACATTGCGTTTTGCAGAATATTGGCGAATTTCCTAGTAGTAAAATGTTAAATATATTTAATACTAATTCCACCAAAGACATTGTGCAAAATCGTTGTCCAGTCTACAGTATACTCAACAGAACACCTGGCTGTGAAACAGATTACTTTCATTTGCTGAAAGCAAAACTTTTCGAACTTAAAAATCAAACGAATATATCAAGTCGCATTAATCAAGAGCTATTCGAGGAATTCAATTTCACATTTAACATAATTAATCAAGTTTGGCAGCAGGAGGAAGAATTAAGAAGGCAAAAGCAAAAAGAAGATGAAAGCCTATATCAAACAAAAACAAAATGCGAAGAGGAAAATGAAGAAGATCAAGAGTTAAGAGAAATAAACGAATTATTCCCCACATCAATTGAAGATGATTTCGCCGACTTCGTGCAAGAAGACACTTTAGAGAAAGTCATGAAATTAAACAAGAAAAAGGAAACCAACACGAAAAAGGATGCAGTCATTGTACAAGAAAACGACTATACATTCATTGGTAAAATGTTTACAGATATTTTGGTAAAACATACAAAATCGTATTATCATACCACATTTAGAAGTTCGAAAAGTAAATTTAGTGTAGAATTGATAGAATACTTCAAAGAAAAAATGAGTGTATTTGTCAAGCTATTTAACTATTATAAATCATCAGTAAATGACTGGTTGGATATTAAATGCTTTAACAGCCTATACTTTTGCTTAGTGCTACAAAAGAGTACATTAAGTGAAAATTTCAAATTTGATTTCGAAGAAGAAAAACCATATAACTTCTATAAGGACTCCAACGTTCAAGAGATTATGTCATGTGTAAATGTTTTAAATAATATTGAAGAAAAAGTCAACAAACAATTGGAATTATATCCGGAGCATGCAACACTGATTGATATAAACAAAGTAATTGCACGTATTCGTTTATTGCCGGTAACATCTCCGGTAGTGCGTTTCAATACTGGCTTTCAAATATTACGACAACACATTGCCCTTTGGAATGAAGTTGCCCATAAAAATAACAATCTAAAGCCAGAAGAGCAAGAGGTTGCACAGTATGTTCAAAAATGGACACGTTTGGAGTTACAATTTTGGCGCACCTGCCTAACACAAACAAGCGATAAAGTTGAGGCAAAAACCTACAAATATTGGTTCTTTATATATAATTTAATAAATGAGTTTATCACGGAACGTAAAATAGACTTTAGCCTCTTTGATATGAAACAAACAATGAAAAGATTTTACGATCATGAAACTGTGGAACCTGACAATGACAATGTGAAAAGCTTTAAAGTTGAGATTAAAGATATCCTAACAATATTAAGACAGTTTGTTGAATCATCATGTTATGGTGATTTTGCTGTAAGAATGCAACTTCTTTTATCTTTCGAACTTTATTTACAAAATCTTATTACGTACACTACCGAAACAAATGAAGAACTTACCCATGAAATTTGGCAGTTAATTGCCGGTCTTCGAAATTTGCAACTATATTTTGATCAATTCTCTAAGGACATAGAAGAACATAAGAAAACAATAAAACAGCCGATTGAAAAGAAAATTAAAGAGCTGGTGAAAATTGAGAGCTATAACAAGGATCTATCTTATATTAGCATGCGTAACAATGTTGCTCGTGTCCATCGTAATCTTAATAAACATCTGAAAGAATACGAACAACTCTTAAGAGAAAAGGTTACGGCGGTGTTCCAACCTAAAGATTGTACAACAAAAGATTATAATTTCGCCAACGATAAGGGCATTGATTTAAGATACGATTCAAAAATAAAATATTTTATGGTTGACTTGAAATACTTCGTGTTGTCACCAAAACAAAATCGCAATCAACAAGACTTGGTTGAAAATAATTTGATGAACGATCAGGTGAGCCAGAATTTGCTTTCGAAAGTACAGCGATTATTCTATACTGCACGCAATGTAGTTAAAGAAACTATCGGAAATGTGCATTATTCGAAGAATATAATTGCTTTAGACAATATGTTAACGCTTCATTTAGAAAGATGCGATCAGTTGCGTAATTTAACTGTCGACAGAACGAAGGAACGTGCCAAGCAGAAATTAGAAGCCAAGCAGATATTGCAACAAAAACGTAAAGGCTTAACAGATCTTTTTAAAGCACTATCCCTTCTAGGCATTAACTATAAGACCGGCTTAATGGAATTATCAATGAATACTGAGTTTGAAGATATACTTTTGCCACCATTCTGTGTAAAGAACATGCTCTATCACCACAGCAAAGATAAGCGTCTTCAGCCAAAAATCTTACAACTCAACGAAAACTTAGATCTGTACTTCAACAAATGTATTTTCAAATTAAAACTTTTGCGCAATATAATGCTAACACCCTTGGCTGAGCTGGGACCACCAAATATTGAACGTATAAAAGGTTACGCTGTTGACCTTTTCCTTTTAGTTCAAAATCAACGCAAACTTTTATCCTCCACTACCAAAAACATTTATGACTTCAGAGTGCTCTTACAACAATTAAGAGGTCTGGAAGATATTAATACAAAGGAGCATACCGATGAAAGCTATTTCGATTTTAGCAATTTGCGTGATCGTTGTCAAATGTTAATTACAGTACTTACACGCATAGTTTACGTGTTTGAACAATTGAAATTGTTTTTATCGAATGTTAACACCAAATGCCAAAGCGAAAACATTTTATTTGCCAATAATGAACACATGAATGATATTTCCCTTGATCAGGCATCAATACTAACAGAATGTGAAACTATTTTATCCGAGTCCAAATCAATACTAAACACCATCAATAAAGAGAGCTGTGAATTCGTATTAAAGGATAAAGTTAATCATTATATGCACGCATACAACAAGTTGAATACTGCAATTGAAAATATTTTAAAACATTTTGAAACGTCCAAAAAAGAATACCTACCCATAGCGAATCCTCTATTAGATCTCTCCACCTATATGAACGAGTCCATGCAATATGCATTAAGCGATGTAACTAGTAATGAAAATACAAATTCTAGTTTTGAAAACTTTGACGAAACCTTGGAAGACATAATTCATTCGGTGCTCATTTCTCTGCAAAAGCTCTTTAAAAAGTATCCCACAAACAATTCACAAGATGAAGATGAAAAGATCTCACCAAAGAAGAAAACTTCAGAAGATGAGAGTGAATTGGAAGATCAACATTTAAAGAAAAGACTTTATGAATCGCTAAAGGACGATTGGAATGTAATGAATATGGATAAACTCAATAAGGAAATAACGCATATGTTACTTGTTGTTAAATTAGCGACACCATCAGTTGAAAAAATTGAGAACATAAAGAAACTATTAAACATTCAACCTCTGCTAGAGCAATTTAATTTGATGGCCGAGTACTTCCTGTACCAACAGTTGGGAGCACATAAGGTATCGGCTAAAATGTTATCGGTTTTGTTGACCGTATTCATAGAAATTGGAACAAAAGGTTTTTGTGTACCGCAAGATTTAATGCAAGACGAAGAAGGTGAATCCAAGAAAGATCAAAAGGAAGGAGAAGGTTTTGGCTTAGAAGATGGCACAGGAGAAAATGATGCTTCCGATAAAATTGAGTCGGAAGATCAGCTGGATGACGCAAAGCGACCAGAAGATCGCGCCGAAGACAATAAAAAAGACGAAAAAGACAATGAATGCAAAGAAGAAAAAGGTATTGAAATGAGTGACAATTTCGACGGCGAATTGCAGGATATTGAGAAACCTGAGGATGAAAACGATGACAGTGGTGAATCTGAAGATGAGGAAGACATGAGCAAAGAAATGGGCGAAACCGAAGAGGGCGCTGATAAATTAGATGATCAAATTTGGGGTGATGATGAAACACCAGAGGAGCAGGAGGAGGAAAATGATATGAATGAGGAAGATGGCAAAGGTAATCAAGATGAGCAGGACAGCCACAACGATTTAGATTCCAAAAATGAGGCTCCAAAAGATGATGGTAAAAGTGATCTTGAGAATAACGGTTTAGATGCTACAAATGAACAGAATGACGAAGGCAAACAGAAAAATCAAGACAAAACTATGGATGATATGAAGGATCAAAACGAAGATCAAGATCAAGTCAATCCATATCATAATGAACTAGAGGAACCAAATGAACCGGAAGACTTTGATTTGGGTGATCTGAATGTTAATGATGATAATGAAGACGATGAAGCGAATAATAATGAGGACAATCCTTTTGACATTGATACAATGAAAGACAATATGCCAAATGATGTTGATGACGCTCCCGAAAATGAACAAAATGATGGTTCCGATGCTGAGGAAAATAAAGACGAAAACAAGGAAGCTAGCAGTGATGAGAGTGACGATGAAGACCAAAGTAATTTGAAAAATGACACTGAAAATGCCGATGAAGATAAACCAAACGAAGAAGATAATAAAGACGATTCAAATGAGGTTGATGAACAAAGGAGAGGAGAATTTAACGAAGATAATGTAAATGAGGAGGATAAAGAAAATGCAAATGAAAAACACGAAGAGTATGAGCAATCAAAAGACAAACCAAGTAATGAAGATAATATGCAAACAGTACCCGAAATGGAGACAAAAGGATCAAGCGATCAATTAGAAGCCGAACAGTCTAAGAGTGACGTGCAACAAGATCAATCACTTGACGAACAGAATATAGGTGAAGAAAATGAAGGTGTGGGCCAAGCTGAAAATGAGGTAATTATTGTATTGTGAATATTGTATTTTTGTTTTTGTTACCAACAATTTGTACTATTCCAGCAAAACGATAATGGCCATCAAGGTATAGCCGAAGCAAAAGAAACTCAAGCTTCAGAAGATAATAAAAACGATACAAATAGCAAAGAGAAAAGAAAGCAAGGACAATCTGATGAAAATAGATCGTTAGGTATGTAGCGCAATTAGATAATTGCATTTAATTACAAAAGTATGTATGTAATGTATTCCAAATAAAATATATACAGGACAAGCAGAACAGAACAAGATAAAACGCCTTAAGACCGTCGACAAAGTTAATGAGGATAATAATGCAGATAATCAAACAGAATTAGAGGATAAGGAAATGGAAGCAGAAGAATATCAACATGTTAAGGAACCGCAAAAGAGTGATAAGCTTACTTTAGACAATGCCACTGAAGAACAGTCTAAAAAAGTTCATCCTGATGAAGATGTGGAAAATAATGAAAACGATGAAACGGAAGCCGATGAAAATGTAAACGAATTAAACAAAGAAACAGAAGAAGAATTAGAGGACAAAGATGATCTTCAAGAAATATCCGCAGAGAAATTGGGTAAAAAATCTGATAAGCCTTGCAAGAATGAGGAGAGGAATGAAGATGCTAATGTCGAAGAACATATGGAAGTAGAAGGTGAAATCGTTGAAACAATGATGGTGTCAAGAAGTACAGACACGACGGCACATTGCAAGTAAGTTTAATCTTTTTTTTTTAGTTCTTTTGATTTTAAAAATTGTTAAAATCTGCATATTCTTTGGCTCTTTACAGTAAGGATATACTTGTTAATAATGATGCTCATGTCGAAGAACTGAGTGCACTAAAAACATTAGAGCTAAGGAAAATGTTCCAAGATCAGAGTTCTTCACAACTGCAGGTAGTTTATAAAAATGGGTATTCGATAAACTGTAGCTAAATACATATGTAAATTTGTTTTGTAGATATTAACACAAAGTGAAGATTGCGAAATGTGGCAATTAATATCAAATCGAATGTCCCAAAACGCTCGTGATCTGTGCGAACAACTGCGTTTAATTCTAGAACCAACGAAATGTACACGATTGAAGGGTGATTATCGTACCGGACGTAGAATAAACATGAAAAAAATTATTCCATACATTGCATCACAATTCCGTAAAGATAAAATCTGGTTACGAAGAACAAAACCAGCGCAACGCGATTATAAAATTACAATTGCTATTGACGATTCCAAATCGATGCATCATAATAATTCCAAGATTTTAACTTTAGAGGCTATATCCTTGGTGTCTCAGGCCTTGGCTTTACTGGAAAGTGGACGTTTAAGTGTAATGTCGTTTGGTGAAGAGCCAAAAATCTTGCTTAATCACAATGAACAATTTGATGGTCCGAAATTAGTCAGTTCATTGCAGTTTTCACAGGACAAAACAAAAATTGCCGATTTACTTGATTTTATTCGAATAGCCAACATAGAAGAAGGATCATCTGGATCTGATAACGGTATATTTGAGAATCTATTGTTAATTTTAAGTGATGGCCGTAATATATTTAGTGAAGGCAAAACAAAGGTAAATTCAATGTTATTTCTTTAAGAAAACTGTTTTAAATTTTTATTATTATTATTACAGGTTAAAAACGCTATTAAATTGGCAAGAATGCAGCGAATCTTTTTAGTTTATATTATAATTGACAATCCGGATAATAAGAATTCCATACTTGATGTACAGACAATGGAGATGTTACCAGACAAACGCATTAATATTAAATCTTATTTAGAAGATTTCCCTTTCCCATATTATGTTATTGTGAGAGACTTAAATCAACTACCTACTGTTCTAAGTGAAGCCATGAGACAGTGGTTCGAATTGGTAAATAGTGAGCAATAACTATCCAATCTATAATTAGTCTTTTGTATTTAAATTAATAATAAAATAAAACATGTAAATACATTTTTCTACTGTGTTTCATTGTGTATATTACACTTTTATGCATTTAAAATGATGGAATGGTGTAATGATATGGAAAAGTTATATTGCGGGTACATTGTTATACACAATCGCCACATAAAAATGTTTAAGAAGTAACGAAAACCAAAAGATTCTCAAATAGCATAAAAAATATAAAAACTGCCAGAAACATGTACATACATACGTATTCTGATAATCAATCATAACCACGTACCACAGCTAACCCACGAACGTAATTCTCACCACAGGGTACAATTCTCACTTTCTTCTTATGTGTATGTGTTCCCATACGAGTTCATTTCAATACCGCAGAGTATGCGAATCAGCTGTGACTGATAAAAAAAAAAATATATGATCAGCTGTGAAATAGTACATACATGTGTAAATTCTATGCACAACAATAAAATCGCGTTTTCCCTTTCGGCTAAACGCTAACAAAATTATAGAATTTTATTAAGTGTCCACACTGGCTGTAGTTAAACGGTGTTGCTCTCTGAAAAGCAGTTTTACAGACTTTATTCACAATATAACATTTTAATTAATAAAGTTCAGCAATGTCTAAAGATAAACAACAACAGGCTTTAATACGTCGTGTACTTCTCGACTTAGATGTGGGTAAGTTTCTAACGTTTTTTTAAACTTAAATATTTAACTTAAAATATTGTGCGACTAATCTGTTGTTGGTTGGTCATTGAGAATATTGATTTTGTTGGAGCACATCTAATATGCTTGAAAAAAAATTACAACCATCATAACCTGTTGTAATTTGAACGCAATTGCAACAGATACACCAACGGACAGGCTGTGTTTACATATATAAGTTCTGTATTGACCAGAATGATAATGTAAGCGGCAGAATTGGGCTGTTGGTTGAATAGTCTCTGATTATATGCAAAGATGTGGCAATAGAGTGGATCTTCCGGTTTTAAAGCCTTAATTATAAGGCAATTTGTCGTCTCTAGTAAGGAAGGTAAGCAACCATTGCTGGGTACATTACCCGAGAAAGAAAGCCAAATTAACCTTACATTTTACCAATAATTAAATGTTAGTGCAAGAACCTCGTTGTGGTTAAAATGCAGATCTACGAGTGTCCATAAAAAAGGTCTTTGAACAGATCTATTAATTTCCGATTAAAATAAAAACGGATGTACACAAACATTATGAGATAAATAAGGATTAAAGAAAAATCTACAAAAGCATCTATTAATGCTAGAATTTAATTTTTTTTTTCATTGCGTTTAATGCGTCCCTCTTACCTAAGACTGTAAATAGTTTTTTACGGTTGTACAGCCTTTAATATTTTTGTATTTCTTTTCAATTTTATTAAAAGGTAAAAAGTATCATGATGCACATATTTGTTATGATGATTTGCTGCAAATATATTATTTAAAAGCCGAATGTTCAAATAAAGAAAGTTGTATAGTTTTGCCACATTTGTCCTGTCAGGAAATGGACTTGAAGACAATCAATGAGTTACATAGTCGTGTTGGTGGAAGCAGGTAAGCTAAATGTGAATTCAATAAGAGGATTTGTGTTTACTTAAATTTATTTTTTGTTATTTAGATTTTTAATAGCATTATGTGACAATTCTTCAAACATTTTGTACTATCATCAAATGCAGGGAGTGTTCGATGTCTGAAACAATAGCATCACATATATACATATGTACATATTGCAATTGCATACGCATAGAGTTAGATTATATTTAAGTATGTATATTATAAATACGTTTTGCAGTTTTTAACAACATTTTTTACGTATCTGCTAACCTTAGTTTTGGACACACGGCAAACCTACCAGCCGTGTACTTCTAGGCACCGAGCAACCAGAGACGTTAATTATGACGTTTGTAAAACGCATAAAACAGTAGCATTGCCGGTTTAATTAGAGGGAGAAAAAAATGTTAGAAGCAACAGATATACAGATAAAGTAGAAAAATAAGATGGACGTGCTCTTAAAAATTTTTCTTGCTGAAAATTGCCAATATTTTTCAATTTCTTGAAAGAAAAAGTTAAAAATTAAAAAAAAGTTAAAAATATTATTATTTTTATTAGATGTTTTCCTTATTTATTAATAGTTTCACATAAAAATTGCATTTTTTTTTTATTAAAAAAAACCAAAACAGAGAGAAAATCAGACAGGGACAGAAATACTTTTTGGTAATATTTGCTGTCCCTTTCATATTAAACCGGCAATTGTTAAATTCCGTTTCGTCTCTGGTTGCTCTGGGCTTCTAGTTCACATTTTTAGTTGTCCATGATTTGTTTTGTTTGGCTCTAACTTGGATCCAATACTAAAGTGGTGTCTTACCTTTATTCACTTATTTCACATATTTTTGTCAAATACTTGTTCGGGTAAACAAAAAGTAGATGATCAATTAAATGTTTGCCTATACCAAATGATATAGAGATGCATCGATAACCAATAAATTTAATAATGTAGACCAAGATTTCCAATTAATTTCATTAAAATATTGTTTTTGATTTTTGTATATAAATAAAGAAACGAATCGACTTAATAATAACACTTGTTTAAATCAACTACTAGGTATTGTGTTCAGAAGGCTAGTAAACAACAACTTAATTGCTTGTTTCTCTAAAACAAACGATTTCAAATCGAAAGTTTCGAACATTTATAAGTAAAACAATGAATTTAATAAGTAATTTTGAAGAAATGTTCGTTCCCATGAAAACGCTTGCTTTGAGAAACATATTGTAATTTATCAATTTCGTAAAGAGGATGATATTTACTTATTATTATAAAAAAAAAATAAAATAAATAATAATTATTTATTTATCAAAATGACAATATCATTTAAAATTGTTGTGTAACAAACAATTAAATTGAAATCTTAGAAATTATTATAAATTTAATACAGTAATGCTGATAAAGTATGATTAAGTATATGTTCTTATGTTTATAAGTCGATAAACTTATAGCAAAAATTTGTAGTTTTTGCTCTTGACAAAAGTGACTAATATGTGGAAAAGTGGGTATGTTTAGCTACTAATATTCTCATCATCTCAGTTTTCAATATAAAATTATTTTTTTATTATTTTTTTTTATTAAATACTTCAAAAACTACGTATTCTTAAATGCTTTTTAAAATTATGAAATCATATATTACTTTTTGTTTGTTTTTTTGTATTGTTTTGGCAATTATTTCATAATTTCACAAACACCATTAACTTTAGAAATGAAATATTAAAATATATTATAAGGGGATATTACTGAAATAACTTTATATTCAAATTGCTCAAATCAACAAGACTAAATAATATACCAATAATATACTTATAGTAATAATATGTATGTATGTATATATAGTTTAAATGGTCGGTTCATTTTCATGTTTTGAAAATAAATTCTTTTCTTTTACTTTCTTTAGAGCAAAAATAAATACTAATTAAAAATAAATATTTTTACGACTTGCATTTTTAGTTTACAAGAAATATTATAAATATAGTGATAAAAATAACAAATTTCATGTAAAATATATGAGTGTATTATTATTATGCTTTTCCCTTTGTTTGTGGAACGTTAAATAAATTGCCAAAAACAAAGGAGGCACTTATATTTTGTAAAAAATGTTTATACTGTCAAACAAAATACAACTGAATATGTTTTTCTTTTTCTATCTTTTTAACACTTTAACACCAGTCCGCCGTGTAAGTGAAATCGTGGAAGAACATTTGTTCTTCATCAGTCAAGACACGTGGTTCTTTTGGTGGTGTTAATTGCGGTTTCTCTGAGGTAAACTCCTCATCAAAGTTGGATACATCTTCCAGGTCAGTCTAAGAATTAAAAAAAAAAAAAAAAACAATTAAAGCAAATAAAAGGAAGACTTTTTACACAGGTTATAATTAATACATACAATTGTAGGTACAAAAGGTGGTTTTACTTTGCGAAGTAATAAATCATCCCAAACAATAGAACGGAAGAATGCTTGTTTCTTTACATCCTCTGCATCCCGCTCTGATGAGCCTAGACGTCTTTCTGGATTTTTGCGTAGCAGCTTTATTTAAAATTAAAATATAATATGAAAAATAATTTTAAATTTAATCGAAGCATAACCAAACTTACCCTTCTCATAATTGCTATAGCTTCCAGAGATAAAAATCTAGGATAGCGAACTTCATCATTAACTATTGAATCGAAAACTTCTTCCTCGTCATCTCCAGGAAATGGGGACTGATACAAAAACAGAAAAACAAAATAATTAAACATTTGCTTCCAATTTTCTTTTATTTTTAATTTTTTTTTTACTAACCTCTCCCACCAGCATCTCGAATATTAATACACCCAATCCCCACCAGTCTACAGCTCTCGTATATGAAGTTTCTGTTAACACTTCAGGTGCTAAAAATTCTGGTGTACCACAAAAAGTGCCAGTACGATCGCCAAATCCCATACCTTCTTTGCATAGACCAAAATCAGCGATTTTCACATAACCTAAGTGGTTAAATAAATAATTTTATTATTTTCTTTATACATATGCAGTTATGTGTATGTATGTATATATATAGCTAACTGAACTGATTGATTAAATTGGTCTAAGGTTACGGTGTGCTGTTTTGCATCATCATTTAGATTTGCTCGTTAAAATTAAATAAAAAAAAAATCAGCAGCAAACATAAGCAATCATGTATGTAATATCAATTAAGTATTGAAAGATGGCAAAAAAAGGAAAATAAAAATAATTGGCACTTGATAAAATTGTTTTAAAGTTTTTTTTTTTTACATATTATTTACTTATTATTTATGCAGTTTATTATTCAGTATCTATTTTAATAAAAAAATATCTGTTGGATGAAAAGATATACATATACACATCATACGTCGTTTTCTTTTAGAAGCAATAAACGACATACATACATACGAGTATGTATGTATGTACATATCCGTTCTATAGAATTGTTTATTAAACATTTGCGAAACATTTTTTAAATATTTTTTTATATGTAGAAACATAAAAGTTCCTATAAAAAGTGTCCATACACATACAAATACTTGTTTGTCGATACATATTTATGAAAACAACAGTTGTATTAATAGACTAATTCGATGTAAAAATATTACAACACTCACCTTCTGTATCTAACAATAAATTGTCTAATTTTAAATCTCTATAAATGATTTTGTTTTCATGCAAATACTGCAAACCCAAAACTACACAGGCAGCGTAAAAAACAGCGCGTGGTTCTGAAAACACATCGGTGTGTATGTGCATCATTAAATCGCCACCAGCAGCATATTCCATAACAAAACAAACGTGTTGCTATAAAGTTAATTGAGTAAGAAAGTTAAAAAACAAAATACAGTTTTTATACAATATAACTGCTGATATTAAATTTTCTTACTTACCTCTGTTTGGAAGCAGGCATATAAATTAACTAAAAATGGATGACGCATGGCATTGGCTACTTCGAAGATACGCTTTTCACTTAACAACGATTCAACTTCGTCTCTAGCGATTATGTCGCCCTTTTTCAGTGCTTTAATTGCGTAATATTGATTATTCGTACGTAATTGACTGAGAATCACTTTTCCAAAGTGACCACGGCCCAACACACTCAACATACGGAAATTGTCCATGGACAGAATACCAGGTGGTGAAATATTACTTTGCGATTGTCGTCTTGATTCATAAGCCGAGTCACGATATTGTAAACCTCTAGCTACGTTAGGCCGCGCGTGCTGTTGAGCTGCAGCCAATTCGAATTGGTTTTGATAAATTGGCTGTTGCTCTTGATGATAAGGCCCAACAGGCTGATGCTGCTGCTGATGATAGTTTTGACGTTGCGAAGGTTGAGGGAACTGTGGCATTGATATCTCATTTGCAGATGCATTGCCTCCATAAACAACTGGAGTTGGCGGTTCTTGGATGATGGGAGAAGTTTGGGATTGTTGCATAAATTGCTGTTGTTGTTGCAAATTATTGTTACTAATTGAAATATTGCTAAACTGTGGTATAACCTGCATATTTAAAAAGAATCCATTAGAATTATGTAAAGAATAATAAACATACTTATTTAGATTAAACAATACAAATAAATGCATGCATACATATACATATGTTAATAAGATTTGAAAATAATTTTGCTTATTTTAGACCTCAAGATATACTTGTTAATACGTGTACAAAAATCTCATTTGCGAGACGAGTTACCGTACCGCTTAAAGACATGCTTAACTGCCTCTTTGCAAAGGAGTTGCAATATTTATTTATGAATTGAGCCCATTTAAGTACCGACATTCGTTCATTTCCTAACTTTGATAAGGAATTGTTATTTTAGTATAGTGGGTTTAATGGTGACATACATACATAATATTAATGTGTGAGCCTAAGCCTATAGTATTCATATTTTGTGATAATTGATGGAAAACAGATTTAACACTATTATGCGATGTATGTAGGTGTTGTCTGGTTTTCCTAAACAAAAGTAACAGTAAAGTAAAATGTGTAATTATATGCCGATATTAGATTTGAGTTTTTTTATTGAGTCGTACTTGTTGATATTGTTTCATGCAATCTGTTGGGCGATAGCGGAAGCAGCACACATCAATTACAAACATCAAAAACAAAACAAAATTTGGAATTGTTTAAGATAGACTATCCATACTCAAAGATTAATGTGTGAAAAAATAACTCAAAGAAGTATAAGTATGGCTAAAGCTGACTGCTATAGGTACGAACGGGGCATGACACATTTTAAACATAACATCAACAAATGGAACAGGGATATCACTGATTTCTGCGGTCTATATGCAGAAGCAAAGAAGACAGTGAATCATATTTTATATAATTTTCCTTGTCTGCAGGTACGTAGGCGAAAATGACGAGGTATTCGGTTTGTTGAGGGATTGATGGACCTGAAGGAGACTGCCAGCTTGAATTTCTAATAGGGTTCCTAAACGGTAAACTCTTAAACGCATTTATCTACATGAAACATTCATCGCTATCGAAAATCTAAAAAAAAACTATCTCTAGCTTAATTTGTTTAAAACACTCAATAAGAGAACAACTATAAATTATTAGCAATTTTTATGAAAAACTTTCATTAATAAAGTTAAAAATAAATCGACAAAGAGTAAAATATCATTGCAATAGCTTATTAATTATTAATTAATTAATTAACAATAAGAGAACTAATTTAAAACGGAATATTTTTAGTAAAAAAAAAAAAAGAAATTAAAAACTATTTAATTATCATTATTATACATACATGCATATGAAAAAAACAAAAAAAAAAAAATAATTATGCTTATTTTAAACTGTTTAGCAATTGAAAATTGAATTTTATGCATTGCAATTGTAATTGAATACACGATTTTTAATAAAATAAAAGTAACAAATAAATAATATTTGTTAAAATATCTTCAAGGTTAGTAGAAGTAACATAAAAACAAATAACATTTTAATTAATGTTAGAATATTTCGAAGTAAAAAGAATCTGTAGCTTAAATATCTATGAAGGAGCAATTTTTTCATCAATTTAAACTAAAAACTGCATTAAAAGTTGTCTGAGGTTGACGTCAGATAGGTAACATTTAATACGACTGTTATGAAATTCAAGTTAGTAAGATCTAAGACAAAACAGAACTAATAAATAAAAGCGTATTTTTTTTCTTTTCTTAAATTAAATATTATGCAAATATGTATTCTATTTCAATTTAGATATCCTTTTTTGTTTCACTTTAAACTTTTACTCCAAAAATATTGCCTATGTAGAAAATTATAAAAAAAAATAGTTTATCTATTAAAAACTTAGTTCTGGATGGCAATTTAGTAAGTATGAGTGCTGGAAAAAATTATATATTAACACGTTTTTACGTTTAATTAAAAAAATGAAAAAAATAACAAAAGGTTCATATCGTCACCTGAAATGCAAAACAACGGATCATCAAAAAAATGAAAATCGGGTTTTTGATTGATTATGATTCATTAGATAAAAATACACGTCTCCAAAAAAAATTATGCATCTGCGTCAAAAAATAACGATTTTATAAAGAAAATTCAAAATAAACTACAGTGTGTTTAGAAAAAAACCTTAAATGAATTACATTTTTTGTTTAATTAAACCGAATTTTAAGCAATAAAACACAGTAAATTGAAATATTAACAAAAACAAACAACTCCATTGCCTTTTATTGAACCTCATTTAATCGCTTTTCGATTTTTCCACTTCATATTAAAATTTGTTCATTGATGATACGTTATTTTGTTTCAGAAAATTTAAATTCAAAATAACGTAACAAACATAACTTTAACACGTTTTTGAAAAATATTATTTTTTCTTCTGGAATTGATCTCATACCCTTTTTTGAGCTTAGCTACAAAATTTTTCATTCCTAGATGCAATATTTTCCATTTTATAACGTTTTTTGCTTCTCCTGTAAAATTGTGAAAAGTGATGATACGTTATTTTGCATTTTAGGTGACGATATGTGGATTGGGTTTATTTATAAAGAAAAGGCTGCATTTTATACTCATATACATATTAATATTTCAAATATGTTCTTGCATTGTATTTTATACGATACATATAAACATTAGGGACATAGTATTTTTTCAATATTACACAGACTAACACCTTCTAAGCGAAAGTTGAATGCTGACTAAGTAGTCCCATACTTTAAATGCTTTCGAAAAAGCAATAAGAATATATTAAATATTATGTTCAATAGATATGTACAAAAAAACTGACCTAACATTCAATACGTTTTTAATATACTTCTAAAGCACGCATCTCTAAATAAATAAAGAATATATGCTATGAGAAAGTTAGTATAGGTTGAATCTATTTATAAGATTATTTTTTTCTTTCTCCTCTGAAACAAGAAAAACGGTATTCAGAACTTTCTACATTACGATACGATTCTACATTATGATACAAAAGCATTACATATTGCATAATATTTGTTTTAAGATTTATCTTAATTTAATTATATAACAAAAGCAAAATAATAATTTCGAACCTCTATTTGGAAACCATCGCCAACGCCTATATTATAACGGTGGCAGTCGCTGTTATCCTCATCTTCTGGATATTCAACAATTGGAGCTGGGGAAGGGGGCATTTCTATAATAGGACTGTTCATGTCATGGCCTTGCTCACAATTCATCAGTACAACAGGTGGCATAGCTAGGACAGGGCGATGATATAAATCATTAATAATAGGTTTACTTGATGATAATGTGCCTGCTGGTAACGGCGATTGTGTCTGCTGCAACTGTGTTTGGGGCTGAGGCTGAGGCTGGGGCTGTTGAATACGTAAGGAAGATTGTTTCTCAAATGCTGTTGTATAATGACAATTGCTACCATTATTGCCGACGCTATTATTGCTATTATTATTATTATTATTGTTAGCTACGTTCGTTATTTGAGAATGATTGGCAGTACTTGTGGAAAAGAATGATGTTGTTGATGGTTTTAAAAGCATGTCTTGTGTTGATGATTCTGGTAGAGATGATGGCGTTGGTTGAAATGTGAACAAGGGCAATTGAGGGTGGGCAAGTAGACTATTTTGATATGAAACCACTTGATTTTTATTCAAATTAATCTGATGCAACTGTTGTTGTTGCTGAGATTTTTGCGGCGTTTGAGTTGTTTGAATATTTTGAGACGACGCTGTTGATGGTTGTTGTTGATGTTCATGGGAACGCTGTAAAGTATTACTTCGCGATTCTATCTGATTTAGGAAATCAAATTCACTTAGGGCGTTTTGTAACTGTTCGATGAACAGAAATTTCAAACATATAACACATATATAAATAAAATTTGCGAGAAAAAAAAGAGTATATATATTATTTGTTAATATTTCTAACCACAACCATTACAGTAAAAAAAATTTTTGATATTCATCCCTTTAAATTATATTCAAAATCTAATAGGTTTCAGTAATACTTTATATATATAAATATACCATTAAGCCATCTCGTGATATCATTATAACATATATTTTAGAATATCTGAGTTATTTTTCTTTTTATAAGTACTTATTTTAAAAATTTTCAAAACTTAATTGCAAACTGATTTGTTAACTTACTTTACAATAAAAAAAAATCAATTTTCTCACACGTTTAAAACTCTTACGATTTTTAATTTTTAATAAAAATTTTAAAATCAATACTTTGCAATTAATGTCGACTAATTAAATCTGTTTAGATTTCAAAAACAGTTATTGAAATATTAAAGAATACTAGACACTAAGTGGTACAAATAAAGAGAGTCTATCCTTGTTTATTTCGTTTCAAAAACCCTATGTTATAAGAATTAAAGTATACGACACAACGACAAAAAGTGTAATATAGTCTTGCAAGACCCTAACATTCAGGTACGGTATCTTACTACTCAATGCTTATGAATATTTACATATTATAAATTATATAAAAAAAAATGATAATAAAACATTGAATTCGCTATAAGACTAGGCAAAAAAATATGAAATAATCTTAATAGTTGGTCACAGTATGTTTGTATTTACAGTTATAAATGATAACAGATTTGAAATATACACACATACATAAATGAAGTTAAAGAAATAAATATAAAATATAAGCATAACATGCACTATTATAAATTTAAGCACATATAAAAGACTGACTCACCTCTTGGTCCAATTTTGGAGTTATGCAAGTAGCAACTTGTGGTGGTAAAACATCAGTTGGCGTATTTTGTTTGGAACCACTAGTAGGAGGTTTTGGTATTGGATTAGGTTGAGAAATTTTGTTTATTATTAAATGAAGATTATTGTTGGTAGATGCAGTTTTTGGCGGCGCTTTGGGTTGTTGAACGGTTGGTATTTCCAGTGGTAGAACGGCAATGCCTTGCATGGATAAAGGACGTTTGCCACTCAACCCAGATACGTCGGGATCTGGTGATTCTCCAGGTGTTTCAACATGTTCAGTAGTTGGAAAATCAGATTCGTGTTGCATCTTTTGGGCTAAAATACCTGGGGAGTACGGTTCTGGTTCCTGATCTATGGTTCCTGAAGATGGTGTTCGAGATATAGGTGACTCACTGTCTCTTGTTCGATTTGCTGTTGCGATTCCGCTGTCTAAATGATTTGAAGATGGCGCATTTCTTTTGAGCAGACGCCCCCATGTTGCTACGTTTATGTTCATTTGTTTAGCACGTGGTATATTTTTCACTTGCTGCTTATTGAAAATCATACGTTGACGTTGTAACTTTGGCTTTTGTGAAATCATTGGATTTAAAAATTTGATTTCCGCAAACAATAGACCTTGTGGCTCCAGTTGTAGTGCCATGCCATGCCTAACGTCATCAATAAATTCCTCCAATCTCAGAAACTTTACAGCACATAACGAACGCCAGTCGCGCCAATATACACCAATTTCAAGTTCACGAGAACGATCTAGATCGATAGAAAATCGTTGATCCCAGGCTTGTTGTGAACACGGTCTCCATGACGTTTGTGCCACTGTTATGTTATCTAATTTAATGACAGCCATGATTTCTGATGAAGTTTCATCTTTCACCGAATAACTTTTGGAACTGCTACGAGAAGTAACTCCTTTAACGAAACTTCGCAAGTCTCCTGGACTAGAGTTGTTGTCTTTATCACGACGTGATCTCCCTGGAACATCTTCTAGAAGATCTTGGCAACCCATTAAACGCACCTCCAATTTGCCCGTAACACTGGCACATCGTCCCAAAGTAGAAACTTGCTGATATGGTTTGCCGCCTAACATACCACCATGAAAGGGCTGGAGGGAGGTATAATTGAATGGTACTGGGGAAGACGCTTGTTGTACCGATTGCAATTCTGATTTTAATTGTTGAGCAGCTGAAGAATCAGCAGGCAATTCAAGACGTCGCAAATCTAAGGAATGACGTAAAAGATCCAACTTTCGAGACGACTCTGATAATCGTACATGTGCCTTGTTTTTGTATTAAATAGAAATTTATTTAAAATTATAATTTAAAGGTTAAGAAAAGAAAAAAAAACGTTTGCTCTTGATTTCTTACACTCAACTATAAGTACATATTAATTTATAATTCGTTTTTATCACTTAAATCGGTAAAACCGATAGGACACGAACCTATCTAAATCAATCAAAATAAAATATATTTATTGAGTAGCCAAAAATATTTATTAAAAATTTCTTTACGTAATTTTATGAATTTAAAAAAAAAAACTTTTATGAAATATATTATAGGTAATACACCATTTAAAGAATACATATGATATAGTTTTAGTACAGCAAAAGATTGAAAAAATATAATTATGCCATTCGACTTTATATTGAATAATCAGAAAGAAGTTGAAAGATTAGCGAGAAAGTGCAGAAGCAAAATATGTCAAGTCTAGTCTAGTGAGATAAAAGCAAAAATAAATGCCACTAAACTAGCCAAATCCATAATTTGTCTGGCGAGCTTAGAAAATGCAAAAAAAACTCCTGAAAGAAATCTCTAATAAGTGAAGTGACTAGATTATGCCAATTTTCAACTAAACTAGTGTACTTTTCAAGAAAATGATATGAAACAAATGTGCCACTTCAGCGTGTGTCCCATGTATGTTCTCTCGTATGTAGACTTTTGATATGGTGTATAATATAATATTTACTTCTAATGTTAGTATTCGACATTAACATTTAAAAATTATTGTTTGATAACAGAGGTATTGTATAAAAATGGTTAATAGGTAAATGCAAATTGCAAAAAATATGTGACAGACAACAGCATTGGATAATGTAATTTTTATTAATGCATTTAAAATGGTTTCTTAAGAACTGGCAGTTCTCCGATGGAGAAAAGGCGATCGCGAGTTTGGCACCGTTCGGCCAACCATCTTTGGCAGCATTCACATGAACAATTTGGATTTTTTGTTGGACCAACGTGGTGACCTGGTTTGCGTGCTGCTACAACGTCGCCAAACACTTTTGCCTTATGGAGATATTCAGAAGAATATCCAAAACGAGGCTCAATAGAAGATGGTTGGCTTTCACTTGTACCAGAGCGATGAAACATGTCAAAACGTCTGGGATGAGTGGGTGGGTTAATAGTAAAAGTATTAATATCAATCGAACTTAAGGGTGCTTCACTGGCACATCGTCCAAGATGCAGCTGTGGTGATGATTGTCGGCTAATTTCCGCTGATGTTAAAACTGGTGTACTGGGAGAGGATAAGTTTTCGCGAGTTTCACTTTTCCATCGTTGTAGATTAGCCTCATCCATGGGATGAAGATAAGATGATTCTAGTCGCGGTTGTTGCAAGGCAAAGCTCTTTGTCTGTGACGTATTGTGTTCTTCGGGATGTGGTCCAAAAAATTGAAGAAATCCTGCTGTATTTCTAGGAAAATGCGATATTTGTTGAAATTGATAATTTGGTAGTCGAGTTAAGTTTTCATCTAGTTCTGACAAATTCGTATCAGTGTGTGTTTCTAATTTTCCTGCCCACGCGTCCCTAGGTAATTCTGAGGAGCAAGATGATTCCCTTTTCGATGACGTTAGCTCTTGAATCGTATGTAAGTTTTTATTACTGGGATTTATATGTAAAGGGCTCTGTGAGTCGATTTCATCGTCCTTTGAACAACTACGAGACCATAAGTGCTCCATTTGACGTATTCTTAAACGATCTAAAGCGTTTTCATATTCAAAACTATCAGACTTGGCTAGAGAATACGAAGTTTCTTCGATATCATCAGATTCTTTCCACGATGATTCGACAAAGGCACTGGAAATGCTGCTGCAAGTATTATCGCGTACTGTTGATTTTGATGAATTTGGATATCCCAGACTTAAAGTGTCATCTGACAACTGGCGTAAATACTTTTGTCTGATGTTTTGCAGTTTAGCTGCTCTCTGATCACCGATATGTTTTCGAAATAGTAATTGCTTAGACTCGTTAACCTCTTCGGTTGTACTAGATTTTGTTAAGGCATGCCCAATATTTTTCAAATTGTCTGCTGTGTTCTTCTGTTCTGCTAAACGGCGAGGTAGTGATGCGCCCTTTATGCGATAATGTCTTAAGTGCATTTGTTCATTTTCCAATACTGTTTGGAATGTTGAATTCGATTCTTGGTCCACTTTTTTATTATCATCATCGGAATATGAACTGGATTCTACATCGGCTTGTTCATCATCTTCGGAGCCAGTGCAATATACATCTATGTGTACAGTGCGTGGTTTCTTTTGTGAGTCCAAAGAAGGCTGCTGAACTTTTCCAGATGCCCCCTTATCTCCTTCGGCCTTGCTTCGACAAGAAGTTTTATTGCTTTTCGTTATTGAGGGTGTTGTATAGGATGACTAAGTACAAAATCATGGCATTGAAATAAAGTAAATTTAATTGAATACTTTAACTATGTATGTATACCTTAAAACAGTTTCCGCCGTCAGCGCGACCTCTATTTTCCATTTGCTTAAGTGCATCTTCTGTTCTAGATTTTCTATAATCATATAATCTACGGGAATCGCGTCTTTCCAAAGGACAACGCTTTCGATCAAGATCATCAGAACATTTTGTTTCTGTATCACTTGTTTGACAAATAGCATCACGTAAATTTATAACTTTGTCAGTCGATGAACTGCTTGCATAAGGAGCCTATTCAAAGGACAACATCAATTAGCATTTTATGCATTTTGAAGTTTTTTTTTTCAGGGATATAATAACTATTTTTCAACTAATTCTATTGGACTATATAGATTTTATTTGGTATATTTATTTGAGGGATAGATAAAAAAATAAACTTTAGTTGCATTTAAATGGGCTAGAAACGTATTTGCAATTTTAGAAAATTTACGAATATAATTGTCAGTCTTGCCATCAGATAAAAAACAGTTTTTGTTAACATATAATATTAAAATTCAGCTAAGGAAAATTATTATACCCCTGACCTACATACTTCTTCAAACTATAAAAATTTCTATAAAGCATTCACCTAGTCGTCTTTATTGGTTAAAATGATAATTAGATTCATACGGTACCTCTTTATTTTGGGATTGCGTAATATAATTAGCATTAGTTTTGAACACAAATGTTTCGAAATCCTTTTCAGGATATGACATTGGCACATTATCCAAATTTTCCTGCGTTATTGTTGAGCCTTCAGGAGGAGGCAAAAAATCTGCAACAGCTGTCACAATAATATTGCAAGTACTCTGGCATCTCGTTCCATAAAAATTCATATTTGAATCTTTAATTTCTTCATTTCGATTATCCCGCTGCCGTTTGTTTGAGCTACTTGAATCTGTATCGGCTAAGCCCATTTCTTCACAAGGCATTGATGATGTTGGAGAACGAAAACTTTCAGAACGCCATGTATCCTAAAATGTTGCAAGTATTGTATTGCGTTTGGCTAAAGTATTAAGATTTTACCTTAGAACAACTTTGATGAACTTTGTCATCTTTGTTTTTATTGCTATCATCTAAGGTACTCCATTTATACATCACACGCACTGGACGGACTGTATCATCACTGTTGATTTCTTTTCTTACTGTTTCGCCAGCTTTAGCAAATTTCAAATGAGCTTTGACTGTCCATTCGGCTGTCAACTCGTGAGGCAAGATTATATGTCGACGTCCAGAATTCGATTCTTGTAAATGTGTAGGCTCCTTTTCTTCGGGAGCGCTCATTTTTGTTAATTAATAATTTCCAATTTTTTTAAGATTTCGGCATTTGTTTATATTTTGATCAGTTTTCTTTTAAAATGGAATAGAGCAGTAGTCATCTGTGCAAATTGTCGTAAGTACTAAATGAAGATTTAGGTCATACATATACATATGAATGTATATATGTATATAAATATTTTTATATATATTTATATGTATATACATATATATTCATATATTTATATATACATATGTATTGTTAATACATATTATATATATATATATGCATATACAAACGTATTTACTTTTCTTTCCATTCCGTATTATGCAATATTCCTTATTAATTATCAAAAAAAAATTATATATTTTATTTTTATTCGAATTTTCACGCACATAATTAAAACCACATGCTTCTATTAAACAACACAATTTTCTTTCTATATATAAATCGGTTTTGTATATAAAATTTTAGTTATTTAGTACATTTCTTATTTGAATATAAACAAATTTTGAAATCGTTTTGAACAACACAACGTCTCTCGCGCAACTAATTTTTGTGCGATTGAAAAACTTTTTCGACACAATCGGAGAATATGTGCCTCATTATAGTATATGTACGTACATACATATATTTGCGTACATAAACATGATTTCCTCTTTTCTCATTTTTGCTCTATTCAAATAAGTATACTTTTCTGAAAAATTGCGTCCGCACTCATATGATCGGTGTAGAATAAAATGTTATTGAGTTATATTTTTGTGACCGTCCAGTTCTTTAATCATAAAAATATTAAATTTTTAGTTGAAATTGTCTTTATTATGTACGATTATATTAGCAAAATTACACCACAGCACAATAGTGACCTTTACTTATAAGAATAAAATTTTAAACAAAAATCCATAGATTGTTTCACTAAAGGAAGTACAATTTACTGCAAACTGATGCATTTCACAGCAAATGTTTATCCCAATAGAGTATAAACTGCCTGTTTCTTTTTTAATAGTGTTCGATTAATTAGGAAAAATTAACTTTTACAATACTTCCCACGATTGTATATAAAATTATTACAATTCAAAATATGAATTAAATAATTGTCTTACTTTATAAAATGTACTTACTATGTACCTTTATTTATAGATTGTAAATAAAATACATGAGAACAAAGTATTTTAAATTGAAAGAAACCAAGAGCCTTTTCGTTTTTAAATCATAACAAAATATGTATGTAACTCACCTCATGTAAAGCTTTTTTATCTGGTATTTTCCTATTTTGCAGGATGCGTATTACATTCTTCGCGCCATCTACAACGGCTGCTTCGATGCGTAGACGGTGTCGCAATTCTTCAATACGTTCTTCAAGTGAAATTTCTAAACGTTGTGGAACTAGTCCAGAGGCAATAGAGCCATTTTCATTGGCATTCGCGGATGCATTTTGTTGTGAAAGTTTTTGAGCATGTTCTCTATTCTGTTTGACTTTCAGAATCCGTAAACGTAAAAACTCAATTTTTGCTTTTGAATCTGTTAACATTTGCTGAGCTTCTTGCAAAAGTTTCTTATCTCTACTATAGTGTCCGCTCTGTAGAGATTGTATCATGTTTTCAGCCCCATTTTTAACTTTCATTTCAATGTTTAGCTGCTTTTCTAACGACTGAAGATGCGTGTCATTGGCCCCGGAAATAAGTCCACCTCTACTGCCGTCATTTGAAAAATTGCAAGAACCCATTGACCTGGCATTATTCGAACTTGGCGATAGAATATCTGAAAATCAAAGGTCATAGCAAAAATATATTAATTTATAATTGATTTGTTATAAATATTAGCCAATTCGTTATTACTTATATTATAATTTGTCAAAAACATTAAAAAATAACAAAATAACAGACCATTCGTAAGTAAAAAGACCTTAAATTTCTTTCTGCTGAAAAATTAAATAAAAATATGAGTACCAAGGTGTTGTTAAAAAAACCTTTTTTATATTAAAAATTTGGGTCAGGTAATTAAATCTTTTTAATTGATATTTCTACTGTCAGCGTCAATTATCCAATATTATTTTTTGCAAATATGTACTCAACAGGACAGTGTCGGAAAATATGTAAATAATTGAAAAGAATTTTACAAATGTTTCATTTATTCATTAAAAGTCGTAAGAGTGAAGCAATATTTGATAGAATAAATTATAAGAAAAGTTTACAACATACAATACGTAAAAAATATAAAAAAAAATTTGTTTCAAAATGGCACACACAAAACGAACTTGACATATTCTATAATAGTGAATAAATGAACTAAAATAAAAACAGCATCTATTTATATCCCTGGAGTGGTTTTTAATGCAAATCTTTTTAGAAAGTCCAATTAATACCAATAAAAATTCCATTTAAACACACAATATTAATAGCAATATGGTGTAAACCGCTTGGTTTTGAGGGTATATTATAATAGGAATAATTATTTTTTATCCCTTACATGACCCCAAACTTCTATTTTCAATGGAAATATGTGGCAAAAAAATATAAAAGACGACTCGCTTCAAGACAGAAGAAGTTTGACACTAAGAAACAACAAAATAACAATAATAATAGCTTTAAGTCAGGTCAAATGGAGTGATAACTTTCATTATAATTCGAAAGATAATGCACTACTGCCTGCTAACGTTAACAGTCATAACAATTACAGTTAAAATAAACGCACACTACTTACCTCTATCATCATATGTCGTAGTATTACCTTGGGTTAGTAAAATTTGAGACTCCAATTCTTGCAACTCAGATTTTAACTCAGATATTTTACTGTTACTTTTCTTAACAATAGCAGCAACATCGTTTAATGAACGACGATCTTTAGCTACTTCTCTAAGCTTTTCAGCTCCTTCTTTGATTTTTAGCTCCTTACGTATTTCTCGTCGTATCGCTTCCTTAATTTCTTCCAATCGACTGGGTAGGGCACTTTCTGGCAAATTATCTGTGAAACCATATTTGTAGCTAAGCTCGTATAGTACAGGGTGTTTTATATATTCTCCCTGAAATCAAATATTATAAACATACAATAATAATTAGGATTCATTAAATCTAAACTGAACAATTAGATCTATTATGGTATCTAAAATCAATTAAAAAAAGCACTGTAAACTAATATCGAGTCTTGAATATAGGATTTGTATTGGCAAAATAGTGTGTGGTGAAATGTTACAAAACATACATATATGGATGTACTATATATTAAAAGACATTAAAACTTTATATGCTAAAATTTATATAAAATACTCTTCAAATTAAATCACATTTAAACTACTTCGCTTATAACGAACGTTGTAGCAAACTTTCGTTTGCAATGACCGTCTTCTTGGGTTTCTTAAATAAAAATGTGTGTAGCAGTGAAGAAAACAAAAACGTAATAATAGTTTCGTTGAATTCGATTTTGATAATGTTGAAATTGAGTTCATTATTATAAAATACAGAGTCTAATAAACACTAGAAATTGCATTTACAACAAGAAGTATTGAAATGAATCATGAGTAACAGATTTAACGTGTATTAGCTCACCTGAGCCAATTGCTAGAGACAAACTTAATAAATATTAATTTAAATAAACTGGGCAACCAAAAATTGAACGCAAAAGGAACGAAAAATGCAACTATTCAGATATTTGCGATTCTTATCTCATTATAAAAATCTTCAGTCACAGAAAAAAGTCTACATACACCGTTGTATCAGACACTTTTCTTATAATAATTTTGCTAAGACATATAATCTTAAAGTCATTATCAGTAAAAGATGTAAGCCAATAAGTATTCTAAACATTTTTCATGTGCACTTTCAAATGTCTGATTCAAATTATGTATTTTTCTTTATTTTAATATTGATTTGAATATATGTACATAATATTATAACGTTTGTTCAACAACTACTATATAATAGTTTTGATTTTGTTTTCATTTATTCGCTTTCAACTTTTTAACATTACGCTTTAATAGTAACTGTTTATTGCATTAAACCATAGACTTTGTTAATTTTATGCATTCCTTTTTCACAACATAGTACATATTCATATTCATCAATATGCATTTCCCCTCCTAAAAAGTTTTCATTTAGAATATAATTTATAGGTTAACAATAAGAATCTACATTTAGAGAAGAGATTCAGTAATAAAATTTTAATAACATTTTTTAAATAGCGGCTAAGTCAATTGAAAAAAATGTATGTTTATAAGGAAAATATGTTCTTCAGCTTTTTCCAATTTTTCTTTTGTACTCACTTTGTATAATTCGAAATCATGGATATTAGTTTCGGTAATGAAAAAATTGAAGAACATTTATGCTTTTCTTTTGTACAATAAAAATCTAAACTCAATTCGGAAGTTGTTATTAACTTAATTTACAAGCTGTTAACTTATTCACTTAAAAAGAAACTTGTGGACTTGTGCCAAAATAGATGTGTGTGAAGTTAGCTACGAAAGTTATATTCTTTTTTTTTACAGTGAATATAAATGTTAACAGACACTGTTAAGTTAACGTAATTAATTGAACCTTCGTTCAAAACCTTTGAGTTTTAAAAAAGTGCTCTGTATTAAAAATCGATGTCATCTAGCAAGTAATCGACCCATAAAAATGCAAGTCATCAAACCAAAACAAGCCAGTCATTGACCAAAAAAGTGGAAGTCTTAACCCAAAAGATGCAAATCATTGACGTAAAAATGCAAGTCACCAACCAGAAAAATGCTAGTCATCGACTATAAAATGCAAGTTATCAGCAAAAAGTATGTCATCCACCAAAAAAAAAAATGCAAGTCATTGACCAAAAAATGCAAATCATCAGCAAAAAAAAAAATGCAAGTCATCAAACCAAAACATGCCAGTCATTGACCAAAAAAGTGCAAGTCATGACCCAAAAAAATGCTAATCATTCACCAAAAAATGCAAGTCACCAACCAAAAAAATGCAAGTCATCGACTGTAAAATGCAAGTCATCAGCCCAAAAAATATATGTCATCAGCCAAAAGTCATTTGACCAAAAAAATGCAAATCATCAGACAAAAAAAAATGCAAGTCATTGACCAAAAAATGCAAGTCATCAACCACAAAATATTCAAGTCACCAACCAAAAACATGCAAGTCAACGGCAAAAAGATTCAAGTCATCTGTCACAGAAATCAACTTGCGAAAAAATAGTAGTAGTATTTTGTTCTATACATGTATATATACTTATAAAACCATATTAACTCAATGAGGATTATTAAAATTTTTAAGTTCATTTCAACACTTCACAAAAACAGTTAGCTTCGTCGCTTATATGTCCGGTCCCAAGTAAAGCTCGACCCTAAGGAAAACTGTTTTGGAATCCTTGATACCATGTCTATCCAGGCCACTAGTCTACCCACTTCGCCCACAAGTCCATTTATTCGAATTTTGATCGATTTATAAAGCGCCCTTTTTTTTTTTTTTTTTTTTTGCTAATTTGACAAAAATCTACGGTCCCAATTAACGCCTGAGAGTAAGAAAACCTGTTTTTGAATCCTTGATACCATGTCTACCCAACCCACTAGGTCCACTTCGCCCACAAGTCAATTTATTCGGATTTTGACCGGTTTTTTTTTGCTAATTTGACAAAAATTTAGCTTCGCTGCCTATTTCTCCGGTCCCAATTAATGCCCGACAGTAAGGAAACCTGTTTTGGAATCCTTGATGCCATGGATATCCAGCCCAATAGGTCCGAGACTAGGTCTATTTCTCCCACAAGTCCATTTTTTATCCGTGTTAGCTCGATTTATAGAGCACCTTTTTTTTTGTTAATTTGAAGAAATCAATTCTCATCGTGGGCTATATTTTCGGTCCCAAGGGTGACCCGAACGTTACGATAACTGTTGCAATCCTTGATCCAATAGCTATCAGTCTACTAGGTCGGAAAACCGCACCTTATTAAATTGTATAGAAGTTTACTTTATGGGGGCTACATTTGGTAAAAATTCCTATATTTTACAAATCTGTTATCTCCAGCAAGCAAACTATTGTTTTCATATTTGTTTTTTTTTTTTAATTCTTCTTTGATTTAAATTTTAGCTTCGCCTTCCTTTGACTATTTTTCGTGATTATTTAAGATTTTCTTTATTCAAATTTCAACTGTGTGTTAACTTAAGAGTATCTGTTAACATAGCATTCACTGTAAAAAAAGAATATAACTTTCGTAGCCAACTTCACATATGTACATCCAAAATAGATTACATATTGCAAAGACACACATTTCACAGGAGAATAAATGTAAAAGTACATACTCTTAGTTTTGTTTAGAAAGTTTTGTATGCATTTTTGGAGAAATTAGAAAAGAAATTAAGACAGAAGAGACATTAGAAAATAACTACATAAATTTATTTTACACTTGAAGTTTTATAAGTAGCCATAACGATTTAAGAGAAACTGATTTACAAAACTAAAATAAGCTGGTTTGTCAAGTGAATATTAAAGAAAAAACATTATTAACTTGTATTGGCATACAGATCTTTGTAAAAATATTCTTTTGTTTAATTTCTGCAACTTAAATGCATAAATTTAAGTTATTTTGTTTAATACAATTTTAAATTTAAAAGCTGGCAAATGCCCGAAGACAAACCTAAAATTTGTTGACCTGATGTAGAGAGTCGCCGTAGTCTAGTATGTAGTGTATTCGGTTATTAGACGTAAAGCCCGGGTTCGAGCTCCAGGCCAGACATCAAAACGAAATATGAGAAAAAAAAATATTTCATCGGCGACTTCCTCTCAGCAGATTTCTGGCAAAAACTCTAAGAGTAAATATGTAATCCTGCCATGAAAGAGTTTCTCAAAATCTGTCGTTCGGAGTCGACGTTAAACTGTAGGTCCCGCCACTCAAGTATAAAATTAAGGCACATGACATGAGTGGTGTGAGGAGCTAGGCCGTAATCCTGACTGAAGGGTTGTAATGGCCAATTATGTAGAGATTGCGGCAGAGATCATTTGTACACATAGAAGAAATTGTTCGCCACTGTATAATTCAGCATTCTCATTAAAATTTTTCAATCTAATTAATGTTAAAGCCGATCTAGGGAAATGCCAAAAAAAAACTACGCTATACCCACCTATAATACGATTTCAAACGGTGATTAGAATTATAAACTATATGATCAGTCTAGAATTTTATCCATAACATTACATATGAAATTATTTTAGTATTCGCAGACTCTAGAACAGTTATGGTCTGGGCTATCCGGGTTAATAGGCAACATCTTCATTCGTTTTGATTTCTAACACATGCGGGTAACACTGATGAAATATAAAAATCTGTTCATATTTTATTTTATTTCCTAGTGAATTTGGTTAAATAACCTAGCTACCGGGGTATAAGAGTTTTACATTAAAATTACATATAAAAAAATGGGTTTTAAACTCCCTAGACATACTTATTTATAAACACAACAGAAAATGAAACCATTTAAAAGGGATAGAGCTTGAAGTGTTATCGAAGTGTCAGCATACGATAAGAAATGAAATTTGAAATTTTAATAATTTTAAGACCAGAGAAAACATTGGGTCTGCATGAGAAATTTTCCAAAGTTGCTTGAATGATGCCATATACAATGCAAAATCCACTGTTTTGAAGACATAAATCTGTCAACTTTTTCCTGAGTTCCACTACCTTAAAGACATAATGCAGAGTTAAATTATTTATAGCAAACTGTTGACGTTTTAGGAGTTAATAAATATTGTTTAATTTTTTCAATTTTTCTTGCCGGCTGTTCAATAGAAACAAATGCTGACCGTCCTGTGAATCATCTTGCAGCTGGACGCAATCCGACACCAAACCTTTACCAGATTGAAAATTATCACAATAATCTCTGATGCAGGCATTGGCTCTCGAAGAAGACGATTCAATACTTTAAATTATAATTTGAATTGCAGTCTAATCGTACACCGTAATTTTGTTTGTGTATGAATTTCTAGACCGTGTAAACTTTTTCTCAGAACTTTTCAAATTTTCTAGGCCCTAATATGACTTTTGTGCTTTTGATAACACTTCGAGCGTTGTTTCTTATATTAATTTTAGAATTACATATCAGGATTATGATTTTGGGGTTAGTACCTACAAAACAATATGTGATCAGTTACAAGATGTTTACAATATTTGATCTGAGATGATAGCGATCCCAATTAATTATAATTTACGAAATAACAAATAATGAACTTATACACACACAAATAATTGATCAAATGTAGTGTATACTATATGTATGAATTTTGTTTTCCTCAAATACACATGTGCAAAAGCGAATGAATACAAAAACGTAGACATTTATTTAAGCATATTGTAGAATGAAAGGAGGTTGTTCAAAATGACGGTATAAGTACATACACATAAGGACACAAAAGAGATAGTAAATGTCATAATATAAATAAATAATGGGACAATATTAACAAATACACGCTCGCACAGATATGTATGTATGTATATATAAAGGAATAATTGGTTCCTACACAAATTCAGCTGATAAAAGATTCATATTTCGATTACCTCCGTATCCTTGTCATAGAAAACCGACGATGCGTGAGTGCTCACCGTAACGCATACAGATCCCCTTCTCAAGGATTTTAATGAACCTTTTGAGATTTTACGAACACGTATTGATTTTAAGGATCTTGACCGCTGTAAATCCATACTTGGCGAAGAATTGCTTCTATGGCGAGAAGAGTCCAGAACGGGCGTTGAAGGATTTTGTTGATTTTTTATAATGGCAGGGGGTGTAGTCGGAGGTGTATCATGTGTTCTTAACACACTTAGTTGATTCTTAATACGCAGAAATAGATTATGCATTTGAAATGCAAACAGAATTTGTTGTGTTTCGTTTTTTGTAAAATATCAACCCGGGAAATTAATATAATTTCGGGGTTTTTAAGCTTTAACTTTTTTACCTTGTTAATGTTAATTTATAAAACTTTGTATGTACATTGTGAAAATCATAATTTGTTTTTCTTTTAAATTTTATATACAAAATATTGTTTTTATATACTCGTGTCTCTCTCCTGTATTCACAGCGATAAGTGCTTATCAAATTAAGGCTTAAAAACTACTTAACAAACAACGTTCTGCAATAAAAAAAAAGAAATTTTCCTGGATATAATATTTGATTTTTTTTTTAACATATTAGAACCTTTGTTCGAAGGTTCTTATTCGCTAAATTATGGTAAGAGTGTCTCAATTATAATATTTAAAAATAAAAAAGCGTATTGAATTTATAAAAATTATTTTCGACAATGTGTTTATTACAAAAAATAAAATTTCTATTAAAATAGTACCATAAGATTTTTTATTCAAGAGAAACAACGAAACAAAATTGAGACACATAAAATATGAAGAACAGAATAAAGAAAGAAGTTAGTTGAAAATAATATTCATAAATAATTTCATTGTTAAGCTGCCAATTGTAATTCAAAACAAAATTGAATAAAATGTAAAGGTTTATACTTCAGAGGAAAAAAAGAACTTTTTAGAAGTAATAAAGAGGATAGATAACATCAACAATGAACATCGTAGGTAGTTCGATCAGTGTCATATGTTTAGACAGAATAGGATTAAATGAGCATTATTTCGCACAGCTATACCTAATGCTACAAAGGGCGGTGGTGTAATGGTATATGTATGGTAGCTTTCCCATATTTTTGAGAAGTGACCCCTGATCCCCTAGAGAAATTTGAGGAATACAAAGGATAATTTCAAAGCTAATTCACTCACTTTTCATGTAACTCTACGTATACATGGTGTTGTATCACCATTATCCACAAAAAAAACTTCAACTTTGGGAATTAAATTTAAAAATAATCCAATATGCTGTTGTCACGAGATGTGCTTCAACTTATAGAAAATTCAAGTAATAGAAGTTCAAATTATAGAAGTTCGACTGTATATCCTATAACTAGCTCCTTAAAGTGGGCTTTTTTCAGATGTGTGCCGTTAAACCGCTAACGGTACTATGTTAAAACCACAACTATGCTCTTATAACGCCAATATATGGCGCTGCTTAAAATTATGGATTCAAATTCGTATTCCCTCATCTGTTTCAAAATAAATATGTCTTGTTTTCAAACCTGCAGAAAGAGCTCGTCTCAAAAAGTATTGACTCGCATGTACATATGTATGTATGGATATGTATTTTTGAAGAGCTAAAATAATATCGAAATACTTTGAGAAACTGTAAAGCCCAAACACACAATTTTGAAATTTTAAATGAATTTTATCTAAAAACCTGTGTTTCATTAAAAAGTCACGAACCCTCGTATAATTGAGTGTAATAAAAACAACAATGATGTTGGTAAGCTTAAGCTTAATACATATATAAAATAATTTTGTTGTTTGTTACTTTAGTTTTGAATTTTCTTCGAAAATATATATAATTAGTATTTGGTGAAAAGTTATGTTAGGAGAATTTGTATATTATAATTAACTAACCTCTATTCTAAACTTTTAAATATTTTCAACAAATATCATACCATTGAAAGTTTCTATGTGGTGGTAGGTATAAATTTAAGTGATACAATTAATTTGTTTTTCTTTCATCTATTGAAAATAGTGTCATGCATGCTATGGGAATTCATTCATATTTTCACTTATTTATTTTACTCGAGTATTACCCATTGTATATTTATTATTTTCACAATTTTATTATTTGCTTTTTTTTTCTTTTTTCTTTTACAATTTTTATTATAGGTGAAGACCTACTACACGAAAATCGACTAAGTAAAGAAGTAGTGTATGTAGTATATAGTGAGTATTGAAGCACTTGTCTCTTTATCAATTTTCATGTACATATTCGTATGTACGCGTGTGATAAATTCAGTATTAGAGATTGTATCATATGTCATAATACGATATACCTTTTTTTTATCATTGTAAGGTTTATATACATACATATTTACTTATGAATTTTAAAGAAATAAAAAGTATGAATAATTTATTTATACAAATGCTTTTTATTCCAAGTACTGAGGATTATTATTATTATTATTACTCCAATCTAAATTAGATGTTTTTGTTATTTGACTTCTTTTTCTTTTTAGTTAATTTCTAATGACGAATTTTTTTTAGTATTTCATTATGTACTGACATAAACTTGGCCACAAACACAATTTCATTGATTTAAATTTAGCCTTTATATCGTATGTATTTTCTTGTTGTAGTTGGAAAAAAGAAGGCAAATTAGGAAATATCTTAATTAGATTATTTATATTTCTTTTATTTTTACCACAAACGCGTTTATGATGAAAAACAAAACACAAACGAAATGTACATATAAGAACACATTTAGCGCCGCATGATTCCAACGTTTCAAGTTATTAGCAATCACTGAGTCACCGTTGCAAGAAAATGTCAATTGTAACCATCGAAAAGCTTCCACATCGAACTCCTAAACAATGCTGCCAGATTGGTTGCTAGAAATATCGACAAATTTCTGGTCCACAGAAATCGGCGAAATCCAATGTTTTAGAATAGACCGTAGGAGACCCATCTATATTATTTTTAATTTTTCATTACTAGCAATTGTCTCTCATGGATATAAAAACAAATTATAATTGATAATGTTAAGTGCAGGCTTTTAAATGAACTGCTGGCGCGATTTTAATAAATTAAGGACTGGACTACTGGAGCAAAACTAACATATGTAAGTAACATTTATTAGCACATAGAAGAGAAAACAATCATGTGTATCAGATATATTGCCATAAGTACATCTAAATATATCAACCAACACAATTCATTCAAAAAATTAACTAATAAGTTAGAAAATATGGCAACAGTGTTCATTTCTTAGCAACAATAGAAAGAAAAAGATAAATATACATACTATGTACTTAACAGGTGAAAACTGATTAAATTTGTTGGTAAAAAGGTAACACCGTGTACTCTTTAAATAAGAGACTTTTGTGTTGTTTACTGTAGCAGATACAACTAACCTCCACTGCAATGCATGTGTTCCCATTGAACAAATAATCAGTTTTTATTTTGTTTTTTTTTTTTTTTGCTGCAAGATTATTAAAATCGATTTATTAACAGATAAAATGCCTCAGACAGTTAGTACCTATTAAAGGTAATAAAATATAAAAAAAATTTTGTGCTGATGATTGCTTATAGTAAAATTTATCATATTACAGAATATACATGTATTGCTACACTGCTTACTACGATCTAGATTGAATAAAAATTAATTAAAAAAGAGAGAGAATTAAATTGCCATGAAAAGTTTTTCGAAAATCTGTCGTTCGGAGTCGACTTTAAACTGTAGGTTGTTCCGCCACTCACAACATGGGTGGTGTGAGAAACTAGCTCGTAATCCTGACTAAAGGGTTGTAATGATGTGTAATGTAATTTTAACAGAACCAGTGTTAAAGTTAACAGAACAATGTTAAATGTTTAACATAAGATACAAAAAATGGTCATGGAAGAAATCACATAATTATACGATATCGGGGAAAGGAATATCTATTCCATTCCTCAAAAATTATAACCCATATGCTCCTGAGTGGAACAGCTTCATTGGTAATTCGCAAATTGTTTTGAAAATTGAAAAATTTAAACAAAAATTTATTTGTTTTGATAGTGTCTGGAGAGGATAATCGATATAGTGGAAAATGGGATTTGTTGCAGGTATCCCACTATATACAAATTGAAGACGAAGGTATCCCTTTAGTGATACATTCCATAGAATTTTGGAATTTGAATAATCGGGCTAGAAGCATTCACTATGTTAACATGGTCTGAGGAAGATGATCGATATTGTGGAAAAAGGGACTTGCTGCAGGAATCCCACTGTATATCCATGGTATCAGGAATTCCAAAACAGGTGTCCTTTACGGTAGGGCGTTACTTGAAATCAGCGATATAAGCAACGAAGCTAATTCAAAAGATCAAGAAAAGTGCTCTACTTAAATGGGGCTAAATGGGATAAAAAAAGAATATAAATGTATACTTAATAAATATAATTAAAAAATTAGAAACTAGACCACAAAACTCACTTGACGATTAAAGTAAATGTAGAGAAGTGTATACAGAAAATCGGGCAGAATATAAATACATTTTTATAAAAGTGCAAAGTAACAGCACTGCACTGGTACAACTTATTTATCTTTGTTAAGCACTTAACATATTTCAGTTGAGATCAAAATTGATCCTGTGAATATCAACAATTACTGAGATAAAATTGTTGATTTCTGTGTTAGGTTTTCTCATTCGAATTCGTCTTCACACATAATTACTATTCTATACGCCTGATATAGAAGTAAAGGTAGAACAATAAAGAGGACCCTGAAGAAACTTTGATTAGTTAACTAAGTTGTATATAAATATTTTTCTAGTATTTTTTAAGAATTGTAGTAAGTAGATTCCAAAAGTGATACAAAGACTTGAAACCCAAATTAATTTTATTGCTGTATACCATTTGATCGGCATATTTTGTATTCGTGTGACATAATGATAAATTAAAACATATTCCAAGAATATATATTATGCAGAGCCACACTATTATTACTAGAGTAGTAGAATGCATGCACTATGAGTATTACTGAATATACATACAGTATAAAGAATAACTAAAAAAAAGTATGCACTATAAAAAGATTTTTTAATTAAGTTATTATGCATTTGTTTAGTTGTGCTAAATAGTAGTAATTGTGTGTTCCTGTTTTATTGGGCGAAAACTCTTCTAGATTTAAAATAAGTCGATAGCTTCCTTTAGAATAAGGCGACTGTTTCTTGCACTATTTTGTGGAAACTAAAGTTAGGCTCATATGTGCATACATATTTGTGCCCTCAGTTCTTTTCAAGTATTGCTTGTTATAAGCCCAACTCATACTTGAGCAACTTAAGTAACACACTTTTTATAGTTCCTACAACTTCATATTAAATTGTATTTAGGATTTCTGCTTTATTTCCTTTATAATTACTAAAAACTTACCTGATAATAGGAGTCGGCCATGACGAAAAATAAATGTATAACAGGAATAATAACACTATAAAGATGTTGATATTTCACTAAATATATATTTTTGTTTGTCTGTTTGGTTTTTTCTTTTAAATAAATAAGTTACACAGTACATAAATTCATCTTCATTCAAGATCAAACGATTATAAAGATCTTTATCAAAAAAAAAAATTATTAAAAAAATACTATCAGTTTAATAAATATTGATATCAAGTGTATAGTATATGGAATATACATACATTTACTAAAATGTAATGTGTAATTGTATATACATACACACATACTGAATTCGAATTCAATTAAAAAATTTCTTTAATTCTTAATTTTGTAAGAACAGATTTTAAAATAATTATTTAATTGGCGAATTACCCACAAAGAAATATTGCATTTGTTTACTAAGCTATCAACAAACAAAATGTATATTTTACTGCATAGTACAGACGACAAAAATATGTATGTATCTACATACATAGTGTTTGACGTGAATAATTACGCTTATTAGAAATTGAGTGAAAAGCGGACAAAAAATTTAATTGCGAATAAATTAAGAGAAAAAAAACGAACAAAATTAAGAAATAAAATCGTATTTTTATTCCATCTTCACAAACACAAAGCGATTTCTGTAAATACACTGGGTGGTGGCATATTCTAAAAGATACTATAATATGATATTATGAATAAAATTCCAATTCCAATGTCATTGAAATGCAGCGAAACTAAAATAAAGGGAAAAGCGCAGGCTGACAGACACAATGTGACATGTCGTTATATAATAAACGCTGTCTATGGGCGTAAAAACGGCTTAATTAAGCACAATATCCGATGACCGGTCATTTTATATAGCATTCGTTATTAAACAAAATTGCAGTACGTTTAATAATAACATCTTGAGTATTTTCTTTTTTTGTAATACATATATTTTTAATTTTATATTTCTTTTCATTATTAATACCATTGTTTTTATCTCCTTATTCATCATTACTTTCTGTTATACGACATTTTTTGTTTTGCTTTTCCCCGATTTATTTTCTTATTTATTTCTTCAAATTGTTGCTGTTTTTGCATATTCTATTTACGTATAAGAAACAAACACATTCTTAGCTTATACACATACACACAATCATACACAAATACTTTTATGCACAACGACTGTCTAAAGATCTCGTCTTCTTCACGAATAAAACACTTTTATATTAATTTAAAAAAAAGAGTACAATTCCAGTAAAATTAGAAAATCTATATAGATTCATGCAAGATTTTGTAATATATTATATTTATAACAATATTAATAATTTGCGCTTATAATTTAGCTCGTGGAATAATTTAGTGATCGCCTTTTCTGTGGCCACCTTCCCGTTTTATCTTTCATTCACTTTTCGATTGTATATAAAACTTTAAGTTACCCGTAACAATTTTATACTTTTATTTAGAGAAATATGTTTTTTGCTTGATTTTGTAAAGAGCTTTTCACAATTAAATTTCGCAGTAGGTTGAATATTAAAAAAAAGAAAAGATACGATGAAACACATCAGCAAAAAACCAATGAATCAAGTTGACTAATTCAAAATCGACGGCGCCTTACCGCCGTTATTTCATAAGCATCGCCGTCTAGCCTTGCTGGTAGCGTAGTTTGAAAATCGCTAAAACAAAACGTTGTTTATTTGACCTTGACACTACTATGTATTTTGTGTATTTAATAAGAATTAAACTCTTTGAATAGAAAAATTAATATTGTTATTGAATTTTACTAATATTATGGACCTCAGGTATAGTTTACATCTCCGGATAAATTTTTTTCAATTTTAATATGTAGAATGGGAATCAGTCAAAGCAAAAAACTCGAAACTTGAGATTTTCCCCTTTTTCTTACAATCGGCATAAAATAAGTACGGCAACTCCAAGCCCTTCTACAACACTCAAGTTTACTTTGCCAAATTCTTTTAAATTTTCTTTTAAACCTTTTTCCGTTGCAGCACACGCCGTCAACTATTGACGGTTTGTTGTTGTTTACAAAACCATTTAAAACGAATGGACAAATCAACATCGCGAGAACAACGAACTGTGTACTTACCAACCTACGTTTTTCAAAGTAGAATTAGGTATGAAAGACGTTATATTTAGATTTTTTAAATTTCGATTTAGATCCTTTAAAACTTTCATTCAGCATTTCATATGATTTTCTTTTCAAAACAAAAATTACGAATACCACAACAAAATAACTTAGGTGCCAATGTAAGCAATTCTGTACTGGTTAGTGCCGATTTTGTATGCATCACGTTATCCCGATTTCTGTAGTTACATCTAAATATACAATATATTTAAATTTTGTGCTTTTCAAATAATAAAAAAATTTTCAAAATGAATGGTTATAACTATGGTCGTGAGGCCAGACATTTGTCGTACTTTTTGTTGCCATTACAGCACTGTTAGGTGTAAACGAGGTTTAAAGGATTGGCTCCAACCAATCGTAACCTAACATCAAATACATATCTGTTTTAATAAAACATACTTTAAAAAGAAGACGATAATAAATATATTATAATTGTTTTAATATTAATGTGATATATGAAGTAGAAATAGTCTATTAAAGTATATAATGAAATAACACACTATCGATGTTTTTCAACCTTATCAAAAACTTTATCGATTTTATTTTGTGTTTCGAAATAGTTTCAAGACATTTGTATGTTTTTTATATATTGTTATCTTAAACACAACTTATAATAAAGAGTTTTATTATAGAATATTTGTAACCCAGCAATTTTTCATTCATAATTACGCACTCGGTTTTTTCGGTAATGAGCCAAATGCTGAAATGACAGTACCTTTTGTTCCAGTTACAGTTGTTGTCAGTGTGGGCGCTATCACTGGCTTTACTGAAGTTGCAGGTTGATCCCATTTAGATTTCCTATAATAAACAAATAAAAAAAACGTATATAGTATATTCCATATTTACCACCTTTTGTGTGAGATTTTTCATTATTTTTACCTTTTCTTGGCTTCTTCTTCCACTTTTCGTGCGAGTGCCGATACTTGTTCAATTTTGTCCGTATCCTTTTTTTCCTTTTGTCTTTTAACCATTTCATTCTTTTGTACACGAGCTAATTCCTCATAGAAACTTTCATTTCCCCATTGAAGAGGGTCATATATTTCAGGCGGGTAGTTTGTGCCAAATTCGTTTATATCACAGAACTGTATAAGTTTTTCGTATATGCTCGGATTTCGAAATTCCTTTCGTTGCTGTATAATGCGATTCATATCCATATTATTTGTTTCCATTTTTTCATAAAGCTGTTTAATTTTTTCCGTTAATTCTGGTAAAGGTTTACTTTTCGGTTCTGGAGGCAACGAAAAACTATAATGGGCATACTTTGCATATTTATCAACTCTATTATGGAGGCTATTTTTTTGAGTGTGTTCAATTGAATCATCTTCCAATTCAATCGCAGACTCGCTTTGAATTGAAGGTTTTGGTTTTACTTCTGCTTTCTGTACTCTTTCATCTTCATCCGAATCTGTTGACATTCTTCCACTTTCGTCTTCTTCGTATTCCTCTTCTTCCTCTTCAACCTCACCCTCATCGGAGATTATAGTATCATCCTGATAACTAACAAGTCGTTTTACAACTTTTTTAGATCTTTTTCTTTTGCTTTGCTTAATATTCTTTACAGGTTCATCGTTCTTTGAATGTCTTTTTTCCGGTGTCTGTTGCGGAGTGATCCTCGGTGGTGGTATAATAACCTTAAAGTATACATTTATTAATGACTATTCTGAAATAGCTATCTCGAAATATTACCTGTGATGCCTGAGAATCTTCAGAATCTGGAGATCCCTGCAGCTCATCTTCATTTTCAGAATCGGTATACTGCGCGGTTAAGCTGGCCAATGCTGAGTTACTCATTTCTTGAAGTGTTATAAACAAATATTTATAAAATTTCTTATAAATTTACAAATACACGCACGAGAACGGCTTATTGAATAAGCGTTTGAAAACTTTCTTAAAAATAATTTAATTTATTCAAAGTAAATTTATTTCCTTTTATAACAACTACTTTAAATCTGCAGATAAAATGCAAAATATTTCTACAAAATACCACCGCGCTTCAAAACTTCCACTTTCTGACAGAGCAAGACACAGAATACACATTCTGTATTCTGTGGAGCAAGATATATAAACATATGATAGAGAAAATGTTTGAAATGTCAATCAATTACCTTAATTACATTTCAGAGTTGCCAAGTCTTTTCTAAATTCTCATAAAACACGACAAAATGAACAAATTATTATTAAACACTATGGCCATGCATTAAAACAAATTTTAAAAACGTTTAACTAAGCAACTATAAAAGTTGTAATCAAGTAATTTATTTTTCATTATATATGAACAATATTTATATTTCCAGTCATAAAATAAATTCATTAAAACCGCCAAATTTTATTACAAAATATGTCATTTGTCACCACTTCTCTTAAGTAGTTATTTTTATCAGGGTTGCCAAGTTTAACCAAATACCAAATTAATTGTTAACAATTATAGTAGTATACTAAAGGATTTTTTAGTTTTTGACAATGAATTATATATTTTTTTAAATTCTTACAAATATTGTTTATAAATCGTAAAAAACAAATACACTACAAACCCATAAAATTCACTAAAAATAAATAAATAAATAAAAAAAATCTTAAGATTTCCAATCTGGCAACCCTGATTCTAAATTGCAAAACAAAATCAATTTAAAAACAAAACAAAAATATTATCTTAACATTAATAATTCTACTTTTTTAAAAATGCCTCCAACCTTAATAACAGGCGAAGGTGATGAAGACCGTTTACGTAAACGTATCTTTAAAATATTAGACACTCGCTTAGATGCAGAAACAGTATGTTTAGTTCATTTAATAACTTGTGTTGTCACGTATTTATTGATGTACTTACTAATTGTAATTCTATTAGGACACGTTGGAAGCTTTGGAAGACTGTTCGAAATTTTTTGGTGATAATACTTTGCAAAATCGAAGAAATTTGAGAAGTCAAATAGAAAAGCGATCTGTAAGCATTAATGAAGATTTTCTAGTATCTCTCAGAGATGTTAAAAAAAGTCTGGATGGTGTTTGCAAAGACTTGGATGCATTAACAGATACTGTTCACGTAATCAAAGGTGATTTGGAAACTTCTAAAGCTTTGACGCAAGAGCTTATTAAGCAAACTAATAATTTGCAAGATAAGCGTGATTGTTTACAATTACAAACGAAAGTTGCTGAAGTATTTTGTGGCCGCTTTCAACTTAGTGTCCATGAACATCAGATTTTATATGGAACTTCCAAAGATACACCTATATGTTCAGAGTTTTTTGACGTTTTGGATCGGATACAAAATATTCAGGCAGAATGTCGCGTTTTGGTGCAATGTGGCTATCATACAGCATCGGAAGACATAATGGAAGAAATGACTTTACACCAGGAAGGAGCATTGGAAAGACTTTATAGGTGGACTCAAAATCACTGCAGAAATTTAGACAATAATGAAATTGGCACCTTAGTTATGAGAGCAATGGACAGATTACAAGATCGGCCGGTGCTTTTTAAGTAAGTCAAAAGCTTTGTACAAAACAAATTACATTCAGTTAATTCTTAATTGTTTCAGATATATTATTGACGAATACGCTATGGCTCGTAGAGCAGTACTTGTCCGTCTCTTTATTGACGCTTTAACTGAAGGAGGACCTGGTGGTAATCCAAAACCCATAGAAATGCATGCTCACGATCCAAAGCGCTATATTGGTGATATGTTTGCATGGCTGCATCAAGCTATTCCTTCAGAAAAGGAAAATTTTGCTTCGCTTTTTAAGCTTTGTCATAAAAATGGAAAGTATTTTAGTTCCGTTAAAGATTACAAAATAATTGTAGTTCTTTTTTTTATAGATATTTCAGAGCAAATGCAAAATGCTTTAGCTTATATAGCAGATGGTGTATGCCATCCGTTAAAAGTGCGAGTGGAGACAATACTTAACTCCGAAAAGGATCCCATTATACTGTTTGCTATATCAAATTTATTAAGATTTTATCAGCAAATCATGAAGCAGGTGGTACAGGGTGGGAGTTTAGAGCAGTGTCTCACTGATTTACAAAACTCCAGCGAAGAAATTTATCTTAATGCACTTTCGACACAAGTAAGGAGTATTTTGCACAAGCATTCAGCCACAGGTTCCGATCTAGAACCTCCTCAACGGGATTTAGTACCTCCTAGTTGTCTAGGCCGTTTGTTAAATCTATTAAAGGAGATACTTTCAGTTGCTACAATGGTAGACGGTCGTCAGTCCGATATTACAAAAATAATATCGTGTATCATTGATCCATTACTTCAATCTATACAGGAATCTGCTTCGCACTTGCCAACTGTTGATATGGCTGTATATCTTCTCAATTGTTTGTATCAAATGCAAAGTACGTTAGCGGTTTATGAATACATGGACGAACGCGTAGAGCGCTTGCAGGCTCAATCAGAGGCTCAAATTGATACACTCACGTCGGAGCAAGCGTCATCTTTTGTGGCCAATTTACAACTTGGCCCCATTTATACAATTTTACAAACTAATCAATCAAAAATTGAATCAAGTCTTTTAAAGATTTTCATGAATAAAATGGATGCCTTTTTACAAATGCCGGATGTTTTGCTGCTCCCGCAAATACAATTAATTATGTCCAGCAATCATCGTATGGCCGTTCAAAGAAGGGCTTTCAATGTTATTGTTGCAATATATAAGCAAATTTATGAGAGAGTACATGATCCAGAAAATGGTTTCGAAAATCCTGATTCTATTTTCTCGAAGACACCACAAGAAGTTGCCAAATTATTAGCAGTTTAAAATATTGTTTTTTGGTTCACTTAGTATTCGCATATTCCATTGTCTTGTAATTGATAAGAATGTATTTCGAATTGAAAATAATTTTATTCACGTAAAGTACAATAATTCTTCTAATTTAAATAATTTCTATAAATGACGGAAGTTTGTAAAGAAGAATAAAGGTTATGGTAAATTTAGTGTTAAAAGATCTGCTACTGTTCCTTATTTCTACGTATGTAGATATTGCAATTCTTCATTCTATATGAATAAATTTTGTCGCATATTACTTTTTATTTCTTTTTTTTTTATTTATCACAAGTAACAGATAGAAAGAAATACAAAAAATGAAGGAAAAAAACTCAATAGTTATTGCGCACGAAAATCTCATTTAATTTACGCTGATATAATTTACTACACAAGGCTAAAATTAAAGATGATGTTTTTGGGAATATGACAATAAAATAGTACAAACTAAAGGCAACCGTCGGTAAGCATCAATAGAAAGTAAATTTAGACAATTTATTATATTTAAATTCTTAAAAGTTTCAAATACTAATTTTAAAGTGTTTATTGAGGTAATCTATATGTCTGTCTACTATATGTATTAAGTATATACCTGCATTTGTTTTGTTCGCTAGCATTGTTAATGTAGTCAGCTACTTCCCAAAAAAAAAAACAAATTTCAATGCTACATTAAACGCTTAATTGAATTGTGAGACTATTGTCTTCAAGAAAATCGCTCTGCGTTATATTATTTATGTTGATAGCAAAGATTATAGTTAATAATATAGAAAATTTGCTTTTTATTATATGACTTTTAAAATTACATGAAGTTAATATAAATATTTATATTTTCAAATACAATTGCAGCAAATCAAATTACAGTTTTTATAAAATTGAAGTTCTTAGATTATTTATAATTATGTGTATTTTTTATTGATGACATGTATAAATATTACTAATCTACGACATAGTTATTGTTGTGCGTTGAAATAAATCTAACGTTAGGGCGCTTAAAAACGCAGGCAAAGATTTATTGCCAACCAATTGACTTTCAATCAATGGTTTTAAGGTTACCGAATAAGGAGTTTCAAGCATATCTAAAACATTTGATTCATTTAATCGAAAATTTAAATAATGATCGGGACTTTCTGCATACATGCTAGATATTCTGTAAAATATAAAAATTATTTAGTAACATACGATTTCAAATTATTTTCAATGCAGGATAACTAATATATTGTTATGCCGGTTATAGTGCAACAGATCAGTATAACAGAACTACTCACTTGTAATTAGTATTGGCACCAACTCGATCTATACGATATCCAAAAAGCATATAAACAACTTCGCGAAACTCTAGACTAGCAGACTTGTAACACTCTTTCATTTTTTTCATTTTAGAATTCATTGACTCCAACTCTGATCGCAGTTGGTTAATCTCTTTAACAGTCATTGTCATGTTAGCAGTTTCATTGAAACGTGCTTGAGTCGTCTCGTTATCTTCCTCTAGCTTTTTATTTCTACGTTTCAAACGTTCTATCTAAATGATTTAGAAACAAATTAGAGTTTTATTATTTTGTTAAATTTAATTGCTTCAGCTTATGTTTACCTCTGCTTGTAATTTCTCAATTAAATTGTCAGCATTGTCATAAGCTTCATTAGCGGGATTTAGTTTAAGGTGTACCACCTTATACTTGTTCATATTAAAGTCACCCTTTAGGCAACGATGTTCCAATTCCAATTCTAACTCCTCTTTACGTCTCCTCAATCGTTCATTTTCAACACGTAGTGTATCCAACTCTTTTTTAAAATGTTCATACCCAACAGTCGAATCGACACTCATATTTGCATTCTGCTCAGCGCCAGATTCGGCATTAGAAGCTTTACATAAAGCCATTTCTTTTTCTAAAGTACTACACATGTCCTTATAGCCCAATAAAGTTTTCTCTAACATTTCAACACGTAACTTAAGCTGAAGTTCCGTAGTGGAAAGTTCTATGTTTCCGGACGGGTTTGATATAGTTAAGTCCTTTTCAAAATTTTCCAGCAATTGCTTGTAGCAATCCCTTTCTTTCGATACAAGTAGTAGCTTTTTTTGCACCCTGGCCTTAAAAGCTTTATAACGCTTCAGTTCTGCACTTAATTCCTCTATATTTTGCATGCAAATTTCACATTTTTGTTTGAAATCGCATAACTCTCCTTCAAGTGTTTTCGATTCGCATGATTTTGTGTTTTTCTCCGAAACCATAAGTACATCATGTTGTAAAAGTTCCTCAATGTGAGCTCTCAGTGCCATTGGACTAACATGTGTGTTTTGAGGGCAATGATCTTGTCCAACTTTAATCCATTCGTTTAAGTCTTCCTGTAAGTGTTTTAATTGTACTTGAAGAGTTACTACCTCGGAACGAGCCCCATCTTCCTTTTCCAAGCGACTTTTTAAATCATACACCTGCTCTTCCAACAAAAGCTTATTGCCTAATAGCTCCTGCAAATTTTTGTTATTTGAGCGTAGTCTTTCCATTTCTTTGTCCATGTCTGGTATGCTTAGTAGACGATCCTGTGAATTCTGAAGAAAATATATATTGTTTATGGAATTATTTCTTCAGTGTATTGCAATAGATGGTTATAAAGATTTAATTACTTTTGTGATTTCCTTCCAATCATTATATGACGCTATTTCAAATTCCAATTCCTTAATACGCTGGTTGGCATACTCTAAGTCCTGATTTACTTTTTCATTTTGCAGCTTCAAATCGTCATAAGATGAAGCTTTGACTTTAAAATCATTCAGCTGTTGCTTAACTGATTCCAACTCATCCGTATTTAATTCAAGTTCCTAAAGGCCAATCGTTTTTTTTTTTTAATATTTCTGAATATTTTTTTCAGGACTACTTGACTTACCAATTCCATTTTCTCTGCATGTCGCTTATATTCGCTTAATTCGTTTGCCATACTGTTCTGTATAATTCGTGCGTTCTCCTCAATTTCATGCTTACTTCTCTGGAGTTTTAAAATCATTTCTTCGTAACTATGTTTTTGTTGCTGGACCTCATTTTGTGTCTTCAACAGTTCCTGCTTAGCTGCATACTCTCGTTTCCTTAAAACTTGCATATGCTTCTCCATGTCCTGTATTTTACCAGATGAGAAATCGCATTGTTTCTTCAATTCAGAGACACGATTTTCGTAAAGAATTTCAGATTCTTGACGTAATTTGTATAAACGTTCTATTTCCTGTTTTAATTTTGCAATCTAAAAAACATGTTCAATGTTAAATTTGAATTTTTAAATCTAATTGACCGTGTAATTACTCTGGTTTTTGATTCAATCAGATCAGCCTTCATACGTCTAGTCTCCCAAGGACTTGGTGGTACTGTTACGCTTGAATTTGTCGATATATTGCTCTTATTGTTACTTGCGTTTATTGAATTATCTTCGAAACTTTGAGATATACGCCGTTTTTTTGGTACTTGTAATAAAAATAAATTAAATTATAAAATAGAACGCAATATTTAAAGTCTAAATTGTACTTGATTGACCATTACAACCATTCAGTCAGGTTTAGGACCTCATGCCAGCCATGTTCTATGTCTTAAGTTTATTTATGAGTGGTGGTACCTACAACTTGACGTCGATTCCGAACGTTAAGAACCTTTTATTTAAATGGCAATTATTTCCTATCAGACCTTTTACTAAGAGACTTCTGAGAAGTTGTTGCCGTAATATGTCAGTGCTGAGGTTTGAACATACTGGCACCCTTTGGTACTGCTTTTGTCCATACCAAACGTCTGTGCAAACCTATAAATGCAGCTTTATGGAAACTAAGACCAAAGGGTTGTAAAGGCCACCAATTTAATGTATGCATGTGCATCGAGGCTCATGTAGTACACCAAAATATCTGTTTTTTGTATACTCACTTGTACCAGAATCATTAAGGGAGTCATTCATATTTTCAAAGCTCAACTTTTTAGGAGCGGAATGTGTGACACTGTCATTAAATTTAGCCAACATTTTATCTAAACTTGTTTTTATATCTTCCATCTCTTGCAATTAATAAGAAAATTCCTCAAACTAAAATTTATTTCATACGCACAATACACAACAAATCTAAACACACTCTTATGCACCAAAAAATGTTGTTTGGAAAAAGCCGACGACACAAGCGAAAAGTAAATAACAAAAAAACTACTCAGAGATGGTTTTATTAGTACCAATTTCAAAAAAATTTTACCATATCACTATGTTCTCAAATACTATAAAAGAGAACGTTGCGATAATTTTGTCGAATTTCTATTATTCAATGCAATTATAAAACGTTTTTGTAATAAAGGTAATTTATTGCTAATATTATTTCTTTTATTTGCTATATACGTAAACCTATATATATTATAAGAGCCTAGTATGATTTTAGTAACAAATAATGCAACTGTTATGTGTAAATGTGTTTTGTAAATTCAGGAAAGCAGGGAGCTGAAGTAACTTTAAAATCGAGTGGTAATCTTTTTGCTAGACAAAGTAGATTGTAAAGGATGGCTGAAGCTCAAAGAGAGATTGAAAAGCTGCGTACTGAAATACATAATTTAAGAAAGCAATGTGAAGCTAAAGAACAAATTATTATGGATATGCAGATGGAGAATGAGTGCATATCAACACAATATGGTAGTCGACTAAGTAATGGAGATATAGAACGCTACAGTCGGCAAATAATTTTGCCCAACTTCGGTGTGAGTGGGCAAGTAAAATTGAAAGAGACTTCATTTTTAATTGTTGGTCTGGGAGGTTTAGGATGCCCCGCATCACAGTACTTGTCAGCAGCAGGTTGTGGTCGTTTAGGTTTGGTTGATTACGACGAAGTGGAAAGAAGCAATTTTCATAGGCAAACTTTACATACTGAAGCAAGAATCGGATTGCCGAAAGTAGAATCGGCAAAAGCAGCTTTAAAAGATATAAATCCCAAATGCGATATTGTATGCCATCGTGTGCTATTGAACAGTAGCAATGCTTTGGAGATTTTAAAACAGTATGACATTATATTGGATTGCACCGATAATGTAGCAACGCGTTATTTATTGAATGACGCTTGTGTAATGTTGAAACGACCATTGATATCAGGAAGTGCCTTGCAAATGGATGGGCAACTAACGGTTTATAACTATGGCGAAACAGGTCCATGTTACCGATGTTTATTCCCAGTACCACCGCCGTCGGAAACAGTTACAAATTGTGGTGATGGAGGGGTGCTTGGGGCTGTAACGGGCATTATCGGTTCACTTCAAGCACTGGAGGCAATAAAAGTATGTTTAGATGGTGCTGGTGGTGAGGTTTTGGCCGGTCGCTTGTTAATATTTGAAGGATCGCGTTGCATATTTAGAAATATTCGCCTTCGTGCTAAACGTTCGAACTGTGATGTATGTTCGTCTACTCCCTCAATAACTAGTCTCATCGACTACGAACAATTTTGTGGAATGCAGGCTTCAGATAAAAATACATCCCTTAATGTACTTTCACAAGATCAACGTTTAAGTGTTGAGGATTACCATAACAAATGGGAAAAATCACCACACATTTTAATTGACGTCCGACAATCTGCAGAATATGACATTTGCAATTTGCCAAATTCAATAAACATTCCAATAAAATCCATTTTGGATGATTCGTACATGAAGTGCGATTATAATTTTCTGAGTAATGAGAAAATACCTTTAATCACACTTTGCAGACGAGGAAATGACTCTCAAATTGCTGCTCAACATTTGACGAAGACATTGCCAAATCGCAAAATTTACGATATTAAAGGTGGATTGTACTCCTGGCATTATAAAATTGATAGCAGTTTCCCTATCTATTAAATATTGAAATAAATATGTAAATATGATTATTATTTAAAATTTAAATTCGCTTTCTGTGAAATTATTGTTCACCTAGTATTGTGCCTTATACAATAACCAGAGATTCTCTATTCGAAAATGAATAAATATAAAACGTCGTAAGTATCATTGTAAGACTATTTGCAGGTGTTCTTATTCTTAATTGTAATGTTTGCTTTTGATTTGGTAATTTTGTAAGATCCACATAACATTGTTATATCGTTTTGTTTAATTTCATATTCCAGATCCATATGTATGAAAATGTTGCATGTTCCATATTCCATATAAATGTTGCTGTTCGTTCATAATCAAAAATACGTTTTAAACACAAATAATTGTTTTCAATCTTGAATGCGGCCTATTAGAATTTACGTTGAATGTAAGGGTTTTTAGTCCTTACGAAAGGAACAGGTAAGATGCTGTAGTATTGGGCTTTGTTGCTAGTCAAACATGTACTTTATAATAACACTTTATAATAAACACTTTATAATAAACACTTTATATTCGATTTGAATCACAGAGTTTATCAATATTATTCACACATTGGCGTTTCTGAAATGCAAATGTTCATTGCTAACAAAGTGAATTAGTTTACAACTTTTTTTTTGTTGGTTTAGAGTATCTGTTAACTTTTCTGAGTAATAGAATTTCTGGGATTTTTTTGTGATTGTCCTTCTATTGATTGTATAATCATAAAGAAAATAAGAAAATGACACAAAATATTATATTTCGTTGAAACGTACAACAGTCTTGAACAGTTTCTCTTAGAGCTAGGTGAATACAAATATATTTTCCTATTATTGAATACAAAGTTATAATATATTCTTGTGTGGAGTTTTAAAGTTTCTTGCAATTAAAAAAGAAACGAAATAACAGTATGTTTAGATTTTGTAATTTATTTGTATATATATACATATATTTTTTTTAACAATTTAATTATTATTTAATTAAGTATTTATTTGTTATTCCGGTATACTGTGTAAAATTAGAAAAAGGGTTTGATGATGAATATTTTTTTTGTAATTGTTTCAACAATTGTTTAAAATTAACAGAATAATCGTTAAAAAATAAAAAGTATACAAGTGGTATTCTTCTTTTATTTAATCTCTGACTTCAAGTAGAAAATATAAAAACTAGGTTCAATTGGTCCATGCCTCAGCGCCATAAAGAAGCACGGGAAGGATGAGTGTCTTGTAGAGTGTTACGCACGAGAGAGGTCTCTGCTACTCAATTGCCTATTGAAACCATAGTAGCACCTGTTGGCAAGAGTGATCCTACGCTTGATCTCCAGACTGACATCATTTTTGGTGGTAACGGCGGAGCCAAGATAAATAAATTCCTTGACTGTTTCAAAAGTATAGTTATTGGCCGTAATTTGAGAATCAATACGCCGCACGTCTCTACTTGTCGATAACATATACTTTGTTTTGCCCTCATTTACTGCCATACCCATCTTGGTAGACTCCCGTTCAATAGCACTAAAGGCAGCAGTAACATCTCGCTTGGAACGCCCTATGATCACGCTCACGCCTTTCCTGCTCCCTCTTCTTGCGTCTGAAAAGGCGTCTCTCTTCCCTTCTCCTCTCTCTATAGTCCTCGACAATGGCTCGCGTAGCGGCAGACTGCAGAGTTTTTCTGTATGCGGCGTTTTTCGCTGCAGCTGCCTCGCGACACTCCTCATCGTACCATTGATTTCGTTGGGGTGGGCGCTCGAAACCAAGGACTGTTTCCGCAGTAGTGCGCAACATGTAGATCGTTCGAGGGACATCCAAGTGGCCTTGTGGATATCGAGGTGCTACATACTACCATGTTACGTGCCGCGGCGAAATCGATCAGCCTCATACCATTGGGGGTAGTGTTCTCGTGGAGGCTGAACTGTCCGACAGTGGGGCCAAAGATACCTTCCCGCCCGACCCTCGCATTAAAATCCCCGAGGACGAAATTGGCGCCATGGGCCGGGCACTTATCGTATACGTCCTCGAGTTTAGCATAGAAGGCATCTTTAGTCACATCGTCCTTTTCTTCCGTCGGGGCATGAGCACAAATAAGGCTGATGTTGTAAAATTTTGCCTTGATGCGGATTGTGGCTATCCTTTCGTTCACAGGCGTGAACCCAGAGACAAGGTGGCGAAGTCTCTTATTAACCGCAAATCTGCATCCGAATTCGTGCTTATCAACCTGGCAGCTGTAATACACATCGCAAGATGCTAGCTTTTTGCATCCTTGCCCTATCCATCGCATTTCCTGGATGGCAGTGATGTCCGTCCTACATTTCATGAGGGCATCCGCCAGCTGGGCGGAAGCGCCTGCCCTGTAAAGGGTTCGGACGTTCCATGTGCCTATTCGTAAATCATAGTCCTTTAAACGTTTGCCGTGGTCGTCAACTTTTGAGGGGATCTTTATAGAGGCTATTGTTTTGGTTTTCATTGGAGAAAGTTTTTACGTGGTGGGTTCCAAGCCCTACGCACAACCCAAATTTAACGTCCAGGGGATTGGACTTCGCTGCACGCATTATTTAACATCTAACGGGTGCTAGAATGCCATCCAGGAGGGGCCACGAGGAATACAGCAAGACAAGGATCGTCCTGGTGGTCGCCACGTTGGCCACAGTCAGAAACTTTACCTTGTTTGCATGCATCCCATCCCACAGTCATAAATAATATATAATTCAAAGCAATGATTGAATTAAAAAAATCTGAACTGTTATAATTAACAATTCTAAACTGTTATAAATAATAATAATAAAATTGCCATTTTTGGTAATTTCATTTCTAGTTTCATGTCAAACCGGAGAAATAATAATCAGAACGTTTTTAAATTATCTGAATTTAAGTTGTTTTTGTCGAATGATGCTCTTGATTTTTGTATATTTAAAAGAAGAAGAGTTGATTAAGTTACCTTAATGTTGCTTGATTAACATTCACTTAATACTTATATGATAATGGATATTCTGTCCGATCGCTATTGATTGCAAAGAACGAATTGTTTTGTTAAAAAAGAGTTGAATAAGCTATAAAAATTATGGTGTAACTTTTTTAACAATAAAAAATAAATAAATGCTGTTATTCTATTAAACCTCAGTAAAATACAAAGGCATCTTTGCCTTCGTGTTTCTATTGAGTCCAATTGATTTGTTCCAATAGTGTCCAACATTTGATCAGAAATTTCAGATTGTAAAAACCAATTAAACAATTAAAATTCAAAATTTTGCAGTTAAAAAATATTTCTGAACTTTTCTATTTAAATGAAAATAAAATAATTTTTTAATCTCAAATGACAATTCCTTTAAGTATGCTTTAATAAAAGGACGAAAAATAATGAAAAATATTAAGTGTGAGGTATTGATTCGAAAATATCCCATTTTTAAGCTATTACAAGATTCCCCGGCAGTAGTTATATTTATACATATATATGAATGTGAATAAATATGTATGTATATACGATATTTGTTTTTGTAAAAGAGCTAATAAGTTACAGTGTTGAAAAAAATTATTCACCTTACTCTCTATATTATTTTTACCACTGTTACCCTGGTAATTTTTAAAGGACATTTTTACCACATAAAAGCAATTGTGTGCTAAGACTGTTAAAATGTATCCTGTAAAGTTGCAACATACACATGCACACATACATTAACTTATATGTATTTGCACTCACGAAAATTTTATAAAAGTCCAACGAACGAGAAATACTACTATTAATGTAGTAAAAAGCGATGACAACGTTAAATCATTTGCAGTGCGTAGGCGGTTGTCGTGGACGTCGTACTCTTTTTGTTGGTGAACAACACGTGCTACACTTGTATAATACTACAATTACAATGCCAAGGCGCGTCGGGAGATTTATACAAATTATACTGCACAGTATAGATTGCAATTGTAGTAATAATTATTATTACTATTACACCAACCAACAATGAAAAGTTTTTTAATATAATTTTTAAATTCCTTGTTCAGAATAATGTGCTCAAAATCAAAATAATAAAAGGATACACTAGCAAAGTTTAACTTTAATAGTGCAAATTAAAAACGAAAAATAAAGAAAATCGATAAAAAGTGTGTACAAATAAAAACTAATCAATAAATGAAAATATAAGATGTGACTATTAAATAGTATATACATACATATTATAACTATACATACACCTTGTTATATGCACCTTTAAATAAGTAATTAAAAAAAAATTTGACAATAATTTTTCCTAAATTAGTAGAATATAATAATTAAGTTCATATACACACAAATGTATATTATACTATACGTATATAAATATATTTTTTACTAAAATATTATATAAAACAATATATAAAATTAAAAAAGAAAAATAAAAACAAATGAGACGACAATAATAAAAAACCTATATTTTTAAAAGGTCTGAATAAAGTGAATAAAAGCTCTTATTGAAAATATGAAATAAAAACAGGTATTAAGTCTATTTTATTAATTACAATATGAGTTCAAATGAAAATCCTGTCATATACTATATACATATGCATATAATAAATATAATGGAAATGAAAATATAAAAGCAACAAACCAAATTATTACTCTCCCAATATACATAGTATGTCATACAATAAGTAGAAAAAAAACGTTGAAGAAAAATGTATCATATATTTTCATTTGTGTATGTGTGCCTATAATAATATACACAAAAAATCTATACAATTTGTAACAGACGCTAATGAAAAAGGAAATACGTACATATAATCGAAAATATAAAACACAGTGTTTTTAAAATAAATCATAATAAATTGTTTAAAAGTGAGCTCACGGAGAATTCTAATAATCACTTTTAATTTGTGCAATAAGTTTAATAAAGTACATACGTTAAAAATAGCGTAATAAATATCAACAATTTAAAATAAAATTAACGTAAATTTACCCATACAAACACACGATAGCATTCACACATATCTTCACATATAAGCCAATTTTCTTACATTGTTGCCAACAGTACTTTCTCTTCAAAGTGATCTTAATTAATTAACAACAAAAACAATAAAAAAAATCGAAATAAAATCCAACAAAGCAACAAATAGTTAAGAAAATTAGGCTAGACGACAACAGACAACCGCCAAAATATATGGTATATGCAGCACAAATATTAAGGTACTTTACACTATACTATACTGTTACAAAATTTTGATTAGAAACTTATTTGAGTCAGTCAGTTGGAGTTAGAGAGAGGTGTCTGTGTGTGTGTGTAATTTTTTGTAAGGACAACACACTTCTATACTGTAAGACATAATTTCTTTTCTTATTGTTTATTTGTTATTATATCATTATGATTCTGTTAATTTTTTACATACATACATATGTATATGTACTTCCTACTTAAACGAAGAAGTAGGTAAGCATTTTAGGCTTCATTAACAGTAAAATCCTACTTGTAATTTCTTATTGAACAACATTGTATGAAGTAGATAAAAAAAAAAACTCGGAAGCGAACAGTGAAATTATAGAAAATGTTAAAATGGCAGATTTTCATTTAATCCTTATTCTTTACCTGTAGTAACAGGAAATAATTTTAAAATAAAAACAAACAAAAAATACATTTTAATTGCTTTGTCAAACCTTGGATACCTGTTGCTATACGCATGTTGCTTAACACATGATATAATGAGACTGGGTCTCTTTATGGGAGGACCAGAAGCCAAACTATGCGTCTGGCTATAGGATCATATTACAGTTTTCGAAGTGGAGATACGTAAGATCAATGAATGTAAGATCTGAGCTAGGGGTAATTTCGCAAACTTGACATATACATACATAATTATTATAGTATATATATGTATATATTTTCTCTAATAGTCAAATGACAATTAGTGCAATATCATTCATGGGTACGTAATCATGGACTTTCCTGGAATATTAGAAGGCAATTAAAAAGTACACATTATCTGAGAATCATGATAGGAGCTAGAATATTACATAACATAAACTGCAATAACCCAAGTCCTTTAAGAGCGTTGGCTATAAAAACGCCATCAGTAGGAAGAATTGCAAAGATACTCCGGAGCGATACTGTGTGATGAAATCAGGGAGTGTAATAAGCATAAAGGCGACTTGAGTGCTCTAATATGCGTTCTTTCGCAATACTTCGATATAAACGCACGCTTGAACTATATAGACGAGGTAGACAGTGATGAATTCAAATCACGTTTTATGCCTTTGGCCAGTATTCTTAAGTTCGATGTGTAATAGTTTAGGAAAGACACTATACCAGGCATAGCTCATTTCAGAGGACTTTAGGAAGATTGCACAAGATACTGGCACTTAGCACCATGGCATAAGCCGTTAAGGAAATCCGAATTATTTTGTGTCACAAAGCATCCCCTATCCTATTGTTATTTCTCTGCTTTGTTACAATTTTATTAATTAAGTTTTCCCAGCTAAGCAGAAATCTTAACTTATTGAGTTCTACTCTTTCTCAAAAAATGACACTGTTTGGCCTGTCTATGATATTTTTTGTTGTCTGGTTAATATCCCTAAAGTGCTAGGGTTCTTATAATATGGATTATTTACAGGATTGTTTCGCCTTTTCCCGTATGCTAAACTGCATTGCTCCTGGTAGTAGTCAAGCATACATGTTTGTAGATCTTAATTTATGTTCTTGAACACTTGAAATATTATTCAGTCTAAATCTATATTATGTAGTTTGTGGGTGAAATACTTATAGATTTCTTGATCTATTTGTTTTAAAAATCGAAGACAAATCGTAATTCAAGGCCTATATTACGACAAACATGATATTGATATTGTTCTATTGTAAAGCGTTTATATATAATTCTAACAGTTACAGCATATATTCAATTATGCAACTTAACTCATACACACTTATAATCATATACATACATATGTACATACGTATGTAACTAATTTGGTTGTATTTTATTGTTTTCCTTTACAGATACGAAGCTCAATCGAAAAACTTTATAAATGACGATATTTGCAAACATGGAATTTTCAACAGCCAACAAAGAATGTTTAAATGTAAAACAGCGGTAAGTAGATTATTTTTAATGATATAAATCAATATGAACGTAGCAGCATACCCCTCTCTATAACCAATGGTATTGTAAGATGAAATATATTTTTGACATCAATTAATAATGTTATGAATAAGGAGGTCAAAAGCTCTAAGTAAAAATTTAAAAATTAAGCGAAAATATGTATGTGGTTTGATTAACATTAAATGAAATGATTTAAACGTATATTTTATAACATGAACCCATACTGCAATTAAACAGCATAAAACATATATACATACATACATATGTTTTGTAGGACCATATATGTAATTATTTATTGTTTATTATTCATTTACATTTAAACAGACCTGAAAGGGCTTCCAGTTTAGCATTGCCACATGGTTCGCTTTTGGACTTTTATGATAAACAGCAAGAGCAGTGTAATTCTGTTGCTCTATTACCTGTGACGGCAAATATGGTGGTGAGGCGACATTCTTCGCATTACTATCCAATGCTGGAAAACGAAAAACAACAACAACAACAACATCAACAATGCAATCCGCATATATACCAGCAGAAGCCATCACAGCAGCATCACAAGAACTCGCAAAATGTCCATTTATATCAGAAGAATCAATCCTTGATTAAACATGAGACTATTACGAATCCTGACTCCAACTTCATTGCTAGTTCCAATGATATTAAAAATATTAATAGCTTTATGACATCAAATACTGATATGAGCTTAAAGTATGTCGATGAAAAATTTGAGCCTTTTAAACCGACATCACAGGCCTCATCTAGATTATATAATAAATTTCAAATGTCGCCGCAACCCTGGCATGGTAGTCCTCAACAGCAACAGGTAAGTGTTTCAATCGTTTTTTATTTCCAATAAGACTCCTTTTTTTTGAAAAAATATAAATATTTCAAAAATGTTTATGATAATTATGTAAAAATGTTTTGCTTATAAAAATCAGGTAAAAACTTCTCATGTTGATGCTGCAATTTCAACAAGGCGTGGTATGATTAAAGAGAAGGAAAATCAATTACAAAGAACTCAGCAGCAACAACAAATTGAAATAACTGTTGTGACACCTCCCCCGATACCAAAAAGAAATTTTCGCAATAAATGTCATTTGAATATTGGTAACTCAAATGACTTTAAAGGGCCGCCATCGTCCACAACAATCGAACTATTAACACCGACAAAGCTTAACCAACAAGCAAAAATGGATGATTCTTTTATTTATCCACAGCAGAATACACAAAACTTGTCAATGGCGAACAGTGGAGAGAACTTCAGAAATGATAGAGCAAATATTTTATGTCCTGTTGCAAAAACCACGAAAAATGCTCCACAACGACTTGTTGATTTACGGGGTTCAGATTTAGTTTTCAATGAAGGCGATGTTCTTAATGTGTGTGGCAATGGCTATGACACAGGTGGCATTTCGGACGATGATCGCATGAGTCTAGAAAATTCTGTGTTTGAAGAATCTCTGAACTCAACACCAGTTAAACTAAATGCCAGCAATCAAGGCAAATTATTAGGCACGTCCTTTGCAGCTAAAACTTTAGTTGCTTTAAATGGTGACGTCAGCAATGCAGCAAAGAGATCAAATCGTTCCTCGAGCAGTACGGTAGATTCGAGTATTACATCATCGGGCTATGGATCTTCGTCGAACAGTGAGCGTTTGGCATCAACTTCTACGGCTGATTTCCGTAGTAGATTTTCTAGCGTAGATACTCAATCATCTGTTGACAGTTATCTAACAGAAAAGACCTCTGCGGAATCTCCTTTAGCACGTGAAATGCCATACAAAATAGAGCGTGAAGTAGGCGATGCTCTTCATTCATTAAATAACAATGAAATGAATTCAACTTTCTTACAACACCCAAAAACTGCAACATTATGCAGTAATAACAACCATGATAATAGCAAAGTAAGTGGTGCACCAAAGGTTCCCGCACGTGCACCACAACGTAAAAATACTCAGTTGCATAAACAACAGACTTCACAGTTTAACTGCCCCAGTCACTCTCAGCAGTCTTTAAACAATAGCATAGATTCGAGAAATTCGGCAGTTCCTAATTCGACGTCAACTTCATCTACGGCCTCAGCAGGGTCAAGCATTTCTACCGGATCGTCAATGTCAATTTCCGGTTCAGGCTCAGGATCGGGAAATTCTCCACTGGCTTTTCAGCCTCTAGCCCAAACATCATCATTGCCGCAACAAAAACGTCCACCTTTGCCACCAACAAGATTTCAACATTTTGAGCTTCAAGATACCGCTGATATAAAAAATTATGCGAATCAACCACCTTTAACTGTTCACAATCAGTTGAATCGTAGTAAACGTCCTCCTCCCATACAATATCCAAAACTAAACGAACGACACGATTCAAATTTATCGAGTGATAGTTTCTATGCTACATCGAGTCCTGGATATAATTCAAAGAGTCTTATAGATGCTATGCTTCTTCAGAACTCCAATCGTTCTAATAAAAATAAATGCAATGTTCGACCCCAAGACTCAAACGATAGCTTTGCCATGTCAGCTGGACCCGCGGTACCTCCTCGAAATAAATTAAACTTACGTCAAGATTCTACATTATCAAGCGATAGCTTTAGCCAAACATCAAGTCCGGGCTATAATACCAAACTAATGGAGGCCCCATTATTACCCTCTATGTCAGGCAAGCGGTTGTGCAATGGTATGTCATCTTTCCACTATCGATTTTTATTTTCTCTATGCGATAATCAACAATACTTTTGTTTCTGCAGTTTCTAAACCAATCAATATTAAGCAGAAATTCCAAAGCGAAACCATAGATGAAATGGAAAACAATGTTCCAATGTCCCCAATTACAAAATGTGTTTCAACACCTGCCAGTCTTCAGACCATAGTACGATTCCAAGATGGTACACCTAATACAATGCCTCTATCTCATCAGGTAATAATGTTTACAGCACGTGAGGTGTAATTGACATAATCATTCTTAACTTTATTTCCTAGATAATAAGCCGTCGAAAGAGTTCAAATCCTTATATAACCAATGGTCGATTAAGTTTTCGTTGTCAAATGTTAATACATGCCATAGTATTGCTAGCAGTTACAGGGGGATTGGCAGCATATTTTAATGCCTATCCGATTATAATGGTCCTTAACGATACCATTATCAATACTGTACACGTAGAAGATCCAATGAGTTATGGAAAAAATCCAGCGCCAGGCACATGTCTGCCCATAATAGTAAAATTTTGTCAAGGTCCTCAAATTCCCTATAACTTTACAGTGTTTCCCAACTACATTGGACACTTTGGCCAAGTTGAAACCCAAGCGGTAAGTAATTAAATTTATTTATTCTTGTACTCTTTATAATATTTTTTTTTTTCTTTCAAAATGTATACATATATTAACTCTATTTTTTAGGACATGGATGCTTACGAAGCTTTGGTGGATGTACGTTGCTATGAGTTGGTTTCATTATTTTTGTGCACACTTTTTGTGCCGAAATGCGGAAATACTGGCGGAACTGTACCGCCTTGCAAATCGTTGTGCACTGAAACTATGAGACGCTGTGGATTTTTCTTTGATGTTTTTGGCTTAAGCTTACCAGAGTACCTGAATTGTAAACTTTTCAAAGACTTTGAAAGCTCCGATTATTGTGTGGGCTTCGAGCAAGTTCAAAATGTAATGATTGCTTCGGCCAATCCAAAATGTGATGGATTCTTATGCGATAATAATCGCTGCATTCCCCAAGAGTATGTTTGTGATGGCAATCTCGATTGCATGGATCAAGCCGATGAGAACAAATGCGAAGCGTGCGAAAAAGATCAGCTATTCTGTGGCAATGGCAAATGTGTAACCGCCGATCACATATGCGATGGTGTATTGGATTGCCCATTCGGTCAAGATGAGAAAAATTGCAGTATGTATTTCGTAATTTTGAAATTTTAAAGATTTTTTAATTAATGTTTTGAGAAAAAGTGGTCTTTATATCGTATAATATCCTTTAATTCGTGCAATTTTCTTTCCCAGTTCGATTAAGTGAAAGAAATGGAGACTTGGGTAAGGGAGTTTTAGAGGTATATCGCATTAATACACAAGAATGGACACCGGCATGTGTAAAAAATTGGGATCGAGCAGTATCACCATCCGCAGTTTGTTCTATGCTGGGCTACAGTGCTGTCAACGCTACCAGTGTGATTACGCAAAAAACCCACAGACCCCTGCTAACTTCAGTCAATGTGTCAACCGATATTTGGAAAATGTATGCGAAAAAGAAGTCGAATTTGATGAAGGAATTTGCAAACTGTACACCAGATGAAGACTATCCCATAGCTGAGCTAACATGTTCTAACTTTGGTACACGATAACAAACGAAAATATTTCTTAAAAAAATTAAATCATTTTTATTTTATGTTGATTTAGAATGCGGAAAAGTTAAAAAGACTAGACGTAAGTTATCGAGACGTATAATTGGTGGTGCAAAAGCCCATCCCGGTTCCTGGCCATTTTTAGCGGCAATATTGGGTGGTCCAGAAAAGATATTTTACTGTGCTGGTGTATTAATATCTGACCAGTGGGTCTTAACTGCATCACACTGTATTGGAAAGTAGGTCCTCAATTACCCGAAAACTGTTAAATACTGCTCTAATGTATATAATACTCTTTTACGCTTCCTTTTAGTCATACCATCATTGATTTAGAAGATTGGACTATACAGTTGGGCGTAACTCGTCGTAATTCCTATACTTACTCCAGTCAAGAAGTGAAAGTTAAAACCGTAATACCCCATCCGTTGTATAATACAGCCATAACTCATGACAATGATATTGCTCTTTTTCAAGTAAGTCTTACAATTGAGTTACAATAGTTTATAAACAGAATTAACTATATTACAATTAGCTGGCCAAGCGTGTGGCTTTTCATGAGCATTTACTGCCAGTTTGTTTGCCTCCGCCCACTATGAAACAGTTAAAACCTGATACAATGTGCACTGTAATTGGCTGGGGGAAAAGGCGAGATAAGGACCGTAAGTTCAAAATAATTGCTTTATGACCTACATATATGTGCATATTTACTTATCGTGAAACAATATTCTATCAACCAGCAACTGCAACCTATGAAAATATAGTCAATGAGGTCCAAGTACCTATTATACGCCGCCAACAGTGTGATGAATGGTTGGATAATTTAACAGTTTCGGATGGAATGATTTGCGCTGGTTATGAAGAAGGTGGCAAAGATGCATGCCAGGTAAATTAATTAATATTAAAGGGAAATAGTTTACATATTGCTTTTTGTTTAATTTAGGGCGATTCAGGGGGTCCCTTGCTTTGTCCATATCCGGGAGAGAAAGACAGATGGTTTGTTGGTGGTATTGTATCGTGGGGTATAATGTGCGCCCATCCTAAATTACCCGGTGTTTATGCAAATGTCATCAAATATTTACCATGGATCAACGAACAAATCCAAAAATATTCTAAAGAAGAAATATATTCGAAATACGATGCACATCCCGGAGGTCCAGATATTCTATCGAACTTGGCAACTGTTTCTCTCAAGTCCAAGCAAACTTATAAATCAAACAATCGCAGTCCAATGGACATTGATTACTATGAAAGTGGAGAGAAAAAGCTTAACACCGAATATATAACCTAAAAATACTCAAAAAAGAGAACAAAAACGTGGGAGTGAGAAATATGATTAACTTTAAGAATAATCTCTAGTTTTTAAGAAAACCATTAAATATGGGGATATGCTCAATTTTTGTGATTATTTTCTGTTTTTTAGTTTTTGTTTTGTTTTGTTAATTAAAGAGCTTTGTTACAACGGACAATAAATATATAAAAAATAATAAACGAAATGTCGGAAAATAACTATGCAATGTTTTAAGACAAACCACAATAAGAAATATTAAAAATATATATTTATAATTATATATTTTTGCTACTGGTAAATACTGTTTTATCCTGAGAAAAAAAAACCACACACACACACACACACACACACAACATATATACATACATATTTGTAAAACACATATTGTCAATTTTTTATTACAACTTTTTTGGGTCAATTTAATTGTAGTCAAAATAAAGGCAAATATACACAAATATATTATAAAATATGTTAAACAACAAAAAAAAAATATAATATATACTTACATATATATATATATATACATATATTTAGCAGTATTATTATAAAAAAACAAACAAACAAACAAACGAACAAACATAATAATATCAATTAATATTGTAAAACGCCATATCCTATATCAAAATGCATGCATATAGAGAAATACATATATGTTATCTATAAACGTGCATATACATATATATACATATGTATATGTATAGAAATATTTTGTATGCATATCGAATGTTAAATGTTAAGAAGAGTAGTATTTTATAAGAAATCAAAAAAAAAAAAAAAGAGAAAAAAGTTAATAATAGAATCAAAGAAATAACAAGACAATAACATATATATTAATAACTAACTAATTATTTAATGATACAAAACAAAAGTGCACACTTACAACTATTTTACTCAAAATACATACATACGAGTTTGTAACATTGTTATTATTTTCAATCAAACCAAAAGGTAAACTGAAACTATTGTTTAAAAACGTATTCTACTATATGTGTTTATCATATTTTATGTTTATCATATTTTATGTTATCATATTTTATGTATAGTGGATTTTTGTTTAAAGAAATGATTCTACGAAAGCTTTGAAACAAATCTTAATATTTAGAATTATTTACTTTTCGTATATAAAATGTTATTTGATTTTCAAACTAATGTTAGTATTGCTGAAATAAAATTTATAAAATGATGGTTTTTTAAATATTATTTGAACCATCATAAAAGCAAACAAATCTTAAATATCATTGATAATCTAATTTCAAATAATAGAATAGCTATAGTTACTAGTCGAGTAATGGTCGAATAATATTGCGACAATGGTGCTTTTTAAAATATTTGTAAATTCTTTCTTGATACATGTAAAGGTAAGGTCACACTTTGCAAATATTTACTGGAAAACAATGATCACTAATTATTACAAACATTATTTACAATTTATAAGAATTTAATAGAATCAGACTGTGTTTAATCAGATTTGAAATATTTTAGCGACAGTTTCTGGTATAGCACAACAAAGTAAATGTATAGAAAATATTTGCTTAGAGTGATCGTCTATTAAAATATGTTTAGTAATGTTCATCGTACTACTATTTTAATTCTTTGGTAAATTACATAATTTCGCACATAAATTCCAATTTCTATTTGCATTTACATATTCCCCACATTTCTGGGAAGCAAAAGATTTCAGATGATTGAAAGTTTATGTGAAAAATAGTCAATTACGAAAATATTGTTGTTTGTTTCCAAATAAATTTTCAATTGTTTGCAAATGTTTGTCTTATGGAAACCATGAAGCTATTTCTAAAATCTCAGGGGAAAATATAATAAACAGAAGTTTACTGAATTTTACTGATCCTTAATTTGTTTTATCACAACTACTAGTAATCTTTCCATAATAAAATTTACTTTATAAAACAATTTTATAATACTTTAAAAAGAAAAAGTTATGTTAACTAATGCCTAATATACTTTAAAACATACATTCAACATGCATATAGAAATTGAACCACCGCAACTGTGGGATGGAAATCGAATTGAAAAACCAAGAAAAAAAGAAGTTTGTAAAGCATTGTTTGTTTAAAACATATGTTTAATAATAAACTGTATTTATTTATTTTTTATTGAAATTATTTCAATTTGTTTAAAACGATTATTCGATTCCAAACACATATCTTTTAATTTAGTTTACATACATTTATACATGCGTACATACTATATTTGACAATAATACTTAGAAAAAAAGTAATAAAGACAATAAAAATCTAATATAAGAACTGAAATTGATTTCATTTAAACTACTTTATAAATACTTGTACAAACATACACATTGAATAATAATAATAATTCTAATGACAATAATTCTGTTGACAAGTATTAATAAATCGCTTCAAAAAGATGATTTAAAAACATGTTAGACATACGCAACTAATTTAAGTCGATGTAAAATGATAAAAATTGCAAGTGAACATACAAACATTATATACATTAGGTGTATAAAACATATTAAGAAAAAGAAAAGAAAAACAAAAACTTATATTAATTTATGCGTGGGTTTCAGCTTTAAAAAGAAATAATAAAAAAACAAACCAAAAGAAAAAAAATAGTTATTGTTACGAACAAATAACAACATATAGCGAAAATAAGCTTAGTACTTGAAAATTATTCGTATTCTCTTAAAGATGACATCCTCTACGATTTTCTCTGTTGAACACAACTTTAATATTATAAAATCTTTTTTTATATTGAAATTTAAAAATAGAAAATATCCCGCTTTATCATATCCTTAAAAAAAGTATTCAATTTTGTTTACTTAACTTAGGTTATCATCGATTTGTAATGGCATCCCCTTTCCGCCCTCAATCGATAGATTATTGCGAAAATTATTTCAATAAAAACATATTAAAAAGAATTTAAAAGTTGAATCGGAATATAACTCACTCTAAACTACTTACGTAGTAATTTATTTACCACTGGCAATACATATTTATAAATATTTTCAAATTTTCGTATTGAAAATTCAATACGCCACTGTGCTTTGTAGTGAGCATTGTGCCATCACTTAAAGTCATACCAACCGAGCCAATTATCTTTAATTTGCATTTATAACTCCTTTTCATAACGTCTTCCCAGTGTATAATTGACTTAGTTGTGGAATCCACAAAATAGGCAGACTTTGTACTTGAACAGAGTATTAGGGGAATTAAATATTTAGTTGAAATTATTCAAATCATTTAATTATTATTTTATTATACATACATATGTCATTCAAACATTACGAGAAAGAGGAGGTATTTGCAAACTCAAAAAGAGAATCGCTGCTGAGCTTAATACAATAACAATTTAATATAAATTTCAAACAGAAAGGTAAAACTAAAATATCCAGCGACTTTAGCTAGTCGCTCTTAGCCTTACTCTCTGTTCTAATGAGTTATTATAGAAAGAAGTGTTTTGGAACACAAAAAATAAAAATAAATATACATACATATATATATATATATTTACTATATATATGCAACTCAAATTTATTGTAGCTTTATAATTTTGAAAATGAAGTGTTGTATACATGAATTTATATTTACTTATATTAAAAAACAAAACTATATACACATAAAAGATACATATGTATATATATATAGATATATACATTTATATACACATAAATATATACATACTTATATTTATAGGAATAAAAGAATGTGAAAAATTCTATTAACAAAATAATAATAAAAAATAAAAAAAATCTTAACAATAAAACTAAACAATATTAATGTATTTGAAAAAAAAAAAAAATAAAATCAAATAAAAATTAGGTGTTCGCTTACAAAATACATACATACACAATATGTTATAAAAATCTAATAATTAGAATAGAAAATTGAACAATTAACTATTAGACAATAAAAGTTATATAAATTCAAATGTTAGGTACAATCAATCATATGTTATTTGCAAATTCTAACTAATTATTGTTTTCAATTACATATTACAACTATTGCTCAGATGCTCAGAAATGAAAACTTTAGTTATGAAATAATTAGTTGGCTTTAAATTACATTCTGATTTAAATTTGTTATTTAACTGCATGAATTAAATAAGTTAGTCTGTAGCTAAATAAATATGTATACACATAACACAAGCCAATACGTTTTTAATGGCTCTTTTTCCATTCTTCATTATGCTACTTTCTATTAAATATTATTGAAAGCAAATTATTATACTCATATAATATTTTCATTTTGTTTTTAATTAATTTGTACTTTAAATAGATAAAAATATACGAGTATATGCAAAGATATAAAGTTTCATTATTATTTTCCTATTTTCATTTGCCATTGAAAAAAAAAAAACAAACTATATGATAGAAAGTAAATGTCAAAAAAATAAATTAATGTGATGAATATAAAAAATGACAATAAGAATTAAAATAAAAAATAATGCTTTACTTTTTTATACTTTGCACTTGATGAATAGTAATAATTAAATACATAAATAAATAAATAAATATACATACCTAAATACATACATACATACTTATATATAATATATAATATAAATGTATAATAAATGGGCTTTGTTGCAGTAGCTATTGAATGCAATTATGTATCTCTCTCTCTCTTAATGAACGAAACAGGTAAACGCTATTCTTTACAATACAATAAAGCGAACGCTGTCAATATAATGGCTAATTTGATAATTTCAATTTCGGCATTCTTTTAGAGACCTGCCTTTATACCGATACTTAATGTCAATTCATGTTCAGTTCTCAAATAATCAAGAGATACAAAAACAAATGTATTTAATAAAAAAAAAACAAATAAAAGTATATAAAAGTATAAAAACATAAAAAATACTATCGAAAAGGTAAAATAAGACGCACATAAGTATGCTATCCTAATAAACAAGAAATCTACATACATTTACAAAATAAAAAAGTAAAACTAAAAATATTTATATACAAAAACTCACACTTATGTTTAGTATAGATGCTGTTTTATATGTGAAAAATATATATATACTTACATACGAAAAAGATTTAAAATTAATAATTAGAAAAATTGCAAATAAAGGTGAAAAAAAAGACAAAAAACATTCGTTTCATTCAATTACTGTCATGTGCATTATATAAAACATTCAGACATATAAGTGTCGAATTATACAGTTTAGAAGAGGCTGGACATTCAGAAGTTATTATCCGTTGCAGAAATAGGGAGGCTATTGGGTTGAACCTTTTATCAATTAACTAACCTATGGTCAGTAATAACTACTGTAGGTGGTTCCTGCGAAGAACTTTCCTTAGTGAATTGCATTGTCTAGGATCAATTGATGACAGACAGAGACGGCGTGTTTCTTTTATACAAGTCATTTATTAAGCTGGTACTACACTCTTTCATTTTTAGACCTTATAATTTAGCTATAAACTTAGAGTATATAATAAATAATTCTGAATTAAAATGCAAACGGAGAAAGTCCGTTTGTTGATTTCATAAAATTCCATAAATAATTGGTAGACGAATGTAATGTATAACATTTGAAAAAAGATGTTTACATACAAACACTTTATTTAAAATAAATGGCATTATAAAAGCTTTTAACAAGTATTCTTATCTATCTAAGCGTTAAAGGTGACCATTAAGGTTCTAAAATATTTTTGCCCAAATCCTGCAAATTAAAATAAAATTTAATTTTTAGTAAAAAACATAAAATGTTTTTAAATAGTAAATTTTTATAAATTTATATAATCAAATTCAATGTTATTGCTTTATTACCTAATCATATTTGCATTCTTTAAAGAATTTTTCTATTTTGGAATCCAAATCCAAATTATTGATTATAACTTTGTACTGTTGATTTTAGCAGACTGATGACAGCTTTTTGATCCGGAGCTTGTATAACTGCAGTACCTGAGACAATCATATTTGCACCAGCCTAGAAGATATTTATAAAACAGATATTATTAGTTTTTCATTATTGTGCTTTAAACTAGGCGTTAAACTAGTAACAAAACTTATTTACATTGACTACTTGAAACTAAAAAATACGCATAATTTCTAGAAATTGTTTCAATATTTCTTCAATTATTGACCAGACCTAAATAATGGTGCTAGGTTTCTTATAGCAATTATAGAAATATATATGGCTCAAAGTTTCTTATAAGAATATGTATGAGAAATAAATACTATACATAAATTAAAAAACGATTAATCCAATTTATCACGTTTACTAATCTATATGCTAACGTAGAAAATAATTTCATTAAAAGTTAACATCATAATTACCTTCGCACAGCATTCAATAGTTTTTGGTCCAACACCACCATCTACTTCAATATCCAAGTTGGGATAGTTTTGGCGTAGCCATTCAACTTTTGGCATCATATCAGCCATAAAAGACTGACCTCCGAAACCGGGTTCTACTGTCATAACTAGAGCAACATCAGCCAAGTCAAGATATTTTTGCAATACCTCTACTTCAGTGCCCGGTTTTATTGCCAAACCGACTTTCATGCCGGACTCTTGAATTTTTCGGCAAATACCATCAACTTCATCAATCACAGGTTCTACATGGAATGTATATAAATTTACACCTGCATCGGCCATCGGTTCCACCCATTGTTGAGGCTTCGATACCATCATATGTGTCTCGAAGAAAGCTTCCTTAATTTTGTTGCGCAAACATTTTACCACTGAGTGGCCAAATGTAAGATTTGGCACAAAGTGACCATCCATAACATCTAAATGCAAGTAATCTGCTCCATTATCTAGTAATTTTTGAGATTCTGCTCCCAAATTAGCAAGATCAGCATTCAAAATGGATGGGCCTATCTTAGCATGAACTGGCATTTTTACAAAAAAAAAAAACAACTGTCCCTTGTACGACTTGACAACTTTAATAGACAAAAAAGAAAACAAACGTCTGAGAAACACGTGCGACAAACAGTGTTGAAAATAGTTCAAATTATAAAAACGTAAAAGCGTAATTGAAATTGACTTATATTGAATAACAATATGTATATATTGTTTTAATATTTATATTAAATAAATGTATAAAATAGCATTAATAGATTTAGCAACAATAGATCATAGTATTGAAATAACAAATGCGTTTATTTTTATCACCTTTTATACAATTTTAACACAAAAAGTGTTACTCTTTAAGCAACCATGAAAACATTGCAATATGTTGGGTTTGTATTTTATACACATACAATTATATTACTTTTCTAGTAATAGTGAAAGCTGAATTTTTGTTTACGTACATGAAGAAGAACAATAGCGGTATTTGCAAAACGTTGACATAATTTTTATAACAATTCCAAGATGCATTATTTCTTTTGGCTTTTAATTGTAATATTGTCGCTGACTTCAGCCAAAAAATTTAAGGATGACTCAAAGCCTGATTGGGCAAAAAAAGATATACGTGATTTTACCGATGCCGATATGGAGAGGTTATTGGATCAATGGGAGGTAAAAGAGAATTTAGTTAAAAATAAATGAAAATGTATTAAAATCCATAAATTTTAAAGGAAGATGAAGAGCCTTTGGAGCCTGATGAATTGCCTGAACATTTGCGGCCTCAACCCCAGATAGATCTTTCAAAATTAAACACAGCAAATCCTGAAGAATTGCTTAAAACTTCAAAAAAGGGTCGAACCCTAATGACGTTTGTATCTGTTGATGGAAATCCCACACGGGATGAAGCAGAGACCATAACTAAGCTTTGGCAAACGAGTCTTTGGAATAACCATATACAAGCTGAGCGATATATGGTTGATGATGATCGTGCAATCTTTATGTTCAAAGACGGTTCTCAAGCTTGGGATGCCAAAGACTTTTTAGTCCAACAGGAGCGCTGTAAAGGTGTAACAATAGAAAACAAAGAATATCCAGGAGTATACAGAAAAAAGTCAAAATCAAATGAAGAATTGTAAACAGAAATATTTGTAATTTGTAAATGTAAGCAGAGAAACACTTCTTTCTATATAACATAAACTTGAATAAATATGTTTTATAAATTCTTGTAAATATACAATATATGCTAAAATATACATGCCAATTTACATACTTAGTATTAAATCAGTGAAGCTGCGGGGTGCTTTGTCGTTCAGTAATTTAGGCAAACTGCCGTTAAGCTATACATTGATAAAATAAAAAGTTTTTGAACGGATAACGCAAATGTCATTGCTCAATAAATTTATTTTAGACGTTTCTTGTTTTATAAGATAGAGCCATAATTATGCAAAAATTCGGAACTATATACAAAATAAATTCACGTATTTTTTTGTATCTAGCAGCTCCATATAATGTTTGTCTCACCCTGTGATTTGTTTCATACTAAATACTACAACTCTGTTGTTATCAGCTGATGTTTCCTTATTGTTTTTGTGACTCTTTTATTCCAGTCTATTTCAAATTATCATTTCGTGCGAGAGTATTTCTTATTTGTATTTAATGGTAATTAAATGTAGAATAAAATAAATAAAATATTTATCACAGTTATTTCAAGTGTTTGTGTTGTAGAATTAGTGGTTTTATTTATAAAAGTATTTTGTTTTTTTAATGAAGATGTAAACATAACAAGTATTTACTTTGGTGATGTCATCATTAAAAAAATGTATATTTTTTCTTTTACTACCGATTTGTTTTTCTCATATTGTTTTTGTTTTTATTGAATTCAGATTAAACTTTGCTTGTATTCAATATGTTGAATAGCAATGAAGGAATATTTAAATATTTATTATAAAAAAGAATACATGAAATTTAAATAAAAATAAAAGAACATACGCAGAACAGATTGTGAAGAAAAAAAAATTAAAGATCTAGTGTCATATATTTGATTGCGTTCGGTTTCGTTTGTAAAGGAATTTATAATCATTTCAAACAACCTTCAAATAATTTTCTAATTGGAAATACCTCGGGGAGATATTCAAATAAATCAGAATTATGTTGGAATCAGTAGTGGCCCACTATCTCAACAAATATCTTTTCAATTATGTTGAAAATCTGGACAGCAATCAACTGAAAATTAGTGTTTGGGGAGGTAAGTAAATTACGCACATTTTATATACATACATCCATACATAGCTATGTAAACCATATAAGTGCATACGTACTTATGTATGTATATTTATACATACATATCATTATAAATACCCACCCATCTGCTTAAATAGTCATACACACGCAATAATTAAACTTGAGATGAAAATAATAATTTTTGAATTAAAAAAATAATAAATTTTCTAAACAAAAAACCATCATAAATGAATAGATGACATCACTAACGAATCTGAACATTTTAGGCCAACATACGGTTTCTTTTTGTTCTCAGGTACATACATATGTACATACATTGTTCTTTAACCCTTTAATTGTTTACGTCGAATATAATCGTCAGAACCCTAAGAGGAAATTACTCGCCATAACGACAAAAATATTGCATTCATATTATTAATCAACGTACCAATTATAATTGTTTTCCCTGAAGAATGGTAATGTATGCCAATCTTTGTTTTTTTATTATATTTATTTATTTTTTAATTCTTATCAATTTGTTGATGTTTTTAATAACGAAATTTATTTTTTAACAGTGAATAAAAATTTGTACACACATTCATGTACATGTATGTAGTTTCTAAAAATGATAAATATTTCTTTAAATTTTCTATAAAAATTAGGTTCGATTTGTTAATATGAATGCGTAATTTTACATTATGAAAGATTTTACACTGTTTTCGTCCCATGTTTTCGTCTTCAATACAATAGCAAACATTTATGGGTTAAGAAGAACATTACATTATCAAGCTTAATATTTTTATTTACTTGAATACAAACATACATATGTATTCTCTATAGGTATATGGCGTCTCACGATCAAGGTGAGCCAGGGTCAAGTTTCTGGTAAAATTATTAATTTATGTATAATCTTAAGCAAAGTACCTTAATTAACTCACCTCAAAGATGAACCAGCATATCAACTATTCAGAAAGATTATGTAGCTAAGAAGCAAAACAAAAACTAAAAGGGTCTTCTTTTCACACTTATAGGAATTAGAATTTAAATTCGTTGTTAGTATTTGTTGCTGAAACAAGAGTTTAAGGACGTTCAGGCATCAAATGAAATAGCTTTTCACTCCCATTTCAAAGTAATAAGATAATAAGAGCGGTGTTAAAATACAATACTAGCTTATACTTTGTTGTACACCACTGTCAGTGTGAATCTAATGTGGTCCATTAATTCAACTAGGGCTCTCTTACATCTCCTGATACAGCAGACGTAAAACATTAGATATAATGGAAATAACAATATCTCAGATTCTCTGATTTGATACATGAATGCCATTCATTATTTCCTTTTTATTGTTTAATTGATTGCTTTACGTTTCTGGCGATGTGAAATTCAGTTTAGACATTCTATATTTTTAAACTTATTTTACATGCGGTTACTGTTGCGAGTTGCTCATATGTTTTCATATCTTTGTGGTAATAGAGGAATTCCCTTCTAATAATTTATTTTTCGCTGCATTTTTTTCGTTCAATCTCTTCGAAACATAGCGACCAGAAACAGAAATAGTTAATCATCGTTTTAGTGACTTACACGATCTGAGTAATTCTTTCTAAAAACTGCTTAAACTATGTTGATCGAATCGAACTAATGCAAAAAGGCTAATAACAGTATGTACCGTGAAACTAAATTGTGTATAAATTAAACTAAAAAATTTAGAAAAAATACCAAATTCCTCTAATATTTCGACAATGTTTACAATTCGATGAATTCCTGTAAATTTAGGTTAATTAATTAATTTACTTTGTTCGTTTATGATAGATTATTTTAAAGATATTGTGTTTTTTGTCGCCGTTGTAATCTAGGTGACATTGTATTGAATAACTTGAGAATACGTGGAAATGCCCTTGACGACTTAGATTTACCAATTCAACTTATATATGGTCATTTGGGAAAATTTGTGTTGAAAATTCCGTGGAAGTCCATATACAACCAACCGGTTGTTGCTCAAATTGAAGATTTATTTTTGCTAATTTCACCTAAGCAAAGTATTCCTTACAATGAGGAGAAAGAGCAGAAAATGGAACTGGAAAAGAAGCAAAATGCGTTAAAGGCTATTGACGAAGCACACCTGAGAGAACTGGAAAAGGGTAAGTCGTTTTTTGAACGTTACCTGAGTTAATACTAAATACCAGATTTTATCTTAAAGATGACAATAAAGCAGATCCGACTTACGTTGAGAAGTTAGTAGCTCGAACTATAAATAATATTCAAGTAAAGATTGCCAATGTTCATATAAGATATGAAGATAATTCGAAAGTTGAGAATAATTATGCTTTTGGTATTTCACTTAATAATTTCGAAATATTTACGACGGATTCAAACTGGGAGAAATGCTTTGTCGATGGTGTAATACGTCATGTTTATAAATTGGCCACCTTAGACAGTTTATCTGTATATATGAATTGCAATGCCGAAACGTATGCTATAAGGTCAGGAGAGGAATTAAAGCAGCTTTTCCGAGATAATATAGCAAACAAAGAGAAAACTCCATCGCAATATTCATTTTGTAAGTTGTTAAAAGAACGTAAAGACTTATTTTGATAAGTAATATCGTAATATCATAATTATTTATACTTTTCAGTATTGGGCCCTATATCTTCTGTTGCAAAGTTATTACTAAATTCAGATCCTAATAAAGATGATCCTCCATTTACTATACCCAAGACAGACTTAAGCCTGGAAATGGAAAAATTGAACATTGGCATTACAAGCACACAGTTTCAAATTGTTATAGGCTTGTTGGATGATATGAATCAGTTTCAATTGGCTGTACCATATCGTAAATACAGACCATATAATACAAGTGAGTTTTATACAACATACAAATGAATATTAATTAAAAATAAATATTGTTTATCGTAGGCTACAAAGGTAATGCCAAGATATGGTGGAAATTCGCAATAGATTCAGTTTTGGAAGAGCAAGTACGTAAAAAAAATAGATCGTGGGCATGGGAACATATGAGACAGCACCGAGCATTATGTAAAGCATATGCAGAGGCTCACAAAGAACGCTCTTCTACTAAAAAACCAACAGCTACTGTCGAAGCCACCTGTTTAATAGCTGAGCAGAAATTAGATTTGTTTAATTTGATTCTGATACGCAAAAGAGTACAGCTTGAGGTTGATCGACTTAGACAAGGGGAAGAAAAAGATCAAAATTGTGGAAAGTCATGGTTTAGCGGATGGTTTGGCGGTGGGAAAAAGAACGAAGGTGACAGTACAGATATAGAAAAAAGCATTCAAGCAGCTATGACACCTGAAGAAAAGCGAAAACTACACCAAGCCATTGGCTACGAAGATAATATGGCCCCTTTGGAACTACCAGAGGAATATGAAGCTGTTCATATGACGTTCACGTTAAAAGCTTTAGAAATTGGATTATATGATGACTCGGACTACTGTAAAAAATATGGAAGAGGTTCAGTAGATTGGCAGTCTTTGCAAACACTAATGCTTGTCAAACTAAATATGACTACATGTACTATCAAACAACGTCCAGCTGCGAGTGCTCTCAAGTAATGTATTACATTTTGCAACATAATAGATAGTAACTAGTATTGAATAAAGAGTAAGAGAAATCAAGAAAATTCACTTTCATATATACCATGCAATGGATCAGAAAAAATTTGTCATAAACATGTATTTTTTGTTTGTGTAGCTTAAGATTTTACAGTGATTTAAATACGTATATAATTTATGGTTAAGAACTTTCAAGTATTGATTTTTTTTTTTAATTTTAACAGACGTTATTGTTTTTGTATACTTTTTTAACATATTGTTTTTAACATTTGTTTCTTCTTAGAGTTTCTGTTGGAATGAAAGAACTGGCTTTGACTGGTCTCGAACAAAACGGAATCGCTACCACTATTATAAAATCGAAAATAAGCGAAAAACATAATCTGCTAGATATAGGCTTTGAAAAAAATCCTTTAGACAAACAGTGTGATCAACGCATTGAAGTAACTGCGAGACCTCTAGAGGTTGTTTACGATGCTGAAACTGTTTTAAAATTAATGAGTGTTTTTGTACCAAAACAGAAAGTAAATCTTTCTGAATTGGAAGGAGCTGCAACCCTAAAAATATCAGATTTTAAAGAACGTTCTGCAACGGGAATGCAGTACATGATAGAAAGTCATGCCATAGTTGAGCTTGACATTACTTTTATGCCAAACATAATAATTTTACCGCAAGGTGGTAAATACATACCAGGTCAACAATCTTTGGTTGTCGTCGGTTTGGGCGAATTTAAAATATCATCTGCTCCGCATAGAAATAAATCGAAGGATATAACAACTATGCACCAAGGAGGAAAAGACCAAGATGAAATTTTACAAACTATAATGGAGAAAGCCTATGATCGATACAATGTCTCCATAGAAAACATACAAGTATAATTTTGTATAATTTTTCATGCGCTACAATTTTTAATTTCATGTTTTCTCTACAGATTATGGTTGCCAGGCCTGGTGAGGATTGGGACTTGTGTATGAGGAAGTTAATTGCATGTGATTTACATTTACTGCGCCCAACATCAGTTCTAATTGATGCTGAAGTGTGTGTTGTAGATGATGATCCGCGTTTACCAAAAACTAAAGTGAATATCCTCCTTCCATCGATTAAACTAAATTTGTCAGAAGATCGTGTCCTAGAGGCTCTGCGTGTTGCTATGAGTATTCCTCTTCCTAAAAAGGAAACGAAGGCAGAGCCATCAAAAACTAATTTATTAAAAAGTGCTAGTCAATCGACAATCATGCGTTCAATGCCACAATTTCTTAATCAAGATGAACGACGTAAAACTCTAAGTGCTACAGCAGCTACAGCATTAACACCTGAAGTGGTCCAGTACACTAGTCTTGAAATTCATTTCGCTCTAAAGGAGTTTAGTATTGCATTAGTTCGAACTGCCTCTGATGTGGAATCTCCATTGAGCGATGAATCGGCAGACTTTAATACACCTTCTCAGCACTCAGAAGAATCAGAATTTTTAGATACAAAAAGCTCGATCAGTTATTCAAATCATGAATCTCAAAAATTGTTGGCATTTCAAGTTTTGGAGTTAGAGGTATTCATGGCTCAGAGAACGTTTGAAATGGTGGCAAAAGCAAAGTATGTTAAAATGAAGATAGAATAACAAATAGTATAGTTCATAAATTCTTTTTTAATTTCCTTTAGACTTGGAGCTATTAGTCTCACTTCGTATGAAGTGCATAACAAGAGAGAGGAAGAACTAGTCGTTATTGATACTCCCGGTTTTACCAAAGATGGCAAATCACTTTTAAGTATAATATTTACAGCTGTAGATAAATCTACGCCTGATTTTATTACAAAATATAAATCAGTCGAACAGTTAGCTCAAATTAATTTTGCTACCTTAAACGTGATATTACATCAAGAGAATCTACTGCACATAATGGAAATCACCAACCAACTACAACGAAAAGTAGAGGAATTAACAGTTTCTTCAAAACCGAAAAAACTGGAAGTAGAGCATAGAGATCGAATAGCATCAGCAGGCGCCGCCGATGGATTCGTGGATCGTCTTGCACGCATTGCTGAAGAAACTGAACTAACTTTGGAAACAAAAGTTGCTATTACCACTACCCATGCATCTGCTATTCAAACGGCACGTAAAAGCCGGAAAACAGCCCAAAAAATTGTTGAAAGTATTAAAATAAAAATTGAAGCAGATTTAGACCAAGTTGGCTTAGAGTTAACGTGTCGCAAACGACCCATTGCATCATTAAAAATTCATCATTTGTATGCTGGTGTTGTTTTAAAATCATCATATACTGAAATTAAAATAGGTTTGAAAGATATTTTAATCCACGACATGAACACTCTCAATATACACTCCAATATACTGTCGATCGTCGGCAAGGATGCCTTAAAGTGTGATGTGGTCTTGTACAATTTAGATGAAACTCGCAATTATAATTCCGATGATATGAAAATCAATGTCGACATCGGTTGCATGAAGATAGTATTTGTGAATTGGTTTATTAATTCGGTATTAGGTTTTATGAATAACTTTCAGGCAGCGCAAAAAGCAATTGCTAATGCCAGTGCAATGGCTGCAGATGCTGCTAAACAAAATGCCGTAGCAGTTTATGAGAAAGCAACGCGTATGAAATTAAATGTCAAGGTTATTATGACTTTCATTCGTTCATTATCAATAGTTTATTTATAAATTATTTTTAAATTTAATGTTTTATAGATCAAAGCCCCTATTATCTTAGTTCCTGTCGATTCAGCAAGCCTTGAAGCTGTTGCCTTAGATTTGGGTCAACTTACGCTCAGTAATGTATTTACAGACATTTCAACACCAGAAAACGATAAAGGTCCTGCTGTCATGGATGAAATTAAATTAATCTTAAAAGACATGAGACTGGCGCGTGTAAATATTCTACAAGAATCACAATATGAAAGCCAAAGTCTTTCTACGGACGGCAACGCAGATGTTGTAGATTCAAGATTTGGGTTTAAATCTGAAGTAAACATTTTAGATCCAACTAGTTTTACTCTTATAGTAAAACGTAACTTAACATTTTCCTGGTATAAAAACCTTCCCGAAATTGACATATCGGGCCGATTAAAGTGCATAGACGTTAATCTTTTTATGGATGATTACGCTTTAATCATGTCAATACTAAACCGAAACATGAAAGAAGGTTTAAATGAATTTCCTGCTGTTGTTACAGAATCGCAGCCAAAGCCTGGTGTAGTGCCTAAAACTCCTGTTGATAGTCCGGCAAGAAAAGGAGATCAGGTTGCAGAAAAATTGCGTCCAAAACTTCCTCACCAAGATAAAATTAGCGAACAATTTAAATTCAATATACAATTGGATGGTGTTGTTTTAAACCTAATGTCAGGTGTCAATGAGGGTCTTGCACGATTCGGTTTGTACATAATATCATTGAAAGGCACAAAACTGGTGGATGAAACTTTGACAACAAATATTGTGCTTTGCAACATGCAGTTGGATGATACACGACCACATAATACGAGCGAAATTACGAAATATCTCTGCCGAAAAGATTGGTCCGCATTGGAATTAGAGAAAGATATGCGAAACAATGAATCCAAGGAAGCGGAAGTGGATGGAAAGCCTGTCAAAGACTCACAGTATATGTTGGACGTTACAGCTGTGATTAAACAAAATGATACCGTAGCGAATATAAGAATATCTAGCTTTGATTTAATATTGTGCGTTGATTTTCTTTTAAAATTAACAGAATTTTTCAAAACAGCTGATGTTGCAGAATCTATACCAGCCGAAACGGACAAGAGTGTTCCATTAACACAAGCTACTTCGCAATATAATACTCAATTACGAGCTGTCACCAGTTCTGCTGGTAAGTTTAATTTCTGATGTGTACGTAATTATTTTCGCTAAGCTATTATTATTATCTAGTTGCAGCTAAGGTTAGTGAAACGAAAGAAGAAGAAGAAGTCAAAAAAATGAGTTTAACATTGATAATTGATGAACCTGATATAATACTTGTAGAAACTTTAAAAGATATGAATGCAAGCTCCATTATATTTAACGTAAGCATTACATTATTTTTTAATTTTTATTAATTTTTTTTAATTCAAATTAAAAAAAAAATATGTTTTAATATTTTAGATGCAAGCAAAATTGATGTATAGATCTGTTGGAGAGAAACAACTTATAAATGGTAATATTGATGGACTAAAAATGTACATGTGTTCTTTCATGCAAGAGAAACGAGAACAGACACGTCATTACATTTTACATCCTTGTGTTATCAACCTCCATGGTTCCACGCCAGAGTTGGAAGGAATGAACATAAGTTTGAAAACAAGTGAAATTATAATTAATATATCCCCAGCCACTTTAGAATTGTTCACTAAAGCAATGAAGACAATAAGCACTACTGAAACTAATACAACCAAAAAGTTAGAAACTAAGAATTATAGTGATATTTGGACTTCGAAAAAGTTCAAAGAACAAGATTACTGGTTTATGAAAGCAGGTAACTGACTTGAAATGTTTTCATCACAAAGAATAGATCAATAAAATTTATGCGTTTATATATTTCAGAAGCAGCAGAAGACGCTTTAATGTCCATGGATAATCAAACTGTTGATAGTCTTGCAAGCGTTAAGACTGAACGGTGTGTAATAGAAATACCGAGTATAATGATAGTTTTAGAAGCTGGCATAGGATATTATACTACTCCATTAATATCAATGGACACCTGCTTAAACGCTATTGCCAATGATTGGAGCAGCAATTTAAGTGTGAATGGATCTTTAACTTTAACTATGAACTATTACAACCAGAGTTTAGCCGTATGGGAACCAGTTATAGAAGAAAATGAGCATACTGCCAAGGATGGAGATCGCGCCTTTGCCCCATGGGAACTGAATTTTAGTCTTGGAATTGAGAAAACTATTTCAGAATTTGAGGAAAATAAAGTTGATCAAACTACCACCATTAGAATACATTCTGAGGAAAATTTAGAAATGACAGTCAGCAAAACATTTTTAGATTTAATTGGAACGCTGGGAGAAGCTTTTGGGCAGGCTATGGATCCAAATGGGCTTATAAAGCCTGATGTTATTGCTCCTTTTGTGATTGAAAATGATACGGGCTTTGATATTACATTAAATTTCACTTCTGGCATTTTTACTTTACATGAATGTCATGTTCCAAACGCAAACGGTCCAAGTTCCTTAAACGGTGCAATCATTTTTAAACATGAAATACCTTGCAATGTTACAATCGAATCTATTAAAAATTGTACGTTATCTCCGGGCTGTAAAGCTTATTTACAAACCAAAAACTTGGCAACTATTGAAAGGCCAGACGAAGAAGAATACAATATATATGTTTCGGTATGTTGTGAGATTCAATTACTATTTATTAGGTTTACTAAGTTCTGCTCGAATTTGATTGTAATTTCAGGTTGGACATATTCAAAAGCAGTTAGTATTACCTGTTTCAAAATCGGACAAACGCTACTTTTCGCTATTTCGTGATATAAACCAGGATCCATGGGGTATTGTATCGGAAGTTAATTCTGAGTATGGTACTACCACTATTAATATTCACAGTGTTGTAAATGTAAGTTGGGTTGCTAATTTCAATTTATTGCTCATCACATTTTTATGCCACACTTATTTTCAGATTCAAAACCATTTTACCACTCCCATCAAAATTTTTCGCATGAAGGCCAAATCTAAACAAATGATTTTGGTTGGTATTGCTGAACCAGGAAATATTTATCATGTACCACTTCATGCAATATACTCGGAAGGAAAATATTTACATTTTGGAATTGAGGTAGGTCTTGAAGAAAGATAACTATTTGTTGCAGAATTATTATTATTTTTTTATATTATTAATAGGATTATCATACATCAGTTCAGGGCATAAAGTGGGATGACTGTCCCACCGATATGAATTATATGCGTCATATTCAGTGTGATCCCATAGAGACTTTTGAGCCTTTCTTTATTAATGTTAGTCGTGAAAAGACTGAAATATATCATGAACATTCTAACAAATTCAAACTATTGAGTGCCTACTATACACTGCATTTAAGACCACCGGTATATCTGCGTAATGCTTTACCAATTAATATAACAGTTTCGGTAGCCGGTTGTTCCGTACGTGAAACCGTCTCGACTATGGCAGTGCAAACAGAGGAATCATTTACATCAACATCGGAAACCGATACAGACAATAAAAAACAAATACACCAAAGCAACCATTCGTTTGTGAAGGAAGACTTATTGGATTATGGCGAAAAGGATATTGAAGCTGGAAGTGTTTTACATCTGCCAACAGTAAAATTAGCGGGACGTAGCAAAGACACGAAAAGCTATTTAGTTGTGAGAGTAAGTTAAAAAAAATATGTTTAATGTTTGAATTATTTTAAATTTAATCAATATTTCATGAAATGTTTTCTAACTCTTGCCTAATTTTGTTTGTTTTAATGATTTTAAAACTAATAATAATATTTTACATTACGTAATTCTAGATGATTCAATATTTAGAACGCGATTGGTCGTGCATGACTGAAATCTGTGAAAACCACCCGGACATTACTAATTGGAAATTTAATTCTTATGATTCAGATGTAAAACTCAGCATGGACTTGTGTGTAAGGTAAGAATTATTAGTATTTGTTTGTAGAAAAAATTGTACTTTTTCACAACAAATCTATATGTGTACGAGTGTGTTTAAAATTATTTTCATTACTCCAGATTTGAAGATCGCAAGGGAAGTCTACTAATTACATTGTTTTCACCATTTTGGCTAATAAATAAAACTGGTCAAATGTTAAGCTATAAAACTGATAGTGAAAATGTAGAAGTTTTATATCATCCACCAGAATATAAAGGACCAATTCTATTCTCCTTGCGTGATAAATATTTGTTTGATAAAAAGAGCTGTTCCATAAGAGTTGATAATGGTGAATGGAGTAATAAAATACCTTTAGACGTTGCCGGTTCTATGGGATCTGTTGGTTGCAAAGCGAATGAAAAAATCTATCAGGTATGTACATATATTTATTTTTACAGTTTGAAATAAAATTAAACTTTAAATAAAAATATTTATTTATTCTTTTTGTTCAACCACAAAGATTGGTGTTCATAATCATCTGACGCAAAATTCGCTGACAAAACAAATTACATTTATTCCTTTCTATACAATAACAAATAAGTGTAGTTATGTTATACATGTACAGGAAAATTCGCGACCTGGTGATCCTTGGACAAAGGTTTGTTTTTATATAAAAACGTTTTTTTTATGAATATATTCAAATGCCAGTTTATTTTCACATATATAAAACAATTTACAGTTATTGCCTAATGGTTGCTTCCCATTATGGCCCACAAATGATTCTGATCACATGATGGTAGCTAAAGTTGATGGGCAACGTACTGTACCATTTAAGTACTCTGAACCTATTTGCAATTTATTGCAATTAAACAATAACAAGGTAAGTAGATATTTACTTGATAGCATTCCAGCAAGATTATTTTTATTATTTTCTTTTATTTATATTTTTTGAAGAATGGTGGTATTAATGTGGATGTACAGACTACAGAAGGTGGTATTTATATAACATTTACGGAATACAATCCTGGAGATGCGCCCGGTCTTCTAATAAATCACACTCAAACGCCTGTGTTTTATGTAGAAAAAGGAGTTGACAATAAAATGGTTTTACAACCCCAGCAGAAAGTCCTTTATACTTGGTCTAATCCAGCTGGCGAAAGAATCTTAGTTTTCGGCGAGAATGCGTTCGAAAGTGATCTGCGAAGAGATGGCATTGGCACTATTAAGTAAATTCGTACGATATAAACATTTTAGAGTTCAATTTCTAATGTGCTATTTGAATCATCTTTCAGTTTGGATCGTAATTCAAAGGCCTATTGGGTATCATTTTTGGATGGTCTACAAAGAGTGTTACTATTTACCGAATGTGAAGAAATTGTTAGTTTATCTGAAACCTCAACTGCATTGCAGAGCATAACCCAGTCGATTGAAGTAAAAATACATGGTATTGGATTATCATTGATTAATAATGAAACTGGTGTTGATATATTATACTTGGGCATAACCAGTTCCGGTAAGTATTTCAATTTAGTCATAGTTTATTTACTTTTTCATAATAGAATAAAAACGGGCTTGTTTTTAATTTTAATAATAACTTCATTTTGAATTTTAGGTGTTATTTGGGAATACAGAAAAGAGTCTAAGAAACGTTTTAAACAATTGAGTTTACATGACACCGCTCTAATGGAATCGCTTTATCAGGAATACTTAATAGACAAAGGTATTCGTGGAGAAACTGATAAGTGTTATATGTTGGAGGGAAAACACCAGGTACTACTTGTTAATATTTCACCAAATAATAATCAATGTATTCTTTTGCCTCTTATAATAAATGAAATATTTTTTTAAAGGTTAATTTTGACACCTTGAAGATGGTTAAAAATAATTCTACGCGTGACATTCAACGATATTTCCAACCAGGCGTATGGGTGGCATTAAATTCATCTCCATTTCAATCGCAAATACATGCAAAAATTAATCGCATCCAGTTGGATAATCAGCTTACAGACTGCATATTTCCTGTTGTATTGGCTCCTATACCTCCTCCGAAAACCCTTGCTAAAACAATTCATTTTAAACCGATTATTGAAATTAGCATTGTGGAGAGAGTTGTACCACATTCCAATGTAAAACAATATAAATATGCGAAAATGCTAATGCAAGAGTTTCACTTCAAAGTTGATCTTGTCTTCCTAATGGCAATTGCGGAACTTTTTACGAACACCGTAGATGACGAGCGTGAAGCGAAACTGTTCAAAGACGATGTAAATTCGATAGAACGACCTTTGTCCGATTTGATACAAATTCAGTCTCAACAACAACAAAAGAACTTCTATGACAATTTACATCTTGGTCCAATGAAAGTTCATCTTAGTTTCTCTATGGCCGGTGTGGATACATCAGTTCTTCCCGGAATTCTATCAAAGTTGGTTCAAGGCGTTGGCGTTACATTGACCGATGTAAATGATGTTGTGATTCGTCTGGCATTCTTTGAAAGAGAGTACCGCTTCTTTACCCAAAACCAATTGGTGTCTGAAATAACTTCTCACTACACAGGACAAGCGTTAAAGCAAATTTATGTTCTAGTCTTGGGATTAGATGTTTTAGGTAATCCTTATGGCTTAGTAGTTGGTATCAAAAAAGGCGTTGAAGATTTATTCTATGAACCATTCCAAGTATGTCAAAACAAATGAAAAATTGATGTTATGATTATTACATGTAGTATTTCGTTTTGTTCGTCTATAGGGAGCTATACAGGGACCTGGTGAGTTTGCCGAGGGTTTAGTTTTGGGTGTGAAATCTTTAGTTGGTCACACTGTTGGCGGAGCTGCCGGTGCTGTCTCAAAGTAAGTTCGTTTTATTTACAAAAAAACTTTAACTTTAGAAAAACTTTAAAGTGCTAATTATGCATTTTTTATTTTCGTTTTTACAAAAGGATAACCGGAGCTATGGGTAAAGGCTTAGCCGTTCTTACATTTGATGAAGAATATCAGAAAAAACGTCGACAAAACTTGAATGCTAAACCAAAATCGTTCCAGGAAGGCATGGCACGTAGTGGCAAAGGCCTAGTAATGGTAAATTCAATCAATGTCTGTGCAAACTTTTCCAAATTTAATACAATTTGTCTACACTTAATAGGGATTTGTCGATGGCGTAACAGGCTGTGTAACAAAACCCATTACCGGGGCCAAAGAAGAAGGTGTAGAAGGTTTTTTCAAAGGACTTGGCAAAGGAACTATAGGCTTAGTAACGAGACCTACTGCAGGTATTGTTGACTTTGCCCATGGCACCTTTGATTCTGTCAAAAGAGCCACTGAGCTGCAAGATGAAACCAGAAGGTTACGACCTCCACGTTATATTCATGAAGATAAAATATTAAGAGCTTATTGCTTGGACGAAGCCAAAGGCAATCAACTGTTAAAGTAAGTTTATTTTGTAGATAGTAAATTTCCTGCATTAACAAATTCTGTTAACATTCTTTCCAACAGGGAAATTGACAAAGGAAAATATGCAAATACTGATAACTTTGTTCATTGCGAAGAGATTGTAAAGAAGCATGAGTATGTGGTTGTTTCAAACTATCGCATAATCTATGTTTCACGTAATGATATGTTTGGCTCCTGGAGTGTAAGATAATATTTGATACGAATTGAAATATACAAACTCACATACATTCCGTAATTTTAGGTACAATGGACTTATTTGTGGTCAGAAATTGAACGAGTTAGCAGTACAGATCGTGGCATAGAAATATTATTGAAAAAAGAAAGTAAAAAAGTCTTGGGTTTGTTCAACTCCAGTGAACAGCAGCACAAACTGATTATGATGCCTCTGAGGAAACGCCGCGAGAAATTACTTGAAGCGATACAAGCTAGTCGATCGACGCCATAAATTTATCGACAAATACGCACAACGCCTTTAATTGTTACATGTGACTTTTAAAAGTTATTTGCTTGACTTATTGTTTTTTTCTTTCTTTCTATTTTTTTTCTCGTTTAAAGTCTAGGTTCTCTTTAAACTTGAAAATTTCAAACGAACCAAAAGTATTTGTTAAGAATTTTTTTTTATATTTTTATCAGAATGTATCAGAATGGCACAGGAATTTGAATTTGCATACGAACTCAACAGAAAACAAGCTTAAAAACCTTAATTCCAAATCAATACAATGAACATATATGTATGAATATTGATTGGATAGAAAAATAATATTTTTGCTTAATTTACATACGAACACATTTTACACGTGAATGTAAACGATTTAAATAATAAATTTTATGCATTAAAACCAAAATGAATTTAAATTCGTAATTTAGAAAGCACTTAGATAAGATACTCCCTGTAAGTAAACTTTAAACAGTTTTTTCTTTTTTAAAGCCTTTCTATTGATTCTCTTTATTATTTTCGTTTGTTGTAACAAAAACTGTTATACTATTTGATGTTGATGTCAAGAAGGCTGATAACCCATATTAGTGAAGAAGAAAGCTTAATGGTAAACAAAGGTCAGATTAATCACCCTGCTCAGCTAGTAATACTCGTTTAATTAAACTGAAACAAAACAAAGAAAGGAATGTGTAATAATAGCAAGCAAAATAGTGGTTTAAATTCAAAACTAGATTTAGTATATATATATATATCAGATATCCAGAGTCGGCATCACCCAATTGGTTTTATTATTGGATTATTATTGAATCGAAAACTCTCAAGTTCAAACCATTTGTCTTCTCAATTAAAGTAATTAAACATTCTATTTGTACGATTTTTATTAACACTTTATTCAATATTGTATGATGTAAATGAAATATTAATGAAGCTAACTTTTTTTCTTTAAATTGGAGGGAGGCGAAGTCGATACGGTCATGATGGGTTCATAGTTGTTATAATCACTGTCGGAAAATGGACTCATAGAAGCCATGGCATCGACGCTAAACATTGAAGCAAAATGTCCACTAGACTCCAATTGATTAATGATCATATTTACTTTACTTGTACCATTCTTTGAAGGGCTTAGCTTTAATATTGGTGATGTTGCATTAACGTCGCTCAATTCGTAGCCATCACAGATATCGGATGAAGTATTGAGAAGGTTTTCTTTTTCGCTCTGCTTGCATTTTGACGGAGAATTAGATGGTGATGATGCATTAGATCTTGAAGAGGAATTCGATTTATTTAAACGATTTAGGAACCAATTTTTACTACTGAATGAAGATTTTTCATTGCAAGATTTTTGCGGGCTGGTGGGAGGTGTTGATTTCGTGTGTTTTTTCGCTTCGCTTATAGGCGAAGATGGTAAACTACACGCATTATTCAGTAAAGCGTCGGCATTACTTTTTAATAACGACTGAACTGATTTTTTTAAAGGCGATTTTGAATTAGGACCACCACTTGATAATTGACTAGATAGTTTGCTATGGACATCTTTAACTTTAGCTTGAAAATCAAGATTTTCTTCAATTTTATTATTTAAATCTTGTGCGGTGGAGATCATACTATTTTGATCAGTTTGTTTATGTTCAGATGAATCCTTACCAGTTCCTTTAAGATTATTTAACGGTTGAGCTGGACACTTTGGCACATCATATTCCATTAATGAATGACTATGCAATTTATTTGGCAATTTCGGTGGCTGTTCTAAACTTGGTTGTTGCATTGGTGCTGGTTCCTCATAAATACCGTCATTTGATGTGTTACTAGACGACAGCTGAGTGTTTCTTTGAAAAGAACTCAAAAACGTAGTTTTCTTCATTACTGGCGGTGTAGGAAGTTTACGTACTGATGTTTTCTTTGTTTCTAAATTATAAATATCACTTCTAATTGCTGTTTCTATTGCATGAATCCATTCTTTGGCATCAATCTCATTTGTAGATTGGAAAATAAATTTCTTATTTTGATCACAAGTTGATATTTGAAAACACACATCGCGACGTTTTCCTTCCCCATAATGTTCTACTTCAATGCCAGACATTTTTAAGTACAAACTTATGGTGGGTTTATTCGACGTTGGACCATCAACATAACACAGCAACCAATCGTTTAAAATACCGCAATAGCACTTCTTACTCTGATCAAAAAATAACCTTTTCTCCAGTCTCTGCAATGGTCCATATTTCGTTGGGTTATGTATTGATAAATGGCCAGCTGGCAAATCCATGTACGGACAGTCTAGATGAGGCAATGAACAGTATGTATTTGATGTTATTGTTCGCAATTTTTCAGAAACAACAGTCTCATCTTCTTCACTATCAGATCCTCCTTGTGATTTTATTTGACAAACATCGTATATTTGTAAATCATCTCCAAGGTTATCAATTTTGGCACTTTGTTGTTTAAACTCTCCGCCTATAACTTGATCTGCCGGTTCAGCTTCGTCGTCTGTTGTTGCCGTATTGTCGTGTCTTTCATATAAAAAACTTTTATTTTGTTTTACAAAAAACGTTGAACATCGAAAGCTTTTATCACTATCGCCCGAACAGGTTATCTTATTGGCTTTCAATTTGGAATCTACAATAAAGGATAAAATGAAATAAATGTTACAAATGACATTGATATAAATATTACATATAATATATGTGCTAAAGTGTATACTATATTGCAAACTAGTACTGATTAAAAAAATTATACAAACGGTATAAAGGTTTAAAAGGGACTGGAAGGATGAAATTTGAATACCTTTTCATTATTATTTTTTATATTGTAAATAAAAACCATAATATTTCTATTTTACAAAATTAATATATTTGTCTGATATCGGAAAGTTAACGCATGTGATTTAATTATATGGATATTGCGATACGCAATTATTCACAAGTAATTAGCACTTAGAAAGTAATTTTAATTACAATAATTTCTTACCATCGCCGAGTTTAATAGAATTATGCTTTAAATCAACCGTCATGTCCAAATATGAAACCTCTTCTGTTTGCTGTTGGTTCTTTTGAGTGGTAATCTGTTCTCTAAACTTGCCACACGTAGATGAATTTGCAGGATCGTCTAGAGTCTTTATATTTAGTCTGTTAATAAGACATTCGCAGCGATTCAACAGCTTTTCCGTCGATTCAGCAGCAGTCATAAAGAATATATTTGAAGTGTTCTCATATTCTGATGTTGCTAAAGAAGCTTTGAAATAATCGCGTACATCTGAAAAAGAAAAAATTATTAATTTAATGCCTATTTGAGAATTTATTATTTATTTACTATGAATTAAAGTTTCTACGATTTCAATATATTTACATGAGAATCGAATCGACTATACACAAATATTCTCTGCAAGACAAAGGAGAACTATATAAAAATGTAAATTTTCAATAAACGAGAACAAGGCATTGTAGCAACGACAGAAACACAATTCAAATTATGCAATGTAACAATGCTCCAATGATTCAACACAATGGGATAGCTTACTGCTGTTGATGAACGCTTCCCTCTCTATTGTACACTATCGGAAAGCTTCGGAATTGACTTGAAGGTAATGGCTGATGCATGAGAGTTGTAATCTAATTTTGCTCGAATATGAGTAGTAAGAGGAGATCAGATCAGAGTAAAGCATGTCTTGCAGCGTCATAAGAAACTGAATCGCTTTTTCGACATTGAATCATCAATTTTCAGGCAGAAAAAAATCCTTCATTAATCATCTCGCTATATTTTGTGTTATTGATTGTAATGTTCCGGTTATCATCGATTCATAAACCCTACCAACGTGCGCATCTGTCAATAAATCCTTGGGTAAGCGACCCATTCAGTGAAAAGTTAGGCATGATTCCTTTTCTGTTTGTTTTTTAATTTATTCATGCAAAAATGTCACAATTTATTACGAAATTTTTTATATACCGAAAAAACTTACACTGAAAAATCACCCTATATTTTTAAGATTTTCATCGAAATTGAATCCGGTGAGAGTCTATAACTCTGCTTAGGGGAACAAATTGTTGTTTGGAAAGGTTTTTTTTTCTAATTTCTAAAACTCTTTCAAAATGTGAAAGTATGTATAAACTTACCACATAAAAATTGCGTGATTTCACCCTCTTTAGTTGACTGAATTATATCCAAATTCATTGCGATTATTTTTAAGATCTTATAGAATTTCTAATTTACCACACAATTTTAATTGCATATACTACGAGTATGTTTCAATAGTCACAATTAACGTTCAGTTGTTAAATAAATGATTTAAAGTTAGGATTTTTATATCAAGTAAACAAATATTTATAAATATTGCTTATATCCATATACAATGTATATATAGTATGTATGTTCGTTCATATGTTATATTTATACACATAAAGATATTTTCACACATCTATTTGAAATTTTTATGTAAATATTATTTTCAATTTAAATTTATTTTAGATATAATTAGTTCACAATTAATTTACATTGTATGAAGGTATGTATGTACATATGTATGTATATAGAATATTATTTTAATTATTGACAACGACAGAGCTTATGAACTGTTGTGTGTTAGAATCTGATTCATTTTATTATCTATTCTTTAAAACGGCCTCCTGCAATGATCGTTGAATCTTTTCATTTCCCTCTTACTTATGCGCGTGTATGTATGTATGTATGTTATGGACAAACAGCACAAATGAAAGCGTCAATTTTATTGACTCAAATTAAGTCGAAGTCAAATGTCAAATATGTACATATGTATGTATGTGTGTACGAATGTATGTACATAGATTTATAATGAAGTAAGTCTTTAAATCGTTCTTAAGTGCACAGACTTTAGCTTTACAAAATGTATATGCATATGTATGGTATATTTGATGTATTATTTCGGTCATATAAGCTTGTATGTACATATGTATATATAAGTATTTTAATTATAAAAAGGGCGTAACCAACAAAACCCCAAATTGACACAACACTGCCATTGGGAATTATTACAAGTCCTAATAAGCGTACAATATTTTACGGAAATTATAAATTTTTTTTTCTCTTTGCTTTGTTAGATTGGATATTCATTTAAAGAGAAACACAATTAAAAACAAAAGCATTAAGTTTGTGGTATACGAATAAACCGGCACTGTGGAGTATGCTAAACGTAAAGAAGAAATACATATTTTTTAAACACTATCCAATAAGCAGACTGATCTGCAACATTTTTTATGCGAAGCATATAATATGTTTGTGGATAAAGTGTTATATTGGAATTGCAATGGCAAGTGTTTTTCCTTCGAGACTTAAAGCCTTAGAAAACATACATATGTACATATAAGGTATATATAATATATCGCATGTACGTATGTATGTATGGATAATTTTTCTTTATATACTTTAATGTACTAAACTTCCTGTATGATGAAAAGATTGTGCTTTTTGCAGTTCCAATATGTCTCTGTCATACACTATAAAGAAAATCACAATAGAAGAATATTTTGCAGAAAGGCACAAATAATAAGTTTTGATTCGTCACGTTTACATTATACCTAGACTGAGTCTTATTTTGTTTGCACTTTTTGTTTGTTTTTAATATTTGGCTTGTTATTGTTTAGTGAATTGTAACGTTATTTAATATTTTTTATACATTGAAATACAATATAAAGTTAGAATTTTAATTTATACTTCAAACGAATGAAATAATTCGCGCAAGCGTATGATTCATAGTATAATTCGTTCATTATTTTATGCTTCGTGAGATTGTTTTTTTATGTTTTTTTCTTTTTATTTTGTATCCACCATACGGTTTGGCTTGTCCATTACAGACAAAACTTGCGATGAGACTGACAAGACAATTCGAGAAAAGCCACAACTCAAACGAAACACATACATATTTAAATAGGTGCATCAATAAAAATCTATGAGCTTCGGTGTGAGTATTTAACGTGTTTATATTCATGCCTGTATATGTATTTATTTTTATACATGGGGCATACTAAAAGAACTGAAAGTATCTTTGTATTTAACGGCCCATGCAGAGAAGAACGCATGAGAGTGAGTATCTTGCCACAAAGTGTTAGTAAGACTCCAATAAATGTTCTTTTTTGTTATTTTAGAAACCCCCTGTGATATTGTTCGAAAAAGTTCGTTTACAAATTGTCGATAGATGGCTCTAAAATATATATGTATATTTTTAGTTATATTAATTAGATCACGTAACACTATGACTAAGTTAAGATTCACTTTGTTACAAGACATACATATGTAAAACGAACTTATTCTATGAAAAGTTCTCTATTTTTAAAAATGTTCGAAAAGTCGTTACGTCACTGTCATATTGTGTTTTTCCATAGTAGAAGAGGTAAGAATGACGAATAATTTATTTAAACTTTACTGAGCCGTTAGTGTAACTAGGATTAAAGCGATATATATCTTACCTTTGTGTATTAAATGACTTCGATCAATAAGAGTTGGTAATGTGGTCACCTCCTCCTTCATTGTAGACATTTGTTCGGGAGCGCTAGACTAATGGTCTTTGCCCAACACAAGAAGAGTTCCATTTGGAAGACTTGCCATTTCTCTATGTTCAGTCCCTTATTTTTGACGCTGGATATGCGTTCTGAAGGGAACTTGCTGCCCCATGCTTTTACATAAAGGGATGTTTTAGAAGCGTTGGAGTATCTTTTTTCCGAACAAGGTCCAGTTTTGCACCGTCCAATGGAGGGGGTATAACTTTTATAAGCTCCATAAGAATACTTGCACAGAGTTGTGATGATAGCTTTATCGCCAGAATACACTTACTATAGTCACAGTTCGAAAAGAAAAATACCCTTGCCGCCATTGTTAGAAGACCAGTATTTTCCACCAGGTTATGAAATAAAAAATTATTAACTAATTGAAATTGCGAAATAAATAATATGGAGAAAACTACCATAAATTTATGAGGCGAGAGAAAATTCGAAGAAAACTTGAAGTTATTATTGCTTTAATAAATCTCATTAATAGAGTTATGTATTTATAATTATCTAGTCGTACAACTGTAGCTATTTTAAAAAAGCATCTAACTTATTCGTTTTTGATTTCACCTGTTGTGGATTCTTCTTAAGTAAGGCAGCTAATTGTAGAAGGCTGTTTTGACTTTGAGTCTTTGAAATAACTTTAGTAACTGTAGTGTTCTTCTTTTTATTTTTCTTCCCTTCAGACTGAACTTTTAATTCCTTACTGTTCGTCGTCTTTTGTTGAGAAGTATCGATTTTTGGCTTTTGTGACACCAAGTTCTGCCCAATGGAATTCTTTTGTGATTTTTTATCAATTTTAACATTTGAATTCAAACTGTTTTCCGAATCCGTCTTAACAAATTGCTGCTTATTGTTTACGCTTTTGTCCTTTGGAAGTTCCATTTCTATTAGAGATTTACGTCTACAATTTTCACATGTAATTTCCAAACGTTTTGATAAACGCTTCTTAAGCCATTTTGCACGATTCCTTTGGCTTTTATTTAAAGGGGTGCCATTATCAGCACTCTTGTCTTTTTCTAACTTTTCTATTAATTTTTTTGCTCTTACATTATTAAGTTTACATTTGGGTATCGATTTTGTTCTGAATTTGCCTTCATACCAGAAATAGCCACAGTGGGAACACAATTGAGAAGCAGCAAGTTTTTCCTTTGGCAGTAATAAACTATTTCTCGACAAACTTCTGCAAGTGTTTCTGAAAGGCAAATGTCTGTTAGTATAAGAAAACAGTCGATATTTATTAAGCTTACATGTAATAAGATTTTAACATCTTATGTGTTTGTTGATCATTTTTTAATGCCAATGCACAATTCCATAACAATGAAATTTTATTTTCAATAGACATTTTATTATAGAATTAAAGCAGATCTTTCTTTATTCATTTAATTTTACAATAAAAAAATTGCAAAAATATGGAGCCAAAGAGTCAATGTTGACAACTTTATGCGTTTTCGTACGAATTTGCGATTATTATAATTGACCAAATAGGAGATAAGTATATGTATAGCATTGAATACAAAATTACATGTAGCCTAGTATGAGTGAATAATTGGAAAGAGAATATTGATCGTGAAACTGCAGTGTTAGTAAAAAACTGTGAGTTTTTTAAATATCGAAAGAAAAAAATTCATTATGAAACCCTCGAATAATTAACCGCCTAAAAGAAAATACAACTCTATTGAATTGCAACTGTGTGGAATAGGTAAACAAAGAAATACAAACCCAAGCGCCATCTGATGCTATTTTTGCTTTGTGTTTTAAAATTTTCTTCAACCGCAATAAAAAGTCAGTCGCCGCGCCGCTTATCCTGTTGTTTGGAATAATCGTATTGTGCTGAGCATTTGTAAAGATTCTTTAATAATAAATAAGTTTACGTATCTAATTGTTTCAAATATATCTGTTTATATATTTTATTGTTTTGTAAAGTTGTTATAAAATAACATGGATCCTTTTACGCAGGTAAATCTTTATTTCTGAGAATTAATTTTTATGAATTCAGTATTGGTCTAAATTTTAGCGTATGCTTGAAAAGGCGGAAGAACGCAGTCGAGCACTTGGTGTAAGTAATGCCTCTGCAAGTAAATTTCCTTTACGCAATGATGATAGTTCTGCGAATGCTGGGGCATTAAGTGGTTCTTGTGAAAAAGCAATGGCGATTTCATCACAACAAAAGACACGGAAACAACAGCTGCCAACTGCATCGGGTAGAGAAAACATTAATAAATTGCAAGTGATAGAAAAGCATAACAAAGAAACAGAGAGCTCTCAGACGCCGCAGAAGGTTTTAAGGCAATTTTCTGCAGTTGATAAGGAAAATATGGATTTGGGAATTGAAATTAGTATCTTAACTGATAAAAATGTGGAGGTAATATATGAATATATAAAAAGGACTTATTGATAATGATTAATCCTTATTTATATAATCCTTATTTAAACAACAATATTTTATTCATTAGGTACAAGTTCAGGTAGAAGAAGAAAACGATGTTGCAACAGACAAAGAAAACGAAACAAAAGGGATAAAACACTCGCAGCAATTTGATCGACCAATAGCAAAAATTCGAGACACATCAAGAAATCAATTACAACGTTTGGGAGCTCTATATTCGAATAAAGCTGACTTATCTTCACCCATTCATCGGACGGAAGGTCAGTTTCATGCAGAAGAAATAGAAACTAATCAAGAAATACATCACCGCATGCCAAAACAGCGTTTAGGCAAACTCGCTGCTCTAGCGAATACTATAAATCAATGGGAAGATGACACTTCACATCGCGTAATAGAAGCCTGTTCCAAAACAGAGAAGCAAAGTTGTAGTCAGAAACCAGTGGATAATAAAGCAAAACCATCCGAAAGTAATCTGTCCCTAGATGTAAAGGGAGTCTCTTCAAAATCAGATGGTCAAATTCGAAAACAAAATCTAGTAGATAATAAAGCTAAATCCTCTGAGGGTAATCTGCCTAAAGAACGCAGGCTAGAAAATAAATCCAAGACTAATAAAGACGAGATAAAGCAATTAAAATGGGACCCAAAGGTTTTAAATTCTTTGGAGGCTCAAGGTTTTCAAAGAAGGGAATCTTCAACAGTAAAGGTGTCATATGAATTTGCAGAGAAAAATAATGACACAGAACCCATTTTAAAACTGGAGAAAGAAAAAAGGGAAAAAGTTGAAAAGCCAGTAATTGAAAAATTAAACACGCCTAAATTCACACCAGCGGCTTTAAATACGGCAACTGAATCCAAAACAAATCAAACAGAGAAGAACAATCCAATTATTAAAACTGGCTTGGTATCGGGGCGTGCCGCTATGTTTGAAACACAGGCAAACAGTAAACAGCAGAGTCAACATCAAAAATTAGAAAAGGATCCTACGGAGCTGTCTTTAAAGGAAAGAATGAAATTATTTGAAAAAAATAAAGGAGAAGCCTTAGTCCCCAAAGCAGCATTCGGTATGGCACCTCCCTTAAATAAAATTATTCACGATTCAAATACTAGAAAGGAGGATAAAGCAAAAGGTAAAGTATAAAATAATAGAAATACTGTTTATGCTGTATTATTATATATAATACGACGTATATTATTATTTAGCTTCCTCTGAAAGTTCAAGATCCAATATAACGAGTGCACACAATCCTACTGCAACTACTCCCATAGTACATAGGACAGTAATGGAAAGCAAAGTACGTGACAAAGTTAATGCTTTAATCAATGCTGCATGTGAAAACCATATTAAGGAGGATATAAAACGACAACGTGAAGAGGATCTTCAGTTATTGGCAAATCGTTATAATAAGCAAAAAGGTATTTTTGCTGAGCAGAAAAAGCAAATAGGGTCACAAAGTCAAATACCGCCACCACCACCCCCTCCACCACAAGCGTCAGTTAGTTCGCCAAATATATCGTCAAAAAGAAGATCACGTAAGAGTACAAGAGCACTTCCAATAAATTATTATTTATTAAAAACGGAATTTATAATTTACATTTCAGCAGGCGACTCATTTGAAGACGATAATAAACGTCCACGTAAAATAACAGAACAGCGTTTGTATCCAACACTATCGGATTTTGAATCTAACGATTCATGTAAATCAGAAAGCGACAACTGCTGTACTCCAGCTACTGTATCCGCTATGAGTTCAAGCGATGAAATAACGACCGCCACACAGCCTTTGAATGCCAATAGCAATGAACATCACTTTAATCTAGAATTGGATGAGGACAATGAAGACAGGTGTGCTGATAGTATATATTCTTGTCTTCTATTTCTGTTTTGTCTAGACTAAAATAATAGGCCTTAAATTATTATTCTTCATTCTTAATAAACTCATGTGTCTTTTATAATGAAAACTTAATTAATTCCCTTGATTGTGTTCTTTCTTTTTCAAAAATATTGCAGTTATATGGAATCTGATGAAGAAGAAGGCAGCAGCGTTGATGGTTACAATAGTAATTTGCAAGGTGGACATTTTCAAGCCGTTCAGAAGAATGACAATCCAAGAGTGAGTAAAGGAAAGGTAAGTTCATATGGTATTTGAATTTTAAACTAATCTATGCTTTATTGATTTGAATTAAATAACATTTATAGGAAAGCACTTACAATGTCCACGATAGTGTCAATACATCAAACAACTCTTCAGACATATCTATGGGTGTAGATGATTACTTGGACGAGGCCTTAGAAGAAAATGTGCACGACGGAGATGATGATTACTCCCAGGATGATTCAAATGCTAGTCGTCTATCCAGAGATGTGAGTAAAATCATTTTTTAAATTATTGACACACAAATAATGCTTTTGATTTCCGATTTCGTTAATTAGAGCGATGGAACTACGGCGTCAAAAAGTTTCAGTTTTCGCAAGGCAAATGCATATTCTGGTTGTAAACCAATTGTCGAAGAACCACTGGAAATTCGTAGTCGAACTTTTACAAGGAAAAGTAACGTAAAGCCAGACATGAGCCCAAGAAAAGCCATGCCACCTGTAAAATCAGAAATAAGTGTTAATAAAGAAGACGAAAACGTTGTGACACTGGTGCACACGGTCAGTTTTTACCGTAAACAACAAAGTTCTAATGTAAGTTGTTTTGATTGATTTGCGTTGTATAGCTCCTAACGACTATTTCTTTATGTAAAGAGTGCCAACTCTACGCCCATACGTAAAATATATCGCGAAGAACAAGTTTTGCGATCTGCAATGGACAATCAGGATACCCCGAAAGTTTCAAATTCATCCGTTCGATTTCAATCAAATTCAGAATATACCGACGACGAGGATACACAAGCTGATGATGAAGAAAGCGACATTAATTTGATTCACAATAAAATTAAGAAACTCCTCGACGAAGTATGTAAACAGCAGCAAGTTATTTCTCAAACCAGTCAAGCCTTGAACTTGTGTGCTGCCACAGTTGAATTTTCCGGATCTACAGAATCTGTAGAAGGCGAAAGACATCTTTTAGTTGCAAGTAAGTAATTATTTTAAATTTGTTAGCAAAATCTATCAATTATGTCCGTATTGTTTGTATGTATTTAGCTAATCGCAGGCAAGCTTGCCTAGACGAAGTTCAACGTCTTCGTGTGGAAAAAAGTTTACGTCCAATAGGTGCTCCTCGTGAAAGAGGTCGCTTGACCGTTAAAGAAATCACGATTCCCTTGCGTTCCGACTATATACGTAAACTTTCGACAGATGCCATAACAGGTCATCATTTGGTTTGCCTTTTAAAATACAACGAACATGTTCTAGCAACAAAAACTGTTCCAACTTTACCGGGACTTCTTGCCGTGAAATTTCCCGACATTTTGCAACTACACAATGTTTATGCGGATTTTAAAATTACCTTAGAAATTTATGGAATGACTGCACAAAGAGAAGTTTTACCACATGAAGTCAAATATCATATTAATCTGAATAAAAAATCCGGCATAAAAACACCAAAAAAGAAAGGTTCAGACAATCGATTAATTATGCCACCAGTACAGAGTCCAGCCGGACCGCATGCTGTTCGTACACCAGCATTGGTGCAATATGGATTTGCTATATTTTCTTTACGCGAAATTCAAAGGACAACATGGTCTTTAACACAAGTCTTGGGGGTTAGTCCTCTTGAAGGTATCGTTCATATGAAAATAAATTGTGAACTATCTGTCACTGTGGAATATAAGGGATTTCTTACCATGTTTGAGGATATATCCGGCTTTGGTGCCTGGCATAGACGTTGGTGTCATTTAAATGGCACTGTGCTTAACTATTGGAAATATCCCGATGATGAGAAAAAGAAGGCACCTATGGGCACAATTGATTTGTATACATGTACTTCGCTAAAGATTACCATAGCTCCTAGGGACATTTGTGCACGTCTCAATACCATGCTGTTGGAGTGTGAGCGGCCATTTAAGGAGACAGACCAAGAATCATTAATTGTTGTGCCAAATGGCCGTACAACAACGATACGACATTTGTTATCAGCCGATACGAAAGACGAACGCGAGGAGTGGTGTGCGTATTTTAATAAATCATTAACTTTATTGAGAGCTTGGGGTCCTCCGCAATAATTTACATATTTATACAGTATATATAACAACTTTAAGCTAACTTATTAGGTTTGATGTTCATTTTTGTTTATTTCTTGGATGTATATTTTATCAAAAATATGGTTTTATTTTCGTCAAAAAAAAAAACAAAAAATGTTTTAAACAAGGTTTTTAAAACATTTCAAATGTTTTGCAGCTTTTTACATAATTTTTTTTTTGCTTAATCTTGGCAACACAGCATACATACATTATAATATCTACAAAATACATATTCATACAGATATATGTATATATATTTTGATTACGGATTTTATTACTTTTATTATTTGTTGTTGTGTCGTTTTTTTTTTAATTTCGATAATTATTCTGTTTAATAAATAATTAAAAAAAAATATATAACAAATTTTTAATGCATATAGTACATATATGTATATATGTATATATAATATGTGTATGTATATATTTTATACAATATTATTTATATATATTTCATATTATTTCGTATTTCGTAATCAGTGTGTAACATTAAATATAAAAACTTTATAATTTTTAAGTCGAATTTCGTCAATAAAACATGATATAAATTATAAAACCATGGTATTTATTTTTATCCTGATCATTTCTATTGTAAAGGACATATTTTAATAAATTAATAAAATAAAAAAAATTCTCTTTGAGCAAATGTTTCTTGCTGTTCCTTTCGATCAATATTAACTGCAAATTTTAAAATTTTTATGTTTAAAATTTGTTGGCCATTTATTAGTTTACATTACTGGACAGAATTGCTTGAAACGATTGAATTTAAATTTGTTTTAAAAATAATTATGAAAAAATAAATATTTAATCATTTATTTATTTATTGTAAATTCTCTGTTTAACATTAAACCAAATTCATTATTAATTGTATATGGCTTTTATAATATTTATTTTAATCCTAAAAATGTGTTTTTTCTTTTTTGCTCTAGACACTAACTACTAGTATATATATGTATGTGAGAGCTTTTTAGCTTTTTCAATATTGTATATAATTGTAGTTTGTTTAATGCTTTTAAATTTCATACACTAACATAATTACGTATGTATGTATATACATATGAAAATATCGATATAAATACACACACATACAGATATATTTTATATTATTTTATTTGTATTGTTGTATGTTTAATTACTTTGCCTTAATCTATGATTTATCTTATCTTTTTAAATTTGTCCAAATACTGGAAAATCACAAATTATTGTTTTTTATATATATATAAGTATATTGTATTATATTATTATTGTATATGTATATATATATATATATATATATATTGTTAACGGTTGTAAAACATATGCCGTCATTAAAACCTCATATATGCGTTGCTTTAAGATGGTTAAGATGTTTAAGCTGTTTTCAGTAAAATTGTTTCATTTAAATCTACCGATGCAAACCATGTTTGGAATGCATTCTATTTTAGATATGTATGTTTGGATTCGCATATGCAATTGAGGTGGTGCAGAGCAGTAACAAATTGTTTTAATACGTATTCATGCTACATAGTTTATCAGTGTGGCAGTGTGCGAAAAATAATTGGTGTTGTTTGTTGTGTTAAATATACATATTGTGCTACGTTTAAAAGGTGCCATTTTGAACAACATACTTATCATATAAATAGTAAATAAAATCAAATTATTTTCTATCAAAACATAATGCAAAGAGACAACACAGTTAATTAGTTCTCATATACAAATACATATGAACTTAGTAACGTAATATAAATAGTTTGATGTTAATTTTTGACGCTGCTAGAATACAAACAATATAACGAAACTAAATTGTATTAAAATTCAAGAAAGCTTTTTTAAAGTTTCTGTTTTTAGTTCTTAACATTAATTAATTGTACTGCTTTCAAAACGTAAATTGGCAAACGATTGTGTTTAAGCAGTGCGTAATACAATATTTGTTTTCTAATGTGGTAAAAATACATATTTTAAAAACGGCCTTAAACTAAACATTTGTTGATATGAATAAAATGTACACATTAAAAAAAAAAATAAATAACAATACTAAACTTAATAATTATTTGTTGTATATTGGCTGAAAGTTTATGTTAACTTTTTAACGATTTTGTTTAAATAACACAATATTGATATTTGACCATACATACATACGTCTCACAACACACACATCACACCTCACAAAAAATCTTGTCTGTTCCACCACAATCCAATATAGTAGTATGTAATACAGTATCGTGTTATTTAAACAAAATCTATACGTCCCTAGGGATTTACGGCATTGTCCGTTGTTTGGGCATTTTGTCGCCGTAAGTCGGAACTAATGAGAGCTGTAATAATAGTGCCAAGTATCAACATGACTGCCATGGTTATATTTGCTGTAATATCATCGTAGTCACTAAATAGCCATGAATACATTGATGTGAATATAATTCCAAAAATCTGTGACGATGCATTCAAAAGGCCTGATGAAGTGCCTTCCGGCTCTGGATAAGTAAGTTCTGCACCAAATTCAAAGCCTACAGGCAAGTAGCCCGTCATAAAAAATCTGAAAATTGAATGGAATTTTCTTGTTGAAAGCAATTGAAAATAACAACTCCAGTACTTACCCCAGCAAGGAGGCGGTAACATAAACAACAGCAATGCTGCCAGTGTCCAAAGTAAAAGCAAATACCCACATGCCGACCATAGAAAATGCATATAAAGCTAAAGTTGTTTCTCTGCAAAAGAAAGCTTATTAAACTGTCTCTGTTCTTTGTCTGGTTTTTGTTCAATACATACTTAAATTTGTGCGACTTATCTAAAACAATTCCCGATACCACAGAGCCCAGCATACCCGATAGCACTATGGCCAAACCAATGCGACCAGTATCAACCTCATGGCCTGGATAATACTTGAGAACAACCTTAAGAAAAATATTAACAAATATTATGAATTCTTTTGCAATCAAAAGAGTCAGTTTTAAAGTTAGTTCTCCATACCGGATTTAATAAAGTCGATATCGCATAAAAGACGCCAACATTCATGCCATACGATATTAAAAGTAGAATATAATTGCGATTAAGCATTAAATTCTTTAAAGATTGCATAAAGGAAACTTGATTTTGAGCTTCTATAGAATCAGGTTGAACCACTTTTTGAGCTGCTGATGGCGGTGTTGGTGGTTTATCTTGGAAAACTATTGTAAAAGTAAAGTTTAATTGTATTGATATTTAATATTATGTATTGCTTTTATTTTACTTACACAAAACCATTAGAATAACTAAAACAGTTGTTAGGCCTGCAACATAATTAAACATCCATTGCAAATCATGACCTATAAGATCCAAATCATCGGAGTTTGCCACCAACATGGGTGGCACAACAAAACCGATTGCAATGCCCAGCTGTAATATTATAAAAGAAAAGTAAAGTATAAATAAAAAGGAAAAATGGAGTAATAAATATTTAAAGAAGAATATTGACTTCCTACTATTTAGACAATAAGCTTTAATACAGTCAAAAATCTTGCTTTTTGTAAAAACTTTGAGTGTGATGAAGCAATTCTGAGTTCAAATTCAGATTAAGTGCACCTAAACCCTTTTGTCTAGTAGGTAGTGTGGTGGCTTATTAGACGAAAGGCCCGAGTTCAAATCCCAGGTCAGACATCAAAAACGAAAATATGAAAATATTTCTTCGGCGACTTCCTCTCAGCAGATTTCTGGCAAAAACTCTGAGAGTAAATAAACTTGCCATGAAAAAGTTTCTCAAAACCTGTCGTTCGGAGTCGACGTTAACCTATAGGTCCCGCCACTCAAATATGTATTATATTAAGGCACACAACATGAGTGGTGTTGAGAAGCTAGGCCGTAATCCTGACTGAAGGGTTGTAATGGCCAATTAAAAAAAAAACCCTTTTGAAAAGTGTAGCTTCTTGGCCTATTTTAATCATAATTTAGTTAGCTTAGCTTTTCTTCTCAGTTTTGCTTATTCAATTATTATATCTTTTTAATCAATAAGTATTACAGATAATTACAAAACTACTCTTAGTCACTTGCCTGATTTCCAAACACGCCAACGCTGCAGGCTGAGGATACTTGATCTGGACCAAACCACACCGCTGCTAAACGTGCCGGCAATGATAATATACAAACCTATTGAAAAAATTATTCAAATTAATGTTTCAAATAAAATTCTTTATTTTTAATAAAAATTTCTTTAATACTTACTTGCGACAAAGCCACTATACTTTGGCCAAAGAAGCCAACAAAAAATGCATCCGGACTGACGGAAAATACTTTAATCCATGCACCAATACATGTGCCAATAACTCCAACAAGTGCGGTTATTCGAAGGCCCTTGAAAATGAAAAAAATTGTTTACAATTAATTACAAATTTTCAATAAAAACTTTGAGGAGTTATTAACTTTATAACATAGATTAAGTAATCGGTTTGTTCCGAATCCATCCTAGTCTTTATATGGCATTATATTTCAAGAACACAGTCCGTATGAATGTCTAAAAAAAGAGTTGAGGTGATACAGTTTGATACAGTGATACAGTTTGAACTGGTTAAACTTGAATCTTCAGTAAATTAAGATGTTAAGTCAGGGTTTGAAATAAAGTTGTACAGGAGCTAGGTTCCTTAGTGAACTAAATAACTTGCTAAAAGAGAAGACAGTTGAAGACTATTTAAAGATAGCCCATGGTTACAATAAAGGTCTGATTATTATTAACAATGCATCTATAAAAAATCTATTGATTTCGGTTTGGTTCGGTAAAGTTTTCTATAAAAAATTCATGCGTAACAAATATTTTAATAATAAAGAGGTGGGTTTTGTTAAGAGCTACTAGTCAACAGTGTTCATGAGGTAACCGATCTCTCTCTTTATGTAGGTAGGTTGTGAAGCCTCCGTAGTCTAGTAGGTAATGTGTTGGCTTATTAGACGTAAAGCCCGGGTTCGAACCCCAGGCCAACATCAAAACGAAATATGAAAAAAAATATTTCTTCGACGACTTTTTATCAGAAGAAAACTTTTTCTCATGAAAAAGTTTCTCAAAATCTGTCGTTCGGAGTCGACGTTAAACTGTAGGTCCCGCCATTCAAGTATAAAAATAAGGCACACAACATGAGTGGTGTGAGAAGCTAGGCCGTAATCCTGACTGAAGGGTTGTAATGGCCAATTACGTATACATGTATGTTGGAGTAGTAGCTTTGATTAACAAAGTTTATTTGAGCACACATGCCGGCCGGTTGTGATGCCACAAATAAGCGCAATCCATATACTAACCGAGTTACACTAAACTAATCGAAAAAGTTGGCCAGCGCAGAGGCTGCACGATCTCTTTTTATATTTGTAATCTATTTATTCTGTCAAAAATTCTATGTAAATGTAGGTTAGGTTAGGTTAGAGGACGTGTACTTGTCAATTAAGACAAGTACAGTACCCGGAGGTCGAATTGACCCATTTTATATATGTATGTAAATGTAAATGTTTAATAAATAATAATACATATGTACGTATGTATGTATAATTATTAATAATTAAATAAAGTATCATACCATTTTATCAAGAAACCAACTGCCAGGGAATATTAATGGTATATACAAAATCATATATATCATGGAAGTCCAATCGATCCATTTATCACTGACGCCATAATACCTGAAAGAAAAACAAAAACAATACAGGCAATGTGAAATTATTCAATTATAGATTGATTTTTTTTATTTCATTCATACATACTTGCTTACAATATTGTTAATAATACTGTATTGTATCCATTGCATTGAATTTGAAGCAGAATAAAAGGCAAATAATATTAATATTGCCCATCTGCGTTTATAAACTTTATATTCTGCGGGTGGAAGAGAGAAAAAAAGACGGCACAAATGTATGAAATTAAGACACATCTTGTAAAATTGCTACATACATATGTATGTATGTATATAAATTAAAATTTTTAATTTATTTCGATTTTCTGTCAAATGCATAACATTTGAAAAATTTTATATATTCGTTTGGGCATGTTTCGACATAAAAAAAGAAAATAATGATCAGGTTTGCAATAAACTTTAAAAACTTAAGTATAGACTGCCAGTTCGCACATATCGCAATTTATGATCACATACATACATATCGATGGCTTAATATAGAAAGGTCGTATCTCGTTTTTTTCAAAATCGGGGTTTTTACATATTCTGGTAGACAAAACCCCCATACACATCCTCTGAAAAATTCAGGTTCCTATGTTGACGAATAGTTGATTTACAGTAATTAAAAGAAACATAACATAACATATTTGTTTTAGATTTTATAAAGTTTTTTCCTTCTACTGTAAAGTACTGAAAATGTAAGATACGACCTTTCTATATTAAGCCATCGATATGTATAACGCGATTAAGCTTACACAATTAGCAATTGACAGTTGACAGCGTTCGATATAATAATAATTGAAATTTTAATATTTTTTTTCAGTTTGAATACTTCCACTTCTGTCCACTCTTTTTCCAACTATGTTGGTATTGATTATATTTTTCCTTTTCGTAGATTATGTAATGATTTTAACGTATATTACGATTTTATTGATTTTAATTGTAGTGTTTGTAATTTAAAACGTAGCTTATGTGCTAGCATTAATTTGTAAATTATTATATAAAAATTTATTTTCATTATAGTTATAGGTAGTTCATGTTTATTAATAGTTTATTCAGCTTGTGATTAAGTTCTGTAGCTGATTTATGTTCTTGTTGCCATTACTTTTCCCATACCCGCTACAGTCCGAACTGTAGTGTGTACGTGTCCCTACGTAATGGGGACGAGCCCCCCGCGGTCGGGTGAGGGTGGGTTAGTGTGTGGCCGGGGACGTTCGACAAAAAAAAAAAAAAATTCACAGAAGGTATAATTTGCAATATGGCTTAATTAGTTCAACAATTAAGTGCAAATTGCGTATTTATTAAAATAAAGCTTTTGTATGACATATTGATTGAGATTTTAATTGCATAAATGCTTGTGTGAACATGACATTAAATTATACCTTGCGATACTTTACTATTTTCTATGATATGTTAATCACTTGTGCAATAGTACGTGTAATATTGTCACACTTCTAGGCTATCTTTTCCTGTGACTGGAAAACATAATCATTTGCCTTAAGGAACGCATGTGGCCACAGTCAGTATGTAGTGTGTTGGCTTACTACATGTGAGGCCACGGTTCAAACCCTAGGTCAGACATCTCCAACAAAACGAAATATGAAAAAATATTTCTTTGGCGATTGCCTTTCAACAGATTTCTGTCAAAAAAAAAACCCTCCATGAAAAGTTTCTCAAAAATCTGTCGTTCGGGATCGACTCATATATAAAATTAACACACACATTTAATTACATTAACATTTACATATGTATGTACATATGTGCTAGAATTCCTGTAGTCTGGTAGGTGGTGTGTTCGCTTATTAGACGTAAAGCCCGTGTTCGAACCCCAGACATCAAAACGAAATATGAAAAAAAAAAATATTTCTTCGGCGACTTCCTCTCAGCAGATTTCTGTCAAAAACCCTGAGAGTAAATAAACCTGCCATGAAAAAGTTTCTAAAAATCTGTCGTTCGGAGCCGACGTTAAACTGTGGGTCCCGCCACTCAAGTATAAAATTAAGACATACAACATGAGGGGTGTGAAGGGTTGTCATGGCCAATTATGTATGTATGTATGTACAGTGCTGTTCAAAAAAATAGATTCACCTGCTCTCCGAAAAGTTTACTAGGCATCTCTTATGCAAAGGAGTATGTATATGTAAAAAAGTAACTGCACTTTGTTTACTGGCCTCTAATGAATATAATTCCGATACATTTCAAAAATTTGAAGCGTGACTCTTCTTTAATTAATTGCAAGATGTTGATCATGGTGAATCTATTTTATTGAACAGCAGTGTATGTGTAAGTGCTAACCGAAAAACAATGGTTAAGAAAAAAAAAATAAATAAAAAGAAAAAAAGGAATTGTAGACCAATGCAAAGTAAGTAAAACATGTGATAAGTCAAGGTTAGGCTAGGAGTACGGTACCCGGACAAGTACAGTACCCGGAGGTCGATTTGACCCATTGCACATAACGTTCTCTGAGGGTTTGAATTCTGTGTCGAAAGCCGACATCAGGGCTCTCCACAGATTCATTAGTAACTTGAGCTGGTTGAGAAGTGCTAGGGCTTCATCAGTATAACCGCGTTCTCCCTTTTTGTTTTGTTTGGTCAATGTAAGGCCTTCGCTTCCCATTCTCCCTTCCTACTTCCTCTCTTCTTTCCTAACACCGCTTGTATCTTTTCTTCTTAAGGACGTTATGTCAAAGCACGCTAACACATCTGGAAGAAATATGGCACCAAAGTGAATAGATTTCTTTTACTGTTGAGAGACCAAGGCAAGCCATGTACCAAATTACTTAGAACTTTACCTTTATTTTTTGAAAGATATTGGCTAACATAATAAGACTTTGAAACAAGAAATTAAAAAATAGAAACATTTATTCGAATCTATTAAATACCAATCAATTGTTAGTGCAAATAATTTTGTATTCTTTTCTTTTTCTTTTCCAATAAATATAAGTTTTGTTATCATCCTTAAAAAAACTAGAAATTCTGTATATTATTGGTCTTGTGCTTTTCTTTAAAGCTATAAACACATACATATACATTTTGTATATAGACATATGTGTGAATTGTAATAATGTAAGTGTATCTAAGGATAATTTTATTTATAGAAGCCTAAAATGCATACATTTTTGAACGTGCGCTGTCTAATTGTATACTGCATTCAGTCTTTACAAATATGTATATATACACACACATACATACATACATGTTTGTAAAATTGTTACATCTTCTTGCATCTGATACATGCATATATACATACATATATAAAAAAAGTAAGGTCAAGAGCTTTTTGATTTCCTAGTAAAAACATCATCATGAATAAGATAGCACGACCTGCCAACACTTTTTATTTTCTTTTTGTTTTTCTTTTATTTTCAGATAGGTTTAGGTCAAGTTCTATGCAAACAGCTCTTATCCATTTTCAAATTAAGATAACTTGTGAACTTGTGTTGTTGCAGTTGTCTTTTTTTTCGTTTATTTCGTTTATTTTTTTGGTATCATAGTTAAGTTTAGAAACTTCTTCTTACCTTCAATATTTTGTTGAATTGGCGGTAAATGTTTGTCCATACCATCCTTGGGCTTTATTAAATCTGTAGATTTACTTCCACTTAAATATGGATCCGATATTTCACTTGTACTTGATGTTTTTAAATCCATTATTGAAGAGCCTGTTAAAACAAATTCAAATTTATTAAGGAAAACTCAATCAATATTATATTCTTACCTCTGATTGCAGTTTATATAAGTATAAGAGACGAAATTTATTTACAAAATGTTGTTATTCGCTGTTAAATCCATTATTAAAACCTTATGCAGGAACTGTCTAATGAATCCAGACTGTCAAAAGTTCTCCCCTGGAAAGGAAAAAAAATTTTAATTTAATAATTGAAATGCAGTTACACAGAGCAGAAATAATAATAATTAAATATCTTAAATAATATAATATCTTAATAATAGTTAGCTGGGTAGACTTAAAGGTGATGAAAGCAACCATAGAATTCCCGATCGGCATATACACTGCTGTTCAAAAAAATAGATTCACCTGCTCTCCGAAAGATTTACTAGGCATTTCTTATGCAAAGGAGTATATGTAAAAAAGTGATGCACTTTGTTGACTGGCCTCTTCTGAATATAATTCCGATACATTTCAAAAATTTGAAGCGTGACTCTTCTTTAATTAGTTGCATGATATTGATCATGTTGAATCTATTTTATTGAACAGCAGTGTACATAACCTATAATTTCTATACGATATCTGCTTCTTGTACAAACTTTCTTAACTTGTTTCAGTCCAAGTGGCCTGAGACGAGTAATGTACGGTACAGTATCATAAAATGATGGACAATGACATATATCGTGTTCACCATTTCAGCATCGAAGCATACGAATGCTGGCAGAGGTACAGAACTCCGGAACTTGAGAAGATTTTTAAAAATTGCAGACGTAGTGAAAATTCTAAGAGGACAAATTTTCAACCGCCTTATCATCACAGATGAATTGGAGGAAAATTAGGTATATGTGTATTTTGGATAAGAATAATATGACCAAGATCTGGATGTGAACCAATTAAATGTTGAATTCTCTAGTATCCCTATGCCGAAATCTGATATTGGTTACTACAACTCAAGACGCCCATCATTCACAATATCTATGTAATTTTTCTTATTGTGTCATTGCCGGATGGACTGTAGTTAATTCGATTTTTCATCGACTTTCTCAACTCGGTCTTTAATGCACTGTGAGGTATTGGGTAATACAAGTTTATGGTATGAAATACTCTCTGGTCCTACTTATTAGCGAGAATATTCGCTTCATGTCTGTAGTTATTGTAAATCGGTATTTTTACATTTCAGAGCAATCCCTGAGCCCTTATGATTGGATGTTATTATCATAATTGTTTTTTGAAAATCAATAAAGGTATTTAAATCCCGATATGACAAGTCTACCAGATTATTGTTGGCTCAGATCATATATTCACTAATCCCACGTTAGGTTAGGTTAGGTGGAAGTGGTAGCTCTGATATCAAAGAGCTCACTTGAGCATGCATAGCGGCCTGTTCTGATGCCACGAGAGAACGCAGTCTCTGTATTGACCAAGTTCCGCCAAAATCAGCGAAGAGAAGGAAGTTGATCAGCGCAGGGGCTGGACCGCTGTCATAGTTCGGTAACTGTTTATTCTACATAGTGTAGTAACAAGTTTCCACTAGCATCTGCTCCTTGAATCCGTTGTACCAAGCAAATGGTCGTGTGCGATACGTTAGGCTTTCTGTCGGTTAATTCAGTTTGAAGGCAGTATTCGTTCAGTATCGCAATTAAAATCTGATGATACGAGTTGTGACTGTGGTTGATCCATCTTCCTATTTTTTGGAGACGATATGCTGTAAGTGACGCGAATGCCGCGTCATATAGAACTCATATCTCAATCGTTTGGATGATCCATCCAATTACCTTGTAGGTAATGCCCCCATGCCACCACTTATACCTAAACAAAGCATTGTTTGAGTTCTGTGATTTATTCTTATATTCCTATACCCAAAAACAAAAATTATTATGGGTCTAAATAAGCTTCCGTAAAGGTACTATGTCATATGCCCCGAGTAAGGCCCCATTTACATACAACCTATGGCTTTGCGACATATGTATTTACATTTGATTTTGCTCATCAACTTGCCTTCAATTCACACTTCAAGCAATTTAGGGCCATCAATATGCATATATCTCAAGGGTCTTACACACATACATACATATGTAAATAATTGGCCATTACAACCCTTCAGTCAGGATTACGGCCTAGCTTCTCACACCACTCATGTTGTGTGCCTTATTTTTATACTTGAGTGGCAGGACCTACAGTTTAACGTCGACTCCGAACGACAGATTTTTGAGAAACTTTTTCATGGCAGGTTTATTTACTCTCAGAGTTTTTGCCAGAAATCTGCCGAGAGGAAGTCGCCGAAGAAATATTTTTTTTTTCATATTTTGTTTTGATATCTGGCCTGGGGCTCGAACCCGGGCTTTGCGTCTAATAAGCGAACACATTACCTACCAGACTACGGCGACTCAAGGGTCTTACTTAACTTTAAAAAGCCTTCTATCGAAAAAATTGTAAGAAACCTCTGAATTATACAGCTAGTATAAGTTATAGCCTGCTTTTGCTGCCCAACTTGCCTTTAATTCTTTCAGATTAAACAAACGATACAAGTTGGTCATAATTGTGATCTTTTTCTTCTAAGAACTTTTGAACGGATTTAGTGGTGAAAGGTATCACATTCGTACAATTAAACTTGACCGGTTGCAACCTTCAATCTTTTTTTCTTGTCCCGCTTGCCTTAGAAGAACTGGCATTTGCTGCATAAATGAACGTACATATGTATGTACATATATTTTATTAATTGTTTTATTATCGCTTTTTTCATTCCTATTGCATGGTAATAATTAAATGTAATTATTGTATTGTATTGGCAGTTATAAGTATAACAACCATTTAAAAGTAATTTACATATGCATTTAACACAAGCTTAAATGTAAGAATTCTAATATATGATATGGCATAAATGTAATGTAATGGAATAAATAATTTCAAATTAAAAGTTAATTTTAAGAAAATTGTAAGGTGAGAAAATTTACCAACAATCAGGGCATATTTACTTAACAAAATGGCCTTAATTGCGCAGCATATTGTTGCCTTATGTGGTATTGTAAAATGTGAAAGTTTGCCTTAAACCCTTACTATGCCTTGTAAGATGCAACAACTAAAACCCCATGTGATATAAATATGCCTTGGTTAAGGAGGGTCTTAAGTGTTGAATTAATGTACAGAAGAACATTCTATTTTGGACTTACAAGGCTGGATCTCTAAGTCAATGATTCTTTTAATTTGCGCTCTCTTAAGGCAATAAAGGTCAACACTGATAGACGTTTGCCCATTTGCGCCTACAAAAACTTTAACAAGCTGCATCATTTAGTTTGTGATTGGACAATCACTGATAGCAGAGTAGCATGCGATTTTAATAGGAAATGGAAAAAAGTGTATTTCATATGAAAACAAGATAAGCCAACCCCTAGCTTAATAGACGATAGCTCGAGGGTTAAAACCTCAGCTTCGACAGCATGAAAAAGAAATACGAGAAATATATTTCTTTCACCAATACATACATATATAATTGGCCATTACAACCCTTCAGTCAGAATTACGGCCTAGTTTCTCACACCACACGTGTTGTTTGCCTTAATATTTTTATCCTTGAGTGGCGGGACCTACAGTTTAACGTCGACTCCGAATGACAGATTTTTGAGAAACTTTTTCATGGCAGGTTTATTTACTCTCAGAGTTTTTGCCAGAAATCTGCTGAGAGGAAGTCGCCGAAAAAAGATCGTTCTTTTTCATATTTCGTTTTGATGTCTGGGGCTCGAACCTCCGAAGAAATATTTTTTTAATATTTCGTGTTTGATGTCTGGCCTGAGGCTTTACGGGCTTTACGTCTAATAAGCGAACACACTACCTACTAGACTACTTCTTTCACCAATACATCCATATTCTCTGCAGTATTTTGGCAACATCTCTGAGAGTAAATTAATTCGACATTAAAACTGCAGGTCCCGCTGTTCATAGATAAAAATAATGCACACAACATAGGCGGTGTAAGTAGCTAGGCCGTTGTCCTCACTTAGAAAAACGGTATACAGCATAAAATTCGTGTCTCTTCTTCAAAATAGCATCGGCTTATTAAAGCACTCTCGCACAGCGGTAACATTAACCGTTCATTCGAATTAAAATCAGATGGCTTTTTCTCGCTTTCGTATATGGGCAAAATAAATTACATCCAGAAGAAAGGTCTTGGAAATTTCATGACCAAACATTCAGACTTTGGTTTGAGAGTATTATGTATACATACATAATTGGCCATTACAACCCATCAGTCAGGATTACGGCCTAGCTTCTCACATTATTATTATGTATACAGCTAAGCTTAACGCTTTCGGTCCACCACTCAAAGATGCAAAGATGTTCCGCAAGGTAGTCTAACAAACTCTTGTTTTATTCGGAATAATTAAATTAAAATATCACCGACTTATGACGTCAATTTGTTAGTGGATTATACGTAATTAATATTAAGCGTTCGTTCAAACTAAAATCAGGTTTAGGCTTAGTCAGCGGCGTATGTATACAGGACAAGAGCGATTAATTTAAATAAATTCAAGAAAAAATTGGGGGTTTCTGTTTTTAATTCTTTTTAATCACCGTTACGGGAATTCCCTTTAAGTAAAAACACATGTAAGACACACATCAAATGTGCTTGAACTTAAGGTAGAAACAAACAGTCTGTAGACGTATGTACATTGGCACGATGATGTACATATGTCTGTCTGTACATCTTAACAATGTTGATTTATTTTGATAAAATTACATACATTGTATTATTCACTTAAGTATGTACATATATGTATGTATGCATATTTGTATGTATGTACTCGTATATACATGTGGTATTATTGATAATTTCACAGTAGAATCTTCGTTTAACGAATATTCATTTGTATTTGATAATGCATACATACATATGTTTGTATTTTAGGCCACTGGAATTTTTTTCAGGAAATTATTTAAAATTTTGCTTACTTTGAACTGAATTTTTTGTGAAGAGAGGTTATCGCTAAACAAATCAGATCGAATTTAATATTTTTTTTGTTTTAAAGCATCTGTTGATTTGACAATTTTTTTGTTTTCTTTTATTTTTAAATAAAATGTACGAGTATATCACTTTTAAACACTTTTTGTTTTCCGTTTAATTTTATAGAATTGAAAAAAATTGTCGTATTCCCTGACATTCAACGCATTACTGATGGAAGAGCATGTACAATTGCTTTTGAAAGACTACTAAAACAATAACAGTATAACTTAATTATTTAAATACTTGGTGTTAATAATACTTGTCGATTATACCCAATGCAATAACATTAACCAACAATAAATTATATTATCAATAAGCGCAGAGAGTGCCGATTATAAGATTGGCGCGAATATAATACGACCACTCAATATTTATCAAAAATTGTGAGAGTGAGAGTGAGAGATACAGTTAGTGAAGTCGTCAACATAGTGATTTCAGTATTGTTTACGTGCGTTTTTTTGCAAGTCTTCAAATTTGTTCTTTTCCAATAACTGCAATTTGAACAATGCGTATATGATTTACGAAAAAGTAAATTTAGCATAGGTTAGGTTAGGTGACGAGCTCTTCTAGCTAACGCCAACTCGCGGCTCGAATACTCTCTATAAGAAACTATATCAACTCTAAAATAAATCATGCAATTACGCTAATCTTTGAAGAGTTGAATCGGTATGGTAGAGCCCAAAGACGTCTGCCTTTACAGCAAGAACCAGGCACTGACGCATGAGGTGAATGACAATTTTCCACAGCAACTGTATAATGTTTTCGAGAGTATGCCAAGGCTATCGGTATGACTTCTAATATATCAGCGGCCTGTAAGACCTACAATAGATTCATTTCAAGTAAGATCGCCGTAGTCTGGTAGGTAGTGTGTTGGCTTATTAGACGCGAAGCCACGGTTCAAATACCCGGTCAGACATCAAAACGAAATATGAAAAAATATTTCTTCGGCGACTTCCTCTCAGCAGATTTCTGGCAAAAACTCTGAGAATAAATAAAATTGCCATGAAAAGTTATTCAAAAAATCTGCCGTTCGGAGTCGACTTTAAACTGTAGGTTTAAGTGGTGTGAGAAACTAGGTCGTAATCCTGTCTGAAGGGTTGTAATCACCAATTATGTATGTATAGCTCAGATTAGGCGACTGGCTTTTCTATGGGGTAAGATACCGCTTACGCCAACTCGGGGCCCAAATATTCTCTACAAGAAACTATCTCAACTCTTAAATGAATCATACAATTGCACTAATCTTTTAGGAGTTCAATCGGGATGATAGAAGCCAAGCACGTCTGCCTTCACAGCAAGAGCCGGCACTTTCGAGAGTATGCCAAGTCTATCGGTATGACTTCTCATATATCAGCGGTCTGTAAGATATTCTTCTTGTCCATATCAGTCCAGCATCAGTCTAGGCTGGCAACAAATTTGGTTGGCAACTGCAAATTGACCAAAGAATTGGTTAATTAGGTTAACGGAGATAATTGGAATACCTATACCTATATATGTATGTCCAGTAACACCTTGGAGATTGTGAGTCCGGAATTAGCAATGTAATTACCGATTACATCTCCATGTCCTTGAACCCATATAAAAGTTACATTTGGATGATGAACATCGAATTGACGTTCCGAGGGAATTGAGTGCACCTTGGCAGTCCGATTGAATCAAGAGATTTTCAAGAAAAATCGTATCACTCAACAAACACTGCAATGGTTCCAATGTGGCTACGGCCTGGTCTAATGTTAGAGCCCTTAATATATATTCTACAGTATTTTAGACCCATCAAGTGTCTTACCGGGAACCTACAGATCTTCAAATCAGAAGACCTAGTTTTAATCTTAAAACAGGTTATCTATCGGGAAAATTGTAAGGCACCATTTATTCGGCCAGAATATGTCTACGGCAGTATTGCAGATTTTATAAGATGTAATCTAGGTGGGACCACCTAGACCACTGTTCTCTGGTCAGAATTGATCCCATGACTCTCAGACTAAAAGGCTACGGTTTATGGTTTTCATAATGGGTGTAGCAGTAAATATGCATATATGTATAACGTACATATGTAGAAAGAATTCCTACAAAAATATCTCTTGTGCAAGTAGTAAATCACACACGTTCCTTGATAAGCTTTATAGCGCTATAGTGACAACACTTATACAGTCTAAGGTTGTAGGGTATTGCACCTAAGTATTATTGCGTGTTAAAACACACATAAGTTACATGTGAATATATATAACCACGGACAATTTAAAAATAAAGGTTTAATAATGCAGTTAAATATGAGAATAATTAAATTGCGTTTAAGTTCTCTTCCGCTCTTTTAAAAATGTTTTGATTTGTATTTGTTTTTATTTTTTGTATTGGAAGTTATCGGATTACGAGAAAGAAAACATTTATTGAAAACAATAATATTTCTAATATTAATTTATGTACATACAATAGTATTTTAGTTGTTTAATTGAGCAGAACATTTATTATCTTCTAATTAAAATGTATGTGTACATACATATGTACATATGTATTTGATTTCAACTCTCATTAAGAACTGAAATAACACCTTATGTTCAAAATAAGAACTGAGAAAAAAACATGCTCGATGGCTTATTGTCATGAGGAATGTATGTTTGTATGTAGAAATATTTCAGACTTTGAATTGCTGTTACTAGATAATCACATAGAATTTTATTATTTAACCCTTTAACTGGTTCATGCTTTATTTATTTATTAATTGGAATACAATTACAAATTGTATGATAATTAGGGCCTTATGGAAGGTGTAGTGTAGCAGATCTCTGGTGAGAATCCAATCCACGATCCTAGCGGTAAATTTAATATAATAATCTCCCTAATAGAAATATTAATACGTTGAGTTGAAAATCTAGTTTAGAAATTAAGTATGATAAATGATTTTAATTAGATTCCATTTAATTATTTCAGCCTTAATCTTACTTACATATTTGCCGTTTACTGGTTACGACACCTTTGTGACTCTGTAAAAATTATTTCTTTTTTGCTATTTCCTTTCCTTGACATTTAAATCTGATTTGATTTATAAACTTTCGAACGGAAATAAAGCAGCCAACGACTCACCAACCTGAGAAAAAAATATTTTCAATTATATACGATGATCATCCCAAAATTTTCTTCATGATTTTTGATTTTATTTTCTTTTTGTTTCTTAACTATTCTCTCTTCTTCTCTCAGTCTAGATCTGACACTATTTTTGTCTCCATTTTGTTTCTTTTCTTTGCTGCACGGATTTTTTCACACAATGAACCAAAGAGTTACCATTTCAATCCCAATTTTAAAAATTAAGAGGATTGCATCCTGATCTTGATTTCCCAGAGGTAATAACATCAACAATCATAACTTAAAAATGATAGGAATGTAAAACTTTCGAAGTGTTGGCTTATTAGACGAAAGGCCTGAGTTCGAATCCCAGGTTAAACATCAAAACGAAAATATGAAAATATTTCTTCGGCGACTTCCTCTCAGCAGATTTCTGCCAAAAACTCTGAGAGTAAAAATTGCCATGAAAAGCTTCTCAAAAAATCTGTCGTTCGGAGTCGATTTTAAACAGTAGGTCCCGCCACTCATGTATAAAATTAACGCACACCACCACATGAGTGGTGTTGAGAAGCTAGGCCGTAATCCTGACTGAAGGGTTGTAATGGCCAATTATGTATGTATGTATGTAAAACTTCCACACAACTACATACAAACAATGCATTTTGAAAGAGGCATCGGCAGATGACAACTCCATTTTTCTAGAAGCTACTACGGTAAGCACCCGCTTAGCCGAAAATAGACTAGTTTTTAAAATTGAAAACAAGCGAAGAAATAATAATACGTGGCCGCAAATGTGGAGATGTGTGCAAGCTGTGTATAAAATGGCTGCCACGTTAACTCAGCATCGTAAAGAAGTGTCAGTAAACTTTCACCGCTATAAACTCTACTACCCATCTGAGGCAAAGAATTGAACTGAATCGTGCCCAAAGAGAATAGAGCCTTTATTCTTTACAATATGAGTGGAATAACAAAAATCGGTTGGTAAAAAATTTTAAATGACATTTCTTACTATAAAAAGGATATCAAAGCAATTTAATATCGCTCGGAAACATATGTATCGAATTAAAAGCACATTTTGTTAAAATGTAAGGTTTAGTTATCTAATTTTAGAACTGCCCTCGAAACTGCCCTTAATAAATGAGAACAAAATAATGATAAATCTAAATGTTAAATAAATTATTTTCCAATTGTTTATGGCTCGAGTGGCATTGCAATAAATATTACAATTGCAATATTATTACCGTTAAAAAACAAAACCCGATTGATAAACTATAAATTCAAATGAGCTTTTTTCTTCCTATCCATGAATAAATTCCCCCGACAATTACAAATTGTTTTAATCTTTTAAACAAATAATAGAAAATTATTTTCATTACATGTTAAAATGTCTTTATGTATGCAAATACAATTACATGCACGAATCAAAATGGATTATTTTAGTCTCCAGTGAATTAATGACGTTTACGTGATCATATATCAGTACTGAAATCTTATATAGGAAATTATAGAAATACATCATTAATCTAAGTGGGAATGTGGCTAAGATTTATGATTAAGAAATGAGATAATATACTTTTCGAAAAGTATAATTTGTATTGTACTGTAACCATAGCTTCATTTTTTGTCAAAGATAAGATAGTTATTGTACCATCGATGTTCTAAATTCTTTATTTATTTTATTAATTACATTGGTAAGCTGATCAGTGAGCACTGAACCCGCAATCCTCGATCTAAAGAGTAGAACAATACTACATTAGACTTCCAGGACACTTAATGTACAATAAAATATAATTGTATTGCGTAAGACGTATTATATATCTTCTACATTTTATTAACAACAACAATTTTATTTATTAAGGGTTTTCTGGCACATGATGTAAAGGAAATAATTTATTATTAGTAACTTTTGCATTTAAAAACCTCATCTATAATTCACAATTAATTTAAATTACTGCTATTAAACGATCGCTATTATACATATGTTTCTCAGCAGTTTATTGTATATTAAACTGAGTTTTATAATAGAAAAAAATTCAATTATAATTTTACTATTCGTATTTATATGTGAATACGAATAATTAAGAATAAGAAAAGATTTATTTATAAATTTACTACGCTTATAATTACATATTAGACAATAAAATTTAAAGACCAAAGGCAACAAGGTAACGGAAATGGAACTAGGGATTGCATAGTGTATCTAACAAGTTCATTTCAACTCATGCTTGAATACTTTTCACAAAAAGACGTAACCAATATGGTAAAACATTAGTTTTAGTTTCATAAATGAAAACAGCGTCAAATATTTTAATATTTTACATTACTGTCTGAAGCAAACATAGTTCGATAAGATTTTTATTCTTCTACAGCGGAAGTGCAGTCGTCTGTTGTGATTAGAAAATAATAGATTTTATACAGTTTGTTATACATGGGGGTTTTAGGAGAGAAAACATTTGATTTCCAAATGTTTTGTGATTTTAGTATACTATTCTGGCATACGTGCATTTGTATCATCGGAATCAATGCTGTGTGGGGTTAGTTGTTGACGTTTCGTTTTGTATTGGCACTTTCTTTTGTCTACATTGATTCATACAGGATTACATTAATATTGTATGCGTTAATTTTATCCATGAGTAGCGGGAATTACAATTTGACGGCGAATCTGAGAAACTTTTCATAATAATTAGTTTTTTCAAGATGTCGAAGTTGAGGTTCGAACGCTAGTATACCCCTTGTATAGTAAGTCAAAACACTAATCATTACACTACGGCGACCACAGTAAGCATTAAAGCTTTTGACATCTCTTATTGGATCTTTGATTTCTTTACGTTGATAAGCTATTGATGTACATATATGATGTAGGTCGCCGTAGTCTAGTAGGTAGTGTGTTGGTTTATTAGATATAAAGCCTGGATTCGTATGCCAGGTCAGACATCAAAACGAATTATGAAAAAATATTTCTTCGGCGACTTCTTCTCTGCAGATTTCTGGCAAAAGCTCTGAGAGTAAATAAACCTGCCATGAAAAAGTTTCTCAAAAATCTATCATTCGGAGTCGACGTTAAAAGGTAGGCCCCGTCACTCACGTATAAAATTAACGCACACAACATGAGTGGTGTGAGAAGCTAGGCCGTAATCCTGACTGAAGGGTTGTAATGACCAATTATGTATTTATGTATGTATATGTTGCTTACTTGTCGCCAACAGAACGAGACTGCTCTCATAATGTCGGTCCTATAGTTGTTGGCTAAGCCTTCACTGCAAACCCGTAGTTTGTTCAATCATATTTAACGCCACTTTTTGTAAAAAAATTGTTCACTTGCGTAATGTGGAATAGGTATTCTAAACTTGTTCTACTGTACCTTTGTAAGTTTCATGATCTTATCTGGAGCGCCTTTCATTCGATTATATTTATACATTGGCATCCAACATGAATACAGTAAATGATTAAAACTTAAATACTTTAATACAACATATTATCCAATGTTCTAGTTTACAATAGTTGCCTACATCAAGAGTATTTGGATGGAAGCTGTACTTTGCCCATTAAGTTCTCAAATACAGTGAGCGCCAAAAGTGAGTAAACACCATTGAAATAATTCATTTTCTTAGGATAGCGAGTAAAGTAAATGAGAATAATCGAATAAATTTCCAAAAATAAAAACGTTTATTTATTACTTATAAAATGTTAAAACAAAAACAACAATTCAATTTAAAGGAACTTTTTTAATACTTAAGAACATAATAGAAAATTTAGAATTATAGTGGGTGTTGACTCATTTGTGGCGCTCACTATATGCTCAAATCGTAAATGACACAAAAGATAGACGCTTCAACATTGATTGAGAGAAACCCTCTTAGAAATTTACTTTAGTAATAAGCTGAGTTGCAGTTTTGAATGCAAAATATTTCCGAGAAGTGAAAAATATCTTCTTAACGACGATTACTAAAGTATTGTCACCTCGTCTTCATTCACTTTGTCATTTGACATATTCAAACTGAAACATACATACATAAGTTACGCTTTTCGTCTTCCTTCGATAAATCATTTTCTTGTCGTTTCATAAGCAACTTTATAATAAAATAAACTTAAGTTTTTAAGCTTAACTTCATTTGTTAGCATAATAAACATAAAGTTTTGTTATAACATGATTATTTGTTTTATAACATGATATTAAAAATGTAAACATTTCTAAACTTTACAAAAACATTTTTAATTATTTATGTATACAGCGTGTGTAAATAACTTTTTTAAATAAACAATAAATCATATATTTATAAGTTACACTTCAAACAAATACATATATAAAAGAGCCGTTAAAATTTCGAATAGGCAAGTTTTAATTTCGAAATAAATCAACTATAACATGTCAAATTAACGAACCTGCCCTTAGGCAACGTTGGGATCAAACGCATTAAAACTTGACTTTATTTATAAGACTTTTGCCACATCACAGTGTTTTATATTTTCTTTGAAGAGTCCGTCACACTCTTTTAGGTTACCACTTCTTTACTACATTTCAAACTTTATTTCACTTTAAAGTTCCAAACAATTCTTACTTACCCACAGTGCAAAAAGAAAACAAGTTTTCAACTCTGTTTACGAGTTCAAAATCCTTTGTTTTGTTTGAATTTTTATAGGTTTGTTAACACGTGTTTGCATGCCATTTCAAAATAATTTTATATTTTGGAAAACAAAATAACAGAAAAAAAACGCCACAGCAAATGAAAGAAAGTGGTGAATCCACTTGTTTCTTTGTCTATTGACACACAGTTAATTACGCGACCTACGACGAATCACTGTACATGCAATGCAGTGTGCAGACGAACGGTAAAAAATCAATTTATAGATTTTTTTTTTAATATTTTAATAATTACGTAAAATACTACTCAACTATTTCGTATGGTATGGTATTTTTTGTTTCTTTTCTTTTTTGTATATTTTAGCTTGTATTTAAAGATCTATTTTTTAAAAAATTTTGAACCGCACTGACTGGTTGTTTGCGAAACACTAGGCTCAACAGCTGTTTTGGTTGCTATTCGCACCACATGCAGCCTCATCGGAAAGCAATACAAGCACCAAAGTCATCTTATAATCAGATTTAAAAGGTTGATTCGTTTTGCCATACACAAGTGAAGAGTTATTTGTCACTTAATAATTACACAGAGTATACGTACATACATACGTATACCCTCGCATTGTACTGCGAACATAAAGATGAGACATGGATTATTAAACTGCCTTTATGAAATTTATTTCAAACAATAATGTTCGTTGGATTTACGTCTGCAGTCTGTAGAAAAGTAAGTGTTATTACGTCATAGTAACGATCTGTTCGCAGGAACGTCTCAACGTCAATCCCACTGTGTAATTGAATACAAGCACTTGTAAGCACACATATACACACACATACACTTGGTGAAAACAATATTTGTACATTTACGTTCAGTTACAGTGCATTTGTGAGTGAGTGTGTGAGTGAATGAGTGTTCTTGGATTAGTTATCAACTTGTTCATTCATTACATTTGATTCGTTGTGATTTTATTTAATTTACTTTAAATTATGTGTCATTTACAAATAAAATGGGATTCTGTACATAGAATTCAGTTGTTTTTATTAACTAAACGGTATTTTTCAATCACATTAAATTAAATAATTGCCACACTAAAAGGTGAATTAATACCGTGTATATCACATGCAATTACCACCGTCTGAAATGAAATGTTAAACAATGAACTGCCAGTACAACTGTATGTATGAATAAACATTTTGTCTGTCTGTCTGTCACTCCCCCATCTTTACATTGAAAATAATGACAATAATCTCAATTACTTTTTTTAAAGAATAATATTTTGTTGTTGCTTCTCTTCACGTCTGACTTGTATACTCTGGTGTTCGGTGTTCGTGATAGTGTTCCGGCGACAACTAAACTTTGCACACAGTGTTATAACTATTATATTGGATTTATCCTTTTTTGCAAATGTACGTGTATGTAGTTTTTGTTTGCGTTGGTTTATTTGGCGCCATCTTCTATTTTGGACCATTCATTCAAAAATCTTATACACGTTACCATGCTGTTTGAACGTACGTTTGAGAAAAACTTGTGCAGAAATTCATGTTTCATGCGTTTCACCACTACTATCCTTTAATCGGTTTACACTTTTTTCTAACTCATTTATTGACAGGGATGTTGAACAGGGTTGCCGCTTTTGCTGAAGCTTTTAAAATCGAAAAGGCATTTAGCAAACATATTCAATTTCGTATTTTATTACTTCATTCAGTTATGAAAATGAATTTTAAACAAATAAAAAATTACTTGTAATCGAAAATAAAAAATTCATGTATTATTACACAAATAATTATCATTTCAATTATGATGTAATGCCTGTTCTTTGGCAACACTCTGCTTATTGTTAATTTAAGCTCAGACTACAAAAGAGAGAGAACAATACATGAAGCAGTGCGCAAGTACAAACAAAAATTCTGTAGCCTGTACTCTCAGTAATACACAGTGCTAGTAATTGGTGTGGGTATATGGGTGAAATGTCACTTACATGCGGAAGGAAACAGCCGAACACATTTATGTGCGACTAAAGGAAAGCTTAAATTATAAACAAAGAATAAAATTAATAATACAATACAAAAGAAGTTCATTCAAAGAATAATTTAAGTTATGAATTGGTGAATTAGGGTGGTTCAAAAGAAAAACCGAGTTTGAAATTTTGTTTTTTGAATGTGCCGACTATAAAAAGAATATGAACTTTGAAGGCGCCACTTTCCAGGTCTTTCATGATGGATAGCTTGTGCGAAAATATAGAAATATTATCTGCATAATCCAAATCATGGAAGTGGTAAGCGATACTTCATGTAATTTGTCTTCTCTCCTTTCTTCAGGCTTTCCTCATGATTTACTGAATATGTCTGACTCTCTATTTCAATCATTACTCCGGAAATTAATTTCAGTTGTTTGAGGTCTCCGAGTAACGTGCCATCATACACATTATATACTCATTCCTAAATAAGGACAATAAATGCAACTAAATAAATTATTGTCTGTTAATTGCAAACAAAATTAATCTGTTAGATACAGTGCTTGTTCTAATTTCTTAATTTAATTTCAACAAGGTTTTAAAAAAAATTACTTGAAACTGTAGCTTTTCATATTTTCTAGATTTGGATTCTATTACAGCCTGAAAGCATGCTTACATTTTAATAATATAACGATCGGTTAATACATGTTACAGACAATGATGCCAGCTGTGACGATTTATCGCCATTTTGACGATTTTATTTACCAAAAACTGCTAAATAATGACCACGATTTTTGTTAAAACAACTGCCCACATTTTGAATAAAAGCAAGTCATTGACCCCAAAATGCAAGTCATCAGCCCAAAAAATGCTTGTCATCGACGAAAAACTGCAAGTCATCAACCAAAAAATGCAAGTCATCAACCTAAAAACAAGCAAGTCATCAACGAAAAAATGCAAGTCATCGATCAATAAAATGCAAGTCATCAATCCAAAGAAGTGCAAGTCATAGTCCAATAAAATGCAAGTCATCATCCAAAAAATGCAAGTCAGCAACCTAAAAAAATGCATGTAATTGTCAAAACATGCAAGTCATTGACCAAAAAACGCAAGTCATTGTTCAAAAAAAAATGCAAGTGATCATCTAAAAGATGCAAGTCATCGACCAATAAAATGCAAGTCATCATCTAAAAGATGCAAGTCATCGACCAATAAAATGCAAGTCATCATCCAAAATATGCAAGTCATCGTCCAAAAAAATGCAAGTCATCCTCCAAAAAATGCAAATCATCGACCAATAAAATGCAAGTCATCAATCAAAAAAGTGCAAGTCATCGGCCAACAAAATGCAAGTCATCATCCAAAAAATGCAAGTCATCGTTCAAAAAAATGCAAGTCATCGAGCACAAAATGCAAGTCATCAATCAAAACATGCAAGTCATCAACCAAAAAAATGCAAGTCAACAACCAAAAATGCAAGTCATGGACCAATAAAATGCAAGTCATCAATCCAAAAAAGTGCAAGTCATCGGCCAACAAAATGCAAGTCATCATCCGAAAACGTGCGACCAAAAAATTCAACTTGTGGAAAATAGTACATTTTGTCCTTTATATACTTATAAAACCATATTAACTCAATGAGAATTATTAAAATTTTAAAGTTCATTTCAACACTTTACAAAAACAGTTAGCTTCGTCGCTTATATGTCCGGTCCCAAGTAAAGCTCGACCCTAAGGAAAGCTGTTTTGGAATCCTTGATACCATGTCCATCCAGCTGACTAGGTCCACTTCCCCCACAAGTCTATTTTTGATCCGATTTTGACCCATTTATACAGTTAATTTGACAAAAAGTTAGCTTCGTTGCCTATATCGCCGGTCCAAATTAACACCCGACAGTAAGGAAACCTGTTTTGGAATTCTTGATACCATGACTATCCAGCCCACTAGGTGTATTTGCCCGACAAGTCCATTTTTATCCGATTTTGACCGATTTATATAGAGCACTGTTTTTTTTGCCAACAGAGCTAGGCTATATCTCCGGTCCCAAGGGTTACCCGACCGTAACGAAAACTGTTTTGGAATCCTCGGTCTAATAGCTAACCAGCTGACTGGGTCCAAAAAACCTAATTGTTATTTTGATATTGTTATTTGACAATTTTACGCTGAACAAACCTGGCAACACTGGTAGCAAAGAAAACTTAAAGTAAAAATTCTAAAGTGGACTTTACTGGTATTGTTAAAGGCAAAAAGCTTCCGGTATAAGTATATGGAGAGCGTAATAAATATCCTCAAGGGGAAGTTTCCTCAACAGAAAAAGTGTTATTTATGTTTCGATGAAAAGTAAATAAAAATCTGATACAACAAATAAAGTTCAATAATAAATAAACTTGAATAATTAATTAAAATCACTTCATTAATCATACTAGCAACATAAAATTACTCGCTGTTTTATACCTATGTGTCTTGTGCTAGTGCTAGTGCTAATGGCTAAATGTTGTTTTGTTGTTTATAATTTCATTTAATCGGTCAATATGGCAATTAACAAAATTTCATTTTTCGTTGTAATTATACGAGTTATAAAGAAACACAAACGAAAAAAAAACAAACTTTCAGAACCTTTTTACGTAAAAAAAAAATTTTTTTGTTTCTGACAATTATAAGCCCGAAACCAGTTTCTCGTTAATTTTTCATTTCTTTTCGAGTTTTTTTTTTATTTTATTATTATTTTAAAAGCTGGAATCTTACGACAATTAAATTAAATTCGAACCAAGACAAGATATTATACTCTGTGTGTCGGATTTTTATGATTTAAAAAAAAAGTTATTATGAAGAGTCAAAGTTTTAATATTTGTTGCATATGAATGATTTGAGTTGAATACGAATCTGAATTTTTATTTTACAAAGGTAAAGATTTTAAGCTTTCTACAATGTATTTACATACATAATGAATTTGACAAAAATTTAAACCGCATTACATTGAAACCCAATTCTATAATGTTAAGAATTTTTATAATAATTATTAACACAATTCTCATTTATACAGTGATGTTTGATAAAATAGAGTCAACGATATTTCAAACTTTTCAATATCCAATACATCATAATAAAAATTTTATAATAAGAAGTAGTCGCCGTAGTCTAGTAGGTAGTGTGTTCGCTTATTAGACCATAAGCCCGGGTTCGAGCCCCAGGCCAGAGATCAAAAAAACTGTGAGAGTAAATAAACCTGCCATGAAAAAGTTTCTCAAAAATCCGTCGGTCGCAGTCGACGTTAAACTGTAGGTCCCGCCACTCAAGTACACAACATGAGTGGTGTGAGAAGCTAGGCCGTAATTCTGACTGAAGGGTTGTAATGTAATGTATGTAATAACAAGATAGGTAGATAAAAAAAGTGATAATCTATCCAAGGGAATAGACAAACTTCAGTTTCCTCATCTTAGCTGTTTTTGCAGAATTTATTGACCATATGACCAAGAGAAATGCAGTTCAGGTTTCCTCATTTTGCGAATTTAGTACCTGCCGGTTGTGTGGCTATCAGAAAGTATTATCATATCTTGCCTACAGATATTGAAGTCCTTAATAACCATTATTGCAGCTCGCATATCCATCAGTTCTGCCAGAAAGACGCTGCAATAATCCTTTAGAATTATAGAACTATCTAAACTCGCCTATTTTGAAAAGACGATTCCACCTATAGTTGCATTTACATTTCAGCAGCAGTTATCCAAGCTCAGGACGTCAATTCTGAGACTGACCTGCCGTCTGCCGACTGTGTCTGTCAGTTTTAATCTGCTTTGTACCATAAATCTTCTAGCATAGTACATTAATATATTCTTAACAGCCAAAGTTCACCGGTAATAAAACTATTTCTGTACTATGTGCGTACTTTATTTAGTTGCAACATTACATGATTATTTATAAACTAACATAAAAGGCATTTTGTCATAAAATTTCCGCATGGTATTACTATTTTGTCTTCCATATTTTAAGTGTTAAATGTTTTCTATTTTTATATTATTTTGATCCATATATGGAACCCTTGTATGCATGTCAATAGCCAAACAGGTTAAGTTAACATAAATTTCCATTGCAATTGCAATGCGTAGCAGTTATTTAGAGAGATACGCAAGTAACCGAATTTTAATTTAAAGAAAAGCACAGTGATTTACTAAAACTTACTTAATAGCAGGAAATAATAGTACGTCGTACATATTTGGTGGCAAAGTGTGTAAAGGAGAGCTGTTTTTTTAAAAATGGTTTGGTTCAGTAAAAAATTTACAATTGTAACAATTGTTTAACACGTAATCAGGGTGCAATTGATGTAACGGGTGATTTTTTAAATGTTTTGATTTTTTAAAAATTTAAATAAAAAACATAGAAAATGTGTAAACGGAATTGTTTCTGTTACTAAAATGGCAAATAAAAATTTAAAAAGATTTTAATGTGTCCTATTATTTTTGCTACCACTGTGTGTATGTAGATTTTGGTTAAAAGCATATAATCAGCTTATGCAAAATTAACGTTAATGAAGTTATTTTTCAAAATGTATCAATGAAAACTTTTTATTATTATTTTAAAATACAAATATAGGAATATATATATATATGTACATATGTATGTATGCATAAATATATTTTATATATAAAACAGATTTGTAAATAATAATAATTAAATAAAAAAAAATTAACATGATTAGTATAGTATATTATGAATTATCTCTTTTTTTATTATTATTTATTATTATTTCTTTTTTAAACTCAACATCGACTGTTAATTAAAATTGGAAAGAGATTTAGAAAAAAAAATAATTGCCAACAACTGATAAGCCTATGAACAAAAAAATGTTGTTTGGGTAATCCTTTGATTGTGTAGTATTACTGGCAAGTATGTATTATGGTTCTTGTTGTTTGCAATGATGACAAAAGCAGCAACAGTTTTATCTACCAATAGCCAACAATGTGAACAAAGCTTGAATCAAAACAATACTCAACTATCCAACCATCGAATTCAACACACAGTAAAACCAAACAACATCTCTTATGGATATCAACCATTCATTTGCGTTTAAGCCCTCGACGACAGCCAAAGTACGCGGAGTAATTGAGTAGCAACACTGACTGTGGAACTCGTAACGTAGAGTATAACATAGCGTTTTTTCGGAAACATTAAAAATAGTGTAAAGAATTAAATAAAAAAAAAGAAAAATCCCAAAAATAAAGTGTAAAACAATGCAAAATATTGTATAAAACAGCTGGCTTGCTTGCTTGCTATACCTGCAATTCAAATCTAATTGTGACTCTCTTCTAATTACAAAAAGAAATAATAAAAAAATTAAAAAAAAAAAATCAAACATTATATGAACGTGTTTTAAATAAAACAACAACAAAAAAAAAATAACTAAAGAGAGAAAGAAAGAAAGAGAGAGAGAGTGTAAGAAAGAATGAATATAAGTAAGTGAGAAAACCAAAACAGTCCCATCATTATTTAGTTACGTTTGTTTATTTGTTTTTGGGAAGCTTTCTACATACTTTTAGTACTTATTGGACAATAAAAACAAAATATTGTGCTTTAGTGTTCGTGCGTCTCTATTTCCAATGCTTTAGTAGTATTTATTGTACGTATGTACTTACACTCCTGTATTGTTTGTTATCACAAGCATAATTGTTTGTACAGGCAAATTCAGTTTGAGCTAACGTTTGTAACAAAACATTAAAAACTGACCTACAATCACTTGAACGTGGCTCATTAATAATTTATAGGGCAAAACCAATGGATTATATGCTTGTACAATATGACATAAATAAGTTAAATTCATTTGATTTAAATGCTTTTCGTGTAGCTTTGGAATAATTAAAGTGTTTTAAACAATACCTGTACGTTAGAGTGTTAAATACATATCAAAGAACCCAGTTTGACCGACTGTAGCAGATTTCATGAATGAAATGAATTTAATGAATTTATATAAAGCGTGAGAAATATGTCGAAAAAATTGTATACCTACTTATGCACATTCATGCAAACATACATACGTACATACGTACTTACATAGGTATGTATTAATTTTTATTGTAGTTTCGAAAAGACAACTGGTATAATGAAATTAAAACAAAAAAATAAAATAAAAAAAATACCTGTTGTCATTAATTTCCTACTGGGTTAGTGGAGCGTGCGATATTTCAATTTCAGTCAGTTTAAATTGCATCACTGAACCTTTAACAGAAAAACGTTGTAATTTGCAATAGAATTTAAACTAAATCGTTCTCGAACCTGCAATAGGCTGTATCCTATGGTCAATTTAAATATTCGTATATACAAAATATCGTATAAATGCCGTGTTCAAAGGTTAGTTGCAGATTTTATTAGTTTAAAAGAAATAAATTGAATTAGAGCTGATTTGATATTCTTTTTTTAAGAAAAACTTTCAGATTTCAATAATAATATCTACTAAATTGTGTTATTATATAAAGTTAAACACAGTGTGAATTATACTTAATAGAAGCATTCTGCTGCAAATGTGTTTACATACAGTGCACAACACAAAATAGGATACCCTGGTTGACATAAACAATTTGATAAATTTATGCCAGCAAAAATTTGATGAAATTTGTGTTAATGTTATTTATTTTATTAATTTCTTTCTATATTATAATTAAACAAAAAAATATTCGTGTTTACAATATCAAAAAAAAAAAATTAAATTAAATATGAAAACCTTTCTAAATGCAAAGGTCTAGGCTTCAATATTAATATTTAATATTTTTAATTAATATTTACTACTCCTAACACATTAAAAAGTTTTAGCATTGAAATACTTAAGTTTGTTGTATAGCCTAGTGAAATTCACTGACATTCCATCATTTTTTCAGTAGGATTTTGTGACATGCAATCGTTTTCCCAATGATTCCACAAATACTCATGGAAAGTTTATACAGGCGCTTCACATCAGCACTGCTGCTGATTTTTCTGGCATAGTTTTACTATTGAAAATAAAAATCATGCCTAAGTTTTAATTTTTCCCATTTTGGTTGACATTGTTATCGCAACATGCTCTTTTATTTATTGTTTCTTCCATTAATTCGAAACTATCCACGTCTAATGTCGACATTCTACATTCCCTACATTATGTTTAAATATTTTACAAGTGTTCGTTGGATTAAGGTTCCGTCAATACACGTCAGTTTCTGTCAAAAATATTGTGTTTTGGCTTGTCAAAGCTATGGCACTTTGCCTCGGTGCTCGTTCTGTTTTCTATATTATGCAATATTGGGTTTTTTTATTCCCTTTTAATATTTATTTATTAACGTATTCTTATAATATTGACTTCGAAAGTTCTAACGTTGAGTTTAGTTAACCTAAACAAAGGCTAAATCGATTAATTTTTTCATTTTTGTTTTGTTTTTTTCAACTTTTTATAGCATATTTATTGCTAAAACAAAATAAAACAAAACAAAAAATATAATAATTATGATAAACAATAGAATGAAATATAAAAACAAAAACGATTTATATTTATACCAGCTGTAAAGTGTCAGTGGTGCTTCGGTAGCCTTTTGGTATTGAAATACTATGTACAATAAAATGAAAAGTTAAGTGTAACGAAAGTACAATTAAATTAATGATTACAATATTAATTTTACATTAATTTTATATTACATTGCTATAATCTATTAAATTATTATTACCATTAGTTTCACTTAAGTATTTTCGCTAATTGGCGTGGTAAATTCGTCAGAAGAATGCTGCATTTTTTTATATGTATTAATTATGTTTTTAAGATGTCAGAGCTGAGGTTTGAACATCGAGCCCTCGTGTAGTAAACTAATACACTACAATCTAAACTATAGGAACCACGAACTCCCCCTATGCATACATACATACATACATAATTGGCCATTAGCCTAGCTTCTCACAGCACTCTTGTTGTGTGCCTTAATTTTTTATAATTGAGTAGCGGGACCTACAGTTTAACGTCGACTCCGAACGACAGATTTTTTGAGAAACTTTTTCATGGCAGGTTTATTTACTTTCAGAGTTTTTGCCAGAAATCTGCTGAGAGGAAGTTGCCGAAGAAATATTTTTTTTTTCAAATTTCGTTTTAATGTCTGGGCTGGGACTCGAACCCGGGCTTTACGTCTAATAAGCGAATACACTACCTACTAGACTACGGCGACTTCAAACTTCTCCTATAGCCCTATCAATTAGTACTAGCAACTTGCCTATTAGAGATAACGATCATTAATATTCACTTAAAATATCGAGCCATAACCGCAAAAATATCTCAAGCGACATATTTTTCAAATATCGTTTTTTGTAATAAATAAATTCATTGGCATCATTTGCATCATCTATAAAAATTTCAGGGTCCCACTCTGAACAGTTATGAATTTATAACAGGAAAAAGTTTCATTTTTTAACCTAATTTGCTTAAGAAATAAATAATAAAAACCTTCCCCTGTAAAATTTTGTTTTTGTCGCTTGAGATATTTTTGCGGTTACGGCTCGATATTTAATGCAGCTAATACTAACATTTTATAGGAAGGCAAATGCCAGGTGGTGACCCTCCTATAAAATCCAATCCAATAGTTTAATGAGACTGTATGTTCTATCCAATTCTCCTCTGGCTAGACACATTTTGTAATAAAGAAGATGTTTGGTTGTCTACTCTTTCTCCTCGTCAATGCAGTTTCTGCAAAAATCATTAAGAGATATTACCTCTCTCCGGGCGTGTGCAGTCCCGGTATCCCATTGTAACTATGTAACCTATGCGTTTCATTAGATGTACTTTGGCTATATATTTGACTTAAATTTTCGTTCTTTATGTATACATTGTCTAATCAAGTGGATTTATTATTGTTTACTTTGTAAAGTTTGAATGAGATCATACGTTATTAATATCTAAAATAAGAATTATTTTCTAAGTAAGGGATGTGGATAAATATTTCATGTTTTTACCAAATCTTTAAAACTTTTTTTTTAGATTTAAAAACAATCATCAGTCAACAGTTTTGAGCATCATCTCTATTTTTGCTTTTACTATGATTCCTATGATTATATGCTCGTAATGCTTATTTCACTTTTTTTTACAGCTTAATCATCAATTTTTGTTTTGTTTACCGCATTTGTATTGCAATTTTCTTATGTTTGTTTTGAAAGTTCCATACAATTAGTGGTTGGGAGTAGCAATAAATAATTACTTTTAAGATGGTTTTTTTGTTTTTTTGGTTCACAGTAACAATAAAAATTTATCAATAAAAATTACAATTACAATTGGCCAATTCACACGACTTTGTATCGTGTATGTTGTATTGAATACACTTGGTTGCATTCTTCTTCATAATTTTTGGCATTCAAACAATTCGATAGCACGAAACCAATACAACTTTTAAAAACATATGAAAAAAATGTGTATAAGTGTAGAAAGCATACACTGTTGTATAGTCGTCCAACAATACAATGAATACAACGATACAACGGCTTGTGTGAATTGATCAAATATTGTATACTTGTAAATTTATTAACAATTGTAAATTTATCATAAGATGCACATAATCTTATCTGTGAGAGATAACAAAGTTTTATACGAAGGTTAAGCATTACAGCTTACTTGCTTAATGCGCAATGACGTCGTACATACATATATTGTATGAATAATTGAAACCCGTAAAGAATCTGGAAGCTTTATCAATTCATTAGAATTTTTTGCTAATGTTATAATGAATTCGAAAATAATTATTAACTTTCTGTTTGTTTGAAATATTAACTTCACAATCTATAAATAATAATGCCCAGAACTGTTGTTTACTACAAACAACAAATGGAAATACAAATTAAGGCCTGAGGCTATTAATCATACGATTGGTTATTTGAAAACAATTTTAAGAGGAATAAATTTACATTTCCAGTTATAATACGATAAAAACTAACAACATACACACATATAAGTATACTTAAGTATTATTTCATTATCAATTAAAGACTGAACAAAAAAATTTCTTAATTGTTTTAAATATTTATTTAATTTTATTTTATTTTGATACTCATTTTTCTTGTTTTTATATTTTCAGTTTAATTATGAACCTGAATGTGAGAGCTGATAATATAAAGGAGCAAAAAATAAAAAAGCAATAAATAACAAAATTAAAGAAATTGTGATAAAAGAAATGTCGAAAACAAAATGTATACTAAAGTTCAAGTAATAATCGGAAAATATAATGATACGAAATACAAGAGAAATAAACAAAAAATTTAAGAAAAATATCATGACAATTGAAAACATGTAAAAATTCAGAAAATTTCGCAGTGATGAGTGTACAAAAGTGATTTCATTTATTCAACTCTGGAGACTACCTAAATAACGCAAGCCCATATACATAGTAATAAAAACTTTAACACAAACCCAATAAAATAAATCGGAAAAAACTGAAACAATGTCTACAATTGAAGTTATCAGTCATAATCATACGCTTCTTAATAGTCACAAAATATTCACTGAAAGCCAAACGTGCCGCAACTCTGAGTTACTCAAAGACAAAACCGTATTCGAAGTTGTAAGCTTAATAAGAGACAACATGGCTTTTCCGTTAAAAAATTTCGATAATTTACGTTCACGTTCTTCGGATAGTGGTAAAAGCAGCAGTTGTAGCCCCATGCCGCTGGATTGTATTGAGGACAGTGGTGGCGCAGCTGGTGTTAAACACAATGATAACGATACGGTATTACGCAAACGCATACAAGAGTATGCATTTATTTTACGGTCATTGGAGTGTAATCGGGAAAAATTTCGCACGATAAGAATTCGTTTCAGGTAAGCTTGAATTGTATTGCTATTCACTATAAGTATTTTCTTATTATTATGTTGTATGCTATGTATATTGCATTAAATTATTCATTGTAAGTCATTTTGAATCATCATAAAAGTCAAAAAGACTTTACTATTGTTTTTGTATTTTTTATGCCATCAGAAATTAATCTTTATTTCGTGACAATCATGAGAAAATTGTAAAAACTTAATCTTTTTTCTTTATTATCAATGGGAAAAACTTTATGATTTTGAAACTGAATTTGAAATTGAATTTTCAATGCAAAGAAATTTGTTACAAAAAGTTTATATAAATATAAATACATACAGTGAGCGTCAAAATAAAGTAAACACCACATAATCTTGTAAAAAAAGTTTTATTAAATATGCTGCAATCATAGAGTTTAAAAAAATATGTTACATAATTCATTAATAACTTAAGCAAAATAGATTTCAGTAACAAAAAACTGGAAAACTAAAGAACTTAAAAAAAGAATTCACTTTTAATGGAAATGTCCCATATTTTTCGCATCAAAATAAAGTCAACAGTGGCATCATCCAATGCAAAAACCTTTTCATTGCAAAGGTAGTAGTGGCAATTTTTTAAATTTTTTGAAAGTATAACACGGTAAAGTGCCCTTTAAAGTAATTGAAAGTTTCAAGTTAATTTTTGAAAGAGGTAAAATAGCGAAAAACTTACTATGGGAAGACAAACTTCAGTTGAGACGCATGGAATCATATTAGATTTGCATAGAAAAGCAAAATCCCTGCTTGAAATAGGATAAATCGTTGGAAAGCACCACTGTACAATAAAAAAAATCATAGACAAGTATGCCAAATAAATACTCTTGAAAATTTACCCGGTGCAAGACGGCCAAAGCATTTAACAGAAACCGAAATAAGAGCTATAGTAAGGGAAGTAAAGGCAAATCCAGCTTCTAGTGCTGTAAAAAAAGTTGAAAATATTGCAAAAACCTCTGAAAAACAAGTGAGCGCAAGTACTGTCAGAAGATCTTTCCATCAAAATGGGTTACATGGCAGAGTACCATGTAAAAAGATCTTCATATCAAAGGTTAACCAAGTCAAACGTTTAAATTTCGCCAAAAAATAGTAAACCAGCCTAAAACTTTTTGGAATAATATTCTTTTCACTTATGAAAGCAATTTTGAGATATTTGGTATAAAAAAACCACCTAAAATATGGCAAAATACAAACGAAGCCTTCAGCAATAAACATGTTACAAAGACGGTAAAGCACGGCGGAGTATCAGTAATGGTCTGGGGATCTATGGCGGCATTAGGGGTTGGTAATTTGGTATTTATAGAATCTACAATGAAAAAGGAAGATTATCTAGATATTTTGAAGCAAAATGTAGCCCCTAGTGGAGAGAAATTAGAACTATCACAAAACAGGATGTTTCAACAGGACAATGATCCTAAGCATTCTTCCAAAATTGTGAAAGAGCACCAGTGGGAATATCTCGATAAAAAAATTAGAGATAGAAATATTTCTAGCAAGGATCACCTGAAGGCAGTTTTACAGGACGAATGGCATAAAATTCCACCTGATTTTACGAAAAAAATTGTTGATTCAATGCCTAGAAGATTATCAGCTGTGATAAAGTCAAAAGGATTACAAACAAAATATTAAATACAATTTTTTAGACAGTTTTAATATATCTGTTTACTTTATTTTGATGCGAAAAATATGGTACATTTTCGCTAAAAGTGAATTAATTTGTTTAGTTCCTTAGTTTTTCAATTTCTTGTTAATGAAATCTGTTTTGCTTTAGTTATTAATGAATTGTGTAAAATTTTTTCCAAAACTTTGTCATCAAAGTAAATATAATAAAACTGTTTTTACAAGATTTTAAGGTGTTTACTTTATTTTGACGCTCACAGTATAACCACATATGTACAGTGAGTGCCAAAAATGAGTAAACACCACTGAAATAATTCATTTTCTTAGGATAGCGAGAAAAGTAAATGAGAATAGTCGAATAAATTTCCAAAAATAAAAACGTTTATTTATTACTTATAAAACGTTAAAACAAAAACAACAATTCATGATTAAGGAACTTTTTTTTATACTTAAGAACATAATAGAAAATTTAAAATTATAGTGGGTGTTGACTCACTTATGGCGATCACTGTGTATACAACAAAAGCAATCGCATTGAATTAAAATAACTCTTTTGAAATACAATTTATTTGCAATAAAAGAATATTTCCAAAATTTATTGAATGGTTAAAGCATAAAAAATGTGGTAACAGAATGGACCCTGTGTGTGGCCTAAATGTATCCGCTCATAACTCCTTGAGCGGACAGACATTTCTAGCCACCTACCTACCTACCTAGAGCATAAGCTAGTACAGTCAACCCTCCTACATCGCGGTGAGTGTGTACCGCGTTATATGGAAACCGCGCTATAAGAAACTCGGATTTCACCGTACAAATCAGGCTAATTCGTAGCGCGTTCTATGGAAACCATCTACCGCATTGTATGGAAACCGCGCTATAAGAAACTCAGAGTTAGTACAAATCCCATCATTCGTACCGCGTTATATGGAGACCAAGAAATACAAAAGGTAAGATAACTTATAAATTATTTTTATTGAATTCAAGAGTTCATATAAGGATTGATAAAAAAATTAAATAAAAACTAAACTAAAAGCCTACAAGGAACTTATGGGATGTTATTGTACGGAAACCGCGCAGTAAGAGTACCGCGTTATAGGAGGGCACCGCGTTATATGGAAACCGCGTTTTGAAAGTACCGTATTATAGGAGGGCTATCGCAATTTCAGCCCCGCGTTATATGGAAACCGCGTTCTGAGAGTACCGCGTTATAGGAGGGTTTACTGTACAGCATTCGAAAAAATTATTGAAAGAATTCCTTTTTTCTTTCAAAATGGCGTGTATAAGTTTTAATAATAAAAACTGTAGAGTTCTTTAGAAATTAAGGAAACTCATATTCTGCATTAATTTAAGCGGCAACTCTTTTTAATCACAATTTATTTGCCGAAAAGAAAGCAAATAAAAGAAATTGTTTGCAAATAATAATTAAAAAATAATCGAAATGTAATGGAAAAATTCCTTTTCTGTATTATTTTTGTAGCGGCAATTCTTTTCAATTAAAATATTCAATATTTACCGACAAGTAGGCAAACAAATAAGTAAATTCGTAGCGTATATATTTTTATTAACTGTGCTTAATTTGAAAAATAAACTGAAAATTAAGGCAAAAAACAAAATTTAAAAAAGGGTGAAGAATGGGGTGTTAGAACTTTCTAGTGAAGTGCACTTTTTCCAATAATTTTAAAACGGATCAAGTAGTTCATGCAATACATATGTACATGCATAATTGGTCATTACAACACTTTAATTGGGATTACGACCTAGCTTATCACACCACTTATTGCAGAGTGTATTGCTTTTATACATGAGATACGGGACCTACCGTTAAATACATATTTTTGATCAAGGCTGCCTTCCAAAATGTTAGCTGCCTTGCGTTTGAACAAAGTATCGTGTTTCATTTTGTATCGCTGTACAAAATATATACAATGTATTCTATTTCAAAACGTCGTCAATATGTATTTTTAACGCAGTCAAAAAGCAATCAGGCATCGGATTTATAGTTGATGCATTGTTTGGTTACATTGCATATCTACATAGTTTATATACAGTAGTAGAACTGCATACAAACTTTGTATTGATACATTTTGGAAGGCAGCCCAACTTTATCATGGCAAGTTTATTTATTCTCAGAGTTATTGCCAGAAATCTGCTGAGAGGAAGTTGCCGAAGACATATTTTTTCGTACTTCGTTTTGGTGGAAATGTCTGACCTAGGGTTTGAACCGAAACCTAACGTCTAATAAGCCAATACACTACCTACTAGACTACGGCGATTTCAGTTCATGCAATACTTTCTAGAAAAAATGTGATTTTAAACTTTAAGGCAAAGGGTTATGTTAAAAGTGATCTACCTATAGGTAGAGGCTAATGGAAGAGTAGGGACTAGATGAAGAAAGCATGGAACAGCTGTTTATTTCAGATCTTAGATATGCATACATACATATGTACATAATTGGCCATTACAACCAGTCAGTCAGGATTACGGCCTGGCTTCTCACACCACTCATGTTGTGTGACTTAATTTTATACTTGAGTGGCGGGACCTACAGTCGTACCCAAAGTCGACTGCGAACGACAGATTTTGAGAAACTTTTTCATGGCAGGTTTATTTATTCTCAGAGTTTTTGCCAGAAATCTGCTGAGAGGAAGTCGCCTAGAGAAATATTTTTTTTTCATATTTCGTTTTGATGACTGGCCTGGGGCTCAAAGTTTTGAGCAGAAATCTGCTGGGAGGAAGTCGCCGAAGAAAATTTTTTTTATATGTATTTCGTTTTGATGTCTGGCCTGGGGCTCGAACCCGGGCTTTGCGTCTAATAAGCGAACACACTACCTACTAGACTACGGCGACTAGATCCTAGATATTGTAACCTGAAAATTAATAAATTGGCGAAAAAATAGCACAGTGCTAGTGTTTCAAAGTGGACTATAAGACTGACAATTTTCTACAAGCCATTGGAACTTGCCAGGCAGCACTGTAAGTAAGTAAAATTTACTTAAAATGGTTTTTTCTCACTTACTTTGATACAAATCTCTTGTTCTAATTTTTTATGTCACTCAATTCCCAGATTTTTACTGAGATAAATAACTAGGAACTGTGATAGCAGGGTTGCAAAAACAAAAATATTATTTTTCTTTTATATTTTTTTCTCTTATCAATACAATCGGTTTACATACATACATAGGTATGAATGTAAGTAAGTATTATGTGTTAATAGCCTTAGTCTGGGTACTAATTATCTATTTTAAATTTTCTATTGTATGTTCTTTCACCTGCACTGGTCAAGGGTTGTATTGGGAACGTATGGCAAAGAAGACAACAAAATGCATTAGTTCCGCATTTGTAAATAACGACGCCATGCACAGATTTTTTGTTTCTCTTTAAAAAAACAATAAAATACATATAAAAATAATAATAAATTACTTTAAAAAAAGAAACCTATTACGTTATTAATAAACATTAAATGTGTAACAAATAATGAAGCTCAAAAAGTTTGCCTATATGTAGATTATTAGCCATGAAAATCTATCTTCTCGCTTGTATGTGAATTTATTTTCCATATTTAAGCAATACGTTGTTGTGTGTTCATTAAATAATTGAAAATACAAACAAATACTACAACAAGTGCAAAAAGTTAAAAATTATTTTCTTATACAGTTGCTGATAAACGTCTACTTTTATTTGTTCTTTTTTGTGTTTTTTTTGTTTAATTTATCAGTATATGACTGACACTTATCTAAAAACAGAAAAAGAGTAATAAAAATATAAATAAATAAAAAAAATATTAAATAACGAATAAACCCAATAGTAGAAAAAAAATATTATTAAGAAAAACAAGCACAACCAACATTAAGGCTAAAACGGTTAACACGTTAGTATCGAATACGAATTAAAAATTATGTTGCGAATTGTTTATTGTTATTGGGTAGTGAATGACAACCAAAATTGGAATCTAAAGTTCAACCGGAACTTTGTAATTAATATGTAATATTTACATATCAACATGCAGAATAAATAAATAAAAATCTAAAAAAGAAAAGAATTATAAACGTCGGTAAAGTGTTATAATATTTAAATAAAGGTTTACGTCAAACACCTAATGGCAGACATCAATATAATATTTAAATTTCTTCAACCTTAACGAGAATATTTGTTGAAAAGAAAAAACAATTGATTGTATTGCAATTGTTAAATTTCGTTTCGAGATGGTAGAAAGTACATAATTCGTTCACCTATAAATAGATTTTAAATATTTCTTTAATATGTGATGATTATTAATATACTCGTATATGATGATTGTTATCAATCTTAATATCTAAATTAATATCCATTTCCCCTATTTCGTTATATGGCAATATGAAAACAGAAATATTTCATTTGTTATCTGCCTTAAATACGAGTACATGTTAACAGCCGCATGAAAACTTGCGATAACTTAATGAACAAAAAAAAAAAAGAAAATTAAAAAAATACAGCCAAGGCACGTGATTACAAAATATCGTTTATTTAAAATCATATTTTGTTATTTAACATATTCAGCCATACTAGTACAATACAGATCGTTTTCATAAACAAAGAAGCCAGAAAAACACAAAAATTTAAAAAAAGAAAAAAATTAAAAAAAAAAATGTAACAAATCAAAAAAAAAAAAAAAAATCAAAAAAAAAAATTAAGAAATTTATCTGTGCATGAATTAAAGTGGATCTATAAAATAGGCGTTAAATTAATTTACATATTAATGTGGAGAGTGTTTACGCAAAAAAAAAAAAAAGAGTCGAAATAAAAGCAAACACAAATACAATTATACACGGTTTTTAATTTATTAATATTTTAATAAAAAAAATAACGGAATTTCAAAATGCGCCAACAAATAAGTTTCCTTGAATTTCCACCAGCCCGTTGGAATAATTTGGTTGCCGGTATTACGGCTGTTGTTGGTATAATTGGTGGTGTTTTGTTAATAACAAAAACAACCAGGTACTATATATGGTAAGTATGTATTTCGATTCGATATGATGCGATACGTTGCAACACCACTGAAAATCTAAAGCATTGATGTATTACATATGAATGTGGTTATGTATAATATGTATCTGTGTATTGTTTTATGTCGGAGACTATAGGCTTTCAAGTTTTAATTAATTGTTGCTTTCGTAAAATCTTACGCTTATTATAGTTTGAAATACGTAGACCAACAGGTTATGCATAGGACCCACCGTTCGAAAACCACCTTACAATACATAGTAGTATTACGGCCTTTAATTACAAACGACAGGGTCCGTTTTGCGTCAGAAGATCTTCACGTACATTGAGTATCATATTCATGTTTACACAATTCTCTGTACAATCTCTACAGCAGATGATAGTCAGCTATCCACAGTCGTCTACCGGTACCATCTTATTCAATTGTTCCTCAAATAGAAAGTGACAGGCCGAAAGCAATGTTCAAAGGGTGTCGTCCTGAATGAAGTTGAATGACTCGTCTGAAAACATTCTTATTATTATCGTCTATCCAACAGAAGACACTTTAAGTTAATAGAACTAGTTTTGTCAGGAATGATGGATAACATATTAATCTTTACGCAATTCCCCGTGCAATCTCTACAACAGACGATAACCAGTTATCCACAGTTGCCTACCGGTAACATCTTATTCAATTGTTCCACAAATGAAAAGTGACAGGCCGAAAGTAAATTCTAGTAGGCGCAATATAATTGCACAAAATGTGCTTCGTGGTTTCATTATCTCGAGGCGACATTACTTATTGACATGATATCTTAGAAAGCGGTAGTCGCCGTAGTCTAGTGTGTTCGCTTATTAGAGGTAAAGCCGGAGTTCGAGCCCTAGGGCAGACATCAAAACGAAATATGAAAAAAAATATATTTTTTCGACGACTTCCTCTCAGCAGGTTTCTGGCAAAAACTCTGGGAGTAAATAAACCTGCCATGAAAAAGTTTCTCAAAATCTGTCGTTCGGGATCGACGTTAAACTGTAGGTCCCTCCACTCAAGTATAAAAATTAAGGTACACAACATACGTGGTGTGAGAAGCTAGGTCGTAATCCTGACTGAAGGGTTGTAATGGCCAATTATGTACGTGTGTGTATCTCAGAAAGTAATGACTCGTCTGAAAACATATTTCTCCCGCCAACGTTTGTCTGTCGTAGTTTTCGGTATGGCAGAAAGACCTTACTAATCACTATAGGACATCCAATTTGAGGTACTAGAAGATTGCCCCCTCAAACTGACATCTATCCCGTTAATCTCATGATAGGGTACTGGACCAATAAAGCCTGCTGTGGATACTTCTCTCATCAGTTCATGAACACTTTTGTTAACAGCGATCCCGTTGATTTCAAATCTCAAGTTCAATAACATAACGGTGAAGCATACAGTAACTCTGAGTTAGTTATCCTTGATATTATATTATATTATACATAATTGGTCATTACAACCCTTCAGTCAGAATTAAGTCCTCCACTTATGTTGTGTGCGTTAATTTTATACATGAGTGGCGAGACCTACAGTTTAAAGTCGACTCCGCACGATAGATTTTTGAGAAACCCTTCCTGGCAATTTTATTTACTTCTCAGAGTTTTTGCCAGAAATCTGCTGAGGCAGTCGCAGAAGAAATATTTTTTCATATTTTCATTTTGATGTCTGACCTGGGGTTTGAACCGCGGCCTTACGGTCTAATAAGCCGACACATTACATACTATACTGCGGCGACTACATTACCCTTCTTATTATTCCTTCAGTTCTTCTACGAAGCATTGGGCTGCCATAAAGCATCTCTATCTTGTTATTCAGATTCTGTTTTTGTTTGCCTTTGCTTTGCTTCAGTGTTGCAGATCAAGTTTTAAGTTTCATTGCTGTACTCTAGCCGGTTCTAGGATGACATCTGTCGTTGGCCCGTATAAGAATGTATTGTTATCGTATTCTGACGTTTTATACGAAAGACTTTTTGTGCTAATTTATCTTCCATTCATCTTTTGTAGACAGACATGCATGAACTTGTTTAGACGTTTGTAAAATTGATGTGTATTTTTAAATTTTTTAACGGTTTGGAGATTCTATTTCGAATAGAATTAGAATAATCGTAAAACGTACAACAACAACAAAAAACTACACGCCTATTAAACTTCGTCATTTTCATACTAAATATGCAAATTTTGAATGCGATTTAACGAATGTATGCCGACTTTTATGAGCTACATCTCATCGTACATCTCAGACAAATTGAATCGTTTGTATTCATACATAAAATTATTAACAAAAGTTTGTTGACCTGCTTTTAAATGTTTATACATATTACTAAACAAAACAAAAAAAATAGAGAAACTTTGCTAAGCTTACTTACTATTGGGTTGGTGCATGTTAACTTCTTATCGATTAAAACTAACTTTGACGATAACATCACATTCCAAGGAGTAGTCAATTATTGGGCTGCTTTCACTTTGTATGGAACTTTTTTTTCTTATACATGTTGGTGTTTTTTTTTACCTGTGTGCCCTACTTGCTTTCCTGCTGTGTTGAGATATAATCGTAAGCAATTAAGACGTAAATATGGATGGATGACATGTTTTTTGCAATGTTTTATTAGATTTTCATCAGATACTGCGGACCCATAAGCTAACGCTTAATAATGATAAGCTTTCCTTTTCTCGTATTGAATTTTTTCTACCATTTTCATTTTCTTTCATCATAAAAACGTTGAAAGAAGATAACACCGCATTTCGTCACACAGATTTCCATCGACTCTTTTAGCGTTTTTGAAGAAAATCAATAGAAATTTCGCTACGCTCATCCCAAAAATGTCGACGTTTTAAACTTGTCTGCAAGCGGGACTGCTTTAGCTTTCTTTGAATACAGTTCTCCCAATCCAGGCGATGGCTTCAGCTAGTCCTTTGTCTTCCACGTTTTCTGTAATACTGAACTTTTTTGCTAATTGAGGATGGACGAAACTTAACCCTGCAAGCGGAACTATCTTAGCTTTCTTTGAAAACAATTCTCCCAATCCAGACGATTGCTTCACGTATTCCTTTGTCTTCCAAGTTTTCTGTAATACTGAACTTTTCTCCTAACTGAGGATGAAGGAATCTTAACCCTGAGTCTAAGACACACCTTCTGAGAACAACCAACTTAAACTAAATGGTGAATGGTGTAATGTTTTCGCGAATGACAGCATTCAAAACGGGATATCCTACGGCATAGACCGAAACTGAATGGAGCTGCTAATATAGCGGAGTCGCCTTATATTGCTCATTCAATAAAGCTACCGGATCACTGCAGAATTTTTCAGACGGAAGTGGCGGCTAATGTCTCTAGAAAAGGCATTACGTTACTTTCTAAACGGCAAGCGGCTATCAAAGCACTAAGTTCTAACAATAACGACGTTAAGAACGGCTATCAAAAGGCTTTCACTGAGATGGCGGAGTGGTACAATTTTCACAATATATAGTCGTGGTAGTCGCCGTAGTCTAGTAGGTAGTGTGTTCGCTTATTAGACGTAAAAGCCCGGATTCGAGCCCCAGGCCAGACATCAAAACGAAATATGACAAAAAAATATATTTCTTCGGCGACTTCCTCTCAGCAGATTTCTGGCAAAAACTCTGAGAGTAAATAAACCTGCCATGAAAAATTTTCTCAAAATAATCTGTCGTTTGGAGTTGACTTTAAACTGTAGGTCCCGCCACTAATGTATAAAATTAAGGCACACAACATGAGTGGTGTGAGAAGCAAGGCCGTAATCCTGACTAAAGCGTTGTAATGGCCAACTATGTATCTATGTTTAGTCGTGGAGATACATTGGAATTCCGGGTGAATTGTGGAGCAGATGAATTGGTCAGACATGGTACCATCATCAAACTCTCGAGTGAGTTCTCTACATTGAGAAGCCCAATAAAAATCATAGGTTTCGAATGTATGTAAGATAACGAAAGAAATCTTGCAAAAGCTAGATGAAAAGCTCACGGAATGTGTGCCCAAACTCCAAAGACATACGATAAGCATAGTTTGCAAAGTTACAAGATATTCCATTTGGTACACTCATGTGAGACGCATTGGTCAATGAGACAAATAAGTGAAGGAAACTGTTCTTCCCCTCTAGGGCACACGGCAAACGTTACGTTGTATCTACTACTACATCATACATACATACATAATTGGCCATTACAACACTTCAGTCAGGATGGATTAAAGCCTAGCCTCTCAGACCACTCATGTTGTGTGCCTTAATTTTATACTTGAGTGGCGGGATCTACAGTTTAACGTCGACTCCGAACGACAGATTTTTTGAGAAACTTTTTCATGGCAGGTTTATTTACTCTAAGAGTTTTTGCCAGAAATCTGCTGAAAGGAAGTCGCCGAAGAAATTTTTTTTTTATATTTCGTTCGGATGTCTGGCATGGGGCTCGAACCCGGTCTGTACGTCTAAAAATCGAACACACTACCTACTAGACTACTGCTACGTCTACTTCGCTAATAATCTCACTAATCTGTTAAGAATGGATATTGCACCATATAAATGGCTTAATTAGAACTTCCGAATGTTTCCAGTGGTAGAGGAAATGGATGAGTGTGTGACGTCACAATAAGTGTGTCTATGAACGTTTGTGTTTATCCAGTTTTACCTGCCTAACTATGTACGAGTATCTGCAATACGCAAAAATTCTTTAATACTACATTTAACCAGTGAAACAGCTTTTTTAATTCCCCACCTGCCAGCTTAGCTATTGTTTATTGTGGACGAAGCAGACTTTTTCTAAAATATTTTAATTATTCTCTTAAACGATACCAGTTTGATGAAACTTTATAAAAGTAAACAACGGCAGTTAGTTTTTTCAATCAAAGTTTAATATATAAGATTAATTTTTTCGTCTGCAATCCCTTAATAATAAGTTAGTTAATTAGTCGATTAATATGTTAATTAATTCATCGATGAAAACTTAGTCTATCTCACATAGCTGATGAAATACAATAATATGTACGTATGTTGTATAACAGGAATACATACTGTTTTAATCAAGTCCTATTGTATTTCACTACTTAAGGTTTATCATAAGGATATGTACTTATGTATATTGTTTATTATAAGGTATTAAATAGTCGGTCTTATTCTGTTGTCTTACCTGCGTACATATTTAAAAATAAATATTATGTATGTTGTATATGAAGTCGCCGTGGTCTAGTAGGTAGTGTGTTGGCTTATTAGACGAAAGGCCCGAGTTCGAATCCCAGGTCAGACATCAAAACGAAAATATGAAAAGTTTTCTTCGGCGACTTCCTCTCAGCAGATTTCTGGCAAAAACTCTGAGAGTAAAAATTGCCATGAAAAGCTTCTCAAAAAATCTGTCGTTCGGAGTCGACTTTAAACTGTAGGTCCCGCCACTCATGTATAAAATTAACGCACACAACATGAGTGGTGTTGAGAAGCTAGGCCGTAATCCTGACTGAAGGGTTGTAATGGCCAATTATGTATGTATGTATGTTGTATTACAAGAATACATACAGTTTTAATCAAGTCCTATTGTATTTCACTACTTAAGGCTTTTTATAAGGATATATACTTATGTATATTGTTTATTATAAGGTATTAAAGAGTCGGTCTTACTCTGTTGTACATATTTAAAAATAAATATTTATTTACGTAATAAAATATTTTTGAAATATATTTGGAGTTTCGATAAAGCAATCGATCCGGTTAATGACTTATTAAAATAAATTCTTAGGATCGATTAATTTAAGATTTCTATGTATTTATTAATCTGTTAAGCCAGAGTTCTGGTTAATTGAATACCATAGTGATGACATTTATAATAAAATGTTTAATTTCTGAAAGTGTTTTTTTTTTTCTTTTTTTGTTTGTTTAAGTTGGGTAAGCATTATAAAAATAAAACCAATTTAAAATTTAAAACATAATTTAAGCAGACAATGTATGTGTATTGATTACTCATATATAAGTGTGTATAATCAACGATAATTAATACATCTGGGAGAAATAGAGAAATATACACGGAAATGTTTTTAAAGAAATTTCTAATACATAATTAATATCATTAATTTTCGTTACTTCATTAAAGGAACAAAGAACAAAAAAAAAACATTTTTTTTTTTAATTTTTCTTTAATTTTTTTTCAATCAAAGTTGTTTTCAAAGGAAAGTTTTCGATACCTCTCTCATTCATACAAAAAAACAAAAAAAAAATGTTTTTTCTTCTCCCCTACGGCGGATAATTACACAGCTACAGACATTTTATAATATCAAAACAAGTTTTGTGAAAGAAATAAAATAAAATAAAAATAAATATGAAGCGATTCCCTATAATTTCGTTTGTTATGTTATCGAACTTTAATTACTTGTTTAGAGTTTGGGAACCACTGGCTCAACTTATATAAGATATCTGAGACAAATAAGCAACAGCTTAAACAATAACTGCGTCTTTTTTTGTTGTGTATTTTCAAAACGACAATCAATCCAAGAGTAACAGTCAAGCGAGAAAGTCGTATTTTTTAAACAACCACTTGAAAGTGTTTACTGCAGTACTAGTAGTACAAGAAAAAGAAAGCGCACCAAAACAATAAATATTTTCAAATAATAATAATAATCAAAAAAAAAAAATGACAAATAATGTTTTAAACATACATAGTGCATAATTGAAAGTAGTTTCAAAATTAATTACAAACAAAAAAAAGAAAAACAAAGTTTTCTTCAAAAATGTTGTTATTTGCTTCACTTGTTGGTGGCTGGGATAAGCTTGAGCTCTGGGGACATACACATTTAGAGCTACTTGGTCTGCTCTTTTTAGTTGTTATTGCGGAAGTAATCCTATTTAAACTATTAGTATTGGCTGGCTTATTGCCTCGTTCATTTGATCATTACAACTCCGAATACAATGATTCACAAGAATATGAAGAAATTATTTACTATGAAACCGATTTTACCACCAGAAATTACGGTCAATGGCCGCAAAGTGAAATAATTTATCATCAGACACAACCACAAGAAGAACAAGAACAAATATTTCATCACTATAATAATGATCAAGACTATAATAGTCATGACGTTAGCTATAATAACCAGTTCTTTAATAATCAATTGACAACATCTACTGGAATATTTCGCTACGTTTATTAAAAAAAGAAAAAAACGACAAACAAAGAAAGAAAGTCTACTAAACTAAAATCATCGATCGAATTTATTACTTTTCTTTTAACAAACTTGCAATCAAAATTGAAAAGTGCAATTGATATCCAAAGAGAATCTAATTATAAATGTAATAACAAAAACAAAAACAAATAAAAAAATGATAATAATAACAATGATAACAATGATAACAATAATAATAAAAACAACAACTACTCAACACTTATCTAGCTATGCGGCTTTAAATTATTCACTTGAAGTAATAAATTGAAGGCTCTGTAATGAAAATGTAACGAAGTATTATTGGCTAAGGCCTATAAACACTCATAGAAATCAGCCATTGGAAATAATTTCTACCGAGAAAATTGAGTGGAGGGAGTTACGCTGACATAAATGATCAACGCAAGCAGCATATTGATGGACTCAACACATTTTTTATTTAAAAGGCCACAATATCTCCTTTTTATAAAGAGGGCAATAACTCACCATTTCAAATTTCGAACTATTGTTTCGTAAGAACGAGGATTTTATAATGGCTATTCAAGAATGTACAAGATGCAGTTCAGTTTAGACACATATATACATACATGTGACACATTATAAACCAGTCTTCAGGACTACGATCTAGCTTCTTGCACTGTCTACGTTGTGTGTGATAATTTGACCATGAATACAATATTTTTTCTTCCATTGTTAATGTGTCAGCGACTTAAACTACGAGTTCTCGCCTAATAAGCAAACAGACCAATAACTAGACTACAGCAACCAAAACTGTTCAAGATGAAGTGGTTCAGTACTCCAAATATAAGCAGAATGTTAAGCCGATAAGAAAAACATACACCTCACAAGTCAGCTGTTAGAATTTTCCTTTAACTCAACTTGCGGTAAACAAGGGAGTACCATGCAAATAATACCATCCTGGATCTGTACTAGAAAATGCTGGATGCCAAATTTGCTGGGGACAAACGATAATGAAGTCTTATATGGTCATTAATAAGGACCAATGGATGACTTGATGCAGTACAAAACAGCAGGCTTAATGCAGTAGGCGTATTGATATTTCAATAAAAGTCAAAGGAACATCGATATCAACCATACAGGGCTGATACCAAAAACTTTGTAAGAAAGAGTTAGAGATGCCAGCACACTTGTGGCAGGCAGATAATGCCCTAGGCGGTGTTGACTTCAACTACATGAATTGTTTGAAAGTTTATAGGGGCACAAATTAACATTTGGTCAATTCACACAAGCCGTTGTATCGTTGTATTCATTGTATTGTTGGAAGAACATACAACAGTGTATGATTGTTGTTGATAATTTTCATATAAAAATCTGATACACTTATACACATTTTTCCCATATGTTTTTAAAAGTTGTATTGGGCTCGTGCTATCAAATTGTGTGAATTAAAAAGAATGTGTACATGTTTTCATATGTTGTGTTGGTTTCGGGCTATCAAACTGTTTGAATGCCACGAAATACACAATACAGCATAGCATTGACCGTTCACAAAGAAAAAAATGTATTCAATACAACATACACGATACAAAGTTGTGTGAATTGCCCCATTAAGTTATATTAAGATATCTGCTGTGATTTTTAGTAATCTTTGCAAATTTTAAAAACAATTTTGTATTTAATATTTTAAATTATTTTATAAGATAAAATCTAAGTTGTTTTGTATTGAGAATGAAGAATGAATTACAATAAAAAAAATATGAAAAAAAAAGAAAATATATAATTTAAAATAAGTATTAAGAATAATTATAATAATAAAAATAATTACAACAATAATAATTATACTCGTAAATATAATTTTCTTTTACTGTGGTAAGGAAGGAAAAATGCTTTACACAATATATACATACAGCGAGCGCCAAAAATGAGTAAACACAACTGAAATAATTCATTTTCTTAGGATAGCGAGAAAAGTAAATGAGAATAGTCGAATAAATTTCCAAAAATAAAAACGTTTATTAATTACTTATAAAATTTTGAAACAAAAACAACAATTCATGATAAAGGAACTTTTTTTTTATACTTAAGAACATAATAGAAAATTTAAAATTATAGTGGCTGTTGACTCATTTATGGCGCTCACTGTAAGTTGAGTTATCACTGAGAATAGTGTTAAGCGTTCTCCATAAATAGAAACTGGTTGAATAACATGTCCTATGCACGCCGTTACCATTTGCTCTAAACTAATTGAGGATAGTTTCCTACTGGCAAACTGCTATTTATCATCGTAACGTTCTGTGTTCAGACTCCCACTTTTACTTACGACTATGCTGAAACTGTTTACAGAACTTTTGCACATGTTGTGAGATCATTTTATCTTTACATTTCCAGCTGGTAGTGGTCCAACTAGAATCTTTAGTTCTGTGTGATATTCAGAACAACAGGATTATTTGAAGCGTGTAACAACTTTGCTGTTTTCTTTATGAGTTAAGGGGTTCTAATTGTTTTTCTGTCATGGTTTTCTCATACATACATCCATACATACATACATAATTGGCCATTACAACCCTTCAGTCAGGATTACGGCCTAGCTCCTCAACACCACTCATGTTGTGTGCGTTAATTTTATACATGAGTGACGGAACCTACAGTTTAAAGTCGACTCCGAACGACAGATTTTTTGAGAAGCTTTTCATGACAATTTTTACTCTCAGAGTTTTTGCCAGAAATCTGCTGAGAGGAAGTCGCCGAAGAAATATTTTCATATTTCGTTTTGATGCCTGACCTGGGATTCGAACTCGGACCTTTCGTCTAATAAGCCAACACACTACCTGCTAGACCACGGCGACTTCAAGATGGTTTTCTCTGCTTTTCGAATATTGAGAATATTTTCTCCAACATCCTTGGATGGTCTGATTCTATGACCACCTGATGATCTAGTCAGTGTGAGAATAAAGATCGCAATGTCCTAATTGTTATCGGGTATAAGTGTTTCGATTGTCTCAGTTACACTGGATATCCTCTTGTTGTTATATAAGAAAATTCTAATTCTAACGGACTGACCTGAATAATAAGAAGAAGAAAAAGGCTAATTGCCTTCTTTTCTTTCCCATACATTCGTATGGCTATCTCGAAATGCACTCGCCCTCCCTGATAAATAATTAAACAGGCAGAAACATTTCTTTCAAACAAATTAAGCATTTAAAGGGTTAAGATTATTAAGGGTTAAGGTTATAATTGCATTGTTTAAATCAGCGGGTGGTAGTAGCATAGTAAGCAATGTTTCCAAGAATTCTAAATTAGGGTTGATTACACAAAAATGGAATACAATTCCAATGGACTTTGCTGCCCCTTAAATAAATAATGATGATCATTAATACTGTTTTATTTTCTTTTTATTTTACAGCAAAATAGCCGATAGAAGAAAAAACCTTCCAAGCGATTATGAAAATGTCTGCAATGTATGTTGTACAGAAATCAATCCAGAAGATGATAAAACGTAAGTAAAAGAAGAATTACACGTATATAATAAGGCAGTAATATGTGTTTAAAATAAGGTTTGAACAATTTAAAAAAAGTTATGTTAAACTAGAATAGTTTTGTATTTTTAGGTCATCAATTTACTAGACCATTAAGGTTTATCTTTTAATTTAATCATAATTCAATAACTACTTTAATCTTACCTATTAGGCAATAAACTATAATTTAAAATTTAGTATCCGATTAAAAAAAATAACGATTTATTGGCTTTCTGTTAACGAGTGCATACCTTTAGGTGTTCTATTGACAGTGACGAGCAATTGTGAACATTGCTTTTTTTCATAATATGTATTTTAAAACAATTGTTTAAGAATTTTGAAGACTAATTAATTTGCATTAAAGCAAACAATTCTCTTGTATAATTACGAATATATAATGAAAATTTCAAATAGCATTTGTTTACTACAGAGCCCGGCAACACTTGCTATTGGTCAGTTGTTGCGCGAGCGAAAAATACGAAAAGAGAAAAATTTATACTCTTAAATTCACTACAATGCAGGCATGGAAAACTTAAATTTTTAAATGGTGGTATTTTAATTAAAAATATTAGTTTATTAAATTAAAATTTGTAAAATTCGTTTAGACTTCTTTGATTATATTGATTTAAGAAAGCATTTTAGATTAAAATTTGTTTGTTTTTTTGTTGGAAATATACATATTTAATAGAAAACTTTCTGGGATATTCATACTGTACATCCCTGCATTAGCAGATCTTCATGTACAAAAGCAAGAAACATGCGACAACACATCCGCTTTCAATGAATGCTTAAACGAGACTGAGAGTGTTTTGTAAATTTAGTAATGGCTGACATGCACGCGTGCATCGGAATTGTCGGGCTCTGGTTTACTAAAGCACTCTTCTGTATGAGTCATATACATTCTGATAATTAGTATATACCTTAATAATATTTTTTTCTTTTTTTTTCTAATTTTATTTATAATTCCGAACATTTTTTTATCTTTAAATATTTTCTTATTAACAATTATTTTGAATTCACTTTTTACAGATTTGTAAAGTGTATAGTATGTCAAAAATACATTTGCCGTAGTTTAAATTGTGCAAGCTGGTCACCAGAAACTTCTAAATGGGAATGTGAGCTCTGTAAAAAGTCTGAAGAGTCTTTGGCTCATACATCATCATGGGTGGCTGATCAAATATCGTTTCATCAAGAAATATTAATGCATCCGCCAAGAGCAAGAAGTGAAATTTATATTCCAATTAGTGATTATAACGGCAGTTCAATGCGTAAGTATAATATAAAATATCAACAATAATAGCAAACAATGCTTTATTAAGGGGCATTATTACAACTAGCCGTTAACTAAAGGGAGGATTTTAACGGGCAGATAAATTGTGTTAAAAGTTAAAGGTAACTTTCCGGTTCCCTTTAGCTAAAGATACCTTTAACTAAACACAAGTTTAACTACAAGTTGTAATAATGGCCCTAAGAGTTTTAAAAACCTACTTTTTTGGAGTTGCAACTGAACTTCATTCATGTTTGATTTGTGTTTGACGGATATACTCGTCATCGCTGAAAGGAATTCAAGCTGACAGAAAAAGTTATAAAAAAAACATGACAGATAAAACCTTCAAAAATTAATAACACAAATTTTATTTCATTTGACGAGTATATCCGTGTACAGTTGAAAAAATATTAAGCAATCAGAAAAATATTAAAAAAATAAATTGAACTAACTATTGAACAGTTAAAGGGTTAATCTACTTATTTAAGTTTAATTAATTGTTTTGCTAATAATAATGAAAATATTTATATTTATTTATAGATTTTGAAAGTGTAAGTCAAGTGGGTGCTAATTCTGCTATGATAACAGCTGAACAAAAGCTTAAAATCAGAGAATACGTAGAGGAAACTGTTGCTAAAATATTGGGTGGTAATTTAGATACAATTGCTGTGAATCAACTGTCTAAAAGTGAAAATTGTAAGTATATTTTTTTATCTTAATTTTAATTATTTATACATATTTCTTCTTTGAAAAGTTTTTTTTTTTTTTTTTTTTTTGCCATAGAAAGCTTTTGCAAAAATATTATTTCTATAAATTTTAACGTCTTTATTATTTCCGTGTGTATTCATTTCATTCATGCAACGACTTAAAAAAGTTTTAAAAGTTTTTGACATACGACTCTAAAACGTTTGCTTTACTATATTCATAGATCTTAACTTGTTTTATAAGTATCACTCAAAACTGAGTAATATTTTAATTAATTTGGAAACCATCTTAACAGTTTATACACTCAAACGAGGCGGTGAGTTTACTATTAAATTAACCCCCTACCCACAATATTTAGTTTCATTCGTATGCATGTATCTGTTGAAAAATAAGTGTTTATTATTGCTAAAATAAAATGTAAATTCTAGCAAATGATAATAAATCGAAATGTAAAATATTCTTTTATTGCTATTTAGTTGAGTCTTGAGGGTTGTCTAGTATGCGACATTTAAGGCACAATTATTGTCTCATGCAAGTGATCGAAACTGTGTGAACTTTTGACTTTGTAATGCATAATAACACTATTAAGTTAACAAATAATGTAAACAACACACATACACACACACAAATAATATATATCCATATAAATATGTTAATGTATGTCTTTAAATATTTAAAATTAAAAAATTTTTTATTAATAATCTTTAACGCTTATAACAAAACAATTAATTTATTACCGTCCAAATCGTGACACAAAAGGCAGTGAGATAAAGCATACATACTCGCATGATATTCGTTTGAACGTTTGAACTTGTCGTTTGAATTTCCTAAATAAATACATATGTATGCCAAAAACAATAAGCAATAATCACAAAAATATGTAAATAACGGGTTAATTTTTTTAACAGTTTGGTTTATTAAAATTTTAAAAGAAACAAAAGAATTTTAAAATTGAATGAAGCATTTGTTTGAGGCGTTAAATAAATGTCCACCATTTGGATTTTAAAAATGAAAATGTTGCTTGTGCCTACATAGCTGGCTTAGGCCTGAGCTGCTGCTATCGCAAACATTTTAGCCGGACGGTATAACAACAGAGGCAAGTAAAATTTTGTCTTCCAGGACTGAAATTCTAGCTGATTTGTACCTGTTTACGAGAGACTTTACATATCTCTACAAAAAATACTGCGGTGGGGTCAAATCGCATGGTCTTGGCATTCAAGAGACAGTTCTAAATTAAATGATTAATAGTCTGCCAAACTCGCATCGCAATTGGTTCATAGCATCGCTTACAGTGTGGCACATGATCCTAATTTGTTAAAAGCATATGACAATCAAGTCCAATTCTTCCAATTTGCACGGTCATTACAATATTTTAATCTAGATTACGGCTGAATATTACCCTTCCGTAGTCTAGTAGGTAGTGTGTTCGCTTATTAGACGTAAAGCCCGGTTTCGAGCCCCAGGCCAGACAACAAAACGAAATATGAAAAAAAAATATTTCTTCGGAGACTTCCTCTCAGCAGATTTCTGGCAAAAACTGTGAGAGTAAAATAAACCTGCCATGAAAAAGTTTCTCATAAATATGTCGTTCGGAGTCGACGTTAAACTGTAGGGCCTGCAACTCAAGTCTAAAATTAAGACACACTACATGAGTGGAGTGAGAAGCTAGGTCGTAATCCTGACTGAAGGGTTGTAATGGCCAATTATGTATGTATTACAGCTCAACCATCGTCTAAGTGTCAATTTTTTCCAAAGTTGAGCTACAGTTTAGAATCGATTCAAAACGAGAGATATGAGAAGCTTTTTCTTGGTAATTTCTTACCCATAGAGTATTTTGCTAGAGGCGCATGAGAGAGGTCCATAAAAGAAAAAATTTTCTCTTTTTTCTTTCGTTTTTTCTGGACGTTCCACTTCCCTATGTGATAAGATAGCGCACTATCCACTAGACTACAGCATTCATGGACCTTATTGTTGTGATTTTCATCGTTTTTAAGGAAGTATGAACCAATATTTGGCTGAACCAAACAGTGTACATTTTAGATTGTTTTTGTAGCTCTTGTACGTTCTCTGTTTCTTGACATATGCTTTTGGCCCAAAATAAGCTTTGCGCTGAACATCATTTTTAAATAGAAACATACTCCTCCTTGCACGCCAAAGATTTGCAAATTCATGGTGGTTTGGAAAAGATGAAAAAGCATTTTAGGTGTTCTTACAGTCACCAATCTTTTTGAAACCGAACAAAAAAAATCACCCGTTATTTGTTGGTGTTTAAAATATTTTTAGTTTTTTTTAAGTGCTTAACAATATTAGACGATGAACTGAAGATTTCTAATTTAAATTATTTTACATATTTTAGTCGACACTGTTTGTTTGGTCAAATCTTTTGCAAGCATGTGTGCGGAGTGTTAAAACTGATAAAAACAAAAACCTCAACATCATTTTGCTAACAATGTCTCAGGTCAAAATAAAAGACAACGACGAAACAACAAAACCGTTGTTGTTGAATAGTCTGATCGACTAAATACTGATTAGAAATAGAAAATATTTTATATAGAGAGACATAGTATATGTAGTATTAATATTGATAGTTTTATTTAATAATATTTTTAATTTTTTTAAATTTTTCCTACTACGGCACTCTCTCTCGCACAACACAATGAAGCAATTTAAAGTATTTGTGGTGAATAGCAGAGGGACGCCGTATCAATACCAAAAAAAGAGAGACTGAACAACAAGTTTAGTTGTTTAAAGTGCTCCAACGTGTAAATAGCACTTTAATAATTCATATTAGTTTGATTCTTTACTTAGTACATAAAACAATAATAAATAAAAATACACATTACTTGAAAGAAATAAAATACAAAAAAAAAAAACTATTGTAATACCAAAAAAAAAAGTACATTTTCAGTTTTAATTTGTAATACACCTGACAAGAACTCTTAGACAAACTGCATAAAAAAAAAAGAGATCTCGGCAGTGCGTAAATTTCCTTATCGCGTTTTCATTGTGACAATCAAAAGTAAACAAACAAAAAAAAAAAAAAAAAAAATTAGAGAAGAAACATAAAAACAACGGCAGTTAATAATAAACAATTTTGAATAGCCCACCTATTAAACCGTTAAATATATGTACGAAAATATACATATATTAAGTTTTAGCATAAACTCCGTAATAATTTATATCTTTTTCAATGATAAGATAAAATATTCTGCAGTGTATAAGTGAATGTACATAGTAATTTTGCGTGGAAACAAGATTTTTAATTAAATAAAATACAATTGCTTTAAAAAACAAACAAACATTGTTCATATAAATAAAGCAATTTCCTTTCCTTTTAAATTATTATACGGATTGTGCATATTACCTGTTATGTATAGGGGGGTACTAAAGTACTGTAAACCATACGGCCAGACTTTTTGATAGCAACCTGTCCCCTCCAATTTCGTTACTTTGACGAACCTCTAGATATTGGTTGGTGTCGGGTAAGGTACAAGCCTAGATGTACCCTTCTGAAATGCATTAAAGACTCACAGTTGCCAAGCGATGTGCTTTGATTTAGTTTACTCATCACAGAATCTGTATGTTGGACTTTAATGGGTGCATACATACATACACATAGTGGCGGGACCTACAGTTTAACACGTTGACTGACGCAGCAATTTTCATATGTGTTAATACATATAGTGGCGGGACTTACAGTTTAACACGTTGACTGGCGCAGCAATTTTCAGAAAACTGGCCACGCCCTCCAACACTGACTTTTTGTTCTTTTCCAGAAGCCATTTATCGATACTAGCACTGATATAATACGATTTTACTCGTAACTACACAAAAATGACGGGTTTAGTGAGTACGAGATAACTCGTAGTTGGCACCTTAGAAGGGAACGCAATCTATGAGTTATCTCGTAGTCGGCAGTCAACGTTTTCAAGTCGACCCCGAACGCCAGATTTTTGAGAAAATTTTCATGGCAATTTTATTTATTCTCAGAGTTTTTGCCAGAAATCTGCTGAGAGGAAGTCGTCGAAGAAATATTTTTCACATTTCGTTTTATTGGAGATGTTTGACCTTGGGTTTGAACCGAGGCCTCACATCTAATAAGCCAACACACACTACCTACTGGACCACGGCGACTTTAATGGGTTTCTAGTCTAAATAAAGTTTATTTAAAGCCAACAAGGCCAGCTCGTTAGCTAGCTACACCTAGATAGTATAATACAAGACTCAAATCTCTTCCTAACATAGTTGCCTCTCTTTATTTCCTTTTGTACTAAGTATGTATGTATACTCTACCAAACTTCTCTTTCTACTTCTATTTTACGAAAATTGTCGGGTAGACCCTAATTGTAATCGATTTTCTAAATCTGCATATATTAATTCCTGAACCAGCTCGTTAAGCTACACCTAGATAGTATAATATAAGACTCAAATCTCTTCCTAGCATAGTTGCCACTCTTTATTTCCTCTTGTACTATGTGCACTCTACACTTCTCTTTCGACTTCTTTTTTACGAAAATTGTCGGGTAGACACTAATTGTAATCGATTTCCTATATCTGCATATATTGATTCCTGAACCTGTTCTGTCATTTTCTAGCCAGGCTCACGTGCGGATACGTAATTCTTTAATAGTTATCAGGCAAAAAAAACGGTTGGAAACTTTTGTTAGTTGAAATCTTTGTTAGTTTGTTGTTAAAATGAAATTGAATTTTTTGCTTTAATTGAGATGAAAATAATTATAAAATATAGAATTTAGTTGCTATTTACTTGTGATAATTTATTTTTAACGTTAATTAGTTTCAAGTAGCCTTTGAACTTTAATTTATACTTTGGATTCATTCATTAAACGCCAATAAGCATTCATTTTCAGCTATTGTTCTATGAAAAGTGTTATAAAAAAAATTACTTTTAAAATGAAACTGAAATACGCTGATGTACGAATACATAGCAAATAGCATTTAAATCTAATTTATATTCTTGTTCATTTGTAAATAGAGGAATACAATAATGCAATATAAATGAAATGAATAAAAAAAAGTGCAAAATTAAAAACAAAATAATTTTTATAAAAACATGTTTTAAAATGATTTTTATTTAAAAAATCAACGATTAAAATTGATAGTTAATGATGTGATTAAACGAATTTTCAAAAAATGTCACTTGTTGCCTTTTCTTTAGATGCATAACTAGAATACCTCCAAAAGAAAATAATTGATTATCGGAAAAAGGCGTTTTGAAAAAAAAAATAATTTTAAGCTTTTAAAACAAGTCTGAAATATAAACTGACAATAACAAAAGCGAGCACAAGAAAGTGTATGAAAATCAATTAGAAATTATTGATCAATATATGTAGACATAAATGAACATATTCGTCTAACGTACAAACATATGTTTTTAATGCTCAAATATGTACCCCGAATGGCATTAAAAGTTCTTATTTTTAACTAAACTAAGGTATTAAATACTCGTACAGAAGTGAGACAGAAGAAAAAATGGGTTTTTTATTCGGACTACTCACAGGCATATTTGCAATTGTCGTAGTTTTAGCCATGCTTGTAATGCATGTTTTAAAATTAGGTAAAGTATTTGTTATTGCTATTTTTAGATCAACATATGTACATACTTTTGTATATATGTATTCGTTTATTTATTCATCAATTTGCATATAAACATTGTAATAAACAAACAAACAAAAAAACTTATACTCGTAATAATAAATGCATGATCCTGCCCTACATACATAATTAAATTGCATTTTATACATATAAAATATCTTGTAATTAAATATGCCATTATTTACATTCTGTAAAATCATTATATTTCATAAATTTTATTGTAGTTCTTCTTATTAATTGAATCTTTATTTATTTATTTTTTTTTATATTTTAGATTTACCCGCTCTAAAAGTAAACCAAAATGCAGCCCGTTTTAATAAAACTATGACAGTCGATGCTGACAACTCTAATCTCAGTGCTGCATCTGAAGCGCGTTTGCGTCAGATGATTCAAGAAATTATTGCTGAAACAATAAATTTACCACTTTTATCAAGGGATTATGCAGCGTCAGAAGTTACAGCACCAACTAATGGTCGCCACCAAAGACTTCGAACGGAAAAATATTTTGAACCAAAAATCTATCAGGACCTTTTAGCGACGGCCGTGTTAAATAAGGTAACAGAAAATATTTTCACATATTGACTGAATGCTAGCTTAAGTCAAACTAGGGTCTCATCATAATACCCATAATATATATACAGCGTCAGTCATCACCTTTAGCTGTACAGGTTCGGTCAATAAATTATTGGGCAGTTTTGTGATCTCCTCCTAACCTCTGGGCGTGTATAACTAGGTTAAGTATTTCGTTATAACTGCTATGAAGTTGATGTGATGGACTCAGGCCAGATTAAATGTAAATTTTATTGTGCATATATTCAGGCCGTAGTCGGCGTAGCCTAGTAGGTAGTGTGTTCGCTTATTAGACGTAAAGCCCGGGTTCGAGCCCCAGGCCAGACATCAAAACGAAATATAAAAAAAATTTTTTTCTTCGGCGACTTCCTCTCAGCAGATTTCTATCAAAAACTCTGAGAGTAAATAAACCTGCCATGAAAAAGCTTCTCAAAAATCTGTCCTTAGGAGTCGACGACGGTAAACATTAGGTCCCGCCACTCAAGTATAAAATTAAGGCACACAACGTGAGTGGTGAGAGAAGCTAGGCCGTAATCCTGACTGAAGGGTTGTAATGGTCAATTATGTATGTTATGTATGTATATATCCAGGCCAAATCTGGTTTGTCTAGTTTCTAAACAAGTGGGTTCATTTCCCCCTTATCCACAAGTAAAGTTTGTGCAAAATAATTTGTTTGTCTCTCTTCAGAGGAATCAATCTCATGTACGATGTCACACGTCATTTTCTGCTGTAACAGTATTTCCAATTGCGTAAGCTCTGTTTTATCCTTTAATGTGCCTATGTTCAGAAACCCATATTAAGGTAGCCGACATACTTGTTCACAGACAACGTTGTTACTAGGTTACGGCAGATAGGAAACCTATTATCCTACAGTTTATTAGTTACACTCTAAGCTGGAAAAGACTTGAATAATGAAACTGAAAAAGCACGTTTAGTATAGTTCTCGGGGTCACTACGACGCACATTGGTCTTGGACAACTTACTAATGATTTCTGTAGGAGCCGTAGGAGTGACAAAGAAGAAGATACTGTTCTTCACCTACTGGGTACATGGCCAGCACTGCGAAAAAAAAACATCTTGGTGCCTACTGTATAGATGAACTGGAAGAACTTTTATGCATTGACATTGGCAATCTGAGCCGCTTCATCGTTACGAGACTAGGGGATTATGGAAAACTGTATTGTCACAATGGAACCTATGTGGCCTTAGTGTGCCCATCCAAAGAGGTTGCCGCATCTGCCTACCTACCTATCTGACTATAATATAATGGTCTGACGAAACTGGTAGGGAACTGATAAAACTTTCAAAAAAAAATTGGCATTTTAGTGTGTCCCTCTTATTTGTTGATAGAAATGCATTTTGAAATTTTACTCTGTGACTGCTGCAATGGAAGGGCTATTGCATATTTTTGTTTTTGTTTCGAGAATACGAGTACTAATGCAATAATGAATGGGAAACAGTAAAACTAAGAATATCATAGAACAGAATACATAACTAAAATCGATTTACATAATGGACAAAACATATGCACATTTTCGATGGCGCCTTTAACAAGGTCTTTGATGTGCCATGTTAGACTTAATACCTAACCACCAATGAACACTTGTATGCTTTCCTTCCGTACAAAAATTTGCCATAAGATGAAATTTTCTGTAATGTGCCACTATTTAGTTGACATCCAACTTTGAAGGTGTAAAGACGTATTTTGCAATTTTGGAAAAATCTAAATAAATAGTTTTCTTCAAATCAATCTAGAAAAAAAGACTTAAAGAATAAAATTATCTACGAATTATATTCATATTCATAGTCTATGTTGACAATAAACATTTACTTTCGATCGCTTTGAATACAATGGATCTCAATGAAAATGTAATCTAAGCAACAACAATACTAATATCAAAAAAATATTATGATAACATCCAGACCAGAAGAATATAATGGACATACATACATACATTTCTTTTTCAAATATTAGACATAATATTGTGATATTTTCTTTCTTTTTAGATTGTTGATAAGCAATTGAATACTAAACTTGACAATGAATTGAATCCTACTAAAGCAGAGAGTAGTGGTGACATTGGTCGCAGCGGTTTGGATTTGGAAAATAATTTAAATATTGAGAACTTTTCAACGACATCCGGAAGTTCCGTTGAGCCGCACAGTGATTGCAGTGATTTGGAACAAATTCTTAATGTAAGTTTACTCAATCAATTCTAAAATGAGTATGAGTATAAGTTTTAAAGCCGTTATCATTCGACTTTTAGGCTGACGATGACAAGCCTTATACTGAACGAAACTCTGCCATCAGTGAATATTTGGCATCACATATGGTGCCTCTACCGGATCTAACTTCTGTGCCTACTGAATCCGAAGATGGTATGTAATATAAGACTATTTTTAGTCCTTTTTTGGTTTAAATTTTATTGGAATTTTTAATATAATGGTCCAGTTTTCTTATACCATTCAATGCTATTAACAAATATTGATTTCTTTAATTAGATTAAATGTTATTTTAAGACCTCTGGGTGGTACATATTGTATGTCATTACATATTCGACTTCTTCTATTTCACAATAAACGAGGGCTGGTCAATAAATGTAGGAATTTTTAAAAATTATCGCCTCTTAACTAAAATGAGAAGACTGTTGCTATCTATAGGAATAAGTCAGCTGCCTCATTTAGTCTCATCTTTGAAAGCCATAGATGACATACGTTATTTGAGAAAATAACTTTTTTTTCTCTGTTTTTTTATTGCCGGACTTATTGAGCCACCCTCGTATATATATTATTTCTTTAAATTACTGTGGATTAAACAAAAAATTTTATTTAAAAATATTGTCGTATAAGAATTCTCAAATATTCTCTCCTATTTTAGATTACATGTCGGTGACCTCAAGTGCAATCGGGGACGGTACTTGGGAAAATAATTGGTTATTTCGGAAGAAGAAATTCAACTCAAGCAGTTCTGTTGCGGTTTCTAGTGCAGGAATGTTAGTACCTGATCCGTCCGAAGACGTTCGTGCCCAAATCGGTGATAAAACCGCGGATGAAGTTAGCGATTTGTCAGAACTAGGTTCTGATACTGATGATTCATTGGATATTATGCGTACGAAATTGGAACCAATTAATGATCGTTTGGCTAACAAGCATTTAATAGGAGGTGAAAACGATAAGATCGTATTGGATGAACTTATTAAACGAAGCAGCATTATTTCGAACACATTGCCTGAAACACCGCAAGAATCGTACACGGATACATTAAATGAAAATGTGATGGATGCGCCCGTAATGAGTGAAGCCATTAATAACAACGTCAATCAACGCATGACTACTATGGACAATGATAATTGTGATACGGCAGACGGAATCTCACCTCCACTCGGTTTTGAAGATATAAACAGCAACTCATTAACAGGTAAGTGATTAATAATGATAGCTGCGTAAAGCCTTAAATTAGAAATCCTGTTAAATTTAGTTTGGTTGACATCATCATTAAACTCTCATTTAGTATGGCTAACTGAAAACATTAAAAATTGTGTACCATTGTAAGGGTAAACCGAATAACCAATTCCCGCTTGAAATATCCTATGCATGAGAGTTGGGATTATCTCTGGTGAATGACAGTTTGCACGACGTTTGTCGTTTATATTTTTCTAGCCAATGACGATGGTTTAGAAGCTAATATATGTACTGGTTACAGTACCATTGAAGTTATAGAAGAATCTCCAGAAATACCATCGGTAGTAGAAATATTAGCCGCTATGGCTTTAGGGCCAATGTTAGCTGTTCCTGGAATTGACAAGCCACCAGCTTTGACTGTCTCGGAGTTGAATGCTTTAAATGAACTTAAGGAGTTGGCGTTATCTGAAATTAAGTTGCGTGCCTTAGAATTAACTCCACACAATTTAGATGTTATACCGGAAGAAACAAGTGACAGCATAAATTTAACAGAAAATGATTTTGATCCGGAAATAACTGTAGGACATGGCACAACTGTAGAAAGCGTTAAAAATAATGAAGAAGGAGAAAACAGTAATGAAAACGACTCGAATACTCAATGTCTAGATGAACTTTCGCTACAAGAAAATAAAGTTGAATCGGAAAATATTAAAACTACTGAACGTAATACCGATATGGCTACCAACTTTTTGAATGATTTCCGAGCTAAACAGCCAGATCCACCCAACTATTCTGCTGAAGAAGATAATAATACCGAAATTACACCATCTGACTGCACAAAATCTCATCCACAATCCCCACAAAGTTCAAACGACAATACTCATAAGGAAAATTTAAATGATGACTCTTTAGATGATAAAACCTCATTTGAATCCGTGTTAAGGTCAGAAGAAAAATTGGAAAATTCGAATATTGACGATACATCAGAAAAAAAAGCGATTACTGGAGCCGAAAGTGAGAATCTGAAATCTGCACAATCTCAAGAAGAAGAAAACGAAATTCAAAATACTACTGTTGAATGTCCCGTTTCAGACGATAACGGAAATGAATTGCAAGACAATATTAGGGCGGATTCCGAATCAAAATTATCGGAAGCTGAGAATCAGGAAAGTACGGAAACAAAAGTTCAAATTAATGAATTGCACAAAACTATTACCGAATGTCCAGTTTCAGAAACGAATGTACAACAAATTTCTCAATCAACCGTTGAAAATGTTGCAGAATCTGAATCAAAATTATCGGCCAGTGAGACCGAGCAATTTACAGAATCGCAAGTTCAAGTTAATGAATTTCAGGAGACTGCTATGGAATGTCCGGTACCGAAAGATAAATTAAATGAATTACAAGACAGTAGTATGGTTGAGCCAACTACTGAAATTGTGTCGAAGCCTGAATCAAAATTGTCGGACAGTGAGAACATGGAATGTATAGAATTACAAAGACATGCTAATGAATTGCAAAAGACTGTTGATGAATGTCTAGTAGCAGATGGTAAAATAAATGAATTGCAAGACATTAGTAAGACTGAATCGAACACTGAAAATGTGACAGAATCTGAAGCAAAATTATCGAGCAGTGAGGCTCTGGACTGTAAGGAATCACAAGGTAAAATAAATGAATTTCAGGATTCTTCTGACCAATGTCCACCTACTGAAGATAAAGCAAATGAACTGCACGGTAATATTGAGAGTCTGAAATATGAGCAATCACAAGCCCAAATTAATGAGACTCTCGAATGTACGGAATCACAAAAGCAAGTTAAGGAATCGCAGACTTCTACAGTGGAATGTTCAGTATCTGAAGATAAAGTAGATGATCTGCAGGACAGTAGTAAAACCAAATCTGAATCAAAATTATCGGTCAATGATACTCTGGACTGTACGGAATCACATTGTCAAGTTAATGAATTGCCAGACAGCATTAAGTCTGAATCAAATATTGGAAATGTTGCGGAATCTGAATCAAAACTATCGGGGTGTGAGACCCTGGAATGTACGGAATTACAAGCACAAGTTAATGAAGTGCAGGAAAGTCCTGTTGAATGTCCAGCTACTGAAAATAAAGCAAAAGACCTTCAAGGGAATAGTAAGTCTGAATCAAATATTGAGAATGTTTCAGAGTCTGCTGTCGTTTGTCCGGTTTCTGAAGATAAGGTGAACGCACTGCAAGCCAATAGAAAGTCTGAATCAAGTATTGAGAATGTGGCACAACCTGAATTGAAATTATCGAGCAGTGAGACTCCGTCATGTACAGAATCAGAAGATCAAGTTACTAAATTACAGGAGACTCCTAACGATTGTTCCACTTCTGACGACAAAGTAAATGATCCGCAAGCTATAAGTGCTCCTAAATCAAATACTAAAAATGAGGCAGAACCTGAACCAAAATTATCGGCCAGTCAGACTATAGAATGTACGGAAACACAAGTTCAAGCTCTTGAATCTCAGACTACTGCTGTCGAAGGTAAAGTAAATGAGCCGCAAGATAATACTGTTTCAAATACTGAAAATGTGGCAGAATCTGAAGTAAAATTATCGGGCAGTGAGACTCTAGAATGTACAGAATCGCAAGATCAAGTTAATGAACCGCAGACTACTGCTGTCGACGATAAAGCGAATGTACCGCAAGATAATACTGCTTCTGAATCAACTACTGAAAATGTGACCGAATCTGTATCAGAATTATCAGCCAGTCAGACTATAGAATGTACGGAAACACAAGTTCAAGCTCTTGAATCTCAGACAACTGCTGTCGAGTATAAAGTAAAAGAACCGCAAGATAATACTGTTTCTGAATCAAATACTGACATAGTGGCAGAATCTGTATCAGAATCATCAGTCAGTCAGACTCTAGAATGTACGGAAACACAAGTTCAAGCTAATGAATCACAGACTAGTGCTGTCGAAGATAAAGTAAATGAACCCCTAGATAATAGTATTTCTGAATCCACTACTGCAAATATGGCCGAATCTGCATCAGAATTATCAGCCAGTCAGACTCTAGAATGTACGGAAACACAAGTTCAAGCTAATGAATCGCAGACTAGTCCTGTCGAAGATAAAGGGAGTGAGCCGCAAGATAATACTGTTTCTGAATCCACTACTGCAAATATGTCCGAATCTGCATCAGAATTATCAGCCAGTCAGACTCTAGAATGTACGGAAACACAAGTTCAAGCTAATGAATCGCAGACTAGTCCTGTCGAAGATAAAGGGAGTGAGCCGCAAGATAATACTGTTTCTGAATCAACTACTGAAAATGTGGCAGAATCTGTACCCGAATTATCAGCCATTCAGACCATAGAATGTACGGATACTCAAGTTCAAGCTAATGAATCGCAGACTAGTGCAAATGTGGCAGAATCTGGATCAGAATTTTTAGCCAGTCAGACTCTAGAATGTATGGAAACACTAGTTCATGCTAATGAATCTCAGACTAGTCCTGTCGAAGATAAAGGGAGTGAGCCGCAAGATAATACTGATTCTGAATCAACTACTGAAAATGTGGCCGAATCTGTATCCGAATTATCAGCCAGTCAGACCATAGAATGTATGGAAACACTAGTTCAAGCTAATGAATCTCAGACTAGTCCTGTCGAAGATAAAGGGAGTGAGCCGCAAGATAATACTGATTCTGAATCAACTACTGAAAATGTGGCCGAATCTGTATCCGAATTATCAGCCAGTCAGACCATAGAATGTACGGAAACACAAGTTCAAGCTAATGAATCACAGACTAGTGCTGTCGAAGATAAAGTAAATGAAGTGCAAAATAATACTGTTTCTGAATCAACTACTGAAAATGTGGCAGAATCTGTATCAGAATTATTAGCCAGTCAGACTCTAGAATGTACGGAAACACAAGTTCAAGCTAATGAATCGCAGACTACTGCTGTCGAAGATAAAGTAAATGAACCCCTAGATAATAGTATTTCTGAATCCACTACTGCAAATATGTCCGAATCTGCATCAGAATTATCAGCCAGTCAGACTCTAGAATGTACGGAAACACAAGTTCAAGCTAGTGAATCTCAGACTAGTCCTGTCGAAGATAAAGGGAGTGAGCCGCAAAATAATACTGTTTCTGAATCAACTACTGAAAATGTGGCAGAATCTGTATCCGAATTATCAGCCATTCAGACTATAGAATATACGGATACCCAAGTTCAAGCTAATGAATCGCAGACTAGTGCAAATGTGGCAGAATCTGGATCAGAATTTTTAGCCAGTCAGACTCTAGAATGTATGGAAACACAAGTTCAAGCTAATGAATCTCAGACTAGTCCTGTCGAAGATAAAGGGAGTGAGCCGCAAGATAATACTGATTCTGAATCAACTACTGAAAATGTGGCCGAATCTGTATCCGAATTATCAGCCAGTCAGACTCTAGAATGTACGGGAACACAAGTTCAAGCTCATGAATCGCAGACTAGTCCTGTCGAAGATAAAGGGAGTGAGCCGCAAGATAATACTGTTTCTGAATCAACTACTGAAAATGTGGCAGAATCGGAAATAAAATTATCAGCCAGTCAGACTCTAGAATGTATGGAAACACAAGTTCAAGCTAATGAATCTCAGACTAGTCCTGTCGAAGATAAAGGGAGTGAGCCGCAAGATAATACTGATTCTGAATCAACTACTGAAAATGTGGCCGAATCTGTATCCGAATTATCAGCCAGTCAGACTCTAGAATGTACGGAAACACAAGTTCAAGCTAATGAATCGCAGACTACTGCTGTCGAAGGTAAAGCAAATGAAGTGCAACATAATACTGTTTCTGAATCCACTACAGCAAATATGGCCGAATCTGCATCAGAATTATCAGCCAGTCAGACTCTAGAATGTACGGAAACACAAGTTCAAGCTAATGAATATCGGACTAGACCTGTCGAAGATAAAGGGAGTGAGCCGCAAGATAATACTGATTCCGAATCAACTACTGAAAATGTGGCCGAATCTGTTTCAGAATTATCAGCTAGTCAGACTATAGAATGTACGGAAACACAAGTTCAAGCTAATGAATCTCAGACTAGTCCTGTCGAAGATAAAGGGAGTGAGCCGCAAGATAATACTGATTCCGAATCAACTACTGAAAATGTGGCCGAATCTGTTTCAGAATTATCAGCCAGTCAGACCATAGAATGTACGGAAACACAAGTTCAAGCTAATGAATCGCAGACTAGTGCTGTAGAAGATAAAGAGAATGAACCGCAAGTTAATACTGTTTCTGAATCAACTACTGAAAATGTGGTCGAATCTGTATCAGAATTATCAGCCAGTCAGACCATAGAATGTACGGATATCCAAGTTCAAGCTAATGAATCGCAGACTAGTGCAAATGTGGCAGAATCTGGATCAGAATTTTTAGCCAGTCAGACTCTAGAATGTACGGAAACACAGGTTCAAGCTAATGAATCTCGGACTTCTGCTGTCGAAGATAAAGGGAGTGAACCGCAAGATAATACTGTTTCTGAATTAACTACTGAAAATGTGGCCGAATCTGTATCAGAATTATCAGCTAGTCAGACTATAGAATGTACGGAAACACAAGTTCAAGCCAATGAATCTCAGACTTCTGCTGTCGAAGATAAAGTAAATGAACCGCAAGATAATACTGTTTCTGAATCAACTATTGAAAATGTGGCAGAATCTGTATCAGAATTATTAGCCAGTCAGACTATAGAATGTACGGAAACACAAGTTCAAGCTAATGAATCGCAGACTAGTGCTGTCGAAGATAACGCGAATGAACCGCAAGATAATACTACTCCTGAATCAACTACTGAAAATGTGGACGCATCTGTATCAGAATTATCAGCCAGTCAGACCATAGAATGTACGGAAACCCAAGTTCTTGGTAATGAATCGCAGACTAGTGTATCAGAATTATCAGCTAGTCAGACTCTAGAATGTACGGAAACACAAGTTCAAGCTCATGAATCTCAGACTAGTCCTGTCGAAGATAAAGGGAGTGAGCCGCAAGATAATACTTTTTCTGAATCAACTACTGAAAATGTGGCCGAATCTGTATCCGAATTACTAGCCAGTCAGACTCTAGAATGTACGGAAACACAGGTTCAAGCTAATGAATCTCAGACTTCTGCTGTCGAAGATAAAGGGAGTGAACCGCAAGATAATACTGTTTCTGAATTAACTACTGAAAATGTGGCCGAATCTGTATCAGAATTATCAGCTAGTCAGACTATAGAATGTACGGAAACACAAGTTCAAGCTCATGAATCGCAGACTAGTCCTGTCGAAGATAAAGGGAGTGAGCCGCAAGATAATACTTTTTCTGAATCAACTACTGAAAATGTGGCCGAATCTGTATCCGAATTACTAGCCAGTCAGACTCTAGAATGTACGGAAACACAGGTTCAAGCTAATGAATCTCAGACTTCTGCTGTCGAAGATAAAGGGAGTGAACCGCAAGATAATACTGTTTCTGAATTAACTACTGAAAATGTGGCCGAATCTGTATCAGAATTATCAGCTAGTCAGACTATAGAATGTACGGAAACACAAGTTCAAGCTCATGAATCGCAGACTAGTCCTGTCGAAGATAAAGGGAGTGAGCCGCAAGATAATACTTTTTCTGAATCAACTACTGAAAATGTGGCCGAATCTGTATCAGAATTATCAGCCAGTCAGACTCTAGAATATACGGAAACACAGGTTCAAGCTAATGAATCTCAGACTTCTGCTGTCGAAGATAAAGGGAGTGAACCGCAAGATAATACTGTTTCTGAATTAACTACTGAAAATGTGGCCGAATCTGTATCAGAATTATCAGCTAGTCAGACTATAGAATGTACGGAAACAAAAGTTCAAGCTAATGAATCGCAGACTAGTGCTGTCGAATATAAAGTAAAAGAACCGCAAGTTAATACTGTTTCTGAATTAACTACTGAAAATGTGGCAGAATCTGTATCAGAATTATCAGCCAGTCAGACTCTAGAATATACGGAAACACAAGTTCTAGCTAATGAATCTCAAACTACTGCTGTCGAGGATAAAGTAAATGAACCGCAAGAAACTACTGTTGCTGAATTAAATACTGAAAACGTGCCACAATCTGAAGTAAAATTATCGGACAGTGAGACTGTAGAATGTACGGAAACACAAGTTCAAGCTAATGAATCACAGACTAGTGCTGTCGAAGATAACGCGAATGAACCGCAAGATAATACTCCTCCTGAATCAACTACTGAAAATGTGGCCGAATCTGTATCCGAATTATCAGCCAGTCAGACTCTAGAATGTACGGGAACACAAGTTCAAGCTCTTGAATGTGAGACAACTGCTGTCGAGGATAAAGTAAATGAACCACGAGATAATACTGTTTCTGAATCAACTACTGAAAATGTGGCAGAATCTGTATCCGAATTATCAGCCAGTCAGACCATAGAATGTACGGATATCCAAGTTCAAGCTAATGAATCGCAGACTAGTGCAAATGTGGCAGAATCTGGATCAGAATTTTTAGCCAGTCAGACTCTAGAATGTATGGAAACACAAGTTCAAGCTCATGATTCGCAGACAACTGCTGCTAAAGATGAAGTAAATGAACCGCAAGATAATACTGTTTCTGAATCTAATACTGACATTGTGGCAGAATCTGTATCGGAATCATCAGTCAGTCAGACTCTAGAATGTACGGAAACACAAGTTCTTGCTAATGAATCGCAGACTAGTGCTGTAGAAGATAAAGGGAATGAACCGCAAGATAATACTGTTTCTGAATCAACTACTGAAAATGTGGCAGAATCTGTATCCGAATTATCAGCCAGTCAGACCATAGAATGTACGGATATCCAAGTTCAAGCTAATGAATCGCAGACTAGTGTATCAGAATTATCAGCTAGTCAGACTCTAGAATGTACGGAAACACAAGTTCAAGCTCATGAATCTCAGACTAGTCCTGTCGAAGATAAAGGGAGTGAGCCGCAAGATAATACTTTTTCTGAATCAACTACTGAAAATGTGGCCGAATCTGTATCCGAATTACTAGCCAGTCAGACTCTAGAATGTACGGAAACACAGGTTCAAGCTAATGAATCTCAGACTTCTGCTGTCGAAGATAAAGGGAGTGAACCGCAAGATAATACTGTTTCTGAATTAACTACTGAAAATGTGGCCGAATCTGTATCAGAATTATCAGCTAGTCAGACTATAGAATGTACGGAAACACAAGTTCAAGCTCATGAATCGCAGACTAGTCCTGTCGAAGATAAAGGGAGTGAGCCGCAAGATAATACTTTTTCTGAATCAACTACTGAAAATGTGGCCGAATCTGTATCAGAATTATCAGCCAGTCAGACTCTAGAATATACGGAAACACAGGTTCAAGCTAATGAATCTCAGACTTCTGCTGTCGAAGATAAAGGGAGTGAACCGCAAGATAATACTGTTTCTGAATTAACTACTGAAAATGTGGCCGAATCTGTATCAGAATTATCAGCTAGTCAGACTATAGAATGTACGGAAACACAAGTTCAAGCTCATGAATCGCAGACTAGTCCTGTCGAAGATAAAGGGAGTGAGCCGCAAGATAATACTTTTTCTGAATCAACTACTGAAAATGTGGCCGAATCTGTATCAGAATTATCAGCCAGTCAGACTCTAGAATATACGGAAACACAGGTTCAAGCTAATGAATCTCAGACTTCTGCTGTCGAAGATAAAGGGAGTGAACCGCAAGATAATACTGTTTCTGAATTAACTACTGAAAATGTGGCCGAATCTGTATCAGAATTATCAGCTAGTCAGACTATAGAATGTACGGAAACAAAAGTTCAAGCTAATGAATCGCAGACTAGTGCTGTCGAATATAAAGTAAAAGAACCGCAAGTTAATACTGTTTCTGAATTAACTACTGAAAATGTGGCAGAATCTGTATCAGAATTATCAGCCAGTCAGACTCTAGAATATACGGAAACACAAGTTCTAGCTAATGAATCTCAAACTACTGCTGTCGAGGATAAAGTAAATGAACCGCAAGAAACTACTGTTGCTGAATTAAATACTGAAAACGTGCCACAATCTGAAGTAAAATTATCGGACAGTGAGACTGTAGAATGTACGGAAACACAAGTTCAAGCTAATGAATCACAGACTAGTGCTGTCGAAGATAACGCGAATGAACCGCAAGATAATACTCCTCCTGAATCAACTACTGAAAATGTGGCCGAATCTGTATCCGAATTATCAGCCAGTCAGACTCTAGAATGTACGGGAACACAAGTTCAAGCTCTTGAATGTGAGACAACTGCTGTCGAGGATAAAGTAAATGAACCACGAGATAATACTGTTTCTGAATCAACTACTGAAAATGTGGCAGAATCTGTATCCGAATTATCAGCCAGTCAGACCATAGAATGTACGGATATCCAAGTTCAAGCTAATGAATCGCAGACTAGTGCAAATGTGGCAGAATCTGGATCAGAATTTTTAGCCAGTCAGACTCTAGAATGTATGGAAACACAAGTTCAAGCTCATGATTCGCAGACAACTGCTGCTAAAGATGAAGTAAATGAACCGCAAGATAATACTGTTTCTGAATCTAATACTGACATTGTGGCAGAATCTGTATCGGAATCATCAGTCAGTCAGACTCTAGAATGTACGGAAACACAAGTTCTTGCTAATGAATCGCAGACTAGTGCTGTAGAAGATAAAGGGAATGAACCGCAAGATAATACTGTTTCTGAATCAACTACTGAAAATGTGGCAGAATCTGTATCCGAATTATCAGCCAGTCAGACCATAGAATGTACGGATATCCAAGTTCAAGCTAATGAATCGCAGACTAGTGCAAATGTGGCAGAATCTGGATCAGAATTTTTAGCCAGTCAGACTCTAGAATGTATGGAAACACAAGTTCAAGCTCATGATTCGCAGACAACTGCTGCTAAAGATGAAGTAAATGAACCGCAAGATAATACTGTTTCTGAATCTTATACTGACATTGTGGCAGAATCTGTATCGGAATCATCAGTCAGTCAGACTCTAGAATGTACGGAAACACAAGTTCAAGCTAATGAATCGCAGACTAGTCCTGTAGAAGATAAAGGGAATGAACCGCAAGATAATACTGTTTCTGAATCAACTACTGAAAATGTGGCAGAATCTGTATCAGAATTATTAGCCAGTCAGACTCCAGAATGTACGGAAACACAAGTTCAAGCTCATGAATCTCAGACTAGTCCTGTCGAAGGTAAAGGGAGTGAGCCGCAAGATAATACTTTTTCTGAATCAACTACTGAAAATGTGGCAGAATCTGTATCAGAATTATCAGCTAGTCAGACTATAGAATGTACGGAAACACAAGTTCAAGCTCATGAATCGCAGTCTACTGCTGTCGAGGATCAAGTAAATGAACCGCAAGATAATACTGTTTCTGAATCAGCTACTGAAAATGTGGCAGAATCTGTATCCGAATTACTAGCCAGTCAGACTCTAGAATGTACGGAAACACAGGTTCAAGCTAATGAATCTCAGACTTCTGCTGTCGAAGATAAAGGGAGTGAACCGCAAGATAATACTGTTTCTGAATCAACTACTGAAAATGTGGCAGAATCTGTATCCGAATTACTAGCCAGTCAGACTCTAGAATGTACGGAAACACAGGTTCAAGCTAATGAATCTCAGACTTCTGCTGTCGAAGATAAAGGGAGTGAACCGCAAGATAATACTGTTTCTGAATCAACTATTGAAAATGTGGCAGAATCTGTATCAGAATTATTAGCCAGTCAGACTATAGAATGTACGGAAACCCAAGTTCTTGGTAATGAATCGCAGACTAGTGTATCAGAATTATCAGCTAGTCAGACTATAGAATGTACGGAAACACAAGTTCAAGCTCATGAATCGCAGACTAGTCCTGTCGAAGATAAAGGGAGTGAGCCGCAAGATAATACTTTTTCTGAATCAACTACTGAAAATGTGGCCGAATCTGTATCAGAATTATCAGCTAGTCAGACTATAGAATGTACGGAAACACAAGTTCAAGCTCATGAATCGCAGACTAGTCCTGTTGAAGATAAAGGGAGTGAGCCGCAAGATAATACTGTTTCTGAATCAACTACTGAAAATGTGGCCGAATCTGTATCAGAATTATTACCCAGTCAGACTATAGAATGTACGGAAACCCAAGTTCTTGCTAATGAATCGCAGACTAGTGCTGTAGAAGATAAAGGGAATGAAACGCAAGTTAATACTGTTTCTGAATCAACTACTGAAAATGTGGACGCATCTGTATCCGAATTATCAGCCAGTCAGACTATAGAATGTACGGAAAAGCAAGTTCACGCTAATGAATCTCAAACTGCTGCTGTCGAGGATAAAGTAAATGAACCACGAGATAATATTGTTTCTGAATCAACTACTGAAAATGTGGCCGAATCTGTATCAGAATTATCAGTCAGTCAGACTCTAGAATATACGGGAACACAAGTTCAAGCTCTTGAATGTGAGACAACTGCTGTCGAGGATAAAGTAAATGAACCACGAGATAATACTGTTGCTGAATCAACTACTGAAAATGTGGCAGAATCGGTATCCGAATTATCAGCCAGTCAGACTATAGAATGTACGGAAACCCAAGTTCTTGCTTATGAATCGCAGACTAGTGCTGTAGAAGATAAAGCGAATGAACCGCAAGATAATACTGTTTCTGAATCAACTACTAAAAATGTGGCAGAATCTGTATCCGAATTATCAGCCAGTCAGACTATAGAATGTACGGGAACACAAGTTCAAGCTAATGAATCTCAAACTGCTGCTGTCGAAGATAAAGCGAATGAACCGCAAGATAATAATGTTTCTGAATCAACTACTAAAAATGTGGCAGAATCTGTATCCGAATTATCAGCCAGTCAGACTATAGAATGTACGGGAACACAAGTTCAAGCTAATGAATCTCAAACTGCTGCTGTCGAGGATAAAGTAAATGAACCACGAGATAATATTGTTTCTGAATCAACTACTGAAAATGTGGCCGAATCTGTATCAGAATTATCAGCCAGTCAGACTCTAGAATGTACGGGAACACAAGTTCAAGCTAATGAATCGCAGACTAGTGCTGTAGAAGATAAAGCGAATGAACCGCAAGATAATAATGTTTCTGAAACAACTACTAAAAATGTGGCAGAATCTGTATCCGAATTATCAGCCAGTCAGACTATAGAATGTACGGGAACACAAGTTCAAGCTAATGAATCTCAAACTGCTGCTGTCGAGGATAAAGTAAATGAACCACGAGATAATACTATTTCTGAATCAACTACTAAAAATGGGGCCGAATTTGTATCAGAATTATCAGCCAGTCAGACTATAGAATGTACGGGAACACAAGTTCAAGCTAATGAATCTCAAACTGCTGCTGTCGAGGATAAAGTAAATGAACCGCAAGATAATACTGTTTCTGAATCAACTACTGAAAATGTGGCCGAATCTGCATCAGAATTATCAGCCAGTCAGACTATAGAATCTACGGAAACACAAGTTCAAGCTAATGAATCTCAGACTAGTCCTGTCGAAGATAAAGGGAGTGAGCCGCAAGATAATACTGTTTCTGAATCAACTACTGAAAATGTGGCCGAATCTGTATCAGAATTATCAGCTAGTCAGACTATAGAATGTACGGAAACACAAGTTCAAGCTAATGAATCGCAGACTAGTGCTGTCGAAGATAAAGGCAATGAACCGCAAAATAATACTGTTTCTGAATCAAATACTGACAATGTGGCCGAATCTGTATCAGAATTATCAGCCAGTCAGACTATAGAATGTACGGGAACACAAGTTCAAGCTCATGAATCTCAGACCACTGCTGTCGAAGATAAAGTAAATGAACCGCAAGATAATACTGTTTCTGAACCAACTACTGAAAATGTGGTCGAATCTGTATCAGAATTATTAGCCGGTCAGAATTTAGAATGCACGGAAACACAAGTTCAAGCTAATGAATCTCAAACTGCTGCTGTTGATGACAAAGTAAATGAACCGCAAGAAAATACTGTTGCTGAATCAACTACTGAAATTGTGGCAGAATCTGTATCCGAATTATCAGCCAGTCAGGCTATAGAATGTACGGAAACTCAAGTTCTTGCTTATGAATCGCAGACTAGTGCTGTAGAAGATAAAGCGAATGAACCGCAAGATAATACTGTTTCTGAATTAACTACTAAAAATGTGGCCGACACTGTATCAGAATTATTAGCCAGTCAGAATTTAGAATGCACGGAAACACAAGTTCAAGCTAATGAATCTCAAACTGCTGCAGTCGAGGATAAAGTAAATGAACGGCAAGATAATACTGTTTCTGAATCAACTACTGAAAATGTGGCAGAATCGGTATCCGAATTATCAGCCAGTCAGACTATAGAATGTACGGAAACCCAAGTTCTTGCTTATGAATCGCAGACTAGTGCTGTAGAAGATAAAGTAAATGAACCGCGAGATAATACTGCTTCTGAATCAACTACTGAAAATGTGGCCGAATCTGTATCAGAATTATCAGCCAGTCAGATTATAGAATGTACGGAAACGCAAGTTCAAGCTCATGAATCTCAGACCACTGCTGTCGAAGATAAAGTAAATGAACCGCAAGATAATACTGCTTCTGAATCAACTACTGTAAATGTGGCCGAAACTGTATCAGAATTATCAGCCAGTCAGACTGTAGAATGTACGGAAACACAAGTTCAAGCTAATGAATCTCAGACTAGTCCTGTCGAAGATAAAGGGAGTGAGCCGCAAGATAATACTATTTCTGAATCAACTACTGAAAATGTGGCAGAATCTGTATCCGAATTATCAGCCAGTCAGACCATAGAATGTACGGATACCCAAGTTCAAGCTAATGAATCGCAGACTAGTGCTGTCGAATATAAAGTAAAAGAACCGCAAGTTAATACTGTTTCTGAATCAACTATCGAAAATGTGGCAGAATCTGTATCAGAATTATCAGCCAGTCAGACTATAGAATGTACGGAAATACAAGTTCAAGCTAATGAATCGCAGACTAGTGCTGTCGAAGATAAAGTAAATGAACCAAAAGTTAATACTGTTTCTGAATCAACTATCGAAAATGTGGCAGAATCTGTATCAGAATTATCAGCCAGTCAGACTGTAGAATGTACGGAAACACAAGTTCAAGCTAATGAATCTCAGACTAGTCCTGTCGAAGATAAAGGGAGTGAGCCGCAAGATAATACTATTTCTGAATCAACTACTGAAAATGTGGCAGAATCTGTATCCGAATTATCAGCCAGTCAGACCATAGAATGTACGGATACCCAAGTTCAAGCTAATGAATCGCAGACTAGTGCTGTCGAATATAAAGTAAAAGAACCGCAAGTTAATACTGTTTCTGAATCAACTATTGACAATGTGGCAGAATCTGTATCAGAATTATCAGCCAGTCAGACCATAGAATGTACGGAAACACAAGTTCAAGCTAATGAATCGCAGACTAGTGCTGTAGAAGATAAAGAGAATGAACCGCAAGTTAATACTGTTTCTGAATTAACTACTGAAAATGTGGCCGAATCTGTATCAGAATTATCAGCCAGTCGGACTATAGAATGTACGGAAACACAAGTTCAAGCTAATGAATCTCAGACTAGTCCTGTCGAAGATAAAGGGAGTGAGCCGCAAGATAATACTGTTTCTGAATCAACTACTGAAAATGTGGCAGAATCGGAAATAAAATTATCGGGCAGTGAGACTATAGAATGTACGGAAACACAAGTTCAGCCTAACGAATCTCGCACTACTACTGTCGAAGATAAAGTAAATGACCCACAAGATAGTGCTGTTTCTGAATTAACTACTGAGAAAGAGGCAGAAACTGAAGTAAAATTATCGGGCAATGAGACTCTAGAATGTACGGAAACACAAGTTCCAGCCAATGAATCTCAGTCTACTGCTGTCGAAGATACAGTAAATGAACCGCAAGATAATACTCTTTCTGAATCAAATACTGAAAATGTGGCAGACCCTGAATCAAGATTATCGGCCAATGAGCCTCCAGAATGTACGGAATTACAAGCAGAACCTGAATTGAAATTATCGGGCAGTGAGATTATAGAATGTGCGGGATCACAAGGTCAAGGTTGTGAATTTCAGGAAACTGCAGTCGAATGTCCAACTTCTAACGAAGAGGGTAGAAAATTGCAAGGTAATACGGGTGCTGAATCAAATACTGAAAAGTCGTCAGAATCTGAATCAAAATTATTAGGCTGTGAGAACAGGGAATGCATGGAATCGCAAGCACAAGTTAATGAAGTGCAGGAAAGTCCTGTTGAATGCCCAGCTACTGAAGATAAGGTAAAAGACCTGCAAGAGAGTAGTAAGTCTGAGTCAAGTATTGAGAATGTTTCAGATTCTGCTGTCGTTTGTCTAGCTTCTGAAGATAAGGTGAATGCACTGCAAGACAGTAGTAAGTCTAAATCAAGTATTGAAAATGTGGCACAATCTGAATTGAAATTATCAGTCAGTGAGACTTTGGAGTCGACGGAAAATACACAAGTGGATACAACTGTGTTGGAATTATCAGATAGTGTTCAAGCAAAAAAAGTCGTAGAGCAGAATTCAGAAATAAATATTGAAAACTTTGATGAATCTAATAATAAGAACTTCAAAGGTAGCGAAGCAGAAAAAACGGAAAATTTATTAGAAAGTCACATTGCTTTAGAAGTAAGCGATATGGTAGTGCAGACTTCAGAAATAAGCGCACAAATTGAAACAGAAAAAAATTCAAGAATAGTAAGCACCGAAACAAGTTCAGATAATATAATAAAGCAACCGTTGTCATTAGATGACACTCCAACAGTAACAAGACAGTGTACAGTCGTTGAAGTTGAACATACGCAAGATCGTGAAGCGGAAAATATTACCGCTTGCGTTACGAAAACATCAGAACCAGTTACCAACGCTGCTCAAGGTAAAACCAATCTTACAAAGAAACTACATCGGCAATACAGAGTGATAGACACAACACCGAGTTTTGAAGATGTGCGCCAACAGATTAAGCCGCCGAGTATCCCAACGAGCACTTCTAATACGTTGACAGAAATATGTCAGAAATATATTTCCGACAAACATTTGTTAGCTGCGCTTGAAACACGACGACGTCGAACCCAACTCATGCATAGATTTCTAAGTACAATAGATTTGTCTAGTTCCTCTGATAATAGCATTGAAAATAATGATTTTTCGGAAAATTTACCCGAACATCATGGTCACGACACAGCTCGTATATATAGTACTGATTCATTTAGTTTTGAATTAAAAGAACTTCAAACTATTTCATACAATTTCATTAATAATATTCTTTTCTCAGATCAATTAAGTCATGATCCGAATCCATATGATAACAGTCGAACAACCACTGTTGAAGATTATACGGACAGTGATAATGATCAGAAGGAGATTCATGTTCCTAATCTTGATAATATCCTTAAAACCTGTGCAAATACTAACACTAATACTACCTCTACAACTGCATTCATAGAAAATATATCTAATAAAAGTACTAATAAACTAAAAACTATTAAATGTAAGCAGGCCATTGATGTTAACTTGTCTATTGCATCTAATACTACTAATAACAGTCATGACCACCTACTACTAACAAGCGCAGCTCAAAACAAAGATGCTTCTGTTACGTATTCTCAAAGTGCTCGAGGATTCGACAGCAGTTGCAATGAGCATCGAATTGCCTCTAATAAAACCCATATTAACAACGGTGATGGTGATAGTGGAAATAGCGATAATGATGATAATGATAATGATGATGATGATGATGACAGCGACGATTTGGCCATATTACGCCATTTTGTACCAGGTATTCATTTTCAAAACCCTATGGCCATTTTCGTAAACTCGGTGTGGTGTTTGTATAACTTATAATATATATTTTTATAATTTGTAACTATTTTATCATTAATGTACGAGTATGTATATCTGTATTGTTTTTATATTTATATTGCATATGAATATTATTTAGATTACCATAAATAGTATGTTTCCTAAGCTTGCACTCCATTTCTAAATGTAACACATTATAATTCCATTCATATATATTTATTTATGATAGAATTTTAAATTAGTTTCCATAATTTTTTCATTATTTTGAATATGAATGTATGTAAAAGGAGATGTCTAATACAGCAGCAATTTAATTTTATAGGTTCTATAGCAGAACGTGAATATAAAAAATGGTATAATGCTGTCGAAATGCCAAATAATCCGTATGCTCCGGAAGCTCTGAAAAGACGTATCAGTGGAAGCCAGGAACGCTTTATCGATTTACCCAACATAAGTCCAATAAAGGAGTTTAATAATTTGCAGCCAATGAAAACAGAAACTCTGGACAGCGACGAAACACAAAAACGTGAAATTGACCATAAGAGGTAAGTTTAAATGGAATAAATACAGGAGTAAGCGAACACTTATTAGACGTAAAGCCCTGCTTCGAGCCCAGGCCCGACATCAAAACGAAATATAAAAAAAATATTTCTTCGGCGACTTCCTCTCACCAGATTTCTGGCAAAAATCAGGGAGTGTAAATAAACCTGCTATGAAAAAGTTTCTCAAAATCTGTCGTATCTGTAGGTCCCGCCACTCAAGTATAAAAATAAGGCACACAACATGAGTGGTTTGAGAAGTTAGGCCATAACCTTGACTGAAGGGTTGTAATGGCTAATTATGTATGTATGTATATAAATACAGGAATATAAAGCCAGCCAGAATAGACGAAGTTCAAGTAAGGATAATATGGTGATCATAAGGCTGGAAGCATCGAGCCCTTTCCAGCCAGAACAGATCATGTTAAGGTGTAGAATTTACGTTTTTTTTGCATAGTTTTAGCATAAAAAGTATATCCGCATACCAAAATGTGTATACATACATACATATATGTGCTTTTGTTAAAAAAATTTATTTGAAAATTATTAAAAGCCTCTCTTATTCAACTCCATTACAGGTACAGTCGTGATTATTACATCAATAGCACGTCAACATCATCACAATCAACGCCAGTAAAAGAACGTTATGATGAAAAGGATACAAAAGAGGTAAAGAAAAGAAATAATAATAAAGAAAAATCTTTTGAGAATAAGTCGCCAGACGATTGCCTTTGGACTCTGTCGACCCCGGTACGACGTAGCAGTTCCCTTAAGTTTTTAAATAATAACATAACATCTCCATCACATCCATATAGTATACATGAATCGTCCCATCACCAGCACTATAAGTCATCATGCATATTACAGCCCAGACCCTCAACATCCAATTCCAATAATCGCTATTATGATATTCCAAATAAAGGGGACGACAATGACGACGACGACGACGACGACTTGGGAAAATTAGTTAAACATTCCCAACGCTCGTGGCGAAGTAGTAACGATATTAGTCGTAAACGTAGTACCATTAGCATGTTAAGTATACATAGTGCTGATAGTAGCAGCAACGCTAGTCATAATTCTAATAATTGTTGCATTGATCCGAATGTCTTGAATCAGTTTGAGAAGCAATTACTGCACAAAGATTTAAAACGTAACAGTTTTAGATCTGTTTTACCAGCAACCAAAGATTTTGTTTTAAATCCCCTGTATGAGAAAGATGGATTTTTTAATAGTGAAGAAAATACAAAATTGTAACAATTTTGTTTTGATTCAATTGCGAAATTTAAACTAAAACAATACATACACAAACTTTTAACATATTGTTTACACATAGTACATACATCATATATGCATATAAACTAGTCAATGAAATTCTTAATTTAAGCACCTCGTATCAAATTTAGAATTAAGTTTATGCTGCGCAACAATTTAGTCAGTATGATGATTACGTTTAGTGCCATTGCATCAATAATAATTAATTTAAGCTACAACAACAACAACATTAAATATACTATATATATATATGTATGTAATAATCAATATTAATTTGTATTTGTAGTTAATATAATAGCTGCTCACTAGTGTTTCAATTTAATTAAATTAGTTACACTTGCTATTTATTTGTTAACTTTAAAATAAACATTTGAATTACACAAACAATCTTAATAAGAAACAAATGTTTTTAGTAAAATTAATAAATGAAAATGAGAAATTTTTTAACAAAAGTAAAGCCATTGAAGGTAAGTAAGTATGCTTTTGGGTTCAATGTTTTTTTGTACAATAGAACATGGGTAATTTGATTAAACAATCGGAGAAAATGAATTATTTTCTTAAATAACAAAGATTTTACTAACAACATTTGTTTCCCTAGAAATGTATTAAAAAGTGTACATAAATACATACATACACTGCTGTTCAATAAAATAGATTCACCATGATCAACACCTTGCAATTAATTAAAGAAGAATCATGCTTCAAATTTTTGAAATGAATCGAAATTATATTCATAAGAGACGCGTAACCAAAGTGCAGTTACTTTTTTACATATACTCCTTTGCACAAGAGATGTCTAGTAATCCTTTCGGAGAGCAGGTGAATCTATTTTTTTGAACAGCACTGTATTTGCAATGGGTTTTTATAAACTAACAATGCTAACAATTATTTTTCAAACCCTTTATTATTGATTATAATTTGATTCCGTAGTTAGTTTTAAAATAATGTAAATAGAAAAAAGTATTAAAAACACTTTAATTTAACTTAACACTACATATAGTATGTATATATTAAATACAGCAAAAATAAAACAGTTATAGCAATAACTATTTAGAGATCCCAAAACATATCTCCCAACTTGATAAAATAAAAGCCTTTTATGTATTTCCCTTAAAACAAAAAATTGCAACAAAAATTATTTGCCAAATTACAATTTAATTTGAAAGAAAATTTTAAACATACTATATTATTGGAATATTTATTTTAGAAGAGTCTATAAATATAGTACATATTGTGGAGGTTTAACTGCATGTCGTTTACAATACTTATTGCATATGATAAAGTTTTTATTGTAATCACTTTGATTTTTTCTTTTTAATTTGATATCCATAGGCCACAAATCGCGCGCTATCATACAGTGAAGCTGATTTTACTTTACATAAAGCCATGCCGGCTCAAGTACTGGAGAATAGCTCAATAACAATGGAAGATAGTAAGACAGTGCAGTCTACAGCAAGTGAAGAATCCATTACCATAAAAATGGATAACTCAGCAGAAACGTCACAAAATGATAAAATCGACACAAAACCCGACATAATACCACCTAATAAAATAGAGTATTGTGGTAATACTTCAATGCCCATGCGTGGTTCAACACCAACTGCATTTAAATTTTTACAACCTAAACGTAGACTTTTGGAACCTAGTCAGATATTGTCAACGGATGAAAATGAAGAGGTAATATTTAATTATGAAATACAATATTTACGTAAATCTTTTTATAAACATTATTTAATATTAAAGAACATTGTCACAACCACTCAAGAGAAGCCAGTTATTGAAGAGGAAGTGGCCAAGGCTCTACCATCTGTTAAGGCATTAGCAAGAGCCTTTTTAATGACAACAAACACCACACAACCAGAAAAACTATGGCTTCGAAAGGTATAATTCATAAGACCATAAATGTTTGTTTACCTCATTAACCTATTTTTTTGAATACATATTTATTTAATTTCAGGCAAGAACAGTGTCACAAACTAGTAAAAAGAAAACTATTCCTACCAGATCTTTAGATCCTCATCTAAATCCAGAAGATGATGTAACAATAACTTCAGATCTATCTTCTCTGGAAACGTAAGTAATATTTGATTGATTTTCATACGCATAGAACTCTCACAAAAGTCTTATACATATATTTCCAGGGATTCTGCTTCCATACAGAAAGAACCAGATTTTACAACTCCTACAACAAATCCTACAACATCTGCAGCAACTAGTGATATCAATCCCCTTCCCGTAAGGCAAGGCGTACTTAAAAGTAATATTGCTTTCTTTGAAAATTTAAAAAACAAATAAGCAAATAACCACCTCATATAATAATATCCATTTTTTGATTCGTTCTTGAATCGTTAATTAATCGTTTTCATTATCACGTGCATAAAAAGGTTTTGGTTTTGGAATCAAAAAAAAATCCTTAATTTTGGAAATAGAAATTCCAGGTGCCATTCAACGTTTATCTATTTTTAAATCATTTTGTATTAATTAATGCGTATTAATAATCTTAAGAATTATTTTTATTTAAAATTTTGTTTTTGTTTTGTTAAATTTGTTATTAAATGCTTATGTACATATATTAAGTAATTATAAGATATTTAAAATTTCAATGGAATAAATACCTACATAACTGTGTAAAAGTTATATAATATAAAATAAAATAAAAAAAATAAAACAAATAAGTCTATGCGCAATTAAATTAATGACCTAAAGTGAGGACAAAAGACCCAAGAAATACTCATTCAAATTAGAAGCTGATTATAACCCCAAATTTATCAAAATTACGGCTTAGAAATAAAGATTTCATATAATGGCTCCTGACCAATATTTCTCCCAACTGGGACCACAAAACACCGTTGTATCATATAACTGCCAATTTTCTTTTCTAATAAGAATGTTTAGAGTAAAATAGACTGAGCATAAACCTACTCACCACCATGAAGCAATGCAAAACAGAGTATTTAGGACATTTAATGAGAAACAAATCGCACAAACTAATATAAAGATTAATAAAACCGATAATTAAAGTGAAACAATCAGGAGACTAAATAATATTTAAAATTTGACCAAAATCAGCAAGGTTGCAAACCTATTATTTGTGAAATGGAGAATTAACCTTATAAGGCAGATGATTACTGTGGGCAATCAACAAAATGATATATTAAAATGTATGTTGAAAATGTATGGATGTATGATTGTCCAATAGAATTATAATAATAATAATAAAATTTCTATTAATTGGAAAAAGAAGTAAAGTTTTCGCTTAGTTGATCTAAAAAACGCTGAAAAAAAAACAGCTAAATATGCATGGTTTATGCTCTCGTATAATGTTGCCAACCTTAGCATCAGAACAGATGACAGCAACAGCTGAGAAATAAATGTCCACCAACAATACTGCATAACCAATGATGTAAAATACTTTTTAAATTTGTACCACAGAGAAAAACTAAATGTACTTGTTGCTGCATGAAAAAGTGTATTTAAAATAACACATTACTTACATATGTGGCTATAATAATATATATATAAGTCCTCTTACTTCATTAAGATGAATTGACTTTAATGTTCTGCAAAAATATAAAAGCCAGTCGAATTGCTAAAAAAAAACAACTTTAGAAAGATACAAAAGATATAAATGCGATTGCCATAGGATACCACTCAAACATCGTACTAAGATCATGGTACCAAGAACAAGAAATGGTACAAATAATTCAACAAATCTACCTCAAAATCCATCTCTGTTCATAACTAATAATCAAAACAAGGTTAATCGTGCAACGGAGTGAAAAAAATTTAAGAAAGAAACAAATTAAAAACAGATTCAACTTGTATAATTTTCTTGTGGAATTGAGAAAGAAGGAGAATTTAAATAATTGTTCAAATTGGTATAATCAAACAAGAAAACCAAGTGCATTGGTCTATTTTTATATTTTATGCGTCATTTTCTTGTGATTTCGCAGTTTTTCACACGAGCATATAAACAACATACATACTCTTATAAGACTAGAAAGTATATCTTAAGGGACTTATGTGCTCAAGGAGTCTTACAGTGTTGGGTAGTGATATTGACGAAATTGATATTAATACGCGCATAATGATAGAGGAACTAACGGAAGAAGTGCAACAACTTTTTCCAAATGAAGCAACAATTAATACATCCCTCTTGACCACTCTTTATTCAACGGCAAAGCTCAATCATGCCAAACAACTTGTGGTGACAATGAATGAAATAAAAAATCTGCAATTGCGGGACTATCTTTTAAATGTGGTAAGTATTTTATACATGCACATATGCATATACATATGTATATATATTAGTGCAGAATTTACTTTTAATTTTCTTTAAAAGTAACACATACGGAAATGGTAGAATTAGTATAATTTTGTTACCAATAAAGTTTGTGGTATTTCCTTTGGCGGAAGGAAATGATTTCTTTATTTAAAAGGGTACACACATACATATAGGCATTTATACTTATAGTGCAAAATGCATGTAAGAAATTTTTTATATAAAAATTACAAATTTCTTAAGGTAAACATTTTAAGATGGATGATAGCTTTTACATACTTATATATATGTGTCTATATCTGTATAGAAACATTATTACTGCGTATTTAAAACGTTTTCTTTGTTAGCCTTTGTAGTTGAGAAAATGGTAAAATATTCCAATTTTTCCGCTTGCAAATTGAGAGCATTTCTCTTTACAAAACAATAATTTTTTTTGCCAAATATTACTGGAATGCAAAACACCGCACTTAAAGCTCAACAATTATCGTCGCTATGAAACAACAAAGAAACGGACGTTTTAAATACGACAGAAATTCAGCAAATTTAAAAAGAAATTCATCATCAATTATTGTTAAATTAATATTTATAAACATAATTTCAACTTACATTTTTAGACTTGTTGCTACGAAAGGGGGTTGAGTAGTTTTACATTTTTATTTTGCAAAAGGAAATAAGCACTCGTATAAAATGGCGGGTGAAGCCTGGCAAAGTGAAAAACACACATTACAAACTCATTAACTTCTTTTTCCACTTAATTTTTAACACAAGAAACACTTTTTTGTAAAATATTGATCTCGCTATAACTTATTTTAATAAAAAACAATTCACTTTATATAATAATTCACTTGTTGTTATAATTTTTTCTTATTTTCCGTGTAAAGCAACTTACATTGCAAATTTCCATTTTTTTTTTTCATTTTTCTTTTCACAAATTTAACCGCTTTTTTCGCTTAAGAACAGACGATAACTGACGATTTCCTCTACACAAATTGACAGTTAAAAAAAAACTTCGGTAAATGCGGTCGTGTAGAAGAGTTGATTTTATTTTGGCAACGTTATTTTTATTCTCTAGACTACTCACAAAGAAGTTGTTACAACTCTATGGAGTTTGATGTATTGTTTATGGTAGATTCACACTATGCACAAACATCAAAACATGCTGATATTTACTCATTGCATTGTTGATTTCTTTGTTGGCTGGACATGTGTATGCATTAAAATATGAAACGAGTTGCGTAAACATCATAAACAAAAACAATGGTGTTTCAAATTTTTGCGCGCTGATACAAAACAAACAAAAATGTTTAATGCTGCGGCCGGCAATATATGTATGTGTTTTAGGGGCACATTTTTTGTCAGTGTTTTTTCTTTACGTTACAGTCGTATTCTGTTTTTACAGCAACGCTGTTAAAATGATCGTATTTGTTTACAAACAGCTGCAATAAATACATAGTATGTATGTATGTTCATGCACTATGGTATTCATTTATTGAAGGCTATATGGTAACATATTTCACACTAACTAAAACTACCCCTAAGTTTCATCATTCATTATATAGAGAGTTATAAAGAGTGCACAACGCGTTAAAACGACATTTTTATTTTTACAACTCCAAAGAAGCAGGTCTTAGTAATAGCATAAAATAAATTGTTTAATAAAGTATGTGGGGAATATATAAAAGGATATCTAGAGGTGTGGGGTTTTTACCTCCATGGCCAGGAGTTCCTTTTTGGCGAGGAGATCTAAGTGGTCCTTGGTCTCCTCCGGTTGTAAAGGTATAACAAATTTAACAAAGAACAGAAAAAATTATACATATTTATTGAATTTGAAGATTCATTTTACAATCAATAATTTGTTTTCAGAAATTCGATGAAAGTGATGGACAATCAATTACTCCTTTAACCATGGCCGCAATTGGTGGTAACGTTATGTATGTTAAAACATTATTAGCTCATTTTAACATCGATATGGAACGGGCATGTAACGTTATATTTGATGGTCTTGTGGTATATGGCGCTACTGCACTTTGGGTTGCGGCTGGGCTAGGCCATCTTCAAATTGTGAAACTTTTGGTAAGTAATGGAGCCGATGTAAATCATAACACCAAAGCACAGTCATCACCATTGAGAGCAGCATGTTATGCTGGTCGTTTGGATATCGTAAAGTATTTAATTGAACATGGAGCCGATGTTAATTTGGGCAATAAATACAACAACACCTGTATAATGATTGCAGCATACAAAGGTCACATCCATGTGGTAAGTCTAAAGCAGTGCAACCTAGACATGCTATTGTAATTTACATAACTTTTGATTTTAAGGTTGACACTCTACTGAAAAACGGAGCAAATCCTAATGAGCAAGCGCTATGTGGTGCAACTGCTTTACATTACGCAGCGGAATGTGGCCACTTGGAAGTATGTCGTATACTTCTTGATCATGGAGCCCGCTTACAGGAAAACGAATATGGATTGACTCCTGTTCTCAGTGCTGCTGAACGTATACATGAAGATGTTGTGCAATTGTTTATCGATAGACCAGGTCTTCTAAAGAAAGAAGAGATAATAACCACCTTCGAATTAATGGGAGCGTCTTTTGCAAATGACAAAGACAACTATAGTATACAAAAGGCATACACATATTTAATGCGAGCCATGGAAATGAGATACTCAGATTCGGAAGAAATCATACGCAAAAGGTTAATACCACCCATTTCGGCTTACGATGATTGGTTTGAAACAGAAAATATTCCAGAACTACAAGCTATACGTCTTAACCATCATTCCATACACATGGAATCGTTAACAATACGTGAACGCATATTAGGTAAAAATAATCCCGATCTACCACAGCCAATTGTGTACAGAGGAGCTGTCATGGCAGATCAGGGTCGGTTTTCTCAATGCCAAACTCTGTGGAACTACGCCATGGACTTAAGGATAGCGAATAACACTTCGGTCGAGCGTGATTTATTGCGTTTTTCACAATTATTTTCACAAATTCTGCGTATGGAAGACGTGCAGTTAGATTTGGCACAAGTTTTGTCTGTCTTAGTAAAGTGTCAACAAGAAATTGAACGAAATAAATACAAAATCAAACATCCAGGCCCTAAAGATCTTCCACCTATGATAATGGTAGGTATTTAAGATGAAATTTATTAAATGTTTTTATTTTTCTTTAATAATTTTTTCTTTTTTCACTTTTTCAATATTTTTTAGGATCAAAATGAACAAAATATAGCATCTGCCCTTTATCTGCTCAAAATTGCAACAAGATTATTAGTACGAAATACTCAAGTAGACAAAGAACACTTGGATCTCTTATACAATACGATAAGAAAATTTATCAAATGTGATACTCGCCTTCAAGATGGACAAACCTTACTGCATATGGCTGTTAATGGTATAACACCAGTCGATGACTTCTATACAAGCGATGTTTGCAAGTATATACATTGAATTATAATTCATATATATAAAAATAGAATATAATTTAATTTAACGATTATTTTTTATGTAAGGTTTCCTTGTTACCAAACAGCTTTACTATTGGTGCATGCCGGAGCCCCTGTAAATGCAATTGATGATTTGCGAAACACTCCTTTGCATACACTGGCAGCGAGTGTAAGTTCTAATGTTTACAGTTTTTTGTTTTTTCTTTAATCAAATAATGATATATTTATTACCTTAGTTTGCGCGCGATAACGTTCATTTCTTACCAAAGGCTGAAAAAATTGTTAAACTGCTAGTAGATGCTGGTGCCCATTTGGATGCAGTTAATGCTCAGGGTTTAACTCCTGCCCAAATTAAGAATAATAGTAAGAATCAAAGTATCGCTTCTATAGTAAAATATTAACAATTTATATATTTTTAGGTGGTTTGAGCAACATAATCACTGGATATGAAAACTCATTATTAACTCTAAAATGCATAGCATCACGTTGCATTGCCGTTAACAAAATCAAATATAAAGGATTAATACCAACTGTTTTGGAGTCATATATTCAAATTCATAGTTCAAACAAATATTTTACTTGATTATTTAAACGAGCGAAACGAAATGTGTGTGTGTGTTTTATAATTTTCGACTGTGTATTCTTAAAAATATTTTCAAAATAAAAACTATTTACAAATATAGCTCATAATATATTAAGACACCACTAAAACGAATTATTTTACTTTTTTAAAATTATGTTTTGTTTCTTTTTTTACCACAATCTTGTAGACTTCTAAAATTTAAACTAAATGTAAATTCCTATATCCTTTTGCGTTTGATAGAGACTAGTTCTTTACACCGCAATGGTAAAAACATTGTTTTTGGTTTTGTATTTAACATTTCTATTCTCTTTCAAATAATGTCTATTCGTAATTCTTACAGTGATCTGCAGTGTTAGATTGTAGTACCCTGATTTTTTTTTTTTTTGAGGAACTTTACAATCGATCTTAACCAAATGATTGCTTTTCTTTTTTTTATTTTAAATCACAGTTTATATATTTATAAATGCTAATAAAAACATTAAAAAATTCTTAAATTACAAAATTATTCGTTCACTTGTGCTATTATTTGTTATCGTTGGTGTTGTGTTTGCTCTGTACTTTTGGATAGATGTCCGGCTGTCGCATAACGTCGTCATATGATGGAGGAGGTGCTGTAAATAATTTAACAGAATAAAGCAACATTTAACACTTTAATTGTTTCATATTATTTAGAAATACAAGTATTGTCGGTAAAAACAGTGTAAATACTTTAAAATGCATATTTTTAGAAATATCCTTTTTTTCCCTTCTTTAGAAAGAAAAATTATACTTTAATCGTTGAAAAATAACACTAGCGAGTATAGTAGGCATTAGACAAACGCTTTTCATTTCGTTTTGACGAGTATACACAACATGAACGTAAGCATTTTGGTCATAGATCGTCTTTAGAGACTAAATTCGTTTTCGTGATTGGGGATTATGTTAAATTCATTGTATATGTTTCAGTAATAAAAGCAATAAAGCCCATAGTTTTATGTGGTTTATGCCGAGACATTAGAAAAAAAATAGAGTTGGCAATGGTTATTACACCGCAAAAGCAATTGTAGCCTTTTCAACACTGAGATCGAGTCTCTAAACTGTCTACTACTGCCTTTTGCTCATAGTAGCATTTTACACTATATGGTAGAATTATATATATACTACAAGCAACCTAGGAAGGAGTTCTGCATTTCAACTAAGCTATCCTATAGGCTTTTATATTTCAAATCCATAAATAGGTTCTAGTGAAGTGGGCAATTAATTCATTGAGCGGTTTCATTTTCCTTCTGTTTATCCCGTTTAACCTGAATATAAGGCCGTAATTGGAAGAGTTATTCCTACTAGGAGGTAACTTGTGACTCCTTAATGAGTTCATGCCAAAAGAGTGCCCGATATAATCAGTGTAAACAGTATATGTACCGTATTCGGAAGGTCCTTAGCATACAAATATTCATCTGATAAATGCGAGAAAAATAGGAAATGAATTTCAGGTCGTTACACTGTGAATACGAGTATATACATATAATGAGTATGCAAGTCGCGGTCACATTCGCAAGTTGTAGTAGTAATAGTGTTAAACATATTTGATGCAAATATTATGAAAACAATTAAGCACATAATCTATACGTCGAACTATACAGTCTTAGGATTTAGTGTTTAATGACCTAATCAGCAGCTATTAAAGTGACATGATTTCCGTTCTATAAAATTTGTTTTTTATTTCATTAAAATAAATTCGTTAGATATGGAGTAAATTTTTTAAACCAAAATATTTAAACGAGTAATTGTTTTTCAAATATGTGTACATACGTATGTATGTAGGTACCAATATAATATGTGTACAATGAAAGAAATCTAACAAGTTTTGTTTTAATTTAAACAGCAATTGTGATAATTGAAATTCAGCTCCATAACTCCATAAACAAAATTATTTTTAAATATAAAGCTTGCTTGGCTATTGAAATTTTTGTTTCCCTAAATATATTTATGCACAAAACAATTCGTAATACATACAAACTAATACATTTTTTTAATTTTTAAAATGTTTTTGCTTTGAAATTAAAATTTTTAAAAATTCACTTGATTTAATAGATGAATATGTTTTTGTACCTACCGTTTATAATATATTCCTCATCGTAAGTAAAAGCAGGATTTATAATCGCTTCATTGGGATCCATACCTCCAATACCTCTTTCGCCTACGGCTGCTAAAGGCATTCGTTGGGAATTTTGTCGTACATTGTAGGTTTGCTGATGATATCCATCCAGTGTATGAGTTTCGTTTTCCAAAACGTCCGATTGAAGTTGTATGACATGAACAGAGGGGCGACGTTGCTCTATAAAAAGAAATTTTTAATGATTTCTTGACTATTTTCTCTAACTAACGATTCTCAAATTTATTATTTTGCATTATAAGCTTCATAAGTCTACAATATGCATATACGGTTAGATAAATCTGAATTGAAATTCATAACCATCAAAAAATGTAGAATTTTGATGTATAATTGAAATCAAATGCTATTTCCTGGCACTTTGGCAAATAGCATCAATCATTAAAAAAAAATAACAATTTAATTCCATTGTTTCTAATTAAAAAAAAACTTTCGTTTTAAAATTATACATATTCGAATGATGATGTTGTTTTGTTTACAAAAAAAACATGTCATCATAGCTATGTATAGAAGATACATACATATTTAAATACATACACTGCTGTTTAATAAAATAGATTCACCATGATCAACATATTGCAATTAATTAAAGAAGAGTCACGCTTCAAATTTTTGAAATGTATCGGAATTATATTCATAAGAGGCCAGTAAACAAAGTGCAGTTACTTTTTACATATACTCCTTTGCATAAGAGACTTTTCGGAGAGCAGGTGAATCTATTTTTTTGAACAGCACTGTACATATGTATATACAATATATATTCTGTTGAATGTTTAAACTTTTTGCTAATACAGTGAACGGTTACTTTTTTTTTAAATGATTTTCATATGAAAACATTTTACTTTAAACATATATGCATAATGTACATATTATTATCACATTTTTTATTTATTTGTTAATAAAATAATAGAATAATAAATTAAATCACATACATACATACATACCTGAACCAATAGCATCTGTATAATTATCGGTTAAACTAATGTGAGGAGTAATTGATTTTTTACACTTTAAAAATAAAACAATCAATATCCAACCTAATATTAGGACTAGATATACAAATCCTAGCATGCTCATTAAAACGCTGTAAATACTTATAAAAAAAAGTTTTTAGAGATACTAACGATATCACTGAATTGGCATATATATTTGCATATATGTACATAAACCAATTTCTTTTAAATGTATTACAATATATTCCTTTAAGTTTACACATACAATTTATTTTATTCACATTATTTTGTTAAAAAAAAAATAAAAATCAATAAAATGACACTTTTATAACATTTATAACATATTTGTACATCTCTTGACAATATTGAATCGTACTATTTTTTTTTTAATACAAATACTAACAAATTGTAGCGAAAACTTAAACTAACAGGTAAGGCCACTATATAACTAAACCTTTAACTAGTAAGTCATTTGGTTGGCTAACGTTATGTAAAAGCTCTAGGATATACGCAGCTGTCGCATTAGAATGTTGCTATCGCAGTTGGTCATTCAACTTGATGTGGAAAAAGTCCGAATATACATATATTTTTCTGTTTGAAGGGTTGATTGAAAAAGTGGTGGTTATTAGTTAGCCTTAGAAAAAATCACACTAACTTTACTTTACTTGTATTCGCTTCATATACTATATAGAATACAAATTGCTGACAACCAAAAAGGCTAATTAATTTTGACCACAACAAAGCAATGGACTGTTGCTTTGAATGGTTACAATAAAGCTCTATAGAATAATATTATTTTAATTAATTAATAAAAATACGCATATTTATATTTGTTAACTAGAAAAGAATAAAAGAGAGTGAAATTTAAATTTAAATATGATTTATTTAAAACGAAATATTGTTATTATTTTCAAATCGTTTTTTTTTTGTTACAAAAGAATTAGATTTTCCGCGTTTAGTAGCATTTCAGTTAGTAAAACATAATTATAAATTCAAGTTTTAAATAAAAAAATAATATTATTTCTTAATACGAAAACTTCAATTTGAAGGGTAGGCCTAAAATACTATTATTTTTGTTTTTTTTCACTTTATATATTCTCTTATCGTTTATTTATTTGTTTAATGAATTAATCTTAACAACTACATACATACAACTAGTTTAGTTAAATTTAAATAAGTTAACATTATTTGAGTACTTTGCCTGTCTAATATTAAATAATATACATAAGACTTCTTATTGCAAAATTTTGGTACAATTATGTACTATCACATATATATATATACATACTTACGACGTATATTCTTTCGACTTAAACTACAGAAAAAACAGTGCAACTATTACAGAGTTGTTGTTGCTTGCAATTTTAAATATCGATTACGATTTTCTGGATCTGCCAGACGGGTTAAATGTTCAGAAGCTGCATAACAAGTGGTGGCAGTTGGTGAACTTGATCTACGGCTATTGCAACTGTTATTGGAACTATTAATATCGGTTACATTGACAGCTTTTCTAAGTCTAGAAGCGCCCCAAATTAAAACGAACAGCGATGTGACTAGTATACCCAAACCTATACCAGGTATAAAGCTTTTATTTAATGATTTTACAAAATCATAAGGATTTTGTGCATCTTCAACCAAATGATGTTCTTCATGATATGATTTGCTGTTAAATTTTCGTCCAACTGTTGTTAAATCCTCCATTAAACTGCTGTGCTCTGTTTCAATCGAACGATCGAATTTATTTAGATCAGCATATGGTCGTCTCCGGTATTGTCTCGTTTTCGGCAAATTATCTGCTTTACTGATTTGCAGTTGGGTTATGTTTGAACAGCCCACCGTTATATCTGATTGTATATTATGTTCTTGAGCCATAACCAAGCAGAATCGATAACTACACATAAAATAAAATCCATTAATACACAATGTTACCGAACAACAATTAAAATCCTTACCTTTCACCAATGTCCAAAGAAGAACTATCGGGCACTATGACACTAACAGTATTCTGGCCATTAATAATTTTACTTTCACAGTGAATCTATTTAATATTTAAAATAAAATAAAATAAAATAAAGTCAAAGTAACTCAGTTACACTTTCTTACCGGTGAATTATCAATTAAAATTTCATTTATATTTTCCTCTTTATATACGAAAATGGCATCACACATATAATCACTTTTACTAAGATTTATAATCCAAGTCAGAATTAAGCCATAATCCGTGGAGTAGTGTAGTTCATGTAAAATAATCTAAAATCGATGACAACAAAAACTTATTCTTTAGAAATTGAAGAAAACAATTGTTAATCTTGTGCATACCTTATCGGACAAGTCCTTTAATTGATTTGTCGAGTGATTATGTTTTGCAAACGATTCCAACTGTTGAATTATATCATCATTATCCTTTTCTACATTTTCCGTGTCGCAATTAAGCATTTCATTTGGAATCTGAATTAAGGGAGCTCCTTCTAGTTTTGGTGGTGTGGCACATGTAATAGTTAACAGATCCTGAGACACTAAATTAGCCGATTGCAGCCATTCTGCAAACTCACGTATTGTGCAATCACAAGATAAAGGATTTTCTTGCATTGATAAGCTTTTTAATTCATGTGCACCATCCAAGGCATTTCTTGCAACAATCGATATGTCATTACCGGATAAACGTAAATCTTTTAGGGAGGGCAATGGTGTAATAAGATCTGCTGTAAGGGCTCTTAGAAAATTATGTGTCAAATCTAACGTTGTCAGGCGTGTTAGATGCTGCAGTGAAGCGCTTGATATTGCCACAATACCATTATAGCTTAAATCCAATGATTTCAATGAACCCAAACCGAAAAACGCATGATCCTGTAGAACATCAATTTGATTGTGACGCAAAGAAAGTGTTAAAAGTTTGGAAAAATTTGCCAAAGCCTTGTTTTGTATACTCTTAATAAGATTGCGGTTTAGATTCAAAGTAGAAAGATTATTTAAAATCGGTAAAGTAGCCGCTGTTAAAGGCCCATTTAAGTTATTTGCACTAATATCAAGATCTCTGTGGAATAAATTAGAAATTTATTAAAAAATAAACTGTATTAATAGAATATTATTAGCATATACTAACTACCTTAAATTAAGACACTGCATTAATGCCTTTAAGCTGAATGCATAATCACCCAAACGATTGCCGCCTAATTTAAGCACCTCCAGTTTTCGAAGATTTGCAAATGTCCGTTGTGATATGCTCGATATTTGATTGTTGCTCAAATCCAGATACTCAATGTTTATTAAAGAAGCCAAATCGGATGTGCCTAAAGCTTTAATTTTATTATTCGAAAGATCTAATCTTTCCAACTCCACCAGTGTTGACAAAGAATTCCAAGGTACACTCAGTAGAGCATTACCCGGCAGACCCAAAGCTAAGAGTGGCCCTTTAATACCTAAAAAGGCTAGCTTATGGACTCTTTTAATTTCTCCTGATGAAATTATAAGACATCTCAGAGAAACTTGATCAAAAATACGAGCATCACTTAAAAATGTAACATTTTTCAAAGAGACATCCAACAGAGCCACAGAATATGGTGATGTTCGCAGATGTTCAGCCAAAGTCTGTTGAGAGGTTAAGATATTATTTTTTTATTTAATTATTCAAATAGCACACTTACTGTTAAGCCATGTACATCGCCATTACAACGCAACGTGTGTGGCAGATCACATGAACATTCTAATGATCGTGAACTCGTTACATTGGGGCACTTCCATTCTAAAGAATAATCCTCAATAGGTATTGATGAAACATCAACGGATTCCCTATGTCTTTTGGTTGGTGATACTTTATTTACAAATTTTGCTGGTTTCTTTAGCAACGTTTGATACGGTTTAACAACTGTGGCATTTTGACTTTTGTTTTGTTCTATAAAAACTAAGGGTTTTGAAATCTCCTCAAATATTTCACGTTTTTTAGACAAGTCGGTGAATGCTAGGGAAACAATACACATTTGGTATATTGTGTATACCAGCAATAGCAAATATTTTGAATTTTTTGGGCATAACATTATGACTGAAAAGAAAAAATAAAGAAATGTTTTAAACAAATAATAATAAATAAATATCTACAAGCATGTACATAATTATGTATATATGTATGTATTTAAAGTAAATAATAAAACATAATTCTTATTAGTATTCTTGATTTCAACTTCTGAAGAGCTTTAAAATTTACTAATTAAAGATTTTAAATAATATGCATACCTAACGTTTCAAGTACTCTCAAGTTTCGCGTGTTTCGCATCATTACATGTAAACATATTTGTCTTGATCAAACATAAACAACGAATAAAAGAACGAAAAAAATCAAATAAATTAAAATTTACATATAAGGACGCAAAACTATGTTTCTGTAGGAAAAATACAAATATTAAGTTTTAAAGTATGACTTCTTTAAATGAAGTTCCTAACAAGCCCGCAAATTTAATTAACTTAGCAATTGATGTAACCTCAGAGAGCGATAGCTCCATTGAGCTATCGAGAAAGGTTGAACCAATTGGAAGAAGTCTGAGCAACTCTGGAGATGGACTATACTCAGTTTATCTCTACAGAAGTCATAAGATGGTGAACACAGTCTCCCGCAATGTCCCACAGTATCTACAATGGTGAGAGCTGTTTAAGTAAAGGGCATATGGCAGTAGTCCGGTTTCTGCAGCAAGATCAACGACTATCACCGTTGACCACGACACACACACACACAATTGGCCATTACAACCCTTCAGTCGGTATTACGACCTAGCTTCTCACGCCCCACTCATGTTGTGTCTTAATTTTATACTTGAGTGGCGGGACCTATAGTTTAACGTTGACTCCGAACGACAGATTTTGAGAAATTTTTTAATGGCAGGTTTATTTACCCGTAGAGTTTTTGCCACAAATCTGCTGAGAAGAAGTCGCCAAAGAAATATTTTTTTTTCATATTTCGTTTTGATGTCTGGCCTGGGGCTTGAACCCGGGCTTTAAGTCTAGACTACGGCGACTTGACCACGCACCTAATATTATACTGACACAAAACTGTTGTAAGAGTAATTTAAAGGAATCGCGGCAGTTATTAATCAATTTCGAGTTGAAAGTCAAATTTGAAAGAGATTTAATTACAGCTTGGCTGCCAGAGAACATAGAGATAAAAATAGTGGGAGCTACTTTAACCAAGATCTATTCCGCAATATGATTTATGGCCAATAAATCGTACTACAACACACTACAGACTTTCTGTAAGTTAGACTTTTCGGAAAAATGCTACTGCCTACCATATACTTTACTTTAGATCCGTATGTGTTGGAATAGCATGGCCCTCAGTGACACCGAGGTCTTGCTAAAATCTAGGAAATTTGACTTGGATGAGAGGATTAGAATGGATGTTTGAACACCTTCTCAGATTTTGTTGCGCAATCCGGATATGGATATGAAAGGGCCAAACGGCCAGACGGACTCCACCTCGAAGTAATACCACGATAGTTCCAGAGTGGACACAAAGAGTCCAAAAGAGGAGGGAGGGATTTAGTGGGTGAGGGTCCCACACACGGGGGATTGTAGCGACTTCCCCTATGGTGCAGTTAGGTAAATTTACTCCTCCTCAGCGGAAGAAACAAAAAAAAAAGATCCGTATGTGTAGACTTCTACGAAGATATGGGAATCTGTCATCTCTACTAGGTACTCAGACAGAATAGAGAAGTACCTAAAGGAAATAACATACCAGTGAGACATTACATTCAATCTAATGGCAACAGGTGCGGCCTGGTTTAGATAGAAGTCAGTTAAGCAAAGCGTAACGCATCAGTGATCTATATTACAGGAAATTCAATCATTAAAAGCATAACTCGTAAGGGAAATATTTGAAACTTTAACGTATTATATTAACAATTCACTTGTTTTCATCTGATAGGGGTTTTCCCCAGTATGTTAATTTATTCAAAAATTATTCTTTATTTAACATCTGATAGGGGTTTTACCAAAATATGTCAATTCAATGCATGTATATTTTACTTTGAGCATGTAATTATAAGTAATTAATATCATTTTATTAAATAATCATTCTCAATACTTTCTCTCTCTCTTTCTCTGTGTTTTTGTTATTTCCGCTTTTCAGTAAGTGGATCTTTACGGGAAGAACATCTTCTTAATCGTTATCTAAATTGATAAAATGTTATTTTTATATTGTTTTTTAAAAACATTCTTATTATAAACAATATGATTTTGTTTACTAATGTTGAAGAAGTTAATTTTAATTCTTTTTTTTTTTTTTTTTTTGTTTGTTTAAAATTGATTAGCAACACTGTTGTTTATAACCACAACGATTGCAATCACAACCACACTTTTTATTTAAATTTTCATAACAAATTTCTCTCTTTTAAAACATTCACTGCAAAAAATACTCGCAGCTGAATTTTTTTCAGAGCAAATGAGGGAGAACTAACTATTCAGGAGAATGACGACGGCTACGACTTGTTTTGTGTTTCTTCAATTATTAAGGTGACAACACATCTTATATGTGTACATGTACTAGATGGTTGGGGCCTCAGTGGTATAGTACTCGTTCGTTAAACGCCAACGCATAACCGCTCTGTAAATGTAAACAATCATTCATTATCTGTTATTCAAAATATAAAATACTACACGATAATTACTAAAACACAATACCGCGATCGCACACGTTTAAACTACTATTCTGTCTTGAGCTCAAACAGATTTTTTTATTGTTATTTTTTTTTGTTTGTTTTTGTTTTAACAAAAATAAAAGCTGCGGTTTATACTAATATATGTATGTATATTGTATGTGTACAAGTATATTGTTTTAGAATAATAAAATCATTTTAAAACGCAACTGACTTAATCGATCGATTATCGAACACACAGCCAAAAATAACAGTATGAGAAAAAGTACCCCAAATTACGTACTTGTACTTTTGGCTCTTAGTATTTTGGGAGAAATTAGCTACACGAATGGTAAAAAATACATGAGATGTGAACTATCTAGAGAATTGGTTGAAAAGTATCAAATAAATAAAACTTTCTTATCAAATTGTAAGTAAACTGTGATGGTGTGAAATACATATTTTAATTACTTGCCCATACATACATACACACATGTGTATATTTTCGAATATGTACTCTTTTAGGGATATGCCTGATTGAGCATGAAAGCGATAGAGATACCAAAAAGATAACAAGTCTGTCTAATGGCGAAAATAAATACGGCATCTTTCAAATAAGCAGCAAAGAATGCCGTACAGACAATAAAGTTCGACGATGTGATAGAACAAAAAATCCTTGCTGCCAAATGAAATGTGAAGGCAAGTAAAAAATGTATTAATTTATAGCAAATTATTCACATCTGCATACATATTTAATAGATTTTATTAATGATGATATTTCGGATGATGTTGAATGCGCAAAAAGACTGTTTGAACTGAAGGGTTTTCGCAATTGGAATGGTTGGAGTACATTTTGTCGCAACACCCAAAATTTACCGAATCTAAGTGTTGCTTGTAATATTAATACCGTTACACCATTGTCACGTTTCGTAAGCTATATGACTGGCAGTGGAAGACAATATATATAAATAAAATGTTTTTGTTTTGAAATTTACTTTACACTTTACTGCTTGAATATGAAATTCTTATTGTATGGGGAAACTAAGAAATTTAATCCATCTTACATACAGACATAAAGGACATATCAGTGCACAATTTAGAGCATATAAACTACGTTATGGAAGAAGTATTTAAACACATGTATTTAATTACACGACCTATTGTTTTAAATCTAAACAATTGTAATGAATATAGAAGGTTTATATGTAGTTGTATTACAAAAGCAAAAGCAAGTTTGGAAAGGCGAAAAAGAAAATGTATCTGTGATGTTAAAAAGCCAAGATCTTTGAAATATTGTCAATATTTTAAAACTCATATACAGCGGTTGTCATTCTAATAGGGAAACCCTCAACATAGAAACATAAAGGAAAAACTTCTATTGACTATATATGCGACACTGTACTGTAGTGTATGCTTCTATACATAGTTTTTTTTATATGTTTCGGTTAGTGCGCTTGCATTTGTTTTTTCATGTTTTGTTGTTTTTGTTTTTTTGAGCATTTATGTAAAATCTAAATTTTCATTATTGAAATTTATTTCCGGTAAACCTTTTGTTATGCCACATGTGAATATGTACGTACATACATATACTTTGAATTTAATGCTAATGTTAATTTTACCTGTAGCAGACCATTAACAAATATGTATCTATGTATGTATGTAGCCAACCAGCAGGAAAACAGGTACACCGAAAGTGTAATCACATTTACTATTTTACTATTTATCATAAATTCGTTACTTTTTTTCTCTAAATATTCAAGCAGAACACCCCCTGCAATTTCCTTTTTTTTTTTGGTTCATTGTAAAGCATTATATTACAAAGAATATTTCCAATTTATAAATATAGGCACGGTTACAAAAATAGTATAGTATAATGTATTGATAAAATTAAAATATATACATTCGTACATATGTAATATGAATATAATATTCCTCTTTTTTCCGGTTGTTTCGTTTCAAAGGTTATCGTTTCAGAAAATACTCTTTTCCATATAAATGTAAAACGTCTCTTCTCTTAACCCTTTAATAGTTCCATTTTGTTGCAAAGAACTGTTTTCGGACTACTTAACTATTTTTTTTCTTTAACACGGAGAAATATACTCCATAAAATCAAATGCCGAAGCTATGAGGCAAATTATTGTATTGCAAACAACCCATATATTCTACATACATACATAACATACATAACATAATTGGCCATTACAATCCTTCAGTCAGAATTACGGCCTAGCTTCTCACACCGCTCATGTTGTGTGCCTTAATTTAATACTTGAGTGGCGGGACCTACAGTTTAAAGTCGACTCCGTAGTCTAGTCGAATAAGCGAACACACTACCTACACGTTGCTTTATTTTCCCAAGCCTATATTTTGCTAATCAAAGTTTTCGATTGTTTTTTGTATTAAATAGTAATTGATTTCGGGAAAGACCTAAGACCAAGGTAGACTGGTGAGTACTAATCTGCTAATAAGCAAGTATATGCGTTGTGGTTTCGATTTCCACAAGAGGCTCGCTCCAGTTTATTACTCTTCGTTAAACGTTTGTTGAAGAAAAGAAAATAGTAAATAGTCCTCTTTCCTGTTACTTTCCAATATACCAACACACTGCATTAGTAGAGGACATCCCCTTAGGATTGTTCTCAGTTAAAAAAATTATGATGGCCAATATTATGCCGAGACTTAAAGACATGCATCAAGAATTTTATTTTATACGTTCAATGGAGAACGTGAAGAGATCAAAAACACTCCTTCCATTATGGTATGGTACACACTTGTCCTAATCATACGACCACACATATGTATATTGCAGATACGACCAATAGGAGTAAATTGTTTTTCACCAATTTGGTACATGCCTAGCGTTAAACCTTTGAAAAAGAAAACACTAGGGCTTCCACGACACAAGGAGTTGGAAGAAAGGAATAGTGAAGACACATAAATGTCTCCTCAACTTTCGACACGCAATCCGGACGCGGATGTGAAATGGCCAAAAGGACTCCACTCCGAAGTAATACCACCGTAGTTCCGGAGTGGGCACGGAGGATGTGACGACTTCCTCTGTGGTGCGGTTAGGAACATTCACACCTCCTCGGCGTAAAAAAAAATGGCTTCCACCATGCGATATCACATACTTGTGTACCCTCTTTAGGTTGTTTTACTACATATGTAAATAAATAAGGGACATGACTATTTATCAATGAAATTATACAATAGTTAAGTAATTTAATTCTTGTATTAAATTTACACTTAAATTTATAAATTAAACCAATTGATGAGCTCATTATTGATTTGTTTTGAATAATACAAAAAGGAATTACAAGTTTCACTGGTTTCTAGCGGCAATTAATATTGCAATAAAGGAAATTTCATTAACTTTATAAGTGTAAAAACAAATTTTAAATCTAAACTTATTGAATATAGATAGAGCTGGTTTTTTTTGATACATAAATTTTTATATTTTATTTCTTAATTATGCTAAAAGAATTTAGGAAAAGTATTGCATCTTGGTATGACAATATAAAGTCACAATATGAAAGTGTACCACATACACTGCATAATGTATGTAAATATATGACAATGTATTAATATTATAATATAAACAAGTATGCATTTCATTAAATCTAATACTAATAATTTGATACAACATTATGTACGTATGAATGAATGTCTATAGAGTTTTTAAATATAAAAATCAAAATAAAAATTTCGTTTTTTTTTCAACTCAAGTTCAAAACCCACACAAGAAGTTGGCCTGTTATACTGTTTGTTACATTCATAAGTCTAAAGAAGAAATACCTACATACGTATGTACGTATATGTGTACATACATATGATGTATGCAATCAAAAACTTCTCCTTATGGTTTATGTAGGCGTATTTGACGGTTTATCGAATTGATTTAATATGAAAATTACTTCTGTGCTTTCGAAATTTCGAAAATATAAGAAATATTGTTAAAGTTATTAATTGTTGATAATTTAAGCAAATATAACTGCTTTTATGTTTACTTTTAAATAACATAACATAGTCATATGTACATACATACATATGTAATGAGAATTGCTAGCAAATAAAGAAGTTTTCAATAAATTTACACCTTAAGAAACTTTTTTAAGTTTAAATTTTACAAAAAAAAATAAATACAATATTCATTTTTTTAATTCAAAAAATCAGCAAACTATTAACGTGGGAGTCATCTCTGTTTGTTTTTTTTTTTTCTTAAATTTGAGTAGGTTGATACTAAGCAACACAATTAAATACGAGAATTGAGTTTAACACAATATGACGAAACTGAAATTAGGCGTTAGCAAAACAACTTTAAGTGCAGTTTGCTTTTCTTTTTCTACTTTTTATACAAAATTTATTTCAACATATTTGAAATTATAAATAAATACTGTGTAACATAAGTTACATACATATAATTAACATAAAATACACAACAGTTAAAACCAGAAAAATAGTATTATTTACCTCTTTGAGATGCGTAAAGTGGTAAGTAAGATAGAGAGACAATGATTCAAATATTTAAAATAAAACGCGTAGGCGTAACAAGTAAAACATTATCATTCTTTTGTTAAATTTTTGTAAACTTTACTTTCTTACAGCTTAAAAGACAACGACAACGACAGCAACAACATTTGGAATAAACATTTGGAATACATTCTAATTATCATGCAATTTTATTTATATTCTTTTGTTGTTTTTTTATTAAATTTCTTAATAATTCCTTCTGTCTGAAAATATTTTTGTTTTTGTTTTCACTTTTAACCGCGCTATATTGTTACCTCTTCAAATGTTATAGCTCAACTATTCTTGTGTTCATTTTTTGTTAACAACCTACCTGCCTGAGCCAAGTCTTTTTGAGCAACCAAAAATATTCAACCAACATGTTGTGTGTTTAAAACCTACATAAAATTAGTTGGCTTACAACAAAAGCCAATACAATATCATACGTATGTATGTACACATGTACGCTATGAAGATCAACAATAAATATATGTGTACTATAAATTGTATATTTAAACAGTTAAAGCCTGCGTATAAAAGTTAATTGTACTAAAGTAGGATTGTCATATGTAAAGTAAAGTAAAAAAGACAAGCATTTAAATGCAATTGAAATTATTTTCAAAAATATTGTGTCTTGCTTTATTCGAAAAGAAAACAATGGAGTGGAGAGTAAAGAGTTGAAGGATTTTAATAAAACTAGTTCATTGGCTTCAGATAGTCAAAGAAAACTTTGTTGAATTCAAAAGAAAACATATGTATATAGTATCGTAGTAGTACAAATACTCGTACTTTCAATACTTTGCCCTAGACTGCTATGCTAATTCATGCAACAAGCCACTCTATTTTCTTATGATTTAAATTGTACTAGTTAAAGTTATCAGCCGCTTGATGGTTTAAACACATAACCTATGACTTATTTTATTATAGAAATCGTAATTAAATTGCAATAAAAATTATTAATAATTTGTTGTGGTGTTGCGGTGATTTTAAATACATAATTTATTTTCGTATTTACATATGTACTCATTGTTGCCTTTCTATTTAAAGACTGTAAAAATATAATGAAACAAAACCTTTCATTGAATGATTTTTTCAGCATCAAAAAAGGTTTTCGATTTTTCGAACAGAGAGTTTCAACAAAGCTTTTCCAACGAACTCTATTCAAAGCTACGCTTTTAACTGTTGTTTATTTGGTGGGTTCAAATTTTCCGGGTGGTGTCATTTAATGATTTAAAGAAAATTATTTTGTGTTAATTAATGATTATCTCTTTTAGTATTTTTTCATGTAAATTTATTTTTTACATACTATTTTAGTAACATCTTTACTATGAAAAGTAATACTTTAAAAATATATCGAGAGACGAAAGTCATTTACCATGTAGATAATGTGGTAATTATGATTATGAGAAAAGTTTACCCCGACGAAAATGGGTTCTTGCAGCCCACGCTTAACAAACTCGATTTTAGTGTCTGTGACGGAGGTCTTGCCATTAATCTCATGAAGACAAAGCTACTTCTTTTCTTCAAGAAGTACTTATTGGTGAATTTCCTGTCTCCTAGACTTTACGGGGTTGAAATTTGCCTATCGAAAAGAGTTAAATATGTACATACATACATAATTGCCCATTACAACCCTTCAGTCAGGGTTACTCCCTAGCTTCTCACACCACTCATGTTGTGTGCCTTAATTTTATACTTGAGTGGCGGGACCAACAGTTTAACGTCGACTCCGAACGACAGATTTTTGAGAAACTATTTAATGGCAGGTTTATTTACTCTCAAGAGTTTTTGACAGGAATCTGCTGAGAAGATTTTGAGAAACTGGCGCTCGAACCCGGGCTTTAAGTCTAATAAGCGAACACACTACCTACTAGACTACGGCGAATACGAAAAGAGTTCAATATCTTGGTATTTTCCTTGATTAGAAACTGTTCTCGAAGGAGAAAAAGGAGCTCAACACCTGTCATACATGGTGCTATCTGCGAATCGGCTGCGATCTTTCAGTTGATGAACAAAAGGAAGCTGCTGGTTAAAGTACAAATATGTGTCTTTCTGGGCTCATCAGATGCCTACAGGAGCTCTCTACTGGGCTCTCTGAAAAGATGGATATTGCTAAAGTGCATCTACGAATCGTTTGAGATTTCTCAGACGAAGAGCCAAGCGAAGCTGCTGGGTAAAGTACAAATATGTGTCTCTCTAGGCTTATCAGATGCCTAAAGGAGCACTCCACAGGCATCGTTAAAATTATCCTGAGTCTGCTTATTATAGAGGCAGCAGTGAATAAATGCATTGGCTGTAAACAGGATATGAAATTCAAACTTCATCAACTGAAAGCTTTACAGCCTCAAAGGCTGACGAAAACTTGAAAAAAGTATCTGGATACGCATTTAAGTCAAGTTAAGTTTCTACTTAAAACATTGAATTATTTAACTAAAAAAAAGTGGTAATGAAGTATTAAATTATCACAATAAGCGATTGATTTCATGAATTATTCTAATGTGTATGAAAAATTAACATCAAATAAAAGAGAATATGAAAAAGTTCGTAGATCTGTTAAAGGATAAAATAAAGCCAATAAGGAGTTTAATAAACAACGTTATGCTGACGACTTTAGTATAGAAGATCACAGAATCAACTTTGGTTTGAATTTCAATAATTAGGATTCACAACAAGAGTGGTGTGAGAAGCTAGGCCGTAATCCTGACTGAAGGGTTGTAATGGCCAATATGTATGTATATATGTAATCTAATTGGTATTTCTCAACAACCTTTTAAGCCAGAAAATTGGCAAGAATAAAAAATAAATGTATTTCTTAATAATTATTTTAATTATTTCTACCCAGAAAAATTAATTTACCATTAAAATTTACCAAAAAATTTTGTTCCGTTTCTTCTTGTTTAAATTCTTTGTTGGACTCGAAACAAAATTTTATCTACAACTACTAAAGTTCTCATAAAATTAAAAATAGGAATACATACATACCATAAAAATGTCTTGCCAGAAGGTGTGCTGACATTTTACAAAGCAACCGACATAAGGCTAGTATTTGTTTTATTATCACTTTTGCAGTCTTGTCCCCCTCGTGATGGATTAAGTTTTCGCTGTTTTCTAGTCTCTTCAAACTCTTTTGGATGTACTTTTTTGCGATGAGAATGCATGTTAGCATTCGAGTTAAACGTTTTCGAACAGTATGGACATTTGTAAAGTATTTCACCTGTATGAGTTGTCATATGTTCTCTTAATGAAATTGATTTTTTAAAAGTTTTACCGCATACACTGCATTTGTATATGGGTTTCGTTTTATGAGCATATCTCTTATGACTTAACATTGCACTTCGACTGGGCGAGATTTTCTGGCATATATCGCAAATATGTGGTTCCTTGGATTCTAAGTGTTTTCTTTTATGCCTTTTTAAGCCTCTTTTATCTTTGTACCACAAGCCACACAGATCACACTGAACCTTGGGTAACATAATGCCCTGATGTTCGAGTTGATGTCTTTTAAAAGCAGCTGTTCCGCGAATACACTTTGCACATATATCGCACATGGTTCCGGGATAACAACCTTCTTTACGGTGTTCTGTTAATTCTTCTATAGTTTTAAACCTTTAAAGTAAAAATAATAATTTTCTATTATTTTGAAGTCGACAGTTTTATACGCATATTCTCTTACCTGTTACTACAATTTTTACATTTTGGTATGAAATCTTTATGTGAAAATGATTTGTGCTGTTCCAAAAGGTATTTCCTTACAAACTTTTTAGAGCATTGCGAGCAGGCATATATTTTATCTTCATCTGGTTGATGTTTCACTAAGAAATGGTTATGCCTTGATTGGCGATCAGAAAATGTAAAATCACATTCTTCGCATCTATAATTAAATCATTATATTATTATATTAAAAAAAGTGGAAAAGTCAACAAAATTAACGTATGAATGATAACCGATCTTGCAAAAATATATACTCCTACTAAATCTAAATACTTAATGCCCTAAGTGCAAGCTTATCCCGGAAATATATTCAATATGTTGTTGTCCATTAAATCTATTAATTATAAGCGTACCTACCGATAGTAACTAGGATTAAGATGCTGTCTAATGTGGTACAAAAGTAATGCCCTCTTAGTGAACTTTTTATCGCAGCAAGTCACGTATCCATCTTTAATGCTATGCTCATCACGCATATGTCTTCTTAAAGCGGGAAAATTTTCAGAGCTCTTATTACAAAAGTCACAATACAATGTCATAAATTGTGCAATTTCTGTATCGTATTCCTTTATTTTCATCTTATAGTTCTCAGATCCTTTAGCAATTATAAGTGATTTTTTTGAATCTTTATGTTTTATTGGTCGTCCCCTTTTCTTTGCTACCAAAGCTATTTTAATGGCTGATCTACTACGCTCGTTCTTACATTGGCTCTTTTGTTTTAGTTCACCATTATCTACTGCAAAAGAAGCCTTCTGCGACAACAGACCAGTATCTCCATCAGTTATTAAATTTTCATCTATATTTTCTTTTTCTCTTACATTATTGCACTCCAAATTATTGTGACTAGGCAAATTGGAATTCTTTACATTTTCATTATCACTAGAGTTATCAGATAAAACGTCTCTCATTTCGTCTTCACCCGCATTTATATCTGGTTTGCCATTTAATTCGGCGGAAAGAATAAAGGGGATTTCTCCAATCTTAGTCATTTCATCCAAAGGTTCATGTTTATATTCATCTACTTCGCTTTCATGAAGGGAGTCTTGGGAATTCGCCTTTGTGTTAAAGCAGTTTTGAGCATTTTCAATAGAAATGTAAAACTCATGGAAATCCCGTATACTTAATGTACAAAATTCACATATGTCCGTGGAAATTGGATCGTCCTCCTGCAGCTGAAAAAGATTAAACTGATCAATCAACTTTTATACAGTCAAAAAAAAAACACAAAAAGTATACATTTCAAATATAACGGTTATTGGGTCAAAAATTTAAGTACAAACTGCAATTGCTGTGGCTTGTTCCGCTCATGGCCATATACAGTGGCTCACAGTGAAAATGGCCCACCATGATCATGATAATCAGTATTTGGTAATTATTTATTAAAAAGGAAGAAAATAAAATAAATATTTTTGTTTAAAATAAAGTTTATTTGGTATTAAATATAAGGAACTAAAAATTCTTTTAATTACATTATAATTCATTGATTTTTTATATCAGAAACAAAAACAGTATTAGGTCGCAATGAAAATGGCCCAGTATATTATTATTAAAGAAATAAAGTTTTTTTAATTTTTAATATTTTGTTTATTGACTTATTACCGATTTTAAACGATTAGGAATGGATTCTACTAACGTTTTTTTTAAATTGGCCATTTTCATGGTGACCTAATTTTGAACTGCTTTTGTTTCTGATGTAAAAAATCAATGAATTAATAATGTAATTAAAAAAATTTTTAGTTTCTTATATTTAATACTAAATAAACTTTATTTTAAACAAAAATATTTATTTTATTTTCTTCCTTTTTAATAAATATTAACCAAATACTGGTTAATTTCGTAGTGGGCCATTTTCACTGTGAGCCACTGTACTATACTTTTCCTATAGGCACATAATAGTAGTAACCTTTTTAGCCAAAAACGTTTAAATGTTTCGCATCATTGTCCTGTTGACAGATATAATACGATCTGACAGGGTAAATGAAAAGAGTAACTTGCCCTTTCTAAATTTTGAAAAAACGTCCAACTTTTATTCCTGAATGTACTGATTATGTAGAACATACTGTATATTCACGTCGTTCCCACGACAATCGGCTCTACGCTCCGGAACGTGCCGCCTACTCATCGGCCAAGGATTGTCAACCCAGAGAAAGCTGTTGCAACCGGAAGTTTTTTCCCAAGGGAACCACTTCCGGAAACAGCAGCAGAGCTGTTACAACAACAACATATTTACGTACATATATACATATATATTTAAGTTCACAGCAATTCTTACCTCAAACCAAAGATGTCTGGCAATTAGATTAGCCATGGAAAGACCTTTACTTATTTCATTAAATACATTTTTCACTTCCTTGTGTTCTTTCAGGCAAATTCGGCAAAGCCTCATTTCCACAAAATTAATAATAATTCGCAAAGAAAATTCTTTTTGGTTTGTATACAAAACTGAGATTCTTACAATTAAGTGTTGCCCTTTGTTTTTATTTACAATAATGAGAATGTAGTGATTTTTTGGCAATGCAAGCGTTTTTAAACGACTGCAGTTTCAGTACAAAAAGGCTGTCATAAAAATTCGTTCGCAGCAACACTGTCGTTCATTATTTACATTGGGTGCGTGCACAAGCACCAACAACTGCACTTACTAGCAGTGTTGCCGTTTCTTGATTTTCTAATAAACTTGTTTTTTTTGTTCAGTGCGCAAGATGTATGTATATTATATGTATGTGTGTTAGGTAGGTAATTTTTCTGGTTTTGGTTATTTAATATTATTGTAAGCTAAATAAAATAAACATAATTTAAATAAAAAAATTGAAAAAACTATAACTTTAAAAATGTTGTATATTTTTCCTATTTTAGCGTTTTTTCAGGAGTTTTGGTTAGATTGGCAACACTGATTGCTGGATAAATGATATAAATGAAAATTAAGCCATCGACGTTTAAGAGCGGAAAGTTTTATGGCGCGTGCTGTGTGTTGCGGAATTTGGTTGCATTTGACGAACGGTCGACACAGGCAGAGGGGGGTAAAATAAATTTATTTTTATGCGCTTCGAACGTGGTGAATTTATGTGGTGTGGTGAGTTTTCCAGTGTGGTGAGTTTTTGCAAAGCGTGGTGAATTTGTCAGATGTGGTGAATAAAATAGAAATTCACCAAAGTGCCGTTATTCGAAATGGCTACTGTATCAACATAAACCAATGTACTGTCAGTGGTGAATTGACCGGTGTATGTCTAGAATACGTATTTTTCACCTCCATTAATCCAGGCACAAACCGCACAGTTGGTAATGCAGGATTATGGTAATATAATCCAAACGGTAACCTTTTGAAAATCGGTATAAATACACACCCTGTTTTTAACTGCCATACCGATCTGGCAGCACTTATTACTGCCAAATACAACCCTAGCTATTGAAAGTAGAGAAAAAACTTCAAACAAAATATGAAAGACAAGAAGATAAAGAAATGAAAGAAAATTTACTTTGTGTGACACATTCCAAGAGTGTTTTTTGCAAGAGTGGGACTTAATTTGAATATATTCACATACACAAATCTGTTTTTATTACAACAAAATGGTAAGTTTTACTGCAATCAGAAAGTAATAAATCTGATTTCAAAATACACTTTTTTTTCTCAATTATAGGCCAACTATTCTGAAGATCAATTAGCTGGTAAGTAATAGTCAATGTTTTTTTAATAGTGATAAGAATATTATTTGTGGCACGAAATAGAAGTTGTTCTATATTAAAGATCTTTTGGGAGTTGCCGTGAAGAAATCGGTTTCTTTGTTGTGTGCTTGCGACATAAGACATAAATTTATTAAACAATGCAAAATTATATGAAATTCATAAAGGTATGAGTCATAAGTATTCCGGCAAAACAGAAAAAAATGTAAACATTGATCCCAAAGTTAAAATTTGAATATTCAGTTTTCGCATGAATTGGTGCCAACTCATCTTGTTACATTCCATGCTCTTTACGCTAAAGTTTTGTTATTCTTTGCTTTATTTACGATTTTAAAGTACACTTTCATTTAAAGGGGCCATATTTTTGAGTGGTTTAGTCATCACTTTAAATGAAAACAATGATGATTTTGTTTATCTTTCTGATAAGCATTATATTTATTTGATTTATTATTATATTAATAGCCAACTGACATCCTTTCCAAATAAATTCTGTGAAGAAAATGTTAAAATATTGTTTTAACACTGACAATTTTATAACATTTCCATCCATTCATCTCTTCTCTCTCGAGGCAGTGGAATACAGTATATTTATTGGTGTTTACATCTCTCATTCAAAAGCTTAAACAAACAATCACTGTTGTTTAGAATTCAACAGTGTTTTTGCCTTAAATGGTAGTATTTTCCAGTCACATAACGAATCTTTATTTTTCATGTGTGTTTGTGCTGCCTCCTATTATGTTGAGGTTATTGCCGATTGTTTACAGTCTAGTTTTGATTGTTTGTGACTGGTCTGTTAGTATTGCAGTTTACAGCATTATTATCTTGTCTTGTTCTCTGTATGTGCTAAATAGACGTTAAATGTTATGCAATTGGCTTAATTTTGTTTTATATTATTCGGTTTTCTATTGATAAACCTATCAGCTTAACTGGCCATTTTTAAATATAAATTATTATCTTTGAAATGATAAGCAACTATTGGATTAATATACAAAGGCAATAAATAAATCCATATGTGACGCGAATCTATTGAAATGTGTGAGAAAACTTAAAAAATTTCATTTTAAACTTTAGAGAATATTTTTTTATATTCAAATAGAAACCATCTTCTGTAAACGTTTGTAAAATTTAGAAACTTTAAACTTGAAATGAGAATCTAGGAAGCCGACGATTCCTTTCCGTACAAATCCCTGTGGAGTTCTTAAGCTGTTTTTAAATTTGCAAGTTCTTTAATCATCCGTGAATTAAAAAAATCTATTAAGGTCCGAATAGATTTTCTTCCCATTTGCTTGGCCTATTACGTCCTGGAAGCGTCTAACTTGGCACATAAAACCTGGAAATTGTACAATCCCCCCCTGTTGCACCATGAAGAGTCCTAGAGGAAATCAAAACAGTACCATCCTCTTCGCAAAAACATCAGCCTATACACATTAGGGACCTAGCTTAAGGAGCAACTCAGTGCCATCCATGAAATTAATTCTCACCTTAGGGCAGGCCTCAATTATAGAGTCATCCGTAAAGATAGCATGACCTCCAAGTAGCCTACCTTTAACACAGTTGTCGAAGTCACATACCATCTTTCTATAGTCCAACTCTCAAAAAGTCCTTTCGATGGAAAATGATTTAGAAGGCTACAAATTCGTTTTAATACTGCAACAGAAGGCTTGTAAAAAGGACAAAGGATTCAAATGTAATGTGAAGAAGAAGTCTATTATTAGGATACTTATCGTTTCAGTTGTTGAAAAAGTAAAAATTTAATATTTTTCTTAATCCGTCACTTTTTTACACTGACTGATGAGTAGTTCTGGTTGTTTACACAGTATCTTGTTGTTTTCTTGCTATCTCATAAGTAGCACAATGGGAACAATATTGTGAATCTTGTTCTGTTTGTTTTCATATTGAAATGAAAAAATATGGTTTTATTTCTATAACGATAATTATATAAACAAAAAACAATTGTTTTATACTACTGTTTTATATCTACTGTAAATTATTTAATTATTAGATCCGATATAGGGCCTCACAATAATTTGAAACAAATGTTTAATACAAAACAAACCCGTCTTTTTCAATGTTTATTGAGTAAATATTCAAACATTTTCCTTACAATAATAATAATATTGTGCACTTGAATTTGCTTGCAGCAAAGCATTCTAAAATTATTTTCTGTATTGAATTGAGCATTGTAAAAAATGTACGTGTTCGCAATAACCGATATGTCGTATTCCTTAATTTTTAATGATATCGTTATTTATACCATAAACGTAATTTTATTTTGTTTTCTTACCTTATATGGCCAATAAACAACCTAGTTTATTTACAGAGTCTCTCTGCTTAATTAAGCTTTACGTTGATAAAAAAATAACATAAACCGTAAATAACAAATTTATAAAATATAAATAAAATGGCTTGAAAATAATTTTGTTAATAAGCATAACCGTCCAGCTAAAAGCTTTCCAACTTAAGGATTTAAATAAATGTACATAATTGTTATTTATCTTATAGTTTTCCTCCCATTCAATTTACGCTCAAGTTTTACTTGATTTGTTTTCAATAAATATACCAACCAAAACATACGTCAATAATTTCCATTTTTTTCTAATCAGCATTTGAGGCGTTTGGAAACTGTAAAACGGCTAAAAACGTTAATAGACAAATTTGGTATACGAATACCATACCAATAACAAGCAATACTTATTTAACCAGTATTGAAAGTGTGTTTGCGTGTCTCTCTCTCGCTTTATTTGTCAAGGGACGTATAAACCACAAACGGGGTAAAGATTCCATCAAATATCTGTAAACTTGCCACAATTAACAGCCTATTACAATGCCATGCCACACAAACGAGCTTTAGTTGTTATTGAATTATTACGCCGATAAATTGTGTTTTACTCGTTGCTACTGTGTGCAAATAAATCAGTTGAAATAAAATATTTTTATTTTTTAAAAAGGAAACTAAAATGTATCTCTATGAGCCTCCAACCAAATATACCTTTTCCACTGTAGAAGGTCAGTGTATACAGTGAAATTAAGCATGATGTTTTCGAATTTCTATAAGAAATCAAAATTTTGAAGGATTTTCATTTTGAAAATAAAATTATTTCGATTTTTCGTAACTAATTAAATTAAAAAGTGATAAAATTTTCCATACTGGAAAAACAAGGAAAGTCTTTCAGAAATGTAATTTTTTAGAGCGAGAAAGCACGAAAATGGAGTGTTTAGGAAAGGTAGTGAAATGTGTATTCCTATTTCCAGTATTGCAAATAATTCGAAAATCGGAAACATTAAGCTGTTTGGCAATCGACGTGGACGTCAGTATGCATTGCTGAACTTGCCTAATCGATTAGATCCACCCCATCTTTTGACAAATCGTTTGTGGAATATCTGTTTCGCGGGGAACTACTAAATGATGAATTTTCTCAACAGGAAAAATGCTGTCTCAGAGTGTCTAATAGATGATTCGAAGGAATTTATGTGAAAAAGGAAAGGAAGCTGTTAACTTTTCAGATAATTTGCTGGGAACTAACATTATGGTTAACACTGAAACAAATGCCATAAATATGACATGACATTTATAGTCTCGTAGTTATTAAGTCTTAGAATTCTTTTCTTTTTATCATTTCAATCTTCATAAGTCTGCTGTTTTAGTATTAGTTAGAAGGGAAAGTAGTCTTTGAATACGATAGAAGTGGATCACCTATGGTTATGACAGAAACTTTCGCTTATAATCGATGAATGATTCAAAAGTAAAGATTTCAGATTAAAATTATTTTTTTTTTCAATACAAATTTATAATTTAATTGATCTTAAGTATAATGAATATCTTTAACTTAAAAAAACAACATTGTTAAATATATTTACCTACAATTTTATATTTCTTTCATTTCATTTTGCTTTTTAGAATTCCAAGAAGCCTTCAACCTATTCGACAATCGTGGCGATGGCAAAATTCATGTCAGTCAAGTCGGTGAATGTTTACGTGCTTTGGGCCAAAATCCCACAGAGTCGGATGTCAAAAAATGCACACATCAATTGAAACCCGATGAACGTATCTCCTTCGAAGTCTTCTTACCCATTTATCAAGCCATATCAAAAGCTCGCTCTGGTGACACCGCTGATGATTTTATCGAAGGTTTACGCCATTTCGATAAAGATGCCAGCGGTTTTATTTCCTCAGCCGAATTGAGACATTTACTTACAACTTTGGGTGAAAAACTGATGGACGAAGAAGTTGAACAGTTGTTGGCTAATCAAGAAGATTCCCAAGGCAATGTTAATTACGAAGAATTCGTACGCATGGTTATGAATGGTTAAACTCAACAACAACAATATGCAGCCATAATGTTATAGGAGAAGCCAAATATCAACTTTTATGTTTTTTTTTATTATAAAATTAAACATTAACAATATTTAAGGCATCTTTAAAACTTTCCACAAACACAAGTTTTTTTTATAAAGAATTTTTACGTACCTTTTTTAACCCACAAATAAAGTTTTTTTTTCATGTTAAACCACCTACCAGATGATGATAAAAAATTCGGCGTGTTAGCTTAAGTGAAAAGAAAGAAAAAAACCATCTGATTCCATTAAAGTATTCTGTAGAGTATTTCTTTTTTTATCTTGTGTCCATAATAATTTATTTCTTAATTGCATTTAAAAAAAAAAGGATACGAAAAAAATTTAAATTAATTTAAAATTAATTCACCTCTTTTTCTTTTTTTTTTTGTCTAATTTAAATTGTTTTTACAATTATACATATAAATATTTTAAAAAATATATACTTAAAACACATATTTTACTAATTTTGTATTGATTAAAAGAAAAAAAAACTTAAATATTTAAAAAACAAAGCCACAGTTTATTATTTTTTTTCTCTTTTGTTTTATGGCTAATTCACATCTTAAAATTCCCACTGCCATTTAGTGTGATCATTTAAATTTAATTCATTCAACTCTTTATTCAACAGCAAACTTTCATCTGTGAATGTTTTTTTTTATTTTTCATATTAGGCACACAAATTCATGAATGGAAGAAAGTAAGAAATGAAAGAAAAATAAACAAGATTGTTTTTTTAATATAAATTCATATTGGATTTCTTCTTATTACGACTTTACAATTCGAATGAAAAACTTACCTCTTATTTGATCGTAATCGGATATTTGCATACCAAAACGTTGTGTTACATCTAGAATACTATTATGGCGGCATTGTTTGAAAAATGAATGTGAGAGTAACTTTAAGGCGGACCATCTATTGCTGGGTTTCTTTTCCATACAGATCTCAGTGAATTGATGGAATTCATCAGAGAACATACGTTGCAAATAGATTTGTTGTGTTTCGGCAGCTATTGTTGAATCTGTTTTATTTGCGGTCGCAATGATTTCTAAAGATGAAGAAAGTTATTAAACAACTTACAGAAGAATTGAAAAGAATGGAATCTTATTATAGCCTAAGCCCCCAAACCTAAAAATACTCGCAAGAAATTTACTGTCAAGGGTACGTTAAAGACTATCTCTCTTGGTACTGTGTAGTCTTATAAGCTTTTATAGCGGCATTGACTTGTCCTCCTATAGACTATTGTCACAGAAGATAACATAGGCATTTAATCAAGCATTGCTGGGAATGTTAAACCTCAGTGGATTGGGTACACTTTTAAACTAGCATACATCTACACCATCTAAAAACATATTAATGCCTCTTGGATTCATGCATTCAGATATTTAGGTTCCTAGCGATAGCTTGGTAATCAAAAAGGCATTGAAAAGAGTCTTTTACAACAAATTGTCTTGTCAAATACTGTAGTTGTTGATGAGCTAACAAGGGCATGCACCAGACCTTATTTAACATGGTTCTAAAACCTATTAAAACCAATACGTTGTGAATCCTTAAAATTAACCACTATTGGTCAGTGACCTAAGATTTATTTTTACTATTGGGCTTTAATATATATACTCCAGTTGCAAATGAAAACAAACGTTTTAAAGCAGTACAGTTGCCAACTAACTACTTTTCTAAGATACGGACTGACTCACCTATCATTTCATCCACAGCCGGGCACGTCGAGCGATCTAGCAATGTGGGAACATTGCCTCTTATCTTCTCTGTAAACATAAATGTTGGTTGGGAATCGGCAAACGGTTCCACGCCGTTAGCCAGCTCGCAACATGTTATGCCAATCGAATATATATCCGACTTTTCTGTATAGCCAATAAGGTTTTGTTCTAAAACCTCAGGAGCCAGCCAATTTAAGCTACGTATGCTATGAGGAGGTAGTTGATGAAGGGCAGTGACTCGACCACCATGTAACATAAAACTGGTACAATCACGAAAGCCAGTCAAAACGGCCTTGGTTTGATTCAGTAATATATGGCTGGCCTTAATGGAACGATGGATATAACCGCGACGATGTAAATATTCCAAACCGGAGAGTACATCACGCATTATTAAAGCTATAAGGATTTCTGGAAAACCTATAAGAATAGAAAATGTATTGAAATTAACAAATAACAAAAAAAAATATTTACATATTTATTTTACCTGTTGGAAAACAATTTCTTATGGTATCACGGCAACTGCCAAAACACATTAATGGATTCACTATACACAGATCAGAGTCCGAAACAAAAGCTGTATAGAATTTGTGCAAATTTGGATGACTAAAATGTCGCATGGCTAATACTTCATCGCGTATATTTTCAGCCTCCTCCTTGGTGGCCCTTTCCAAATGATATTTCTTGAGTGCAACATGATGATCATTCGGCAAATATTTTGCCAAATAAACTGTGCCATTGGAACATTTTGCTAATTCTACTTTTATATCATAATCGTGAATTTTCCTACCAAACATTGCACGATTTTGAATGGGAAGTGTAGAAAACAAAAACGGCGAAAATAAATTAAACTTTTAGCAGAGTTTTAATAAAAAATATAAAAATATATACACTAAACCACAATCAATTAATTTTAATTATTATTTTAAAGAGACCAACAACAACAAATTGATTCTATTGAAACGTCAAAATCATATGGATTGCCGGCATGTATAAAGATGCCAGATGTAGAAAATTATGAGAAAATATCATAATATTTATTAGGCTAAAGTGTGTTCAAGTTAAAAAAAACAGTAAAAATTAAGCTAGTTTTGATGGGATAATACATATAACACTTTAATTTTCTATAATTTCAAAATTATCATTTAACCTTTAAAGCAACAGTTTATTTTGTTTTGGACAGTCTGGTAACTTTTTCTTTTATTCTCAACACAATTGATTCTCTTCCAGTGCGGCATCTCTCTTTATACGACAAATTTTTTTTCGCAAAAAAGTTTCTTTTTGATTTGGTTCTTATTTTTTAATTTATTTTTTTAAATAAAACTAAAGGCTTTTCGTCAAGAGCAAATCCTTAAAACATGACTGATGCCTGGGATGACATAAAGGCCATAAAAAGCAAACGTAATACTTTAAGAGAAAAGCTTGAGAAACGTAAAAAAGAAAGACATGGTATTCTGCAGGCTACAGGAGCCACAAATTTAGCAGCCTCATCTAAAGCTGACGTTAACAGTGTGGGAGTTGTCAAAGGACCGGCATTAGTGAGGAAAAGTGAAAATGGTATATCAACGCATTAATTTTTATTACAAAAGGTTTATATTTATGTTTTACCATTGCTTACAGAATCTGACACTCTTATGGAACAGGCATTGTTGGAAATATTGACGACTCCTTCGCTAGTATTACCCATAATCTCTACTCAGTTATTGGAGAAAGCTAATGTTATAACAAAGTCCGCGGTAACGGCAGAGAGTGTCGATTATATTTTAAATAAATTGGCAAAACAAGGAGCTGTTTGTATTAAACGTGTTACTATAGGGGAAGAAAGTGGCTGTGAAGTCATATCAATAGAAACAAAGATATTATTGGATCTTTATAAGAATTTCATTAATGATAACTTTGATTTAACGGAGGAAATCAAAAGGAAATATAAAAAGCTATTCGAGGACGATGAAATGTTAGAAGACAACAGAAGCAATGACCAGCCCGATGAAAGTGAGGATAGTTCAGATCGTAAAGAAAGCAATACCAATGCAGATTCTGATGATATTATGGTAAGTAGATAATCAACTTAACAATCAATCAATTTACCATTCATAAACATATTTTCAGTCCCTACTTTCTATGCCGTCTACACGCGAAAAACAAAGTAAACAAGTCGGCGAGGAGATTCTAGAACTGCTGACAAAACCCACAGCCAAAGAACGTTCTGTGGCGGAAAAATTTAAATCTCATGGTGGCGCACAGGTTATGGAATTTTGTCCTCATGGCACTAAAGTTGAATGCCTAAAAGCCCAGCAAGCTACCGCTGAAATGGAAGCTAAAAAGAAGAAAGAGCAATTATTGGCCAATCAGCACAAACTTAAGACGCAAAAACGTTTGGCCGCAGAAGAAAATAATGTTGAAACAGAAGTTAATGAAGAACCAGGCACGAAACGTTCAAAGCCAAACGAAGCTGAGACAGAAGAGACAAGTGGAGAAACCGAAACAAAAGGCAATGATTCTGGTACGGAAGATGGTGAGATTGTTACTGATAATTCTAAAGAAGAAATAGTTGAAGAGGAGGGCCAAGAAGATAGTAATGATGATAATATGCCACATACGAATACTTGTACTAAATTGCATTTTAAAAAGATAATACAATCGCATACCGATGAATCTTTAGGAGATTGTAGTTTTCTTAATACTTGCTTTCATATGGCCACCTGTAAATATGTACACTATGAAGTGGATACATTGCCGAATATTAATACAAATAAGCCAACCGATGTTAAAACCAATCGATGTATTAAACGTAGTGTAGATCCCAGTGTTACGTTATACCCGCCCCAATGGATACAATGTGATTTGCGCTACTTAGATATGACTGTCTTGGGTAAATTTGCAGTTGTTATGGCGGATCCACCATGGGATATACATATGGAATTGCCTTATGGCACAATGTCTGATGATGAAATGCGCCAATTGGGTGTGCCAGCTTTGCAAGATGACGGCTTAATATTTCTTTGGGTTACTGGACGTGCCATGGAATTGGGACGAGAGTGCCTAATGCTGTGGGGGTATGTTAGAAGAGAACTTTATTTAATATTGTATTATAGCTGAGAATAATATCAATTTTTTTTTTAGCTATGAACGCGTAGACGAGCTTATATGGGTTAAAACAAATCAATTACAACGTATTATACGTACTGGACGCACTGGCCATTGGCTTAATCATGGCAAGGAACATTGTTTGGTGGGCATGAAGGGGAATCCGAAAAATCTCAATCGTGGTTTGGACTGTGATGTTATTGTGGCTGAAGTTCGTGCTACCTCACATAAGCCCGATGAAATTTATGGTATTATAGAACGTCTTAGTCCTGGTTCTCGTAAAATCGAATTATTTGGCCGTCCACATAATGTTCAACCCAATTGGATTACTTTGGGCAATCAGTTGGACGGCATACGTTTAGTGGATCCTGAACTAATTACACAATTTCAAAAACGTTATCCTGACGGCAATTGCATGGCACCGGCAACAACTAGTGTTACGGCCAATAGTTCTACGGTTAAGAAATAAAAAGTATAGTGGAGCTTTGCTTAAATTAGAATAAAGTTTTCTTTCTTTTTTTTTGATACATATTTTGTATAAAATAAAAGTTTAAGTTTTATTTTAAAAAGGCGACAGTGTCCTGATTGTTAAAGAAACTTGGGAAAGCACTGTCTCAGACAGACTCTAAAAGTTAATTTTATACTGGGTATGGTTTAGATTGGATTGCAATTCAGTTTGCATTTGTTTTAGTCACACAACAGTGGAATGCTTGCTTGCTTTTCAGTAAAAAAAACTTTCTGAATATTTTAAATGGTTTATATTTTTTATTTGTTCTATATGTTATGACCTATGCAATAAACATTTTTTTCTATTTGTTTATTAATATATTAGTATAATGTTTCACTTCTTATCAAGTATACAATAGTTTCTCTTTTTTCATTTAATTTTGCCCGAGAATTTCATTATAAGGAAACATTTTCTTCGTTATGGGGTATAATAAATTATATAAAATATTGTAATTAAATGATACATACGGTGTGTTAAAAAACACTCAAACGAGGATTAGTTAAATCGAAAATTTTAGGGAAGCTAGAATTTCTATATACAAGAGGATTTCTTTTTGGTTTGGTTTTTTTTATAAATTTAAGAGTACTTAGTTAATATATAAAAAAATATATGTATGTTTTATTTTTATTAGATATTGGTGATAATAATAAGACGTTATTATTATTATTTAATTTTTAATTACTTTAATTATGATTTGATCAACCTCTATTATTGTTTTTTTCTTCTTTTTTTTCTTTTTTTTAAGTGAAATGTTTTAATTGTTTACAAACAAAAAATTACTTAATCGTTGGATTAAAATACAGAAAAACATACAATTTGTAAAATATTTACAAAAACATTCAAAGAAAAATAATACCAGATACCAACTATCTATGAATGTATAGCTGGTCGGTTTATTTCTCTTCTGCTTAGAATTTATAATGTGAGATAGAGTAGAAGTACGATAATATATATATGTATGTAGGCATGTAAATGTTAAAGAATCACATTTAACGAGTGTTTAATGTTAGGCCATGTACAGCTTTTAGCACCACAAAACCCAAGACTGTGGCTGCCGCAACACCCAAACTAGCTTTCCACCAAAGTGTAGGATCTTCAGTCATCAGGCCAAATTGACGTAAATGGCTAAAATGTGAAGAAGAAAAAAAAGAAAAAGAAAATAAAGAAAAATAAACAATAAAAATGAAATTAATAAAATTTTACAAAACAGTCATACACATTAAGAAAACAAACAATACAATACGTATTTAACGTATGTATGTAGTACACGGATATAAAAGCTATTTTCAGTTTATTATTATGGCCTGGTTATATTAAAAGAAGCATTTTTAAACGTTATGATGAGAAGAGATGATAATTATTTATAAGAAAATTAATAAAAAACACAAGAACAAATAAAAAAATGTAGTTAAGAAATGTTTTTTTTTTGTCCAGCGTACATTAAAAGAATATTTTTGCTTCAAGTGCAATATGGTTTAGGCTTAGTTTTTTTTCTATACAAAATAATATATTTATAGGTATATATGTATATATAAGAAAAAAGTAGAAGACATATAGTATATATTGTTATTAAATTAATAACATTTTGTTTTTTTATTTATTAAGAAGAGATTAAAACTTACGCCGATTCCCACAGCTGTACCAACCTGTGCTTGTAAAACAATATCCATGCGGCTTGAAAGCGTCTATACGTATGCATGTATGTATGTATGTATGTATATTTAATAAAATATTATTATTACACATAAAATCCGAAATATGTGTAAATAAATATGTTTTTAACCATATACCAACAAATGTTTACAACAGTAGTTTTAATTTAAAAACACCACCATTATTGAATCGAATTATTATAGTTAAGACACGAGAACAAAAAAAAATCGGAATAAAAAAAATAGAAAAAAGAAATTTTTATATTAACTTAGTAGTACGAGTATAGAAAAAGTGATATTTGATTTGGTGGTTAAATTTAGAATAGAACTAAAGAAATAGTCATTCAGAACAAACAAGAAGACAAAACAAAAATCTTTATTTACATTGCTGATTAGACTACTATTTGAATATTCATCGTTTCGCATTTTTTTTTTTGTAAAGATTTACACCAACTACAGGTTTTTAGAACTATAATATTGCCCCCTTCAGGCCTAATACTCTAGAAAGTATTATATTGTCTTACTAGACAAGTGCTGGAGTGTTTAATCGTCAGCTCTAGTATATTGAAAAAAAAAATACTTTTGTCAAGCCCCTTACAGAAATCATATGACAAATCTCTGAAGGTACATAAATGTCATGAAAAATCTTCTGCTCCCACTAGATAACAATTAACGTACACTACACGGGTGGTGTGAGAAGCTATTTATGCTAAATAAAGGCCCTAACAACTACCCGTAATGCATGTATGGATGTTGCTCCCACTACAGTAAGATCAACGCTCTGAAAGGATTCAACATTCAAGCGATCAGGGATTGTTAAATTAGCGACAGCTGAAGCTTTATTCCCAGCAAACAAGTTCCAAGGACAGCTGAACTATTACAACAGTAACAATTAAGAGGCATTATATTGGGACTGATTAAAGACTTTCATGAAATTTTATGCAACGACCATGTTAAATGCATTTACAAAGAATGAAGCAAACTAGTTTAAAACGTTCCATAAAACCTAAAGTAATGACCTGATTTGTGGTGTTAATATCTTCCCATTTCACTATCTAGGCTTTGTTACAACTCCCCCTCTTTCAATCTATCAGAACTTTAAATCTATGTATGTTAGTAATAGCCCAACTAATATCCAAAATGAAAACAACAAAAAAGAAAACATTTAGCAAACCTTGACAAGGGAACTAAATAGTATTAAGGACAGGGACAATAAATGCTTTGAGAACATAATGCCAATTAGGAATTGTCTTAAGAGAAACGTGCAAGCAATTATGATTATGAAAGTTTCAAAGAAAATACTTACGGAAAAGCCGCCATGGTAGCCAATTTAATGTACAGTTCTTTTTTATTGCTTTTCAAGCTAAACAGATGAGGTGGTAACAGCTTGTACTTTTGACAAAATTCGGCAGGTTGTAACAGATAGTCCTGACGACGTTCATCCAAATCGGATTTGGTGCCCACAATCATGACGGGAATTTTACTTTCGGCATAATATTTAATATAAATGCGTGCAACATATTCAAATGAACGAGGATTGGAAGAATCATATACCAAGCAGGCAACATCACAATTTATCTCTTGGGGTTGTAAGGGATCTAAAGCATGCTTTACATCGATATCACGTAAAATTAAATGTTTTTCTTGGCCATAAACCTAAAAAAAAAAAGAAATCAATTCACATGTAAACAATTCAATATGTTGGTAAAACAAAAAAAACTTACCTGTACGGTATTGCAACAGTGCACGACATTAGTTTTGAATTCTTTGCCTATTAGGGATTTCATGTCGTCCTTCAAAAGAAAACCTCGACAAAGACCGGTTTTGCCTGAGCCCTTAGGCCCAATAACATGACACATGTAAACCGAACGGCTACTTTGTCTTTTGGCCAAGTCAATGCGTCTTTCGCGCGTCACATGTATAGCCGCCAATTGCGTATCATTTTCATGTACATTAAAACCCAAATAAGCCAAATATTCCATAGTCTTGTAGACATCTATTAAAGTCATCAAAGTCCAACGACACAGCCAACCATTTAAACTCACCCAACCATTTTCATTAACCGGACACGATTTACGTATATCCGTAGAATACGACCACGGAGCCGATGGACAAGTGCTGAATAATATTTTGTGCTCTTCCGGCGATAAAGCTCCATCACCATCTTTATCGTATCTCTCGAATAAGGCAATTAAAAACTGTTGTCCTCTATGCGATAATTCAGTACTGCTGCCCGGTGGTATTTTCAATGTAGGCTTCAAATAATCTTTACACATTTCCAAGTGTTCATTATAGCCAAAGCGTCTTAGCACAGCCCAGGTAGTTTCATTGCGGCCACGTTGTATAAACAAACAGTGAAGAAAAAGGAATCCTTTAAGTGTTACTGAATCATTATAAATACCATCGGCTACATTTTTCTGTATAACCGACTTGACTTCATCCAGAATTTGTGGCTGTAAGGGTGTATTAAAGCAACGTCTTTGAAATAAATTCAGCTCGTAGTCGTTTAAAAGATTATCGCCATCTATATCGCAAATTTTAAATATGCGCACCAACGATTTTTTGCATGCAGGTGTCAACTGAAAGCAGATAAGAAGTTAGTTAGTTTTGAAAATATCTTTTTTAGGGGAAAAAATTATGGGTGTGGATTTTTATCAAATAGTTTTTAGTGTACGGCACAAAGTTATCGTTATTTTGCTAACATTTTAGACATTCCAACAGAAATGCAATAAAAAGGGTTGAAGCTCTCTACACCTTTTATTGGTTTCCTGAGTATTAAGGAAAGGTTCCTGGTTAGAACTACTCTTCACGGGCCGATCGATATAATCCCTATTGATGGTAGATGCCTCAAATAGGATATTGAAAATATAAAGCGATTGTGATCTATTGCTCAGCGAGTTTGTTTAATTTTGTTGGTTAGCATTAGTCCTCAAGTGAATATTCTTTTAATGCCACCCGGAGAAACTAAATCTGTCCACGCCTGACAAAATGAACTTGAAAATTACATTTTCACTTACATCTTGTTCTTCCATTATGTACAGTGGTGATGTAGGATGTAATACCGCCTTTTGTGCATAATAAAACATTTCGGAAATATTGTGTAATGTCTTGGCCGAACATTCTACACAACTTTCAACTTCGGGAAAATCCTCCATTATACAAAGAACACTCTAAAAATCGATAAAAAAAAGAGAGATATATTATAAAAGGCAAAAAATAGCTAAAAATAATATGAAAACATACATTTATGGTCGAGTATTCAATTAAATCAACTTTGTTGCCCACTAAAACAACCGGCTTTCTATGTTGATCTTCACCAACCGCACTGCGTATCAAAGGCAGCCAATGTGTAGTAATACGATCCAAGGTGTCATCATCATCGACAGCATATACTATGCAGACAACATGAGCTTTAACGATTTCTTCGTTTAAGGTTTCATCCGATTGCTCAATATCTGTAACATGAAGATGAACAAGCCAAAAAAACAAACAATATTTAAAGAACTCATATTTCTATGGTACGTACTATTGAGAACTTACGTGAATAATCCACTATATTGGTGGGCACTTGTTCTGGTGTTACATTAGCGGGTATGGTTATTTCCTCGGCTTTCGGTGGTACATCTTCAGGAAATTCCTCACTTACCAGTGACAAAATAAGGGAAGTCTTGCCAACACCAAGATCGCCCACCAGTAATATGCGTACATTTTTTCGTTGTGTTGTATTAAATGAAACCATTTTTGTTGTTGTTACAGATTCTATCTCTCCAACTATTTGTCTATAAAATATAACCACTAACCAGAACCAAATGGAGCTGCTTTATTTGAAAAAAAAATCTGCAAAAATACTTTTCAACAATTACAAAATCCTATAAACTATCATAAGTTGAGTTACTTATGAAAAATATCTTATAATAGATGCTATTTTTATTATAAATATAACACATGGGGGGTCTGTAACAATTATTGCCAATGTCTTGGCACCACTCGCGATTGTCTTACTCATTCATATATACAATGAATTTTCTTTTCTCGCCTCGTAAAGACTGCACCCCACCAACTTGTTCGTCGGGCAAATCAATATTCAATTTTTTTTTTCACTTCACTTACGTTTGCGACTTTTCTTAGTTTTTCTCTTCTGTGTTATCCTTTAACGGTGTCAGTGTATAAAGTTCACAATTTAATTGAAAACATTGTAATTAATTGCTAATAATTTCTTTAAATTAAAATTACATAAACCCTACTAGCAGGAGCTTAGTCCGGAATATATTTTTTATTTTTCTTTTATATTAATTAGACAAAAAAAAACTATTTTCTTTTGACAGGTGAACTAGAAAGTTGCCAGAGTAGAAATCTGACCGCAATCTATTTAGCTACCAGATGATTATGTTTGATAAAAGGGAAAACGGTTAAACTAATTATACAATTTAAGCTAAACAAAGAGAAATTTTATTCAGTTATGCTTAAAGAGGGCAGTTCAAGTTAAAAATATTTTAGTTTATAAGCAGCATACCTTTGAGCTGAAGAAATCCGACAGTGGCTTAAATATTCCACTAATATCTCTCTTCGGCTGCATCAATTCCTCAGGCATGAGTAAATTTGTAACGAATTTCGTTCCCTCTTGTTAATTCTTGAAGATTAAAGGTTTACCAAACTACAAAAACATCGATACATAAGTTTTTAACTTTATCGGCTTCTCTGTAATACCTAATGTCTAGTTTCCCATTTCCAAATTTCTTAATATGGTAACTTTATTTGTTTATATTTTTTAATTTAAATATGGCAACTTTATGTATAATATTTGGATAATAGGGTGTTTTATAATTAATAAATCAGTGGAACTATAATTTTTGACAGCCGGATTTTTATATAACAATTTACAGTAAGCATTTTTTACCGTAGTGTTATACTTTATATTTTTTTGCTTATAATACCAGTTAAAATTTTTGATTTATTTGTAATTTTCAACACACAATCGCATTCACCCGTATTACAATAATAAAATCAACAAGAAATGGTTATTGAAGGCAACAACTGCAGCTTGTGTGATAAACTCGGCTTGAAACCCTTCACCAAAGAAAACATTTATTATTACTACATTCCCATACATGGCCTGGCCAGTTATGGAGCCTTATCGATTAATGTTATGAATCCTGATTTGATATCAAAGGTTTTGACACCCAAAAAGGATTTGTCTAATGTCTTACTCTTGAGCACAATTGTTGGTGGTGCCTTCTACGTTTACGGACGTCCTGCCCTGGCCCAAGTGCCAAATGCCAAAAGAGGTGCTTATGCGATCTTGGGTGGCGGTTTGTGGGCCATGGGCTCTGTCTTGGGATGGGCTGTTATTAAATCAATACTGCCTCGTGACAATGCTGCTCTTGGAATAATTGCCGGTTTGGCTACAGGAGCTGCCATCGTCAAAGTCTCCACAGATTATTTTGCCGATACTGATAAATTGGTGAAAAAGAATTAAGAACCGGCAATAAAGATTGATCATAATGTCATCATCTAATTTTGAACCTGTGTGCTAATAGTAGTCATAATAGCTGTTGTGTTAAGGACAGTGCATTATTATAATAAAAAAATTTCCGAATTTCCTACCATTTTATAATTTTTCTTTCCTCTTTGTAAACATGAATTGATTGGAACAACTGCCACAAAAACAAAGAAGCGGAAGAGTAATAATTATGTTTATCGAAAATAATTCATAAAGTTTATGTAAATAAATACTTGTTAAATTTTGTTTCATATATTAAATACCCTTAAAAATAAAAGTTTCCTTTAGGATGAACCTCTATGAATTGTGTAAATCTTTTAATTCCCATAGGGACAGCTACTATGGCATGTTCATCCATTAATTCGCATAGACATTTGATGTTTAGTACAGTTGTTGAGTGTATTTTTAGATTTCTTTTTTAATTTTTCGGTGAAATGTAAATGAACTTGGCAAAAACAATTTTCTATCAGAAAGTTAGGGTAACAACGAACCTGTGCTTCACTACAACTTAATGTTACCATCACATTGTGTAAGTACCTAGTAGGCAGTGTATTTAGTATACTTAGAAGCAATACATTTAAGCTAAAGATAGTTCCGCTATAGATTTTCATAGTATCCGAAATAGATTGCCCTCCTTCCTTAGGTTGATTAGGGGTTGTATTTATTAATATCGATTTGAAAAATATTTCAAGTTTTATAAAAAAAAACGGGATTCAAAAGAAGAAGGATATTTGTAGTGGAAACTGTTATTAAGGAAGAAGAAAAAAAAAAAATACTCGCAATAAATTAAATTATTGATAAATGAATTGGGAATTGGTTTTTATTTGTAGATTTTTTGCTTTCAATTACCAGATGACAATGCAACTGAAGTTTGGTTGCTACGCTTAATCGATCTATTACATTGAAGGAATTATTTAACAGTTTTGAAATGATATTCTCTATAGACAGAAACAGGCGGCAATCGCTTGATGCCAAGCGCTAAAGATAAAGCAGATTGAATTCTGGTGATTGAAGTCTGACTTTGTTCTGCAAGGACATACTTCTTCAATTATATCGAACCAGCTTTCAGGCAATCGCTGGATGCCAAGCTCTAAAGATAAAGCAGTTTGAATTTCTGGTGAGTGAAGCCTGACTTTGTTCTGCAAGGACATACTTCTTCTATTATATCGAATTAGCAGGCTTGCTTCTTTCAGACATGAAAATTTTTGACTGTATAGAATTGAAAAGTATTTGAATGAAGCGTTGAAGCTTATAATAGATGAGTCATTGTTAATCCTGGCTAACACTGACAAATTACTCCGGCTGACTATTGCGACTTTACCGCTAGTTTGGATGGCTGGATCGCTACATATCTTATAATGAAATACGAACATTTTCAAATCTCTCAGGCAATGGTTTTTGAAGAAATCTTTGGAAACAAAGAAAAAAATTCGTTTGCACACTTAACAAGATCGTTCGTTGCATTTCAAAGAAATAAAACCCTAATTAATTATAGTTTTTTTTCTGGATTTTTCTTTTTAATGCAACAAAATATAATTTTCTTATAAATTACAATTGTGTGTATAACTTGTTGTTTTCATTTCTTTTAAGAGACAGTGAATAGAAAAAAAATTAAAAATAAAAAATAATAATGTATAGAGAAGAATTAAAAACAAAAAAGATATTTTGCACAAAATAATAATAATAATAATGATAATAATAAAAAAAAAATGGGGAAAAATACGTATATTTTTGCTTAAATGTTCGCTTAGAAGTTAAATTTTAATTATCTTAGTAGATAAGATTTTTATTTGTTTTCTTTTTTGTTTTTTTTGTGTTACTTTATTAAAATGTTGTAGTTAAATTTTAAATTTTTCAAATTTAAAATATTGCTATAAACAGGTTCATTAATATTAAGATTTTAAGACTTTTTTCTTTCATCTTTTCTTCTTTTGTATTTGGAAAGGACGCATAAGGAGGAAGTGTGTATGTATGTATAAGTATGGTAAACATATAAAAATGTTAATAAAACTTTAATATACAAATGACTACACCAAATTAGGGAATTTTGAGAGAAAAATATAAAAAAAAAGATGAATAATTTCAAACTAAAAAAAAGAAAATTTTAAATAAAAAAAATTTAAAACATATAAAATTCTCTGAATATATGTTTAAAATAGAAAATAAAACGTAAAAAAGAAATCAACAGTAATTCAAAAGGAGTAGAAATATAAGCTAATAAAAATATAGCCGAGTTCAAGGTAATATCTTAATAATTTGGAAAAATATAAAATGGGAAAAATACAAAAAAAAAAATAATAATAACATACTTTTGTTTTAATTATTTATAAACACTATAGACTAATGACACCGCCACCGCCACCACCACCTCCTCCTCCTCCATCGTTTAAACTTGCACTCGTTGTTGTTCCCATTGGTGTACCTGCTGCTGCTGCTACTGAAGTCGTAGACGAAGATTTTGCTGATGTATTTTGAGCTGCTATTTGTGTTGTTACAGTTTCTGGTAATTTGACTTTTAATTGAACTTTTAGAACCTCTCTCAACTCTTTAAGTTCTTGTGGCCCTTGCATTTGACGTTTAACGCCGCGCGGCAAGCCACGACAAGAAGCCAAATTGATGGTACTCATTAAAGGACAATTGGCCAAAATCTCTTTAACGGCGTCTTCCGAAACAGATGAACCACATAAATTGAGATGACTATAACAGGGAAATAACAAAATTGTACCAACACACAAAAACAAACTGCTTTAAACTGAAATACAACTTACGCTAAACGTGACTCGGCGCGTTTATCGGCCAAGGCACGTAAGGCATTATCCAAAGGTTGTTGCACATTTGCCCAAGCGAGATCTAATTCGATTAGACTGTGAGCCCACTTTGAAGCAATCAATTCAAGACCCGATCTAAAAGAAAAACGAAAATTGTAAAATTCGGAATACAAAATGACATTTGTTCAAAATAGGCGGGCGAAAAGAGTTCGTATCGAGTTCAAATTAATAGATATGTACTCATAAAACTGTTGCCAATGCCTATCGTGCATCACTGCCTCTATAAATAACTTACCCCATATCTCTGGTAACAGAGCAACCAGATAAAAATAAATGTTTTATATCCCACGCAGGTAAACGTATAAGACTTTCATGGGTCAAACGGGCACAGCCACGTACATCTAATAATTTTAATTTAGAAGATGATTTCAGAATACGTTGAATATGCTCGTCGCCAATAACACGTGATTCATCCGTTACAGCCACAGATAATTCCTCCAATTCGGGAAAACCGGGAGAATCCATCTGAAAATTGAAAATAACCAAAAACAAAAACTCTCATTACAATCTTTTAAACGTTTAATAAAAAAAAGATAAGAGTTTAACAACCATTTCCTGCAAAGTAGCTGTACTTAAGGTTATATGAGAATTTGTTATACGCAAAACTTTGAGTTTTGGACAGCCTTGTTGTAATTTTTCTATGTGTAATATACCATGAGAAGTGGCTTGAGTTGTAACATTTGATAAGTCTAAAAGTACTAAGTTTGGACAATGAGTCTGTAAAGTAAAAGTAAGAAATATGAGTTGATATAACTATAAATTGAATATCTATCTGTTGTGTTGGAATTACTTACCGATAAAACATTGACTAATGAAGGTATGCCCGCTAGACGATTGTGCGCCAAATACAGATGCGTTAAACGTTCACCCATTACTTGCATAGCATTGCACAATGATTGTGCTCCCACAGCACTTTTACTGGCATTCATTTCCACCTATAATTTCCAAAACAATTAATTTCTTTCCTTTAAATATAATATGTGATGAGTGTTGGTTGAAATACTAACATTTACCGAACTTAAATCTAAACGTTCAAGCTTTCTCATATTTTCTACTAAATAAGCCAAATGATCACATGTGAAACCTTTCCAGCCCGATAAGGTGATGCTGGTTAAATTAGGCGCACCCGCCGTTAATTTCATTAGAAAACAATTGATATCGGAAACCTTCCAATTAGCTAAAAGACAAATTTCAATTGGCCAAGACAATTAAAATAACAAACAAAACGACATTTCTTAATTATAATTGATACTTACAAACATTCAATTCTGAACAACATGTACAACGATTATCGATAAACCATTTTAATTTATATTCTGTACGGTATTTCTCCTTGATCCAAGTGCTCAAATCCATCGTACGCCACAGGGTGGGTGATAGGGAGACACGACGCCATAATAAGCAAACCCTACCCAAGCGACATAAGGTTGGTAGGCATCCTTCTTTGTCCACAGCGTATTGAAAAATCTGCAAACATAACATATGATAAATGAGAAAAAGCGTAAAATTATTGAAGTAAACTTTTGGAATACCTTCAAGAGCATGGGTTCTGGTAATAGTGCTCCCCACTTCGTCTGTTCTATTGCTTCGCGGTGTTCATCATTATCGTTTGATGCTACCACTGTGGCTGATGATGTTTGTCTTTTGGTATTACGTTCCTTTTTGCGTTTAGGCTCATAATCTAATTCATCATTGTCGTCTTCGTCAAGTTTAATCCGTTGCTTAATCGTTCGTGAACTTTTTCGACTTCTCGCTGTTGATGTCGCTGTTTTATTGTTTCCTCCAGGTATGGCTATATTGACACCACTGTCTGACTTTTTAATGCACAACTTTATACCGGCTTTATGTACGCTAATCTATAGAATTATATTAAAAAAAATTAGAAATTTGTTACACAGCCTCTTGAAACTTTCTCTTTAGACTCACCTCACTTTCATAAAGGGGCACCGATGACTTTGGTTTACGTGATCGACCTGCTTTAGCAGATCTTTCCAGTTTTCTGCTCATGGTAGAAAGCAAAGGTTTGCCAGCATTCGGTATAGTGCCGTTGCGCACTACATTTATAGGCTGCTGAATAAATTCATTCCCCAGTGGAGGAGTTTTATCCGATGGCGGACTTTGCTCTGCGCTTTCGGGCGAATGTTTGGGTGTGCTTATATTCGAAGGTGGAGTATTCCCAGCCGAATTTGCCGGCGAACGGTCGTGACCAGTGGCAGCAACAACCACTGCTGCTGTTGGTGGCGTAGAACCGGGGGTGGAGGAAGCATGGGCAGAAGATATGGACGAAGATTGTGTCTTGTCATCAATTTCACACGGCAAACTGGGCGATTGTAGCGACAGCATTTCATTACTTGCATGTGTTGAATTATCCTTAGCCGTATTGTAGTGGCTATCTTCTCTGGCGGGTTTGTGGATAGGATTGGTGGTGTTGTTGTTGGTGTTATTTGAAGTTTGACTATCAAGAATGCCTGCATTCTTATTAATATCTTGTTGATGCGATCCCCTGCCCATTTCATTCATTTCATCATCATTGTCCAGCATTTCATCTCTATCCTCGTCTTCGTTAGCAGTGTTTTCATCGTCGTCATCGTCCCGCTCCTCCGCTAACGCCTTCATTTCTTTAGCAGGCACTTGTTTCAAGGGTATATTCATATTTGTAGTATAATTCGCACGAGCACCGTCGCCTTTGCTATCACTAAGCTCGTTTTCAGCTGAATTTAAATCGTCCCTGTCGTTGTAAGTAGAGTCTTCTTTATCCGTTGAGTTGTCATTTGAATCCATGGAATTCCGGGAAAACACTCTGCTCTACTGCTTTATAAACAAAATTTTTATTTTTAATTCGTAAACGTAGTAGTCAAATTCTGTCTTCCATTAACCGTGGTTTATTTTGCAGCTGATGGTCGTCTTCTTATAATCTATTCTCTTTCTAATATTACGTTTAGCGGTTTTTTGATCTATTTTTATTATGATTATTTTCACTGCTTGTTTTTTTTGTTTAACACTACAAGTACAGTTATTTTTCATTCCATTTTAAATATTTCATTCTATTTTTCGTACAGCACTTTAATTAATTTCCATTGCATTTTGCAATACTTTCCTTAGAATTAATTTATTTGGTTGTTTTTTCGAAATTTCTATTTTCTAAGGACATTTATTCCTTTTTCATTTACTTAATGTTGATTTGTTAGTGGACGCCACCAAAGAAATTTTTCTTCTTCCAGTTTTTCTGTACTCCCGCACTTACTATTTATTTCATTTTCTCTCGCATAACCTGTTACACAAGTATGAAGAGTGCCACTATATGGGTGTTCGTCAATTGTTTTTATTTTATTGACTTTTTCATCTTTTTCAATAGATAAACAATTTTTATTTATTACATTTTCTTTATACCACTTTATGTTTCACAAAGAATAAATATGTATACAGTACATAAGTTCTAAATGAATTTGCTAAGGAACAACTCCGGTTGGTTTTTATTTGTGGTTTTTCGGGGATTTTTCTAATTGCAATTGCATTTTATAATTAATAATTGAATGTATATGTTATTTTTCCCACCATTTAACGACGTAGAAAAGTAATGCAAAATTGATGACGATAAAAAGTTGTCTTTTATGAATAACGACTATTAAAAGACTGCAATTACCGGTTATTCCATGAATGCAAATAGTGATGTAAAACAATTTGTACGAGTAACTGTTTAGGATTGTTTATTTTCTTTTTTTGCACACACATATGTAAATAGAATAATCAAAAGAGAGAGAAGGGAAGAGAAATTAATTTTTGCAAAAAGTTTCTAAATAATTAAAAAGAAATAAAAACCAACATTTAAATATAGTGTATAATGTTTTTATTCATTGTTGGGATTGCTAAAAATCCGAAAAATTTTATTCGGGTAATATCATAAAATTGAATTTGTAGTGTTTATATTTTTTCTGTGTGGCTTTCGGTGCTGCCAAGTTTGGCAGTTATTGTTAACGGCCATTACTAAAGCACAAGTACATAGTTTGTGTTCGGCTCGGTAGTTTTCTACTTCCTTTTGATTGTGGTCTCTTGTTTTATTAAAGTTTAACAAGTTAAAATCAGCCAGATCAGGATGTTCATACGTTCGTCGTAAACCGTATGTAATCGCGATGTGGTTTTGTGTTATATAAAAAAGATTCCTTTGGAATTAAAGAAGAAATACGTTGTACGATTATTTGCTTGGAGTGAAAGTTGGTAAGTTTTTTTATCCTTATGTTTTTTGTAATATCCACCATTTTGGCATTCTTCAGAATTTTTATGATCTTTAATTTGAATATTGGTTTCATCTGTTAAGAGTACTCCATTCGTATAAATGTTGGAATCTATTTTATTTATTGTGGAGTTTAGTGGTTTCAGAAAGAGTACCTGCCGTCATTCAGTGATGTGCGTGCTTTTGTTGATATTGCCGCCAGTTAACCCTTTGACAAGCAACAATGTTAGGTTATGTTAGAACGGTAGGCAATGAATTTCACCCATTAGAAATTGTCCATTGTGGTCACTTTCAGAAATGTGGAGTAAACTAAAAAAAGAAGGTTGAGGACAGAAACAGAAACATAAATTAATGGATTTCGTAGTACACTAAAACTTCGATTTGCCGTTTTCGATAATTTTCTACTGAAAAGCTTCTAAGTTTTGCCTCTCTTTGGCTTAGTAGTGTATGAGAGAGTGCTGAAAAAGTATTCATCAAAGAATCCATTCATATTTTAATGTAAATAACTGTAAATATTGTTATCGAGTACTGATACTGTGAAAGTGAAAATATGTTACAATTTAGGGCTTCGGGTTTAAAAAAAGTTTTGCCAATTTTCTTCATATTTATGCCCTAAGGCATATCGACGCCTCCGTTCTATAACATTCTAAGATGAAAAAGTATGTTTTGAGTTATGAGCTCTCAAAGTTTTCACGCGCCATACGACTGTATGTGAATGGAACGAATCGGCGCATCTTAACCAAATTTTCAGTTAGAGAACGTAGAATTTTGAATGCAAGAACATTAAAAACGTTCTAAGTACACTTAGAACGTTATAGAATGGAGGCGTCGATATGGTTGCCTTTTCTTGTCTTGGGGATATATTACTACACTAGTCTGGCTGCAACTCATCTTTCTTCGTCTTGTTGAAATCATAATTTGACGGTTAATTACTAATTCCTTTAGGAGATTAATACTGCATTACGGTTGTTGTTGTTGTAACAGTTCTACTGTTGTCTCCGAAAGCTTCTCCCTGTATATAAGAAATAACATTGTTGGTTTTGGTTTTGTGTATATGGTTGTATGTCTGTTTTATACGGTGGAGATGGATAATTTGTTGCTAGTTGGGTCTGTATGTTGTCTAACGTTATGTGGTTGATAGTCGTCGGAAGTCCGCTGTTGTAGTTGGGTTCAGCCACAGGTCTATGGTTCGCAGGGCTGTCGGCTTTGCTGAACAGCTAAAGATGTGCACCGTGTCGCTTATGAGTGGTACGATTTCGCTAATAGTTTTCCAGCAGATCTCAGGCCTGTAGTATTTGCTTGCTATTTATCTAGCAGTTAAACTTTGTATTCAAATCCTTTAAAGAGAGTGATTAATTTTTAAATAAAAACACACAAAAGATTTTAGTTTTTATAGAAAAGCATTGTTTTTACTTGTTTATTGTCATGTGGAAATTAATTTTCCTTTAAAATTCTTTTTTTCTTTTTAATATTTTGTTTTTTCTTTTGTTGTGGCTTAAAAACTAATAACAAAATGTAATTATTAAGATGTATAAACATATTTAGCAATGCTTAAAACTAAAAAAAAAAATACATTAACTAAAGTTTAAAAAAATAAACAAAAATATTACACAATTTCATTAAATCAAATTAAATTACAAGACAATATTTAAGAGTTTGATATAAGGCCCACCTCCGTAGGGCTAAAAAATCTAAATATTTTATATATAGAAATTGTTTTAATTCTTTTTTGTTTTAAAAAAATAAACTTTAGTTAATAAAAAGTCAAGAAAGCCTTAGAATTATGGAGGTTTACATATAAAAAAATTCCATAGCAAATCTTAACTTATGAGAATATATTTTGGTGTGCCAAATTTAGTTGCCATTAAACGTTCTTTGAAAAGAACATTTTCAAAACAATTACTTGGCGTACCAATTGTACGAACGGCGTAAGCTTAGCCGTTGTAGTACAATGTTTTCAAAATTGTACAATAAATTGTTGTTTAAAAGTATTTTATTTTTTCGCAATGCGAAAAAAAGTTTTTTTTTGCAAAAATAAAAAATTAAGAAAACAGATGTTAAGAGACATACAAACAGGAGTCCAAATTCTCCTAAGCTATAGAAATATCTCAAGCAAAACAATATTTATATTAACCTACAAGCTGTAAGGCTGTAGGTTAAATTAAATATCTTTTGATTGAAATATTCTAACGTTTAAGAAAATTTGAAATTCCTTTTTCTATGTTTATAACACAACATTTTCAAAATTCTTTAAATTCACAGGGTTTTTTTTCCGCCTTCTTAAGGTTAAAAAACCTTAAAAAGGCAGAGGGTTTTGTTATATCAAATAAAAAAGGAAAACATAATTTAAACAAGACCACAAACTTCGCAAAGCAAAAACGGATGCCAAATATTTCAATAAAATTCTAGGAATTTTAGAAAAATATTTACAAACTTTTTTGCTTTAAAGTAAAGGTTTGTCAAACTATATTTAACAATTTATTCGATATAACGGTTTTGGCACTTTTCCCCGATGAACAAATCAACTAAAATCTATAAAACTTAAAGCCTAATTTATTGAAAACTAAATTGTAGTTAACGGCCGAGACCGAAACTACAATATAGTTTTGCAAATAAATCAGGCTAAAAATTTCAGATTATTGCAATTCATTTATCGAAAAAAAGTAACCGGCTTATCCATTTGGATATAGAAAGATATCCGCTTATATGATTTGCTCGATTAAAAAAATCGAATGTTCAAGAGACAAAATTTTTCTTCTAAAAGAAAGTTTTTGTATGTGTAATAGGGCCAGGCGTTCTTAGCCTGTAAAGCCTGTTTTTAAAAACTAGCGTAAAATATTTATAAAATAAGAGGCGTTTCCCCTAAATAAGTTTTGAAGTTATACTATAAGTCTTAAGCATATTTAAAATCTTTATATTCATTTAAAAAAAAAAGTAAAAAAATGAATATAAAAACTTAAAAACTTGCAAAAGTCAAACAGTGTAACCCCTCCACTCAAATAGCAGAAGCCTATATAAGAGAGTAATAATAATTAAAACTAATGCTCTTTTAAAGTTTTAAAAAAATACTCTTAAATGATATCATTCGTTCTTTACTTTCGTGTTATAGTTGGGGAAACGAAAATGACATCATGTTTTTACCAAATTTTGGTGTTAATATTGATGTTGCTGTTGTTGTTTTGTTGTTGTTGCTGCTGTTGCTTTATTCATCGGCATTGTCGCCCGTTTTACGTTTGCGACACTGCTCACTTGTATGACCACGGAAATTACAATAAGTGCACCTCTTAGTGCCCTTGTGACCTCTAATAGGGCCCGTTTGATTGGCTTCATCTTCCATCATATTGTGCTCAATTATTCTGCCCTTCTCCAGTAATTCACGGAAGGTCTTGAAATCATGACGAGCAATATGTTTGCGATATTTAATGTTGAGCAGACCATAAATCAAATCAATTTCGGTCTCTTCATCATGTCGGCCATCGGGCAATTGAGCTAACAGGGCTCTCTTCTGGCACACAAATGTATCGATAGCGGTTTTATCGTCTTGTTTCTTATCGAAAATTTCCACATAGATTTGATAGGCCGGTTTGGTGGGCGAGAAATGGTCACGAATCAAGGCCAAAACATCATTCCAAGTTTTAGCTTCCTTGCGTACACCCTGCCACCAGGTAGAGGCCAAACCATAAAACAATAAAGAAATACCTTTTAAAGCGTCTTCATCGCTAATGGATTCAATTTCTTTGTAGGTCACTATCGATGTAATAAATTCTTCAACGGCTTCATGGTCACGCTGGCCACCAAAGCGGGAACTACAATTACTGAAACTGCCTTTGGACTTTGATTCCGTTACATTAACTGCAGCACCAGTTGCTGCTGAAACGCGTACAGCCTCGATCAGTTGTTGTAATTGTTCGGTTGTCATTTGCACCATTTGAGCCATTTTGTAAGAATTCTATTTTCCGTTATCTTTTATTAAAACAAAATTTGTTGTTAACGGTTTAATTTTATGTTTTCAAAATTAAAGAAATAACAAAGCCACAAAATTCACTGGCGAATGTTGATTTCTTATTTACTTAGAAGTGGTCGTTGCGTTTATGAAAACTCGCAGTAGACTAAATTGTGCCATCGAAAGCACTGGCTTTTATACCCGGCATTCTAAAAAAAAATAGGAAATCATAACAAGAGAACAAAACCACATGCTTGTATTACTCATTGTTTTGTACGATACTCTTTATTTAACACTATTATCAACCCATGATGATAGGCATTATGCAGGAATAATGTTAGAAATCAATATCCTGTACATGGATATTAGAGGATTTGAACTATAATTCTTGTTTAATGTGGGATTTCCTAATAAAGCCTTAACATTCCGTGAATTTCTAACTTTAGGAATGAATTTCATAATTTTAATCAATTGATTTTACTCTCTCTTCCTCTTGCTCTGTGTCTCTCTCTTTGTTTATTTTTAATTAATTTATAATTAAATGTATACTCTCAATTGTCTAGTTTACGGTATATATATACAACCAAGAATAGATTCGAGAGAAAAACGAGTTACAAAAACAATAGTTCTTGGAATTTCGATACAAGTATATATTTATAGTATCACCCTATAGTTATTATAGTAATTAATTTAGTGCAAGGTGGCTTAAGAGTAATGCATACAGTAGTTTTGATTTAGCTGCCTTTTATTTACGTGCGCATTGCCTTTACCTGCACAAAAATTTTGAGAGTGTAATCTATAATTAAAGTAAAAAAATTAATTTAGCTGCATTTTTGACTTATCTGCACAAAAATTCTTGCAAAAGTTAGTTGTGCAGGTAAGTCAAAACTAATGTATATACCATTTGTTATGATTGTTATTATTACTTTTCTAGATGAGGTTAAGGTTCTAGCTTCAAGTTATTTTGTTTTAATGCACTAGAATTTTTGGGCTTTAAAATTTTGATTACTTTGCTAATCATATCTTTCAAATGACCGCCAAGGTTTGTGGAGAATCAAATGCAATCGTAAACACTACAAAATGCAAAACCATCAAGCAGTCCATTTGAAGTTTAATTGTGAACTACATGAGCCAAGAAGCTCTTAATATGGTATACCTAATGGGGAGAGTCAAAACGGCCAAAAGGCTCTTAGTATGGTATACCTAAAGAGGTAGGTCTTCGAACATGCTTGCTGCATTAATTTCTTTATTGAATTGAATGGAGGTGTGGAAAATGCAATTAATATTTGCAAAAAATTAAAAGAGTTGAACTATAAAAACTGCCAGTGCATTAGGTGTAGGGCATAAATATTCTGTTTTATTGCAAGGCTATTTGTTTTTGTAAACAAGTTCTTTGTATGGCCGTCACACTTGTTTTCTGATGCAGTTACAAAAAGTTATGAAATACTTTACAGTTTTTTCATGTTTTTGTTTTCCATTTTTTATTCATTTATTTTGTTGTTGTTTTTTGGTAATTCAAATTGCATTAAAGCAAACAGACATGAAACGATTAAAGATAAGTTTTTTCTTTTTAAATAAAATATGCATGCAAAGCAAATATTGAATGTATTAAAAGTCTACATTGAAGCACAGATAATGTTTTCATACAAAAATATTGAATTTTTCTTTAGAATCAGAAAAACAACTTCTTATAATATACATATTTATTAAACGTTTACGTTTTCTATTTTTAGAATTAAATAAGTTGTTTAAATCAGTAGTTACGTTAAAGAAAGTTACGAATCCAAAAACATAGGTATGTTGTAAACACGATGAAATGAGATGATAGGTCTTGCTATTTTTGTTGACATCTAATCATACTGGGGAAGAAAAAAACGGGTTAGTAAAATACATTCTAGTACATTTTTAGTACTAAGCTAAGCTATTTCAGTAAAAATTGTCATGAAAAAGCTTCTCAAAAAATCTGTCGTTCGAAGTCGACTTTAAACTGTAGGTCCCGCCACTCATGTATAAAATTAACGCACACAACATGAGTGGTGTTGAGAAGCTAGGCCGTACTCCTGACTGAAGGGTTGTAATGGCCAATTATGTATGTATGTAAGCTATCTCATGCTATGTTAAAATATGGTTATCGGAAGTGCTTAAGTTTTAAAACAATTCTGTCGCAGGTATATTAAACTAAGGGGGTGGAAGTAGTACGTATGTTAATAGAATTAGACGGAGGGCCATTATTATAACTTACCGTTAAACTTGGGTATAGTTAAAGGTACCTTTAGCTAAAGGAAAATGTAAAGTTACCTTTAACTTATTTTCGTTATTACAAGTAATTTATTTTATTTATTTATTTATTAATTACAATACAATTACAAATTATATACTAATTTATATACGAGCGGAGTAACTTGACCATATGCTCGGTGTAGTGTCACAGACAAGAGTCTCTGGTGGGAATCGAACCCACGACCCTCACGCTAATAGTCTAGCACACTACCCACTAGACTACCAGGGTACCCCGTTATTACAAGTTACAGATAAAACAAAGTTAACTTTTCAAAAATATGGCAGTGCCGGCCCAATGTCGATAAAACTGCTCCATTAAACAAGTTTTTTTAAACGCAGTGGCAACGACAGGCTTCGTTTTTTTTTTTTTTTTTTTTTTTATTTTGTTGTACAGTAAACCCTCCTATAACACGGTATTCTCAGAACGCGGTTTCCATATAACGCGGAGCTGAAATTGCTACAGCCCTCCTATAACGCGGTATTTTCAAAGCGCGGTTTCCATATAACGCGGAGCCCTCCTATAATGCGGTACTCTTACTGCGCGGTTTCCGTTCAATAACATCCCATAAGTTCCTTGAGGTCTTTTAGCTTAGTTTTTATTTCATTTTTTTTATTAGTCCTTATATGAACTTTTGAATTCAACAAAAATAATTTATAATTTATCTTGCCGTTTGAATTTCTTGGTCTCCATATAACGCGGTACGAATGATGGGATTTGTACTAGCTCTGAGTTTCTGATAGCGCGGTTTCCATACAACGCGGTAGACGGTTTCCATAGAACGCGCTACGAATTAGCCTGGTTTGTGTGGTGAAATCCAAGTTTCTTATAGCGCGGTTTCCATATAACGCGGTACGCACTCACCGCATTATAGGAGGGTTGACTGTATATGGTTGTTTTGTTTAAATTTGAAGTTGCCATATTGCAAATAGTACATAATATGGCAAGTTCTAACATAAACTTAACTTTAAAAGTTACCGGCATGATGATCCTCCCTTTAGCTTAACGCTTACTTCTATCTTATTGGGTACTCATAATAATGAAAAACAATTTATCTGCCCTTTAAAAACCTCCCTTTAGTTAACGGCAAGTTGTAATTATGGCCCAGAATCTAGAATTTGTTTTAATTTTGTGGCTTCTTAATTATACTCATAAAAATTACAAGATTAATCTTATAAATGTTAGTCGGAAACTGTTTTAGTAAACTATTGTTATCAATGAAAGTTTTTTTCTTGTGTTGTGGGGAATCCCCAGAGGGGATTTTCTTTGCATACATATAAATTAATGTTTGTATGTACATGCATACATACATATTTTGAGCCACAACAAATAAAATATTTGTCAACAAAAAAAAACAAGCTACATAATGGGAAAGTAACGTGATTATTAAATGTATTAATAAACATGTAAACTGGTATTAAAAACTAATCAATCCACATACAATATTGGTATATAAATTAGAAACTTTCTATTATTCTCTTAAATTTAAATTTCTCTTTAAAACTTCTCTGCTATTTTGACTATTATCTTCCACTGTTTTATATGGACAATTGGAATCGTAGTCAGTATACGGAAAATTAATTTTGTGTCGTTCTATTCGTCTTTCTATCTGTTTTTTACAATCTAAATCGATTCAAATCTATTGTCTGGAAGAGAGACAAGGTGGCGCCCTCTATACAGTGTGATTTTCTAATACTTATGCTAATCCACTTATAAAGGAAAAAAACAAGAAAGTTCTTCGTAACCAATATATTGTCACAAATTCGGAATATTCGAAATAAATTTAAAAAAGTAGCAACTTTGCAGATTTTCATCGTATACCATACTAAAACCTGCTGTAGTAGAGTAATGACCGGTTTAGCTAGAGAAACTGAATTAATGAAAGTGATAATAAATAAAAAATCAGAATGATAAGATTGGCACAGTAGTAAAATATACATAAAAAACCCTCTTTGGTTTGCATAGTATTAATTTAAAGAGTCTAAAATCAACTCTTGCGCTCAAACTTAAAACAAAAAATAAGAAAATATTCATAAAACCAACGAGAAATGTTTCCATTTTGCTCTTTATTTCTCTATAACTAATGACTCATTACCTGCCAAACAAAAATAAAAAACACCATGTATTTCGCAATTGAATGAAACGAAATATTAAAACCGAAAAATGACTTTCAATAGCATTTAGTAAGACTCTGGCATTGTAGCAAACAACCACACAGTGCACAAAACTGCGGCTACACAATGGCTACACAAATGTCTGATGAACAATTTCGAATATTAATCGAAACCATACGTGCATTAGCACCACAGACACAGTCCAAAGAAGAAGAGGAGAAAAAATCCAAAGGCAGTTTTGCCAATTGCCCGACCAGATTTTCGGGGCAACGCGATCATGATGCTGTCGAAGTGTTTGTGGATGCCATTGAAACCTATAAAGATGTGGAACAGATATCCGATAAAGATGCCTTAAAAGGTATTTCATTGTTGTTTACAAGTTTGGCTTCCACCTGGTGGAAGGGAGTACGCAGAGAGGCCAAGACTTGGGATGATGCCATACGTTTGCTAAGAGAACATTTCTCGCCTACGAAACCGGCTTATCAAATTTATTTGGAAATTTTCGAACAAAAACAGTTAGACCATGAAGCCATCGATACATTTATTTGCACGAAACGTGCTCTCTTGGCCAAATTGCCGGAGGGACGTCACGATGAGCAGTGTGAAATTGATTTCATTTATGGCCTACTGCATTTGAAATATCGCCAGCAAATACCCAGACATGAAATTAAATCATTTCGGGATTTATTGGAAAAGGGCCGCAATATAGAGAGGCATTAAAGAGTAGAGATTAGTATTAAAGAGAAATTAATTTTAAGTTTTCCTATACCTAAGTGTATGTACTATGTATGTACATATGTATGCATATGTATAAAGTGTATATAATATATGATAAATTAACTTAAAACAACAAAAAAGAGAATAATTTTAATGTTTTGAATACTCGTACGTCGTTAAGTAAAAATAAGAAAGAGAAAATATTTAATAAATCAATTAAAATAAGAGAGAAAATATCGCTTAAACAAATTAAAATAAAAGAAATTTAAATTATGTTCTCGTATTTGCTTTTGCAAGTGATTTCATTCTGTCGTACAAGCAATGGCTCCCAATTTAAGTTTTAATGTCTGTTAGCAATACAACTTTGAGTCCAGAATGAAATCAATGTAATGTTCACCATTGTTTTCGAAGTTTATTGGTAAGAGACTTCAATAACCATCTAAAAATTCATTCAAGAAGTGCCTCTCACTCCCCTAGGTGGATAACATCAACAACGATGACCTTAGGATGGCTAGATAAGCAAAGTTTCCCACCAATACACACAATTTAACAATCCGTTAAAATTTCAAAAAAAATGTTTTTTTAGGCAACATTATCTGGCAACTCTGTGATCCTAGGACTTGTTACAATATCACCCACTTAGCTATTGGGTCCGCCATCTAATGTTTTATTTTTTTCAACTAGTGCTTATTTCGTGAATGGTAACACTTAGCTCATGTCTGATTTGACAGATAATTAGTTTTATCCTTCCGCTGAACGAAAATGGTTGTGTATACGCTTGAACAACGCTGGGAAATCGACTTACGATCGACTTACAGAAGATGCCGATTTTGGCAAAAAAAATCATCTTTTCAGATGAAGCTCATTTTGATCCTAGAGGGTATGTAAACAAGCAAAATTGTCGCATTTGGGGCACAGAAAACCCGCACGTATACATTGAAAAGCTGACGCACCCAAAACGAGTCACTGATTGGGGCGGATTTTCGTCCAGAGGCATAATTGGACCATTTTTCTTCGAAAATGAGTAAGGAGTGGCCGTTACAGTCAATGGCGATCGTTATCGGGCCATGTTGAACGAATTTTTGTTCACAAAAATTGAAGAGGAGCATATTGGCAACAATTGGTTTCAACAGGACGGCGCTATGTGCCACACAGCCGAAGCTACACTCGATGTTTTGCGACCTGTTTTTGAAGATCGTATTATCAGCCGCAGAGCTGATGTCGTTTGGCCACCTCGGAGCTGCGATTTGCCACCGTTGGACTATTATTTCTGGGGTGCCGTCAAAGATAAGTGTTACGCCGACAAGCCAGAGACAATTGACGCTTTAAAGGACAATATTCGTGAAGCCATTGGTGGAATACAGTTGCACACCGATCGTGTACTGCATTGCCAGCCGAGGCAGCCATTTGAATGAAATGATTTTCCATTATTAACCGGAAGGATTGTACTTTCAAATAAAAAAAGAAATTTGAGAAAATATTCAGTAGTTTTTTTTTAAAGCATTTTCAAAAAAAAAAAAGTTATTTGGCGGACCCTGTAGAAGAACTTGACTAATGAGAGAAAGCAGATAAACTATAAAAACATGCAGGAGATGTAAAGACCCTACCTATATAAAGAAGAATGTTTTCGAATACGATATACGACTATGAATATTTAATAAGACAGAGAAAACCTAATAAGTTGTTAAAAAATAAAATCAATTAATCAACAATCGCTGTAAGATATCATCTTTCTCTTATAAATCTATCCATACACCTTATGCTATAAACTTAACATAAGATAGGTGATCAAATTGTTGAAACATACATATTACAAAAGCTTGTTGGAAATAACTGACTCCTTTACCGCCACTTTGTATACAAGGAAAACATCAGATGACCATTACCTTGTTTTGCATTTTAAATCTTCGAAGATTTGAAATGACAATCATTTCATATTTTTTATATAAAAAATAGAGGCCGATTTATAATGCTGCACACAATTTTTATAAAATTATAAAACAATAATTCAGTTGTTGTTGTTATTTTAAATTCGTAATTTTTATTGTTTAATCACAATAATATGTATACTATTTAAACGTATAACACTTTATTATTTTAAACGTTTATCATGATGACTAACTAAACCATCCATCATCATCATCCGTATGTCTATTTTTCATTGGCACTATTGTTGCCACACCAGTTCATACTTTGCTTCATGTTATGCCACCGAGACTGTATAGTTTCCGAACCATATTTATTATAAGAATCATTGTATTTATTGTTATTACTATCCTTTGCCTCTAAGCCACTGCTGGATTGCCTGGTATGACTGTCAGGCTCGGTTGTTTGACAGTATTTCTTATTGTATTTCATTAAAGCCAGAACTTGCGCTAATTCCGCCATATTCGCCATTTAATTGCTAAGTTTTGCGAAATACTGAATGTGCTTTCTTAAAAACCTAATAATTTATAGCATTTGATAAGTTAAATAATGGGGAGTTCCCAATGTAAGGAGTACAGTACAATATATCTGAAGTAAAATGCAATTTTTCTGGACAAAGAAAATGAGTAATGAATGAATGCATTGCCATAGAAAACGGCGTCCGTAGATTTTTTACAAAACAAGGGAAAAGTCTTTAATGACAGCAATGATTACACTAGGGTACTGCGTTGCAATTATATTAATGTAAAATACAATACAAATTGAGAAATATTGTTGATAATTTATTAATTCATATGAGAGTAAACTGGAAAAAACCCCGTTGTGCTTCGCTAACCCTACTTTTATCTATTTTAGTTTGAAATATCCAACGTTAGTGGTTTTGTTTCCTCTTTCATCTTCTTAAACTGAAATTTCCCGCGAGCCGAACCAACTGTAGTCGAGAATGAATATTAATAATCTCATTTATTTGAACTGTGTGTTGTTTAATTATTTAATAACATTCTTCTTTTATATTTTATAATTGTATTTTGAATTCAATGTGAAGTCGCAGTAGTCTAGAAGGTAGTGTGTTGGCTTATTAGATTTAAGGCCACGGTTCCAACCCCATGTCAGACATCAAATCGTAAATATGAAAATATTTCTTCGGCGACTTCCTCTCGGCAGATTTTTGGCAAAAACTCTTCGAGCAAATAAAATTGCCATTAAAAATTTCTCAAAAATCTGTCGTTCAGAGTCGACTTTTTATAAACTGTAGGACCGCCACTCTTGTATAAAATTAACACACACACCATAAGTGGTGTGAGAAGCTGGGTCGTAATCCTAACTGAAGGGTTGTATGTTTTAAATTCAATTCGTTTTTCTGCTTGAATATTTTAAGAATATTATAGTGTTTTCACACCGAGTGGTTTTAAAGCAAAAGTTGGTTTTAACGTTAAAATCAAAAATAAAACCTGCTTGTACCATACAAAATTATTGTGTTAAAACCAACTTAAAACCTTTTTTGAATTGGTTTTAAGTTGATTTTATGAAATACAACCTTGTTTTATGTACTAAATCAGAGCTAACAGCTCTGAAACTTTGAAAACAGCTGAGAAAAACAAAATAGAAACAAAACAAATGTAAAAATACAGAAAGCCGGTTGTATTAAAAATGTAAAATTTTAAGTAATGAATGCTGCAACAATAATAGATAATAATATTATAACAATATTATTGTTGTACATTAATATTAATAATATTATTTCTTAATTTTTCATATTTTCTTAAACAAAAACAGCTGTTGCACAGTCATAAATGTATGAAAGTTAAAACCAGATTTAAGAAAATTTGCAGTGTGAACACAAAATCAGCTGATTACGGTTTTAATGCTAAAATCAGGTTTTAACTTTTGGTGTGAAAACATATTAGAAACGTTCAAAATTCTGAACGTAAAGTTACCGGTACAATGAACATCTCTGTTTTTAAAAATCTATAGTGGTGCTAACAACTCTGACATAGCTTAGTTTCTATAGTACAATTTTAAATATAAATATGACATGTAATACTATGTTCAGACATGCACTCTTATTGAGCCAATATTCGGTTATTTGAGTTCAATATTTTAAGTGTTCACATATAATATAAGCAATATTCATTTGACAGCTAGTAAACAAAACAGCTGATTGTTTCAACAACATTGTTTTTGTTTGTCGTTGTTGACATTTGAGTTGTCAAATATCAACAGAAAGTGTTCGGAAAACTATAATATGCTCACTGAAAGTACTTATGACAGTGCTGTATTTTAAGTTTTACTCAATATTATAACAATTTGCGTATTTATTGCGCAATAATTGAAATTTTACTTGAAATATTGAGCTCAATAATAGCGTTTATTGCGATTTACGCAATAAAAGTGCATGTGTGAACTAGTATAATGTAGTTCTATTCTATTTTATTTTGTTTTCCAATAATTAATTAAAAAAAAATAATTTGAAAGTTGTTGATATCTAAGGTGCGTATTTACATTGTGATAAACAAATGTTTATAAACAAAAACAATAAGAAATTTATAGGTCAATAACCGTTATGACCTTGATATTAAAGAGTTAGGAATGTTAGCCAAACGGCTGAAAATGTGTAAAAATTTCATGACTTTTTTCCTATCACTTGTTTATTAATGACAGTAAGGTATTGAATTCAATCGATTTATTAGAAAACCTTCACAATTTAAATATTTAAATTTGTGTTAATTAAATTCGTTACACTCTGTAAAACATTGTCACAAAAACTTCTTTGGTTTATAAAAATTTCTAAAATTTTTTAAAATTATCTTTCAATGTTCAAAATTTTCGGAAATATTAAAAAAATTGCTAAAACGTTTTAAAATAAATTATTTTTATAACAAAAATAAATATCGAAAGAAAAGAAAAAACGATCATAAAGATTAAATCATAAAACTTTTCGAAATTGACGGTTTAATGAGAAATATTTCAATTTATTGTTTTAACGGCACAAAATGCACTGCTTAAGGCATGCCTGTGTGGACGGTGTTGCTGCTCAATCCAGTACAATACTTAAACTTGTGAGATTCAAATATGATAACGGACGAATAGATGCAGGCGATGGACGCAATATTGAAATCAAAGCGCGTGTCGGTTCCGATGAAGAATTCGAAAAACGTTTGGAAATTGCCAAAAGACTTACGAACTCTTCCAGTGGAAAATTACTCGTACAGCGTGATGTCTTTTTCAATACCAAAGATGGTCGCTTTAAATTGCGTTACGTACAGCCGCCAAATAAATCACAGCTGGTCTATTATAAACGTCCTGATATTGCTGGTCCAAAGCTAACGAAATACAATCAAACCGAAGTCGATAATCCAGAAGCACTTGAGAAAATACTGAGTCGAACTAACGGCGTGCGTGGTGAGCTTGGCAAAGAACGACATTTGTTTATGCACGATAGGACTCGCATTCATCTTGATAAAGTAGAGAATTTGGGAAATTTTGTAGAATTCGAGGTATGCCTGCGTCCGGACGAAACCATTGAAGAAGGGCGAGCCGTGGCTGTCAAGCTGATGAAAGAGTTTGACATTAAAAATGAAGATCTTATGCGGAAGGCCTATTTTGATGAGTTGAATAAGAAATAAGAAAAACAACGTTTTTATAAATTATTAAATAGTATTAAATGGAGACTTTATACAGAAAATATTTGTTAGAAATATATGTACTATATTGCCGTTCTGATTAACACCTCTCAAACAATAGCGTTTTAATGGTTCGTCTTGATGCGAATTGAACATATAGCTTAGCGCCATCTAGTGGTTAGTAGCAAAACTATTAACATTCGAATTTTAACGTCTTATGGTGCAGCATCTACCTAAGGCCACTGTTCGTGTATGGACGACGTCAGTCTAAACTTTTCACCCTTGAGAAGTTAGGGACGGACAGACAGAAATTCACATCACTCACCATGAATTTTTTTTGTTGTATGCTAATGAAGAGTTGTAAAAAAAGCTATGATGAATCTATAAAACGAGAATAGTTGGAGGCCCAACTTCTACAAAATTAATTTATCTTTCTATTAAATGAATTTTTTTTCAGATTCTAAAAAAAAAAAAAATCAAATTAATTCTCCCCGACGGGGAATTGAACCCCGGTCTCCCGCGTGACAGGCGGGGATACTGACCACTATACTATCGAGGATGTTGACTATACTTTGTCTAACATTTAATTTCTATTCATTATGCTGTTAACAGTTACTCTGTTGTATCTATATATTCTTTATTGTTTTGTTGTCAATTCAGTGATGTCAATATTTTAGTACTTTCAGCGTTTTTTATTTAAGAGATACAAATCGATTATTCTTTTGTTTGATATGAAATATTTCGGTTTCATTAAAATTACTCGTAAAATTATGTTTCAAAAACCGATTTCGTATAAAATTTTTGGGATAAAAGAATGCTTTGAAGATTGTTAAGTCTTACTTCTTAAATAAATGTCAGGAGTATTCAAATGCTTGAAATGAATTCGGAGTATATTCGGGCCAAACTCTGATAGCCATACTAAAGTTTTTAGACAATTAGGCAGGTTCCAATAGAAATTGAGGTTTCTAGACGTAAGTGGAGACGAGCTCAGAGCAGTCATAGGAGGAGAAGACCAAGCCAAAACAGGCGCCAGCCAACAGCTGGAAATGTAGCGAAACCTACTCGCAACAGATTGAAAGAAACTCGTGCTTAATTGTTGGGGTCTTATAGGAGCTAAATTTTAAACTTATTTTAAATCTTGTTTGGTGTTGGCTGGTCATAGCTAGGCCATAGAAATCGATAGCAATTGTCTAAAGATTTGGGAGCTGGAAAGAAGGTAATTCTATGGATATACGAAGTACAAGATTTTCGTTAAATTTAATCTAGAGTTTGAAAATAAGTACGTCACAAAGATTTCTGCTGATGTTGCAACGACGGGGAAAATAAGGTGACCACAGGAAATTTTTTCTGTGAGTGGGAACTCGAGACGAAAGCTTTGTGGGCATGTGAGTTAATTAATATAATGTGTCTAGCCAAAGAAGATTTGGTAAAAATTCAAACTATCAGGAACTATTAGCATTCATCGCGCATTGGCCATACAAGGATACTTGAAGAGATTGATATTGTCGGAAGCAGTAATTACATGACACCGCGACATGACTTCTCAAGGGACTTTAAGACACCCATTCCGAAAAGGGAGGACTGGAGGAATGGTGCGGCAAACCTACCAAGGGACTCCGCACAAATTTACACCGATTGCTCCAAAGCGGACCGTGATTAACTCCAGGATCGTTAGGGAATGTCGCCGCTGTCTTGACCTTCTCTCGGGGCGCTTCACCAGTATCTCTCTGGTGTGGGTCCCCGGCCACAGTGGAATTCCGGGAAACTGTAGGCAGACGAGCTCGCCAGAGCTGGTGCGCTCCTTCCGGAATCCTCTTCTGTTGAATTGGGTATGCCACATGCCTCGGTCAAGTTGACCATTGCGCGGAGGTTCTTTCGGGACGCCAACCTATCCTGGGTCAATGAGGAGTCCTGCTCCACCGCTAGACTCACCTGGCCCAAGATGGATAGAAGGCGTACCAACCGATTACTTGGTCTTGGTCGTGATGTCATCTCGACTACAGTGGCCGTGCTTACAGGCCATTGCGTCATGGGTAGACACGCGGAAAGAATGAGGCTCCCTTTCAACGACTTTTACCGTGGATGCAGGTCCACTGAGGAAGAGGAGACTGTTGTTCACTTTCTCTGCCAGTGCCCGTCTCTTGCTAGGTGTAGATATAGGTTATTTGGCTCCCTATTCCTTGTTAGCTTAACGGAGCTATCATCTATTGACATCAAGGATATAGCTTCATTCATCAAACTTTCTGGCTGGTTTTCCAGTGCGGGGTAGTCGTGCTTTTGTTGTGCAGACCTTGCGCTGACCAACTTCCTCCTTTTCCCTGATTTTGGTGGAACTTGGTTAGTACAGGGACTGCGTCCACCCGTGGCATCACAACGGGCCGCTATGCGTGCTCAATTGAGCTTTGTGATATCAGAGCTACCACTCCGACCTAACCTAACCTAACCTCCAAACCGGAAAGAGCCGTTGGAATCGGTATTTATTCGCATTCAATCGGAATATCCAAGTCTATAAAGCTACCGAATCACTGTAGCGTCTTTCAAGCGGAAGTGTCGGCAATTCAGGCTGCGATGAAAATTATTGTGGACAAAAATGTTCAAGGGCGGAAAATCATCATACTTTCCGATAGCCAAGCGGCTATCAAGGCATTGGATTTCAGTGCAATAAACTCCAAAACAGGGTACGACTGTCGCAGATATCTCAATGAGGTGGCGAACCGATATGATGTCTGTATTACATGGGTACCAGGACTTAATGATATTCCTGGAAACTGCAGAGTGGATGAACTGGCCAGGAGGGGCACGACCATCGAACTCTCTGATGAATTCTCTACATTGGGAATCCCTTTGGGTACCTGCAAACTTATAATTGACAATCCAACCGTAGATCTCGTCAACAGAATGTGGACAACTTCGGACCAGGGCAGAGCGATGCAAAAGATCTGGCCAAGGCTGGATAGGAGGCTCACGGCGACTCTGCTAAAAGTCTAAAGAAGTAGGCTCATTACTGTTATCGGGGTTATTACAGGGCATTGCATTATACGAACGCATACGAGGCGTATTGGTCTTGAACGCCTTGGGAATAGTTTCAGCAGAAGTTGTGGAGATAAAGAGGAGGATGAGACTATTCTTCACCTACTGTGCACATGTCCGGCACTTGGTCGGAGGAGAAAAAGGTGGCTGGGTGCCTACTACATGGAGGATATAGATGTAGGTCATGTATGGATATTGGCAGTCTGAGTCGCTTCATTGGAAGCTCCGAATGGTTCCTCGAATAGGGGAAATGAGAAACCGCGGTATCACAATGGGCCCTGTGTGCGGCCTAAGTGTGTCCGCTCAAGACTCCACATCTACCTACCTACCTATCAGCCTGAAGCTACAGACATTTGGCGAAATGCGAATAATCGGTATTACAATAGGACCTTATCGATTTCCAATTCAAAGGGGACTACCTCTTGGCTAATATGAAATAAGACACACAATACATTTAATGTTCTTTCTGTCTTTTATTTTTTCGTTATCGAAAAAGTTTATTTCTAAAAATATTGTATATATTGGCACCGTTTGAAGAAAAGATTTTTGTTTTAAAGAAAAATCCTTTCAATATAATTATAATTAATTACGATATATATATTTATTATAGCTTAAAATATAAATAAATTTATAATTATTAAGGCACTTTAAAATATTGCAATTTGTTTCGATTCTATTTTTTTAGTTTTTTATTTGTTTTTTCAACTAAAATATTTTAAAATCTAATTTTAATAATTTACTTAAAACTTATGAAACTATATATACACAATTACAATATTTAATATTTATTTTTATAAATATAATTAAAGTACAAATGCTTGAAAAATAAAAATTTGCACAAAATTAAGAAGAAAAAAATCGATTTTTTTTTGTAATCAATATAATATTATTTTGTTTTTGTTTAAATACTGTTATTAAAATTAAATTAACAATTAGAAGGAAACAGATTTTCAATAAACTCTAATGGAAGCTCAACAATTATTATTATTATTTATTTTATTTTTTAATTTAATTTTAAAAAGTCTTTCGCTAAAGCTTTTTTAAAAATAATTTTTTTTTTTAATTTAATTTTAATATTTTATTTAACAATTATTTTGAGATATTTAGTTTGCTTAAAAACCATTTATGGTGCAGACTTTTTGTCCCATAAATATTATTTAAATGCATTAAAAATTTTCTTTTAATTATTATTTTGTATTATTATTTGTTAATATTTAGTTTTTAATAAAATTATTTAATGCTTACAACGTATATTACAATAATATACAATACAAGGCTTACAAATACAAAAAGGTTTCAGAAATATTATTCTGTAATCATTAGTTGAATGAATTTATTCATGAAAATAAATTTTTTTTCTTTTAAATTCACTTCTGCAGAGGGACGGCTCTTGAAGTGCTGCCAAATTTCATTTACACATTCTATATCCGCATACCATTTTGTCTTATGATTATTTATCATTAAAGTTGTCAAATCATTGTTAAATTTCGTATATATTGTAAACGATTAAAGATAATTCGGACATATTTTCTTTAATCTATTACAAAATAATAGAAATTTACTTATAATTGGCTGAAATTCTACTTCTTTTAATGAATAAAAATTAAATTTCATTTGTCAACACTTAGTAAACCGACCCCTGTATTTGTTCTTGAAAGTTCAAAGTCTTCTCAGATCGATTTTTTTTCGCTAATTAAATCTTTTTGCATTTTAAGTAAGCGTTTATACGCTACATTAACTATAACTTATCAACTAAAGAAGTCTTCAGTACGCTTTTAATATATATAGTATGTGATTGTGTGTATGTATATATGTACATAGATTTAGTTGCTGCTGCCTTTTTCTTTGATTTGAGCCTTGACATCATTGTTTGCTATAAGGGCAGGTGTTTCTGGATCAATGATGCTTAAGCGCTTGGCTAAAGCATCTTCAGGAGAATTCCAACTTTGCACTTCTGTCTTGCCAAGCAGGACAAACAACAGATTGCCCACAAAATAAAAACAGGCGGCAATAAAGAATACCATACGCCACTCTACCACGTTTTTCTATAAAAACAAAAACATTTTTTGAAATTAGAGAACCACAACTTAAACAACAATTTAAAAGCTTAAAAATATAAAATTTTGCTTACCGAATCCTTTACTACAATGCCCACTGCTAAAGGCGCCATAGCACTCATTACATTGGCAGCACCATTCGTAATACCCATTAAGGTGCCTGCATAGTTGGGTGACAAATCAATATGATTCACCTGGAAACCCAAATAGGTAGCAGCACTAATGCCCACCGTTAGTGTAAGCAAGACTACCGCTAATGTTGAATGTTCTTTGGTAACATAACCCAAGGCCACCAATGAGATCATGGGTATCCAATGGCCAATCGAATTGAATAGTTTACGACTGAAGGCCAATGAAATATTTTCATTTTTCGCCAATAATTTCGACAAATAAATAAAACAGAACGATAGTATACACATTACACTGTAGGGCAACGATGACAGTAAGGCACTATTTTTAATATCCACACCCAAAATATTCTTCATATAGTTGGGTATTTGAGAAAGCAAAGTCCAGAAGCCCCACATATGAGTGCAGTGCACAATTATCAAGGAAATGAAGGGTAAAGAGGTAAAGATTTTCAGCCAGGGTGTGGGTGCAATAGTTTTAGGTGTTGAATCCATTTGACCCAATGAGTTTTCAATCATTTTCTGTTCTTCCGGTGAAATACTTTTGTGTTCAGCTGGTGTACTGGCGGCAAACAGATACCAGAAGATGGCCCATACAATGCCCATAGAGCCGGATATATAAAAAATACCCGGCCAACCAGCCGACGAATCGGCAATATAACCACTAACAGCCAGCATAACCACAGTGCCGAATTGAGAGCCTGAGTAGCAAACAGTGCCCAAAGTACCTCTTTCCTCTACGGGTGCCCATTTAGCTAACATGGCATGGGTTGCGGGATGAACACAGCCTTGCAGCATGCCCTGTATAACTCTTAGAGCAAATAACAGCTTCCAGCCGCCCAAATGAGCAGCTACCGGCGTAAGTAAGGACAGTAGTGAACATAGTGTAACGCCTACCAAAAGTATAGTTTTTGCACCATATTTTTGGGCTACTTGACCACCCGGTATTTGAGTGGTTATATAACCCCAAAAGAAACTGCTAAGCAAATAAGATTTTGTACTTTCATCCCAATCGAAATCCTGTAAAGAAAAACAAAAGCAACAACAACATATATATATGTATTTTGAAAATATTCCTTTCAGAAATGAAAACAAAAATCCTCACCTCATAATCGCTTTGAGTGGCATTTTTATCTGTCATAGCCACTATGCCCACACTCAAGTTGACTCTTAAAGCATAGGCCAACGAAAGACAGCAAAAACATAGAAAACATTGTATATGGCGTGTACCAATCAGGGGACCTAGAAATATACAGAAACAAACGAAAACAGACAATCAATTTGTAATCTTATCGTCTTACACTAAAGAAGAGATGCAGTTAAGTAAACTCTTAAAATGCATACATGTTTTCAGAACACTTTAACAGCGTTTGGCAGTAGAACACAAATATTTGAAATTGAAAAATAAAAACACAATTCGAAAGATAACATTATGAAAACATAGCAAAAAAAACCTTTAAGTGGTTACTTATTCCATTTTGTTCTAAATGAGTAGGTACTTAATACGCTGTACGAGTACATATATAAAACTTATCAGCTTTGTAATATTGAAATTGAAAAAAGAAAGAAAACAACATACAAAAAAAAAGAAATAAATATTTTTATTACCCTACATCATATATATTTAAAGGCAAATGTCATACAATATTTAGTTTAGTTGTACAGACTTCCTTGTTTCTTAGCCAGAGTAGGAAAACCTAACCAAAGCATAATATTTTTCAGTTAAACATTTATAATAGCGCTTTACCTAAAAGTAAACAATTTAATAAAATTTTTTTTTATTATATTTGACCATATTTAACCTAAAAAAACAATTCTAACAATTTCCATTTATCGAAAATTCGAACTTAGTTTCGAAACCATATCATTTTACATTCTTTTTGTATATTTTATTAAATTTGAGTATATTTAGTATAAGAGAACCAATTCTAACCTTTTTCCTATGAATCAAAAATTCGAGCTTAATTTCGAAACGTTAAATTCTTGGATAAAAATGAAATTTCTTACAATATTTTGTTTAATTTAATCATCTTTTGCTCGGAACTAACAACTCAAGAATTTTTGTATCATGTTCGAAAATTCGAACTTAATTTCGAAATGAAAAATTTTTCATTAAAAATATCTTTTTACATTCTTTTTGTATATTTTATTAAATTTTGAGTATATTTAGTCTAAAAGAAACAATTCTAACCGTTTTCTATGAATCAAAAGTTCGAGCTTAATTTCGAAACGTTAAATTCTTGGATAAAAATGAAATTTCTTATAATATTTTGTTTGAATTAATCATCTTTTGCTGGGAAGTAACAACTCAAGACTTTTTGCATCATGTTCGAAAATTCGAACTTAATTTCGAAATGCAAATTTTTTCATTAAAAATATCTTTTTACATTCTTATTGTATATTTTATTAAATTTTGAGTATATTTAGTCTAAAAGAAGCAATTCTAACCTTTTTCCAAGAATCAAAAATTCGAACTTAATTTCGAAACGTTAAATTCTTGGATAAAAATGAAATTTCTTACAATATTTTGTTTAATTTAATCATCTTTTGCTCGGAACTAACAACTCAAGAATTTTGTATCCTGTTCGAAAATTCGAACTTAATTTCGAACTGAAATTTTTTCATTAAAAATGATTTTCTTTGGTATTTAATGTGATTTAAAGATCTTTAATATATTTTAGTTGCTTAAGTCCTTCAATCATGAGTTTTTGAGGTAATCTATTAAATAATTTGCTAAGCTAAGTGCTGTTTTCTATAAAATTAACAATTTTATGTAACTTTTCCAGTGTTCGAAAATTCGAACTAGAATTCGAAAACAGATTTTTTTTGTAAAAATTCCATAAAGAATACAGAATTTAATTTTTTTTATGAGAACACATCGGATATTACTTCTAATACTTTAGACCCTGTATGTGTATGTAATTATTTATTTTTAAAATTAGAAGTAGTCTTACAAAATAATTTTATTTCGTGTTATAGATTTATTTTGAAGTGTTTTAAAAACTCTGGAAACTTGTCAACACTATGTTGTACACATTTCTTGTAGTTTTTGCTTTAAATATTTATTTTTCTAGCTCTATTACATTTATACACACGTATTATATATAAACAAGTGTAGAGTAGGTCGTTGAAAATTTTTATTTTTGTGTTAAAAATCTATGCATGGTTGTTTTTGTTATCAAATTATTCATTCTAAAAATATTATTTCAAAAAAATATGATATTTTGCTTCTATTTTTTCTTCTCAAAAATGATGTGACTGACAGTGATGTTATCTGATGGTAAACAACTTTAAAAGAATTTCGAACTTCAAAAATATGTATTTGTTTAGAAATACCCCTACACTCAATACAAATGCAGCATTAAAATTACACACACACACACACGCACACTTATTCCATATAACCATATGCACGAGTTTATCGCGCGAGTTTAAATTGTTACAAATAATGCCTGTACGTTTTCAAATCTGTGTATACATATACATGCTTGCAGTACATGTGATTGCTTATGGGCCCACATATTTGTTTTATTTTGGTTTTAATATTTATTTTTTAATCTCTTTTGTTCAAAAGACGCTCTTTTTACAAACTCTCTTTTAAAAAGAGCCACAATCTTTATAGAATTTATGATATTTGTATGTGTGTGTGTGTGTGTGTGTGTTTGCATATACTTGGACTCATTGTATTAACAACAAACGAAACGTGTGCAACGCACGATCATCGACCACTTTTCGTAATGTAATGAATCGAACAAAGAATGAAAGCAAAAAAATTAAAACAAAATGGAAAAAAGACACGTGAAAAGAGGCTGAAATTCATTGCAGATGGAGGTGAATTTTTTAAGGAAAATAATGGATTGCCTGATGAGTAATATGGATGAAAATAATTGTACAGTATTACTGCATATCCACTTGTATAAATAATTGCGCCTATTTTGAATCACAATTTAACCTTTTACGAGAAGTACAAATAAAATATAATTTCGATTTTTCTTGTTACATAAAATTATGCTCATTTTATCGATTAACTTCGAAATTTCGAAGAAAAATTGGGTTAAAGTTAAAATTTTGTAATAAATTTGCTTTTTGGAAAATTTTTTGTTTAGAAATGCTAGAAACGATTGTAAATTAATGTTTTTAGAAAGTTTTCTGCTATTTTTCTACATAAATCTTTAATTTTAAAGCATATTCGAATTTTCGAAATTATATTCGGAAATCATTTTAAATGTTTTTCTCTGAAAAATAAACAATATTTTCTTATATACTTCATAATATAATGTTTTTGAAAGCATTTTCAACTTTTAAATTATTTTCGAAATTTCTAATTTGTTTTTGAAATTAATTTTTAATTGTTAAAAACATAAAAATAAATTAAAATATCTAATGTTTGCACATTTCGAACATTATTTTGCAGTTTTAATGCAATTTCGAAATTTCGAACTTAATTTCGAAACATTATTACAAGCAAAATTGCTTGTTTTTATGCTTTCTATTCATAAAATACATGATTTTTATACTATTTGTAAAGAATTTAAATATGAATTGTGTTATTTTTATGTTTTAGGAGATTTTCTGGGATTTTTCCATTTTAAAATAAGGGTTTATAAAAATTTGTTGTTGGTTTCATAGCATATTACAAAAGAATGTGTTTTTTGTTTGCTTTCTATGCCAGCCTTGTGGCACAGACTGTAGAGCTATTTTTAATCATATAGTGTGTCAAACAGAAATATACACGTTTGCTGTATGTGTGTAAACATATAATCTTATATTTTATTACCCTTCGCCAATAGGAAAATTTATTCGAATAAAAAATCTTCACGTTTTTCTCTTTCCAATTACACATGTACAGGTAGTCGGTCAGTCAACTAGTTAGCCAGACAGTCAGTCAAACAGCCTACTACTAAACCTACAATTTGTTAAGCGTGAACACAAGCTGTGTGTCTGTCTTTTGTTGCAGCTGATGTAATCACATAAAACACTGACTCACTGAAAGACTTTCTGTCTGTCTGTCAGTCTGTTTTTTCATTGTATTTACGATTGTTTAGTGTATAAACTTATGCACAGTATGGCTTATTGAGGTTTTTTTTAACTACCTGTTATACCTGTTCTTACTTGTTGCTTTTGTTGTAGCTGTCCATATAAGTCGTGTGAGTCTATCAGCCGTCATTAGGTTCTTTGCACGTGAGCACATTTCATTGTTTTTCTTCTTTCTTTCTTTTTTTTTTGTTCAATACCGATAGACAGACATTCTTTACAATATCAAGCGTTTGTTTAACGTTGTCTTACGTTGAAATAGCCGGCAGGGTCGTTTCAATTTTTGATATCTTTTCTATTATCTTAGTTTTTTTGTTGTTCATTGTTTATGTATGACTTCTAAAAATTGACAATAGAGAGTCTATTTTTAAACGGTTGGTGAATTGTTTTTGATTTTCTTGCCATAATCGTTTCGTTTTAGGGTTCAGGCGCCAATTATCTGTGGTGCTGTTTTTGAACGAGAATTGCCTTGCTTTTTCACTTGGCTTGTATACAATTGTGGTGTTTGTTCGGTGATTGTGTTCGGTAGAGTGTTGTTTTTTACGTTATAATATTTTCAGTTTTGGCCATAAACAATTATTTAAGAATTTCAAAGAAGAGCAGAAAAAAAAAATAAATTTTTTTATAGAGAATAGTTAAGTAAACAATTGGCCATTAGACTAGAAATAATTGTCAGATTAACAGGTGTCACTGGGGAATTTTAAAGAAAATTTTTTTAATGACCCATGAGGAAAATTTTCTAAAGATGGAGTATAAAATATTGTTAAGAATTGAAGAGGGGGTTTTAGGTTTCAAATTATTAAAACGATCTGATCTTTACAGTTTCAAAACATCTTAGGCAAATAGGGTATATTTTGTAATTCTCTTTAATGTGAGAGTTTAAAATAAAACTCGAGAGCATAATAATTGAACTAGACCCTCAACCATTTACGTGATTACCAGGCAGTAATTTTCTAGAACTTCCAATGCAATGCACCTACAGTGGTGGCCACGAATTTAAGACACGACATATGACTGAGTTATTTGAGATAATTTTTACATTTTATCGAAAAAATTATGGGTCCATGATATTTTTTTAGGATTTTAGTAATGTTATGAAGAAAAATTAATAATATTTTCTTACCTATATTCGGTTAAGAATTTTTATTTACATATTCTATACATAAACACAAATTTTATCCTGGTCACGAATTTAAGACATAGGCATAATATAACACTATTCTCTAAATTAAGCTCAGCTTCATAAAAAAACCTATTATTTAGTGGGAAATCCTTTATTTTTGATCACAGCAGCACATCTCCTGGGTAAACTTTCGACTAATGCCACATAACGTTGCTTTGGAATTGCATACCAAGCCTTTTGGATTTCTTCCCACAAATCGCTTGAATTTCTTGGTTTAACTGTTCTTACATGTTCCTCAACATCATTCCACAAGTTCTCAATTGGATTGAGGTCCGGGGATTGAGTTGGCCACTTAAGAACAATGATATCGTTTTCCTTTAAGCAACTCTTCACTAGACGCGAAATGTGCTTAGGGTCATTATCATGCATAAATTTGTATATTGGAGGTATGTTGTCTTCAGCGAATGGTATCATTGTGTCTGTTATAATATTTTTGTAAACATGGTGGTCCATTTTAGAATTTATATTGTAAATGGGACCTACACCATGCCAGGAAAATGCTGCCCACACTGTCACATTTCCACCACCATGTTGTTTTTAGGGTGTACTTTGGATGATGCTCAAGGTTTGGAGGGCGCCAGACGTACTGCTTTCCATCAGAGCCGAAGCGGCGAAACTCCAAAGTATATTTTTCCAAAATATCTTGGGTTTCTTAAGATTTCTCAATTATCACAAAATTATCACAAATAAGTCCATCATATGTCGTGTCTTAAATTCGTGGCCACCACTGTATATAAGTGGAAAAAATTTGATAAAATAAACCAAAATAAGTCAAAGGAACAACTAAAAACCATGACACATAGAGGGTCTTGTTTATAGGAAATAACGGAACTAATATATACAACAGTTGACCTAATTTTTACACCACCCTCGTTAAAAGTTTCCTTGCATTAATAATTGTTTTTTTTTCTTCTTTTTTTGTTAAGGAATATGAATTAAAAATGAAAACAAATTTGCCATTGAAAGTTATTGCTCAGTTTATTTTGATTTCGATTTTTTTTGCTTTAAGCCAGGCTCACGTTTTAGTTTTATTTTTAAAGCCGCGTGATTAATAAAATTTTTTCAAAGTAAATGGCCAAATAAAAACAAATACATATGCCTTAAGCCATTCAACAGAAGAAAAAAAAAAAAAACGAATCACAATACCACAGAAAAAGAAACTGCATTTAAGATTACAAGGTAGTTTATTAACCTGGGCTTTTGGTATAAAATAAAAATCGCAAAGAATTGGGAAAAATATTACAAAATTTATCTGAATGCTTCTAAGAAAATATAAAAAATAATTAATTAAAAAAAAGAGGCAATCAAATTTTATGAATTACAAGAGATTTTAAATTAAAATTGAGCGGACATTTTTTGAAGCCTGCAGTAAAGTCACTGATTTCAAATATAAAAAAAAATTTGATTTTAATTGTAAGACAATCAATTTAAATAATTTAAGTTTTTTTTTATTAAAATTTGTTTAACAATTTATCCATACTTGTTTCAATTTGGCAATTAACCCTTAAACTGTTAAAATGTTTTTTTAAGAATTTTAAGCTTTAATTATACTGTTATAAAAATTAAATACGCTTTTGAAAGAAATCGAAAAAATAAATCAAAAAATTTTCGTAACCGTTTTAGGGTTAATTTTTTTATTGTTTTCGTTTTTTCCATTTTTTTATAAAAAAATTCTTTTCACCATTTTTAGTCATGAGCAATCGAATGTTAATGAACTTTTCGTTTGGTTTTCTTTTGATAATTTTTGTTTGCAGCAAAAAAGAATTGCAAAAAACACGAAGGAATAAGAAAAAAACGATCTCAAGTGCAATATATGGGGGCACGTGATATTTGTTGCCGCTGCGTTTCCATTATCTTGAGGCATTATGACAATGAAATTTTGTTAGTTAAGGAAGTTTAAAAAGAACTTGAATATTTATGTATGAAACAAATATTTTTTTGTTTTAAATTTCTAATGAATTTTTTAAATATTTTTAAAATAATTCATTTTTTTAACTCTTTTAATCATGTGGTTCAAGAGCTTCAGATTTAGGTATTGGAGTTGTATTAACACTCTTCTTTAGTGCGCTTAACAAATACGCGCCCCATATAGGCGTTAGAAATGAAAATTAGCGAAGAACGTTAAGTCGCCGTAGTCTAGTAGGTAGTGGGTTGGCTTATTACACGTAAGGCCCGAGTTCAAACCTCAGGTCGGACATCAAAACGAAATATGAAAAAAAAAATATTTCTCTAGGCGACTTCCTCTCAGCAGATTTCTGGCAAAAACACTGAGAGAAAATAAACCTGTCATGAAAAAGTTTCTCAAAATCTGTCGTTCGGAGTCGACGTTAAACAGTAGGTCCCGCCACTCAAGTATAAAATGAAGGCACACAACGTGAGTGGTGTGAGAAGCTAGGCCGTAATTCTGACTAAAGGGTTGTAATGGCCAATTATGTATATATGTAGTTGTATCTACAGTGCAGTACCCCATATTAGCGTTAGAAATGAAAATTAGCGAAAAACGTTAACTTTTTAAACCTCATTATGTGTATAATCGAATATAATACTGAACCGATTTCAGTAAATCCCTAAATTTGTTTCTTGAATCGAACGGGGTACTCTGTAGTGTAGTGTCAAAAACATTTTAAATGACACAACTTGTTCATATTTTTATGGGATCCAATTGATTCCTCTTGGCAGAAGTAATTTTCCTCTTTCAGTTCCTAGGTGCGATATTAAAAAAGTCAAGGACTTTCTGATCCACCCTCGTTCTGCCTTCTTTTTACATTGACCTACATTTGCCTAAAATCAAAATTTCTAAACAATTTAAGTGTATTAAAAAATTTAGACACATACATATACAAGATACACATATACATACAAATGTATGTATGTATATATTGTAGATACATATGTATTTAAATGCTAAAAAAAATTTTTAAGTTACATATTTACATTTAATTCATCTTTAAAATGAAATAATTAAATAATAAATATTGTAAATATTACATACATACATACATACATACATATGTAAGTAATAATAAACTGTTATTGTTATTTATTTACAAACAAACAAAAAAACTAAATATTTATTTAATATATTACAACAAATACAGACATACATACATACATATCTAACGACCTTCTTTATTTTCTTTCTTACGTTATCTTGAAAATAATTTCAATTGTCATTAGAATCAACAGCATTTTATTGTCATTTAATTAATTTATCAACAATTTGCTTTTAATAAAAATTTAAATTAATTTATAGTGTGTGTGTGTTTTAAAAATAAAACTGAATTTCAATTAAAAAAAATAGAGAAAGAAACAAAACGAAAAAATTTCTGTCCGCAAATAAATTTTATTAAAATTAATATAATATTAAAATAAAAGAAATTTTTTTTTTATCCATAGAAGCACGTGCGGACTTCATGTTATGCCAGTCATTTTCTAAAATTGTATATAACATCTACATATAACATAATAATTCTTTTAATTTTTTTGTTTTTAAATATTATGTTTAATAAACAACACGCGAGATCAAGAAAACAAAAAAAAAAACAAAAAAAGAAAATAATTTTTTTTGTTATTAATACACACTTTTCCCATTTTTTGTTTTATTTTTTATTTATTTATTATTGTTTCTTTTTGTTTAAAAATAAACAGTTATACTATATAATTTATCGGAAATTTTTTGGAAGGAATTATATGATACAATAAATACATATATTTTAGAGTAGAACTTTTTAAGCGAAGTTCCTTACTATTCTAGCCAATACAACAACCATATACGTTTTCACTGCTAGTTGACAATCCTGTCATTCTAGACTTTGCTACAGAGCGCATAATTGTCACTCTGCTTAGCTGTAAAACATTTATAAAACTGAAACTATTTTCCTTAACTCACGGTCATATTGTTCTCCATTAGAAGTGGCAGATAAAGACGTTTTCACCTTCCAAGGGTATTTAATATTAGGGCAATTCACACAACTTTGTATCATGTATGTTGTATTGAATACATTTGTTTGTTTGTGAACGCTTAATGTTATGCTGTATTGTGTATTTCGTGGCATTCAAACAGTTTGACAGCCCGAAACCAATACAACTTTTAAAAACATATGTGGGTAATTCACACAACTTGTATCGTGTATGTTGTATGGAATACATTTGTTTGTTTGTGAACGCTCAATGCTATGCTGTATTGTGTATTTCGTGGCATTCAAACAATTTGATACCCCGAAACCAACATAACTTTCAAAAACATATGAAAACATATACACATTTTTTTTATTCACACAATTTGATAGCACGAAACCAATACAACTTTTAAAAACATATGTGGGCAATTCACACAACTTTGTGTCGTGTATGTTGTGTTGAATACATTTGTTTGTTTGTGAACGCTCAATGCTATGCTGTATTGTGTATTTCGTGGCATTCAAACAATTTGATAGCCCGAAACCAACATAACTTTTAAAAACATATGAAAACATATACACATTTTTTTTATTCACACAATTTGATAGCACGAAACCAATACAACTTTTAAAAACATATGGAAAAAATGTGTATAAGTGTATCGAATTTTTATATGAAAATTATCAACAACAATCATACAATGTTGTATGTTTTTCCAACAATACAATGAATACAACGATACAACGGCTTGTGTGAATTGACCAATTGTATTTGATTGTGTAATGACAGGGATCTTATTCAAGGCAAGATGCATAACCCGGGATCTAAACAAAAGGCTGTCTTCTGTCACACCGATATAACGACTAAATTTAGTGCTGCTAGACTTATTCCTTATCATTAACATCGTTAGAACTTGTCGGAGTGGTAGCTCTGATATCACAGAGCTCACTTGAGCTCGCATAGCGGCCCGTTGTGATGCCACTGGTGAATATCGTTAGAACTAAAGATACGTATAATTATCATTAACACAACCGGTCTTCAAAGAGGCAATTATTTTGTTTTGGGGAAGTAACATTCTGATGGTGCTTAAAGTGCTTAAATACAGACCTAAGAAGGCCAAAAATTTTCTTCCATAAATAAACTAACAGCGCTTGCTATCTTTGAATTTTGTTATCAAAATTTCAAAAATTATCGATAATGCTCGTTTTTGGCTCAATAAGAGCGTTAAAAGCCGACATGCACGTGTCAACTGCATTAATATAACTGTACGTCTTCGAGAACGATTAAAATCTCAACGTTACAGGCCATTATAGAAAAGAATCTGAATAACAGTAAATGCCAAGCATTCATTTATTGCCCCAAAGTAAATATGTATCGATTTTAAAATCGATTTTAAAATTTTCAAAACCAAAAAAAAAAGAAAAAAAAAATGTACGAAACTTTAAAGTATAGATTTGTTTTTGTGTATTAAAAATATATTTAAAAATGTATGTGTTTTAACTATCCTATACAATATTTTGTAATGTTATAAGAGGCCTTTTAACAGATCAATAAAAAAAACTTTAAATTTTTCCAAAATGACAGGTGAACATAAAAATATTTTACAAGCATTTATTAATTTTTGTTGTTTTTGTTGATTTTTTTCTCTCTCTGTCAACAGTAATCGGTAGCTTAACTCTCCTATACTATAAACAGAAATATAACATGAAAACAAACTACAGTAAAACCTTCTTCAAAATGACAAACAATTTTAAGAGAAATATTTCTTTGAACAAAAAAAGGCAATTAAAAAAGAATCAATTTTTAGTTTGGATATTATTTTTCTATTTTTTTCTCTCTCTAAAAAACAGTACATTTTGTCTAATTTTCACTGTAAACATTTGTTGTTTAACTACAAGTATTTAAATTTTTAAAATAAATGAACAACCAACCACATGTTGATATGAATTTAAATGAAAACAAATATACATACACACATAGTTTTTTATTTATTTTTGTTAAAAAAAAAATAAGTAAAAATAAATAAAACGCATTAATTTAAAGAAAAAATTCGAGAGAGTAAAAAGAGAGCCTTCAAATGCCTTGTAAAACACGTGCTTACCAACTCTAAATGCAAAGAAAGACTTTGTTTTGTTAGAGAATGTAAATGAAATTTTTAAATAAATTTTAATTTGTTGTTGTTTCTTTCAATGTATATAATTTACCTTCATTGTATCTACGATTTTTCACCATAGTGGACTTTAGCTCAGCCAGTTTTGTTTTTGAAGGGCTTTCTTTCGAATTCCTTGTAATTTTATATATATTGAGTACAGCCTTGCTTGTTACTTTTGTTTTTTAAAAGACTTTCTTTTTTTAAAATTATTTTTCTTATTTTTTCAATTTATTTTTTTTTTTTAACAATTTTGTTATATTTCTTCACAATATTGAAACTTGTCGTTGATATTTACTTTGTTTTGTTTTTTATTGCTTTTTTATTAAAATTTATTTATAGCATTAATTTGTTTTTATTTTGTTTTTGTTTTTGTTTTCGATTTTGTTTTTTATTAAAATTTTCTTGTTTTATAAAATACAGGCACGTCCAACCCCAATAACGGTTGCTTTAATTTTGAACACAATTTAAAATTGAAATTTGTTTAAATCCTTTATATTTTCCGTTTAAAAATGGAAACCAATTGTGATATTACGCTGCAGGGCTGGATATTTGGTTTAACAATTAAATAACAGTTATTACTCTAACACACACATACACTTCTTTATTATATTTACATTAATATGTAATGGAAAATTATTTTTCCTCACGACTTTTTAGTCGTTAATAATCGTATAAACTAAAAACAACAACAACAACACCAAACGCCAACAATACTTATAATAAAAATAATAACAAGAACTCGTAAACATATAATCACGGACACTCTGTGGCACTCATATAATCAAACGCTACAATGACAAAATTTTTTTTTTGGTGTTTGTTTGTTTTTGTTTTTGAAATTTTCTTTCTTTCCTTTCAGTTACAGTTAGTTAATCAACTAAAACAGAGAGTTCTCGTTGCAAAAACGTTCTTAGACCGACTGATTTTTACTGAAGGCGGTCACAATGCTTTTATAAATGTTGATCTGTGATCCGTTTACGTTTCAGCAGTGACGGGTTTTCCGACTTGTCGCCGTTGTCTCGTTCGTTCACAGCCTGTCACTTTATACTATATATACATGTACTCTTACGCTTACGCACACTTCTTCTTCTGTGTATTAACACTTTGATGCTCTTTAGTAAGTAACAAAGATTGTGGCAAGTGAGCCAGCAAGTGAGCAAGTAAGTGACTGAGAGCGTAATATTTGATTAAGTGTGAGCATATACATATGAACGATTTGTTTTTGTTTTTCTTTAATGCTTCTGATATTGTTTGAGAAAAGTCTTGTATATGGTATGGTGCTTTTCGTTTAACACACATATTTTCAAAAATTATCGCGTGAATTATTATCAGTCACTTGTTTGTGTTTACACTGTGGCAGGTCTGGCACAACCGTATAAGTAAGGAGGGCCATTTTATGCCCATCAGTTACAGAAGAATAAAACTGAGTCTCAATAAATTTATTGAACATACTCTTGGCATCTGTTGATAAAATCTGTTAGTAAAAACTAAGGAAACCTGTACTACAGTGAAGCTGGTTACTCTATTAGATTGGACCCCATTGGATATTATACATATGTGAGAACTAGAGCTTTTCAGATTATGTTTTGGAATAATCAAAGAGGAAGTAAACAGTACGAGCAGTAGAAATACTATCCGACAGTTATGCCGTCATTCAAATACTGGGCTGGTATGTAACTCGAGACTGTATGAGACTATATAGGCGAGATGAATCAAGCAGACAGGGTGGAATAGAGTCCATTTTTACTAGATCCCAAGCCATATGTAAATACACGGTAATGCAAAGACAGTTGAAGAAGAAGAGGAGCTGCCATGCAGCTGGAAATTTTCTGTGAAGTGGGAAAAGACATACATACATACATACATAATTGTCCATTACAACCCTTCAGTCAGGATTACGGCCTAGCTTCTCATGTCACTCATGTTGTGTGCCTTAATTTCATACTTGAGTTGCGAGACCTACAGTTTAACGTCGACTCCGAACGACAGATTTTGAGACACTTTTTCATGGCAGATTTATTTACTCTTAGAGTTTTTGCCAGAAATCTGCTGAGAGGAAGTCGCCGAAGAAATATTTTTTTCATATTTCGTTTTGATGTCTGGCCTGGGGCTCGAACCCGGGCTTTACGTCTAATAAGCGAACACATTACCTACTAGACTACGGCGGAAAATAAAAGATGTTTTGAAAATCATATGTCACGAAGTTGGAAATGGAGACGCAGATACTTTTCAATCCAAATAGGCTAGTTAGGCAACTATAATGATAAGAGATTTGAATAACGCATGAGATTATTTAGAAGAAGTCAGGACATGGTATACGGTACGGCACACTTGTTCAGAATAGAATTGTCTCAAGGTCAAGGAATCAACAGAACACATACTTGCAATCTGTGCAGTGTTAACACATCTGAGGTTGTTGTCCTTACTAATACCTAACAACATTCTTAAATTCGACAAAGGTACAGGATTTTGTGGCCTTTTATCTTGTAAAGGTTGGAAGCAGAACAATAGATCGAATGGTCATAGCATTCTGGCGCTTCTACATGCCAATAACAACGAGTTGGAGTTGTTAATAAATACATCCCTGCATGGGTATGCTCTTTGTAGTATAATTCCCCGGGTAGGCTTTACATTTGAGTGCAAAATCGGTGGTAATTAGTTGAAAGCAATAAAATTTTATATTTTATCGCCTTTGTTTTTCTGTCTGCTGCTTAGGTTGCTTATCACTCTGCTTATTGTCAATTGTCATTTACAAAATAAAAGTGTTTAACTGTGTGCCCCCTAAAGAGAGCAGCAGTGTTTACATCGATACGATTGATTTGAACATTTAAAACATATGCCAGTATTAAAAAAAAACTACAACCAACCTAAAAAGATTGAATAAAAATTCATATGCTCTCTCTTGTTTTCCTACATTTTCTAATCTTTACTCAATATTTATGGAAATTGTTTGTAAACCATTGCTCTCTTTGATCGCATGTAAATGGAAATTCTTTTTACTGTTAAATTATTCTCTCTTGCATTCACTTCTTACATTTACAGAGATACTGTTAAAGAGAATTTTCAATTTTCTTAATACATACTCTTGTAAAATAAGGTTATGTTTGTGTTTGTGCTTTTGTGTATCGATTGCTATTATGTGATCATCGTAACAAGTGTTATTGTTGTAATTATAATAATTACAATGTTGTTGGTGGTATTTGAATGATTTTATTACTTATTGATAAGGAGTTTTTTTTAATAAATAATTACATTGTATGTGTAAATGTAAATGTATGTATGGTGTGTATAAGTACATGTCAGTGCAATGTAAACAAAATTTTATTATTTTTCTTGATACGTGTATATCGTATCAAAAGACAATTATTTTTGAATTTTTATTTCCTTTTTTATTTTATTTTATTTTATTTTTTTAAATTAATTAATTTTGCTCATTGCTAATTTGGTTAGTTAGTTTAGTTTACTTTGCTGTTTTCTTGCCTATGAAACATCTTTCCAATACCCCTATGGTGCGATTAGAGATTGTTATTGTGGTTTTTTTTAACCCAAAAAAATCTAATCTTTATTGGTTAAAGCATTAATAAGCATATTTGTTATGGAATCAACTGTAGAAAATGTCTAAGAATTCTAAAAATAATATTTTCTTTTGATAATCGATATTGATAACCAATTATGATTTATTTATCGGTAATCTATTTAGAATTTAAAGTTTTCTTAACATATAAAACATGTTGTGTAGATGGTAGATAAGGTCAGTTCCATTTTTTCTGTTCTTTTATGTTACTGTGTTCATAAGAGGCAAGTGGCAGATATTGCAAGCTTTGGTACCACACATATCTAGGATACATATCTAGGACACAAACCTTTCCCACTTTGGGCTTTAAAGACTGACAACCTTTGTATAAATCTAGTGTATAAGATTAACTCCAATATAGGCTTGTATCCGAAACCTCTCCAATCTTTTTACAACTTCAGGCGGACTTATTTAGTATCATATAGAAAAATAAAGCCAAGTTTTTGTTGACATTTTATTGACTAGCAATGGTGGTTTCAGATCATATCAGTCTTCCATAAGACATTCACGCCTCTGCATAGCCAGACTGTTTGTCTTATTATCCGTCATCCGTTTCACTTGCGACATTTTTATCACACATTTTATGGAATTTTTATTCGCATCAACCTTTTATCAGTTTTTTTTTCACAAGTTAATTTACATTCTTTTGTTTTTATTTTTATATATGCTTTGGGGGCTATTTGAATCTTGAAAATCAAAAGAAGATGGTACATACAACAATTTATTTAATTTTCATTATTCAGCATTTAAGAATTTTTTACTGACGTTAAAATAAAAAAACATTGGAAAAACATGTGATAAGAAATTTTGTAAAAAATAAAATCAAACAGCAAGAGTAAAAAAACATGTCAGAACATGACAGAAAGCAAGCACTTGATGCTTTATCAGATTTCTCTGAATAAAATACTTTATTTGCAAACGTTTTTTTTCTTCAAACATTTTTTTTTTGGGGATGTTTTTAAAAACAAATATCACAGTCAATATTTTTGTTTAATTTAATAGAAAAAAGGTGATAAAAAAAATTACTTTATATTACCTGGACCCCCCGCCAGAAAGGATAACTTTAAAGAAAGTACTTCAAAGAAATGTCAGATAGTTAATCATATCGAAGACAACAACCCCGAAGACATTTCCCTCAAAAAAAAAGTTATTTCTAGACAAAGACAAAAGGCAATCCTATTATTCTAGAATCTGTTGCGTTAAACCAATTACGTGTAAATCAGCTTATAACAAAATTTTTGTATTTTTATGTCCAATTCCAGCTTTAACTGTCGAAAGTAAAAATCTAAGTTCAATAAAATTTTTTTTAGTTTCATTTAAAATGCTTCTTATCCAAGTGTTACTAGTCGTTCTTGTGTTCTGAAGATTGGAGGATTTTACTCTAGGGTGTCATTAGAGATTTCGTCATAAGAATTTCTGATCATGTGTTTAAGCAATTGCTCTTCAGGTTCTCCTAGATGTGACTATCTATTACTCGCTCGAGCAGTTGCAGAACAAATGAAGTGAAAATAATTACCCTGAAATCATTAAACAATGCCAGCTCCTATCTGTTTACATTTGAAATTAAAACCATTGAAGTGATGAAGGATTAAACTGCAGATTTAGATTGCAGACTCCTTTGTATTCTATAGTCGTGTAAACCTGGAGACGTGAAATTAGTTTGGACAAAAACCTAAGCTCTTTAAGGAAATCCTGTAACACTTCTTGGTTTTGATAAGTATTTCGAGATTACTGTGAGGATCAGTAGTAAAGGGTCCTCCATCTAACGTTTTTTTTTCAACTAGTGCTTATTTCGTGAATGGTAACATTTAGCTCATGTCTGATTTGACAGATAATTAGTTTTATCCTTCCGCTGAACGAATATGGTTGTGTATACGCTTGAACAACGCTGGGAAATATTGCGACATTACTTTGAAAATCATGGTAATGTTGCAGAATGTGTGCGAAAATTGCGTACGGATTTTGGAAGAAGAGAAGCACCGTCTGCTCCGTATGTTCGTTATCTTGTGAAAAAAGTGAAAGAAACTGGCATCCTCATCGATAAACCAAAGCGTGAAAAGCCAAAAACAGTGCGTACACCCGAGAATATTGCTGATGTGGCAGAAAGTGTGCGTGAAGCGCCATCAACATCAATTCACCGTCGTTCTCAACAATTGAACATTTCGGAGACATCATTGAGACGAATTTTGCATAAAGACCTTGGTATGACGCCATGCAAAGTCCAATTGGTTCAGGAGTTGAAGCCAATTGACCATCCAATGCTTTTTCTCTTCGCTAAGTGGGCCTGCGATCGACTTACAGAAGATGCCGATTTTAGCAAAAAAAATCATCTTTTCAGATGAAGCTCATTTTGATCTTGGCGGGTATGTAAACAAGCAAAATTGTCGCATTTGGGGCACAGAAAACCCGCACGCATACATTGAAAAGCCGACGCACCCAAAACACTCTTTTGGTGCGGATTTTGGTCCAGAGGCATAATTGGCAGCCGAGGCAGCCATTTGAATGAAATTATTTTCCATTATTAACCGGAAGGATTGTACTTTCAAATAAAAAAAAGAAATTTGAGAAAATATTCAGTAGTTTTTTTAAAGCATTTAAAAAAAAAAAGTTATTTGGCGGACCTTTTATTATCTTGCATCAACAGGCATGATTTAATAATGAGATAGAGAGGAGTTCGTTATACTTAACAATTTTTCTCTAGGAACGTCACATGGGTCCTATGGTGTACGAGTTAATACACTATTAGAGAGCTAACCACTGGTGATATATTTCTTTGAGTGTATTTTTTTTTGATTTCAATTGTTTTTTCCTATTGAGTGGGTGTAAAAGTCACTCTAGTTTTTTGCACTTTAAAACAAAAAAAAGCTACGCCGCAGACGCTTTTTCAAAAAAAATTTTTTTTTGCCTTCCATGCTGTAGAGATTGGGGGGTGAGGGTGTTTGTATCATTAAAAATTTTAATATTAAAAATTGAGAATAGAATTAACAGAAGAAAGAAAAAAAAAAATAGAAATAAAAACAAATGAATAAATATAAAAATTTTAAAAATTTTGTGTCTTTTCTGTCCAAAACAAAAAAAAAAAATAATTTATTGAGCGACCAGAACTTTGTTACAAAATTTATTCATAAATTTATAGAATTTTAAAAGGAAATATTAAAAGATTTTTTAATTTATTTAACACATCAGATCCAAAAAGAAAAATACATACAAACAAAACAAAAAGTATTTAAAAATAGTGCAGAATTAATATTTTTAGAAAATGAAATCAAAACAAAAATAAGAAAAATTTTATAAAAAAAACTTCCTAGTTTATGTACGACGAAAAAAACACAAACGTTGGATGATGGCGGTAAGGTCAGTGCAGGTGTTTTTCAAGTGAAGGTTTTCGCAAAAAACTCCCATGCAACCATCATCGATTTATCGATATTCTGGTTACGATACATATTCTAAGATCGATCAAATCATCCTTGAAGCTAGTCACGCAAAGCTAGGCTTGAGTTCCGGTGTGCTATAATTAAAGGCAATTGCGAAACCGGCAAAGTTACTCGAACCTGGAATATTCACTTGCCTTTAAACTGTTTCCCATCTTCAGTGTCGTATCGACTGAAAATGGTGTCTGGTCCATAATTTCACCACGACCTTATGTCTGCACTCATTTTGTCCCTTTCTATTTAGCATCGCAATAAAAAAAATTGTTTGTTTTGCTTAATAAATCCATGCAAATAAACTTAAAAATATTTTCAGAATTCCAAGAAATCATTTTAATTTTTGTTTTCTTTCACATTTCATGCGAATTAAAAAAAAAAATATTTTTTGCACGATTCCTAACGATTTAGACAAAGTTCAACTATTGATCCAAATAATTTCAATTATACCCCACTCATTCACTGATCGATTACTTATTTATTTGTTTACACAATCGATGATTTCGGGCACTTTATTGACACTTATGATTAGAATTGTGTTTCATTCGGCATTCGGACAATGCAAGTCATTTGACAATTTAATCATTTACGCACTCAAGCATCTCGAATTCATTATCCCCACTCAATTGATTGTCATCGATTAAAGTAATCATTTGCTATTGTTCGATTATTCTTTCTTTGATGCATCATTTCTTTATTTCTGTCATGGACTCTTTCTTTGTGTCTCTCATACTTTTAGAGGCGTTTAAATAAAAAAAAAACAAATTAATTTAATTTATTATTTACAATCACAATAGCCTCTTAATTCTATAATAAATATTTATCGATAACAAACTAAAGCCAGATTTGCTTTTGTTTTTTTTTTTTTTGAATTGTGTCGTTTTAAATCGTGCGAATGGAAAATTTTTCTTCTTTTTTTTCTTGGTCAATTGCTATCCTCCAAAAGGTGTTTCAATTGAAAGAAAATACGTCGCGCGTAAGTGTTTGGTCAAATAACATATTTTTGGATCAGCCCTAATAGATCGGGCAAATATTGTCAATATTAATCGCATGAAACATTTGGTCATTATTTGTTTAATTCATAAATTGGGCCATTGGATGTTGCTGTGCTTTGATGGAACATCTGGTGATGCGATTTGTACTTTGGTGAGGTTAATTGCGTTGTCGTTATCTTATGATGGGGAAAAATATGATTTTTAGTGTTAGGCTACGTGGGATAAGTGAGAAGTGTATCAGATATCTAAAATTTTATTTAAGCCTGATATAACAGTTAAAAGCATTTTTGATAGAAGTTTTCTAATGGATGTTCTCAATAATAAATATTTTCCGATAGAAAATTTCGATTACAACAAAAAATAGTCTACACTTATTAGTAAGCATTTATCGATAATTTAAATTTTCCTTCACATTGATGACTAAAAATCACATATGAACAAATATTGATATCGAAAATGTGCGATAACGGTAAACTAAACTTATTAATAGATGTTTATCGATAACTTTCAAACTCTTCTATTGAAAATTTAACAAATATTCTTATCAAAAATTTTCTATTAAACTAGATTAATCGAAACTTATTAGAAAAGATTTATCGATAAATAAATTCTCATAATATTTCCTATGAAAAATTTCGATAAAGAAATTAATCTATGGAACATTTTCGATAACACGTCATTTTCGCTGGATTAAACTGAACCTATTAGAAAAGATTTACCGATAAATAAATTTTTATAATATTTCCTGTGAAAATTTTCGACAAAAAAAATTAATCTATGAAACATTTTCGATAACACGTCATTTTCGCTAACAGGTAATTTCCGATAACTAGAGCTGATGTCAAGCATATTTTTTAATAATTAAAAATAACAAGATAAAAATTCGATAAAAAAAATTAATCTAATATTATTAGCAATATTTTGTCGATAACTGAAATTATTAATAATTTACATTTTTTTTCAGAAAATCATCGACAACAAAAAATTTTCTACGAACAAATATTAATATGGAACATTTTCGATAACACATCATTTTCGCTAACAGGTAATTTCCGATAACTATATTTTATAATAATAAAAAATAACAAGATAAATTTCGATAGTAAGAAATTAAGTATCGATAACAAGTAATTTTCTATAAAAAATGTTTCTATGCTATTGCTATCTATTCAATCAATTGCTAATTAAAGACCTATGCCTGGCTTATTATTAAATCCTTATCACAAGCACCGTTCCATCATTATTATGATTACTATCGTTTGCCTTCATTTTATTAACTGCAATCTATTTCATGCTAAATATTTTCATTCAAATGAATAGTAAGGGGAAGACGAATTTAAAAACTAATATTTGTCATGTAATTTGCGAATAATTGTCTTACTTATCACCTGTGTGATAATAAATTTGTCTGAATTGTAAAAATACACAGAGAAAATTAACCGACAATCGCAATCAGTTGGCTAAGCAAATATCCACATCCATCTGGTATTATCTGATAAATACCAGCTGCTGCCGTGCTAAGCGAAGTATGATGATGATGATGATGATGTGGATGACAGACGACCATCTGTCATAAAGACAGATAGTTCATCACAATGATGAAAAAGTTTTTGATAATAATGATTGACAAATGAAAATATTTACTTTTGACTGGGAAATTTTAAGGAAATCTAACCAGTTACGTACGTACGTGCGCCATTATATTGACGTCAATAATAATAGTGTTTGCAGATACAACCAACTTCTATGAGAAAAAGGTCTTAAAATCCAAAAAAAAAAAAACAAAAGTTCTGAATGAAGATAAAAACTTGACTCATTACGTTTTATTTCCATCTTTATGGTCATGTAACCATTTTGGGCTTTCGTACTTTTCTTATCAGGCATAGTTTATAAATTTATTTTTTTTTATGGAGGGCCTATTACAGTTTGACAATCGTTTTTACGGTCGGTTGTTTGTTAAATAGTATAGAGGGAGAATCTAGAATAATATTTTGAATGCGCTAATTTCGTTTTATTTATTTATTTATTTTTATCGCGAAAACTATTTTGCAAGTTTTATAACATTTATCCTGATAAAAAGCAAAAAAGTGTGCTGAATCTTCAGTATTATCTATGGGCATTATGTCATGGTCTTGAACTTGATTACACTTAAGATTTCTATATTTACAAGGAAGATTTAAAAAAACAGGTAGTGTTCTTGCAGTTGTATCAGTTCTGCCGTATCTGAGAATTCTTCTCTGTAGATCGTAATAAAAAAGATTTCTATAAAACGATGACCCAGTGGCCAGGGATCATAGGAGACACATGAGATAGTATTGGTGCCTGCAACAATACTGTCCCGACAGCAGTTTACTGGACCAGTGATATTTCAAATATAGTGTGCTCCTTTAGGTATAAATTGCCTTTCACTATACCAAATAGCAGGCGAGTGTTGATTTGCTTTCCTGTTGCATCTATAGCCGTTTCCATTGTGAAAAATCCGTGGCTTCCATTTAATGTTGAAAATCCGTCTAGGTCAGAGGAAAACATGTCCTGTATGTCTGCGCATCAAATTTGTCATTCTCATGTGCCTGTTTGCGATTCGAAGAGTATTGTGTCCAATCAGGGGCTGCATAGTTGAAACAAAAGCGTTCAATAGCCTTATACGATGTAATTAAGGCTTCCTTGTCCACAATACCTCATGAAATTCCCGCAAGAGCCTTATGGACCTTGCACACTGCATTCTTACTTTCTGGTAGGCCGATCCGGCGTGCATGTAGTATTGACGGAGATTGTCAAACACTACTTCAAGAATACATTTAGCGAAACGCGTGCAGTTCCATCCGTAATTTTTTTTGGTCGAGGAAGTGAAAATAGATTGAAGGTGACAAGCAAAAGTGATGATTCGCACGTTAATATTTTCGAGTATCTATCTTTTGTCCTTTGCAGAGACTGGAAGTGTGCCACAATGAGAACGCTTCTGTTAAGAAAAGATTTCAAAACGTTCTCAGCAATTGAGTTCATATTACGGCTTATTTAGGGTGTAGTTTGGGTGTGGATTTGGTTCTCCATCCATATAACGTCCAACTCACGCAGGAATTACTAGACATGATTCTGAACTGTGTATTCGAAAAAGTGACTAACCGGTACGCTTTGCAGTCTGGAGGTATTATTTACGAAAATGACCCTGGAAGGACTTCTTCTTCTTAATTGGCCATAACAATCCGCCTCTGCTTCTTCCGCGAATACACCAGTTGGTCACACCAATCGATGACAGGGCTTCCTCGATTTGGTTCTTCCAACGGATACATGGTCGTCCTCTTTGCCGACTTCCGCAGATCCCCGCATTAAATACCCACAACGTCTATGTCGTTGAGGAGCTCATACAGCTCACTGCTGGATCGGATGCGGAAATCATCGCAAACTTGTACTGGACCGAAGATTTTACGTAGTACTTTTCTCTCGAAATTGCCTATTGAGACCATAGTAGTAGTGATCCTACGCTTGATCTATAGACTGACATCATTTTTGTTGGTAACGGCGGAGCCAAGATAAATAAATTCCTTGACTGTATCAAAAGTATAGTTATCGGCCGTAATCTGAGAACCAATACGCCACACGTCTCTACTTGTCGATAACCAAACCCATCTTAGTAGACTCCAGTTTAATAGCACTAAAGGCAGCAGTAACATCTCGCTTAGTATGCTCTATGATATTAATGTCGCCAGCGTACGCAAGCAGCTGGACACTCATTTGAAAAATAGTGCAATTGCGACGCACTCCCGCCTTTCGCAGAACACTCTCCATGACGAAGTTGAAGAGGTCGCATAATAAGGCGTCGCCTTGTCTGAAACCTCGCACTGTATCAAAACGTTCGGAGAGGTCCATTCCTACCTTGACGGGGTAGCCGGAATTGCTCAACGTGATTCTGCATAGCCTTATCAGCTTCGCAGGTATACCGAGCTTAGACATTGCGGCAAAAACACGATCCCTTATGGAGCTATCGAAGGCTGCCTTATAGTCGACAAAAAGATGGTGTGTGTCGACATGTTTTTCGTGGGTATTTTCCAAGATTTGGCGTAGTGTGAACATCTGGTTGATGGTGGACTTGCCAGGTCTGAAGCCGCACTGATAAGGTGCAATCAGTGTTTTGACGAATGGCTTCAGTCGTTCACACAATACGCCTGTAAGAACCTTATATGCGATAGGGAGAAGGCTTATACCCCTGTAGTTGGCGCATATATAGGGTGTTTTTTATAGAGATATAGAACTTTAAGTTGCAATAAAACAACGATGGATTATTCGATTGACATGAATTTTATTTATCCGAAAGATAATCTTGTGGCATTACATTTTAAATATGATTTCTGGCATATGACCGCCACGGCTTGCGCGGATGTAGTCCAATCTGGACGGCCAATTTTCGATGACTTTTTCCAACATTTGTGGCCGTATATCGGCAATAACACGGCGAATGTTGTCTTCCAAATGGTCAAGCGTTTGTGGCTTTACCGCATAGACCAATGACTTTACGTATCCCCACAGAAAGTAGTCTAGCGGTGTTAAATCACAAGATCTTGTAGGCCAATTCACAGGTCCAAAACGTGAAATTAGGCGGTCATCAAACGTGTCTTTCAATAAATCGAAATAAAATTGCACTATTTGCAAGCGTTGTTCAGGCGTGAGTCTATTCATGATGAATTGCCAAACCAAACTGAGAATAAATCACTTGACAGCTGTTAAATCGGTCGCCGTCTTGAAAAGTAATGCCAACTTAAAGTTCTATACCTCTATAAAAACACCCTATACTAGGGTCTCCTTTTTTAGGACAGAACTGAGGACACTTAGGTTCCTATCGTTAAGCATACTTTCCTCTAGCCATATTTTGTAAATAAGCTGGTGGGCCAATTTTAAGTTTTATTCCATGAAGAGTTTCCAGAGAGAGTCATTTCAAGTTCTTTTCAATATAAACTGATTAAAATCATGCATATGCTGCCGTTAATGTTACAGCGTTTGAAAAGTAGCATTTCTGAAGTTATCGTTGTGATATCGCCTAAGATGTGTGGAAAAGTGTATGAAAAATACCTCAAAAGAGACGGTGATCAAACTGCATATTGTACATAACCGATAAATGGATAACCCTTTACTTTTACCTCTTAAACGCAAAAATGTAAAAGATTTATATACTCGTACATAAAGGAAACTTACTATTACTTACTTATATTTTTAAATTTCATAATTTTCTTTTGTTTACAACAACTTATTTACCTTCGGCAAACGCGTCACCATTCCATATACGATTACAGGATAAATTATAACCTTTTTTAGCCGTCATACTGTCTCATATTATTTATTGCGTTTGTTGAACTAGTTTAAACAACGCTTAACTAATATGACATACATATTTTTCAATCTCAAATACGGAATATTTGTTACGCTGTCAGTTTACGTTTTTTTACGACGTTTTTCATTACGACAATATTTACATAAGCAATACATATGTATATAACAGATTAACAGAGAGTTGCAATAAATAAACAGAAACTAGAAGTAAAAAATCTTAATTCCTTTAAATAGTACATAGCAAATGAGTGTAGTTAAATAGAAGGCTGAAAGGAAAATCAAAAAATATCGTATTTAAAACGTCGTCAAAAATATAAAGGTATTGTATGAAATAAAGTTGAAATATTTTCAATATTTTTTGAGTACCTCACTAAATCTGATTGATATTATACGAAAGGATTTTTTTTTTCTAAACATTAATTCACACTTTATTGTTAATGTTGGCTGACAGCTGACCTTTGAATTGAAATTTTCCATCGGCATCATTTGACTGAAATAATGTATCATTCATATCCAATTAGTGTTAACGTTAATGCGTGTTAATCAATATGCAACAAAAGAAAACAATTTTCTAAGATCACGCTGTCCATTACCAATAGAGCTGCTGCATTAAAACGTAAATAATAGAACAGAAGTACCATTCGGTGACATTACCATTAAGCGCAGAAATTAACTTCGTCGGCACAAAGAAAACCGAGCTTTAAAACTGTGTCGCACTGTACGTCGTCTAAACGACGAATGGAAAATTTCTTTGTTTACATAATTTTTTAGCGAACCGAAGCACCATTGTTCGTATTTTATTCGTAAATAGTTTGCACAAAAACAATTGGTCAATTCACACTAGCCGTTGTATCGTTGTATTCATTGTATTGTTGGAAGAACATACAACAGTGTATGATTGTTGTTGATAATTTTCATATAAAAATCCGATACACTCATACACATTTTTTTCCTTCGTCAATTCACACAAGCCGTTGTATCGTTGTATTCATTGTATTGTTGGAAGAACATACAACAGTGTATGATTGTTGTTGATAATTTTCATATAAAAATCCGATACACTCATACACATTTTTTTCCTATGTTTTTGGAAGTTGTGTTGGTTTCGGGCTATCAAATTGTTTGAATGCCACGAAATACACAATACAGCATAGCATTGAGCGTTCACAAACAAACAAATGTATTCAATACAACATACGCGATACAAAGTTGTGTGAATTGCCCACATATGTTTTTGGAAGTTGTATTGGTTTCGTGCTATCAAATTGTGAGAATGAAAAAATGTGTATATGTTTTCATATGTTGTGTTAGTTTCGGGCTATCAGATTGTTTGAATGCCACGGAATACACTATACAGTATACCATTGAGTGTTCACAAACAAACAAATGTATTCAATACAACATACACGATACAAAGTTGTGTGAATTGCCCAAATATTTTTATTATTTTATAAGTAATAATTGTAAACAATTTAAATTTCTTTAAATTGAATTTTATTTAATTTAATTTGCGAAAGAAAAAAACATTTAAAGCAGTAAACAAGTTAAATTAAATGTATGGTTAGGAGATATGAAAAACCGTGAGTATTATCGTCTTGGGTCGATGGCCAATTTTATGTACCTACCTAAAGACAGTAAGATTTTGTTGCATCCACTGTATGGACATACATACATATGTATGTACATAATTGCCATTACAACCCTTCAGTCAAGATTGCGGCCTAGCTTATCACACCACATTACAATGCTGAAAGTAAGATCCGAAGAAATACTTTCATAATCTTCCATTTTTTCGAGATGCCTGAGCTAGGCTTTGAACCACGGACTCACATCTAATAAGCCATGAGACAACCTACTAGACTACAGCTACAAATATATTACATACATACATACATAATTGGCCTTCGGTCAGGATTACGGCCTAGTTTCTCACACCACTGATGTTGTGTGCCTTAATTTTTATACTTGAGTGGTCGGACCTACAGTTTAACGTCGGTTGTGAAAAACTCTTTTCATGGCAGTTTCATTTACTCTCACGAGTTTTTGCCAGAAATCTGCTGAGAGGAAGTCGCCTAGAGAAGTATTTTTTTTTTCATATTTCGTTTTGATATCTGGCCTGGAGCTCGAATCTGGGATTTACGTCCAATAAACGAACACACTACCTAGCAAAGTTCTTCACCATTGTACCCCATACAACAACCCAATATTTTTTTCATACAGAATGTTATTTTCAGACAATGTGAATTGGCAATCCTAGCGGTCTAGAACCTGCATAGTTGTAACTGCTTAACTGGAAAAAACTGAAACAAACCTGCTCTATGGCAGTTATATGTATATCCCTAAAATGAACGAAATAATTCTCTTAAAACAAAATAATACTTCTACAAGGAAAGTTCAATATGTGTGAAAGAAAGTCCTAATTTCGAAGTCCAAACTTATTGGCTGTGAGCTTGCGTAAGACAAAAACGATTGATTTTAAATTTCTCAATTACGTTATCAAATAAATTTTAAAGCGCTTATCTTCACATATATTGTCAATTATTCAATTTAATCAAATTTAAATTGATGTTAAGAACATGCTCTTAAAGCCTATTAATTTCAGGCATTTGAAGCTTACCTATCATATATCTACTACTTGAGCTTCTTTGCGAGACTCAATGACCACAATCCGATTTTCGGTTTATCGGTCAAGAGCCTTTCGAACATAATATTGTTTTCAAAATAAACAATTTGTGAATTTATATTTACACTAAACTAAGTATAAATACATAAATAAAATAGTCCCCCATTTAATATATTGCTCTTTTCCTCTCTGCAATTATAAAAAGTAAAAAAAAAAGAAAAATTTCATATGAAACGTTCCAATAAAACCAGAAACAAAATCCAATGATGATAACCTTTATTTACTATCAATACATGTATGCGTGAGCGTGAGCGGAGCAATAGCGTTTTTTTTTTAATAAAAACAAATAAACATTCCCGTTTTATTTCCTTTGGTGACAGCAGAAAATCTCTTTCTCTCTCTCTCTCTCTGCCAATACATGTATGCGTGAGCGGATCAATAGCGGATTTTTTAATAAAAACAAATAAACATTCCCGTTTTATTTCCTTTGGTGACAGCAGAAAATCTCTTTTTCTCGCTCTCTCTTTCTCTCCCTCTTTTCTCTCTCAATAGAGTCTTCTAAGAGTCCGTATATTTAATTTTTTCCGATCACGTTTAATACACGCTCATACTGAAATATTCACGTGATAAACAAGTGCACAACATTTCGTCTCGTTTATATTACGTAGTGGAGGGAGTGTTTCAATAAAATTGCCTCTTTTCTCTTTGCCTATCTCTCTCTTCATTTGTTTTGTTTTTATTGATGAAAGAATATTAAGGAAAGAATAACAATGACTTTTTGTTTTTATTTTACTCATAAGCAAAGCAAGTCACTCACTCACTTACTCACTTGCCCGCTCGCTCACTCAGTCACTTGCATTAACATAATAAATCCATAATTAAGTTTTTTTATGGCCATATGGGTTGATAATGAAATTCAGATATTCATAAAATACTCGTATATATTCTGTCTGATTTGATGATAATATTGTTATTATTTTATATATACATACATACATACATATGTATGTACACACATGAATTAATACAATATCTAGTGCCAAGTCATTTAAGTTAATCAGAAGGCCTGGTTTCTTAATAAAATTCCACACCTGGCAACAATACAGGCTGAGTAGGACGGATAGTTTTTTGTCACGGATCATACATACATAATTCGACATTACAACCCTTCAGTCAGGATTACGACCTAGCTTCTCACACCATTTATGGGATCTACAGTTTAAAGTCGATTCCGAACGACAGATTTTTGAGAAACTTTTCATGGCAGTTTCATTTACTCTCAGAGTTCTTGCCAGAAACCTGCTGAGAGGAAGTCGCTGAAGAAATATTTTCTTTTTTCATATTTTCGTTTTGATGTCTGACTGGGATTTGAACCCGGGCCTTGCGTCTAATAAGCTAACGCACTACCTACTAGACTGCGGAGACACGGATCAAATGTTTTTAAAAATGAGGAACACATCCCAACATCCAAGTCAAAAGGAATAAATTCCTGTATGAAATTTCAAGTCCTTATTTTTCTTAGAATCTATGAAGCCGTCCATAAGAAAAAGCAGGGACCCGGGTAGGTCGAACCTAGGTCATAATTCTTGGATTATGTAAAGCTTATGATAAAGTGAATTTAGTATCAGATTTGCTCAGATTTGTTGCGCTGTCTTGCTCATATCCAACCAATTAAACCTGAGGCAGCAGGAATATGTAAAATCTATCTGTAAGATAAGTCCCATCGGAATACTATTACTGTAATCTGGTATCTATACGTCGTGAATGTTATATAACTACGTTTCGTTCAAAAATATTTACAGATGTCTGAGCTGTTTTCGGGGTCATCCTATCAGATTCTATTGCTTCTACCAGGCAGCTGTATGTTAATATCTCTTCTGGAGGCATTACTTTCCTCAATATTCATCAAAGTAGCCAGAACGCTCGTTATTCCTGCTTAGAGGTTGTACTTCCGCTTACAAGAAGTGTTTACAATGTTATCCTGTAAGATCCCATTGCTTTTATACCTGCCTGATTATCAGAATTTTTGTTTATATCTCTCTTCGAGACATTGTTCTGCTCAGTACTTAGCAAAACAGCCAGAACAGTCATTACTTCTGCTTAGAAGTTGTTGCAGCAGCCAGATAAACTTATCGAGTGGTATCCGAGAGTATCCGACTCTGAAGAGATATCTCTGCCCACTGCTTTAATCAGAACAAATTCCTCCTTAAAGTAGTTATTCCGTTCGCCCGTTTCTCTATGCTCATAATAGTTATCCTGAATTCTACTAAGAAGTCATAGGGCGAACTCAATATGAAGTCAATATTCTATATTCGTCGATCTATGCCACTGTTTAGTAGAAAAAAGGCGCAATTACAGATGTAGAATTGCTTTTAGCGGTGAGGTTAGCAAGCCAGTGAACTTAGGTCAAGGCATCCGTAAGTCAAAATAGATCGGACAAGAGCTACCGCTGCTTAGATCCCTAATACTTGTATTGGTTCCCAAAATAAATCTTAAGGAGTATCCTTCATCACATGTGTTAAGTAAGATCTGTGTTGTTGAAAAGGTTACATTTTCATAGGTTTTATCTCCAAAACACGATCAAATTTAAATTCGCTACTTCCTTATAAAGCAAGACATATACTGTATCGTGTACTATGGACAACATTCCCATAGCCAAACCATTATACAGGCGGGAGAGATGGGATGAGCGAACTTCTGAGCATCAAGTCGGTTCCTTAAGCAACTTCACTATCCAGTTCATTACAGATTCTTGTATATTCTATCGACCTTTAGCTTTACATTATTGAATACTGTCGTTACAGCCTAAGAAAGTAGTTAGTCAGAAAGTAGTCTGGTCAATGAATAATAATAAATGTGTGTAAAGATAAATTCGAATTTGAATACCCAAGACGCAAACCATAAATTTTAGCAGCGCCACATTTAGCATTAACAGTGCAAAATTTTACCTTAACAGAGCACTGTTAATTCTTTTAAAAGTATCCATCTGAATAAGACCTTTTGTTTAGAAGCTAATTTTAGGACAAATACTACGTCTATGAGTACCATATCATACTCAAAGGAAGGTTCCAAGGCCGCTTAATTTAATCAGCATAAAAGTCCCATATAAAGTGATATGGTATTGAGAACAATGACTTTCAAAATATCAATTTTTTGCTTGAAAATTCTCTAGAAGATCAGTGGCCACTTTGGAACATATATGTATATAAGAAATAGTACACCATACAGACTATATGCAAATGGTAGTCCAGAGTGGTCTTTCCAACCGTCCTAGTGGGATAGCTGAACTAATTTTGAGAGTTGAGATTGTCAACTTTAAAAAACAAATTTTTGCTCAAAAATATTTGGAAATTCTCTAGAAGATCAATAGCCATTTTGGAACATACGTATAAGAAATAGCACACCATACAGACTATATGCAAATGGTAGTCCAAAGAGTGCTCTTTTCAACCGTGCTAGTGGGATAGCTGAACTAATTTTGTGAGTAGAAATTTTCAATTTTAAAAAATAAATTTTTGCTCAAAAATATTTAGAAATTCTCTAGAAGATCAGTGGCCATTTAGGAACATAATGAGAATTATATTTTATGTCAATAGTCTGCAATAATTGCAAAGTAGAATTTAATCTACTTATTGCCACTGTTAAACAATTAACAGTGCTCTGTTAATAGCATGATTTACTCTGTTAGAGACAAGAAGTGGCGCTGCGTGCGTCTTTAAACCTGATTTTAGCATTAAAACCATAACCAGCTGATTTTGCGTTTACACTGCAAATTTTCTTAAATCTGGTTTTAACTTTCATACATTTATGACGGAACAGAAATGTTTTTGTTTAAGAAAAAACAAAAAATATAAAAAATTAAGAAATAATATTAATATTATTAATATTATTGTTAAAATATTATTATTTATTATTGTTGTAGCATTCATTATTTGAAATTTTACATTTTTATACAACCGCTCTGATTTAGTACATAAAACAAGGTTGTATTTCATAAAATCTACTTAAAACCAAATCAAAAAAGGTTTTAAGTTGGTTTTAACACAATAATTTTGTATGGTAAAAGCAGGTTTTATTTTTGGTTTTAACGCTAAAACCAACTTTTGCGTTAAAACCACTCGGTGTGAAAACACTATTTGGCTTTTAAATTCGAATTTATTTTCACACATTAATAATAAGAAAAAAAAAATTTATTATGAAACAACAACATGATTTCTATGTATATATATTTTTTTATATTATTTTTATTATTTGTTTATATAGAGTATAAATGAGAATGAATTTGAATTTTTTTATTTTCTTTACACAAAAATACCCCATTACAGTGGTCTAAGACAAAATTATTTTATTTTTATTTTTTTATTTTTGAAATCTTATTTATTTAAGAATTAATTTTTGTTTTTGTTTTCGTTTAGTTTTATTTAAAAATAATTTCATTATCTTTATTATGCAAGTATTATCAGGGCTTTAAGATATTTGCTAAAAATCGTAATTTATTTTTGCATTTTTAAAATACAACGAATTTATAAATAAATCTTATGACTTATGAAAGGAAATTACGTTAAAGAAAGTCCTTAAATTTTATTTATTTATTTTTTTTTTAATAATTTATTATTCAGTGTAAAAGTTCTGTTCAAATATTGTGGCGAGTAATGCAAATATTTATTTTGCATTTCCTATGACATTTGAACAAGTTATGGTGGATTATTTATGAAAGAAAACATATTTTCGATTTCATTTTTAAAACTAAATTTAAATTCTGTGGTTACTTTAGAAAATCGTGTGAAGTGGGGTTTTTTTTGGTAAAAATATTATGAAACCCGTGCTAATCACGATTTTCGATTAGCGTTAGCGAAATGTCTGCAGTAATAAAGATAAGAAAAGAAAGACCTTGTGCAACTGTATACCAATAAACAATTACAGTGGATTCTCTCATAATGGATACCTGCACATAAGAGAACATTCTGGGCCATTCGCCAAATGTTGTACTTTCACTTGAACGTGAAACAAATACTTCTGTTGTACAGACATGAATGACACTGTGTGCGAACAAAGACTCCTCTCCTCATCTAAACAAAGTTGTCAAAGATATGTAGATTTTAGTTGCCATGCTTCACTTGAATGCTTAATCTAATCAATGAGCTGATCAATGATAAATAAGTTTAATTCACCACAAAAATTTGCTGCTATTAGACGAAGTAAAAGCTGCTTAGTATCGTAAATAATCACGCATGAGATATAGGAATTCATGGACGAGAGGGTACTGTTGCCCAACAACACCAGCTGTTATAATGATTTGGTTTAATTTGACAGACATTTCCACCGTTATCCTCTTGTCTATGCCTCTATTGTAGGAGCCTGCGTCGTCTCCACTCGGTGATTTACGTGGCTTTATTCGTGTATACTCGTACTTGCTTTCAATATTCGTATCGGTGTGGTGGTTAACCTTCAATGGAGTTTTATTTCCTATGCAGCACCCTGTTAGAAAATATTAACAATGTTAAGCTGTACTTCTGTATAACATACTTCTAGGCGTAATCATTAACATTGGAAACCTCATGTGTAGTCTTATAAAAAAATCTAGAGATGCCATTGCACTGACCTGAATCCATACATATATGTATGTAGCTCATCTCTATAAAATCTCCTCTAAGCCTTTTGTCTTAAGAAACATGATATACACTCACATGGTTCCTTGTGGAGATTTAAGACTGGCAGATTCCAAAAATTTGTTCTGAGGATTCATTCCTATCATCGCAGAATCGTACATGTTGGGATCGAGATGATTGCCATTCGGGACTTTTAGTTGACCTTCCCCTCATTGAGAGCTTTGGAAAGGTCTTTAAAGACTCAACAGAATGGTTCTGGCTCCATTAGTGGCTCATTAAAGCGAGTTCCCATATTCCCAGTTGATTCAGTTTTCCCAGACACTGCAAACATTCCTGTTTTCAATTTAACCTTATAAGGGCTCGAATAGTGGCTTGGCTTGACTGCCAGATAGTATTGCAATGTCTTGTCTTTCGTATTCTCTGACCTAGTGGGTATGAGAAAATTTTTCGATCGGTTAGAATACTGCTTGAAAGAAGTGCCGTGGGACCATATACTACCGCTCCTGTCTTAAGGTCCGTTCTTGTCCCGTCAATAGGCTTAACACAAAACAGTTCAATTCCAGTTAAAAGCGAACAGATTTTTATTAGGAGGAGTCAATCCCCTTTCAAATTATTCATTTAAAAGACCTCGTGGACCCTTGTGATGGGTATAGTACAACCAACATCATAAGAAGATCAAGCAGTGCTAACACTTGAGCAAACTGATAGATAAGGTTAGATGAGCGGATAGTTTGCCGGTGGCCTATATGGCCCTTTGTGTCTGAAATAAGCACCCTTGTCATGATCCGTCAGTGTTGGGTTTGCACCACTCCGAGCTCTGGATGAAACCGACCAGTTTTCTTAGTGGCCCGTTGGCCACCATGCCCAGATCTTTAATCGTTTTTAGATTTTTTCCCCGAAATCATTTATAATTTTTTTACGAGCCTCACCATTCCTTTTGTCACAATCAAATTAGCATTGACCGCAAATGCTTTTTTATACCACCCAATAGTAGAATTGCTTTGAGCTTTATAAGCTTCATTTTTTTTTATTAAACTTTAGTTGATGGCTCGAATGAAAGCTTTTTTTTATTGTCACCAGTGTTTAAAAGAATGAAATCTTAAATAATGCATATCATGGATTTGTGAAATACGAGCGCTTTATTGTAAAATTCAATATTTACACAAAATCAAATTCAATTAAATTGTAATTCACACTTTGACGATTCAATTCAATTCAATTATTTGCTATTCCAATAATAGCAACGGCCCCCGCTATTCATAACAACTTTTGCTTCAGTTTCAATTCTTTGCAAATCATTGGCGATCATTGGCGATTGATCGTCAACCACTTGTGTTGGCGAAAATATTTTAAAGAAAGAAATTAAAAAAAGAAGAAAGAATTCAAATTCTTGAATTGAACTTGTTTTAGTTTAAATCCTTTCAAAGGCCCCATTAATCACTCTTCGCTCTTCTCACTGGCAGCATGATACGCTTGTCAAATTTTAAAAGCCTCGGACCACAGAAGTTTTTAGGCATACGACATTTGCAATGTTTTCTACTATTTTGGGGCCTGGCAGTGGGTTATGCAATGCGTGTTAATCTATCGGTTGCCATAGTGGCAATGACCGATCCATTGGAGGAGAAACCCTATGCTCAGGTAAGTTGCAAATTGCCTTCTTAAGTGTGTCTTGTGTTTTAATGTCGTTTGTTTTAATTTTATAAGGTTTTTCAATTATTACCTTTACATCTATAGGGAAGGGGGGTTCTAGGTCCACCTCCAACTATTGTTAATCAAATCAGTATCACGGCCTACACGCAATTTAGAGTATGAAAACGATTCAATCTGAATTTGATATGCAAATCCATTTATAGCGGACTCTGTAGTGTGTTGTGTACTATATAGAGGAAATTGGATATCAGAACTCCCTACAGACAGTGTAGTGTCTTTCCGACAGAAGTCATGACTATCCTCGATTGTTCAGTCTCTTTCGAACAACAGATCGACCATCAAACTTGGCGTTGAAAATCGCCTCTTTTTCCTGGAAGTAGCATGTGAGTTCCTTGGCATAGGGGCAACACCCCGGAACTGTTTTGCGGACGCATTAGTCAGAGCCAGGGTGCCTCTGGATAACCTTACACAGACATCCCTGCATAAGGGTTACTTTGGCCACATCTGTTCGACCCTTTGGTCGAATCTTAAGACTTCAATATCTCACTACAAGGGCATTGCGGTAGCCCTAAGCTATCAGAGTATATATATCGCAATGCCAATTGCGGCCGTCTCTTAAGAAAATTGGGACTCAATTAGTAAAGCCCTTCGCAAACATACCCCAATACCAGAAGGAAGCCAATTTGCTGTTTCTTGCTGACGGTTGATGGCAACCCTATCCTTCTAGAATTTGCTACAGTAGACCAAACAGTTGCACAGCGAAATGTAACAAATAAGGGTAATCCTTTGCGCTTTTTGGCAACTGCTATCCTATAGGCTAACTTTTAATTCAAAGCTAAGTTGACAACAGTAAACGGTGTGATGATAGAAAAAGTTTAACGGCGTTATGCTAATAGGTGGGAAATTAAACTCCATGACTCATGCGTTAGTGTGTTCGCTTATTAGACGTAAAGCCCGGGTTCGAGTCCCAGACCAGGTATCAAAACGAAATATGAAAAAAATATATTTCTCTAGGCGACTTCCTCTCATCAGATTTCTGGCAAAAAATCTGAGAGGAAAATAAAATTGCCATGAAAAGCTTCTCAAAAAATCTGTCGTTCGGAGTCGACTTTAAACTGTAGGTCCCGCCACTCAAGTATAAAATTAACACACACAACATGAGTGGTGTTGAGAAGCTAGGCCGTAATCCTGCCTGAAGGGTTGTAATGACCAATTATGTATGTATGTACGTATATAACTCAAGTATTGGTAGGTTAGTTTAGGTGAAATTGGCAGCCACTTTAGAGACCATAGCTTTCTCAAAAACCTATAGAGTCCTGTTGTAGTAGCAAAAGTATCTATTCTATCATAAATTCTCTGGATGGCATCTTTCAGCCCTTCCGATAGCCTTTTGAAGTTTAGATACGTCCTGTTAATAAATTCTGGATGCACCAGACTCCTACATCTCCGGTTCCCAAGTACCACGCAAAGGCAGAGAACATGTTTGTTTTGTGATCAAATAATGCTTCCTTGTTATAACAGCTTCTGCAGTTACGAGCTAGTAAGTTTTGTAAGTGATCTATTGGATTCACACAGTGACATCGCTTCATATAATTGGTTTTCAAACTAAAACTCGAATTCATTTGCGCCTAATTTTTTTGAGGATTGTGACTGTGAAAAGCAAGTAGTATGTGAAGATTATTATTTTTTATTTAAACTATAATTACACGAGCCAATTTGTCTCGTGTTGTAATTATCACCTGTCTCGTTAGAACGTACTAAGATTTCAGTGCATGTTTGTACTGCAATTATAGGCCACTAAATTAGAAAACTTTAAAACTTTTTTCAAAGTAAAAATTGATTAAGACATCAGCTATAGAAAATGATTACTCTTAACCCTCAAACTGGATATATGTTATTTGGGTACCCATGGAATGTTAGGTGAGAAGCTAGGTCGTAATCCTGACTGAAGGGTTGTAATGGCCAATTATGTATGTATGGAATGTTAGGTTGCAATTAGTTAGGCAGGGTCTTTTAGGCAATTTTTGTCCCTTTTGAAAGGAAGCCTTAATCCCTTGGCTTACATCGTTTTAATTTCTTTTTTTCTTTCCTTTCCTTTACCTTTTTTTGTTGCAGATTTTCACTTGGTCGGAAAATATCCAATCGTTACTGTTGAGCAGTTTTTTTGGTGGCTATGTTTGCACCCAAATACCCTCTGGCCAATGGGCACGCAAATGGGGTGCCAAAAATCTTTTCTTCTACGGCATACTCATTAGTTCGGTACTCTGTTTGCTTACACCCTATGTTGTGGAAATTGGTGATTGGCCTCTATTGTTTGTGGTACGCATTATACAGGGTTTGGCCCAGGGTGTACTTTTTCCCTGTACTCATACTGTTTTGTCGAAATGGTCACCACCTAACGAGAGAGCCTCTTTGTGTACATTTGCCTATGCGGGTACTTTTTTCGGTGCCATTCTAATCTTTGGCAATAGTGGCTGGTTAGTGCCTACTCCTCTGGGCTGGACGTCGGTATTTTATTTATCCGGTTTTCTAGGTGTTGTTTGGTGCATAGTGTGGTATATATGGGGTGCTAATACACCCGATCACTATAAGGGCATATCGTTAGCTGAGAAATCCATGATAGCTAGCTGTTTGGAATCCAATCAACATAATGACAAGGAAAGTGTTAGCAATTTAAAAACGCCTTGGATGTCAATTGCAAAATCTTTACCCTGCTGGGTTTTACTAGTGGCCCACTGTGCTCATAATTGGGGCTTTTGGACATTACTTACACAATTGCCTGCCTACATGAAATATATCTTGGGCATGGATATTAAAAGCAATGCTTTGTATTCCTCCCTGCCGTATTGCATTATGTTGGTCTTGAGCATTGCCTTTTGCTTTGTGGCGAATTTCTGCGATCGCCGACGCATCTTGTCTACCGATAGCAGTCGTAAACTTTTCAATACCATTGGCCAATGGATACCGATGATAGCCTTGATAGCATTGGGCTTTTGCAATGCAAATGATAAATTATTGGCGATTATTTTCATTATTTTAATTGTCGGCTTAAATTCAGCCTCATTTTTGGGCTTTCAAGTTAATCACATTGATTTGACACCAAATTTTGCAGGCGTTTTAATGGGCATCACCAATTGTGCTGCAAATATTATGAGTATTTTGGCGCCTTTAGTTAAGGGTTTGATTGTTAATGACAGGGTAAGTGCTAGTTCTTCTTAATTTTGAACGTGCTTTTAATAAATTTTTTTTTTTTTGTTTTTGCAACACAGACAAATGTTTTCCAATGGAGCATAGTATTCTTTATAGCTGCTGGCTTTTATGGTGTTGGCAATTTATTGTTTTGTTTGTTCGGCCAAACTAAGGTTCAACCCTGGAATGATCCTTTGCCTCAGCCAGCTGAAATGCAACTCATGCAGCCGCGTAACTCATCAAACAAGGAGGAAGCGGAAGAGAAGCAATAGTTTGAAGAAACTTTTATAAAAAAAACATTTCCTTTGAAAGCTTTTCGGCTTTATTAATAGAATTAATAGAGAGAGTCATGCCATAATTTAAATTAAATTGTAGCAGTTGACCTATGTTCCTCTCAAGAAGCAAAAAGAAATAAAACACTTGTAAGGATTCAAAGTCTCTAAATATATTACTATGTGTTTCATTTATGATTTGGAGGCCTATTTGCCTTCAATGTGTTTCTTTAAATAGAGGCAAACAAATGGTCAATTATGTACATTCATTGGGAAAGCTATATGGCCCTCTATGGATATATGGAATGTGGAACAGAATTTACATTGAAGCTATCAAGATTCCATTTGACGAACCTCATAGCAGTTGTACTGGGACACTGGCCTCTGAGTGTACATGCCTGGGTATGGTTAGATTTGATTGCAATGTTAGCTTTGATATCAATGCACGCATAGTGGCCTGTTGTGATGCTACAGGTAAGCGGCGCAGTCCCTGTACTGACTGAATCTCATCGAACTCTTCGTAGCAATTGGTCAGCGCAGGGGCTACACATACAGGGTTTATATCTTAACGTTAAGAGGGTTACTGGGAATAATTCTTAACGACTACTGTGGAAGTTGCAAAAACATGGAAGAATAACATCGTCTCTATCATTGTCGGGCTCTTTGGAATCTAAGAAAGAGAATTTTTGGGTACCCAGATTTGAATAAAAATTCAATCCTTCATAAAACTCTCAGGATGGTTAAAAAATGCCAACCAAAAGTTTTAATTAATTGACGTAATATCGCTAATGTAGTCGCCGTAGTCTATGGATAGGTCTAGGTAGTGTGTTGATTTACGAGACGTGAGGCCACGGTTCAAACCCCAGGTCAGACATTAGAAATATGACAAATCATTTCTCTAGGCGATTTCCTCTCAGCAGATTTTCGACAAAAACTCGTGAGAGTAAATAAAATTGCCATAAAAAAGTTGCTCAAAAATCTGTCGTTTGGAGTCGAATTTTTAACTGTAGGTCCCGCCACTCAAGTATGAAATTAACACTCACTGCAATAAGTGATATGAGAAGCTAGGTCGTAATCCTAACTGTGTGGTTGCAATGAACAATTATGTATGTATGTATGTACGTATCAGAGATCAGCAATGAATCATTTTTATACTACTCATAAGTACTCAGGAAATTTTGAGTATGAGTGAGTCAACAGTATTGAATTTCAACTACTCTGATTCATACGTACTCACTACAATATTGATTTATAAGTACAGGGGTTGCAATGAGTATGAGTACAACGTTGGCATCAAACTCATAACATTCGAAATCTATGGTTGATTCATACGCCTACTCATTTAGTTTCATAAATTTAGAAAAATACTTAATAATACTCATAAATGATTATAGTGATTCGAATCATTCATTAAAATTTACAGTCTTAGTTGTTGTTGCATATACAAAAAAGAAAGAAAGAAAAAGACAGAGACAGCAAGCAAAGCAAACACACAACCTTCTAGTGAGTATTGTAGTATTCCTAAGGGAATCGTATTTACATTTTGTGATTCTTGTAAATGTTGAGTAAAGGAGAATCGAAATCAACAACATCACGCGTATTGTTAAGTATGTGTACGATGAGCACTTCAAACTTTGAATGTGTGTAGTTTGAGTATGATATTAAACGGCGTAGTCGCCGTAGTCTAGTAGGTAGTGTGTTCGCTTATTAGACGTAAAGCCCGGGTTCGAATCCCAGACCAGGTATCAAAACGAAATATGAAAAAAAAAATATTTCTCTAGGCGACTTCCTCTCATCAGATTTCTGGCAAAAAATCTGAGAGGAAAATAAAATTGCCATGAAAAGATTCTCAAAAAATCTGTCGTTCGGAGTTGACGTTAAACTATAGGTCCCGTCACTCAAGTATAAAATTAAGGCACTCACCATGAATAGTGTGAGAAGCTAGGCCGTAATCCTGACTGAAGGGTTGTACTGGCCAATTATGTATGTATGTATGCATGAAGGCGTATAAGTATTAGAAATTATGAGTATGATTCGAATCTGCTGATCTCTGGTAGGTACAATTGCTAATATAGTAGGTGTTCCAATGGCATGTTATAGAACCCATGAAAGCTGTGCTTATTGAGATGGCAAGTAAATCCATTCTAATCTGTGATTACAGGTCTATTTACTGAGTTTTAAACATAAGTTTTATTTCGTTGATGGGAGAAAAATGAAATCATTTTTCCTTGCTGAGGAATATTTAATGAGTCACAAGTATTTAAAAAATTTATTTGGGCAATTCACACAACTTTGTATCGTGTATGTTGTATTGAATACATTTGTTTGTTTGTGATCGCTCCATGCTATGCTGTATTGTGTATTCCGTGGCATTCAAACAATTTGATAGCCCGAAACCAACACAACATATGAAAACATATGCACATTTTTTTCATTCACACAATTTGATATCACGAAACCAATACAACTTTTAAAAACATATGGAAAAAATGTGTATAAGTGTATTGGATTTTTATAAGAAAATTATCAACAACAATCATACACTGTTGTATGTTCTTCCAACAATACAATGAATACAACGATACAACGGCTTGTGTGAATTGACCAATTATTTAATGGTGATTGTAATAAAACATTTCCATATGTTACAGGCCTAATTACTTTGCTTAATTATTTATATAATTTTTTTAATTTTCTTTTATTTTCTATTTATTAAATACATACAGACTATAAGTAAATATATTTACACATTTTTTTTTTGTTACAACTAAACTTAAAAAACTTAAAAAAAAATTTGTTAAAAAAAAAAAATATTTTTTCTCTTCTTTTTTTTTTGTTTGTTTAACAAATTACAACAACTTTAGTGTTTTTAATACAAAAACAATAATAATAAAAACAAGATAAAAAAAAAGAAAAAGAAAAAACACAACGAATTTGTTTAAATTTTCTTAGATTTTGAATTTTATACAAACAGTTCTTTAGTAATTGTTTTAACCTGGCTAAAGTAAAAGAATTCTAGTCTTAACCTAGAGAGTAACTAATGTAAGTAAGTAAGCTAATGCTGTGACTCTACAAAAGTCGAGTTACGTTTTTTCGCCAAATGTTGAGTTTCAGGATCATTCCAAGACTGTACTTCCGTTTTGCCAAACAATACAAAGCATAAATTGCCAACGAAATAGAAACCGGCAGCAATAAAGAATATAATCCGCCATTGATCAGGATCTTTCTAAAGGACGAAACGAAAAGAAAAACATTTTGAAAATTTAGTTCCATGTTTACTAATAAAATTAAGAGTCGTTCTTTGTATGGACTTACCTCATTGGTAACAATAAAGCCTACAATAAGAGGCGCAATAATACTCATAATATTGGCAGCACAGTTTGTAATGCCCATGAGTATGCCAGCAAAATTGGGTGATAAATCAATATGATTAACCTGGAATCCCAAATAGGTGGCCCCGTTTATGCCTACGGTTATGGTTAGCAAAATAATTGCCAAATTGGTTTGCCCAGCCGTGACATATGCCAAGCCAATCAATGAAACCATAGGTATCCAATGACCAATGGAATTGAATAGCTTACGACTGACCGACAAAGGTATACATTTGCGTTTGCTAAGCGTTGCTTGTATGGCGGAGAATACAAAACTCATAAGAAACATGGCAGCATAAGGCAAGGCCGACAGTAAGGCATTACTTTTGATATCCATTCCCAAGATATTTTTCATATACGATGGAATTTCCGTTAGCAGAGTCCAGAAACCCCAGTTATGTGTACAGTGAGTCAATGTCAAGACCATAAACGGCACCGATGTAAAGAATTTCAACCACGGTGTTTGAGGTTGAGACGACGTCTTGTCATTGTCCTCTTCCTGAGAGCCCAATGAGGTCTCAATCAGCTTCTTTTCTTCGGGACTAATATTTTTGTATTCACTTGGTGAACTGGCACCCCAAATAAAGAATGCAATGGACCACACCAAGCCAACACCACCCGATATATAGAAAATACTAGGCCAACCCATTGATGATGAGGCCATAACACCGCTAGTGGCCAACATAAGTACTGTGCCAAATTGAGTGCCCGAATAGCTATAAGTGCCTAGGGTACCTCTTTCCTCTACAGGTGCCCATTTGGACAGTATGGTATGGGTGGAAGGAAATAAAAAGCCTTGACTTAGACCTTCTATCACTCTCAAAGCACACACCAGTTGCCAGTCACCTAAGCGGGCACATATAGGCGTTAAGACAGTCAGCAGAGAGCAAATGAAAACACCGCTCAACATCATAAATTTACCGCCGAATCTGCGGGCCATTGAGCCTGCAGGCACTTGGGTAATCACATAACCCCAAAAGAAACTGCTCAATAATAAGGATTTCGTTTTCTCCGACCATTGATATTCCTAAAGAGAGAAAGGGAGACAGAGAGAGCAAATATTTAATAGTGATTTGAATTTATTTAAAAAAGAAATACAAAAAACTTACATCAAAGTCCGGATTTGTAGATTGGCTATCTGTCATGGCCACAATGGCCACTGATAGATTTACTCTCAAGGCATAAGCCACCGATAAACCGCAAAATAATAAGAAACATTGCAAGTGACGTACGCCGAATATTGATTCTGTAAAAAAAGAAAAAAAAATTAGCAAAAATAAAACCAAATAAAACCACTTTAAAGCGATTAATGTTTACTTATTACAAAATATACACCCTCTAGTAAAGCACCTTTGATTAATTAAGGGCATTCAATTGCTTTGCATCTTCTTGTTACTAGACGTACATACATATGTATGCGTTGTATTTTTAAATGTTTTTGGAATACCCTTGAATAAGATGCCCTCATTATTATATTCATTTTGTTTTTATTTTTATTTTCTTTCCCGATTACGAATTCATGAAGCATTTAACTGATGCCATCATGTAAATGTTTTTTCACCACCCATACTCGCGTACTTTTTTTTTTTTTTTTTTAATAGAATTTTAATCAATGAAGTGAAGTAAAAAGAAAATAAATAAAAATATTCCTGCAGTCAGTCAAGCTGATCGGTATGATTGTATTGCATTATAATTTTCTTGGAAATGATATTCTTTTTGTTCAATTTTACAAATAAATATCAGGCCTAGTTACTGGGAATTTATTGCAAAACAACTGATCCTATATATGATCCCTAACATCTAGCTGCACATACATACATATATAAGCCATACTTGAAATCTGTTTCCTTTGATTCATACAAGAAGTAACAAACGTCTTTCATCGTTCTTCCTTCCCCTCTGCCATACTCTTTCTTTCACCATTTTAGTTAGCATTATGACCTAGTTAAACACCTCTTCCGTGTTGAGTGGCCTGACCTAAACGTCGGATTTGCAAATGTTTTTTAAGGCAATTATTTCACTTTTAGGACTTTTGCCAGAGATTACTGAGAAGGGGTCTCAGAAAGGCTTATTTCTGTTTACATTTCTTTCTTTTTAAGCTGCTGCAAGCATTAAGCTCTCCAGGCTCTGCTTAGTAAACCAACACACAACTTGCTAGACTACCATGACCATAATAGGATTTATTTCACTTTAACTATTTCCGGAAGTTCTTATTTCATATACGAGTTATAACGAGTCTCTGGCCCTAATGAATCCAATTCTGTGACTGTGTGTCTAAACGAACCTACAAATCTGTGTGCGAATTTTTATTTGTTTCACTGGTATGTCAGCGATCATTGTTTTTAACTCTATTGTGTCAAAAAATATGCAGAATCTGAAATGCTTGTTGGTGATCCTTAGTTTCCTGTTCAAAATTGATTTTAAGCCCCCCCGTGTGAAAGCTAGAAGGCAGATAGTATACAAGTAGAGGAAGTCTTCTAGCTGATGCCCCTGTTGGCACTTATGATTTATGATTTTTAGCTTCTGATTGAAGAGTACATTGGAAAACCAATCGAAAATGAAAATTTATAAAGTTACTGTACTTCAAAGGGATGTTAAACTAAAGCTGTTCTAAAAGGAAAAAGGAATTCAATTTTCTCTTTAGTCTGGCCTGGAAGCCTAAAAAAATGAAAATGATGTTTTAAGATAAATCGGTAGAGGCGCTGTCATAACCCTCATTTTAAACAAGGCTCAAAGTTAAACACCGTATTTGAGAGTCTTTTACGACCAGATCCACTTTTTCACATATTGACTGTTTTATTCTTAAAAGAACAGTGTAAGTTACACCACCTCCATGAAACTGGCATCTGATACCGTGTAATTAGACAAATTTTCGGATCACTTAAAGCTAACTCTTATATGGATTCTTCGACATTGTAGATGTCAGCGGAAGTAGCATTGTTGCTGAAATAGCTAATACTGGTGTCGAGATCACAACCTCTAACATGTTTCAAGGCATATATGCCTCAATTGCCTAAATTAGACTGGATATTCTCTGGTCGTTATACAGCCTCCTTCCACTGATAGAAATATGGTGGCTGATTCCTTACATCGCATGGTCACTTATCTTACTGCTCTCAGTAAAACCAGGCATTCTCCGGTCCTTGTATAGAAAGACTGCACTGAATGCTCTTTTTTTTCTTAAATCGCTTGGTCACCCATTTCAATGTTGCGGTTCTCATATATGTATATCAGGTCGCCGTAGTCTATTAGGCAGTGTGTTCGCTTATTAGACGTAAAGCCCTTGTTCGTATCCCAGGCCAGATATAAAAAACGAAATATGAAAAGAAAAAAATATTTCTTCTTCGACTTGCTCTCAGCAGATTTCTTACAAAAACTCTGGGAGTAAATAAAATTGCCATGAAAAAGTTTCTCAAAAAATCTATCGTTCGGAGTCGACTTTAAACTGTAGGTCCCGCCACTCATGTATAAAAATTAACACACACAACATGAGTGGTGTTGAGGAGCTAGGCCGTCATCCTGACTGAAGGGGGTGTATTGGCCAATTATATATGTATGTATGTATGTTTTCATATATCCACTACTCTTTTGGAATACATATTGCTTGACTAGAAATTTCCTCGAATGCTTTCTACAGGAACTGTGGTCTTTAGAACCAGGGGAAGACGATCTTTTACTTTATGTGACAGTGCCCTACTCTACTATGAAGAGGCAAAGGTTCCTGAAATTATATGATGACGACAACCAATAGAGAAATTTATTCAGTTGGTTTCCCCCAAAAAGGCTGATTTGGCTCCCTGCCCTTTGGATTATGAGGGACTTTACCTTTTAATAAAATATTTGCAGATTTGAGTGTTTTATATTAAAAAAATCTTAAAACCTGGAACAGCTTCAGAATAAATTAAAATCTCCTTTAACTACAACCAAGTCCCTTGGAGCAGAAGTAGATAAACTAGCGGACACTACACCTGAATGCGAAATAGAAGACGGTTTGGAAGATGCTTGAGAAGTGACATCATCCAGAGGCAAAGGTGAAGGAGATAGAGTAAACTTAGGACTCAATTCAACCAAATTTGCAGACTTCGGTATGGCACTGCTAGTTGACTTATCAGCAGTAGGTGGACAAATGTCCACAATAGGAGTAGCATTTGTCAATTCATTGATTGTCGCAGTTTCCCCTGGTACAGAAACCTGCGCCACATGCCCAGGAGCCCCCGATGAAAGAGGGACAAGAACCTTTTCCGATTCAAGCAATTTATCCAACAGGCCATACCCTGAAAACAATTGCCCAAATCGCCGAAATTTTGCAGAAAGAGATGCAAATTTAGCGTGCATCTCAGCAAACTCACGACGCGTTCCTACAAAAAGAAGATGAATTTCTTTAAATATTTCTTTGTGTAAACTTTGAAAGGAAATTATTTATTTTTCAAAATAAATAAACAATTTCATTTGAATTGAAAATTTATGGAATACTTAGGTTGATTAAGCATAGCATTGGCGATAATTATTTACTGGGAACTACAAACTTCAAACTTTTAGAATTTGTTGTGAAAAGAAAGGGAGAACCTGATACTAGTTTTCTTTTCTTAATAAATATGCACTGACCACCAGGGGAACGCGTGCTTTTGAAAATTTTTTATTGGGTTCATTCACTAGATTAACACTGTCTTTATGGGTTTTCTTATGATTTTTAAAAATTAAGGTGACCATTTGAATGTTTAATGGCGTAGTGTTTGTTATTTATTTTAATTAGCTTGTTTTTTTTATATAATTAAGTTATTATTTATTAGAAATTTAATTAAAAAAAAAAACAATTCTAATACGTAGTTTTTTTTGAAATGTAAGCAAAGAAAACTAAAAAAATACAGACTAAGTGGCATATTTAATTAATGCACAAACAATAGCGTATTTATTGCATTTTTTTTTATTAACAATACATTGTTATTGTTCTATTAACAATTGTTAACTACTTTTTTATTGTTTTTTTTTCATAACACCTACACAAATATTTACCTTTCGTATCATAGCGCCTATTTTTGGGCATTTTTCTCGTGTTACGATTTTTTTCTGTTTTTGAAATTTGTTTATAAAAATGGTTTTTTAATTATAATTTATTATAATTAAATTAATTTTGTATTTAAAAAAATATATTTTTTTTCGTTATTTTTTTTGCACTACTTTGGCTTAACGTGTGCTATCGTCCAAGTCTACTCAATAACTGATCGATTATATTTCATTTGATAATAACATATTAAAATAATTTCAAAATTAAGCATCTTATAATTGAAGTGTTTTATTATTATTATTTTTTATATACATATGTATGTATGTACGAGTATATTGCTTAAATAATAAAATAAACTTTTTTAATTATTTACACACACACACATAATTGTGTGAACTATTGGTATCATTTACTAAGAAAAGTGTTTTAAGCACCAGGAAAATAAAACAAAAAAACAAAAGCAAATACTGAATTTTTTTTTATTATAACAACTATTTTTTAACAAAAACAAAAACAAAAAAATTAAATTTTTTACATGTGATAACCACACTTCATGCCAACTTTTGATAACACTTGACAAAAGCGCCAGACGAAAAAAAAAAAAAACAACACGAAAAACAAAAATCGATAAAAAAAATTTTAAAAATTTTCAAATTCAATATTACGTTTAAGATAACCGTTATTTATGTAATACATACATTTTTTAATTTTTAATTTTTTTTTCTTTTTGGGCAGAATTTTTTATTTTTACAGTATTTTTTTTTATTTCTTACAATAAAATGCTAAATTTCTTATCAGTCAGGGGCCTTTTTTCCAATAAAATAAATCATCTACAAAGTAAGTCAATATTAAAGTCTATATTGTATGTGTGTGTGTGTGTGTGTATTTGTATTTGGGTTCTATAGAGGCCTGTCAATCACCCTTAATTGATGGAAAAGTTTAATGTCTGTCTGTGATCTTTGTAAAATATTTTTTTTTATTTGTTTCTAAAAATAAAGAAATATTTAATTTCATTAAGAAATATTATCTCTGGTAACATGGTCACCCCAAAAAATATTTTAAAACAATTTTTAATCTGATAATAAAACATTTTGTTTTTTGTTCAGGAACAAATCTAAGGTATGAAATGAAAGACTAATTTCATTAGACAAGCATATTAGCTTTTTAAATTCAATTTAATAATTATGAGAATATTCTCTAGATAGGGAGAATGATAGGTTTTTAACCTGGTTAAGATATTAATCATAATGCTCTAGTTGTAAATACCTTGGAGGACATTCATATCAGAGATCAGCAATGAATTGTTTTTTCGCTACTCATAAAATACTCATGAAATTTTGAGTATGAGTCAGTCAAGAGTATTGAATTTCAACTACTCTGATTCATACGTACTCACTACAACAGTGATTTATAAGTATAGGGGTTGCAATGAGTATGAGTACAACGTTGACATCAAACTCATAACATTCCAAATATGTTTGATTCATACGCCTACTCATTCAGATTCATAAATTTAGAAAAATACTTATAATACTCATAAATGATTCGAATCATTAATCAAAATTTACAGTCTTAGTTGTTGTTGTTCGATTCATACGCCTACTCATTCAGATTCATAAATTTAGAAAAATACTCATAAATACTCATAAATGAATTCGAGTGATTCGAATCTTTCATCGAAATTTACAGTCTTAGTTGTTGTTGCATTTACAAAAAAAAAAAAAGAAGAAAGAAACCCACAACCTTCTAGTGAGTATTGTAGTGTTCGTATGCGAATCATATTTATTTTGTGATTCTTGTAAATGTTGAGTAAAGGACAGTCGAAATCAATAACATCATGCATATTGTTAAGTATGAGTACGATGAGTACTTCAAACTTTAAATATGAGTAGTATGAGTATGATATTAAAATAAATATGAATGCGTATAAGTATCAGAAATTATGAGTATGTTTCGAGTCTACTCATCTTTTTGAATACTCATTGCTGATCTATGGTTCATACAGCAGACTATTTAACAGTCATTTGGAAAATATTTAGTCGATTCACACAAGCCGTTGTATCCTTGTATTCATTGTATTGTTGGAAGAACATACAACAGTGTATGATTGTTGTTGATAATTTTCATATAAAAATTCGATACACTTATACACATTTTTTTCATATGCTTTTAAAAGTTGTATTGGTTTCGGGCTATCAAATTGTGTGAATGAAAAAAATGTGTACATGTTTTCATATGTTTTTAAAAAGTTGTGTTTGATCAAATTGCTTGAATGCCACGAAATACACAATACAGCATTGCGCGTTCACAAACAAACAAATGTATTCAATACAACATACGCGATACAAAGTTATGTGAATTGCCCAATTGTCTTGTGCTCACAGGTGTAATGAAAAGTTTTTATTTGTAATTACGAAATGAACTGAGCATGATATGAATTGTAATACAATAAAACCAAATAAGTTAATCCACAAGACATTAACAATTAAAACAGATTTAAATAAACGTTAGTTAAACCTTCATTAGAATTTAAATATAACGTCCGAAGATTATATTTAAATCGCAGTGTTCTAAACTTATTTCATGTGTTTTCAGTTTTTCTACTTTGAAAAAAGTTTATTTAAAGCTTTTCGCAAACTATTTTCAACAGCAACTTTCAAAAATGTTTTTGAAATCTGTTTTAATAACTTACAGTTAATTCGATAGCTTTTATAGTTAAATTCTTTACATCTGGTCACCTAATCTTCCGGTATTTTAATGCTTTTTAACAACCAGACAAATCAATTGATATAACGGAAAGCTTTTTATAACAAAAGCTTTTGATTTCGGTATAAAACAAAACTTTTTTACACTAGTTAACAAAATATAAAACAATTCGTAACCTATTGGCCAAAAAGATAAAGAAATTTGAAGAAGACTGGTAACATTACAGACAAGGTAAGACATATGCATCAATGCTGTATACGTACTGCCGAATAAATTGCTTTCGTTAGAGAAATTGTGGTTTACTCCGCATTTGGATTGCACCTCCATAAACTCACGCAGTATTCTGTGCGATAAAGCTTACTTCTTACTTGGTAGTTATCTGTTGTTGCATATGGGGCCTGGAGAAGCTAGTAGTGATTGTAAAAAAACCATTCCTTATGGAGAATGTTACTTTTTGGCCAGTATTATGGTCTGCATGTGTCTGCAGAGTGCTATTGCCGTTTTTACTTTGAATTGGAAGATTATGAGTAGTACGATAAGATGTTTCAACAAGATGCTGCCGCAAACCGAACAACTCCGCAGATTTGTGATTAATTGCAGGAGAAGTTCCCAGAAAGAGTAATTTCGCTGTATGTCCACAAAAATCATGAGAGCGGAAGCAATACAATAAAGACTGGACCTACTTCGATAAGCGCCTAGTCTTCGAGTATTTGAAAAACCAGCACGAATCGAGTGCTATAAGTGATATACATATTTACTAACGTAAAGCAAACTCTCCTTAATGGCTGCGAGTAATGGAATACAGCAAAATATGACTTTCAATTGATACAAGACGTCATGTGTAGCTATCCTACCGAAAGTCCTATTGGCGAATGATAAGATGGCGCATTAAAGTGGTTTAAGTCCTCCACTCCTCGAGTCGCCGTGGTCTAGTAGGTAGTGTGTTGGCTTATTAGACGAAAGGCCCGAGCTCGAATCCCAGGTCAGACATAAAAAAAAAAAACAAAATACAAAAAGTATTTCTTCGGCGACTTCCTCTCAGCAGATTTCTGGCAAAAACTCTGAGAGTAAAAATTGCCATGAAAAGCTTCTCAAAAAAAAATCTGTCGTTCGGAGTCGACTTTAAACTGTGGGTCCCGCCACTCATGTATAAAAAATTAGCGCACACAATATGAGTGGTGTTGAGAAGCTAGGCCGGAATCCTGACTGAAGGGTTGCAATGGCCAATTATGTATGTTATGTAAGTCCTCCACTACAACTTGGACAATACATCTAGAAAATCCTTGACCCTTGACACTGCAAATGGGAAAGATCGATTTAAAGAAAAGTTTCTCTCCACTACATCGAATATATGATCCCCGAAACAGTTTTTTTAGGCAAAGGCAAATGGACCTGTAATCACTCTGGTGGCTACTACAGTAGACTAAGCGCCTACTTATTTGGAAGAACTTTATTAATGAAACTCAAAAACGTAACGAAATTATGAGAACGAATGGAATAATGAAGATTTCATGTCATAAAAAGAAAATTAGGATGATAGGCCACATTTACAGGAAGGCCAGTGATGATACTGTAAGACAGGGGTTAGATTGGAATTTGTACGGCAGCAGAGTATACATCTTGAAATATTAAATAGAAACTGAAGCCGATACAAAAGACTGCAGCTTAAGTGTAGTAAAATCCCCTGCGTTCAAAGAAAAATGTTTAGAAAACAATTATTACAGTTCTATGCTTTACATACATACATACATAAATGGCCATTACAACCCTTCAGTCAGGATTACGGCCTAGCTTCTCAACACTACTCATGTCGTGTGCGTTAATTTTATACATGAGTGGCGGGACCTACAGATTAAAGTCGACTCCGAACAACATTTTTTTGAGAAGCTTTTTCATGGCAATTTTTACTCTCAGAGTTTTTGCCAGAAATCTGCTGAGAGGAAGTCGCCGAAGAAATATTTTCATATTTTCGTTTTGATGTCTGACCTGGGATTCGAACTCGGGCCTTTCGTCTAATAAGCCAACACACTACCTACTAGACCACGGCAACATCCATTCTATGCTTTACCCAAGAGATAAAGCAATAAATCTACACGCTTATGTTGCTTAGGTGAAGGTGTAAGCCATGAAATATTTCAAATAACTGAACTAAATTCCATGGTAATCATTTCCGTCATCACTATTTGACACCAGTACACGTTTCGGCTTAACAAGCATTAGTAAAGCAAACAGTGAAGAATGTTTCAAGGCAAACTTTCTGCCACCTACTTATGAAACCATGATAGCCAATGGACAACTTGGACACTTCGTGCTTTTATTAGAATTAAAACGTCCAGTTCACCTCGTTCTCTTTAATTTCGTTTGATTTTGTTTTAGTCCTACATGCATTGTGTTCTTTTTGCAACAAAAAAAGTGCTTGTTTCTTAAGTCTTCTGTGTTCAGTTTGGGTTCTCTGTGTACAAAGAAAAAGTTTGTTGCCTAAGTCTTCTATGCATTGTGTTCTTTTTGCAACAAAAAAAGTTTGTTGCTTAAGTCTTTTGTGTTTATTTCGTGTTCTTTGCGTACAAAGAAAAAGTTTGTTGCCTAAGTCTTGCTTGCATTGTGTTCTTTTTCCAACAAAAAAAAGTTTCTTGCTTAAGTCTTTTGTGTTCTCTGAGTACAAAGAAAAAGTTTGTTGCTTAAGTCTTTACCGACTTTCTTTACCATAACCAGGTTTGTTGCTTAAGTCTTTTGCTAACATTATACAAGTTGCACACAGAAATGTATGTATGTATATGTGACTACTCTTGTTAAACAAAACTACATATAATTTTTATTATTTTTCATTTTAATTTTCTTTAGTTTCCTGTTTGCTATGTATTATTTAATTAAAAAGAAATTCAAATTCAAAATGTATACATATGTACATATAATCAATGAAACTACAGCTTGTCTCTGTAACAAATAAACAGAACCACCCATCATATAATCATAAAGTCATAAAGTGTTATTAAAATATGACAAATGTATGGCGCCTAAAATTTAAAACTTATCACAAAACATATATGAAATCAATACATAAATCAATTGTTTATTAACGGGGAAAACAAAATCAAATTGCTAATGTTTGTCTTTGTGAAACGAAAACATAAAATTTACGTGTAAACACCACTTATGGTTAGACAGCATTTCAACAAGTCTCAAATCCTATGCAATTAAGAAACTGTGTGTGTCTGTCTAAGTAGAGTGGCAAATAAGAACAAAGAACAGAATCGTTTATAGAAACAGATTGCAACAGGTATTTTAGCATATAAACTATAAAATGTAATAAACTGTTACTGGGTGACAATAAAAACAAAATTTCAGTTTAAAACGAATTTGAGACACACTATTAAAGAAAAAAACTGACTGTATAGCCTCGATGTTGCTAAACTAAGCAAAACTTTCATCAGCAAACAATTATCAATTATTCGAAGAAAAGAAAAAAGTTGAATATTTGGAAGCCATATGAAATAACAGTAAAAATGGACCAAATATTCATTTGCCATTCCAGTTAAAATGTAGCGAAATCACAGCATTTCTGAAATTAACAAATGACCTATGAAAAGTGGATCATGTATGACAAAAATGTGCGAAAAAGAAGTCAACGAGATTGGAATTGGCACTGAGAAACGCAATGGCGGGTGTCAGATGATATTAGTGGGGAATTGTTTATTGTAAGCTTCTACAATCTGTTCAAAGGATTCATTCTGATCCTTACTGGCAACGATTAATGCGATTGAAATTGATTTCCAGAAAAGGTATGGTGTTCCATCATAACAGCAGCAGACCTTACAGATCTTTGTTGACTGACAGACACTAAAATAATTTATCTTCACACATATTTCATGCTGACCTAATGACAGTAAGCCTACTGACAATAAAACGGCCCTAGATCTCTAGATCCCTAGAGAATGTATACAACACATCTAAGATGGTGTCATAGGACCATTAACACATAATTTCCATCTGAGTGTGTCCAAAGTGCCTTAATAAAGTATTTGATACAACAATGTAAAACATTTTTATGAGCAGCAGTGGTTTTAGCCAACTGCAGCTGGCAACCCTGTCATCCTAGGGCCTAGTACTGAAGGTCATTTATCTGTTTTGCTGTTAAATGTAAATGGACATGACGCTTATATTCCCCTTAAGGAACGGAAATCAAAAGTAGGTCTTTACTCATTCGATAATTATCTCCATAGGGGTTCCTGGACCCAGGGACGCAAAACTGACGCACTTGTAAAGGATGGTACAACAGAAAATTCGAATGAATTCTTTGCAGAGAGACATGCATGATATAAAAAAGTTTCCAAAGGAAAGATGAGATTGAAAATTCTGGGCAGAAAAATCATATATTTCTAGGATATATGCAGGCACTCCGTGGACATTTCCACAACGACTTATAATACCTCCTAACGACTTCTGCAGCACATCTTATCTGTCATTGCCGTCTCTTGATAACTGAAGGTAAAGGATTCTTAGACAACCAGAATTTATTTGCAGAATGTCTAGCCAAAGGTGAAGGTGGTGATGGTTGTGGTGTTTTACAACCAAATATATACAGAATTCGTCTTCAGTCAGGATTACGATCTAGCTTCTCACATCATTTATGTTGTGTGTGTGTGTTAGTTTTAAACCTGAGTGGCAGGCTCTACAGTTTAAAGCAGAGCCAGGCAACACTTGCTATTGGTCAATTGTTGCGAGAGCGAAAAATAAGAAAAGAGAAAAATTTATACTCTCACATTCACTACAATGCAGGCATGGAAAATTGAAATTTTTAAATGGTGGTATTTTAATTAATAATATTAGTTTATTAAATTAAAATTTGTGAAATTCGTTTAGACTTCTTTGATTATATCGATTTAAGAAAGCATTTTAGATTAAAATTTGTTTTTTTTTTTGGAAATATACATATTTAATAGAAAGATGTTAAAAACATTAAGTTTTCCATCCCTGCATTAGCAGATCTTCATGTAAAAAAGCAAGAAGCATGCGACAACATAACCTCTTTCAATGAATGCTCAAACGATACTGAGTGTGTTTTTGATCGTGAGAGTACGTTGTTGTAAATTTAGTAATGGCTGACATGCACACGTGCATAGGAATTGCCGGGCTCTGGTTTAAAGTCAACTGCGAACCACAAATTTTTGAAAAACTTTTCATAGCAATTTTTTTTAATTTAATCTCAAAGTTTTTGCCAGAGGAAGCCGCCTCAGAAATTTCTTTTTTATATTTGGTTTAGTTGGCCATTGAGTAGCAGAGACCTTTCTCGTGCAACAAAACTAATACTCTACAAGACGCTCATCCTCCCCGTGCTTCTTCATGGCGTAGAGGCATGGACCCTATTAAGCACTGATGAAGCAGCCTTGAGAGTTTTCGAGAGACAATTCCTACGTAAGATCTTGGGTCCAGTGCGAGTTGGCGATGATTTCCGCATCCGATCCAACAATGAGCTGTATGAGCTCCTCAACGGCTTAGACGTTGTATGTACATCGTATTAACAACCAGCGGCTGCGCTGGCTCGGCCATGTCGTTCGAATGGAGGGGGATGCTGCGGCGAGACGGGTATTTTATGCGAAGATCTGCGGAAATCGGCGAAGAGGACGACCTTGTCTGCGTTGGAAGGACCAAATCGTGGAAGCCCTGTCATTGATTGGTGTGATCAACTGGTGTAGGCCCGCAAGAAGCAGAAGCGCCTGGAAGAATATGTTGCGGCAGGCCGAAATCCGTTAATCGGGTTGTTAATGGCCAATTAAGTAAGTAAGTTAGTTGGCGATGTCTGACCTACTAGACTATGGCTACTATAACCACATCGGGGAGTTATTGTTATATTGATAGTGTAGTGACTATCGTTATTAGAATGTGACATAAAGGAACCAAAATAACCTAGACTTTTTGAAGCTATTTCCTAAAGAGTTATTGTTTAGTAAACAGAAATACTGTCTCTCTCTTTCAAGTAGGGTAATGACTATTAAAGTTTATTTTCTGCACATACAATGACATACAGTTCAAGGTGACGCCAGATAAAGACAGTTTTATGCAGACAACCAGCTAGCCGGTGTGTCTAACTGGTGTTGGTTTATAGCTTTCGCTGGTTAATAAAAGATAATTAAGACTGGATTAATAGGAAATGAAAATAATGATAGAAAAAATAAAAGGCAAAGAAGTTAAACAAACATTCATAAGAAGACAAGTTCTTTTTATACTTTGATATGTTTTTGTATTTTTGTTTTATTTTGTTTGTTTTGTTTTTGTTTTTTTTTTATTTTGTTGCATTTAAGATATAGTTTTTGCCTGTACATATTTACAGTAGAGTGCAGCATAAAATGTTATTTCCTTGGCGGAAATTAAATTAATTTTTCGTTAAATCCAAAAGCAGTAAATTAAGCGTGTAAATGCGTAAAATGTGTTTTTAAAAAACGTTTCAATTTGTTTTTCAGATTAAAATATGCAAAAACCAGTTTAAGAATTTTAAATCAATTTTTTTTTTTTAATTTATTTTTGCTTTTGCCAAATTTCATCGTAAATTAATTAACGAGAAGGACATACAGTTTGTTACACTCTCACAAATTAAATAAAATATTGAAAAAAAAACAAAAATAAATAATAATAAATAAATGACAATAAAATGCAAATCTTCTATGAAATTAATTGAATGGAATATTTTTTAATGGTTTTTCAAAGCAACAAGTTTGTTTCATTTAAAAGAGTTTAAAAGAAATTCTTGTTGTTTAATTACTGCTTCCAATATAGATTATGAATATTATTTTGTTTAACTCACTTTAATTAAGCAATTAAACCATGTACTATACATAAGCTGATGTAATTCGCAAATGAACTAAATTTAGAATTTCATAATTAAAGCTTAAGGTTAACCACTTTCACTTAGAATAATTCCTGACGCCTGTTGGGGAAAAAAAATAAAAATCAGGAGACTGGAATTAATTTTTATTTGTTACGAGCTGTACCCTGAGCGCGTTGTTGCGCCACCAACTACAATAAATTTAAAGGAAAGACATTACACAAATATCCAATTAATGTTGAATAATTTTATTGATTTTGTTTCCCGGTCCTAAGTAGTACGCATTCTATCAGTTTCTAATCTCACTTCTCGTTGTTCAAGTGATTCATGCGAACGGGTCTCAGTGGCATGCATTCGAAGATTTTCAAGTCTCTGTTTCTGAGGCTCGTAATGCTCTTTTGTTCCGTGCTTGAGGTGAAGGTAGACCAATTTCTTGTGATTCATTTTGAATAATTTTCAGTGGCGCCATCTACCGAAAATAATTAGAAACCTCCATCGACTCATGCGCAACAACTTTGCTAAGGATGATAACATGATTAAATGCGCAGTATACGATTTAAATCGTTTTTAGTAATTTTCAGTGGCGCCACCTGTAGGTTAGAAACCTTCCCGGGCTAAGGAGCGACCACTTTTGTTAAGATCATAAAATGATCAAGTGCATAGTTTACGATTTAATGCATTTTGAGTAATTTTCAGTGGCGCCGCCTGTCTTAAATATATCGTACCAACTTATAAACCTTCGTCGACTCATGCACAACAACTTTGCTAAAGATCATAACATGATTAAATGCAAGGTATACTTGTTTTTAGTAATTTTCAGTGGCGCCACCTGTCTGATATTGGCCATACCAACTTAGAAACCTTCCCGGGCTCATGAGCAACAGCTTTCCTGAAGATCATAACATATGCACTTGATCATCAGTTTACGATTCTATTAATTACATACAAACAAACATTCATTTTCATATATATAGAAGATAGATAAAGGAGTTCCACCAAATCTCCAAATAGATTTGAATTTCAATCAAAAATTTTTAAAAAAAAATCCCCTTTAAACCCGTACCAAATTAATTTAATTTGGAGTTCTACTATTTTATGCTAATTTTTGTTAATTTTTTTTCGCAATACATACTTGTATAAACAGCAAGCATTTAAACGAGTTCAATTGTGTGTATGTTTGTGCGTGTGTGTTGAATGTCAAATAATCGCTTTTTAACTTTTTCGGTCAATGCCAGAGACCGTGGCATACAAAAATAAAAACAGAAAAAAATATTTATTCAACATGGAAAATTTTTTCAAACGTTTCAATACAGAATTATTCTTATCTCCGCATAGAAAAAACAGAAATTGAGAAAAAAACACGAATTATATCAAGGCTTTATTAGATTTTAAATGAATTCTATGAATTGTATAAATATTATTAGAATATATATATCTTACAGTAAAAAGGTAAAGTACCTTTCTTAATTAATAAAATGCTAAGTAGTTTGAAAATTAACAAGAATTTTAAATAAAAATTTTCTTTAATTAACTGCTATTTAAAATAGCTTATCCCAAATCTCACAGATTATTCGGTGATAAAAAGAAAACTTTTCTGTTCCCCTTCCAACAGACAAAAATTTGCCAATATTGTATGTTACAATACAATATTGTATGTTTACAATACATCAACCTGATCTTTCTAATTTAGTGTTTGTTGTTATCTTTTTAGTTGCTTTGTCAAATATTTTGCAAGACAATCACTTCCTAAACATGCCTCCGCTACGTGGCAGCGAACACAACAGTTATATTTGGGCAATTCACACAACTTTGTATCGTGTATGTTGTATTGAATACATTTATTTGTTTGTGAACGCTCAATGCTATGCTGTATTGTGTATTTCGTGGCATTCAAACAATTTGATAGCCCGAAACCAACACAACTTTTTAAAAACCTATGAAAACATATACACATTTTTTTCATTCACACAATTTGATAGCACGAAACCAATACAACTTTTAAAAACATATGGAAAAAATGTGTATAAGTGTATTGGATTTTTATAAGAAAATTATCAACAACAATCATACACTGTTGTATGTTCTTCTAACAATACAATGAATACAACGATACAACGGCTTGTGTGAATTGACCAATTGTAATGCTCTTGAAGTATCGTAGTATTGTAGCACAGTATCAAAGATCAGCAATGAATTCTTTGTTTGCTACTCATAAGTACTCATGTAATTTTCAGTATGAGTGAGTCAACAGTATTGAAATTCAAATACTCTGATTCATTCGTACTCACTACAATATTGATTTATAAGTACAGGTTGCAAGGAGTTTGAGTACAACGTTGACATCAAACTCATGTTTGATTCATACAGATTAATAAATCTAGAAAAATATTTATTACACTCATAAATGATTCGAGTGATTTGAGTCATTCATTAAAATTTACAAAAAACAGAAGAAAGAAAAAGACAAAGACAGCAAGCAAAGCAACCACACATCCTTCTAGTGAGTATTGTAGTATTCGTTTGCGAATCATTTTTATTTTGTGATTCTTGTAAATGTTGAGTAAAGGATAATCGAAATCAACAACATCATGCGTATTATTAAGTATGAATACGATGAGTACTTCAACCTTTAAATATGAGTAGTATGAGTATGATATTAAAATAAGTATGAATGCGTATAAGTATCAGAAATTATGAGTATGATTCGAGTTTACTCATCTTTTTGAATACTCATTGCTGATCCGTGCACAGTATATACAGCTCAGACTTCTTGCGGTGCTGACACTCATTACTTAAGATAACTTGTTCCCTTATGTTTTGCAAAAAATGTTTTCCTTTGAAAACTCTTTCATCTCTTAAGGTATGATCCACGATTCGACAATGCCTGTATATTGTTCTTCTACTCAAAGTCGTATTGAGAAAATGCTTACCAAGTAAAAAAATCACATCAGAATTTTCTTCAGCAATAAGGCTCATTTTTCACTCGGTAAGCAGTAGCAAAAATTGTCGCATATGGGGCTAGGAGAACAAAGAAGTGATTTTGGAAAAGCAATTGTATTCGCTTAAGGTAAAGTCGTCGTAGTCTAGTATGTAGTGTGTTGTTTTATTCGACGTAATGCCACGATTCAAGCACGATTCGGACATTTTAAAAATATTTCTTCGGCGACTTCCTCTCAGCAGATTTCTCTAAAAAAACTCTGAGAGTAAATAAAATTGCCATGAAAAAGTTTCTCAAGAATCTGTCGTTCGGAGTCAGACATCAGACATCCCAAGGTATGAAAAAATATTTCTTCGGCTATTTCCCAGGGAAAAATTGCCATGAAAAGAAAAATGTCTCAAAAATGTGTCCTGTGGAGCCGACTTTAAACTGTAGGTGCCGCCATTCATGTATAAAATTAATACACAGAACATAAATGATATGAGAAGCTAGGTCATCTTCTGCTGAAGGGTTGTTATGGCTGAAGGGTTGTAATGACCAATTACGTATGTATGTATGTATGTATGTATGTATGTATGTATGGTTACGTCAGTAGGCAAAATTTTCGCCTATAGGACTAGGAGAACATAGAAATTATTACGGAAAAGCAATTGTATTCGATACAAGTGAATTTTTGTTAAGCAGTATGGTTTGCAGGTGTCCTTGGGCCGAATATATTGAAAAATTACTATGGAAGCGTTAATTTAGGGTACTGTGGCCGCTCTTACAAACTAGTCGGCATACATTTTTAATGAGACAGTGCCCTAAGCCGCACAATGCAATCGTTTGTGATTTTATTGCATGATTTCACATTTTCATGAGGGCAACAATCGGCCATCAGAATCTAACAATTTTACGCTCTTTAGTCTTTTTTTATGAAGCTACGTTGAAGTCCATACCAAGGCGGATAACTCTCTAACATTCATGAATTTGAGAACCAACAGTCGTCAAGTTATGGCTTATCTACCGCGAGAAATATGTGAGAAACTGTCTGAAAACTATCTCAAAAGGATCGATCCTTGTAACCACTCCAGAGGCGGTTATTTAAATGTCATTCGATTTCGTATATATTGACAAGGTCCAAGCATTGTAATGAAATATAAGAAGCATTGAAATCTCGGATTTACATATGTATATGTGCGCTTTATTTAAGTTTACATTTGAAATCGAATAATTCACAAGACTTTTAGTGTATAAACACATGCTTCAGTTATATCGGCACATAGGCCTCACAGTTTAAATGTTAATACGAGTAATTTAAAGGTTTTTTTTTAATAGTTTTCCAAACATGTTTCAGAATATTTTTGAGCTAAAATTAAGAAGCTATTACGAAAATTTATTTGATTGTATTATACACGTTTTTTTCTTAAAGAAAAATTTTAATTTTCTTAACCCTTTAACGACATTATTTTTTTTTTTTCTTGTACACTTAACTAAGGGATGGCTATTTTAAAACAATAAGGAGTTTTAAGTTTACGAAAATGTATTTGATTGTATTATACACGTTTTTTTCTTAAAGAAAAATTTTATTTTTCTTAACCCTTTAACGACATTAAAAATTTTTTATTGTACACTTAACTTAGAGGTGCCTATTTTTGAACAATAAAGAGTTTGAAGTTCTTAAACAATTATAAACAAAATTAACAAAAATTTTTTTTAAATTTAAGCCAAGAGGTACTATTCCTTACCAACCTTTTTTACTAGCAGTCTCAGTTGTTGTCACAGCCACATCCGTAGGCGTTGAGCCATTTTTATTCATTAAATTCGGTAACTTCATGATGGATTTCTTATAAAAATTATTTTATTTTTTTATTTCGTTTATAAATTATTTTTATTTTTATTTTAGAAATTTTTCTATTTCTTTGAATTATTTTTTTTTTATTTTTATTTGTAGTGGGAAATTTATATTTTACAATAGAATTGTGTTTGTGGTTATTTTATTTATAATAATTGTAGAAAAAAAATTTAATTAATTACACATAAATTATTTATTATTGTTTTATTGTGAATTTGTTTAAACACAAATAAAATTGTAAATTTTTTCTAAATTTAATTTGTTGTTATGTTCTGTTAGAAAATAATTATTGTTTGAGTTTTTATTTGTTTTATTTGTTGTTACAAAAAAAAAATAACCACTAAAATTATTATTAAAAAATTGCTTTAAATAATTCGTAATTTAAATTTAATTGTCATTTAAAATTAAACGAAATATTTTCGACATCAAAAATGCATGTTATTAAGGCGATTAAAATTAAATTAAGTTCAGTTACAAATTTTTTTTAAATTAAATTTTTTTTCATAAAACTGCAATGCTGATAAACTCCTTTTACTCTAACTTTTGTAGGTAAATTCATTATAAAATGTTTGTTATTAAATTATATGTATGTATGTATGTATGTTCTCTTAATAATTATTATTATTTTTAATTAAATTTATTAAATTTCTATTTTTCAATTTTATTTTTCTGTCTTTCTATTCGCTTGTCTCTCGCCGTGTTTGTCGCGACAATTTCAACTTGACTGAACATTTGTTAAGCGTTACAATTTATTTTTATATTAATTTTTTTTACCCCCGCTTTAAACTTTTATTTTATTATTATTGTTATTGCTTCTGTTATTGTTTATATTTCTTACTTTAGCACACACAGTTGAAAATGTGTGTGTGGATGTGTGCATTTGTATTAGAGTGTTTATTTCGCGTGCTGCTATTCATACCGGCATTGTGTTCGGTTTTCGTTTTCTGTGACGTCGTTATTGTGTTTTAAGTAGGCTTCAATGTTTGCTTTACGATTTTTTAATGATTTTTTTATATTTTTTTTCGTAACCACCAAACAACCTGTCTGTTTAATATTCTTTTTGGTGGGAATTATTTAAATTTAACTATTTAGATAAGTGGTTTGCATAGAGTTTCTTTGTTATACATATATTAAAATGGAAAGAATTTCTAATATAAGGTGTAGTATAAAGAATTTTTGTGAAAAAAATTTGAAGCCAGATTTGCCAAGGTAAATAGTCTTATTAAGATAAAAACAAGTAAATTTCTAACATGCTTAAGAGGTAGTCAAGAGTAATCTGCATTTAAAATATGCAAATAGGCGTATGAAGTCGCCGTAGTCTAGTAGGTAGTGTGTTGGCTTATTAGACGTAAGGCCACGGTTCAAACCCCAGGTCAGACATCAAAACAAAATAGGAAAAAAATATTTCTTCAGTGACTTCCTCTCAGCAGATTTCTGGCAAAAACTCTGAGATTAAGCCTGCCATGAAAAAGTTTCTCAAAAATCTGTCGTTTGGAGTCGACTTTAAACTGTAGGTCCCGCCACTTATGTATAAAATTAACACACACAACATAAGTGGTATGAGAAGCTAGGCCGTAATCCTGACTGAAGGGTTGTAATGATCAATTATGTAAGTAGGCGTATCATGAGCTAGGTAAGATTGGAAAGATTTGCTCCTTTACTTATTAGTCATATTTAAGCCCTCGTAGTTTCTTAAAATTTCATACAAACTTTAAGTGCTTCGATCGTTTATGCACTACTACTCTAATTGCTCATATTACGTTTTGAAAAACCAGCTTGATCATTAAGGTTTCATTGGAGTTTTGGTTTTCTTCTTCTGCATTCGCAGCATTACCACCCATATACACGATTTAAAAAAAAGAAAAAACGCTTTAAAGCTCATGACACACTTGGGCCATATATTCTAAGAGGCATTATCCACAGGAAATTATAAAGAACATATCCAAATGGGGTAGGCAATCACCGATTCTTCTTTGTAATATACTATTCTGTTGTACAGTGTGATTTTAATTTTTTAAGCTAGGTTTTAAACTGTTTGTTTATCATGACCTTCCAAATATCAACAAACGTCATACTTTACAGGCTGTGGATAGTTTAGAATTTTAAAATATTTTGTGGTTAACTTTAATACTAAAGTTTGTACATCAAAAAAGAAAAGATTTATGAGAGTATAGTTCCAGTTTCATTAATCAATCAGTTCTAGGATAATAGAGTTGCCATCTTTTTTCGCCTAAATACAATACTTTCTATTAAAATCTATTCGGTTAACGTATTATACTATGTTCAGACATACACTTTTATTGAGTCAATATTCGGTTATATGAGAACAATATTTTAAGTGTTCAGACATAATAATATACGCAGTTCAGCTGCTTATTCAATATTCATTTGACAGCTGGTAAACAAAACAGCTGGTTGTTTCGACAACATTCTTTTTATTTTTTTTGTTTTGTTGAGTTGTCAAATATCAACAAAAAGTGTTCGGATAATTGTAATATGCGCATTCAACATACGTATGGCAGTGCTGTATTTTAAGTTTTACTCAATATTATAACAATTTGCGTATTTATTGCGCAATAATTAATTGAAACTTTATATGAAATATTGAGCTCAATAATGGCGTTTATTGCGATTTACGCAACAAAAGTGCATGTCTGAACATAATATTAAGCGTAGTGGCGAAGAATTTCTGCTTATTGAGTCTTTATTTTTTGCAAGCAGTGGTGATTTTCCTTTAAAGTTCATTTCAAAATTATTCTCTGTGTCACTTCTTTTTGGGCCAGGAGCAATAATTTTTTTTTTGAATTTGCAATGTTTAGTTTTTTATTACAAAATGCGAAACAGAGATGTAGATGACAAAGTGTAGTGCGATTAGAACCTGATCAAATAGAAAAATATATAGAACCTAATATTTCAAATTGATTGTGATCTTGTAGAGGTAGCTTCTTCGAATACCAAAATATTCAAAAGACCACTTTAGATTAGCAATTTACGATTGCTGCAATACTTCTTGAATTTTTATCGCTTAATCTTAACCTAACTATTTGGCCGATTACAGCAGCATAAGGTCTTGACACTTCGCTAAAGGTTGAATTGCTCGTGATTGTAGTCCAGTACTTTAAACTCTACGTCTTGCCACCTCTCTACTGCAGTTTATGTGTACATACTAGAGATCAGCAATGAGTATTCAAAAAGATGAGTAGATTCGAATCATACTGATAATTTCTGATACTTATACGCATTCATACTTATTTTAATATCATACTCATACTACTCATTCAAATATTCAAAGTTTGAAGTACTCAAAGTACTCATATTTAACACTAGGCATGATGTTGTTGATTTCGACTCTCCTTTACTCAACATTTACACGAATCACATAATAAGTATGATTCGCGTACGAACACTACAATACTCACTAGAAGGTTGTGTGTTTCCTTTGCTTGCTGTCTTTGTTTTTTTCTGTTTTTTTGTAAATACAACAACAACTAAGACTTTAAATTTTAATGAATGATTAGAATCACTCGAATCATTTATGATTATTATAAGTATTTTTTTCTAATTTTATAAATCTGAATGCGTATGGCGTATGAATCAAACATAGATTTCGAATGTTATAAGTTTGATGTCTCTTATCATACTCTTTGCAGCCTGTACTTATAAATCAATGTTGTAGTGAGTACGTATGAATCAGAGTAGTTGAATTTCAATACTGTTGAGTTACTCATACTCAAAATTTCATGAGTACTTATGAGTAGCGAAGAAACGATTCATTGCTGATCTCTGGTACATACAGAACCAAAAAAAAAGATATGAAATATTTTACAAGTCGTTCTGCAAAAAAACTAAGTGAAATTTATTAGTTTTTCTAATTATAATTATTATGAAAAGGAAACATGATTTAGTATGTTACTGTTGAGTTTATTTTATATTTTTATAAAATTTTCTATTTTTTTTTTCTTTATAAACGTTGTAATTGTGGAAACTGAAGTGTATAGATTTTAGTAGAAATTATTTATTTTCTTTGTGTAATAAAAAAAAACGTTGATAGAGAGTCTAGTATATCCGTTAGACTGACTAATTAAATATATTTTTATTGTTTTATTTTATTATAAACAATTTATTTTATTTAATTGTACTTAAGCAAACCACTTTTCTAAAATTATCTTTAGAAAACACAATGGTTTTCTAACATTTGAAGTAGAAAATAAATAAAGAACTTTACATTTGATTTTGAAAACAAAACAAAGAGAAGAAAGAAGAGTGAAACATGCGATTATTACAAAATATCTTGAAGAGAAAAGTACTTATTAAAGCCGTTATTCAATGAATTTTTCGGTGAATTCGATAGAATTAAAGTCGAATTAAAAAGAATAGAATATTAAATTATTTAAAGATTTAAACAATTTGTTGCTATACAACAGCATCTATTATTTTATTGTGGCTGCTGTTACTTTACATAGAGTTCATTGGATTTTAAAAATAAATATTCAGAGGCACTTAAGCGTAACCATATTTTATTTTATTTTATTTTTATTTGCTTTTATTTTTCCTCTTTTTATTTATTAATTATACAGAACAATACCTAGTAATAATAATAAAAATAAAACAATAATAATAATAAAATTGAATATTAAATAATTACTTACAATTACAATACGACTATTGACAATATAGTGTAACACAACAGTGCATTGAACAGAGCATTCTCACTGGCATGCAATGTCGAGAAATTCTTTTCCAATATTTGCTTTTATTTTTTTAATCAAAAACATCTGTTTCATTATAGACAGAGTTGAAGGTATTAAATAATATTAAATATGCTTTAATGTTAATAAACAAATATTTACGTTCATTGGCTTTCATAAATATTCAGATTCTCTTAAGCACGTTTTAAACTTATATAAAAAAATGACTGTGTGTTTGATTGTATGTTTGTATGTTTGTATGTTTGAAGTTTATAGACGATTAAACGGTTGAACCGATTTTCTTGAAATTTTCACAGTATCTTCCTGTATGTCTGGAAGGAGTTATAGGCTACTTTTTATGTTGATATTCCAAATGAGCGAGGGGCCATGCGCACGTATGCTACATACTACAAACTAATATTTAATTGCATTTGAAATATATTACTCATACGCATAGTAGTTACCCCTACAAGTATGCTATCTGTGATTCTTGATGTATAAAACCAAAGAAAATAAAGTGTAAAGAACGACGCGGGGGGAAAGATAGAAGGGAAAGAAAAAAATTTTGTAACCAACATTTGTGAAAAAATTCACCAAATAAGAAAAAATATAACCAAAATTAAATTCGTAGACTTTTGTTTTATTTATTTTTTTTTCAAGTTTAAATTATCTATATATATAAAAATGAATGTACTTTATGGAATCGTAAACTATGCATTTAATCTTTAGCAAAGTTGTTGCGCATGAGCCGACGAAGGTTTCTAAGTTGGTATAACCAATTTCCGACAGGTGGCGCCACTGAAAATTCTTCGAAATTAATTAAATCGTAAACTGTGCATTTGATCCTGTGTTGAAAAAAAAAGAAAAGAGCATTACTAGCCTCAGAATCAGCATTGAGACTGAAAAATCTTCGAGTGCATGCCGCACAGATCCGTTCGCATGAATCACTTGAACAATGAATCACTTGATCGAATGCGTACTACTCAGGCCCGTTCGCCTGAATCATCTGGACAACGGGAAACAAAATCAATAAAATGATTCATTCTTAATTGGATATTTGCCTAATGTCTTTCCTTCAAATTTATTTTAGTTTGTAGTGCAGCAAAGCGCGCAGGGTACAGCTAGTATTTAATAAAGCCTGGTTCTGTCACAGTACAAGTTTATTACTACTTGTTAATTTAAAGTCTTTTCTTTAAGAATATTTTTTCATTACAATAATACAATTTAACGAAAATATTTCAATTCATTATTAAATTTTAAAATACTTATTCAAAGCATCCACCTGCAAGAGAGAAAGCAGGTGGATGCTTTTTTTCACTTTCCTCTTTTCCCTTTGAATATTTACAAGTTTGTCTCTGCAAGAGTATTAGCCTTGAGGCCAATGCTGTAGACAACAGAGAGAATGATGTCAAGAAAAGTTTACTTAAAGAGTACGAGGCAAAATAAGGGTGAGTAATTAATTCCATGATTTATTAAATCTCTGCCATGTTATTAATCTTCCTTCAAATCTATCTTGTCATCTGTCAACTGCTGTCATAATTGGAATATTTAGTTTGTGTTTCATAACCCTTAATCGTAGTTTATTGTGTCATTTGTCAAAAGTTAATGGAAAACTTAAATTTTTGTGTAAATTCCTCTTGCTCCTTTAAGAAGCAAATAACCTCAGCAATTGAGTTACATTCTCTGCACTCAGTTGCATGTGGCTTTAGCTCATTAGCTTGGCTGCCTTCTGCGACAACAGCTGTGGATATTCCAGTTATCTACATTCCTGGTTGTATCGGACAGTGATCTCCACATCGAACTCAACTATGGTCTGCCCGGTTTGCTTATGGATTTATGTATTGCTGATAGTGATTGGCCAGAAATTCCACTGAATTTGACTCGTATATCGGATAACTAGTCGCCGTAGTCTAGTAGGTAGTGTGTTCGCTTATTAGACGTAAAGCTTGGGTTCGAGCCACAGGCCAGATATCAAAAGGAAATATGAAGAAAAAAATATTTCTCTAGGCGACTTCCTTTCAGCAGAGTTCTGGCAAAAACTCTAAGAGTAAATATATCTGCCATGAAGAGTTTTGGAGTCGACGTTAAACTGTAGGTCCCGCCACTCATGTATAAAATTAAGGCACACAACATGAGTGGTGTGATAAGCTAGGCCGTAATCCTGACTGAAGGGTTGTAATGGCCCATTATGTATGCTTATATGTATGTATGTATGATATTGACTGTCCAAATTCACTGAATGTGACTCCTATATCGGTTCAGAGAAGTTTAAATGGTCCTGAGTTCCCAACCTGCTACTTTTCATGGTTCGAATCCCTGCTACTACTACTGACTTCACAAATTTGTTAAAAATATTCCATTTAGTAAGCCGCAGAATGTGTCGGGAGCTCTACATTTTTCGTAATCGATTGCAGGATTGCCATGCCATATTAAACCAGTTCTGAATGTCCTCTCTGGAGCCTCCGTTTGGATTCTCCGAACACTTTCAATCTACTGCTAATATAGTCTGAGGTTGTTAGTATTTCACGCATTAAGCCTGTATTTAATTTAAAAAGACGCGAATTATTGTAGTCTGTATATAGACAAGAAGTATATCTACAGGCTTACAGGACTGCCTAAAGCCTTCGTTTGTAGCAAACCAATCACACGTTATAAATCTACCGCTATTACAGCCTTAGATTGCTGGTATTTGCGCATTAAGCCTGTATTTAATTTAAAAAGACGCGAATATATTGATCTCGTAAAGTCGCCGTAGTCTAGTAGGTAGTGTGTTGGCTTATTAGACGTAAAGCCTGGGTCCGAATCCCAGGTCAGACATCAAAACGAAATTTGAAAAAAAAAATTTTCCTCTTCGGCGACTTCCTCTCAGCAGATTTCTGGCAAAAGCTCTGAGAGTAAATAAAATTGCCATGAAAAGTTTCTCAGAAATCTGTCGAGTCGACTTTAAACTGTAGGTCCCGCCACTCGTGTATAAAAATTAACACACACAACATGGGTGGTGTGAGAAGTTAGGCCGTAATCCTGACTGAAGGGTTGTGAGGGCCAATTATGTATGTATGTACATAGAGCCGAGAAGGACAGATTCTCTCATACTTTCTTACACAGACTTTCGGATTACTGTAGAGTCTTCCAGATAGTAATTAAGTCCATCCCCACGGCTGTGTTGCGGCTATAGTGTCCAGAATACGTACGAGAGTGTCCACCAGTAGACTGGAAATTACGTAAAAATTGCAGCTCTTGCGAATTGCTTGACTTGACTACAAGACCTATTCGATAGCTAGCTAGGGATGACTAAACAGCTCATATTTTCTCCCGAAGTGACATGTGTTACGTGGTTCTGTCTCTATGAGATATTGCAGCTCCATGGAGATGAAACGGTCGTCAGTCATTAAGCGAAAGCACGCCAGAATTCATGACAACTCTGACGCAGCTGTTTAAGTTTTCATTGAGTTGTAGCTATCAAAGCGAGGGTCATTATTAAATCTAAACGTCCTTAATGTTTCATATTTTGTTTTTCTGATTTTTAATAACAAAACGTAAACAAATGTTATCTTTATTATGGAGATTCCCGAACCGTTTATACTGAAACGTCAACTAAACTGTACTGTCGAGTCATTGTCACACAAATTCTTTGACTTTAACTACAAGTGGTAGTCTTAAGTACAATGACAGCGACGTAGAGTGAACTGGTTTCGAAACAATTAAAAAATACTTGAGTATAATAAATCGCTCAAGGTGCAAGTGATAAGTGAGCGATATGGGCTGAACGAACAAACAACAACAACAAGTTACGAGGACATCTTTTGAAAGATGGTTGGTTGGCATACATCGTACATCGTAAATGAATGGATGGATGGATGGATGTATGGATGACACTAATCAAACAACTGATAACAATAACAATAACCATAACGGTATTTATTATTTAATTGGAATATTTACTCATGTGTGAGAATGTTTGATTATCACACAAGCACTGGCAAGATTGGCAAAGGGAATGTGGTAGTTGTGGTTGTGAATTTAACTGAAGTGGTAAATACTCAATATTTTAACAAGAATTTATTTAGTGTGTGTGTGTGTGTGTGCATTGATAAATTATTAACAAATATAAACAAAACAAAAAAAAAAATACAACAAATTAAAGCAAATAATTGAAAGTGTATAAAATAACTGATAATAAAACAGTTTCAAAACATCAACTACGTTTAGGGTTGTTTGTCTGTCTGTCTGTCTGTCTGTATGTCTGTGTATTAATTAAATGCGTAAAAATATTTCGAATTGATTTATATTGTATTATCTTTTTTGTTTTTGTATTATATTTGATTTATCACTATCGCAAGACCACATACAAGAAATGGTATCGTGACATAAATTAATTAAAAGGTGTAGTACAAAACGATATCATATATTTACTAAGGAAAATATCAAGATCACGTTTCGACTAAGCTTCGTTAAGTAAAGTAAAAAAAAAAAAATATTGTATCAGCATTATTTTGAAAGTATTTTTTAACTGACTGATCAGTCCTCTAAGACTGAGGGGAAATGAATTCGATTTCTTCTTTACCATCAAATACTTGTGGGTTATTGTGTACAAAGTCTTGTGGAGGCAGAGAGTTAACTAAAGACCTCATGAAGCTTATGTGAAGTGTAAATATTTTTTTCATTTCAAATTTCCTGATGGTACACGGCCATAGTTGAATGCTTTCCGATTCGCCTGGCTGCAGATTAGTAACTGCAAAACAAATACAGGATTCTAGACCACGCCGTATACTCTAAGCAAACTACCATCAACGCCAACCAGTTCACTTAACACATGCCTGCATGTTTCGCTAATAGCCAACAGTGTTACATTCCTTCTGCTATTGTTAAACAGTTCCTCCATACATACATAATTGGTCTATATAACCTTTCAGTCAGGATTCCGACCTAGTTTCTCACAACCACTTATCTTGTGTGTGTTAATTTTTATACATGAGTGGCGGGACATTTAGTTTAAAGTCGATTCCGAACGAACTTTTCAAATCAAATTTATTTACTCTCAGAGTTTTTGCCAAAAGAATGCTAGAGGAAGTCTCCAAAGAATTATTTTTCATATTTTCGTTTTGATGCCTGACCTGGGGGTTGAACCATGGCCTTACGTCTAATAAGTCAACACACTACCTACTAGACTCAGACGACTTGTTGCTCAGCAGCAGAATATTCCATGTTAATATCATGATATGACTCGATTCCAACCTTTGGCTAAAGCTTCGTGAATAGAACAGAGGAACTCTTTGACCGCTAGATTGAGCTGCTCGAGTCTTAAGCCAGGGAGGTAAAAACCGCACATTTTTCTATAAAGCGTAGGCTTACCCATCGATTACGCGCCTCATTGCCAGATTTCTGCGGAAGAATAAGAGAGAAGTGCGTCGAGTTTGAGTTGATCGAATCTTAACCCAAAGAGGGCGAAATACTTCAGTTTTCTATAAACCGGAGGCCTACCCATTGGTTGGGTGCCTTATTGCGATATTTTTGCAGAGGAGTAAAAGAGAAGTACGTAATTTTTTTCACAATATGATTTCAAGATTGACGAATCTTGACATACCATACCATATACTTATCATCTATAAGCTCTGAATGAAGTTGGTATCAAATAAGTTATCAAAGCTTTTGGCATAAGAAATCAATGTGCTATTCTTTACTACTACTATTTGAATAATTGAAAATCTATTTGCAAGTCATGGATGTTTTTTACTACACTTTATACCTTCAGTTTCTGTCTAACTGACTGATTGATTGCATGAAATCGTGATTGCAGTTAAAATATTTTCATTTGCTGTATGATTACCGGTTATATCATTATGAGATAATAATATTATGTTGTCTGCTATTTAATGACTTGAAATTATTATTTATTTTATAAGTACCAGTGATAAGTCACTGTGTTGCTATCACTTGAGAAAATTGGAACATTATATACGAGTATTGAGATACTTATTGAAATGCTCCCCAGTGATAATCTTATCAATTGAATGCCGTCAGTTCATATCGTAACAACGCAGATAGAATCAAAATATTTTTGTAGTATTTTGTGGAAAACATTTCCAATATCAGTAGCAGAGTAATGGAAAGTTTACCGATATACTTTGACGAGAAAAAGAAAAAATCAAGGCCAGCTGGTGTAGTATTAAAAGACAAAGAGCTGCTATGATGTAGCAAAATTAAATAAAAATAATATTTTATACAGAATTTTTGGCAAAAAAATCTATTTTAACAACAGTTTGCTACACCGCTGGCTTGTCAACATTTTAAAAATACGAGTCATTTAGAAAAACTTTTACTTTCACTTTGTTTTTCCAACTGAATACCCCAGAATCGATACTTTCCCACAGAATTATTACAAAAGAAAGTTCATTTATTCAATTCCCGATTGAATAGTATTTAAATGTGAGCACGTGTAGAAAAAATTACATGAGAAAAAAATAATGGAAAACAATTTTTACAAGTTTACTGGTTAATCTATACGGACTTACACGTTTATTGTATTCAATTTCAATTGCTGTTTCATAATTTAATTGTCACTCGCCTGTCTACAACTGCCGGGTGATTAGTTTTACATCTTTTTTTTTATAATTTTTTCTATTTTCCGTAATACTTTTACTAGCATATTTACACTTACAACAGAATAGCAATAGCAATAGCAATAGCAGTAGCAGTAGCAGTAGCAGTAGCAATGAACACAAAAATAGTGAAATATTCTGTATTTAAATTAAATTAAAATGTTAATAATAGTTAATAATAGTGATTATAATTATTCATTTATTATATGCAAGGAATGTTGAAATTTTAAAATGTTTGCATTTGTTTCGATGAGGTAGAAAATTATTTAATCTCATTTGCTACTTAATTAAGCATATAAAATTGAAAATTTTCAAAAAGAAAGAACATTTTTTTGTAATTTCAATTTGTTACTAAATTATTATGCAATTATTAGAATAACTGTACAAGCTAACTGTAGTAGAAGCACAGCTGAACACATAGAAAGGCAACAAATCAACATCGCAGCAATCGATATGCATCAGAGATCAGCAATGAATCGTTTTTTCGCTACTCATAAGTACTCGTATAATTTTGAGTATGAGTGAGTCAACAGTATTGAAATTCAAATACTCTGATTCATACGTACTCACTACAACATTGATTTATAAGTGCAGTTTGCAATGAGTATGAGTACAACGTTGACATCAAACTCATAACATTCGAAATATGTTTGATTCATACGCCTCTACACATTCAGATTCATAAATTTAGAAAAATACTTATAATACTCATAAATGATTCGAGTGATTCGAATCATTCATCAAAATTTACAGTCTTAGTTGTTGTAGCATTTACAAAAGCAAGCAAAGCAAAGACACAACCTTCTAGTGAGTATTGTATTGCTCGTACGCGAATCATAATTATTATGTGATTCTTGTAAATGTTGAGTAAAGGAGAGTGGAAATCAACAACATCATGCATATTGTCAAGTATGAGTACGATAAGTACTTCAAACTTTGAATATGAGTAGTATGAGTATGATATTAAAATAAGTATTTATGCGTATAAGTATCAGAAATTATAAGTATGATTCGTATCTACTCATGTTTTTGGATACTCATTGCTGATATCTGAAATGCATACTATGCTAGGTGTATGGTTTGTGTCTGTAATAACTTATAATGCTGAAGGGTGATCAAAAACTAGTTATTGTCTTCTCATTTTTTGTTAGCTTTTAACCTACTGCAGTCGAAATTGCCGTAGTCTAGTAGGTAGTGTGTTGGTTTATTAGACGTTGGGCTATGTATGGTTCAAGGCCCCTTCCCAGATCAGACATTAAAACGAAAATATGAAAAAATATTTCTTCGGAATAAAATTGCTATGAAAAGTTTCCTAAAAATCTGTTGTTCAGAGTCGACTTTAAACTGTAGATTCCGCCACTCACAGATCAAATTAACTCACCCAACATAAATGCTATGAGAAGCTAGGTTGTAATCCTGGCTAAAGAGCTGTAATGGCCAATTAAGTTATGTATATTCTACTGCAGTAGACCAGTAACCTGCTTAAATGGAGAAAAACTTGATTAATGGAAGAAAATATTCACAGGAATTAAAGGAAATGTTTTGTGATAATTTTCTGCAACTAAAATTGGTAAAATTACAACCTTTCATGTCTTTACCAAAAATTACACGTCCAGCATGAAGACTTTTGCATTAGGAACCGTATGTGAAATAAATCTAATGTCCGTCTCCTAACAGAACTCCTGATAGGCCGTTAAATTCCGGGTTTAACCAAAAGTTTCTCAAAAATCGTTCGAAGTCGAATTTAAACTGTAGGTCCCGCCACGCATGTATAAAATTAATGCGCACACAATATAAGTGGTTTGAGAAGCTAGGCCGCAATGCGGATTGAAGGGTTGTAATGGCCAATTATATATGTATGCATGTATGTGTACAACAAATAGAACAGCTTTATCATCTTTCCTTGCTTACCGTATGCAGAAGTGGTTGCTATATTACAACCTTTGAATGAAGTCTTGATTTATTTTTGATTCTGAAGGCCAGAGTTGAATGTGTTTTTCTTAATTTGTTTTTCTCAATGTTGCTATTATACACTCACATGATTATTTATTACCCGGTTTTTTTGGGTCAGATAAGGAAAATCAAATTTAAAGCATCACGCTTAAAAGTCAAAAATCCTATTTAAATGCGTCGTACTTGTTTACATTTTGAAGTTTTAATTTGAAATTGTTTTTTGGGGTTTTTTGTTTTTTTTAACGACTTAACTAATGTTTTTTAAAAGATATTGAAATGAATGGAAATTTTTTAAATAAAAAAAATTGTTGCCTTCCATAGTTTAAAAATTATTTAAAATTTTCTATTGGCATTACATATATTTTTTTATGAGATAATACTCCTACAACCAGCCCCCCCCCCTCTTTGGCCGTTGATATTGCAATAAAAATTTAATTTTTTATTTTTTATATTTTCTATCAATTAAATGTTAACGATCAGTTAGGCAGGCAAACAATTCTAAAAACTATTTGAAGCTTTGAAGCCAAGTTTGTTGACAAAACTTGTTCGAAAATCAATTTCAAGTTCATGATGTTTTAACATAAAAATTACGTTCATGGTTTAGTTTAATCGGCTTTAAGTCGGCTATTTGCAGGCTGTTTTTGTCAAGTGACATATTGTATGTACATGTTTTGCATACAAAAAATATGTTTATGTTTCTCTGTATGTATTTTCTTTAAATAATAAATTTTTGTTTTATTGTCGTTATTAAAGCAATTAAAAAAACAAAACAAAACAAAAACAATTTTTTTTTTTTGGCGGAACTAAACTCACGGTGTTAATGTTACAAGAATAGAATTTATAATTAAGCACAACTAAAAAAAACAAACAAAATTGTGTAAATATGGTGAAAAAGTTTCATTTTTTGTTGCCATTGACCAAGTGTCCATAAATGGTTTGTTTATCTTGTGTTCATCCTTAAGAACATTGTTTTTTTTTTGGCATTGTCAATATCACGCACAAGACTAATGCAATACACTCACGGGGGCCATGAATATTTTCTTTTTAATTTAAATATCAGTCCTTAGTCTACATATCAAGCTATTGCTTGATAAAATTGCTTTCGATTGTAAATTTCAAATAATTAAATAGTTAGTTTCATTAAAAGATAAGCATAATAAATAAATTGTTATTAAATTTTATTCGTAAATTAAATCAGTTGTACTATACATACTATCATCTTGATTTGCTTTTTTTCATAAATGCGTCATAGAAAATTGAAAAATGATTAAAATTATATTCGAGATCACATAAAGTTTTTTGAAGAAGCCCAATAACATTGTTCAATTCGTAGGTTAGTATTTACTGTGTTATTAAAAAAAAGTTATCATTGAAGTTATCATGCCTTTTTGCTGGGAGAGCTAATTTCAATCAGAGATCAGCAATGAGTATTAAAAAGATACTTATACGCATTCATACTTATTTCAATTGGTCAATTCACACAAGCCGTTGTATCGTTGTATTCATTGTATTGTTGGAAGAACATACAACAGTGTATGATTGTTGTTGATAATTTTCATATAAAAATTCGATACACTTATACACATTTTTCCATATGTTTTTAAAAAGTTGTATTGGTTTCGTGCTATCAAATTGTGTGAATGAAAGAAATGTGTATATGTTTACATATGTTTTTAAAAAGTTGTGTTTGATCAAATTGTTTGAATGCCACGAAATACACAATACAGCATAGCATTGAGCGTTCACAAGCAAACAAATGTATTCAATACAGCATACACGATACAAAGTTGTGTGAATTGCCCAAATGTCATACTCATACTACTCATATTCAAAGTTTGAAGTACTCATCGTACTCATACTTAACAATACGCATCATATTGTTGATTTCGACTCTCCTTTACTCAACATTTACAAGAATCACAAAATAAGTATGATTCACATACGAACACTACAATACTCACTAGAAGGTTGTGTGTTTGCGTTGTTTGCTGTCTTTGTCTTTTTCTTTCTTGTAAATGCAACAACAACTAAGACTGTCAATTTTAATGAATGATTCGAATCATTCGAATTATTTATGAGTATTATAAGTATTTTTCTTAATTTATGAATCTGAATGAGTAGGCTTATGAATCAAATATATTTCGAATGTTATGAGTTTGATGTCAACATTATACTCATACTCATTGCAACCTCTGTACTTATAAATCAATGTTGTAGTGAGTACGTATGAATCAGAGTAGTTGAATTTCAATACTGTTGACTCATTCATACTCAAAATTTCATGAGTACTTATGAGTAGCGAAGAAATGATTCATTGCTGATCTCTGGTTTCAATATTAAGTTCGTAACTTTACCTTCAGCATGGACAAGAACCACAAAGTTTTATAGATTAATTCTGAAGACTATATGAGTCCACAGTATTTCTTTTAGGCAGGATTTAAGTGGACTCAGAAGTCATCACTCAAGAATATTATGGATTCGAAACAATTTTACATTTTTAATTATCATCCTGAGAAAAGTGTGATCCTTGGTAGCAATCGCGTTAGATGAGTTCTAATTACTTAGAACAGTATCCAGATCGCCACCTTTCTCTATTATTTGTCGTGATGGACTGCGATCATACGATGGATTGCATTCCTCTTAAACTTTATAGGGTATCCCTAAAATGTGTGTCCGAAGCCTATTGCCGTGACCAATTTCAGAATGCTACTCGGAGCTAATAATAACAATTCCCTGCCTAGCATTTGATGTGCTTCAAATTGTTTTTTCCTGGGATGCAATGGTGCACCACATTTCCTAAGAATGTGTTCCAAAGATTCATTCTTATCGTCATAGGATCTACATGTTGGGCTCTAGATTTACCACAGTTATGGTAGAATTATCCAAAAGTTTACGGATCGTGACAGAACGTACGCATATGAAAAGTAATGCAAATGCTTACCGGAATTACATTATGGTTCGGTTACCATTACCTACATACATACATACATAATTGGTATTTACAATACCTCAGTCAGGACTACGACCTAGCTTCTCTCACAACTTATGTTGTGTGTATTAATTTTATACATGAGTGGCAGGACCTACAGTTTAAAGTCGATTCTGAACGATAGATTTTTGGGAGACTTTTCATGGTATGTTTTTTTTTAATTTACTCTCGAGAGTTTTTGCAAAAAATATGCTGAGAGGACGTCGCCGATGAAATATTTTTTCGTGTTTGGTTTTCTTGAAAATGTCTGACCTGGGGTTTAAAACGAGGCCGCACGTCTATTAAGCCAACGCACTACCTACTAGACTACGGCGACTTTTTCGCTCATAGTGCTTTTAATCGTATATAGAAAACGAACATACGTTTCGTGAATGTTTGTCGAAATTCATTATTAGACTTCCAATGTCCATTCAGGATACATAATAGAAGCTGCATATGCCAATGAAGTGACAATTTTCTTCTCTATCTCGCTTCTACAGTTCACTCTGAAGTCACTGACAATATAACAAAGATCAATGCGCCTTTCATGAGTACCAGAGACTATGCTAAGCGTGCTTCTTTGGAGATTAAGCAGACTTTTCTTCCCTGACCAGATTTACTGCGATAACTTGATCTTATTCGAAGCGAATCAATTTCTGAGGTTGTTCCTAATGGAGTGCCTAGTGGATAATTCTTTTGACAAAAACTCTTAAGGCCATTATTACAATTTGCCGTTAACTAAAGGCAGGATTTTAAAGGGCAGATAACTTGATTTTCATTATTATGAGTACACAATAAGATAAAAGTGAGCGTTAAGCTACAGGAAAGATTATCCTTCGTTTAACTCTTAAAGTTCACTTTATCTTTGAACTTGCTATATTATTTATATTATTTTCAATATGGCAATTTCAAATATAAACATGACAAAATAAACGTTAATACATATATTAATAGTTTTTTAAATCAAAATGGATATTGGTGTATTCATTATATTTATTTTAAAACAAAAAACACAAAAAATAAAAAAGTTAAAACTTCAATACACAAATTTTGTAAAGAAATATAAAGGCACGTCGTTGCCACTGCGTTAAAAAAAAACTTGTTTAATTGAGCAGTTTTATCGACATAGCTCCGGCAACTTTATCTTATGAGTAGGTTGTAATAACGAGAAGAAATTAAAGGTGACTTTAAAGTTCACAATTAAGCAGTTTTATCGACATAGCTCCGGCAACTTTATCTTATGAGTAGGTTGTAATAACGAAAAGAAATTAAAGGTGACTTTAAAGTTCACAATTAAGCAGTTTTATCGACATTGCTCCGGCAACTTTATCTTATGAGTAGGTTGTAATAACGAAAAGAAGTTAAAGGTGACTTTAAAGTTCACTTTAGCTAAAGTTACCTTTAACTAAACCCGACTTTAACGGCAAGTTTAATCAATTCTATATAATAATAGCCTTCAGTCTATGGTTTAATTTTATGGTTTATTGACCAGGGTAATGGAAAAATAGATGCGTAATTTGCAAAAATTAGCAGCTTGGCCTATTATTATTTAAATTATTAAAATAAAAATCCATTAAAAATTTATTAAATTTAATATTTTATTCATTACCACATAACTCTCACCCGGCCAAAAGAAAATAAAAAGAAACAGAAAAACAACAAATTAAAAATTCCATCAGCAATGAAGTGATAAAATATGAATGTTTTCTTTATTTCCTGTTTTTTTTCAAATATTTCTTTAAAAATCCCCCCACAAAACTACGATAAAAGAATTCGAAATCAAAGCAAAAGACGTCAAGCATATGCATCTACATATGTATGTACGTGTGAACAGTTTATTACGCATGCTTGTAGTTTTTTTTCTTCCGATTTCTCAGAAATTATCGCTCTCTGTAGGTGAAGTCGCTGACAATCAGTCTGCGATATTGTGATTAATGAGTTTGAAAACCAAAACAAAATGTTTTTTTTTGTTTTGGTCGCTTGAATGAATGATCGTCTCTGCGGAACTGACATAAAATTTCAAAATTGGCTTTAAAAGTCAAATTTTTTGTTAATTGTCTGTCAACAACTTGTCTTTATTTTGTCAAATTCACAATTTCATTCGAATTTTGTTTTTGTTTTTGCTTTTGTTTATTGATTTTCTTTCAAGCGAAACGGTTTAAATGATGCCCATCACTATCATCGCCATCAGTTATTATTAATTATCGTTATTGTAGGCTATTAAAAATGTTTGTTAAAATATTTTTATTGCTGTTGTTATTGTTATTGTTTTTGTTTTTTCTTAATTGTTTATTAACCATTTTAGTAACCGTCTACCATAAACTTGTTAAACTTAAACTATTTATCGAGTATCGAAAAGTGTGAAATAATGTTTAGTGAAATTTCTATTAATCGATTACAAAAATGGGTGCTGCAATATAAATATCGTTGATTTTTTTTTTTTGTAAAATGTTTTTTAGATTTTTATAACAATTATCTTTGAATTATTAACACACAGATGCTGTTGACCGTATCTGATTGACTTGAATTTATTTGTTACGCTACAATTATAATTCATCTCTCACATCTATCGCTGTGAGTTATTTTAAAAATGTATACTAAATGTTTACATAGTTGCTAATAACATTTTATATTATGACAACAACAAGAATTTTTTAAAATTACAACAACAAGAAATTTACTAAGAATTTTTTTTTTTACTTGACTGGCGGGCCCTACAATTTAACGTCGACTCCGAACGGCAGATTTTGAAAATCTTTTTCATGGCAATTTTATTTATTCTCAGAGTTTTTGCCAGAAATCTGCTGAGGGGAAGTCGCCTAAGAAATACTTTTCTTTTTCCATATTTCGTTTTGATGTCTGGCCCGGGGCTCGAACCCGGGCTTTACTTCTAAGCGAACACACTACCTACTAGACTACGGCGACTTCACAGTTCCTCCCCATCAATTTAGTTATCATAGCCTCACTTTAAATTGATCCTAAATTGACATTATCCCATAGATAATGTCGTCTCAATCGATATAGGATATCATTATCCTACTTTTGCCTTATAAACTTAAGGATGGAATTCTATGTCAGTAACGATACCTCTCTACCATGTACTTGATACGCATCCAGGTTTTTCTCATCACAGAATCTTTATATTGGGTTTCAGGCGACTCACTTGTCCGTCCAAAAAGCAGCTTACTATCATCCGCAAGCTACTCCTGAATAACTTGTTGCATCTCTTGTCATTTCGATTACCCAACAAATGCTTAGATTTTCTCCAACTCATTCGAGATTCTTCATGTACTTCTCTCCATATTCCCTTTCGTTAAGAATAACCTTCTAAAAATATTTCCCACTCCACAGAAAAGTTCTGACCCTGTTAGCAATATGGAAGCTCTCTGCAACACTATTTCCCCCGCCTAGCTTGCTCAGATAATTCCCTTCTGTCTCTGATTCATCTCTTACGAGTCTAACCTACTTGTGCCCCATAAGGCTCTGTTGTAATATCGATAATGTTCCGCCCTTTATCTGGCTAGATTTTCCCTAGCATTCTGAAACAGTTATGATAACATATATGTCTTTGAGGAGATCTGTGTTCATTCGGATAATGAAATCATCGTCAAATTTGTGCTGGACCTAGGATATTATATGTTTCTGATCCATAGGGAAGTACAGGAATGATGGGCTACTTGTAGACTTTTAGTACCATTGCATAAGAGAAATTTCCACTACCCTATTGCTTAACGAGACTCTAACCGCAGCTGTTGGCCGTAGTATATCTGCCCTTGATCATATATACATACATACATAATTGGCCATTACAACCCTTCAGTCAGGATTACGGCGTAGCTTCTCACTTCTTTGCCCTTGATCACTAGATTGATATCATTTTAATCAAGGTAAAAAATTCCCCTTCCTCTCTCTCTTTTCGCATTTACACTCTCTACCCTTTTACATTGTTTGTAGTCTCTAACAGTGGCTAATGTCAGATTGAAAGATTTTCCTACAGGCTTTGTTTTTCGCTGAAGTAGCCCTACGACTTGTTAAGCAGGCATTGAAAGCAGAAATATTACTCCTTTACACTGCTGCCTTTACTGCTATAAGTTTGTAATTCTTTTAAATGCCTTTCTCTCAATATAAAAGGCCTCTAATCCCGATTGTATATGCGTAAAATATTTATAGAGGCTCAAGTTCTACTAATGGCTGGCTAGTTTTAGTTTAATTAGTCTAAGGGCCAGCTATTGTACATCCCGGTAATTTATTCAATGAAACAACAACAAGTTGGCAACACTTTAATATATCAATTGGCTAATGAAAGCATACCCTAAGGGGGGATTTAAAATATCGTTCAAAAGCCTTTCGAGGTAAAATCTGTTTTAAATAAAATTCCAAACAATTTTGAATTTAATTTTAAAATAATTTTTAATAAATATGCAGGTTTTTCCTTAAATTTAATATATAATTAAAATACACTTAAATCTATGAATTAAACTTAATTGTATAATAATTATTTGGTTTTGCTATGAGTATCATCCGAAGGTAATTTATTGGCCTCAATGGATTTTGTATCGACTTCAGCGGTGACTTGAGAATCCCTATTCGAGGTGGTACTCTCCATATCTTTGGCCTTAAGGAAATCTTCAGCATCCCAGGGCTGGGGTAGTGCAGTGCCCCATATAATATAAACTAAATTGCCAAAGAAGAAAATGGCAGCAGCTATTATGAATATAGTTTGCCATTGTGTGCGACTTGACTAAAGGAAATAAAATAAAAAGCGATTACATTAGAAAGGGGAAATAAAAGTTTTCCATGTTCTATGAACAACTTACCGTATCCGTAACTATAGCACCCACTATTAAGGGAGCTATCAAGACAAAGAAATTTGCAATTGTATTCACAATGCCCATTAACACGCCAGCATGATTGGGTGACAAGTCAATTGTATTCAAGGTACTGCCAATGGTAGCGCCGCTATTGAAACCAGTCAATATAGTCATTAAAACTATAGCCCAGGTTTTGTTTTCCTCATCCAAAAAGCCAATACCAATCAGTCCAGCCGCTGGTATCCAAAAGCCTATAGTATTTATAGTCTTGCGTATGCTTGTCAAAGTTAATAAATTCTTGCGCTGTATAATATCTGCCACTGCAACGTACACATACGACATGCCCCACATGGCCAGGAAGGGCAATGACGAGTAGAGTGCATTTTTCTTAATGTCCATGTGTAAAACGCCATTCATATAGGCCGGTATTTGGCCCTGTAATATGCCTAGACCATAACCCTCAGAACAACGAACAATTAGCAGCGTAATAAAAGGCACCGAAAGCCAAATTGCCTTCCAAGGTACGGGTATCTTTGTCTTGTGATAGTCCTCTGAGTGCTCTAAAGATGTTTCAATATATTTCTTTTCGGCTTCGGTTATAAACCGGGACTCGGTAGCATTATTTGAGGCAAATATCCACCAAAGAATACACCAACCAAAGCATATACCAGCTGATACATACGATATGCCAGGCCAACCCATGGGACCATGAGCTATAAGGCCACTGGTAGCCATTGCCAAAACAGTACCACATTCAATACCCGTTTGACTTAAGGCACCCAAACGATTGCGTTCCGTCATAGGCACCCATTTGGCCAAGTGTTCGTGTATACAGGGAAACAAGGCACCCTGACACAAGCCCTGCACAATGCGTATCACGCAATATGCCTGCCAACCACCTAATTGTGCACACCAGGGCGTTAAAGCACTCATTAAAGCCGACAGAAATGTCGATGCGAACATGGTGATTTTAGCACCAAAACGTTTGCTCACCATTCCACCGGGGAACTGAGTGATAACATAACCCCAATAGAAACTCGAGATGATATATTGAATCTGTTCATTGGTCCAATCAAATTCCTGAAAAATAAAAGATTTCATAGGAAATTTTCAATTAAAAAAAGAAAATCAATTTTCTTTTAAAATAATTACCATAAAATTGGGATTCGTAGTTTCGGCATTGGTCATGGCCACTACCGCCACAGCAATATTTAGGCGGCTAATATAGATGACGGTAATATTAAGAAAAATTAAAAAGGCCTGCATGTGACGCATGCCTAACATCGGTCCTAAAAGAAACAAAAGCAACAAAAAATAATGAAAAATTGTGTTTTACAAAAAGAAAAACAAAAAATAACTGAAATCCATTGCTTAGCTCACTAAGACCTATAAGAGAATACAATTTCAATAGACCTCGTAAGCCGTCACTGTGTAAATGGGTCAATCATTTACGCATGTTATCGCGGAATCCGAATGAGTTAAACTGATAACGCAAACCCGATAATAATTATTCGCTGGTTCTATTCGCGTGAGAAGCTAGGTCGTAATCCTAACCGAAGGGTTATAATGACCAATTATGTATGTATGTATGTTCTATCGAATGTGAGCATATTTCGGGATCCCGAACAATTTCTGTTCTGAAGTCTTTGAAACGCCAGAATACCTTGAGGAGCGATTAAGGCCCACTTAAAGCAGACAATGCTAGAAATGGACCAAGAAAGTATTTCGAATTTCTTAAGAAGGTGATCAAGAAGGACGAGGCATTCTTGATTAGGAAGATTAAAATGCTTATCAGGAAGTTTAGGCAGATTATCTCCCCCCATATCTGTACATGTGAAGAATGTTAACACATTCTAGGGAAGTAGCAAGTGGCGGTCAAGGATTCGTTGCGTTCGTTTCAAATCTGCAAATTCAGACAAAAATGAAAATAGTTTGACGGCCTCGAAGCAAGTCTGCAAGTGACAGGAAAGGTCTTGGAGAATATATCCACAACTGGCAAAGGCAGGCAGGAGGAACTGTGACAACAAATCAAGACTAGCGCATCAGGAGGTATAGGCAAATAATGTCCCCCAATACTGCACATGTGAAGAATGTTAACACATTCTAGGGGAGTAGCAGGTGGTGGTCAAGGATTCGTTGCGTTCGTTCCGAATGTGCGAATTCAGACAACAATGAAAATTTTGCTTACCACGGGCTAGTTTGACAGCCTCGAAGCAAGTCTGCAAGTGACAGGAAAGGTCTTGGAGAATATATTCACAACTGACAAAGGCAGGCAGGAGGAACTGTGACAACAAATCAAGACTAGTGCCTAGCGAGTTTGACAATTTTCATCAAGAGATTTGAAGGTGATACGAACGCAAGAAGTTTGCCAAACTCAATGTCATATTATAAGTGCAATGAAACTTATATCTTCAGATTCGCGAGAGACTGGGAGATGTAACCAGTAAATTCCATAATGAGCATATCATGGTCATCTGCTCATATTTTCTTTCTTCTTCCCGCTAGGTTAATAGAGGTTTCGTCCTATTTTTTGATTTCCGATGATGAATATATCCAAGTTTGCCATCTGAGTCTTTGCAATCTTTGCAAATTCACCAATTTAACGAACAGACACTCTCGATTGTGGTGGTAAAAATTTCGTAGGTACACATTGAAATGCGTTGCTTACTCACTTTATCGATGTTCACCATAAGTCCGGTACTGCTTTTTTAGGAGCATTTATACTGAGCAAAATTTTATAATTAAACTAGCTGACCCAGCGAACTTCGTCCCGCCCAAAATTGATTTTTTTTATTGCCCAAAACTGCTCACATTATATATTTATTGTAATAATTTATTGTAATAGCGCTGACGAAGTTATATATGTACATATGTAGTTATAAACCATCGAATTAGCCGACTTATAGGTATCTCTTAAAGGGGAGGGTTGCCACGCCCATTTTTGGCGAGTTTGTCGATATCGAGTCTACGAACTTACCCACCAAATTGCATTCGTCTACGATTACTATGTCCCTAAATATTCAATTTTAAAGGTTTGCCACGCCTACTTTTTGCTATATCGATTTTTTTTTTTAACCATCTAACCCTGATAAGCTTTCGAGCAAAAGAAGAATGGTTAAAATCGGTTCAGTAGTTTAAGGGTGATAGGTATCACTTGAAGGAGGAGGGTTGTCACGCCTATTTTTGGTGCGATTGTCGATATCTACTCCACGAACTTACCCACAAATATTTTATTCGTCTGCGATCAATATGTACCCAAATATTTTAACGATTTGCCACGCCCTCTTAACATTTAGGGATCTGAAAAATAGATGTTGTCCGATTCTCAGACCTACCCAATATGCACACAAACTTTCATGAAAATCGGTCGATCCATTTCGGAGGAGTTTAACCACTAACACCGTGACACGAGAATTTTATATATTAGATGCAGGTCAATATTCTCAATATTTGACCAACCGGCTGCCTACTGTTCAGCACCTTGAAAGCGCCAATCAATGGAATTTCTTTCAGAAGCGGAAAATTGAGAATTGATTCTCCATACATTTTAACAAGCAGCATGTGAAGTCGCCTTAGTCTAGTAGGTAGTGTGTTGGTTTATTAGACGTAAAGCCCGGGTTCGTATTCCAGGTCAGACATCAAAACGAAATATGGAAAAAAAAATATTTCTCTAGGCGACTTCCTCACAGCAGATTTGATGGCAAAAAGTCTGGGAGTAACTAAACCTGCCATGAAGAAGTTTCTCAAAAATCGGTCGCTCGGAGTCGACGTTAAACTGTAGGTCCCGCCACTCACGTATGAAATTAACGCGCACACAACATAAGTGGTTTGAGAAGCTAGGTCGTAATCCTTACTGAAGGGTTGTAATGGCCAATTATGTATGCATGTATGCCTTTATGTATGTCTGTAGATATAGTAGAGCTGCCAAAACACTGAAAGTGAATTGTTTTCAAGTTTTATATACTTTCAGTTTATCGAATAGTAGGTTGAGATTAGAAATAAAATCGGAAGGTCGTTTAGATTACGTATACGATTATATTTTTCAACGCCGTTTACGTCTGCTGAATCAATTTATAATTCAAATTATTTTCCATGTTTTTTTTTTATTTTATTTTTATTTTTGTATTAAAACACGAAATATTTAAATGATTACCCAGTGAACCACATATTTTGATTATCTTTACAAAAAAAAAAAAAAATTCTCCGATTACATTAAAGGTTAATAACGGTAACAATTGGAATAACAATAGCAATAACCATATACAATAATATAAACAGTTATAAAGAGTTTAAAACATTGTACACAATCATAATCACAATAATAAACAACAATTTTTTTTCTAGTCATTTAAATCTTTCGTATCGCACACGAAACCTAATTTCGGTTCAGCTTATCGTTCATTATCATAATCAAAAAAAAAATCGTCAGCGTAAAGCTCATTTCTTGATTTTGTGTTCGATTAACTCGTCCGAATGCAATTAACAAATTAATATTTATTAATTGTTTATAACATTTTCAATTACTGATAATAATTATTATAAATATTTTCGGACAACCCAGTAAACATTTGAAAATTTAAATGAGACGAAGATTTACGATATTTGTTCGTTATTTTTTTTTTTTTTTGAAAATTTTAATGCATTTGGGAAGTTATAAATTTTTTATTTTAATGCCTGCTAACTACTATAGATAGGAAGCTGATATATGTGATATCAGAAACTTGTCAAAATATCATAAAATTTCATGAATAAAATACATTTTTAATGACGTTATATGATGGTTTATTGTCATTATTTTATCAGTAAAAAAAAATTTAAAGTAGCTCAACACCTTTTATATGCCATAATAAACATATGTATCAGTGGAGAACTTTAATCAAAATTAGAGATAAATTGTTAATTTATTCTGTTTGTAATTTAAATTCCATAAAATGTAATCTTAGGTGTCTAGGAACCCTAGTGTCTGATGATGCACAGTGTTTTTAAGTGCGTAAATAACGATTTCTGTATATTTTTAACTTTCGCTATATACATTCGCATGTATGTATAACATGTTTCCATCGTTCTTGTAAGCGGCATAGTGCCTAAAGTTTTGTCATCACTTTCGCATGAGTAGATGATTACTCTACTACATCCCAGTCAGACAATGCGGCTGTCTTCCAAATTTCCAGATAATCTTAAGTCCAATGTATTTGTTTAGCCGCTTAATGTCAATCTTTAAAACTCACTTTACAGTTGAAACAAACAATGCCGATTGTGGGAGTAAAGATTCCGTAGGACGTAAGTTCACCATCGAGTTTATTTGTTAAACCACTTACTTGCAGCAAACTTTTATATCTAAAGGCCTTTCCGATTGCCTTGAAACCCTCAATCCAAGAAAATCCGAATATTTATGATGTTTGTCTCTAATTTCGATTTCGATATCCCGTCACATGTTCTGCAATTCGGTTTTCTATATAGGAATGCAAATGCAGAAAGAGTAATTAACACGTTGACTGCCACTGCAATTTTCAAAAAACTAGCCACGCAAGCCAACATTGACATTTTGTTCTTTTCCCAGAAGCAATTTATCGATACTAGCACTGATATTATACGATTTTATTCGTAGCTACACAAAAATATCAGATCTAGTCAGTACGAGATAACTCGTAGTTGGCACCCTAGAAGGGAACGCAATCTACGAGTTATCTTGTAGTCGGCAGTTAACGTGTTAAGCTTCGACTTTCTGTCTGATTCCATACATATAATATGTACTTGTGGGTTATTAGAATGCTGATACAGTCGTCGTAATGATTTCCAGAAGAATAATATGTTGGGCTATTTGCAGTGTTCAACCACTGTCGATAGGCAAATAAACTAATCTCGATATTTTCCTTATTGTACGGCTTGAAAAGTATGATGTAAAGGTTCTTCCGTTTCTCGGAAAAACGGATCATTGCACTATTTCTTCCTACTTTAAGTTCTCAGTACTTTATGGCAGTTACATAGCATTCCATTTTTGTATATGAAATAGCACTTTGGAGTGAGCTCAACAATGTTCTTAGACATTTCAACTGCAAACTCAAATGTTGATACATATATAATTGGTCATTATAACCCTTTAGTTAGGATTACGACCTAGTTTCTTACACCACTTTTGTGTTTTAAGATTTTATACATGAGTTACAAGAACTACAGTTTAAAATCGACTCCGAATGACAAATTTTTTTTACTTCAGTGGTTTTGCCAGAAATCTGCTGATAGGAGGTCGCCAAAGAAATATTTTTTCATATTTCATTTTGATGTCTGACCTGGGTTTTGAACCTTGACCTCACGTCTAATAAGTAAACATACTACCTACTAGACTAGTGGATAGAATTAATGCAAACAAGATGGGAGGTGTGTGAGAAACCAGTACATACATACATACATAATTGGCCATTACAACCCTTCAGTCAGGATTACGGCTTATCTTCTCAACACCACTCATGTTGTGTGCGTTAATTTTATACATGAGTGGCGGGACCTACAGTTTAAAGTCGACTCCGAACGACAAATTTTTTGAGAAGCTTTTCATGGCAATTTTTACTCTCAGAGTTTTTGCCAGAAATCTGCTGAGAGGAAGTCGCCGCAGAAATATTTTTATATTTTCGTTTTGATGTCTGACCTGAGATTCGAACTCGGGCCTTTCGTCTAATAAGCCAACACACTACCTACTAGACCACGGCGACTTCGGTAAGTAACCAGTCCTTAATATTAAATAAAGGCTTGCAATGGCCAAAAATATGTGTTTGAAAAAGAGATTAGTCCTCTAAAATATTAGAATTTTTTATAAGTTTTTCCAGATCCCTTTTTTCAATTTCGGTTCTTTATTTCATTTTAGAAATAAAAAAAATATTTCTTCGGTGACTTCCTCTCAGCAGATTTTTGGCAAAATCTCAGAGAGTAAATAAAATTGCCATGAATAGTTTCTCAAAAATCTGTCGTTCCACGACGTCGATGTTAAACTGTAGTTCTCGCCACTCATATATAAAATTAACACACACGACATGAGTGGTTTAAGAGGCTAGGCCGTAATCCTGACTGAAGGCTTGTAATGGCCAATTATGTGTATAAGATTTTCCAGACGCATTTTTTCAATTTCGGTTTTTTATTTCATTTCAGAAACCTTTAAGTTATCAGAACATTTTTTCATTTCACCATATAGTAGGTACAAACAATATATTTGAAACGATCATGATGTTAACATAACCCGTTCTTCATATTTTTTCCAACACTGTAAAACTGTTTAGTTGTAAATTAAATTTTTTACATGATTTATAGATATTTTAAATGATTATTACTGTTATTATTGTTATCTGTTAGATCGTATACATGTTCTTGAATTAATTTTACCAGCACTTAACGGGTAATTTAAGCGAAATTTTTAAAGCAGTCTTGGCATATTACAATGATTCAATACCTTTATCGATAACACTGGTCATTTTGATGTTCTTATTTTTTACTTATTCTTTTTTTTATAATTTTAGTTTTTATTTTTAAATTGTTTTTTACTTTAGAATATTAATTTGTTTAATTAGTGTATTTTAATCATTTAAATATTCTTTCATTTTTTTTATTGTACTTTTACTCTTAAATCGCCTTTTTTTATTTGTGCAAAATTTTTGAACATTTTTTTTGACCGCCACACGTCTGGAGCTTTTGAGCTATTCCATCTATTTAAAATCGTTTTCGTTGCTTCACTCGGTTTGTAGCTTTTATTTATTTTCTGGTATTTTTATTTCACTTTTTTGTTTTGATATTATTTTTATTTTATTTTTTATTATTTTTCTACCATTTTTTTTTTTGCTAGAATTTAATCTCGTATATCAAACAACGGCACGATACGATCTAAATGTATATGCGATAACTGCAAAGAATTATAACCTGCAATAATTTCATTATTAACAGACAGTTTTTTTTTAATAATTTTATTGTCTCAGTTAGTTAGTGGAAGAGCATTTCATTAAATCAATTCTCCACTTGATATAAATTTGAGTAAATATTGCAATTTTAATAAAATAAAACTCATAATTACAATACAATTATTTATTCTCGCCTTAATTGGCATTTAATTCGTATTACAGTTTATCTAAAATAAAATAAGATAAGCATTTTCGTTGTTGTTGTAAAATATACTGTATTTACAGATAAACTATTTTCAAATGAAACGGTCATAAAATAATTAATGATTTACTACCGTTACTACAGTAGTATGACAGTTATCATAGTTAAGTTTAAATACCCGCAATTAGCAAGGACACAAACCTTTCAATATTAACAGTGTTGTCATATAAACAGAAGTAATAAGACAAATCTTAAAATACAAAAAATTTATTCAATATTTTCAATTAAAATCCTATTACAGTAAAACAAGAGCATAACGAACTCGAAGGCACCGCACAAAGTTCTTTATATCCCTAGTAAAAGAGAAAATGTTACACGCATTTCACTATTTATTAATAAATAATAAGCTATCATCAAAGAATCCGATTCCTCATTAGCGATTATCAAGTTACAAGATTAGGATTTTTTCTTCACCAAATATACCCTTCATATATCGGGAAAAATCGAGTAAAAAATAGAATGGTGTAAGAAATTAACCTAGTAGGGTGCATAGCCATGGTATCAAGGAGTTCAAAACAGGTTTCCTTACGGTCGGGCGTTACTTGCGACTGGAGATCTAGGCAACGAAGCTAATTTTTTGTAAAATTAACAAAAAAATCTTAATAAATCGGTCAAAATCGGAAAAAACGGACCTAGTGGGGGAGATGGACCTAGTGGGCTCGATAGCCATGGTATCAGGGATTCCAAAACAGGTTTCTTTACCATCGGGCTTTACTTGGGACCGGAGATAAAAGCGACGAAATTAATGTTTAGTCAAGTTAGTAAAAACTCAATATAAATTGGTCAAAATCGTATAAAATTGGACCTAGTGGGGGAAATGGACCAAGTGAGCTAGATAGCCATGGTATCAAGGATTCCAAAACAGGTTTCCTTAGGATCGGATGTTACTTGGGACCAGATATATATATATATATATATATATATATCTATATATATATCTATATAAATCGGTCAACATCGGAAAAAATGGACCCAATGGCTAAAATGGACTTAGTGGGCTGGATACCCGTGATATTCAGGATTCCAAAACAGGTTTCCTAACCGTCGGGCGTTACTTGCGACCGGAGATATACGCGACGAAGCAAACTTTTTTATATGAGCCAAACAAATTTTAATAATTCTCATTGAGTTAATACGCATTTATATATAAATATCCAACAAAATGTAGTATTTTTCCCAAGTTACATTTCTCTGGTAGGTGACTTGCATGTTTTTGGTTGATGACTTGCATTTTTTTTGGGTCGGTGACTAGCATGTTTTTGGTTGATGACTTGCATTTTTTTTGGGTCGGTGACTTGCATTTTTTGGTTGAATGACTTGCATTTTTTTGGTCGATGACTTGCATTTTTTCTGGTCGATGACTTGCATTTTTTTGGTTGATAACTTGCATTTTTTGGACGATGACTGGAATTTTTTTGCTCGATGACTTGCATTTTTTTAGGTTGATGACTTGCATTTTTGGCTGATGACTTGCATTTTTTAGTTGATGACTTGCATTTTTTGGTAGATGCCTTGCATATTTTGGGTCGATGACTTGCATTTTTTGGTCAATGACTTGCATTTTTTTGGGTCAGTGACTTGCATTTTTTTGGGTCGGTGACTTGCATTTTTTGGTCAATGACTTGCATTTTTTGGGTCAGTGACTTGCATTTTTTGGTTGAATGACTTACACTTTTTGGTCGATGACTTGCATTTTTTGGGTGGATGACTTGCATTTTTTTTGGGTCGGTGACTTGCATTTTTTGGTTGAATGACTTGCATTTTTTTGGTCGATGACTTGCATTTTTTTTGGGTCGGTGACTTGCATTTTTTGGTTGAATGAATTGCATTTTTTTGGTCGATGACTTGCATTTTTTGGGTCGGTGGCTTGCATTTTTTTGGTTGAATGACTTGCATTTTTTGGTTGAATGACTTGCATTTTTTGGTCGATGACTTGCATTTTTTTGGGTCGGTGACTTGCATTTTTTGGTCAATGACTTGCATTTTTTTGGGTCAGTGACTTGCATTTTTTGGTTGAATGACTTGCATTTTTGGGACGATGACTGGCATTTATTTGGTCGATGACTTGCATTTTTTCGATTGGATGACTTGTATTTTTTTTGGTCGATGAGTTGCATTTTTTTGGGTCGGTGACTTGCCTTTTTGAACGATGACGGGCATATTTTTGGTCGGTGACTTGAATTTTTTGGTAGATGACTTGTATTTTTCTGGACGATGACTAGCATTTTTGGTGATGACTTGCATTTTTTTGGTCGATGACTAGCATTTTTGGGCAATGACTTGCAATTTGTGGTTAATGATTTGCATTTTTTGATTACGATTTAGATTTTTTGCCAAAATCGCTCTAAAGCGATGGAGTTTTGACCCACTTTATAGCGTCTATGGTAGGACAGACTAAACGATACTGTCGTTAGGAATTCACGGAATTTCCAGTACATTAAAAATAGGGAAAACGGCCTTTAAACTAAATTCTAAACATTAATTTATTTTAATTTTTATAAATTTCTTCTTATCATAGTATATCACACATCAATAATGGCAAATAATTTTGCCACACATACTCTCGTATTACAATTAAAATTATGATTCCTTAAATTATTTCTTATTTTCTAAAATCTCTTTCCGTTTGCAGCCTTCATTTTGGATTTCCTTTGATTGAAGGAAATTCTCATCATCCCAGGCCTGTAGTTTTGTTGAGCCACAAATGATGTAAAATAAATTGGTTGAAGCGAATACAAAGGCTGAGATGGCAAACACAATTTGCCATTGTGTGCGATCAGTCTGAAAATGAAGCAAAAACATTAAAATTTTAATGTCTTTCGACAGCAAAAACTAAAGAAAACTTACCTCATCTTGTACTATGGCACCCACCAATAGAGGCGTTAAAATGGGCACAAAATTGGCAAAAGTGTTCAGGATGCCCATTAAAATACCGGCATGATTTGGTGACAGATCAATGGTATTCAAAGCACTGCCTATGGTTGAACCAGCATTAAATGTTATACTGGTGGTCATCACGACAATGGCCAGGGTACCTTGGTTCTCATTAACGAAACCCACTAAAATAAGGCCAATAGCAGGTATAAAACAAGCCATTGAATTGCATATTTTCCTAACGCCATTTATTGTCAGAATTTGTTTCTTCAGCAGAATATCCGAGCCCAACAAGTAGACGTAGGTCATGCACCACATGCAAAAATAGGGCAAGGCGGAGAACACAGCATTATTTTTCATATCCATGCCTAAAACGGCATTCATGTAGGCGGGTAACTCCGCCTGTAGCGTAGAATAACCCCAAGATTGGGCAGATCTGGTGGCTATCAGAGCCCAAAAAGGTAAAGAACCCATTAAAGCTTTCCAAGGTATGGGTATGTTTTTGGGTTTAAGTGTGGGATCCTTCTCCTTCAACTCATTTATTGAATTTTCAATATAATTTAATTCTGCATCCGATATAAATCTCGATTTATTAGGGCTATTGGCTGCAAATATAAGCCATAAGGTACACCAGAATAAACCACCAGCACAGGAAACATACGAAATGCCAGGCCAACCCCAGGAAGAAGCCGCTATAGTGCCCGCTAAAAACATAGCCAATACTGTGCCACATTCTATTCCGGAATTTGCCAATGCACCCAAACGATTTCTTTCATTTGCCGGACACCAGGCCGCCAAATGGGCATGTATACAGGGAAACAGCAAACCCTGGAAGAGACCCTGTACCACACGTATAACACAATACACTTGCCAACCACCCCAATCCACAGTGAGAGGTATAAGTACTGCCACTGCTGCTGAGCCAAAAGTTGAGACAAACATTGTTGCTTTGGCACCAAAACGCCGACACAAGTAGCCACCAGGAAATTGTGTTACAAAATAGCCCCAAAAGAAACTGGAGAGTATGTAGGATTTTTCCATTTCATTCCAATCGTATTCCTGGAAGGAGGGAATAAAAAAGGGAAAAATTATTGAACAAAATTGGCACAAAAGTAAAGAAACTGGGGTGGGTTTCGCATATAAAAAATTGTTTCTTTTTCTAAGTCCAACCGTGTTCATCCCTACTGTGTAGAGTCGTTATTTTGATTTTGTGATGAAGAGCGCTATGGAAACCTTTAGGTAGGGGGACTATACAACCGATAGGGACTATACAACCGGCTAGGTTACCTTGACCTTGCTTCCTGTTATAATATACCTCAGGCGACATGATGCAGAAGCAACGACTCTTGTAACAGATAGTCTGCTTAGCTTGTTATCACGTCTTCAAGTCGTTCCAGCTAAGCAGCAGATTGATTGGTAACTGTATTAGGTTCTAGAATAATAGAATTGCATGTGACGCATTCTAGAAGCTTGCTGTCAGTGGAAATGCTGGCCGATGTAGTGCTGAGGAACATTGTTTATTGAGTTGTATTGTTGCCTAAGTGTTGGTGCTGGCTGATCAGCCTTTAACGTCCATTGTTGTTCTACTTTTTGGAGGTTCAAAAGGCCATGTATGGACATATTATTTGGAGAGCTATTGAAACTGCTGTAGTCTAGTAGGTGGTGTGGTGGCTTATTAGACGTAAAGCCCCGGTTGAAACTTTTTAAAACACATATTTTTGTCCATTGCAAGCCTTTGTTTAAGATTAAGGACTGGTTTCTCCCACCATCCATATTGTTTGCAACAAATTTATCCACTAGTACGGACGTCGAAGCTGCCGTAATCTAGTAGGCAGTGTGTTGACTTATTATTCTTGAGACAACGGTTCAAATCCCAGTTCAGTCATCTCTAGCAAAACGAAATTTGAGGATACATTTCTTTGGCGACTTCCTCTCAGCCGATTACTGGCAAAAACTCTCAGAGTAAATAAAATGGCCATGAAAACTCTGCCGCTCGAAGTCGAATTTAGACTGTAGGTCCCGTCACTCATGTATAAAAATAATACAACATTTGTCGTGTGAGAAGCTATGTCGTAATCCTGACTGAAGGTTTGTAATGACCAATTATGTATGTATGTATGTGTGTATGTATGTATGTATGTATGTGTGTATTTCTTCGGTGTCTTCCTCTCAGCAGATTTTTGGCAAATAATCTGAGAGTAAATAAAATTGTCATGAAAAGTTTCTCCAAAAATCTGTTATTCGGTGTCCTCTTTAAACTGTAGGCCAAGTCACTCATGTATAAAATTAACGTGCGTGGTGTGAGAAGCTAGGTCGTAATCATGACTGAAGGGTTGCAATGAGCAATTATGTATGTATGTATGTATGTACAGTATGTGTGCTTTTCTTCGGTTACTTCCTCTCAACAGATTTCTGGCAAAAACTCTGAGAGTAAATAAAATCGCCATGAAAAGTTTCTCCAAAAATCTGTTATTCGGGGCCCTCTTTAAACTGTAGGTTCTGTCACTCATACATATATAAAATTAACACAACGTGCGTGGTGTGGGAAGCTAGGTCGTAATCCTGACTAACGACCAATTATGGATGTATTTATGTACTGAACTCTTGTTTCAAAATAAAAAAAAAGCATCATAAAAATTTGTTTGCCTTCTTTCGTATTCGAGCCTGGATTTCTCCAGTTGTAGTCCATGAATTTGAAGCACTTCAGCATGCTGACACAGAACAGCCTAGGATTGATTTAGTTTAGCTGGAACTCCTTTACATTAGAGTACGTGTTAAACTAACTAATGATGGTGAAAGTCAAATAATGATTACTACACTATGCTATGTAAACACTTTTATCACACATATCCAATAGTGGTCCACACTAAACTGACTAACGCGAGTTAAATGTTTTATCCTTTTGTCTCCCTATAAAACTGTTCTCCGTTTAAATTAGAACCTGCCTTTAATTTCTTAAAGTAGCTTATATTGAAATTTATTTTTTAAGTTTTTTTCTCTACTGATGAGAGTAGTGGTTACTTACTGGAAAATTTGGATTTGTCGTTTCAGCATTTGTCATGGCCACCACTGATACGCCAGCATTATATTTAACAATATAATTTACTGTTATGGATAAAAATAACAACAACACTTGCATGTGGCGTTGACCCAATAAGGGACCTAAAATGGTAAGAAATTTTTTTTTGACGTTTTTAATCAAAATATTTAAAATAAAGGACTAAAAGTCTCTCCGTAGTATTTTTTATTTTAAATTTAATTATTCTTCACTATTAATTTTAAAATTTGAACTAAGATTTCTTCACAATTAATTTTTAATTTTATTTTTCATTTTCTGTACCAATTTTTCTTAAGAGGATCACATCCCTTTATTAACACAGTTTAGTACCTTTTTTCACTTCTGCGGCCATTGTTTCTTTCGATATTTTCTTTGAACTTTTAAGGCAATTTAAAATTTTAAAAAATTTTTTTTTTCGGTTTACCGTTAATAACAAACGTACCACTCCCGTTTGAGTGGACGTTTTAATATGAAATCTTTTCTTATAAATTTTCTTCTTTAAATAATAAAATTGAATTCCATTGAAATGGTTTTATTTCAAATCAAAAAACTTCATTATCATTTGATAAGAATTGCAAAACAATTAAAAACTTGTTCTTCATTATAATCGCAATCAAATGTGATTAAATTTTATTTAGATGACCATCAATGGTTAAGCATGTGATTTATCGAACTTCAAGGCATTATTTGCAATAATTTTCAGAAGCACAGCGCTTTACTTATAATCGTCGGTAGTGGGTTGCGATAGAATGCTTAGTGCAGTTGTCGAATAGCATAATACCAGTACTTATCGGTGTGTGAAGTTGAATACATTTTACTTTTTCTTTTTTTTTTTAACAAATTTAATGAAGAATTTAAGACTAATTTTATATTAAATACGTGTTTACTAAAAGGATTTAGGTCTCTTAAAAATTCACTCGAATTCAAGTGTTTCAGATATCAGCCTAAAAATGTAATGAATTCTTGGGACCACTTCGATCTACTTCAACTCCGGGCATTTTTGCGTGTCCGTCTATCTCTACCCGCAAGGAAATTCTTTACAATTTAATTCAGTGACTGCAGTATTATGTACAAGTGAGTACTGTTCGGGTGGCGAAGAGCAATGCTTCAAACCCGTACATACTCGTACATACATAATTGGCCATTACAACACTTCAGTTAGGATTACGGCCTAGCCTCTCACACTACTCATGTTGTGTGCGTTAATTTAATTCGTGAGTAGTGGGACCTACAGTTTAACGCCGACTCCGAACGATAGATTTTTTAGAAACTTTTCATGGCAGGTTTATTTTATTTACTCTCCCGAGTTTTTGCCACAAATCTGCTGTGAGGAAGTCGCCTAGAGAAATATTTTTTTTCCATATTTCATTTTGATGTCTGACCTGGGATACGAACCCGGGCTTTACGTCTAATAAGCCAACACACTACCTACTAGACTACGGTGACTGCAAATCCATACGTCCCATTTTTATGTACAGTGGCGTGTCAACAATTTTTCATCAAATTTTTTTTTTTTGGAATTTTCAAAAGAGATTTCAAACCCCCGCCAGCCAGATAATCCATTCAGAAGCCTTCTGATCATCCTTATAGGATAACATCAGCAAAGAGCGCCATTAAGGCAAGGTCAGGCAGTGCCACTTCTTATAAGGAGATGAAGATGCTTTATGATGCTTTATAGTAAGAAGTACAGCCAATCATGTCAGAAAGACGGATCTCTAGGACTTCTTCAACTCAATTCCATTACTGAGGCAAATTAAAATCAGAATGGAAGTCCATAGTGCATACCAGAGATCAACAATAAGTATTCATAAAGATGAGTAAACTCGAATCATACTCATAATTTCTGATACTTATACGCATTCATACTTATTTTAATATCATACTCATACTACTCATATTCAAAGTTTGAAGTACTCATCATACTCATACTTAACAATACGCATGATGTTGTTCATTTCGACTCTATTTTACTCAACATTTATATATTTTGAATGTTATGAGTTAGATGTCAACGTTGTACTCAAAACTGTACTTATAAATCAATGTTGTAGTGAGTACGTATGAATCAGAGTAGTTGAATTTCAATACTGCTGACTTACTCATACTCAAAATTTCATGAGTACTTATGAGAAAGGGAAAATACGTTTCATTGCTGATCTCTGGTGCATACCACATGGAGGAACTGTGATAGTATCACATGGGTGACGATAGAGTGGAATCCTTCTCAAGGTTTAAGAGAGCGAAATGGATCAAAACGAATCTAAAAATGCAATTTTAATTCGGAAGGCTCCGAAATATGTGCAGCCAACAGTGTAAGATATCGAATTATAGAGGAAGACGTTTGCTCTCCAAAAAAAATGAAACAAACCAATATTTCGTTCAGTAGCCTGTATTTTGCGAAATTTTTGTTTCTGCTCTAGGATTTGGATTTTATTGGGAGAACCTAACTGGTTCCTTATGGGACTCAGATGAGTGTGAAGTGTACTGCAGTTTGAATATATTTCTCGGCAGCTAAATGATCCTCTATAGTGAAGTGCAGGACCTTTTTAACTGCCTGTCCTATTTTACTAAAGAAAATAAGACAATCTAATATATAAAATTCTCGTGTCACGGTGTTAGTGGTTAAACTCCTCCGAAATGGATCGACCGATTTTCATGAAATTTTGTGTGCATATCGGTTAGGTCTGAGAATCGGACAACATCTATTTTCAATATCCCTAAATATTAAGAGGGCGTGGCAAATTGTGAATATTTAGGTATATATTGATCGTAGACGAATAAAATTTGATGGGTAAGTTCGTAGAGTCGATATCGACAATCCCACCAAAAATAGGCGTGACAACTCTCCCCTTTAAGAGATACCTATAAGTCGGCTAATTCGATGGTTTATAACTACATATGTACATATATAACTTCGTCAGCGCTATTACAATAAATATATAATATGACCTGTTTTGGGCAATAAAAAAAATTAATTTTGGGCGGGACGAAGTTCGCCGGGTCAGCTAGTAATACATAGAAATATTAATCCTAGCTAGCTCTGTTCGTAAGTTACTTTCAAAAACTCTTTATTGTTATCGATTACAGTAACATTTATTATATTTTTATGTTTCTGTTGTTTTTATGCTACTATCTCAAGGCAATAAATTATGCCACACTTTATTTAATCCAAGCATGATGCTACAATTTTTCTTTCCCTTCAAAATACTTGATATTTGATAACTTTGATCATATCGTTTATTGTACTTCCATCACACATCTACGTCACATACGTAAACGAAATAAGGCGTCTTGCGATTGTTAAGTACTTGAAAATATTTCAAGTTTCGATAGTCAAAATATTAAATCTAATCATTGACGATTATATTATATTATTAAAGTACATAACGGTATAATTCCCACACTTATCGCAGCCACTTATAATGAATTACGAGCAATAATAACATATAATAATTCATTAATAAATTCCCAAAAAGACTAAAAAGTTGTAGCTTTCCATTCAATGGCATATCATAATTGTTATCTCAAAAGCTTTATAGATTTTGGGATAAACCGAAATTGTATAGAAAATAAAAAGTAGACATAATAATGCAAGTAATCTGTCTGATAGTTGTTAAATAAAATATGAATTTTTATTTAAAATGTTTTGTTAATGCCATTTTGAATTCCAAAGGCTTACCAACTACTGTTTTGACAACGATAAAGACGACATCGTAATTTCTTCACCGTGGAGTTTCTTTGCAGATAAGATTTGAAATTGTTGTCATATTTATTTTTTGCTAAATCATGCCATGGATTTATTATAGGACGCTATCATATACTTTCTTTTTACAAAACCTAGCTAAAATTGTTCTTAAGAGCTTATTTAACGGACTCGTATAAATGATTTTATTGTTTAAATTGAATTTATTTATAAATAAATTAATAAATAAATAAATTTATAATAAATTAATTTTCAGGTCAAGCATGATTTTCTTATCAATCAAGTCAATCAAAACAAGGTTCAAAAATTCAAGGTGACCTAGAATGCCTAAACACGCACGATATATACATACATAAATGGTCATTAAAACCCTTCAGCCAGGATTACAACCTAGCTGCTCACACCACTTATGTTGTTTGTGTTAATTTTATACATGAGTGGCGTGACCCACAGTTTGAAGTCGACTCCGAACGACAGATTTTGAGAAACTTTTCATCGTAATTTTATGAAAAACGATAGGAAGACAGAAAAAGGACAGCAACAAATCGTGTAACATTGATATGCTTTGTGAAATCCTTAAGCTCCCAACACATGTATTATTATTGTGATTCGAAGTCGGAAAACAGTGTGACCAAAGAAGATCGAAATCTCCCAACGTAAAGCCTTAAATTATTCGTGCACTATTCGATGTTTGAATCTCCACAATTTCAGTGGAGGCACGAAAATGTCAGCTAGGTGGTGAAGCTTCTGTGTACTGAATGCAGGACAATTACAAAGAAAATGCTCCGGGCCCTCTGTGGTACTTTTACGAAGTCGGAAGACATTTGTCTCAGACACACCAATTTTGTTCAAATGTTACCTTACGGTGTAACGACCCATAAAATCCGTCGTTAAGCAAAAGCAAATGATTAGGCTGAAGTCCTTGGTTCAAGTCCTGGCTAAGAGATCTTGAACAAAACGAAATAAGTATGAACGAAACAAATCTGGCAGCAAGCCTGAGAGAGAAATAAAATCGCAATGAACATACATACATACATACATAATTGGCCATTACAACCCTTCATTCAGGATTACGGCCTGCTCCTCAACACCACTCATGTTGTGTGCGTTAATTTTATACATGAGTGGCGGGACCTACAGTTTAAAGTCGACTCCGAACGACAGATTTTTTGAGAAGCTTTTCATGGCAATTTTTACTCTCAGAGTTTTTGCCAGAAATCTGCTGAGAGGAAGTCGCCGAAGAAATACTTTTTGTATTTTGTTTTTGATGCCTGGCCTGGGATTCGAACTCGGGCCTTTCGTCTAATAAGCCAACACACTACCTACTAGACCACGGCGACTTTCGCAATGAGAAGCTTTTCAAATCAGTCGTTCGGAATCGATGTTAAACTGTAGTTGTGGATAAAATTAATACACGCCTCATAAATAGTGTGAGAAGCTAGAGGTTGTAAACCTGACTACATTGTTATAATGACCAATTTAGTAAAGATAGGTCATATCATGCGATATTTCCCTGTTAGGAATCAGGAACTTTTTGGACGGACACTTTTACCCAAGAGGATAGATACATTCAGATTACTTATGGCCCATTGTGATGCCAAAATTTTACAATTTACTTAAAGCTGGAACCAGCTGGAGCTTCTAGTTTTAACTGAAGAGTTAGATTATTTGCATAACGCAAGCAAGCTATGGCATCTTTCTCCTTTAAAATAACTAACGTTGAGAGCCTTGCGGCAGCCGTAGACCGTTCTAGAGGGCGTTGTGTTAGAAGTCAGTGTTTTGACAGCTGTCAAGTTATCAGAAAGAGATAATATTCTTAGTAGTCATGACTTTAGCCCGTACGGCGGACATTTTTGTCTGAAAGTTTGGCAATGATGCAGACTCTGCCTCACATTCTTTCTTCTTTCTATCAGGAATGGACTTCCTGAAGTCATGATCTGATTTGATAGATTTTTTATACTTTACATTGCTCTTTGTAACACAAATCCTTACAGTTTCACTCCTCTGCTTTTTTAATCTCTTCCTTAGTCAGACACAGATCCATTCACTCCGGATAGGGATTTATCAGCCTATTTCCTTCCTTTGCAATTCAAATGCAAAATACAGTTTAATTTCATTTCAAATTTTCTTTTTTAATTTTTTTTTTCTAAATAAATATCACAATGCAAGCTAGGCAGGCATTCATTCATTCACTATCAACTAAACTTATCATAATTATTTCACATTCAATATTTCAAATGTTTCTTATCGTCTACACTAGTTTCTAAATTAGATTTTTTGCAGTCTTCATTGTGTATTTCCTTCTCTAAAAGGAAATTTTCATCATCCCATGGTTGCAATTGGGTGGAGCCAAACACCACATAGAATAGATTACCCAAACCAAAGATAATGGCGGAAATGGCAAAAACTATTTGCCATTCAGTGCGATCATGCTGTCAAGAAAAATAAAATACAAGAATTAAAGAAAAAAATCTTCCAACAAAATATTGCTCATGAACTCACCTCATTTTGTACAATAAGGCCAACCAATAAAGGCGTCAATATGGGTATAACATTGGCAGACGTATTAACAATACCCATTAAAATACCCGCATGATTTGGAGACAAATCGATTGTGTTGAGTGCACTGCCAATGGTATTGCCAGCATTAATACCCACACTGGCGGTCATCAATACAATGGCCAAAGTGCTTTGATCTTGGCCCACAAAGCCTACTAAAATTAAACCTATTGCGGGTACCCACAAAGCCAAGGAGTTAAAAGTTTTACGTAAAGCACTCAAGGATAAAATTTGAGTTTGTAGTAAAACATCCGACGATATGAGATAAACGTAGGACATGCACCACATGGTAAAGTAGGGTAAGGCAGAGAACAAAGCATTACTTTTCATATCCATACCCAGAACACCATTCATATACGAGGGTATTTCAGCTTGCAACGTCGAAAATCCCCAAGAGTGGGCTGTCCGGGCAACCAGTAAAGCCCAGAATGGTAATGACGACAGTATAGCTTTCCAAGGCACGGGTATATTTTTAGGTGTGGAGGTGATGTTTTGTTGCGCTTTTAAAGCATTCTTAGAATTTTCAATATAATCACGTTCTCTTTCGGAGATAAATTTCGATTCATTTGGACTATTTGCAGCCAATATTAACCATAAGATACACCACGCAATACCCACTGCAAATGAAACATACGAAATACCCGGCCAGCCTATGGCAGAGGCCGCAATAAGACCACTTACAAACATGGACAACACAGTACCACATTCTATGCCGGTATTGGCCAGAGCACCCAAACGATTTCGCTCCTTAACCGGACACCAGGCTGCCAAATAGGCATGTATACAGGGAAACAATAAACCTTGGAAGAGACCCTGAACCACACGTATGGCACAATATATTTGCCAGCCACCCCAATCCACGGTAAAGGGTATTAGCAAAGCAAATGTAGCTGAACCCAATGTGGATACAAACATTGTTAGTTTGGCACCAAAACGCCGACACAAGTAGCCACCGGGAAATTGTGTTACAAAATAACCCCAAAAGAAACTGGAGAGTATGTAGGATTTTTGCATTTCAGTCCAATCGTATTCCTGTAATGAAAAGTTTTAAATGGATATTGAAAATCAAGTCCTGCAGGGCTAATGAATTTTTCTTACCGCAAAATTAGGATTAGTGGTATCGGCATTTGTCATGGCCACAACTGCAACGCCAGCATTCAGTTTTGCTATGTAATTGACTGTGATGGCCAGGAAGAGTAAAAGTATTTGCAAATGCCTCTGTCCCAATATGGGATCTATTTTAAATGAAAAGAATTTACAGAAAAAAAGGATTTTTTTAAATTAAAATTCAGGTTTTCTCACAAGAAAATTTATTGTGGAAATAGATTTGATTCAGTATTCCACTTTCTCTAAAATTTGGCATTTTTCCGATCCGCCGTCTACGACCAACAGTTGACCAAAAGTCATCGGAATACAAATCAGGGCAATTACTTAGCATATGCTCTCCGGAATTTTTTTAGAAAAATTCTCACAGTTTATAATCGTATTACTTATTATACCTATGTCAGTCAAGATTACAATCTAGCTTCTCTCAAAACCCCCCATGTTATATTTGTTAATTTTATACATGAGTGGCTATACCCACACTTTCAAGTCAACTCCGAATGACACTTTTTGGAGAAGCTTTTCATGGCAATTTTACATTCTGGATATTCTTTTATATATGGAAAGTGGATTCGGTTATCGCGGGGGCAATATAAATATTCAGATCAGCTTTGCCAAAGATTTTGTCGTGAGCATATATGCTACACATTCATCCATTAGAAGTCACTTGTTTCGCCCACACATCTGGCGGTAGCTAGTTCCGGATGGTAAACAACGCCTAAGATGATGAAAAACGCTACAGCTTCGTGATCTTTAAAAGGAACTAAAAGGAGACACACATGTATGCATAATTGGTCACTACAACCCTTTAGTCAGGATTACGACCTAGCTTCTCACGCCGCTTATGTTGTGTGTGTTCATTTTAGACATGAGAGGCGATACCTATAGTTTAAAGTCGACTCTGAACGACAGTTTATTGAGAAGCTTTCCATTGCAATTTTATTTATTCACAGAGTTTTTGCCACCAAAGAAATATTTTTCATATTTCGAGATGTCTTAGCTAGGCTTTCAACCACAGACTAGCGTATAAAAAGCAAACACTGTATTTACTAGACTACGGCGACTTTAAAAAGAATATATTCGTTTAATTCTATTATTAAAGGACTCTGTAAGGAGTGTGAAGGGCATACGACAAGGTATGGAAGAATATTTTGGATATAAAATTCCTATGTACTGTGGAGGCTTATTTCACATCAATGACAACAGATTCCTTATTTGGTTTTTATGGCTTTGTTTAGATTCTCCTTTTCAAAGGTAAGGGTTTGATGCACTGATTTGATAGTAGAATCACAAATTAATTCAGCTCAAATTGCTTGCTGCACTACTTCCGAAATTTATATTCAACACTTTGTATATTAATGCAGAATGGGTTGTGTCTGTACTATTGTTCCACAAATATTAGAATTTTTTTTCAAATGTTTTAATATTTTCACTACTTTTATTAGAAGCATAGTGTTATTGTACCACAATGTTATCACAATTTATATGCTTTTTTATTTTTTATTTTTGCTTTAAATTACCCTTTTTTATATCGGCTGTCATGGTTATTTTAAATCCAAATCCTTTTATTTTTTGTTAATTTTTTTTTAATTTTTTTATGTTTGGAAAGCACGTACCACTTCCGTTTAAGTGGACGTCTTGAAACAAAATTAATTTAAAATCGAAACTTTCTTTAGCTTAAAAGTTTAATGATTTTAGATTTGAACGATATTCTCAGATATGGTTTATCTTCTTATTTAAGTGAATATAAATCAAAATCAATCATAAAAATCAATCGAAGATAATACTAAACATTCAAATAATACACTTAGCGATAGTGGGTGATAATAATGAATTGCCATGGCTTGACATGCATTTATATTGTGAAAGGCTATCGATAAAATGTTTCTTTTATTTTCTAAATTTTAATTTGTAATCAATATACCGTGAATTAATAATGAGCTACAGAAAAACATTGTTGTTGAAAACTTTCCCTCTCAAATCCAATCTGTTGCTATTTTACATACATACATACATATTTGGTCATTACAACCCTTCAGTCAGGATTATGACGTAGCTTCTCATAGCACTTATGTTGTGTGTGTTAATATTATACATGAGTTGGGATACTTACAATTTTAAAGTCAATACTAAGTGACAGTTTTTTGAGAAACTTTTCCATGGCAGTCAGTCTTCGAATAAATATTTTTTCATATTTCGTTCTGTTGAAGATGTTCTGACCGGAGGTTTGAAGCGAGGCCTCAAGTCTAATAAGCCAGCACACTATCTACTAGACTATGACGACTTCTATGGGGTTGTATTATTAAATCATAATGAAGTTTCAATGAGCCCTCATCAGTCTGATGTGACCGTATTGGTCAGCATAGCTTTAAGACACAAATGTCTATGAACTAGACTACAAATTGATTCCTCGTTTGTTCTATCCTTCGGATTTAGTCCAGAATGACTGTTTCATTGGTTTTAACTATGAAATTCTCTCACAATCATTCAATCTATTTTGATGACCTCGCCAAATCATATCTTTTGGAATGCATACAAAGGTAGTGTGTTCGCTTATTAGACGTAAAGCTCGGGTTCGAACCCCAGGTCAGACATAAAAAAAAAAAATTAAAAAAAAAAATATATCTTCGGCGTCTTCCTCTCTGCAGATTTCTGGCAAAAACTCTGAGAGTAAATAAAACCTGCCATGAAAAAGTTTCTCAAAATCTGTCGTTCGGAGTTGACGTTAAACTGTAGGTCTCGCCACTCAATTATAAATTTAAGGCACACAACATGTGTGGTGTGAGAAGCTAGGTCGTAATCCTGACTGAGGTTGTAATGGCCAATTATGTATGTATGTATGTATGTATGTATGTATGTATGTGTGTATACAAAATTAGAGAAAGATATTCCATATCAGTATTAAAATAATTCTTCCTTAAGTATATGCGTTACATATGCCTGGCTAGGTCTACATATGCCAGTATAATTCTTTATTAAAAGTGGGAAATTTGCTTAATTCAATATCGATAATATATACGTATTGATTATAAAAAAAAGAAACAAGAGGCTTGTAAATCAATTCAATTTTAATAAATTTAATCCGTATATCAAACGGGAAATCACTACTGCTGACGACATTTTCATGTATAATTTCAGAGATTAGAAAGAAATAAGAAAAAAAAAACAAAAATTCAAATGCAAATATTAATAAAACAATGGCGGTTAAAACTTGCTTTAGCGGCCAATAAATACTATAAAAGAAATATCAATGGGAAATGCTATATATAAAGCCAATGATAAGTGGCCAAGAAAAATAGGCGATCTTTGGACTTGTTTTATAGATTACAGAGTTAAACTCAGTTTTATTATTCAAATTTAATTTTGTTAAAAAGCAAGGGAAATAAATGAATATCTACAGTGAGCGCCAAAAGTGTGTAAACACCACTGAAATAATTCATTTTCTTAGAATAGCGAGAAAAGTAAATGAGAATAGTCGAATAAATTTCCAAAAATAAAAACGTTTATTTATTACCTATAAAATATTAAAACAAAAACAATAATTCATGATAAAGGAACTTTTTTTTATACTTAAGAACATAATAGAAAATTTTAATTTATAGTGGATGTTGACTGAACTTATGGCGCTCACTGTATCTTCAAGTATTTATTTATTTCCTTACTTCAGAACATTAAACGAGAGATAGTGCGGCAAAAAAGAATAACGCAAGTTACACAGAAGTTTAAGATTTTTTTTTCATTTTATTTGACGTAAACAACCTACCATGTCTACGTAAAAAATAGAAAAACTTGCAATTTTTTTTTATATTTTTTGTTTCCAAAAATTTATTTTTAATTTTGTATTCTTTGTTTTATTCCATTAATTTAATTTTTTTTAAACTTTAAATTTTATACTAAAATGTGTTAAACAAAAACAACAAAAAACTTTCGTTTGTTTAATACAATAAATTCGCTTAAAAACTCTCCACAAATTAAAATAACAATTTTTTTTATAATAAAATTTTCTAAAGGCACTGCACATTCGTTATTTAAAAAAAATTAAAATTGTAGCGTACAAAGTGCTTTTTTCAGTGTATTCATTAAAACAATACAATTCGTTTTCAACAAAACTTACAAACTAAACTTCATAAATATATGTATATATTTGACACTACATTTGTAAGAAATACTTAAATTAATACCAATTTTCTTTAAAAATTTTCTTCTTTAATACTACACGTAATATTAGGCAACAATTTAAGTAAAAAATCAACGATCATCTTCACTTAACGATTTTCATCTTCTTCCTCTTGCAAACGTAAAATATCGGCTTTATTCATGAAATAATAACTGGGCTGACGTCCCTTTAAATCTTTATACGTACGCTTGGCACCGCTTTGTATTAAAATACGACTGATATTCTCAAATATATTTGTACCCATGCCATAGTGTAAAGGTGTGCGTTCCAACTGTAATAAAATAGACTTTATTTTACATGTGTAAAGTATTTGAAGCGTAACTTACATTATCACCAATTTTTAAAGCTTCCGGTGCAATTTTTACAAACATTTCAACAATTTCTATCGATTCCTTTAGTATCGCTATGTGTAAAGCTGTGCGACCTGTAAAATAGATCAGAAAATTTATAAAATAGTTACATTGTTTACACAGGTCAACAACAAAACAAAATCATTATTATTTACATAAAGTAGAAAATTACAATGTTTACATTAAATGAACAAAAATATTGTCTTATATTATAGATGTAAAGTAAATAATAAAATGTTTTACATAATTTACGTAAAGTAAACAATAGCAATAAATATTTACTTGCACTTTAAAACGAAGTAATCAATATTGTAGATAAGTAAACTGTATATAATATGATATATTTAAAGTAGTTCTACGTGTTAGAAAAATCACCAGAATTATATATTACATTGGCTATTTACATAATGTAAAGTATGAAAAGCTAGGCCATAATCCTGACTGAAGGCTTGGAATGGTCAATTATGTATGTATGTATGTAAAGTATGTAAAAATAGATTTCTACAACGATACAATAGTAATGTAAATATTAAAAACAGATAAATGAATAATAAGGATAAAATTTGGCACAACATTTCATTATTTACACCATGTAAAGTATTAAAATATTGATTACTTCAGATTATTTACACGGAGTTAAAGACAATGTAAAACAGTTGTGTTGTTGGAATTAGTTAAATGTAAGGTCAGGTAAACAATTAAAAAAGTCGTTTAACATTATATAAAATTGGTTATAGGTGTTCCTCAATGTAAACTATGTAAATATAGTTTAAAAAAATGCTAAATTGATGTAATTTGATTAGATTATTTACATGTAGTTGAAAATAATGTAAAAATAAGGATAATTTAAGTTCACCAAAACGTAAATTTAATTGTTTACATCATGTGAAGTATTGGTTTCTAAAGAAATAATTATTTTGCTTTTGAGTAAAGAATGTAAATATAGATTTTAGAAAAGAACAATTGTTTTTTCATTGTTGACATGACTCTAACAGAAAACTCAATATAAAAACAGAAACATTTGAAAATAATTTACATACGCACACTATGCTTTTAATCGAATTATTTACTTTATGTAAAGCATTTACATTATTTACATGAACAGAATGGATTGAGGGGAGTTTTATAAAAGCTTCATGGTCTCATAATATTAAGAATCCAATACTTTACATCATGTAAAGTATTTATATTGTTTACATACCTAAGGTAATAGAAATCTAGACTTGAAAACAGATGATTTGTGGTCTTAAAATAAGTTCAGATTACTTTATATGTCCTCAAAATATTCTAAATCGTGTTGTTTACATCATGTAAAGTATTTATATTGTTTACATACGTAAGCTAATAGAAATCTAGACTTGAAAACAGATGATATGTAGTCTTCAAATAAGTTCAGATTACTTTATATGTCCTGAAAATATTCTAAATCTAATTGTTTACATTATGTAAAGTATTTATATTGTTTAAATACGTAAGCTAATAGAAATCTAGACTTGAAAACAGATGATATGTGGTCTTCAAATAAGTTCAGATTACTTTATATGTCCTGAAAATATTCTAAATCTAATTGTTTACATCATGTAAAGTATTTATATTGTTTACATATATAAGTCAATAGAACTCAGTGCTTGAAAAGAGGTGGTTTGTGGTTTTGAAATTAATTCAGATTACTTTATATGGTCAAATATTATTATAAATCTAATTGTTTACATTATGTAAACTATTGAATACTAAAAATTTGTCCTTATGTAAAGTAAGTAAATATTATTTTTTTAAACAATTCTATTCATACCTATTAAATTACATTATTTACTTGCAGTTATAAGAAATATAAATAGAAAAATAGTTATTACAATTGGCCTTAATTACCCCATATTTTAATTTATTACATCATATAGAGTTTTTGTAAAAAGTTTACGTAAAGTTGGTGTACATTTGGTGTAAGAAAATTTATATTCTTGCCTCCAGCTTCATTTTAATTTCTAAAAACTTAAATGTCAATATCCTTAATTGTTGTAATTATTTACCTGATTTACATAATTGTTTACCTTAGGTAAACAATGACATTGTAGTGTTAAAAATACTTTAATATCTTTCCTTAATTTTTATAATTATTTACCTGAGGTACATAATTGTTTACCTTAGGTAAAGAATGACATGGTAGTGTTCAAAATACTTCTTTACCAAAATATACGAACTTTTATTGTTACTTAACATATGTTAGATATTACTTACCATAATAATTTTTCGCTTTTATTAGCCATCTGCCATTTGGTCCATTTGCAATCTCCTTAACGCGCTCCACCTTGTTTTCACGTATCATTTGATGCAATTCTTCACGTAATTCCTAATAAAATGACCACAAATGTAAAAAAGCATGCTTGGATGAATAATAATCCATGTAACTTACCTCCAATGGTCTAATCGATCGTAAATACTGTGCCAATTCATTTTGGCCTCTACTGGCTACCACATCAATGATGGGCGTCTCATTGTCATCCAAGACATCAATTATATGATCGTAACCGTTAATTGCAAAGTGCTCAAAAGGCTTAATATCACCTAAACAGGGGTGAAGAAGACAAAATTATTGAAAACGAAAATCTTTTTTGTTAAACACCGTTAGGGATACACTTACCCACTATGGCCAGTGACATTAAATAACGATCGATCTCTTTGGCATTGCCCAACTGATTGGCCTGTAAGGCCACATCTCTGGCTGTACGATACAATTCATCACGATACGTTATATCGGCTTTGGATTCTTCAATCAGATGAATGAGACCACCTTTGCGATGAGAACGGGCACAGGCAAAATGTAACATACTTTGCCCGTGTTCATCACGTTCCTCTAACTTCCTTGATATTTCCGCTTCCGAGTCATTGCCATCGTCATCATTGTCCGCATCCGTATCTTTGTATTCTTCAATACGTTGCATGGCATCATTGTCATCCATATCGTCAGAATTATCGTGCCGTACATGACCATTCATGCGCATTGTTGGTCTTGCCATTTGTTGTTGTTGTTGCTGTTGCTGTTGTTGTACCGGTGGTGTGGAACTCTTTGAATTGGCTAAAATGGTGGAATTTGTTTGACTACTGCCCGTATGTATGGCGGCTTGTGTTATGGTTCTACCATTTGTATTCCGTGTTGCAGCATAGTTTTGTAAATAATTGGTGAGATATTGCAGAGGATCACTGGGACGCTTCTGTGCTACTTGTGTTAAAGCTTTGATTAAAGGATCTGCTAAGTCTGATAAAAAAAAGAAAAGATCGAAAATATTGAGTTTAAAACATTCAAATTTTAAATTTCTTTCCGTCCTACTTACTATCCGCTAAGTATTTGCCTTGTTCTGTTTTAAATATCGGATTCTCTTGTATGCTGTGATTCTCAATTTGACCTAAAAAATGTAAAAAGAAAGTCGAGAACAAAAAGAAAATTACGAAGAAATATTTGTTGTATACTTGTGGGTTTATTCTACAGTTCAACTACAACTAGAAACTACTTGAAGAAAATTAAGCCAAAGAAGCTAAAAAATTAATTGGAAATTTAATTAAAGTATTGTTTATAGGGTTATCGCATTAAGGGAAAATAGCATCCAGGTCCAGATGGGATAGCAGCGAATATTAGAGGAAGGTCAGGCAGTGCCAACTCAATACAATCTAATCGATTTTCACTTCAATAATACAAGCCACTACATTTTTCAATGACAGATGAATGGCAACCCTATCATTCTAGAACCTGTTATACAGTAGGCGAAACATCTGTTTAGTTGGAAGAATTTGGTTTAGTGAAACTGAAGCAAAGTAAATAATAAGAACGGTATTCATGGAAGCACATGTATTATGATAGGCTGCCTGACCATTGCAATGTATTCCAGGCAGACGTCATGGCTATTTTCAAAGCGGTAAAATACTTGTTGTTTGGCAGGATTTTCTCTGAAAATCTCTTAATTTACATGCACTGTTGTTGGTTGGCGGGATTTTCTGTGGATATTTCATGAATTACTCGTACAGTTAGGCTGCGAGTAAGTCCCTGACCCACTCAGTTTTAATGTCCATCTTTGTCCATGAAAGCCGCGACGAATTTCTCAAGGAAATTTCAAATCATTAAAAGGGAGCTCTAATATGGGTTACGCCACTTATGAATGGATAGAAGGAAATGGTTTTGTTGATAAGCTGGCCAAGGCCAGTATAAAACTAGCAATCTCTAATATGTTACAGCGCTTAGATATTTTGAACGGCTCAATCTCGTTGGCAGCAAGAGGGTACATGCTATAGGCTAACAACTCTGTTAGATACGATTCATATTTTTTCTTAAATCGTATAACCATGCCACGCCGAAAACTTTGATATTTTGAATGGCTCAATCTCGTTGAATTGAAGAGGGTACGTGCAATAGGCTAGCAAGCCAATGTCGTTCGAAATTGCTTTGTTGATAAGCTGGCCAAGGCCAGTACGGAACTAGCAATCTCCGATATGTTACAGCGCTTACATATTTTGAATGGCTCACTCTTGTTGGAAGCAAGAGGATACGTGCTATAGGCTAGCAACTCGGTTACGAATCACATCTTTTCTTAAATCGTATAACCATGCCACGCCGAAAACTTTGATATTTTGAATGGCTCAATCTCGTTGACAGCAAGAGGGTCCGTGCAGTAGGCTTCCAACTCTGTTGCACGCGATTTACTTCTTTTCTTAAATTGTAGAACAGAATAGCAAATCTCACGTGCCAATCACAGCCTTGACCGATATCTTTAATATTAGGATTGTTGATACATACATAGTTGGTGATTATGAACCTTTAGTCAGGACTACGACCTAGCTTCTCACATCACTTTTGTTGTGTGTGTTAATTTTATACATGAGTGGCGGGACCTATAGTTTAAAATCGACTCCGAACTACATATTTTTGAGGAACTTTTCATGGCAATTTCATTTACTACTCATAGCTTTTCTCATATTTTGCTTTGTTGGAGATGTCTGACTTGGAGTTTGAACTGTGGCCTTAAGTCTAATAAGCCAACATACAACCCTCTAGACTACGGCGATTGCATTCTGATTGTCTCATTTAATTTGAATATTAACCACTCGTTTTAAAAGGAGGCGAAATCTCGTTGGCTGCAACGTGGCATGCAACCGACTCACTTCTATCTTTCAACCGCTTGGTCGGTCCACTGTCCTTTTACTAGGCATGCCAATAGACTTGGTATTCTGGAAAATGACATCTGAAGAGTCTGAGGAAGACAAAGGAACTGTCTGTAATCTCATATGTCAGGTCCTGTTCTTGTCGTAAAAAGGCGGCGACTTCTGACTTCGCACTTTCTGACATCTTTAACCGAGCAGTCTAATATAAAGGTTGCTGCAATAGGAAGATTTTTTTACAACTCGTGTTGGTTTCCTCTGGGGAAGGTTGTGATAGCATAAGGGGTCTAAATGCTACCCTAAGTGAGTCCTCTTTTTTCAAGGAAGACCGCCATCTTAATCAACCTAATCTTACTGTTCTTCTCAAAAATATCGTTAGGATGACTTCTGCAGTACCTCTATTCTGGAAGATCTAGATTTTATTCGTAAAAATATGAATTACAGCGTTCCTTCATTCTATAGGCACATAAGTAGCCTACCGGCTGGGATCATACATACTGACGGAGGTCTATACGATAGAGCCTAATCAGAGATTCAGATCACAAATCAGATATTCAGATACTGTACGAAATTAAAGTACCGTTAATATAGATTTTAATTTAATTAAAAAGAAGGTGCACGAAAAATCTTAAAAAGAAAAAGAAGAAAATGCCAGCAACTGAAAATAGTTTCATTAGACAGGACAAAAACTAAATGAAAACAAACAAAAAATTTGAATTGAATTTGAAAGAAAAAAAGTGCATATATACAGGATCACTAAATTCCAAAGTCCAAACTACCAAATGCAACTTTGCAACTTCAATTCAGTGAGAGTGGACCTTGAAATCCAGAGTTTTTTTTTTAATGTAAAAAGAGAGAGAAAAAAATGAAAAACTTACGAATCCCAATATGGATTTTGCATTGTATTGACAAAAAGATCAGCGCTTAAGCAGGATAAAAATGTTAAGTGAGAGTTTAATTCAAATTGTTTTTGTTTTTGTTTTTGTATAATACAGTTAAAGAGATGAATTGGATGGATTGGATGGTGATGTTGAGCAGATGTTTTTTACATGTTATTTTACACGTTGTTTTATATGTGTTTTTTTGGTTGCTTTTTCCTCGATAGTTTTTCTGCATTTTTGTTTTTGTATTTACAGGAAGTTAGTGCAAGTTGGTGGGGTGTTTTCAATGTTTTTGTTTTTCTCTTAATTTTAGTTGTTTAAGTTCGATGTTTTTTTTTTTACAAGGTGAGAGATTTATTGTGTAGCAAAGGCAGAGGCAATGGGCATATGCGGCATTCAATCGCGATCCACTAGGCTAGTTTTTTTACGACGAAATATTTTAACCAACATTGAGGCAATATGCTTGGAGTTTGTCAGCGACATGTCCTTCTCCAACGACAGTATATTTGTGACAGCGGTACAATAGTCCTGGAAGAGTATATGTTCCACAGCACCCATCGATTGCATGTTTATTAGGCGCACACTTAATTTCGACTGGCGATTGGTGGTCAAATGCAGGCCACGCACACAACACAAATGCCTTAGATTATCCATTTCCTTCATTAGATTTGGGAGACGTACAATGGTGGTCAATTTTAAACCAGTGCCTAGAAATGAGGGCCTCGCTTGTAAATAGCCCAGCAAATAACTCTCTTTAAAGTGTAACTGTTGCTCCAAAAATGAGATGGCTCTGCCAATCCGCGTATAGACTGTACCAATATCAGCACCTTCCTTGCCCGATGAGGTGCCTATAATACGCAAATGCTCTTGACAGTTAAGCCACAAAGCCAAGTTATTGCCCGCACTTATATAAACACCACGCCCATAGGGCCATAGGTTACCATTAAAGGCCGTTGACTCTGCCAATTGTATGGGGTCCTTAAGATCAAACAAAGGTATTAAGAGACCATATTCATTAAGCATATCATAGATCTCCGAATTGTCCTCCATTATTTCCGTCAAGGTATAATAACTTCCCGGTTCGGTTTCATCAATGGCTTCTATAAAAGCCGATGTAAATATTTTGCCCATCATTAAGCGTTCAGCCTGTTCTATTTGGCCGATGGTAAGATTTAAAGGCAATTCAAATCTATCCAAATTGCGAGAGCATTCCACCACTGTGCCCACTATTAGATTGGATTCATCTTCGAATACAAAGTAGGCGGTATTTAAACGTTCAGCATTCTCCATGGGAAAATAGGCAATGCGTGGATGTGGCTTAAAGTCGGCAGTCAGGCTCATGCAATGCATGTCCTTAATCAGAGGCACCATAAATTCCTGAAACACCACATAGACATCGAAATCGGGTGCTATAACACCACAATTTATATCTTCTTCCAATTGGCGTTCTTTGGAGGTTTTCCGTAATGCTGGCCAAATAACATCGAAGAGATTGTGATCTAAGCGGGTCTGGCGTTTCTTAATCTTTTCATATACCGAGGCCTTTAGGAATCTACTCAGATAACTGGTTACGGCCCATTGTATTGAATTGGAACCGTTCAAAGGTTTCTTTGATGACAAAGCCGAGGCTGTTGTACCGCTCCATACCTTGCTGGACTCTTGTATGACACTGAAACAACGATCCAAGGTGCGTGATATGTCAGCATCGTTTATTAGTCTGCGTGAACTATGCAGATCATCGGGTACTGTTGTTATAATCGTCGTCGTTGTTGTTGTGTTTTTACGCGTGTCATGTGGAAAAAGTGGTAGACAGAGAAGTGCAGAGAAGGCAGGTGGTTAACAATATTCGTTTCATTTTTGTTTTGTTTGTTTTATATTTTTCTTTTTTATTTTAATTCGTTTTATTTGAGTTTTTCTTTCTTATGTCAACTGCATTAATTACAGCATTTCGCAAAATTACAACAATACACACACACACACACAACACACATTTTATAGACCCCCTATTTAAGGAAAATATTAAAAACACTTAAAAGCACATGAAATTTACATAAAACGAATAAAGGAAAGAAACGATAGTTTTTGTAGTAAAAAAAAACATGAAAAACAAAAATAAGAAAAAGAAGCTGTGCTTTAGGAAGAAAACATAAAGAAAAGAAGAAAAAAAATCACTGCTAAATAATTTCGGAAAGAGGGGCCTATTTTCACAATAAAAAAATTCAAAGAAATGGCTTTCATGAGAATACAAACCCCAAAGAATTTTCAGTTTATTGTTTTTTCATTTACAGGCCTATTTATCGTCTTACGCAGCATCAACCTTATCTCGGAAAAACTTTAAAGACTTTTGCTTTTATATGATTGGAAACGTTTTCCATTTAGTAGACATTTTCAAGTTATATTGCCTCTGAACTCTTAGGACTCATTAGTAGCGGACCATCAGTCGCTTAATTTGCTTGTCAGAGATCCTCTTTAAGAAAGTAAGTAAAGGTCTACACAGAACTACCCTCAGGTCTTTAAACTTTTTCAAAACACGCAAATTTACATGTGCCTGCAGAATATTAAAGTTATACAGAGGCTTGTTCTAGTCAATTTGAAAGTCAGGTCAAGTCCTTTTCTTATTTCTAATCCTTTCCACTGAAGAAAATGCAAGTTATCGAAAAATTTTCTACAAAAAACGCAAGTTATCGAGAAATTTTATATGGCAAATGCAAGTTTTTGGCAAATTTTCTGTAGAAAATACAATTTATGCAAGTCAGGTCAAGTCCTTTTCTTATTTCTAAATCGTTGCACTGAAAAAATGCAACTTATCGACATTTTTTTTATAGAAAATGCAATTTATCGACGTATTTTCTATAGAAAATGCAAGTTATTAACAAATTATGTATAGAAAATGCAAGTTGTAGACAAATTTTGTATAAAAAATTTAAGTTATCGAAAAATTTTCTGTAGAAAATGCATGTTATCGGTAATTTATGGCAGTTAATGTACCTCGTGGACAAATGTTCTATAAAAATTGCAAATTTTTGAATTTAATGTAGAAAATACAATATCAGGGTCCTTGAAGATGACGTCCGCTAGGGGATTATACAACAATTCCAGTAGTTTTAATGCAAATATTTCATAGAAAATAATCGAAGCCTACCAGAAGGCTTTCTATAGAACTTGCAAGTTATTGACCAGTTTTCTATAGAAAATGCATGTTATCGAAAAATTTTCTTTGGAAAATGCATGTTATCGGCTATTTATTGCAGTAAATGTACCTCGTGGACAAATGTTCTATAAAAATTGCAAATTATTGGATTTAATGTAGAAAATACAATACCAGCGTCCTTCAAGATGACGTCCACTAGCGGATTATACTCAATTTAAGTGTTTGTTATTCAAATGTTTATACAAGATAATCGGAGCCTACAAGATACCTCTTCTGCATACAATATCGAGATTACTATTGCACCATTAAAACTATTGTGTGATTGCAGGCATAGAAAGCCTTCGTTTCTCTTAAAGATCTGCTGACGATGCTTACATTACACAGAGACAATTCTCAATTTGTACAGGAGCTACTTCTACTGTTTCACTTAATAGGCAGCGTGAGTATGGACCATATATGTGTAGAGAATAGGTGTTGGCAAATGGTTTACAGCAATATCTTCTGTATGATCGACGGTTTTAAATGGTAACGTGGTTAGCTAGCGATAGGTACTGAACAAGGATTCCTAGGCTTGATTTATAAGATTAATGTGGTTTTGGCCTATTGTAGGGCGTATACTTCTTAGGAATTTTTTGTCGAGAAGTGGAAATTAATCCAAGCAAAAAGTTAATTAATTTTAGCATGAATGCCAAGTTGTGGTAGAACATTCCTCTTCAATTTTTTTCCATTTTGTTATAAATTTCCTATTGGTATGCTAAACGACAAAAAAATATAAATCACATGCACTCACCAAAAACGTCATCAATATTCAAAATAATATGATTAAAAAATTCACGATGTTCATTCATTTTGTTTAACAACAACAACACAATAATATCAGCGTTATTTTATCAATTTTTATAAGAAGAAAAAACATGCACCAGAATAACTAGCAAATATCGATTTAAATCGATAACGCCTTTTTGCAATATTGCTGGCTGTTACTATGACCAGGGACTTTCTATCACAAACCCTTTACGTAGTATTATTTAAAATAATTTCTTTTATTTTTTGTTGTTGTTATTGCAATAAGAATTAAATTTCTTTTATCAAAAGTTATTCGCTTTCATACACACTTTCTTTAGACAACCGTTTAACAGGACTTTAAAACAATGACTGAAAATGACAGGTAAACAGGGACAAACAAGCGTTACGTTAACAACAATGGCCATCACCTCTGTTTTAAACAATGTCATGTGGGGGGCAGTTCACAGTAAAAACAGAAAAAAAAATAACGCCCAATAAAAACTACAACAACAAAGGTTAAGGTTTAAAACAAATGGCAAGAAAAATTACACACACACAGACACTTGCTTAAACTATATATTTATAAATATTCTAGGAAAAGCAAAAAACAACAAAAAAAAGCAAAACAAGGTGGTCGCAGACAACTAAAACCACCATACAAATATCATTATTTATTTAAAATAAAGTGTTAATTAAGTTCATCATCATACTACGAGGGATGGGTGACAAGAAAAAAAAGAAAGAAACGAAAAATATTTTTAAACTACAAGGCAAGAAGGGCGGGGATGGGGACAGATAGTAAGTTAACAATTTTTAAAGTAAATAAAAAAGAAATTGTAAAATTTCCCACAATTAACCCTTCAATAAATCATGGGCATGGCTTTGACTTTGAATACAACCAAGGAGTAGAGTGAATTTTCTGTTAGGCGCAGTATATGGTAGATATTGTACTGGTAAGGACAGGAGAAATTTTTCAAACGTATTTGAACTTTACTTTGAGGGATAAAAAAAACTTTTCTGAAGTTCCAAAAATATTACAACTCCACGCATAGTACGGTCCAATTGCCCTTAGCTTGGGTTCCGCTCAATGACAGCTCTGTTAGTATCGACAGGCGTGACGGTACTTGTACGGATTAGTAAAGATTTGAGCCTCATTTACATTCGACGACAAGTAACTTAAAAAATCTTATATATTATTATCTGATAAGGATTTCGAATAGGATTCTGTTTTCCAAAAGATAGGTAACCTAGTCTTATTTTGTAACTGCGATAGTATAGCTATACTGATTCGATAACAGACAGATAAGCCATTGCTTTCTATTGCCGGTTTTGAGGCATTAGTTCTCATAACGTTTGTTGTCTAGACATTTACTTAGAATATTTTAGCTGCCGACTCTACTACTTTAAGCTTTCACAAGAAATCGGCATTAAGATCTTCAGAAGCCCTATTGCGTCTCTGGGAAATTCCTGCCATTTTAAATGAAACTTATTGCGTTACGATATCTAACCGTTCTAGAGTTGAGTGTATTACACATCCTAGCGTCTACCTTTTGCTAGACTATTATTGACTGGATTACCATCAAAACTGCAGGCGCATCTGTCCAGACTACTGCTGGATATTTTCTAATCAGTATGATCACATACATACATAATTGGCCATTACAATCCTTCAGTCAGGATTACGTCCTAGCTTCTCACACCACTCATGTTGTGTGCCTTAATTTTATACATGAGTGGTGGGACCTACAGTTTAACGTCGACTCCAAACGACAGATTTTTGAGAAACTCTTTCATGGCAATTTTATTTACTCTACGCCGAAGAAATATTTTTTTCCATATTTCGTTTTGATGTCTGATAAGCGAACACACTACCTACTAGACCACGGCGACTTATATTTCAATTTCAAAGCTTTAAAGAATTTCAATATTGCCTACGATTGAATCAATAGTGCTCCGCTTGAGAAATGATAGGAATCAACAAGGAAAGCTTCGGTACCTCTAGACATTTATATTCATAGGGAGCGTTGCTTCTACATACATACATACATACATACATACATACATACATACATACACACATAATTGGTATTTACAACCCTTCAGTCAGGATTACGAACTAGCTTCTTTCACCACTTATGTTGAGAGTGTTAATTTAAGACATGAGCGGCGGCACTTACAGTTTAAAGTCGATTTTGAGTGAGAGGTTCTTTTGAGAAACTTTTCATGACAATTTTCTTTATTTTAAACATTTTTGCCAGAAATCTGCTGAGAGGAATTTGTCGAAGAAACATTTTTTCATATTCCGTTTTGTTGGAGATGTCTGACCTGGGGCTTGGACCCCGTGTCTAATAAGCCAACACACTACCTACTAGAGTACAGCGACTTGGTGTTGTTTCGAGAGCATTGTTTCTAGGCAACTATAGTTGGCAACCCTATCATTCCAGAAATCCAGATTTATTCAGATTTGTTAGCAAGTACTTCAACCAGTACAGCCATCATACCAAATACAACCACCCAATACATTTTCCCAGAAACCATTGTTTCTAGATGTTGACACATGACAACCCTATGGTTCTAGAACTTGTTACAGTATTTGTAATTGTAGTTTGCTTAATGATACTGAAAGAATGTAAAGAATATGAGGAAAAATCTTGCAGAAACAGACCTATTTTCATAATGAAATGATATTTTAAAAACTTATTTCCAATAGGAAATATTTTTTTCATATTTCATCTGGGCTTCACGTCTAATAAGCCAACACACTACCTACTAGATTATAGCGACTTGGTGTTGTTTCGAGAGCATTGTTTCTAGTCAACTGTAGTTGGCAAGCCAATCATTCCAGAAATCTAGTTTGTCCAGTTTTCTTAGCATATACTTCAACCACTATAGCCATCACACCTAATACAACCACCCAATACATTTTCCCAGAAACCATTGTTTCTAGATGTTGACACATGACAACCCTATGATTCTGGAACTATTTACAGTATTTGTAATTGTAGTTTGCTTAATGATACTGAAAGAATGCAAAGAATATGGGGAAAAATTCTTGCAGAAACAGACCTATTTTCATAATGAAATGATATTTTAAAAACTTATTTCCTTTAGAAATCTGATTAACGTCTTCGAAACTATTTAGCAGTTAATTAATGGTATTTATTTGAAAAAAATATTTGTTTATGACACATTTTAAGCGAACAAATTAAAACGTGTAGAAAAGGGGAAATTAATAAATAAATAAATGAAACAATTTTATGACATTGTATCATAGTATGTGTTACATTTAATTATTATTATATTCCCCATAAATTGAAAAAAAATTAGAACAGAAATAAATAATAAAAGGCAACAGCTGCATTAAATAAAATTAATTCAGAAAAAAAATAAAAAATAAAAACAAAAATAAAAAAAAAAATAAAAAATCCAAAAAGAAACGTTTCATTTAATAAAAACTTAAAAATTATACCAAGAAATCAATAAAAAAAGCAACATTTGAAAAAGAAAAACAAAAGCCAATAAAAAAATATTAAGAAAAGTAATTGAAAGATATGAAACCCCCGTCCCTCCCTCTTGAATAGAAATCGAAGAAAGTGAAATGAAAAATAAAAAATATTGAATGAATTCAAAAAACACAGACAGACAACACATGGCTGGGAAACATATGTATGTAAATAAAAACATTTACAACAAAAACAAATAAAAAAACAACGTAACAGAACATTGAAGAATTTTTAATTCATATTTTTTTATTTCTAATTTCTTTGGGAGTTTCATTAAAGCCTTTAAACAACAAGTATTTGACCCACTTACCTTGGTCACTTAATAACTGTTGTTCCAATTCTTCGGCATTGAAATTTTTCAATAATTGTGAGTAATTTAATTTCTCCTTCAGTTCTTCCTTATTTAGGTAGTCTTCGGGTGTATGGCCGAACTTGAAAAAAAAAAAAAACAGAAAAATTAAATTTTAATGTACTTCTCTATATTATGTACAGTGAGCGTCGAAAAAAACTGCACATGTGTATTAAAAAATATACATCTACAAATTGCCGTTATTTTTATTTTAAAACTGTTTCATTATCAGTTTTTAATTGAAATTGAATTTGAATTGAATTGAAAACAATTACAAAAACAATGTCGAAATATTGTAAAATTTTTTCGGACACTCTCCTTAAGTCGCAGAAGTTGAGTTTGGTGATTTTTAGAATATTATCCATATCCATAGTGAACAGTTTCTTTTGACGCTCACTGTATATAGGCATTGTAGAAATGTATATGTATATGTATGTGTATGGGTATGTTTTATAGGACTGTTATAATTATGAGCACATCACACTTCTGCAATTTTACAGTAAGACCCTGCTTAACGCTGCTCCGCTTAACGCTGTTTCAGTATTACGCGATAGTATTGGGATTTCCCTAAATCGCACACTGTATTGATAATTGTTGTATAGGGCTGTCCATTTCGTGGTTTCAAAAGTATGGGACTGGAATTCGACATCTGTCAAACTAAGTTGTGAAACCAATTTTTTTCTTTTCAGTTGAAAGTCTGACATTGACGAAAATGGATCGCTTAACTATCACACAACGCATAAAAATTATCAAAACCTACTACAAAAATGGTGATTGGTGGTGGACGGCAATTTTTCGAACAAAATTTTCTTCAGCGATGAAGCACATTTCACACTCGGTGGGTATGTTAATAAACAAAATTGTCGTATTTGGGGTTCTGAGAATCCTCAAGTAATTGAAGAGAGGCCATTACATCCAGAAAAAGTCACTGTTTGGTGCGCTCTTTGGTCCGAAGGTGTGACTGGATCTTACTGGCTGAGATACCGCCCAATATGTGTCAAAAAGCGGTCGAAAATTACCTCAAAATAATCAATGCTTGCAAACACTTCGCGTTGAGGTCATTTAAATGATGTAGTATTTCACACATAATGTCAACGTTCAAACTTTACAATAAAAAAGAAATATCATGAAAAATATATTTTATATGTGCTTTATTTACGTTTACTTTTGAAACCACGAAATGGATAACCCTATATAAGTGTGTTAATGAAACGGCCATACAGCAACCAAAAGTGGTGCGCTATATAGCGACCATGTATACTATGTATCTTTTTCAACGCTCTTTTGTTAGTCTGTCCAGAATGAAGATTCCAACTGTATTTTCCAAAGTCGCAATTACGGTATGTATGTACGTGTTAAGTTGCCTCGTTTAACGCTGTTTCATTTAGCGCTGGAACTTATTGGAACGTATCCCCCTCGTTAAGCGAGGTCTTACTGTATCTATTCGCGCTGCTCCGTGTGTAATGGCTAGGCACTAGCTAGAAAAAACTGTGGTTATCAGCAGTTCTGCAGATACGGTGGTTATTGTTATTGTGTGTCAATTTTATCCATAAGTGCCAGGACCTACAGGTTCAAAACGACTCCGAACAATCGGTTTTTTGAGAAACTTTGCCTAGCATTTTTTTTTTGCCAGAAATCTGCTGAGTAGAAGTTTGGGATTTAACTTACCTTATCCGATAGCTTCGGATTGGCGCCCAACTGTAAAAGAACATTATAAAAATGCCCGTTATCGCTTATAACAGCGGCATAATGCAATGGCGTGCGACCATCATTATCGGTTATGGTCGTTGTTTCCGGGAACCTGGCCGATAAATAGCGTACAATGTCTTCAAAAAAGAGGAAGAGAGAAAAAAGAAAAAACTATAAATGAGTTAACATTTTTAAAGAGAGCAACCTACCACTGTGACCAAATAATACTGCCACATGCAAAGGTGTTGCACCATTCGGTGATATTTCATCTTTGGCAACGGCAAACTTTCGTCGATCTAAGGCCTGTTGTAAATTCAATAAACTACCACCTCTGGCTGCTTCATGGACACGTCGTATTTTGTTCTGTTTTTAAAGAAAAAAATGAAAAATAGATCTTGAATTGCAACTCAGTTTATATAGGCAAAGTTTTCTTTCTTTTACCATATAGTTGGGTACATTGCGTAAGAACGCTTGTATCTCTGGTTCGGTGGCCTCGACATTTAATAGCTTCTGGCCATCACCGTTTAAAACGATTTGTGCCAATTGTTCCATATCTCCAGAGGCAATTATGCTTTGTATGCGTGACTCCTTTTTTATTTTTTTTTTTTTCATTTTTTTATTGTTTTTTTTTTAAGGTGAAGGATGAGGTTTGTTTTTGTTTGATGGCAAAATATGTGTGTTTCAATAATTTTGTTTCAAAAGATTTGTTTTTTTTTTGTTTAATATTAAAACACAATGCAACACAATAAACAACACAAATTAAATACACATACAGTAAACCGATTTAAATTAAACGGAAATAACAGTGTATGGCTAACGGAACAAGTGCAAACAAGAGAAATTAGAAAGAAACAAGGAAAATATCCTTTCAAATTAACCAAAAAAAGTAAAGAAAACACTGGGACTGTGATTAAAGAAATTTTTGTTGTTTATAAAGCTAAGTGTACAGTACTGTTTCAAGTCAAAAAAAAAAAAAAAAATTAAAAAATTTAAATTAAAATTCATAAGAAATTAAAATCTTAAATATTGTAACTGCATCGTTATTTGTATGCTGAGAGAATATATATATATAAAAAAATAAATAAAGAAACGGGACAAAAATAAATTGTTTTGTGGTAAAAAATTTATACTTTATCATCATCATCATGATCAAAAGCAGCTGTTTGTGACTGAACTGTATTATCTTCGGCATCGCCCTGCACAAAACCCTCTATGGCCAGTGATGGTGTTGGTGATGAATCCTCACCCTCATTGTTCTCATCTGCGACAAACTCTTCATCATTTTTAGCATCTTCTACTGGTGCCTTGTCATCCGTCTGGGTTTCCGATTCTGTTTCTGTTTCCTGTTGTTGGGTTTCCGTTTCCTGCTGTTGTTCCCCAGTGGTTTCGTTTTCTGTTGCTGCTGCTTCTAGCTCTTCAGTATTGTTTTCATTTTCTTGCTTATTATTTTCTGCTTCAGTATTTTCTGTCTGTTTTTCTGGGTCCTAAGGAAATAATTGGAAAATGTTTGTGTGTGTTTTTTCTTCTTCATGGGTTTGGATGATATGTTAGTGTGTTTTCATTATTCATCTATGACTACCAAACTTCATGCAACTGTAACTACAACTATAATCTTTTCAATTACAAAACTACTTGATGTACTACAAAAACTCCCAAAATCTTTTGTTAGTAATAAATAATAAATCGGTAATGAAAACAATTTAAAAATTTCACTTCAAAATTCCAATTCAAATATAAAAAGATCATGATTCTGTCATTCTTTGTATAGGCCGAGACTTAGTTTCCTATGAATTTACGTCAATGCAATCACTAAAGTGTATATAGTTATGTACGAGATATTCTTGTTGGATATTGGTTTCCCCCCTTCAACTTAACGACCTTAACTTGCCTGCAACACTTAAAATTCTAGATTTCCGGCCATCATTATCCCTGATATTTGAAAATCATTGCTCTATACCAGCTAGATTTTTGTAAAGTTATATCCAAGACACGATCCTTTAGTCAGGATTACCACCTAGCTTCTTACAAAATCTATGTTGTGTGTGTTAATTTTACACATGCGTGGCGGGACCTACAGTTAAAAGTCGACACCGAACTACAGATTTTTAAGAAACTCTTCATTACAATTTTATTTACTGCTCAGAGTTTTTGCCAGTAATCTGCTGAGAGGAAGTCGCCGAAGATATATTTTTTTTTTTTATATTTTGTTCCGATGTCTTACGATGTCTGGCGTTTGAACTCGGGCCTAACGTCTAATAAGCCAACACACTGCCTACTAGACTACGGCGACTTCAATCCTGTAAGGATTTATTTGCCTAAAATCCTTTTTAGTAAATTCTAGGCGATAATAACAGAGCACTGGCGAAGAATCTACAATAAAGACATCGATCTGGCACTTAATGATATTTGGTTTGGAACCTTACTATCATAAAATTATAAGGATGAGGCTAAGAATTTTTGCCAGTAATCTACTGAGAGGAAGGTGCCGAGAGGAATATTTTTTTCATATTTAGTTTTTTTTTTGAGATGTCTGGCCTGGGGTTTGAACCGTAGCTGCTCATCTAATACGCCAACACACTACCTACTAGGCGCAACGGCGGAAAGTATATTGAAGTTACAAATCATGCTAGAAAACTTAAGTCGAGTTGTAGAATTGGAAGTAGAGCGTGTCAACGAAAGAGGCTTGAGTTAAACATACACGTAGAATATGTGGACATCGAAAGCAGCAATTTCTTCAACCTCTTCTGAATTTAACATCAACCAAGTGAATGGCATTCATTAGCCTCAGTAGTCTGCCTGACTTATAGAATAATGCAAAGAAAATGTTCAGAGAGTCCTTAATGAGAAAAGTGACTATTTGAATCCTTTATAGAAATAGATTTTTCCGTTTTGAACAGTATCCTGATAAGTCGTGTTAATGTGGTAGTTCAGATGATAACTTATCACAGATTGTGCGTATAGTAAAGAACGTATCATAACTAGAACTACCTTTGTAGCGATTTTTCTTATGTCTTTGCGAAATATGAAAAATAAAACTCTGAGAGTAAATAAACCTGCCATGAAAAAGTTTCTTAAAAATCTGTCGTTCGGAGTTGACGTTAAACTATAGGTCCTGCCACTCAAGTATAAAATTAAGGCACACAATATGAGTGTTGTGAGAAGCTAGGCCGTAATCCTGACTGAAGGGTTGTAATGGCCAATTATGTATGCATAACTTTTTTGAATCGTAAGGAACCAATAACGTTTTCATAGAAAGCAATGCTTCTAGACAAAGAGTAATAGCAGATGAATTATCTGCTTACTAGAGACATAATGGCAAAATAATTAAGAGGTGCTTATTGGCAGCTAGCTTTTATGGAATATACTTGGCAAGATTGACGTTCTTAACCGGTTAATACTTATGTTATACGATTATCAGCCAATCAGGTAACATAGGATCATTATTTGTTTCTGAGTGAGTGGAGGCTCATCTTGGTACCCTCTAACTACCCTTCTATCATTATAAATTATCATCAATTTATGTCGGATGTTTCTGAAGATGATAGTGAACTGTTCAACATCATGTGGATTTTTGGGACAAAGACACTTAGAATGGAACAAAATATACAAATACATATTAATTCCAGGTCAGCAATTTACCCTCGCAAAGAGCTACCAAATTATATCTCATCGACTTTATTTATTTTCAAAAAAAAAAAGTGGGGAAAATGGTCTCACTCTCCTGTAAGAGGGAGTCTCAGAAAGATAATAACGAAGCACAGGCTAAGCATCTTTGATAAAGACATTGATCGGTACTTGAGAATATCTGATTGGATTTTGTCTAGCCAGACGTGATAAAATAAGATTAAATTATTTGGATGAGACTAAGAAATTCCAGCCATGAATTATTGTCACCGGATTTTTGATACGACTCAAGTGGTCTATGCTTAAGACAGTTGTCCATTTATTCTGACCTAATATTTAAAGCAAATTTGAAGGCCTATTTACTGTGCCTTAATCTATGGAATCACTATATCTTCGAGGTGGAATCTCATATATATTATACTCTGGGATAGAGCGAGAACCAAGAGCTTCAGATTTAGAAAAGCAGATCTACCTGAGAAATAGGCTCGCATAAATTCCATCCATTGAAGGAATGTGTCTGTACTTTCGAATAGTAAGCAGATAGGAAAACCTTTCCATTGATTATGTTTTCCTCAAAAACAATACATAACTGCCTAGACTATTTCGATATGTTATGGAACTTTAACTGTGTTACAATTACTTAAATTAAACACGTAAACTTTCGCAATTGGAGTCGCATTTAAAAATTTAACGGTTTAGCAAGGAACTAATCTTTTAATGAACGTACCTTCGCCTACTTCTCTTCCACTCTTACTTTTAGAATAATTTGCATTTTTCATATCTTGCAACCAAGGATATGTTCATCATATTCAACACTGAATGAATACTGCAGTATTTTTAAATGCATAAACATTCGATAACTAAACTGAATTTATAAAAATAAAATAAAAAAATAATTTCTGATGTGACTTCAATGATATTGAAATCCGATTTGCATTTCATTTAGAAAAACTTGTATTTTTTTTCTTTGCCAAATTGTCAGGGTGCCATATCTAACAGTTACAACTGACGCTTTGTTTTAATTTTCCTCTCTCATTATAATATAAACTCGGGGGAAATTTGCATTACGCTTCAAAAGGGATACGTATACATGAAAAATATTTCTGCACCTTTTTTTCTGTGTTTTTCTGTCAGACTACATATCTATCTAAATACGGTTGTACCATCTAAAATATAAAATTGCATGCCAAGATGCCATTTCACAATTGATGGGGGTTTAACAAAAACAAAATAAAAATATTCTTAATATAACTGTAAATTGCGAAAAAAAGAACTTATTGCTCGCTTAAGTTAAGTAAGTATTTGACAGTTATGAACTACCATTAAAAGGGAAACGGAAATTGTACGTTCGTTCGTTCGTTTGTTTAAAGGATTTTCTAGGTTAAAAGAAAAGGAAAATTTGTTTTAATTTTCTTTTATTAGAAAACAATGCAGGCGAAAAACAAAACTGTCTATTGAAATTGAAAGTTTTTCTTTTCGTTTTTTGATTGTGCCAAATATGTATGTCAACTCTACTTGAGTTATTTTTAAAATCAATCGCATATTGAAAGTAAAAATGTTTTCCAAGTTATGAGATGGGCTTTTAAATGATTTTTAAGCAGGGAGAAGTCATAAATAATGTCGAGAGAAAAATTTCAATTTAAATTTATGAACACTTGGACTACTCTATAACACCACTATATACTATAGTATATGCTACCACTGCTAATTTGAATGTAAAATGTTTTGAAATATTTGTGACGGCTAGAATTCTCTTTGGAAACTTACACTGTCAGTGTATAGCTGTAAAGGCGAATAGCATTCGCTAGAATGTATTTAGACTTTCTTCTCTTCCAATCAACACGGCGATCTTATACAGAAGCTCTATTCAATATTCAAAATTGTTTGTTTAAATAGACCAAAAGTTGTCTGTAATAAATGCTTGGAGGCTGACTATAATAGAACTGCGAACTAGTAGATCATATGGCCGCACCTTTTTTGACTGGCATGTCGAAAATCAATGTCCGAAAAGTAGAAGAAGCTTCAAGGACAACGGTGAAGGCAATAGCATAGGAAACGAAAGCATTTGGCATGCTAGAAAGCTATCCGATTGCTACTACTTCTCATCGGAACTAATGTTAAATAGCAAATGTTAAAATAGCAAAGCAAAGCATACTGCTTTATGTAAATGATATAGGAAAAGGCAATTGCTATGCTAAAAAGATATCCGATTGCTACAACTCTTCATCGGAACTAATGTTAAATAGCAAATGTGAAAATAGCAAATAGCATACTGCTTTATGTAAATGATATAGGAAAAGGCAATCGCTATGCTCAAAAGATATCCGATTGCTACAACTCTTCATCGGAACTAATTTGAAATAGCAAATGTTAAAATAGCAAAGTAAAATATACTGCTATGCTCGTATAAAATTGAAATTTTTGTTGCCATGTTTGTATTGGCCACAATCGATTTGCATTGCTTTGTGTTGAATAGAACACATGCTAAGAAAACTACTAGGTTAGGTAAAGTAAGGTGGCGGACTCTCTTAGAGAAAGTCGTGCCCCTAAGGCCAGCATTTAGGCTCATTTCGATACCACCATCAAGATTCAATCCGGTGACCAAATATTGCCTAGAGAAATAGTTTTCCGTAATAAATCTTGCTATTGTAGCAATCTTCTTATTCGAGAGCTCTACGAGTGCTATCAGAACCCTGACCTTCTTCTTTTCATAATAAGAACAGAGCACTGACTCTAGGTCAAATAGAGTTTCTTCCTCCTCTTTAGACCCACAGTTCCTGCAGGAGAAAACTATTAAAGGATGTTATAAAAACCGCGATATGAAAGACGGATTGGAAAACGCAAGCACACACAGAGAAGTCAGCTGAAAACGGAGATTGGAAGCAATTGAACTAATTGGTTATTCTGTGGCTGTGTTAGTAATCTCGGCGAACTTTCACACGAACTACTTGCTATGACCGACTACTGTGCTAACGAAATTAACTAGGATATTAGGAAATTTCATTAAAGAATTTAGTCTCTGGATAGTAAAGGATTGGCTTTTAATCCCGTGTTTCTTCTTACAGATCTTCAGGCAAATATCTCGCAAGCATGTATCGGGTTGAAGAGCTTGGGTGCAGAGTAGAACATACATCATTAAACTAAAAACTATGACAACCTCTAAACTTCAGTTCTTTCTATCTAGTTTGGTAGAGAGTACAGAAATGAATACCCGAAAGATGCTTATGACACATAAGCTCTAGCTCATCGAAATTTTTATGGAAATTCATAAGTGTATGGCTTGACCCATGTAATGAACTGATTATTGCGAACGCCATTTGTACTGGGTGCTGCCTTATTACTTGGAAACAACAAATTTTAAGCGAAGGATCTTGGTGCAGATTTTTGACTGATAACTTTCTTAAGGGTGGTCCCTTAAAAAGTTTTGTGGTGGAAGTCCATGCTATCTGTTGCCAACTGAACACATTAGAGAATTGATAAGATGAGGAAAATGAAGGCTAAGCATAATTAAACAAGTCCTATTAAGGGAAGATTATAAACTTAGTCCCGTCGGTTTTGAAAACTAACAATGAAGAATTGCTCATTAAAGCTCTTTAGTCAGGATTACAACCTAGCTTCTTACACCACCCATGTTAAGTGTGTTAATTTTATTCATAAGGATAGAGAGATGAGGAGTGAAATTAAATCTCATCTATTTTAAAGCATACATACATACATAATTGGCCATTACAACCCTTCAGTCAGGATTAAGGCCTAGATTCTCACACCACTCATGTTGTGTGCCTTAATTTTATACGTGAGTGGCGGGACCAACAGTTTAACGTCGAACGAACGTCCGAACGACAGATTTTTGAAAAACTTTTTCATGGCTGGTTATTTACTCTCAGAGTAAATTTCGTATTTCGTTACTCTAAGAGTAAATTTCGTATTTCGTTTTGATGTCTGACCTGAGATACGAACCCGTGCTTTACGTTTAATAAGCCTACAGACTACCTACTAGACTATGGCGACTTCACACCAGAAAGCATTTGAAAATTAATAAGATAAGGAAAATAAAAGCAATGCTTAGCTAAACTAGTCTTGTTAAGGAAAGATTATAATAACTAACTAACAATCCAGCTCTTTAGCCAAGATTACGACCTAGGTTCTCACATCACCTATGTTATATGTGTTAATTTTATTCATGCGCATAGAGAGATGAAGGCGAAACTGGAGTGGACATATAGTTTGAAAATCAGCATTAGATAGGCTCTTTCGCAACTATTTTCTTAGCAAGGAAGTTTGAAGGCGTAGAGTAAATCTACAGTGTACAGCAAAAGTCTTAGTACGGCAATATATTTTAGCAATTTCATGAATTTTAGTCAAAAGTTTGTATAGAAATTTATAGTTTATACATTTATTTTATTAATTTATTATAAAACAAACAGTTTCTTAATGTTTCTCATAAAACAAGAGAAAAATAAGGACAAATGACTCCATAGGAAGAACCCTGAGTAAATTTAATATTCAAAGGCCTAATATATGACAATGGTAATGTTAAGGTCAAGCACTCCATTTAACCCATTTGGAATTGAATATACAAGTATTGTTTAGTGTTTTCTGGTGCCACCATGAACAAGTTTTTCGGTTGATTTTTGTTTGAGTTTTAGCGATTGCGTAACAGTTTTTTCAAATGATCTCCTAAATACACTCTTGAAGTCCTATCGGGACTTTGTGCAAGAGTATTAAGCCTATGGGGACTTTTTTTTGTCAAAACATATTGTCGTACCACGACTTTTGCTATCCACTGTATTTAACATTGTTAACAGGGTATTTAATGAATAATATTTTGAATTGTTGTAATCGATTAAGAGCGTAACTTGTAATGTTTATTCCGAAAATGTAAAGGAATCTAGGTTTTGGATGTAAAGTATAATGCATGTAATAAAATTAAACAAAAAAAACTTTATCAATTAGACTACAAAGTGAATATTTTTCTAAACTACAGGCTTTTTCTAAAACTAAAAAAATTTTATATCTTACTGTGACTGTTGCTGTTGTTGTTTTTATTTTTGAATTTCTAAACCAATTTTATATGACTTTTGCTGCAATTAAAGGGTGCAGTTTTCATTGAGTCCGTGTTTGTCCTTGCAATAGAATTTTTGTTGTTTTTTGTTATAAATTTTAGACAATTACACAGAAATTTAATTTTTAAAATTTTTCAAACATTTATTAAAATTTCAAGAGCATATATAGTTTTTTGTTTTTGTTTTTTTATCGTATAATTAAATGAATTATAATTTTTTATTTTCAATTTAATTTTTCAAATTTTATTTAAAACTACTACTGGGTGCTTTAAAATCACACACACATACAAAGATAGTTATTTTTTTTATCGATTGTTCGAACTAGAGAGAGAGAGAGAGAGCTCTACTAATTTTGTTCATCAAAGTTTATAATTTATTTTTTGCTTGCCAAAGTGCATTTAATTTAAAGGTGTTTTCAAGTTCAAGATTTTTAAATATTTTTAATTTGTGTGTCTTATTTTTTATTTGTAATTCGAGTAGAAAATTATCCAATCTTGTAAAGAGTTTTACACAAAAAAAAAAAAAAACGAGTAAAGAGAAGAGTACGTAAAACGTATTTAGAGAGTGCCAAATTGTACCTCATCTTCATCGCCGGTGTCATCACTACTCTCCATAGTTTTTTCATTTTTTTTAATGCCATTCAGTTTGCGTGCAGCATCTACGGCATGCACTATCACATCATTGGCTTCAGTTTCCTGTTTATCGATTGTTGCATTATCATTGCTGCTGAAAATATTTTTTACCTTATCCGTCATTTCTTTGACATTCTCTTTGACACTGTCAGCCATATCTTCTAATTTTTGGCCAAGATCGGTTGATAGATCCTGCTCCTTTTCCTTCTCTTTTTCTTTTTCTTCCGTTTCCTTCTCTTCCTTTTCCTCTTTTTTGTATTGCTCTAAGGCTTGATTTAATTCCTGGTATTCCTTATCCGTTGTTTCCTTATCGGGTGCTATGTTATCATTGTTTTTGTTGTTGTTGTTGTTATTTTCATCTTCTTCAGTCTTTTCGGTTTCTTTCTTGGGAGATTTTTGTTGAGCTGAGCGTGGTTTGTCGCTTGTTGAGGGAGTTTGTTTAGCTGAGTGTGGTTTGTCGCTTGTTGAGGGAATCTGTTTAGCTGAGTGTGGCTTGTCGCTAGTTGAGGGAGTTTGTTTAGCTGAGGATGGTTTATCGCCTGCTATGGCTGCTTGTGGCTGTTCAATTGCTTTTGCCGTTGTCTGTTGTTCTTGTGGGGTTTTAGGAGTTTCGGTGTTTTGTTTTATTTCTAAGGTTTCTATGGTTGATTGTGCTTGATTAGTAGTGGTTTCGGTTTCATTTGTATTGAGTTTACTAGTGGAGGATTCGGTTGTTTGGTCTGTTTTATTCTCAGAATCGTTTGTAATGCCGTTTTCATTTGTTTCATCATTTTTATTTTCAATTTCCTTTTCTTTTAATTTCTCATCTTCTGTTTTATTTTCCATCATTTTATCCTTAGTTTCGTCTTGTTTTGTGTCTGCATCACCTTGAGTTGCTGGTTCTTTAGTATCCCTGTCATTTTCCTGCTCTCGTTGTTCCTTATCGTCTTTCTCTTTTGTTTCACTATCAGAGTCAGAGGTGAACAAATTTTGTATTTGATTGGCCAAATATTTAACATTGTCTTTAACCTCTTCCTTAATATTTTCCAAAGCTTCGCTTACGGTTTTCAAGTTTTCCTCCTCCTCCTTCTCTACTTTAGTACCAATTCCATTGGTATTCTCTCCAACATCCTTATCATCTTTAATATCTTCTTTAGTGCTTTCCAATAGTTTTACTACTTCTGTATCTTGTTCTTTATCCTCTTCATTATCCTGTTCTTTATCATTAGTTTTATTTTCTTCTGATGGTTTTCCTGCTTCAGCATCATGTTCTTTCTCATTTTTGATTTCTTCTTCAGTTTTCGTTATCACAGTCTTTTCCTGAGATTTCTTGTCATCTACAAGCTTGTCTTGGTCTCCATTCATGGTTTTTTGACCCTCACTTGTCTCGTGTTGCTCATTTTGCTCTTCTTTCATTTCCTTGCTTTCTATAGCAGTAGACGGCTCGCCAATGTTCTCTTTAATTGCTTGATTACCTTCTCTTTCGGTTTTTGTTTCTTCAGCAGTTTCTTCCTTTTCCTTTTCTTTAATTTCTTTATTTTCCATTTCCTCTGCTGGATGAGCCTTTTCTTTATCCTCATGCTCTGTATCGTTTTCTGTTACCTGTTGCATTTGATCTGCTTCTTTACTTTCCTCCTCTTTATTAGAATCCTTTTCTTTATCGCTTGACTCTGTAGAGGAGCTCTCTTTAATATCTTCGCTTTGCTCAACAGTTTCTTTTTTCTCTTCACTATCTTCTTGCTTTTCTTTATCTGTCTCATTATCCTTGTCAGATTTTTCTTCTTCCATTTCCTTATTTTCTTTTATATCATCTTCTGTACTTTTACCATCCTTTTCAATTTCAGCCACAGGCGTATCCTTTGTTAGATTTTCCGTGTTTTCATTTAGATTTTCAGTTTGTTGTTGTGGTTGTTTCTGTAAAAGTAAACAATTGTCGACTGATTTTTTTCTAAATTCTTAAAAACAAATTTTTTTTTTTAATTTTTATTAATTAATTTTTAATATTGAATTTGTTTTTAATTGAAAAACATTAAAAAAGGAAATTTATAACAAAAAGAAAATTTTAAAGCAGTTTTTTCTATGGATAATTTATCGATAACAAAAACAATTTATCGATATAGAACAAATTTTATACATACATACATAAATATTAAAATTTTTGTTATCAAATTTTTATACAGTGACATATTTGTATTGTGAAATTAAAGTATGTTATCGATAGTAAATTATTTGAACAAAATTTTCGATGACCTTTAATTTTTTTCCGTTTTTTTTTTATAAAAAAATTAAAATAAATTAAAATTAAAATAAAAATTCAATTTTTTACATTTTTTTTAATAAAAAATTAAAATAAATAAGTATTTTTATAAGCTAATTACCGATAACAAATTATTTCTATAAAAAATTAGCGATAACAATATTTATCGAACAAAAACAATTCCGATTGTTTTATAAAACAAAGTTGATAAATCATTTTAAAAAATTGTATTTAATAGAATATTTTAAAGGCGGAAAAACTCGAAATCGATAACATAATTTTTTATAAAAAAAAATTACCTATTTTATAGAAACATTTTCGATGCTATATTTTAGGTTTTTTTTAACAGAAACATTTTCGATAACGAAATGGTTCTTAATAATATGTTTGCATTAAAAATTTGATGCAAAAAATTATATTTTATTATAAAAGTTTTCGAATAAATTTCGATTACATTTTTTATAGTGCATATCAATTTTTTCACAATTCCAATAACAATTTTGTTTTTATAGAAAACTTTTCGATAACAATTTTATTTTTATAGAAAACTTTTCGATAACAATTTTCTCATAGAAAAGTTTTCGATAACGCCTTTTTATAGAAAAATTTTCAATAACAATTTATTTCCTGAAAAATTTTCGACAACAAATTTGTGTTTATAGAAAATTTCGATAACAATTTTGTTTTTATAGAAAAATTCGATAACAATTTTTTTTTTATAGAAAATTTCGATAACAATTTTGTTTTTATAGAAAATTTCGATAACAATTTTGTTTTTATAGAAAATTTCGATCACAGTTTTGTTTTTATAGAAAATTTCGATAACAATTTTGTTTTTATAGAAAATTTTTCGATAACAATTTTGTTTTTATAGAAAGCTTTTCGATAACAATTTTGTTTTTATAGAAAATTTTACGATAATAGTTTTTTTATAGAAAATTCCTTATATAAATTTTACTTATAGAAAATTTGTCAATAACAATTTTTAAAAGAAAACTTTTCGCTAACAATTCTGTTTTTATAGAAAACTTTCCGATAACTATTTTGTTTTCATAGAAAACTTTTCTATAATAATTTTGCTTTTGTTGAAAACTTTCCGATAACAAGTTTTTTATTGAAAAGTACTCGATAACAATTTTTTATAGAAAACTTTTCGATAACAATTTTTTTTAAAGAAAAGTTTTAGATAACAATTTTATTTTTATAGAAAACTTTTCGATAACAATTTTTTTAAAGAAAAGTTGTAGATAACAATTTTATTTTTATAGAAAACTTTTCGATAACAATTTTGTTTTTATAGAAAATTTTATAGAAAACTTTTCAATAACAAAATTTTTATAGAAAACTTTTCGATAACAAAATTTTATAGAAAACTTTTCGATAACAAAATGTTTATAGAAAACTTTTCGATAACAATTTTGTTTCTATAGAAGACTTTTCGATAGCCGTCATAACAGATTTTTTTATAGAAAATTTTCGATATTTCGATTATTATAGCAATCTATTAGATAACAAATTTGTTACTTGAAAATTTATCGATAGCAAACTTTCATTAAAGAAAAATCATTGATAACAAAATGTTTTAATGGAAAACTTAAAGAAAATTATTAAAAACATTAACAAATACTTACTTATTACGTCTAAAATAATGAAAATAGTTTAAAAAGTTTTTGTTTTTTTTGATAATCAAGTCCGACAATAGCTTACTTTTAACAGAACTTTGAACAATTGTCAGAGAGAAAAAGAGACATAGTTTTTGATTTTCCAAAGCTTGTTTAAGCTTTTGTTTTGGAAAAAGCTTAAGCCTATATACAAATGCACTTAAAAGCTTAATTTTTAATTTTTTTTTAAGAAAAATTTTAAATTTACAGTTTCTGATCTCTATGGAAATTTCGTTTATAATACAATCCCAATTATTTCTTTGAAAGAAAATAAATAAATAAAAAAACTCCAAAACAATAATTGAAAAGAACCTCTTTAACTAAAAGAAAATGGTTATTGAAAAAAGCTTAAAAAGCTTTTTTTTTCTTTATAGAAAAGCTTAAAACTCTGTATAATACAACCCTAACGCATTTAGGTGCTTATGCTGGTTTAATTTGATTGAAATTGAATGAATAACTCACTTCATTTTGGTCCTCGGTTTCATTTGTTTGGTCCTTATTGGAGTCTTCTTCATTTTCTTTGGTTTCTTCGGGTTCATGTGTTTGCTCATCTTCTTTTTCAGATGATGCTTCAGTGGATTCCGGTTCCGGTTCTGGTTCAGGTTCGGGGTCATGTTCTGGTTCTGGTTCCGGTTCATGTTCTGCTTCCGGTTCTGGTTCTTTTTCATCAGCTTCATTTTCGTTTTCCTCGGCAGAGGGTTCTTCTTCCTCCTCTAACCTGTCATCGGCAGGCTCTTGATCACCATCCTTGGACATATCCTCGTCCTCTTGGCTGGCGCTTTATGAAATAAATTTAAAAAAAATTGAAATTTTTTGAGTGTTGTCTTGCTTATTGTAGCCCAGTGTAGAAAATTATTAATTTTTTAATGAAAAAATTATTTTTTGCTTACCCTTCGGCCTCTGAAGCATTTTCATTGCTTTCAGCATTTGAATGACGGCCAAAACCATTCATTTCGGGTATTTTGATATCCAATTTCTAAAAAAGGGGACACACACCCCCCCCCAAATAATTATTATTTTGAAATTTTGAAAAAGCAAAACAATAATTAAATTCTTACCTTGCCATCACCGCTATCATCACTTAAGGCCTCCCAATCGGTGGAGACATCAGGTGAAACACGCGGTGCTTCTGGTACATATGTTAAGAAGGCACGTTCAATTTCATTAGGCTTATGGCGATAATATGAAGGCGTTTTCATTTTCTACAAAAACAAAAACAAATGATGACAATTGAAAAATGAAATTCACGTTTTTTTATTTCATTCTCATTTACTTACATAGTCAACGGCCTCTTCATCACAACCCGCTTGCGTGAGCAATGTATAGCAGCGCATATTATTTTTGGCACTGGCAGCCCAATGCAATGGCGTCTTACCCGTTATATCGGTTTCGTGTACACCATCCGGCCAGGTGGTTATTAAATATTCCAAAATTGTTGCATGACCCAAACCAGCCGCCTTATGAATTAAATTCAAACCATTTGCATCGCGACATGTCACCAAGGCTGGCGGTACCGGTGGCTCTAAATGTGTCTGTAGTGTCTCTAAATTATTGTCAATAACCGCTTGATGTACATCTTTAATGGAATTCTTTGAAGGCCAAAAAAAAAAAAAAAACACGAAATCAATTTAAAAGCGATTTGAGGCCGTAAAAAACCCATGAAACTTACCATTACATAAGGCACCGCAGCCAAGAATCTCTTCACTTTAGGATTTGTGCTGGCCTGTTGTCTTAAACGTGTACCTTGACCAGCCCATAGTACGCGTGTCAGTTTGCCAATATCCTTTTCATGCATCCATATGCGTATCGTGGATAATTTAACTGAAAAATCTATTCAAGAAAACAAAAACAAAAAAAAAAAAAAAATTCTTTTCTTTGGTTTTTCTTTTAAAAAAAGTTTTTCAATTTTCTTAAATTGTTTTTTCTTTTCTTTTTCTTTGTTGTTGTTGGTAGCATGTTATATATTTGCATGCCAATCAATTATAAAATCTTGGCAATAGTAAAACTTCAAAATAAAAAAGTCATTTATCATCTGTTCACCCAAAAGTTACTTTCTTCTTTCGTTTCCTTTTCCTTTTTTCTTTAGTTGCAGTTGAAAAGTATATTCAAGTGCAATTATTATTAATGGGAGGCAGAAAGTGAAAGTTTTTTGAATGTCTTGTAACACCCCTTTAAGAAGAACAAAAACAAAAGAAATTGCTTTCGCTTTCACGCCTTGCATGGCGTAAGTGCTGGAAAAATACACTTAAAGATTTGAAGCCGAGTCAAACAGTGGGCCTGAAACAAATTATTTCAAATTTGAGCACGTCAGATAAAGTACTGTTACCTCCATTCGAGCAAAAAGAGAAGTTATCAAAAGCAAGAGAGTATTTAACTCCCTAACATCTGGACCTTTGTGCTCATCAAATCCGCACAACAAAATCTGCTATATGTTGCTCGTACATGCCAATAGATTTGCGCCACTGACAAACATCAAAAAAGTTCCCAGACACCTTAGGGAAAAAAATGGTTGTTGAACAGAAGCCTCACATCTGTGTGCCCTGAAGCGAAAAGCTAACATTGCTGCATTTTAAAGAAAATTTACTGTCCAGGGTAACGTTTTCTGGTCTCCTTTATGGATAGTCGTCGAATCAAAGGGGTTTTGAGGTCCTTTCTCTACCAGCCATTGGTGAGATATTGGAGATTGTTTTAGTAAGGCTTAGTACTTCTAACAATAGATGCGGCCTCCGCGTTCGTTCTGATAAAACCGTGTTTATGTTGTTTACCAAACTTTCCCTCGTATAGAACTTACAGATTGAATGCACATATTATATTGGACTCAAAACTTAAATTAAATCTGCATTGTGAAGAGCCTGGGAAAAAGGGCTGGAGTTTTTGCGTCTCTCCTAGGGCTAATCGTCCACAGAAGAAATTTTATTTGAAATCTTAGACGCTTTGAGGTCCTTTACCTCCCAGCCATGAGGGAGATTTTGGAAGTTGTCTTAGTAAGGTTTAATAGTTGGACCAACAGTCGCCGTCTCAGCGTTTGTCCACCTAAAACCGTGTTAATGCTCCAAACACAATGGAAGTTTAGTTAGTATCTAGTGTGGTGGTATGCTCTTAGGAAAACCAATAACTAGAAAGAGAGTAGAGAGAGGACTCTGCTGTTTGAAAAATTTCTTCAAATGCTGCAGTTAACGTCATTTTGCAATTACTTCCTATTTAGTGTGTGGCTCCTCCCGTGTTAGGGCATATTACGTACGTCCCCGGTGAAATTAAATATACATGTAGCGATCCACAGTTCAGCTTTTGGTGGATACATCAAAACTTTTTACTTGGCAGGGAGGAATATCGACTAGGTGTGTCAATGTGTATTTCGAATCAAACGAAAATTTCTTGGAATTGTACATTGCAAAAGCATTATCTTTCGACAGATTTTCTTTCGAATCGAAATACATAATAACCACCGAGTGAAGTTTTAGTATTATTACACAGTGTTCAAATACGGATCCAAAATGATATTCCGTGTAAGATGCTCGTTTTTCTCCAAATCCGCTAAATATGTTAAATACTATAAAGGACTGGAGATCTTGAGCATTTTGAAAGTAAAAGTTTTTACGATTTTGCTTGCGTGCAAAATGCTAAGGAATCCTAGTTCTGCAGATTGTATTACAATTCCTTTCAAGGATTTAGTGACGTCTCTTATTAATTCGAACTCTATTACTTCGATATTATTGTGAAGGAAATAGCCGATGAACTCGCTAGAACGGTCTTAATGGATTTCGGATCAGTCACTTCCAATTCTGATATGTTTTTGGAAAAATGTGAAAGTTTTCCATGGGAGAGAATACAGCAAGTGGTGTTCTGGCTCTTCAAGTGCTCTTTCAAAAGTCTTCTAGCCTCGGTATGACACTGAAACTTTAGCAGATCTCTCTTGTTCCATATTTAAGCACAATACATACTTTATTTTATAGTAGGATTGCACTAGTCAGAAATGTGTGTCTTTACTGCAGAAATTGAAGGACCAATTTTGAAATTTCAACCATTATTTAAACGATTCAGTTTCGTACCTTTCTTCAAAGGCATGGAGAGTAGTTGATTTTGTTATACAAAAAATAGACTACTAGTTTAGTTTAGAAAAGTGTGTAGGTGTGTATAATCTCTATGTGAATTCAAGCAGACGTTTATTTCGTTGTTAACAAAAACAAACAAAAAAAAACAACTTGTGGTTGTTTCCTTCGTAATTATTTATTTAAAGAAAACAGTTTTATTTGAATCGTATTTTTATTTCATTGTTAATTTCTTGAAATCAATTTTTGTTTTTATTTTTATTTTAATTTTCTCAATCAATATTCTGTCTATTCAGCTATGACATAGAATGTAGGAGGTACATATAGTACATACATATGTATTGATTAACAAATACTCTTTATATGTGTGTTGGAATTAGAAACAATTGCTCCTTAAACTTGACATACTACACTCTCATATGTTTTCTTTTATTTACGCGAGTACAACGTCGAGTAATACATCGACCTTTTTTAAGGTAAAGTATTGTATTTATGCGTGAGTATATAAAAATTATGGAAGAAGCCGCCTCATTACAATCTAAAACATTCGAATTTTGTTGGAAAAAAATAAAATGTTCTAGAAAATAATGTCTTCAATTATTTACATTGTAATGAGTAAGAGAAATGGGGAAAAAAGTTGAATACAGTAATAAAATTTTATTAAATTGAAGAATTCTTTGTATGAAGCCATTGGTCATTTAAATGTATGTAGGCTCTCGCAAACGTTGGCTAATCTAAAGTCGACTGCTGGCAGAGGTTTACTGTGCATTTGATAAGATTGAAAAGAAATCACACCAACGCTTTATTTCAAAATATTCTGTCAACAAAGTGAATTCTTCTTTTGACAGGAGCAGGGACAGCTCAGAAGAAGCTAGGTCGTAATCTTGACTGAAGGGTTGTAATGGCCAATTATGTATGTACGTACTTAAAGACAGCTCAGCCCGTTCAGATACCGCATGAAACGACGACAATAGAATTAACTGCGAAATCCTAACCGACCGATCTTTACAATCATCGTCAAGGTTTCGCATTTAAAGCCAGACTCCATTAGAATAAAGCTCAAGTCTCGAGCTTGATCGAGCCAATATCTATTAACAGTTGCTTGGATAATGATTCCCTCATTAGAACAACATGGTATATGTCCGGTGAACCCTAACAAAATGGAGCAACTTGTTTTAGAAAGATTGCTTAAGTGTTCTATTTGTTATTCGCATGGATTAAGACGTTAGAAGTTTCACGATTTTAAATTTTCCTGAATTAGAAGTTCATCTTGAGAATTATAGACCAGAATTTACGATACAAGCTGTACATTAGCCATAGTGTCACGTATGCATATCTTGGTATACCACTGTCCTTTCGTTCAATTAAAGTAGGCCCAAGAGCTCATGTTTAAGGCAATTTCACTGAATTTTAAATTCAGCTCACAATACAACCTTCGGCTGTTAAACCGTGATCATACATACATAATTGGCCATTACAACCCTTCAGTCACGATTACGGCCTAGCTTCTCAACACCACTCATGTTGTGTGCGTTAATTTTATACATGAGTGGCGGGACCTACAATTTAAAGTCGACTCCGAACGACAGATTTTTGAGAAGCTTTTCATGGCAATGTTTACTCTCAGAGTATTTTGCCAGAAATCTGCTGAGAGGAAGTCGCCGAAGAAATATTTTCATATTTTCGTTTTGATGTCTGACCTGGGAGCCTTTAGGAGAATAAGAAAAAAAAAACCAAAGTGTGTTGCAGCATTACAAAACTAGTTGTTGAGCCCTTCAATTCAAAGTGCAGCTCCCGCGCTGACAAATTTCTTCTATGAGTTCGATGGAATGTAGTTAGGACGGGGACTGCGCTTACCCGTGGCATCAAAACTGGTGTCCAAAAAAGCCCTGCAATCCAATTTTAATGGTCATGAATTGAACTGTTAATTGTATTTATACTGAGGCTCATACTGGAGTGGTTTTTCTAGGGATCATTGTCTTTTCCAAGTTTGTCAGATGCTGTCATAATTGGTTTGTATACAAAGATTACAAATTGTATTAATTTTCATTTGGCTAGCTGAAGAATCGGCAGTAGCAATAGACTCCAGGCCTTCTGATCTATATTAAGAGGAGAATTTTTACTGGCTTCCAGACTTAGTAAGGAAGAATGTCCTGTACTATAGTCAGGTATATTTAGTGTTTAAAATACGCATTAATTTTATCCGATGTCTTAAATGCCATGGATTATACATAACTGGTCATTTCATAACCCTTCAGCCAGGACCAAGCCACGACCTAGCTGATTACACCACTTATGTTGTGTGTGTTAATTTAATACATGAGTGGTTGGACCTAGAGTTTAAGGTTATTCCGAACGGCAGTTGTTGGAGAGTTGTTGTTATTTACTCTCGAAGTTTTTACCAAAAATCTGCTGAGACGAAGAAATATTTTTTCGTATTTCGTTTCGTTGGAGATATCTGCCTATGGTTTCAACCGTGGCTTCACGTTTAATAAGCCAACTCATTACCTACCAGACTATTGCATCTACAATGTCGTGGACATTAAATTTCAGTTCCTATTTCACTTCCATTATCTTATGTATTATTAACTTAATTAACAATGTGATCCATAATAGAGGCTTAGGTAAAGGCCGTTAAGAAAACCATGAAGCGAGTTCTGCCTATGAAATAAATTACAGAGAAAGGCGCATACAAAAACCTTTTAGAAGAATTTGAAGAGCAATGTGATCAAAGACAGTCGATGGATTATTAAAACTCTATCATAAAAGACTCGCGAGTTATAGTTTAAGAAAATGGAATTTTGGTAACGTTCACATTTTTTTTCTCATGTGCTTTGAACTCTTTTTGTTATCTTGAAAAGAGACCTTTAAAGTCCTTTAAATAAAGAAATTTAATGTCTTTCAAAAATATGTTCCATATGTAGTCTACATAAAGAGCATGTAGTTCAGTGCTCCTTAAACAATACTTACCATCAGGGTCCCGCCTTCGTCGGCCATTACTGTTGTTAACCTGACCATTCATGGGTAAAACTGTAATTAAAAAAGAGAGAAAGAAACGTTTTTTAAAATATTTTAAATTCTTTTATTTTTTTAATTTAATTAAATGACCTTTTAAAACAACAAAAATGTTTAAAATCGATATTGAATAGAACGAAATGAAAATCAATAAACTTTTACAATTACAAGCCAGAAAAACAACAAAACAAAACTTAATACAACTTTTCTTTTTTGTTCAAACTGTGTTGGCGTTTTCTGTTTTGGTTTGATATTCCTTAGGGACAATAATTTTTTTTTATTAAAAAAAAAGTAGACCACAATACGTTGTAATAACTTAGAAAGCCGGCAAACAACTGAATCAGAAATTAAGTTTTGAAAACCTTTTTGAAAAGTACAAATGCTATGTGCATGCCTCAATCATTTAACAGACTCAATATATGGGAATAGTTATGTTTGTAAGTGTATATATGTGTTGCTTTTATTGTTGTTTTGTTTTTTCTAAAGAACATGGTCAGTCAACAACAGGATATAACATAAACACACACGCACATACCATTACAGATACACCTACACTTGTGTATAAATCAAAATCTAACCAAAAATAACCACCATAAGCCAAAAGAAAACTTGTGGTGGCCACAACACATACATAGAATGACTTTTCAAAAAATGTCCTGAAATTTGTTGTTGTTGTTGGTTTTAGTATGTTAATAAATAAATGCATGTGTGAGTGTATGAGTTATATTGTGTTCCATTTTATATGAAAACGTTTATTTGATTTCGGTTTGTATCCAATACCCCTCGAGGTAATTCAGGGAATAGGCTTTTTTACACAAAGGAACCCCATTGGAAAGTCATAATTAAACTCAAATAAATAGTGGTGGTACGCAAGACCGCTACTAATGTGAATTCTTTTGGAAAAATTCCTTTTCTTTTAATTTCTCTGTGGAACATACTCCTTCTTCTTGTTGTATCACCCTCATTAATTAAAGTTTTCCAGCGAAGCAGCTAACGTTTGCCCATCGTACTAGTGAGACGACAGCCTGATTCCATAGAAGACAAGAAAAAGTCAGGACAACTACATTGAGCAGCTATTCATCACACAATTGCTGTTCTAATGGGCAATTATCTTATTGGAAGGCATGCCGATAGACTCGGCACATGAGGAAGAGACTTTTTGTCACCAATCCTGCTGTTTTTAGGACAATATAGAGGTTCTTAACCTTTCATTTGCCGTCATCCCTGACTAAACTCTCTTTTTAAGGGCATATTTGAGCCTCAGGACCTCTCATTTAACCTAGACTAATCGAAAGACTCTCTTCATGATATAAAATGACTCGTACAGGTCTGTATATATGGTATGCACCAGAGATCAGCAATGAATCGTTTTCTCGCTTCCTCATAAGTACTCATGAAATTTTGAGTATAAGGGAGTCAACAGTATTGAAATTCAATTGCTCTGATTCCTTCGTACTCACTACAACATTGATTTACATATAAGTACAGGTTGCATCAAACTTATAACATTCGAAATATGTTTGATTCATACGTCTCTACTCATTCAGTTTCATAAATTTAGAAAAATATTAAATAATACTCATAAATGATTCAAGTGATTCGAATTATTCATTAAAATTTACAGTCTTAGTTGCTGTTGCATTTACAAAAAAAGAAAAAAGAAAAAGACAGACAGGAAGCAAAACAAACACACAACCTTCTAGTGAGTATTGTAGTGTTCGTATGTGAATCATACGTATTTTCTGATTCTTGTAAATGTTGAGTAAAGGCGTATTGTTAAGCATGTGTACGATGAGTACTTCAAACTTTGAATATGAGTAGTATGAGTATGATAATAAAATAAGTATGAACGCGTATAAGTATGAGAAATTATGAGCATAATTCGAATCTACTACATTTTTTCAATACTCATTGCTGGTCTCTTGTTGTAACATAATAACCTTTAAAACGCTGTGCGGCTGTTACAAGGCTCTCAACAGGAATTAAAGATTTAAACAATTTTCATATGACATGGGCAACGAGGCTTAATTGTATACAAGAAAACTAAATGGCAGATAAATTGATCACATATAGTGCTATCATCGAAATTTCAGGCATGTTATCGATACTGAAAAAAAAGTCTGCAAATTCAGAATTCATAAAAAGGTCGCTCAATTGCTGACAACATAATGTAGCAAATCTGACCAAAGGCGCACTATAACTCCTAAGGAGAATGCTTAGCATAGCCGTCGATATCATTTCTGCACATAGCATTTGAGTCTTCCTGCGAGAGGTATTGGTCTTGGCCAATGAATTCTGCAGGAGACTAGGAAGGGAAGGAAGATATGACAATTCTTACGCTCATGGCCAGCCTTATGTTGTTGACAAACTGTCATTGATATGTTAAGAATGGAATCTAAATGACTTCATCAGGAGCTAGGTGTGGTTCTTGTCTTCGATAAATTGAAAAACTGTGGCCTGGCTATGGACCACATAGTACATACACGCATAATTGGTCATTGCAACCCTTCAGTCTGAGGATTACGACCTAGCTTCTCAACATCACTTATGTTATGTGTGTTAATTTTATGCATGAGTGGCAGGACCTACAGTTTAAAATCGACTCCGAACAACAGATTTTTTAAGAAACTTTTCATTGACATTTTTTTCATTTACTCTCAGAGTTTTTACTAGAAATCTGCTGAGAGTTAGGCGCCGAAGAAATATTTTTTCATATCTCGTTCTATTGGAGATGCTTGAACAGAGGCCTCATGTCTAATAAGCCAACACACTACCTACTAGACTACGGCGACTAGTAAAGCTTGGAGTCTGATGGCTTCATCAGGAGCCACATATGTTTCTAGTCTTCTAGGAACTAAAAGCCTGTGGCATGACTATGCACCTTATGTCGCTTAAAATGTCTAACCTCTTGGGTTGTTGGCAGTCACTCCTCACTACCAATCTACTATTGCTCATACTTAACTAATTATGATTATTTTTTTTAATAGGCTTTGTTATACTTCCTATGATGTAGCATTTAATTATGTTGATTTTATTTGTATTTGATGTCATATTTGAATTCAATTAATTGCTTCTGGTCTTATATTTTTTATTATTATTTATCTCGTTCAAATATTATTAATAAGGAGTCCATTTTATTTTACCACTTATGGTTATTTTCCATATGATAAAGTAAAAGTCAATAGGAAATCCATTGACAAACAAAACCAATCAAAAAACAGAAACAAACGTTACAAGGACACTCGGTTAACATACTGTTGAACTGTCAAAATACAACATTTTAACATGTTAAATCAATGGATTAGTGATAAGTGCTGGCTTTTTATTATTTTATTGATGTCAATACATTCATACATATGTTTGCATGGGAGTAGAGTAAACGTATTTGTACTTCCATTGTTCATTTACACATGTTTAGGACATTCAAGGATATTGAGGCGAGAGTTGTATAAACACAATTCAAATATTAAATGGAATAGGAAAGTAACATGAGGCTATAAAAATATATCGAAAACAAATAAAAATAAATTTGTAGGTTAGTCAGGGCGTATGATTAATAATTTCAATCTTAATAATTAGCACTCATACGCTTAGTAGAGCACTTAAGTTCTGTGGAATTTCATTTAAGCAAAGAATTTGTATGTGTTCCTGGCAAAACTTTTTTAATTTCTTGACAAATTTCCAAATGATTAGACACTCTGTGGAGCTTCTCTGTTTTTATTTAAGCAAAGAATTTTCACTTCTTTCTGGCAAAACTTTTTTAATTTTCTTTTGACAAATTTCCAGGTCATTAAATCACTCCATTTTAACACACATGTTGATTCCAAAAAAAAGAAAACTTCTTATCATACAATATTTCCTGTGAATTCTTTGCCACTAAAAAAAACAACACACACTTGTTGCCAAAATTTCCTCATGAAAAAGTTCTCTTTAATACAATGCTTCTGTCATGTGGCATAATAATCACAAAATAAATGTCCATAGACACCTATAATTGGCAATACAAATGATTTGTTGTCGTTATTATTGTTGTTTTTCCCTTAAGTATTGTTAGTAGAATAAAAGTTAATAAAAAGAATTCCCTTGAAACACGCCATTTACGCATATTTTTTCCTTTTCCTTTAAATGGAATTCTCTTGAAGCTTTTGTTTCTCAAGACTTTACAATGCTAAGAGCCCACCCCAAAGACACAAACCTGGTGCCTTACATTTGCATGTTAATGGTGAATAAAACGCAAGAATTTTTGCAGATTAAATTGTCAATTAAAGGAAACGACTTCTGTGCTTCTGAAATTCACCATAAACCCCCATTAAATAATTAAAATACAGAGAAAAGAATTATGTTTCCCTAAACCTTGTAGTGCCACTAAATAAAAATGGCAATAAATGTTTTGGTAAATAATATTGAGTACTTCTTGGGTCTCTTCTCTGAATATTTGAATAATTTGCAAAAGTTTCTCAATTAATTGATTAACGACTGATGTAACTAAAGGCCAATGAAATTATCTAATGCCATGTATAGGGTGTTTTTTATAGAGGTATAGAACTTTAAGTTGCAATAAAACAACGATGGATTATTCGATTGACATGAATTTTATTTATCCGAAAGATAATCTTGTGTCATTACATTTTAAATATGATTTCTGGCATATGACCGCCACGGCTGGCGCGGATGTAGTCCAATCTGGACGTCCAATTTTCGATGACTTTTTCCAACATTTGTGGCCGTATATCGGCAATAACGCGGCGTTTGTGGCTTTACCGCATGGACCAATGACTTTACATAGCCCCACAGAAAGTAGTCTAGCGGTGTTAAATCACAAGATCTTGGAGGCCAATTCACAGGTCCAAAACATGAAATTAGGCGGTCATCAAACGTGTCTTTCAATAAATCGAAATAAAATTTCACTATTTGCAAGCGTTGTTCAGGCGTGAGTCTATTCACGATGAATTGCCAAACCAAACTGAGAATAAATCACTTGACAGCTGTTAAATCGGTCGCCATATTGAAAAGTAATACCAACTTAAAGTTCTATACCTCTATAAAAAACACCCTTTACTATGTACATGCAAACTTGAATATGACATGAATGGGTTAATGACACTTATTGCACACCGGATTCACATTTTTCAATATGAAAAGGGAATAAAATTAATTTTTTAAAGAATCCTTCAGGTAATATCTTGTATTTAATGGTCTGCAGCCTAGAGACCTTCCACATCATAAGACTACACATCACACATGATGCACAATCAACCAATTGTTCCATAATCACAGTAAACAGTGTAAGTTCGCCACTTCCTCTATGACCTATTTCTGAACTAAAGCGCTTGATAAGTTTAAGGATCTTAAAGGAACCAAAATTTCTCCACCTGTAGTTTGTCCTTTCAAAGTAATAGTTTGAGTTGTGAACACCTCTACTCTTTAGATAACACTATTTGGGGCCGGATAGCGAGTGCCATAACGTTTGCATTGCCGTCTGGTTGTCTACTCTAATACAGATGCTTAGATCGGAGATAGTAGTGAACAATATTTTGGAATTGTTAGGATCTTGTCAACAATAGGTGGTCAGCTTTGGACAAGAGCAGAACGGCGCAAAAAATCTGGTCAAGGCTGGATAGGAGGCGCACGGCGACTCTGTAAAAACTCCAAAGAAGTAGGCTCAGCACAGTTATCAGGGCTATTACGGCCCATTGTATTATAGAAACGCATGCGAGGCGTATTGGCCAAGGACATCTTGAGAATGATTTCTGCAGAAGCTGTGGAGATGAGGAGGAGGATGCGACCTACTCGCACCTACCTACTGTGCACATGCCCGGCACTTGGTCGCAGGAGAAAAAGGCACTTCGGTGGCTATTGCATGGAGGATCTAGATGAACTGTAATGCATGGATATTGCCAGTCTGAGTCGCTTCATCGTAAGCTCCGAGTGGTTCCTGGAATAGGGGAGAATTCAAAACTGTGGTATCACAATGGGCTCTGTGTGCGGCCTAAGAGGGGACAACCACTACCTAGGATCTTTACCTGACAAACACTTGAGCTATTGAAAGACTGTAGACCTCAATTGAGAAAATACTAGTGACAACAGCATTATTTATCTTTGAGAAGTCCATGTAGATCTTGAAATCGATTGCCTCGATTCCATTCCGTGCCAGAAAGATCAGTTCAACACAAATCTGTTATCGTAGTTACAACGTATTCCTCGCGTACTATACTGACTTGGAATAAGTAAGGATTGGGAATGCTGTATGGCTTGCTTAATTCAAGAATGAGGATTAATGCCACCAGAAAGACAATCAAAAGTTAAGATAATTCCATTATTACATGCATAACCGGTCATTATAAACCATTCAGTCAGGATTACGACCTAGGTTCCTACGCCACTTATGTTGTGTGTGTAAATTTTATGCATGAGAGGCGTAACATATAGTTTAAAGTCGACTTTGAACGACAGATTTTTGAGAATTTTATTAACTTTCAGAGTTTTTACCACAAATCTGCTGAGAGGAAGTCGCCAAAAGGAATATTTTGTTGGAGATGTCTGATCTGGAGTTTGAATCGTGGCCTCATATCTAATAAGCCAATACACTGTGTATTAGACAACGAAGACTTCCATTATTACCTTTTTTTATTACTATTACTGCTTTCGACTGGCAACGCCACCTTTCGTTTTATTTATACTTCATTTATTTTCAATCTGGCAAGTTCTAGATTCTTACTGTTGATTTGTTATTGTAATTTTTATGCTTTTTTTATTGTTGCAAACATATGTAAGCATGCACAAAATATTGTAAAACCTAATGAATGAAAGATTTATTTGAAAGGCCTAAAAATGGTGGAGATATATCTATTAAAGGATTAGAACCTTGGATAAACTAACGCCACAATCACTGTGATACAGTCATGTTCTAATTCCACTACTTTTCGATATATTGACGATATTATTGGTGACTTCCGCTTCTCATCTAGTCTTCAGATTTGAGTCAGTATTCTTAAATTTATCAGAAAAATTATTGCAAGCATTGTATCACAAGTCGCCGTAGTCTAGTAGGTAGTGTATTGGCTTATTAGACGTATTGCCCGGATTCGTACCCCAGGTCAGGCATCAAAATGAAACATGAAAAAAAAATATTTCTTCGGCGACTTCCTCTCAGCAGATTTCTGGCAAAAACTCTGAGAGTGAATAAACCTGCCATGAAAAAGTTTATCAAAAAATCTGTCGTTCGGAATCGACATTAAACTGTACGTACCGCCACTCAAGTATAAAATTAACGCCCACAACATGAGTGGTGTGAGATGCTAGGCCGTAATCCTGACTGAAGGTTGTAATGGCCAATTATGTATGTATGTATGTATTGTATCACAAAAATGGTGATACTAACTGGTTCAGTCAGATTACATCTGGTGATGAGCTTACCTACGGTAAGATACAATAACTTGTCTAAAGTGAAATTGTCGTACTTGGAATGTGATTTCACTGATTAAAAAAAATTCATATAATTTCGCTAAGTTTGTTATATTCCTGTACATTTTTACACGCGTAGCCGATAGCAATTTAATTAAAAATCAAATAAAATTTAAAAGAAACTAAAATAGATTTTAAAAATAATTTAAAAATCACTTTCTGTAGGAGAAACGATTCCAAATCTTTGAAAATTTCTGTAAAAAATATTCAAAAAGAAATCTAAAATCGTTTGTCTTACAGAAAGAGGCTGTTCTTTACATTCGGTTTTCCACTTACCCTTTGGTGGTGATGAATGATAATAAAGTCCTTGAAATCTACGCCTACGTTTTGGTGGCATGATGTTGTTGTTGTTGTTACTTTAATGCTTTACTTTATTTTGAATTCTTTTTTGTTGTCACAAACAAATTTATTTTTCTTTAAACACTATGAATAATAAAAAATAATTGAGAGATGTTGGTTTTAGAATTGAATTTGTTGAATAAATTTAAGCAATTCATGGAAAATTCCACAGGATTTAAAACGATAAATGAAACAAATAAAATGGAATATTATTATCCTTTGTGAAATGTTAAAAACAAATGTTTTATCACACAAATTAGAAATTTCACAATATTTTTTATTTGAGTTGCATTAAAATGTTCCCACACAAGCTGTTGTTTTTATTTAATTTAATGCATTAAAAATCGTGATTTTGTATAATTTATCATTTAAAATACACACACACACACACAGATATTGTTTTATATTCACAAACAAAACCATAAAATTATTATCACCATCATTATTTCAATAACTTTTCATGTATTTTTGTTATTACATTACTACACCCAGCTCTGGACAAAAACCAATTCACAAAACATTTTTTTTATTATAATAATTATCATAATAATGTTAAAACCATTCACATACACACACTTGGATACGCAGTTAAGCCTTTTAATGCACTGTGATAGTTTTTTTTTTACAAGAGCAAGAGAGACAGAATAAGCGAGAGACAGGAGCATGAGATATTTGCTAATAATTTACATCGAATTTATTATTCACTATTCAATACTAACACACGTTTTTATTTGGAATTTCCTTCCGTTTTTTTGTTGTTGTTTGTTTAATTTTAAAAGCAATTCCTTCTATTTTGTTTTTTTATTTTTATTTTTTGTATTTCCTTTTAATTTATGCCATCCGTAGGCGTTGAGTGACCAACACAAAGTGTCTGCATTTCAATTTCAAGCATTTGCAGCTCTGTAAACTGTATTTCAAATTCACACACAAGCTTGCTTATTTACATTTTAAGAGAATACTTGTGTTATACTCACTGAAAACCAAACTCTCATACTTAAACATTTACTGTTGTTGGTCATTCGGCTACTCTATAATGAAATAAAATAACAAAAAAAAAAAAAAACAGCAACAAATAAAATAACTGAACATAAACCAGCAGAGTATAATTGCCTAGAAAAACCAAAAACAATAAATGACTAACCAAACAGAGACACTGTTAAAAACAAAAACAATAATGATAGCCATGCATACTATGCCACTATGAGTGAGTGTTTATTTATCATTATTAATGGTCATTTTTATATTCATTTTAATTCTCTCAATTTATTTCTTTACATTGTTGTTGTTTTTTTTTTATTTTGGAAATTTCTTCTGTATTAATAGAGTGCTGTAGTGCATGTTCATGTTCGTGTTTTGTTGTTTTATACACTTGTTTTGCTACTCGTCCATTGATAATTTTGTTGTTGTTGTTTTGTTTTATAGCATGTTGCATTTCTAATGAGCTTTAATGACACACATATGACAGTGTGTTTTGGTTTTTCTTTTACTCTGTGATTTTATAAGGAAACAGACACTAACAGGTTAATCAAACCCTAGGCACAATAGGCAGGATAATTTGGTAATGAATAAATAAGCAGAAAAGTTCCAGATTTTGAATAAAATTTATTTAACCTGGTAAATAAGGTTAACATGTTCCTATACAATTGAAAAAAAAAATCTAAGAAGATTGAAAAGGTGTAGATCGATAAATAGGCACCTAATTGACAATTTATATTTTTTTTTAAAAGATCCCTACTTTGGCTTTAAGCCTTCCAAATCAAAAATTGTTTTTTAAAGGCCATAAAATGATCGGCAATTTATCGAAGGTAATAAATCAGTTATCGGTGTATTATATATTATAAACTTATTCATAAATTTTGCTTTTTCGATTAAATATTAGCTTTTCTTACAAATACATACAATATAATGTTATTAGAATTGAATTTTGCTGGCAATTTAAATTAAATTCTTGAAATCTCTCCAATAGCAGTTTGATACGTAAAATTTTAAACATTTTTTTTTTCAAACATTAACCAATTTGTTTTCTATCATGTTCATAAATGCCATCGCATAACATGACAAAAAACAAAAGCACATAATAAATGCAATTGCATGTCCTTTTCATAAATAAAAAAGCGTTCAAAGATAAATTCATAAAAATTCCCGTAACATGAAAACCAACGCCTACGCTATCCAGCGCACACATTTTCAATCTTGATAAAAACTATTTTCCCAGGTAATGATAGAAAATCATTAAACGTATGCAGTGTGCCTAATAAATCCCCCTGTTTATGTTGTATGATTATATCAGGCTATGCTTAGGATAGATCATGCACAAAGTAATTTATCAAACCTTAAAAGCTAGAGTTATTAGTTTAACCAGATAGAAAATATGACCCACAAATGGAAAAGTTCATTGTCCTTAATAAAACGAAAAAGGAATTCGCAAAAGCACATATGTTTTCTTTCTGAATAAAATAAGAACACAATTCTTTGCTTGTGTAACAAACATTGAATCTTTTATTAAGAAATCTCACAACTCTCCTTTTTTATTTTTTTGTATGCCTAAATGCGTCTTTTCCATTGATGATGCGTCGATAACATCCATTTCCTTAAAAAATTTATTTTCGATATTTGTCGGAAACCTAATTTTCTGCAGAAAATTTATCGATAACCTACATTTTCTATAAAAAAATCTTAATTTTCTATAAAAAAATTATCGATAATATCAATTTCTATAGGAGATTTATCGATAACATGAGTTTTCTATAGCAGATGTATAGATAACACGAATATTTCTATATAAAATTTATCGATAACATTCACTTTTCTCTAGTAAGTTTATAGATAACATAACATTTCTATAGAATATGATTTTGTTACAGAAAATTTATCGATAACATCAATTTGAAAAGAAGACTTTTAGATAATATACATTTTCTATAGAAAACTTACTCATAATATGAATTTTCTGTAGAAAATTTATCGATAACAATGAATTTATATAGAAAATTTATCGATAACATGATATTTCTATAGAAAATTTATAGAAAACTTATCGATAACATGAATTTGTTACAGAAAGTTTGTATTGTATTTGTAGTAGGAAATTTATTGATTACATGAATTTGTTACAGAAGATTAATCATGTTATCGATTAACCTTTTTGCATAAGATTTATCATTTTTTCTTAACATGAATTTTTTATAGAACATTTTCACTGATCACATAGATAATTCGATAACCTGGACTTTCCTTTAGAAAAGTTATCAATAGCTTTGAATCGGGTGCAAAAAGTGAGTTATTTTCTATTGAATAATAATTGTTAATAACCTAAATGTACCAACGAATAGTTATCGATTACATTAAATTTTTGGTGCAATATTATTAACATTAATTGTGTTTTCTATTTAAACATCTTGACCCAATTCCTAGAATTAATAGCTCACTGTTTAGTGTAACGAATGGCTCTGTCACATGCTTATCACATACTCGTGTGTTCAAGGTTATGTTGTCAACCAATAATTTTCAAAAAGAAAACCACCAAAATTCCAACACAAAAAAGAAAGAAAAACTATAAAAACAATTCAATGAAAGTAACACAAATCTACTCATAAATATATGTATGTGTGTCATGGAAAGAAAGACAATGACCAATATTATCGAATATAAATTGAAGAGTTCGAATAACACAGAATATAGGTCAATAAATAAAAATAAAAACGTGAGTAATTGTCTTGGAAAAAAAGGTAAGAGCATCTAAGGCTCTCTCTCTCAACAAAATTGAGAAATTTACATGAATAACTTATGCGTGTGTTGAATACAAAACAACAAAAATAAGCCTTAAGACTCTTTAAAAATTAAAAGCGTGCGAGTCCTTTCATAAAAAGTTTCTCTTCCTATTTTTTTTTTTGTTTGATTTTATAACAGTAGTGAACATATACACATATAGTTACCCCTGTTAATTCCATTGCTGGTCAAATCATGATTAAGAACAATTTAATTGAATTGTAGAAAATAACCTTCAATTTAAAAAGAGAGTATTCGAGTCCTTTACTTCTAAAAAACAAATAAGAACTAACAACCTTTCAAAGGACAGGCCATTTTTTTGAACTCAGCTCAATAAGAGCAAAGTGGAAATTGCCTGGTTAAACATTTTAATTAAATGAAATTAAAAATAATTCAATGGCATCGTCCTTTTTGTGACTAACAAAGGATGAAGTGATTTAAAAGAAAAAAGTCACTTAAATTTTCTAGAAAATAAAACTTTCATAAGTAAAATATGTAATTAAAAAAAATTTTCTAAAGAACATTCTTGTTATCGGAAAGTTTTGTATAGAAAATTAATGTTATCGAAAAGTTTTCTATAGAGCATTCATGTTATCGAAAAGTTTTATGTAGAAAATTAATGTTATAGAAAAATTTTCTGTAGAATATTTTTGTTTTCCTAAAATTATTTATGGAAAATTCATGTTATCGAAAAATTTTCTATAGTCAATTTATGTTATCGAATAGTTTTTAATAGAATATTCATGTTGTCGAAAAGTTTTTAATAGAGCATTCATGTTATCGGAAACTTTTCTATAGAACATTCATGTTATCGGAAAGTTTTCTCTGGAACATTCATGTTATCGAACAATTTGCTATAGAAAATTCCTATTATTGAAAAGTTTTCTATGGAAAATTAATGTTTTATATAGAAAATTGGTGTTATCGAAAAGTCTTATGTCGAATATTTTAGTTTTCCAAAAAATTTCGGTGGAAAATTCATGTTATCGAAAAATTTTCTGTGGAAAATTCCGGATATATTTATAGATTTTCTTTCAATATTTTCATAGATAACTTTTTGTTATTAGGAACTTTACAGACAGTTTTACAGATTATTCATGAACGTTTTCTTTGCAAAATTCAATTTGTCGAGATACTATTATATTAAAAAAAATTAAAGTTTATCGATAAATGTTATATTTAATGTTGATGTTATCGAGAAATATTTGATATCATTTTAATTTTATCGTCAAATATTCTATGCAAATCAATTGGTATTAATGTTATCGATATAGCTGTTAATCTAAAGTTATCGATTCATTTTATATTTTTACTGTTATTATTTTACTCACATACGATTTCTTTTATTGAAATTCATTATTAAGAAAGAGTATTACCTCAATTTTAGGCGTATTTATTGAATTACATATAATAATTTTTGAGAGCAACATTGATGAATCACTATCATTAACAGTGTAGTAGTGTAAGTGTATTGAATTTCACGAACTTTAATATCCCGCGGTGGCGTATGTGGAATATTTGAAATAATATTTATAACGTATACGCATTGATGGTCTGTACAATTTTATTTTTTGTTTTTCCTTTCTAAAATTACAACAAGAAAATTATCCAAGATTTAGAGAAAACAATTCAATTAATTTTTAATACTTTTGTTAAATAATTCAATAGGAAATGCACTCTGTATGCAATGTATTACGGATGTCTAACAAAATAGTTTTCTCTCCATCAATAATTTATTTTTTGTTGTTTTGTTGCTAGCTTTTCAATTAATTGGCAATTTTCCCAAAAAAAAATGGAAAACACAGAAAAAGAATTTCTTTCTTTATTGATTTAAATTATGCAAATTGTTGTAGGTTGTTAAGTTTAAAAAAGGCGATTTTTTATGTCCAATTAAAATGAAATTGATAACGATATTGAAAGTATTTAAATGTGTTAAAGAAGCTTTTAATTTAAATAAATTGTTTTATTATGGTTGGTCGTTTGGTTTAGAAGAGTTGCGTGAGCCATTAAAATATTTTAATTGTTTCGTTAATTTAATTAAAAGCTTGGGAAATAAGTACTTTAAGAAGTAATTATAAAATAATACAGAAACAATAACATGAATTTCTATAGGAGATTTATCGATAACATGAATTTTCCGTAGAAAATTTATCGATAACATGAATTTCATCGGAAAACTGATCGATAACATGAAATTTCTATAGAAAACTTATCGACGACATGAATTTTCAATAAAAAAAAACGTATCGATAACATTAAATTTCTATAGAAAACTTATCGATAACATGAATTTTCTTTAGAAAACTTATCGATAACATGAATTTTCAATGAAAAAAACTTATCGCTTACATAAATTTTTCTATAGAAAACTTATCGATAACATGAATTTTTTATAGAAAATGTATCGATAACTTGAATTTTCTATAGGAAACTTATCGATAACTTGAATTTTCTATAGAAAACTTATCAATAACATCAATTTCTATAGAAAACTTATCGATAACATGAATTTTCTATAAAAAAAAACTTATCAATAACATGAATTTTTTTACAGAAAACTTATTGATAACATGAATTTGTTATAGAAAATTTATCGATAACATTTTATTTTTTATAGAAATAAATATTTTGAGAAGTATCTGTAAAGTTTCACAGGAGCAGAACACTTTTAAAACTGCTGTCAAAGAAAAATGTCATGTAAAATGGAAATGCTTTCTGAGTGTCCTATGCTTCGCAAAAAAGGCTGCAGGAGTAACAACAGTCAACAGTATTCTGAATCATATTTATGGCTTAGAGTTAGTATACTATATAGTCTCCATATAAGTTTTTGCAAACATTAGTCTTCAGACTGAAGGCTGGTATGCCGTATATATAGTGCTGTAAACTGCCAGAAGTTTCACTAAATGCACAGCAGAGGTATGAGGACCATTAAAGACAGTCTGGAAAATTTTAAAACCTCGTGAAAATATAATTGTCATCCACGTTTGATTGGTTGGTTAGTTCCAGTGGCTCCTAGCTCTAAAATTTTCGCATTTTGCTGCCATAAAACTCGACGCAACTGTTTATGTGATCTGGTGTATGTTTCTCTGGCTGGCCACTAAGGCTAAACTGCTCAAATCCGTGCACTTTCTATCATTTTCTGTATGTAAATATGTGAGGCCAATATTTCTTAGATCTCTTACTATACAATGCTATTTTCGTGTGCTCTGTAGCTTGATATTTTCCCACTTTAATGGAAAAAAATTTTCAAACAAAAAAATTTCACAACAAATGCCTTCTTTTTACAACTGATGACCTATTTATAGCTACATAACTACATAAATGTGTTAAAGACACTTATTTTATAATCAATTAGTAATTGAACCACAGCACCATTCTTCTCACTGATGTTTTAGCTCAAGCCCATGGTAAACATTGTCGTTAAAAGTGGCGTCAAGTATAGCCTTGGACTTGCTTTATTTAGTGTCATGTTATTAACGGCCATTTTTCTTTTATCAAAACCATTAACAGAGAGCAATTAGCTATTTTTATCATTAATTTAGTTTAACAAATCACTTGAAATATAATCTCTCACTTGTATACATACATATGTACACTCCTACTCTCAGACAAATTAACACATTGTAAATCGATATGAAATATTTCCTCAATTGTTAACGATATGACCTCGACTTGTTTTTGTTTCTTTCTTTCATTTTATTGATTAATTATTAATAAAGTTTTATTAGCAATTATTAAATATTCACACTCTCGCTCACATACATACACCAATGCCCACATGGACAATAACAGGTTAAACGTTACACGTTACTTTATTTTTATCGATTTTCTTTTACACAAAAAACAAGAATTGCACACTGACCCTGCTCAAGATGGTAATTTTTCATTTACCAACACTTGTGTATTTTTTTTTCGTTTTACTTGGTTTTTACATGGTCAATGTCCTTTTTAATTTTATGCAAATCCATGCAATTTTTCTTTGCTTCACCTCACACACAAACACATACACAAAGCACAACTTTTAGTTGAACTTTCTTTCAAGTTTCTTACACGTTTCTTGGCGTTATTTTTAGTTGTAAAATTTAAATATGTTTTCTAAACATTTTTTATTTTTATAACTTTAAAGTTTAAATTTTCTTGTTTTTTCTTTTGCTTGCTTTTTTCTTTGGAATTCGTCTTTTTAGTTCGCGTATCCTTTGAAGACTGTGTCATATCCGTTTAATGCCTGCCTGTTTTATCTAATTTTCTCTTTAACAATTGCTTCCTTTTTTTCTGTTTCTTTTTTTTTAGTTCTTCAGTAATATTTCATACCCAACACCCACACTACATGTACACAAAACACACCGACACACACACAACTACATAAACTATTAATTTTTTTATTGTATTAGAAATTTTAGAGAAAAGAGAGAGTGAGAGAAAGCGAGCGAGTATTACAATTTTTTTCTCAGGTTGTCTGTTTGACTTGTTGTTCCATCAAAACAATATTTTCTAAGGTATTGTCTTACTATTGTGTACGTGTGTGTCTCTATGCAGAAGAGAGTGAGTAAGTATGGTGGTGGCTGTATACGAAAACAGACAATGCATTTTTGTTGGCGGTTTAGTACTGTATATGTGTGTATGAAATTTAGCAATTATCCTCTCAGAGAGTACTTCGCAAATTCATGTTTTATCTGTACATTTTTTGTTGTTGTTCGTATTGTTGTTGTTGTTGTGTAGAATTCAATATGCTTTTTTCGTTCAAGTAAGGCAGGGTTCGTAAGCAAGCGTATTGGAAATTTTAAAACAATTTATTCCCTCTATAAAAAATTTGATGTTTTTAAGAGCAAATCCAGTATTTTATCTGTTCCACGGGTGTTATGTCCTACCACGAAGGTGATTAAACGTGGCCCATAGTTGTGGTATCTTAAATAGAAACTATGTGGTGTCTGTTAAATTCCTTCAATTTTACATCGGCTTTTTACCGACTGAAACCATCTCGATGTTAGTGACACCGTCCGCTGAACTACTGTGCGGTATTACCCAGTAGTGCTGTCAATCTTCTGGATACTCTGCTATTATTCGCCGTCATGTAATTGTCGCTTTTCGCTTCTACTAACAGTTCTCCTTAGACAGCATAAATCTCTGCACTAAATGCCAGTTCTTCTGGAAAGGCGGACTCCTTCATGTATTCCCTTTGCACTATTCACCCTTCTGGATTTAGCACATCATGATTCCATTTCCATTTAATTTTTGGTGAATTATAGACATTTGCACTCCTACAGTTTCATCTGCATAAGTACCATGATAACATGTTGAAGAGATATTGTATTCGAAATGACACGGATGACTTCTATAACTCACATGTCCTTTCAAAAGCTGGTTCATGTTATTGTATTGGAGGCTGACAGATCGAAAAGGCTATTTTCCTTTAGTAGGTCGGTTAGGCCGCTTACGTAACAGCATTTACAAATCCCATGATGGATAAAATTTCGGAACTTTCATAACACAAACCATCATACATCACATACCATAACAGTGGTAAAAATACAAAACAGATCTCCTCCTCACATATTGGTAGATCCATAATACAGGATCCATAATGAGGAATTATGCTAAAACTAAGTGCTAAGCGCTCGTGACAGAAGATTGTCCACAGAAGTTTGTTTTTTTAAACTCTGTTAGAGTAATTTTTCTTGTTTTGAGTAATAATCCTTACCCTATTGTTCTGCTGTCATACCACCTACTGTTGTTATTTACAGGTAAATTTCTAGGATTTCATTGTTCCACTCTAATGGCACTTCTATGTTAGCGTGTCAGACACTTTAAACTATTTGGTAACATAACACAACATAAAGTGTTGGAATTTTTTTTCTATCTTAATAAAAACACGAGTTTGTTTTACTTTTCGTTAGTATTTGGCATGAAAGTACTTAAAATGTTATCAAAAAGTACTTTTTTTCTTTAGTTGCAAAATAGTACTTTTAGTAAATAGTACCTCACTCTTTGAAGAGTGTTGTCAAATGCTTATTTTTCAGCAGTATATAAAGAAGAAGTCGACGTAGTCTAGTAGCCAGTATGTTAGCTTATTAGACCCAGGGTCAGACATCTTCAACAAAATGAAATTTGAAAAAAAATATTCCTCTCGACGAGGATTACTGGCAAAAACTCTCAGGGTAAATAATAAATTGTCACGAAAAAGTTTCTCAAAAATCTGTCATTCGGAATCGACTTTAAACTCTAGGTTCGGCCACTCTTGTATAAAATTAACACACATAACATAAGTGGGTTGAGAACCAAGGTTGTAATCCTGACGGAAGGGTAGTAATGACCAATTATGAGAATCATGATTATATTGACCATGATAAGGATGCAAGGCTACTTTTGTAATTCAAGAGTAACTGTAAAATGGGTTCTAATCGGAATTTTTGTTCGAAATACTTACCATTTTCGTATTTACTTTGAATGGTTGTGGGTCCATAAATACGCTCATTAGTCGCATGGCTCTTACTGCTTTCGTAATAAATATATTGTATATGATAACGATATTTGTATGCATGTAATGTATGTATGTTATGTATTTACATATGTAATGTATGTATGTAATATATGTATGTAATTTATGTATGTAATGTATGTATGTAAAGTATTTATGTAATGTAAGTGTGTAATGTATGTATGTAGTGCATGTAATGTATGCATTGTAATGTATGTATGTAATGTATGTACATATGATGCATGTTCGTAATGTAATGTATGTAATGTATGTACGTAATGTATGTATGTAATGTATGTATGTATATAATGTATGTGTGTAATATATGTATGTAATGTATGTACGTAATGTATGTATGTAACGTATGTATGTATATAATGTATGTGTGTAATATATGTATGTAATGTATTTATGTAATACATATCTGTAATGTATGTATGTAATGTGTGTATGTATGTAATGTATGTATGTAATGAATGTATGTAATGTATATATGTGAAGTATGTAATATATGTATGTAAGTAATGTATGTATATATGTAATGTATGTAAGTAATATATTTATGTAATGTACGTATGTAATGTATTTAACGCATGTAACGTATGTAATGTATGTATGTAATGCATGTATGTAATGTATGTATGTAAAGTATGTATGTAATGTATGTAAGTAATGTAAGTGTGTAATGTACGTATGTAATGTATGCATTGTAATGTATGTATGTAATGTATGTACATATGATGCATGTACGTAATATAATGTATGTATATACATATATAATGTACATATATATGTATGTAATGTATGCACTTAATGTATGTATGTAATGTAATGTATGTATGTATGTAATGTATGCACTTAATGTATGTATATAATGTATGTGTGTAATGTATGTATGTAATGTATGTATGTAATACATGTATGTAATGTAATGTATGTAATGTATGTATGTAACGTATGTATGTATGTAATGTATGTATGTATGTATGTATATAATCTATGTGTGTAATGTTTGTATGTATTGTGTATATGTAGTGCATGTATGTAATCTATATATGTAATGTATATATGTAATGTATGTATATAATGTATGTCTGTAATGTATGTCTGTGGGTAATGTCTGTGTGTGATGTAATGTATGTATGTAATGCATGTATGTAATGTATGTATGTAAAGTATGCGTGTAATGTATGTATATAATGTATGTATGTAATGTATGTATCTAATATATGTATGTAATGTAATGTATGTATGTAATGTATGGGTGTAATGTACGTAATGTATGTATGTAGTGTATGTATGTAATGTATGTATATAATGTATGTATGTAATGTATGTATGTAATATATGTAGGTAATGTATTGTATGTAATATATGCATGTAATGTATGTATGTAATGTATGTAGGTAATGTATGTAGGTAATGTATTGTATGTAATATATGCATGTAATGTATGTATGTAATGTATGTATGTAAATAAAAGCACATGTTATCATCATGTTGTTACCAAAAGCTCTGGAATAGCTTCCACGATAACTAATTATAACACATGTTGTACGCATCTTGCCCAGGATATGCTTTTCCTTTGAATATTCCTTTAGTACTTATCTTCCATACTTTTGCCTTCTTCTTTATTAGAAAAAAATTTAAAAAAAAAACCAACCAGTGTTACCATTTGTCATGAGATTTCAAAACTACTATTTTATTTAAAAATTTTTAATGCGTTTTTCCTTAAAAAAAAAAGTTATTTAAAATCAATACGTTTGTTTTTTTTGTTATCAATTTGTTAAAATCTAAAATATCACGTCTTAACAGTAAAAAAAATTATATTTTTTTTTTGTATGTTTCGTCATTATTTAATTAATTACACTTAAAAGTACTAAAGTACTAAAAGTACTAATATTTAAATGTTTACACAATCACTATACATATATAATAATAATAATCATAATAAAAATTCTATTCTACTAAAATATCAATTCAATAAATATTTTCAAATATAAAAAAAAATTAAAATAAAAACAAATAAAAAATAAAAAATTTAATTATCAGCCATATTTATGTGGATAGGATTTGTGAATTCGATGTGATCATTTAGAAGAGCGTCATCTGTAAAAAAAAACAGGAGGAAAAATTATGAAAACTGATGAAATGTGACATTTTGTCATCTTCAAAATATCGATTTCTTCGATAACATGCTCACCCTTCAACTGTTGCTCTTCCAATGTTATAATACTGTTGACAATATTGTTTATAAACTCTTGGGTTAATGTTTCCGTTATATTAACCGGTTCGTAATACAAATAACTTCTTTTACTTCGAACATGTCTGCGCCTCTGCAACGAACGTTTCGAACGGAACAAAGCCAAACTGATATGAGATTGCTTCAGTGGTATCTGATCGGGACCAAATTCCAAACATTTGCCCTGTACACAATAACGTTCTTCGTTGAGTGAGCAACGTGTACCCAGGGGAAAGTGACCATAGTTGCCATTAACCAAATAGAAACGATGATGTATGGATTCATCCTGACAGCCCACACGACAACTACGATCGGGATCCTCAACACTGGCGGCAATTTGTGTGCCATGGCCAGATAGGCCACGTACTTTAAGTTTATAGCGGGAACATGTATGATCAGAATATTCGGTGGTGGTTTGCAGGCGTTCACAAGGCTATTGGAAGCGAAAATAACAGAAAATTAGTATCTTGAATAGTTTAATAGGTCTCAGGCTTACTTTTAAGGGCGGAGAACACAGTTGTATGTTCTTTGCTCCCGTAATGCGATGAGCCACTACTTGTATGCCTCTCGATTTCAGCATACAACTCGAATGGCAACCCGATTTTACAATCCATTCACTCTCTGTGCGCCCTAAGGAAATCAAGGAGGCTGCATTAGGTTGTGAGGTTTCCGCTGGCATATGATCATTTAAGTGATAACTGTATTTATTCCACGGATTAAAATTATCACTTTTACGTTTGTATTGAGAATCATGATTATATTGACCATGATAGGGACGCAAGGCGACTTCTGTAATTCAAACACAATTGTAAAAAGGTTTGTGACTAGGATAAACATGTACGATAAACTTACCATTTTCATATTTACTACGAATGGTTGTGGGTACATAAATACGCTCATTGGCCGTGTGGCTATTACTGTGTTCATAATAATTGTTTTGTATATGATTACGATATTTGTAATTATCATTATGATCTCTATAATCTCTATACGTTCCAGCAGTGGCCTGTATTTGATTACTATAGTAATTCGAGGATCTGCGGACGGTCTCATTATCCATTGCATTTTGATCGGCTGATTCTTGTCGTTTACAAAAGATTGTATCAATTTTATAATAATTTCCGGTAGAATTATCACAGGAAAACTTTTCACAACGCCCCTGTATACAATACGAGGGCTGATCACTGCCATACAGCTTCGAACGACATGTAGTGCCATCGGGAAATGTCCATGATCTTGATTTGGTGGCATTGGATTTAGTTTTGCAATATACTTTGCACGACTCTTCAATGTTTCCCATTATCTGTTCACCCTCTCCGGTCAACTCCATGTCGAATTTTTGTGCCCTTTCACAGACCTTGCGGGCAAAATTTTCTATCGTTATAATCGGTACATTGTAGCACTGTTTGGCAACACAGGTTTCATATTTGTGATCACGACCAATGCAGCGGCGTTTGTAGTCAATACATTTACGGGTTTGTATCTTAAGGCCGGTACTGCCTTCGCTTAAAAGCTTCGAAGGACCATATAAACAACTGGAATCACAAGAGCCCGGCTCACTCCACTCACTCCAGCTGCTGGAGGGCTAGGGAAAAAAGTTTTTTTTATTAAAAACAAATCGTGACAGAAAAACAAAAACATTTTTAAGACTGGGGTCAAGGTCGGGGTCAGGCTCGGTATAGAAAAAGATTGCCTCTACACATGCATATTGAAAAATTGGAAAGCAAGTTTTGAAGCAAAGGGGGTAGTGATTTTGTATTGTTAGTTTTTACTCTTTTTTAAGAATCTTTAATTCTGAGCTGAGAATCGAACCTACAACCCCCTACATAGGCCATCGATGTATACAAATATAGTTTCTTACCTTTTGGTATTCATGCAATAAATGACTGACTTTGGTGGATTCTAAAAAGCTGGCCTTCTCATAATTGGATTTGGTTAGACCTGAATTCTGTTTGGCCGATGTATACACTTCCGGATGTTTAACCACACAGAAACCACTGCGGCACCACTAAAATTTTAATTAAAAAAAAACATTTTTTTTCGTTAAATTACAGAAAATATACCGTGAAAACCATTTTGTTTACATTATTGTCACCACAGGACGTGCCCTCCAAGGCCGGATGTGAGGTCCATTTATAGCGATCTCGTTGGCAATGCAAGTCCCGACAAATATCCGCCAATGATTGACTCTTAGCACGATTCGAATCCTTGCCATACTTAAGCATACACTGCTGATTAGCATCGAAACGTTCGCCGGGTAAAATGCCCTCTGCCGAATGGTCCAGATTTTGTTTAAATTCTGCCACATTAAACAAGCAGTCGGCTTGTTTTAATCTATTAAAGGGAAAAATATTAGAAAACAATTTCAATCAGAAAAAAAAAAACTTCAGAACTCACTCTAAAAATTTATTTAATGCGGTTTTCGAGCACTGAGACCAGGTTATTTTACCGCTGCCCAATGTAGGCGACATTATATGTGAGGTGGGATCACAACTTAATTCCATTGCATCATGACGCATACCTAAACTGTTTATTTTTTTATTTTTTAAAATATGAAAACGAAAACCAAAAAAAAATCAATTTTTTTATTTAAAAATATCATTTGTTATCGTTATCGTTGATAACCTACTTGTGTCCAATTTCATGGGCCACCACAAAAACGCTTTCAAAGTGTTTGCCCTCGTTGATGGTGCACGATGATGTTGGTATACACATGCCAGCCACTGGTGCGAGACCGACAACTTGACTAATCACTTGGCCATTTTTACCCACCACATACAAATCAAGACCTTGAAAATAAAATCAATCAAATTGGTATTCAATTGAAAAAAAAGTACCAAAACAAATATTATTAAAGTGTACCTCAATACAAATTCATTTTGTTGCAATAAAAACATTGAAAAAACGAGAAAAACGTATGTTTTTTGTTTGGTACCAAATGCTACTTTTTTGTACCTCTTAGATTAAAAAAGAAATCCAACAAGTAATAAAATTAAACATTAATCTAATAAGTACCAATACAATAATAATTGTTTGATTCTAACACAAATTCTAACAATTAAAAGATTAAAAAATAAAAATAAAAATAAGAAGTACAATAAAAAGTACTAAATTAAAAAAGTACTATTTGTCTCATTTATAAAACTCTAAACAGTTTCATACGGCACTTCCACTGCGTGTACTTTTTAGTACAACATTGTAAATGGAAGGTACTAAACCATAAAGTACTATTTTAAATTCTTTTCAAAATTGTCCTCTTTGGTACTTTTTAAGAACTTTAGGTACGATAGATAGGAATGTATGCAGAACGTGATCTCACAATGTTATCCGTATGAAGTAGTATGAAACCAAACATAAAAAAATGGAACTGTTACACAGAGGGGCACATAAAAGTCCCTTCCGGAGATGTACATAGCTCCAAAGACCAGTCACCTAGAATAGACTGTCAGCCATTCTTGATTTAGAATCAATCCATAATGAATTTACTAAGTGATGTAACCTAATCGTGTTCAAAGTTCTAATAAAACTATGTCACTATGTAGTCACATTCAAAGGCGTATGATCAGCCTCTTAGTTATCTCGAATATATTTTTTCACGAAGCCTTCGTTACATCCCCCTTCCGGGGATGTACATAGTTCCAAAGATCAATTACCTAGAATAGACTGTAAGCCATTCTTGATTTAGAATCAATCCATAATGAACTTACTAAGTGATGAAAACTAATCGTGTACAAAGTTCTAATAAAACTATGTCGCTATGTAGTCACATTCAAAGGCGTATGATCAGCATCTGAGTTATCTCGAATATATTTTTTCACGAAGCCTTCGTTACAGGTCTTACTTAGTTAGCCTGCCTACGATATTGTTCCCCCCCCATTGAATAAGTGCCTAGAACCCCTGGTTAACGTTAAAATGTCTTGCCATATTGTTAACAAGTATCCAGCCTCTGCTTACAAGGATGGATGTTGTGTTAGCACCAATGGGTCAATTCGACCTCCGGGTACTGTACTTGTCGCAGTTGACAAGTACACGTCCTCTAACCTAACCTAGCACCATTCAAGGGCTTTCAGATCTGCTTGACTATCCATAAGGACACGAATTTGACTACCGCACATGACCATGGAGTTAATGGATGTGGCATGTTATAGCAATCTAGGTTCAAATCCGGTTGAAAACGAAAACATTTGAAGCATGTATGCTCCGAATTTTATAAGGTAAGAGACTTTAATTCTCTTTTAAAACCTTAGTGTTCTGTGCCTTCAGAGAGTATAACGTAAACAAAGAACATCTTAGGAAGATCAGGCAGCGCCTGAGTAACTGTAGATCATAATTAGCAAAGTTCCTTACCGCCATACCCAAGACAATAACCCAATACATTTCCACAGAGTTGCCTTAGGCAACAACTAATAGCAACCCATTCACTCTAGAAGCAGTTACATTAGAGCTACTGAAAAAAATTGATTAATAAAACTATAAATAAGTCCAATAAATAATAAGAATTTGTAAGGAAACGATAGATAGACTACCTTTTAATCTAAACTAAGCCACGGCCCCCTTAAAACTGTACTAAACTTTGCTTACTTAAGTTTTTTAAGCTAAACTAAGTTTAGTTTGTAGTATAAATGCCAAGAAACTTCATTACATCGAAATTATACAGTGAAATGATACAGTCAGTTATCAATTAAATAATTAATTGAATAATTGAATTAATTGAATTGATTATTAATCTATTAATTTAATTAATAATTTTATTGTTAACTTTTATCTCCCAAAACCCCTCTCTTTTTATGGCTTATTTTTGAAATTATATTTTCACATAAAAAACAATTAAACTTTTAATCGTTTTCTTTAATCAAAACAATTAAAATTCACTAACAATTCAACTTACCCGTCAATATTAAGGCGTGATCATAGCGTAAACCAGTATTTTTGGCTGGATTCAAATCATTTTGCCATTTACAAAAATTACTCAAATATATATCGATATCACTGGATCTACGCAATTCAGGCGGATCCTTTTCCAATATTTCCAAACGTTTCAAAACGAAATTCACACGTTTACCCAGAGATGGATGATGATATAACAACTGTACGCCATTGATCATGGCCAAAACGAAACGTATCAAATGTGAACTGGTATTCTTAGGGAAATTCTTTGCCATATGCTTATACAAATCGATATCAACAAAAATGGCTGTTTCAATATACAAGACATCGGGTATATTCCCATATTGACTGGCCGAGTGTATATAACGTTTGTTGCGTTTACCCGCATGATGTTTACGATTGTGATGATCATGATTACGTTGATTGGCATGATGATGACGTGGTTTAAAACGTAAATTTAATGGTAGTTGAGGATGTAAATGATGTTGATTTTGATGTTCTATATTGCGGGTGGATCTCATGCTGCTGGCACCACCACTATCGTCTGTAGGCAACTCTAGACTTACAGCATTAAACTCTTCCTCTTCGGGTTCGAATTGTATATTCTCATTGAGAAATGTAGAATTTCTCCAGGAGGTATCGAAGATATCTCTTTCCGTCTCTAATATTATGTGGGATTTATTACCAAATCTTTCCGGCAAAGGGTGTATAATATAGTCGGTATTGTTGTAATGGAAAACGCCACGCTAAGCATAGGAAAAAATTTCAAAATTATTAACTTCCTATAGTCATCTCAGTCTCTCTAACTATAAAGCTGCAGCTGTACTTACCACATTGTGTTCATCACAAAGGTCAAGTGCTGAATTTTCCGAGTGATAGAAACACTTTTCCAATCTCGTCACTAAATTATGCGAATTCTCTATCAATTGCGATGAGTTCGCATAGCGCCGTATGAATACAAACGAATCATCGATTAATTTCGGCGTTTGTTGCAGTTTCAAGTTGACCAAGTGCTCGTTATCTATTAAAGAAATGCAAACAAAAACAACAAAAAAAATTCAAATGGAAATAGAAATAGAATGGAAAACTGAAAATTGTATGGAAATTTCATTAGAATTGTGGAGCGAAATAGAAAATAAAAAACTTCGCCTACTAGAGAGTCAGATAGATGCAAATGAAAATCTAATTGAAATGCATTGACCGCAAATTATTTTTGTTGTTGTTGTTGTTGTTTTTAAGACTCCAGTTCAATAGAGGGGAATATAAAGCGATTGCTGTGATGTTGCTAAAGTATTAGAGCGTAATTTTAGAGTTATTTTCTTTGATTTTTGTTTTAATGACAGGAAGTAGAAAATCTATTTATCAAGTGCCCTTTATATTGACTTTTAGAAGAAAAAATATTTGGAGTGCATTACACTTTTGGTCACTAGGTCATCGGTAAGAAGCTAGGTATGTTACCCAAGACTAGCATGGAATGTTTGCAAAGGAAGAAGAGATTCCTAAAGCCTTTTTTGAATGTTTTCTCCGAGCCAGACGGACTCTGAATGAGCACTTTCCCAAGATACCATAAGTCTTAAAATACGTTCGTTTACCGTGATCATGTCATGGAAGTCGCCGAAGAAATATGTTTTCATATTTCTCTTTGCTGGGTATATCTGTCCTGGGGTTTGAACCGTGGTCTCACGTCTAATAAGCCAACATACTACCCACTAGACTACGCCGACATTGTGTAATTTTTCTCTTCCGTAATATTCATGGCCTATTCCGCATATTGATGACGGCGTGGAGATTCCTCCGCCTAGCCATGAAGAAGTCAAAGACGCGATTATGCGTCTTAAAAACAATAAAGCGGCGGGTCCTGATGGCCTCCCTGCTGAATTATTTAAGACCGGATGTAATGAGTTGGTAGGGCGCATGCACCAGCTTATTTACAAAATATGGCTATGGAAAGTATGCTTAACGATTGGAACCTCAGTGTCCTCTGTCCTGTCCTGAAAAAGGGAGACCCTACGATATGCGCCAACTACAGGGGTATAAGTCTTCTCCCTATCGCATATAAGGTTCTTACAGGCGTATTGTGTGAACGACTGAAGCCACTCGTCAAAACACTGATTGGACCTTATCAGTGCGGCTTCAGACCAGGCAAGTCCACCATCGACCAGATCTTCACACTACGCCAAATCCTGGAAAAGACCCACGAACAACAAGTCGACACACACCATCTTTTTGTCGACTATAAGGCAGCCTTTGATAGCCCCATAAGCGATCGTGTTTTTGCCGCAATGTCTGAGCTCGGTATACCTGCGAAGCTGATAAGGCTATGCAGAATGACGCTGAGCAATTCCTGCAGCTCCGTCAAGGTAGGAATTGACCTCTCCGAACCTTTTGATACCGTGCGAGGTTGCAGACAAGGCGACTCCTTATCATGCAACCTCTTCAACTCTTCAACTTCGTCATGGAGAGTGTTCTGCGAAAGGCGAGAGTGCATCGCAATGGCACTATTTTTCAAAAGAGTGTCCAGCTGCTTGCGTACGCTGACATCATAGGGCGTACCAAGCGAGATGTTACCGCTGCCTTCAGTGCTATTGAACGGGAGTCTACCAAGATGGGTATGGCAGTAAATAAGGGCAAAACAAAGTATATGTTATCGACAAGTAGAGGCGTGCGGCGTATTGATTCTCAGATTACGGCCGATAACTATACTTTTGGAACAGTCAAGGAATTTATTTATCTTGGCTCCGCCGTTACTACCAAAAATGATGTCAGTCTGGAGATCAAACGTAGGATCACGCTTGCCAACAGGTGCTACTGTATGGATGTGTTGCGGCAGGCCGAAATCCGTTAAACGGGTTGTTATGGCCAATTAAGTAAGTAATTCCGCATATTGGCTGACTATTTCATTATTAGATTAAACTTTCTCAATGCCTAACTTTGTGTCCACCTAGTCGCCCTAGTAAGCGATATTAATACCCATTGCATAAGGCCTATCCTATTCCAGATATCGTACTCCTGGAAAAAAAAATATTCTGATTGACTTTAAATTCTACAGATTTTCGTAAATAAATCCATGCGACAAAGTCCGCAAACAAACCTCACCGGTTGTTAACCGCAAGGCATATTCGATTAATATGGACGTAGCTAAATAACCGAGATATTCGGCACATATACTTTAGCATGTAGCTGATGTCTATAGCGCAGAATACACGTTCTTTTTAGAAAGTGCCGGATACCTTTAAATATACGTACTATTCTGTTCTGTATAGATGCAGTGTCGTGCATGGTAATCTAGATAAGACAGATTGGTGTGCTGCTATACGGGTAAATATTTATAGATGCCATAGTACTGCGGCCACACGATCTATAGCACATGCCCAATTTCTTGTCTGGTACCCGAAACTCATTTAAGTGTTTTCTTGTGGAATGTATTAATGCCACATAGATTACTAGTTTCATTATAGAATCCTCATATTCGACTCCAGATGGGCCTTATATTGAATAACTTGGCCGATTGCTCATGAATAGTTTAATGCATGGCTGAAATATCTTATTATTGTAATTAACGACCAAAAGTTTGGATTTCCTCAAACCTATTTGATTTTATGTATTCACTTACACCGAGTATATCGTTCCAAACCTTTCTTCTTAGCCCACAGAAATACTCCATCCATATTATCCGCTAGTTTCGCCACGGGTTTAGGGTGACAAATATCACAAGAATATGGAAAGTAGAGTAATAGTAGTAGTAGTTATTCGCTTCCTTACTATTTGCCGTAACTTGTCAGGAACAGGAATGATTTCTATGCAGAAACTTTCTTAAAGATTTGGTGTATCTAGCATCAATGGATGTTAGAATAGCATTAGAACTTGATACTTAATCAGCCTAATATAAATATCGAAGAAATTAACCAAAGAGAACTCTTCTTAACTACACCAAAAATACCGTACGATAAGGGGATTTTGTTGTCTCACTTCTGTGACTTTTTGTGTTTACAAAACTAAACACTTTTTAGTATTTTTATTTCCTTAACTGCCTCTAAGTTTCTTATGCCCGTAGTAAGGTATTTACCGTACGGTGAGGGTATTTTGTTCTCTCACTTCTATGACTTTTTGTGTTTACAATACTAAACACTCTTTATTCTTATTTTCTCTTCTTTTTTCCTTGGCTGCCTCCAAGTTTCTTATGCCCTTAGTAGGTTATTTACTTTCCGTTATTTCTTTGCAACATAGCAAGTACTTCTGCTTAAAATTCAATGTTAGTGGCTGCTGTTGTTGGCTTTATCTAGAAAAGCCTTCTGCTTTATAGTAGAGAAGATCTCTTTATAATTTAAAGCACTTTGAAAACAAATAAAAATTCCGCCTGCCAACCACAAAATAGAGGTCAAAATGTTAAAAACAACAACAACAAAACTACAACAATAAAAACATATTTAAATAAACAACAAAATCTGTGGACCAAAGCAAAGCAACAGTGAACAACAAAAACAATGATGCACGATTTTAAAACGCTTACAAACATACTCGTACATTACGTTTACCTTTGATTTGTACAGATATCACAGGCGTTGGTGGTATTGTTGGAGTTGGGGCGCCACCTTGATGTTGTCGTGTTGTAGCTGTTGTTGTAACAGATGCCTTGTTGTTGTCAGATCTCTTAAAACGTTGTTTGTTTATTTGAGTGCCACTTTGTGAACCATATTCTGCCCCGCCTTCATTGTTATTAACACTCATACTGCTGGTAGCGACTGCCTCTACTACTGGTGCTGTTGCTGCTGCTGCTGTTGCTGTTGCTGTTCTATAGTTTAAGTGCACCAGTTTAATAGAACGTTCTGCAAGAAAAGTGTATAAAAAAAAATCAAGAAAATTTAAATGAAATTAATTTGCATAAAAGAAAAGAAGATTTTTTTATTTTTATCAATTCCTTTTGATATACAATTTCCATAAAAAAGAAAGAAAGAACAAAAACAAACAGAGCAACAAAGTTTAAGGTTGCTGTACTCATTGTGTTTCATATGATGTGGTTGGTCTCTGGCATACTTGCAGTTTGTGGTGGCTGTGTGCCAAACAATCAATACTGCTGCTGCAACAAATTGCATTCTTCTACAAACTGCACTCCCTTCTCTTCCCCAATTTTTTATGGATGCCTCTTTTTCTTTTGTAAGCGGCAAAGTAATTTCATATCAATTAAAATGAAAATCAGACTAAGAACTGTTGGCAGCAAGAAACTTTTATAAGTTCAAGTTTGTGTCATGCTCTCATAATTGTGGTATGAATGGATTCACTTTAATCATCCTCTCTCTCTACCTCTCCCCTATCTTAAGATTGTTTTGTGGTTTAATGAAATACTTAATGATTTAATTGATTGATTGAATGATTGTTTGATTGATTGATTGAATGATTGTTTGATTGATTGATTGTTTGATTGATGGATTATTTGTGTTTGGTTTTATTTCTTTCGTTTACTTAGTTAATTTATGCATTTGCTGCTTAACCAAGTGTTTTCCATTTAGTTTAAAGCCACAATTTACATGTTGCAACAACGATTTCATTGATTTCTACTTTTATGAAAACACAAATTAATTAAGGCATAAAGTAATTACAACAAAAATTAACAAATTACTTCGAAATCGGCTTTGGTTTCATTCACACTCGTTTTGATGATATTGAAAGGCGAATTTCGTTTAAATATCTCTACATATAGGCTTTATTTGATTTAAGCCCATTGCACATGGTAATGAGCACCAGAGCATTTGACGTCTAAGGTTAAAATAATAGGAGACAAGATTGATCAGGCATACTCCGACCTGAAAAATTGAGTGGCAGTTACAGTTTCCCCCATAACTAACCTCTCGAGAGAGCCATTAGGCTCTATGATTTTCGGAAACGAGATTTATTATAAGAACTAGCTGTACCCTGCGCGCTTTGCTGCACTACAAACTAAAATAAATTTGAAGGAAAGACATTAGACAAATATCCAATTAAGTTTGAATCATTTTATTGATTTTGTTTCCTGTTGTCCAGATGATTCAGACGAACGGGCCTGAGTAGTACGCATTCGATTCATGCGAACGGATCTGTGCGGCATGTACTCGAAGATTTTTCAGTCTCAATGCTGATTCTGAGGCTAGTAATGCTCTTTTCTTTTCTTTTCAACACAGGATCAAATGCACAGTTTACGATTTAATTAATTTCGAAGAATTTTCAGTGGCGCCACCTGTCGGAAATTGGTTATACCAACTTAGAAACCTTCGTCGGCTCATGCGCAACAACTTTGCTAAAGATTAAATGCATAGTTTACGGTTCCATAAAGTTCATTCATTTTTATATATATAGATAATTTAAACTTGAAAAAAAAAATAAATAAAACAAAAGTCTACGAATTTAATTTTGGTTATATTTTTTTTTATTTGGTGAGTTTTTTCACAAATCTTTCCCCCCGCGTCGTTCTTTACACTTTATTTTCTTTGGTTTTATACATCAAGAATCACAGATAGCATACTTGTAGGGGTAACTACTATGCGTATGAGTAATATATTTCAAATGCAATTAAATATTAAGTATGTAGCATACGTGGGCATGGCCCCTTGCTCATTTGGAATATCAACATAAAAAGTAGCCTATAACTCCTTCCAGACATACAAGAAGATACTGTGAAAATTTCAAGAAAATCGGTTCAGCCGTTTAATCGTCTATAAACTTCAAACATACAAACATACAATCAAACACACATTCATTTTTATATATAAGATGAATGAAGCAATTTAGAGGGTACACATATGTGCATACATACTTGGCCATTTCAACCCTTCATTCAGGATTACGGCCTTGCTTCTCACACCACTCATGTTGTGTGCCTTAATTTTATACTTGAGTGGCGGGACTTACAGTTTAACGTCTACTCCGAATGACAGATTTTTAAGAAACTTTTTCATGGCAGAGATTTTGCCAGAAATCTGAGAGGAAGTCGCCGCATAAATATTTTCATATTTCGTTTCGATGTCTGGTCTGGGGCTCGAACCACACTACCTACTAGACTACGGCGACTACATGTAGGGGGTACTTACTCTTTAAAAAATGTTATCCAACTGCGGTGTACACATGTGTTTAAGACAGATATTGGGACAAAAGCAGAGTTAAATATTCCGAGGCCATGGAGAAATTTGGAATATTGAATTCAGTTTAGCCAGAGAGTACATAGAACGGAACTTATCAATACTATCTGGCACTAAGCTCTTATCAGATTAACTCGAAGAAAGAATGGAAAGACTAGGGAAAACTTAATTTGTTAGGCGAAGAAACTAGGGTCACTCTCTGCTGTAGCCCAGATCAGGTGGAAATTCACACAGAATTTAAACAGATAAGCTTATGAGGAGGAAAATGTCTAGTATAATCAGAGAAAAGAAAAAATAGAAGGAGAGAGGTGGATATTCTCCCAAAACCCAATAGATTTGGCAAATTTAAACTTTTATTGGGTAGTTACAGTAGACCAGTTAGACCATTGCAATCGAAGGTTAGAGGATTTGGGGGACTTCAGCTTATGTGGAATGGCACACAGGATTTGAAAGAGAAAGCAATTTGAGTTTAGCAGTCGAAATGTTTTATTTTGAGCGCTGTAAACTCAAATGATAATTCCTCAGGAGAGCAATCGCCTTGGGTCTAATATATAGATTCTAAGCTCTAAAGAGGTACTGCTATCTGGGTTCTTTAGGGGACATTGTGATGTAAGGTTCTGCAGAGCATATGTAGCTGAGAAGCTTCAGCGGAGCATGTGTAGATGAGAAGGAGTTATAAATGTTGGGGCATCTCCTCCGTTACTAAACAGCTCTTTGTAGATGAAGGTTTTATACTCTGAAAAAGAATTGGCGATGTAAACTTTCACTCAGAAACCGATATTTAAGGTCTCTTTAGGTCTATTATTGGATTAAGCTGTCTAGAACTGTGCATTCGTTCTCATGTAACGGGTCGCTTTATTTTGTGTTCTAGTGTAAGACAGCCATAATAGGTCCCATGATCTCCGATTCTTTTGTTTGAATAAAAACAAGGACTGTAATATCAAGGTTGCGGTTGATGAGACTCATATGAAATTGTTTATAATAAAACTTCTCCATTGGCATTATCATTGCTTTTTTTCAGCTGTGGATACATTAGCATTTATTCACAGGTCTTTTTAGTATGTACTCTTAGACCTAACATGACGGCTATTTTGCCAGCACCGCATAGTTTTAACTTTTTCTGTAGTTGAGAGATTTTTCGTAATTAATTATCGTCATTTTTCATGGACTTGTGCCATGACAATTTCTAGAACAATGTAGCAAAGCTATAGAGCAGAGCCCGGCAATTCCTATGCACGCGTGCATGTCAGCCATTACTAAATTTACAACAACGTACTCTCACGATCAAAAACACACTCAGTCTCGTTTGAGCATTCATTGAAAGAGGTTGTATTGTCGCATGCTTCTTGCTTTTGTACATGAAGATCTGCTAATGCAGGGATGTACAGTATGAATATCCCAGAAAGTTTTCTATTAAATATGTATATTTTCAAAAAAAAAACCAATTTTAATCTAAAATGCTTTCTTAAATCAATATAATCAAAGAAGTCTAAACGAATTTTACAAATTTTAATTTAATAAACTAATATTTTTAATTAAAATACCACCATTTAAAAATTTAAATTTTCCATGCCTGCATTGTTCGCTCTCGCAACAACTGACCAATAGCAAGTGTTGCCGGGCTCTGCTATAGAGACATAACCATGCTCTGTCTAATACCTTTATCAGAGAGCCTTACGCTTAAGTTGGTTATCATGTATGTTTATTTCTTTATATACGGCTTTGAGGTAAAACTTATTTGAAGTTTAATTGTAAAATTTTTGTAAATTTTTCTAAAAATACTTACTTTTACGTGATTTACCAAATATCAAATCTTTTTCATGATCTTCCAAATGCTCCAATAAATTGTTTTCATCAATCTTAAAAGAAAACGAAAGTAAAACAGATCATATTATTTAAATTATCATTTATTTAACAAACAAAAAACATTATAAAGAAACCTAAAAATAAAACAACAGGTATCACTATATATGTAATTATTAAGCCATGGCTTTAAACAAAACAATCCAAAACACCCTAAACTCTCCAGTGCACATAAACAACACAACACGTAAAGCACTTTCACCTGTTACTTGAGAGAAAAACGTTTTTTTTTTTCTTGCCTTAAAAAGAAAAACCTTTTTCATAAAACATTTTTCATAAAAAGAAAAAGTTTAAGAAAAAAACGAGACCCTAAGTGAACTGCTATTAAGAAAATATGTATTTTTGAAAACATTTTAAATTTCAAATGAAAAATGGAAAAGATTTGCATAAATTTTCAATGCTAATTAGTCTTGCCGCATGTTAAAGTGTTTTTAAAATAGAAAATCACAACAAAAAAAAAAACTTGGGAATCTAAATTAAAATAATACCCGGCCATATTATATTTCTATGCCTTGCTGGTGGACTTCAAACACATTTCACTTACTCACTTGCAAATGCTTAACGTTTTATGCGTACAGCAAGTATTTAATTCAGTCATGCATGAAAATTTATTGTTTTTCATTTTTATATTCCATGGCATTATTATGTATTATTATCATGCATTTGTTAGTTGGTGTTGTCATAGACGCCCTGCCACTATCTCATTTGCAGTACACCTCTGCAACACTATTCCCTACAATTATACAAACATACGTATGTATATACATACATACACTTTACCATCCATACCTTAGCCATTCTCCACTGTAATTATTTTATAGATTAACCACATGAAGTATGTGTAAAGTACAGTGTAAACTATTATTAGGGTGGTATATATTTTACTCGGATTTTACTACTTGATATTAAAAAAAGTTCATTAATTTTCCTTTAAGAGGCCTATTCACCAAGTAATATTTGAAGGTCCGATTCATTAAAAGAAAGCTTATACTTAAAAGACTCCTATCTCAACATTGTTGTTTATTTTAACCTTTGAGCATGAAAACAAATGATGCCTCATTATGATGCCTCCTATAGAGACGGAATATATTGTAAGCGTGTGGTCTCTTGTATTATCGTAAACCTATGTATATTGGATCTCCCTATAATATCTCTTTCAATATTATTGCCTAGTAATTGATACACGCCTCAGTATTTCCTTCTAAGATGCTTTAATACTTAACAGCTTCTTCAAGTATGGGTGCCGACAACTGATTCTCCTCATCATAGAATCTACATATGAGGATTGAAATAATTCCTATTTTGAACATGTGATCTTTGAGTAGTAGTAGCCACCGTAGTCTCGTAGGTAGTGTGTTCGCTTATTAGACGTAAAGCCCGGGTTCGAGCCGCAGGCCAGAGATCAAAACGAAATAATAAAAAAAAATTATTTCCTCGGCGACTTCCTCTCAGCAGATTTCTGGCAAAAACTATGCGAGTAAATAAACCTGTCATTAAAATTTTCTCAAAATCTGTCGTTCGGAGTCGACGTTAAACTGTAGGTCCCGCCACTCAAGTACAAAATTAACGCATACAACATGAGTGGTGTGAGAAGCTAGGCCGTAATCCTGACTGAAGGGTTGTAATGTCTAATTATGTATGAATGTATGTGATCTTTGTGTCCACAGTGCTTTGTAAAAAAAACTTTTACTAACCTAAGGCTACTATTGGAGAGTCTGATGCATCTCTTCCCATTGAAATTACCCCACTTTCCAAGCATCCCTACTCACAGAAAGGTTCAGACCCTATTAGTGGTATGGAAGTTTACCTCCTTGCAAGTTTATCTGTCTGCTCGTTGCGTTGAGTTTTCGCATCACCCGGGGGTTTTGCTGCATAACTGATACAGCTTGTTCAAATAGCTCCATAATATATTCACGTTAACCTCATAGGAGCCTAGTGGTTAGACGAGGCCTTACTGAATTATTTTCTTTAACGAACGCCCTTCATATTCATATTTCTCGTTTAATTAATCATTACCAGTTAAACAGGTGATTGAGTTACTATAGGAGGTTCTAGAATGCTAGGGTTGCCATCTGTCATTCTATTTAAAACTCGCTCTCTAGTAAAACTTATTGGGTTGTTGCGTTGTCTCTTATTGAATTTCACTCCTGCACAGGGTCCTTATACTTCCATTTTGCAGTAAAACCAATACTTGCCTGTGGTAATTAATTTAGTTTGTAAGCAGTTGTACCACCCTAATATAATTTTTTCAAAACATCACTAATTGCCCACAAGGGCATTAAGGCTAAAAATGTTATACACTCTCCTTTAGCTAAGATTTTATGTTCGTGTTGTTAATTTTTGTTTTTTGATTTTTTTTTCTTCTTAACAAGACCAGCTATAAAGACTATTGGTTACCCTACAAATTGTTTTAATTTCTATCGGTTTAGGTAATGAATTGAAACTAAGTATTCACTCCAAATTATATTTTTTAGTGAAGAAGTTGGTATTACAAGAGCAGATTCTAAACAAAATACAGTGGTTCTGACCAATAATCATAACAAACTCTTTGAATTATTTAAAATTTCTTAGAGTAGGGTGCCTAAAATCATGAGGTATCGTATCATTCATTGGTAAATAGATTTTCCAGAGGCTTGCATACACAGACTGCACTTTATATCGTAAGAAAACAACAGCAACAAAAGAGAGGAGAAACAAATGTTGTCAGGCACTTTTGAGCATTTAATGATGAATCGTTCGTTACTAATTGTTGCATTTTGAATTAATTATGCACATGAGTTGAGAATACGAGCAAGTAAGAAAATTATGATGCCTTTACTACTTTTGTGGTGACGTAGGTAGTCTAGTGATCATGCTACATTTTCGATTAGCGCGGCGATAGAAGCTGATCCTGGGGCAGAATCTTACGACCTTACGAATGTAAATTGTGTTCCGGAAAATTCTGATGTGTGTCGAAATGAGACTGCAGATGCGCAAACTAGGGAAGGTGCAGTAAAAGGCGTGAACTTAGTGAAACGTTCGGTTAGATCCCAACGTACGATAATTCCTCGGAGGGATCGATCAGGTGAACAGATGAATAGTGGACTCTTCTTAGTAGAAAAGTGGAGATTGCAGAATCTCTAGGCTGCTATGGCACACCTTGAAACACTTCCTCGAACTAATTGATAGAAAAGAGGAGATTACAGACTTGCTATGACCCAGCTCCGACAGTTTTAGAACAGATGAAAGTTTTAGAACGGACACGGAGACCATACAAGGAGGCGCTAGTGGATTATTTCCTACTGACCCTGATAGTCTAGTAGGTAGTGTGTAGGCTTATTAGACGTGAGACCACGGTTCAAACCCCAAGGCAGACATCTCCAAAAAAAAAACGAAATATGAAAAAAATTTCCTCCGGCGACTGCCTCGCAGCAGATTTCCATGGAAAGTTGCTCAAAAATCTGTTGTTCGGAATCGAATTTAAACTGTAGGTCATGGTACTTATGGAAAAAAATCGCAATCTCAATTCTAACTACAGGGTTATAATGATTAATTGTGTATGCATGTATGTTTGGTTCTGATATTTGACAAATCGTTCGATGTATATTTGTATTTTGTCTTCAGAAAAACTGACAATTTGGTGACCTCGGACAGCCAAACCTGGATAAAGTCAGCAAATGTTTTGATAGAAGATACCAAAAGAGCGAATACTAGGACACACAACTACTCACAACAGAAAGTAACAAATAAAACTCTTCCAACCTTTCGGGAATTCGAGTTTATCATGCACATGGTCTTAAATAGTAGTTGAATGGCTCTACGACCTTCGCGATCCATAATCTCTTCTAAAACAGTTACAAACCTTAGCCGAAACACATAATGCCCTCTTCCATCAGTACAGTGTAGGGTATAATTATGAACTTTTCTGTAAAATTGAATATCACGTGCTTGCCAAAGATTGATTACCGTGAACAAATATTTTAGTTGTTTATGTTTCTTTTTTTAAATTGGCCATTTCATGCATTTCAGTTCAAATTGTCTGGTATTTAACCATAAGCCTTAGAGCAATCTAGAGTGCATAAATAATGTAGAAGTCAGTGGTAAAGTGATCAAAATGGTTGAAAGGAGTTGCAGTCGCATTTGATCAAATCTTAAGTAAAATTGTTGACAGAATTAGTAAAAAACCTCAGGCATGGGTCAATATTAGTACAGACATGGGTTAATATTGGCCACGGATGAAAACCCAGATTAGACATCTCGAACAATTCGAAAAATATTTCTGCGGCGACTTCCTCTCATCAGATTTTTGTTAAAGACTCTGAGAAAAAAATAAAATTGCCATAAAAAAATTCCTTAAAAATCTGACGTTCCGAGTCGACTTCAAACTTAAAAATTAACACACACACAACACAAATGATGTGAGATGCTAGCTCGTAATCCTGACTAAAGGGTTGTAATGACTAATTATGTGTATATAGGTCAGTAAGTCCGTGACTTTTTCAATTTCCCTTTCCAGCTAAAGGGCAACACTGTAATCATAACTAGAATGCTGTGCATGAGCATGCAAATAGCATGTGATCCCCTGTTTGCAAATCAAATGAAAGAAACTATCACTTGTAAAATTTTTCACTGATCTCTTCTCTAATTTTTGTTAACTAGGCTTCATGTATGTGTGTGTATAATTTAAAAAAAAAATTATAAAACAGAATTAAACAATTATGAATGCTTTAATACCTTCGAATTGCTTTTTAACCGAATTATATGCAATCAAATGTAATTTTCTTTGGCTTAAAACAATGAAATGACAAAACAGTGGCACAAAGAGCAACATAACTCTACCATAAATACCTACTACTACCACCACCGCTACATACAATACTTCATTACATAATAACGAAATGAGGCTTAAGTTGCCATCATAAAGGACAGATTTATGTTTTAAAATGTTATGACATTAAAAAAGCATTTCTCTTACGGAAAAAATATGTGTGCCTTCTGGTATTTACTTTTTAAAATAATATTCAAACCAAAAAAAAAATAAAAAAAATTATTTGAAGCATAATTGCGTGTAAAAACAAATTGCAGAGAAGCTAGTAAAAGTAACCCAAAAGCAGGGAACCCAGTTTTTATTATTTTTTTTTTACAAAGGATTTCAAACAATTTTTCTTTTTTTTTTGTATAATTTTTTAAATACTTTTTCTTTTAATTTTTTTAAATTTTTTTATTTAACATAACCTCTAAAACAAATTTTTTTCCCAGAAAACCAATTTCCACTTTTTCCCTTTATTTACCGTATGGCAAACCCTACCATTTTCTTTTATTTTCTTACAATTTATTATGCGAAATGTAAGCACAGTTTGATTACAAATATTGTTGATTATACAATACGGAAATAATTGGGCCTCAATTAGAATTGTTAACATAATCAAACGAAGAAAAAAAACACAAAAATTCTTATATTTGGATACGCTTTATGATTATGTTATTAGACTTTCTTATTAGACTTTCTGTTCTTACTTATTTTTCTATTTTTATATTTAATATTTAAATCATTGACCTCTGCCTGTACAATTACGTCACTTGTCCTATGTGACATGTACAGTATCTTAGCTGTAGAATATGTGGGTGTAACAAGGTGGCATACGTTCCCTGGAAAATATGGAAAATAAACAACAAATTTGGCAATTTCCATTATGCTGACGATAAGACCTACATACATACATAACTGACCATTACAACCCTTCAGCCAGGATTACGGCCTAGCTTCTCACACCAATCATGTTGCGTGCCTTAATTTTTTACTTGAGTGGCGTCGACTCCGAACGACAGATTTTTGAGAAACTTTTTCATGTCGGGTTTACTTACTCCCAAAGTTTTTGCCAGAAATCTGCTGAGAGGAAGTCGCCAAAGAAAATTTGTTTTTCATATTTCATTTTGATGTCTGGCAAGGGGCTCGAACCCGGGCTTTACGTCTAAAAAGCGAACACACAACCTACTACTGCTGACGATAAGGCAATGACCAAAAGCATTTAGTGAAATCATAATTTCTAAAACAGAGTTAATGACCGTCAACACATCACAACTGCCAACTATGGGCAACACGTCAATTATTACTGTAGAATCATTGTGCTATGTGTGTAGAATCATGTGTACAGCTCAGCTTGCAGTTCACTTCAAAGCTTGTGGGGACCAACAGATGTTTCAAAAAGTCACGAAGAGAAGAATATTCCATCCGAGCATCATGGCTTGGATGCTGGCGCTGGGATGATGGGATTATATTTTAAGAATAGTGTAAAGCTATCCTATAGGTACTCTCATGAGTCCAAATTAAATTCGCAGCTAAGATGTTTGCGATCATCCAAGCAACGTAGATAGACTGGAAACAGATTTCTATGTGAATAACCAGGTCGCCTTGAAAGCAGTCAATGTATATGTGGCAAAATGTTGGGTCCTGGTTTTAAATAGTTACGTGGCCTTGAAGGTACTAATTGGGCATCATGTCAGCTCGAGAATTTTTTTATATCTGAGTGGCAAAATACTGGATTTTGGCTTATTATTACGTATTATTTGGCATATACCTAGTGGAACCGAATGTTAAGACTCTACAAACACATTCTGTGTCTTAACCATTGTGCGCAGAGACAAAGGATCAAAGCTCTAGACCGGCTATTTTGTTAGAGAATTTTTGACATTAAATGCTTTGCTAGTGAGATGACGCCATTTCTTATTTTGTTCTCTTTCATATAAAATCAAAGCCTATGGGCAAGCACGGGATAGAAGCTACAATTCAGGAAATGAAAGTGAATTGGTCACACGCATTGAACGTTGTAAGACGACTACGTATGCATAGCTCACTATTGGAGCCCTCAGTGAAGTTATAAAAAAGGAAGGCCTGAATTCATTTAGGGCAAATAAAAGGCTTAAGAAAAGTCTTAGATTTTCATAAAGTACATTTATTTGTTAAGGGACATACATACACATAATTGGCCATTACAACCCTTCGTCAGGATTACGGCCTAGCTTCTCAACACCACTCATGTTGTGTGCGTTAATTTTATACATGAGTGGCGGGACCTACAGTTTAAAGTCGACTCCGAACGACAGATTTTTTGTTAAGGGAACAATTTATTTTTCTCATATTTTCAACCAAATTTTGTGATTAAATGGCCCATAGTGCATTAAAAAAATTTGCTGTTGAAACGGAACTAAGCAATTTATTTTGTTTATGTTGTTCATAGACAATAAGTTAATGCCACATATGTGTGTTAAAAAAACAGCATTTTTAACTCAATCTACATATACATAAATGCCTATGATTTATTTGAATTTTGTTAAGGAAGTTTCATTTTAAAGGTCAGTAGCTGGCATAAGAAAGAAAAATATTTTTTTTAATTGAAAAAACAGTTCTACATTTGATATAAGAAAGGCTTAAGGCTTTACACTTTCTTTTGCTTTCAAATTGTTTAATTCTCACATAATCAGCAATATTTGAACAAATCTTTTCAGATAAGTTCGTCTGTGATAATTCATTATTTTTTCTATGACACATGTATTGTCGATGTTTCGAGATTTTTAAACATATTTTTTTTTCATATTCATTAGAATTACTTTTCTATGTTTTGTTTTTCTTTTTGTTTTGTGAATTAAGTTTTTAAAATTCTTACAGCTGCAACAACTGCATTCCAAATACTCAATAGTCATCTGCTAAAAGCACATGCTTGATGATCTATTACTTAGAATTACCAGCCGCAGGCAAATGCCTTTTGGTTTCAACTTTTCAAAATTCATGGCAATTTAAAACATTCTTTCATTTTTAGAAAAAAATTTTCTATAGTACAGAGAGCATATATGTAGCCCTACTGCTAGACGTACAGACAAATGAGCAGCATTTTAATTTTTTTTTTAAAAAAAGAAAAAAAGTTTCATATTTCGTTTAAAAATATTTTGTCTTGTTTAGACATTCATATGTTTAAACATTAGAGAGTGCAATGACATGCTAATATGAGTATAGTGTGTGGCCATAAAAATCTGGACAATTCAATATAAGCTGAGAACTCGAATTTGGTATGTATGGTCACCTTAAATATCGATTTCAATAAGTAAAAGTTTTATTTACACACCAAAAAAAAAGGGTTCATTATACCTTTACAAATCGTTTTAATTTTAAATTTAAAACATAAAGAAAAGGCTAAACGGTGTACGAACACATGTTTTTTCAACTAGAATTTGATGACGTTTGATTGTCTAGGCAATTGGTTGACAAAAAAAACCCTTGATTCCACAGTTTATGGCTCAAATTAAATGATATCATTTAAATGGCAACAGTTTTCCTTACATTTGTTTTTTTTGTTCTTTTTTTTTTTTTTTTTTTTGTATAGAATTGTTTCAGTTGCACAATTCATACGTGATGTCAAAAACGTTTATTTCATTTACTTTTTACTACTGAGTCATTTGCTTTTTTTAAATAATTCTTTTTTTTTTTTTTTTTTGATTCAGCATTTTTTTTTTACAAAACATCGTATGTTATTGTAAAAAAGAATATTAAAAAAATTTATAATTATCATACGATATATTCATCTACAATATTAAGTGTTTGGTTGAAATTTATTTCCCAACTTTTTATGCTTTTCAGCAGTTAAGAGTGGGTCAAGAAAATTGAATTTAAAATTGCTTAAAAGGCGGAAGAGTTTTAGTTTTCATGGCTAAGACTCTGCTGAAAATATTGGTATTGATTTTGATAGACCCTATGGATGCAATTTTGTGTGGAATACGGCTTCTGTGGGTTAAACTCATACGAAATCTCCAGTTTTCCATGACTCTGGCGCACAAATCAGGCTAAATTTAACTACTGGCATGGATTACTTTGAAGTCGCCGCTGTCTAGTTGGTAGTGTGTTGGCTTAATAAACGTGAGGCCATGATTCAAACCCCAGACCAGGCATTTCCAACAAAATGAAATATAAAAAAATATTTCTTCGTCGACTTCCTCTCAGCAGATTTCTAGCAAAAACTTTGAGAGTAAACAAAAATTGCCATGAAAAGTTGCTCAAGAAGTTGTCGCTCGGAGTCGACTTTAAACTGTAGGTCCTGCCAGTTATGTATCAAATTAACACACCCAACATAAGCGATCTGGTCGTAATGCTGACTGAAGGGCAATACCCAATTATGTATGTGTATTTATGAATTCATCATACATAAATCAGGCTGAATTTAACTGCAGGCATGGATTATGTTGTCTCTAAGGACTGCTGTTGTTTGTCGCTTATTCTTAGAAAAAAGAAGTTTAGCAGGGTAATATCGCACGATATCGACTGCCAGTATATATCACCTTCAGCTGAGATGAACATGCCCTCAAATAAATCCAACGTGCCATGTGCTGTGTGACATGTAACGCCGTGCTGTGGAAACCCCATGTCGTTGGTGTCCAGATGATAAAATTTCGGCCAAAAAGTAGTTGCTTATCATCGACCTATTGTGGTCGCCTTTGGCACTGATGGGTTGAACATCTTCGTTCTCAAAGAAATATGGGCCATTGAAATCGCCAGCCTGAAATCCACACCAAACAGTGACTTTTTGGAGATGCATTGAACGTTATTGAAGCTCATATGAATTAGTATCGTCCCAAATTGAATTTGTTCAGGTTGCCATTCATCCTGAAATGCATGAATTATCAATGAAAATTATGGTCCCGTGCCAATAGGGTCTAGAAATGAATGAATTTTTTATTAAAATTAGTGTCCATTGCCAACGGCTTTAGAGCTTATTCAGCGAACACAAGTCGTTGTCTATGGCCGTTTACATTCAGTTGCTGGATCAGTTGTTATTTTACGGGTGTAGAATCCAAGGCACGGTTAATAATTCGCTAGGTTGTGGTCTTCAAAAGGACAAGAACAACTCCAAATTGTTCTGTGCAAAAGCTCTTGCGAGCGCCGTAAAATCGACTGCTTCGGGTTCTCCCGCACACTTTTAAAGGCAGCGGCAATGTTTCCTGCAAATCTTGCACTTCGGCGAGATCAGGGTGTTCGTCTATCGTTTACTGAATCAGTGAAGTCGAATTTATAGCGATTACGGCTCGCAATATATTGCCAGAACAGAACGTCCAGGTTGATAAAAGAATTTTATTATTTACACGTGTTGTTGAAGGATAAGTTCGTTGTGGTTAGCAAAAGGCCAAGAGCAATAACAATTCCAAAAGGTCAAGTACTTTTGAGCGTCGTGAAGTCGACTGCCTCATACAGAGAACGGCAATGTTTCCTACATCGAGATAGGAGTGTTCATCTATCGTTTACTGAACCAGTGTAATCGATATAGAACTACTACAGCGATCGCAAAGTGGCCGAAAAGCACTATAAATTGCCCGAACAGAAAGAACATCCATTTTGATAAAAATAGTTTATTATTTACACGTATTATTGAATGCTTTATGAAGATTTGACAAAACAAACTGAATAAATGACAACTAATTTGACAGATGTAGCTTCAAAAAACATGGCGTTTAACAAATGTCAAAGTTTAGAAGTCCCTGTTAGAGAAAATAATGCCTTTTAAATTTATAAGAATCTTACAGTGAACCCTCTGTACATAAATATGGTATGTTATTGGAAAAAAAAGAAAATTATTTCTATAATTTCTTCCAACACTGTATGTATTAGGTTAGGGGCCTATTCAAAAAAGCTCAATTGTTATGATTTCTTTTATTTCATTCGTGTATCTTTATTACATATTTTTTAGCTGCTCGCTACCAAAATCGAATAAAATCATTAATCTTGTCCCGTGTCTCGATGTGATTGTAATTTCAATTAATTTATGACTTAATTTTTGTGAATGTAAATTTCCAACTAAAAATACAATACAAAGTACAATTCTATTAACATTGCATAAAATTGCATAATTTTAACATATTCCTGCATATATTTTTGCAACAACAACAAATAAGAAAAAACAAAAAAAGTTTCGTTAACATATTTCAGTTTAACCTTTAAAAGCGGCACTATTTAAAGGAGTGTTTGTTTCATTTGTTTTAGAAATAATTTTCAAATGAAAAAAATGATATGCTTTAAGCATTTTATATGCATTTAATATGCACTTGCATTTTTTCTAAAAAAAAACACACAAAAAACAAACAACACTCATTATATCTGCCATCTACTGTGGCACCAGCATCTGTTTATTGTTCGAAACTATGGCACGTGAGTCACAAAGTCGCATGTCTTAATGTATTTCATTTCCAATTATTTATAGAAAAATCAACAAACTGACGTATACGTTAACGAACAGACAGACACACAGATACCATGTATTTATCTATGTATGTATGTATAGGCATGATTGCTAACTGAGTGATTTAAAGTGATTTAAAGGTGTTAGAAAGACTGGTTAAAATCGTTTCTAAATGAATAGTTTCAGACAGGCATGAGCATGAGGATTAGAATTCTTATGGCATTTACAAGCATGACATAAATTATATGCTTTTAGTTTTTTATTGTTCTGATGATTGATTTGTAGCGTTACAATCGATTAAATATTTATTAATTGATATTCCTGAGTTAGTCAAGTAATTGATTACGGCTCTCGTTTATACAATTGCTTTGTAATTTGAAATACAAACACAAAAATTTCCAGACAAAGAAGATTGTCGTCGTTGTGATTGATTAAAAGTAAAATAAAAAAGCCTCTTATACTTCATTTCAAAATCTATGTGGCTTTTCATATAAAATGTCATGAAATTTATTTTCTTTAAAAGGCTGGTAAATGAATAGGGAGGGTGAGCCTTATTCATGCATTGTGTTGTATGGAAATTGAGTAAATAAATTGTGGGCGACAGCAGAATTTATGAACATTAAGAGGTCAAGAGACATTTTAATAGAGATTTTGGTCTAAAAAAAGATTTTGTTTTCTTACTTAATCACCTTTGAAAACAACTGTTTTCTTGGCTTAATGCGGTCGACCCAATAAGCTTGCGCAATATTTGACGCTCTTGAAAGTAATCATTGTGGATTATATCGTGTGCATCCCAAAAACAATCACCATCACTTCTCTAGATTTACAAACATGTTTTATCCTTTTTTGATACAGATTTATTTCGGGAAACTTTTTATTGAAAAATCTACTGAAATACTGTTCATATTACGTTTTAGTGAAAATGGCGGAACTGGGGTATGAACCGAGGCCTCACGTCTTATAAGCCAACCTACTAGACTATGCCGAATCAAATAATTGGTTGTAGGAAAAGGGAGAGTAAAGTGTCGGGCAAATTGGTGTTGAATGTAAGGCAATAGTAGGGTCTTCATAAGATCGTAAACATAGCACAGTAATATTCCTGGTAACGAGAAGGTTAATAACTTACGACATTGGAATCTTATTCGATTAATGAGTTTGTTTTCGATTGTATTGTTTCTAATTTTTCAACCTGATTGAGAATAGTTTTGGAAGAAAAAAGAGAGGAGTTGGAGGGGGCCTGGTTAGTAGTAATATATGCCTATCTCTTTACAATCAATTCCTTCCAATTCCTTGAACTAAAGCATTGCAATATCATAATCCCGATTGTCTTGTATTAGTTAGTATGACAGCTTATGCCCTCAAACTTACCAACCTCATCGGCCGTATGCTTTGGTCGATTTCACATCCACTGCACTCGCAACTTACATACATAATTGTTCATTACACCCCTTTAGTCAGGATTACGACATAGTTTCTCACACCATTTATGTTGTGTGTGCTAATTTTATACATGAAAGACAGGACCTACAGTTTCAAGTCGACTGCGAAAGACAGTTTATTTGAGAAACTCTTGATAATTTTATTTATTCTCAGAGTTATTGCCAGAAATCTGCAGAGAGGAAGTCGCCAAAGAAATATTTTCTCATATTTCGTTTTGTTCGAGATGTCTGACCGTGGCCTCACGCCTAGTATGCCAACACACTACCTACTGAACTACAACGAATTTTACACTAAAGTACAAGTCATAATTACCCAATTCACAAAATGTTATAGTTGTCGTAGATCGGTAGAAACTATGACAAACTACAACTATTGTACATAATGTTGTTGGTAATTTCCATGTCAAAAACTAATACAACATGTACGACAATTTTTCCTATGTTTCCGAAATGTCGTATCAATTTTATTCAAAAAATTTGATAACACTGGATAACATCTACAACAATATTTACGACAAGGTGTTCACGAAATGAAATGCCATTTAACTATAATCTACAACAATATAACATTTTGTGAATTGGGTAATTATGTTCTAAGAAAACTAATAATGTAAACCTTCCACTTTTCTCTTGGTTAAACTTTTTCTTGAAGAATCAAAATAAACCTAAAAAGACAGCTATGGCAAACTATTTCTTTTATTTAAAATTTATAAACATTTAAAAATTCTATTATGCAGTATTTTTTTTATATAAATAATAATATTTATAATATAAAAACAAAAATTTAATTCTGGACTCAATGATTCACTTGAAAATAAACATTACATTGCGCTTTCCATATACTTTGCTCTGCAACAATTTTTTTTTTTTTTGTTCTTCTTTCCTGTTGCAATCAGTGTTTGCTGATAAACATGGAAATCTACAAATCAATGCAATTGCAATCAATTTATAATTGTTGTCATTGTTTTTGTTGTTCCAATATAATTATTTTCTATTTGTAATAAATACTAATAAAATCATTAAAAAAGAAACATAATTTATTAAACAAAACTAAAGTGAAACTTATTTATTTGCATAAGAGAGCCAAGTGTTATGACACGTGCTGATAATTTTTCTTTTCAATTTTAAATATATTGTACCCTACGCTCCATACCTTTATTTGAGGGCACATTGTTGTCGATAATAATTGAAGTTTTAGTTAGGTTAGGTGAGTGTCTAGTATGGTCCCCATAGCCAGTAATACTGCTATACGTGCCCAGAAGGATTGCGCAATAGGCCACCTGACTGCATAAGTCTCTGTTTTGATATTTTTTGAAACTTATCCAGCATAGTACATCAAACTTTATGCATGAAAAAAATCTGTCGTTCGGAGTCGATATTAATCTGTAGGCCCCGCCAAGCATGCATCAAATTAACACACTCAACATAGGTGGTGTGAGAAGCTAGGTCGTAATCCTGACTGAAGGGTTGTAATAACCAATTATGTATGTACATATGTATTATACAGCCAGTGTATGCTCAGAATCTAATTTTTAATATCTGAAATCTTTATTTACGCCTAATATCCTAGAAGCATAACTTTATTGCGTTCTACAGGGATATCGTACAGTCTCGTTGCACTACAATTTTCTTTATGTGTTTTATATTGTATTGTATTTCAATTTGAATTGTTTAATTAAAAACAATGAAGGAATGATTCATTATTGAAAGTGACAATAATTTTAAAAATATTATTACAATATTTCCTCTTATTTTATAATTAATAAAGATGAACGACATGTAAACTGTTATGACCATAAAGATTTTAAAATAATTTCTAATAATTGTTTGAATTATTATTAAACATTTCATACACGAGTTGACATTGATTGATTTGAATTATAAAATTAGTTTCTTGAGATTAAATAATTTGAATTAATTAAGCTGTAGACAAAGAAGTATAATACGATGTAAAACAGCATTTAAGTAGTCAACAACATTTAAATAGTCACGATACATAAGTAATATACACATATAAATACAAATGTAAAAAATAAATGTAATTCACGTAACTAATATGTAAAATGGATTTATAAATTGAATGTAAAAAACAAATGTAATTTATGTAACTAATATAAAATACATATGTAAAATACATATGTAAACTACATATGTAAAATACGTATCTAAATAAAAATATAAAGAACAAATGCATTTACGTAATCAATATAAAATACATATGTAATATACTTAGTTAAAATAAATACAAGTGTAAAGAACAATGTAATTTATATAACTAATGTAAAATACATATGTAAACTGCATATGTAGAATTCGTATATAAATGTAAACGTAAACAAAAAATATAATTTACATAATTACAGTATTTTTGTAATGTACTTAGGTAAAGTAATATTTAAAATACAAACGTAAAGTACATATGTAAATAAGGTGCTCATGTAAAGAATGAAAACAACAAGTGTTCCTATGTATAATATAATGAATATTGTTCATATGTTAATACATATGGAAAATACATATTTATTTCATATACACTTCTAATAAGCATATGGAAAATACTCCTATATGTAATATGATAACAAAAGTTTCGAATATGATGTTTGTAAGATCGACCAAAGCATATGACTGGCTAGGTAGGTAGGTTTAAGGACATGAACCGCCATAATAACAATCATAAGACACTTGTGATTCTGGACACCCATTGCTTTCGTTCTAGGAATTGGAAAGTCGCATAAGGTACCCAGTTATTAAGCTTATATTTGGTCTACTAAGCGCCAGCAGCGAAGCTGGTTCTACTAACTAATACATACATACATCATTGGTATTATAACACTAGAGGTCAGTCCGGATTATGACCCAGCTTCTCACACTACTTATGTTGTGTGTGTTAATTTTATACGCTTCTTTAATGTCGACTCCAAACTACAGATTTTTTAGAAACTTTTTCATGGCAATTTTATCTACTCTCAGAGTTTTTGCCAGAAATCTGCTGAGAGGAAGTCACCGAAGAAATATTTTTTCATATTTTTTGCTTTTGATGTCTGGGCTGGGGCTCGAACCCGGGCTTTATGTCTAATAAGCGTGCACACTACCTACTAGACTACGGCGACTCTCACTATTCTCAATCACATTGGAAAATTAGAAGCAATACAACGGAAAACCACCTCATTAATCGAATATGATACCGATGTTGCCACCAGGAACATTACTGTGCCAATGAAGCCAACAGAAACTGATACGATCCTCCGAAAACCCTACTATTGCCTTACCTTGATGACCATCCATATAAAAATGTATTCAACTGTAATTTGCTCAACACTTCGATCTTCGTTTTCCTACAACCTGTTATTCAAATTCTAACACAATACACTGCATAAGTATAGTAGGCGCCATGGGTTGAAAATAGCTCTCAGTTTAGAAATGAAAAAGAGGAGTAGCAAAAAATCAATTAACTCCAGGCATTAAGCAATAAATTGCTTCAAAATTTAAAATGCTAATAATAAATGTTATGCCTCATTTATGAATCTTATATGAATATGTTATTAAAAATTCACTTTTTTTGAATTACATTTCAAGCATTAATTATGAAAAGAAAACATATAATCAAATGCAACGAACAACTTAAATCAAAACCACCAACCACCCACAAAACCAAAAAAGCATTAAAAAAAAGAAAAATAAGCACTTAAACAGAAGCATAGAAAATCAAATAAAAATGCATATTCATTACAAGCAAGGAGAAGAATAAACAGAAGAAGAGAATAAGAGATAAGTGTAGGTATTGTTATCAACACCAAAAACATTGCAACAAAATAACACAAATTCAGACAAGTAAAACAGAAAAACAAAAACAAAACAAACAAAACAAAATGGAAAAACAAAGAAAAAAGAAAATGTACAATAAAAACAACAACTTACCACGATGCCATTATAATGGATTTTATGCTTCCGTGTTATATCAATAAAATGACCATCATTGCGTTTACTCTCACCGTTTGCAGCAGCAGTAGCAGCAGCAGCATTTACATTATCATAGTGAAGGTGTCTATTAGGCGTGTAAACAGCTTCATTTTCATACCGTTCAGTTGTATTGCGGCGTTGACCACCTTGTGGGCAGCCATTAGACAGACATTTTGAGGTTGTGTTTTTATAAGGTTTACTGCTGATCGTGTCCGTAGCAGTATTGCTGTTTGTAATATCGGCTTTGGCAGATGCAGATGCGTTTACCAGCGCTGGATAAATAATGAAATTATAAAATAGACTCGCAATTAAAATACAAATTAAGCCAGTAGGTGAACACATTATAAACACTTCACTTATGTACACTGTATTGCGTTTTTTCTTTATTTATTTTTTATTTTTTAAAAATGCAGGAATAAAAATTCTTTAATTTTTTTATTTTTATTTTTTATTTTTGTATTTAAAGTTTTATACCCAACAACAAAAAAATTGATTTGGAAATTTAGGCCATTTCATGCACCCACATTTTATACGTTATATTGGCCAATCAATTAGCAATATTTACATTGTTGTTGTTGTTGTTGGTGTTGTTTATTTGTTTATAATGAATTTGATTGCTTATTTATTTACTTTTTTTTTCTTAAAAGTGTTTGAATTTTTATTATTTTTTATTTCTTTCATGAAAAATTAATTTTTCTTTTTAATTAATTTTTTTTTTATTAATTTTTTTTTTTATTAATTTTGTTGTATTTTTATTTTATTACCCAAAAAAAAGTGAATGTACTGCAAAGAAAAATTAAAAAAAAATTAAATTTTTTTATTTTTATTTTTTATTTTAAAATCAATTTAAACTACGCTTGCTGCTTGCATGTTTAAACAGAATTTAACGGCAGTTAATTATTGTATTTGTAAGTGTTGTTTCTGCACTAATTAACTGTTATGTTTAGTTTAGTTTCAGTTTAGTTTCGAATTGTTTTTTTTGCTTAATTTTTCCACTTTTTGTTTTCGTTCGTGGTTTGTTTGGTTTTCTTTCTCTTTATTTCACTTCATTTTTTTTTAAATTGTTGTTGTTGTTGTTCTGTTATTTGTATTATAATTTTTATTTGATTAAATTGTAACTGTTGTTGAAACTTTGTTTATAGCAAGCTCGAGTTGTTGTTGTTGTTGCTGTGTTTATAAAAATGTTTTCTTTTCTGTTTTTATTTGGTTTATAAGAAAGAATCACGTTTGTTGCTTAAGTCTTTTGTTTTTTCAAAAGCATTTTTATTTTTAAATAAATCAAAACGTTTTCACTCACACTACCACTTACTGCCTGTGCATATGTTAATGGAAAATTACGTGAAAATTATAAAAGAAAAAAAAGGAAAGGGAAAATTAAATCGATTTTAGAAATTCCTCTTTGGGAAAGTATTTTTTTCTTCTTATATTTTTTGGAAATTATACCTCCTAACAGATATAAGTAAATTTCATATGAATTGGCGTTTCCTCCGTTTTTCGAATTTTTTTACATGGAAATTATTAAGGAAATTAAAGATTAGGATTGCAATCTAACTGCTGACGCCATTTATGTGATGTGTGTTAATTTTGTACATGAATGGCGGGACCTACAGTATAAAGTCAACTCCAAACGATAGATTTTTGAGAAACTTTTCATCGAATGTTTATTTATTCACAAGGCTTTTAACAGAAATCTGCTGAGAGGAAGTTGCCGAAGAAATATTTTTTCGTTTCGTTCGAGATACCTGACCTGGGGTTTGAACCCTGGACTTACGTCTAATAAGCCAACACACTACCTACTAGACTATAGCTACAGATCTGAAAATAAAAATAAACCTGTTTAGTATACGTCTGGTTAAAAAACATTGCTTACTAGCGACACACTGTGGCCAACAGATTGCAATCATTTGTAAACAGATGAATCCAATCGTCAAGGTCTTCGCAATCAAAGAAAAACATTAACAATGTAAACTAAATTTTCTACTGTTCAGATAAGACTGTGATAGTTGACGAAATACTTCTCCTTATAAAATAATAGCAACGCGATTCTATTCATTGTATTGAAGCAAATTACCCTTCTACCTTAGCCAAGTCCTTCTTATACTTCTTGTTTGAGATTTTAATTCTAAAAAAATATTTTCATTTCCCATCTTGTTTAACTGCGCATTGATGTTTTATTTATAATTTTCACTGTTTAACCACATTAAACAAGTAATTTCAATTGTAGCAACTCTCCCTCTTATCCAATACATGCAAACATAGCCTATAGTTATGTGGATATACATATATGTATGTGTGCATGTAAGGTTTAAATTACATTTTTATTATCTTGTAAGAGTTACACATATTGGGTTAATTAATTAACATCAAAACATTACCACACCATGTCAAAACATATATTTTCCAATACATTGTCACATACACTGACATACGTACATACATACATACGCATGTAATTCAAACTCCATTTCAATCAATTAATAACGATTTTCTTTTGTTGCTGACAAGTAATGATTTTTCTTCACACACAGAGACATACACACACATGCCAAAAAAACCACATGAAATGCAATTGACAAATCTCTGGCGAACGAATTGATTTTTCAGATTTTCAGAAAAGCGTATCAGATTGCATTTGATATGCGTTTAATATGAACATGCATATTGGCATGTAAGTACGTAAGTATTACACACATAATAAGTATTGCATGTGATATGTACATATGTATTCCACATGTGTATACCATGTTTATGTGGTTAACATAACTCGCTTCTTCTTATTTTCCTTTTTTTTTTTGGGTTACAATTTGATGTTTTAAAAACAAAACACACTCATGCATACACCACCACCACTTTATTTATAATTCAAATAGAAACAACAACGATAACAAAAAGAAAAATTGTACTTTTTTTTGTTATTATTTAAGACTTTCTAAACGGAGTTCTTTTTAAAAGACTTTTTTAGGTCTTATTTTTATATGAAAATAGGTCGTATGCATGATGAGTAAAAAATAATTGAAAATGATTTGAATCAATTTAATTAAGCTTAACTATGGGAATAATAGGTCAAGCTTAACAATGTATGTGATACCCCCTAAAGAATTTTTTAGAAAAACGATTTTACCCAAGAAAAACATTAACAATTGCGTTCAAACATTTGAAAATTGTTAATAGGGAGAAGCATAAACGAAACAATCTCTATTTGGACAACTCTGCCAAGCCAATGAATCTCCAGCGAGAAACAGAAAAATTTTTTTATTGGTCTCCTCTTCTCTTTCTCGCCATTACAGCATCTACAAAGGTCATTATAGAGCATTTTCAGCCTTTGGGCGTGTATGCTTAAAGACGGTTCATTTCCCATCTTTCCTTTGCATATCAGCGAAGTCTATGGGAGATTAATTATTTGCCTTTCAAGACATGAAGCTATTACCCGTTTCAATTAATTTTAATTAGTTAATTAATTAATTAATTAATTTTACGCGTCTTTATAAAGATTGTTTCATACCGAAGGTTCAGACTGTTCAGCTGTGTAAAGTTCTTCACTTCTACAGATCGCAAGATATGTGTTACCATGTGGGTTTAATTTTCATAAAGACTGTAACATTTCTCTTGGCTGTCTGCTTATATGAGGAACTCCGTACTTTTACGGGCATTACTTTTGAAAGCCTTATCAACTTGCATAGAGATGCTGAACTATACCACAGCAATAGATAGATATTAAGTGTCTAGTCTGGCTGGACTATTATTGATAATGCCTGTAAAATAATGATTTCTCAAATATCGGAATCGGTAGGAGACAATCAGTAAACATTACGAAATTAATTTCAGATGGGTCTCATTACATGGCCTCTCCTATACATATTGATTATTCAGCAACCCTCAGCTGTTTTAAGCAGCCTAGTCGTGTATTATAATATAGGTATCCAGATGAGCCAAATAAGGCATTATGTCCGTTATATCCTGAATATTTGACTATTAAAACAATTTTACTCAAAATATCGGTAAATATGACCATGAACAATAGACTGAATATAATTGAATTTCGTGCCCGTTCCAAAATGCAATTCTGTTCTAGAACTGTCGTATTTGGGCCATAGCAGCCTACAAATTCTGCAATCTCCTCTTTTCGGCTATGAAAAGTCCACTTTTCGTCTGATCACCTGATCGATTAGTTCGAGAGAGCGAGACCAATTTTGTTCAAATGTTATCTTAGGCTGTAACGACCCATAAAATACCGACGAGAGCCCGTATTTCAATCACCGGCACAGAGATCTCGAACAAAACGAAATAAGAAAAACAATTTCCTTAGGCGACTTTCTCTCAGCTGTCTTTTGGCAGCAACACTGTGAGTGCAATAAAATCGCCATGAAAAGTTTCTCGAAAATCTGTCGTCGACTTTAAAATGAAGTCGACTTTAAACTGTAGATGCCATCGCTCATATATAAAATTCACACACATGACATAAGTAGTGTGAGAAGCTAGATTGTAAACCTGACTGAAGAGGTGTAATGACCAATTGAGTAAGTTCATCTCTGAAATCATTTTTAAATTAATTTCTACGTTTAAATAATTTATTTTACAAATAATTTCTTCCATGATGGCAACGGTAATTATCAAAGAGAGAAAAAAAACACACTTCACATATAAACAGATCAATCATACGCACTGATGTAATTATTTATAATCATTCAATGAATTTATTTATTTATTTGTTTATTTATTTATTTTTTGAAGTTAACAATTGTTAACAGCAATTATTTGTATATTTTTTTTCATTTTCTGTACCTATGTTTATTCACTATTTAAAGGCAACAAAAAAAATATTTCGGCCCACTAAAATTGTTTTCTAATTTTGTGTTTTTTTTTTGTATATTTGTTGTATCTAAGCAATTATGTTTTAAAAGTCCCAAAACAATTTTATTTGAACTTTTAAAATAGCAAAGAAAATGAGAGCGAAACTCCAAAAATTTTAATAAAAAAAAGTCGAATTTTATAAAAAAAAATTGTTTATTTGGCAACAATTGTAATATTTGGCAGTGGAAGTAATTGTTTTTGTATTCTTTTCACTCTCTATTTTAGAACAGAAGAGATGTAGAATAAAAACATTATGTTTCTCTAAATAATGCTGCTGTACTTCAACCGTAAAGTTTAGAAAAACAAACAATTTTTTTTTAAGTAAAAACATCAGTTATTAAAAAACAAAAATAAAGAGTAAAAGAAAAGTAAATAATTGTGGTAAAAATAAATATAAAAACTCATAACCGAGTAACCATCTAAATTGGTTCGTAATTAATGTCAAAAAATTAATTTTCTTTTTTTGCATTTGTGGCCTATTAATGAACTTGTAGGCAAATAAATACTCGCAAAAATTAATTGTTGGCTATAGAAAATATGCCTATTTATAGAATATTTATTTTTTTTTTTTTGTGATTGGTGGCCTATAATGGAATACCAAGTACTTACATTTACGGGCAGTGCATAGTAAGCCACTCTTTTTTGCATACGTAAAAAAATTTTAAATATTTCATTACAGCTTGGATTTGGGATTGGAGGCCTATTTAGCATAATATGTATAGTAATTTACCAAACAATTATATAAAAGGCCTAATGTAATCGAAAATACCTATTTTTTAAAGGAATTTCATTACATGAGTGTTACAAGGTAGACTAAGGATTTGGTGGTACCACTCCACATACATACATATGTATGTGGTCAAATGTATGATGTGGCGAGCTACATCGGATGGCAAATTTACATCATAAAATTAATATCCATGTGTATAAATATGACAAATACTGAACACCTCCACGTACGGAACGGAATTGACATTTTTTGCTTCATGAACTATACACCCGATATGTAAGGAGACTCAAGAAGTGACATTGCGGACTACATTAACAAATTCATTCCATGTGCTATTGAACAGTATACATAACAACTCAAATGGGTTAAGTAGTAACGAACTCATATAGAAACCGAACAGAGCATTACAGTAAACCTGAGCATATGCTACTCTAACGTAAAATCAAGTCTTCTTCATGAATATCAGTCATAGAATGCTCCAATAATGGAATTTTGGCACTGGATAGGAGCTATCCCTGCAAATCCTCAACATAATCTTCTGTACTGTGAATTCTGACTTTGATCATGATTTCATCAGTTCTGTTTACAGAAGTTGTCTTGAGTCACTCATCTTTCGTCAATAGTGACCATTGATTTCACAACGAATTGTTTTTGCAATTCGTAGATGGAAATTCGGTCGGCTTTTAGCGATAGTCAAACTTACAGCTTGTTGGTGATGGCTTCTATTAGGTAATTCCATTTCTGACTTTATAGCAAAGTATAACATAACTTCTCACGCCACTTATGTTGTGTATGTTAATTTTATACAAGAGTGGCGGGACTTACAGTTTAAATTCGATCCTGAACAACAGATTTTTGAGAAACTTTTCATGGATATTTTATTTTACTCTCAGAGTTCTGGCCTGTAATCTGCTGAATGGAAGTCGCCGAAGAAATATTTATTCATATTTCGATTTTTTGGAAATATCTGACTTGAGGGTTTGAACCATAGCCTCACGTCTAATAAGACTACCTAATAAACTAGGACTATACTTGTAAGTAAATACAATAAAATTCTTGGTCATAGAGAATATGCTCCTTTATAACAGGCCTATAACAGAATTTTAAATACTTAGATTTACAGGCAATTCATCATAGTAAGCCATTCTTGCATTTAAAAAAAATTCAATATTTTATTATAGTTTGAATTTGTGTTTGGAGGCCTATTTAGCACAGTATACTAATTTCTATTACATCTCTTAGGAATACAGGAAAGCATGATAATAAGTTGGAGGGGGATAGGATCCCTTCAATAATGTAGTCAGAATTTTAGACAAGTATGTATGCTTCGAGGGCGGACCTAGCATTTTTCTCTTAGGCGGTGTTTTTGTCATTATAGATACAAATTTGGAATTTTTGCTCAGAGGAGAATCTATCCCTGTAAATCGTCAACATTATTTTTCTTTACTTTCAATCCGGACTTGCCTACTATTTGATAAGGATTTGATCACTTTTATTTACAGCTCCATAACGAAGCCGATGTTTTTGTAATTCATAGATGGAAATTCAGTCAGCAAGATTTTGGCGATAGTCATGAGGGACCTATGTATCAAACTTATTGCTTGTTGGCTATGATTTCTACCAGGTAGTCCCATTTCTGACATCGATAGGAATATGATTTTTTGTCAACGAGAAGCAACAGTCTCTATAAGCACTCAGCAGAAGCTTCTGTACTATCCAGCTTAAAGTGCCTACAGTTTGATTATGATTTGTCGAATGTTTTCGTTTAAAGTTTTCACAAATCACTCGTTTTTATTTACAAGGATCGAAGGGCAAACTGAATTTTTGGCTCCTGGTGAATTGTAAACAACTACAATTTCCCTATTGAATAGCATTGCAGAGCGTGTTCTTATAATTTTGAAATCTAAGTTATCATAGGAAGAAACCTTAACTTTTGTTATTTCGGTTACACTGGTCACTTTTTCAGTCGCCCGATTTTTGTTGTAATTTTTTAATATCATAATTTTATAATGGGGCATCACAATGGGCCGCTATTCATGCCCAATTGAGCTTTGGCATCAAAGTTACCACTCCAACATAACTTAACCTAACCTAATTTTAAAATTTCTGGTTTTTTTCTCCTTACTGGTATTCAATCTGAGGGCACGATTACAAAAGATTACTGAGAAATTCACAAAAAAAAAAAAAGATTAATTACCACTACATTACACTACAATATATTTGCACAAAACCATGACAGATGGCAACTCTTTCATCCTAGAACCCACTACAGTAGTTGGAAAAATTAAATTTTTATGAAATCGACACAAAATCAGGAGAAAATAATGCGACTGTTTTAAAAATATGAAGGAGATGCATTGCATTAGCGCTATGTTTTGGCATTTAAAGGCCTATTTATTAAGTTATTGGTATTCAAAAAAAAATTATAACAATTAAACATTTTAGAAAATGCTACATTTAAGCAAGGCAAATGCATTTATTTATGGTGATAAGAGCGGCATTTACGGCGATATTAAAACTCTTAAAATTTATAACCATGAAGTTCGAATAGCGTTCAGCACCAACACTTAATGTTCTAATAATTATTTTAACGTCACACATTATTGTTGTTGTTATTGTTGTTTTTCAAACATTAAAACATTATGTTATTAAATCAGAACAACAACAAACAAAAAAATAAAAGCAGAATAAAGAAGAGTAATAATCATACAGTAATATTACTCTTGCGTGGTATTTTTAATTAAAATTAAAGCAAAAATTTACAAAAAAAAAAAACAAATCAATTATTTAGAACAAAAAAATTCTAAATTTTTTGTTTTGTATTACACTGTTAAAGCATTAAATTATTTACAAATTAATTTATTTTTAATAATATTTTTTGCATTTTTTTTTATCGTTTGTAACAGATCACTTATTTCTTATGCATTTGTATTTAATTTCTTTTTAATTATTTAAAGATTAAAGATTTTTTTATTTTTAAATATTCTTAATGATTATTAATTACACTTTAATTTATTATACGTTCTTAAATATTTTTCTTTTTAATTTTAAACATTAAAACACAAAAAACGTAAACTTTTTGCCGCGTTTAGCCGTTTGCTCGTTGCGCTGGTTTAAACGCGAATGAACGTTCACTCAAATGAAAACTCTGCATAAAAATTATTCTTCTGTAAACTTTTGTTTGCAAACGTTCAGCGACGATATTTTCTTTTTTCTTTACAATCACAACGTATACGTATGTATATGTGTACGAACGATCCGATCGTCGATTTAGAAAAATCGAAAAAAAATGCCCGACAGAAAAAAATCACAGAAAAAAGATCATGGCATGTATGCAAGTGTGTAAGTGAGTGAGTGAGTGAGCATACGACGGACGTATGATTATAGTTTTCCTTCGTGGTTTGTTTATGTTTTTTTTTTGTTGTATTGTTTTACAACGAGATCGTTAACTTTCGTTTGATGAAAACTTCATTTAAATTGATGAAAAATAAAACAACAACAACAACAATAATGAAAAGATTCTTGTTGGCAGTGTTGCTCCTAGTTGGAGAAATATTTAAATGCCTGTTAATCAGGCGATTAATTTAAGATATTGGCGTATTCTAGTAGGTAGTGTGTTGGTTTATAAGATATAAAGGCCCGAGTTCGAATCCCAGGTCAGACATCAAAACGAAAATATGAAAAAATATTTCTTCGGCAGCTTCCTCTCAGCAGATTTCTGGCAAAATACTCTGAGGAAATACAATTGCCATGTAAAGTTTTTTAAAAAATCTGTCGTTCGGAATCGACTTTAAACTGTAGGTCCCTCCCTTCATGTATAAAATTAACACACACAACATTAGTGGTGTGAGAAACTAGGTTGTAGTCCTGACTGAAGGGTTGTAATGACCAATTATGTATACAAGTGTCGTACTCCTATTATATATACAAGGGATACTGACGCCTAGGCATTAGCCTCTATGGCTGATGAACTGTAGAAACGTAGGAGATCATTCAACAACAACTCTAGGCTGACATTTCCCAACCCTTCCTATAATTTTCTGAAGGCGGTGGTTTGCTCTTCTTTCACGTTTTTCTAGCTTCTGCAGAACCATTGTGTCGAGTATACCCGGACGCCAATATTCCTTTGTAACTGCTCTGAGGTTTCTAGAATGGACTCTGGTTAAGTTATCAAACAGAGAGCCTAGCTTTCCTACGACTCCACCTCGTAAGTCTAATGTTAACTCAATAGATCGTATTGATTGGCGATGATCTTAAGGTCAAGAGATTTGCTTACTAAGGTGCCAGGGATGGAAGTGTTTCTAATTGGCAAGAACACAACATAACCAAGAGAATTCGGACTTCTATTGCCAATTGCCCTCACTTTTAATTAAAAATATATAGAAATTCAGCAATTCTTCATATAACATAACGTTGACAACACTGTTTTCTCTCTATGCTTTTGAAAATTAATTGTTAACATTGCTTTCATAAGCCCTGAAAATAATTTGTAGGATTTCGCGAAAGAAGAAAAGAGCAACAAGGAAGGAAGAGAGTATATTTGAGAGTACCTCACATAGCGAAATGAGTAATAAAAATTATTGCTATTAAATGGTGCATTTACAGATCACATTACATTTAGACGTGCAGGCAGGCAGGCAGGCAGGCAGGCAGGCCGTTAACATGCACTAAACTGCCCAATAAGCTCATGCAGCAATATCATCATGAAATTTTACACGGCACTTCTGACACACGTTAATTCTCGCAAATATTGTTTCACGTGATGTATGCTGAGGTTTATTTATTATTTTGTTACAAATTTTTTTGTTTTTTGCATAAAAAAACATGTTGGCAAATGCCACTAAACTTTTAGGGGTGTGTAATCGTAAAAATATTTCTATTTCTGGCCAAATTTAAATTGAATTTTAAATTGAAATCAAATCCATTATAAAGCGTAACACGAAGAAAAAAATGTGCTGTGTGTTGAACTTGTAAAGTGATACTCTACACTTATTTGCATAGAATTTCAACAGAGGCAAGGAATTGTTGGCATTGATATGTGCCAAGCTTCTAGTTTTGGGGCCTTTTTTAATATTAAAAAAGTACATTTTAGGTACCTTTTTATATAAAGATCAGTTTTTTTCTGGAGACTTTTTTGGATTATAAAACAGAATATGCCCTCATACTATCAGGTTAGGCTCGACAGCACTTCAGCATACTAAATATGTATATTAAAAACAACAAAATTTAATTTTATCATTACCTAACTTAAAAACATAAAGTAATAAATGCAGTTTTTGGGAAAGTACTTTTCAAAATAGTACCTTTTTGGTGCCTTTTCTGTAAATAGTACCTTTTTCATCAAGCCAAATACAAATAATTAAATAAACACAAGCACTTAATTTTGTCGCTACTAAAACTATTAAAAAATATTCATATAAAAAGAATTAATTGTATAAAAAATGTATTGGAGAACAGTACTTTTTTAGTACCTTTTCCAAAAGTTTTCTTTTGTCAAAATAAAAGTTATAAATTTAATTTTATCATCACTCATCTGAAAAAACACAAAGCAAGAAAAGTACTCTTTAAAAAGTGCTTTTCAAAATAGTACATTTTTGGTAACTTTTCTATAAAAAGTACCTTTTTCATCAAGCCTAATAAAAATAATTAAATAAACTCTGAAACTTTATTTTATCGATACTAAATCTTTAAAAAAAATTTCATATAAATTACATTTTTTTGTATACAAAACGTGTTAGAAAAAAGTACTTTTTTTAGTACCTTTTCCAAACGTTGTCTTTTATCAAAATAAGAGTTATAAAAAGAAAAATTAATTTTTTAATCGCCATGCTTTAAAAATTGGTATAATGTAGCAAAGTACTATTTTGGTACTTTCTAATTGTAGCAGTATTTATAAAAATATTTAAATCACTTCAAATTTAGCTGAAAAACACGACCATTAATGATTTCAAAATATAAATAAGTGCTGCTTCTATAATGTGTTTTAAAGGACTCTTTTGGTACTTTTTCCAAACTTTTTTCATAAATAGCCGTACTAAAACTAAATCAGGAAACACTAAAGAAAAAGTAAAAATATCATAAAGTACTTTCTTGGTTGTTACACTAAACCTTGAATATTTTTAAAATATAAAATTGTAGCTTTTTTTAAATATGATTTTCAAAAAGTACTTTTTTTGGTACTTAATCCAAAAGTTCTTTTTTTTTTAGTAATTCTTAAGAAAAAATATGCTAAATTCTAAAGAAAAAATATTAGCACAACAAAGTACTTTTTTGGTACTTTTTTAATAATGTACTGTATAAATAAAAGTAACTTACAAATACACAAATATTTCAATTGTTATTGTTATTGCAATGAGCATTTAGTGTAGGGTATTCAGTATTTTATTGTTTTTACAATTTTTTTTAATATTTTTTGCTTCGCTTAATTTAAATGTTCTCATTGGCATACCGACAAAGTTTGTTCAGAATTTAATGGATTTATTTGTGCATTTTAACTGATTTATTAATTGTGTTTAATGGCTTGCAAAATCGTTATTTATGGCTACAAGCTTAGAAATCTTAATAGAAAAACAAAAAAAAATGATACCAATCCCAATCATATAATAATACCCTACACTAAGTGTTTCAACCTGTAGTTTATTTAGTGTACCAGGCTTAGTTTTAACTTTAAATCAGTTTAGATTAAAGTATGACCCCTAAAATATGATCACTTTTCATACAGCGTGTATGGGATGTCCAATCAAAGCAATTCAATCGAATCTGGGTGAACCTGAAAAAGAGTTAAGGGGCTTTAATTCTCCTCTAAATATTCTACTACCAAACCACTACCTAAAAACACAACAAACTTAATACGTTTTCACCGAAAAACGAATGAAACATGGTAACCCTGTCATTCTAGAATTTGCTATTATGGGCCAGTTATCTGCTTAGCTGGGAATGAAAATGATTGAAACGAAGAAAACAAATACTAAGAAGATAAAACAGATACTTTGTAGCGACTTTATGTTCTTTATAGTTCCTGATACGACCTTAGCTGCTTTCTCAGATACTTTTCTAAAGATCGATAATAAATTGATTGAACACGTCTCTTGTCCCTTGGTTGTATTCTTGAGGTTCTACGTCAAACTAGTGACCTATCAACTAATAAAGGGTCCGCCATCTAACGTTTTTTTTCAACTAGTGCTTATTTCTTGAATGGTAACACTTAGCTCATGTCTGATTTCACAGATAATTAGTTTTATCCTTCCGCTGAACAAATATGGTTGTGTATACGCTTGAACGCTTGGGCCTCGACTTACAGAAGATGCCGATTTTGGCAAAAAAAATCATCTTTTCAGATGAAGCTCATTTTGATCTTGGCGGGTATGTAAACAAACAAAATTGTTGCCATTGGGGCACAGAAAACCCGCACGCATACATTGAAAACCCGACGCGCCCAAAGCGAGTCACTGTTTGGTGCGGATTTTGGTCCAGAAGCATAATTGGGCCATTTTTCTTCGAAAATGAGCAAGGAGTGGCCGTTACAGTCAATGGCGATCGCTATCGGGCCATGTTGAACGAATTTTTGTTCACAAAAATTCAAGAGGAGGATATTGGCAACATTTGGTTTCAACAGGACGGCGCTACGTGCCACACAGCCGAAGCTACACTCGATGTTTTGCGACCTGTTTTTGAAGATCGCATTATCAGCCGCAGAGCTGATGTTGTTTGGCCACCTCGGAGCTGCGATTTGACACCGTTGGACTATTATTTGTGGGGTGCCGTCAAAGATAAGTGTTACGCCGACAAGCCAGAGACAATTGAGGCTTTAAAAGACAATATTCGTGAAGCCATTGGTGAAATACAGTTCACACAATCGATAATGTGCTTAAAAATTGGACCGATCGTGTAGGCTACTGCATGGCCAGCCGAGGCAGCCATTTGAATGAAATTATTTTCCATTATTAAGCGAAAGGATTGTACTTTCAAATAAAAAAGAAATTTTAGAGAATATTCAGTATTTTTTTAAGGCATTTTCAAAAAAAAAATTATTTGGCGGACCCTTTACTTAGCTTGTAACCTTTGACCGCAATAGGCAGTAATTCATAGACATCCCTTAGAGTTTGATTACCCTAGTAACCTTTTTTATTACACTTTAATTATTATCACATGTGGTTAATAACATGGCCTCGTTTCCATATAGCTGCCAGCATTCCAAGTATTTTATTTGCCCAAGTTTCGCAATTTTGTTGGCCTTGAATTGCGCGTAGCCTATGCATATGTTCGCCCCATTGTTCCATACAGTATATACTGCTGCATTACGCGTTTTATTACGAATTTTTATCTAAAAATAGATGCAACGCTACTACTACGAGCTACGAATATTTGTATTATCTTGTCTGTAACAACGATGCATTTCAACTGTCATCATTGTGTGCTTGTCACACTCAGAGACAGCTGATAACGAGATCTAAACGATGTCTAAAAGGCGAGGGGGTATATATGCATACATGGGTATGAACACAGCAATTTTTAAAGGAAAGCGTACATGAATTCATCTGAACAAAAATTGTAAAGTAAATTGCAGCGTGTAAACTGACAAGAAGCGTAACAAGTGCAAATATTTACTCGGGCCACTAAAAACCAATTGAACTAAACAAATAAAATAAATAAATAAACAAATACTAAAAGCCACTATAAGCCATGTAATTGCACTTGTTCAAGCAGCATTAGTAGTGGCAGCAATATCAGTAAAATCGTTGATATGATCACTACAACGATGACAATGATAAGATAAGAACTTTCCTTAGGCAAGTCAAGTTCAGGGTATGATATTACGTACGCTGCGATAATTATTTAATAGAAAAATAAAATTTAATTATAAAAACAATAACTAATTAAAGTTGATGGATGCCTAAGTTATTAAAAGGCATTTAATAAACAATAACAGGCAAATAAATCAAAAATAATTGCAAAAAAAAAAAATGTGTGGAAAACTATACCTCCGTTGTCAGTATTCAAAACTAGATGTTTATCACATACAAAACATACTTCAGCACTTTGTTAATAAGAAGATTTATATGCATCTCATGCATATACATACATACATACATATGTACATATCATATCTAGAAAAGAATGCATAATTCTTCATACATCATTAAGAGTTCTTTACTATTTCCTTAAACAATTCAAGAAGAAAAACTCGAAAAAAAAAATGAAAATTTTTCGCATCTCATTTGATATGGAAGTTGTTTAGAATCAACACAGCAGCAGCAACAACAACAACAACAACATAAAATCTATTGTTCTATTCTATTGTGTAATGGTTCTGGTCAAGTGCTTTTCCTAAACAACTCATTAGATGGCCGTACTGCTCCTCATTCGTACTCATGCCACCAGCAAACAGAATCTTTTGTAATGCAGTCAAGCAACTGTTTTTGACCACAAGTTGTATGTCAAATCTTGACACTGATCATCACAGTTGAGTTGAGTAGATTTTTACAGAAAACAGAATTACACAGCAACAGCAATGCTTTGTTTTATTCATGTTATTCAATTCTTGGAAGGAGTTTCAGTCAATTTGTTATTTTAAGTTATTTCAATAATTTTATTCATTTCAATCATTCCATTATTTCTATCATTTCATTCTTTTCAATAATTTCATTCTTTTCAATCATTTCATTCTTTTCAATATTTTCATTATTTTCAATCATTTCAATCATAAGATTCTTTTCTATCATATCATTCTTTCAATCATTTAATTATTTTCAACCAATTAATAGTTTTTATCCTTTTTAATCATTTCTCTCATTTCAAACATTTCATTCATATCAATCATTTCAATCATTTCATTCATTTCAATTATTTCATTCATATCAATCATTTCAATCATATCATTTATCTCAATCATTGCATCCACTTCAATCGTTTCAGTCATATCATTCATTTCAATCAATTCTTTCTTGTCAATCATTTCGTTCCGTTTACTTATTTCAATAATTTCATGAACTTCAATCATTTTAATGATTTCATTCACTTCAATCATTACCTTCATTTCAATCATTTTATTCTTTCAATCATTTCATAAACTTCATTTCATTCTTTCAATAACTTCAAACATTTCTTTTCAATAATTTCAGTCATTTCAATAAATTCCTTCATTTCAATAATTTCGTACCCAATTTTCATTTCAATCATTTCATTAACTTCAATCATATAATTCACTTCAATCATTTCATTCTTTAAATCGTTTCAATCATATAATTCACTTCAATCATTTCAATCACTTCAATTCATTTCAATCATTTCACTTATTTCAATCATTGCATGCATGTCAATCATTTCACTTATTTCAATCATTGCATGCACGTCAATCATTACAGTTATATCATTCGTTTCAATCAATTCCTTCATTTTGTTCCTCTTACTTATTTCAATCATTTCATTAACTTCAATCATATCATTTATTTCAATCATATCGTTTATTTCATTCATTTCAATCATTTCATTCATTCAATCATTTCATTCATTCAATCACTTCATTCATTTCTATCATTTTATAAATTTCATTCCTTCAGTCATATCATTCATATAATTCACTTCAATCATTCCATTCTTTCAGTCATTTCAATCACTTCTATCATATCAATCATTTCATTCAGTTTAATCATATAATTCATTACAATCATAAGTCAATAATTTCATTCGTTTTAATCACTTCACTAATTTCAAATTATATCAATCGATTGCAGTCATTACAAGCATTTCATTCATTTATTTGGAGAGTGAGATATGCCAGAGTCATTGATTTAGCCACCCAGAGGGCAATAGTGCGGTGAAGTCGATTTATTCAGAGAGTCATGCGATCGATCAAAAATAGATGCTGGCTCTGAGGCTAAGGTCTGCTTAATATGATCCCTAATAAGCATAATGTATTTTATGCTGTGCGGTATTTGTGGTTACCCAGACAAGGGAATGGATTACTATCTCCATATATCTATGTATGTATGTATGTAGATATATATCTATGTATGTAGATAGCCAAGATGCCTTGAAAACCCTCACTGGTTACGCAAGTATCGACTGAACAGGGGAAACTACACAATCTCTAGGGCTGTCTACTCCGAAACTTCGATTTCTTTACTATTTTTTGGGCACCTCTATTATATAATGAGCCCTTTACGTTGGGCTCATGGCACAGTGATAGAGATCGGATTGGGCTCTTCACGAATAAATCTAAATTAATGCACGAATTTAAGCTAAAACTTCGGCAATCTATATGCTAGCTAAAACAGGCTTTTCTCCCGACTTTAAACTGATAAAAATTATGGATGCAGTTCGCAAAGTGGTTGGTCCTGATCCTCATGCTTGATGACTACGTCTTCCAGGAAATAACTTTTGTAGAGTTCGTCATTGTCCAGCATTGTCCTCTATAAATATTCTTCGTGTAGCCTATGGATTTTGGCAGACTCTACATGTTCACCTTTAATGATTTGAGCGTAACTAAAATTTTTGGTATACATAGTAAGTTTGTTCTCGTTTTTTAACGGTTTTATCTGTCTGAACTGATTCCTAGGAAGCTTTTCCAATTTATTGAAACACATGTTAGATGAGGAGAATATTAAAATCCACAGATCTATTTGCAATGCAAACTTTATTTTGAAAAATTCAAAATTCTGTAGAATTTTCTGAATTTTTTTTTTCTTTTAATTTCGAAACAATTTTAGTTGTTGAATGAAGATTAAAGCAACAACAACAAACACAATGAAAATTCATTCATATAAAAATTTGATATAGTCAGGCCTGTTTCAGGCTATCACCACGAGCCAATACAGTCTTAATCGTGCGCATCATGTCTGGTATTAAGCCGATATGTTTATCGCCACACTGTGCCGTACAGCGTTCGAATTGGTAACGATATTTGGCAGCATCAGACTCATGGGTCTTAAGCGGTATTTTACTACGCACATCATCATTGCATTGCTGTGGAAGAGACAAAAATTCAAATCAAATTTAAGGGTGACAATGAATTTTAATTTTTCTATTTCCCCACCATCATGCAACGTTGCAGACTGGACTGAAACTCGCGCAGTTCATGTTGTATAAAATCTTGAGCTCTTAGCAGTGGTGCAGCACAATCTTCAATGCACGACTGGACATTATCTATTTCGGGAAGACTACGACGATCATCACAGCAATTGACGGCACACAAATGCATATCGGATTGCATTTTCCGTAGATGTGTTGAGTACATATCCTGGATAGCATCCGCTAAAGCCTTCTCAATACGTTTGCGTACATCTTCGATCATTACAAAAAATTAAATTTTTTTTATTCACGCAAAATTAATAAAAAATAGAATATAAGTTTACAAAAATAAAATAAATACTGAAGTGAATGAACGCTTCAGGATTTAAATCAAAATGTAAGTGAAATTGAAATTCGAAAATAAAAAAACAGAAATATTTTAATGGAACAGAACAAAGTTTTATTCGTTTACAGAGGTATAAGATATAGTAATCGGTGTATATAACAGACTTCGACAGGAGAGGTGACAGCCCACTACCCTGTGGGGTAGCATAACTTGCTATTTTTCCTAGGAATGAAAGGAAAAGTAATAGAGATAGAGATGGAGACTATCAGAATAAAAATCTAAGTTAAGCTAACAGAGAACAAATCAACCAGTTATGTGAGGATGTACATTGGCCTCTAAACCAACACAAAGTTCAAACCCTCGAAGAATCTCCTACTCATCCTTCTTCTACCAAGATCTGGAAAGTTACAGTGATGGTTCTCTATAGTCCTCAAGACCTCCTCAGCTCCACATATAACAGTTGGGACCTATCTCATATTCTTGTGAGCGAGGTAACTTCATACTGTCCCGAAAGAAACCCTGTCACCAGTCTTACGTTGGACTATTAAACTCTAGCCGATTATATATTGTAGTTCAATAGAGCCAAAGGCCCTTGGATACGTAACATCTCGATCCACCCTCCCATCACCTCCTTCTTCCCCCTCTCCCAAATTCATCTCCTGATGACTAGGCCTACAAAGGTAGTATATTGGAGCAGCATGACAAACCACTACATGACCCACAGAACGGAATCCCAGTCTTACAAGTGTATCAGCTATTTTCCAACAGAAACAGATTCGAATCGGGTCTTCTGGATTCCTTACAGGCACGGTAACCAGTCATGACTTAACACCCGACTGATCTCTTGCCATCAGGGCAGTCTCTATATCAACGACGATCACATAAGAATCCGTAATTGAAGGAGCGAAGTCATTTACAACCTCATGCGCCTTCAATTTAGCACATCCCTCTGCATGAAAAACGCTGTAATTATTGTCCAATCTATAATGGGCCACCAGTTTGAAATCTCGCACCAGTGCTATCATTAGATTTCAAACCATCGGTGAAGATCGCCGTTCACTCCATGTTGAGAGCTCTCAAGCATTCCATGGGGCCCCATTCACTTCGAGGATTTTTAATTCAGAAGGAAATACCTACTCGGGCAACATATAGTCGATTCTTTCATCAAGAAAACTCTTGCCCACCTTTGGAGAAAGCTCGTTCAGAACACCAGAGTTGAGCATTCGGGCATACTCGTGTTGGGTTTAGACATTCCTTTCGTGTTACCTCTCGAAGTGTAAGTACACTAACAGCAGCCTATCACAATACCGACCCAGATTGTCTGCTTTCGCTTTCTTTCATTTGTCTTTCTCCGATATCCACGGTTTAGAAACTTTCATTTTATCATATTGTGTAATCAAGTCCCGCTTGTTGTAATTTATTCAGAACAAAGAATAACTTTTAATATTAACAAATCAATCAAACGCATTCAATTCAACAAGAAAAATTATAATTAAAAGAGTGGAAATGCAAAATAAACAAAATTTCAAGAAAATTTTAATGCCGCCGCACAATTTCAAACTTGTGGTATCTTTTCAGGACCCTTAGCCAGGACTTCTTTCATGGTTTTCAACATGCTGGGTATTAAGCCGACATGCTTGTCCACACACTTGACAGCACAACGTTCAAATTGGTCTGTGAATTTGGAAATATCATCTTCACTGGGATTGGCAGGCATTTTTACTTTAATATCATCGTTACATTGCTGAGAGGGAAAAAGGTAAGAAAATAAATTATTTTGAATATTAGTTTTAGTATTTTACAGTCAACTTACCATTACACATCTTTGCAGTCTTCCTTGGAATTCTCCCAACTCATTTTGGACGTAATTCTGAGCTCTAGTCAATGGCTGGGAACATCTGTCCACACAATTTTGGACACTATCGACACTAGCATTCGAGTCTTGGCAGCATTTAGCGGCACACAAATGCATATCCGTCTGTAAACAAAAAAGAATAAATAAACATTTTAGATTCACTTCTATGTGTTCTAATAATTTAATATTGTTTTATTTCAATCCGATTAACGTTAGTAGTATAGAATATCAAAAGAACCTTTATTAAGGTGGTTGCTGGTTGGGCCGAGAACTCGCGCAATGCCCACAACAGTTGAATCTTTAATCCGCAACGATCAGAGTTCGTTTAAATATCAACCCAGAGTAAGCTATATCAATCAGACATGTTTTTTCAAGTCTGAAACCACCAGCCAAGCTGCTACAACAACAATAAGCGCAAAAACACGGCATTAATACAATAATTTTGGCTAGAACTTGTAAACTGGTAATGTGTGGTTGGCCTAGCCCTTTACGCGCATATTCGTGGAACCAAAACACAGAAAATAACAAGATAAACGATGATTGAGAACTATTGGTTTTGAGAAAGTCCGGAAATGGTCCATTAGGGATTGCGAACCATGGTTACTGCCAGATAGCCTATCTAGAGATAAAGGCCAATCCAAATAAGGATCGCAACCATGCGAATCGAAAGATTCGAAAGAATTCGAAAGAATTTACGATTTAGCATCTAAGTTCCTGGGTATTTCCACCAAGTTCCTGGTATCGAGTAAGGCCTTCAAAGGTGTATTTCGAGAGTGCAGCTTCGTTGCAAGCTGCCCTTAAATCTGTGAACACGAACAGCAAAATCTGTGAATGTGAAGATTGCTTCTTCATAAACTAGCTGTCAACTGTTCCTCGTAGCGAAAGCTCTAACAGGGCTAGTCTGGTGATGATCATCAAAGACCGACTAAGAAGTCTTAGAAATCCGGCAGCCTGAAGGCATTACATATTCAAATAGCCGCCATACCAGGATCGCAGGCTCAGCATTGAATTAGGGCAGCAAACTGAACGTATGTAGACTGATCTATGGAAGTTAAAATTGTCAACAGCGCCAACAGGGGGTCTACTGATATACTAAGAGAAGCAGTTAGCAGGTTATTTGCCCGTTGTCGGATTTTCCTTTGAGGATGATTGAGGGGATTTAATGACACTTCTTGATGGTGAAATCACTCTGTCAGTACCGGCCAATTAAAACAATGGCGATTAGAGTGAGCTATACTCAATGGCATGTAAGGTTCAACGAATGTGAAACTTCAGAGATGCAATTATTAAGCTGGGAACAGGGTTAATTTTGCTTTGGGCAATGCCAGTTATAGGGTACAGTATGTAGGGTACCTTCTTAGTACAACGAAGGTTAATACGGCTCTGCTGCAACAACCTTGGATCTTCTTGAGCAAGGCGCAAATGATAACAATTACTTGCTCCGTACCCAACGGCCAAGATGAGAACATGTATTCAGGCTAACACCATTCGCCGTAATGTTCTCGTGGCTTTAAAGTTCCAAATTATTATTCCATTATTAGTAATTAGAGAAGTGATAACAAAAGTTTACACTTTTCGTATGACAAACATAATCATGTCATCAGACTATATCATCGACCTAAGCCGGTCATTTACCTGCATTTTCCTGAGATGTGTCTTGTCCATATCGTTAATCATTTCGGTGACGGCTTGTTCGATACGTTGACGTTGTTTCTGAATCATTTTGCTGGTTTATTTGAAACAATTTAATTGAAGAAAACGACAGTTTTTATTAAAATATAATTGTGTAAGAACAAATTAAACGCGTAACTCGTGTCGTATTTGTTCAAAAAGAATTCAAACAGGGTATCTCAGAAAAAGTGATTATTGTATAAAACAGCTGATTATTTTATCCCTTTTGAACACAGCTAAGAACACTTGAAGGCAATTATCACAACAAAAATTCTGAAGAATTATTTGGTATATTTGAAGCCCTAAATCTGTGAATATACTATAAGAGTCTTATTTTTAAGATTTTTTCTTATTTTCCTTTAGATATAAGAATCTCTTCGTATAAACACAGACTAATTATATATTCTTCTGTAGAGCCTTCCCAAACCAGTCATATTCGCCACAGCTAACCAGTAACGCAACGGTTTGACAGTTCATAGACCAGTCGTGAAAGAGACAGCAAATATTACCAAAAAGTATTTCTGTCTCTCTCTGATTGCAACTTTGTTTTGTTTATGTTTTATTTTCGGGGTGGATTTTTATTATTGGCGAGAGTTAATAAAAAATTTAATTTTTGTCTAAAACTATTAATAAATAATAAAAACAACTAATAACATTAATAATTTTCAACTTTTTCTCTCAAGAAATTAAAAAATATTGGCAACTTTCAACAAGAAAACTTTTTTATGAGCAGTACGTCTTATTTTGATCTTGTAATATTTAGCTTATTAATAACCTTTTGCACATGAAACTATATTCATTGTGACCGAAAATCAACCACATTTCGATTAATATTTAAATATTTAAGAATCTTTAAAATTTTCATTGAAGAAATTAAAAAATATTCCAAATTTTCCCTTTTTTAACACAAAATAAATGTTTGTTTACATTTAATTTTTCTGCTTTATCCGCCAGTTTTCACTCTGTATATCTGTTGCTTCTAACACATTTGCTTTGCAATACATTGTAAGATTTTTTTTCTCCCTCTAAGTCGTCCTGCGTTTATATGTTATGAACGTATTTCAACTGTCAAAGGTTGCACTACTTGTTATACTTTGATATTCGCTTGCAAAAGTGTATTGTCTCTGCAAGTGCTTTGCTTCCAAATGCATATTCAACATGTTTATCATACAGCTGCGCTGTTATACCAATAAAACACAGTTCATATATCGAACAGCTGTTTTACATAACCTTTCGCCATTAATAAAAAATAAAATTTGGTGGCAAAATAAAATTATTACAGAAAATGTCGTTTCTATGTCGATTCAATAGATTAACTCTGTCAACATGCATCAGAAATATATCGACAACGCAACATTATTTTACTTCCGATGCTAAAGATGGCCAAAATCAAGTAAATGCTGCAGCCTTGGAAACTATTGCCGAAGATACCAGTGCGGTGAAAAAAGGTTTCGCCAAAGCTTATGAAAGCCATAGTGATGCTCTCAAACCCAAAGAAGAACCACAAGACACTGAAAGCTTTGCTTCCTTATTAAGAAATTCCAAATTTATAGATGTGAGTCTCAATATGAATTGCTTTCCATTTATGGAAATCTAAAATCTTTTGCTTTTTAGTTGGGCGATCCCGAAGGCAAAGTTGTGTCCGGCAAAATCTTTCATGTTGTTGGCGATGATTTGTACATTGATTTTGGTTGGAAATTCCATTGTGTGTGCACAAGACCTGCCCGCAATGGTGATGATTATGTACGTGGCGCTAGAGTGCGTCTAAGGATTAAAGATTTGGAATTATCCACAAAGTTCTTGGGTTCTTCTAAAGATTTAACAATTTTGGAGGCAGATTGCCAGCTTATGGGCTTGATTTCTTCACCTGCTAGACAGGGTGCTATGAGAGCAAATGTGTCTTCTTCTTAAATAAAACGTTTGGACAGTGATTTCTTGTTACAAATCCTTTGAGTTATTTTTTATAATTGAAACTCCATCGGGTATGCAAAATAATTTGTATAAAACGTTTATGCTGTTGTGGTCATTCAGTCATTAATTTCAAGAACAATTTCTCAGTGTAAGGATATAAAAACTAAAGGTATTTGGGAGTAGAATAGTAGATAATTTTAGGCGAATTGCAAAATTAGATGATTTTTTAAAAGAAATTTATTTAGTTTTCAGTTAATTGTGTGTGATCAACTCATTAACGATGATATAGTAGCTGGGATCATATAATTATCAAGCATACCAGAACACTTTTATGATGGTAAGTTTTCTTTAAGCCTTCTTTATACTAGAAATACAAAGAAATTATTAATATTAAGACCGAAAAGGTCTCTTGTTCGGTAGAAACTATGACAATTTTCTTTAAAATTAAGTTAATGAGTTATTGAGGCTGTAGTAACCCTTGTTTGACCTTAGCAGGCGATATACCTTCTTTCATTGAACCTGAAATAGTGATAAATATCATTAAGCTTCCTTCATTCCTTATGCTTGTCTGAAATCTAGGAAAATAAACTCATCTCTTTTTGGTTTTTGTTAACTTTTATTATTAGACTCCTCCACAAATTGATAAACTTCATAATGATGGTTAAGCTCTGGCACGGTTTGTAATTTAAAACGCGTAATTAATGCGCCATTTGTTGAATTGCTGAAGAAAAATACTCTCTTTGCTCGGCTATGAACCAAAGCCATGCTGCACATCAAACAAGGCTCATGGCTTAGATAAATATCATAACCCGTACACAAATACGGACCATATTTGCTTAAGTTGTCACCTTCCACTGCAGCTAAATCTTCTAATTTTAGCTTTTCCTTCTCGTGTACTTTCTCGGCGCCCAGTTTTAGATTTCTGTACTCCTCATGTTCATTAAGAAATGCTTTAAATTCAGTGGGAATACCATTTAAGTTTAATTCAGTGCATTTTTCTTCCTGCTCAAGATATATTCTTTCCTTGCGTATTGCATGCCATGCCCCAGCCTCTTGGGTTGCAGCAACACAGTCCACCAACACCATGGCGGCATGCATGACAGGACTTTTTTCAGTTTCACTAGAGCCAAAAGCTACAATTCTTTGATAACGTGGATCTATACAAATGCCAACTGGTTTATTTTGCCTCAGCTTTCTGGAGACATCTTTAAGTAATTTTGCAATTTTTAAATGGAAACGTTGCTCTTCAGCGACGAAGTTAGTACCCTCATATCTTTGTTCCAAATATTTGTCAGGATGAAATTTACATGGCCACTTACTAACCACGGCTTCATATTGCCATCTTAACTTGGGCATATTACCGGGTACTTTTACTATCTCTATACGCTCTAATAATTTATCCACGATATCCATATTTTCCAGTTTTTCTTGTAGAAATTCTTTTAAACCTTCAAAGCGTTGAACTTGAGAAGTACTGCAAATGATTATTTGTTTACCATTCACCCTTTTTAAGTGTTGCAAGTCATTCAAAGGCAGTTTATTGGCCAATTCCTGCATAATTTTTGAGATATTCTTCTTGTCCTGCACAGTGCATGTGTAAACGTCCACATCTTTAATGCTCTCTGTGTACTCATCGGCCAAAATTGCCTTTATTTTTAGTTCCTGATCCATTCGTAAGCGTTTGGCAGCAGGTTCTCCACTCATTTTTAATGGAAGTTTTTTTTTATTATTTTCTAAATAGTGTGGTTGATTGAATCTTACTTTCTTGATCTTATTTGTTGTTGTTTACACATAAAAATGGTAAACAAAGTAAACAGCTGTTCGATTAAACACAGCGCCAACGTGCTCCGGTGGTGTATAGCGTAACAGTTAATTATTATTATGCTGTTAACATTGTTGGTATAATTTCAACTGTTAGTAACGTAAAGTGATTTTGAATTTAAACAGAAATAGCTTTGATACGCTTGGTAGCATTGTTAATTTAATAATTTTGAAAAAAGTGTTGCATACTTCAAGATGTTAATATTATAGTGTGTAACTTCACTATTAAAATAACTTAGTCCAGCCACGACCCGATGAAATGGTCATATACAGTACACGTAATTATGATAATACAGTACTTATGATTTATATTTATATAGTACCCATTTGGAATAACGGCACTTTGGTGAGTTTCGATTTTATTCACCACACTAGAAAACTCACCACGGTGAAAATACACCACACCTGAGAAATTCACCACATTTGCAAAAATTCACCACGTTGAAAACGCAAAAAATTTCATTTTTGCGGAAGTGGTGGAGGCCGCGTGATTTTGGATGGGAGAGACCGGGGGAGAGCCAAATTAATTCAGCTTCATTCTCACTCACACACAAACACAACAACCACACCATATTTTTAGACACAAACCAAACAAACAACCTACGGCTACATCCTACCACCTCCACGAACCGAAACTTTCTCCCCCATATATCTTAGACACAAACCACGCGCACAACCAACAAAACTCCACACACAGGTACCACCACCCACACCCACTAACTTACATGGAAGAGGAAATGCATTTTATATATATGCAAACAAAACACAGAAAAAGCATGTGCGAATTATAAACGTGATGAGTTTTTGAACAAACGAACGAATTTATTTTTTTTTCATTTGTTGTTTGTTGGTAGATATGTTTGAAGTTGGAAGACGTTTGTTGCAACTTGACTGACTGAGTTTGTTTGATTTCAAGCTACAACATTACCAATCAACACAAAAAACAAACAGATGTTATTCTTTTTTAAGTAGGTAGGTAGGGAGGGAGGAAGGAGTATTGTTTCTGATTAGCAAAAAAATATGTTTGTTGTTGTTGATTTTGAGTGAGTGAATAAAAGCAGCTAGCTAGTTGTTGAAACTGTTTTCAAATTTTATTTCCCGACTTCGAAGTTGTCCAACTTGTTTGCTTTGTTTTATTATTAGAAGGATTCTGAATGAATTTTGTTGAGGATAGGGTAGGTATTAATTAAAGTGAATACTCTCGAACTGTGACGAAAAAAAACTATTTCGTCTTTTTCCTTCCTATCTATCTCCTCCTCCCTCCTCTTTCTTCTTTCTGTCTATACACAAATAAATATTATAATAAATAAGAATAGTAAATATTTTTATAATGTAACACTAGATAGGTCTACCTACGGAAGTGCTGCTTTTCGATGCTATAATTAATAGTTAGTTAGTTTTCCTTGTCCACTTTTCAACTAACTTTTCGAATAATTTTTTTTCGTTTCTTAATCCCACAATCTTGTTGCACTGATGATGATAAAAAAAATTTCCTTTTGAATACCAAAAAAAGGTCTGTCTTAAAACTACTAACTTCTCTTCTTATTAATTTTAAAAGCCTTTTTTTAATTTTCCCTGCAATCAAATTTACATACGTTTGATAAAAAATGTTGTTGGAATTCCTTCAAACAACTTCTTTTTCAATTAATTATTTATTTTATTGTTCACAATATGTTGCTATATTATTTTATATACCGACGCCTCCATTCTATAACGTTCTAAATGTTCTTGCATTTTTTAATTCTACGTTCTCTAACTTAAATACTGTCAAAATTTGGTTAAGATGCGCCGATCCGTTCCGAAGTTATAGGGAAAAATCTACTTAGAATACAGTCGTATGTCGAGTGAAAACTTTGAGAGCTCATAACTCAAAACACACTTTTTCGACTTAGAATGTTATAGAACGAAGGCGTCGATATGTAAATAAATAAATAATACTTACTACATACATACTATATGTGTATATGTATGTTTGTTTATTACGTATATATAAATGTTATTTATAAGCAAACCATAATTTATTTATTTATTATCCTCTCGAAATATACAAATAAATATTTTGTTTCCTGTTCATTGCACTTTCTTAAAACAAATATTTTCCAATAAAAATTAAAAAAATCCTTTTGCGAATTCCATTCTGTCTGTTATCATCCATCATTGTGTATTTATTATTCCATCGTAAACAGTGAGTGAGTGGTGCAGTCTCTTGAGCGTCTTTAAAAGCATTATAAAGGGAATATTTGAAATATTTTCGTTTTGCAAAATACTTCTTCTTAACCAACAACCCCCACCCACAACACCACCCCACTCCCAATTCTCTTGTCTGCTTGCTGCCCCCCATTTTATGATTTTCGCCTTGCCAATGAATATTTTCTTGAGAATTAACGAGGCAGCTCAGCCACTTGTTGATTAAAATTTATTAAACGAAGAGAATCCCACACTGGAATAGATAAAAAATAATGTTTCTTGTTATGTATATATATATGCAAGATACGTACTTTCACATTTTATTGTAGTTGGAGGGGTGAAGGAAGTGGGGGTGTCAATGAAAGGGCTTTTTTCTTCTTTCATTTGAAGTCGATATAGTAAGTAAGTAAGTAAGTAAGTAAGTAAGACAAGACAAGCAAGCACCCACCCAGTCAGTGTATGTGCAAAAAGAATAAAAAAAAAGAAAAAAATCAGCGGCTATTATTGCCATTTGTTTATAAGACATGTTTGAAGTATATTACATCAAACATGTTCGATGCAGAGATGTAGATGAATAAAGGAAATAGTGATTTAAAGTCCCTAAAATAAAGATTTGTGCAGTGCAAAAGCCAGCAATCGAAAAGTGTCCTATGGGAAGTGTCCGACGCCCTTGTAACAAACATATTGATTTGTGGTATAGCAACGGGCCTAACCTTATGGAAACTTCACTACTCAATCTAACCTTTGTTTATATGGCAAGGGCTTGACAGTTGTTTTGTTAAATTACAGTAAATCGGCAATACAAGCATCGTACTTGCAAAATTCTTGGAATTTGGGAAATACAACATGAATTTTGACTCATCACCACTTGATTTCGCGTCCAAAACAATACCGATAGTATACCTCAGCCTATTGTGCCGAATTTGACCTCATGCAACCCATTTTTGGATTTCAAAACCTAAACTTTGCAATGATAGAGGAAATAAAAAATATTTTCAAGAGATAGTGAAAGCACTGGAACACTCCTCTTCTCTCCCTCCCAATGACATGGTTGAGGCAGCGTCGTCGCTGGATGTTAATACGCTGAGGTGCCTGAAAAGCTTATAAAGCTCGCATGTGGAAATCACTGGCAACTCGCCCAATATGAAGGAAGAAGATTTTGCATAGAACACGTCCCTGCTTTCGGAGACTATTGTTACGAAAGCGAGAAACAAAAAGCTACACAAACAAATACAACGAACTTGTTACAAGTAAACCAACAACATCAGTATGAAAGAAAAGGCGATAATAGACAAGTAAGCGTGAACGCAACAACAAGCAATGTGAATAAATACACAAACAAACAAGAATGAAGTCGCGATAGAGTTCTCAAGAAGGCGAAACCACGAACATTCGATTTCGAGAGCTTTTGCCAGACTGTTTGTGTGAGCATATAAAAAGGGCAAGACAAAGCAGACAGCGAGTAGTAAGAATTCAGTCAGTCTTGTGTGAAGACGCGTTGCATGTGGAGAAAACAGTTGTGGTTTGAAGATCTCCGCTATACAGATCTAACGTACAAGGGTGTGAGCAGGAGAAGAATAACGAAAAAGCAAATTATTGTTGGATACATCAAGTTGTAAATAGGGGCACACAAAATTGTGCGAATATAAAAACATATTTATTTTGTTTGCAATCAACGAACTCATATTCTTTCTGAGCGTAAGAATTCAGTCAGTCTTGTGTGAAGACGCGTTGCGTGTGAAGAAAACAGTTGTGGTTTGAAGATCTCCACTATACAGATCTAACGTACAAGGGTGTGAGCAGAGAAGAATAACGAACAAGCAAATTATTGTTGGGTACATCAAGTTGTAAATAGAGGTACACAAAATTGTACGAATATAAAAACATATTTATTTTGTTTGCAATCAACGAACTCATATTCTTTCTAAGCGTTTTTAAAAAGTGAAAACGTAACACTATTATAAACTACGCCTCTTTGATATCAAACATGTTGCAAAAGACACATGATTTTCAATTTTATTTCTCGCCTACTTTCTCCCACTCACACAGCTGACTACTACTGTAAGTACCCGGCACTTGTTAGCAACAATGTTGCTGGCTGCACTCACACATCAACACCGAAACTTAAATAGGGAGCCTAAGCAATAATGTTGCAAGCAACAATTGCTGTGTTATTATTATATTGCTTGTTGAAGGAATAAATAATAAAAAAAAACCAAGTGAATGAAAGAATTTGCACGCACGGCGAAAACAAAATCTTCTTCATACAAAACAGATGGCAAAATCAGTCGGTGCCAAACAGCCGGTTATTTAAATTGTAAAAAGCGGATCAACGAAATAGAAAGAAAGAAACATAAACTACTAATAGAAAATAGGGAAAGGAAAATAAATTGCTAATAAATAAAGTGCGAAAAATAAAATCGAAACGAGAGAAAAATTTTGAAAAAAAAAATTTCTAAAATTTGAAAAAAAAAATCGAAAAGAAATTGTAGAAGAAATTGAGTTTTTTTTAATAATTTTAATAGAGTGTTAAAAATTTTAATTGTGCACATTTGAAAGGAATTAAATGTTTTGTTTTGGGGAAAAAATAAATAAACAATTCGAATTATTATTACGGGAATTAGTTTTGAAGCGGAAAACTGCGAAGTGAATGAAGCCAATTCGATTAAAAATTCAATTTTCCAATTAAAAAAAAGGAAAATAAACAATCAAAAATCATAAAGAAAAAGAAGCGTTTGATGGTGTGTTTTTAAAATGATGAATACAAAAAAATATATGATTAAAGAAAAAAAATTTAATACAGTAAAATAAATTAAATAAATAAATAATCGATAACAAAAAAAAACGAAAAAAGTTCAAAAATCAATTAAAAATTGTTTGCCAAAGTGTTTTGTGTGTTTTAAAAGCGATTGATTGGCTTTAAAAAAAATTAATTTAAATGCAAAGTGTTATTGATTTCCTTTTTTCTTAAATAAATTCCATACAGTATTGACAAAAAAAAAATAATTGCACAGTGGTTATCGGATTTGGATTTATCAAATGCAGTAATATTTTACAGTCTTATACAAGGTATCTTGCGTTTTTATTCGTTGTAAAATTATTTTAAATTAATTTTTAAAAACGTCATTGGAATGGTATACAATATTGTATCATAAGAAATTTTTCCGAAAACCAATACCTTTATTTTTGAACTATTATTCATGAATCTGTGTTACAGGAGTCAGTCGATAAGACCCAAATTTTTTGAATTAAATGGAGATTTTGGGCAAAAAAATCATTTTATTTTTCATCATAAGAATATCATTTTCCCCCAATAAGAATATAATTTTTCCCCAATTCGATTACCCCTTCCAAATAATAATAAGTGTGGGCACACCAAGCAGCAGTACAATTTTCTGATAGCCTAGACCCTTGTGTCGATCAACAACAGACATGAGCGTTTCGTAGCACAATGATGCTCAGTATATATTTGTATAGCGCTTCTGATACGGCCCTAGGTACTTCTAATAGTCCGCTTTATTCTACCTAATTACATAAGTCAGAGAATAGAACCTAAATCCAGAGGATAGCACCGATGATGAACATAATTTGTAGCGTAACTCGTGGATTTTTTCGTGTAACCGCCCTTGCAATACATTGTTCTGGTGCAAAAGAACTTTTTTGTTTGGTCAAAAGCGGTCGTTTCTTTGTCAAATCCTTATTAAATCGACTTTGATAAGTCAACAAAATACTCGTCATTGACTGCTTTACACTGTTGAAGATAGTCCATGTTAATTATACCGAGTACGCTCTAAAAACAGTCACCATGACTTTATTGGCCGGAAAAGCCCATCTCGGTTTTTCATTTGGCTCCAATTCATACCGAGAAATCCACATTTTAAACGGCTATTTATTCCCTGATATGCTGTGATGTATCCACTATTTAATCCACAGTTACGAAATGGAACAAAAGTTAGTCCAAGCACTGCTACGAAGTTGGCCCACAGTTGTGTTTATAGTCGAATGTGAGCAACCACAGCTTCAATTTTGTGGAAAGCATTTCTAATATCATGATTATCTTTCAAAACCCATATCATCGAGCCACATGAGATGACTGTAGCTTTAGTGCTTTTTAGCACACTTCAGGCAGTGTTTTGGCAATAACTTGACGAATGTTGGTTTTCAAGTGCTCCACGTTAGAATATTATTCGCGTATTCATTGCCTTTCGCGTAACCCCATTGCATAATCTTGTTGGCCAATTAATATTTCAAAAATCAATAAAATTGGTAAAGATGGTTATCATGCGGCTCTGAGTTGACTGTAATCGTGGGCTCTATTCGAAAAAATACGGCCTAAGGACACCTCCAGAGTATGATGTAATTAGTCACTTTTGCTGGGTACAACAATGGCTTTTAAAAAATTACTTCCGAGTGCGTCGTGCCCATTTAGGCGGCAATTTTGCTTGCTGAAGAAATTATCGAGTGAAAAATGGGCTTCCTCTGTGGACAAATTTTATACGAGCCAGCACTGAACATCAGTTGCTCAACCACTCAGGAGCCTTATCTTCAGCGTTGTGGATGATCTTCTGTCTTTAATTTTTGCGTGAGTTGGACAAGTACAAACTAAACAAATTGCAACTGTCAATTGCAACTGCGATTGCAGAGAATGTCGTGAAATCGATAGATTTCGATTACTCGCACACTTTGTCTAATATAAGCAATATTTTCAGCAGTGCCGTACATTGCATTGGTACACTGGCTTGACCATATCTGTAACGCTTTCAATCTCTTCAAATTTCCTTGCAAACATGCCAATTCCACTTCTGAATCGTTGCTTCAGTAATAGTAGTAGTAATAGCTATAAAGACGGAATACATATGCAGAATTTACCGACCTGGCTGTTATATTTCCTAGAGATTGACCCACAACCTCTAGAATTGTCCAAGAATGTCGACTGTCTCTTGAGAAGATGTTATTTAACTCCATACGGGTTCCTGGAAACTCGGACATTAAGGCTAACATAAAACTGATGCACTTGCAAAGGCTGGTACAACGAATTCAGGATTTGAGCTTGGCATTCCCCTGCAGAGGGGTCTCTGCAAGCAATCTCACAGATAATTTACTCATTTGCAAAGAAAAGATTGGATAATGAACCCATTTGTGTACAAACGCACTTAAATTTGGCTCACTGTGAATATTGATTGCAGAACAAAATTTGTATTAAACATAACCACAGTCGATCTTCGAAACGTGATAGCAGTTACATTAGCCCCTATGTGTACATAAAAGGAGACTGGGAATGCCTTACAATGACTTTGGTAGAAGCTGTAATGGCAGTAGCCACCGTAGTCTAGTAGGTAGTATGTTCGCTTATTAGACGTAAAGCCCGGGTTCGAGCTCCAGGCCAGACATCAAAATGAAATATGAAAAAAAAAATATTTCTTCGGCGACTTCCTCTCAGCAGATTTCTGGCAAAAGCTCTGAGGGTAAATAAATCTGCCATGAAAAATTCCTCAAAAATCTGCCGCTCGGAGCCGACGTTAAACTGTAGGTCCTACCACTCAAGTATAAAATTAAGGCACACAACATGAGTGGTCTGAGAAGCTAGGCCGTAATCCTGACTATGTATGTATATATGTGAGTTGGACAAGTACAAAATATGCAAACTGCAACTGCGTGGAATCGAATTATTCGCCACACTTTTTCTAACAGAAGTGATATTTTCAGCTGTGTATACATTGCATTGATATACACAAGCTTGACCAAATCTGTAACGCTTTCAGTCTCTTCAAATTTCCTTGTAAACTTGCCAATTCCACGTCTGAGTCATCACTTTTTGTAGTGAGTTTAAATATTTTGTCACAAAAGCTACATAGACTGGGTATAGGATGATTAAGAAATCCTAAGCAGGAGTTCTAGGTGTATGGTAGTAGAATAATTACAATCGGCACCATGTAAACAATGTGTTTTAAGGCGTCTGTCAAAGCAACATAACCTAACTTATTAAAGTGATTACTTAAAAACCTAGCCACAGAGGCGTTCTATTGTAAATTGTCTCAGCTTGAAAAAAGGACACACTTTTAACATTGATTTCGATTACAACCATTTATTCAATAATTCATTTAAGTTTTGTTTGTTTCTTAATTTCCATTTAACAAAATTAAAAATAAATTTTAATTACGATAAAAGTTTTTTAATGTAACATTCGAAAGCCATGCCGATAAATTACCGTTAAATTACATTAAAAACCCAAAACCCCTCTGTAAATAAATATCGTTTTTTGGCTGTGTGTGTGAGAGTTTTTTTATTTACATTTTTGGAAATAAATACCAGTATACTGGCACATACATACATGCAAACACACACATATACTCCTATATTTTGTGTAAACAGAGGGGAATTGTTAATTATGGATGAGCCTTCTGCCGCTTGTTTAAGCCGCAATACAAACGAATTTGAATTTGTGTTTGCGATTGATTTCTTTAAATCACTCATTCACTGGGTCATTAACGATCCATTAACTTTGATTCTGATTTTGATTTGGATTTGTTAAAGTGTGTTGTTTTTCTTTTTTTTAATTTTTATTTTATTTTTTGTTGTTGTTTTGTTTTCTGATTTCACTTTATTTTTTATGTTTTTTTCCACTTAAATTTTCTTGATTGTTTAGGCGTTAATATATATACGCCGTTACGCTAAAGAGCAAAAATTGTTGCGCTGCCAAGGATCATTAATAAAATGCTTGTTGGCTTGCTTGTTGGCATAATTAATTCACGAAATTATTGTTGAAATTCAAGCCAAGGACATGGCTATTTTACGTAATGCTAATAACTTTGCTACTGATAATAATGGCTCAGAGACAGAGAGAGACAGAAAGAGAGTGAGAGAGAGAGAGAATATATATGATGTGAATTGAGTATGTTTTATGATAATAATCACTGGCTTGGTATTAAAGTCCGTGTCATTTTTCAATTTCACAAACATTTACGACGACATGACTTTCATCTGCTATTTTGTGACACATTTGTAGTTCGAAACAAATTTTTCAACAGACAAAAAATAAAAAAATTCAATTCAATTCAATTGAATTGAATTGCTAATGAAATGAAAAACACAGGAAACTGTGATACATGCCATGAATTGACAAAAATACGAACCGTTTTCCTTAAGAGAAGTTTTATTTTTAGTTTTATCAAAATGCTACTTGGAAATGTGTTTTCCAGGATATAAATTTGTCACGAGCAAAATAACAACTGAAGAATTTCATGCAATTTGCAATAGACTAAAGGCAATAGCATAAGCTATTAGGAAATTATAAATTTATAAGATAACAGCCGTAGATAGAGTAGCATTTGAAATGCTGCAAGCAAATATTGAAATAATAGATGAACGTCTTTAGTATTCTTAGATCAAATTAGTATGGCAGAAAGAAAGGCAGCTTCTAATAGCTATATAACCGGCCTCAATGCAAAGTACTGACTTGAAAAATTGCTATAAATGGAGAGGAATTATACTAATTAATATGATGAGTCATAGACTGGCACTCTTTAAACAGGCAAGCTTTTATTGCTTTATTTTATGGAAAGCATTCAAAATAAAGAATGAATCTCTATATAAAGGGTCCGCCAAATAACTTTTTTTTTTGGAAAATGCTTTAAAAAAAACTACTGAATATTTTCTCAAATTTCTTTTTTTTATTTGAAAGTACAATCCTTCCGGTTAATAAAGGAAAATAATTTCATTCAAATGGCTGCCTCGGCTGGCCATGCAGTAGCCTACACGATCGGTCCAATTTTTGAGCACATTATCGATTGTGTGCAGCTGTATTTCACCAATGGCTTCACGAATATTGTCCTTTAAAGCCTCTATTATCTCTGGCTTGTCGGCGTAACACTTCTCTTTGACGGCACCCCACAAATAATCGTCCAACGGTGTCAAATCGCAGCTCCGAGGTGGCCAAACGACATCAGCTCTGCGGCTGATAATGCGATCTTCAAAAACAGGGTGCAAAACATCGAGTGTAGCTTCGGCTGTGTGGCACGTAGCGCCGTCCTGTTGGAACCAAATGTTGCCAATATCCTCCTCTTGAATTTTTGTGAACAAAAACATGGCCTGATAACGATCGCCATTGACTGTAAAGAAGAAAAATGGCCCAATTATGCCTCTGGACCAAAATCCGCACCAAACAGTGACACGTTTTGGGTCCGACGGCTTTTCAATGTAAGCGTGCGGGTTTTCTGTGCACCAAATGCGACAATTTTGCTTGTTTACATAAACGCCAAGATCAAAATGAGCTTCATCTGAAAAGATGATTTTTTTTATCCAAAATCGGCATCTACTGTAAGTCGATCGCAGGCCCACTTAGCGAAGAGAAAACGCATTGGATGGTCAATATTTGTTCAGCGGAAGGATAAAACTAATTATCTATCAAATCAGATATGAGCTAAGTGTTACCATTCACGAAATAAGCACTAGTGGAAAAAAACGTTAGATGGGGGACCCTATAGATAGCACTGAGAACGAACAGTTTAAATCATTTGTATCCTAGTGTACATGCAGAGCTCTCAGTACTTTCCTATGGAACATAAGTCAACTATATCATGTCAATGTTAGAGTAAAATAAGAATTTTCTCTATCTACAGACTCTATCTATGTTTACCCTCGCCCTGGATGATATCGTGAGTGAACTCTGTACACATAGAAAGAAAATGCATTTTGTCTGTAACACCAACGTAGGGAGTTGATATTTTTATACCCTCAGATGCTATTTTTATATCATCACACAAGATCTCCAACAGATAGGGTGATTTTTAGGAGCTTGAGGACTTAAAATGATCATACAAGACATACAATCCGGTAGATAAGTTCATGGTATTTATTCGGGAATATAGTATGTTCAGTGTGACTTTTTTTTAATAAACTTGGCCGTTCGAAAATTTCCACAATTTGGAAGCATTGTTCTGATCTTAAACGATTCATACATAATGCCTTGCCAAATAGAAACCTTTACATAGTTTAACGTAGACATAGTTATCGATATCGATAATTCTTATGCTGTTAAAAAAACGCTGTATAGGAAAATTATGAGATAAATATGAAGAAAATCAAACCCATGAGACTAAACAATGTTCGTAACTAGCTTCTGCTGCCTAGCTGCGATAGAGACAGCAAATGGCACTACAGAAACAGACACAAGAAGCCAAAGTCTGAATGACATTCGAAAGATTGCAATCAGTGTAGTAGGGAAGCTAATAGATATCTAGACGAACCAAGCATACAATATTCAACGGTTCATGTAAAAACTCTACTCTGGACTACAGAAAATTCATCAAAATGTGAATATTGTTGTCCAAAATCAGCGCAGCATGGACTTATCCAACGAGAAATCTATATTGAAATTATTTAAACATAGCAAATGGGAGTGCATTGACCACATTATCAGGAGGAAGTCCAAGGTGAAGTCGCCGTGGTCTACTAGGTAGTGTGTTGGCTTATTAGACGAAAGGCCCGAATTCGAATCCCAGATCAGACATCAAAACGAAAATATGAAAATATTTCTTCGGCGACTTCCTCTCAGCAGATTTCTGACAAAAACTCTGAGTGTAAAAATTGCCATGAAAAGCTTCTCAAAAAATCTGTCGTTCGGAGTCGACGTTAAACTGTAGGTCCCGCCACTCATGTATAAAATTAACGCACACAACATGAGTGGTGTTGAAGAAGCTAGGCCGTAATCCTGACTGAAGGGTTGTAATGGCCAATTATGTATGTATGTAAGCCCAGAGTATTAGTGGAATAGCGTCAGTGTGGCCTCCTCAGGACTCAACATTAAAACATACGAATACCTAAAGAAGCACAATACCCCAGGAGTTAAGACAGTGAAATCTGACATAGGAAAGAGTAACATCAACGGCAGTAAACCGTATAAAGTTGTTACAAGAGGACAACTTATTGTATTCTACATACATACATACATAATAGGTCATTACAACCTTTCAGTAAGTACTGTGACCTAGTTTATCACACCACCTATGTTGTGTGTGTTAAGTTTTTATACATGAGTGGCAGGGGCCTACAGTTTAAAGTCAACTCCGAATAACAGATTTTTTGAGAAACTTTTTCATGACAATTTTATTTACCACCAGAGATTTTGCTGGAAATCTGTTGAGAGGAAGTCAGCGTAGAAAATATTTTTTCGTATTTCGCTTGAATTCTACTCTTTTTCAATTATCTTCTTTGGGGTATTAGAAGGTTTTTGTATGGATAATTTGAAAGGAGAAAGAGCCTCTTTGTTCTTTAAGATTCGTATGATAAGAAATTCTTTATCTTATGTATACGTACGTAGAATGCTAGCTTGACGATGTTCCATGGGTTCTATCTACAGGTGCTTTTATGTTGTAATCCACTGTACATGTATGAAATATATGTGTTCCCATCAGCCAATAATAAAAAATTATCACAAAAAATAATTTTAAATTTGCTGAACATCTAACGAATTACCACACCTCCACAATATGGGAGTGAAGAACATTTCAAAGCGCTCACACACAAATATGATGCACTCTTTTCTCTTAACAGCCGTATCAAAAACACTGTGGGTGGTTTTGTAGGTGGCCAGATTAGCTGTTAAAAATATATTTGAAAAAAAAAGAGTGAGGTGGGGTTCTGTTACAATTAAAATTGTTTTGTTTTTTAGTAAACTTTACCCTGAACTGTCCAACAGAAGCAGATGTTAGTTATTGAAGCGCTTAAGGGGTTAATTTTGTATTGAATTTAAATGAAGCAAGCGTTGATGTGGTGCGGCTATTTGTGAGTTTGTCAAAGGTATTGGCCGTTTTAATGTGCCATTTGGAAAAGGAAAAATTAGAGTTCTATTGCGGGTGGTATTGATGCAATTGAGTTGTAGTTAGTTTGTCTGAGCTAAACTTGTTAATGAGCATGTATGGAGTTAATGGTGATGTTTGAACCAGAAATCAGCAATGAGTATTTAAAAAGATGAGTAGATTCGAGTTATACTCATAATTTCTGATTAAACTTATTCTTATCAAACTTATTTTAATATCATACTCATACTACTCATAAGTACACAAGATATGGAAAGGTACGTATCAGAGGTCAGCAATGAGTATTCCAAAAGATGAGTAGAGTCGAATCATACACATACTCATAATTTACTTATTTTAATATCATACTCATACTACTCATATTCAAAGTTTGAAGTACTCATCGTACTCATACTTAACAATACGCATTATGTTGTTGATTTCGACTCTACTTCGAATCACTCGAATAATTTATGAGTATTATAAGTATTTTTCTAATAGTTGTATGACAAAATAGTTTGTATGACAAAGCTTAACCTGTTAATGAGCATGTATGGAGTTGATGGTGATGTTTGAACCAGAGATCAGCAATGAGTATTCAAAAAGATGAGTAGATTCGAATAATACTCATAATTTCTGATGCTTATACGCATTCATACTTATTTTAAAATCATACTAATATTACTCATATTCAAAATTTGAAGTACTCATCGTACTCATACTTAACAATACGCATGAAGTTGTTGATTTCGACTCTCCTTACGTCAACATTTACACGAATCACAAAATAAGTATGGTTCACGTACGAGCACTACAATACTCACTAGAAGGTTTGTGTGTTTGCTTTTTCTTTCTTCTTTTTTTTTGTAAATGCAACAACAACTAACACTGTAAATTTTGATGAATGATTCGAATCACTCGAATCATTTATGAGTATTATAAGTATTTTTTCTAAATTTATGATTTTGAATGAGTAGGCGCATGAATCAAACATATTTCGAATGTTATGAGTTTGATGTCAACGTTGTACTCATACTCATTGCAACCTGTACTTATAAATCAATGTTTTAGTGAGTACGAATGAATCAGAGTAGTTGAATTTCATTACTGTTGACTCACTCATGCTCAAAATTTCATGAGTACTTATGAGTAGCGAAAAAACGATTCATTGCTGATCTCTGGTTTGAACAACAACACAGATCATGGGAATTTAATTAAGGCTCCTTCTTACTATTCTGTTGAAATAGTTGAAAGTTTTCATTACCCATAGTAGGGTGTTTAACATTATTTTGATTTATTAGAACAGTTTCCAAACAAATTTCGCACATTTTAAAGTTATTGACTGATTGATTATGCTCTTCTTTATTAGTTTTAAACCAAAAAAATTTAAAAGCCTTGTTGCCTGTGCATTCTGCCACAAACTGTGTCTGTAGTTTCATAACAATGCCATGCATGACTAAGACTAAGAAGTGCTTGTAAGAAAAGATAAAAAAACAGAAAATTTTGGCTCCATTAACCTCATTTTCCACCGTGATTTATTGGTGAGCTCTTTTCAGCAGAGTACACTGACGTCAAAAGGAACCTGGCGGTTTTTGGGTGTTGGCAGACAACGTGCAACAAAAAAAAAAAACTCAAAATTTTATGAAATTTTAAAGCAAATTTTCAAACGAATAAAAACAAATGGTAGCGTACCGGCAATTCGCTTCATGTCCTCTTCCGCAATGATGGTTGGAACACATTCCGGGTGGTTTTGTGATGGCGTATCATAAACGCATCCGTAATTCACATGAATGGTGTGTTTTAACACGATAAAATTCTGTTTTTCCACCATCAAACCAAGCGTAAATAGACTCGTTTTAAAGGGTATTTGCCATGGCTTTAAAATTACCCCCCCCCCCCCCCCCCGTTTTTGGGGTTTTTTTTTATGCGGCATGTATGCTCTTGTTTTTTGTGAATCATTTTTGAAGGCTGCATGTAAATTACGTTTTTTAAAATGAAATGATACTGGCGCATATTAAATGTGAAAAAAAGGTATTAAAATGTGTTCGTGTCAACAAACAATATTGAAAAAAAAGAAAAAATTAAACGAGAGTTTATAAAAACCAAGCAACGTATGATGTGTGCTTTGAGCCTTATTTTACCCACACATTTGTTGTTTCCCGCCGCATAAAAGAATGTTTTTATCTGTAGATTTTCACCAGGAAACCTAAAAGAAAATAAGTCGCCTACATACCCACATGCCCTTATCAGAGATCAAGAATATTTACAGGAAAAGGTCCAGTTGAGTTCAAATGTTACATACAAACAAAGCAATACGTGGCAATACATTTCCTTTCGCCGATTTTTAATAGGGTTGAAATATTTAAGCCGATTTTGGTTTTAATACAGGCACGTTCCCTTTTATTTATTTTTTTTTTATTACAAAATAAAACCGCATTTAAATGCTATTTTTCTTTGTTGTTTTTGGTTTTCATTGCTAAAATGTTTATAACAATTTAAGCATGAAATAAAATATTTAAATTCGTTGTTTTTGTAAATAAAATATTTTCTGTCACTTGAAAAAAGGCCTTAAAATTCTAACACACACAACATAGGTGGTGTGAGAAGCTAGATTGTAAGAGATCAGCAATGAATCGTTTTTTCGCTACTCATAAGTACTCATGCTATTTTGAGTATGAGTGAGTCAACAGTATTGCATTCGTACTCACTACAACATTGATTTATAAGTACAGGGGTTGCAATGAGTATGAGTACAACGTTGACATCAAACTCATAACATTCGAAATATGTTTGATTTATACGCCTACTCATTCAGATTCATAAATTTAGAAAAATACTTATAATATTCATAAATGATTCAAATGATTCGAAGCATTCATCAAAATTTACAGTCTTAGTTGTTATTGCATTTACAAAAAAAAATAGGAAAGAAAAAGACAAAGACAGCAAGCAAAGCAAAGACACAAACCTCCTAGTGAGTATTTTAGTGTTCGTATGAGTATTTCAAACTTTGAATATGAGTAGTATGAGTATGATATTAAAATAAGTATGTATGAATGCGTATAAGTATCAGAAATTATGAGTATAATTCGAATCTACTCATCTTTTTGAATACTCATTGCTGATCTCTGATCAATACCCAGAGATCAAAATGAGAGAGCGAGGGGATCGTGAAGGAGATAAATTGGAATAGGAGAAGAGGTAGGAAATGCACGATATAAGAGACGGAGGAAAAAAAGTTGGAAACCATAGTTATCAAGCGCTCTATTTCTAATGTGCTCTTAAGCAATACTGAGTTAAGAGATCACAAATCCATCTCCTGGTAATTTTTTAGTACAAAACTTTACCCTTCTATAGCTGTTTTGCCTACATCAAATTCAAATGATGTGAAATACAAATTATTAACGTTTGATTGCATTTTAAAAGTTGCTTTGCTACCACTATATGACAAGAATTAAGCGCTTTTTATATGCTTTTCTGCTAAAGCCTTCCACTAAAGTTTATGGCGCTTATATGCCTCTCTGAGACAGTTTAATTGCAGCAACAGACTGTTTAATTGTACGTTATTAACAACAACAACCTTAATTAGGTTTTTATGTATGCGATGCCACAACAACATATTCTTACTTTAATTTCATCTCATTTTCGGCATTCAGTCTCTGTTAAACTAGAAGCAATTAATTTCGTCTCTTATACCATCTCGTCTCTTAAGCCCATAAATTACAGCCAAAGAAGAATATTTTTCTGTCAATTTCAGTGAGGCACGAGCCAACATGACTGGAAGCAATAGCAGGCAATTGCTGTTGGCTTTTATTGCAATAAACATAACTTTTTTTTATTGTTAATGTTGCAAACATTTGTTTGTTTATACTTGTTTTTATAGTTTTTTTTACACACTTTTTGTGCGTTATTATGATTATTTTTTGGCCTTAAAGATGCGCCAATAATAATAACAACAAATATGTGTCGAAAAATTAAAACAAATAAAAACAATTTTAAATATTTATTTAAACAATAGTAGCTAGTGGCTGTTATTATTTAAACAATTAAATTAAACCACAAAGTAAAACAAACAACAACAAAAAAAATATTTTAATTGCAAACACTTTTGAATTTGTGTTGTGTTCCATTAAAAATTGAAGAAAATGAAAACATAAAGCTTTGCCACTCTGTTTATAGGCTCTGAAACCACATGGTAATCATCAGTACAGTGAGCGTCAAAATAAATTGCACTCTATAGACAAAATTCTATTCAACATTTACTACCTAAGAAGAGTGCCCGAACAAATTTGACAATTTTTAGAAATTTTTTTTAATTTTTTTTTTTTTTTTTGATAAATTAAATGTAATGCTAATTTATTACTGTACACCAATACCCCGGTTTGCGTCGCTAATTGGGACTGAAAAAATGAGACGCAAACCGAAACGACGCAAACTGAAGCAGAATTTTCAATTTCAACTTTCAGACTGAACTTCACTCCACGACATATAATTCGAAACTAATAACTGTAAACAACGCACACCTGCAAATTTGCTTTCTACTAAATGGGAAATCCCCTTTTTCTGCTTTAGCTTTGTAAAAATATTTTCATATCAACGACGCAAATCGAAGCATTTACGACGCAACTTCGAAGCCATGCGACACAAACTGAAACAAAAACGACGCAACATTGAAATTCCAGAAACTTAAAAAAAGACGCAACTTCGAAGCGACGCAAACTGAAGCGACGCAAATCGGGGTATTGGTGTATATCTTTTTTTTCAATGTACAGTTTCTTTTGTCGCCTACTGTATGTATTTATATAAACAATACTTTTTTTTCGAAATAAAACAGAGATAAATTGCAAAATTCTTTAAAATGTAATGAGAAAAGTGTAATGATTTGACAAGAAATCGCACTTGAGTTTGAACAAATGATTTATTGAATGGAATTAATAATGAAAACGATAAGTGTTGTATTAACCTTCACGTGATTCATGTTTTAAACAATAATGTAATGAGCAAAGACTGGCCTCAGTTTGTAGGCACAGGATTGAAAAATTTCAATAAAACGCCACTAAAGTGGACTTTAATGACGTTGCACTTATCGAAACATAAATTAAATAACTTGGGAATCCAGCCAAAAAAATATGAAAGAAATTATCATCCATAATAGCCACCGTAAGAAAGAGGAATTATTAACTCTTTTACTGAGAAACTTATTCAATACTTTTGAAAAGTATACAGGAAAGGTTAAGAGAGTAAAAATAGTAATTTCAAGAACATTAGCAATAACAAGGCCTAAGGAAGCCTTAGTCCAAAAGCTCAGCAACGCTTGTACCTCTTCTCAGAATGTAAACAGGTAGCAACGTACTAATGCGCACGACTAAAGATAATATTAGCATATGAGGAATCTTGGAATCTCGTTGTACACCAGCGAGCAACAAAACTGAAAGGAAACTGCAAATGCTGGCCTGTCCAATGCCTACACACTTCTTGGAATACAGTACCCATAATCTCGCTTAAGGAAAATTGTTTTCTAAAAATCAGGAACGTCAGAATCTCTACGTATATCAGAGTGTCACCAAATCAGGAAACTCAGGTCATACTAATGCGTGCACACTCGCCGTTCTCTAAAAACTTTTGGGAGAATTAAGCTTTCAGAGGGAATGAAGACAAAATAAGAGGGAAAACAAATTACAGGGCCAGATGGCCTATTACAACACTGAATTGAAACAATTCTTGTGTGGAAACAAATAAGCATCCTTAAATCACATAATATACCTAAGGAACACACAGAGAAATTACAAAATACTTTCCTGAGTACACAGAATATGGTTATACTGGTTGATAGGGAGATAGTGCAGTCTGCTACCAAGCTTTTAACACTTTAGCTGTATTTAGGATAGATGGAGACTATCAGCTCCTCACTATGAGCACAGATGCTAAATGCTTTGGAATTTGTGAGCCGATTAGTCAATTGAGCTAACGAACGAAGACGTCTCCATTGCCCTAGAAGCACGAAGATAAAAAAGATGTTGGAGTCTATAGCCGTTCCAATTGTGGAATGCTATTGATTTTCTATTGCTTTTCTAGTAGACGGCTATATTGCTTTGACTTTCATATTGCAAAACAGTGTTATAATCACACCAGCTAATCACAATTTAGCTTTCGAGGACTCCTTTTTGCATGCGTACGCTGACGACATTGACATCATAGAGAGTACCAAGCGGGATGTTACTGCTGCCTTTAGTGCTATTGAATGGGAGTCTATTAAGATGGGTCTGGCAGTAAATGAGGACAAAACGAAGTATATGTTATCGACGATTACGGCAATTGAGTAACAGAGACCTCTCTCGCACGACAAAACTAATACTCTACAAGACGCTCATTATCCCCCTGCTTCTTTATGGCGCAGATGCATGGCCCCTATTAAGCACTGATTCAACAGCCTTGAGAATATTCGAGAGGAAAGTCCTACGTATGATCTTCGATCCAGTGAGAGTTTACGATGATTTCAGCATCTGATGCAACACAGTGTTCTAATCACACCAGTTAATCACAATTTAGCTTTCGAGGACTCCTTTTTGCTTGCGTACGCTGACGACATTGACATCATAGAGAGTACCAAGCGGGATGTTACTGCTGCCTTTAGTGCTATTGAATGGGAGTCTATTAAGATGGGTCTGGCAGTAAATGAGGACAAAACAAAGTATATGTTATCGACGATTACGGCCGATAACTATACTTTCGATATAGTCAATGAATTTATTTATCTTGGCTCCGCCATTACCACCAAAAATTAGATCAAATGCAGTATCATTCTTGCCAACAGGTGCTACTATGGTCTCAATAGGCAATTGAGTAACAGAGGCCTCTCTCGCACGACAAAACTAATACTCTACAAGACGTTCATTATTCCCCTGCTTCTTTATGGCGCAGATGCGTGGCCCCTATTAAGCACTGATTCAACAGCCTTGAGAATATTCGAGAGGAAAGTCCTACGTATGATCTTCGATCCAGTGAGAGTTTACGATGATTTCAGCATCTGATTCAACACTGAGCTGTATGAGCTCTTCAACGATATAGACGTTGAGCATCGTATTAACATCCATAGGCTGCGCTGGCTCTGCATTTTGTCGATCGACTTGAGAATGAGGATGCTCCGGAGATAGGGGTATTTGATGCGGGGATCTGCGCAAGTCAGCGAAGAGGACGATCTAGTTTGCGTTGGAAGGACCAAATCGAGGAAGCCCTATCATCGATTTATTCTGAGCAACTGGCGTAGGCGCACAAGAAGCAGGGCCTGGAAGATTGTGTTACGGCAATTCGAAATCCGTTAATCGGGTTGTTATAGCCAATTAAGTAAGTAAGTAAGTAAGGATTCCTTTTTGGATTCTCAAGCTGAAGAAACCCAGTCGTCGTGTTCGTTTGTCATATAAGCATTATGAAATGCGTCTTGAAACTGAATTTTTTTTTTGAAAATGTTGTGGGTAGTAGTACTCATTAAATCCTACTCTTACTCAAGAGGTGACACTGACTGACCTACCTCTGTATTCGTTGTTAATATTATCTTCTCTGGGAAGATATCTCTTTCTACACGTTATATAAGCATCAGAATAAGACTGTTGTGTAAAGAATTATTTTATTTCCAGTATTATTATCATTTATGCTGTCAAATGTGTGATATTAAGGGGCTTTGTTGAGTTTTGCTTTTAAAATTCCTTTAAAATAACTAGAAATTGCATTTTAAAATCCCCTTAAATCACAACCATAACGAACGAATAATGCATGAAATACCCAAGCATTCTTACATCTTTACCAGTTGACATGTGTAGTTTAGAGAACTTAAAATTTACTTTCCTGTCATATATGTACTACTATTCCAAGAACCAAGTATTATTATTGCAAACAATAGACTTTGCATGAAACAACAGCAGCAGCAGTTGTTTTATTCTCCTTATCAAACGATGACTTCGTCGTAGCCATGTGCAATAAATTATTTGTAAAAGATAAATAATAATTTAGTTTAAGTTTTTATTGTATTTGTTGTACAACAACAATACACATTGGGCATTATAATTCTAATGACTTTTTGAATTATGAGGTGCATGCAAGCAAATAAAGTAACAAAGAAAACATTTCATAGATAAATTCTAAGGAACTATTTGGAATTCTAAAAGTACATATGGAAATTGTAAAAATTTTGAAGTTGAAGGAGACAATAACTTGGAATTGTTTCTTTCTTTTGTTATACATAATTGGACATTACAACCCTTTAGTTAGGATTGCAACCAGAGATCAGCAATAAGTATTTAAGAAGATGAGTAGATTCGAATCATACTCATAATTTCTGATACTTATACGCATTCATACTTATTTTAATATCATACTCATACTACTCATATTCAGAGCTTGAAGTAGTCATCGTTCTCATTTTGTCATTTTATACAATCGAAAACATGACGTAACTTGATATGAAGCTGACAAGAGTTTTTTAACCCTAAAATTGTATACAAGATATGGGAAGGTACGCATCAGAGATCAGCAATGAGTATTCAAAAAGATGAGTAGAGTCGAATCATACACATACTCATAATTTACTTGTTTTAATATCATACTCATACTACTCATATTCAAAGATTGAAGTACTCATCGTACTCATGCTTAACAATACGCATGATGTTGTTGATTTCGATTCTCCTTTACTCAACATTTACAAGAATCACAAAATAAGTATGATTCGCATACGAATGCTACAGTACTCACTAGAAGGTTGTGTGTTTGCTTTGCTTGCTGTCTTTGTCTTTTTCTTTCTTCTTTTTTTTTTGTAGATGCAACAACAACTATGACTGTAAATTTTGATGAATGATTCGAATCACTCGAATCATTTATGAGTATTTAAAAAGATGAGTAGATACGAATCATACTCATAATTTCTGATACTTATACGCATTCATACTTATTTTAAAATCATACTAATATTACTCATATTCAAAGTTTAAAGTACTCATCTCGACTCTACTTCGAATCACTTGAATTATTTATGAGTATTATAAGTTTTTTTTCTAAATTTATGAATCTGAATGAGTAGGCGTCTGAATCAAACATATTTTGAATGTTATGAGTTTAATGTCAACGTTGTACTCATACTCATTGCAACCTGTACTTATAAATCAATTTTATAGTGAGTACGAATGAATCAGAGTAGTTGAATTTCAATACTGTTGACTCACTCATACTTAAAATTTCATGAGTACTTATGAGGAAGCGAAAAAACGATTCAGTGCTGATCTTTGGGTATTGACTTCCTAAGACAAGTAGTACACGTTCCCAAACCTAACTTAACCTACCTGCGATTATAATTTCACCTTACCAAACAGTATTGTCGCCGTAGTCTAGTTGGTAGTGTGTTGGCTCATTAAACGTGAGGCCATGGTTTGAAACCGAGGTCACACATCTCCAACACAACAAAAGTTGAAAAAAATATTCCACGGCTACTTCCTCTCAGAAAATTTCTGGCAAAAACTCTGAGTGTAAATAACAAATTGCTATGAAGAACTTTCTCAGAAATCTGTCGTTCGGTGTGGACCTTCAGCTGTAAGTCCCGCCACTCAAGTATAAAATTAAGGCAAGAATTGCCGAGAAATTGTGATTCAAGTCCTAGCTCGGGCATTTCAAACAAATATATTTCTTTCGGCCCAATGAAAGTTTATCACTAAAAGTTTCCTTAATCTGTCCGCCTTTTGAAATTAACACACCCAACATGGGTGTGGTGAGAAGCTAGGTTGTAATCCTAACTGAAGGGGTTTAATGACCAATTATGCATGTAAACTGTATTGTTTCCAATAGAAGTGCTATCTGCCGGACTTTTATTTTCAAAACGTGTTTTGAAAACAATGTTGCCATGAATATTAGTGTCCAAACACACTCAACAATCTTGTTTTTCTTGTCTTCATCTCGAAAAAAAATCTGTGACGTTTTTACATGCACTCCTTTTATCTGTTGAACTTGTAGAATTTTCTTCAGTCGTTCGTTTTGCAACGTGAATATTTGCTAATCTCTCCCGTTGTGGCATAAATAATCGCATTATCAGCTTCATAACCAGATAACGAACGACTAAAACCCATGAACGAAATAGTTTTTCATTAAAAAAAAAATTTCGTTTAACATTTCCCCCTCAAGACTAATTGCTTTAACGTTTGCGAACATCGTAGTATGAGCACACATTGGATGGAAATTTTCGAACTTTAAATGGAAATTTAAGTAGCAACAGCCCCCCAGCAGCTGTAACTCTGTTTTACTTGTAATCAAATATTTTTGTGAAACTGTTTTCATGGTTGCTGTTGCTCATTTTCTCAAGTTAATCTTGTCATTTGTTCCTTAAATGTAAGTACTCTTTAGGAATAATTAATAAATGTTGTAGATAATCAATTTCAGTTAAATTAATAGGCATTCTAAGATATATTACAACTGCCATGACTAAAGAACAAATATTACAAAGGATTTCAAGGATTTACGAAATAAGTGAAATGAGAACTTTGTAGGGGGGTAGTCATGGCAATTGATTTTAAATGTGAGATGATCATCAATTAATTGATTGAATAAAATACTCATGAAAATAGAATGTAATTAAATTCTTGGAAAAATTCCTTGTAAAATTGCTTTGCATTAATCCAATGTAACAGGAGTAGTTAAAAGAAATCCATTATACATACATAAATAATTGGCTGCTCAGACCACCCATATTACGTGTGTCTATTGTATACATGAGTGACGGTTATAAAGTCGACTTCGTATGGCATATTTTTGAAAAATTTTTCATGGCAACTTTAGTTGTCGGGTCGGGTTTTTGCCCGAAATCTGCTGAGAGGAAGACGCCGAAGAAATATTTTTTCAAATTTCGGATATGAGGTTTGAAGCGTGGCCTTACGTCTAATAAGCCAACATATTACCTACTAGACTACGGGGACTACTCCATTATTATACTTTTATTCTCACCATATTTATTGGTGTAGGGCAAGAGGATTTTCGTATGCTTTTCTTGCTTGATCTTGCTTGTTCTAGCGTTGCCATTGAAGACGCCACCAAAGAGCTGCTCTAGTAATTTAATCTTGTTGACGTCTAAGAATATATGCCATCCAAGCCCATTTTCTTCTGGGAATCTATAGGCCGTGACAAAGCAGCAATTTTTCTGTTGCCACAAGTCTCCCTTTTAGGATAAGTAATCGTTGTTGCACGTTTGTATTTTCTAATAATGAGTTTATGTTGTACAATGCCGAGGTTTGTGTGTCTCTCTACACTCCTTTGAGGGACATTTTTTTTTGGCACAAAGTAACTCATCTCCAAAAATAATCTTTATTGCAGCTAAGCAGAGTTCTAGACTCTGGATTGTAGCGGGTTCTAGAATGTTAAGGCCAGTATCGAGTTGTTGTTATATTGATGTATACATACATACATACATAATTGGCCATTACAATCCTTGAGTCAGGATTACGGCCTAGCATCTCACACCACTTATGTTCTGTGCATTATTTTATACTTGAGTGGCGGGACCTACAGTTTAAATTTAACGTCGACTCCGAACAACAGAGTTTTCTTAGAGTTTTTGCCAAAAATCTGCTGAGGGCTTTAAGCGAACACACTACCCACTAGACTACGGCGACTCAGTATTGATGTATACTAATGATAGATCCAATAAGAAGCTCGGTATTGCCTCATAAAAAAACCTTCTTGAACCGCCAATTCTGTCTTTTTGTTTGGTATTATTGATAGAAATCTTCTTCAGGCCCCAATCTCATTGAGTATAGTATTTGCTTAAGTCCTTCTATATTTCGAGTCATCCAAGACGATGCATTTGAAACTGGCATTGCCAACTTAAAAGTCGTCACCGTCTAGTAGGTAGTGTGGGCCACGCCTCAAGCCCCACGACATACATCTCCAACAAAACGAAATATGGCATGTATGTCTTCGGCGACTTCCTCTCAACAGACTTCTGGCAAAAAATCTGAGAGTAATCTGTCGTTAGGAATCAGCTTTAAATAGTAGATACCGCCACTCATGAATAAAATTAACACACACAACATAAGTGATGTGGGAAGCTAGGTTGGAATCCTAACTAAAGGGTTATAATAATCAATTATGTACATATGTGTGTATGAAAAGATTGGTTGTCACTGGATAAGAGGCATACCTAATTGTCTACACGGATCGACATTCATTGACAGCATGCCTACGCTTTCGTTTTAAAAAAATTAAAAAAAAACTTTGTGACCTTGACCTTTACCACCAAATTGAAATGAATTTGTATTTTGTATAATTTGTAGCTCTATTTATAGCAACATTTTAGCATATCTTGTTACGACGATATTATCGAATACTAAGTTGCCACACCATGAGTTTGGTTGTCTTTTAACAGTGTTTTCTTAACGTACTTCATTTCTATCTTTTTTTTCGTTTTTTTGTTGGACAAATAATCGAAAAATTCAAATAAAAATTCTCTACTGAAATTGATGGCTTTCGAAAAATTTATTACCGTTTACGGGTTTTCCGCATTAATCAAATCGAATACGATAAATAATGTTTATATTTGGTAGCGAAAAATTGAAGGGAGAAGAAATAATGAAACATGAAACGAAAAGAAAATACAGAAGAAATGATGTATCAATATTAGCTGAATAAATATTGTGTAGATACATATTTAAATAAATAATATTTAAGAAATATTAATTTAACAAGGATAATACAAAAGGGGAAGTATGCCACGGGTTTCAAAATGTTAGGTTAGGTAAAGTTAGGCTACACACAGTTTCTGTCAATAAATTCTGGGTGATTAAGACTGACAAGACATGGACAATGGCAGAAAAATACTCTGTCGTCTCCTCTTCTTCATCGAGATAACACACACATACTTACATACACACATAACTGGTCATTATAACCCTTCAGTCAGGGTTACAACCTAGCTTCTCACATAACTTATGCTGTGCGTTTTGATTTTATGTATGAGGGACGAGACCTACAGTTTAAAGCCGACTCCGAACGACAGATTTTTGAGAAACTTTTTCGTGGCAATTTTTATTTACTCTCAGCAGTTTTTTTGGCAGAAACTCTGAGAGGAAGTCGGCGATGTCTGACCTGGGGGTTTGAACCTTGGCCTCACACCTAATAACCCAACACAGACTAGACTATATCGACTTCCTCGCTATTAAGCCTTCTGCAAAATAGTTGTGAGGCATTTCAAGCCTCCGAGGGTGTGTATTTAGTAGCCCGTGTCCGTTTATAACTACTATGAGATGCCCAAGATAGATTCTGATTATTTTATTCTACGTAAGTCCATAACGAGCCTTATTTGTCTCATCTTTACACAATTAGGTTCATTGCAAATGAGAAAAGTTTATGTGACATCCCATCCCCGTCTAGTAAAGCTAATCTGACATATGAATTCATTGGAGTTTTCTATTCTTGTAGTCTGTGTAAGAGTGCGTCTGCTTTATTTTGGGGTGCAATGTTCGTGTCAAATAGGTTGCTATCATACCCAGAGACATACGGTATTCTGGAACAATCTTAGATGTGATTGTACACTCTCTGGGGATTTAATGTTCATTTTAATATCAATAAATATGCGTATATCTACACTTAAGATACTCTGTTATAGGATTCGTATAGCTTTAGTCTTTACAGTTATTATTTAAGCCAGCATTCTAGTAGGGGTAGTGTGTTGGCTTATTGGACTTAAAGCTACGGTTCAAATCTCAGGTCAGACATCAAAACAAAATACGAAAAAATATTTCTTCGGCTACTGCCTCTCAGTAGATTTCTGGCAAAAACTCTGACAGTAAATAAAAAATTGCCATGAAAAGTTGCTCAAAAATCTGGAGTTCGGAGTCGACTTTAGACTGTAGGTCCCGGCACTCATGTATAAAATTAATGCACACAACATAAGTGGTTTGAGAAGCTAGGTTGTAATCCTAAGTGATGGATTGTAATGTCCACTTGTGTGTGTATGTATACTGCTATAGTAATGGAATATAAACGTTCGATTAAATGAAAAACTTAAAATTGACTTCCAAAGCATAAGGCCAAAATTACATCAAGGAAGCAAAAGAAAAAAATCATAAGCATGTTTAATAGTAGGCTTACTGTCCCCTGCATAGATGAAAGGCATTTCATAATACTTTTTCTTTTTTTATTGAACTTCGAAAAACAATAACCAAACACTTGTATCAAAATACCACAAGTGTTGAGTATTCCATTTACAATATTGGTTATGTATTTACAAAACAACAACAACAACAACAACAGTGGTAATAACAATAACAATAACAATAACAACAACAAATAGTTTAATATCGCCATATAATCTTAAAGCCTTATAAATACTTATTTGCTGGCTTTATTAAGTTATTAGAAAAACAACTTTCAACAACGAACGACAAGATGTGGCTGGAACCTCTCCCTTTTTGTCGTTTTGTTATACAGGCACTCTTCTTTTTAATATAAAAATATGTTTTTGTTGTTAACATTTTTTGTTTGTTTCTTTTTCGTGTTTTTTTCCTACTTTTTTTTTGCTGTTGATCTTTAATGCCCCTTTAGATGTATCCAATAGATACGTGTGGCACAATGTCAAATACTTTACATTGGCATTACAAGCACATTATAGGCGAATACATGTATTTGTTCGTTCATTGTCTTCGTTCAGCGTTAAGAGACTAGGAAAACTAAAGAAAAGCCCAAGGAATACAAGCAAACCAAACCAAACCAAACCGTTTAAACAAAAAGTATTTCGTATCTCTTTTTTGGGTATCCATGGATTGTTACTCTACAGATAGATAGATACACGATTACTTTTGGTATGTTTGTTGTATCTTTTTGTAAGCTTAATGATGTTATTGTTTGATGTTAGTTTGTAGGAAATGTTTTTCTATTTCTTTTCTTTCTTATCTATTTAATCAACACACAAAAGGCAACAACCAACAAAACAACAAACACTCCCAAAATGTATCTTTTTTTTTGTTTCTTAAAGGGGATTTTCATTGTCTTTGTAATAAAAACCCTTAAATAAATACCATTAAGACACAGTCTTTTGGCCTTTTTTTCTCCATTACCAATTGCAAAATATTGTTGTACTCATCTCGTCGTCGTTGTACGTACCCACCCGTTGAATCTTTTCTTACACTTCAGCAAAACGTATATACATATGTAATGAAATATGATCAAAAAGGTTAATGGTATTGCGCTCCATTAATAAATAACAAATAAAATGTAAAATAAATAGACTAGGTCTCTACGTTTATATTGTGGCTTAAATGAGAATATACTCATACAAGATCAGGTTGCATTTATGTGTGCCAAAAATTATTACCATCTAGGCGTATGTTTATGTTTGAACACTTGTAGGCACTCCTTTAATACAGTATTGTTCAGAAAGAGGTCTGGTGTAGTGGTTTAAATGTTTGACTAGGCATCCTAGGTTCGAGTACAGCAATATGTAAACAATTAGCTTCATTCTCTCTTCATAATCACTCACTCTTCATAAACCAACATTAAAGCAGGATCAGGCAGAGCCATCAAGGTTTGTCGTTCAACCTCAAGTACTATATGATGAGAACCCTATTACTCGAGGGCTTTACGGTAACCTAAATACGTTTGTCTCTTGACGTACATATATATACTGATGGTTTCCAAATTCTGCACACAGTAGTCTGTGAGATATATATTTCCCTAGTTAGACCTCATGGTTATATTGAAAATATCGCATTGCTTGTTGGGTTAGAGGATTTTCAAAGAAAATCTCTTAATTTGCTTTCACAGCCAGAGTGCGACTAAATCTCTAACGAAAGTCTCTTCGACGTCCTTATTCATCCGACTTCGGCTAATTCTTTAATGAAATTGTCTACGACGTCCATCTTCGCCAATGAACGCTGGGGATTTCTAAAGGAAATTTGGAATCATTCAGAGGTAATTCTTATATGCACTCGAGAGCTTAGAGATGTCGTCCCAAATCGTGTAGGCTGCCACTTTAGAGCTTTCCAAACGTTTAGTCATGGCAACATGCTCTCGTGAAAATCTCCTAATTTACTTACAAAGCCAGGCTGTGACGAAGTCCCTTACTAAAGCTTCTTTGACGTCAATCTTTGCCGATGAATTCTTGGGATTTCTCAGGGATATTTCGAAACATACTAAGGTAATTCGACGACATAGGGACATTGCATAGCTTATAAACTGGTCAGGGCCGGTATGCTACATGTCATAGATCATGACCGATTGCCTAAATTAATCTCCGGCTTCTTTCACTGGAAGGCTTACATTAGTTAGCATCACAGCAGTACAATATTGCTAAACTCTACTGGCCTGATATAGAAGTAGTGAACTCTGATTGCCTAAATTAATCTCAGGCTTATTTTACTGGAAGCCTTAAATTAGTTAGTAGCACAGCAGTTAGGAGCTACATGCAATATTGCTGCACTCTACTGGCCTGGTACAGAAGTACAGAACCCTGATTGTTTTCTGCCCTTAAACTTTAAAGCCAGTCATTGGCCTTACTAATAGTTTTTTCCATTGAGAAGACATACCAATAGATTTGGCATTCTTTCGCATGACTTCCCTAAGAGATGTGGGTGTAAGGATACTATATTTCACCTCATTTAACAGTACCCGGCTTCTGCCACAATGAGTAGTCATCTTAGACCGAACTCTCTAGAATGAAAATGACTGCAATTAATTAAATTCTGGCCTATGTCGGACTGTACCGACTTTTAATTGTTTACATAGTGCAATTCTTCTTATTCAATTTTCATATTTAATGTTTGCTTTTCAGTTTTCAATGTCATTAATTATGTTGTTTCAGTTAAACATGTCTAGTAGCATGTTCTAGAGTAATAGGGCTGCCAAGTTTCACTGCTTAGAAGATATATGAGGATATTATATTGCGAAACTTTGTTCACAACGATCATGTTTTTCACTAGAGGACCATCGTATGATCATTATTGTCGATTTTATACTCTCGAGAGTATGCGGTCCCCTGAATAGAATATTTTCAGGGACTGAAGTCTCTTAATTTTTTCTTAAGGAATTCAAAGATTTAGGGTGGCATTCGCTGTGAACTTCTTTAAAAGCTACATCTTGGCGGCTCTGTAATAAATTTATTACGTCCGTATTCTTAATTTAATTGGATTTCAATTGTTAGTGATTACATGAGAAGTCTCAGTAGTCTAGTAGGTAGTGTGTTTGCTAGTGAGATGTAAGGCCACGCTTCAAACCCCAGGTCAGACATCTGCAACAGAACGCAATGTGAAAAGATACTTCTTCGGTGACTTCCTCTCAGAAGATTTCTGGCAAAAACTTTGAGAGTAAAAAAAATTGCCATGAAAAGTTTCTCATAAACCTGTCATTCGGTCTCGACTTTAAACTGTAGGTCCCAACACTCATCTAAAAAATTAAAACCTATAACATAAGTGATATGAGAAGCTAGGTCGAAATCCTGACTGAAGTCTAGTAATGACCAATTTGTGTATGTATGTAGGTATGAGTTGTAAGCACATAGAAGTTCAAACAGCGGAAGGCTGACCTTTCGTTAGAGAAAATCTTTAAGCTGTAACTTATTAAGTAGTTCTAGGGGAGTATGCTGCACTATTTGAACAATTTTTCTTCAAGTGTATCTAAAAAGCTTTGTTTATCTATGTTTTGCTTACAAATATTGTTTTCTTGTTTTAGAATGTTTAAATATGAGACATTAAATAAAAAAATGAAAATAAATATTAAATGACGTTTATTTATTACTTCAGCTATCTATCACTCCCCCTCTTTTAAGTTAATAAATACCATGTTTGGCAAATGAACAAAAAAAAAATCTGTTTTTCTTAAAATAAAGGGTGTTTTTTTTATAGAGGTATAGAACTTTAAGTTGGCAATACTTTTCAAGATGGCGACCGATTTAACAGCTGTCAAGTGATTTATTCTCAGTTTGGTTTGGCAATTCATCATGAATAGACTCACGCCTGAACAACGCTTGCAAATAGTGCAATTTTATTTCGAAAATAATGCTTCTGTGCGGAAAACGTATCGCGCACTACGTCCATTTTATCGTCGACAAAATCGTCCATCAGAGCAGTTAATTCGATTAACCATGGAACGTTTGCGCACCACGTTTACTCTTATTGATAACTCGCATCCCCAGAGACGCTGTACGGTGCGTACAGAAGAAGCTATTGCTGCTGTAGAGCGTAGCATTGAGGAAGAACGTTACAGTCAATGGTGATCGGTATAGAGCCATGATTACTAACTTTTTCATTCCTGAATTGAATAACCATGATGTCCAGGAGATGTGGTTTCAACAAGACGGCGCAACATGTCACACAGCTCGTGCCACAATAGATTTATTGAAAGACACGTTTGGTGACCGCCTAATTTCACGTTTTGGACCTGTGAATTGGCCTCCAAGATCTTGTGATTTAATACCGCTAGACTACTTTCTGTGGGGCTATGTAAAGTCATTGGTCTATGCGGTAAAGCTACAAACGGTTGACCATTTGGAAGACAACATTCGCCGTGTTATTGTCGATATACGGCCACAAATGTTGGAAAAAGTCATCGAAAATTGGACATCCAGATTGGACTAAATCCGCGCCAGCCGCGGCGGTCATATGCCAGAAATCATATTTAAAATGTAATGACACAAGATTATCTTTCGGATAAATAAAAGTCATGTCAATCGAATAATCCATCGTTGTTTTATTGCAACTTAAAGTTCTATACCTCTATAAAAAACACCCTTTACTTTGTTAACATAAAGCCAATAAAAAATTTACAAGAAATTATTTCAGATTTTCTTATACACAGATTCAGAGTTCCAGACAGTTTCAAAAATTCGAAATTCATTCATACATAAACAGTAATAAAGATTAAGGAAAACATTAAATTTTATGATGAGGAAAGAACAAAAAACAGAGGAAAAAAAATGTACAACAGAAGCTTAAAATTTCAGAGCATTTAAGGATGGTTCATAAAGTCAATTAACTTACTGGCTGATATTCGCCTTTAAGGCTACATTATGTATGCGTCATTGCTTGTTTAAATAATAAAATCATTTGGGTTTTTAATAGGGAACACATTGGCTTGATTTAGACTTGTATTGTATCGTTGGATTCTTTTAAAGATTTCAAGACTTTATTAAAAAAAAACGAAATCCATCAACATTTAATTTTAAAATAAAACAATAAAAGTTATAATGTTTATAGGGTGTGACATTACTTTTATTGCACACTTTTCATCATTGTGTTGCCATTTTTTTTATTGCCTAAAGCAAGAGACAATAATGCGAGTAAATCCATAGGGACCCCTGGCATGTTTGGTGTGATTGTGACTCTGGACAATCATGTCAAGAGAAAAACTTTTATTGTTTTGAAATAAAAACGAATAAAAATAACAATTTTGAGAACTATAACCGGTCCAGGACGGAGGAGCAGTGCTGTCCATTGTTTCAGTTAACAGATGGAAAGCTAAAAGAGTTTCTTAAGCTACGATTCCAAGTTGCAACACAAAAACACGCATTTAAAATGGGGTTTTGAATACAAATCAAACAAATCAAATATAAACGGTTCGGATTTCCCCTACTGTAGGGTACAAAACCACAGGTTAGGGTACCAAACCACAATGAAGGAAAACACCCATTATAGCATCGAATCATACTGATTGTCCTTTGTTCTCTTGTAACATTTTTTTTTTTTGCAAATCATTGGGGGTATTAATGAACGAAAGTCCATTTGAAATGAAAAGATAAAAACTAAACATTTACAAAAACAATAAAAAAAGGGATTTCAACAAAAACATCACAATACAAACAACAAAATCATATTTTGAAACCACATTTAAACAATGTTACCTCTCGCATAATAGGATTGTAAAATTGAATGTAAAAATATTAAAGAAACCTTTTGAAAATGAAATGAAAGTCATCGAAGGTTATATTGCAGGGTTATGGCAACACAATAGCAACACTTTATGTCTATTGAAAATTTTTTACCCAGTATTATTTATAAGATTGAAGAAATTTAAATCAAATATACATACATAAAGTCATGTGAAAGTATTTAGCGGCAGTGAAATCCAAAAAACTATTGGCAGTGGCTTGACAATGATTCTTTTCAAAATAAATTTGTTTTCGTGCAACATATTGTAAATAAGGATGTGCTTACATACATACATAATCCTTTAGGCACGATTACGACCTAGCTTATCACAGCCCCTATGTTGTGCGTGTTAAATTTATCCATAAGTGTCGGGACCTACTTTTCATGGCTTTTTTGTTTTATTCTCAGAGTCTGTGACAGAAACCTACAGCCGATCTCTTGCTGAAAAAATATTTTTCCATATTTCGATTTGAGATATCTGACCCGAGGTTTTTCTCACATCTAATAATCCAGGATACTACCTACTACGGCGACTTCTAGGATAGGCTTATTTACATAAAAAGTTCATGTTTATAGCTTAAATATTAGTCTAGACATGCACCCATCATTGGTAAACTTTTCTTGCTATGTACATACATATATGAAAATGTTCATTGCCAGCAGCAAAACGTCTACCACTCTTATGGCTTTGAGTGCTCAAGACAATTCACAGTCTGAAGTAGTCATGAAGCAGTCACTGAGTTTACAGTGTCGGGTTTAAAGACCGGCATGTCTTAAAGCTTCTCCTATTATATATATGTTCCTCTTACTCCTCTAGGGAGCATAGGGCCTCCTCCTATTATAATTCCCTCAAACCGTTTTGGCTTAAGCAAGAAATATTTCATTCTGATCACGAGCATCAATATCTTCTGCTCTCAATCAAGCCATACACCACAGAAAATATCCTCTCTTAAAAGAATTTATAGACTCCAGATTGCTCGTGTAAGCCATAAGCATTGCATATGACTCATGATTCTAATTTTTAATGAACACTTGGTTATGAGAATGATTTTTAGGAGGATAGGTGCTGTGTTTACATGTAATAGGCCACACAGTCAATTATTTGAACATTTGACGTAAAATGCATAAGTTTCTGCTCTTTATGGTAAACGTGGACGGAACATGGACAATACAGTGGATTTCTCGAAGCAAATTGGTGCACAAAGAGGTTGTCGTAGTCTAGTAGGTAGTGTCTTGGCATATTAGACATGAGGCCATGGCTAAAACTCCAACCCTGACATCTCCAACAAAACGAAATACGAAGAAATATTTCTTCGGAGACTTCGTCTCTGAGAGTAAATAAAATTGCAATGAAAATTTTCTCCAAAATCTGTCGTTCGGAGTCGACCTTTTATTGTAGGTTCCGCTACTCATGTATTAAACAACACAACGTAAGTGGTATGAGAAGTTAGGCTGTAATCCTGACTGAAGGATTGTAATGATATATGTGAAGGCCAAGTTGGATTAGTCAGCCAATGAAATCAAGGCGACCGGTTTTTCTTTAACGTACACGTGGTAGAATCCTTGAATCCTAGAATCCTCCTCTGATCAAAATGACTTAAAGGGTCGGTAGATAGGTTGGTCGAAGTGATAACTTTGATTACCAAAGCTCACTTGTGCACCCATAGGGGCCCGTTATGATATCACAGATAAGCGCAGTCAATGTACTGACCATATTCGATGAAACTTATCGAGGAAATTGGTCAGTCTAAGGGCTGCATATTCGACTTGAAGGGTTGATCTGAGAAAGATATCAACTGCATTTGGTTAATGCACTGGTGTACATCTATAAATAGCCATGAATTGGTCTATAAATTGTGCCTTCAAACGTCCTATTCTTCTTCGCGCGACAGTTTTCGTTTTTGAGAGTAGCTTCCAATGTTCATTTGGTTTGAGGACTTGACAAATCTTAGAATTTGGAAAGGAGTTAAATATTGAAAAGAAAACGTTAGGCAAAGTGTTAAGAGTTAATTTTTTTATTCAAATCATTCTAAAAATTTGAGAGCAACAATTTTTTTAAAAAGCATACCCATTTGTGTTTATGTTGAGGAAATTTCAATCACCAGCTTTTTTCAAAATCATAAATCAAATATTTCTTTAATTAATTATAATCATATTTGTTTACTAAATTAATTCAAAATTTATTCAATATTTTTTGTATAAAAGAAAAAAAATGCTCTTATGAATGACGTGTTGAAAGAAAAAATTTGAAGGCACTACATTTAGCCAGTTCACACGACTTTGTATCGTGTATGTTGTATTGAATACACTTGGTTGTTTGTGAATTTTGTATTCCAAATGTCTTTTTCTTATTCTTCTTCATAATTTTTGGCATTCAAACAATTTGATAGCACGAAACCAACACAACTTTTTAAAAACATATGACAACATATACACATACTTTTCATTCACACAATTTGGTAGCACTAAACCAATACTTTTAAAAGCATATGGAAAAAAAATGTGTTTAAGTGTATCGTATTTTTACATTAAGATTATCCACGACAAGTATACACTGTTGTATATTCGTCCAACAATACACTCAATACAACGGTACAACTTCTTGTGTGAATTGCCCAAATGTGTATAAGTGTATCGCGTTTTTTACATGAAAATTATCAACAACAAGTATACACTGTTGTATATTCGTCCAACAATACACTCAATACAACGATACAATGGCTTGTATGAATTGACCAAATGTGTATAAGTGTATCGCGTTTTTTACATGAAAATTATCAACAACAAGTATACACTGTTGTATATTCGTCCAACAATACACTCAATACAACGATACAATGGCTTGTGTGAATTGACCAAATGTGTATAAGTGTATCGCGTTCTGTACATGAAAATTATCAACAACAAGTATACACTGTTGTAAGTATATTCGTCCAACAATACACTCAATACAACGATACAACGGCTGGTGTGAATTGACCAATTATCGCATCAAATTTATTAGCGTTTCTAATGGAAAAACTAATGATTTTCCAAAAAAAAGCTTTTAAAATAGTTTTTAAACACCAAAACAAATAAACAAAAGCTGATCAACAAAATCGATAACAAATGAAAAAGAATTGTCGCTCGTAAATCCATTCAACTACACTATTTCAAACCATAATCATTATTTCAAAACATAATTTATCTTTTACTCCGTTGTTGTTGTTGCTGTGTTTGAAGCCATTCTGTTGCTTCTACTGATGCTTCCTGCTTAAGCTAAAACAAATGTTGTCACGTCCATCCGAAAAGGACATTGTGAACGTCTCACATTGAATACGAAATCAATTTAGTCTGCCATGCATATAACACCAGCAGAGGGAATTTCTTGAAACAATTTAATATCAATTAAGAGATATGAGTATGACAGCAATGACAACATCAAATCGTATATTCCCATTAGTGAAATACTTTGTGAAATTCTTAAATCATAATTCCTTGTTATTAATTATTTACGTTCAAACTGTGAAAAGACAAAGGAAAAAGGAAGAGAAAAAATGCCTTAAACTTGTAAAATTCACCTGTAAGTGACATTAATCATCATTAAAAAGCAAAAAAGAAGCTACTCCACTACTACTTGAAACTTGCTTTATGCTTCGTTAGCATCACTTGAGCATAGAAGCGTGGAAGGCCAATACTTGCCTTCACATCGTTTGTTTGGCTTACCACGTGACTTACTGAACAACACCATCGTTCGTTTGCTGGATGACACGCAATGACGTGCCAAAAATTTGTCTGCAAAGGCAAGGAATTTATTAACGTCTGTGAAAAGTATTTTTCATTGAAAGATTTACGCAACTGAGTCTCTTTGAGATAACAATGACTGAAGTACACGTTTTACACCGAAAGTGTGTACATATGGAGGGGTGGATAAAGAACATAAAAAATTATGAGCAATTTCTTGGCTTGCCCAAGTAAAAGTATTCGTAATTATAAGAACATTTTCAGCAACAGTGTTGTTGAAATGGGTGTAGGGGTTCTTTCTGTTGCAGATAATAAAACAGTAATTATTAAACCTTAAATGGCGAGTAAAATAATAATTGCGTCCATTCAATGCCACATGTTTCCATAACCATATTGAATCGTTGTTGACGGCTAGTTAATCGATAACAACTGAATCACAATTACCACCAGAATGCCTTTTTAAAACCAAATCAGATCGTTAATTACGAAAATAAACCGGAAAACCCATTCCACGCTTCTTATAAAGTGACAACAGTTGGAGCATTAATTCTTCCAGGAGCTGTAATCGTTGTTAGCTACCTTCAGACTTTCACAAAGAAAATTAATGAATACCTCTCTCACAGTAGTTTCCTTACAGCTTCTGTTGCAATGTTTTAAAATTGAATAATTTTTTCCGCCTACTTATAAATTATGCAGGGATTGCGCTGACCAACTTCTCTCTCCCTGGTTTGGAGGAACTTGGTCAGTACGGAGACTGCGTTCACCTGTGGCGTCACAACGGGCCACTATGTGTGCTCAATTGAGCTAAGCTACCACTCTAACTTAACCTAACCTATCAATTGTGTACCGTAATGAATTTAGAAATAGAGTGGCGTGGGATTCTTAGAATATTTCGTTTTCTATTCCATGAATCACAAGTCGTTTGAAAATTGTTTTTACAGAGATTTTTAATTAAAGTTCGATTAGGGTTCCATAATTCCTGGTTTGATGACCTCATTGGCAACTGATTCACCGAGTTGGCAACATGACTTGGCAACTTGACTTGGCATCATGACTTGGCAACTTGACTTGGCAACCTGCGTTGGCAACATGACTTTGCAACTTGACTTGGCAACCTAGGTTGCCTGAGTGGCAACTGATGCACAGCTCATTAGCAACTGATGCATAGCTCATTGGCAACTGATACACACCTCATAGTCAACTGATGCACTGACCTGACAACTGATGCAATGATTTGGCAACTGATGCACACTTGGCAACCTGAGTTGCCTGACTGATGCACACCTCATTGGCAACTGATGTACTGGCAACCTGACTTGGCAACATTATTATAGTCACGAAGAGTTGCCATATTGGACTTCCCGTCAAACTTTGTACGGTATCACTATAATGTCCCTATTGCCCTGACAAACTTCAGTGCTACATTAATACCTTATAGGTTCCAAGCATAGGTTCTGAAGATTCTTTCACATCATCACACAATATACGTACTGAGTTCGAAACATACCCCCAATTCTGAATAAGAGTACTCTGAGCCTATAATGCCCCATCAAATTATTTCTGAATAGTCTGATGCTTGTTTTCTTACAAAAAGTTTTACTTGCTTCGAGACCATTTAGTATGTCTTTGTCTCTCTTTGTCTACCATTTCGTTGAGTATGACTTTTCAGAAATCCGTTCCCACTCCATAGGAAGGGGTCAGACCGTATCACTGGCGTGATAGCTACCGCCTTTGTAAGCTTATCTGCTTGCTCATTGCCAAGCATTCCCAAGTGATCTGGGACTCTGCAGAGGGTAACTATATTTGCCCAACAATGTGTGCAGCCCTTACGCTGACCAACTTCTTCCTTTTCCCTGATTTTGGTGGAACTTGGTTAGTACAGGGGCTGCGTTCACAACGGCCACAACGGGCCGCTATGCGTGCTCAAGTGAGCTTTGCGATATCAGAGCTACCACTCCGACCTAACCTAACCAAACCTGCCCAACAATGTTGATTCAGGGTCCCCAGATAGTCGCATACTATTTGGCGCTTAATCGAGTGCGCGAATGGCTGCTTGACTACTATTACAGATACTATAGCTATGCCTCAGTGACCTGCAACTTAGCAGAGGGTAACTATATTTTCCCAAACTATGTTGGTTCACGTTCCCCAGATTGTGTCATACTATTTGGGATTTAGATCGAGTGTGAGAATGGCGGCCTGATAATACCAGTTAGTATAGCTATGTCACATCCTTTGTACTGCCTTTCACTTGAAAGGTATTTGAAATTTCCGCCCATTGTCTTGGATAATTTGTACTTCTGTCCTAAGATCCATACACAATAGGTAGCAATTTTCTGTATAGCTATGTCACATCCTTTGTACTGCCTATCCAAGTTGAATTGAGCATAACTTTCGATGGCATAGACTTTCATCTGAAAGATACTTGAAATTTCCACCATTGGTTTGGAAAATTAGTAGTCCTGCCCCTAGATCCATACACATTCGGTAGCATATATGTGAAATATAATGAGACGGCTCAATCCCTTCCCCCATTGCCTTCGAAAATTTGTACTTCTGTCCCAAGATCCATACACAATAGGTAGCAATTTTGTGAAATATAATGAGATGACTGATCCGTCAATCCGATCATTTTCAAAAAACCCAAGTGATGCCACTGTGATGTCCACATGAGGTAAAAAAAAAGAATCGTTAGAAAAAACTTAGTCTTCAAGTGATTCTTTTTACAACCATTTTCTGAACGCAAAAGGGAGTAGAATGATAAGAGATGAGGTCGGCAATTACGCTTTTCCCACCACAATGGCTGGAAATTCTTAGTGGCAACCCTGTGTATCAATCCTGTCAGGCCTTGAAAGCTTCATTCGATACCAATCATTCTCAATGGATTATTTTTAAAATAACAATCCTCCTGGTATTATTACACTCCAAAAATAAATCCATTTCATTCAGATTACAAGACAAAACCATGCTGCCACCTATTTGCACTGTAAGATGAGCTCATGTGTGTTTATGTGTTTTATAGGTTTCATTCTCTTAAAGTTGTTTGTCTCTTTGTTTCATGGTAATTAAAGGTAAGAATACGATTTATCTTGTTGCTGCTGATTAGCTAAAATGTCATGCTTGGGTGAATAATAATACCGGCTATCAACTAACTAACAATGACAAGACGAATTAAAACCTGTATGTTAGTAAGTCAGTCGGTAATTAAATGTGGGGGGGGGGAGGTGTACAATTAAAGCCTTTTAACCACAGAGCCAATTACAACCAAAAATAAAACAACAACATCAGCAGGTATCACAGCAAGATAATACAAAAGGATTGCAAATCATCATGATGAAGATGGCGTTGTGCGGTGTATCTGAAGTTCAATGTTGCTGATGATGATGATGGCTTTCATGACAATATATTTAAGCATTAGCTTAGAGACCACATTGTCATCGTTTAAATTTAGCCAAAGCAGTTACCAAATGAGTATAAATACAACCTTAAATGGTTTGAAGACCACTGGCAACAGCACACCAACAACCAAAACAACAACGGCAACTTAACAAACCGCCAATCTATTCAAGCATCTCAACAGGCACACTTGAAAAACTATAGGCCAGCTGGTGTTGGTTGACTCTACGTAGGCAGTCATTGTCATGGCAATGCTACAATGCTTACAGAGCCAGTGCGAGAGAGAGAGAGAGAGTAAGTGAGCTGCACTATGCAGCAGCAGCCATAAAATCCAAGACAGATGATAAATTAAATTAACCGTTTACAGTGTTTTCTTTTTATCTCTTCTTCTTCTAGTTTCGGTTTTTTGCTTTTTTCTTCTTCTTTCCTTCATTTTATCAATTTAAACCAAGACAAGTATTGACATGACAATTTATTTGGATCTTGGATTGGTAAAATCTTGTAACCATATTTGGCCATCAGTATTGAAATGGTTAATGCTAGTGACAGGCAACTATAAAGAGTTATTGCAGTTGTTAATTGGAATTTAACAAGTTTCAACAAAACTGCATCTAATGAGGCGTATTAGCTGTTGTCGTACATGACGTCCTTTACTTTCCATGCAATTTTAATAAACGAATTACACATTCCATTGGCAAAGTCTTTAATGTTTTTTCAAGTTTTTTTTTTCTTCTTCTCAATTTCTGTGGTCCGCTTTTGATTGTTGTTGTTGTTCTTAAGCCGAATGAAGTTATCTGCTGATAACAGTTTCATTTCATTTACAAGTTATTCCTACGCTCTCCTTTAAGAGAAAGAATCTGGATTTCTTGCGAAACTATTTGTCATTCTGTACAATCGAAGACATGACGTGATTTGATATGAAACTTAGAAGAGATTTGTTTAACCCTAAAATGATACACAAGATATGGAAAGGTACGTATCAGAGATCAGCAAGGAGTATTCAAAACGTATAAGTAGAATCGAATCATACTCATAATTTCTGATACTTATACGCATTCATACTTATAATATCATACTCATCCTACTCATATTCAAAGTTTGAAGTACTCATCGTAATCATTTTGTCATTTTATACAATCGAAAATATGACATAATTTGATATGAAACTGACAAGAGGCTTTTTAACCCTAAAATTATACACAAGATATGTGAAGGTACGTATCAGTGATCAGCAATGAGTATTCCAAATTTCATAATTTACTTATTTTAATATCGTACTCATACTACTCATATTCAAATTTTGAAGTACTCATCGTACTCATACTTAACAATACGCATGATATTGTTGATTTCAGCTCTCCTTTACTCAACATTTACAAGAATCACAAAATAAGTAGGATTCGCTTACGATCACGACAATTGTACTCACGAGAAGGTTGTGTATTTGCTTTGCTTGCTGTCTTTGTCTTTTTTTTTTTTTCTTTTTTGATTTTGATGATTCGAATCACTCGAATCATTTATGAGTATTATAAGTATTTTTCTAAATTTATGAATCTGAATGAGTAGGCGTATGAATCAAACATATTTCGACTGTTATGAGTTTGATGTCAACGTTGTATTCATACATTTATTGCAAACTGTACTCATAAATCAATATTGTAATGAGTACGAACGAATCAAAGTAGTTGAATTTCAATACTGTTGACTCACTCATGCTCAAAATTTCATGAGTACTTATGAGGAAGCGAAAAAACGATTCATTGCTGGTCTCTGGTACGTATATGCATACGGAGTATTAAAATAAAATATCAGGAATTCCATTAAGCTTTTACTATCCTTCAATAGCCGTTTTATAACTTGCTTTAAATCTTCCAACGATTGCACTTGTTCATGTACTTTCTTGTGACCTATTGACCTTATTGTTAAGGCTACCTATAGTAAAATCATTATTGCTTCAGTTAACAAATTAACTTTTATTCCTTGAAATACTATTTTTTGAAGTATAATCAAAAATTCCCGTTTTCTCATACTCATCTTGCTTCAATTATGATGCATCAGAGTCCTTATTTTGCCTCTCAAAACTGTAAGCAATGCTTATAAACATTGTATTTGTAAACAATGTTTATAAACATTGTATTTTGTAAACAAAGTTTGTAAACACAACTGTCCATAATCAGTCAATCAATCAATCACAAAAATTGCTTGAAATGTTTATTTGCTTTAAATTTCTTTCAAACATGCGTTTAATTTGCAAAACAAAAACAGGAAAAAAACTAAAAAGGAACTGAAAAAAAAATTCTTTCAATTATTGATCACTTAAGAAAAAGTAGGAAGGGAAATAGAAAAAAAAAACAAAAAACAGAAGTATCTGCGTTTACATTTGTTGAAACGATTCATCAATCTTTAACTGACAATCAACAGATTGATTTCATTTCAAATAGAGACAAGTGCTTAAGCGATACGCAGATACAAATATACATACGTCATAGCTTTTTATAGACTCCATTAACTAAGTGGAATTAATTAAGTTCGTATACCCTACAACATAAACCCATGCATATGCTGTAGTATTTCGCACTATAGTTCTTAAAAATAGTTGTTCTTATGAAATGTTTTGACACAACTAATGTACAAATAATGTTCTCATAAAGGAATACGACGCTTCTCGACTTTTGCCAGAATCTGCTGCAATCATCAATCACCAGTCTCCATAAGCAGCTCCATGGACATGCTAGAGTCGTAGATCGTTAGTTTTCAATGTGTATCGATTAATTATATCCATTAGACCTCTATGAAGTCGCCGTGGTCTAGTAGGTAGTATGTTGGCTTATTAGACAAAAGGCCCGAGTTCGAATCCCAGGTCAGACATCAAAATGAAATATGAAAAAATATTTCTTCAGCGACTTCCTCTCAGCAGATTTCTGGCAAAAACTCTGAGAGTAAAAATTGCCATGAAAAGCTTCTCAAAAAATCTGTCGTTCGGTGTAAAGTCGACTGTAGGTCTCGCCAGTCATGTATAAAATTAACGCACACAACATGAGTGGTGTTGAGAAGCTAGACCGTAATCCTGACTGAAGGGTTGTAATGGCCAATTATGTATGTATGTATTAGACCTCTATAACTATCTGAATAGGTGTATAGACATTGCCATTCCAAATAGGGATTACTGCAATGCAAAACAGGATTCTCTTCCAAATCCTCATACACCAATGGATTAAATGGAAAGACGCTCATGTTGAGCTCTTGGATATCAGGAATTCATGCTGACTCTTGGATTATTGTAGTGTCTTCCAGAAGGAAGTCATGGTTGTCCTCTCGGTGATTAAATTGCTGTTCAGTAGCTGAATATTTCTTCAGTATATTTTGTTATACTTAGACAGCTAGGATGCCATAGCTTCCTTCTCTAATGTCACACTGACATTCAAGTTTGTCCATTGACGTTTTCTGTTTCTGCTAGAAATTAGAAACGTAAGGAAAAATTGCATTGTGGCACATTGGTAAAACTGTCTAAGTAAGTCTCGCATAGGTGACCCCTTGGTCACACCTAGGCTGGAAATTTTTATCTAGTCTCTGTCGTGGGGCATTGCTTAATAAAAAGATATGACCGTGGCGCCAAGAATTGCATGGACTCTCTACACCGTGTACGTGGATACACTACCCGCCTCTACTTGGTTCCGGGTGATCGTGGCATAGAGGGAAACAAATAGGCGGACGTACTGGCACGAAATGGATCAGAGATGTCTGAGGAGATGGCGATAGAAGGGATATTTGTGCCTCTACCTGGTTGCCGAATGTCTAAGCTGCTACGTCCAGCAGTGGACAGTAGGAGAATCAGGGAACTACTTGAGTTCGTTAAGAGAACGGTTCGCATTCTAACAGGAATTCTAATGGGACACTGCGCTATTATCAATTTCTCTGCTACGATGGGTCTGCCGCACCAGGATTACTGCAGAAGCTGCCATGATATGGAGCAAACGGAATCGGTCCAATACCTTTTATGCGAGTGCCCTTCACTTCAGAACAAACATAATCGGCTTTTGGGTGACAGAACATTTCAATATCTGGGCATGGTGGCAAACGTGTCACTAAGGGAACTGGCCGATTTCTTCTGAAGCTCGGAGAGCCTCAAACCCTCCACTAATGGCTCATGACAAGGGGGCTTACTTACTGGTTGACACAATGGGCCATATGGGCCACCGAGTGAACTTGCCTGTGAACGGCAAGCTACCTGCTAACCTAACCTAACATAAGTTCTGGCCGTCGTCAGAGGAGAAAGAAAGAGACAGCCTGATAATTGTGACATTGCGGGGATGAATACTGGTTTAAGATGTTGTCGCCGTAGATATCATCAAGATAGCGAGACATGATAAACATTTTTTTTCCGGCTACTTACTCCCAAAATCCTGCTGACGACAACTCTGATATTAAAATAAAATTGTCATGAACAGTTTTTTAAATCTGTTGCTCGAAGTAGACATTAATGGATAGAATTAACACACACAACATGGGTGGTGTGCAAAGCTAGGTTGTGATACCTAACTAAAGAGTTGTATTAAACAATGAAGTGAGTAAATGACAACCTTACGTATTGCCATATGTGGTGATGTCACAAAACCTTTAATGCATGACGACGGGGGTTCAATCAAGCATAGCTTTTGGGCAAATCTTGTTAAAAACTTGCCTACAAATTGCTTTGTTTTTTTCAATGGAAAATTGGGGGTTATTATGGAGCGATTTCATTAAAAACCTAGATTCTTTTTTTTTTCATTTTTGTATTCCAAATTCCTGTTCACCTATATTACAGTTGGGCTTCAAACTCTAAATCATATTAAAACTGTTCCCAACAGTTGTAATGAGTAATAAGATAAACTTTTTGCAATACAGTTTAATAAACATATGTTAGAGACCTTGTAGTATAATAGTCGCCTTAGTCTAGTAGGTAGTATGTTCGCTTATTAGACGTAAAGCCTGGGTTCGAGCTCCAGGCCAGATATCAAAACGAAATAGAAAAAACAAATATTTCTTTGACGACTTCCTCTCAGCAGATTTCTGGCAAAAACTCTGAGAGTAAATAAAACTGCCATGAAAAAGTTTCTCAAAATCAGTCGTTCGGAGTCGACGTTAAACTGTAGTCCTGCCACTCAAGTATAAAATTAAGGCAGACAACTTGAGTGATGTGAGAAGCTAGGCCGTAATCCTGACTGAAGGATTGTAATGGCCAATTATGTATGTATGTATGAAAGACCTTGCGTTCTTTATTGTTATTAAATAATAGAGTCGTTTGCATTTGTATTCTTTCCTTTTTTAATTCTGGCCACCAGCCAACAACCCATGAGAAGGGGTATTGATTGCATTGCAAAATCTTTTATAAGAGGTTTTCAATTATGATGGCAATATTTTATAATTTTTTTTTATAATTTTTTAATTATTTAAAACGAAATGAAATGAGATTTTAATTGGCATAAAAAGATAAATTGGAATTTTAATTCCAATATAAGCATTTAATTTGTTTTTTGTTTTTCAATTGAAACATAAAAAAGAAATACTTGTGAGGCATATATTAATGCTTATATTACTTTAACAAGCATATATATATATTTTTTAATTATTAAAAACAAAAAGAAAAAAGAAAGAAAAATGGAAGAAAAAAACATGTGAAATATTTATTGAAGTTGTTGTGGCATTAAATCGTATTTAATAGGCTTTTAGATGAGGCTGTGAAATGAAATCAATCTGGCCAAGAAAACCAACCAATAAAAACGATAAAACTCATGAAAATTCATGCGAATAAAAGCTCTCTCAAATGCATTTTCTTTTCTTGTGTAAACGGTAAAGGGTGTGCTTTTAGACAGGGTTATTTGGCAAATGAAAACTTTGTTGGAAATCTCTTAATGCAGAACCCTTTAAACATGCAGAGACAGGCAGGCCCATACGTTTTTCATACATTTTCTATCGTTTATTTTTCTTTTCTTTTCTATCGTTTTAAAAAGTAAAAAACATTCCCGATAAAAAATTATCGTAAAATTTTATGAATGAAACGGCAAACGGGCAGCGTTTGATTGACGACATCGTTGGTGGCGGTAACAGAGCTAGTGGTGATGGTGTCATTATGCAGTATAAATCATAAAAAGCCAACAGAAATGAAAACATTCAGAAAAACGTAATATTTTCTTAAAAGCCTTCCATTTATGGTGGTGGTGGTGATTGGTACTGGCATGCTTTAATTAGAAATAAATGAAAAGAGAAAAAAAGAAAATTGGAAATTAAAAATTGAAAAATTGCTCGTAAATGTAAGAAAAATGAAAAAAGCAATTAATTAACCATTAAAACCCAGTATGTAGTATGTAAGGAAACAAAGATTATTGGTTCCGAATAAATTATGAAAATAATGACAATCTCTGGCAATTGAATTGAATGTGACAATGTGTTGACTGCAAATGGCCAATAACTAGGCATTAAAAATTGCATCGAATTGAATTGATTGATTGTTTTCATCCGTTGAATACTTAACCAACCGAACAGGCATAATAAATACATACACTGACATACAGTGGCCCCATATTAAAATTGACACACACACATTGCTATATCATGTGCGGAGTTTGTTCGCATATCCGTTTAACATAATGACTTAATTTCCATTTTTTTCCATCCATTTTTCTCCTTATAACAATGGCCATAAAAAGGAATATTTAAACAAAAGAAAACAGAGAAAAAAGAAATATGTATCATAGAGAGAGGGAGAGAGAGAGGGAGAGAGAGTATGAGTATAAAGGATGTATGCCATCATGCAATGATTGTGCCAAACGTTTTAAATGATGTTTATCTGCACATGACAGTTTTATACAGATTTATTGCTATTGAAGGGTATTGAAGTGTCAGAGTTGGTCAAAATTGTTTTAAAATGTTTCAAATTTATTTTAAATCTATTCGGTTTTAAAATACCGATTGTCGGCGTATTAAATTTGTGTAGCAGTAATTTTTTCTTTTTTCTTATTAGATTTTCGTATAGTGGTGCTAGCATACTGCTGGTATTGCCTTCAATCGGTTTGCAGTATAGTTACAATGTCTCTGCTACTCCTGTTGCCCCGATAAACCTCAATGCTCGTTGTTCGGTATCAGTAACGATAACTTCCACTCAAATATTTCATTCTGAAATTCATTACCACACTACAGGTTCAAATTATGTGTTCGACTGTTTCATTCTACTTATCACGGATGCTTGAACGCATCCCTTTTGATGTGTTTTCTGAATCTGCAGTGCCCTATCGAAAGGCATACTACTATCTACAGACTAAACATAGATCATTGTCTGTTGCATAATAAAAACTTTCACAGAAACATTGTTGTCCTTTTGTGACCCTATCCGTGTAGTAAGAGCTTATTTCTTCCTAAGCTCAATCTGCTGGCTCATTATGATGAACTCCATAGTTCTCTGCAGGCGACAGTTGAAGAGAAGCTGTCTCGTTTTAGATTTGTCTTCCATTATCCTTACACAGAGAGAAAAAAGACGTTTTAAAATTATACACGTTTGTTACCAAATTGACACAAAAGTGTTTATAATTTTTCAACAACATCTGTTGTTGATTTGATACACGACGTTATCAAATCAACAAAAAAAAGTGAATAATACACGACGTTGTCAAATCATAAACATACATACATACATACATACATAATTGGCCATTACAACCCTTCGTCAGGATTACGGCCTAGCTTCTCAACACCAATCATGTTGTGTGCGTTAATTTTATACATGAGTGGCGGGACCTACAGTTTAAAGTCGACTCCGAACGACAGATTTTTTGAGAAGCTTTTTCATGGCAATTTTTTACTCTCAGAGTTTTTGGCAGAAATCTGCTGAGAGGAAGTCGCCGAAGAAATATTATTTCGTATTTTTGTTTTTGATGTCTGGCCTGGGATACGAACTCGGGCCTTTCGTCTAATAAGCCAACACACTACCTACTAGACCATTGTACTTCATCATAAACGTTGTCGTTTATTCGTTGTCGAAATTTCAACGAAATGACAACGAAGCGTTGTCGAAATAACAACAATGCGTTGTTTCAATGACAATGATGCGTTGTCAAAATTACCACGGTGGTTGTCAAAATGATAGCTGGGTGTTATTAAAATTTTATACACATCCGTTGTCGAAATGTTAACGAACGTGGTAAGCTCACTTTTGACAACGGATTGTATCAATTCGGTACTTTTCTACCGGTTTTTTCCCTCTGTGTACCGAAGTGTTCTAGGCATTCGACTCCATGTAAGCTGTTTTCAAATTTTGCTTGCAGAACAATGGCTCCACGGATTGAAAGTGATCTGTCAATCATGGTAAACATCCAGGGCATAATTCCCTTGCCAAATTACCATAGACGACTGAAGGTAACGACGTGTGTTCGCTCAATAGTCTCTACAGCAGTAAAAATGACCATTGAGCAGGTCATCATTGTTTTGGTCTGAATGATATGGACATCAGAGATTAGCAATGAATCATTTTTTCACTACTCATAAGTACTCATGAAATTTTGAGTATGAGAGAGTCAACAGCATTGAAATTCAACTATTTTGATTCATTTCTGCTCACTGCAACATTCATTCATAAGTACAGGTTGCAATGAGTATGAGTACAACTTTGACATCAAACTCATAACATTCGAAATATATTTGATTTATACGCCTACTCATTCAGATTCATAAATTTAGAAAAATACTTATAATACTCATAAATGATTCGATTGATTCGAATCATTCATCAAAATATACAGTCTTAGTTGTTGTTGCATTTACAAAAAAAAAAAAAGAAGAAAGAAAAAGACAAAGACAGCAAGCAAAGCACATCCACAACCTTCTAGTGAGTATTATAGTGTTCCTAGGCGAATCATACTTATTTTTTGTAAATGTTGAGTAAAGAAGAATCAAAATCAACAACATCATGCGTGTTGTTGAGTATGAGTATTTCAAACTTTGAATATGAGTAATATGAGTATGATATTAAAATAAGTAGGAATGTGTATAAGTATCAGAAATTGTGAGTATGATTCGAAGCTACTCATCTTTTTGAATACACATTGCTGATCTCTGATGGACATCAACGACATGTGGTTTCAACCACATAGCTCATGCCACATTGGATAGGAGTATTTTGAGGGCCTTCTCACGTGGAGATTATGTGAACTGGCCACCGAAATTGTATGATTGAACCACCGTAGACTTTTTCTTGTGGGGCATATTCTTAAATTGCAGGTGTATGCGAATAAGATGAAGCATCATATACTTGCGTATGAGTAATCATAACTATTTGAAGGAAATTTGCTTCAGTGTTTGAACAAATATTCTACTAATCTATGCACCGTTAACATTTACATTCAGATTCGACAATTTGATGAAAAATCTATCAAATTCTCATTCTCCAAACTATTGAGGCAGTACAGTACGCTATGGTACGCTACGAAAGACTGTTTGATCTTAATTGTTTAATTCTGCTAACCCATACGCCCAGTGTATATCCATTTTAATATTGAGCATATCAAGTCTTTATTCGTGTCAATTCTGTGTAGTACGTTGGTTTGAGACCAAAAATTTTTTACTCAAGCCAATAACATCAGTGTAGTGGTGGTGGTCTTACACAAAATGGTAATGTCTGTCTGTCTGTCGGCTTAAAGTGTTGCAATAGCAAACGTTTTTAGGAAATAGCAAACCAAACAAGAAATTTAACTTGCTAATGGCCTTTATTGCACTTTCAACATGGCCCAGAGTGACAATTGAATATGAAAACTTTTGTTTAAAATGTTTTAGAAATTCTTTCATAACGTTTTTCTTTAAATATTCTTATGCAAGACCAGTAGCAGACACTATACGACCACAACATTCTAATGGTAATCGTGTACACACTTAAAATACTTGTACACTGAAGGAAATAATTTTAGAAACACTTTATAAAAGTAATTAAAACTTTTCATATTTCAAATAAATGAAACAACTTCTCAAGTTCTCAATTTGTGTGCAAGAGAGACTAATCACTTTAAAATTATTTCCTCGAGTGTAATTGCAGGCAATGACAGAAACTACTTGTACTCACTCGTACACATACATTCTAATCACAAAAGACCCCAAAGAATAGTAAATTTTTTTCCTCTTCATTTTTATAACAAAAGATGCAAATATTGTATGAATAAAATTAAATAAAAATGAGGAGAAAACAACAAAAAAAAAACGAATAGAATTTATGCATGTTTCTCTCTTGTGGGCCTCCGCCATCTGTACAACTGCGGAGAAATGGGTTAAAAATGAATTCACATTGTGCCAGAATAGCAGTTGAATGCATTCTTTAACGATAATTAGACAAGACTTTAAAGAAATTTTCTGCTTAATGAAAACGTTAAAAATAATTACAAGCGAATGAGAGAGCATTATGAGATCAAAGGCAACTAAATTTGCAACGACTGCTAGGAAACCACTGTATGCTATTACTGTATGTGGCCTATATGATGCAGGTGAACATGATATGTAATTAGAAATGAAAGGTGTTTCTATTTTATTAGCAGAGGTGTTGTTTACAACAAGACTAGTCAAATTTATCGAGGAGAAAGCAGAGGAAAAAGCAAAATTTTGGTTACTGCAACCATTTAGTCAGGACTACAATCTAGCTTCTCATACCACTTAGATTGCTTGTGTTAGTTTTATCCTTGTGAGAAGGAACCTACAGTTTACAGTCGATTCCGAACGTCAGATTTTTGAGAAACTCTTCGTGGCAATTTTTGTTTGCTCTCAGAGCTTATGCCAGAAGTCTGCTGAGCGGAAGTTGCCGTAAGATTTTTTTTTCATATTTCGCTCGTTATTCGAGATGTCTGAGCTAGGGTTTGAACCATGTGTGGCGAGACCTACAGTTTAATAACAACACCGAACATAGATTTTGGAGTAACTTTTCGTGGCAATTTTAATTTACTCTCAGAAGTTTTGACAGAAGTCTGCTGAGAGGAAGTCGCCGTAAGAATTTTTTTTTCATAATTCGCTCGTTGTTCGAGATGTCTTAGCTAGGGTTTCAACCACGGACTGACTTCTATTGAGCCAACACTAGGGTTAGTACTATTACTACTACTACCGTAGGCTAGTCGGTAATGTGTTGGCTTATTAGACATGAGACCACGGCTCAAATCCCAGGTCAGACCTCTTTAACAAATCGAAATATAACAAAATATTTCTTCTTCTCAGCAGATTTCTGGCAATAAGTTTAAGAGTAAACAAAAAATTGCTCAGAGTCGACTTTAAACAGTAGGGTCCCACCACTCATGTATGAAATTTAAGTACACACACAACATACATACGTGGTGTGAGCAGCTAGGTCGCAATCCTGACTAAAGGGTTATAATGAGAAATTAAGTATGTACCAGAGATCAGCAATGAGTATTCAAAGAGATGAGTAGATTCGAATTATACTCACAATTTCTGATACTTATTCACATTCATACTTATTTTAATATCATACTCATACTACTAATACTACTCATATTCAAAGTTTGAAGTACTCATCGTACTCATACTTAACAATATGCATGATGTTGTTAATTTCGACTCTCCTTTACTCAACATTTACAAGAATTATAAAATAAGTATGATTCGCATACGAACACTACAATACTCACCAGAAGGTTGTGTGTTTGCTTTGCTTGCTGTCCTTGTTTAAAGTACTCATCCTACTCTTACTTAACAATACGCATAATATTGTTGATTTCGATTGTCTTTTACTCAACATTTACAAGAATTACAAAATAAGTATGATTCAAGTACGAACACTACAATACTCACTAGAAGGTTGTGTGTTTGCTTTGCTTGCTGTCCTTGTCGGATTGGATTTCGTTTATTTATCAAATACTTTGTATTGTACTACAATTTATAATCGTCTTTGCCAGAACATTGCATTTTCATGACTCGTGTAGCTATTGTCTTAACAAGTTTGTCCTTAGAGTCTTGTTAAGGCATTATAATTCTGTTAATTTATTACATATTTTATTACATCGTGGAATAATTTTTTCCTTTCCACAACGTTTTTGTTTTTATGATTCCATAACTTAATCTTCTCATCTCGTTCCATTTTTTAAAATTTCAATGCTTCTCATAATTTACGATTTATTATGAAGTGAGATGCAAAGTGTTTTTCTCTCTCTCTCTCTCTCTCTCTTAAATTTATGGCACATGGTGTGTTAAATTTCATTTTATATTCTAAACAGAATTTCATAAAAGAAAATGGAAAAAAATTTACAATAAAAAAATTTTAAATTGAAAACATAAATAAGAACGTTATTTAAGCAACAAAATGTTGTATAGAAACCAAACCTACTGTGCTTAATACATATCACTCAGTAGTACTTACATAAAATTTATGTGGTGACACCTTCAAAATGCTCTTATCATAACCATTTGGCTGAATCTGAAAAGGCAAACGATGATGGCTTGAATGCGATACGAAAATGTTGGTTTTTGTCAGAATTTTCTTCTTTTTCTTCTCCTTCGTTATTTGTTAGAGAATATTAAATTGAAAGCGTTAAGTTTTCAAGTTGTATTATATACCGGGTGCTTTAAAGTTAATGTCACAATGTGACTTTGTTTTTGAAAAAGATGTCACATATCATCGAGACATTGTTGCAGACAGATAAGGTGTATTTTTTTCTTTTTCCTCTCGTTCGTTATTTGAATGTTAAATTGAAGGTGTTAAGTTTTCAAGTTGTATTGTATACCAGGTGCTTTAAAGTTAATGTCACAATGTGACTTGGTTTTTGGAAAGGATTTCACATTATCAAAGAGACATTATTGTAGGCAGATTAGGTGTTAGGTTAGGTTAGGTGATGGGCCGTTATTGAAGGCTTAGGAACCATATACGCAAACATAACATATATAATTGGTCATTACAATGCTTTAGTCACGGCCTAGTTTCTCACACCACTTATGTTATGTGTGTTAATTTTTTTATACATGAGTGATGGGACCTACAGTTTAAAGTCGACTCTGAACGACAGATTTTTGAGACACTTTTCATGTCAATTTTATTTACTCTCAGAGTTTTTACCAGAAATCTGCTGAGAGGAAGTCGCCATAGAAATATTTTGTCATATTTCGTTCAGTTGAAAATGCCTGACCTGGAGTTTGAACCGAGGCCTCACATCTAATAAGCCAATACACTACCTACTAGACCACGGCGACTTCATTACGAACCATATGGTACCACTAATCATTTTATAGAGCAAGAGAATGATAAATCTCTTTATAGCCTGAAGGATCGCTCTTCGTCTTATTCTTTTTCATTTTAATATCCTTTACCTTCCATTCCATGTCGCCGTACTGCAGTAGTTTGTATGTTGGCTTTATAGTTGAGAGTCCATGGTTCAATCCCTGGCTTAGACATATCACACAAAACAAAATACGAAAGAATTACTTCTTCCGTCGACTTCCTCTAAAAAGAGTCAACAAAATTGCCAAAACAAAGTTTCTTAAATCTATGTATTGTTCGGAGTCGACGTTAATTTCTGCTCTTCGCATATAAATCGTGAGTTAATTCTGTACAAGAGCCCTTGATCCTGTAACCAGCGTTATGATTATCCACTTACAATATATAGAATGTACAATAATTACACTTGAATTGTTTTCTTCGAAACCTGGTATACCCATCTCTGGCTAGTGTTATAAAATTCCAAAATAATATTAAAAAAAAAAAAACCAAAAACAATAATAAATTATGCTTATTTGCGGTATAGAATGAATTAAAAAAAATTAAAAAACGAATACATTTTGATTGAAATCGTTTTGTGGGTCAACAATTGCTGTTTAAATGCATTAAAACTTGTATGAACGAACAATTAAATATTTGTTTACATTAAGTAAACAATGCGTAAACAATGAAATATTTAAGTAAAAATTTTTTTTTTTAAATGGGATTTGAAATAAACTGTTGTGTTGTTGTATTGTTTTGTATTGTATTGTACGCATTAAGAGCATGGTAAATATTGTAAACATGTATTGATTGAACATTTTAAAATTATTTGCATACTCATACAGTAGATGATTTTAAATGAGGGGCGTGATATATTTTTTTTTTTTTTTGAAAAATATTGTTTATTTTACGTAGATGGTAGGATTTACACATGCATGCATAATTGGTCATTACAGCCCTCTCGTGAGGATTACAACCTAGCTTTTTACACTCCCTAATGTTGTGTGTGTTAATTTTTTTATACATGAGTGGTGGCACCTACAGTTTAAAGTCGATTACAAATGACAGATTTTTTGAGAATCGAACGTTTATTACATCTCAGAGTTTTTGCTAGAAATCTGTCAGAGAAAGACGCCGAAGGAATATTTCCTTATATTTCATTGACCTGGGACTTAAATCTTGGCCTCACGTCTAACAAGCCAATACACTACTGGACTAAGGCGACGTTTAGCTTCCCTGTGAAATTATACAGGATTATACCCAGTTCAACTGAGACAATTGGAACACATGTCAGATTATAAATTCTTAACTATTCGTTTCCTATTCACCATCAATGCCATTTACAACGGTATTCCTATGTCTCTCAACCTACTTGTATTTGAATGTTCCGAAATTTCCCTGAGAAATCTACAACAAGTAATGCATCGCTTTCAATATGGGCATGGTCTGTGCCTGTAAAACATTGTAGAGCTTAGGCAACCTTTAGGAAAGTGTTATGTAAGAGATTTTAGATTAACGGGGTTGCCACTTATCGCTGGGTAGAAGTAAAACATTCTCTAAAAAAACATTCTGTGTGGGTGCAAGTAGGTAGGTAGATTCGTTGGAGTGGTAGCTTTGACTCGAAAAGCACACTTGAGCAAGCTTAGCGGCTAGTTGTGACGCCACAGTCCCTGTACTGACCGAGTTCCACCAAACTAGGGAAGAAGTTTTTTAGCGCAAGGGCGGGATACACAATAAAAGCACGACTTCCCCTGCGCTGGAAAACTAGCTCGAAAGCTTGATAAGCAAAGCTATATCCATGACATCAATGGGTAATAGCTCCATCAAGCTGACAAGGATTGGTGAAGCAAATAACCTCTATCATGCATCCCGCAAGAGATGAGCATTGACAAAGAACGTGGATAACAGTCTCCTCTTCCTCAGCAGATCTGCATCTACGGCAGAAATCGTTAGATGGGAGCTGTACTCTTTTTGTGTGTGTCTTCCCATAACACAATGATCTGTAAGTATGGCCACTGTGACAACGAGATGGCGTTGCGATCAAGTCCGAGTAACTGTTTGGCGTGGTATCACAATGGGCCCTGTGTGCGGCCTAAGTGTGTCCGCTCAAGACTCCATCGAGGGACAACCACTTCTACTTATCTACCTACCTAACTGTTTGGTGCGCCTTCTATCCATCAAGTGAGTCTAGCAGTGGAGCATGACTCCTAATTGACCTAGGATAGGTTGATGTCCCGAAAGAATTTTAACACAATGGCCAATTTAACCGTGGTAAGTGCTATACCCAAGTCGATTGACAAGGATTTCGAAAGGAGTGCACCAGCTCTGGCAACTTCGTCGGCTCTGCAGTTTCCCGGAATGTGACTGTGCCAGGGCCCCGGACAAGTGAGACTCTGAAGCGCTCAGAAAGAAGGTCGAGTGGCACAGAAGAAAGTCGGTGGCACTCCTTAAAGATGTGCGCAGTGATGAGGAACTTTTGCTTATTGAATGGTAAATACTATGGAGCCATGACTGTTAAGTTATATTTTTGATTTTCATATGTGACCACCACTCGCGTAAGGAGGCGAGAGTAGACACTACACTTTCTTGGAGTAGTAGAGTAGTAGTTGTGTTGCAGTTGTCACGATATGGTTAGAGTTACATTGCATTTGTCAGAGAAGACTATTCCATATAGGGATAGTAGGACTATAAAACGGATTATGAATATAAATCTCTGGCTAATGTACTATCAAATTATTAACGTTGAGATAATTATGATTTCAATTATTATAATTTTCTAACAAAAAATTAATTTCTTTTTCGTACATATCGCATGACCATAAAAATCTCTTTCACTTCACATATAATAGCCACACATTCATAATTACGTGTTAATTGTCAGTACAATGTCATCTTATTTGTTATTGTCGATATGTATATATGTATGTAATGTTTAATGATAATTAATGTCTTTATTTTATTATGCAAATATATACGAGTATATTTTTCAAAATCCTCTTTTAATTTTCATGTGTGGTTTACAGATAAACTTGTTACGATAATTGGCGAGTATTATTATTGTGTGGCTTCTACATGCAGGTAAGAATATAAAATTTAATTATTTATTTGGGTTATAATTACATTATAAAATATTCTGCAAATGCAATTAATCTTCATTAGTTTGAAAATAAATTTTGTGATTATTTTCCAAAAAAAAAAAAAAAGAATTCAAATGATTTTTCAAAAATTCGTATGTGAATGAATTATTGTTAAAATTATTGACTGTTTTAATGAATTCATTCATAATTTTTAATTTGATTTTCATTACACATAAAAAATATTGCAAATAAAGCCAGAGGCATCTTTTCAACACATGTGGCAAGTGGCCAACAAATTTTGTTGACCATTCCTTCGTTGCAGTCCCCATAGCCATAGCCACCAATAAATTGTTGTTGGCATCATATTGGGCTGTAAAATTTAAATGTTGTTTAGACATTAAATATGTGTGTGGGTCGCATGGGCAGACAAATGTGTAAACATTTAAATATTTACATGGCAATACAAATAATCAAACGTGCCTGCATACACGTACACGATTACCATTATAGTTTACTTACCCATCACCTAAATATAAACCGTTTGTATGGATTTATGGACAAAAATTATTCAAATATTTTCCAGCACATTGAAGTAAAATGTAAATGAACTGAATTTTACATGTAAACAATTGCAAAACATTGACTATTTTCGCTATTTCCTGCATTAGCAAATCTACTCAATATTACTTTTGCTGCGGCTACTGGTCTCTGCCATAAAATGCTGCCAAATATATAGCCATAAAAAATGTTGCTTACTTTGATATAACTAGAAATAGATTTTTTGTTTAAATTAAACAATAATAATTATAAACAATTAACAAAATTAGCTAAAATTAGTTGTGGCAAATCATGTGGCATGTCCATCATCTGCTAGTGCTTGGAAGCAGGAATATATTCTGTGAGTTTTTTTAACATCTCCAAGCATTATGCTCACATGATAAATGAATGTTATGCTGGCAACACTGCTTCTCTAAGCTCTGTCAATCGCACAACTGATCTTTGCCCTCTTTCCCTTTTGGGGTCCCCTTGCCAACAATTAGACTGAAAATTATAGAAAAATTCCATTTGTTGACTAGACAAAAGAGATGATTGTTTGAACGAACAAAACGGCTCATACTTCTCCCCTGACTTTACATTTGTTATGTGATTTCTGACGAACAAAACGGTTAATTTTTTCCCCCGACTTTACATTTGTCATGTGATCTTTAACCTCACGGCATATTGCTTACTAGGGAGGCATACTTGTCAGCTAAGCGTCCTCTCGTGTGTGATTTCTGTAGAAGGATACTGACTTTCGCTTAACATGCAGCAGACCAAAACTCGAGCCAATGCGTGCTAGAGTACCGGAAACCCATTTCTTGATACCTTCGACGGAACTATTTGAATTGAGGATAAGGGACATTGCCAGGTATATGAAAGAGTCTGTCTGGTTGGCTTATATCTGAGCACAGTTTCTAATAGGGTACATCAGTGTTGAAAAATTCAGTACTTTAGTACTTTTTTATTATTACATATTTTATGACTTGCGCTTATCAACTTTTAATGAGTTAGCAACATGTTCAACGTAATGGTAGAATACGTCTTTAGCCTCGGTTAAATGGTCCCAACGGCCATGTAACGTACGTTCGTTTTTAGAATACGAAAAGCAATGAGTGTTCGCCGAACCGTAATGTAGTTTCCATAAGTGTTTAATTAGCTCCTCATATGCTAAAATAAACGTACATTCCGTTAAGTATAAATAAATATTTTTTTACAAACGTACCATTTGATGCAAAAAAGTACTCTTTCAGTTATCGTTCAGTACCATTTCAAAATTTAAATTTTGCAACACTGGGGTATATAGTCGCCTCATGGAATAATGGATCTAAATTCCCACCTAACCTGCTGTTTTATACATGATGACGTCACATAATCTAACCTAACCTAACTTAATCCTTTTAAGAGTCAAGATGTCAATGAAAAATGCAAAGAAAATATTTCTTTCAGCGACTTAAATGCAGTTGCCATGAAAAGTTACCCAAATCTGTCGTTTGGATTGGATTTTAAACTGTAGGTCCCGCCACTCAGGGAAAAAATTAAGACACACCGTATGGGTTGTGTCAAGAGCTAAATTGTAATCCTGACTGAAGGCTTGTAATGACCAATTATGTATGTAGGTATGTGACCACACTAAGATGGGTATCAGAGATCAGCAATCAGTATTCAAAAAGATGAGTAGATTCGAATTATACTCATAATTTCTGATACTTATACGCATTCATACTTATTTTTAAATCATACTCATACTACTCATATTCAAAGTTTGAAGTACTCATCATATTCATACTTAATAACAGGCATGATATTGTTGATTTCGACTCTCCATGACTCAACATATACAAGAATCACAAAATAAGTACAATTCACGTACGAACACTACAATACTCACTAGAAGATTGTGTGTATGTGCTTTGCTTGCTGTTTTTGTCTTTTTCTTTTTCCTTTTGTTGTAAAGGCAACAACAACTAAGACTGTGCATTTTGATGAATAATGCGCATTTATGAGTATTATAAGTATTTTTTTAAATTTATGAATCTGAATGAGTAGGCGTATGAATCAAACATATTTCGAATGTTATGAGTTTGATATTAACGTTGTACTCATACTCATTGCAACCTGTACTTATAAATCACTGTTGTAGTGAGTACGAATAAATCAAAGTAGTTGAATTTCAATACTGTTGACTCACTCATACTAAAAATTTCATGAGTACTTAGAAGTGTGAGAAGCTAGGCCGTAATCCTAACTGAAGGGTTATAATGGCCAATTATGTACATATGTTATGTCCTTATGAGTAGCGAAAAAACGATTCATTGCTGATCTTTGATGGTTATTAACAGGATTGGACTAATCAGTCGCACAACTACTTGTACAGTTCCTTTCTTTCCTCTCATATGCTTGTCACAGTGGTTTAATTTCCCTGAACAACTTTTCTTAGGCGTAGGTAATAATATGAATCAAATGTACTTTTAAAAAATTATTTTAAAACACTCGTATATTGATAATTAGAATTCATGTCATAAAGAATTAAAATAAAAAAATTTTAATTAAATTTGTTGACATGAAGAAATTCATTTTCAAATGCAATAATACGTTTTGACACACTCGCTCTCTCTCTCTCATACATACGTGTATTAATGATCCTCTAAAATTTAGAGTCTAAATGCAATGCTGTCGCATTCATAATTAAATCACTTGCATGTTAATTAATACACCGTAAAGGAAATTATTTATAAATGAATTCGTTTACATCTTTCTTCATTTTTTTTTTTATCAAAATGCAAATAAAAAATAATTAAAAAGTGTAAAAAAAGAAATTAAATGAAATCTAAAAATATGTATCACATAGCATGCGATTTTTAATTATTTTTTGTTTCATTAAAAAACCAACGTACTTGTACTTGTACTTGTACTCGTACTCCGGTAATATTCAACAGGGAAAACCAACGCAAAACAGTGAAAAATTATAAAAATTTGTTGTAATAACTGAAAAACCTGATTAAAAATGTAAAAAATTTAAAACAAAAAGAACAGAACATGTAAATACAGTGGCATACCAATTATGCTTATAAAACAAATGCAAACGAAATTCAATTGCATAACATCCAAGCTTTCACTGTTTAAATTTCAACAGAAATAGAACAGAATAGAACCACAACCAGAACCAGAACAAATCGGTGTAGTTTGGAACAACTACCAACCAAACAACTGAAACAATTCAACCAACTCAACTCAACACAACTCAACCAAATCAAAAGAATAGCAACAAGAAGTCGTCACAAACAAATGCACTTTTCATGTTCGCCTTTAACAAAGTTGTGTTTCAGCAATTATTTATTGTATTCCAATTTATTTGTTGTTGTTGTTGTTGTTCTTTAAATGTAATTGCAAATGGCAAAAAGGCAAAATAAATAAAAGGAATGAAAAATGAAGGAAAACAAGAAAAAGAATTTAAATTGTAGCCATCATCACATCATCGCATTCACATCCATATCCACATCCAGTGAGGCACATTGTATCTGCGGGCATTCAAATGAACAGAATAAGGTAAACAGTGTAATGAAAAGTTTCACTTTTTTACCCACGAAGGTTGTCATTTATATTTTAGAGAATACCAAGAACTTTGGAGAATATAAAGAGGCAAAAAACCAGGCTCAACAAAACAAGACAGACGTCCCAGACCTAATAGACTATTTAACGCATGTTTCAAGTTTTCTCTTATTCTTATGGAAGTGAAACATGGCTAGTATCGCACACACACATATATATGTACATACATACATACATACATAATTGGTCAATACAATCCTGCAGTCTGAACTACGATAACATAATTGGTCAGTACAACCCTGCAGACAGGATTACTACCTAGCTTCTCACACCACTGATGTTGAGTGTCTTAATTTTATACGTGAATGGCGGGACCCTTCAATTTAAAGTCAACTACGAAAGAACCATTTCTGAAAAACTTTTCATGGCAATTTTATTCTACAGTTTAAAGTCGACTACCAAAGACAGATTTCTGAGAAACCTCTCATGGCAATTTTATTTACTCTCAGAGTTTTTGCCAGAAGATTGCAGAAAGGAAGTTGCCGTACAAAATATTTTTCATATTTCGTTCTGCTGGAGATGTTGGACCTGGGGTTTGAACCGTGGTCTCACGTCTAATAAGCCAACACATTACCTACTAGGGTACGGCGCCTTTGTAGGCACCTCATAGTAGTTATAAATGTATACTGGCCCCTTAGTAAATAGCAACGATAAATTCTGCAACAGCTGTACTCAACAGAGGTCAGCAATGAATCGTTTTTTCGCTACTCATAAGTACTCATGAAATTTTGAGTATGAATGAGTCAACAGTATTGAAATTCAACTACTCTGATTCATTCGTACTCACCACAACATTGATTTATAAGTACATATTGCAAGGAATATGAGTACAACGTTGACATCAAACTCATAACATTCGAAATATGTTTAATTCATACGCCTACTCCTTCAGATTCATAAATTGGGGAAAAAATACTTATAATACTCATAAATGATTCGAGTGATTCGAATCATTCATCAAAATTTACAGTTTTAGTTGTTGTTGCATTAACAAAAAAAAAAAAAAAAAGGAAAGAAAAAGTCAAAGACAGCAAGCAAAGCTAGCACACAACCTTCTAGTGAGTATTGTAGTGTTCGTACGAGAATCATACTTATTTTGTGATTCTTGTAAATGTTAAGTAAAGGAGAGTAGAGAAACAACATCATGCGTATTGTTAAGTATGAGTACGATGAATACTTCAAACTTTGAATATGAGTAGTATGAGTATGATATTAAATTAAGTGTGAATACGTATAAGTATCAGAAATTATGAGTATGATTCGAATCTACTCATTTTTTTGAATACTCATTGCTGATCTCTGGTACTGACGTGTAGGCGTACACTTGAGGATGTGAAACAAAAGATTTCTAAGGCATCTAGAATTTATTGGCAGCATTTGTCTAGCTAGAGTATGCCTTAATAAAATTTACAGAAGAACTTTAATGGCAGACAGGTAATGTTTTTACAATCTAGCCTAACCTAGCCCAACCTATCATCATAGATCAGTATTGGGTATTCGATTACAATTTTTATTTCACTTGAGTCTAGAAGAGCTTATTTAATAATTCTGAACCTTACGCTATGTTCAAATATGCATTTTTATTGAGTCAATATTTGGCTAATTGGCTAAATTTTAAGTGTTCAGACATAACAATATACGCAGTTCTACTTATTCAATATTTTTTTGACAGCTGGTAAACAAACCAGCTGGTTGTTTCAGTAACATTTTTTTTTTATTTTGTTTTTTTTTGTTTGTCATTGTTTTCAAATATCAACAGACAGTGTTCGGATAATTGTAATATGCGCACTGAACATACTTATGAGAGTGCTGCATTTAAAATTTTACTCAATATTATAACAATTTGAGTATTTATTGCGCAATTATTAATTGAAACTTTATATGAAATATTGAGCTCAATAATGTCGTTTATTGCGAATTACGCAATAAAGGTGCATATGTTTACACAATATCAAGTTGATTTGAAATGAAGGATTGTTTGGTGTACTATGGTGTTTCCATCTCTACACTAATGTGGGTCTCTGCAATAGATGTTGTTGTTTTTTTACGTGTGGTTTCCATAGTAATGCATTTGCATTTCATCAACCTGTCATTATGTGGTTACATTTGATTTCTGCCTCTCTAATGATGATTTTCAATTCAAATGTCAATCTTGCTTGCTGTCCATTAGGAAACCAGATTCTTTTTTTTAAATTTTTTTATTTGTTTTTATTTTTTGTTATTGCCCATCGATAATTAAATATTCGTTTGCAACATTTGCTCATCATCATTATGAGGCGCAGCCAGAAAACGCAACAGGCCATCATAATCATTATGGAGGCACGTGTGTGCTCTGTGATTTCGTATGGGTTTTTCGAAAAATAAATATTTTTTGAGGTTTTCGTTTTTGCTGATGAATTCAGTTTTTTGTATTCTCTTTCTCCCTCTCTCTCTCTCTAGAAAACCCATTAGAAACAACAGAAAATAATTGGAAATTGTGGGCATTTGGCCAATGAATATGAAGCGTTTGGGCTAAAAGCCATATGAAAAAAGAAAAAGAAAAAAAATGTTGGCAAATAATAGATGCGTAATGGCTTAAATAATAAATTTGAAAAACAAAAAGAATTGATTTTAAAATTAAAAACATTTTTTTTTAATTTCTACACAATGTTTGCAAAATTTTTTAGGTGTGTTATGACAGCATTCGTTCGTTCGTTATATGTAATGGATTGCATTGCCCTTTTGCATGGACGGCAATAATTTTGTGCTTCTGTGGTAATTTATTTTTGCAACTCTGCGGGGTGGTGGTTAAACATGAAATCGTTTGTAAGAGCATCTGGAAAACTTGTATAGGCAGGAGATTTTAAGATACTTTAAATTGTGTTTTAAAAATAGTGAAGTTTTTAACTGTTTTATGGTGTCAGAAGCTTAGAAAGTTAAGCAATAGGTAAGGTCAGTAAATAGTTATAATTTCTATTTCACATAACGTTGTTGTAATACGATTTCTAGAAGTTCAGGGTTTTGGAACTTTAAGCTGTTCAAGTAGCTTGTGATGACGTAAATTTCTGTTTGAAAAAAACTCGCAAGTTTCACTACGGATTCTGATTATTTCAGTTTGTACAAGAGATCAGCAATGAGTATTCAAAAAGATGAGTAGATTCGAATCATACTCATAATTTCTGATACTTATACGCATTCATACTTATTTTAATATCATACTTATACTACTCATATTCAATTCCTTGGTATTACACTTCTGTACCAGAGATCAGCAATGAGGTTTCAAAAAGATAAGTAGATTCGAATCATACTCATAATTTCTTATACTTATAGGCATTCATATTTATTTTAATATCATACTCATACTACTCATATTAAAAGTTTGAAGTACTCATCGTACTCATACTTATCAATACGCATGATGTTGTTGATTTCGACTCTCCTTTACTCAACATTTATAAGAATCACAAAATAAGTATGATTCGCATACGAACACTACAATACTCACTAGAAGGTTGTGTGTTTGCTTTGCTTCCTGTATTTGTCTTTTTCTTTCTTCTTTTTTTTTGTAAATGCAACAACAATTTAGACTGTAAATTTTGATGAATGATTCAAATCACTCGATTCATTTATGAGTATTATAATAATTTTTCTAAATTTATGAATCTGAATGAGTAGGCGCATGAATCAAACATATTAGGAATGTTATGAGTTTGATGTTAACGTTGTACTCATACTCATTGCAATCTGTACTCATAAATCAATATTGTACTGTGTACGAATGAATCAGAATAGTTGAATTTAAATACGGTTGACTCACTCATACTCGAAATTTCATGAGTACTTATGAGGAAGCGAAAAAACGATTCATTGCTGATCTCTAGTTTGTACTCTCGATCTCTCTATCTTGATCTCTCTCTCTTTCTCCCTCTCTCTCTCTCTCTTTCTCCCTCTCTCTCTCTCTCTTTCGCCCTCTCTCTCTCTCTCTCTTTCTCCCTCTCTCTCTCTCTTGCTCTCTCTCTCTCTCTCTCTCGATCCACATCGGTGAGTGAGTAACCGAAAAACCTGCTCTTGAGTGCATGGCGGCAAATATCAGCAGAAAACACTTAACAATGCCAAATAGGTTAAATTGTGTGCTTGACCTTTAGGAGGGATATTCTACTAAATGTAAGGGATAACATTTTCATATATTAGGCCCTGAATTTTAAATTTAGTCTGACTTCTTTTTGGAGGTGCCTACAATTTTTGTGATGCAAAAATAAGGAGTCATCAGAAACTTTTCCTTATTTTTGTGACAAACATTTAAAATGTTTTTGTTTTATAATAAAACAGAAATAAATTAATATAATAAGTATAAAAACTTTAATTATTTATACCAACTTTTGCTACATATTTATGGAATTTCTAAAATGTATTGTGGCACTGTACATAATAAAAATATTTCTTTAACAATTCCATAACATTTTCTATTTTTTATATTATTTAGCGCTTTTTTTCAGCGCGTTTTGATTATAGTTAGTTACTAAAATTATTACTTAGCGCTTTTTAACGCCATTTGAGTAGTAGGACCGCGCGTTTTGACCATAAAAAATTGGCAACACTGCCCGAGGGCGACGTCCTCCTCTTTGAAGAGTATGTAGCTTTCAAATTCATTTTTATTATCACTTACGTTGCAAAAATTATAGGTTTTGCTGTTTCTCTGTCCAGTGGTAGGTAATAGGTAGGGAGTTGTAAACCACTTGATCTATCACGATATCACCTGATGAATCTAGTTTCAGCAATTTCTCCCTCTATTCCAACAATTGTCTCCATAGCTCTTTTTCTCACTACCATGTGTAGTAGGCTTCAAACCATTAGATTTTCTAATGCCGCCGACACGTGCCAGACCCTATCTTAATCGATTCTTGCTTGGCTTTACCTGAGATACACTCTGTATGAGCTTTTCATGTCAGTTTCAATTCAGTAGTTTTCCCAGATATATTGCCTCTAGTTTTCATGATATTATTTCATTCATGAATATCGAAAATTTTCTATTTGGGAAGTTTTCTTCTTTTCGTTAATAGTACTACTACGGCTTACAATTTCAAGGTCTCTCTGAATGATATCACAAAGACCTTTTTTCACTGGATTTATTTCGGCAGAACCCCAATATATAGCTTCTGGATATCACATTCGTCCACTTTGTTACCTTTTTGATGTCCAAGGATGTTTGAATAGTTTCCACTAAACTTCTAAGTTTTCTCCAACTACTGTGGTCAAGTCCATTTTTTCTTTAGCCACACTAAAGTGCACTCTCGACTTACAATTTCAAGATCTCTGAGAATATCAGAACCATGCATACCCTGCATACCCTTGGCAGTAATACTCGCGTAAGCAGTTTCATAAAGTTTTCCGCAGGGATGATTATTGGTACAGGAACACAGGGAAGAACACCACTGGGCTTGATTTCGCAGAACGGGGGTATAGGACCTCTGTTTTACATCTGGATATCGCACTCTTCCCCTGTACTACTTTCTTAATGTCCAAGAACTTTTTAATAGTTTCCGTTAAATCTCTAAGAGCAGTCTCAATATATTTGTTCATTGCATTTGCGACTTCTTTAAGATCGTCTGTAATATACCTATATCACCCTTCATAGTTGTCTACAGATTTCTTAAGCATTTTGCACATGAATGACTAGAGACTACTTAGTCTAAAGCATTGAGTCAGTGTAGTTTTGCTATGTACCCAAACGCTAGGCTACTGTAGGGTGTATTTAATAGTTCCTCTGAGCCCTTTTCCTGTAGGGCCGAGGGGAACCCGAGTTTTGTCTTAATGCCCGCTTTATCTTCATCTCGGTACAGAAGCTCAAGATAGCAAAGCATATCTCACATCTTTCTAACACTTTCTTGATTTCTTTCTGACACTTCAGAGGATTTTCGTATCCTTGTATCCTTGACGTTAACTGTCACAGTCCCTTTGCACTTATACAACACGAGATTACTTACTACTACCCGTCCGTTGTATAAGAACGCAACTCTTTTAACGCTTTCTATCAAAACTCTAGTTTTCTTTTATCTTTCAAGAGGAAATTACAAGAGTTAAAAAGGAATTTGACAAATTAAAAAACTTTTCCTCTCTCACCAAATCTCAGTAGGAAGCAGAAAGAAGAAAACCGAAAATTAGAAAAGGACGTGAGTAACATTTTTATGTCGAAGATGGGAGGTCATGCCGCCAGGAAAAAGTTCATAAAAGCTGGTAGACAAACAAACAAACAAAATAATTTACGGAAACCAGTGGCTGCCGTTAACCGGAAACAAACAAAGTTAAACAGACACCAACATTATGAATTCAATATTCATACTTTTTGTAAATTTTAAAGGGATTTTTCTGTTGTTCTGTTTTTCTCTAAAGCTTTGAGAGTAGTTCTTGTTTACTTGCTTAAGTTAAAATTTAAGTTAAAATTTAAGAGCGAAATTTAATTTTTCCCAAATTAATTAAGAATACAAACCTTCTTTTCAAGAACAAATTTGCTGACGAGTACTTATGGTCTGCTGCATAATGCCTGTAAATGGCTTCAAGTATTGGCATGAAGGCAAGCATATTGGCATGAATAATTCATGCTGGTGGTAATCAAAGGAAACTGGTAATGTTATGCCAGCATGAGCTACTCAAGAATGTTGTTTTAAGGAAATTATTCATTTTAAAAAATAATTAACGCGTTTAATTGCTTAGGAACATTAAAAAAATTGAAAAAATGTGGCATAAATTTGTTCAAGAACTCTCTTCAAAGTAAAATTTTTTTTCAGGCAATGAGTGGATATGGAAAACACATACGTTTTCTGCAAGCAATTTCAAAAAAGGTGTCTTCAAGGAAAGGAAATTCATTTTCTTTTTATTCTTCAAGCTTAACCATGAAACTGAACATTAATGCGAGCATGAGTGAAAGAGCATAAAGTGGCTGTTAATTTTAATAGACAAACAACGATATGCCACACAATAATATGAAATTTAATTCTTAGGAATTGAAGACCCATGTATCGTTGGAGTAATCTTCTCAAAGATTATGTCATAATTTTTTTCTTCCCCATAACATAACAACAAAGAAATTAAGAATTTAATAACAACAATAAGATTTTATTAAAGAGCAAAATAAATAAATAAGAATATAAAAGACGGAAAATAATACAGCAAATATTAGAAATAGGGTGTCAAAATAAAGTTCCCTGCCCTCCCTATCTACAACACAATAAATAAAGTGTAGAAAAAAGAAATCTTATGAACAACTTTAGTTAATTAGCCTGAGAAAATATAGTTGATTGAGACTTAAAAAAGCTCAGCTATTTGGTTAAATGCGTATCATCATTTTGAAAGAAAGAAATCACATTCATACACAAATCCATACATAAGTGGTTATTAACGCCCTTCAGTCAGCAGCTTCTCACAGCACTTCTTTAGAGTGTGTTAATTTCATCTATAAGTGTCAGACACATACTTACATAATTGGCCATTACAACCCTTCTTCAGTCAGGATTACGGCCTAGCTTCTCACACCACTCATGTTGTGTGCCTTAATTTTTATACTTGCGTGGCGGGACCTACAGCTTAACGTCGACTCCGAACGACAGATTTTGGGAAACTTTTTCATGGCAGGTTTATTTACTTCCAGAAATCTACTATGAGGAAGTCGCCGAAGAAATGTTTTTCATATTTCGTTTTGATGTCTGGACTGGGGCTTAAACCCGGGCTATAAGACTAATAAGCGAACACACTACCTACTAGACTATCTCTACTTATATCTCATAATATTTTCAGTATGGATAACTGATGCTCTCCAGGACTTGTTCATCTCCAGGGCCCGATGTTCCTTAACTTTTGAAAGCCTATAGCCAGTGGAATTTGATCTGAAGATATAGACTTTCGCTTCCCCAGCTGTTGGAGTGCACTCTAGACAGAGATAAATACCATGAATTACACAGTAGTACCGCTCGCTGAAACTCGAGAGGCATTCACAGAGCCCAAATTTCAAATATATTAGAATCTCTCATGATTCTCTTGATCTAATCTCGTATGGATTTCGTGTTAATCTCATAAGGATTCCTGGTTGAAGAGACATGCCGAAAAATATTGTAGACATGCAATTGTATACATTATACTTTCGATAAACTATTCATCAGAGACATGTGCCTATTAGACGCTAACAAAACCTGACTTGATGACGAATATGGTTCAGTGTCAGACTCATCTGGCGTATATTGGCTGCAACTTGCTTTAAAATGAACAGACATCTAATACCACCTCTTACAGTTTATTGCATCATGGGTAGCCATGCAGAGACATTTCGCTTACTGACTTCTGTAGGGTTTGTAGAACCTTGAAGCTGGATCTTAACTGAGGAGTTTAACTTAGCTATCATTTCCTTAAGTTGTATTTTTTGTTTGTTTGTTTTTTGCTAAATTGATCACACTTTTATAAATTGTCATATTTTAAGGCGATACCAATGTTATGGCTGTCGCGACTACTTAATCAGAATTCGTAAATTTGCTCAGAGAGGTTTAGGAGGCTTTTAGGTGGCATCACAACGGGCCGCTCTGTATGCTTAAGTGAGCTTGAATTTCAGCAATGTTGTCAGTGTCTCCTACCTTATCCTACCTTGGAGGAATCACGAATCGGTATTTCAATATTGCATGTGGAAACGAAGGTGAATGAAAATATTTTATGAAACAAAAAAAAGTTGAAAGAAAAGTTGTTGGTGCGGCAGCCTTTACTTGTGCCAAAAAAAACCTTAAAGTAGACTACACATACACAGGAGATTTACAAGTCCTGAGAGATTTTCTTTGAAAACCCAAAAATATATGTAGAAAGGAAAACAACTTTTTCTTTCTTTTTCTTGTCAGTTTCTCTTGAGTACATTTTTGCTTTTGTCGTCTGGTTTTTCTTAAATTTTTTTTTTGTTCATTTCAAATGGTCACTCATATGCATGATTGGATTTAAAGATTTAAAAAAAAAATGTTTTTTTGTTTGTTGTTGTTGTATTGATTCCAATGTACAAAAGAAATTCAAAAGTTTACTGGATTTTGTCCACAAAATACAAATGGAAACTCATACAGCAGTAATGCCCACATGGCCATCATGCCCATCATGCATGACAATAGAAATTCACAAACAATTGAATTGAAAATGAACAGAAAAGAAAAGAGAAGAGAAAAATAGAAAAGAGACCCGAGAAGATATTCATCATAAAAAAAACCAAAAATTGTATTCATTGTTGTCATTCTATTTAAATAATCCAGACATACACGTACCAATTAAATACAAAAATTTGAATTTGAATTTGAATCGTCTATGCAATGTGTCTCAGGTTGATTTCAAATGAATAGAAATGAATGAAATGAATAGAAAAGCTTTGATGGAAATTTTAAGATTTCTAGAAATTATGTATGAGACATTATTGGCGATTTTAACAATTGGTCTGTATTATTGTATGTTATCACCCTGGGTATTTTGAAAGGAGGAAGTAGTAGTAGTATGTAGTTTTGTGTACGAATCAAAGTTACTATGGAATCATGATGGATTTAAAATTTCCTAATAAAAAAAAAAGTTCTCTTTCCTCTTTGAATAATCAATCCATATCCTCGTGACCCATACTAACAACAGCAACAACGCATATTATTGAAAGGTCAGGCAGTGTCAGATAAGAACCCTATCTTCCTATCAGCTGCTACATTAAACCAATCACCTGCGTAGCTTAGACGTTGTTGCGTAAGTTGACAGGCTCAATAAGCTCTACGATAGGCTCAATAAGCCCTACGATAGGCTCAATAAGCTCCTCGATACGCCTTATTGCTGAGGATGCTTTGGACTTGACAAATTCAGATTACGCACGCCACACTTTCGTTAACAAAAAACTATATTTTCGGCAGTACGTAGATTGCAATGATACACTGAACTCATCACATCTGTACCGCTTTCAATCTGCTTAAAATTCTTTACAGTTTTGACCACCCTTTCGTACAGAAGACCGATTATAACGACCATAATCACCCCATATTACTCGAAATGTGGTCACGTTTGAATCACTACTTTTGTAATCGATTATAACAACGCTTAGAGGTTAAGAGTTATTTAACGAGCCCTATCCGTTGTTGATAGGGAGTTCGGCGTCGACTTTAAACTGTAGGTGCCGCCACTCATGTATAAAATTAACACACACAACGTAAGTGGTGGTCGTAATAACCAGTTATGTATGTATCCGCATATGGAAAACCTTTCAGCCTTTCAGATGAAAAGTATTTAGAATCTGTCGGCCTTGCCAGACCGTCAGTTTTGAAATCACAAAATAGATATCCCGATACTATGGCATGGTGCTGCGATACTTTGCCTGACGTTTTCAATACCTAGCTGAGTCCTCTTCGATTCGAAGTTGGGAACGAGGAAGCTCTTCTCAAAGTGGGTGTACAAACTCAATCGTGTGACAACTTCTCCAAATCAAACAAGAGTCAAAATATTACATTTTTCATGGTGAATTGGTGAGAATGATGGTCAAACCATGCGACTCTACTGCAATGAAATTAATGAGTGGTTGACGTTGCAGTTGCTCGTTTGAAATCAATTCTTGTAAGAATTGAAACTGTGGGGTATAGAAGACGGATTCTTACGTTCAATTCACCATGCGACTGTGGTTACTTCGGGCAGCAAACATAAAAAAAATTTTCGTTTTAAAAAAATTTTCACGAAATAATTGAAAACATGATTAAATTCTTTCTCTTTATGTATGTATGTATGTACATATGTATGTATATATGTATGTATCTACGTATGTACATAACAGTGTAATAAAAGCTGAAAGGTGAAGAAACTTTATTGAACTGTATTTAAGAATTTCTTCAAGCGTCAACGTATTTACTCAGTATGTATGTATTCAGGTTAAGAAAACACTTTTAAATGCCCTGCTCTTATTTTGTTTTTCCTTGTTTTTATTTTTATTTGTTTAGGATCCGTTTACCATTCGATTTATGTACATGCAGTTCCCTTGTGTTCCTTTATGTTCTTCTTTGTTTTGACAGCTTTTGTAATGTTGAAGTTTACGTTTTTCACAGTTACTCAAGTTGTTTGAAGATTAAATTTGCTGTTGTTTTAGTACTTTTTAATTACTTTGACGGTAAATATGTGCGTGTGTGTTTTTGTGTTGCTCACTTTATGCTTAAGGTGCCAGATTTATTATTGCAGGGTGTGGTATCCTTTAAAGAAGGAAAATATTTTGAAGAACGTTTTCCAATTTTATGACTTCGAAATTAAGGGTGAATATGCTGTTTATGACTTTCAGACTGTTGACCTAAATATATGATTCAATTTAAAATTTTTAAATTTAAAAACACTTTGGAATAAAAGTTCTTAAAAATCATAAACAACCGTAGCCCATAAATATTTCTGAACTAATCTCTACAATGATGTTAAAGTCTTAAAATAAATGGAAGATTAATAGTAGTAACAGCGTGGTCTTCTCCCTTTCATCTATGCTTATTTTAAATCAAATCTGATAGCTGTTTCCTAAGGAAGTACTCTCAAAATATCTAGAGCAGGTCTATATTGCACATATTTTATGATAAATATCCAAGAGCCCTGATATCTAAGCTACTCTCAGGCTATATAGTGTCAATGATTTCATCTAATGGTCCCTTTATCCTATGATTTAATGCTTTTATGCTTCCGCTCATCTGATACTTGAAGGTTTCATCAAGTCATCGATCAAAATAAGCAAGTTAGAGCCCAATGAAAGCCATGCAACCAAAATAAGCAAGTCATCGACAGAAAAATGCAAGTTATTGGTCAGAAATAATGCAAGTCATCAAGCAAAAAAATTCAAGTCATCCAACCAAAATACGCAAGTCATTCACCCAAAAATGCGAGTTATCTACAAAAAAATGCAAGTCATTAGTCAAAAATATGCAAGTCATCGTCCCAAAAAATGCAAGTTATCGACCAAAAAATGCAAGTCATCGACCAATAAAATGCAAGTCATCCAACCAAAATACGCAAGTCATCAACCAAAAAATGCAAGTCATCGACCAAAAAATGCAAGTCATTGGTCAAAAATAATGCAAGTCATAAACTAAAAAATGCAAGTCATCCAACCAAAATACGCAAGTCATCCAACCAAAAAGCGCAAGTCATTGGTCAGTAATATGGAAGTCATCAACCAAAAAATGCAAGTCATCGACCAATAAAATGCAAGTCATCCACCAAAAAATGCAAGTCATGGGCCAAAAATGCAAATCATCAACGTAAAAAATGCAAGTCATTGATCAAAAATATGCAAGTCATCGCACCAAAAAATGCAAGTCATTCAACCAAAAACCACAATTCATCAACTTAAAAAATGCAAGTCATCGATCCAAAACTGCAAGTCATTAACCAAAAATGCAAGTCATTGATTAAAAATATGCAAGTCATCGACCAAAAAAATGCAAGTCATCAACGTAAAAAATGCAAGTCATCGATCAAAAATATGCAAGTCATTGACCAAGAAAATGCAAGTCATCAACGTAAAAGTGCAAGTCATCTACCAAAAAATGCAAGTCATCCACTAAAAAAAAAGCATGTCATCTACCAAAAAAATGCAAGTCATCGCACCAGAAAATGCAAATCACCAAACTAGTAAAACATGCAAGTCATTAATCAAAAACATGCAAGTCATCTACCAAAGAAATGCGACTTGCGAAAAATACTACATTTTGTTGGACATATATATACAAAATTATATTAACTCAATGAGAATTATTAAAATTCTGTAAAAGTTCATTTCAACACTTATTAACTCATATAAAAAGCTTGCTTCGTCGCCTATATCTCCGGCCCCAAGTAAAGCTCGACCTTAAGGAAAACTGTTTTGGAATTCTTGATACTATGGCCATCCAGCTCACTAAGTCCACTTCCCCCACAAGTCCATTTTTATCCGATTTTGACCGATTTGTATAGCAAAATTGGCAAAAAGTTAGCTTCGTGGCCTATATTTCCGGTCTCAAGTAAAGCTTGATCATAAGGAAAACTGTTTCGGAATTCTTGATACTATGGCCATCCAGCTCACTAGGTCCACTTCCCTTACAACTCCATTTTTATCAGATTTTGGCCGATTTGTATAGCAAAATTGGCAAAAAGTTAGCTTCGTGGCCAATATCTCCGGTCACAATTAACGTCTGACATTAAGGACACCTGTTTTGGAATCCTTGATATCATGGCTATCCAGCTTACTAGGTCTATTTGCTCCACCAGTCCATTTTTATCCGATTTTAACCGCTTTATATAGAGCACTTTTTTTTACTTAGTTGAAGAAAATAGCTAGCTCTGTCGGCTATATCTCCGGTCCAATAGCTAACCAGCCGACTAGGTCCGAAAAGCCTTCTTTTTAAATTTGATCGAATTTTATAGGATTTCTGAAGGTCATATTTGGTAAAACGACTTGAATTTTCAACTTTATTAAAATAACATAAAATTAGTACAACAGGGTTTTATTTCTTGTATACGATTATGGAATCGTGTCCATAGGTGTAGTGTAGTAGTGCTCAATATTTTTCCATCTAAGCTTGTACAGAGTACAAAGTAATATGTTTTCTCATATTAAATACAAATATTTTTAATGTTGTTTGTTTGTAATTCCTACAACAAAGTTAATGATTCTCTAAACTAATTACAGGTAATTAGCATACGGACTTTTGTTCATTAAAAAAACAATAAAAAAATTAATTTAAAATTTTTCTTTCATCACGGGAATCCATAAAAATTATAAGAGACTTTGAAAGTTTTTAATTGTTAACGGAAAAATTTATTAAAAAATTATTGTTCAAACTCAACACAATTTTTTTTAATCACGTACTTAATTACGAAGTACTTTGAAGTGAATTGAATACATTTTAGCTTTGAATACGTGTTTCTATTAATAAAAGAGAGGAGCATAGTAAAGAGAGAAGATGGAACAGTTGATTGAACATGTTAGAAAAATGAAACTTTTTAAAATATTTTATTCAACGGTAAAGTTCAAGGTAACATGTCAGTCTGTGTGTCTGTCCTTGTGGGCGTTTCGAATTTTTTTTAATTGTTAATGAACATTTTTGGTTGCAATTCTGCGGGTGAAAATTTTAAATGCGAATTTCCTTTTTAAGTATTTGTGAGAAAAATACGAGGCAATTTATATTGAAACCAAAGGTCTTCTCCATCTTCTAAATACAGCCATTCTGGGTCCGACACCTTTATGCTGATCTACATTCGGTTTAGAATTCTCTGAGATAAGCCTAGACGTCGTATAAGATCCAATAGTCCTAAAATAGCCCTCCCATTGAAATTTGCACTTCCAAGTAATGCTCGAGAATACCTCCTTTACCCTATTTCGGACGATTAAAAAGTCGGATACAGCACAAGCCTGATACAACATAAGCCAACTCGTCCAACCCTCAATTTCCATAGAATCTACATGGGCCTGGAAACCATATAGGTGTCGTCTTAGAAATTACTTCGAGTGCATTCAATTCATACCTCCACTCCTTTAAGTACAATGGAAAGGGCAAGAATAGTCTCTTGACTATGCAAACATAAATGCGCCCTCAGGTTACAACCTCAAGTAGTAGTAAGTAGCGTTCTTCACCTGAAAGGCACTTCAAATATTTCGATGTCTATAGTCCTGACTCGGGCATACCGCTCACGAATATGCCTGGGCAATAATAGTCTCTTGACTTATCTAAGGAAAAAAGATGCTCCCCTTGGTTACGACTTGAAGTAGTAGTGAGCAGCGTTCCCTAATGATCAACATCTCCGCCTGAAAGGCATTTCAAGTGTTAGGATGACTGTAGTTCTGATTTAGGCATTTTGTCCACGAATATTCCTGATCTGCCAAATCCAGATAAGACCCATTTCCAGGGGCAATAATTGTCTGCGCAAATATAGATGCACCCACAGGTTACGACATGAAGTAGAAGTAAACAGCGTTCCCTAATGCTCAACATCTTCGCCTGAAAAGCACTTGAGGCCTTAAGAAGTTTGATTCAGATATTTCAACCACGTCTGAGCCCTACTTCTTATAACACAGTATGCTGATAAAAATCAGCATTTTCTCTTGTCTTTTATCGAGTTTTCCATAGAAATCGCTTGGCAGCTCTGCTTAAAATCCAGAAAAGCAGGTGCAGCACTGTTATCGAGGTGATTACGGGGCGTTGAATGATAGGAACGCATACGAGGAGAATTGGTCTTGGACACCTTGCGAATGATTTCTGTAGAAGCTGTGGAAGACGAGACTGTTCTACATCTACTGAGTGCATGCCCGGCACTTTGTCGGAGGAGAAAGAGTCTCCTCGGTGCTTACTATATGGAGGATCTGAGTGAACTGTCATGCATTGATATTGACTGTCTGGCACGCTTCTTCAGAAGCTGCGAATGGTTCCTGGACTAGGGAAAAATGTGAAACTGTCATATTACAATGGGCCCTGTATGTGGCCTTAATAGGTCCGCTCATAATTCTTTGAGGGGACATGCACTTCTACCTGCCTATCTATCGAATTCCTCGTTTCGACTCTCGTTTACTCAACATTTACAAGAATCACAAAATAAATATGATTCGCCTGCGAACACTACAATACTCACTAGAAGGTTGTGTGTTTGCTTTGTTTGCTGTCTTTGCCTTTTTCGTTCTTCTTTTTTTTGTAAATACAACAACAACTAAGGCTGTAAATTTTGATGAATGATTTGAATCACTCGAATCAGTTATGAGTATTATAAGTATGAATCTAAATTTATGAATCTGAATGAGTAGGCGTATGAATCAAACATATATCGAATGTTATGAGTTTGCTGTCAACGTTGTATTCATACTCATTTCAACCCCTGTACTTATAAATCAATGTTGTAGTGAGTACGAATGAATCAGAGTAGTTGAATTTCAATACTGTTGACTCACTCATACTCAAAATTTCATGAGTACTTATGAGTAGCGAAAAAACGATTCATTGTTGACCTCTGGTCTATAGTAGCCATCAGTAAATCAACTTATTTAACTTAAGGATATATTGCTACTTAGCGTATCAATTAGTTGCGTTTGGTTGCCTTTCATACTTTTTCCGAATTCGCTTTTCAATGTTTCTCTTTCCCTTTGACGTCAAAAAACAAAGGAAGAGAAACAAGTTATTTAATTAGAACACACGTACTGTGATGATGGGTACATTAATTTTAAATTATACGATATTTTTTTTCGGCTGCTGTTCGAAATATTTTTGAGTATCCTGCTTGTATATCCTGTTCAAAACAAAAAAGCAGAGAACAAGAGAGAAAGCATTTAATTTACAAAGATCTTTATTAAGTATCGAATAAGAGTCCCCCCTCCAGTACGTAGAAGAAAACAAAAGAATTTTGTAAGGAATCCTTATTAAAAAAGAGAGAAAAAGCGAATCGTTGACACAAAAGGAGAATAAATTATCTGTACTTTTCTACGTTCTTTTTTCTTTCGTCTGCTTGATTCCAAGGAATTCTTTTCTTTTTAATAAATTCATCAAAAAAAATTTCACTCCTTGTAAACTTAATAAGATTACTGAGAAAAGAAAGAACAACAAAAGGAAGAAAACATAAGAAGGGGTTGAATTTAAAGAAAATGGAAGGGAAATAACAAAAGAAAGTATTTGCCAGCTCATGTAACGAAGGAGAGAATATGTAAGAGAATATGTTTGACAACAATATGTTGACGGAAAGAGGAATCTTTAATTACATATTATTTTGATGTAATAAATAGGGGACACATAATATATTTGTAGTTAATTAGATAGAAGGATATGTTAATAGATACTTAGAGTAGATATCTCATCATCCATCCGTATAAGAATTATTAATTGGAAATTCTAGAAGTAATAATATTCACTGGAAACTCATGATAAGTTTGCTTATTCATGAAGAAACATGTTTAAAGTAGAAAAATCTTAACGCTATGACAGCAGCTAAGCCGATATGCACCTTTATTGCGTAAATCGCTATAACCACCATTATTGAGCTGAATATTTCATATAAAGTTTCAATTAATAATTGCGTAATAAATACGCAATTTGTTATAATATTGAGTAAAACTTACTACAATTAATCGACCACTTTTTGTTGATATTTGGCAACTCAAATGTCAACAACGACAAAAAAAACAAAATAAAAACAATGTTGTTGAAAAAATCTGCTATTTTGTTTACCAGCGGTCAAAAGAATATTGAATAAGCAGCTGAACACGCAGGTCTGAACACTTAAAATATTGTACTCAATTAATCGAATATTGACTCAATAAAAGTGCATATATGAATATAGTATTAAACCCATAGCATATTGTGTTAATTTTTGAAATCTTTAAGTCCTATCAAAGAAAATCAAGTATAAAGAATGTGTATTTCAACATATTTTGGAATATTTTTCAAAAATATTTCATGACGCGGGGGGAAAGATAGAAGGGAAGGGTACAGAAACCAAGAGCGTAACAATGCCTTGTTCTCATCGTGCGTTTTTGTTGTTTGACTACTTTCTTATTTATTCTTCTGAAACAGTGTTGCCACGAAGAAAAATTTTGTAACCAACATTTGTGAAAAAAATCACCATATAAGAAAAAAGATAACCAAAATTAAATTCGTAGACTTTTATTTTATTTTTTCAAATTTAAATTATAATTAATAAGAAAAGAAACCAAAAATAGCTTTTTTATAAAAAAAAAAATAACCAAAAACAAAAAATCTACACATCTACATATTGATTAAAAAAATATCCAATTTTGGTTAGAAATAATCATAAACGGCAACACTGTTCTCAAATCACTTATTCTCAGACGTTGGTACAAAGAGAACATGACAAAAATTATGAGAGGCATGTGTTAACCCAGAGGAAAATTGTTAGTAATATTTTCAAGTCTACTTATTAACCCAATAATATGTACATATATGTGAGCGAAAAATATAGAAAAATTGTACTGCACTAAAAACCTAAAAACACCGTATTTAACTTGGCGAGTATTCTTCCAAAAATCGAAATCATTTCTCATTGATATTAGTGAATCATAGTGTAATGTTTCTTTGGGTGTAAAAAAAAAAGTCTGAAAAAAGCGACATGAACATTCTTCTTTAGAAGCTGACAAGCAAATCAACTGAATGCATTGTTACGCTCTCATGATGAGAGCAAAACATTGTTACGCTCTTTGTTTGTGTTTATTTTCCTTCTGTCTTCCACCCTCCTCATCAAGAAATGATTTTTTAAAAAGATTTTGGTGAGAGCGGGTCGTGATGTTACAACCCGCCATAAGAAATTTAACTTCTACATAATGCACATTCTTTATATCCATATTCTTTGGTCATATATACTTCCTTTACGTTGACATTAAAATATGTCATTGATTTCTTTTTGATTTAGGACCTTAACCTTCGGGGACTAAGTCCTAAATGTATGAAGTACTTACTCGCAATCTAACCTACAGGCCAGTAGGATCGATTTTAATGCACGCCAGACCCTTAGGTTACAACGGTGAAAATGTTGTTCCGTCATATTGGACTATTTTGATTCCTTACCATCGCAATTTAGCTGGTGCTTCACTGTTCCACCGCTACTACAGCCAATTGTGTTCTAGTGAAATAAATTCACTTCTTTGCAGAAGTGTACGTCAGTTCCCTTAAGCACATCCGTTCATGGTCGTTTGTAGAAAAATTTGATGTTTTTTGTTTTCATTTTCTGTTTCTGATTTAAGAATTCTTATTTAAAGTCACAATAAAAATCTGAATTCAAAACTTATAAGCAATTGAGCTGAAAACATCCATAAAAAACTCATTTTGAGAGAAATAGATTTCAAAGGAACTTTTGTCAAAAACAAAACAATAAAAATCTTCCAAATGAAAAGGGGGAAATAAAGAAATCAAATTGAATGGAAATATTAAAGTTTCGTTTTCATGAACATTTTCATGTTCATATCCATAAAGACGTAGTAAAATCCAAAGGGGTTAAAAAAAAAAAAAAAAAAAAAAAAAAAAAAAAAAAAAAAAAAAGCATGTAATTCATGTACTGGTACAGGTTCTAGAATAATAGGCTTGCCACCTTTCGTTGTTTATACGCAACGCTCTCTTTGCAGGAAGATATGTGGTTGTTGTATTTGATTATTGGCCTAAAGTTGTTGTATTATTTATTGGAAGAAGTCCAATATTTTGTTGGAGGAAGTCTTGTCCTTATTTAAAGCTATGCTTGTTAAATGCTGAAATTTTTACTGAAAATTTCTTAATTTGCTTAGATAGCAGAACTGTTCCTGACCTGTCATGGTGATAATAATAGCAACCTTGACACTGACAGCTCCATTGAGGCATGCACTGAATTGCCAATTGCAGACATAAGTCACATCGCTGCAGTGCTTCATAATTGAAACGTGTGCAATGGAAGTTGGTGCAAGCAACACGATATAGAGAACCTAGCTGTGGTATGATTCGATAGATCTGGCCGATGTGTAATCATCATGGGCATCATTCACTTCATCTATCACTTGTAAATGTGTAAATGTAGCGTGTGTAAGTGTAGCGTGTATACAGATCAGAGATCAGCAATGAATCGTTTTTTCGCTTCCTCATAAGTACTCATGAAATTTTGAATATGAGTGAGTTAACTGTATTTAAATTCAACTACTCTGATTCATTCGTACTCATTACAACATTGTTTTATAAGTACAGGTTGTAATGATTAGGAGTACAACGTTGACATCAAACTCATATACGGCTACTCATATACGGCTACTCATTCAGATTCATAAATTTAGAAAAATATGTACTTATAATACTCATAAATGATTCGAGTGATTCGAATCATTCATCAAAATTTATAGTCTTAGTTGTTGTTGCATTTACAAAAAAAGAAGAAAGAAAGAGACAAAGACCGGAAGCAAAGCAAACAGACAACCTTCTAGTGAGTATTGTAGTGTTCGTACGCGAATCATACTTATTTTGTAATTCTTGTAAATGTTGAGTAAAGGAGAGTCGAAATCAACAATATCATGCGTATTGTTAAAAATGAGTACGATGAGTACTTTAAACTTTGAATATGAGTAGATGAGTATGAACGCGTATAAATATCAGAAATTATAAGTATGATTGGAATATACTCATCTTTTTGAATACTCATTGCTGATCTCTGATGTGTATGCAGATATGAATCCATTGTCTTCATATCTCGTTACATCATTACAAATTTTTTGTAATCCTTCATATGAATTTATGGTCATTGTTTGTGTGAAATCAAGCGAGTGAATATTAATTTTCATTGCTTGTCATCAAAATGATTCAGTTTTTTTATACGATTTGCTGCTCATGTCACTGAAAATCTATTCATATGTGCGAGATGCAAACGAATAGATTTCCAGTGATTGCAGATGCTTTAGTAGCGTAGTAAATAGTTTAAAAGGCATTAAAATTTGAGTGTCCCAATGATACTTAAAAGGGAAATTGAATTCAATTTCATTGTGTATTTACAATTGATACTCATAAATACATACATAGTAGTTGCAACATAATGTAGAATTGTTATGCAAATAATATGTCGATGAATGGTTTCGAAACATTATTTCTCTCTTATCTACTGCACTAACACTGTTAAATGTTGATTCAATACTTAAAGAGTGTTGGGAAGGGCTCCTATACAAAGATTTTCTATATTTGGCCGCAATAGATCACAGGTTTTTTAATAAATTTTTAATCATGTATGACGTATGGGTCCCACACTCCACTTCTGAGGCAAAGAATCATTCAAAACAGTGGATTGGGCCCCATAAGGTTCCCTTACAATGCCAATATTACCTTCATATTCCGTTATTATCCGTTGTATAACTATTGGTTGTCATTTGCCACCTATTCTATCAGTTTTCTGAAGACGTGGATTGTATTCAAATTGTCTTAGGGCATCAAATATACATGTATAATTTGGGCATTGCAACCCTTCAGTCAGGATTACAACCTAACTGCTCACACCACCCATGTTGTGTGTGTTAATTTTATCCACGGGTGGCAGGAGCTACAGTTTAAAGTCGAATGCGAACGCCAGATTTTTGAGAAATTTTTCGTTTCAGTTTCAATTACTCTCACGATTTTTTGCCAGAAATCTGCTGAGAGGAAATATTTTTCCCTATTTATCTTTAATGGAGATGTCTGACCTGGGGTTTTGAACCGTGGTCTCCCGTCTACCGACTACTATCAGACTATACTGAAATACGATGAGAATTGTAAGCAACCTTTTGACCAGGTATTGAAGATTAAAGATGCCGTAGTTTAGTACGTAGTGTGTCAGTTTATTAGGCGAGAGCCTGTGGTTCATGTCTTAGCTTAGACATCTCAAACAAAAATATTTCTTTCGGCAACTTTCTCTCAGCAGTCTTCTGGCAAAAATTCTGAGAATAAATAAAAAATTTGCTATGAAAAGTTTCTTAAATCCTACATTCGGAGTCGATGTTGAACTTTATGTGCCGCCACTTAGGGTTAAAGTAAACACACCCAAGATGTTAGATGTTAGAAACTACGTTGTAAACCCGACTAAAAGATTGTAATGACTTACTGGCGATGGGACTTCACGATCATCATCTTTATTTTCTGAAATCATAATGCTATCTTGAATCTTCTTTAGCGTATTAGCTACTAACACAACCTACCCTCGTTAATTTATTGAAAGTAATAATTCCCGCCATTAAAATATTGTTCAAAAATGTGCCGCTCCTAATTTAATAGACAGAAAGGGAAAACAATTTTGCCGTTAAACGTTTCGAAAGCTAAATCAGCATATACTTACGTGTGTGTGTCTATTTTTACTTCATATTCCGCTGTGAAGCGTGAAATGGACTTAATGCCATAATTTCTATGCAGATTTGTTGCGTATAATAATGTGTCTCGTAGAATGCATTTAGAATATCAAATTTATGAGGTGGAGGTGTCATTTGTAATGTAAATTTAAATATGAATGACGTTTCTTTTTAATGGTCTTCTAACAATTGTCTCCAATAGATTTACTATTTATAGTCCCCCCATATAAATATTTACAAAGACAAGATTGATTGACAAACGCCTATTTTAAAGCGTCAAAAAGAAAAGACATGCGTAAATGCAAATGTTTTATTACTTTTAAAATTACGCCGTCTATTAATCGTAAGAGAAATTTAAATAAACAAAAATTTAACACACAGTAATAATTAAATTTAAATTTAAAACCTTTAACTCCACTTCCATGACCTCCACGTAGTTGTGATAGTTATATTGTGTGATACATTTACGTAAAACGTAAAAAAACAAAAAAAACAAAATTATTAGATCACGTAGATTAAAACGTGTTCCAGCAAGGAGTTAAATTACATGAAACTTAACTGTAACTGTAATTCCATAGGAGGAAAGTTTTACTCAGAGAAAAATTTGCATTTTAAAGAGTCGTGACTACTACAAGAGTTTTTATCCGTTTAACACTTTAAAAATATTTTAAAATTTTAACTACGCTGAGATTTAACAGGAAATGCATGTCATCCTCTCCACTTGGCCATTCACCTTAAAATTTCTAAAAGAAAAAAAAAGAGACGCTCTTTTCATTTTACATTTTTAAAGTGGCTTTATATCGGGTCTTCCCACAGGGACCTCATAAGTTTTAAAGTAAATAAAAGCCATTTTGTTAAGGCTATCATTCGCCGTAGTCTAGAAGCTATTGTGTTGGCTTTTTAGACGCAAGGCCCCGGTTCAAGCCCTAGGTCAGACAATTACAACAACATCGGATACGATCTAAACTGCTGGTCCCACCACTCTTGTGTAAAATCAATGCACACACATACATAAGTGGTGTTGGAATCCTGATTGAAGGTTTGTAATGTCTATTTACTTATGTATGTATGTGTTTCAGTCAAATTAGTTGTCATTAATTCAGTCTGTTTTACCAAATCATCACAGATGATCCTAACCAACGGTGTGTGTTCGCTGAATGGACTCCATAGCCGTCGGAAACTGACCCTAATTTTCATCGAAAAATCATCTTCAGCGATAAGATTCATTTCTAGATGAATGGGTACGTGAACGAAAATAGTTATTGTATTTGAAACGACGCCTATCCATAAAAGAGCCTCAAGTGCATTCCAAGAAAGTCGCTAGCGGCGTCTTTGGTTTATATTTCTTTAAAAACGACTTTGGCCAGAACATTACTTTCAACGACGCAAACTGTACTTTCGGACTGAACAGCTTCTTTTGGACTGAATTGGATGACCTGGACACCTAAGACATGTGTTTTCAATAGAACGGCCACACAGCTCCTGTCGTATTGGATACTCTGCATGAGCATTTTGATGACATGGTCCTCTCACGCGGAGGCGACATGAATTGGCCATTGAATTCATGCGGCTTACCGCTGTAAGAATTTTTCTTGTGGGGTTTTCGTAAGTCTCAGATATAGGCGAATAGCCTGATTTATGCGCCACATAAAAGGGCATCAATAGGTCTTTCAAACGAATAAAAAACCTTTCGATGATATCTCACACACTTACTTGATTGGTCATTACTACACTTCAGTCTGTATTACAACCTAGTTCCTTACATCACCCATTTTGTGTGTGTTAATTTTTACCCTTCAGAGGCGAGACCTGCAGCACAACATCGACTCTGAACGACATATTTGAGAAACTTTTGATGGCAATTTTATTGGCTTGACAGAAAAGGCGTCGTCAAACTTTACTAAGGATGTTGGAGCCATTGTGTATTATGCAGCTGTAGGCAACCATGGTCTTTAAAGCCTTTGAAGTTAAGCGAATCGGAATAAAAGTTACGGAATGAGTAACGCATTACTACAAGCATTGTGATTTAATTTCTTGGAAAAGTTTTTGTCAAATTAGTCCTCTATTGGATCCCATATCCTAGTCCTTTATTTTATGTATGCTCTTATGAGTTCTTAATGTAGTCGCCGTTGTCTAGAACGGCCACTGATCAAACTCGTGGTCAGACATATTTTTAGGCAACTTCCCCTCAGCAGATTTCTGGCAAAAACTATGAGAGTAAATAAACATTTGCCATGAAAAGCTTCTCAAAAAATCTGTCGTTCGGAGACGACTTTAAACTGTAGGTCCCGCCACTCATGTGTAAAATTAACACACACAGCATGAGTGGTATGAGAAACTTGGTTGTAATCCTGTCTGAAGGGTTGTAACGTTCAACTATGTATGTATACATGTATGTATGTATGTGTGTATGTAATCTTAATACTGTGTTAAGGATTATCCTACAGATTTCAATCAAGTGTTCTGCTCATGTGCTCTAAAACTGTCAAATTTTTAAAACTTCTCATTCATTTCAATTCTTTAAACTCCTTATTGTAAATGTGAGTGTTTGTGTGTGTTTGTAAGAGTATTAAAAACACTTCTTTGCATTTGATTTGTAGTGATACATGAGTGTAATCCAACTTGTTTTTTATTTGTAAATCCTTATGTCTTTCTTGTCCTGTCTGTTTCAGTTCCTTTCCTTTCTTGCATGTCATTTTCCTCTAAACAATCCTTTCATAATTTTTCTGTTTCTGTCTTTTATTCCTGCATGTTTAATATTTCTAATGAACATGACAGCATTCTCTCATACGTTGAATGCCTGCCTGCTTGTCTGTCTGCCTGCCTTTATACGTGTGGCTGTCTGTCTATCTGTCTGTCGGTTGCTAATAACGGCTCCTGCAGGATGTGATGAAGTGTTTCGTGTTTTTGTGACAAATTGTCTGTTAAATGTTTAAAGATTTATGATGCCTTCGTTGCTGTTTTTAATATTTTTACCACTTTAAGGATTTCCACAAAATTATTTACTGAGGTTTTCCTTTTCTGTGGTTTGCTTTAGAGGATATTAAATACGAATGAAAGATAAACAAGCATTTCAAACTGACAGGCTTGAAGACAATTTACAAATTTCTTGTTGTTAAGAAATACTGGGTGATCTTAAGAAACTAATTATTTTTCTTTCCTTTGCCTTTTGCCTTTTGCTTCATAATTTATGATTTTCTTCAGCTCATTTGTTCTTGATTCTATCACTCGATAGCTGAACGAGTAATATTTCCATGTTACAACACATTTAAAAGCCAATAAAAAAATTGTAATATTTTCTAATATTTAATGTCAGTTTCCTCTTATTATGAGTATCTTTCATAAAATATGCCTCATGATATTATCTTCTTGGTTTTTTTTTTTGTTTTTATTTGTCTTGAAATAATGAAAAATTATTTGTATTCGCAACGATAAAACTGTTGCTCATTTGTAAGTTTAGCAGAAGATTTGTTGTATTTATTGTAGATATTTGTTGTTGTTGTTCTTCGTTTTCTTTACTTAATTTTTTCCTCTTTTTTTTTTGCTTAGAAACGACAGTAAAAAATTGTGTAAATAATGCAAAAAATAAAAACGAAGATAAAATGAGAAACTACTTGTGTGTGTATCATTTTTATCTCTCGCACTGTTTGATTTATTGTATTCACGCAATTGTATAAAATGTATACATGCTGGTGTTGATATTGCACAATGGGTTATATTTTATAAAATTTATTTAATTGTTTTTTTTAAATATAATCACTTTTGCCATGATATTGAGACAAGCTTGCTTTTAAAAAATATTAAAAATCCAATTCGTTCTAAATAAACCATACAGGAAACCCCCTCAATAGCTGAGAGTTTAACCTCAAAAAACAAACATCTTTGGAAAGTAAGTTACCATCACCTCTTAAGAAATAGTAGAATGCAATGAACAAAAATCTTCTCTAGCACACCTAATGCAATAGCTCAACTGAACAATACATTTTCACAGATGGCTTTGCTTCTAGGCAACAACATATGGCAACCTTATCATTAACTCCATCATTGGTTTTGTGATCTACATATTTTCCAAGTTCCTTATTTCTAGTCTTCACACAACATTTCCTACCTAGTCTGGTGTTAGAGCGACCAATATTTCTTTCATTAAGTGGACCGCTTTCCTTTGGTTATATCAGACCATTATAAGTCTCGGTACTAGCTAGTGCCGGACATAGAACGACTTCCTATTGGGGTGCTGGATAAAGGCTAGAAGACAAGACATTTTTTAAAGTTATTTGAGTTTATTGCCTGTTTTTCCAGGCTGGGCGTAATAGCATGCTGTAGATAGTCCACTTAATGGTAATGCCGGCTTTGTCGATTTCATTAAGCTGTGATATAACGCTCCTGATAAGTACAGTATATTTCTGGCTGAGGTGTTTGCAATCGGAACTAGCTGAAGATGAATGTAAAACTATTTTCGATTCGGATGCTGGTTAGGAGCCAGGTTACAAGGAATTTTTTAAAGTTTTTTTGTGTCTAGGGTAGGAATACGAACTCTGAGGCCATGTTTTATTGTTTTTCTAGACCAATGCGTAATAACATGGTGACGATAGCCTATTTAACGGGCATATCATCTTTACGAACAGCTGACGCTGTAGCAGGAATATATTTTATGGATTGCATTAAGCTGTAATGGAGCTCCCCTAATAAGAGGCGAAGATATTTTCAATTTCAAGGCCATTTAGCTGGTCTGATAATTGATTGGGACGGGGAATACAGCAATCAAATGTGTGGATGACCAGGTTCTATGCTTCTAAGCAGTAACACGTTGGTCTTATGCTTCCGGAGAATTATCCTGTGTGATGTTATGAGGCTGCGTATGAACTTTAAAGAGAAGGATTAACAAAAAGTCCAAACGTGATCGAACATCCAGATTTATCTTAGGTAGTCCTTAAGGCTGATCGACATGTGATTAGACAGAAAGTGTACTCTTCTTGGCTTTTGAGACCCAGTCCAAATCGTTTTTGGACAGAATGGGTCCTCTAACTGACGAGAGAATTTTTTATTACTTTGATGGGTTAATGTGCCTTCAGGGCTATGCTGCTTGAAGACAATGCGTCTTGTAGGCAATACGCCTTGAGGGCAATGGGGCTTGAGGCCAAGGAGAGGAGGGATGGGAATACCACATTTTTACGCTGAATTTTTAGTCACGCGGGGAACCAGGATCCATTAGGCATATGCTGTGTCTCTGGTTTCTGTTTTCTTAGGCGCGGTGAATTCAACATCATCAGGGAATTATCTTTGATAGGATTTCTGGCATTGAGAGTTTCATCTTGTCTCTTCCACTTCCTATTATCTTTTGCTTTCACGCAACTCCAAATGTTATACTCTCCAGTATTAGCCTAAATATGAAAGGCTGACCAATTGTAGAGCAAGCAGTCATAAACCCACTTTGGTATGGGTATCAGCAGGCATTAGGTATACGAGTTTCGTCTACAGTTTAAGTTCGATCGTGCGCCAGTGTCTTGTATGCAACCTTTAAGGAGACTGATACCCCCAAAAAGTTGTTGCATTTGATTTAAAAATAAAACATTTATGCGTTTAGATGTTTACTTTTAAAAATAAATAATATTTTCGACCCATTGTGCACAGTAAATTATCATCTATGTTTGTAAATAAACGATATGTAGTTAAAGTTTTTCGTTTTTTTTCTGTTTTTTACAAATGGAAACCTCAAACCAAATTATATTGGCACTTGGGGTACCGCAATTGAGGCACACTTTGTCTAGCAGTATATGCAGCATGTTTGTATGTGGTCTCAATGAAGAAAAAAAACATTACAAACATGTACGACTATTTGTTAAGATGTAAATAATTTTTTTTCAAAAAGTTTGTTTTTGTTTTTATTTTTCTCCTGTATGTGTGTTTTTTGTTTTTTGCACAATTCAAATTGTTTATTTGCAGTGAAAAAATATTTGCATTCAAAAGACTGACAACTTTTTTAAATCATCATTTGTGTGCGAGAGTACGAGTAATGATGTGGTTTTTTATTGCTTTTTTTTATTGCAGGTTTTTCTTTGAATAACAGTGCGGTGTGGGAAGTTGTGAATGAAATGATAGCAGCAGTAAGGAAACTTTAAGGAGGTAAGTTGAAATGGAAAAAAAATTAAATGACATGAAATTACTTGAGAGTATGTCATATTGACAATAAAATGCAACTGTAGTGGTAATTTCTTTACAATATTGCATGCATTGCAAAATTTTAAGGATAGCATGGCATGGGAAGAAGTTTAGTTGTTTTGCCATCTGGGGCGTATCAATTCACGTTCTGTCACAATGCATGTCCTGTGAAATATCTCACAGCATATTACGAAATTCATAAGAAATGCAAATCAGGCACTTAAAACATTCCAGAATCTGTGGATATAACCTCAACTAGGCTTTATTGTTCCTACAAAAGTCCAATCATCTATATGGAGTTACTGCAAATGGTGTATACATACATACATACATACATAATTGGCCATTTACAACCCTTCGTCAGGATTACGGCCTAGCTTCTCAACACCACTCATGTTGTGTGCGTTAATTTTATACATGAGTGGCGGGACCTACAGTTTAAAGACGACTCCGAACGACAGATTTTTTGAGAAGCTTTTCATGGCAATTTTTACTCTCAGAGTTTTTGCCAGAAATCTGCTGAGAGGAAGTCGCCGAAGAAATACTTTTTGTATTTTGTTTTTGATGTCTGGCCTGGGATTCGAACTCGGGTCTTTCGTCTAATAAGCCAACACACTACCTACTAGACCACGGCGACTTCCGCAAATGGTGTATGCTTTCGGCAAATAGACTCGCTGCTAGACTTGTGGAAAATCTAACAAATATCCTGGTCGAATACAATTTTCAACAGAGGTCTCAGGCAACGAACGGGCAAAAGAACATTAAGAAACTCGGAGTGGTAGCTTTGATTATCAAAGCTCACTTGAGCACGCATAGTGGCCCGTTGTGACGCAGTCCCTGTACTGATCAAGTTCCATCAAACTAGGGTTTGCACAATTAAAAGCAGCGGAAGTGGTATTGAATCGTCTATGCTTTGAGGCGACACCAGGTGGATATAGCCAAGAGGTCGACTTGAGAAAACAGAAGGCAAAGGAGATTTTAATTGATTTCCAGGCTAACGAATTCTGATTAGCTTGGTCGTAAATGAACGTGATGGCGCAGTATAGATAGGCCGGTAGGTAGGGAGAGGTGGCTACCCTCCCAAAGAGCAGTTGGGTACACATACTTAGACCATACGACAGCTATTGTGATACCTCAGTTTTGAATTTCTCTCTATTCCCAGAGCTTATGATGAAGCGATTTAGATTTCCAATGCCATTCAGATCGTCTGTATGGTAGATACCAAGATACCTTTTTTTCCGTCATATTTCTGGACATGTACTCAATAGGAGTACTTTTCCCCTTCCTTATCTCTGAAGCTGCTTCGAAAATCAATTGCCAAGTGTCCAACACCAATATGAGACGTATAAGCCCTCATAAAGCAATACTTAGTAGTTATTCACCTACCAGACCGAGCCTGCTTCTTTGGAATCTAAGCACACTTTCCGTGCACCTTCCATCGAGTTTTGGCAAGATTTTCTGCGCTGTTCTGCCAGTGTCCAAAATCACTGTTTCAGCGTTGACGGAATAAAGGAGATCATTGTCAGTTCTCAGGTCTACGATCCTCAAAGGGATCGCCAATGTAAAGAATTCGTTGGAGAGTTCGATGTTTGTGCCGCAACCAGGCCAATTCACCCGCTCTAGAGTTCCAGAGTCTGGAATGTCGCTGTCTTCAGGTATCCATATATGTACATACATACATAATTCGTCATTACAACCCTTTAGTCAAGATTACAACCTATTGTTAATTTTATACATGAGTGGCGGGACCTGTTTAAAGTCTTCTCCGAACAACAGATTAGTTTGAGAAACTTTTAATGACAGTTTCATTTGCTCTCGGAATTTTTGCCAGAAATCTGCAGAGAGTAAGTCGCTAAAGAAATATTTTTTTAAATTTCGTTTTGATATCTGACCTGGGGTTTGAACCGTGGCCACACGTCGAATCTATCTATCTACTAGACTTCGGCGACTTTTGGTATCCATACGGTATGTATATTATATTGTTTCACTACCTCGTTGAGATATCTGCAACAGCTATGCACTGTCTTGGATTTCCTTACGTTGGAACCTAGTGGCTACCAAAGCAATATTTGTTGTAATAGAACAATTTTGTTGCGTCTCTTTGTTTCAAACTGGAATCATTTACATACATATTTTGTATGTGTTCATTTATTGTTCTATAATTTTATGCAACACTGTTGATTTTGATTTAAAACCATCATGATTATGATTTGTTTTTGTTTACTTTTCATTGTTGTTTTGTGACTTCACCAACACCAACAACAACAACAACAACATTATTTCATATTCGAAGAAAAAAAATGAGAAACCAACTTTCCCACTTAATGACACAACTAATTACAACAGTAGGTCAACGATAAGACGCTGGCAGATGTCGTTATGCAATGCTTGTCTGCAAAATTAATCCCCCATGAAATATTTCAAAATTATTTACTTAACAAGACGAGTATGCCATTAGAAATCAGGAATTCAACACCATTTATGGCACATACATGCATACGTAGCACTTCATAAAGTTCAGTAAGTTCGATCAAATTAAAGTGGAATTTCTGTGTCTATTTTAAGATGGATTAAATACTTGTTATAGTTGTTGTTATCTTTAACGCCAACAATGTGAGCAACAACAACAACAACAACAACAACAACAATAACATAATTTAATAATAATTTGCCGTCTACGGTATTTAATGACAACTAATTATACGATGATAAGACGACAAAAGTCGTTGAAAGCGTCTGGAAATTAATCCCTTGAAATATTTGAAAATTACAGGGTATCTATGGCAACCAAATCGTATATTTCTTATATGTACGTATGTGTACATATGTTATTTATTTGTTGATATTAAATTGCAATTAATATGATGGCGTTCTTATGTATGTACTCTTATTCAAGACACATTGTGATATCAAATATAAGAACGTGTTGTAATTAAAGGCTTTTTCCATGTGGTATTTTGTAATCATTAATTAACTACGGGCAGTTAAATAATGAAATTTATTATGAATTATAATGAATATTGGAAAATCATATTTCATCATATCGTATTAATAAAATGGCATAATCAATGAAAGACCAGTAGACATACTCAATTAAATTACATAAGTTTACCTAGTATAAAAAAAATTAAGGCACACAACATGAGTGGTGTGAGAAGCTAGGTCGTAATCCTGACTGAATGGTTGTAATGACTAAATATGTGATGTATATGTAGGTATGAAATTTTTCTGGTAAATCAAATACACTCGAAGAATAATGTTAAGATAAGTATTTACAGTCTTATGCAAAAAAACTTACAACATGCTTACTAACCGTTGTTAAGCTAAATTCGATAAAAGTATATCCAAAAACGATAATTAGCTTAAAACACCTGTAGTAAACCATTGTTAAATCTGAGAAATTTAACAATGGTTCGACCCTACTTTAAACCAATTTTAAAAAACTTTTATTGAAAAATATTTTTAATTTATAAATAACGTCATTGTAGAGTGTGAGAAGCTAGGCCGTAATCCTGACTGAAGGGTTGTAATGGCCAATTATATATGTATGTGTATGTCATTGTAGAGCTAAGTATTTTCAGGAAATAATAGAAACATTTTTTTTCAGTTCATAAAACATTTATTAAAAAAAAAAAAAAAAAAAAATCCAAATTATTCTTTTTCCAAAAATATAAATTTTGTTTACAAAATAGTTTAGTGATGTCTAAATTATCAAAACAAATTTAATCGGTACTCGAATACTTTCTTTAATCAAAATATAATATTTTAATTACATTGGTCGCCGTGGTCTAGTAAGTAGTGTGTTGGCTTATTAGACGAAAGGCCCGAGTTCAAATCCCAGGTCGGACATCAATATTTCTTCGGCGACTTCCTCTCAGCAGATTTCTGGCAAAAACTCTGAGAGTAAAAATTGCCATGAAAAGCTTCTCAAAAAATCTGCCGTTCGGAGTCGACTTTAATCTGTAGGTCCCGCCACTCATAAAAATAACGCACACAACATGAGTGGTGTTGAGGAGTTAGGCCGTAATCCTGATTGAAGGGTTGTAATGGCCAATTATGTATGTATGTATGTAATTACATTGGTTGTTTTATTTTATTTGTACATTGTTTTTATTAAATAAACAAATACAATCCCATTTTTATGTTAATAAAAACAATTATTTTGCATAAAACCATAAGAAAAATAATATTAGACACGAATACCAAATGAACTAATAATCGTTCATACACAACATTAAGGAAAAATTGAGAGAATAAAATAATGGTATTGCCAGCATCAAATAAAAAAAACATTAAAATGTATATTAGTTAAAATACTGTTTTTGCATATACTTTTTTAATAATGGATTATTAAGCTAAAAGTCGTTGTTAACTAATGTTCATTTTAAGGTCATAATAAGGTTTTTTTTTGCATAAGACTGTTACAGTCTTATGCAAAAAAACTTACAACATGCTTACTAACCGTTGTTAAGCTAAATTCGATAAAAGTATATCCAAAAACGATAATTAGCTTAAAACACCTGTAGTAAACCATTGTTAAATCTGAGAAATTTAACAATGGTTCGACCCTACTTTAAACCAATTTTAAGAATTTTTATTGAAAAATATTTTTAATTTATAAATAACGTCATTGTAGAGTGTGAGAAGCTAGGCCGTAATCCTGACTGAAGGGTTGTAATGGCCAATTATATATGTATGTGTATGTCATTGTAGAGCTAAGTATTTTCACGAAATAATAGAAACATTTTTTTTTTCAGTTCATAAAACATTTATTAAAAAAACAAAAAAAAAAAAAATCCAAATTATTCTTTTTCCAAAAATATAAATTTTGTTTACAAAATAGTTTAGTGATGTCTAAATTATCAAAACAAATTTAAAGAAACCGGTACTCGAATACTTTCTTTAATCAAAATATAATATTTTAATTACATTGGTCGCCGTGGTCTAGTAAGTAGTGTGTTGGCTTATTGGACGAAAGGCCCGAGTTCAAATCCCAGGTCAGACATCATTATTTCTTCGGCGACTTCCTCTCAGCAGATTTCTGGCAAAAACTCTGAGAGTAAAAATTGCCATGAAAAGCTTCTCAAAAAGTCTGCCGTTCGGAGTCGACTTTAATCTGTAGGTCCCGCCACTCATGTATAAAAATAACGCACACAACATGAGTGGTGTTGAGGAGTTAGGCCGTAATCCTGACTGAAGGGTTGTAATGGCCAATTATGTATGTATGTATGTAATTACATTGGTTGTTTTATTTTATTTGTACATTGTTTTTATTAAATAAACAAATACAATCCCATTTTTATGTTAATAAAAACAATTATTTTGCATAAAAACAAGAAAAATAATATTAGACACGAATACCAAATTAACTAATAATCGTTCATACACAACATTAAGGAAAAATTGAGAGAATAAAATAATGGTATTGCCAGCATCAAATAAAAAAAAAACATTAAAATGTATATTAGTTAAAATACTGTTTTTGCATATACTTTTTTAATAATGGATTATTAAGCTAAAAGTCGTTGTTAACTAATGTTCATTTTAAGGTCATAATAAGGTTTTTTTTTGCATAAGACTGTTAGTGTCTATATATAGATATCAGTGGTGTTAGCTTTATGTCAGAATCAAACTATTAGAATGGACACATCAATGCCTGCCAATACAAAAAATTACTCCCTCTATACGTACATATGTGTTATGTCACCTAAGCTGCACGAATTATTGATATCAGGATTATCAGAGCGGAAAACAGAGTTGTATCATAATAGAGCCCCTTCTCATTACATATGTACATACCAGAGATCAGCAATGAATTGCTTTTCCGCTACTCATAAGTACTCATGAAATTTTGAGTATGTGTGAGTCAACAGTATTGAAATTCAACTACACTGATAAATTCGTACTCACTACAACATTGATTTATAGGTACAGGTTGCAATGAGTATGAGTACAACGTTGACATCAAACTCATAACATACGAAATATGTTTGATTCATACGCCTATTCATTCAGGTTCATACATTTAAAAAAAATACTTAATAATACTCATAAATGATTCGAGTGATTCGAATCATTCATCTAAATTTACAGTCTTGTATTTTGTGATTCTTGTAAATGTTGAGTAAAGGAGAGTCGAAATCAACAACATCATGCGTATTGTTAAGTATGAGTACGATGAGTATTTCAAACTTTGAATATGAGTGGTATGAGTATGATATTAAAATAAGTATGAATGCGTATAAGTAACAGAAATTATGAGTATGATTCGAATTTACTCATCTTTTTGAATACTCATTGCTGATCTCTGATAAATACATAATTGGTCATTGCAACCTTTCGGCAGGATTACGACCTAGTTTCTCCCACCACTTATGTTGTGTGTGTGTGTGTTGATTTTATACATGAGTAGCGGGACCTAGAGTTTAAAGTCGCCTGCGAATGACTAATTTTATGAGAAACTCTCAGAGTTTTTGCCAGAAATCTGCAGAGAGGAAGTTGCCGAAGAAATATTTTTTTATTTATATTTCGTTTTGTTGGAGATGTTTGACCTTGGGATTTGAACCGTGACCTCACGTCTAATAATTCAAAACACTACGTACTAGACTACAGCGGTTTCTTATCATTTCTTTACTTTATTTCAGTTTCATTTGTACGGTATTTCCAGCTAAGCATGTGCTGGGTGTAGTCTAGCAACATATTCTAGAATTATAGGGTTGCCATCTGCTGTTGTTTAGGAACAATTTTCTTTATGAAAATGTACTGAATTGTTGTGTTGGTTATAATGCTGATGAAATTTGTTCATTACACACAATTCTTTGAAGAAGTGTCTCTGACCTGTTGTTTAGCTTGATTATTTAAGGCTTCTAAACTTGTTTTTCATTACTTAGTGGACATTTTCTTAAATACTATTGTCTCTACAACAAGTTAGTTGTTCTGTTCCATGGCCATTTAAGATCTAAAAATTTAAATTCTAATGTTTCCATTAAATTTTCTGAAAATTATTTTTTACTGTGCAGGATCTTCAGAGCTGCTGTATGCTATTTGCTTTGTGCATATAAATCAACTCATCAATAAATTGTTCAAAAACGTTGTTTTTTTGTTATATTTGTATGCAAATTTATTGCTTTCAAAAATGCTGCAGTTGATGAGAGCAAACAATCACTTGAAGTATTAAATATTGATGAGCACTTCTTCAAAAAATAAATGATGAGGGAAAACGATAAAAAATTGCATACATTGAGCTTTGGATGCAGTTCACCAAAGAAAAACCCATAAAATCATTCAAAAAGGAAATTTAAATGAGATTTAATTTCCTTCTCTACTATTTCCACATTTCTTTTTAGCATAAGAAAATCTTTAATAGCATAGTAAAACACTTCAAATAAATAAATTTGTATTTAAAACAGTTAAAATTTCTTTCCATTTGCGCTGTGTGTGCAACAATATTTTCTATTCGAAGCATAAACCATTGCGATAAAGTGAATAGTAATGAAGAAGAAAATTGTGTTGATTGCTATTTTCTCTCTCTCTCTCTCTTTTTATTAAATTCGATTCGATGTGTGCTTTCCTAATATGAAATCCTTTATTATGGGTTTCAACTATTGGCGTGCGTGTGAACACATTTTTAGTGTTCGCCAGGGCTTATCCTCTGTTCATATAAAGAAAATTTACAAGCCACAGAAAATGGAATCTGCATAGTCACCATTTAGTAGATATATTTCTTGTTGCACCCTATACAATAGTAAATTGATTTATCATTCAGGCAAGTAGCAAGCGAGGCTATTAAATAATCTCGCATGCTATTAAAAATGTGCAAAACGGCTAAGAATTTCTTATTGTCGAATTGTGTACATTTTTGAATTAAAATTGGATTTTTATTAACCTTCTCCGGAATCTGCAGTCACCATTTATTAAATATTTCTTTTGTTACACCCTACACAGTGGTAAACTGGTTAGCTTTCAAGCAAGTATAATATACCACGCATTTGTGTTGAAGCTATTAAATAATATCGCATGCTATTAGATATGTGCCAAATGGCTAAGAATTTCTTATTGTCGAATTGAGTACATTTTTGAATTAAAATTGAATTTTTATTAACCTTTTCCGGAATCCGCAAAGTCCCCATTTAATAGATATTTTTTTGGTTGCACCACAAACAATGGAATTAAATAATATCGCATGCTATTAAAATTTTTTTTTTCGAATTAAAATGGAATTTTTATTGATCTTTACCTCAGCGAAAAAACGTTATACAGTTTTTAGATCGCCCATTAGGTTTGCCAGGTAGCTCAGCATGGACAGTCAAACCTCCTATAACGCGGTGAGTGCGTACCGCGTTATATGGAAACCGCGCAATAAGAAAATCGGATTTCAGCGTACAAACCAGGTTAATTCGTAGTGCGTTCTATGGAAACCGCGTCTACCGCGTTGTATGGAAACCGCGCTATAAGAAACTCAGAGTTAGTACAAATACCATCATTCGTACCGCGTTATATGGAGACCAAGAAATACAAAAGGCAAGATAAAATATAAATTATTTTTATTGTATTCAAGAGTTCATATAAGGATTGGTAAACAAAAATGAAATAAAAACTAAACTAAAAAACTGCAAGGAATTTATGGGATGTTATTGAACGGAAACCGCGCTGGAGGAGTACCGCGTTATATGGAAACCGCTTTTTGAAAGTACCGCGTTATAGGAGGGTTGTCGCAATATCAGCCCCGCGTTATATGGAAACCGCGTTCTGAGAGTACCGCGTTATAGGAGGGTTTACTGTATACATATATAGTGAATCGAAGTACTCAGCAGGACCTGAGGCGTAGCGCAAAGCCACTATGATCCTCGCGGTGTAGTAGAACACAAACCCAAGCAATTCCGATTCGAATTCTTCCAGCAAATCTCTTGGCCTGCTGAAGAGTATAAAAATATCCACAAACATTATAGAAAGAAGAGACAATTCCGCCACTTGAGAAAGGAGTCACTATTCTTACATTGAAGGCATTGATTTTAGATAACAGCAGAGAAAAATAGAGTCTTGCTTAGTATAGATATCCAGGCGGACATAGCCTATCAATTATTGTATTCCATCCTGAGTATCGTGTTTATCTTGTAGCTTATTCGCTGCTAAAGTAAGACCCACGAAAAAGAGTATAACGACGTCAACTCGCCCGATTTCTATGGCTAGTTAACAACAATTTTATGTCAGATGACTACCGCTCGTGAAGAATAGCCATGTGGCATGAACTGTGTGCTACGTAGTGCTGTCCCTACTGATACCAAATACCTCTGGTGTCCAGATCATTCAATTCAAGCGAAAAGTAGTTGAGAATCATCAACCTTTAGAGCTTGCCGTTGATTGTTATGGCCTGGTAAATGTTGCCATCCGTTCAAAATCTAAAAGTGTGATTTTCGGGATGCATTGGACGCTTTTGAATCCTATGTAGCTGGGTATTGTCCTAAATTCATAATGTTTGTGTATGCTTTCCTCAATTCCTTATTTTTAATGAAGTTAACGTTTAAACGCACTTTTGTGCATTCTCTAGGTAACTCATTTATAACACAAATGGTAACCCTATTAATCTAGAACTTGCTGCGGTAGTTGATTTTTAAGGTTTTTAATTTGCTTACGCTGAAATGAATTTTAACAGAGAATAAACAATAAATTTTCTAGAAAAGAATAAAGGTAGTCTAGGGATAGTATGCTAATCTAAGTATGTCGTGGTTATGGGGTTACTTCCCACTTAAGACTTTGGCCGGTTAAACTTGGTGGTCATACAAAAAATCTAAATAATTCAATATCTCTACATGCTTACACCGTACTTTTTCCCTCCTTTCCAAATATCAATACAATGCACCCCAAAATTAATGGTCCTTCTCCAAGTATTAGTCTCAATTAAGGAAAAAGTATCTCCCATATACAGTAGCATAATATCTTAACCTGCTATTTATTACTTTAATCCACAACTGTTGCCTGTTGTGGTTTGTAATTTTCTAGGAATTTAAACATTTTTTATTTCCTTCTTCTTGCGGCTTACGATTGTATTTTTGTATTAAAATTCCTACAGTTTTTCAGCAGGATTAATGTCACGCATATTAATTTACTCGTATTGATCTGCACTCTACAATGCATTCCAATTTTCCATTTCCAAAGGAAGTCATTTTATTTGCAGCAAATCTTCTTAAGCATGGACTCATCGTACATGAACATGACATTCTACGTGTTTTAAATCATTTGCATTCCTTTCACGCCAAAGACCAAGTGCCAGTTGTACATGTTTACGCTTCCTAAAGACGGCATGGAACATGGAACAGCTGGGTTTCATCCACACGCTGTCTTATCGATATTTTAAATGATGCATCAAATATGTTTACTTTTGTTCGAAATGTATTCACATCACACGTTACATCGTGGGCCAGCCAGTGATGCTGGCTGCTTAGCATACTGCCATGCAACATTTAAAATTACACCACACACTTATGTTTGTATGGGGTGGTACGTGTGACCGACCATAAGCTGCCTTAGCAGTTGCTTCTTCTTTGGAAGTAATTTATAATTTTTAGTTAAGGTTTTTGTTGTTATTACTCTTGGGTTTCTCAATTTCTATGGATTACCATTGAAGTTTATCTTTGAACATGTTGTTCTTGTTGCTATTGCTGTTGCTGTTACTGTTGCCATTGCTATTGCCGTTGCCGTTGCCATTCTTTATAGAATCTGTTGTCAATAATGACTTACAAGAGATTTAGTTGAACGTTCGTTCATTAATTTAATTTTAATGACATCAATCTGTGTATTGGAGAACAAGATGTTCAGCCAGATTAAAAATCTTGTTAAATTCAATTATTTTCAAGAGATAATGAAGGAATGAAGTAATGAATAAATGAAGAATCATATTAATAATTGATATTTAATTATTTACAAGTGCTACGCGATTGCATCTCGTAGTCAGATTCAATTAAGATGAGCAGGAGGAGGCAGAAGACGATATGTTGCAATATTAGTTCAAATTGGTTTTTAATTACTGGAGATTGCTTGTTGGAAGGCTTCGTTTATAAGCTTGAGTTCTAAGTTGCCTAATTTATAAAAATTATGAATGAAAATTAATCTTCTAATCATCTGTCATCTTAATGTCATCTTAACTGTCTGGTCGTTGTAGGTCTCGAAAGTCTGCCCGAATACAATTTCCTTTTCGAACCCTAGAGCAACTCAACTCAGGTTTGATATGTTCCTAGGTTAGGTAGAAGTAGTTGTGTAAATAGTACATTGGCCTATAAGAGAAGAGCCTGTAGTTCAAAACCAAAATATTTCTTTCGGTTACTTTCTCTCAGCAGCTGTCTGAGAGTAAAAAAATTGCCATTAAAAAATTTCTTAAATCTGACATTCAAAGTCGACCTTAAGCTATAGCTACGTTGTGTGGTATTCCCAGTCTTCGGACCTGTATATAGCCTAGTAGGTAGCGTGTAGGCTTATTAGACGTGAGGCCACTGTTCAATCGCCGGGTCAATCATTGCCAAGAAAACGAAACTTGAAAAATATTTGTTCGGCGACTTCCTCTCAGCAGATTTCTGGCGAATACTCTGTGAGTTAGATAAACTTGCTATCAAAATATTCTCAAAAAAAACTGTAGATCCCGCCACTCATGGATGAAATTAACACACACAACATAGGTGGTGTGTGAACCTAGGTTGTAATCCAGTTTTAGTGTTTGACCCAATTCAGAGGAAAGACATGACAATGAATGGATTTCATTCTGCCTTTACAAGTGCGTCAGCTTTGTTGATTACCTTAGGTTAGGTTAGGTTAGGTTAGGTTTGAGGACGTGTACAAAACCTAGAGGTCAAAATGATTCATTGTAATTGTGTCCTTGAAGAGAGAGAATTGTGAAGAAGATAGATCAATTTGAAATGGAGAGAGGTAAGAAAGGGTGGATATAAGAGAAAGAGGTAAAAGGGTGATCCACAAAGACACTAAAGAGTACGACTACAACCTTAATATTCTAACGCTTCTCAACTAACTCAACCTATTTATGAATCTATGGAGAGCCCCTGCCCAGAGTCCTCAACCTCACTGTACTAAGGACCGGATAGTGGCAGAGGAGGTGTTTGCAGTTTCCAACTTCTCGTCAACATAACATACCCTACAATAGTTCGGTTGAGATCTGTTCCAGATCCTTGTCAGCGATCTAATCTGGCAGTGCTATATAATGAAGCTAACCTGTTCTATTACTGTCTATAGCATGCCATTGACACTTAGATACATAAGATCTCGATTCATCCCCCCCAAATGCCTCTGCTCTTCCCCCATTGAAGCATCTAGTGACTGGGAATTTAGTTAATTTTCTTTGTTAAGTTAAATTTTTGTTAAATTTCTTTGCCATTTGAGCGGTCAATTGACCTGTTGAAGTCGTCTTAGTCTAGTAAAGTAGTAGTAGTAGAGTAGTAGTAGAGTAGTAGTAGAGTAGTAGTAGAGTAGTAGTAGAGTAGTAGTAGAGTAGTAGTAGAGTAGTAGTATAGTAGTAGTAGAGTAGTAGTAGAGTAGTAGTAGAGTAGTAGTAGAGTAGTAGTAGAGCAGTAGTAGTAGAGTAGTAGTAGAGTAGTAGTATAGTAGTAGTAGAGTGGTAGTAGAGTGGTAGTAGAGTAGTAGTAGGGTAGTAGTAGAGTAGTAGTAATAATGGGAGTAAAGTAGTAGTAGAGTAGTAGTAGAATAGTAGTAGAGTAGTAGTAGAGTAGTAGTATAGTAGTAGTAAAGTAGTAGTAGAGTAGTAGTAGAGTGGTAGTAGAGTAGTAGTAGGGTAGTAGTAGAGTAGTAGTAGAGTAGTAGTATAGTGGGAGTAAAGTAGTAGTAGAGTAGTAGTAGATTGGAGGATCAGGACAAGGATATCAAATCGGATAATTGTCGTACGTCTTACTATATCATTCACGAAAATAAGCAAAAAAATGTGGTTTTAACTTTTGACCACCTTTAAATGGTCCACCATGTACATTTTCTTATGTTACAAATTCTAATTACTTCATCAACACAAATGTCCAAGTATCTCAATACAATTTAATTAAAATTCTTTACTTTGGTTACATGTCCATACATATGATGGTTACAAATCTTAAAGTAACAAAAGAAGAAGATTTCTTCATAGAAATTCAATCGATTGAAGATAATGAAAATTTTCATATGTTAACCAATATTGCCATGACATTTAAATAGAACAGAATACCACATATTGTTGTGGTGTAATTATTGCTGTTGTTGGTTGGTGTGAATAAACAAAAGATTGATTTCAATTGCTTCAATTCGTTTGATGGCATCTTATATAATATGACTATGATAGAGGAGACAAAAGGATGGAATAGAACAGAACCGAACTAAGACAACAAATACGAACACTAATATTTGCATTAAAATGTTGAAAGTAATACGTGTTACGTCTTAAGGCTTCTGTTTGAAAACACAATGTATTTACACAGATACAACTCTTGTGCTGTGTCTAAACGCCTACTATATTTCTGAGGAATCGCTAATGCCTTACTTTTCTACCCATGCATGGAGAATATTGTATGATACACATTTGAATACCCTACGTAGTGATAACATACAAATACCAGATAATTTAAGTTCCAAGGCTTATTGGTTTAAAATTCTTAGAGCTTCTACTTATCTCCGAGTTATTTTGTGTAAAACTTTGTATACAAGGTCTTACAAAACCTCGCTAAGACATCAATGGTACGTCTAGAATGTCAAGAAACCAACGCTTCAAAAATCCTGTATATGGCAACTCTGCAAATCCAGGCAACTGGGAATATAGTTAATTTTCTATCCTTTGCCATTTGGGCTGTCGATAGAAGTTGAAGTCGTCTTAGTCTAGTAGAATAGTAGTAGTAGAGTAGTAGTAGAGTAGTAGTAGAGTAGTAGTAGAGTAGTAGTAGAGTAATAGTAGAGTAGTAATAGAGTATTAGTGAGGTAGTGGTAGAGCAGTAGTAGAGTGGTGGTAGAGTAGTAGTAGAGTGGTAGTAGAGTAGTAGTAGAGTAGTAGTAGAGCAGCGGTGGAGTAGTAGCAGAGTAGTAGAGTAGTAGTAGAGTAGAAGTAGAGCAGTAGTAATAGATTAGTAGTAGGGTATTGGTAAAGTAGTAGTAGAGCAGCGGTGGAGTAGTAGCAGAGTAGTAGTAGATCAGTAGTAATAGAGTAGTAATAGGGTAGTAGTAGAGTAGTAGTAGAGCAGCGGTGGAGTAGAAGCAGAGTAGTAGTAGAGCAGTAGTAATAGAGTAGTAATAGGGTAGTAGTAGAGTAGTAGTAGAGCATCGGTGGAGTAGTAGCAGAGTAGTAGTAGAGCAGTAATAATAGAGTAGTAATAGGGAAGTAGTAGAGTAGTAGTAGAGCAGCGGTGGTGTAGTAGCAGAGTAGTAGTAGGGAAGTAGTAATAGAGTAGTAGTAGATCAGCGGTGGAATAGTAGCAGAGTAGTAGTATAGCAGTATTGATGGAGTAGTAATAGGTTAGTAGTAGAGTAGTAGTAGAGTGCTGGCTTATTAGACGTGCTGCCACTGTTCAAACCCCAGGTCATACATCTCCAAAAAAATGAAATACGAACGAATATTTTTTAGGCGACTTCCCCTTAGCAGACTTTTTAAAAAGAACTCTGAGAGTAAATAAAGTTACCATGAAAAGTTTCTCAAAAATCTGTCGTACTGAGTCGTCTTTAAACTGTAGGTCCCGCCACTCATATATAAAATAAAAACACACAACATAAGTGGTGTGAGAAGCTAGATTATAATCCTGAGTAAAGAGTTGTAATAACCAATTATGTATGTACATACTATATATGTATATGTATTGTTGATCGAATAGCATATCAACCAGTCGTTCTTGACTCACTATTATTTTCTGCATATTTCTTTCTTTCTACTGGCTTTAGAATATCGTTTTCTAGTTTTGATTACATTCAACTCGAAATAATTTTCTATTATTTTTTTATATTGTTTTTTCTTTATTCTTTCGTTTATCATTCTTTTATAATTCCATTTTATTGTTATTGTAGCTGTCGTTTTGCAAATTTAAGGCGGTAAAGGACGAATTGTTAAATAGGCCTGTGCTCTAAAGCATGTCTGTCTCTGAGTAGCTTGGTAAACAAATAACAGTTAGGAATGCAGACATTTAACAATGAAAGGAATCCAATTTAATGATGAAATAAAAGGGGGCGGGCGTAATAAGGCTAAAACCATACAACTGTGTGTAGACACTCAGATTGCTGAAAAACCATTTACACCATTTCCAAAGAAAAAAATATTTTAAATTAATATTTTTATTGGTATTAGTATTGTATTGTATGTGTATGGGAGGCATTTTAATAAAATTACAATACAAAGGAGATGAAAAAAGAAAATGTTGATGAACATTTTAGGATTTCCTTTCAGCATGATTAAGAATAAAAGAATTCTTTGCTAATCCTTTGCTATTTAACACAATAATATTATTTAAGGATTTCGTCGTAATGAAATCCTTGTTACTATTATTATTGAATTTCATTTTGAAAGAAGCCAAGCAGTGTAATAGCCTATCATGTAATTTATTAAGGAACAATAAGTTTCTTTTGTAGGCTTTTTAAGATTAATTGGGTATCGATTTCCATTACATTTGGCATTGTAGTAGCATGTGATGAATTAATTTCGAATGAAATACTCATTAGAAACAGGGGTTACTGGTCACAATTAATTTTTCTTTTATTTTCCATTAAAGTCTTCCCTAATTTTTCTTCATAATTGCATAACTTTTATGCTTTTCTAATGGATATTGTGCAGCTGATGTATTTAATATACATATTTTACTGTAAATAATTGCTATTGTTGCCACATCTCATTGATAAGTTTTTTTTCTCTGCTGACAAGATTTGCCAAAATTTCTTAGTGCTCTTATGTACCTGCATTAACTATCCTTCACTTGTTTCTTTCCATTTAAATTCAATGGAAATGAAAATGATGGTTAGAAATGATTGTTTTCTACTGGCAATAGCAATTTGCAGTAAAATTGTGAAATTAGTCATGAATTTCTATGTTTAATATTGGGTTAGCCGTTTAGGGGTTTCAAATCAGTTGGGATAGTTTTTTGTCAAGTGCCAAAAGGTTTACCACTTACGTATATGAATCGTTTAACCATCGAAAAATGTGTAAAAATGGGCATAACGTATCACCAAAGTGGAGAGCAGTTCTTCCAGTGCAAGCAGTTAGCAAGATTATAACGAAATTTGAAGGAATTGAATGCATTACAGATGTCTTTAGGCTTGTGCTTACTCAATTGATCATTACAACCATTTAGCTAGGACTGCAACCTATCCTCTTACACCATCCACTTTGGCTGTGTGTGTTAATATTCTCCATGAGTAGCGGAACCTTCAGAGAGTATTGAGAAACTTTTCATGACAATTTAATTTGCTCACAGAGTTTTTACCAGAAGTATTTTTTCATATTTCGTTTTACTGAAATAGTTTAAGTCGAGACTTGAACCCCGGGCTAGCTCATTATAAGCGAATATATTATCTACGAGACTACGGCGACTTCACACTGCTGGCAATGTACATGTACATTTTGTGTGTGTTAATTTAATGCGTGAGTGGTGGGACCTACAGTTTAAAGTCGACTTCGAACGACAGATTTTTGAGAAATATTTTATGGCAGTTTGCTTTGCTCTCAGAGTTTTTACCAGAGGAAGTCGTCCTACCTACTATACTACGGCGACTTCAGCAATGTACTGTAACTACTGTAACAGAGAAACTGTGGCATTTAATCTGAATTTTTCGATTTCATGTCGTTCTTAACCTATTCACCTATGAGCCTATTTCACTATTCATTAGAGTGTATTTTGCTTTGAAGTTTGCATCTGAGTCCAAGGATTTGGGTAATAGGTTTCCAGTGCTGATTTTTCAAACTGAATTTTCTTCAGCAATGAAGCTCAATTCTCTCCCGGTGGTGGCTTCAATAAATAAAATTGTTCAATAAATAGCTCATAGTAACCAGAAATGATTGTGAGAAAAGCCATTTTTCCCTCTTGAGAAGATAGTTTTTAAGAGCTATAGGAAAATTAAAAAAAAAAACACATAAAATTCAGAAAAATGCATGAAATCTTTATTTGAATCGATAGTACGGTCAATATAATTTAATGTTTGAAGATTATTTCATGCAAATGTTGACCGCGACTGCGCCTCAAATGGTCCATCCGCTTAGTTCAATTTTGGCATACTCTTTCCGACATTTCGGCCGGTATCTCACGAATAAACGCTTCAATGTTGTCTTCCAATGCGTCAATTGAAGCGGGCTTGTCTTGTGTATAGCCACACAAAAAATAGTCTAAAGGCTTTAAATCGCACGATCTAGGCGGCCAATTGACCGGTCCCGAACGTGAAATAAAATGTTCACTGAACTCGCCTCTCAATAAGTCGATTGTTACGCGTGCTGTGTGGCATGTGGCACCGTCTTGTTGAAACCATATGTCATGCAAGTCAAGCTCTTGCATTTTGGGAAAAAAAAAAGTTGGATAACATCTCACGGTAGTGCTCACCATTCACAGTTACGTTACGATTCGCAGCATCTTTGAAGAAGTACGGTCCAATGATGACACCCTCCCATAAACCGCACCAAACTGTAACTTTTTCTGGATGCATTGGTAGCTTTTGCAATGCTTCTGGCTGGTCTTCACTCCAAAATCGACAATTCTGCTTATTTACGTACCCATTGAGCCAAAAATGAGCTTCGTCGCTGAACACAATTTTTCGATAAAGAAGTGGATCTTCGGAGCACGCATTTTGATAATAAAATTCAATGATTTGATGATCGTTTGTAAGACGATTCATAGTTAAATTATGGACCAAACTGAAGATGTTTGACAGTGAAACAAAACACGAAACGTGCGTGAGCTGTTTAAACCAGTGTTGCCAAAAAGATAATAGCTAAAAATCACCTTTTATTAGGATTCTTTCTGATAGCATGGACAATCAACTCCACTTCATCTATTTGATCTGTATTATTATGATTTCCTCGCTAGTGAAATTGCAACTATCCATGTTGCTGCCGAATATGCTGCTCATCATGCGTATGATGGTCTTTAGATCTGGTCTTTAGATCTCAATGACTCTGAGGAAACCATTAGCGTCCATTTAGAACGCTGTGGCCGCTTTGCTCTTCAATTGAAGATAACAAATGGTATGTGACATCAACAGTGTCATGAACCACACAAAAAGACTGATTTTGAATTTATTACATGAGAGGATTGAGCAATTTAACATTTTAGTGACCTAAATAGGTCATCAAGATAAACCCGACCTTTGAAACCGCACAATGAAGAAGCCTTTCGATAAATGAAAGTATAAAAAGTAAATTAAAAAGAAAAATAGAAATAGAAAGGAAAACAAACAACAACAATACATGTTTATTTTTCTTTTTTTTTCATAAATAAATATTCATAATGAATGGCGCATACATAGCATGTCTAATGAATGAATTGCTGAAAGAAATAGACAAGTCGTGTGTGTATTGCTTTCATGAATTTCATGTACGACAATGGATGGTTTTGTATCAAATCATTCCTTGTGATTACAATCACAATTTACGGTTCATGAATTGAAATGAATTTCTAAGTACACTATGGAAGTCATACTGTGGGTAATAAAAGTTTTCAGCTGAACGTCATAAATTTTATCTACAATCACAAGATCGCCATTTTGTTTAACCAAAATCTAATCGTATATTGTTATTTGTGTAAAGTTTTTATAGGGTCTTGTATTGTTTATCTTGCCATTTGATTTCTAAGGACCTTTGAAATGTTTTTTGTTGATATTTTTATGTGCGTATGTACGTTTACGACAATTTTTGTTTTTGTGGACATTTTTTGTTATTTGTGAAAAAATCATAACATTTGGGGCAGACAGGTCACTCTGAGTAAGTGTGGAATTTCCAAGGCAATGCAGTAACAATTTACAAAATTATGGCTCTTTTATATGTGGCAACTGAACTTCAGTTGCATTAACAGTTGCCAAAAAATGAGCACCTAATAACCAACATTCAAAAGTTTCACTTGTAACTGACGTTCGGACCCGTTAGTTGTGTAAAATATGGCAACAATATTATTCCAGAACTTGCCACAGTCGACTAAGCAGTAGAAAAAATGAAAATCTCACGTTGGTTTAGCATTCAGAGCCTCCACGTATACAGCGCTATTCAAAAATATAGAAATCTCATGCTGGTGCAGCATTGAGAGCCTCCATGTATACATCGTTTTTCGCCGCGGTAGTTTCCTAGCCATACCAAGGGTTTCTTATGTAAGATTTTGAAAGTTAAGTAAACTATACTGTACTGGCTGTACTTTGTCAGTTTAAATTGTCCTCAACACCAGCGTGATGAAGCGTACTATGCAGCATTTGATTCAGTAGTCTGATATGTTCGCATTTTCGCGACACCCAGCTTACATTGTACTACACTTAGCTATGTAAAAATCTTGGCCATAACTACGTAAGACAAGTCAATATTGGCTTCTTGGATAGAATGTACTTCAAGAATATACTTCAAGTATGCTGGAAAAATGCCTTTCGTCCATAACAAGGTGATCGCTTTATTTTCGTGACAGTAGATGTCAGCTGCAGCAAAAAATGCCGCATACAAGCAAACTCTGCAGTCAGCCGGTACGCGAGCCATTGTCGAGAACTATAGAGAGAAGGGAATAGATGAGAGACGCCTTTTCAGACACAAGAAGAGGCAGCAGGAAAGGCGTGAGCTTGAGGAAGTCGAAATGTATAGATGTAAGAATGACGCTCGAAAATTCCATTAAAAGGTTAAGCGTCTAACCGAGGGTTATAAGCCTAGACCGTCTTCCTGCAAAGATGAGAATGGAAACTTGGTAGCAGGTCCGTAAGGGGTGCTGAGGCTATGGAGGAAACATTTCTGTACTCTGCTGCAAGGCGATGACGACACCAATACCGCCTTTAGTGAAGATGTTCCGAACCCGATCGATGATGACGGCGTGGAGATTCTGCCGCCTAGTCATGAAGACGTCAAAGTCTCGATTATGCGTCTTAAAAACAATAAAGCGACAGGTCCTGATAGCCTCCATGCTGTATTGTTTAAAACCGGATGTAATGAGTTGGTAGGTCAGGACAACAAGCTAGCATCTCACACCGCTTATGTTGTGTGTGTTAATTTTATACATGAGCGGCGGCACCGACAGTTTAAAGTCGCCTCCGAACGACAGATTTTTGAGAAACTTTTTCATGGCAGTCTTATACATTCTCGGAGTTTTTGCCACAAATCTGCTGAGGGGAAGCCGCCGGAGAAATATTTTTTCATCTTTCGTGTTGTTGCAGATGTCTGAAGCGGGGTTTGAACCTAGACCTCATTTCTAATAATAGACAACGGCGACTTCTAAGCCGTAATGTTTTATAAATATAGCGATGTGGAAAGCCGCTGCTTTTACCATATTTTTCAAGCTGGGAAGTCTATCTGCCTCATACCATCTTCGAATGCTTGTTGCTGCAGACGAAATATGGCAACTGTCGCACCAAACCTATTTTCTCAGTCATCACTCTCAAGCACATTAAAAATAAAACGTTTAGTAGGTTACACCCTATAAAGCTTTTATGCAACATGTTAGAAGAGGGACATCTGTACATCCCACTTTATGTGGTAGGCATTACAATATGTAACACGTGTGTGTTTGTTTTTTTTTTTTTTTGGGCTCCAGTGGTACACGTACTCATATGTTTTGTACTTCAATAATGATATGCTCGTTGTGTGTTTTGTTTTCTTTATGTCTGCTCCTCTGTCTATGCATGGCTCTTTAGCCTCTGGCCGACCCTTGTGAATATAATTAAGAAACATTTTTTTTTATTATTTTTTGTTGTCATTTAAACCATATCTGTTCTGTTGTTGTTAGAATATCTTTGTTTGTATTGTTTTCGTTTTTTTTTTTTCTTCTTCTATTTAAGTAAACAATCGAAAATGTTTGGTTATGTTTTTTTTTTTTGAGCTTCAAATGAGCATTTAACAACTACGAGTGAAAGTAAGAAAGGGGAAATAAGGGAAGGGAAGTAATAAAAAATGTTTACTAAGGGCTTAACATAATTTTTGGCTGTTTTAACCATGGCCAAATGGTCTTGAACTTGTTATGTCTATAATAATAGCAAAATTGTTGCCGTTTTTTTCTGCTTGCTACCATGAGTATTGGATACAACGATCTGTTGGTGCCTGGGGCATATGAAATTAATTTCATTTCTTCCTCCATTGCAACTACACAGCCAATGGCTGTACATGCACCCACTAAGAGAACTACAAGTCGTTCCATTACAGTCAAGTTCCATTAGCTGTTATCCATTATTCTGACTTTAGTTTTTAATTTTATATGAGCTTAGCGCACATATTGCCAACAGTTTCCATTTCGTTTTCGTGCAACATTTCAAAGCAAGTGAATGAAAAAGAAAAATTTTCTAATAATTTTTTAAAATGCCTTAGGCAGCTACAAAAAAAGGAATCTAAAAAAAGGAAACTAAAAAGGAAAAAGAAAAATGGAAACCAATTTAATATTGAAAAAAAAACGAGCTAAACAATGAACAAAAAATGAAAATTACATCAGGAAGCAATATTGCAGTGGCATGAATGAATTGCATTCAAGCAATCGTTCTAATGGCCTTTAATCAGAACTTAAATATCTAATCAATGAAATTGAATTGGAATTTTTTCTCTTTTAATGTGGGAGGGAATTTTTTCTGCACAACAGAAGTCATATGTTTCGTGACATTTAAATGGGTTTTTTAAGGGTAAAAAAGGAAGAAGGTTTTGATGCCTAACAGAGAAAATACTCATTACCATGGTAATCATAACAGTGTGCTGTTTAACCCGATCTAAACAGTTTTTTTTCTGTTCTGCATTTCTGACATAATTTTCTTTAACCTACCAGGGACCATAGGTCAGCAAAGAATCATTTTTTCGCTTCCTTATAAGTACTCATGAAATTTTAAGTATGAGTGAGTCAACAGTATTGAAATTCAATTACTCTGATTCGTATGTACTCACTACAACATTGATTTATAAGAACAGGTTGCAATGAGTATGAGTACAACGTTGACATCAAACTCATAACATTTTAAATTTAAAAATTGATTCATTGGCCTACTCATTCAGATTCATAGATTTAGAAAAATACTTAATAATACTCATAAATGATTTGAGTGATTCGAATCATTCATTTACAAAAAAAAAAAAAAAAAAGGAAGAAAGAAAGAGACAAAAACATCAAGCAAAGCAAACACACAATCTTCTAGTGAGTATTGTAGTGTTCGTACGCGAATCATACTTATTTTGTGATTCTTGTAAATGTTGAGTAAAGGAGAATCGAAATCAACAATATCATGCGTATTGTTAAGTCTTAGTACGATGAGTACTTAAAACTTTGAATGTGAGTAGTATGAGTATGATATTAAAATAAGTATGCGTATGCGTATAAGTATTAGAAATTATGAGTATGATTTGAATCTACTCTAGGGACCTTATGTTTGGCTAAGAAAACACGACAACAAAATTTCTTTTATTTTTTCCAGCAATATTTAGTTGTCACCATAGTCTAGTAGGTAATGTATTTGGTTATTAGACGAGAGCGCGGTAAACATACCCCATCTTACACAGTTCGAACACACCGAAGTATGAGGTTATTATGATCCTTTAGTCAGGATTACAATCCAACTTCTCACAACACTCATGTTGTGTATGTTAATTTCATCTATGAGTGGCGCGACCAGTTTAATGTCGACTCCGAAGGGCAGATTTGAGAATATTTTCATGGTCATATGACTGTTGAGAGGGAGTGGGAAGGTTGGTTTAAGTGTTAGTTTTGATTACAAAAGCTTACTTGAACATACACAGAGGCCCGTTGTGACGTCACAGGTAATCGCAGTACCTGTACACCAAACTAATCGAAGAAATTGGTCAGAGTAGGGCTGCCCGCTGAGAGGAAATATACGAGAGAAATAATTTTTTCAGATATCTGAGCCGAGGATATCTGATACCGAAATTAAACGAAGGGTATTTGGATGGAAGGGTCACACGCGAACCAGAAACGATGTATAGTTAAGACGATTGTGCTGGAAAGTTAGTATTCATTCCTAAGGACGTTAAATGAGCGAGCGCCCTCAAGGTGCATGACGACATTCTACTATCACCAAGGGAACGAAATATGTCCTTGGTCGCCTAGCACATACATTCGTTATTGCTCATTACAACCTTTCAGTCAGGATTACAACCTAGCTTCTCACACCACTAATGATGTGTATCTGTTAGTTTTATACATGAAGGGCGGTGACCTCTGACAACTTGTGCCAGAAATCTGCTGAAACGAAGTTGACGAAGGAATATTTTGTTTTATTTCGTTTTTGGTGGAGATGCCTGACCTTGGATGTGAATCGAAGACATTACCTATTCGCCTAGTGCGTCTTAATTTTTCTCCAAATGTGGCCTTTTTTCTAATTTCTTACTCAAACGAGGTAATTGCTTATACCTTCAGAAGACACTTGTGATCAATAAAATCGCACACATTACAAGAAACATGCACCAAGATCTGGACCTCGAGTGCAACTATTTTGGATATGTTTGAGTACGATTCTCTCAATTCAAACCAATACTTTTACTGAAGTGGTGGACCCATATGTCATACAAGCTTAGAAATTGATGCTGAAATTCGTTTTAATGCGAAACAATATAGTGCCATGGTAAGACGATAAATCATCATAACTGTAAATTTTAGAATCATCCTCTCTTATTCTACTCATAAATTCACAAAATTTCTATACGTTTGGTTTATCATTTTAAAGTTTTTTTGTGACAAATATTTATGCTGATAAAAATAATTTCGATTATCATCTGCAAATTATTTTTAGAAATCCGTTGAGTGAGTCTTCTGACTGATAAGCTTTTTATGGGAGTCTGTATGTGTCCAGTGATTTCATCAGCCGTAGAACAGTATGTTTCGTTTATTCTCACGCAGCTTACTGTTCGCTTGAGTTCTTAACGTGACCGGCTGGTGGTAGTGAAAAAAGCTATTGGTGCCGAGGGGAAATACATATATTTATAGACGTCAAGGGCCTAACTGTAATAGCTTCCACGTTGATTTTCTTTGAGAGATGGGATTTGTTCGCACTTATCAAGGGCTTGTGCTACCGCATTGTAATCATTTCCTGATAATTCTTAACCCATTGAAGGAACTTTTTCAATCAAATTCAGTTCCATGTCTGCCACGTCTTTAAGTGTTAAATGCTTGACCACTTTGCTCAGAAATTTTAATTTAATTTGAATTCTGCTGTCAGGAGTTGTTTGCTTTCCACATAAGGTAGTAAGTGTCTTATTTCAGCATTTATAGGCCATGATAGCTCATACTACACAATTGTTCCACCACCTGCTGCCAGCAGTTGGTCACCTTAAGTATAATTGAAAACCGAAAGAAGAGTTCATTGAATTGCTCTTGACTTTCAAATTTATTTCTTAATTTTTGTTTTTATTGTTGTTGTTTTTTTAGTTTCTAATTAAATTAATTGATATTAAAAACAAATTTTTTTTCTTAAATTTCAGTTTCTCTTTCAATTTGAAGTGATCACAGTGCCTTAGTGTTTGATTAAGTTTTTTCAAAAAAGAAGAGAATATTTGAAGCATTAATTGTGTGGCGAATTTAGAAATGACATAACGAAAGTATTTTTGTTTATAAAAAAAAACAAAGAAGAATTAAAAAAATAAGTTAAAGCGCTTTTATCTGGTCGAATGATCGGGTCCAGTTCAAAGTTTTATTGTCGTGGTTAAAAAGTGAGATTTATTGGCACAAATTTTGTTTGTTTAGTTTGTGTTTTCATATCGCCTCTAGTGTTGATTATTCCGTTTTAAAATTCATGAACCTCATAAACCTCATTGGGGAAAACCATTGTAAACGAGGGTGGTTTGAAAATTTTATTACAAATATAAACAATTTTAAATAAAAAAAGAAAAACCGTGAGTATATAATTGTATTATTCGTTTGTTTTCATTAAATCACAACACAAATCTTTTAATTATAATTTTTTTTAATAATATCCACTATAATTTCAACTAAGAAATGGTGGGAATCAAACTTGCAACCCACACTTTAATAGTCTGGCACACTCCTCACTAGATTACCAGAGAAATACGGGTGTCTATTAAATCATATGTTTTATTTGTTGGCATACTTTGTTTTACCAACTTTACCAATTACAAACAAGAAGATGCTTAGTGTGCTGTGGTATATTCTAGAATTATAGAGTTGCCATCTCTTAGTGCCTAGAAACAACATCTTCTTTCACTCTCTTCTTTCTATGTAGGTGGCACTGCTTGAATTTCCTATAATATTACAACATTTAAGGAAGATTCCTAGATGGATTGTTTGGAGGGATATTCGCATTTTTAAATTGCGTCAACATCCGTTTACCTTAAAATCCTACTCCGTATTGATAAGATACCAAACATCGTTTCCTTTTGCTCACTTTTGATTTGAATGGTTTCATTGGTCATTTCAACTCTTCAGACCGAATTACGACCAAGGTTCCCATGACTGACGGAACCTACAACTTAAAATCTATTCCGAACGACAAATTTCTGAGAAGCTTTTCATGGCAACTTTTTATTTACTCCCAAAGTTTTTGCCAGAAATCTACTGATAGTCACAGAAGAAATATTATTTCCATATTTCGTTTCGTTCTAGATGTCTGACTTGGGGTTTGAACCATGAACTTACGTCTAATAAACCAACATTGTACTTACTAGACTACGGCAACTACAACATCTTTTTGTATTAAGGTTGCACTGTCCGATTTTCTTATGGTGGCACAATGTTTGAAGGAGATTCCGAGATAGATTCGTTTAGATAGATAGATTCGAGTTTTTAAAATTGCGTCAACAGTTGTTTACGTGAAAATTCTACTCTGTTCTCGGGTTTTAGCGACAAGCCATACATTGTTTCCATTTGCTTACGTTTGATTGAAGTTGTTTCGAACATATTTAGGCAACATTTAGTTTTAAGTTGGACTCATTTTTTCAATTATTTTATCAACATATTCTACAATCGAAGTTCCCTATCGTGAAGCCAAAATTACTGTATCGGAGTCTACCAAGATTGGTATAAAAGATGCCCAGACTTTCACATATTTGGATGGTAACACATCCTCAACAAGTGGTTCACGAAAAGTTCGTAGATTACTTTCCTTTGCAACCAAATTTTCAAAACTTACGCAGGCGTTTTATGTCAAGGCCCAGCACTTCAAAACAGACGTCATCGAAAGTCAATATTTTTGGGTTGGGAACGTTGAAAGATCTGGACATGTTGGTGAATGTGCTAATAAGGGAACTCACCGGTTTCATCTAGAATTAGGGATGGTGGAAGTCCACCACTAGCCGATCATGACAAAAGGGCTTATCTCACGCTGTGTAACACAATAGGCCATATGGGCCACAGAGTGAACTTGCCTGAGAACGGTAAGCTACCCGCTAACCTAATCAAACCTAATCTACGTAGGCATCTTCTAATAAATATAAACAGCTTGTGCACGATGCAGACGCCTTAGTCTAAAAGGTAGTGTATTGGCTTACAAGAGGTGAGATCGTGGTTCAAACCCTAGCTTCGACAAATTAAACAAGGTGACTTCCTCTCAGCAGATTTGTGGCAAAAACTCTGCAAGTAAATGAAATTGCCATGAAAAGTCTTTCAAAAAATTCGAAGACCATTTTGAACTGTAGATTCCACCAACTACGGATCAAATTAACACATACAACATGGGTGAGAAGCCAGATTGTGATCCTAACTAAAGTGTTGTAATAACCTCATACTTCGGTTTGTTCGAAATGTGTGAATTGGGATTGGAACACTTACTGCCTTACTTAAACCTGATAAGTTCGTTTACTAATAATGGCTCTGGTGGTACTGCAAACTAAGTTTGACGTTGAAGTTTGACGTGTTTTTATAGGGTGTTTTTATAGAGGTATAGAACTTTAAGTTGACATTACTTTTCAAGATGGCGACCGATTTAACAGCTGTCAAGTGATTTATTCTCAGTTTGGTTTGGCAATTCATCATGAATAGACTCACGCCTGAACAACGCTTGCAAATAGTGCAATTTTATTTCGATTTATTGAAAGACACGTTTGGTGACCGCCTAATTTCACGTTTTGGACCTGTGAATTGGCCTACAAGATCTTGTGATTTAACACCGCTAGACTGCTTTCTGTGGGGCTATGTAAAGTCATTGGTCTATGCGGTAAAGCCACAAACGCTTGACCATTTGGAAGACAACATTCGCCGTGTTATTGCCGATATACGGCCACAAATGTTGGAAAAAGTCATCGAAAATTGGACGTCCAGATTGGACAACATCCGCGCCAGCCGTGGCGGTCATATGCCAGAAATCATATTTAAAATGTAATGCCACAAGATTATCTTTCGGATAAATAAAATTCATGTCAATCGAATAATCCATCGTTGTTTTATTGCAACTTAAAGTTCTATACCTCTATAAAAAACACCCTATATAAGCACCTAGTGAAATCATTGTGTAGTGCGTTACGTAGTCGTATATCGAAATATTATTTCAAGCCGAACATACCATTGAGATAGAGAGTATTGCGAATGTGTCAAAAAAAATTTCGCCTAACAACGCGCTATAAAAATCAATCACAAAAAATATTATTACAAGACAACAACGACTTAGAAATGCCCTAATTTAAATAGAACATATTCTTCTTTATGCAGAATAAATAAAGCTTTGGATTTAAACCGTAACAATTGATTTCTAATGTTATTTTTTAGAAGAGAACAAACTCAATTCCTTGCATGTGTAATTCAAATCATAAATAATCTTGAGAAAACTAGTCCAACTGACAGACGGACAAATTCATTGACGGACATGTCAATGAATTCATACAATTGCGTTTGCTTATCTCTTTTGAAGTTGATACAATTGTCTACGATTAGAACATTTTAATCGAATAGTCTCAGTCGTCTATGAAATTCTAATTTCATATACAAATACAAGACTCTGTGTCTTGTCTTAATGTCGTCTTCAGACAATTATCAACAAAAATAATCAGTTCAGTTGCAATTCAGATTTCTAATGAAATAGAGGAGATTATTCATACAATTTAAGTTTAAAAATAAATTGAAAATCAAATTGAAAGAAAAAACAAAAAAAAAATTTGAATAAAAGAATGAAGTTTTTCTTTGTCTCAGTGTTATTATCACTTGCCATAGCGCATGTTGTAATGGCCCAAAAGTCCCATAAAATGGGTAAAGAAGCGGTGGAGCATATATTTGAAGATTTGTGCAACGAAATTCTAACAAAAAAGAAATCACGCTACTACTATGGCCTGCAATTTGCGAAATTCTGTGAAACCACATACGAGCATAAAATTCTTAAGCAGCGCACGCGACGCAGTATTGGCGTCCCTAGGATGTTTGCCTATAACAAAAATGATCACAATCAAGAATATTTGTTTAGTAATAGAAAAAGTTTTAATAAAAATATACTCGTTTAAAAAAAAAATGTATAAAATCTCGATTATTTTAATAAAGAATTGAAAACCATTGCAGAAACCAAAATGAATAAATTTGTAACGTGCCGAAACTCCCAAAACAAAATGTTGATGTTGTGATAAAATTATTGGAAATTTATAAATAAACTTAACAATTATCAATTAATTTCAAATTAAGAGAGACTTTTCTAGTCCAGGCATCATCAAAGTGACATTAAAGTCGTATCTGTATACGCCAAATAAGATAGAAAAACCAAGCTTTTGTTTCTAAAAATAAAAAATATAAACAATCAGGCTAAGTGTGTCAAGCTTAGCTGTGTGTGACTAAAGGGCCAAAAGCCATGAATATTATGGGTATGGGGTGTATGCATTAATTTCCCTTGTTTTTAAAGAATACGAAGTACAGCATCTTAAAGCATTCTAATTCAAAGTATTGAATCCAATCAAAAGCTATACAATGCTTCCCTTCTAGTCGAAGTTTATCGGATACGAACATACATACATACATAATTGGTCATTACAACCCTTCAGTCAGAAAGGATAACGACCCAGTTTCTCACACCACTCATGTTGTGTGCGTTAATTTTATACATGAGTGGCGGTACCCTACAGTTTAGACTGGACTCTGAACTACAGATTTTTGATAAACTTTTCATGGCAATTTTATTTTACTCTCAGAGTAAAATCTGCTGAGAGGAGTTCCCCGTAGAAATATTTTCGTTCACATTTCGTTTAGTTCGAGATATATAAGTTGGGGTTTGAACTACGACCTCAAATCTAATAAGCCAGCACACTGTCTTTGATCACGGCAACTATGAGTTGTCTTTTGTTCACTTTCGTTTATGGTTTCAGTTTGTTTGTTGTTGTTGTTGCCTACATCTTTAGCAACTGAATACATGATTAGTCTACTATAGCAGGATCTAGGGTGGTAGGGTTGCCACCTATAGTTGCATACAAATAATGTCAAAACACTGACCCTCAAAATTTGAATCAGCATAGTCATCGTTGATGTTATTCTGTCTGGGAGATCATGGAGCTTCAAGTTGAATTGTTTAGAGGGGTGGTAACGAAGCCTTTTTTAAATTCAAAAGCACTAGAATGATAATTGTCATCCGTTTGGGTTTTTTAGGTAAGCACCAGATGTCAGCAATGAATCGTTTTTTCGCTACTCATAAGTCCTCAAAGTCGCCGTGGTCTAGTAGGTAGTGTGTTGGCTTATTAGACGAAAGGCCGGAGTTCGAATCCCAGGTCAGACATCAAAACGAAAATATGAAAATATTCTGCGGCGACTTCCTCTCAGCAGATTTCTGGCAAAAACTCTGAGAGTAAAAATTGCCATGAAAAGCTTCTCAAAACATCTGTCGTTCGGAGTCGACTTTAAACTGTAGGTCCCGCCAGTCATGTATAAAATAAACGCACACAACATGAGTGGTGTTGAGAAGCTAGGCCGTAATCCTGACTGAAGGGTTGTAATGGCCAATTATGTATGTATGTAAGTCCTCAAGAAAATTTCGAGTATGAGTGAGTCAACAGTATTGAAATTGAACTACTCTGATTCATTCGCTCACTACAATATTGATTTATAAGTACCGATTGCAATGAGTATGAGTACAACGTTCGCATCAAACTCATACCGATCGAAATATGTTTGATTCATACGCCTACTCATTCAGATTCATAAATTTAGAAAAATACTTATAATACTCATAAATGATTCGAGTGATTCTTATCATTCATCAAAATTTACAGTTGTTGTTGCATTTACAAAAAAAAAAAGAAGAAAACAAAGACAGCAAGCAAAGCAAACACACAACCTTCTAGTGAGTATTGTAGTGTTCGTACGCGAATCATACTTATTTTGTGATTCTTGTAAATGTTGAGTAAAGCAGAGTCGAAATCAACAACACAGCATGCATACTGTTAACTATGAGTACGATGAGTACTTTTAACTTTGAATATAAATAGTATGAGTATGATATTAAAATAATTATGAATGCGTATAAGTACCAGAAATTATGAGTATGATTCGAATCTACTTATCTTTTTGAATACTCTTTGCTGATCTCCGGCAACCACTTGTTATAAGACATAGTAAAATTGAGTTGAAGGCTTTATTTGGCGTACTGCAGTTAGTCGGAACATTCACCCAAGCGCTACTGAGTCATGTAATTACATTCTATTACTCATCCCCAAGTACAAACTACTCAAATCTGCTATTAGAAAAAAATAATGGATTTCTTTTTACTACACCTTATATTACAAACGTAATTCAATTAATTTTATTTCCCTCGAAATTAATTAAATTTTCCTTTGCTAATGCAATTACTGGGAAAATACTTATAAAACATGACACCAACAAATCTGTTAAAATACTCTTTAAGCCTTAAAAGTTGCCATTGCCATGGTGTCAACTTAATATTCTCAAATGAATTTCTCTCCAAGAGTTAATTCGTAAGTATTAAGCAATAAATATAAAAATTCCTAAACATGTCAACCACCACCAGCTGAATGAATGAACGTTTATGAGACTTCATTTCAATCCACGCATCTCTTTCGTAGTTTATTTAACGATAGACGACCACAAAATGAAATGTGATGGTCTTTGAACAAGATATCTTAGAAGTGAACCACTTTACGAGGAAGGAAGAACTGTTAGCTGTTAGTCGTACGTATAATATATCACGCGTGTCAAACAGAGGACACTTTTTAATGTTTTTCAATACATGTTGCCACCGCCATCACTTATGGTTGCTGCGCGTAGTCCTCTTTGGCACGGATACCCACACAATTTATAATTTTTTTTATTGCTACGTTGATAGTCTTGGCTTTTTATTTTTTTCATTATCGATACATACCCAGTAAACATTTTTACATATTTTATGCTTATAACGGGAATACCTCATAACAATGAAGAAAAACAGGGATATTGTGGTCCTCTCTTTGAGTATATCGTTATTCAACGAGAATAACTTACTGGCGAGTAATTTTTATAAGTATCTGACCCCTACAGAGATTTTTCGGCAGAGAAAGGATCAGCTATAGAATTAGATTTCTTGGTAGAGCTAAGCTGTTCAAAGTTCATTGACAGATTACTCTAAGCAAGGCATTGACATCAGGTTGGAAACTGAATTTTACAATAAAGGACGATCTGGGTACTTATCGCTCTGAAGTTCATAAATTGTTCTAAGGTGCTAGGAAAAGGATCGGGGGCAAATCTATTTAGCCACACTGGATTCAAGCAAAAACCGATTATGTCTGGATATTTCTTGTTTTACTGACGAGTAAGATGACTGTAAACACTATTTTCGATGGCCACAATTTCTTGGATCATGATACTCGATCGTAATTTATTCCGATTATTCCGATTATTAATTCGATGACCAGTTACAAATCGAGTGCAACTTCGAGTAGATACGTTACGATAACGATTACCGTGATCCACGTTAACCACATTTCGATAATAAAGTACTCGATTTCGAATGCGGTGATTTGGCCCCAGTTTTCGCTCACAAATTATTATATTCAGGTCCTTATAGTCGCTGTAGTCTAGCAGGCTGTGTGTTAGCTTATCAGACGAGAGCTCATGGTTCAAACCTTAGCTCAGATATCTTAGAAAAAATATTTCTTTCGATGACTTCCCAGCAGTCTTCTGTCAAAATCTTTGAGAGCTAATAAAATTGTCATGAAAAGTTTCTCAATACTCAGTCATTCGGAGGCGATTTTAAGCTGGGACTTGCAGCTACTTATGGGTGGTGTGAGAAGCTGGGTTGTAATCCTAACTAAAGGGCCATTTAAGTAGTAGGAAGTATCAGTTTGATTGATAATATTTTTCCAGCCAAAAAGATAGTTGACCTCAACTTGCAGATACAGATGTGATAGTATTGCCATCTGCCTGGTGCCTAGGTACACAAATCTCTATGAAAATGTATATGGTTGTTGTATTGGGTGTAGGGATGGAAAACCTGTAATATTAAGTGTTCTCGCACGTTCCCCATGGGTGATATAAGCCAATGAGATAGCATACTCCAATACTAAGCCACTGCAAAATAATCCTTTAAGCGAAACTCTTTAAGTGCTCTTTTAAAATTTATGAGAGAAAGGAGCCAATAGTTATGGTGTATTCCTGAGGCAATGTTTGCTAGTTTTCTCCCTTCGATCTGCATTAATATGGATGGTATGTTCCAACCATATTTTCAGCATACAATGTATTTTTCTTTCTTCTCTTTTTTCGCTACATTTTATGAGGCAAAAAAGAAAGTAAAAAAATTATAGAACACGAGTATTAAATGTATCTTTCAGCCTTTAATAGAGTCACATACATACTCTCTCCCATAACGTTGCATTGTTTATGTTATAAGTATAATGTAACACACGATATTATATGTGTTAATAGGTGCATATGTATGTTATATGCATGTATATATGTATCTTTCTAATATAAGTTTTAATACTTTTTTTGTGTTGCCTTTCACCAGCATGTAAGACTCCTTGCGTTTTTTATGACGTTTTTTCATGCTTTCGATGTTTAAAAAGTGCAGGCTTGCAGGCATGTTGGTTTTGTATTTTCGCCGCCTCCTAGAAAATAGAAATAGTTTGGCAAGTGCGGCACAAAATCAATTTATCGTTACGGTTTTGTATCATTTTTTGAACAACTGCCGCTGACATCACAATCTTTGCAAAATGTCATTTACAGTTTGAGTGACAGTTTTACTAGGCAAAGTTGTCCCCTTTTTTTTTGGGGATTTTCATGTTTGCTTTTGGCGTTTACATGGCTATCTATTTAAACTTTAAAGTATAAAGTAAATTTTAAACTACAAACTGCATTAAAATAAAACGTTTTAAGCTTAAAAAATTTTTATAAAAAACTAGCTGATCAAAACAGGTCATATTATATATTTATTGTAATAGGGCTGACGACCCTTCGTCAGGATTACGGCCTAGCTTCTCAACACCACTCATGTTGTGTGCGTTAATTTTATACATGAGTGGCGGGACCTACAGTTTAAAGTCGACTCCGAACGACAGATTTTTGAGAAACTTTTCATGGCAATTTTTACTCTCAGAGTTTTTGCCAGAAATCTGCTGAGAGGAAGTCGCCGAAGAAATACTTTTTGTATTTTGTTTTTGATGTCTGGCCTGGGATTCGAACTCGGGCCTTTCGTCTAATAAGCCAACACACTACCTACTAGACCACGGCAACTTGAACCATCGAATTAGCCGACTTATAGGTATCTCTTAAAGGGGAGGGCTGCCACGCCCATTTTTGGTGAGTTTGTCGATATCGACTCTACGAACTTACCCACCAAATTGCATTCGTCTACGATTACTATGTCCCTAAATATTCAATTTTAAAGGTTTGCCACGCCTACTTTTTGCTATATCGAATTTTCTTTTAAAACCATCTAAACCTGATAAGCTTTCGAGCAAAAAAAGAATGGTTAATATCGGTTCAGTAGTTTAAGAGTTATAGGTTTCACTTGAAGGTGGAGGGTTGTCACGCCTATTTTTGGTGGAATTGTCGATATCGACTCTACGAACATACCCACCAAATTTTATTCGACTACGATCAATATATACCAATATATTCAATTTTAACAATTTGCCACGCCCTCTTAACATTTAGGAATATGAAAAATAGATGTTGTTCGATTCTCAGACCTACCCGATATGCACACAAAATTTCGGTCGATCCATTTCGGAGGAGTTTAACCACTAACACCGTGACACGAGAATTTTATATATTAGATAGATTATGAAAGAAAATAATCGAATTTATAAATTTCAATTGAATTCAGAAATGTAATCGGGTGATGCAAAGAACGACTTAGACATAGACATTGATGTCGATGATAACAGCGTCATTATCAGCTTTTTGGAAATTTGGTATCGATTCCTCAAGTTCTTAAAATTGGTTTCTGTTTTAAAATTTCAAGTCTTTTGCGAAATTGTGAAGCAAGTGGTAAGACTCTGGTATTAGATGTAGGCTAGCCTTACGAATAACAATGATAATCGGGCATATACATACATAACTTCCCTTGTCGGATCCCCGATGGCCTAGTTGGTATTGTGCTAAACTTCAAGCGCCGATGCCGTGGGTTCGATTCCCACCAGAAATTCTGGGTGTTTGAGATTGTTTGACTGTTTATCTAACATTATATGTGAATACTTCACAATAGAAAATAGAATGTGGGAATTATTACTAAAAAGCAATTCTCGAAATATAGTAATGCAGCAGCAATGGTCATTAAAAAAAAAACTTTTCGCACACTACTCCCTCTTTGCTTTCTCCTATAAACTATCGTTTTTGTATTCCAACACAATGTACTGCATAAATAGGGGTCATCTCCTAAGTATTGGTCTTAAAAAGGAGCAGTTGAGTGCATTAAAACAAATTTTGATGCAATTTATTAAACAAATTTTCTATTGTTCATTGTACAATCTTAGGTAAAATGAGTGGTTGGTACCATTGCTGCATTTAATTTTGCGCATTTGCCATATAAGGCGGAACTGTTATAGTTCTTGCAGTAATCTGTCATCTCTTGGTGTTTTTTGCTCGAATAGATATGTGTCTTGAGAATTCTACTCCAACACCATTGTTGTGACACTACCAAGCTATAGACTAAGTTACATGGAATCCAATATACATTGTACTTCGGGTTTTTCAACTGCCAGCCCAATGACAACGATTTGGTTGGACACAATGAGTACTTTGACTTACATTAAGTTTACATGCACACAACAAGAAAAATGTTGAAGTTAAGAGAGCGAAACTGACTGCTGCACACAATAAAAACATCTAAAGAACCAGAATAAAACAAATCAGCTGATAGCTATCAAAGTATGCGACGTACGTCAAAAGTTAAAAGTTATTTCGCTTTATGCATTGCATTAACAGATAACCGACAAGTACTAAATGGAATAAGAAAACAAAATAAAACCAACCAGCTGACAGATGTCCAAGTATGTGACGCACGTCAAAAGTTAAAAGTTGCCATACTTTATGGGTTGCATTAGCAAAGAAGTACCAAACTTAATAAAGCCCATAAGAAACTAAGTTGATCAACTATGCTGTCAGTTGTAAAATTTAAAATACAACATGTGGCGGAGCCTATATGTTATTTTATACGATTTATCTGCATATAACCAAAATATCTAAAGAAAGAAAATAAAACTAACCAGCCAAAGGATCCGATGTGCGTCAAAAGTTAAACGTTACCTTACTTTATGCGTTGCATTAACAGATAACAGACAAGTACCAAATGGAATAAGAAAACAAAATAAACAAACCAGCTAACAACTGTCAAAGTATGTGACGTACGTCAAAAGTTAAAAGTTGCCACACTTTATATGTTGCATTAACAGTGAAGTACCAAACTTAATAAAGCACATCAGAAACTACGTTGATCAACTATGCTGTCAGTTGAAAAGTTCAAAATTCAAAGTATGATGGATTCTAGGCTCTTTAGCCTTATTTTCTGACTGTAGAGCCAATATACTTCCATTTTCTATATTCAATTTGCTGTATTTGATATCTTAATAGGTTAATCATTAAATTTACTGTATTTTCTGAAATTTTCTCTTCCTAAACATGTTAGTAAGTGTTCTTTTATAATTAAAAGGCATTATTTTCTCTTTACAGATTAAAAATTTGACATGAAAGCACATCCTTTGCATAGTAAACATTAGCCAGATTATGAAAAACATAATAATTGGCAACTGAAAGGAAACCAAAATAAACTGAAAACTATAATAAGGACTACAAGAACATAGCAACTGTAATTTTAAATCTTTTTATTAAACAGGCAACTGCAACACCCAAAAAAGAAAGGAGAAAAAAATTCACAAAAATTCACTTTGCAACACAAATTTACAAGTTTATGACTGTAAAACTGAATCGAATTATGGGTGTTTACGAGTCTCTATTTAATGTTTCATGTTAACAAAATATCTACTACGTTGCAACATATTGGGTTTCTTCGAACAGCATTGCTGCAAGGATATCTAGTGTGGAAAGTGTATAATTTGTGTAGCAAGTTTTAACAGAAAACAGAAAAAGAACATAAAAATAGTAAAAGAATTGGAGGAAGAAGAAGAAGAAGAAGAAATATTTAGGACATGTTAAATAGTGACAACAAAAATATGGATGTTCTACAACACACTCTAACAACTACAGTGAGTAGTGCACTGAGTGCAGAAGAAGAGGAAACAGAGAGTAGTAATGAAGCACCACCGGATCCTTTTGAAATTTTACGCCAGCAATGCTATGAGCGTTTAAATCAAACCGATGCAACAACAACAACAGAAAACTCCATTGCAGGTAATGTACTTTTCATTCTTATCCTTTTATTATCCTTTAAGCTTAAAAGTCTTATTAAAGGCTGAATGGTCTTTGGCAAGAAATTTTTATTGAATTTTTTTTTGGTAAACATGTCCATTGTCTGAAACAAACAAACAAAGAAATTATTTCTGTTTTATGTCATAAACATGCTCGCATAAATATCCTTTGTAAGGATACTATTCCATTCCATTCCATTCCATTTATTCTTTCCAGTTATGCTTTGGCTTTAATAAAATTTTTGTTAATTTGTTTTTGTGTGGTTTTAATAGAGAATGTTGGCCAAAGCAATAACAATAATAATAACAATAGCAATAACAACAATAACAACAATCAACAATAAAATAATTATTTTCTGTTTTTCTTTTCAATTAGGAAAATACTGTCCTGGTACATTTGATGGCTGGCTGTGTTGGCCGGATACGGCTGCTGGTACATCTGCCTATGAACGTTGTCCTGAATTTATAACCGGCTTTGATCCATTAAGTAAGTACAACCATAAACATTTAGTATATACAACCAGCATTTGCAACCATAAACATTTGACCATCTGCTCTGATCATATTTAGATGAGTTTGTATATGTATGTATGTATGTATGTTTGCATATTTGATTTCATATGGCTAATAGAATTCATAATTAAATTTGATTTGATGAAAGCCTTGACAAAGACCAGTAGAATATTGCTACACAATATAAATATTATGCCTGCAATTATAAATCAAATGAATTACAAAGTTTTGACTAGCTAGAGTACACTATGTCAGGTAATGGGTAATAAGTTGCTTGTCAGAGCAGCTGGAAACTTATTTTTCTTCACATTGTACTCAGTTTTCTGTGGCATCACATATGGGCCGCTATGCATGCTCAAGTGAGCTTCGGTATCAAAGCTATCACTTCAACATAACCTCTCCTAACCTCAATTAGTTTTCTACGTTGGCCGCGCTTTATGTTACAAAAAGTTATGAACTGATTGACTCATACTCCTAAAGAATTTTGAAAGAACTGATGTAGGCAACATCCAGGCGTGGCTTGCTTAAAATGTGGAAATCAATGTGATGGGTACTGCGTTTAGCCATGTGTCGTTGTACTCAATATTCACTATGCCACTCCACCACTCCAACATAACCTCACCTAACCTCACTTTGTTTTCTGTATTGCCCGATTTTTTATCCAAAGCATGTTTTGTTCGAAAAGTTATGGATTGATTGACTTACGCTCGTATCCTGAAAGGGTTTTGAAACTATTGGTCCAGAAAGCACCTAGAAGAAGTCCACTTAAAATGTAGAAATCAATGTGATGGGTACTGTGTTTAGCCATGTGGCTTGGTATGCAATATTCCGTGCCCAAATCCCAGAAAAAGTTCCAAACTCTGATGGAAGGATAGGGTTGCAAACGGGGTTTCTAAATTTGATGTAAGGAATTGCGCATGAAGCGTGTGCTATTTAATTCGCATAACGAATTCAGTCAAGACTATTTCATTTCAGTCAGCAAGTTTGTAGAAACATTGATTGGATTTATCAGTTTTTTACTAACTTAAATCAGTTTCACCGTGGACCAGAAGATATTTGCAAAATTCTGGAAAAGACCTTGAAAACTAAGTCGACATCACTAGTCTGAATCATAAGGGATCGCGTTTCTGCCTCCACATCTGAGCTTGGCATTCCTGTAACGTTGATAAGGTTGTGCAATATGATGTTGAGTCGCCTGAGACTAGCAGGTAGCGTGTTGACTTATTGTATGTGATTCAAACCCCAGGTCAGACATCTCCAACTGAACGAAATATAAAAAAATATTTCCCCTGCGTATGCCCCTCAGCAGATTTCTGGCAAAAACTCCGTGAGTAAAAAAAAACAAATTGCCAAGTGTCTCAAAAAGCTGTCGTTAGGAGTTGACATTAAACTGTAGGTCCCGCCATTCATATATAAAGTTAACACACCTAGTATCAGTGGTAATCCTAACTAATAGGTTGTAAAGACTAATTATATATGTAAATATGTAATACGATGTTGAGCAACTCCTTCAGCTCCAATAAGATAGAAAAAGATATCCTCGTACCTTATCATGCGACCTCTTCAACTACGCCATGGTGAGATTTCTGTGATCAGCAGGAGTTCATAGCAATTACACTTTTTTCCACAACACAGTCCATCTGATTAGGTACGACATCATTCCACGTACCAAGCGAGATGCTTCTTTAAGCCCTATGGAATACGGGTCTGCCAAGATAAATATATTATCTTGTTGACAAGTATAAACGTAAAGCGAGTCAGATTACAGGTTATCGCCATTGGCTGCCCTACTACCAGTGAAAACTTTATCTGCAGATTGCAGACCAAGATTATAATTATGATTGAGAAGCTAGGCTGTAATCCTGACTGAGGGGTTATAATGGCCAGTTATGTATGTAGTCGGCGCCATTGTCGCCTTAATAGGTAATTGTTTAGCAGAGACTACTCTCTTATGACGTAACTGATGCCCTACAAGTTGCTCGTCGTATGAGGCATGGAAATATGGACTCTTTTACGCATTGATATAACTGACTTGGTAATATTCGTGATAAAAGTTCTATGCAAGACCTTCAGTCCTGAGAGAGTTGCAAAGTATTTCGATATTCGAAGGAATAATGGCAGAACTCTTCAGTGACGTGTAATTCCTTCAGCGTATTAATTTCCAACGGCTACGCTGGTTCGGGGATTTGTTCGAATGGAGGGGAATGTTGTGTCAAGACGAGTATTTGGTGCGAAGGGACTACCTTGGCTGTATTGGAAAAAACAAGTTGAGAAGCTCTGTCATCGATGCAGGCATGCGCCTGAAGATAGTGCTAAGGCATGTCAAATGATAGGTAAACATGAGTATTTGGTGGCTGTACTGGGCGAAACGAGTTGAAGAAGCACTGTCAACGATTGCTGTACACATCTGGCATAGGCCTGCTCCTGAAGATAGTGCTAAGGCATGTCAAATGTTAAATCAACATGAGTATTTGATGCCTGTACTGGAAAACCTCTCTTAAAATATAGTGCTAAGGCAAGACGAAAGGTTGCAATCGATTTCTTTAGGCCTTCCTTAGATGCAAATTACCTCGGCAAACCTACTGTTCAGTCTCTGGTAGAATAAATTTAATTTTAAAAAACGATGCAAAAACTCTTCCATATTTCGGTTGAATCATACCAGCCAGTAGTCTGCTATCAAAGCCTAACGAACACAAACTTAATTATGCAGCCTGTTCAGGAGTCTGTTTCTTTGTATTTGTTCAGTTACTTTGGATAAAATTAAAAATTTCTTACAAAATAATTTCGTCATAGCGATATTCAACTGTAATGTCAGCTGTATTGGATAAAGGATTACAACATAATAAAGAAATGATTTTTATTAGACCAGCATACATATTTTCTACATTTTATTTGTTTATCAGACTTTACATTTATTATGAAATTTATGTTTTTGTGGATTTCATTATGAATGAATGAATATCGTTTGTGTGTGTGTGTGTGTATGGGTGTGTTTTTCATGAATTGTAAACTTGTCAAATGGAAGTTTTTGTAGCTAATAAATGTCGACTTTTCTACTCATGATAATAAATTCAATTCAATTTAGTTGCGTTAACCATTTTTGATACGGTTTATGGGTTATTTAAGCGAATGTTTTTAATATTCTTCATTCTAACCCTTTTTCATTTATAATCCCATTCCCTCCCCTCCCATTTCTAATGGACATGTTATCTTGAGGTTTTTAGTTTGCCTTTCCAAGCAGGATTATTGTAATGAAGTCCATACACGTGGGCTTAAAATTTTATACTCTTGTTTTTGTTTTTGTTTTTGCATTTCAAAATCTGTTTGACCGTTATGTCATGTAAGGGCGGCTTAAGGACATGTTTCTGCTTAAGTAGAAAGAAAATAAATGTTTTGTTTTGGTTTCAATAAATGTGTGTGTTGGCCTTTTTGAAAGTTTCTTTGTGAGGTTAGGATTGTGCGGCGTCACTACAGCCTATTTGAAATTTAAGGACAAGAACTTTGCCTTTCATCCTCATTAACTTTATTAACACACTGTTGTAGTTAGTTTGGGCTGAGAAACTAATAAAACCGCAATAATTTTAATTTAAAATTTTCTACATATTTCATACATACGTACATATGTACATACATATGTATGTTTATTAATTCAGTCAGGATTACACTTTCCATACTGAGGTTAAAACATGTCTGCATAGGTTACAATACAATGGAGTGGAAATGAGAGCGTTTTAGTTCTCCTCTCCTCTTTGATGTTTTTAATTACAACCATTAAATTTACCACAATCCTTCACTGGGGGAAAAGAGTTATTTTGGACAAAAATTTTACTTTTAAGAGAATGTATTAACTGAGAGTCAATATTAAAATAATATACCACTCAAAAACTGTAATGGAGAGCTTATTACACCATGGGGCTACTAACTCAAAAAGTGTCACCACCCATGCATAAGTATACACATACATTTATTCCTTAGAAGGCTTAATAGCGGAGATATATGTGCATGCATACATACAACCCCTTAGTCAGGATTACAACCTAGCTTCTCACAACACCACTTATGTTGTGTACACACGTGTGTTCATTTTATATATGTATGTAAGTATGAGTGGGGGAACTTACAGTTTAAAGTCATCTCCGAATGACAGATATTTGAGAAGCTTTTCATGGCAATTTTTTATTTATTCTCAGGGTTTTTGTCAGAAATCTGCTTGAAAGGAAATCGCCGAAGATATATGTTTACATATTTCCTTTTGTTGGAGATGTCTGACCAGGGCTTTGAACCGTGTCCTCACGTCTAATAAGCCACCACCACCCACACCCACCTTTAAAAACCATCAGAAATTTATGACAAAAACTATTATATCCTGAAGAAATAATTGTAGAACTTTTCATGTTACAAACAGGAAGCAGACTATTCGGACATTGCACTATAACTAGTCAGGCGATGCACGGAAAAGTTGATGTGTGCAGAATTAGTCAAGTCAAGTACCATATGTTGGGTACTACGACACCCCAATGTCGATGTATATCCGAGATAAGACCGAGATTATGGCACACTTTCTTGCAAACGATCGATAGGGGAGTTTAACAACTAGAAAGACTTGGGCACAGCTCGACAACAGAAAATCTGTAAGCATTATGGGCCCAGTTATATAAAATATCTTTAAGCCAATGGTAGTGGTACTCTGAGTAGACATGTAATAGGACTGTTATATCTCATCATCGACCGATGGATGCCCTCGGGCAGAGGTTATTTCACAGTTTCTTACAAAAATTCAATAATATATGGATTTTCATACCGAAGGGAATATGACTGCGATAGCGAGAAGTCTCGAAAAAGACGTCGAATTTGTCGATTCTGTTGGGTTTTTAGTACATGGAAAATTCAGTGTAAGTTTTAAGATTAACTTGCGTTCCTATGCTGAGGTTTACACGCTGGCGGTACCATCGGTTCTTATTTTTTTTACCATGAGCTGATGGAGCTGATGTGTAGCGCGAGCGCAATCGACTTACATACAGAATTGGCCCTTCAGTCAGGATTACGGCCTAGCTTCTCAACACGACTCATGTTGTGTGCGTTAATTTTATTCATGAGTGGCGGGACCTACAGTTTAAAGTCGACTCCGAACGACAGGTTTTTTGAGAAGCTTTTCATGGCAATTTTTACTCTCAGAGTTTTTGCCAGAAATCTGCTGAGAGGAAGTCGCCGAAGAAATACTTTTTGTATTTTGTTTTTGATGTCTGGCCTGGGATTCGAACTCGGGCCTTTCGTCTAATAAGCCAACACACTACCTCCTAGACCACGGCGACTTCGCGCAATCGACTTACGCTGACCAAACTTTTGTTTCTGAAAATTAATCGGCTAAATGTCTACCACATTTGGTATCAATAATTGATGCTTAACAATAGATTTATTGCACAATCAATTTGGTAACAATTTCCTCTCCACTACACTTACGAATATTGCACTTCATAAAGTATTTAAAATATTGTATCTGACGAATACGCAGATAAACGAATTTCAATTTACTGGACACTTTAAAGATTAAACGAAAGGAAAAAAAACAATTGAGAAAAAATGAAAACATCATTGAATACTCTTTGAGTGGGTACACTTTGTCAGGGTATAAATCAAATGGAAAATCAATAACCATGTCACAGGATCGCATAAAAACAGAAATCATTCACAAAAAAAATTTGCAAAAAACATTCACGTTTTTTTTCCTACATGCAGCACAGGCCAGCCTTTAAGCATAGTGAGTGGCATATAAATAGTGTCACTCACTATAGGCTTGTTCGTGTGGGTGTAAATATCCATGTGCATGTATAAGTGGGCATGTGTTTGTTTTAAGGATATAAAATCAATTTATATGGCCTTTTGAGTTTCTTAAAAAAAGGGGAAAAACACAAAAAAAAAGAAAGGAAAATAAAATAAAAAAAATTAAATCGAAATATGGTGTGGCTTTAAGAGAAAGAGAAACTTTTTCCAAAACCAGCCTAGAGTAAATCATATCATGCTTGAGAGCCAACTATGTGCCTGAATGCTTTTTCTTCTGTAAAGCCAGCGTAGTTCGCTACAAAAGTTTACTTCAAGCAAGAAATTTGATGTAAAAATGATTACAGAATAGAAAAATTACGAAAAATTATTCACATTTTATTATGAATAATAAAATTGTAAAGTCTTCTTTATCAGTTGTCAGTTAAAACAATGACAGATATTCGTTAAATTGACAGAAGTCATCAGTAGTGTGACCTTGGCAAGGGGTGTGTATTCTAAGAATTGTTGTAATTATTTCGTTATCAGTTGATTGAAATAATTTTTGAAATTGTGTTTTTCAAAATTTTTGCAATTCCATGCACAATTGAATGGAATTCATTCATAGAAAAAAAAAAGTTGAAATGAAAAATAAAGAAAAATTCTGTAAAAGTTTTTGTTTTTCCACGAGTATTGTTATTACTATTCGAGCAATGTTTACTTCACATTGTTTTTAATTAAATTCGCAGTAGATGAGAGTAAACGTAGCTAAGTGATGAATTTGTTAAATTAGGTCAAATAACGCTATTTGAGATGTTGTGTGATGACAACTGCCACACATGCCCAGCCCTTCTTTACTTATAAGCCTTCAGTTAGGAATTCCTATTGGCTTCGCACACTCTCCATGTTGTGTGTGTTAATTTTGACAGTGAGGGTTGGACTTATAGAACTGAGATTAGGGCAAACAAGATCTGGTCTAGTAAGCGAACAAATTGCCTACTGGACTACGGTGAATACATGCAGTGAAATAAAATGCGGTTGGCTTATTAGACGAAAGGCCCTAGTTCGAATCCCAGGCCAGACATCAAAAACAAAATACAAAAAGTATTTCTTCGGCGACTTCCTCTCAGCAGATTTCTGGCAAAAACTCTGAGAGTAAAAATTGCCATGAAAAGCTTCTCAAAAAAATCTGTCGTTCGGAGTCGACTTTAAACTGTAGGTCCCGCCACTCATGTATAAAATTAACGCACACAGCATGAGTGGTATTGAGAAGCTAGGCCGTAATCCTGACTGAAGGGTTGTAATGGCCAATTATGTTATGTATATATATATGTTGTAGGGACCAATTGAAAACTTGAAATATGCAGGCGATGTCGGCTTGACAAGTCAAAACCACAGCATTATGACAGAGAAAATCAAATTGGTAGAGGAAACTTCTGCTGATTCCTTAGAAGCTCCTGCCCATATATATGAGAGTCGTATTGTACTCTCTGATGTAAGCGGCATAAAGATCAATTAATGAGAATTGTTGCTTGCAACCGCTTAAGAAACCGATTAACTTTACTGCAGAAACTTGAAAATGTGCTGGAAACAAACTATGAAAATTGCGAACATATTTAATTGCAATTGCGGATCCTTAGGAGGAAAGAATTTGATATGAGGTCCGGAGGTTTTAGTCACGTTTTACGTCATATAAAGCATCAACGATAACTCTTAAATTATTTAAAGTAAGTAAAGGTTCTACTAGTCGCTGTAGTCTAGTAGGTAGCGAGTTGGCTTATTAGACGTAAGGCCTCGGTTCAAACTCTAGGTCACACATCTCCAACTAATCGAAAATATAAAGAAATATTTCTTCTGGGACTTCCTCTCAGCAGATTTTAAGCACAAACTCTGAGAATAAATAAAAATGACATGAAAAGTTTCTCAAAAATCTGTTTTTCGGAGTCGACTTCAAACTGTAGGTCCCCGCCATTCATGTATAAAATTAATACACACAGCATAAGTGGTGTGCCAAATGAGGTCGTAATCTTGACTGAAGTTATGTATGCAAAGACTCAAGCCTCGGTTAGCCAAACGTCCATGGCACATACAGTGGTGGCCACGAATTTAAGACACGACATATGACAGACTTATTTGTGATAATTTTGTGACAATTGAGAAATCTCAAGAAACCCATGATATTTTGGAAAAATATACTTTGGAGTTTTGCCGCTTCGGCTCTGATGGAAAGCAGTACGTCTGGCGCCCTCCAAACCTAGAGCATCATCCAAAGTACACCCTAAAAACAACATGGTGGTGGAAATGTGACGGTGTGGGCAGCATTTTCCTGGCATGGTGTAGGTCCCATTTATAATATAAATTCTAAAATGGACCACCATGTTTACAAAAATATTATAACAGACACAATGATACCATTCGCTGAAGACAACATGCCTCCAATATAGAAATTTATGCATGATAATGACCCTAAGCACATTTCACGTCTAGTGAAGAGTTGCTTAGAAGAAAACGATATCATTATTCTTAAGTGGCCAGCTCAATCCCCGGACCTCAATCCAATTGAGAACTTGTGGAATGATGTTGAGGAATATTTACGAACAGTTAAACCAAAAAATTCAAGCGATTTGTGGGAAGAAATCCAAAGGGTTTGGTATGCAATTCCAAAGCAACGTTATGTGGCATTAGTCGAAAGTTTACCCGGGAGATGTGCTGCTGTGATGAAAAATAAAGGATTTCCCACTAAATACTAGAATTTTTTTATGAAGCTTAGCTTAATTTAGAGAATAGTGTTATATTATGCCTATGTCTTAAATTCGTGACCAGGTAAAATTTGTGTTTATGTATATAATATGTAAATAAAAATTCTTAACCGAATATAGGTAAGAAAATATTATTAATTTTTCTTCATAACATTACTAAAATCTTAAAAAAAATATCATGGACCCATCATTTTTTCGATAAAATGTACAAATTATTACAAATAACTCAGTCATATTTCGTGTCTTAAATTCGTGGCCACCACTGTACGTTCGTTTTTAGTTTATGAATAACAGTGTAAATGTTAAACGAAATTACATTACGGTGAGGTAATTGCTCTGATTGCTTGTCATATTCTAAAAACGAATGTACGTTTCGTTACATTCTGCGGACGTTTGGCTAACCGGGGCTTCATGTCTATGCATACATTAATTGGTGAAAACTCATACAGTATATTTCAAACCATTTAAGATTAGCAACAGGGGGGTTTTAATCACTCTACTGCCATGATTAACAGCGCATAGGTTAAAAATAATACGAAAAAACCATGAGCAATCAACTTTTAATAGAATTTAGATTAAAATTTTCGAAATAAAATAATTGTGGTCTCCTGTTTTAATTATTTAATTGCGTTATAATACCACGAGACTGTGTGCTAGTGTCAGTGTCAATAGTAAATTGAAAAGTTTAAGTAAAAACGAAAAAATAAAAATTAAAATTTAAATCAAAATCAATTGTGTGGAAATAAAACAATTAAAACCGTTCAACACCACTACAAATAGAAATGAACACAAAATTTCTTGTTGCAAATCCCAAGGCACACATTATAAGCCGATCAAATGATACTATTCTGCACAGAGATACATACATGAACAACAACAACAGAATAAATATGATAAAGAACTGAAGGAATTCGCAGGCAAGTGGGGAAACATATTGTCGCACAAGGAGGAGATGAATTCTTTTGTTTCAATAAATATGAGAAGAACTTCTTGTGGGAAAAATCACAACTCAATAGCATAAACCGCAACTAGGGAAGAGAGAAAGCAAGAGGATAGTGAAACTGAAAACTAAAAATAATAAGTTTTTGTTGCAGAACTTTTATTGAAAGGATTTTTTTGTTTTTCTTTTGTTCCATTTTAGTTTGTTTTGTTTTGCTTTCGTTTGTTTTAAGAACAATACAAGAGAATGGAAAGTGCAAAATAGTTCTTAAAGTAAACAGACAAAGACTGAAATAAAGTAACAGACGCGATAGATAGTACGAGACAATACTGGGTATTAAATTTCTTTAAATTGTTATTCGAGTACTATTTTAACAGGTTTGGGCCCCTGTTTAACATTGTAATTTTTAGGTCCACAATTTTTATAACAAAAAAAATTATTTCTGAATCCGAACAGGGATTTTTTGGTCATTCCATAATTAGTCATTACAACCCTTTAGCCAGGATTACAAACTAGCTTCTCGCACCACTCATGTTCACACGGTTTAAAGGCGACTCCGAATGACAAATTTTTTAGCAACTTTTCATGGCCTTTGACAGAAATCTGTTGAGAGGAAGTGGCCGAAGAAATATTTTCCATATTCCGTTTTGTTTGAGATGTCTGCCCTGCGCCTCACGTCTAATAAGCCAACGCACTACTTACTAGACTATGGCGACTTCATTGCATAGGAAGTACCCTGCGAAATCCGCCAAAGGATATTACCAGAATGGCCACCGAATGGAAACTCTAAATATTTTATTGCTACTGAAGCTGAAAAACTTTGCATAGAAACGAATTCTCATTGAATAAGTCGGTTTGTTACCTCATAAAGCCTCAAACAAGTACCATATGACAATTGAGGGCACTACCATATATCATATGAGCGTAGTAGTATGACAGCTCCTTGCGGAACGACAATAATAACATTACCATTACATTGTACTGTCTAAAGTCATTACCTGGCCAATTATAGATTTCTTTTCTATTCAATGCTCACTAAACCTATGCCGTTTGAGAAGAGAAAATGTTCAGCAGTTTCTTTTTTTAGTTAGGCATTGAAGATATTTTGGTTAGATGAGGTGCAGGGAGTGATATAAGATTATTTTCTAGCTACCATATCTTTTCAGAAACTAGGTTACAGATTCAGAATCTAGAAACAGTCAGGTTTACGACCTAGCTTCTCACATCACATACGTATGTATGTTGTGCGAGTTAATTTTATCCACAACTTAAAGTCGTTTCAGAACGACTGTTTATTCGGAAACATTTCATGGCAATTTTATTTTCTCTCGGAGTTTTTGCAAGAAATCTGTTGAGAGGAAGTCGCCAAAGAAATATTTTAAAACTTTTCGTTTTGTTCGACATGTTTGACCTACGGTTGGAACAGTGGCATTACATCTACATCTTTCAATAATGCGAATAGTATTCGTGGGCTTACTTACTTACTTAATTGGACATTAAACAACTCGATTAATGGATTTCGGCCCGCCGTAACACATCCTGCCAGGCGCCTCTACATCTTGTGCGCCTACGCCAGTTGGTTACACCAATCGATGACAGAGCTTCCACGATTTGGTCCTTCCAACGCAAACAAGGTCGTCCTCTTTGCCGGCTTCCGCGGATCCTCGCATCAAATACCCGCCCCATCGGAGTATTCTTCTCCATTCGATGTTAATACGCTAGCACAAAGTCTATGTCGTTGAAGAGCTGGCACAGCTCAGTGTTGGATCGGATGCGGAAATCATCACCAACTCGCACTGGACCGAGGATCTTACGTAGGACTTTTCTCTCGAATACTCTTAAGGCTGCTGCATCAGTGCTTAATAGGCTCTAGGTCTCTGCGTCATTAAGAAGCACGAGGGGGATGAGCGTCTTATAGATTATTAGTTTTTTTAATTTCAGTATTCGTGGGCTATCTCTCAATAACTCTTCGTTCCCGTTTTCTCTGACGACATATTAATGGTGATAACTATTAACACTAGGGCTCAACAAATTGCTCTCATTTGGTATCGGAGTTTCTCCTTTGCAGCAATTTTCGAATCAATCTGCCTTTCCTTTGTATGATCTGAACGTCCTCTTACACGGCTACACTCCGTATTTCATTTTGATGGCGTTTTTTCTTGTGTTAATTCATCGTTTTTTTCTTGTCTTCCTTTTTAACTTTAACCTACCTTTTCCTCAACAAAGTAAATAAATTAATAATTATGTTATTAGCCTTAAGGATACCTATGTCCTTGAATTTCTAAATATGTCATTTTAATTACCACCACCGCCATCTACACTTTGCCAACTTATCGATATAAACTTTGCACTTAAACGCAGCAAAAGTATTTTCCGAAGTTGGAAGTAATTTTCTGAGCACTTTTCATCTGACTTTTCACACTGTAAGGCATTTTTCATAAACTTGATATCGTAAAAAAAGTTTTTATTTCCTCATGAAAAATTATGAAAAATAAAAAGAAAACTTTCTACTTTTCTTAAGGATTCATTATTACTCTGCCACTTGTCATATGTGACACCGCCAACGGGAGCATATTTTCATTCGATAACGAAATATTTCATTTCATAATTCATTTCACATGCACAAGCGTATGAGTTTGTTGTGGAAGTTCTTCAGAAAGTTTTCCTGTGCTTAGTTGGAAAGTCAAATAAATCATAAAACCATTTTCTACACGGCTAATTAAACAGATTGAAGATCTACTGAATGGTACACAATAATCATGTAAAGATTGCTTGCAAGACATGACTTATTGTTGCCATATTATTTGGTGGCAGGCTTCATTGCAAGATTTAACAAAACGATACTGAAACTTAAGAAATTGCTTTAATTATTGGTGGCAATGGAAAAGGCAGATAGGATGCCAGCTGTTAGTTTATAAGAAATTTCATTGAAAAAAATATCGAAATTTAAAGAATAGTAAAAATAATACAAGTATTCTACTTCTAGATGTTACGAATCTGTTGTACGCTTCATCACCATCCCTCTTTATAAAAAATTTTGTGGAAGAAACTGGCAATTACATAAACGACATAAGATTTATTTGAAATAAATTATTTCTTCTAAACTGTTTAAATTCTTTTCATTTCTTTAACAAAAAGACCGCAGACTTTATCTCCCCTGCTTTCTCATTCTGTAGCTAAACAGTTCATTCATTATTGTACAGCAGTAGCTTCTAGAATGATAGGGTTACCAACTGTTTTTGCCTAGAAGTAAGAAGTAAGACAGCCAGGTCGTCACACGAGTATAGCTCGCACATAGTAAGGGACTGTATGCGAAAACAAAATCAGATATGCAGAGGGAATAGGATTATACTCTGCTAGATCCTAGATCATGTGGCAATACATGAGCATGGACAAGAAGAGGAGCATATGTTCTACTCTGCTGCTGGGAGTTGAAAGAAATAGTTGGAAAAATGAACTCAGAAAAATGAACGACGATGAGATGTGGAGGCTTTCCTCAAGCCAAATGGGTTTGAGACAATCTTAGCTTTTCTTCTGTAATTACATTGAGAAGAGATTTGAGTCATGCATCCAGACTATTCAGGGCCAATCTGAGGCTAGTAACCGTATATACTTACGTATAGATTCTATGATAAGATAATGAATCATTAGAACAAAGACCTGCGTTCGTATTAAGTACTAAGCAAGGAGTTGTGTTTGCTTACTTTGAGTAGCATCCTCTATTTATCAGGATATTAGAATTGGAAAAAACATTGAAGCGATACCCCGTATAGATTACAGACATTAGAAAATAAGATATGGTCGCAGTACTATAGCATCTTGCATCGTAATCCATACTTCTCTAAACATCTGCTCTCACACCGCTGAAGCGTTCTGGTCCCATCAACTACGCGTAAGTTTCCCTCCTTGCAAGCCTGTTTACTTGCTTATTGTGGAGAATTGACACATGATCCAGGATTCTGCAAAGAGTTTACTTTGATTGAGACAGTGCCATACTATCTTCGATTTAACTTTAGCAGAATAAACAAATAGCGGCCTGACTACATAACTGGTCATTACAATCCTTCAGTAAGCATTGCGACTCACACCGCTTATGTTGTGTGTGCGTCAATTTTATAAATGAGTGGCGGGACCTACAGTTCAAATTTGAGTCTAAACGAAAGATTTTTTTGAGAACATTTTTAGGGTTTTGCCAGAATTCTGCTGAGAGGAAGGCGCCGTAGGAATATTTTTGCATATTTTCGTTTTGGTGTCTGACCTGTGATTTGAACCGTGACCTTACGTCTAATAAGCCAACACACTACCAACTAGACTACGACGACTTCATAATGTTAGAGTATTAGGATTGTAAAAAAATGCTGTAAGGATGCCCTATACAGATTGCAGACAGTAGAAAGGAACGTGTTGGCATTGGATCTGGAATCATTTTGTGTACTTCTTTAAGCATTCGCTTCCATTCCACTGAAGGGTACTGGTACTATCAACTACGAGGAAGTAACCCTTTTCAGAAGCCCGTTTGGTTGCTTATTGCGGAGAAATACCACATGAGCTGGGATTCCGCAGACAGTAAAGTTTGATTCCGACAGTGTTTAAATGGCGCCCCGACTGCCAGATAGTATTGCTATGTCCTGTCTTTTGTACACCCTTAATATGAGCTGAGGTTTTTATAGTCATGGCTTTGGTTTTCTTGAATCATTACATGTTCATCTTTCAAAGTTTTCTTTTCTAATTTTGCTTTCATGTCAGAGACTTGAACTAGAGTAGATAAATAATCCAAAACCTCGAGCCATTGTCGAAGATTATATTTCTTATTAAAAGTATCTTTTATGCCTGTGCGTACTGTAATCATAGAAATTGAATACCAAAATATCTGAAACATTAAATAAACTTTAATTTTCTACAATTTTATGTGTTTTTTGTCACCCAAACATTCTCATATTTATAAGGCCACATTGAAAACGTTTGAAATGTGAAACTTTTTGTTGAAATTTAAAGAAAAAAAAATGTCTTCTTCTATTTAATACTCTCTCTAACACTCGTAAATGAAAAGCGTCATATATAAACGTAATAAATCTCCCTCAATCATTAGCACTGTGACTGGTGTTTGTCTTTTATTTTTCCTGCTTGACGCCTACAATTGATGCAAAACATTTTGATTACATTTATTCGATAATTCTAAGGATGCCACTTGATTTTCTTTTAATGGGAGAAGGGGATGTTAAAATTCCAGTACTTGGAAATGTTGTTTATAAATCGATTAGGCAGTTAACTCAGTACTTCGAAATGTTGTATATAAATCGATTAGGCAGTCAACTTTATCCTGCCACTGTACATTGTGAGTAGCAATCCTTTCTTAAAAAAATAACTTTTTATTCCGAGAACTTTCTATTCATACTGGCAACGCTAACCTAACCAAAGCAAGAATATATTTTCGTTGACATTTTTGTGGTTTGTGGTGTATACGACACAGTGGTAGTAGTACTGGTGGTAGTAGTAATGGTAACCACTAAAGGATGAAAAGAAAAAAACCAAATTGAAGCCAGTTTTTCGTTTGACTTGTTTTGATTTTGTTTTTTTGTTTGTTTGTTAGCTTGTTTGCAAATTTTTTGTGTTAAAATGGCCATTGAAAATACACCACATCCCCCCCACCATTCACATCCCGGATGTGTCATAAAAATTAATGCTAGTCAACACACTAACAACAACGGATGAACGTGTACGTAAAGGAAAAAACAAATGCCAACAAATAGTAAAAATTGAACAGTCACCATAGATTTGCTATTTTCTACGTTCGTTGTATAAAAACTGTTACTTTTTTTTGGGGGCAGCTAAAGTAAGGGCACGTCGTGCATCATCATGCCACAAAAAGTTTTCAACAACTATACTCTTAAACGGCTTGCTGGACCGCACAAACTTCATCCGAAGCAGGAACATGATTTTTACGATATCAAAGGGAATTAAACAAAAACAAAAACAAGACAAGAAACAGAAGTTCTTTAATTATGTCCGGATTTATATTTTATTTACGAAGCGATACGATACGATAGCATTTCTAACGAAATAAAGTGTTTTTGCTACAAGTGTTTGCCCTTAAAGAGTCTTAAAGTATGAGAGTGATACTTCGTGATTTAAATTCCTGTGACTTAATTAATGACGTGTAAACTGAATTGTACAGGAAGTAAACAATTTTTTGTTAATTACAAGTTAACTGTAAACAATGTTAATAACAGTTTAATAATGGAATAATAAAACAATCATTCTGAGATTAGTATTACGATTGAAAGTAAAAGAGAATAAAAACAGTGAGTAGAAGTTTGATGTACTCTTGGGAATAATTATGCATCGATTAAATCCGTGATTAAAGGTCACGCAATGTGTACCGTAACTAAATGGCACTTTAATTCATCCTTAACTTAGTTCAGACCGAAAGATTGTGAAAATATTTGAAAGAAATGGCAAAATATTATAAAAAAGGAAAGTTAAAGGTGAGAGAGATAGATAGAGATAGGGAGAGAGAGATAGGGTGAGATAGAAAGAGAGTCCTATAACCTTTGCCAGCCAAACTCACTTGTAAACCTTGTAATGAGCCTTATTCTAAATCAGACACTTCTGCCAGCAATGCCATGCATTTATTTATTCCCAATTGAATCTCGTTCTTGTAAGTGCTGGGCAGTGAAACAAACATGTATGTGTCAGACGGTTTCTTCCTCCCACTTTAAGTTGTAACTTTTGAGAGAGCGCCTAGCTGTAGGGCATATCTCCCTACTACTTCATGTCAATGTCAACTTAAGAGAGAAACACGATCTGTTTCATCCCCCAATATTTAGTGCAATTAATTCCAGTGAGCGAATTGGTCCTAACTTCCTCTCTGGAAAGAGGCATATCTCCCTACCACTTCGTTAAGGTCAACTTAAGAGAGAAACATGACCTATTTCATTCCCCAATATTTAGTTCAACTCATCGCAGCGGACGAATTGGTTCTATTTGCATCTCAAGAAAGAGAGGCATTTTCTCAAAGGAATACATGACTTTCTCGGAAAGGTTGAATGTTGTTATGACCTGCGAAATGAATTTATCTCTTTACGTACTGTATTTTTCAGTGGTTTAGTCGTTAGTATTTCACAAAGTTTTATACATGCAGTCGCCGTAGTCACTAGACTACTAAGGTAGTGTGTTGGAGTGAGGCCACGGTTCAAACCCCAGGTCAGGCATCAAAACGAAATGGGGAAAAAAATTTTCGGCTACTTGCTCTCAACAGATTTCTGTCAAAAGTCTGTCATTCGGAGGCGACTTTAAGCTGTAGGACCCTTCAGTCATGTTTAAAATTAATACACATAGCATAATTGGTATGAGAAGCTAGGTCGTAATCCCAACTGTAGGGTTATAATGACCAATCATGCATGTATGTCAGGGAGGAACATAGAATATTTCTATGATAGTTTTGCATTCTCTTGAATAACTTTTCTTATAGAACCAGATATCTTCCAAGGGTATGTGATACTATTGTATAATACTAAGACGTAAATCGACCTTTCTGATATATTTTTAACCTGTGGCTTATTTACCTCACTGTTTAGCCGAGTTCATCTGCTATTTCAATATATATGTTGGCCTCACTAAATTCTCCCTAGGCTCCTTTGGAGCAATCCCAATGCCACCGATTATTACATCAGAAGGCGTCCCTAGCACTATTCTCAACGCGTCATACAGAAAACTTATCTGGAAAACAGATGGCCGCCATCATCGTTTCTTTAATTGTCTATGGTACTATCATGAGTAGAATAATTTAGATGCCGAACATTGTATTGAGTTTCCCTCTATTTTAACTAAATGTGGTTTGAGACTTTGCTAAAAGCTCTGCATATCGTAATAATGTTATCCATGTCCTTTACTAGTTCCTTCTAAAGTGTTCTTATCTCCACATAACTAATTGAATCTTCGATTACTAGAGTAGAACGTTCGTATTTTATAGTTTATTTCAGTCAGTTCTTGGGAATCAACATCAAAAATTAAGTTTCCCTAGGGAATATGATTAACATCGTGCGAATAAATGTGGGCTGCACATTTACTTATCTTCTCTACTAAGCATTTTGTTTTCTCACACAATAACCACACATGCAGTCTTGAATTCACATGTAAATCTCTTTATATTGTACAGCTCTGCTATACGTGATAATCAAAAAAATTGTTTTTCTTTCGATTACTTTTTTTAGTTGTTTGATTACAGTATTGTTCGATTAGCTGGTTGCTGCGATTACTGTGTTAAAATAAAATTCGAAATCATAATTGAATTACGAACAATTGCTGGAATGAATTGATTTCGAGACAGAAAGCAAATTCAATGACTTTCAGTTGAGCAGCATTGATGAGAAACGTTTTCAGTGGAACGAGAGATTTTTTTGCCTTTTTGAATGATAATTTAGTAGAGACACATGCATCCATCACATAATATTTAGTACAAGAATGTGATGACAGGAAAATAACAACAGGAAATAAAAAACAAAAGAAGAAGAAGAAGTAGAATTATTATGTAAGCATGTGTGGTATCCATATAAAGAAGATAAAAGCATAAAAAATTTAAGGAAAAATATGCTTAGTTTACCTTCATAACTTGTTGTTACATATGCGGGAGGTTATCGCATTGCGGCTGTTTTTTAAAAAACCTTCATCTCTATCGTAAGTTATTGAAAATAAAAATCGAGGCTCCATAGGCAATTGTAAAATTGCCCGCTATTTACATTGGAGTCAAATAAGGATGCTCATTATGCGCTCAAATTTTCACTATCATGACGAATGATATCAGAAGTGTAGCTTCTACAGATAGAAAACGATGAGGTCTTCAGCTAGAGGATTTGGTTTATGAAAACCATTTCTTCTGGCAAAAGTTCAGAGAGTACATAAAATTACATGGAAAAGTTTCTCAAAAATCTGTCGTTCGAAGTTGCCTTTAAACTGTAGGTCTCACCATTCATCGATAAAATTAACACACACTACGTGGGTGGTGTGAAAAGCTAGGTTGTAATCCTGACTAAAGGATTGTAAGGATCAATTAAGTAAGTCAGCAGGATATTTCATTTCTCTTGCTTAGGATTGACAACATTTAAGAAAAACTAGATGATCTTACCTACTTACTTAAGATCTGGAAAGATGAAAATCAAAAGCTTTAACACAGTAAATATCATTCAACAAGGCCCAGCTTTCGAATAGCTTATGCTTTCTAGGTAGTATCATTCGCGTGCTCAAGAAAGCGAAATCGGCTTAATACTTAATAGAGCCTCACAGGCATACGTAGAATATTTTGATCCAACATCATCAACAACATGGACTTTTGAGAACTTAATGAACGAGTAACCCTTACGAACGCAAATCGAACTTAAATAAATGTAGGTACATATTGAAAGTCGCCGTATGTAAGGCTACGGTTCAAAACGAAAATATGAAAAAATATTTCTTCGGCGACTTACTCTCAGCAGATTTCTGGCAAAAACTCTGTCAGAGTAAATAAACCTGCCATGAAAAAATTTCTCAAAAATCTGTTCGTACGAAGTCGACTTTTAACTGTAGGTCCCCCCGCTCATGTATAAAATTAACACACATAACATAAGTGCTCTGAGAAGGTAGGTCGTAATCCTGACTGAAGGGTTGTAATGACCAATTAAGTATAGCGGCCGTAAGGGCAGGAGAAACCTGAATACTTCAGGGCTTATCACAGCCGCAAACCAAAATGCTTTGTGGAAGGATTGTAATGTATGGATGAAACACTTAAGGCGCTACGGGCGCTCTGTATCTTTAGTAAAGCACGGTTGCCATCAATCATAGATTTCATTTTTCTATAGCCTTTACAGCCAGTAAAACAAATTAAACTTGTTCCCAAAAATCGTATATTTTTAGGAAGTACTCATCCTTGTTATACAGCTCATCCGTTTGTGGTCGATTGGTCCGTAAATCTCACAAGGCATTAAAGAGAGAATTCGCTTATATGAAACACTACTCCTGCAGAAGTTTCTTCAGTCGCTTACAATGTAATCATCAATCCCTCTTTGCTCTCTCTGATAACCTCTTTTCCTAGCCTAGACAAACAAATATTTCTTCGCTGACTTCCTCTCAGCAGATTTCTGATAAAAACTCTGAGAATAAAATAAAATTGCCAACGAAAAGTCTCTCAAAAATCTGTAGTTCGGAATCGATTTTAAACTGTAGGTGCCGCCACTAATTTATAGAATTAACACACACAGCAAAGTGCTGTGAGAAGCTACGTCATAATCCTGACTGAAGAGGTGTAATGTTCAATTATGTGTGCATGTTGTATGCATGTATATGTAAAAAATTTTTGAAATTTTTATCCTGAATGTTCCATTTGTTTATTCACATAACGCTTTAACCTTAACTACGCGGATTTATTGTGTAATTAAAAAAAAAGAGGAAGAAAACAAATCGTTCACTGTTATCTTGCAAAACTTTTATTCTCCGCATGAGTTTTTATTAAAAAAATGTCTAGAGTGTAGGATATGACATTTGCGGACATGTATTAATGGGATGTTATAAATTACACTGGCGGCACATATTAGTGGCCCAAAGGGATAGAACATTGCATTGCTTACCCAGTATATATTGCAAATGGGGACATGAAATGAAACTTTATGTGGGAATATTAGTAGGTACCTTAGCTTGTCGTAAATCTTTCTAAATGTTGCAAACTTAAGTCCTAAGTGTACTATGTGTGCATGTGTGTGTGTGTGTGCAAGTAAAAAAATTAATTTGCTAGCTATTCAACATCTATTCAGTTGCCCACTGGGGATAGAAAAAAAGTAATTAAACCTGTTTTGTTTTGTATTGTATTGCAATTGCAGGATATGCGCACAAAGAATGCGATGCAAATGGTGAGTGGTTTAAACATCCGTTAACGAATAAAAGCTGGTCAAATTATACAACATGTATTAACATAGACGATTTAGAGGTGAGTACAGATACACACATAAGTCTTTACAACAATAAAATACTAGAGTTTATTTCATTTATTTTATTTTCATACACTTCACACTCCTCACGATGGTATTCAATACAGTGGACACAAAAAATAAATCTCATATATGAAGTAGGCTACAGCATATCCCTGGTAGCCATTCTATTATCACTGGCCATATTGGGTTATTTCAAGTGAGTATGAATGAATGAATTTCGTTTTATTTTTTTTTATTTGATTTTCAATTGATTTTTTCATTCTTTTGTTGTCTTTGTTAATAGTTTTTTAAATGAAGTGTAATGATAGACTTTATCAAGGTTTTTTTTTTACTCATTTTATTGTGTCCCTTAATTTTTCTTTCTACTTCCTTTGTCAAACATTAAAATGATTTTCGTAATTGAGTGGAAATTACCTCATATCCTTTAAATGAAATATCAAAAATTCCTCTTACACACACACACACACATACACACAATATATTTTCAATCACATTTCATTACCTGTTTATAAAAGAAAGCAAAGAGACTACGACGTGTAGATAGTCTTTCGTAAAATATTGGGTTTTCAACACAGTTTTTCATCTTCTTCTTATCAAAAAGTTGAGTTCAGTTTGATTAACATCTTCATTCGTTTAATTAAGATTTCTTTTTATTGTTGAGAACGTTTTAAAATCGAAAAAGGAAAGTTAATCAAAAGGCGAGAAAAAAAATACGGTTTATTTATTTTAATACGGGTTATTGTCTTAATCATACCACAATTATACTATGTTCAGATATGTAGTACTTTTCTTGAGTAAATGTACGGTTAATTGAGTACAATATTTTAAGTGTTCAGACATAATAATATACGCAGTTCAGCTGCTTATTCAATATTCTTTTGCCAGCTGGTAAACAAAACAGCTGACTGTTTCAACAACATTGTTTTTATTTTGATCGCAAAAATTTAAATTGAAACTTTTTATGAAATATTGAGCTCAATAAATGTGCATGTCTGAACACCATATTAAGGTGTTTAAAATGAAAAGATATTAAATTGAAGAATATCATGGGTACCCCTTAAACAGTATGGCATCACTGCTTTGTTCAATGAGAATAGTTTTGTTGTTGTTAGATTGTGGATTTCGACATCTGCTGATATGTACAACGACCTTAAACTTTCTGTTTAATGTGTGGATATAAGGGACACAAAAATCTTTATATGCATGGTTAACAGCAGTATTTTTTAAACGATTTGTAAACCTGTTTGTCCTTAAAAGGAGCTAGTATCCCTAGCATACCTACACTATCCATCGAATGCCCTGCTAGAGAACTTCATTCCACCTATAGAAGATCTTACTTACTTACTTAAGATCTGGAAAGATGAAAATCAAAAATCTTAGCACAGAAAATGATTCATCAAGTCCAACCTGGCGAATGGCTTATGCTTTCTAAGTAGTACAGTGATAACGAATGATTATGCAGACTCAAGAAAGCGAAAACTTTAAATACTTAAAGAATTTATCAATTCGTTTCTCACAGGCATGCGTAAAAAATATTTTTGGTGCACCATCATCAACAACATGGACTTCTGAAAAGTTAATCAATAAGGAACCCTTACGCATGCAAATGGAATAAATGGAGCATACTGTCAAAAGCAAGCCGAATAGTAACATAATGATGACGTACGATATTTTAAGGATTAGCACAGTAGCCATCAAAGAGGCTTTATGGAATGGGTTATGTTTCGAAAATAGAATACAATTGTTAGGTAGGAGTCAATTCTCAAAGGTCTACTCTAAGGCTTTGCAGATGTTTTGTAGGTTCTCCATCTAGCTTGTGTTTCACGGTGCTGGCCTTCTTTCGTTACTTTTTTTTCAATTTCACTACTATACTGTAGCCGATACTAGGATTTTAAAATTGTTACGAAGCAATGCGATCTGCAAAAATTAATTCGATCGTAGTATTGAGTGTAGTGGTGAGTAACTTTTGAGCCCTCATTGAGCTGTACTTTTTGCAAAGAGATAACGCTGCCTTGTCTTTTTCCAATATTCGTTTTTCTTTAATTTCAAGCTTCTGGGAAAATAAATTTTGTTGTTGTACTAGTTGTCGTGGTAAGGAATCTTGCTCATTAAGCCTTAACTTTTTTTAAGAAGAGGTAACGCCACCAAATCTTCCTATGATGTTCGTTGTTAATGTTATTCTCTACAGACGATCAGAGGGCTTTCTGAATAGATGGATGGAAGGAAGGGGAATTTTTAAAATTCAAAACTCATGACGAAAATGGTACCCAAATTCGAGCTTACATAGTTCCGGCTTATAGTGTATCACTTTAACTACGACATACATACATACATATATAATTGGCCATTACAACCCTTCAGTCAAAATTACGGCCTAGCTTCTCAACACCACTCATGTGTTGTGTGTTAATTTTATACATGAGTGGCGAGACTTACAGTTTAGATTCGACTCCAAACGACAGATTTGTGATAAACTTTTCATGGCAATTTTTATTCTCAGAGTTTTTGCCAGAAATCTGCTGAGAGGAAGTCGCCGAACAAATATTTTTTCATACTTCGTTTAGTTCGAGATATCTTAGCTGGGGTTTGAACCACAACTAATAAGCCAACACACTGCCTACCAGACTACGGCGACTTCAAGATCTTACTTCTTTAATTTATTGTATCGATCATTACAACCTTTTTAGTCAGAATTCCTACATGACTTCTGAAATTCATCCATGCAGTGTGTGTTAATTTTATACATGAGTGGCGCAACCTACAGTGGTAATATCGACTCCCAGCAAATAGAATTGCAAAATGAATGTTTTCTTTATAATTTTCTTGTGTTTTTAATTACTGACATACAAGGGTACAAACAATAGTAATTTCATAAAATTATTTACAATCCCATTATCTTGTTGGGTAACGGCGAACAGAACTACAACAATTTCCTCCTCTTCTTTAGAGTCTGGACAAAATGTCGAACATCAGTAGGAAGCAGAGCAATATTGTACATGTGGGTGGCAGGATGGTGTTGACGACGATATACAGCCATGGACATTAAATTAGCACAAAATCCATATATACTTTGATGGTGATTTTTTTCTCATTTGTATCGTAATTAGGCCAATTGTTTTAGTCTGCAATGTTGCACGATGACATCTAGCTGTTGTTAACCAAAAAATATTATCATTATCGTATATATTTTTTGTTTTGACTGCTAATTTGTATCGGTACCTAAATTCGAGCTGGACAGTAAATTAGCACAACGTGCCTAAAAGTGTTTTAGGTACAAGTTTTGTTCGAGTATTTTTATTTTTACGGTATATTCTTTTAATTTTGTGGCATTTAAAGTAATTTTTGAAAAAAATGGTACGTGGAAAAGATTACTCACCAGAGGAGAAGCGCATTATCGTTAACTTGTGGCATGATCTGAAAAAGCTGGCGAAAAATGATTTATAACGTCATCACTTCCTTTAAACCAAACAGAATAATGTCGCAGAAAACAAAAATTGAAGGCTACGTGTCAAGAAAACAAACAGAAATCGTTGGTCGTGCTATTGTCCGGAAGTCAAAGAAGGAGCTTCTCATGTCGTCACGCGATATTTTGAACGAAATTAACTCCCAATTCAGATTAAATTTATACGACAGGCTCCTATAAAGACGTCTTAATCACAAAAAGCTCTTGGGACGCACTTGCCGAAAGAAGCCACTTCTAACAAAAGAAAAATATACTCAAGCATTTAACGTTTGCTCGCACCCACAATGCTAAAGATCTCCCATTCTGGAAAAAATATTTTGGAGTGATGAAACAAAGGTAAATCGTATGGGACCGGATGGTAGAGTGGTTGTTCATTGGCCAAAATGTCAGACATTCAATCCACGCTATGCTCAAAGGACCATAACGCATGTTCGAGGAAACACAATGGTGCGGGGAGCGTTTTCAAGACACGGTGTAAGTCGCATTGTAAAAATTAATGAAAAAATGGACTGTCATCAGTATTTGGACAATATAAAGAACAAAATGGAACCATAAGCTTTTAAATACATGCCAGTTTTATTCATATTTATGCAAGATAGTGGCCCCAAACACACTTCTAAGCAGGCAAAGGATTGATTTTATGAAGAGCATATTCCCGTTTTAGACTGGCCATCGCAAAGTTTTGACTTAAACTCGATTGAAAACCCCCTAGAACGACGATACAGAACGCTTGGTACTCGATTCCCAAAGAACTTTCCCGAAGAACATTGTCCCGTAGATGCCACGCGGCGCTTGAAAATAGGGGCTACTCTACTAAATATTAATCAAATAAGCTGAAAACATTAATATTTTTACTATTTATTACAGCACATCATTTTTATTCCAGAAATTTTAATTTGTGCTATTTTACTGTCCAGCTAAAATCTGGCGTTTGGTACGTTTCAGGTCATAATGAGCAGACGACTGGCAATATCGTCAAAATTTTTGTTTCTTTTTAAAGAATAATATGTATTTTAAGTTCCTATGTTAATATTTTTTTATGAGTAGACCTAAAATACTATAAAAAATATGATTATTTTTATGACGAAGTTTTGTGCTAATTTAATGTCCATAGCTGTACATAAAATTCAGTGTGTGTGTGGTCACAGAAAAATTAGACATCATGCACAGGCATACATACATACATTCCATTTGGATGATAAAAAAAAAGTTCAATATTTACTGGTGCTTATAAGAAATATGAAATTGGCATCGAAGGGTGTTCCCTCAAAGTATACTTAAAAGATTCCTGCTTACAAGACAAAACAAGCAGCATATAGCTTGGGTAGCACCCAATTGACTTTAATAATCTTGTTGTTGTTGTTGCTTTATTACAGCATTTACTTAACATTGGTAAACACCCTCTATGAACCGACAACCCACAGTGCGTTAATGTGTTTTGACTTTTGCATTAATTTTTCCTTTTTTTTCTGTCCGTTTGTTTTTGTATTTTTTTCACTCACACATAACATATAGCATGTCCTTGGTGTAGAAGTACTTCCAAATCGAATACAACCTGTAACCACATTGTATAACCACACGTTGATGTACTTAGAAATGTGTTTGCCTGTAAAGAAGTCAACAAAAGTGGCTTAAAGAAAAAAAGGTTAAAAGTGCACAGTCAGCCTTACAAAACAAAAAAACAAAAACAAAAATAGCAACAATAGTACCAGGAAAAAAAGTCCTGAACTACGATTGCAAAGGCTCTTGGCCAACATACGAGATACGAGACTTGTAAGTGAAAGTCAATGTTGAGCGTACAACAACAGCAACAACAACAACAACAACTGTGTGTATTGATTTTATTAAAATAATGAACTTTTGACCTTTAATGTGGGATTTTAAATAAATTAATAGAAATAGAATTAGAAAAGCAATGAAGCAAAAAGACAAACAAAACAAAAAATAATTTAAAAGTTCACTTCCTATTTCCGTACAGAATATGGTTGGCCTCTTATTTCAGAAGCGAACATTAAAAACTGAATAGTGGAATTGCAATACTGTCAAAGAGACAGAGTTGCGTGGCTTAAGTTAGGTTATGTAAAGTAGCTAACCCACCTGGAAAGTAGCTAACCCACCAAGTTAAAATATTGTGATGCCTCAATTAATACCCAATTTGAGTATCAAACCTAGTGAGTAGGTTATTCTTAATTGTAGTAATCTTTAGTAATCTACTACAGATGATAGTTTCTTTAAAGCAATAAATGCTCGCTGACACATAAGACCTCCTCCTCTTTAGACCAACAGCACCTTCAAAAGTCGTTAGAAGAAATGGAATGGAAAGTCACCATTGTCTAGTAGTGTCTTGGCTTATAAGGCACAAGGTTGTGGTTCATAAACCAGCTTAGTCATCCCAAACAAAACGACATTCGAAAAAATATTTCTTCGGCGACTTCATCTCAGCAGATTTCTGGCAAAAACTCTGAGAGAAGGATAAATTTGCTATGAAAAGTTTCTCAAAAATCTATCATTCGAAGTCTACTCTGTAGATTGTAGGTTCTACCAGTCATGGATAAAATTAACATTCACAACGTGAGCGGTGGTGTAAGAAACTAGGTAGTTATCCTAACCAAAGCGTTAAAACGACCAACTAATTAAGTACTAAGTAATTAAGGATAATAAGACAGGGACTGTGAGAACCGTATCAGTGCGATAGTGTTACAAGTGAGACAAAATTCAGTCTGTTCTTCTTCCTAAGAAACAATTCCGCCATAAGTTATTTGCAAGAATTCTTAGTCTATCTACGACAAGATAATAAAACAGTGATTTGTGCGACTTGGTTTCATGCGGTTTAAGTCCCAGTCCTCTTCTTATCCATATCACTCTAACAGAGCTATGAAACATAGATCGTTCACTTTGGTTGCCAATGAAATTAAGCCTACGAATAAAACTAGTATAGAATACCCATTTTAACTAAGATATCTATGTCCTGCTTCATAACGGTCTTGGTCAGCTCATCAACAATGCAATTTCCTGCGATATCTCTATGTCTTGAAACCCACACAAGATAAATTTCCCTGTGATATCTACGACGCTGGAGGACAAGGGCAGACATGATGACCTTAGGCATCGATCTAAGCAGGCTATCCGAGCGAAATTAAAAGACTTTCACTGAAAATTCCATCGACCAAAAAATTTTTTGTCGTCAGACCCCAGCTGCATAAAAGTGAAGAATAGTAAGTTCGCCAGTTCGGTGAACTCACCAAAGGAGTTGTTGAGACTCTAATTCTCAGGCAAAGATGTGTAGAAAAACCTATTTCGAACATAGGACTGAGTGCGTCATAATTACTGTTTTAAACAACGTTGATCTGATGAGGCATCATTCTTCAAAGTGTGTTAAAAAAAAACTTCTTGCAACCATATGTTGTCCTCAAATCGATTCTGCATAAAGAACAAGAGGGCATTCGATTTAATAAATCTTATGTGGATTACATTAACTCCTTGTAAACTTTGAGTGAGCCTTTGATACCGTTTTACGAACTACTCTATGGGAACCCCGGACATTTTTCAAGTGTCGTAAGAACCATTCACGTGCATTGATGTCTTAAGACTGTACAAGAAATACTTCAACCATTTGAGCTTCGTGTTATTTACAATACTTATATCCGTACGAAAATGAGTTACAACTGTCGAGTATAGATCGGTACCCAGAAGTCTATTTTAAGGCCTTTAGGAAAGATGGTACGGTATCCATCTTTATTGATTCGTTAAAGCACCAATGCAATATGATTTGTATTTCGCTGTTTTATGGGAATATGCACGAAAGTCGCATATTTTAATATGTGTGTACAACAGAGATCAACAATGAACCGTTTTTTCACTACTCATAAGTACTCATGAAATTTTGAGTACAGGTTGCAACAATGAGTATGAGTACAACATTGACATCAAACTCATACCAATCGAAATATGTTTGATTCATACGCCTACTCATTCAGATTCATAAATTTAGAAAAATACTTATAATACTCATAAATGATTCGAGTGATACGAATCATTCATCAAAATTTACAGTCTTAGTTGTTGTTGTTGCATTTACAAAAAAAGAAGAAAGAAACAGACAAAGACAGCAAGCAAAGCAAACACACAACCTTCTAGTGAGTATTGTAGTATTCGTACGCGAATCATACTTATTTTGTGATTCTTGTAAATGTTGAGTAAAGGAGAGTCGAAATCAACAACACAGCATGCGTATTGATAAGTATGTGTACGATTTGTACTTCAAACTTTGAATATGAGTATGATATTAAAATAAGTATGAATGCGTACAAGTATCAGAAATTATGAGTATAATTCGAATTTACTCATCTTTTTGAGTACTCATTGCTGATCTCTGTTGTACATCTGTTTGTGGTCTATTGGCCAGTGGATTATACAATGCTTTACAGAAAGAATTTTTTCTTCAACCGCACTATCCATTACTCCCTGCTTACTCCCTCTCTCTGAGTGTATTTTCTTAGTTCTAGAACAGTACACTGCATAAGTAGTGGGCCATTCCCTGTATGTTTATTGTAAATAAAAAAAATTGTTTTTAAAAAAGAGTTCTCAAGACAAAGAGGTAGATGTAATGAAAACAGAAATACTTTCAATTAATCTGAGGGAATATTTCTTTAACACATGAAGAAGTGAACAAAATTTCCAATCTGCTGTAATAGCCTCATGGTCAAACGTAGTAGTAATTTAATTAAAATTTTAATTTTCTAAATTTATTTGTACAAATAATAATTTGCCAACAACAAAGTAATATTTCCAATACTAATACCTTAACAAACAATCGATAATGTTATGTATGCTGCCAATGAAGGAAGACCCTTCTCAGATTATTATTATTATCGTGGAATCATAATTGTTTGTATTTATAAGGCAGTAAACCTAATGCCTTTAATCCCCAGAGTTTTGTAAGTATATTACCAGTCCAATGTGTTGTTTTGGTCGTGTGCAGGCAGTCGTTTTAATTTCATTTTTTATTCAATTTCTTTTAAAAGCCACACACACACATTCTTATCAAACCATTGTAGGCACATTGTGCCAATAATTCTTGCTGAGAGCAGCAGTTTCCTTTTACAATCACTTCCTTATTTACATTCGATTTTTTGTTTGTGAATATTTTTATTAAAAATTGTTTAAATAAATCGTATATTTAAACGAAAATTAAATCATATTTTTCTGTTCTGCATTTTCGTATTTCTTTTGTTTCTTCTTGCTTCGCATTATTTTTATTCCTGTTTTTCATTTCATTTTAAATTTTAAAAGAATTTCTTCCGTAATCCATTGATTGTGTAGTATTTCCGCAAACAAAACCTTTTTATACATATTTCGAGAAAAGCTGTAATAAAATAAAGCAAAAAAAAAAATATCCTTAAGTCCTTTAAAAAGTCCTTATTGTACAATAAATATTTAAATTTGTTTTATTTTTTTTTGGTTTTTTTCTTTTATTAGGCGTAGTTTTGTTAAGATTCAACAGCAAATTGTGAAAGAGCCATAGAAAAAGGGTCTCTTTTATCAGAAATGATTTATGAAATTAAAAATATTCTTCTCTTAGTTCTCCTGATATACCCCCCCTTCCCAGGAAAACTGCGAAAGTTTTTTTTTCAGATTCAAAGAAAAAATTTTTTAAGTTTAAAATATGCTCATAAACACGAGCTCATATCCACTATGTGTATACGTATGTATGTCTTGTTATTTATTCATTTTAATTTATAAAGTTTATGAAGCGTATAAATAATTTTAAGTGGAGATGGAAACTTTATTTTTAATTCTTAAACGAAATAGAAAAATTAAGAATTTGCCAAAAACTTGAATACATATTCAACCAGCAGACTCACCACCAAGGCTGAGCGCCACAAGAGCATGGAAGTAGAGAAGTTGTGGTCGTGCCAAAATGTTAGCTTAGCTTAGGTAAATCTAGATATTTGGGCAATTCACACAACTTTGTATCGTGTATGTTGTATTGAAGACATTTGTTTGTTTGTGAACGCTTCATGCTATGCTGTATTGTGTATTTCGTGGCATACAAACAATTTGATAGCACGAAACCAATACAACTTTTGAAAAACATATGGAAAAAATGTGTATAAGTGTATCGGATTTTTATATGAAAATTCTCAACAACAATCCTACACTGTTGTCTGTTCTTCCAACAATACAATGAATACAACGATACAACGGCTTGTGTGAATTGACCAATTGATTCTCGATGCTGGTTTTACAACTAAAATGACGCAATTTGATCCTACAAGACTGTAGTAATTCCTATTCCAACCGAAATAATGTCGCTGCATGAATCCAATATCACTGGAAATAAACGTAGATTTACCGACAGTAAAATTCCCAAGTGAGGTCGTAATGCTGACTGATGGGTTGTAAAGACCAATTATGTATGCATGTATGTAAAATTCCCATTAGCCGGTCGCCGTAGCCTAGTAGGCAATGCATTGGCTTAGTAGACATGATGCCTCGCTACAAACCCCAGATCAGTCATCTCGAAAAAGGAAACAAAATTTTAAAAAATATTTCTTCGGCGACTTTCTCTCAATAGATTTCTGGCAAAAATTCTGGAGAGTGTGAATAAAATTGCTGTAAAAACTTTAACAGCAAGACTGACTCAATTGCAAAGGCTGATGTTACAACAGATAACTCAATTTTATACAGAACCACCCACCACGTGCCTAGCCCATGGTAATTTATGGAGTGAAAACCTCCTATTCAAACGCACAGCTCATACAGGAACAAGACGTTAATCCTTCCCGTGCTTCTTTATGGCGCAAAGACATGGACTCTATTAAGCACTGATGCAGCAGCCTTGAGAGCACTCGAGAGAAAAGTACTACGTAAGACCTTCGGTTCAGTTCGAGGGAATGCTCGGTACATCCGTATTTCTTCTTTAAGGACTATGGCCTGTGAGAACCACTTTTGTGCGGTAGATGGCCATGCGATTAGACAAAATAAGACAATATCTTCTCTTCTTATCCATATCAATAAAGTAGAGCCTAGTAATATTGTGCACTCATAATGTTGAGTCTTTCTAGAACATTAATTTCCAGTTTAATTGAAGCAATCGGAAAAACTATGCCCTATAACATATCGGAAATTGACAGTTCTGTACCAGTCCTGGACAAATATTCACTTATCCTTGAAATTTCCGTAAGAACTCCTCGACATTTATGGACAAGAATGAACGACGAAGTAATGTTCATGAATGACTTGATTGCTGCCTAGCTGTCTGCGTAAAATAGAAGATTTTCATGGCGAACTACAGCACCCAACCAGCATTGCGCCGGTTTCAATAGTTCAAATATATTCCCCTAAAAATACTTCTTCTTATCCAGTCTTGGCTAGATTTTTTGAACCGTTCTGCCCGTGTCCGAATGTGCTCATGTACTGTTGACAAGGTGCACGATTGCGTTGTCAATTATAAGCTTGCAGATATCCAAAGGGATCCCCAATATAGAGAATTCATCAGAGAGTTCGATGGTCGCGCCCTTTCTGGCCAGTTCATCCGCTCTGCAGTTTCCGGGAATATCCTTATGCCCCGGTACCCATGTGATATAAACATCATATCGATTATCCACCTCGTAGAGACATCTGCGACAGACGTATGCCGTTCTGGAGTTCATTACATGAGAACCTAATGCTCTGATAGCCGCTTGACATTTTTGTCCACAATCATTTTCACAGCAGCCTGAATTGCTGACACTTCCGCTTGACAGACGCTGCAGTGATTTGGTAGCCTCTATGAGACGTCCTGGTAAATTATCCTCTCCCAATTACTTTATCCCGCCTTACACTAAAAATATAAACTTTTTTTACTCAATATTTGCTTTTGAAACCCCCTCCTGTATTTCGTTTCGCTCTCGTTTTTATTTTTTTTATCAACTGCAGTATAACTTAAGCACCCTGTATGAGATTATGTACTTATTTAAGTGAATTTATTTAAAATTAGAACAGAAGTACAAAATGAGAAAATTCCTCAACTCATTTTCGAAATTTGTCAAGGGATTTTTCACCAAGAATTAAACCACACACACACACATACACACAATTCTAGTTTTACTGTTATAACAACTTTAAAACAATGATATCCTTAACCCCGTCCTTACACAAAAACCCACACACAGTCTAAGAATTTATTGTAACGGTTGTTGTAATGCATTTGTAACGGAATTATATTTCTTTGGATTTCTTTTGTTACCAGCAGCACTTGCGTGTTAATTCTATTTGCCAGTGTTGACAGCACTGTGTATGGCTGTGTTGGTTTGTTGCTTACTAAGCTTTTATAGTATTACGGCTGCTGCTTCATGTAAAGTTTCTTACTGTAGCATAAATTTGTCTCTTGATATCTGTGCGTACTTTATGTGCCGTATGTACGTAAAGTACTAAAAGGGATCTTTATTATCGCTGTGAAACGCTTAAGGTTGGAATTATTTTCTTTCTAACTGTAGAATATTTATTTTTCTTTCTCTCTTTCTTTGTATGTCTCTGCGTCAATTGTACTACAATATACAAAATTCTTTGGCCTAAGCAAGTAAAAATTTTCTTTAAGTTCATGGGGGAATAACTATGAGGTTTTAAAATTATGATTAAAATCTCAAAAAAAAAAAAAAGAAAATTAAGAGACTTCAACAACTCCTGTGAGAGTTTATAGGTTAAACTACCGTTATTTACTCCTCTTAAGCCACTGAACGCAGCAAAGTAAAGGGCAGATAAATCTTTGCCTCGAAAATTTCACTTTTTCTGCACAGACTGTAATTATTATTCCTTCAGGACTTAACTAGGACACTGACGCACGCATCTCTTTGATTGGCAAATTGCTCACAACACGAATCAAGATTATCTCAAGAGAATCCCAGTTGGACTTTTTTTATGGCAAACAATGTCTTCTAAAACTCACTTAAATTTATAATTCAACATGAAGAAATACAAACTGGCATTGGGCCTTTCATCAGAGAAGATTAGGGCTGATATATAGTTTCCGAGCCAGGTTTGGGTAATTTTAACATTAAAAGCTGTCGCAGAATCTTGCTGGAAATTTCATGGTTGTATAGTTACTACTGCTGTGGTTGAGATCTCACTTAAAAATTTTCGGAAAGCGTGCATTCTACTTAAACCACTTCAACCTTCGACACAGTCTATTAAAAAATTCTAGGTGCATTGCTCTTCTTCTAAGGCTTCCAAGTGACAGCTTCAGCAATAGTCCTTGTGTGGCATTTCCAGTCACTGGGCATGTATATCCTGAAGCAAGTGTCACGTTTGAATTCAAATTAATTTAATGTTGTATCTACTTGTGCAAGAACGTTGTTGTTGTCTTCAATCTACGATCTGCTACTACTGTAGTATAACCATTGAATGCCTCTTTATCTCCACTAGGGACACCCTGAACTCTTGGACAATCTTTATTTTACAACCGCTTTCAAACCCTTTTTTTGTAAACTTTAGACGAAGTATTGCCCCCTTGTTCGCAGAATTGAAAGTCTGTGACCCAATGGTAAGAAACCGTTTGCGACCTGCAGCATCTGTACAAAAGTATCAATAGATGAGCGTGCATACTTTCTTACAACCGTTTAGCCAAGTTGCAAACCACTTATGTTGTGTGTGATAATTTTATGCATGAGTACTGGGACCTACAATTCAAAGGCGTCTGAGAAGCTTTTCAAAGCAATTTTACTCTCCGGTTTTATGCAAGAAGACTGCTGACTGAATTAAAAACACACAACTGTTTTGTTCGAGCTGTCTAAGCTGGGGTTTCAACTACGATCTCTGATCTAATAAGCCAATACATTACCTACTCCCACGTGCATTCACCTTATGGTTTTGCTTGTCCAATTTTTGTTGTCCGCTAAAGTTTATTCATCATACATACATACATAATTGGACATTACAACCCTTCAGCTAGGATTACGACCGAGCTTCTCGATCCACTTATGTTGTGTGTGTTAATATTATACATGAGTGGCGGGACCTACAGTTTAAACTAGACACTGAACAACAAATTTTTGAGCAACTTTTCATGGAAATTTTATTTATTCTTGGAGGTTTTGTCAGAAATTTGTTGAGAGGAAGTCGCCGCCTGAAATATTTTTTGCAATTTCGTTTCGTTAGAAATGTCAGACCTGGGTGTTTGAACCGTTGTCTCACATCTAATAAGCTGACACACTACCTACTAGACTATGGTGACTTCATCTTTCATCAGTGAATACATTTTTTCTGTGCAAGTTATCAGCGTACTTCACTAAAAGACATCTGAATTCTGAATTGAAACAAAGTTTGGCATTTGCACTCAAGAAAAGGGTCCACAAATTTTATAAAGTTTGTCTTTATTGTGGCTGACAATATAATAATTTGAGTGCAATAACCTGTCCATCTTTCAATATGAGTAGTAGTGCTTAGCTTTTTATTTTTGTGAACACCACTGCGTATACGTACTTTACTCGTACTAGAAAAATATCACTCATACGTCTTCGTTAAAATGTGAAATGCTTAGGTACTTTAGCTTGTAAAACTTCAAATAAAATTTAAATTTTTTTTAAATTTATTTACAGATCATTGAAATGTGCTCGTATAACGCTGCACATGAATCTCTTTACATCGTTTGCTGCCAATAATTCCTTATGGCTGATCTGGTATTTAATTGTGATGCCAGATTACGAACTGCTGCAGCAGGGACCGGTAAGTAGATAATGAACGGGAAAATAAATTCAAATTAAATTTCTTTTCAATTCCAGCCTACATGTGTGGTTTTACATGTGGTCCTACATTATTTTCTTTTGACCAACTATTCCTGGATGCTGTGTGAGGGTTTCTATTTGCATACGGTCTTAGTGTCAGCCTTTATATCGGAGAAGAAATTGGTCAAATGGCTGATAGCATTCGGTTGGGGCTCACCGGCTGTTGTTATTTTTGTTTATGGCTTGGCGCGTGGCCTAATGGGTTCGGAGAATGCTACGAAACAGTAAGTCTTAATGCCTGAATTCGTTTGCTAAATTGAATTCTGTTTTAAATTCTGTTTTTTTTTCTCTTTAAATTGTTGTTTCTTTATTTGTACTTTGCGTGTGTGTATGTGTTAACACTCTCTGTGCCATGCTCTCTCTCTTCAGCTGTTGGATGAATAGCACGGATTTCGATAATATTTTGGTGGTACCTGTTTGCATTTCAATGTTCCTTAATTTACTCTTCCTGTGTAATATTGTGCGTGTCGTTTTATTAAAATTAAAAGCACCCGCCAGTCTTCAAAACAGCTGTGGTCCATCACGTACTGTGCTTCAGGCATTTCGGTGAGTTACAATAAAAAAAAAAATTCGTCCTCTTGTAATGGTCAGTCAGGAAAACATATTTAAAATTGTATTATCGCTTGCGTTTCTCTCTTTCTCTCTCCTGTCGTTTGTAATTTAAGTTGATAAAGTTGTTGCCGAAATATTTTTAAATTTTCTTTTTTATTCTCCTTTTTATTTCATTTTCCTCTTTAGTGCCACTTTGTTATTGGTTCCCTTGCTGGGTCTACAGTACATTGTAACACCCTTTCGTCCCGAGGCAAATCATCCATGGGCGCATAGCTATGAAGTCATATCAGCGTTTACCGCTTCTTTTCAGGTAAGTACTGACGAAAATAATTGTTACAGAGTGTACGTGTACGTGTATTCAATTTGAATTTTTTTAAGTGTGCGATTTAAAGTTGACCGTTTTCCCTACTTTTTTTCCCCCATTAAAGTGGTGTTGAAAAAAGAAATAATTTGGGACTTAAAAAGTAAGAGAAAAGCTTTTAAAAGAAATTCTATTTTTTTTAATTGCTTATAAGAGGATAACGAATAACATTTCATAACAAATTGGATACTTTTAGGACATTTTCAATGTTTTTATAAAGTTTTTCTTTAAATAGGCTTTAGGAAAAGTTTTCTAAATAAATACCTTTGAAATGTTTTATAAGAATAAAGTCAAAGAATATTTAAAAAGAGATTATTTCAATTAGAAACTGAGAAATGGGGAGAGAAAGAAAGAAATTGTAGGTTAGGAGAAGTGACGTCACCATAGTCTAGTAGATAGCACAGAATACACAAAGAAGCGAAACGCGATTTTGACAGATAACCTAACATTGAGAAAGGGACAACAAATATTACCAAAAAGTATTTCTGCCCCTCTCTGATTGTAACTCTGTTTTCGGGGTGGGTTTTTTATATTGCCGAGAGTTAATAAAAAATATAATTTTTGTCTAAAACTGTTAATAAATAATAAAAACAACAAATAACAACAACCTTTTTAACTTTTCCTTTCAAGAAATTAAAAAGCTACTGCTTTGAGCGCTTTTTAAACGCCAAAGGTTTCATCTCTGTGTACCCTGTGGTAGATAGTGTGTTTCCTTATTAGCCCGTGATTCAAAACGAAATATGAACAAAAAATATTTCTTTCGGCGACTTCCTCTAGCTAGACTTCTAGCAAAAACTCGGAGAATAAAAATTGCCATGAAAAGTTTGTCAAAAATCTGTCATTCGCAAACGACTTAAACTGTAGGTTCTGGCACTCATTGTTAAAATTAACATGACACAACATGGTTGGCATGACACAACAGGGAGGTTGTAATCCTGACTAAATTGTTGTAATGACCAATTAAGTAAGTAAGAAACGTAAGCTTCTACCCAGGCCAATGGTTACGCCCATTGTGATATCCCACAAATTAATAGCCAAAGCCAGATTCCAAAAACTCCTACTTTTAATTTTGGAGTATTCTGTCTAAGAAGTTAGTTCATGCAGTAGTCCAAATCTGTAGGCATGCCATTCAATAGGGCAGTGGCCTGTGTGAGCAAACCTTTACAATATTGAACTGAGTAGTCTTACAAAACGATCGGAATAATCAAGTTGAACTGAAGCTTTTGAAACTCCTATGACTTGTATCATGTCAGAGATTGTGAGTCTCATCAGAAATGAGAAATTCGACAATATCCGTGACCCAATGTCCTGGGACCTAAATAAGGTTTACCTTCAAATCATACAAAATTTTGCTGGGATATCCCGAAGACGGATTGCGAGTTGACATTCGGGAGCGACTTGATCACAGCCTAGAAGTATAAATTTAAAGATTTTTAGAGAAAATCCCATCAATCCAAGAAGGATTGCGCCATTTTCAATATTGCCATGACGTCCATAACGTGAAACCTACTGCACTTGTCAGCCTAACTGAAAATCTAATCTGTGAACCGTAGCAATCGAATCATTCATTAATATTTAGAAAGTGTGAGATGAATTCTTTTCTGCCTGAACCAAGGCCATCACGATGCTACTGAACTGAAATAGGGTGCTATTGCGTTAAGCTCTATGGCATTGTAATGTGTGAGGTAATGAGAATGCAAGTGAATTTAAAAAATAGGTGAGGTGAAGGGCTTCAGTCTGGAAAAGCGATCGTATAGATCTCTCCTACGTCATTTCTGCGTGCTACGGCAAAGACTGGAAGATCTTCTTCAACAGAATATCCAGGCTTCTTTGAACCAGGTTATACCGTTATCGAATGAAATGAATTGTATAACTGTAGATGGTGAGTTAGCCTCTGCTAAGATCTTTTGTATTACACTTACTAGATGGAGATGACTTTGTTACTCTCTCTCTCTCTCTCTTTTTCTCCCTTTTTCCATTTCCAATCTATGAGTTCAAGAGTTTCACTTACTTTCCTAACCTAACCTTATCGATTGGAAATTAACAATTACTATGAATTCCTATATGGTCGAACTCTTAACTGGCATTTGGATATCATGAGAGAAAAAATACCTTCAAAACAGCCATCTTTGACCAATCTACTTGGAATTTATTCATAAGTACATCACCAAGCCATATATAGGGTGTTTTTTATAGAGGTATAGAACTTTAAGTTGGCATTACTTTTCAAGATGGCCGCCGATTTAACAGCTGTCAAGTGATTTATTCTCAGTTTGGTTTGTCAATTCATCATGAATAGACTCACGCCTGAACAACGCTTGCAAATAGTGCAATTTTATTTCGAAAATAATGGTTCTGTGCGGAAAACGTTGTTCCCGATTTTCATAAGCGAATTTTGTTTAGCGATGAAGCGCACTTCTGGTTGAATGGCTACGTCAACAAACAAAACTGCCGCATTTGGAGTGAAGGTAATCCTCAAGTGTATGTGGAAACACCGTTACATCCAGAAAAACTGACTGTTTGGTGTGATTTATGGGCTGGTGGAATCATTGGTCCGTACTTTTTCAAAAACGATGGTGGCCAGAACGTTACAGTGAATGGTGATCGGTATAGAGCCATGATTAATAACTTTTTCATTCCTGAATTGAATAACCAGGATGTCCAGGAGATGTGGTTTCAACAAGACGGCGCAACATGTCACACAGCTCGTGCCACAATAGATTTGTTGAAAGACACGTTTGGTGACCGCCTAATTTCACGTTTTGGACCTGTGAATTGGCCTCCAAGATCTTGTGATTTAACACTGCTAGACTACTTTCTGTGGGGCTATGTAAAGTCATTGGTCTATGCGGTAAAGCCACAAACGCTTGACCATTTGGAAGACAACATTCGCCGTGTTATTGCCGATATACGGCCACAAATGTTGGAAAAAGTCATCGAAAATTGGACGTCCAGATTGGACTACATCCGCGCCAGCCGTGGCGGTCATATGCCAGAAATCATATTTAAAATGTAATGCCACAAGATTATCTTTCGGATAAATAAAATTCATGTCAATCGAATAATCCAACTTAAAGTTCTATACCTCTATAAAAAACACCCTTTATATCAGTATTGATATAGAAGTTTTTAAAGGTCAGACAATTTCCTAAGCAGGCTCTTCTTCAACTTTTCGGTTCGAAATTATCTCATGCGAGTAATTTTGTAGGTGAAAAAATTTTCTGAGTAGAATTAAATGAAAATGTAAGTTCTTGGGCTTATAGGAGAGAGAGCTGGGTTTAATGTACTTGTCCTTAAATTAAAAACAATTTATTGCACAAAACAGAGCATATTTAATGTGAAACAATTGTGGATTTCTTTCTCATATCTACTATTTAATATTGGCATACCACAACAAGCTTTTTAGTTTGAAATTCTCTACCGAAATGTAAATCAGATTATCATGCTCAAAAAGAATTTCATTTGAAAATAATAAGAAGAGAAGGTATTTCTATACGAATAGTAGGAGGTTGAATGTCTTTTCATATTACTTTTACTCACAGTATCAGATTCCCTGTTTTCTCTATGAAATATTTACCCCCTAGTTCAAGAGGCATGAAGGTAAAAATGGGGTTGAGAACACATACAATCCAATGATTATCCAAGAAAAAGAAGAGAAAAATGAAGACAGGAAATAAAGAAATGCTAAAAATAACAAAAGAACGACAAATAAAATTATAATAAAATGCCAAGAATTTTTTCTTGTAATTCATAAGGCCAGCCAAGAATAAAAGTGTCGTCCAATAAATATTCGTCCATAATATTTGTACCTTTTCAATCGTGTTTGAAATATGTATGAGAAGAACTATTTGCATAAACTTTTCTGTCTCCCCCTTTTTCCCTTTTCTGGTGCCCTTATAAGGGAAAAGAAAATATTATTTTACAACAGAAAAGAACAACAAATCCAAACGATTTAAATACAATCAATTTAACTTTAAAAAGGTTGTCGCACGCATTCATATTCAAGTCAGCATTTGTGATGATAATGTTTGAAGAAATCATTGTTAAAATTTTTGTCAAATATTCGCTCATCATCTGTTGTTGTTTTCCCTTTTATTAAGTGGAAATTAAATTAATAACTTGAAATGGCAATAAATAAATACAATTATTGTTGTTGTTGTAAATTGTAAAAGAATTTTAAATGTAAATAAAAAGTTTTTATTTGAAATTCTTAGAAGTTAAGGCCACTTAACTGGGCAAAGGCTTCTAAATTTTTTTATGGAGAATTGACAATCAAATTGCCAATACTAAGAATTTCTAAGAAATTAAACATTTTCAGTCACGTCATTCGGACGTGAATTGATATTTTAAATAGCCTAACAAAGTAAAAAGTAGAATATTGAACTCTCCCGCCCCAGTTTATCTTCTTCCATAGGAAATGTTTTGCATGCCTCCAACCATATAAAGTTTAGCTTCCCATGTTTATTCGACATGTAAGATAAAATATGACCATTACCAACCGATACTGGGGAGTGGAGAATCCTATTCTTGTGTCAACTTATCGTACACCTATTAGTAGAACACAACAATAGATGACACAGGGAACAACCGACAATGTCATATACATCTGATTCGAAATGCAGTTGTCAGCCGCCTCAATAGCCGTACTCACTACAACATTGATTTATAAGTACAGGTTGCAATGAGTATGAGTGCAACGTTGACATCAAACTCATAACATTCAAAATATGTTTGATTCATACGCCTACTCATACAGATGTATAAATTTAGAAAAATACTTATAATACTCATAAATGATTCGAGTGTTTCGAATTATTCATCAAAATTTTAAGTCTTAGTTGTTGTTTGCAAAAGAAGATAGAAAAAGACAAGGACCACAAACACTCAACTTTCTAGTGAGTATTGTAGAAATTCTCTGTGAGGTGTGAACCATTATCTTGCAAGGATCTAACCTCTACGTTCGTTGTAAGTCCATGTTCGATAGCATCTAGGATTTTGGCATAACCAAGGCTTCTAAACATCCAAACTCTTTTATTCCTCAGTCCCGTAGGTGTGTTCGCAGCCACATGTTTCGTCAATATGTCTGATGCTAACCAGTTAAGGATTGTAAACAATGGCTTCTTAGAGCACTTGTTCGTCAAAATTCTCGTTATGCGCTTAAGTCGGATTTGGTGATTGTTTTCCACTGCAGTGCTTAGGGCATAAAATCAATATTAAATTGAAAATTTGTCAGCACCTATTCATACATACATACATACAAAATTGGTTATTACAACCCTTCAGTCCGGATTACGATCGAGCCTCTCACAACACTTATGTTGTGTATGTTAATTTTACGCATGAGTGGCGGTACCGACAATTTAACGTCGACTCCGAACGACAGATTCTTAGAAACTTATTCATGGCAGGTTTATTTACTCTCAGAGTTTTTGCCAGAAATCTTCTGAGATGGAATCGCCGAAGAAATATTTTTTTTTATTTCGTTTTGCTCGAGACGTATGACCTGAGGTTTGAACCTTTGCCTCACGTTTAATAAGCCAGTAAACTACCTGCTAGACTATGGTGACTTGTTTATATTGGAAGGACCAAATTGAGGAAACCCTGTCATCGATTGGTGTCACCAACTGGAGAAGACATTTTGTTTCGTTGCAGATCTCTGACCTGGGCTTTGAACATTGGCCTCATAATGCTATGTTCAGATATACACTTTTATTGAGTCAATATTCGATTTATTGAGTTCAATATTTTAAGTGTTCAGATATAACAATATACTCAGTTCATCTGCTTATTCAATATTCATTCTACAGCTAGTAAACAAAACAGTGGTTGTTTCAACAACATTGTTTTTATTTTATTTTTTTCGTTTTTTTGTCGTTGTCGACATTTGAGTTGTCAACGGAAAGTGTTCGGATAATTATAATATGAGCACTGAACATACTTATGACAGTGCTGCATTTTAAGTTTTACTCAATATTATGACAATTTGCGTATTTATTGCGCAATAATTAATTGAAACTTTATATGAAATATTGAGTTCAATAATGGCGTTTGTCGCCATTTACGCATTAAAGGTGCATATCCGGACACCGTATAAGCCAACACACTACCTACTAAACTGTGGCGACTAGTCGGCATATGTTGCTTTTTCTTCATCTGCTACTCAGGGTAAAAACAGTTTCCACAAGCCTGTCCAGCTTACCATTTTTGATGCTGTTGAGTTCCCATAAATGATTTGACTGTCTTTGGTCTTGGAATAAGAGGAGTCGACCACTTTAGGCCTTAAGCCACTTATGGCATTAGGTCCCACTATGTGGGCTGATGTAATGATGTAAAACGAAGTCGCCGTGGTCTAGTAGGTAGTGTGTTGGCTTATTAGACGAAAGGCCCGAGTTCGAATCCCAGGTCAGACATCAAAAACAAAATACAAAAAGTATTTCTTCGGCGACTTCCTCTCAGCAGATTTCTGGCAAAAACTCTGAGAGTAAAAATTGCCATGAAAAGCTTCTCAAAAAAAATCTGTCGTTCGGAGTCGACTTTAAACTGTAGGTCCCGCCACTCATGTATAAAATTAACGCACACAACATGAGTGGTGTGAGAAGCTAGGTCTATAATCCTGACTGAAGGGTTGTAATGGCCAATTATGTATGTATGTATGTAATATCAACAGAAAGTGTTCGGATAATTGTAGTATGCGCACTGAACATATTTATGACAGTGCTGAATTTTAAGTTTTACTTAATATTATAACAATTTGCGTATTTATTGCTCAATTATTAATTGCGATTTACGCAATAAAGGTGCATATCTGAACACCGTATAAGCCAACACACTACCTACTAAACTGTAGCGACTAGTCGGCATATGTTGCTTTTTCTTCATCTGCTACTCAGGGTAAAAATAGTTTCCACAAGCCTGTCCAGCTTACCCTTTTTGATGCTGTTGAGTTCCCATAAAAGATTTGACTGTCTTTGGTCTTGAAATAAGAAGAGTCGACCACTTTATGTCTTAAAGTTCCGCTTTAGGTACCACTAGTGATATTATGAGACTGATGTAATTGGTGAAAGTACTTCCATTTCTATTCCATTATACGTTCTTCAGTATGCGTTCTCTTATAGAGCTTCTCTGATAGCGTTCGCCAATTGCCATCAAATGAAATTTAAACTACATCATCATGCAAGCGTATTGTCTTATTCAAGTGAAGTCATTGAAAGAATTTTAAACTCACATTTTAGTTTTTCACACAAAATAACTATGCCGTTGAGTCACTAAAAACTCAACAATTTTTTTTTTCGCTGACAGGAAATCAAACTGAAACATGTTTCTCCAGAGACAATAGTTGCACTTTTTATGCTGCTCTGAGGGACGCTTTTCTTTTACTTTTTCTTCTTATGACTTTAAATGTCTTTCCCTTAGGAGTAGTTATTTTCTTTTTATTTTTTCACTCCATTTACGTCATAGTCGTGTTGAAACAAAAAAACGATCAATTATATCCGTTTCTTGCTTTAAGATTTTCCACCATGACAGAGGAAAACAAAACCTTAAATTCCTGTTATTTTTCCATTATTTTTCTAAGATGTATTGTTGCGGGTATTCTTGTTCTTGTTAAAAGAAAGCCATGAGACATGAGACCGTCTTCGATAGTTTATTGCACTTTTCATAAACGTTTCCTTTCTCCCTCACTCCCTCATGGTATGTTACTCGGTTATTATGATACTTTTCTTGGAAAAATAATTTTCAAGAGAAGTTTGTTGTAGCAAAATGTACAGTAAAATATATGTACTTATATGAGTTTGCTTTCAAAAGAAAAGAAAAAAAAGAGAAAAAAAGAAAAACTAGGGAAATAGAATTCATAAAAGCTATCGTGTTCGTTATTAAAGATTTATTTTTTATTTCGTGCAGCTTGAGTACTTTTCATTTTTCGTTTTATTATCCTATTTTCAATAATAATTTCTCTCTCTCTCTCTCTTTCTCTTTCTTTCTTTTTGGTGACATTTTATCTAAGCCGTGACAAGTACGAGTACGTTACAGAAGATTGTTGCAATATGTACACTTTGTAACACGGGTTATTGAGTGCTTAAATTTTGATTGAATGATTTTCTTTAAGAATTTGTTTTAATTCCGTAACACTGTGTCGCTCCCTAGGCTCCTATACTGGGTCTTTTATAAATTTCTAAAACAAAGAGACTCCACTGAGTAACTGCTGCTTACCTTTATCAGCACTGCCATTCATTTTTCTACCGTTGTACCCTGTACAATTATTGATGTCAATTGTCACAAAATAACATCACAGGCGAGACAGAATGGCATTTTGGAGTTTATGGCTCATAAAATCTTATTACACTGTTGAGTGTGTGTAATAATTGAAAAGAAAGTTTCCTTTTCTGTTCACAAACTTTGTTTAAGAATGTTTAAAAATTATTTTCTCTTGCCTTGAAAATTATGTTAAATTGTTGCTATTGTTGTTGCTTTAAAGTTACACAAAGTCTAGTAAAAGTTTACAAGTATAATCATAGGAGCCTATGCTTTTTTACATAATTGGCCATTGGCAACCCATTTATCGATTTAAGGCCTGCTTTAATACAACCTTCCTCGCCTATGCTTCTAGAGCGTCTTCGTCAGTTGGTCATACCAATCAGTGACAGGGCTTCCTTGATTTTGTCCTTCCAGCGTAAACAAGTCGACATAGTCTGGTAGCTATTGTGCTGGCCTATTAGACGTGAGGCAACGGTTCAAGCCCCAGGTCAGTCATCTCGAACAAAAAAAAGTACGAAAAAATATTTCTTCGGCGACTTCATCTCAAAAGATTTCTGACAATTATTGGACGTGAGGCAACGGTTCAAACCCCAGGTCAGTCATCTCCAACAAAACGAATTTAAAAAAGTATTTTTCCGGCGACTTCATCTCAAAAGATTTCTGACAATTATTGGACGTGAGGCCATGGGTCAAACCCCAGGTCAGACATCACAAATAAAACGAAACAAATAATATTTTTCTCGGCCACTTCCTCTCAGCAGACTTCTGGCAATAACTGGGAGAGTAAGTGAAATTGCCTTGAAAAGCTTTTTAAAAATCAATTGTTTGGAGTCGACTGTAAACTGTAGGCCCCGTCACTCATGTATAAACTTAACAAACACAAAATAAGTGGTGTGAGAAACTAGGTCTTAATCCTGATTGAAGGGTTATAATGAACATTAGTCCAGGGTTTAACATGAGTTTCGCCATGACGGTCTACCCCACGGTGCTCAAAGCACGGATGGAAACAATGCGACTACCAGCAGTCCACCCATAGTGATGCAACCAATGGATACGCTTATGCTCACCATACTTGAGTACCTATCCGAAGACACATGCATTTGGACATGACTTTCCCTCTTGGTTAGGGGTTGGAGACTATCTAAACTTCTTTTTGACAATGGTTAATAGTGTAGCGCTACACCGAGCTTACGCTTTTCCCGCTATTTGGGTTTAAACCACAACCACCACGTTGCTCCCACAAGGGGCCCTCACCTTTGTCGGACAGAGTCGAATTTCTGGGGCTTCCGACACCCGTGGTACCATAATTAAGCCTCCGATCGAGCTTCGCAGTCCAGTCTACTACCAGTTGAACTTCAAACAGTTCGGAGCTGGTATGTATGTATGTATGTATGTATGTATGTAGGTAAAGTAAACTAGGTTATCCCCTTCGCCGACTTTCACTAATCCCCTCATGAAATACATGTCTCGCCAGGAACATGCTCTTCCTTTTGAACGTCGTGGTAGCCTATACTGTATACATTATCTCGTAACAGATTAACTGTCATAAGTTTTCATAAAAATAACTGTAAATAACTATATCTTATACATTAATTTTAATTAATTTTTTTTCTTGAATTTTTATTTTCAGGGTCTGTGTGTGGCCACCTTGTTTTGCTTCTTTAATGGCGAGGTAATCGCCCAGGTGAAACGTAAATGGCGTACGACTTTTTTAAGTAATCGACCGCGTGCAAACTCCTACACAGCCACTCAGGTCTCGGTAAGATTTTGTATATATTGTGTGTGGCTCTGTGTGTGTATTTGTGCGTGTGTATGTGTTTTTTGTAATCATATATGTATGTATTGTTATCATACCTATTCCGTTTTATGCTTTTTGGTTTTTTTGTTTTTTGTTCCTATTTCTTATGGACATTACATTAAAAAGCCATTGCGGTTTCCATTTCACTCCATTACGCAACCATTTAAATAGCTTCTGGAGAAAGTGATGTATGTGCATTAGAATTGGGTTTTAAAATGGAAAATCTTACATTAACACGTATTTGGACACGTATTCAGACAATTATTTATGATGACGTCCATTAGCGGACGACAGAACATTACTTTTGAATTAAATCGAGACAACGTATTGCTTCGAGATGACTTGGAACACATTAAAGATTGTGTTTTGCTAAGACAAGTGCTGCCAAGTCACACATACATATTGTAGTTTTAGGTTAAGGCCCATTATTACAACTTGCCGTTAAAGTTGGATTTAGTTAAAGGTAACTTAAGCTAAAGTGAACTTTTAAGTCTGCTTTAACTTATGTTCGTTATTACAACTTACAGATAAATAAAATAAAGTTAACTGTTTCAAAAATATGGCAGTGCCTCAGCAATGTCTATAAAACTGCTCAATTAAACAAGTTTTTTAACGTAGTGGCAACGACGGCCTTCTTTTTTTTTTTTTGTTGTATATGTTAATTTTGTCTATATTTAAGGTTGCCAGATTGAAAATTATATATAATGTGGTAAGTTCTAACATAAACTTAACTTTAAAAGTTAAAGGTATGACGATCCTCCCTTTAGCTTAACTCTCACTTCTGCCTTATTGTCCACTTATAATAATGAAAAACAATTTATGTGCCCATTAAAATCCTCCCTTGAGCTAACGGGAGTTAACTTGGGTTTAGTTAAAGGTAACTTTACCTAAAGTGAACTTTAAAGTCATCTTTAACTTCTTTTCGTTATTACAACCTAATGATAAAATAAAGTTAACTTTTTCAAAAATATGGCAGTACCGGAGCAATGACGATAATACTGCTTAATTAAACAAGTCTTTTTTTAACGCAGTGGCAACGAAGGGCGTCTTTTTTTGTTGTTGTATATGCTCTCAAATTTTAGAAGCTTTTTATAGCAGATTTCACTTCTTTGTGTCTTAAATTTCTAAAAAATAAAAAAGAAAAGTTTGTGAACCCCTGTGCACTTGATTAGTGCAGTAAAAAATATCTCCTGTTACCCACTGTGGGTGATAATAATGTTGTCTGTGATTTTATAGTACAGCTGCCATTGCAACTCTGCAATGATTTTTCGACATGCCACAAGAACCAAACCGTAGTATATGTATCGAAATGAGATGAAGATTATGTCGTTGCGGTTATAGGTCAGTTGCATGCAACAAAAATGTTTATTTCTTACTCTCCCCCTCCACAATTTGTTCATTTTCTAGAAGCTGTCCTCGTGCTTCTGCAAGTTTCATTATCAGATTCGTTTAACTTTTTTTGATTTCATGCCAAGACCATAAACAGAGTACACATACATACATTTGAAGTCCTTTTGACAAATTAAACTTAATTTGTTAAGTTATGGAAGAGAGTGAGAGAGAGAGTTTTGTTCTTTTATTCTTCAACTTGTGCTGTAAGCAAAAGTACGTAGTAAGAGTAGTTTACTTTGAACAGTTTCTTTTTAAATAACTCTTGGGGTTAACCTAAGAAAGTAAAACCTCAAAGTCAATACGGATGCTAAAGGTATACAGGAGATGGAAATTAATTTGATTACTTTTGTCCTTAAAATGTTTATCTTTTTTTGAACTAAAAGGTTGAAGCTGAGTTCGTTTAATAAAACATGAAGTATTCTACGGTATCTGTTGGCAACAGAAATACCAAAAAAAAAAAAACAGTTCGAGACAAGTTTAATAAAACAAATGAAATAAAAGAAGATCTCTGTGGCGTTGTTTCCCCCCCCCCACCCCACTCGGTTAGAGCAAAAGCCGTACAATTTTTCATCAAGATTGTTTCAGATTTTAATAAATTCAGATATTTGCCACTTGCCCTTGCCCACTTATTTGATACAGAAGTTCTCTGACCTTTACTACTCCATCACTAGAAAAAGTATATAAAAACTCACCTCTTGGGAATGCATAGAATTTAATGGCCCAATATACCATTTTACTACAGCCAACCTACAACCACTCCACTACAAAATGACCCCACAGAGGTCATTGTGCTTAGGCAACAGAAGATGGTTTATTGATTGCATTCGAGCCGCTTTTAATCTGCGTTCATTTTAGTTTACCATCAATCGACTTCTCATCTCATCGAAGAAGCTTCTTTGTCGTGGACCACTTTTGAGGGGTTGTATGTCAGCTGTCGCAATGTTTACACCTCAATGTAGTGCTATTTTCGAATAATTCTTATTCAGAGTAAAATGGGTGTTTGTATGCATCCATCTTCTATACAAGTGCCCTGCACCTCAGGACAGACTTCATCGGTTTTTGGGTTATAGAACGTTTGAAGATCTAGGCATGGTGGCAAACGTGCCAGTGAGAAGTAAGCGAAAACGCAACAACAAGCAATGTGAACTAAATACACAAACAGCAATGATAGATAGAGATAAAGTTCTCGAGAAGACGAAACCGCGAACGTTCTAATTGAAGAACGTTCATCAGACTGTTTGTGTGAGCATATAAAAAGGCAAGACAAAGCACGCAAGGAGTAGTAAGAATTCAGTCATTCTTGTGTGAAGACGCGTTGCGTGTGAAGAGAACGAACAGTCGTGGTTTGAAGATCGCCGTTGAAGACATCAATTATTGTTGTATCCATCAAGTGTATACGGTGGCACACAAAAGTAGTGAGAACAATAAAGAACTTATCTAAAACTAAACAAAAATTTATTTTTATTTTGTTTGCAATCAATAACGTAACAATATGAACGTCATACCATCAAGTCAGCTCATTTAGAATTCGTATACCAATATATACAATGAGATATGGCAACCCTATTATTCTAAAACCTGCAAAATTAGAGCAATCTCCTGCTTAGCTGGTAAAACTTCAAACTGCAACAAATGCAAAAGAATAGTAAGAAAACCTAAGAAATGTTCGCTTCAGTTTTGGTAATATATTCTCCTCACTGGGAATTTAGGGTTCATTTAGGGATCTTGTTTTATTATTTATTGATGACCTAGTTTTTGAAATTCGAAATTTTTGTCACTTTTTTCAGGTTTCGAATCTAAATTGCTCGAGTTTCAATCAACTCTCCAAATAACCTTTGAACAATTGACATTGAACAGCCTCTGAAAGTTTCAGGAACGATAATTGTTTGCCTTAAAGAAAGCCAAGTGATAGGTTAGGTTAGAGGACGTGTCAAGTTGACCCACTGTACAAAAACGTCCTTTAAGTGAGAGGATAATAGAGGCGATGGAAAAAACAGAAGGGGAAGAGGGAAAGCCAAGTGATATGTGATAAGATATTTTTAACGAACTTATAGACTTTAAGCACCCGTTCATTTACTGTTCATACATTAAGGTTGACTGTGTAGAATTTCTCATTTGTTTGGTGTGTCCTCCTTACTCACTTCTCAGTAACTTCTTTTATTGTCAATTTAGTACTAAAAATTTTTTAATTATGCTTTTAAGTTTAACAATCTTTTTTTTTTGTTGTTGTCTACTTGATTTAATACTGCAATTACTTTTTATTTTGCTTCTCTTCTTTCAATTTCTTACGTTATTATTTTTCTTCTCTTTTTTTAATTTTATTTTTATATTACAAAAACAACTAATAACAAAAACAAAAAATAGCTTTTGCTTGAAGAACGAAAGCATGTAATAAATCAACCCTAAAAACATAAGACACGAACGAACTAAATTTGGCTTTAAAAGAAAACAAAAAAACCAACAATAACAACAAACAACAATTTTTCTTTGTTAATAGAAAATCACAAAATCTCAGTTCTTTTGATTATAGTTCGTACGCTGTGGACCCGCAATGCCCGGTGAAGAGAAAGTATGACTAAAAGAGTTGTCGTCTGTGGTCACAAGAAGAGCATCCAGTGCTGTCACATCGTCATCAGCACGTCATCACTATCAGCAACAGCAACGTCAACGATCTCATAGTACAGCAACACAGTCCAATCACCAACACCAACACCAACAACTGCTAACATCACATAGTCGTGGTCCGAAAACTTTTCTAAATGGCTTAAGAAAAGCTCATCTATTACGACGCAAAACACTAGACACCACAAATTCACGCATTACCCAGCCATTAATGGAGGAGACACTAGGGACGCTTGCCATGCAGCCAGCAACCGAACAGAATGCAATCGATGGCTGTCTAATGGAAATGACAACAGATGTTGTTGCCAGTGACAGAGATGAAATGCAACAAATTGTTGACATGCCAGCAACAATAGCCAGTGCCACAGCAATGACGATAACACAAACAATAACCACAGCAGAATTAATACCAATTGCTGCTGCTAGTGCTGCTGTGGAACAACAAACAAATACAACGACAACAACCCCCACCACCATACAGTTTACAAATGCAACAGCAACAGCAACTTGCAACCCTTTAGATTCATTACCCATAATCATGGAAACAAGCATAAGCGATAGTGACAGCAGGAATACAAGTAAAAATGGCAACAATGTTCACAATCAATGTTCTTCTACGACAGCATCAATAGCAAGGCCAACAACGGCCCACCAAATATAGCAACAGCAACAGCATCATCATCATCATCATCCATTAACTTAATCGGTAACAATGCTTAGCACAATAGAACAGCAACACCAACACCAAAGCCATCAATCCTATCACCATGTTTAACGAATTTAAGTTTTCAAAACCACAAATTTGTTGAGGTTATGTTTGCTGGCTTAAAATATAATTTAAAACAACCGTTAGTTGTCTTCTATCTAATTTTAATTTGTTGTTATTATTCTTAATATGGCATTAAAGGAATTGTTGCCGCAACAAGACAATGAAATGGAGTGAATTTTCATTATGGCTTAGATTAAGAGCAGATTAGAAAGGATAACCCTGTACATGAAACCCTGTTTGAGAAAGTATACGTTCAAGCAAGAACTTGTAAAAATTCTCAGTTTCATCCATAAGACAATACAGTGTGACAAGTAATAGTAGCAACATGGAAACGATACAGGAAATATCACTGATTTCCTTACTATTTAATCGACTTTTATCTGTACGCAAACGGAGTACCATCTTCCGGTATGCTTCAGAACCTTGAAGTCTATTTTGATGCTTCTCTCCACTGTATACAGCAAAGGGCTGAGGAGCTCATTAATGATCAATATAAAGCACATCAAAGACCCTACAACTCGTCTATATCGTAGACCAATTGATCTTATAGCGCATATACCCCGCCTACAATCATTTTCGCCAAACGTAAGTGTCACCGAACAGATGAAATAACTAAGCTTATCCTGAAATCAAGCATGATTGGTTTTTCTCACATAAGCACCATAAATAAAATTGACTTGGCTATCCTCCTAGCTAGTCCTCAAGCAATACAAAAAGCCAAATTCTTGTACAATACCGTGATGTAGGAATCTGAATTCTTGTGGAATGTCATAAAGCCAGTCATCAGAATCCGAATTTCTTTAGAATAGCATGAGATAAGAACCTAGATTAGGTTCTTGCTTGTTGTTTGAAAATACACCCGGGTATATATAGGAGATTTAAATACGCATTTTTCTAAAGAAATAAAAGTATAATTTCACCCAATCGCTTGTTAATTGTTCAGATTTTTTTGAATTTTCGGCTTGGAACATATATGTATGACCCTATGACCCTTAAAGGGTCAAAAGTACATAAAACTGCTTTCAATCATTGTGTGGCGAGATTTATATTCATTTCTTGCCCGCCCCCTCGGCTGTCATGTTACTGTTATTGTGTAAATAAATCCAGTAAACATAGACTTTCTAAGTGCAGCCTTTATAATCCTTTGCTCCTTTATTAAGCCTGACATAGGTTATGTTTCCTTTTTTTATTTTAAATATTTAATTTATTTTATTTATTTATTTGTTGTTCTTGTATAAAAATAAATTGAAAATTTAAATTTCAAACATGTCATCTCCCATAAACTTACAACTACTATTACTACTACCACTACTACTGTATTTATTTGTGTAAATGTATGTGTAAAGTATTTATTAAGAATTAAATTTAAAAAACAAACAAAAAAAACCAAGAAATAATAGAAAAATATTCTGTAACTAAAAAGTATTCAAATGCTGAATTTTAAAAATAAAATTTAAGAAAATAAAAAAACTCAAAGATTTTATTTTATTTTCTGTGTGTAAATCGAAAAAATACCAAAATCATGTGAAATAGAAATAAAACAAAATGAAAAAAAAAAGAAATCATGTTACTATTATTAAGTATAAGGCTCTAAAAGAACAAAAAAAAAATAATGAAAATAAAAACAGAAAAACAAAAAAAATAAACGAGTATTTTATTGAAGTAAATAAGGAAGTTGTACGTAAGAATGTTATATGATATCTACAGGGAACACGAGGCCTAAGAGGAGATGCTACATTAAGAATGTTTTACTCTCAAAATTACTTCAAATAGGACGAGATCTTCCAATAGGGATCTTTGACAGTTGATAACACCCATTTTGTTCAACCATTAGTTGTCATTTATTCAGTCTGTTTTACAACCTATAGACAACGTCGTGAGTTTGCTGCATAGGCTCTAAAGCTTCATTCATATATAAAGTCTTCCAAAAGACAATTCCGAACTGCCAAATTACTTGCCATTTATTTTGTATGTTTCGCCAAATCACCGCAGATGACCATGGAAAAAGATGTGTGTTGGCTGAATGAGCTCTAGAGTAGAGAGCAACTGCGCTTAATTTTCATCGGGAAGTTATTTTCAGCAATGAGACCGATTTCTGAATGAATGGGTACGTAAAAGAAATCAAAATTGTTTAATTTGAGATGGTAACATCGATTCATATTTCATCGCTGTCAACAGTAAGCATTATAGGTTTGGCTTGCTTTGGATGATTTGGACACCAATGAGATGACGTTTCAACACGATGGCGATGCGTGCCACACTACTCATGTCATTTTGGATATTCTACACGAGCAATTTTAAGCGGCATTGTCATCTCAAGTGGACAGATAATGTGACCTGATTTTTTCTCACTTTTCATGCCATTATGAATATTCGGCACAAGCGATTTGAAAGCATAGTTATCTGACGTGGAGGTGATGTGAACTGGCAATCGAGAACTTGCGATTTGACCCTGTTGGACCAATTCTTTTGGGGCTTTCCTAATTCGAAGTGGTATTCGAATGAGTCACAACGCAAAGGGCTTCTAAAATCCAACATAACTCATACTATCGATCAAATTCAGCCTGATTTATGCGCCAAATTAATGAAATATTGGACATTCCTGATGCACTCCACCCAAAGAAGCCGTGGCGGGAATTAATAGGTCTATCAAGCAAATGAAAAAATTTGGATAATAGTACGTGTTTAAAAAGTACCCATAGCAGGACTGCTCTGGACATTACCTTATGCAGGTTATGCTTGAGACGGGAAAGATATTAAAACAGTTCACTACTATGACAATATTACTTATTTATAAAAGGATGAAAAGGTATTGTCCTAGAATACGCCGGTCCTACCTACAGCCAATCGGAAGAAATATAGAAAACTAGTTGACCCGGCGAACTTCGTCCCGCCCAAAATTGATTTTTTTTATTGCCCGAAACAGGTCACATTATATATTTATTGTAATAACTTATTGTAATAGAGCTGACGAAGTTGTAGTTATTGTACTCGCTCCAAAACAAAAACTAACAGATATATGTACATGTTATATATGTACATATGTAGTTATAAAGGGTTGCCACGCCCATTTTTTGGTGAGTTTGTTGATATCGACTCTACGAACTTACCCACCAAATTGAATTCGTCTACGATTATTATGTCCCTAAATTTTCAATTTTAAAGGTTTGCCACGCCTACTTTTGCTATTTTTTTAAACCATCTAAACCTGATAAGCTTTCGAACAAAAAAAAAGAATGGTTCAAATCGGTTTAGTAGTTTAAGAGTTATAGGTGTCACTTGAAGGGGGAGCGTTGTAGCGCCTATTGGGATTGTCGATATCTACTCTGCTAACTTACCCAACAAATCTTATTCGTCTACGATCAATATGTACCTAAATATTAAATTTTAACGATTTGCCACGCCCTCTTAACATTTAAGGATAAATGAAGATATGAAAAATAGATGTTGTCCGATTCTCAGACCTACCCGATATGCACACAAAATTTCATGAAAATCGGTCGATCCATTTTGGAGGAGTTTAACCACTAACACCGTGACACGAGAATTTTATATATTAGAATATACTTAAATAGATGAACTAAAAGCCAATTACTGAAACGTAATAAAACTTCCGAAATTCTCAGTGGGCAAATCATGATTATCATATCCATGAAAGAAGATCTCTACTGAATGCGGGAACTGGAAAGATAAGATGTTAGCTAAACGCGGTTTGAAAATTCATGAAATTCTAGCTGACATTGAAGTCGAGATTAAAACTCAAGCAGCAACAGACTGCTTTGGCACACTAGATTACATTGTTGGAGCCTTGAATTATCTGTATTTCATTATACATTGAACTGGATTTGACTTAAAATAATGCACGGGTTTTAGTTTCTCTTTTCCCTCCAAAGAAAACAGGAAACAAGGATCTTGAAAACACCATTGAATATGACAGTTTCCAGCGATAATGAAACAAAACAAAACTGAACACTGTATGTCTCATTCTGAAAATTATGCTTTTCTTTGTATTCACGATATAATAAAAAACTGTTGGTGCAAGAGTGGTACAAATTTTAAGTCATTTTTGTAAACCTTTTTTATTTGTTCGTCATTATCTTAAACCCGTCCTCTAAAATCAAAGAGTACATGGAAAAACTTTTCCTTTAACAAGTAAAAGTTCGGAGATAACAAAAAAGTGACTTTAATTTCGACGTGTTTTTTTTTTCAACAAAAGGAAACAACAAATGAGGCCATTTCCATTGCAGAGAAAAAAATGTAAAAATATTTTAATAAAAGGAAACGAATATAATGTAATGGTAGGTATAAGAATATTTATGTGTGTGTGTGTTCGTTTTAATATTTCTTTATAAATTATTTAAATAAACACGCAGCCATTGACTAAACCCTGTAACGACAACAACAATAGTAACAAACACAGTAACATCTGTTAAGGGGGACAGGATACAGGATACAAAAGAAAACAAAACAAGAGAAAAAAAACATTTTCAAACAAAAAACAAAAAAAAAACATTTTCCAAGTTATTGTCAAACTTTTAAATGATATTCGCTAAGGATTAAATAAAAAAGAAAGCTTGAAGGATTTTAACGAAATAAAAATAAAATAATTTCAAGAAACGTTTGTTGTAATAAAAAAATATTTGCTTAGGAAATAAGTTTCATTGCGTAATGAAATAAAGTTTCAATAGAAACGAAACAATAGCAAAGGAAGCTGGGCTTAAATGGAAACAGGTCTTCCGCGAAACGTATAATTTTTCTCAAGGCAAACTATAGATTTATATCTACGTAGAGATATGATAAAAAGGACTGCAAAAAAACGATTTTAAAAGACAGGTCTTAATACCATGGAACCTTTGAGAGCTATTGCCTATAAATAGGGACACTCGGAGTAGTAGTTTAAGTGCTTGTTTTCTAAAATAGGCAATGGAGATAGAAACCTGTCAGGAGATAATAAAATCTTTTTAATGGTTTTCAAATTTAAAAAAATCTCTTTAAATAGTTCATATATAGGGTCTTTCATTAAGCACTTCCTGCTTTTTTAAATTTAAATAAAACAAAATGTGCTTCAGATATCATTGAAATTTTTCAATCGTTTGAAAGACCTATTGATGACATTATGTGTGGTCCACTACGGCCTCGCTAACTACAAGGCCTTCGAAATATCCATTTGCCATGGATCTGCTAAAAAAAAAATCAGTCTGAATTTGACCCATGACTTGGGCTATGTTGGCTTTGTAGGGCATTGTGGTTTGTGGCTTATTCGCATACTCTTGCAGCGAATTTCTAAGCCGCAAGAAAAGGTCTCCAAAAGGTTCAAAATGCAGAACTTCGGTTGCTAGTTCATCATAGAGACATTTGCTAAAATACTGTCACCATGATGCAAATAAATAGCCAGTAATTTGCGTTCTCTGGCTGGTTTGTGACAGGCCACTTTAAAAGCGTCTTCTAGACTGCCAGTAAAGAACAAAGGACAGGGTTCCCCGAAACGAGCCCTATAGGCTTCAACAATTGATATGAGCCTGTAGTTTCACTTTCCGTATTATTAGGGATTAAATGTCTTGTGGTCGATTGTAATGGTGGAGGATCTGTGAAAAATTCTTCGCATGGAATAAAATCTGAAGCATCTTCAAATTCATCAGCTGAGCTGTCTGTATGTATGTAGGTATGTAGGGCAATACCATTGGAGCTTCTTCTGTGTATTGCTTGTCTTGAGATGACCATGTCTCCAAATCGTTCGTGCAGAATATTCTTTCTTTTTTCCTCTTTATTACTCTGTTTTGATTATGATTTTCGATTATTATTACAAGTTTTAAAAAGTATAATTTAACAGCAGAGCTCAAAAACACGTCCGCACTCGCACAAAGATAATAATAATTCCAAAATGGCATGAGCTATGCGCCACGTTACGCTGTTCTATTGAAACCACTTGTCGTTAGTGTCCAGATTATGTTATTTAGGCCAAAAGAATTTGGTAATCATCGACTAATAGTTTTCGCTGTTTTGGATTTTGTGTCCTGGCGAACATTATTCTCTATGAAGTGTTGGACTGAGGACAACGCCGGCTCAAAATTCACACCAAGCAGTGACTTTGTCGGAATACATTTGACAATTTTGAAGCTCATGTGTAATGGTTTCGTCCCAAAGTCTCAATTTTGTGGAACATTTTCTTCGTTCACATACCAATTCATCCAGAAATGGTCTTCACCAGAACACATAATTTGATAGAACAATTTTCTTATTTGCAAATGTTGTTCAATGCTATAACCGTCCACAGTGATTTGGCAAAATTGTTTGCTGAAATGGAAATTTTTGCAGATGGGAGCTTCAACAAGAAGGCCCTTATCATCCCTGCTATAATATATATATCATCATGGGTGCGTGTCATGCCGTACCTACAAGGTATTTTAAAACACTTGGACTTTATAAAGCTCATCGTATTTATGTCTTGCCTTTCTTCGGTGGTTTAAATTTTAAAACTCTTTACGTATACGTAGGATTTTTAATATCATGTCTGTCATTCTGGGTTTGTATGCCATTTGGTGGAATAACTTGAAATTTTCGTCTTTAAAATTTTAAATTCAAGCTACAGTTTAAGTTACCCTTGAATTCTGCTAATTGTTCATCTTTTTAACACGTTCTTAAACGAACATGCAAAAGAGTTTCCAACTATAATACAACGAGAGGAAAGAAAAGGTTCAAATCGCACCGTATGTAGCATATTGTATGTCAATGTTTGAATTTAAATAAATGACCTGAGTTGTGATAATTATCAGGGAAAAAGGGTCGATTTTTGCTTTCAAATCATTTCAACTGAAATCAATGAACCCCCTTTTCCTTTAGTTTTAGCTTCCGGTTCAACAATTCATGCAAAAATGTGTCTCGTCATTAAGAATCTTCCCTTGGTTTAGCATCCGATTTCCGCTACAGAATGTTATTGTTAAACTTTAATAGGCGATTAAATGAGTTATTTTAACCTTTTTAGGATTAACATTTGTGTAAGCAAATATCCTTCTCTATATTGGCCTTTTATATTGTCATTGCAATAATGTTGAGAGAGTGTGTGTCTTTTTTGCGTGAATCCTGTTTTATACCTACAACATGCGTTAAAAGACATGTCGTCCTGTTACAAATTGTAATTGACAAGACGTTTTTATAAACACTTAAAGGAAAAATTAACAACATTTTTTGAGCCGTTTAGGGCCTATCAAGACAATGCAGTTGAGCCCATAAAATCGAATGGCCTTTTAGTCTTTTACAGTGTATACGTAAGGAAATCAATAATGCTGATTCCATTGGCAAAGATTAAAAAGAGAGAAAATTTTAAAGGCTTTAAGGTTAATGACTGTCACCTGTTTACACTTTGGAAAACCAAGTCATAGATAACATGGGGACCATAGATCAGCAGTGAATCCTTTTTTTTCTACTAATAAGTACTCATAAAATTTTAAGTATGAGTGAGTCAGTCAACAGTATTGAAATTCAACTACTCTGATTCATTCATACTCATTACAACGTTGATTTATAAGTACAGATTGCAATGAGTATGAGTACAATGTTGACATCAAACTCATATCACATTCGAAATATGTTTGATTCATACGCCTACTCATACAGATTCATAAATTTAGAGAAATATTTATAATACTCATAAACGATTCGAGCGTTTCGAATTATTCATCAAAATTTACAGTCTTTGTTGTTGTTGCATTCACAAAAAAAAAGAAGAAAGAAAAAGACAAAGCCAGCAAGCAAAGTAAACACTTAACCTTCTAGTGAGTATTGTAGTATTCAAACGCGAATCATATTTATTTTTTGATTCTTGTAAAAGTTGAGTAAAGCAGAGTCGAAATCAACAACATCATGCGTATTGTTAAGTATGAGTACGATGAGTACTTCAAACTTTGAATATGAATAGTATGAGTATAATATTAAAATAAGTATGAATGCATGAAAGTATCAGAAATTATGAGTATGATTCGAATCTACTCATCTTTTTGAATACTCATTGCTGCTCTCTGATGAGGACTACCATCTTCGCCATTTTTTCATTACTTCGTTGCTTTGTTCGCTCATGACTGAGCCTTATCAATGACGGTGTATGTCTAGTAGGTAGTGTGTTGGCTTATTAGACGTGAGGCCACGGTTCAAACCCAACGGTCAGACAACTCTAACAAAACGAAATTTGAAACAATATTTCTTAGGGGACTTTCTATTAGCAGATTTCTGAAAAAACTCGGAGAGTAAAATAAAATTGCCATGAAAAGTTTCTTAAAAAATCTATCGTTCGTAGTCGACTTTAAACTGTAGGTCCCGTCACTCATGTATGAAATTAAAACACCCAGCGTGGATGGTGTTCGAAACTAGGTTGTAACCCTGGCTAAAACTCTGAAAGTAAACTAAAACTGCCATGAAAAGTTTCTCAAAAAATCTATCCTTCGTAGTCAACTTTAAACTGTAGGTCCCGTCACTCATGTATGAAATTAAAACACACAACATGGGTGTTTGAGAAGATAGGTTGTAATCCTGAGTAAAGGATTATGTATGTATGTTACACATGTTTCAGTTCATTATGCTTTCCTGTCAATCATTACCTCACAACTTAAGTAGTTTTCAGCCATGATAACAGTTGTCACTTCATTTCTATGTGGAGACTAGCTATGATGATTTTTACACGCTTCCAATCTTGTTGTCTTTGCGCTCTTATATATCGATTACAATATAAATATGTCAGATGAGGCATATGGCCATAATTTGCCACCAGTTGTAAGCAATTTAAGACTTTGCGAGCATCACTCAGCGTATCCTACTTCACAGAGTTGTATGGTTACAAACTAACTTCACAAATTATTGAGAACAGGGCAATAAAATTCGTATATCTTTATTCGTACAATTTTATTGCCTTTCAATTTCCTTTCAATGCTAACCACATTGAATAAATCATAGTGAAATAAGAAATGAAAATATCTCCGTGTTATTATTTATTATTTATTGCGTATGTGATTCAATAAAATTCCATAGAATTTGTGCCGTAAATAATGCCATGAATAGCACGTTCTTAGCTCAAAATATATTCACAATCTATTGAATATCTTTTCAACCAACGCAACACAATACAACACAACACAACATAATAAATAAGCCTGAATGACACAGAGAATAGAAAACAGAGACAGTTTTTTCCTGCTTCTTCTTATAGTTTTTTTTACTACTGCTACTCATAGTTTTCACATGCTAAAGATATTGTCAAACAAGTTGAGGAAGTATTCTTATCTTTAAGATGCTTAGCATTGATAAGATACATGGATTAGTTGGTGTTTATAGAACGATAATATTTAAAATAAACGTGTTATCTCTAAAGAATATATAATACAGTAGAATATGGCTTAAGCGAACGAAATATGCTGATAATAAAATTTAAGAACAATCACCAGCACAGTTTTCAAATCAGGTAATCAGGTTGGGATTCATTTTCAGCTACTTTTTGAGGCACAAGAGGGAGCCTATACATACGTACATATATACGCAATTGGTCATTACAACCCTTTAGTCAAGATTACAACCAAATTTCACATGCCACTTATGTTGTGTGTGTTAATTTTATACTTGAGCCGTGGGACCCACAGTTTAAAATCGACTCCTAACGACAGATTTTTGAAAAACTTTTCATGGCAATTTACTTCCAAAGTTTTTGCCAGAAATTTGCCGAGAGGAAGTCGCCGCCAGAAGTATTTTTTTAAATTTCCTTTTGTTGGAGAAGTTTGACCTGGGGTTTGAACCTTGAACTTACGTCTAATAAGCCAACATACCACCTACTAGATTACGACGACTTCAAGAGAGAATTACTTTTTTACTTACAGTAGACTCACATTCACTGTCGCACCTTGTAAGGCAAAGTATTACTCAGGATTACAACCTAGCTTCTCAAACCATCCATGTTATGTGTGTTAATTTTTTTTAATTTAATTTTAAAGTCAACTCCTAACGTCAGATTTTTGAGAAACTTTTCATGGTAATTTTATTTAATCTCTCATAGTTTTTGTCAGAAATCTGTTGAGAGGAAGTCGCCGCCAGAAATATTTTTTTAAATTTCCTTTTGTCGGAGAAGTCTGACCTGGCGTTTGAACCTTGAACTCACATCTAATAACCCAATGTTTCTGAGCAGAAAATGAATTCATAATCTATGATCCATATGAAGTAACTCTGGATGCTCGATTAAAATGCAAACATATGGGATATGCAGTGAAGGAGTATTGAAATGTAGGAGTATTGCATGGCTGAATACAAATGAGAACACCGAAGCTAATTGCGATGGCCACTCTAGAAAATTGAGGATTACCGCCTGACAATACAACACTTCTTCTGTGCAGTGTTCTCTCTCTCTCTCTCGCACATGTTTGTGTATGTTAAGCGATCTCAACTAGCTGCTCCTTACTGTACGCATGTTATCTCTCAGATAAGTGGTTACCAGATCTAGAGTAAACTAATATCAATGAAAGCATTTATGTATGTCCGGGAAGATAGCCAATGTAAATTGCTTCTATACTCCATCGTATAGTCGTTATACCCGTATTTGATGGTATTCATATCATAAAAAAAAGTACTAAAACTTTTAAGAACTTTTAAGAACTTTGTAAAGCTGTTCACAAATCAATGAAAACATAATTCAAAATCTCAACCATAAAGCAATTTCAATGCCATGCAGCAGCTATTGCTTGGATCATTATTGCTCTTTAAAGTTTTCTTTGTTGTATTCTACACAGCTTAGTGTTTAAAAAAATCTACTTAAAAGCATTTGCTTTATGAATAATAGAAATAAATATGTTATGAAATAAATATGTTATGAAATAAATATTTCATAGGATTTTTATTGCTTTTATGGAAATTTCTTTGTGAGTGATGGAGGTAAAGAAAGGAAAAGAAAATATTTTCAATGCTTTCGGCTGTGAAGAAAATCGTCTAGTCACACAGGCACAATTTGTTTAAGCAACTGTAGTAAGCAGTAATGAAGGAAATGTAATTTAAAGCATCTGGTTAAAGGATTTCATCTACTAAGTTGGTTAATAGCCGCACAATATTTCGTATTTATTTTTATCTTGTCAGGAACACCGTAACTGGCAACTTCAATACTTCCGGTAACGTTTCAAATTGTATGCCATTAAGTACAACGGGCTTGGAAAAATCCTTTTTCCTGTTGTTGCCTTGAAATTCCCTGGTAATTTTCTTGCTCCTTTTCCGTTTATTGTTACGCATGTTGCCAATGTTTTACATTCCATTTACAAGGATTAGCATTGTGTATGCAAAATGAAAGCAAATATGCCGTTATACACTCTTGTTTTTCTTTAGTTGTGTGCTGTAGTTTTTACGTGTAGTAGTGCAGTAAACATTAATACGGAAAATGCTGAAAAAATTTGGAAAATTGTAATGAAAATGAGATTGTACCACACATAGTGCAGCCCCTTAAATTATGCATTTAGGTGAGCGCAATTCTGTATCTTTATAGAAAATTTAATAAAATTACACACAGTTTTAGAAGCATTATAAACAAATTAATTAATAGAATACAGACGCGTGGTATTGTTCTTAAATCATTTGATGCCGCCATAAGATGCGACGTTGAAGAAAATCTGGAAAGAAAAGGCACAATAAAAAGCACTACTGTCCTTCACTTGAAGGACTATGGAATGACTGACACCACAATACACTTTTTGATTTGTTTCTCGTAAGAGGCTTTACTTAAAACGGGTTTAGTGATCATTCAGGCGTGTACTGAACCCTTGCCTTTCTAAACCATTGTTCAATATCTCTCATAGGATACGTTCAGACCTGTTGACGAACTAAGCAGCTGCGAGCGTAGAAATGAGAGCGCGAAAGTACATACATACATAATTGGCCATTACAACCCTTCGGTCAGGATTACGGCCCAGCTTCTCAACACCACTCATGTTGTGTGCGTTAATTGTATACATGAGTGGTGGGACCTACAGTTTAACGTCGACTCCGAACGACAGATTTTTTTTAGAAGCTTTTCATGGCAATTTTTACTCTCAGAGTTTTTGCCAGAAATCTGCTGAGAGGAAGTCGCCGAAGAAATATTTTCATATTTTCGTTTTGATGTCTGACCTGGGATTCGAACTCGGGCCTTTCGTCTAATAAGCCATGATCCATGGCTATCCACAGAATAAACCTCTCTTTAAAGACAATGTAGCTTCGAAATTGCTCCGTTCACTTTTTTACTCCGTTCCGAAGATAGTTAAGGTGGAAGCTATCAATCACCCGATCTGTAAGGTCACAATGCCCTTCTGCATCAGATTATCCTAACCATAGTGTCCATAGCTTTTGTCTTCACTACTAAATGCATTACTCTTACATCCACCAGAGCCACCTACATACATCGCTGTAAGACAGGACTTTAATTTCCTCGATTTTATCAACAACATTCCAATTTCTATATCTGGTCACAACTGATTGATTGATTTAATCTGACTATAATGGTATACATGCAGTGCATAATATATGGATTGTATCTCAATCATTATTTCTAATTTTTTTAATAATCTCTCTGTATTAGCCCTCCTAATTAGTTAACTATCATGTTAACGGTAATTTTGCCTTTGAAAATAACAATATATTCATCAATTAAATTCATTTTAATACAGCGATTTTTGGATCTGCCAAAGTAGGCCAGCCTAAGCAGAAAAACATATGTAATGACGTAGTTTCTCCTTAGCAATGATGTGATATGTTATGTTTACACAACTGCTTGAGTAAAGTTGCTGAAAATTAGTAATAAATGAAGCATATTGGCGTGACGTCACATCTCACAATTTCAATTTCTATTGTGTATTTCGGTAGCATAATAAAAAATAATGCCCTATCCTTCGAATAGCAGAAGCAGCTAATAATACTCAACTGTTTCAAGCTATTTTATCGTTATAGCTATATTTTCCTTTTCCTTTTGAAAGCCTACAAACTTTTCTTAATACAAGGGATCTTATATTTGGATTATATAGCCTCCATCATAATCTGTAATAATTACGATACCAAAGCTTATATTTCATTATTAAATTTTTTTTGTATATATATATATTTTTTTTGGTTTTTCTAAAAAAAAAATTTGTTTTTAAAAGAGTCATGAATGAGAAAATCTTAAATTATGAGAAAAAAAAATTTTTCAAATTAAATACAAAGAAAAAGGCAGTGAATTGCTGTTGCTGTTGCTGTTACTGTTCATTCCATTTGGCATTAATTAAAATTAAATGATGCTGCTATACAAATATATACTTTCTGCCGTTCGTCCTTTCTTTCATTCTTTATTTCGGTTTCATCATGATTTCATCTTCATTTTAATTTTTATTTCCCCTGTGTAGTCATTGAGGGTTCTTGGTTTTGTTCAAGTGCTCCAAAAGGTTACGTTTGGCCAACAATTGTATGCGCTGCTCAATTAGACCCAACGGTTTATGTGGCACCAAATGGCATGTGGATTGTCTGCATAGGAAGCACAAAAGACAAAGAGGACACACAAAGGAAAAAAAGAAGAAGAAAAAGAAAAAAGGGATACAAATTAAATATTCATTGAGCGAGAGATAAAAATGAGAGACAAAATAATGAATAAATTTACTTGTAAATGATTTTCTCACGATCTGCCCAAGGCCAAGAACGTTCCAATTTATCCACCTGAAAGATAAAATTAAAGACAACAAAAAAAAAATTGAAACCAAAATCAAGTGGAATGAAATGACAAGAAAAAATAAACAAAAGAGATTTTAAGAGCAGGAGAGAGAGATAAGGACTTTAAATTTGTATTTAAAAAACCAAACAAAACGAATGTAACAAAAGCAATATGATGAGACAAGGACCTACAACGCTATGCCTTATTACCCAGCATTTTAATTTACAGGGAGCTTATGTTAGGTACACACATTATAGCCCTTCAGTCAGATTGCAACCTAGCTTCTTACATGACTAATGTTGTGTGTATTAATTTTTATGCATGAGTAGCGGCACCTACAGTTTAAAGTCGAATTCGAATGACAGATTCTTGAGAAACTTTTCATGGCAATTATATTTACTATCAGAGTTTTTGCCAGAAAAGTGGAAGGCGCAGAAGAAATATTTTCTCATATTTCTTTTTGATGTCTGACCTGGGTTTTGAACCATGGCCTCACGTCTAACTAGCCAACACACTACCTATTAGACGACGGTGACTACCATGCTAAGTACCTTAAGTGAATAATTTGAAAAAAATTAACAAACCTAAAGAACTTTTTAATATCTGACCATGAAGTCTACAGTTTATGAAAGAGTATTCAAACAAAATGACAGAGTTGGATTTGACTGAACTCGAAACTTTCGAATAGTATGCCTATAAAATACTCACCATAACGTATATAACAGAGATCAGCAATGACTACATATTCAAAAATATGAGTAGATTCGTATCATACTCATAATTTCTGATACTTATACACATTCATACTTATTTTAATATCATACTCGTACTACTCATATTCAAAGTTTGAAGTACTCACCGTACTCATACTTAACAATATGCATGATGTTGTTGATTTTGACTTTCCATTACTCAACATATATACGAAACACAAAATAAGTATGATTCGCATACGAACACTACAATACTCACTGGAAGGTTGTGTGTTTGCTTTGCTTGCTGTCTTTGTCTTTCTTCTTCTTGTGTAAATGCAACAACAACTAAGACTGTAAATTTTGATGAATGATTCGAATCACTCGAATCATTTATGAGTATTATAAGTATTTCTCTTTTATTTATACACGGCTTATTAGACGAAAGGCCCGAGTTCGAATCCCAGGTCAGACATCAAAACGAAAAATATGAAAATATTTCTTCGGCGGTTTCCTCTCAGCAGATTTCTGGCAAAAAACTCTGAGAGTAAAAATTGCCGTGAAAAGCTTCTCAAAAAATCTGTCGTTCGGAGTCGACTTTAAACTGTAGGTCCCGCCACTCATGTATAAAATTAACGCACACAGCATGAGTGGTGTTGAGAAGCTAGGCCGTAATCCTGACTGAAGGGTTGTAATGGCCAATTATGTATGTATGTATAAGTATTTTTCTAAATTTATAAATCTGTATGAGTAGGCGTATGAATCAAACATATTTCGAATGTTATGAGTTTGATGTCAACGTTGTACTCATACTCATTGCAACCTGTACTTATAAATCAGTGTTGTAGTGAGTACGAATGATGCAGAGTAGTTGAATTTCAATACTGTTGACTCACTCATACTCGAAATTTCATGAGTAATTATGAGGAAGCGAAAAAACGATTCATTGGTGATCTGTGGTATATAGTATGGAGGATCTGAATGGATATGAGCATAATGCACAGATATAAGCCAGAAAACCAAGCATGGCTACTAAAAACCAATTGCTTCATTCTGATATCGAGTTGATGATACTGGCCCTGATGCGTGCTAAATATGAAGTGAGGATTGGATGGGATTTCCGCATAATATAAACACGATCTTGATTATTTTGTGCTGGGTAAAGCTACCAGCCTGAGCTGTTTGCGAATGCCAATAAATTTTCACTGACTGGTTTACCCTATAAGTAAGCGATTAAATATTTCGCTAAGTATGATGCGCTGACCATTACTTCTGCATATAGTCACCAGGGAATTGAAATTAAAATGACAATCTCGATAACATAGCCATTCGGGTTACAGAAATCCGAGTTAAGGTATTGGATTTAAGGGTCACATAGAAGGCTATGAAGCAACAATATAGTAAGCAAAACTGCGGACTAATTAAAACTGAATAAGAGTGCATTATGGATGACGATAGGCGTGCTTAGCGGGAATTAAAAATTATGGACGCATTTGCTTCAAACTAGAGGTACAGCAAATACAATGAATGTTGACCTTAAGGAGAGGATAGCTGAACTGTAGAACACGTCGATGTCAATGCTCAACTTTTGGACGACCGAAACATTTCTATGAAAACAAAACCAAATTTTCTATGGATTTTAACTGGGCTGGGCTTATTGCTCTACAAGCTAACCCGTTGGCTTCGATAAAGCGATCATGGTATTCAATCTACGTACCTACAGGCCTATCAACTGCCTAAAATATTCTGAAGTAAATAGAAGACGTATGTAATTGCATCTCAAAGCACACCCTCAAAGCCTTGATTAGTGTTTACATAACATTAATACTGATTATATATATTGTTTGAGTGAATTATCATAAGAAATACCTATAAGAAAACCTATCTGTTGAGGAGATAGCTTAAACAGGGAACAGGATTGATTAGATGGGTTACAGAAAAGTGAGTTTTTCTTTTAAAAATCATTTTTAACCAACCTTTTGATCCTTCTCCGGTGTATTGCCTTTGATTAGTTGTATTTGTTTTAAAATATTTCCTTCGCCAAGATAAGAATGTTGCTGTACATTGTGAGATTTATTAGCATTGTCAGCAATATCCTTATAATTGTCATCATTATTGTGAGAATTATTTGAATTACGAGAGTCATTTCTTTGTAATTTTGATTTATTGCATAAATTCCATGTAAATGTGGTTGATAGAAAGTCATCATCATCGTCATCAACATCATCTTCATCATCGGCATTGTCATCATCATCATCTGCTGGCTTGTCATCAACATCATCATCATTTTCATTTTCATATTCTTCGGTATCACTTTCACTTTCATGGTCATTGTGGTGAGCCAAGGATTTATTAAACAAGGATAAAGTGAACTCTTCATACATGTCACAGCTTTTTTCATCATCATCGCCACTATCATCACCATCATCGCCGCTGTTGTTATTATCAAAGCTATCATTAGCTAATTTGCCATTCAAAGTGTTATCGATAACTTGCCAGTCATTTGTTTCATTCGTTTGAAAATTACTTTCCGATGCATAGTCAGATTCTGGTGTAACATCCTTTGATTTGCGTTGCCTGGCTGCATAGCGTTTAAGCTGCAAATAAGCTTGCTTCACATTAAAGTCATCTTCATCATCACTTGGCTTAAAGGCTTCATTGTCATCACTTAGCTCGTAATCGTAAACATCCTCATCATACGACATTTTGCGTTTTTGTTCGCTGTTGTTCGCATCGAATGTTGGTGGTGTTTGGTTGACCAACGATGTACTGGTGAGTTTATCGAAAGTCTGTGATACCGTTGCCAAAGTCGATGACAGTATTTTTGGTATTTCGGCAATTTCCGATAGTTTTCTATGCAACTCCTGTAGCCGTTTCTCTATCGTGGATACTACAAAAACGTTGTCATGAAATTTTTTTTTTTTTTATAAAAAAGTTTTTTTTTTGTTTTTGTTTTTTATTTTCTAACATTCTCTACTTACAAGGCTAATAAATTAAAAATTCGTTATTAAATAATAATAAAAAAAAATTCTCAAACAAGGTTAATTATTTCATTAAATTAAATTAAAAAGAAGAAAAAAATTAAAAACGATTTCCGATTATTTCTTTTTTTGCTCAAATTATAGTTCTTTGGAGGCTGTAGGCAAGGCCAGCAACATATCCTCTGTGATACGAGCTCTTAAATCTTTATCTTTGACTTCTGCAAAGAAACGCTTGATATTGCGTACGATGCGATGATGTGGCAACTCCTGTTTTTATCCATATAGGCATGTCATTGTTGTCATTGTTGTGGGTCGAATATATATACAAACAGAAAACGTTTAAATTTGGGGTTAAATGGTGAATTTAGAAAAAAAATGCAACAGAAAATAAAACAGAACAGAATTAATAAAAAAATTGTACACAAAAGTAGTAGTAGTTGTTGGCAATACCTCCTCTTCTTCTTCTTCGGAAGATTCATCTTCGCTCAATTCGATAATAACTTCGTTGCCTTCTTCATCGATTTCGGTTTTGGTTTTCTTTTTCTTTGGTTTTGGTGGTGGCGGAGGTTCTGTCCACATAATGGGATGCCAACAACGGGAGCCTAGCAATGGAGTGGGGGTAAATTCTACAAATAAGAATTAATTTCAGTGTCTTTAATTTCACTTCTCTTTTCTCTTTCACTTCTCATCTTTTCTCTTTTTTTGGTTAGATTGTGCGGAAATAAAAAAAAATGCAAGCAAACTGAGGTTGGTATGGGGGAGGGGGGCATGCATTTAAAAGTATAATTTAAGTGAATGGATTTTTGAATTGTTTTTGGCAATATTTACCCTTTGGTGGTGGTGGTGGTTTTGGCACTCTCAATACAATGCATCTTTCTTCGCCGGCTTCATAACCCTCCATGGGTTCCTCGTCCTCCATACTGAAATTTTTGAAAAAAGAAAATTGCATTACAAAATTGCATTATATTTAGAGAAATCATAATTCATACATCGATTTGTTAGATGACTTTTTCCGCAGACTCTGAGAGTCCTTCAATACATATGTTTTTTTATAATTTTTTATTGATAAGAAATAGTAAAACAATAAACATTTTACTACACCTACCTACGAATATTGTATATCAAAATTGTAGCTTGGAATTCTAATTTATAAGCATGATAACATGTCTTTGACGCTGATATGAAAGAATTTTCTCTGAACTTAAATCTATGGCTAATAGTACAATGAGTGTCACAGGTCACTTTTTAAATACGACCGTAGAATTTGCTGTAACATTGTACCATATTTGTCAGAGTAAGAATTAGTTACCGAAACTAAATCAATTAATTCAATAATTAAAGAGTATATGTATGATTAACAAACATCGTCCGAAACCATTCTAGGGCTCGAAACGTTAATGCAAACCTTTGTTTCCGAAATATTCTCTTCCACTGTAATCTAAAATTAAATCCAATGAGAATAATGCCAACGTTGCTTGGTGCACACTCCATGATGGGTAAAAAGGGTAATTTATTAGGACATCTTTCATATATAATAGTACTCGCATATGCCATTGGTTAGTAATACATAGTGTATGTACAGAAATCCGAGTTAAGAGGCTAAATTCAAACTTTACGTATAAGGCTATGGAGCAACAGTACAGTCAGAAAAACTGGGAACTAATTAAGACTGAATTTAGACTGACTTAGCGGGTACTGAAAATTAAGAAAAATTATCTTTAACTAGAGATACAGCAAATAACAATGTAGGCTGATCGTGAGGAGAGGACAGCTGTACTGTGGAACATATTGTAAGTCATTCCCTAGTTTCTGAACGGCCATAATTCCAATGAGTTTAAGGGAATACAAAAATTTCTATGAAAACAAAACGAAACGACCGTCTTCTAACTTCAATCTATATACCTATATAGGGCTGCGAATGGTCTAAAGTATAATTAGATAAATAAAGGACCTATGTATTCGCATTGATACCCAGCTTATGCCTGTCCTAATCGCAGGTACCTCTACCAGAAAGAAAATAACTCAAATGATAGATTTTTTGAGAACTTTTTTATTGAAATTTCATTTACTCTCTGAGTAATCTAATCAGGCAGTAAAAATCTGACATCCGAAAACAAGATCTTACGTATGATATCAGCAGCAATGCGATCATACATACGATCTCAACGTGAATCAAAAGGCGATTATACATAGGATCTCTAGGTGGCTGTGGTCGCTTTGGAAATTGGAAAATATTTAGTAGAGAAATACTTGAAAAAGCTCGTGTTCTTTGTAATATCTGGACATCATGACCATCTCCATGTAAGATGCCTAAAATTTTCAATTCTAAGAACGATAAAAGCCGAATTTAATACTGGTGATGATATTTGGATTTAAGATTTGAGTGCTTATTGTCATTCTTCAGTCAGGATTACAATATAGCTTCTCACACCACTTACGTTGTGTGTGTTAATTTTATACATGAGTGGCGGCACCTACAGTTTAAAGTCGACTCTGAACGATAGATTTTTGAAAAACTTCTTCGCGGCATTTTTACTTTTACAGTCTGAGTTTTTGTTAGAAATTGGTGGATAGGCAATAGCCGAAGGAATATTTTTTCATATTTCGTATTGTTGGCGATGTCTGACCCTGGGTTTGAACCGTGGCCTCACGTCTAATATGCCAACACACTGCCTACAAGACAACGGCGACTTCCAGATTTATTTAAGATATTCAGATAATTAGTCACAAACTAAAGTCTTTTGGCATCTGTTGCCGCAAATCTTATTTAATTTACATGTTAAGTGACAACAGTTTTTAATTTTTTCTTTTTTTTTTTTTTTTAATTTGTATTAAATTATGTCGCAATAAATTCTATGCTAAGCATTTATTATTGTGTTGTGTTGTTTTTATTATTTTCCTCTTGATATAAAAAATTTTTTAAATAAAATACTTTCACTTTCCTCTACTCACAAGACAATCAATCTTAACATAATAAATACCGAAATACCCTTCAAATATTCTACAATGCGCCAGCATAGCAGGCATATTACTTAATATGTTGTTAATCTCATAATACCCTAAAGAACAAGAACAAGAGCAATAATAACAAGAATTTCAATTCATAACAATAACAAGTCTTCAGCAAATTTTATATAAAATTGCTATGAATTAAAATCCTTTCTGCAGCCGTATCATGTTTGAATAGAATATATCCTTATGACTTACCTTTTAACCAGAAATTGAATTTTCTTGCCGCTTGCGTTTATTTTCTCATGGGCCTCTGACAAAGTCAATTGTGTGGCGTCCTCTTCGTTGATTTCCAATATAATATCCCCCAAGCAAATGCCACCCTTATCAGCTAAACCATCCGGTGTTACCTGGAATTGTTTTTTAATTGTTTCAATGGAATTACTTTGTAACACTTTTTTCAATTTCTTTTTTTTTTATATTTTTAATCTGATTATCTGTTTCTTTTTTTCCAATTTATATGAATAAGTTGTGTTGTGTTTGCATTCAAAACTAAATTATTACTGTTGGGCCCAATTCATTCAGAATATAATTTTGTGTGAATAAAAACAGAAACAAAAATTATTTAAAATTTTTTTCTCAGACAAAACAACAGAATAAAAAGATTTTTCTTAACCTACATTTTAGTATTTGAAATAATATTCGAACGTATTTACTAGTTCTTGTACATAATATGTTCAATTGTATATTTTTTTTGGTGGCCATTTCACATGTGCCATCAGTTTGCGCCATATTATGGTAATTCACTTCAGATCCCATCATGAGCTACAAATTAATTCACTAAACGACTAAAAACGAAGGCAATTTATAATATTTTGATTGTTTTCTAGTTCTAGAATTATAGGGTTGCCCTGTCTCATTATCTAGAAACATGTAACCCCTTTGAAAAACTATTGCGTTTACAGATGAGAAACTATTCTCATTGAGTTCAATTGTTTTCCGAAGGAACAAGATCAGACAGCTCATCTTGTTTTAACGCTTCTTGTCGATGTTTTCTCTCTAGGAGAACTTTAAATTTACAAATGAATGTAATTTTCGTTATTCATTGGCATTGGTGTTGTTTTGATTTGATTCTCCTATTTGTAGCAGTTTCCGAATTAATTTTTTTCAATCTCAGCCTGGTGTAACTAGGTTGCCTAGAAGGATGACAATTACGGAGATTTTTCTGCTTTCCTATGTGTTTCCCCTGGTGTATCTAATGTATTTCAATTTCTTTTATTAGGAACTTGGTGTTCTTTGGTCGGTGTAATTAGTCTGCTTCCTTATTCTCTCTTTCCTATTTCCTCCCCTTTTTTCCCATCCCCTCTTTTATCCTTTCACTTTAAGGGCATTTTGTACAATGGGTCAACTTGACTTACGGGTACTGTACTTGTCTCATTTGATAAGTACACGTCCTCTAATCTAATCCTAAACCTAAACTTGGTGTGATCTTTGCCATTAAGGAAAAACGTTATATTATTCCTCACCTGAATATTCTCAGACAGAATATTAAATTCTGGCCGTTGACAGCGATTAAATCCCTGACCCCTGGGTATACAAAAGTGTTTTCCAGGAGTAAAAGATATTTCTAATGATAATATGGCTACTACCGGGCTATTTTTTTTTTTTTTCAATACAAAGAACAACGCTGAAGAGAGCTTAAAGTGAGTATCGCCATGATGACGCACCCCACGACGCTAAAAGCACGGATGGAAACATTGCGTCTACCAATGCGCGAACGCACAATGATTCAGTCCCTTGCATAGCTAGTCTTGCAGTATATTGTGTTGGATCTATGAAAATTCCTTAGTAGATAGAGAAAACAGGGAGTAGAGCCTAAAGATGAGCGGCTGAAATGTATAGTGTGATACACTGGCAAATCAAGTGCAAACGAGAATGACGAAGACTCCGTACAGAGCTCAATCCATTGAAGAGCAAGATAGAGCAATTAAACTTAACGCACATAACGATGGTGCGTTAGTGTATCATTAAACTTGGCTACGCTACTGCTATTTACTGTACGCTGTTGAGAAATCTTAATACACGAGAGCATTTTCTTTCGGATATTCATACATACATAATTGGCCATTACAACCCTTCAGTCAGAATTACGGCCTAGCTTCTCACACCACTCATATTGTGTGTCTTAATTTTTTATACATGAGTGCCAGGACCTACAGTTTAAAGTCGACTCCGAACGACAGATTTTGAGAAACTTTTTCATGGCAGGTTTATTTACTCTCAGAGTTTTTGCCAGAAATCTGCTGAGAGGAAGTCGCCGAAGAAATATTTTTTTTCATATTTCGTTTTGATGGATGGCCTGGGGCTCGAATCCGTACTAGACTACGAAAACTCTTTCGGATATAAGGAATGTAAAAAGTAAGGAGATCAGATGAACTGAAGTATGTCTTGAATACTTCGTTCTGCTCCTTAATATTGTATTGAATTTTCCTGTCCAAACATCAAGGGTTTCTGACTACCCAATATGCCACCAATAGTGGCAATTGGCGTAGTATCGCCTATGAGTTAATCAACAACAGTAGGCCTTTCGAGCATAAAAATCGAAACTACATATTTGCAAGACTCGATGTCGTAGATTGACTGTAGAAGGTCAGTTGCAATTGATTTATTCCTATGCAGCCTTTTCTGATTCCATTCTGCAACAACTCTTCGAAGAATACTGTTATTGTTTTACTTTCTTAATTCATATGTATACGTACTCATACAAATGCAATACATTTCCGTCTTTTAATATTTTTTTTATTATTTTCAGACGTTTTTAATAAAAAAAATTTTTTCTTCTTGTTTTAGAAAATGTTTACAAAAGTATTCGTATTCGTTTAAACAACAGAAGAAAATTAAACAAAAAAAAAAAAGTTCAAATCCTTTATACGTACATATATTCGCAGTATAGTTCGTTTGTTTTTATTTAATTTTTTGGCAAAAATAAAATAAAAAAAAAACGAAAAAAATATACAAGAAAAGATAAGAACTGAAAATAAAATTTGCTTTAAAATGTTTATTTGTTTGTTTGTTTTTCTTTGTTTTTCATATTTTCTGTGTTCCACATACGTATACTGGCTCATAACATGTGCCATGAAAGGGTGAATGGCTGGGATGTCATCATTACCATTAAGGGTTGCCATTAGTACATATAAAAAAGAAACGAAAAACTAAACTATTTGGGAGGTTATATAGGCAAACAAATCCTTTTAAGCATATATGTACTATGTACGTTCCTAGTTTACTAGGAATGCTAACAAATATAATAATATGTTGGCAACCCTGCCAGGATATGAAAAACTATCATGTTCAAATCATAAACACATTGTTCTCATTTTGCATTTTGCATTTTAGTACGTCATAAATTGCTTTTCATACCCCAATACACACATTGTAATCGCAAATGGCATATTCTCTCATGCATTTCACATGCACGAACTATATGTGAGGTTATGTTTTCAACATTTGCATTAGCTTTTTATTTCATAATCTCCTTGCATTTATTGTAGGCAACATTTTCATTTACATTCACATTTATTTTGTCTACACTGTTTCCAAAAAAATTAAAGAATTTTTTTTTAAATACTTTCCTTAAATACTAAGCTTTTACTCTTTACATATTAACGTTGTGTACATAGCAGAGATCAGCAATGAGTATTCAAAAAGATAAGTAGATTCGAATCATACTCATAATTTCTGATACTTGTACGCATTCATACTTATTTTAATATCATACTCATACTGCTCTTACTACTCATATTCAAAGTTTGAAGTACTCATTATATTCATACTTTACAACACATACTTACTTACTTAATTGGCCATAACAACCCGCTTAACGGATTTCGGCCTGCCGCAACACATCCTTCGAGGCGCCTCTGCTTCTTGCGCGCCTACGCCAGTTGGTCACACCAACTTTACAACACATATGATGTTGATTTCGACTCTCCATGACTCAACATTTACAAGAATCACAAAATAATTTATGATTCGCTTACGAACACTTTCTCTCACTTTTTTCTACTTTTTTTGTAAATGCAACAACAACTAAGACTGTAAATTTTGATGAATGATACGAATCACTCGAATTATTTATGAGTATTATAAGTATTTTTCTAAATTTATTAATCTGAATCTGAGTAGTCGAATGAATCAAACATATTTTGAATGTTATGAGTTTGATGTCAACGTTGTACTCATACTCATTACAACCTGTACTTATAAATCAGTGGTGTAGTGAGTACGAATGAATCAGAGTAGTTGAATTTCAATTCTGTTGAGACTCACTCATACTCAAAATTTCATGAGCACCATTGAGTAGCGAAAAAACGATTCCTTGCTGATCTCTGGTACATAGCACGCTAGCTTATAGTGTTCACAAGATTCGAGGGTGCTTTAATCTTGGATAACCTCTGTTGTAAGTTGTATGTTATCGCATTGTTCTAAAAACTTCCGACAATTCAAAGCTAGAATTTATGTGGACCCCTGGACAATAAGAGATCGTCGCAAATTGCCAATTTGATGGACTGTCCAAGGCTGGTATAGAGATTACAATTAGCAGCATACAGCGGAATTGCCCCAGTTAAACTGGCTCTCTAATCCTTGTACAAAAATGCTCAACTTCGTTGGCCATGTAATCATGTGCAGTCTTATGAACTGATCTGGCATAGAAGAGGACAGATTGTCTTCGTTCTCTGAATCGCATTCCCAACCATAGCACTACAAGTCCAGAGCTACCTCTAGACTCGCCCCTCCCCCCGAATTATTTCTTTAGGAGCTGTAAACCTAAGGTTGAGAAGGAGATCACCGTTCCCAGCATTTGCCAGTGCCCAACTCTCTTATCCTGAAATCTTTCACTAAACATTCTCAACAATGAAAATGTGTGTAATCTCATGATTTATTTCAGAGTCGGGATGTTTACCTATGTGGACTGTTTGATCCTCGTATTGCATATTGGTCTGCAATGGGTCTGAGCTATGGCCTAAGTGAAACCTTTTCCTTAAACATCTGTACGCCAACTAATCTACGATTTAGAGGTACAAACTGAAGTATTTTGCGGAACAGAGACTCGTGACAGAAAGAGATTAAGTTGAGAAGTTTGGAATTTTTTTTTCAAATTTTTTTCCTTTCCTTTCTAAGGACGGCTGCTTTTAAAGCCTATTTAATCGCCTTCCGAAATGCTTTTCGAAATGGTTTAAATTTATTCCAGCTGAGGAAAATAGATTTTTTGTTTGATTTTTAGTACACTCTTATGCAGAATTGCATTGCGTTCCTAATTAATAATAACAATTCCACTATAAATGTCATCTCTATTTACTCTGTACTCTTCATACGTCAAAATATTTAGTTTTGGGGCCAAGTAACGTTTGTCAATATTTTTATTGTTTTCATATTGTATAATTTTCTTTTCTAAATACTCTAAGAGGCGTTTTTCTATCAAAGATTTTTATATATTTTTGGCAGCAGTTCCTATTTATTTTGGGTCTGCTTTTTTAAAAAAATTTTCAAAACAATTATTTTTGTTTGTGGCAGACGCGTGCTAGAAAATTATTTTGTCTTTCGATGAGACAAAGAGCGGCAAGTGTTTCATGAATATCAATTACGACACATGCATAATGGGTATCCATGTATTTAGAGAATCGTAAATAAATATTTAAATTGTATACGAGGAGTGAACACAAGCAAACAGATTAGCTTTAAATTTTATTTTTCGAAATCGATTTCTATAAGGAAGTAGGACATGCCATCGTCATGCCTTCCATAGGTGATTGACGGTCATGTGATTGAAGAATATAAGACCGTCAGTCCTTTTATTTGTAAGAGTGCCTAGTAATGTTGAATATACTATACTTTGTGACTGTAAACGAAGTTAAGTATCCATGTAAAACAGCCACAGAATATCCAATTTTATGGAGCTTATCGTGATGACTCGAAATTTCCCTGAGAAATACGCGTCAATCAACGTCTGGTGGGTGTCGATGTTAATATTCCCCGAGAAACTCCTTATGTGATTTACATAGCCAGGCTATCACAGCAAAATATAAGATTTTCAAGGAAAATTCCGCCATCTAAAATGCATTTCGGCGACCACAGCATGGTACACCAAACCTTGGTTAGACAAGCCTTATGAAATTTTATTATCAGAACCTTGAACATATCGTAACCAATCGAAACATCCTAGCTTTGAGACAGTTGATAACGGCCATCTTGTTGAAGGTTCATCCATAAAGTTTTTTTGTCATCCGTTTCTTTGCCAAATCGCCATGGGCGGATAAACACGAATCATAAACCACGATGTGAGTTCACTGAATGAGCCGTGAAGCAGCATCACCAGCAATGAGACCCATTTCTGGGTGATTAGGGACTTGAACAAACAAAATTATCGTCTTTCGAATGGTAGCAACCCACATGAGATCCAAGAGCGTGTAGAGCATTCCGAAAAAGTCACTGATTTTTGGTTGATTTTGGTCTGGCATCATCATCGGCTCATGTATCTTTAAGAAGACCATCAATCAGGCAATCATTGCCAAAGACAAGCATAATAGGTTACTGATTACCAACTTTTTTTTAACAATGAATTAGATTACCGTGCCAATAATAACATGTAGTTCCAACAAGACAGCGATTTATGTCACATAGCTTATGCCCCATTAGATATTCTGCACGTTTAATTTGAGGGCATGGTCATTACACGTGGCGGTAATGAGAACTAGAAATCGAGATCGATGCATTATGTTCGCTTTGATCTCTTTAGACTTTTTCGTGGTACATTAACCCGTTGATCACAGCTCGAACAAGCCACATTGCTGCTCAAAGCGAACATAATGCATGCCACCGCTCAAATTCAACTTGATGTATGGAAAAATTGGACATTTCGAATGTGCTCTAGTCATAGAAGCCGTGACGGTTGTTTGACCGATGTTATATTCTTTCAAGCCAATAAAAATTGTCGATGTCATCTGACACATACTTTGTTTTATTTAAATTTAAAGATAGAAAGCGTTTAATGAAAGACTTGATGTATATAACACAGCTTACTTTATCCAGAATGTTGCAGTTATCGGTATAAACCTCAAGGTTCCCATCGGAAATATCTAGATCTTGAAATCCAAGTGCTTAGTTGGAGTCATAAAATCACATATTCTACCGAGACAATGGAAGGAAGCATATCTTCTTAGAATTCCACCATGTCTATAACTCAGGGTAGACCAGGATTTCATAGCATGGATCCGTGCTTAAACTGACAACTTCATGTTTATAAAACTGTAGTTATTTAGGCTACCTGCCTAATTCGATAGCGTTTTACTCGCTGTTAAAGTTTTGTATCATTTTTCTTTTCCCCTCAATACATATTAAGTGTGCGAATAATCCTGGCACTTATGCCAGGGTTTAAGCCAATTATTTTGTCTCTTTTTTTTTGGCTTTTAGCTGTCATTTAAGTTTTGAGTAAAAACTCAATTAAGAGCAATAGATTCCTATAAAAAGGATGTGTAACTCTAATGTCAAATAAAAATTAAAGGAATACACTTAAGAATAGAGAGAAAGAGAGAGAGAGAGAGAACTCTGCAGGATCATTCAATTGGAATGAAGTCAACGTACCCAACGTTCTTACGAGTTATGATACGATAAAAAAATTTCAAATTTTGTTTGAAGAAGAAGAACTAGAATACAGACACACACGCAATACTGTAACATAACATACGCATACGTAATAATGAAAACGTTATTAATGTTGAACTTAATTTAAAAAGGGAAATCTTTTTGACCTCCCGTGTTGTTTTAGACCATAAAAGCCTGCAGTAATAAAGAACGCAACACACATACGTAAAATTTAAATTTATTCCAGATTCAGACATGAATGTACGTACTCCTCGTTCTAAGGCAATAATTTTAAATTAAAAGACGAAAGAAAATATCGTATCGTCAGCCATAAAACAGTCCAAAATGAAACCCTAAATTATAATGAAATGGAGGCGCACATACATGACTGACTCTGTGACTCTGCATAGGGGCATGAATAAATAAAGATGGTTTGACGGCGGTTGGTGGTGGCTTATCAAGACTTTCTGCCTGATTTGTTTATCAAGCACAAGCTTATAAATGAATTTGTGTGATGGGGTAAGGGGGGGGTAAAAAAGGGGAATTTAGAAATATTACTTACAATTCATGTGTAAAATAAAGAATTTTAAAATATTCTTACTGCCACATGGTTAGTTATTCATACCCCGTAATTTAGTTAATATTATGAGCAGATTATTAACATCACTTAGGATGCCTTATAACCACAAATTGCCAATTATTTACAAAATTTAGAAGAAATATTCACACTTTTTATGACTGGATTTCAGCGATTCTGTTGTGATTTAATACATGTGTTATGTATATTATGAACAATGTAACTTAAAAGCATATGAGTATATCCTTGCCTAAAAAAACGAAATAAAAAAAATACAAATAATCCCCTCCACTTACCTGAAATACCGTTAAAGGCATATGAAATTCCGCACCACCCGTAATCAAAAAGCCCCATTTTGGATCATCTTTGGCAGCATATTGTTCGGAGTCAACATCAAATGCTGGGAAACCATCAGTATCACCTATACCGCATGACATTTTAATAACGGGTGCCTTTTTCGGTGGCTCTGGCGTATAAGAATACAAAGCCATAAAATCTGGTTCCGGCATTATGTAAGCAATTTACGCGTGTAGTGTTTTTCTACAAAATTTTAATTCAATTTTCCTTTTTAGGTGAAGAAAATAGATCTTGAAAAGTGTAAATTGGGCTACGTAAACTAAAAAAGTGGATTAATAAGCGTTTTCATAAGAAAATCTAAAATGAGTGAAAACAAGGAAAATCTCTCACAAGGGCTATAAAGGTAGGCAAATAGTGAAGCATCTTAAGAAAGAAAAAGTAAAAATTCTAATTTCAATAGGCTGCCTTCCATTTTATATCTTCAAACAAGTCGTTAACATTATTTGGGTATTGGAAAGCATGCTAGCATGCTAGTGTGAGAGTTATGAATTCGACCTGCATCAGAGACTCTGGTCTAATGATGAAGGAGGCGTAACTCTTTCTATTAAAAATTTTTATAATTCAACACCAATTTGCGCCCTTAGATTGGGTAATACTATGTTCAGATATGCACTTTTATGGAGTCAATATTCACTTTATTGAGTACAATATTTTAAGTGTTCAGACGATTGAGTTGTCAAATATGAACAGAAAGTGTTCGAATAATTATAATATGCGCACTGAATGTACTTATGACAGTGCTGCATTTTAAATTTTACTCAATATTATAACAATTTGCGTATTCATTGCACAATAATTAATTGAAACTTTATATGAAATATTGAGCTCAATAATGGCGTTTATTACAATTTACGCAATAAAAGTGCATGTCTGAACTTAGTATTAGGTTAGGTTAGGTTGAGGACGTCTACTTGTAATTGGGACATCCTAGGAGAGAGAGAGAGAGAGAGGATAGTGAATGTGATAAAGAAATTGGAAAAGCAGAATAAAGGCAGGATAAAGATACGGAGAAAACACAAATGGACCACAAACACACAAGGAAGCGCAACTACAACCTTGAAGCCATAGCATCCCTCAACAATCAACTATGCAGAGCCTTAATATTTGCTTTGGACAATGAGTCCAAGCCTCCAAAGAAGCCCCCGTCTAGGGTCCTCAACCTTAACATATTAAGGAGATGTAAGAAAAAATTGACCACAAACACACAAGAGAGCGCGTCTACAACCTTGAAGACAAAGCATGCGTCAACCAGCTCAACCTATTTACGAATCTATGGAGAGCCTTAAAGCCGGCTCTCGGCAAAGAGTCGAAACCTTCGTGTGGACAGTTGCATAGGAGATGTTCGATAATTTCCTTCCGGTTGGGATCTATTCCAGATCAGAGATCAGCAATGAGTATTAAAAAAGATGAGTAGATTTGAATCATACTTATAATTTCTGATACTTAAACGCATTCATATTTATTTTTATATCATACTCATACTACTCTTATTCAAAGTTTGAAGTACTCATCGTACTTACACTTAACAATACGTATGATGTTGTTGATTTCTACTCTCCTTTACTGAACATTTACAAGAATCACAAAATAAGTATGATTCGCATAGGAACACTACAGTACTCACTAAAAGGTTGTGTGTTTACTTTGCTTGCTGTCTTTACCTTTTTTCTTTATTCTTTTTTTGTGAATGCAACATTTATGAGTATTATAAGTATATTTTAAAATTCGTGAATCAAACTTATTTCGAATGTTATGAGTTTAATGTCAACGTTATACTCATACTCATTGCAACCTGTACTTATAAATCAATGTTGTAGTGAGTACGAATAAATCAGAGCACATAGTTGAATTTCTATACTGTTGACTCACTAATACTTAAAATTTCATGAGTACTTATGAGTACCAAAAAAACAATTTATTGCTGATCTCTGTTCCAGATCTTTGCCAGCGATCTAATCTCACAATGTCCTGCAATGAAACCAGTAACTAATCTCAGACTGGCCTTATGTAAGCCCAGCAGCAAACCTGTTTTCCATTGTCCTAGCAGGCTACAAACGACTAGACACATAATATCCCGATCCATTCCCCTAACTCCTTTGCTCTTCCCCCTTGACCCATCCAGTGATGAGGCCGTAGAGGTGGTAGATTGGGAGAAATGTATGCCCTTGCTTTGCAGTATTTCAATACAATGCACTGCCTAGGAGTGGGGGTCTTCCCCTAAGTGTTAAACTCAGTTAGAAAGAAATGTAAAATCGTAAAGTGCTTCTTCGCAAAGCTGATATAAGCCACAGAATTTTCTTAAAACAAGTAAATGAAAATAATGAAAGACAACAACGAAATCAATTCTTAAAATCGCTCATTTCCACTATAATAATTGGCAACACTGATTGCTTTAAGAGTTCATTATAGAAATCTCTTTTATTTTTTGAAATGTTCTCTTTGCACAGTTTTTTTGTTTTTTTTTTGTTTCTTTTTTTTCGGTGATTTATACATATTAAGATTTGCAATGAGAAAATTTTTTTTTTTTGAAAAACACAATTTTTTTAAAGAAATTTTTCTTTTTGCTTAAATATGAGCAAAAAAAAATTATTAAAAAAAATTTTTAGCATGTTTTTCTGCGACGGTTGTTGTTATGAAAAATGCCGGTTTGTTTATTTATTTAATTATTAAGTTGAATTATTAGTGATAGGAAATTAATTTTTCTGCAGGTTTTTTTTTATTTTTGAAATCTAAAGTTTCTCAATAATTACGTAAGATTTTGTTACAAAAAATTCTTTTTTTTATTGGAATTTTACAATATTTTGTTGAAAATTTAATCGATTTCCACAGTTTCTATTACTTCAAATTTTTTGTAATTTTTATTTTTAAATACAAAATATTTTTCAATAATTTTTCTTTTATTTTTTTTTTTAAATTTATTTCAACGAAAATGTATTCGAATTTCACGTTTTCAATGCAACGCTGCAATCTATCGACTGCTGATTATTTTTGAAAGTTACAATTTTATTCGTTTGCCGTGTTTGCCTAATTTTCTTTTTTAGTTTTTTCCTTTATTCCTCTATTAAGAAAATTAAAATTACAAAAAAAAAGAACGAAAGAAAAAAGCAATTTTATTGCAAGTAGTTTCTTAATTTTTCTTGCGTATTTTCATCACACGTTGGCATCCATCTGTTTAGTTAGCGTGTGTCAAGCGAACGATGTGCTATTTTGGGTCAATTTAAGTTATTTTGGGATAGGTCCATACACCATATATTCTTTGTTTATACACAAAATGTGGATATTATACGTATGCGGTATATACCCAGTTGGAAAATTTTACATAGCAATACTACATACACAATAGATGTCAGCAATGAATCGTTTTTTCGCTTCCTCATAAGTACTCATGAAATTTTGAGAATGAGTGAGTCAACAGTATTAAAATTCAACTACTCTGATTCATTCGTACACACTATAATATTGATTTATGAGTACAGGTTGCAATGTTCGCATCAAACTCATAACATTCGAAATATGTTTGATTCATATGCCTACTAATTCAGACTCATAGATTTAGAAAAATACTTATAATACTCATAAATGATTCGAATTATTCGAATCATTCATCGAAATTTACGGTCTTAGTTGTTGTTTGAATTTACAAATTAAAAAAAATAAAAAAAAGAAGAAAGAAAAAGCAAACTCACAACCTTCTAGTGAGTATTGTAGTGTTCGTATGCGAATCATATTTATGTTGAGTAAAGGAGAGTCGAAATCAACAACATTATGCGTATTGTTAAGTATGAGTACAATGAGTATTTCAAACTTTGAATATGAGTAGTATGACTATGATATTAAAATAAGTATGAATGCGTATAAGTATTAGAAATTATGAGTATGATTCGAATCTACTTATCTTATATGAATACTCATTGCCGATCTATGGTTCATATGGTTGTCTTATGCTCACAGGCGTAATGAATAGTTTTTATTTGTTGTTACGAAATGAACTGAGCATGCTATGAATTTAGTCTTTGTTGTTGTTGCATTTACAAAAAAGGAACAAAGAAAAAGACAAAGACAGCAAGCAAGGTAAACACACGACCTTCTAGTGAGTATTGTAGGGTTTGTACGTGAATCATATTTATTTTGTGATTTTTGTAAATGTTGAGTGAAGGAAAGTCGAAATCAACAACATCATGCGTATTGTTAAGTATGAGAACGATGTGTACTTTAAACTTTGATTATGAGTAGTATGAGTATGATATTAAAATAAGTATGAATACGTATAAGTATCAGAAATTATAAGTATGATTCGAATCTACTCATCTTTTTGAATACTCATTGCTGATCTCTGATACACTATATAGACCCAATGTGGGATACACCATGTGGATAATGGTGTTGGCTTATTAGACGAAAGGCCCGAGTTCGAATCCCAGGCCAGACATCAAAAACAAAATACAAAAAATATTTCTTCGGCGACTTCCTCTCAGCAGATTTCTGGCAAAAACTCTGGAGAGTAAAAATTGCCATGAAAAAGCTTCTCAAAAAATCTGTCGTTCGGAGTCGACTTTAAACTTTAGGTGCCGCCACTCAAGTATAAAATTAACGCACACAACATGAGTGGTGTTGAGAAGCTAGGCCGTAATCCTGACTGAAGGGTTGTAATGGCCAATTATGTATGTATGTACTACATACATAATATGGACACAATATGGGATACAGAATGTGGATATTGTACCACATACGTATACCCAGTTGGAAAATTTTACCCAACAATACTACATACTCAATATGTAGACTAATATGGGATTCACAATGTATATAATGGTGCCGCATATGTACCCAGTTGGAAAATTTTACCCAACAATACTGCATATACAATATGGACACAATATGGCATACATAATGCTTTACTAATATTATGGCAGCTACATATATGCGCTCACATGAGCTCACAAGATTTTATTATGGAATAAACAAGAGGAACTACTTGTGAAATTGTATGAGAACTTTGCTGGACATTTAGGCATAGTTTAAATGCAACAAGGATGAGTTTTTTTTCGTAGTAATTTTTTAGACAAAACTTGGTCTTACCGAAAAGGCGTAAAAAAATATGGGGTCTTATAGGACATATTGGCACCAAAGAAATCTAAATTGAAATGAGCTCGATAGCGCCCCTATTTTTTACTAAAAAACAAAGCTTTTGTAGAAAAACTTCTCTGACAATACTCTTTAATTAAGTAGTCATCCGTTTCCATATTGTTTTTATTCGATCACATTTCATTATAAAATTTCCTACCAGCCCTTATGTTTGTTCATACCATCACTTGCACTAGAGGCTCATAGACTTTTTAGATTAGCCAACACGTTCAGTTTCATTATTAGTCCACTTAAGTGTGGAACTTTTATTTGCCGCACTATTTAAATAGCGAAAACGTAAAAAGAGGAAGAAACAACAACACAAAATAGACTTTCCAAAATAAATTCCGTCTTTCTTCTTTTTTAATTTTTTTTCATTTCATTTTGTTTTTTTGTTTTTGGTTGGTTATTCTGTTCGAAAATATTTTTGTAGTCAAACATCATGTACATATTTCCTCAATAAGTCAATAAACTTTTTTTCTTTCAAGTGGAAAAACAATGAATTGTTTTTGTTTTTCTTTTCCAATGCAAGAAAAAGCTTCTTATAAAAGTTTTTCAATTCAAATTGTACAGTGCATGGCAAAAGTATACATGGATATACAATACTGATGGGCTGATAGAGTAAGGGGCTTTCGATGATAATGTTCCGACGAAATGTTCTTCAGCATTTTCAGCAATTGTACAGTGCATGGCAAAAGTATTGCCTGTTCATATTGTTTCTATTTTATTTTGATATAAACAGAATAGTTTTTTCCTGATGTTTACACTTCGCACTTGTATGCATTTCTATGAGAAAACAAGCTAGTTCTTTTAATAAATCTTATCAGAGTTGTCAGAATACATTTATGATTCTGTTGCACTTCTGAAAACTCCCCGCACTATCCTATTTTAGTCTAGTTTCCCACAGAGCAGGATATTCACACAAACAGTGTTAGGCTGATTAGCTCCTTCCCTATCCAATCAGCATCTAGAACAATCAGAACAGACATACGCTCTACCATACAGTGTCCGACAATTGTAGCCTAAAGGAACCTGATTGAATTTCTGACATGAGCGGAAATAGATCGCATTTTATCACCTGCAACGTATTCCTAATGAAATGGACCATCTGTCAGTGTAGTATTCTTGGGATAGTCTACATTATGTAGCTTTGCAACAAGCTTTGCCTAAACTGCCAAAGTCCAATCTGCTATAGATGAGGCAGTCATAGGTATACTCTATCTCATTCTGATTACACAACAATATTGGTAAGCTATTTCGACATACATAATTGGCCATTACAACCCTTCAGTCTGGATTACGACCTAGCTTCTCACACCACTCATGTTGTGTGCCTTAATGTTATACTTGAGTGGCGAGACCTACAGTTTAAAGTCGACTGCGAACGATAGAATTTTGAGAAACTTTTTCATGGCAGGTTTATTTAATCTCTCAGAGTTTTTGCCAGAAATCTGCTGAGAGGAAGTCGCCTAGAGAAATATATTTTTTGTTTTCATATTTCGTTTTAATGTCTGGCCTGGGGCTCGAACCAGGGCTTTACGTCTAATTAGCGAACACACTACCAACCAGACTACGGCGACTTCTGACATACGCTCAACAATATATTTCCCTTTGTGAAACTTATCAACTTTCCCGTAAATTTAGTTCTCTTCATTGAAGGATAAGGCACAATTGCGTAGATGATCCGACTCACTGTGGCACCACAAATTAAAATGGAAACATTCCGTATAGGAAAGCCATCCGACAAACTTTTTCTTGCAGCAAATTTTTATTTTGTAGAGTTCAATGTCACCGTAAGTGCCTATCACTGACACACGAGGCGAAAGACAGTACCTTATTCATTCATGTTGATACTCATGGCAATGAGCAGGCTGATAACCTTGCGAAATAGTTGGCTGATAGGGCAAAAACTTTTCTATGGATTAAGAAAAGTTGTTTAAAAAAGAGCACATTTTAAAAAGGAAGGTGAACAGAGGCACTCTAAACTGTTGCTGGATAATTACAAAAGGATAAATATGGACCCAGGCATAACACTGTACAGAAGCAGCGTGAGATTAGTAACTGACTGGCTACTATAGAGTGAAAAAACATTTAAACAGTTGAATGAGCTCAATATGTAGCTTCTATAATAAGGAGAATGAATCATCAGAGCATGCAGATGAAACCTATGGGGCCTTAATACATTCTACAAAGAATCAATTGATTGCGTATCAAGTATAATTCAGGGAGGCGTAAATGCTAACAACGAATAACATTCTGGAATATTTTGGGGTAATAGAAAAGTCATTACGCTGACAGATTATTTCTTTTCTGAAGTCTCGTTTTGATGTCTTTAAGCCACTCTACTACCACTTGGAATGATCCAATCATACACAAGTATACATACAAGTAACAGATCCCAGTTCTCTAGACTATTCTCCTGGTTAAGCCTAAGCCTACGATGATTAAAAGGTCAAAAGGCACAAATTTACGCCACACTCCACCTCTATTAGACTACACACGTTTGTGTGTGAGTGCCAGTGAGCGTTCTAAGTACGAATTTAATTGACGTGTTTTGCAAGCGAAACAAACAAAAATTCTTATCTCTTCGAATTTAGGCTCGTTTTAGCTCTTTCCATTTTACGCTTCAATCAATGATAGGTGAATGGTTGGATGGTTGAATGCATGCAGTTTATACTTGTCTTGTCAATTTAATTTTTTTATTTTTGTTTTATTGTTCTTGTAATTGTTGTTTCAATGAACGTACTCGTACGAGTACTTTGACAGTGAAGATGATTAAAAAGTCGCCACACATTTTATGTACGAACGACAACCTAAAGCTCTGATAAGGCAAAATGTGTTAAAACCTTGATAATGGAATTTAAAAAAAATTTTAAATAAAAATAAAACAACAACAATAATACATTAATAAAAAAAGAACAAAATATTAATACTCGCATATATTTTTAATGGAAAAACAAAGAAAAAAAAAATTCAAAATTTGTTTATAAGTTTTGTTTTCGAAATTCCTTTCTACTAACTACGCACTTAAGAGTAGCTTAAGTTCTTAAGTTCTATGCATAAAAGTAGCTTTTTTTACTTTCCCTATTTTAATTAATTTCATTGTCTTCATTTGAAGCATCCTTGGAGTCATCGTCATTGTTATCACAACCCCGGGCATAATCTTCATCCGAATGCTTTTTCTCCTCCACGGACTCATTCACCTCGTTATCATTTAATACTCTGTTGGCACTTAGGAAATTTTCTTGTGAGTCTTGTTCGTTGACATTTTGCTCTTGAGCAGATTGTTGTTCTTCGCTGGAAGCCGATGTAGGATCCGCAGCACTTCTGCGACGTCTAAAGTCGTCATCGTCGTCTTCTTCTGAAGTGTTTGCATGTCTACGACGTCTAGTTGCTCCTGCTTCTCCAGCTTTTCCTTCTTCACCTTCTGCGTGAGGATGACTTTCGGCGGGTGCTGTGTCTGGCTTGGCAGACAATTCAACATGTTCTGCTGGTGCTGCATCAGGCTTTGCAGCCAAATCTACTGCATGAGCATGTTTTTTCTCTTCAGAGGAATCTTCTTCAGAACTGTCGGCGTTTCTACGGCGTCTAGTTGCTCCTTCACCCTCTGTGTGAGAATGACTTTCAACGGGTGCTGTATCTGGCTTGGCAGACAAATCAACATGTTCTGCTGGTGCTGTGTCCGGCTTGGCAGACAAATCAACATGTTCTGCTGGTGCGGTGTCCGGCTTGGCAGACAATTCAACATGTTCTGCTGGTGCTGTATCAGGCTTTGCAGCCAAATCTACTGCATGAGCATGTTTTTTCTCTTCAGAGGAATCTTCTTCAGAACTGTCGGCGTTTCTACGGCGTCTAGTTGCTCCTTCACCCTCTGCGTGAGGATGACTTTCAGCGGGTGCTGTATCTGGCTTGGCAGACAATTCAGCATGTTCTGCTGGTGCGGTGTCGGGCTTGGCAGACAATTCAACATGTTCTGCTGGTGCGGTGTCGGGCTTTGCAGCTAAATCTACTGCATGAGCATGTTTCTTCTCTTCAGAGGAATTTTCTTCAGAACTATCAGCGTTTCTACGGCGTCTAGTTGCTCCTTCACCTTCTGCCTGAGGATGACTTTCAGCGGGTGCAGTGTCTGGCTTGGCAGATAAATTTACTTCTGCTGGCTTTTTGTGTTCTTCCGATGAATTTTCTTCTGAAGTATCTGCACTGCGTCTTAAACGTTTCAATTTCAAGTATGTCTCGTATTTTATGGAATCCTCATCTTTTACCATTAAATTGTTATTTGAATTAACAACACTTAACACTGATCTCTTTGAGTTATGATGCAAATTTTCATCATCATCATCATTATCATCATCGTCGTTTACAATGATCAGACTTTCTGTTCTTGGTTGTATATCATGCTCTTCGGAACTGCTGGCCTCTTCGATTGGATCTCTAACAATTTTTTCTAAATTAATAGGCGTTTCTTCCTCCGACTCTGAACTGTTATCCTCCTCTTTATTAACTTGAATAATTTTATTGTCTACCACTTCCTCCTCTTTTTGTTCCTCTTCGGAGGATACACTCTTGTCGACATTTTTGGCTTCAACACTTTCCTCACTATTCGAGGCAGAGTTAGAGTCTGCTACATCACGTACATGGTTTTTAATGGGTCCAGCCAAGGACACTGCTAATACGACACTAAACACTGCACACACGATTAACACTTTCATTATCCTGTTATCGATTCTATATTTTCTTATAATTTTTTAATTAAAATTTAATAAATTTTTAAAATTTTTTTTAATTTGCTTCCGATTCGCAACGTTGTTTGTAAGTCTCAATTCGTTTGTATACTGTTCCCTTAACATGAATTCTTTTTAAGTTTTTATTGATTTTCAACAATTTCTTATCAGTTGAACTTCTGTGTTGTGCAGTGTCTTTCTCTACAATTCGAATCGATTATTCGTTTAAAAATAATACGCCTTAGAATTTACATACTCTTCGTATAGGAATACGGAAAGTATTTTATGCAGTAATTTAAATGAATGTTTTCATCAAAAGTATGTTGCACCACACCATTCTGTATTGCCTTACACTGATGAAACTAACAATATTCAGAATACAAACAAATGGCGATCATGAAAAGAAAACGGTGGTCTAAAGAAATGACTCTCAATTTAAATTAATTCAGCGGAAGGCAAGAGTTCTACGGTGTACCTTCTACTCGGTCCCAGGCACATGTGGAAATTCTCGCGATTAGCAAGAGCATGAGCGTGAGCAGAGAAATCGGCATAGTCTAGTAGGTAGTGTGTTGCTTATTTGACGTAAGGTCACGGTTCAAACCCCAGATCAGATATCAAACGAAAATATGAAACAATATTTCTTCGGCGACTTCCTCTCAGCAGGTTTCTGGAAAAAACTCTGACAGTAAATTAAAACTGCCATGAAAAGTTTCTCCAAAAATCCGTCGTTTGGACTCGATTTTAAATTGTAGATCCCGCCATTCATTTATAAAATTAACACGCACAACATAAGTGGTGTAAGAAGCTAGGTCGTTATGTTATGGGTCCTAGGTCATGTGGAACTTCTCGACAATTAGCAAGAAGAGGAGCTTGAGCAGATAGAAGCTTCCACATCGCTGATGAGACCAGAAGACTTTTATGGAGTGAGGCCGAATGTTTATAAAGGTAGGCTCAACGGAAGATATGCTTAAGGGAAGATAAAGAGAGGCCCAAATTCCTAACAAACAAAGTCGGTTTGAGGCAATTAAAACTTAGGTTGGGAAATTCCAATAAGAATTGATCTGACTTATGCAGGAATAACCTTAGGTTGGTAACCCGACTCAGGGTACACTTATTCTGAATGGGGATTATCTTAAGCTCCACATGTAGATACCGTGACGATGAAAATGTATCACCGAAACACATTCTTGGAGTCTGAAGAAGACCCTAAGTGTATAGTAAGTGCTAGGCAGGGAATTGTCATTATTGACTCCTAATACGGTGTTCAGATATGAACCTTTATTGCGTAAATCGCAATAAACGCCATTATTGAGCTCAATATTTCATATAAAGTTTCAATTAATTATTGCGCAATAAATACGCAAATTGTCATAATATTGAGTAAAACTTAAAATGCAGCACTGTCATAAGTATGTTCAGTGCGTATACTACAATTATCCGAACACTTTCTGTTGATATTTGACAACTCAAATGTCAACAATGACAAACAAAAAAAAACCAAATAAAAACAATGTTGTTGAACCAACCAGCTGTTTTGTTTACTAGCTGCCAAATGAATATTGAGTAAGCAGCTGAACAGCGTATATTGTTATGTTTGAACACTTAAACTATTGTACTCAATAAACCGAATATTGACGCAATAAAAGTGCATATCTGAATATAGTATAAAATTTGCCAGAGAAATAGGCTTGCAGCAGACATTGTAGAGATAGCCTGTAATAGATTAATAGACTAGATTACCGTCAATGTTTGCAATGAAGTGAAATGAACGAAACATAGCTGTTTAGAGGTCTGCTGTCAACCATAACTGATGGCATACAGTCACATAGGCAACATATAGCCCATTGTGATAACATAGTCACTCATTGCCACTAATACTATTGAAAGTATTCAGGATCACTTAGACTTCTAATGTTCATACATATGTACATATGGTCGCAGTACTAAGGCATGTCATCACTATGGCACCTCACTATTGACGTTATTAATACATTACAGCTTGGGATGTAATAAATTCTTCTTCTAAAGAAAACATTATTCGCTGCTTTTTCAACACTAACAACTGTAATGTGACGACCAGAGTTCAAATAATTTTATATGTTCTGAGCGATTTTATTGCTTCACTCCATTTTTAGTATTATAATTGAAGACTGGTTATCATCACATAAAACGTTTTCAAGTCCATTTTCTGAAATTTAAAAAATAAAAATTAAAAAACTTAAAAGAAAACAAATAAAAAATAAAAAAAAGTTTGTTTTATTTTTATATGGATTTCAAAGAAATCTTTTTCCATTGCCCTGCTTACCTCATAAAACAGATTTTTTTCGGAATTTTGCTTCATCGTTATCATTGACGATGGGCAATTTTCCCCACACATCTTATATATAAAAATGAATGTGTGTCTGATTGTATGTTTGTATGTTTGAAGTTTATAGACGATTAAACGGCTGAACCGATTTTCTTGAAATTTTCACAGTATCTTCCTGTATGTCTGGAAGGAGTTATAGGCTACTTTTTATGTTGATATTCCAAATGAGCGAGGGGCCATGCCCACGTATGCTACATACTACATACTTAATATTTAATTGCATTTGAAATATATTACTCATACGCATAGTAGTTACCCCTACAAGTATGCTGTCTGTGATTCTTGATGTATAAAACCAAAGAAAATAAAGTGTAAAAACGACGCGGGGGGAAAGATAGAAGGAAAAGAAAAAAATTTTGTAACCAACATTTGTGAAAAAATTCACCAAATAAGAAAAAATATAACCAAAATTAAATTCGTAGACTTTTGTTTTATTTATTTTTTTTTCAAGTTTAAATTATAATTAATAAAAAAAGAAACAAAAAATAGCTTTTCTTATAAGAAAGAAAAATAACCAAAACCAAAAAAATCAACACATCTACACATTGATCAAAAAAATAACCAATTTTGGTTAGAAATAACCAAAAAAAGGCAACACTGTTCTCAAATCACTTATTCCCAGACGTCGGCACAAAGAGAACATGAGAAAAATTATGAGAGGCATATTTAACCCAGAGGAAAATTGTTAGTAATATTTTCAAGTCTACTTATTAACCCAATAATATGTACATAGATGTGAGCGAAAAGTATAGAACAATTGTACTGCGTTAAAAACCTAAAAACACCGTATTTAACTTGGCAAGTATTCTTCCAAAAATCTAAATCATTTCTCATTGATATTAGTGAATCATACTGTAATATTTCTTTGGGTGTAAAATTGAAGTCTGAAAAAAGCGACATGAACATTCTCATTTAGAAGCTGACAAGCAATTGAATGCATTTTTACGATCTCATGATGAGAGCAACACATTGTTACGCTCTTTGTTTGTGTTTATTTTCCTTCCGTCTTCCGCCCCCCCCCCTCATCAAGAAATGTTTTTTTAAAAAGATTTTGGTGAGAGCGGGTCGTAATGCCACAACCCGCCATAAGAAATTTTACTGCTTTATAATTCGTATTCTTTGTATCCATATTCTTTGATATCACTCATACATCACATATGTAGTTTTTTTAATGAATTTTACATCTATATAAACAAAAATGAATGTGTGTTTATTTGTTTGTGGGTTTGTTTGTTTGAAGTCTATAGACGGCTAAACGGCTGGACCGATTATCTTGAAATTTTGACAGTACCTTCCTGTATATCTGGAAGGAACTACTTTTTCAAGAAGGAGTGGTGCCACGCCAACATATCCAATAAGTATTTAATGTCGCATATTTCATAAACTGCAATAGCTAGAGACCTCAAATTTTGCATGGACGACTTTGACGTATATATAAACAAAATGGGCGGATTGGATATAGTGGGCGTGTCACCTCCAATATAAAAAATATTAAATTATTATATCTAAGAAAATATAACAGTTAGAGTCCTAAAACTTTGTCGAATCCACTTTAGTATCAATATGAATATTTTAGGCAAAAATGGGCTGACTAAATGTAAAACTTCTTATATCTCGGAAGTTTGTTTGAAGTTTATAGACAACCGATATTCCTAAAATGTTCACAGTATCTTCAAGAAGGAGTTATAGGCTACTTTTTATGTTGATATTTCAAATGAGCGAGGTGCCACTCCCACATATACTACATTACCTACAATTGTAAGATAATAACAAAATGTATATATTGGAAAAACTATATCAGCAAGATACCTCAAATTTTGTACAAGTAACTACAGTTTTAATATAAATATTTTGGACAAAAATTCGCGAACTAACAATAGTGGGCTTGGCACCTCCCATATAAAGTAAATACGAAAATCTGTATATCTGAAAAACTCTAACAGCTAGAGTCCCGAATTTTTGTACGAGTAACTTTAGTTTAAATATAAATATTCTGGACAAAAATAGGGAGTTCAACAAAAGCGGTCGTGTCACCTCCCATATGAAGAAAAATAACAGTTAGACTCTCCAATTTTGTACGAATATCTAAAGGTTCAATATCAATATTTTTGTTAAAAATGGGCGATCAAGCAATAGGGGCGTGGCAAACTCTATATGAACTAATTATTAAAATCTGTATATCTAGAAAACTATAAAAGCTAGAGTCTCCAATTTTGTATTCCAGCTTTAGGAAGGAGTGGAAATTATTATATTTTGAAATATGCAATAGTGAGGTATATGACCCTTAAATGATTGAGTTTGAAATTTTCAACTCATATACATAGTAAGTACTAAAATGCATACTATTTATATATTGATCCCATATACATACACATATACATATGTAATAGTTATATTATTGTTTACTTCTAAAAATGGGTAACTAATAAAAATAGTATTTATTTGTCGCATATCTTGAAAACCACATTAGGTAAATTTTGTAATCAGCATTCTATTGGGCGATGAATGGGCATGTAACAATAGGGAGTAATATTTTCATTCATTACTTTTAATTACCTAAGTAATAAAATGTAAACTGTCAATATTGTTCCCAAATAAAATAAGTAGTTGCAAAACTCATCAAAAAATTTACCTGTGACTGACGCCAACACAATTATTTGTTAAATTTTAATAACCTTAATTTCTTTTTCAAAAGGTTCATGACCTGAACCGATTTTTTACCTATTCATATTAAGTAAAATATAAAGGAATACATATGTATAACACGCATTCGGTTTTGGAATTCAGTTGAATCTTTGATTCTAATCAAGTTAAACGTTATTTGAGTGACATTTATTTTGCAACAATTTATAAAAATGCCCCCAATAAAAGCATCCCTTTCCAGAAGCACTAAAAATGCATTGCGTTTGCAATCCCTGATGAGCAAATGAAAGTTCGGAAGAGCGTGAAAGTCACCTCAGGACTGAAAAGAGTTTTAACCTTTAGAGCCGGAACGCCATCACAACGCGAAGAACGCCTTGAAGGCCTACGACAACGTGCCACACCATCAAGAGCTACTGAAACACCTTCAGAAAGCCAAGAGTGCCTTAAAAGTCAACGAAATCTTACCTCTTTAGCACGAGCTTCTGAAACGCCGTCAGAACGCGAAAGATGTCTTGAAGGTCTTCGACAACATGCCACTACCGCATGAGCTACCGAGACATAGTTGGAACTTGAAGGTCAAATACAAAGCCAACGAAATCGTACCGAAACATCACGAGCCACAGAAACGCCTTCAGAACGTAAAGGACGTCTTGAAGGTCTTCGACAACATGCGACAACCGCACGAGCTACCGAGACACCTTTGGAACATGAAGGTCGGCTACAAAGCCAGCGAAATCGTACCACAGCATCACGAGCTAATGAAAAAGAAGTCCAACATGAATCACGAGTAGAAAGTCACAGGATTCGAACATCAACAAGAAGAGCCGCAGTAAGTATAGAGCAATATGATTTGCGTCGAGAACAAAATCGTAAACGAATGGTGGTGAATCGACGAGTTTGCCAATATTGCAATGCACTCATGTACAAAAATGAAACACCTTTGGCGACATGTTCACACTCTAAAGTTAACTACTAATATGCGTGTTCAGTTGGAACGTGATGCTTCAGCTTCAACTTTTTCCAAAAAATTGCTTGATTTAGGTAACGGAAGAATTCCAATGGATCCTATAACAAAGTATGTATATAAAATTTCCTTCAGACTTTTGCAGAATGACACAATCCAAAGAAGAATTAATAAATTGTATATTTCCCAATATCGTGCAAAATTTAAGAAATATGCAATGGTTATATGAACGTGCGTTACTGGCATCCAAAAATATTGACGTTAATTCCATCAACAGCAATATTCTCAACAAGATCGATGGGAATCTAAGAACTTATAAAAAAACGGTGTTCACATTATTTTACTTAGAAATATTGACCCTCCACGACTTTGTAATGGCACTCAACTAACAATAAAAAGTGACGAACGACCATTATAACTGGAAAGTTTAAGGAAACTGATGTATTGCCGCCACGTCGTATGACCACATTGGAGATGCCATTCGATTTCAAGCGCCTTCAATTTCCTATTCGCCTAGCATTTGCAATGACAATTAATAAAGCTCAAGGTCAGTCCTTGCAAGTTTGTGGACTTAATCTAAAAAATCCATGTTTCTCACATGGACAGCTTTACGTCGCATGTTCGCGAGTAGGAAAACCCGCAGAGGGGAAAACAAAAAATATTGTGTATCCCAAGGCATTGGAATAAGAAATATTTATTTAAGAAAAAAAGTACATATTACATTTTAGCAAGTAAGAAATAAATAGCTCATTAATGTATTATTTTAGAATTTAAATGAAATATATTGTCATCAAATGAAATTAGAATAAACCTTTAAGAAAAATTGCATAGTTTAATTACTAAATAAAAATTTTTTTAATTATTACGTACATATTTAATTTCGATGGGGGTAGCGAAGCACACCGGGTATTAGCTAGTATTAAATAATAATCTAAGCAGAAGCGATTATTCATTCATTAATAAAGAACCATTTCAACATTAAAGGAAGCAATTATTCTTTTATTTATAAAAACATTTCAATTTGGAAATTTTCTTGTGAGTCTTGTTCGTGAACATCTTGCTCTTGAGCAGATTGTTGTCCTTCGCTAGAAGCTGATGTAGGATCCGCAGCACTTCTGCGACGTCTAAAGTCGTCATCGTCGTCTTCTTCTGAAGTGTTTGCATGTCTACGACGTCTAGTTGCTCCTGCTTCTCCATCTTTTCCTTCATTTTCTTCTGGGTGAGGATGACTTTCAGCGGGTGCTGTGTCTGGCTTGGCAGACAAATCAACATGTTCTGCTGGTGCGGTGTCCGGCTTGGCAGACAATTCAACATGTTCTGCTGGTGCTGTATCAGGCTTTGCAGCCAAATCTACTGCATGAGCATGTTTTTTCTCTTCAGAGGAATCTTCTTCAGAACTGTCGGCGTTTCTACGGCGTCTAGTTGCTCCTTCACCCTCTGTGTGAGAATGACTTTCAGCGGGTGCTGTATCTGGCTTGGCAGACAAATCAACATGTTCTGCTGGTGCTGTGTCCGGCTTGGCAGACAAATCAACATGTTCCGCTGGTGCTGTATCAGGCTTTGCAGCCAAATCTACTGCATGAGCATGTTTTTTCTCTTCAGAGGAATCTTCTTCAGAACTGTCGGCGTTTCTACGGCGTCTAGTTGCTCCTTCACCCTCTGCGTGAGAATGACTTTCAGCGGGTGCTGTATCTGGCTTGGCAGACAAATCAACATGTTCTGCTGGTGCTGTGTCCGGCTTGGCAAACAAATCAACATGTTCTGCTGGTGCGGTGTCGGGCTTTGCAGCTAAATCTACTGCATGAGCATGTTTCTTCTCTTCAGAGGAATTTTCTTCAGAACTATCAGCGTTTCTACGGCGTCTAGTTGCTCCTTCACCTTCTGTCTGAGGATGACTTTCAGCGGGTGCAGTGTCTGGCTTGGCAGATAAATTTACTTCTGCTGGCTTTTCCAATCTCAAGTGTCTCTCTAAAAGTAATGGACCCTCATCTTTTGAAATAAGAACACTGAACGCTGTTCTCTTTGACTTATGATGCAAATTTTCATCATCAACATTATCATCATCGTCGTTTACAATGATCAGACTTTCTGTTCTTGGTTGTATATCATGCTCTTCGGAACTACTGGCCTCTTCGATTGGATCTCTAACAATTTTTTCTAAATTAATAGGCGTTTCTTCCTCAGACTCTGAACTGTTATCCTCCTCTTTATTAACTTGAATAATTTTATTGCCTACCACTTCCTCCTCTTTTTGTTCTTCTTCGGAGGATAAGCTCTTGTCGACATTTTTGGCTTCAACACTTTCCTCACTATTCGAGGCAGAGTTAGAGTCTGCTACATCACGTACATGGTTTTGAATGGGTCCAGCCAAGGACACTGCTAATACGACACTAAACACTGCACACACGATTAACACTTTCATTATCCTGTTATCGATTCTATATTTTCTTATAATTTTTTAATTAAAATTTAATAATTTTTTAAAATTTTTTTAATTCGCTTCCAATTCGCAACGTTGTTTGTAAGTCTCAATTCGTTTGTATACTGTTCCCTTAACATGAATTCTTTTTAAGTTTTTATTGATTTTCAACAATTTCTTATCAGTTGAACTTCTGTGTTGTGCAGTGTCTTTCTCTACAATTCGAATCGATTATTCGTTTAAAAATAATACGCCTCAGAATTTACATACTCTTCGTATAGGAATACGGAAAGTATTTTATGCAGTAATTTAAATGAATGTTTTCATCAAAAGTATGTTGCACCACACCATTCTGTATTGCCTTACACTGATGAAACTAACAATATTCAGAATACAAACAAATGGCGATCATGAAAAGAAAACGGTGGTCTAAAGAAATGACTCTCAATTTAAATTAATTCAGCGGAAGGCAAGAGTTCTACGGTGTACCTTCTACGCGGTCCCAGGTCATGTGAAAATTCTTGCAATTAGCAAGAGCATGAGCGTGAGCAGAGAAATCGCCATAGTCTAATAGGTAGTGTGTTGGCTTATTTGACGTAAGGTCACGGTTCAAACCCCAGGTCATATGAAACAATATTTCTTCGGCGACTTCCTCTCAGCAGGTTTCTGGAATAAACTCTGACAGTAAATTAAAACAGCCATGAAAAGTTTCTCCAAAAATCCGTCGGTCGGACTCGATTTTAAATTGTAGGTCCCGCCACTCATTTATAAAATTAACACGCACAACATAAGTGGTGTAAGAAGCTAGGTCGTTATGTTATGGGTCCTACGGCATGTGGAAATTCTCGGCAATTAGCAAGAAGATGAGCTTGAGCAGATAGAAGCTTCCACATCGCTGATGGGACCAGAAAACGGTTGTAGAGTGAAGCCGAATGTTTATAAAGGTAGGCTCAATGGAAGATATGCTCAAGGGAAGATAAAGAGAGGCCCAGATTCTTATCAAACAAAGTGGCTTTGAGGCAATTAAGACTTTTGTTGGGAAATTAAAATAAGAGGTGATTTGACTTATGCATCAGACTATGCAGGAATAACCTAAGGTTGGTAACCCTACTCAGGGTACACTTATTCTGAATGGGGATTATCTTAAGCTCCACATGTAGATACCGTGACGATGAAAATGTATCACCGAAACACATTCTTGGAGTCTGTGGCTTATTAATACATATCAGGAAGAAGACCCTGAGTGTATAGTAAGTGCTAGGCAGGGAATTGTCATTATTGACTCCTAATACGGTGTTCAGATATGAACCTTTATTGCGTAAATCGCAATAAACGCCATTATTGAGCTCAATATTTCATATAAAGTTTCAATTAATTATTGCGCAATAAATACGCAAATTGTCATAATATTGAGTAAAACTTAAAATGCAGCACTGTCATAAGTATGTTCAGTGCGCATACTACAATTATCCGAATACTTTCTGTTGATATTTGACAACTCAAATGTCAACAATGACAAACAAAAAAAAACAAAATAAAAACAATGTTGTTGAACCAACCAGCTGTTTTGTTTACTAGCTGCCAAATGAATATTGAGTAAGCAGCTGAACTGCGTATATTGTTATGTTTGAACACTTAAACTATTGTACTCAATAAACCGAATATTGACGCAATAAAAGTGCATATCTCAATATAGTATAAAATTTTTGCCAGAGAAATAGGCTTGCAGCAGACATTGTAGAGATACCCGGCAATAGATTGCTAGACTAGATTACCGTCAATGAGTGCAATAAAGTGAAATGAACGAAACATAGCTGTTTAGAGGTACGCAGAACTGTGCTGTCAACCATAACTGATGGCATACAGTCACATAGGCAACATATAGCCCATTGTGATAACATAGTCACTCATTGCCATTAATACTATTGAAAGTATTCAGGATCACTTAGACTTCTAATGTTCATACATATGTACATATGGTCGCAGTACTAGGGCATGTCATCACTATGGCACCTCACTATTGACGTTATTAATACATTACAGCTTGGGATGTAATAAATTCTTCTTCTAAAGAAAACATTATTCACTGCTTTTTCAACACCAACAACAGTAATGTAACGACCAGAGTTAAAATAATTTTATATGTTCAGAGCGGTATTATTGCTTCACTCCATTCTTAGTATTATAATTGAAGACTGGTTATCATCACATAAAACGTTTTCAAGTCCATTTTCTGAAATTTAAAAAATAAAAATTAAAAAACTTAAAAGAAAACAAATAAAAAAACAAAAAAAGTTTGTTTTATTTTTAAATGGATTTCAAAGAAATCTTTTTCCATTGCCCTGCTTACCTCATAAGAGAGATTTTTTTTTTCGGAATTTTGCTTCATCGTTATCATTGACGATGGGCAATTTTCCCCACACATAAATAATAAATTTTAATAAGATTTCTTTAAATTCATTTTAATTTTTATATTTAAAACGTAATTACTTATACATACATACTCATACAAACGTAGTATGAGTATGTAAAAGGCACAATGATAAGCTCAGATTGCTCAGATGCTTTTTTCACATGTAACAGGTCAACAGGTCACAATGATCATCAATTGTAATCGTAGACGCAGACTTATTTGCTGACAATGTACAGAGACGTCGTTTGTAAACACCCAGTTCATTTGTGGGGTCAAATTTGCGACTAGAACAAGAAGTGCGAAAGAAACAAACCAAACAATTGATAATAATTTTAAGAATGTATATGTACGTATGTATGTAGGTTCAAAAATGGCTTCATTTATATTTGATGATATAAATGTTTTTTCTTGAAATAAATTTATTAAATTAGAACAAACGTTTTTTTATAAAGAATAATTTAAAACAATTATATTTTATTTTATTTATATTCAAAATTGAACTGCTTGGCTCGGCTGCCAAATATATAATAATTTTAATTGTCTGTTTTTTTTATTGAAAAACTATTTTTTCCAACTCGATCAAGTATTTAAGTTTTATTATGTTTATGTTTTTCAGTCCGCTTACTATAATTATTTCAGTTCAGTTTTTCTTTAACCCTACGGGATCGCCTTAATCCTTTCGGGCGCGATCCCACATTCGGCCCTCCTGACAAATCATTCGACCCGAATGATGTGTTTTTCAAGTGCGATCCCACATTCGGCCCTCCTGACAAATCATTCGACCCGAATGATGTGTTTTTCAAGTGCGATCCCACATTCGGCCCTCCTGACGAATTATTCGACCCGAATGATGTGCTCCACGGCTTCATGTACTCGGCCACTGTGTTACATCTCCTAGACCCTTCACATTCTCCAGCTTTCTCTACCTCATAACGACCATGGTTAAGTTTCCTCACGACCTTATAGGGACCTAAAAACTTCGGCTTTAACTTCATACCAACACCAAATTGGGTGCGCTTGATTGCGACCAATTCTCCTACCTCATAAACTGTCTCTGGAACTCTGCCTTTATTAAAACTCTTCCTATTCTGTTCCTGAATGCGTAGTATATTTTCTCTAGCTTCCTTCCTCAATGCATCACGTTCCTCATTTAACTCTTTCATGAAAATTTCATCTAATAAAAGTTTTATATCAGGATTGTCGTTATTCCTCATGTTCAGTCCAGTCAGTATCTTAAACGGTTCAATACCAGTACTCCGTGGTGCCGTACTATTAATAGTCCTCTGTACACGGTCAACATATTTGTACCAATGGTCTGGTTTCTCTACGCAGAGCTTGGTCAACATAGGAATAATTATCCTATGTATCCTTTCAACTTGGCCGTTCCCTCTTGGCACTCCAGTTGCAATCATAAGATGCTGAATATTTTCGGATTCACAAAACTCTTGAAACTTGTTTGATGTAAACGCCGAGCCTCTGTCTGTAATAATTCTCTCCGGGTTTCCGAACACTGCAGCTTGTCTTCTGAGTCGTTCTATTACCTCTTCAGTCCCTGTGCTTTTTGTTGGATACAACCACACAAACTTAGAAAAAGCATCGACTACCACTAAAATATGATTGTATTTCTTATGCGTGGCTTCCATTGGTCCTACGTGATCTAGATGGTATGTTACTAAAGGTCTATCATTTTTATCTATGGGGTTCAAAAGTCCTTCCTTATGACCTCTCTTAGCCTCCGATACTATACATTCAACACAACTCTTCACTATCCTCTCTACTTTTGTCCTCAATTCAGGTATATAAAAAGATTTCTCCACTAAGTCTTGGGTTTTACGAGATGAAAAATGGCCTTGAGGGTGCGCAGTTTGTATAATCTCTGGTTCCATGCTACTCGGTATAACTATTAGTTCTCTATCAGGGTTCTTATACAATAGGTCAAATTTTATGTAATAATCATCATATGAGCTATGCTCCAAAACTTTCCTGATTGCTCTTATCCATTCGTCCTGAAGTTGAGCCTCCCTAACACGATATCTTAAGGAATCCGTCATCATAAGACACGAAATGCGGCTTAAGGCATCCACATGCCTCATTTTCGATCCTGATCTATGCTCTATTTCGTATTCAAAGTCCTGTAAGAATAAGGCCCATCTTGAGACCCTCGGTGGAACGTCCTGTTTCCTCATTGTTAATGCAAATGCGTTACAGTCGGTCACTATCTTCACTTTCAATCCCAGTACATAAATCCTCCACTTCTTCAATGCCTCAATAACAGCCAATACCTCTAGCTCGTAAGAATGATATTTTTGCTCCGCTGACGTTGTTTTTCTACTCATGTACTCTATTGGATGCAGCTGTAGGTCTTCATCATCTTGTTGTAATAGCACAGCTCCATAACCATACATGCTTGCATCAGTGTGAATTTCAGTCACTGCCTTTGGATTAAATAATTTGAGTACGGGTGCCGTCACTAATGAATTTCTTAATTGTTCAAATGCTATAATTTCATTCTGTCCCATTTCAAATTTAACATTATTCTTCAAAAGGTCCGACAATGGCTTTGCTATTATGGCATAATCAGGTATAAATCGACGGAAATATGATGTTAATCCTAAAATCTCTGAAGCGACTTTTGATTAAGTGGCAACGGATATGTAGACACGGTCTTAGTTTTTTCCTCTGAAGGTCTTATCGTAGAGTTTTCTATTATATATCCCAAGAAATTAATCTTCTTCCTCAAAAATTGACATTTTGACCACTTGATATCCAGTCCGTTCATTCTCGCGACTTCCAATACCTTTCGTAGCTTCATGATTCCTTCCTCTTCATTCTCAGAAGGAATAATTATATCGTCCATATAAATCAATAAAGTACCATCATTGATAAGATCCCTAAGAACCGATGTTATATACCTACAGAATACTGCAGGAGAATTCGAAATACCGAATGGTACGTACAAGAATTCGTATATTCCATTATGTGTTACAAAAGCTGTATACTTCCTTGAGTCCGGCTCTACTGGAACATGAAAGAATCCATTTCTTAAGTCTAATGTAGTGTACACTTTTGCACCTTGAAGCTTTTGCACAACATCATCGATAACAGCCATTGGAAAATTATCACGCACGATCTTGAGATTAAGTTTACGATAATCACAACAAAGACGTTTAGTTCCATCTTTCTTGGATACCAAAACTATTGGTGCATACTCCGAGTAACTTGGCTGAATTATACCGTCTTTTAACCACTCTTCTAATTGGTTCTGTACTACAAGCTGGTCTGCATATGACATTCTTCTTGGCCTATGTGCTACAGGAATATCGTCACTTAATACAATCTTCATTTTCACCGGATAATTCTGGGGTCTAATGGGTCTGTAGGTTCTAATTAATTCGTCTAATTCTACTTTAATATTTTCCCTTAGATGTTCTGTACCCAGCCGATCCTCAAAAGAGTGTTCAGAAGCGTTATGTAGAATATTACTAAACTCCCCCTGTAATTCAACCACTGAGCTAATCTCACTATGATCCAGCGCATCACTAACTTCCGACGGATTATTCCTGTATATAAACTTTGCTCCAAGCAAGTTTACTAGCATATCGACCTTTTCAAAAATATCATTTCCCAGCACAATTGAATACAAAATATCACCTTCCCTGACAACATGAAATGTTACGTCCAATTCAACATCATCTACACTGACACTAACAGTAAAATCACCCATCGTCGTAATTCTCTTTCCACCTATGCCTACTAATGTTTTCTTCTCAGGACCGAGATCAACATCACCCAAAAAAGAAAGTGCATCATAACGAATAGCGCTTATATCACTGCCTGTATCCACAAAAGCTGAAACAGTTTTTCCCATAATCTTGAGATCCTTGAAAATTCGACCAGGTGGCGGGTTAATATCTTTAGTTACTGTATGAATATTTCTCCTATTTCCGGTGTTAACCTCCTTTATTGAAGTGTTTTCCTTTTTTAGTTCCACACTACACTCAAATGATTTGTGTCCAAACCGCTGGCATTTAAAACATTTTATTCCGACACTAGTGCAACTATTTGATAAATGTCCTTTGTCACCACATTTGAAACATCGTCTTTCATCCCTAGTCTCCGTCTTTGCCACTGTGTTTTTAAATAAATTTCTATGTGATCCTCTCAAATTTGATGTTCTCGACGAACAAATCTTTTCGTATATCGAAATTTTGTCCCTTAACTCATTGATACTCTTCGCACCATATAAAACGTACTTGTTTGATTTATCATCATCTATTCCCTCAATAAAATATCCGATTATGCTTTCAGAATCTACACCAACTGGAGATCCAAGCTCCATAAGGCTATACAAATATTCGCGGAAACTCTCGTTAGCCCGTTTTCTTCGACTTTGTAATAAACGATGTACTTCCCTTGAGGAAAGTTTATTTCCGAACTCTCGTTTTAAAGAATCCTTAAGCGATTTCCACTCACGAACGTTGCCCTGACTTCTAATGAAAATTTTAGCTGCCCCTGTTAGCAATTGTCTGGCGTAGATATATTTCTGCAAATCATTCCATTTCACTACATATGCACAATCTTCAAAATCTTCAAGCCACTGGTCTATTCCCGGCTGACCTTCGCCTGAAAATTTCGAGATTGTATCTTCTATGTCCCTTAAAGAAAATGTTGATCCAGGCTGTCCTGTAACATCAATCTGCCGAACAACTGAAGCCGCTTCGCCATACTCGGAATCTGCATCGGCCCTATTGTTAAAATTTTGATAATATTCTATTAAACGTGCCTGCAAAATTGTCTTCGTTCCGTCCGTTTGTAACCCTAATTCTGTCAGTTTTCCTTGTAAACCTTCTACAGTAAGCGCCAAAATGTCAAGCAGTTCCATTTCGATTACAATACTATTAAAATTTTAAAGTACAAAATTAAATGAAAATTCTAAATAAAATTACAATACGTGAATTATCAAACACGAATACAAACACAATACAATATAAAGAGATGAGATATAAAGTAATAATAATTTAAAATTACGTTAAAATTAATATAATTTTTCAAAATGTTCTAGGTTTACAAGTTTAAAAATATTCCTACAAATTTCCATAAGTTTCTTCGTTCTTTTATATTCTTCAATGTTTTCTACATACTTCAATTATTTATATTCTTCCATAAACTCACACATTCTTCCGTAAACTTCTTTTTTCTTCTATAAGCTTCAACTTCTTTTCTCTTCTGTACACTTCAATCTCTTTAAACTTTTATTTTCTTCTATAAACTTCTAAATTTTCCTCACATTTATGCGTTTCTCTCGCAAACATCACACTTCTTTAAATTATACATACATACTTTAGATAATTTCATCGGTTTTTCATTTCATCTTCACATGGATCAGGACATTGAGTAACTTACAGAGTTTGTCCTTAATTTACAGAGTTTGTCCTTCTTGATATTTAGTTTATCTCACAGAGATCGTCGTTTGAATGTCAAAATTTGACTCACAGAGATCGGCTTTCTTGATACTTAATTTAATTTCACTGCACTACACGTTTTCGGTAGAATTCTTTAAATTTGCACAACGGTCTTTTTTCTTGCATTTAGGCGATTCACAGCTTGTGAGTATCTTTTCCTTTGTATTTTTGTTTGCTTTTAATTTGTCAATCCCGGTTGAGCCCCCAATTTGTAGGTTCAAAAATGGCTTCATTTATATTTGATGATATAAATGTTTTTTCTTGAAATAAATTTATTAAATTAGAACAAACGTTTTTTTATAAAGAATAATTTAAAACAATTATATTTTATTTTATTTATATTCAAAATTGAACTGCTTGGCTCGGCTGCCAAATATATAATAATTTTAATTGTCTGTTTTTTTTATTGAAAAACTATTTTTTCCAACTCGATCAAGTATTTAAGTTTTATTATGTTTATGTTTTTCAGTCCGCTTACTATAATTATTTCAGTTCAGTTTTTCTTTAACCCTACGGGATCGCCTTAATCCTTTCGGGCGCGATCCCACATGTATGTGTATGTGTGTTAGATTTAGTCTAAGAAATTAGAAAAAACCCAATTTGTATTGTCTTATCTTAGCCCCCTACTATGGGATGGCCACTCGCCATTGAATAAATATTAGAATATAACGGCCTATTCAGCTATAATTAGAATTCATTTCAATGCCAACCTTAATCGCTTGCTATTCATAACCGAAAGTAATACAAGACCTATATTGGACCAAAAGTCGTTTAAACTTTTGGAAATAAACCCGTGCCTTAAAGGCAAGCAACAGACTATATTACTTCCTGAGAGCAACATTGTAATGTGGCTTCTGCTGCAGTGTCTTCTCGCGGTACATACATAAGATAATTGGTCATTACAACCCTTTAGTCAGGATTACAATCTAGTTTCTCACATCACTTATGTTGTGTATGTTAATATTATAGATGAGTGGCGGCACCTACAGTTTAAAGTTGACACTCAACGACAGATTTTTGAGAAACTTTTTCATTACAATTCCTTTTCGACTGCGGTTGCCAGAGGGCAAACGTTGAAGTACTCGCCTTGTAAGCGATTTTCATTTAATAGCGTGTTTGGACGCAGAAGTAGAGAAAAGGAATCATTAATCATGGCTACACTTGAAGCACGTAGAGAAATGTTAGAATTGACAACAGCCTTCCTTCTGGCATAAAGGTACTTAAAGTATGGCGAGTACTCAATCGAACCTGTACCACTTGTCTAACCGAACTCAACCAAAGCGTAACTCAGTGAATAGAATAGGTTTCGTGCAAAAGATCGTAAAAAGGTTATGTAATCCAGTAAACTATAAGGAGGTGATCTACTTTGCATCCATGAACACTGAAGATGAAACGATCACATCATTAGGAGTGTTACCCAATAGCATCCTCAGTGAGCTTGAGATCCATTTCGAGATCTATCAAATAACACTTGGAGATGCGCAATACTCCAAAAACTAGAGGGACAGTGTGTCTTGTATCACAGAACCTACAAGGAAGGGTACCTTAAACGTACATATTAACTGTATTCGTTGAGAAGCTAGGCCGTAATCCTGACTGAAGGGTTGTAATGGCCAATTATGTATGTATGTTAAATGCATTCGATTATCTTTCCTAATCGATCCGAGGAAGTGCATAAATCAATCATAGTATTGAATGAACAAATGATTAGTCTACTGCATCTTCTAATCTAATGACGGATTGCCAAAATTACGTACTTGTATGGTATAGCGAGATGCTTATTCTACATATGTATATACAGAGATGGCAGCTTGCAGTCGCTGTAGCTAATAGAGCAGACACTGGGTTCGATTCGCACAGCTTAACGAAACTTGACGAGTGTAAGGAATTTCATTTAGAGGCCACTATGTAGACGTTTGTCAGCCTACTTGGAATGCTGTAGATTACGATCAAATAGAGTATGACAAGTTGAACGAATCAGACAGAACAAACACCAGGTTCGTCCCTCACAACTTACTGAAACTTGACGGATGTAAACAATTTCGCTCAGAGGCCACCACGTGAAGGTTTATAAGTCGACTTGAAGTGTGATAGATTATAATCAATTTGAATTTGACAATTTGAACGAATCAAATGAGTTTGCTCACTTTTATTCAGTTTTTGACCGCTTGAGCTAGTGCAACTCCCTAGATACAGATTACTAAAGCCATACAATGGCTGCTAGATGGCGCTCTATTAAATTCATAATAATTTCCAATGATTAATTGATGATTTCATCTGTTTGTTTTTGTTTTTATTTGATCGTCTGTTTGTGTAATGCATCGAAAATCGGTCAATCTCTGTTCTCTGGCTGTAAGTTAATGCAATAATTTTCCTAGAATTCGCAATCTGTCAATAATCACACTAGAATTTCCATTAACAACAATAACAACAACAATAACAAATAAAAATAAATAATAACAATATACATATGTATGTATGTATGTATGAAAGAATACTTGATATAAGAAATGTAAAATTCATTGCTATTTCCTTAGTCGGTAATAAATTTTCCAATAAAAATCAACTTTTCCCAGTTGATGTCGATTACACGAAAAATGCGCTCAGTTATCCTGTTGATTACGTTTTTGTGCATTTTGTTTGCTGTCACTTTGGGAAGATCCTTTCATTCAGAATTCGATATCAAACTTAATGAAATATCGAAAGAATATCATGATGATGATAGTGATGATGTGGATCCAATCAACAGGGATTTAATGTCCGTAGCCATGCAAAGAAAACAAAAGAAAAACAATTATTTGATGAATTTGCAGCGCAATCGAAATGAAATGGAAGTGTATACGCGATTAAATAGCCAGGATATGAAAATTTGAATTTTATTGTAAAATGATTGTTTAATTGATTTAATAAATGAGAGATGCATTGAAGAATGGTTTTTTTTTATTAATAAAAATCTTTGAAATATAAAAAAAGGCAAGAAGTTTTAAAGCCCGTATATTTGCTGCTCTACATCCGAGAAGTACTTTTCAAAACCAAACAGTTTCTTGTATTGCAAGATAATCAGGAAGCTTAGATAGTAGTCCACGTAATATTCAACATCACAAAGGACAGGCTATTGTCACGAAATGGTGGTTGGTGCTTTACCTAAATACTTAAAGTTTTTTAGAATTCGCGTGTAGATTCATGAGTTCATCAGTCTTTAAGGTTTACTCATCACTTTATCACTACAAAGTCGTCATAGTCTAGCAGGTAGTGTTCGGTTCAAACCTCTGGCAAAAACTCTGAGAGAAACTAAAGTTGCCATGAAATGTTTCTCCAAAAAAAAGTTCGCTAAAGGGGTTACTTTATTTGCACTGTAGTACCACGAGAAGTCGCCGTACTCTAGTAGGTAATGTGTTGGCTTATTCGATGTGACGGCACGGTGACTGACTCTCAGCAGATTTCTGGCAAAAACTCTTGGAATAAATAAAATCGATATGAAAAGTTTCTCGAAAATTTGTCGTTCGGAGTTGACATTAAACTATCGGTGGCCACATACATAAGTGGTGTGAGAAGCTAGGTTGTAATCCTGACTAAATGGTTGTAATGTAATGTTATGTATGTATACCTCCACTCGATAGACTCTGAACATCCAACTTTCTTCCATGAACTGGATTCATTGTAAGTCAGGGTTCACACATCGATAGTGAGGCTTAAGGAATATGTAATAGATTGTGGATCTAGACAAGATCCCTTGTCTTTTCCTTAAACCAGCACTCGTTTTGGGTTATAAGGGGTCCGGTGGTTAACTGTTCGAATCCTATCTAGATTAGGTACAATCAACGACGTACTTTTGTCCAAAGTACACTAAAGAAGGAAGGGCATACAGCTTAAGGCAGAATATTGCTCTTTCGAAGCTTTTACACTTAATATATAGAAAGCGGACGTCCAGATGGCTTAATATCCTTAAGCTGAATTGTAAACGTTCTTATGTGTACAGTTTGCATACGTTTCTGTGGCATTATTTCTCATTCAGAAGGCTGCCTAAATGACAGAAGCTGCTGAATAGGATATCCTCTGCGCTAATGTGGTTCATGTCTTGGATTTCTTAATATCTATCTCAAGTTCAATAATACGCGTTTAATTTTTCAGATCTCATACTTTTGACTGTACTAGTATGTAGGAGATCTTGTGAGTAAATAGTGTTGTTGACAAGAGAGACTCATTGTAATTTCTCTGCTCTCTTAAGAGACATCAAACTTAAAGGACGCTGATGATATCATCCAGCAAGTGGATGAACAATTGAAGTGATCTAGGAAATCTTGATTCTATCTCAGTATTGACACTGAAAAGGTTAACTTTCACTGTGAATAACTAAGCGTTTGGTATGCTCGTATATATAATGGATTTGACATACTGATACCCGCAGTATATGTACATACATACGTCTCCTTGTTAGTGTGTTCAATACAGCAGAGCGTCAGATGGCATCACAGGCTTGAACTGTAAATCAAAGAGAGTACGCTGTTCTAGACATTACGTTGAGATAATGCTCTTATGATATGAAGGGTAACACCGACAATTGCCTTCTAGTTAACAGCGCTTCTAGCCACATTCTGATTGGTGAGCATTAACATCACCTTCGACAGACATGATAAGCGTTCATATTTCATTTGTGATTTTAATTTTTAATAAAACAACAATAACAAATACATATGTAAACAAATACACTTTTATTTTATTTTATAATTTTATTCATAATTTTAACAAAAAACAACTCATTAAACTGCTTCAACACCATCAAGACGTATGGCTTTGCCTGTGTTATTTCTTGCGCGAAAATAAAGTGGATTACTAGAGATGGTCACCTCGCTTTGTACAATACCATTATAAATATCCCAATTTGGTTCACCCGTTATAAGTTTGGATTTCGTGCGGCTAAATTCATCTGTATTTTGTAAAGGTTGAGCCATTGTGTGCATTGCCATTGCAATTGTAAGTATGAACGCAACGGCTATGATCCTCATGATTTGCATCATTCCTGTCTGTATACCGTTCGTAGACAATGAAATGAAATACTGACTGATTGCAAATTAAATAACAATCGTGAGATTTTTCTAGGCTCAATAGGCGATAATGATTTGAAATTTTATTTTTCCAGTTTTTTTTCAACATTTCTAATCAGCTTTTTGCGTCTTCGTTTATTTGGTGACAGATTAAAAGTGTAATTAAATAAATAAAACATGAAAAAATAAATAATAAATACTATCTAAAGAAATAATAGGTTTTCCTTTAAGCGTTTCCTATCTTTAGATTTGAATGAAACAAATGTTTTTCTTTTGAAAAAAGCCGCTATGTGTGGAATAAAGCAAGGTTCAACTGTTCGCCGAGGCTTGTAGAAGTGAAGCGTATCCGAAATGTCAAATTTTCCATAACTCGGGCGCATAAATCAGACTGAATTTGATCGATGACATGGGTTATGTTAGATCTGAAAACCAATGTGGTTTGTGGCTTAGAAAAACCCACAAGAAACAGTACAATGAAGTCAAAACGCACGATCTCGGTGGCCTATTTATATCACCTTTACGTGAGACAACCATTCATTCAAATCGCTCTTGGAGAATATCCAAAGTTTTTTTTTTATACGCCGAGGAGGGGTGAATGTACCTAACCGCACCATAGAGGAAGTCGTCACATCCTCCGTGTGTGGGGCCTTCACCCACTAAATTCCCCCCTCGTCTCGTAGTTCCCACTCCGGAACTACGGTGGTATTACTTCGGAGTGGAGTCCTTTTGGCCGTTTGGCCCCTGCGTGTTCATATCCCCGTCCGGATTGCGTGTGGAAAGTTGAGGAGACATTTACGTGTCTCCACTATTCCTTTCGTCCAGGTCCCTGTGTCGGATATAACAGTCAAAATCCCCAAATCATGTATGATGAAATCTAGTGTCGATATTAATATTTTGGTTAACAATAGGCGTACTAGCAATAGTAGGCGTATGCTATCCATATCACATGGATACTAAAACTTGAATATCTGGGAACACCCAATTTTATTTATATTGTAATGAGAGTCTCTATATATATTATAACTTAAATTGAAAGAAGAATCTTTAGAAAGTATCATCTATGCCGGCGTGCCTACATTTCCCGCAGCCTCGAGAACTCTCTTCTTCAGTCTTAGGATACGCTCCACGTAATTCGCCACTGAAGTCCAATTCTCTCCACTCACAATCATAACCCCGACAATGTTAACGGCCGTGATTGTTCCAACTATTGATTTCAGTTCAGAGCGGTAGCTCTGCCAGCGTGCACACTCGAATATAGTGTGCTCTGCATCATCAATTGCTTCCTCTTCAATAATGGGAGGCGCTCTTGCCCATTCTATGCAGGTACTTCCTCTCCAATTTTTCGTCCAATCCATCGCTCAATATCCGGGATAAGTCTCGCCGCCCACATTCCTCTGTCCTCTTCATCCCATTGGCGTTGCCATTTTTAGATGGTGTTTTGCCTGAAGGTACCTGTTGCGTAACTTCCAGTCAATTACGCCCTATAAATCTCCATCCGCTCCGCGGCCTGCAGGTAGAAGGGAATTGTACCTGCAATCACAAGTATGGCTGGCGCGGGTACTGTGCGATACGCCAAAGTGATACGCAATGCAGCCGTTCTCTCTACCGATATAAGTGAGTACGCTCGCTTTCTAACATTGAGCGCTTCGGCCCAAATTTCACTTCCATAAACATAATGCTGTTACTAACCTCCATCAGGAGTCTCCTTCTCGCCGGTAGCGAGCCTCCAATATTCGCCGTTAGTCACATATATGCCATTTTGATTTGTTTACGTACCCATTCACTCAGAAATAGGCCTCATCCCTGAAGAACATTTTTCGTAGAAAGTTACGATCGGTTGAAGACTGCTACACAGCGTTTTTGACGAACACTCGTCATTGTCTATGGTTCATGTCTGTGGTAGTCCATGGAGATTTGGCAAAACAGATTGAATAAATGAAATCACCGTTGTCTAGAAGGTTGCAGTCCGTGATTCAAACCCAGCTCAGACATCTTGGACTCAACGAATTATGAAAAAATATTTTTGTAGGCGACTTCCCCTCAGCAGTATTCTGGCAAAAACTCTAAGTATTCTCTAAAAAATCTAACATTCGGAATTAACATTAAACTTCAGGTCTCGCCACTCATTGATAAAAGTAATGCACACAACATGGGTGGTGTGCGAAACTAGGTTGCAATCCTAGCTAAAGTATTGTAATAATTGTAATTAAATAAGTAAGTAAGACTGTATAATTTGGCACATGTAGCATTAAGCAAATGGCTGTCTTCAACTGCCAAAGTTCGTAAGTTTCTGTTGGAAGACCCTTTATATTTGAATTGAATTTAAAATACAAATTATGCCAATTAAAGAACTATATTGTGAAATTTAATACTTATTTTTAATCCTGACCTTGAAGTAGAGACCAACGTTACAGTGGAGTAGCATACTCTTCTCTACTGATTTTAGAGAATGAAGCAACATTTCGAAGTCTCTAGGCTCTGTTTCTTTTTATGATTACCACCGAGAGAAGGGTTCTTCGATAAACCTGCTGGGTTTACAGGGTACATCCTGGCCATCCCTATTGTCTTGTAATTTAAATGAAACAGAATCAAATTTTAGCATTTTGCATTCTTTTTTCCAATGTTTTATCTTCCCTTGTGGTTTCGGAAATCCTTGGTTCATCATATTTTTTGTTCTTATTTTATTGATATTTATCACCAGGGGTACTGTCATCATTATATATTAACTCAGTTGCTCATCCTTACCTTTGATCTCAGAAATCGTGGGTATATCATATTGTTTGATCTTATTTTCCTTACTGTTATCACTGTAGATGGGTACAGTCATCAGCCAAACTGTTTGCAATTGACACCAGTGTCCTGTCATCCTCTTCTTTGGTTGCAGAAATCCCAGCATCGTTATTCTCTTCATTCGCAATGTCTTGACTTCCCGGTCTAAAATCATCATCACCACCCTGTACGTTAATCAAACTACGTGTGATTTCGTGCAGTGTGTATTCTTCACCTTTGATTTCAGATATCCTTCGTTCGTTAACCTGTTGACCACGTGTGTTTTCGTGTTGTGTGTAGTCTTCACTTTTGATTTCATATATCATTCGTTCATCACCCTGATCTCCACTATTATCACTGTGAGAAACATCGGCAATACCAACTTAATTAAACAAATTATTTGCAAATACTTTCAGTATCTCACCTTCTTGGTTGGGGGAGTCAGAAATCGCAAAGTCATCATCCTGTTCACTTTCATCCTCGTCTGCCCGTAAATTAAAAAAGTTTTCAACACTCATCAAAATTTCATATTGAAAACGGCTCATATACGCAACGTTATTATCATTGAATAGCATGAAGGGGTAAAGTGCAAAAAGGATACGTAACAAAGATTTCATCATTAAGATTTTTATTTCAAATCTTTTCATTCACTTCACACACTTGTTATGTCAATCTGCTGCACTCCGTATGCAAATTGAAATTGAGACTGATCGTGTTCCATTATTTATTTTCAGTATTTATATGAACGTAATGATCGTACGCAGGATCACTCTTGCCAACAGGTGTTATTATGGTCTCAGTAGGCAATTGTGTAGCAGAGACCTCTCTCGTGCGACAAAACTAACACTCTACAAGACGATCATCCTCCCCGTGCTTCTTTATGGCGCAGAGGCATGGACCCTATTAAGTACAGATGCAGCAGCCTTGAGAATGTTCGAGAGAAAAGTCCTACGTAAGATCTTCGATCCAACAGTGAGCTGTATGAGCTCCTCAACGACGTAGACGTTATACAGCGTATTAATATCCAGCGGCTGCGCTGGCTCGGCTATGATAAGGATTAATTTTTATTTTCAAAGAAATGTTTGTATACAATTTTATGAAAGACTTGGAATTCAAAGACGATCATTAAACCTTTAACGGTATATGGGGCATCGATGGACCAAATTATTAACATGGCCTCGCTCTAGGGTTAAACAACTTTAAATACGAACGATATTGTGGAGCAGGACACTCATCTCTACTGATATTGGAGATTGAAGTACTATTTCAAAGTCTTTGGGCTCTGTTTCCTTTTACGATGACCATCGTGAGAAAGGTTATTCGATAAACCAGCTTGGTTTATAGGATACATTCTGGCCATCCCTATTGTCTGGTAATGTGACATGTGACATGTGATCACCCACGTGGTGTTCTCCGCATCGTGCGCCCCTTGCTCCTCTGCCGCTTTCGTCTGTCCCAGGGCGCAGATTGGCATGCGATCGTTGACAGTTTTGCTGCTGGTCCTTTTGCTGTTTCTTTTGCTCTGCTTCGCTGTTCTTGTTGCTGCTGCTGCTGTTCCTGTGTGGGTCCAATTTGCCACTCTCCCCTGCTGTCATCATCCCCGTCATCACCGTCTTTGCCGTCATTGCCAACATTGCCGTCATTGCCGTCACCGCCGCTGTCAAGCCTGCTGCGTTGTTGTATGTCCTCCTGTCACGTTAGTTTTGTCCACTCCTGGTGCCGCACCATGTGGCCAAAGCCTCGTCCGTGAAGACGCTGTTCAATGTTAGGACTGTAAGTGTTGTTCTTTATGTTGATGTATGTTAACTGTGTCGCTGTGGGCCACCAGTCCCGAACTGTTTGGAGTTCAACTGGTAGTTATCGATCTGATTACGAGGTCTGACCGGAGACTTAATTCTGGTACCACGGGAGTCAGAAGCCCCTGGAACCTCGGTTCCAGCCTGACTGTTTGTGTGGCCCCTTAAGGGAGCATCGTGGCGGCTTCGGTTTAGACCCAAATCGCGGGAAGAGTCTAGTTATTAGGCTCAGTGTGGAGTTTCATTTTCAACCGGGTGCCGTGACCCATAGATCGGAAGGAGTTTTAGATAGGCTCCGCCCCTAAGCAATGGCTTCGAATTGGTACTAAGGTGTAGCAGTCTGCTACATCTGGGGGCGTTGGTAGACGCATTGTATTTCACCCTGTGCGAAGAGCACCATGAAATTAGGTCCACGCGGACAGGTATCCATGTAAAACCCATCGTCGTTGTCTGGTAATGTAAATGAAACAAAATTTAATTTTTATTAAAATTACAATTATATCCACATTTTTCTCAAAATCTCTTCTTATAAAATCTTCATAAATTCATTTCAATCTTATTAAAATCTTAATCTACGGCTTGAACTTAAAGGTTAATTGTATTAGCTGCTGAAAGTAAAATCTCAAATTTTGCATGACATCTACAGCACTTACAGCTTTATTAATATAGGCTTTCAACATTATTATCACTGCCATCAGATCAATAAGGCTCGGGAAAACCCAGTAATATTGAAGAACCATAATGGAATGTCATCACAACCGTCACCTCTTTTCTGTTTCTGTTGTTTATAAATTTATTACTTTTATATTTATTTCCTGATCACACTCTTTCTCATGGCCATTATTACCGCTGACAATGCCAATTTTCATAATAGACAGATCCATCAAATCTTTTTCAAATTGTTTCCATGTCTTTAAAATTAAATTATAAATCTCCGAAGTTTCATCTGAATTAGCTTTTGAGTTAATTACAGTATTTGCAATTTTTTCCAATGTTTTATCTTTCCTTGTGGTTTCGGAAATCCTTGGTTCATCACATTTTTTGTTCTTATTTTCTTGACTTTTATCACTAGGGGTACTGTCATCACTACATATTAGGTTAACCAAAGTTGTTCCGATTGCTTTCAGTTGCTCATCTTCATCTTTGGTTTCAGACATCTTAGGTTTGTCATCGTGTTTATTGTTAGTTTCCTGACCTCTATCACTGGGGATACCGTCATGATTATATAATAAGTTAACCAAAGCTGTTGCGATTGCTTTCAAATGCTTATCTTCATCTTTGGCTTCAGACATCTTAGGTTTGTCATCGGGCTTATTGTTATTTTCTTGACCTCTATCCCTGAGGATACCGTCATGATTATATATTAAGTTAACTAATGTATTTGTCATGGCATTCAGTTGCTCATCTTCATCTTTGGTTTCAAACATCTTTGGTTTGTCATCGTGTTTATTGCTATTATCCCTGGGGATACCATAATCGTTATATATTAAGTTAACCAATGTATTTGCCATGGCATTCAGTTGCTCATCTTCATCTTTGGTTTCAATAGTCGTGGATTCATCATTCTGTTTATTGTTATTTGCCTGACTTTTAGCACTGGGGGTACTGTCCACCGAATTCTTTGCAATTGCCTTCAGTGTCTTATCCTCCTTTTTGGTTTTAGAAATCGTGGCACTGTTATTATCTTCGTTATTCGCAATGTCTTGCGTTTTCTTCTCTTTCTTGATGTTTACCAAACTATTTGTGTTTTCGTGTAGTGAGTGTAGGTCTTTACCTTTGGTTTCAGATTTCCTTCGTTCGTCAATCTGATCTTCTCTATTAACAACCTGTTCATTGGTATCTTCCACATTTGTAACACACGGCCTAACATCAATACGTGGCAATGATGTCAAACTGTCTGTCTCTAGTAAATAGTTTTCCAAATTCAGAAGATCGTCTAATGTATCATAAAATTCATCCAAATATAGCTCCACATCGATGTCAATTGCCAAAATTAAATTTATGCTGCCCAGTTGCAATAGGAATCGTAATAAAGATTTCATATTCATTTTTAAAAAAATTTTTTTCTTATTTTTTAATTTCAAATCTTTTTATTCTTTTCACACAATTTAATGTTAATTGAAATTGAGACTGATTGTGCTCCATTATTATTTTCAGTATTTATAGGAACGTAATGATCGTACGACTAGCGAAAACAGAAAACTCACCCATAAAACCTGTGATAAGAATTTGAAAGATTTATTGTTTTTCCAAAGAAATATTAAATTTGAATACATTTTTATCAAAGAAGATGAATTCAAGGACGATCATTAAACCTTTAACAGTATATGGGGCATTGATGGACCAAATGTTTAACATGCCCTCTTTATAGGGTTAAATAACTTTAAGTACTTAATGGCAGATAAAAAACTTTGTTTTGCATGAGGATTTCAGTCACTGATCACAAAAACAAAAACAACTCCATTCCAAATTTGTTTCTGGTAAGGACTGGTAACACTGGAATTGAACGTATGCTACGCAAACGGAATGTCACTCTTTTTCAATGTTTTTTATGGTGGTTGCTTGCGCAGAGGCTAATTAAACTATAAGCACTACTAATGGTAAAACTTGGTCTTATAAATCTTGTAAGCGTAGTTTTGAATTCGTTAAGATGAATAAAACCTCTTGACATTAAATAAATTTCACATCCGATGTCTAAGTAAATATTTATGAGTTGTGGTGGTGTAGCGATCAAAGTGCTTGACTGCATACTCATGCAATACAGATTAGAAATTTGGTTACTTCAGTCTTCCACAACAACAGAACCCCCTTTAACATGCAAAGACTCAAAATTATTTTCTGCTGAGATCCGGAATGATGTTACGAATGTGAAACAAATGAAAATGCAATTGAAATTCCTCTATAGATAATTTAATTCATTGGCAACGGCAAGATGAGATAATGAATTCACTTGTAGAGGTAGTATGTTAACTTAGTAGACATGAGGCCACTGTTCAAAACCCAGGTCAGACATCAACAACAAAATGAAGTACCAAAAAGTGTTACTTTGGCGATTTCCTCTCAGCAGATATCTGGCAAAAACTCTGAGAATAAAATAAAATTGGCCATGGAAAGTTTTTCGAAAATCACTCGTTCGGACTCTATTTTAAACAGTAGGTCCCGCCCCTCATGCACAAAATTAACACACACAACATGAGTGGAGTGAGAAGCTAGGCCGTAATCCCGATTGTAATGACCAATTACATGTTATGTATGTAGAGGCACCAGGCAGATCTGGCTCGACAGAGATATATGGTAGATAGAACAGTATTTGCATTGAAGCTATCAAAATTTCATTTAAGGAACCGCTGAGCAGTGATAACAAAACACTATCCTCTCAGCCTTCATGGCAGGAGATTGGAAATACACCACATAACGTTTTCAGTAGAAGCTGCAACAGTGAGGAAGAAGGGAAGAGTACAGCACGTTTGGGAACCTGATGCTATGAACACAATAAATTTAATGCTGCAAACACCCATGTAGTATATGGAAATAAATAATTTATAGGCAATGCGTCAACAAGCAAATTGTTGTTGCAAAATTAATATGGTCGCTTTGCTGCGTTGCGTTTATTGTGTTTATAGTATGTGAAGTGGAGTTCTTGGATAATCAGAATTCAGTGACTAGCCAAAGCAGATTTAAGAAAAATTCACACCACCTTCATAAAACTCTCGGGATGATTGAGAAATGCTAACCAAAAGCTAGAATTATATGGCGGAATAGATAGAGATTACCTAGTTGCCATAGTCTAGGTTAGCTTTGACGTAAAAAAAAAATATTTCTGCGGCGACTTCCGCTTAGCAGATTTCTGGCAAAATCTCTAAGAGTAAGTAAAATTGGCCATGAAGAGTTTCTTAAAAATCTGTTGTCCATAGGTCCCGCCACTCATGTATAAAATTAACACACACAACATAAGTAATGTGAGAAGTTCGATTGTAATTCTGACTAAATAGACTGTAATGACTAATTATGTTTGCCATCCCTGTTATACTAAAAAATTTAAAAATGAAACATAATTTAAGTTTTTATCACAGTTTATAATCATTTCTATACAAATAGTTTCAATTTATTTTTTATTAAGAAGGCAAATTTCTCTCTTTTTTTTTTTACAAAATCACATTCAATTCATATGAAACATAAAATCTATATAATCTGGGCACCCTTCAGAGCGGATTTGATGAGCTGATGAAAGTATAATTTCGATTTGATATCCTGTATGGCCTCTATACTTTGTTTCATTTTGAAAATATTTTCACGCACTGCAGCAATATCGTTACCAAATTTTTCCAGTTCTTTATCATCACCCTCATTGGCAATGATGTGATAGAAATCTTTGTCCATATTCAGTTTATTCACGAGTAAATTTTCTTGCAACTCATCCAACTGTTCACGTTCTTCAACATACTCATGAATAATGGCAGCATTTGGATTACTTGAAGATGAATACGTTTCAGGAGTGTATGGTGAACTGGTTGGTTTGAAATCGTGGACAGTTGTTATTGAACGCTCGTTAATAATATTATATTTGTGTGTGTCCATATTTTTTGTGTTGGTTTGTGTATCAACGCTATGGAATTCCATTGAAACACTGGCACCATCATTATTGTTGTCCTCAGCTGGAGCTGGTTTTTCTTTCTTATCATCATCATTGTCATCATTGTCATCATTGTCATTGTCATCATTGTCATTGTCATCTTTACTGTCATCTTTATCGTCTTTATCGTTTTTATCATCATCATTTTCAGACTTTTCCTTATCTTTTCCAACTTCTGAAGTTTCATCCAATATGACATCCAATGTATTAACAAATAAACCCATGAAATTGTCCACCTCTTTTAATTTCTGTTCAAATAATTCTTCGGCATCCTTTGAATTGTCTTCATCTTGTTCGACAACTTTAAGTAAATCTTCCATTGTGCTTAAGGTCACTAGAAAGGAGGTCAATTCTCTGATTTCTTTTTCACTTAATTCATGTTTTTCCAATGGAACGTTTGCAACAGAGATAGTCTCCACATGTTCAGTGTCATCATCATCATCATCATCTTCATCATCATCTTCATAATCATCATCATCATCTTCACCCACACAAATCACTACTCGAGGTTCAATGGGTATCTCTTCATTACTGTTATCAATAATTTCAGCTTCTTCTTCTTTATCTTCTTTAGTATTATTGTCATCTTTATTATCATCGGCATCATTATCAGTTTTGTCATCATTATTATCACTTTTGTCATCGTCATTCTTTTCACTTTTGTCATCGTCATCCTTTTCATTTTTATCATCGTTATCGTTGTTATTATTATCACTTATGTCATCGTCATCCTTTTCATTTTTATCATCGTTATCGTTGTTATTATTATCACTTTTGTTATCGGCATCCTTTTCATTTGTAATTTTTTTGCTTACATCTGCAATTTCCTTCGTTTCATCCACATTGTCGTCATCATCGTTGGCACTCAGTAAGGTGCTCATAAAACTTTCAAGTTCTTTCAATTGTTTAACCTCTAATTCATCATTGGTTTGTGAAATCATTGGCTCTTTAGAAAGGTCTTCTTCTGTATAGTCAGCGAATAACTCGTGTAAAACTCTATTATCAATTAAACCATGATTGTATCGCCATATAAGGGGACGATATACATCGTCTTCTAAAGGCATTAGTGGAACATAACGTGCCGCTATTAAATTTATGCCACCCACTAGCAATAATGTTTGCAATAAAATGTTCATTTTGAATTTCAATTATTTTTCTTTCTCGTCCTTCACTTCACTTCACTTTTCTTTCTTTATTTTTCGATTTATTTTTAAATCTTTTTATTCGTTTTATGCGTTTTATTTCACTTGTCCACACTGTGAAATGCAAATCTAAATTGAGACTAATCGTGTTCCATATTATTTTCAGTATTTATGTGACTGAAAGTGATCTTTTCGTGTAGCAAAAAATAAAAAAAAATCCCTAATAAGAAAAACAAAAACAAAAAATACTGATAACGATTCACAAGATTAATTGCCATTTCCGAAGAAATAATATTTTTAAAATAAATATTTATTACACTCACTACTTACCACACACCACCACTCACCACTATCACTCAGTCGCTGTGTATGTATGGTAAGCCATTCATTGGGAAAATTAAAATCTTTAAAGTTCGAATTACTCAGAGGAGACGGTTGAATGAATTTGTTTACAGAGTCAAAGTGAGAAAAGATACTTTCGGGGAAATCCTCCAATCCGCAAGATAATATATTTCATGTTCAGTAGAAATGTACGAATTTTCCGCAGCGAGTTGCTCTATTTCATCAGAACACTTTCCGTTTGAACACTTTTCCAATGGTGGCTTGAATATTGCCTTTTAATATTTCAAGAGTTTGAGCTGGTTTGTCCGCTTAAACTAATGACTTAACATAGACCAAAAACAAGTAATCCAGAAGCGTTAAATCGTCCGTTTGAATGGAAGCAGTTCTGGAAAAAAAGAGTTGCAAATTGATTTTGCAATAAATCTTTTGATTAACCGTGCTGTATGGCAAGGTGTGCCATCTTGTTAGAACAAAATATTCCAAAATACAGTTAAGCTCGTTAGCGAACGCCATTCGCCGACACGGTAACTTCTTGCTCAATTAGGAAGGAGTAGTCAGTGATGATGACGCCAACGGGCAAACTGCACCAAACAGATAATTTTAATAGATGTTGTGCGGATCCGGGATAGAAGATTTTTGATCTGTTAAGGGCTTTAAAGATTTTCTTTGATAAAAATTCTCCTCTTCTGCAAGCTTCAAATGGGCACAATCAGCAAAAATATGCTGCTAACGATGGCTGTTTGGCTTCAATTCTTGTACGAACTGGTATTTATAGGCACGTAACTGGAAATCGTTACATAAAATGTTCCACATATTCCAAGGACAACATCAAACAAGTTGAGAACGACTTTCAATTTTCTCTACGGTATGTAAATTTCACTGTCTGGTTTATTTGGGAAGAGTAAAATAAGTACGAAACAATCAATAAACGACCAATAACTTGTCTATAATACCGCTTACATAATTGGTTATTATAACCTTTTAGTCAGGATTACAACCTTATTTCTCACACCACCCAGGTTGAGTGTGTTAATGTTATCCATTGACTAACAGGATCTACAGCCGATTCCAAACTACAGATTTAAAAAGCTTTTCATAGTAAATTTTTACTTTTACTAGAAGACTGCTGAGAGAAAGTCGCAGAAAGAAAGTCTAAGCTGGGTTTAAACCGCGGGTTCTCGTACAATAATAACATACTACTTACTGTACTCTTCATATAGTTAACAGAACTATTGATGCTGTGTATAAAGGGTCCATTCTCCTTTAGGAGAGATATAATACCTCTCATCTCCCTCCTATTTACGCTTAGGAATAGTTTTTTCGGATTGAGTTTCTCATTTATTGCAAAAAAGAAGTCTATTGGGGGTGTCGTCGATTTTTCTTCTCTTGATTTAGAACCTGATTTCAGCAATATATCCACAACTTCATTGCCAATTACATTCCCAGATCTCCAGCATAATCCAATGCGATAAGCCGACATAAGGTCGCTTAGCATACTTTCCGCTTTCATCCTGCATTGATTTTGATTTTGATCAGCATTCCAGGGATCTTAAGAACCATAATGTAAATCTAGTGATATCCTTACTAACATACGAATAAAATGTCAGGATAACTTCTAAGTATACTTATTACATGAATAGATTCACTCTAGGGATGCTTAATAAAAACACTGTGCTTCTGTTGGTAAAGTTGGGCTTAGATGGTCACACAAGTCGTATGACATGTCAATAAGTAATGAGAGCCGGCATTGAGCCGTCTATGTTTTTTGCAAACTGCATCACACTTCACTATCATACTTTATTTTGACCGTGTAAACGTAAAACCTATCGTAAGATTTTTACTTTCATAACGACTTTACGTACAACTTTAAATACATATGTAAAGTCAGATCGTTTAAATTGGCCTTAAAAGAGAAACAATTGTACTACATAGCTTGTTGTATGTTGTATGTCGTAAAATTCAGTTTTACGCCTTACAAAAAAAAAATAAAATACTACCCAAACGGAATGTCACTCTTTTTCATTTCATATAAGCACTTTTAACTCCTCCTTCTCCAGTCTTTTGTTGAGTGATTGCATTCCACAATCTAATGGTAAAACTTGGTTGTAGAAATCTTTTAAACGTAAATTTGAATTCGTTAAGATGAATCTCCTTCTAGCTTCAACAGGAATAAAACCTCTTGACATCAAATAAATTTCACAACCGAGTCTGCTGTGGCATAGCGATCAAAGCGATTGACTGCAAACCCAAGCAATACAGATTAAAAATTAGCTTATTTCAGTCTTTCGCACTAACAGAACCCGCTTTAGATATATCGTAGGTACAGCAGCAGAATTTGCAATGAAGCTATCAAGATTCTATATAAAAAACCTCTTAGTGGTGATAACAGCGCACAAGCCTCTAGGTATTCAGGCCAGAAGATTGCAAATACCTCATAACGTTCCTGCAGAACCTGCAACAGCAAGGAAGAAGAGAAAACTACAGAACATCGTCTAGTGCATGGTCCGGCGCTTGAGAACCTGATATTATAAACACAATAAACGGAACCCAGCACCCATATACATACATAGTTATTGGTCATTACAACCCTTTAGCCAGGATTACGACCTAGTTTCACATACCACTTATGTGGTGTGCGTTTGTTTTTATGCGTGAGTGGCAGGGCCTACAGTTTAAAGTCGACACCGAATGTCATGGCAACTTTATTTCCTGCCACAGTTTTTACAGAAATCTGCTGAGAAGAAGAAGTCACCGATGAAATATTTTTCTTCATATTTCGTTTTGTTGGAGATATCTGACCTGTGATTTGAACTGAAGCCTCATATCTAATATGCCAATACGCAGTCTAGTAGGAACTAGACTGCGGCGGTTGTTAGTATGTGGAAATAAATAATTTAAAGGCAATGCGTGAACAAGCAAATTGTTGTTGCAAAATTAATATGGTCGCTTTGCTGCGTTGCGTTTATTGTGTTTATAGTATGTGAAGTGGAGTTCTTGGATAACCAGAATTCAGTGACTAGCCAAAGCTGGTTTGAGTAAAATCCACACCACCTTCATAAAACTCTCGGGATGACTGAGAAATGCTAACCAAAAGCTATAATTATATGGCGGAATAGATAGGGATCTACTAGTCGATATAGTCTAGGTTGGCTTAGACGTGAAGCCTCGGTTCAAACCCTCCAACTAAAAGGAGATAAGAAAAAATATTTCAGCGGCGACTTCCGCTCAGCAGATTTCTGGCAAAATCTCTGAGAGTAAATAAAATTGGCCATGAAAAGCTTCTTAAAAATCTGTCGTTCGAAGGTCCCGCCACATTAACACAAACAACATAAGTAATGTGAGAAGTTAGATTGTAATTCTGACTAAAGGGTTCTAATGAGTAATTATGTCTGCCATTCCTGTTATACTAAAAAATTTTAAAATGAAACATAATTTAAGTTTTTATCACAGTTTATAATCATTTCTATACAAATAGTTTCAATTCATTTTTTATTAAGAAGGCAAATTTCTCTCTTTTTTTTCTTTACAAAATCACATTCAATTCCTTTGAAACTTAAAATCTAATTAATCTGAGCATCTTTCAAAGCCGATTTGATGACCTGATGAAAGTACAATTTTGATTTGATATCCTGTATGGCCTCTATACTTTGTTTCATTTTGAAAATATTTTCACGCATTGCAGCAATATCGTTACCAAATTTTTCCAGTTCTTTATCATCACCCTCATTGGCAATGATGTGATAGAAATCTTTGTCCATATTCAGATTATTCTCGAGTAAATTTTCTTGCAACTCATCCAACTGTTCACGTTCTTCAACATACTCATGAATAATGGCAGCATTTGGATTACTTGAAGATGAATACGTTTCCGGAGTATATGGCGAACTGGTTGGTTTGAAATCGTGGACAGTTGTTATTGAACGCTCGTTAATAATATTATATTTGTGTGTGTCCATATTTTTTGTGTTGCTTTGTGTATCAACGCTATGGAATTCCATTGAAACACTGGAATCATCATTATTGTTGCCCTCAGCTGGAGCTGGTTTTTCTTTCTTATCATCATCATTGTCATCTTTGTCATCATTGTCATCATTGTCATTGTCATCATTGTCATTGTCATCTTTACTGTCATCTTTATCGTCTTTATCGTTTTTATCATCATCATTTTCAGCCTTTTCCTTATCTTTTCCAACTTCTGAAGTTTCATCCAATATGACATCCAATGTATTAACAAATAAACCCATGAAATTGTCCACCTCTTTTAATTTCTGTTCAAATAATTCTTCGGCATCCTTTGAATTGTCTTCATCTTGTTCGACAACTTTAAGTAAATCTTCCATTGTGCTTAAGGTCACTAGAAAAGCGGTCAATTCTCTGATCTCTTTTTCACTTAATTCATGTTTTTCCAATGGAACGTTTGGAACATTTGCAACAGAGTTAGTCTCCACATGTTGAGTGTCATCGTCAGCATCATCATCATCATTATCCACAAAAAACACTTCTAGAGGTTTAACGTGTATCTCTTCATTACTGTTATCAATAATTTCAGCTTCTTCTTCTTTATCTTCTTTAGTATTATTGTCATCTTTATTATCATCGGCATCATTATCAGTTTTGTCATCATTATTATCACTTTTGTCATCGTCATTCTTTTCACTTTTGTCATCGTCATCCTTTTCATTTTTATCATCGTTATCGTTGTTATTATTATCACTTATGTCATCGTCATCCTTTTCATTTTTATCATCGTTATCGTTGTTATTATTATCACTTTTGTTATCGGCATCCTTTTCATTTGTAATTTTTTTGCTTACATCTGCAATTTCCTTCGTTTCATCCACATTGTCGTCATCATCATTGGCACTCAGTAAGGTGCTCATAAAACTTTCAAGTTCTTTTAATTGTTTAACCTCTAATTCATCATTGGTTTGTGAAATCATTGGCTCTTTAGAAAGGTCTTCTTCTGTATAGTCAGCGAATAACTCGTGTAAATCTCTATTATCAATTAAACCATGATTGTATCGCCATATAAGGGAACGATCTGTATTGGCTACTAAACGCATTAGTGGAACATGACGTGCCGCAATTAAATTTATGCCACCTACTAGCAATAATGTTTGCAATAAAATGTTCATTTTGAATTTCAATTATTTTTCTTTCTCGTCCTTCACTTCACTTCACTTTTCTTTATATATTTTTAAATCTTTTTATTCCTTTTATGCGTTTTATTTCACTTGTCCACACTGTGAAATGCAAATCTAAATTGAGACTAATCGTGTTCCATATTATTTTCAGTATTTATGTGACTAAAAGTGATCTTTTCGTGTAGCAAAAAATAAAAAAAAAATCCCAAATAAGAAAAACAAAAACAAAAAATACTGATAACGATTCACAAGATTAATTGCCATTTCCGAAGAAATAATATTTTTAAAATAAATATTTATTACACTCACTACTTACCACACACCACCACTCACCACTATCACTCACTCGGCGTGGATGCATGGTAAGCCATTCATTGCGTTTGCAACACAACATGGGAAAGTTAAAATCATTGAAGTCCGAATTACTCAGAGGAGACGGTTGAATGAATTTGCTTACAGAGTCAAAGTGAGAAAAGATACTTTCGGGGAAATTGTTTTCCTTCTGAAAAGCTCAACTACCAATCCTCCAATCCGCAACATAATGTATTTCATGTTCAGTAGAAATGTACGAATTTTCCGCAGCGAGTTGCTCTATTTCATTAGAACACTTTCCGTTGTATCGCGGGTTTCCTAAGGACAGCTTTGAACACTTTTGCAATGGTGGCTTCAATATTGCCTTTTAATACTCCAGGAATTGAGCTAGTTTGTCAGCATTAACTAATGACTTAACATAGGCCCATAACAAGTAATACAGTAGCGTTAAATCGTCCGGCAGAGCTTGCAACTGAACAGAAGCAGTTCTTGAAGAAAAGAGTTGTCATCAAATTGATTTTGATTAAGCGTGCTGTATGGCAAGGTGCGCCATCTTGTTAGAACAAAATGTTCCCAAATACAGTCAAGAACGCCATTAACCGCAACGGTAACTGCTTGCTCAATTCGGAAGGCGAGCGAGCCAACGGGCAAACTGCACGAAACACACAATTTGAATAGATATCGTGGAGATCCGGGATTGAAGATTTTTGATCTATTAAGGGCTTTGAAGATTTTTTTTGATAAAAATTCTCCTCTTCTGCCAGCTTCAAATGGGCACAATTAGCAAAAATATTCTGCTAACGATGACTGTTTGGCTTCAATTCTTGTACGGGATGGTATTTATAGGCACGTAACTGGAAATCGTTATATGAAATGTTCCACATATTCGAAGGACAACATCCAACAAGTTGAAAACGACATTGAATCGACATTTCAACGTTTTCTTCAAAACTTCTTACTGCAGCAACAATTTCCTCCACGGTACGCAAACTTAATTGTCTTGTCTATGGTTAAATAGCGAGAAGAGCAAAATGAGTATGAAAACTAATTACATAGTCAGGATTACAACCTAGTTCCTCATACCGCCCATGTTGAGATTGTTAATTTTATTCATTAAGTAGCTTGTAGGTCCATGTCAACAGACATGATAAACTTTTCATGGCAATTTTATTTGCTCTCAGGGTTTTTGTTAGAAGAAGGAAATCTAACCTGGGTTTAAGCCACGGGGCCTCATCTAATAAGCCAACACACTACCTACTCTTCTTATATCCTACCAAAATCAAATATATCCCTGGTCCATCTATTGATGATGTGTTTAAAGAGTCCATTCCCTGTTCAGATTTCTAAGATAGCCCTCATCTCCCTCCTACTCAGGCATAGGAGTAGTTTTGATGGATTAAGTTTCTCAATTCAATTTCAAAAAGAAAATCTATTGGTGATGTCATCAATTTCTACTCTCTTGATTCTGAGCCTGACCTTACCAGTTTATCCACAACATCAATGCCAATAACATTGAAAGACCTCGACCATAATCTAATAAGATCATCCGAGAGAGAGAGAAGTTAAATGAATTATAATTTATAGGGCATGTAGGGTACACAGTAACTGGATTTGACTGATCACTACATTACTTTGATTTATTTATTCTCTAGTTTCAAAATATTTTGTTGATTAAACAGACAAAAATAAAAACGTTTTGAAAGACTCATATAAATTTGAAAGAAAACTCAACATTTTTTTTATTTCTAATCAGTTTATGCTTAACATCAGTGTAACCACGTTTAACTGAAAGTAAAGAAATCTTAGACAATATTTTATCTTATCTTTCGAAATTTATCACAGGAAAAAAAAGATCTTCAAAACCAAAATGATACACAACTTGTCTAATAAATACGGCTGTCTTAAATGAAGGTTTTCACTTTTTGGGATTCCACCAAAACAACATTTTCAATGTGATTCATACTTATAACACGTGGCATGGCAATGGGCCTCCTTGCAAAATTATAGCATAAGATGGCTTATAAAGAAACATTTCGAGAAAAGCTAGACTTTGTTGTATGTTGTATATTGTATGTCGTAAAATTCAGTTTTACGCCTTACAAAATTATCATAATCTTTGTTGTTTATTTATTTACTTTATTTATTTATTCATTTTGTTTATTTTTAAATACAATATTATCTCATCTCATTTTCTTGTTACAATAAATAACAAAATTTTTATTTACAATTTAATTTTTTTTTTTTTTTGTTTTTCAATTCAAAAGATGAACTCGCAGATTGACTGACATTAGCTTTGTTTTGTTGTTGTTCTATGCATTATTTATACCGCAGAGTTGAAAAACAATTTGCTGAATCAGCTTTACTATGGAAATTCCAAAAGCATTTTCAAATTGTAAGAATTTTAATCAGCATGGTTTGTATTTACCACACAGCATTAAAGCATTATTATGAGTCATCATGATGCTACTGCATCTCTGTTTGTCTACAGTCATGGTAAATATAAAGGAGACACACATGTTTGAAGTTACAGATTACTCAATATAAGAAATTTTAGAGTTCCTGTGGTAAAATTGCTCAATTTATGCTCAATGTCCATCCTGAAGTCACCATTTCATCACCACTATACTCAACACAACAATCCAATACATTTTTACAAAGAAAATTGTTCCTAAGCAACAGCAGATGGCAATCCTATAATTCTAGAACATGATGCTAGACTAAAATAATCACATGCTAAGCTGGAACTACCGTACAAATGAAACTGAAACAAAGTAAAGAAATTAAAAGAAATCGCCGTAGTCTAATAGATAGTGTGTTGGCATATTAGATGTGAGGCCACGATTTAAATCCCAAGTCAGACATGTCCAACAAAAATCTGAATTAATGCTAGATTTCTGGCAAAAATAAAGAGAGTCAATAAAAAATTGGTCATGAAAACTTTCTTAAAAATCTGTCGTTCGGAGTAGACTGAATGTCCCTCCACTCATGTATGAAATTAACACACACAACATTAGTGGTGTGGGAAGCTAGGTCGCAATCCTGACTGAGGGGTTGTAATGACCAATTACGTACCGATCACAGATCAGTTTTTTCGCTCTTCATAAGTACTCATGAAATTTCGGGTATGAGTAAGTCAACAGCATTGAAATTCAACTATTATGATTCATTCGTACTCACTACAACATTGATTCATAAATACAGGTTGCAATGAGTATGAGTACAACGTTGACATCAAACTCATAACATTCAAAATTTGTTTGATTCATACGCCTACTCATTCAGATTCATAAATATAGAAAAATATGTACTTATAATACTCATAAATGATTCGAGTGATTTCAATCATTCATCAAAATTTACAGTATTCGTTGTTGTTGCATTTACAAACAAAAAAAAAAAGAAGAAAGAAAAAGACCAAGACAGCAAGCAAAGTAAACACACAACCTTCTAGTGAGTATTGTAGTGTTCCAATGCGAATCATATTTATTTTGTTATTCTTGTAAATGTTGAGTAAAGGAGAGTCGAAATCAACAAGATCATGCATATTGTTAAGTATGAGTACGATGAGTACTTTGAATATGAGTAGTATGAGTATGATATTAAAATAAGTATGAATGCGTATAAGTATCAGAAACTATGGGTATGATTCGAATCTACTCATCTTTTTTAATACTCATTGCTGACCTCTGGTACAGATGTGTGTATAAATCAAGGACTTAGGTTTACTCGTTGGTTTAATGCAGCGATTGATTTGCTACAGTTCAAATATATCTTGAACTGATATTTTCTTAGAAAATCTAAGAACTGAGACCACACGATAATCTATCATCTTGTGTGAAGTTAATATTAAGTGAGCCTGAGAGGATCTTTCCTATATAAACTGATGATCTGATGATGGTATTAAACAGCCTTTGCATGAATCTAAGGGGTGATTTTTTAAGAGCTATAGGAAGATTTTAAAGAAAAAACGCATAAAATTCAGAAAAATGCATGAAATCTTTATTTGAATCGATAGTACGGTCCATATAATTTAATGTTTGAAGATTATTTCATGCAAATTTTGACCGCGACTGCACCTCAAATGGTCCATCCGCTTAGTCCATTTTTGGCATACTCTTTCCAACATTTCGGCCGGTATCTCACGAATAAATGCTTCAATGTTGTCTTCCAATGCATCAATTGAAGCGGGCTTATCTGTATAGACATGAGCTTTAACATAGCCCCACAAAAAATAGTCTAAAGGCGTTAAATCGCACGATCTAGGCGGCCAATTGACCGGTCCCGAACGTGAAATAAAATGTTCACCGAACTCGCCTCTCAATAAGTCCATTGTAACGCGTGCTGTGTGGGGCATGTGACACCGTCTTGTTGAAACCACATGTCATGCAAGTCAAGCTCTTACATTTTGGGCAAAAAAAAGTTGGATAACATCTCACGGTAGCGCTCACCATTCACAGTTACGTTACGATTCGCAGCATCTTTGAAGAAGTACGGTCCAATGATGCCATCAGCCCATAAACCGCACCAAACTGTGACTTTTTCTGGATGCATTGGTAGATTTTGCTATGCTTCTGGCTGATCTTCACTCCAAAATCGACAATTCTGCTTATTTACGTATCCCGAATAGCCGCTTCAGTGGGTCGATTAAACTGACCATAAAATGGAAGAAGCGCGCGATGAACTTTCTTAACAGAGCACGCATTTTGATAATAAAATTCAATGATTTGCAAGCGTTGTTCGTTTGTAAGACGATACATGGTTAAATTATAGACCAAACTGAAGACGTTTGACAGTGAAACAAAACACGAAACGTGGGTGAGCTGTTTAAACCAGTGTTGCCAAAAAGATAATAGCTAAAAAATCACCCTTTAGCTATCATAAGCAGCCTTGTAATCGACCAATAGATAATATGTGTGTATGTACTTGTTTTTCTTGAAGCGTTTCCAGAATTTGTCATACGATTCTTGTCTAGGATTAGGAGTTCGAAAAGGTTGAGAATATTTTTTTAAGGTTTATAAAATAATTTCATAATTACTTTGTAATAATGTTTGCTACTGCAATACCTATACGAATTTCCGAATAATTATCATAAGACTTGAATTCCAGCTGTCATCAAAATTCCATAATGGCATACACTTGACTGCTTAAAATGAATACAACACATCAATATTCATTAAATTAATGAAACACACATAAAAAAGGGAAATATTTGCATTAAATTGCCATTTATTATCTGAGATCACATACATGTTCAGATAATCATCACACACGTCAAAAATTACAATCACTTGCATAAATCTTTTGTATTTTTGCATATCTAAAGTACAACAGCAACAACAATAACAACAACTAAATTATTTGTTTGTTGTTGTTTAAAACGAAATTAATTAAAAATTCATTACAACTAAATTAAGAAAACTGAGTTCTGCACACACACGCAAACAAATCCTTTAGCATTTTTCGCAACGCATTCCATATGGCAACATGCAAGGAGAGAGCAATTTTGGCAACGCAAGAAGTGCTTCATTCGTACGTACCCTCATAAATCATGTTCCAGTCAAAAACGAAAGCGACGTGTTGCAAATATTAATAACAAAAGTTTCTGCAAGTGTATTACGTGCAACACTATGGATTTTAGTTTTGAATGCTACTACTGCCTGTTGAAAAAGAGGTAGGGAAGGTGTATGGTTGGCAAGACCTGATAAAATTTGAAACTAAAATGTAGAAAACCATGATTGATTTTGAATGTTAATTTTTGAATGAATACACTTCTAATTTCCAACGAACTAGTTCCAGAAGTTACCACAATTCAATAGGTTAACGTGTTGACTTGCTTGGCGAGAGCTCTGTAGTTAAATCTTCAGCTCTGGCATTTCGAGAAATGAAATTTTAAAATTAAAATTTCTTTTTGGGGAATGAATCATGGAAGCTAGTTGTACACGTATTATAATACAAACGATTATTTTGTGCTGGGATTGATCAATAGAAAATTTAGTCAGGACTAGAACCTAGCTTCTCATACCGCCCATGTTGTGTGTATTAGTGACCGGGCCTACAATTTAATGTTAATCCTGAACGACAGATTTTTAAGAAACTTCTTACGGTAATTTTGTGTGACATGAATAACGGGACCTACAGTTTAACATCTACTCCGAACCTCAGATTTTTAAGAAACTTTTCATGGCAAATTTAATTACTTTAGAATTTTTGCCAGAAGACTGCTGAGGGGTAGTCCTCGAAAAAAAATAATTTTTTTGTTGTTATATTTTGTTTAGTTCGAGATATCCAAGTCAAGGTTTTGACTACACCTACTTGACTACAGTGACTTTATGCAGTTGGTACTCGAAATATATGTTAAGGCATGGTGGAAAGAGTATATAGTATTGGGAAATTTTAAACACATTTGCTACAAGCCTATACCATCTACAAATAGTTGCAAGGGAGGGCGGATACATACATATATAATTGGTCATTACAACCCTTCGATCAGGTTTACGACCTAGTTTTTCACACAACTTATGTTGAGTGCGTTAATTTTAAACAGGAGTGGCGGCATCTACAGTTTAAAGTCGACTGCGAATTACAGATTTTTTGGAAAACTTTTTCCTAGCAAATTGTATTTACTCTCACGTGATATATCACGAATTTAAGTGTGATATATCACGAATTTAAGTGTGATATATCACGACTTTAACTGTGATACATTTAATTTAAAAAAAAATCAATTCCTGATGAAGAAAACTGTTTCTTACAATGTTAATCAATTGATATCCAATGGCCATAAATACTATTTCTGCTCTCCCAATGGTACCATTAAAATAAGCAACGCAGTTTATAAATTTTATACCACAAATGATGATGAATTCACCACACTTTCATACTGTCAATGTTCTACAATTCATTTGCTATTCATACATGAACTCACACATCCATTTATTTTGCGTTAAATATTCACTAACATCCGAGCTAAAGTTGTGAACAGTAATTTATCGCCCCCCGATTTATCCTCAAACGTTAAACTATGATGTGATATGGCATGAGGTGCATTATAAAAGAGAGTGCCATTGTCATATTTAACCATTGGCATTTGATTATATGCGACACATTGATTTGGAAAGCGTCCATAAAAGGTTTTAAATTCATTGTAATGACAACTTTTGCTAGTTATCGATTAAATGTAATCCCTACTGGCTTTGGAATTCATTTTAAATACTCAACAACAAAAAATGTATTTGTATTGAAGAGGTTATTTATTTACATACGAAATATGTATGAAATAGGGTTTTACAAATACTGACTCGAAATCAGAAACTCAGAAATTCGATAAAAGTTAGTGGATGAATTAAACAAGTTCGAACGTTCTTCAATGATAGGTAGCATTGAAGAACGGGTGGTCAAAAGTATGATCAAATAAGTTGTAAAAACGTCGAATGAAAAATCTGTATGACGCTCTAACCTATGTAAGTCATATTAAATTAAAGTAAATAAATGAATGACAATAAATTATTTCATTTCGTGATAAAGAAAATACAAAGGTTGCCATGACAGATAACACATACATAAACACAATGTTGTATTTTGCATTTGTATTTGACGTGTGTATTATCATCAATACATAGAACAATTATGGATTTATATATATATATGGATATTTTGTATGAGTATATTGTCGTAGATTATTGTAATGACATCCACAACCACAATGACAATGACAATGAGAACAGAAGCAATAATAATAATGAATCAATAATCCAATGAATCAATGATTTAACAATATAATGACAGTCAATAAATTATTACACAATAATTAAAATAAAATGCTCCATCAGTCAATATTGTTTGTAATGGTCTGTTTGTTGCATGCAACATTCCATTGATGAATAGCACACACTGGTAAACAATGACATTACAAGTGTATGTATTTAATAGTATAGAGAGTAAGAGAGAAAATGGTTTAAAAAGCAGGGAAATGCGAAGAGGAAACTTATTTTTTAGAAAAAATTATAATCAATCAACATCGATTATTAAATCATCAAAAGCCGTAAAAAGCTTTGCTGCCACAAAAACAATTTTTAGGGTAACATTAATACCCAATAGGCAATATACTAGTGACCTCATTTTAGAAATTGAAATAAAATCCACATTGTTTTCATATGTTTTATTTCCTTTATTTCAACATCTCAACAGGATAGCTTTTAATGAACGAAGAAAAAATGCTTCTAGGCCTCATAAATAATTTTTTATTACATAATTCATTCAATATTTATTATTATTCACACAATATTTGTAATAATTTGAGAATGAAATAAAATAAAAATTTAATAAAAAATACGAATATAAACGAAGCCTTAATAAAAAAAATATGAAATTTATTCCCCAAAAATGTTTTTTAAATCGTTTTTAAATGGATTACACACAGTAAAACACTGGCGACACCATAAAAAAGTCATATAGGGTCTTGTATTAAGTGTTTCCTATCTTTAAATATTAATAAGATAATGTGCAGGCACGGAAGTCACGTGAAAGTGACCACAAAATCAGGTCAGACATCTTCAACCAAACAAAATATGAAAAAAATCTTTTTAGCGGCGATTTCCTCTCAGAAAATTTCGCAAAAAAACTGTCGTGCGGATACGACTTTAATCTGAAAAATATATTTTTGCGGCGATTTCCTCTCAGTAGTTTTTTGGCAAAAACCCTCAGAGTAAATAAACATTTGCCATGAAAACTTTCTCCAAAAAATCTGTCGTGCGGATACGACTTTAAACTGTAGATACCGCTACTCATGTATAAAAAATGAAGACGCACTACATGGGAGTGTGAGAAGCTAAGTTGTAATGTTGTAATCCAAACTGAAGAGATCTTCAACCAAACAAAATATAAAAAAAAATATTTTTAGCGGCGACTTCCTTTCAGCAAATTTTCGGGTAAAAACCCTGTGAGTAAATAAAAATTTGCCATGAAAAGTTTCTCAAAAAAATCTGTCGTTCGGAATCGACTATAAACTGCAGGTCCCGCCAATCATGTATAAAAATAACATACACACAGCATAAGTGGTGCGAGAAGCTAGTTCGTAATCCTGACTGAAGGGTTGTTATAAACAATTATGTATGTATGTATCTATGTATGTATGTCTGAAAGTCACCTGGAAGTGACCATAGCACCAGGTCAGACATCTACAACAAAACGAAATCTGAAAAAATATATTTTTTGAAGCGACTTCCTCTCAGCAAATTTTCTGGTAAAAACTCTGAGAGTAAGTAAAAATTGCGATGAAAATGTTTTTTTAAAAAAATGTGTCGTTCGTATACGACTTTAAACTGTAGGCCAGGGGAGATGTGAGAAGCTAGGTTGTAGTACAGACCGAAGGGTTGTAATAACCAATTATGTGTGTGTATACAATATGTGTGTCTGGAAGTCACCTATAAGTCACCATAAAACCGGGTCAAACATCTTCAACAAAATAAAATATGAAAAAAATATTTTTAGCGGCGACTTCCTCTCAGCAAATTTTCGATTAAAAACCCTGAGAGTAAAATAAAATTGCCATGAAGAGTTTCTCGCAAATCTGTCCTTCATAATCGTCTTTAAACTGTAGGTCCCTTCACTCATGTTTAAAAAATGAACACACACTACATGGATAGTACAAGAAGCTAGGTTGTAATCCTGACTCTAGGGTTGTAATGTTCGCTTTTAGCCAAGTTTCACTTCCATACACTGAAGGAAACTTTAGACACGTATTATATACTCTCAGCATAATTCGTTTTTGTATGATTGTGAGCCTCTCAATGGCCTTTGTTGAGCCTTGTATTGGCGTCTGTGTGTTTATAATATTACGCTTCATAGATAATAAAGCAAAATGCAAATGCTAATCCTTAAAGTATACTTTAATATTTTATTTCGTCTGCACTAGAAATACACAAATAATACACTGAACAAAATAAACGACTACAAATACAATTTCAAATTAACAATTCTATTCTGAAACATGAAACACACACAAAAATATTAACAATTTGAATTTGTTTAAGCTTTTAATAACAAACAAATAATGGGCTTGACTTTAAAGGGATTTATTATTCAAATTGAAAAAAAAACAAATGTTTTTCTCTACAAACTTTTTGATAAACGAATTTATTATGAATGACTAGACATTGTTTACCAATGAAATGAAAATAAAAAATAAAAAAATTTTAATCTGCATAGTAAAGCCTTTACAACAATAAAACAAAAAATATAGAAAAACAAGGTAAATGAAAAAAGCCAACAAACAAGCAAGTATAAGCAAGAAGATAAAGAAGAAAACTGTAAAAGCCATGAATAAATATTTGAAAATCCAGAAACCATATAATTTTAATACGAATACTTTCCGTTCACTAGGTTTTGAAATACTTATTTTCGAAATGAATTTTCATAAGACGAAAAAAAGAAAGAACAAAAAACTGTTTGAAATTTTTGTAGAAATTCTAAATATTTATTCAACTTGAAATCAAAAGAGAAAAAAAAACAACTGCAATGCGACACAAAATATTTGTTAAAATCAAAAGAATATTCATCCATTCATTTCAACATACATACATATTTATTTATTTTGTTTCTAAATATTAATGAATATTTTTTTATGTTTTTTATTTAATTTTTTCGTTTTCATCTATTTATGCATGACAACTTATAATAATAATGCCAGGGATTTAGCATCTGCAATTATTATGGATTATTTGTATTGAATATGTTCTATGTTGACTGGAATTGCTGGTTGTGGAATTAAATACAAAATAATTTGAAAAAAATTAACAATTTTGACAGCCTTATGGATTAATATAATAGAAAAAAAAACTTAAAGTGCATATGCAAACACAAATGCATCATTTTTATGATCGGTGCCGACACAAACTTACTTACTTAATTGGCCATAACAACAAGTTTAACGGATTTAGGCCTGCCGCAACACATCCTTCCAGGCGCCTCTACTTCTTGCGCGCCTACGCCAGTTGGTCACACCAATCGATGACAGGGCTTCCTCGATTTGGTCCTTCCAATGGATACAAGGTCGTCCTTTTCGCCGACTTCCGCAGATTCTCGCATCAAATACCCGTCTCGCCGGAGCATCCTCGTCCATTCGAACGACATGGCCGAGCCAGCGCAGCCGCTGGATATTAATACGCTGTACAACGTCTACGTAGTTGAGGAGCTCATACAGCTCACTGTTGGATCGGATACGGAAATCATCGCCAACACGCACTGGACCGAAGATCTTACGTAGGACTTTTCTCTCGAACACCCTCAAGTCTGCTGCATCTGTACTTAATGAGGTCCATGCCTCTGCGCCATAAAGAAGCAAGAGGAGGTTGAGCATCTTGTAGAGTGTTAGATTCGTCGCACGAGAGAGGTCTCTGCTACTCAATTGCCTACTGAGACCATAATAACACCTGTTGGCAAGAGCGATCCTGCGCTTGATCTCCAGACTGACATCATTTCTGGTGGTAACGGCGGAGCCAAGATAAATAAATTCTTTAACTGTGTCGAAAGTATAGTTATCGGTCGTAATCTGAGAATCAATACACCGCATGTCTCTACTTGTCGATAACATATACTTTGTTTTGCCCTCATTTACTGCCAGACCCATCTTGGTAGACTCCCGTTCAATAGCACTAAAGGCAGCAGTAACATCTCGCTTGTTACGACCTATGATGTCAATGTCGTCAGCGTACCCAAGCAACTGGACACTTTTTTGAAAAATAGTTCCCGCCTTTCGCTGAACACTCTCCATGACGAAGTTGAAGAGATCGCATGATAAGGGGTAGCCTTGTCTGAAACCTCGCACGATACCAAAAGGTTCGGAGAGGTCCTTTCCTACCTTGACGGAGCTGCAGGAATTGCTCAACGTCATTCTGCATAGCCTTATCGGCTTCACAGGTATACCGAGCTCAGACAATGCGGCAAAAACACGATTCCTTATGGGGCTATCGAAAGCTGCCTTATAGTCGACAAAAAGATGGTGTGTGTCGACTTGTTTTTCGTGAGTCTTTTCCAGGATTTTGAAGTCGCCGTGGTCTAGTAGGTAGTGTGTTGGCTTATTAGACGAAAGGCCCGAGTTCGAATCCCAGGCCAGACATCAAAAACAAAATACAAAAAGTATTTCTTCGGCGACTTCCTCTCAGCAGATTTCTGGCAAAAACTCTGAGAGTAAAAATTGCCATGAAAAGTTTCTCAAAAAAAATCTGTCGTTCGGAGTCGACTTTAAACTGTAGGTCCCGCCACTCATGTATAAAATTAACGCACACAACATGAGTGGTGTTGAGAAGCTAGGCCGTAATCCTGACTGAAGGGTTGTAATGAGCCAATTATGTATGTATGTTTCCAGGATTTGGCGTAGTGTGAAGATGTGGTCGATGGTGGACTTGCCAGGTCTGAAGCCGCACTGATAAGGTCCAATCAGTGTTTTTACGAGTGGCTTCAGTCGTTCACACAATACGTCTGTAAGAACCTTAAATGCGGTAGAGAGAAGACACAAAGGAAATATTTATTATCGAGTACCAAGAAGATCTTAATACTACTCTAGAATCAAACTATCTACTCAGCGCAGCTAGGATTCTTGAAGAAAAAGCATATTACGATTCAGCAATGAATCGTTTTTCGCTACTCATAAGTACACATGAAATTTCGAGTATGAGTGAGTCAACAGTATTGAAATTCAACTACTCTGATTCATTCGTACTCACTACAACACTGATTTATAAGTACAGGTTGCAATGAGTATGAGTACAACGGCGACATCAAACTCATAACATTCGAAATATGTTTGATTCATACGCCTACTCATACAGATTCATAAATTTAGAAAAATATGTACTTATAATACTCATAAACAATTCGAGTGTTTCGAATCATTCATCAAAATTTACAGTCTTAGTTGTTGTTGTTGCATTTACAAAAAAAGAAAGAAAAAGACAAAGACAGCAAGCAAAGCAAACACACAATCTGCTAGTGAGTATTGTAGTGTTCGTACGCGAATCATACTTATTTTGTGCTTCGTGTAAATGTTGAGTTATGGAGTATCGATTGTGTTGTTAAGTACGAGTATAATGAGTACTTCAAACTGTGAATATGAGTAGTATTGTCGTGTGATCATCAGGCATCAGAGAATATTGCCATTGCCCTGTAATTCCTTATTTATTACAGAGATTTTTTCCAAGTGTAATGAATAATTTTTTTCCGCGTGTACAACAATTTCCAAAAACATGTGTTCTCGAGTAATCTATCAAAATTTCTGACAGTGTAAAATAATTTCTTTGAAAATATCCGAAAGAAAATCACCAAAAAAATAATACCAATAATAGCTCTTCAACCAGCCAAATATGAGTCCCCAAGCAGCGAAACAATCAAAAACTGTACAACCCAACACTGAAACTAATGCGAATGCAATGAAATCAGAAGAAAATCAAAATGGAACGACAGTTCACGTGAACAACCAAAGACCGCTGCTAATACAAGCAAAACGGCTAAATCCTCTCAAAGAATATTATGATACATCGGCTGACTGTTATACGGAAACCTCTGGTAGTAGACTACGCATAAAAGGTCCCCAAGTCAAGCATTATAAATCGAAACTTAAAAGAGAGGCCATGGAAAAGCGTCGCATTCAACTGCTAAAACTGCCAATGGATTCTTCAGATTCTAGCCTGGATGAGGCAACAATAAAGAAGCGACGTCCACCATTGAAACCAAGAGTACGTTATTCAAGACGTAGTTCACAGACGGAAAGAGAAGGTTTCTGGAAGCGTTTCAATCATTTTCTATCCAAATCACTGGAAGATGTGAAAAGACCTCAAAGCAGTACGAGTTCTTCGGAAAAGTCATCTTAAAAAGGAATTCTTGAAACCTTAAGAACGATAGAATGCCTAACGAAAAGAAGAACTTCGATGGATTTTTAATCGCTTTTGATTTTATTTGCTCATCAAGCATAGGAGCATTGCTGTGTTACAGACAAAAAAAATTCTTAAACTTCAAACAATAAATTCTGCCTTCTTTAGATTACAAAAAATAACGATTTTTTATTATTAAAATCAGATTTGCATTGTAATGCAAGAAAATAATAAAATTTTAGAAGCATTGATAGCATTTTATAATTAGGAGTGCCTACGAAAAAATTCAGTCATCCGGTTATCTTCATAAAATCTAAACTTGATGGCAACATTATTTTAAACTTATTTTAGATTAAGGAAAATATTGCTTAAATGCTAAGGAATCAAAAGTTAAAAGGTTACCCAATTATCGGTTTCAAATGTAAAATTAAATAAAGTGCATATAAAGCTAGGATTTCGAGGGAATTACAACGCCTCTATAATGATTGAAGCAGTCGATTCTTTTAAGGTAGTTTTAATGTAGTTTTCGATGCTTTTTTACATTCAGGGCAATATCATGGTGATAACTTAATGATTAATGGTTTTCAACGTAGCGCCATGAAAAAAGACAAATGACGTCACATCACCTATTCTTGAATTTTCTCTTTCTGGAAACTTCCCATAAACTAAAACCAAAATAAGTCTTGTCATATTGTATGACCCGTGAGACCTTCTTATTGAAACCACATAGCTTTCTGTTCCACAACGTCTTGAAAAAAGACTCATGACGTCACATCACCTATTCCTGAACTTTCTCTTTCTGGAAACTTCCCATAAACTAAAACCAAAATAAGTCATGGCATATTGTATGACTCGTGAGACCTTCTTATTGAAACCACATAGCTTTCTGTTCCACAACGCCTTGAAAAAAGACTCATGACGTCACATCACCTATTCATGAATTTTCTCTTTCTGGAAACTTCCCATAAACTAAAACCAAAATAAGTCACGGCATATTGTATGACAAGTGAGACCGCCTTGTTGAAACCACATAGCTTTCTGTTCCACAACGCCTTGAAAAAAGACTCATGACGTCACATCACCTATTCCTGAATTTTCTCTTTATGGAAACTTTCCACAAAATAAAGCCAAAATATGTCATGTTGTACGACTCGTAAGACCGTCTTGTTGAAACTACATACCTTCCTGATCATAATACTTAATTGTATGGCAAAGCAGTTGCTTATCACGTGCCCTGAATTAACGGTGACTATTTTTTTTTTAAAGTCACTTTCGAAAAAATCAGACACAATAACACTTCTAAGCCGTAATGCACTCCTAGAAGTCGCTTTTTTCAGGCGCAATGGCTGTTCGACATTCATTTTTAATTTCTCTAAAGCATATTAGCGCCAATTTCGCTTATTGACGTAACCCAGAGCGACAAATGAGGCTTCAATCCAGCATGAAAATTATGTTCGAAAAATCATCATAGAAAACCAACAGAATATAGAGGACATTGCGAATAGTCGGCCGGCTTTAATTGTTACGTGAAATCTTCTCTCTATGGAGGGACGTGCAAATCCAAATAAAATATAAAAATATTCCTTGCCAGGCCTAGCTTTTCAAGACATTCTGAAATCAAGAAATCGGGATAATCCACCATACCTCCTCTGACAGAAGCTTTATTTTCCCAGTGCATACACTGTATATGCTGCACAGACCAGACCACATCTGTAATACTTCCTTTTACCTTGTAGTACTTGCACTGTACACGGTACTGCTCAAAAAGTGGTCACATACATATATACATAATTAGTTATTACAACCCTTCTGTCAGGATTACGACCCAGCTTCTCACACCACTTATGCTGTGGGTGTGTGCTAATTTTATGCACGAGTGGCGCGATCTGCAGTTTAAAGCCGATTCCGAATGACAGATTTTTGAGAAACTTTTTCATGGCAATTTTATTTACTCTCAGAGTTTTTGCCAGTCGCCGAAGAAATATTTTTTCCAATATTTCATTTTGTTGGAGATGCCTGACCTAGGATTCGAATCTAGGCCTCACGTCTAATAACCCAACATACTACCTACTGGACTACGGCGACTTTAACTGCTCTTATGTAGAAGGAAAATTTTACACTGTATAAACCACAAAACATATAACCCAGTATATGGTCCTCAATAGGTCTTAACAATTTGCTTCTGAAGCTACTTCCATTAGGATAATTAAGAAGTTGTCGCTTACCAAGTTCTTAGCGTTCCTCCTTTACTCCCTCAGTTCTGGGCAATTTAATGAGTTTGCTGGACAGAACATTATTCAGATGTCACAGTGATAAGTGGCAAGATTTAGCCAGAAAAATAAGGACACATTATTGTCATTTAAAAATGGCAAAAGTCCGCAGACTCAGCGGAAAGAAAACTTATGCAACATACACGGTCTTCATACGTCCTGACTCTGATAAGTATGTTTCCTTGACATTCAACAAATTCGGTTGTGAAATTTATGTCCTGAAGTATGATATCAAATCCCCGACTTTTTTAGATTTAGTAAGAATGATGGCGAAGCCTCTTAGAAGGGCGGGACCATGCCCTTAATGCAATCACGAATACATTCCACACGAAATCCTTGCGTATCGTCAACACTTACACCCAAAGTTAGCCATGATATTTGCTGTCACTGTCAAAAGCATTATTTTCATTCACTTTCATAATAACCGTCGTTGAGTAATAGTCTCAGATTATATTTTTTATTCATCAAACAGATTTTTTTCCATTCAAGCCATACAATCAAACTTTACATACAACATAGTTTTGCAAATAATTGTACAACAACTACAACAACAACAAAAACAAAGAAGAGAAAGAGAATTCACCTTCAACTGGAATATGTTAAAACAAAACCAGACGCAACGACAAAGTATCAAGTCCAAGAAGCATTCAGTGGTAAAGAAGAAAGAATCGATCGTGTATCGGCTGAGTAAACCTAAAACACCATTATTGCCACCATCACCACCAAAGTCATCGTCATCGTCAACGTCATCGTTATCCTCAGAGTCATCGTCATCTTCATTACCATTATCGCCTCCTTCCCCGGTCACGAAAGAAGAATATGATCCCACAACGCAACTGCCTATGGGCGTCTTGCGGGCTTTACTGCAAAGTCCAAGTAATTTAACATTGAATGTGGAAGAAGAGGTGGAGGAGGAGGAAACGGTTTATATGGATCGCCGTAGTTACGCTGAAAAAACGGATTTTTTCGATAAATTTACAGAAATCCCAGACGTTGAAAGTATATCGGAAGATGAAAGTGTTGCTGACGTCGTTGTTGACGCTGTGGACGTTAAAGTAGAACAGTTACCTAAAGATGTGCCAGAGGATGAGGGTAAATTCGTTGATCCTTTATTAGGCTTACGGGGTATTGTAAAACGTTACGATGCAGAGCCGAAAGTCATCCAGGCTAAAAAGATTTCTACAGTAAAACCTAAAACATCCAAACGCAAATCTAAATCCAAAACCAAAACCAAACCTAAACCTCAACTTGAACCCGAAACCAAAACCAAAACCGCACAGGAAATTCAACTTTCCGATCTTATGATTAGTGAATCGCAAACATTAGGCTCGCAAGCATCCGAACTAAACAAACTTATACTGCCCGATGATACAGCATTCTCTGAAGTTAGCAGCGAGGCTGCCAGCCATACAAAGGAAATGGTTGAGGCACGTGAGGATATGCTAGAAAGTTTCCTTGAACTGGTTGACGTAAAATATGAAGACGAAGACAAACACAAAGATAGTGTTGATTGGTCCGCATTGGCAAGAGAACACGAAGCTCGAAAGCTGCAACAACAAACAAAAGAATTTTTAACTGCACTCATACATAAGGTCGTAGAGTGCTCAGAGTTTCGAACCCAAGAGGAAGTACTCGCCGGAAAACTTGACAAGCGTAAGCTTCTAGTTGAGTTGGCTGAAAAGTGTCTCCAATTTGAAACTGAAGTGGGCCACAATCGTATCCTCGAACGCAATGTAGTCAACATTTTAAGACGTAAAAAGCTTATCAGTCTAATTCAGCCAAGTAAATTTGACTCGGTGTGTAAACCTAAATACTTTGCAGCTCTCTCGGAAATAGAGAAACAATTGGCAAGAGAGACGGCGACCAGAAACAAATACGAGAACATAAAGAATACACTTCAAGAGGAGATTAGAAAATCGGAGAAGATATCGAGAAAACAAATACAAGCATTTGAAACGCTGGTTAAACTGAAGTTATCCAGAAATGATCTGGAAAATCTCAATCATGTAAGTGAGTAATTAGGCTCATGATACGACCGCAAACGCAATCAAGCTCTATGTTAAAGAAACGTAGAGAGAAAAGAGAGGAAAAATGAAGTTTTTATTTTCTCTCTCCCTCTCTCTCTATTTAGCGCATCTTGCCATATATTGCCGACATGAGTGAAATTCGTAAACGAATAAGTGCAACACGTTACAAACTAATACTTCTTGAGGGTACCAAAGCTGAACTTAATAACGTAAGAGAACTGCAATTGCCATCTCGTGTGTATATGTGTTCTTAAAACTCTCTTTCTCTCTCTCTCTCTCTCTCTCTCTCTTATCACTTACAGAAACTAGCTGAAATAAAAGGTCTCGGTAATGGCTTTAGCATAGGAGACTTTTATACTTTACATAATAAGAATCAAGAATTACAAGAAAAAATTGAAGGTATGTACCTCCAACATTTGAGGCGTTGAGAGACTCCTCCCCCCCTGCCTAATTTAAGATCTTAATTTATTTCATTTTCCTTTAGAACGTGATGGTAAATTGGATAAACTTCATTATCAGCTACAGAAAAACATACACATATTGGCCCATTATGCGGAAACAAAAGATCGATTGCAACAATACATTCAAAGGCAACATTTGGAATTCAAAGAACTTGAGTTTGAATTGGCGCGACAGCGTCGTCACCTACAAAACTTAAATCTAAAGCGCCTACGTACTCGTCAAGAGATTAAGGAAATGAGTTTTAAGGCTGGGTTATTGGATAAACCATTGCTGATGTACGATTATGATAAAACCGTCGAACGGATAGAGGAAGATAAGGAGAGAATTGCCCATTTAAGGGCAACTTTAGCTACAATAGAACATAAAATCAAGATTCTCGAGCAAAGCTTATCGAATCGCACAATTATATCCTATTCGATTAGGTAGACTTCAATGTTATACATTACATTGGTGTGATCTCTTTTACAATAAAAGGAAAAAGGTTTACTAAAATGAAAATTGAAATTGAAATTGAGTGTATTCCTTTGAGAGGGCACTGTAAGCGAAATAATTGATTGGTTGCAGCAGCCAATCTTTACCGAATTTGGTTTTCAAATGCTCCCACGCATGTGGAGGGGTTACCCGCGTAGACATAAAGAAATTTATTGGCATTGCCTTTGATGGCCCACCTTGCCCATGTCGGTGGTTTCTGGAAACTAATTATGATTTTTGCCAGAAATCCGCCGAGAGGAAGTCGCCCAAGAAATATTTTTTTTTTCGTATTTCGTTTTGATGTCTGATCTGGGATACAAACCTGGGCTCTACGTATAATAAGCCAACACACTACCTACTGGACTACGGTGAAATCGAATATCTTTATTCAATTGCAAGCCGAACAAGTCTATCACATGCTCTTCTTTCAAAGTCTCTTTCACGATGCAATGGCTTTTCGACAATAATTTTTGAGCTCTCTAAAGCACATGTGCGATACTTTAGCTTGTTGACATAACCACCTATTGAAAAATTAGGCTTTATTTGAAAACTCAACATTGAAAACCTGTTGCTCTAACAAACAAACCAGAGATCAGTAATGAGTATTCAAAAAGATTCGAATCATATACTCATAATTTCTGATACTTATACGCTATCATACTTATCTTAATATCATACTCATACTACTCATATTTAGAGTTTGAAGTACTCATCGTATTCATACTTAACAAAACGCATGATATTGTTGATATCGAATCTCATTTACTCAATATTTACAAGAATCACAAAATAAATATGATCCGCGTACGATCACGACAATACTCACTAGAAAGTTGTATGTTTGCTTTGCTTGCTGTCTTTGTCTTTTTCTTTCTTCTTTTTTTGTAAATGCAACAACAAGAAAGTATTCAAAAAAATGAGTAGATTCGAATCATACTCATAATTTCTGATACTTATACGCATTCATACTTATTTTAATATCATACTCATACTATACTCATATTCAGAGTTTGAAGTACTCATCGTATTCATACTTAATAAAACGCTTGATATTGTTGATATCGAATCTCCTTTACTCAATATTTACAAGAATCACAAAATGAGTATGACTCGCGTACAAATACTACTATACTCACTAGAACGTTGTGTGTTTGCTTTGCTTATTGTCTTTGTCTTTTTCTTTCTTTTTTCTCTTTTTGTAAATGCAACAACAACTAAGACTATAAATTCGAGAGATTCGAATCATTTATGAGTATTATTAAGTATTTTTCTAAATTTATGAGTCTGAATGAGTTGGCGTATGAATCAAATATATTTCGATTGGTATGAGTTTGATGCGAACGTTGTATTCATACTCATTGCAACCTGTACTTATAAATAATGAGTACGAATGAATCAAAGAGTTGGCGTATGAATCAAACATTTTTCGATTGGTATGAGTTTGATGTCAACATTGTACTCATACTCATTGCAACCTGTACTTATAAATCAATGTTGTAGTGAGTAGTTGAGAACCAGAGTAGTTGAATTTCAATACTGTTGACTCACTCATACTCAAAATTTCATGAGTACCTTATGAGTAGCGAAAAACCGAGATCATTACTGATATCTGACCCAAACGTTGCGTGAGTAGTACCAAATGTATAAAGTGGTCTAGAGTGTAGAGTGCTAATCTATCTAACAGAGGCGATATTTTCACCGTTGAGTACTTGGTGATGACGCACAGATCAGACCAGATCACATCTGTGTATGATGTACATCCTCTCCTTTTTTCGATCCCCTCTTGTATCCTTTCTTCTTAAGGACGTTATGTACAATGGGTCAAATCGACCTCCGGGTACTGTACTTGTCTCAGGTGACAGGTACACGTCCTCTAACCTAACCTAACCTATGATGTACCGCTCTGCCGTTATCATTTAATATGAAATCAGGTCCCGAGTTTTATTTGGTGCCTAAATCGCCACATCTTCTCAGAAGAACAAGGTTCCAGTTGGCCTAAACTAAACAATTCGTAGCTATTACGATTACATTCCACAAAATCCTTGTTTGTCGACAACACTTAAACGCAAAGTAAGCCTTGATAACTGTTAGCTGTCACTGTCTCTTACTTCATTTTCATTCACATTCACAATAAGGGTCTTACATTACATACATACATAGTCTCATAAATATATTTTTTATTTCAAAGATTTTTTTTTTTTGCATTTAAACGATACAAACACAAACGTGCATACATTTAATTTTTTCTTACAAATACCTGGAACAATAACAGAAGAATTCTCTTTCAACAACAAAATGATGAAACAAAAACGTGCACAACGGGGAACTACTCAGCCAAGGAAGCGTACAGGATCAATAGTGGCAAAAAAATTTAAGGTTGATGCACCCCGCGCCACAGCATCACCAGTACCATCATCACGCTCATCATCGTCAACACCACCCGCAACTGAACCACCCACTGTCGAAGTCAAGCAACAACCACACGGCAGTGAGGATGATATCTTGAGTTTATGGGAATTTCAGAGCAGTCATAGTGTTTTCACATTGTACATGGAAGAGGAGGAGGCGGAAACGGAATCTGAGCACAGAGAGCAGTTTTTCGAAAATTTTGGAACAATTCCGGACGTTGAAGATATATCGGAAGATATAAGTGTTGCTTCCGTTCTTGAGACTGAAGAAGACTTACCTAAAGAGGTTCAAGAGGATGAGGGTAAATTCGTTGATCCTTTATTAGGCCTACGGGGTAGTGAAGGAAGTTTAGTTGCAGAGCAGGCTGAAACGATTTCTACAGTAAGACCTACAACACCCGAACCTGAAGCCAAAGCTAAAACCAAACCCGACACCGATTCCGAACAGGATCTTAAACTTTCCGATCTTATGATTACTGATTCACAAATGTTAGGATCTCAAGCATCCGAACTAGGCGATCTTATGCTGCCCGATGAAACAACATTCTTTGAAGGTGCCGGCGATGGGACCGGTGATAAAAAGCGTGCGGATGAGGAACCCAAGGATGTGCTGGAAACTTTCCTTGAAATGATTAACGAAAACTTTGAAGAGCAAGTCGAGGTTATTGATTGGGAAGCTTTGGCAAGAGAACGTGAAGCTCTAGTTGTAGAACAACAAACAAAGGAATTCCTAACGGAACTCATTTATAATGTCGTAAACAAAGCAGAGTATCGATCCGATGAGGATATATTGGCACAAAATCTGGACAAACGAAAGCTTTTAGTTATCTTTGCTGAGAAATGTATTGAATATGAAAGTGAAATCACTTGCAATCATATGCTCGATCAGAAAATAACGAAACACTTGCAACGCAAAAAGCTTTACAGTCAAATTTCGCCAAGTAAACTTGATGCGGCGAGTAAGCCTAAATACAGTGCAGCTCTCTGGAGACTAGAGAAACATTTGACAAGAGAGTCAGCGACCAGAAACAAATATGAAACTCTAAAGAATGCACTTTTTCAGGAGCTTAAAGAATGTGAAGAGAAATCAAAGGCAGAACAACAAGCATTTGAGACGCTGGTTAAACTGAAGTTATCCAGAAATGATCTGGAAAATCTCAATCATGTAAGTGTTGAATTATGAGCCCAGAGATATGATATCATTTAGTTTCACGCGAGACGCTGGTTGGTTGGTAGGTAGATAGGTAGGTATGGCTGTCAGCCCAAGGGAAAGAGATAGGCCATGTCTGTTCCCTTTCACAAAGCTCAGGAACCATCCTGATGATGAAGTCACCTAGACAAGGTATTCTCTTCTGCTCCGACATAGCGTTGTGCATATCCCCAATAGGTGAAGAGCAGCTTCCTATTATTTCTCGCCTCTACAGCTACTGCAGAAGTTACTTGCCATGTCAAATTCATTACTGTATTGTGTTGCTGTAATCCTGCAAATACTCAATAGAGTTCCCAGTTAAGAGATTTCATCGGAAACCTTGGCGGTTGCGCGACATCTGGTTAGTTTTTCTACTCTGCAGTTTCTTGGAATACATTTATGTCCTGTCCAGGGATATCTCCAACCACCATGCTAAACGTGGTCCTACGATGTTCATATCCACCGTATTAGACTGTGCTTAGTTGCCCTGCCAAGGCCTACATAGATCCAGACAGGCTGGCCCACTGCTGTACAGCGAAATACGTTTATAGTAGCAATATGGCAACACTTTCAATGACAACAAGAGTATTCCTAGATCACGCACGAGACTGCAGCTCTTTATTTGGAAAGTTCACAGTAACGTCAGTCTGCTACAGTTCTGCGACAGCCATTAAGAACCGGAAAAGGAAACGGAAAATAAAGTGAAAGTTTTTAATTGAAATTTGTTGTTTTCTTTTTCAGCGCATTTTACCACATATTGCCGAAATACGCGAATTTCGTAAACGAATAAGTGCAACACGTTTCAGACTAATACTACTTGAGGATACCCATGCTAAACTTAAGATCGTAAGGGAACTGCCATTGCCATCTCGTCAATATGTTTTCTAAAAACTCTCTCTCTCTTCTATCGCCCTTAGAAACTAGATGAACTGGAAAATCTGGGTAATGACTTGACCATAACGGATTATTACAATTTATATCATCAGAATCAAGGATTACAAAAAAAACTTGAAGGTACAATTGCACGGGGATATGTTATACTCCCATAATTTAAGATCCTCTATCTTATTCCTTTTAGAACGTGATAAGGATTTGGAGAAACTACATTTTCGACTACAAAAACACACACACATATTGGCTCATTATGGGGAAACTAAGAATCGTTTGCAACAATTCATTGGCTTGCAACGCTTTCAACTCGAAGAACGTATATTTGAACGTGATTTTCTGCGTCGTCACATACAAAAGTTAACACTGCGACGCATGCGTACACGTCAACAAATTCAGGAGATGAGTTTAAGGGCTGGTTTATTGGATAAACCTTTACTGATGCAGGATTATGATAATACATTGGAGATTTTAAAGGAAGAAAGAGAAATAGTTGCCCGTTTAAGGGCAACCGTAGGTACACTACAAAGTAAAATTAATGTGTTGGAGAAGCGATTATCCACAAATCATTTCTCAATAAAAGGAAAAGGTTCACAAAAATGAAAATGAAAAGTGTATTCCTTGGGGGAGGACTAATAATCAGACCAATTGTGAGCTAAGGAGCCATTGTATGGGGGTGGGTATTTGAACTTGAAAACAGTTCATCATCTGAGTTGCACAAAATACAGAAACTGACATTCATCGACAAAGTGAGGGTAATAGCAAGCTGTTCTATGGCACTCTAGAGTCTCCGTTGCAATTATACTTATCGGACAGTAGGCAGAGGGGTGGCCAGTTCGATGAGAACCCGTGGCTCAACACTCTCTGGCTCCCGGCATTTCGAACAACAAACACGAAAAACATTTCTCGAGTAAAAGTTGCATTAGTCTAGTTGGTAATGTGTTTGCCTATTAGACGTAAAGCTCGGGTTCAAACCCCAGGTTAGACATCAAAACGAAATATGAAAAAAACAAAATATTTCTTCGGCAACTTCCTCTCAGTAGATTTCTGCCAAAAACTCTCAAAGTAAAATCAAATTGCCATGAAAAGTTTCTCAAAAAAATCTGTTGTTCGTAGTCGGCATTAAACTGTAGGTCCCGCTACTCATGAATATACTTAAATTAAGGCACACAACATGAGTGGTGTTGAGAAGCTTGGCCTTTATCCTGACTGAAGGGTTGCAATGGCCAAATATATATAGGTATGTACGTTATGTATGCTTGTGGAGGTGAAGACCAAAGGCATGAGAACTGTGGTTAAGATAATGACTAATGGGTCGAAAACCCGAATAAAATTCATCCGTAACTGTTACCTGGGTGGGTGCAACTGACTCTAGAAGTTGTTTTCGATCCTATATATGAAAGTAGGTGTGCATAGCTTTCTATCCAAGAAGATGAGATAGGCTCACCATTGCGATACAACACACAATGTTCGCTTCTTTTTTCTGATCCCCTGTTTAAGCCTCTTAATACATGAGATTGCTCGATCTGTAGAAGAAAAGATTAGTTTTATCCTTCTCCCACATAACGCTGAAATTATACTTAATAAGTTGATGTATTCTAAGGGGAGGTCAGAGACTTGTGTAATACGCGTGCAAGTATGAAACTAGGGCCTCGGGAAACTAGAGTATTTTCCGAGGAAAGTTTATTTTCAAAAGATATGCGCAGTTCAACTAGCACAGAAAATGCAGTGAAGGAGACGAGTACTAACATGTTGCTCCATGGGGTTTGACTACAAACTAGTGATGGACAGTCAGAGTAAGCTGAACCAGCTATCCTAGAGCAATATGTTCAAACTTGTCTGGGTGCCAGGCTATGTGGAATGTAATATTTAGCGAAAGGGAAATGGAAACACGTGGAGACTCTTCTCAATATAGAAAGGGTTAGGTTTAATAGTAGTATTAGTCGCCGATTTGAGTCTTGTAGGTTAGGTTAGGTTAGAGGACGTGTGCTTGTCAATTAAGACAAGTACAGTACCCGGAGGTCGAATTGACCCATTGTTCAACGTCCTTAAAGAGGGAAGGATAGTAGAGGGAATAGGATAAAAGGAGAGGATCTATGAAAGAGGGATGAATCTTGTATCAATATATGCAAAAATATCCTGAGTACAGGAAGCAGGCATCCGAACATATACAGAAGTGGAATTGCTTCAATCTCATTCAATCGTAGATTCTGTGATAAGGAAGACGAATGGTTGGCAGACGAATGGTTAGAAGACTAATTTGAAAAATGTGAGAAGCTAGGCCGTAATTCTGACTCGAGGATTGTAATGGCCAATTATGGATGTATGTATGTATGGAAACACGTAAGGACTTGGTAAGTACAGGGCAGAGAATTATACATACTGATATCGGACAATAGTCGCGTTGTCCAGTAGAAAACCCGTAGTTCAATACCTGGCTCTCGGCATCTCGAACAAAAACGCGAAATAAGAAAAAAATATTTCTTTCAACGATTTCTCGAGAGTAAATAAAATTGCTCAAGTTTCTCAAAAATCTAGCGATCAGAAATTGGCATTCGTAGGTAACGCCACGAATGGGTAAAATTAACCCGCACAACATGGCTGGTGAGACGAGCTAGGTCGTAACCCTGGTTCTAATAATCAATAGAATAAGTTAAGTGAGACACTGGACAACGTTGAATAAAAATTATAGTAAAACCGTACATGGGTTAAATTATTCGGAGCCTGTCTCACCTAAACAACTCATAAATGCATTACGTGAACACAAAGTGAGCCATGATATTTGCTGTCACACTCAGAAGCTAATTTTTATTCATGTTAAATAATTTAATTAACAATAGCACGATTGAATATATTTTTTATTAAAAAAAAAACAATTTCAATTTAAAAGCTACAAGCTAAGATTATAATTTTTGAATACAAATAAGAGAAGAGGCATTTCACTTAAACAATGACCAAAGATTGGCGCCCAAAAGAGAAACGTTTGACCAAACTAAAGAAAATAAAAAAACAAGTACGATTTTTTGTACCACAATCGAGATCGGCATTAGCATCGCCACCATTATCCTCATCATCATCACCGGCATCATCAGCTAGATCTTCATCCTCACAATCGTCATCCTCATCGACAACATCATCGTATTCTTTAACATCATCGGCATCATCGTCGTCAACGTCATCGTCGTCGTCGTCATCGACATCATCTACCGCAAAATCTGCTGAATGGAGTGATTTGACTAAATCACGACAACGACTAGCCTTAGAAAATTTACGCGAACTCCTTCACGCCAATGTCGACGTATCATCAGACGAAGAAGAAGAGGAGCAAGAAGCTGAATATGATGAAGATTTCTTTGAAACTTTTAAAGAATTACCAGACATTCAAGATATTACGCTAGATACAGAAGAAATAAAGCCAAAAGACATTTCAGAGCTTAATGGTCACTTTGTAGATCCATTAAAAGACTTGGAGTTGTATCGCCCCCCACCAGTTATAAAGCAGGAAACTGTCGAAGAAGCCAAAGCAGCTCTCAGCAAAAAATCTTCAACTTCTGAATCTGATTCTTTAAAATCCGAATTCGATCATTTATTAACAACCGATGACTATTCCACTGGTGGTACCGATACATTGGATAGCGAACCTAAAGTAATTGCGAAACCCGAAGATCTGTTCGATAATTTATTGGAATTTACCATGGCATCAGTTGAGGAAGAAGAAGATGCGACAGAAGAAGACTGGGGCGCAGCCTGGGATACAATCTGGGCAAGAGAACGAGAAGCTGAACAATTAAAACGAGATGCTTTAGAATTTCTGGATGATTTGATACTGAAGGTAGTGCAAATAGATCGTTCAGAAGCAGCTCGACTAAGGGAAAATCTTGATAAACGAAAGCTGCTGGTTGAACTTGCTAAAAAATATGAACAATTTCAGCTTGAAAGTCAATGTTTGAAATTACTGCAACGCAAAGTGGGAGCGCATATGAAACGGAAAAATTCCACCACTTCTCTGGAGTCAGACGATCTTACGGAGCTGGCAGCGAATAAAAGTCGATTCAAAGAAAATTGTTTACGTTTAGAAGAACAGCTGGCAAGAGAGGCTGCCACAAGAAAGAAATGCCAAGCCACGAAAGATACTGTGCTTAAGGAATATAAAGAATGTGAACAGAAAACCGCGAATCAGATTCGCGCCTTTGAGAAGTTGGTTAGAACGACACTGGCTAGGCCACCGCATCATGTTAATTTGGTAAGATATTGCAGAAAACGGGTCTTAGGCTAGGGCCTCGTGTTTCGTTTTAAAGTTTGCACATTCATTGGTTTTTCCAGTTAATCGGAGAACCCCTTCAAGAGTTGACCAAATACCGTAAAGAAGTCAGTGATATGCGCCTGCGACTGATCGTGAAACATCAGAGCTATATTGAGCTTAAGAAGGTAAGCAAAACAAACCAAGTATTATACGGCTTTGTTTCCTTTCTTAATCAAATTCTTTTGCCCATAGAAAGTCCATAACCTAGAAGATTTGGGTGATGGCTTAACCGCAAAGAGCTATTTTCACATGCTTCATGAGACCAAAGAACTAGAAGCACAGATTAAAGGTGTTGCATTCAATATTTTCGAGATGAATTTCTGTTCTCATGCCATGCTGTGCTTTCTTGTTTTTTTTCTAGAACGTAACATTGACATGAAGAAACTACATTCGAGCACACAGCGCAGCATACACATGTTGGCGCACTGTAAGGAAAAGCAAGACAAGCTGAAGAGTATCATGGTACAGCAACATCGTAAGTTGAATGAACTACAGGCTAGGCGCCAGAGTATGCGGCGTCGCGTTCAAGAGTTAACGCAAACACGCATGAGCATACAAACACAACTAAATGATGTACGTATTCGTGCTGGTTTGTTGGATAAGCCGCTGCTATTGAAGGACTATGATGAGACCGTAGAGCGCATAAAGGAAAAGCGTGAAAATAATGCCAATTTAAGGGCAACTATGATTGCAATAGAAGCGAAAATCACACGTTTTGAAAAAATTTTAACCGATAACAGAGCAAAAACTATGATTCTCTATTGACTGCGATTACTACTACTACTACTACTACTACTACTACTATTGCAATTCAATGCTATTTATCACACGATCTATTTATTTATTTATTTTTTAATTTATTTACGTTTATTTATATATTTATTACAATAAAATTATATATAATTCAATCTGAGTCTTATGGTCGGTAGGGTAGTTGAAACGTATAAGATGGCCACGCTGCGGGGCAATCTTATCGATACACTCATGACTATCCAGCTATATTTTACACGCATATATTGTGGACAATTATAACCCTCTATTAAGAACTAGAACCCTCTAATCTCTTATCTTACGTCTTGTAAGCCAACATACTGCTAATTAGACTATAGCATTAGATTAATTAGAATACAGCAATAGCTTGCTTAAACAGACTCAAACTCATTTCCATCCTTCCTGCTTTCCTTACACAGTACTCCTCTTCCGTTTTGGCTTGATAGAGCATGAGAAAATCGGAACAGTTTAATTCGGAGAAAAACTTGATTCCAGACACTTTCCAGATTCAGATATAGGTTAGGTTAGGTTAGGCTTTAGGGCATGAACCCCCCTGATGGCAAATAGAATTAGACTCGGAGGTCTTTGGATCACAATGAATACTACGGAAAAATAATCAGCTATTCTTGTCAGCGATCAAGCCAATTACCGACGTTATGCTGCATATTTCTAGCTGCAGAAGCAAGCTGACTATTCCATAGACGAGGTTTCCGGACATACTATACAAGAACTTGATCTATCCTCATTGAGCTTCTACTCCAACTCTCAGATGCATTTCCAATAAGTCCATAGAGTAAGCAGATTAAAGAATTAGAACCCTCCAGAAAGTTACACACTCATTGGAAATCCTATCTAGCAAGAAAATCTGCCATATCGTACCTATGTCCCGAACCACAACACGAACTTATTCGATATGTTATTAGAATTTTTATGTGATTTTCGACATAAAAAATCACATATGAAACTGTAATTAAAGAAACTAAGTCAGCTACGACCTCAAGACCCCGAAAGGGTCCGCTGTACCTGCGCCTCTATCCAGTTTCGAACCTTTCGTAATGACGGGTATACTATTTAGCCTTGGAAGTTCACTACTCCCCCCATAGGGCTCTCTTCGTAACGATTTAGTTCTCTAATTCCTATGTATACATAGGGAGATCGATAGTCTTGAAATTAATAAATTAAAAGGCAGCTCCAAATCACGGCAAATTCATATAAGGTAGCCGCAACTCAACAACAAGTACAACAATGCAAAAACAACAGGCATTTTGTTTTTGTAAAACACTCCTTCGGCTGTCAAAATAGGAAGAAAAAAAATGGAAAAGAAAAAAATTAACAACAAAACACACACGCACAACAAACACACACAAATTTTGACAATCGTAGTAGTATCAGCTGTGTAGATAATCCCACCGGTTACATGAATTCGCCTTGCTCCAAATTTTCTCATAAAATTGTTTGAAATTGTGCCAAAGGGTACAACATTTTACTTACTCCTACCCTTTAGTCAAGATTACAACCTAGCTTCTCGCGCCATCCACATGTTATGTGTGATAAACAAGTAAACAAAAATGCAACAACAACAAACACTGCAAGAATAAATGAAAACAAAAATACACAAACAACAATAATGAAACAACGATGTTTACATTTATAGAGATCTCTTGAAAGGCAAAGCCGCGAACGTTCGCCTTCAAAAACATTCGTCAGACTGTTTACGTTGACATATAAAAGGCTTTATGTGAGTGATGGGAGCAACAGTTTAATGTTAATTCTGAACGACAGATTTTTATTTACTCTCAGAGTCTTTTCTAATAGACTTATTTTCATTTATCGTTTTACTCGAGATGCTTGAGCTGGGATTTGAACCACAATCTCCTAGACTATGGCACCTATTTTATATGATTTATCAATTTATAATTAGGAAAAGAAAATAGAATTGAGGGAAGCTATCAGAATGGTTCAAAGCTCTTCGGGAAAAAGAAAACACATCATAGAAAGAGCCTTTTTCCTGATATTAACATGAAGCTTTGTAAATCGGTTGCTGTAAAATGTAAGAGTATTAGGCAGCGTAATAGGTTTTTAATGCAGTTTCATGCATTATAGCAAGACTAGCTCAGCCAAGTAGAGAGACTCTCATTGCAGTTTTTGTGATCATTTAAAAAGTCTGGCAGAATGAAGGGGACAAAAGAAGGGACAGTGCGATGGCCCCTTGAATACATAGGGGATGCCATAAAGCTCGGCTCTGGCACTTCGAAAGCAGACGGTTGTTTCTCACAGAATATCAAGCTCAGAATTCCAAATACAAATCATGCATGCGGGATGCTTAAAGCGGAAAATATTCGGTAATAAATGAATGTGAATTAGAACAGGGGTACTGTCCCCCCCAAAAACTATTCTAAGCACTCTGTGTTTTAATTCCGAAAATTTGTGTGGGGATTTTTTTCCTTGTTTCTCATTCCGTCAAAATGTCAAAATGAAAAATTTGAAAATTATTGCCAGTTTTAATAGAGCAATCGAGGAAGGAGGACATTTTTTCATACAATTTTTTTAAATATTTTTTATACTTTTTTTATATTTTTTATACTTTTTTATACAATTTTTTTTAAATAATTTTTTAAAAATATTTTGCCAAGATTTTTGAACTGCATTTTGTAATAATTTTGTGTTTAAATCGAGTTCATATCAAAATTATTGAACATGCCTTCAAAAGCGACGACTGCAAAAGTCACAAAGCAAAGCTCTCATACGTCACCCAAGCAGAAACTTGGAACGAAAGTGCCATCGGCCCATAAGATGGAAGCTAAAGCAGCCGTTTCGAAAAAAAAGGAAAGTGATTATTTGGAAGATACAAGCGATGAAAGTCCATCGAATGCCAGTGTGGCTTCCAATGTTCCTTTGCAAAATACTTTGTTAAGCGCCCTAAGTAAAGATCAACGCTTAGAAAAGGCGATTGCTGCCATTGATTTGAGAGACTCATCATCCTCGCATCCGGTGTCAGTAGAAAGTTACGAAGAAGAGCAAGAGAAGACTGAAGACTTGGACTACAAATCCTCTAAACTTATGGAGTTATCGGCGAAGCTTCTGGATATTAGTTTTGAATCAGAAGATTCAATCTCTGAAGACATTGACTATGTGTCTCAAAGCACCATATACAGTGAAGATGATTTCTTTGAACAGTTTCAAGCTGTTCCCGAAGTGGATGAGATATCAATGGACACACTGGAGGAGGTCAAACCACAAGCAACTGTAACTCGTGCAAAACATCGCATTCACTATGAAGATGAGGGCAAGTTCGTTAATCCAATAACGGGTGAAATACAAGTATCGGATACAAGTGATATTCCCTCGGTAGAGGTCGTAAAGCCGATACAAGTCCAAGCATCAAAATCATCGGAAGCAGAACGGTATTCTTTTGAATCGAAAGGCAGTATATTTTCCGATACATCTGCAGTTGCTGTCAAGAAACCAACTGTAGATGTATTGGAAGATATCGACGACGATACACAGGCAGTAGATGAGGACCAAGAAGCATATCTACAGTTCTTGGAATTAGAAACGAAAGAAAAAGAAACAGAACAACTAACTGCTGAACAATTTCAACAGCAAGCAGAAGAACTAATGAGAGAACAACTGAGGCAATTAAATTTCGAACAAACAATGGACTTTCTGAATAATTTAATCGATCAAGTGGTGGAGAAGGCCGAGTATGTTGATGAGAATGTTATCTTGCGTAAGAATCTCGATAAAAGGAAAATCATTACTCAGCTCAACCAGACAATGAATGAACTATACAAAGAGAAAAGTGTAATGATATTCCTTAATCGTCAATGTGCCACCTATTTTCGACGCAAGAGCGGACACCAATATGTTGGCAATGATTATACCAAAGAACGTAAGGAGAAATTTTACCAAAATTTATTCGTTTTCAGTCAAATGTTAGAAAAGGAAACGGAAACTCAGCTTAAATGTAAGGAAAGAATAAGTAAATGTAAAGAACAGTATGAAATTGCCAAGCAGCAGAGTGATGAGGAAATAAAACATCTCGAGACACTGATAACGTCTACATTCCATTGTGATAAGCATCGTAATTTGAAAGCCAGCATTAGCAGCGAGTTAACAAAGTTGTCTGAGTTTAGGGAAACCGTTTCTCGTGTACGTCTAAGGCTCTTAACAGATCAGCATAATTTCTCTGAACTTTCCATGGTAATGCAACATCTCTAACTCCCACTATGTACCTTAGTGTCCACTTCTAATACATTTCGTTTTTCTTTGCCCAACAGCGAATGGAAAAATTAGAGGATTTGGGACAAGGCCTAAACTTAAGGAATTATGACAATCTGGCAACGGAAAATAAAGCTTTGGTAAAAAAAATCGAGGGTAAGTATAACTATTTGTTGTTGTACAACAACTCTTAACCATTACCTCCCCCCCCTTAGAACGTGATGTTATCCTTGAAAAACTTAAAACGAAATGCAATAGCCATGTACATACTCTGGCCCACTTAAAGGAGAAACAGAAATGGATGCGTCACATAGTTTCGGTACAAGACGATGTCTTAGCTGAGCTTTTAGAAGACAAAATGGATATACGCAGATATATCAACACACTCAGACTGAAACGCATGAAATTGAAACAAGAAATTCGCGAGATAAGCTTTCAATGTGGCCTACTCGATAAGCCAATTCTAATGTTGGACTATGACGACACTGTGAAAACGGCTAACAAGCTGAGACGCTCAAACGGTGAATTGAAGAAAACAGTGGAACATTTAAAAAAGAAAATCGCTGTACTGGAGGATATATGTGCTCAAAGGAAATCGCTCGTAGAAGTAGTGCAAAATCCATTCCATCTTTAAATGTTATTGCCCCGATTATTGTGATCCATGTAAAGTTATAAATTTGTTGACAAAATTCTGTGGCAAATAAATCGAAAAGTTTTCTTTTTTGAAAATATTTTCATGTTTTTTCTTTTTTTTTTTTTGAGGGGGAAGGTACCTTCTTACGATAGAATTTTAATCACTTTCGATAGGAAAGTATTCGTTCAACTCGTGCCATAATAAAATAAGTTCAAGCAGTTGTAAGATACCTTAAAGCAGTGCTCATGGCAGCGAGAAACACTCCATTTTCCATTTCCATTTCACCGAGTATTCCCTTCCATGCTACTGCTCGCATTCTACAAAAACATTCTGACCACATCGGCATTATAAAGATGCCTCATTACCCTTCTCACCATGAATTCCTAAATATCCTGGTACCCAGCCAGGAATGATCATATAATTCCTATCTGCTCGAGTTCTAAATTAATCTCGGGTCAATTTAGTAGAAGCTTAGAGCTCAAATGTCAGGTCAACTGCCACATTACCTTGCCCATATGGTTAACTAATGTTGGTAAACACCGTTCTCTACAATTTTTAGTCAATTTTAATTGCTTTATATGGGCCTTAGGTACACCCTGCAGGGATTTTATGCCCATAATTGGCCACTGCAGCTTCTTTGGCTGAAGTTTATTCGAATTGTCGAATTTTCCATGACTCTGACTTTATGTTGGCTTTGAGAGCCGCTATGGTTGGTGGCTTATTCAAAAACCTCATAATAAAAAGTCTAGCGGGATCAAACAGCACGATTTCGGAGGCCAGTAAGTAACCTCAAATCACTCGTGCTAAATAGCAAATGTGTTGTGAGGTATGTAGAACATAGCGCCGTCCTCTTGAAACTACATTTCATTCAGACCACACAATAAGTTGTCTATCATCGAACTGTAGAGCTCTTCGTTGACAATGATGACCTGGACAGCATTCCTCACAAAGCAATATGAAGCACTAACGGCGCCAGAACAAAATCCACCGCAAACAGTGACTTTTTCGGGATGAATTCAATGGTTTTGGATCCAAAATTCGAGAATTTTGTTTATGGACACGTATCTATTCTTCCAGAAATGGTCCTCATTGCTAAAGATAATTTTTCAGCTGTCAACTGCTCGAGAGTCCATGCATCGAATCTACCCAGATTGGTTTGCGTACTGTGAAGATAATTTTCCCGATTATTCCAAGCCTCTATCCACAGTTCTTCACTGGGTTTTTTTGAAGATGATGGCTTTGAGTACAGAACAGAGATCAGCAATGAGTATTCATATAAGATGAGTAGATTGGAATCATACTCATAATTTCTGATACTTATACACATTCATACTTATTTTAATATCATACTCATACTACTCATATTCAAACTTTAAAGTACTTATCGTACTCATACTTAACAATATACTCAACATTTATAAGAATCACAAAATAAGTATGATTCGCATACGAACACTACAATACTCACTAGAAGGTTGTGTGTTTGCTTTTTCTTTCTTCTTTTTTTCTTTTTTTTTTTGTAAATGCAACAACAACTAAGACTGTAAATTTATGAGTATTATAAGTATTTTTCTAAATGATTATGAATCTGAATGAGTAGGTGTATGAATCAAACATATTACGAATGTTATGAGTTTGATGTCAATGTTATAGTCATACTCATTGCAGCCAGTACTTATAAATCGATGTTGTAGTGAGTATGAATGAATCAGAACAGTTGAATTTCAATACTGTTGACACACTCATACTCAAAATTTCATGAGTACTTATGAGGAAGCGAAAAAACGATTCATTGCTGATCTCTGGTACAGCACCAATCAGATTGAAAACGCTGACATTCTGAATCATTTCTGTCATGTATTGTGCAACTCATTTTCGCTTCTGCGGCTAACTTCACTTGTAGAACGCCACGCAGTTTCCGGCTGTTTAAGAGTACATAGCGATAAGTATAATGCTGTTGAGCATAGCAGCTTGGATTCAAAGAACGCGAACATCCAAACGGGTGATAAGTCTGGATACTAGCTTGTTGCATTACTAATGCAGGTTTGAACGACAAGCATGCGGTCGCTGTAAAGAAGTCTTCAACGTTTTAAGTCTTTCACTAAGCAGCCTGTGTTTCAATTCCAAATATTTCGCTTTTGCTCTGTCAAAATGATGACAACGGAAATTTTGAAAATTATTTTCAGTTTTTCTGAAGCATTTGTGGAGGAAAGGTTTTATAGGAGTTTTTTTTGTAGAATTTTTTTTATCGTGTTTTTTAAAGAAGTTTTTTCTGTTTTAAATATTCTCTTCGCAGATATTTAAACCGTGTTTTAAAAAGTATTTTTTTTTTTTTTAATCATTTTGAACAACTAAAAGCCGTATTAAATAAAATTATTGAAAATGCCTCCAAAAGCAAGTCCTTCGAAGAAGACTGTCAAACAGTCTTCTAAGGACGAGAAAAAAATTTCAATCGTATCTAACAGGCCCTCTTCTAAGAGTGAACAAAAATATTCAATTGTAACGAATGCGCCCGCTAAAAGTGTCACTTTAGACGATAGGAAGAGTTTAAAAACAGAAGACACAGACAATAATGTTAAAAAGTCCATTTTAGTCGAAAGAAAAAGTTCAAAAACAACGCAACAAGCAATGCCGGGAACAAAGCCTGCGTCAAAGCAAGGCGTCAAGCACGCGAAAAGTGCTGCTGAAGTACGTTTAGAAAAAGCCATTGCTGAAATTGTATTTGCAAGGACATCGTCGTGGGATGAAGTTTCAGAAGAGGAAGAATTATCAGATGAGGAATCTGTGGATTCCAAGGAATTTCAACTTATAGCACATCCTTCAAAGTTCATGGTAGTCGATGTTGAGTCAGAAGAGACTTCTTCCGACGAGCCAGAGTATTTGGCACAAGCCGAATTGAAAAGTGAAGAGGACTTCTTTGAAGCCTTCGGCTATGTACCCGAAGTGGATGAACTTTCAGAGGACATATCCGTGAAGGAGGAAAAGAAAGAGGATATTGTTGAGGTGGCATCAGAGGCAGGTGGTGATACTGGCATATTCGTTAATCCTCTAACAGGTCAAATAGACGTCGATGGCAGTTCAGTACCTTCAGAAGAGCCAGCCGATCGAGTGCAAATGCAAGTGCAGGCGCAAGTGCAAGCGCAAGCTCAAAGTCGACCTCAACCGCCAGCGCAAGTACAAGAGACCGAATCTTCTACGGAAGAAGAACGACGTTCATACAAGTCAATGTCGTCAAGTGATCTTTCGGATACGGAAAAGAAATCGAAATCTGCCGATAAGCTTGAAGACTCGAAATCCGATATGGCGGCCGCCCAAGACGATGATCAAGAAACATATTTGCGGTTCATGGCATTACAGGAGGATGCTCATAAAGCTGAAACTGATCAATTTGAAATCGATGTCGAGGCTCAACTAAAAGAACAAGAGAGATTATTAAATTTAGAACAAACCGAAGACTTTCTCAATAACTTACTCGAACTTTGTGTACAAAAAGCCGAATATATTGATGAGAATATAATGTTGTGCCGAAATCTCGACAAAGCCAAAGTCATACATCAGCTGAAGGAAAAATTCAAAGAATTCTATGCAGAAAAGAAAAAGATGGAATTTCTGAATCGTAAATGTGCTGAATACTACAGCCGCAAGAACTCTGTCCGTCAAACAGCAGAGGATGATAAACCGATCGAACGTAAGCGAACTTATTACGAAATACTGCACCGTTTGGATTACTTGCTGCAAAAGGAGCAGGACACTAAGGCTGTGTGCAGTGCCCAACAAATTAAATGCAAAGAAGAGTATAAAGTGACCAATGAAATTGTTCAAAATGAAATACAGAAGCTGGAACAGCGTATAAAGGCGACATTTCGCAATGAAAAGTTTGACAAGCTGACAGCTTGCGTTAACCGGCAGGTGGCCAAAATGTCAACAATTCGAAAGGAAATTTCTGCAGCGCGTTTAAAACTCTTCTTAGAGCAGCATCTTTTCAGTGAACTATCCATGGTAATCCATTTTCCATTACAAATAAGCCCTTGAATGCATTTCTACTTCTTCTTGTTAAAGCAATTGACCAAATTGGAGGATTTGGGTAATGGCCTAAACCTAAAGGACTATGACAATCTGGAAACTGAAACTAAGGCTTTGGGTAAAAAGGTCGATGGTAAGTAAGATTATCTTGAAACCCCCCATTAGTTCGCCTAATAACGGTATTAACGCAACTCCTCAGAACGTAATAATATTCTGAAGAAACTGCATCAGCATTACGATGCCAGCATTCACGGTATGGCACATTTGAAGGAGAAAAAGAACGTAATGAAACACGTGGTAGAGGTACAAAACGCAGTCTTAACAAAGCTTCAGAATGAAAAAAGCCGCTTGCGCCAATACCTTACCGAAATGAAGAGGGAACACAATCGCGCAAGGCGTGATATTAAACAATTGAGTTTTCAGAGTGGCCTCCTCGACAAACCAAATCTAATGGTAGACTATGACAGAACGGTGAAAATGGCAAACGAACTGAAAGTGCTTAATGGAGCGATGAAACAAACAATAGAAGATCTAAAGCATAAAATCGCTCAACTGGAGGAAAGGTGTGGAACCAAAAATTTACAGCAAAAGTAGTGAAAATGCATTTTCATTCAAGAAAACAAAAAAAAGATGTTTTTCAAATCTTTGTGGCCATGTAAAGTCCAAAAACAAAATGTTCCGAAATTTTTATGCAAATAAATCCGAAAGTTATTTTGCAAAAAAAACAAAAAACAAAAAAATGATCGTGCTTTAAGGAAGATTACAAAAGTAATACGGGCGAGGGGAAAAACACAGCATAACTGCTCATGCTCCTACAGTCTAGCACAGACTACAACCACAGTGGATAGATCTTTCATTAAACGATGTAGGAAGACATTTTCAAAAAGTTGTTATTCGTTAGAAATATACTATTAAGTGTGGTTATTATATGTTATCTATGGATCGAACGCATCCAGCACAACACACACTGAATTTGACCAATGGTATGGGTTGTGCTGACTAAGCGAATCGCTGTGGTTTGTGGCTTATTCCTATAAACTTGAAGCCTTAGAAAATCGCAAAAGAAATAGTCTAACGGCTTTACTACACCATCACGTAAGATGACCATGACCTTGCGCTGACCAACTTCTTCGCTAGTTTGGTGAAATTCAGTCTGTATAGAGATTGAGATTAACTGTGGCGTTACAACACCTGAGGCTTAAGAAAATCCCAGGGACTGCGCTTAACTGTGGTGCCACAACCAGTAGCTATGTGTGCTCAAATGAGCTTCGGTAATCAAAGCTTCCACTTCGAACCAACCTAACCTAACCTAACCATGCCCTCAAATCGCTCGTGCAGAATGCGGCATGAGCTAGGTTTCACGTAACGCCATCTTATTGAAATCACATGTCGTTGAAATCCGGATCAACCAATTGGGGGCAAAAGTGATTGATAATTATCGATGTATAGTGCTTGGCGTTGACAGTGAAGGCCTAAGCAATATCGTTTTCAGAGTAATTGAATTTCAATACTGTTGACTCACTCATACTCAACATTTCATTGCTGGTCTGTGGTGTGGATTTTGAGTTGGTGGCGTCATACGTCACAACTAGCAACTTCTTTTGCACTGATTTGAATGATCTGAGCATTAAGGACATGTTGTTGTTTTCATAGAAGCCCGTTACAACGTCTAAAACAATTCTTCTCTAGCCACTCTTTGGTAGACCGCGAGTCCACATCAAACAAAGACTTTAACGGCATGCATTGGACCCTCTTTGACCTCGTATCGTGGTATCGTCCCAAATTCGTCAATTTTCTTTGCTTATTTATCCATTCACCGAGAAATGGGCCGCATCGTTGAAGATGATTTTTCTATTAAAATTAGGGTCACTTACCAACTGCTTCACAGCCGATTCGAATCACACGAATCATTTATGAGTAGGCGTATGAATCAAACATATTTCGAATGTTATGAGTTTGATGTCAACGTTGTACTCATACTCATTGTTGCAACCTGTACTTATAAATCAATGTTGTAGTGAGTACGAATGAATCAGAGTAGTTGAATTTCAATACTGTTGACTCACTCATACTCAAAATTTCATGAGAACATATGAGTAGCGAAAAAACGATTCATTGTTGATCTCTGCTACAGTTCCTGAGTTAGTTAAATTTCGTGCAAGTGCAGGTTCGTAAATCGAGTTCGTAATCGATTGCTCCAACTTCTCGTGCATACTTTCATGGCCAGTGTCGATGTTTTCGTCTTATCCTGCCCTTTACAGGGGTGTTCGTTGATGTTTTATTGAGCCAGTGGTGTCAAATGCGGGCGTTGGTCGATCTTTTATTGAACCAGTGGACTCAAATTCTTCAACTACATTGAGCATATAATAAGAAGACTTTTTTGTACACAATTTTTACTGAATTTTCCCGTCTCATTCGGAAGATGAAATAAACCATTCACCTTCCCCCGTTTCTTTTAGCCAATAGAAACATTGAGCATATAATAAGAAGACTTTTTTGTACATAATTTTTACTGAATTTCCCCCGTTTAGTTCGAAATGTGAAATAAACCATTCACCTCCCCCCGTTCAATTAGATCTGCAGAACACCTGTAATTTCAAGGTAAATTTTTATTAATTCCTTTAAACAAAAAAAGCGTTCAAAATACAGCAATTTGTTAAGAAATTAAACAACAACAAAAAAATACCAAATCAATTGCCAAATTTTTTAATTCTTCATTACGTGTTATTAATTATGAAAATATCTATAAATAGGTATGTGTATGTATGTAAGTGTGATTGTAAATGAAATAATAAATTTCATTACATTTTAAAATTGTTTCAAATAAAAATACAAAAATATTACAAAGAAATACCTGCACGCCTACGCTAACGATGATACACATACAATTTAAAGACTTCACGTCATTTTGAAAAATTGCAAATGATGAGATGGCTTTTCAAACATGAAAAAGGAAGGAGCGGGAACAGTGGGTAAAGGGGCGAATTTCACTTTTCTTAAGCACTACTGTCGACACACACTCCCTACTAGACTACGGTGACTACAAGATTACACAAGGTTAACAACCAACATCACAAGGAAATTCTGTCTGGGCCTGAATAAAAGAGCAGAACCCAAATCCAAGTTCCAAACCAGTAAGATTTCACAGAGGTCGTTGTTTCTACGCTATCCCCATCATTCTATAATTCTAGAACCTGCTACAATAGACCTGCTTCATAGAAAAACAAACATAAAGACACGAACATAAAGAATAGGACACAATAACCAAGATTCAAACAGAAGGCGTTGTTTCCATGTTTTTCAAATCACCTTATCATTCTAGAACCTGCTACAACAGACTTGCTTACATAGAAAAACAGGACTAATTAATTAAAGAAAACGGACGAGATACTTTCCGAGAGCTCGGTTTTATTATTTATTATTTGACAACTAATTTGACAGATGTAGCTTCAACAAAATGGTCGTTATCAACTGTTAAAGTTCAAAAATCCCTATTGGAAAACCCGATATAACATAAGGCTATCACAAGGCATCTTACCCATCATTTTTATAATTTTTTTGCTTTGTCTCCATTTTATTAATAAAGTTTTACATGCTTAAGAGGTAATCGCTATACGAAAGCAGATCCTAGAATAATAGCTTCATGTTCAAGCAACGTTTTTTGCAAAAGTTAATTCGATTGATGATTAAGTGAATTGAAGTATTTGGATGAGGACTACTTACAAACACACATAATTGGCCATTACAACCCTTTAGTCAGGATTACAACCTAGGTTCTCACACCAATTATGTTGTGTGTGTTAATTTTATACATGAATGGCGGGACCTACATTCACACCACTCCGAACCATAGATTTTTAAGAGAATTTTTTTATTTTCTCTCGGAATTTTTGCCAGAAATCTGCTGAGAGGAAGTCGCCGAAGAAATACTTTTTCGAATTTCGTTTTGTTGAAGATGTTTGACCAGGGGTTTTACCACGGCCAAGCGTCTTATAAGATAACGCTCCCCCTACTAGACAACGGCGACTACAAGATTTAGATTAACAATCAACATCATAGGAAAATTTGCCAGGGCCTGAACTGAAAGAGTTAGACTCACTTCTTGCGAAAGTGTAATTCGGTTGATGAATTGGGTGGTAAGTGGTGAGAAACTTTGCTTCCTAAGTAAAGTATGTACTTTCAAGGGGATTAGTTTCTCTTTATTGTTAAAACACAAAAACTATGGAAAAACCCTTATTTCGTCTTCTACTGGACTCAACGATTGTTGTGACAAGGAGTCAAGAACTATGTCACCAAATGGGTTAAGAACTTTATTGTAAATCCAATTACCATGATTTTAAGTGTAGAATATAGAGTGTAGGACTGCTATAAAAGTTTATTTTTTTTATTAAAAAACTGTTTGAATTTGAATTGTTTGTTAATGAATTTCAAAACAATTCTTTTAAAAAACCAATCTTTTATTCGTTGGCCTTGAATACTACACAGAATATTTAAATAATGGATACATTGCTGGATAGAGAAATAAATAAAATAAACAAACATATGGATGCCGTCCATTTAAAATAAATAAAGTAAAGTAAACGAACTGACAAATTGGACAGAAGCTCATGCCAGCAGCTGACATGGATGGAAAAGGAAATAATCATTGGAAATCTTAATGAAAGAAAAGATATTTTAATTAGAAACGCGTATATATTGTTTGTTACAAATAATGGCTTAAATAATAAACATATACTTTAAAATATACATAAACAATCTATACATACATACGAACAGTGGGCAAAGTATCAATATCATCGCCATCATAGTGGCTGTTACAACCGAAAAATTGATGAGATTTTCTGATATGTTTTCTTGTTTTGTTTTGTTTCATCTTATATATAAAAATGAATGTGTGTTTGATTGTATGTTTGTATGTTTGAAGTTTATAGACGATTAAACGGCTGAACCGATTTTCTTGAAATTTTCACAGTATCTTCCTGTATGTCTGGAAGGAGTTATAGGCTACTTTTTATGTTGATATTCCAAATGAGCGAGGGGCCATGCCCACGTATGCTACATACTACATACTTAAAATACTGAAAATTCTTCGAAATTAATTAAATCGTAAACTGTGCATTTGATCCTGTGTTGAAAAGAAAAGAAAAGAAAAGAGCATTACTAGCCTCAGAATCAGCATTGGGACTGAAAAATCTTCGAGTACATGCCGCACAGATCCGTTCGCATGAATCACTTGAACAATGAATCACTTGATCGAATGCGTACTACTCAGGCCCGTTCGTCTGAATCATCTGGACAACGGGAAACAAAATCAATAAAATGATTCAAACTTAATTGGATATTTGTCTAATGTCTTTCCTTCAAATTTATTTTAGTTTGTAGTGCAGCAAAGCGCGCAGGGTACAGCTAGTTTAAAATAAATAAAGTAAAGTAAACGAACTGACAAGCTGAACAGAAGCTCATGCCAGCAGCTGACATGGATGGAAAAGGAAATAATCATCGGAAATCTTAATGAAAGAAAAGATATTTTAATTAGATACGCGTATATATTGTTTGTTACAAATAATGGCTAAAATAATAAACATTTATTTAAAAAAAAACATAAACAATCTATACATACATACATACGAACAGTGGGCAAAGTATCAATAGTATCGCCATCATAGGAATGTATTGTCTAAGACTGTATATGTTACTTCTGGTGTTCCGCAGGGTAGCCATTTGGGTCCTTTACTGTTTTTATTGTTTCTTAATGATCTTCCTTGTGCTATTTCTGATTGTAATATTCTAATGTATGCTGATGACGTTAAATTATTTTATACTTTTGATGATGATCATGGTCAGGTTGTTCTTCAGCGGAATATTAATTTGTTTGTAACTTGGTGCAGAGTTGATTTAATGGATCTTAACTTAAAAAAATGCAAATGCATGGTTTTCTCTCGCGGTGGTGTGATTTCGCCCACTTATGTGATAAATTCTTGTCCTTTGGAGACTGTGGCTACATTTCTTGATTTGGGAGTATTATTGGATATGAAACTCTCTTTTGTTGATCATATTAGTATGATGATTGGCAAGGCTCGGGCTGTTCTTGGTTTTGTGAAAAGATGGGCTAGGCAATTCATTGATCCTTATATAACTAAACTGCTATACATTTCACTTGTTAGACCTATTTTGGAGTATGCGTCTATTGTTTGGAATCCATACTATCGTTGTCATAGTGATTCAATAGAGTCTGTGCAGAGGCAGTTTTTATTATTCTGTTTACGTGGCTTAGGATGGGATTATGCCAATGGATTTCCGCCATATGAGGATAGATTAGGTTTGATAAAACTTCCAACTTTGGAACGTAGAAGAACTGTTTTAGGTGTTTGTTTTGTTTTTAATCTGGTTAGAGGTGATATCGATTCTGAGTTTTTGCTTCGTAACCTGAATTTCAGTATTCCTGCAAGATTTTCACGGCACTATCGTCCTCTTTCCTTAGATTTCTATAGAACTAACTACGGATGTAATTTTCCTTTTCGTAGATTATGCAATGATTTTAACGTATATTACGATTTGATTGATTTTAATTGTAGTGTTTGTAATTTAAAACGTAGCTTATATGCTAGCATTAATTTGTAAATTATTATATAAAAATGTATTTTCATTATAGTTATAGGTAGTTCATGTTTATTAATAGTTTATTCAGCTTGTGATTCAGTTCTGTAGCTGATTTATGTTCTTGTTGCCATTACTTTTCCCATACCCGCTACAGTCCGGACTGTAGTGTGTACGTGTCCCTACGTAATGGGGACGAGCCCTCCGCGGTCGGGTAAGGGTGGGTTAGTGTGTGGCCGGGGACGTTCGAGAAATAGTGGCGGTTGCAATCGAAAAATTGATGAGATTTTCTGATATGTTTTCTTGTTTTGTTTTGTTTCATAAAACATAAAAACCCAATAGATTGTTTATAAATTATTTGTTAATTTGTATTTAAACATTAACATTCCATTCGAATAATTGCTGGCATTAGTCACTCACTTCTATAGACATTCAAGCCACAACAATGTACACATAATGTATGGTATAACAGCCATTAAATAGATAAAGAAAAATATTTTCTTTTAATTATTTATTCATCTTTGCACAATTTTCGCAAATAAAAATCCTCCAACAAAGTTTGAAAGAAACTGGTTTTGATGTTACATTGCTAATGTGGATACACCCTATACCGGATATGAACAGGAGAAGAAAGTATATTTGCAACATGTTTTCTTATAAACTAAGAAAGTAAAGGTGACGTGCTGTTGTGTTTAAACTGCCTATAACACCATTATGTCTGGTAAAAATTCTACCAAAGGAGTCTTCAATCCCTCTTCAAATAATCCATCCAGCAGCCCCTTGAAACTTCGCAGCCTATGCCATAACAAAACATTAGGACAACGTAACCAACACTTCACTTCACTGATTTGTCTACGGCTATATATAAAGGGTGATTTTTTAGCTATTATACGTTTTTGGCAACACTGGTTTAAACAGCTCACGCACCTTTCGTGTTTTATTTCACTGTCAAACATCTTCAGTTTGGTCTATAATTTAACCATGAATCGTCTTACAAACGAACAACGCTTGCAAATCATTGAATTTTATTATCAAAATGCGTGCTCTGTTAAGAAAGTTCATCGCGCGCTTCTTCCATTTTGCGGTCAGTTTAATCGACCCACTGAAGCGGCTATTCGGGATACGTAAATAAGCAGAATTGTCGATTTTGGAGTGAAGATCAGCCAGAAGCATTGCAAAAGCTACCAATACATCCAGAAAAAGTCACAGTTTGGTGCGGTTTATGGGCTGGTAGCATCATTGGACCGTACTTCTTCATAGATGCTGCGAATCGTAACGTAACTGTGAATGGTGAGCGCTACGGTGAAATGATATCGAACTTTTTTTTGCCCAAAATGCAAGAGCTTGACTTGCATGACATGTGGTTTCAAAAAGACGGTGCCACATGCCACACACAGCACGCGTAACAATGAACTTATTGAGAGGCGAGTTCGGTGAACATTTTATTTCATGTTCGGGACCGGTCAATTGGCTGCCTAGATCGTGCGGTTTAACGCCTTTGGACTATTTTTTGTGGGGGGTATGTTAAAGCCCGCTTCAATTAACGCATTGGAAGACAACATTGAAGCATTTATTCATGAGATACCGGCCGAAATGTTGGAAAGAGTATGCCAAAATTGGACTAAGCGGATGGACCATTTGAGGCGCAGTCGCGGTCAACATTTGCATGAAATAATCTTCAAACATTAAATTATATGGACCGTACTATCGATTCAAATAAAGATTTCATGCATTTTTCTGAATTATACGTGTTTTTTTCTTTAAAATTTTCCTATAGCTCATAAAAAATCAGCCCTTGCATAATTGTAATTTACAACCCTTAAGTGAGGTTTGCAACCTAGCTTCTCACACCACTTATGTTGTGTGTGTAAATTTTATACGTGAGTGGCGGCAATTTAAAGTCGATTCCGAACGATAGATTTTTTGGAAACTTTTCATGGCAACTTTTTATTCACTCTCAGAATTTTTGCCAAAAGTCTGCTGAGGGGATGTCGCCCATGGAATTATTTTTTATTTCGTTTTGTTGAAGATATTTGACCTGGAGTTTGAATCGTGGCCTCACGTCTAACAAACCAACACACTGCCTACTAGACTACAGCGCCTTTATCTACTATAACAGGCCGTATTAAGCCTGATGTATGTATATATCACTTGCTGTAGCATTGAAAATAGTCGCATATGACAAGCAATTTTCGTTTTGTTTTTCTATTCTTCATTACTCTGTAAACCATAACTTTTCGTGTTGGCCTGCAGAATATTTCCAAAGGCATGCAAAAACATAAATTTTTATTTGAAACAATTCATGGCAATTAGCAGAGGAAAACAAATTGCTAAATAATCATTCCATGAAATCTAATCTTAAAATACAATTCGTATATAATTTCATGCATTGAAACTACTATTCAGAGAACAGTGTATCATCATTATTTTTTATTAATTTGTGTGGAATCTATCAATTCTAAATGAAATATTGCCATCATAATAAGCATTAATCAAGTGATGTTGCTTTTAGGAAAACATTGTAAATATTCAGCTTGATTAAAATTCTATTCCAGATTGTAGCCAATATGACGGAAATAAGTTTCATTTTCTTTATTCTTTGGTCGCAGATAGGACAATTTGTCATTTGCACTTATCTGTAGGCTTTTCTGGAAATTTTAATGAAACGAAGTAATCTTAATAAGATTGCGGCAAATCGAAAGTGGTCCTTCAAGCATACGGTCTTCCAACAGATACTTACAAACTTTGACAGTTGATAACGGCCATTTTGTTGAAGCTACATCTGTCAAATCAGTTGTCATTTAATCAGCCTACTTTGTCAAATTACCGTAGACGGATAAGGCATTCGGCAACATAAACAAAGAATAAAATTCTTTTACCCAAAATGGCTGTTCTGTTCCTCTTCGCACATTTAACGATCACCATAATGGTGGTGTATAGGTTCGAGTCAAATGGTTCTGTAAATGATCGATCAACACCCTTGCATCAACGAAACCCAAGATCTGCCACTATCTGTAAGAGTGCCCTATTCCTCATCGCCCATTTTACAATCACTATAATTGTGGTGTACAGGTTCGTATCCTCTGGTTTAGTAAATTATCGACCAACACCCTTAAATCGACGAAACACAAGATTTGCCACTACACAGAGTGAAAAAACCGGTAGAAAAGTACCGAAATCGATACAATCCCTTGTCAAAAGTGAGCTTACCACGTTTGTTAACATTTCGACAACGGATGTGTATAAAATTTTAATAACACCCAGCTATCATCTTGACAACCACCGTGGTAATTTTGACAACACATCATTGTCATTGAAACAACGCATTTTTGTTATTTCGACAACGCTTTGTTGTCATTTCGTTGAAATTTGGACAACGTATAAACGACAACGTTTATGATTTGACAACGTCGTGTATTATTTACTTTTTTTGGTCATTTTTGTCATCATTTTTGTGTCAATTTGGTACCAAACGTGTATAATTTTAAAACGTCTTTTTTCTCTCTGTGTATCTGTGAGAGAGTGCACATATGGATTTTATGTAGCCCACAAGAACGCGTCCTTTAGCAAGCCATAGCTTGAGAATTAGCATTGTAATTTAGACCTGCACTCGTACAAAATTCAAATAAACCAGGATCTGAGATAAACAATCAGAGACAATGACGTGTGTTCGCTGAATGAGCTTTGGAGCAGTTATCAATAGACCCTATTTCTCAATTAAAAATCATATTCAGCAATGAGCCCCATTTCTGGATAAGTGGGCACGTGAGCAAACAAAATTGTCGAAGTCAGGCTTTGGATAGGCCATCACTTTTAACGGCAACCATTATAGGTCGACGATTATTAACTACTGCAGTCGTTGTAGTCTAGTAAGTAGTGTGCTGGTTCGATTCAAACCCCACGCCAGACATCTTCAACAAAACGAAATATTTTTTCGACGACTGCCTTTCTGCAGATTTCTGGCAAAAACTGTGGTAATAAATTAAATTGCTACAGACTGCGATTCAAACCCCAGGTCAGACATCTCCAACAAAACGAAAATATTTTTTCGGCGACTGCCTCTCAGCAGATTTCTGGCAATAACTCTGGTAATAAATTAAATTGCTACAGACTACGATTCAAAGCCCAGGTCAGACATCGCCAACAAAACGGGGAAAAAAAATACTTCTTCGGCAAATTCCTCTCAGCAGACTTCTGGCAAAAATTCTGAGAGTTAATAAAAAGTTGACACGAACAAGTTTCTCAAAAAAATTTGCCGTTCGGAGTCGACTTTAAACTGTAGCTCCCGCCATAATGTATACAACGAACACACACAAAAATACGTGTTGTGAGAAGCTAGGTCGTAATCCTGACTGAAGAGTTGTAATGATCGTTTATGTATGTATGTATGCATGTGATTACCAATTACTTTTGGCTTGAATGCGATGATCTGGAAATTAACGACAAACGGTTTCAACAGAAGTGCGCCATATGCTACATTGGATATTTTACAACAGCGATTAGACAACATGATCATCTTACGTGGACGTGATGTCAACCGAGATCATGAAATTTAACTGAGTTAGACTTCTTAATGTAGGAAATTTTCTTAAAACGAAGGGGTATGCAAATAAACCACAAACTACAACGGTCCTCAAACATAACCTACGCTAGCCTTCAAATTCAGCCTGAAGTTCAAGTTCGGAAATCCTATCAAACATATTTGAACCAATCTATGTCAGGAATAAAATGCGTTTGAATATAATTTTTATTTGATTACGGAGTAACCAATTCAGTGTATCGGAACTCTCTTATGATTGCATTGAAGGAATTGTTTTTAATTTTTTTTTTTTGCACGATTCCAATGAATAAATTTTATCTTTGTTATCTTAAAAGCACTTCATCAAACCCTCTCCCGCCCTAAATTTAACAAAAACTAAAATTGCCAATTAAATTTTATCTTGTTTTTGTTTTTGTTATTTCAAGCGCATGCCAAACATTAAGAAAAATTAAATTTTCCTAAGTATTCAAAAAAAAAAAAAATTAAACAACAACCAGACAGAAAATGTATTCAAAGAATAATGTAAAGAAGCGAATGGATGAATGGATGGATAGAGGATGGAGAAGTAAAGCAGGCAGTTTTTGAATATAAATTTTGAAATTCTATAGAATTTTTCCAAATTAATTATTCACACATCAAAATCTAAAATTAACGAAAGAAAGAAAAGCCAACCAACCAGCCAGTCAGCCAGTCAGCCAGCCAGTCAGCCAGCCAGCCAGCCACTCATTTATACATTCTTTATGCAGTAAAATTTTATAAAAAAAATTTCAAGAAATATTTATTGAAAGCCAGTACAGTACAGTGAGAGGGTGCTGTGGATGAAAAATTTAATTAAATTTTCTCGTTTATTCCTCTTTAAACAAACTGTTGTTTATAAGATTGAAAATTGTAACATTGACTGAATGTTTATTGGCAAAAACAACAACAAACCAAAGGCAACCACAAAAACTATAAGCAAAGAAAACAGTGGAGAAAGTAATATGGGATCAGGACCGACTACTTGATGATACTCCTTAATATAAGGAATATTTTTGGAATACTTAGGCACAGGCAATAGGGGACCACTTATCACCGTTGCAGTAGCTTGTTTTAATTCTAGAGATTGACAAAGAAAGCAAGCATCAAGGGTTTCAGTTATTCTACTACGAGTGACATCAAACCATTGCATCCTAGGTTCGAATACAGCAGAAGATATGCAACATATCTTCATGATTTTCTAATTTTAAAAACGATTAAAAGGTATAAGGCCAGTTGTCTTATGCCCTTAACAGTAAATAAAATTTTTGTGAAAAGTTTTCAAAAAAATCTGTCGTTCGGAGTCGACTTTAAACTGTATAAAACTAACACACACAAGTAGTGCGAGAAGCTAGGTTGTAATCCTGACTGAAGGGTTCTAATGGCCAATTATGTATGTATGTAGGCCCTTTACAAATAATTCATACAGAAACCTCCTAAATCTTTATAAAGTTTGACATCAACAACGAATATTATGGGAAGCTTAGGCAGCGCCACCTTTTGGTCAAAAAGTAAGGCTGAATGAACAATATTTCTTACCTCTACGCCTAAACCAAATAAACCGGAAGAAACAAAAGAGTTTTCATAATGGCTTTCGAATTTAAAATTTTAAGCAGTTGTAATTGCCTCCGAATAATCCGTCAAAGAAGCTGCTTAATCCCTGCCCCATCAGAGTGGATAACATCACCAACGAATATCAGTGAAATATCAAACAGAGCCACCTATTAGCAAAACGTATGATGTAATAAACAAATGTCACTTACCGCTACTCTCAATATATGTTCACAGACGACTTTGTTTTTTGGAGAGAGGACAGATGGCAACCCTACCATCCTAGAATCTGCAATAGCAGACCAATCAACTGCTTATCAGAGAAATATCAAACAGAACCACCTATTAGCAAAACGTACGATGTAATGAACAAATGTCCCTTACCACTTTTCTTTTTGGAGAGAGGACAGATGGCAACCCTACAATCCTAGAATCTGCTACAGCAGACCAATCAACTGCTAAACTGAAAAAAACTTCATTAGTGAAACTGGCAAAGTGATAAGAAAATAGAAACGCTTTTGGAAAGCTTTGCGATCTTTAAGGGAGCAAAAGAAATAATTGAGAGAAACTAGAGGACCGACTCACTTCTGCCCTTTAATCGCATGGCCTACCATAGCACAATGGCGATCCTTTTGATAGACATGCCGAAAGACTGAGTAAAGACTTTCTTCTGCAGGTCCTTTTTTAGCCTAAAATGTTGGCTATTCCTGTTGACTTTTTTGAAAGTATTTCTATTATACTTCCCTAGCTTTATCCAGGCTCTCACTGAAGTCTACTTCTAAATAATCCTGATCGTGAGTCTTTAAGTATTTTTTTATAGTAAAATAGAGAAGAAGCATCTTTTGTGTGACCTCGTGAACCTGGTACTATTGATTCTGTCTACTTCCTTTAAAAAGGATAGATCTCTAGCGAAAGTTAGGTTATAGGATGAAGGGCCTACTGCATGTCATCAATGCCTAACATGAAAAAGCAATCGATTTTTGTATTAGAATGTGTTGAGGTAAAGTCTTAATGACTTTTTAAACTCACTTCCTGTTCAAGAGATGGCATTGAATAACCTGCCCTCGCTTTTAAATTAAACTTTAACTGCATGGCCTGAGCTTCTAGTGAGCAAATCTCTGCCAGAATGTTTCAAAAGTCAGCTTAAATACAATGTACACTGTAGGGTATGATTTCAAAATTTTGATTTTTGCGTTTTATTTTTTACTTTTTTTTGTTCTCAACCTCGACACGCTTTGCTTGCTAACATATAGAAGCGTTGAATTATTATCAAAAAAAATCGAAAAGAAAGAGGAGAAAGAAAATGTTTTTAATATTTTCATAAATTTTGAATTTTTGAATTTGAATTTGAATTTATTTTTTTAGTTTGTAAAAATTTTCTTTAAATTCATTAAATTGAAAATGGTTTTGTCAAACACAAAAGTGAATGAAATAAAGAAAATGAGTGGGTTTGATATGAAAGAAACTCAAGAATTTTCGCAGTTTTTCGAATAAATTATTAAATTTTATTGACGTTGAAACAAGACGAAATGAGCCTCCACACACATACAGTGATTATATTTTATGTACGACATATTATGATCATTACAATCAGTTTTGAATACTAATTTCCTTATATAAGGTGTAGTGCAAAGGAATCCATTATTGGTAGATATAGTGTAAATGAAACAGACAAGCAACGAACTTAATATAGCGTATGATTGGTTTTAAATACCAATTTCCTTATATAAGGTGTAATGCAAAGGAATCCATTATTGATAAATGTATTATAAATGGAACAGACAAGCAACAAACCTAAAATAGCGTAATTTTTGTCAGCCGCCTGACTTTTGTATGCCATCGTATCGAATCGGATTAATCATCTATTGGTGGATAATGGATTTATTTTTACTACACCCAATATAATGTATATTAAATGTGTAAATTATGTATTAAATTCAACGCATAAACCACTTCAAATTGTTTGGTCAATGATATTGAAGAGGTATTGCCCCGTTTTGTGAAGCGTTGATGGATCCATAAAACAGTTGAAATATTCTTATGAACAAAATTACTAAAGCCATATCTTTGCTGCAAGTATAGACTAACGGTAAAATTTAAAAATAGGAATTAGAGGTGAACTAAAAATATGGAACCCTTTCGTGGACTAAGGTCGTATGCTTGAAAAGAGAGGCAAAGACTCTTGTAAAACCAAAGGAATTCGAAGCAATCATAACTTTTGTTAGGGAAATCACAATACGAGGAAGTATAATATACATATATGATCCGTGTTAAACTTTCTCCCTTGATAGTGAAACGGTTGTGTCCGACCTGTTTGGTTATGTATTTATGTATTGTGGGTTTTATATGCCAACGGTAAAGAGAGTACCACCTACCTCTCTCTACCTCTAGAGGGAGTGACAACAAGAATGTATGTCTTCTATTTATTAGGGTACTCCTAGAATGGGGATTGTTTCGAACCCAACATTATGATTATGGAAACAAATTTTTGGAACCTATGGGGCTTTAATCCATCCCGAAATAATGCAGCTGAATGCATATCAGATGCTAGACAGGGAATTGTTATTATTGACAACGAGCAGCATCTTGAGTTAGTCATTCCAATAGGCTTGGCAGAGACATTATAGGGATACCCTATAAAGCTGGAGGACAGGACAACAGATTGTATGTTCGCAGTACTAACGCACCTCTTCACAAAGATAGTAGATAAATTTATGGCGAGTAGGTAGTGTGTTGGATTATTAGACGTGAGGCCGCGGTTCAAACACCAGGTCAGACATCTCCAAAAATTCTGCTAAATAAAATTGCCATATCGTTCGAAGTCGACTTTGAACTGTAGGTCCCGCCACTCATCTATAAAATTAACACATACACAATAAATGGTGTGAGAAGCTAGTTTGTAATCCTGACTGAAAGGATGTAAAGATCAATTATGAATGTATATGTATGTATGTATATGTATTATGTATGTATCTATGTGAAGTCACCGTAGTGTAGTAGGTAGTGAGTTGGCTTATTAAACGTAAAGCCCGGGTTCGTATCCCAGGTCAGACACCAAAACGATTTCCTCTCAGCTGATTTCTGTCAAAAAATCTGGGACTAAAAGTAAAATTGTCATGAAAACGTTTCTCAAAAATCTGTAGGTCCCACCACTCATGTATAAAAATTAACGCACACAACATAAGTGGTCTGCGAAACTAGGTCGTAAGCCTGACTAAAGGGTTGTAATGACTAATTACGTACGTACGTATATGTGTACTACTTGTCTATTGCGCTTTGACTGTATGATTCTACTAGAAAGTAGAAGGAAGACTTATGCTAACACAAAAAGTAAGGATTTTTTTTGGTGCACAAATACTGAAATTTCAATCTTTGAACACGCATTCTACAAGTCAATAGGCATGCTTTTTAGCACCCTCTGGCTCAATATTCTTCAAGTGCACTTTAGCTGTACATTGTCCTTTGTAATGCAGTACCAGAAAGTCGAGAATGTTTTAATTCTGATGCAGAATCGCTTTTTCTTTGGTGTCAGCTAAAAGCTTTTAAAATTGTTTCTGTTCTACAAGCCTAACTGTAATCAGATTATCATTTTTATGCTTCTGTTTGAAGTCCTTGTGTCCGTTTTAGTGCTGCCACTAAATAGTTTTCTCATAATTTCTTATGAACTTCCTGTCTCATACTGTATCTTACTTTCAGGATTTCATTTCCTTTTTCATTCAAAAATAGAAGGAAAATAAAACAAATTCTCTGTGTTGTTGTTTTAATGGTGATCAGTTCATTTTTAGTTTCTTTTTTTTATTTTGAAACGCGTTTCGTAATTTTTTTATGATTTTTGTTTTTTACATTTAATGTTTGTTTTTTTAAATATAAAATTAACTTAAATGTTTAAACTTATGTTTACTTTAAAATAGAGAAAAAAAATACAAAAAGAAAAAAATCTAAAATTTTCTTCTAAAAAATTAATAATTGTTGTTTGGTATTGTTGTTTGCTTTGTGTTGTTATTTTTTGTAAAGGAATTCTTTTTTTTTCTTTTTATTTTAAACTTAAACTAAAAAAACGTACAAAAATGATGCAGCAAATATATAAAAAGATATTAGGGGGGTGGGGTAGGATGAGGTGTAGGTAGATGGGGTGGTGGTGGATAATTTACTTGCCGAGCAAAATTTTACGGCCAGCACCCATATTTTGACCAGCTTGGGTGGCACCCTTGTTTTGGCCAGCTTGCAAGCCAATAACAGTTTGGCCAGCCTTTAATTGTTCTTCGGTGAAATCGCGTTTGCATTCATCAGCAGGCTTGGGGCCCAAGAAGGGACCTTTGAATTCAGGGTGTTTGTAGCACTGTTAGAGAAGAGAAAAATAAATTAGAATGATTGGTAAGATTTTTAACATTTTATTTTAAATACTTACAGCACGGCCTAAAGCGAAAATGGTATTGGTTACTTGGGCAATATCTTTCTTTTCCCACAAATCAACAGTTTGGAAGACATCAATATCGGGTACACCGTATTCTTTCAAGGCTTTTTGGAAATTGTTGATGTTTTCCATCATTTTGAACTGACCACCGGATGCGTTGACCTTGGGAACAGCATTGGGGGACAAGGTGTTGATCAATTTGCACAAAACTTGACCGTCCTTGAGGTGTTCATCATATTCAATACCAGCTGGGAACTTTTCACCCAAAATGGTTTCAATCCATTCTTGGGCTTCTTTGTCCATCTGGGGATTGCGCTTGCCAGCGATCTGCAATTAAAGAAAGGAAAACAATTTTTTTTTTATTTAAATTTGCAAGAGGGGGGAATTATTCTTTTTTATTAAAGAATTTTTGAAATTAAATTAAGGACTTGAAAGAAAGTTTAAGAAATATTTTAGAAATCTAAAGCAGAGCCTTAAAATTATGAAATCTTTTTAAATGTGAAACAAATTATTTGGAATTGAAAGATGAAGAATGAAATAAACAAAAAGAGCTTAAAAATACTTAAATTTAAAAAGTTTAAATTGCATATTTTTAAAGGAATTTTTTATTTCTTTAATTTCAAATCAAAAACTAAGAAATTTCATATAAAAATCCGTAAGAGGAATATTTTAATTATTTTTTTTTTAATAAAATCAATTTTAATTCAAACTTCCTGATCATTTTGTTTTGTTGAAATTTTAATTAATTTTGAAAAATTTATTTCTTTTATTAAACATTTTTTGAATTATTTTTTAATTTTTTTTAATATTTTTTTTTTTTTGTTTTAATATTATGATCATAAAAACTATTTCAAGGTTTATGTGTTCACTAATTTAATTTAGAATTTTTTTTTTTAATTTCCACATTTTTTCACATAAAAATTGCGATAATTTTCCAGAATTTTTTTAAAAAAAAATTTTTAAATTTTTTTTTTATTTTCACAAAATATTCACCTTAGCCTTAATAGCACGTTCAAGAGACATGTTGTTTAATTGGTTTTGTTGCTTGTGTTTTGGAAAAGTTGCTTTGTTAAAAATCCAAAGTAGACTGATACCGTTTCTCGGCAATGCCAGAGTTTATAAACACCTTGATTTTCTCTCCTATACTCGGCGTTATTAACGTTATTTCTTTCAGTTTACCATTTCACCCACACATATAGTCGGGTGTAAATAAGAAATTCACTCATTACGCGATAGATTCTCACGCTCTCAATATAGGCAAAATAGGCAAAAGACTCATCGAAAAACGGAAAATTTCCAAAAATATCGAAAAATCTCACTCGAGAGTATAAATTTAGAATGTGCGAATAAAACAGAAAAAAAAATTGAAGAAAACGTAACATATATCCACGCCCACGTATTAATTTGTTCATGTTTTTTTTTTTGTATACGTAATTTGAAAAATTGTTTTCATCATTACAAAACAAAGAAAAACAAGTTAAAAAAAAAATCAATTTTTATTTTTATTTCCCGATGACTATTCATTTATAATTATCTTGCTTTAAACATATTCTTTCACTAAAAGTACTTGGCATTTTAACGCATTCCACCACAAAATTTTAATTTTAATTTAAATTCATAATTCATAATTCATAATTTAATTTCATAAAAATATAAACAAGTTTTTCTTTAAGAAAAAAAAAGCATTATCTTTCAAATAATTTCCTAGAAACCGTCTTCACCCCTCTTAGTATGTTTTTGTGTTTCGTCAAAGTTATTTCCCCCTTATTTCATGGGAAAATTATGTGAAAAATTATTTTGATAATCATTTCATGCATTCAGTTTGGTTTTTTCTCTTTCAGTTTCGATCATCAATCATATACAAGTGTTCGAGAGAAAACACAACAAAATATGAAAGAAGAAGAAATAGTATTTCCTTGATCAATTAACAACAATTTGTATTAAAAGTATGTGTGAAATTCAATTTGAAAATTATGAAAATAATTTGTAAACATCGAGAAATGTTATCAAAAGATGTTAAACAGATTTACATGAATCATAAAAAATTGAAAAATTAAAATTATTGAATGCAACGTTTCTGTTCAAATCAAATAAAAAATTAAAAATTAACCGAGTGTAATCAATTTTATTTTGTTTACAAAATTTCAAGTAAATGGGTTCGTAAAGGCAGCAAAAATTTTGAAATCTAAAAATCCTGTGTGTTCTTAAGGATATTTCTATAAAGTTCTATTTTTCATTATTGGAGTTATAATAATCTGCAAGACCTTATGTTGGTGTCTTTAAATTTATCAATTTCTCACAATATCCCAGATCCGAATGAAGGAAATAGAATTGAATAAAATTGAGTGTTATACGATTAGTCCTCAAGATTTTGATAAGTGGCTTAAATCCTAATAAGAACTCCTAAAAGCACTAACGCTAAACATTCCTTTATGTCTCTCAGCATATAGACAACTGATGAAAACCTTAAACCAACATATTACTACCTAGCTTCTCATACCATCCATGTTGTGTGTGTGTTAATTTTATTCGTGTTTGGAATAAATTCTGAGGTTTACCGCCAATCCTGAACGACAGATTTTTTTTACATTCAGAGTTTTTACCAGACTAGACGCCGTAGTCTAGTAGGTAGTGTGTTCGCTTATTAGAGGTAAAGACCGGGTTCGAATCCCAGGTTAGACATCAAAACGAAATATGAAAAAAAATATTTCTCTAGGCGACTTCCTCTCAGTAGATTTCTGGCAAAAACTCTGGAGAGTAAATAAATCTGCAATGAAAAAGTTACTCAAAAATCTGTCATTCAGAGTCGACGTTAAACTGTAGATCCCGCCACTCACGTATAAAATTAACGCACACAACATGAGTGGTGTAAGAAGCTAGGCCGTAATCCTGACTGAAGAGTTTTAATGGCCAATTATGTATGTATGTATATCACAAGTGCTAACTGTCGAATCTTAAGCATTAGTTTTTACCAACAACCCAATTTTGCTTCAACATATGTTGTATTGCTGCCTCAACCATCGGTCACGACGTATGTTAAGATATTTTAAATACAATTGTTGAGCCTAGGCTTGCTGGTTTATTTGAGCTGATATGCATAACTTCAATGTTGTGAACACATTTTCCATTTCATCTTTACCTACCATATGTTTGAACATTTTTTCAACGGACAGAAAAGATCCTGCATAGGTAGAGTGGGTTCATTTGAATGTTAAGGAAAGCAGTGTCATTAGCAAAGGTCGAAAGACGGCTGAAATCATGAAACACAAACCATAGTTAGGTTATATAGTTTTCTAATAATTTCACAATATTGATAGGTATCGAACCTTGTAGAAATCTTGTAAGAAGTCTATAAAAAGCTAAAAACAATATTTCATGTTACACGATGAGTCCACAGAATGTTGACAACTGACAAAGTTCTAACAAGAGTGCCTAGCATATTAACAACTGATAAAATCGTTAAACCGGTACACAATGAAGTGAAAAATTGGAAATTTTTATGATCATAATCACACTTTGCAATTTTGGGAATTAAATAAATATGAGAGTAGTTTTTTCCAAACTTAAAATAATTGATTTTGGTTATAGAAACCAAAATTCGTTATCATTCTATGAAAAAAAATCTTCCAAGAACTCAGAAGTTGAACTTGAATGCATTTGCCAAGAAAGTCTATTGGGAAACTTAAGAAAAACTTGTAAAAATTTTCGATTAGCAATCGTAAAGCAATTATGAAGGGCAAGATACACCCGTTGCTTGAAAAATTATTCCAGATGCTCCAATACCACGATTAGAAAGGAGCCCTCTTTACGACCAATGGTGGTATATGTGTGTCCCATTTCTTCCAAATGGAAAGATTTTTAAAACAAATTTACCAAAAATTTAATTTTTTCGCTAACAATAACGCAAAGCTCTTTGAAGCCATGGCTGAAGTTCTATCAAACTAGAGTACAAGCAAAATAATGCTTTCTATTTGATAGGACCAAAAGCTTAGTCTAATGTAATGCTTTCTTATCTCTTCTTCAGTGAAAATCATGATCAAACGATATTGATTTTACATGAACTGGATCGTACAAGAATTAGGAGACAAATACTTTCGCAAAACTTATCAAATTACACAATTATTACGAATTTCTAATTCTCTTAATTGTGGTTCAAACTACATCTCATGAAGTAAATAAAATTCCTATGAAAAGTTGCTTAAAGCTGTCGTTCACTCGCAGGCCACTTATATTTAAAACTAGCTGACCCAGCGAACTTCGTCCCGCCGAAAATTGATTTTTTTCATTGCCAAAAACAGGTCACATTATATCTTATACGCTGCATGAAACAGTTATATAAAAATAACTAACTTACTATAAGTGTGTGGGGATGTACTTATAATCGAAAGCGTTCTAGACAATGCTTTATTTATGGTAATAAATTATTCTTTATTAAAGTAACGAATATATTTAAAAAACCAATTCTTAATAGCTATCTAAACATTAAAAATAATTGTTCTTATTTTTACTATTAATTAATTATTATTACATATTCACATTCTTTATACTTTATTTTCTTTGGTTTTATACATCAGGAATCATAGATAGCATACTTTAGGGGTAACTATGCGTATGAGTAATATATTTCAAATGCAATTAAATATTAAGTATGTAGTATCATACCCTCGCTCATTTGGAATATCAACATAAAAAGTAGCCTATAACTCCTTCCAGACATACAGGAAGATACTGTGAAAATTTCAAGAAAATCGGTTCAGCCGTTTAGTCGTCTATAAACTTCAAACATACAAACATACAAACATACAATCAAACACACATTCATTTTTATATATAAGATTAACACACACAACATGGGATGGTGAGGGAAGCTAGGTTGTAAACCTGACTAACAGTTGTTATGATCAATTAATTAATTAATTAAGTAAGTATTGATTTCTCTTACATCAGTGTAATGATTTAAATAAATATACTACTCTGTTGTTTTAACCCAGATATGCCGACGGGCAAACTAGTGGACCAATCTTCGTAGTTTTCCAAAATAGATTTATTCGGACAGATTATATTACAAAACTGAAGAGAAATTAAAAAAAAATATTTTGTAAATTAGATTTTGAGCCCGTACTACATGTAGTACGCTCGGCACATATGGTAGCAAAATACAGTATTTTCTTCCGATTTAATTAAATTTTATGGCAATGATTACAATGTAGCTGTTTACATTTTCCATCGCCTTGACGTGTGTTCTCAGTAAATAAATGATATTTTCGATCAAATCTGATGTCGCATGATAATCCTTATGGAATCGTAGCTGAGCGTTTCCCATAAATAGATATTAGCAATGAGGCAATACGCCGACGAAAAGGTAAATGGTCGATTTTACCTCCCATATGTCTATGCAGTTGCCAAGCATTGTGCTCTATAAGATCAATGAGGTGTGTGAATATTGGGAAATACCATTTTTCACCCCGTATAAATACAAGCTTCCCCTTTCCTACTTCCTCTCCTTTTTCCTCATGCCCTTATTATCCTCTCACTCAAAGGACGTTTTTGTACAATGTGTCAACTTGACCTCCGGGTACTGTACATGTCAAGTACACGTCCTCTAACCTAAACCTAAACCTATAGATACGCGATACAAGCTGTTATTATGATCTGATCGATCAACGCCACCCATGCACAGTGGTTGCGCCCATATGACAAAAATAAAAAAATTTTTTTTCTATATTGGGCTAGTACCGAAATAAATTGTCGCTAATGTCATCAAATTTCTCTCTTCTGAATTTGTTTTGATAATATCTAACGGTAATTTTTAAATGCAAACAATTAAAGTGCGATTTTATATAGAAGAAGAAAGTTGACTAAGCGACTGTGAAAACAAAGTGAATATCAAATTGTAAAATGCATTTAATTAAAGTGCCCAATTAAAATAATTAAAACGGAAATTAATGTGAATGGTATTGAAATTATTTTTAAGAAATAATAACTTAATAAATTGTGTTATAGTTTTCGTAAAGTACTGATTTTTAAGAAGTGTTTTTATTAACACCGTTTGAAATTCTTTCTAAAAAATAATTAGAGTTTTAGTTAGTTTCCCAATGAAAGCCAATGACCAAATTGGTTTCTAAATATTGATACACATCTATATTAACAAATTATGTTTAATTCAAGTGCAGCTTTTTGCAGGTTTTTTCTATATATTTAATATACTGGCTTAACCTCTGTGTTTATTGTGTTTTCAAAATTTGTTGTGTATCTCGTTTGATTTAAAAATACTGACATTTTTGTTGTTATTGATAGTTTTTTTTTTTATTCTACATAATAGAAATATCCCGTCAATGCATATTTTCACGAATGACAATTTTCGAGCTTTGGCGCTCAAAGAAGGGTTCAAATTCGGCGAAATCACAGCAAGTTTATGACGAAGTAATCAAATTAATTAATTTTGAATACGAAGAAGGTGCGTTTTGTGATTTATTGAAATGTGTACAATATTTATGTAAAAGAATTGTTGACATTTGGAAAAAGATTCACCGCTTAAAATCAGACGTTTTAAAAAATCATTCAGACTGGTTAGTTAAAAAAGAGGTTGTTTCTTTAAAACTGAAAAACGTTTCTGTGTCACCTAAAGAACAAGTATTAAAACCGAATAAAAGTGTGTAAAGTCGCCCTTCATCTGATTTCTCAAGTTCTTCAAAAAGAACAAAACAACGAAGAGTAGCAAAGTTGGCAGAAACTGATGCGACTGCAGCGGATGCCTTACGGAGTCTATGTTCAGAACCAAAGCAAGCTTGTTCGGAATCAAATGCCGCTGAAGTTCTTGCATTAATAATTGACACAAATTTAACAAAGCAACAGTATTGGCATATTCGAAATTTTGTAAACTCTAAGGTTTCCTTCAGTTTATTCCCTAGTTACGAAAAGATATTGAGGGAAAAGAAAAGAAGTTATCCAAATTCAAAATATATTTTTTTGAAAACAATAAAGTACTAAATTTAATTTGCAGAAAAAACACGTACTTGAAGATTTCTGGAAAACCGAAAATTTATTCTGAATATTTTATAAGGAAGAAATTTAAAAAATGGGCGGTAGGGGCAAGTGACCGCGCCCATTTTTTTAGAATATTGTGGTTATTATATTCGAAATGTACTGTGAAAATTTCAAGACTATGTCTTTAATATAATTATTTTTGTCGCTCCTTCCCATACAAGTGCAACCACTGTGCCATGTAGCGATTATATTCATGAACAAGCCGTGCTTGTTGAATATACATAAGTATATATATAAAAGCGTTTTATCTTTTCGAGACCAACGTGAAATATTTTTGCCTGGTTTAACTGGATGGACGTTTGAGGCAACGTTTACTGTACCCCTAACTTTTTCGAACTTTTCTGTTTTATCAAAACTGTTGTTATTCACAAAGTGCATCCCTTCTCATTGCGTTCGACACAAAAGAATGATGCATAACCCTATCATTTGGCAATACGTTCGGCGTCTCGAAAGAGTATTGTAGACACTCAGTAGAATAATTCCAATAAAAATGTCGCAATAATTTTGCGAAAACTCTTCATTACTTTCCTCTAAGCCATTTATTACCTCATTTTATGTTAAAAATCTGATTAAAAAAAAATTTGCGCTTCCACCATTTTTACACACTAATGCCGAACGTACTACATGTAGTACGTCATCAGATACATCAGCTAAAATCACATATATATATATTTTTTACATATAATTTTGTTACGTATTTGTTTTTACATCTATTCTAATTAAAAAAACATAGAAACGCGACAACAATAAAATATACATATGCAACTTTTTCTTACAAGTTATGTGACATCTTCGGACTTTTGCCAATTTCATGAAACTGAAATCTCTGGTTCAAAAAAATATTCATAAGCAATTACCCTAGACAAAATTTATCTAGGCATGATTTGTTGACTGTTATATTCTGTAGCACAACAACAAGTAGTTTTGAAAATTTAAAACACAGTAAACTCAGAAACCTGAACTTAACAGGTGTACTACATGTAGTACGGTCGGCATATCTGGGTTAAAAATGTTTGATAAACTGTCATATTTTAAACTCAGTCTCATTATATTTAATTTTCCGAAATATTACGTCAACAGCACTGTCAGTTTTTCAAAAAAATTTTAACTATTCTGAGATTACAAAAAATACACAGAGAGAAAATTTACAGAGAGTAAGAGCTTATGGGTAAAGACGGACAACAGATGAATCTGCAATTATCCTAAGACGTCAGCTATTCTTATACATATATGTATATAAATTATTTAACTTTATAAATATGTATGTAAATAAAAATTTATAAACATTAAAAATATGACTTGAGAAAATGAAAGAAATTATTTAATTTGCTTTACAAACAAAACATTATAAAACACGAAATAAAATTTTCTTGATGTAATCAAAAATTAAAAGAAGAAATAAATGTTTGTGTGTGTTTTCTTTATAATTATTAATTTATATTTTGTTAATTTATATTCATGATTAAAGTGGCAATTTAAATGATTTATGAACACATGAATAAAAGCAAATATCTTGAGGCTGATTTTTTTGCTTTTTGCATGAAACGGCTAAAAAAAAACGAACGAAATTATTTATGGCCACAATACAAAGAGTCAAGGTCAACGACAATATATTAATGAATTTTTAAAGAATTTAAAGAAGGCAACAACAAAAAAGGAATAAAAATAATTAAACAAATCCCGAAAATAATTGCACTTTTCTTTTTTTGTAGAATACGAGTGTATTCGAGAATATTGCATTATTTCCAGATGAAAATTGTTGAAAAAAAAATAATCTTTTTAAATTCAAAACATGTTTGTAGATATGAAAACATGAGTATTTAAAAAAAAAATATATTTTTTAAAACATAAACAAACACATAAATTTAAAAAATTTAATAAACAAAAATACTGTGTGCAAAAAAAAAGTCATAAAGAAAATTAAACAAAAAACACTAATTTGTTAATAGTTGAGGCACAATACGAATGTTGAGTAAGCTACACTGAACTAAATTTTATGAAAAAAAAATTTTTCGTCGACGTAGTCTAGTGGGTAGTGTGTTGATTTATTAAACGTGAGAAAACGGTTCAAACCCCAGGACAGACATGGAAAATAATTTTCCATTCGTCGACGTAGTCTAGCAGGTAGTGTGTTGGCTTTTTAGACGTGAGAAAACGGTTCAAACCCCAGGACAGATATGAAAAATATTTATTCGGTGACTTCCTCTCAGCAGATTTCTGGCAAAAACTCTGAGAATAAATAGAATTGCCATGAAAAGTTTCTCAAAAATCTGTCGTTAGGTAGGTCTCATCACTCATGTATAAAATTAACACACATAACATGGATGGTGTGAAAAGCTAGGTTGTAATCCTGAGTGAAGGGGTTGTAATGACCAATTATGTACGGATGTATGAGAAATATTTTTCAAATTCACTCATTTCCCTTGAAAACGAACACTTTCGAAGCCAAAATTTACACAATAACAATGCTTAACAACATTTTACATACTCTGCCTAGTTTTTAGTGTCTAAACGACAATAAATTACAAGCAAACACAACACAATACACTACAACATGTTACGCCACATCATTATTTCTTTTGAAATACGAGTGTTTTTTGAAATCCATTTCAATTCACTTGACACACATAGCAGAGCATCGGTAAATGCTGTATAATGGTGGTGCCACAAAACATCTGCAAAGAGTAGCACAGAAACACCTTCGCTTAGTGTCAGACCATAATGTATGATAATGGCCACAGGCCAGTGGGTGAAATACTCGGCCAGAAAAGTAAAACAAACAGAAAAAAATCAAAAAAAAAAATTCAAAAAACATAAACGAACACTTAAACAGGTGGAATACGCTTCAACCACAACCAAACAGACACATTAAACCGGTCAGCATATTATACATACATTTAAATGGACGGTTTGGTCGGATATATATTTTTTTCCCCCGACTTTAAAAATAGAACGCGTTCGTCATTTGAAAAATTTTTTTTTCATTCGAATATTCACGATGATGAGTGAAAGAGTAGAATTTTATTGTTTTGTTTTTTTTTTCTGTAGTTATTTTTATACACTGAACTCAACGCACACATTGTTATACACTTAGTTTAAGTATTCCAGAAGAAAATGGGAAATTTTGTTTATAATCGGCGTCATTTGTAAAAATAATTGGAACACGTCAGCCTTTACAATTCATACAGATTGAGTTCTGTGGCCATTTTTTTAAACAAATGCTGGTTGGCGAACGTGATCTTTAAATGTCCTTTATGTTAAGCTAAAAGCAAAAAAAAATTGTTGAAATTCAAGTCTTTAACGGTAAACAAATAAAACCGTAGTCCGCTTCAATAACCACGGTAGCATTAGGCGCCTTGTTTACAACTCCATAGCTAATCGGGAAGCAATTACTTCAAGATTAAATCCAAACATGTAAACAACTTTAACTTTCTTTTGCTCAACAATTTTCAAAATTATCTTTCCATGTCCAATGAAAAACGAAAAAAACTATTTTGGTATGACTAAGTCTGACGATATTTTGCTTTTGTCCTTGCTTCTGCAAATTTGATTATCTGGATTTAATCTCCTAAACAAACTACAGATTATCTACATATAAAATGCCATAAAACATACGAAAAAAATCGTTATTTTTGTATTATTCCCAGAATAAGATTAATTTTTGCTTTCCGTTTAACAGAAGAAATAATTTCTTCGCATTTGTTTAAGTGACACTACCGATAAACACGTACAGTACGATATAAAATTAAATTTCGGGTTGTCAAAATTATTGTTTAACAGTTGCCTTGTCGTCTTTACTCTCTTTACACTTGTGTTTGTGTGACAATTTGGTTGCTAAAGTCAAATCAAATGAAATTCTTCAGACTTAGAACATATGCTAGTCACTCTAAATGGATACCAGATACCAAAAAGATGAATAGATTCGAATCATACTCATAATTTCTGATATTTATACGCATTCATACTTATTTTAATATCATACTCATACTACTTATATTCAAAGTTTGAAGTACTCATCGTACTCATACTTAACAATACGCATGATGTTGTTGATTTCGATTCTCCTTTACTCAACATTTACAATATTCACAAAATAAGTATGATATGCGTATGAATACTACAATACTCACTAGAAGGTTGTGTCTTTGTCTTTGTCTTTGTCTTTTTCTTTATTTTTTTTTGTAAATGCAACAACAACGAATACTGTAAATTTTCATGAATGATTCGAATCACTCGAATCATTTATGAGTATTATAAGTATTTTTCTAAATTTATGAATCTGAATGAGTTGGAGTATGAATCAAACATATTTCGAATGTTATGAGTTTGATGTCAACGCTGTACTCATACTCATTGCAATCCCTGTACTTATAAATCAATGTTGTAGTGAGTACGTATGAATTAGAATAGTTGATTTTCAGTACTGTTAACTCACTCATACTCAAAATTTCATGAGTACTTATGAGGAAGCGAAAAAACGATTCATTGCTGATCTCTGACAAATACACTTGGAATAGGGCAGATCTGTAAGCATTATGATAATTATGATGAGTGCAGAATGACACAAAAAAAATGTTTTCTTCTGGGCTAAATGCGGTGGTTTTTATTTAACTTTTCATTAAAATCTTCCCAACACATACATACATACATACATAATTGGCCATTACAACCCTTCAGTCAGGATTACGGCCTAGCTTCTCAACACCACTCATGTTGTGTGCCTTAATTTTATACTTGACTGGCGGGACCTATAGTTTAACGTTGACTCCGAACGACAGGTTTTTGAGAAACTTTTTCATGGCAGGTTTATTTACTCTCAGAGTTTTTGCCAGAAATCTGCTGAGAGGAAGTCGCCGAAGAAATATTTTTTTTTCATATTTCGTTTTGATGTCTGGCCTGGGGCTCGAACCCAGGCTTTACGTCTAATAAGTGAACACACTACCTACTATGCTATGGCGACTACGCGCAGTCCCAGTACTGACCGAATTCCACCAAACTAGCGAAGAAGTTGGTCAGCGGAAGGTCATGGTCATCTTACGTGAAAGTGAAGTGACACCGTTCGACTATTTCTTTTGGGATTTTCTTAAGCCTCAGGTGTAGGCGAGTAAGTTACAAACCAAAGCGGTTGTCATAGTCAACATAACCCATACATACATACATAATTGACCATTGCAACACTTCAGTCAGGATTACGCGGACTAGCTTCTCACATCACTCATGTTGTGTACCTTAATTTTATACTTGACTGGCGGGACCTACAGTTTAACGTCGACTCCGAACGACAGATTTAATCTTAAGACTTTTTCATGGCAGGTTTACTTACTCTCAGAGTTTTTGGCAGTAATCTGCTGAGAGGAAGTCGCCTAGAGAAATATTTTTTTTTCATATTTCGTTTTGATGTCTGGCCTGGGACTCGAACCCGGCCTTTTTGTCTAATAAGCTAACACACTACCTACTAGACAACGGCGACTTCTATCTAATACACTGGTATTATATTATTCGACTTAATGACTTTACAGTGTGGATGGTATTACGTACTCGTATATTTAAAACATATTGAAAAATCCGGCGAATCTGTACGCTGTGGTAACCCATTGCTTGAACAAATGCATGGTTTTCAGTTACAGATGTAAAACGCTAAGAAAACTTATTCATATTTTCATTTGAACAACGTCAAATAGTTCGTCTAAGTTATCACACGATTGAAATTGCCATCAATTGTAAGCAAAGTCGCCGTAGTCTAGTAGGTAGCGTGCCAAGATCAAACCCCAGGTCAGACATATTTAACAAATCAGCTGGTCTTGCAAAAATGCTGAGAGTAAATAAAATTGCCCTGAAAATTTTCTCTAAAATATCTGTCGTTCGGAAACGCCTTCAAACTGTAAGTCCCGCCACTCATAGATAAAATTAACACACACAACATAAGTGGTATAATAAACTAGAACGTAATCCCAACTAAAGGGTTGTAATGTCATACATATGTATGCTAGAAACGAAAGTGTTGATTTAATTTTTATAATGCACTGTATAACCATCTAAATAAACAATGAAAAATTCATATTAAATGAGCCAAAAACAAAATGTTGAGAAAAGTTTAAAAATATATACAATATTTTTTGTGTATGTTTTTTTAATTGCAAAACAAAACTAATGTTTATAAATGATATCGTGGAGCATTTAATTCCTAAAATAAATAACAAGAAAAAAATACCACTATTTTATGTTTATAATTAAATAGTTTATGTGAATGTACACAATACGTATTTAAAATAAAATTTGTTTTTTATTTTAAATATAGAAATCATACGCCATAGTATACTCGTAGATGCATGTACACTTGAGCGTATGTTTAACGTAATAACAACACTACGTGTTTTATTTTATTTATGAATTCGTTGTATTTATTTTAAATTATTACTCATAAACAAAGTGAAAGAGAGACAGAGATAGAGAGAGAGAGAGAGTGGGATTTGTTATTAAATAATATAATATTAATAAAATATTTATTAAATAATATTTATGAAATACATTTTTGTTACGTGTTTTGCATGCAGTATTACCTTTAAAGGCAAAAAAATAAATTATTTATTAATTAGTTCTACATTATTACACACCACATACAAGCATACATAATTGGTCATTACAATCCTTTAGTCAGGATTACAATCTAGCATCTCACACCACCCATGTTTTGTGTATTAATTTTATACATGAGTGGCAAAGGTCGAAGATTTTTTATTTTCATGGCAATTTTATTTACTCTCACATACCACGACTCAATTAAAAATTTTACCAAAATATTACCTGTATTTTGTGAAGCATAATAATCAACATGAAATAATAAAAGTATATCCAGTAATTAACAGATAAAAAATTCTAAAATAGTTGCAGAATTCCATTAAAATTTGCGTTGCAGGCAACATACAAAACAAACAACAGCGGCACTGCGAAATACTCTGTGTTCATTTGTAATGGAATTCATAATTAAAACATGGCAGGTGTGAATATTGCCACTCTTTATTATTAGAATGGAAAATGGAAAAAAACAATCAAATATAACAAAAAATTAAGTGGAATTTTAATTGAAAATAAAATCAAAATGTTGGATTTTTCGGCTGAATAATACTTGTATGTTCAGATATGCACTTTTATTCAGTCAATATTCGATTTATTGAGTACAATATTTTAAGTGTTCAGACATAACACGCATATACGCAGTTCATCTGCTTATTCAATATACATTTGACAGCTGGTAAACAAAGCAGCTGATTGTTTCAACAACATTGGTTTTTTTTTGTCGTTGTTGACATTGAGTTGTCAAATATTAACATATAATTGATCGGATAATTGTAATATGCGCACTGAATATACTTCTGCTGGTGCTGAATTTTAAGTTTTACTCAATATTATTACAATTTGTGTATTTATTGCGCAATAATTAATTGAAACTTTATATGAAATATTGAACTCAATAATGGCGTTTATTGCGATTTACTCAATAAAGGTGCATATGTGAACACCGTATAATAGGCACTTCAATACATCTGAGACTTATGGAATGCGACACAGGCTGAAAATGAACACAGGAATGGAAAGCCAAATATTTTATATGTCAACCTATGTTGCCTCTTTAGAGGCAGAATAGAGTAGGAGGCAATTCGTTTACTAAGCCTGCTTAAAATGCAAACCATAGCTGCTATCTATAGCAGATTTGAGAACGTATGTATGTAGGTCATGAGACCCATTGAATGGAAATAAAAGAAACGAAAACGCATCTTAGAATATCATCCAGTTTCTCTTTCTCGCTGTAGTCTAGTAGGACGTAAAGCCCGGGTTCGAGCCCCAGGCCAGACATCAAAACGAAATATGAAAAAAAAATATTTCTCTAGGCGACTTCCTCTCAGCAGATTTCTGGCAAAAACTCTGTGAGTAAATAACCTGCCATGAAAAAGTTTCTCAAAAATCTGTCGTTCGGAGTCGACTTTAAACTGTAGGTCCCGCCAGTCAAGTATAAAATTAAGGCACACAACATGAGTGGTGAGAGTAGCTAGGCCGTAATCCTGACTGAAGAGTTGTAATGGCCAATTATGTATGTATGTATGTGTCTTTCATTTCCGTGCAGTTATGTTTCAATAAGCACATGTTATCGTGGTCCTAAACCAACTAAATAACACAGATTTTAACATTTTATCATGGTCCTGAACCAACTAAATAACATAGATTTGACAGAAGTCAGCTGACAAATGTCTTGTGACAGCTGTAGTGCTACCCTTCCAGTAAGTAGACGCAAAATTTAAAGTGTCACTGACTTATATCCTTACTCTAGTATTAATTAACAGACTATGTTGCCAGTAAAGTCTCAAACCATATTAATATTCTGCTCTGTTTCCTAGTGGGATTACTTCGTAGCTTTGTAGACAAAATTAAATTTGATTTAAAATGGTTCAAAGGATATGGTTGTCGTTGCCAAAACTAACACAGCAATTGTTTTAGACAACTTCAAATGTCTAAACCCTGAGGTAAAGGCTTAAGCTAATAAGTACAGAATCTTATGTAAAATATTACCCCCTCCAAAGTAAAATATTTCCAAACATATCCTCACCTTGAACTTGTAGACACAAAAAAATAAAAAAAAAATAAAGCTTTCAGTCTTTTAAACTTTAATGGAAATTTAAATAGAATATCTTATGAAAGTGTTAAGCAAACGAATATTTTTCCATTTCCATCACAATTTCCCTCCCATCATTTACAGTTAATATGGGCGAAGATAAGATACAAGAATTCAAAGAATACCTCTTTACTTCTGTACTCTTCTTGATTTATTGCCTGTAAAGAGTACAATTTGGCATCATTTGCTTTACATTTCGTTTTTCATTCATATCGTACTCAATTTATTATTCCTTTCACATTCTATCTTATCTGGTGCACGTATACATTTGCAAGTGTGTCTGTCTGTCTGTCTGTCTGTGTATTTGTCTGTTTCTAAAAGAAAATCCTTCGCATTCGAATTGATGCAAATCAATCCTGTGAATTTGTTTATCGAACACATGCTTTTCAATACTCCTCATGCCATGTTTGAAGCAGTATTGGTAAGTAAAATAAATTCATATTTAAGAGCAGCTGTTGTATGGATAAATACTACTTTAGACATGTACACAAAATGGATATCATTTGTCAGGTTTGTTTAAAAATCTATGCGATGCGTTGCGATAACAATAACTGAAACGTATTGCTCTATTGATGAATTCAATCAACATATGTATGTGAAGTGAAAGGTGTACATTATGCTGAGATAACATGACAGGATAACATTACTAATACAATGAAATTTTAATTCAATAAACCACCGTACTTTTCTTTTGCTTTAGTTTAAGCACTAAACAATTAAAAAAGAGTGAAAAATTAAAAACAATCAAGTTAGTTTTAATTCTATTGAATCTAGGATCATATTACCAAATTTATAAGGCCAATGTTGACCGCCCGATACTATAGATAATGCAAGTTATGGACGTATTTTCCATGGCTGCGGAAGTCTACTCCATCACATGATACGCTCAATTCAAGTTGGACAGAGAGTTCAAAGAAGGTGACATAGAAATACTATCTAACAGTGTGGCCGTCATCCAAGCACTCGGCTGACTACACGTCAGAAAAGCCTAAATTCAAAGCTGGAAGGAGCACCCATATTTGTTTCACAATTTACAAATTAAAAATTCTTCTCGAAGTAAAAACTATACCATTCTACTCAATACAAAAAATTGGCAACTCTACCAGTCTAGAAACTGACGCATAAATTTATTTAAGTTCTAAACTATTAAGAAAACCAATAATAAAGATATCAGTGTTCAAAACTGAACGACTCATCATATCACTTGCTTATGATCACTGGCTGTGGGTTCTACACCACTCATGTTGTGTGCCTTAATTTTATACTTGATTGGCGGGACCTACAGTTTAACGTCGGCTCCGAACGACAGATTTTGGGAAACTTTTTCATGGCAGTTTTTGCCAGAAATCTGCTGAGAGGAAGTCGAATAAGAAATATTTTTTTTTTTCATATTTCGTTTTGATGTCTGGCCTGGGGCTCGAATACGGGCTTTACGTCTAATAAGCGAACACACTGCCTACTAGACTACTGCGACTTTTTAAGACAATCGTATAAAATATAGATGAGACCGAAGAATTGCTCCAAGTTACGAGCAACTCGTCTATTCGGGTGATTGTTATCCATCGACTTATCGACTTCCTCGCCGAAGAAATATTTTTTTCATATTTCGGTCTGGCCTGACGTTCGAACCCGGGCTATACGTCTAATAAGCGAACATATTACCTACTAGACTACGGCGACTACTATTGTTTCACTATTTACGAATTAATTAAAAACTATACCACTGCACTCTATACAAAAAAAGTTGGCAACTCTAACCGTCTAGAATCAAGCGCAAAAATCAATTTAAGCTGTAAACTATTAAAAAAAATCAATAATAAAGATATCAGTGGTCAAAACTGGACGGCTCATCATTTAACTTGCCTATGATCACTGGCTGACAATGGGTAATGAATTTAAGCCTCTGCAGTAATATTGAATTCATTTGCTTACCATGCATACCAGATTTTTTACTAACCCCCTTATTATTATTAAAAACTAAACTAACTAAATAAATATTTCATACGTCAAAAGCAATATTCATTGACTGCCAGTGTTTGATATGCTTCGATTGATAAAACGATAAATAAACCGATAATCAAGGCTGTAATGCTTTAAGGAAATTATAAGTTTTCTTACATATACATTTTCGACATCTTATTAAGGATGTAAGACATACATATGTACGTAATACATATATACACATGTATGCAATTTATTTCCTTTTGTATGTGCTCAGAAAAATCTTACAGTGGTGTACAAAAGTAAAGCCTAGTATTTCTGTACAACGTAATGAAATAATAAAATAATGAATAGGACTTGTACAATCTATTAATAAAATCGCAACTATTTATTATTTTGTGTCTGTGTGTGTCTGTGTGGTGTGGTGTGCATATTTGTGTAAATAATTAATTAATGAAATTATTTATCGATTACATCTTAAGCCTCAAACCACATGGGCAAAAAAATTCTTCAATTTTGTTAATTTATTTGATTTCATTTCAAACGACAATATTGATCTGATAATACCAATTAAACAAATTAAACTAATTAAAGCATATTTCGTAATTATAGTGTTTATTTAAGAAATTAAAGAAAAAAAAATATTTTTCTTGGAACAAAAACTTTATTTTGTTTTAAATCAATTACGATTTAAATTTAAAATTAAAGCTTACTCGTTTACCCTGTCCAACCCAACCATATCAAAAATCGATAACACAGCGGTCAATCAGATTTTCAATTCAATATCGATTCGATTGAAACTTTCGTAACGTTTTTATCCTTCAGGCTCATCTTAGGGATAAAATTCACCTTTCAACGTAGTGAAGAACTTAAGTTGGAGATTTAAAATAAATCGATTTTTCTTAATCGAAGCTCTCTGAAGCATACAAAATGGCCTATTGCGATGATAGCACATGAAGCAAAGGCTCCGAAACTAGCTGAAAAGTCCTAATTAATCGGAATTCACTTGGCATTTAAAGCTTAGACTCTTTTAGCATCAGATTAAAAAACAATGAACTTAACGATCGATATAGCTTCGTTATCGAGAAACTATGAGCCAAGTGAAAGAAGTCTTCCGTCAACCTAGATCTTAACCAATCAACCAATCGTCTAGAGAAGGCATTTGCATGTAGCCAAATATCTCCGATTTCCTTTGTACTTCACAATGGCCCTGTCCTAATTAGGTCTGGTGAGTCTGGCAAATAAACCATGAGGCCTAGTAGACATACTTATATGCATGCATGAATTGGTATTCGGTAAGAGTGTGCTTGCCCTAGCAAGTATATCAGACTAACACAAATTTGCAGAGTGGTTGCACTCGAAGGGTGCAGGTTGCCCTCGAAAGGTGCAGCTTGCACTCGAAAAGTGCAGGTTGCACTGGAAAAGTGCAGGTTGCTCTCGAAAGGTAACTGATTCCCGAATGGCTACAAGAATATATAATTAGGTTAATAGTGGAAGATTTCTTATTCAGGATCAGTTCTGCAGCGTGATTTATGGTCATTATCTCTGTGTGAAGCTCACTACAGGGGAGGCATAAAAACATCCTTAGATCATGTTTCTTGGGTTAGATTCCACAGCCTGTTTTATTCTCGAATTTATAATCATCCGCAAAGAATTTCACAGAATTCCCAGAAGAGATTACGTATGAGGATCAGTATTCCCTGCTAGGTATTCTAGCATAAATCTTTCTATCAAAGGTTTAGACGAGATGTAATCAGTTCCACTTAGCGTATAGAGAAGTGCTGATATGATTTTACATTGTCAAGGTAGTGGACGGTCTGTTTACTAAGGGAGTAGCTTTACATACATACATACATAATTGGCCATTACAACCGTACAGTCAGGATTACGGCCTAGCTTCTCACACCATTCATGTTGTGTGCGTTAATTTTATACTTGAGTGAAACTTTTTCATGGCATGTTATTTACTCTCAGAATTTTTGCCAGAAATCTGCTGAGAGGAAGTCACCGAACAAATATTTTCATATTTCGTTTTGATGTCTGACGTGGGATACGAACGCAGGCTTTACGTCTAATAAGCCAACACACTACCTACTAGACACGGCTACGCTTTCAGCGCTCCTAAAAACAAAGGAGATGCTCCTCTGTGGACGACTTTAGAATTAGAATACGAAGATGTAGCACAAGTATTGGTTCGCCGCGATAAAGAGATGAACTGGGGTTTAGGCTCATCTGCTTGCTTTGTAAGGCATTCAGTATGAGAGCGACTTTGTTGGATTATTTAGCCAGAAGGCCTAGCTTGTTTTGTATATTACAACGTTCATTGGATGTCATTTCTTAGTTTGTTTTATGATAACTCGCAACTAATCTGTCGGAAACATTTCCCTGCTGTACACTTAGAGAAAAAAAAACGGGTAGAGTAGATAAGCAAATCATATTGTGCCTGCTTTAAGTACTTTATTGCCCACTTAATTATATTTCTCCCACACAAATATAATTGAATTAAATTTTAATTAGTTAAACTAATAATGAATTACAGTTTTGGACATTTTTCAGCAACTTTTTATTCATCATCATCATCCCAAATTGTTAAAAACAATTCATTTTTGCTTCTTGCTCTGCATAATGAAATTAACAAAAAAAATTAAAAATAGAAATGGAAGCAGAAACATAAAGAAAAACCTTAAAAAAGTTCCTTCATTTTTATTGTGCTCCATGGAACGGCCATTAACCACTTGTTTGGGGGCAAAAGAAAAATGGGAAATTTTTGTTTTCTTTTTAAACAGATTGTAGACTGTAGAAATGAGTGATAATGATGACATTAATGATACTTTTGTTACTACCTTGACTTAATTAAAATAAACTAGATGGAGGAGGAGGAAGAAAAGACGAAAATTAAGTTGAAAATTATCTTCTCTTTGCTTCCTTTTTTATTCCTGCCTGTCTGTAGGAAGAAAATTGTGAAAACAAAAAAATGTTTCTTATTTCACACATTAAATGTCGAACAACATGGACGTGACATTGTAAAAATTTATATTCTTTGTTTATAACAAAAAATTCTTTGTATTTTATAAATACCCTACAATACATATGTTGAGTTAAGTAGAGCATTTCTTGTCAGTAAAAATTAGCATAACATTGAACAGACTTTCATCTAGTAGAGCTTTATTATCGCCATGTTTTTTAAACATCTAAAATGGCAGGGTATCTCTCATTCGTGTTATACCTATGCTTTGTTTCTTTTCTCCCTCGAGTGCCATGTGAAATTGCTTAATTTTTGTTTTATAAGCGAATTAACAAAATTGCCAAAATTAGCAGACAAGTGTTTAGTAATGAAGACCCATTTACACCCACTCATGGAATGAATGGAATTTTCTTGAGAAAATTAATAAAAATAAACACAAAAGGAAAATACAGAGAAAAACATTTTAATATTTAATATTACAAAAACCAAGGTACATATATATGTATTTACACCCTACACCAAAGGAGCAAGAAACTATCCTTTCAGCGGATATGCCAGGAGGCTGACATCAATCCCTTTTGGGACAGCGTACCGAGCCGTCTGCGGGAAAGTCGGAGCTAGGTTGTCCAATTTTGCTACGGGGGATTATTAGTACATTGTTCCCACATGGCCAGCCCTACACTTTTATAAGTAGGGAGCCGAGCCATACCATACCCGAGGTAAATAGGAGACATCGGGGTCAGATGGAATCCCGAATAGGGCACTTAAGGTGGCTATCCGGCATAGACTGGATATGTTCTTCAATGCCGGAGGCGGCTCAAACCATACCCGAGGTGAATAGGAGACATCGGGGTCAGATGGAATCCCGAATGGGGCACTTAAGGTGGCTAACCGGCATATACCGGATATGTTCGCCAATGTGTTCCACAGGTTTTTCGTCGACGGTATTTTTCCACGTAGACGGAAGAAGTAGAAATTGGTTCTCATCCCAAAACCAGGCAAATCTCCAGGTGAACCATCGTCGTAGCTTCCCATCCGCCTACTTGACACGATGGTAAAAATACTGAAGAGGATAATATACCATCGACTGCTGACATGTGCCTAGGCAAGGGGAACTCTCTAGGATCTGCAATATGGATTTAGGAAGAGATGGTCCACGGTTGACGCGATAAGGAGCGTGGTCGACATTGCAAGAGACGCAATAGAGGGCAAAAGATGGCGATTTGACATCAAGGAATACTACGCGGTTGTCACAATTGATGTTGGCATCGCGTTCAACTCGGCAAACTGGCGGCGGATTATGAGAGCCCTTTCAACATGGCTACGCCGCCATACTTAATGGACATTGTAAATGATTAGTTTCAGGACAGGAAGGTAATATACCTAACGGATGATGGAGAAAAGGACTATGTAGTGACGGTGGGTGTCCCACAGGGCTCTGTACTTGTTGTGTGTGTGTTGGCTTATTAGACGTGGGGCCACCGTTCAAACCCCAGCGCAGACATCTCGATCAAAACGAAATATACAACTTCTTCTCAAAAAAATCTGTCGTTCGGAGTCGATTTTAAACTGTAAATTCCGCCACTTAAAATTAACACACACAACATAAGTGACGTGAGAAGCTAGGTTATAATCCTGGCTAATGTAATAACCAATTACATAAGCGTGTATGTATGTTAACGACTTCAAATGACTTAATCTTTGTGGTCACACTTTCTGGAAACTATGCATACAATAAAAGCCGTGATGTGTAACTTATGCCACTGCTAAGTGAAGTCACATACCGTCCAGAACATATCTTCAATTGCAAGCTATTATAAATGGGTTAGCATATAGCCATCATGCTTTGAAGTGACAGTAACAGTTCCTTCAGGTTTATTTCTTACATTATTTACTTAAATGATCACTACAACGCTTTAGTCAGGATTACAACCTAGTTTCTCACACCACCCATACTGTGTGTGTTAATATGCATGAGTGGCAGGTTTACACTTAACTCCGAATGGAAACTTTTCATGGCATTGCTCTCCTAGTTTTTGCTAGAGGACTATTGAAAGGAAGTTGTTGAAGAAATAATTTGTTTTTCAAATTTCACATTTTTACGCCTGTCAGGGTGGACTACTCTTTTAAAGCCTATAAAACCCCAGCAAATAAAAATTCAAAATGATATCAAAGAAAACTTTCCAGAAACTATAAAAATGCCACACAACAAAAAAAAAATTTCGCAACATCTGCAATAAATTATAAGACTTTGAAGGTCATCATCATAATTTTGTACAATAAATTCAAACAAATAAAAACAAAATTATTTTATTTATTTAAAATTAAATAAGAATGCATTTGCAAAACAAAGTAAACTTTTTTCTCTTAAGTTGAGTAATGGAAAACAAAAACATACACAGGAGTGGGCAAAATTGTTTGACAAAAATTAATTTATTTATGCAAACGCACGCACATTCTTTGAATACCAAAAAAGAATTTCAATGAAAAAAAAAATATTTTCGTCATCAAATTTAAAAATAACCATTGACTACAGCAGCTGTCCATAGTTATGACAACATGTTGTCGTCTTTCTCTTTGTCATCAAGTGTGTCTCACTGTGAGTGGTCGGTCGGTCGGTCGGTCGGTCGGTCGCACTGAGTGTGTGAATGTGTGACATAAATAATGCAAGAAATATGTTGCCACTCATGATAAGATTGTTATAAGTTTTACAACTCAGCATATAATAAGTTTATGGTTATTTTATGCATGTTAAATTACACATTTGTGCATACAGTCAGCAACAAAAGTTAGGTGATTTTATAAGAAATATTGTTTACTTTGTATTGTAAAATTTTATTTTTTTTTATTTATTATTTAAGGATTTTTTTTTATTTTCTTTTATTTTTATAGTTTGAATATTTATCTCTCCCACTGTATTACTTCAGACATAATAAATATTATTAGCAGATATAAAACATTAACAATTTAATATCGAATAACATTACGGAGCCACAGTCACACGAAATAAATTAAACGTAAACGGAGAACATAAGGTTTCTGGCAAAAACAATAAAAACATAAAATGTAACACGAATAGCCAGAGATGTCATAAGAACACCCAGTAAAAGTATTTAGATAGGAGTCTTGAAATACATATGTAATCACAAAATTCTTAGAAACAAAATTATTTTCCATGGGAAAAAAGAATTGACAATAAGTCAGGAATCAATAGTGGCCATAAAGTGAATGCTTCAGGCCTTCCCAATCAAATTATCGAATTCTTAGGCGGGAATCTATTACTGGGTTAAATCTAAGGTAGGCTAATTGGATTATAATTCCTCTGTTGCTGCCAGAGCTTACCATTTGCTTCAGAAAATCTACATGTTGGACGATTGCTTCCTTTGAATGGTCCTGATGGTGGGCTGAATTAAGAACTAAGTCGTTGAGTAGCAACTCAAGGTAAAAATCACCCTGGCAATTACATGACGTATGTAATATACCCATCTGACAGTCAGTACTGGTTTAGCTAACATTTTCGCTAGCTTACTGTGATCCAAGCTTATTCTTTCAACGTTGCCTATAGTAACTCAAGTTTCTTCAGAAGTTGAAGTTCAGCAACAATACGCAGATAGAAGGTTTTTCGCGACGGTTCGTATAGAACTCATTGGGCGAATTGCTTACTTATCCACTCTAATCCAAACCACATCTCTTAGTTCTGTATATGACACGGACGTTATTCTGTCTCTGTCTTCTACTCCTCAAGCCAGACCGTTTATATTGAGACTTAAAAGGATCTGCTGGATCATATTGATCACTACACCATTCTAGGGAAAGTGCAGGCGGCCATGTTATGGCAGCAAACAGACCTTATGATGTTTTATTTTTATAAAACTTCTTGGTTTACTATTCCTACAAGAGATACATAAGTGGATCGTGAACTAGGTTCTTCGGGAAAATACAATCCCAATCCATACCGATCAGATTTTTAGTGTTATAACCTCTCGGCCTTTCTGACAAGTGCAAGCGGAAATTTTTCGCTGCGAGAATTGTTCGATGGACTGAATTATAAGGCTTCCTTTATAAGTAAAATCTACTTTAACAGAGGCTTACGGCTAGTGCTCTAAGTTTAAACGTGTTAAATTCGAACAGTCTTCTTAACTGTTCTCATTCTCTAGGAGGATCGTTACAGCACCAAGTCGAACTGATATGGCTTCCAAGTGCAGTTGACTACCGCTTGCGCCTGGAAACGTAATTGCTAATCAACTGTCAAAAGTCGTCTTCATGTAAAGCTAGAGAGGCTCTAGAGAAAGCGAATACCCATCTGTACCTAACCTAAACCTAGCGAGGAAATTAATGATAACTTTCTTAGCTCTCGGCAGGAATTCAATTAAGCTTTTAACGGATCGAATTGCTAGATGCATGGATTATTCATATTACGTTTATTATAGGAGTGGTTTTGATGACAAAGAAGAGGACCAAAGTTTCTCGATGCAGGTTATTTTTAGAGACTAGACAGCTGTGTATCACTGTGTCACTGTGTTTTATCTGATAGGATATGCTAGGAGCTTTTGATGGTTCTAAAGAGATCATACAAGATATATACTATACGCAATCGAAGAGCCTCTGAGATAACTTGCTAAATTTGCGAACAACCGGACTATTGGAGTCATTCTTATCCATTGTTAAGCAATATATAGATCCTAGGCAATCTAAACAGGGCTTCTTAGATAATTGTAGGCCTCTGTTTAATATTTTGTTGACATAACACATGATTAGCTCTTGAAGTATGAGAACCTTAAACACAATTGACAATTTCACACCTGTTTTTTGGTTTTCTGGCGTAACACAAGCATACATACATACATACATACGTACATACATACATACGTACATACATACATACGTACATACATACATAATTGGCCATTGCAACCCTTCAGTCAGGATTACGGCCTAGCTTCTCGCACCACTCATGTTGTGTGCGTTAATTTTATACATGAGTGGCGGGACCTACAGTTTAAAGTCGACCCTAAAGACAGATTTTTTGAGAAACTTTTCCGTGGCAGGTTTATTTACTCTTAGAGTTCTTGCCAGAAATCTGCTGAGAGGTAGTCGCCTAGAGAAATATTTATTTTTTCATATTTCGTTTTCATGTCTGGCCTGGGGCTCGAATCCGGGCTTTACGTCTAATAAGCGAACACGCTGCCTACTAGACAACGGCGACTTTTTTAAGACAATCGTATAAAATATAGATGAGACCGAAGAGGTGCTCCAAGTTACGAGCAACTCGTCTATTCGGGTGATTCTTATCCAATTTGCGGTAGTGACTGTAACTGTAGCTGTAGTTTATCATGTACTTGAATCAGATTACTTCCTGTTGGTTTGTATAAGTTTCTGCATGTCAGTGTTGGTTACATAAGGTAATTTCCAGCCCACAGCTAGATACGCTCTGCATTCAACCTGAAAAAAAACTAACGCATCTGTTATAATTTACGAAAATCATAAAAAATAAACACAAATCAAATAAAATAAAATGGAATAGAAGTAAAATTAATGACAATTTCACTACCGATACTCGTTGTGAATTAAAAACAAAATTTCCTTTTAAATAAGGCTGGCAACGAGGCGAGGGGAATAAAACATTATCATCATCCTCATCATCAAAGGCAAAACCACCCTTGAAGATATCGTTATAGGCAGTAAGTAAGCATGGCCACACTTTTTTATGGATCTTATGAAAAACACGAATACTTTTAACAACACGTCATTAAATATTTGAAGTTTTCCAAGAAATCATAAATAAATAAATAAATGTATACCTATGAAATGTTCCTCCCATAAATTGTTTATTTCAAGTTGTTTTACAACAGCACTTACGATTTAATTATTGAAGTGCCTGAAAAGGGGGGAGGGAAACTAACAAAACAAAAACAGAAAGTAGAAGAACTATTTTAGGGTCATAACTTTTGCAAACAATCGGAAAATTTTAATCGCCATAGTTTAGTAGATAGTGTGTTCGCTTATTAGACATAAAGCCCGGTTTCGAGCCCTAGGCCAGACATGAAAACGAAATATGAAAAAATAAAATATTTCTCTAGGCGACTTCATCTCAGCAGATTTCTGGCAAAAACTCTGAGAGTAAAATAAAATTGTCATGAAAAGTGTCTCAAAAATCTGTCGTTCGCAGTCGACGTTAAACTGTAGGTCCCGCCACTCAAGTATAAAATTAAGGCACCTCAAAAATCTGTCATTCGGAGTCGACGTTAAACTGTAGGTCAAGTATAAAATTAACGCACACAACATGAGTGCTGTTAGAAGCCAGGCCGTAATCCTGACTGAAGGGTTGTAATGACCAATTATGTATGTATGTATGTCTAGGGGGTAAATTCAAGTTCAATAGATTTCTTCCTCGGTTTCAGTTTCATTACTAAAGTTTATCCAGCTAAGCTGGTTTTTTCCTTCTGTGGCTTGTACTAGAATGATAGGGTTGCCATGCTTATAAAAAACGGCGTCTGTATTGTATGTATTAAGAAGCTTGAATCATTCCATGCAGCAAAAAATGCTTCAAAAATATGACGACTTTATTGAGAGGTTGTGTGATGTAAGAAGCTAGGCCGTAATCCTAACTGAAGGGTTGTAATGACCAATTATGTATATATGTATGTAGTATTCGGAGGCCACTATAGTCTGTTAAATTTCAATTGCAAGCAATTCTTACACCGCTTCAACCACTTAAATTCCAGCAAACTGTTGTCATTTTGTTTTTAATTTGAATCACTTTATTTACAATAACAAACGTATTTTAAACTTTAACATCATCCATCGCCAGAAAGGGTCACAAACAAATCCAAAGACTTTTTAATAATAAATTGAATCAAAAAAAAAACCAAAAACAACAACGAAAACAACGAAAACATTTCAAAAACAATTTATTTTAATACGAAAGATAAGTTTGTCTGACTGTATGGCTGTCTGTCTACCTGACCGTACGTTTCATATTCAATCCCTAAAGGTGTCTGATTATTTTCTTGAATGAATGTTTAAGGCAAGCTTTTGTTATTCTTTTCCACTTCAATACACATTAATTTTATATCTGCAGGTCATTTTTCCCATTACTTTGGCTGCCATCAGGTGTGTGGGTGGGTGGCTGCGTAGGTGAGTTGGCCAATAAACAACACTATGCGACGTACTTTAAATGTTGAAATATTTTTAAAGTTTTCCCTACGAACTTTATTTGACACTGAAAAATGAAATCCATTTTAAGTTCATATTAAATTTAATTTTATACGATGAAAACAGCTTGGAATACCTTCTTTGAAGCATTTTGTTGAAGAAAAAAGTACCTTTGTTTGAGGGAAATTAGATTTGACCTGAACACGTCAATGCTTATTTATAGACACACAAATCCAATTGACCATTATAATCCTGCTTACCTACTTACTTACTTCAATAGTCATTACAAGCCTTCAGTCATGATTACAACCTAGCTTCTCATGCCACTTATGCTTTGATTTGTTACTCTTATACATAAATGGAGATACCTTCAGTTGAAAGACGACTCCTAACGACAGATTTTTGAACAACTTTTCATGGCTATTTTTCATTTACACTCAGAGTTTTTGCCAGATATCTGCTGAGAGGAAGTCGCCGAAGAAATATTTTGTCGTTCGTTCTGTTGAAGATGTCTGACCTGACGTTTGAAGCGACTCCTCACGTCTAATAAGCCAGCAAACTATCTACTAGACTGCGGCGATTTCGACCATTATAATCCGTTAGTTAGAATTAGGGCCTCGCGCTCCTAAATAATCTATCCAGACGCTCCTTGATTAACCAAAGAGAATATCATCGTCACTGAATATCATAGGAAGATCAGCTAGCATCACCTCTAAGATACTCAAACTAATTTCCTCTCACTTTCCTCTCACTTTCCTTCCAATATATTTCAACTAAAAACAGCCACAACAGTACTCTGTCATTCTAGAATCTGTCAGAGGAGTTCTACGTAGCTGGAAAACTTGATTAAGGAAACTGAAAAAGAAATTCAAACTAAGTTTTTCCCACTATTACTCTACACAGCCAACCAACATATTTCCATCTAAAGTAATGCCACTTGGCTACTTTGTCATTCTAGAACTTGCCATAGGAGTTCTAAGTAGCTTGAAAATTTGATTAATGGAACTGAAAGAGAAAAAGAAATTCAAACTAAGTTTTTCCCACTTTTACTCTACACAGCCAAACAACATATTTCCATCCAAAGTAATGCCACTTGGCTACTCTGTCATTCTAGAACCTACCATAGGAGTTCTACGTAGCTGGAAAACTTAATTAATGAAACTGAAAGAGAAAAAGAAATTCAAACTAAGTTTTACCCACTTTTACTCCACACAGCCAAACAACATATTTTTATCTAAAAAAGCCACATGGCAACTCTGTCATTTTAGAACTTGCCATAGGAGTTCTAAGTAGCTGAGAACTTGATTAATAAGAGTGAAAGAGAAAAAGAAATGTAAACTAAGTTTTTCTCACTTTTACTGTACACAGCCAAACAACATATTTTCATCTAAAAAAGCTACATGGCAACTCTGTTATTCTAGAACCTAGCATAGTAGGCCTACTTTGTTGGAAATCTTGTACAATGAAATTGAAACAAAAGAAGAGCGTCGCCTTGAGTAACTGCTTTAAGCTCATGAACTTAAACTGCGTATTTTGTAAAATTACTAGAGAATATTGAGTGTAACAGAAGTCGGGTCGTTTTACAGGTTACGTGCAATATTGCTAGGCTTTGGTGGACTGGACCACTAACCTGTGTGAATAATATTGTTAGGCTCTGGTAAACTGATAAGGATAAGTAGGGGAATGATGACTATACATACATATATACATACATAATAAGCCATTACAGCTTTTCAGTCAGGATTACGGCCTAGCTTCTCACACCATGCATGTTGTGTGTGTTAATTTCATACATGAGTGGCGGGACCTACAGTTTAAAGACGACTCCGAACAACGGACTTTTGAAAAACTTTTCATGGCAATTTTATTTTTACTCTCTAAGTTTTCGCCAGAAATCTGCTGAGAGGAAGTAGCCAAAGAAATATTTTGTTTTCATATTTCGTTTTGATGTTTGACCTGGGGTTTGAACCGTGAACGTACTAGACTACGGCGACAGCAATGATGACTGTACACTTTCCTTAAATCACATGACCCTCCATCACACTATTGTGGTTCTCACAACAACCTGTCGTATTGGAAAGTATACCGAAAAAGACTTGCCAATAATCCCCGAATAACTTCTGAGAGCAAGAGCTGCTGATCTAAAAAGCAGGAAGATTTGATTTAAAATCTTACAAATTTGTTTATCATTTTTCGATTTAATTTTTTTCCAAGCTTCCTTATTGCAATGAGTCAAGTAAAGTTATACTATGTTCAGACATGCAGTTTTATTGTGTCAATATTCGGTTATTTGAGTATAATATTTTAAGTGTTCAGACATAATATAAGCAATATTCATTTGACAGCTGGTAAACAAAACAGCTGATTGTTTTAACAACATTGTTTTTGTTTTGTTTTGTTTTTTTTCGTTTGTCGTTGCTGATATTTGAGTTGTCAAATATCAATAAAAGTGTTCGGATAATTGTAATATGGTCACTGAACGTACTTATGACAGTGCTGCATTTTAAGTTTTACTCAATATTATAACAATTTGCGTATTTATTGCGCAATAATTAATTGAAACTTTATATGAAGTATTGATCCCAATAATGGCATTTATTGAGATTTACGCAATAAAAGTGCATGTCTGAACATAGTATTAGGAAATCAAATAAAATTGATAAAGTTTTAGTTTCGCACTGTTTAAATAAATGTCAAAAAGGTATAATTTATGACTGGTTATGTGATATTAAAAGTGAAATTGAGGATGTTTTTTTTTTTTGTTTTGTTTTTAACTTTCAATGTGTCAAAAATTACGTGAAAATATTTTAAGAAAACAAATTTCATTTTTTGTTTCTCTTATTTTCCTGTCTTTCTTCACCTTCATTTAACTTAATTTTATACTTTTTTTTTACTTCGTATAACAAAAGACGAAGAAATGTTCCTTCTTTTCAATACTATAAAGAAAGGATAATAAAAAAGTATTTTTAAGTTGAAAAATTTTTTTTTGGCAAAATAAAAAATCATCCTTCAAGGTTGTTTGCTGTTCAACGTATAAATTTCTTTATTTTTATTGTGAATAATTTTAAACGCACATCGAATGAGATGTGCAATGAAAACAAAACAAAAAAAAACTTTAAACTTTTTAAAATATTTGAAGTTTTTTTTATGTCCTTAAAGTTGAAGTAGATTTCATTCGCATCGAATTAATGTTTAAAATAACAGTAAAAAATAACGGAATTGAGTTTTTAAAATCCTCTGTTTACAGTTTACTGTTTCACGTAAAACTAAAACTAAATGACGGACGTACATAACTACCAACTTTATATATAAGTTTTCTGCGAAGCCTTTTTTTAATAAATTAAATGCCTTTATAATTATTTTATACGATGTATCCTCGTATAATATGCCAAGTTCAAGTATATCTACCACTGCAAGATACACCATGAACTTGACTTCTTACTCTAGACTTGATGGTTTTTTTTCTGCCACACTCTCCTTATCCCTTGTGATCTCTTCTTAAGCATGTGTGTGAAAACTAGATTTTTGCTTAAGAATCAGTTAAATTTTAAACTCCCTTTTGTGTCTTACATATAAAAAAAAGGAATTAAAAATAAGAAACTAGAGACCGACTGTTAATCATCCTACATCGGAATTTATATTTTTTTTAAATTTTTTTTTTTGTTATTTTTTATAGAAGTTTGACACAAATGTGTGCTTTCAGCTTGATCATTACACACCTTTAGTCAGACTTACAACCTAGCTTCTCACACCACTAATATTTTATGTGGGCGTGTGTTAATTCTATCCATGAAAGGCGTGACCTACAGAACACAGATTTGAGAAATTTTTTAAGTCTAAGAAAGAAATATGTTTTCTTGTCAGATTTCGGTTTATTCGAGATGTCTACGGTGGAGTTTGAACCATGCACTCTTGTGTAATAAGTCCACAACCCCTAGCCAACTACCTCCTAGAGTACAGCGATTATATCTCTTATAGACTGACGGATCCAGTTCATCCGCCTAAGTTGTATATGGAATCTCTTTGTTCAATTGAATCTTATATGAGCCCAATCATCACAATCCTTCTGTTAGGATTTCGACCTAGTTTCTTACACCATTTATATTGTATGTGTTAATTTTATACATCAGTGGCGGTCGATTTGAAACCATAAGTTTTTGAGAAACTTTTCATGACAATTTCATTTGCTATCAGAGATTTTGGCAGAAATCTGCTGACAGGAAGTCGTAGAAGAAATATTTTTTCGGCTTTCGTTTTGTTGGAGATGTCTGACCTGTAGTTTGAACCGTGGCCTTGCGTCTAATAAACCAACCCACTACCTACTAGAATACGGAGACTTTCATGGGCCCTTAAACTACTCAATTATTTCAAGAAACGCTACCTTGACATTTCTCTCTTGAGAGACAAACAAATTATCTGATATACATACACTTATAACTCTTTCGGAAAGAAAATATGGCCCATTATTTAGATATTCGAAGGACTTGATATGCATTAAGCGTACCTTGAATCCATCCTAAGAACAGCAGTTAAGCCACCACAGCTTATCGACAGGATCTGAATGGCTACAGCTGATTTAGATGAAATCAATAATTTCCAGTAAAACAGTCATAATCGTTTTATAACGGTACATTTGACACCACCAAAGTAAGCTATGCCTAAGACTGCTGCCAATTTAAGCTAAGAGTGACAGATTTTTGTGGCTAACAATAATATTTTTTTGCCTATTAAAGGAATATTTAAACAGGACTTAAAATCGCACAGTGTGGACTGTGGCATATTTACTAAAGGGCGCTGATATTAAACTTTCTTATAGGAAAGTTATTACAGGCAAAGTTAATGGTCATTCTGAAAGCGGCTGGCTCAACATTTGTTGGGTGATTGGTTTTTCGCTGAAAATATCTTGATTTATATGGACAGCTAAGCTGCGATTGAGGCTCTAAAGAATATATTTTATGCCGAGCGTTTCTCAGGGAAATTTCGTATCCTTCTAAGGTGACTCTTATATGGATTTCGGGACATAGGGATATCGTAGAAAATTGCATTGCCTATGAGCTGGCCAGGACCGGGTAAGGAGGGTCAATCTTGTTTGGTAGCAAGAGTGTACGTGCAATATTGCTAGACTCTGACTCTGACTTCGATATTTAAATCGCGTGGCCATCCATCATACAATAACTAGTGATTCTGAGATATCATCATGTGTTCTCACATCCATTTTCGAGTTATTGGTAAAGTCATGTGCAATATATTTCCTGATAAAGGAGTCAATTTGATTTCTTTGTAAAGACTGATCAAAGACTGTAGAAAGAAATTTCTGCTTCACGTTATGTACTGTACAGCACAAATATGTATATTCCAAAATGACCGTGGAAAGAATGTGGATGTACATTTGTTTTTATTTAAAACCTGATTTCCCCAAGTCAACTTAATATTCCACCAACTAGTTTGGCTGTTTGGCTCTCCTTTGTTCTATTCTATATTTAGATTGAATATATGTGTGCCAGTCGTATCAACATGTTTTACATACATCTTCAATGGAATCGTAAGGATGTCTTTGGATTAAATTAAACCCGTTTTACGAGCACATGTTCAGTTCAGATATAAACAAACACAACAACAAAAGTTAAGAATCCAGTATAAATAGAGCGACATTGCAGATGGACTCCATCAGAAAGTGTGTAAATTTGCTGGAGAATAAAACCACCGTTGAAATACTACGTATAAAGAAGGCAAAGTACAGCCATGATTATAATTAAGAACTGGGGTAAGAGAGAATTTCATTTGAAATATTGTTTTTGTTTTTGTTTTTTAAGTTCATAAATTAATTGACAAATTATGTTGTTTTTAGCCTGGCTCATTGGAATTTTATTGTGCCTGCAATTTAACCTTTCAACTACCTCTGTTAATTCAATAAGTGAAACGAAAAATCACAATTTATTTGCTGCCGATTTATTTGCGGCCATTGCTGATAAGAAATCCGCAGAGAATATTGTATACTCCCCCGTTTCCATACAAACTGGTCTAGTTTTTGCTTATCTTGGTGCTGGTGGCGAAACAGCCGAACAATTGCGTTGGGGGCTTAAACTTGGGCAGGGTGATAAAACAAGTATTTCCCAAAACTTTGCAGGCTTTATTAGAAAATCTTCCAAGTCGAATGCTAAAAACGGACCACAATTGAAAATGGTTAATCGCATCTATGCCAGTGATAAACTTCAGATTTCCAAGCAATTTAACACAAGTGCACACGCGTATTTTAATGCTGATGCCATGAATGTGAATATGAAAGAATCTCTTCTGGTAAGAGATGAAATCAACGAATGGGTAGCAAAGGAAACCGATAATAAAATCAAGGATCTTATCAAAGCCGATGATATATACTCGGGCACCACAGCTGTATTAGTGAATGCGATTTATTTCAAGGCTAAATGGTTGCTACCGTTTAGCGAAGCCAAGACCCGTAATGCCCACTTTAAACTTAATTCAAGAGATGAAAAACCTGTCCGGATGATGCACAATCATGGCAGATATCGTTATGCTGAATTCCCCGATTTGCAGGCCACTGCTATTGAAATGCCCTATAGAAACTCGAATATTTCAATGCTCATCATATTACCTTATGACACCGAAGGCTTGGAGGAATTAGAAGCAAAACTTAAGGGTCGTGATTTAAATGAAATGACGAATAAAATGTTCTACGATAACTTATGTATTCATTTGCCCAAATTCCATATTGAATACGATATTGATTTGAAACAGCCCTTGGAAAAGGTATGTATGTCAAGCATGGCAATGATTTAGTGAGTGTAAGATATAAACAAAATAATTTTTTTTTTGTTTCAGATGGGCTTATCAGCCATATTCTCTAAGTCAGCCAATTTTGACAATATGTTCGATACACCAGCGCCTGAATTTGTGGGTTCAGCCAAGCATAAGGCTTACTTGGATGTAAATGAAGCCGGCTCTGAAGCAGCTGCTGCCTCATGTAGGTTTTTTTATTAGAGTTGAAGTTTTTTTTACTTCATAAAGCATTCGTTTTTTTTTTTAATTTTTTTAGTTGAGGCTCTGGAGTGTAAAAGCATTACCACGCCATTCCATGCCGATCATCCATTTTTCTTTGCTATTCGCAGCCCTTCAACTGTTTATTTTGCCGGACATGTGACCACATTCTGAACGCAGTTCCATGAAATTATTGGCTGAGAACAATAAAATAAAAATTTAACAATCATTTCAATCCACCGAAATGTTTCGAATTTTATTTGCCAAGTGCTTAGCGCTATCCAGGTCAAGAAGGTTCTTTTCTACAGGAAGCATGAAGTAATGAATTGGGTATTGAACAGGGTCGAGCTGGGACTGTCTAGAGCAGCTATTAGAGTAGCTACATGTCTTGTTTTTGTATTTCTGAATAGGAAAGAAGAACACAGTGCTTACATACACCAGGCACTCAGGGATGCCTTATGTGGGAGATGGGTCTTTGTCCAGAAGTAGTAATATGAGTCTGTAACACTGGGGTCTTACGTATGGCTCTATAAAATAGTCTAGTCGGCCCGCCCTAGGAAGTTGCTGGATAAGGACAGGTATCGGATAACGTTTGGATTATTCCTTACGGATCTACAGTTTAAAGTCGACACCGAACGACAAATTTTTTGAGAAATTTTATTTTACTCTCAGGGTTTTTGCCAGAAATCTGCTGAGAGGAAGTCGCCGAAGAAATATTTTTTTTTCATATTTCGTTTTGATGTCTACGAACCCAGACTTTACGTCTAATAAGCAAGCACACTACCTACTAGACTACGACGACTTCATTTACTGATAAAGGAGTCGAATGTCTAGTCGTCTCTAATCGATTTCGAGGACTGTAGAAAGAACTTTCTGCTTCACGTTATGTATTGTACAGTACAAAAATATTCCAATATGACCGTTTACATCCACATTCGTTTTTATTTAAAACCTGATTTCAAAGCCAACATAATATTCTACCAACTACTTTGGCTATTTGGCTCTCCTGTGTTCTATTCTAGTTACATTGAGACTGATTGTATGTGTGCCAGTCGTATCAGCAGGTTTTACATCTTCAATAGAATCGTAAGGATGTCTTTGGATTAAATTAAACTCGTTTTACAAGAACAACAAACACAACAACAAAAGTTAAGAATCCAGTATAAATAGAGCGACATTGCAGATGGTCTCCATCAGAAAGTGAGTAAATTTACTGGAGATTAAAACTACCGTTGAAATACTACGCATAAAAAGGCAAAGTACAGCCATGTTTATACTTAAGAACTGGGGTAAGAGAGAATTTTATTTGAAATATTGTTTTTGTTTTTATTTTTTAAGTTCATAAATTAATTGCCAAATTATGGTGTTTTTAGCCTGGCTGATTGGAATTGTATTGTGCCTACAATTGAAAGATCAAATTACCGCTGTAAAACTGACAATTAAAACAAGAGATCACAATTTATTTGCTGCCGATTTATTTGCGGCCATTGCTGAAAACAAATCCGCCGAGAATATTGTATGTTCCCCCGCTTCCATACAGGCTGCTCTAGCTTTTGCTTATCTTGGTGCTGCGGGCCCAACAGCCGGACAAATGCGCTGGGAGTTACAATTAGGCCCGGGTGATAAAAGAGTTGTTTTCGAAAATTTTGCAGGATTCGTTAAAAAATCTTTCAAGTCGAATGCTAAAAACGGACCACAATTTAAAATGGTTAATCGCATCTATGCCAGTGATAAATTTGAAATTTCCGACCAGTTTAACATATTTTCACACGCGTATTTTAATGCTGATGCCAAGAGTGTGAATGTTACAGAAGCTCTGCTGGTAAGAGATGAAATCAACGAATGGGTGGCAAAGGAAACCGAGAATAAAATCAAGGATGTTATCAAAGCGGATGAGATACACTCGGACACCAGATTTGTATTGGTGAATGCGATTTATTTCAAGGCTGAATGGCTGCTACCGTTTAGCGAAGCCAAGACCCGTAATGCCCACTTTAAACTTAATTCAAGAGAGGAAAAACCTGTCCGGATGATGCACAATCATGGCAGATATCGTTATGCCGAATTCCCCGATTTGCAGGCCACTGCTATCGAAATGCCCTATAGAAATTCGAATATTTCAATGCTCATCATATTACCTTATGACACCGAAGGCTTGGAGGAATTAGAAGCAAAACTTAAGGGTCGTGATTTAAATGAAATAACGAATAAAATGTTCTACGATAACTTATGTATTCATTTGCCCAAATTCCATATTGAATACGATATTAATTTGCAACAGCCTTTGGAAAAGGTATGTATGTCAAGCATGGCAATGTTTTAGTGGCTGTAAGGCATAAACAAAATTTTTTTTCTTCCTTTCCAGATGGGAGTATATTCTATATTCTCTGACACAGCCAACTTTGAAAATCTATTCCTGGATATGGGTTATGTACCTGAAGCTGTTAGTGTAATCAAGCATAAGGCTTACTTGGATGTAAATGAAGCCGGCACTGAAGCAGCTGCTGCCTCATGTAGGTTTTTTTGTTACAGTTTTCTTGGAGTTTTTTTTTTTTTTTGCTTCATAAAGCATTTGTTTTTTTTATTTTTCCTTTTTTAGTTGAGGCTTTGGAGTGTGAAAGTATCACCACGCCATTCCATGCCGATCATCCATTTTTCTTTGCTATACGCAGCAATTCAACTGTTTATTTTGCCGGACATGTGACCACATTTTGAACGTAGTTCCATGAAATTTTTTGACCACAAAATAAACAAATTCTTCTGAGAATAATAAAAAAAAAAAATTAAAAATCATTTCAATCCGCCTAAACGTTTCGAATTTTATTTGCCAAGTGCTTAGCGTTATCCAGGTCAAGAAGGTTCTTTTTCTACAGGAAGCATGAAGTAATGAATTGGGTATTGAACAGGGTCGAGCTGGAACTATCTAGAGCAGCTATTAGCGTAGCTACATATCTCGTCTACTAAGAGAGGATATAGAAAGTGCACTGTGGGAGTTGGGTCTTTGTCCGGTGGTGGTTATGTGAGTCTGTGACACTGGGCTCTATATGTGACGTATGGCTCTATAAAATAGTCGAGACGGCCCGTCCTAGGAAGTTGCTGGATAAGGACAGGTATCGCATAATGTTAGGATTATTCCGTAGGCTTCGTTGCAGCTTATTCTGGTGCTACTTCTGATAGAAGTTGCTAACAAAGAAATTTTTTTGGTTATTTGAAAGGAGTATTATTAAGATACACGAGTTTTTACACGCCAGGATTGGGAGGGCTGTTGATTTGGGCATACTGATCCTAAGTCTAAGTTTTATGGACTATATGATCAAGGTATGTGCTTCAATAAGCTTCCCTTGGAAGTTCTTACAGACAAGAAGCAGCGAAATGGTGTGGGTAACCTACTTGGCGCATAGATCCCTGAAGAAACATCCCCTGGGGATGGCAAAAATCTAGTGAGTCTATGGACTCTAGGATGAAGTGTTTGCAATCACCAAAGCAAGGCTAGTAAGAGAAAGGATTGTGCCAAGAAAATACGGTGGTTGTCTAATCAGTCAGTTAAACTGCCTTCAAAATATTGGCTAGGCCTACAGAAAGCTGCTCACAAGTCTCCTGAGCAGACCTTGACAGATTTTCGAGTCATTGCGATGTGTATGACAATGAAACTGCAAATTAAATGGAGAGAGAAGGCTCAGCAAAGGACGTTAACCTGGTGTAGCGATTGGTTATAACTTTCCGAGGACACTTCTTCGGTCTTATCGATCAGGTGGTCAGACAGAAAGTGGTCTAGGAGGGGTGGAATAGGAGGGGATTGCAGAATCTACGGGCTATTGTGACGCAGACACGATCTTTTTATAATGAAATGGTTCCTGAAGCTGAGAAGTCATCTCTATTAGATTTTTGACATGGATATGGACTTCACTTCTTTCTCCAGAGTCTGTGACAATTTGAGGCAGATGAGGACTATTGAGCATATTCTGTATAACTGCTCTAGCAGCAGAGGTTCAAGATTTCTGGCCTAACTTCTGCTAGGATATCTGACGCTGAGGTTTTCATCTCAAACTATAACTGGCTTGTGTTTCGTTCTATTTTCCAAACTTTTTCATTTCTAAATTGGTGAAGGCCAAACGCTATGTCTTACCCCTCCGCATGTCAGCTTGGATTGCCTATTATTCTTGTCTTCGATTAAAATTTCTGAAATGTTAAACAAATTGAAACATAAAAATCTTTAAACACTTTTCATTCTTAATAATAAAATAAGGAACGAGAGAGAGAGAGAGAGAGAAATTGTTTCAAAAAATGCAATTCTTTGAAAATAATTGCGCCTATAAAAACCAAAAATGTTATAAAAACCTGAGGTATTTAAATAGAATTTAATTAGTCTGCCTGTCAGTCAGTCAAATAATTGTATTTTCTATTGTGCAACACGTTTTACTCCTTTTTCTTTCATTTCGTTTCATTTCATTGTGTCGTCTAGTAAGACGATTAAAAATACCAGAAGTTCCATTAATTCAAGACTGAATGTTTTATAAAAGCAAACGACAGAGAGGGAGAGGAGGGAGAGAGTGAGAAGGAGTTGACTTCAACTAATTATTTTGTCAACAATGAAATTAAAACACAGAAATTCCCACTTAAAACTAACGACAGCAACAGCATACAATACAATTGCCAACGAACAAACAATAAAAATGTAATGAAAGAAACAAGACAGAAAACACTGCGTTTTACAACCATTAAGAAGTAAGGAGTGTGCACTAAAAAAATTTGTGTGTATTCATACGAAATGGTTTACTGTATTTGGTACTCTATATACCAGAAATTCTTCTTTTTGGGAAATTCAAGCAAAGAAATCAAGAACTTCCTCCTATTCAAAGCAAACTGCTGGCTTTGACACATGAGGTAAGAGATTGCTCGCTCCTCCTCAGGTCCTACAAAAGTCAATCCGGAATACTTCAAACGTTAAGGCATGAATTCCATTATTACTCTGATACAACCAACGAACTTAAGCTTCCCTGTAAAACGATTACTTAGTATAGCTAAGCTGTTGACATAGTCTAGTAGGTAGTATGTTGGCTTATTTGACAAGAACCCATAGTTCAAACCCCAGCTTATACATCTCGAACAAAACAAAATATGATAAGGAAAATATATTTCTTTCTGCGATTTTCTCTCAGCAGTCTTCTGGCAAAAATGCCATGAAAAGATAATCTATCATTCAGAGACTACGGAGACAATTGTAGGTCCCGGCCCCTCATTTATAAAATTAGCATACTCAACATAAGTGCTGTGCTGTGTGAGCTAAATAAAACCAAACTCCCTGTAACATGTTGGAGATTGTGAACTCTAAATCAGCATTGTCCAGTTCACCAATAGTAAACTTTCTGACAATATATAGCAACGTTCTGAGACCTATACAAGAGTTATTTTTGAATGATTAGCAAGTTCACTGAGAAATTAGCAGCCGGAATGGGCTATAACGGACTTGGAGGTGAGGGGTTTGACCACAGCGTGGCTTTCAAAGTAAATCAAATTATTCTCAGGGAAAACCCCATTACCCAATAATCATTGTGTCGCTTTCAGTATAACCAAGATCTATACTTGATATACCCTGTAATGGTCAGGCAGACTATAAGGAAAAAATCAAAAAAAAATGATTAGGGCTCATAGAGGCCTATGCATTAAAACTTTATTTGATTTAAAGTTTAGTTTTTATGGAGACAAAATCTGCCAAATTTTTTCGTGAGCACTCCTCACTTGAGTTTTTTTTTTAATTAAAAAAAAAGAATAAAAATATCACTTTAGCAGCGTCAGCCTCTGTATGGAACCGGTATATAAAATAATATTCAGGGAAAACGCCATTACTCAATAAGCATTGCATCGCTTTCAGTACAATCATGACCTACTAATAGTCAGGCAGCCTATAAGGAAAAAAATTAAAAAAAAAATACTAGGACCCATAGAGGCCTAAGCATTAAAACCTAAACAACATTTTATTTGATTTAAAGTTTAATTTTTATGGAGACCAAATATGCCCAAATTTTTTCGTTCGCACTCCAAATTTGAGTTTTTTTTTCTAATTAAATAAAGAATAAAAATATCATTTTAAGAGCGTCAGTCTCTGTAGGGAACCGGCACATTAAATTATTTTCAGGGAAAACCTCATTACCCAATAAGCATTGCGTCGCTTTCAGTACAACCATGGCCTACTAATAGTCAGGCAAACTATAAGGAAAAAAATAAAAAAAAAATTATTAGAACCCATTGTGGACTAGCATTAAAACCTAAACAATCTTTTTTTTATTTAAAGTTTAGCTTTCATGGAGACAAAATATTGCCCAAATTTTTCCGTGGGCACTCCTAACTTGAGTTTTTTTTAATAAAAAAAAGAATAAAAATAAAATTTTAAGAGCATCCGCCTCCGAATGGAACCGGTATATTAATGGGTTGATTACAGAGTTTTTGCAGCAAGCCCCACACACTAGTCCACAAAAAATAAATACCAGGCCGAAGCACTACAACTAAGCATACACTACCTAACAGTAATCCTTCTCACTTTAATACTCCTTCCTTTTAACTATTTACTTTAAGCTCATTTGGAATAGCCAGAAAAGATTCTTAAATGTCTTTAATTTCACTTAAAACCCTGCTTAGAAATCCAACTTTAACGATTGTTTATACGATGAAAACATAAATTTTTAATTTTTTTTTTTATTTTAAACTGAATATGTTTTTAAGCATTTTTATCTGCAATGAAATGCTAAAAGCAACAAAAAACAAAACAAAAACAAAAACTTTTTAAATTATTTGCAAAGATTTAATTTCCATAAAATCTCTGTCACAGACATTTCACATATTCAAGAAAATTTATGCAAAATTAACAACAACAAAAAAAACAAAAAAATATATATTTTAAGCCACTCACGAAAGGCAAGTGTGTGGTTAATTCTCATAAGAGCCGAGCCAATGTTGAAAACCTTTAAAGTAATCCTAAGCATTAGCACACGTTTTCTCAATAAGCAATAAGAACTGATATAATACAGTGGTGGGCAACTAATTAGAAATATAAAATTAAAAAAAAAATAAAGTGACAATAATGGTACATAGCAAACAGTCTATGATAGAAAGTCAAATTATGGTTGACTAAGGTGGATACACGTTTTGAAAGGGGGCACCTATACCTTAACATCGACTTCAAACTACTGATTTGAACAACTTTTCATTACAATTTTGTCATTCTTGTTACTCTCAGAGCTTTTGTCAGCAGAGTGCTGAGGTGAGAAATATTTTTTTCGAGATGTCAGTGCAAAAGCTTCAACTTGAATCACTGGAGTTACTTTTGCGGCTTCCCATTTAAGATTTCACTATTCAAGAAGCCCTGATGACTGAACTTTAGGGCCATTCCCATTATACTCTTAAGGTTGTCTCACATGCCCTCCGTTTTATTTGTGTTATTATAGGTTTCTCATAGGTAAAGTTGTTGATGTTATAACTCCAGAATATCGCCGCAGTTCACGGTTCAAACCCCAAGTCAGACATCAGAACGAAAATATGAAAAAATATTTCTTCGGTGATTTTCTCTAAGCAGCTGTCAACAATTCTGATCTCCGACTATCGTTCGGAGTCGACTTTAAACTGTAGGTCCCGCCACTCATGTATAGAATTAACACACACAACATGAGTGGTGTGACTGAGAGTTGTAATGAGCAATTATGTACGTATTCTGCATATTCTGAGGCCAGGTTTCATTCCCTTACAACAGAGTTGATTTTACACAAACCTTAAATACACCAAGCTTTTTTCATCTGAATATATCTGAGTTTCCACATACTGACTAACGTCGTCCGAAATCCGCTCTTGTCTGCCTACACCATTCGCTGATACTGGCCTGCCTAAATTACAGAGGCTTTTTACGCACGAGACTGGTTGGTGCACTCGGTGCGTGTTAATCTTTCCTTAACCCATAAACGGTTTCCGTATAAAAACTCTCCCAGCACTGCCAATCCTCATAATCATATTTGGTATCAGTTAGGATAACTCATTCGCTCCTACTTGTGTTTGCTTCTACGTACGCTGTGCAGGTACCAGATATATCAATCCAGTGATTGGTCACCTTATCACAGAACCTACTTATTGGATCTTAAAAGGTTTGCTATGCAAAATAAATGTTTTATTGCTTTTCTATTTGCTCTGGTACATACATACATAACTGGCCATTACAGCGCCCTTCAGTCAGAATTACGGCCTAGCTTCTCACACCACTTATGGCGTGTGTTGTAATTTAATACATTAGTGGCAGGATCTACAGTTTAAAGTCGTCTCTGAACGACAGATTTTTGAGAAACTTTTCATGGTAATTTTATTACTGTCAGAGCTTTTGCCAGAAATCTGCTGAGAGGAAGTCGCTTAGAGAAATATTTTTTTTTCCATAATTTCGTTTTGATGTCTGGCCTGGAGCTGGAAATCGGGCTTTACGTCTAACAAGCGAACACACCACTGTATTATTTATCTTCCGATTACGCGGTATATATTACACTTCTTTGTATCAACTAAGTTTTTGGCTTGTGTTCCCTAACTACTTACTTTTCCTTGGCTGTACACATTCGTATATTAATTCCGATCAAACTCTAATACCCACATACATAAGTAAGTACTACATGTGTGTAAGTGTGATGAATTGAATTCTAAATTAATAACTTTTCCATCTCAATTACTAGACTTTAACGAGATTTTTTTCTGCTGCGTACTCATACATTTTTTTTTTCTGATAAAGGATGTCTATTTCACAGTAAACCCTGTTCTCTCTCATTAAGAATGCTTTACACGTCTTTAACTAATTTAATTTCGGTTTGAACATCATCATGGCCAAATGGAGGCAAATTTAAGTAGGGGCTAGCTTACTAGCTGCTGTACTGATGATATGTTTGTTTTGTAACCAAAAAAAATTACGCTCCGGATATTCAATTTCCAAAAAGGAGGCGAAAAAAAGTATGTAATAAAGTCAACAACAACAACTGCAAAAAAAAAACAGAAGGAGTTGCAAAAAACCCTTTTTACACACATTTTCATCATCATTATTTTCTTTGTTAATGACATTTTTGTGTAAGTGTTCTCTGTTTTCGGTTTTCGGTTTTCTGTTTCTATCAAATATTTATTCTGCTGCCCCTTTCTAAATATTTGTTGTTGTTTTTTTATTTATTTGTTGAACTGCCACAATAGACAGAGAAAAGGTATTTTTTCTGGAATTTTTTTTTTCTAATTCAATGAAATAAGGTGACACTTAAACAAACAGATGCCAACACTTATGGTGGTAATGACATTACAATTATTCGATGTCATTTTGACACCAATTGTTGTAATGATAGGCTCCAAATATGTTTTTTTTTTGTATTAAATTTTGGTAAGGGAATACGTAAACAAAAGTATTTCGTTTCATAATTTATGCACATTAGCCTGCCTGATTATTAAGAATTCTTTGCTTATGGGAAATTCCCATTAACCCTACAAAATTATATTAGGAAGGCCAGATAATCCCAACTTTTTAAAAAAAAGTAGACTTCAATGGCTGAAGTTCTTCGCCAAAACACTTAATACAGTAACCCAATACATACTCACTCAAGATAATGTTTATATTCATTGTTAGATGGCAACCCTATCAGCCTAGAACCTGCTACACTCAACTAGTCTCCAGCTTAGCTGGAAAAATCCTAAGCTTATACGCTCGTTTCATAATTTATGCACATTAGCCTGCCTGATTACTAAGAATTCTTTGCTTATGGCAAATTCCCATTAACCCTACAAAATTATATTAGGAAGGCCAGATGATCGAACCTTCTTAAAAAAACGCAGACCTCAAAGGGTAAAGTTCTTCGCCAAAACACTTAATACAATAACCCAATACATACTCACACAAGATAATGTTTATATTCATTGTTAAATGGCAACCCTATCAGCCTAGAACCAACTACTCAACACTCAACTAATCACCAGCTTAGCTGGAAAAATCCTAAGCTAAGATGCTCGTTTCATAATTTATGCACATTAGCTTGCCTGATCACTAAGAATTCTTTGCTTATGGGTAATTCACATTCACTAACTCCTAGCTATCCATAGAGGATTACAAAATTATATTAGTAAGGCCAGATAATCCCACCTTTTAAAAAAAAAAGTAGACCTCAATGGCTAAAGTTCTTCGCCGAAACACATAATACACCAACCCAATATATACTATACAAAATTTTTTTTATATTCTTTGGTAGTTGGCAACCCTCTTAGCCTAGAACCTGCTACAGTAAACTAATAGCCAGCTTAGCTGGAAAAATCCTAAGCTGAGATGCTTCTTAACTGCCCGACTATGTTCTAACTTAACGTACTGAATTGATCATTACTTTACACTTTAGTTAGGATTACAACCTAGCTTCTTACACCACTGATGTTGTGTGTGTTCATTTTCCTACAGTTTAAAGTCGACATTCACATTCACATTCACTAACTCCTGGAGGATTACAAAATTATATTAGAAAGGCCAGAGAATCCCACCTTCTTAAAAAAAACTAGACCTCAATGGGTAAAGTTCTTCGCTAATACACATAATATAACAACCCAATACACACTCACATTGGTAGTTGGCAACCCTCTTAGCCCAGAACCTGCTACACTCAACTAAATGCCAGCTTAGCTCCAAAAATCCTAAGCTAAGATGCTTCATAACTGCCCGATACGATCTAACTTAACGTACTGAATTGATCATTACTTTATACTTTAGTTAGGATTACAACCTAGCTTCTTACACCACTTACAGTAGGCTCCGAACGACAAATTTTTTTAAAAAAACTGATTTGGATGTCATATGTACGGCGCCGGCAAGCATTTTGTTGAAACTTCTGTATTAAACTTGTCTATTCTGTATAATCCTATTCGCTATAGTGAGATCATTTTTCCACAAATGTCGGCTGTCGTAACTTCTGTCTCTACACAAAATTATCTCAGAAAACTTGATTGTATGCCAGGAGAATGTATAGGCCAGTAAGGACACAAAGAAGTCAAGCATTAATGTAAGCCTCTTCTTAGCGACTTTGGCTTTGGCAACTTCTAGAATCAAAATGTTAGCTCTCCCCATAGATACCAAATTTCATGCATGGCAGGAGAATGTGAAAGTAATTATCAACACAAGCAAGTCACGCACTACTGTAAACTCCACATTAAATTTGGTCAACTTTCCTTAGCAATTTGGTTTTGTCAACTTCTAGAATCAAAATGTTAGCTCTCCCTATAGATAGGAAATTGCATGTATGCCAAGAGAATGTAAAAGCCATTAACAACACAAGCAAGTCATGCAATTACTGTAAGCTACAGATTAAATTTATTCGAGTTTCCTTAGCAAGTTTGGTTTTGGCAACTTCTAGAATCAAAATGTTAGCTCTCACTATAGGTAGGAAGTTTCATACATGTCAGAAGAATGTGAAAGCCACTAAACACCACAAACAAGTCATGCAGTTACTGTAAGCTCCACATTAAATTTGTTCAACCTTCCTTAGCGAATGTGGCTTTGTCGACTTCTAGAATTAATTTTACCTCTCACTCTAGATAGGAAATTTCATGCATGCCAGGAGAATGTGAAAGCCATTAACAACACAAGCAAGTCATGCAATTACTGTAAGCTCCACATTAAATTTGTTCAACTTTCCTTAACGAAATTGGCTTTGCCAACTTCTAGAATTAATTTTACCTCTCGCTCTAGATAGGAAATTTCATGCATGCCAGGAGAATGTGAAAGCCATTAACAACACAAGCAAGTAATGCAATTACTGTAAGCTCCACATTAAATTTTTCCAATTTTTCTTAACGACTTTGGCCTTGGCAACTTCTAGGATCAAATGTCTATATAGCAAATCCTCAAACCCAATATCAAAATTAAAACACTCGTTTTTTGCAATTTTAAATCAAGAATTTATACGTTAAAAGGGGAGAAATAAAAAGGTTATCGAATTCTATTGTTTTACAAACGAGTGAGTGAGTGAGTGAAAGTGTCAATTCAAAAGTAATTTTTACCAAAAACCTCATAATCCGATTGACTACGTGCCACATTTCGGCCTGTATTTCGATAATTTGGTATTAAACGGGGAATTTTCGATTTAAAGGATTTACGATATTCGGCTTTTGCGCAATTGTTGCATTTACATTTCCGTTCGTTTTGTAAGTCGTCCTTCATGCAGATATGGTAGATGATTTTGGTAACTTCTTCGCTATCATCGGTTAGGGTGTCAACAGAGTCATCGGTAAATTGACTAGCTTTACGCTTAGTTCTTTTGAGTTTTGATTTGCGTTTGAATTCACGTGCACTGCCGGCTTGCAGGCGATTTAACGGTCGTTTTTTCATAGCAGCAGACGGATTTGTTTTCTTAGAGCGCTCCTTTTTATTTTCCTCACTTAGATCGGTAACGGTTGCCGGGGAAGTTTCATCTTTTTCGTTTAAATTATTCGGACTCAATATGAAAAACCGACGCATTGTCTTGCCATCTATAGGACTGCCCTTTACCACGGGAAACTTTTTAACTTTGCCCGCAGCATACATTGTGCTGTTGCCATGCTCTTGGATGGTTAGTTCACAGCCGGGAAATGTTTGCATAGGATTTTCAAAACATTGGCTTTGTGTATAACACTGGCTAGACTGTTGGCGGATTGGAGTATTGGTTTTACAGCTACTGGTACCATCAATTTGGGATTCTCCGCAACTTTGATTGCAATTATTTGGAGGATTACAACATCCAACATCGGAATTTGAACGGCAATAATGACAATTGATTTGTAATTGTTGGCAATTGCAATCTTTACATTTCCCGGCTTGATTCGGTAACGGATTCGGGGGTAAATCACAAATTTCAATGGATTTTTGCGATATTTCACACCATTTATCAGGCGGAGGGGAGCAATAACGGCGACGTACTTGTTCGGAAGCTTGTGAACAATTTCTCGCTTCCTGTTTAGTACATGGAGTGCTGTCAGCCGTACAACAGCCTTCTCTAACTAGATTACAACAAGCAGCAGATTTTTGTATTCGACACGTTTGCGGATACCAGACATACGTTGGATATGATGTATCCGTTCCGGAACAGTTCTCACCATAATTCGACTTACTGGCAATGGAAGCTTTACTGCATCTTTTTTCCTGCTCCGCTTTTTGCTTTTTCAGTTTTTCCACGGCAACATGAATTATGCTTTCACAGATTTTCTTCTCATTATCCTTCGTATTTACTTTTGGATTCGGGCATTCAGTATTGCCGTATTGAATTTGATTCGTTTGATTGCACCAACACATGCCATGTGCATTGTGGTAATTGCAATATGCCATGCCTTCATTGTTATTAGCTGCAGTGCTTGTTTTATGCCTTAAATCCTGTGCTAGCCTCTGATCAACGCCGTTATTTATTTGATATGTGATAGGCTGATTACAAAGTCCTCCGGAATAATCGATACACTCTACTGTTGGACAATAGCTGCAAGGGCTAGCTGCAATGATAAGGCATTAAAAAGTGTTTCATTATCAACATTATGGTCATGATGAGGTAGTTTGTAAAGGAACTTGTGGGGAAAAAGAAATTTCCCCGAAACCACTAAACATTGCATTCGCCAGGAGGAAGTTCCCTACAAGAAAAACCTCACGAGCCATGCAACCTCTCAATAAAGTCGTCATATTTTTGAAGCATTTTCACATACGACGTTTTCTATAAAGATGGCAACCCTATCATTCTAGTTCAAGCCACAGTAGGAAAAACTTTACTAAACTTTTAGTGAAACTGAAACCAAGGAAGAAATCTATTGAACTTAAATTTACCCCCTGGACATATATACATACATACTCGTAATTGGCCATTACAACCCATCAGTCAGGATTACGGCCTAGCTTCTTACACCACTCATGTTGTGCGCCTTAATTTTACACTTAAGTAGCGGGACCTACAATTTAACGTCGACTTTTTCATGGCAGGTTTATTTACTCTCAGAGTTTTTGCCAAAAATCTGCTGAGAGGAAGTCGCCTAGAAAAATATTTTTGTTTCATATTTCGTTTTGATGTCTGGCCTAGGGCTCGAACCAGGGCTTTACGCCTTATGAGTGAACACACTACCTACTAGACTACGGCGACTACCCCCTTAGATTAGGTCATTAATTCACAAAAAGTGCGAGTTTTAACCCGAAATGTTTTCAAAAAGACATCAAGTTCAAAGCCTATGTATCACTCTCACTTACCTTCACAAGCCTGCGAGTCCATATATTCACACTCTTCACAATTTTTGGGTAACAAATAATAATTCCGCTGACAATAATCCGTTACAGTTTCCTCATAAAGTTTTCTACGCGTACTTGTTTGACTATTGCCAACCTTAGCATCAGCCGATTTACATTTACAGTTAAGCGGTTCTTTCTGTTCTGGAACTGGTGCTGACGAAATAGTTTCGGACATTACAGGTTTCTGTGCGGTAATATCTTTACAAGAGCTGGTTGTAGAAAGCTCAGAGGGTGGTAAAAACTTTTCCTTTTTCTTAGACGATCTCGAATGAACTCTACGGGAATGATCTCTGTGCTGGAGTTCTACATCACGGCCACCCTCAGAACGTTGATCATCTTCCGACTTGGCAGATTGTCTTTTGCAGCCATTGCGATAAGGTGAAGGAAATGGAAATTTTGCAACCATATCCAATAAATAGCGCAACTTGAAGATGCCTTCCTCATTATGCTGATAGAATGACATTTTCTTTATGCAATGATACCAATCGAACAAACGCGGATATTGTTCGTAATCGATAGGATATATTATATTAAATGCGGACACTGAGGAAATAACGGCAATATCCGCAATGGTAAGCTGTAATTGAAAAAAGAGTAGAAGATAAGTATTCAATGGCGATATTCCCTCCCACTACACTTACATAATTGCTAACCATATAAGTGTGGCCCGTTAAGAAAGTATTCAAGTTACTGTAGACTTTTGCCACCTTACGACCATGATAATCCCCATCGAATTTCTCATATTTACACAGGAACATATCACTCTAGGTATGATAAATTGAAATTAAAATTTTTATTGTGTTTTCAATTTAATTTCCGATAAATTTACCAGCATATGGCCCAAATACTTATGCATAAAGTATGCCTCATAGAAGAACAAACTGATTATTTTCAGTCTGGCACAATAGTCACGGGGAAATATGTTCCTTAACACTGCCGAGCCATATTTCTCGCACAAATACATCATAATTGTTGGACCATGACACAGTGTAACACCGCCATCAACCAAAGTTGGTGCCGTATAGAAGTTGTTCATCTGCAAGTGTAATTATGGCCACAGGAAATCAAAAGTTTTATTTTCTAATTGCCTTATTCACACGAGAACAATTTTCTTTTCAATTCTTTTCAAAACACACGGGATGAATATTGATTTGTCACGAAATACGTATACGTATACACAGCTTTGTGTGTATTAGTGTTTTTGCATTTTCATTTGATGCATGTATTAACTATCATTTTACGCCAGCACAATTGTTCTCGTGTGATTAGGCTCAATATAAAAAAAAAAACACCGGAAAACCTACCCAACTACTCGTATCACTTAAATCATCATAATAAACGAAATTAATTTCCTCGACTTTAACAAAAACTTTCAGAATTTTTATCAGCATATAACAGCTACGCGCCTGTGAGTTTAAGGCATCATAATAGAAAACCGGTATCTGGCCAATAAAGTTGTTCTCCATAATCCTTTTTGATTACAATTGTTATCGTTTAGAAGAAATGTTTTTTTTTTTTATTCACATTAAATTTTAATTCAATTTTTTTCTAAATAAGATAGAGAGAGAGTTTGAAAAAAATTAAGTTTTTGAAAATTTTTTTTTTACAATAATTTTGAAAATTAATGACTGAAGCAATTGAAATTATGTATTCGAAGCAGACGGACACTTTGAAACGAAATGGAAAGAAATACTCAGAATAAATCGATTAAATCGTTTAGGGACCAACAATTTTTAGGTAATTCTAATAACATAGACAAGAACCATTTTAACAGTAACATAAAACGATTCAGGAATTCAAATTAAGACATCCAGACCACCAATACAGCAACACAAACGATTCTGGAACTCAAATCTACACTCGCAGTCCACCAACACAGCAACACAACACGATTCCGGAATTCAAATCTAGACTCCCAGCCCACCAATAAAGCAACGCAATACGATTCTGAGAATTCAAATTCTAGACATCCAGACCACCAATACAATAATACAACACGATTCCGGAATTCAAATCTAGACTCCCAGTCCACCAATAAAGCAACGCAATACGATTCCGGAATTCAAATCTAGACTCCCAGACCACCAATACAGCAACACAACACGATTATGGAATTCAAACTTCGACTTCTAGTTCACCAATAAAGCAACGCAATACGATTTTGGGAATTCAAATTCTAGACATCCAGACCACCAATATAGCAACACAACACGATTGTGGAATTGAAATCTAGACTCCCAGTCCACCAATAAAGCAACGCAATACGATTCTGTGAATTCAAATTCTAGACATTCAGACCACCAATATAGCAACACAACACGATTGTGGAATTGAAATCTAGACTCCCAGTCCACCAATAAAGCAACGCAATACGATTCTGGGAATTCAAATTCTAGACTACCAGACCACCAATACAGCAACACAACACGATTCTGGAATTCAAATCTAAACATCCAAACCACCAATACAATAATACAACACGATTCCGGAATTCAAATTTAGACATCCAAACCACCAATACGGCAACACACCACGATTCCCGAAGTCTAATCTAGACATCCAAACCACCAATACGGCAACACACCACGATTCCCGAAGTCTAATCTAGACTCCCAGTCCACCAATAAAGCAACGCAATACGATTCTGGGAATTCAAATTCTAGACATCCAGACCACCAATATAGCAACACAACACGATTCTGGAATTCAAATCTAGACTCCCAGACCACCAATACAGCAACACAACACGATTCTGGAATTCAAATCTAAACATCCAAACCACCAATAAATAATACAACACGATTGTGGAATTGAAATCTAGACTCCCAGTCCACCAATAAAGCAACGCAATACGATTCTGGGAATTCAAATTCTAGACATCCAGACCACCAATATAGCAACACAACACGATTGTGGAATTGAAATCTAGATTCCCAGTCCACCAATAAAGCAACACAACACAATAGTATTGTTTGAAAGCAAAGGAAAATGGCAACCCTATAAATCTGACACTTGCTAAAGTGGTCCAATCATCTATATAACGCAAATAGCTTTACGAATAATTCAATATTTGAGAATAATTGCCTAGAATTCAGAATTTTTTGTAACAGCCGATTACGAGAGTTGATAATATCAATCAGCACTCAACAAAGAAGCCTAACGTACGAATACCCAAACGAAATACAAATCTTGGTTGGTTTACAAGTCGATGAACATGGTTCCATTGTGTTCGCTGACCTTTCACTGAACTCTGTTTTCCTGATGAAAAATGTCAAGAGGTGTTGATTGATAACATATACCTCATGCAGCATGCGGGCTACCTATCGAACCTCTTTGACCTGTCAAATTGACTTCATGTAAAAATGTATTATCTCGCTGTTGACTCTCTCTCTCTCTCTCTGTTCTGCATCTCTCTCACCATACCATGAACATGATATGGGAACATGTTTTGCAAGATCATCGCCATCTTGAGGTTAACTTAAGAAGATAGTTAGTAAGACTTATAATTTCTGTTCTCAAGCTATGTAAAAGTAATCGATTTTAAGACTGGTCGTGCTCATCAGAATCACGGGGCATGAATAATATAAAAAATGTGATTTGCTTGATAAGGCTCTACCTACCGTAAAGCCTTGCCTAGCTGTCTAAGTTTACATAACATAATTGACCATTACAACTCTTCTGTCAGTATAACGACCTAGCTTCTGACAACACTTAAGCTCTGTGTGTGTTAATTTTATGCATAAATGGTGGGACCTACAATTTAAAAAGTCGACTCCGAACGACAGATTTTTGAGAATGTTTTCATGGCAATTTTTTATGTACTCTTAGAGTTTTTGTCAGAAATCTGATCTGAGAGAAAGTCGCCGAAGAAATATTTTTCTTCATATTTCGTTATGTTGGAGGTGTCTGACCTAGGGTTTGAACCGAGGCCTCACGTCTAATAATCCAACGTAGTACCTACGGCAACTGTCTAAGCTTAGATAATCACAATCACACCTTGTTCAGGTGTATAGTCACAGATAAGTCCAACTCCTGCGAATAGCGGAGACGAATTGACTAATTATGGACCAAGTTTAGAATATTCAACGTCACCAAGTGATGCAAAGCCAATAATATTACTAATGCAGATATCTGTGTCCGTACCCCAGAATTTCACAGTAAAGTTTATCAAATTTAGAACAGCTTGTGGGATAAGCCATATTATCGAGAGTAATACTCAAGATAGGAGCAAAGTTTAATTCACTAGGCTTTTAAGAACCTGTGGAACGTTTGATGATGAACAATATTCTTAGCAGAACTAGAACAGTGCGATCTTAACAGGGATTACATACATACATAATTGGCCATTACAACCCTTCAGTCAGGATTACGGCCTAGCTTCTCACACCACTCATGTTTTGTGCCTTAATTTTATACTTGAGTGGCGGGACCTACAGTTTAACGTCGACTCCGAACGACAGATTTTTGAGAAACTTTTTCATGGCAGGTTTATTTACTCTCAGAATTTTTGCCAGAAATCTGCTGAGAGGTAGTCGTCGAAGAAATATTTTTTTTTCATATTTCTTTTTTGATGTCTGACCTGAGATACGAACCCTGGCTTTTACGTCTAATAAGCGAACACGCTACCTACTAGACTACGGGATTATCTAAAAAATAACAGCTGCAAGCCATGTTAAACGGGGAAAACCCCTCAAAGGAAGTTTTATAATTCTAGGAAGGATATTGATTGGAAAGAAAAGAAATTTTAAATGTTAAAAATTTAAACATGAAATTCTTTGTGAGGAGAAAGAGATTTCAACTTGAAATTCTATGTATTAAAAAGCAAAAATAGTTTCCTTCTTCTTTTTTTTTTTGAGGTTAAGGCTTACAAAAAACTTATGATTTACCAAATAATTGCTGGGTTACTTATTTTATTCACTATTTTATTGATATACGACGATATAAATGCAAAAAAAAGTATGTATTCAATTTCAATTACAAAAATTTTAAATTTCAAACAAACAAAACCACAATTAGAATGAATTATTTATTCATTCATTCATTCTGTTTGATCTTCGTTCTTCGCCTTCTTCTCTGCCTCCTCCTCCTCTACTTGTCTGTTGGGGAATTTAAATTTTCCAATCTCTTCAATGGCATCTTGAAGTTCTTCTAAACCTTTACGATTAATTTCATATTCGGGCAACGACTTCATAACATTTAACCACGACGTCAACGAAGGCCACTGTACATCAGTTATGGGAAACATGAGATCGACGGTACTCAATGTGGTTGCAGCCGAAAGATCAGCAATTGTCAGCTAAATGAGTGAGTGAGTGAGTGAACGGAATGAATTAATGAATGAGTAAAATTGAATGAAACATGAGACTTTTTTATTTGGTTTGGTTTTTAAATAAAATTCCGAAGAAAACTTACATAATCGGTTGCAAAGTACTTATGCTTCTTTAAATGGGTCTCACACATTTCGTAGATTTCCAACATTTTACGCTGATGATATGCCATATCGACATTAGCATACGTTTTACGTACAATTTCAGACTGGAAAAAAGAAGAGAAAAATAAATTTGAAACCAAGAGACAATAAAAATTAAAGGAAGCATTGTGTCAAAATTAGGAATACAACACATAGATTAAAATAACAAGAAATGAATTACACCATAATGTTGCCATTTTGAAGATGTTCTGGAATTATAGGGTTTCCATCTGCCGTATATGAAAATATATTAAAAATCATACTCATGAAGCCCTATATGATTGCCATAGAAGTGGCGCTACTCTGAATAACTCATGATGTAGGGGGTTTCAACGGGGTATTGTGCTTGGAGGGCAAGCAAGATCCAGTTAATGGACTTCTTGCTTCAGAATTTGGGAACGACTGAGACTGTTGAGCCCTTTGCATATCTCTGCTGTGGTATGTAGAAGCAAAAACGCAAGATTCTAAGCCGAGTTTTCCTGAATTTCCCTGGGAGAGTAAAGCCCCGTGTTTGAGCCCCAGGCCAGACATGAAAACGAAATATGAAAAAATAAATATTTCTCTAGACGACTTCCTCTCAGCAGATTTCTGGCAAAAAATCTGAAGTAAATAAATAAACCTGCCATGAAAAAGTTTCTCAAAATCTATCGTTCGGAGTTGACGTTAAACTGTAGGTACCACCATGATGACGTTAGTGATCTCAAGGCTTCCACACTATGGACCTTCATTGATCTCGGATAGGAACTAATTGAGTTTCTTCTTTTTTTCAACTTACAGTTTCAAGGTTATTTAAATTGTTAGATACACTAAAAAGTGGTCGAACCTAGTCATATCTGCCTGTCTAGACTATATTATATTGTTGAAAATATTCGGAACTTAAGTAATTACATCCCTTTACCGCCATTTTGGCAATCCTGCTTTCTATACTCACTCACCAGCATTTCACTATCACGGCGAAATATTAAAGTTCCTTCGAACAACAGCATATTGGTAACCTTCATGCGCTCCTTATACTCCCGTGGCCATAACTGGGAATCTTCCCGCTGGTGCTTCTCACACAAATGCATTAAAATCACATGGGAATCGGTTAAAATCAAATCATCATCAATCAAAGTGGGCACAGTATGACCAGGATTAATCTGAAAAATTTCCGAAAAATATATTCAAAGGAATGTTTTATTTTATTATTGCACTGAACCTCCTTAAATGATGATTTCATTTGGTCACCCTTAAATAAATTGATAAATTTCAATTCCACATCAATATTTAACATTTTCAGCAGCATTAAAACACTGCGTACAGGAGGACTACGTTGATCACAATATAAAATGGGTTTCATTATTAATTAGCGCTTGCCACTGAAGACGTGCTTACAATTTAAAACCCAAATTGAAACTGAAGCAAAATACTGTTCACGACACGATCGATCGATCTTCTTTGTTAGTGAATTTTAAATACGAGCAAGGTGACCAGGTTTTAAAATAAATAATTACATTAAGCAAAAAAAAAATAAATGTAGGCCAAAAAGTAAAGCTAAAAATTAGGTTTGGTTTGTGTCTGTGATACGCACGTATGTGCGTCTCAGGACGATCGTAGTAGTGGTAGTAGTCTAAATTAACTAAGGAGTTGCTGCTGCTGCCTGCAACTCCAGTGCCACCACCATCTTGCCAAAAAAAAAAATGTCGTTTATAGAGTGTGGTGGGTTTTTGGGAAGTGTGGTGAAAATACAAGGCGTAATGAGTTTATAACGTGGTGAGTTTTTGTGAATTTTTGGAAAAACGTGGTGAGCTTTTCCGGTATGATGAATAAAAGAGAAATTCACCAAAGTGCCATTACTCGAAAAAGGCACTGTATTACCATAGTTCATTGTACTGTCAGTGGTGAATTAAGTGTCCAGTGAATTTTTGCGAAAACGTGGTGAATTTAGCCGGTAGGGGAATAAAATGAAAATTCAGCAAAGTGCCGTTAGTCGAAAAAATGTACTGTATTACCATAGTTCACTGTACTAGCAGTGGTGAACTAATCGGTGCATGTCTGAAATAAATATTTTTCTCATTCATTAGCGGAGACATTGGGTTATCATTGGTGAATTAACCGGTGTCTGTCTAGAATAAGTAACTTTCCTCCTTCATTAGCGTAGACACCATACATAATAGTGCGTTTCCATGTACATGTTTTGGGGCGCAAAACTAGTTTTGCTCAAAACAAGTTACTTCGTTGTTGTTTTCCCTTATTTTTGAGTTGGAAATATGTTATGAGAGAGAAACTAGTTTTGCTCCAAAACATGTCGAAAACTTTCTGTGGAACACTGCATTACTTCTATAATTTGAAATACAGCTCTGGGAAATCCGGAAATAAATACAATTGAATTTTAAAATTATTTTCAACAAATTTGTTTGCCAAAATGTTTGTTTACAACATAAATGTCAAATCCATTTCGAAAACAAAATTTATTGAAACGTAATTGAAACTAATAAAATTATTTTACGCAAAATTAGTTGTTTTGCTCTTAATGGAAATGCATTATTAATTGGCACCATGCAAGATTGGGCATCACTGTTTCGGAACAAGCATTATGCTTGTACTATTGGAAAATAAAAATGTAAACAAAAACAGCTGTTTCGTTTCTAACCTCAAACAAAAGATTTTTGTTGTATTTCTTATTAGTGTTCGTGCATAAGTGGTGGTCGGTATTTATTTTGTAATCAATTTCTAAATAAAAATCAAAGATTTTAATTGAAAATTACTAAAAACCAAAAAATAGAAAATGCATTTAGCAAGACGTTGGCAACAGTTACCTAAAAACTTGGGCGTGCGTTTAATTAAAACCACTGCAAAAGTAACAGCGACCAGCACTACTACTGAGGAACAAATTGTCATACCCAATCGCATACAACGTTCTCCGACGGACATATTGAGAGCCCTATCGGCTACTGTGGGCAGAGATCCCACAGCACCACACTACAAATATCATGATGATCCTTATTTAATACCAACTTCCAATGTTGCCAAACGCACATTTGCCATGACTCAGGAGGCCGGCCGCAAGGCAGCCAAATGGATTAAAGAACAACACCGCGATATGTTCCAAGTGAGTGAGGCCATTTCATATGTAAATTGTTGCAAATTTTAAACACTTTTCTTGTAGCATCAAGAAGCCCAACCACCCATTGAAGCTTTTGCTCCCAAAATGGTTTTCACCGAGGAATCGGAAGTTACTGCTCAAACTCTCGATCAATTAATTAAACAGTCTCAAATCGAAGATGCCGTATTCGTTTATAATCTTATGAAACAAAAAGGCATTGAGATTAGCAACGAACAAAAACAAAGTCTTTTGGAGTTGATTTCGTTTTATAATAACGAGGAACCTTTACCTGAGGAACTGTATGAGGAACGTTGGTTTATACATAACAATGAGGTTCAGCAGCGTCATCGTAAAACGTGGAAAGATGGTGATTTAGCTGAACAGCTATTTAATGAAATCGAACCAAAAACTGCCCATACTTATGCAGCCATCATTAGGGGCATGGCTAAGTACAATCAAGTGAGTAGAATGAAAAAAAGAATGAGAGGGAAAATAATTGTTTAGGATGTCATAACTGAGGCTTGAACATGCGACAAAATGGTTTCTACCATACCTAATAATAATTTTTCGATTATCTTTTAGGCCGACAGAGCTTACGCTCTCTTCCAAGAAGCAATGGAGAAACAATTCCTAATGGACACGGACACTTATAATTCGATCATAAGCAATGTGAACTTCCTCAAGGAAAATATCGATCAACGTTGGGAGATGTGCAAAGAACTCTTGCAACAAATGAAACAACAACAGCTGAAACCAAATTTAGCCACTATGAACTCCCTGCTGGAATGTATCAGTACTTTTGGCAACTACAAATTGGCACGCAACTCGGCCTTGCAAGTTTTAGCGGAATTCAAAAATCTAGGCATTTCACCCAGTTTGGGTACGTACTACTACGTGCTTATAATATTCTGTCGTGAACGAGGCCCAGTATCTCATGTTATTGTTGATATTTTAAATGAAATTAATGGCAAGGAATTTAAGATACAACATCCCAAAGACACATTCTTCTTTACCACAGCCATGGATGTATGTCGCAATCATTTGCATGATCGTTCTTTAGCTAAGAAAGTTAATGATCTATTGCATACGGGAGATAATTATGATTTAATCGGTGATACTTATAAAGAGTCCATCTACTATAGGCACTATTTCGCTTTGCTAAGTCAAACGTCTACTGTAGAAGAGTTCATGGAAAGTTATGATCTTTTGGTGCCGAATATTTACATACCTGAACCGGGTATAATGGAGGAGATTTTAAAAATGGTGGAACTAAATGGTGCCTTTGAATTGATGCCACGCTTATGGTCTGATATGGTAATATTCGATCATATTAATAGGGAAAGTCTTTTAATGCGTTCATTGAACATAATGGTAACCAGTAAACCAGACGTTAGCATAAAGACACAAAAACAATTACCAGAGCAATTTGCTAAAGTTGCTTTGGATATATACACTAAGGTGCAGGAATCGGAAAGTAGACAAAAGAAACTATCCTTTACTGGCCATATGATTGGTGATATTTTAACACTGTTGGTACGCGGTGGCAATTGGGAAAAGGCTGTGGAAGTTTTCACAAATATTGATAAAAATCAACATCGTATTCCAGGCACTCCCACAGAGGCTTGTCTTATGGAATTCATAGAAGCTGCCATAGTCAATAAGGCTCCTTCACAGGCCTTACTTTGTTTGGAGTATGCTGTTGAGAACAATATGGATGGTGTGGTGATGGCAAAACGCATTAATAAGGGTTTCACTTTGAATGAGGTGCACCTGTCAAAGGTGAAATCTCTGGTAGGCGATAGTTTTCTAAAGGAATAATTCAAATAGACAAACTTTTTCATTTTAATTTAGACTAGTATGTACAGATGAATGCTTATTATGATTTATTGATTTGTTTTGTTAAATAATGATATTTAAAGTAATAAAACATACAAACCGTTTACAAAAACTACTCCCTTATAGTTACTTGGTAATGCTTTACTTGAGTTCTTGGACACTCTAAATGTCTTGTTTTATGGTTCCTTGTAACTAAAACTCTTTGTAACCGTTTAGTGCTTAAAAAAACTTACATTTATTGTTGTTGATGTATTCTGATTTAAAAACTTATACATCCATTGTCTACAAAAATTTACTGCTGATATCATAAAACTACATAATCTAACGACTTTTGTTGACTTGTTTTAAAACAGTTTCCCAATGGATACCATCATGTGGTAGGGGACTACTTAAAAACGGCGATAACCATACCAAATGCCAACGTTCGCCCAAAATCATTTCCAAGTTCTTTTTCCAACCCAAATCATAATAAGAGAAATTACGTTCATAGGTGGTAGCTCCCTTCAATACAATGGGCAAATGAAAACATAATAACACCACGGTATAGATAAACAAGACAACATTGATTTCGTAAATGAAGAGATAAAGATTGCGCCACGATAGTTCACTAAAGAAGCCAAAAAATGGAAAGATAAGCTTAAAGACAGTGCTTAAACTGCAGTAGACATCACGATGCAGCCACCAAATGTATAAATTGTTATAAATAAACGAATATCCACAACCGATTACCGAGTAAACTAGAAATATTATAAAATAACGTTGATTTCGATGGCCTATACAGTTGGCTGTGAAAATGCAATGGTGATCCCGCTTCAATACACAAGTTTTGCAAACGTCACAGTGCCACGAGCGAGGTGGTGCCAATAGTTCACATATTGCACAAAGGCGCCATTGTTTCCGTTGCTGTGGCTCCAACGGTGGTTTCAGCATTACGGCTATAAAGGAAACAACAAAAAATTTAGGAAACATTTCAAAATTTTTTTCTTTTTATCCAAAACTACTTACATCTTACGCTTGGATCTTCCAATATACAGGCTATATAATTCCCCATTATATTATATACCACATAGACACCTCCTAGCCATGTCAGTATAAACATTATACTGCCCGGTTCATGAAAGGCTGGCATAACAATACACAATTGGAATATAAAACATGCAGGTACAAAGGACAGTAAAAACATTAAACAACCCAAATCAGCCGGCGATTGTGGTATTTCTCGCATAGATCTAATCCGAAACATTTTTATATATGATTTATTTTGTTATTGTTTGTTCGAAAAAAGTTTCTTATTCAAAAATATATTCCTTATTATAAATGCAATCAATTTGGTTTTAGAAGGCTTTTAATTTTAATGTTTTACGTTGTAAAATTCGTTGTATTTTGTTTATTTTATTTCCAATATTTTCTTTTATTTTTTATTTTTATAGAAATATCATTTACATATGCATGCACACGCAAATTTACTTCACTTCCTTGTAAACACAGATATAAAATAACTGTAACATTTGACACAATTCTAAAAACGGTAATGCCAAGTCAAGTTTGACGATTAATAAATGAATTTTCAAAGCGTTTAGCTATAGTATATAAGCAATATTTTTAATTCAATCGCGTTTATAGCTCAAAATGGCCAGTATTTTGTAGAGACGAAGCAAATGCATTTAAATTTTCCACAATAATATGAAAATAAGTGATTCTCAGTGTAATATATTGTTTAATATTTATGTAATTAAAACCAGGATCGAACTGGAAGTTATTATTATCGGATATGTGTTTAATATGTGATTAAAAGTGAATTGGAGTTGAAACAGAATTGTTCTTGTCTGCTTTGCAAATTATTTTTGACTGCCGGCAATGCAGAAGGATCAACATTATGGCCTCGATATGGGCTACAGCAATTCCAACATAATATAGTGCCTTTTGGACATTGGCCATGCAGATAGCATCCAATAGAGAGTCTTAACGTTGAATTTATAACAGCGAATGTCTTCGAATATACCAGGGAGAACGGCCAACTGGTATAGTGCGACAAGGTGGTGACAATCGTTGCGTTAACATGCATTAACAATTGCATGGAAACCAGCAAGGCATGCAGCTTCACAGGTATGATCCTTATGTAGATGATTAACAGTAGTTGTTTTCACATATTCAGTCCGAAAAGCATTCTCTTTGCGCCTTTCCATTATGTATCGCATAAAAAGAAGGCTCAAACTGAAACAGAATAGTTCATAAATTAACTGTCTATTGGCTTGTAGGTAGGTGAACAGGCTAACTCCATCTTGCCCCTCGATAAGCCTCCTAATGCTTTTAGAGCTTTACTCTTATACTTCACATTTTGTTAGGCGTAGCAGTCAAAGTGTTTTGTGAAGTACCCCATGTTGTTGAAGATAATTCCGCACTCTTATATTTATCTTCCGGAACTGTAATTTCTGACCCTTAACTTCCAAGTACCCTTACCTGTTACTGAGTAGTTCATTGAATTTTACTCTGCAACTTGAATTTAAAAACGATCGACAAACTTCTCGTGTAAACCCTTACAGGATCATAAGTACAGTACATGATAGTAAAACACAAAATTTATATCGCCTTTTAAGTATTTTATTTTGTCTTCTTTCTATCACCAGTTTTTATTTTTTCAGTCTTAGCCTTTGCCGTCAGCTTCCAATTTACGCCATCATCTGGTAAATCGCTTTTTAACAATGGCGACAGCCATACCAAATGCATGCGTTTACCAAAAACTGTTTCAAAATTACGCTTCCACGAACCCATATTGTAAGGATAATTTTTATTCTTTTCATAGCATACACCACCTTTAAAAAGACCAGGGCCATGATAGATAAGCAATACGACACTGTAAACTACAGCTAATATATTGAGATTGTAATAAACCAGAAATAGATTGTGACTTAAAGAGCCACTGACAAACATCAGCAGAGGACAGGTCATTCTTAAAATAGAAAGGCAATTACGAAATACACGGGCTTTTACTACCCATAAGAATAGAGAATTATAGACCAATGCATAAGTGGCACCAATGAATAGGAGTATAACGAACATCATAAAGTAACGATGATTCTTGTGGCCCACACAACAGCCCACAAAGAGACAGTGATGGTCACGTTTAAGGATACAGGTTTGGCATACTGAACAATGCCAGCTTCGTGGAGGCGCCATCTTTTCACATTTTTTACATTCGTGCCAGCCAAGTGATTGTAATTTCGCTTTATCCGTTTCAGGTGGCTTGAGATTTTTAACTGAAATTAGAAAATGAATTGATTATGATGAATTTATTTCAGAACTTTTAAGGAATACTGCAATAAGGTTTAGAAAATAGGGTCTCTTGTATCCTTTAATTGATACCGTACTAGACCCCTTATCACTTCCTATCACATTGGATAGGTATCCACAATAAAAAGAAGTTTTTAACAAGCATTAGAGATAAAAATGATTCTTTTAAATCTCCTGATTAATACTTACAATCGACACTTGTATCGACCATTAGACATGCAACGAAATTCCCTTTGATCTGAAATATTAAGAACATGGCCAATGCAAAGGTAAACGTGTGCCAGAAACCACCCGGTTCATGAAAAGCCGGCAATACGATGATTATTTCGAAAATAAAAATTATTGGCATAAAAACACCGATCAATAGAAAGCATAACCAGTCGACTAAGCGTCGTGGTAATAAATGTTTGCGTATTTTCATTGTTTTCACTTTGTTTATAATTTCTTTTTTGTTTTTGGTATATGTAGTTTAGTTAAAAATATGAAATTTTTTTTATTTAATTTTAATTAACACACGCATACAAACTAAAAACAAACAAAATAACACGAGATTTAATAGAAAAAAATCTTGTTACCTCACTCACTACGCTAGAGAGTAACAACCAATACTAAGTAATTAAATGTTTGCGAAACTCAAACTGTGTGGAGCTTATTTTAATCAGAAACTGCTCTCTCTCTTTAAATTTCTCTATGCTCCCCTTCAACCAATATCACGTGAAGCCAACAAAGCTCAATGCAATTGATCATAATGACGTTATAAGTTATCTTATCTCTCTGGCAGTCGTCTATAATACAATACGATGAGCATGAAAAAGCTTTTCTTTTACCTCAATTGAAAGCTTTAGATTGTTAAACGCTTTGATTCGAATGATTTCTATAACGAAAGTGTTAAAAAGTTTTCATTGAGGGTTTTAAAAAGATTTTTAGCTCCCGTTTTAATCATACGTTCTCTTACTGGCTTGATGATGAACTAACAAGGGAGTACCAAACCAATATTTATCCACAAATTACCCTAAAATTTATTTAAGATTAAATTCTTCTTAGAAAATGCAAGCAATGAGCATAAATACAGAGAAACCATAACTAACAAACATTTGATTTTGTACGCTTTATAAGTATTGTATGTACCCAGTCACCAAGGAGATATAGGATATGCGAATTAAGATTACGCTGCAGAAGTGATCAGAAACGTCGCATAGACTTTTGAGGAATAATTACACAGTCAAGGGAATTACAAAGATATTGTGAGCGGTCTCGACCAGTTAAAAAATCATGAGTATTTCAAAACTGAATAAATTCCTTACGCGAACACCAGCATCTCACTGGCACGATGGAAAATGATGAATGTATGGCACGTGGTGAAGGCATCGAAGTAATGGAATATTTTTTATTTCATTACCCAACATTTGTAAGCTCAAAATTCCGGGATATTTTTGCCCAACACCATTAGAAACACGAATATCTGGAAGAACCAAGTCTATGAAGCAAATTAAACGTAGACCATGCAGATGGAGGTTGCCGTGGTCTAGTAGGTAGTGCGTTGGCGTACTAGACATGAGCCCTAGGTTCAAACTACTGCTCAGAACCTATGCTGAAGCAAATTAAACGTAGATCATGCAGATGGAGGTTGCCGTGGTCTAGTAGCTAGTGCGTTGGCCTACTAGGCATGAGCCCCTAGCCCATCATTTGTAAGCTCGAAATCCCAGGATATTTTTGCTCAACATCATTACAAACACGGATATCTGGAAGAACCTATATTAAAGCAAATTAAACGTAGACCATGCAGATGGAGGTTGGCGTGGTCTAGTAGGTAGTGCGTTGGCATACTAGACAGGAGCCCTAGGTTCAAACTGCTGCTCAGAACCTATGCTGAAGCAAATTAAACATAGACCATACAGATGGAGGTTGCCGTGGTCTAGTAGCTAGTGCGTTGGCCTACTAGGCATGAGCCCCTAGCCTATCATTTGTAAGCTCGAAATCCCAGGATTTTTTTTGCCCAACACCATTACAAACACGGATATCTGGAAGAACCTATATTGAAGCAAATTAAACGTAGACCATGCAGATAGTAGTAGGTAGTGCGTTGGCCTACTAGACATGAGCCCTAGGTTCAAACAGCAGCTCAGACATTTCGAACAAAACGAAGTTTGAAAAAATACTTCTCCGGCGACTTCCTCTCAGCAGTCTTAAACTGTAGGTCCCGCCACTTATAAAACACACTACACAAAACAGGTGGTGTGAGAAGCTTGGTCGTAGTCCTGAGTAAAGAGTTGTAATGAGCGGATAAGTAAGTGATAAAGGTGGATTAAAGAGAACCTAAATAGTATCATGAAGATGGCGCTGGAATGGATTTACGGAGGCTCACGAAGCAGGGATTTGCCCAAGAACATCAGAAGACTCATGTTATTCAGAGCATTAGAACAATGAAAACCCAGAAGTAACAGCATCAAACCATGAAATGCTTTGTAAAAGTCATATGCTAGCATAAGGTCTAATTGATAAAAAAAAATTTTTACAATATATCGCTTACAAGGCCTTAAATTTAGCGTGACAATGTTGTTCCTTTTGTACAGAGCACACTATAGAGAGTAGAGAGAGAGAGAGAGAGAGCTGCACTTATTTTGTTTTAAATATCTTGGTCCTTCCATTCCTAACCTCATATTTTGTTCAATAAATTGAACAATTCTGAAGCGAATGGTTATAATCACACGAGAACAATTTTTAGTCGCACAATTTTTGTTCTTTTCAAATCGCACGGGATGAATATTAGTTTGGCATAAAATGTGTACGTATACGCAGCTTTGTATGTATTAGTGTTTTTGCATACCATTTGATATTTGGCTGATTTTTAAAAATGTTCATGTTTAGTTTTGTGCAGGTAAGGTGGGGTTGTAGCTGGTGGAAACTTAACGCCATCGAAAAACCATTATCTTCACCTCTCTTGCCTATAAACTATCACTTTACACCAGCACTATTGTTCTCGTGTGATTAGGCTCAATGTGAACCCTAACCTAGAAAATGTTTTTCAAAAGAAATCTATTTTTAGTTTGATAGGAATAGAACAATGTCAATAAACATTTATTCCCGATGGAACTTGATAAATATTATTTACTTTTGTATTTTGTTTTGTTTTCTTTTAAATTTTTTATATTGATTTGTGTTAATTAAACTGTTGAGATTTCTAAAGTTATCGTAAATAAGTTACGTTCGTTTTGTTAATGATTCATCCATCCGTCACACGGTGTATTTGATGGAATCGACATAAAATAAAAATCGTGTCCTGCTTCAATTAGTGTAATGTTAATATCAAACAATTTTACGTACATATTTAAATAATGCATATTTCTTAAAAAAAAAAATAACAATAAAAAAGGCATATAATCGGTCATGCACGACCCACACGATTCATAACACGCATTACAAAATGCAACGGAATTTAAGAGGAAAGCACGTTTCAATGCATTTTTTTTAGAACATTGGTTTTTACATAAAGAAATGCGTCAAATCGCATGACCTTGGTGGCCAGTTGATATCGACACGACGAGAAATTACGCGGCCAGGAAATGTCTCTTGCAATAATGCCATATTCGCTCGAATTGTGTGGCATGTGGCATCGTCTTGTTGAAACCACATATTCTCCAAGTCATATTCTTCAATAGCAGGCAAAAAAAAAAGTCGGTTATCATATGACCATAACGCTCCGAATTGACGGTGACAGTCGTTCCATCGTTCCATCGTCGTTTTCGAAGAAGTAAGGTCTAATCACACCTTCGAACCAAAAGAGCGCACCAAACAGTGACTTTTTCTGGATGTAATGGCCTCTCTCCACTCCAATCTCTTTAAATTTCTTCACAATTTTGCCAATTGCTTGCGTAGTTGGACGATTATGTAAAGCATAATCTTCTCTTAAAGCACGATACGTGGCTGTGGCAGAATCACCATTTTTGTAGTAGGTTTTGATAATTTTTATGCGTTGTGTGATGATAGTTAAGCGATCCATTTTCGTCAATGTCAGACTTTCAACTGAAAAGAAAAAAATTATTTTCACAACTTAGTTTGACAGATGTCGAATTCCAGTCCCATACTTTTGAAATGGATAGCCCTTTAGAGACAGTCTGGTAAATAATCTAAGTTTGTCAATTTCACGCTGATCCCAGATCATAATTGCGTATATTACGTTTTGATTAGGTTCTCCGTCAATATAAAGTTTAATTCACGCTGCAAATAAAACCGATTGATTTTGAAAACCAACATTCGTCACGTTATAGTTAGATACCGCCTAAAGTCGAGTATACTCGTCTTGAAGAAATTGCATTCGTATTATTATTCAACGAACAGCTAGTGGATTCTGTTTCCAGAGAAAGGTCAAATGAAGGTCTCTTAAAAAATGTAAATTTTAGAACATATGTACATACGTTAGTTTGGCAACAATATTGAGCTAAAATGACAAATGCTGAGGAAAGTACTGTTGCAAAGTTTGTATTGTATTGTAAATATATGTACATATTTACTTTAGTCTTAAAAATCGAAAATACTTCAAGGAATTCAGCGACGATCAATTGTCTTTCTCGTATAACATCCAAGTGCGAAATTAAAGTGAAATAATAGCTTCACCGAAATCATAGCTTTAAAGCGTTGAGTGTAAAATAAATTTAGGATTAAAAGTTTCTCAAACCTGGTTTTCGCAGTCGACATTAAACTACTCAGGGCTAAAATTAGTGGTGTTAGAAGATAGGTTATAATCCTGAATAAGTAGTAAGTCAGTTAAGTTAAGTGTAGTAGTCGTAGTAGTCAAGTAGGCAGTGTGTTGGCTTATTACCAGATCATGAATCTTCAGCTAAACGAGATATGTAAAATATTTCTTCTGCGGCTTCCTCTCAGGAGATTTTTGGCAATAGCGCTGACAGTAAATAAAATTGCTATGAAAAGTTTCTCAAAAATCTATTGTTCGGAGTCGACGTTAAACTGTAGGTCATGTATAAAAATTAACGCACACGACATACATACATAAGTGGTGTGAGAAATTAGTTCGTAATCCAGACTAAAGGGTTGTAATGACCAATTATTGTTGTATGTATGTAAGTTACATAATGTTCTCATGATATTCGCCATTGAAGTTACCATATTTGACGAGACAAAAATCGTACAGAATGTTTTTTAAGGCGGCTTCAAGATTTGAACTCGAAACAACATTGCTTGACTTTAAACATGTCATTATCATCAAATTGCTGTTAGAAAATATCTTCTGAAATGCAACGTAATCGATTCATGTTCATAGAGCAGCATTGCATCCAATAAACTTCACATCAAAATGGAGATACTTTCCACAAATGATATCAAAGAGTGCATTTATGTCAAACAAGTTTTTATTGAGTGACCGACCGTTGGGATTGGAACATACACCGTATTGCCTGTAAATACAGCCGTCTGAGTCTTATTTGTTTTGTTGCCTGCAAAACTGTTTTAATTCTTTAATTGCTTATGGCGAGTATACTCCTAAAGTCGAATATACTCGTCTTGAAGAAAGAAGAAATTGATTTCGCATTATTATTCAACGAAGCTACTGGATTTTAATGAAAGAAAAGTCAAATAAAGGTCCCTTAAAAAATGTAAATTTTAGAACATACATACGTTAGTTTGGCAACAATAGCTTGTATTGAGCTGAAATGACAAATTCTGGGGAAGTACCGCTTAGGTATTTTATAAAAAATTTTATTATCTAGAAAACCAACGTGCAACATTTGATTTTTAATTATAATTGCCTACTTTTACACACAGAAACATTTTTTTCTGTTAATGACGAGATAACTCGTCTTGGCTGGAAAATACTTAAGCAGCCAGAAAAAGTTTTTTTTTTTGAAATAAAATTACAAAGTTAAAGGATTAATACCAATAGATTTGTGTAACCAAATAGTAGTTAAAAATTACACGGTTTTCGTAGCCAAATTATTACGCTTGGGTCCTGGGTCCTGGGGAATACTTATTGGTGTTTTAATACTCTGTGAAAACTTCAAATCAGTTTTAGTTTTTTATTCCTAAATGGTCTCTATTGTTTGTTGATTACTTAAAATTGGGTTGATCCTGATCATTAAGCTCTCTTATACTGCAGCTTCGTAAATTTCTTTACTGGCGATTAGAATTGCTTTATACTGGCCTTACAGTGCGCTTATTCATTGCAGTCAAATCGAAAGTTGCCTGTTCATGCAACGATCCAACCTCTTTTAACTTAATGTCTTCAAAGTGAGTCATAAAAGTAAAAGACTTTAAAACGTACTAAGGAGTACTAAGGACAGCATAGCCAAGAATTTAAAAAAAAAAGCTAAAAAAGGAGGAGAACGTATCTAATATCGCTATACGCCTTATGTATACATTCGTATTTGTTAGTAAACTGTTGTTTGCTGTGAAGTTTGAAGTGTTCGAAGTGTTTGCGTTAAACGTTGACAAGTAGAAAAGGAAACTGAGCTTCAAAAGGCTTAATTTACATTGCCAATAGTGGGTGGGTGGCCAATGGTGTGTGGTATTGTTATGAGTACGTTATACATATACGAATATTAATCTGTACGAAAGGCAACTATAATAAGCAAATTCTTAAATTACAGACGATTAAATACGACTGTAAGATGCCCTATAGCATGGGGTGTTTTGGTAGAATATGTTTCCGTTCTCTGTTGCATTTACAGGCAATCAGGAATGAACCACATGTGTCAATGTAATTAAGGGTTGGTTGCGAACAGTTTATCAAATCTTATTAAAATCGTCCATACAAGCGTTTACTTTGAAGCGATTGGAACCAGATACCAAATGGATTCACCTTTGAATTGAATTCGAGAATTAGAGAAATGTTTTCGAATTATCTCGCAAAAGTGAAAAAGTGAGTATAACACTGAGAGAAAATTATAACCATCACAACACGTATTTGCTTTAAATACGTTTCAGGAACTGAGCAACTTTTAAAGTTTTTTTCGTTTCATCAAAACCATACAAAGTTTATAATTGTTTGCTTTTTAAGGCCTGTTTACAATAAAAACTTTTCTTATAGGCCAGGTTCGTGTTTTGTTGTCCAAACTTTATAATCGTACGAATTTAAATTTTTACAATTCTAATGTGGAGATTGCTCCGCCTAAATTTATGATTATTCCGCCATTCACTAGTTACTTCACTAGTCACGAATTATTTACGAAACTCTGTGTATCACAATAGCGTTGTAACGCCATTTGACACGGCATTAACACGTTGACTGCCGCCTACGAGATAACTCGTAGATTGCGTGCCCTTTCTAGGCTGCTAACTACTAGTTATCTCTACACATTAAATCTGCCATTTTTGTGTAGCTACGAATAAAATCGTATTATATCAGTGCTAGTACCGATAAAATTAATAAATGCTTAAGCAAATGCTTAAGAGATTTACATAAATACTTAAGCAAACTTATGTAAATACTTAAGCAAACGCTTATGCAAATACTTAAGCAAATGCTTATGCAAATACTTAAGCAAATGCTTAAGTAAATACTTAAGCAAATACTTAAGCAAATGCGTAAGTAAATACTTAAGCAAATGCTTATGCAAATACTTAAGCAAATACTTAAGCAAATGCTTATGCAAATACTTAAGCAAATGCTTAAGCAAACTTAAGCAAATACATACTTAAGCAAATGCTGAAGCAAATGCTTAAGCAAACTTAAGCAAATGCTTAAGCAAACTTAAGCAAATGCTTAAGCAAACTTAAGCAAATGCTTAAGCAAACTTATTTTGTCTCGGATTAAATTGGCTTCGCTAATGGTGGTAAAAATTGCTATATTCTAGACACAAACCACACAACCGGTTATAATTTCTCTTTTGCACCATTTTATTCCATAATTCCACAATTCCTTTATTCCACAATTCTAGAATTCCACAATTCCTTTATTCCACAATTCCTTTATTCCATTATTCCACAATTCCATAATTCCACAATTCCTTTATTCCACAATTCCATAATTCCACAATTCCTTTATTCCATAATTCAACAATTCCATAATTCCAATTATGTGAATTGTGGAATAGTGGAATTGTGGAATAGTGGAATTGTGGAATTGTGGAATTGTGGAATAGTGGAATTGTGGAATAGTGGAATTGTGGAATAGTGGAATTGAGGAATTGTGGAATAGTGGAATTGTGGAATAGTGGAATTGTGGAATTGTGGAATAGTGGAATTGTGGAATAGTGGAATTGTGGAATAGTGGAATTGTGGAATAGTGGAATTGTGGAATAGTGGACTTGTGGAATAGTGGAATTGTGGAATAGTGGAATTGTGGAATTGTGGAATAGTGGAATTGTGGAATAAAGGAATTGTGGAATAGTGGAATTGTGGAATTGTGGAATAGTGGAATTGTGGAATAGTGGAATTGTGGAATTGTGGAATTGTGGAATAGTGGAATTGTGGAATAGTGGAATTGTGGAATAGTGGAATTGAGGAATTGTGGAATAGTGGAATTGTGGAATAGTGGAATTGTGGAATTGTGGAATAGTGGAATTGTGGAATAGTGGAATTGTGGAATAGTGGAATTGTGGAATAGTGGAATTGTGGAATAGTGGACTTGTGGAATAGTGGAATTGTGGAATAGTGGAATTGTGGAATTGTGGAATAGTGGAATTGTGGAATAAAGGAATTGTGGAATAGTGGAATTGTGGAATTGTGGAATAGTGGAATTGTGGAATAGTGGAATTGTGGAATTGTGGAATTGTGGAATTGTGGAATTGTGGAATAGTGGAATAGTGGAATTGTGGAATTGTGGAATTGTGGAATAGTGGAATTGAGGAATTGTGGAATTGTGGAATAGTGGAATTGTGGAATAGTGGAATTGTGGAATAGTGGAATTGTGGAATTGTGGAATAGTGGAATTGTGGAATAGTGGAATTGTGGAATAGTGGAATTGTGGAATAGTGGAATTGTGGAATAGTGGAATTGTGGAATTGTGGAATAGTGGAATTGTGGAATAGTGGAATTGTGGAATAGTGGAATTGTGGAATAGTGGAATTGTGGAATTGTGGAATAGTGGAATTATGGAATTGTGGAATAGTGGAATTGTGGAATTGTGGAATTGTGGAATAGTGGAATTGTGGAATTATGGAATTGTGGAATAGTGGAATTGTGGAATAGTGGAATTGTGGAATAGTGGAATTGTGGAATAGTGGAATTGAGGAATAGTGGAATTGTGGAATAGTGGAATTGTGGAATAGTGGAATTGTGGAATAGTGGAATTGTGGAATAGTGGAATTGTGGAATTGTGGAATAGTGGAATTGTGGAATTGTGGAATAGTGGAATTGTGGAATAGTGGAATTGTGGAATTGTGGAATAGTGGAATTGTGGAATAGTGGAATTGTGGAATAGTGGAATTGAAGAATAGTGGAATTGTGGAATAGTGGAATAAAGAAATAGTGGAATTGTGGAATAGTGGAATTGTGGAATAGTGGAATTGTGGAATAGTGGAATAGTGGAATTGTGGAATAGTGGAATTGTGGAATAGTGGAATTGTGGAATAGTGGAATAGTGGAATTGTGGAATAGTGGAATTGTGGAATTGTGGAATAGTGGAATTGTGGAATAGTGGAATTGTGGAATAGTGGAATAGTGGAATTGTGGAATAGTGGAATAGTGGAATTGTGGAATAAAGGAATAGTGGAATTGTGGAATAGTGGAATTGTGGAATTGTGGAATAAAGGAATAGTGGAATTGTGGAATAGTGGAATTGTGGAATAGTGGAATTGTGGAATAGTGGAATTGTGGAATTGTGGAATAGTGGAATTGTGGAATTGTGGAATAGTGGAATTGTGGAATTGTGGAATAGTGGAATTGTGGAATTGTGGAATAGTGGAATTGTGGAATTGTGGAATAGTGGAATTGTGGAATAGTGGAATTGAGGAATAGTGGAATTGTGGAATAGTGGAATTGTGGAATAGTGGAATTGTGGAATAGTGGAATAGTGGAATAGTGGAATTGTGGAATTGTGGAATAGTGGAATTGTGGAATAGTGGAATTGTGGAATTGTGGAATAGTGGAATTGTGGAATCGTGGAATAGTGGAATTGTGGAATTGTGGAATTGTGGAATAGTGGAATTGTGGAATTCTGGAATAGTGGAATTGAGGAATAGTGGAATTGTGGAATTGTGGAATAGTGGAATAGTGGAATTGTGGAATAGTGGAATTGTGGAATAGTGGAATTGTGGAATAGTGGAATTGTGGAATTGTGGAATAGTGGAATTGTGGAATAGTGGAATTGTGGAATTGTGGAATAGTGGAATTGTGGAATAGTGGAATTGTGGAATTGTGGAATAGTGGAATTGTGGAATCGTGGAATAGTGGAATTGTGGAATTGTGGAATTGTGGAATAGTGGAATTGTGGAATTGTGGAATAGTGGAATTGAGGAATAGTGGAATTGTGGAATAGTGGAATTGTGGAATAGTGGAATTGTGGAATTGTGGAATAGTGGAATTGTGGAATAAAGGAATAGTGGAATTGTGGAATTGTGGAATAGTGGAATTGTGGAATAGTGGAATTGTGGAATAGTGGAATTGTGGAATTGTGGAATAGTGGAATTGTGGAATTGTGGAATAGTGGAATTGTGGAATAGTGGAATTGAGGAATAGTGGAATTGTGGAATTGTGGAATAGTGGAATTGTGGAATAGTGGAATTGTGAAATAGTGGAATTGTGGAATAGTGGAATTGTGGAATTGTGGAATTGTGGAATTGTGGAATAGTGGAATTGTGGAATTGTGGAATAGTGGAATTGTGGAATAGTGGAATTGTATAATAAAGGAATAGTGGAATTGTGGAATTGTGGAATAAAGGAATAGTGGAATTGTGGAATAGTGGAATTGTGGAATAGTGGAATTGTGGAATAGTGGAATTGTGGAATAGTGGAATTGTGGAATAGTGGAATTGTGGAATAGTGGAATTGTGGAATAGTGGAATTGTGGAATAGTGGAATTGTGGAATTGTGGAATAGTGGAATTGTGGAATAGTGGAATAGTGGAATTATGGAATTGTGGAATAGTGGAATTGTAGAATAGTGGAATTGTGGAATAGTGGAATTGAGGAATAGTGGAATTGTGGAATTGTGGAATTGTGGAATAGTGGAATAGTGGAATAGTGGAATTGTGGAATTGTGGAATAGTGGAATAGTGGAATTGTGGAATAGTGGAATTGTGGAATTGTGGAATAGTGGAATTGTGGAATTGTGGAATTGTGGAATTGTGGAATAGTGGAATTGTGGAATAGTGGAATTGTGGAATAGTGGAATTGTGGAATAGTGGAATTGTGGAATAGTGGAATTGTGGAATAGTGGAATTGTGGAATTGTGGAATAGTGGAATTGTGGAATAGTGGAATTGTGGAATAAAGGAATAGTGGAATTGTGGAATAGTGGAATTGTGGAATTGTGGAATAGTGGAATTGTGGAATTGTGGCATAGTGGAATTGTGGAATAAAGGAATAGTGGAATTGTGGAATAGTGGAATTGTGGAATAATGGAATTGTGGAATAGTGGAATTGTGGAATTGTGGAATAGTGGAATTGTGGAATTGTGGAATAGTGGAATTGTGGAATTGTGGAATAGTGGAATTGAGGAATTGTGGAATAGAGGAATTGTGGAATAGTGGAATTGTGGAATAGTGGAATTGTCGAATAGTGGAATTGTGGAATTGTGGAATAGTGGAATTGTGGAATAGTGGAATTGTGGAATAGTGGAATTGTGGAATTGTGGAATTGTGGAATAGTGGAATAGTGGAATTGTGGAATAGTGGAATTGTGGAATAGTGGAATTGTGGAATAGTGGAATTGTGGAATAGTGGAATTGTGGAATAGTGGAATTGTGGAATTGTGGAATAGTGGAATTGTGGAATTGTGGAATAGTGGAATTGTGGAATTGTGGAATAGTGGAATAGTGGAATTGTGGAATATTGGAATAGTGGAATTGTGGAATAGTGGAATAGTGGAATAGTGGAATTGTGGAATAGTGGAATTGTGGAATAGTGGAATTGTGGAATAGTGGAATTGTGGAATTGTGGAATAGTGGAATAGTGGAATTGTGGAATTGTGGAATTGTGGAATAGTGGAATTGTGGAATTGTGGAATTGTGGAATAGTGGAATTGTGGAATAGTGGAATTGTGGAATAGTGGAATTGAGGAATTGTGGAATAGTGGAATTGTGGAATAGTGGAATTGTGGAATGGTGGAATTGTGGAATTGTGGAATAGTGGAATTGTGGAATAGTGGAAATGTGGAATAGTGGAATTGTGGAATAGCGGAATTGTGGAATTGTGGAATAGTGGAATAGTGGAATTGTGGAATAGTGGAATTGTGGAATAGTGGAATTGTGGAATAGTGGAATTGTGGAATAGTGGAATTGTGGAATAGTGGAATTGTGGAATTGTGGAATAGTGGAATTGTGGAATAGTGGAATTGTGGAATTGTGGAATTGTGGAATAGTGGAATTGTGGAATAGTGGAATTGTGGAATATTGGAATTGTGGAATTGTGGAATAGTGGAATTGAGGAATAGTGGAATTGTGGAATAGTGGAATTGTGGAATAGTGGAATTGTGGAATTGTGGAATTGTGGAATGGTGGAATTGTGGAATTGTGGAATAGTGGAATTGTGGAATAGTGGAATAGTGGAATTGTGGAATAGCGGAATTGTGGAATTGTGGAATATTGGAATAGTGAAATAGTGGAATTGTGGAATTGTGGAATAGTGGAATTGTGGAATAGTGGAATTGTGGAATAGCGGAATTGTGGAATATTGGAATATTGGAATAGTGGAATAGTGGAATTGTGGAATTGTGGAATTGTGGAATAGTGGAATTGTGGAATAGTGGAATTGTGGAATAGTGGAATAGTGGAATTGCGGAATATTGGAATTGTGGAATAGTGGAATTGTGGAATAGTGGAATTGAGGAATAGTGGAATTGTGGAATTGTGGAATTGTGGAATAGTGGAATTGTGGAATAGTGGAATTGTGGAATTGTGGAATAGTGGAATTGTGGAATAGTGGAATTGTGGAATTGTGGAATAGTGGAATTATGGAATTGTGGAATAGTGGAATTGTGGAATAGTGGAATTGTGGAATTGTGGAATAGTGGAATTGTGGAATTGTGGAATAGTGGAATTGAGGAATAGTGGAATTGTGGAATAGTGGAATTGTGGAATTGTGGAATAGTGGAATTGTGGAATAGTGGAATTGTGGAATTGTGGAATAGTGGAATTGTGGAATTGTGGAATTGTGGAAAAGTGGAATTGTGGAATAGTGGAATTGTGGAATAGTGGAATTGTGGAATAGTGGAATTGTGGAATTGTGGAATAGTGGAATTGTGGAATAGTGGAATTGTGGAATAGTGGAATTGTGGAATAGTGGAATAGTGGAATTGTGGAATAGTGGAATTGTGGAATAGTGGAATTGTGGAATAAAGGAATAGTGGAATTGTGGAATAGTGGAATTGTGGAATAGTGGAATAGTGGAATTGTGGAATTGTGGCATAGTGGAATAAAGGAATAGTGGAATTGTGGAATAGTGGAATTGTGGAATAGTGGAATTGTGGAATAGTGGAATTGTGGAATAGTGGAATTGTGGAATTGTGGAATAGTGGAATTGTGGAATAGTGGAATTGTGGAATTGTGGAATTGTGGAATAGTGGAATTGAGGAATTGTGGAATAGTGGAATTGTCGAATAGTGGAATTGTGGAATAGTGGAATTGAGGAATAGTGTAATTGTCGAATAGTGGAATTGTGGAATAGTGGAATTGTGGAATAGTGGAATTGTGGAATAGTGGAATTGTGGAATAGTGGAATTGTGGAATAGTGGAATTGTGGAATTGTGGAATAGTGGAATTGTGGAATAGTGGAATTGTGGAATTGTGGAAAAGTGGAATAGTGGAATTGTGGAATTGTGGAATAGTGGAATTGTGGAATAGTGGAATTGTGGAATAGTGGAATTGTGGAATAGTGGAATTGTGGAATTGTGGAATAGTGGAATTGTGGAATTGTGGAATAGTGGAATTGTGGAATTGTGGAATAGTGGAATTGTGGAATAGTGGAATTGTGGAATATTGGAATTGTGGAATTGTGGAATAGTGGAATTGTGGAATAGTGGAATTGTGGAATAGCGGATTTGAGGAATAGTGGAATTGTGGAATAGTGGAATTGTGGAATAGTGGAATTGTGGAATTGTGGAATGGTGGAATTGTGGAATTGTGGAATAGTGGAATTGTGGAATTGTGGAATAGTGGAATTGTGGAATAGCGGAATTGTGGAATTGTGGAATATTGGAATAGTGGAATAGTGGAATTGTGGAATTGTGGAATAGTGGAATTGTGGAATTGTGGAATAGTGGAATTGTGGAATAGTGGAATAGTGGAATTGTGGAATATTGGAATTGTGGAATAGTGGAATTGTGGAATAGAGGAATAGTGGAATTGTGGAATATTACAATTCCTTTATTCCACAATTCCTTTATTCCACAATTCCATAATTCCTTTATTCCACAATTCCTTTATTCCACAATTCCTTTATTCCACAATTCCTTTATTCCACAATTCCTTTTATTCCACAATTCCTTTATTCCACAATTCCTTTATTCCACAATTCCTTTATTCAACAATTCCACAATTCCTTTAGCCCACAATTCCTTTATTCCACAATTCCTTTATTCCACAATTCCTTTATTCCACAATTCCTTTATTCCACAATTCCCTTATTCCACAATTCCTTTATTCCACAATTCCTTTATTCCACAATTCCTATATTCCACAATTCCTTTATTCCACAAGTCCTTTATTCCACAATTCCTTTATTCCACAATTCCTTTATTCCACAATTCCACAATTTCTTTATTCCACAATTCCTTTATTCCACAACTCCTTTATTCCACAATTCCCTTATTCCACAATTCCTTTATTCCACAATTCCTTTATTCCACAATTCCTTTATTCCACAATTCCTTTATTCCACAATTCCTTTATTCCACAATTCCTTTATTCCACAATTCCTTTATTCCACAATTCCTTTATTCCACAATTCCTTTATTCAACAATTCCTTTATTCCACAATTCCTTTATTCCATAATTCCTTTATTCCACAATTCCTTTATTCTACAATTCCTTTATTCCACAATTCCTTTATTCCATAATTCCTTTATTCCACAATTCCTTTATTCCACAATTCCTTTATTCCACAATTCCTTTATTCCACAATTCCTTTATTCCATAATTCCACAATTCCTTTATTCCACAATTCCTTTATTCCACAATGCCTTTATTCCACAATTCCTTTATTCCACAATTCCTTTATTCCACAATTCCTTTATTCCACAATTCCTTTATTCCACAATTCCTTTATTCCACAATTCCTTTATTCCACAATTCCTTTATTCCACAATTCCACAATTCCTTTATTCCACAATTCCTTTATTCCACAATTCCTTTATTCCACAATTCCTTTATTCCACAATTCCTTTATTCCACAATTCCTTTATTCCACAATTCCTTTATACCACAATTCCTTTATTCCACAATTCCTTTATTCCACAATTCCATAATTCCTTTCTTCCACAATTTCTTTATTCCACAATTCCTTTATTCCACAATTCCACAATTCCTTTATTCCACAATTCCTTTATTCCACAATTCCTTTATTCCACAATTCCTTTATTCCACAATTCCTTTATTCCACAATTCCTTTATTCCACAATTCCTTTATTCCACAATTTCTTTATTCCACAATTCCTTTATTCCACAATTCCTTTATTCCACAACTCCTTTATTCCACAATTCCTTTATTCCACAATTCCTCTATTCCACAATTCCTTTATTCCACAATTCCTTTATTCCACAATTCCTTTATTCCATAATTCCTTTATTCCACAATTCCTTTATTCTACAATTCCTTTATTCCACAATTCCTTTATTCCATAATTCCTTTATTCCACAATTCCTTTATTCCACAATTCCTTTATTCCACAATTCCTTTATTCCACAATTCCTTTATTCCATAATTCCACAATTCCTTTATTCCACAATTCCTTTATTCCACAATTCCTTTATTCCACAATGCCTTTATTCCACAATTCCTTTATTCCACAATTCCTTTATTCCACAATTCCTTTATTCCACAATTCCTTTATTCCACAATTCCTTTATTCCACAATTCCTTTATTCCACAATTCCTTTATTCCACAATTCCTTTATTCCATAATTCCTTTATTCCATAATTCCTTTATTCCACAATTCCTTTATTCCACAATTCCTTTATTCCACAATTCCTTTATTCCATAATTCCTTTATTCCACAATTCCTATATTCCACAATTCCTTTATTCCACAATTCCTTTATTCCACAATTCCTTTATTCCATAATTCCTTTATTCCACAATTCCTTTATTCCACAATTCCTTTATTCCACAATTCCTTTATTCCACAATTCCTTTATTCCACAATGCCTTTATTCCACAATTCCTTTATTCCACAATTCCTTTATTCCACAATTCCTTTATTCCACAATTCCTTTATTCCACAATTCCTTTATTCCACAATTCCTTTATTCCACAATTCCTTCATTCCACAATTCCTTTATTCCACAATTCCTTTATTCCACAATTCCTTTATTCCACAATTCCTTTATTCCACAATTCCTTTATTCCACAATTCCTTTATTCCACAATTCCTTTATTCCACAGTTCCTTTATTCCACAATTCCATAATTCCTTTCTTCCACAATTTCTTTATTCCACAATTCCTTTATTCCACAATTCCTTTATTCCACAATTCCTTTATTCCACAATTCCTCTATTCCACAATTCCTTTATTCCCCAATTCCTTTATTCCACAATTCCACAATTCCTTTATTCCACAATTCCTTTATTCCACAATTCCTTTATTCCACAATTCCTTTATTCCACAATTCCTCTATTCCACAATTCCTTTATTCCACAATTCCTTTATTCCACAATTCCACAATTCCTTTATTCCACAATTCCTTTATTCCACAATTCCACAATTCCTTTATTCCACAATTCCTTTATTCCACAATTCCTTTATTCCACAATTCCTTTATTCCACAATTCCATAATTCCTTTCTTCCACAATTTCTTTATTCCACAATTCCTTTATTCCACAATTCCTTTATTCCACAATTCCTTTATTCCACAATTCCTTTATTCCACAATTCCATAATTCCTTTCTTCCACAATTTCTTTATTCCACAATTCCTTTATTCCACAATTCCTTTATTCCACAATTCCTCTATTCCACAATTCCACAATTCCTTTATTCCACAATTCCTTTATTCCACAATTCCTTTATTCCACAATTCCTTTATTCCACAATTCCTCTATTCCACAATTCCTTTATTCCACAATTCCTTTATTCCACAATTCCACAATTCCTTTATTCCACAATTCCTTTATTCCACAATTCCTTTATTCCACAATTCCACAATTCCTTTATTCCACAATTCCTTTATTCCACAATTCCTTTATTCCACAATTCCTTTATTCCACAATTCCACAATTCCTTTATTCCACAATTCCTTTATTCCACAATTCCTTTATTCCACAATTCCTTTATTCCATAATTCCTTTATTCCATAATTCCTTTATTCCACAATTCCTTTATTCCACAATTCCTTTATTCCATAATTCCTTTATTCCACAATTCCTATATTCCACAATTCCTTTATTCCACAATTCCTTTATTCCACAATTCCTTTATTCCATAATTCCTTTATTCCACAATTCCTTTATTCCACAATTCCTTTATTCCACAATTCCTTTATTCCACAATTCCTTTATTCCACAATGCCTTTATTCCACAATTCCTCTATTCCACAATTCCTTTATTCCACAATTCCTTTATTCCACAATTCCACAATTCCTTTATTCCACAATTCCTTTATTCCACAATTCCTTTATTCCACAATTCCTTTATTCCACAATTCCTCTATTCCACAATTCCTTTATTCCACAATTCCTTTATTCCACAATTCCACAATTCCTTTATTCCACAATTCCTTTATTCCACAATTCCTTTATTCCACAATTCCACAATTCCTTTATTCCACAATTCCTTTATTCCACAATTCCTTTATTCCACAATTCCACAATTCCTTTATTCCACAATTCCTTTATTCCACAATTCCTTTATTCCACAATTCCTTTATTCCATAATTCCTTTATTCCATAATTCCTTTATTCCACAATTCCTTTATTCCACAATTCCTTTATTCCACAATTCCTTTATTCCATAATTCCTTTATTCCACAATTCCTATATTCCACAATTCCTTTATTCCACAATTCCTTTATTCCACAATTCCTTTATTCCATAATTCCTTTATTCCACAATTCCTTTATTCCACAATTCCTTTATTCCACAATTCCTTTATTCCACAATTCCTTTATTCCACAATGCCTTTATTCCACAATTCCTTTATTCCACAATTCCTTTATTCCACAATTCCTTTATTCCACAATTCCTTTATTCCACAATTCCTTTATTCCACAATTCCTTTATTCCACAATTCCTTCATTCCACAATTCCTTTATTCCACAATTCCTTTATTCCACAATTCCTTTATTCCACAATTCCACAATTCCTTTATTCCACAATTCCTTTATTCCACAATTCCTTTATTCCACAATTCCATAATTCCTTTCTTCCACAATTTCTTTATTCCACAATTCCTTTATTCCACAATTCCTTTATTCCACAATTCCTTTATTCCACAATTCCTCTATTCCACAATTCCTTTATTCCCCAATTCCTTTATTCCACAATTCCACAATTCCTTTATTCCACAATTCCTTTATTCCACAATTCCTTTATTCCACAATTCCTTTATTCCACAATTCCTCTATTCCACAATTCCTTTATTCCACAATTCCTTTATTCCACAATTCCACAATTCCTTTATTCCACAATTCCTTTATTCCACAATTCCTTTATTCCACAATTCCACAATTCCTTTATTCCACAATTCCTTTATTCCACAATTCCTTTATTCCACAATTCCTTTATTCCACAATTCCATAATTCCTTTCTTCCACAATTTCTTTATTCCACAATTCCTTTATTCCACAATTCCTTTATTCCACAATTCCTTTATTCCACAATTCCTTTATTCCACAATTCCTTTATTCCACAATTCCATAATTCCTTTCTTCCACAATTTCTTTATTCCACAATTCCTTTATTCCACAATTCCTTTATTCCACAATTCCTTTATTCCACAATTCCTTTATTCCACAATTCCACAATTCCACAATTCCTTTATTCCACAATTCCTTTATTCCACAATTCCTTTATTCCACAATTCCACAATTCCACAATTCCTTTATTCCACAATTCCACAATTCCACAATTCCTTTATTCCACAATTCCTTTATTCCACAATTCCTTTATTCCATAATTCCTTCATTCCATAATTCCTTTATTCCACAATTCCTTTATTCCACAATTCCTTTATTCCACAATTCCTTTATTCCACAATTCCTTTATTCCACAATTCCTTTATTCCACAATTCCACAATTCCACAATTCCACAATTTCTTTATTCCACAATTCCTTTATTCCACAATTCCTTTATTCCACAATTCCTTTATTCCACAATTCCTTTATTCCACAATTCCACAATTCCACAATTCCACAATTCCTTTATTCCACAATTCCTTTATTCCACAATTCCTTTATTCCACAATTCCACAATTCCACAATTCCTTTATTCCACAATTCCTTTATTCCACAATTCCTTTATTCCACAATTCCTTTATTCCACAATTCCTTTATTCCACAATTCCTTTATTCCACAATTCCACAATTCCTTTATTCCACAATTCTTTTATTCCACAATTCCTTTATTCCACAATTCCTTTATTCCACAACTCCTTTATTCCACAATTCCTTTATTCCACAATTCCTCTATTCCACAATTCCTTTATTCCACAATTCCTTTATTCCATAATTCCTTTATTCCACAATTCCTTTATTCCATAATTCCTTTATTCCACAATTCCTTTATTCCACAATTCCTTTATTCTACAATTCCTTTATTCCATAATTCCACAATTCCACTATTCCATAATTCCACAATTCCACAATTCCTTTATTCCACAATTTAGTCTTTAGTTTGCTTAAGTATTTTCTTAAGCAAATACTTAAGCAAATGATTAAGTAAACCTATGCGAATACTTATGGAATGATTAAGTAAACTTATGCAAATACTTAAGCAAATGCTTATGTAAATACTTAAGCAAATACTTAAGCAAATGCTTAAGCAAATACTTAAGCAAATACTTAAGGAAATGCTTCCAACTTAACGCTTAAATATCTCCCCTCAGTTCTGGTGTCCAGACGATCCTCAGGATGCTGTTCGGTGACAGAAAGGGTTCTTTAAATTCATGGCAGTACCCTCAGTTTCCCAAGCAGTTTCCCGAGATGAATTGTTGTGCGGAAATATTAAAGCCTTCTAACTTGATGATGTATTGTCTTCTACACAATTCTATTGATCAGACGATCCTCATATATGTTAGAAAGGTTGTGAGTTTCCATTTGAACTGTTTCCCAAGGTCCAAGCACATGTACAAATGAATCGTTCCCCTCAACACAGAATGTACACATTCGGATTGAAGTGATCCCTCTTCCGAACAAATGATCTTTAAATCAATCAATCAATAATACCTTGGCTCAAGGCTGTTTCTGGATAGTCTGATGCGAGATTTCTCAACAAAATTTTAAGTTTTAAGTTTAGATTGTCACAAATCTGTCTGGATTTAGAAAAATCAAGACCACTAAGACATTATTGTACAATTGGAATACATTTATCCTTATGCCATCGTTCTTCTAGATGAAAATCGATAGAATTTGAGGATATTTTCGTTTCGTACTACATGATGTTTTTCCGATTTTTGTTGTTTTTTCTTCTTTTTTTTTACGTTGTGCGTGATAATATTTTCGTAAGAATTTCTGGATTTATTTGGGAAATTCTGTTATTATTTACACGTTAATTGATTTAAAAGAATACGAATACGAATAAAAATAAAAATAAAATTATTTTCGATGCTAGACAGACAGACAGACGTAAACAAATTCTTATTGAAGGTCAAATTTATTTGCTTTTTTTTTTTTTGGTAAAAAACAAACAATCTCTTCTAAATAAACACCCGAAATATTACAATATTAAGTACAGACATACTAATTCAATTTAAACAAACAGAGTATTTTAAGTTCAAGTTTCTTTTTCTTACCATTCGGGACTCCGGCTTCATTTAAGTGCACTAAAAAAGACTGTGTAGCCCTTTCGCTGACCAACTTCCCCTTCCTTCGTTCGGGGGAACTTGGTCAGTATAAAGACTGCGTTCTGCTGTTGCGTTACAATGGGCGCTATGCGTGCTCAAGTGAGCTTTTGGTATGAAAGCTATTACACTAACCTAACCTAATTAGAAAATACTACCAAATTGATGCAACTGTGGAAATCTTATTTCGAAAAATATTAACCAGAAGGTCCTTATAAATCATAACACAAAGAACTCATTTGATTCTCACCTCACTGAGAAGGATAGCGCCTTTTAAAGTACTTCTAAAAGGTAACAGTATCAGACTAGCTCCTCAATATGTGAAGGAGATGTATAATGACTTTCAAACGGAATATAAGTTTTATTCTAGAATCCAATACAGACCACATTAGCCAGTGATCCTATGTCAAAAAGAAAAAAAAAAATCCGGGGTTGGTCTGAATAGTCCTTTCCTTGTATTTGTGTATTTGTGACACCCATTCAAACCATACAGAGTCAAGCAACAGCAATACAGCCAAAGAAGCTTTCTTTTTTGGGTAAAATCGTAATTTTCAATGGCCATCAAGCCTGAACCTCTTGCATTTATACCAAGGGAGTTACAGCTCTCTTTTAGAAAACAAATAGAAGTAGCATTGGAAGTGGAATTAGAATGTTTAATAATATCGGGATAAAATAGTGAAGAAAAGGTCCTTAGATACAGAGACTTAGAAGGTAACAGCATAGCTAAAGCACTTGCAAACGCTTATACAACTAATTCGAATAAATTCCGGAGAAACAAACAAATGATCTTACAGGCTTAACTCATTCGCAAAGGAAAAGATTTTTCATCTTCCCTTTCCTTTGCCTAATTAAATTAAAATAAATGAAAGCTATGTCTCTCTAACTATTCTTGTAGAATTAAAGCAGCTGTTATTAATTGATTTGAATGGTGATTTTATTCTTTGCTTTGTTACAGTTTCCAGTTGAACAGGCTTTTAATCTATCGCAGCAGTTCCCAAAATGAAGAGGCTTGTCATCATCTGTCCCTGTCTAAAAGATTTATTAGGTTGTTGTATTGGCTGTAATGGTGATGAACTTTACTCATCGAATCATTTGGTCAATTCACACAAGCCGTTGTATCGTTGTATTCATTGTATTGTTGGAAGAACATACAACTGTGTATGATTGTTGTTGATAATTTTCATATAGAAATCCGATACACTCATACACATTTTTTTCCTATGTTTTTAGAAGTTGTATTGGTTTCGTCCTATCAAATTGTGTGAATGAAAAAAATGTCTATATGTTTTCATATGTTGTGTTGGTTTCGGGCTATCAAATTGTTTGAATGCCACAAAATACACAATACAGCATAGCATTGACCGTTCACAAACAAACAAATGTATTCAATACAACATACACGATACAAAGTTGTGTGAATTGCCCAATTATCTTTACCATAGGTAGTGTTATACTCTCTGTAGGGTTAGGTGCCTTCGTTATGGTTCATTTGAAGAAGGAATACAGTGTACTACATGCATCAGCCAGGATTACAACCTAGCTTCTGACACCGCTTATGTTGTGTTTGTTAATTTTATACATGAGTGTATGACAGGACCTACAGTCAACTTTGAACGACAGATTTTTGAGAAGCTTTTCATGGCAACTTTTTATTTGCTCTCAGAATTTTTTTGCCAGAATTCTGTTGAGAGGAAGTCGCCTAAAGAAATACTTTTTCATACTTTGTTTCATTGGAGATGTCTGGCTTGGGGCTTGAGCCGTGTCCTCACGTCTAATAAGCTAACACACCAACTACTTGGTTAAGGTCAGAGTGGTAGCTGTGATATCACAAAGCTTACTTGAGCACGCATAGCGGACGACACGGGTGAATGCAGTGGCTACTATCTACTAGGCTACGACAACTTTTAAATTCCTAACACTTATGTTAAGCAATTGTTTGCCTTTAAGTGCATTGGAACTTGAGAAGTCTGGATCAGTATTCAAGTATTTAAACTCCCATTAATTGCGCATTAAATGACAAAAAAAAAATGACGTAAACAAGATGCTTTCTTAGACTTGGAATAGATTCGTTTCGTTTCGTTCGTTCCTAGAATTGACATTATTTCGGTAAAAGTAAATATTTTTGATGAATACATTTACGAGAACAGCTTAAAAATATTGTGACAGTCAATTTAATAATTTTTATAAATTGAAAATAAATACGATTTATTATGCCAAAAACCTACATTTACATAAGCAAACAAAATAAAATAAAATAAAAACAAAAATTAATTTACTTTCGCACTCTGCCAATTTAATGCGTTCCGCTCTCAGACAGCCGTCGTCTGAATGCCATGGTTCAGTCCCTAACCATATAAACAAACTTGCTCAAATAGAGAGAACAAAACGTAATAGACCGATCGACCGGCTGTTTAATCAACAATCGTTTAACATGAACAAATAAAATTTATTTATTGCCAAATGGCCAATAACTTTTAAAGGAAAAAAATTAAAAAAAAAAATTCTGATATTTGAAATAATCAAATAAATAAACAATAATTGAATTATAATTGAATATAAAATTAAAAGAAAATAAGTGCTAATAAGGTTATTAGGGTATCAATTGAGCACAGTGTCGTTATTTTTATATTCAATGAAGAAAATTTCCAAAAAAAAAAAAAAAAAAAAAAAAAAAAAAAAAAACTTTTTTTATTTAATAGAGAAAGAGAGAGATGCATTTAGCAACCGTGCGTAAAAAAGATTTCACTTTTCTTTCTTTATATTGTAAAGAAAGAGTTATCAAATAGGCATAGAAATTGTATTTTATTTTCGTAATTGCTGCCTGACATTTTTCGTATACAGATTCGGCATCCTTAAAAAATCTCTCATCACTAGTACCTAACCATTAAATATGTGGAATCGTAAATGGGAAAAATCTTATCTCTCCATTGTAATCTTTCACAGGACATTAGCTTAATTATCGTTTTCGTATGTACAGTGGTGGCCTTATAATTAGAAACGACAATATTTTGACTCGAAAGCCAACATTTCACTTTCTGGAACAGAGTTCTCTGGAGTGACCAATCCAAGATTAATTTGTTCCAATCTGATGGAAAAACTTATGTAAGACGTCTTCCAAAAAAAGCCCTTGATCCCATGTACACAGTGAAAACGGTGGCGGCTCTATTATGGTCTGGAGTGCTTTCTCTTGGCGTGGTGTGGGTCCAATTGTAAGAGTTTAAGGCATAATGGACCAATATCAATATAAAAGCATATTGGAAAATGTAATGGAACCGTATTCAATTACATTTTTCAGCATGACAATGACCCAAAGCACGCTTCAAGGTTAGTGAAGTGTTGGCTTTCGGGCCACCCCAAAATTCTGATCTCAACCCAATTGAAAATGTAGGGGCATTTGTTAATAGAGATCTTAAGGGCAAAAACCTTCGAAATAACGATAAATGCTTTCAGCTGGTGCAACAAAGCTGGCAAAACATATCAGTACAAACATGCCAACGTTTGATACAAAGTTTGACGAAAAGACTTGCAGATGTTGTTCAAAATAAAGTCTATCTGACAAAATATTAAAGAATATGCCCATTAAATGTGAATATATTAAGATTATACAACTAATTTTTATTATTCGAGGTTGCTATGGACCAAACTCGTTTAAAAGTGGAAATCTGCACGCATAAGTGGCTTTGGATAGAACATTTCTTAAGAAAAACAGAGAATATAACATGAACTACCCTGACTTGAAACCTTTAGGTTGAAGATGTGTCTGAAAATTGGTGTACACATGAAAATTGTAGATCCATTAGCTTTTAATGGATCTTCCATTAGTCATTTGATCAATTTTTTCCTGCTGTGCTGGTAATTGGTTTACTGTACTCAGTTAAAAATTATGGCTTTCGAGATGAAGAACTTTGCTCAAGGTGTCCCACTCTTCCTCAGTAGGTAATCATTTCATAAAATTCGTATGATAGTTGTTATTTATTTATACTCTGCTGTTTCAGAAGACTGTCTGAATGAAAATTATATAAGCTTTTTAATACAATAAAGTCGCTGTATTCTAGGAGATAGTGTGTTGGCTTAATATATGAGAGTCCGTGGTTCAAAACCCAGTTCAGGCTTTTAGAACAAGACGAAGTTTGAAGAAAAAACTTCTTTCAATCTTCTGATAAAAACTCTGAAAGTGAACAAAATTGCCAATAAAAAGTCTCTCAAAAATCTATCATTCGGAGTCGACTTTAAACTATAAGGCTCGCCACCCATGGATTAAAATTAACACACACAACATGGATGACATTTGTCATCTGAATTTTCATGCAACTGCCAGATGATTACTCCCAGTAATGTAGTATCAAATTAAGTAGCAATGGTGACGTCATTTGTCCCTAACCGCATACAAAATATTATTTAACTGAATTCGCTTAAGTGGAATGATGACTCTTGAAAGACATTGAAGGCTAATGCATTAAATGCCTACATAAAGTTCAAAAAATATCTGGTCAATTCGTACAAGCTGTTGTATCGTTGTATTTATTGTATTGTTGGAAGAACATACAACAGTGTCGGATTGTTGTTGATAATTTTCATATAAAAATCTGATACACTTTTTTTCCATTGGTCAATTCACACAAGCCATTGTATCGTTGTATTCATTGTATTGTTGGAAGAACATACAACAGTGTATGATTGTTGTTGATAATTTTCATATAAAAATCCGATACACTCATACACATTTTTTTCCATTGGTCAATTCACATAAGCCGTTGTATCGTTGTATTCATTGTATTGTTGGAAGAACATACAAACAGTGTATGATTGTTGTCAATAATTTTCATATAAAAATCTGATGCACTTATACACATTTTTTCCATATGTTTTTAAAAGTTGTATTGGTTTCGTGCTATCAAATTGTGTGAATGAAAAAAATGTGTATATGGTTTCATATGTTTTTAAAAAGTTGTGTTGGTTTCGGGCTATCAAATTGTTTGAATGCCACGAAATACACAATACAGCATAGCATTGAGCGTTCACAAACAAACAAATGTATTCAATACAACATACACGATACAAAGTTGTGTGAATTGCCCCATCTTTACACCCTTTTACATGTTACTCTTAAGAAGCCTATTATTTCCCTAACCTATATCATTCTACGGTTCTACTTTCGATCGGCTGCTTTGAAAACTTATACGTGTTTTAATTTTTTTCTATGGTGTGGTCACACTTGAAGTCGCCGTGGTCTAGTAGGTAGTGTGCTCGCTTATTAGACGTAAAGCCCGGGTTCAAGCATCAGGTCTTAGCAGATTTCTGGCAAGAACTCAGAGAGTAAATAAGATTGCCATGAAAAGTTTATTAAAAATCTGTTGTACAGAGTCGACTTTAAACTGTAGGAACCACCCCACTCATTACCGAACACAACATAAGTGGTGTGAGAAACTAGGTCGTAAGCTCGACTAAAGGGTTGTAATGACAAATTATGTATGTATGTTGTCACACTGGTGAGAACAACGGTCGAATTCATTTATTCTTTTCTAGATACATATTTTAATACATTTCTGTTTATAATATCAACGTACTCACCTCAAGTTTTTAAAGTATTTTTTATATCAGCTTTGTCGAGTATTTAAAGGATGGAAACTTCTTTAAGTTCATTAGGCAGCTTGGCAGACCAACCCATATGTGCGTATTGTGTCCAAGGTTCCTTAAAAATGCCTATTAATTGTGTTGGCAGCTCTCAAAATTAATAATTAATAAGAGGCCTGAAGCCGCTTAATTTCTTTAAATTCCACAAACATGATAACCACTTTCTTGACATACATCTTCAGAGGAATTCATTTCCGATTGTATCATAGTTATGCACCTCTAGCATAATTACTTTGAGATAGTTTTAAAAAAATGTTTCAACTTTTAACTTAACAAAGCCACTGTTCACAAGTAATTCGAAAGCAGAAAAAAAAGAAAAATTTTCTGATAATATTTAAAGAGAGTTAAAACCGTCTGCCTGGTTGCATAGATACTAATTAATTGTTAACACAACGATTAAAATATCAACAAAAGGGTCTTTAAATAAAATCAACAACACCATCTTGAGACATACATATGTATATATGTATATTTAAACATATAATTTCATATAGCAGTGCTAGAATATTCATATACAAGTTAAACAAACAAATGTGCTTAGGTATGTAAGTGCGTACCACAATGAATGAACCAAATAATCGATCGATCGATCGATATATATGAGGTTCGAACGATTTATTTTATTTTATTTGTATTGTGTTGAGTTGATCAAGAAAATTTTCCACAAATATACATTGGAATTTAATAAAATTGTTTATTTGTTTATGAAATTAAAAAAAAAAATAAATAAAAAATTTCTTTAACAGCTTCAAATGAATTTCTTTTATTTGTATATTTCACACATAGATAAATATATGTTTGTTTGTTTGTACGTTTTTTTTTATTTGATTTGATAGAGAATGAGTAAATACATACATATACAATACATAGTAGTAGCTAATGTTGTTGTTATTATAATTGTTATTATTATGATATAAGGAAGTCCAGTGAATATCACTTGGAGCCTGAGTGTCGACAGTGTTTGAAAATATTAGACGCTGTGAAAACGTCAAAAACAAAGTGAAGAGCAATCTAAAGGGGGGGAAACGAATATGATGTTTGTATATGGTGTTGTTGTTGTTATGATTTTTGTTATTGTTGTTTATTTGTTTTGACTGTGTAAATATAAATCATAATAATGAAACTGTTTATCGAATTGATTTTTTTTTTTATTTTAATTTTTTTATAAAATTTTGTTGTTGTTGTTGTTAAAGGCCATTTGTAATATTATTTATTTATATATAATATACGTATATATGTATGTGTGCATATGTACATGTATTTTTAGCAGTTTTTTGCAATATTGGATTCACTTTGAACAGAAAGGAAAAATAATAGCAAATAAAACAGGTTTGTTTCTTAAGTCTTTTGTTATTTACATATACATAATGCTATTGCCGGCTTCTTTAATTTTTTTTTTTTTTTAATTTTTTTTAAAGATATTTTGGGACATAATGTGTTTCATTTGAAATAATTTTAGCTGTGAAAATTAGAAATATGAATAATACAGATACGGCTTTAAGTGCAAAATCTAAAATAAACCGTGCATGTGTACTAAACGTATAACAAATCATTCATATGTTCATTAGTAAAGAAGGAACGAAACAGAGATTAGAATCATGATTCAGCATATTTTAACATTATTTTTCTTTTACCAACAACAAACAAACTGTGTTAATCCTTAACACATTAGCTACCCATCTCTTGAATTTATTCAACATAATACCTTCCCATAACAACTATTGTCAGTGAATAGTAGAAATTCAATGGAAATTTTATACAAAATTCTAAGCATTTTAATGTCTAAAATAAATACAAAATCGTTTTTAAAGTGTTAAGTTCTAATACAGTTTCTTTTTCATACGCTTTTAGTTATATGTACGGCATTATCACGCAATTATTATTAAATAGCCAAACGAATTAATTTATTTGATCGTGTATACAAACAAACTACGTGTTTTTGAAAACGTATGCGTTGATGTTAACTGGTATTAAAATTGATTATTAGATGTGTTTTTAAAGAGATTATTGGTTTCGTAAGCCTAAAGGACTAGATGATTATAGAGTAGAGGGATATGGTATCCCTTAAGGTGTATGTCACTAAGCATGTCAACATCTTGCAACAATTTTCTTTGTTTTGTTTCCTTAGTTTAAAAATTTTCAGCTTAACGCACACCCTATAATAAAAAGAGGATCGATCAGCCTTGGCCAGGAAACAATGCTCTCTGTTGACATATACAATGGGTATGGTAACGAGGAAATTTTTACTGACTGAGTACTATTTTTTCTCATAAGTTGTGTTATTTCATTCGTGATGGATATTGTCGTCTCTGGTAAAAGAAGATGTCGAGATTATTGGGTTTCTGTGTTTTACAGAGAATCCCTTCGCCCACGTGGCCTCTTAATTTCTAAAATTCGATAGCAACAATGAAAACCTTTTCCGTCTTGACATGAGTTTAAGACCAGATTATTCGAATTTTTAGTCGTGCTCCTTAGTGATTTTATTGCAAAACATCGACGACTAGTCGCCGTAGAAGATGTCAAGATTATTGGGAGAGACATCAAAAGACTTAATTGAAATTATTTCTGTTTTCTATTGGATTTGCACCAGGATTGCTGGGGATTACAGATAATTCCTTCCCACGTCGCCTCTTTATTTCTAAAATTCGATAGCAACGATATAAACCTTTTTCGTCTTGATATGAGTGTAAGCCCAGATTATTCGAATTTTTAGTCGTGCTCCTTAGTGTCTAGTACGGTTTATTAGACGCGTGGCCATGGTTGAAACACCAGGTCAGACATCTCATAAATGGTGTGAGCAGCAAGGCCGTAATCCTGACTGAAGGTTTGTTATGACCAATTATGTACGTATACATAATATTAATTTTTTTTTAAGGTTTGAATTGTTCTCAATTCAGAGAACAGCATGAATGAGTAAGCAATTCATGGATTTTTGTATTAGAATCTGCACATTTGTGTACTTATGCATTGTCCTTCTGAAAATACCTTTTTGTTTTTGTTGGTCAAGTGCCCAATTATATCGATACAATCCGAATTAAAACGATTCAATAAGTTGGCACAATATTCATAAATAATTTTTAAACATTTTATTAAATTTTATTTATTTTTATTAAAATTTATTTAAATTTTTTATTGATCACTATTTCGGCTCTGTTGTATTGTGGTGGACGCATGGTTGGATCAAGGGTTGCGAAGCAAAATTTGCGAGAGTGGTTGTCACGCCCAATTGATTAGTAAAAATTTAAAATCACTGTACCATGCAAAACGTCTACAGCTTCCTTATGGTCTCGCACAATTAATCTTCGATTAACCAAGATTACTTTCATTAATTTTGAGGTCAGAATCCCCCTACAACGTTTTCAACCACAACAAAATTCAGTAAAGAATTCTGAAACCATTGAATTGAAAACAGGAAGTACAGTAAACCCTCCTATAACGCGGTATTCTCAGAACGCGGTTTCCATATAACGCGGAGCCTTCCTATAACGCGGTACTCTTACTGCGCGGTTTCCGTTCAATAACATCCCATAAGTTCCTTGAAGTTTTTTAGTTTAGTTTTTATTTCATTTTTGTTTTTATCAATCCTTATATCGACGCCTCCATTCTATAACGTTCTAAGTACACTTAGTTCTTGCATTTTTAAATTCTACGTTCTCTAACTTAAATACTGTCAAAATTTGGTTAAGATGCGCCGATCCGTTCCGAAGTTATTGGGAAAAATCTACTTAGAATACACATATAGTCGTATGGCGCGTGAAAACTTTGAGAGCTCATAACTCAAAACACACTTTTTATAATTTCTCTTGCCTTTTGAATTTCTTGGTCTCCATATAACGCGGTACGAATGATGTGATTTGTAGTAATTCTGAGTTTCTTATAGCGCGGTTTCCATACAACGCGGTAGACGGTTTCCATAGAACGCGCTGCGAATTAGCCTGGTTTGTACGGTGAAATCCGAGTTTCTTATAGCGCGGTTTCCATATAACGCGGTACGCACTCACCGCGTTATAGGAGGGTTGACTGTATTTATACTAAATTCACTTTGTTTCTACTGTCTGCTTAAATGCTCCAGTAGTCTGCTATTAGTGGCCGGCAAACACAAACTAATTGACACTGTTTGTATGAATTTTACAAAGAATCCACTGGTAAATGCCTGTTGACACGGTCAGTATAACCCTTTTAGTTATGAGGTAAGAAATTCAAAGAGTCATAGACTTTAGCTCATCAGGCAAGGGCATTATTATCCTTCCAGTTAAGAAGTGAAAAATTCAAAGAGTCATAGACTTTAGCTCATCAGGCAAGAGCATTATTGTCTTCCAGTTAAGAAGTGAGGAATTCAAAGAATCAAGGACTTTTGTACATCAATAAGTGCTTTGAAGAACACAACAATTTCACATGTGGTATCCAGTAAATATATTTAGTTTTCTGGCATTATATCCCACCATGTCTATCCATCTGGTTTTCGAAAGAAATCGATCTTCTGCCATCATATTTATCTTAATATGTTGCTGGTGATCCGCATATCGGAAACGATTAGCTTCGATTTTTTTTTAACAAATAAACTAAAGTACCTTTCTTCATAATTTCACCACCATTCGCTGGACTTTCAGCTTTTCTTTTTTGTTTTTTCTTCCGTCTTCCTAATCATCATGAATAATTCAAACGATTTATTATTTTGTTTTATTCATTCACACTTTATGATTTAATGAATTTCAACACAACGTCAGCTAAAACAAAAGACCGACCTCTTGCTTGCAGTACAAGAAATAAAACCACTTTAAACTGAATTTAGGATTTTTGACTTTTTCACACCCCAGGAAAAATGTAAATTAAACAAAAATTTTATGAATGGAAGTCTCGTGCTGTATATATGTATACTCAGCCAGTTTTAAAATGTATTCTTTTACGTTTTTTTCTTGTCTTGTGGCAAAAGCAAGTCTCGTGTTTGATTTTGTCATAAATGGTAAATAGAAAGAAGAAGAAAAAAAAATAATAATAAGTCTCGTTAAGTTTAAGGGAAACAAAAGCTTAACGAGACTACAATTTCACACATTTTTTTTTTCATTTTGCGGGTAAGAAAATATTTTTCAGCTACAATGCATGTATCAAGTAAGGGAAACGAAACTATTTTTGTGGTAATATAAGCAAAATGTAGGTCATTTCTTTATAATTTATTAGTTCAAGGGGAACTTAAGTTAGCCTTGTGCTATTTCTTGTACTCATTTAATGCTTAGGCTGTTGGTGGAAAAGTTTTGTAGAAAACAAAAGACTTAGGACACAAACCTTATAACTTTTTTATAGGAAAATTTCTTTATTTTTTTCCATTTTTTTTCTTAATTTTTTTATTATCTTGTTAATCATTTTTAATTAATTTTCTAGTCATTAAAAATATTTTTTTTTTTACAAAATATTCCTCTCTGGAAAAAATATTTCTTTTCGAAAAATAAGTGGAAAAATATAAATCCAACTATAATTAATAAGTCATTAGAGCAATGGCTCTAAAATCATTAATTTAAATACAAATTAAATTATTTTTTTTTCTTTTCATTTCTCTTATCAATAAAAAAATAAACTGAATAGAGAGACTGATTCACGGTTCTGATAGTAAATTAAGCATTTCAAAAAAAAAAAAAAAAAAATTGTGAATAAAGTCGTGCGTCTAAAAATTTAAAAATTAATTCAATTTAAAACAAAATACTTTTGCGTCACTTGAATCATCTGTTTTTATAATAAATAAATAAATAAAATTAAATTAAAAATTTTATTTCGTCTACGTTTTGTTTTGCTTTAGCCTGCCATATTATTGAGTAGGTTCTAAAGTTTTTCCATTAATTTACTTCTAAAACAATTTATAACCACTTTAATACCATGTGCTGTAGAGCCTCTACACCATAGAGAGTGAGAAGTGCCGTGTTTAATAATTTCACAGGTTGGTGTGAAAAGTGTTAAAAAAATGTTGTGTTTTTTAATTTTCTAAGTTATTGATTTCCTATAAAAACTCCCTGTGGATAACAATTAAACCAACAGAATCATATTGTATTTCAAATTGTTAACAACAAACGCGGTTTAAGAACAATTATTTCTTTTTTAAATCGTTGTAAAACAAATTAAAAAGAAAAACAACAACTAACAACAGAGATCTTAAATACGAGGATTTTAAAAAGGATTAGAAATTATTGGAGCATTACGCCGAACATTTACGCAGTTTTTATTAAAAAACAAAAAATTTACAAAACCAACAATGGATTTAATGGTAAGCTATTGAAGATTTTCATTAAAGAAAAACTACACAAAGCAAGAAAAATTTTAAACAAAAAAAAAATTGAATCAAAATTATAAAAGAAAAATTGAAAAAAAATTTTTGAGATTGAAAATATTCTAAAAAAATTAAATTTCAAAAAATAAATTTAAAAAATGTTTATAAAATTGCTTTGTGTTCTTATCTGTTGAAATTTAATATAAAATAAAACATTTTATTTTTACTTTCCTACTCTTTCTTTTTTTTTAGCACTACTTTGCCTATGTCACACTCTTGCTTACCCTGCTTGTTACCCTCATCGCTGAAAGCACTGCACGGCCGTTTGCCGACTTGGATACATTTGTTTCCACTCCGCTTGAATTTGATGACACCTACTTTCCCAACTATCCACAACGTTCCGTTGTTTCGCAAAAAAATTCCCTTTTAAGTCGCCTGAGACGCGGCTACTACTACATTGATGATGGCGAAATAACACCCGTCAATCCCAATGAATTTCAATCGAGTGGACGCAGACGCCAGGATACTGCCGCTACATACAATGTCAATGATGCCGATAATTCAGGCAATGTTCGGTATACACCGCTGGTGCGTTATCATCAAACCAAACACAAGAAATTGTTTGTGCCTAACTTGTTCGGTTAAATGCCAACAAGAGAAAAAGAAAACCAAAAAAACTGGCACATAATTCTTTTGGCAGCCTGTTGGTCGGGCTTGTTTAAAGGATTTTGGAATTTGATAATGAGAGTACAGACTGGCAAGATATGCTAAACACTCGTTTTATGAATACCTTAGGATAGGATAGCTAATAAGTTATTAATTTTAAATATTTAGTTTTAATTTATATTTTTATTGTATTTTAAAAAATATGTAACTGGTTTACTTCTGCATAATGGAAAATAAGTAACTGGTTTACTGAAGAATTATTATATATTATTTACTATACAAGAATATTCTATTTTATTTTTTATAAATAAATGAATATTTTTTTTTTGATTGATAATTTATATACACATACATACATACATATATTGTATATCAATATAAAATTATAATAACTTGTAAAAAATATATATTTTTTGAAAAGAAAATAAATAAATTTTATATAAAATACACAGAATAACTCGTTTTTATGGAAGCAAAATTAAAAATAAAATAAAAATAAAAAAAAATTAAAGAAAATTATAATATACATTTAAAAAAAATAAAAGAAAATAATTAAACAAAAATAAACTAAAATAAAAATAAATCAAAACAAAAATAAAAACATATAATAAAAAGTAATAATTAAAAAATCTAAAAATTAAATAGACAGAATGTAAAATAAAATAAAACAATAATAAAAAAAACTCGAAATGAATAGAAAAGAGAAAATAAAAATTTAAATAAAATAAAATTTAAAATACATAATATAAAATTTAAAATAAAATAAAAATAAATAAATATAAAATAATAACAGAAAAAGAAAAAAAAATTGAATATAAAAGTAAAATAAAAATAATATAAAAATAAAATTAAAAAATAAAACAAAAAAATCAATTAAAAATGAAATTAAAAAAATGTAATACAAAAAATAGAACAACATAATCGACAAAAAATAAAAGAAAACAATAATCAGATCAAATAAAAATATAAACTTAATAATCCTTAACGGAAGTGAATGAATTTTTTAAAAAATATAGTTTATTAAACAAATAAAAATTAATTAAGGAAAGTTAAGATGTTAACAGCAAAAGATGCGAAATTTCATAAACATATGAATTAGGCTTTAAACAGACTGCCCTCTTTCAAGAGGTATTAAATAAATTATAAAACGTAATAGAAATTTCTAGACGTTATTTTTATACTATTACAGTCAACCCTCCTATAACGCGGTGAGTGCGTACCGCGTTATATAGAAACCGCGCTATAAGAAACTCGGATTTCACCGTACAAACCAGGCTAATTCGTAGCGCGTTCTATGGAAACCGTCTACCGCGTTGTATGGAAACCGCGCTATAAGAAACTCAGAATTCGTACAAATCCCATCATTCGTACCGCGTTATATGGAGACCAAGAAATACAAAAGACAAGAGAAATTATAAATTATTTTTATTGAATTCAAGAGTTCATATAAGGATTGATAAAAAAAATGAAATAAAAACTAAACTAAAAGACTGCAAGGAACTTATGGGATGTTATTGAACGGAAACCGCGCTGTAAGAGTACCGCGTTATAGGAGGACTCCGCGTTATATGGAAACCCTGTTTTGAAAGTACAGCGTTATAGGAGGGCTGTCGCAATTTCAGCCCCGCGTTATATGCAAACCGCGTTCTGAGAGTACCGCGTTATAGGAGGGTTTACTGTACATACATACATATAATTGGCCGTTACAACCCTTCAGTCAGGATTACGGCCTAGCATCTCACACCACTCATGTTGTGTGTGTTAATTTTATACTTGAGTGGCGGGACCTACAGTTTAACGTCGACTTTTGAGAAACTTTTTCATTGCAGGTTTATTTACTCTCAGAGTTTTTGCCAGAAATCTGCTGAGAGGTAGTCGCCGAAGAAATATTTTTTTTTTCATATTTCGTTTTGATGTCTGGCCTGGGGCTCGAACCTGGGCTTTACGTCTAATAAGCGAACACGCTACCTACTAGACTACGGCGACTACTTTTTATATTATTATGCCACAAAAATAGGAAGCCTATATTTCAAAATGCATATAACCATTCTAAATAATAATTTTTAAATAATTTATATTTGATGTGGCCCTTCCTTTGTAATTCCCTTTTATCACGATAAGTGTCCTTATAAACGCATGATTATTTCAAATCATTTCTATCACCCCATAAGCGTTTCAAATACTATAGACAAGAAATTATGAAATTTCATATTTACATTCAATTTATATCATCTACGCCGTGTTTTTTTTTGGCTATTTAACGTATGTACTCTTCTAACATACTATATGTTATCTAACGTTCTCTTTTTAACTTAAAACCTTAAAACTAATTCAAAATTGTATATAAAAGGCTGAGTAATTTGATTAAGATTTAATTGAATTTTTGATTAATTGATTGGAAGTAGTGTTTAAAAGTCTAAAAGACTATTAAAAGTGTAATAAGAAATAATGTTTAATAAAGAAAAATTTACAATAAAATTTTGTAGAAAAAAATTATTCAAACAGGTAAGAATTTTAAATAAAATGTTTAAAAATTCTACATGTTAAGGCAGAGAAAGTTTTTTTCTATTGCCATCATTGATATTATATGTGCAGAGGTATACATACTTGACTCAAAGTACATGAACCTATTTCTGTTGGTGTTAAGAATAGGCCTTGAAAATTTCATTAGCTTTCGTGGACACATCGTTTATATGAGTGAATAAGTTTCGATAACCTTTCTGCGCAAAGAGGAAGCCCTAACAACAACTGTTAGTCTAACAACTGTCATAAATCGTGGATTTTTTAATAGAAGGCAAACAGATGTTATATATACCGACTTTTCAAAGGCCTTTGATAAAGTAAACACCAAAGATTGTTTGTTAGCTTGAAGATAATCTTTAAAATTTTATTCAAGATAAGACAAGAAGTGCATACGATGAAAGAGCTTGCAGGCTAACGACCAACAGGCTGCGTTACAGTGTTCTGGTTTATACACTAAGCAGTGTTAGACGTCTTTCACGACATCTCTGGACTTTTGGCGAGACTATTTGGTTACAAAAATTCTATTTTATACCTTATCATTCCTTCATAGAAAATTAAGTTGCTACAAAACATCTTCATTTTTCTCTTAATTGATCTACTGAAGAAGTTTCTAGGATGATAGGGTTTCCATTTACATTTGTCAAAAATTATTGCAGAATTTTGTTAAGAAGTGTGACTCTTTCTTAAGAGGTGGCTATGCCTGGTCTGCCTATATGTTCGATCTCTTTAATGTATCAACATTTACAGGGTATTCCGGATAGATCATTTGGATACGAATTGAAGTCTTTCTCGGAGTGGAAGCTCTTTAATTACTACAATCATACCAGTTATGGTTATCAAATGCTCTTCAAAAAGTTTTCAAAATATTGTAGGATGATAACCCCTGATTTTGGTGGAACTTGGTCAGTACAGGGACTGCGTTCACCCGTGGCGTCATAACGGGCCGCTATGCGTGCTCAAGTGAGCTTTGTGATATCAGAGCTACCACTCCGACCTAAACCTGGGGTGATACCTGCTTTTGTAATTGTGAGGGAGCGCCTTTGTGAATTCGAAATCGGACAATAATAGTGCTAATATAACGGACTTTTACTCAATGGTGCCGTATTGTAACGGTATGTTTTTCAAATAATCAGAAGAAATAAAGAATATTTTAATGGATGTTATAATGAAGCTAATAAAGTCCATCGTTTTCTATGTAGAAGAAGTATAACTAAATGTGGCACTTAATTATGAACACCCCTTTATATTATTTAAATAATAAAATATTTAAAAAAATTAAGCAAAATTAATAAATCTTTTAATTTTTTTTTCGTTGCAAAACCAATTTTATTCAAAAATATCTAGGAATTCTTATAAACAAATAGCTGCAATGAATGCGTACTTAAGCGGGGGTTTTGATTTATTAAAAAAATAAATATTTTTATGAATAAACAAAATTTATTTATTTATTTTTTATAATTTGTTTAACTCTCTTGCCCTGGGGACTCTTTAAACGCAATATATTTTCAAAAGCATTTTTCATGAAATGCTAGATATTTGTTGGTTTAAAAAAAAACGTGCAGTTAGCCATTACCTTGTTAATTGTATAAATCGTTAGCATAATATTAAATACGAATTTTTTTTATTTTATTTTTAAACAAATATTTTTGATTACAAAGCTTTAGGGTAGACTATAACAAAATTGTTTAAACAAAACCCCTAAAAATATGCTGGGCTCCTCTTGTACTATAGACTAGTTTTTAACGGTTAATCTTATGAATATTTAAACATTTTAATACAAAAAAAAAAAAAAAAATTACTACAGAAGGTTAGAGGACATGTACTTGTCAATTAAGACAAGTACAGTACCCGGAGGTCGTAATGACCTATTGTACAACAAACAAAAAAAAATGACTACAGAATATATTGCATAATTACAAAAATATTTCAAATTAACATTTTTTTTTATTTTTTAATTTCCTTTTTTTTTATTCATAAATGCTGTATAATTATAATAAAACGTCAATGAAATTATTGCACTTAACGGTTGTTTTATATCTAAATTATATTCTTTTTGTTGTTCTTGTTGAACAATTAATTCATTTGCCATATTAAAACAACCCGTTTATTCTGCCGGATATGTAACATCTCATCTGCTTCTAACTGTTTTTTGCCAAACATTTTTTAAAATTTTATTTCGAACAGGTACGAGTACGAAATGCGGAGAATTTTTGCTTCACAAAATCACAACAGCAATTAAACAATGCATATCGATTTATTTGGCTCAATCAAGGCCAAATATTTGTTTATAAATTGCAACCATCATCGCCCACTTACTATTGAATTGAATTTGAATTTTTTTGCCTATGAGCTGCATCAAGTAAGGATCGATTGTAAATTGATTTTGAATACTGATTAGTCGACTAAAATAGGTGCAAAATTTTAGGCACTTATCTACTTATAAAAATTAATTATTTGGTGTTATATAGGGTGTTTTTTATAGAGGTATAGAACTTTAAGTTGCAATAAAACAACGATGGATTATTCGATTGACATGCATTTTATTTAATCGAAAGATAATCTTGTGGCATTACATTTTAAATATGATTTCTGGCATATGACCGCCACGGCTGGCGCGGATGTAGTCCAATCTGGATGTCCAATTTTCGATGACTTTTTCCAACATTTGTGGCCGTATATCGGCAATAACACGGCGAATGTTGTCTTCCAAATGGTCAAGCGTTTGTGGCTTTGCCGCATAGACCACTGACTTTACATAGCCCCACAGAAAGTAGTCTAGCGGTGTTAAATCACAAGATTTAGGCCAATTCACAGGTCCAAAACGTAAAATTATTCGGTCACCAAACGTGTCTTTCAATAAATCTATTGTGGCACGAGCTGTGTGACATGTTGCACCGTCTTGTTGAAACCACATCTCCTGGACATCATGGTTATTCAATTCAGGAATGAAAAAGTTAGTAATCATGGCTCTATATCGATCACCATCGACTGTAACGTTCTTCCTCAATGCTACGCTCTACAGCAGCAATAGCTTCTTCTGTACGCACCGTACAGCGTCTCTGGGGATGCGAGTTATCAATTAGAGTAAACGTGGTGCGAAAACGTTCCATGGTTAATCGAATTAACTGCTCTGATGGACGATTTTGTCGACGATAAAATGGACGTAGTGCGCGATACGTTTTGCGCACAGAACCATTATTTTCGAAATCAAATTGCACTATTTGCAAGCGTTGTTCAGGCATGAGTATATTCATGATGAATTGCCAAACCAAACTGAGAATAAATCACTTGACAGCTGTTAAATCGGTCGCCATCTTGAAAAGTAATGCCAACTTAAAGTTCTATACCTCTATAAAAAACACCCTTTATTAGTTCAATCGAGATTGGATTTAACAAATAACATGCGACAACTGTAACTGTGACACAAGAAGTTTCTTAATTAATTTTGACTTCACATACGAGTGAGGTTCAATGCCTCTAAATTACTAGTTTTGAGCCGATATGACGGTATTTAAGAAATAAAAGAATTGTAGCTTCTAGTCTGTCATAACACAAGAACTGGAAATTCGATTTCTTTAAATTAAATACGAAATAATTCTGATTCCAAAGGTTTTTACAGAAAGAAATGTTTATAAACATTGGTAGTTGACAATAATACCATTCTAAAACTTGTCACAGGAGACCAATTGCCTGTTTAGCTACAAAAACTTGATTAATGGAATCTGATATGCCCCAAGAGTTTCCTTCTCGAATGCATTTACAAGCCGCAAGAATTCTTATTATATACTCCCATCATCAAAGAATCTATTTGTTATGTTCGATCGCTGTTTTCAGTAAGTGTGCTTTGGGTAGATTGGTACATAGATCAATTCTCCTATTATTGCCTCTAACCTCGCCTTCTTTGTCAATGCCTATCTCTTGCGGGGTGCAGATATAAGTTATTTGGCTCTCCAATCCTTGTTAGCTTGACGGAGCTATCATCTATTGATATCAAGGATATAGCTTCGTTTATCAAACTTTCGGTATGGTTTTCCAGTGTAGGATAATCGTGCTTTTCATATGCAGCCCTTGCGCTGACCAACTTTTTCCTCTAGTTTGGTGGAACTCGATCAGTACAAGGACTGCGTTGACCTGTGACGTAAACAGTAGTACAGGCCGCTATGCGTGTCAAGTGAGCTTTTGGTATCAAAGCTACACTTCCAACCTACCTACCTACCCACCTAACCCATTTCGTTTGAGATGAATCTTGGACTTGCTTTTGTTTCGCTTTTGTTAAGTAGACTTCTCTGGCGTGCTCAAATGAGCTTTTGGTATCAAAGCTACCCTTCCAACCTACCTACCTATCCACCTAACCCATTTGGTTTGAGATGAATCTTTGGCTTGCTTTTATTTCGCTTTTGTCAAGCAGACCTCTTTGGCGATCTAGACCGGAAATTCAACAGAGGATATTTTCGAGGATATGTTCCGTCTTTTGTACCTTCTATCTGAGTTGAACTGAGAACAGATTTTAGTGTCATTGACTTCTGCTTGGAAGATACATGCGAGTTTCTCAATGGCCTCGGATTATTTTACCAAATTACCGAAAACTTCTGCTCCATGAGTGCTTAACTGATACTTCCATTGTGGAGAACTGAGACCTTCTACATCCTTGTACATGGCTCTGATGATTTAACGTTTCTTGTACCCTTACAGTAGTAGGATTCCAATTCAGGTACGGAAATCTTTTAAGAGATGGAATTTCCTCAAACTGAACATTAGATTTTCTAAACACAACAAAAACAAGTACAACATAATTGCATATTTAAGCCAGGTCTTAACAAGATTTCATATCGATTTGAGTCAAATAATTTCATTTCCAATCAAGTTTTCAATTTCAAACTGTGCAGTTGATATTGGCATATTAAATATACTTGTCCAACACGTGATGATATTTTCTTTTATACTTTTATAGAATATTTTGTTTTATTTTTATTTGAAATTAATAATAAAAAATAATAACAAATTATATGAATATTTGTTTTAATAAAGAGTAGTTGTAGCTGTTGTTGCCATTGTTATTGTTATTGTTGCCATAGATGTCAAAAACCTTTTAATTAACAAATTAATTGATGTTCAACTTGTCTTAAGTGTTTTAATAATTCATTCAAATTGAAATTCAAATTCAAATTCAAATTTTATTTTTCCAACTGGTTTAAATTCTTAATTTTTTTTTTCCATCAATTTTTGTCTCTTTCGATTAATGGATTTGACATAAGAAGACACAGAAAAAATAAAGAGTACCTTATGCCCCGTTTTAGAGAAAACAAGAAAAAAAGAATCAATTTTTTGCTTATGATGATGGTGCTTGATGGTGATCGTGGTAGTGTGGTGATGATGCTTATGATGATGATTTGGTATTAAACAATTTCAAGTTATTTTACTTTCAATTTTTGTATTAATTTATCAAAAAAAAAAACAAAAAAAAAAAAAGCAAAACAAAATCGTACGCAAATAAAAAAACTGCTTTAATTAAGTTTTTTCTTGAGCCGGTTTAAACCAAAAAAAATTAAAAAAAAATAGAAAAAAAAACTTTAATTAAATACAATCTCGTTATCAGCCAGTTTCAGATTTTTTTTAAACAAAAATTAGCGGCGTTAGTAGAATTTCTTATCAATTTTATTATTTTTTTTATTTTTTTATTTTCCTAAATAAACATATTTATGTTAAAGAAAACAAAAATTATTTATTTGCGTTGCTTTCAATTCTTGGAATTTTCATATGATACATACGCACACTCTTAATAGCATCGAAATTCTATTTTCCAAAGAAAAAAATTTAAATTCTATTTATTCTTTTCCACCAAATTTCAAAATTAAATGGAATTAAATTGTCATCATTAGAGAATAAAATTGACAAAAAGTATGAAGATTTTAAGTCTTAAATTCAATAAAATCCCGCTAAAATTCAAATTAAATACACCCGATACAATAACTCAAACTTTTTCCATTGAAAAGTACGGCAAAGTAACGACAGATGGCAGCATTATCATCTTAGAACCGTCTAGGAGAGGCTATTAATCAGTAATCTCCTTAATCAAATTTTCCAGCAATGCAGACAATTAGTCTACTGTAGCAGGAGCTATAATGACAGAGCTGGTTAATAATGTCCTCTGTGAAATGTGCCAGATTGTTGTATTGGGTATACATACATACATAATTGGCCATTACAACCCTTCAGTCAGGATTACGGCCTAGCTTCTCAGCACCACTCATGTTGTGTGCGTTAATTTTATACATGAGAAGCGGGACCTACAGTCTAACGTCGACTCCGAACGACAGATTTTTTGAGAAGCTTTTCATGGCAATTTTTACTCTCAGAGTTTTTGCCAGAAATCTGCTGAGCGGAAGTCGCCGAAGAAATATTTTCATATTTTCGTTTTGATGTCTGACCTGGGATTCGAACTCGGGCCTAATAAGCTAATAAGCCAACACACTACCTACTAGACCACGGCGTCTGTATTGGGTATAGCGATGAGAAACTTTCCTCATTGACTATTTTCTTGTTTTTTGTTGATGTTTTACTCTGCGAGGGTTTAGGTTCCTTCCTGAACAGATTGTATGAATGAAAGTTGAAGTCTCTAAGTTTTTAAAAATCGCAAAACGTGCTGGACATTTTCTACGTCTGCGGATTTGGTCCTAAATTACTTGAGTTTATTGTCAAGAAATTGCTCATTAACCACTATATTACGTCAATTCAGTTGTATACATTTAAAAGTTTCCATGACAACGCTTTAGTCAGGATTACGGCCTATCTCCTTACATTACCAAGATATTCAACTTAGAATGACAGATCTGTAAAGGCTTGTGTTGGCAATTAATTACTCTCAGAGCTTTTGCTTGAAGACTACTGTGCGATGGTCTTGTAAATAAATATGTTGTTCTCATCTTTCCTTTTATTTCAAAATATCGGAACTGGCATTTGAACTCGAAGCTCATATCTTGCCAGAAAACACACTACTTACTGTATTATGGCGTTAAAAAAACTTAATTTTTATTAAAATCAATGTATTATTTCGAATCCAAAAAGAGTCCTGTTGAAAAAAAAAATTTTAAATACAAAATCGATATCACAATGGACATTATATAGCCTAAGTGTATCTATTCCAACTTATTAGGTTGACAGCCGCCTCTACTTATAGTGTTTTCACACCGAGTGGTTTTAACGCAAAAGTTGGTTTTAACGTTAAAACCAAAAATAAAACCTGCTTTTACCATACAAAATTATTGTGCTAAAACCAACTTAAAACCTTTTTTGAATTGGTTTTAAGTTGATTTTATGAAATACAACCTTGTTTTCTGTACTAAATCAGAGCTACCAGCTCTGAAATGGTAACAACAGCTGATACAAATTAAATAAAAACAAAATTAAAACAAAACAAATGTAAAAATACAGAAAGCCGGTTGTATAAAAATGTAAAATTTCAAATAATGAATGCTACAACAATAATAAATAATAATATTTTAACAATAATATTAATATTATTTCTTAATTTTTCATATTTTTTGTTTTTTCTTAAACAAAAACATTTCTGTTCCGTCATAAATGTATGAAAGTTAAAACCAGATTTAAGAAAATTTGCAGTGTGAACGCAAAATCAGCTGATTATGGTTTTAATGTTAAAATCAGGTTTTAACTTTTGGTGTGAAAACACTATTACATGCCTAGTAGGAATACAATAACGCCTTGTGGGGACTGGGAAGTCTAAATAAAATTAAACTGATCAGATTCATTCATTTGATGCCTTTGAACCGCATAGAATCGTAGTATTACAACGAATGCAGAACATGTAGGGAGGACTTCGAAACTGTGACATTTTCAATGTCACTAGCCAGCTGTTGGATGCATGAGATTTCTGATTGCTTGTTTTTTTGAACGTCTAAGTATGTTCATTGCCTAGCTTATGAAGAGTCTTCTTTTCAAGTCTTTTGAAAGTTGCTTAAAACTTATATTCGTATACATTGTAAGACAACTCCTATATTTACATACATAACATACATAATTATTCACTATAACCCTTCCATCAGGATTAAGTCCTAGCTTCTCACACCACTCATGTTGTGTGCGTTAATTTTATACATGAGTGGCGGGACCTACAATTTAAAGTCGTCTCCAAACGACAGATTTTTTTGAGAAACTTTTCATTGCATTTTTTTATTCCCCTCAGAGTTTTTGCCAGAAATCTGCTGAGAGGAAGTCGCTGAAGAAATATTATTTTTTTTAATTTCGTTTTGATGTCTGACCTTGGCTATGAACCGTGGCCACTATCTACTAGACTATAGCGACTTTTTCCCTCCTAGTTATCCTTAATTCATCATAATTGTCGCATAGTAGAGGCATACGATCTATTGTACTATGCTTAACCTATACAGCGTATCCCTAAGTTGTCTTTAGCAATCCTATTACCTCAAAAATATTCCAGAATGTTGTTCATTGTTAGCATTTACAACTCCTTGAATGGTGCTTGATACGCATCCAACTGATTCTTTTTAAAATGCATTAACGCCCTATGGGCGTCCATGCATATGTCCTTCTGATAATTCATTCGCCTGCATCTGCATATTGGGCTCTCTCATCTGTGTAAGTGTTCCTTCACTCTATAGTAACTAGTCACACTGCTTCTGTATAGTCTTATACGCAACAAAAGTTTACATTGCCTCTGTCCACCTCTCCTCTTCAACATTTTTCTGCTTCAAACATCTCTTCTGAAGCCATAGAAAAGCTCTTGCCTTATCCATCAGCCTTCTGAAAGAAAGAAATATTTTTTCCAATATTTCAATTAGTTGGAGATGTCTGACCTCGAGTTTAAATCGAGGCCTTACGTCTAATAGTATTTAGCCTCCTCTAAAAGCAAAAACTAAGTACTCTTTATTGGCAAAATCTTAGGCGGATTATATAAGATTTTTTATTTTCAGTTTCTAAAACGAATGGGTTACCTTCACTATTGCCAAAGAACTGGAAATCACTGATACATAGCTGCACTTTTATTACCAATTCTTTTTTTGGTTTTCTTGTTTTTTTATCCCAATTTCTTGAATCCCGTTTTGTTTACATTTTATCCCCATTGAATATAAATTGAAAGTTAATGAAATTAAGAAATTAAGACGTTCATAAAAATATTTCCGATGGATTAGATTGTTGATCGAAACAGAATTCGAGCTGTTTAACGATTTATTAACGTCATCATCACCATCATCATCATCAATTTGTATACGAAACGATTATAAATTAATTACCGCAGATCTTTTAATTGCATCAAACAACAACAATAAATAAATAATTTTATATGTATTCGTTTAATCTGACAAATTAATGTTAATAATGGAAAATACTTTCAAGAAAAAAAAACTATTTAACAAGCCTTTAAACGGCTTAACAGTTTAAATAAATTGCATCGAAATTGTTAAAAAAATATATATAATTAAATAAGACTATAATTAATTAAGACTTTGTCATTATGTGGACCATCAAAAAAATATTGTCTCGACTAGGCCAGAAATTTCACAATAAAAATCCAAGAGAAAAAATTATAAATTTTTCCAAATTGATCCGTTAATAAATAAATCAAAAAAAAAAAAAATGAAATAAAAAAATTTTAATTAAATTTATAAAAATTCATAATTTATTCGAACGATAATTAATTAATTATTGGAAATAAATAAACAAAAGCGATCATAAATTAATTAACAACTGTTGGTGAATAAAAATTTTCCGAAATAAACAAATTTTTTATTTTCAAAATCTTCCCGTAAATCTTAGACAGTTTTAGCAAAGTTTTTTTAATCGTATATATGGTATGGTGAACGGACACAAAACACAAAATTTGTAAATTTGGGAAATTAAGAAATTTACAATCGTATTTCATCAAAGCCGGTCAATCGATACAGTTACTACAGACTAGTCAGTACACCCTACTCGCACATACATAATTGGTTATTACAACCCTTCAGTTAGGATTACGTGGTCTAGCTTCTCACACCAATTATGTTGTATGTATTTGGTCAATTCACACAAGCCGTTGTATCGTTGTATTCATTGTATTGTTGGAAGAACATACAACAGTGTATGATTGTTGTTGATAATTTTCATATAAAAATCCGATACACTTATACACATTTTTTCCATATGTTTTTAAAAGTTGTATTGGTTTCGTGCTATCAAATTGTGTGAATGCCACGAAATACACAATAAAGCGTAGCATTGAGCGTTCACAAACAAACAAATGTAGTCAATACAACATACACGATACAAAGTTGTGTGAATTGCCCAATTAATTTTATATATGTATGAGTGACGAGGGACCTATAGTTTAAAATCGACACCGAACGACAAATTTTTTGAGAAACATTACATGGCAATTTTATTTACTCTCTCAGAGTTGTTGCCAGAAATCTGCTGAGAAAAAATCGCTGAAGAAATATTTTTTCATATTTTCGTTTTGATGTTTGACCTGGGGTTTGAACCGCGGCCTTACGTTTAATAAGCCAACACACTGCATACTAGACTACGACGATTGCACTACACAAATATGAATTTCAAGTTTCGCTATTTATCGGCATTTTGTAGGTTTTTTTCTTTATATTTTAGAACAATGGCACTATGGGCCATTATTAAGATATTTTGGGACAATCAAAATACATGGAACATCTAGGACCTGTTGAGTCCAAATAATCTACGCATATTGAATACCATTCTTATGGAGGCCTTCAATTTTTCAGATGCATTTGAACAGCATATAAGCAAAGAATTGGAATAAAAGCAGGGCAGAAAAAGAGAACATTATAGCGATAAAACATTTTCTATGTTACTACCGGCCTTTCGTCTAATAAGCCAACACACTACCTACTAGACCACGGCGACTTCCTAAATCTTGTTTATTTATTATATCTTTTTTTAAAAATTTCACAAATTATTTTCTATTTTTTTTAACGAACTGAAAGAATACTCGTATACAGCCAAGGTTGTGTTACAAAGCACAAATGCTGTCAGAACTAAATAGAACCCATGACAATTTGCTAATGGATGATATACATAAATATTTTCAAAATGTAACATCTGAAGGTTACAAAATTTATTTAAAAATCACATTTAATTAAAGCAAATTTAATTAATGTAAAATTAAATTAAAATCCGTGTTTAATTTTGTAAAAAAAAATTTTTTTTGAGATTTTTTCGGTGCTGGTACGTGATGAAGTAAGTGTACCTAAAATTTGATTGACTGACTGGATTGATTTGTTATGACTACAGATATTTTCTGGGGTTCTGTAAATACTTTTGCTAATTAACACTCTACTTTGAAGTTAAATAAGAACAAAAAACAATACACAAAAAAAAGAAAGAAACCAATAAAGAAATTATTGTATTGAATTGAATTGAATTAAAAAAGTTTCCATCATTTCAATAATGAAATGTTTTAAAAATTGAATCATATTTTGACTAATGAAGTGTTAAACGTGAATTTGACTAATCAAAATTTAATCGGAATATTTCAAATACAAACATACATACATCTTTGCAACTAATCTGCTCTTTACTACTGTATTGCATTGTACAGTATGTGTCATTAATTAACACTCAATTGCAAGAGGACAATACCATTTCAAAGAAAATTGTACACTTGAACTGCTGCGGCCTTTGTGAAATGTGAATAATTCTTTGCGTTTTTCACACTTTTTAGTGTAATTTTGTATTAAATTTACACGTGATAAGCATTCCCATTAATTATAATATTTCAAAAGGTACGTCATCAAATGTACAAAATATTTTAATGACGGCTTTCAAATCTATTTTTAAGGCAGGAAATAGTTTTACTGCATGAGCAAGACATAATAAGTATGAGTCCTGAATAAAAAATCAAGGCAAATAGCTTAAGCTTGTGAACATTCAGAGGAAAATATTTTACTTTCTAAAAAAATTCAATTCCTTCTGTATTGCTATTCATGAGTTGATGTTATTTTCAGTTTTGAAAATATGATAAGCAAAGTTCAATAAATATTAAAAAAACAATACACAACTAGATTTAATCGCTTACAAACATAATTATTCCAGAATTTGTTTACTTCAAATCTCAAATCTCTTATTGCTTTCGAGACGCTATTCCGTAACGCTGTATGGCCATGCCAAAAGGCTACCAAAATAGATCGTGATCGTTATACGTGAACTACCCTACTATCACGCTGCAGCTGAAAGCTTCATCATTCAAAATGATTGTAGTCAATTTCTATGTATTTAAAGAATTTGTGTTGAACTTGTCCACATACCCAGTGTTTCCAAAGGGAAAAAACCACTGAAACAAAAATTTTCACAAGAGGCAGATGGATTGAATCAGTCCTTAGCTCTCTACTCATTTACCATAGTCGAGTACTTTTTAATAACATCAGACCACTTGTCATGTTTGTTGTCAGTTTGTTGCTGCTCTTCTTAACAGAACATGTATATCCTCTCATGGAAAACAGCTTTTAACAGCCTATCACTATTATTCCCCTGTAAAAGACTGGTGGGAATACAATCCAATTTTTCTCCACAGCCAAATACCAGATGGTTATCCTCTATTCTAAACTCTTGTGGAAGCAGAAATTTCTTCAAAAAGCTTACAAACCACATGGGCTTTCTCTTGATTTGTAAACAGGTCGTTGGGAAAAGATACTGACTCAAACCGTTTATCACATTGTGGCTATGAAAGACAATAGTTTAACTGATAATGCTTTACGGAGGGCCCCATCAGTTGGGAAGCAATTTCATAACACTAAAGCCTGCGTTAGGAAGTCCTTTTAGGAATAAAATGTCTGCTTAATAGCAAAAGATGTACAGATCTACTATGGCAGCCAGGTTGCCATGAAATCCTTTGTGAACATCATATCAACGTTCAAGTATATTCATAAAATACACCTATTGCTCTGAAAAATGGAACATTTTCGAAGGCAACAGACACATTAGTGTCCTTGGCATAGGGACATGTTTGGAAACTATGTTGCGGACGAGTTTATCAGAAACCTCTACATAATCTTACCACCTTTTAGTGGTTATAAGGTTGGAAATTAAGAATTAAATCCACTCCCTTACAAACGTTTTGCTGATACAAAAGAAGACCTCTTTGATAGCTAGGTTAAGCTGTTGGAATTTTGATCTAAGGAAGACAAAACATTTCTCTATCGTGTGCACTTTTACTTCGCTATCCTTTCGATACAATCTTGATCTAAGGAAGACAAAACAGATCATTTTTCTCTATCGTCTGCACCTTTACTTCGCTATCCTTTCAAGATATTACGTACTAGGCAGAACTCGAATACAAAAGTGTTTGAAAATATTCATCCTTTCCATTGCTAACAGAACTACCGGAAATGAAATTAAGTGACATTAACCGGTGCATAAACAGGTCGAACCAAACGATCACTCCTATGGGCATCAGCGATTTCCCTTGTAGAATGTGATAGCACAGTGGGTCAAAGAAACTGGTCTAAGTAAGCAGCTCATGTGACATATGACAGCGATTTAGAGACTTGTAGAAAAAAAGGACTTTGAAACGCATATTCACAGATATTCGTCAGATGAAATTACTAGAGCAGATTTTGTAGGAAGACCACCAGAGACAAATTCGATCGCAATGCACTAGTAAAGGGTGTTTTTATAGAGGTATAGAACTTTAAGTTGCAATAAAACAACGATGGATTATTCGATTGACATGAATTTTATTTATCCGAAAGATAATCTTGTGGCATTACATTTTAAATATGATTTCTGGCATGTGACCGCCACGGCTGACGCGGATGTAGTCCAATCTGGACGTCCAATTTTCGATGACTTTTTCCAACATTTGTGGCCGTATATCGGCAATAACACGGCGAATGTTGTCTTCCAAATGGTCAAGCGTAGGTGGCTTTACCGCATAGACCAATGACTTTACATAGTCCCACAGAAAGTAGTATAGCGGTGTTAAATCACAAGATCTTGGAGGCCAATTCACAGGTCCAAAACGTGAAATTAGGCGGTCACCAAACGTGTCTTTCAATAAATCTATTGTGGCACGAGCTGTGTGACATGTTGCGCCGTCTTGTTGAAACCACATCTCCTGGACATCATGGTTATTCAATTCAGGAATGAAAAAGTTAGTAATCACGGCTCTATACCGATCACCATTGACTGTAACGTTCTGGCCACCATCGTTTTTGAAAAAGTACGGACAAATGATTCCACCAGCCCATAAAGCGCACCAAACAGTCAGTTTTTCTGGATGTAACGGTGTTTCCACATACACTTGAGGATTACCTTCACTCCAAATGCGGCAGTTTTGTTTGTTGACGTAGACATTCAACCAGAAGTGCGCTTCATCGCTGAACAAAATTCGTTTATGAAAATCGGGAACAACGGTACCATTATTTTCGAAATAAAATTGCACTATTTGCAAGCGTTGTTCAGGCGTGAGTCTATTCATGATGAATTGCCAAACCAAACTGAGAATAAATCACTTGACGGCTGTTAAATCGGTCACCATCTTGAAAAGTAATGCCAACTTAAAGTTCTATACCTCTATAAAAAAAAACCCTTTACACGTTGTAACGAAAAGAATTCCAATTAGTTTGCAAAACCCAGTATCAATTTAAATATCTTGCAGAAAAATGAAGATAGGCACAAAAATTAAAAGAAAAAAAAATTTAAATTCGAATTGAAACAGAAATTAAAAATTTAAAAACGAAACGAAAAATTAAAAAACTTTAATATTGAAATTGCGAAAGCATCAAAATAAAAACAATCTCATCAATAAAATAAATAAAAAAAAACCGCATTTTACGCATAAATTTTATGTTTTTATTTTAAGTATTTTTTTTATTTGAAAAGTTTTTTTTTTTTTAAAAAAGTGTCATTGAAACGAATGAGGTTTTTGCACAAAGTTCAACAAAATTTGAAAATAAAAACAAAATTTAAAATTAAAATTAAAATAAATAAAAATCTTTTCAAATTGGAATTCTTTTTTTAGAATAGAATCAATAAATATTCGTTAAAATAGTAGAAATTGGTTAACCTAGCGCAGATGTGATGATGAATCTGACAATATTTCACACAGCAAAAATTTGTAAAAAAAAACCAAGTCAAGCGCATTGGTTTACAGTACATATTAGTTTCGAAACGGGCCTAAAGTTCTGAATAAACACGTTTGGATGAGACGTTGTCGAAGATGATGGTTGTGCTTGTGGTGGTGATGTTTATGGCCACAATCTACCATTCGATGAATGTTACCAAAACCGAAATGTATAGCGAAACCACAATAAATGCGATAGCGTTAGTTCAAGTTGACAGCGCTGCTTTTAGAGAGCTCTGACGTTATAAACACTGATAATGATCATTGTTGTTGTTGCTGTTCTTGTTCGTTGTTTTGGTGTTTCGGTCTGGTCTGGTCTAAACGATAATGAAAAAATAAAGATGCTACCCAATAACAAAAACAAACAAAACAAAACAGCGTTGAATTTGAACTCGATTAAGCCGATCTTTTTTTTCATTTTCTTCTTTTTCTGAATTTGTACGCTTCGTATAAAAGTGATTTTGTCATTTCATTTTATTGACAGTAACGTAACAGAATTCAAACAGTAAACAACCAAAATTGGAATTAAAAATACAAGAAAAAACAAAATAAAATAAAACGAAAAAAAAAACCAAGTGCTCATTATAATAAAATTAAAACAAATCCATTATTAAAGGATCATTGAAAAATCACAATAACAAAAACAAACAGTGAAAAGAAAAATTAAAAAAAATTTAAATAAAATTTAATTTAATTAAAATTAAAATTAAATAAAAATTTGTTATTTATTTAATAAATAAAAGCAAAGCAAAAATAATCAACAACCAGAAAGTGTTAATAACTTGAAAAAATATTTGACATTTTGCGTATACATCAGAGATAAATTTTGTTGTGAATAAATTAAGTTTTTTTCGTTGTCGTATTCAAATCTGACATTCATAATAATCAAATAAATCAACACAAAATGACAGCCGTTAATGGAAAGGTGAGTTGTTAATTTCAAAAAAATAAAAAAAATTTTATTAAAAAATATATTAAAAACCTCAAAAGAAAAGGAAAATTAAATTTGACAAAAAAAAAAGTGAAATAGCTCAGTAAATAGCGTGCAACAGGATGCTGATGATGCTGCAAAAAATAATCGAAACTAAAACCTTTCAAATGCTCTAAGTTCTGAAATTTATGAATTTTGTGTTAAAAAATTTCATCAATATTATGTAAGGAATGAAACTTTAAATAATTTTGTAGAACATTCATTCAAATTTTTGAAAACATAATTATTGTTTGATCAATACCACACCGTATTTATGAACCTATTTAAATGTAATACTCAACTTTGCATTAAATAAGCAGCCTTTATAACCGCCCAATACATTATCCCAAAGAGCCTTGTTACTAGGCAACAACACATGACAACCCTATCATACTAGAACCTTTTACACTAGGCCAAACTTGATTAATAAATCTTAAACACAAGCACAGAAATGATTGAAGAGATGCTTTGGTACAGGTCCTAAATTCTTTAAAGGAACTAAAAGGGTAACAAAATATGGTACATAGTTTATTCGATAGTTTATTCGCTATATTAATAAGTTATTTAAACTCGCCCATATTGCCTGCTCAGTTTACTCTACAGTTTTTTCTCTGTATGGTTTCTCTGAAAAAAATACATTAACGTACATTGCAACACCTTAAGAAAGTGTAAACAAGGTAATTCCGTTTAGGAATGTGACTAACTAAATGAAATTGATTTGTCTTATCTCAGAACTGCTTCGAAAGAGACATTGAATATTATCGATTACCAGTACGTTCCCCAATCTGGAAGCATACAATGCCAACCGTCTTTATTTAGAAGACATCTTCTTTTAATAGAAACCCATCTTGGTTGGTTAGTTGGTTTAGGCGGCTCTATATAACTTTGGAGGGATACAGTACGGACCATTTATCGATTTAGGCGTTTGATCCTATCTTTAGAGAATTACAGTAGAGACCATTCCTCGATGTCAACTGAGACGTTTACAAACCCAATGATTTCCTCCGGTTTGATGTCTACGACACAAGTTGAGCCCAGAAATCTTGGTCAAGTCAAAAAAAAAACGAATTCAAAATTATTGGAAAATTTGATTGTAAATTCACAGGGCATGACGGCATGGATATCTTACACTTACGTTCTGTAGGTAAGAGACCTGAAACGTCGTGTTCTTTGTACATACTTACATACATACATACATATATACATACATACATACATACATGCATACATACATACATACATACATTCATACAGATATAATTGGTCATTATAACCCTTCAGTTAGGATTACAAGCTAGCTTCTCACACCACTTACATATGTTGTGTGTGGTAACCTTTTATATGGGTGGCGAGACCCTTTTATTTATCCTAAAACTAAATTCGTTTAGGTGCCACGAAAGTGGCTGCAGTATAGATGGGATAAAGAAGCTATCAGTGCTAAAATGCACAAAATCCGTTCTGTGGTCATAATAGATCTTTTGGGTCCACTAGAATTCATAGATGTTATCTGCGCATGTTATTTGATCCCTGATTACTAGCTTTTCCTTTTAATAGCATCTATAATTAGGTGGAGAAGCATGAACAGGAAGCATTCACTTCATCTGTCATTGTACACTGCTATCCACAAATACGACAAGGTTCCTAGGTTGTTATTTTCTAAACAGAAATAGGTTTTCGAACATTGTTGATACATATCCGTACTATTACTGGACACTTCCGTATTTCTGATGATTTCTCGACTAAAGTGGGTGTTCAAATTTATTTGTATTCCTTTGCTGTTTGTCGTAATTAACAGAACCTAGCTTAGCATTCAAAGAAATAAATCAAAATTATAGCCCCAAAAGCAATAGTAAAGTAAGAAGTTTGTTTTATCGAAAATAAAAATTTTTAAATAAAATTAAACTTTTGAAAATACATAATTAATATAAAGAAAATCGCTACAATGACAACATTGTCTTGTCAGACAAAAGAGCCCACCACATACTATAAGTTACAACACAATATTAAAAAGTTTAACATGAAAGTCAAGTAAAAATCCTTGACCCAACTTTAAGCCGGCAAACAGGAAAGACTTCAAAAGGCAAATAATAAGAGGCATACAAACGCAATAATGACATGAAACTGGTAACAATGCCAGAAAATTAATTTATTTGCCTTTTTTTATTTTCATCGATTATTACCGAATTTCAGGCAATATATCGTACATACATATTTATTTTGTGAATTTAATATTTATTTTGCCTACGAACATCCATGTAAAGTATACTGACTGTATTGCCAAATGAACGATAGACAAACGTAATGCCTAAAAGGCAGGCAGTTATGGCAGTCATGGCAGTCTTTAGATGAAAATGTATGTAAAATACACAACAAAAAATTTATAAAAAATTAAAATAATTAATAAGAAAGACAAAAAAAAAACAAATAAATAAATTAAAGGTGTTGCTTTTATTGGATCAGGGTTGTTGAAAAAACAAACGACTGAAAATTATTGTTGAATCTGCAAATATCGGCAAACAACATACCGCCACAACGCCAACATGCTTAAAAATCGCAATCACATTAACAACAACAACAATAACAACCTCAAAAAATTGTTTTTTTTTTTTGTTTTTGGTTTTGTATCATCGCATTTAAACGTTTAATCCATATTTATAACGTTTTAACCTTTATAAGATGGATAGACAGACAGACAGACGTGTTGTAAATAATTTGTAAATTTTATGCAAAAACAAAAATTGTTTTTTTCGATTTTTTTAAATGAGCAGAAGAAGAAGAAGAAGCTGAGAGAAGAAAAAAATTTATAAATATTTATTATTGTAAATTGAAATTCACAACAAATACTATAAACAAAAGTAATAAAAAAAATGTATATGTTTTCAAATTAAAACTTAAAATTGAAACGCAAAAGTTGAATGAAATTAAAGAAATTAAATTCAAGGAATTCTTAATACCATATACACACTACACACACATACTCAATATGTGACTCTCTCTAGTAATCGAACTCAAACAGCTTCTACACTCCCAGATAGGCATGCTATTTACTAGACTATCGTAGAACCCATTGTTTGTAGGTTTGCTTGAACAACAAATGTAGCAAAAAAAAAAGAATAGAGGTTAAGGGAGTGACCACTCTATGGCATACCGATGGATCGAAGACAGATATTGACATAGGAACGGGGGCTTTTGGTTTTAGAGTGAAATATTTTGAAATCATTGTGAAACTCTTGGTTATTTCCCAAGTAAAAGTCTTCGCCATAGAATGATGTGCTCAATTCTTCTAGAATAGAGAGTATAAAGGAGAGGGGAACTGACACAACTAGTTAGAAAATATAGGATCACGTTCTGTTGGGAAATTCGCCACAGTATATTAGTGTGCCGGCTGTGTGTCTTAGCCTGGGGTTCAAACCTTAGCTCAGACATATCAAACAAAATTTAAAACGGCCGTGTCTGCTGACAGAAACTCTGAAAGTATAAAATAAAATTACCATGAAAAGTTTCTCTAATCTGTCGGTCGGAGTCAATGTTAAAACTATAGGTCCCACCACTCATGAATGGAATTAACATAACACAACGTGGGTGATGTGATAAGCTAGGTTGTAAACCTGACTAAAAGGTTGTAATAACCAATTAAGTAAGTAATAGAAGCAGCTTCCAATGCGGGCATCTTTCAAGCCTTAAAAAGCGTGACATATACTCAGCTGCTTAGTAAGAGATGATTGAAACGACATAATTAGCCATGGAGAAGACAGAGTGGGTTGGAGTCTCTTCTCAAATCGAATTGATGTAAAGTAATAACAACCATTGTAGGATATTTGAGTCTTGCATTAGACTATCCAGGAGTAATCAGGATGGAATAACATGATTTTAACCGGTCACTGTAGACTCAGAAAACATTTGTTCAGAGTAGGCATCGCCACGATGAGAATGAATTATCGCAATACATCCTGGAAACCTAAGCATCCCAGAGAAGAATATCTGCGATATATATTACGTGCTAGGCAGGGAATTATTGCTTGAGCAATATCCTGAAATTTGTTTTTGCAACAGAATGAAAGGAGGCATTAGAGGGATGGTTTGCAAAAGTTTCAAAAAACGAAGAAAGCCTTATGGCTGCCTAATTTCCATCTAGATTTTCAATCAATATCGTAAGCTCTCAGTACGTACTTAGTTTACGCGATACCATCCGCTCTGGTCTACATGAAAACTGTGTACGTCGTACGACTTGTGTGAGCGCCTAAAAAAATAACATAAATTTTCTAAACATTAAAATATGGCGTGTGCTATTTTATGAGTATAATTTAATAGGGTGTGCCATTTAAAAAGAGTTGTATGACCATGTATGACCTTAATGCAAATATTATCAATGCTTCAAATAATTTCGATAAAATTCAAATTAAATGTATTGACGTTTTATTGAAATAAAACCAAATAAACAAAATAGTTTTTTATGAACTTCCTTATGGGTTTATAAGTGTATACATATACATATGTACCTAGTCAATCTTCAAACCATCCAGTTCTATTAAAAAAAGAAATCAATAATGATGATGCTCACTAGAGACGACCTTGTAACTGTTGACATTATGATGAATTCAAGATTAACATTTTTAGACTCTTTTTGTCAATTTTTTTTAAGATCAAAATTCATTTTTAAAATTTCAAAAAAAAAAATTGTGAATGAAACGTCAGAGTATTTATTATTTTTTGTTGTATATGGTTGTTGAAAATGAAAACACGTTTAACAAAATATCAAAAGAACCGTAAATAATAAACATTTAATTTGCATTTAATTTAAACAATTATTAATAACAACAATATAAATAATAATATAAATTATATCAAATTTGCACAAATAATTCAACGAAAAAGAGAACATCCTGTTCAAAATGTGTTTGAGAAATAAATTAAAAATTTAAGAGAGAGAGAGAGAGAGGAAACAAACATGGTTTTTGGATTGTATTTAATTAAAGCAATAACATGTGTCTGATGAATTTAATGACATAATATAAGACCGTTAATTTCAATAAAAAAAAAAAATTATATAACGGATTTCAAAATGGCACAGATTGCAGTCAAATCATTATCAAAAATCGGGCCTTTTATGTACACTTTGTTTAATTTTCTTTTTAGATTCGATACGAATTAAAACACATTTGCCTTTAAAGTTGGCTTTAAAAAACCTGTATTCAATTTTTATTTAGGGCTGCCCTACCTTTCTATACTTCAAACATATATTTCAAAATGGCAAAAGCCGGCCTTTATAATTCCACACGAATTAAAACGAACTTGCCTCTAAAGTTGGTTTTTGAGAAGCCTTTTTGAATACAGTTTAGTTAGGTCTGCCCATCCTCCTTCCTATACTTTCACTTTAAGGGCCATTATTATAACTTGCCGTTAAACTTGGGTTTTTGTTAAAGGTACCTTTAGTTAAAGGGAACTGTAAAGTTATCTTTAACTTATTTTCGTTATTACAACATACAGATAAAATAAAGTTAACTGTTTTCAAAAATATGGCAATGCTGGAGCAATGTCAATAAAACTGCTGAATTTAACAAGTTCTTTTTTAACGCAGTGGCAACGAAGGGCCTCTTTTTTTGTTGTTGTATTTGCTCATTTTATTTAAATTTGAAGTTGTCATATTGAAAATAATATATAATATGGCAAATTCTAACTTAAACTTAACTTTAAAAGTTAAAGGTGGGGTGATCTTCCCTTTAGCTTAACGATCACTTCTATCTGATTACATACATATATACATACATAATTAGCCATTCCAACCCTTCAGTCAGGATTACGGCCTAGCTTTTCTTTTATCTTATTGGGTACTTATAATAATGAAAAACAATTTATGTGCCCGTTAAAATCCTCCCTTTAGTTAACGGCAAGTTGTAATCATGGTTGTAAGATGTTTAAGTGTTTTATATGGCGGATTTCAAAATGGCACAGATTTCAGTCGAATCATTGTTTAAAAAACCGGCCTTTTATGACCAAATTCTTTATAATTCCATACAAATTGAAACACAGTTGTAGCAAAAGTTGGCTTTAAAAACACTTTTTGAATAGAGTTTTTATTTAGGGCTACCCTTCTTTCCTATTCTGCCACTTCAAGATGTTAAAGCGTTTTATATACTGGATTTTAAATTGGCACAGATTTTAATCAAATCATTGTGAAAAGCCGGCCTTTTATGGCCTAGCTCTTTATAATTCCATACAAATTGAAACACAGTTGTAGCTAAAGTTGACTTTAAAAAACCTTTTTGAATAGAGATTTTATTTAGGGCTACCCATCCTTCCTATTCTTCCACTTTAAGATGTTAAAGTGCTTTATATACCGGATTTCAATTTGGCACAGATTTTAATCAAATCATTATTTAAAAAGCCGGCCCTTTATGGACAAACTCTTTATAATTCCATACGAATTGAAGCACAGTTGCATTTAAAGTTGGTTTTAAAAAACCTTTTTGAATAGAGTTTTTATTTAGGGCTGCCCTTCCTTCCTATTCTGCCACTTCAAGACGATTTACCGGATTTCAAATTGGCACAGATGTATTGCCAAACTCTTTATAATTCCATACGAATTAAAACACAGTTGTAGCTAAAGTTGGCTTTAAAAAACCTTTTTGAATAGAGATTTTATTTAGGACTGCCCTTCCTTCCTATGCTTCCACTTCAAGATGTTAAAGTGCTTTATATACCGGATTTCAAAATGGCACAGATTTCAGTCGAATCATTGTTTAAAAAGCCGGCCCTTTATGGAGAAACTCTTTATAATTCCATACGAATTGAAATACAGTTGTAGCTAAAGTTGACTTTAAAAAACCTTTTTGAATACAGTTTTTATTTAGGGCTGCCCTTCCTTCCTATTCTGCCACTTGAAGATTTTAAAGTTTCTTTAGAAAAGTAATTTGTTTTTTATGACTTTTAAGTGTTTATTTATAATTATCAAGTAGTGAAGGGTATTTATTGTTTAAAGCACTTTAACTAGTTTTTTTATATTTTTTTTTTTTAATTTTTTTTAATTTTTTTTTTTTTTTTTTTGAAAGTGATAAAAATGTTTGTATTTAAAAGTGGTTTTCTCATCTGCTTCTAATCTTATTCAAAAAAAAAAAAAAATTTATAATAATAATAATAAATACAACCATTAGCAACAATGACAACAAAGATTATTAAATAATTTTTTTTTTGTTTGTTTTGTTTTTTTTTAATGTTTTTACTGGTTTTTTTTTTAATTTATTTCTCAAACATTTAAACTTAAACAAAAAAAAAAATACAAAAAAAACTTCTTTAAACAAAAGCTTAAGTTTTAAACATTTTAAATATTTTAATCGTTTATTTTTTTCTTCTTTGTTAAGAATACAAAATCAAAAAAAAAAGAATTCAACTTTATTTTTAACATGGGAACTCCCATGATTTTTATGTTTTTTAATAGTTTCAGACATTTTCTGAATGTTAATAAAACGAGTCTTCTTTTTATTCCATAAGATTTGCAGTCATTCTTGCATTTTTAATCATATTCAGAGGAGCCAGGGGGGAGGGGCAATAGCCGAATAGATGTTCATGTTCAATGATAAATTGTTTTAAAATGTGCATAAACTATAATACTGGAATTAATAAATAAATGAATAAATTTTTCATCATAATATAGGGTGGTATATCAAGGGGTATCATTGTATTAAGTTTCATGGTATGGAATTGTAAAATAAACCAAAATAAGTGCCTTAGTAGTCTGATTGGTAGTTTTCTAATATGTATGCAAGTGCGAGGATAGTTGGTTAAATTTCCATCTACAGAGCTGGTTTGTACATACATACCAGAGATCAGTAATGATTATTCAAAAAGATGAGTAGATTCGTATCTTACTCATAATTTCTGATACTCACACGCATTCATACTTATTTTAATATCATACTTATACTACTCATATTCAAAGTTTGAAGTACTCATCGTACTCATACTTAACAATACGCATGATGTTGTTGATTTCGACTCTCCTTTGCTCAACATTTACAACAATCACAAAATAAATATGATTCGCGTACGAACACTACAATACTCACTAGAAGTTTGTGTGTTTGCTTTGCTTGTTGTCTTTGTTTTTCTTCTTTCTTCTTTTTTTGTAAACACAACAACAACTATACATTTTGGTGAATGATTCGAATCACTCGAATCATTTATGAGTATTATAAGTATTTTTCTAATTTTATTAATCTGAATCTGAGTAGGCGTATGAATCAAACATATTTCGAATGTTATAAGTTTGATGTCAACGTTGTACGCATATAATAATGTTCGTAACTGAAACAACCGTCTGCGTTGGAGTTTGAACAGAAAGAGAGAGATCTTATTTATTTCAATTATCTTAAACCTAATGTAACATAATCTTAATTCTATTTTGTCTCTTATCATAATAACGCTTACTCTAACTTCTCTTATTATAATTATGCTTACTCTAATTTCTCTTATCATAATACTTACTTTAATTTCTCTTATTATAATTATCCTTACTCTAATTTCTCTTATGGCTAAGTTTAATAATAATAATATTTAGTGTACTTAATGTATTAATAAGGGAGGTAGGTTCCTATGAGAGGACATTTATGTCACTATATTCATTGCAACCTGTACTTATAAATCAATGTTGTAGTGAGTATGAATGAATCAAAATTTCATGAGTACTTATGAGTAGCGAAAAAACGATTCATTGCTGATCTCTGGTAGATAAATAATTAGTCATCACAATTCTTTAGCCAGGTTTACTACCTAGCTTCTCACACCATTTATGTTGTGTATGTTAATTTTTATATGAGCGGCCGGACCCACAGTTCAAAGTCGACTCCGAACGAGGGATTTTTTTTTTGAGAAACTTTTCATGGCAATTTGTTATTTACTCTCAGAGTTCTTGCAAGGAATCTGCTTATAAGCAGTCGCCGAAAAAATATTTCTTCAAATTTCGTATTGTGGGAGATGTCAGACTTGGGGTTTGAATCGTGGCCTTACACCTAATAACCTAATAAGCCAAAACACTACCTACTAGACTACAATGACTCTGGTCTGGTCTGTTACGCGTAGTTATATTTTGGGGGTTTTGAAAAAAAGGCTCTCCAAACAAAGTATTCAAGTAATCGTGCCTATTACAACAAACTTTCTGAATTCCATCCCGATGTCAAAAAAATTAGGGGCCATTCCCCTAAGTATTATTAGTATTATTGTCGTGCCTATTACAATTAACTTTCTGAATTCCAGCCCGATGTCAAAAAATTAGGGGCCATTCCCTTAGCATTATTGTCGTGCCCATTACAAGCCATTTTCTGAATTTCATCCCGATGTCAAAAAATTAGGGGACCATTCCCTTAGTATTATTGTCGTGCCTATTACAATTAACTTTCTGAATTCCAGCCCGATGTCAAAAAATTAGAGGCCATTCCCCTAAGTATTATTAGTATTATTGTCGTGAAGAAATGTCTTTGTACTGTGACTCCCCTCAACTTTATTGTGTATCTCTTCAAACTTCCGGATGCTGCTCGGTGGCAACAATGACAATTCCCTGCCCTAACCGTTCCCTTCGTATTATTAGTATTATTGTCGTCAGTACTGCGACCATGCCATCTGTTGTACTTCCCTCAAACTTTACTGTGTATTCCTTGAAACTTCAAGATGCTGCTCGATGGCAACAGTGACAGTTCCCTGCCCTATGCGTTCCCTTAGTATTATTAGTATTCTTTTCGTTAGTACAGCGATCAAGCCATCTCTTGTACTTCCCTCAAGCTTTATTGTGTACCCCTTCAAACTTCAAGATGCTGCTCGATGGCAACAATGACAGTTCCCTGCCCGTATATAAGTTTTATAAGTTTTACGTAAATTTTCACCAATCTAATGAGCTTAAGCCACTTTAAAATGCCCTTAGGGTATAGAGGTAGAACAAGTATTTCCAAAACCGTATACCCAGAGTTATTGAATATCTTCTAAGAACTCCTTAATTGGTCTTTCTCTATAAAAACGAAGAAGATGAGACATTGGAGAACAACAGAAATTAAAAATTCAAACCATTTACGTAAGCGAGCTACAATAAACAACAACATTAGTAATGAATTATTTAAGAAAGGAACAACAACAACAACAACAAATTATAATAATTTTTGAAAAACATAAATCATGTTTGATTGAAGCACGAATTATGTCCATTAATTAAATACAAACGTTTGAATGCAACATTATCAGCCAGATAAGACACAGCCACAGCCACAGCCCATTATTATTATCATCATTAGTGTGGCTGACTGACTGCATGCATGCATTTGAATTAATTAAATAAAACCAATAATTAAATAAAATTAAAAGATTAGAAACAAAATAATACTGTGGTTAAACAGTATAATTATAAAGATTTTTTAAAAAGAAAAATCATTGTGAATATGGAAATGATATTGGAAAGAAACAAGGTATGTGGGTGTGGGAATCCCAAAAACATATGTTCTGGCGTCATGTTTAGGTAGATTTCGAAAGAAACGATAAAATAGATACGAACGAATAAAAAAAAAAAATAACAACTTCCTGCTTAAAGATTATCAAAAAAAAAATGTTAAGTTTTTAATATGTTTTAAACAATTTTTTTCTTTTTATTTTTTTAGAATTACTAAAACAATAGAAGGAGAAATAAAAACTTGTTTAAAAGCCAGTTTTCGAAACAAAAGAAAAAAATAATATTCATCACATTATTTTTAACAGACATTTTTCTATGGCTTTAATTTGCATAAGTGACGTCATAGAATTTTAAAATCTTTTGTTTTTATTTTTTTTTTTATTTTTTTTTTAATTTTTTAAATAAATTTTTATGCTAAAACTTCTTAATGTTCACACCTTTGATTTTGTTTATAGATTCGATAATAATTATTAATTAAGAAGTAGAAGAAGAAGAAGAAAAACACGTGAATTTTTTTTTTTAAAGAAAAAACGTATTTATTAATAAATCTTTAATTTCTTTTTCTTTGCAGACATTTCTAATCTTCTCTATGCTCTTGGCCTTGGCTTGGTGTCAACAACAATTCCAACTCACCAACGAGGCCGCTGAAGTGCCCACTGTCTTAAGCTATAACTCACCACTTAGACAGCCCGATAGCCTAAGATCCCGTCCCTATTTCGATTTCTTGAGTACCTTATATAGACACGATTCGGATAAAAACCAATTGTTCAGTCCCTATGCACGCGATCGCCGTGAAGCTGTTGCCGCCGCTCCACGTCCATTATTGAATAATGAACGCAGCAAACGTGCCATACTTTTCCGTCCCCTGTTCGTGTATAAACAACAGCAAGTGCGAAAACAACAGATCCAGGATCAACGTAGACGTCGTGTCTAAATGAATTTCCCATTTATATTTGCCTTAATTTTTATTTTTTTTAATTGTAAATTTAAATTTAAAAGAAAAAAAAACATGGATTTTAAAACAAAAACAAAAACAGAAATTAAAATCCTTTTTTTTTAAATTAATTTTAAAAAAATATTTGTACAGGTTTTGTTATTCTCACAACGTGAGCATTAACTCCTATTTTATTTTGTTTTTTAATTTTATTATTATTCTTTGATTATTTTTCTTTCTTTTTTTCTTTCTATTATTTTTAACACACTCTATCATCCCTTTTTTCATTCGGCAAACATATCTACCATTCTTTTTTTTTTAATTTAATTTTATCTAAAAGCGAAGAAAGAAAAAAACAAAAACAAACTGAAAATTATTAATAATTAATTAATTTAGTATTTAAGTAATGTTTTTATTGTTTATATTTTTGTTGTCTAATATTGTAGTTTGTTTATATTAATGTATTGTATATAAAAACAACAACAAACAGAAAAGAATTTTTATTATTGTTATTTTTTATACATACAATAACAACAACAAAAAAAAAGAAAAAGATTTTAAATAAAAATACAAAAAAAATACATAAACATTGTGCCTGAATTTTAAAATTCTCTGAATAATAATTCCCTTTCCTTTGCGTCACTGTTCGAAAAGTTGTCAATAAACAGGAAAAGGGAATTGCTTGGCTAACCTGTCATCTAGAGCCTCAAAAAAAGTTTCAGCGTCACGAACACCGACAGGCTCTTTAGGACACACAAAACAATTTCAACGTCACTAGAATCAGCGTCACGAACACCGACAGGCTCTTTAGAAACTCAAAACAATTTCAGTGTCATTAGAAATGTTTTACAGTCAATTGGAGAATGTTATTTTAAAGCCTTATCTGTCTTCAATGGATATAGGTCTGAGCTAGGTTAACATCAATTTATTCCCATATTATTTGCGAATCTAATTTAATTTGGAATTAGAAGAAAGTCTCCATAGTCTAGTAGGTAGTGTGTTGGCTTATTAGACACGAAGCCTCGGTTCAAATCACAGGTCAGACATCAAAACGAAATGTGAAAAAAATATTTCTTTGGCGACTTCCTCTCAGCAGATTTCTGGCAAAAACTCTGAGAGTAAATAAAAAATTGTCATGAAATGTTGCTCAAAAATCTATCGTTCGGAGTCGACTGTAAACTATAAGTCCCGCCACTTATGTATAAATTAAGTGGTGTGAGAAGCTAGGTCGTAATCCTGACTGAAGGGTTGTAATGACCAATGATGTACGTACATATGTATTAGAAGATTTTGGTACCCAATAATTGAAATATACATAAATCTATCTGCAAGATAGCCTGCAGCTTATTCCATCCATCAGTAGGTTAGGCGTTTTGCCCTTAAGTTGTCCCCTTAAGTATAAATTTGTTTACGACACAGTCAATTCAATATAAAGACAATTCTGTATAGATTTATCTGCACAGCTTGTTAAAACTTCTCTCTGTAAATATCGGCAAACACTTTAGAACCTTGAAATAATTTAAGCTTGAGCAGAATTATTTAAAAGTCAGTTCATGCCTGATCCGTCTCTTACTGGCAATACATTGGGATTATTAGCATGAGACCCAGAGGAGATTGAGAATATCTTCTTATTGTGGCATAGTATTCAAGTAGCTCAACCAAAATTTTAGCATCCTTGTTGTTGTAGGTTCTTAGGTACACGCTAATTAGTATATTGCCGTTTAACAAGTCCGCTGCGAAGCCATATGACCCATTGTAATACCATGCTTCTTCCTAATCTAGTCTTACAAGTAGTTCATGTGGTTCGCTTGAGAACTAATCAAAGAAACTTTAAGCAAATTGTATAGAGGACAGAGAAAAATAGGTGTGTTTGGAAAATAAAATAAATGTTCATTCAAAGAGGAACCGCCCTCGTATATATAATTACAATAATTCATTTTATTATAAATGTACTAAGTATGTATTCATTGTTTAGCTAAAACTGTATAAAACTCAGTTACAAACCATATTTGTAGACTACTTTTAGGCGCTTAAATAAACAATATGGAATAACGTTAAATTTAAAATCAACGAAATATAATTTATCAAACGACTTAAACATAATAAATCTTGATTTATTTTACTATAATTGATCGTAAATATATAGAGACGATAGATATAGTCAACAATTTCGCAGAGAAACGATTGATATTGAATGTCACCTTCACTATCTACATATTTACACAGAACTTATGTATCAATTAATAATTTTATTTAATCCTTTAAGCGCTAATCCTTGACATGGGTAAGAGTACACAATACATTGTATTTACCTGATGGGAGCCAAAAACTGATTTATTTTTAGGAATTGAGTATCTCACGAGTATTCTATTTACACGTACTCTTTGTTTAGGATTGCTGATAACAATATGTACATGCAGTATTATCTGTAGGCACAATTATTTTAAATCATACAGACATACAGTGAGAGGCATAAATGAGCACATCAAGGTATTGACATTCTATTTCAAACATACAATTAACAGACACAACATCGTCGGCATGAGAAGCGAGTTCGTTCGTAAACCTGCCTAAAAGATTGTAATGTAGGCGTCATCATCACTTAATTGATCACTTTTGACCTGGTTGCTGCAGTCGATCCTGCTTACATATTTCGGGCGGTATCTTGTTACTGGACGAATATTAGTTTTCAAATGTTTTCATCGTTAGGGGACTACCCGCGCAGGCAGGGTCATAACACCAAATTTTTATTGGCGTCAAATCGCAAGAAATTATTCTCCCTTAAAGTTTTTCTATAAGAGGCATTATTGTGTGACTCACGACACTCAAAATCTAATAATGCAGTCCAAAAAATAAGCGGTTAACGCTTCGAATTCCGGGATGTTTCCAATAAAAAATGGCCCAATGACACCTCCAGACCTTAAGGCCTGCCCTCACACCGTCCCTCACACTGTCACTCACACCGTCCCTCACACTGTCCCTCACACCGTCCCTCACACTGTCCCTCACACCGTCCCTCACACTGTCCCTCCCACCGTCACTCACACCGTCCCTCACACCGTCCCTCACACCGTCCCTCACACCGTCCCTCACACCGTCCCGCACACTGTCCCTCACACTGTCCCTCACACCGTCCCTCACAAAGTTCCTCACACTTTCCCTCACACCGTCCCTCACACTGTCCTTCACACCGTCCCTCGCACCGTCCCTCACACTGTCCCTCACGCCGTCCCTCACACTGTCCCTCACACCGTCCCTCACACCGTCACTCACACCGTCCCTCACACCGTCACTCACACCGTCCCTCACACTGTCACTCACACCATCCCTCACACTGTCCCTCACACCGTTCCTCACACCGTCCCTCACACTGTCCCTCACAACGTCCCTCCCACCGTCACTCACACCGTCCCTCACACTGTCCCTCACACTGTCCCTCACACTGTCCCTCACACTGTCCCTCACACCGTCCCTCACACCGTCCCTCACACTGTCACTCACACCGTCCCTCACACTGTCCCTCACACTGTCCCTCACACCGTCCCTCACACTGTCCCTCACACTGTCCCTCACACCGTCCCTCACACAATCCCTCACACTGTCCCTCACACCGTCCCTCACACTGTCCCTCACACCGTCCCTCACACTGTCCCTCACACCGTCCCTCACACTGTCCTTCACACTGTCACTCACACCGTCCCTCACACCGTACACCCCACTGTCCCTCACACTGTCACTCACACCGTCCCTCACACCGTCCCTCACACTGTCCCTCACACTGTCCCTCACACCGTCCCTCACACTGTCCCTCACACCGTCCCTCACACCGTCCCTCACACTGTCCCTCACACCGTCCCTCACACCGTCCCTCACACTGTCCCTCACACCGTCCCTCACACCGTCCCTCACACTGCCCCTTACACCATCCCTCACACTGTCACTCACACTGTACCTCACACTGTCCCTCACACTGTCCTTCACACTGTCACTCACACCGTCCCTCACACTGTCCCTCACACTGTCCCTCACACCGTCCCTCACACTGTCCCTCACACCGTCCCTCACACTGTCCCTCACACCGTCCCTCACACTGTCCTTCACACTGTCACTCACACCGTCTCTAACACCGTCCCTCACACCGTCCCTCACACTGTCCCTCACACTGTCCCTCACACTGTCCCTCACACTGTCCCTCACACCGTCACTCACACCGTCCCTCACACCGTCACTCACACCGTCCCTCACACTGTCACTCACACCATCCCTCACACTGTCCCTCACACCGTTCCTCACACCGTCCCTCACACTGTCCCTCACAACGTCCCTCCCACCGTCACTCACACCGTCCCTCACACTGTCCCTCACACGGACGGTGTGAGTGACAGTGTGAGGGACAGTGGGGTGTACGGTGTGAGGGACGGTGTGAGTGACAGTGTGAAGGACAGTGTGAGGGACAGTGTGAGGTACAGTGTGAGTGACAGTGTGAGGGATGGTGTAAGGGGCAGTGTGAGGGACGGTGTGAACTTGAACCTCATATGAGACAATTCTCTGCCACACAGGCAAAAATTCTTGACTGCATTTATCACTCATAGATTTGCCATCCAACAATTTAAAAGTTTCTTACATATATAAAAAGGAAAGGCTCTGTTTTTTTTGGACTTTGCATATGAAATGTTTAACACTTTTTCTCAACACTGTAAATTCAAACCCCAAGGATCACTTGCATTACAGCTGTGGAGAATTAAGAGTGACAATTACCTGAACTTTGCAGCACTGAACTAAAATAATTTAATATTTGTGTTGTTGTTGTTGTTGTTGCTATTGGTGATTTTGTAAACCATAAAATAAATTCTATTTTTTTTGGGGAAAATAAAAATCACAACTTCAATAAGAAACAACAACAAAAAAATGATAATTTTTTCGAAAAGAAATAAAACAAGAAACAAAAAATTATTTCTGAATAAAGACAAAAACAAAAAATATTGTTGAGTGATAAAACAATAAATAAATGAAATTCCAATAAAACAACAACAATAAATATTTTGAATACTGTTATCTTAAATGTAACAGCTATAATGGCAACAACAATGCTGGACATAAAAGAGCACAACGGAACAAACCAAATACAACACATTATTATGTACGTGCAATACAAAAACACAAACGATTACTAAATGGAAACGTATTTTAAGCGAACGATGAAATGAAACACAATTATTGAAACGAATATGCAGGGAATATGGTGGCGGCATGAAAAGGAATGGAAAGCCGAAAGATAAAACATAAAAAGCATTAACCAAAGGGTTTACAAATTTAGTATACCAGCAAACAGCGTCAAGTTAACAACGCATAAGCAAATAAACGTTACAATTTTGTATATTTTGTGTGAACTAAACGGGGAATTAAAAGTTAATTTAAAGTATTGTTTAATCTGTTGTTAAACTGTATTAATTGTAAAGAAAAAAATTTAAATATGAAAACAGTAAGTGTAATCAGTTTATAAAGGAAGTTGTACACAAGAAAATTGAAGCCAATGGATTACTGAACTTAACAGAAAAGAAAGAAAAAAACATTTTTTTTTATCGGAAATTTTAAAAATAAACAATAAAAATAAAAACGAACGATAATAATGGGCTTGGGCCAAATGTTCCAAAGAAATGTATTGATAAATATTGTTTTTTATCAACCTAAAATACGAAACGAACAATATGTTTATCTTATCAAAGACTTTGGCTCTAGGTTCCTGAACGCACTTTTTTGGGGGACAGATATTATTATTCGTTTAATCAATCATTCTAACAATTATATTTTTTAATGAAAACAAATAAAATGTTATTAAAAAATTCTTTTTTTACTTTATTCTTTTGCAGATAGTCCTCGTATCTTTATGTCTATGCCTATTGGTCTCGGCCGTAAATGCCGAAAAACAACACAAACATCAAGGTAAACTTTTGAAAAGTGGCCATGAAGAACACAAGAAACACGACGAAGTTGCAGTAGAGCCTGTACAAAAAGACGAAGAGGTTGCTGACGTTAAAGAACCAACTGCTGCGGCCGCCAATGAACAGACGCCTGTAGCCAAGCCGGCCGAAACGGGACGCAAACATCGTAATAATCATCATGGCAAAAATAAGAAGCGTTCCAAATCAGAACACAACTCAGACAGCCACACCGGTAGAACCCGTAAAAGTCAAACAAAACCTAAACATAATGGCCAAAGGTCCCACAACAAGCATCACAGCCGTAAGCAAGGACGTGGCAAGCAGGCTCAAGCCCAATAGTTTAGGTACTACTTAGTCTCGTATAAAATAAGAATAAGAAGAAGAAGAAAAAAATTCAGAAATAATTTAAGAAAACAGTACAAAACAAATATGTATGTAATGTTTAAACACAAAATTATTATTTAAAATTTATTTAATAAATCCATAAACAAAAAAATAAAAACAAAAACAAAATTGTTTATTTAAATATTTTAAAAAAAGCTTCAAAATTGACATTTATTTTAAACATTTACAGTCACCGCCTAAAACACCATTAAGGAGAGGAGTAAATCTAATTCATTAACGACATCGACGACATTCACTTTGTTTTTGTTTTAATTAACGAAAAAGCAACAAAAACAAAGGCAATGGGTCACTAATATTATTTTTTTAAATATTAAAGATCACATAAATTAAAATATTAAAATAATTAAAACGAACGAAATACGCAGTTTAATAATGTCCATAATAAAATATGGGCCACCAATGAACAGGTTTTATTGACGTTATAATTATCGATAAATTGCTTACATTTTGATCGATATGCGACTTTAGCTAAAAATAAACATATAGACACACACACAACACGATTAATGGCTAATCTATGTGGAACATCATTAGCATTCAACGGGGCATTATTCACACTAATCGCCTCATCAATCGTTCGTCCGTATTAGCCTCGTTTCGATAATTTCCATGTTTCGATAGTTGCATCTAAGGCCGCGTTTAGAAAGACAACAAACTACACTCCAATCCTCAAAACCCTAAAGTCTTGTATTCTTTAAGTTCTTTAAGAACATGAGAAGAAGAACATGATCCCCTAAAGCCTAATTTGTAATTTCTGTCTTATCAAACAATCAATCACCACGAACTATGACTCATTTAACCCATCTAAGCATGATGCTAAAAATGCTAAAGCCATGAACTGTTATTTTTCTTTTACAATTTGGGGCGTTTCTTCTAATGCCACGCGCAAACTAAACTGAACTAAACATCACTTGAAGTTCATAGAAAGGTGTTGTGCAAAACATCCTATTGAAAACTTTTATTGTAAACTGTATACCGTTAATATCTTTTGTCTCTTTCTGCATTTTTCTTTGTCCTCAACATTTTATTGCCAGTAATGCCAATTAAATTTGATTTGATTCACCGCCGCCCTCTACATGTAGAACATATGACTTCATCTCCTTAGGTAAGTAGGTAGAAAGGGGTTGTCAACCTTAGAGGCTGGGAAACGCACACTTCGACCATATATACCGTATTGTGTTACTACAGTCGTTCGTTGCCTTTAGTTCTAGAAACCTCCAAAGCTTCCGATGAAGCCAATTCGACTCCTAACGGCCTTCTTGACACATAAGTGAAATCCTCAGCGTAATAAAAACGATTTAACGCTGACGATGAGCAACGGTTCTTTGCCTTTGTAGCTGCTGCAAAATTCATTTGCCATACGTCTTAGGCCATGACTCCTCACATGAATGCCCATAATGCAATGCCCTCTGATAACTCGATTTCCACCTTGCTGGGTCTGCTCAATCCAACATTGTGGGCCTCTTGACCTAAACACAATTCATTACTGCTTTGTCAATTCTAAGATCGAAGGTTTTCTACGAGGTTCCTCTTGTAAATAAGACACCAGAAATTTCGATCGTTGTGCCACTTCTGACAAGCCCATCTGCTTTGCAGTTTTTCGGAATACCAATATGCCGCGGTACCTAAATGATGTGAATATAGTACCGCTCTATCTTTACATTGTAGGATTCACTATGATATTAGTCTTACATATGGAAGTCATCACGTTGGAACCCAATGCCTGACAACTGTCTGTCTATGAGAAGGTATGGTAATATCTTTTCCAGATATGTTTTCCTTCTTAATTACTCTTACCGTGGCCCCTATAGTCGACATTTCTGCCTGGAAGACACAGTAGTCGTCTGTTAAGCGATCAGAAGGTATGGTAATATCCTTTCCAGAGATATTTTCGTTCTTAATAATTCTTATCATAGCCCCTATGGCCGACACTTCTGCCTGGAAGATACAGCTGTCACAGCAGTCCGTTAAGCTTGCCGAGTCAGCTTGTATACCTGCCTACTCTCAGCAGTTTGTATCACCCACAGCTTTCTAAAGCTTTGAACCTTACGTGAATATCTGAACGGAGTTGTTTACGAGATCCGTTACATAATTTTTCCAAAGGTCTCTATCAGGCACGGAAGTTTTAAACTTCTTCTGGAGGTCGAAGTGGTCTCTTATTATCCTCAAACGTCCAATATTTGATACGTGGCATATTTCAGTTGTTTAAACAATACAGGCCTCTTGAAATCTGCTTGTGTGTTTATTCGCTCCTCAAGTGATTTTGCTATGCATAATGAACCATTACAGAAGTAAAGAACATTAGAATGTAGAGGCCAGGGGGGGAAGAACAGGGGCGTTTGGGGAACATATCGGGTTATTATGTTTCTCGAAGTCTATGGCCTGCTATTAACAATGTAAGAACAGGTTGGCTGCTGGGCTTGGATAAGGCCAGTTTAAGGTTAATTATCAGTTTTATCACAGGGCACTGCGAGATTAGGTCGCTACGGGGATCTGGATCTGCAGAGTATGTTGCGATGAGGAGAAGTTGGAGACTGTCGAGCACCTCCTCTGTAACTGCCCAGCCCTTCGTAGGTTAAGGTTGAGGACCCTTGGCAGGGGCTTCTTTGAGGGTTTGAATTCTGTGTCGAGAGCCGACAACAAGGCTCTCCATAGATTCATTAGTAACTTGAGTTGGTTGAGAAATGCTTCATCAGCGTAGCCGCGTTCTCCCTTTTTGTTTTGTTTGGCCTGTGTAATTCCCTCGCTCCCCATTCTACCTTCCTACTGCCTCTTTTTTTTCCTATCCCCTCTTTTATCCTTCCTTCTTAAGGACGTTACGTCTCAATTGACAAATACACGTCCTCTAACCTAAGCCTAGGAGCCATGCAGGCGAGGTTTGAAACTCGTCTTAAATGTCATCTGAATCATATCATAATGACCTGTAATAATAGACCGAACAGTGAGCGATAGTTTCAGGCCACACATGAAGCAATTCAAGTGACATGTGGCACGTTCAATTGCTGCAACTTCTAGCTTAAAGTATTAATAAATGGCGCCGTAAAGACAGTTTATGGAAATTGACCCTCTTTGACTGAGCAGTCAGTAAGTAATGACTGAAGTGATCATTTTCATACATTCATTCATGCATTCATTAATTCATTTTTTTAAAGTGCTTTTCATATCATTGAGAATATTTTAAAATTCTCCACACTTTCTATAGAATAATTAACAAATTTTTATCTTTTTTCAAAATGTTTATTAACCCACTTGGCACCGAATTTTTTTTTGGAAAAAGTGTAATTTTGTTTTAAAAAAGCAGATCAATAGATCAAGTGTTGGTAAAGAAATAGAAGAAAAATAACGGGACCTTTTAAAAGGACGGTGGCGCCAACTGGGTTAAGAAACTATTTAAAGAGTTTATCTTCTTTCCCGAAATCCACTTGTGGGTCTAGAACATACGCATACATACATCAAGCGGGTTTACTTGCGTTTAATTAATAAGGAAAGTCCAAGAATTAAATAAGAGTTGTTGTTGTTGTTCCGTGCTAGGTTTTATCAACAAAGATAATACAGGGTATCACATATCCACAGTTAGATTCTAAGGTAGCCTTTAGAGTTCAAAGTGCCGCCGTAACGCTTTAATTGTGTTCTTTTAAAATGATCACAGTGGCAATACAACATCATACTCAATATTACTGGAAGCCATAAAAAAAGACACAATGATTGTTTTTGTTGTTGTTGCTCTTCTTTTCTTTTTAGACATCATGAAGTTATGAAAAAAATAACTCCAACGAAATGTAATAAAAAAAAAGTAAAAAAATATTAAAACAAAGTTTTAATTTCAATCTTTTTTTTGTTTTAATTTTTATTGTTTTGTTTTCTGTTTTTTTTTTGCTCATTTTTATACTTTGTCCGTCCGTCCGCCTTTTGATGCTCTTAAAAATAATTGTTGCTTGTACTTTAAACACTTCATACACTCGCACACACATACACATACACTTTGTTAATATATGTACAGACATATTTATGATAGGCTTCGTCATCTTCACTAAAACTATCTGTAAACCCAGCAAACATTTGTCTGAGCTTTACGTATATAGGGTGTTAAAGTGTTAATTATTTGACATGAACTAGGATCTTGGAATGGTATACAGTCAACCCTCCTATAACGCGGTGAGTGCGTACCGCGTTAAATGGAAACCGCGCTATAAGAAACTTGGATTTCACCGTACAAACCAGGTTAATTCGTAGCACGTTCTATGGAAACCGTCTACCGCGTTGTATGGAAACCGCGTTATATGAAACTCAGAGTTAGTACAAATCCCATCATTCGTACCGCGTTCTATGGAGACCAAGAAATTCAAAAGCAAGATAAATTATAAATTATTTTTATTGAATTCAAGAGTTCATATAAGGATTGATAAAAAAAAATGAAATAAAAACTAAACTAAAAGACTGCAAGGAACTTATGGGATGTTACTGTATGGAAACCGCGCAGTAAGAGTACCGCGTTATAGGAGGGCTCCGCGTTATATGGAAACCGCGTTCTGAAAGTACCGCGTTATAGGAGGGCTGTCGCAACTTCAGCCCCGCGTTATATGGAAACCGCGTTTTGAGAGTACCGCGTTATAGGAGGGTTTACTGTACATGGTTATAACTAGAATTTAGCCTACTTTGGACTTTGTTGCCAGTTATAGGAGATTAACTAACAGTGGCCAGCCTAACACAGTTTGCAGCAGTAAATCCAATAACAATCAATAAAAATTAGTCGCCGTTGTTAGAAGGTAGTGTGTTCGCTTATTAGACGTAAAGCCAGGCTTCGAGCCCCAGGCCAGACATCAAAAAGAAATATGAAAAAAATATTTCTACGGCGACTTCCTTTCAGCAGATTTCTGGCAAAAACTCTGAGAGTAAATAAACCTGCCATGAAAATGTTTCTCAAAAATCTGTTGTTCGGAGTCGACGTCAAACTGTAGTATAAAATTAAGGCACACAACATGAGTGGTGTGAGAAGCTCGGCCGTAATCCTGAGAAAATGTTTCTCAAAAATCTGTTGTTCGGAGTCGACGTCAAACTGTAGGTTCCGCCCCCTCAAGTATAAAATTAAGGCACACAACATGAGTGGTGTGAGAAGCTCGGCCGTAATCCTGAAGGATTATAATTGCCAATTATGTATGTATGTATGTATGCATCAGTAAAAATTTATTAAAAATAATGACCTCTTAGCATGTTCTTGTTTATTTTACTGTTGTTTAGTAGAAGCAAACAGCTACCTTTAGTTGAGAGCATAAGAAATGATCTCTGAAATGTTTACTGGGATGTGCAGTTCATAAAGGCAGGCATATGTAATATAGTGATGTTGGGGTCAAGTTAAATCGTTAAAATGTAACACTTACAACAAAAGAAGAAGAAAGACAACAACAGCAACAACAAATACTATAAAAGGGAAAAGAAATACAAAACCAGCCACAGCAGATTTTTTTCTTTGGTCTGCTTCTTTTTCCTATTAATTGAACCCCAAAGTTCATTTGGCGATTTCGTTCATTCATTCATCATTTAAAATTTGTAACGCTTTACATGTTTGCAAAACCGAGCGTTTTGATTAAATAATTAAAAAAAAATTATTATTATTACAGTTGGTAAGTACTCACTGTTAAAATGAAATAAAGTTACTTAACAAAACAACAACCAAAAAAACTTGTGTAAAACTTGTGCGAAACAAAGGTATTTGACAAAATTTCCTTTGTTTTTTTTTTTTGTTTTTTTTTTTTTTTGATTTTTCTGTCAATATTTTGACATTAAATTTGAATCCATAATACAAACTCTATTAAGATCTTAGCAAATAAGTTTTTATTTTTAAATAGAAACGTTTTAAGCCACCACAAGTTCAACTAATAGCACTGCACAGTGTAACGATGCAGAGCAAATGTGTAAGAAAATAATTAACCCATAAACCATGTCCTTTAAGAAGTGATAGGGCTTTCGCAAGGCATTCCATTAATCTTCAAATTCCATCAAGCAAATGCTTAATCAAATACTTAAGAAAACTTTAGGAAATACAGTGTACTCTCTCCTAAGGGACACCCCTCTTAAGCGGACACCTTCAATAAACGGACACTTTTTTCAGTACCAAAAAAATTGTATGGGATTTTTAAAATATTTCTCTCTTATGCAGACAACCCTCTCATAACAGGACACGGACACTTTTTTCCAGGACGTATTGGCGTTTTAGTTCCCCATAAACGGACGACTTACAAAATGGTAACATAATTTTTTTTTTGTTTTTGTTTAAAACTTACAGCGTGGTAACACTTGTATACATTTCTTATTCGCTGAGTTGATTACTCCATAAAACGTGCATTTAAAAAGGGGAATCCCGAAAAGATAAAAAGAAGACAAATTCAATACAATATACAAGAAGGCTTATTTAGCCATGAGAAAACTAAAACGTTTTTCTCTATATCCCAGCGACCTTGAAAGTGTTAAAATGCTGACTGATCTTCAAATGCATTGCCAAAATATTGAAATTAAAGGTAAAACTCGCCAAGCTAAAATTTCGGACTATATTAAATCCAGTTGAATACATATCAGGTCTTTCAAACCTTTTTCTCTTTTATTCAAAAAAATATAAATGAAATTTCTGTTTATTTTCTCTTGTCATTATATCGACGCCTCCGTTCTATAACATTCTAAGTCGAAAAAGTGTGTTTTGAGTTATGAGCTCTCAAAGTTTTCAAGCGACATACGACTATATGTGTATTCTAAGTAGATTTTTCCCGTTTTGGGAACGGATCGGCGCATCTTAACCAAATTTTGACAGTATTTAAGTTAGAGAACATAGAATTTAAAAATGCAAGAATATTAAAAACGTTCTAGGTACACTTAGAACGTTATAGAGTGGAGGCGTCGATATGAATGTTTTTTTGAAAATAAAAGTGTTTAAAGAAATATATATGTACTTATAGTTTGTTGATTGCTCTTTTTGATTTTCCCTCATCAACGGACACTCCTTATAAGCGGACAAAATTGTCAGTCCCGTAGGTGTCCGCTTATGAGAGAGTACACTGTACTTAAGCATAGGCTTAAGCAAATGATTATTCAAATGCTGAAGCATAAGTAAACTTTTATAAATACTTAAGCAAACTTAACAGGCTACTTGATTAATCAAATAATTAATCAAATGCTGAAGCGTGAGTATAAGCAAACTTTAATAAATGCTTAGGTAAACTTAATCTTTAACTGGCTACCACTACACACATTGACGAAACAAGTGGCTGCGACGCGGCAATAAAACTAAGCTTCACAACAGTATGGAATTATGGAAGCTATAACCTGTCAAAATCTTAGTCTTAGTTGATATCCATATAACTGTCGACTACACGATACCGGAACCCCCATTCCTAGTTTATAACGAAGATCCCGGATATATTCTTTAATGATAATGGTTTACACCTTCAAGAGTACGCGATCCAAGTATTCACTATCGAATCTAGATCGCACTATAAGTCGGATGTGAAATCTCTTCACAACAGCTGAAACTTAAGTTGTCTCCAGGGCTACCCGATTACTAGAGCACAATTCCGGCTGATACAATGGCTATAGAGCATGCCGCTGTAAAAACCCGTTATCAGAGTGCATCGAATGGTGGGTGCCACACTCAAGAATGCCGGGTATTTCTGAAGTAGATTGCGAGACGATCGATGGTTACCTCAATATGGGGATATTGAAGGTAACAACAAATCCGACGCACTTTTGAAGGCTGGTACAATGAATTCCAGATTGGTATTCCTCTACAAAGGTGGTCGCCGTAGTTTAGTAGGTAATGTGTTCGCTTATTAGACGTAGAGCACGGGTTCGAGCCCCAGGCCAGACATCAAAACGAAATATTTAAAAAGAAAATATTTCTACGGCGACTTAGGTTAGGTTAGAGGACGTGTACTTGTCAACAAGTACAGTACCCGGAGGTCGAATTGATCCATCGTACAACGTTCTAGCTTCTCACACCACTCGTGTTGTGTGCGTTAATTTTATACATGAGTAGAGGGACCTCAGAATTTTTGCCAGAAATCTGCTGAGAGGAAGTCGCGGAAGAAATATTTTCATTTTTTCGTTTTGATGTCTGACCTGGAATTTGAACTCGGGCCTTTCGTCTAATAAGCCAACACACTACCTACTAGTCTACGGCGACTTCCTCTCATCAGATTTCTGGCAAGAACTCTGAGAGTAAATAAACCTGCCTGTCGTTCGGAGTCGACGCTAAACTGTAGGTCGCGCCACTCAAGTATAAAATTGTGCCTTAATTTTATAACATGAGTGGTGTGAGAAGCTAGGCCGTAATCCTGACTAAAGGGTTGTAATGATCAATTATGTATGTATGTATGTATTCCTCTACAAAGAGACAAAGTTTTGCTCGTTGGCAAAAGTTCAGGCACTTAGGAACCTAAAAATAAGAAATCTTGCAAACCAAGAACTGATTCACAAGGACTTCATAAAACTATTGGCGTGCCTTAGACATGCCAAACAGGACTTGTACCTTATAGGAGCCAGGACCCAGGACCCATTATGATGCCGGCCAATTCAACTTAGACAAATTCTTAAGTAAACTTAAGCAAATACTTAAGTGAACTAAGGCAAATAATAAAATCGACCACAGTGCCTTCAATCTTAATTATTCCTTAAGAATTCCAATGTGCTTTATTGTAGGTTAAATTACAGTTATCCATGTATGTTATGGTATTAGTTAAAATATCCAACATACAACTACGTGGCACTTAGTGTATTCATCTGTTGTTGTTTTCTTTTTCGTTTTCAATGAAATTTTATCAAAATTGTTAATGGCTGTCACAACACGTGAATTTCAAAAAGAAAAATGGTTCAAAATTTATGGCGGAAAGACGAATTGCACACTGTTCTTAGCACTGACGTGTATTATTTGTACGATCAAAAGCCATTTCAAACTGCTGCGATCAAGATAACAAATTTAAATGAATCATCATTTAAATCAACAAACAACAACAGAAAAAACTTGATTTTTTAATTATTTTATGCATTGTAGACTTTATTCAACTATCAAACAAATGAAAATAAAAAAAAGAAACAAATTTTTAAGAGATTAAGAACGAAAACAAATAATTTTGGATTTAAAAAGAAATGGCACACAGAACGGTTTCATAATCAGCATCACAAATGTTAAGGTCTTTAACCCCAGGCAACATAGACTGGATGACGGCGATAAAATTCATTTACTCCGGCATTACCGCCATAACCCCAACGATTGCCGTAACCATAGCCGCTGCCATATTTATACCCACTGTCATAGCCATAACCAGAACGTGCATAACCCGCAGAGGCTGAGCTTATAGCGGGTGCAGTTGCCAAAGGTGCAGCCACTACTGATGTAGTGGTTAAAGGTACAGTATGCGATACCAAGGGGGCAGTGTACACGTTGGGTTCATAGTAACCGTAACCAAAAGTTTCCGAAGTTTTTAAATCATCAGAGACTTTTTCCTGGAATAAAGAAAAAATGATGACATTGTTTCATATTTATTGTTTAATGTTGTTGTTGTTGTTAAGCTGATTCTTATTATTTCGATCATTTTCTTTTTTTCTAGCTATGCACTACTGTAGCAAGTTCTAGAATGATAGGGTTGCCATTTGTCGTTGCCTAAAAACAATACCCTATATGGAAATGTATTGGGTTGTTGTCTTTGGTGTACTAATGATAAAGTTTTCTCATTGATTTCTAGTTTTCCATAAGAGCTGGCGTTATCCAAGGGGTGAAGTTGTTGTTGTTGTTAAGCTGATTCTTATTATTTCGATATTTTTCTTCTTTTTTTTCTAGCTATGCACTACTGTAGCAAGTTCTAGAAAGATAGGGCTGTCATTTGTCGTTGCCTAAAAACAATACCCTCTATGGAAATCTATTGGGTTGTTGTCTTTGGTGTACTAATGATAAAGTTTTCTCATTGAATTCTAGTTTTCCATAAGAGCTGGCGTTATACAAGAGGCTAGGATAAGGCCTCTTCTGGAGGGAGATTGAAGGCATTTAATTTTACTTCAAATAATCTTCTTCGATAGTTTTGTAATTGCTCGGTCTAGTATTGCTAAAGCGTTGTCAAATAAGGACCCTGGCAACGAGAAAAAAGTCCTGTTTAACAGTTTTTCTATGGGCAAGACGATTGCCAAAGGAGTGCCAGGTGTTCCGACAACTTTAATTCTCATCATCCTTCTGGCTCATCCTTCTGCCCATGCAACACTTATGAAAACATCTATAAATCTATGCTTACCCCATCAACTGGTCCTGCCAAGCTGCGACAAATCATTGCCACAAGGATGAAAACGATGATTAACGAAAACTGTTAAGAAATAAAATGAATTCAAAATTTAAATTTAAACTTTCTCTTCATGAATGAAATCTTGTGTATTGTGTATTCGTTGTATAGCGTTTACCTTTCCCATTTCAAAATTTCTAGAAATATTTTGCGAAAATTAGCACGTTTCCGTAATTTGCAAAGTTCTTAATTGAAACTGTAACTGATGCCTTACAACGATGAACGCGTGGCTTTTATACCCAAAAAGAGAATTGGAAACTGACTGCGGCTGAGGCTGCCTATTTTTGAAAGGTGCTAAAAAGAGTATTCAAGCCAATAGCATTAGAATGATGGCATGTTCATGCATTGATCTTTATCTCTTTAATGGAGACCAAGAGAATCTTATGGAAAAGTAATTAAAAATTAAGAAGAAAAAGAAAAATATTTGAAGTAATAAGAAATAATACAGAAGAATGCATTTAAAATATTGCCATCTGCTAAATCAATTGAAATTGAACTTGTGTTTCATACAAAAAAATTTAGAATATTAATATATCTCTACTATCTTCGCCTCTACTATCTTTTCCACTACTATCCTCTCCTTTACTATCTTCTCCTCTATTATCCTCTCATCTACTATCCTCTCCTCTACTATCTTCTCCTCTAATATCCTCTCCTCTACTATCTTCTCCTCAACTATCTTCTCCTCTAATATCCTCTCTTCTACTATCTTTTCCACTACTATCCTCTCCTTTACTATCTTCTCCTCTATTATCCTCTCATCTACTATCCTCTCCTCTACTATCTTCTCCTCTAATATCCTCTCCTCTACTATCTTCTCCTCAACTATCTTCTCCTCTACTATCTTCTCCTCTACTATCTTTTCCACTACTATCCTCTCCTTTACTATCTTCTCCTCTATTATCCTCTCATCTACTATCCTCTCCTCTACTATCTTCTCCTCTAATATCCTCTCTTCTACTATCTTCTCCTCAACTATCTTCTCCTCTAAATTGTTTTAATATTAAAACAAATAATATTTAAAATGTAACGGAAATTGCGTTCAAATCTGTTGAGTAAAGTCACAAACTAAAAACAAAACAAATTATCCGCCACATTTGCACTGAACAGTATCACAGCAGGCAGCTCTGATATGTAAATTACTTACAGTACTGCCAGTATTGAAAATATTGTATACATTTATTGCAATTACAGTAACACTGCCAGATTTTTTAATTTATCGATACTTTAAACATTTTTACATCTAATAACTAGTGACTAAGCTAATCGCAGTGATGTTTACTTATTCCAGACATAACCCGTAAAATTCACCACTGATAATGCAGTACAAGTGTGGTATTACCAACATATCGGTAATGTTGTGCATTGTTTGGAGTAACTGTAACAGTGGTGAATTTTAATTTTTTACAGCACTATATAAATTCACCACACTGAAAAAATTCAACATCATTACGAAATCCACCACGATACACCAAACTCACCACTATTTAAAACTTCACATCATGTTAAAAATTACCTAGTTAGCCTGCGGGAAAGCGGACTACAATGGTATGTGAGGAACTCACAATTTAAAACTTCACCTCATTCTAAGCTCACAATGTTAAAACTTACCCACATAGCCTACAGGAAAGAGGACTACAATGGGACGTAGGGAAGTCACGATATTCAGACAAATCTTCTAACACCTACAAATTCTTCCGCTTCACTACTGGTGAGGCAGAAAAATTTCTCGCACGGAAGAGGGAGGAGTTCTCCTTTGGAAGAACTGGGTTTAATTTTTATTTACAAAAACCAGAGACGGAAAAAGAAAATGCCAATTATAGAAATCATGTGGATTTCTTAAATAAACAAACATTTTTCAACCCGCCACCTCTTTCGGGTTCCACAACACTCAGCTTTAGTATATATAACCTAATATGATAATGTCAAAATCTGACATTTCCCATATTATCCACCATTTTTAGTTGTTGTTTGACGTTCAACGAGTGCGGTGTTTTTTAATTTTTCAATTCTTCATTCGTTCTCGGTTGACATTTTTTAAAACTTCTAAATATTTTTCTTCTATTATTAGTTATATTTTTTTTTGTAATAAAATAAAGTGTTTCATACAAAAAATAAATATCGAATGCAAATAAACGTAAATTAATAATTAAGAAAACAAAAGTAAATAAACAAGAAAAGAAAACCAAATTTAAAAGCCAATAATTAAAATTGCAAAAGCAAAACCTAAGAAAAAAAGTGAGTGAGTGAGTCAAAGTGGTGGTGCAACAGATTTCACTCCCTTTTTTATTTTTAAATAAAACTAGGGAGTAGTAAATAAATCTTTTCCTCTACATTTTTAATGTAAATAAATCATATGGAAAGTGTTTATATTTTGCAAAGAAAAACCGTGGTGGTTTTGTTAGTTTCCTCTTGGAAAATTAAAAGAATTTTACAGAAATTATCTTCTAAGCAAGCAGCAGCATAATTTTTTTTGTTACAAAATCTGAATAAAATTTAGAAATAAGAAAAGAAAAGCAAAAATACAAGAGCAACAGCAACAACAACAGAAAAGTGATAGCAAAGTAAAATCAGAAGAAAAACGAAAAGTGTGGTTTTTCTTTAATAGCAGAGCTATTTTTTGCATAGCATTTCAATTTGATTTTCTTTATTTTTGAACGTATTCATTCTACTTTTAAACTCTTTGCATGAGAGTAACCAGTACAACTATATTATGTGCTCTTTTCATTTGAAACAGTGCATCTCATTTACTCTTATTATTGCCGGTCATTTGTTTGCAAATATCTCATTTATTTTTGTTATTGCTTTTGTGTATTTTGAGAAATTCTTTTTTTTTCCACTTTATTTTTTCTGTGCGCTCTTGTGTGTTATACGAGTCCAACACCCAAAAAAGGGAATAAAAATCTTTTTTGGTTACCACTTTCTCGCCGTTTGCGTTGGTATGGTTGGAGTGAGTGAGTGAGTGACTGAATGTGTGTTTTACGTTGTGTGCTTTTGCTTGTGTTTTTACCGCTTAATCAGATTTTTTTGCGCTCATTTGTTTTTCTTTTTGTGAGATACTTTTGTTGTTTTTGTTTTCATTTCTAAAGCAAAAAAAAGCATTGAAATAACTAAAATAAAGTAATTATTTTTTAAGTGTTTGTTTGTTGTTCGCTTTTGGCGACAATTGTTTATTATGAAGTACTTCCAATTTAATGTTTTTATTTTTATTTGTTTTTGTTTTTCTAACTTGAAATGTATGCAACAAGTTGTCATTTATTATTTCCCGTGAGAGTGGTGTGTAATTGAGAGTTTTTGATGGATGATTGTTTTGATTGTTTTTAAAGACAATAGGGCTGCCAAGTTTGATGTATAAGCCAAATTCGTAGAATTTTGTGTAAAACGGCCTATTTGGTGTTTTTTTTTTAGAGGTTAGCTCCTTTTTTTTTAAGAAACGATATGCATGCCAAATCTGATGAATAATCCACAATTTTTTGCAAAATGCCTTATAGGGAATATTTAAGACTTATTGTGCTTCAAGGTTGATTTTATTACATCTGGGAGAAGTAATTCGTTTACCTACAATTAACTATTTAGAAATTGGTATACGTTTGTGCTTTGTGAACAGAAAAAGTTGCTGGTTAGGCACTCTGGATGGTTTAGCTGATCAGGAGGTTTAAGGTGATTAGAAATTTTCAATAGTTCGCTGACTCCTGTTAATATTTTGTCTAAACTATCGTAATCTCTGTGTACGTTTGGGTTATCTTATGCCGTTTAATGACAGTAGGCCTTTTTTAGTGAGCTAGTGATCTTTATGTTTAAGTAGTTCAAACAATATCGATCAAAACTATACTCTTTTGTGTTACTCTTATTTTTCTGACTGTTGCTTCATGCATAATGTCAGATTGGTACCAAGTGGCGATTGGAATTGGTATCATACTCATCTATTGCCGGTTGTACATAACTTCAAATAGGGACAATTGCACTTCATAGTTTTTATTACTTTTGAGCCCCTATATTCTCAAATTGTTTTTGATTGTCCAAAGAATACTTACCTGACATTCGATCCTGGTTCCACATATTGTGCCGTATATAGTTAAGGACCGTTTAAACTTAAATATGGTGTTAGGCAACAGAGATTTTTTAGACTATCTGGTGCAAGCTATCATTCTAAGAGGATATTTAATTAATCCCATGTCACATGTTCAATATCAAGAAACTATTGTCTGGCCTTGTAATATTGGAAGTCTTCGTATGTAAGGAGAGGGTACACCATAGTATTCGAAGAATCCCTTAATTCCAATGCTTTCCGAATATCTGTCTGCTTGTGAATATCTTTTGCTATCTGTTCCTATAAGATGCGTATGGTCTCAACAAATGTACACTATTCTTGCCTATCTGTTACAGTCTCCATCTTGTCCTACGTTTTCTGTTTATTACGATACTAGGCAATGGCCAATTTAGCACCATTTTCATTCTCACTGGGTCCATAAAATATGGTCTGAGATGGCGTTTGTCCCACAAACGTTGAGCATACATATAACTTTGGCAGCGGTTAATAAGTGCTTGCACAGCATTGGTATTGCAATGGTTCCATCGTCAATTGGTCTATTACTAACCTCAGGCTGTTAACATAGTCGTTGTGAAAATTGTTGAACAACGTGTCTGATAGTCGTTTAATTATTACATTAGCAATGATCCGCTTTACCATACTAGGAATCGATCTACATCTTCACTACACTTCTGAGTATAGAATCTTAATTTGACAGTTTATAAATGCGGTCAGTCAGTCTTGTAGTATTTAGCCTCGAATGCTCAATAACTATTTGGAGAATTTTCTTGAAATTATAACATTTTTTTAATACATTTTTGTTTATCAAATCTATCATCGATGATCATATAAACTTAATGCTTAGCTGTTAACGATTTTGCCAACAAGGCTACAAATTGCTAATCTGTGGCTATTGGAAATAAAAAAAAACAAAAATTAAAGATCAAGATAAGCACCATAATAAACCTACTTGTTATCATTTGTAGGTGAGTGATTTGTTGTTGCTATTCATATACATACATATATACAATATTTTATTATTATTTTTTTATTTAAATATATACAATATTCATACATTACACCTTAAAAGAAATATAAAAAAAAGACGAAGAAGAAGTAAGAAACTACTGTTTGGTTACGCACGTTTAAATTGTTCTAAATAAAATGAAAATAAAAAATTTAATTTAAATTTAATTAAAAAAAAAAAAATAAGAAAAATTATGAAAAAAAAATGAATCGAAATAAAGCACAAGATTTTTGTTTTTGAATATTTAATGAACCCCACGCAACGACCATTTAAGAAGGTAATCTTTAAATGGCATGTAAACCATTTAAGGTTTGCTTGTTGTGAGGCAATAGACAGAGAGACAGACAGACAGACAGTCGGGTGGCTGTTTAAGACCACAAACAATTTTTCATTATTTCAACTTTCCTTCCACATACATACATACATACATACATGTTGTCTGAAAAACAAAAGCAAATTTCAATAATTTTAAAAGTAAAATTTATTGCCTCAATTAATAGTTTTTTATAGCATTGAGAATAAATAACAATTTACGTATGTATGTAAATACGTCCATATGTACATGAAGTCTGTAGAAAAAAAATAATTTCTTAATTTCATTATTCAATTAATATGAGTCAAAGCAAAAAAAAAGTCAGTGTTTGAACCACTTTCACTGAACGCGCTTTTTTTTAGAAATAAAAAAATTTTATAAAAGTTGTCCAAAAGTTTTGTTTTTTTTTTGTTTTTAATTTCTGTTGATTAACAATTAAAATTTTCAGACTGAAATTAAAATTTGTTTTTGGTTTAAACCAAATTTGTTTTGAGTTGAAAGTGGTCTTAGGCGAATTACCAGTCAGTTTTTAGCATATCAGTAAGATACAGTGCTAAATAAAAGTAATATACCATGAGGTTTATGTAGTATCGTTACGGAGTAATTTTACTTCTGTAAGATAATATGCGTTTTTAATTATGGAATAATAGCATCAAGAATTTCAGCGCATTATCCATTTGTTTATACTCCAAAGACTAAGAATAATGCTTTCCATAAATGTCGCAACAAGCCTCTGACGTAATTCAATCAGTGTGACAAGACAAAACAGTTCGCTTTATAAAAAAAACTTTCGGCTTCATGCCTTGGAATTAGTGATTTAAAAAGAACAATTTATTTGGGCAACAAACAGACTTTCAATTACTCCCTTATGTTCTCGTTTTGTCAACAGACTTTATTGGCTAAGCAGCCTGGACTCGAATGCCAACGTTGTCTTTTTAGCAATTTACTATTTTATTTTCTCATTGCTAATAGGCGCTGTATCTCTTAGACCATTTTAAAACTCTTGGCATATCTTCCTGAGTATTTACTATTTACTATTTTATTTTCTCATTGCTAATAGGCGCTATATCTCTTAGACCATTTTAAAACTCTTGTCATATCTTCCTGAGTATTTTCTATTTACTATTTTATTCTCTCATTGCTGATAGGCGCTATTTCCTTTAGACCATTTTAAAACTCTTGTCATATCTTCCTGAGTATTTACTATTTTATTTTCTCATTGCTGATAGGCGCTATTTCCCTTAGACCATTTTAAAACTCTTGTCATATCTTCCTGAGTATTTACTATTTACTATTTTATTTTCTCATTGCTGATAGACGCTATTTCCCTTAGACCATTTTAAAACTCTTGTCATATCTTCCTGAGTATTTACTATTTACTATTTTATTTTCTCATTGCTGATAGGCGCTATATCTCTTAGACCATTTTAAAACTCTTGGCATATCTTCCTGAGTCTATGTATTCAATGGCAGAGACACAAAAAATTTCGTCAGTCTCTGATTTCTAATTGTTTTCTATAGAAAACGTGAATGCCTGTGTCCCACAAACTAGACCTTGCCTTTAGAACACAATATCCTGTCAGAAGTGCTATTAAGGTCTTAAGAGACCTCTACTGCCCCAATCTTGGAATATATTTTGTTGTAGAACGCTTGTGTCTCGGCCATATTAGCTTGAAGATTCTACAACCTCTTCTATTTAGTCGAGTACTATTTACTCTCTGTTTGATGCATTACTCTGTCAGCTCAAAAAAGTAATCCATAGGAAGTCTTATAGACCTGTCCGCCATATCCACTCATTTCGCACCGCTCTCTTTTGCCAGTTCATCAACGATCTACCACGGAATCCTACGCAGTTTTATACTATACCTATGCAGTAGCACCGTAGGGTTCTCTCTGCAAGTGATCTGTTCAAAGATGAGCTCCATTACCTTAGTGATCGCAAATACCTTCGCCTCGATGAGACTGCTATGCCTTTTTCAACGAAGCTGGTAATTGGTACTGTTAGCAGTTCTTAGAATGATAGGGTTGCCAACTGTCGTAATGTAGAAATAACGCTTTCTTTGAAAATGTATTAAGGTTTTGTATCAAATCTTTTACAGTCCATTATAGTATAGTCATATATAGCACCGTAGGGTTCTCTCTGCAAATGATCTGTTCAAAGATGAACTTCATTACTTTAGTGACCGCAAAAAACTTTGCCTCGATGAGATTGTTATGCATTTTCCAACGAAGTAGGTAATTGGTAGTATAGCAATTCCTAGAATGGTAGGGTTGCCAGCTGTCTTTACGTGATCGCAAATACCTTTGCCTCGACGAGACTATTATGCCTTTTTCAACGAAGCAGGTAATTGATAGTGTAGCAAATTCTATAATGATAGGGTTGCCAACTGTCGTTATGTAGAAATAACGCTTTCTTTGAAAATGTATTGAGGTTTTGCAAGGCAAGGTCTAAAGATTACTTGCTATTATCAATCAATCGACATCCGTTTTTCTAAAACTTTGTTCACATTTTTCTTTTTTATTTATGTTCAATGTGTATTAGTTTTTGTTTGTCACTGTATTAAACATTATATATAAGATTCATGCTGCGTAACGTCAAATCTAACACCCATTTGTTTTTAAAAAATTTCTATTTTAAAACTCATCATGATCATCAGCATCTTCATTATCATGAACAACTTTAATAACTTCAAACCAAAGAGAGAGAGAGAGAGAGAAAGAAATAGAAAAACTGACTAAGTGAGCGAGTGAATGTCTTGAAACTGGTGCACTGGTATGCACAAATGTATCTTCTTTCTGTCTGCCTGTGTACACGTACATTTGTCTGGTGGTGTCAACTACATTGTCAATTACCCCCCGCCTAAGGAGGTGGTATACTTGTCACCAGCAACGTTTTAATTTTTTTTTCTTCTTCTTTTTATCTTTCTCATGAAAACATTTAGTTTTTCTTTGCGACAAGAAAAAGGAGTTTTACCACCTAAATTATGAGTCTATACACGATGCGTTTTACGCAACACTCACTCACTTGAATTTCCATGAAATTCATTTCAATCTCATTTTGGCAAGATCCTTTTCTTCTTTTCATTTTCAACTGAAATGAACACTTGAGTCTGTAGAGTGTGTAGTAGTTTTCTTCATATATTTTTTTTCATCTTCAAGATGTTCGTGTTTATGTCGCCTGTAAGTCTGTCTATTTGTCTGCCATCATTATGTGGCCCCAAAATATCATGTTTTTGCTTTTCTGAAATGGTTGGCAAAAAACGACTGAAAAAAATTTCTAAAATTTATGGGCTTTTCTTTTGCTTCAGTGATAATTGTGTTTAATTGTAACAGCGAAACAGCAATATACAGTGTACGTACCACAGCTACACAATCATGATCTTGCTGAGTGACAAGTTGAGCAACAATTTTCCCCAGAAACTAATTTTCGTTTTTTTTTTTTGGTTTTATTTTGAAAAATTTCAAACTTTTTTTGAGTTTTGTGAACAAATCTCTGTGAAACACTATAATATATTATTGGCACCGGATCGTGTCTACTGTGAGGATAGTGATGCAAAGTTATCTTAGATGTTTGCAAGAACTACAGAAATGGATATGTAATCGGATCTAAACGTGTGATGTACTAGTAATTTATGTAGATAGTGAGTTGCCCTGCAAAGAGTGGGCATTTATATCAGTTCGGGTATTATTTCGTTTTGCCGGAAATCGATCACAATGCTCTTGGAGAAGAACAAAATAAAACAGTGTTCGGTTACGGGGTACTAAGACGTAGAATTTAACGAGATCGCACACAAACTGATGAGAGAGAACGCAGTGAAATGCGTGAACTTGAGGGAGAAATATGGTCACTTCTTGAAAACGACCGCAAGGAGAGAGGGAAGGAAGGGATTAAAGGGAGAGTGAAGCTGTCACGGCGAAATGGAGGATATTGCAGAATCTCCAGCCTAATATAACTCTGAGTAGATTGTTCTAAAATAGCGTAAAGGATAACGAGTTCGCACACAAACTGATGAGAGAGAACGCAGTGAAATGCGTGAACTTGAGAAAATATAGTCACTTCTTAAAAACGACCGAAGGGAGAGAGGGAAGGAAGGTATTAAAGGGAGAGTGAAGCTGTCACGGCGAAATGGAGGATATTGCAGAATCTCCAGCCTAATATAACTCTGACCGGACTGATCGAAAATAGAATGGGTTGTAAAACTTGTAGGTTTTCTTAGTGGGCTTTATGGTCAGGTCTAGTTTGTAAGGCACAGGCATGTCTGTTTTTTTAAGCCTAATGAAATGGGGGATATTGCAGAATCTCCAGGCTAATATAACTTTGACTGGACTGTTCTAAAATGAAATGAGTTGTAAAGCTTGTAGGTTTTCTTATCAAGGTTTATGGTCAGGGCGCTAGAACTAGTTTGTAGGACACAGGCATCTCTGTTTTTTGAGACTAATAGATGAGCCTGCAGCTGGCCAACGTATTTTGTGCCTCTCTGAGGCTTCAGAGCCAGGACTTTAAGCCTAGGTTTCCTTAACGGTCATTGATAGTATCCTGGTTTCCGACGTGGAGAGATACATATATCTTGGTCATTAGGTGGCTTATTCACTTCTTGCTTCTATTATTCTTTACTCTCAGTTTTACTTCCTTCTGTTCAAGGCAAATTCAATACGGTAACCGCAACTCTACAACAAGTACAACAATCCAAAAACAACACGCATTTTGTTTTTGTTAAACCTCCATTTGGATGTCAAAATAGGAAGAAAAAAATGGAAAAGGAAAAAAATGAACAACAACACGCACACGCACAACAAACACACACAAAAGCAACAAAATTTTGACATTAAGAAAGTGCTCAGCTGTTGACATAATCCCACCTATTATGAATTCGCTTAGTTTCTGTTCTTTATCTTTCTGGCCAGCTCTTGAGTAAGACTAGGATTCAATGAGCAGAGTTCTTTACCAATATTTGTACCTAATGCAACAACCCAATACATTTTCACACAGAATGCTTTTTAGTTAGCGATAGATGGCAACCCTATAATTGCAGAATCTTGTAAAGAAGGCCTTAATAGGCATTTAAATTAATTTAAGGACTAAAATCTTGGATTGGTTAAAATTAAAAGGAAAGGATGGATCGATTTTATTGAATCCAATAAAAAATTATTAAAAATTTTATATTTCAAAGGCCACCTAAACAGATCCTACATTGCGAGAAGCCATCTATTATTGTTTACGGTTTTGGATAGTATCAATCTACTTCGATATTATGTTTAGCTTGGCAACAATATTAATTGATAAATCATCATTATTTTCCCAATTCTATTCTTATTATTATGGTATGGTTATTCTCTTTGCTTTTTACGTATGATTTGTATGACATTATATGCTATTTCTGTTTTTCTTTACAATTGTTTGAATCATTTCGATCTGTTCGGTCTGTTTTTAACTACACTTTCATCTCTTTTTGTTGCTCTTTTTAACGCTCGAGATCTTTTCAAAAAGAGTTTTTATTTTGTATTGCATTGTATATCGATGGGTGCCGTTACAGAGATGGAACCTTTTTTAAGTACTTTTTGTCATTATAAAATAACGAACCTGCTCTACCTATAGTATCGTTCGAAATTGTATTAGAGAGCTAGCAACCCTAACATTCTAGAACTTGACACTTAACCATAAAAACTTGATTGTTAAAACTGAAACAAAACAAAAAGGTAATAAGATTTGAAATGCCTCTTAAAGGAATGAAAATTAATAATAAATTAGAGGATAAATTCAAATATACATAAAAAGAAAAACCTTTTTATTTGTACCTAAAATCTCTTCATGCCAGCCCTGATTTCTATGGCATTACTCATCTCCGAATGCACGCTGTTAATGTGCTTGCATTCATTCGTTCTTCTTTTTTTACTGCTTCTCTCAGTTTCTTATGATGAGATAGATGAGATATTTTTACGATTTTGCCACATTTTGTAATTTATTTTTATAAAATCCACATAATCATACATTTTTTCCTTCTTTCTTCGTTTTTTTTATGTATTTTTATTTGACTGTATCAAGATGATGACGATTCATGACTCATTTCATAGTTTCTTTCTTTTTTTCTCTTTTAATTAAAATTACATATTATGTAAAGTGTATGTATGTGATATTTTTATTTACATACTTTTACTCTCATCTTTATGAATATCAAACATACATATTTATCGATAAACGGCAAGGGATAGAGATGGTAGATGATAGTTAAGTTTAATTGTTTTTACAACATTGGTAGTTAATAACGGTAACGTATATTGATTAGAGTTTTATACTGGAAAACATTGCATTTTGGCACTTTAGTTATCATTGCATATCAGAATTTCAGACTACTCTGCTTTCAAATATTTTGAAAACATCTCATTGCTATGCTTATGAATCATTCGGAATCATCTTTTAAGTCAAGTTTCTTAAACATTTTTTTTAACTCCCAATAAAACAAAATATTTCACTTATGATATTTATTTGTTTGTTTGTCTGTCTATTCACTCCGTTAAAACTCATATGATTATGTATGTATGAGTTGCCACCACTTATCAATTCTAAAGACATTTTTACTTCCGCTTAAAAAGTCATTGTGTTTTAAGTAGTAGTCACCCAAATTTAGCATATTTTTTCATATTATCATCATTTGTTTAATTTATTTAAAATGCATTTAAAAAAAAGAGAAAAAAAAAAAATTATTTGTTTCGGAAATTAACAACGTATTGTATGAATATGAGAGAGAAATATTAAATTGCATTTTTATTTATTGCTTGTTTTACTATTTGAAAAAGAAATTCAATGTCATTTTCGTTTTATTTTTAATATAATGTGTAGTAAAAAGAAATCCTATATTTTTTTACATGAAATTGTATACCGCATTTAGCTGAATAATGCCATTCAGTTAAAATATCGAAATTTTATCGATAAATCGATATAGTTTTTTATAGAGACACTCGTAGTATTTTGTAGTCGCTCTGAGAGTAAATAAACCTGCCATGAAAAAGTTTCTCAAAGTCTGTCGTTCGGAGTCGCCGTTAAAATGTAGGGCCCACCACTCAAGTATAAAATTAAGGCACCCAACATGATTGGTGTGAGAAGCTAGACCGTAATCCTGACTGGAGGGTTGTAATGTATGTATGTATGTATAGAGACACTCGTCGCATTGAACATAAAACTGCAACAATAGATATCGAAGTCGCCTTAGTCTAGTAGGTAGTATGTTGGCTTATTATACGTAAGGTCACGGTTCAAATGCCAGGTCATACATCTGGAACAAAAAAGAAAAAATATTTCTTCGCCGACATTCCTTTAGCAGATTTCTAGTAAAAACTCTGAGAGCAAATAAACCTGCTATGAAAAAGTTTCTCAAAATCTGTCGTTCGGAGTTGGCGTTAAACTGTAGCTCCCGCCACTCATGTATAAAATTAACACACACAACATAAGTGGTGTGGGAAGCTAGGTTGTAATCCTGATTGAAGGATTTATAAATTATGTATGTATGATATTTTAATTGCGAGTTTGGTAGAAGGAATACAGTTCTCAGATGGTGATTTTCTGCCCATTCAAGCAACACAATTTTCTCAATCTTCAAACTTAGCTCAGCCACTGTTTGCGTAGATTTGATCCATATTTGATCACATTTGTTGATGATAGACTCATTATTTGCTTTAGAAATGGATCGATTTTGTTATGATTTAGCAGCGATTCGCAAATGAAAATTCGGCACATTGAGTTCGTGCAGACTTTAGTCTTATTGTCCTATCACACACGAGACTATTTTTTAAGCCGCACAATTTTTGTTCTGTCAGTCACACACGCGAGTTTATCATCTGGCATAAAATTGTCTACATGTACTCTGCTTTGTGTGTATTAGTTATTTTTCTGAACCTGCTGTTTTATAAATGTATGTGTATTGGTTTGTGCGGGGTAGAAGCTGGTTGAAAAATTATGCCTCTATCCTCACCACTCTTGCCAACAAGCTGCCATTTTGTGCCAGCATAATTGTTCTCGTGTGTGATTGCCCATTCAGCTCATTGTAATGCTAATTATTAGCTTTTGAGGCTCTTTTATCTGGCTTGCCTTTTGGCATCTTTTTTTTAGATTTTATTTCCAAAGATCATACGCATTTTTGCTTCCTTTTTCTGGTACCCAGTCTTATCCATTTATACTTGTCTAGTATACAGATTTTGTTATACCCTACGTTATATTTGCAACTGGAACTGGAATTCGGTTTTTATAATTTATTTAAAAAAATTTTTTGATCAAATTGTGCCCACATGCTGTTGTTTTAAAGTCTAAAACACAATCGTAAAATGGAAGAAAAAAATTCGTATTTGAGAATACGAAAGTGTATTTCAAATTTGATGGCCCTGGTGTTGAAAGTTATTTGTTTATTTATTTATTATTAAATTTTATATATAAAAAATTATAATTATAAACACCCTGTATTCAATATTATTTTCTCTTAAATGAATGAAAAATAATTCTTTACAATCTAAAGATTTCGCAACAATGCTTGATTTCATCTAATTTTTCGTTTTTTTTTCAAATTCAAATTTATTCTTAAAATAAATAGAAAACAGGTGAAATTAACAGCAAAAAAAAGCTAAATTTTTGTAAAATAAATTGCAATTAATACAATTACAAAGAAAATGAAAAAAAACAATTGAAAACAAAGATAAAGAATTTGAAACATTTCGTTGCCCCACAAAAGAAATCATTTGATCGTCAATTATTGTCAAACATTTGTTACAAAGAAATTTCCTAAAACATAGAATTTTTTATTGTTAAATTTCTTTGTTTAAATGCTTTAAAAACTATTGATTTATTATGGTATAATAAGTTATTTATAGGTTATAAAAGCAGGTGTTTTTCCTTATACATTTAAACCAAAAAAATAAAGGTTTTCCTTGATTACCTCATAATCAAAAATGTAGTGAAGAATTTTGAATTTGTTCATGTGGTTGCTCTTTTTTATCTCCTGTGGATTCGTGGATTTCAGAAAATGTTTTAGTTTTATATATTTCTCAGAGTACTGCTTCTGACTAGCAAATATAACATTTCACTGTATTTATACTTCATACGCTTTCAGTTTGTCAACTTCTAGATTCTCCCTGTTGATTTGTTTGTTTTTTTTTTTCTAAATTTTTGTGGCTTTTATATATAGAGTTGTTATTGTAATTTAGCCGCCGTAGTCTAGTTGGTAGTGTGTTCGCTTATTCGACGTAAAGCCCGGGTTCGCGTCCCAGGCCAGACATCAAAACGAAATATGAAAAAAAATATTTCTTCAGCGACTTCCTCTCAGCAGATTTCTGGCATCAACTCTGAGAGTAAATAAACCTACCATGAAAAAGTTTCTCAAAAATCTGTCGTTCGGATTAGACGTTAAACTATGGATCCCGCCACTCAAGTAAAAATAAAGGCACACAACATGAGTGGTGTGAGAAGCTAGGCGGTAATCCTGACTGAAGGGTTGTAGTGGCCAATTATGTATGTACTTGACCGATTTCTCTGAAATTTTCAGAAAATGTTGCTAAGATGAATAGTTTTAGCCAGAACTAGAATATTTTTGATGTGCCAATAATTAATAATTTTATTATTCAATTCACAACGCCGCCATTTTGTTATTTTTTATCTTTTCAAAAGAATTCAAATCAAAAAAAAAGTCGAAAAAAGCTCATTAGGAAGTACACTAACCCATTAACAGCACACGCTTTTACTGCAAAGATCACACTTCACAGTACAACATCTGACTAGCCTTCTTCTGCTAAGCTTTGGCTGTATTTATACTTCATACTCATTCCGTTTGTCAACTTCTAGATTCTCTCTGTTGATTTGTTATTGTAAATTGATTTTGTTGTTTTTTTTATTACAATTATTTGTTATCGTGATTTCTTTGTTATTTTGTTATCGTTTGCTTTTCGTGATCTTTTTCTAGTAAGCATGTAGTGTCTTATGCACTTTAAAGTTGAATATGCAAAAAAATGCATTTTAAAAAAGTATGTATGTATGAATTTAGTGTAAAAACATATGTTTTTATTTGCATACATCGCTTTCAAGTATTCAACATAAAGTACTTTGACGTGACTTATTGTCTGCCTATTTAATTTTTCTTTTTTATTATTTTTATTAAATTTTCTTTTTATATACATACATATGTTTTATATACAAATTGTTCAGAATATGCATTAATAGACCATAAATATGTATGTATTGTTTTTAAAAATGCTATAAATTTTGTTTAGTTTTTATAGTGGTTTGCGTTGAAAAGTACTTTTTTCACTTTTTCTTTTTTCTCTTTTAAATCAAATTCATACCAATTAAATATAAATGCTGATGATGATGATGATGATGATTTAATTATTAATCTATTTTAAGCCAAACAATTTACAACAATTTGAATAGCAAACTTGTATAAATATTTATGACCTTCAATATTTTTCTTTGAAAGAAAAGAAAAACATGCTGAAGAAATGAAAAATGCCCGTGTTTTTTTTTTTTTCTTAAATCATATTTTTAATTATAAATATTTATTATATATTGTGTATATACATAAGTATGTACACGTATGTATGTACACATATTGGCCTGTATATTATTTATTTCAAATTGGTTAGTGGGCGTTAAAATGTTATACGTTGTATTGATTTTTTTTTTGTTTGTTTAAATATAGTCGAATAGAATTGTTAAGTTTTATTTATTCGCGGCATTACAGATACATTTTTGGATTCCTCGGACCTCTTTAGATGATTTATGATCAATTTTTGCAAACGAAATGTGTATGTTTTTATTTAAAATGTTTGCAAAAATGTTTCAAATAAACATTCATAAACTTTCCTTAACACGCTCTTTACTTAACCACATACAGTGAGCGCTAAAAGTGAGTAAACACCACAGAAATAATTCATTTTCTCAGGATAGCGAGAAATGTAAATGAGAATAGTCGAATAAATTTCCAAAAATAAAAACTTTTTTTTATTACATACTTATAAAATGTTAAAACAAAAACAACAATTCATGATATAGGAACTTTTTTTATACTTAAGAACATAATAGAAAATTTAAAATTATAGTGGGTGTTGATTTACTTATGGCGCTCACTGTAGATTGAAATCTCAAAAGTAATTGAAAAATGTTTGTAGGTGTCATAACTCTCTAGATTCTGTATTCTATGAGATCTCTCTTCATAACTTACTTAATTAGGATCTATCCCCAACTTTTTCAAGGCAGGTTTGTTTACTCTCAGAGTTTTTGCCAGAAATCTGCTGAGAGGAAGTCGCCGAATAAATATTTTTTTTTTCATATTTCGTTTTGATGTCTGACCTGAGATACGAACCCGGGCTTTACGTCTACACACTACCTACTAGACTACGGCGACTTCATCTCTCTCTCTTCTTAGCTAACTTAATTATGACCCATCCCCACTCCTTAATTTAGTTAAAAAGACAGTAAGTTAGATATCCAGACATCAACCGATGTCAGACATAAAACTCTTAAAACTTGAAAACATAACGGACGCTAACTTTCCAAGGTTATCGAAGAAGTTCCAGTCAAAAATCTTTGTCTTTGTCTCTGCTCACTAGCGCAGCAACACAGAATGTGCTTGGTAGTTTCAAGTTTCAAGCTCCTCCCTCACATTTCTACAAATCCTGGCGTAAGAATAGGTGCAATGTACAGTGCCTCTTTAGATAACCAATAAGGATTCTAATAGATTACTTACCAAGATTGAATACCTGTTAAGGTTTTGCTCACCGTTTCCTGAGATCACCAACGATATGCCACTCAAATAACGCGCACGATATGCCACTCAAATACCTTAACATTGCATTTAAAAAAGTTCCCATAATTGTTGAAAAACTAGTCATCAATTTTGTATCACGTACATATCTTACTTATCGCTGACGTTTTGCATTTAAATGTTTATAACTTGGATTCCCTCCATAGTTTATCTTGATGAATCAGAATGAAAATTTTTAATTAAAACAAAAGCAAACAGATAAGGTCCTATGTGTCACAGTCATTGGCCTATTAATATTGGGGTAGTATCACTAAGACAATACGATAGTTTTTTTTCATTATGAAACCTTATAGATAAACTGGACAGAACGCCTTAATCAAATATGGGTGTAATGATGAAAAATTTTTAATAAAATAAAAGAAAACTTAAATATATTCACCTTGGTTGGCGGTTTGTCTTTGTTATCTTATAAAATAAAATTGTTTTCATAACCCAAATCTCAGCTGTTTTGTATTTGGAAAGTGTTAAAAATTTAATCAGATTTTCGATTGTCATAAATTTTTTTAACAGTTTGGGAGTGTGTTAATTATTATCTAAAAAAGGGGGTCACCCCCTCCCTTAAAATAGAGTTCAAAAGTGTAGCTGTAATTGAAAGTATTCTTTTTATGATAATAAAATTTCTGAAATATTGCCACATGAAACTCGTATACATGCATATACATATATATAAGGTGTAATAAAAAGAAATCCTTTGTCATTAATTATATTCGGTTATCTACTCCTCAAATTATCCCCGTCCTTCTTAACCAAAAACTTAGGCAATCGATATTCGCAAACTTTCCGCATGTATATAAGGTGTAATAAAAATAAATCCTTTATCTTTAATTATATTCTGTTATCTACTCCTCAAATCATCCCCGTCCTTCTTAACCAAAAACTTAGGCAATCGATATTCGCAAACTTTCCCCATGTAGTTATACTTTGTTTCCCTCTGCTGCAGATATATTAATCATGCATTAATCAACCTAACTACAGGTGTTCTGTATCAGATTCTAGAATGAAAGGGTTGCCATATATTGTTGTCCTGAAATAAAACGTTTTATGGATGAACGAAAGCGTTTTGTTGTTTGAACGGAACAACATAACTTCTGTAGCAGGTTATAGAATGATAGGGTTGCTTTATATCAACCCAACTATAGATCCTCTGTAACAGGTTCTAGAATGATAGGGTTGCCATTTCTTGTTGTCCAGAAATAAAGCATTTTATAGATGAACGAGAGCGTTCTATTGTTTGAAAGAAACAACAGTTCTGCTGTAGCAGGTTCTATAATGATAGGGTTGCCCTTTATTGTTGTCTGGAAAGAAAGCTGTTTAATGGAATTGATTTGTTGTATTCGCTATAGTGGTAAGGATCTTTGGGTGGCGCCATAATCGATCATAATCACTTGCTCTCACATTTTGTCAATAAAGTAGGTACAAAACCTTCAACCACAGCTTCCTGAGGTTAGTTATATAGGGGGTCTCCTTTTGAAGATTCAATTGCTGAAAATATCGATTTGAAGTGTTGCTAACCATACAGATCCTGGCTCAACGTAATTCAATCACGACCGTCGTTTTTCATCGTCACGCTAATCGTAACAGATTAAATTGGTAAAAGTCGCTGTAATCTAGTAGGTAGAGTATTGGCTTACTAGACGAGAGCTTAGGAGTTCAAATCTCGATGCTAACATCTCGAAGAAAGAAATTTAAAAAAGTCTTAAGATTAAAAATTAAATTGAAGTCGCCGTGGTCTAGTAGGTAGTGTGTCGGCTTATTAGACGAAAGGCCCGAGTTCGAATCCCAGGTCAGACATCAAAATGAAAATATGAAAATATTTCTTCGGCGACTTCCTCTCAGCAGATTTCTGGCAAAAACACTGAGAGTAAAAATTGCCATGAAAAGCTTCTCAAAAATCTGTCGTTCGGAGTCGACTTTAAACTGTAGGTCCCGCTACTCATGTATAAAATTAACGCACACAGCACGAGTGGTGTGAGAAGCTAGGACGTTGTACAATGGGTCAATTCGACCTCCGGGTACTGTACTTGTCACAGTACACGCCCTCTAACCTAACCTAACCTAAAAATTAAATTTAAAAAAGTCTTCTTAAAAGAAAAAATAATTGCAATGAAAAGTTTCTGAATCATTGAATTCAAGGTTCTACCGCTCCTGGATAAAATTTACATACACATTATGGGTGATGTGAGGCGCAAGGATGTAATCCTAGGACACTAGGACATTTCTACCATTAAAATTGCTGAATTGCTAGAGTTAATTAGGAATGTGTTAGATTTGCTAAACCAAAAATATACCAGATAAACATAATGGATGTCATAGATCGCATTGTTCTGTGGTATGGTCTGATATACATATATTATATAATAATAATAGAATGCAATAATGGAAACCTAAATTGTGTGTTACAGTATCACTATAACCTTTATTTCGATTTTACTCCTCCTATCTTCCACGCCCACTAGGGTGATTCAAAGAGCTTTTCCAAAGCGAAGTAGAGATTTCAAGAATATTAAAAAAGAGTTTCAAATTACATGTATTGAATACAATTTTTTTTATGTATGAACAGCACTTAATTTACGCATTCTTGTGTTTTAATAGTTCTCAACATTGTTTACAGTTTGGAATTGCAGTTTTTCTACGAAATTCATACGATAAATAAATGCATTAAAATTTTGTTTCTGTGTAATTTGTAATCGTTTTTTGTTTTTGTTTTGTTTTTAAGTTTAAAGCTCACTCAGATAACTATTTCATATGACAGCATAAGATATCAATTTACATTTTTAAATGCGATACTCGCATAACCCACATTTCAAATGACATTTTGCAAATTGTCCAGAAACAATAAAAAACATTCATTAGTAGACAAACAAAATCATAAAAAAATAAGATTAATCGTAAAATTTAAATAGCAAATCATTTTACAGTGTACGGAACGAACTAATTCACTCAGTCAGCAGCAATGGAGCATTTGAATTTGAATTTAAATTTGAATTTTTAAATGCAAAAAAGCACAGTAAAAAAATACTTTGAAATTTAATAAATTAATTTAGAACAAATGCATATAAAAACGAATACAAAAACAAAAAAAAAAAAAAGAATTGAAAATAGAATAAACAGACATATTAATTGAAGCATGAAGAATGCTTCATGTATGTATGTTTCTTTTCACTTATTAAAGATGCGATATCAGACTGCATAATTTGCAATTAAAACATTTGCTCAGCCTGCTAATAACTATTCAAATGAATCAAATGCTCAATGATTTATAAAATTAAAAAAGTTTAGAAAATTATTAATTTTTTTCGAAGATCATTTACTAACAATAAATAAAAAATAAAATCAATTGACCCCTCAAGTAAAGATAGGCACATAAACTCTTTCTCCTTGTATGCAAAGTAGAGGTCTAAGTTAAGATTAACCAACGGAACTTCTAGTCAAAATTTTCGAGACCACATTTATGATATTCGAAAGGAAAGTTTAACATACAGCAACGCTACTCTGGAGTTCTAATTGGTCGGAAAATATTTTCGCTGTAATTCAGGGGGTAAAGTAATTTTCTGTTCTGTTCTGTTCTGATACAAACATAATTTTCATTACAACCCTTCAGTCAGAATTACGAAACTAGCTTCTCACACCACTTATATTGTGTGTGGTAATTTTTATACTTGAGCGAAGGAACCTACAGTTTAAAGTCGATTCCGAACGACAGATTTTTAAGAAACTTCATTGTATACTTCATACTCTCAGAGTTTTTGGCAGAAACCTGCTGAGAGAAAGTCAACGAAAAAATATTCGGTTTGAACCCGGGCCTTAAGTCTAATAAGCCAACACACTACCAACTAGACTATGACGACTTCTGTTCTGATAACTTGTAAAAATAAACGGAAATATAGAAAGTCTTCTGGCAAAAGCTCTGAGAATAAACAATTGCCGGAGTAGACGTCATTAGTGGCGCTTCTCTTGGGTTAAAATGAAGACAACTAAAATGAATGGTGTTAGAAGCTAGACTGTAGTCCTAGCAGTCCAGCTAAGGAAGGTACTTATATGCCAATCATGGTGCCTTTTTCCTCTCTGAAGACTAAGAAAGTTTCCTAGCTGTGAAGCTCTGGGAACCTACTTATCTGTGCCATAATACGGGCCACCTGTCCATTAAATAATCGTAAGAAATCTTTTGTTCTGCTCTCATAACATAACTTTTGAACAGGAGTCCCATGGTAGTTGCGATGATTATAGGACAAGGACTCAGGAGAACAGGCAAGTAATCTAGATCTGCCATATCATGACCTCAGATAGATATTGCAGAGAAGAAAATGAAATTACTATTCCTACTTCCTCTGTCTTTGCCCACCATTTTCTATAAACCGATAAAAGTTTCCACATTAGTATTCTCTGCATAGCCCTTAATTTGAAAATTTCCCATATCGATTGTGAAACTTTACTGATGTTTCGATTATCTACTGAACAAATTGCAGCAGCTTTATATGGTCTGATGTCCCCTGTAAACTGATTTTTAACGAGATTAAAGTGGCCTTCATGTATTAAACCCTTTGTGCATATGACAATAGCCGTTGAGAGTTAATTGTCATTGACGAATTCGTAACACAGACTCTGACTATTCGAATCACATGCTAAGAGGCATTTAACAACGACAACAATGATAGGATAGTTTTTGAATTGAGTACAACGCTCGAAGTACGGCCTGTACCATGCAGAAGGGAGGAAGAAAGAATCAGGGTGTAATCACCATTTTGTAAAGTTAAATTCATATTTTCTTTCCACAGTAATACTCTATTCTTTTTGGCTTTCTCACCAAACATAACATACAAATTGCCCATTACAACCTAGCTTCTCACACCACTCATGTTGTGTGCCTTAATTTTTATACGTGAGTGGCGGGACCTACAGTTTAACGCCGACTCCGAACGACAGATTTTTGAGAAACTTTTATGGCAGATTTATTTTCTCTCAAAGTTTTTGCCACAAATCTGCTGCGAGGAAGTCGCCGAAGATATATTTTTTTTCATATTTTGTTCTGATGTCTGACCTGGAGTTCGAACCCGGGCTTTACGTCTAATAAGCGAACACACTATCTACTAGACTACGGCGACTACATATAACGGCTTTCTGACCATATTTGATTGAATTCAACGTACTATTTTTCCATATTCATATAAAAATGTAATGTTGATCTAGGAAGACTTGGAAGACGAGGGTACAGTCGGTATTTTTAGTATTAATGTTTAGCGTTTCTTCCTTTGCTTTCATTTTAATATTTTTGTACTTTTTTTCTTTAGTTTTTATGTCTTTGTCACCTTAAGATATTTTTATTTCCACTTTCATTTTAGTTTTTATTAGTTTTCCTCTCTGTCCCTCTCTCTCTTTCTCTCTGGCAAATGAAATAAAGTTTTTTAAGTTTGAAAATTATTGCCGGAAAATTAAAGTCGTGAGTAAAACTTTATTGGCGTTTTTAAAGTCGACTGTTTAAAATAAAACTTCACTTATAAAATAAAAAAGAAAAAATAAACTTTCGTATTAAATAAATAATAAAAAACAAAACAACTCGAATTTATTAAATCCCCTACCTAGTATATTAATTATTCCATACAAAAAAAAAACAATTCATATTTAAATTTGAATTTGAAAACAATGCTGAACTATATTTTCGCTTGAATGTTTACTATTTAAATCAAGGTGACATTCTCATTTCCCATTTAGGTGCCTCGAAATTAGGCTGTTGATATTGAAATCAGGCAATATTTATTTATTTATTTTCGTTTGTTATTCATTCATAAGCAATAAATTTAAAATATTGCCTCTGAATTTGCTTTTTATACCAAACTGGGTTATTGAGAAATTATCGATTATTATGGTTTATTTATATATACATACATATATATGTATGTATGTATGTTTAAAAGTTAGTATAACAAATAGAAAATTTTGATTTTGTTTGTAAAAATCTTTCGATATTTTTTTTCTGTATAAAAATGCATTTTTAAAGGGGGAAATTAAACGTGTATGAACCAGAGATCAGTAATGAGTATTCAAAAAGATGAGTAGATTAGAATCATACTCATAATTTCTGATACTTATACGCATTCAAACTTATTTTAATATCATACTCATACTACTCATATTCAAAGTTTGAAGTACTCATCGTACTTACACTTAACAATACGCGTGATGTTGTTGATTTCGACTCTCCTTTACTCAACATTACACGAACACTACAATGCTCACTAGAAGTTTGTGTGTTTGCTTTGCTTGTTGTCTTTGTTTTTCTTCTTTCTTCTTTTTTTGTAAATGCAACAACAACTAAGACTGTAAATTTTGAATCACTCGAATCATTTATGAGTATTATAATTATTTTTCTAAATTTATGAATCCGAATGAGTAGGCGTATGAATCAAACATATTTCGAATGTTATGAGTTTGATGTCAACGTTGTACTCATACTCATTACAACCTGTACTTATAAATCCATGTTGTAGTGAGAACGAATGAATCAGAGTACTTGAATGTCAATACTGCTGACTCACTCATACTCAAAATTTCATGAGTACTTATGAGTAGCAAAAAAAGATTCATCGCTGATCTCTGGTATAAACCAATTTTCGGGTCAAATGTTAGTTGCGTTTCAAAAAAGAATGAAAATTCACAATATTACCGCCTTATTTTACTTTTCTGTCCTAGAAAGGATGAAATTACAATGGTAGCTACAGTTGCCATCTATAATGCCATTTTTGACTACTAGCAACCCAAGTGAGGTTAAGTTGACATCTATAAATGAGCCGTTAAATTCTGTAGAGGCAAGCAAAACGCTCAGTAAACCCCGTACACTGTTAAATTAATAACGCTCTCACCAAAAAAAATACCAAAATTGTATGGAAATACCAAAATAGTTCAGCATTCCACTACCACGGTTGGAAAGAGAACCCTCTGGACTACCATTTGCATATAGTCTGTATGGTGTACTATTTCTTGTATGCTCCAAAATGGTCACTGATCTTCTAGAGAATTTTCATATATTTTTGGGCCAAAAATCGATTTTTTTTAAATTAAAAATCTCGACTCACAAAATTAGTACAGCTATCTCCCTACCACGGTTGGAAAGAGGACTCTCTGGACCTCATATTTGGTTTAATAAAGCTTTTTATCCAAAACGCTACTACATACATATACATAATTGGTCATTACAACCCTTCAGCTAGGATTTCGACCTAGCTACTCACACCACTTATGTTGTGTGTGTTAATTGTATACATAAGTGGCAGGACCTACAGTTTAAAGTCGACTCCTAACGACAGATTTTTGAAAAGCTCTTCATGGTAATTTTATTTACTCTCAGAGTTTTTGCCAGAAATCTGCTGAAAGGAAGTCGCCGAAGAAATATTTTTTTTTGATGTCTAGCCAGAGTGAATTCCTTGCACCAAAAAACCTACTTTTTTCAATAGTAATCGTTTTTTCTTCCCTCCTCCCAGGCAGAATAGTCTTACAAGTCTTTTTGCTAATAGTTTTATTGCTTTGCATTCACGGCTTTAAGGGGTTAATAATTTATTTCTCAATACGTTTTATAAGACTACAATGAACTTTTAATCTATGAAAATCATATTAAATTTAAATTATCCAAAAATAAACCATAAAATGTTACGGTAATCAGCTTAAAAAGATCTATGACATCATCATCATCATCAGCATCACTTATGTATCTGTCTCTGTAAGCTACACTTTCCAGAGAATCCGAGTGTTAAAGAAATTGACCCCAAAACAAAAACATGGTTCAACTATTACGGCATTCTTTTTTTTTTAATATGTGTTTATGTGTATGCAAGTGTGTGTGTGTGATAATAAATAATGGTGTTTGTTGTTGTTGTTTTTATGTGCGTGTGTGTGTTAAAGTAAAATAAAAATACGTAAACAAATTAAATTTTTTTTAAAGTAAATTTATTTAACAGACATTTTTTGGGTTTTTGTTTTCATTTTTCTTTCTCTCTCTCTTTTAATTTAAATAGCCCGCAAAACATTAAAATAAATGTTTAATTTTGTATGTTTGTTAAAATTTAATTTGAAGCTGTGACTAATATTTAATTACAAACATACATACACTTGCAAAGAAACATGTTTAAACACACTTATAAACACATGCATAAATAAATAACTCCATAGATAATATAATGCACACCTCTACATACACATGTAAACAGTTTAAATCGGTCTGGCTGTGTTATAAACATGTAAAAAGCAAAATAAAAGGAAAATAAAGTTCAATGTCAGTTTAAAAAAAGAGAGCGCCACCTGTTGTTATTGGTTGCATAGGTTTTTTATTTTTCTGTTTTCCTTTAATTATTGTTGTTGTTTTATTGCAGTTGCAGTTGGCATGTATTTGTAAATTGAATGAATAAAAATCATATTGATTGTGGTGTTTAGAGTTTTAATGCATCAATTACATACATATCTCTCGTGGTCTTGCTTTTGCTCTTTCTCTGTTTTTTCTTCTTTCAATATTGTACCGTTATAGGTGTATAGTAAGCTCTGTTTCTGTTCAATTCGTTTTGCAAACAATAAATAAAATAATGTAATATAACCCTGGAAAATTTACTTGTATGTACAAGTATGTGTATGTATGTATGTAGCATTGCATGTTGCTTGAATTTTTCTTATCATTTATTGTGTCTCTCTCTCTCTCTCTCTATTTTCCTTTCATTCATATTTTTGTTCTTGCTATTGTTGTTATTGTTATTATGCAAGTCTTCCAACCCAGTTAACAATGGTCAAATAAAGGAAAAATATGCACAACTATTACTCATTTGTATTAATTTTCTTGTTGTTGGTTTTATTTCTATATACGTACTACATACCTACATACATATGTATCCATATTTATCTTAAGGCCATTGTGGTAGTAATGCTGATATCATGAGAGAGTCTCTCCATATCTTTCTCTTACATTGTTGTTGTTTTTCTTTTAATATACAATACAGTACAGTGTACACTGTGGAAAATAAATTTCTATTTATTAAACACTTAGTAATTCAAAGCATAACAATATTTTTAAATGCTAGAGCAACTTAATAAATATTTATTTATGGAATAAAATAATGATTTAATATATTGAAATTCAAATAAAACAATATATATGGTTTTGTTTTTAAACACGTGTCTCGCTTTAAAGTAGTACAGTGAGTGTTATTATAATATATTCATCATATAATATGTGTATATATGTTTGCTTTTCAAGCAAGAAAAAGAATTAAATTTTTTTAAATATTTTCTTGAATTTGTATTTTAATTTTTAGTAAAAAAATTTTACATAAAATGTTATCACAATAGCGTAAAAAATTTGAAGCATAAAGAAGTTATAAGGGTTGCCAATAGCAGTTAGGACTGCTAATTAATACGGCTATTAATGCATTGTGCGCGGTACACTTACTAGTAAGTTTTCTGATGATTGATGCCAGATTGAGCGCAGTACATGTACCAGTACGGCTTAGTATAACAACCTGGTGTCTTTTTATAGTTTTTGGAGAAAGACGTATTACTCATTTTAGCTATATTTTGTACAAAACGAATTCGAACAGAGCATGTGTTTTCGACTTAAGTCGCAAGTTTTTAGCGTAATTCTGCTACCTTTGAAATGACTGCACTGTGCACAATTTCACAGTGAAGTGTACATGCACAGAATATGTGAATTTTGTAAAAATATAAGGCATTTGCAATGGCTCTTTAGTTGTAGTAAAGATATACATAGTTTGAGTAAGGAGTGTCAACAAAAAAATCTGGTGTTTTTTCATACATACATATGTATATTAAATATGAAATATTGTTAAAGATCTAATACAACCATACATATGTACATACATAATTGGTTATTACACCCCCTCAGTCAGGATTACAACCTAGCTTCTCACATTACTTATGTTGTGTGAGCTACTTTTATACATAAGTGTTTACAGTCTACAGTTTAAAGTCGACTCCGCACAACAGATTTTTGAGAAACTTCTCAACTTCTCTCCCAGAGCTTTTGCCAGAAATCTGCTGAGAGAAAGTCGCCGAAAATATATTTTTTCATATTTCGTTACGTTCGAGGTATCTGACTTGGGGTTTGAAACACAATCAATTTGTCTAAGTACATAAACAATATTGTTCGCATGGCACCAATCTAGTGCTTTGTATTATTGTCTTTAGGGAATGCCTTAGTAACCATGCGATCTGCCGTACATCCCTTATACTTTATATGGCATCCCTGTAATGTCTCCTCCTCTAAGCCGAATGCCTTGACAAATTTCAGGATGTTGCTCTGTGTCAATAATAGCAATGACCCGCCTAGCACTTTATATGCAATCAGCTGTTGTTACAGCGATGGTTGTAAACATAGAGATAGAATGGGACTGGGCCCATAATACGATTTATCAAGCGAGGGCATTTATGATCCGGTTAGGGCCCATATAAATACAACGTTTCTTAGAGGATGGTTTGACATCTTAATGTCCCGAGACCGAAAAGGGACTTATGTTTTTAACATACATTTTCTTTAAGTGTAAAAAAAAACTTGAGTGATTGACGTATAAGTCGTGTATGCAAATTTTATGCTTTCATTTTTATTTGACTTTTGTTTGTTTTTTTGCAACTATTATTTAAGAAATAATAAAAATAAATTTAAAAAAGCAACAACAAAAGCCTAGACTATTATGCATTTTCTTAATTTTTTATGAATAATATAAAAAACGAAAATCAAGAAATCAACAAAAGATTTTTTCTTTCGTTTTGTATTAAACAGTAGTATGTTGTGTGATATAAACTCTATTATTTAATTTCTTTAAAAATAAAAAACAACAACAATAAATAAAATAGTCGTCATTTGTTGTCAACAAGTTCAATGATAAAATATTTCTCTGGTTGTTGTTGTTGTTATAACAACTATATTTTTAGTGATTTTTTTTTATGTTGTTGTTGCTATTGTATTATAAGTTATCGTTATTTTTTATTTATTTTTTTTCTAATTGTTGTTATTGTTATTCAATAAAAACAAATTCCTTACAGTTGTCGCTGGTTCTTAAACTGTTAAATCATCAAATAAAAATAGATTTTTCATTTCAGATTGCAGGCCATTTTATTCCGCATTTTTTTCCGTTTTTTTTTTTCTCTAATTTCTTTCTAGGTTTCATAGTTTAGTTTGATTAGAAAGAAAATATTGCTTGTAAATCTTTTTTTATTTGTGGCATTAAGTAAACGATAGTTTATTTTGAAATTTATGAATCAAAGTGGTGTACTTAAAAATAAATTAAAATAAAAAAACAAATAATAGAAGCATTTTTTATAAACAAAATAAATTGTGGAAATGTTAATATTTTATTAATTTAATTATTTACTGGTACTTTTTAATAATACATATACGATAATAGAATATACACGCAATGCAATTCATTACAATGCAAGAATGGATAAGAAGTCCAAGTTTGCAATAAACTAGCATGTCATTAACCAATTCTAAAAGAAGTTTAAAATTCAAGCGATCTCGACAAATATTGGTTTTCAAATTCATCAACGATTAGGAGATTATCCATGTTGATATGGTGTTTAGCGTAGCCACACAAAAAAAAAAAAACAAGCAGCGTCAAATTACATAAACTTGGTGGCCAATTTAAGACGCTAAAGCGTGAAATTACTGTTTCTGGAAACTTCTCAGAGTAAAAGCCAAAATCGTAGCAACGTATTGGTGACTATATATACCGTCTAGTACATAATCACTATTTGCAGGCCAAACAAATTTATTATCGTATGGCTAAAGCACTCTGTATTGACTTTTCCGATTAATTTTCGAAAAATATTAGCCAATGACACTACCAGACTATAATGAGCCACTTTTACCGAATGCAATCGCCTTTACACAATCACTTTAGGTTCCTCCTGGCTCCATATTCTATAATTTTGCTTTACAAAGTTACCATCGACTCAAAAACAATCTTCATCGCTGAAGAAAACTTCGTTAGAAAACTCAGAATTTTGAAACCTATTGCTCTAGCATTATCGTATAAACATACAGTGTTGTATAGTCAGACGGGTTTAATTATTGCGTGAGTTGGACTTTAGAGCGCTACACCTACACCTACAGAAGCGATTATTTCACAGACCCCGGATCACTTATGTAACTCTTTCAGTCTCTTTAAATTTCTTCTATGCCCAATGTTGGCACAATACGGTAAATTATGACAACCGTAATGGTCGGAAAGTGGCCACTTAGGCAGTAAACTTCATAAATGACACTTAAAATGAAAAGGGTTCAACAGCTGACAGCCTTGCTAGAGCGGTGATTTTAAAACCACTAAATGGATAAGCCAGCCTGTCTTTGAGGCATAAAAATTGCATAGGCAGCAATTATTTAAAGTTTATCCATCTATTACTGAGCTGAAAATTTAAAAAAACCAATTTTTTTATATTTAAATAAACAAATGCACTCTTATTGAGGCAGTCATTATAATGATACTATTAAAAACTGAATTGCCTCCATTAAACTGTCAAAGTTGCTCTGGAAATTAGCAGGCATTCGTCTCTGTTGAGGAGAATGTTGTTGCTTTCGAATACAAAGAAAGTTTGATTAAAACTTTGACAGATTGGTCAAATACTCGCTGCATTGTTATGAACCAAAAAAATAAAAAAAATTTAATTTTAAAATTAAGTAGCATAGAAGTTTATACAAAATTCAATTCATATTCAAATTACACTGAGAAAATCAAATCTTTTATAAACAAACAATTTTTTTTTTTGAATGCAAAATATAAACACAATCAATTTATTTATTGATTTATTGACTTCAAATATGACTATATTTCAATATAAAAATTAATAATAAAAAAATTTCTATTTTTCTGTTTCTTTTCATTTTAGACTCTTTTCTTGTGTGTTAGAACGAATGTGATTATTTTGCCGCCTTTTTTATCATCATTAAAGTTTTTTTTTCACTTCACGTCGATACTTTATTTTTATACAGAAACGGCAACAACAACCTCCTACTATTTTGTTATAATACATACAACAACACAACTACTACTTCACTATCTCTCTCTCTGTCCCCCTATTTCCCAACTGGCATGTATAATTGAGTGAATAAAAAAAACAAAAACAACAATAAAAGGAGATTAAGAGAGTATAACAAAATACATACATATATTTTCGCTGAGTGTATTTGAGATTGTTTTTGTTTTTCTTTCAAATATAAAAAGAAAAACAAAATAAAATAAGAAAGAAAAATCATAGAAATAAAAACTTTTCCTATAAATTTATTGTTATTATTGTAAGTACCGTTTGTTCATACATACATTGAATGATTGACTAAAAAAAAGAGAGAAGTTTAACGAATCATTACAATTACAAACAAACAAACGACATTTTCTAACTGTAACAAGCAACAACCAAAAACACACAATACAGCAACAAGTGTACATACGTAAGCAAAAGCAGCGTAATTGTAAAAGATTATTAAACCAACAGCAGCAGAAGCAGCAGCAGCAACAACAGTAGTAGTAGTAGTAGTGATAGAGGAAGAAAAATGTCTTTTCGTGTTGTAAGAAGTTCAAAATTTCGTCACGTTTACGGTCAAGCTTTAAAACGTGAACAATGCTACGATAATATACGTGTCTCGAAAAGTAGTTGGGACTCCACGTTTTGTGCAGTGAATCCAAAATTTTTGGCTATCATTGTTGAATCGGCAGGTGGTGGTGCATTTATAGTTTTGCCTCATAATAAGGTAAGTAAGTCGTCATATATGGAATACCACAAATATTTTTTTCTTTCCTTTATTTCTTTTCTATTTTTGTTGTTTTTTTTTTGTCTTGTTTTCTTTCAATCAACAAATTGTTAAGAAAATATTTCACGTTTTAAACAAAAAAATCCATTTGTTTTTTTTTTTTTGTTGTTTTGGTTTTGGGGTAACACACAGTTATTTTTTTCCAAGTCTATGGGCATGATATTGTTACACCGGCAGACATTAGAAACAACAAAAAAAAAACGCAGACACTCTTATGCCTCAATGGCAATACTAATGCACAGCACATAGCTGCTTACACGCGTACTATTACTGTAAACCCCAATCTCTCTCTCTCTTTCTTTATCTGTTCTCTCCATTTTGAATTGTTATTGCTTAGTGAAGTTTATTTATAGAATTTTGAAAATTAATACTGCATTTACGGTATCCAAGTGCGTGAGTGTGCGTGCATGTTTAATGTTTAAATTGTCAACAAAAATAGATAAATATTGTTAATAAGAAGATAATAATTATGTTTAGAAATTGTCATGTCACTCGTTAGCCCCCCATCATCATTAAGGTAGAAAGAGAAACGTATGTTTTTTTTTTTTGGTTTTTATTTCCCTTTAATCCTTTAATAAACATTTGGATTCAATTTGTGCAAGCAAGCAAGCAGTGTAAATGGCAAAACAGTGTCAAATAACGGCGCTGTTAAGCATAGTGGAATAGCCAATGTAACTGCATACACTGGAAGAAAATATTTGTATGAAAATAAACTTCAATGTTTTTAATATTGTAGCCAAGATCGAATAAATTTTATGATTTTGAAAATGGAATTGAATGATATTTGGCATGCATACATGCATAAATGTTTACATACAGTCAAAGAAAAAAGTTTACATACACCACTGTTTGTAGATTTTTCCACTGCTTTTTTTTTCAAATTGAAAAAGATGTAGAATGTTTGAAGACGAAAACGAATATAAAAAATATCACCTAGAAAACTACAGAAAAATTTTGAAGAAAACGTCTATATACACCGCTGTATGTACATACACCGCTGTGACTGTATACAGTAGTTTTGATTTAGCTGCCTTGTATTTACGTGCGCATTGCCTTTACCTGCACAAAAATTATGAGAGTGTAATCTATAATTTATGTAAAAAATTTAATTTAGCTGCATTTTTTATTTATCTGCACAAAAATTCTTGCAAAAGTTAGTTGTGCAGGTAAGTCAAAACTACTGTATTATATTTAGACTATGTTATGTGCCTATTACTGGATAGAATTACGTCTGCAAACACTAACTGATGAATATCAATAATTCTTGATATTTACGTGGATAGTTTAAATAGCAAAGCACTTTTTCTCTCTCATCAGGTAGTGTTTGTAGGCGAAATTCGATCGTGTAATAGCCACAAAACATTCACATTTGAATCCAGAAATCATGAAAATTATAAATGTAACCATTTCTTGATGTTCTGTTACGATAGGGTTGCCATTTCTCGTTATCTAAAAATAATGTACTCTGCAAAATGAATTTCGGTAGTCGTATAGGAAAGGTTAATATTTTAAATTATAGCAAACAGCAGGTGTAAACGCAGATAAGCTAGGTTGTTTACATTTGTTAAATTTAATTCTATAGAATGAAAGGCTCTGCAATGTCAAAGCTCAAGAGAATATTACACTTTTACGTATTTGCCTACTGCAGTTTGGACTTATCCACGATTTTTTGTAAAATTTCCAACCTACTGGTAGTACTTAAATTTTATTTCCTTTTCCTTTCAAAGGCTTTTCAGTAAAGAACTTGGCACTAAATGCCTGGGTTTTCTTTTTTCTCAGTAAATATCGAAAGAAAATGCCACATTTATTGCCGTTAGGAAAAATATCCTCCGGTTTTTATTCCCTCAACGTAGAGTGCAATTAGGCCTTGAACTGCTGAACGTCTACTATATGCAGCTTCTCTAGATATTTCTTTAAAGTTATGAAGCGAGTATTATGGATAGCAAACAAACTTCAATTGATTCAATTGTCCAATTGTTCAATTTTTGATTGTGCAATGGCAATGCAATGAAAGTTGGGTAGCTATACACAACCAGATGAAAATTATTTCGCAATTTATAATAGGTCGACATATATTTTTTTCAATTATTATGTTTTAAACAAATTTGGAATTAAATTAAGGTGAAAATCCGTATTTAAAATGCAGATGATGATGATGTTTATTCTTAAAATAAATTTTCTTGTTGTTTTTTTTTTGTATTTGTTTATATTTTTTGGTTTTAATTTATATCTCTCGTGTGAAATGTATTCGATAATTTTTTTTTTTTTGAAAATGAAAATTTCCGTTAATTTTTTTACTTGTTTCCAATATTTATTTATATTTTTCCTATTTTTTTTCTACTGATTTCAAGTGTTTGTATGTACATATCAATATACATAGATATGTATGTATGGGACTAGTTTTTTTGCGCGCGTTACCCCATTTCGTTGGCCATTGGCCAAAATCTCTTGCAAACGTTTAGAGAAATAAAAACAAATTTGAAATTTATATTGTATATTAGAAGAACGCATGAAACAATCACAAGTAGATACGTTGTTTTTTTTCTCTTCATTTCATTCTGTTTCTTTCAATTTCTTTTTTTAGTTTTTTTTTAATTCTATTTTTATTTAAAAATAATTTTCTATTTCATTTTCCCAAAATAGTCACAACAAATGTATTAGAATCACAACAACAACTGCAACAAAGACGAAAAAAGAAAACTTTTCTTCTTTTTTTTCTCATTTTTTTTTTAATATTTTTGAATTTAAATTTGAAATTTTGGAAAAAAAATTTTTTTCAATTTTTTTCGTGCTGTAAATATACGTTCGTGGGAGAAAGATAAAGCTAGAATAAGTATTTTCTTTTCTTATAATTCGATTTCCTTTTTCTTTTCGATTTTAACGGAAATAATAATTAGAAATTGATTTGATCGATTTCGCCTTAGCACCTTTAATTTTTGGGGAAATGATGTCAGTATTTTAAAAATAGATCTGTGATGTGTTGTTGTGATCTATTATTTAAGGGTAGAATTATTCAATAACACAAAAATTGTACAGATTCCCACATAAAATCATATGAATTGATGATTGAATTTTGAAAGTTGCACACTTTATGTCACTTTTTTGTTCCAACAAAAGAGTGCACGATTCACCATCACTGGTGCCTACGTACTAAACCCACCCCCTACACTCTTCAACCACTCTCCCCCCGCGGAACTGCCGTAAGGTATTACTTCGCGGAGGGCTGGTTAGCTCGAAAGCTTCATCACATTAAGTCAAATTTCGCCTCCGTTCCTCCAGTCTTCGGAGTTCTAGCATAACTTTTGCCATTCTCTGACTATATTGGCTCCATAGATTCCTACAATTCAACAGCTCTTTCATTAGCCGGTTTGGTCTCCGAGCTATTTAAATCTGGGGCAGCATGTTAGAATATGCTCCGCATCTTCCTCCTCATCTACACAGATTGGACATATAGGGGAAGTGTAATGACCAAATCTGTGCAAGTACTTCCTGAAGCACCCATGACCAGTTAGGAACTGGGTCACGTAGTAGTTCAGCTCGCAATGTTTGTCCTTTATCCAAAGGGTTACATCTGGGACAAGGCGAAATGTCCATCTTCGCTTTAAACTGCTCTCCCATCGTGACTGCCATTTGTGCATGGAAGTAATTCGTTCCTCCGCTTTTATAGCTGCTATTTGTCCTGGATACTCGAGACGGCGAAAGTATATCCTCCTCATATCCATCATATCCGCTTCATCAGACACTGTCCTGAAGCTATTTATCCCTCTAATCGCGCTTAGACGATACACCGAGCACAGTATTATCCTTGTCGTCCCCACGGAGAGTGCCTACGACAATATTGGGCATGCATATAGCATTATCGACGATATCCTTGTACATATGTACATAGACATGTTTGTGGGTTGAGCCACAGAATTCAAGTATTTTTATACTTTATTCTAACGATCTTATTACTCTAGAATGAATCATAACCTATGTATGTATATAAGCAAAACACTGCAATACGGTTTCGTAAGTTGTACATATATTTTTGAAGAGAAAACAAACAATAACAAATATTGTGCCAGTAGCATGTAATTACAATAACAAAACTACATAGCTTGACCACAAAACAATAACAAACCAACAGTAAGGTTCTCGAAGTTACCAGACTGAAAATAAATAAAATCTAAATGGAGCTATAAACAACTTTCGAACTAAACAATAGATATCCTTTCGAAAACCTGATTCAAATCTACGAGAAAGCTTAGAACTCGATGAGAAAGATTCCCCAGAACACCAACTATGTATATACATACATGTTCGCCGGATATATTGGTTCTATAACACGATATTTTAATATGACGATGATATTTTTAATTTCAAAAATTTGCTCCAAGAGAGTAGTAGCTCATCTAATACAATAAAATTACCGTGTATTGTAGTTTCGTAAAATTACTTCATTTTCACATTTTGGCCACACGGTCTTCACGATCTTATCGTTCTCAATTCATTAGAAATCGTCATAAGTCATTAGCAAGATCAAACAAGTGATTTACGATAGGAGAGAGTCTCTACTATTTTCCCTTCTTTTTTTCACTAATTTTTTGTCAACAATTACTAATTGATTCAAATACGCGAGTATTACAGTTGGGATCAACTGTTACAAATTCTCTACATACATACTACATTTTGTATACTAAGAGTGCTCTAAATCTCCATGAATAAAAAAAAGTTTACCTGCCTGCCACTTTTTATTAAAATCTTATATTTTTTGACACCTGTTCTATACACACACGACACCGTTCGCAATAGATGCAATACAGATATAAACGTATACGTATCCGGCGGATATTATGACTTACATACTCGTATATTATTTTATTGCCAGCAACTTTGAAATAAAAACAAGAAAATAAATTATTTAAATGTGTGAATACTTTTGCTTTTTTGGCTAAAGACACTGTAAATAACGCTCGTAAATATAGCGTTGCAGCACCACACACCATTTCCAATCGATAGAATTGCAGTCTTGTAATACAACTTTAACTTAATGATACGATTTTGAGCTCCAACTAACGCCTTGTCTTAAAGAAGGAACTATGTAGATAGATAGCACGATTAATTCTTTACGTTCGTAATTCTTAACTAACATAGAACCGACGAGACTGGATAGCCATGCTCTCAAAGATTCCAAAACAGGTTTCCTTACGATCGAGCGTTAATTGGGAACGGAGATATAGACGATATAGGCAAGAAAAAATGTGCTCTATATAAATCAGACAAAATCGGGTAAAAATGGACTGGTGGGGGGAGTGGACCTAGTGGGCTGGTTAGCCATAGTTTCAAAGATTCCAAAACAGGGTTTCTTATGGCCGGGCGTTACTTGGGGCCGGAGATATAGGCAATGAAGCTAACTTTTTCGGTTAAAATAAAATAAAAAATGAATTTGTGTTGAAATTAACTGACAAATTTTAATAATTCTCATTGAGTTCATATGCATTTATATATAAAGAACCAACAAAATGTCTTATTTTTCGTAGATTCCATTTCATTGCATGCATGACTTGCATTTTTTTGGGTTGATGACTTGCATTTTTTGGGTAGATGACTAGCATTTTTTCTGGGTTGATGACTTGCATCTTTTTGGTTGATGACTTGCATTTTTTTTTAGTAGATGACTTGCATTTTTGGTCGATGACTTGCATTTTTTGGGTCGATGACTTGCATTTTTTGGGTAAATGACTAGCATTTTTTTGGTCGATGACTTGCATTTTTTAGTAGGTGACTTGCATTTTTTGGTCTATGACTTGCATCTTTTTGGTTGATGACTTGCATTTTTTGGGTAGATGACTAGCATTTTTTGGTTGATGACTTGCATTTTTTTTAGTAGATGACTTGCATTTTTTGGTCAATGACTTGTATTTTTTGGACTATGACTTGCATCTTTTTGGTTTATGACTTGCATTTTTTTTTAGTAGATGACTTGCATTTTTTGGTCAATGACATGCATTTTTTAGACAATGACTTGTATTTTTTTTGGTGAATGATTTGCATATTTTTGGTTGATGACTTGCACTTTTTGGGTGATGACTTGCATTTTTTTGGGTCGATGACTTGCATTTTTTGGGTAGATGACTAGCATTTTTTTGGTCGATGACTTGCCTTTTTTGGACTATGACTTGCATTTTTTTTTAGTAGATGACTTGCATTTTTTGGGTAGATGACTAGCATTTTTTGGTTGATGACTTGCATTTTTTTTAGTAGATGACTTGCATTTTTTTTTGTCAATGACTTGCATTTTTTTGGACTATGACTTGCATCTTTTTGGTTGATGATTTGCATATTTTTGACCAATGATTTCCATTTTTTAGGACGATGACTTGCGTATTTTGGTTGGATGACTTGAATTTTTTAGTTGATGACTTGGCATTATTTTTGACCAATGACTTGCATTTTTTGGTCGATGACTTGCATTTTTGGGTCGATTACGGTAATAAAAAGACGAATTTTGCCAATTGGTTCGATATTTCCTTAGACGAGACTAGCATGAGTCATCACTCCAGTCTTGCTAATAACTCAAGTGTTTTTCGACGGAAAACAGTTGCTCAGGTGGCTATCTTGCCCTTCATACATACATAATATCTCTCTCTCTCTCGGTTCAGGATCTCAGACCAACATTCAATTAAAAGGCGTATACTTGACTTTTCCTTGGCAAATTGCAGGTCGAGGGCTATTTCATCCTTCATGCTGTCATATGCGCTCTAGGCCGCTCGTGCGGGTTCTAACCCATTGTTGATTAGAATCTTTGGCAAGTGGTTATTACACGGCCTCTCTAGTAAACTTTTATTGATCCTCGTAATCCCCTTAGTACCTCATACTGGCGAAGTGAATTTGACTTTCAAACAGGGGTTTGAACCTCCTACTGTACTCGTATTCAATCTTATTCGGGGGAAATGGTGTAAATATTGAAATTTAAATTTTTTTTAGTTTACTTTTAAATGAAAAGAAAAATGATTTGAAACAACTTTTAATAATTTTGCATGCAAAAACGAAAAACTGAAACAAAATATTAAAACAAGATTATTAATGAACAATCTTAATGAGAATGAAAACGAAAACGAAAAAAAAATCTTAGAAAACTGGGTTATACATTGAAATAGGAGCAGGGTAATAGGGGGTATAATCGAGGAGCAAAGTAATAAAATTTTGAAATGTATGTCATGTTTTTTTTTTTCTTCATTGTATACATAGGTGGGCGTATAGATATGTATGTAAATTGTCGTTGTTGTGTTTTTGACTGAAACATGTTAAATACTTAAATACAATTTGACATTTTCAGAGCATACATATATATCTATGAATATTTATTTGATATTTATTTAATTTATATGTTGTTTGTTTGTTGTATTTAACAGGTGGGACGCATAGCTGCCGATCATCCTTTGGTAGGTGGTCACAAGGGTCCTGTACTCGATATTGCCTGGTGTCCACACAACGACAATGTTATTGCCTCGGGTTCGGAAGATTGTGTAGTTAAAGTATGGCAAATACCCGATGGTGGTCTATCGAGAACTCTTACCGAACCAGTGGTCGATTTGGTATTTCATCAGCGTCGTGTTGGTTTGGTATTATGGCATCCCTCCGCTTTAAATGTCCTCTTAACTGCAGGCTCCGATAATCAGGTAAGTTTCCGATAATTTAAAAGATGTAAATGTCCCTCGAAATTTAATAAATTTCCCTTGTCCTTAAGGTTGTCATTTGGAATGTTGGTACCGGCGAAATTCTAGTTCATATTGACTCACATCCGGATATTGTCTACAGTGCATGTTTCAATTGGGACGGCTCCAAATTGGTAACGACCTGCAAAGATAAAAAGATACGCATCTATGATCCGCGCACCGGTGATGTGGAGAGTGAGGCGTTGTGTCATGAGGGTTCGAAGGCTACAAGAGCAATATTCCTACGTCATGGTTTAATATTTACCACCGGTTTTAATCGTTCCTCAGAGCGTCAATACTCGCTTAGAGCACCGGATGCTTTAAGTGAACCAATTGTTATGGTTGAATTGGATACCTCCAATGGTGTAATGTTCCCCCTATATGATCCCGATACAAATCTAATATATCTGTGCGGTAAAGGTGATTCCGTCATAAGATATTTCGAAGTATTATCACATTACATTCTACATTTGATTTCCTCGTTTACTTACCCAATCTATACATGTATATTTTAGGTCACACCGGAACCTCCATTCGTCCATTATATCAATACCTTCCAAACACCAGATCCTCAGCGTGGCATTGGCATGATGCCAAAACGTGGCTGCGATGTAACCACCTGTGAAATTGCCAAATTTTATCGTCTCAACAATAATGGCTTGTGCCAGGTTATCTCAATGACTGTACCCCGCAAATCGGATTTGTTCCAAGAAGATCTATACCCCGATACATTAGCCGAAGATGCTGCGATTACCGCCGAAAAATGGATTATGGGTGAAGATGCTGAACCCGTTACTTTTTCGCTTAAAGTAAGTTTTCTTTTACATTGCCTTCACTAATGCTAATAAATATTGGAATACAGTACTCAAGGTGTCATGGTAGCAAGTAGTTTTTTTCAATTGATAACCATGGCCACCACAAAGTTTGAGTGCATAGCAGCTATACAGTACGGTGGAAAAAAAATATTTGCAAAAGAAATTCCATTATTTTGACCAATAGTAAGGGAATTTCTTTTGCAATTACGAAAGAATGCATAGTCGAGTAAATTCGGTTTATCGACGTGCATTTATATACGTTTTAATTACAAAGAGTTTACAAGTAAATCTTTTGTAGGTGCCTCTAAGGGATTAATTGGTACACACAGAATCTTTCAACATCTTGTTTATTTATATAGCCCTATTGAAAATTGTTTATATGTGTTAAATCTAGCGATCTTATTTTGTTTGCAATGAATTCATACCTGAATACTCTGTTTGACAAGAACGACAGTTTGGTTCGAAACCCCAAATCACAATATCATTGTAGTTAAGGGTAAATGCATATGCAACTTTACTTTCATAGAGAAATTATTGCCCCCATGTGCTGCCAAAAACAGTCACCGTAGTCTAGTAGGTAGTGTGTTCGCTTATTAGACATAAAGCCCGGGTTCAAACCCCCAGATCAGACATCAAAACGAAATATGAAAAAAAATATTTCTTCGGCGACTGCCGCTCAGCAGATTTCTGGCAAAAACTCTGCGAGTAAATAAACCTGCCATGAAAAAGTTTCTCAAAAATCTGTCGTTCAGAGTCTGCGTTAAACTGTAGGCCACGCCACAACATGAGTGGTGTGAAAAGCTAGGCCGTAATCCTGACTGAAGGGTTGTAATGGCCAATTATGTATGTATGTATATATGTGCGTCCAACAAAAACAAGTATTCTCTATCTCTCGGTGTGGCTTTTCCAATGCATAAATGAGGGTTTTTTACTTACCGATTCCAATAGAAATCTTCTTCAATTAAATTAAAGAGTTGTTGGAATTGTGATAAATATGCTACTGATGTCGAAAGTCTCTTTCGGTGTAAAAAAAAACTTTCATTTTGTACAGCCGTAGTCGGGTTGGCAATCTTTGGCATGGCAATACCCGGATCGTTTCGAAACACTTCTCGCATTGCCTTGGAAATGTTGCACTTGCAAAGTGATTATGTTCAGGATTACGGCCTAGCTTCTCACACCACTCGTGTGCGTTAATTTTATACGTGAGTGGTGGGACATACAGTTTTACGTCGACTCCGAACGACAGATTTTTTTTTGAGAAATTTTTTCATGTCAGGTTTATTTACTCTCAGAGTTTTTGCCAGAAATCTGCTGAGTCGCAAAAGAAATGTTTTTTTTTCATATTTCGTTTCGTCTAATACGCGAACACACTACCTACTAGACTACGGCGACTTATTGACTTCAATATTCGAGCCAATTAAACATTGTAAGACTTAAGAACCGAATCCTTAATAAAATGCAGTCATGTGGTAGCTGAAGGCCTTTTATTGTATTTCTGTTATAGACACAACATTTTTAATTGATACAGTGAGCGCCAAAAGTGAGTAAACACCACTGAAATAATTAATTTTCTTAGGATAGCGAGTAAACTAAATGAGAATAGTCGAATAAATTTCCAAAAATAAAAACGTTTATTTATTACTTATAAAATGTTAAAACAAAAACAACAATTAATGATAAAGGAACTTTTTTTATACTTAAGAACGTAATAGAAAATTTAAAATTATAGTGAGTGTTGACTCACTTATGGCGCTCACTGTAGATCGGCATGAATTCAACAACTAAAAATAATAAGGCTTTCGAAATTTGGTCTAAAAAAAAGACTCGAACATGAAACTGTTTTTAGTAAGCATTTTCTGGAAGATGAAAATTTTTATTCTAAAAATTCATCATTTCGTAATTAAGCCTGAAAGTATGTCTGGTTAGTTTATAAAAATTCTAATATAGATTGTACAGAAGGCAATTTCAATGCAGAATTTATGTGGAGAATGAAAACTTAATTTTAAAAAGTTTTTACAATTCTTCGTACAAAATTCAGAAAAGTAGTTCTGAGGCCTTAGGTTTAACTGGAAGCCGCCTCAATGAGCACAGCCCGATATTACCAATTCCGTCATATTACAGCCTTTGCTAGGCATCTGTCAAATATCCCGAGAGTCTTATCAGGGTACGTTTTTTTTCAAAGCCCTCAGTTCCTAATATCTACAGAATGTTTTCGAAGATAAAATCGTAAACATATGAAAATATGTTTTGAATATTTTGCTTTTCTAATGTATTCCAATATTTTGTAAATTTTGTTTGATTGTTAAAGTTAAACTGCATTGTTTATTGTGTGCTGATGAGCATCATGTTGTCCCATAATCCTTTACTAAATTTGATGCTTTAATAGAAGTTAAATGCTTGAATTTTAAGAATGATTTATGGATTGTGTTTTGTTATGTCTTGTATTTTTTGGCTGGTCCCGCCGCCCCCATTAAGCTTAAACTGAATTGAATATATTTTTTTTTTTTGTACCTAAATAACTCTGAATTGCCTCTCATTTTAAGAAATCAAAATCATCATCTCATGGCTTTATTTTTACACAAAAAAAAAGGAAAATTAGCAGAAAGAAATAAATGTTTGAACAAAGAAAAGAGAACGTTTTTCCAAAAATATATTTCTTTTATTGGAATTGTCCTTTTTTTGTGTAAAAATCTTTGTAAAATATGCTGCTGTCTGCATTGCGCACCCGCTAGTTGTGTTTTGTGTTGCTTGTTTGTTTCACAAAACCTTTCAGAACAGAATTACTAAAAAATCTAAATAGGATCGTGTTTCTATTGTACAGGGCGGCTATGTGTCACAATCGGCCAACAAATCGCTGTCGGTGTCAAGGAAGGCCAACATACTCAACAAATCAGCCGTTGGAACCTCAAAAAGTGCCACAACAGCGACCTTGGGTGGTGGCAATCATGCTAGTGAAGGTGGTTCCTCTGCCGGATCAGCGCCGGTTAGTGGCATAACTGTAAGTAGAATATAGTAATACAATTTTAAATATTAAAATAACCGGAATTTTGGGTTTTTATTTTAAGGAAAAAGATTTACGTGATATCACCGATGAAATACGTAAACTTAAGGCGATTATTGTTAAACATGAAAATCGTATCAGAGCCTTGGAAGCTGCCGTGAGGGCTCAAGAAGATGACACCGATGGTGTTGCGACTAGAAATGCCAATAACAACGCAAACAGCAATGACACCAAAGCCTCCGATAGCAATAAAAAGGATACCAACGATTCAAGCGCCAATAACGATAATGGCACCTCAGCTACAGCAGCGTCAGACGACGCGTAAATCTGTTTTCTTTTTATTATTCTCGTTTCCTATATCTAGTACTACTACTACTACTTCTGCTACAAAGTTTGTAGTTGGATATGTTTTCTATTTTTCAAACTACAAAACTACTTCAAATCATTATCTTATGCCACTACAAAGGGAAAATTTTAAACAAATAATTAAAAATTATAAAACGGAAACCAATGATGATGATGCAACCTGACAAAGGAAAAGGCTCTTGTTTATCTATTCATGGACCTTAAGGTGCCCTTCTTTTTGTCCTCTCTTGATAATATAATTTATACATCTATTACCACAATGAATTAAGTTTTATAACAACCAACAACTAACTGCATCAATGGAAACAATGGAAATTATTTTATCTATACATACATAAATATTTTAATTATTTTCTACATATTCTTTTATTTTAATTCTAATTTTGTATTTGTATAACTATTTCTCTATTTTATTTTATTTTATTTTATTTTATTAGAAATTAAAACATCTTATTTTAATTTTTTTTTTAATGATTATTTTAATTCCTGTCATTTTTTACTTTGTAGTTTTAATTTTGCCTTCTTTTTTTTTCTTCTACTGTGTCCTGTATTTATTATTATAATTTTCAATTGTATTATCTAATAAAATTGTTTTTATTTGTATTATTTTTTTATAATTTCTAAAAATTAATTTTTATTTTTATGTAATTTTTTTTTAATAATTATAAAAACAAAACTTAATTAATTATTAATTCTTAAAACAAAACCATTAAATCATCGTTTTTTTTTAATTAATTTTTAAAAAGCCTAAAAAAGCTCAACTTTGTCTAAGTATGTTGTGACCACAAGAAAAAAAAAATAAAAAAAATTATTATTTTTTAATTTTTAATTAGTTTTGTTGAATTTAATTTGTTACAAAATACTTCTACTACCACTACTACTACATTTTACATTTACATACATACATAATCATGTTTACATATATGAAACAATATGATATAACCTGACTTCTTTTTCTCTAAACAACAACAACAACAAATGAATTAATTGTAAATTCAATTTATTCATACTTTTTAAAGCAAAATAACCCTCCAAAACTAAAACAAATTAAAAATCTTAAATATGTATTGTATACTGTTCTTAAAAAATCCGCCCGTTTTTCTTCTCTCAAATATTCTTTTTTTTTACTTATATTTGAAACACAAAGCTAAGCTGAAGAAAAATAACAAAAAAAGAGTTCTTTTTTGTAATTACAACAAAAACAAAAAAAGAGTATAAGAATCCTATACAAACCTATTTAATTATAAATAATAAATATATTTAGTATATGCCTACTCCCAAATAAAAAAATAATTTTGTAATTTTTTTCAAAGAAATAAAAAAAAACAAATAAAGTTAAAGAATAAAAAAGAAAAACAATAAAGGAAGGAGTTATTGAAGAGAATTTATTTAACGTTTATAAGTAGTAATTTTTTAAGTATGATTTAAAATTCGATCCTTTTTAAGTGGAAGTGAAATTTAATTACTTGTAGTGGAATTACAATTTTAAAGCTTTAAAATTCTACGTTTTTAATTAATAATACAATTAAGTATCCTGACGAAGAAGTGAGTTTATTTTATTGAATAACTAATATATAAAAAAATAGACAAATTCCTTAAGGAAAGCAAGAGATACGTTCACACAGCTAAAATTCTAAACCTATTCTACTACATGGATGTGAAACAACGGATATGGCAACGTGTGGTTGTGCAACATTTCTAAGCTAACGAGCAGAACCAAAAAAACAAATTGAGCTGGATTGGACACACACGAAAGAAGGCTATTGGGTCGAACACGCAGGATACATACATACATACATAATTGGCCATTATAAGCCTTCAGTCAGGATTACGGCCTAGCTTCTCACACCACTCATCTTGTGTGCCTTAATTTTATACTTGAGTGACGGGACCTATAGTTTAACGTCGACTCCGAACGACAGGTTTTGAGAAACTTTTTCATGGCAGGTTTATTTACTCTCAGAGTTTTTGCCAGATATCTGATGAGAGGAAGTCGCCGAAGGATTATTTTTTTTCATATTTCGTTTTGATGTCTGGCCTGGAGCTCGAACCCGGGCTTTACGTCTAATAAGCGAACACACTACCTACTAGACTATGGCGACTACGCGCAGGATACTAGACGAATAAAGCATTTACTCCTACTTGAGACTATCGAACACCTCCTCTGTAACTGCCCAGCCCTTAGTAGGTTGAGGCTGAGGACCCTTGGCAGGGCCTTCTTTGAGTGTTTGAACTCTGTGTCGAGAGCCGACATCAAGGCTCTCCACAGATTCATTAGTGGCTTAGGCTGGTTGAGAGGCGCTAGGGCTTCATCAGGGTAGTCGCGCTCTCCCTTCTTTGTTGGGTCAATGTGACCCCTCCGCTTCCCATTCTCCCTTTCCTATCTCCTCTCCTTTATATCATATTCCCTCTCCTATCCTTCCTCTTTAAGGACGTTGTATAATGGGTCAATTCGACCTCCGGGTACTGTACTTGTCTTAATTGACAAGTACACGTCCTCTAACCTAACCTACTTGAAAACGTCAGGTAATGAAAAAGCTATTGTACGCATTGCTGGAGGAGGCAGGGATATTCTATAAAGTTTCATTTGTGATTAGGCTTCAATATTCGAACGTAATAATTCCAAAGAATGGGAACTCCAACACATCAAAATCCAGAAAGACGGGGCTCTCGAGCTATGGATCAGTAAAAAAAGTTTTTTTTACAGTTATTCTCCATGTTTGCGGACCAAACTGCAACTATCAGTGATCGAAGATAAAAGAGTGAAGTAATAATTAATTAATTGTATAATACCGAGTTTTTAATAAATTTTTATAATTTTCAAATTATTCATAGTAACGTATTAATAATATATGTGATACATTATTCGTACAGTATACCGATTTCAACCTGAAAAATACAACTCTTTCATTTACTACTAAATTTTAGAACTGAGGCCTTTCGATTCGCTTCGTTGTTGTGCAGATAAATGGCATTTCGGACTTTTTGCAGCATTTCATTTTGACAGTTTAACGTGATTAGACGTGTTTTCCACGAAAGCAACAGAAAGAAATAGAAAAAAGTTTTTACTTGTAGAGAAAATTCGCAAAACTTGAAAAAGAAAATATTTTAGAAGTTCATAAATTGCAATGAAACGAAAAATTTTATAAAAAGTGATTAAAAAATTTATTAAATTTAAAGAGAGAAAAATAAAACTAAAGCGTTTATAAATTGAGTGATTCATTGCTAATACATAATTACATAAGCTGAAACGAGATGCTATAAAACCAGTAATACAAACAGAGGATATTGTGGCAGACTTAGAAACAAAGAAACCCCAAATAAAAGGAAAAGAAAAAAAGCACACGAATAGAGACAAAATCGAGTACAAAAACGTGATACAATCGTGAGTTGGAATTTCATCATTTTGACAGCGTTAAAAAGGACAGACAGACAACATAAATTGATTGTTGTAAACGATACAGTAGAGGGTTTTAAAGTTGGAAGGAAAAAATATTTAAACTGTTATACAATTCAAGAGGAAGATGTGCATTAAGAGAACATTAAAAGAACAAGACAACAAAAAAAGAAGCAACAAAAGGACTATTGATTTTTCTATTGCTTCTGCCGCCAACTGTCTTGAATTAAATTTAGATTTACTAAAGAAAACTAAAGATAATCTTTGATTTATAGCTTAAATTTATTTCTCTTCGTCAAACGAAAATATAAACTATAAATACCAAAGATTTATTTATAAGTTAGTAAAATTATCCCCACCCTGCTCCGCCCCGTTATAACTAACGCTATAAAACAAAAGTTGAACTCCGTTTAAAAATTAAAATGCAATAAAAAAACAAACAAAAGTAGCACAATTGAAAAAGAAATAAAGAACACTAACAATAAACGTGATAACTAAACATAAAACAAATGTTATAAACGAGTGAGAAGAGAACATTAATAACAGTAATATAAAAATTGTCATTTCAAGAAAAGAAACTCCAACAGAAAGAGACACAAAAACAAGCCAATTAAAATAAAGAAACGAGTGAGAAGAAGAAGAAAAATAAATAAAATAGAAAACGCATACTATTACAATTAAAATAAAAAAATAAGTTCCTGTTATTAAATAATATCATATTTAAATAAATTTTAATTTAACAATGACCACAATGAGTTCTACGAAAAATCCAGCCAGCGTTGCCAGTGGCAAAATAAAATTATTCTCTCATCTTAAGTACGAGCATTTAGTTGCTGGCATTTCGGGAGGTGTGACATCAACGCTGATTCTGCATCCTTTGGATCTAATTAAAATCCGCTTTGCAGGTAAGTCAAACAATAAATAGATACATATAGTATGTAATATAATGAATACAAAGTACTACCTATACAGAAAAAAATCGTTAAAAATATATACAACTGTCATGAGTTTGGTGGAAGAGAATGATCCCTGGGAAAATCCCCTTTTGTTTTATGTATACATAGGAGACCTTACATATTATTTTTGCAATGAGCTACCTGGATTTACAAAAGAGAATGGAAACCTAGGTTAGGACATCTTTTAAAACTCTCTTTCGCATGAAAATTTAGGTAAACTGTTGGAATAATTAGGATTTAAACATGTTTAAATGCTTAAACTCCGTACACCAGTTGCTCGGTGTACAAATTTTCAACAATACCCAGATTGTCTATACCTGTTTTTTTTTTTTTGTATTGAGTAGTTCCTTTGAAAAGGGATAGGAGTAGGTAGGTAAGATATTCGTCCTTTTTATTAATGAGTCAGCTGAAATGTTTCAAGGTTTTTAAATTATTTAAACAGAAACATCTTCTTTCACAACACAATATGTATACATTCCGACGTCCTTTCCTCTGCAGGCAAAACCTTTGGGATTAAATAAAATTGCCATGAAAAGCTGTCTCAAGTATGTCGACAAGGAGGCGACTATAAGCTGCATGTCCCGCTACACATGTATGAAATTAATGTCATGTTTCTGCAACACAGGCTATATTGTGTTTTCCATATAAACAGGCAAGCAAGTGAAATAGCCTGTGTTACAGAAACATCACATAAAACGTACGACATGACTCTTTTTATGTACCTGTGACGTAATCCTGCTTAAAGGGTTGTAATGGTCGATAAATTAACAGAAGTTTATGAAAATATGGAACGATAGTTTCCTTCAGCTACTACCCTGCTTTGACTAATTAACTTAAGCGTGCAGTTGTTCAGCGTATTTAAAGCGAGAAACGGTTACGCGAAATTTGACCACAAATTTACAAATTTCTTATTAATTTTGCAATTATCAGCACAAACTTCTAGTAATTTTTATGATACATGTCGTTATCAGACAATATTACACTTGAGTTTTATTAAATTTATTTGTTGTCAACTGCTGAAAATTCCCCTAGAAACGATATATATTGAAACAATTGTTTATTGACATCTTTTAGAGTATAATGATTGTTATTATTACATGAAGTTTATTAATAAATACAGTGAGCGCCAAAAGTGGGTAAACACCACTGAAATAATTCATTTTCTTAGGATTGCGAGAAATGTAAATGAGAATAGTCGAATAAATTTCCAAAAATAAAAACGTTTATTTATTACTTATAAAATGTTAAAACAAAAACAACAATTCATGATAAAGGAACGTTTTTATACTTAAGAACATATCGACGCCTCCGTTCTATAACATTCTAAGTCGAAAAAGTGTGTTTTGAGTTATGAGCTCTTAAAGTTTTCACGCGCCATACGACTATATGTGTATTCTAAGTAGATTTTTCCCTATAACTTCGGAACGGATCGGCATATCTTAACCAAATTTTGACAGTATTTAAGTTAGAGAACGTAGAATTTAAAAATGCAAGAACATTAAAAACGTTCTAAGTAGACTTAGAACGTTATAGAATGGAGGCGTCGATATTGAAAATTTAAAATTATGATGGGTGTTGACTCACTTATGGCGCTCACTGTATGTCACAATTTTATTTGCGCTAAAAATAAATTTCCCTGAAACTGTTTGAGAAAAATCAATATTTGTAAGTTAGCATTTGTTATTGTATTAATTGTTTTGTTACTTGCATTGTACATAATATAATTTGTCAATATATTTTTTTAAAAATAAAGTATTTGTTGTTTGCTGTTACATTTTATGTAAATTTACACGAATAACAATAATATTTACTATTTGTTTTTCTACTTTATTTACGCAAATCTTGATTTAAAACGATTTTTTATTAAAAACAATAACAACAGCTACTCTTACGTAGTAACTAGTAACAGGAAAACCGTAAAATGTAAATAATAATTCCTTTTGTTATCAAAAACAAAAAAACAAAAACAAGCAACTTGTTGTCGGTGTACAGGAAATCACAGAACTTGGCTTAAAATTCAAAACAAAATTCCATACTCTTCCAGTGCTAAATTATTTACAATAACCCCGTAAATAACTTTAACAAAGAAGCAAAGCAGAAATGGTTTATTAATTTAATAAAATTCAAAAAAGCGGAAAATAAAAACACTTTATTATTGTCAATATTTATTTAATGCCTTCAAGTGAGATTATTTCCTATGGAAAAAACTAGAGGCAGGCAGACCAATGGAAAATTACTAAATAAATAAACAAACTCTTTGTATGAAGTAAACAAATAAATAATCGAATACAATCTGTTTGTCTGCCTCTCTGCCATTCATTTTCCCAAACCAAGTGTGGTTTTAAATGCATACATATTTATAATATTTAATGTATGAAATGTATGTCAGCCTAACTCTAAAACTTGTTTAGTTTAAGGCCGCTATCTATAGTCTTAACAACACTTTTTTCCTTATCTCTCATTAAACTATATAGCGTTATAGTATTACAATAGGTAGGAAAAATGAAACCAAAAACTGCTTTTTGTGTGGCATTTTATTCCTCCATATGTCAGCAAAAGCAACAGACTTTTGAAAATCAACTTTTTATCACGTGCTGTAATCGTGTTACACAGTTTCTTTTCTTTAGTTGTCGACTATTACTTTTTAATAAATATAAGCCAGATACCGCATTTATATTATATACAAAATTTATCTGCATAAAACTGGTTGAAATTTTAATTTAATAAATTATTGTTTGGTCTGTTTTATTATTATCGTAGTGTTATATTGCTGGTTTCATATTATATTTCATTTAATAATAATCTATTCTGTATCTTTTGTCGGTTTTCAATGTATTTTATTTCGTTGGCTTTCCTTGTAATGATGTCGTCTGTGGCTGATAAGAAAAAAAAAATGGGGATTTGCCATGAATACAATATCTTTATTAATGTGGGTGTCTCATTAAAATGACTGATGTAATATATACACAGTTTTAGCATGGTAACATTCCTAGCTATTATTAATAATTAATTTTTTGTTAATATAATTTGCTATCAGAGATGATAGACGATAATTTTACCACTTATCTTTTTCATTGTATTTCCTATGGACTTTATTCCCATAAACTTAGTTCCTAATTAAATCTAAAAGGGAAATGTACTTGATAATCTTATTTGTTATTAACATGACAAACTTTTAATGATAACCTTTAGCATTTCTATATGCAATAGTTTCTATTATCAACAGTTTTTAATGAAAGTTTTAATTCTTTTATAAAAAAAAATATCTTGCCTAGGGGGTAAAACTTGCAAAAAATAAAAAAAATTAGACTAATTAGTCAGCTGATAAGGAATTCAGTAATTTAAAACACCGTATTAAATAATTTTTTTAAACAATTTTGAATCATTTTTTCTAAATTTGTATAATCATTTTTGTTCGAACTCCTGGCACAGTTTAATTTATTTTTATATTTAAATTTTACCATATTGTTTTTCGAATATCGAGTATAAAAAAACAAATTATTTAGGAAAAACAATTCAATAAATTTTTCTTAATAATAAAGGCAATTTGAAATTACTATATTTCTCAATGTATACGTATACATATCATTCATTGTCTTGCTTATCTGCAAGCCTAACATGTATATATCACCAACCCAAAATTTTTATACAATATTCTATTTTTGCTAATACATACTCTTCATTTAACAATAACACATAAAAAATATATTTTTTCTTTGCCTCTTTGATAAGCACACGAGCTAGAGCCATTAAGAAGAAAAAGAAAACATCACGCGTTTTATGCAAAAACAAAAAAAAATATTTTTTGGAAAAATATATTAAAAGTTCTCAGTTATTTGTGCCTTATCTCTGTGAAAGCAATTGTTTTTTTAGTTCGTATCATTAATCTTTATGCAAATGTATTTGGCAAATAAACAACAACAGAAAAATAAATAAAAAAAGAATTGGGGGCTCGTCTAACCTCGTCACGATCTCTTATAATAAAAAAAAAAACAAAATTAATTTATTTTATGTATAACAGAATCTACCCAATGTATTAAGAACACACGCAGATTTTGTGTCTTTTAAAAAACCTTGAAAACTTTTTCACAAAAAATAAAAACCAAACAAGTTTTTTTTTTTTTTTTTATATTTTATCTTGTTTTGCCAAATTATTTGTTGTTGTTTTTTATTGTTTATAAAAAAATGGTTTGCAAAATTTGTAAGCATTTAATTTAACATTTTTCTCCTTTTTAATATAACGAAACCTTTGTTTTTTAAACATTTGCAATCTGGCCATTTAGCTTCAGTGAAAGATTTAAAATAAAACTCAAAACTGAAATAAAATGGATTTTGTTTAAGCAATAAATCAGTTTCTCTTCCATTTACTATACTGCTTGATCTGCAAGTCCCAAAACGGACTGTTATACTAATTTCAATTATAGTTAAAAATGGAAATGGATGTACACTGTGAACACACTGCGTAAACAGCCTAACGAGATCTATAAATATACACTCCAGAGGAGTGAAGCCATGATCTAATGAGCTTTTTTCCACTGTCAGCAAAAATCAGTTATTAAGGCTTTGGCCGATGAATGTTTTGTGCTATTTAGTACAGATCAAGGGCAATACGGAAAATTAGGCTTTAAATTCGAACAATGTTTTAAGAACTTTTACTGTATAAAACGTTAAATTTCATGTGGTATATATAATAGTCGATTTATCTTTCGGAGCTATTTAATAAATGCTTTATGTACATGAGCTCTATGACAATTATCTTGCAAGGTCGATTTGGGGACACATAATATCTTTTGGGGGCCAAAGTATTAGCTGTTGAACAACCCACTGTGTTTGGTAATAACAACAAACAACTTTTTGGTTGCTATATCAACTCTATGAGTGTCAACTCCTCTTATATACATTATTTGCAACAAATTAATAAAAAAAAAAATTAACACGATATTAATTAATGTCCTTATATGTCATTTATTCAATTTTGTTTGTTACTTTTCCTGACTTTAAATGACTCACATTTTCAAAGAAATAATGGAGGCTTTACATTTATTAATTTCTCATTTAAACGCTTAGCAACAACAAATTGCTGAATCTTAAAAAACAAACAAAAATGCATAAAAATAATTTGTTTTTTTCGAAATGAATATAAACAAATAATCATGACGAACTCGTTTTTTTAAGTATATACCCAATAACACAACGTTTAATACAACATCTGTATGTACATATGTACAGTCACGTGATTTGTTGGTAAAACAAAATGATAATAAAACAATCAGACAAAAACAAAAGTACCATATAATACAACAACAGGTTCGTGGAATAAAAAACAAGAAAAATAATAAAATTTATTGAATGTTTTTGTTTTGCTAAAGTAAAAGAAACGATAACAATAACAAAATAAATGAGATCATATTGGTAAATCAGGTGCTTTCATTCATTCATACATACATCAAACGACATACATATTCAAATTACATTTACGATGAATTACTTCAAACGGTACTTACTTGGCAAACGGAAAATGAATAAGAAAATATAAGGGAAAGGAATATAAAATATCTGACGATGTTTTTTTTTTTGTATAACTTGAAAGTTTTTGAAGGTATTTAACCTTTTTCTGTACACTAGTTTCATTAAAAACAAAAACTTGTTAAAAAGATATTTTCTTTTGTTTAAAATCGTAATGTTCCAACAATTATTTCCGCTTGCTGTGTAGTAAACGGAATTAAAACGCAAAGAATTTCAGGGCCAGACAAAACAAATCTATTAACAAAAAACACTTTGAACTGAAATAATTAAATATTTTAGTTCAAACAAGATTAATTGTAGATGCAATATGTTTTTATTTTGCTATACGTATTTAAAATTCATAATATTCAATACAATATTGTGCGTAAAGCTTTGGCATTATAGTTTATTGCGTCTACATTTTGATGGGCTTCCTCTGTAGATAGTGCGTTTTGTTGTTTTCAAAATTATCATCTAATAACGTTTGCAAACAAAAATAGCATGATTACGCCTATTTGTAAACAAAATCAGTATAAAATCAGCGTTAAAAAATTTTATAAGTTTTTTTAGTTGTTTGTTTGTGAAATATTACGTGTGTTGTTTTTTTTACCATTAATAGTCCACACGTGCCAGTTTTACTCTATTATTAATGAATACATGCTTACAAAAACACATACACGCGAAGACAACTGATTAGAAAAATATTTACACACGCATTACTTTATCAGAATAAATTTAAATCTTCCTTTCTTTTTCTTTTTTATTTGCAGTTAATGATGGTCGCACTACAACTGTGCCACAATATCGTGGCTTGGGTAGTGCTTTTTCCACCATTTTCCGTCAAGAGGGTATACGCGGTCTTTACAAGGGTGTAACGCCAAACATTTGGGGTTCAGGCTCCTCATGGGGTCTTTACTTCATGTTGTAAGTATTCAACTAAGAAAGAAATAATTAAAATATAATTTAATTTCATAATTTATTTCGTTTTCCTTACTTACCTTATAGCTACAACAGCATTAAGACTTTTATTCAAGGTGGTAATACCACAATGCCACTGGGACCCACTATGCACATGATTGCTGCCGCTCAATCGGGAGCTTTAACATTGATGTTAACGAATCCTCTTTGGGTGGTTAAGACACGCCTGTGTTTACAGTACGATTCAGATGGCAAAGGTGCACAACAGTATCGTGGCATGACACATGCGCTTGCACAAATCTACAGAGAAGAAGGCATTAGAGGCTTATATAAGGTAAATTGCAAAAAACAATCGAAAATGTCTAAAGAACACAAATTAAACTAAATATTTAATTTATATTTAAAGGGTTTTGTTCCTGGCATGTTGGGTGTTTCTCACGGTGCCATACAATTCATGACATATGAAGAAATGAAGAATCGCTATAACGAATATCGAAAATTACCAATCGATACGAAATTGGTAAGTTTAAGTTTTATTTTAATTTTAGCTTATTTAATTTAATTAAAATGAATTTAAATTTAAATGGCCTTCAGAGTTAACAATTAGAACAGAACGGAATATTTTTGTATGCTCCTTCTATAAATTCCTAAATTTTATATTTTATTTCCATTTATTTTTAGTTCATAATGTTGTTTATGAAAACAACATTTTGCAGCCAATCAAATATTATGACGAAATTTTTTCAAAATTCACCATCATTTAGTTTTTATAGTATTTTAATGTTTTCCAAAAATATTCTATGAACTTTTGCCTCTCTCCTTGAACTGATCACAGGACTGTCTTTCTGCTGTTCTCTAATTGTTTTTTTTTTTTTGTTTTGTTTTTAATACAATATAATATATTTCGTCACATGCGGGATGATAAAGCAATAAATATTGTAATTTTCTTGCCATTTCGTCGTTTATTATAATTGGCTAAAGTCCAATTATTTTTGTATATTTTTGCATATTTTTTTTCATACAAATTTATTTTACCGGCAAATTGAGTAATTTTTAATATACGGTGTAATAATTTATACAAATATGCCTGCCTACTCACATCAATCTGTGAAATTGGTTGTTGTAAAAGGTTTATATTTATACTTTAATCATCTAAAGTTAGAATTAATAGCTGGGGTTTCAGACTTCATTGCATTTTAATTTTTTTCTAGAATAATTAAGCTCAGATAAATTAGAAACAAGATTTAAAAACATACTTGAAAATGACTCAAAGGCGATAAACAGTTTTTAAAGAGCTATACAACAGGATTTAGTTCGCTTAAATATATTAATTTCTTAAACCACCACTGAAAAATAGGACAATTTTATTTAATTAACTAGCTGTACACTGCGCGCGTTGTTGTGCCACCAACTAAAATACATTTGAAGGAAAGACATTATCCACTTAATATTGAATCGTTTTATTGATTTTGTTTCCCGTTGCCCAGATGATTCAGACGAACGGGCCTGAGTAGTACGCATTCGATCAGTTTCTAATCTCACTTCTCGTTGTTCAAGTGATTCATGCGAACGGGTCTCAGCGGCATGTATGTACTCGAAGATTTTCAGGTCTCAATGCTCGTCTGATTCTGAGGCTCGTAATGCTCTTTTCTTCCGTGCTTGAGGTGTAGGTCGACCAATGTCTTGTCATTCATCTTGAATAATTTTCAGTGGCGCCATCTACCGGAAATTAATCGCACCCACTTAGAAACCTCCTTCGACTTATGCGCAACAACTTTGCTAAAGATCATAACATGATCAAATGTCCAGTTTACGATTTAATTCATTTTTAGTAATTTTCAGTGGCGCCACCTGTCGGATATTGGTCATACCAATTCCCGGGCTCATGTGCAACAACCTTCCTGAAGATCATAACATGATCAAATGCATAGTTTACGATTCTATTAATTACATACAAACAAACATTCATTTATATATATATATATAGATAGATAATAAGGTTAACTTCGCTTAAATATATTAATTTCATCAGCTCCCACTAAAGTGTAGGGCGCCTTTATTTAATTAATAATAATGTGCGGTAGTATTTAACCCAGCGGTGTTATAGTCTAAGGAAACAAATCAGATCATAAACAATAGTGTAATGTGAACCTGTGAGATGTAAGCATTCGAAAGCAATCACTCTTTTACATGTGAGCCAATCATAAAGGCCTCCTTTGCATTAGAGGATTGAAAATGTCTTCGAAAAGTGTATGTATTCGAGTTTGTTTTAATTCTTTTAAATTGAATGGTATAAATACTAAGTTTTTAATGCCTTCTCTCGTAATGCAATTACCTTTCCATGACATCAATTACAGATTATTCAAGCCTACTGTGGGAAAAATAAATTTTCCCGTATGTACTTTTTTTATATACTGTTTACAGCATAAAATATTTCCATTCTTTAAATGTGTGATTAGCCTGTTTTATCAACTTCTTTCTTTATTTTTAAGTATAATAATCCAATATTAAATATACGTTTATTTATATTATACTTTATTATATTATTTATAAACATTTTGCAGAAGAAAAAGTTGCACATATACAATTAATTTGTTGTCTGAGAGTCATTATTGTCTTATCGCAATTTAATTAAAAAGACAAACATTTGACGTCATTGGCAAATTCTAATGATATTTTATATTATAACTGTATTTGTTCACACAGTTTGTCTCCAGCTTTGAATAATAAGCTTTCTGAAGGAAAGCAAAAAATAGGGGGAAAATTCTAGCAATTGTTTCATTTACAAGCACAGGCACGTGTAGTTTTTTTTTTTTCGTTTTGTAATAAGAAACTATAAATGAAAGCAGGCATATAATGAAACAATTGTTACCTCATGAAATATTATACATACATTATTCATGTCTTTTGTATAGTTTCATATACAAAGACAGTGTTATTGCTTGCCTCACAGCAAACATTAAGCAAATAAAATTTAATAATTTTTTATATTAAAAACAATGAGAAACATATAAAGGCGCAATCAATTTAAAGTAAAATGAAATGTAAATAGTCCCTATACCTACCACATACATATGTAGCATTAAATCGTATTTTATGATTACATTTTTAAAATGAATTTGAATTTCAAATTAATTTCATTTTATTATACACACTATTAACGTTTATATCTGTATATAGGGTATGGTAAAAGAATTTTGAATTTATTTTTATATATTGTAGGTTACTGCATAATATTTTTACAAGATCACTGTCTTACAACGTGATTGTGGTACTAATATTCACATTTAATATTAGCAAAAGATTTTTTTTTTAATATGTTTTAAAACAGTTTTACAATAAAACTGCAATATAATTTCAAAAAAAAAAAAAAAAACAACAACAATAAAATATAGAAACAGGTTATTGACCAATTAAATGGCTGTGGATGGATAATCGTTATAAATATTTGTTTACTTTTTAAAAATATCAAAGTATTATGAACTTTCAAGTTTAAGATAATAACACAGTCCTGCAAAAATATTTATTTATTTATTTTTGTTTTTAATTTCATAATCAAATAATTTTAATAATCAGGGGTGTCATAGAATCCAAGTCGGTTTTGCCTTTTGTCGTTTTTGAAAACCAATATTGGATTCATTTGGTGTCACAAAACCAAGTCGGTTTTGTTATTTTCGAATTGAAATAAAACCGATGTTCGAAACAGCCGTTGTTTACATTTGTGTATTTATTTCCAATTTTTATTAATTTTTTTCACAAAATATATATTTATTTATTTAAAATGCAAAAATAAATTTGTAAAATACAATTCCAAAATAGTGTGGACTACATGGTCATTATACTATATGTGTTGAATCTAGATTTCATGTAAAACATTTGCAGATTGAAGAATATTTTTAATTTTTCTTGCTGATGTTATGTTGCTGCAATTTAGGATTTTTTCTAGTGGTTCATTTGTTGAGCTTATCGGGCAATCTTTAAAGATATGATACAGTCTTTAATACAGTCTTTCCTGGATAGAAGTAAAGCTGCTTTGCAGATTTATAGCATATTGCCGGTTGAACAAAGACGCTTTTTGAATGGTCATAGACACAATAAAAGAACACCTTTCCCATTCTAAGATCCCACCATTGCTAGGACTTGCAGCTACGTTGCGATTTTTAGCTGAAAGGTCATACCAAGTATCTTTTGGAAATGACTCTAGCATATCGCTGGGTAGAAGCACAGTTTCTACAATTTTAGACAATGTGCTCAATGCTATGGAGCGGTACATTTGCCGTCAATGGGTGCAACTAGAAATGAACTCCAACGATAAGTAAAGAGCAAGGGACTATTTCTTTAATAAATTTAAAATCCCTTCAATAATTGGTTGCATAGACGGGACTCATATAAAGATAATAAAGCCCAGCTTTAACGAGCATTTGTACTTTAATCGAAAAAGAATATGAATAGGAGTGTTGAATATGGAATATGTTGAGTGCTTAATGGCACGTTACACTACCATCCGGAAGAGGCAGTAGGATTTATAAATTCCTGCTGCGCTCTGTACAATATTTGCAGGAGCTATAATGTGCAAACCAGAGAGGATGAGCTGACTTTATCATTACATGAAAGTGAAGACAATGTTATTTTGTCATCAAGCACGACTCTGCAAAGTGAAGGTCAGAGAATCAGAGACGAAATAGCCACAACCTTATAAAATATTGGTAAAATAAAAGCTATTTTTAAGGTAAAATTTAGTTGTTTTTATTTCATATAACAAACAGACAGCTGTTAGCTGCTTGGTTTATTTCCAATAACAAAACCGATAACAAGACATTCTGTGACACCTAAAACCGACACTTATTCAAGTTCGAAAACAAACCGATAATCTTGGATTGTATGACACCAAAATGATTTTTGTGTCGTTTTCAAATCCAATTCCGACATTATTGGATTCTATGACATCCCTGAATAATTTCATTTTTTTAAATCAAATAAGCCAGCTCCAATGCGAAATTTGTTTATTTTTCCATTTATATGTATGCTTTTTCAATAAATAGTGAGAGAAAGAGAGGAAGTAGATATTATTATATAGAGAGGAGGTGGAGATCTGTAGTAAAATACAATGACATGTAAAATAATAATAATTCATTTATTTCAGACAATTTCCATACTGACATACTAACTTAATAGCAACTAAACTATTTTTGTATACTTTTTATTCTAATTTTACGTTTAAAAATCATTGTAAGCATTATTGAATTATAGATACAGTAGCAAGAGACCTAAAAATTAACATTTCCTTAGTGTGTACCACCTAGTTCTGTATTTTACTTACTTAATTCTAGGGGCTATATAAGAGGAAAGAAGAGAAACGTCGCCGGAATGGAGAAATGCTCTGCTAGTAGCCATTTTCCATGAAGGAGCTTATCAAATCTGTTATTCGAACTCGACATTAAACTGTAGATTCTGCTATTTATGGATAAAATTAACGCACATTACATGGCTGTTGTGAGAAGCTAAGGCTGTAATCCGAACTAAAGGGTTGTACTGGGCACTAATGTGCGTATATGTGTACATACATACATGGACTAGATTTTCAACGGAGCTCAACTTACTTGACAACCCTTTAGTCAGGATTCAGATCTAGGTTCCCAGACTATCCATGCTGGTATGTGTTAATTTTATTTATGAGTGGCGAGACCTACAGTTTAACGTCGAGTCTCAACGACAGATTTAAGCAACTTTTCATGGCAATTTTACTCAGAATTTTTCCTAAAAGACTGCTGGAAGTTGTTTTTAATTTTTAAACAATCTTTTTAACAATTTGAAAATTTTTTAATGTTATTTCTGTTCTGTTTTGTTAAGACGGTCTATGTAGCTCTTCCTTATTTTGGTTAAATATACTAGAAATTTTTGGTTTGAAATTGTCACAAATTCAGTTTTTAATTGAAAACCTTGGGAAGAATTTTAATTTTGATTTAAGAATACTATTGTCAGGGGTGTCATAGAATCCAAGTCGGTTTTGCCTTTTGTCGTTTTCGAAAACCAATATTGGATTCATTTGGTGTCACAAAACCAAGTCGGTTTTGTTATTTTCGAATTGAAATAAAACCGATGTTCGAAACAGCTGTTGTTTACATTTGTGTATTTATTTCCAATTTTTATAAATTTCTTTTTCTTTTTGACAAAATATATATTTATTTATTTATTTAAAATGCGTATTTTACAAAAATAAATTTGTAAAATACATTTCATGTAAAACATTTGCAGATTGAAGAATATTTTTAATTTCTGAGTTTATGTTGCTGCATTTTAGGATTGCTTCTAGTGGTTCATTTGTTGAGCTTATCGGGCAATCTTTAAAGATATGATTTATGATTAGTTCTTCTGCGCACAATTCACATTCCCTAGGCTGGGTTCTTCTATAGAGATGTTGTGTACTAAACCTTGTTGTTCCCACTCTTGTTCTGGCTACTATAATACAGTCTTTCATGGATAGAAGTAAAGCTGCTTTGCAGATTTATAGCATATTGTCGGTTGGACAAAGAGACTTTTTGTATGGTCACAAACAGTAAAAGAACGCCTTCCCCATTCTAAGATCCCACCATTGCTACTCATCTACGTTGCGATTTTTAGCTGAAGGGTCATACCAAGTATCTTTTGGAAATGACTCTATCATATTGCTGGGTAGAAGCACAATTTCTACAATTTTAGACAATGTGCTCAATGCTATGGAGCGGTTCATTTGCCGTCAATGGGTGCAACTAGAAATGAACTCCAACGATAAGCAAAGAGCAAGGGCTATTCCTTTAATAAATTTAAAATCCCTTCAATAATTGGTTGCATAGACGGGACTCATATGAAGATAATAAAGCCCAGCTTTAACGAGCATTTGTACTTTAATCGAAAAAGAATATGAATAGGAGTGTTGAATGTGGAATATGTTGAGTGCTTAATGAGCACGTTACACTACCATCCGGAAGAGGCAGTAGGAATTACAAATTCCTGCTGCGCTCTGCAGCAGAAGCTATAATCTGCAAACCAGTGAGGATGAGCTGACTTTATCATTACCTGAAAGTGAAGACAATGTTATTTTGTCATCAAGCACGACTCTGCAAAGTGAAGGTCAGAGAATCAGAGACGAAATAGCCAGAACCTTATAAAAGATTGGTAAAATAAAAGCTATTTATAAAGTAAAATTAAAGTTGTTTTTATTTCATATAACAAACAGACAGCTTTTAGCTTCTTGGTTTATTTCCAATAACAAAACCGATAACAAGACATTCTGTGACACCTAAAACCGATACATATTCAAGTTCGAAAACAAAACCGATAATCTTGGATTGTATGACACCAAATTGATTTTTGTGTCGTTTTCAAATCCAATTCCGACATTATTGGATTCTATGACACCCCTGTGTGTTACAATTTCTGATGTAATAATTCGAAATGAAAATTTATTAAATTCTGCATAAAAAACTATTCTTTTGCTAAACCATTTAAAACTAATTCTATTCTCTCTCTCTCTTTTATTTTATTTCCATTTAACAGGCAACATCGGAATATTTAGCTTTTGCAGCGATATCCAAACTAATAGCAGCTGCTGCCACATACCCATACCAAGTCGTGCGGGCACGTCTACAGGATCATCATCATAAATATGGCGGTACATTGGATTGTATTAAACAAACTTGGAGGTACGAACGTATGGGTGGTTTTTATAAAGGTCTTGTACCGTATTTAGTGCATGTCACACCAAACATATGTATGGTCATGCTAATATGGGAAAAATTGACAAATTAAGAAACAAACAAAAAAAACTTAGTTTTAAAAAAAACATAAATTATCTCCTTATGCTCTACATAGTAACTCTTTTACTAGACGTCTAAAAAAAAAAAACAAATTTTTAATATAAAAATTAAATATTTAAATGAATCTTCAATGCAAATTATATAGCTAAGAATGTAGACGTTCTTTTTTTCTATTATTATAATTATTATTATTATTATAAAAATAAGATTAATATTATAAGAAAAGAAAATTCGAAAGAAAACGAAAAAATAATATTGAAAGAAAAACAAAAATACTACAAAGGAAAAAATGATGAAGACATGTGTCCGAATTTTTTTCTCAATTTCATATACGAGTTTGCAAAGGAAAAAAAAAAAATAGAAAATCTATGTAATCACACAGCATAAGAAATGACAAGTGCTCTACTGTTGTAAGAGTTTGAAAATATTGAACAATTTTGTATTACTGTTGTTATTATTAATTTTTAGTTTTTATTATTTTTTAAATTTAATTTAATTTTTTTTTTTGTTTGTAAACGTTTATATAAATATTTTTTTATGATTATTATTCAATCTTAATTTTGTTTGAATAATTCCATGAATGCTAACTAAGCTCCTGAATATAGTTTTTAATTTTTTTTACGTTGCTATTATTTTCTTCCACCATAGCCTGTAAGTGAATTTCGAAAATTTCTAAATCTAGTTGTGAATTCTTTCTATTTCTAGAAATTTTTTTTACTATACAAAATGTGATAGCAAACATTTTTTGCTTAAATCTAATTTATAAATTATTCTTCTTTTTTAAGATTTACTTAAGATAGTTAAAAAAAAAAAACAAAAGACTTTAGCTAGCAAGAGTTGTTTGAGTTTTGGGGCAGAAAATTTAAAAAATTAATTTAAATGACGAAGCACGAATATATGTTGTAATATACAATAAATTATATATAATAATAATAATGACTGCCCCTTAAAATTATAACAAATAAAACTCTTCAATTGTTGTTAAGTAGTCCCTATTTGTCTATTTTTCTTTCTTTTTTTTTTACTTAACAATGTTTATTTTTAAAGTTTCTTGCTTTACAAAATAAAACCCAAGTGTTCAAAATAGTTTTTATAAAATTTGTTTTAAAACTTGGAACATAAACGACGGCATTAAGTCTTATTTCTTGTATAAAAATTTAGTTCAAATGTCTTTTTGTGTTTTTTCTTTTAATTTACAAAGAATCCAAGAACTAATTTATTTACATATAAGTTTAGAAATATATGAAAACAAATTCTTAGTTTATTAAGCATTAAATTTAAATATATATATCCCATAAAAGATCTTTTTAAATTATTAAGCATTTCAAGGCTTTTTCATAAACTATCATTAGTCTTAAGCAGTAAAAAAAACGTCTTTGAAGAAAACAAAATAAAAAAAAACAATACACATTAATTTATTAAACTTTATTTGGCAAAAAGATATTTTAAAATTAAAATTAAAAAGAATTGGAAAAAATGTTAAAAAAGAGAAATGCAAGATAAATCACAGTAACAGCTTAAATAAATACTTAAATTGATGAATAGTTACACTGTACTGTAGTTATTGTATTTAGTAGTATATAGAAACATACCGCTATATACATTACGTACATACATACATACATACATAGATATAACAAATATGAAATTTCTTTATGAGTTTAGTTTTTTTTTATTTGTGCTTGTAATGAAATGGGAAAATAAACAAATAAGTAAACTTGTTTGTTTGTTTGGTAGTATCTCTATAAAGAGTAAGTGTTTTTGAACGGAAATTAATTTTGGAACATTCGTTTTACTAGCCCTATCAACCAACCAACCGTTAATCGTTCCTTTTTTTTGTAATTCAAATTAAAAATTAATTTTAAGTTTTGTTTTATATTTAAGTCCTGTGCTGCATTGTTGTTGTATTTCTTTTTTTAAATTCTCTTTTTGCTAAATGAATTTATTAAACAATAAAAACTAATTTTTTTTTTAATTTGTTTTCGAAAAAGAAAAAGTATGCAAAAGAATAACAAAACAATACAAAACAAAAAAAAAAAGCGTAAATCACATTAGAAAGTCATTGTCTCTCTCGTAGTGTAACTCTAAAAAAAAAAATATATAGAAGAAGGTAAGCATTTTGTTCAAACTTTGCTAATGTACAAATATCACTCTTCTTATTGTCTCGTTGCAGATACGAAGGTGTCTTAGGTTTTTATAAAGGTTTACAGGCCAGCTTGACGCGTGTTATACCCGCCTGCATGATAACATTTTTAGTTTACGAAAATGTATCGCATTTTCTTTTGCAACGTTCCAAAGAGAAAACAAAGAGACTAGAAAACGAAAGTTAATTTTATTTTTAATGTACTACACACTTTCCCTTTAGCCTTCCTTAATGCTGTTTAACCCAACAATAATAACTTCCTTAATTCTTTGTCCTTAATATACTTCCTTAATATGTAATATGTATTCATTATTAATTTATGAAATATAAACTAAGTTTTTGCCTTAAATGAGTGTCATTCATAATCATCATATCGTTTTTGCTGATATGTTTCCTTTTAATTTTAAGTTACGATTTTAATTTAATTTTCTTAACACGTACCGAAAAGACGAAGAAACCAAAAATAATTTCTCAGTTAAAATTTTTAATTTTTTTTTTTATAAAAGAAAACAAGCAAAATAAAAAATATTGTTAGACTATAAATTAGTTTTGGTTTGATTGTGTTTTATTTTGCTGGGAAATATTGCCATAAGCTTGCAGTCGCAGTTACATTCGCATGCTCTGTTTTTACTCTCATCGTAAACTGTAAAGCTCATGAAAATTCTCTTTTGTTAATCTTCAAAAAATAAAATACAGCATACGTTTAGGGTTTATAAAATAATAGACCCAAGTCTAATGCTCTGATTAGCAAACGTAATGTACGTTGCCGTAAGAACGTTTGTGTTTGTTAGTTATAGAAGTGCTGCAAAATTGAAATGGTACCAAACTCTAAATGGTACTTTTGTAAAAAAAAATACTTATTTATACTTAATACATGGAATAGAAGAACTAACGTACGTTCCGTGGACGCATTAACAGTAGAAAAGCGCCGCGGTGGTACTGCGGTATTTTTGAAACGGAAAAGTACGAAGAAAGGTACCAATTAGGCCTTAATTGGAAAGAGTTATATTTGCTTCTTAAGTTTTATGTTATTACAAATATTTATTCTTGTAATATTATAGAATATTACAATTTTGATACAATCTGAGTTAATATTTGTGGAATTTACATATAAGTACACTCTCGGATATTGTTCTATTCAAATTGTTTTTTTTTTTATTATTAAATTGCAAAACAAAACCTAGCTAATAATAAAAAGTGCTCTTATAATTATTTATGCACATTAGAATCATAGGAACTTTTTTATTTAAAAATTTTAAAGATTAAATAGATCAAAAAGGGCATTTGCGTCACATTGCCACACAAACATACATAATTGGCCATTACAACCCTTCAGTCAGGATTACGGCCTAGCTTCTCAAACCACTCATGTTGTGTGCCTTAATTTTATACTTAAGTGGCGGAACCTACAGTTTAACGTCGACTCCGAACGACAGATTTTGAGAAACTTTTTTATAACAGGTTTTATTTACTTCACAATTTTTGCCAGAAATCTGCTGAGAGGAAGTCGCCGAAGAAATATTTTTTTTTTCATATTTTGTTTTTGATGTCTGGCCTGGGGCTCGAACCCGGGCTTTACGTCTAATAAGGGAACTACGGCGACTGCGCGAAACAATGCTCTCTGTGAAAACGTATTATTATTATGTTATTGTTCAAGGTGTGGTGTTGTAAAACCTGCTTTACTTTTCCAAGAAGTATCGTTGCGTGTCTTTCATATGATGGATGTTCATTGTTGCTGTTGCCATCAGGGTGGTCAAGGGTTTTCTAGAAGAATTATTTGCATTTGGAATGAAGTCTCTTCGGTTTTTAAAGTGTGAAAACAGTGATGATTTACTTAAACCAGATTTACTTGGTTAATGTGACTAAATCAATAATTCAGTTAGTTTTTGAAGCTCCTATTTCTTCAATAAAATACCAAAATTTCTCCTACCAACAGTTATACAAACAGCCATAATTTAGGTTAAGGATTGCGCATTCATTCGCCCCATTCCTCGAATCTAGTGTCGCGTGACTATTTCTTGTTTGCAAATCCTAAGAAATGACTCGCCAAAAGGATATTTGTGTGCCAATGAAGAAATGAATTTTGTTCATGGGAAAGGATATAAAAAAAATTGATGGAAAAGTCATTAGGCGATGAAATGTTTTCTTATCCAAAAGCTTGTGTTTAATTCAAAAACACTGACGGGAGCTTGTAAACTCCCATACTAAGATATAACTAAAGGGATACTTTCCCTGAGATTGTTTTTTTTTACACCTTGAGTTTCGAATTCTAGAGTGACCAATGGATGGATATTTCTTTCGAGCTAAAGCTTAACCTGCCGTGGAAGCTAAGCGTTTTGCTATTCTCACAACAGGAGCATTTTATAATCGTATAAACAGAAAAGCGTGAAGGCTGAGGTGAAAAACTCTGCTATTTAGATGGGGACTGGAGCAATTACTATAATAATAAGCCTTTCTATATACTAAATTAGAAGATTCTGTGGAAAAAGGAAAATGATCTTAAGCCAAACCATAAAAGGAGAAGGGAATGAAATAATTAAATTAAATACAATTTAATATAATTTTTATTTATAAGAGTTATTTATTTATAAGAGGTATGGATGGTATAAATGTAAAAAATAAAATTCATTTATTCTCTATGAATTCTTAATAATTTTTGATTGTCCTTAAAGTAACCACTGCCTGTTGCCACTTGAAAATGCGTGGCAGAATTATTTACGTCGCTCCAAATATATTGGTACTCTCGATCTTTGCTTTTATCGAGAAATTCAAATTTATATTTAGACAGGTTATCAATATCACATTCAAAGTCTGCATAAATTTTAGCTGTATCAGCATTAAAGTAACACGATCTTATTTCATGCGGTGTTATTTCCTGCGGTGTTATTTCATGCGGTAGAAAAACTCTTGCTGCATAAATATTATGACCATTGCGGTTAATGCCCAAACTTAAGAGCTGTTTTTGAAATTGTCCTCCATTATGAGAGAAAACTTCTGGTTTTATATGCAACCAATTGTAGGAGCAATAGTTTAGATAAACTCGACGACATTTGCGTTTATAACAAACGGCATTACATTTACCGTTACGGTCACACATTCTTGAACCTTCGGCGAAATTTTTAAGGAGACACTTTTCATGAAACGTATGACCACATTCGAGTGACCCATAAACGACATCATTACTATGGAAATATTGTGAACAAGTTTGACACTTTACTTGGCTGCACGTAGACATTTTTTATTTATTTGATTTTAATTTAATTTATTAATTTAATTTATTTCCTTTGATTTAAAGCTTGTTTATCTTATGAAATGTTTTATCAAACTGATGATCGTACAAGATAGAAATTATTAATATACCAACAACAGAGAAATGTAAATTTACTCAGATATAGAAAAAAAAAGGAGCAGAAAGTGGAGAAGAAGGCTGGTGTATGTATGCAAGCTGTCCCAAGTAGAGAATAATACGCTAATAGACATGTGCTATATTACTCATTTCCGAAGGTGTGAGACAATGAAAAGAAGATTGATGATTGATCGCCAATAGATATGGAAATAGCTTTTAGTTCATGGCCACCATAGACCACTCTGACATCGGCGATCGTGTTGGTTGTGTCGCCTCATTGCATTTTTGCACGTACATTAGTTTTATGCAATGCAGTGTTATAGAGATTTCTGAAGCGCTATCTTCTAAAATTAATCCATAAAATTAAGAGAATTTTAACAAAACTCTTTACTAACATACGAGGATTTAATTTAAAATGCGGTCTGATTATATCATGTGTCGTTCACTTTAATTCATCAGAGTTTTAACCATCCATCCAGATTAAAAATGTTTTTCTGAGCCTTTAGATGCCATGCCTTGTGGGGGTTACACTGCATCTTCAATGACATATCCGTAATATATATGTATACAGTGAAAGCTCTACTGGCGGACAGCTTTAATAGGCGGACGATTTTCAAAGTCCCGTCAATTAGTACATTTTTTTTAGAGCAAATTCATCTACCCTGGACAGACGCTCTCTTGGACGGACGCGGACACTTGTTTTTCCAAAAACCTCTCCTATAGGCGGACAAATAAATAAATATTGCAGAAGGCAAAGCTGAGCAATTTTATTGTATTTCGGTTTATCCCCCTTTTATACTATGTGCAATGTGTAGAGATTACACAAATTTTTCTTTGTTGAGTGTGTATTTGTCAACTTAATCGGATTATGCAGTGATTCCCCGGTTTATTATTTTATGTAAAATATAAATTGTGATTCCCCTTTTTATTTTGGTTTATGTGATAACTGATGGATGGTCAGTTAATTAGCTATTCTGAATATAAATACAGATCTACGTATGTACAATGTAGTATATGAATATGAGAAAAATAAAAGTTAATGAAAATATTTTTAAAGATTATTCTTTATCGCAGTTATCGTTGGCAACAAATAATATACAGTTAGATATGTATTTATTAAATTTTTCCCGAAATATTTTAACAAAATATCCCTTGGACGGACATCTCCCTTAGGCGGACAAAAATGCGTCGACGGTCGTTGTCCGCCTATGGGAGCTTTCACTGTATTAAATAAAGAACAGATTCTAATATGCTGTCTACATGAAGTCTCCGTAGTCTAGTAGGTAGTGTGTTGGCTTATTAGACGCGAAGCCACGGTTCAAATCCCCGGTCAGATATCAAAACGAAATATGAAAAAAAATATATATTCTTCGGCGACTTCCTCTCAGCAGAGGTAAATAAAACTGCCATGAAAAAGTTTCTCAAAAAATCTGTCGTTCGGAGTCGACGTTAAACTGTAGGTCCCGCCACTCACGTATAAAATTAACTCACACAACATGAGTGGTGTGAGAAGCTAGGCCGTAATCCTGACAAGAGATCAGCAATGAATCGTTTTTCCGCTACTCATAAGTACTCATGCAATTTTAAGTATGAGTGAGTCAACAGTATTAAAATTCAACTAATCTGATTCATTCGTATTCACTACAACATTGATTTATAATTACATGTTGCAATGAGTATGCGTACAACGTTGACATCAAACTCATAACATTCGAAATATGTTTGATTCATACGCCTACTCAGATTCAGATTAATAAATTTAGAAATATACTCAGAAATGATTCGAGTGATTCGAATCATTCGTAAAAATTTACAATATTAGTTGTTGCATTTACAAAGAAAGAAGAAAGATACATAAATAAAAAAGACAAAGACAACAAGCGGAGCAAACGCACACTTGTGAGTATTGTGGTGTTCGTATGCGAATCATACTTATTTTGTGATTCTTATAAATGTTGAGTAAAGTAAAGTCGAAATCAATAACATCATGCGTATTAGTAAGAAGAAGTATGACTATGATATTAAAATAAGTATGAATGCGCAGAAGTATCATCGTTTTGAATACTTATTGCTGATCTCTGATCATGACTAAAAGGTTGTAATGGCCAATTATGTATGTATTTGTATTATTTTTATTTATAACAATTGGTCAATTCACACAAGCCGTTGTATAGTTGTATTCATTGTATTGTTGGAAGAACATACAAACAGTGTATGGTTGTTGTTGATAATTTTCATATAAAAATCCGATACACTTATACACATTTTTTCCATAAGTTCTTAAAAGTTATATTGATTCTGTGCTATCAAATTTGGTGAATGAAAAAAATGTGTATGTGTATATTTTTAAAAAGTTGTATTGGTTTCGGGCTATCAAATTGTTTGAATGCCACGAAATACACAATACAGCATAGCATTGAACGTTCGCAAAGAAACAAATGCATTCAATACAACATACACGATACAAAGTTGTGTGAATTGCCCAAATATATAATTTATAAAATTATTAATTCACTCAGTTCCTAATAGCTCTCGATCGTTTTCATAGGACCTCTGCTTGTATCGCTTGAAAGTGTTAAAAAAACTTCACTCAGTCCTTAATAGATCTCGATCGTTTTCACAGGACCCCTGCTTGTTATCGCTTGAAAATGTTAAATAAACTCGACGCCATTTGCGTTTATAACAAACGGCATTACATTTACCGTTACGGTCACACATTCTTGAGCCTTTGTCGAAATTATTGTAGAGACACTCTTTATGAAACGTATGACCACATTCAAGTGACCCATAAACGACATCATTACTATGGAAATATTGTGAACAAGATCGACACTTTACTTGGCTGCACGTAGACATTTTTTATTTATTTGATTTTAATTTAATTTATTAATTTAATTTATTTCCTTTGATTTAATGCTTGTTTATCTTATGAAATGTTTTATGAAACTGATATGAAACAAGATAAAAATTAGATTTGTATTTCAAACAGAACAGCTTGTATAGCATTTATTTATATATTATATTTAAAAAAAGAATTATTTATCTACGATATTTCATTCTGGTTAGTCGGTGTATATATAATTTTACCACTTCGTTGTGTAATACAATGAGAAATTTTTTCTCTAGAATTTAGCTCAGCTCAGCTCTACTTTATGGTTTTAACAGAAAAAAACACAAGTTTTTTTTGGATAAGAAAACACTTCATTTCAATAGTTTTCTGCTTAAACAATACTCTTTGCCTAATGACTTTTCCCATCCATTTTTTGTATCCTTTCCCATGAACATAATTTGCCGAAGTCATCACACACAGGCATTTCATCGTTGTCACACAAATATCCTTTTGCCGACACTAGATTCTGTTTGGCATTTTTGTTTCGAAACTAAATAACGTATCGTGCTTAAATTTTAATAGAAGTCAATTGACAGATAACTGTTGGTAGGAGAAGTTTTAGGGCCATTATTACAACTTGCCGTTAACTAAAGGGAGGATTTTAACGGGCAGATAAATTTTTTTTCATTATTATGAGCACCCAATAAGATAGAAGTGAGCGTTAAGCTAAAGAGAGGATCATCTTGCCTTTAACATTTAAAGGTCACTTTATGTTTGAACTTGCCATATTTTATGTTATTTTCAATATGGCAACTTCAAATATAAACAAAATGAGCATATGGTATACAATAAAAAAGCGAAGCCCGTCGTTGTCACTCCGTTAAAAAAAAAAACTTGTTTAATTGAGCAGTTTTATCGACATTGCTCCGGCACTGCCATATTTTTGAGAACAGTTAACATTATTTTATCTGTAAGTTGTAATAACGAAAATTAGTTAGAGGCAACTTTACAGTTCGTTCCCTTTAGCTAAAGGTACCTTTAACTAAACCCAAGTTTAACGGAAAGCTGTAATAATGGCCCTCATTAACAGAACAGTTTTAACAGAAATCGGATGAAAGGAAGTTGCCGAAGAAACATTTGGGTTTTGAAGCGTCTAAACGCCTCACGTCTAAAAAGCCAACACACTACCAACTAGACTATGGCGACTTCCCCTTATGATTTATTTTACACTCATTTATATTACGTACACAACGTTAATAAGCTTGTTGATTTTCTTAATTAATTAGCACCGATCGAAAAACTCGTTAAAAGTTTAGTACTGATGTAGGGCGCCAGTGGTCGGACTAGTAGGCTACTTTCTTATTTATTTTTGTTATTGTTATTATTATTGTTTTTGCAGTCTATATTTTTACTGATTATAATTTTATTGTTATTGTTATTTAATTTTTTTTGTTTTTGTTTTATTTTTATTTTCTTACAGCTGTTGTCGTGTAATGATAAGCAATACCAACTCGCATTCAGCTTATTTATACCCATATTCTGAAATTTCTCTATTTCTTTATTCATTTATTTATTTATTTATTATATTTTATTACATATTTATTTATATTTTTATTGGTAATTTATTTTTATATTAATTTTTGCTGATTGATTTCATTTGTTGCATTTAAGAAGTACAGTTTTGTTGTGATTTTATGAATTTTGTGTTTTTATGAAAATTAAAATTAAAATTAAATTATGCGCGAGTATTTATTTTTAAGTTTCATTATTGTTGTCCATTTGCTGTTGAACCACAACAACAAGATTCCTCCATTATTTATTTATTGGTTCTTCCAATCAAATGGTGAAGTAACGAAATAACAATGAATTATCAAATCTCGGATCGAAAAACAAAGGAAAACAGAAATATTTATGCCCCATAAAATAGACTAAATAGACACTAACTAGGCATAAAGTTCAGCTTTCGAAGCGGACTATATTTCGAAACAATTACAAATCATGTGTGGAGATAAAATCTGCAATACTCCTCTACAAGCTGTTACAAGCCAGTAGATTTAAGTGATATAGGAGCTTCAATATTCCACTAATACCAAGTTTTTCTCGTGATTAAACGGTATTCCGAACAGAAGAGCAATACAAAACGCATGAGGAGGTGTCAGGTCTTGGAAAATTCTTTAACTGAGTATGTCAAGCTTTCAGATCATTACAGAGATTACCTGGCAGATATCCTTACGACTACAGATACCACAAACTTAGCTAACACGTTGACTGCCGACTACGAGATAACTCGTAGATTGTGTTCCCTTCTAGGGTGCCAACTACGAGTTATCTCGTACTCACTAAACCTATAATTTTTGAGTAGCTACGAATAAAATCATATTATATCAGTGCTAGTATCGATAAATGGCTTCTGGGAAAAGAACAAAAAGTCAAATTTGGCTTGCGTGACCAGTTTTCTGAAAATTGCCGCGGCAGTCAACGTGTTAATATCTATGCAGATAGCCATTCCGCCGTTGAAGCCCTGAATCAAACTTCTTGAGGCATGTGCCTTAATAATTTAATATTTTATATGAATTCTTACATGATAGGAGAGTTGGCACTATCCTTTAGGTCGAGCTGGTCTTGTAGGACGTGGGTGTGGTACTATAGGAGTTACGAGTTGTAGATGAAAAGCTAAAGATAACTGCTGGCTAGCCACAGAATTACATACATACATAATTGGTCATTACAACCCTTTAGTCAGGATTACGGCCACTCATGTTGTGCGCCTTAATTTTATACTTGAGTGGCGGCACCTATAGTTTAACGTCGACTCCGAACGACTCGAACCCGGACTTTACGTTTAATAAGCGAACACACTACCTTCTGGACTACGGCAACTACAGAATTATGCCCCTATTTGGACAAGAAATACTCAAGTTCTTGAATAGGAATTAATAAGAGCATCATAGCGTTGGCATAAGAAAAATATCTCAGGGATTACAATTAAAAAAAACTCTACCCTATACGTCATTAAGAAATTCCAACCGGAAGAGAACATTTATGATCTCTCTGCTAGACGGACGATTTTCTAAGTCCCATATTTTTAGAGCAAATTCATCTCCCCTGGACGGACGCTCTCTTGGACGGAAGCGGGCACCTGTTTTTCCAAAAACATCTCCTATAGGCGGACAAATAAATAAATATTGCAGAAGGCAAAGCTGAGCAATTTTATTGTATTTCGGTTTATCCCCTTTTTATACTATGCGCAATGTGTAGAGATTACACAAATTTTTCTTTGTTGAGTGTGTATTTTTCAACTTTATCGGATTATGTAGTGATTCCCCGGTTTATTATTTTATATAAAATATAAATTGTGATTCCCCTTTTTATTTTGGTTTATGTGATAACTGATGGATGGTCAGTTAATTAGCTATTCTGAATATAAATACAGATCTACGTATGTACAATGTAGTATATGAATATGAGAAAAATAAAAGTTAATGAAAATATTTTTAAAGATTATTTTTTATCGCAGTTATCGTTGGCAACAAATAATATACAGTTAGATATGTATTTATTAAATTTTTCCCGAAATATTTTAACAAAATATCCCTTGGACGGACATCTCCCCTAGGCGGACAAAAATGCCTCCACGGTCGGTGTCCGCCTATGGGAGCTTTCACTGTATAACATTTATACAATAAAGAAAAGACTTCAGCACTAGATTTACTATTATCAAGTCGATAGATAACTTAAGAATCGTGTAAAGCTATTAATGAATCGATGACAAAAGCAAATATGAAATTGATTTAGCTAACACCGCCACTAATTTGTTGAAGTAGAATTGTTACCGATATTATTAATTATAGTGTTACTAAAGCAAACAATGAAGCAAATTCGAGTCAAACTAGTTGATATGCTACACCACTGTTACAAATAGTTCTTTTTTGGGCATAGTCACCAATTGCGATAGGCTTTGCGACAATAACAAATCAACAGTATGTTCTAGAAGTTGACAAACTGAAAATAGTATCCTTGTTGTCTTCTTTCGTTCTTTACAATGAACGACTTTTCCTCCAACTGATCATAGTACCTCTTCTTTTATTCTGCAATTGCCAGTCCTGCAAAAAAAAACATCCCCCAGACTTATCGAAGTACTAAAAAACTCAGTTTTAAAGTTGAGTCTATTGAATATTGTTTTTGAATAATGAATAACTATGGAAACACTTGGATCTATCTATCAATCAACAACAGCTCCATATAATGGAAACTAACTACTTCCTGACACAGTTTCTTTCGGGTCACGGTTATTTCCGGCAATATCTACACCGCATGGGCAAGGTGATTGACCCTGGCTGCATTTACTGCGAGGAAATAAATGACGACGCTGAACATACTTTCTTCCATTGCTTCAAGTGGCAAGACGAGAAGAATATGCTGATGGTGCAGATTGGTGAATTCACACCCGAAAACATTGTGGATGCAATGCTCGAGAGCGAGGTGAAATGGAACGCTGTGAGGAAATACGTTGAGCGTATACTCCGCAGGAAGAAGGTCGACCTTGACATAGCGCGACGAAATGATACACGAGAAGACGAGCCAATAGCTTGAGGCTGGCTTCAAATATGGCGTACCCAGACGTGGGAGAGTAGATAACGGGACATCGTTCTGGGCCCTTCCCGAAGTAATGCAGATAGCCGTCCCGGGAAGGGAGTATCCCCAGAAGAGGAGGAGGGATTGTTTTAGTGGAAGCACCACTCGACGCAAAAAAAAAAAAAAAAAAAAACAGCTCCATATAATTGAGTCCATAAAGTAGAAAGCTAGCAGTCAGATAACTCGACATGTAGAACACAACATAAGCTGACGGTTTAGATTGACAAATTTTTAAATCTTCTCAAAAGAAAATATTTTCAAAAATTTCATTAATTTTCAGAAATTAAGAAAGCTAAGTTCAATTCCGGTTATCTACACAATATCCTTACAAAAGAGGACTATTTTCATTTAATACGGCAACTCTTAAACAGCCAATTCACATGTAAACAGTGACAGTGACAGCGACAGTGACTTATCAATAATAGCGCGTCATTACAAGTGAGATTAAATAATTTTATGGTACAAAAACAACAACACTTTATAATGAATTTTTAAAATTAAATGAAATCCATAGCAATCTTGTAAATTTTAAATATCGCCTACCAATTAAATTCCATTGTATATGTGTATGTGCGATCGACCCATTTAATTACGAATTTCCTTTGAATTCAATTTGAATTTAAACGAAATGTTGATTGTGTTTAAACCGCAACAATTTAAAATGAAGACAAAAACCAACAACAACAACAATAATTGGCTTAAAAGCAATTGCAATTACAAACTTTGGAAGCATGACCTCATATTTAATGGCATGCTGTCGTCCAAGATTAAATGCAACAAACAATTGTAATAATTTGTTTGTTTTTGTTTCACTTCGGTTGGCGGTGCTTATTATTTAACCACCATATAAATCCACTTCAAATGACTCTAAACACTCGTACTTGGCTAAAGTTTAAACTTTAACGTCTTGTAATAATGGCAAATTGCTTTTACAAGTTTGCGGGCTTAAAGTCAAAAACTTGTTTCCCATACTTTTACTTTCATTCGGTTTACTGTTGGATTTCATTCGCTTTTGTTTTAGTTTCAGTTTTTTCTAGTCAAGGTCTGTTAAAGAGATTTGCATAGATTTTCTTGTACGGGAAATTGTTCAAACCAATTTTTATTGTTGTATTGTTTTTGTTTGTTTTGTTGTTGTTGTTGTTGTTTTAAAATAGAAAAATTAAATAAAAACGAGTTGAAAATGGCATGGGTGGGGATACATACATATATATATTGAAAAACGGTGTTTTCCGTATTAACGTTGACATTTGCACAGGATATTTTTCGTAAAATTAATGAACGTACGTTGAACGAAATGCTCAGATCATAGATCGACTTAAAATAATATTAAATCAATTTAATCTTAAACTTGGATGCTCCATGTTTCATACACCTAATCGTCAGCGCATAACACTGCTACTAAAAGGTTTGCAAAACCCGAAGCGTTTAATCAACGTCAATAATTAAACTCTACTTTTTGTTTTTCAAATTTTGCAACCGCTCAACTTGTTTGTTGGGTTATACTAATTTAACAGCACGCAAAATGCACTACAATTTTTAGAAATTAAACAGTTATTATACACTTTTGACCTTTTGTGCAGTGTGTGACGCTAAACGTGTTTTGAGAGGCGTTCGGCTACAACTTGAAATATAATATTTATTAGAAGTTTTTTTTATTCATATCAACTTTTAAAATTATTTCATTTCGTGCAGACATTTTCTATTGCACTTGAATTAAAAATGTGCACGTATTTGCAATACAGAATTTTAATAAATATTATATTATAACTCCCCTCTCTGTAAAATGTGTCATATGTATGTTTATGGTGGTCCTTTAAGACTGTTATTTAAAATAATTCTCTTTAGTTTTCTATGCGCCTATTCCACAAAAGTACAAGAGTACCAGTAGTGTTAAGTAAAATGAAACAAAGGAAAAAAAACTAACAGAATGCAACAACACAACAGTGCATGATTAAAACAAGCATATACATATGTATATGAGTACTAAAAGTGAAAGGGTATTTCTTACAACAAACATATTTTAGATTACATACCCATGTAGTACATGTTCTCTGTTACATGAACTCTGCCATAATGTTGGTGTTGATGATGATGATGTTGATGATGATGATGTTGATGATGATGTTGATGATGACACTGATGATGACGATGACGAAATATAAACACTGTTACGTTAAGAAAATGACGTTGAATGCACAGTAGAAGAAAAAAAACACAAACACATTAATTTTATGGCTGGTATTTAGTTCACAACAATGAGAAACAGTGGTTTTATAACATTCTTTTTTTATTTTTTATTTCATTTTGGGGGTAAACTTAAAACCCACAAATACAACAAAAATTTTTAACTGAGCACTGGATAATAAAAACAAAACATTTTACTCTCAATAACAATAAAAACAGAAGTGTATACGTTTTTTCAGTTGTTTGTTTGTTTTTGCCATTTTTTTTTTTTTTTTGTTTTAACATGCAAAAGCAAAAACAAAATACAAAATCAAAAAATAAAAGAAACGAAAAATATACGAAACGCAAACACAAAAACCGAAAACAAAAACAAAGTTAGAGTCATATAACGTTATAAAGTTTAGTTGTTATATTGATACACTTGTGACCGGACGTTAAAGTGAAAACGTTGTGACAAAAACCATAAGAAAAGTTCATGAAATTACCGTAAATTTGGCCGCCAATTTGTTTAAACTTTTTCTTACCGTTTTAATTTAATTTTTTAGTTGTTTTTCACAAACGAAATTAACCTGCGTTGTCTAAAGTGCCAGTGGAAACTAATAAGTGAAGAAAAGTGCGTGCAAAAAAATTCCCTTGTTGTTCTTGTAATAAGAGAGACAATCGTGTTATAATACTCATATAACAACAAAACATAACGGTTCTATTAAGTGTCAAGTAACTAAATTGTAACAAAAGAGCATTAAAATTTAATGCATTAAATTTGAGAGAAAAAAATTAAAAAGAAAGAAAAATTTTAGCAAGAGAAATGGAGGGAGTAAGAGAAAACAACAACTGCAGTGTATTCAAATTGTTATTGTATGTTAAAAGCAGTGTTACCATTTCTTTACTTTATAAATTCTGTAGGTTTTAATTACATTTTAGGCAAAAATATTAAAAAAAAATAAAAAAAAATGATTTTACAACCTTTTATAAAAGTTTAAAAAAGCCTGCTAAGTATGGTCAATTACTTACTTTTCAATTAAATTAAAATTTAAGTAAATTATGCTGACACTGACAAATTTTTGCTCTAAACGGTATTTAGAAAAGACTTTTTCAAGTCCTGATCTTTGTAAACCAATATTTACATTGTTTTATTTAAAAATATGACATCTTTTTGAAGTATTGGCCTTTCTTAGTTTTAATGCTTTCACAAATATCTTGCAATATACAGATTTCACACAAACTGATCATTATTAGAGGCTAAAAATGAAGTAATGAAATGTATTTCGGCGAGAGCATTTTCTAGCCATTTCAATAAATGGTTGGCAGAATGCTCAGTCAGTTTAATGAGGCAGCTGAGCCAACATTTTTCAAACACTACTTTCTCAATAGAATTTAAATGGTCCTACCACATATGACCAATTGTAAACAAAGCAGTTTACACTAAACTTCCCCGGTAGATGTTACATTAAAAAGTAACTTGGCAACTCTATTTAAATATTTTGCTTGCTTTTGGAAATATATTTTTTATTTCTTACCTTTAATTAAATGATTAATTTAGCACTTTCTTTATCATCATGTTGTTATTGTTATTGATATGATAAACTGATTTTTTCTTTCTGTTTTTTGTTTATTTATACACTTCACCACACTTGAAATTCATTCAATTAAAATTATGCCGGAATTTTTGTAACTTTTTTTTTGTTCAAGAAAATAGAATTAAAAAAGGTCTTTGAACTTGTGCTTGAATTCTTCTTCTTACTTTGAATTCGTTTTACCAATTTTCGTAATTTTTTGTTTTTTTACTCATACGTTCATGTTAAATATTTAATTTTTATTTCATCTGCTCTGCAGTACCGAAACAAATTTTTCGTTTCGACTACTCTTGTTTGTTTTTTCTTCTTCTTCTTTTCGATGTCAATTTCATTCGTATTCGTATGTGATAAGAATGTTAAATGATACAGAGCAACAGAGAAAAACAAAATGTTGTTGTTGTTGTTGTTGTTCTAATAAAAGTTTAAATAGATAAATTTCCGCTTGGAAATTAATTATTAAAATACAAACAAAACAAAAACAACGACAGTTACCAGCAGAGTCATTATAATTATCATACCATGGTATCATCCAAGACTTCCAGTCCCTTAGCTGCTGTATAAATGAAACAGCAAAAATGCATTTTTTAAAAATAACAGTGATGGTCAATAATTATTTAAAGTGGCGGCAGACAAATGACTAACTATGACATGATTCTAAAGGGCTAACGTTAGGATGCATATACTTAATATTTTATTTATTTATTTATTTATTAATTAATTACAATACAATTACAAATTATATTCTAATTATATACGAGCGGAGTAACTTGACCATATGCTCGGTGTAGTGTCACAGACCAGAGTCTCTGGTGGGAATCGAACCCACGACCCTCACGCTAATAGTCTAGCACACTACCCACTAGACCACCAGGGCACCCTACACTTAATATAACCACAAAAAATCTAAAAGAAAATTATTTTTGTTGTATTAATTTCAAAAATGCCATTAAAAAGTCTATCCTTATCGCAAATTTGCAAATGTCGTTCATATAAAAATAGCTTCACATTAATTTTAATATATATTTTTTGCAATTATTTTTATTGCTTTTTTTTAATGGTTTTTTTGTTCGCTTTTAATTTGCAATTCCCTCTATTCATACAGATAAACAGACATGCATACAACGTTAATTGAATTTAAATATTTTATTCCAATTTAGATTTAATTAACAGCTCTGTTAACCTATAGATGAACTTTAATTAGAAATTAAAAAGAAATATTATAAATAAATACACAATGCATTAATTGTTTATTTGAAATACTTGTAGATGCAGTATAAATATTTTAGAGGCGTATTATTTCAATGGGTATTATGACTCATAAAGCTGTTTCGGTTACTATCTTTACCTAAAAAAGAGATAAAGTTATAAATGTACCTACACCAACAACTCTAAATATAAGGTGTTCTATGGGAAAATAAGTAAGTAAGCAGATTTCTGGCAAAAACTCTGAGAGTAAATAAAATTGCCATGAAAATGTTTCTCAAAAAATCTGTCGTTCGGAGTCGACTTTAAACTGTAGGTCCCGCCATTTATGTATAAAACTAACACACACAACATAAGTGGTGTGAGAAACTAGGTCGTAATCCTGCCTGAAGGGTTGTAATGACCAATTATGTATGTATGGGAAAGTAAACAATTTTTGGACACATTGTATATGAAAGCAAAAATCAATTCAAAAGAGTTCTGTTTTGTTTGAAAACTTGTTCTCATTTTGAAAAAAACTGTTTAAATCCTTCTTATAACAAAGCTTGCTTCTGAGATTAGGAAATATCTTCCTTTAGACAATCCTAACCTTGTCAAATTGTATTCGAACTTGCAATATGTCCTTAGGAGGACAGTTCATAGAATCTTAGTTACCATTGGCTTGCCTTTCCTTATCACTTACTATTCGCTTCAGAAATGTTTCTACATATTTTATTTCATTCTGTCAGGAATTTGTATCCTGACTTATACTCAATACAAATTGGAAAGGAAATACAAAGTACGGGAATTGTCAATACTATCTGACAGTCAGGCCATTATCCGAGCAGTCGGCTCGAAAATAGTATGGTACTCTCTGGCATGCAGGATTATCTAGTCAGAGGAAAATGGTTTCAATCTCTGATAAATCTCAGGTCACGTATAAACTCACACCAAATAACCATGCTTGTGAAGAGGGGAACTGCCACGCCACTGCTTGGACTTGCTGAAATCTTAACTTTAGTTGACTAATTACGTTCAAAAGAGATTTGCCTGGTCTAGTCTATCTATCGTGTTCCATTTTCAGATGATTTATTTTAGTCTGTGTTTTTAGTTTATAAACACAGTTTTTTTGATTTAGTTTGTCTAAACCATTTAGTTTGCATAACTTTTGCTTTTGTTTTTGTACTCGAAATAATAAAGATAACACAGATAGAGTCTCTCACTCTCTGTCTGCTAAAATATTGCGAATATTTCTATTGTTTTATTAGCTAGTTTGACCTTGAGCTAGTGAGATTTTATGTATGGTTAGGTATTGTCCAATGTATATGATCAACATAACAATAACAATGAAAACTATGAATACGAAATTCTCTTTATCTCTCTCTCTCTCTCTCCAGTTGCAACCGTTAATTAATAATAATTATTAAAGTTTATACATAAGAGCTTTAGGAATCACAATAATTGTTATCGTTCTCTCGTTTCTACAGTATTTTGTGTTTTTAAGAGAAAGATTTTAAGAAAACTTAATTATTTATAAACAAAAATTGAAAAAAAAAAAAAATACACACAGAAAGTGAGAAGAGTAAACGCTATATGATTATACCACGTGCTTAAATTGAGCACGAACGTTAAAAAAAAAATACAAAAACAAATTTAATTAAAAAAAAATTGTTATTTTGTCATATAACGTGTATGGCAAATGCAATAATATTAAATGTTGTTGTTGCTGGAAGTTCATCTACAACGAGAACGAAACATCATCATAAAAACAATTGTAATCGGGAAAATATTGATAATAAACGTACCACCACCACTACCAATAACGATTGGAAAATTAACAAAACAACCCACCGTATAGTTGATATTGTTTGTAAGTGTTTATGCCATTTTGTGAAGCCCTCAACTGAGTCACCATATTCAGCGGCATTGTATCAGCAACACTTAAATCGTAAACACCAAAGCAAAAACAGTAATTTTGATACCGCTATCGATAGCACCAGCGCTATAAACAATGAAACTTTAGACTCTCACAATTCGTATACAAGTTGTGAAGAGTGTTTGTGCTTAAAGAGTCACGAAGACATTGAGTCATTTTCTAATTTAAACATTTCGTCGTCAACAGCATTTGAGAATACCTCCAGTGAAGAGGTTTACGGCAAGGACACTTCAACTCCACCCCGCGGCCATCATTCGCCTAATTCTAGAGCTTTGGGTATACTACAAGAGAAACGTTCACCGCTGTTTGGTCCTTCTACAAATACACCTTCTAAAGGTGTATCGCTGCGCAGTCAAAAGCCCTTCTATTCTCAAAATATCTCATTACGAAGCAAAGAAGATCTTGCACAGTTAAAGTTATCGACTAAGAAGTGTAAAGAGAATATCGATTACACGGCCACCGAAGCATTAAGTATGAATGGCGGGAAACAATTGAATAATGGACCGTTTACAAAATCCTACTTAGCTGGTGTTGGCAATGGTGGAACAGATATAAACCGGAATGGGGCGTCAAAAAATTGGGTAAGTAATAAAAGTCAATCTTAGTCTCTCCATTATTTAGATTATAAATTAAAAAATGCATTACGTTTTAATTAATTTACTCGTTTTAAATTCATTTTGTTTTGAAAAACTTTTCCTAATTTCTTATTTTTTGGCTGAAAACATGTCAGAGTAAAAGCAAAGTTGCAAGACTCAATGCCATAGGATAGATTATGAGACATTTTGTAGAGAGAACACTCATCCATTTGCCATAATGATTTACTGAAACATTTTTCTAAGTATACCTATCAAGTGGTTTCTAAATATTTGCATTCACAATATTAAAAAGAGAAATTAAATAATTTCTCTTGGAAAAAAAACAACACAAATTTATTTTAAACTTAATACATAAAAAAAACAGTCTTGGCAACAGTTACACCACATATTGTTTTGTTTTCCATACAGTAACAACTTTTAACTAAAGACTAATAAAACTAATATACTAACCTATTAAAGCCTAGTGGACTGGCTGGCTATTGGCTCAAGGATTTCAAAATAATTTTCGTTACGGTCGAGTAATCTGTTTGTTTTCTTCAAATGAGCAAAAAAAAGTGCTTTATAGTATAAAAAAAATGCAAGTAATCGACCAAAAATGCAAGTCATTGACACTAAATAGTTCAGTCATCAACCAAAAAAATGCAAGTCATTGACTCAAAATATGCAAGTCATCAACCAAAAAATGAAAGTCATCTACCAAAAAAATGCAAATCATTAACCAAAAAATGCAAGTCATCAACCAAAAACATGCAAGTCATCAATACATAAAATGTAAGTCATTGGCTCAAAATATGCAAGTCTTCAACTAAAAAATGCAAGTCATCGATACATAAAATGTAAGTCATTGAATCAAAATATGCAAGTCATCAACCAAAAAATGCAAGTCATCGATACATAAAATGTAAGTCATTGAATCAAAATATGCAAGTCATCAACCAAAAAATGCAAGTCGTCTACCAAAAAAATGCTAGTCATTGAGCCAAAAAAGTCAAGTCATCCATCAAAAAATGCCTGTCATCAACCAAAAAAAAAATGCAAGTCATCGATACATAAAATGCAAGTCATCAACCTAAAAAATGCAAGTCATCGACCAAAAAATGTAAAACCGCAAGTCATTGACCCAAAAAATGCAAGTCATACATCAAAAAATGCCTGCCATCAACCAAAAAAATGCAAGTCATCAACCAAAAACATGCTAGTCATCGATACATAAAATGCAAGTCATTCGCTCAAAATATGAAAGTCATCTACCAAAGAAATGCAACTTGCGAAAATTAAGACACTTTGTTTTTTCTCTTTTATATATATGCCTATGAACTCAATGAGAATTATTAAAATTTTTAAGTTCACTTCCGAACAACTTAATTTTTTTTATTATACTTTGAATGAAAAAGTTAGCTACGTCGCCTATATCTCCGGTCCCAATTAACGCTCGATCGCAAGGAAACTTGTTTTAGAATCCTTAATACCATGGCTATCCAGCCCACTTAGTCCACTTCCACCAAAAGTCCATTTTTTGTGCGATTTTGACCGATTTATCGCTATATTGACAAAAAGTTAGCTTCTTCGCTTATATCTCCGGTCCCAATAAACTCCTGATCGCAAGGAAACCTGTTTTGGAATCGCTAATACCATGGCTATCCAGCACACTAGGTCAGAGACTAGGTCTATTTCTTCCACAAGTTAATTTTTTATCTGATTTAGCCCGATTTATAGAGGGCACTTTTTTTTTTTTGCTAATTTGAAGAAAACAATTAGCTTCGTCGGCTATATCTCCGGTCCTTAAGATTACTTAACCATAATGAAAACTGTTTTGGAAACCTTGATCCAATAGCTATCCAACGCATTTGGTCTGAAAGACGTCCCTTGTTAAATTCTATCGAATTTTTGCTCGTATTAAAATGTTAGCTTCGTTGGCTAGATCTCCGGTCCAAAGAGTTACCCGACCGTAACGAAATCTGTTTTGAAATCCTGTAAAAAAAAGAATATAACCAACATAGCCATTTTTCATAGATTTCACTGTTTGTGTTCAACAATGACAATGAATGAATATTAATTTAAAAATATCCGTTTGCTCTGTTTTACCATGAAAAACCTCAGACATGTTTGAAATAAACAATTATTTATATACTTATTTTCAATGTTGTTGTTGCTGTTGTCAATAATTATTTTTGCAAATAAAAAAATGTGCAAGTGGATAGACTTTGAAAACCAATGCTTGAATACCATTCATAATATTCATTCATTATAATGAATTATAATTTCATTATTCACACACACAAATACACACACACACACACACACACAATAAAGATGAAATATAGAAAAATATTTAAAAAATTTGTTAAACAATTTCGAAATTATTTTATTTATTTGGATTATAAACATCCATTTGTTGTGATAGACCTATTAACGAATTCAAAACACAACAGCACCAACAACAACAACTTTGATTTGGTAAAATTATGGAAAAAAAAGTAAAATTATTTGTGAACATATCAAAATCGGTGTAACACCTGTGTCTGTCAAGAAATTGAGGGAAAAAAAGACAGAAAAACTAACAAATATTTGAAGAATAGAAATCTTTGGAAAATGAAAATAAAAGTTTTCACATACATATGTATGTATGTAAACTTACTCACTCGTATTATAGTTGAACATGAAAACTTGGCCAAGGTCATTTTAAAACAATTTTACGACGCTCTACACTAATTATCTTTAATCTTATTGATTTAGTAGTAGTTTTAACTTTAACAGCCCCAATATACATACAAATGAACACTTTACACATGTATTTGTTATTTGAAAATCATTTTCAAGAAAAAAAACTGTATTGTAATGAAAGGTGATATTTTTAATAAAAATAAATGAAATCTCGTAGAGTTCTCCTTTAAAACATAATACGAGCGAGTGAGGGACAATAAGTCAACGAATTTTTTAATTTCTCCACTGTTAACTGAAAGAGCAACAATGCTGCTGACAAACGCCGGCTTTTTTTTTTTTTGTCTTGGGCCGGAGGTGGGAATCTTCTAAAGACACTTTTGTTCCAACAAAAGAGTGCACCACGATTCACCATCACTGGTGCCGACGTACTAAACCCACCCCCTACGCACTTCAACCACTCTCGACCCGCGGGACTACCGTAAGGTATTACTTCGCGGAGGGCTGGTTAGCTCTAAGCTTTATCACGTTAACTCAAATTTCGCCTTCGTTCCTCCAACCTTCGGAGTACAGCCATTTTCCGGCTGTATTGGTTCCATAGAATGCTAGAATTCAACACCTCTTCCATAAGCCGAGTTGATCCAAAACTCGTTTTCCCGGGCCATCTAAATCTGAGGCAGCATGTTAGAATATGCTCCGCATCCTCCTCCTCATCTGCACAATTTGGGCATATAGAGGAACCATCGTGTCTAAATCGGTGTAGGTACTTCCTGAAGCACCCATGACCAGTTAGGAACTGGCTCACGTAGTAGTTCAGCTCGCAATGTTCGTTCTCCATCCAATGGGTTACAACAGAGACAAGGCGAAACGACCATCTTCCCTTTAAACTATTCTCCCATCGTGACTGCCATTTGTGCATGAAAGTTCTTTGTTCCTCCGCTTTTATAGCTACAGTACGTCCTGGAAACTCGAGATGGCGAAAGTATATCCGCCTCATCTCATCCGCCAATATGTCTATTGGCATTGCCTTTGCCAATACCAATACCGCTTCATCAGACATTGTCCTGAAGCCACTTTTTTGTCTAAACATACATACTTTTTTTTTAGACATACATCGAGGACAGCGACAAACGCCGTCTGTCAGTTAGCTACTGTCAAAATCAGAACAAACTGTAGCCTTTAGTTTGTCTTTGACTACCATTAACCTGTAAAAACCGCTCTGGAACGCGCTAAAATCGCAAAAATCCATGCGACCAATCTGCGATGGCTAAAATATCTCGTGGGGATAAGCGAACATACTTTAGCAAGAAAAATTTTCGAAACTGTTAACGAGAGACTTAGCAAAAGGGGACATCCAAATTTCGGAGGGAAAGGCCTTGTTAAGGATAACCACTCGCATAAAAGCGAAAGCATATAGAAAACTATCTTGTACTCGGACCATGATCCGAACGGGTTGTAATAAATTGTCTTCTAAGTAAATAAACATTCCTCGCTCATTCACCCTATTATTCGGATTCAATCCAGAGTATTTTTATTGTCGCGAAGAAGTGCCTTAGTACTGCGACCATACGATCTATTTTACTTCTACCCAACTTTATATGGGCCCTATCCCCATGATGACTCCTCCAAACCTATTGATGTAACAATCTTCAGCATTCTGTTCGTTGTCAATAATAATAATCCGGAGACTAGAATCTGGTAAGCAGCCTGGTGTTTCATTCTGGAATGCATTAATGCCCTACAGGCTCCATGAATGTGTTCCGACGATTCATTCTAAGCGTTATAGAATCTATATGTTGGGCTCAAATGTAACTTGCGTAAACTGTTAAAAGACCTTAGGTTATTCTTGGATAGTAGAATGCATGACTTAGATCTTCGCTTATTGTAATTTTCCAACGAAATTTTTGATTGGCTCAAACCCACTTGATTTGAGAACAGTTTTTGCTTTAGCATAACTTTCCAAACATTCACCCCCACTCCACAACAGAGTTCTGGCTCCATAAACGGCGTGGAAGCTGTCCTTCGCGCAATCTTGTTTTCTTGATTATTGCCGAGAATTCTCACTTGAAAGTGGATCCAGCAGAAGGTAACCTTATTTTGCCTACCTAGTGGATTAAGCTTAGTTCTGAGTAACTATTTTTTGTTACCAAACTCAGTAAAATGGCTCGGACAAAAGAAGATGTTGACCCAACGAGGTCACAGGATACATACATACATAATTGGCCATTACAACCCTTCAGCCAGGATTACGGCCTAACTTCTCACACCACTCAAATTGTGTGCCTTAATTTTAATCTTGAGTGGCGAGACCTGCAGTTTAACGTCGACTCCGAACGACAGATTTTTTGAGAAACTTTTTCATTTCAGGTCTTATTTACTCTCAGAGTTTTTGCCAGAAATCTGCCGAGAGGATGTCTGGCCTGGGGCTCGAACAAGGGCTTTACGTCTATTAAGCGAACACACTACCTACTAGACTACTGCGACTACCAGATCACAGGATACTATGTGGAAATATCAAATTATTCTTTAGACTTTTTATATCATCGAGTTTGACTCTGACTATCACATTCTTTTTATATTCAATTTATTGTTCTTTTGCCTTCACCAACCCATACCAATGAATTGTTATTATAAGGCAATCGTTAAATTGTAAATCAAAAAAAAAAGAAAAATTTATTTGTTTGTTTCCTTGTTGCAAAGCAAAACGTTATTTATGCCACACCTTTTAGACATGGTACTGGAAATTTTGCTACTTTTGAATAAATTATTACTTGTGGCAAAAAACAATACACATTCTCATACCAACTCTATGCGATAGAGACATATCACACAGTACAGGAGGACCTGGATATAAAGAATTGACAATTAGCTAGTAGTAGAACAGAGTTAATGTTTCAATTGAAAGTTAGCTTGTAGTAGAACAGATCTATTAAACATTTGAAAAAAATGTACAATGTGTTGCTTTATCTATGTTTTACTGTATCTTGTCATTCATTGAAATTTCCTTTCTATTAAAAAGAGAAAGAATACTGAATTGGAATTTGGAAAAATTCAAATGTGCTTAATTCATAGTTCTAAAAGAGTTTTAACCTTGAAACTTTTGTCGAAATCAATATATTTCAAATAAAAGTTTTCCTTTAAATTCTAAAAGAAGAATATAAAATTGTTTAAAATCTATGTTTAAAACTCAGGTGTTCAAAATATACGAGGGCAGGTTAGTGAAGTAAAAGTTTTTGAATAATTTTTTAACATAATCTCCCGTATACCTTTAAAGTTAGTAAAAAAAATGGAGAAACTTTCATTAGCCGTAGGGTTTAAAAAGGTAGAGTTTGACTCAAGGTTCTCATAGTACGAATGTGGTAACATTGATAATAAATACGCCTTTAAAAAAAAGATAAAAAATTACGTTAGTATACAAATGGACACCATAGGTTGTAGTACTTTTTACTCCATGTCTTCTAAAGATCGTTGGTTAGTTCAATTGTCATTTATGAATCGAAAAAAGCTGATAATTTTAAACATTTATTGGTCAAAATATATGACAGTTATAACCAGACGTCGGTACCAATATTCCCCAGGGGAAGAACATGCTTGTCAACTTCTAAAGAAGAAGGTTCATGTCGCTTTTTTTCAGACTTCAATTTTACACTCAAAGAAATATTATAGTATGATTCACTAATATCAATGAGAAATTATTTCGATTTTTGGAAGAATACTTGCCAAGTTAAATACGGTATCTTTAGGGATTTAGCGCAGTACAATTTTTCTATATTTTAAAATGGTACTGAACTATAACTGAAAGAGTACCTTTTCACATCAAATGGTACTTTTGTAAAAAAATACATACGTACATAATTGGTCGTTACAACCCTTCAATCATGATTATGACCTAGCTTCTCACGCCACTTATTTTGTGTGTGTTAATTTTATACATGAGTGGCGGGACGTATAGTACAGTTTGAAAGTCGACCCTGCACGACAAATTTTTGATAAACTCTTGCATGGCAATTTTATTTACTCTGAGAGTTTCTGACAGAATGAGCCGAAGGAATGTTTTCATCAATTTTCGTTTTGTTGAAAATGTCTGACATGGGGTTTGAATCGTGGGCTCATATCTAGTAAGCCAGCACATTACCTACTAGACTATTTATTTATTTAAATTTAATACACGTACGGTACGGAACAGAAAAACTAACGACTTGTACGTGTTCCTTATTTACAAAACAAAAACAGCTGATTCGGAACGTAATAAAACGTAAACGTCCCATTTCGTTAAACGTCGAAGTATGCTTATCGAAATTACATTACGGTTCGGAAAGTGTTCTCATTGCTTTTCGTATTCTAGAAATGGACATATGTTCCGTGTACGTTTGGCTAATCGGGACTAAACACTAATTCTACCTGTAGCAATACGTTGCTAATGCATTAATAGTTTAAAAGCCTAAGACATAAGATATTTAATAATAAAAAGGTACTGAAAACCTGGCGGGGGTACTGCGGTATTTTTAAAATGGAAAAGTACGGAAAAAAGTACTAAAGTACTGAATTTTTCAACACTGGATGTTAGTAGTGTTGCTGTTTATAATCTCTGCTGGATATGAATTTGTTGTGTAAATATGGATTAAAAATTATCTAAAATTGATGTTTCTGTCTTCATAATTTAATTTTATTATAATTATGTCTTATATTTTCTTTTGTTTATTACTTTCTAATGTCAAATTCTTAGTCTCAAGGAATGGTTTACCTAGAGAGACAATAATGTTATCTCTTAATTTTTATTTCTTCACAGTTTGTTGGTAGAAGTAGACAAATTATTTTCAGATTTTATCTGGTAAACGGTTGTCGTTCAAAGTAGTAAGAAAACTGTACCAAAAATAAATATGCTTTTAAAAATGGCAGCACATTCTATAGACGTGGAGAATAATTATTATGCATAAAACAAAAGAAGAAAAACATTTTAAGATAAGATAACAACACAGATTCTTTCTTTTTTATAAGCTATTCATCTGACTGATGATACGTTAAGCAAATAAAAGATTTTTTAAATATTTTTCTTTCACACAACCGTTCTTAAACCGCCCCCCCCAGTGTAAACAGTAGAAACACTCATGTCAATCTCATTAGTTTTTGAATTTTAAGTTCACTTTCATTTTAATATTCTTATTTAAGATTGAAATTTCTATTCATAAGCATTAACATGTTTTTTATTCATTTAATTGCATATTTTGTTTTTGCTTTAAACCAAATATGCATTCATATTCATTTTTATTTCATGTGAAAATGCTTTTTTCCATTTGTATTTGTATTTGTATTTTTTTTATACCTTACATCAAACGTTATATTTATTTATGAAGTAAAAATTCATTTATGGTCCATAAAAACATGTACACTCGTTCACGAAACTAGGTTAAAACACATCAATACACTTGACGTAAAAAGTATGTCACTTTTTAACTCCTTTTTTCCAAGTTTGAAAACAAAAAAATAATACTTCATCTCTCTCTCTCTCTAAGGAGACTTGGAAGAGAATTCTGCCACGTTCTCAAGAAACAGTTTCTTGCTGAGACGTTCTACACATGTACACTGAGAAGCATTACAGTGTGTTGCATTTACTTGTACCATCTCTAGCATACAATTTTTCTGAGTGTTTCTTTCACAACAAGGTACTGTGGGTGGGTGGTCCCTTGAAAGTAAAATAATGTATATGTGATTTGCATTTGATTATTCGGTTCATAACATCTGCACTTTATTTGCAAAATGTTGTATGATAGTTTGCTTTAAAATCATATTTATGGCCTCTAAAGGGATCCTTTTAATAAGCCAAACGTTTCAATTTACGTGCAATGAACTTTAATCAATTCAAAGGCACGTTCGTACCTTTTTACCATTGGGATTTAGTACCATTTCTGTGAAGTAGCAGTATGATATAAAATTGATATGATTGAGGTGAAGGAAGCTTTAGCTTAAATGCAGAAGCCATAGCTTATAAGAAATGATACAACTTTATTACAATTGTCACTGACCTCATATATATGGGGGGAACTGAAACATTTGCCAATGCACTGCTTATGTCTCTATCATCAAAAAAAAACTGGCCTTAGGAAGCGAATTTTTTATTACCTGGCTAAAACTGAAGCCAGGTCTAGACCATAATGAAAATGAATACAAACGTCATGATAATGCATCCGATCAAATGAAGATGGAATCCATAAACCGTTAAAAAATGTTCATCATGGTTTTTTTAACACGTTGACTGCCGACTACGAGATAACTCGTAACTACGAGATAACTCGTAGTTGGCACCCTAGAAGGGAATGCAATCTACGAGTTAACATTGACTTTTTGTTCTTTTCCCAGAAGCTAGCACTGACGCTAGCACTGATATAATACGATTTTATTCGTAGCTACACTTTTACGTTCCGTTCTAAGGTGCCAACTACGAGTTATCTTGTACTCACTAAACCTGCCATTTTTGTGTAGCTATGAATAAAATCATATTATATCAGTGCTAGTATCGATAAATGGCTTCTGGGAAAAGAACAAAAAGTCAATGTTGGCGTGCGTGGCCAGTTTTCTGAAAATTGCAGCGGCAGTCAACGTGTTAATTTTAAAATTAAAATACTTTAATCCAGCTGTTGTTGTTGTCGTTTGGCAGATGGCAATCCTATCATTTTGGAACTTGCTACATAGTATACAATACTAACTACTTACTTAGCTAGAAGAGCTAGGTTAAAAAAAAAAACTAAAGCAAAGTTTAAGAAATACTACTGAGAGCCAGTAAGACCCTGACATGTTGAATGAAACATAGGTGTTTTTTGAATAAAGAATCATTTTATTTTCCCACATGTGGGTAGTCTTATGGTGGATCCATAGCTAGGAAATTGCTTTAACATTTCCCTATTCTGCCGACATTATATCGTACAGTTATTCAATAACTTCGGGTAGTCGCCGTAGTCTAGTAGGTAGTGTGTTCGCTTATTAGACGTGTAAAGCCCGGGTTCGAGCCCCAGGTCAGACATCAAAACGAAAATATGAAAATATTTCTTCGGCGACTTCCTCTCAGCAGATTTCTGGCAAAAACTCTGAGAGTAAATTAACCTGCCATGAAAAAGTTTCTCAAAAATCTGTCGTTCGGGGTCGACGTTAAACTGTAGGTCCCGACACTCAAGTATAAAATTAAGGCACACAACATGAGTGGTGTGAGAAGCTAGGCCGTAATCCTAACTGAAGGGTTGTAATGGCCAATTATGTATGTATGTATGTTTGTATGTATAGAAGATCAACATATTCTGTGCTTGTATGGCCTTGGTTGGAGTGAAGATTTTTTCTCCGCAAAATATTATGCTTAATGAGCACACGAAATCCATTCTCTTCTGAAATAACTCCACAGCCTTCCATCAAGGACTATCAAACACAAACTAAGCGACGCTGCTTTTTCAAATCTTGACAGTTTTTAGAAAGCTGTTGACAAGATTGGTATTGTAGAAATAGAAGAAAGAAATTAAAAAATTCAAAATTGAGCAGATCAATAACTTGTAGTAAGAAAATAGCAGAGAGCTCTGTGTTCCTTGAAAGAATGTAAATAACAAGTAAGAACATGCTTCCATAGCTTCAGGCTACTAATAGTGGAAATATGGTCTGGTGTTGTCCTTACGATATGTAATCGCCCTCCTGATGCCCAAAGCTTGGGAACTTTTGTTTGCATAACAGATAATTTCCCGAGATTTCCATTCCAATCACTCTAAACTTTTTTAATCCTAGCTAGTAGGCTATCGTTTGTGTTAGCAACGTTTCGATTTGATAATGATACGAACTTAGGAATTCTTTCCATGAGAATATTGCGTTTCTTTATCCATAGGAATGGTAAAATTTACGTCCAAACAACTATTACATACACAGAAAATTATTGTGTGATAAGTTTCAAACATGTTATCTTTCTTTTGAAACATGAATGAGAAATTATATCGTTAGTATAATTCGCAAATGTGTTAAGTCCCTTTTTTCAAATTGTACAGGAGACACAAAAAACATTGTAGCTTTTTCAGTTTTTAAAATTTTTAAACTTTTTAAACGCAATTATTTTTACAAAATAGCTCTCTTTGAATGACTTAGATCAAAAATTAATAATTAATATTCGTGAAATTAGCACGTGATTTTAATATTTTTCGTATTTTGTGGACTTAGCGTTTTTGCTAACCACAAAATTACAACAACTTTAAACTACATACTGACATTTTTGTTGTCGTAAAATATGTATTTTGTATAGTGCTACCGTTTTGCATTAAAATCTCAAGTTTGGAAAAAAGTGGACTTAGCGTCTTTGCGAATTATACTAACGATATGTGATATGATGTAGTAACTTTACTACAAATGTTTTCAATGAATGTTCAAGAATATATTCAGTGAGTAATATGTACACATAGTGATCAATATTTAATTAAAAACTAATATAAAACTTAAATCATATATATTATTTATAATCAGCTTGCACTTAGTCATTGATTTTCTATGATTAAGAACTTAATAAACTTCCTTCTTAATATGACGCTAAACCGCATGTATTCTGTCTACGCCTCTAATCATGAGTATTTATATTCAATTAATAATACTTTTCACGATCGATATTAAGAATAATTAAAATTACTAAGTATATATGCATTATGACATACAGCAGAATATCTATTTCTATTAAGGAAATCTATTGAATTATTAATGGATGACAAACTTACTTGATGCACTTTTTTGCGGTTAATTGATTGCAATCACATTTCATCACAATCTCATGCAATACACTTGCTAGTGTTACATACTATTACTGCATTGATCCATTGATCGAATGTGATTAAATTTTAAGAATAAAAAGAAATTTCGTAATAAAAAGAAAATCTTGTCATATGATATTCAGATTTGAATTTGAATTTTGATTTTGGATTTGGATTAAAACCCAATAAGTGCGTGTGAGAAATACTTCAAATTCTAAAAATTCCTTTTTTGGTTTCGTTTTTCGTACTACCATGATAAGTGGAGCATAAAATCTTATGGCATCCAGTTGACCATCATTTTTAGACTTGTATTACCAATGTAATATGGTACAGTAACATTAGTACACCAAATACTTTAATGACTGGTTGAACTGGTATTGAATTGATATCCATTGATAGTTTACTTTTTATTATTATTCTGTAATACATTGTAAAACAATACAAATGATTGTATTAATTTGCAAATATTTTTATTACAATTTCAATTGGAATGTCAGGGTCTTGTTCCTGTTAATGTTATCACTTGATTAGTTGGAGCTTAAATTAAAACTACAGATTTAAACTATAAGTTTACTTTACAAAAGTAACCATTGTTGTAGTAAATTGCATCCATTTGCAATAGTAATTGTATAGCTTTCATTACTTTATAACAATTGGTCAATTCACACAAGCCTTTGTATCGTTGTATTCATTGTATTGTTGGAAGAACATACAACAGTGTATGATTGTTGTTGATAATTTTCATATAAAAATCCCATACACTTATACACATTTTGTCCATATGTTTTTAAAAGTGGTATTGGTTTCGTGCTATCAAATTGTGTGAATGAAAAAATGTGTATATGTTTTCATATGTTGTGTTTGGTTTCGGGCTATCAAATTGTTTGAATGTCACGAAATACACAATACATCATAGCATTGAGCGTTCACAAACAAATAAATGTATTCAATACAACATACACGATACAAAGTTGTGTGAATTGCCAAAATATTTCATACTTTTTGTTTTACAGTTTATAGCAAGAGTATTCCGCAAGAGCACTATTTTTGAAAGCTATTGAGGTCATAGTAGTTTTTTTACATCTGAAGTTCATAATTTTAAGGAAAAATAAAAGGTTATCCATTATTGATCCAATAGATAGTCTTAGTAATCTATATTTCAAGTTGTAACGGATGATTTTTTAACCGTTTGGGTGTTGAAAAGAAAAACCAAAAGCTTTTACGTTTTACTTTTTAAAGGGTGCCCTGGTAATCTAGTGGGTAGTGTGCTAGATTATTAGCGTGAGAGTCGTAGGTTCGATTCCCACCAGAAACTCTGATCTGTGACACTACACCGAGCATAAGGTCAAGTTACTCCGCTCGCATATAACTTGTAATTGTATTGTAATTAATAAATAAATAAATAAATACTTTTTAAATATTACATACATATATAATTGGCCATTACAACCCTTCAGTCAGGATTACGGCCTAGCTTCTTACACCACTCTTGTTTTGTGTATTAATTTTATACATTAGTCGCGGGACCCTCAGTTTAACGTCGACTCCGAATGACAGATTTTTTGAGAAACTCTTTTCATGGCAGGTTTATTTACTCTCAGAGTTTTTTCCAGAAATCTGCTGAGAGGAAGTCGCCGAAGAAATATTTTCATATTTTCGTTTTGATGTCTGACCTGGGGCTCGAACCCGGGCTTTACACATCTAATAAGCGAACACACTACCTACTAGACTACGGCGACTACAATGCATATAGTATACAACAAAAAAAAACGAAGCCCGTCGTTGCCACTGTGTTTAAAAAAACTTGTTAAATTGAGCAGTTTTATCGACATTGCTCCGGTACTGCCATATTTTTGAGATCAGTTAACTTTGTTTTATCTGTAAGTTGTAACAACGAAAATAAGTTAAAGGTAACTTTACAGTTCCCTTTAGCTAAAGGTAACTTTAACTAAACCCCAGTTTAACGGCAAGTTGTAATAATGGCCCTAAATGAAATATTGCCTTCATTCATCCCTTTACTTTTTAAAGATTATTTCAAGTCAATTTTACTTGGAGCTACATAAAGGTGGTCCATTTTCCAAGTATTTGCTTTAGAGAGTTGAAATTGTAGCTGAATTGTTCCCCTGTATACTAGAGACTTAATGTATCCTCCACGAGAAATAGCCCAGTGGAGTTAAATTGCATGATTTTGGCGATCAAACTTGAGATTAATTGCTCACTAAATAGCCTTTCAATAGATTCAAGGTCTTATTGAATCCACATGTCAACAAAGTTCAATTTTTTTTTTTTTTTTGGCAAAAAGATTATCTGTAATCATGGCACGGGGCTTCGCCCCCTTGACCATAACTTTATATTTTCATCGTAAGTGGAAGGAGTACAATAAATATTTAGATACAAAAAAAAAACACGTGAAGAAAACATAAATCGTCATACTCCGCGGAATATTTTGATTCTTTTTGCGCAACAATTCGTCAACAACGTTCGCACAGCGTGAATTAAGGCGTAGATTTGCACAACAGCGTTAAGCTGCTCTTATACAAAAGTAAAGAGGAACAGGGGGTGCTATTAGGGCTGCTGATAATATCATGACTGTGGCTTAATTTGTCACAGAGGCCCCTGGAGTATCGACCAGACGTAGTGCCATGGGAGCCTCTTTTTATAAAGTGTAAACAGTGCATCTACATATTGATATACAATGAACGCTCAGTGAGTGTAACTTGGGCTCAAGCCAACTTGTATCTCGGCCTGGAGGATGATAACGAAGAGACACAAAGCTCGGATTTTCTTGTGAATACGTGACAAAGTAAAGTTATTAATTCAAAGTTACTATTTTGCTGATGTAGTCGCGTCTTTTTATTATACACGTCTACTGTAAATGGCGAATAGTACTGGGTTATCATCAACGAGTTTCTCCTCCGAACGAATGGGGCAACGAAACAGACAGTACATTTAATCTCTTGTTTGGGTTGGTAAGCAAAATCATCTTCTGGCAGTCAAAAGTCTATTTCAGTAAGCTACAGACACGTTAGATTGTCATAGCCAGGAATGCGTAAATCAATTACTAAAAAAATTTTGGCATGATTTATAGTTCAAATTAATTGATATAAATTCACGATTTGATTGCAATCGTTGCCATATTCTATTGCTTTTATATACCCCAGAAATTCATAAAGGTAGCATACTTATTGCTTGCACTGTACATTGACCACAATTAAGTTTGAGTGAAACTCAAATTTCCACCTCAAATTGTACTCATTTTTATTATTGTTATTATTATTATTTGTGTTGTGTTATGCTTTAGGTTTTTTTCTTTGTTTCTTTCTTTTCATTTCTATGAGCACTGGTTGGGGGGGGGTACCTTTAAATTGAACTAAGTATGTTAGACTAGAATTGTCTTGTCTATGTTAACGCAATGTAATCTAAAACCCTTTGAAATATTTTATTTTGCAAATACTCGCACACTAGCTGCTGCTGCTGGCTGGTTAGCTAACTGACTGATTGACTGACTGACTAGCTGAAATATTTTGTTTGGTTGTCTGTTTGTCTGTCAGATAGATAGTAGATCGTTGTTCGTGGTTGGTTTGGCCCTCAAATGCACTCACAGTACTCAGTATCCATAGTACATATAAGTATGTATATAGCAGATGACAGCGATTGCAATATACATATTGTTGCTGAATTCGAAACAAAAAAACAACAACAAAAAAATTTTATAAAAAGCCTACAAATTGTTAGAAGAGAATAGTTTCATACAAATTGGCGTTGAAAACGGTGGTGATTTCAAATACAACAACAATTTTAACGGACAAAAACAAAACGGGTTAACGGTAAATGTGCTCACGGTAGTCTACTAATGGTGTAACGGTTTCTACCAGGATATTGAAAATAAATAAAAAATGGCACAGGATATGAAGAAAAGTTTACATTAAAAATTAATAAAAAAAAATTCTTAAAAAAATTTTTCTCCCACCTCTCTCTCTCTCTCTCTCTCTGTTGAAATAAACTGATGAAAAATATTTTCGTAATTTTGTGAAATAGAAACCTTTCAAGTGCTGGCATAAAATCCAGATAATTGTGCTCCACAATTTATGTCATTCGCTATTAGAGAAACTAGAATTACTCAGTGCTGATAAAATCCTTTCATCCTAAATTTCCAATCCCCTTAATACCCCCCCTTCGTAAACTTAAGAAATTTGCAATAATATGCAAAATACTGACACCGCAGAAAATATCGATAATTTGAACAAGTTTGATAACTTGCAACTGACACAACCCGCATCGCTAGAAAGTCTGACCTGTGAGCAACGTAAATTGCTTACAGACTCGCCCAAAGCAGCAGACTCGCGTATCGTACACTCTGATCCAGAGGAGACTCAAGCCAAAGCCAAGACACGTTCACGATTTTCAGCCGCCTTAAGAAAACTTTCACGTTCGACTAGGAAAAAAGAAAAATCGGCAACGAAAGGACATTCATCTGCTACAGCAACTGAATCGTCTGAGCTGATTGTTTCAAGTGGAGCCGAAGATTTGCCCGACACAAGTTCAGGTGCTGATTCCGGAAAAAAATCAAAGAAAAAGAAAAAATCCTCAAAATCCATATTTAGCCTAAAGAAATCAAAAGTAGCGCCAAAACCTGAAGAAGAGAGCACTGTGCTGAACGTTGAAGAACCCGAACAAGAGGAGGACGAAAACGAGGAGACCGCAAAACTTCTGGAACCAATTTTTCAAGATAATGAAAATGAATTAATTGTTACCACTGAAAAGTTATCACCTCAGGTTTCTAGGAGTCAAGTTCAGATAACAATCAAATCAAAGAAAATCGAAACTGTGGCTTCATCGCAAGAACGCTTAAATAAAAGTCCATCACCATCATCATCACCACTGCCAACTTCCTCATTGCCCACAAATACCGCTCAGACTGGAGAAAGTATAATAAAAACAACCACCACAGATAAGTTAGCAGTATCTAGCGAACCTATAGATAAAAAGAAAAAACTCAAAACAAAAGTTACCACACAAACGCCACCGAAATCCACAGTGACAGCACAATCCAAAAGCAAACAACAGCAAGACGAGATAACAATCACTCAAAGTTCTAAAGATACGCCACCTAAAGAGAGAGCACCCACGAAACCTTCGCGTTTAGCTATAACAACGACCCCGACATCAGCGACGACAACAACTACTAGTCAATCGGGTTCAAGCAGTGGTGCAGTACGCAAAACAGCAACGACAACTAGAGCGGCTATTAAATTGGCAACGGCTGCAAAATCTAAACAGAAAGCAAAGACCGCAAAAGGATCCAATAGCTCGGGTAATACGAATAACAATTCGAACGCTTTAACATTAGCAGCTACAGCTACAGCTACAGCTACAACTACAGATTTAATGATAAATCCACAAAGAGGTCATAGACTACCAAGACCTACCTCAACCACAACCACAGCAATTGCATCAACAACTTCCACCAGTACCACCGTTAAAGAATCACAAGTTGCGGCAACAGATCAAGCCATAGATGATACTACTACAACAACAACAACAACTAATGAACTGCCAATAAATCAAACAACACAAGAACAACAACAACAACAGCAACGACAACTAATAGCAATACCAACAACTCCCGACAGTCTGGCTATTGCCAAGTTACCACAAACATCAGCTGAAATTCAATCTTTTTCAACAAACGCTTCATTGCCATCACCGCCGACGCCACCGCCACCACCACCAACAACTACAACACAGCAACGCGAGCAACATCAGAAGGAAAATCTAAAAACATCACCCAGTGATAGTTCAGTACAATTGAAAACCTTTCCACAAACAGACGATCACATCTCATTAGCGGAAAGTGTTAAAACAGGCATCTCATTGGGAGACAATAGCACACCATACGATTCACGTGAACTCATCAAGGAGCCAATAAGCGCTGTACACTTTGCCGTCGGAAGCCCCGTACGACCGCTCTTCCAAAAGGCTCTCTACGAATATTCATTGCAAGATCCATCTATCGATTTAGATAAGGATCTCGTAGATCCTGATACAGCCATAACTGAAGCTAATCGCCGGCGCATACAGTATATATCGCAGCCAACCCTGTATGACGAGTTTAATAGTTTAGAATTGAAACGTTCGCATTATCGTTACCAGTCGGGTGTCAGTGATCTATCCTTAGACACGGACGAAAACGCAGCAGGCGATACCTTTGATGATACACAGCCTATGCCAGCTTTTGGTGATTTAACAATGGATCAAGATATGGAACCGGTAAGAGTGAACTTAAGTGAACTTTTATCTCTTTGTTTGTTAACGCGTGAGCTTTCTTTAAATCGAAGTGAAGCTTCTTTATTATTATTTGAGTGGTTTTCTAACATTAAAAACCTTTTAAAGTTTTAAGTTTTGTGAACTTAACAGTTCTGACAGTGAAAGCAATTACAAATCAATTTTATCAATTGCATGTGAAGTTTTAAAAATATTTTTCAACAATTTTCTGTAATTTTTCATTGTTTATCGTAGAATTATAACCTCAAAAAAAATTAAGATACTACCGTTTACTCTTGAACTGTAATATACATTGATCCTTATGGTTCTTGACTACAGCAGAGCGACATATTGCATATAAATTGTGTCCTTGATTTTAAGCTGAGGATCGTCAGTAATCGCACAGTTTTATTTTTCTCTTACACACTCACACACACACACAATTGGCCATTACAACCCAGTCAGTCAGGATTACTGCCTAGCTTCTCACACCGCTCATGTTGTGTGCATTAATTTTATGCGTGAGTGGCGGGATCTACAGTTTTAAGTCGACTCCGAACGAAAGATTTTTGAGAAACTTTTTCATGGCAGGTTTATTCAGAGTTTTTGCCAGAAATCTGCTGAGAGGAAGTCGCCGAGGAAATATTTTATTTTTCATATTTCGTTTTGATGTCTGACCTGGGGTTTGAACTCGAGCCTTACGTCTAATAAGCCAACACACTATCTACGAGACTACGGCGACTACTTTATTTTTCTCTTGATTTCTTTTATTGGAAAAGTTTTCTACATTGGATTCTGGTATAGAGTTTGTCGATTTGTTTGAAAGGCTCCGGAGACAGAATTCTAAAACATCTTTGAGACATTAGGGTGGTCATTGAATGACACCAATAACTCGCCTTGTCCTGTCAAGCATCAAGGAACTTAAGTATTAAGGACATTTGCAGCATAAACTGCAGCAACCTGGGGCCTTGTCGGTTAGCACTCAGCCAAACAGTAAATTTTATGTTTTAAATTACTTATCCGTCCCTAGACAGATCATTTATTATGCTTACAAAGGTCTCTTGGTTTATGATTATATTATAACTTAAAAGCTTTTTTTAACTGTTTTAGTAGATGATCCCTAGTCATGCAGCTAATTATGTTGGAATATCAGGGAATTACTCCCTTCCCCAGTATTGATTTATTATTTAGTGTTGAATTTTTTTTTTTTTTTTTTTGCTTATAAGGCCAGAGTAGCTGATAGGAATCGAAACTAAACGCTCAACATTTACAGATTAGCACCCTACCCCCCTGGACTACCGGGAAACCTGAATATGATCAGATGCCTTGGCTTTATTTGTGTCTTGCAATATGGAGGAAAATGTAATACAGTAATCCTTCGATTTACGTCGCCTCGATTAATGTTGTTCCCATTTACGTAGTCAAATTTGTTGTTACTTACTGTACCAGGTCCTAGAATGGCAAGGTTGTCATCTATCCTTGTGTAGAACCAACTTATTGAATGTAGGGTTGGGGGACAATGCTCCTTGATTTCTAATCGTTAACGTTTGATATTCGTTATTGTCCTCTGTATGAGTTATGTGAAGAGGGAAATATTATGGCCAATTACAAATTACATACATACATACATACATAATTGGCCATTACAATCCTACGTCAGGATTACGGCCTAGCTTCTCACAATTACAAATTAAATATATATTTCAAATGTCCATACTTTTTCTCTCACATATCAGCTTAATCGTCGTAGTCTAGTAGGTAATATGTTAGCTTGTTAGACGAGAGCTCATGGTTAAACACCCTGAGTCTCTCGGAGACTTACTCTAAGAAGTCTTATGGGAAAATATCTGAGTGTAAAATCAAATTGCCATGAAAAGTTTCTTCTTTTGTTTCTAATTAAAAAAACAGAAGGAGTTTTATATTCCATTCGGACACAACCCCCCCCCTCTCCCCCCTCTGCTCAGAGAGAATACTAACGATAGCTAAAATCATAGGAAGTCAACATTTTGTCTTTGAAAAGACTAAAACTTAATATGCAAGATTCATTATAGCTACATATAATTTGTTGTTTCTAGTTAACAACAGATTCTATTGTTCTAGAATCTGCAACAATTTAGCCATTGTTTGAAATATTAAGTTTTAGGGATTAGATTAAAATTTAATTCAAGATTTTTACTGTAATTGTATTTACACATACATAAATAATTGGCCATTACAACCCTACAGTCAGGATTATGGCCTAGCTTCTCACACCACTCATGTTGTGTGCGTTAATTTTATACGTGAGTAATTGTATTTAATCCATGTATTTATCCAAGCTTCAGAATTATCTTCATGCTTAGCTTGGCATTGATTGTATTACATCAACTCATGTCACATATGATACGTTATACGATATGAATGTTTGTAATAATTTTACAACAAATAATACAACATTATCATCGATACCTAACATACCATACCATACCATACCATACCAAATCTATGATAAGTTCCTTGTTTCTTTGGCAGTCTGCTGCCATTAGCGCGGAAGATACAATATTCCTCATTGATTTTGTGGCATTCGCTTCGTACGAGTATTTTTGAGTGAAAGAGCAACAACATGAGAAATTTGAGTCTGGAAACCGTACAAATGCAATTGTTGATTTCTTTTCCGGATTTTTCTATTATTATCGTTGCTGTTGTTATTGTTTCTAAGTTTTATTTTAAGTATCGATGTTTAGCCAGAGTTTTATTGTAAATTATGATTTCGAACTTGTTTTTCTAAGACTTAATTTTTATCTTTTCATTTCATTTCTTTTTTTTTATTTTTATTTTATTTTTTATTTTTTCTTATTACAATAATTTAATCTCTATTTTACTTCTTTTTGTGTCTTTTAAACTTAATGTAAACGAGCAGTGGGAAGATGTTGAAACCTAAAGCTAATTTACATACATACATACTCGTACACTTTAAAGAAATATAAGCAGACTGTTAGATGTAAGGTTAATGCTCTTGGAAGGGGAAATCTTCTGTCAAAACGATACTCACATACATACATACATAATTGGCCATTACAACCCTTCAGTCAGGATTACGGCCTAGCTTCTCAAACGATACTCAGAAAAACGAAATTTCTTTAATTTGTATGAATTTAGCCAAGTGTGGGGTTAGGTTTAGGTTAGAGAACGTGTACTTGCCAATTAGGACAAGTACAGTACCCGGAGGTCCAATTGACCCATTGTACAACGTCCTAAAGGGGAGAGGATAATAAGGGAGATAGGGAAAAAGGAGAGGAAGTAGGAAAGCGATAGCAAAGGATAACTTGTTAATATTTGATTATAACTCCTAGAGGTTGTCTTCAATTCAGTACAGTATAGAACCCAATGCAAACTACGACCGCATCTTACATACATACATAATTGGCCATTACAACCCTTCAGTCAGGATTACGGCCTAGCTTCTCAAACCATTCATGTTGTGTGCCATAATTTTATACTTGAGTGACGGAAACTAGAGTTTAACGTTGACTCCGAACTACAGATTTTTAAGAAACTTTTTCATGGCAGGTTTATTTACTCTCAGAGTTTTTGCCAGATATCTGCTGAGAGGAAGTCGCCGAAGAAATATGTATTTTTTCATATTTCGTTTTGATGTCTGGCCTGGGGCTCGAAGCGTCTAATAAGCGAGCACACTACCTACTAGACAACGGCGACTTCTAACCGCATCTTATAAAATATAAATCCTTTCCATTGCAACCATACATACAGAAACCATTCTGATCATAAATCGATCTATGGTTTCCTTTCAAAGATTTTGTTGTGATTCAACAGCGATTCAAAAATGGTGTTCGGTCCATGAGGTTTGGCATCCACGCACCCAACTTCTATCCGTATCTAGTATCGTATTTAATTTGAGGTTTGTCCCCAATACATAATTTTATTTTTGCATAGCAGCATTCCATCCATTCCTGGCATACAGCATTCCATACCAGATATGTTAACTTGTCCAGAGTTTACCCATCCCGGAACGTTTTCCTAATTACAGACAATGCTGAACTATGTCAGACGACATCAATAAGAACAGACCGAAGTCGCCGTAATCTAGTACATATTGTGTTAGCTTATTAGACATGAAGTCTCGGTTCAAACCCTAGGTCAGGTATCCGCAACCAAACGAAATAAGAACAAATATTTCTGGCGGCGACTTCCTCTCAGCAGATTTCTGGCAAAAAGTCTGCGAGTAAATAAAACCTGCTATAAAAAAGTTTCTCAAAAATCTGTCGTTCGGAAACGACTTTAAACTGTAGCTGTCGCCACTCATGTATAAAATTATCATACACAACATACATATGTATGTGGAGTGAGAAGCTAAGCCAGGTTTGCTAAATACTCTCGGAACTCCGTACCATCAATTTCAATTGCTTTAACAATTTTCATTATAGTCGTACAAGCACGGCTTCAGCAGAGACTGGAAAGCGTGAAAGGTTGTGGAGACCATGGGCATCTCACATACTTAGTGGTTTCAATTTCAAATAATTACATGGGTATGGAAAAACTTGAATTTCCATAAATAAAAACTGTTTTCTTTCTTTTGTTGAATAGATGAACTATTTCGAACGTTCTTCGATATTTTCGAACTCGACATATTAAATGATTTGCTATTCATTATTTTTTTATTTACATTGAAAAGCTCATCATAAGTACGTCTTCTTTACAAATTACAAACAAAACATATACATATACATGTATGTATATGTATGTGCGTACATTAAATCCGTCAATCAATGTCTTTTAACATGAACTTAAGCAGCTTAAGAAGCTCTTAAGCCAATAATTGATATGATTTCGATGACAAACACACACGATAGATAGACGGTGTTCAAATGTTATAAATATTAACTTGTTTTTTTTTCATTCCTGTTTTTCACTAGAAAGTGTAGTATTTAAAAGGTGTGCTAATCAAAAATTATCATTTTCCCTCTTACTTACTTACAGACTGTAATGACATCAGCCAACACTGAAAAGCGTGAGCACTTGTATAAAATTCTAGTCATCGGTGAATTGGGCACGGGCAAAACATCATTCATTAAACGTTATGTTCATCAGTTCTTCAGTCAAAATTATCGTGCCACAATTGGTGTCGATTTTGCCTTAAAAGTTTTACACTGGGATCCCAATACGATTGTACGTCTACAGCTGTGGGATATTGCCGGTCAGGAGCGTTTCGGCAATATGACAAGAGTATATTACAAGGAAGCCGTTGGTGCCTTTATTGTTTTCGATGTAACACGTAGTGGTACATTCGATTGTGTTAGTAAATGGAAAGAGGATTTAGATTCAAAAGTGCAATTGCCAGATGGTAGTCCAATTCCATGTATATTGCTGGCTAATAAGGTGAGGGCAATTGTTTCGTCTTTTTGCAAATTTGTAGCGATTTTTAATGTTTGTTTGGTTTGTTTACTGTGATTTCAGTGCGATCAAGATAAACAGGGAGTGGTTACGAATAGTGAAAAAATGGATGAATATGTTAAGGAACATGGCTTTGCCGGATGGTTTGAAACATCCGCCAAAGAAAACATTAACATTGATGAGGCAGCTAGAGCATTAGTTAATAAGGTAAGTTATCTAGCTTAATTAGCTTATAATTAATTATTAACATTTCCTTTGTATATATCTTCTATAGATTTTACTTAATGATAAACTAATTAGTGCTGCAGACTTGGCCGATAGTGAAAAATTCAATCTCAACAATTCGGGAGACCCAAACGCTACGGATGGCAAAAGCAAATGTTCCTGTTGATTTTGTTTTCATTTTTATACAATTATTTTTATTATTATTAAAAGAAAACTTATTTACATTATTATCGTTTATTATAGCATACATACATACATACATACTATTATTAGATGAAAATGCAAGAGATATTGTAAGTTTCCTTAAAATGTCTTAAATTGATATGCATTTTGAAAATGTTTTGTCTTGCTTAGTGATGTTTTTTTCTTTTTATACATATATTTTCTTAATTATTAAATACTATATATAGAAAAGAAGAAGAAGAAGAAATTGTAGAAAATTTAATCAATTTTAAATAGTTTATGCAATATATAACAACAACACATTTTAGTAGTTCTACATCATTATTTACAAACATACACCACAAATAATTTTTTTTTTTTTTTTTTTTGATACAAATATATAACTTAAAAACAAAATCTGAATAATGCAACGAGAATCTATTTATCATTTATATCTAAAATTGTATACAATTCATTTATTATTCTGTTTCTTTTTTTTTTTTAATTTTATTTGTTTTTCGTTTTTGTCAACTTATCTTTATACTCGTACTGGTAATAATTACGTATAAAATAAAATAAAATTCGTAAATCTAAAACATAATGTTGGTGTTAAATCTCTAAACATACTCGCTGTTTTCATTTTAATGATAAGCAACAAATCATAATTTTTAATTTCTTTATAACACTTCTTTTAATGTTAAAATTATTCCATTATTCTGTTATTATTTCTTTTTTTAATATGAATTCTAAATTTTAATCTGCAAAAATTTTTAAAGCAACTTTAAACTGTAAAACGATAACAAGCTTAAGTTGAGTACTATAATGCCTACAGTTTAATTATTTATAACGTGTTTTAACAAGAAACTTATAATCTATGTTCTTTTCGTTATTGTAATAATCCCATTCAGTTCAAATATAGATCATATACATATACATACATATGTACATATGTACATACATAATTGGCCATTACAACCCTTCAGCCCGGATTACGGCCTAGCTTCTCACACCACTCATGTTGTGTGCCTTAATTTTATACTTCAATGGCGGGACCTACAGTTTAACGTCGACTCCGAACTATAGATTTTTTGAGAAACTTTTTTATGGCAGGTTTATTTACTCTCAGAGTGTTTGTCAGAAATCTACTCAGAGGAAGTCGCCGAAGAAATATTTTTTTTTTTTATATTTCGCTTTGATGTCTGACCTGGGATACGAACCCGGGCTTTACGTCTAATAAGCGAACACACTACCTACTAGACTACGGCGATCATATACATATATCATGCCTATTTGATGTTTGACAATGGTACCATTTGGTAAAAAATATGTAGCTAGAGATTAAAACTTTCATTGAAGTGAATTCTTCATCAACAAAATTATACGCTAAAGGCAAGTCTAGACTAAATGCTGGATGCATAAGATACTTTCAATCAAAACTGAACACAATTCTTCTATTATTAGAGGCTTGCTTGAATAGTTTTCAAAAAATTTTGTTCATTACTTTGCATGGAATGTAATAAACACTATACACCATATCATACTGGTCCTTATGGCCCATATTTATCTATGATGGTTGACTTCGTCTGTTAGGTAGTTGGCTGGCTTACAACAAACGAATTCCGAGTTTAAGCTTTAGCTTTGGCATGATGAACAAAAAATACATTATTTCACTTAATTCAGGTGGAGTGAGAAACTAAGGCCATAAACCGGACTAATTGGTTATAATGTCCAGAGATCCAATGCATATTTAAAAATGTCCTCAAAGCTAGGCTATCCCCCAGAAGCTCTTGTAAAGTAAATAGCAAAAATTCAGTTCATTCTTTTGTCTAAAATAAATAAAAATTTATAAGAAGTTGTTTTTTTATTTAATTTTCATTCTAATGTTTATATTTTTAACATTAGAATTGTTTTTAACTTAATTTAAGAAACTCAACTTAATTCTTCTACTTTATGCTGGATTTCTTACCAATACTTTAATATTTAAGGTATCTGTTTCATTTATTTTCTGTTCTTCATTTTCAATTGCCAAAAATGTTTCAATTTTCTTATCATCATCGTTTACGCATAAGTTTCCATACAACGTCTTACCATTACGTACTTCGCAGACAATATATAGTTTTTCATTGTCGTTATTAGCTTGTATATCGGGTATATCCTTACAGAATTCATTTGGCAACTGAGTGATGTCGAAAGCATTTTCGGGAACACTTGATCGATCTGTTTCTTGCCAACTGTAAAGTTGTTTATCATCCCTACTGATATCGAGTATATCGATATCTTCTTTTAGTTCAAGAACACGTTTATCTATCGTAGCTAATGCCACTTTCTTATGTGGAATATAATATGCAGGTAAAATTCTGTTATCTACAAACACACGTGCAACATAAACATAATTTTTATCTGTATCCACACCCAGACGATAAGCAAACTCGGAAAACTGAATGGGTTTTATTTTAGTGTCTTTATCGTAGTACATCCAATCGTAATAGTAAGTTGGTTTTGTACATCCATATAAATTGTTTTCTGCTTCCTCGAACAAGCGCAATTTACTGCATTGGCGTGCATCAAAGGGTTTATCGCAAGTGTGACACCGTTTCCTATAGGTGCATTTCTTTAGACAGCCTCCATGGAAGACATGACCACATTTTATAATCATATAAGAAGTATCTGAAGGATTATTAAGGTGCCTTGAACACCAACGGCACAGTGTATTTAAAGAGCTCATTTTATAGTTGCTTCTACTATGCTCGGCGTATAGTTCACTACTAACTGTACTTCTATGGATGGAAGCTTTAAATTATTCTTAGAACACTTAATAGTACACCACAGAAACCGCAGATCTTTTTTATTCTTATGTGTTATAATTATAATCGCATTATAAGAGGATCGTTTGTATAAGGAATTTTTTATAATTTCAAAAATATTTAAAACAAAAACCTAGAACTTAAACTGGAAGATAGGTTTCTAAGAAAATGTGAATCCAGGATCAAACCTCGGCTAAGGAAGTAAAATGTTCATCAAATTTTTCGAAACATAAAAATTTTTAAAGAATTATCTGGTGAAACTGTGTCATCTAAATGTGGAAAAAATAGAATTAGCTTCTGATTGACCCTAGGTCATGTAGGACTTACCAATAACGAGCCAGAACTTGTTTGTAAAGTAGGAGTAGCTATTTGGAAAGGTAGATAAAGAGAAGTAAACACTAGTCTTGTATACCCAAATGGGTTTGAGGCAACCCCTAAAATTTTTTTTTTTGAGAAGTTACAATAAGAGGTAGTCGGGGTCCAGACTATCCAGGAATTACTACAGTTGGGAATCGGTCTTTTGACAGGGCACAATAGACTCAAAGCACATTTGTTTAAGAACAAATACTCAAACACCAGGTTGCATACTAAACTTTGTCAAGCTTGGAGGAGATATTATAGGGATACCTTATAAAGTTTGGTGGGGGTATTCCGCTGCCAAGATTAGCCACACGATTGTCCACTTTAGGTTAGGTTAGGTCGGAGTGGCAGCTTTGATATCACAAAGCTCACTTTAGCACGCATAGCGGCCCGTTGTGATGCCATGCGTGAACGCAGTCCCTGTACTGACCAAGTTCCACCAAAATCAGGGAAGAGGAAGAAGTTGGTCAGCGCAAGGGCTGCACATCAAAAGCTCGACTACCCTACACTGGAAAACTAGACAGAAAGTTTGATGAACGAAGCTATATCCTTGATATCAATAGATGATAACTCCGTCAAGCGGACAAGAAATGGGGAACCAAATAATAACGATTGTCCACTACGGACACAGAATTTGGCGGCACAAGAAAAATTAGCCTAATTTTATACAGAACAGCAGTTATGGTCTCCTTCCAAACGAAATTTATTATCTAAATCGGTCGGCCTTCAGTATATTGCTTGTATTTTATAAGAAATTTTAAAAGCACATATTTTTTTAATTCTATACCCAATAGAAATTTAAATCACAATAGTATTTGATATTTATATTGCTTGGGACTCACTGTGAAATTGCATGTAAAAACGCCACAAAAAAGTTGATGCACTTACAGCCACACAGCCATATGGCTACAGTTTATTTCACAATATTTAGTAAACAAAAGGAAATCAACGGAAACCGAATAACAGTATATACATATAATAATAAAAACCCGACTTGTATAAATAATTAAAATAATTATAAAACATTTTAAAATCAAATATTTAATTATTTATTTGAAATATTAAAGCGAATTTATATAAATTTTAATACATCTGTAGACTGCAGTTCTTTGTTCGCTGTTAACCGAAAATGTCGTCACTAAATATTTTGTGTGCAATTTGCTCAGAGTTCTTTAACAATGCTGATGTTATTTATAGCACTAGATGTGGTCATGTATTTCATAAACGTTGTCTATACCATTGGTTACATCTTTCCAACACTTGTCCTCAGTGTCGCAAATATTGCCGCAAGGTCCATTGTCGCCAACTGTTTGTGAATTTTGTTGAGCGATCTCTAGATGATGAAAACGTACCTGAAATTGTATATCCGAAATGTTACGAATGGGCTTATATTGATCCTGACTTAATGGAACCTGAAGAACCTCCAACTGGTTTGTTACATTTTGGCAAAGATGAAGAAGGAAATGAAATTTATGCAGCAAGAGGAATGTATAATGGAGATCTAATACCTGGCTACTATGTGCCAAAAAAGAAAGCGGTCATTGTTCCATGGGGTTTTAAATCACATCGCCTATTAGACGATATAGAACTCTTGGATATATCCAATGATGATGCCGAATATAAGTGGGTTGCTGCTTGCAATGGTGACATACCAGAGAATGCATTTGCTACGGGTCACAGCGTAATTGGTGATATTCTGTATACAGCACGGGCGGAACACGAGGGTAGAATATTATATGGTAAACTACATAAGCGTTATAACTTGGCCTACATGCCTTATAAGCAGCTAGAGGTTTGTAATTCTAATTATGAAGTATTAGTTAGAATACCAAAGGTTAATAATGTAACATTATCAACGACCAACAATAACAGGGGTAATGCCAATGCTGGAGATCATTAAATTCGGACTTATGATATCATTACATTTTTTTTAATTAAGAAAGATTTACGAATGTATTCTTATTGCTTTTTATGTGAAATTATATTTAAGGTAACGTAATGTGTTTTAATAATATAAAAATATTTATAAACTTAAAAGTTAACGCTCTTAGTTTCAATTATAACCTGTAGTCGTAAGTGAAACAAATTGTAACAAATGGATTTCAAAGTTTTGCTATAGCCCTCATAGTGCACTACATAAGAGTAGAAAATCAATAATGAAGCAACCAAACAAAATTTGTCTCTGATATGTAAATATGTATTTTTCATTTCGTTAATGAATTTCATAGCTATTGCGAATTTCATAGTCAAAAGATCCTTAATCCCAAAACTTATGGTATTAATTTTGCAAAAATCCTTTTTTACTTAACTGTAATAACCAAAAACCATTAAATGCTACACAAACAACCATATTAAATTTATTTTAAATTTCAACATTTACTTTGTATGTATTTAATTATTAGCATTTCTTACAAATTATGTACAAAATTAAGAGCAAACATAAAATTCGCATGTACCGTATTTCAAAGAGTAGGCCAAAATTAAAGTAAAATAATTTAAATAATTAGATTAACATTTTATAAAATTTATATAAAGTACTTAAGTATAGTTATACAATAAAAAAAATTTTAAATCGCATTCGTAGACTTATTATTAATTAGCGTTGGACTTGGGTATTCGAACAAGTACCTCGTAATTTCTATTGTTTTCCTCTTTACCTTTATATGGGATATATGTACAGCCATGTGAAGAATGTAATTTACCATAACGTACTCTATCGTTATATACAGCTCTAGCGGTATATAAAATTTCACCGGTTTCACAGTAACCAGTTTCTAAAGCATTTTCTGGTACCTCTCCCTCGGAAGCAGATACCCATTTGTATTCGGCATCATCATTGCTTATATCTAAAAGTTCTATTCCCTCGCTAATCATATAACTCTGAGAGCCCCATGCAGCATAAACAGCTTTATCTTTGGGCACATAGTAGCAGGGCAAAATGTCATCATCAAAAGCAACACGGGCAGCATATAAAGGTTTACCTTCTTTGTCGTGGCCCAAAACGAAACCAATGTCGGCCAATTCCTTTTCCGTTATACTCCCGTCCACATACAGCCATTCGAAACCCTTAATGGGTTCCACTTCAACATCATCTAAACTCGTTGGTTCACAAAAGTTCAAGTACAAACGGTGCACATTATACTTATGAACGGGGGCTCTACACTGAGGGCAGGTATTGGACCGCGATACCCAACGATACAAACATTGCCGATGGAAAACATGTCCACATTTTGTGGTACTCTCAATGATGTCAGTATTTTTAAAAAACTCACTGCAAATTGCACACAATATATTTAAAGATGTTGACGTGTTATCTTCTGGTTTCTGTTCACGGGTTTCTTCCATTTTTCTTAAATTTCGTTTAAAAAATATTAATTGCGATTTGTTTCTTCTTTGTTACTTAAATGTCTGCAGTTGTCGAATGCAGCAGAAACAAATTCATCTTATTTCACAACACAAACAATGATTAATACGAAATGCCCTCTTGGAAATTAAGAAATTTATACGTGTAAGTTATTTATTCCCTCTTGTACTGCAGTTTCACATTTAATAATAATATTCTCTTTCGATTTTTTCACACATACTAAAGATTTATTTGCCAAGTAAACGATAAAAAAAAATTTAGCAACAGAATTTAAAAATCTGTATATATACACCAGTTATATCAATTTAAATTTTTGTGAGTGTGTTGAAAATTCAAAATGAAACCCCTGGTAAACTTAAAGACCAATTTTAGATCAGTGCCTAACTAATTGCGGAGACATTATCTCAGAGAATAGAGGAGAATGACTAAAATAGAATGAAATTAAAAAAAAGCGTTTTTAAATCCGAATTTGAAATTTGATTGTCAAATTTCCATATTTTCCAATCGGGTTACATATATTAATAATAACATATGATGTCAGTGTTGCCATAACAGAAAGCTTTTCTAAGTACAAGGCAATATAAAATATGTTTCAATGACTGTTGCGCTAAAAATGAAATTATACGTAATCTTCAATATATCGAGCCATAACCGCAAAAATATCTCAAGCGACATATTTTTCAAATATCGTTTTTTGTAATAAATAAATTCATTGGCATCATTTGCATCATCTGTAAAAATTTCAGGATCACACTCTGTACCGTTATGAATTTATAACAGGAAAAAGTTTCATTTTCTAACCTAGTTTGCATAAGAAATAAATAATAAAAACCTTCTCCTGTAAAATTTTGTTTTTGTCGCTTGAGATATTTTTGCGGTTATGGCTCGATATCTTTTATTAATAAGCTAAACTATATGAATTTAATATACCAAACGATTTGTAAGCAAGACATGATTAAACTATCTATTGAATCATCAATTATAACACTACCATTTAATACCTATTATATAAAATTATTCATTTTCAAGGAATAATTTTTTTACATGCCATTACAATATGTAAAGGATCTTTAGAACTTCGATTTACTTTTCAAATGCAGAACAAAAACACATATTTTAAATAAAAATTTATAATGTTTATTAATATACGTAATGACTATGTTAAATTTGCCATGTATTACCTGCATTCATTCTATAAACTTCGCTTTGGGAAGTACTTTCAAATGCCGTTGCGGTTTTGGTCCTACCTATCAATTGTGGTCCTTTCATACCGAAGGTAGTATATTATATTATTATATAATTCTCTCAATAGCTAGTTTGACTTCAATACTTAATCTCACAACTAAATCTCGTAAGCCTTAAAATCCAAGTAATTACGTATAATTCGCCATATATACATTAGCGTATCTTTTTACACGTTGACTGCCGCGGCAATTTTCAGAAAACTGGCCACGCAAACCAACATTGATTTTTTGTTCTTTTCCCAGAAGCCATTTATCGATACTAGCACTGATATAATACGGTTTTATTCGTAGCTACACAAAAATGACAGGTTTAGTGAGTATGAGATAACTCGTAGATTGTGTTCCCTTCTAGGGTGCCAGTCAACGTGTTAAGCAATTCTTAATGTTAAGTATATTGACTGTATGCAGTTTCAGCAAAACGATGCGATATATCACAAGAAACGCAAAACAATTAATTTCATGCAGGATGAGTAAAGTAATTCGATAACGAATAAACTTGTTGTATAAACTGTTTCCAAAATTTTTAAGATTTCTTTTTGATATCAACGGTTTATAAAAATATACCACAAAGAGTGTTACAATCTTTTTTTTTAATTTTTTCTAATATAATTATAAATTTATTTGTTTTTAACATTTGTTTTAAACTTAATTTTTAATAAATTTCTCTTAAAATCTATTAATGGATGTCTATTGTATTTTTATTTTTTATCTTTATTATTATTATAATTTTTTTTGTTTTGTTTAGTTTTTTATAACAATTTGATATTTTGTAATTGTAATACAATTTTAAGTATTTTTGTTTTTAATTAAAATAGGAAAAATTAAATAATTAAATAAAAAAAATAAAGTGTATGTGTAAATGTATAATTTTAATTAAAAAAACGTATCATGTTTTTTTATTATTATTATTAAACATTTAATCTTAAACACAAATAGATAATAATAAACATTGTCTTATTTATTATATTGTAAAATTAAATACAATATTGAAAGAAAAATATAAATGAAAACAAAAACAAAAAAATGTAAATGTTGTGACAATATACGGAGCAGAAATACATAAGTCCTATATACAATGATATATTAAAAGTTTATTATGTTTATAGAAACAAAACACAGCTTGGCTTTTAGGGGATATGGGATGCAGCAAAAGGTACTTATTTAAAAAACATTAATGAATGCATTTAAATATTTTTGATTTGTAAAAAATAAAAATAAATTTAATGGCAACTGAATTTAATTTAATTTTAAAGGTGGTTTAATTTTTGTTCTAACAAATATATTGTTTTTATTTTAATTTTCTTTTGAGCTTTAAGGCAGTATATATTATTGTTATTTTAAAGATTTATTCCATAATTAGTTTACTATGTTTAATTTGTTTTGAACTGAATTTAAAATTTTTTTAAACCTGAGCTCCGGCGGAAATTTAGTTTGTTTTTTTTTTTTAATTTTAAATTTTATTTTAAAAAATTGTTTATTTAATTGTTGTTGTTTTGTTAAAAAATGTGTGTTTTTTTATATGTTGTTAGCAACAAACCATTTAAAATGGCGAAATTTTCTTTTTGTTTTTTGTTTAAAGTACTCTTTATACAAATTTTCATTTAATTAAAATAAAACTTTAAATAAATGTTAAAAAGAAAACAAACTTTGTTAACAATATACATAATCATAAATTCTTATAGTAAAACATAAGTTTTTAAGGAGGGGATGATTAAAGGAAAGAGCAGGGATTCATTATTTGTAATTTTATATTCTTTGTAATTAAATTAATAATAAATGTTATTCTTTAAATGTGTATGTTTAACTTTTATTTTGTATCTTTTGTTTTTTTATACGTTTCTTTTTAACGATAATTTGTATACCACAGAGTATTTTTAATTATATTTATACTAGAGCAGAGACATTGAAAGGAATACATTCATTTGCATTTTGCTTTTTAGCTTCCATAAAAAACTTCACTAAAAATAAATAAGAAAAATATATCGTCAATTATTTTGACGGACAATATTTCAAAACATTATAATACACACTAATGTTTTAACAACCCACGAATTGTAAACGGCATTTGACAATTTTGTAATAGATTAATGGCAATAAAGAAAAATTTGTCTTTAATCTATTACAAAATTGTCGAATTTAATCTACCGTATGATAAACAAAATACCGCAATGCTGTATAGTTATTATACTTTAAACAAAACTGTACGTTAATAACAGTGAATAGATGCAAAGTCCCTTAATATAGCGTGCATTTAAAAACCTTTAGTTCTAAAGGAATAATTATTTTACAAAGACTTTGAAATAATCGTGCAAAAAATGATCAAAAAAAAAAAAGGAAAATTTTAAACAAACAAAGTCTTATCAAAGGCAATAAATTGGCAAAATAGAAAATAAATGATAAATTTACTGTAAATAATTAAAATTAACAAAAGGAATTTTAAAAATTATTCATCAAATTAAATTAATTTAAATTTGTGTTCAGTATAAAATACTGTTGCAATTTTTCTTTTCACTCTGACATATCAGGATATGAGTAACATTTAATGAAACTTTTGATTTAAGTTGTAAAACTATTTTAAAATAAATGATGGATTATTTAACCACCAGAAAGAATAAATTAATAAGAAAACAAACAAGACAACTTAAGAACTAGCCGCTGTATAATTATAGTAAGAAAGAAGTTCAATGATTCAATTGTGGTTTGTGTAATCATAGGAAGCTGTACAAATTTTATTTGAAACAATTTAAAAATAAATTTTTTACTTTTATTTTATTATCCTCTGAAAGAATTTTAATGATTCAATTGTGGTTTGTGTATGAAGCTGTACAAATTTTATTTGAAACAATTAAAAAATAAATTTTTTACTTTTATTTTATTATCCTCTGAAAGAATTTCAATGATTCAATCGTGGTTTGTGTATGAAGCTGTACAAATTTTATTTGAAACAATTTAAAAATAAATTTTTTACTTTTATTTTATTATCCGCTGAAAGAATTTCAATGATTCAATTGTGGTTTGTGTATGAAGCTGTACAAATTTTCTTTGAAACAATTTAAAAATAAATTTTTTACTTTTATTTTATTATCCGCTGAAAGAATTTCAATGATTCAATTGTGGTTTGTGTATGAAGCTGTACAAATTTTATTTGAAACAATTTAAAAATAAATTTTTTACTTTTATTTTATTATCCTCTGTTGCTTTAAGATAAGCATTTTAATTTTTGAGTTATTTTTGTACAATTATTAAACAGCTGACAATGTTTATCTTTCGGAACAAAGGATTATGCAACGAAGGTTTCTATTATCCTATCCTTAAACGATCCTTAACACGTTGACTGCCGACTACGAGATAACTCGTAGATTGCGTTCCCTTCTAGGGTGTCAACTACGAGTTACCTCGTACACGCTAAACCTGTCATTTTTGTGTAGCTACGAATAAAATCGTATTATATCAGTGCTAGTATCGATAAATGGCTTCTGGGAAAAGAACAAAAAGTCAATAATGACGTGCGTGAAAATTGCCGCGGCAGTCAATGTGTTAATTTTTTTCAATTGCAAAAAAATTAAACTCTTTTAAAAACTATTTCGGTGTTATTTAAAAAAGTTACGTTAGATTTTACAACTAAAATATATTTTAAGAAATTTAAAACGAATAATAATTAATAAAAGTTAAAAACATTCTAGTAATTTAGTCAAATTAACAAAGTTTTTTAAATATATAAACAATTAAAGGTAGTAGACCTTAAACTTCAACTAGTTTCTTAAATTTATATCAATTTCACTTAAGAAACAATATTGAAATAGGTTTTTTAATTAAATTTATTGATTGATTGAAAGCATTCATTATATTTAATCACAATTAAATTAATTTAAACTTTTTAAAAATCAATCACAAACAATTTCAACCAAAAAAGCCAATATGATGATACGTTATTAAACATCCAACATTGTTTTTCTGATTGATTTCTAAAGCAAATGAATTTTTGTTAGTTTAACAATTATACGGAAAACACTTTTTCCCAATATTTAGAATCATATATTCAATAATTAGTTTACACAATTAAATTAACTTATTCCTCTCAATGTCCAGATGTATAAAATAATAATTAAGAAATGAAAACATAAAAAATAAGAAATATTAATACAAAATAAAAACATAGGATATGGGAAACATAGAACACCACATAGGCATACACTAAATGTAGTAGTAGTTATACAATTGAATAATATTTACGTATAAATATGTATGTAAATAAGTTTTCAAACACAGAGGGACAAAATTATAATAATAATTATAAAATATATTACAATATCGTATTTAAGTTTTATAAAATTTATCATTTTATAAAAATTGAAAAATATTGTAACAGGCAATCAAAAATATAAACTACAATAATTTTCTCTGTGTGATAATGTGTTCAATTAAAATAAAGAATTACTTCTTAGATGATAAATAATTCATATAGTCTGCTGTTTGACGAGCATTACGTACCAGTTCACTGTTTGAATCCTTCTCATTCCAGTGATTTATATCACTGGTATGATCTTGCGGTTGATTGGAAGATCGTTGCGAGAATGAACGATTTCGTTGATGGTGCCGACGATCTAAAGTGCTTGAGGCATCACTAGCCAAACTACTTTGACTGCTATAGCGATTGACAAACTTTTGCGTTCTATTTTTATTCATATGTTGATTATGATTTTGATGTTGGTTAACATTTCCACGCTGATAGCTATTCGGACTTTGGCTTCGTCTGTAGTTGTTATGGCTATTACCATCTATTCTAGACTTGGCTGGCCGGGGCAAAGTTCGTGCTCTAGATGAACTGCGGCTATTTGATTCAGGGCCATTAGTTGTGTACGAAGAATTTTCATCTAAATATTCTAAATTACTACTAGAATTTCGCCATGTATTCGATTTTTTATTATCTTGGCCATTACTATTGTGTTTGTTCTTTTGGAAACGTGGTGGTTTATCGTATGTGGAACGGTTATTATAATGCCGGCCACCGCCGCCTCCTCCTCTACGATGATTGTTGCCGCGTTCATAATTACTCATATAGGAACGTTCACTTCGATCATCTCTCTGTGACTGTCGATCCCAATTTGAGTTTGCTATGCCCGTATACGTTGCCAAATTGCCAGAACGCTCAATTTTCTCTTGAGCATGTTTCAGACGATCGTTTATACTGTAAAGTCGTATACTGCCACCATCACTGCGTATACTGTGACGATCATCATCGAAGCTGGCACTGAAACGCCGTTGGGCATTACGTGTTCGACTGTCTTTCGATAGATCATCACGATTAAATCTTGGCGCACGCCAACGTGGCAAGGGCTTGGATTCATCACGCTCCTCATTGCCACTAATTTGAGAATCGCGACTGTTATGCAATGATTCATTGCTATAAAATATTGAGAAAAATTGTATTGTAAAATATAATAAAAAAAACATAAGAAATCCTTAATAAACTTACAAAATACCATCTAAAGACTACGAATATTAGTAACAAATACAACTACGAACATTAAAATCGATTAAGGTTATCAAAATGATGCCTGAAACGATAATTTTATTCTTAAAACGATTTCACCGCCAAGAAGTAGTTTTTAAACCAATGTCTTATGAATCCTGTGTTGTAGTGAGCAATTGGGCTTGGGGTTTTAATTGTTTCTAATGCAGATATACTCATAACCATATTATTTAAATTATAACTCATAGCCTTCAACACTTTTCCAAGAACGCGTATGTTTTATTTTCCAGCACTACAGAGCAGTTACACTTTGTAATGCTAAGGCTCGATAATATATCGTAATGAACTTTGTTACTAAAGAAAAGTCACATGGTTTGTAGTGCTGCTCGTATATCTGATAAGTGACATTGACACTAATTAACGCTCTCTAGTATCTAACGGAACATGTACGCTAATCACACGCCATACTTTGCCACTAACTACTCTTCTCACCGCATATAAAAAAAATTCACAAGGTTTTCAGTGCTACTTATTGACCTATCACCAACGACGAAATTCCAACGAATATAAGTAAACTATAAGGATCTTTCGATTGTAAAGCATCGTCTATCCTCAAGCTATGTTCAAGAGCAATCAAAACAACGTATTTTAACGAAAGTGGGAAATAATTTTCAACAAGCGTTTTCTGTACTTCGAAAAAAAAACATAACATTAAAATTCTAAACTTCGTTTAAAATGGTCTCTTGCATTATAATTAAATGGTTAATATGGACAGGCATTCTCTAAATAATAATAGCACCACTCTATACGACGATATAGAATACCATGTTTGATAAATCAGGTTGATGTTTATAGAACATAATTGACGGCAATTGTATGTCCGTCTGCTCATTTATTCACCATAATATTTGTTCAAGGAATTTAATCAAATTCGTAAATAACAATGTACAGAATTTTATCGATTTTTCTACCATTATTACTATTACAATAAAAACAAAACATGTTAATAATAATTGTTTAGACAGATGACTTTTGAATTTCGAAATTCTGTTTTAGAAAAATAAATACCAGTAAAGTTTTAATATGTTAGAGCATAATTGTTAATAGTAGACTACAATACATAAGAAATACAGAAAAAAAAACCACAACCACTTTCACCAAAAAGTTATTTCCCAAAATTAAACTATTACATGTTGGTTTTAATCATAATTACATGTATATTTACGTCAAATATTTTCAAAATTAACTCTTAATTAAATATTGCGATTTTCTTTTGAAAATGATTCAAATTCAAAAGAAAATTATAACTCACCCAGTGAAATTTTGTTTAAGTGGTCTTGGAGATTGTCTTGGTTGAAATGAACGCCTTGAATTGCGACTCTGTCTGTCGCTATCATCATAACGACTATTCGAAGAATGCTGCTGTTCGCGTTCATCTCTGTAGTTTTTCCTTAAATTGTCCTGATTTCCACCAGCACTTACATTCAATTCACTTTCAACACCATTGTACTCCTCGAATGAATCCTCACAGACCTGTTCGCTCCACTTTTTATAGCTATCCGGATCATCTTCGGTATTGTCATTTACATTACCAGAATCTCCATTTTCATAGCTTGTATTATTCGATGAGGAAGGTAGGGTGGTCTCGTCATAACTGTGATGCTGTTGATCCTGGAGTTGAGTTGTTGAAGGGCAGGTGGTATAATTTTGTGGAGGACTGTTATTAGATTGGGTTTCATGCTGTTGTTGGTGATGAGCTTGTGGCGTTTGCTGTTGATTTGAGTTTTGATTGTTGTTGCCTTCGTCGTCATCCTCCATAATGAAATATTTTGTATACATTACTTCTAATTGTGACCCTAAACTTGCAAAATTACTATAAAATAAATCTAAAGTCATTAACATAATGGCTTTAATTGTTGGTTTTAAATTCGGCTGTTCTATAAGATTTTTTCTTATGTGATATAGTAATTGTGATATTTCATTTTTATGCAAATTTCGCATCAAATCACCGTTGAGTGTAATTTGTGACAATATTAGTTTTGCCAATTTCACATCATTGACATATTTTTCCTCTTTAACCTCACGCAACAGCAGACCCAAAAGCGATTCACCCAATATGTTTATGGGCGAATTGTCAGCTAAACGCACGCGATGATAGTATTCACCCAATAGTGTTATTGAGTTATAAAGACGCTCCCTATTAAGCAATCTATATGTTTCGGCATTTACAAAATTCTTTTGCAATAGCGTTAGCATTGTCGTTCTCACTTTGGTCTCATTCATGGCCAGTGCATCAAAATTATGTGATGCAAAGAGTAAAGCAAATTTTAAAGCTGTTTCACCATCCTCCAATGCCTTGTCGTTAATATATTCCATTGACTCACTAAAACAATACAAAATAAGAAAAGAAAATACAGAAATTAAATTCATTTTTCTTAATTTTAATTAAAGTGTATACATTGTCTAATTGAAAATGAATTCGTATTTTGGTAACGTATTAATTGAGTTACTTTATTAAGCGGAATGTCTTTCTTTGCAAATAAAAATGTTATGATTGTACGATTGAAGCCGTACATTTGCTTTAATAAAGAACAAATGCAAAGGCCTTTAATGTAAGAATAACGTATAAAATTATAAAAATCTTAAGCGCAGTTTTTCTTTTCTTTTCTTAAAATTAAAATTCTCCCTATGTAGTGTAGCGGTAAAGCGCTTTATTACCATAATTCACAACATTTATTAATTAAACTCCAACATGAACTAGTTAGTCTACATGATAACAAAGATTATTTTCTCACAAATATTAAATATGTACAGTGGACTTCCAAATGGCAGTCAGGCATTAGTGTTGTGATTCATGCAACCAAAACAGTGAAGAAAGAGAGACATTGCAAACCAACCGCACTCATTTGAGTATACAAATCAAATAAGCAACAGCATAAATAAATAATGCTTTTAAAAGTAACTGAAAATAAGCACAGTAGAAAATGACAAAACGCTTTAAAATGTTAGAAAAAATACAAACGACATACCAAACGGTGACCACACAAAAATTTGATATACATACATAGGTATACTGTATTAATGACACAAATACTAACAACGTTAGAGGTGCATGTAAACAAACATGAATGGCATAAATTAACTAAAAAGATACGATATTAAAGAAACAAAAAAAAAATGGCAACAAGGAGATAAAAATCAGAAAAACAATAACGATACTTTTACTAATGCAAAGAATAAAAACAAAAGAAGGCAATCAATAACCCATTTAGACCTCGAAATGCATTTTTCAGTCAATTTCTATAGCCTGATCTCTCTTGCTAAGTACACATAAATAAAATACAATAGAAAATCATTAGAAATAATATTAAAAAATAATATTTTTAATCCGCCAATACATTAGCATTATGCTCCTACTCAATCAGACTTTAAGGCAAAATTTCAAGCAATTCGAAGTAAGGCTGTTAGGTTATAGGATCTTGACTACTTAATCTTTCTAATCTATGTGAAGAACTTATTGAACTTTTAGCCAAAACAATGGTGCTAATATGCAATAGCGCATAGGTAATCAAATATTTAAGATTCTACAAATTCTCGATATCCCTAAAAAGCTTACAGCATTAAAAAGAAACTTTAATGTATGAAAACTTTAAATGTATGCATCAATTTCTCTACAGAACAATCTAAAAATAAGTTCTTTTGTATAGTGGACTAGATTTTGTTTAAGCCTAACTTTATTTCCCTAATAAGGAAATATTCTGGGTGTAAATAATGTTCGTTAGAGGGCTATGAAATCTTTTTGGAAAAACCTGCAACGAAGCACATTTCAGTTACTGCTATGTTCGTTTACTACTGTTTTATTTGGACTGTAAACAAAGCAACATGTAAAACCAGCAATGTTTTAACATCAAATACTATACCAACAATACAATGCATGTACGTAGTACATATGTATGTATGTTAACAATATATGTATGTACCTAAAATAAACTTAACAATAAGAATTTCGCTATAATCTTGTTTGTATAAATTGAATAAAAATAACCCTTTATACATTTGCTATTTATTTCACTGCAGCGAGTAGAGTGATAGCAGTAGAAAAAACACATTCCCTTATACAAAAATATAACCTCAATTGATGATTTGTTTTGTTTTGTTGTTGTTGCTGTTGGTGGTCTTTTTACCGCACTAATCCAACCAACATCTCTATACGGTAGTTTTGTATGAGTAAATCTAAAGATGCCAGGGGTATAAATGGATTTTCGAAAAATAAACATTATCATAGCAAAAGGATTTAAAGTTTCTTATTGTTATTGTTGTCTTTGAACACTCACCACAGCATATTTTCATCACGCACAATATTACAGAAATCAGTTTCTATAGACTTGATCTTGTGATTCATGGTAATGCCATCATCTTGGATATCGAGACCACGTATCATTTCAATAATATGATCGAATGGAGACGTACCAGGTGGCAGTGACATTGAGCTACTGATGGGTTGTAAATAGTTACGTATTTCACTGAGACTAGTAACGCCACTGTCATTAGCTGAAACGCTTGGCGCTGCACTAATATTGCCACCACCAACATTAGCATTAGCATTTGGACCTGTTGTACTGTTGTGTTGCATTAAGCCAACTGTGTTGACAACAGTTTTTGTAGACATTTTTGCCGCTGTAGAAGACGAGGCCGCATTCATTGAACCTCCTCCTCCTCTTACCATTCCAATATTTTTGGCATTTGGATTATTATTGTTACTAATCATATTAGGCTTATAGTTTATCCGTATGTGTATCTGTCTGTCAGTCTACTCTCCCTCTCTATTTAGCTCAGTTTTCGCCTGTCCCGTATGTCAATGGCAATATTTCTGCTAATTGCGCCTTTCCCTTGTGTAATGTGATGTACGGCTTGAAACATAAATTTCTCACTGTTGTTGCAATTGTTTTTGATGCTGCTGTTGAATTTGTGTTTTGATGTCTGCTTTTTTATATTTTCGGTGGTTATTTATTAATTTTCTCCCTTTTTTTTTCTTTTTGTTAAAAGTTTTGCTAATAAGATAATCAAAAGAAAATTCGTGTGTGTGTGTTGAATAATTTGTAAAGGGAGACAACAAAAATGCGTCTTAAACACGATTTTTTCTTTATTCTGCTTTTTGTTTTATGGTGAAATTTTTTTTTATAAATTTATGATTTTGTTAAAGCACCTGATTGAAAAAAACGGTGTTTTTTGTAATTATTTACTTATATTTATATTATAAAACTTAAAAAACACTGAATATTTAATAGTTATTGAAGTTTTTTGCTTTGAATTTTAAAAGAAATGTTACAATTTTGCAAATGAATTTTTTTCGTGGAAAAAATTATATTTTGCCCGAAAAAATATTAGAAGAATGCAAAATTATAAAGAATAAAAAACAAAGAAGAAACCAAAGAGACAAAAACAGGCGGCGATAATTTTCCATAATCATATCAATAATCGATAACATAAAAGACGGTACAAAATAGTACAACACTAACCATATGGTTGCCAAGTTGTATCAGACAGCTTCGACGAAGACAGAAGTAGCGTTATGCCGTTAGTTTTTAAAACAGAAGAGAATTGTTTTGTTTTAAATGCAAACAATTTAAACTTGGAAATTAACGATGAAAATAAAAGACGAGTTACTATTATATATCCGATTTTAAGATATATTCTATTAGATAATTCTTAGCTCAAGTGGCCAGGAAGTTTACTCAGTAGTTTGGCAGTTTGAGTTTAATCCCTAGCATGGACTTAAATCTGTTGCACAATACAGATCTTAAGTAAAACTGCGTAACGCAAAGTCAATGACGATGGTTGCACAAAATTAACAAAACATCCCTTTTCCTACAAATAAAAACATCGATATTGATATCATTGTATTACCAACACGGTTGCATGAAAAAGGAGTATTTATTCTATCTTGAGCAAATTTTGACGCATTGTGAAGTATTTTTGCAAGAGAAAAATAAAAAATTATACAAAACATAAAGAAGGACATTAAAAAATAGAAATTCTATAAAGAAAAAGCTATTACGCTTGTTGGTATCAAAAAAGAAGACAATTTTTGTGGTAAAAGCATAAAAATGTCTTCTAGTTTATCGGATATATGTGGCAGTGGTGGTAGCCGTGATGGCGTTAGTGGAAGCGGGACCGGAGTTAATAGTGGAGATTGGATTTGTGGCGATGTAACGTGAGTGTAAAGCATCGAGTGCTTTGGACGCTTATCAATCCACAACCAATATCAATCATATAATTTATATCTAAAAATCTAGACTAGAAGAAAATCACTAATATGTATTTTTTACTTAATCCCATATTTTTCTCGACGAATGCCTTGCGCTTACTTCTTTAACCCATAAACTTGAATATGGGGACTTTGTCGGGCATGGTCAATGTGTATATTATGTGTATATATTTTTAAATATAGCTGTTCTCATTCGAATTTCGCTCGCCGCCAGCAGTGTAACAAATGTAAACGTGATCGTAGTCTGGAGCGGAGTAGCAGTGTGGGCAGTGGTAGCAGTTCTAATAAAAAGAAATTGGGCACCGAAATAGGCAAGGCAGCTGCAGAAAAGTCGCGTGGTCTGTTTAGTGCTGAAGATTGGCAGTGTAATAAATGCGCCAATGTAAATTGGGCTCGTCGTTTAACCTGTAATATGTGTAATGCACCCAAATTCAGTGATGTTGAGGAGAGAACTGGTGAGTTAATGATATTGTAAAGTATACAAAGTATATAATCTGAGACGTAAGATGTTAATTGGAAATTTGATATTAAAACGTATATTTTCTTAGGATTTGGAGGTGGTTACAATGATCGCGGTGTAGTCGAGTATAAGGAACGAGAAGAATCTGATAGTGAATACGATGAATTTGGGCGATTAAAGAAACGAAGAAAGAATTCATATAACCTAGAAGAAGACCAGAGTAAAATTAACAACGATAAAGTAAGAACAAATCGAGAGGATGATGAAGAGAACGAAGAAGATGATGAAGAAGAGGGAGATGATGACGATTTGGCTAAATACAATCTATTTAGTGATGATGAAGAAGTTATTACATCTGCGAAGACAACAAATTCAAAAGCAACTGATAATGCAAAGGAAGCTGCAACGAAATCAGGCAAGGAAATATTAAAGACTTCTAATAGACGTTCGCGTTCTAGAACACGTTCCGATATAAGAAGACGCCAGTCACATTCATCGTCTAGGGGCTCATCTTCCTCAAGCTCTACCTCAACTTCTGTGTCCTCTTCATCTTCGTCCAGCTCGTCGTCTTCCTCTTCCTCCGCAACATCCTCCACAATCCTGTCAAGGTCTCGCGATCACAGTCGTAACAAGAAACGTTCATATTCGCGTTCTCGCAGCCGCAGCCGTCCTAGGTCATTGTCGAAGCGAAAGCGTTCTGATTCCCGAGAGACTTCTGCAAAAAAACGTATAACTGATACGACAAAGTCAGCCGAATGCGGTTCTCGCAAACGTTATTCTTCAAAATCTCGTTCCAAATCGAGAAGCTCACATAGCTCCCGATCACCGTCTACGAAACGTAATCGTAGCAGTAATTCGAATTCATCCCGTAGACACTCAAAATCCCCTCATCTCCATCGAAAGAACGCAACTCGTTCCCGATCTGTGACACCCAAACGTAAACGTTGATCGTACTTGTGTAGTGTTAACTGTGGTGATAATTTGTAATTGTTTGAAATTAATTTAAAACAATATTGCACTTGTTCTTTTTAGTATTCCAAAAGAAAAAACATCCCAATTTTAAAGCAAGCAAAGACAAATGAGCTTTCTTTAAAGCTTAGTAAGAAATTGCCAATTGTTTTATTTTGGAAATTATAATCGTTTAAGGTTCGTAAACAAGGACATTTAAGGTAATTTTAATTGGTTTGACCCCATTAACAATGCTCTCAGTTTAAAAGATCATCTTTTTTAAGTGCAGCTTTTGTTTCTTCTCTAAACAATTTTAATTCTTCCAATTGTTTTTTATGTTCGGCAATCTCTTCCAATGACACCGTCACAGGTATATCTAAATCAATTTGTTCTTGACGTATAAATTCCATTTTCTTAATGGCATCTTCTAAAAATGGAATCTGTTGCTCCTCTAGAGTTTTACGGTATTCGGCCAATTTTTCTTGTCTAAGATTTTCGCAATGAATATCAGTAAGCTTTTGCAATGATTCTTTACGCGTAATCCAATGGAAATGAGCTGGTGGAGGTTTGTAAACTAGATCCAATTTTTCCAAAATCCACTCAAAGCGTCTATAATCCCAACGTCTTAAATATTTTAGAAATTTCTTGCGCTTGTCTATCATTTCTTTAAGAATAACTTTGCGCCTTTTGTCGCGTGGATGCTGTTCCATATGCTGTTGGTAACGACGTATAGTAGCAGTCATACGGGCCACTGTAATAAAAGAGAACATTTACGTTGCACACAAAGAAATCAATTTTTTATGATTTAAAACCTACGTTTTGCTTCCATTGAGCCATAATCCAATGGATGCCTTTGTACTTCTTTTATAAGCTGTTCGCGATAGTAATCCGATGTGTGATAATTGGGATTATTTCCCAATTCAAAAAGTGATCTTACCGTACTGTCAGCACTATAATTGTTTAATATTCATATTGATCAGTGAAATTATTAATGAATGTATTAGAATTACGTACGTTTCAAGCTCTTTCGATTTATCAAACCCTCTTACTAGGATCTTATCGCTCACGGGTGGTAGTTTGCTGCAGTCACCACTTTTGATGGGATCTATACATTGGATTTTTTCCGGTCTTACCCATTTTATTTTCAAATCCGATTTGAATGCATATTGACGCACTAGCTGGCGGCTCGCTATCAATGAACCAGTGCGCAATAAAGGTGTTATATTCATTTCTAATGTTTTTTTTTAATAATAAAATTAATTTTTTACTTTAAAGAGAAATGGGAAATAAAAAATTCTGTTGCAGACAGGTTATGTCACAAACAGCTGGCAAAAGCGTTATGATTTGTAGTGCTGCCATGTTTATAAATGACAGATACATGGCAGTTTCTTTATAGCTAAAGTTATGAATTAAACTTTGTTTTAATTAATAGCTACGGAATGGAAAACGATTATTAATTTTCGCTATAGTCATCAGAATTTAATTTTAATACTCTACACATAATGCCCTGAAATCTTTTAACAATTAAATGTACTTCAATCAAGTCTTTTACTTTGCTAATAGGCGAACTGTAATCGATGTTATCATTTTCTTGTGAATGTAACAACATGAAACAGCTGACCAATGTTTGTAAACAAAACAAATTTTTATATCCCACTTTGGGTGAAACTTCTACCAATGTTTAAATCTTTTTATTTAACATAAAATATATGCATACATATTGAAATAAACCAAAACCATTGCCTTATTCACATACAATTTCATTTATTAACTTCTAGAATTAATTTTTCTCTTGCAACAAATATTTGCCTTTGGGCTTCAGTTTTGCTTGCATAATCTTTTGCCTTTCTGCTTCCTTCTGTTCTTGTAAATTCTTATAACGTTCCTTAGCCATATCCAACTCTTTACTCATAGTAACAATTTTCGTTGCAATTTCCTGCTGCTTAACTAAACGTCTTTTCTGATTTGACTAAAAATATGAACATTTTGTTAAACAACCTCTGGGAGAAAAGGCTTTTAAAGTTTTGTTATACTTACACCCATTGGTGTCGGGCGGCCATCCAAAAACGTGTAGTCCGGTAAATTGGTAAGAGGTCCAAATTCATTGGGATTAGACGGTAAACCCTGCTCCTCACGCCATTTTTGATCTAACGATAGACTGGCCGTACACGAGATATTTCTAGCTGCATGTAGATTTATTAGAAAAATTATAACGTGTTTAAAAAAATCATGTAGATTTTTACTTGCCTATTGAGCTTTTAATTAATTGAGTGGAAGTTTTAGCAATCTTTAACATTATTAATATATTATATTTAATTTAAAATGTTAATAAATATTCTCTGCAATTCGCAGGTCTACGTATTTTTCTTCTGCAACTAACCTATATTTTTATAGCAACTGTCAAACGTATCAGTGTTGTAAAACGATTTAAGCTTTAAGTAAATTTTTGTACTGGAACACTATATATTATTAACCCTTTATCAGCATTATTTAATAAAAATTAAAATCGAAACTGTTTTGTTTTTAACTTTAATAAAAATATTACAATGCTATATATTTCTAAAATCTAAACCGCTTTAAAAACTTAAAAAATAATCTATTTTAAGCAATAACTATTCCTCCATTTGATCTGGTATTTCGGAATCCTCTATAACCTTCGTCGATGGTATGTAAACCTTAAAGGCAAATTTCGATTTAACAAACGAACCGGTATTCAATACCGTACAGCCATGTTGAGATGTGGAAAAGCTTTGACACGAATCGCCAATAACTATCAAATCTGGCAATGGATATAACCACAGAGCAGGATCATAATCCCAATGCACCGGCATAGCTATGGGATGAATAGGTGTTAAATGACCTTGACATATTAGTGTACGAGCAAAATGCTGTTCAATTTTTGAAGTATCTGGTGGAAAGTGTAGTGTATTACGGCAAAATTTTGCCATTAAATCCAAGCGACAGACGACAATTTGCTGGGTACAATATTGAAGACGGCATGGATTCGTAGCTAGACAGGTGCGGGGCCATGCTTTAAGTAAGCCACTGACTAAGGTAGTTGGTATAGCTGGGCGGGGAAAAATGTTAGGAGCTGAGGGATCTTCACATGAAGGTATAAGTATGAGTTCGGTTTGCTTTTTCAATTGTTCACAGCCATTGGCTAAGGCAGCCAATGCATTGAAGTGTTGTTTTAAGGCATGATGTTGTCGTTCACTGGCTGCAAACGGTCCCATAAGCACTATAGCCACAGGTGGACACGAATCGTAACCCACAAACAACATGCGTAATTTTTCCATTACCAACGGTATATCTAATCTAACATCCGATAGAAATACTATAGTTGCCTCGGTGTTGGTTCTTTCCAATTCCTGCAATCTGGGGGAGTATTTTAAAAGTTTTGTGGATTCACCACCCCAACTGTTCTGTGTACCAAAAAATGCTCGACTACTGGCCGCTGGTTCAGCTGGAGGGAAACCTAAACCATCCACTAAAATAAGGGAGAAGCATATTGTAAAGTTATTACAACAATTTTATTTATCCACACACTTACCTTTCAGCACACCACCACTATAAGAGCCTTCAGCTAATACATAACATCCTTCACAGAAAAAACCCGCATGAAATCTAGCTGCACTCAAGTCTAGCTCAATACATCCCGTTGGATCTTCAATATAGAATTTACCTTCCTTGAGCTGAGTTAACAGACCTAAAACTACTGCTTCCTCTACTGAAGAATTGGCGAGTAAATTTTCACAGAATAAGAGTTTAAATTTTTTAACTCTTGCCTCTGCTGATACACCGTTTTCAATGACAGGTGGAGCAAATAGCTCATGTCTTAAGGTTTTTTGCAAAAGCATTTCATAACGCTGTCTCATATGTGATGATTTAATAGAAGACTTTGCCAATATCCCTCTTGGTTCCTTATCAAGCTCAAATTTTTTACTCATTTTATTGTAAACATAACGCGGAACATCGAATGCATTGATTATCGAAAACACTGTCTCACCCTCATCCAAACCTACTCGATTGATTTCATTAATGGCCTTTTCTAGAGCCGCTCTCTCTACATGAGTCGATTTCAGACGCTGACTTTGAAGATTTTCTGTAATGATAGTCAGCCATTTATCACGTTCCTCCTCGTCAAAGGGCAATAGTTGTTCTGCCAGGAACACACTGTTCTCTGATCTTATAAGGAATCCACTTATTTTAAATGATGTTGTTATTTTCTTCTTTAATTTGCCTAAATCGTCCATATTTTTGTTATTTCTAAAAATTTGTGGCAAAAACAATAAAATGTAAACAATTAAGAAATTTACAACAACAGCAATATGTGTCAAAAATTCCGCCAATAATTTAATTCAACATGGAAGGAATGAGTTGCCAGATGAATTCTGTTTTTTTAGTAAATTTCAATATTAATTAATTTAAATCAATTGATAAATAATAAATGTAAATAAATTTCAATTAAAACCAAAATAAGTAAGAAATAAAACTTGCTGTTGCCATAACCTTTTATTTGATTTAAATTTTTAAAACGCATTTCTTACGTTATTTTGGTTTAGTCATTTTATAAAATATGGCTCAAATTTATAAATTTACAACTTGGCAGCACTGTTTTGAAGAAGCCTTTTATTTCCCACTTAAATTTAACGTCCATCTTTTTTTCGTTACAATCGAAGAAAACATTTGTTAAAGCGTGTGAATATACTCTTGTTAATTTGTAAACGGGTTTCGAAGTGAATTTGTGAACGGGTTTCGAAGTGAATATTTGTTAACTTTACGCGAATATACTCTTGTTAATTTATAAACGGATTTCGAAGTGAATATTTGTTAACTTTGTGCAAATATACTCTTGTTAATTAGCAAACGGGTTTCGTGTTGTGAATATTAAAATTTAGTTCGGTTGAAAAGATTTAAATTAAAATCGCAAGAAGGATGAATTGAAGAACATTTAGAGTGGATGACGGCCTAGAGGCTTCAGTAGTTTTTTATGCCAAACTAACTGACTATGCCAAATACTAAATACGCCCTATTATACTGCACAATGCATGTTACAAGTGGCCTTGAATTGAGTATCAATGCTTTGCAATAGGGTTGCAGCCTCCGGCAACAGATCATTTTGTTACCACAACTAGTGACGTAATTGCCGCCTATGTCAATTAAAAACTCCTTTAAGTGCCGTATTCCAACAACTTTTGCCAATTTGAAATGCCTAGATACACCATTGGGAATGTGGCCTTGAATCGCGTATCAGTGCTTTGCAATATGGTTGCAGCCTTCGGCAACACATCATTTTGTTACCACAACTTGAACCATTATTGGCGCCTATCTAAATTAAAAACTACTTTAAGTGCCGTATTCCATCAACGTTTGCCAATTTGAAATGCCTAGATAGACAATTGGGAAAATAACGTTCAGTTTTTAAAACATTCTCGTTGAGTGCGGCTGTTCCATCAAGTTCTTCCGGTGAGGGGTAATTGGTCTTATTCTTGGTTTGATTGAACTTGTTACAGTTTCCGGCAGTTGAAGCTACTTTAAATGTGTATAAATAAATGTGTATAAATAATTGCATACATCTGCGTCGTACAAAAAAGGGGGTAAGTCCAATGTATAGATTGTCATTTAACCGATCTAATGATTTTTGTTTCTTGTAGGCATAAGGTATACATATATACATACATAATTGGCCATTACAACCCTTCAGTCAGGATTACGGCCTAGCTTCTCACACCACTCATGTTGAGTGTCTTAGTTTTATACTTGAGTGGCAAAAGGTATAACTAGGCCTTATTGAAATGGCATCAACTGTATTCTTTGCGAAACGTTTGTTTACTCTTCGAGCAATAGAAACAGAACGACCTGAAACTTGTAAAATACGGGATACAGATTCCTAAAGGCATCCATTGAACAAATAATTATTTCTACATCTTGTACATTAAGGAATGAAGGTAGGTGAAGAAATCATGCAATTATATTACTATTTCTAAGAATTAAACGAAATAATACTGCCCTTGTCATGTACAACATTCAATTTTGCCAATTGTAGTGTGCAGTAAAAAAAAATATGTAAAATTTTTATTCCTATTTTTACAAGAAATATTCTTGCAAAATATATGTATGTCATGAAAAGTGCCATGTTATTATAACAGGAAAAGCACAGCAAGAAATTGTATTCGTTTAAGAATTTTACATACATATGTACACTTAGTACATATTCTAGCATACAATAAACTTATTTCAGTATACAAAAGCTTACAGGATAAATATTTATATGACAATATACATGCATATGTATATTGGTATAATAATCATGAATGATTTTACAACTACAATATTATTGCCAGTGTAATAAAAGTGAAAATGAAACTGTGCAAAACAAATTTGAAGATTCACCGTAGCAAAAGAGAAAGTTATGTTTGCTATTTATGTGTACTCAATGAAAATTATTGTAAAATACAAACGTACATACTTATATATAAATATAATAAGCTATTTAAAATACATACATAATATTTCATACAAATACAAATTTAACCTTTAAACTAAAGTATTTTCGGAAAAATAGTCTTGGTTTCCAAATGACCTTGATTTTGAACAAATTTGCTAGATTCATTACAATTCTTAGGTTTCTTGTGATAATAACAGTCTTTTGTAGGTGTCATTTCTTATTAACATTTGCTTGGAATTTTATTTACAAATTAGAACTGGCCGAACTGATGGGTGGTACATGATTGCAATTAAAAGTGCCTTAAATATACTTTCTTAATGTCTAGATTAAAACATATGCTCATTTGTAATTTGTTAAAACATTCAAGTGTTTCGTTAGCCTTGAAAATTATAACAAGAAAAATTGTTGTCCCCTGTACACACATTCATACATATTCCTGATAATTCTTACACTTTTTGCCATCCGGCCTTGTATCATAAAATATTTATGTTGCTCTCTTGCCCTTTTGCTATTTTCTATTTACAAACACACACATACAAACATACACGCATACAAAGAATGTTGCTTACTTTTGGGAATTTTCAAATTTAAATTCAAATACTGTTGCAAACGTAATTCTTATGCCACTCATACACATGACCTGGCCTTTAGATGAACGCAACAACACATTGTTTGGAATTATTGGACGAATACAACATATACAAGAAAGTGAGTCCAATGCCTAGTTGTTTCAATCGATCTGCGGGTCATAATCACACCATAACACAAATTCCATATGGCACAATTAAATTACATTAAACAGCAACAACAACAACAACACTGATATCATTATCATCAGCAGTATAAACATTGTCATGATTATTACAATCACAATCACAATTACATTCAGAATCACAATCATCATCATTATTGTATTCCATATTTGTTTTGGTTTGATTGTGTAATTCTGTTGGATTTTATGGACAATTGCATGCACAATGGAATTAATCATTTTGTCATCACATTGTTTGCCACTGATTATTTGGTTGTGCCGCTAAATGTATGCTGACAACTGATTCATAATTAATTAGTCCCTGTCACTCTGTCTGTCTGTTGGTTCACAATCTCCTCTATAACTCATTAATGATGTTTGTTTTTATTCTGTGCAGCGATAATCTCTGTTGTGATACCATTTTAAATTATGAATTGCAAACACTGGAACGGCAATGCATCACACTATTAAAGACGCATTGGTTATGGGCTATAAAAGTGGTGAATTTTTTATCCCTTCGTTCCAAGGGCTGTGATAAGCAGTTTTACCATCTTCTTAACTTTGTTTCAGTGTCTTTACTGAAACTTAACTAGCTAAGCAGTTGATTGATTTACTGTAGCAGGTTTTAGAATGATAGGGTTGCCCAATTTCCTTGTCTAGAAATAAAGCCTTCTCTCGTGGGCTATTTCCGAAGGTATTGAAAGGTATTGTGAGAAATAGTCTTATTTGCCTGAGTTCGAAAATATGGGGGAGGGCAAATTCGAATGCAAAATACGATGTTAATAGGCTTCCAATCTCTTTAAACGTCTTTTTAACCTTGTCAACTGCTTGCACAGTAAGTTGATTGTAGCAACCATTATCACTCCATAATGCACGAAAAGTGTACACTTTTGAATCATCATCTTTGTAGTGAGTTTAAACTTTAATCCGATAACCATCACCAATAACTATACATTGTAATGCGATAACACTTAACACACAGGCCCTGTGTAGCATACATATTTGTTTTGTTCGTGTACAACATGTGTAAAGAGAAACCTCTAATCCAAATAGCCAACCAACCAAACGGCCATTCAAAAATTCTAGATAAACATTTACAGCAAGCGTTACATTTTTAATGAATCCTTTACAGGTTTTCCGGCTTTTTTTTCTTTGCTTCCAAAGCTGTTGTTGGTGTTGTTTTGTGGTTGTTAATGTTACAGCTGCTGCTACTTTGTCAAGTTCATGGAAATATTTTGAAATTTGGTTGTGGTTAACGCACAAAATATCAGCAACCAAACTCAGCCACATCATACGCCTATTTCGACACGCATGTTTCTCAACCATTTCAGAGGATATTTTTCATTTTCTTTTTTCTGCTTTTCTGATTGTTTTTCCTGCAAACTACCAATAGACTCTATTCCCTCTACTAATACAGGGAAATGGAAAATAAAATAAAAGGTTTAGAAAATTTGTTGGTGTATCCTTAACCGTAAAAACACTTTGAGTGCTTGCTCCTATACATACGTGGTTTAGGCACTCGCTTAACGAATAAACAAAAATGTTGGTTACAAATGGAGTTTTAGTCGACGGTGGTCTGCCCCTTGATATCCTTCTGTTCATTTATTTTAACGAGTCCATGGATACACTATTCTCCTAAGTGTTGGTATGTACTCGTATGTGGTTTGCTGGCTGCCTGAGCATACATGTTGTGTTAATTTTTGTATGTATTTAAAAGCGATTTGTAGAGCGTTAAATTGAAACAAAAAGTACATACTACTACTGTCTACTGTCTCTGGTATTTGTATTCTGTTGGCTGGGGTTTGTTATTTTTTGGTATTTGAATTCTGTTGCCTTTCTCATGTGGTCGGTTTATATAATTTTGTAAATCACCACACATACACACCCACACATACACACACAAGAGCGTGTTTTTGGCACTAAATAAACGCTCTGGTATCCACAAGTACAAATTGTGTTATTTGTTTGAAATTTTACTTTTATTTAGACGCGGTTTTAAAGGACTTTAGTTAAGCAGTGTTAAGTGAAAATCATTTATTAGGGCGGCTTCAGAATTTTTGGTGTTTTATAAGTAGGTTAGGTTAGGTTAGAGGACGTGTACTTGTCAATTGAGACAAGTACAGTACCCCAAGGTCGATTAGACCCATTGTACGCAACGTCCTTAAGAATGAAGGACAAAAGAGGGGATAGGGAAAAGGAGAAGAATCAGGAAGATAGAATGGGAAGGGAGTACACAGACCAAACAAAACAAAAAGGGAGAATGCGGCTACACTAATGAAGCCCTAACACTTCTCAACCAGCTCAAGTACTAATGAATCTGTGATGTCGCCTCTCGACACAGAGTTCAAACCCTCAAACAAGACCCTGCCAAGGATCCTCAACCTCAACCTACCAAGGGCTGGGATGATACAGAGAAGGTGCTCGACTTCTCCCCTCATTGCAACATATCCTGCAGTAGTCCGGCTGGGATCTGTTCCAGATCCCCGTCAGCGACCTAATCTCGCAGTGCCCTGTGATAAACCCGATAATCAACCTTAAACTGGCCTTATCCAAGCCCAGCAGCCAACCTGTCCTTACACTGTCTATAGCAGGCCATAGACATCGAGAAACATAACAACCCGATCCGTTCCCCCAACGCCTCTGCTCTTCCCCCTGACCGATGATGATCGATGAGTCCGTAGAGGTGGCAGATTGGAGGGTCAGGACCAACTATTAAGTCGCCCTCAGAAAGTGAACCTAACCTAGCGAGAGCATCTGCCGTCTCGTTTTATAAGTAAATAGTGAGTAAAGTCGAGATTTTCAATTGATGGGGAAAAGTATCGTTGAACCAGTAGTTTTATCACTCTAGGCATTGTAATGTCAAAGGACGGTAGAGATAAAAGGAAACTCACGTAGGTTCCAGGTTTCTAGAAAACAAAGCGATCATGTCTTGATAGAACTACCTTATCTCTAAACTCTTGGGAATCAAGACACAGTCTTAGACATAACCGCACAACAAAAGCCGAGTTGCACTAAATCGTATGATATTGGTGCCCAAGTAACGACACAAAACATGAAACTAGTCTTTCTGGAAACTTCTCAAGCAGTAAAACCAAAATCGATTGTGTTGTGTGGCACGTGGCATCGTCTGTTCATAACATTCAACTGCAGACCATAATATTCGGTATCATACGGCCATAAAGCCCTGAATTGACGGTAACAATCCTTCCAGGGAAGTTTTCGAAAAAATACGGCTCAATAACACCTGCAGACCATAGTGTGCACTACACAGTTGTTTTTTTTTCTGATTGCAATGGCTTTTGGCAATCTCTTTTGGGTTCTTCGTGCCACATATGCGACAATTTTGTATATTGGCATCACCTTCGAGTGAGAAATAACCTGCATTGCCGAAGAAATTTTTTTTTCGAAAAATCTGAATTAAAAACCTGTTGCTTTCTCACCCAATTAGCATATTGGCAACATTGTGAATAGTCAGTTGGCATTAATTGTTGCTTGAGTTGGATCTTTTAGGTGTGGAGGTGCAAACCGAAATGCAATATACGCCTAAATGTTAGACGTACGATAGGCCCAATTGCAGAGAACGTCATAGAATTCACAAAGTCGGATTATTCGCCAGACTTTCTATAACAGACTTTCTCTCACAGTGCTTATCCAAAGTACAAATTTATTGCTGAAGTGAAATTGTTAGATGTTGGTTGTCAGTTGCTATCTGACAATCCAATTTTTGGCAACTGGTAGTGCAACTATGGTTCAGTTGCCTTGTGTAATCCAGTCATTAGTTTCAATTTTAATACTGAGTGAGGATTGCTTTTGGACTATCAGACATATAAGTAGGTTACTGGTCAGAGATCAGCAATGAGTATTTAAAAAGATGAGTAGATTCGAATCATACTCAAAATTGTTGATACTTCTACGCATTCATACTTATTTTAATATCATACTCATACTACTCATATTCAAAGTTTGAAATACTCATCGTATTCATACTTACTAACACGTATGATGTTATTGATTTCGACTCTCCATGATTCATCGTATACACGAATCACAAAATAAGTATGATTCGCGTACGAACACTATAATACTCACTAGAAGGTTGTGTGTTTGCTTTGCTTGCTGTCTTTTTCTTTTCATTTATGAGTACATACATAATTGGCCATTACAACCCTTCAGTCAGGATTACGGCCTAGCTTCTCAACACCACTCATGTTGTGTGCGTTAATTTTATACATGAGTGGCGGGACCTACAGTTTAAAGTCGACTCCGAACGACAGATTTTTTGAGAAGCTTTTCATGGCAATTTTTACTCTCAGCGTTTTTGCCAGAAATCTGCTGAGAGGAAGTCGCCGAAGAAATACTTTTTGTATTTTGTTTTTGATGTCTGGCCTGGGATTCGAACTCGGGCCTTTCATCTAATAAGCCAACACACTACCTACTAGACCACGGCGACTTCATTTATGAGTATTATAAGTATTTTTCTAAATTTATGAACCTGAATGAGTAGGCGTATGAATCAAACATATTTCGAATATTATCAGTTTGATGTCAACGTTGTACTCATACTCAAAGCAACCTGTACTTATATATCAATGCTGTAGTGAGTACGGATAAATCAGAGTAGTTGAAATTTCAATACTGTTGACTCACTCATACTCAAAATTTCATGAGTACTTATGAGTAGCGAAAAAACGATTCATTGCTGATCTCTGTTAGTGATACTGAAATATCTAAAGATCTAGAAATTTTTTAAACAAATGGCAATCCTATAAAAAATATTAATGTACCATATATACTCATATGTAATAATAATGTATTATGTTTGCAATTTTCCATTTTTTTTTCTTAATTTTTATTTTGATTCATGATACCAACAAAGAACGATTCTCGTTTACATGTGTTTTTGATACTGTTTATGGAATGTTTCAATTAATTCCGCTCAAAGATTAATAGTTTCGTAACGTAAAATATTATGCTCAGAGGCGAGGCGAGACGAGGCCATAATGTATACAAAATGGCTAAAATAAAATACACACGCATACATATACGATATAATGTAAGGATAAACATTTGTAATGCTCTCCTCACATAACGATAACATTTCATTTCCGATAGCATTTCCGTTTAATGCAGAGAATATTTTTATATTTTTTCTGTGTTTTCAACTTTTGCTTGATTAACATTTTATGTATATGTATGTGTAAGATCAAATGTGTGTGTGTGTGTGTTAGTGTCTGTTTTTCATTTTTGTGTCTACGCGAGTTTATTTGTCACTGGGGGAATTATTCCATTTGTTGCTGTGCTATTCGATCTATTTCAAGCAGCTTCTTTCTCTAGCTGTGTGGTATGTATACGATACTATGGTATCCCATACTGTTGCAAAAAAAAACAAAAATTCTCATGTATTGTTTGTCTGCCTTTGTTGTTGTATTGAAGTATTGAAACTTTTAATTCGAATTTCCTTTTCATATTCAATTTCATGTTGCTCATGTATCTGTGGCCCAGAGAACAACGTTCAGGAGGGACATCTAAATGGCAAACATTCCAATTTTCATTAGATGTTCTGTGTTATGGTTTCACTTTTTTGTTTTGTTGATTCTTTTGTTTATTTAAGGAATTTTTTTTGGTTTTAATTTATTTGTTGCAGTTTTGTTTGTTTTGTTTGTCTGGCTGGTTGTTGTCTTTGACTCTGAAAATATTTTTGTGGCCACATTTTAATCACTTTTTCATGCAATAAAATCCTAAAAATTATGCCAAATATACTGAAAGAAATTGTGTCTATGAGCAAGTAATAGATGCTATCACTCGTATTCTATACCGCTTTATAATGCTTTTTGAAACAGTTCATTGCCAATGTCATTGTATTTTCCTTTCTTTGAAATAATCTCCGCAAAAATTTAAACATATTACACGAATGATAGTCACCGCGGTCTAGTAGGTAGTGTTTTCGCTTATTAGACGTAAAGCCCGTGTTCAAACCCCATGTCAGACATCAAAACGAAATATTAAAAAATATTTCTTCGGCGACTTCCTCTCAGCAGATTTCTGGCAAAAACTCTGAGAGTAAAAATTGCCATGAAAAGCTTCTCAAAAAATCTGTCGTTCTGAGTCGACTTTAAACTGTAGGTCCCGTCCGTGGTGTGAAAAGCTAGGCCTGACTGAAGGGTTATAATGGCCAATTATGTATGTATGTATTTACTATTAAATAATAATTTTCATTTCCCCCTTGGGAGCTAATGCTCTTATTTTTGTATCTTGTCATCAAAGGTGGCATTGTCGTAGTCATTAAAGTATCATGAATCTTACGCGTAGTTTGATGGATTACGGATTTTTAAGCCTTAGCATGCCATTCAATATTGTGTAAGTATCGGTTTTATGGCATAGCTGATCTACTAAATTATAATTTGCTTCAGCATGATCTCCTTTTTGATTAAGTTTCAGAGACCTGTATTGCTGATGATGCTGGTTCGCACCAGAGATCAGCAATGAGTATTCAAAAAGATGAGTAGATTCGAATCATACTCATAATTTCTGATACTTTTATGCTCATATTCAAAGTTTGAAGTACCCATCGTGCTCATACTTAACAATACGCATGATGTTGTTGATTTCGACTGTCCTTTACTCAACATTTACAAGAATCACAAAATAAGTATGATTCGCGTACGAACACTGCAATACTCACTAGAAGGTTGTGTGTTTGCTTTGCTTGCTGTCTTTGGCTTTTTCTTTCTTCTTTTTTCTGTAAATGCAACAACAACTGAGACTGTAAATTTTAATGAATGTTTCGAATCACTCGAATCATTTATGAGTATTATAAGTATTTTTCTAAATTTATGAATCTTAATGAGTAGGCGTATGAATCAAACATATTTCGAATGTTATGAGTTTGATGTCAACGTTGTACTCATACTCATTGCAACCTGTACTTATAAATCAATGTTGTAGTGAGTACGAATGAATCAGATTAGTTGAATTTCAATACTGTTGACTCACTCATACTCAAAATTTCATGAGTACTTATGAGTAGCGAAAAAACGATTCATTGCTGATAATGCTGGTTTGCATTTATCGATGGCGTGCGTCAGATATTTAAGAAATGTAAGACAGAAAAAAAGCCGTAAAGCTGAAAAAAATCATGGTATCTGTGCCAAATTTTATGTTCTTCACTTTTATTACAGTGGCTTACTCAAGAATTTACTCATTTTCATGGTTTTTTTTTTTGGATACAAACAAATATGGTAGCTTGAGCAAATTGTCCTTTTAAGGCTTCAAACCAAATTCTTTGTTAGGAGAGCTGCAAAAGATCCCCCGCAGAAGAAGAAAAGTACTACGCTCTTTTGGATGTTACTGGGCCGAAAGCTATAAACTAGCTAGTTATGGTCCAATGCGAGCTCCGGTCATGTTTTAAGAGTCTACAATTGATGAATGATAAGGGATATCGGATATCTCGTACAATACTTACAATAATAAAGATCTGTAGTAAAAAATGTATTCAAAACGAAGATTCTTATGAATTCTACTCTCTCTCTCTCTTTGTAGAACCGTTATTACCATGCTATAGCATAGTTTTTCTGCCATTAACTTGATTTCATTAAAACTATTAATTTAACACAGTTTATCTCTCTCTCAGTGTATTCCTGTTATTGCAACATCTTCCATTTTAAGAATTTCCATTAAATTCTTAAGAAGAATAATTTTGAAATTCTGATTTTCAACTGATTTATAGTCTGTGTGGTGAATTGTTTTGTGTAATAAATTTCATCAAAAAAAAAAAAAAAAACAACAAAATAGCAACGCCAGCAGTTGTATACACAATAAAATTGTTTAAAAAGTATTTCAGTTATGACGGAGGAAGAATGCCAAGTCTATGAACTCGTACTTATCAGTTTACAAACTTAGAAATAAAAAAATTGAGGCGGAATGATACCCTACATCGCAATGTAGTATTTGAGGTTAGAATTCTTCATGCGGAATAGCACACCACAGAGGCCTTTAGAAATATTTTCAAACTGCGATCTAGGTATTGTTTCCGAGCTGCTGGAACCAGTGATCTCCTAACCTAGCTTACATACATAATACATAATTGGGCATTAAAGCCCTTTATTCAAGATTACGGCCTAGCTTCTCAACACCACTCATGTTATGTGTGTTATTTTTATACATGAGTGGCGGGGTCTACAGTTTAAAGTCGTCTCCGATCTGTAGATTTTTGAGAAACTTTTCATGGCAATTTTATTTTTCTCTCAGAGCTTTTTCCAGAAATCTGCTGAGAGGAAGTTGCCGAAGAATATATTTTTTCATATTTCGTTTTGATGTCTGACCGGGGATTTAAACCATGGTTTCGCGTCTAATACCTACTAGACTACGGCGACCTAACCTAACCTAGCTTAACCTGCTCAATTTTGGATAAAGTTAAGTTCAATAAATATTGAAGCTTAATTGCCGAATTATAATGTTCAATACGAATTAAAGATCTTTTAATCGTACTGTCCTTAAACTTTTATAAGCGAGTTACAAACAAAATGATTTATTACTACCGCTGTCAGTACCAACCAGTTACTTGGACTTGGTCGTGACATCATCTCAATCACAGTGGCCATGTTTACAGATCACTGTATTATGGGTAGACACGCGGAAAGGATGCGGCTCAAATTTAACGACTTCTGCCGTGGATGCAGGTCCGCTGAGGAAGAGGAGACTGTTATTCACTTTCTTTGTCAGTGCCCATCTCTTGCGGGGTGCAGATATAGGTTGTTTGGCTCTCTTGATTTGTTGTCAGCTTGACGGAGCTATCATCGATTTATGTCAAGGATATAGCTTTGTTCATCAAATTTTCGGGCTGGTTTTCCAGCGTGGAGTAGTCGTGCTTTGATGTGCAGCCCCTGAGCTGACCAACTTCCTTCTCTTCCCTGATTTTGCTGGAACTTGGTCAGTACAGAGACTGCGTTCATTCCTGGCATCACAATGGGCCGCTATGCGTGCTCATGTGAGTTCTTTGATATCAGAGCTACCACTTCGCCCTACCCTAACCCCTGTCAGTGTAGAGTGCATAACAATGCCTATAACCTCTGTGCCTCTACTGTTTAACACAAATATTTCAGCAATGTCGGCTGGATGAGTGCGGCTTGCCAGAACTTAAACTCAAACACATTAACAATAAAGTTAATGGCTTTAATATGAGTATTTAACCTCAAGGAGGAGCACTTTGGAAATATTTTCGCTTGTATTCATGATATTTTCAAAACAATAAATAAAACATTAATTCGAAATAATTAAGAAAATTCATTCTCTTCCCTGGTTAATTTTTATAATTTTATTTATACAATCATTTTATTTATGTAGTAATGGTTGGTTATGAAATAAAATAATTTTTTTTTAAATATGTTGATTACATCGTAGCCTAAATTAGTTATAAAATGATATTTTGGTCGTGAATTGAGTAAATTTTTTAAGTATTTCCTCCCTGCCTGATACATTTAATGGTGGGCGAAATTGCCAAGACTCTGCTGTAAGGATTGCAAAATACCAATTGGAATCTGTAAAGAGAGAAAAGTAATAAAAATTATAAATTAAAGGTCTCTCAAAATGAATAAACACAGAGTGAGAACTAAAATAGCAAGAGTACAAGGCGATCGAAGGCCTAATAAGACGTGGTATATAAAAAGAAAACTGACTATTCAAGAAGTCTCCTCAACCTTGTTCCATGCGAAAAGGGGAATGTTAGGCTCTGCTTTCAAGCGGTGGTATATGTTTTTAAGGGATGAATGATTAAGACCAGTATTTTAATACATAAACTGACAATCAAATGTAAATTAGTGTAATAACATCCAGAGATACGGGATCGTGAACTGTGTTTTGGAGTGTAAGAAGGCAATTAACTATTACTCTAGGCATGACACGGTACGCAGTATATAGTAGGCACCTAGTAATGAGGAAGCGAATAATGTAGTTTATAAAGCCAGTGTTACATGAAGTCGCCTTAGACTAGTAGGTGTTGGCTTATTAGACAAGAATCTGTGTTTCTACCCCTAGCTCAGACATCTCTAAAATAACGAAATATGGAAAAATGTTTCTTTAGTCTTCTGGCAAAAACTCTGTCAGAGTAAATAAACCTGCCATGGAGAGTTTCTCAGCAAATCTGTTGCTCCAAGTCGACTTTAAACTATAGGTCTCGTCACTTATGCAGAAAATTAAGACTCACACAACATAAGTTGTGTGAAAAGCTAGGTCATAATCCTAATGTTACATGACATAGACAACCCAATGCCTTCTTGCGTATTAAAAACCAGGCTACAAAAATGAACGAAACCGTCACATCGACACTTGTGGAATAATGAGAAGGATGGTCGGAGTGGTAGCTCTGATATCACAAAGCTCACTTGAGCACGCATAGCGGCCCGTTGTGATGGCACGGTTGAACGCAGTCCCTGTACTGACCAAGTTCCACCAAAATCAGGGAAGAGGAAGAAATTGGTCTGCGCAAGGGCTGCACAATGAGAAGGATACCCATGAGTAAATAAAACTCATTAAAGGCCGTAGTGGCCGTAATCTAGTAGGTAGTGTGTTCGCTTATTAGAAGTAAAGCCCGAGGTCGAGCCCTAGACCAGACATCAAAAAAAAAAATATTTCTTCGGCGACTTCCTCTCAGCAGATTTCTGGCAAAAACTCTTGAGAGTAAATAAACCTGCCATGAAAAAGTTTCTCAAAATCTGTCGTTCGGAGTTGACGTTAAACTGTAGGTGCCGCCACTTAAGTATAAAATTAAGACACACAATATAAGTGGTGTGGGAAGCTAGGTCGTAATACTGACTGAAGGGTTATAATGGCCAATTATGTATGTATGTATGTAAAGGCGACTTGTATACGCCAATATGCTTGCTTACAGGCAACTCTTTCTTATACGTGTATACTTAAAACGCTTAACTCGGTAGATACTAACGAATTCAGGGCATTTGGTGAAGACACCGAATTGATGAAGTTTTCCTAAATTTGAGCTTTCAAAAAGTCACAGCTCTCGTCAGAGATGTGGGCTGGAAGGCTGGAGGATAAGGAAATTTGTAGAACACACAGACTTTCTTTAGAGGATTTAATTGGTATCCCTTGTGGTGATACATACAGCAGACTTCAGGTTGGTCTCCTATACTTCAACTTGCCTACCTACTTGATGCATGAAATGCTAAAACCTTTCATGACAGTTGGACAGGGTCAAGGAGGAGGAGAGAGCTTTTTAAAGTTTTATTGCCGGGCCACTTCCGCCAAAGAGAAGAACTATGGATGTATGGATGGAACTATCTTTAAATAATACATCTAATTAATCAATCAGAACTTGTGTTCCTGTTATGCCCGCATATTTCCTTGAAACCTTGCATATATCTTTAAATGAAATCAGTATTTCCAGCTTACTTACCTGTAAAGCATTTGTTACCACACCGGAACGATCGTCTCTATTGACAGTTTTGCATTCTGCTTTTGAAGGACTGCATGGTGTCATGGCATCAGCAGGATGTGGTGGTGGTGGTGGAGCAATAAATTGATGTCTAGCAGGGTACTGCTAAAGAAGAGAAACAAAAAAACAAAATCAAATACTTTCATAATCTATTTTTAAAATAATTTAAAAAATGGAATATTTTTCATGGTTTTTAATTTCCGTTTATTTTTTTTTTTTTTGGTTAAAATTATGCGCATAAAGAATTTGAAAAATAAAAATGCATGTGTGTGTGCGTATGTACATGTACCAAACATGCCATGCCAAAAACATTAGTTGCATATGAATTAAACCACAATTATGGGTTTCTATTTTAAATTTTTTAGAGAGACAGGAAGAAAAAAATAAGCAAAAATAAAATGTAAATTTCTTTAGACAGCAACATTAAAATGTTCTTGTATGTTGACACAAATATGTATGCTGGTAAAAGCATTGGTTACAATAAAATCTCTTTAAACCGACCATTTCAAAGGCTTTTTGAATAGATTTTGATGACAGCAGATTTTATTTCTTTGTATCATGTTTGTAATGTATTTTTCTAATTTGTTGTTGTAGAAATATTTTGTATAGAAACCATGAAATACTCCAAAGTTCTAGCATAACCGGGATACAAGTTTAATCATACAAAATAAATTGGTATACCCTACATCCGGTATGGATATGATTTATATTGATTTTGTCACTAGGCTAGGAGAGACAGAAGGAACTGAAGTGCAATAAAGCTGCTTAGAGCTGAGCTGGAGAGATTCAGACATCACCAGAAGGGTCACCTATATCAGAGGGTCTAAGCTGAGTACTTTCCCTATCCATTAACGGCTATTCCCTTAGTAGAGGCGTCTAATTGGCACCAAACTCCTTTTCAAATGAAATCGTCCGTTGTCGAGAGAACTTAAGTCCAATACGGCTACTTACAGCTGAGCTGGAGAGTTCAGACACTACCAGAGGTGTCCAAACTGACTACTTTTCCTATTTTCCTTTTCCTTCTTTATGGTCTGTTTCACTAGTAGAGGCGTCTTTATCTACAGTGAGCGTCTGATTGCCTGCCTTTGTCTTTTATAGACATACATAATTGGCCATTACAACCCTTCAGTCAGTATTACGGCCTAGCTTCTCAACACCACTCATGTTGTGTGCGTTAATTTTATACATGAGTGGCGGGACCTACAGTTTAAAGTCGACTCCGAACGACAGATTTTTTGAGTAGCTTTTCATGGCAATTTTTACTCTCAGAGTTTTTGCCAGAAATCTGCTGAGAGGAAATCGCCGCAGAAATATTTTTTTATATTTCATTTTGATGTCTGACCTGGGATTCGAACTCGGGCCTTTCGTCTAATAAGCCAACACACTACCTACTAGACCACGGCGTCTTTTATAGAGCGGCAGTTTAAATGGCCCGGCAATAGATTCAAAGTACAAGTCCCCATATTTCCCATTATGAGTGACAGCAAAGAATTACGCCCAAATTACCACAGTGTAGGTATCAGATTGTGCGCCACTGAAACCCCGGTTACTATAGTGGTAACTCCAGACCCTTTTAACCATCATGAAAAATTCAACAGTCGCTAACTGATCTAACACTTCAGGGGTCCAGATGGATTCCAATCTCATCAAACCCCATGCTTTTATGGAATAAAGAGGAGGAAAGCCATGAGTATATTAAGACTGAATAAAGACAACTTGTATACTCCGATGTGAATGCTTTCAGGACACTCTGTCTTACATGTATACTAACCGGCTAACTGGGTAGATAATAAGGAATTTAAGGCATTTAATGAAGACATCGAATTGATGGCGTTTTCCTTAGCTTGAGCTCATCAAATTCCATGCTTCGGGTGCTGGGAAAGTTGATATTGGCTAAGCGTACCATCATACCTAACAGTTTCCCATGTGTTCACACGCCATGAAGGCAATCTATCGACAAATAATTTAAAGATCTTTGAAACCTATTCCTCGCTTGCCACGGTCTTGAACATTGGTACCACCAAGCCAAAAAAACTTATACAAAAGCGCTATCGCCACCTGTTTTTACTGCATTACTAAGAGCATTAGCTGATTAAAAGCATGTAAAAATGTTATAGGCACCCTATAATAGTAGGATTGTATAGCATTTACAGTAAAAAGAATTTTTATTAACCATTATGTAACTACCGTTAAGAATTGAAATGCAGCAAATTTAATGGCGTGATTAAAAACATTGACATTGACAAGCTGCCTTAAAGCATTGGTGTAGTGAAGCGTTGCATTCTGTAAGACAATAACAAAGCTATTGCTTGCACTATTCATTGTCAGTGTATCCTTTTGCAATGTTCAGTTTACTTGCCACATCGAGCATTTCAATTACTTTCATATGGTTTTTAAATGTCTTTTAATACTTAATGGACAGTTGTTAACATTACGTTACGAAGTGGTTATTTCATTTACGTACTCTCCACTGCACCTTTCCTCTTCTTTACTTCTTTACATCCAACATAAACATGATAAACATGGGGATTATATGATTTGTATGTATAAAATCTCTTATAAAACTGAATTATTCAGAAGAGTTTTTTTTAAACTGAAATTTGTTTCATTTGGGTAATGCTGTGCGTTGACTTTTTTGGAAAGTTGGAAATGAAATTTGATTGGATTACTCGTTTAGCATGGTGATTATGTTCGTATGCAATAACTATGTTCTCTTCCATTAAAACAAATTAAAAGAGAGAGATATTTTCAAATGTGTTGTAAGGTGATTTTGTAAACTTCGGAAAGTCTGTTCAGATTTACTTCAGAGACGACTGCCAAAAGAGTATGACAATACTTGTGCTGATTTTTTGTTGCGGAATTTTAAAAATTTATTCCAAACGAAAAAACCTGATTATAAATCCCAGAAAAAGCAGCTAATTGCTTGTTTTTTGATGAGAGAGTGGCCATTGTGTCCAAGGAAAGAAATGAACGAAAAACATGGTCCAGCGACAGGGAGAGTAAAAGAAAAGTGCCGGAAATAAAGTAGAGCGATCACTTAAGTGAGAATAAATGCAAACCCTTTTGCTAGTACAATTCCATTAGGAATCTCAACTAAGCCTGAATACCGGCTGCCGACATAGAGTTTAAATACTCAAAGAAATCCGCTTACAAAGTATTCAATCTGCTTCCGAAAATATTCGGATAATTATACAGGCGATGTGCTATCATCTCGAAACCCTCGTATGGCCATATATTCTAAAGAAATGCGGCTAAAATCTCAGCAATCTGATTTCACAACAACCCCTTAAGGAAACCAGCTTACTAGGTTTCAGCAGCTAGCCTGTCCTATCACCGCCGTTAAGTGACCAAAGGCCCTTAGCTACATAGCTACCTGATCTATCTATCCAGCGAATGTGCTTTATCTTCTGAAGCATTTCGAGCTACTTTCCTAATCTCACATGTATGTCAGCTTTCTCGTTTCCATTAGTACAAATATACATCGAACCAAATAGATACTTATCGTGTCCATGGAATCCTTATAGTCGCGAGCCACTTTCAACTTACACTAGCGCGATCCTATCGCCCTCAGAGTAGCCTAACTATGAACAAAAATCACATAAGAATACTTATTAGAAGAGTCACAGTTTGCCCTGTTCTCAAAGGGTTTTGAAAACAACAAATATCTTTGTCTGACGAACGCTGCAGTTATTATTCAGTTTAACGGAGCTGCAGTTCGAGATTATCACAGAAGATTCTGGTGATAGTGCAACATAAATAGTAAAAATAGGTGTTTCCACCCGTATTAGACATTCCCATTTCATAGGCCACAACGCTAAAGTTGCCATTTCTCTTAGAAAAGTCACTTTGAGGAAAATCTGATCAGACTTTGAAGTCTTAAAAAGGTGGTCTAGTCTTATACTATGTTCAGAGATGCACTTTTATTGAGTCAATATTCGGTTTATTGAGTACAATATTATAAGTGTTCAGACATAACAATATACGCAGTTCAGCTGCTTATTCAATATTCATTTGACAGCTGGTAGACAAAACAGTTGGTTGTTTCAACAATAGAAAGAAGAAGAATAGAAATTTTGTACAATGGGTCAATTCGACCTCCGGGTACTGTACTTGTCTTAATTGACAAGTACACGTCCTCTAACCTTCAACAATATTGTTATTATTTTGTTTTTTTTTGTTTGTCGTTGTTGACATTTGATGCTCACTGAACATACTTATGACAGTGCTGCATTTTAAGTTTTACTCAATATTATAACAAATTGCGTATTTATTGCGCAATAATTAATTGAAATTTTATATGAAATATTGAGCTCAATAATGGCGTTTATTGCGATTTACGCAATAAAGGTGCATGAATTTTCCGTTCTAAGCAGTAAATTGCTGCACATAAAACTAGTAATGAAAATAGAAACGTTATACCACTAACACATTCCGTTATTATATATATACTTCATCAGTTATTGCTTCAAGGATAACTGCTACGTTTGAGAGTAACGAAGCACAGTTGAAATAACTTGGAGTAATTTTATTATGGAATAAAACCTTTTTTTTTAATTTTAATTGTAAATATTTTTTAATGAATTAAATTTCTATTGAACAAAAAAAGAACGAATGGCGAAAAGTTTTAGTATTATTTACAGGGGAAAAATGCCTTCAGGAAATTTAATTTTATGGAATGAAATTCGCATTAATTACCGCTCTATTCAATAGTACACCAGTGTGAGCTGGTATTAGTGGTAGTGTGTGTGCATTACTATGGTAATACAGAGAGTGTGAAGCACAGTGGTATTGTTGTATTATGTTAGGATAACCGTTATCAGAGTAAAATATTCTTAAATTATTTTAAATAAATATTTTTTATAATTTTTTGGCCCAATGTTGCTGAAGTCATTTGCTTTATGCAGCAGAAACGACGAATGCTTCAATGTATAAAACTTGTGTGGGAGTGTTCTTGAAATTTTGATGAATCAGTTTGTAAAATATAAACTTGTGGTCGAGAATATCATATTGCTATCCTAAATGACCAAAACTTTATTCATTAGCCTAGTCTCAGTACAGCAATGCCTCAGTGTACCAATGTGCAGTGTGAATAGTGTTAAAGCAATGAGGTGCTATTGTGTCCGTGTTAATAATTTTATAGCCCATTCTTAACGACCGAATCTTCATTCATTAGCTGAGTCTCAGGGTACCAATGTCTCAGTGTACCAATGTCTCAGTGTACCAATGTCTCAGTGGACGAATGTCTCAGTGTACCACTGTGCAATAATAGGGTTAAAGCGATGAGGTGCCGTTGTGTATGTAAATAAACTTATGGATGAATGGCAGCTTCTTTTTTTTATAGCTTTACGAGCTAAAGGCTGGGAGTCTTCAAACGACATTGGCACGATTCGCCGCATTCATTAGCTGAGTCTCAGTGTACCCATGTCCCAGCGTAACAATGTCTCAGTGTACTAATGTCTCAGTGTACGAATGTCTCAGTGTACCAGTGTGCAATAATAGTGTTAAAGCGATGAGGTGCTGTTGTGTCCATGTTAATAATCTTATAACTCATCCTTAACGATCAAAACTGCATTCATTAGCTTAGCCTCAGTGTATCCATATCTCACTGTACCAATGTCTCAGTGTACGAATGCCTTAGTGTACCAGTGTGCCATAATAGTGTTAAAGCGATGAGGTGCTGTTGTGTCCATGTTAATAATCATATGGATGGATGGCAGTTTCTGTGTGTGTGTATGTGTGTCTCTGTAAGCGTGTGTGTGTGTTTGTGAGCAAGGGTATAGAGTATAATTTATGAAAATCATTTCACCACCACATTGTTTTTTATTATAAATTTCCTCTTTTAATTTTCTTGTTGTTGTTGTTTATAGTTGTTGTTGCTGTTGCAGCTTATTATAGTGATATTATAAATTGTATTGTTTCTTCGTTACCGTTTATAAAATTTAATTTCAATGTGGTTGCTCTCTACCTGTTGTTGATGATAAATTTGCGAATACTTTTGTTGTGGTGCCGCTATTGGCAACAACTCTGGCGTATAGCGATTTTGTTGCTGAGTTACAGTTCCTGCTGCTAGTGGTTCCAACTTCTGTTGCTGTTGTTGTTGTTGTTGCTCTTGTTGTTGTTGTTGCTCTTGTTGTTGTTGTTGTTTAACAACCTGAACAATAGTTTTAGAACGATAACGTTTCGGATGAGAGTGATGACGAGGATGATTACGTTGTCTCTTACGTAATTTAGTTTCAGTTCGTGTTTTAATTATAACGGCTGTATTGCTGTCGTTAACGTTGCTGTTGTTGTTGTTAACACCTTTGGCAATAATTCCATTTGAATTGTTCTCATTTGAATGGCTTAATGAAACGGATGAATGAATGATTGTAGGTGTTGACGATGGCGATGAGGACGAGGACGAGGACGACAATGAATTTATGTTACTGCTAGCATTACTATTATATTGATGCTGATGCTGATGCTGCTGATAATGATTACGTTTATTATCATTGTCATTACTGACATCAATATTTAATGATTGTGTGGATGCTTCATCAAGTGCTGGCGCTTGTGATTGTGGCAATGATGATGGTATTAGTGATGATGTGGATGCAGCTGTTTCTTTATCAAGTATTTCAGCTCTGGGCACAACAGCCAACTAGAATAGTGCAGAAATTGTGGTTTTATTTATGGCTTATGTAATAATAATTGATTTTTGGTTTTGTCTGTTCAATATCATCGTAGTTACTTTGGGGTTTTATTGGCCAATAAAGCCATACCTATTAACCATACCCATTACCCATACAAAACGTACTTTAAGTTCAAATTAATAAATTTTTTTTGTTGAGAATAATGAAACTTTATAAAGAAAAAATGCTAAAAAAAAATGTGAAAAAATGTTTGAAGAACGAAATGTCTTTCAATGTTTTAAACATCCTGTTTGGAGAAATTATTAAAAAAAAACAAAAAAATAAAATCCATAATAAATGTGTGGCAAGAAAAATCAATTTCTTTTGCTCTCTGTCCCTTACCGTTTGAGATGAATAGTATTTTTTGGGTGGATGAATCTTTTGTATGGCATTGCCACCTTCCGTTACAGGCTGGACACCATTGACTACTGTATTATGTCTTTGATATGTATTTCCGGCCGCAATAGTTCGTGTACGACTGTTAACTTTACCATTGGCATACGCTTCGGAACCACCAAAACCACCCTGTGATGTATCACCGCCCAAGACGGCACTGGCACCAACATCTGGTGTTGCCTGAGCTCCAGCATACAATAAACCAGAAGCACGTCCTGTAAAAGAAAAATGTTATGGATTTATTAGTTGGATTTTTGGAATAGTAGTGGTGGTAGTAGCAGTAGTGTAATACGTCAACTTTGATACATGTACAGACAAACTCTCTTTTATATACATATGTAAGCATGCACACTCACATAATATATTTTATAACATAAAATAGTTGAGATTTGCTGTTGTCTTGTTAGCGTTTTAGTCTGTATTCGTTATGTTCCAAATATCTTATGATTAATGATGTGGTTTCGGTGCCATGGATACAAGATGGCTTAGATGGTCTGTTTCTCTTCTATTTCTATTCTCTGCTACCAAAGCAACTTCTATATTTTGGTTTTAGGAACTTTAAAACGCATAAATGAAACCGAAATTTCTTTTCTCATGTTTTGATGCATGGATTGTTTACATTCGCTTCATTCTTTCCATATAATTTCTGAAGGAACGTAAGGATGTGTAACATTCAATTCTTAAGAAAGAGTAAGGCTCAATAAGCAAGAATCCTCACTACTATACTCTAAACTCCAATTCAAAACATTTTCACACACTGTGCTGTTGCCAAACAACCGTAGGATGGCAGCCCTATCATTCTAGAACTTGCCATAATACAACAATAACCTGTGTTTAGCCGAAAAACTTGAATTACGAAAGTGAAACAAGGCTGAGAAATACTAACAAGATGGGGAGAGACGCCATGTGAACGAAAATAATAAAAAAAATCCCGTAGATGGCAGCTTTATCATTCTAGAACTTGCCATAGTACAACAATAACCTGTGCTTAGCCGGAAAACTTGAATTACGAGAGTGAAATAAGGCAGAGAAATACTAACAAGATAGGGAGAGACGCTATGTGAACGAAAATAAATAAAAAAATTGCCATAAATGGCAGCCTTATCATTCTAGAACTTGCTATAGTACAACAATGACCTGTGTTTAGCCGAAAAACTTGAATTACGAAAGTGAAACAAGGCTGAGAAATACTAACAAGATGGGGAGAGACGCTATGTGAACGAAAATAAATAAAAAATTGCCGTAGATGGCAGCTTTATCATTCTAGAACTTGCCATAGTACAACAATAACCTGTGCTTAGCCGGAAAACTTGAATTACGAAAGTGAAACAAGGCTGAGAAATACTAACAAGATGGGGAGAGACGCCATGTGAACGAAAATAAATAAAAAACTTGGCATAAATGGCAGCCCTATCATTCTAAAACTTGCCATAATACAACAATCACCTGTGCTTAGCCGGAAAACTTGAATTACGAAAGTGAAACAAGGCTGAGAAATACTAACAAGATGGAGAGAGACGCTATGTGAACGGAAATAAATAAAAAAAATTGCCATAAATGGCAGCCTTATCATTCTAGAACTTGCCATAAAACAACAATAACCTGTGCTTGGCCGGAAAACTTGAATTACGAAAGTGAAACAAGGCTGAGAAATATTAACAAGATGGGAAGAGATGTTATGTAAAAGAAAAGAAATAAAAAATATTGTTGTAGATGGCAGTCTTATCATTCTAGAACTTGCCATAATACAACAATCACCTGTAATGAGCAGGAAATACATCTGAGAAATAATAACGCCATAGAGAGAGACGCTATGTGAACGAAAATTAATAAAAAATTGACAGAATTTCCCTAGATCAGGATAACAATAATACGAAATACCCCACATGTACATATTTTTTGCTAAACTCATTAATAGCGACAATTTTTAATGGCTGAAACTTCTATTAAATAATTGTCAAGATTTCTCATAATCTACCATCGCTTATATATTTTCTCTTTATTAGCTTATCGTCCCCCTACTTTTAATAGCTCATAAAATAACTGCTGCATTCATTATTATTATAAAAATTTTTTATGTACTTTCCTCTTAAGAGGACTTAAATGGGAAAACATTAAAACTTTCTTCTGGCCCCCTTTTTTTTAAAGTTTTACAGCACAAAACAATTCTTTTAACTTTGAACCGAAGACCTGCAGCAAGTGACTGTCACGGTCCCCTTTTGTTCTTTCTTGTCATTTTCATTTATTTATTAAAATGCTGTTGTGTGTAATAAATTTATGCATTTAATAACCTCCGTTGGTTTATCTGCTCTTAAAAGTAGTCAAAAATTTATTTTATAGCCCCGCATTATCTTACCTACAGATTTTAATGCCTTTAACCCTTTAAAACAGAAGATTGATTGAAAAAGTTCAATCTGAGCTCAACGAAAAGAAAAAAAAACAAAAAAAAAAAATGATAGCAATGGCAACAAATGGTATTGTTTGTAAAAGTTTTACACTCGAGACGAAATGTGTATTATTAATGATAAAACATGTCCATGCAGAAGCCAATTTTCGGACTCACATGTTAGCATATTTTCTGAGTTCGCACCCTTCTGGGCAGAATCAGCTTCGAAGACTTACAAAATTTATCATTTTTAACAGACATTTTTTGTTGAGTGGTATTGTACTGTGTGCCCGGGTCATTGGCGTAAGTGATGACGATATTGCGATAAACCTGAACGCAGTGGAGCGTTCCATTAGAAGTCCTTTGGCAGATATTCTTGTTTAAATTAATCAGGTCATTAGGAGGAAAGTGAATACTGTAGAATCTCCAGGTTAATATCATACAGGAGGGACTAGACCATTCTATAATTTATTGATATTAAATCTGCGTGGGAAATTTAACGGGGCGCTGTAACTGAAGTCACCTTAGTCTAGTAGGCAGCGTGTTGCCCTAGTACACGTGAAGCCACTGCTCAAACCTTAGGTCAGATATTCCTTCGGCGACTTCCCCTTAGCGGATTTCTGGCAAAAACTCTGTGAGTAAATAAAATTGCCATGAAAAGTTTCTCTAAAATCTGTCGTTCGAAGTCGACTTTAAACTGTGGTACCGCTACTCATGTACACAATTAACACACACAACATAACTGATAATTCTGGCTGATGGGTTGTAATGACCAACTATGTATGTATTGGCTTCGATAGCAAGGATCAGTTTGTGGAACTTAATGACCCTTTTTTTCTCTAAGGTCTGCAGTAGTTTGCAGTATCTTAAAATCGGCGTGCAGTTTTTTGCCTCTGCACTAGTGTTCAGAGTCGAAAACCGGGTGAGGATTTCTTCAAGAACCTTGGCGAGTTGGCCTTTGTTAACATCTACGATATCGACTTTTTCCTTGTATCAGTTGAATTTTAAGAGGACCCTGCTTTTACTCTATCTATTCAATTTTTAGTCTCTCCCTCTCTCTTCTCTTCTTTGACTCTCAATATTCTCTGTTTCTGTCTCCGTTTTCTTTTTTAACGGTTTTCTTCTACTCTCTGCATGAAAGTGTACTTCTTCACACTAGCATTGACGCATGAGGAGAGTAAGTCAACTGCTCATTAGAACCCCATCTCCTGCTAAAATCATTACAGGGTATTCCAAAGGTATCAGTCGCTGTAGTCTAGTAGGTAGTGTGTTCGCTTATTAGACGTTCGAGCCCCAGGCCAGACATCAAAACGGAATAGAAAAAAAATGTTTCTTCGGCGACTTCTTCTCAGCAGATTTCTGGCAAAGACTCTGAGTAAATAAACCTGCCATGAAAAAGTTTCTCAAAATCTATCGTTCGGAGTCGACATTAAACTGTAGGTCCCGCCACTCAAGTATAAAATTAAGTGGTGTGAGAAGCTAGGCCCTAATCCTGACTGAAGGGTTATAATGGCCAATTATGTTATGTATATGTATGTATTCCATATCTTCTAACAGATCAGTGACTTGTGAGAATCTCAATATCTAGCCTCAGTCCTCTTTTTGTCCGTATTAGTCGAACAATATTGAGCCTAGCAATGTTGAACGTGCGATCAAGCTGCAACTGAAGTTGAGCGTCGCTGCAAAATGACCGCAGTATACCCAGACAATCGAAACACCTATACCCTGCAACACATAGGAGATTGTGAGCTCTGTATCAATCCTAGCCAGCAATAGAATTTCCATGGTTTGAAATTTCTTTAAGAAATCACCGGCATTTATGGACATTCACAGTAAAAACTAAGGATACTTAATAGGTATCACCATCAAAGTGCCTCAATGAAGCCGAACATAATATTTACGATTTAAAAATATGGCTCTTTCACTGATCAATTTCTTCGAGTGTATTTCAGTTCATGTGTCAAGATGTTAAAATTATTTTGTTAGACTTTAAAGCATTAAAAAAACAACAAAATTTTTTTTCGTGTTCATCCTACAACTTAAAGTTTTAAAATGTTTTTCCATTATTGTTGATGTTGACCTTCTTTTAAGTTGAATATTTTTGTTGGAAACAATTTTATAAAACGCCATCGCTAAGAAGCCATCTATGACTGGCTGCCAAGGGCCACATTTGTCAATGTGTCAGTAAAATTAATTATGCAACAACATTGTGTACAACGATTTTCGCACATATAAGGGGTGATTTTTTAAGAGCTATAGGAAAATTTAAAAAAAAAAACACATAAAATTCAGAAAAATGCATGAAATCTTTATTTGAATCGATAGTACGGTCCATATAATTTAATGTTTGGAAATTATTTCATGCAAATGTTGACCGCGACTGCGCCCCTCAAATGGTCCATCCGCTTAGTCCAATTTTGGCATACTCTTTCCAACATTTCGGCCGGTATCTCACGAATAAATGCTTCAATGTTGTCTTGCAATGCGTCAATTGAAGCGGGCTTATCTGTATAGATATGAGCTTTAACATAGCCCCACAAAAAATAGTCTAAAGGCGTTAAATCGCACGATCTAGGTCCCGAACGTGAAATAAAATGTTCACCGAACTCGCCTCTCAATAATTCCATTGTTACGTGTGCTGTGTGGCATGTGGCACCGTCTTGTTGAAACCACATGTCATGCAAGTCAAGCTATTGCATTTTGGGCAAAAAAAAGTTGAATATCATCTCACGGTAGCGCTCACCATTTACAGTTACGTTACGATTCGCAGCATCTTTGAAGAAGTACGGTCCAATGATGCCACCAGCCCATAAACCACACCAAACTGTGACTTTTTCTGGATGCATTGGTAGCTTTTGCAATGCTTCTGGCTGATCTTCACTCCAAAATCGACAATTCTGCTTATTTACGTATCCATTGAGCCAAAAATGAGCTTCGTCGGTCAACACAATTTTTCGATAAAGAAGTAGATCTTCGGCCAACTTTCCAGGAGCCCATTTTGATAATAAAATTCAATGATTTGCAAGCGTTGCTCGTTTGTAAGACGATTCACGGTTAAATTATAAACCAAACTGAAGATGTTTGACAGTGAAACAGAACACGAAACGTGCGTGAGCTGTTTAAACCAGTGTTGCCAAAAAGATAATAGCTAAAAAATCACCCTTTAGTAGTAGTATAAGAGAGAAAAATAAATATGAAAGGATTCAGAAGAAAATAGAGAGTGGAAAGAGCGAAAAAGATACATACGGAGAGGCAGCAAAAAATTTTTGTGCAGGAAAGGAAAGAAAAGTACACACACAGTGTTGTAATTAACTAGAGTGATAACAAGCTTAGCTTTTAAGTGTAAATTACACATACAACAACAACAACACTGTAAACAATTACAGTGCTAACGCTAACAAATAATACAACAAGGAAAGGAGTAGGAAATAAAAGAAAAAAAAAACGAAAGAAAATTGCCAAGAAGTTAAAAGTACCGCACAAACAACAATTGCTTGCTTACAAGCAAAGTATAGAAGGCAGCAAGGCAATCCTTTTTTTTGCGAAAAAATTTAAACAGGAAAATAAAATTATTTTTGATTTCTTGTTTTCTCTTTTTTACTTGTTCTTCCAACACAAATAAACAATTAAGAAAACAAAAACCAAAAAAAAAAAATTTATTAAGAAATCAAGAAAAAAAGGAAGAAAAAGGAGGACGAAGAAAAAATGAAAAAAGGATTTCATTTTTATTACCCTCTTGGTAGAAGAGTTTAAGTATAAAGAGTTGATTGTGCAAGAAAATGAAATTAATTACCGTTAAAATTTAATAATATTAATTACTTAAGAAAGCAGAGCTAAAGCAACTAAAACAACATCTATTAACAAATAGTATCCTTAAGCAAAAATAAAGTTTCATCAAGGGATAATTGTTATAAGACACTAAAATAATTATTTTTTATATACCGGATGTTTCTTTTCTTTTTATTATTTGTTTTTGTTTTTATTTTCTTATTGTTGTAGTGTACGAGTATACGAACTTAAATTAAATATCCGTTTATATTTGTGTTAGTGTGTGGCAAAAGAGGAAGTAATTTTCCTTTTGGCTTCTGTCCGTAATAATACAAGCTGTTTTAGAACTTAATTTTAAGAGTTATGACAGTTACGTTCAGCTTTTTTTTTAAATTAAAATTCAGATTTACATTCCCTAGACTCAAAGTACAATCTTGCTTGGATCCAATCATGTTCAAGGCTACATTGTTATCCCAAAAAGTGTGCTTCTCATTGATTTATTTTTATTATCCCTCTCGGAAGCATTTTAAAGCCACAAAGCATATCCCACCTTTAACTGAGTTCTGCGGTTATTTGGAAGCCTTCCTATGTAAGATCGTACTGTTCTGGGAAAATTGTGTATTACATATGTACATACATAATTGGCCATTACAACCCTTCAGTCAGAATTACGGCCTAGCTTCTCACAACACTTATGTTAAGTGCCTCAATTTTATACTTGAGTGGCGGGACCTACAGTTTAACGTCGACTCCGAACGACAGATTTTAAGAAACTTTTTCATGACAGGTTTATTTACTCTCAAAGTTTTTGCCAGAAATCCACTGAGAAGAAGTCGCCGGAGAAATATTTTTTTTCATATTTTCGTTTTGATGTTTGGCCTGGAGCTCGAACCCGAGCTTTACGTCTAATAAGCGAACACACTACCTACTAGACAACGGTGACTACAAAAATTGTGTGTTTCCAAGTGTAATTTAATCGGTCTCGGCTTCTTAAACCTTGAGGATTATACTGTATACTGTCACCCTTGCTATACTGTTGGTATTCCTCCATTGCCTATGCTTCATCTGTTTCAATATGCATTTCTCATTGCTTGTATTCCAAAGATTCAAGTTGTTGATAGTGTCGAGTCCTTATAAGCTTGATATCACATTGAGGTTCTTAAGAATCAAAACCCGTTGTGTTTGGGTAACTAGGATTCAGTTGCGTACAATACAGCACACTTTACATATGCATTGAATATTTTAAGTTTGGTTCGTCTGGATATTTGTCAGAAATGTCGCCTTACACGCTAACATTTTCAGATCTTCTAGTTTTTCTTTTACAGGGTCCGCCAAATAACTTTTTTTTTTTGAAAATGCTGTAAAAGAAAACTACTGAATATTTTCGCAAATTTCTTTTTTTATTTGAAAGTACAATCCTTCCGGTTAATAATGGAAAATAATTTCATTCAAATGGCTGCCTCGACTGGCCATGCAGTAGCCTACACGATCGGTCCAATTTTTAAGCACATTATCGATTGTGTGCAGCTGTATTTCACCAATGGCTTCACGAATATTGTCCTTTAAAGCGTCACTTGTCTCTGGCTTGTCGGCGTAACACTTATCTTTGACGGCACCCCACAAATAATAGTCCAACGGTGTCAAATCGCAGCTCCGAGGTGGCCAAACGACATCAGCTCTGCGGCTGATAATGCGATCTTCAAAAACAGGGCGCAAAACATCGAGTGTAGCTTCGGCTGTGTGGCACGTAGCGCCGTCCTGTTGAAACCAAATGTTGCCAATATCCTCCTCTTCAATTTTTGTGAACAAAAATTCGTTCAACATGGCCCGATAACGATCGCCATTGACTGTAACGGCCACTCCTTGCTCAGTTTCGAATTATGCCTCTGGACCAAAATCCGCACCAAACAATGACTCGTTTTGGGTGCGTCGGCTTTTCAATGTATGCGTGCGGGTTTTCTGTGCCCCAAATGCGACAATTTTGCTTGTTTACATACCCGCCAAGATCAAAATGAGCTTGATCTGAAAATATGATTTTTTTTTTTGCTAAAATCGGCATCTTCTGTAAGTCGATTTCCCAGGGTTGTTCAAGCGTATACACAAACATATTCGTTCAGCGGAAGGATAAAACTAATTATCTGTCAAATCAGACATGAGCCAAGTGTTACCATTCACGAAATAAGCACTAGTTGAAAAAAAACGTTAGATGGCGGACCCAATATTAGCGAACATTACATCATGAGAGGCTCCATACAATTGCTTTTCTTTTTGAACAAACGTTGTCCCTGATATCATATCCAGCGCAATGGGAAATACTTATTTTCCTTTGGCGTCACTATGAAATGGTTAGCATTGTGAAAATCTGAGACTTCTGCATCCTCATACATAGCTTTGATGGTCATTTCAACAATTTAGCCAGTATTACAACCTATATTACTGATTTGAGAAACTTTTCATGGCAATTTTATTTTATTCTCAGAATTTTTGCCAGGAGACTATTTTTATTCCTGGCATATTTTTTTTGTTCGATATGTCTGATCTAAGGGTAAATAATAAATAATGATAAGCTAGGCCGTAATCCTGACTGAAGGGTTGTAATGGCCAATTATGTATGTATGTAAGCGTTAATAAGCCGCCGTAGTCTAGTAGGTTGTTGGCTTTTTAGACGAAAAGCCAGGGTTCGAGCCCCAGGCCATACATCAAAAAAAAATATAAAAAGTATTTCTTTGGCGACTTCCTCTCAGCAGATTTCTGGCAAAAACTCTGAGAGTAAATAAAATTGCCATGAAAAAGTTTCTCAAAAAATCTGTCGTTCGGAGTCGACTTTAAATTGTAGGTCCCGCCACTTATGTATAAAATTAACACACACAACATAAGTGGTGTGAGAAACTAGGTCCTAATCCTGTCTGAAGGGTTGTAATGACCATTTATGTATGTATGTAAGGGTTAATAAGCCACCACTACTTACCAGACTACGGCCCCCATGATTCGAATTAGTTTTATGCGACATGCCTCTCCTCTCAATGTTTTCTTTCTAATAGACTCTCTAACAATATCTTTCTTGAAATCGATGAGCAATAACTGTGTATTGGCTGATCTACTCAGCTTCTATTTGTTCACAAATATCCCTGTGCATATCTCAATATGTTCTCCATTTTATTTCAAAATCTTCCCTGTATTGTCATTACTCTACGGACTCACTGTTTGGCAATAGTCAGAGTCATCAATGAAGATTACCGTCGAATGTACATATAAGAGATGTTCATTACATTACTGATCACGTAAATTAAAAAATTCCTTACTTTTCAGTAGCGCTAGATATCCAATGGAAAACGTAGACTGTTAGATTAAGTTTCTGGCCAGGACTGATATTAGTGTCGCTTATGCATGAAATGCATGTGAAAACACCTCTGCGCTCATCATACAAGTATTCAACTCTTTCAATTACATTGCTTTTACCTAATATAGGGTATTTTTTATAGAGGTATAGAACTTTAAGTTGCAATAAAACAACGAAGGATTATTCGATTGACATGAATTTTATTTATCCGAAAGGTAATCTTGTGGCATTACATTTTAAGTATGATTTCTGGCATATGACCGCCACGGATGGCGCGGATGTAGTCTAATCTGGACGTCCAATTTTCGATGACTTTTTCCAACATTTGTGGCCGTATATCGGCAATAACACGGCGAATGTTGTCTTCCAAATGGCCAAGCGTTTGTGACTTTACCGCATAGACCAATGACTTTACATAGCCCCACAGAAAGTAGTCTAGCGGTGTTAAATCACAAGATCTTGGAGGCCAATTCACAGGTCCAAAACGTGAAATTAGGCGGTCACCAAACGTGTCTTTCAATAAATCTATTCTGGCACGAACTGTATGACATGTTGCGCCGTCTTATTGAAACCACATCTCCTGGACATCATGGTTATTCAATTCAGGAATGAAAAAGTTAGTAATCATGGCTCTATACCGATCACCATTGACTGTAACGTTCTGGCCACCATCGTTTTTGAAAAAGTACGGACCAATGATTGCACCAGCCCATAAAGCGCACCAAACAATCAGTTTTTCTGGATGTAACGGTGTTTCCACATACACTTGAGGATTACCTTCACTCCAAAAGCTGCAGTTTTGTTTGTTGACGTAGCCATTCAGCCAGAAGTGCGCTTCATCGCTAAACAAAATTCGCTTATGAAAATCGGGAACAACGGTAATCTCGTTTTGGGCCCATTCGACAAATCTACGCCTTACTTGATGATCGTTTAGCTTCAATTCTTGCACGAGTTGGATTTTGTAAGCACGCAAACCAAGATCCTTCCGCAAAATCTTCCATAAAGTGGATGGACACAGATCCAATTCCTGTGCTCGATGGCGGATGGACTCATTCGGGTCTTCCTCAATGCTACGCTCTACAGCAGCAATAGCTTCTTCTGTACGCACCGTACAGCGTCTCTGGGGATGCGAGTTATCAATAAGAGTAAACGTGGTGCGAAAACGTTCCATGGTTAATCGAATTAACTGCTCTGATGGACGATTTTGTCGACGATAAAATGGACGTAGTGCGCGCTACGTTTTCCGCAAAGAACCATTATTTTCGAAATAAAATTGCACTATTTGCAAGCGTTGTTCAGGCGTGAGTCTATTCATGATGAATTGCCAAACCAAACTGAGAATAAATCACTTGACAGCTGTTAAATCGGTCGCCATCTTGAAAAGTAATGCCAACTTAAAGTTCTATACCTCTATAAAAAACACCCTATATTTGGCTTCGCCAGTCATCCCAGTGGAAAAAAAGATACAGAAAATTAGTCTTTTTAGTCATTTTCGTACATTTAAGGAATATAAAGCATATCTCCAATCTGATTATTATTTCTTTGCTATGTTTTAGTTTCTGGAGATGAGGTGATGAAGACATGGCAACCCTATCATTCTAGAATGTGCCATAGTACGCCAATTACCTTCTTAGCTGGCAAAATTGTTTAGTAAACCAGAAACTTGTAAAACGAAAAATAAAAATGGAACGGGAATAGGAAAAGTGAGAGGCTTTGTGGCATTTCTCTGCTTCTTAATATGCTAAAGAAATAATAAAAAGTAGCACCCAATTGTAGACATTTTTGTTTGATATTTGCGTGTATGCTATGGGTACTAATGTAGGGTGTTAAATACCTTCATTCGACGTGGTCTATAATTCTTTGTACCGAAGCAATATTTAACACTGATAAGCTTGATTAACTATTCGAACTATTTAACGTATTTATTTCATACGTATATTTCGTTGAAAACGTAATAATTTCTATTGTTTTTGTAATTGTACAATAATTAAACATTTTTTTTATCATTTTCGTATGGAAAATATTCGGTAATAATAAATTTAATTTCATATCTTGCTTTAGAATCAAGTGATTAATTATAGAAAATAATCAAAAAAACAAAAATCAGCAACAAAATAAGACTAAAATTATGCCATTCACTTACCATTAACATTACCGCCTAAACCAGCAGCAGCATTTTGACCCCAGGGTGTGCCAGCCGAGGCATGTAGACCACCTAATAAGCCGCCATTATCTTGGCCGCCACCCAAACCGGCCTCAGCGTGATAACCTAAAAAATTCACACCCACTTTGCCATCCTTAAAGGTGAGAAGCTGAAAAATAAACAGAAAAAGAGAAAATATCAAAAATAACGGCAATAAATAACTGAAACAAACCATAAAATTATAAAAGCAACTACAACGACAACAACAATCAAATAAACAAACAAACTAAACGAAGTATATAAAATGATATAAACAACAACAACAAACATACTACGATACAATAATAACTAAAACAAACACTCTTTAAATGTTCTTTTATTATTATTGTTGTTTTCATTGTTGTTTTTAACTTTTTTTTTTCTATTTATTTTGTATTTGTAAATATTATTTGTATACGTAAGAAAAAGTGGTCAAAAGAAATTGTTTCTTCTGCTTCTTCTGCTCAATTCTTTTGCAAGAATGTTTCTTTATTGTCTCGTAAGTAAAGTACGAAGAAGTGCCATAAAAATAACAATAAAAGTTAGCAGAAGTACTACCAGCATTAAAACAACAACTACTTACACAGTAGATAGTAACTATAGAACTTGTTATCACTGCATCAGGTTTACATCGGATTTTAGATATACAATGCACAACAAAAGCAAATATACACACGAAAAAAATTAGCTTAAGTATGGCAATTCAATTTGAATTTCTTCATTCAAGAGCCTTAAGTGTTGACAGAGTTTTCAACTGCTAGGCCACAGTGTAATGCACGATAGTAAGCGCTGTGTGGGTGAATGGTCGCGTGTGATAGAGATCAAATATTCAATTAAAAAATTCACTCCGGTATCCTAAGGTATTATTGACTACATGATGTCACACTATAACTACTTGAGGCGATTCAGAATATCCATTCCGGAAAGGAAGGTTTGGAAAGAATAATTTGAAACTGAACGGAATAGAATTTTTTCAGAGTTGGTAGACATAGTTCACTTCACAAGGCTACAGAATCTCTGCAGCGTCTTCCAGGAAAAAGAAGTGCCGTTCTCATAGGCTTTGGTAAGAATTATTTGAGTGAAATTATATCCGGAAAGGCTCTTGGCACACTTACTAGTAGTCATGTGATTGCCAGAGTACTGGGTTTAAACGTAAGGAACTCTAAGATGGTTTATGCTAGACGCGAATCTCCCATCTTAACGGCAAAGCGGTACAACAATTCAATGTTATGTGCATCAGGACATGGTAGTATTCCAGGAAACTGGATGCAGAACAACTGGCATTGCGTTGCAAACCATGGAAGACGAGTTTTAAATTGCTAAGACAGTAATGGATAGAGAACACACGAAAAGTCTGCTCAATCACCAAAGGATCACGTTAAAGGGGGTGGTTGGTGGTGGGAGTCATTACATGTGAGATACATTGGTCTTGGTATGCATGACAAACATCTTCTGCATTAGAAGAAGGAAGTCTTATTTTTCTATTAAAACTGTTTAGTCAGGACACCAACCTAGCCTCTCACACCACCCATAATGTGTGTGTGTTAATTTACGGTTTAAAGCCCTTTCATGACAATTTTATTTGCTCTCAGAATTTTTACCAGAAGACTGCTGAGAGGAAAGGTTAGGTTAGGTTAGGTCGAAGTGGTAGCTCTAATATCACAAAGCTCACTTTAGCACGCATAGCGGCCCGTTGTGATGCCACGGGTGAACGCAGTCCCTGTACTGACCAAGTTCCACCAAAATCAGGGAAGAGGAAAAAGTTGCTCAGCGCAAGGGCTGCACATCAAAGACACGACTACCCTACACTGGAAAACCAGCCAGAGAGTTTGATAAACGAAGCTATATCCTTGATATCAAAAGATGATAGCTCCGTCAAGCTAACAAGAAATGGGGAGCCAAATAACCTAACCAAAGAGACGGGCATTGACAAAGAAAGTGGATAACAGTCTCCTCCTCCTCAGCGGATCTGCATCCACGGCAGAAGTCGTTAAATGGGAGCCGCATCCTCTCCGCGTGTCTACCCATAACGCAATGACCTGTAAGCATGGCTAATGTGGTTGAGATGTCGTCACGACCAAGACCAAGTAATTGGTTGGTAAGCTTTCTATCCATCGAGGGCCAGGCGAGTCCCAGGATAGGTTGGCGTCCCGAAAGAATTTCCGCGCAATGTCCAACTTGACCGAGGCAAGTGGCACATCCAATTCAATCGAAGAGGATTCCGGAAGGAGCGCACCAGCTCTAGCGAGCTCGTCGATCCTACAGTTTCCCGGAATGTTACTATACCCGGGGACCCACACCAGTGAGACACTGGTAAAGCGCTCAAAAAGAAGGTCGAGACAGCGGCGACATTCCCTAACGACTAGCTAAGAGGAAAACGTTGAAAGGAATGTTTTTTTTTGTTTGAATCACGGGCTCTGGTGTAACAATCCAACACACTACCCACTAGACTAGACTGCGGCTTCAGAGCGAGTATACTGGTACATGCCCAGTGAGAATAGCAAAGAAACCAATGTTGCTGATTTATGTTCTACGCAACTAACCATCAAACCGAGGACCTAAGTAGGCTTACAATGAGGAAATGTGCATATATTATCGCTTTAGTGGTATTGAATTGTTTCTTCATATTCCAGCTTAGTTTGATTGGTTTTCCTGTTTATAAAATTAAAACATTGCCACTACTTTTAGCCGGCACTGGGTAAACGAAAGAGTAAAAAAGTCATGCCTTTCAGCTAATTCGATTATATAGACATCACGTTTGTTGTTGACATGGCACACAGGACACACAGGACACACAAAAAACTTGAAAATGAAAATTAAATAAAGAAACGAAACATGACAATAAAGAAAGAAAATTAACGAAATCGAAAGAAACTTTAATTCCATCAGGTTACATGTTTCTGATTCACGAAATCTCTTTTACAAAATAAAAACCAACTTTTCAAATACTTTTCATTTCAAGGAGGGCATGTTTTCTTCTCTTTTGCTATGTAAGGGATACTACAGCCTCAAGGTTAGCAAAAAAAAGGAAGAGAAAAAAAGAGGAAAAGTAACAGAAAAAAAATAGGAAAAGACAAGTTACAGTTACAGTTACAGTTACAGTTGGTGGCGAAAGGAAAAAAGTGAAAAAGTTTTAGCCCCGTATAACCACACTTTGTTGACTTTGTGGTCAAGAAAGTTACTACTTTAAGCCTTAAACAACTGAGTTACTCTGTAATACAGAGTCCACAATAATTTCTTTTTTCATTTTTTTCATCTCTCTTACACAGTCAAACACTAAAATACACTCACTCAGTAAAGGTGGAGAGTGAAGCAGAGAACAATTTTTCTTCAACCGGAAAATTTCTTGGGCTCACGCAACCCCCCCTCCCATGCACAACGGTTTGGCAGGCTTAAAGCAATCTAAACTTTTCTTTTGTTGAAAAGCAGTCGGCAAGTGAAGCCATTACACAGTGATTCAGTGTTTCTAGTCAAACTTTTCTCTTTCTCTCTCTCTGTCTCTCTCTGTGTTTTTTTCTCTTTGAATTTTTTAAGTAAGAAACGAAAAAGGATAAATTGATTTAAAAACGAACAAAAAAAAAAAACAATGAAAAAAATTTAATTTTAAAAGTGATTTGTAACAATTGTTGTTACTGTTTGTTGTTGCACTCGAAAATGATTTTTAACGTCTTACAAACTAAACGAGAGCTCTCTTGAAAAAAAAATATTAAAAAATTTCTTTGCTTTATTTTCGGTTTTCAGTTTTCAGACACCGAGTAGGCCAAACAAAGGGGCAGGATGCAGAAAATATTACGTCATATCTCCTAAAGCATTATGCTGGTATAAAAACTAGCTTAGGTTAGGGGGGAGAGTTTTTTGAGTCTGTAGCAGTGGAAACTCCTGTCTATAGTGCATTGTAGAGTATTAGGCTGGGAACTCAGATGGTGGTTTCAACAGCTCATATGTATGTTGTGTTGGTAGTAGCAAAATAGGTTGTGGGAGCCAGTGTGATGGTTTATGTTTGATGCGTTTTAAAACATTGTTGCTCTGTTTTGTGATTTTCTTTTCGATTTTCTTTTGTACTCTTTTCATTTCTTCATGGCTTACATAACTGCCACAAAGCGTCGCTACTGTTATCTTTATTTTTATTATTTTTTTGACTTTCAGTTGCATTGCCAGATAATCGGATAATTGATCAACAGTAACAGTAACACGTCCTAGAATAGTAGGTGCGTTGTTTAGAGACAATGTTTAGGAACAATGTTTAGGAACAATGTCTAGGAACAATGTCTAAAAACAAAGTTTGTGAAAATGTAGGATAAATGATCTACAGAGTAATGCCATGTTCGCACGGCATGTTGTTGTTGTTGTGTTGGTTGTAGCAAAATAGGTGGTGGGAGCAAGTGTGATGATTTATGTTTGATGCGTTTTAAAACATTGTTACTCTGTTTTGTGATTTTCTTTTCGATTTTCTTTTGTACTCTTTTCATTTCTTCATGGCTTACATAACTGCCACAAAGCATCGCTTCTGTTATCTTTATTTTTATTATTTTTTTGACTTCTTTCAGTTTCATTGCCAGATAATCGAATAATTGATCAACAGTAACACGTCATGGAATGGTAGGAGCGTTGTTTACATACAATGTTTAGAAACAATTTCTGGAAACAATGTTTAGGAACAATGTCCAAAAACAAAGTTTGTGAAAATGTAGGATAAATGATCTACAGAGTAATGCCATGTTCGCACGGCAGCAATTTTTCGTAATTCGCTCTCTCATTCACAATTCAACACCCAATTATGTGCTAAATTACGTCATTCGCCATACAAAATTTTGTGAGCGAATTACCCAAATTGTGTGCAATCCAATTTCTATTACCCTGTGGATTACTCAAAAATCAATGTAATCTCTAAATTTTATCGTATTTTTGCCATCACCAACTGTCAAAGCACAAACAATATAAACAAAAAGTATTGTAAACAATAAACAATAATGGAATCCAAAAATAATATTTTAAAAAAGTATTATTTATAAGAAAGTTATTCGCGAAATTAGCGGAGGAAGCCACTATGTGTGTAGAAAACCTTTTGAAAAGTATTTGCAGCTTTTGAAGAAGCTGTATGAAAAATATTAATAATAATTTAGTAATAAAAAGAAGAAGAACTGTAAAAAAGAATTACAAAACTATCGTGTGAACATGATAATTCAAATAAGTAATTCAAACAGAGAGCGAAGTAATTTGAAGGTTCGTGCGAACATAGCATAACAGGCCCTAGGATGATAGGTGCATTGTCTAGAGACAATGCTTAGAAACAATGTCTGGAAACAATGTTTAGGAACAATGTCTAGCAACAAGGTTTGTGAAAATGTTTGAGGTGTGAAGTAACAAAATTTGCTCATCGAGCCGTGCTATTTTCTGAGAAGGGAAGCGTTCATTTATTAATGTGCACCATAGATCATCAATAAGTATTAAAAAAGATGAGTAGATTCGAATCATATTTATAATTTCTGATACTTATACGCATTCATACTTATTTTAATATCATACTCATACTACTCATATTCAAAGTTTGAAGTACTCATACTTAACAATACTTATGCGTATTGTTGATTTCGACTCTCCTTTACTCAAAATTTACAAGAATCACAAAATAAGTATGATTCGCATACGAACACTTCCAATACTCACTAGAAGGTTGTGTGTTTTCTTTGCTTGCTGCCTTTGTCTTTTTTTCTTCTTCTTTTTTTGTAAATACAACAAGAACTAAGACTTTAAATTTTAATGAATGATTCAAATCACTCGAATCATTTATGAGTATTATAAGTATTTTTCTAAATTTATGAATCTGAAAGAGTAGGCGTATGAATCAAACATATCTCGAAAGTTATGAGTTTGATGTCAACGTTGTATTCATACTCATTGCAATCTGTACTTATAAATCAATATTGTAGTGAGTATGAATGAATCAGAGTAGTTGAATTTCAATACTCAAAATTTCATGAGTACTTATGAATAGCGAAAAAACGATTCATTGCTAACCTCTGATGCGCACCATTGCTTGCCCAGTACGGACTTTCTTCAACATTCTTTTAAGCACAACAAAGTCTAGAAATAGAAAATAGTAGAAGCATAGAAAGAAAATAAAAGCCACATGAACAAACGTTGTGGCGTTGTTTATAGAGAAAATTGAAATTTAATTTTTGGCAATTGTTTAATGGTCGCTTTATTGTGGTCAATTGTTGTTAAAAGTCTCTCTTTGCTTTTTGCACAATAAAGAATTCAACGAAACAAAGCGAAAACCATAGAGAAACAACAAGTCTTCATTATAGTGTCCATATACGAGAGTACTTGTGCCATTAGTTGCATTAGAGGAAAACCCAACAAGAAGGAGAAAAAAGAAAAAAAAAAACTTTTTCAAAAGAAATATTTGTTGTCCTCAGTACATTTGGCAAATGTTTTCAAGATAATTTCACTTCATTTTTTAAATTGAATGCCTCAACAAAGTGAATTTTCGTTTTAACTTTGGAAATTACATTTTTAAGTTCGTTTTATTCTCTCAACACACTAAGTATTCTTTGCTTTTCTAATGAGAAGACAAATTTCTTTGGAACTTAAAAATGTTTTCATAGAAAAGGGTAGAGATATTTAAGCTCTTTGCTTGTAATATATGTATTGAAAAAAAGGCATAATTTTTTATCTTTCTTTAAAAATTTTACTGGTAAATTAAAATATTTCATTATTATGTTTGAGGGAGACCCTATATGTCCTACATATGTATGATAAAAAGAAGAACCATGAAAATATATTTTTTTTTGACACTTAATGTTTGTTCTTCGTACTGGAATTGGTAGCAGCAACTTAATTTTAATGGTCGAAATGATAAGAAAAAAATCACAATGACAACAACAATAACAAAAACAAACAACTTGCTAAAGAATAAATAAATAAATGAATGCGTTGAATGAATGAAAATGAAAAAGTATTACAATATTGATAAGAATTTTTGCTGTCATTAATGCTTGAATTCATATTTAAATGGTATTTACAGTTCTAGAAAGGAAATGTAACATATGGTCTTTAACAAAGGATTTTTTATTACTAATCATGATTTCCGAATATCCAAAACTATATCTGTGGTCTTCTTCCTTTAATTTTTTTCTTTAAATTTAAGTCAACTTTCCCTTCAGGATTCCTGGCAGATTTCACTGTCATATTGAAAGCAGCGCAATGCTTGCTGGGTGGTGGGATTATCTCTTAAAAATCTTTAAATTTACTCGGGCAGTCAAGTTGAAATCGCCATGGTCTAGTAGATAGTGTGTTGGCTTATCAGACGTACAAATTGCTTCGGCGACTTCCTCTCAGCAGATTTTTGGCAAAAACTCTGAGAGAAGCTAGGCCGCAATCCTGACTGAAGGGTTGTAATGGCCAATTATGTGTGTATGTATGTATGTAGTCAAGTTGCAATCAAGTTTCTGACGAATGTTCCTCTCGATGACAGTCCTCGTCTATGAGCGGAGGTATGTACTCAGGGAAATTGGGATCATTTAAAGGTAATTCTGTCCAAAATTGCATTTTGTTGATACAATGGCTAGGGCTGGTATGGAGCTTACAAACTCCTATGCGCTACAGTTCATAGGTGGTCTAAATGGCTTAGTTAAAGCGCTCGTTTTACAGGGAGACTTAACTATGTTGGCTTCAGGAGGGTACGTGTGATAGGGTTACTAGTCTCTGCTGTACTGACATGGATAGGAGAAGGGTTGGTTGTCGTCTTTTATTAAATCACATATATTGCGGTAGCAAGTCGTCGTAGCCTAGTAGGTATTGTGTTGACTTATTAGACATGACTCCACGGTTCAAACCCCAGTTCAGAGAATCTCCAACAAAACGAAATATGAAGAAATATTTCTACGGCGACTTCCTCTCAGCCGATTTCTAACAAAAACTCTGAAAGAAAATAAAATTGCCATGAAATGTTTCTCGAAAATCTGATGTTCAGTGTCGACTTTAAACTGTAGGTCTCGTCACTCATGTCGTAATTCTGACTGAAGGGTTGTAATGACCCATTATGTATGTATGTATTGTGGTTATCGCAGACCACTGTATTATTGGAAGACTCGCCGATAGACTATGGGTCAGTACATTAGAGAGAATGAGGTTCCCTTATGAAGAGACTAAGATTCTTGGCTTCTCATTTTCTATCATATTTGACTAAAGCCTCCAAAATAAGGATTACTGCAATAACGAGGCTTAGTTTGGAGTCGGGATGATTTACTAAAGAAATTTTTTGACTCCTAGGTTGCCCCTATTCAGAAGAGATGTTTATTTGTTTGCAACACTGTTGACCTCTGTTTCAATTGCGATTGAATTAGGCTTTATTTTGTAATTATTTTACTTTAGATTGTGTTCTAGGTAGAGTACTTTCAATTCCACAATGCCGATCAAAGATTTTTTATATTAAAAAAAATAAAAAAAAAATTAAAAAGAAAACAAATAAAAAACACCAAAAAAAAAAAACAAGGTATTGCCTGCCAAATTGATGATTTATAAACAACTTCTTGTATGAGAACTGTAACTACCAGTTAAAAATGTTCTGCTGTGGAAACAACTTATTTAAACATAAAAATAATTGAGAAAACAAACAGAAAATAACGAAAAAAAATTCATTTATAAACAAACATTTAATACGGAACGTGTAAAATTTTTGAGTAATTGGATGCAAAAAAAAAATCTTCATTTAAAAACTACAGACAATTGAAATGGTTTCCAACAATGCAAAACGCTTTGCTGGCTGTCATATGGCAGTAAATAAAATTTTATTATTGTTGCTGCTACTGTGGACAACTGCAGCAACATGCAGTTTCATTAGAACCAACAAGCTTAACAATAATGCACCAGCAGCGGACACAACATCAAGTAGAATTAAAACAACAACCAGTAATAAAACTGCAGCAACACAGATCGCATTACCAACTTACGTATGGGGTTACACAACAAAGTATGCCAGTGTGTTACACGATGAGGATATTATTGTCAAAGGTCTCAATACATTGAATATAAAATATCCTGAAAATGTGAGTCTTTATGAAGGCATGTGTGCCCGAATTTATGTTTTTTTTATTTTGTCACTCGCTTTCTATGTGCTTCCGAAAATGTATGTAAAAATATTCCATTTTTTCTCTCCTCCTTTTTCCTCTGTGTTTTTGCAGGACGACTCAAATAATATGACCATAATTGGTATCTATGCCAGTGACAAATTAGATACGGCTGCAACAGTATTATTAACGGATTCAAATTTTTCCATTTATCTTCGTGAGGGTGGCATTGGCCATAATTTCACCACAATACATTTCGTATCAAATACAGACAAGGATGTGAAATATAATTTAAAAATCTATGGCCTCGATATATGATTGTGAAAGGAAAACGAAAAAAAAAAACACTGAAATGTGAATGCCTTTTGTGGTTAATAATCTGATTGGTTTTATTTTGTGGCAGTAACATTCATTAGAAAAATATTTGATATTTTTCATTATTATTAGTTTTGGTAGGCCCATTGTGCAAATAGAAGCCGTACAAGTCATATATTGTTTGTTATCTTTATTATGCCACTACACAGAATGTATTGATCAATCGACAACTGCTTCTAGCATGTGTAAAATACTAGTAATTCCTCTGAACTGATAGCAGATCATAAAACTAAGAATCACTCATGTTTCATATCATTAGAGGGGATTTTCTTTTTATAGCCTGAGTAGTCTTACATTTACTGCAGAATTGTTGTCTGACTTCCAAAATTTTATATCAAATTTTTAAATGATCTACCCAAAGCCTATAGTTGAGGCGTGCGATACATCTTGTTAGTTTATCTTTTTGAAAATGGTAGCTGTGTCCACAAATAACGCTAATTTGAAAATTCGGGAAGAGACCTTAATTATAAAATATGGAGAGAATTTGTAGGACGCCTTTTGGCTAAATAAAGCCGAGCAGAAGGCAGAAACGATGTATATTTGTTTTGGTGAGCCTGATATAAATTTCTTAAGCCCATTAAAAGGCTCATCTTATCTTCTAGAGTCTCATGAAGTATAGTGGCAGAAAGTAAACGTAAGTTTCAAGTGTAATCTTCCGAATAATTTTTTCTTGCACAATCAATACTTTGGTACTTTGGCTTCCACTCTTTGTCCTAATTCTATGAAAATAAGTATCCAAAGGGAAGAAAGAGAATGTTGGATATAAAAATATATATGCGTTAAGCGATAGAAAAAACTTCTGCAGAAAAAGCATTCCATATATTGATGTATTCATTCTACAATGGAATGTAAAATCGCCATCGGATATGCTACAGGGGAAAGCCAAGTACAACGTACAAGTAGGTGATTTTCGGGAATCAGTTTCTTTATTCCCTTCGATTACAATTCGTGGTTATAGCGAAAGGACAGGGAACGGTGGCAGATGTTCCAATGAATCAATAGAGTTGGACGCCATACCATAATAAGCACTTTCCTGTACGCGGCCAAAATACCCCAAATTCGCCTTCAGAGTACCGGCCTATAACATGAGTGTCGACTATAAATGGCAAGAGTTATACCATGACGTGATTAATAGAAGAGTCTTAGAGGACATTGTGATTATAGAAGTTACCTTTAAAGCTCAACAAGATGAACTTAATACCCAGATGACAACGAAACTGCGTAACATGTTGTCTTAAAATGACCGAACTTTGATGAGTTGGAATTTGTAATCGATCAAATACGAACTCTGAACAATCAAATGTATGAAATTAAATTTATTACAAAAGTTAAGGAAGAGCTCGGTATCGCAGGACTTTTGGCACAGCAGTTAGCAAGCGAATTAACTCCTGAAGTAGTAACCTATGCCACTTCTTCGATATTTTGTGCTGGCGATAATGCTAGTTTAACTTGTTAAAAATTCTAAGTACTTGGGGTAATTAGACTTATATAATGTTTCCAAATATAATATAAAACAGGAAATTGAAACTATTTTTTCGATATTTTGTAAGGACCCTCACTGGAATGTCAATATTTGAAGTGAGTAAGTTTAGTGTCACTTCACCCACGGCGAAAATAACATCAGCAATGAACAGTATTTTCTTTACGCAGTTTTTTGTTTGTTTTCTACGTAACCCTATTATTCTAGAACTTGCTACTTGGAACCTGCTGAGCTAAAATGGGTAATTATGAAACTGGAAACCTAAACAGACAGATAAGACACAGAAATACTTTTGAAAAGCCATATGACCCTTAAGGAAACCTTAAAAAATAATGAAAGAAATGCATATGCTTTCAGTGTTCATCCATATATTTTTTCCTACTATCGTTGAATTTATTCAATTTATTTGAAATGTTCAATTTTCCTTAAAAAAACAGTTCATTATGAACATTTTATTCTTATTAGTCTCTTTACGTACTTATTTTGCATTTTATTACAAAAGGAAATTCATCCATTTTTTATGCTTTTTTTTCTTCAGGTGAATAAAACTTTTCCTATTTGAATTATATCCCCATGTTCCATATTCCAATTGATTGTATTTTCTCTATAAGTGCATCTAATTTGCTTTGCATATGACCGATAATAAATATTATATCCACAGTATATGTATGTATGTATGTAAGGACATATGCAGTTATTTTATACGTAAAATATGTGCACGGGCTACTATTCCAAACTGTTATACAATATGCTATTTGAGGACTTTTTGTAAAATGCAACAATAATTTAACCTGCAGCATTTTCTGTTAACAGTACATAAGTATATATATATACATACATACATCCGGTTGTTATCGTTTTTTTTCTTGTTGCTGTATGACAGGAGTGCCAATCAAAAAAGAAAGAAAAAGTTGGAAAAGGAAGTGCAAACTAAACACACGCAGTGTCTAGGAAGTGCATACATGAACATGGACATGAATATGCCAGCAGCGGAAGTTTAAGTGACTAACGGTTAACGTTAAATTTTATTGCATTTAAATACAGTCATTTTTAAAGTGAAGAATAAAACAACAAGAGGTGTTGTTAAGGCACCCAGTTCGAATAACTCAAATAATGTTTGCTATTTCATCCATGCCAAATAATGGTTTGGAAAATGGATAATAATTTTGTTTGCTTTTTTCTTTTTAGCCTTTATCTAAGAACGCCTAGAGAGAAACGAACATACGTTTCAATGAAAAATAATTACTTGTTGTAAAAGTAAGGCCTTAAGTGGGAAAACGTATTTCCTTGAAATTTATTATCCTTAATTAGGTCTTTATCTTATATATAAAAATGAATGTGTGTTTGATTGTATGTTTGTATGTTTGAAGTTTATAGACGATTAAACGGCTGAACCGATTTTCTTGAAATTTTCACAGTATCTTCCTGTATGTCTGGAAGGAGTTATAGGCTACTTTTTATGTTGATATTCCAAATGAGCGAGGGGCCATGCCCACGTATGCTACATACTACATACTTAATATTTAATTGCATTTGAAATATATTACTCATACGCATAGTAGTTACCCCTACAAGTATGCTATCTGTGATTCTTGATGTATAAAACCAAAGAAAATAAAGTGTAAAGAACGACGCGGGGGGAAAGATAGAAGGGAAAGAAAAAAATTTTGTAACCAACATTTGTGAAAAAATTCACCAAATAAGAAAAAATATAACCAAAATTAAATTCGTAGACTTTTGTTTTATTTATTTTTTTTCAAGTTTAAATTATCTATGTATATAAAAATGAATGTACTTTATGGAATCGTAAACTATGCATTTAATCTTTAGCAAAGTTGTTGCGCATGAGCCGACGAAGGTTTCTAAGTTGGTATAACCAATTTCCGACAGGTGGCGCCACTGAAAATTCTTCGACATTAATTAAATCGTAAACTGTGCATTTGATCCTGTGTTGAAAAGAAAAGAAAAGAAAAGAGCATTACTAGCCTCAGAATCAGCATTGAGACTGAAAAATCTTCGAGTACATGCCGCACAGATCCGTTCGCATGAATCACTTGAACAATGAATCACTTGATCGAATGCGTACTACTCAGGCCCGTTCGTCTGAATCATCTGGACAACGGGAAACAAAATCAATAAAATGATTCAAACTTAATTGGATATTTGTCTAATGTCTTTGCTTCAAATTTATTTTAGTTTGTAGTGCAGCAAAGCGCGCAGGGTACAGATAGTTACTGTATACAATCCAGCACTTCCTGGTATTGAAAGGAGGGGCATTTCCAATCTAAAATCAAATGGAATGACACCAAAGCCTATATTTATAATGCTAACTCTTACTTTCTGTAGTTTGTGTTACAACACATACGTAATGACTCGATTTAAATGCTTGATGCATAAAATGTTTTTGTTGTTAATGCAGTATGTACTGCATATACAGTACATATGTATGTACATTGTACAACTCTCTGGACAAATGTTTAGCCTTAAGTTATGTTGTTCTCATACTTGTTTAAATATGTTTGTTTAACAGTAGTCTAGTAGGTAGTGTGTTGGCTTATTAGACGAAGGGCCCGAGTTCGAATCCCAGGTCAGACATCAAAACGAAAATATGAAAATATTTCTTCGGCGACTTCCTCTCAGCAGATTTCTGGCAAAAACTCTGAGAGTAAAAATTGCCATGAAAAGCTTCTCAAAAAATTTGTCGTTCGGAGTCGACTTTAAACTGTAGGACCCGCCACTCATGTATACAATTAACACACACAACATGAGTGGTGTTGAGAAGCTAGGCCGTAATCCTGACTGAAGGGTTGTAATGGCCAATTATGTATGTATGTATTTAAACAAAAGAGCAGAATAGAAATGCAGCAAAAAAAAAAAAAGACTCCCATACATACGGGGACCTTGCATGGCTACATATGTATACATTGACTTGTACTTAGATAATGATGTCTATGATTTATTTGCATCGGAATCATTAAGAGCAGTCCTCCTTTATCGTCTGAGTAATACAATTTAAATGAAATGTTTTTCAATTCCTTATGACTGCCTCAGTTGCTAGATTACTAAGTCCATACTGCTGTATTGTGCTTGTTCGCCTGAAAAACTTTAGGATATTGTTCAGCAATAATAGAAATAACTACCTTACTCGATAAGCATCCAAGTGTTTGATTCTAAAAGAATTAGTTCAGCAAGTTTCAAATGGAAGTTTTGATGATTATTCTCGTCATCACAGAACATACTTATTATGCGCGATATCCTCATTGTGATTACATACACAATTTGTTATTACAACCCTGTAGTCGGGATTTGAACCTAGCTTCTCACATCACTTATGCTGTATGTCTTAATTTTATACAAGAGTGGCGGAACTAACTCTGAACGACAGATTTTTGAGAAACTTTTCATGGCAATTTTATTTTACCCTCACAGTTTTTGCCAAAAATCTGCTGAGAGGAAGACGCCGAAGAAATATTCAAATTTCGTTTGGTTGGAGATGTCAGACCTGGGGTTTGAATCGGGGCCTCACCAAATTACCTACTATCCAATTATCGTTATGACTACCTAGTCAAAAATTAAGAAAAAACCAACGTAGTCTATGGGGCTATTACATTAGAGACCGTGGTTCAAACCCCAGCTCAGGCAGCTCAAAAAACACGAAAATTAAAATCAAATAAAATCAACGACTTAACCTCAGCAGTCTACTGGCAAAAATTGTAAGAGTAAATAAAATCGCCGGAAGAAGTCTCTGAAATTTGTAGATCCCGTAGCTCCTGGATAAAATTAACGCACATACAAAATGGGTGATGTGAGAAGCTAGGTTGTAATCCTGACTAAATGGTTGTAATGAGACATTGTCTCACACTCATTTGGCTTATGCAGAATCTCCTCTTTTCTTCATCTTCCCTTTCGCCTAGTGCACCCTTACAAATTTCTATTGACTTCCACGGAAAGGTTCTGACAATGGAAGCTCACTTTCTCTAAACTCATTCGCCTGCTTTATGCTGTGAACTCTTAAATGAAGTGGAATCTAGTAGAAGCTGACATTATTTTCCTTGCTTTGCTGAGTCGATTATCCAGGCAATCCCATACTATTCGCCAGTCAATCTGAAATAATTCAAGTGTTCAAATGGCGCTCTGACTGTCAGTTTGTATTATTATGTCCTGAATTTTGTATTTCCTGTTCAGAGTAGCTTTGGCGAGAGCATTCAGGAATGGAAGACGAGTTGTCCGGCGTGATGGATACAATTTTAGTTTCGTTAATCAAGTTTTTCTAGCAAAGCAACTGATTGATTTACATGAGCAAGTCCAAAAACGATAGAATTACCATCTGTCATCCTTGTAATCTTACCTACTTTAGTAATCTTAAGGAGGAGGCCCTATATTTATTTCCTTTTTTTATATGCAAAATGTAATCAAGAATATTTCCATTAAATTTTTAAGGGTTTTACAAACACTTTTTTATACTTTAAAGATTTACTTTTTCTTTACACCATTTTCAGATTTAATTCACAGATTAAAATTATAATTCCTATTGCGTTTACCTTCTTTTCTTTGCCAAAAACGGCTTTATTTTCGTGGCTGTGCCGTAACCTTTATAACTCAATCTTGATGTGTTTTTTTTGGTATTAAAAATAATGATTTTTATCACTTAAAATGCTTGAATGAAATTAACATAAAACGGCAGTTCACTTTTGATTTCTATGAAATCCTTTTTTCGTATACTCTGTGTATCCTTTTTTGGAGCTTGGTTGTACTTCAGGTGTTGGTTTTTTATTTCTTTCTTTTGAATTGAATAATTTTATGCGGGTAATTTAATAATTTAACTTTAATAGGCAGGCTATGTTTGGTAACTTTAACTTTTATGCGTTTAATTATTTCTTAAATCAATTTGAAAGAAATTAATTAATTGTAGTGAGTCTTTACAGGACTGCTTAATGCCTTCCAGTTCAGCCCCCGAAACTGCCGTTAAGCGTTTGTGACAGATAGACTATCTACACCACGGCACTGTTCAGTATGTGAAAAACTACTAATCATATACCCTGACCATATAGCCATTTAAATCCGGAAGCGGAGTTTGCAATACCAAGAGGATAACCCTTCGAATTTTGACATTGTTGAACTTCCCCTACTCTAAGAACACCCTTCTTTAAATGATCTCAAAACGAATTTTGTTGCCAGTCTCTACACTACCAACTGTGTCCAAAGCAGTGCTAGAATCATCACTAAAAAGCCTGAATAATGCTCCTAACGGATTCGAAAGGGTTCCTTGAGATATTTCTTGGCATTTTAATCAATTTGATTTCTTAAAAGCCTTTCACAATACACAGCAACCATACAATGCATATGTGTGTGAGATCCAGTAAAACCATAGAGTCACATAGGCGAAGATCCTACGAAAACCATTACAGTAGCTGATTTCCTTCTAGGACCCGCTTCTAATCCAGAAAGACACTTAGTCACCTAGTCCCATTAGAAAGCATCACCTTGATACCGTTTGACTGGGGCAGTACAAAATTCTTATACTTCCTGGAGCTTGGCCAGGGTGTGATGTCAAGACTTTTACAACACGGGAATGAAATAAATTCCCTAAGAGCAGACGGTAAGGGTTCACTATTGCTCGGCAGGAAATTTTCCATGAGTATAAACTACGTCTTCAGAGTAGCATTATCATGAGGCACTTCCTTTGTTCGAAGGAACATACGGAATAGAAGCGATAGTACAACACTTGGCAGTACCCTGAGACTCCAAATTTTCTTCAACCTTGTTCCGAGTAGATTAGTAGTGTGTTTTGGCTTTTTAGACGCGAGTCTGTAGTTCAAATCCTAGCTCAGACATCTGGAATAAAACGAAATACGAAAAAATTATTTCTTCGGCGACTTCCTCTCAGCAATCTTCTGGCAAAAATTCGGAGAGAACAAAAGAACAGAGGCGATAGTACAACACTTGGCAGTATCCTGAGACACCAATTTTCTCAGATAAGTTCCACTCTGTTCCGAGTAGATTATCCTATATTTCAGTATGTAGTAGTGTGTTGTGGCTTATTAGACGCGAGTCTGTAGTTCAAATCCCAGCTCAGACATTTAGAATAAAACGAAATACGAAAAATTATTTCTTCGGTGACTTTCTTTCACTAGTCTTCTGGCAAAAACTCAGAGAAAAAATAAAATTGCCATGAAAAGTTTCTTAGAAATCGGCCTTTCGGAGTGAACTTTAAACTGACGGTCCCGCCACCCATGGATTATTGGACGAAAAGTTCGGGCTCGAGCCCCAGGCCAGATATCAAAATGAAAAATGAAAAAATATTTCTTCGTCGACTTCCTCTCAGTAGATTTCTGGCAAAAACTCTGAGAGTAAATAAATCTGCCATGAAAAAGTTTCTCAAAATTTGTCGTTCGGAGTTGACGTTCAACTGTAGGTCCCGCCACTCATGTATACAATTAAGGAACACAATTTGAGTGGTGTGAGAAGCTAGGCCGTAATCCTGACTGAAGGCTTGTAATGGCCAATTATGTATGTATGTATGTACATTGGTGGTGTGAAAAGCGAGTTTGTAATCCTGACTAATGACCAATAAAGTTAGTCCTCTCAATTAGTAAATCCTGAACTCCAACACGATCCAGCGCTTATCGGGCAGCCTCGTTTTCTTACATTCCCAGATTGAGTGCCTAACCATAGACTTGGATAAACATTTCCAAGTAGAGCCTTCAAAAGAAGTTTCACTTTAAATATTTGAATCATAGATAGGGTAGGTTGCCAGTTAGGTTCGTTCTTATCTTAATTCCATTTTAAATGCTAAAATGACTCAATTTCTTTGTAATGCAAAGAAATAAAAAATAAAAAAATCCATTTGTGTTAACGACAAGAATTACAAGCTCGTATCGTAAATTTTTTTTGCATAAATTAGGAGACGACGACGGATACCTTTTTCAATTCATTATTCTAGCCATTCTAATGGAAAGGATTCCCGTATAATTTTTAATTAAATTGTAAATTTTTTGCTTTACCATTTATTACTTAATTTTTGGTGATTTAGCAATTAAATTATTTCCTTTTTTATGATTTTCTTGTTTACGATAATTTTTAGAATTTAATTTCTATGGAAAATAACCCAAAAATTATGCAAGCATCTCCGGATACTCTCCGTACCTTAACTGTAACAATGTAACGTTAACATTTATTGTTAGTCATTTACGATGACTATGAGGGATGGGAGGAATAGTTTAATTTCCTGTTGTATTCATTTCATTGTGATTCTATTAATTCTTTTAGCCATAAAAACTTAAAGTTGCACTCCAAGTTTCGAAAACAATTTCGCAATTTAAACTCGTTTTATTGGTTTTTTTCCAGAGGTCTTTCTGTTGCAAAAAAAAATACTTGTTTTTGCCTTGTTTTTACCCTGTGTCCGTCCATCTTGTGCATTAAATAGGTTACTAAGTGGATATTTTAAATGTTGCTCGCCAGTCATTTATAATTAAAGCCTTATTTATACGCTTTAACTAGTTTTAGTCTTAATTTAATTACATTTAATTGTTGTTGTTCTTGTTGTTTTAAATAACAGAGATTTAAAAGTATTAAATCAATTGCATTTTAGTGTTCGATTGTCATATGGATTTTCATAAAGGCTGACACGACCTTAAATGGCACTACGGATTTATCAAACAATATTATGCTTGAAGTGTAATATTTTGGGCTTGTTTTTGATCTTTACTTGGTAGTGGTATACATCCTGCATTATCAGCAAAGGTATTAAGATGCCTTACATACATACATAATTGGCCCTTCTGTCAGGATTACGGCCTAGCTTCTCACACCACTCATATTGTGCGCCTTAATTTTATACTTGTGTGGCGGGACCTACAGTTTAACGTTGATTCCGAACGACAGATTTTGAGAAACTTTTACATGGCAGGTTTATTTACTCTCAGAGTTTTTTTTGCAGAAATCTGCTGAGAGGAAGTCGCCGGAAAAATATTTTTTTTTTCATATTTCGTTTTGGCGTCGGACCTGACCTAAGTGAACACACTACCAACTAGACTACGGCGACTACCAATTAAGATTCCTAATGTTAGCCAATAGGATATGGGTTGAAGGTTCTTCTTTTTTGTCGTAGTTTCACTTGTTCTCTGTCGAAATACTGCAAGACGGGACGAAGGATTTTTTTATTCCTTTTCGTGCCTTTAAGGAACAATGATCTGTTCTTTTACTTTTTTATTATTTGCTTGCTTTCTTTCAGTTAAAAAATCTACTTCCGCAGATTCCAGAACGGTAGAGTTGCCATTTTTTATTACCTGAAAACAGTGTCTTCTGTGAAAGTATATTGGGTTCTTCTGTATTAGGGGTAGTATTGCGGATCTAATAAAGTTTTCAAGAGTTAGCGCTGCCTGAGAAAGTATATTATGAGACGTAGAAGCGTGGTTCAAGCCCCAGCTCAGACATTTCGAACAAAATGAAATAGTGAACAATTTTTTCGGTGACTTCCTCTCAGCAGATTTCTGGCAAAAAACTCTGAGCGTAAAAATAAAATTGCCATGAAAAGTTTCTCAGAAACCTGTCGTTCGGAGTCGACTTTAAATTGCAAGTCCCGCCAATCATGTATAAAATTAACACAAATAACATAAGTGGCATGAAAAGTTAGATCGTCATCCTGACTGAAGGGTTGTAATGACCAATTAAGTTAGAATGATTATCCTGTATCCGCTAGGGAAAGCACGAGCGTAAATTTTATTATTATAGCTGAAATCGTATGTCAAAATCTTTAAGTGATGGAACGGAGGTACTGACAAAAATGTGAAAACTTATGTAGTTTTTTTATGCACACTTTTTGAACAAAAATCCTGGCTGTCTTATGCTTATTCAAGTCTTGCATTAATGCATACCTTTTAAGGTCTGCACGAGTATTTGCTATCGAATTCATTGTCAATTTCTATTGCAATTAAAATTATAGCAGAGACTCTATTAAACAATATAACACGATTTATGATTAATTATTTAAAACGTTAACACAAATAAAATGAAGATTTTCTTAGTGATTCTTAATGAATATTTAAATTTCGATTATTTTGGTTTTGTTTACATCATTAGCATCACGCGCTAAGCGATTTACATAATAAATTAGTTTAGAATTGTTAATTTTTACTATTTTTTGTTGTTGTTGTCAATAAAAATATTTTAAATTAGAGTAGAAGAAAACAATAAAAATTATATGTTTTAGTTTAGTTTTTAGGAATTCATTCATACAGACAGAATCATGCAATAGTTTTGTAAAGATTATTAATGATAATTTCTTTTTTTTTACTTTTTTTGTTGTTTATTTTTTTTTATTAAATTTTTAATGAGTCTTAAATGTTGTTGGTTTTATTATTTCTAATGTGATTATTTTTTTATAATTTTTTGGATTTTTTTTTGTTAATTTAATATTAATTTCAAATTAAATTATTTGTCATGCTTCTGTCATAAAAAAATGTATTTTTTTTTTTTAAATTTTCTTAAAACACATTATCATTTTTTGTTTCTCAATTAATTTTAAATATTATTATTAATGCAGGGAATAAATTTAATTATCTGTATAAACATGTATAATAATTATCAAACCGAATGTCTATTTGTATTACTGCTTTGATTGTCTAGTCAGAGATCAATTTTTTTCGATATAGCATCTGTAACAAAGTGAATATTGATCACCTAAGCAAGTGCTAGGTCATAGGATGATAATATTGCCATTTGTTCTTTGCTCATTTAGTCCTGCTTTTTCTTAAGTCTTCCTACAATTTTTCCTCTCTGATGGGCTTTTCGTTGGTAACGAAGCCTCTTACTTTTTTAAATGTTTGAAATCATTTAACCACTCCATCAGACCACCATGTTTATCAATACCTATTGGTGGTCCAAATGTCTATTATCAATTAAAAGGTTGGTTCACATCCCTTAATTGTGTGCCGTAACCTCAACTTATTAGAGAATAACATAATTGGTCATTGCAACCCTCCAGTCAGAATTACGACCTAGCTTCTTACACCACTTGTGTTGTGTGCGTGACTTATAAAGTCGACCCACAACGACAGGTTTTTAAGAAACATTTCATGGCAGTTTCATTTACTCCCTGAGCTTTTGCCAGACATCTGCTGAAAGGAAGTCGTAGAAGAAATACTTTTTTCATATCTTGTTTCATATGTCTGACCTGGGGTTTGAACCGTGGCCTCGGTTCTCATAAGCCAACACACTAGTTACTTTTTTATTTATCCATACAGTTGGGAATAATTGGAATTATCTGAATCTGAATAGACATTTATAAAGATAATGCGACCATTGTGGATTAACATGACTGAGATTCTCGAGCAGCTGTTCTGCCGTTAAGCCCATAAATAAAATCAAAATTTTTGAGAATATTTATGTCCTCGATTAGTACTTTGTGCCTTAACGACATAACTGAACAGTTCAATATTTGATTCATTCGGGTTCCAGGTTATAGGACCGTACGTAAGGAAATGTAAGGGCTTGCCAAAACTAAATCTGCCTAGTCTCTCCTACAAACTCAAACTTCAACGTGGTACTATTTAGAGACGACTAACCAGCTGCAGTCTTGGAAATTGATATGGCACTACTTGTATATGTAATTATCGGATATTTTCTCGTAGAAAAACATGCACAGCATTTGAGCGTATGTTGAGAAGAGTGTTGAGCACACTTTGGTTGGCAAAATAGGGCTCTATTTGTTTCATGGAGTCCATGTGTAATGTCTCAGATTTGAAACTGGAGAGAAATTTTAAGTGGGATCTCGTTGTATAACAACGGACCAGGAAAGTCTTTTTTGGAAAGTATTGAGTTGAATGGTTTGCCACTCTTACCTAACCTCACTTAACCATATTTTACGAAATATATTGGCTGTTGATACATTGATACATTTAGGGACCGTTTCTACTACCTAGCAAAGTAAATGAACTTTGAATGATTTGAATGAATGATTATGAACTATAGATTAACGAAGCTTACCGGGCTTTAGCAATTTGAAAATTTGATTGAAAGGCAATTTTGATTTTTATTTTCTTGTAAAGACTTTCCTTTTTTCCATTTAAATTTAAAAGCCAAAAATCATAATTTTGGACAGAATAAATCGTATGAATTCAAAAATTAATTTGCATGTAATTAAGGATGTAAATGATTATGTATGTATGTATGTATAGTATTATTTCTCAGTAATTTAAAGAATATAATCATAATAATTGCTATGACAATAATAATAATAATATTGACAGTGTTGTTGCTACTGCCGCTGCTGCTGATCATTATGACAATAATGTTTTGATAATTCCATGAATTTAATTGTACAGCTACAAATTCGCAGATTATGTAACATTTTTTAATTGGAATTATAATTATAAATGCCATGTTGTTTTAATGCATTAAAGTGCAGTAATTAGCATTTCTTTCGACTTTTAGGAAGCGTTTTATGTTGGTTTAGAATGAATGACAGAGAGAGAGAAAAAGAGATAAGTGAGAAAATTATTTAATTACATTTAAAATGACTGGTCAATCGAAAATATTTAATTGCCATCTAATGATAATGATTTAATTTCATGCAAAATTTGAAATTACATGGAAAATTTGAGGAAAATATGAATCCAAAAAATTATTTTAAAAACTTTAAAGAATTCAATTGCTTTCTGTAGTTTATATACGATTATTATAATTGACACATGGCAAACCTACCATTCTAGAATCTGCTGTAGTAACTTAAACTTGTTATTTGTAGTTTATATGAGGTTATTATAATCAATACATGGCAACCCTATCATTCTAGAATCTGCTGTAGGAGCTTGAAATTGTTATCTGTAGTTTATGTAACATGGTAAGCCTATCATTCTCGAATCTGCTGTAGTAAGTTAAAATTGTTATCTGTAGCTTATATAAGATAATTATATTGGATACATGGCAATCCTGCCATTCTAGAATCTGCTGTTATAACTTCAAATTGTTATCTGTAGCTTATATAAGATTATTATAATGGATAAATGGCAGCCCTATCATTCTAGACTCTGCTGTAGTAACTTAAAATTGTTATCAGTGGTTTATATTAGATTATTATAATCTACAGATGGGAACCATGTAGTCTTCAATCTAATTTCTTGCTTTGAAAAGTTTCCGCATTTGAAGATTTATATTATGTTGAAATTACGGTTAGACACATGGCAACCCTATCATTCTAGAATCTGCTGTAAGAGCTTAATTATCTCCTAAACTGGAGAAACTTGAGTTTTGAAGCCGAATCATCGAAAAAATATTAAGATAATGGCATGTGTAGAGAAAAACTTTAATTTTCTTTGAAAGTCACTTAGAAGTAGTCACTGTATTACTTCTCACTTAATTTGTTTGCTATTATCCGATAATTACTTCCACACTTGACTCATACTTGTATTTAATAATTCTGAAAAAGGTTCAAAAGGTCATCTAATGACTAATTAAGCCACATGGTAAATATAATATTATATGATAGTGCCAACCATATAATTATAATCAAATCAAATCAAATGTGCATAAGCCAATGAAATACAGTGTAATTAAATGTGTTGAGTGTATTTGAAGTTCAAGTCTATTAAACAAATTAATTACCACTCCTGTACTTTGTTGTTAATCTTGTTTTTGTTTTTGTTTCTGTTTTATTGCAATTGAATTACATTGAATTTATTTAAGATGAGTTGTTTGTTTTCCTATTGATATTGTTTGATATTGTATTTCTGGTTTCATTAATTATATTGCAAATTGTCTAAATCAATTTAATATGTAAAGATTGCTTTTGTTGTTGTCTCAGAAGCTTAGTTTTAATACGAATTCAAGTCCATGTTACAACTACTGTGAAGGAAAAGTGCTTCAAAGCTGATTTGCATTAATCTGATAAGTTTTCAAAAGGCGTAAATGCAATATTTAATTCTGAATGTTTTAATCTTATATAGGAAATGATTGTTATAGGCTAGGCAGTAGTGTAAAAGAGTGTATTAATGGGACGAGGATAGAAGAACATATAAAAGTTGTTTACACGTGCCACGGAAGTAGTGATGTTAGGACATTACAGGGTATTAGGGTTGTCAAAGTTGACCTGTTGTACCAGGAATTAGAAAAATGAGAAAGAAATTTGAATAGGCAAATGTACTCAGGCCTTTGCATCATCGTAATGTACACTCTATCGACAATATCAGTTCTGATAGTGCAAATCTGAAGGTTAATCCGCATTTGAAGTTTCTCAGAAATTGAATCTTATGGCTCAATATGGCTCATCATGGCTTCATTTGTATTTGAAACTCAATTAAAATTGGCATACCATTCACAATGCCTAGATATGCGGATTAACATCACGGAAGTAGTGATGTTAGGGGATTACAGGGTATTAGGGTTGTCAAAGTTGACCTGTTGTACCAGGAATTAGAAAAATGAGAAAGAAATTTGAATAGACAAATGTAGTCAGGCCTATTCATCATCTTAATGTACACTCTATCGACAATATCACTTCTGATAGTCCAAATCTGAAGGTTAATCCGCATTTGGCGATTCTCAGAAATTGAATCTTATGGCTCAATATGGCTCATCATGGCTTAATTTGTATTTGAAACTCAATTAAAATTGGCATACCATTCACAATGCCTAGATATGCGGATTAACATCACGGAAGTAGTGGTGTTAGGGCATTACAGGGTATAAGGGTCGTCAAAGTTGACCTGTTGTACCAGGAATTAGTAAAAATTTGAAAGAAGTTTGAATATTCAAATGTACTCAGGCCTTTGCATCATCGCAATGTACGCTCTATCGACAATATCGCTTCTGATGCAAATCTGAAGGTTAATCCGCATTTGATGATCCTCAGGAATTAAATCTTATGGCTCATTACGGCTCATCATGACGTAATTTTTATTTGAAACTCTATTAAAATTGGCATACTACTCACAATGCCTAGATATGCGAATTGAGTGTTAGAGTAACAGGCTTTGAATGCTGATTTTTCGAAGAAAGCATTCTTTAGTTATAAAGTTGTTTTCTATACAGAGTAATTTTACGTTTAACGATGTCAAATGGCCACCCTGGTGATTTGACACCGTTAAAATCATAAGCTCTTAGCTTAGCTGGATGCAAGAGTAAGTTGACCCTGATGAAATTGGTCAATTGAAAATTTTCGTCATCTAAGTGGGAAGCTCTTTAACAGGTTCATAATACCTGAGTCACGTTCATTAGACTATTGTTACTTTAGTATCAATAGTAAGACTTAAGCGACCATAGTAGAATTAAAGTGGACGCAGTTTAGTAGGCAGTGTATTGGCTTATTAGATGTGAGGCCATGGTTCTAATCCCATCTCCAACAAAACGAAAGATGAAGGAAGATTTCTGGCAAAAAGCATGAAAAGTTTCGCAAAAAAATTTATTGTTCGGAGTACATTTTAAACTGTAGGCTCCGCCGCTCATGTGTAAAATTAAAATGCGCAACATGGGTGGTGTGAGAAACTAGGTTGTAGTCCTGACTGAAGGGTTGTAATCAACAGTTATGTATGTAAGTATGTACGTACATATATATGTATGTGTAGTAAAATTTTCATTTGCTAGCGAAATATATATTTTTTTTAAATTGTACTTTCTACATTAAATTCTAGGATAATAGAGTTGCCAAATGACATTATTATTAGGTTATTGAATTGGTTATAGTTTGATAGATGGTAAGCCCAATTGTTAACTATGCAGCCATTGTTTTGGCCAGACAGGTTCCTTCATTCCTCTAACCTCTGGACAAAACCTGTAAACTTTATGATTTTGGGAAATGCTTTACAAAGAGAGCAATATTTTCACGAGGCCTGATGCATCTTTACATGAGATGTCTTGTATTCTAACTTCTAATTTCCCATTCGACACTCGTGTAGTCCGAAACAGTTACGCTTTTGTACTCTTTTCTGTGACTTCTATACACATATACATAGTTGTCCCAAATAATATTTTTTTTATTTCTATGTTATGGGCGAAATCACCGTTATAAGAATTATTTATGATTTATGATTTTATGCGAATACAAATACACACTACAAATGTATTTCAGAGTCTATGAATAATTCATCAGTTTATTTTCTAAACATCGGATATTTAATGTATTCGTAACCAATTTGTTCATGGAAATTTTTGTGATTTTAATTCAAAGTCTGCTGTGTGTACCATACGTAAATATGTATGTATAAGTGAGTATAGGGATAATATTATGATTCTAGTAAACATTATGAAAATATTTTTATACCGGTTTTCATTGCATGGTGTGTATGGTATGTATGTATGTATGTATGTATGCATAAATATTTATATTTTTAATGTTGTTTATGGCGCAGTTCCTTTTGGTTTTCCTGTTTTTTTCGTTTCAATTTAATAGTTTTTCAATTGAAACTTAAATTTTGACCAAAAAGTTTATTTAATTTATGAGATTATGTATGTATTATAATATACATACTGCAGTAGTAAAAGTACGCATTTTTATCATTATTATTGTTGCCATAATCAGGATAAAAAGTCTTTTTTTATTTTTTAAATGCATTTAATTTATGAACATTTATTTATGCAGTTGCAGTTTAAAATGAAAAAAAAAAAAAAATTATAAACAATTATTTAATAAATAAAAAAGGCAATAAATTATTGAAAAATGTTATCATATTATAAATAATAAAAAACGTAAACATTTTTTTGTAAAATAGGGGGAAAGTATTTTATTGGATAAGGTAGTGACTAATAATCACTTAAAACATTGTGTGCAGTTTATACCTGTGAAGTCTGAATCTTAACTGATCAAAGAGCAGCAATATTTGTAACATTCTAGAGCGAAAAAGTTGCCCTAGTCTAGTATGTACCACATACATACATACATACATAATTGGCCATTACAAGCCTTCAGATGGGATTACGCCCTAACTTCTCAACACTACTCATGTTGTGTGTGTTCATTTTATACTTGAGTGGCGGGACCTACAGTTTAAAGTCGACTCCGAACTACAGATTTTTTTTGAGAAACTTTTCATGACAATTTTATTTACTCTCAGAGTTTTTGCCAGAAATCTGCTGAGAGGAAGTCGTAGAAGAAATATTTGTTCATATTTCGTTTTGATGTCTGGCCGGGGATTTGAACCGTGGCTTCGCGTCTAATAAGTCAACACACTACCTACTAGACTACGGCAACTTCAAGTTCTAGTATGTAATGTGTTGGCTTATTAGACGATGGCTCGTGGTTCCAACACTAACTCAGATATCTCCAACAAAACGGCGACTTCCTCTTAGCAGTCTTCTGGTAAAAACTTTGTGAGTAAAATAAAATTGCCATGGAAAAGTTTCTCAAAAAACTGTCTTTCAGAGTCGAAGTTAATGTGTAGGTCCCGGCACTCATGCATAAAGTTAACACATTTAACAGGGGTGATGTGAAAAGGTTGTAATCCCGACTAAATGGCTGTAATGACCAATTAAATAAGTTTAGATAGGTTTCATGAGAGAAACTTTTCAGAGTTTTTGTCTGAAATCTGATGGGGGGTAGTCACCGAAGAAATATTTTTTCATGTTTAGTTTTGTTGGAGATGTCTGACCTGGGGTTGGAACCAGAGATCAGCAGTGAATCGTTTTTTCGCTACTCATAAGTACTCATGAAATTTCGAGTATGAGTGAGTCAAGAAATTCAACTACTCTGATTCACTCCTACTCACTACAACATTGATTTATAAGTACAGATTGCAATGAGTATGAGTACAACGTTGACATCAAACTCATAACATTCGAAATATGTTTGATTCATACGCCTACTCATACAGATTCATAAATTTAGTAAAATACTTATAATACTCATAAATGATTCGAGTGATTCAAATCATTCATCAAAATTTACAGTCTTAGTTGTTGTTGCATTTACAAAAAAGAAGAAAGAAAAAGACAAAGACAGCAAGCAAAGCAAACACACAACCTTCTAGTGAGTAGCAGTAGTGTTCGTAGCGAATCATACTTATTTTGTGATTCTTATCAATGTTGAGTAAAGGAGAGTCGAAATCAACAACATCATGCGTATTGTTAAGTATAAGTACGATAAGTACTTCAAACTTTGAATATGAGTAGTATGAGTATGATATTAAAATAAGTCTGTATGCTTATAAGTATCAAAAATTATGAGTATGATTCTAATCTACTCATCTTTTTGAATACTCATTGCTGACCTCTGGTTTGAACCGTGGCTTAATGTCTGATAAGTCAACAAATCCTTGAATGAAAAATTAAGAATGTGTAGAGTATTTTATTTTTAGCTGCCACAAGTTATGTTTCATTCATATGGCGGAATATCTTTTTTAACTTCCGCTGCTTATGATTCAGATTTCCATTTGAATATGGATATGACAACTGCTGCCTGCCTCTTTGTATGTGCCAATAAAGTCAAACGTTTGTAGAACTTATCAACCACTAAAGGCTTTACATGTGCAAAATCGTATGTAAATTTTCCCATAATACGATGGCACTTCATTTAAAAGTGAATATTAAAAATGATTTTCTTTTGTTTTAATCTTTTTCATTATATTTATCGTTTGAAAAGTAAAAAATTTAAAGTATTTTAAATACCCTTTTTAACTCATACACAAATACACAGAGTGTATGTATACATACTTAATTTAATAAAAAAATATTTATTTTTAATGTATTTCAAAGACTTTTGCAACTCATTAAACGTACATACGAGTAAATAAAGGGGTGGGGGTGGTAGAATGTAAATATTTTACATTTAAATTATTTTCACATGAAAAGGAAAACAAAACTCTGCATTTTTATCACTCACTATAATGATGCAGTTTTTCTTTACTTTTTTTTTTGTTTTTAAACGAAATTAATCTCATTTGTAATACTGTTGTTGTTGTTGTTGTAATTTCTTTTGCTATTACATAGCATCATGTAACCTGGTTAATTAGTCAGCTCTTAATGATGATGTTCAATTAACACCAATAAGAGAATGTGTGGAAAATTTTTAAAAAAATACAGTTTTTTTTTGAAGTGTATGGTAATGTTGATAATATTTAACCCTTTAAGGACTACATCCATTTACGTACATACGTCCCATATGCTTCAGTAGATAATCACTGAATTGTTAGCAGGGCAGTGGCCGAATGTTGCAGGCTAAGCTAATATATTACACGGCAGCAGAGAGCAATGCCATAAGAAGCTTAAGTGCATTGTCATTGGCAATAGGTTTAGAGGAGTTATTGTAGGGATACCCCATATATATTGAGAGCAGTACAATTGTCAGTAGATTGGAGCATTAAATGAAGATTGCCAAGGGAATAGGTTTAGAGGAGACGCTATAGGGATACCCCATACAATTGTCAGTAGATTGGAGCAGACAAAACGTGTGCCGTGTGTAGCCTATGTGACCTCCTCAAGAAGGCGGAAAATACAGACACGAAGTGACAATCTTATACTACAATTTTTACCCTTTCGAAGTAGAAGTATCACGATTTATTGAGCAAAAATTAAAGATGCCAGTAGTCTTCACAGCCAGCAAATCTATAAGGAACCATTGTCCGAGATTTCCCGAACGCAATGAGAAATGTTCTTAAGTTAACACTTTGTGCAGGTCCAAGGATCCAAAACATTTCAATAAAAGTATAAAATCTTTTCGGGAAAATTAAGTACCTATAAAGGACCTAAAGCTTATCCAGCAACCCTAGAAACTTCTTCAGAATTAAGGAGCTTCCTTTGAGCATGAAGATAAGCTAGGATTGTGGAATAAAATCGTACAAAGTTGGTACTCTATTCCTCCAGAAGTTGCTTTACATACATACATAATTGGCCATTACAACCCTTCAGTTAGGATTACGGCATAGCTTCTCACACCACTCATGTTGTGTGCCTTAATTTTTATATTTGAGTGGCGGGACCTACAGTTTAACGTCGACTCCGAACGACAAATTTTTGGAGAATCTTTTTCATGGCAGGTTTATTTACTCTCAGAGGTTTTGCCAGAAATCTGCTGAGAGGAAGTCGCCGAAGAAATATTTGTTTTTTCACATTTCGTTTTGATGTCTGCCTGTGTCTCGAACCTGGGCTTTATGCCTAATAAGCACACTACCTACTAAGCTACGGCGAATATAAATAGAAGCGGCTTTCCATCCTATAAATTTTCTTAAACGACGATATCAATACATACATACATAATTGGTTATTACAAATCTTCAGTTAGGTTTAAGACCTAATTTCTCACACCACTTATGTTGTGTGAATTAATTTTATACATGAGTTGTGGGACCTACAGTTTAAAGTCGAGTATGACAAGTTCAGGAACCTTTTAAGGCAATTTTATTTGCTCAGCAGAGTTTTTGTTAGAAATCTGCTGAGAGGAAGTCTCCGAAAGAAATAATTTTTCATATTTCGTTTTATTGGAGATGTCTGAACTGGTGTTTGGATCGTGGCCTCACGTCTAATAAGCCATCACACTACCTTCTAGACTACGGCGACTTCATGACGATGTCAAAAGGTTATCAATAATTAAGAGTTTAATGATGCTAATGTTTGTAAAACTCATATGATTATAAAATGTCCCTATTATTGTTGTCTTTCAGCATTCATTTCAAAGAGAAAAGGGGGAATCGAAAGATTTTCTTTATTTTAATTCCATATGCAAACAATTGGATTATACTGTGGTAACTAAAAGATGAGAGAAATTTTTGAAATGTTTGTCCACTGTCGCTATTATTTCTTTCAACACTGTATGTATATATTTACTAAAAAATTAGTTTACTATTGGTCTTCAGTTGGTTAATTATCGCAAAGGGTATGTAAAAAACTACCATAATTAATATTACAAAAAAAATCACAGAATTTTATTATCATTATCAACATTTTAACACTACAGTCCAGCAGCCATTAACCAATGTAATGGCCATCAACAGAATAATTTGCAACCTAGTAAATGTTAAAAAAGCACTGAAGTGTAAAATAGATCAAAGGCATGGATACTGGATAATATAGCAAGCAGGGTTACGTATGCATACATGCTATGTAATGTTCGATACATACCTGTGGTGCTGCAAATGCTGTTTGTAGCATACAGGCTATTAAAATGAAACTTTTCATTTTTATTTTTTTATTTTTTTATTTCCGTTAATTTATGTTTGCAATGCTTCACGTTTTTCTGTATGGAAATTGAATTTAAACAATTTGTTTTTGTTGTTTTTTCACGTTTTCAATTTATATTCTCCTATAATTTTATCAAAAGAATTATAACACGATGCAGAATCCTTATTAAAGTTTTATGCCACACGTTCTGTTTTTTTTGTTGTTTTTTTTTTGTTTTTTTATTTTATTTTTAGTGTGTTAATAATAAAATTTATTTCAATAATTTATAAATGCTCAACACGTTTATGAGGGAAAAAAATAAAACCAAAAACAAAAAGAAATTCTTCTCTTGTCATGTATTTTTTTCCTGTTCTTTTTTCCTTTTTGCTTAAATTAATCAATTTTTTTTTTGTTGTATTTTATTTTACGTTACGTTATGCATAAAGAATACTTTGTAATGAAATTTATTTTTTTTTTTCGAAATTAAAAAAAAAGAAAAAGAAACAAAGAAAAAACAGAAAAATTGGTCAAAAAAATTTTGTATGAAAAATGTTTTCAAACTTGTTTTTTCGGTTACGTTTGTGGTTACGTGCGGTTTACGTTGTTGCTTTACGTTATTAATTTTGAAATTTTGTTTAAATTTTTCTTTTTTTCTTAATTTTTGTTAAAAAAAAATTAAATTAAATTACAAACGTTAATCACCGTTGGTGGTTGAATGATTACTGTTGCCTTAGAGATTGGCCAACGATTTTTGTATATGAAATCGTTTGTTGCTCTCGCTTCACTCAAAACGTTCGCCTATTGTTGCAATATACTGGTATGGATAACTGTATGAAAGCTTTTATTTACAGCCTGGTCATTAAGCTAAGCTTTTATGTGATCTGAGATAAGCACATACAGTGAACGAGAGCGACAGATAGCCATTGAGAGTGATGTTGTACCCAAGAGATTTATTCTGAAAATCTTTTTACTTATTTTTGTGTTAATTTTTGTTGTTAATTAGTATTACAACAAAGGAAAAATAAACAAAAAAATACTGGTTTTATAAAGAGTAATTAAATTTTATTTTTCTTAATAAAACGAGATTAAAACTTTTCCGAAGGAAATATGGAAATAATTAACGATCATAAATCATCCGGTTGAACTATAAGCCGGGTTTAAGAATGTTGATTAGATTTACAGAAATTATTTGTCAGATTTGGCTTAATTTTTCAATTCACAGCAGTACTCCGTAATATTTTTTTATATTGTTATTAATGCATGGAATATTTTAGAATTTTATGTCATATTGGCCAACTAAAGTAATGAAAGCTATTATATGGGGAATATATTTAACCGGTAGAGGTAATATATTCAACAGTTATGGAAATATTTTATTTCAGTTTGGTCAAGCAAACAAAAGAACGTTTGTTTATAAAACATTGTCAAAGTGATTCGTACAGAAGCAATTTTTTGCTTTAATTTTTAGGTCTTTAAGAGAACTTAGGTCTGTCACAAAACAACTGCCCCACTTAATTATTATTTCTTTGATCGGTTTCAGTTTCTATAATTAAGAGTTTCCTAGTTTATCAGGCAATTAGTCTACTATAGCACTTTCTAGAATGATAAAGTTGCCAATTGTACTTGTATAAAATCAATATGCTTCGTAAAATGTACTGGCCTATTATATCGGGCGGAATACTACTGCACTTGCCGTAGTCTAGAAGGTAATGTGTTGGCTAATTAGACATAAGGCCACGGTTCAAACCCCAGGTCAGATATCGAAACGAAATATGAAAAAATATTTCTACGGCGACTTCCTCTCAGCAGATTTCTGGCAAAAACTCTGAGAGTAAAAATTGCCATGAAAAGTTTCTCAAAAAATCTGTCGTTCGGAGTCGACATTAAACTATAGGTCCCGCCACTCGCCGTAATCCAGACTGAAGGGTTGTATTGGCCAATTATGTATGTATGTTATAAATGTAATTCTAGGAAAGTTAACTTAATGGGTCCTATTATTAATTAACAATCTCAACATTTCATTGTTAATTTTATCTTCTCTGTGTGGTTGAGAATGAGAGAAGGCCTGGAGAGATGCATTTTTTGAGGAGGGAAGTAGCCTCATTTTTTTGTTTATAACAACTATGACGAGAAGATGTTTCTCTTGAGTTCATAAGAAGACTCACCCCTAGAGCTAGCGTGGGGTGTTACTGGAAGTGCTTGACTACAAACGTACGTATGTATTTTAGATGTGAATAGAACAACTAAGGAGAGTACAATTCCAAACAGCTATTGCTTGCAGATGGATGCCAATCCTATCAAACTGGAACTTGCCAAATACGTACTTGGTTGGAAAAACATCGAATTACTGCTTACTATTAGGTACATTGTAGTCGCCGTAGTCTAGTAGGTAGTGTGTTCGCTTATTAGACGAAAGGCCCGAGTTCGAATCCCAGATCAGACATCAAAACGAAAATATGAAAAAATATTTCTTCCGCGACTTCCTCTCAACAGATTTCTGGCAAAAACTGTGAGAGTAAATAAATCTGCCATGAAAAAGTATCTCAAAAATCTATCGTTCGGAGTCGACGTTAAACCACATGGGTCCCGCCACTCAAATATTAAAATAAGGCACATAACATGTGTGGTGGGAGAAGCTAGGCTGTAATCCTGACTGAAGGTTTGTAATGGCCAATTATGTATGTATGTATGTACATATGTATTTCATGTGTGAATAGAACAACTAAGAAGGGCACATTTCCCAACAGCTATTGCTTGTAGCTAACGACAGATGCCAACCCTATTAAACTGGAACTTACCAAATTCAAACTTAGGCGGAAAAACATATTTGGAAAAACAAAAATCAAATAAGGCATTGGACGAACTGATGATTACTGTTATGTACATACATATGTGAGAACCATTATAAGATATTTTTTGAGAGAACTTTTTCAATTCTTACGTAAACAGTATTTCTTATTTAAACAGTATTCTCTCTGGTATCATACGGTATGAAATTTATGTTTTTAATTTAAAAATTTTCTTTTTTAATTAAATATTTTATTTGATTCCATAATTATAATTTCAATAATTGAAATAATAAAAATTGTTATACATTTTCATTATAATTAATCTTTAAGCTTCTATCAGGTCATGCTTCACTGCATTGTGCCAAGACCAAATAAATATGTTGCAACAACAATGAAAGCAATAAAAATAAAGCAACACAAACAATTGCACTTGGTTTAAACAAAATCCAAAAAAAAACTTTGAATTTGATTTTAAATTTTTTATTTTGTAAAGGTTAATAATATGTATTACGTTTAGTGTTGTAATGAATTTATAACAAAAAAAAAACATCAACGTAAACAACAAAATAAAAACAGATTCGTTAATAAAACCAAAATAAATTTAAAACGAAAAAATAAAAACATTATAATTTATTATATTTTTATTACAAGCTTTGTTGTTATTGTTGGTTGTTTAGTTTATTAACAAAGAATTAAACTGGATTTCAAGCAATTAAGATACCAAATCTTTAACTACATACACAAATTTTACTTCGCAAAATATAAACACTTTATGGTTGAGGATGATCATTTCGGGGGTAAGAGAAGAGCACAACCTTTGTAGTGTTTAACCCTTGGGAATACCAATTAAACTCTTAATTATATTAAAAATAATATTTAAATTAATATTATGACGCATTAAATGTAGTTTATAAAGAAGTATAAACACATTTATTTGATATGAAGACACATTTATGAGCTATAATATCATGGCTGTGTTCGCATAACGTCAAGGGACAAACTATAAATGTCAGGTGTTGTTTAAAGTAAACAAAGTTTATTTTTGAAATGTTTTCATTACTCAACGATAAATTTTTTTAATTATTTTAGCTCGATAAGTACAAATCCATCGAGAATTGCTTGTGGCACAGGCTCTGTGCTCAATGATCTGTTTTAGCAGAAATAGAATGCTTTAACCTACCATATTGAACTCATTACATGCTTAGCTTGAAAATTGATAGAAGAAACCATGTTAGGTTAAGTCATTTTTTCAGCCGCTTTAAAAAGCACAGCCTAAATGGATCAGTCTGGCATATCTCAAGCAACCTGATGGATTTATGAAGTTACGTACATACATACATAATTAGTCATTACAACCCTTCACTCAAAACCTAGTTTCCCACACCACTTATGTTGTGTGAGTTAATTTTAGACATTAGTGTCAGGACCTACATCTAAAGCCGACTCCGAACGACAGTTTTTGAAAAACTTTTCATGGCAATTTTATTTACTCTCCGAGTTTTTTCCAGAAATCTGCTGAGAGGAAGTCGCCGAAGAAATATTTTCATATTTTCGATTTGATGTCTGACCTGGGGTTTGAACCCTGGCCTTACGTCTAATAAGCCAACACACTACTTACTAGACTACGGCGACTTCAGTTACGTATTTTATCCAAATCACGACTGAATCAAATGCTAGATAATGTCAGACAATATGTTCTCTGGCCTCCTCTTCATCCTCGTTATAACAGCTTTTGCAGAAGTCCTTAGGAAGTATTACTAGCCTCCGACCCAAACACCAGTGTTCCTCTTTGCAGTTTTCTGACAATAACTCTGAGAATGAATTTAATTGTCATAAAAAGTTTCTCAAAAATCTATCATTCGGAGTCGATGTTAAACTATATGGCCACGCCTCTTATCGATAAAATTAACACACCCAACATGGGTGATGTGAAAAGCTAGGTTGTGATCCTGTAATCCTTTTTTGCGATTCGACTATAACAGTTCAATGCTCGTTTTTACTATCCACCATTATCTTTTGCAAAAAACGTCAATATTGTTGCAATTCACCAGCGATCTATAGAGGCATTAGGTCCTATAGGGGATTTTGAGCTAACTAGGGTGAGACACATGCCGCCAGGCTTCTTTTCGTATCCAGCCTTATTCAAGTGTTTCTTTGTAGTATAACGCTTAGTCGATTTCATTATCTAATTAATATTATCTACAATTGCTATTCCAAAGCGGGTGCCCTGGTAGTCTAGTGGATAGTGTTATAGACTATTAGTGTAAGGGTCGTGGGTTCGATTCACACCAGAGACTCTGGTCTGTTATACTACACCGAGCATATGGTCGAAGTTCCTCAGCTCGTATATAATTAAATATAATTTGTAATTGTATTGTAATTAATAAATAAATAAAATAAAAATAAATAACTATTCCAGAGCGTTGTGCATCCCCTGGTTGTCTAATGGGAAGTGGGTTGATTTGCTTAAATAATATTGGAATTGGGATTCAAATTTAAATTTTTTTTCAGTAAATGCCAAATTTAGACAACCATTCTCGTAATACATTGTTGTAACCAAAATCATACTTTCTAAGTAACTTTTAAATACTTAATTTACTACCTAGTAATTAATTTGTCAATTTTTTTCTTCTACTTCAACTTCGAGACAGATTTGCAATGTTTCATAGTACGTAACTCATTATTTATTTAAATTTCCTTAACAATTTTTGCAAATTCATTGAAGTGTTAATTATTTTTAAAAACAAGAATTAAACATTTGCTTGCTTGAATGGCTTTTAGAACCGGGTGCCCCTTACCCGGCTACCTCTCTGCCATATTAACCTACAAAAAGTTCTATGGTGAGAGCAATTTCTAATAAGTGGATTTAATTTATATGCAGCAGACTAAAGATTTTGTTTAAAAACCGGTAGAAAACGAAATAATTTATTTATGAAAACAGTTTTAATTTGTTTATTGGACAAAGGTTGACAAAAGAAAGGGGCTAGTGGGTCTGAAAAAACAAAGCAAATATAAGAAAAATATTCAAAAAATCTTGATGTTTTTAAGACTTAAGAAAACAAGTTCTTCTCATCATTTCAATAAAATTTTAATATTTTAGCAGACATTACAGAGTTGCATTTCATTTTTGCACGCAGTTGTGTATGATTTTATGGTTTTCTATTGAAACTGCTTGAAACTAATTAAAGAAGCTTCTCACGCGAATAAATGTGTGACAAAAGAACAATTTCTAGGAGAATTATTTATAAAAAAAATCATCGACAAAGATTGATTTGATTATCCATTATTGATTCTTCAGTATTTGAATTTAACGTTTATAATATGGTTGTTTTGTTGTATTTATTCATTTAATTCATTTCAAATTTTGCATATTAATTAATTATTTTTAATACGTCTGTATAAGTATAATGAGCGAACGAAGAGTTTCTATTTTTTATTTTCGTCTACCGCATGTGTGTCTTCAGATTACGATTTCTACGCATGAATAATAATTTTTTTTAAATATTTCGACGTTCGTTAACATATTTGGTTGCTGAATTTAATCACACTTTTTTTTCTGTTTAATTGAATAATTTTTATATGAATTATTTAAAAATAAAATAATGAAAATTAAATAAATACATACATAATCAATAAATAAATAATTAATCAAACAATTCCCTTATTGGGAAAAAGAATTCAAAAAATTTTCTTATCAAATAATTACAATACAATACTCCCATCATTGTCTGATACAGATTCAACAGTTCAAAAATTCCGAAAGTACAAGAGCCTTAAAATTTTGTTTTTATTTAATTGGAAATATTTCCAAAAATAATCAACAGATTTTTAATAATAAAAGATTTCTTGAACTTTGTCTTTAAAAATATAAAAAAATTAAAAAAAAAAATATTAAAATGATTCAAATTTATTGACCTTTGTTTACAGTTGAACGATCAGCGCGGGTATTGAAGCATAATTTCTCTAATATATAAAATTCTCGTGTCACGGTGTTAGTGGTTAAACTCCTCCGAAATGGATCGACTGATTTTCATGAAATTTTGTGTGCATATTGGGTAGGTCTGAGAATCGGACAACATCTATTTTTCACATCCCTTAATGTTAAGAGGGCGTGGCAAATCGTTAAAATTGAATATTGAGGTACATATTGATCGCAGACGAATAAAATTTGGTGGTTAAGTTCGTGGAGTCGATATCCCACCAAAATAGGCGTGACAACCCTCCCCCTTCAAGTGATACCTATAACCTTTAAACTACTGAACCAATTTTAACCATTCTTTTTTTGCTCGAAAGCTTATCAGGTTTAGATGGTTTTAAAAAAAAATTCGATATAGCAAAAAGTAGGCGTGGCAAACCTTCAAAATTGACTATTTAGGCACATAGTAATCGTAGACGAATGCAATTTGGTGGGTAAGTTCGTAGAGTCGATATCGACAAACTCACCAAAAAATTAGCGTGGCAGCCCTCCCCTCTAAGAGATACCTATAAGTCGGCTAATTCGATGGTTTATAACTACATATGTACATATATAACTTCGTCAGCGCTATTATAATAAATTATTACAATAAATATATAATGTGACCTGTTTTGGTCAATAAAAAAATCAATTTTGGTCGGGACGAAGTTCGCTGGGTCAGCTAGTTACATATGTATATCGGGTGTTTTTTTTAGCTGCACCAGAACTATCGACATCGATGACTATTCCGCGTATCAAACTTTATTGATATTTCTGTCCATTTAATGCTAGAAAAACTCTTCCAAATTGTGGAAATAGGACGTTTTACCCATTTTACGGCCAATATTTGTCATTATGAATGAGTTTATTTTTGGTTTCGTTTCCAGTCCTGGCTAACATAAGGGCTAAACAAATATTAACTAAATAGTATAACTCGATAATTTTACTGATATTTTGCACTATCCTCGACCGAAACGGCAGGAAAGGATCAAATTTACATAAGATTGGGTAGTACATATATACATTAGAGCGACTCACCAAAAAAAGTGCTCGATGTACCTTCCTAAAAATGAACCTTGGACTTTTTTAAGATGACATTTAAAATATTTCGGCTCCAGATTTGACCTCTCGTGAGCTGGACCATTTCGAAAAAGGATCTATTTTTCCATATTTTGTCAATTTGAGCATCTGTTTCAATACCAATATATACAATATGGGTGTCATAAGAAAGGTTTTTTATTATTATTAAATTTTATTGTTTATGTTTACAAAACTATCCTCAAAAAACGCGAACTAGGGCGAATTTCAAAAAAAGCTGAGACCCGTATTTAATTAAATCGACTAAAGATTAAAATATGTTAATTTGGGTATTTTATAACAAACAAACCCGAAGAAAAATTCAAAACCCGTTCTTTTTTACAGAATATCCTTAAAAAATGACATGGATGATTGTCCTTGGACAAATTGTATATACAGTTGGACGCGCCTTGAAAAAACCTTTCTTATGATACTCATATTGTATATGTTGTTTAGGAAACAGATTCTCAAATTGACAAAACATGGAAAAATAGACCCTTTTTCAAAATGGTCCAGCTCACGAGAGGTCAAAATTGGAGCCGAAATATTTTAAATGTCATCATAAAATATACCAATGTTCATTTTGAGGGGGGTACATCTTGCATGAATTTCGCTTCCATACAACTTGAGTCGCTCTAATATACATACATAATTGGTCATTATAACCCTTCAATTAGGATTACGACCTACAATGAGCGCCATAAGTGAGTCAACATCAAATATAATTTTAAATTTTCTATTATGTTCTGAAGTATAAAAAAAAGTTCCTCTATCATGAATTGTTGTTTTTGTTTTAACATTTTATAAGTAATACAATAAACGTGTTTATTTTTGGAAATTTATTCGACTATTCTTATTTATTTTTCTCGCTATCCTAGGAAAATGAATTATTTCAGTGGTGTTGACTCACTTTTGGCGCTCACTGTAACTTCTCACACCATGAAAGTTACTTTTTCTCTGGGAAATGAAGGCATGTCCTATGTCATATGTCATCTGCCTACAGGGGTCTCCTTGGCCACGATTAGGCTAATAATTAAGGAAACAAATAAACACCTTATTTTGTCTAATGCTTCCTGGATATAGGGAGGACCTGTTCGAATCCGTCAGCTAAATCTTAATACATACATAAATGGTCATTACAATCCTTACGATCTATATTCTTAACTCCACTTATGTTGTGTGTCCTTTAGGACGTTGTACAATGTATCAACTGTACCCTCGGGTACTGTATTTGTCTCAATTGGCAAGTACACGTCCTCTCAGCTAAACCTAAACTTGTGTTGTGTGTGTTAATTTTTTTTTAGAGTGGCGGGACTTACAGTTTAAATGCGATTATGAACTATAACTTCTTAAGAAACTTTTCATGGCAACCTTTTTTTTTTATTCTCAGAGTTTTTTTCAGAAATCTGCTGAGAGGCAGTTGCCAAAGAAATATTTTTTTCGAATTTCGTTTTCTTCCAAATGTCTGATCTAGGATTTGAACCATGACCTCATGGCTAATAAGCCAACACACTAACTACTAGACTACTGCGAATTGTTTCCGGTACTGTCTAATCGAGGGGTTCAACTAATGATAACTAAATAGTCGGATTCGATAACTAGGCTTATATTTGAAGCAATCTTTGACCTTAAGATTACCCAGACGGTATAGAAAGAATCAAATTTACTTGAGATTGGGTGTTATGATTAGTTCTGTAAAAATTATTCGATAACACTTTTATGGTTTGTGTTTTCATCTTTACATACATACATAATTGGCCATTACAACCCTTCAGTCAGGATTACGGTCTAGCTTTTTTCTTCTTCATCTTCAGTGCAAGAGAAACAAATTTTCTAAACGACTTATTTTTCTGTTTTTTACTCATTTTGGATGCGCGCTAAAACAAGCAATCACAATTGGAGTGTAGCCATATGAATCGTGGTCTGTAGAGTGGATACGGTCTAAGGAATAAAGAAACGGCTGCCAAGACATCTTTCAGAGAAAATTTCGGTATAAAAAGGTAAAAAACCAGACATCAGCAATGAGTATTCAAAAAGATAAGTAGATTCGAATCATACTCATAATTTCTGATACTTATACGCATTCATACTTATTTTAATATCATACACATACTACTCATATTCAAAGTTTGAAGTACTCATCGTACTCATACTTTACAATAGGCATGATGTTGTTGATTTCGACTCTCTTTTATTCAACATTTACAAGAATCACAAAATAAGTATGATTTGCATATGAACATTACAATACTCACTAAAAGGTTGTGTGTTTGCTTTGCTTGCTATCTTTGTCCGTTTTCTTTCTTCTTTTTTTGTAAATGCAACAACAACAACGACTGTAAATTTTGATGAATGATTCAAATCATTTATGAGTATTATAAGTATTTTTCTAAATTTATGAATCTGAAAGAGTAGGCGTATGAATCAAACATATTTTGAATGTTATGAGTTTGATGTCAACGTTGTACTCATACTCATTGCAACCTGTACTTATAAGTCAATGTTGTAGTGAGTACGAATGATTCAGAGTAATTGAATTTCAATACTGTTGACTCACTCATACTAAAATTTTCATGAGTACTTATGAGTAGCGAAAAAACGATTCATTGCTGATCTGTGTTACAAACTTTATTGTCAAATTTTTCATTTTGCTTAATCGGAAACGCTTTATAAATCAAGGCAGACTTTGTTCAATAACTTTCTCTAGAGAGATAATACTTTGACCATCCATTTTAGTTATTATAAGGGTTTCCATAAATTCAAAAAATTTTTTTTTTTTTATTAAATTTGATTAACAGTCTTAGCATATGCATTTAAAATATATATAAACAAGATTGTTTTGTTTTAATTCATTTATTTTCATTCAGTTGTATGTAATAAACTTTGCAAATGAATTTTTAAGTAAAATATTTAAAATGTATGTTTTCATAAACTCTATTGCATATTTTAGGGGTTTTTTGTTATTAATAAATTATTAATAGTTATTAACCCTTGATTGAATATAATATTAAAAAAAAAATATTTTTCTTTGTACATACGTTGGTTAAACTTTAAAATTAATTTTAATAACACACTTAAACAAGACTTACACTAGACATTTATGCATCAATTAGTTGTCTATTCAGTAAGATATGTTGTTTACATTAAAAATTGTTCTTCTGTAAGAGTAAGAAGAAAAAAAGTGTAACACAATAGAGATCCAGCATTTCATGTACACAAAACTAACAACGGCATATGCACACGTATGCATACGTATTAGTGGCAGTGTATTATTGTTGTTGTCTACTCAACATATCAAACGAGGTATAATTAGTTCTTTCGAAAGATGGTGAAGAGAAATGAGAAACAACACTCATGTATACATTGAAAGAGACAGAGAGCATTTTGTACTTATAACTGGTATTTCAACAAAGAGCATAAACTTAAATAAAATAGGGAAACAATTTTCATGAACGAACTCACTCTCACACTTACACATATTCAAATGCATGCATATGCATACTTAAATTTGCACATGTTAAATTACACAAATATTAAGGCAATTTGTTTTCTCTCTGTAGCCATAGATGATAGTACACATACATACATATATATTTCGTATTGTATTTAAATAATGCACTTCCTTTGGCATTTCAGTTCATGTGCCAATGTGTGTGTGTGCACGTGTGTGTATTCTTTTGTAATGTGAAATTTTACAAGAAATTTGTTTAATTTCCTGTCATAAACTGAAGTCTTAATTGGGGGGGTATGTGTGTAGATGTTTGCAACATGCATACATATGTATGTAAAGAATTCACTCTAATTGTTAGAGTTTCTAAAGCTTTTTGTAGTAATTTGAAGCAAATTATTTGAAAGTTTTAAATCGTCTTTCTATAAAAAAATTTATTTTCAGTAGAAAAGATTTTTTAAAAAACAACTTTTATACATTAAATTAATTATTCGAAATGAAACTCTATTATTATACAATTTTTTCCATGGTAACATGTATATTAGCTCATTAAATTTATTAATTTTTCTATTTCAAGTTTGAATTTCTCAATTTTTTTCACCAAAAAAGAATTAAAAAAGTTTTTTATGTTCATTCTATTCACACTTTATTCTTTGATTAAATGTCGCGTTTTAAAATTAAATTCAATTTGGTGATTAAAAACTGTGTTATAAAAAATATAACATTTTAAAAAGTTGTGCAAACTTCTTTTTATCTTGCTCATATTGTCTCATATTGGGTATGAGAATTAATTTTTATCGTTTTATACACATATTTTTGAAACAGTTAGATTTTTGTATTCCTGCTGTTAAAAAAGAAAATCATTGCATCAGTGGCAATGACGGTGGGGAATCAATTGTGACATTCGGTGAACCCAGAAATTAATTAATTATGGCAGTGCCTGATAGGAAAATGTGGTTATATAAGTCATCCATATCTCGTAGATTACGTCATCCCAATAAGAAAACGAAACTGTAGGACATGCTAATTTCCACTGCCAGAGATTTGGTGATGGGAAATGGAATATGTTTTTGGTTATACCATGATGATAGGCAATGAAATGGATGTGATGCAACTATCCAGGAAATTCATTAAAGCACTGTAAAGGAAAATTGCAAGGTCATTACGTTAACACTCTGAAAAAGACCGGCAATACACGTTCATATTTGCCTTAACAAAACTTTTTCCGCCTATGTATGGCTTACAATCTATTGAAGAACGGCTTGTGTTGCTTTTGGAGCGATTTTTCCACACAATTTTTTTTGTGCCTTCTACGCTTTATTGTAAGGGGTGATTTTTTAAGAGCTATAGGAAAATTAAAAAAAAAACACATAAAATTCAGAAAAATGCATGAAATCTTTATTTGAATCGAGAGTACGGTCCATATAATTTAATGTTTGAAGATTATTTCATGCAAATGTTGAACGCGACTGCGCCTCAAATGGTCCATCCGCTTAGTCCAATTTTGGCATACTCTTTCCAACATTTCGGCCAGTAACTCACGAATAAATGCTACCATGTTGTCTTCCAATGCGTCAATTGAAGCGGGCTTGTCTGTATAGACATGAGCTTTAACATAGCCCCACAAAAAATAGTCTAAAGGCGTTAAATCGCACGATCTAGGCGGCCAATTGACCGGTCCCGAACGTGAAATAAAATGTTCACCGAACTCGCCTCCCAATAAGTCCATTGTTACGCGTGCTGTGTGGCATGTGGCACCGTCTTGTTGAAACCACATGTCATGCAAGTCAACCTCATGCATTTTGGGCAAAAAAAAGTTGAATATCATTTCACGGTAGCGCTCACCATTCACAGTTACGTTACTATTCGCAGCATCTTTGAAGAAGTACGGTCCAATGATGCCACCAGCCCATAAACCGCACCAAACTGTGACTTTTTCTGGATGCACTGGTAGCTTTTGCAATGCTTCTGGCTGATCTTCACTCCAAAATCGACAATTCTGCTTATTTACGTATCCATTGAGCCAAAAATGGCCTTCGTCGCTGAACACAATTTTTCTAATAAAGAAGTAGATCTTCGGCCAACTTTCCAAGAGCCCATTTTGATAATAAAATTCAATGATTTGCAAGCGTTGTTCGTTTGTAAGACGATTCATGGTTAAATTATAGACCAAACTGAAGATGTTTGACAGTGAAACAAAACACGAAACGTGCGTGAGCTGTTTAAGCCAGTGTTGTGAAAAAAATAATAGCTAAAAATTCACCCGTTATATGAATTGTTTGCCTCCAAATTTTACTCCGTCGCCCTCATTGGGCTATAGAGATGCCTGCAAAGTTTTATTTGTGGTTTATATCTATTTATCGCTTTGTTTCAGTTGTCTTCTGATCTTGAAATAGGATATCAAACTAATGAAAAAACAGCCTGGAACCTAGACCTCACATCAAAAAAACCCAGAAGGTTTAAAAGTCATCAGAGTCCAGGGTTTTTAAAGAGATTTAAAGCTGCTGAAAGTTTCAATTAGTGTGGGACTACACATAGTACACCAGTTTCCGAATTACCGATTTAATATTAAGTCAGAAGTTTGCCCCAAGCATTATTAACACTCTTAACATTCGTTAACATTTAGTTATCACTGTACGATTATCGACTTTCTACAACGTCGGCTTGGTAGTCGCCGTAGTCTAGTAGGTAGTGTGTTCGCTTATTAGACGTAAAGCTCGGGTTTGAGCCCCAGGCCAGACATCAAAACGAAAATATGAAAAAAAAAAATATTTCTCCGGCGAATTCCTCTCAGCAGGTTTCTGGCAAAAACTCTAAGAGTAAATTAACCTGCCATGAAAAAGTATCTCAAAATTGACGTTAAACTGTAGGTCCTGTCACTCAAGTATAAAATTAAGGCACACAACAAGAGCGGTGTGAGAAGCTAGGCCGTAATCCTGACTGAAGAGTTGTAATGGCCAATTATGTATGTATGTATGTACAACGTCGGCTTGATCGCAGCCGGCTGGTGGAGTTGTATCAATGAACTGTATTCTCTCTCGCAAAGTTCACGATTTGCGCATTCCGATTATTAAATTTCCAATGTTTGACTGCCGGCAGTCAAACACCTCCTCCAATGCACAATTTTGCACTCGAGAACCACTAGTATTTGACATTTAATATGTGAATGCCACATTTATCTTCTCAGACCTAACACCCAAATGCTATTTAAAGTTTAGTTTCGTATTAAGCATTACGTCAACGTACTTTATTGCCTCTTGTCAAATTATTACGTGTCCAATAGACTGTTTCCCTTGCTGCCAAAATCCCTGATACTTAATCGCTTCTATTTTGGAATTAAAATACTTACCTTTATTCCTGTTCTTAGCTCCAAAACAAACAAACAATTTTTGTAATAAATTTTTAATACTTTTTTTATTTATTATTTTCCTAATTCCACTTACTAAATCACAAAATGTTTTGATTTTAAAAAATAAAATTTTTTTTCTTAATCATTTAAAAATACCATGAATTTGATGAATACATTCTTTACATTGTCTGTTGTTTTTAGTATACGTATAACTAATACACTACAAGATAGCTTAAAACTAAACACACACACTCAAACATACATATGAACACATATTTATTTATTTAAATATACACCAATACATACACACACACACATACATAGATTATGTATAGAAACTGTTGTAAGCATTTAGTTAAAGAGACACACGATAAATTATTATCATGACTGGGTAATACAATCTGACAAACAGAATCTGGTGTACGAGTATGTATGGCTAAAGAGACAAGAGACAAGAGAGAGGGGTTATTGCAAACAACTTGGAATAACTGTTTGTATTTTAAACCAATAAAACATGTGTAATATTTTACTTCAACACATCCATACACACACATATAACAAATATACTTAAAAAAGGAATACAGACACTAAAATACAAATACAAAGACAAATACAAATACATTTACATTTATAAGGATACACGTTACATACATTTTATAAAATGACATTAAATTATCTTATTGCTGTTGTTATTGTTGTTGTTGTTGTCCATAAAATTACACATACACAGTTTTGTAATTTATAATGTAGCATAATCTGTAAGGCATACATACGATACGTACAATCCATAGACAGAACTAAACTTTAGAACAAGTTTTAAACTACTACTTATAACTACTACAACAGCAATAACAACAACAACAACAACAACAACAGTTTTAAACTAAATTAAACTAATATTCTAATATGTTATACTACAACTATAACTACAACTACAACTCCTTATAATACAATGAATATAAAAATAGAAATAAAAATACAAATAAAACGATAACAGGATATACAGACATATACACAATTATACTCGTTTGTGTGGTATATTCATGTAAAAATAGTAGGATTTCTTTGCTTTCAAAATGGAGAGACAAGAGACAAGAGACAAGGGACAGTGTTTGTCCAACAGGACTATTAAAAATGTTTAACTGGCAAAAATAGGACCTTTTATGCCTATTTGACTTTTTAGTTTGAAGTATGTGTGTATGTGTACACAGACCACAACACAACATCATTGTGGTTGAATAAATTTAAAAATATTTTCTATTTAAAATTTTGTTGCTCATTATGAGGCAGGAAGAAATGCATGGAATGGAAAATGTTGGGGAAAATAATTAAAATTTTTTTTTAATGACTTAAGGAAGGAAGGAAATTGTATTCTGCTTTGGGGTTAAGGCAAGTTAACTATTCTTTAGAAAAATGGCAGCTAAATTAATCAAGAGGCTCCCTTTCAACGACTTTTGCCGTGGATGCAGGTCCACTGAGGAAGAGGAGACTGTTGTTCACTTTCTCTGCCAGTGTCCGTCTCTTGCTAGGTGTAGATATAGGTTATTTGGCTCCCCATTCCTTGTTAGCTTAACGGAGCTATCATCTATTGACATCAATGGTATAGCTTCGTTCATCAAACTTTCTGGCTGGTTTTCCAGTGCGGGGTAGTCGTGCTTTTGTTGTGCAGCCCTTGCGCTGACCAACTTCCTCCTTTTCCCTGATTTTGGTGGAACTTGGTTAGTACAGGGACTGCGTTCACCCGTGGCATCACAACGGGCCGCTATGCGTGCTCAAGTGAGGTTTGTGATATCAGAGCTACCACTCCGACCTAACCTAACCTAAAGTAATCATGATTTGTTGTAAGGGATTGCTAAACAAGAGCAATATGGGATTGGAAGATTAATTTCTATGCATTTCGACAGTTGGTAATAGAAGTTGTAGAGGTCAATGGAGAAAAGTACAGGTGTGAACCTCTCAGGGACAATTGAGATCATTCTAAGGTCCCAGGACAGAGGGATGTCGTCGGAAATTGTACTGCTATTGAGTTGGACAGAACCAATACGCAGTCCCGAAATGCTATGCGGCATACGAATTCCAATTGCCTCAGTAGAACTGGATATTTACAGATCGTTTTACAAGCAGAAGTAGGTGGTACATACAACATTGATAGACTCCTCTGGGCTGCGGATAAGAACAGTACTAATTGCCTTCTGTCCTTCAATTGCATGATTATCCATCGCTTTATTGCTATTCTTACAGGCTACTGTTCTATTGGAAGGCAAGCAAGAGCTTTGGCTCTGAGAAGAAGGTAAAGAACACTTTTCACCTCTCGTATTAGTGACGTCATTTGTCATGAATCGACTGAGAATCTTAACAACACATTTTCTGTCTTCCTTGATTGAAATCTTCAAAACAAGGAGGATTGAAATCTTCCTACAGTAGGAAGATTTAGTTTTGAAGCTGGATCGGTTCCTAATAGGAAATATTCGAATTGAATAGTAATTGTGGTATCATAATGGGCCTATGCTGAGACCTAACCTAACCTAACTTAACCTCTTGTTTAAAATAGACTCGAATGAGTAAGGTATTGTCATTTAAGTTCGATTCTATATTTGCTATCCCCAAACACAATACAATTGAAGGATTTTATTTTTATTTATCAGTCACTCTGGAATTTTGGAATCGAACCCAAAACTCTCACACTTACAGTTAAGCGCGTTCCATAGAGACCTGCAGTCGAGACTGCTAAGGAGTCTAGTGACATTTAAGGCTTGCACTCATATGTAAAATGAGGACATAGAAGTAAGCAATACAGCTGACAAGCTAACGAAAGCTGCTGGAGAGTCTACTGAGTCTACTCATAGAAAAATTAGGACGTAGAAGAAAGCAATACAGCAGACAAGCTTACGAAAGCTGCTAAGGAGGCTACTGACATTTAAGGGTTGCACTCATAAAAAACGAGGACGTTGAAGAAAGCAATACAGCTACGAAAGCTGCTGGAGAGTCTACTGAGTCTACTCATAAAAAGCGAGGACGTTGAAGAAAGCAATACAGCTGACAAGCTTACAAAAGCTGCTGGAGAGCCTACTGAGTCTACTCATAAAAAACGAGGACGTTGAAGAAAGCAATACAGCTGACAAGCTTACGAATACTACTGGAGAGCCTACTGAGTCTACTCATAGAAAAACTAGGGTGTAGAAGAAAACAATATAGCAGATAAGCTTACGAAAGCTGTTACTAACTCGAATGAATTCAGATATTAGAATCCTGGAGGACAATTTAACATATGATGTCCTTTTAAGCTACTCAGAATTCATTTAAGGAACCTAAGAACTGAAGGCTAGACCCTAGGATTACACGCCCAAAGGCGATAAATACATCACTAAAAATAAACTGAAGAAGCTGTAATGGGGAAAAAGAAGCGGACAACAGCACAGAATAACTTCTCTACTTTTGCTCGGCATTTAAAGTTTATCGACAGCATTTGTTTAGTCGGAGTGATTTGGATAAGAGGCATACGCGTCCCTAAATTGTCAGGACAGCTGAACAATGCCTTCCCAAAATCATATGACATGCAATACAATAGAGATCTGTTATTTAGCCCAAGCTAGGGGGTCTAATAGCCACTAAGCTTTATTACTTTCATACGCGTTCTATTCCATGTAAGCTTTAGTTTGATAAAGAAGTTAGAGAGGACTTAACAAGTGGAAATTGGGAATGATAAAGATCCTACTTCTGCTATAGAAAATGCTTTTCCCTCCAACTCATTCGAGTTCTTTGAAGGAAGATGTTGCCTCTGAAACTATAAATGACTTAAGAATTCAGAATTTCTTGAATTCTTGAATTTTCATTTTCTTGCTATTCTTTCTCTCTCTCTCCATTTGAAATTAAATTTTAATTGAAAATATTGAAAAAGAAACGAATTAAAAAAGAAACATTTGCTTGTGCTTAAAGTTCCACTAAAATTCCAATGCTGTATGGGGGCTAAAGGAGCGTCAGGAATTTTAATTCATGCGAAAAGCTCGTGTAACAATGGAAAACAAGAGAATTCCTTAAAATCAACTGTAATCGATTGAATTTAAATTAAAAACTAATGAAACCATTTACAGTTATTAATACCAGCATACACAAACATACATACACATAGATACACATACACTTACAATAGTCTTCAGCAATAGCAAGAAATTAAGTAATGATTGCTATTTATTACTAAAGTACAGCAGCAGCAGCAGTAGCAGCTGTTCTTGCCGCGATGAATGGAAATTTCAAATTCACTTAAAAGCCATAGGTTTCCTTGCGACTACACTTGTTGGTGTAGCAGCTGTTGATGGTGATGGTGCCATCTTATCAGTTGTTTGCCTTAAACGATTCAACATTTCGAATTGGGTTTTTGGCGTCTGTGTGGCATCGGCAGATCTTTGCATGCCATAATATGAAGGCGCAGGTTGCCCATAGGAGGGATAACTGACAGAGTATCTTGGTGGTGGTGGCGGCTGCTGTTGCTGAGGTTGTTGTGTTGATGCCGGCTGCTGGTAACTGCCCGTTAAACGACCCACCAAATTATTGACGGCACGTAATGTTGATATGGGTATCTGATAATTGAAAATGAAAAGAATGAAATGAAAATGAAATGAAAATGAAAGCAACAATAAGAAAATAATCCATTTCCAAAGAAATTCTGTCTGTCTGCCAGACGGCACAAAGCATTCCTTAATTTTTGAAATTAATTTGTCTTCGCGCAACTCACCTCAAATATACTGTCGATGAGTGGACGAAAACTAAAGGTTCTAACATCGCCTTGTGCGTTGTTAGTCGGTATAAAGTTGAGTAAATTGTTGTTGGCAGTTTGTATCGGTGGTTGTTGGTGCTGTTCACTTGGATTGTTATCGATGTTGTAATCATTGTTGTTGTTGTTGTTATTGTTGTTATTATTAATGAATTGTTTTAATAGACTACTTAAAAAATTATTATTATTATTGCTATTGTTATTGTTGTAGTTGCTGTAGGGCCTGTTGCCGTTGTAATACTGTTGGTTTTGCTGCTCGTAAAGTCCATATTCCTGACCAGGATACAGAACTAGATTCTGCACTCTTATAGGTTGAATTAAGGACTAGAAATATAAAAAAAAAGAAATATTTTTCTTGTAATTATTTTTATACTCCTCTGGTACTGAATGGGTTATAATGAATGGCAAAGCATAATAATAGCATCACACTTTATTTACTAATGTATGTGGAATAGGAAGGGTTTAATGACTACGTGCTTTTCTGAATGTAACAAAGCTTTTTGGACAAAAAAATCTTTTTATTATTTAATATACGTGTAGTACTCTTCTTTGTCTACAGTTTTTATTTGTTGGGTTCATGAAGTCATTGAATGGAGACAAATCACTCTCTGTCAAGTCTTTTGATTATGTTTGGAAACAAGATACTGTCATTCGGGGCCTTTCACTAAAAGCTTCCTTCAATGGATGTCATTATGAGTATTCTAATGTCCGAGTGGACGGTATCCAAAATGTCAAAATTTTGCATAACTCAGATTGTATTTGGCCAATAGGTATGGGTTATGTTGGCTTTGAGGACCATTAAGGTTTGTGGCTAATTCGCGTACATGTGCAACTTAAGAAAACCACACAAGAATAAGTCTAATGGGGTCAAATTATACGATTACGGTGGCTAGTTTAGATTAACTCCACGTAAAACGACTATGCCTTCAATTTCCTCGTGCAGAATGAGCTGTCTGGAATGTAGTGCCGTCTTCTTAAGACCACATGCTATTCAAATTCATGAAATCAATCGTCCAGAAATCGGCCTCATCGCTGAACATGATTTTTCGATGAAGATTAGGGTTAATTGGCAAATGAGCCAGATCTCCTTCATTGTCTATGATTTGTCACAATAGACTAAATAAATGACAATTAATTTGACATACATATGTAGCTTCACTAAGATGGTCATTGTTCACCGTTAAAGTTCGGAAGCCCATGTTAGAAGGCCGTAAATATAAACCTTGAAAAAGATTTCCTATAAAACAACGTTCTTCTGAACGTATAAATTTCAATAAAATAATTTTTATCTCCAGAAATCATGGTATTTGGTAGGAAAATATTACGTTTTGTCTTGAACTTATGCTATTTAATAGAAATTATGCTATTCTATAGAAATATAGCATTTGTATGGGTTTTATAGATCCTTACTTATGCTATTTTATAGAAATTATGCTATTCTATAGAAATATAGCATTTGTATGGGTTTTATAGATCCTTACTTATGCTATTTTATAGAAATTATGCTATTCTATAGAAATATAGCATTTGTATGGGTTTTATAGATCCTTACTTATGCTATTTTATAGAAATTATGCTATTCTATAGAAATATAGCATTTGTATGGGTTTTATAGATCCTTACTTATGCTATTTTATAGAAATTATGCTATTCTATAGAAATATGGTATTTATATGGGTTTTATAGATCCTTACTTATGCTATTTTATAGAAATATAGCATTTATATGAGTGTTATGGATCCGTAATGGTTGACATTTTAAGTGAATTTCTTATGCTTATTCTATATTTAATCAATTTTTAGTATCATTTGCTGATAACTAATTGTCTATAGTATATGCTTTTTAAAGGAATATGATTCTCTGTATCAAATGCTATTTAGTTCTTATGCTATTCTAATATGATTTCTTTGTATCTATTGTATGCTATTCTATAGAGAACAACACTCCATTAATATATTATTCTAATCCTGCATATTTTGTGTTCTTTTGTAGATGGCGTTTCGGATTTGAATAAAAACAATTTGTCATCAAGGTTATGTGAACTTTTAAAAACAGGAAGCTTTATTCTTTGAAAAGTCCTCTGACTCTCTTCAATGATACTGTAGATAAAGAAAGCCAGTCAGTGCCACAGCTTTGAAAATGAGTATAGAAAAATTGTGGTTTATAGCCAATATAATAACACAATTTATCTTCGTAAAGTTATTATAATAAACGGCAAATGGCAACCCTCTCATTCCAGAGCCTACTACAGTAAACCTATTAGCTGCTAAAGTGGAAAAATTTGATAAATGAAATTGAAAAAAGTCAACGAAAAAAGATAAAACGGAAACTAAATAAGTAATTGAATACGATGATCTGTGACTGACTCCATTATCATTATATAGAGGACGAGTACTTGTCAAATGAGTGAGACAAGTACAGTACACGGAGGTCAAGTTGACCCAGCATTATATAAGTCAATTGTAAATTTTGTACCTGAACTTATTTGGCATTTTGAGAATGGTTCCTATTCATTCTAATTTTCCTACTACCAGGAGGCGTGTTTTACGCAAGGAATTGAATTAGAAAGTTCTGTTGGCGCTCGTATAGAAATCAAGCAATCATCAGTTCGAAAACTCTATAATTTCTTGGATGAAGAAATTCATGTTTTCAAACACAACTTATTTCCATTTCAAACAGGTACGTAAATAAGTAAAAAAATTTTGTATTTCGTATATAAACTCCGCAATATTGTATGTACGTTTCATTGCAAGTGTACTTGTTAATCTGTTTTCTATCAATGGATTCTGATATCATGACCGATTGCTGAATGAATTTGTCTTGCGCAATGAGTTTTATTACAATTGAGTCCATTTAGTCTTGTAGATATTATACGTGAATTTTGAAAGATGTTTTCAGTCAATGGCATGATTTTATCTTGACTAGTTTAACAATAATTTTTATTGACAAAAAATTATTTCAATAACAGGGAATTGCAAGGCAATGAATTTAGAAAAACTTCAAGAAATTTTTAAACAATTTGGCTGCTTAGATTGCCTGTCCTATCACCTAAGCTGTGTTATCTATAGGGCCGTTTAAAGAGCACACTGTCTGAAGCCAAGCAATTATGCCCAAAATTTCTTCGAGTGTCTATGTGAGTAGGCGTGGTTAGTAATGACATTTAAATAGTTATCGTTCGTTTACAGTTAGCGTTCATAACTTATTAAATCTGTGGTATACATACATATGTATTTATAAACGTGTTTTCAACAAGTGTTTTAAACTTCACACCATCATAATGCCTAACATACATAATAACAAACATACTTTTTGTTTATAATAAAGTTACTTAGTTTTGTTAGTTTAATCACCAGATTTGACCATTAAAAAAAAAATAAAAAAAATCGAAAAACAAAAATATGTATTAAAAATTCAAACCAGCCTTTAAGGTCAACAAACTCAATTTAACTACACCGTCATTGTGGCAATAAATTATACGTCATGACCGGCACAGATTTCAATGACATGGGAGTTAGTTAGTCAGGTCATGATACTGTTGGTAATTTTATAGACAAACATTTTTTTTGATTTGTCACTGAAGATATAGACGCTGCAGAGTACATTATAAAATGAAATCTTTTAGTTCAAGTGCATAAATAAATACATGGAAAATTCTAAGAATTGCAATTCATTCAATGACAATCATTATGAAGAAAAATCAACACAAAGTAAAAAAGGATGCCAACATGATTTGCAAAGTTTTTTTGTTTGTAATAAATAAACACATAAGCAACATAAAGTCCAGCAAAGGTGACTCTATGATGCTCTACTTCATGTTGAATTTTCTTGTTTTGTTGGTTAATTTCTTGTTTAACAGTGGGAGATAATAATCTACAACCCTCAACTTTCTGTTCTTTAACCCTTCCGTGTAGCATACATGAACCAAAACTTCTTTGATTTCTTCTCTATCTCTGCTTATGGTAGGGTGCCTTGCCTCTCTACACAAAGTGTTTGGTAAATATTATTTCTTATTCAAAGCATTTATGCAGTGCAAATATTTAAAGCAAGAAAATGTATAAAATCGAATGACAAATTAATATTTAAAACAGAGACACAACATTTACTTACTTACGTCGTTTACCATGACCACGTCTTGACGAGGCCCTCTGGTATAGCCAGTGACACGCGTAAATTCTGTCACGAGATGTGACATGACCACCAATAAAACGAACCATACGAAACGATCCATAGCGGTAATAATGATCTGCAAAAATAAACACACACATCAAATGAAGAAAATCAAATCAAAGAAAGAAAACAAAATTAAACACACACAGATTAAGATACAAAACATATGTATGTAAACCGATACGGATATGATGCGGATATGATTGCAAATAAAAAAAAAAGAAAGAGAAAAAGAAATACAAAAACAAAGTTCAAATAAATGTAAATAAATATTATATGTGTATGCTATTAATAAAGAAATTAATATAGAGGAGCAGAGCTTTAAAGGAATGTAATCATTCATATACTAGGAGCAAAATTTTTTAATGGAAATAGAATTCTTGGCATGATGTTATATTTAAATTGGTTGTTATTAAACCAGAGCTTCCTGTTGCATTAGTAGACAACAAATTTTTTATCTTGACTTTTTTCAAATTTTAAAAAATTGGGAGAATTTATTTTCCCTCCAAATAATTTTTCAAAAAACCGCTGCACTTTTCAGACAGGATAACATCACCATATAATATCACCATCGAAAGGTCATCCAACTACTCTCCACTGCACTCAATACAAGCAACAATAAAATTATTTTACAGTGGGCAGATGGCAATATTATCATTCTAGATCTTGCTGCAGTAGATCAATAATCTGCTTAACTGTCAAAGTCCCTGTGGGAAGACCCTATATTATAAACATATAAACTTTAAAAAGGATTTCTTATAAAATCACTATCTTCTAAAGGCCTAAATACCAATAAAATCATTTTTATCTCCAGAAATCATGCTATTTGGCAGGAAAATATTACGTTTTATCCTGAACTTATGCTATTTTATAGAAATTATACTATTCTATAGAAATATAGCATTTATATGGGTTTTATAGAGCCTTACTTATGCTATTTTATAGAAATTATGCTATTCTATAGAAAAATAGCATTTATATGGGTTTTATAGAGCCTTGCTTATGCTATTTTATAGAAATTATGCTATTCTATAGAAATGTAGCATTTATATGGGTTTTATAGAGCCTTGCTTATGCTATTTTATAGAAATTATGCTATTCTATAGAAATATAGCATTTATATGGGTTTTATAGAGCCTTGCTTATGCTATTTTATAGAAATTATGCTATTCTATAGAAATATAGCATTTATATGGGTTTTATAGATCCGAAATGAGTGACATTTTAAATTAATTTCTTATGCTTATTCTATATTGAATCAGTTTTTAGTATCATTTGCTGAGAATTGATTTGACTATAGCATATGATTTTTAATTGGAATATGATTCTCTGTATCAAATGCTATTTAGTTCTTATGCTATTCCTATATGATTTGTTTGTATTTATCGTATGCTATTTTATAGAGAACAACAATCTAGTAATATATTATATTATAATTTGATTATAATCAAAGTATTCCAGTATATTGTTCGGATTCGATATCATCTTGCTGCTGGGTTACTGGTTAAGGAAATCAAAGAGGTAATCAAGATTTAACTGCTTCCTAAAAATTAGTGGTCAGTGATAGTCTACGGTATCAGATTCTTAGAAGTTTTTTCTGATTTCAGTAGTAAAAACTGGTTTTGGATTGAGTTGGAGTTTTGTGCCTAGTCTCAAATAGATTAATTGTTATCAGACTAGGAAAACACTTTGAAGGATAATAGAGAGTGCACAATGGCCTGCATCTTGTAGGAAACAAGACTCAACAATTCACTGACAGATCAAGATCACACGAGAAAGCTGTATGTTGAATCATTTCGGATCAGTTGTCTCTTAGACTACCATGACTCTCATAGAGGTCATATATTGTTTTTGGTTTGCTGTACTTTACAAGTACTTTACAATACATACAAGCATACATAATTGGTCATTACAACTCTTCAGTCGGGATTACGACTTAGCTTCTCACGCCACTCATGTATGTTCTGTGCCTTGAGTGGCCGAACGACAGATTTTTGAGAAACTTTTTCATGGCAGGCTTATTTAGTCTCAGAGTTTTTGCCAGAAATCTGCTGAGAGGAAGTCGCCGAAGAAACATTTTTTTTTCATATTTCGTTTTGATATCTGGCCTGGGGCTCGAACCCGAGCTTTACGTCTAATAAGTGAACACACTAACTACTAGACTACGGCGACTACTTTGAATCATTGGCATTTTATATTGTCTCTTAGACTACCTTCTTCAGACCCTAATAGAGGTCATATAGAGTCTCTCTGGCCTTTGGGTATATGCACCCAAGAGTCTAAAAGTACTTTACAATACTTTCTGTTAAAGCTGTATTGACGAGTAAGAAGTGGAACAAACTTAACATTTTCGTGGTAATTGCTTTTCACTTGGGGGCCTTTTGATAGTTCCCTAGTGAGCTTTGCCTAAGACGAACTTCTTCTAGATAGTCTGTTGCATAAATCAAGGCTTGTCTCATTGTAACTACCCTGCAAAAGTTTATTATGGTTTACCTCTCTCTATTTTCCCTTTTGCGGAGTAAAGTCTTCCATGTAAATCCTTCCACTCTTTAGTAAGGTTTTGACCATATTTGCGGCGGAAAAGCTTATCTCCTTTTAAGTTCATTTGCATCCTTATTTAAACGAATTCCTAGACTTTCCCTGCCTAGCTTAATTTGCTTACGCAGACCTAACTTCGTATTCACTTTTTTTTTAAATTAAATCACACCTTTAAAGCTCTGCCTTAGTAAAGAATCATAAATAATACGAACATCATTATTAAAACTCATCGTAAATGCAGAAATGAAACGGCAAAAATTTAAAACACCAAACAAAGCATCAAACAAGAGATAATAAAACCGTAAAAAAAAAAAAACAAAAACAAACAAAACAAAACTAATTGAGCGTTCTAACGCTCAAAGCAAACACTGTGTGCACATACACCATACGAAACACACGTATAAAGAGTTCAATTTAATTTTTAAATTAAATGCTGCATTGATCTTGTGGCAACACAATGTGGAAACAACAACAACAACAACTATAACTAATATTAATAAAATTGTTGGTGTTTCTGTCGTTTAAGATTTATTTTTTTATTATCGAAGTTGTTCTTGTTGTTTGCTGCAGCTGTTGCTTTGTCTAGATTCGTTGGCTTTTTCTTTCGATTTAAGATTTTCCAACAAAGTTTTCTTCTTTTGCTGCTGCTGCTGTTGCTGGTTGGTTCTCACAAAGTCAAGCTCAAGTGTTATAAAGAGACACTCTATTGGCAATTGTTTGACTACGAACGCTAGATTTTCTTTTCAGAGACGGTAACACTAGGTATGCATGTATGCACTATGAACACTTGGCGAATGGTTGGTAAGGCACCACAAGAATGTGTTTCATGGACCACTATTTGATTGTAGTTGCTGTTGTAATTGCAGCTAATTTTTAAAAGTTTTTTAAAATGTTTTTTTTTTCTAATTTTTTCTTTGTTTCTTTGTTTGTTGAAGTTCTTGTCTTGACTAATGTTGCAAGGTGAACTTTGTTTGTTTTTGCTTTTGTAGTTGTAACTATTGTTGTTGTTGTTGTTAATGAATGTATGTCAATCTAACAACAATTATTTATTTATACAGCAATTGTTGTTGTTGTTATTGTTCGTTTTTTTTTTGTAATGTTATAGGCGTTGCACCAGTATATTTCGATTGCTTATACAATATGCCGCGTTTTATTATTTGACGATCTTAACCGATCGATTGTTGAATACATTCTGACACTCAAATTTGAAAAAGTATTTGAAAAATTGCACAGAAAATAATAGAAAATGAATGAAAACCAAAACAACTTTTTAGTTTTTTATTGTTGTTTAGTCGTAGCAGCAGCAGCAGCAGCAGCAGAAGAAGAAAATAGGCAACAATAAAAAAAGAAGTATTGAAACTAAAGTCAGACTTGTTTTGTTGGCTTTTTTTTGTTTTTTTCTGTTTTTTTGCATTAACTGGTTAACATTGACTAGCAATGTGCACTGTTGCAAGTGTGACTATATTGAGGCATACCAAAGCATATTTTCTATATGGAAAACTGAAGACGAAAAGCAATGCACTGAAGAACAGAAATAGAAATCATAGTTCAGTTGTTAGAATTAATAGAATTTTGATGTCAACTAACAGGTTCATATCATTAGTTTTGTATAAGGAATGTGGGTGAGTGGTTAAGTTTATAGAAGGGGGATACTTGACAGCGCTTCTTTTGGTACGGATAATTCTTAGATATTAATCTGGGATATCATTATTGAATTCGTTCTTTAAAGTATTATAAGGCTGTTGATTTTTATTTTCAATGCCTTTTTTCTGCATCATTTATCAAAATTTTTGAACTAAGCAGCTGATTGATGTGCTGCAACTAATGCTAGAATGGCGGAGTTGCCATTTAACGTTGTCCGGAAACTACAGTATTTGTTGGTGTATTTGGTGAAGTGCTCTAGTATTTTGCACGTTGAATACCACTCTTTTTCGAGAGATAGTGCTGTTTGACCCTTTAAGAGTTTCGTGCTTCATGTTTGCTGGTTATTTGCAGATAATGGCTTGTCCTCTCTAATGTCCTGAAGTAGCACAGATGCTACGACATGCGGCAACTACAGGATTTTAAAAATGTATCCCTGATACGTACAAGGGTCTTATAAGCGTATTCTGTAAGTGACTGAAGCCACTTAGAAAAGAATTTATTGGACCTAAAGTAAGTTCACTATCCGCCACATGTTCATATTACGCCAAATCCTGGAGAAGGCTCATGAAAACCAAGTCGAGACGAATCATATGTTCGCCAAATAAGAAGCTTAAAAGATAGCCCTATAGAGCATCACGTTTTGTCTGAACTCAATGTTCCTGTAATGCTGATAAGGCTGTGTAGCTACTGAATCTGCTGAAGCTACTCAACGTCAATATAGTGAAGAACCCCTCCGAACGTCTTGTCACGTTTTCGCGGTTTTCGACTACGCGATTCCTTATCATGTGACCTCTTCAACTGCGGAGCAAAACAAGCGGGTTCTTCTGTTGCCTTTAATGCAATGGGGGGAGAATCTGTATGTATGCAAAACGGAAGTGTGTGTTAGCGACAATTGGGGACGTGTGCCGTTGTCGAAGATTTTTAGGTGTTGTCTCAGTAAAAATGATTGGCAATTGAATACCAGATATCGTTTTTATTTGACTAAACTTATGATCTACAAATAGCTTATTATTTCCGAGCGCGCAAGCCTTTTGTGAATTCCCTTAAAGTTTAGATTGTTTGATCGGGGAATGCATTTGTCATCGCCAGATGCAGATCAGCATCAATTTACGGACAATGAGATCTTTTTTACTTCATATGAAACCCTTACATCGAACCTTTACATGCCACCTTATACGATTGGTTTCAAAAGGTTTTTGTACAAGTTTTTGCTCTTTGGCTATTGAGTCATATAATGATGAATCAATAAATGCCTCCCTGAATTTTCTGTCTACAGCTGCAGTAGAAAAGACGTTACATAAGCAGCTAATATTACTTAAATGGACTACAACTGCTAATTTTTAGTGTGAATTTTGATGAAATATTGTTGTTTGAATTGTTAGTTTCCACATCAATTAGTAGGTATTTATTGGTAAATACTTGAATCATTCTCACTTGCATATACATACGTACCACAGCATTTTCTTTGTCTAGCATTTGTCTGTTGTATTAATATGCTTGTGAAGTATCAACCAAATGGCATTGTACTAGAACCGGATAAGAAATGTTTCCTTTTTCTTTCCTTTAAGGAGTATAGGGGGTCTGTTCTAAAACATTTCTAACCATTTCTTCGCTTTGTTTCAGTTTCATTAACCAATTACTGGCTAAGTAATTAGCTTACAATACCAGTTTCTAGAATAACAGAGTTGCCAACTTTCCTAGAAACGAAAGTCCCTTTAATAATATATTTACGTTGTTGTACTGTACGTAGTTATGAGCAAGTTTGATATTCGGTAGGAGTGTACCCGTTCTATGATGATCAAATGCTAAACTATTAACCGAGAAGTCTGCATAGCTAGGAAACCATATGAGATTGACATTGAACTGATACAAGAGATACAGAAGACTTAAGCAAGGAACCCCCAAACAGTTGAGATCTGGAGATTCTTGCTCAAAAGAGATCTGTAGCAGGAGTTTCCTTACCCAGAATCAATTCCTTAGCGTAATTTGTGGTCAAAATTAATTTCTTACTTACATAATTCCAATCGTTTAGTCAGGACTTCAACCTAACTTCTCACGTCAGCAATGAGTATTCAAAAAGACGAGTAGATTCGAATCATACTCATAATTTCTGATACTTATACGCATTCATACTTATTTTAATATCATACTCATACTACTCATATTCAAAGTTTGAAGTACTCAGCGCAATCATACTTAATAATACACAAGATGTTGCTGATTTCGACTTTCTTTTACTCAACATTTACAAGAATCACAAAACAAGTACGAACACTACAATACTCATAAGAAGGTTGTGTGCTTGCTTTGCTTGCTGTCTTTGTCTTTCTTCTTTTTTTCTTTTGTAAATGCAACAACAACAACTAAGACTGTAAATTTCGTTGAATGATTCGAATCACTCGTATCATTTATGAGTATTATAAGAAGTATTTTTCTAAATTTATGAATCTGATTGAATAGGCATATGAATCAAACATATTTTGAATGTTATGAGTTTGATGTTAACATTGTACTCATACTTATTGCAACCTGTACTTATAAATCAATGAATTAGAGCAGTTGAATTTTAATACTGTTGACTCAGTCATACTCAAAATCGCATTAGTACTTATGAGTAGCGAAAAAACGATTCATTGCTGATCTCTGTTGCATACCTATACATACATACATAATTGGACATTACAAACCTTCAGTCAGGATTATGACCTATGTTGTACTTGTTAATTTTAGACATGAGTGGCGGAACCTACAGTTTAAAGCCAACTCCGAGCGACAGATTTTTTGAGAAATTTTTCGTGGCAATTTTATTTACTCTCTCAGAGTTTTTGCCAGAAATCTCCTGAGATGCAGTCGTCAAAGAAATATTGTTTTTATACTTCGGTTTGTTGTAGATGTCTGGCCTGGGGTTTGAAACCTGGCCTAACATCTAATAAGCCAACCCAGTGCTTACTAGACTACGTGTGACTACATGTTGTGTAGTTAATTTCATCCATGAGCCGCAGGATTTAAGAAACTTTTTATTGGCAATTTTATTTAGTTTCAGAGTTTTTTGAAGTCGCCGTTCGGCCCCAGGCCAGACATCAAAATGAAATATGAAAAAAAAATATTTCTTTGGCGACTTCCTCTCAGCAGATTTCTGGCAAAAACTCTGAGAGTAAATAAACCTGCCATGAAAAAGTTTCTCAGAAATCTGTCGTTCGGAGTCGACGTTAAACTGTAGGTCCCGCCACGCATGTATAAAATTAAGGCACACAACGTGAGTGGTGTGAGAAGCTAGGCCGCAATCCTAACTGAAGCGTTGTAATGGCCAATTATGTATGTATGTATGTATGTAAGACTGTTCGAGATGTCTGACCTTGGGCTTGAATCGTGGCCTCATGTCTAATGAGCCAACATACTATCTACTGACTACAGGGAGCTGTAAAACCATTTCTTCATTTTAATCTTTCATCTTTTATCGAAACCGATAATGTATGCTCAGATTTATTATTGAAATTTGTTTGTGTATAAATTTCTCAAGCCATTTAAACACTTGACCTTCGATGTAGTATTTTTGCATTAAAAATTTGCTTGAAAACCATGTAATTAATGTTGCTAAAATTGCTTTTCATTTTCAATATGTAATGCCCTAGCCTTTCCTTTATTTAAAAAAAAAATGGTGACTCAATCGCTTTACGATGCATGTTATCGTTGTATATGAATTTCAAAAAATTAAAAAATTTCTAAAATGGTAATTAAAATTGATTAACAATTTCATTTAAATTAAAATAGTAATTACATTTTTATTAACAATTAATAATTTACAACTAATTATAACATTATTTTGATTGTTTTTTTTTTCTTCACATTATTTGTGTTCAATTTCAAAGTCTTCAAAGTCTTTCCCATACAAACGTTTCTCTCTTCAATTTTAGAATGTAAAGTCAATTTAAAGCCAGTCCAGCCAAGTCAAGTCAAGTCAAACTTGTAATTGTAAAAAACCAAAAAATTGTTTTCGAATTTGCAATAAAATTTGAAAAACATTTGAAATTAATTTTATATGTTTCCATAGCAACGTTTCTACATACTATTTTCAAACGTATGCCCCCCGAAGACTTACTATTGAAAATCTAAACTTGACGTTTAAAATTGCTGCTGTTATTTGTTGTTGTTGTTGTTGCTATTTTTTTTTGCTTTATGGCTAAAATGTTTGGCAATTTTAAATAATAGCCCGTTGTTATTACCAGTATATAAATCGTAGTAAATGGAAAAAAAAAATTCGTTTACAATTGTTTGAATTTCAACAACAAAATAAATTTTCATCATGTTGTTGCTGCTAAAAAGAATTGAAAAAAAATATTGAATTTCAGTTAGCCTGCATGAAATTGAAAAAAAAACTTGTAAGAAAATGTGGGTTACCACAAGGTCATGTTGCCACAACGTGTTGTAAATAATCCAACCATAAACCAGTTGCCATTATATCTTTACAACAATAGCAACACAGCAAAACTATTTGCTTATGATCAAAGGTTCTCTTTCGTAGTAGTAAACGTATTTGTTTTACAGTTTAATACTGGGTTATCCTTTTAGTGGTTTCAATATTCACAATCTGGCAAGTCCTTCAGCTGCGTCATTTATTTGAAAGGTAGTTTATAAAGTGAAAGGTTAGCCATTTACGAATAGGGTTCGTTTACTTACTTAGTCTGGATTACAACCTAGTAACAATAGCAACACAGCAAAACTATTTGCTTATGATCAAAGGTTCTCTTTCGTAGTAGTAAACGTATTATTTGTTTTACAGTTTAATACTGGGTTATCCTTTTAGTGGTTTTCATACTGACAGTCTGTTAAGGCTGTCAGCTGTATTATACATTTGAAAGGTAATTTATAAAGTGAAAGATTAGCCATTTACGAATATGGTTCGTTTACTTACTTACTTAGTCTGGATTACAACTTCTCCTACCAACCATGTTGTGTTTATATATCGAAATCCTAGCTTTATCATATGTTGAATTGAAAAACCAAACAAATGGATAACCCTTTACAATTCTAATTTGAGTCGTTTATAATCAACGAAAAGGTATACAGTCTTACAGATACAATTGAGATACATACATTTACTCTTTGCACTGTGTTTATGCAACAACACATAAATATTGTTTACAATTTATTTGTGTATTCCAATTATAGAATTTATTTAATCTCAGTCATGATTTATTTCTAATGCTAGAAACTAAAGTGTCTTTCATATCCACCCTTTAATTATAAGCAAATTCTACACTGATAGCATCAGTCATGAACACACATGCCTTGTGACAGTCATATGCTCCGAAGAGTGTTAATGAAAAGTAAAGCAATAAACATGAGCCATGCTGCATAATTTATATATAACCGGTAAATGTATGATATTAGGCAAATGGCACATTAGGCAAATATTTGATGAAATATTCTTAAACAGAGAAAACAAGTAAACATTGCTTTGCATTTGAAGAAGAGTGTTAAGGGAAAGCTAGATCAACTAATGTCCTCAGATACTATATGACATCTTCATCTAAGGGAAATTGAATTGTACATCATCTGACCACAGTCTTGATAAAAGGTTTTATAATAGAATTTCAAGCAGTGCAGACTAGGGCTTCGCAAGCTTTGCTCTAGCGATTCTGTGTATGCTTACAAGGACGTTTCTACACTTGGAAAATTTGTGAAATTTTCTCCGATTAATCTTAGGATATCTCTGCCCTTCCCTAACTATTGTCGTGTGTTACAGACCAAAGTTGTAATCATAAAACACGCTTCGAAATTGATACTAAGAAAAGGATCTCGAACTACTGGTATTTTTATCTTCTCTGACAGTCAGGCGGTGTTCAAATCTATTTAGGATGGGACCTTCAGGTCTAAACTGGTTGATCATCTCTTGTGGTAGTCTTGTTTAAGCCTAATATGGGTTCATACATACATAATTGATTATTGCAGTCAGAGTTACAACCTAACTTTACACACCACTTATGTTGTGTGTGTTAATTTTATACATGAGTGGCGGAATCTACAGTTTAAAGTCGACTCCGAATGACAGATTTTCTGAGAAACTTTTCAAAGCAATTTTTTATTTACTCTCAGAGTTTTCGCTAGAAATCTGCTGCAAGGAAGTCGCCGAAGAACTATTTTTTCATATTTCGTTTTATTGGAGATGTCCGACCTGAGGTTTGAACCGAGGCCTCTAGTCTAATAAGAAAACACACTAGCAACTAGAATACAGCGACTTCAGGGGTTAATGGTCCCAGCAATAAGCCGGCTATTTGGAAAGCTAAGGAGCTTGATCGAGAATACATACTCCAACGCCTTTCTTAGGTGACACATTTCAAATTGAGACAGCATCTTGCTTTATTACCAGACTCAACCGGCCTAAATTGAAAGGGAAGCGTAGCAGACTTTGTCTCTGTATTTATACTAATACGGTCTTCAGATATGCACCTTTTTGCGTAAATCACAATAATCGCCATTATTGAGCTCAATATTTCATATTAAGTTGCAATTAATTATTGCGTAATAAATACGCAAATTGTTGTAATATTGAGTGAATTGAATGAAGCATATTACAATTATCCGAACATTTTCTGTTGATATTTGACAATTTAAATGTCAACAACGACGAATAAAAAAAAAAAAATACAATGTTGTTGCAACAACCAGCTGTTTTGTTTACCAGCTGGCAAATGAATATTGAATAAGCAGCTGAACTGCGAATATTGTTATGCCTGAACACTTAAAATATTGTACTCAATAAACCGAATATTGACTCAATAAAAGCGCATATCTGAACATAGTATAACGGTTATGTTTTTTTATTGAGTAAACATGCGAACAGTGTTCACTTAACAGAATATGACTTTAACAGAGTGCGTATATCGATTGAAAAGGACGAGAGTATTGTCAGCAAGCAGTGCTAGATATCGAATTGATTCTATAGAACTTTTAGGCTTGTTTTCCTTTTAATTCTAAAGAAGTCATGCTTTACATGCTAAGCCCTGATGCTGATTGTCATGATCGTTTAATACTGACTTGTCAGTTAAGCTCTGGGGGCAATTTCATGAAATTAGCATAATACTCTGCCAATACAAATAAATTCTTAAGCCTTGATGTCATAGAAGGTGACTGACACATGAGAAATTATTGTATCAAAGGGAGAGCCGAGCCATCAGCATTAGCTCGTGGTAATCATTGAAATTGTAAAAATTATTGCCAAAATTATTTATTTAAACTGCAATTGGAAAATTTCTAAAGCTTTTAAGCCTGTTTTCTTATGCGCCACTCTCTGTTTTTTCTTTTTTTCCAAGACAATTTAATGCCACTCAACCCTTTTCATGGTATGTACTTATGTATGTATGTATGTATGTATGTGAGTGAGTGAGAAATATTTTTTGTTGTATCAAAGAACAGCCATTTATCTTCTTTAGATGAAAAGTATTTTAAATATAATAGACAGACAAACAGACAGACAGACACAAAAGCAATAGCATTAGTAAGTATATACCATAAATATACGAGTATAAAAGCATGTAAATATGTATGTATGTAGGGATGTTTGTAGATCCAATATATTCTGTTTATTTTATTACAATATTTTTTTTATGAGAATTTTGTTGTTTATTTGCCTGTTTCTTTAACTGTCTGTTTATTTTACACACAAAACAAAAAGTGAAGAGAAAATAAAAAAAAAAACAAAATCAACAAGAAAGAGTATATTTTTGTTTGCCAAATAAATTATAATAAGAACAATAAATAAAAATAAAATCTTTAATATTTTTCTTTATTCTACGGCTCTACGCACTCGTCATATTCCCCCTCCCTCCCCTGGCATTTGCCACCCTGTCTGTAAAAATGAAATAAAAAAGCATCCAAAAAAAAAAGAAACGTATCCTTTTTCGTAAACAATTTAGTCAGAAGAAAAATATTTAAACCTATTTGATATGAAATAATACAGCCAATAATATTAAATAAAATAAATGTTTTGTAAATATCTTTAATATGAATGAATAACGATTCAATAGGTAAATATGAAACAAATTTTATTATTTAATAAAAATATTACATATGACATTACATATGACATATCATATGACATGAGCCATATTGTAATGCAAATTATTGGCTTCAAATTAGGATATGTATTCCTTACACTCACTTAACTACATACATAATTGGGCATTACAACTCATCAGTCAGGATTACGGCCTAGCTTCTCACAGAAGTCGCCGAAGAAATATTTTTTTTCATATTTCGTTGTGATGTCTGGCCTGGGGCTCGAACCCGGGCTTTATGTCTAATAAGCGAACACACTACCTACTAGACTACGGCGACTATAAAGCAATTTTATTTACACTCAGAATTTTTGCCAAAAGATTGCTAAAAAGAAGTTGCTGCAGAAATATCTGTCTGTCTTCCTTGAAAATATGTTATTACCTCTTAATAAGTTAAGGGAGAAAGAGCGAGCGAGACCCTGAGCCTACTTTCTCGAATGGAGCCCGTGCATTGACTATTCTATGAAAATAAGAAGACTTCTGAGAAGAAGTACCTTTCTTCGAGAGGTCTGACTTGGGGTTTGAAACGTGGCCTCACAGCTAATGAGCCAACAGACTATTTACTAGACTACGGTGACTTCAACCCGTATTCCTTATTCATATTCTGCTTTGTTCGAGACGTCTGAGCTGGCGTTTAAACCGTGACCTCACTTCTAATAAGCCAACACACTTCTTACTACACTACGGCAATTTCATTCCGTATCCCTTATACAGATTCATAATCTATAATTGCCTTTCAAAGCTAAATATTAAAGATGGGATAGAGTAGGATAGGACCAAAAACAGAATAGAAGCGAAATAAAATAACAAAAAAAAAAAAATTGGGCGACTTCCTCTCAAAATGTGATAGTAAAATAAAGTTGTTATGAAAAGTTGTTCGGACTCGACATTACGCTGTAAATGTGAGGAGCTAGATGAACTTCCTTTACGGTTTAAACACAACCGCCATAGGATCTTTGGTTAGTTGTTGTAGTTGTCGTGGTATAGTAGATAGTGTGTTGGCTTATTAGACGTGAGGACTAGGTTCAAAACCCAGATCAGTCTTCTCCAACTAAACGAAGTATGAAAAAGTATTTCTACGGCGACTTCCTCTTAGCGGATTTCTGGCAAAAACTCTGAAAGAGTAAATAAAATTGCCATGGAAAAGTTTCTCAAAAATCTTTTGTTCCGAGACGACTTTAAACTGTATGTCCCGCCACTCATGTATAAAATTACCGCATACAACATAAGGGTGCGTACAGAGTGAGCGCTGAAAGCGGAGCCGAGATTATCAGTGCGATAAAGATTGTCAGTGCGATAAAACTGATTACATACGAGTCAATACAAATAAGCTTGTGTATAACACAGTGAACGCCGACAAGAGCAGAGATCAAAGCCGATGAGTGCGAGAAAACAGTTTCAAAGCGTTTTACACGCTTGTTTGCATTGTTCATGTTTACTTTTTAGTGTGCATTCGGGTATATTGTTGAAACTTAGCTGGAGATTTTCTCAAATCATTATATAAATGATGAAATTCACCAAATTCTTTCCTTTTTAGTGTAATTGGATGTTTTCCAAATTCTTTTGTGTTAATAATTGCATAAATCACACTAGTAGAAGCAAAATATTCTTCATCAGAGGAATCTATTACAGTGTACAGCAATTTTATAAACACAAATGAACAACAAGACTAAATGACATAAAAGCAAAACACATGCAATAAACAGAATTTCAGCGCTGATTCTCGCATTTACTGTGTTATATACAAATTTTCTTCTCGCATGAAAATAAGCGCCAATAAGCTCGGCTCGGAATCAGCGCTCACTCTGCTCGCACCCTAAGTGTTGTGAAAAACTAGATAGTAAAGCTGACTAAAGGTTCGTAATGACCATTTATATATGTATGTTATGTATGTATACGCAAGTACTTGTAGATTAATTATCGATAATTAGTTCCAGAACTTGCCAAAAACCTTTGAAAGTGCAAGAAACTGTTTTTTTTTTGTTTTTTTTTTTTTTTTGTAAAACCAGCCCTGAGTCCCCTACTCATGCAGTGAATTGTGCAGGTTTAGGAAAATAAGTTATAGGAAGGTGGAAAAAAGGAGTAGTAGTTGTCAGCCCATGCACGTTACAGAAATCGATGCGAAAGCGACCCGTCATCACGATAAGGAACAATTGAAAATCAAACGCCCTACCTCAAGATGCGAACAGCAAGCAAACGAGTTGCTGCTAGGAAACTGTTAAGATGTAGTTTCGTATACTCTCACGTAATGCCAAGTATTCTTTAAAGTTATTTGCCGCAGTCTCATAACTATTTTATTGAAGCGGGTTAGAAATTTGCTTAAAATTTATGAACTCATAAGTCTTTTAAAGAATTTGTTTTGGCTTGAAAGTTTGATTAGTTTTAGAGGTGGTAGGCATCATGCCACAATGGTATGAACCAATGAATCGGATCACAACTTGACATTAAGTGTTCGCCTAATAGGAAAGAATTAAAACGAAATTCTTTACACTTCACAAGTGAATCATTGTATTTGCAAATATCATATCGTATTACAGATAAAATAAAAACTTTTTATTATTATTTGCACTTAATTTAGTTGTTTATAAATATTTAAATAAAATATCAAATTTAGTATCACTGCAAAGTGTCTTTGTTAACATTTTTTTATTTAATTATCTGTTAAATGATGCACCACAATTTAATTAATACTAATTAACATGTGAAATATTTTTTTTTTTAATTTAATTATTAATGTTTTTACTATTTTACACTCTTTCTTCCTGTGTTTTTTTTTTTTTTTGCTTTTCTCATTTGCTTGTAAATGATTTAAATAATTACTCAAACATACACACAAAAACAACAATAAAAATAATTGTAAACAATTAATTATTGCAACAAAGTCAATAACTTTTAATGTGCGCCTTTAGAACATTTGCTACTGTGTGCGTCATTTACTACACACAGTAGCAAATACTGCTGCAAGAAATTAACACAAGCCGCACGTGTATTTATTTACAAAACTTGCGCCCGTTCAGGGAGGTATTCCGTTCTATTTAAGGGAGGAGCTGATAACAATTATAAAGGGTTTGCTTAGGAAATTTTAAAAAATTACACCCCATTATAAATGGGGTTTAATTGATGAGTTAAATGTGGTCAGAGATCAGTGATGTGAATATATTTCATTTTCTTAATTTTCTGAATTATAAGTTACACGATATATAGCCAAACTATTGGTTGTTTAACATAAAAAAGTGACAGTCACTATAAACGGCGTAAATGTAACTTAAGTCAGTCATTAACGGAAATAGTTTCCAAAGTTAAGGCGACAACCACTATTTGCTTTACTATTTGATAAAAGTGCAGCTAGTAAATATCGATTGTTTAACAACGAAACTTATTCTGAATATGTTCCATAGATTTCTATGAACGATTTTGACATAAAAGACAAACACCATACGGGGTAGTAGGAGAAAGTAATAGGCATACTTAGGCCATATATAGCCCCTCAGAATATCAAAGTCATCTTTTTCCTCTAGTCCTAGATCTAGACGTTCTAATGAAGCCACTCAGACTTGTAATTTCCATTTTCGACAGATCGGTAAGATGGTGTGCACAGTATTAACCCAGAGGTATTCTACTTCTCCGATGTAGCGCTTTCCTCCTTTTCTAGCGTCTCTATATATGCGTCTTGCATGAGTGTCCCTTATCAAATGTCCAGTAATGACAGCAATCACCACGATAACTGAGATGGTCTGCACAGTACGAACGGAGGGGCATTGTACTTCCCCCCTTTCCCAGCATCTCTGCGTATGCGCCCTGCATGAGTATGCCCATTAATGACTCCGAACACCACGCTAAGCATGCTTACGAGTTTCAGTAGACTTGGTGTGCCACCAGCACTCGGACTTGGCCGTTTTCGAATCTGGCGAGACAACTTTCACGGGATCGTGCATTTGGATGGTTCTGAATTGAAGCCATTACTTCATGAATATTGTTGCAAAGCTCGAGAAGAACTTGTTATATTGTTGCAAGCCATTCAAGCAATAAAATAAAATTTCAAACCAAACAATTTCATAACTTATTCACTTGATTGGTCAATAGAATCCCTTCGTTAGGATTACAACCTAGCTTCTCTCACCAGCCATGTTGTGTGTGTTACTTTTATCCATGAGTGGCTTTACCTACCGTTTAACATCAACTTCGAACGAAAGATTTGAAAAATTTTTTATGGATATTGTATTTACTCTCAGGGTCTTAGGCAGGAGCTAGAACTATTAGAGATAACTTCCCTGGCCATGAAACAGGCTGACTAGAAAAGGGTTCACAGGAGGCCTGTATGGGTCTATAGAGTATGTACTTATGTATGTGCTGACTAGAACCAGATTACACATTTTCATTTAGTATCAATTAAAATCGTGGAAATCAAATCTGTTTCCCTCAAAGACTTCCTAGATTTCATTTGGAGAGCGGAGAATTATTTGCTTCGTTCTATTTTGAAAAACATAATACCGAAGGACCATTTTGGTTTATTGGTAGAGATCCCACTCCACACAAAAGAATTTTGAAGCGCTGCTTAAAATAATAACGGAAAAACGATCATGAGCTTATTTTAAGCAGAGCAGAGTTATAAGCAGAGTGTTTCTGGTTCTACTGAGTGCAGTCAACGCTTAAAAATTCTAAGAGAAGGCCTTACCCCCCCCCCCCCATACTGTTCAACACGAGTGCGTTGTTTATTGTAAAAGTGATGGGTAACACCTTTTTGGAGGGTGTTACCCTGTAAATAACCTCATAAAATTAATGTTCTTTCATGCAAAAAACAGTATTCATCATTTAAAGCTTGTTATCAAGTGATTAAAGTCAAAACTTTTATTGTCATTAATAAATTAATCAAAAAAAAAAATTGAATAAAATTTCAAACAAATTTCGAATATTTTCTTGCAAAAAAAAATTTGATTTGAAAATCAAGAATTTATCGAAATAAATGAACAAACAAACAAGTTTAACTAATATTTTCAAATTTAAAGGTTAATTAATACTGATTATAGAGTGAAACTAAACTGTTAAGTTTGATGTCGTCTCCTGGTTTTGTTTCTCTACTTTTTCTAATCTTTTTTTCGTTTTTAGTTTTTTTTCTTTTAATTTCTATAGAAAACGAAACGAAAATGAAAGTGTTTCGTTGTTAAACAAATGAGTAGACGAGAAAAAATGTCATGAATTAATTAATTTCTGTGTTTATTTAAATATTTATGTATATTTGTTTTGTGTGTTTTATGGTTTTTTTTTCTCATTTCTAACTGTTTATAGGGGGTTGGAGACTAATTTAATAATGTTTAGGAATTTATTTTTGTTATTTTCTTCTTCTTTCAGGGGAATTTTCAAGTCAGGTTCAGAGATTTTTATTTAGAAAAATTTCAATATCGGGAAAAGGCTCTCATTTGGGAATTTCCAAATAGAATACAGCTTTCGATAGAAATGTATGCGGAACTTGTTCTTAAAGCAATTAAGAAATATTCTGTCGATTTTAAATGCTTAAGCTGGAGCCAAATCACCGCATTCGAGTACTTTATTATCGAAATGTGGTTAACGTGTACCACGGTAATCGTTATCGTAACGTATCTGCTCGAAGTTGCACTCGATTTGTAACTGGTCATCGAATTAATAATCGGAATAATCGGAATAAATTACGATCCAAGAAATTGTGGCCATCGAAAATAGTGTTTACTCGATTGTGCATTCGATTGCAAATGAGGTGATTTGGCCCCTGATCGGTACAGCATCTGGTTTCAGTAAAAGATTAGTGTGACTCAATTTCTTAATTGATTTATGTGGCTCCACGTAGCTATCGCAAGCAAACTGGTGTCTACCAAAGATCAGCAATGAATCGTTTTTTTCGTTACTCATAAGTACTCATGAAATTTGAGTATGAGTGAGCCAACAGTATTGAAATTCAAGTACTCTGATTCATTCGTACTCACTACAACATTGAGTTATGAGTACAGGTTGCAATGAGTATGAGTACTCATAACATTCGAATGAACGAATGAACAGAGTACTACATATTTCGAATGTTATGAGTACTTGAATTTCAATATGATATTGATTCATATGCCTACTCATTCAGACTCATACATACATACATACATGCATACATACATGCATACATACATACATACATACATACATAATTGGCGATTACAACCCAACAGTCAGGATTACGGCCTAGCCTCTCACACCACTCATGTTGTGTTCGTTAATTTTATACTTGAGTGGCGGTGCCTACAGTTTAACGTCGACTCCGAACGACAGATTTTTGAGAAACTTTTTCATGGCAGGTTTATTTACTCTCAGAGTTTTTGTCAGAAATCTGCTGAGAGGTCAGTCGCCGAAGAAATATTTTTTTTTTCATATTTCGTTTTAATGTCTGGCCTGGGGCTCGAACTCGGGCTTTACTTCTAATAAGTGAACACACTACCTACTAGACTACGGCGACTTGACACTACCTGAGAGTACGCAAAACGACATCTTAACAGTTTCTTATACTTCCAAAGGTTTTTGACAAGTTCTGGAACTAATAACAAAATCGACAAGGGACAACACAGGCAACATAATTTTTCAAAAATATACTCTGGTACGCTTCTATATATGCAAATCATATTTATTTGAAGCAAACCAAAACATTTCAAACTATCCAACTGAGATCCATGCAATACTGAGGACATAACTGTTAAAATTTTAAATTATCAGAAAACATGTCGACGCCTCCGTTCTATAACATTCTAAGTCGAAAAAGTGTGTTTTGAGTTATGAGCTCTCAAAGTTTTCACTTGACATACGACTATATGTGTATTCTAAGTAGATCTTCCCCCATAACTTCGGAAAGGATCGGCGCATCTTAACCAAATTTTGACAGTATTTAAGTTAGAATACGTAGAATTTAAAAATGCAAGAACACTAAAAACGTTCTAAGTATACTTAGAACGTTATAGAATGGAGGCGTCGACATGGCCACGTAGATGTTTTTCAGTGGCCTTTAATACAACGACTCATGGCAGCAACCCTAGCAATATAGAACTTGCTGTGGTAGGCAAATACCTTGTAAACTGGAAGACAAAAAATAAAACCAAAAGACGATAGAGATTCTTTAGAAGAGTCTTAAAGGCATGAAAAGGAAGACATGGCTGCATTGACAGGCATGACATCTGCAGCGACCATGAAATGAATGGCAATAAATTTTAAATAAGCTTTGCTGACCAATAGATGTTCTTGATTTCCAAAAGAATTCTCTCTCGCTCTTCGAAATTGATGGTACAACCGATGTGCTTGAGTTGTACTTCTTTTCAAATTGTCAAATGAAATCTGTAGCACATGATTATTAAAGACACAATCCATAGATTAAAACTACAGCATTTGCTTTACGGATTGCATTGTAAGGATTTACAACCAATGGAGTACACCTATCCCCCGCTTTACACGGAAGATAGGTTCCATAAAAAACCGTGCAACTCGAAAAATTCACTCTTATATGGAAAAACCGTGCTAAACGAAAATCACTATAAAAAATGCCCTTTTTGTCAGTTTTTAATACAATGCTTCTCTTTGTTTTGGCATTTCAAACAAACTAGCTTCTACACACATAACATTTAGTTTTGATCATAAAACGGGGAGTTCCCATCTTATCTATTTCCATCATAGGCATAGACTACTAAGAATTCGTAACTGTAACATACATTTTGTAGTGTTGTATTTTGACAGTAAAATATTTTGGCAGTAAAACAATGAAAATGTTGTTGTAGATATAAGCAAACTATAGTTTAGTGATTATAATTTCTTGTAAATCCAAAATTAAGAAATTTCGTTTAAAAAATTTCATTTTCAAAAATCGTGTAAGATCGAAAACGTGTAAAACGAATATCGTGTAAAACGGGGGATAGGTGTATAGGTGTCTTTCTTGCGTTTGTTGGATCTTTATGGTATACTTTGAATGACGATCCGGAGAGTACTGTGAAAGAGAGAGAGACATGCTAGTGAGTGTTGCAAGTAAATAAATCGACTGGTGGGGTACTGTCCCCTGCTAAATAACTTATGAAAACACGCAAGACATGAAATTTATTATTTTTTTTTTTTTTTTAAATTTCATTCCCATTAGAATAGACTGTGTTATTATTCTGTCATAATATCTGTCATTTATCCCGGCATTAATTATATTGTATAATTACAATAACACATAATAAGTTTTAAAATATTCTTTTAATACTCAATTCAGGTTTCATAATATTTGGGAATTGTAGTCGAGCAATCATCCATAAATGTAGCCAATAAAACGCTCGAATCGTGTCTTTAAATTATGGGAATAAAAAGAGAGAATGAAGAACTTAAGCAATCTAATTAAAAAAGTTTTTTTTTATATTTTTATTTCTTCAGAATAAATTAAGTGTGATAAACTTTAAGTGGCTACCGTTTTGCCACAGAACAGACAGAACAGATACTTAAAATTTTATGAAGTTGATGAAGAAATCTTCAATAAAAACTACACGTAAATATTTTAAAAATATTTCTCATCTTAAAAGAATAAAATGACAGTGAATTTAAATATTTTCGCGTTTGATTAATTGTTGATGATTTTGCTGTCTGACATGTCTTCGTCAATTTATATTTCTTTTTTTATTGCTCAGACATATTCATCACAAATAAACAAGAAAAAAAAATCATCTTAAATTTCTAAGTTTATTTAACCATCGTCTGTGTTTAGCAAATATATGTGAACACATATGTATGTACATCTTGTGTTACATACTTATGCGTCTTTCTATTGAAATTAAATTGAATTTTTAAAAGATGAAACAAGACAATCATAAAAATAATTGATGACTGTAAAGTAATTGGAATCTTAGGTTCAATGGAACACATATTTTACTCCGCCCCAAATGAACCTGATCATTAATAATTATTACAGGGACAAAACTGATTGTTCTTCATTTAAATAGAATTCCCGATTTTGAAATCCTTTCTATACGCAGCTAAATACTTTCTTAAAAGCATAATCCGTTTGTATTGGTCTCAGCTATTCTATAAATAATTTATTTATTCCAATACTATTACAAGCTAGCTGGGAATTGAACACAAAACCCTTGTACTGAAAGACTAGTAGGCAATCCAGAGTATAGTACTGTTTTCCAGACTACAAAACCCATACAAGTTAAGTAGTTCATCTCATTCATATAATGATATTTCCTCTACATATAGTACATTTTGGTCCCCTCTTCTTAGAGGGTATAATATAAACAACCGCCATCACAGAAGGGTTAGGCAGTCTCAAATCTCAAGAAAAGCTACTATCCAATGAATCATAGTCCTTCTCAGATAGATTAGCATAGAACCTAATACTTAATTAGCCATTAAACCCTTTAGTCAGGATTACAACCTAGCTTCTCATACCACCCATGTTGTGTTCGTTAATTTTACAAATGAATGGCTGATAACTACAGCTTAAAGACGACATCGAACCACGGATTTGAGAGACTTGTTATGGCGATTTTATTTACTTTCAGAGCTTTTGCAAGAAGACTGCTGAAATGAAGTCGGGAAAGAAATATTTTGTCGTTTTTGTTTGAGATGTGCGAGTGAGGGTTCGAATCTCTGATAAGACACCACCCTACCTATTGCACTATCGGAACCAGGATACCAAGTGCGGTGCAACTATGTAAGTTTTGGATGAATTCCCCACTGAAATCCCTTTAACACCTACGAGGTTATAAGTGACAACGCAGTCATGAATTCTGTCAACACTATTTGTGCGGCTTTGGGTATGGATAAAACGACGCAGAAAATTTGGCCATAACTGAATAAAGGGCTCACAAAAGGTCTGTTTAAATTTCAAAGAAGCATGTTCAGCAGGGTTGTCGTGGTCAGTACGGCCCATTGCCTTTATCTTGGACACCTAGTAAAGATTTTTGCCGAAGCTGTAGATATAGGGTAGAAGAGGAGACTGTTCTGAGCGCTTCATCAGAAGCTCTGAGTGGTTGAGAGACTGGGGCATGACAGAAAACTTTGGTATCACAATGAGCGTTATGTGCCCTAAGTAGGTTATGTTAGAGGACGTGTACTTGTCAACTGTGACAAGTACAGTACCCGGAGGTCGAATTGACCTATTGTACGACGTCCTAGCTTCTCACACCACTAGTGTTGTGTGCGTTAATTTTATACATGAGTAGCGGGACCTACAGTTTAACGGCGAATCCGAACGACAGATTTTTGAGAAGCTTTTCATGGCAATTTTTACTCTCAGAGTTTTTGCCAGAAATCTGCTGAGAGGAAAGTCGCCGTAGAAATATTTTCATATTTTCGTTTTGATGTCTGACCTGGGATTTGAACTCGGGCCTTTCGTCTAATAAGCCAACACACTACCTACTAGACCACGGCGACTTCTGCCCTAAGTATCTCCATCCAACTTATTTGAGCCCCTACCTTCCAACCTATCATCACAATAGTTACTCTACATGACAGCTTACGACCATATTATTCGGCTCTAGTTGTAGTTTTCTTCTATAAACATGTTACCTTTGCCAATTGTATGAGGCAGTCGTCAAAGTAGGCTGTCATACGGTATATGATTAAACTGGTTTGCTGCCTATACCCCCCGCTGTGTTATTTTATTATTTACGATATTTCCAGTTAAACGATTATCTTTTTATCGATACATCAACAAAACTTAATAGGCCTAATAATACTTTATTATCACAAAAAAATGGGAGAAGAGAAGAAAAGAGACAAGCTAGGCTGAAGTACCAATTTATTAGAATTTCTTTTTATCACACTCAAGATGGCCAAAAGAAGAGAGAAAGAGAGAGAAAAAAATAAACCAAAATCAATAAATAAATAAGAGTTCTTAACCGGAAGACTTATTTCATTGATTGATGTGAAGGATGGATTGATTGTTTGATTGATTTAAACAGATAAGAGATGAGATAACAGATAAACGGTAAACATGTTTAGAAAAGAAGAATTTGTAAATGTAACACAACATAAATGGTCAACAGAGAATAAAAAAAAAACAAACATTAAAGCAGTTTGTTAACAGTTAATGATTTAATTTCCGTTTACATTACAATTTTTAAGATTTATTAGGCAATTAAAACTAAATTGTAAAAAAAAGCCGCAGCTAACGGAGGTCAAAGGTCACATAATTTTATTGCTTATTATATTGAAGGCAAAGCTGTAGCATTGTATGCATGTATGACCTTTAGTTGAGCAGTTATTTGTTAGATGTCATGGCTAAATTCTAACCTTCTGATTATGTTGACATTTTAAAAGAATTTTTAATTTAAATAAATTTAAACAAGATAAACTTTTATCTTGGTTGATGAATTTTGCAATTCACCTTCAAAATAATCCAACCAAGATCTCCTTGACCATACAAAGGACAGGATATCAGCAATAAACATCACAGGACAGCTCGGAACTATCTTTTCAGCAGTCTTCTGGAAGATACTCTGAAAAATTCTACAAAAATCTGTCGTTCGGAGTGTACATTAAACTGTAGGCTCTACCACTCTTGGATACAATTAACACACACATTGAACATGGGTGGTGTGAGAAGCTAGGTTATAATCCTGACTAAAGGATTTTAGTGAACAATTAAGTAAGGAATCTGAAGCATAAATGTTTGAGAGAGATGTGTAATGCTACGATATTTAACATTGTGCTGGACATTGTTTTAAAACACATCAACAATCCCAACAAGAGAGACTTACATTTCTAAGGCTTACTAAGCAAAGTACCAAAACGGAACCAGTGCGGCATTAATACGTTTCAGAAGAATATTAAGTTCTAGGCAGAAAATTACATACACACATACATAATTGGCCATTACAACCCTTCAGTACGGCCTAGCTTCGCACACAATTATACTTTCTGCTACCGGACAGGATCTTGAAGTTCGTCTGGGCAAAAGAGATGGAATAGAAACCGTGGATCAAAAGGAAATTGTTATCTCATGATGAGTTAAAATAATGGAAAGTTAAAACCACTGCGTCCATACGTTCGAAAAATTCTATGCAGCTAACCTCAATGGCTGTAAGAGCTTTTAGGAGCAATTGAAATTGGTTAGGACCCACCATTAGACAGCACTTACATGATGAAGAGTATAATAAGCAACATTCAAACAACACAACAACACAATGGAATTATTCCAATGCTAGATAATCTTGTCGAGGCCTTATGCTCCTTACGTGCTTACTTACTAGAGATCAGCAATGAAACGTTTTTTCGCTACTCATAAGTACTCATGAAATTTCGAGTATGAGTGAGTCAACAGAATTGATATTAAACTACTCTGATTCATTCGTACTAGTAGATAGTGTGTTGGCTTATTAGACGAAAGGCCCGAGTTCGAATCCCAGGCCAGACATCAAAAACAAAATACAAAAAGTATTTCTTCGGCGACTTCCTCTCAGCAGATTTCTGGCAAAAACTCTGAGAGTAAAAATTGCCATGAAAAGCTTCTCAAAAAATCTGTCGTTCGGAGTCGACTTTAAACTGTAGGTCCCGCCACTCATGTATAAAATTAACGCACACAACATGAGTGGTGTTAAGAAGCTAGGCCGTAATCCTGACGAAGGGTTGTAATGGCCAATTATGTATGTATGATTCATTCGTACTCACTACAACATTGATTTATAAGTACAAGTTGCAATGAGTATGAGTACAACGTTGACATTAAACTCATAACATTCGAAATATGTTTGATTCATACGCCTACTCATTCAGATTCATAAATTTAGCAAAATACTCATAAATGATTCGAGTGATTCGAATCGTTCATCATCGTTACAGTCTTAGTTGTTGTTGACAAAGACCGCAAGCAATCATACTTATTTTGCGATTCTTGTAAATGTTGAGTAAAGGAGAGTCGAAATCAACAACATTATGCGTATTGTTAAGTATGAGTACGTTGAGTACTTCAAACTTTGAATATGAATAGTATGAGGATGATATTAAAATAATTATGAATGCTTATAAGTATCAGAAATTATGAGTATGATTCAAATCTACTCATCTTTGTGAATACTCATTGCTGATCTTTGTTACTTACTGATCTATTGTACCATACAATAGGCTTACAAAAGCTTTATTAAGTTGTTAAAGTCGCCGTAGTCTAGTAGGCAGTATGTTGGCTTATTAGACGCGAAGCCACGGTTCAAATCCTCTGTTAGACATCAAATCGAAATATGAAAAAATATTTCTTCGGCTAGTTCCTCTCAGCAGATTTCTGGCAAAAACTATGTGAGTAAATAAAATTGCCATGAACAGTTTCTCATAAATCTGTCGTTCATAGTCGACTCTAAACTGTATGTTCTGCCACTCATGTATAGAATTAACACACACAACATGAGTGGTGTTGAGAAGCAAGGCAGTAAGCCTGACTGTAGGGTTGTAATGGTCAATTATGTATGTATGTTATTAAGTTGTTTCTGAATACAACTTTAATGCATGTTATTTAATAAAGGTTTGAAAAGCTGTTGTATAAGTTTTTTTTTTTAATTACGGTTGTAATACACGATGTCAACTTTTAAAATAATACTTGAAATTAATGTTAAAGGTTTAGTAAATCCATAAGGCAACGTTCTTTTTTTTTAATAAATTCTAACGTAACTAAGCAACAAATAATTAAAACCACAATAAATAACTTACTTCATTTGTTATATGGCGGGAAGATGAAATCATATTTTAAATACGTGTATGTACGTTGAGATTCTTCAGTAACTGATTTAAATAAAAACTCGATTAAGAAGGAGAAGTGCTCTTATAAGGCAGCCAGATGTTAAGCAATGCTTTTATTGCTTCACGTTTACGTTTATGAATACAAATTTAAACTAACAATGATTCTCGGCCGGCATAAGTATTTTATTAATAAGCAAACAAACATAAGAGTAACACTGTTACGGTGTTTATAAAAATAAAAACAAAACAGAAACAGAAACAATAACAATAACAATAACAAGAAAAGGAATTAACAATAATAAATAATTATTATTTAAGAATTATTATGAATGTTTGTTGTTGTTTCTTTAAAAAACTTTTATTATTGCTGTAAATCTTAATTAAACGAATGAAACACACAATGAATGTCAGCTGGACGGACGTTAACGCAGTTAAATTTATAAAAAAAAAAAGAATGTTGCGTTTAATTATTTCGTTTTCTTGTTTAAATTTAATTCTTTTGCAATAAAAAAAACGTATTAAATAAAATATGGTTGTCGTGTGTTGTGTTATTGAATAGAATTCAAGAGCACTATAACTCTGTTCAATACACCAATTAATTAAAACGCTTTGATAACACGTGCCATGTCGTTGTTATTTTTACTGCCTTTGGAAAACTTCAAACAGATACTTAAAAGCAATTTAAATTACTCCCCCGATTTTTTGTTCTTCTTAAATAGCTTAACTTTAGTTTTAAAGAAAAATTGTATTCATTTGCCACCAGTTTTGAAGGTTTGCTCTCAGACTACATATAACAATTGAAATTTGCATAAATTCATGAGTTTGTTAGAATTCAAAGTGTGAATGCATGAACCATAATGATTATAAGAAAATTTCCATTGTTTTCGTAGTTGAAATTTCGAGCAAAAACATCGAAACGAATTTAAATTCCATTTCGTTATTTATTTATGAATAAAATAATTAAAACTTAAGAATAAAAATTGTATTAAAACAACTTTATAATACTAATATTCGGTTTATTGAGTACAATCTTTTAAGTGTTCAGACATAACAATATACGCAGTTCAGCTGCTTATTCAATATTCATTTGACAGCTGTTAAACAAAACAGCTGGTTGTTGCAACAACATTGTTTTGATTTTGTTTTTTTTTTTGTTTTATTTGTCGTTGTTGACATTTGAGTTGTCAAATATCAACAGAAAGTGTTCGGATAATTGTAATATGAGCACTGAACACACTTATGACAGTGCTGCATTTTAAGTTTTACTCAATATTATAACAATTTGCGTATTTATTGCACAATAATTAATTGAAACTTTATATGAAAAATTAAACCCAATCATGGCGTTTATTGCGATTTACTTAATAAAGGTGCATATCTAAACACCGTATAAAGAACAGGATTTCCTACCAATGCAGTGTCAAGCAGAATGTTGTTTCTAGAAAACAACAGGTAACCCTGTCATTCTAGAATATGCAACTGTAGATCAATTACGTCATTTAGCTTATATATAATGTTAAAAACAGGTTTGATTATCGCATTTAAATTAAAATTCATACTGAAATTTAATTAATTCATTTATTCACAATTGCATCATTCATTTGTTTCACAAAATTTCTTTCTTAGTTCCCAGTGTACTCAAATGACGAAGAGCATGTTGTGGTATTTAACATAAAGAAATGTAAATTTTCTCTTTTAAATGTTGTCATAGAAGACCTATTGAAATAATTTGATGGCTAAATGGGCCGAAACTAATGATCACTAATTGGCTAAAACCAGAGCTTCTTGACTAAGACGATAGCAGGCTTAATCTTAACTAATTTTTAATTACCTCTCGCACAGCACTTCAGTTTTTATTTCATAGTCAAATAGTGAACTTTAATCACACTGAGAAATTGTGCCTCAGTTAATAGTCTTCTACAACTAGTACCTCTATTTTCTCTTACAGAGATAAGCAGCACTCAAACCAATTATTATTTATGTCGTGAAAGATGCCATAGTACTGTACTCCCTTCAAACTTTATAGTACGTCCATAAAGCCTATTGCCCCTGGTAAATTTCTTATTAAATGTTATGCAATCACATGCAAAATGCTTCTCAGGTTTCAAAAATGTGTTCCAATGTTAAGGTAAAGACGATGCCCATTATAAATGCTCTGAGCCCATACCATCCTGTCATAAGACTGTTTACCAACCTAAGGTTCTTTCTGCATGTGTCTGATGTAAGATTTAGATCCCTTCTTATTGTTATTTCCCAACAAAAATTTTTTCTTGCCTCTTGATTTGAGAAGAGTTTTTATCTTCCCTTTCGTTGAGTATATCTTTTTGCCTCCAATTTACAGAAGGGTTCTGGTCCTCCCACTTGTTTTGAGAGGAGTTTTTAACTCTCTTTATACTTATCTTTCATTGAGCGTACCTTTTCAAATATCTGCCCCCAATCTATAGAAGGGTTCTAGTCCTTACAGCACAATGGATACTCTTCTACCCGCAAGCTGGTCTGCTAATTGCCGAGAATTTCTACATGATCTAGCACCCAGTAGAGGGTAAATTTATTTTCTCCTCCTAGTCGGTTCAGTTTCTTCAGACAATCCTGTTTCTGATTTAATCTCATAAAAGACCAGTGCCCATATGGCAGCTTAACTGTCAGATAGTATTGCTAGACAGACGTTCTTATAAGCTGTAATAGCCTCTAATTAACCCGACTATCCTCTGACAGTTCTTGGTTGTTGTCGTAGCTTAGTAGATAGTTTTTGTGACTAGTGAGAGACCTTGTGGTACAAATCCCGGCTCAGTAATCTCGAGCAACATGAAAAAAGGAAAAAATATGTCTTTTGGCGACACTCTCCCAGCAGTCTTTTTGAAAAGTTTCACAAATCTGTCGTCCAGAATCGATGTTAAACTGTAGATCCCGCCGCTCATGGATAAAATGAATGTATAGCACTTGGTGGCTAGGTTGTAATCCTGACTAAAGCTATGTTATCTTAAGTAACTTTGCTGATGAAAAGAATGAACCAATAAAACGCAAGGCTTAGATCAAAAAAACTTAGATTTCCACGACCACATTACTCAGCAAACAAATTTACAGACCATTTCCCAAAATGGTACATTAACTTTGGTACTTTTTGTAAAATACATATGATACTTAGCTTAGTATCACGAAAATACTTTGTGATAGACCACATACATACATACATTCAACAATATCCGGCATAATTTTATCTGCTACAATTTCACATTAAAAGGGGAAATTTTCGAATAAATTTTTAGAATTTTTAAACCAGTTGCGGGAATATGTAGGAATATGCAGGAATATGCACATTTACTTACACTTAACAGTTGAAAAATTTTTTATTTGAAAGTTTTTACTTTGAAATCGAAATGAATCACAATTTTTTTTTTTTTTTGAATTTTTTCTTTCGATCGTTAAACCAGTTTTAATAAAAAAGGGGGTCAGTAGTTAATTGTTAACATTTAAATTTTATTAAATTGAATTTCTTGAATATTTATATTCTTATCAATTACTTTAGAATTTTATGTCTTACAGGCGCTATTAATTACTCTAACAATTTATGAATAGTTTTTCGATTATATTAATAATTTGTAATAATTTTTCCATTTTTAACTCTTATAGAAAATCAATTTGAAATGCAAATGAGTGGCACGATCACTGGCAAACTTTGTTGTTTTAATTTCTTGCATCATTTAAATAAATTATTCTGTAATATAAAATGCTGACAACTTGTTTTGATGTCATCACGTGTTTTAAACAATTGCGGGATGCCAGCCGGGGTAAGTGAAAATATAAAATTTATAACAAATTAAATGAAAAATTATTACAACATATTATTCTATAAAAATAGAGTGTTTAATTCGTTTTAAAACATTAATTCATATTTATCTACGTAATGCTGATGTATATTTCATTAAAACATTCACATTACAATCAATAATACTTTAATTGGATATGAAATAATGACTGTATTCATGACGTCCGTCCAATGCAACATGGGCAACACAAAGTATCGAACGATAGTGTTTGAAGTACAACATTCAGGGGATAAGATGCTCAGGAATATAATGGGAAATGAGTTGATCCTGTCTCAAACACTGACACAAAACTTGTCAATCAATAGCATGAAAATGAATTAAAAAAAATTGCCTCTGTGACATTGCGATCGATTGCTTTGCAAGTTCCATAGTCGTCCCTTACGATGTGTAGAAATCAGCAATTTTGCCCAAGCTGAAACCGTTTAGAGTCTCTAATGAACTCATACCTACTGCTGTCTTACACAGATGATTGGTCTAATCAGAGAGTACCTTTTTTATTTACTCAGAATGCTGGTAACTTTGCAGTAAGAATCGTTATATGCCTCTACACGTCTTATCCCCTACAGAAGTCTTTATACGACATACCTGATTTCTTGCTTGGGAGTTGATGAGACAATGACCAATATTAATCCCACATGTGCCTGCCGCGTCTGTGATTCTGTTTAAGGCAAACCATCTTTTGTAATTCTCAACATCCCAGATCTGTCGAATTATGGCACAGATGGGCTCTTTATTCTATAGAGCTTGTGCCAGCAATCAAACATGTAAGCAATGGCTGTAACTGGCAACTTAATGCCTGCCTTAGCTAGCCTATCAGAGACTAGTTTGGTCTCATTGCTGACATGAAAATGGTCAAATTTCTAGAACTCACCAGCTAACTTAACTTTGAAATGTGTGTGGTGGCGAGGGAAGAATTATTTGGAGACAGATGGAAACCGTTTTAATTGTAAATCATGATCGAAATTTGTTCAATTTCTTACCGAATTCCTATCTATATTGCTTAAGTTTGTATTCAAACACTTCTATTTCTGATCCTTGACTATTACAGTAGATTACTCTGTAGGACATTTCTGCTTGAAGAAAATTTAATTCAATTGCTAGGCCAAAGACAACTGCAACTCTTAAATTGAGGTGCTGTTAGCTTGATTTTTAATAGTCTCCTTAGCAGCACCAGTAAACTTTATAATTTTAAGAATTGCTTCCCAACGAGTCTGAGTAATAAGAGTGAATGCAGCCCGTTTTGAGAGAGGTACTATTGTATGTTATGTGTCAAGGCTAGCGTGGTCTCGTAGGTAGTGTGTTGGCTTATTAGACGAAAGGCCCGAGTTCGAATCCCAGGCCAGACATCTAAAACAAAATACAAAAAGTATTTCTTCGGCGACTTCCTCTCAGCAGATTTCTGGCAAAAACTCTGAGAGTAAAAATTGCCATGAAAAGCTTCTCCAAAAATCTGTCGTTCGGAGTCGACTTTAAACTGTATGTCCCGCTGCTCATATATAAAATATAACATATAACGCACACAACACGAGTGGTGTGAGAAGCTAGGACGTTGTACAATGTGTCAATTCGACCTCCAGTACTAGTCACAGTTGAAAAGTACACGGCCTCTAACCTAAACCTAAACCTAAACCTAAAACTATACAACCTTTTAGTGAGTATTGTAGTGTTCGTAGGCGAAACATACTTATTTTCTGATTCTTGAAAATGTTGAGTAAACGAGAATTGAAATCAACAACATCATGTTAAGTATGAGTACGATGAGTACTTCAAACTTTGAATATGAGTAGTATGAGTATGATATTGAAATAAGTATGAATGCGTATAAGTATCAGAAATTATGATTCGAATCTGCTCATCTTTTTAAATACTCATTGTTGATCTCTGATGGCAACAAATCAACAGAACTTATGCTTGGAACCTATGCGGCGTAACTGTAAATATCAGAAACCTAGTAAAAGGAAGCCGCCGTAGTCTAGTAGGTAGTGTGTTGGCTTATTAGACGCGAAGATAGGATTCAAATCCCCGGTCAGACATCAAAACGGAGTATGAAAAATATATTTCTTCGGCGACTTCTTCTCATCAGATTTCTGACAAAAACCCTGGGAGTAAATAAACCTGCCGTGAAAAGTTTCTCAAAAAATCTATCGTTCGGAGTCGACTGTAAACTGTAGATCCCGCCACTCAAGTTTAAAAATTAAGGCACACAACATTAGTGGTGTTGAGACACTAGGCCGTAATCCTGACTGAAGGGTTGTAATGGCCAATTATGTAGGTCGTAAAAGGAATTATTCTTGCTGATATCGATATCCTTACATTTGCTATGGCAATAATATTAAGTTCTTCATTATATATTCCCTTAAATGTCAATTCATACGGCTTTCCTTTCACTGGCTTGCCATTCTGTCTGTCTATCCGTCCGTGCACTTGAAAATATGAAATATATTATCACAAGTTAATATATTCTATTCGTTTTGTAGTTGTGTAGTTTAAAATAAAACGAAAAAACTTAATTAGAAACATGGATTTCAAGTTCACCAAAGCAAAAAAAGAAAAAACGTAATCAAATGAATGATTAACCTGAACTTGACCGTTTTCTTCACTATTCAGCTATTTCTGTTTCATAGCCCAAGCCAGCTATTTTAGTTTTGTTTTTATAATTTTTTATTTTTAAATTCCATTTTTTGCTTGTGTTTTTATTTCATTTTTAAACATTTAAGTTTGAATGCATATATAGCTAAGGTAGCTAGCTAGTGGTACATAAATTTAAATAATTTACGGTTAAAATTTAAAACTTTTGTTTTTTGTTGTTTTTGTTTGTTTAAATGATAAATTAACTGAATATGAATTGTTTTATAGTTTTTTTTTTTGCTTTTTGCACAGTTTATAGGGATTATTTAATGGCAAAGAAAAATAAAAAAAAATCGAAAACTATAGAGGTAAACGAAATTAAAAACAAAAACAAAACAATTAATAATACAGAAAAAACTAAAACACACACACACACAAGAAGAAACCCCGAGAAGTAAAGCTACCTCAGAGCGGTAATTTTTAAAACAACATTTCGAGTTCAAGGTAGTTCCGGTGTTTTTTTTCGATTTTATTGTGTTCTCTGTATTCGATTCATATTCGTATACGTATGGTTTTGTTTTGTGGTTTCGGAGCGTGTGAATTTATTATACAAACACCGGCATTCAAACGTAAATAATCATGCATTAATTCATACGTAAGCATTTTAAGAAAAAAATTTTAAAATGAAAAAAAAAAAAAATAAAAAATTTAAATACAATACAAATGAATAGCCCTGCAGAATATATATAACAAAACAAAAAACAAAAACAAAAATTGTTTAAACCCTTTTAAATAATAATAATAATAATATGTTCTTGAAAGGCTACAATTTATCAGACATTCATACATTTCTGTACCCAAGTTGTTGCATATTAGGGTGGCATATTGTTATAAATGTAGGCCATAATGTTTCATAATAAAAATAGTTTCCTTGAAGCTGCTGCTTTAAAATGAAGTCTAGACATGCAAATCGTTTTTTTAAACGGCAGTCTAGAAAACTCTTTCAATAACACTTCTAACCTTGTTTACCTTTCATTAATGGCTTTATGCATAGAAAAATAAACAAGAGTGCAAGAAAAGGAGGTCAAAAATGTAATCTAGAAACCGTAAAAGCAGTATAGGGCCTTAAACAAATTTTCCTGTCACCTATTTTTTCTTTGTGTCAATGTCTTCACTTTCCTTGTTTCAATTTGTTTTCGGACTAGGAGTTCTGTAACAGAAATACATTTTATTCTTAGGCAATGATATAAATATCCATTGAATGCCGTCCAGAGTCACATAACTGTCATTAGCACCTCTTTGTCTCAATAAATATGGGTTATTTTTTTCCATATTTTACTAGAACCTATGATTACATGTCAAAGTTCTCAAAGTGAAAAATGCTTACAAAACGTGCAACTTTTATATGTCACTAGTGAGAGCTTTGTATGTTTCGTATTGAGTATCCCAGTTTTCATGCGTAACAATAAGCTGGATGAATTCCAGATTGATCTTACAGGATTGTCAGGTAGCTCTTTCCAACCTGCTTTTGCGAATAACTAATTGCCAAGACAGACAGAAAAAATATATTTTAATACCGAGAGCCTGCTGCCACTGAAGGCCTTCTATAAAATGAGCGCATAATATCTAGTATAACATGTTAGAGATTGTCCATTAAGAATGCAATATCCTCCAGACTCCCTAAGTCCTTCTTATCCATATAAGTTCAACAGAGTCCAGTAATATTGCTTGTAACTTCCTGCTACCAAATAACCCTTCCTATAAAACTAGCTCTCAATATATAGTTTAACTGTGACAATCAGAACGTTTCTACTTTGTAACATGTTAGAAATTAAGCTCTATACTGGCCATTAGAAATACAATTTCTTACGGTATTCCTATGATTATTCCTTCCGCTCCTTTGAAAAACTCAGGTTTGCCATCAAGCATCTTCTGATTTTGGTTTCTTTTTTATTTTCTTTACTTTAGTATCGTTATTTAAGTTTCTCCGCACTAAGTAGGTGATTCTGTGATGACAGGGTTGCCATCTATCACTGCCTAGATGCAACTCTTTCTGTGACAATTGGGTATTGGGTGTACTTAGGAGGAGCCTGGCTTAGGAGATGTCTCTGGCAACCGATTACTTAATTTTTTAAAGTTTTGTATACGAAAAATCAGTTTTTCCACAGAAAATCTTTCCCATTTGCGAATAATTTACTCCCAAGGCAGATAGAGAAAAATAAATGTTTTAATACCGACAGTCTTAGTTTCGTGAATAGTGAGCTGGCTTATTATATGAGGACTCCATGTTCAAAACTAAGCTTGTACTCTCTCTCTCTTGAAAAAAATATTAAAAAAAATGTTTCTGGCAAATTGTAGATCTCGCCACTCATAGCAACAGGGATGGTATAAGAAGCTAGGTCGTTATTTTGACAATAGGGTTGTCGTAAACCAAATTGTGTGTATATATGTATTAGTCTTTTCGACATTTATCTTTAAATTTTCCATTTCGTTGCAATTTGTTTTCCTAGCTATGTGCTATTTTCAAACGGCTTTGTATTCTCTATTTTTTCTTCTTGCCATTGGCGAGTGCTTTTTCAAATACTGTGTCCATAACTGTCGGTGTGCTTAGCAGCTAATCATGTTTAGTTCTGAAATAATTGTTCTGCATGTGAATGTTCTCTATAGCACTTAATTTTTTAGTTAAACAAGTTTTTCTTGGAATCTATGAGGCATAGATAGAGCGGTGAGCCACCATTTCGCTTATTATTCCGTACTGACAGTTTCTAATGCAAAATTACTGAATCCAGCATGCTCCTGTCTTAATAGTGGAGTAATTATATAGATTATTCTGCGGAAAATGATTTCAGCAATAATCTTTTTAGCAGAATAAAATTGCTGCAGTTGTTGGGGTTTCTAAGATTGAACTTTATCAGAACACGAGAACAGCCTGGCTTCCCATTATTACAATCTATTCCTTGTATCAGTTCCATTTATTTAGTTTGACTTGCTAAATGGATGGTTGGTATCAGAAATCAGCAATGAATCATTTCTTCGCTACTCATAAGTACTCATGAAATTTCGAGTAAGAGTGTGTCAATAGTATTGAAATTCAACTATTCTGATTCATTCGTACTCACTACAACATTGATTTATAAGTACAGGTTGCAATGAGTATGAGTACAACGTTGACATCAAACTCATAACATTCGCAATATGTTTGATTCATACGCCTACTCATTCAGATTCATAAATTTAGAAAAATACTTATAATACTCATAAATGATTCGAGTGATTCGAAACATTCATTAAAATTTACAGTCTCAGTTGTTGTTGCATTTACAGAAAAAAGAAGAAAGAAAAAGAGAGCAAGCAAAGCAAACACACAACCTTCTAGTGAGTATTGCAGTGTTCGTACACGAATCATATTTATTTTGTGATTCTTGTAAATGTCGAGTAAACGAGAGTCGAAATCAACATCACGCGTATTGTTAAGTATGAGTATGATGAGTACTTCAAACTTTGAATATGAGTAGTATGAGTATGATATTAAAATAAGTATGAATGCGTCTAAATATCAGAAATTATGAGTATGATACGAATCTACTCATCGTTTTGAATACTTATTGCTTATCTGTAGTTGGTGTCCTGTAACAAGTTCTAGATTATTAGAGTTGCCATCTGTTTTGCTTACAAATAACGTCTTTTGTTAAAATGTATTGGGTAGTAGTCAAGAGCTTTGCTAATTGAGTCCTAACTACCTTCAAAAGGTGGTGCTGTTTCAACTTTCTACAGCATTTTTAGTTCATATTATTTTTATAGGATTCAGGAGTCAGAAGGATATACAGGAAGCCGTGTAATTCCAAATAAAATTCGAATGAATATTTTAAATATGTTTATCAGGCCTCCTCACTGTTTATATTTATTCTAAGCAATGAAGTAGTATGACAAGCTCAACAAAACTTTCCAGAACAATCTGTAGCAGCCTAATGTACATAATTGTTGCTGTGTTGTTTTTTGTAACAAGAAAACTATGTTGGCTGTGTTCTGTATTCATTCAAAAACAATTTTGGGTTTAGAGATAAATTTACAATTAAAATTAAAAAAAAAATAAGAAAAAAAATTTTATTCTGGGACGATGTTATGCTGGGGTATACTATACAACGACGTCAATATTTAAATTTTTTTTCTTCTTCTTTTTTTTTTTTGAAATACAAAATGCGGTCAAGTAAGAAGGTAAACTACTGCTTGTGCTTCTCTTAAGTCTTCTTTGTCATCGTTTCGCATTTATTTGTTGAAGATTGTAACAGTTTGTGTTTGTTTGTTTGGTTTTTATTAAAACAGACTGACAAAAGCAAATTCAAAAGCACGGTTTGTGAATCTTTATAAAAAGTTTAAGCACCAGTTCACTGAACTTGGCTTAGCGACCGGCAGACAGACAGACAGACAGACAGACAGAGGAAGCAGTTGAAGTTAAAACTGCATTTTAATGCTTTAAGGCGCTACATTAAACAACATGAACTGGTTCATGCATACTTTACAGTTTTAGTGGCATTGATGTTTTAAGTTTTAGATTGATTTTTTAAATACATATGTACATACATACATAAACAATTTTAAAATCTGGGTTATTAAGACCAGACATTAACAGATAATTTACGTATGTACATTTTAAATGTTTGTTTTTTTTATGGAAATTTTTACTTCATTTCATTTTTTTTTTTGGAAGACAAAACTGCATGTGATGTTCTTGAAATGAGTTTGTTTTCCATTTTGCTTCAAGTGTTCTTGGGCCAAGCCTTGCAAACTACTAAAAAAAAAGTCAAGAATTTAAATGAATATCTAGGTCAACAGGCATACTTATGTATGTTTTTTTCGTATGTTTTTCGGACACCCAGTGACATTAAAAAATGTTGTACAAAAGTTTTGTTTTTCATTGATTTCACTGGAGATTATTTTGTTTACGTGCCCGTGTAATGCGAATGGATCTGCATGTTACCCTGACAAATATCTCAAATATCGCATAATATTTTATTATATTTTGAATATCAGTTAAGGCACTTACTTTTGAACGGTTTTCTATTTTGTATTAAATTTCCTTTGCACTGTAATTGCTTAAGTCCATAATGCTTTAACAAATGTTCAAAAACTTCATTATCATCATCTTTAAAGCATCGCTGAAGTGTAATAATGATAGCTCATAGACAAAGGATTACTTCGGTAAACCAAGAATCACTCACACGTGTGACTCTTCTGTGTGTCTTCTGCTGTTCTTCTATGGTTAACACGTTAACTGCCAACTACGAGATAACTCGTAGATTGCGTTCCCTTCTAAGGTGCCAACTACGAGTTAATGGCCCTAAAATTGTTAAAATGTGGGCGATTGCTTTCCTAATTTGATACATTTAAGAGTTTAACACGTTGACTGCCACTGCAATTTTCATAAAACTGGCCACGCGTTCCCTCCTAGGGTGTCAACTACGAGTTATCTCGTACTCACTAAACCTGCCATTTTTGTGTGGCTATGGATAAAATCGTATTATATCAGTGCCAGTATCGATAAATGGCTTCTGGGAAAAGAACAAAAAATCAATGTTGGTTTGCGTGGCCATTTTTCTGAAAATTGCCATGGCAGTCAACCTGTTAAACTCTTAAATGTTTCATAATACGAAAGCAATCGCCCACAATTTAACAGTGTTAGGGCCATTACTGCAACTTGCCGTTGACTAAAGGCAGGATTTTAACCGGCAAGTAAATTGTTTTTCATTATCATAAATCGAAAATAAGGTAGAAGTAAGCGTAAAGTTAAAGGGAGGATCATCCTAACTTTAACTTTTAAAGTTAAGTTTATGTTTGAACTTGCCATATTATAAATTATTTTCAATATGTTAATTTCAAATATAAACAAAATCAGCAAAACAACAACAACAAAAAAAGAAGCCCTTCGTTGCCACTGCGTTTAAAAAAACTTGCTCCGGCATTGCCATATTTTTTAAGAAGTTAACTTTATTTTATCATTAGGTTGTAATAACGAAAATAAGTTAAAGGTGACTTTAAAGTACACTTTAGCTAAAGTTACCTCAACTAAAACCTAACACACGTTAAAAACCTTCATTATCATCATCTTTAAAGCATTGCTAAAGTGTAATAAGGACAGCTTATGGACAAAGGAAGTCGCCGTAGTCTAGTAGGTAGTGTGTTCGCTTATTAGACGTAAAGCCCGAGTTTGAGCCCCAGGCCAGACATCAAAACGAATATTTCTTCGGCGACTACCTCTCAGCAGATTTCTGGCAAAAACTCTGAGAGTAAATAAACCTGCCATGAAAAAGTTTCTCAAAATCTGTCGTTCGGAGTCGACGTTAAACTGTAGGTCCCGCCACTTAAGTATAAAAAAATTAAGGCACACAACATGAATGGTGTGAGTAGCTAGGCCATAATCCTGACTGAAGGGTTGTAATGGCCAATTATGTATGTATGTTATAACGAAAATAAGTTAAAGGTGACTTTAAAGTTCACTTTAACTAAAGTTGGCTTTAACTAAACCCAAAGGCAAGTTGTAATAATGGCTTTTAGTCTGATTCCAATGAAGCATTGGAAATTAGGATAGAAGCGTAATTGTATTCTATTTCTTGTGTGAACTTGATTCCTAGTAAATACCACTTGTTGCTATTCCTAAAGTATTCATATTCATATTTCATTACAACAATGCGCTGATATTTACTTTATTGAACCACCGGAAGAAACTTGACCCAAACGATTATAATCTGTTTCAGTTTCTCTAGCAAATAATTTTACTGCTAAAAAGTTCTGCTAAATAGAAACTTGTTTAAATCGATTGGCCTTAAACTCGAAACATAAAATATTTGTTTTAGAAGGTAAAGGCCAGTCGCCGTCTAAATACATTAATTTTGCCATTGCCTTTGTCATTTGTCGTGGTATATCTTTGCATTTAATTGTTTGTGTGAAAATCTGCCATTAATTGCAAATTTGTTTACCAAAAATATATTCATAGGATTTCGTAAACAAATTCTATTTATTGCAATATTTTATAACTAATTAACTGTCGTTAAATAAGTACGGGACATTGTTTATAAATTCTTAATGAGGCTTAAAGGCTTAAAGTGACATTCGCAAATTTTATAAATATTTAGAATTGAAAAATGTCAGTGAACTTTAATTAAAAATAATTTAAAGATAGAAAGCCAGAAAGCAATTAAAAGACAAAAAAACCTAAAACAAAAGCAACAAGATTTAACATACCACAGACAAAAATAAAAACCTGGTCAAAAAAATGTTGTTCTAGTCTTTTGCTTTTAAATTAAATTTTATTTCAAAACATTTTTTAATTATTTTTTATAGAATTTTTAAGAAGATTTTCTAGGAATATTTCGTATTAAATGTTCCTTGAATGTGTACAAAGAGATAACGAATCAACAATTGTTGAATACTAAGAAGTTTATATGGGAAAGGTAAAGGTTATTTACCGGCAGCCATAGAAAGGGCTTTCAACCATTTAGTTGTATGTGTTTTTAATTAAAAATTTCAAAGTTTAATACGCATTTAAATTGTATCTGATAAGCATAGCATGTCAAATGCTGTTAAAAGTAGTTAAATATGATTTATTAACGTATACCCCTACGAATATGATAACAAGTATGAATACTCCTATATGAGCCCAGTTAATGATATTTCGCAATATCCATATAAACTCCATTAATGTGATAGTTCATATAAACCCGTAGTTCAACTAAAGTATAGGCTCAGACTTCTCGACCACAACGAAATATGAAAAACAAAAAAAAATATTTCGTTGACTTCTGTCAAAATAAAATTTCCTCTAGAATTTGTTATAGAAATGATGTCAAGAGCAAAAAACGGTACATAATTGATTCCAGTTGGTATGCTCGGGGAGATCAAACATTCCCTATAGAAAATCAAACCGACTCCAAAAGAGATTTTGCTACTGTAACAATCTATATTTTGGGCGTTCAGTCAAAGCTGATAAGAAATGAGTAGCAAGGTCAAGAACCATCTTTACGTGGCAGATGCAGAGATTGAAAGCACTGAAGTGCAAGTTAGTCTTTTTCACGTCCTCAGACCTGCATAGCTTTTGCAGTAACCATTTGAATAAATACCAGGTCTACCGGCATGCCTTTCAATAGAACAGGCACCTGTAATCAAAGCAATTGGCCATGAGATTTAGGGACAGAGAAGAGAAGCAGTTCTCTTCTTATACATATAGGTCTGGCAAAGTCTAGTAATATTGCTTATAACTGCTTGCTGCCAATGAAGGCCTCCTACAAAACGAGCGCATAATATCTAGTGTGACATGTTAGAGATTGTGAACTCATTACCGACTTGGCAAGTTCATTAGGAATGCAATTTCCGCCACACTCCCTAAGTCCTTCTTATCCATATAAGTTCAACTGAGTCCAATAATATTGCTTGTAACTTCCAGCTGCCAAAGAACCTTTCCTGTAAAACTAGCGCGTAATATATAGTTTAACTGTGACAATCAGAACACTTATGCTTTGTAATATGTGAGGATTAAGCTCTATACTGGCCATTGGAAATACAATTTCTAACGACATTGCTATGATTATAGCCTATGATTATTCCTTCCGCTCCTTTGAAAAACTCTGGTTTGCCATCAAGCATCTTCTGATTTCGGTTTCTTTTATTGTACTTGCTTTGCTTTAGTATCGTTATTTTAGTTTTTTCGCACTAAGTGAGTGATTCTGGGATAACAGGGTTACCAACTGTCACTGCCTAGATGTTACTCTTTCTGTGACAATTGGGTTGTTGTATTGGGTGCCTTGCTTTATTATACTGTGTTCAGATATGCACTTTTATTCAGTCAATATTCGATTTATTGAGTACAATATTTTAAGTGTTCAGACATAATAATATACGCAGTTCAGCTGCTTATTCAATATACATTTGACAGCTGGTAAATAAAACAGTTGGTTGTTTCAACAACGTTTTTTTTATATCGTTTTTGACATTTCAGTTGTCAAATATTAACAGAAAGTGTTCTGATAATTGTAATATGCGGACTGGACATCCTTATGACAGTGCTGCATTTTAAGTTTTACTCAATATTAAAACAATTTGCGTATTTATTGCGCAATAATTAATTGAAACTTTATATGAAATATTGAGCTCAATAATGGCGTTTATTGCGATTTACGCAATAAAGGTACATATCTGAACACCATTTTAAGAAATATCTCTGACAACCGATTGATTAAATTTTTTAAGTTTTGTATACGACAAATCTTTCTGGCAAATCTATTGTAAAACTAAGTGATTATATGTAATAAGTTGAGAATACAACAATAGATTCCTAAACAATGAAAAAATATAAATTAATTAAGCATATAGACAATTATTTAAAGAATTTTGCAAACAGCTTTAAACAATTTTTTCTTTAATTTTTTTCTGATGCTGGCATGCATGCCTCTGTTATAAGGCATTTCCAATCGAGAAACGTGCATACAATATTGTGTCGTTATATAAATTTCGTATAAATTTTCTTAAACTCAGGCTTTTACTCACGTTGGTTATTTGTCTGGGAAAACGAAAAAATGTGCTACAAGTCACGTAGACTCGTTAAGAAAATTTCAATAAATTATTTTTCACTTTTTTTGTTTTGTTTTAAAAGAATTTATTTTTGATAATTTGTTATCAAATGCTACAGTGCTTGTCAAAATTAAATTCAAAACAAATTTGAACGCTTTCAAATGTGCATAACTAAGGCAATTTATTGAGATAAACTTTAAAAGGGTCTTTAAGATTGTGGTAAAAATAGTTAATAACTGCATGCTGTATGAACAGTTAAGAGTCAATTTAAATCTTTGATTTTATAACTGTAATTGCAATAATTGTGTGGATAATATTTATTGAATTGGATTGCAATAATTGTTAAGAGTTGATCTATGTAAACTCTGAACTGAATTTGTGTAAAACATGTGTTTCAACAGTACAGACTAATTTATTATTGCTATTTTATCAACATGAACAAGAAGAGAAATAAAATTTATTTGCGATTGTAATTGAATTTTTTTTTCAATTCGTATTAATTATTAGATTAATTACCTCAGCTTAAAAGTGCTCATTTAAATGATTGCTTGTTTATTTTATCGCCAATAATAGAGAGAACGAGCGAGCGAGTGTTTAATTGTTTAAAAGTTTATTTATTGCTTCATTGTTAATGGTTATTGACAGTGCATCATTGAATTATATTAAAAATCAATCAAAAGCAAAAAAAAAAAAAAAAAAAAAATTATTTCAGAACAGCAGAGTTCATGCAACACGTGTTCAATTACCATTTATTTGGCAATCAGAAATGGGGTCGTAAATAAAATTTTATTTGACAACATAATTCAATTAAAGGATGCATGCACATGATGGACTTGATGGACAGTTTTTAAGAAAATTTATAAAAATTCTTACGTTTTATAATTGGCAACTAAAATACAGATGCAATGTTGCGACCTGACAAGTCAAATTCTCATTGGCATAGTTCTTAACCAAAAATTTGATATCAAGTTCAGTTTTTGCACCATGCTTTAGATAAGCTGGTGTTAGGAAAACTCAATGCAGTTGACCGTCGTACCAAGCTGGGCTATTAACATGTAGCAATACAAGGGTTAGGTTAGAGTTAGGTCGGAGTGGTAGCTCTGATATCACAAACCTTACTTGAGCACGCATAGCGGCCCGTTGTGCAGCCACAGGCGAACGCAGTCCCTGTACTGACCAAGCTCTGCTAAGACCAGATAAAAGGTTGGTTAGCGCAAGGGCTGCCCATTAAAAGCACGACTACCCCGCTCTGAGTAATACAAGAGAGCATTCAACATATTTAAATTGCATCCCTGTTTCTTGTATGGTAGTGATGTCCGTCCTACATTTCATGAGGGAATCAGCCAGCTGGGCGAAATCGCCTACCCTGTGAAGGGTGCGCACGTATTTACCTATTCTTAAATCGATTACATGATTCCTTATAATTTCTTAGATATTGGATTTGACTTTACAGAAACTGGTTTCTCGGCAAACGCCCTGGAGTTATACATCGATGACTCCAAAAAGCCCTACATAAAACTTTCGTAATGCCAGAGTTTTCCAGGCCATACCACTGAATGAACAGTGTAATGGTCATTGTATGATGGAATTTTCCATAAAATTCTTCTAATTTACTCGGACAGTCTGCGATCAAATCCCTTTCGAACTTCACCATCAGCTTGTCCGTTAATGCCTGGAGATATCTCCGGGGATTTCTTATATGGATTGCAGCACATAGGGATAAACTGATCAGTAGTGGTATAAAACTCCCAATCTCCAACATGTTATAGGACATTTTTGTACCAATTGCCTTAGTTAAGCTGGGTATTCATCACCCGTAGTCTAGTAGGTAGTGACTTGGCTTATTAGACGTAAAGCCCGGGTTCGTATCCCAGATCGGACACGAAACGAAATATGAAAAAAAAAATATTTCTTTGGCGACTTCCTCTCAGCAGATTTCTGGCAAAAACTCTGAGAGTGACATAAAATTGCCATGAAAAAGTTTCTCAAAAATCTGTCGTTCGGAGTCGACTTTAAACTGTAGGTCCCGCCATTCACTTATAAAAATAACGCACACAACATGAGTGGTGTGAGAAGCTAGGCAGTAATCCTGACTGAAGGGTTGTAATGGCCAATTATGTATGTATGTATGTATTCATCAGCCGTTATACAGGCTCCACGGTGCTATTGCGCTTCTCACAGGCCACCGTCCTATTGGAAGACAATCCCAATAACTTGGCATTGACAAGAACGATTTAACCAGGGTGAGATACAAGTCACAATCATCGACATGTTGTGTAGCACATATGTGATTCGATTGTGTCAGTTAAACCGGGTATTCTCCTGCCACTATATATAGAGCGGCTCACCTACATTGACAGTATAGGGGAACATACAGTATTAGAAATCTCTGCTAGAATTGTTTGAAGAAGAAAAAAAAACTCATGGCCTATATTTCTTCTCATTTTCCAGAGTCTAGCTTATGTCATGAAGAGGCAGAATGTATTAACTTCTCATTTGCGATCATCTTTGGTTGAACTTTCCAAAATATCTTTACTGGGGAGAGATATGAGTTTTGCAGAGTTGCTTAAGAACAATAAACGAACTTTTAATAGGACATTGTAGACTCAAAGCACATTTATTCAGAACAGAAATCATTTCAAGTCCAATATGTAGATTTCGTGAAGAGAAAAATAAATCTTCAGAGTCTTACAGAAGGTACTCTTGAATGCTATTATTATCAAAGCATTCCGAATTTCGTCCAGCCAACAGGTTTGGGTAAGATATAAAAGGCAAGGCCTTAGAGATTGGGGGCAGTACCGTCATCTGAACGCAGTACTTTAATCTTTTTACGCAACAAATACAAAAGTGAGAATAAATGATAGATGCTGAAGTCTAAAAGATCTTTATCTCCTGTGGATCTTATATTTCCAAGTTATTGGCCTCACATATAAATGAAAGTGATTTTATAAAGCACTATTGCCCCACCATGTGCATGTATCAGTACATAAATTACCGGAAAAATAATATAAAAAGTAAATAAATAAGTGAGTAATAAATTATCAGAGAGAGAGAGAGAGAGTCCCAAAATATTTAGTAAAAATAATTCATTTAATTGCATACTGTAAACAAAAACAAAAACAAATGCACTAAAGACCAACGCCAACTGTAACGGCTAACGGTCATATTCATAATATGAAATATGCAATTAACTGTTATAAATAACATGACTGTTATATTGCAATTAAAGTGGCTAATTTTTTTTATTGTTTTTCTTTATAACATTTTTTTTGTTTGTTTTTTATTTCTGTATTTTTTTTGTTTTCAAACAAGTTTTAATTTTATTATAAATATGCACTGAATGACTGTTATTCTCTCATACTTTACACACGCTAAGCCGTCCTTTCCTTAACACTTGTTTTGTTTTTGTCAAGATCTGCCGTGCATTTATAACAGACCAGGTATGGGAAGTAATAGTGGCTCTGAAGGTGTATACTATAAAATTAAAAATAAACTTTATTTTAACATTGAACAATACATGTTTCCCATCCCTGCTTATGACCGAGCGTAGCATTATTATTAAATGTATTTTCATGTCATTGCATTTGTGGTCACGTTTACGGATATCTACGTCAATAATTAATTATTCTTGTGGGGTATTGTATTTGCTTAAAAAACTACAAGTATTTTGTTTAAAATGCAACAATTAAAACAAAACTTTGTTAAAAAACACATTTTATTTGATTGCCTTTAAAACTGTTTTACACGTGAAAATAGGCCTAAAAATGAGTACAGCTGGTGTCAGTTGTTAATAAATATTGCAAAAATAGAAAATCCATAATACTTGTGCGAAAAAACTTATGATGTTTCTTTAAAACTAATAGAAAATCATACAAAATTAAGAAGACAGAACTTCTCAATGGTGTCCTCTAAAACAGTAGTCTAGCAGGTAGTGTGTTCGCTTATTAGGCGTAAAGCCCGGGTTCGAGCCCCAGGCCAGACATCAAAACGAAATATGAAAAAAAAATATTCCTTCGGATACTTCCTCTCAGCAGATTTTTGACAAAAACTCTGAGAGTAAATAAAATTGCCATGGAAAAGTTTCTCAAATATCTGTCGTTCGGAGTCGATGTTAAACTATAGGTCCCGCCACTCACGTTTAAAATTAACGAACACAACATGAGTGGTGTGAGAAGCTAGGCATCCGGTACTTAGCTTTAATTATTCTATTATTATCATCGTATTGAAGTTGCCGTAGTCTAGTAGATAGTGTGTTGGCCAGGGTTCAAATCCGAGGTCAGACATCTCCAACAAAACGAAATATGAAAAAATATTTCTTAGGGGACTTCCTCTCAGCAGATTTCTGGTAAAAACTCTGAGAATAAATAAAAATTGTCTTGAAAAGTTTCTCAAAAATCTGTCGTTCGAAGTCGACTAGAGGTCCTACCATTTATGCTTAAAATAACACACACAACATAAGTGGTGTGAGAAGCTAGGTCGTAATCCTGACTGAAGGGTTGTAATGACCAATTATGTATGTATTTATGTACCCTAAGGGCACTACCGGAATCCTTCTCATTGTCAGGCTCAAAAGGTCTTTCCAGAGGAGTTAATGTGCACTATATGAGGCGTCTACGTCTTCCCGGAACTACCATATACCCATACTCAAACTTAGAATAGGTCTGAATCAGACATCAGCAATGAGTATTCAAAGAGATGAGTAGATTCGAATCATACTCATAATTTCTGATACCTATACGCATTCATACTTATTTTAATGTCATACTCATACTACTCATATTCAAAGTTTGAAGTACTCATCGTACTCATACTTAACAATACGCATGATGTTGCTGATTTTAACTCTTCATGACTCAACATTTACAAGAATCACAAAATAAGTATGATTCGCTTGCGAACACTACAATACTCACTAGAAGGTTGTGTGTTTGCTTTGCTTGCACTTTTACGTTCTTCTTTTTTTGTAAATACAACAACAACAACTAAGACTGTTAATTTTAATGAATGATTCGAATCACTCCAATCATTTATGAGTATTATAAGTATTTTTCTAAATTTATGAATCTGAATGAGTCGGCGTATGAATCAAACATATTTCGAATGTTATGAGTTTGATGTCAACATTGTACACATACTCAGTACTGCAGCCTATACTTAGTATAAATCAATGTTATAGTGAGTACGAATGAATCAAAGTAGTTGAATTTCAATACTGTTGACTCACCCATACTCAAAATTTCATGAGTGCTTATGAGCAGCGAAAAAATGATTCATTACTGATATTTTTATGTGTTTTTTTATAATAAGAATTGGACTTTAATTGAACATTTTAATTCGAATGCAATTAAATTTCATTACATTGCATTAAATTGTTATAAACTTTTAAATTAACTATAATGCGATCTAAGCACACTGTAATTTGGTGTAATTACTTAATAATAAAATTAATAATAATGCAAGAAGGTATGACACAGAATTTTAAAAGTGGTTGTAAATTAAAATGCCGGTTAGACTGTGCTAATAATAATAATAAAAATTAATAACTTATAGCCAAAGGTTAATAAACTATGGATTTGTTTTTATTTTTTTTTTTGCTGTCCCTCTTTATAGTCTTATGTGGTTCAATATTCACGGATACTTTGATTTCTTTCATTCATTTGCTTTCATTCATGCTTGTTGGAACATGACTCAAAACAACGTGACAATGGCCTGAATTAAAGAGCGACAGTGATTTTAAACAAAAACAGAATTAAAAATAAAAAAATTATTTGCATTTTGTTTTACAATATTTGAAATGCATTTTAAATTAATTTTTGTATATATGTGTGTGTGTGTGGGGGGTTTTTTTTCTATAATTTATTTAATTTTGGGTATATATACATATATATAGTATGTGTAGCTGTTTAAACTACTTACATTGTCGTTAATGTATTCAATTACAATCATGTGTTCGCCTAAGAGTTATTTTCTGTGCTGCATTAACGCTGCAAAATTGCCAAGTGGGTGTCCTGATGATTCATACTACTTGACTTGGGGTCTTCTCTATTTTTCACAAGTGTTTTCCGAGTCTATAGTGCCTGGCTTGTAGATGGGTTAGCATTCTCAGGCTACTCCTGCACAACTGCAACTCACATCTCTTTTCATTGTATTTAATGAATAAAAGTTAAGACGACGTTTATATAAGAAAAATGTCTTCATCTTCCCTTTCGTCGTGTAATTAATCGGTCATTACAATCTTTTGGTCAGAACTGCAACCTAGCTTCTCATACCACCCATGTTGTGTGTGTTAATCTTATCCATGAGTGGCGGGACCTACAGTTTAACGGACTTACAGTTTAACGGACCTACAGCAGTCGACTCCGAACGACAGATTTTTTGAGAAACTTTTTTATGGCAGGTTTATTTACTCTCCAGAGTTTTTGGCAGAAATCTGCTGAGAGGAAGTCGCCGAAGAAATATTTTTTCATATTTGGTTTTCGATGTCTGAGCTGGGATACGAACCCGGGATTTATGTTTAATAAGCCAACACACTACCTACTAGACTATGGCGACTAGGGAAGGACACCGAAAGAAATAATTCTTTCATTTTTCGCTCTGTTCTTGATCTCTAAGCTAGGGTTAGAACCATGGGCTCTCGTTTAATAGGTTAACACACTCGACTATAGCATTCCAGAAACATATCTTTTCACAGAAAGCATCGGTGTGGAAGCTTTCGTCTTAGCGAACTCATTTGTTTTCTTATCACAATCAATTTTCACATGACCCATAACTACCTCTGCCAATATAATATTCAGTAGGCAAACAGGAAAGAAAGTTTGCATGGATTGGACATGCATTGCGATCCAATGCAAAGAGGCTGTATAGCTAGGCAACTCCCAAGGATTGCACTGCAACAAGGCGCAAACTGGCTGTTGCAAAGACTTAATAGGACATGGCAATAATAACAGCTCCCAACCCAGACTGCTAGAAATCACTTATCGGGAGCATTTACTCTTGATTTGGAGAATAGTTTGTGTATTGCCAAAATTTTATATGTTTAAAGGGGGTTTTTAAATAAATTGAAAAATTCAATAAAAAAAAAACGAATAATTTTTCCCACACGAAATGAGTCTGTAGTGTGCGTTTAAAATTTTTGGTTTTCCTATGCCTGGCATAAGTGCTAACTGGTAACACTGTGGCTTCTTGCAGCTGGCGTTCATAATGTTTATCAACTTATATGCGATGCTATAAGTAAAGAAGGAAGTTTTGTTTTATATTGCCAAAGAAAGTATAACACAGTCACGATTAAATCTTTTTTTATGAGTATGACCATCATATGCAGGCCTGCACATGGTAAGAGTAACTTTCTATGGCGATTTTCTCCAAAAAAAAAAATCTGCTAAAAATCCATGACTGTGTGATGAATGACATAAAAAATATTGGTTTTATGCAATCGATTTTATAATTAAATTTTATTTTTTTCAATTAACACTTTTGGCAAACAGAATAAGTTTGTTTTTCTCTCTCTCTTCCTCTCTCTGTCTGTATTTGGGAGTTTTTTTGGTTAATATTGATTTAAATTATTAACTTAACATTAGCAAATGCCAAGATCTGGTACCTAAAGTTGATGTAGTGGTAGAAGAAGGAGAAAAAGAAACCAAATTTGGAAACTTGTTGTACAATTATTACGACGAAAGCGTTTTAATTTAAGCAAATAAGGAAAAATAAACAAAAAATGTTGAAAAGAAAAAAAATTTTTTCTTTTTTTGGTTACAAAATTTATTTTCTCTTTTCAGGCATAACGTTCGATTGTGTTACATTTGACTGGCAGCCAAACGTAATGAATGGTCAGTCAGTTGATAAAAGAAAAATTGAAAAAAAAACTGTTTTTGGGTTTTCTTTTCTTTTTTCTCTTTTACTTTCAAACTGAAAACTGGAAATTTTAAATGAAAACTTCAGTTTTCTTTTCATTGAAACCGGTAGCACCACGAAAACTGATACTGATAGGTTGGTTGGTTGAATGAATAAAGTCAACAAACTTTTTAGCCACATACGAGTACATGGTTTGTTAGCTAAGAGACTAATAGATAACGGTTTTGGCATTATAGTCAGCCAATTACTTACCTTGTCAAGTTGATTGCGCATATTCAACATGTTGCCTACAATTTTTTTTTTTACAGTTAAAGTTGCCGTAGAGTAGGTAGGTTTTTGGTTAGGAAGTGAGAGGAGAGTACAGGATTTTCTATGGATTTTATTTAAAAAATACAAAATCTTTGCATAGAAAACTTAAGGAAAAACTCTTGAAATTTGTAGAAACTTCTGAAAAGATTTTTTGATTTGTTTTTTGAAGAGAAACTTGCTTCAAAAAAAATTTTTTTTCTTTCAACTGCTTTTAACTTTTTTTGATTGGATTTATTTTTTTTTATAATTTTAAATATTTTTTTAAATGAAATTTAAATCAATTTTATATTGTATATACACTTTTGATAGACTTTCGTGTGTATTGTATACAATATTTTCTTTTTGCTTAGCACTTAATCATCATGCGGTAATAATTTCTTCTTTTTTTTTCTTTCCAATAATATATCAGGGCATTTGCCAAAGCTTTAACTAGAAATCAAAGTTGTTTTTTTTAAATAAATTTCAAATTCTTTTTCGTTTTTTTTTTGTCTGAATTTGAACAACCGTTTCGTTTTGTATGAAATTCGCAACTGAATACCAAATAACAACGGGCTTAAACTCAAATAAGCTAAAATAATACATGAACAGTTGTTATAACAATAACAATAAAAACACAGCTTAAACAACAACTACACATCCCCAGTCACAGTACACAGCCACAGGTAATACAATAAAAAAAAAAATCAGAAAAATCAGAAAATAAAATAAAAACAACATTTAAACACAAAAATTGTTACTTATTTCGTATTGTATTAATAAAATCAACAATAAGTACGACCCAACGAACGACTAATAAATAGTATACTCAGCTCAGTTGGAAAAAGAAGAAGAAAAACAGAAAAAAATAAAAACATAAACAAAAACAAAAACAACTAAACTTCAGTCTGACTGACTGACTGAAACAAATACTCATATGTGCCGCATTCGTATACGCGGCTTTCATGCTTAACGAAAGAGCTTGTCTATGAGTACGGGAGAGTGTGAATGTGTGTGTGTTGAGAGTTTATAGCAGTTTATATAGTTAATGTAGTCGTAACGACCAAGTCCATACCAACCAAGCAACCGAACAATAATCTCAATTGAAATAAAATGATCGTTCGAACAATTTGCTATGAAACCCAGGTCTGGCAAATGCAATGTTTTTAAATACAACCACAAAAACCAACTTCAAATCTGTTTTAATAGCGTTGCCAGATGATGGGGTAATAAAACTCAGTATTAAAAATTGCATCAGAACACCTTCGACAGTTTTGTTCTCGTATTATTATTATTGTGAAGTGGTGCCATACGATCTATTATACTCCCCACTAACTAAAGACATTAACATTAAAGTCCCCGTAAATGTCTCATCCAAGCTACAAGACACTGCTCGGTGTCAACTAGGACAATTCCCTTCCCAGCAATCGTTATGTCCCCAGTTGTTTCCCCTTGGAATGCATTGGTGCCTCATGGGTTCCAAGAATGTGTTTTGATGATTCATTCTCTTCATTACATACATAATCGGCCATTACAACCCTTCAGTCAGGATTACGGCCTAGCTTCTCACACCACCCATGTTGTGTGCTTAATTTTATACTTAAGTGGCGGGACCTACAGTTTAACGTCGACCCCGAACGACAGATTTTTGGAAAACTTTTTCATAGCAGGTTTATTTACTCCAAGAGTTTTTGCCAGAAATCTGCTGAGAGGAAGTCGCCGAAGAAATATTTTTTTTTTTCATATTCCGTTTTGATGTCTGGCCTGGGGTTCGAACCCGAGCTTTACGTCTAATAAGTGAACACACTATCTACTGGACTACTACGCCGATTTCTCTTCATTACAGAATCTACAAGTTAGGTTCGATTTGATCTCCATTCTGAACAAATGTAGTCTGATTCTTGTCAAAAGACCGGTTACTAAATTCTAGTTATTATTGGACAGTTTGACGCATAACTGATATACATATCTTCCTAACTTTTGAATGCCTCAACTCTATTTGATCTGAAAAGAGACTTTTCCGCTCTGTATGTACCCTTTCGTTGAGTACAACTTTTCAAAAGCTCTTTTAAAATGCACAGAAATATGCTATCAGTGGCTTGGAAGCTTCGCTCCTCGCAATTCATCTGTTTGCTCATTGCCACAAATTCCAACATAGCCTTGTGCTTTGTTCATATTTTTCTTACCTAGCTAAGGCACCTTTTCCACAAAGTCGGCTACTATCTTCGATTTAAGGAAAGACGAATTTGAAGACCAAATAACCTTCGTTAAATAGCAGACCACTGTTCGCCAAGATCGTGTGATTTCCTTTACTAGACTGTTTTTTAAAAGGGATACGTGAATTACATACCGTCGAAACCGAAAAATCAACCGTTTATCGAACATTTCACATGTGAAAGTATTCTTTATGTAATGTACACTAAATTTCTGTTTGATATTGAATCCCATATTATTCTACACGAACTTGTCACGGACGTGAGTAAGTGGTCATCCCTTGGAACCAAATTCGGAATATTAAGCATTTCTTAACCAGGTGCTCAGCACTTCACTTGAGCCGCTATAGACGTATGCGGTCAAATATTAATTTTACGGAACATAAGTTCGTGTCTATTGATCTAACCTACCACATTGGCCTCAGTTTGACAGAACGGACCTAGCGGGGTCTATACGACGTATACTATATGATTATCAAAGCACACAAATTCATCATTTTGCACAAATTCCCAAAGGGTTTGGAGATATTTTTGAGCGTCATCAGCGGATGCTTGAAATATAAAACTGATCTCATGAGTTTCCCTCAAAGTCTGGCCACTCCGAAATAACAACACAACGTTTCAGTTAAAACCCGTGTTCAACCCACCGTTTTAACCCAGCGTTTGTGTTCATCAAACTCAAAACACAACAAAAATTAAAAGAGAGAAAGAGAGAGAGAGAGAGAAAAAATGTTTCTGTTTTACCAGTTTCGTCAAATATAACAAAAGTTTGTCGAAAAGTACTAGAGCACTGAAGTGAGTACTTGTGTTGGTTATTTGATTATATGTGGGGGTGTTGTTGGTAGTAGTGGTGATTGTATGTGACTACGCCACGTTCATAGAGTAAATACCGGCTTAATGGCAATAAAGAGCTGTGTGTTGTGTTTTTCTATGAGTATTTATTTACTTTGTATTGTAGTTGATTCGTTTTGTATGGGTTTTTTATTTTTAAAAAGTCAAACATTCTGGTTTTTATTTCAGTTTCAGTTTCTTTGTTAAAAAGGTTTGTTAGAAATCAAAAATGCTTTTAAAATGCCCTACGCATTTAGAGCAGTGGCATCGATATGTGATTTGGAATGCCAATTATAAAGAGAAGCATTTTTTTATATTTGATCTGTAGTCGACCGCCAAAAACCTTGGAATATGGGCCTCATACCAGGATATCTTGACTATATTAGGTAAGACATGCAGAAGAGAAGTAAGAAGATATCTTCTTCTGTTATGCGAAGGAGCACTAGAGAGATATTTCACCCTTAAAAACGAGGTATTGAATCATAAGTGCCCAATCCAAAGGAGGAGCACACAGTAGCAAACAATGTTGTTTGAACTTCATCAACCAGGGAGCTCTATTCAAGGAAATTATCTGATCTGTAAAGCAGACAGGAATGTTAGCGTTAAATTCTTTGAGAAATAAATTCAATGCTATACCTCGTCAATGGTATCCAGCCGAAGGACCATTTTAGAGCAGCTTAACTGGCAGCTAACGTAAAACACCAGAGATCAGCAATAAGTATTCAAAAAGATGAGTAGATTCGAATCATTCTCATAATTTCTGATACTTATACGCATCCGTACTTATTTTAATATCATACTCATACTACTCATATTCAAAGTTTGAAGTGAAGTACTCATCGTACTCATACTTAACAATACTTATGCGTATTGTTGATTTCGACTCTCCTTTACTCAACATTTACAAGAATCACAAAGTAAGTATGATTCGCCTATGAACACAGTAATACTCACTAGCAGGTTGCCTTTTTCTTTCTTCTTTTCTTGTAAATACAACAACAACTAAGACTGTAAATTTTAATGAATGATTCGAATCGCTCGGATCATTTATGAGTATTATAAGTATTTTTCTAAATTTATGAATCTGAATGAATAGGCGTATGAATCAAACATATTTCGAATGATATGAGCTTGATGTCAACGTTGTACTCATATTCATTGCAACCTGTACTTATAAATCAAGGTTATGGTGAGTACGAATCAATCAGATTAGTTGAATTTCAATACTGTTGACTCACTTATACTTAAAATTTCATGAGTACTTATGAGTAGCAAAAAAATGATTCATTGTTGATCTCTGGCACACCAGCAGACATTGATTCTTCTGCGGCTCGGCAGGAGTACTGCTGTCAGGTCTAGGGAACTCTAAATAATCAAACATTGCAAATAGAAAGTTTCGGAAGCAGAGTTGAATTCGTAGAAATGAGTGTCAATTAGAGCACTCAAGCACAATCAAGAGTTAATAAATTTTATTTGGGTTATCAGCGACATACAGCGCCTTATATGATAAGTTGAAACAACTTTTTAGTCAAACAATTTTGCTTTCTCAATCTTAATTGGTTTCTCAATCTTAATTGCTATGTCGAGTTGTTAGCCCGCTATGTCGAGTTGTAGCGTTCAGAATAGATTGTTTTAAAGTGTAGGACATCGTGAAGTCGTGATTGATTCATCTTAACTTTGTGGCTTTTGTTCTACTAGAAAAGCCATTCAGATAGAGGTTAAGTAGAGGCAGAGCATATAAGGTAATTATCTTCCACTTTATTCGTAACAATTTCTTTTTATTTGTTATCATTTATTTGTTTTTTGTTTAACATTCTTTTTTTTTGCATGTTTTGTTCGTTTGTTTATTTATTTATTTATTAAAACATTAATTATTGGTTTTCTTTTCTTGCGACGTGATTGTTGAGTTCGAACAGCACATTGAACGAGACTTGAGGCTCATTTTCGTGACTAAAAATTTTAAATACAATTACGAACACAACAACGTCAAACAGCCATATTCAGAAGATTAACTCGATTTCTATTCTAATTTGTAGGCTTGCATGTGGGATGTTAAATGTTTTTAGTAATTTACACTTAAATTTTTTAAAATTCTCTGAAGATGATTTCATTCGTTCATTTGTTGGGGAGAGGAATTTTAAAAAATTACTCGAAATTTAAATTGTTGGAGATAATTTAAGAAAATTTAAAAGACTTTCGTTTATAGAACTAAGTTTAAAAGTCATACTACAGGAGTTTGTTCCTGTTCCTTGTCAGAGGCAGCTTCTTCAGAGGTCGTTGTGAGGTATATGCTGTTGTAAGGCCTGTTATGCCAAGGGCTCACTATAATGCATGACTGACGAAAAATTCTTAGAATAGAATCTAGGGAGATATAGGCTGCGTTATTGATTATGAAGGACAATATTACTTCTGATAGGGAGGCGATTCAGAGGACAATGGTTTTTAATCATATTAACTTTAAAATGGTTTACAACTGTCGCGTGTTGCTTCGAGATGACGGAGCGATACAATACTCACATCATATTCGGAAAATCTGCAAACGAATCAATTTTGCCCAGATGCATTCTCTACATTTGGAAAACTCATTGAAAATCTGTAGGCAAAGGATTGACAATACTGCACAAAATACTGTCACACTTCCGACCAGTTAATAGCCAAGGTTCGATTGAAGGCTCGTGAAAAATCTTGAATTCTAATTGAGTAGTATAGATTTTTCTAGATTTCCTTGTATATTCGGGATCTTGTACCACAAGAATAGAATCTAGGACGAAAAGGGTTGGTTGACAAGTTGTTTTAACAAAACAATGCCACAAGGCATACGCCTAGTGGTGTGGTACCTTTATCTTGTTCAAAAGGCAAGTTAGGTGAAAGAATAATCAACCATTTTGAATCAGTCTATTGGCAATCAAGATAATGAGACTTGATCCCATTAGAATAGTTTTTGTAGGAAAATGTCTAATCCACAGAAACAAATCAGCCGCAATTCCATACTTACGATATTACAGCTCCCACTGCTGAGATGCAGAACAAAATGCTAGAAAAAGTCTGCCAACTTTGAAGCTCTTAAAAGAATGACAAACAGTGCAACCTGGGGCAACATTTGCATGAAAAAATCTATGAAAAGTAAATGGTAGTCATGGATTAGGTTTAGTTTTAGGTTAGAGAACGTGTACTTGACAATTGAGACCAGTACAGTACCCGGAGCTCCAGTTGACCAATTATACACATAGATGGGCACTTTGCAGTACCAGTAAAATTTCAGTAAAAATTGATTTTTACTGATTACTGAAAAAAATTTCAGTATTCAGTAAAATTTTACCGTTAATGCAATCTAAATTTGATTTTAACTGAAATTTTACTGGTACTGCAAAGTGCCCATCTATGATTATACAACGTCCTAAAGGGGAGAGGATAATAGGGGATATAGGGAAAGAGAAGAGAAAGTGGAAAAGGGAGCATAAGAAAGCGGAGGAATTACACAGGCTAACAAAACACATAAGAGAGCCCTACTATTGAAGCCTTAACATTTCTCAACCAATTCAAACTAATAATGAATCGATGGAGAGCCTTGATTTCGGCTCTCGACACAGAATTCAAAGCCTCAAAGAAGCCTTTGTCAAGGGTCTTTAACCTCAACCTACTAAGGGCTAGAAAGTTACAGAGGAGGTGTTCGATAGTCTCCAATTTCTCCTCATCGCACAATACCCTGCAATAGTCCGACAGGGATCTGTTCCAGATGATTGTCAGCGATCTAATCTCGCAGAGACCAGCAATAAACCCAGATGGATGGATTTATCGGCTCAAATAAATACTTCCTGCACGTTTGCAATTTGTGCGTCACTTTTGTCAATTTTTAAAACCCACCATACATACACAATTGGTCCTTGAAACCCTTCAGTTAGGATTACGACCTAGCTTTTTCATAGCACTTATGTTATATCTATGAGTGATGGATCCTACAGTTTAAAGTCGATTCCGAACTACAGATTTTTCATAACAATTTTATTGGCTTTCAGAGTTTTTGCCAGAAATCTGCTAGACTATATTGACTTCATTTATACAAAATAGTTGTTGAAAAGCAAATCTCAAGGATTACTTTTGCAATTTTTCCGTTTTTCTTTCGATTTTCAAAATCCCAAACAGTTTAAAGATCACTTATTAGAAGTAAAACAGTACGAGTATTATAGTTTTAATATCGATTTACTTTTCTAAGCCTTGCTTAGTTCCTAACTTAACTGGAATAATATTGTTTCTTTAATTATGTTTTTCTTTGTCGTACTTCCAATATAATCGAGTCTTTAACAATTTTTGTTTATTTTGGATGCTATTTATAGAATACATAAGTATTCACATACAAAGATCTTCCTTAAATCGTAAGAATAAAAGAAAAAAAGAAAAAAAAACATTCTTAAGTCAATAATAAATGCAATTTGAGTTTTTAACTTTAAAGTTGTTGTTTTCTAATATTGATTTAAGCTTTTAACACATCAAGGAATAACTTCAAATAACATTGAATTTATAATACAAAGATGCTACAGTTGAATCACGCTATGACGATTAAGAAAATCAATTCAGTTACTTAATTCTGTATGTATTTCAGAATTATCAAACCAAACAAAATTGTATTTTTGCTATTCGTTTTAGCCCGTAACTCATAGTTTTTGTTGTTTATGGAAATTAAAAAATAAACAAAATAAAGAATAAAGTTTACTTATAACTTTAAATTGCGAGTATTCTTTACAGTATTTTATTGATAAAAATAATTTAAGCGTATCATCACAATAAGCATTCAAAGCAATCGTGAATAAAATCGTATTTTAAATACGAAAACTTTTTGAAAATAATGCCTAACCTTGTCAAATGCCAACCTTAGGTTAGGTTAGGTTAGAGAACGTGTACTTGTCAACTGTGACAAGTACAGTACCGGAAAGTCGAATTGACCCATTGTACAACGTCCTAGCTTCTCACACCACTCGTGTTGTGTGCGTTAATTTTATAAATGAGTAGCGGGACCTACAGTTTCAAGCCGACTCCGAACGACAGATTTTTGAGAACCTTTTCATGGCAATTTTTACTCTCAGAGTTTTTGCCAGAAATCTGCTGAGAGGAAGTCGCCGAAGAAATATTTTCATATTTTCGTTTTGATGTCTGACCTGGGATTTGAACTCGGGCCTTTGGTCTAATAAGCCAACACACTACCTACTAGACCACGGCGACTTCCTTACTTTACTTATTGTTCATTAGGGCTTAAAGTCCCTGGTTTTAAAGTTAACAAAGTTATGTTGATCGATCTTTGGTGGTATCTCAGAAAGTAGGTATAATACTAATACAGATCCTCTAAAGTGTTGGTGTCGAACAGCGAGTTAACGCACCTAGACTGCAGTTTTTTTACAGAAAAACGGGAAATAAAGATCGCCAACCTACATATTTCAAGTCGTTGTAGTTTAGTAGGTTGAACTCTTAAACAAAACGAAATTAAAAAAGAAAAATATATATTTCTTTCAAGATGAGAATAATCCTAACTAATGCATTGTAATAATCAATTAAGAGCCATTCTTACAGCTTGCCGTTAAAGTTGGCTTTAGTTAAAGGTAGCTTTAGCTAAAGTGAACTTTAAAGTAACCTTTAACTTCTTTTCGTTATTATAACCGAATGATAAAATAAAGTTAACTTTTTCAAAAATATGGCAGTGACGGAGCAATGTCGATAACACTGCTCAATAAAACAAGTTCTTCGGTTCTTTTCTTGTCTTTGCTCATTTTGTTTATATTTAAAGTTGCCATATTGAAAATAATATATAATATGGCAAGTTAAAACATAAACTTTAACTTTACGGCTATAATGATGCTCCCTTTAGCTTAACGCTCACTTCTGCCTTATTGTATAGTTATAATATTTAAAAACACTTTATCTGCTCGTTGAAATCCTCGTTTTAGTTAATGGCAAGTTGTAATAATGGCCCTAACTAAGATAATTAAAATACCCATACGGAGCCCATTCCGTTGTAGAACGCTCTAACTATGGCCATATAAGCGTAGATATTCCGTAATCTCCTCTGTTCCGACCTGAAGGATCCACTCTACTTCTGATCACCTGATCAATTAACCCGAAAAAGTGTTCCTGAAGAATTTTATTTAACCGACATCTCCAACAGGTTCAAGGCCTTGCTCTTCACAACTCATCTACTTGGGTATGCAACACGTGGTACTGTGTCTGTCCAAAAACTTCGTGAGAGCTTTTCTGCAGGCTAACACTAATCTCAAGCTAACATAGTGCCCATAGCCCCATTGTCTTGGTGATCACAAACACCTCAGCCTGGAATACACTGTACACTGTTTAGGGGGAGCTGAATTCTATCTTCAATGTAGACTTATGCCTTAATGATAACTCTTCTAAACATTCGTAAAGTTTACATGACTGCCTAGTCAGTTATATACAATACACCACTGCTACTTGCCTGCAAAAACCTGATCATATAGTATGTGATGCCTGGACTCATGGCCTGTATTAAGTAACCAACAGTTGCTAACGAGTCGTGTAGAACCTACAGAAGACCATAATGAAGACTTTATTTTTGGAAAATTTGAAAATCCTTAACGATAAAGATTATAAAAATTGGATGCCCTATGTAGCAATAGGACTCAATGCCAAGCTATAGTTTTCTTTCAATTATTGAACCCTCAAGTATATTACCAGTCATGCAAATATATTTTTATTGTTTGTAATTTTACTTAGAAAATATTTCTGTATTGATGCCCTGCAATAAAATAATCGATTGATTAATTATTTTTCTTATTATACCAATGAATTTGAATGTTTTATACTTTGTAACGTTTAATACTCGTACTATTTAGTTGGGCTTGCCCCTCTGTCAATTTTTTAAATACAAAATTCCCTGTCAAATACAAATATTTATAAAATTTATCAATTCTTTCAAATGACTACAGACGTCATGATTAACTAACTACAGGGCGTTTAATGATACTCATTCGAAATTGAAATTATTTTTAAAAATAAATATTTACATTAAGAGACTTATTTTTTTTAATTTTATTTATAATTCTGAACTAATAATTACAATGAAAATCTATAATAGCCATTAAATTATTTTTCATTTCAATTTAATTATTCTATTACAAATATTTCAATTATTACTGCATACTGCAACACAATAGAGATTGAAAGTGAGAGATAATTCGTGAGTATTTAATGCAACAAGTTGGGGAAACGGGCATAAATCTCGTGAAGCCCCATTAAATTTAGGGGGATAGTCTGATGCTTAATAGTTTCTCACATCACTTATGTTGTGTGTGTGTTAATTTTATACATGAGTGGCGACTTCGAATTCATGGCAATTTTATTTACTCTCAGAGTTTTTGGCTGAGAGGAAGTCACCTAAAGAGATATTTTTTCATATTTCCTGTTGTTGGAGATATCACACATACATACATACATAAATTAAATAATAAATTCATTATTATTCTTATTTGTTTACTTTCGTACTTGTTTAATTATTAATTAATTGCAATTACAAAGTGATTCATTCATACAAACACTCTGATAAAAATTTTGTTTGTCAACACACAAACACACACCCCTGCTGCTGCTCACAAATTTGAATTTGAAAAATTCCGTTTTAAACACGAATATACCGTTTAAATATAATCGTAAAACAGTTAAATTAAATAAATTATAATTGTTGTTTAATTTTTAGTTGCTGTTGTTATCTTTTTTATACGATTAAAATTTTATTTGTTTTTCATTTGAATTGTGATGGTGATGGTGACGATAATTTTGAAAATTGCAACACACGACAGCCAGCAACACATCATCAAACCACTGGATTGGCACGCGATACACGTGATGTTTGGTGGTTTGAGGCGCAATTCAATTCAATTCAATTCGAAATGCATGACTATAGCTTGGGTGTGTAAGTATGTGATACTATTAAGTATCATGCATGCATGCATGCAGTCGATATGTAAATAATGATGATGCATACAGATAGACAACAGATGAAATATAATTTGGGTACGGGCTAAACTAGCCGTACTATTGAATTGTATGATAAAGGTAAACATTAAAGTTTGGATTAAATATGGAGTGATTTTAATTGTATTGTGCCACTAGTTTTTGTTATTCACTCATCATACAAATGATAGCACACCGGGGAAATGAAAGTGATTGTGGTTCTTTTTTTGTGCTTCCAAGAGAGTGGCTTGATTTTTCAAAGCTCAGAGTAAGATACAGAGACGAGGTATTGTGTTAAATTTAAGGCTGCTAGTTATTTAAGCCTAATAAGTATACTTTCGATGTTGTTAAGCGATTTATTACCCTCGACTCCGCCGTAAAACTATTCTTTCCGCAAAGGTGGTATTATGGCTTTAGCAGGCAAGAGAATAGCGAAAACCTCTCTCTTTCTAGATGAATGGATGGAAGCTGTCAGAGAGTCAAAAGTTTTACGCAATGTCTTCGGTTCAATACGCTGTATGAACTCCTCAAGGGCTTGACGTGGTTAAGCCCTAGAATGTCCAGTGTTAATGCTGCCTAGGCCATACCGTTTTGGCCACATGGGTATTTGACATGATAATCAGCGAATGTATAAAATTGCCATGAAAAGTTTCTCAAAAATTCTGTTGTTCGGAGTCGACTTTAAACTGTAAGTCCCGCCTCTAATGTATAAAATTAACACATACAATGGTGTGAGAAACTAGGTCCATAATCCTGACTGAAGGGTTGTAATGTATGTATGTATGTATCAGCGGACGTCGGAAGCAGGGACAGGCTTTTGCGCCGATAGAGTTCGGCTTTCACGGACTATGTGATCAGTCCTTCGGTGGTATTTGAAGACAAGGATGAGTGCCTTGATGTAGGTAATCCAATGTAGGTTCGAAGAAGGAGGATGGCACTAGGATTGGCATTAAGCTGTCATATAGGCGCTCTGATGAAGTCGCCGTGGTCTAGTAGGTAGTGTGTTGGCTTATTAGACGAAAAGTCCGAGTTCAAATGCCAGGCCAGACATCAGAATGAAAATATGAAAATATTTCTTCGGCGACTTCCTCTCAGCAGATTTCTGGCAAAAACTCTGAGATTAAAAAATTGCCATGAAAAACTTCTCAAAAATCTGTCGTTCGGAGTCGACTTTAAACTGTAGGTCCCGCTACTCATGTATAAAATTAACGCACACAACACGAGTGGTGTGAGAAGCTAGGACGTTGTACAATGGGTCAATTCGACCTCCGGGTACTGTATTTGTCACAGTTGACAAGTACACGTCCTCTAACCTAACCTAACCTAGGCGCTCTGATAAATGCAGTGTATTCTATGCAGAAGTGTTTGAAATCACCAAGAAACCAATATAATTTGGGAATAGATTTCACTGGGTATACCATGGTAATCTATGTGGATAGGCAAATTGATGTTAGTCTGCAGGAAGTACCCCACAAACCTTCTGAGCAAGTATAGTAGCACGTATTTGACTACAAGGTAATGAGGATTAATGAGTTACAGAAGGGCTGTCAAAGTAATTCACGGCAAAGGAGGCAATCTTAGTGGAGGGATAGGTTAGAGCATCCCAGGGACACTTCTTCTGGCTGATCGATCAGATGAATAGATGGAATGTGGCCTTTTAAGAATAGAGCAGAAGACATTTTTGAATCTGCTGGCTTCTATGGCCGCTGTTGAACAGTTTTTGAACGAAACACGTCTGGAAACTGGGAAGGGATATATTGTGATGCTAATTGGTTTTTTGTTTAACTATTGTTCTTTACCATCAAAGACTACTGGTATGTTGGACACGGGCAGGGTCTGTGGGGTAATGTTGATGTGCTCTTAAAGGCATGTTAGGTACATTCTGTATCTCTGCTATATTTTCAATGGAAGTCAGTTAACCTGTGTTACGATTTCTGGCATTTTACAATTTTCTCTTCTGTATTTGCTGGCTTGAAGTCGGCGCAGTCTAGTAGGTAGTGTTTTGGCTTATTGGACGTCAAGCCACGGTTCAAACTCTAGGTTAGACATCTAAAACGAAAATATGAAAAAATATTTCTTAGGCGACTTCCGCTCACCACACCACATTTCTGCCAAAAATTCTGAGAGTAAATAAAATTTGCCATGGAAAGTTTTTCAAAAATCTGTCGTTCGGAGTCGACTTTAAATTGGAGGTCCCGCTACTCATGTATAAAATTAATACAAACAACATGGGTGGTGTGAGAAGCTGGGTCATTATCCTAACCAATTATATATGTATGTATGTATTTGCTGGCTGTATGTATTTCCTGCGTATTTTTGTATATTTCCTCTCCTTGTATGATTCGATCCACTGTTTCAATTGAAGCTACAATGGATTGTTCTTTGTCTGCGGGGGGTATAGGTAAAGGTTCGTAACTTAACCTAACCTATTAAGGAATAGGTTGCAATTTATACAAAAAAATATAACCCAAATTTTTTCGTATGCACTCCTTAGTACTTTGTACACTATTTTAATTTACTAAACAAATAAACTTTGATTTTTTATACTAACGGAAATTTCTATTAATTGCAGTAAATTAAATAAATAAACTTTGATTTAAAAAAGAATGATTTATAGGCATCTGTTTATTTTGAATAAATTAAACGATTCCATTTCATTAAATACTTGAGGATTTTTTTTTTTTTTTTCATTTTTAAAATGGCTTTCTAATGTAATATTTTATTTAAATTTGATTACAATATCGTCAAAGTGTTTGCACATACATACGTTCACATACAATATGATTGATACAAATAAATAATAAAGTATACGTATGAAAATAAATTTATTTTATATTTCAAACACTTTCGTTATTTAAATTTTTTTATTTTATTCTCTTCTGTTTTATTCTATCTATTGCTCATTTAATTTTATTTATTCATAAACAAATGGAATATTTTTTGATGACCACTATAACAGCAGCATATCTAACTCACCAATTTTGATTTGAAAAAAAAGAGGGAAAATAAATAGAAAATTTTGATTTTATTGATGGCCAATGAAATATAATTTTTTTTATTTTTAATTTTGTTTTATTTTATTTGTATTTCATTTAATATTTATTTAGTTTCCTTTTGAAATTTCTTTTTTTAATTTTTTTTTTTAATTTTTTTTAATGTTTTTTTTTATTATTTTTCGTGCTTATGATGAACCAATTTTCTGTAAATATTTATTTTTTATTTCAACTTAAAAGTCTTTTTTTTCAAATTATTTTTTCCACAATTAAAATTTATGAAAAAGAAGGGCGCGTGGTCAATACGGAAATATTTATTTTCAAACTGAAACAAATATTTTGTCATTTTGCAAGCATTTATAGATATTGAGGAGGTTAATTTAAATTTTATGTGGCTGTTGATATGATTTTAAGCAAAAAAAAATATCATTAAGAATACAGGGTGTTTTATTAAGAAGTACTAATAAAAATGCTGCAAATATTCTAAAAGGGAAGAGTTATAAGCCTAGCTTCTCCACTTAGGGCTAAATGTATAACAATTATCATGTGATACACGAATAGAACGAAAGCCAGTCGCCCGTCACTAGCACACTTACTGGCCTAACTGAGCCATTCACCATCAGTTAAAAATCATTGAAGTCTGAGGTGCCACCTAAACATGTTTGATCATTTTGAGACTATTGTCTCGCTTTAATGAAAGTAATGCTAAGAGTTCAGACAAGGCCTTCACCGTTTTACATACATAATTGGTCATTGCAACCATTTAGTGAGGATTACGACCTAGCTTCTCACAGAGTTTTTGCCTGGAAAATGCTGCGAGGATGCCGCCGAAAAAATATTGAATGAAAGTAAAGCTAAGAATTCAGACAGGGGCTTCACTATTTTACATACATAAATGGTCATTGCAACCCTTTAGCGAGGATTACGACCTAGCTTCTCACATCACTTGTGTTGTGTTTCTTAATTTTATACATGAGTGGCGGGACGACCTACAGTCTCAAGTCGACTCAGAACGACAGGTGTTTTGAAAAACTTTTCATGGCAAATTTTCGTCTTAGTCGCAGAGTTTTTGCCAGAAATCTGCTGCAAGACAGTCAGCGAAGAAATATTTTTTTGGTGCGGATAGTCTGACTTGGTGTTTGAACTGAGGCCTATCGTCTAATAACCCCACACAACTCACTAGACTGCGGCGAGTTTAATAGTCTGTTAGGTTAGGTTAATAGGATACGATAGGTTAGGTCAGCGTGTGACAAGTCAGTCCATGAGTTGCGAAGACTTGTGGCATTATTTTACCTTCACATAAAGTGTGAAAACTGGTGCTTGCCGGTATAACTTTGTCAGCCAGTCGTTTACAAAATACAGGGGACATATGCAAGTCTTCTTTATAAGATATTGCAGCCTCTGGTACTACCTGAGCACTAGAATTTTTTGACAGTGACTTGAGAATTCAGGACTTCTTCCTGTACTTTGCAGGCAGTGCTTCAAAGATATTATCGTGTCTTAACAGAAAGTGTAGAATATAATACCTCTTATAGTAGCTTAACTTACTTAAATGCCTTTGATTGGGGTTGTAATATAGTGAGCGTTACATGTTATATCTTCTATGGTTGTAGTGGTTTTTCCAGCTTGCTGATCGCTTTTTTCTAGGGAATAGCATGTGGGCTTAATAGGCAAGAGCTTAAAATTTCTTATATGCATTCTGATATCTTAAAAGAAGGTTTAAAAAACAGTATTTCTTCGCCAGAAGGGATCATTGAATTTTGGATATTCTGAAAGTGGCAATTGCTACTTTATTATCTCTTTTGGAGATGGACGACGCTGTTTATCATTTAGGTTTATCCCCATATGTTTAATATGCACTCGAGTATAACTTTTGATCTACCAGAAGAATAAGTGAGTCCCTCTGCTTGACAGATTTCTGATATTCACCCTTTTACGTGGGTAAAATGCCTACAACACACTACCTACTAGACTACGGCAACTTGTCATTGCCTCTAATGAAATTTGCAGGTGCTGTCGGTCTACGAAGGAGAAGGTCTCACGTGTAAGACCCCACTTATTGCTTGACTGAAAATAGCAGATGAAATGGCTTGTCTTATCGAATTTGAATATTTCTGCCAGCACTCAGTATGTAAAAGTTTGTAGGGCTTATACGAAGCCTCTTAATTTAAATTTTGAACAAAAATTATTAAAAAGTGTTTATTTTTTTTATTTGAATTTGAAATGCTTGGGTTTGTAGATAAGCTCTTTAGTCACACTAATTGATATTTTATTAGTATTTGAAATTAAAAATTTTCTTTATAAAATTTAATGAAAAAGGCTTTTGCAAGAATCCTCATGAAGCAATACCCTGTGTTGTTATTTTTTTTAGAATTGTTACATAAAAAAACTGCCATCAGAGATTATAAATTAAAAATGAAAACAATATATTATATGTACTATGTACTAAAGTAATAATAATAATAATCATCATCATAATAGTAATAATAATAATAACAATAATGGCAAATAAATTGTTTTTAAATGCTTTAAATGCGATTATGAACATCAATTATTCAAATGACAATATCTTTTATATTCTATCACATACATTAATTACATATACATATGTACATATGTATGTACATTAGGGCGGCCCCAAAATAAAAGTTGCGAATGTTCCCGACTAAAATGAAAGTTTGATTCATTCTAAGACTATGTTTCTCAAAATTTTTGTCCTGGGGTCAATATTTGGTGAGCTGGATCAAAGGATAAAAAGGTCCTTTATTGAGGTTTTTTGGATTTTTTTCATATTTATTCCAAAGGAACTATATATAAATTTAGTATCATATGAAACGTCTTTAAGAGGCGCTTTCAATAGATTTTCAGAAATTTTAAAAAAAATTTTGAAAATTTAAAAATTTTGAAAATTTCGGACAAAACTTTTGTTTTTTTTTTAATTTTTTCATAGAATTTACTTAACTAAATTGTTGAAATTTCTTGATTATAAAGACCATTTAATTTAACCAAAATGGTTTTTTTCGTTTTTCAAAATTCAATCTAGTTCAATTTTTATTAAAATTTTTTTAAACCTAATTTCTTCTCTATCTGACAACCTCTGTTAACTCAATTCATATATGTATGTAATGGGCATCAAAATAACGCCTCATATGATTCCTTTGGAAGAAATATGAAAAAAATCCAAAAAACCTAAAAAAAGGATCTTTTTATCCTTTGATCCAGCTCACCAAATATTGACCCCAGGTCGAAAAAATTGAGAAACGTAGTCTTAGAATGAATCAAACTTTCATTTTAGTTGTGAACATCTATACCTTATTTTTTCTCCATACAAACGGGGCCACCCTAATGTACATACATAATGAATAGAATAAAAAAGGCATTGTTTTTATATAATTTTCTATGGATTCATTAAATTAAGCACTTAACATTTTATTTTATTTTTGCTATAATTTATTTTTTGTTCTGTAGTAAATTTTAAAATATTTCTTTTTTTGTAAAAAACAAAACAAGAAAAATTAAAAAAAATTTTTTGTAATTAAGTGCAAGGTTGTCTGTTACTGAATAAACTTTTGCTTTAATTAAATAATTTAATAGAGCATGTAAATATTTATAAATGAAAGCATAAAATGGCAAACAATTTTTGTTTTCATTTTAACAAAAAACAAAGGAGAGTTATTGATTCTATTATTTGAATTAGAAAATGAAGGCAAACTAGGTAGTAATAGTTGGCCCAGTCCGGCTATGTGGATACCCTTCAACACAAAATACCCCTTTTCTCAAAATAATTAAGGAAAGATCCTTCCATTCGGTATGTGAGTGTGTTCGCTAGAGGACTATTAACAACTAGAATACAAGTGTTACGTGATGGTCAAGTCACCTCCAACTAAAGCTAAAATTAGACGATACTTTTACGTAACGTAACAAAACACGCTCCCGTTTCTAGGATGTGAAAGCCAAGGATAGCAGTTACCCAAACGTTATGGAATTTCGGTAGGCATTTGCATTATTTTTGTATGCCATAAACGAATGTATGCTCTGTTACGTAACGTGAACGTTTCGGTTTATTCTAGCTTTAATTGCTAGTGGCCTGGCTAAAGAAAATCAAATTAAAAGATTGACATTAGGCGACAGAGATCAGCAATGAATTGTTTTTTCGCTACACATAAGTACTGATTAAATTTTGAATATAAGTCAACAATATTCAAATTTAACTGCTCTGATTCAATCGTACTCACTACAACATTGATTTATAAGTACAGGTTGCAATGAGTATGAGTACAACGTTGACATCAAACTCATAACACTCGAAATATGTTTGATTCATACGCCTAATCATTCAGATTCATAAATTTAGAAAAATACTTATAATACTTATAAATGATTCGACTGATTCGAATCATTCATCAAAATTTACAGCCTTAGTTGTTGTTGCATTTACAAAAAAAGAAACACAAAGACAGCAAGCAAAGCAAACACACAACCTTCTATTGAGTATTGTAGTGTTCATACGCGATTAACATACTTATTTTGTGATTCTTTTAAATGTTGAGTAAAGGAGTGTCGAAATCAACAACATCATGCCTGTTGTTAAGTATGAGTACGATGAGTACTTCAATCTTTGAATATGAGTAATATGAGTATGATATTAAAATAAGTATGAATCCGTATAAGTATCAGAAATTATGAGTATGATTTGAATTTACTCATCTTTTTGAATACTTATTGCTGATCTCTGGTGTGTCACGTTAGCTGCCAGTTAAGCTGCTCTAAAATGGTCCTTCGGCTGGATACCATTGACGAGGTATAGCATTGAATTTATTTCTCAAGGAGCTTAATGCTGACATTAGTGCCTGCTTTTTGAATATTCATTGCTGTTCTCTGGTAGGCGGGCAGTTTATTGTAAATCATATGCCACTTGACTTACTGAATACCGCTTTCAAAATCTCCTCAGTCTAGCGTAATAGATAACTTGGTGCCGGTGATGGCTTTATATAACCGAATCAGTGGTGTCTACTTTGTTGAGTTTGTATTATTTCAGTCCTATTTTCGGCAGTCATCTTTACGGCAAGATGTAACTGCTAAGCTGATTAAGACTGAAGAAATGTCGCCGTAGTCTAGCAGGTAGTGTGTTGGCTTATTAGACGTGAGGCCCTGGTTCGAACCCTAGGTCAGATATTTCATAGGTGACTTCCTCTCAGCAGATTTCTGACAAAAACTCTAAGAGTGAAATAAAATTGCCATAAAAAAGTTTCTCACTTAAAACTGTAGACGCTGCCACTCATGTATAAAAGTTGACACACATAACGCAAGTGATGTGACAAGCTAGGTCGTAATTCTGACTAAAGCGTTGTCATGACCTATTATGTATATATGTACAGTGAGCGTCAAAAGAAACTGTACATTAAAAAACAAAATATACATTACAAATTACCGTTATTTTTTATATTAAAATTGTTAAAAAAAAAATGACAAAAAATTTCGAAATATTGGCAAATTTTTTCGGGAACTCTCCTTAAATGGTAAAAGTTGACTTTTCTTTTCTTTTAATGCTCACTATATGTATTAAACGATTTTCATAATTTCATCGACTTATCAATCCATTGGACTTCTATAACGTGTTGCATTTTTGCAGCTCCCTCACTTACGTCTTTGCTTTTTGCAAAAAGGATTGTAAAATTGGAAGTAAAATTATTCTATCACTGTAGAGTTCAATTGATGATTTACCTTCCCCCCGAGTGTATTAAATTTTCTATTTAAAAAGTCGAATTTTGTAATTCCATGAATATGTTTTTCTTCTCAGTAGAACATTTCATTTTTGATTACAACGTTTTGTTAATTGTTATCAATCACTTTTAATCTCCGATAACATTTGCAATTTAATTACAAAATTTCAAATACAAACATGTTTACATTGTAAATGAACTTCAAATTAAGTTGTTGTAGAGGCCGTAATACACAAATTACCAGACAAAAATTTGAATGATGATGATCCATTACTGTTTACTTCTCCATGCAATAAAGCCAACTATAACAACAACATATCGATAACATGCATTTCACATGAAACCAGACGGATGGTAGGTTAGAATTTGAAAATATTTGGAAAACCCCAAAGTAATGCTTAACACATGCTATTAATTATCATTTAAACTATGGCAGCCCCCCTCTAATAACCCTCACAAAAAAAGAAGAAGAAGAGGAAAAAGAAGGGCAGGCTCAAATAATGGAAATCCAAATGCAAAGGAAATGAAATGAAAAAAAATTTATTATGTTTTTGTTTCAAAAAACCAGAATAACTTACGGAATTTGGCTACACAACACAAGTGTTGATAATTGAGTTGAAAACCAAGCACCACTCTCTCTCTACCTCTCTACTTATTTAGGTTTTAGGCGTATAAAATCTGCTTTACATGCATGCATACGTACATTTAAATACAAGCAGCTGTTAAAATGCATGAAAGAAAAAAAGCAAAAAACGTAGGAAAGAGAAAAGAAAAAATAAATTCGAAAGTTTTGTTTCCATTTAGGCATTATATCCTTGAAAGCACATGCACAGCACATGTACACATTAATGCCTACGATATTCGATAAATCGCCTCCTTATGGACTAAATGGAAAATTGAAAAAAAAACAGAATTTTTTTGTTGCTTTTTCTATAATACATTTGTTTGTTACCTTTTTAAATCAATTTTGATTATCTTATAAGTCTTAACCCTTGTGTTCTAATTCGAAAAAAGAAAATATTGGTAAAAGGCGACTTATCGATAAGCTACAGGAGTGCAGGAATTGCCTCCTACGTACATAACCATGAGTAGTAAGTCTCATTTAAGACTTACAAATGAGCCTTGAGTTAATAAAAGTACGAGGCTTTCTGTTGATCACCTCTTGCAGTATGGCCTAGTCTTAGGGTCGTAGGGTACATTCAAAAAAAATTCAAGAAAAATACGTTTTTTTTCCTCACCACATTGCTTCATTACTTTAAATGGCCTTTCTGTGTAAAAGCTCACCAACAGTTGTACCATTTCCATGGTATTCCTAAAGTGAACACTTAGCTTTTTTCCTCTAATCTTTCAAGAGTATTTAAAACAGTCAGTTGCTGTTGTTGCTTTTTTTCTTCTTTTGGAATGCAAACCAACAGGACCAAAAAAAAGGAGATTTTTTTCTCCTGTTAAGTCAAGTAAAGTTTTTGGTAAATCGCATCACGTATTCAACAGCAATTATTGTTTCAATTCGTATTTCTCTTTGCACTTGTTTTTGTTTTTTATTTCTTTATCGCTCTTAAATTCTCCTTAGAAAACAGGAGCCAAATTAAGGCATTCGCTGTGAAAAGAAAATTTCTATTGAAAAACGTTTTCAACAGGATTCGATAGCGAATGTCGTAATTTGTTCTCCATTATTTTAGTTTCTGTATTAAATTTTAATATAATATACGAGGGTTGTTTGTAAAGTGATGCAACAAAAAAACAAATAACATCATAAAGCAAGTTATGTTATACTCTGCTGCAGGCATTCAGCAAATATAGTGTGGTTCGATGAGGCACATACAGACACACATACACACACATACAATTGGCCATTATAACCCTTCAGTCGGGATTATGACCTAGCTTCTCACACCATTTATATTGTGTGTGTGTTAATTTGATACACAAGTAGTGGGACTTACAGTTTAAAGTTGTCTGAACGACAGATTTTCTGGCAATTTTTATTTACTTTCTCAGAGTTTTTGCCAAAAATCTGTTGGAGATATCTGACCTGGGGTTTGAAACAATGTCTACTAGACTATGGACACATACGTATTTCAAATTACGTAATAATGCCAGAACCAGTGTACCACGGAAGTTGAATTACTTGAAATACCTCAAGACCCACGGAAGGATCTCTTAGGGTTTGACCAAGGCCTCTGGTCAACTACACTACGAGCACATACATATATACATAATTGGCCATTACAACCCTTCAGTCAGGATTACGACCTAGCTTCTCAACACCACTCATGTTGTGTGCGTTAATTTTATACATGAGTAGCGGGACCTACAGTTTAAAGTCGACTCCGAACTCAGAGTTTTTGCCAGAAATCTGCTGAGAGGAAGTCGCCGAAGAAATATTTATTTTTCATATTTCGTTGTGATGTCTGGCCTGGGGTTCAAACTCGGGCCTTTCGTCTAATAAGCCAACACACTACCTACTAGACCACGGCGACTGACACTACGAGCACATACGTCTTCTAAATTACGTAACTATGCCAGAACCAGTCTCCCACGGAAGTAGAATTGCTTGAAATTCCTCAAGATCGACTGAAGGATCTCAACTGCTTTGATAATATTTCCTTGCTTCCTTCTTCGATAAGCAAACGAATAAATCAATAATGAAATCTCATTACACGTTGACTTTCTTATCAACCCTCGTATAATGTTTTCTTATTATTCAATGGTTTCCTTTCATAATATAAGAAACTCGTTCAAGAATATTTGCTTTCGAATGCAAAAATTTTATGGAGAATTCATTTGCCAGGCACTTCTTTCAGTAAAGTATTCAAGGAGTTAAGAAATCGAAAACATTTTCAAATTCGAAAGCATTTGCATTGAAATTACACTTTCGAATACTTTAAGCAAACTTCTGTGATATTCTATTGAAAGTTAAACATATTCCACTCAGAAGGAAATTTTTTAAAAAATTTTGGATAAAAAGGAAAGATTGGCCATCGTATAGCATATAAAATGGTTTTTATAAGGAAATGTTTTTCATAAAATGAGGCCAGACTTCTTTCCGGTACTGCTGTACTGCTTCTAATACTATTCACTTGATCTTAATCCTTAGAGTGCGTCTCTGCAAATCTCACTATACTCTTTTGCTTTGTGCAGGTCTATCAATATTCGCTAATACTCTGCTCAGCATGACCGCCAATTTTGCTCTGAGACCAGTTGGTATTTGAACTCAGCTGGTATGCCTTCATTTGAACTAGGCAAAAATTTAAATCTAACAACTTTTTCGTGTGTAGAGAACACATCCATCTAGCTGATGTTGACTTCAAATGGCATGGGATCCCTTGGCAACAGTATAACCTCAGTTTACTTAAAACCACTTATATGGGGAGTACAAGCTCCTCTCCTGTTCATTGCCGTATTTTTCGTTAAGGCCTGGTATAAAGCAGAGAGCGGCACTATTTTTTATGAAATGAGAAGAATTGTTTGAGATAGTGTAGACAGCAAAAGGGAAGATAGATACGGAGACTCTTCTTAAACCACATAAGATTTGGGTCCTACATCAGAAAGAGTAAGTAACTGGTCTTTCTACCGGACTCTATAGGCAAAAAAGAAAAAAATTCTACGGAGATAATCTCATGACCAATATAGATTCAGTGATTATGAGCCTTAATCATAAGAACACATAAATGGAATCTGTGTGGCACCATAGAAAGCTGCATATGAAGTACTGTCACCCAGAAGCACACTGAAATTTGTTAGGGCAATAGGGTGAGTTTAGGGGCAGTAAAATACTGTTCTGTGTAAATTACTGTTCTGCGAATTTAATCATAAGAACACTTTCGTGTACACTGTTTGGCATCCTAGAAAGATGCATATCAAGTGCTAGACAGGGAATTGTCCTTGTTGTTACCCAACAGCATCTTGAAGTTTCTCAGGGCAATAGGATTGAAAGAGACATTAATGGCAATACCTTTTATAGTTTTAGGGCAGTAAAAGAGATCTTATGGTTACAGTACTGTGCCACCTTCATACGAAAGTGATAATAATAATGACCTCAGTATTGTTATTGGCAAGGTCTGGACCAAGATCCTTAACTCGGATTTGAATTCTTGTCAGCCTTTTCCTGGTTACATCCAGTATGTCGTGCTGCGAAATAAACGCCGCTATGTTGCAGTCATATCTCACTAAGTGTGTGTTCTTTGGCGTTTTCATTTCTAAGATCTCATCTTAGCTTAGGTTCCGAAAATTAGCAAGAAGTCTGATACCTGAGTCGCCTCATAAACATAACCTTTATGGCTTTATAATTCCCAAGTGGATCATAAAGTCGCCGTAGTCTAGTCGGCGGTGTGTTGGCTTATTACACGTAAGACCACGGTTCAAACTTTAGGTGAAACATCTTCAACAAAACGAAATACTTCGTCGTCGAATGCCATGAAAAAGTTTCTCAAAAATCTGTCGTTCGAAATCGACTTTAAACTGTAGGTCAAGCCATTAATGTATAAGATGAACACACACAACACATACAACATTATACCTCACTAAGTGTGTGTGTTCTTTGGCATTTCCATTTCTAAGGCCTCATATTATCTTACATTGCTTAGATTAGAATGAAGTCAGACCCCTGAGTAGCGCTAGATGTCACCCCCGAGTGTGTCATGAAGGAGTTCACGTTGTGACTGCTCTCCCTGCTTTTTTAGACTTCTTGCAAACTGGGAGGCTTAATTAGATTTCATAGGGCTTCAGGACCCTTTAAAGACATTTTCTATTTGAAAAAAATTTCCTTAAAAAATTTCTTTAAAATGTACACACGAATTTTGTAAAAATGAATTTCAACATCAAAACTTATGTTACAATATTTTCCTTTATTTTAACTACCCTTCGAACGTATAATCGTATACAGCAATTGAATTAATGTTGTGGTAAAACCGCAATATCATCCCTGCACTCATATTCCCCAAATTTATTTTACGGATTCAAATAAAATTCTCGACAATTTTAGGTCATTAAGGCATCACGTGTTTTTTTTTGTTTTTGTTGTTTTTGACATTTCATGTGAAACTATTAAAAACCCAAATTAACTTAAATTCAAATGGCCATGTCGCCAACAGCGAAGTAGTAGAATAGAGCAGGCTAGGGCGGTGAACAGTTTTAAATTTTCATGCCGTAAAACGAGTAAAAATATGTTTTTTTTCTCTCTCTGTGCTTCACCGCTGGCATTAATATTTAATTAAAAATATTGCAGAGAGAATATTGCATACAAATGAAATGTTGGTGGTTGTTATTGCTGTTGGAATAGTTTTCAATTGCAATTGAGCATTTGTTGTCTGTAGCGTTGGCATGTCAATTTGTTAACAGAAACTCATCATTTGATGCCATGCCATGAAATGCCATGCCATGCGATGCATACATATGTATGTACATACATTGGTACATACAAATAAATTGAAATTTTTAAAGTTTCGTTGTGTCACTTTTTTTACCAGTAACTGACCTTTGACAAGCGATGACCAGCAACAATCGACGTCCAACAAACAGCAATTAAATGGTCAGAAATAACAACAAAAACACGATAAACAAAAGAAAATTAAAAATAATTTCAATACAAAAAAAAAAAGGGAGAGAAAAAAGCTTGTAACGATGTACTTTAGCACGTAAATTCCGGCACATTTCCGTAAATCTAATGAAATTATTGTCACGTTAGTTAGTTGGAGGAGGGGGTAAACAACATGAAGCAACATTTTCAAGTTTATGGATATTAAAATTGTTATTGTCATAATGTTGGTACAAAACAAATTCATGGCAACAGCAGCAGCAACATTAGTAGAAGCAGTAGCGACTAATTAGGTTAAGGTTGCGTTGCAAAACTACCGCATGTATGTACACGAGTAATGTAGTGGTAGTGGCATTATTTGTTGAAAATCAAGTCATAACTTTAATAATTTTATGATTAAATTTGCCACAACAAATGAAATGTGGCTCAAATAGCATTTTATTATGGCAGAGACCAACATTGAAAGCGTTTTGTAGGCCTTGATAAGCTACCATGTTCCATTATGTATCCCAGTGAACATTTATAGATCGAAATTCTAAAGTCTAGTGAAAGCAAAAGATCTGATATAAAGTACAGAAGTATGGAAAACAGTATCGCCAATGACATCCATCCGCCGACACATGTTAGAAAATTTTCATTCCAAAAACTCTTGTGTTGAAAGCAAATAAAATGACAAAAATGTTGTATTCCTCTTACCAATTTTTGTTTTTCTTTCTATTCTGATTTACTATTGTATTCTTCTGGCATTTGTTAGTGTCACAAGCGTGTAAGCATTGAAGCAAAAACTTTGTATTGAATTTAAATGAAAGCCAAAGCGTAAATATCATGGTACGAGTATGTATATGCAATTCCCTGCAGGATACATTGTATAAAAACGAAGCAGCACATGCATCCGTTCAATTAAACCCAATAAACAATTAAAAATGTATCCTCAGATTTTCAAAACATTCTTTGTTCTTCATGGTTTTATATCAAGTTATCGATCTAGTGGTTGTGAAATCGGCTACTAGATCGTAGTCCTGACTGAAGGGTTGTAATGGCCAATTATGTGTGTATGTATATAAAATCGGCTGCTAGTTGCTACTTTTTTTCAACCGAAATTATTATTTCTTTAATGATAGTTTGCCTTTCAAATTCGCTACTTATTTATTGGATCATTGTAATCCTTTAGCCACTATTACAACCTCGCTTGTCACACCACCCATGTTATGTTTGTTAATTTTATCCATGAGTGAGTGGCGGAAACTTCAGATTTGAGAAACTTTTTCACGGCAGCTTCACTAGAAACGTTTTAAGAGCTTACATACATACATACATAGCTGGTCATTACAACCCTTTAGCCAGGATTACAACTTAGCTTCTCATACCACTTATGTTGTATTTGTTAATTTCATACATGAGTAGCGGAACCTATAGCTTAAAGTCGAGTCCGAACTATAGATTTTTGAGAAACTTATCAAGGCAATTTTATTTTATTCGCAGAGTTTTTGCCAGAAATATGCTGAGAGGAAGTCGCCGAAGATGTATTTTTTCATATTTTTTTTGCAGACGGGATTTGAACCTCCTGTCTAATAAGCCAACATACTACATATTGCACTACGCCGACTGAATAGGTTAAGAATGGGTTGATTATGGCCGCCATATGTGAGGTACTTTGCAAGGCATTTGTCAAGATTATTAAAAGTATGAAGAGATTGAAAGCTTTACTGATGTGAGCGGATCTGTGTATATTCAAATGGTCAAATCTTCTGAAGAAAAGATTTGGAGTTTTGAAACCTCTAATTGGATAACCTGATAATGTCATCATCTGAAGTCGCCGTAGTTTAGTAGGTAGTGTGTTGGCTTATTAGACGTGAGGCCTCGGTTCAAAACCCCGTCCAGACATCTCTAACAAAACGAAATTTGAAAACATATTTCTTAGGGGACTACCGCTCAGCAGATTTCTGGCAAAAAACTCTGAGAGTAAATTAAATTTGCCATGGAAAGTTTCTCAATAATCTGTCGAGTCGGAGTCGACTTTAAGCTATAGGTTCCGCTACTCATGTGTAAAAATTAACGCACACAACATAAGTGGTGTGAGAAACTAAGTCGAAATCTGGACTTAAGGGTTGTGATGAGCAATTGTGTATGTGCCATCATCTGTTCTGTACATTATACTATATACATATTTCGTTTTTCACTTGAAATGTTCACTGGGCATTTTCATGTGAATTCATTGGAGGGCTTACAAAAAATATTCATTTTTGATGTGAATTTTTCTGAATTCAAACTTCAGTTGAAAGTAAATTTCATAATAAATACATTGTATTTGTATTAGGTTTTCTACTACCAACAGCTATCACTCGTTAAATGAATGAATGGATGAATAATTTTAAAAATTATTTTATTTTTTAGTTTTTGCTTTGAAATAAATTTCATAAGCCGTAAAAATTATTTCTGCATACTTTCAGGCTTAAAGCTAGACTTGAATATGAATGTCAAGATTCTGCCAGTGTTTTAGAAACTAAAAAGGAATTGATACGTTGTTGTTGGGAGGTGAGAGAGATAGCAGAGGAGAGATAGGCTTGTATGCTTAAGAGGCAGTTTATCATCGTTATCGATCAGCCTTGCATGGTAAGCAGGCAGTGTATCGTTATCGATCAGCCTTGATTGATTATGTTCCTGATTAATTACTTCTGCAGCCATGTTCTGCTATTTCAACAGAATTTTTCAACACTTTAAACGGGTGAGTTTGCCTTTAAAATTTTGTTTATTTTCATAAATAATGCCTTATTGGTTTTTTCTTGTGTAAATTTAAATTAAAAACCGTCTGCCATTTCCGTAAATGTTTGGTTATTTAACAATTTTGTTGTTGTTGTTTTATTTTCTATAAACACAACTGAAAACAATTAAATTCGATATTAAATGCAGCAGCATTCTCTTCTACTTTGCTGGTCTGGTCTCGGCGGACAACAACTCTGGGCGTAAGTTAATGTTCGTTAATATTCGGCATTTATTTTTATGGGACTTCATATATCACTTGGTTTGACAATGTTGTCTGCTGTAAACATAAGTGTACACAGGATGCGAGTATTTTAAGTGAAATATTTTAACAAGTTAAAGTCTATACAGATACACATACACACATACTACGTACATAGTACATACATATATGTACAGGCAATAAAGAGAAGATAGACAGACACACGTGAAGTAATTATAATCACACACATACATGCCAGCAATTTGTTAAAGTGCTGTCATGGCATATGTGACGGACCAATGGTGGATATTGCTGGGTTGTTTAAAACCCTACATTACAGCATTTTTATCCTGTTAGTTGTAGAGTATTCTATAGCTTGTCTTGTCAGCCCTTGTAGCCTCTAATAAGTCTTGATTGCTTGTAATCTGTAATTGCTTTCTCACCAAATATACTTTTTTTTGCTTTTCAATTTATTAACACAATCGAAGTGTAAATCTTGTTAATGTCGTCTCCCACAGTACGTACGTATGTATGCGTATGTATGTATCTGTGTATATTATTGGTAGCAGTTGCGTTTAAGACTGTAAATTGAATTGATTTGCAATAAAAATCCAATTGTTGGCTGGTATTACTTACTTATTCTCATATAAAAAAATTATGAAAGTGTGAACATTTGTACCAATTAAGTGTGCCAGTAAAGGAACAAAATTTATGTTTTCAAAGGAGGCTTCTTAACGGGCCAATAATTATTGAATAAAGCAACCATCTTTGTTGTAAAATGAAAACATGAAACAATACAATAAAACGTATGTAATTGATTCAGTATGTCTGTAAATCTTGGATGGTAATTTATAAACATTCATAAATCTCTTCTGACTAGACAAGTTCAGTTAATAAACTCTAGTGTTTGCAAATTATTTGGCCTCAGGCTTCAAAAAGGAGAAGATTTTCTTCGTCTGGATTGCAGCTTCCTTAGGAAGATTTTCTTCATGTTCATTACAGCTTCTGTTGCAATTCTAATTGTAGTTTTAAATGCTCTAGAGCGAGTGCCTTACAATGATCGCAATTAATTTCCTAATATGCGACTAAAATCATGGTTGTCATATTTCCATGACTGGCTCATTGTGTCAAGCCTCTATAAATCGGGCTCATTTTCTCATCTCTGATGGAATAAAATTCTTGTGCTTACCGAATTCATTGTAATCAATTGCTATCCTACACACATACATAACATAGCTAATCATTATAACCCTTCAGACAGGATTACGCCCTAGCTTCTAACACCACTTATGTGTGTTAATTTTATACACGAGTGGCGGGACGTACAGTTTAAAGTCGACTTCGAACGACAGATTTTTTTGAGAAACTTTTTCATGGCAATTTTTATTTATTCTCATAGCTTTTGCAAGAAATCTGCATTGAGAAAGTTGCCGAAGAAATATTTTTTCATATTTTCGTTTTGATGTCTGATCTGAGGTTTGAACCGTAGCCTTACATCTACGAAGCCAACACACTACCTACTAGACTACGACTATCATAGCTTTTGCAAATATTTTATATATTTCCGAACGTTATCGTTCTTAATGTGAAACACATGTTCGCTGATCCTGCTGAAACTCTTCCAATTGCGACAAATGTCTCTGCTATAATAAGAACCCATGATCAAGATCCAGTTTATTACATAGCACATTGACGTCCGATAGCAATCAATGAGTTCCATATTGCTTTTTTATTTTTCAATACCAGAAAGTTCTGTAACGAAAGAGGATGTATGGTGCAAAGCCTATTATATTAACCTTACAGCCTCACAGTATTTATCGAAAACGTTACAAGTCGGTCGAGAGAAAACAATTTTGTTCAAGTGGTATCACTTTGGCATACATTGTCTGGCTGTTCTACTTACCCCGAGCAGCTTAGTCGAGAATCTCCTGTAAGAAATCGTTTGGCTTGACGCTGGCCTCCACAATTCTGGCAGCAAGTATTTCATATGCTTCTGATTTTTAAAATTCCACAAAATGTCTCACAGCCAACTTCGCGTTATTATTTCCCCTGATTGTTGGCATGTCATTAGCCTGATAATTCTTATGTCTCGGAATCCAACCTAATATAAGAGATTTTAAGTTCCTTAATGTATCTACCAGATCTAGGCACCATTTTGAGGTTAATATGGTTGTTTGAAGAGCTTTATGACTTGCTTGACTATCTCATTGATCTGTGAAGGTATTTCCTCTCTTCATAAAATTTTACCAGGAAAGTTGTCGGGTATACACGTATTGGAATCGATTTTCAAAATCTGGATCCAATGATATCCTTCTTTTGTTATAATTTTCTTGATTGGATCTTTTGGTATACCACGTTTCAGAATGTGTCTCAAAGTTGACAGATGTAATGCTTCAGCTTTCGCGCTCAGTGATAATCACACCAAATGTTTTTGAACAGTCTGATGAATGTTCTTGAAGGCGAATGTTCGCCGCTTCGCCTTCTCTAAATCTCTATAAATGTAAACATTGTTGTTTCATTATTGTTGTTTGTGTATTTTGTTTACATTTGTTCTTGTAGTGCTTGTTGTTGTATTTTTATTTACTTGTTTACAATTTTTTATGCTGGTGTTTGTTGGTGTATTTTTGTTTACTTGTTTACAATTTGTTGAGAAGCTAGGCCGTAATCCTGACTGAAGGGTTGTAATAGCCAATTATGTATTTTTTTTTTTTTTTATCACGAGGTGAAAAAATCATCGAAAGACACTGTTGCCACTGCAACAGTAGTGTGGGACTTTAACCCACTAAAAAACCACCTCAACTTTTCGAACCTATTCGTCCTATGGTACTACCGTGAAGTATTTCATCACAGGATGAGTTCTAGCCTATCGACTACTACTATTGATCCTACGAATTCTCTCTTTCCTTCTCAATTCCTGCATCACATTTGCAGACAGCATTTTGACATATTGCCAAACCTCAAAAGACCGCAGCATATGCGAGACTATATTGTCTGGTGTCACTACTTCGCCTATCATCGTCTCTAACAACTCGCGTTCCAATCTAAACCTATGGCAATAAAAGAAAATATGCTCAGCATTCTCACTTCCATTATTGCAGAAGGAGCAAGATACCTCATTGTCGTGGCCATATTTACAGAGATATTCCCTGAAACAGCCATGCCCCGTTAAAAACTGTGTCATGTAAAAGTCAACATGACCGTGTCTCCTTTCAACCCAACTTTGGACATTTCCGATTAGTCTATGGGTCCAAGCCAATTATGTATGTATGTATATATGTGTTTACAATTTTTTATGCTGGTGTTTGTTGGTATATTTTTGTTTACTTGTTTACTAGTTTTTTTTTTTTTGCTGGTGTTTGTTGTTATATTACGCAGTGCGATAATTTGTAAACAAGTTCATTGTTTTGTTTTTGTAGCTTTTGTTTATAATTTTAATTTTAACCGATTTAACAGCAAATCACCAGTATCAAGGTTTTTTCATTTTTGTAACACTATTAAAAAGCCTCGTGTAGGCAAAGAATGTCGGCTTCTTAGTAATGTCCAGAAGAAGGCATTCAGTTGAGCTTAATACTCACTTACATATGTATTCAGTCCCAGGAAATTTAAGCGATATTCCATTGTAGAGAAAGTAATTGCAATAGAAGCTGCCTTTTTCTATTGTTCGAAACTAATGTGGAGTTTCGAATATATTGAGGGACAGATGCCTACCGGCATAGCACATCCTTCTAGTGCAGACTAATCAAAGTACGCTTATGCTCGATATTTTCGAAGAGCTGATACTTATTAAGTTCACTCGTTGACATGATATTAAACTCCATAAAAATATTTAAATAAAAACCGAAATTCATATGTGAAAGCCATTGTATTTCACTTTGACAATTGAAAGATTCCATCACGTTTTTTTTACATGCTATTCGATGAGATAAAATCTTTCATAACTTTCCACGTGATTCCCGTTGTATTACTGGATATAAAATAAATTCATGAATAATTCAATTCACACGATGATTGTACATTAATTATGAATTTCCACCAACGTAATCCATGATTAATTTAATAACACACTGACTTTCAACGAAGTGAGGGTGAGTCAAATAGCACCGACAGTAGTTTTTACATGTCAAATAAGCGATTTTACTCGTGTTTTAAAATGAAATCAAAAGGAAAAAAAAAATCATGTGAAATAAAAAAAAATTTAAAAAAACTTGTCATATAATCCGTTTTGTATTACTAACGCACTTGCTTTATATATTACTACGAGTATACACATACATACATATATTAACAACAACGATATTAATATGAAATAACATTGAACTTCTATGTAATAACACTGTTTCCATATGAAAAACAGGTGGCAGTTTACTTTAAAGTTCTACTAGAGCAGTAATAGTCGATCCTTGCCTTGATCAGAGCATTTATGCCTTAACACTGCCGATCAATTTCCTTTCCAAAAAAAATCCCAGCATTTTCAAGTGCAACAGTGTAATCGTTTATCGTTTGAAAATTTTGAAATTGAATACGGGGTTTTAAGTTTTCATTGTTGTTTATCGCCATACCAGTTTATTTAAGTTTAAGCTGAGTAAAGCTGTTGCAAAAACCATTATAATATGCAGATGCCTGCCTATTCCTATCGGCATCCTCAACGTTTATCGATAGTAAATACATATACACCCCCTATGTATATGCAATATATGTATGTGTATCCTTGTATATATAATATACTTATGCGTACACAACGATACAAATCCTTATGTTTATACAGCTTTAAGCCTTCGAAAATACATACAAATGCAAACGAATACAAACACTTACTCATGCAATATTCACAACATCATTACCATATGCAATGTTTACATGTCCCTTTATCAATGTAGTAATACATACACCATATACATATGTATGTACATACATATGTATGGATGTATGTATGTATGGATGTATGTATGTACATATGTACAGATGTATGTATGTAAGTACATACGTATGTATGTAGTAGAAAGCAAATTTCATATGCCACATTAGTGAATTTTGATTTTTTTTATATTTTTTAACAAAATTTATTAAAATTATAAAATTAATTTTTTTTTTTTTGAACCACCCTATTATATTCCGTTCATAAATTTACAATCATTATCCACTTACTCGCACAAACCCAAAGTCACATGGGGCATAAAAATAAAGGGAATAGAAATTTGCATATCCGTTTAAACCTAAAATCACATGAAGGGAATGCGTGAGATTTCACATGGCAGTAGTTGTTGTTTTTTTTAATAACAGTGAAACATAAAAATGGATTAAGCGAATTACATCACTAATGATTAAAGTGCTTAAATAACATGCGAATAGTAGTTTAATTCTCAGTTTCAACTTAAGTTTTCACAGTAAAATCAGTGTATAACATCAAATGATTTGGTTTAAAAATAAATTAGGTCGTGTAATATTTTCATCCGATAACTTTACATTTCATTGTTTGCCAAAAAATAAAAATTCATTACACATATGTATTTTACATCTGTATTTTACATTTTGTATTTTACATTTGACTTGTCAGTTTGTTACTGCAAAATGTATACATATGTACATGTCTTACAAATCATTCATTAGAAGTCCAAAATAAACAATTCCAATTTGACTTCTAATATGTGACCAAATAGTTTCCCAAAAAATAATGTATTTTACATGTACATCTGAGCTGTTAAATTTCTCATTGCAAAATGTTAATTGGAATGAATGTGTTCCAATTTGTTTCGAAAATATATGTATTTTACATCTGTTATTTTAATCTGAAAACTTTACGATTCGAAGTTCGTCAAATATAAGAATTCATTACACATCTGTATTTTACATCTGTATTTAACATCTGACTTGCCAGTCGTACAAACCATTTATAAAAAGCTAAATTAAAACATGTTCTAATCTGATATCTAAGCTGGCATCTAATCTATCATCAAATATTCCTAAGTTTTTAATAAAAAAATGAATGTATTTTACATGTACATCTGAGTTGCTAAATTTCTCATTGCAAAATGTAAATTTGCATTCATTCCAATTGGTTTCGAAAATATATGTATCGGGTTATCCATTTCGTGGTTTCAAAAGTAAACGTAAATAAAACACATATAAAATATTTTTTTCATGATATTTCTTTTTTTATTGTAAAGTTTGAACGTTGACATTATGTGTGAAACATTACATCATTTAAATGACCTCCACGTGAAGTGTTGCAAGCATTGATTCTTTTGAGGTAATTTTCGAACACTTTTTGACACATATTGGGCGGTATCTCAGCCATAACTTGACGAATGTTGGTTTTTAAGTGCTCAAGAGCTGAAGGTTTGTCTGCATAAACACGGTCTTTCGCGTAGCCCCACAAAATAATCTAATGGTGTCAAATCGCATGATCTTGGTGGCCAGTTGATATCGCCACGACGAGAAATTACGCGGCCAGGAAATGTCTCTTGCAATAAAGCCATATTCGTTCGAGTTGTGTGGCATGTGGCACCGTCTTGTTGAAACTACATATTCTCCAAGTCGTATTCTTCAATAGCAGGCAAAAAAAGTCGGTTATCATATGACCATAACGCTCCGAATTGACGGTGACAGTCGTTCCATCGTCGTTTTCGAAGAAGTAAGGTCCAATTACACCTTCGGACCAAAGAGCGCACCAAACAGTGACTTTTTCTGGATGTAATGGCCTCTCTTCAATTACTTGAGTATTCTCAGAACCCCAAATACGACAATTTTGTTTATTAACATACCCACCGAATGTGAAATGTGCTTCAACGCTGAAGAAAATTTTGTTCGGAAAATTGCCGTCCACCGCCTGTTGTTCAAGTACCCATTCCACGTATCTACGACATTGTGAATGGTCAGCTGGCTTCAGTTGTTGCGTGAGCTGGACTTTATATGTATGTAGGTGTAGATCTAAATGCAAAATACGCCATAATGTGCCATAAGACAGTCCTAATTCCTGTGAACGACGAGGAATCGACACATTCGGGTCTTCGGCAACACTTTCACTTACAATAGCAATATTTTCAGCGGAACGAGCGAAACGATGATTTGTAACCACTCCAGTCTCTTCAATTTTTCTTAACAATTTTTTTCTTTCTTCACAATTTTGCCAATTGCTTGCGTAGTTGGACGATTATGTAAACCATAATCTCCTCTTAAAGCACGATATTTGGCAGTGGCAGAATCACCATTTTTGTAGTAGGTTTTGATAATTGTTATGCGTTGTGTGAGAGGTAAGCGATCCATTTTCGCCAATGTCAGACTTTCAACTGAAAAGAAAAAAATTGGTTTCACAACTTAGTTTGACAGAAGTCAAATTCCAGTCCCATACTTTTGAAACCACGAAATGGATAGCTCTTTATAAAATTAAGACACACAACATGAGTGGCGTGAGAAGCTAGGCCGTAATCCTGACTGAAGGGTTGTAATGGCCAATTATGTATGTTATGTTATGTATGTATGTAAAATTAGAATTAACTTTAATTCGTTATGACAATACTTATAAATGACAATGTATTTGATATCTGACTTGTCAGCTCTTCAGCTGTAGAGTGCATATACATAACAATACATATACACAACAATGTTTTTTACACTTGACTTGTCAGTTCGTCAGCTGTAAAGTGTACTCATCAGAGATCAGCAATGAATCGTTTTTTCGCTACTCATAAGTACTCATGAAATTTTTGAGTATGAGTGAGTCAACAGTATTGAAATTCAACTACTCTGATTCATTCGTACACACTACAACATTGATGTATAAGTACAGGTTACAATGAGTATGAGTACAACGTTAACATCAAACTCATAACATTCGAAATATGTTTGATACATACGCCTACTCATTCAGATTCATAAATTTAGAAAAATACTTACATATAATACTCATAAATGATTCGAGTGATTCGAATCATTCAACGAAATTTACAGTCTTAGTTGTTGTTGCATTTATAAAACAAGAAGAAAGAAACAGACAAAGACAGCAAGCAAAGCAAATACACAACCATCTAGTGAGTGTTGTAGTGTTCGTATGCGAATCATACTTGTTTTGTGATCCTTGTAAATGTTGAGTAAGGGAGACAGAAAAATATAGCGTTCGGAGTCGACTTTAAACTGTAGATGCCGCCACTCATGTATAAAATTAACACGCACACGGGTGGTGTAAGAAACCAGGTTCTAATCCTTACTAGAATGTTGTAATGATCAATTAAGTGACTTATGTAACCCATGTACCCTGTACCCATATTGTCAGTCTTTCGGCAGACGCAATTGCCCTACGGGAACAATATTCGTAAGTCCCTACCTTACGGTGAAAAAAAAACGAGTCTCTCTCTTTCAAGCTTTACTGTGAACATGAACCCCAATTTAATATGCGTGCGTATATGTGTTAAAGCAGGCGTATAGGGTTGGCATACTTAAACATGCTAAAAAGGGCTCTTTCATATTGTACTATATGTACGGACGTCTGTATGTAACCGCATGGAAGTGATTTAATGAGATTGTGAGTAATTGATTACGTAGATTTTAATGTATTTTTAACCGTTATTTGTTGAATATAATGCCTAATGATGTAGACAATTTTAAAACATTACAAAATGACTGCGAATTTAATTCTGTTTTCTCGATTTATTTAAATTCTCACATGACTTTTAAACTTATTTTTAGAAAAATTTGTTGGTTTTTTCTTCAACGCCTCTATAGTTACTGCCTGTTACATCAATTATGGCCACAAAGCCATGTTTATTTTGAGGGGGCAGTACACAGTTGAGTAAGTGAATGAAATGTTATCACAGCTTAAAAATTTTATGAAATGAAATGCAGGGAAATGAAGGAAAAAAAGTTTTAATTTATGAAAATTGTTTATAATTTTTTCTTTCTTTTTTTGGAGGGGCTCTATGCTTTATTGCTTTATTTGCTTAAAGTTCGTAAGTCCTCTGGTGACTAGGGCAACAGTATCACCTTCACGTTTAGCACGTAGGAGAAGAAAAAAAAAAGGTGAAAATTTCATTTGCATTTTAACGCGATAAACTGGAATAATAAAATTTATTCACACAAAACAAAACAAAAAAAAAAACTGGGGGATAGCTCCTGGTAATTTGTTAGAGTATGTGTGTGAAATGAAAAATCTTAAAATGACCCACAGAGTATACCTAAAACTTTGTTTTCTTTATGAAGTTATCTGAGAGGATATGAAATGAATTTCAAATTATTTTTAATACTGATCCCCCCTCGCCACCTTATGCTAATAATTCTATTATGATTACAATATTTTTGAAAAGTTAAATCAAAATGAATACATATTAAATCACTAAACGTTTACGTGCATTGAATCCATTGCTTGTGTTACAGCATATGGTTGGTATGCCTTATTCCCCTCCCCTCCTTGCTTCCTTCCTTCCTTTGGCGAATTCATTCAAGCTTTCATTATTTGCTTTAAAACTATTGTGTTGGCATTTTTTTTTAGCATTTAAACTTTTGTTAAATATTTCTTACCTGAATGACCATTACATTCATAATGCTTACAAAAGCTTACATTCACTGGCAAATGAAAATTCCAAAAAAAAAATAAACATTTTTTAGAACATACATAAATGGGAAACACAAAAAGAAAAACACGAACTAAATTGCATCTTTTATGAGTTTTTAACACTTTCCGGCGCATTGCAGTGTGTTGTTTGTACCAGCCGCCGCTGAAACCGTGTGTCAACAGCGTATTTTATACACTCACATACACAAACGGGAAACGGAACAAATAGAAATGTAAAAAAGGACTTTTTTCCGTCTTTTTTTTTGTGTGTCTGTTTTAGTTGCCGTTGAATGGCAAACTTATACTCATTGGTATCGTAAAAATGTTGTACATACAACAACTAATTATTGTTATTGTTTAAAACAATTTAACGATGTTTATGGATATATAAAGAGAGTTGATCGACTAACATGGCTAACAGTCATAAAGCGTGCTAATTTGTAAGTGAGATTAGGTTCAGCTAGCAGCTGCATTACTGTTAACACTTTACTTGGGGCCTATGGCGACCCAATCAGAGATCAGCAATGAGTATTCAAAAAGATGAGCAGATTCGAATCATACTCATAATTTCTGATACTTATACGCATTCCTACTTATTTTAATATCATACTCATGCTACTCATATTCAAAGTTTGAAGTACTTATCGTACTCATACTTTACAATAGGCATGATGTTGTTGATTTCGACTATCCTTTACTCAACATTTACAAGAATCACAAAATAAGTATGATTCGCATACGAACACTACAATACTCACTAGAAGGTTGTGTGTTTGCTGTGTTTGCTGTCTTTTTCTTTCTTCTTATTTTGGAAATGCAACAACAACTAAGACTGTAAATTCTGATGAATGATTCGAATCATTCGAATCATTTATGAGTATTATATGTAAGTATTTTTCTAAATTTATGAATCTGAATGAGTATAGACGTATGAATCAAACATATTTCGAATGTTATGAGTTTGATGTCAACTTTGTACTCATACTCATTGCAACCTGTACTTATAAATCAATGTTGTAGTGCGTAGGAATGAATCAGGTTAGTTGAATTTCAATAATGTTGACTCACTCATACTCAAAATTTCATGAGTACTTATGAGTAGCGAAAAAACCGATTCATTGCTGATCTCTGATCGCCATTACTTACATAGTTGCAGCACAATCATAGAGCAGGCCAACTAATCTGTAAGTGATGTTAGGTTCAACTGGCAAACGCCTTAATGGTAAAAGCTTACTTGGGTGCTATGAGGTTCCCTATTCCGTCAAAAAGATACAGTTTCTGGTTGGAAGGCATCTTTCAGACATTCTGAGATCCTTAAGTAGTTCTGAATTATTTTCAAATCTCCCATTGGCCAGACATGTTTTGTCACTGAATTCTGGGTATCCAAGAATTCTCTTTGTTAGGTTTCCAAGTATCGTACAAAGACAGAGAAGATGTTCTGTTGTCTCCTCTGCTTCTAATGTTGTTGCAGCTTTTGCAGAAGTCGTTATTACGTCTGGGTGTGTACACCCAAAGCCCTGATATAACTGCTTTAACGTTCCTCAGTTCTATGGACCCACTAAATTCTGGGAACCCAAGAATTATTCTCCTAAGGTTTCCACAAACCGGACGATGATATAGAAGATGTTCTGTTGTTTCCCCTTCTTCCAATGGGAGTGTACACCCAAAACCATGATGTAACTTCTAAATTGAATTGGTTCTACTTCTAAATTGAAGAAAGATTTGTGGAAATGGCCTTTCCTGTAAACACCTTCTTCAAATGATCAAGGGAACCTGCAAATATATACGCTTCGACACTATTATCCAGTCCTCAGTAACAGTTTCAGTTTGACTAAGCGCTACATAATTACTACCCTTTAGTCAGGATTACAACCTAGCTTCTCACGCCACCTATGTAGTGTGTGTTAATTTTCTACTTGAGTGATGGGACGTACAGTTTAATGTCGACTCCGAACAACAGATTTTTGAGAAGCTTTTCATGGAAATTTTATTTATTCTCAGGGTCTTTGCCAGAAATCGGCTGAGAGGAAGTTCCCTAAGAAATATTTTTTATATTTTCGTTTTGTTGGAAATGGGGTTTGCAGTGAGGTCTCACGTCTAATAAACAAATGCACTACCTATTAGACTACGGCAGCATGTAATTACCTTCTTTAAATGACAAAATGGTCGAAGGAGCCTTCAAAAACGTAGGTATCGTTGCCATTATCCAGTCCTTAGACCAGTTACAGTTTAACTCAGCTTTATATCGATTATATGCCAAGGAGTAGACGGCTAAATAACACAAAGCAGTGTGTTAAAGTTCCACAAGATACACCCCTGGTAGGCATATTGTCACCTCTTCTTAAATTTGTTCAGGCATAGGCCTTCTGACAGAAAGTGTATGGCAATGGCAACCCTTTTATTCTAGTAAGTGTTAGAAAAGTAAACAAATTATCTATTCAGCTGGAAAGCAAATAAAAGAGAGGAACGATGAAGGAGGTACATATGTATGTACCTTGTATGTATTAGACACCCTCTCATGTTAACTCACTTTAATTAGACTAACTTTTAAAAACAATTTTTTATTTCACCTCAAAATCACCACAAGTAATTACTCTCTCAGCTACACAAAATCTTACACGTTAAATAAGTCACATCAATTACTTGTAAAGCTCTTTAAAACATCACAATGACATTTATTTTGTAGCCGTACTTGCATGGTGTGAGACAGGTCTTGTAATTTACTTAACGCTGTTGTTGCTGTTGTTGTCGCTCATTTATTTTAATTTTCTTTATATTGTTGTAGTTGTCATATTTGTTGCTGTTAAAGAAATTAATTTGATTTACAGGAAGCCATTAAATTTTCTTACTAAATTGGCTTCCCTCTTAGGCTCTCTCTCTTTCTCTCTCTCTCCCTGGCTCTGTATTTAGTGTTGACATATTGTTTAAGCCGTACTCTTTGCTATTTCACTTTCATTTTTAACATCGTTTGTTGGTTTTTCTTTCTATTCTTTTCCCTTTGTTTTTATACTTTTTTGATGGCTTAATGAGAATATTTAAGTGAATGTGTTGTGTTGTAATATTTTTTATTTTTATTGTTTGCCCTTGAAAATATAAAATCCACAAGGAAAAAATGCTCCTGTAAGGACTTCGCTTATGTAGCTTTATGGTTATAGTAGAGCGGAGAGCCTTTATTTGATGGAAAATAAAAACAAAACAATGTCAATTAGCTGGAATTTATGAAGCAGGCGATAAAGTTAATCTGGTGCATGATGAATCTCGGATTAATCTTGAAAATATTTAAACAATAGAATCCGCGGCATACTTTGAAGTGCCACTTCCTTGTTTCCTTTTCCGGTTACAATAATAGTAAATACTTTGAAAGAGGAAGCACTAAGCACTTGATGGTTGCCTCTGCTAGAGATTCGTAGGACACACGTGAGTGTTTTATGATTTCATGCAGCACTTTATAAAGAGTCACTGATATGTGGTGTTGAGTGAAAAACTAATAAGAATTTGATGGAGGACCGAACTGCTATTGCTAATGAGTCATTGATATGTGGTGTGGCATCAAAAACTTATAAGATTTCGGTGCAGGCCCGAACTGCAACGAAATTTGACTAATAATTCATCGAAAATGTGTTCCAATATTTTCAAGAAATAGTTCTTAGGGACTCAATGAAATCCGTCACTGTTGAATTGATTTTAAAAATTCTGTGCCTTAAGACTGAGCAATAAAAGAGTCTGAAGTAGTTTATGTCCTCGAAAGAAAAGACAATTCATCTTGGATAGGAGGTATAGAGTACAGAACACAGTAATTCTATCGAACAGCTAAGTAGCTAATTTCGTGCTTAGCTCTTATGAGTTGGGCTTGAGATTAGGATGGAAAAGTTTCAACACCCTGAGCCAGCGAAGCCGGGCAAATAGAGTAACCCACTGTTGTACTAAATTAACAAGCAAAGCTTACTAATCTGCCTTCTAGCCAGGCATTAGGGGCTCAAACAATATGTTCAATTTGTATATTTTGTGATGCAGAGAACGAATGCATACTTGAAACCAATGCGGCGTAAATTTATTTCAGAAAATAACAGCATCGTGCTTATGAAGTACTAGACAAAGTTTTCTCCTTAGTGAAGTCTAACAGCATTATTAGGTATGGCAGTACAATAGGGTCAGCTGGCCCAATATAGATATGTGCCATATAGTTTGATTATGTAACCTCTGTTGTACATACAAAGATTTGAGCTAAACACTCCTCCAGGGTTTTTGTAATAAATTGAGTAGCTGATCTTAGGTAGCTGTGTTGCTCGTATCCGAAACCATCTACACAGCTTTGGCAGAATGTATCTCTATACACTGCCGGTATTCATAGGCAAACTTAGTGGGTCCAGTACTCTAACACACGCCGAATTATAAGAAAGTATGACATGATATCCACTCTATATTGTCACCCAAGATAATTAAGCCACAGGCCATATGGTGGACACTTCTATTTAGAAAATTATGATACTTCCACCATTCAGTTCGGACCTATCTGTGAAAATTTATACAAAGTTTTGACAAGGTGCGTCACATAATTTTCTCATCTCCCCCTATCCGAAAGGGATGTTTTGAACTTTTTCGAGAAGTCATAGTGTAGCATTGTGTCTTTTATATTGCAATTCTGTCGGGATTCCTTATGTGACCTAAATTCGACAAGAGACATTGTTTAGTTGCCCATAGGCGCCGTCTGGTATTATTCTACTGAGCCCCTACAGTGTAAATTTCTTTAAAGTTCTGACGTTGATTGCCTACTTGGGCATCCGTAATAAGAATGGAGTCGGTTTTTTGTATTCGCCTTATTAAACTGACGTTAATTGTTCTGACAAGGTATTGCCACTATATCAGCCATACTTAGGCTAAGATAGGTCTGTCTACTGCAGCATAGATCTTATGAGCCATTCAAGGTCCACAATAAAATTGTATTACAAGCAAGAGAAAAATGGAACCATTTTTAATTTTGTTGAGTATATTTGACTTCCAGTAGTGGAATTCACTAACTTTTTTTAACGATTATCGAATCGTTTAAAATACTAAACAACAAAATTTGTCGATTTTGGTATTCTGTAAAATTTTTAAATGATATTCGAAATCGTTATTTCAGTTGTTGTCGTAAACTAAACGACAATAATTTTTGTATTGTTTATTCAATCGATTCAATCAATTTAAAGCAACATTTTAAGATTAAAAAGGGTTTTGAATACTTAGGGTATAATTTATCAGTGGATGAGAAAATGTTTAACGCTCGAAGGGTTGACAGACGTGTTCTTCGAGATTTGGAGAACCCATTTAACTTAAATGAATTTGAATTTCGGATACTCTACCGTTTAACGATGCATACATCGTGTAACGGATGCAATTAACAATACCATGTTTTACGCAAAAGTAAAATTTCCGATGACTCAAGTGGGACGACAAGCTGAAAAATTAGTTTTTAAATCAGCAGTATCACCCTTTGTAGCAGGTATTATTGGGGCAATCGATTGCACACATGTCTCGATTTTGGCCCCAAAAAGTCATGATAAGGCTTATGTCAACCATCATGGGTACCATTCTGTTAATGTTCAAATGATAAATCCAAGGTTTTTTTGACAAGCGATTCATAATATAATTATTTTTGTTGAAATTGCAAATTTGTGATTCAAACCTAAAAATTTTAAATGTGAATGCCAAATTCCCGGGAGCTCGACACGATTCATACATTTGGAGGTCTTCAGCAGTCAGAAGAGTTATGCAAAGGTGTTTTGAAAATGGGGATCACAATATATTTTTAATTGGTATTTTTTTCGTAGTAAGTTATTATATTTTTTTAATTTGTCACAAAAATATCTATTGGTGATTGTGGGTATCCATTGGAGCCGTGGCTGATGACTCCTCTACCAAACCACCCAGAGGGGACACCAAAATTCCGTTATAATGAGGCACTGTGTAAAGCACGTAACCCCGTTGAACGTCTTTTTGGTGTCCTTAAAGGAACTTGGCGATGCTTATCACAGCAAAGAATGCTCCTGTATAGTCCCGAATTTAGTGGAAAAATTGTAAACGCACACGCAGTTTTACATAACATACATTTGGATGAACAAAGATTGGAGACTAACAATGAGATCACAGAGCCTGATTCAAGTATTAACATGGTACCCCAGATACACCATCTTCAATAGAAAAACGTGTCAAGATAGGCTAATTGTAAATTTTTTTACTTAAATAGAAACTACAAAATTTTAATCACATAATTAGTAACATTAAATAGTTTTATTATTATAATTTTTTATCAATGAAATATTATAACGATGATTTTCCTCCTGCCAATCCCGGGTTATCCAGTATAAAATCTACCATTTAGCTTACTTGCTCTGCTGTGGCACGACTTCTTTTGTAGGCTATATTGGACGTCATTCTGAAAAGAAGAAAATGGTTAATTAAAATAACAAATTCGCAATAAATTACTTACCTCATACAGCAAAATAACGGAAATCGAAAAAAAAATAAATTTTAATATATTTTTAAATTTGTTTTTTCGACTTTTCATTACACAGAGTTGCCATTGATTTTAATTAAAATAAGACTTTATCAACAGTCGTTAAAATGTAGTTTGTGAATCACTTAATCGTTACTGCAAACAACAAATAATGCCGACATTTTTAACGATTGTCGAATCGTTAAAAGTTACTGAATCCCACTACAGGACAATTTCAGTATCAAAAAAAAAAAAAAAAAAAATTGGTCCTCATTATTCACTCCTAGATTCGCCTCTCCCCATACAAACTAATTGACCAAAAGTGAGATAAAAAACCTGGAATAAAAAACCTGTCTTGAGTTGCCTAAATTTTTTTAATCACTCCACTGCAGTATGAGTATCCCAGTATTAATAATATTAATTATATTAATAATATTATCCTGCTCCTTATTAATAAATATTTATTTCATTGCGATTACACGAGTATTACCTTCAATCTGTAATGCTCACAGCCACATTGCCAGTGCAACGTTATCGCCTACCTTTGTGCGCCACTCAATACGTTTTTATACTTTTCTGGTTGCCTAATTTGGCAATTCGGCAATAAAATTAGGTGAAATTATTTCGTTTTGACAGCAGAAAAAACATGAAAATCATGTGGGGAATAAAAGGGGGAAAAGATATCGTTTTTAACTTTGAATTGTTTTTGGATTTTTTTCCTTTTTTTCACTTTTGCTACAGAATCAGTGTCAGTTTCAGTTTCAGTTACATTAGTTGCTGTAACAGCAGCAGCAGCAAACTGAAGTCATTGTGAATTTCGTTGTTCGCTGAACATGTGTTTCTTCTTTTTCTTTTTTTCTCTGTACATATTGTTGTTGTTTTCGAATTTTATATTTAAAAAAGAGGAAACATATGGTGGAACAAAGAACACAATATTTGCTCAATTGTATAACATTTAAACATGAATACATACTCATTTACACTTATGCTAGTAGCTTTACAACTGTTTCTCTTTATGTCTGTATTTGCTTGAATTTTTGGCGTGTATATATGTTTGTGTTTGTCTATACGTGCATGTTTTGTAAGTGTAAAGGAAGTTGTAAGTTTTAAGATTTTCACATCCGGCTTGACATAACGTACGTAACGGACGTATGTAAGTTGAGTGAGTGTGTTGGCAACATTTTCGATCTTTTATGGGATTGATTATCATAACTCGTTAGCAGTTTTTGTGACACAGGCAATAGTTATATCGCAGTTTCAGAACAACATTTTGTACCTTTCACTCGTATAATAATCATTAAAGTTACGAAGGCAAGTCCCCTCATTAGACTAGTGGGTACCTTTCATCAATAAACGCCATCACAGCTTAAAGTGTAGATGCAGCTTTACGGCATCATTACATCTGTAAACCTGCTAATCATACTTAATCGGTAATTACAACTCTTTAGTCGGGATTACAACCTAGCTCGTCACACCACTTATGTTGTGTGTATTAATTTTATGTACGAGAGGCAGGACCTACAACGTCCATGCCGAACGACAGATTTGGGAAACTTTTCATGTCAATATTATTGCTTCACAGAGTTTCTGACAGAAGACTGCTGAGAGGAAGTAGTCGTTTTGTTTTAGATGGCTGAGTTGGGTTTTGAACCACGGGTTCTCGTCTAGTAAGAGTCAACACACTACCGCTACATTACGGCGACTTCAAAATCTGCTAATCTTGGGTCTTAATAGTTGCAGCCGCCGCCATCTATTTTAGAAATATGGGAAGCCATCTGGTAATAACGCATCCCATTAACGATTCCGTACAAATCTTTACTGGTTTGAAAATGAATGAAGCTGAGGTTGAAGGTTGCTTTTCTGAGTCCACGAGTATAGCTCCCTTGATGAGACAACAGGATCATTGAAGCATTTCTCAGACAAGAGTTTAACCTACTCTTGCTACAGTAACGCGTTTTAAGGATGACAATATCTTTAGGAAATACATTATCATACCTTCTGATAGCCATGGTTGTTAGGACATGGGGTTCAACATAATGACCTCTAGGACGGACCACGTCTATGTGACATCGGATGGCTATTGGCACGTCGTGGCATTTTGGGAATCTGAAAACCCGATGAGATGATACAACCATTGAATTTTAGGGGAAGTTTCCTACATTAGGTACCCTATTGAAACCTGCAAGCTTAGAATCGATAATGCAGAAAAAAATAATCGTGGATAGCCAAGAGTACGGCCAAAATAAAGCACCGAGTTTGGCCAAGTATATACGGTTTCAAACTCCAAACCAAATCGCTTAGCGTAGTTGACCGAGTCAGTACTGTCAGTACTTATCATTCTGAAGAAACTACAGAGCCACGGAAAAGGAGGAGACTGTTGTTCACCTCTTGAGCACATGCCCAGCGTTATGTTGTAATGCACACCTGGGCTTACTGATCTGTCAAGGATTTTAATTGAGAGTTTCAGTGGCTGCATCAGAAGATCCTATCATGGTCTGAGTGTCACGTAACAATGCCACAATAATACAAATACTATCTCCATCGCATGTAGTGTACAGTGAATTTGTTATCGAACGTGTATGTTATTTACTTATTTACTTTGTCGTAAAGTAATAATAAAATTACACAAAGAAGGGATACTTTCTTCGAACACACAAAATAAATTCTTGCGTACTTAATTGACTGTAAAAACAAAAATTGACTGTTTTTTTGGCGAAAAAAAGGGAGCCTTAGCGTTGACACTTTAATTGTTACACAAAGATGGCGGTGTGTAGACAACACCTGTTCTGTTGTTTGGCCACACACACACTCCTCCTCTTTTTTTTTCGGTATTAATTGGTACTTGGTGCGTTACGTAAATTAACTGCCGTCTAATTGGGTAGAAAAGTAATTTCTTTTAATTTTGCTCATGAATTTTACAGGAAAATTACTTTCCATGGAAGATCTCACATTAAGGGCACAACGCCGTTCTAAGAATTCTTTTTTTGGTTTTTTATGGATTTGTTGGAGGAAAGTAAGGTTAGGTAAATGAAACGAAGGACCATTTTTTTTAATAAAAATTTAGCATTTGGATTAAATTGTTGTTTTGAAATGGTTTTAATTGATTTGAAAATTTTAATTCGCTTTGAGTTTGTGTTGAAAATGAATTTCTTCTTGGAAACAGAAGAGAAAGGAAAACTTCTTCTTCCAAAGAAATAATTTTTGAAATTAATCCTAAACGATATTTTATTTACTTTTTAGAAGTCTTTTGAAATGAAATCTACTTGATTTTATTTACTCACTCTCGCATGTTACTGCTGCAATCAAACCATGTGTGCAAATATTGGCAATAAATGTCGTTTACAAACTGTTTTCTTATTTATTTATGTGAACAAGTAATTGTAGGAATTTAGAAATAAAAACCTAGTGAACCATTTGCAATTGATTTGAAATTGATATACGAAAATATTGATGGCTGCAGTAAATGTTTTCAATCCATTCGAACTTATTTTTCGAATTGTTTCTGAGTGCCTACATAAACTCATTGCCTTTAAAAAGCCAATACTTTTACATTCAAAATCTTCGTGTAATGAGCCAAAGCACCACAAGTAATTGAGATGTATCATCCTAATGTGTTTTACTAGGAATTGCTTGCTATTGGAGGTCAGTTCGAGTCTCTGAAGTTGACGTAGGATATGAAGCCCAAATTGGTTGCGTTGTATACCTTATGGTACTGTCTTGTTGAAACCACATGTCATTATATAATCTTCAATACATACCAGAGATCAGCAATGAGTATTCAAAAAGATGAGTGGATACGAATCATACTTATAATTTCTGATACTTATACGCATTCATACTTATTTTAATATCATACTCATACTACTCATATTCAAAGTTCAAAGTACTCATCGTACTCATACTTAACAATACGCATGATGCTGTTGATTTCGACTCTCCATGACTCAACATTTACAAGAATCACAAAATAAGTATGATTCGCGTACGAACACTGCAATACTCACTAAAAGGCTGTGTGTTTGCTTTGCTTGCTCTCTTTGTCTTTTTCTTTCTCCAGTTTTTTGTTGAACAGACGGGTTATAGGGTGGGGTTAGTATGAGGGTAAGAGCGGTAGGGTATATAATGTAGGAAATGCACAAACCTCTTATGTTTTAATTATGTATATGTGTAAATAATAAATGTTATATATGTTTTAATTTTTGGTTGTATTTTCTTAAAACGTTATAAATTTTATATTTGTTTGTGTGTTGTAACAATAAATTACATATATTATAGTTCACAATATTTGTTTTGTTTACAGCTTGTATTTTGTTTTGTTTCACAAAGTTCACAATTTATTTTGAATTTATTAATGTTCACAATGGCGATTAAATCACACGCGTAGGCTAATCGTCACTCCTTGAGGATCGATAGTCAACTGCTTGAACAAGGATAAGCTTAATTGAGTTGAAGTTGTTGATGAATGTATGTATATGTTGATGCCTGCTGAATGTATATATGTGTTGGTGATGTTATCGTTATTATTTTTAGAGATGTTTGATGTTTGTCAGGGAAGGGAATGTAAATTTGTTCACTCATGTGAACATTTGTAAATGCAACAACAACTAAGATTGTAAATTTTGATGAAAGATTCGAATCACTCGAAACATTTATGAGTATTATAAGAAGTATTTTTCTAAATTTATGAATCTGAATGAATAGTCGTATGAATCAAACATATTTCGAATGTTATGAGTTTGATGTCAACATTGTGCTCATACTCATTGCAACCTGTACTTATAAATCAATGTTGTAGTGATTACGAATGAATCAGAGTATTTGAATTTCAATACTGTTGACTCACTCATACTCAAAATTTCATGAGTGCTTATGAGTAGCGAAAAAACGATTCATACATTCCATACATAATAATAAATCACTCATATTATAATCAGTTTACTTAAGAAGGCAATTCCCTCTTTGAACTAGTTGGTACATCTCACCAGTATAAGCCATCAGAGCTTGAGATAAGGGTACAGTCTTATAGCAACATAATTGTTTAACCTTACTGAATTGGTCATTACAATTCCTTTGGTCAGGCAACCTAGTTTTTCACACCACCTATGTTGAGTGTGTGATAATTTTATTCATGAGTGGTGGGTCTTACAGTTTAAAGTTGACTCCAAACGACAGATTTTTTAGAAAGTTTTTCTTGCAATTTTACTTTTATTGTCAGAGTTTTTTCTGGAAATCTGCACGTCGCCGAAGAAATGGTTTTTCATTTTCGTTTAGTTAGAAATGCCTGAGCTGGGATTTGAACCCTGGTCTCACGTCTAATAAGAAAACATACATAGAACGTACTAGACTGCGACTACTACGACCTTAATACATGCATACCATTCATTATTCATCATTATAACCCCTCTAGCCAGGATTACCACCTAGTTTCTTACACCACCCATGTAGTCACCTTGTTTAGGCTTAACTAACCACTCCACAAGGTTCACATATTTCACATCTTCGCTTATCTGCAGCTTCATTACCTTTTTACTTAATTGATCATTACAACCATTCAGTCAGGATTACAACCTTACTTCTCAGTTTACCAATGTTGTCTGTGATAATTTTATCCATGACTTGTGGGACCCGCAGTTGACCCGGAATTGCAGATTTTTAAGAATCTTCTCTTGACAATTTTCCTTTTACTGTCAGGGTTTTTGCCAGAAATCTGTTGAGAGGAAGTAGTCGAAGAACTATTTCTTCATATTTCGGTTTTGTTTCTACTAGACTACGGTGACTTTATAATAATCTTCAATTGTTGATCTAATTGGTTAAGAAGGGGTAATAGTGTTATGAATTCACATATGGCTATAACTTGCTATTGTGGTAACTTGATTAGGCTACGGTCATAGCGTGGTGAATTCACAGTAATTTTTCGAAAAAATACGGTCTAATGACACTTTTAAATTTCAATGCGCACCAAGCAGTTACTTTTCTCCAATCGGCTCTGAGTTTCGATCCCCGCATTCGGTTATTTTGTTTGTTGTCGTAACCATCAAGTGGGAATTCTTTTTCGTGAAATCAGCTTTGAATGCCTGTAACTCCGATATATAAACAGCATATCTAAGGCATTCTGAATGATCAGTGAACTAACAAGACTGTTGAATAAATATTAGAATCTTTGTTCTGGTTGGGGGGAACTGTAAAGAATTCCTTACTACGTGACGTATACGTAATGGCTTTCGACATACGCAGAGGGTGCTACAGAACACTCACTGATCACAGATTGAACCAAACGAATATTAGTTCCAGCAGAATTGCTAAAGTATTGTGCTTTTGCGTAGCCAATATCGGTTAGGCTGGTTCTAGTAATGGCTTAGAGTAGAGAATGTGATGTTTCTGAGGCTATGGCCGTATACTTATATTTTTTTAAAACCTTCCTCTCCCATTCTTCCTTTTTTAGTGGTCATTGCTGTTACTATACGGTAATAAAAATTTTAAATGTTTTCCCTTTAAACAGCTCATATCAATTTTTATTACGAATATAAATCGAAAAAAAGAGAGAGTAAGAGAAGATCTTAGGAAATGCAAATTAATGTTCTTTCTCATCAGTAAACGGTTGGCGTATTTTTATAGCTTCAGAGTTTTATTTGCCTTTAAGAAGGATAAATTTGTTTAACAAACAATAAAAAAACAGAGAGAACAAGAAAAAAAACGAGAAAAAACCAAATGAAAGACAATGCGTAACGACTTCCAAGAGATTTACACAGTTTAATGCGCTCAAGTCAAGGCAAGCCAAGGCAAGGCAAAGTCATTTATTGTAACAATAACAGGAAACTATGCAGAGAGAAAAGAAAATTCTATATCTTCTTTATGTATATTTGTATCTGTATTATGCTATTTACACACTCATTCATACGCCCATACGTACACACATACACACCCTCAGCTCCCCAGTCAAAACACAAACTTATATGCACAGATTTAATCAAACCCATGAATATAGTTTGTCCATTACCATTGTGCAACAGTCAACCATTAGTCCTTACCACATACACAAACACACCCACATCCACATCTACATATACAGTCACAAATAATAGAAGAAGAAATCAGAAAAAAATCAGCAAAAAATGGAAAAAACTGTAACTGAAATGATGGAAAACTTTGCCATCAAATTAAAGTAGACTGTGGAAGATGAGGAGAATAATGATGGACAACAACAGCAGTCTCAGCATCTTGTTACACATGAATGCTTGCAAACGAAGAAATAAAAAAAATGCAAAAATAGCCGCAAAGCATAGCAGATCATTAAAAGGGAATCGAAAATGGCCATGAAGGAATAGGAAATTATCTACTGACTTAATAAAGGGTACCATGCCATGGAATAGAATTTCTTTTTTTAACACAATAAATTGAAAGTAGTCCAGAGTGTATGGCAATAAACCTTTTTGTGAATGTGAAAGTGCTGTATATAGTGATCATGATATGACATGACAATGTCGGAGAGAATATGAAATGCAATACCAAGGAAAGCGTAATAAACTCTTGACTTCTTGAATGAAAAACCGGAATTTGGATTGAAAATCAACTTTGCCCCTGCATGCTAGGAACGAGGTAGAATATGATCAATAGGCCTTTGCTCCCACACATTGCTGTGAACAGACGAAAGTAGAAAGTAAAGATGATCCTCTCCCACATACTTTCTCCTGCCTTCAAGAGGCATCGCTTATTTGCGGGCTCACCACCACAGCCGATTCATTACAACCCTTTAGTCAGGATTACAACCATGCTGCTCACATCATTCACGGTGTGATGAATGTGAAAGTGGCGGGACCTACTGTTGTAACGTGGAGTCCGAACGACAAATTTATAAGCAACTTTTCATGGCAATTTTATTTTACTCTTCAGAGTTTTTGCTAGAAGTCTCAGCAGTTAGCCTCCGAACAGGCATCTTATTTGTTTGAGATGTCTGAGAGCCAGGACTTGAACCACGGACTCTTGTCTAAAAAGTCAATACACTATTTATTACACTAGGGCATCTTCTGCAGCCTCACTATTTTCCTATGAACTATAAAACCTGATGAAATCTGTTTCGAAATGGTATGGAATTTTTATTATGGTTTTCAAATTCGAAAAAGATAGAGAATCCAATCCAATCCTTTTCCATTCAGAAAGCACCCTGACTCCTCACTCCTCAAAGAGAATAACCTCAGCAACGAGAACCGTAAGAAAGTCATGTCAAGTCACTTCTTCGGAAACAGGAAGGGCACAATGAGCCAAGTTCCTCATCAATTCAACTCATACAACTACCTACTATATTTTCAAAGAGATCTCTTGATTACTTGATAAACACAAATGGCAACCCTGTTATTCTAGAACCTACTTCAGTAGACTAATTCAAGTAAACAAATAGAAAGAATATGGGGAAGATGCTTATTGACAGAGCTATGGTGCAACTAATATAACTACCCACCACATTTTCAAAGATATTTCACTTGGCAATTACAGTTGGTAACCCTGCTATTTCAGAACCTGTTTCTTTAAAGCAATTGTAGCAATGATGTGTTGAATGACAGCTTTGTGACTATGGTCCTTAAATGAACGAAGAAGAACTGACAAGAGGTCGCTTTATACTGTCATTTATTTTTAAACCTTAAACCCGTTTACAGCATAAAACAGGCGACTTTTGTTTACCCATTTAAAGCAAAATGAAAATATTTTCTCAAGGTTAGATTTGAGGGATTTTCAAGCCCATATCGATAGCAAAGAATTTATTTCACTTCACTACATTTCATTCGTTTGTTTGTCTTCATTTCTATGTTTATCTCTCTCTCTTTGCTTCGAAGAGTAAAGTAAATCTTAAGGCAGTTATTTGTTGCTTTTTTGATTCACTTTTTAAACTTCATTGATTTCATTAAATTAAGCATTTTTATGGATATTTACGACTGGTTTCCCTTTCTTTTTTTCACCCTAAAAAAGCAAAAACAAATAAAAACCATGGAATTAGAAATGATTCTGATAAAAAGAAAACGAAAAAAAGGAAAATCGTAGAAACAAATATTTTTTGATTACACTTGTAATCTGAAAATGAGAATTATTAGTTGGTTTATGACTGCGAGGATATCAATTCAGTATGTGGAGGCAATATTAAAAAAATATTTAATGTCCGTAATTCACTCACTCGTGGAAGATTAGAACATACTTACTTCTTACTTAACTGGCCATAAACAACCCGATTAACCCTTCCAGACGCCTCTGCTTCTTGCACGCCTACGCCATTTGATCACACCAATCGATGACAGGGCTTCCTCGATTTGGTCCTTCCAACGCATACAAGGTCGTCGTCTTCGCCGACTGTCGCAGATCCCCGCATCAAAAACCCGTCTCACCGGATCATCCTCCTCTATTCGAACGACATGGCCGAGCCAGTGCAGCTGCTGGATATTAGTATGCTGTACAACGTCTATGTCGTTGAGGAGCTCATACAGTTCACTGTTTGATCGGATGCGGAAATCATCGCCAACTCGCACTGGACCGAAGATCTTGCGTAGCCCTTTTCTCTCGAATACTCTCAAGGCTGCTGCATCAGTGCTTAGTAGGGTCCATGCCTCCGCGCCATAAAGAAGCACGGGCAGGATGAGCGCCCTGTAGAGTATTAGTTTTGTCGTACGAGAGAGGTCTCTGCAACTCAATTGCCTATTGAGACCATAGTAACACCTGTTGGCAAGAGTGATTCTGCGCTTGATCTCCAGACTGACATTATTTTTGGTGGTAACGACAGAGCCAAGTTAAATAAATTCCTTGACTATACCAAAGGTATAGTTATCGGCCGTAATCTGAGAATCATTACGCCGTACGTCTCTACTTGTCATTTACTGCCAGAATCGTAGGACGTTCTTCCCAAATGCAGACGTTTGGGAAAATGATAATGGTGCTCCTCATAAACTATTTTGAAAAAGTACTCTTAAAGCTTATACGGCCCAGTCAAAACCTAGTTTACTATCGGCACGCCTTTTTTGGTTGGACTGATGGATAATTGAAAAACTTTTCAAACTTTTTGGTTTGAGAAGTGTGTCCGCCTCATCATTTTTGGTCCCAGAATGAAATATTCCGAACCCTAGGAGGACCACAAGGATATCTTCCAAGTGGAAGTATATGCCATCGAAAGATGTGGTAAATCTAACTTCGATAGGAGGTACAAAAGACAGGACATAGCAATACTATCTGACAGTCTGGTAGCCATTCGAATAGTCGGCCCTTAAGAGGCTAAATCGTAGATATTATGAGACAATCTTTAGAAGTTGAATTGGTTAGGTAGACAGACTAAAGTTACCCTCTATTGGGTCCCAGATCATGTGGGAATTTTGGCAATAAATAAGCAGACGAGCTTGCGAGAAGGGGATCTTCAACGTCATTGATGGATCCAGAATCTTTTTGTGGAGTGGGAGCGAATGTTTGGAAAGGGACTCTTTTGAGAGAGCGCTGTATATTCATGGTGCACATATTCAGAGTGGGGGTTGTCTCAAGCTCAACATATCAGGAGATTTAAGTCATGCACCATACCATTCAGGTTTAACCTGGTATTGATCTTTTAAGAGAGCACTGTAGATTCAAGGGGCACTTATTCAGAGAGGAGGTTGTCTCAAGCCCAATATATTTAAACTGAGTCGATGAGAATGATTCATTGGAGCACGTTATTTGAACCTGTGAGCTATTAATGCATTTCAGAAGGAAACAAATGGGTGAGTAACAGGTGCTTGGCAGGGAACTGTCATTGTTATGGGTTGTTAGAGTTGTAGGCTTGGGGGAGTGAAACCCTATAAAAGGGCAAGGATAATAGATCCTTAATAATTTTTAATCCTTCAACAGGACTCAGAGTTTACCTAAGACTTGATTTTTCTCAGTTTTCAATCTCAAACTGATTTCGCTGTTGCCTTACAGGCCTTAGCAGCGTCCGTTTAGTAATTTTGTTCGTTTGCATTTAATTTCTTAATTCCTATGCAAAGAATTTTGTTTGTATGGACATGTGCATGTATATGTATTTATGTGTTTATATTCCATTGTGTTTGTATTTGTTTTTGACAATATTATTGTGTGTGTCTCTCTATAAATAATGTCGGCATTAAGCAGGCCAAAAAAATCATTGAATTGGAAGTGCTTGTTGACATCAAAACAACTAAAACCGTCACACACACACACATACACACAATTGTTGACATCCTTAATGTTGTTATTGCTGTTACTGCTGTCACTACTGCTGTGACTGCTGTCTCTGCTCTCTTGCAGACCATGTCGTTGTTATTGTTCACTTTTCAAAAGGACAGCCATTTGGTCAATGTTTCAATAAATTTTTCTTTTCCATTCGCTGGGTTTTCAATGAATTTTTGTTTATTCAATAAGAAAAATTACTCGTACTTAAATTTTTGTTTGTTTGTTTGAGTTGAGTTGTTGTAATATTAAAGAGCAATAACGATAACAACAAATATTAAAGATTAAATCAATATGGCCGGCAAAAAGCATACACTTTGTTGATATTAAAAGAGCATTTAATGATATCAATTGAGAGAGAAAGAGAGGCAATTAATAAGCCATTAACTTGGAACTTGGAAAACATTCCATTGAGCATTGAATTTCTGTACTCAATAGAAGAGCTATTATTAACTCAAGTATGGGGAATAATTATTAAAGAAAAAATAATGGAGGCATATTAAGCACGTGTGCTAGCTTCCATTAATCCTGTTGAAACTCTAGAACTCCAAATAGTTTCTGGCAGCGTTCTTTTGGCATTGTGTCGAGCATAAGTAGCGCTTAACTGCAGAACGAGAGCCTGTTCTTCCTTAAGCAGCTATTATTAGGTTTATAGAACTCTTAGGGAATAACTTTCTTTAAACAGGAATACGCTGATAAAGTCAAGCAGTTAAAGGCAATGCGAGTAATATGGCAGTGATGGAAGTGTGTGAGTTCTTAGTTTTTACGCCTCTGCCAAACTCAAGTCCAAATTCTTATGAATGTGGTACTGTGGTGTTTCTGTATGTGCTCTCGTGACCAGGTACTTCTATGAGGGTAACAGTTCAATATCTCGCTATCTTCACCAAGAGACATTAGGTATTCAGATTGGAATTATAACTCGTATACGAAAGACTTCACGACTCCTTAAAAAATTACATGAACGTGATCACCAATAGACCACATCAAAATGCAAGATTAGTTACTCACCAAACTCTTCGTTTAATAGTTGCCTCACACCGAGTGCCGTGTAGTATGGGGAACCTTTTTAATGAAATCACTTGTGAACAAAGTTCTTCCACTTTGTGTAAAAGAAAAAATGGCCCCAGAAAAGATATTAAAAAGAGTTTTCGGAAATATTGCGAGCCCATGAGGTAACATGAGGATAGCTTCCGAACGAAATTCTATGCCCTCAAAAGAGGTGCTCAATTCAACTTGGGTAGGAGATCCAAAAGATTGGTCATACTATCTGATGGTTAGGTCCCGATTCGAGCACTCGGCTCTCGTGAGGTTAAAGATAGTATGGGACGGTCTGGAGAAGCTACACCAGATAGGTTAGGCAAATAAGGTCCCTAGTCATATGGTACTTCTTGGCAACAAGCAATCAGACGATCTGCTGATGCGATTAAGATGCCTTCTATGGAGTGGTAGTCAATGTTTGAAAAGGTATGTTCAGCGAAAGGCAACGCCTCCTTTTAAACCTTGTGTGTTTGTTGCAATCGAAACTTTTGTTAAGAAATTACAATAAAATGAGACTTGAGCCATGCATCAGTCTATCCAGGAATAACCATTGGTTGGTAACCGGTATTCTGTTAGTGCACTGTTGACTGAGAGTAAACTTATTCGGAAGGATTTTCTTGAAATGAATACATAGATTTATTAACGTTAAGAATAAATCAGAGGAACACATTCTTCGAACCTATGCTGCAATAATAGATCCTAGGAAGAAAACTTTTGAGTGTATATTAGGTGTTGGGTAGGGAATAATTGTCAGCTCAATAGGCTTAGAGGAGACAACATAAGGATACTCTAGAACATTTTAAGAGAGTACAATTATTGACTGGTTGCATTAGTATGCCATGCTCCTCTTTAGGACGATACTTATAACAATAAATATTGCATGTCCCATAATGTATGTATGTACATATGTATGTAAGGAAGTTGTGTTTTTCTTTAATGTAATCACTTAGCTATACTTTTTAAATTTCGTAACAATATTACATAAAACATAATTGGTCATTATAGCCCTTCAGTCAAGGAACGCGACCTAGCTTTTCACATTACCTATGTTGGGTGTGTTAATTTTAACAATGAGTGGCGGGACGTACAGTTTAAAGTCAACTCCGAATGACAGATTTCTTGAGAAACTTTTTCATGGAAATTTTATTTACTCGCAGAATTTTTGCCAGAAATTTTATTTCATTCGAGATGTCTGATCTTTGGCTTGAATCGAGGCCACATATCCAAGAAGCTATCACACTACCTATTAGACTTCGATAATATCTCGGCTTTCTAGGGTTTTTTTTCTCTTCAAATATTGATTTAATAATTCCTGAATTCATTTCAATGTCCATTACTTCCTCTCAAGTTTAAAAAATTAATCTTCTACGATAGTAAGTGTATACCCAACCGTAACAGGAGTTTTTCTATACGTTGGTCTGGACTTTTTAATGTCGAATATACGAATATTTTGATTTTTTACTTATCAATTCAAAGGTAAATGCTAAATCGGAAGGATACATTTTTCCTCAATTCATTGAAAAAAAAGTGTTGTTATAATTTTATTACACACTGTATTCAATGTAATAAACATTTATACTTGCCTTTAATGAATTCAATTTAAAAACATATATTCTTTTTAAATTTGTTTATTAAGAATTTCTTTTATCAGATCTGTACAACACAATGTATTTAAATGAAGCTTTCTTAACCAATTTGTAGGTGTCCTTATCACATAAATGCATTGGTATTAAATTGAAATTAAAAATTAATATTTAAGGATATGCAATGAACTTAAATTTAATGCGACGTTCTTGAGATATTAAATTTCGAACAACAACCTTTAAAAAGCAAATCGAAGAGATAGAGAGAGAGAGAGAAATGCTATCGCAATACCAAGAAACATAATGTCCTTTTCGACCAAACACATACACATGAATACAGTGATAAAATCATTGATACATAAGTATGTACATGTAAATGTGGGGGCTGTTTACATGTGACAGTGTGTGTAATTGTGTGTTTGTATTATAAATAAAAAATTATTTCCATAAATAAATAACAACACACGTACACACATTGTCTGTTAAATACAAATATTAGTTCAGTTCTATTTTCTTCTCTTTTTTCTCAATGAAATATAACGTAATATAATGTTACGTTACGTAACGTATGTAAAGCAATATTTAATAATAATGAATGACATATTTTCGTAAAACATATATCAGGACAGGACAGGACACAGGACAGTGTCAATAGAAAATCATTTCAGAAAATATACAATAAAAATGTACAGCGATTGTGTAAAATAAATACAAACAAACAAACAAAAATAAATAAAAATAAAAAAACTGTCATATATCAGAGGATAAATGGGGTACTTAGGGCAACTAATGACGTCCATAAATATTTTCTTTTTTTATGGGACAAAAACAATTTATCCGCCTATAATTGTCAATAATTGGTAATAACCGGCTATTTTTACACATAAAAGGTAAGAACGAAAAAGAAAAGCTCAGTCAAAACTATTCAATACACCGGATTATAGGAATTTATTTTATGCTGAGAGCATTGAATGGAGATAATAACAATGAATTATAGTTGTTGGGGTTTTTCCTACAAGAGTATTTTATTTCTTTTAAGAAAAGCAATTATAATGTTGCTATGCTAACACAAAAAGGTTTATTATTTGGGGAAATGGAATGGACTTTATAATACCGAGTACTACTTTTGCCCATAGCAACGGCTTATACGTTTAGTAGTTCAAAGAAAATCGGTCTGGTAATGCTAACACTCCTCTGAAGTGCCATTAATTGATTGCAAGGCTTGCCATTTAGGAATATCTATCGTTTGACAATCAAGAACGCGTCAAAATAGTTACAATTTACAACAAAAGTGGTGACCCCAACGCAGCCACAGCCAGCATTAGGGAAATAGTATGGCCAGCATAATCAACCCACAAAGCACGGAATTGGCACGTTTTTATACATGCGGTCAGATCTATACATATACACGCAATTGGTCATTACAACCCTTCAGTCAGGATTACGACCTAGCTTCTCACATCACTTATGTTGTGTGTGCGTGTTAATTTTATATGTGAGTGGGAGGACCTACAGTTTAAAGTCGACTCCGAGCGACAAATTTTTTGAGAAAATTTTTCATGGAAATTTTATTTACTCGCAGATTTTTTTTGCCAGAAATCAGATGAGAGGAAGATGTTTGAGCTAGCATTTGAACCGTGCTAAGCTAAGCTAGCACACTACGTACTAGACTACGGCGACTGTAAGGTATATAAGCACTGCCAAAAATGTCGCTTCTGTTAGTAAGTATTTGACGGATAAAATTTGTTGATCTGAAGACATTCTCAAGAATTGTGTGTATCTTGCGGCTTATTATGGCGTTTTTTGCCTTTGAATTTGCATCTCCAACTCACAGAATAATTATAGATGAGTGACTATTCGGAACACTGTAGATATGCTCATTGGGTTCTAGAGGCAAAGGCTTTTAATGCTTTCCAAAATTTTCTTCTGCGGAGCAGTTCAAATTTCACTCGATGGTTACGCCAACGAACGGATTGTCGTAGATGAGACTAAAAGAACCTAGAAATGATTTTGAAAAAGCCTTTGCGTCTAAAAAATTACTGTTTGGAGTGAATTACTGCCTGGATTGTACAGTACTTTTTGAAACTGACTCTTAAAGAACCGATTTCGTGAATGGACGTATGATAAATATTAAATGGCATGTAGTATTAACAGCATAGTGCTACTAACCAGGAAATACGTGTATATTTGTTGAGAAGCTAGGCCGTAATCCTGACTGAAGGGTTGTAATGGCCAATTATGTATGTATGTATGTATGTATATTTGGTAGAGGTCGCTGTCCATCTAACAGAGTGAGTGATGGACACACTTAGACCACATAGGCGCCATTGTGTTACCGCAGTTTACCGCTATCCGTTAGTCCCGGAATCACTAGGAGCTCATAATAAAGCAACTTAGACGGTCAATGTCAATCCGTAACATTTGACAAAGTGAAGGGCATGTATCCAACAGAGGAATGAACTTCTCCTCTTTTTCCCTATCTCTGCAGCTTCTGCAGAAATCACTAGCAATGTGTCGAAGGATTTCAACAAGTAATTTCGTGAATTGTTAATTCTTCACCAAGATCATGTGACTTGATGCTTAGACAAATTTTTTTGTTGGACTTCACTTAAAAACTATGGATACGCGGATAATATAAATATAAATATAAAAAAAAAAATGCCGAGATATCGCTCGAAATATGCAAAAAAGTGGTTGAAAGCTACCCCATAGATATGGATTGTTTCAACCAATCCAGAGACAGTCATAGTGTTTTGTCACGCAGAATGGCAAAAACAAATATGCTAAGGTGAGGTAGCCATTTCTTGAGAAAAAAAATAAACTTCATCAGCTGACAAGTTCCTAATCGCTAGTCCTACCACAGGTGTACAGAGGACTTTGTATCTGGCGGGACACATCTGGCTGCAACTGCTCTGATCCTAGGGCTTTCTATAGCAGGCCAGTCTTTTAGCTGAATAAAATGGATCAATGCAACTGAATCATGAATGAAGTCGCCGTGGTCTAGTAGGTAGCATGTTGGCTTATTAGACGTGAGACCTCGGTTCAAACCCTAAGTCATAATTCCTCTCAGCAGATTTCTGGCAAAAACTCTGAGAGCGTAAATAAAATTAGAGTGAAAGTTTTTCAAAAATCTGTCGTTCGGAAACGACTTTAAATAAACTGTATTTTCCGCCACTCATGTATAAAATTAACGTACACAAGATCAATGGTGTAAGAAGCTACGTCATCATCCTGACTAAAGAGTTGTAATGATCAACGAATCAAAGTACAGCAGTCGCATGCTGCGGTCTTGGTTTAATTGTTTCTCCTTGTTCAGGAAATTCGACTTCAGTTTGTTTAATTTTATAGTTTAGAGGCTGGAGGCAACATAGTTGCTATACACAGAAGACTTGAGTTCAAACCTTGGCTTTAAAATGTTTAAAAAAAGACAAGAAAAAATATCTTTACTTTGGCAATCCCCTCACACACAGTAACTTTCTCTGTGAGTCATTAATTGTTATGGGCAAGCTTCTTAAAACTTTTCTTTTGTATGTCTTAACACCCATGGACAAAAAATTAATGCCCTCATCTAACATGGGTGGTACTTCAAAAACAAAATTGAATAGTTTTCGCCTTTTTTACTTCCAATGTATTCTCTGTCTGTGTATTTAATCGCACAAGCCATTCCCATTAGTGATGAGAAAACAAAAAAAAAAAAAAAAAAGTACATGAGAGACCCATTACTGCCACAAGGCTGCAAACATGTCTGGAACTTTTATGATGTTTTTTTGACAGTTCAAGTTTGTGACCTTAAGGATTCAGACACTTTATGGCAACTTTTGAGGTGTGCCTCGATAAAAAAACATGTCAAATATTGATGGCGGCATTAACGCCCAACATTGAAAATGAAAGTGTTGTATTAAATTTGATGGGTGGATTGGACAATGTATGGAAGTAATTGGAAAACTATTCTCTATGCACAGTTAAATTAGGAAAAATTTAATAAAAATTTGATTGCAATTAAACTCGTATTTCGATTGATGCATTTGTTGCTTTACAAATTCAATTTCATGTGAATTTTCTTTAGTCATTGATTTGTCATTATTCCAAGGGTTCACAAATGAACTTTAAATTCTACACTCATCAGCTGTTGCATTAAAAATGAGCATTCAATTGAATTCCATATTGATAATGTGTAAACAGGCAACATGCAATAGATTATGCAAGTGTATCCATCATACATACATATACATGTACAACTTACAATGTCACCAAATGTTGCAATGCAGTTTGATTAAGGAAGAGAGTTAATAATCATGCACTTCAAGTTACAAATACTATTACACACATTATTACTACGTCAGTCGGCGAGTATGTGCTCAACATGCTCAACAGCAAGTAAGTCCTGATGATTATTTCATGTGCATTAATGCCAACGGTGTTGATGCTACTAATGTGTAATGCATGTTTTGATGAGTTGGAGTTGGTGATGATAATAATCCCAATCCTCTGATATAATATTGATGATAATCATTGTTGTGATTTGTGCTTGTGATTGTGATTAATAAAATAATATTATCGCATAGTAATTGTATATAGAAATTGAATTCCTCTATGATTACTTTGATAAATCCCAATGCATTGTATGGTTGGTTGGATAAATATTTGTGGAATTCAAATTAAGATGTATGCCTGTGCCTTGATTATATGTTCCAAGAATATTAATCATACACATGCAGTTTGGCAATCAGATGTTTAACAATAAGATTCCTATATGAAGAGTAGCTGTGATAAACTCAGTAAATAAGCACAACATATATTGTAAGAAATAAATTAAGATTTCCATATTTAATGCTACTGCTCTACTTAAAAGGAAGTAAGTAACCGTCTTTCGGAAGGCTTGATTACAGTATCGTGTTTTTAGAATAATTTTCCGGTTATAGTCTTTCTAAGCAACCCGACATCTGAGAACAAAAAAGAATATTCGATTCCATAGTCTACTTGGCAGTGTCTTTGCATATTAGGAGAGACCCCTTGGTTCAGTTCCTGGCTCAGACATATCGTATAAAACGAAATATGAAAAATATTTCTTTCGGCGACTTCCTCTCAATAGTATTCTAGCAAAGACGCAACCCCATCAGACATCTCAATGGAAACGAAATACGACTACGTTTTCAATTGTCCCTATATGCCTTAATGGTATGCAGTGGGTTCGCATGGAAATCTTGAGTATGTACTACATACACACCATGATCAATAGTGACCCATTGAGCAATTATTTGGGCAAATAGAATGTATTTGAAAACAACTCCATTTGAGTTGAACAAGATACAGGGACTAGCAATAGCAAATGGCAACCTGTCACACAGTGGAGCTAAAGGCTGTGTTGGATTTAAATTCGCTACACATAGCAGTGAAGACAAATCTTTGGAGACTGTGGTTATGTTGATGTGAGACAATTCTAACAAGAAAATTAGTATAGGATATCGAAACCTAAGGAAACGATTGGCTGACAGCTTCCTCCTTAACTCCTTAACTGGACAGAACCAATACTTTTGTATTTTGGGATATGCTTCACAAAGAGATTTAATTACAAAAATGAATAAAGTACTTTGGAAGCTGGATACTCCTTTAGAAGTGGGCCTATTTAGAGGTATACAAAAGAGGCAGAAACGAATCTTGGCACAGATGCAAGAATTTTTGGTCCCAAAATGAAATATTCCAAGTTCTTGGGGAAACTCGTGGATATCTTCCAAAAGGAAGCCTCTGACATCGAAAGTTGGACTCAATTTAACTTGGATAGTAGGTATAGAAGAGAGGACATAACAATCTATTAAAACTAAACTATCTGGCAGTTAGGTCTCCATTCGAATACTCGACTCTTACGACAAAGATAGTATGCGAATGTCTGGAGAAGTTAAATCGATTAGCTTACCCTCTGTTGGGTCTTAGTTTATGTGGTGTATTTTTTTTGCAATAAGCAATCATATAGGCTTGCGAGGAGAGGCGCTTCTATGCCGCTTATGGGACCAGAACCCTTTTGTGGAGTGGGGGCGAATATTTGGTGTTTAATGTTGGGACTTCAGTCATGTGGGAATTTTCATTAATAAGCAAGCAAATGAGCTTGCGAGGAAAGCAGCTTCTTCGCTGATTGTTATGTGATTGCTCTGTTGGGTCTTATGTCATGTGGGAATTTTCGGCAATAAACAAGCATATAGGCTTGCAAAGAGAGGAACTTCAACGCTGATGATCGGACCTAAACCTTTTTATGGAGTTGTTGCGATTGTTTAGAAGGAGATGCTCAACGAATGGGAAAATCAAACCAAATGGAGAGGAGGTAAACGAAACTTTTATGAGGAAATTATAATAAGATGAGATATGAGTCATGCATAAGACTGTTAAGAAATAACATAAGGTTAGTAATCGTTCGTTCGACGAAAGCGCTGTGCATTCAGAGTACACTTATTCAGAATGGGGGTTGTCTTGAGCCCAGCATGTGAACACTGTGACGATGGGAATGAATCAACGTAGCGCATTTTTGGAGCAATCTTATGAGGTATTAATTCATCTCAAAAGTAAATGCTAGAGCTGCATATCTGGAGCTAAACACCGAATTGACATTGTGGACACCGAGCAGCATACTGAACTTTGTCAAGACATTACGATACAAGAAGACATAATTGGTGTACTCTCTGAAGTATAATAATAATGACAATAATATTGCTCCGATTAAAGATTTCTATTGTAGTCCTTCAGATTCAAATTAGCTGCTTATTAATGTGGCTGCAAAATATCTTCAATTGAAATATTTTGTATACTTACCAGTAAGTACTGTTTGTGTTAAATATTGGAACATAATTTTCACAGTTCTTAACTGCAGACATTTCTATGCCCACACACAAAAATCTATTGACAAACAATTCACTAATGATATAGCAATACATACATACATACATACATATATAAATATTTACATATTATTTGAATATGACAATAAAATACTTATAATCGTGTAAGCATAGTATCGTATAGCAAATCAGAATAATAATATGTGAAGACATATATATATACATATGTAAACATACTTATTTATTACAACCGTATTGTATATGTATTCTCATTACTTAAGTACAGTATTAACAACAATACTTTGTATGTATTTGTGATTGTATCATTAACAAATGCCAACAATAAAAGGTGATTGTGTATTATATTCACATGAGATATTTTTCGATTTTTTCTTCTTTTTTCGTTTTGCAAATGACACGACGACGTCGCTGTCGTTCGTTCATAGTCATTGTTAAAATACCGGAAACGTCAACTTGTATTTGAATTTCAAAGAAATGAAAAATATTATGCAACCATTCGTATATTTTTTCATAATGAATGAATGAATGAATGAATGAATGAATGAACGAATGAATGTAGAAATAAATGTAGAAATAAATGTAAGGATTTGTGTTTGTGTAGTATGACACCCACGCCATACAGACTATCATACATACATACGTGCAGGCATCTAGGGAGAATTATAGGAAGATATTGTAGAAAATAAAGGAATACAATAATATATCAACCGTGATTATGAATTGTTGTTGTTGTTGTTGTATGTGACTTGTATGTATATGTTCTTGTTTTATGGCATTTGATTGATAATAGTTTTGTAAACAGTTTTTATTCCAAAGCGCTGCTTAAGGAAACCGCCACTATTTTAGACACCATTCATGCGTTTGATTTAACCTGTACAATGTGAGAGAAACAACTTAAAAATTGTTTTGTGTTGGCAGATATTAAAATAGCAAGGGGGAGGTTAAGATATTTCAGTGGAGTTTCAGCAACAAATGAATATCAAAAAATTTTTAAAAAATTTCCAGAACCTCTTGCCCAAATTAAAATGTGAAAATTCATTTGGGGAAAAGTTTTCTCCCGCAATTTTCTTGCCTTCTGTAGATCACATTAATTTTTGGCACCCCCTCTAAGTATTTATTGAATGATTTGTGCCGGTTTTTAATTGCTTTTTTGTTCATTTCATAATTCAACACAATTTAGTCTGAAATCAGACAAATAATGAGACTTCCTGTTGTGTCTGTCTTATGGCCCTGATTAGTCATTTATTAATTAGTCAAAGAGATATTCACACGTTACACTTTCATTTGATTGTTTTCGATCAGAATTTGTGTCAATAGCACACACACAGATAGTGGAGACAGTGTAATGGAAAATAAATAACTAGAAGCTTAGTACACTTATACCATATGAATACATATGTACATGGGCATGGTTTGATGGTGGATCAATAGCTGGAGTATTATTTACAGATTGAATTGTTGAAAACTCGATCACGGAGTTATGGGTGTTAGCTCGTCTTTAATTCAGAGTTTAGGTCATAAAGAATGAGTATCTGCTCTAAAAAACAAAGTCTATCAGTAATATCTACTTCGTCACTTATCTACTGTAACTTTGGGCTGTCATCTCGCAACCATCCTAATAGTTATATATAAGTTTGGATTTTATCTGTTCTATCAATAAATTCTAGGTGACTAAGAACCCTTCTTCTCCTAACTGCCAGATAACGTTGGACGCGATATTCTGTGGTTTTCTCTTCTTCCTCGCCTGCAGAAATCGTTGTAAGATATTCTGCTCCGCCAGGTGCAAGTACTTTGAACTACTATCCTGTTTAACTACTATGAGGTTCCTGCAATAGACTGTGGCTAGTTTTAAAATAAATGATTTTAGTGTCTGTCCAAAGCGGGACCAGTTGATCTGAAGGCATAAGTTTAACTGTCCCATATATCCTTTGCATTCGTGTAGGATTCGTCTGAGAGTAACTGTCGAGCTAGTGGCTGGTTAGCCTAGGCTAATAGGCTATGATACATACCTACGTAATTGGTCATTATAACCCTTCAGTCAGGTTTCTCACATCACTTACTCGTGCGTGTGTGTTCGTTTTATCCGTAAGTGGCGGAATCTACAGTTTAAAGTCTACTCTGAACGACAGATTCTTTAGAAACGTTTCATGGCAATTTTATTTACTTTCAGAGTTTTTGCTAGAAATCTGCTGAGAGCAAGTCGTCGAAAGAAATATTATTTTTTCAAATTTCCGTTTGCTGGAGATGTCTGCTCACGTCTAATAAACCAATACACTACCTACTAGACTACGGCGACTACAATCATGCTAATAAGTAGTCATAAAATATGTCTCTGGCAATAACCAATTGCGCTCATCTGTATCCAATCCGTATGCCTTTATTAGACGAAAACTTTTACAGGGTATTGAACATTTTATGAGGACTGTGGCTACCAGTAAAATATTGGCCATTATGAGTCTTTAGTCAATGTCTGTTAATTCTGTCTATGAGTGGAGGGGCCTGCGATCGACTGATTGTAGATGATATCATGACAAACAGTAGCCGAAAGATGGTTTTAGAAAGAAATAGTTCTTTCCAGTTGATGAAGCTGATGTTCTGACTAGAAACTCTCCTTTAGTAAGCTAACACACTATCCACTAGGCTACGGCGATCGTATTTAAATTTCTAAATAATGCGGCAGACGTAGAATGATGCATGTTTCAATTTCTAAAGTTTATCTGAACGCCAGTAAACGTAGAAAAATTTGGCACCAGAAATCAGCAATTAGTATTCAAAAAGATGAGTAGAATCGAATAACACTCATAATTTCTGATACTTATACGCAGTCATACTTATTTTCATATCATACACATACTACTCATATTCAAAGTTTGAAGTACTCATCCTACTCATACTTATAAACACGTATGATGTTGTTGATTAATCGCGTGCGAACACTAAAATACTCACTAAAGGGTTGCGTGTTTGCTCTGCTTGCTGCTCAGTTTTTTGCTTATGTGTCCTTTTTTTTGTAAATGCAACAACAACTAAGACTGTAAATTTTGATGAATGATTCGAATCACTCGAATCATTTATTAGTATTATAAGTATTCTTCTAAGTTTATGAATCTGAATGAATTGGCGTATGAATCAAACATATTTCGAATGTTATGAGTTTGATGTCAACGTTGTACTCATACCTGTACTTATAAATCAATGTTGTAGTGAGTACGAATGAATCAGAGTAGTTAAGTTTCAATATTGTTGACTCCATTATATTCAATATTTCCCATAAAGGGTAGCGAAAAAACGAATTTTATTCTCCCGTAGGAATTATTATTTGTTTTACCATCTGCTGAAACATACTTACATATGTATTTATTCCCTCACAGTTTAAATATGTTACAGTTTTGTTTTTCTTTATTTTGTTGCATTAATTTGCGTTTTGCAATTGTAATTATTTTTAATTTTGATTTTTATCAGACAAATCGGTTGCAGCTACTAAATGTGAATTCCTACAGTTGCAACGGCTCCAGCAAATGTCTTTGCCTGATGCAGCAGCCAATGTAACAAATGATACTGTGTCGAGTTGTATTCTGTTGTGTTGTACTATTGTGTTGTGTCTGTCGTTAATTATATTTAATGAGCTGAACAGAGACACAAAACGAATCAGTACACATGAGTGGGTGAATTGTTGTGCCTCATTATTGTTGTTTATGCACATGCCTTTATAATGGGGCTTGTATATAAATATTGTAATTTATTTATTGTTATTGTTGTTGTTATAGCATTTTAACCCCTTCACTTTTATTAATAAATTGTTGTAATTATTATTGTTATCATTTGTTGTTGTTGTTGTTACTTTTGGAGGTTTTTTTTGTACAATGAGTTCAGTGTTCTGGCTTAATGCAGCGTAATGAGCAAATAATTGCAACAGTGGTGGGTAACAAGATGAGGCGAACACAGATACACGCGTACATATATATTTAAGAATATGATTATGGGATGCAACATTAATTTTTCAAATGCTTGTAAGGAAAAGGAAACAAAGGCGTGGTATCTGGGCTTTCATTTTATGGAAGGGGGGCTAATCCTACTGAGACCATGTTTTCTTCTGACAGTTTCATATTTCATCCTACAATACTTATAATATTCTTGGATCATCAATTTCCTTCCACATAGCTACGCATCTGTGCTCTATGAACATGTGTACACAAGCATATACACACGTATTCAAGGGGTTATCTGCGTGTCATTGTATGTTAACTGTTTCCATTGAAAATTAACGCTGTCTTGTCTGCTTTTAGTAAGTAAGCAAGCGAGTAAATCACTGTAATTTTTAAGTGGGTGAAGAGTACGTGATTCCTCGGTACATGTATTTCATTTTAAATAGGTTAGAAGTGCTTACAATAAAGGTCATTTGTCACCTCCAGAATGAAAAAGCGTTAAAAAAATACAGAAATTAAGAAAATAACAGACAGTTTAAGTTCAACTTTATGATACATTACATAGCATATTGTACTCATAAAGGGAGTTTGACATGATTTTTAAAGGCAACTTACATACAGATTAAGAAATCATTACTTGTAGAAGAAAATAGGATTTTTAAAATGAAGAAAAGTTCATAAGTATGATTTCTTAATTTGAAGATGTCTGCCACCACTATACACTTTGGGCCTTTGGACCCATCGAGGACGTTCTAGTGGTCGCTATACTATTCAAATAGCAGAAGCTACGTACATATTCAATTCCTTGGTTTTGTAACATAATGTTCTCTGGGCTGCTGGGTGTTTACCTCATGATCTTTTTAATTCTCTTCTTGGCTTGTAAGGCTGTAAGTAATTTCGCTTCTCTGTGGCACAATCTTCTTTCATAATATGTAAATGAAGTGTTACAGGGCAATCTTGTTTGATTCCAGCTTTGAAATGAAATGTTTGAATGATAATCGCGTTGTGAAGTACTGGTAATAGGAAGACATTCCCCTGAATGTCTCTGAATCTTTACGTTTTTCTAGGGTATTCCTTTCCTTCTTAATGCATTCCAGATAGCAGTTCCCCTGACAGTATTCAAGGGTTTCTTGAAATCGATGATCTATAGATACGCGGCATTTAGATTTCATTCGACTACAACCTTCAGGTCAAAAATGGTTGCCACATACCGCGACTTCCTTGATCGATTCGCGTGGTAGTTGTCGGTCAGTCTAGTAAGGGTTCACGGTTACAGCGATATTCCGGTTAATTATATGACTGATCAACTTGGTAGGGCAAATACATTCCTACAGAACACCAATCCAAAGGTATATATTGAGATTGAGAAAGATTTACTGCCAGACTCACCTGGCCTAAATTAGGTGCATACCAGATATCAGCAATGAATCGTTTTTTTGCTATTCATAAGTACTCATGAAGTTTTGAGTATGAGTGAGTCAACAGTATTGAAATTCAACTACTCTGATTTATTCGTACTCATTACAACATTGATTTATTAAGTACAGGTTGCAATGGGTATGAGTACAACGTTGACATTAAACTCCTCAGATTCGAAATATGTTTCATTCATACGCCTACTCATTCATATTCATAAATTTAGAAAAATACTTCTAATACTCATAAATGATTCGAGTGATTGGATTGGATCATTCATCAAAATTTACAATCTTAGTTGTTGTTGCATTTACAAATGTTGAGTAAAGGAGAGTCGAAATCAACAACATCATGCGTATTGTTATGTATGAGTACGATGAGCACTTCAAACTTTGAATATGATTAGTATGAGTATGATATTAATATAAGTATGAATGCGTATAAGTATCAGAAATTATGAGTATGATTCGAATCGACTCATCTTTTTGAATACTCATTGCTGATCTCTGGTGCGTACCAATCAGTTATTTATATTGATTTGAAGATACATCTCAAACGACTTCGAAATTGCCTTAATAAGGTGGTGCATTGTCTTACTAAACGAGAGTTCGATGTTCAAATCCCAGCTCAAACAATATGCGAGTCTTTTAATGATCTATAGATACGAATGTCTGTGATTCTATAGAATGTTAGCCTTATGTATGCTTCTTCTGTTTGCTCTGAAACCCATCTAGTCCTACCATAGGTTGATCCCCCCTTGTATACGCTGTTAAACAGAGTAATTCTTCTGTATATGTATTGTTTAATATGTTTCCCCTCATATTCGCTTACAATATTCTTATTCATGATAAAATTTATTATTAAATACCTTTTTCATACTACTTTTATTTGTTGTTGTTGTCTTTTTGCTTTGTTTTCATATTTAAAAATGTTTCACAATTTCCACCGCAATTCAATTACCGGTTGTCAGCCATAATTATGAATGAAATTTACAAAACTTTTACCTCAAAAAAAAAAAAAAATAACATCACGTGCAGATTATTGGCTAAAATACTGGTTTGTGGTAGCCAAAATTGCTACTCATCTAAGATTGTTGTTGTTGTGATTTTTGTTTTCAAAATTTTCATTTTTAAATAATACCAGGCAGGGAAATATAATATTTGTGGTCGTAAAAACAAAATGTTTTAAAGCCAAGTCATTGGCGTAAATAATTTAAAAATAATTTTTGATATTTACCTGTGTCTTATACAGTTATGCCTTGTAGTAGCAGTTAGTGTAGCATGTAATTTAAATTTTTGAAGGTTAAATGTCAAATGCAACAACAAAATTTTTACGTTTCTGGGGAAAGGACTTAGGGAGCCAGCCATGACATTGCAGAGTATCGGTCAGTGTGAAGTGTACATAAGGTGGAACTACTGCAAGGTGGTTTTACCGACAAACTAAATTCTATTAATAGCCATGTGATGAATAGTCTTTATGGCCAGTTCAAAGGTGTTAACTGTAAGGAACTTTTAATCTATTCAGGCTTCATATTGAGATAAATATTTGGAATTATGAATGAAAAACCATTCTTCCTTAAGTAGTGACGCTTCGCGCGCCAACTCAGCGTTCGAGGTTAAATGAAATTCGTCAACATCCTCGCGATTTTGTTAAAACTTTACACACTGATCTCCTACTAAGATTTTTACGTTCACACTGTCGCATAGAAGTCGATGAAGTCAGAGTATGCTTACTAATAAGTAGCGTAGATGTTGCTTGGAATATTGGCGTTCAGACCAAACGGTTAAGAATAATAGGGACACAAATTATCCCGACATTTAGTTGCCGTCTGAATAAATAGAGAAATGTTTAAAGGATTAAATTTTTATTTAAGATTCACTATTAAAAGCTTTCATATGATTAAAGCGAGTTATTCTTGCAGTCTTAAAATTGCAAGAGTTTTGTCCAAAATTAGTCCAAATATTGAGGGAGAGATGGTCGTTAACTACATTACAGTGGGGCATAAAATCTCAACAGCTTGACAGGAAATTAATAAGAACTCGATTTAAATCAAATGGCGAAAAACATTTCTTTCCTTATTTATGCCTTCGGTTTACTTGACTACAGTGGTGTGTATTCCGGCAGAGTTAATGACCTTAAAGCACGCTGTGAAGATGGTCCTGAGTAATAAAACTGCATTTCTATTCTCTCTGAGAGCCAGGTGGTAATCGAATTTCTTTCGGATACAACCTTCAGGTCTAAATTTGTTGTCTCGGTTCCCATGATTGAATCTCGCGGCAGTTATCCGACAGTTTAATACGGGCTCTTGGGTATCGGGATATTCCGGATAATTGTGTGGCTGATGAACTTTTTATAATATCTTATTAGACTACAGCCCGTTTTTTAAACTTCAGCTCAGACATCTTTAACAGAACGAAATAAAAATAAAATATTTCTTTTGGTGACTTTCTCTCAGCAGTCTTTAGGCAAAAACTCTGAGAGTGAGTCATAAATAGTTTTACAAAATTTGTCGTTCGGGGTCAACATTAAACTGTATGTCCCGCTGCTCATAATAAAATTAACACACACAATATGGGTGGTGTGAGAAGCTAGGTTGTAATCCTGAATAAAGGGTTGTAAGACCAATGCAGGTGACTACAGTGAAGGTGGTAAATGTGTTAAGAAGGAAAATGTTCATACCTGACTCGACGTATGAATTTTCTCTTTTGTCCCATCCTTCCCCGATAGCCTAGTCGATTAAAAATAATTCTATCCAGAATACATTCCTCAAAATATTGTGTAAAATAACCCTTTACCCAGGAATAGCTTTATAATTCCGACACCATTTAGAATATCTGTAATATATTCATCTATATCTGCTCTACTGTTGTCTTCTGGGGCTGTAATGAATGATAAAAGCCATACTATAAATGTCAAGTCCTGATGCTGTTTATTAAGACATGTCAGTTAGTTTCTGGGATATCGTTTCAAGTGGGACTTCCTGTAACCAAGAACTCCTTTGTATTCCTCATATTGTAAAGAAAATGAAAAATACTGGTATTTTGCTTTTACATCGCTTAACATTGAAATTATAAACAAAAGTTACAAAAACAAAACAATGTGGTAAAAAACCCTGTTTACAAATTATCGTACTGCTTAATATAACAACAAACACCAGCATAAAAAAATGGTGAACAAGTAAATCCACAAACAACAGTACAATAATAAATGTAAACATCGTTGTTTACGTTGTTGTTTGCAGTCAAACAGATTTCGAGAAGGCGAATGTTCGTGACTTCATCAGGCTGTTTACACCTACATATAAAAGGCAAGGCAAAGCAGGCGAGTGAGTTAGTGAAGTTCAGTCAGTCTTGTGTGCGTTTGAAAAGAGTAATCGTGGAAGATTTCCGTTACAAAGGTCTGTCGAATAATTGTCTTGTAATTGTTATTGTTTATACAAAGGACCAACAAAGAAAAGCAATTGTTGTTGTTTACATTAAGTTGTGAACAGTGGCACACAGAATTGTGCGAATAATAATGGATTTTAATTGCAACTAAACGCAAATTTATTTTTATTTTATATGCAATCTACGAGCTCATATTTCAAACGTTTTTACAAGGTAAAAACGTAACAATATTGTCAAAATATATCACAAGCAATATATTGGAATATAGAATCAGTGCTTTCCTATTTAAGTTTCCCTTCATGTCAAAACAAAAATGAATTTTTTTTTAATTTCGTTTCAAAGGCTCTACCATAGTTTGCAGTCAAACAGAATTTCTTTCTGTTTCAATTTCTCTTTCATAAATGAGTTCAAAAACAAAATCAAAAAATAAAAACATATAGAAAGTCTGACTTTTTTGTCACTGTTTTATGCCTTTGCATACAACAAAGAGAAAATTTAACGTGAATTTTAAACTTTAACAAACGGAAACAAAATTGAAGGCTGCTCTGTAAAAACGGAATGTTTTTTTCTGCGATTGTACATAATTTAGGCTTTCACATGCATGTGCGCATACATATATGCATATATGAACACGCCTCAAATGAGTCTTCTGTTTGATTGTGGTTGCCGTAGAGGACTTTCATGTGTGTACGTTGTGTGTTGTTTAAACCGGTGTTGGATGTTTTCTTTATGCAACATTGACTTCCAAGAGCACGTGCTTTAATACTTTTCGCAAAAAACACACACACACAAACACAAACGCAAACGCAAACAGCAATACAAAGCCAAAGACAAACTTTTCAAAGTTTTTGTTTATTTTTGTTTGTAGTTTGTTTGCTATTCTTGTTAGTATTGGTGTTGTTGTTGTTGGAATTGGAGGTGAGGTGAATTTACTTTGAACAGTCCCAATGACTGAATAAACTGTTAAGTTTAACAGTTGAAGAGAGTTTACTGTGGAGAGTTTAGAACTACGCAGCTGCCAGGAATGCAATGTTTTCGATGTTTTCCTTACTTGGCAGATTAATTTGAATTCTTGGAAAAATTATTAAATACAAAAATAACAAAAGAATAAAGAATAAATTATTTAATAAATATATAGTAATAAATAAAACAAAAATTAATTCATTTTTTTATACAATTTTTGTTGCCATCATCTGTTAATTTTCTGCAGCCTTTTAACATTTTTTATTTTTTTTTTGAATTTTACGAACCTGCCTCAATATTTATTGTCTTTGTTTGGTTTACATTCGATGTTTTATTTTGATTTGTTGTTGGCATTTTCACTTTCTTGTTCCACTACCCTAATGGCTTACAGACACAATTCGTGTTCTTTTGTTTCTGACATCGTATTTTCTATTTCGAATGCTTTTCATTTCACCACTCCAAACGAATGCTAATGATGATGCTTTTGTAACAGTTTTAATGTTTATGGCAGCGTTGCCAGAAAGTTAGAAGTTTTCTTTTTTGACCCACAAATAGTTAACGAATGCCTAAAATGCCTTTAAGGGCTAAAAATGTCCTTTTGGTGGACTGTTTGTAGTACACAAACTGCAGAATTATGGTGAGAGAGTCCAGGGTTTTAGTGATCTAAGGTATCGATTGTCTGACAGCTTCCGGCTTAACTGTCCGCTGGGAAGAATCAGTAGAAACTGATGATTTTGGGACATCCTTCGCAATGAATTTAAATAGCATAAATATTAGAAGTTATCTGAAAGCTCTCTCTCTCTCTCTTAAAACAAAGACTATATTGTGGTCGCGTTGGTCTAGAACGAATCTTGGAATAGGAGTACAAGTTTTTAGTACCAGAACGAAATATTCCAACCTCATGTGAGAATTCGTGGGTTTACCTATTGGCCTAAAGCGAATCTTGGATTAAGAGTATAAGCTTTTAGTACCAGAATGTAATATTCCGAGCCTTTGGGAAAATTCTTGGATATCTTCCCAGCGGAAGTCTATGCCTTCGAAAGATATGCTCAGTTCAACACGGAGAGAAGGTACAAAAGACAGGTCATACCAATACTATCTGACAATCTTCTGAGATTAAATCGAAGATATTATAGGACCGTCTGGGGAAGCTGAATCGGCAAGGTTGGCATCACAATGTTATCCTCTGCTGCGTCCCAGTTCTTGGAAGAATGCCCGGCAATGAGCAAGTAGATGAGATTGTAAGGAGTTAGTTTCTACGTCGCTGATAAGGTCAGAACCCTATGAGTCATCAGACTATCAAGAAATAACCTGAGGTTGATAATTGGTCTTTTAACAAAGCACTGTAGATCCAGGATACATTTATTTAGAGTTGCGGTTGTCTCGAGCTTAACATATAGATTCTGTAGCGAGATCAGAGGTTGCGGTTCAACTGCAGATGAAACATCTCGGACGAAATGCAATGAGAGGCAGATTTATGGGAAATTCGCATGAAAGGTTTCTCAAACAATCTGTCGTTTGGAGTCGACTTTAAACGTAGGCCCGGCACTTATATGTAAGTAGAAGTGTATAAAGCTAGGTCGTAATCCTGACAGAAGGATTGTAATGACCAATTATGTATTTATGTATGTGACTTCAAGCACTGTTTTGAAATTTCTCAGTTGGAGGAGACATGATGGGAAAACTGTGTAAAGTTTTAGGGGAGTACATTAGACTGTAAGCACGCTGTACTCATTTCTTTCTAATTCACATACATTTTTAACGGAGGATAACCTAGTCGATCAAAAGTAATTCTCTCTACGACACTCTGCCCAGATAACTCAGATAACACTAGATAATACCTCCTCATATTTTTAATACTCCTTTGACGAAATTTCAGATTTCAAAATCGAAATCCCTTTAACTGGCAACACTTACGTTCAAAACTGTTTCAGTAGAACAGCAAAAAATATGTCTTTTTGTAACACACAGCCATCCGTTGTCGTTGTACTGATGTGATGTCGGTAATAACGGTAGTTTATAAGTGACAGTAAAATCAGTATGATGTTAAACGTAATGCGTAATGGTTGCTCGAAACGGTTAAAAAGAAAGAAAGCCGCTAAAAATAATTGTTTTTGAAATAAAAAAAGGATGCAAACAGAAATGTTTGCAAATCCTAAAGGATAAAAAAAATTGCGAATTAAATTGGAAAAAATAGTAATAAAAACAAGATTATGTTATAAAAATAAAAAGAAAAATTAAATTAAAAAATAAAAAAAAAATAAATAAATCATATTCATTTCCTTTTTTAAATTAATTTCGAAAGTGTATATAAAAAAAAATAAATAAAAATTAAAAATAAATTTAAAAATATTAATTAATAATTATTAGTAGTGTTATCATAGTTATAAATTAAATAATAAATTCCAAATAATAATAAATAATTATTTTATTAATTTAATATTTAAAAAAAAAAATAAATAAATTAATTTTATTTAAAAAAACTAAAGAATATAATATAAAAATAAATAAATTAAAAAATTCCTAACAATAATACAAAACTGTTTAAAGTTTAAACAACATTCCTTTCAAAAAAAAAGTAAGAGTCTCTTGGTAAACAAAAACTTCTTCATGAATTATTTCCTTTAACACTGTAGCCAATGTTATCTTTCCCAAAGGGAAACTTAAGATATTTCAACCCAGTTCTCATAAATCAAAGACCAAAGGGTTTCGGCACTACAACAACTGAAATTGGAATTCTTCTAATGTAGCACATTAACTTATACGTTTGGAATTAATACGATTGGTTTATTGCCTTTCCTATATAAGGGAATAAGGAATTTTGAATGAGAACTGAAGTAATTTCCCGAACTCTGCTTGAGGTTCCACGACAGTTCTTTGGGTTTTAGGTTGGGGTTTTAGGACATCCGAAAAAATTTTTCCTTAAACAGAATAGCTTCTGAAAAAGACGTTAACAATCATCAACTCTAATCAAATAACTTTTCGAATTATTTAAGCGAGACTAAGGTAAAAAGATTCGGATTATAATAGGTTAAGTTAGGTTAAGTTGAAGGGGAAGGGTTCATGGGAACCCAGAATTTATTGACAGAACTTGTTGTGATTTTAAAACAACCCTCATCTACATAGTGGTATCAGGGTACTATCGGTACTACAATGGGACCTTATTGATACCAGGTGCAATATGCTTTTGAACTCAATTGCCAATTTAACGTAAGCAAAGTCTAATAAGGATAGGCCTCTTCTTTACAACAACATTTATTTATTTTAAATCTTTAACAGGCAGTAATATTGGCTAATATACTACTTGCTTATGGAGAGATTTAAAGAGCAACGTATTCTTTTGTAACATTTTGCCATCATCGCTGTACAATCATTATTCTATCAATGAAGAATTAATAGGTTTTCTGAGAACGTTTTTCAAGTCTCCACAAAATCTAAATTCACGCCATTAAGAAATTTCTTTCGCGATTGAAGTGAATAATAAACTGTAGGCTAGTTTCCACAGTTTCTGTGTGGTTGTCAAATAGTGCGTGATCTGGCATTGTCATGCTGAAACACAACACCTTCCCTGTTGGCCAATATTACATACATACATACATAACTGATCATTACAATCCTTCAGCCAAGATTACAACCTACATTCTCACACCACTTATGTTGTGTGTGTTAATTTCAAACATGAGCGGTGGCATCTACACTTTAAAGTCGACTCCTAACGAGAGATATTTGGGAAACTTTTTCATGGCAATTTTATTTTTTTCTCTGAGTTTTTGCCAAAAATCTGCTGAGTCGCAGAAGAAATATTCTTTCATATTTCTTTCCAGATTTCTGACGTGGGGTTTGAACAGTGGTCCCACGTTTAATATGTCAATACTTTACCTACTAGACTACAACGACTTTTGATTTTCATAGACAAGAAGTTACTCTGTAACCCAACTATAAAATCAATTAACATAACATAACAGCTACTGTTGTGTATGTCGACTTTCGGGTCTTTCAATAAGCACTTCCTAATTTAAGTCCTTCCAAATTTAAATAAAATGAATTGTGTGTGAGATATCATCGATTTTTTGTTATTTATTTGGAAGGCCTATTGATGTCATTGTGTGTGAAATATAACATGTATTACGGATTTGTTGAAATGTAAAAATCTGACCAATTGTTGAGCGTTGATACGAATGAATGGTGTTTCCATGCATCTTAGAGGATAATATCATATGATTCTATTATACTCGATAAGTTTTCTCTTAAGGATCGAAAAATAACGTTGAGGTTCCATTTATCTAACGTTTCATTCCTTGTTGCAAAGAAGAAGAATACGATAAGGATAAGAATACACACCAGAAATCAGCAATGAATATTCAAAAAGATGAGTAGATTCGAATCATACTCATAATTTCTGCTACTTATACGCATTCATACTTATTTTAATATCATACTCATACTACTTATACTCAAAGTTTGAAGTACTCAACGTACTTATACTTAACAATACGCATGATGTTGTTGATTTTGACTTTCCTTTACTCAACATTTACAAGAAACACAAAATAAGTATGATTCGCGTACGAACACTACAATACTCTTTAGAAGGTTGTGTGTTTGCTTTGCTTGCTGTCTTTGTCCGTTTTCTTTCTTCTTTTTTTGTAAATACAACAACAACAACTAAGACTAAATTTTGATGAATGATTCGAATCACTCTAATCATTTATGAGTATTATAAGTATTTTTCTAAATTTTGTGAATCTGAATGAGTAGGCGTATGAATGAAACATATTTCGAATGTTATGAGTTTGATGTCAACGTTGTACGCATACTAATTACAAACTGTACTTACAAATCAATGTTGTAGTGAGTACGAATGAATCAGAGTAGTTGAATTTTAATACTGTTGACTCACTCATACTCAAAATTTCATGAGTACTTATGAGTAGCGATTGCTAATCTCTGATACATACTCACTTTAAAAATGCCTAGAAAATAGTTTAAGTTATTGAGATATCAAAATTTGTGGAGTTGTGATCCTAATTATCGTATTGTTTTCAGCAAATTTCATTCATATTTATTCATTCAATTTAAAGTGGAAAATTCTTGGAAAAACTTTTAATTAAAAATCATTTGAAAGAAATCATTTATCAAATTAAATCGTTTTTTTTTCTTCTTCCGAATACCTTCTCTAATCGTCATGAATGTATTGGTATTTTCAATTAAAATTTTTCAAACTGTTGTTCAAATGTACTTTAAATTCCTTGGAGTGTTACTGGTTTTAAATGAATTTCATTTCGTTTCTTTTACAGGTTTATTCATCATTGTCGTCTTTTTTTTTATAATTTTCTAAAGTGTTTTAAAAGCGTTTTTTTTTTGTGTTCAGAAAAATAAACAAAAAGACCGAAGAAAAAAAAAATTACAAAATAATTTAAAAAATTAGAAAAAAAAAACAATACAAACCCCCTTGGAACGCAAAACCAAACAGCCAGCCACACATACAATATAAATACAACGTATTTCCTATCCCATCAACGTAATACACAAGAGGATTTCTTGCGACAAGAGAAAGGAAACCGAAATACTTCCTCCGTTAACCGCTTAAAACGTGTAAACGGCGTGCGTGTGTTCGTTTTGGTGTTTTTTTTTGTTGCTACTACCGGTGTAAGCATACGGAATTGTTTTCTTTCTCGTGGCATTTCCCTAATGAGTTCTTAAGTGACTAATTATCATAAAAATCTACTACAGCTGCAGCTTATTTTCTCTCCCTCTTCGAATTGTTGCTGCAAGAACCGGACCAGAAAACATCCCGCGAGAGAGTATTTGTTTAAAAATAAACTCCCAAGAAAAGGAACAAAAAAAAAGGAGAAAAAAAGGTAAGTTTCTGTGATTATTTTTTCATTTACAAAATTATGTTTATGTGGCTGATTTCAAATCCGATTAGAAAATAAAAGAAGAAACAGAAAGAAAATAAACAATTTTATAAACAGGCGGGTAAATTAAATTCCAGCCTGTCCATCTGTTACTCCATCCATTTTTTTACACTTTGCTATGGTTATTTATGACCTTTAAAAAGTGTCTTAAAGGCGATTGTATATAATGATGATTGGGTGGTAGGTAGTGAATGTATTCAGAAATAATACACACAGTTAGGGTCCACCATACTACCATCCTAGCTGCTTTAAAACTATAAAATTTGCCCTCTGACATCGGCTTGAGTTATCAGGAATCCTTGACAATGCTGTTGAGTTTCCTACAGTCTGCCCATGACATACTCAGCATGTGAAGCACCATTGTCTTTTGCAATTCACCATAGTCTAGTAGCTAGTGTGCTGACTTATGAGATGTGATGTCTCCGTTCAAACTCAAAAACGAAATCTACTTCCTCTCAGCAGATTTCTGTAAAAGTAAAATTGCCATGAAAAAGTTTCTCAAAATTCTGTCGTCCGATATCGCCTTGAAACTGTAGGTCGCGCCACTCATGAATAGTGTGAGAAGCTTGGTTGTAATCCTGACTAATGGGCCAATGACCAATTAAGTAAGTAAGTAGATAACGAAGAGATCAGCAATGAGAATTCAAAAAAAAGAGTAGATTCGAATCATACTCATAATTTCTGCTACTTATACGCATTCATACTTATTTTAATATCATACTCATACTACTCATATTCAAAGTTTGAAGTACACATCGTACTCATACTTAACAATACGCATGATTTGTTGATTTCGACTTTCCTTTACTTAACGTTTACAAGAATCACAAAATAAGTATGATTCGCGTATGAACACTACAATACTCTCTAGAAGGTTGTGTGTTTGCTTTGCTTGCTGTCTTTGGCTTTTTCCTTCTTCTTTTTTTTGTAAATGCAACAAAAACTAAGACTGTAAATTTTGATGAAAGATTCGAGTAACTCGAATCATTTATGAGTATTATAAGTATTTTTCTAAATTTATGTATCTGAATGAGTAGGCGTATGAATCAAACATATTTCGAATGTTATGAGTTTGATGTCAACGTTGTACTCATACTCATTACAACGTGTACTTATAAATCAATGTTGTAGTGAGTACGAATGAATCAGAATAGTTGAGTTTCAATACTGTTCACTCACTCATACTCAAAATTTCATGACTACTTATGAGTAGCGAAGAAACGATTCATTGCTGACCACTGCTCTCAATGTAGAAAACTTGTCTATAATCTCTGTATTCATACCATATCTCACTAGTTCGTCCACTCTGCAGTTTTTCAGAATATCACGTTTGATTGATTTGGTATACTCATTCGAATAAAGAGTTCCCTACCGCATTGATAATCCTAAGCAAACAGGTTCTTAATAGCATTCCCAAATGTAAGGAATTAACTTGTGAGTTAGGTGCGCCTGCCATGCCTGCTCTCTAGTTTCCCGGACTATAATCCGGTATTTGATGTGTATGTATATGCTCGGTCATGCCGTTGAGACATCGGCGTTATTCTCAAAATGGTTTCAGGGTCATCAAGTGATAACCCAGAGCACTTAAAGTCTCCTAACAATTCGAAAGTATTGCTCATTCCAATCATCACATCAGGTCATATTTCTATCAGTAAGGCTCTGCAATATTCAGTTAAAGTTATCGAGCCAGTTACAGCTGTCTATTCCGAAATATAAAAGCGTCTTTACTTCTGGAATCCTACGTAGAGATATGGAGGCCGACAAAATTTCATATATGATTTCCGTATTCCTCCCAATTCGTATCAACTCTTCTGAATTGCCTTTCTTTGCTTGGCGAGGGGGAAAATCCATTTCCGTATCCCCAAAATCGGAGATAGTATGGAACTGCTTATAGAAGCTGAATCGGCTCGATAGGGAAAACAACGTCCTCATCTGCTGTGCCCCCAATTCTTGTAGCAGAAGAGGATGGAAGCTTCCTAATGGGAATAGAAACCTTCCGTGGAGTGGGAGAAGATATTTGGAAACGTGTGCTCAACAATAATGAAGTTAAAGACCAAGAAAAAAATCATGATTATCGTCGTATTATATTTTGTCGAAACATAGACTATTTGAGTATATGTGCTGTGAAGTCCCTTTTAATACTTATGTTGACATCTGCTCTGCAAAAGTTGCTTATTTCTGTGGCAAAGGACGTTATTCGAAAAACGTCCTATGTAAACCATCTACAGAGGTCTCTTTGGCCACATTTAGGCTAAAAATTAAAGAAAAAATCAATACCTTGTCTGCCTAATGCTTTCTGAATAGAGGGAGGACTCCTGTACGAATACGTAAGCTAAATTTTAACCTATGGTGGACGACATATATAAATGTCATTACAACCCTTCAGTTAGGATTACACCCTAGCTTCTCAACACCACTTAAGGAGTGTGTGTGTCAATTCTAGTGGCGGTACCTACAGTTTAAAGTCGATCCTAAACTACAGATTTTCGAGAAGCTTTTCATTTTATTTATTCTCAGAGCTTTTGTCAGAGAGACAGTCACCGAAGAAATATTTCTTCATGTTTCGCTGATTGTTAAAGATGTATGACCTGGGGTTTGAACCGAGAACTCACGTTCAATAAGCCAACACACTACCAACTAGACTACGGCGACTGCTTGCTGTAATAGCAAGAGTTCGGTTTAGTTTTCTCTAGGAAATGTTTGATCGCTGGGTTGAATATTGTCTGTGGTGTCACAATGAGTCGAATAAGCCATCACACTACCTGCTAGACTGCGGTGAGTACGGTGGCGAGACAAGAACACCATTCTTGACATCATAACTGTCGTTACGGCTTCAATTTTAATATAAATGCTATTGCTTGAAGGCTATGTTGTGTATGGAATTTGGTGCTAAAAGTGACACTAGCATGCATACCATCAATCTTCCTCCATATTTATCAATCTAATGGTAAAGTAGGGCGTATGATTATTTTTCCTACAAGTATGTTTAACTTAATTTATCTCATCTTTAATTTGATTAAGCTTTCGGTTTCCTAGCACTTTAATTGCCTAAGGATAGCTCATTACAATATTTTTTGTTTTCTTATCATATGCCGTACGAGCTTATCTTACAGAAAAATAGTTACACAGTACGTATGAGTAACAAAACATCATTTGGCTTAATTACGTATACGTCTGAGGGGATGGTGCTGGTGTAATAGGATTCACTTAAGTAAACATTAAATAATTAAATATGCAGATCAAAACTAAGAATACAAAAAACAAATTATGTTGCCTGTGTTGTTGCAGCATCAACACTAATTAGCAATTTAGAACATGTCTTCAGAGAGTCTATGAAATCTGGTCTCAGCTTTATTTAATGCGTCACATAATCATGAGAAAAGCAAAAAAAAAATGAATCTAATACGTGAGATTAATTCAGCAATTATACAGAAATTGCCAGACATTCTAATAAAACTTCAACAACAACAATACAAAATGAATTTAAGAATACTTTAAGAAATTTAAGCACTTTATCAGGTGCCCGATATACACAGATGTATGTAAAGCAAACAAAGGATAATTAAAAATCCTGCCTTAAAGTCTTCAGATGTTTTTCGTTTTTCGTTTTTATTTTTCATTTCGGTTTAATGGCGCACAGTTACAATAGCTTCACGAGCTTTACGAGATGCGATAATAAATGAATGGCTGTTGAGTTGAGGTTGAGTGAACGTTACTCTGTCTGCTGCATACAATCTGCACGACGCATTCAAGTTTTTTTTTTATCTCTGCTGGAATTTCACGTTTCTTTCCTTTTGTGTTAAGCAAACCTTTTCTCAACTTGTGAGGAGGCCCCATAAATTTTCTCACATTTTGTTGTTGTTTTTGGCGTGATGCTCATTGTTTGGTTTGGTTTTTGTTAACAGAAAAGTAAGAGAAAAAAAAAGAGGACGAGAAAGTTTTCCAAGCTAAATCTACAGTTAAAGGTAAAGTGAAACGTTTGAACAACAATTGCTGAGACAGTTCTTTTGTCAACGTTATTGCCATGACATTGAAACCAAAGGAAATACACACACTTGCACACATACACACACCCGCACAAGAGAAAAGAAAAGAACATTAACCGAGTGAATGAATTGCTTGGCATTTTGTTGTCAAACTTTCATAGAAAGTTGTGCCCGCTGAAATTGATTTCTTTTCGTTTTTTTTCCGCCAAGCATCAGTGAATAATACAACGAACTGTCAGTGATGAGACATAAACATTTAATCAACGTACATACAACACTGATGATGTTACGCATCACTTGAGCAATGTTTAACGTTTAAATGCTTGAAAATCTACACGAAATTTATTTCATGATTTAAGTGTTGAAATTTGAATTGAAACAAAAGAACTCGTAGAATTCTTGAAGTTTGCAATTGTAGCAGAAACTTAAAAGTTATGAGCACACATTAAATGTATCTTTTGACGTAACATAGCATTACTTAACTATGAATACTTAAATGAAATGAGATTCTAAAATACTTCCATGAAAACAATTTTTTTCAAACGAAGTGATGATTACAATAAAAAAAGAGTCTTTAAATACCGCTTCTAAGGTAACTCTTAATGAATTCATTTGCTTGACTACTATTAGCCTGTCACTGCTACAGATTTCCTTCTTTATCTACAAGGGTTCATGACAGTTTTTTAAAGTTTTTCTAAAAGTTTAAGTTTTTTCAGTGGAATATGTCTTCTGACTATTTTGTATGCTCCTACAAATCCAAATTGTTACAGCTTTGTTCAGACAGCTTCACCAAAAATATTTCATTTAGGCATTAAAGCTCACCAAAATTCAAGTACTGGGCAATGAAATCACCAAATTTGCTTGAAATCTTATACAAATCATGGAAAATATGAGGTAGAGACCAGACCATAAAGTGAGACAAAAACTTACTTAACTGTTCATTAGAACCCATTAGTCAGCGTCATGGCATAGCTTCTCACACCAGAGAGAGTTTTTGCCAGAAGTCTACTAAGAGTAATTCACCGAATGAAATATTTCTTTCATATTTCGTTATGTTCGAGATGTCTGAGCCAGGATATGACTCTCGTCTAATGAACCAACACATTACCTGCTAGACTACGACGTCTATTAGTACTTGATACATACACATAACCCTTCAGTTAGGATTACGATGTAGTTTCTCACAATACTGATGTTGTGTGTGTTAATTTTTATACATGAGTGTCAAGACCTACAGTTTTAAAGTCGCTTCCGACCGACGGATTTTTGAGAAAATTTTCAGGGTAATTTGTTTTACTCTCAGAGTTTTTGCCAGGAGACTGCTGAGAGGAAATCGTCAAAGAGGAAATTTTTTTCATATTTCTTTTGAAATATTAAAGCACGGTTTCGTGTCTAATAAGTCAACTCACAATCCACAGTCGAATGAAATGTTTATCATGGATTTTGAGTTTCAAACATTTAAAGTCTATCATTCCATATTGAATCGTTCAGCCAGAAAGGTCTCTGAATCCTAGGTCAGCCTAGGATTCCTTCTAAGAAAGAGTGAGTAGTATCCAGTATTCCAGAGGGCACTGCCAGCTATGTATACTAGGAGTTGCTATTACATCCAATACATAAACCCAATAAATTTTTCCATTTCCCCCATTCTTTCTCATCACTACAGCTTCTACAGAAATCCGATTATAACTGCTATGAGATTCCAGACATGGTCTCTGGTTAAGTTTAAACACATTTTTCAAAGAACGCTATGTTCTACGAATTCAAAAACCCCAAGTGCGGGGCAATGTCGGAGTAGATGGACTGTGGTCTTCTCTTCTGTGTCGTAGCCACAGCTGTTATGAGCTACTATGAGTTTTAAAATAAAGTCTCTGGTTAAGTGTAACGCAAATATGTCCATATCGAGCCAGATTTCTCTAGGATCTCTAATAAAACGAGTTCATTATTCCATTTTCTTTCTTGACAAGTTACGAAAGTTTGTGTCAGACAAGAGGTAGAGGAGTGCCAATCTTACCCATGAATTCATTCGAAATTTCTGTTGCATTAATTATTGCAAGTGCACCGGATTTGTTGTTACCTTCCATATCCCCATATTGAGGATAACGAATGCTACGTTATCTTATCCACCGATGTGCAGTGCATACTATCTAGAGATCTAATCGCCGCTTCACTGTATTAAAATATGCGCCGTAGTCTAGTAGGTAGTGTGTGGGCTTATTAGGCATAAGACCTCGGCTCAAACCTTAGGTTAGACATCTCCAACAAATTGAAATACGAAAAAATATTTCTTCGGCGACTGCTTCTCAGCAGATTTCTGGCAAAATCTCTGAGAGAACTCCCGCCACTGATGTCTAAAAATAACAAACGCAACATAAGTGATATAAGAAGCTAGATCGTAATCCTGACTGAAGGATTGTAATGACCAATTGTGTATGTATGTATGTATATATGTATATACTTTCAACTCCACTCTATATACTCTAACATAGTACTACAGTAAGCAGTAGATCAACCATAGTGTCTTGGCTTATTAGAGGCGAACTCGTGGTTCATATCCTGGCTTAGTCGTCTCAAACAAAACGAATTGTGAACAAATATTTATTTCAGTGACTTTCTTTCAATATTCTTCTAAGAGTAAATAAAACTGGCATGTAAATCTTGACAAAAATCAGTCGTTAGGAGTCGACTTCAAACTGTAGGTCTCGCAACTTATGGATAAAATTAATACCAACGACATGATGTGAGAAGGTTGTAATCCTGACTAAGGGGTTGTAATGATGACTTAAGTAAGGAAATATGTTTAAAGTATGTTTAAAGTCTGTTTAAAGTTGAACATTAAATCTCTCACTTGCCAAAATAAATATTTTTAAGCACTTGGCGCGTTTTAAAATATAACTCTCTTTAAAGAGACTGATTTATATATTGTTTCTTAGCATTTTAATTAAAATTCAAATCAAAACAACAAAAATAAGGAAAGAAAAAAATTATTTTAAAGCCAGTATTTGTTTATTTTTGTTTTGAACATAAATTCTTTCAGTCAACAACACATGTTTTGTTTTGAATGGAAAGTGAAGAGAAGAAAAATTTATTCATAGACTGATAGAATTTTGACGCCATATGCATACATACATATGTATGTATATATGTGTTCGAACAACAATATTTATGAGTGTATACGCATGTATGCGTGTGGGTAAACAAATTTTATCTTAAAAAAAAATAATTCAAATTCAAGAACAAAATCACGAAACAAAATCACGAATCAAATTCAAAAACTTGAAAACAAAAACACTCACCAAGTTTTGCTATGTGTAAACACAAGATGTGTTTATACTTGAATTAACATTGACAAGATTTAGTTTTAAATATTAATACAACAAACACAATAATAACAACACCATCGAAAACAATATATAATAATAGTGACAACAACAGCAACAACAACAATATTACCGTAAATAAATAAGTACTTATGAGTACAACAATACTAAGACCTAAAAATTATGTCAAACATCTTTCATATCAAAAAATAAACACGAGTATGCGAGAGAGAGAGAGAGAATTTTCATATTTTGTATTCTGTGTTTATCGTCGATATATTTTTGCAAAATATATACTCACTTGACATACTAAAGAGCACTTCTCTGCTCTCGTATATTTTGTTTTTGTGAGGCAACAAAAATAAATAAAATTTAAATGGCTTAAATCGATGGTAATTGCTGTTGTTTTCATCACAAAACCAGGTCAAGTCTTAAATAAAATACGTTTTGATGTGATTGCAATTGTACAAAACATAGCATGGCTTAAGTAATATTTAAATATTTATCAGTAATCGATTATGTGGTAATTAAACAGAGAAAGAGAGAGAGAGAGAGAGAGAGAGAGAATTACATTATCATTGCAATAGTAAAGGCTTATGGCTATTGTTGTCCTTATGTTTGTAATATTTAAAGAGGCTTGTCTAGCCTTTCAACAGATTTTGTAGTTGGCTTTGAGATGATGATGATGCTCTGCAGAAGAGTATGAATGCCTTCCAAAATATATCAATACAAAGTTTGTTTGCAGTTCTACTACTGTGATATAAACTATGTACGTAGATATGCAAAGTAACCAAACAATGCATCAACTATAAATCCGATGCCTGATTGCTTTTTGACTGTGTTAAAAATACACATTGACGACGCTTTGAAATAGAATACATGCAGGGCACTAATGCCTAAGGGCCATAAGAAGGCCATTAAGTGGAGGATGCCAAATAAAAGTTTATATTTGGATCACAGGTTGCAGGTCTATTGATGGACAAAAATGTACAAAAATACATATTTGGCCATTACAACCCTTCAGCCAGGATGACGACCTAGCTTCTCACAACACTCATGTTGTGTGTGTTAATTTTTATACATGAGTAGAGGCACCTACAGTTTAAAGTCCATTCCTAATGACAGATTTCTTGAGAAACTTTTTCATGGAAATTGTATTTACTCTCAGAAATCTGCTGAGAGGAAGTCGCCAAAGAAATTTTTTCTCATATTTCGTTTTGATGTCTGACCTGGGGTTTGATCTGTGGCCTTACGTGTAATAAGCCAACACACTATTTACTAGACTACGGCGACAGCAGCTTGTGTTGTGTGTGTTAATTTTTATACTTGAGTGGCGGGACCTACAGTTTAACGTCGACTCCGAGCGACGGTTTTTGGCAGGTTTATTTATTCTCAGAGTTTTTGCCAGAAATCTGCTGAGAGGAAATCGACATGACGCATGTAATTGAAAATTCGTAGAAGCTGTGTGGCAGCAACATAAACAATTAAATTTCTTCCAATGTTTGCATAGAAATTTAACTGACAAAAGGTATTAGCGCGTTTGTAGAAAGTGTACTGAAGTTATAGCAATTCCGAAGGCGTATGAGTCATATTCAATATCTTTCGTAAATATTACTCATACGTATGGGGGCGGTGATAAAATATTTTTCATGAGTTTTTTAAAAGCCTTTAAGAATTTTTGAAAAATTAAATTAAAATTTAAATTAAATACACTGCTAATAAAACATTAAAGGAAGGAAATAAAGAAAATCTTAAATAAATTCGTTTTTAAATGAATTTAACGCTTAATTAACCTTTGTTTTTTAATGGAACATTATTACTGTTCCACCATATTTCGTGTAAATCCTACAAATAATTTCATTTCTTTTTCTTACGCTTGCCATTGCAAATGGAAGACGATTTTTGTGAACTTCAACATTCATTTTTATGGCCTTCAGGGCCAAACAAGTAATTCAGTTTAAATTTAAATACGTTACGTATACGTATAGGTAGGCACTTGCCTCGTACTATTCATTACTATGCAAATGATGTTGGCATTGGTTGTTTGTCTTACTGTTGTTGTTGCTGTTGCTGTTGTTGTTGTGGCATTTCATTTGAATGCATTGTTTTATGGGTTACGTTGTTAGTAGCTAAGCACAACAACTGGTCATAAATTTTCGACGGTAATTGCAAGTCTCATGCTTTTATTACCATCTTCCTACAATCTGTAATGGCTGTTTTGTTTTGTGTTGTTTTGTGTTGTTTTGTTATTATTTTTTTACAGATTTTTATTATCGTCTTAAATAGATATTAAATTTAATCTTTAAACCCAATAACCGTACACTCCCCATAATGAACGAGGAAAAATTTTAAATCATTGGCATTAAATTCCCATAAAATTTAATGGGCTTTAGAAGAACACATGCCACCATGGTTAATTAAAAATTAATAACCATTAAAATATTGCATTTATGTATTTGCAAAAAATATTGTTTGCATTTATTAATTATTTTATTTAATTTAACAATTTATTATCATAAAGTGAACATTTTTTCATTTTTTTTTTCATTAATTTGAGCAGATTTGCCTAGAAGATGAAATTAAATGAAATAAAATGTGTGTGAAAAGTATTATTTTTTTTATTTTTTTTAAATATTTATTACAGTTGAATAAATCTTCTGCCTCTGAATAAAGTAGGCCCATAAAATTGCTTATAAAATTGAAATTCAACAGGGACTGGCTTTTGTTGCCCCATCAAGGGAGTTCAATACAAAACTGTTGTACGATACTTTGGTCTTTAGTTGGGGATTTGTATTTCCCCAGTTAAGGGAAGTATGCAATATATGGGATTGGATGTTAAAAGAAGACAAACTTAATAAAAAAATGTATAAAGCAAATGGCAAATTTATTTTCATATTAATTTCCAATGTTTATGACATTTTAAATGTTGCCGGAATGAAGAAGTTGATTCCCTATAAAATATTGCAGGTATAAGTAGAACCCTGTAAAAAGTATGCTATGCAGTTAGGCTTTACAAAAAAAAAAAAAAAAAGAGGGAGAAACGTAATAAATTTCCGTAATAAATTCTAATACCTTTATGTATTACCATAGTTTATGAAGTGAAAGCGAGAGACTCATGAATACAGCTTGGAATTCGTGTTGGCGTTGCATTTCAAGTTGGCATTGTAGTCTCCTTAGTCTAGTAGGTAGGTCGTAGGCTTATAAGACGTGAGACCACGGTTCAAACCGCAGGTCAGGCATCTCCAACAAAAACGAAATATGAAACAAATATTTCTGCGCCAACTTCATCTCAGCAGATTTGTGGCAAAAACTCAGAGAGCCAATAAAATTTTCATGAAAACGTTTCTCAAGAAATCTTTCATATAAAGCCGACATTAAATTGTAAGATGCCGCCACTCATGTATAAAATTAACACACACACACACACATAAGTGGTATGAAATACTAGGTTGAAAACCTGACTTGTTAAAGTATAAAATCCTGCATCATATGGCTCTGTATGCTATTGTTACGTTTTTAACCTTTTAAAAACGTTTAAAATATGAGTTCGTAGATTGCAAATAAACTAAAAATAAATTTATCTTTCACGTCTTGACTTAAACAACAACAATTTCTTTAATTGTTAGTATTCTTTACACTCTTTCGCGTACACAATAACAATTGTTCAATAGATCTTTATAACAGAGATCTTGAAACCACAATTATTCTCTTCGTACGCAACGTGTCTTCACACAAGACTGACTGAATTTCTTCTCCTCATGTTGCTCGCTTTGTCACGCCGCCTTTTATATCTAAAAATGTAAACAAGTTGTTTTCATAATTGTTATTTGTGTATTTTGTTTACATTTGTCCTTGCAGTGTTGTTGTTGCTTGTTTGTTTACTTTATTTAAACCTTTTTTTTATACACTGATGTTGTTGTTGTTATATTCTTATCTATGCTTTGATCATGTAAACAAATCCATTGTTTTTGTTGCTTTATTTTTACTTTCTCGTTGACCATGTAAACAAGTCCATTGTTTTGTTTTTGGAGTTTTTGTTTATCATTTTCACTTTCATAATACTATACAAATTCGTAAAAGCTATTTGGCTATGTCTCATTTTGGCATAGAAAATTCATTGAAATTAAGGATCAAAAGCGTTTGTGGAAAGTGTACTGTAATTATAACAACCTCGTAGGCGTATAAGTCATATTAAATATCATCGTAAATATTATTTGGTACCAATATTGGTTCATTCATTAATTCAAATTTGTTTTAAAAGTCTTGCTGTGGGCTTTTTAAAAAGTCTTGAAAAATATTTATCACACCCAGCCACATATGTACGTATGAGTAATATTTACGGAAGGTATTGAATATGACTCATACGCCTACGGAGTTGCTATAATTTAAGTACTTTTCACAAACGCTTTTGCTACCTATTTTCAATGAAATTTCTCTCTCAAAATGAGAAGAAATTTAATTCTTTATGTTGCTGCCACATACATAGCTTCCACGAATTTTCAATTAAACTGTATGTACCGCCATTCATGTACACAAATAATACACACAATATAAGTCGTGTGAGCAGTGTTGCAAATTTAGCGCCTTTCGCGCTATATTAGCGCGTTTCAACTACCAAAAAGTCGCATTTTTTCTCTTTAACGCTTTTTTAAGAAAACGCGCTAGGTTGGAGCTTTTCTATTTGATTTTTTTTAGTTCCCCATTGATTGAATATAGTTCTTTGGGATATAATTTTGAAAAGGCTTGTCGTGATAATAATATTGAAGGTTGTGAAAAAGAATTAATAGAGACAAATTTATTTAAATTTACTAAAGTTTTAGTGCATAAAATAAGATCATGATTAACAACTAATATTACAATTTAAAATAAAAATATCATTATTTAGTGTCGAAAATATTTTTTCAAATAAGACAAAAGATATCATTGAATTTTTGGAAGAAGACGATATTGGCGAAATGGAAAATTGTCTTAATAATTTAAAATTATGTCAGTGGAAAAATATAAGTAGAAAATAGCAGTTTTGGACTTGTAATTAATTTAGTAAGTTTTCCTTTTTCGAACGAAGTGATGTATGCATGTTGGCACGAAGTGTGAACAGTTTGGAATTTATTGAGAAAACAATGAATTAGAGAGATTATTTAAACATTCTAAGGAACAAGTTCATGAAAAGTTCGGAAGAATTAAGAATTGCTAAAGTTCATTACTTCCAACATGTCAATGAACCCAATCATACAGCTGCCAATGTGAACATGTGATTTGCCTGCCAAAGGCGATAGGCTTAATACACTTACACAAAGTTCCGGTATGACTCCAAGAGACTATTTAGGTGATCATTTGGATGAACGGTGCATGCTGCATTTCAATATGGCAAGAGTGAGCTTGTTGTGAAACAGTTTAACCATTTGAATAACGTCTCCATCTTCTACTGCTCTTTTCCAAAAATTATTTTTTTTTTAAAAATTTGGTTACGTTTGTAATAGAGTATGTTTACAGCTCATTTACACTTTGTTTTTTTTTTTATTAATTTTTATTTTTTTTATTTATAATATTGTGATGACAACAAAATTCTTCATTCATTAATTGCTTTTCATACTTCAACGTTTTTTGATCTTTTTTTTTTTTATTTCTTTGTTTATAACTAAGAAATCCCTTAAAATGTTAACCTCCTTTAAAAAATTTCCCATTCATAGATGCAAAGTGCTAAACGTTAAAAACGTCAACAATTATAACACTTTCAGTTGTAAGCGATACTCAAGTACATATTTTATTGTCGCTGTTGCTCTGATTAAAAATATTGTTTTCGGGTGCAAAAATTATGAAGCACTTTACCCCACCACCATTGGCTCATTAAAAAATGGAATCGTTTTGTTAGACAACAAACAGGAGATGGAGACGGAAAGCGGGAGAGAGAATTACTATTTGAAGTATTTTGTTGTTTTCAATCAGTATACTTTGTATGTCAATCTGTATTTTAGTCGTTCATTCACTCAATCATTCATTGAAGCTTATTCATGGAAAATTTTATTTAAAAATGTAAAGTATACAGAAAGAGATGAGAGGAAGGAAAACAAAAATAGAAAATTGTAATGAAAATATTGTTTACATAGACACGGTTGAATCATGATGAAAAGTTAAGACAAGGATAAGTACCACTGGTTGATAACAAATAACAACAGCGCTGTAACAAAGCGGAGAGCAAAGGAAAAATTTCAAAAAAAAAAAAAACAATCTAAGACGACTACATTATGCCTGTACGCTGTTTATTAGAAATTATTAAGATTTGTTATGTTGTTATTAAAGTAAGAGGCAAAGAATATACAGATTCATATAGAAATTTGGCTACAAATTTAGTGAAAGTAAGAAAGTATTTCGTATTCATCCACGACTAGATAAAGGCACTGATCCAATATCGGTCTCGCAAGCATCCTGAAAGTCTTAAAAACTTTTTGGACTACAGATTACATGATGCCTAATGTCAATGACTTATCTAGGAAATTTCGAACACCTATGGTGAATAGAAATAAATAGGAAACTAAGGTCACGCAGCCCAAGAATGATTCCATATAAGTCTTCACGAATAGTTCGAAACTAAATGGAGGTGTAGTCGCCGGTATCAATTCTGGCCCGACACATATGGTCAACTCGACAAGGTTACTACATCATGACAGCGTATTTTAGGTTCTACCATGCAGCTGTTAGATTACTGTGTTCTAAGATACATACATACATACATAATTGGTCATTACAATTCTTCAGTCAGGATTACAACCAAGTTTCTCACACCACCTAAGTTGAGTGTGTTAATTTTATGTACCAGTGGCAGGACTTACAATTTAAATGCGACTCAGATGGATAGAATTTTGAGAAGTTTTTTCATGGAAATTTTGATTTACTCACAGAATTTTTGCCTGAAATCCGCTGAGAGGAATTCGTCAAAGAAATATTCTTTCATATTTCGTTTATATTGGAGATGTCTGACATGGGGTTTGAACCACGTGCTCACGTATAGTAAACCAATACACTATCTATTACATTACAGCGTTCTAACATAACGACCTCTGATATGACCTGCCGCGAGGCTCACAGCGGGGTGGCAATGTCGTAAAACTCTTCCTTTGTAGCCTTACTAGTATATGCTGGCATTCTGGTGAACTACAAAGTGGATGAATAGGCCAGATATTGCGCATCCATAGAACTTTTGGGGGGGTGGGAGGTCTCTACCTTTGCCACGCCATTGTAAACATAAGAGATTCCGTTAAAATCGTATTGATGTACTTCGCTATAGGCAAGGTAGGAGTACATATCTAGCCAAGATTAGATGGACTCATGGAAGTTTTGCTTAAACTTCCAAAGCCAAGTCTAAAGTCGAAATCATTGATAGGCTTTGCGTTGAGTACCCTACACATACAGCGCGCATTAGTTTCGGACATGTGATAATCGACTTCTGTAGAAGCTGAAGAAACAAGATGGAAAAGAAAACTCAAATTTATCATTTTAGTACATGAGAGGTATTTCCACACTTCGTGCCTGCATCCCCAGCTAGTCAAATTTGTCTGGACTCTATATAGGTGGCTTCATTGTCCAATCTTTCAATTACAAATGAATAAATTTTCCTGAATGTTAGAGGAATACCGATCTTACATTGAAGTCCATATAATTATCTGTTGTACTAGCCTTTCAGTCGCCGCATTCAGTTCAGCAAAACCAGAATAAAAAAAATATTTCCTTGGCGACTTTCTCGCAGCAGATTTCTGGAAAAAACTGTCAGAAAAAGTAAAATTGCCATGAAATGTCTCTCAAAGATCTGTCGTTCAGACGTCGACTGTAAACTGTATGTTCCGCTATTCATGTATGAAAATAACGCACATAACATAAGTGGTGTCAGAAGCTAGGTTGTAATCCTGACTGAAGGGTTTTAATGACCAATTGTGTGTGTACGAACTAGGCTTTGAAAGTGCATCAGTTTTTGTGTTATATTCAGTGTTTTCGTGCCTAGGAGCCTATGTGAGCGTAAATGTCGAATATTTCGTATTTGTATGTGTTTTATAAGGTCGTTCTTAACCGATTGTAGCTTTCGACATGCTTTCCTGTTTTTATTTCCCAAAATTGTTTCGAAATAAAAACTTGATATTCTGTTGTAATTTTACAAATATTTCATATCCTCCCTACACAGTAAAATCGTGTATTAAAACGTAAGCCGCTGCATGTGGTGCCAGCCCTAAAGTATTGAATTTAATCTCAGATTAAAGGGCAAATGATTTCATAAAAAAGCCTTTGCCAAAGTATTTTTTATGCAATCATTTCGGGGGATTTTTTTCTCAACCGAAAAAAATTCGGAAATGAAAACCAGCAGAGGCAAATTAATAAACAAAATAGATTTGAATAAATAGAAAAACAAAGAAAAATAATGGAAAATAGAAATGTAATGGAATAATGAAAAATATATGAACAAATAAATTCATGAATATTTGCAACAAAAACAACAAAAAAAGAAAAGAAAAAGAAGAGAAACCAACGATAACATTTCAATTTGTAGAGAATTTGTTTCGTATTGTATTTCAGTTTTAAAAAATTTTTAATTTTTTTTTTTTATTAAATTTGTTCTGTTGTTTGGAAATAAAACCAGAAAATAGTTTCGTAAGTAATTACTTAAAAGAAACTATGTGTACAATAAAGTCTAGATAATAGGAAATAACCGAGAATACTTTGAAACAATTCTACGACTACATGTTGTCATAATTTTGTCAAATCATGTCTGTCAACGAGAATGAAAATAAATTGCGATGAAAAGTTTCTCAAATCTGTCGCTCCGAATGGATTTTAAACTAAAGGTCATGACACTCCTAGATAAAATTAACACACACTGCATGGGTGCCTTGTAAAGCAAATTGAAGAAGCTAGAGTCCTTCCTTAAACGTATCTTGTATCGATCGTGCATCAGTGGTGGCGTGAGGTTGAGGTTCTCACTAAAACCAATTAATTGGACCCATTATGCTAAAGCATTCCACTCAATTAAAAATGAGCTTATAAAGCGGGTAATGACTCTTATTCTAACTAAAGACGGTTCCACTAAGGTACTAAGCATCTGTAGAATAAGTTAGTTTAGGTTAGCGGTTAGCTTGCCGTTCACAGACAAGTTCACTCGATGGCCCATATAACTCATTGTATTACACAGTGTTAGGTACATAATCCCCCTTGTCATGATCCGTTAGAAGTGGATTTGAATCACACCGAACTTCATATGAAATCAGCCAGTTGTCATAGTGGCACGTTCGCCGTCATGTGTAGATGAACATTCTGTCACTCAAAACCCAATGACATCGGTTTTGAAGTGCAGGGAACTCTGCAGTATATTAAGTGTCAAATAATCTCTTCCCTGTTTTTCGAGCCGTTTAATTGATGGCCGTGCTCCCTATTAGGCAATATTCCAAGTCATGAAAGTGAAATGAGCAGTTTAATCTTAGAGGTTGAACAGTTTCTCTTTTCTACCCAGGAATCGTTAGCCAACAAATGGTATTTATTCATAATTTTCAACCTAAACTTGAGCAAGGGGACCCCTGCCCGTTAATTGGATTTTGAGTTATTCAGTCTGTTTGCAGCACAATTTCCGTGTAAATGCCTAAACCCATGGATCCAAGTGATGCATTACCCAGAGATATCTCAGGCATTCATGGAAAAGCCTAGACGTCGCAAGAGACCTTATGTCCTGGGTGTAGGACTGTATCAGTGCATTCGCAGACAATGTTTTTCTATTGTACTGTCTTTTAGTAGTCACTAGGATACCCATGAAGTGGTATCTTTTGGAAAGACACTGGAGCCTCTGTGTGAGTTGTTGATATTGTCTTAAGGAGTTTATATTCCGCTGAATCTTACTAAGCTATAGAATAACCATTATGTAATGCGGTTGTATGGCAAGGGTGTGTTGTCGCCACTTCTAGTTAACTGTGTCCTGGATTACATGATGCAAATATGTAGGGAAGAGGTATATCAAGTCGTCTTTACATCAAACTGAAAGGCATTGGGTATACTGATCAGAGATCTTATACGCATTCATACTTATTTTAATATCATACTCATACTACTCATGTTCAAAGTTTGAAGTACTCATCGTACTCATACTTAACAATACGCATGATGTTGCTGATTTTGACTCTCCTTTACTCAACATTTATAAGAATCACAAAATAAGTATGATTCGCGTATGAAGGTTGTGTGTTTTTGCTTTACTTGCTGTCCTTGCCTTTTTATTCTTTGTTTTTATTTTTGTTTTGTAAGCGCAACAACAACTAAGACTATAAATTTTGATGAATGATTTGAATTTATGAGTATTATAAGTATTTTTCTAAATTTATGAATCTGAATGAGTAGGCGTATGAATGAAGCTTATTTCGAATGTTGTAGTGAGTACGAATAAATCAGAGTACTTATGAGTAGCGAAAAAACGATTCATTGCTGATATCGGATACTGATGTTATCTGTCTCTCATCTCCCTGGTCTCTTGTAGATATGAAATCGAAACTTTCATATCCGAAACAGTTCTGGTAGGCCTGATGTTAGGCACTAAGAAGATTAAAATTTGCTTTGCATATATCAAATCAGCAATCGGCTGGCATATCCAAGACCGTCATCTTTCGTCACATACATGGAGACGACAAAGCAAGATGTACGACATAATATTAGAAACCGAAGCCTACCCAACATCAATTTCCTTTAAGGCTGGCCGTAAATAACAGCAAATATCGAGCTTTGCAATTGTCAAACCAGCATATGCGAGACTGGCATATGTGAGACTGCCGACATTCTTTACATACATACAGACGGGAAAGTAGAGTTTTCAAAATAATATCAGAAGCCTAAAGCTATCCAACATCAATTTTATTTAAAGCTGCTGTAAATAATTGTTTCCCCTTAAGACTTGTATCATTAGTGGTATGTGTGTTTCAGCTCTTCCTTTATTTTGTTTCTGTATTTCCAAATAATTTCTCCATTGAATTTTGATTTCAATTCCATCGGATTCTTTTTTTTTATAGTAATTATGACCGTGAAGAAACTGGCAAACAGTTTTTGTTTCCTTCAACTGAATTTATTTCTTTGTATAACAGTTTCGGTTGCCCTTTTTAAGGAATTTAATGCGATACACGAGCAAGGAAAATTTCAAAGAAAATCTTAATGAAATTGAAACAATTTTTGAATTGTAATTTAATGGATCTCGTAAAGGAATTTCTTTTCTTCTTTTCCTTTTTCTTTTCATTGAAAAAGGGGGAGAAAATGATGTATAGAAGGAAAGAAAAACTATGAAAGCTTAGAAAGAAAAGAAAAAGCAAAGAGAGAAGCAGATTATTTGGAGAAAACTTTAGATACTCAAGAGCTGATTTACTTTTTCTTTTTTTTCGTAGCAAAAAAGTAATTTTTCTTTTCGATTCATTCAATCACATAGGCATTCACATTTTGCATTGCTTTGTCAAACACACCGTAAGTCATTATGTGCTTCATTCGTTTTAATTGCTTTCGCGTGCGCCTCTATTTATGCTGCACAGAGAATACAAATCCAAAGATGAGTCCACTTTGTCGTCATGGTTTTCTCAGTAAAAAACTGGAGAGAGTAAGAGAGAGCGAGAGAGAGAGAAAGAATTAAAGAAACAATGATTAAACAGCCTTGAGAGCTCGAACAGCTATAGTGGGCTTAAGATAAGGCCATAATTCATAGTATTTGTTGTTGTTGTTGTTGTTGTTGTACAATAAAGCTATAGTAACAGTAACAGATTGTTAATAATCAGATCCTTAACATTATGAAAAATGAGGCAATTACGTATGTATAGACCACAAACACTTATACACTCCGATTTCTCCCATTCTCTCTTTCTCTCCCTCTTAAGAAGACAAACGAAATTGTTGTTTTATGCTTGGCTATGTACCTGTGGGTGTGTGTAAAAATTATGAGAATAACAAATAATTTCGTGTACGTGTTTAAATGACTGACATTTTAATTTGTTATTGCTTTCTATGTGTACATGTTTTCTTCGCTCTCTCTCTCTCTCTCTTTAACCATTTTTTCTTTCTTTGAAATATTTAAATGCCGTCACTTGGAATGCTTTTGTAAATGTTCATGAAATGATTTATATTTTATGCGATTCTGCATTTGTAGTATGAGCAGAGAGCAGAGCAGAGCACATAAAATAATGAAAATTTCATTTCCTTGTCATTTTCTTATGACTAAAAAAAGACAAAAAAAAACCAAAAAGAGAAGCAGATTTGATTTATAATCTCGTATAAAAAACAACAAAAGATAGGCGGTCAAATAGAACGATTTCAAGCGATTTATAAATGTCAGTTTCTTCTATTTGAGGTAATTTACGATTTTTAGAAGCACAGAAGCAATGATTTAAATGTAGAGTGACTTTTAATCTTACAGGAGATGGTCTATTTGCATTATTTTATATTAGAAAAGTTTTCTTTAAATAATCCATATAGGCGGCGACCTATTCTCCCGGAAAAGATAACAGGCACAATGAATATTCCAGAAAAGTAAAGCTGGCCATTGTCTTAAGCTATAGTAAAACACGTAGCATTCTATGGATTGCCTGTGAACTTCAGCGAGTTCAGTCTAGGGTCCATAGCGATACCTTGAAAGCTTTTTACACCATGCTTGTGAGGGAAGCGTCGAAAGTAAGTTGGGTGCGTGTTAATTTTATATATGAGTAGCGGAACATACAGTTTTTAAAGTCGATTCCAAATGATAGATTTTTGAGAAACTTTTCATGACAATTTTGAACCGTGGCTGCACGTCTAATAAGCCAACAAACTACCTACTAGACTCCGGCGAACTCAATGGGACAGTTTACGTACTCGTAAAGGTCTCATATCGAATATAATCCCTGGATATTGAATGCCTCTAACGAAAGTGGCGAAAAGTACAACAATGGAATGTAACAATACAACAGACATAAGGTTGGCATTTCTTCATGAATTTCTTCATTGAGGAGAAAATAAACCGTTCCACACAGAGAAAATGAACTCACTTTAAAGGAGATCTGGCTTTAAAACTATCCAGAATCCATCTCAGAAATCTTATAACTCTTATAATAGAATTTAGAGTACGAGGATTTTACAACGACTTTTGTTGTAGTAAAGATGGAATCGATGTATAGAGCACATGACACCTTGGCTGTTATTTTTCAAACACCAACATTTTTTGGTCATACAGACTTTAACCATTGAACAGTGCCTAAGGCAGCCACAAATTTAATCGTTTTCCTTCTTCAATGTATTTCACGTGGAGATCATGACTAGTGTGTATCACAGTGTTTATACCTTGAAAACCTTATAATTTGCTTTGATACCTTTGCATGCCGGTAATTTATCAGGAAAAATTTTATCTACACTAATAGCATGAGGATACTACACTATGTTCTGCTGGATTTCACCAAATAAGAAAACTTAAACGCAAAATTATTGTTTCTACTGGCCACTGCTGTATCAAAAAGCATGGCAATAGACGCGAAAGTCGCTTGCATGATATCTACATGAACTGCGAATTTGAGATCGAGGGTGAAATAATCTTCTATCTTCTGTCAGTGCTCGGACGTTTTCTGCCAGTTTTAAAACGAACTCTTTAAACTAGAGATTATGCCGAGAATGATTTTGTAGTTGAAATAATCTTTAGCTGGGATATTGCTTTGTGCTATTGACACGAATCTAAACACTGGGCTTAATAAGACCTTACATGTCCACAATCAAATGCTTCAACTGCCCAGAATAAAGCTGACTGTAAGACTACCGTCCTAGTCTAGTAGGTAGTATGTTGGCTTATTAGACGTGAGGCCATGGTTCCAGCTAACGATCAGACATCTCCAGCAAAACGAATTATGAAAATATATTTCTTCGTCAACTTCTTTTCAACGGATTTCTGAGAGTAAATAAAATAATTACAGTGAAAAAATTCTCAAAAATCTGTTGTTCGGAATTGGCTTTATACTATAGAATTCGCCACGTATGTACGAAAGTAATGCACACAAAATTAGTGGTGTGAGAAGCTAGGTTCTAATCCTGACTTAAGGGTTGTAATGACCAAAGTCGAGAAATGTCTAGACATTTCCTCCTTCAAGAAATATCTTTGTCTAAACAGTCTAAAATTTAATCCTTGTTTAGAAACCCCTTTGTTAAACGACTCTTTGACGAAAGCTGTCGGTCTTGCCACTCATGTATCCAATTAACACACACAACATAAGTGTGATAAGAAGCTAGGTCATAAGACTAACTGAAGGATTGTAATGACCACTTATGTACATATGTATGTAAGACCCAACTAAAAATTATTTGTTCGCTTTAATTAGGCATTAATTTGCTTTCATTTCGCTTTCAATCGATAAGAAACCTGGCTTTATTTTTCCGAGTATTTATTCAGATGTTTATAAATGCATTCAAACGGTTTTAAAATGCAAATGAAATTTATCTATGCCTGTGCCTGTATGGCAATATTGCATTCATATGCTATTATCCTTGAATTTGGTTGAAAATCCTTCTTAAAATATTTTTATTTTTTTTTATTTTTCCAAATTTTGTCTAAATATGAGTTATTTCTGCAATATACTCGTATGCATTTTTATTTGTATTTTTATTTGATTTTTATTTTAATTTGAAATTAAATTAATACTTCAACAACCAACCAAACATTCATGCATTCACTGCTTCATGTATGTATGTGCGAGAACGTATTTATGAATTTATATCGTATTTCAACTCTGCCTATGATATTGTATGTCTGTATGAGCAAGTGAGTGTATGAAGTGTTGTGGATTTTTTTTTGCTCATCTTGTCTGCCGTTTTATTATTATTTTTATTATGTATTGCAGCAATAATTTTTCAATATTTAAGCCGATTTATTATAAAATAAAATAAAAAAGCAACAACAAAAATAAACATTTTATCCTCTTATCAAACAAAACATCTGTTTAGAGAGGAGGCTGTCACAAAGGATATTCATCGTACGGATTTCTCCTACACTCTCCCATACTATTTCATGTTATTTTTATCAGAACGATTGGTCTTGGAGTATATTTGATACCTTGTTTTTATGCGATACAAAGCCGAGTATAGAGAAGGGAATTGAGAGAAACATGATTACATATTTTGTTTTAATTGCATTAAAAACTATTTAAAAAAAAACAACAGAATAGAAAATCCACAGAAATATTGTAGAAAATATTGTTTTATACACTCAACAGCTTAAAATATAAAATTGTTTGCAAAGAGGCATTAAAACAATATTTTAGAAAAAAAAAATAACCTTCTTTGCAATTCACTACGATAAAAAGCGAGGAAGTAAAACTATTTTATTTTTCTTTTCTTTTCTTTTTTTATAAATAATTAATAATACTTTACGGAAGCCTTATAAACACACAATTTTTAATTGATTTTGACAAACAAACAGGCATTTTTAAGCATTCGTGACTTCATTTATTATTTAATATTTTAATTTTAGAAAAGCTTTCAATCATTGCCTGCATATGTTATCAGTTCCTTTGCTAAATTTGAAGTCATTTCAGTCATGCATGCTATAATTATGATATGCATTCCAATTAAAAATCTATTAAAGGAATTACAAAACAAAATAACAATCGAGAGCGGCACTCATTTAAAATAAGTGCAAGAAAATATATGTTGTTCTCCTCACTATAAGCTATCAACTCAAATATATGACATGCTATACATACATACAAAGCCTCAATTAGCCAAACGTCCACGCAACGTAACCGTGTGTACGTTAATTTTTCGAAAACGGAAAGCAATAAAAGCGCTTACCCAACCATAATGTAATTTCGGTAAGCATTTACATCGCTATTCATATGCTAAAATACAAATGTACATTCCGTTACCTTCCGTTGACGTTTGGCTAACCGGGATCTAACGCTCAATAGGCATAGGTTTTTACCAACACAACCAATGCCATAACTCGTTACTTTTTCTCAGAGGGCATTGGTGTTAGTTAACGATAAATGTCAAGCCCATCATCATAGGTTCTGATTGCTGGGATAGCATAGGGCAATCATGAGTGGCTTTTACTCCATGTGCAATAAAATATGTACAAGTAAGCCGATGCAAAACTGAATTTTGAATTCTAAAAGTAGACTTCAAACATAATCTGGATAACACATATCTATACATACATAATGGTGGCCTATGGTGAAATAGTTGGTCTTCACATCCCTCAATTGTGTGCCTTTACACTCATTAATCGTTTCGAGGTTGAATGACTTTCAAAAGTTGAAAAACTTCAAATCATTGAAACTACAAGGGGAAGGTACACAATATGCAATTTGAAGGTGTATATAATTGATTATTACAATCCTTCAGTCAGGATTACGACCTAACTTCTTACACCACTTATGCTAGGTATGTTCATTTTTACAAATGAGTGGCGAGACTTGCATAAATGTGGGACTTATTTGTTGATGTTTGCCTTAAGAGAAGAGAGACTTTTTCTCAGAGTTTCTTTTTAAGATCCCTAGGACCTTGGTCATATCATATACAGATTTGTTGCTGCCCGGCTTTCAAAGAAAATCCCACCGCCGAACAAGCCACAACCTCTGACTGAAAAGCAATCCAACGTGTTGAGGCAGCCAATACGAAAGTTTAATATTAGAACTCTTAACATACACGCCTCGGTCTACTCTTTCTAAAAAATATTAATGCCATATACAACGATGTATTCCCACAGAGAACAGGGCAATTATCAGCAAAAAATAAAATTATAGAGACGTTAAGTAGACAGACCAGGACCACAAAAGTTATATTACTTCTAAACCACTACAAATGGCAACCCTATCATACTAGAACCTGCTGTAGTAGACTCAAATAAGGCAAAGGAAACGAACTAGGAATGGAAACTAAAGGAATAATAAAAGAGCTTTTCTTGTGAGCCATTATAAATTGCAACCCTATTATACTAGAACCTGCTGTAGTAGACTCAAATAAGGCAAAGGAAACGAACAAGGAATGGAAACTAAAAGAATAATAAAACATCTAATATATAAAATTCTCGTGTCACGGTGTTAGTGGTTAATCTCCTCCGAAATGGATCGACCGTTTTTCATGAAATTTTGTGTGCATATCGGGTGGGTCTGAGAATCGGACAACATCTGTTTTTCATATCAGTAAATGTTAAGAGGGCGTGGCAAATCGCTAAAATTGAATATCTAGGTACATATTGATCGTAGACGAATAACATTTCATGGGTAAGTGGAGTCGATATCGACAATCCCAAAAATAGGCGTGACAACCCTCCCCCTTCAAGTGATACCTATAACTCTTAAACTACTGAACCGATTTTAACCATTCTTTTTTTGTTCGAAAGCTTATCAGGTTTAGATGGTAAAAAAAATTCAATATAGGAAAAAGTAGGCGTGGCAAACCTTTAAATTGAATATTTAGGGACGTAGTAATCGTAGACGAATGCAATTTGGTGGGTAAGTTCGTAGAGTCGATATCAACAAACTCACCAAAAATGGGCGTGGCAACGCTCCCCTTTAAGAGATACCTATAAGTCGGCTAATTCTATGGTTTATAACTACATATGTATGTATGTACATATATAAAATGTATGTCTGTTAGTTTTTGTTTTGGAGTGAGTACAACAACTACAACTTCGTCAGCGCTATTACAATAAATATATAATGTGATCTGTTTTGGGCAATAAAAAAATCAATTTTGGGCGAGACGGAGTTCGCCGGGACAGCTAGTATTATATAAAACGTTAATTAGACAGAGTTGGACTCACTAAGCAAGGTTGCCTACAGACGGCGATACTTCTAAGCCACTATAAAGGGTAACTCTGTCATACTAGAACCTGCTGCAAAAGACTAAAATAAGGCCAAGAAAACGAACAAGGACTAGAAACTAAAACAATAATAAAAGAAAATCGATAAGAATAAATATAAACTCTTAAACTGATTCCAAAGCATATAAAAAAGTCATATAAAGTAAGGGAGTGAGTGATAACAATTTCTTTGCATGTAACAAAATTGAATTGAATTTCAAATTGAATTGTTTTATTAGAAATTTTATTAAAAACCTCTCCCCATTGTAAGCCTAAGAAAATAAAATCATAAAACTGTCGATGATATCCCAACGATATTATCGATTAAGTTTTATGGTGACTTTCACCTTCACATTCTTGCGGACAGTTTAGTTGTGTTTACCAAAAACTCTCAGTGTTGTTAGCAAGCAATACTTTATGTTTACTTGACCTTCGTATAAGACCAACAACAACAACAATAACAACAACAATGCTAATAAACTTTAATAAATACTCTCATACAGAGAGTATTTCGAATTTATTATACCCCAGGATGACATTTTTATTGAAAATATATTTTCATGTCGTGTAATATTATCGTTCGTTCTATTGATTTTAGTTTGATTGCCTCTACTCAATATACCTCATAGAAAGTGTGTGATGATGGTAAGTAATTTTTATTACTTCCGTTTTCTTTTTATTATTTCTTTCTATTACAACATCAACAACGGCAAAATAAAACTAAAAATTCATTATTTATTGCCTCAAAACGAAAACTTGTTTGGGGAGGCTAATGTTATGGCTAGGAAGGGAGCTAGGCACGCATACTTCTATAGCCATGTTATGTCTTGTATAGAAGGCCTATAGTATAAAACCTTAAAAAATGCTGACTTTTAGTGAAATTAAATTCACTTTGTATGTTATTTTGTTCGCTTTGTAGAGATTTAAATATAAAATATCGTGTCTCATAAATTTCAATTGAAAACACAATTAATGAAACCATTGATTACGTTTTTAGTTTTTTATTTCTCTTTAGCATTTTAACTTTTATTTTTTTATGATTAAATTAAGTTATTCCAATTAAAACTCAAAGAAAAATAAAAAAATAAAAAATATACAAACGAAATGGCAATAAATTATTATGAAAACTTCCTATCGCTGACTTCATAAATCGATTCTGGCCAAAAACAATTATTTTCAGTTTTATTTCCGCCATTGACGAATATATGTATGTATATACAGATGTATATACATAAGTATGTGTATGTATGCATGTGTATGAGCCTATATTATGCATATTAATGCAATTTATTATAAATAAATGAAACAATAATTTTTCTTTTAATGTGTAAATAATGCCAATAATATGTAAATAATACCAATAACAACAACAAAATATAGCATCATGTCAGCATGAATACATACATAATCGCTCATTACAAGCCTTTAGTCAGGATGACGACCTAGCTTCTCAACACCATTTATGTTGTATATGTTAATTTAATACATGAGTGGTGGGACCTACAGTCGACTCGGAACGACAGATTATTAAGAAACTTTTCATAATAACTCTTCCATACTCTCAGATTTTTGGCAAGAAATCTGCTGGCACGCAGTCGAAGACATATTTTTTCTTATCGCGTTTCATTAAAGATTTCTGACCTAGGGTTTGAACCGTGGCCTCATATCTAATAAGGCAACATATAACCTACGACTACGACGACTGCATAATACATTGATATTTAACACGATACCCTGCAACACCATGCTACAGTGTAATCTGCTCATTTCTAAATTCATTTCAATGAAAGTTTCTTCCAGTTCGGCTATCTTCTCTTTTCTTTTATAAGCTTTCGTTTGATAAACACTTTTCTTATTATTTCATTGATACCTGTAAAAAGACATGTAATTTGTTTACTGTAGCAAGTTCTAGCACGACAGGGTTGCCATGTGTCGGTGACAATAAACAATATTCTTTAATCAAAATGTATTTGTTATTATATTGCGAGTAGCAATTAGGAAATTTGGTGTTGTTGAACCTTCCTATGATCTTCATTGTTGATGTTATCTTTTTCGTTGTGTGGATTATTTGGAGGAGCAACAAAACTTTGTAAAGTTTTTAAAATTCGAACTCATGATGAAGTCTAGTTCCTCTTTCAATAGATTCGAACCAAAAGGGAGTTCAATTTCCTAAGACATTATGCATGCCATAGTTTCGTATAGCAATCTCCATCGACGCTTTGTGTATTCCTTACGCCATTCAAGGCAGGTTTATACGATAAGATAAAGCGTTCCAGATTGCATCGAGGTATTGTTGAACATTATAGTCAGAAACATGAAAGTGTTTCTGGATATGCCTGCAGGAAGCATTTAACTCCACTAGATGATGATTCACATGACTCCCTTGAATGATATGAAGCCTGGTTTTAAGACAATCACTAAACTCGGGATTGTCTAAATATCGGGATTGTCCCTTTAATTCTTGCCCGAAAGCTTGTTATATAATGCCTATATATACCCTCCTTATGAACAGCTCTGGCAAGATGATGCTACGCACCCCGTAAATGACACTGATGGCTCCAAATTGCTTAAAACTATGGATGGCAGAATATTTTCGGAATCTATTGGAATTGTGCAGGCCATCACTGTGTGCAGAGGCGAATCACTGTAACATCTTTAAGATAAGGAGATAACAGAAACATAATTGTTGAGGATGCAAATATTCCCAGATGAGATACATGTATGTATGTATCAACATACTCTTGCTGAAAACTAGGCGGCCCATAAATGGGTGTGGCAGTATAGAGGTTCAGTGGTGTACGCTACATGGTACACTTATGTGAGAGTTAGCTGATCTTAAGCAAGATATTAATGCTGTCTGCAGCAAGCAGGAACGCTAACCTCTATCCAAGATTCTGGCTGATAAAGAGACCTTTACACTGACCATTCGTTTCACTCAACGTGATTCGGGGTAGATCGGTGTAAGGTAGCCTCTAAGAGTGAATAATTACAATGTGACCCCGTAACATAAATACATATGTACATAGGACATACATGTTTAAGTACGTGGCATTTCATGCGGAAAACTGGCATAAAAATAAATGAAATTATTTCATATGAAATATCCCATATGTGAAGTGAACTAAAAAATAAAATAAAAACAAAAACAAAAACACTTAAACTATAACACATTTGATTGCCCATACTTGCCAATGTGAATGTTAAATTCAATTTTAATTTTTTTAATGATTTTTCACTTTCGAGAATAAAAAACTTCAAAAAACAATAAGAAGAAGATGCAGATGCAAAAATAATAAAAGTTTTAATGGCACAACTACCAGTGAAATGAGCTGCTCATGCCATTCATTTAATTTTCTTTCTTAGTCGTTAAGTTTTGTATTGTTATTTAAATTTGTTTTATTTTATTATTTGTTTTCTGTTTTCCATAGAAATAAATCAATTAAAGTTCTCTAAAGTATGGAGGGTTGTAAATTTATTTATAAAATATGTTCGGCTGCTGTAGTTATTAATGCAACCACAAGTGTAAGGTATGCGGTCATATAAACATGTACGTTTGCGGTATTCAACAATAAATATTGAAAATTATCCATTTAAAGTTTAATTTTAATGACAGTACTCAGAGAATTTAATTTCATTACTTATTGGGGCAAAAATGTAATTTAAAATATTTAAAGGAAGTATTAAAAAACAGGAAATTAAATTACGAAATAAATTCTGTACAAAGGAAATAATTCAGGTCAAATTTAATTTTCAATTGTGACCTCGCATTCTCTGTGAGGTGTATACCATGTAGATGAAGCAGTTCTAAGAGCACTTATAATCTACGCCTACAATATCGATACTACTATTATTGCAATTACGACTGTACTACTGCTCTTACTACTACTGCTATTGAAATTACGACTGTACTACTCCTACTACTGCAATTACGACTGTACTACTACTAATACTAATGCTACAACTGCAATTATGACTATACTACTACTCTTACTATTACATCTATTGCAATTACGACTATACTACAGCAATTACGACTATACTACAGCAATTACGACTATGCTACTGCTATTACTACTACTTTTTTTTATTTATTTTTTATTTATCATTAATATAATACATGAAGAAAGTTAATATAACCCGCCACGGCAGTTATGACTGTACTACTACCCCTACTACTGCAATTACGGCTATACTACTACTCTTACTACTACTACTATTGCTGCTACTGCGATTAAGACTATACTACTACTCTTACTACTATTGCTACTACTGCAATTACGACTATACTACTACTCTTACTACTACTACTACTGCAATTACGACCATACTACTGCTCTTACTACTGCTACTACTGAAATTACGACGGTACTGCTACTCCTAATACTGCTACTGATACAATTACGACTATACACTACTCTTACTATTACTACTGCGATTACGACTATACTACTACTCTTACTATTACTACTACTGAAATTACGACTGCACTGCTACTCCTAATACTGCTGCCACTGTAATTACGACTATACTACTAGTATTCTTACTACCACTACTGCAATTATTCTGTACTACTACTCTTACTACTACTATTACTGCAATTACGACTATACTACTGCTCTTACTACTACTGTCACAGCAATTACGACTGTACTGCTGCTACTGTAATTACGATTATACTGCTAGTATTCTTACTACTGATGTAATTACTGCTATACTACTGCTCTAGATACTACTATAACTCTTGCTACAATTACTACTAATGCAATTACGACTATACTACTACTCTTACTACTACTACTGTTACTAATCTGACGATAAAGGACAAACTATCTTATATGTGGAATGTTTTAGCTACGGCTTTTACATTAATTGTGGTATTAAACATCACTATCCTTCAGCGAGGGTCATCTACGTAACCTAACCAAAGCTGAAACCAAAATAAACGTGAAGAACGTTCGCATAATGTGTTTCTTCCGGGAGAGTCTACCACTTAATATTTTTTCCTTAAAACATCAGCTGAGTTTTAAATTGACGCAATATATCAGACTAAAGGAGAGTAGTAAACATCTGCATAATATGTGTACCTTCTGCAGTCAGAATATGCAACCATGACGTGACAAAAAAAATTTAATGTCTGTCTATTACACTTGAGACATACTATTGACTTTCGATTCGGATGTTATTCAGTGTTTGAGTTCTCCAAGCATTTGTCAAATTCGTAATCCTTGATAAGGTGGAGAATAATAGTAAAGGGTATTTCATAGCAGGTTTTCAAATCTATTTAGCCTTTACTTTAATTTGCGTTGTTTTGATACCCAAAATAGTTGGCCTCTCTTATGATTCTTATTACAAGGCACACTAGCAACGGAAGCTACTGAGTTGGACCATTAAATTTTTAAAATGTGATTTAAAATTCATTTCCTCATTTCCTTGTTTGCATTTTACTGTCCTAATTTCATTTCTTTTCATTTCATTTATGTTTGATTTTTGGTTTCGCATGCTTTTGCAGTTTTGATTGTCAAAAGGATATGAATGGCCATCAGAAAAAAATGTTGCTGGTCTTCAAATCCTATTTGATATCCATCCATTCATCATCATTTTAACAATGAAAATTATAATAATTTTCAATACTTATTGATAAGAAAATGGAGATGGAAAATAGGGAAAGAAAGAATCAACAAAAAGTCAATTCTAACAATGCTAGGCAATCGATAGGCAGAGAGAGAGAGAGAGTGGGGAAACAAAGAGAAGAACAGAGCAAGAAATATATAAAATGACCTTCTCGTATACAATTATTTGATTTCTTAAATCGTTCAATAGCAGCAACACAGTTATCTGCCTGGGTAAAGAAGATATTTGTGAACAGAAGTTCAAGGGATGGTTGACTAAGCAGCATAAATGGACACATAAATCTGTTAAAGCTTTAAAGACAATTGTTTAAATTCAACGGTTCTTATCAGTATTAAGTGGTGGCTATCATTCCCTTGTAATCTGCTTTTTTCCCATTTTTCTGTCTATCAGTTAAACTTTTGCTGTGTGTGTGTGCCTCTTTATTTAATATCAACCTTCTCCTCGTTGTCGTTGCTGCGTTATAAGCATCTTTTATCACTAAAGTCTGTGAGTATTTTTTTTGAATTTTCGTTTTTATATTTTTTCTCTATTTTTCCATTATATTTGCTGTTGACTGACTTACTTTTTAACTTTTCCTTTCTCTATCTAGTTCGTTTATTTATTTTTTTTCTGTTTCTGTTTTGGCCCTCGAGTATTTGACAATCTCAAGTCCGATGACATGGCAGTTACAAATTTTTTAGTTACCAAACAACAGCAACACAGTGCAAAAGTATAAAGTTTCTTTGGAAAATATGACAGAGAGAGAGGGAGAGAGAGGGAGAGAGAGAGAGGGAGAGTGAAAAAACTGTAGTGGAAATACGCCAAACGTCATTAAATAAGATTTAAAGAATCAACTGAAATATAAAGGGAGGTACTCAGCATTTTAAATTTTTTTTCTGCTTTTCTTAGAAGTTAGAAATACAAGACCAACAACAATAACAACAACAACAACAGCGTTACGCTAAAAGCTATAATTTAATATTTTTGATGAACAATTTTTCAGAGAGTAGGGAAAGAAAAAAAACTGGAAAATGGCAATCAAATGGGAAAATGTCTTTAGTTGTGTGGTCGTTTTACGGAAACCGTTGTTAGAAAATTTATGCCCGAGGCTTATTTAAAGGTTCAGCGATTAGTAGGAGTAGTGTGGGATGTTGTGTGGTATGTATTGTGGTTTGTGGTTTGAGGCTTTCCATTTTTTTTTTACTGCTGCACACATACCTTAATATAAGTTGAAGGACAGTGGGGGGAGGTGGTCTAGAATTTAGAATGTATAATCGATACTACTTTGAAAGAATTTTTTGCAGTGGAAAGAAAACAGAATGAATATCTATTTCGTGTATCTTTTTTTTTATTATCAAAAAAGTTTTTAGTTTGTACGCATATTTAGTGCTCTGGAGCAACTAATTTTTTTTTAAGGATATAATATTGTCAGTTCCTTAAAACTATGTGCCTCTAATGACTAAAGAACAGAATCTAGAAACTTGAGAAACGTGTTGCAACTCACATGCAGCATGTGCTCATAAGGCGTAAGTCGTTATAACCTTAGCAGAGTAAAGCGCTACATGCTAAACTGTCCATAAAGATAAATACATACCAGAGATTAGCAATGAGTATTCAAAAAGATGAGTAGATTCGAATCATACTTATAATTTCTGATACTTATACACATTCATACTTATTTTAATATCATACTCATGCTACTTATATTCAAAGTTTGATGTACTCATCGTACTCATACGCATGATGTTGTTGATTTCGACTCTCCATGACTCAACATTTACAAGAATCACGAAATAAGCATGATTCGCGTACGAACAATACAATACTCACTAGAAGGTTGTGTGTTTGCTTTGCTTGCTGTCTTTGTGTTTTTCTTTCTTCTTTAATTTTTACAACTAAGACTGTATATTTCGAATCATTTATGAGTATTATAAGTATTTTTCTGAATCAAACATATTTTGAATGTTATGAGTTTAATGTCAACATTGCAACCATAATGTCATACTCATTGCAACCTGTACTTATAAATCAATGTTGTAGTAAGTACAAATGAATCAGAGTAGTTGAATTTTTCAATACTGTTGAGTCACTCATACTCAAAATTTCATGAGTACTTATGAGTAGCAAAAAAACGATTCATTGCTGATCTCTGATACATATGTATATAAATAATTGGCCATACAAGCCTTAAGTCAGGATTACAACCTAGCTTCTCACACTACTTATGTTGTGTGTGTTAATTTTTTACATTAGTGGCGGGACCTACAGTTTAAAGTGTTTCTGAACGATTTCAGATTTCAGAGTTTTTGCCAGAAATCTGCTGAGAGCAAGTCGCCGAAGAAATATTTTTTTATTTTTCGTTTTTTTTTCGAGATATTTGAACTGGGGTTTGTACCAAACCGCATGTCTAATAAGCTAACACTTTACCTAGTAGACTACGACGACTACAAGGATAATATTTGCAAATATTTTCAGTTGCTTTAATATATGTTCCCCCTAATGACTAAAGAACAGAAACTTGAAACTTGAGAAACATGCTGCATATGCCCATAAGGATGTTTACATTTTTAAGATGTGATGTGTCAATGGCCATAAGGCGTAACAAGCCTGGCAAAATAAAGCGTAACATGCTACGTTAACTGTACACAAAGATAAAGGGGGCTTTTACCAGGCCCCTATTCAAAGTACAATTGCCTCAAAGTAAAAGGTTATAAAGTATAAAGATATTAAAAGCTTTGACGTAATCGTATTACCTGCATACATTACCTTAACTTACTTATTCCTTTTGTTTGCTCATTTTTTTCATCTTTTTTCCAAAAGCCTCAAAAGCCTTAAAATACCAAACAAAAGCCACCTGTATGCCCTTTGTATGCAAATTATTAAAAAAAAAAACCCCAACCCTATGGAAATAAATTTGAAAAATATAATCTCCAAATAAAATTCAACAGTTTCAGAAGAAGTAACCAAAAAAGAAAGAATTTTCTTTTAAAGTTGCAAACAAAACTTCCGTAATAAGTGTAATAAAAAGGAAGGAAAAGGTTAAAAAAAAATCATTTTTTAATAAGAATTAAAGAGAGTGAAAGAAAACCTTGGCAAAATACATCAATAATAAAGCAAAGTGAGAAAATTATACAAAAAAGAAAGATTTTTCGCTTCAGATTATTGTTGGCTTTATTTATTAAGGAAATAAAAATAATTCAAAATTATGTTAACCTAACCTAACCATGCTTTCCGGACTCCGAATATAAAACCATTTTTTTTGTTTTGTTTCCGTATGGCGTTCATAAATGAAAACAAATGGTCTGGTATTCTATTACTAAAGTATTGTACTAATCTTGTGTAATTACAAAGCCAATTTCTATTCAGGAGATCGACAAATGTATCCTTTACTTACTGGGTCATTACAACCCCTTAGTCAGGACTACAACCTAATTTTTCTCACCAACCCTGTGTTGTGTGTGTTAATTTTGTTCTACCATTTAGTTCTGATTCCAGTTGACAGATTTGAGAGGCTTTTCATGACAATTTTATTCATTTATTCATTCCCTAAAGTTTCTGCCTCAAGTTGGCAAAATGTCCGAGCTAGTGTTTTAACCACGAGTTCTAGTCTAATAAGTCAACATACTAGCTACCATTTGCTTCACCATACACTTATAATTGATCATATAATTGGCATCAGAAGTTAATACTTTCACATTAAAAATCTTCGTTTAATAAGCTAAAGGACCACAAGTAATTGAGATGTATCGTCATAATGTGATTTATTAGAAATCACTTGCTTTGGAGGCCAATTGGAGTCTTCAAAGATCATTCTGAAAATAAAGCCGCTATTCATTGTGTGGTGTAGCTTGTGACACTTTCTTGTGGAAATCACATGCCGTTACATAATCTTTAATGCAGGCATAATTGGTCATTACAATCCCTCAGTCAGGATTACAACCTAGTTTCTCACATCACTTCTTTTATGAGTCTTAATTGTATTCATAAGTGCCGGGACCTTTAGTTTAAAGTTGACTGCAAACGACAGATTTCTTGAGAAACCGTTAGGTTTAGGTTAGAGGACGTTTACTTGTCAACTGTGACAAGTACAGTACCCGGAGATCGAATTGACCCATTGTACAACGTCCTAGCTTCTCACACCACTCCTGTTGTGTGCGTTAATTTTATACGTGAGTAACGGGACCTACAGTTTAAAGTCAACTCCGAACGACAGATTTTTGAGAAGCTTTTCATGGCAATTTTTACTCTCAGAGTTTTTGCCAGAAATCTGCTGAGAGGAAGACTCCGAAGAAATATTCTCATATTTTCGTTTTGATGTCTGACCTGGGATTCGAACTCGGGCCTTTGGTCTAATAAGCCGACACACTACCTACTAGAGCACGGCGACTTCCTTTGAGAAACCGTTTCATGGCAAATTTATTTCACTCTCAGAGTTTTTGGCAGAAATCTGCTGAGAGGTAGTCGCTGAAGAAATATTTGTTGGAGATGTCTGAGCTGGGGTTTGAATCGTGGAATCACGTCTAATAAGCCAACACACTACCTAAGCCCAAAAGTCTTCTTCCTTTTTCCATTTTCATGTCTGTTTTGCTTATTTTTTATAACCAGGGATATAGATTTGGAGATTAACAACTGTCAACTTCGCTATTATTTCCTTGTGGAGATTTTTTCTCTAATCCTGAAACAATTTGCAGAATTTGTTGAAGCTATTTCAACTCTCAGAGTAGATCCTAAGCAGATCATTAAGATCTTCTACATGGTAGAAATCCAAGTGTTACTTTGTCTTTTCTACGACATAACGCTGAGGGAGGACTTAAGGTGTCTGTAGCTCTTGCAGAAGTTCTTGGCCATATGGCTGTCATCCATGTATCTGACATGAGTTCCCAGATGAATTAGACAATTAAAAAATATTGAAAATAATACAAGAAAAATTGCTTTTCATTACTAAATTACAAGAATCTAACATTTTCTATTATGCTGACTTATAATTCAATTTTAAAAATATCTTGATTTTCTTATTCTTTTTCTCTTTTTTTGTGTGTGTGTAATTTAACAAGTTTTTCACAATTTTCACAACAAACAATAGAGAGACAGAAAAAAAAGAAGAAACCTTAAACAAGAATTTAATCATATTTTGTTATCACACACAGCAGGACTTTTCTAATTTAATTTTTCTCCCTCTCTCTCTCCCGCTCTCTCTTCATACTGTAAAGAAACTTTACATGAAGGCATACACAAATACTAAGAAATATAAACTAACTAGACTAAGGGCACATAATTCATAAGGACAACAATACAGGAGAGAAAAAAGAAATAATGATAAAGTGTTAAAATGACTTAAGGAAACTGCTGTTAAAATCATACTTTTATTAACTATTTCAAGGAAAGAAAATAAAAACCAAATTGAAGCTGAGGATACCAGAAGGCCTTGGCCTGAAAATTAATCAAAACTATTGTAAATTTTACATCCATTGTTTACATTGTTTTCTATTGTTTTTTTATTTTTTCCAAGAAATATACTGTTACGAAAATGGAAATGATAAACAAAAGCTACAAAAACAAAAACAATGAACTTGTTTACATGATAAACAAATAAACAAAAATATACCAACAATACCAGTATAAAAAAACTGCAACAATAAACATAGAACAATAAAACAAGGATGTTTACATTTATGGAGATTGCCAGAAGGCGAAGCCACGAACATTCGACTTTAAGAACATTCATCAGACTGTTTACTCTGCCATATAAAAGGCAAGGCAAAACAGGCGACAGTAGTAGTAAAGTTCAGTCAGTCTTGTGTGAAGACGTGATGCGTTTGAGGAGAGTAATCGTGGTTTGTAGATCTCCGTTATAAAGATCTGTCGAACAATTGTTATTGTTCTCGTAAACGAATGTAAAGACGAATAACAAACAAGGCAATTGTTGCTGCTTGCATCAAGTTGTGAACAGTGGAATACAGAATTGTGCAAACAATACAGAACTTCAGTTAAAACTACAAATTTTACGAACTCATATTTTAAACCTTTTTAAAAGTTAAAAACCTTACAATACATTCCCGGCCAGTCCTCACTCTTCACATAACGTTGCAAATTAAATCCTTAAAAATTCATTTTAATTTATTGTCGTTTTTTTTCGTTTTTGTTTCCCAAAAATTAAATTATTTTAAAATTTATGGAAATTGTAATGAAAGAATTTAAATTAATTTTCATAGCATTACTGGGGCATGTCACATACAATGCTGTCTCTGCCTTCGTTTGTTTATACCTGCAGCTTTCCTAAAACAGAAGTTGATGACATTCGATAATAGGCAGAAATAATTGAATGCCCAAAAGCCTTGAAATGAACTCACGCGCCTTCATGCACGCACTCACATTTATATAACAGCATATATGTATGTTCCTGTACATATGTATGTACATACATACGCATACACAATAAATTATGTACGTTTCTCCGTTTTATCTATTAAAGGAGAGAGGAAGCCAACAAATAGCATAACATTTTAAATTACAATTGTACGAGAGGATGTGTGTGCGTTTATGTGTCTGTTTGTGTGTGTTTATTTCCTGTTCCTGTTTTGTTTTTTTTTCGATGCGTTTTTTAACTTTTTTTTTTGTCATCTTCTTCCCTGGGGTCTTTATCAGATATGATGACTTATAATTTTGAAAATGTCAACAGAAAATTTGAATATTTTTGTGTTGAATTTTAAAACTTATTCTTCCACTTTATTTTACTTACGCTGTCAGCCCCACTCTCTCTATCTGTCTCTTTACTTTTTCTCTACTTTATTTCCTTTTCTATTTTCAGTAGAGGTTATACATACATACAAATGTAGACTTCTAGTATTACTTGTTGTAATGCCTAGCAAGCAAAAAATATTGTAAAATTTTCAATTATACGTAGGCTGTTTGCTAAGATAATAGGCGTATAAATATAAACATATTATTTTTAAATTCATATGACAGCTACATACATATGTGCTGATGAACATTGGAAATGTTCGAATGATTTTGTTGTTAAAAGCTGAATGTCCAGACCATAAAGCCTAGTTTTGTACAAAAAATCTTCTCCTTGTTCTCGATAATGTTGCATGAATGCAGAGGAAAATGTTGAAACCTTTGTTCCCTACAGGCAGGACTACAACCTAGTCTTTCACATCACTTATGTTGTGTACGTTAATTTTATATGTGAGTGGCTAGACTTACACTTTAAAGTCGACTCCGAACGACAGATTTTTTTTGAGAAACTTGTCATGCCAATTTTATTTCACTCCCAGAGTTTTTGCCACAAGGACTTCCTGCTGAGAGAAAGTCGCCGAAGAAATATTTTTTTCATATTTCTTTTTGATGTCTGACCTGGTGTATGAACCGTGACCTCAGGACAAAGAACTCAACACTCTAGGTACTAGACTACAGCGATTTCAATGTGTTATTGAAGCCTCTCAAATATCTTTCATTTGAACGGACAATTGTTTAGTAAAAGGCTTGTCAATGGTTGTCAATACTTATCGCTTAAAAGCCGAAAAAATAGTTCAAACTTTATTACTGAAGTAAGGATTTAATCGTGTACACTTTTCGAGCAGTATGGGCTACTGTGCAAGCAATTGGCAAGGTTTACAAAAAAATTTGTAAAGACTGCAAAGCGTTGCAGATATGGTCAGATCTGTGCATCATCATAATGTACGCACTGCCTCTAACTTCGTTTCTATCTATCTAATCATTTTCATCCCATGAGGCTCATTTCTAGGTAAGTGGATAGGTGAACAAAAAAAATTCTATTCAATCCACATGAAATCTAAAAGCGTCAAGTGCATCTCCTAAAAGTCACTTTTTGCTATGGGTTTTGGACTGGCAGCGTAATCGGTTCATATTCCTTTGGCCAGGTCATCACTGTCAACCGCGAGCAGCCTGAATTCCAACATCTGATCGAGTGAAAGTGTGGATGGAATCCGAATTTGTAGATTCCCTGGCGTACTCAGAAATTGGACCTAACGAGTCATACCATTGCGTAGTATTTTGCATTTGGATTTGCCTCAACATTCATATGAAATCCAATACAAGCAACAGTTAAAACTGATTGACAAAGAACGCAAATTGGGTGCTGATTAGAGCAACAGGCTCTCATTGTTGATTTTTTTCAAAAAAATTTTCTTCAGCCGTTGTTAGATTAATAAACAAAATTATAGCATGTGTACAGTCAAAGAAAAAAGTCTTCATACGCCTTTGACTGTATGTAGCTCACAGAATACAGAAGTGATTGTGGAAAAGCCATTGCCTACATAAAATTGGATTGTTTGATGAGCATTACTGTCTGGAGGTGACATTGAGCCGTACCTCTTTTGAAAATTACTCTAGAAAAACCGTTTCCATAAATACAGTGTGCAATATCCTTACATATAGTTAGTTTTAGTGGCTTGTAATTGAAGATTATACATTAAAAGGTCTGTCGGTTAAGAATATGGTGTCCCGTTTATATATTATGACCGATTTTGGCTTTTCTGTTTGAGAAGTTTTCGGAAAATGTAACTTCACGTTGTAGCATCACGTTGTAGCATCAGCCACTAGTCTATGACTATAATTCCTTGACATTTGAGCATTTGAATATTTCTAAACGACCGAAGTCCCCCTAAACGTCAAAATTATAGATTCATGAGAATTTTATTTAATTTTACTTTTGAAAACGAGAAAAGGATTCCTTCCCACCAGAGTCTGCTAATTAGTAATCGTTTGCTCTTCTTAAAATACTAAGCACACACAGATTAAAACGATTGGTGTTTTCGTAGCCTGCTTTGATTGCCTATTTGGTTCATTACTAAAGCTGATGCTGAAGTGCTATTTTTGTGTGACATTTTTAGGCTACAGCCACCAGTTGATGATATTTTTCTTATTTCTCATACAATCTTCCCTTCATATCTGTTCACGTATGTATGTATGTATGTATATTTGATTTTATTCCTAAAAAAAAAACTTTGTCATCATTTTACAATTTGTTGCCCCTAATAACAACTTTTTCCACTCGTTGTCGAAAACACCCTTTAAAGGTGTATAGGGTGTTTTTATAGAGGTATAGAACTTTAAGTTGCAATAAAACAACGATGGATTATTCGATTGACATGAATTTTATTTATCCGAAAGATAATCTTGTGGCATTACATTTTAAATATGATTTCTGGCATATGACCGCCACGGCTGGCGCGGATGTAGGCCAATCTGGACGTCCAATTTTCGATGACTTTTTTCAACATTTGTGGCCGTATATCGGCAATAACACGGCGAATGTTGTCTTCCAAATGGTCAAGCGTTTGTGGCTTTACCGCATAGACCAATGACTTTACATAGCCCCACAGAAAGTAGTCTAGCGGTGTTAAATCACAAGATCTTGGAGGCCAATTCACAGGTCCAAAACGTGATATAAGGCGGTCACCTAACGTGTCTTTCAATAAATCTATTGTGGCACGAACTGTGTGACATGTTGCGCCATCTTGTTGAAACCACATCTCCTGGGCATCATGGTTATTCAATTCAGGAATGAAAAAGTTAGTAATCATGGCTCTATACCGATAACCATTGACTGTAACGTTCTTCCTCAATGCTACGCTCTACAGCAGCAATAGCTTCTTCTGGTGCGTACAGCGTCTCTGGGGATGCGAGTTATCAATAAGAGTAAACGTGGTGCGAAAACGTTCCATGGTTAATCGAATTAACTGCTCTGATGGACGATTTTGTCGACGATAAAATGGACGTAGTGCGCGCTACGTTTTCCGCACAGAACCATTATTTTCGAAATAAAATTGCACTATTTGCAAGCGTTGTTCAGGCGTGAGTCTATTCATGATGAATTGCCAAACCAAACTGAGAATAAATCACTTGACAGCTGTTAAATCGGTCGCCATCTTGAAAAGTAATGCCAACTCAAAGTTCTATACCTCTATAAAAAACACCCTTTATAACAGAACCATAAAAAAAATTGTTTTTTTTTCTCTTAAATCTTATCTGTCCTGTCGCATAATTTCTATTCATTCAGCTGTCAATTTATGCTGACATATTTCTGCTGTTTTTTTTTATTTTTTCGTTTGTTTCATGCCAATTCTGTCAAAAGTTTTCGATATTTGTCTTCATGCCATTTTGTTTTGTTTTGTATTGTCACATGACTGTGTGTGGATTAAAAAAATTTTCTTTGATGATGACTTTCAGAAGAAGCTTTTTAATGATTTGCATATAAAATGGCCAGTAATTAAGTAAGTTATTAAATAACAACAACAACAACAGAAGCAATTTTGTAGCATTTTATTGCTTGAGTTCTACTGAAATCTTCAAGTGAACACAATTTTATTTGTTGTTGTTTTCCAAACAATCTCAGATGTCTGTAATGGCTTTTGGCTTTGCTTATTCATCTTTTTGCTTCCTAGTTTGGCTTCTATCTTTCAAATTGAAAACATTTTTTTGCCGTTTATAAATTGAGTTGCAAATTTTGCCGTTGAAATGTTAAAATTTTCTATGAAATCTTTTGGAAAGTTAAATTGAAAAACTGATTCAAGTGTATGAAAGAAAAAAGTTGTAAAAAATAATAGAATCGCTCGTATGGAACTATTGGATACCCTATACCATAATCATCTTCTATATAAATGCGATTTGATTTCCTCTGAGCACAGTTTTCTTTCAGCATCAAAAGTGTTTTGGTTTACTTTGTCTACTGAAAAATAATTGATGTTGAGGCACATTAATTGATCAATGAAAGTTATGCTGTGCTTGAGATAGTTTATGGGATATAGGTTAGGTTAGGTTAGAGGACGTGTACTTGTCAACTGTGACAAGTACAGTACCCGGAGGTCGAATTGACCCATTGTAAAACGTCCTAGTTTCTCACACCACTCGTGTTGTGTGCGTTAATTTTATACATGAGTAGCGGGACCTACAGTTTAAAGTCGACTCCGAACGACATATTTTTGAGAAGCTTTTCATAGCAATTTTTACTCTCAGAGTTTTTGCCAGAAATCTGCTGAGAGGAAGTCTCCGAAGAAATATTCTCATATTTTCGTTTTGATGTCTGACCTGGGATTCGAACTCGGGCCTTCCATCTAATAAACCAACACACTACCTACTAGACCACGGCGACTTCTAAACAAATGGGATATAACACTAAAGGAAAAAAATCTTAGGCCTCTCAACAATATTCCAACTGATGCCCAATAGAACCCATTTACTGAATTGTCAGATTCCGGAAAGATTCAAGTTGCCGCTACCACCCACACTCCAAATACAATTTCATTTAGATATCCTTAAATAGTAATGAACTAAATGAGAATTGTGTTTGGATTTCATTTGTACACTTTGTACGAACGACTATATAGTTAAGTACACAAACGATCGTAACTGACTGGACCTCTCACACATTCTTGGTGTATGTAAAGATAAATTCGACAAAACCATTAATGTTAATATTAACAGAGCAATGTTATGTATTTAACAGAATACACAATAACAATATGTGATCATGGAACAGCGGCTTCCACGCCGCTGACGGGCATGGATGTATGGAAGGATATCCTCAACGAAAGGGAATGTAAAAAGTGGCAAAGACAATCGAAACTTTTGTTGGGACACCAAAATAAGAAGAGATATGTGTCATGCCTCGGACTATTCAGGAATATCTTGATATACCGTGTACCGACCGGTCTTTTGACATGTCACTGTAGAGTCAGTATACACTTATTCAGAATGGGGATTGATGCGAGCCTAACATGTAGATTCTGATACGTTAAGAACGCATTACATCATGGCAATCTTAACAGAACTTTCAAAATAATTTAATTGACTTAAGCAGCATAGCGTAAATAAGTTTTAATCCACGGCTGAAAGACCCCTTCAAACAATATGACACAGTCACTTTTGGGTTCCAAAGCTATTTACATACATATGCGATAACTTTGTTTATTCACGTAACCATCACTAAAGAAAATTTTGTTTGAAAAATCCGCATTGAAAACCTGTTGCTGTAATCAGCACCCAACCAGCATTCTTTGTCAATCAGTTTTAACTGTGGCATGAGTTGGACTTCATATGAATGTAAAGGCAAATCCAAATGCAGTATACTCCGTAATGGAACGACTCATTAGCTCCAATTTCTGAGTACGCCAGGGAATCTACAAAATCCGGATTCCGTCCAAAACTTTCTGTAACAGAAGCGAAGTTAGAGGCAGTGCGTGCAGTATGATGATGTACAGGCTTGACTACATTCATAAAGTCTCCAGTCTACAATTTTTTTTTATAATCTTTCAAATTGCTTGCACTGTGGTCCATAATGCTTGAAAAGTGTCCACTTTACGCGTTCTTCGGATTTTAACCGATCAGTATTCATCATTAACAAAGCTCTTACTAAACAAATGACAGTTCAAATGAAATATATTTGATCGTTGAAAGTCTTTTTCAGACCAGCGCCTTTAATATCACAAAATGCATGACTTGAGGAGAGGGAGGAACGTTTCGTTCGTCTACTCTATTTGCATTCAACATTCTCTAAAACTAGGGAAAGATTTTTTGGTTACAAACAATTTCTATCAATCCATAGCATCATATGGAATGAAACTGTATCAGCTAAGCTCTTAGGCGGCCGTAGTATCATATATCAGAGATGACAATTGATTGGAATTTTTTAATATAACTTAGGGAACATAAGGGAAGTATTCTTCAGAATCTTAATTTGAATTATACATACATACATAATTAGTCATTACAACTCTTCAGACAGAATTATGACCTAGCTTCTCACATCACTGATATTGTGTGCGTTAATTTCATACATGAGTGGCGGGATCTACAGATTAAACTCGATTCCAAACGACAAATTTTTGAGAAGCTTTTCGTGACAATTTTATTTACTCTTTGAGTTTTTGCCCGAAATCTGCTGAGAGGAAGTCGCCAAAGAAATATTTCTTCAAATGTCTGACCTGTGGTTTGAACCGTGGCCTTACGCTAAGACGATTCAGTCTCCCTTATCCAATTAAGCTTTCCATTTAAACCTCTAAGTGGCATAGGACAATGTCATGCTATCGTACTACAACCCGTTGCAGTTGGTTAACAGTATCCTTTAGTAAGACAAATTGCGTCAGTGATGGTTTATCGTGTTGCCAAAACGAAATATGTGTGCGCTGTTGGTTGGTATTGATTGAAATAAATTCTTTAAAAATTTTGTCTTTTTAAATTCAATGCCACTTACTGTTCTAACTTGGCATTCAGTTTATTACCCCATTGTAATCAATTAAGGCGTCTAGACATTATTTGTAGTATATTAGATGTGATTTATAAATTCCATTACTATGCCACAAGTGCATTACAGACTACATGCGAGGCAAATAAAGAAAAATCAGAAAAAGAAACATAACAATTACAAATCATTTCATGTGGCACTTTAACTTTAATTGCTAGAGCATGTACAGCAATAAACTGGTGGCCTATACTCCTGCTGAGCTAACAACACAAGACATTTAATTTTCATAAATCATAAAAGAAATATTTTCTTTCGTCTTCTTCTATTTCTTGATAAATAAAAATATAAAAAGAATTATTCATGCATTCCGTGGAAATACTTACGCTTGAGTTGTCATATACGAGCAGCAGCAGGCAACTTTAAAACATATAAAATTTGGCGGCAAATAAAACAGAATTCAGATTGAATTCAACAGTCAATCGTTGTTAGTCAGAAAAGTAACGAAGTTGGCTTAGAGCTCGTGAATTGGACAAATGAAAATGAACAGAGAGAAAGGAAGAAATAGAGAGAAGGAGAATAACGGAAAAAATTTATTCCGTTATTATGTTGTTGCTTAAAAGATTGAAAAGAAATTTTTGCTTTTTCCTCTCAACATGCAGCACGTGAATGCTTGACTGCTTGATAGTAATGGCAACCCGGTGGAAGGGAGGCAAAAGGGTAGAAAAATAAAAATGAAATTGAAAATTAAAATTCACAAAAACTGTTGATTGATTTTGTTGTGTGTGGAATTCGCTTTTCTAGCATTCCGACTGCTTTCTATGGCCACTAGACAGGGGTTCATCAATCAAAATATGCCATAAAATGTGTTGTGTGTGCGATTGTTAGCCTTGAGGTCTCTATGGAGGTTTTGTTTAGTTGAAGAATATTTTTTTTTTGAAAAGTTTGATTATCAGAATCGAAATTAATTTCCAGTCTATTGCGATACATGTGCCGAAGTTAAGGGAATGAATTGAAGAATTTCTGTTGTGTGAAATAAGAAGACAGGATTGACTGTGATTGAAAGGAGAATAAAATAAAATATTGAAGGAATTCAATATTCAAATGGAATTCTAACTACGGAAACTATTGTTAAAAGTAACGTTTGTGGCGGAATAAAGCATTAAGTTTCAGGTTTTTTTGTTTTGAAATTGCAATACTGCATGAGCAGTATGACTTGGCTGCGGAAGCCTATGCAAGATGGCTGTTATCTTAAATAGAAAGAATACAACTGAAGGTCTTGACGTAACTCTGCCGCTCATAGGTTCACTTTAAATTTTATTGAACGGCATTTGAAATTATTTTCGTTTTCTGGCACACATTCCAAAAGAAATTTTCATTTTGATTGACACAACCAAGTACCCAGCAAATGTCTCCCGTGTAACAATCTCCCAGTATGCTTAAGGAAATATTTCCTATTGGTTGGTTCCTGTAAAAATATCCACAATTAATAACAATTTCTTGTTTTTCTTTTAAAGAAATTTTCATTCGTTTTCAAACTACTTGCAGAACAGTTTAACGAGATTCATTTTAAGCACCTGAACATTACATTTGTTTCTTTTTTTCTTCTTGCTTAGGTATGACTTTAAGCATATTTCCATAAATTTCCATTCATTCATGCTCACACACACACTCTTGTCATAAGGATACATATGTATAACCATGCATACATACATATGTACGTACATACATACTAGTACAAGTGTGTCTACACAATGAAAAAAAGTTAAAGTATGATTTGAGGCGTAAAACTGAATCATTTATGACTTCTGATTGTTAAAGCTTTTCTTTTCTTCTCTTTCTCTTTCATTCATTCATTCCATTGTTAATGTGAAATGTATACGACTACATACTTAGTTATGTACGTACATATATATTACATACACTTGATTATAAATTCACACCTTCAGTTATATGCGTTTGTATGCGTGTATGTATTACATGCCCAAAACAATATGGCATTATTTTCCTTAACTTTTGCTTACAAATCTGATACACCCACAAGTAAAGATTGCTGGAGCCAGAAATTTAAAGGAATTGAATCTTGATTCTTTAATAACATCACAAGTGCTTCTAGTGCTTACATTATTGTGATAGAAGAGGTTTAAATATTTCAGAAGGAAGTTCAGTTTAAAGTTTTGAAAAACAAACAACGTACCTATCAATCAATGTCTAGGGATCTAGGGAGGGTGAAAAATTCAAGCAACCCCTCTTGGGTACAAATAATGTTTCTGCTGCGATTGTGTTAGGTTAGGTCAGCGGGTGGATTGACGATCACAGGCAAGTTCATTGCGTTACACAGTATGAGGTAAGCCCCCCTTGTCATGATCAGTTCGTGCTGCGCTTGAACCACCCCGGGCTCCGGATGAAACTAGCCATTTTCCTTAGTGGCATGTACTCCAGCATGCTGGTTGTATTATTGGAGATACAACAAATAAAAAAAACTCTGTTGGCCACCTGAAATATCAAGAAATTTCAAATCATTTGCTTCCTCTAGTACCAACGCATAAGTAGCTACACTCAAACATATTTACAGACATGCATTTGCTTTCATAAGGACATACAATAGATTTAAAATCGTATTCGAAAATGGCACTCACAACTGCACTTAAATCTTTATGTCGTGTTGCAAAGCATTTCTTGGAATAAGAAAATGTGAAAGAAGAAAAAACTCTTGTCTTGAGAAACATAAGAAAGAAATTTGAAGGAAATGAAAATTGGAATTCTCGTAAACGTTTAATTTGCACAACAATAACAACAATAACAACACTTGATGATAGTGTTGCGGATACAAAAAGAGGAACAAAAAGAAAAAAGAATATGAGAAGAAATCCTTTTCGTTTTTCTTTCTGTTGAGTTTCTATTATTTTCTTCCTTTTTTTTCTATTTCATTGTTTATATTATTGTTGTTTTTTTATTTCTGACATTTTATAGCTACTTCTACATCCACTTCGTCTTATTCTTCCTCTCCTTCTTTCTTTTTATCACATCACATTGAATGCATTGTTTGCATGCATATCCCTCTCTTGTTAAATGTTCTTTCATAAAAACGTTTGTTTTTTTTTATTTGTTTTTGTTGTTTTTATTGACATTGTTGTTGTAGTTGCGGGTGTACACATTCTTCTTAATACTGAAGAGAAAAAAAGTGTAAGTTAGGGATGGGCTAGTCAAGTCCGACCATGTAGCTTCCAACACCATATCAATATTTACTTACTTACTTAATTGGCCATAACAACCCGTTTAACGGATTTCGGCCTGCCGTAACACATCCTTCCAGGCGCCTCTGCTTCTTGCGCGCCTACGCCAGTTGGTCACACCAATCGATGACAGGGCTTCCTCGATTTGGTCCTTCCAACGGATACAAGGTCGTCCTCTTCGCCGACTTCCGCAGATTCCCGCATCAAATACCCGTCTCGCCGGAGCATCCTCCTCCATTCGAACGACATGGCCGAGCCAGCGCAGCCGCTGGATATTAATGCGCTGTACAACGTCTACGTCGTTGAGGAGCTCATACAGCTCACTGTTGGATCGGATACGGAAATCATCGCCAACTCGCACTGGACCGAAGATCTTGCGTAGGACTTTTCTCTCGAACACTCGCAAGGCTGCTGCATCTGTTCTTAATAGGGTCCATGCCTCTGCGCCATAGAGAAGCACGGGGAGGATGAGCGTCTTGTAGAGTGTTAGTTTTGTCGCGCGAGAGAGGTCTCTGTTACTCAATTGCCTACTGAGACCATAGTAACACCTGTTGGCAAGAGTGATCCTACGCTTGATCTCCAGACTGACATCATTTCTGGTGGTAACGGCGGAGCCAAGATAGATGAATTCCTTGACCGTATCAAAAGTATAGTTATCGGCCGTAATCTGAGAATCAATACGCCGCGCGTCTCTACCTGTCGATAACATATACTTTGTTTTGCCCTCATTTACTGCCAGACCCATCTTACTAGACTCTCGTTCAATAGCACTAAAGGCAGCAGTAACATCTCGCTTGGTACGCCCTATAATGTCAATGTCGTCAGCGTACGCAAGCCACTGGACACTTTTTTGAAAAATAGTGCCATTGCGATGCACTCCCGCCTTTCGCAGAACACTCTCCATGACGAAGTTGAAGAGGTCGCATGATAAGGGGTCGCCTTGTCTGAAACCTCGCACGGTATCAAAAGGTTCGGAGAGGTCCTTTCCTACCTTGACGGAGCTGCAGGAATTGCTCAACGTCATTCTGCATAGCCTTATCAGCTTCGCAGGTATACCGAGCTCAGACATTGCGGCAAAAACACGATCCCTTATGGGGCTATCGAAGGCTGCCTTATAGTCGACAAAAAGATGGTGTGTGTCGACTTGTTTCTCGTGGGTCTTTTCCAGGATTTGGCGTAGTGTGAAGATCTGGTCGATGGTGGACTTGCCAGGTCTGAAGCCGCACTGATAAGGTCCAATCAGTGTTTTTACGAGTGGCTTCAATCGTTCACACAATACGCCTGTAAGAACCTTATATGCGATAGGGAGAAGACCCCTGTAGTTGGCGCATATCGTAGGGTCTCCCTTTTTCAGGACAGGACAGAGGACACTGAGGTTCCAATCGTTGGGCATACTTTCCTCTAGCCATATTTTGTAAATAAGTTGGTGCATGCGCCCTACCAACTCATTACATCCGGTCTTAAACAATTCAGCGGGGAGGCCATCAGGACCCGCCGCTTTATTGTTTTTAAGACGCATAATCGCGACTTTGACCTCTTCATGGCTAGGCGGCGGAATCTCCACGCCGTCATCGTCGATCGGGTTCGAAACATTATCTCTAAAGGCGGAATTGTTGTCGTCATCACCTTGCAGCAAAGTAGAGAAGTGTTTCCTCCATAACCTCAGCACCCCTTGCGAGTCTGTTATCAGGTTTCCGTTTTCGTCTTTGCAGGAAGACGCTCCGGGCTTAAAACCTTCGGTTAGACGCTTAACCTTTTGATAAAATTTTCGAGCATCATTCCTACACCTATACATCTCGACTTCCTCGCGCTCACGCCTTTCCTGCTCCCTCTTCTTGCGTCTGAAAAGGCGTCTCTCATCCCTTCTCCTCTCTCTATAGTTCTCGACAATGGCTCGCGTTGCGGCTGACTGCAGCGTTTTCTTGTATGCGGCGTTTTTCGCTGCAGCAGCCTCGCGACACTCCTCGTCGTACCATTGATTTCGTTGGGGTGGGCGCTCGAAACCAAGGACTGTTTCCGCAGTAGTGCGCAAAGAGTGGGAGATGTTGGCCCACAGTCCACCAATGTCGCTGAGATTGGATCGGGAGCGACGGAGCTTATCCGAGAGTTGAGCGGAGAACGCCTCAGTTGCCCCTTGTGATCGCAGCTTCTTGACGTCCAGCTTTCGCAATGTACTAGAGCGCGCAGATCTACGTATGATTCCTGGGTTTTCCTATACCAGGGTACAAGGTCATAGGGCATTTTCGCTATCGTAATAGGTAAGATATGAAGAATACACTCTATGAGCCAACTTCTTTTATTGGGAATGCATAAAGAATGTTTGGAACAAAATACAGGTTGCCCGACCCCTTCGGAGGTTTTCAATAGCAGACGCATCTAGTTTCAATCGATTTGTTCTTACTGGCACTATCTTTCTCCATATGCTCTCCTTTCTGCAACCGACTGTTTTATTATTGAACTTCATTTCGATTCTAAGGGAAAATTTCATCATGCTCAAAATGGAGTCGTGACAGTCCCATTAATTGCTTCAATATACGTATGTCTCGAAGTTGATTTGTGGCCTCCCGGTTCATAAGAGTGTGTAGGAATAAGTGAATGTCTTGTTGATCGAATGGTCTTTATGTGGGTCCCATGCAACTAGGGTTTCTATGAAAATGTACGTTGGTCCGTGCAGTATCTGACTATTGCGAACACTGTCTGGTTTCGGAAGCAGCATCTGTAGGGTCGATGGGAAGAGACATTATTAACTATTACTTGGAAAGGACAAATTGCAGATATAAAACTTTTGTACCTTGTCTTTTCTGACTTAGTTATGATCAGCCCCTGCTCTGGTTCTCTTAAAGTTTACAGTAAAAGAGTCCTAAGCACTTGCTTCACACTAGCGGATTGGAGATCATGCATGTTAGTTTAGATTAGAGATTAATGGACGATAACTGTCGTGTAGCTGTCACAATATAAGAAGAAGAAGAAACAGTAGACAATTTCCTTTGAGACTGTCAAGATTTAAAAATAACCTCCCTTGCATCTCCGCAGACTGCTTCTTACTCGATGTTTTCGAGATGTCATGTTTTGATCCAGGGTACCTCGAAACAGAATGGAGTTGCATACAGATTTCTGCAGTTATTGTTGTATGGCAAACACACAGAACCGTATCTTAAGACACTTCTTGTCACTCAGAGTAGTTATGAACTGTCACGTAAACCAACCAAACATGAAAACTTTGTGTAAATTTCGACTGTACATTTCAGGATTCCTTCCCTTACACCTGTAGCAGCAGTAGGTTAATTACCCTCCACTGTAAGTCTCTTAATATGGTTAAGAATCCTAATGTGATTGTTGTAATTGAGGCCTTTTCAGTAAGGGGTATTGAGTTAAAAACTCATTTCCGAAAATACACTTTTAAAGGGCACTCGCTGTCGCAAACATGGGTACAAAACCAGTGTTTTCCCAACAACTGTAGTGTAGTTTAGACAAAGAAAAGAGAAATAAGGAAAAGCAACAATAAAAATGACAAGTAAAAAGAGTATAGAGCAGGAGGGAAAAAAAGAATTTTACTCTGTGAATATTTTTATTTTTATGTCAACTCGTTATGCGCCGTATGATGTTGCTGGCACTTGTCTGCATATAAGAGTGTGTGTGTGTAATTGTGTGTATTTGTATATAAGCTATAAAGAAGTGTGAGTATATATTTCATTTCCTCTTTCTCTTTTTTTCTCTCATTTATTTCTATGTATCTATGTACGTATGTGTAAAACAAACAATATTTTTACATTTAAGGTCTACACTCGTATAAGAAGAATTTATTCGTTATTCTACGCATTTATTCTAATTTTCATTCATTTCATTCGCTTTTTTGTTTTGTTCTAAAGGATATTTGAAGGTCACTTATGTAGCTGACATTACAAGTTTCACATCAGAAGAAGTATTTTTTTCTGTTGGAAATGCAGCCTCATTTTCTGTTTCTGTAATGATATCCCATATGCAATCGAAAATTATTTAAAAGACGAAGAATTTTTCTTCTGATTGGAATTGTAAGAATGCAACCAAGCGAGTGCCTATTTATATGAATTTATTGGAATTTTTCGCTAAAGATTTTGTAGGGGTTTCTTGGGCATAGTTGTCCTCCTATTGTGGGAGACAAAACAGGAGAGTATCAGTAACAAGGCTTTGGATTGGAAAAAATACAGAAATCTTTTAATAGAAATCAGAATAAGATTGTCTACCCACAGGGGTTGTCACAATACCCATAGAAATGGCTGAATAGAAGAGGCAAATTATAGCAAAAAATCCATGAAAAGGGTCAATGAAAAATTATAATTACAAACAATTGTGTTTTTCATCAATTTGCCAGAAAGTCGTGTTTTTCCGGACACTATAGACTTGAACAGCATTTGTTCTGAAAGGAGTTCGATTCGAAATTAATATTATTACGTTTTTACCTTTTAAAAACGTTTAAAAAATGAGCTCGTAGATTGCAAATAAAATAAAAATAAATTTATGTTCGGTTTTAATTAAAATTCTTTATTGCTCGCACAATTATGTGTGCCACTGTTCACAACTTGATGTAAACAACAACAATTACCCTTCGCATATACAATAACAATCACTAAGCAATTATACGACAAATCATTGTAACGGAAATCTTCAAACCACGATTATTCTCTTCAAACCCACCGTGTTTTCACACAGGACTGACTGAACTTCACTAACCCACTCGCCTGCTTTGTCTTGTCTTTCATATGGTAGGATGAACAGTGTAATGAATGTTTTTGAAAGTGAATGCTCATGGCTTAGCCATTTTTTATGCTGGTGTTTGTTGTTGTATTTTTGTTTACCATTTTTTATGCTGGTGTTTGTTGTAGCATTTTTTTGCTTGCTTATAATTTTAATGTTAAGCGATGTAAAAGCAAAACACCAGTATCTAGATTTTTCATATTCGCAACAATATGTTGATTCCGTCTGATGACGCACTTTAGACTTCGAGGTCCCTCGTTCGCTTCGAGCTCAATACGTTGATACCGTCTGATGATAATAAATCATTCGAACACAAACATGTAAACTGTGCAGTGTTAATGCATTCCCGAAGCTCTTTATAGTGTTTTCACACCAAAAGTTAAAACCTGATTTTAGCATTAAAACCATAATCAGCTGATTTTGCGTTCACACTGCAAATTTTCTTAAATCAGGTTTTAACTTTCATACATTCATGACGGAACAGAAACGTTTTTGTTTAAGAAAAAGCAAAAAATATGAAAAATTAAGAAATAATATTAATATTGTTAATATTATTGTTAAAATATTGTTATTTATTATTGTTGTAGCATTCATTATTTGAAATTTTACATTTTTATACAACCGGCTTTCTATATTTTTACATTTGTATTGTTTTTATTTTGTTTTTATTTAATTTTTATCAGCTGTTTTTACCATTTCAGAGCTGGTAGCTCTGATTTAGTACATAAAACAAGGTTGTATTTCATAAAATCAACTTAAAACCAATTCAAAAAAGGTTTTAAGTTGATTTTAACACAATAATTTTGTATGGTAAAAGCAGGTTTTATTTTTGATTTTAACGTTAAAACCAACTTTTGCGTTAAAACCACTCGGTGTGAAAACACTATTAGACTTCAAGGATACATGTTCCGAAAAGAGTTCGATTCGAGCTCAATTTGTTGATTCCATCTGATTACAATAGATAGATTATTAAACAACAGGCATGGAGTTGTTTTGCTTAATCTTACATGGGAAGACTCCAAAAAATAACAGTATAAGGAATAAGATGGAAATTTTTTGTGGAAATATATGCTCCCAAGAGGGGTAATGAATAAAACACCTTAGCTTCCCACACCACCCATGTTGTATGCTACAGTCTGAGATCGACTTCGAACAACAGATTTTTGAGAAACTTTTGATGAGTTTTTGCCACAATTCTGGTGAGGGGAAGTCGCCGAAAGAAATATTTTTTCATTTTTCGTTGTATTGTAGATATCTCAGCTGGGATTTGAACCGCGGACGCTCGTCGCATAAGCCAACACACTAGCTACTGGACTACATCGACATTAGCTTTACGACTGTCTTTCAAGCTCTTCATAAAGTCCACTAGGAGTATGGGATTGGGGGAGACATCGTAGGGATAACGTATATAAATTAAGGATTGCAGTAGTCTAGCATCTATACAAGCCTTACATGGTAACAACAGGAAACCATGGAAGGTGTAGTTGCTTTATCAAAGCCATCTGTTCTTAAAAGCGATTATTGCATTGTGTTATTGTTGTAAACAATAAATAAAAATTTAAATTTCCGTTTCCTTAACATTCGAATCAATATCGCGCCTCTTCCAGTAATTCATTTAAATTATTGTGTGTTTGTGTTTATCTGCAAGCGTTGCGATAATTTTAAATTTTCATGCATCATAAATGACACTTTAAATACAGGATCGAAAGCAACAATGCCCAGAGTTTTTATGTGCACCGTTTGAGATCATAAAAGAAGGCGAGAATGAATGGCAAACATTAAAGAATTCCAATAAAACAGTTTAAAATGACTTTCAACTTGAGGCCTATAAAAAAAAGGAAGAAGTGACGCTGGTTTAGGCTTTTTTAAATTGAGTAAGGGTAATGATAACAATAACATTGTTGCTGCCTGTCAATGATGCTGGTGATGATGATGATGACGTATCTTTCGCGTATCCACTATCTTACGTTTTATGGCGGCCATTGTTTGCATCATTTTTTCTTTTATTACTTTACGTTACTTTACGTTTGTGTTACTTTTTTATGAGAGTTTGTGTTTGCGTTGTTCCTTCACTTCTTTTTTTTAATTTTATTTATGCATGTGTTGTAAAGGGTCCGCCAAATAACTTTTTTTTTTTTGAAAATGCTGTAAAAAAAACTACTGAATATTTTCTCAAATTTCTTTTTTTTTATTTGAAAGTACAATACTTCCGGTTAATATTGCAAAAAATAATTTCATTCAAATTTCTGCCTCGGCTGGCCATGCAGTAGCCTACACGAGTAGCCTACAGAAAAAAAAAATCATCTTTTCAGATGAAGCTCATTTTAATCTTGGCAGGTATGTAAACAAGCAAAATTGTCGCATTTGGGGCACAGAAAACCCGCACGCATACATTGAAAAGCCGACGCACCCAAAACGAGTCACTGTTTGGTGCGGATTTTGGTCCAGAGGCATAATTGGGCCATTGGCCGTTACAGTCAATGGCGATCGTTATCGGGCCATGTTGAACGAATTTTTGTTCACAAAAATTCAAGAGGAGTATATTGGCAACATTTGGTTTCAACAGGACGGCGCTACGTGCAACACAGCCGAAGCTACACTCGATGTTTTGCGCTCTGTTTTTGATGCCGCAGAGCTGATGTCGTTTGGCCACCTCGGAGCTGCGATTTGACACCGTTGGTCTATTATTTGTGGGGTGCCGTCAAAGATAAGTGTTACGCCGACAAGCCAGAGACAATTTACGCTTTAAAGGACAATATTCGTGAAGCCATTGGTGAAATACAGCTGCACACAATCGATAATGTGCTTAAAAACTGGACCGATCGTGTAGGCTACTGCATGGCCAGCCGAGGCAGCCATTTGAATGAAATTATTTTTCATTATTAACCGGAAGGATTGTACTTTCAAATAAAAAAAGAAATTTAAGAATATTCAGTATTTCTTTTTAAAGTAATTTGGCGGACCCTTTATATGAGCATAACAGTGTATTGAGTTGTTGTTTTTTGCTTGTTTCCAAGCAGGTAAATGACGCTGATTTTTTTTCCTTTACTTTCTTGTGTAATGAAAACGGATGTCGGAGTCGTTATTGTAGTTTATTGTCGTTTACGACTGATTCTTTATTACTTTTATTGTTATTTGTGTTACAGCATCCTCAAAATGTAGGTTTGTATGTATGCCCTTGTGAATTTTTATTTTACAAGCGGATATGGATGCCACATTTTTATTGTTATTAAACAGTAGAACGCATGCAACATTTTGTGAGAAGGTTAGTAAAGAGCTTTCCCAGTCTGGCATTTTTGAAACCTTTAAATGTATCACTCGTTTTATATAATCCTGCTTCATTTACAATGTCGTTCTTTATTGTTTTTGATTTTTTTTCCGCCACATTCGATTTATCGAAAGTTGCGAAAGTAAACAAAACGTGTGTATGACATGTAAATGATTTCAATTCAGCATTAAAACAACATTAAACAACAGCAGTTGATATTGTCGCCTTTTTATCGACTACGAAAAATGTAATAAAATTGTGAAGAAAAAAAAAAAAAAAAAATGGTTTTTGAATTTATTGGAACCGAAATTTTTATTGCAAATGTTGTGCTACAATCTTGATAAGAACATGCAAATTATATGCGATCAGTTTGCAATTTTTTCAAACGCTTTTTGTGTTTTTTTTTATATGGAGTTCTCATGCACATTTCTGCACATCGTTTCTGGATTCTTTAGGTGTATAATAATAGGACTTCCCAATTAGTTGAAATATTTCACCATTACGATTGCATTCTCTTTCACTGTATGAGGATAAGGTCGCGGTAGTCTAGTAAGCACTGTGTTGACTTACTAGACGTGAGGCCATCGTTCAAACCCCAGGTCGGACATCTCCAACAAAACGAAATATTTCTTCGCTAACAACCTCTCAGCAGATTTCTGTCGAATACTCTGAGCGTAAAACAAAATTTCCTATGAAAAGCTTCTCAAAAAAATCTGTCATTCGTTGTCGATTTTAAATAGTAGATCCCATCACTCAGAAATATAATTCTTGCACACGACATGGGTTGTGATCCTGACTAAAATATTCTATTGAGCAATTAAGTACGTAAGCCTCATGGATATTTGCTATTAACTAGATAAACTAGTAAAGAGAGTAAAACAGAGTGACAAGCGATATCGCAACGCTGACTAAAGGCTTGTAATTATCAATGTATGTATGTATGTATGCACATCATTTCAACTTGGTTTTAATCTTTGAAAGATAAATATCGTACCATGATACAAATACAGGATTGGCGATGATGATCGTTTCATTATGGAGTCTAGATACCAGCACCCTTATTTATGCTTATACAGAATGGCACGCATCTCGTACCACCATTACTTTCATCGCACTCCTGTAGTATCACGGCCGTTTTGCAAAATTGCCTTTGAAAGCCACTCGGCAGCGAGCAGTTTGTTGGCTCCCAATTTACTTGCTTTTGAATGAATCCTTCTCCTTGAAAACGTTTTTTAATTTCTAGTATAGAGGCACCACAAGTCGCCGCAGTCACCACCATCTCCCAGCAGTCTTCTGACAAAATCTCTGAGAGTGAATAAAATTGCAATGAAAAATTACTCAAATCTGTCGTTCGGAGTCAATGTTCCATCCATTCATAAATAAAATTTAAACACACAACATAGGTGGTGTGACAAACTAGGTTGTGAACCTAACTAAAGGGTTGTAATGACTAACTATGTATGTAATGATGTATGTATGTAAACTATTAAGGTTACTAAGTACTTTTTTAGTCCAGGGCTTAACGTGAGTATCGTCATGATGAGACTCCCCACGGTGCTCAAAGCACGGGTGTAAACAATGCGTCTACCAGGCCCCCACGCACAATGATGCAACCCTGCTCAATGCATTATTACATCACCATACGTGAGTACCAATTCGAAGCCTTGCAGTTGGACAAGACTTACCTCTTGGTTAGAGATGGGAGACTATCTAAACTCCGATTTTTGACAGTGGTTGAGAGTGCAACGCCACACCGAGCTTGCGCTCTTCCCGCGTTTTAGGTTTAAACCACAGCCACCACGTTGCTCGCACAAGGGAGCCTCATCATTGTCGGGCAGAGATGAATATCTGGGGCTCCCGACACCCGTGGTACCAGAATTAATCCTCCGGACGAGCTTCACAGTCCAGTCTGCTACCACTTGAACCCTAAACAGTTCGGGACTGGTGATCCTTTGAACACGACAACCAACTGAGAGGAGAACAAAAAACAAAGTTATAAGTCTAAGCAAAAATAACGGGTACAAACATCTACAGGAAACCCACGCCAGGCGATGCCGAAAGGGTAACCTACCATCAACCCATCCCAGTTCTTCTACTACTAAAGACAAGACGAGCGAACTCGTCAAGTCTCTGCTAAGTTTCATCCGTAGCTAAGGCCCTACTAAGGTCCACCAAATCCCCCGTAACTATGATGCCCATCGCTTCTAGATCCCTATGGTCTTCGTAGAGCGAACATGTAGTCAACACATGCCGCCAGTCCGCAGGTCCCAACCCACACCTCCAGTCCTCTGCCTTACTAAGGCCCCTCTTATCCAAGAATGCATTGAGCGTGCCATGTCCAGTCAGTAAAAATCCCAGACTTAAGCTAAAGCCAAAGTCGGGGCGTTCAAGTACGAAAGTTACGTCAGGTATGAACTCATACGTCACCCTAACCTTGTCACTGTTCGTCCAACGTGATTTCCATTTATCGATGAGATAACCATCAATAAGGCAAATTGAGCTCCTAGTATCCCTATTTGGTAGATGGTTACTAAGTACTGTTTTATTTGGACCATGGCCCGGGAATAAGGTTATTTGATGTCCTCTGTGGAATGCCAAGTATTCTTGCACGAGATATTCTACGTTAACCCAGATCAGCAAACAGTTCATTGCCGACATGTATCAAACAGAGAATACTTGAATAGTGTGCGTTATCGGCTTCCACTAGAGCTGACTGGCATTAGGGGATAAGCGGCCTTCTAAAGGCGCATATTCGTAGGGGGTTTGAAGCCGTATTAATTTTTGTCATATTGCAGGATACATACAGTAGCGAGCATAAAAAATGCAACGCTAAGCCGATTGATCTTTATGTGCGCCTCTTTCAAAAAAAAATTACGGAAATTAAAAACTTTTTTTTTATTTTTATGCTCCACAAACTTAGTTAACAAATGCATGTTACAATATCAAAATTTTTCTATCCACTTATTTTTATTTTAACATTTAAGAAAAAAAGTGCCAAATTTCAGCGAGCAAAAAAAATGCAACACTATGTTATTCATAACTTTATTTAAATTAAATGTAAATTCTTACAAAATGTTGGTTAAAAATATACTTAAAACTAATAATTGGTTGCGTAGCCTTTATTTTCTATTACCGCTTGCAGTCTGGAGGGCATAGAATCCACTAGGGGCACGATGGTGTGTAGGGGTATTTTTTTCCCATTCTGACTTTAAATTTTTTTCTAATTCCGCCAAATTTGAAGGACTTTTCTTATTAGCTTCCCGATCTAAAGTCTCCCATAGGTTTTCTAAGGGGAGATGGTGACGGCTAATCCAAAATTTGCACATCATGGTCGCTTAGGTAGTTACGAACCAAGCGACTAGGGTGCTTCAGGTCATTGTCTTGTTGGAATATGCTGTTTGGGGGCATTTTTTCCAGAAGATGTGGGGGCATATTTTCTTCTAGGATCTCACAGTATTTAGTGGCATTCAAAATACCATCGATTTTCACCAACGGATCAACTCAGTCATGAGAAAACGAACCTACCAATAAATTCCATAAAATAAAGAATTTCGGTGAAAACAAAAGTAACTTACCCCACACCATTAGTAGTGAAAGTAAATTTAATCTTTCTGGATCTGATGGGATAAAATATATTAGAAGACCATCTGAGCAGAGATATTCTCCCAGATATCAGCTACCAACAGTAAAACATGGCTAATGGTGTGGGGTAAGTTACCTTTGTTTTTCACCGAAATTCTTTATTTTAAGGAATTTATTGGTAGGTTCGTTTTCTCGTAACGGAGTTAGTCCGCTGGTGAAAATCGATGGTATTTTGAATGCCACCAATTACTGGGAGATCCTAGAAGGAAATATGCCCCCACATCTTCTGGAAAAAATGCCCCCAAACAGCATATTCCAACAAGACAATGGCCTGAAGCACCCTAGTCGCTTGGTTCGTAACTACCTAAGCGACCATGATGTGCAAATTTTGGATTAGCCGGCACCATCTCCCCTTAGAAAACCTATGGGAGACTTTAGATCGGGAAGCTAATAAGAAAAATCCTTCAAATTTGGCGGAATTAGAAAAAATTTTAAAGTCAGAATGGGAAAAAATACCCCTACACACCATCGTGCCCCTAGTGGATTCTATGCCCTCCAGACTGCAAGCGGTAATAGAAAATAAAGGCTACGCAACCAATTATTAGTTTTAAGTATATTTGTAACCAACATTTTGTAAGAATTTACATTTAATTTAAATAAAGTTATGAATAACATAGTGTTGCATTTTTTTTGCTCGCTGAAATTTGGCACTTTTTTCCTTAAATGTTAAAATAAAAATAAGTGGAAATAAAAATTTTGATATTGTAACCTGCAGTTGTTAACTAAGTTTGTGGAGCATAGAAATAAAAAAAAAGTTTTTAATTTCCGTACTTCTTTTTTGAAAGAGGCGCACATAAAGATCAATCGACTTAGCGTTGCATTTTTTATGCTCGCTACTGTATGTACATACTATTGATGTGTGAGTTAGAATTTTGTCGTCAAACGAAAGTTTATTTTCCTTTCCTTTATTTATGTAAACAATTCCAAGGACTAGCTTAGAATATGGAAAAGAATATCAATAATGATGATGATGATTATATCCACGAAAGGAAAAAATAGTTTTTGTGGAAACAAAATTGATTCATAAAAAACTGAACAATACCGGACTTGATTCGTTGGCCATGACTTGTTGAAAATTTTCGAAAGTTTACACTCTCGCCTTTGCTCTCTTTTAAATGCAGTTCAGAAAACTCCTAAGGCGACAATAACAGAAGAAGCGGAAGTTGTTCGACGGCATCAGCATTGCTGGGTGTATTGTTTTGTTTTAATTTCTTATTGTTTTAAGCGCAAGAAATTGCTTTTAAAACAACAAACAATACGAACAAACAAGCAAAGTAAAACACTAAACTTTTTGAGAGTTTCTCGTGGAAAGAATTACCAAGAAATAAATAATTTTTTTTGTTCACTGAAAGACAATATGAAATCGAGTGTTTCATCATAATGGAATGGTGGCATAATAAGAAAAATTGTATCTCGATTTTATAGAGTCTCAGTTCCGTGAATTTGAGAAAGTTTAAGCTTTACAGTCACAGTAGAAGTTACAAACGGAAGTCGTAAAATATTAAAAAAATTTTTTGAAACAAAAAACAAAACAAAGCAAATATTTACAGAATAACGTGTTGTGTTTTTTTTTGCCTTCCTTAAAAAAAAAATAATTTCCTTCAAAGGTTACAAGCAAAAAAAGCCTTTCAAAGGCATGTATTTCAAATCAAATGAAATCCAGGGCCTTAATAAACCTGTGTGTGGTGATATAAACTTAATAAAAAAATTTTAATTGCTTACAGAAAAACAACAAAAACAACAAAGAAAAAAGGAGAAAATACAGAAAATATTTATTTTCTTTTAATTCAAAGCAAACAAACGAATAAAAGGGAACAAATCAAAATAGAAAAAAAAAGCCAGAATAAAACCTACAAATTCAATCTGCACCTCTAATTAAGGAATTAAATGCGCAGAAAAAAAGCCTGTGTGTATAATGAGACCTCCCAATGCTTGTTTTTTTTTTGCTCTTTAGCAACAGCAACAACACGAACAACAACAACAACAATAGCAGTCAGCAGTAAGTAATACATAATAAAGGAAACGGATGCCTGTAAAACAATCCGTTTTTAATTCTTGTTTCTCTTTGTAAAATGAGAATTTAAGACCCGACAATGTCAATGTTTTCATAAAAGCTAATGTACATACATACATACATACATCTACATACTCCTACATATGCGCATAGCATAGCATAGTATAAATACAGGTTTAGCTTATACCAACACAGAAAAACTGGCTGAAAACCAAGTGAGGTAGGCAGAACAAAAAGCCGATTTGTGTAACATCATATGCTCACATGTGTAAATTTTTAGTTGCTTTTTACTTCTCTCTTGTGTTTTCACTATTTTTTCTGTGCGAGCATGTGTGTCAGTGTGTAGGATGTGAAATCTGTGGGCGTAGTGCATACAACCGCTATTTTACCCTACGAAAGCAATTAGAGGCGAAGGATATTTTCTTTAAATTTAAAATTTTTTAACGTTTGAAAAACAAGAATTTTTTTCTAAAAAAATTGTTTCAATTTTAACATTTTGTTTGGAAGGAGCAAAACTCCTTTTTGAACGTACAAAAATGAAAGTCATACATACCTATTTTCATTTATGAAAATACTACGAAAGGTTAACTGGACATCAAAAGGTTATACGGGCCTTAGGTAGTTAGGCGTAGACATATTTAAGGCACATTGTGTGGTATTACAATGTGCCTAAAGTCAACTATTTCCTCTAATTTTTAATCCGTCTTACAAAGGTATTATTGTATTAGGCGTTGACACAGGCTTACATATATGTCCCATTGTAATACCACAGTCATTCAGTTCCTCCAATATTTAACTCGTCTAGTGCTTCTGCGGGGTACATTCCTCAACAGACAGATCATTAAGACCATTTGCAAGGCACCACGAAAGTACTTTCCTATTTACTGGCATACATGCATACATACATAATTGCTCATTACAATACTTCAGTCGCAGGATTTCGACATATCTTCTCTACACCACTTATGTTGTGGCGGCACCTACAGTTTAAAGTCAATTCCGAATGACATAGTTTTTAGAAACTTTTCAAGGCAATTTTATTTTATTCGCAGAGCTTTTGCCAGAAATCTGCTAAGAGAAAGTCGCCGAAGAAATATTTTCTCATATTTCACGTTCAATAAGACAACACACTACTTACTAGACTTCGCCAGCTTCCATGACATAGCGTTGACAAATTTACCAATAGAACAGGAACAGTTTCCTACTCTTTCTCGTCTCTGCAACTTATAGCCATGTACCCAAGGTCAATGCGTTTCGCGTGAGTGCCCATTGTTATTATTACACTTCGTCGGAGGAGAGAGAGGCACCTGGGTGCCTACTACATGGAGGATTTGGATGAACTGTCAAGCATGGATATTGGCAGTTTGAGTCGCTTCATCGGAAGCTCCGAGTGGTTCCTGGACTAGGGGAAAATGTGGAACTGTTGCATCACAATGGGCCCTGTGTGCGGCCTAAGTGTGTTCGCTCATCGAGGGGACAGCCACTTCTACCTACTTACTTGCTGTGATGAGTTGCCTTAATACTGCGACCGTACGATTTATTGTAGTTCCTCAATTTTTATAGAGCATGCCTATAAAGTCTCCTCCAAGTCTATTACCCTGATTGGGCTCAGGCTGCTGCTCGGGCTCAGGTTAGGTAAGATGGTGGACTCCCTGGGAGGAAGAGGTTTAACTAAGGCTAGCATTTAAGCCTATTGCGATATACTCGCATGCACCTTGTACGTACCCATGTGTTGCCTTCTGGCGTAAAACAATGATATATTATCTCTCGACAAAGAATATGTATGTAAGACTCGAGACAAGCTCCATGTAAGTGTACGCTGAACATCCAGTGTGTTGTTAAAAAGCCGGTTAGTTCAATTAATTCCTGGATAGTCTGATGCATGACTCATAGGTCCTGCTATTGTAGTTTCCTAACAAAAATTCCGATTGCCTAAAAACCATTTGATTTGAGAAGAGTCTTTGCATCTATATCCATCTAAGCATCATAATTCAATGTTTAATAATGTCTCCAACCATTATGCTGAGCATGTTAATTTGGAGTTTTAGCTGACCTTTCATGCGCCCTCTATTTAGCTTTGGCTAGAATTCATTACTGTATTGTTCCCCAATGCAGAGAACTCAACAGAAAGTTTTGCGGTCGATGGTTTTACAATGTTTAGCTGGTTCAACTACCCTCTGCAGTTTCTTGGAATATCACTTTGACCCAGTTTACCATGCTCCATAGGAGTTTTAGCTGACTTTTCATGCGCCCTCTATCTAGCTTTGGCCAGAATCCATTACTTTATTGTTCCCCAATGCAGACAACTCAACAGAAAGTTTTACGGTCGATGGTTTTACCATGTTTAGCTGGTTCAACCACCCTCTGCAGTTTCTTGGAATATCACTTTGACCCAGTTTAACATGTTTCATAGTAGTTTTAGCTGACTTTTCATGCGTCCCCTATCTAGCTTTATCTAAAATCCTTTACTATATTGTTCCCCAATGCAGAGAACTCAATATGAAGTTTTATTGTCGATTGGACGTTTAGCTGGTTCAAGCACCCTCTGCAGTTTCTTGGAATATCATTCTGCCCCAGTTTACCATGTTTCATAGGAGTTCTAGCTAACTTTTCATGCGCCCGTTATCTAGCTTTGTCCAAAATCCATTACTATATTGCTCCCTAATGCAGAGAACTCAACAGAAAGTTTTAGGGTCGATGGTATTGACACGTTTAGCTGGTTCAACCACCCTTTGCAGTTTCTCGGAATATCACTGTGACCCGGTATATCTATAATAAGGATGTCATACAGATCCGTCATTCTGTTGAGAAATTCTCACAGTCTTATACATTCTTAGAGGTCTTTACCTAAGAACCTAGTGTTTTGACAGACGCCACGATATCAAATACTATAACAATCTGCTTTCCCCCAAGACCAAAACTGTTAGCTGGAAGACTATGCAGAGTTCGATTAGCCTTGCGGTGCTGCCTCTGTCTAATGTTTTAAGCCTTCTCGAGAAGTCATAGTAAATGTTTTATAAAGTTTCTTGTTCCCTTAGGGTCTTCGAGTGACCAGTATTATATTTGAAGTTGCCATGGTCGAGCGGATAGGGTATTGGCTTATTAGAGATGAGCCCATAGTTAAAGCTCTAGCTTAGACATGTTAAATAAAGCAAAATAATGAAGAAATATATTTTCTTTAGCGACTTCAATAGAAATTGGTAAAAATCGCTTAGTTAAGAGGTGTTTTGGTTGTATTTTTGAAAAACGCATGATGGCAACATCGCTCCTTACACTCCAGTGCGCCTTTAAAAATATTGTACGAGTATTTTTACTACATCTAATTTGCATTTCGACAATCCCAAAAATATAGTCATTATACTGGAGAAATTATTCATAAAAAAAAAAAATAAAAAAAATATTCGCCCTACAATTATTGACCGGACGAGTGACTCTCATTTTAGCATATCTTTACAAAGAAATTAAATTTTCTTTTTTTTAAATTGAATTCAAAATAATTTCGTTTTAATTACATGTAGATATCAGACAATAATTATGATTCAGTTATGCCAAGCAGAGGCAGCAGCAGCAGCAACACAAATGTCGTATAACTTCCTTAACTGTTGGGTCTTGCCAACGGCTATTGAGAATATAAAATAAAAACAACACCAAAGGAAACGTTTCCTGTTTTGTTCCTTTTCTGTTTTGTTTTGTTTTCTTTCTTTCTTTCCTTTCAATGCAAAATATTTTCTTAAGCAATTAAAACTTTACACATTCTACACACCTCTGATCTGCCGCTCTCCTTCTCCATCTCCCTATATATTTGATATTTATTTTGGTTTCTTTGCTCTTGTATTTATTAATTTTAACGTTTCGTGTTTTTCTTATTTTTGTTGTAAAACGTAGTTTGTTGTTTTCCCTTAAACAAACGTAAACAATGAAAGGAAAATAAAATAAAAACAAATGTGTGCCATATTGTGCTGGAATATAAAGGATGGGGGAGAATAGAAGAAATAAAAGGAATAATAACAAACAAACACAATACAATAACACACTAATACAACAACAATACAATACAATATTAGAAAGAATATGAAGTAAAGGAAGAAAATAAACTTGAATTCATTTTAAATCTTTAAAATGTAAGTAAAAATGAATCAAAGAAAACAGAAACTGAGACTTAGAGAGAGTGATAGAGAGAGGGGCAGAGAGGGGAAAAGAGGGAGAAAGTATTATTTTAAATTGAAATAAAAATCATTGAAAGCAAGAAAACATTTTAACTTCCTTTAAGGAAAATGGCCAACGGGTGTATATGTATGCATGTATTACTACAATAACAGGGGGTGAGTTTACTGTAGTTAAAGCCAAGCATGAATGAATGAAGAAATCTTTTATATTCTTTGGTTTTTCATGGAGAAAAAAAAATTAATTTTATATTCTCAATATGGTTTAAATATGTTTAAATACCTCCATCATTTTTATTTTATAAATTGTGGCATGAAAACAGTCACACGTTATTATTTATTAATATACTCAACATTCGTACATCATTATAGAGATCCCCTTAGTACTTAATTCCCCCTTTGTAATTACTTATGATAACACATGTTTAAAGATTTATAAACTAATTAAGTCATGACAGCCCTCAACATACATACATACATACGTATCACATGTGGTGGATAATTCTTGTTGAACATTTATAATCTCATAAAGCAAACAAGGAAGATTATATCGTATAACATTTCAAAATGATTGTTTTATATAAAGGAAGGTGCGGCCAAAAAGAGACTTTTTTTGATTTTACTTAGAAACACATGTGGTATCCTAGAGAAAAATTATAAAAAAAAAAATTAATTTGTTTATTAAATTGTAAGCAAAAGATAGTTCTGCAGTGTAATCCACAGCATAAGGCACAGGCAAGGACTTACAGTCGGGCCTGTTTAGGAACGACAACTGTTAACAGATATACATATATATGTCCTTTGTTGATTTTATGCTTTTTGAGGACCAGTTTTTCTGGGTTGATTACTTGAAGAGGCTTTTACAAACTCCTGTAGTCGCCCTAGTGTACTAGGTAGTGTGTTGGCTTATTAGATACGAAACATTACAAAGAAACCCTTTATAGTTTTGGGGGAGTACAATAGATCGTATGGTAGCAGTACTAAAGTGTTTCATCATTACGGATAATAATAATAATGGGCACTCATTTGGAATACATTGATCTTAAGTACATGACAAACAATATCTTCTGGGAGCTATAAAGACAAAGAAGAGTAGGAAACTGTTCCTGTTCTACTGGGGTAAAATTGTCACCACTAAGTCAGTAGTTGTAGTAGCCGTAGTCTAGTAGCTAGTGTTTTGGCTTATTGGACATGAGGCCGCGGTTCAAACCTCAGCTCAGACATCTCTAGCAAAACGAAATACGAAGAAATATTTCTTCGGCGACTTCCTCTCAGCAGATTTCTGGAAAAACTTTGGGAGTCAATAAAAATTGTCATGAAAAATTTCTTAAAAAACTTGTTCTCTAGTCTGTACTGTAATTACTTATGTATAAAATTAATAGACACAATTTAAGTGGCGTCAGAATCTCGGTAGCAATCCTGACTGACCAATTATGTATGTATGTATGTTTATAAACTCTTTCTCTTTTAAAGAGACCAACATTAAGGGATGGTCCCATACTTATGGCATACTTGTGTTGGAATTAGGTTATGGGAAAAAGGACAGAGAGATCAGTGTTTGTAGACTTTAGATTTGAATCTTTCATATTATAAGCGGCCAGAATATAAGCCGCACGAAGGAAGTTCCATATGTGGATAGTCCGACTAAAAAACGAATTCTCCCTATAATACAGTGTGCCAATTGACCATAAGCGGCTATGCCCTGCGAGAAAAACGGGTTCTACGTAATAGTATATGATTTTCGGGAACAAATCGCTTTACTTACTTTGCCAAAGCAAAGTACTTTGCCGTTGTAGTAGCAATAGAGCAGTGAAACACAATCCACATTGCGATGATGCTCCAATGAATTAATTGAGTTGGTTACCTTACCGCCGTTAATGACCAACTTAGCGGTCTAGAAGCCCCAAAATAGACTTTGAGTTATCGGCCCATACATGAGAGTTGTATTCTATTTTCGATCGAATATAAGTAAGGTAAATAGTGAGGAAATCAGATGTGGTGAAGTAGTTCTTGCACTGTCCTAAGAAGCCGAAGCACTTGAATGCTTCTTTCGACACTTGAAAAGTGTGCTAGTTTCAGTTAACATCACACTGGATTTTCGTGCCCAGAACATCGACCGTCTGACTGATTAATATTTACCCAACACATAACTACAGAAGTGGCAATACTTTCAGAAATTTGCACTCTTTCCTCGAAACTCGAAAAATTTGCTGGACAGTATCACACTGAATTTCCATGCCAGCCACGCTTAGCTACAACTGAGGTAATATTATTGCTGAGTTTGTGTTGTATTAGATGAGCTGAACATAATTCTAATTCGGTGTTTAAAATTTTAACTCAACCGAACATTTTGTTTCTCCATGCTTAAGTCTAATTGTTGTATTTGTAGCCTACTTGTTAAGTCAACAAATGCAATAGTATACAATGAACAATTCTACAGATGGAGTAGTTCCAAGAGTACCTGGTCACCATTTCCGTCACATGTTTAATCCTATTTTGGTGATTTTACTTTAGTAAATTGATGTGTGATGGAACAAGTTTAAACAATATTTGTCTGGCACCAATTCCCCAATTTTTATTGCTTGATTCCCATCACTATTTACTGTCCCATCCCTTTATTACTTGCGTCATCCATTTAGAATTGTTGTAAATAAAATCTAACATTTCAATTAATTGCCACAAACGTTCGGTTGTGTTGTACCTCTGGCAACTATTTTTCTAAAATTGCCATGAACAAATTATTTTTCCATTACTCACAAACCTTTAATAAAATATTCGCTCGCACCCTTGGGTTTGGGGGCAATTTATTGCAATTCTAAATTGAAATTTGTTATCGATAAGTGACATTGTGATGTTGTATTTAAAACTGTATAAATAAAATGAAATGTTTCGCTTATTTGCATCGCTACAAATACAATATTTTATTAAAATATTGACCGTTTAGTCAATATTTTGAATTGCTTTTTTTGGTATTTATTTAATGGGTAAATTCCCCTCCTTTTTTGTCAAATTTAATTAAAATTTCATTCGTTTGTTGTTGGAAAACATGTGTTAATTTTGGAATTATTTTAAAATGCAATCGCAAAACAAACATTTGCTCGTTTCAAATAAAATATTACTACGAGTGAATTTTATTTGAAAAACAATTTCATGTCAACATTTAATTAACATATGTCAGCGGAGGGCTATGAAAAAGGATTTTAAAAAGATTTTGTTTTCAGCTTTATAATCCACAAAATTTAATACTTTTTAATTTTTACCTTTTAAAAACGTTTAAATTATGAGCACGTAGCTTGCAAATAAAATACATATAAAATAAATTTATGTTTAATTTTAATAAAAATTCTTTATTATTCTCACAATTGTGTGTGCCACTGTTCACAACTTGATGTAAACAACAACAATTGCCACGTTTGTTATTCTGCTTTACACCATTTTGCGTAAGCAATAATAACTGTTCGTCAGATCTTTATAACGGATATCTTCAAACCACGATTACTCTCTTCAAACACACCGCGTCTTTAAACAAGACTGACTGAATTTTTACACATTCGTAGCCTGCTTCAACCTACCTTTTATATGCCAACTTAAACAGTCTGACGTATATTCTTGAAGTCAAATGTTCTTGGTTTCGCTTCTCGAGATCTCCATAAATGTAAACATCATTGTTGCATTGTTGTTTGTGTATTTTGTTTACATTGTTTGTTGTTGCATTTTTGTTTACTTGTATATGTCATTTTTTATACTGTCGTTGTTGGTATATTTTTGTTTACTTGTTTATCATGTAAACAATTTCATTGAATCGACTTGCTACCAAAAATCATATATTCTTGCCGGACACCCGTCTTTCTCGCAGGATATAACCGTTTGTGGTCGATTGTCCAGTGTCTTGTATCGTTCTTTAGCCGGACTATCCGTATGTGAAACCTCCAGTGTAAACATAATAGCTGGCCCGTTTAATTACTTACTAGAGGGATATAAGGATTTAACGTGTTCATGCTAATGATTCAAAAGCTTAGTCTTTTTTCTCCAGTTCAAGTTAACTGCTCTGACTTCAGTGATGAATTATTTTCACATTCAATAAGTTCAAAAGCTTTTTAAGTATTTCTTTCCAAGTTAAGATTTTGAATACATAATGTTAAGGTATAAATTTAATTGAACTTAATTCGAAGACAGTTGAATTGGCAATCATACACATCGTACGGTACATATGTAAGTACCGTAGCGTGTGTATACTTTTGCCAATGTTTAAAGCATCCCCCTTTAAAAATATTCTCCTTAAATCATATACAGTTTAAGGAAGTTTCCATTTATCTATTTATCCCTGAACCATAAATAGTTATCAATTAAATGCTTGTTGTACTCGTATGCAGCTTAAGATCACATATTGTGTGTATAACATTGGCAAATTGCTAACAAAGTATGGCAATTTATTTGAAACATCCTTGCCAAACATTTGTTATTCTCTTCTTTTTTCTTTTCTATTCTTTTATTCCAAACGAATTCAAATTGAATTTCAGTTTCAGTTTCAATTGGTTTTGTGTTTTCTCATTTTGTGAAGTAATTTCAATACCCTACACTAACTATACTATAAGTAGGGGTTGTAAAGGCTTCTTACCGTACATCCATGGAAACGAAGTCATTCTGGAATTAAAAGAGTTCATCTGTCACGATATTTTAAAGATGTTTTGAAGAAATTTTGAAAGGAAGTTGATGCAATGATTTTATTGCTTTTCAAGTAATTATGCTTTCAAACATATGGTAACCCTATCATTCTAGAAACTGCTCTAAAAGACCAATCACGTGATTAACTAGAAAAAATTTAAGGAATTAAACTGAGGCAAAGCATACCTTACAGACTACATGTCTGTAAGGCTTCATATAGTCGTTGTGGGTTGCCAGTTTTATATCGGCTTGGGATTAATCCAATTTTTCTTCTGGTTGTTGTTGTTGTTCTACTTCCATCGATTTGTTTCTTCGGTAATAAATTGGCTCAGAATCAAGTTTGGTAAGCATTTGTTGAAAACAAATTTATAAAGGCAAACAACCAGCAGCAATACAAACATTAAGAGGAAATTCAAACAAGAAACAAACATTTATAAGTAATTGTTTTAACAACAACAACAATGAGAACACACAAGGAAAAAAGGAAATACTTGAGTACTTTGTAAAACAATAAATACTCAGTCGTTACACACTTGAAACATTTATTTCTCTGGCATTGATTTGATTTTAAAAATGGAATTCTGCCAGTCAAAGTATTTGACAAAGAAATTAGGAGAAGAAATGCTGTGGTTTAAAATTATAGCAACAACAACAACAAAAGTTAAATAAATTACTGATAATGACAAAACCTTTAAACACTCCTCCCAAATTCTTCTTACTGCCACTCCAGAGACATGCATAACTCGCATATCATTAAAGCAAAGATGAAAAATTCTAATGATTCTCTTTGTAGTTCTTCGGATGGCATTACTTAATGACTTTTAATTTTGTTTTTCGTTTACTTTGTAGATTATTATGGTAATTTTCCACTCATAAATGAATTATTTTTTATCCAAAAATTTAAACACACAACATGTTTCTCAAGGTCTTTTGAAGTTATTTTCTTAAGAAGTCCTTATGGTGGACATATTCAAGTATCCTTGAAAAAGTTTAGATTTTGCTTTGACATAGAATTATATTAAAAATCAATTAAAAACTGAATTTCAAATAAATTACAAAACAAAAATATACTCAATGGATAACAAATTGTCGGGTTTTTTTTATTTGAACTCAAGAGATTTGCATACTCTTACTGGGGTATAAGTACCCCTTGTCAATTTGATAGCAATTAAAATTCTGTTCGTGTAGGGTTTTGCCCTCGCATTGCATGCTTAAGCAAATGCTTAAGTGATGCCTACGTGATGCTCAAGCCATTACTTAAGTCGTGCTTAAGTAAATGCTTAAATCCCTATTATATTGAGATAGTCTACATTACTGCTAGCCACACTTTCTAGAAATTTGAACAACCATTGTTCAATAAATGCGTGGCCTAGGACTGGATGTAGGCATAGGCGTACAGAGGAGTTATTTCTTATCAGTTTCAAATAAATGATAGTTAGAAAACTTTCTACACCAGAAGCACTTTTGCAGAAAAATTCGATCATTATTTATTATGATTTTTAAACCCTAATGAGTCACAGTTGCCGAAGTGTGGCTTATTAGATGCGCACGGTGCAAATTCCAGGTCAGACATCTCCAATAAAACGAAGTATGAAAAAAATTCTGAGAATAAAATAATATTGCCGTGAAAAGTTTCTCCATAAAACCTGACTTTAAACTGCAGGTCCCACTACTCATGTAAGGGTGTTTTTTTATAGAGGTATAGAACTTTAAGTTGGCATTACTTTTCAAGATGGCAACCGATTTAACAGCTGTCAAGTGATTTATTCTCAGTTTGGTTTGGCAATTCATCATGAATAGACTCACGCCTGAACAACGCTTGCAAATAGTGCAATTTTATTTCGATCTATTGAAAGACACGTTTGGTGACCTGTGAATTGGCCTCCAAGATCTTGTGATTTAATACCGCTAGACTACTTTCTGTGGGGCTATGTAAAGTCATTGGTCTATGTGGTAAAGCCACAAACGCTTGACCATTTGGAATACAACATTCGCCGTGTTATTGCCGATATACGGCTACAAATGTTGGAAAAAGTCATCGAAAATTGGACGTCCAGATTGGACTACATCCGCGCCAGCCGTGGCAGTCATATGCCAGAAATCGTATTTAAAATGTAATGCCACGCGATTATCCTTCGGATAAATAAAATTCATGTCAATCGAATAATCCATCGTTGTTTTATTGCAACTTAAAGTTCTATACCTCTATAAAAAACACCCTATATAAAATTAACACAGACAACATAATTGTGTTGAGAAGCTAGGTCATAATCCAGTACAGATTAAATTGGCTTACGCTTTAAGGACAGTGCTCTATGAACCTATCAAAGGTCCCTTTGTAATGACGTTGTGCCCAATTTCCGACTGACATCATTTATTAATCTCATTATTCTTCCGATTTACTAGTATTAGCTCTTGAAAGTACCAAGTAAGAGGCTGCAAGTATAAGTAGCCAAGTTATACGTGTTTTCTGTGTCTGCTTTAAGCAAGTAGAGGTCATGCCTTGTAAGTCGCCATAGTCTAATAGGTACGGTGTAGGGTTATTATACGTGAGGCTACATTTAAATTCCCAGGTCAGACATCTCCAATAAAACGAGATGCAGATTTCTTTCAAAAACTCGTAGAGGAAATAAAATTGCCATGAACATTTTCTCAGAAATCGTCGCTCAGCGTCAACGTTAAACTGTAGTAGGTCTAGCCGCACATGTATAAAATTAACACACAACAATGGTATGTTCAATTATCTATGTATGTATGTTATTATGCCTTTTGTTATACTTATGCTATACAAATACATACATACATACATGTAAAGCTGTGTTTGATTTAAGATTTAAGTGGTTTGTCAAGTTATGAAACTAGATAAGGTAGATAAGGAGTAAGAATTCTGTCAACCAAATTTAAAGAAACAAGTCAGCCTGTGACATCTCAAGCATTATAAAAAAATATTTCTTCGGCTAATTCCTCTCAGCAGTCTTCTGGCAAAAATACTGAGAGTAAAATAAAATTGCCTTGAAAAATTTCTTAAAAGTCTGTTGTTCGAAGTCGACATTATAACTGTTGCATAAAGTTAACAACACACGTGATGAGTGGTGTGAAAAATTGGGTTGTAATCCTGACTAAAGGATTGTAATGAACAATTAAGCAAGCCACCCTACACAATTGCAGTTTAGGTTAAAATTTTCAGCATGCAGAAGAATTTTTTTTTTATTTTTATAGAATTTATTTTGCTGTCTACCAAATACAATTTTTTTTTTTATAAATTTTCAATTCAACAAGTGAAAAATAATTCAGATTATATTCTCTTAAATGAATGAAACAATTAATGAAAAATCATCCGCCTTAGTTTATAACACTTAATGAATTTTCTTTGTTTTTGTATTTTTAGGTGGTGCTATAAAAACTTTGTGTCACGTACTGGTGAGTATTAACAGCATTATGTGAACTTATGAACTCCTTTATTAAGCACTTAAGCACATGAATAATCAAATTTAATGCCTCTTAAGTTGAAACCTGTTGATTTTTTATTCAACACTGAAAAAAAAACTTCTGGCAAAATCAAGCAGATTTGTTAGTCTAACGTAATCTTGAGATAGTACGGACATGAACCAGGATGCCTAGTAAAGCCGTAGGGCACCGATTATTTCTTTTGTTCACAATTCTGGCAAAATTTAGCAGATTTGTTAGTCTAACGTATTCTAAAGACAGTACAGACAGGAACCAGGATGCCTAGTAAAGCCGTAGGGCACCGATTACTTCTTTTGTTCACAATTCTGGTAAAATTGAGCAGATTTGTTAGTCTATCGTAGTCTTAAGACAGTCCAGGCGTGCATGAGGTTGGCCAGTAAAGGCGTATGGCAACGATTACTTCTCTTGCTCACCCTGGCAACTCTTATATCGTAATAGTCGTAGTATTGGTAGTCAATCTATTATGTTAATTACGCCATTAAGAAGCCTAATCGACTGTCTCCCTATGGCCAAGGGAGTTCGCGTTCTTTTGATGTACGGAAAAATCCAGAGAATTCGATCTCTTCTGTAATTGGTGATGTTAGTTCAGCCAAGCTCCATAGGACTCAATACCTATCAAGTTTGCCAACGCAACAAACACAAGAAATATGTTCCTTTAGACAAAAGCCATACCTAGGTATGATCCCCTGGTACATATTCCTTACCAACATTATTCTCTCATATGACAACGTCTTGAGACTCATACCAGTTCGACATTTAAATTCCAGTATAAGTTTCTTCAGAACGCATAAAATCCTCCAAGACCCACACAATAAGCAGAGTTCCTCACCACTATTCCTAATACAAGAACCCAAATGCACTTGCACACAGTGTGTTGTGGCAATCTAATCATTCCAGAACCTGTTACAGTGCACTTTAGGTAAAATGGTCTTCAATAAACCCTAAACGTAAAGAAGTGGAAATGATTCTAAATGAACTCTAAAGCTACGTAGACCACTTCACCAAATGATTTTTGCAAAAGAAATTATCTGTACGTTGGTAAATTCTGGTTAACCTATAACTGCTGTTAGTTTTGTTTGGACGGACATTTATTACTGTTAATTGTTATACTTGAACTGTCTTATTTGAATTGCACTGATAGATACTCTTCTTAATTGCGGAGCTTTATTTTTGTCAACATTTATTGAAATGGAATGCCTTCAGCACTTGATAACAACGATAATGCCATTTACTTACGAAATACTTTCGAATTGTATTTCAGCAGTTTTAACTTGTTTATGTGTGTTATAGTTTATAGCATCCTTTTGATAAGAGAGCAATTCCTAAGCAAAGATGTTTCAATGTCTTTAATCCGATTAATTTATTATAAGAAATATCACATCGCCATGTACGAGCACTTGCCTAAGTATGTACTTGTGGCCCCCTATTAGGTTGCTGCTCCGTATCTCTATCTATAATATTTCTATGACCTCTAAACTATTTTTATTTTTATCTACTAAAGTCTTCGTTCTGTCTTTATGTGTACTAATCAGTGTTTTGTTTAATTGTTATTTGTTCGTTTAAATCAGACACAGCCACTGCAAACTGTCACTGTCATTGCCACTCTTACAGCCATAGCCACTGGCAGTCTTTCTTTTCATTTCATTTGGCCTCTCTTTTATTGTCAGATTACATTTATTTATTTTCGCAGATCTAAATATGAGTATGAGTACGAGTATCTCTCAAATGTATTGGCTTTCCTCTTGAGCTTTCCAGCAACGCGATGGACAACGATGTCACCTTTAAGCCGATTAGTGAAAAACATCTTGAGTGTATGGAAAGACTGTGGTGGCTGTGAAGGACAATTTTAAGATGATTTTCTCTGTGATACTCAGCTTGTTGCTACACAAAACACCTAAAGGCTTAACAAAAGCGGTTTAGTTTTTAAACCTTCAACTGGCCACAGAGGTCAAATTGGGTTATTAATTTGACCAAGAAATCGTATCTTATTAACAGAGGCTGCTATCCTGGTAGTAACAATTAAGGCCATATAAATACATCTATCTTCTATCGAAGATCGAGGGGATATGCAGCTTTTCCTCAAGACAAACAACCTTCCTGCAAAGAGGCAACAATTTAAACAACGAAGATTATATTAAAACAAAACATTGTTTCCTCTTGGGAAAAAGTAAACGCATCAATTAGCATAGTTCCTTACCACTATTTCTAATATAAGAACCCAATACATTTGCACACAGTTTGTTGTGGCAACCTTATTATTCCAGAACCTGATCCAATCGCCAGCTTAGCCGAAGGATTTTAATTTATGAAGCTGACATGAGACGACATAGGCATGGTTCATGATTGGTTGATTAAAAAGTGAAGATTTTTCAAGATTTGTTACGACACTGAGCTTTCTAGCTACAGTTACAGGCCTACGGAACTGTGGTGGAAAATACTGTACGCTTACTAGAGGCCTATAGCTTGATAACTAGATAGACAATCAAATGGCACTCGAAAATGACACACCACCTTCCGATCATATTGAGAACTTTAGTCAAATCATTACCGACCGGCTAGTGGTCAAATCAAACTTTTGAGAATATCTTTTCAGCCTATTGGCTGACATTAAGCTTCACTTCGCCTTTCTGGCGATCAAACACTATGGACTTGAAATGCCAGCGTAATTTTTATAGACATGAATCATGGATATTGAATGTGAAGTCCTTTAGTTATTAAGTACCTGGAGAGCGTGTACTCCACATAGACGATTGCCTAAGGAGACTGGATGTCTCTGTAGAAGAAGGCAAGATATTCGATGGTTGCTATCATGTGGGTTGCAGGATATGAAACAAAGGAGGTGACAATTTAGGCGACTCACGGAAGCTGATGCAATAACTTACTGAATTGGTCGCTACAATCCTTTAGTTAAGTTTACAACCTAGTTTCTCACACTACCCATGTTGTGCATGCTCTTTTTATGTGTGATTTGATAGACCTACCGTTGAGCGAGAAATTTTTCATGGCAATTTTATTTCTTTTCACAGTTTCTGTCAGACTTCTGCTGAGAGGAAGTTGTTGAAAGAAATATTTTTTCTTATTTCGTTTGATATGCCTGAGCTGGGACTTAAACCATGAGCTGTCTACCAACTAGACTTCGGGGAAATCGTAGAAATTCCTAGGATTGCTAGACAACGTCAGTATTATAACCGAAGACTCACGTTAGCTTGGCTTTCAATTGGTTACCAGTCTGACCAAACATAAATCATGCTGTTATAGTTTAATGACTTTCCTGACATGTTCCTTTTGAAAGATCAAAACCTACAGCTACCCTCAATACTGACTGTTGCCCAGAGGTTGTCTTATTCCTAAAAACTGGAGCTTACCAGCCAGAGAGAAAGGTTTGATACATATTTAATTTAAAATGCAGGGATCATAACGTCAAGCCAATTCCTTTGCTGTGAGCCTTGTATTATAATAATGACTGTGTATCTAATTGTAAATGCCTTAGTGGTGTAGAGTAAGTAATCAACTGTCAAAAATTTATTCTCAATGTCAGTTCGATCGATCGTATTTTATTTGTTACCCAAATCAGTTGAAGAGGAGTTCAAAATTGAGTTGAGTTTCGCTGCAGAAGGGAAATGATTTTTGAATGGACCAAGACTGGCAAGACAGTAGACTCAGAAGAGCATGGTATACATGGTTTCATAAGGGAATATCTCTGTCATTTAGAACAGAAAAAATATATGATGGTAACATGTTGTGACAAGTGACGTCATAAATCATGTGTTTTTAAAGGTTACATACATAATTGGCCATTACAACCCTTCAGTCAGGATTACGGCCTAGCTTCTCAACACCAGTCATGTTGTGTGCGTTAATTTTATACATGAGTGGCGGGACCTACAGTTTAAAGTCGACTCCGAACGACAGATTTTTTTAAAAGCTTTTCATGGCAATTTTTTGCCAGAAATCTGCTGAGAGGAAGTCGCCGAAGAAATATTTTTTTCATGTTTCATTTAGATGTCTGACCTGGGATTCGAACTCGGGCTTTTCGTCTAATAAGCCAACACACTACCTACTAGACCACGGCGACTTTTAAAGGTTAAAGTTATTTATTTCGTTGTTGTTATTATTTGTTCTTCACTTTAACTGAAACTATAAATAATAAGCAATAAAAACCTGATAAGAGAAGAAAAACTGCTGAGTGTGTCTTATGGGGGTTACTTAAAGAAACTTTTTCTGTCAAATGAGAGTCTATAAATATTACAAATTTCTTCGTCTATTTTTAAGAACATTTTCCTTGAAAAGTCATTAGAATTTTATCAATTAAGCAGTGTTAGAAGAATCAAAACAAAAACGAAAACTATTTAAGAATTTCAAATGACAACTTAATCAGCAATTTTACTAAAATCTGCATAATTTCTCAACATTAATTAGCAAATATAAGATGAATACACACAGAACACAGAATATTTTAATGAACCATTTTTTGGAAATGAGAAATTTTTGTGTAAATTTTATGAAAAATTCCTTCTAATCTTGCAGACAAATTTCTATGAAAACCAGGAGAGACACACATAGAAATTAATTCCATTTCTTTTTGGTTGTTTTGCTTTAATTCTCTTGAATTTGAATTTGTTGTGAAGGTGTAGGTGAAACCGTTAAAATATTTTGAGAGACTTTAATTAAAGAAAACAATGCCCCTGAATGGCGACAATTCTGAAATTCAAAAGAAATTCAATAGAATGACATTTTTACAGCTGTTTTACTGCATTGTTGTGCAATACTGGGAAAGAGCGAAGAAGAATCACTTCATCATGTTTATCATTTTCCCTTCCATGGAGATTGACCCGCAGTTTTATATTCACGACTTGGTGGCGTAAAAATTTAATTTTTTCCCATATCTTCTCAGTGTCTGGCTTCTACTCATACATTACTCCTTGTATTGATACAAGGAAAATATGTGTATTAACAGCATCATATTGTTACGTTTTTGCCTTTTAAAAACGTTAAAAATATGAGCTCGTCGTTTGCAAATAAAATAAAAATAAATTTGTGTTTAGTTTTAGTTAAAATTCTTTATTGTTCGCACAATTTTGAGTGCCACTGTTCACAACTTGATGTAAACAACAACAATTGCTTTGTATGTAATACTACTTTGCACTCTTTTGCATAAACAATAATAATTACTAGACAATTATTAGACAGATATTTGTAACGGAGACACACCGCGTCTTCACACAAGACTGACTGAACTTTTACTGACTCAGTTCCCTGCTTTGCCTTGCCTTCTATATATGCCAATGTAGAGAGTCTGATGAATGTTCTTGAAGTCAAATGTTCGTGACTTCGCCTTCTGGAGATCTCTATAAATGCAAACATTGTTGTTTACATTCATTATTGTTGTTTGTGTATTTTGTTTACATTTATTCTTGTAGTGTTTGTTGTTGCATTTTTGTTTACTTGTGTACCATTTTTTTATGCTGGTGTTTGTTGTTGTATTTTTGTTTGTAATTTCAATCTAGATTTTTCCATTTTCGTAACAATATATTACCATTTGGAATACCATTTAAAATAGCAGTTCAAAGAAATCTTCCCAGATATCCTCGCAACATAAAGCATTTTCTACGAATTTTGTTCATAAAAAAATTGTGCTAAATACGCCTCCGCATTGACACTTAACGCATACATTGTGTGGGATGAAGAGAGAGCCTGTTTGTTCATCATAACAGTTTTATTTATTTCTGCCATTTCCATTAAATTGTTATCTCTCGCCGCCTCACTCCTTTTCTTTCTCTATCTGTGACATCTTTCACAATAAAATGTCATGATGTCACGACAATTCAAAGATCCAATTAGTGTCGACATCTGTGCTCCACACGCTTTGCTCTTTCGCTGGAACTTTTATAATTACAAGGAAAACTGTAATTATTATTTGAGGTTGGATTTTGGTTCATTACCAACCATCATATCAAGCAACAAATATGGGCAATAAAATTGACACACAACATTGTACAGAAAACAGTTTTTGTGTTATTGTGGCATAAGCATGGGAAATGACAGTTTCTTGGGATGACAATTTAAATTTCAAAACAGTTGTAGTGCACCCATGTGTGACAGAGTTCAGTAGTCAGTTCTAGCAAAACTCGTGAGAGTATAATAGAATTGCAATGAAAAGTTTCTCAAAGCAGTCATTCGAATTGTAGGCCGCTTATGAATGAAATTGTTGCACACAACATGAGTGGTGTGAGCAGCTTGATTTTAAAACTGACTAGGTTGTAAAACTGACTAAAGATATGTATGTAATGACCAGTTAAGTAAGTAAGCAATGCAGTGGTATAGGCAGTCTACTTGTAGGTCATATAATCCTCACGAACGACTCGAAGATAGAGGTTGGCACAGAAGGGGAGTTTCATTCTCTGGATGCCACTAAGCTGTCCCATAGGCGTACCTGATGTGTGAGTAACACATTTCAAGTTGAGGTGTTTACCATCATCATGGCAGTGGAGCTCCTCTGGTATATAGTCGTTGTCTATAAGCATAGCCTAGCTATGTTGTAGGTAATGGTGGGTCACTATGTTAATTCGAAATTCGTTGGTTGGTTGATGTAACAACTCTGCTGCTGTCTCCGGAAGTATTTCCCGGTTGGTTATTAAGACAAATTTGAATTGTATATGTTCATTGTATGCCTATGGGACATTGGTAGATATGGTATGGAGTGAGAGATGATGTTATGAAGTGTGTACGTTGATGGTCGTTGTCAGGTAATTGCAAGTTCTAGGAACTCTGCTACTTGCATTGGATTCAGCTACAAGTCTACTCGGTAGGAGGGATGTCCGTTTGGCAAATCATCTAAAGAGTTATGCCAAGGCGTGTGGTCCTTGGCAGCGATCCAGGATCCCTAGAATAATCCTTGCCCTGTAACTGACTGTACAGAATGTTCGCCCAACCTGATCTCAGCTGGTCTAGGATGGTTCTAGTTGCCCTGAGTAGCTGCCGTTCCCTCTCCGATATTTGTGGTGGGTGTTGCTTTAGAACCCAGTTGTGTAAGGTAAGCTACTGCGCTAGGATGGTTCTAGTTGCCTTGGGCAGCTGCCCTTCACTATCCGATATTGGTGGTGGGTGTCGGTTTAGAACTCTGTTGTGTAAGGTACGCTACCCTTCCCATACTGCTTATACATAGGTCCACTATTGTTGGTATTACGTGCAAGATGTCCGTGTTGAATCGTCGAAAGTCTTGACTAAATATGGCGAGGAGTTGGATCCTCAGTGACTATGTGGTGGTTGGAATGGGATGGTAAATAGCAAGCCACAAGATATTGTTTCGTCAGGAGTTGGTTGTGTTGTCTCACTGACAGTATTTTAGACTCTTCGCGAAATTGGTTGGTCACTCTGCTTTTAGATAGGAACGGAATGGTACTGTATGCGGTTTCGCCTGTTGTAATGTGAGGGGTAATGAGTCTTCAAACGAGCAGTACAGAAAAAGAGTGTTGAAGGCTCAAACTTGATCATTGAGCGGTTAGACATCTCTTGAGTTATTTCTTTAGGCTGATTTACCATATGATTCGATGAGGAATGACCTATTCTGTAAGCTTTTATGGCATAGGCTGGTTAACACGCGTGCGAATGATTTTGCTGAAATGAAAAGGTCACGTAACTTTAAAAAATAATTCAAAACAATAGTTTTCCGATTAAAGTTACACAACAAAATTAAAAATTTCTTGTTTTTTTTCTGTAAAACATGCCATGCCAGTGTAATTCAATTATCCCAAGTAAATATTTTAGAATTTCATTGCATTTGATTTGTATGGTGAAAACTATGAAACCAAATGAAAAATAAATTTATTTTCAAATTTAAATTTATTCTCACACACACACAAAATGAAAGAAAAAAAAAATAAAAAATATTTTAAACTAGGTTTCCTAAGGATAAATTGTTTTTAAAATATTTGTTTAACATTTTGCATAAAAAAAATTTCAAAAATATTCCAAAACAAGTGAAAACAATTGTAATTCGAAATTCAAAAATTTGCAAATAAAAATAGTTTAAGATAAAATAAATAAATTTTTAAGGGCAAAAGTTTTCTGTTTAAATGCACATTTTTAGGAAAAAACAAAAAAAAGGAAAAAAGGAAGCGTTTTCATTCTATTTAACATGGTGTGGTCGTTAGGAAAATAGTAAGTGTGGGGGCATAAAAACAATAACTCACACGTAGAATTTGTTGAATGTTGCAACAAAAAAAAACCGAAAGGATATTCATAAAGGATTAAACATTTATATTTTTGTTATTGTATGTAACAATGTTCGAATGTCAGTTACAGCATGAAAAAGTTTTAAAATCTACTTGAGGAATTTTATCGCCTTTATCTTGGAAATCTGAATGCAAATTTTCTGATTCAAAAAATTCAAAAGAAAGGAAGCCACACAAAAGAAATTCCTCAAGATTATGACTAAAAATGATGGACTCTATTACAATGAACCAAAAGCTTAGACCCGAATTTACAAAGATATTAAAGTTTAAACAAAGGATAGTTCAAAGGCTTGACGATTTGAAGCATATGAACCCCGTAGTCCGCAATTCACAGACTAGGCATAGGACTGCGGCAAGTTGCTCACTGTTGTTTACTTGGGTAGGTCCAATGGCGTAACACAGATAACTTACTTGGCAGTTGTGCAGTCTTTGCTGATGCCTCCAAAATAGAAAATGGCACTGATGCGGTCGTCTACTTTTAGGAACCCTGTGCCAAATTCAATATATCCGAGGTTGATGTGTTTGTAGTTATCAAAAAAGGGGCGTGTTATGATATGTAGTAGTTATCTATGTAGGTAGATAAGCTGTTTCCAAGGCATTATGTTTTCTTCAGGCTGTATTCAAACTAAGGGAATGACTTCATGAGGTTCAGGTACATAATAGAATAGCAGTGAATTGCGTAATATTGTTAAGTATGGGACAAAGACGCCGTTCTGTTGGCTTATTATACGTGAATCCACGGTTCAAACCCCCAGCTAAGTCATCTCAAACAAAACCGAAAACTCTTCGAGTAAATTAAAATTACCATGAAAAATTTTCTCAAAAATCTGTCGTTCGGAGTCGACTTTAAACTGTAGGTTCCGCCACTGACGGAGTGGTGTTGAGAACCTAGGCCGTAATCCTAACTGAAGGGTTGTAATGGTCAATTATGTTATTTACGGACGTGGGACAAAGACACACTATATGAGCTGGTAAGGGAAAGCACAGCGAAAACAATCTCCCCTGGGGAACGTCTTCACACTGATCGATCAGGCGACTAGACAGAGAATAGATTTTTCATGACGCCATAAGAGAGACTGAGAATCTCTTGGAGCTCTTTCGAAATGTAAAATTTTTCATATTTTAGCGCATCATGAAATGGTAACATAATGGTCCTTGTGGCCACCCAGTGAACATGCCTGTAAGCTGTGAACTATCCGCTAATCTAACCAAACCTAGCACATAAATCAAGCAGACCAATAGAATGGTTTATATTGACTTGAGTATCGCTATGAGTTGTGGCTTATTCGCTTATATATGAGCCTTAAGAAAGTCTCACAAGGAAACGTCTATCAGGGTCAAAACCTACGATCTCGAAGGCCAGTTCACATCACCTTAATGTGAGATGCCCATGTCTTCAAATCGCTTAACCTGAACATATACAATGTTTCACAAAATGTATGGCACGTAAAGTCGTCGTGTTGAAACTACATGTAGCTGGTTTTTAGATTATCCAATTTAGTCAAAAAGAAGTTGGTAATCATCGAACTACAGTGCTCGCCGTTGACAGTGATGGTCTGTCTGTTGTTGCTCTTAGAACAATTAAGGGCCGATGACACTGCCAGCTCAAAATCCACACCGAATATTGACTTATTCAAGGTGCATGGGATGATGGCATTTGATTTCATGTGTATTGGTATCGTCACAAACTCGACAACTTTGTTTGTTCACGTACTCACATACATACATACATAATTGGCCATTACAACCCTTCAGTCAGGATTACGGCCTAGCTTCTCAACACCGCTCATGTTGTGTGCGTTAATTTTATACATGAGTGGCGGGACCTACAATTTAAAGTCGACTCCGAACGACAGATTTTTTGAGAAGCTTTTCATGGCAATTTTTACTCTCAGAGTTTTTGCCAGAAATCTGCTGAGAGGAAGTCGCCGAAGAAATATATTTTTTTCATATTTTGTTTTGATGTCTCACCTGGGATTCGAACTCGGGCCTTTCGTCTAATAAGCCAACACACTACCTACTAGACCACGGCGGTCTTCCATACAGATTTGGCATAACAGTTTGCATAAATGAGAAGTTATTTGTTAGATTTGATAGGAAAATTTCGGAAATCCCTGTTTGAAGGACCAATATTTCCCATACGAAATTTTTCTTTTTTCCAAATTTTATTTAAGAAATTTAATTCTTGGGTAGACCAATGGTGTTTTGGTTGAATTATAGTTCAACAAGTATGGTGGTGGTATAATATGAAAACATTTTCTTGCTTTCAGTTACTTTAAGTGGTTGTAATTCAAAGGGAGACAACTCTTTTCTACAATGTTTCATTTGCTCATAAATAATGTGACATCATCTCATCGCAACTCCATGTCGTTGGATTACAAAGCATTTTATTTTATCAGTTGAGTCGGATAATTTTTTGCAGTTTTTCTTGGTTTTTTATTTTGTTGTTCATCGCACTATCAATTTATGTCAGAGTTTCTTTTTTAAAAAAAGGACATGAATTCATAACATTAAAAAAATAAAAAAAAAGCAAAAGAAGCAGAAAAATAAATTCTTATTTTGACTTTAAAGTTGTTGTTGTTATTATTTTATATTTTATTATTCTATGAAGTGACTTTTCGGTTTCATTTTTAATTTTCTGGAAGCATTTTTCAAAACACAAACAAAGAAACTTAAAAAATTACACAAAAACAAAAAATATATACGCTGGTCATATAGTCAGCAATTTCGTGCTGATAGTGACACAAATTATTTATCGGATTTACTTCTTCCATTTTAAAGCTTAATAATACGATTGTATATATACGTATGTATGTATGTATGTATGTGCGTGTTAGTGTATGAGAAATAATAGAATTTATAACAGAAAAAATAAAATTTCATATTTGCGTTGTAATACAAATAACAATGTCAACGAAACGTACATAGTTAATCATATGAAAACGTACGTGAGGTATAAGGAATGAAAACGAGAGTGTCATGAAATCCCCCACCACTAGAAGTGAAAGTGTTACTTACATTAAGTAAAGCAATTTAACAAGATTTTAGAACTATTCAATTAGTTTGGTACCCAAGCAATCAACATATGACTTACCAAATGCTAGGTTGACTACTGCAGTATGATAAGGTGTACAGGGAAACCCTATTTTCACAAAGGGTTTATTCGATGCAGAAATAACCTTTATAACGCTAGAAAATCCATTAATATTAGTTTCGTTTCTTTAGAGAGCATATTCATCGGTTTTTATTTGTCTTGTTTCAGTTTCACTGTGATAATCTACTGATTTGTCTACTATTGCTTGTTCTAGAGCAATATGGTTACCAACTGTCATTGCTTAAAAATAACAAGCTCCGTTATTCTATGCAGAAATAAGCCTTATGACGCTGGAGAGTCTATTAATATTAGTTTCGTTTCTTTAGAGAGCATATTCATCAGTTTTTATTTGTCTTGTTGTATTTTCATTGTGATTACCTATTGATTTGTCTACTACTGCTTGTCCTAGAGCAATAGGGTAATAGGGTTATCAACCAACAACCTCCGTAAATGGAGTGTTGTGCTACCAAAGATTGTGGTACCACAGATTATTCAAATATACTCTTTCCCATCTTCCTCCGTCATCACGTTTATAATGTGTTGAGGGACTCAATAATAAAATTCCGAACCTTTTCTTTATTTCCTGCCTTCTTGGTTGGTCTCTAATCAATGTTCCAGTTTCATTCCTTTTCAATATAAAAATTTTGGATCATTTCGTTTTTGTTGCAACAATTTTTTGCTAGGAAAATTGCACGTTCAAGACATCGATTCCTTGTAAGATTGTTCGGTGAGCACACTCTATCGAAGAACACAGTGTATCGAGGTGCTTGAGTATTACAAAAACGGTGATTTTGACATCAAAGACAAAAACCATTTGGGACAGTCAAATAAGTTTAAAGGCCACAAATTGAAAGCATTATCCGTTCAAAAGTCGTATCAAATGAAATGAAATGCTTGCGCAATCATTAGTCGTGACTCATACAGCCATTTCAAAGCAGTTTAAAACAGCAGGAGTCGTTCAAAAGCACGGAGTTTAGGACCCACATAAACTCAGGCAGGCAGATGTTGAAAGATGATTTTCCATGACTGAAATGCTATGAAAAAGAAATTATTTTCGCAAGGAACTATCACTGGCAACTAAGAATTCATTTGTTACGACAACTACAAACGCAAGAAATCATATCGACGCCTCCATTCTAAGTATACTTAGAACGTTTTTAATGTTCTTGCATTTTTAAATTCTACGTTGTCTAACTTAAATACTGACAAAATTTGGTTAAGATGCGCCGATCCGTTCCGAAGTTATAGGGAAAAATCTACTTTGAATACACATATAGTCGTATGTCGCGTGAAAACTTTGAGAGCTCATAACTCAAAACACACTTTTTCGACTTAGAATGTTATAGAACGGAGGCGTCGATATGTGAAGCGTGAGTAATGAAAGAAGTCCGTTGAGTAAATATAGAGCATTACTATATTTGCTAGGATCAGAAAGGTGTGATCTATAATGGGATTCTAAAACCAGGCCAAACTGTCAAGGGAATTTTGGGATAGTCGTTTAGATATGCGACTAAGCTTGATGCCGTAATTTTCATTATATTACGGCGCCGTTCAAAAACTATCTGAAAAAGAGAAGATGGAAAGTTTTCCCCCACTCCCCGTATAGCCTCCTTGACACTTCTTTGGTTTCGATGCCTCAAAAGGCGAGCAGATTTTTATTTTTTTTTTTTGATGGAATCCATAAATTCGCTAAAAGGTTTCATTAAATGACATGTTAAAGAACTTTCTTAATAAAGCTTTAATTTTTTTAATAAAAAATACTAACAATACGTGCCACATTAAACAATTACTTGAAGGTTCTTTGTGACCTTCGCGTAGTATTTCGATAACATCCCCTCTGAATTAAATTCTTATATTTCAGTGCTTAATTTATTGCTTACCATTCGCCAATACGCAATAACAGATTCCTTTTAACGACCAACACAAAGAAATTAGGCCAAGTAATAAAACAAAAAACAAAATTATTGTGACATTGTTAACCTTCAACTTGGACCATTAAAGCCATGTCAAATAAAAATTGTCTTAATTGTGGGCAAAAGCGTCATGCTGTGATGGAAAGGCAACTGTTTTTGTTGGCTTAAATATATTCAATCTTTTAATTACATGAGTTATTGCTGTTATGAATTAAATTTAATTTTTTTTTATTTTTTATTTCATATTTGCTGTGGCAATACTTTTCTCCATGGAATCCTTAATAAACCTTACAACGATAGATCTTTTCTTGTGTTTTGTAACATAAATTTGGCATGGCCTTCATTCCTTCTAATTCTAGCATAATTATAAAGAAATTATAATTGTTTTGTCATTTCTTTTCTTCATTAAATGTCTCATTCCGAAGAATCATTTGTTAATTGTAGCGTTAAATTAAAGCAAAATTGTTTGCCATTACCCGACTCTCTCTATTAAAAACAGACAAAATATAACAACGGGTTCTCCTTTTCAGGATTTCAAAACATACATACATATATTTCATACAATCATACATACATAATTGGTCATAACAACCCTTTAGTCAGGATTGCAACCTAGCTTTTGATACCACTGATGTTGTGTGTGTAAAATTTACACATGAGTGGCGCGATCTACAGTTTAACGTCGACTCAGAACGACAGATTTTTGAGAAACTTTTCATGGCAATTTTATTTACTCTCAGAGTTTTTGCCAGAAATCTGCTGAGAGAAAGTCGACGAAGAAATAAGTTTTCATATCATCATGACCTGGGGTTTGAACCGAGGCCTCACGTCTAATAAGCCAACACACTATCTACTAGTGTAAATTCTGTCTGAATTTAGCAGGATTTTTAAAAAATTCTATGAGTCTTAAAGCATCTAACATAACCTGTGTATTATCGCCACGTACTCTCTACAGAAAATATGTTTTCTGTGAGAGGAAGTGTGGCGAATATTAGGAATTTGTCGATTCTACGGCATTTTCAGTAATTGGGCTCATCTTACGGGTTCATTTTGGTTTACTTTACATACATAATTGGTTATTACAACCCTTCAGTTAGAACTATGATATCTGATCACTATCTACTGGACTATGACGACTTTACATGTGCATTTTTCCATTTACATTAAGTCCAACTTATGCAAAAAGTATAGTTGGCTGACCATATGCTGATCGGCTTTCTGCTTACGGTGTTCATCATTGAAGCTCATTTCTAACACAGTGGGTATCATCAACATACAAAAATACGTACTTATTTAGCTTAGGTTAGGTTTGAGTGGTAGTTTTGATACCAAAGCTCACTTGACCATGCATGGCGGCTCGTTCAGTTGCCATAGGTAAGCTCAGTCCCTGTACTAAACGAATTCCATCAAACTTATAGATCAAGTTGGTCAGCGCAGGGGCTGCCTACTAAGGCACGACTCCCCTATGTTGGAAACCAGTCCGAAAGTTTAATAAACGAAGCGTACTTACTTAATTGGTCATGAGAAACTTTTAGTCAGGATTACAACCTAGCTTCGCCAATCACCCATAATGTGTGTATTAATTTTGTTTGCAGCAGTAGCGGGACCTACAGTTTAAAGTCGAGTTCGAGCGACAGATTTTTTGTAGAATCCTTTCATGGCAATTTTATTTTACTCTCAGAGTTTTTGCTAGAAAACTGCTGAATGTTTTTAGTTGTCCAAAGAAATATTTTTTCATGTTTTGTTTTGTTCGAAACATCTCAGCTGGCGCTTAAACCTGTTTTTTTCACCTAAAAAGCCAACATCCTACGTAGTAGACAACAGCGACTGCCATTTTTAGCTATTATCTTTTTGGCAACACTGGTTCAAACAGCTCACGCACGTTTCGTGTTTTGTTTCACGTCAAACATCTTCAGTTTGGTCTATAATTTAACCATGAATCGTCTTACCAACGAACAACGCTTGCAAATCATTGAATTTTATTATCAAAATGCGTGCTCTGTTAAGAAAGTTCATCGCGCGCTTCTTCCATTTTATGGTCAGTTTAATCGACCCACTGAGGCGGCTATTCGGGATACGTAAATAAGCAGAATTGTCGATTTTGGAGTGAAGATCAGCCAGAAGCATTGCAAAAGCTACCAATGCATCCAGAAAAGTCACAGTTTGGTGCGGTTTATGGGCTAGTGGCATCATTGGATCGTACTTCTTCAAAGATGCTGCGAATCGTAACGCAACTGTAAATGGTGAGCGCTACCGTGAGATGATATCCAACTTTTTTTTGCCCAAAATGCAAGAGCTTGACTTGCATGACATGTGGTTACAACAAGACGGTGCCACATGCCACACAGCACGCGTAACAATGAACTTATTGAGAGTTCGGTGAACATTTTATTTCACGTTCGGGACCGGTCAATTGGCCGCCTAGATCGTGTGATTTAACGCCTTTAGACTATTTTTTGTGGGGCTATGTTAAAGCTCATGTCTATACAGACAAGCCCGCTTCAATTGACGCATTGGAAGACAACATTGAAGCATTTATTCGTGAGATATCGGCCGAAATGTTGGAAAGAGTATGCCAAAATTCAACATTTGCATGAAATAATCTTCAAACATTAAATTATATGGACCGTACTATCGATTCAAATAAAGATTTCATGAATTTTTTTCAATTTTATGTGTTTTTTCTTTACATTTTTTTTTTTTTTTTTTTTTTTTTTTTTTTTTAACGTCCCCGGCCACACACTAACCCACCCTCACCCGACCGCGGAGGGCTCGTCCCCATTACGTAGGGACACGTACACACTACAGTCCGGACTGTAGCGGGTATGGAAAAAGTAATGGCAACAAGAACATAAATCAGCTACAGAACTTAATCACAAGCTGTATAAACTATTAATAAACATGAACTACCTATAACTATAATGAAAATACATTTTTATATAATAATTTACAAATTAATGCTAGCATATAAGCTACGTTTTAAATTACAAACACTACAATTAAAATCAATCAAATCGTAATATACGTTAAAATCATTGCATAATCTACGAAAAGGAAAATTACATCCGTAGTTAGTTCTATAGAAATCTAAGGAAAGAGGACGATAGTGCCGTGAAAATCTTGCAGGAATACTGAAATTCAGGTTACGAAGCAAAAACTCAGAATCGATATCACCTCTAACCAGATTAAAAACAAAACAAACACCTAAAACAGTTCTTCTACGTTCCAAAGTTGGAAGTTTTATCAAACCTAATCTATCCTCATATGGCGGAAATCCATTGGCATAATCCCATCCTAAGCCACGTAAACAGAATAATAAAAACTGCCTCTGCACAGACTCTATTGAATCACTATGACAACGATAGTATGGATTCCAAACAATAGACGCATACTCCAAAATAGGTCTAACAAGTGAAATGTATAGCAATTTAGTTATATAAGGATCAATGAATTCCCTAGCCCATCTTTTCACAAAACCGAGAACAGCCCGAGCCTTGCCAATCATCATACTAATATGATCAACAAAAGAGAGTTTCATATCCAATAATACTCCCAAATCAAGAAATGTAGCCACAGTCTCCAAAGGAGAAAAATTTATCACATAAGTGGGCGAAATCACACCACCACGAGAGAAAACCATGCATTTGCATTTTTTTAAGTTAAGATCCATTAAATTAACTCTGCACCAAGTTACAAACAAATCAATATTCCGCTGAAGAACAACCTGACCATGATCATCATCAAAAGTATAAAATAATTTAACGTCATCAGCATACATTAGAATATTACAATCAGAAATAGCACAAGGAAGATCATTAAGAAACAATAAAAACAGTAAAGGACCCAAATGGCTACCCTGCGGAACACCAGAAGTAACATATACAGTCTTAGACAATACATTCTTAAACAATACCCTCTGAGTCCTAAGGGAGAGGTAGGAGCCTAGCCAACGATGAATAATATCGGGAATACCGATTAATGACAGTTTAAGAAGCAAAATACTATGGTCAACCCTATCAAAAGCCTTACTGAAATCAGTATAAATCACATCAGTCCGAGCGCCTGCAAGAAAACCCCTGAAAACACGTGTAGTAAATTCAAGAAGATTAGTGACAGTCGACCTACCTTTTAAAAAACCATGCTGGAAAGGGGATATTAAAGATTTCGTATTAAAAAAGAGATAATCCGTCACGAGTTTCTCCATCAACTTGGGAATAGCACTGAGTTTGGCAATACCCCTGTAATTGGAAATATTGGACTTATTACCCGACTTATACAAAGGAATTATAAACGAACTCTTCCAAACAGATGGAAAATGACCAGCCCTCAGAAGCCCATTGAATATAAAGGTCAAAGGACCACTCAAGACAATAGCGCACTTTTTTAAAATACAGGCCGGTACCCCGTCAGGGCCAGGCAAGTATGTAAGTTTAAGTCCAGACAAAGACTCAAGAACAGACTTCTCATCAAATGAGTATATATTAGAAATAGAGACACTTCCCACTGAATAAGGATACGAAAAGCTGCTGCCCTGATCATGGCCCAAGTCCAACTGCCTATAAGTAGACTGAAAAAAGTCAGCAAACATATTCGAAATATCAAGGTAACTAGAGGATGATACGCCACCGTAAAACATCTCAGAGGGAAACAAAGATGATTTACGTTTAGCTCGAACGAAGTCGTAAAACGACTTAGGATCACTAGCGAAGTTCGACCTGACTCTAGTCAAATATTCCTCATAACAATAATGATTCATTCTACGATAATCCGCACGCGCCCTAGAGTAAAGAGCATAATCAATATCAGTACCCGATCTAACAAACTTTTTAAATAACCTCGATTTTCTGTTCCTCAACTTGGACAATCTAGCCGAATTCCACGGAGGACCAGAACGCTCCAAACGACTATTTACAAACGGAACACACTCCCTAAAACATTTAAATAATACCTCATAAAAACCATCTAAGATCCTATCAAGTGAAAAAGAGTCATATGGTGGTGAAATAAGTACAGACGACCAATCTACAGAGGATAGTAGTGTATTCAAACGACTAAAATCCGTACGATGGAAATTAAAACGCCCCTTTACACCAAATGAGCGATCAATTACAGGAGGTAAACAAAGATCAACTTCGATAGAAAGTAACAACGTAGGATGATAACCATCCTCAGGAATAGATATAGGATCAATGCGAAATAAAGAAGAAATACTTGGATCCTCTAAAAATACAAGATCCAAAATTCTACCCATTGAATTCAATACACCGTTAACCTGGAAAAGACCTAGATCACACATAGCGGACAGAATTTCATCATAGAATGGAACTGAAGAACATGGCACCAATGAGCCAGTCTCAGGTGAAAAATTCCAAGTTGTATGCGGAAGATTAAAATCACCAAGAACCACTAAAATTCCCTCTTGCCCCATTAATTCAATTACTCCAGAAATCAAATCGAAGTGAGCCCTATAGATATGAATGTCAGAACAGGGAGGAATATACGAGCAGGTAATGTATATAGACTTTCCACGGTCATTGACCTTAACGCAAATGAACTCAATATCCTCAGAAGGACACAAGTTAATCAATTCAGAGGTATATTTAGAGCAAATGGAAATAAGAACACCGCCACCATTTCTAGACTTCCTATCCCGTCTATAAATGTTAAAATTACTAGACATAATCTCAGAATCAAAAATATTGCAATTTAGCCAAGTCTCAGTAAGAGCAATTCCATCGAATTCAAAATCAAAGCTACTATTATAAAGTGAAAAAAGTTTAGACCTAAGTCCGCGAACATTCTGATAAGCAATTTGGAAATTAATAGACGATTTCGAAGTTAGTTTTTTTGAGAAATAGGACCAGGCAAGTTAGCACCATTCCTACGATGGCCCAGCCTGAGTACGAATTCCCGTACCAATACACCCTGTGGCCAAAACGCAGGATTAACAATTTCATCAAATCTTTCATCGGCAACATATAATTTAAACGAAGACATACTGCTATCCAAAGATGGCCTCATCTTATAGCAACCAAACTCAAAAGGTACCCCAATCTTCGATTTAACGAAACATTTTATATCCTCGACTGAAGTGTTACAAGAAAGCCGGGACACAAAAATAGTCTTCTTAGGTTTAACTACAACCAAGCCCCTTGGAGCAGAAGTAGATAAACTAGCGGACACTACACCTGAATGCGAAATAGAAGGCGATTTGGAAGATGCACGAGAAGTGACATCATCCAGAGGCAAAGGTGAAGGAGACGGAGTAAACTTAGGACTCAATTCAACCGAATTTGCAGACTTCGGTATGGCACTGCTAGCTGACTTATCAGCAGTAGGTGGACAAATGTCAACAATAGGAGTAGCATTTGTCAATTCATTTATTGTCGCAGTCTCCCCTGGTACAGAAACCTGCGCCACATGCCCAGGAGCCCCCGATGAAAGAGGGACAGGAACCTTTTCAGATTCAAGCAATTTATCCAACAGGCCATACCCCGAAAACAACTGCTCAAATCGCCGAAATTTAGCAGAAAGAGATGCAAACTCAGCGTGCATCTCAGCAAACTCACGACGAGTTCCTACAAAAAACTTATAAAACTGGACGTCCACCACCTTACACTTAGGGCAGCACCAACGCAGACCCAATGAACTATCCATCAATTGGTCCGTGGTGCGAGGCTGCAACCCAATACATTTGATATGAAACAAACCGTCACACAACCAGCAAGAAATCTGGCGTTCACCCTCTTTCTTTGCAATACACTTCGAGGCACTACAAATATTCATTTTAATAAATTAAAATTAAAATTAAAATAAATAGACTAACTGAGTAAATTATTTATATATAAAAAAGAAAATAAAAGATATGTAATAACAAAAAACAAAAATAATAATAAATAAACAAGAATTGCAAGCAAAGCAGTATACACAAGACAGTAGCAAAAATAAAAAGAAAAAAGTAAAAAAAAGGAATACAGATAGAAAGAAAATAATAAAAAACTGTAACAAGCTTACAAAAACAAAAAAATAATTAGAACAAAAAGCAATTTTTGTTTTTGTTTTGTTAAAATGAAACAATTATTATCAAAATTAACAAATAAAACTTACAATTTTAAGATAAAATTTCAAGCAAAACAAAAGAAAATAATAAAAACAACTTTTAAAACACTTATGAAAAATTCTAAACTTATTAAAACACTCAAAAAATCAAAAAAATAAAATTTTAAGAGGAGCACTTCCAAAAATACACAACTATCACAACAGAGTTGCCAACTCAAACTTCCTATAGCTCTTAAAAAATCACCCTTTATTAGGCAGAATAGAGAATCCTTGAGCACTTAAACAGCAAAATTGAACATTGGACGAGATATCGCCCAAAATGTAAGAAAATATGGTCGATAACAACCTTAAAAGCATTAACTGCTGCAATGAATCCTCAAGCGGTCTTTAAATGGCACTGTATTACTTACATATACGGCCAACGCCAAGCATTATAATGGAATACAATTCTTAGGTAAATCAAATCTCTTTGTACTTTTGAAATCTCTCAAATGGATAACTCTTTAGTTTTGAACTTAATTAGTTGCGAATTGTAATATGCTCCCCCAATTCTAGCAATTTATATTCGTTTCATGCCAATGTGGATTCCTAGTTTTTTTTTTTTTTTTTTTCTTTTTGCTTAAGAATGAATCCCTTCCTCCCTTCCTTCCTTTCTCTAATAAATAACGAAAAAAAACACATAAAATTAACACGGCTGATAAAACACCAATACAATCAAAATGTCCTTGAAGTGTATGTGACGTTATTTGTTTGTTTGACAAACTTAAATATTTATGCGGCCTGTTCATTAATTGTTGTCATAAGGGACAGGACAAAAAAAAAACTAAAAAAACAAGGAATAGAAATGGTAACAGAGAGTGGTAATAGAAGAAATAGTAGAAGTGGAAATACATACATCAACTTAATAATACTAACAACAACAACAACAACAACAACAACAACAACAACATCAATAATATCAAGAATAAATAAATAAAAGAGAAATGATTTTAGTTTTCTTTCTTATTTCCAATTCATTAATTTTCTTAATTTATTTAGTGACAATAACATTAATTTACTGTGTTTCTTTAACCCCCATTATGCCCCTATTCCCTATTTTTTCTGCTTTTTTCCATTGTATGTATGACACAATTTCTTTTCTTTTATTGTCCGCTTCCTCTCAATCAATAAAACTGTCACTGTTAAAATGTCTGAAATTGAAACTTTTCTCATCGTTCACATGAAGTTTTTCCCCAAATCTTGTTGTCTCCGCTGCTGCTGCACAATAGAATATGGCTACATGAGATTATTTTCCCCTTTTTCACATATGTATTCAGTGTTGCCATTTTTTTTTCAATATTTTGAAATTAGCCAACAAAAGCTTAGAGGAGAGTCTTCGCTCATTTTATCGCAAGCCTATCTGCCCACAATTGTGGCAAAGACGTGGGAAGAAAGGGTGACCTTAATTCGCCCGTTTATCTGATTGAGCTTTACTATATTTAGTTTACCTGATGATTTTAAAAAATATCTGTAAAGATGTCGATGACTTGCGTTTTTTTATAAATAATGTATCGATGAGTTGCATTTTCTTTAGGAAATGTATCGTTAACTTGCATTTTCTTTAGGAAATGTATCGATTACTTGCATTTTTATAGAAAATGTTTCGATGACTTTTATTTTCTATAGATGATGTATCGATAACTTGCATTTTTTATAGATAATGTATCGATGACTTCCATTTTTTATAAATAATGTATCGATGAGTTGCATTTTCTTTAGGAAATGTATCGTTGACTTGCATTTTCTGTAGGAAATGTATCGAATACTTGCCTTTTATATAGGAAATGTGTCATTGATTTGCATTTTATTTTGGAAATGTATCGATTACATGCATTTTATAGAAAATGTATGTGTCGTTAAATTGCATTTTCTGTAGGAAATGTGGCGTTGACTTGCATTCTCTGTAGGAAATGTTTTGATTACTTGAATTTTCTGTAGAAAAAATGTGTCGATAACTTGCACTTTTTCTACAAAATGTGTCGATAACTTGCACTTTCTCTACAAAATGTGTCGATGTCTTGCACTTTCTGTAGAAAACGTGTCAATGACTTGCACTCATTTCATTCCGGAAATATAGTACGAGCATAAGCAATTATTAAAAAATTTTATAAAAATTTTGGCTTTATGTTCCCTAAGAATATAATTGAGCGGCATAAAACTAAAAATAAAAAGGATGGAGACGAGATTTTGGAAATCCATTTCAGTCTTTTGAAGATTTGTTTACAAAAATTTTAAGCTATGGCAACACTATGTATGTTTACTTACGCCACTTTTTTTCTAAAGACTTTTTCTTTAGCATACGTCTGTCTGTATGCGTTTATTGTCATGTCCTTAGACTTTCCGTTTTTTGTTTTTTCATTATCTCTTCCTTTTATTTAAGCTTTATTGTAATGATTATTTTGTTTTCGTTGTTGTTGTTGTTCATAGAGATATCGTTTTTTTCTGTTTTTTTTTGTTTTTTCTTATGAAAACATGAGTCAATAAATCAATTTTGTTGGTGTATTTGACTTGAATGTGCCAAAAATTGTATTTGAAATTATCTTGATCATCATCTCAGACATACGAAAACAAAAGGGAAAAATAAGAAAATAAAAGAAAATTAAAGAAAGATGAAATCGTACAAAAACAGAACATGAAAAACATATTTTCTCGAATGTCTTTACTTATCTCCTGAAGAGTTTTATTCGAATGCTTTGAACTTTTGTTCATTTTCAATGCATTATTTCGATAACAAGTTTGGGAATACATTTCATTGAAGAAAGTTTACTTAAATCCTGCTCTACAACCATCGGATTCTTGTGAAAGCGAACAAGGGAGACTTTGATGAAATGCTGAGTGGAGAACGGTTGATAACGGCCATATTGTTAAAGCTCCATCTGTCAAATTGTTTGTCATTTATTCAGTTGATTTTACCAAATCACCATGAACAACCACAGACGAGTTATGTTCGCTAAATGGACTCTGGAGCAGTTGGTAATGGAACCCAATTTTCATCAAAAAATCATGTATGGATCCCGTTTCAGAATGAATGGGGATGTCAACGAACAAAATTGCCGAATTTGTTGGCATAGCTATCCACATGAGATCCAATAGCACTTAATGCTTTCAATTTTCGACTATGAGAGTAGTATGGATTCGTATTTCTATTAGAACGTTGTTAGCCAGGCCCTTAATACCAATAATGAGCACTTATGGGCGCTGATTACAATATATTTTTTGGCCTAATTTGGATAATCTGGACACCAATAATATGTAGTTTTAATAGAACGGTGCCACATGCGACACAGCTCATGTCACATTCGATATTGTGCACGAGCGATTTAAGTCCATAGTTATCTCGTATGGATGTGATATGAGCTGACCACTGAGATCCCCCGATTTGTCCCTGTCAAGCAGTTTCTTATGAAAATTTCTTAAGTAGCAGGTGTATGCGACAAGGACATAAACCACAGCATACTTCAAGCCAACATGACCCATACCTTTCGTCAAAATCTGCTTGTAGTATGCGGCACGTTATTCAGCCAAAGCATTGCAAAACCCGACTTTTTTATGAATATTGTATTCTATTAATCATAAGTGTAAGACTTTTGTGTTCAATCTCTCTGCATTCGAAAGCATGCTCCATTGAAATATTGTCAGAAGAAGGTGTTGAAATCTGAGATGCCTCTGAAATGAAATTTTTTGTTTTTTCTTTCATTTAAAATTTTATTTAAAAGAAAGCCTCAAAATCAACTTCATTTATAATTTCATGTCTTCATGCCAACATAGGCTTTTAATATTTAAAATAAATTTCCTTTCTAAGAGGTGATTTTTTAAGAGCTATAGGAAAAAGTAAAGAAAAAACACACATAAAATTCAGAAAAATGCATGAAATCTTTATTTGAATCGATAGTACGGTCCATATAATTTAATGTTTGAAGATTATTTCATGCAAATGCTGACCGCGACTGCGCCTCAAATGGTCCATCCGCTTAGTCCAATTTTGGCATACTCTTTCCAACATTTCGGCCGGTATCTCACGAATAAATGCTTCAATGTTGTCTTCCAATGCGTCAATTGATGCGGGCTTGTCTGTATAGACATGAGCTTTAACATAGCGCCACAAAAAATAGTCTAAAGGCGTTAAATCGCACGATCTAGGCGGCCAATTGATCGGTCCCGAACGTGAAATAAAATGTTCACCGAACTCGCCTCTCAATAAGTCCACTGTTACGCGTGCTGTGTGGCATGTGGCACCGTCTTGTTGAAACCACATGTCATGCAAGTCAAGCTCTTGCCTTTTGGGCAAAAAAAAGTTGGATATCATCTCACGGTAGCGCTCACCATTCACAGTTACGTTACGATTCGCAGCATCTTTGAAGAAGTACGGTCCAATGATGCCACCAGCCCATAAACCGCACCAAACTGTGACTTTTTCTGGATGCATTGGTAGCTTTTGCAATGTTTCTTTCTGATCTTTGCTCCAAAATTGACAATTCTGCTTATTTAGGTATCCATTGAGCCAAAATGTTCATCGCTGAACACAATTTTTCGATAAAGAAGTAGATCTTCGGAGCACGCATTTTGATAATAAAATGCAATGATTTGCAAGCGTTGTTCGTTTGTAAGACGATTCGTGGTTAAATTATAGACCAAACTGAAGATGTTTGACAGTGAAAGAAAACACGAAACGTGCATGAGCTGTTTGAACCAGTGTTGCCAAAAAAATAATAGCTAAGAAGTCACCCTTTAAATTCTATAACATTCGAATACTATATATAGCAAACATAAGTCATTTTTCAAATCTGAGATGTTTTCTGAGGAAACTTTTTAATTTTCATTTTGAAAGGTATTTTTTCCCCCTTTTTTAATATTAAATTTCAATCAAATTTCAATTGAGTAGCCATAGTATTTTAAAAATCTAAATGCTCAAGAGAAATAAGAGAATCTGTTTTAAAGAAACCATAAATCAAAAAAAAATATTTTTTAATGCATAATTAAGGTGAGAAGCCTAAAATATGAAGATAAGATAACACCGACAATGAAATATGAAAGCAAAAGGAATGTAAAAGGCTTCTGCTACTTTTACAATAAATAAATAAATCGTTTGCATTTAGTCTACACTATGAAATAACAATCGATGTCTGTCGGTGTGTTGGGTTAGACCTCTTAAGTCTTTATAAAACTTTCCGGGAGAAAAATGGTCTGTTGACGTGATAATACTTAAGTTGTGTGTGTGTTCATTTTATACATGAATGGCGGGACCTACAGTTTAAAATAGATTCCGAACGACAGATTTTGAGAAGCTTTTTCATGGCAATTTTATTTACACTCTCAGAGTTGTCCGAATGACGGATTTTTGAGAAAAGTGAGTGGCGGGTTCTACAGTTTAAAGTCGACTTCGAACGGCAGATTTTTTTTGAGAAACTTTTTCATGGCAATTTTTCACTTCCTCTCAGAGTTTTTGCCAAAAATCTGCTGAGAGGACATCGCCGAAGAAATATTTGTTTATTTCGCTTTGTTGGTGATGTCTGAGCTGGAGTCTGAACCAGAGATCAGCAATGAGTATTCTAAAAGATGAGTAGATTTGAATCATAATCTGATACTCATAGGCCTTCATACTTATTTTAATATCATACTCATACTACTCATATTCAAAGTTTGAGGTACTCATCATACTCATACTTAAACAATACGCATGATATTGTTGATTTCGACTCTCCATGACTCGACATTTACAAGAATCACAAAATAAGTATGATTCGCGTACGAACACTACAATACTCACTAGAAGGTTGTGTGTTTTCTCTGCTTGCTGTCTTTGTCTTTGTCTTTTTCTTTCTTCGTTTATTGTAAATGCAACAACAACTAAGACTACTAATTTTGATGAATTATTCGAATCATTTATGAGTATTTTTCTAAATTTATGAATCTGAATGAGTAGGCTTATGAATCAAACATATTTCGAATGTTATGAGTTTGATGTCAACATTGTACTCATACTCATTGCAACCTGTACTTATAAATTAATGTTGTAGTGAGTACGAATGGATCAGAGTAGTTGAATTTCAATACTATTGACTCACTTATACTCAAAATTTCATGAGTACTTATGAGTAGCGAGAAAACGATTCATTGCTGATCTCTGGTGTGCATCTAAAAAACGCTACCACGAGCCACACAAAACTAGAAAGTTTCTGAAAGAACAATTTCGTTGATATGAATTGAACACCAAAATTTTGCATTTACACATAATGGAGCAACATGTATGAAGAAAGGCAATGTCTTGCAAGTTATCTTCTAACGTTGATGCATTTGAAAACAATCATCATCATCAGGTTATCGTCGAGATTACATATCTGTAAAATGTCGATGACTTGCATTCCCTATAGCAAATGTATCGATCACTTGCGTTTTTTTATAGATAATATATCGATGACTTCCATTTTTATAGATACTGTATCGATGAGTTGTATTTTCTTTAGGAAATGTATCGTTAACTTGCACTTTCTGTAGGAAATGTATCAATTACTTTCATTTTCTATAGATGATATATCGATAACTTGCATTTTTTTTATAAATAATGTATCGATGAGTTGCATTTTCTTTAGGAAATGTATCGTTTACTTGCATTTTCTGTAGGAAATGTATCAATTACTTTCATTTTCTATAGATGATGTATCGATAAATTGCATTTTTTTATAAATAATGTATCGATGAGTTTCATTTTCTGTAGAATATTTGTCGATGACTTGCATTTTCTGTAGGAAATGTGTTGCATTTACACATGATGGAGCAACATGTATGAAGAAAGGCAATGTCTAGCAAGTTATCTTCTAACGTTGGTGCATTTGAAAAAAATCATCATCATGTTATCGTCGAGATAATACTCAGAATGTATGGAAAAGTAAGAATCTGGTTTTGTATGGTCCTTCTGCTACAACTAGTCGTTCAGATGCGGTAATGCAATTCTCGTTCATTTACCTTATACTTCTTAACGTTACATTTGAAAGTATCTAATTGGATAACCCTTTTATAATTCACAACTGGGGTTGTAATAAATAATGAATAAATATTTCTGTCTTTTAATTAATTTCAAATGTAAAGTGTGTTTAACTTTTGTGTTTAAATCTTGTTAAGCATTGCCACACATGCCACACTCTTAAATCATATTTAGATATGAACATACACTTCTTCCAAGTAAATGTATATTAATTAACTCCATTATATATGTGGGAATACATGTAATAAATAATTTCCAAGACTCTCCTGTCCCCATAACTTATTTCACTTTCAATTTCTATGAAATATTCATTGTCAACGGTAGACAGCACAGGACCGTATGAAACCTGTATGTTGTACGAATAACATGCATGCACGTGGTTGATGTTAGAAAGCGTGTTGGAAATTTAACAAGCAGACACATAAATACATTTAACATGACATATACTGATGCATTATGATGATATTTAATTAATATTAAAGACACTTCATATGTATGTGTTTAATTTAATTCAATTGAAATTTTGTTTCTTTCTGCAACACGACAAGGATAATAAATTCTCCGTTTTCCTATCTCTAAAGGTACTGGTTGGCTGCTAATGTAGTTGATGGCAGGAGGTGTAAATGATTAAACAAAATTCACAAGTTGATTAAAGTTTTCTAATTACCCTCAATGTGACAGCAACAAACATACTTTAATTAATTGAAAATGTAACAAATTGTGTTAAGAAGGGCGGGAGTACATGCTTGCTTGTATTAATTCATGGAACAAAGTGGCAGACACATTGGATTTGCTTTTTGGAACGAATAATTTTAGTCAAGTCAAGTCTTGGTAGCAATTTGTTTCAGTATCTGGAATAGGTAATATCACAGAATGCCTTCATTTTCTACGAATATCTAGGAGTAATACTGACATTAAGGGGTTATATAGAGACCGCTTCAAGTAGATTCCTATACTTTTGGTCCTTTAAGAGACGACTATTCTATGGCATACAGATGTCTCATGGATAGATAGTGGGAGAGGAGTGGGAGTGTGCACTTCCAGCCTAAAATATTTGAAACTTTTGGGGAATCTTGCCGGTATCTTCCGGTCAATAGTCTACGTCTTCAAAAAAAGTTCTCAAATCAATTCGAAGGTGGCCATTCGCACATTTGATGTGTATGAGGATTCATTCAAGATTAAAATATCACTGTCTGGGTAAGCTGAGTCAGCTATGAAGACAAAATAGCCTTAGCCTCCAGTATACCAGATAATTTACAAATAACCATGGCTATGGCTAGTCAGCTCAGTATGTAGGAAAAGGAACTTTCACGTTTCAGATTTCTGTGGAGGAGGAACAGCAGCTTCGAAGGCTATGTTCGAAGATAGGAAAGATGGAAAGAGACGAGATGGTGTTCTCCAGTCAACTGTCTCTTTAAAAAGCCCGAATCCTCTGGTAATAACGCCATAACATATACTGACGATATTGCCACTGCTGCTTTGGGAATGTGTCCACAGGCGCTATCCGACATATTAAATTTCGCACTGTCGACTGTATCAATTTGGTGCGGGGAATCACTCCAATTAGGTTTAAGACAACTTTTGCTGGTAAATTATGGTGAAAAGAGATTTGAGTCATGTATCGGATTATAAAAAAGTGCTTTGAGAGTAGTGACTGGCCTTCTAATGAGGCACTGACTCTGACTCAAACAACTCTTGATTGGAATTAAGCCCCGATTAGCCAAACGTCCACGGAGTATAGGGGGATGTACATTTGTTTTCATCATATGAACAGCAACGTAAAAGCCTACCAAAACTACATCACAGTTCTGTAATCGCTTTCATTACTTTTCGTATTCTAAAAACGATCATACGTTTCGTGGACGTTTGGCTTACCGGGGCTTTAGAATACCTCAAGTCCAATGTTTAGATTCTGTGAGGATGAGGACGAAGCATTAAAACATATGCTTGGTAACTGTGAGGTATTAATGTTTCTCAGAAAATACTTGGGTATATAGCTTAGACCAGACAGGGAGAATACTGATGCCGAACGACAGCCCGAATGGGAGTGATACCCTGCATATATACTCCTCTATACTGCAAGTATAATAGGGTGGCATTGCTCCACCTACCTTTCATTGGTTTTTATTTTATTCGTATTAATTTTTTTTTTCTTTTTCCCACATTTAGCCTCCCATTATTTGTATTTCATTTAATTTCTTAACTTTTTTTTATTTGTTGCGGTCATATTTGTACTTATTAGGGCAACAAAAAATCTTGATGTGGCCTATAATTAGTACTCATACCACCTATACTACTCTTATCTGATAAATGCCACGTGTGTATGCTTACTTGGGTTAATTCTTTACTTTCTTATATTATTTCTTTTCCTATCTGTGTGTTTGTTTGGTTTTGTTAATCAGTTTGTTATCCTTATGGTTTCGGTTGTTTGTATGCATGTGTGTACTTTATATGTGTTGCTTTGAAGTGTAAAGAAAAAGGCTGTGGCAGAAGTAAATATAAAAATAAAAACGTTTTTAATTAATTTTTTCGAACATTTGTTTACTTGATATGGTTTAAAAATCTTAATTAACTTCGAAAAGTTCACACAAATTCTTAGTACAGTGGGATTAAAGATGGTAAATGTTGGGTTGAATATTTTAAAATTGGAATCAAAAATAATAGGCAACTAAAGGTAAATAAAACACACCTAATGCTCTGAATGGATTACAGCGATCGATAATTACGGGGTTACGTTAGGTTCAGTTGGCAGCCGCCTCAATGGACATAGCTTACTGGGGTTCAATAAGGTCTCGTTGTAACACCGATATTACCCCATCACATAATTATAGTTGCTGGAGGTCTCTTGGGAGTCTTTTAAAGTGTGCATTTTTCACGATACGTCTTTTCTTCTTAGTTTTCCAAGCGCCAGACAATGACAGCGAATGTACTCTGTGGATACTTATGGGGTAGTTCTTAATCACTTTTTCGCAATTTTCGATTGGTATCTCGGCGTTAATCTAGTAGGTAGCCATAGTCTAGTAGGTAGCCATAGTCTAGTAGGTAGTGTGTTGCCTTATTTGACGTAAAGCCAGGGTTTAAACCCTTTCGGGTTCGGGTTCTCAGCAGACTTCTGACAAAAAACTCTGAGGGTAAATAAAAAATAACCATGAAAAGTTTCTCGAAAATCTGTCGTTCGCAGTCGACTTTTAACTGTAGATCTCACCACACATAAGTGGTGTAAGAAACTAGGTTCTAATCCTGATTGAAGTGTTGTAATGACCAATTATGTATATATGTTTGTATGTATCTCTTCGTTAAGTTGACGAATGTTAACTTTTAAATGATTCAGCTTTAGGGGATTATCCATTAAATTACGGTTTTGGTCGTAGCCTCACAAAAAAGTCTAATGGTGTTAAATCGCATGTGCTAGGAGGTGAAATGACGTCATCAAATTTTGAAATTAACGTTTTAAAGACTACTCATGGAGAAAAACCACAAGCTATTGTTTTATATGGCTCTTGGCACTGCCTCTTGAAAATTCTTGCTGCGCAGACCAAAAAAAAAAGCCGATTATCACATGGGCATAGCACTTTGAATTGAAGTTAATGATTGTTCTTGGATCGTTTAAGCTCCAGACCTTGATACATACCAGACAATAAGTTTTGCCGGAAGATTTTTCCTCAATTACTTCTGGGAGGAAAAAGGAATGAAAAAGGTTTGCTTCGCTGAAAAAAGGTTTGTACGTACAATTAGCAGTGAAAACCTGTTGCTACAGCCCCCAATCAACGTACCTACGACATTATGATAGGTATTAATTGTCTTCATTAGCATAGTGTGTTGGATTTTATGTGGATGGATGAAAATACAAGTGCAAGTTCTTCATAACTCACTCACAACTTATGACAGTGCTTTGATTTTTTCTGAGACTTTCTCTTTCATCCATCACCTGTGGTTCCTTTTATGTCTTCTTCTTTTTTTTTAATAACGAAATCCATTGTAAGACAGTTCACTTGATCATAATTAACCAGTTTGAAGAGCTATTTGCTGCTCTCAGTCACTAAACTACTTCACACTTTACTTTGAGGGTTTTTGAATTTTTTTCCGGTAAATATTTGTGAAAGTAATACGAGAAAATCAGTAGGCGATGCATACACGGATTTCATTAACATTGCATCCTTTCTGGCTTAACTACCTTATTTATCCATATTTTGATGAATATTTTTATGGTAATAAGAGCCTCTTTAAGAGGTACTCAACTGATGGCACTTGCAATAAATGCAATTGATTTCCAAACGCAGAATACTTGCCTGCATGCTGCATAAACTTTATACACGATGGAAAAAAAATCGACAAAAAACGCCTACAAACCCCTAAACACCTACAGAGTTGTGCTGTGGCATAAATGTTGAGCTTATTTACCTCACAATACTTGTCTTTTTTATTTCGTATTTTTTTTTATTTACTATGTGGCCTCTGTTACGTGTCATAGAATTCAGTTGTACTCGTACTATTGCTCCCCAGTTGCTTGCCTGTCTACGTTATTCAATCAGCCTGCCTGCCTGCCCCTCTGTCTGTGTACTTGAGTTTTTGAAGTGTGTTCTACTCATGTCATGTATTATAAAATGTTAAGAGCATAAATTGTTAATGCATACTCTGCATCAAATCTAAACTATTTTTGCATAAAAATGCACGGGAAAAAAAGGAAGAAAAAATAAATGCAAAATGCTGGTATTTACATAAATAAACACGATTTTATGTGCATTTTTCTAGAAGTTGACAAATAGAGATTAAAGAATTAAATTCAGATTTCATACCTACTTTTAAGCAGTTTTTTGTTGATACTGAAAACCTACTCCTGATAGCCGAATTTTTTAGTCAACAGTACTGAAATTCAACTACTCTGATCCATTCGTACTCACTACAACATTGATTTATAAGTACAGGTTGCAATGAGTATGAGTACAACGTTAACATCAAACTCATAACATTCGAAATATGTATGTTTGATTCATACGCCAGATTCATAAATTTAGAAAAATACTTATAATACTCATAAATGATTCAACGAGTAATTCGAATCATTCATCAAAATTTACAGTCTTAGTTGTTGTTGCATTTACAAAAAAAAAAAAAAAAAGACAAAGACAACAAGCAAAGCAAACACTCAACCTTCTAGTGAGTATTATATTGTTCGTACTCATATCATACTTATTTTGTAATTCTTGTAAATGTTGAGTAAAGGAGAATTTAAATCAACAACATCATGCTTATTGTTAAGTACGATGAGTACTTCAAACTTTGAATATGAGTAGTATGAGTATGATATTAAAATACGTATAAATGCGTATAAGTATCAGAAATTATGAGTTTGATTCGAATCTTCTCATCTTTTTGAATACTCATTGCTGATCTCTGCCATCAGCCAATGGCAAAATTAAAAGTGTTTTTGTTGTATTGGAGGTAGCGGTCATGGAAAATTGTGCTTTTTGAGTGAGCGCTTTTGCGGGATTAAAAAACTGCCCTGAGAGTTGATTTAGAATTTTCCAACTGATGTTGGAAATATATTGGTCGGCTGTCTGTAGGGAATTTACTTATTCCTTATGCCGTTTTAGGATATTGTCTGGAGGGGACGCAGTTGCCTGTAAAACTTAAGAGGGTTGTTGTATTGGCTGTAGAGGTAAGGTGTCCTGCCTCTTGAGCTGTAATCTTTCCTGAGACAAAATGCTATCTGATCCTACGATGATATTTAATGTTAATGTTGCTCTCTCCAAATTTGCTTGCCTAGCTTAGAACCACTGTACCAGTATAGAATAAAAGCCAAATAAACCACATGATTGAAGAAAACAAAGAAACACATTTTTTAAAATTTCAATTCATGTTTTTATTGTTGTTGGGTGATACTCTTAAGGCGCTAGAGGCCTTATTAAATAATTTTTTTTAATATTTTTTATAATAAAACTCAACAATTGTTAATTAATGTGATATTAACCAAAACAAAAACAAATAAAAAATCACAAAAAATCAGATTAAATTAGAGCTGCGGCAAATAGCAAAAATGTGGCGATGAAAAATTTTTATGCGGCAGCACTTTCATCTCTACGAGCCGAACAAAAAAAAAACTGAAGAAAAATTGTTTTTCAAGCGGTTTTTACGAAATATTTTTCCAGTTTTTTTCTGCTTTTTTTTTAAACACTTGGCCTGAAATGGTTATTTTATGGATTGGCTAAAGGATTTTGCACTTTTAATACCATTTCAGGGTCTTTTTTTTGTTTGTTTGTTTGCTTGTTTACTCTAGGGATTCTTATTAAATTTTGCTCGATTTTTCTATTCGTTGTCTATTTCATGACTATGCGGGGGTGGTTTTTAACACTTTCCTTTGACTGGTTTTCTTTCTTCTTCATTTAAAATCTCTTTTGTATAGACTGTAAGATTTTCTCTATTATTATCCTTAAAATATTGATTTTCTCCTTTTTAGACGTTAAGCTTATTAGCAAAAGAAAGTTTTTTTTTTTTTGTCTGTTTTTTTATGTGATGACAGCTGATTAAAATACAATTAATCAGTCACCAGCAGAGCCACTTTGGCGTATAATTAAACAATATTTTCTCCCCTTTTTTTCTTGTGTTTCTTTAAGATTTTTTAAACGTTTTAAATTGTTTTTAAGGGAGGTGTTGGAAATTTAATTCGTGGATAATTTAGAAAATTTGGAAAATTTATCTTCTTTTAAATGATAAATTCATAGTAACGTATGTTGCTAAAGGCAATTACTTTTCGACTTCTGAAATTTGACAGTCGAATAATTGAAATCGGAGATGGATTGACCCTACAGTCTGGATTACGACCTAGTTTCTAACACCAAGGCGCTTGTGTGCCTTGATTTCATACAAGAGGGCGGAACCTTCAGTTTAAAGTCGATTCCGAACGACAAATTTTTGAGAAACATTTCATGGGAATTTTATTTTACTTGCAGAGTTTTTGCCAGAAATCTGCAGAGAGGAAGTCGCCGAAGCAATATTTATTTAAATTTCGTTTTGATGTCTGACCTGGGGCTTGAGGCCAACACACTACCTACTAGACTATGGCGGCTTTAATTCAATTTGAGTGCCACAACAGACCCTTTATTCTAAAAACTGGGTTCTCTATCGTCTAGAGGTCACAAAATTTGTTTTCTAGCAATAAATTTAATACTGTCGTATGCTTTAGCAAATACCACAGTCAGTGTGACCTATTGCCGGCCACTCAAGGTAACTTTTCTAAATCTCAGGCCTAAGCATTACAAAATAATTTAAAAAATTTTAAACCTTGAGAAGGGGTTATATAATACAACAACAATAATAATAAAAAAAAATTTCTTCACATCCAAAATAAAGTCAATAAAAAAATGTTTTTTTCAAAGAGTTTAACATATTCAAAGTGAAGGGGAAAAAGCTTTAAAGCAATGTAAAATATTAAAAAAAAAAGTTTAAAATTTCTTTAAAAGCAAATGAAAGAAAACTTCTTCAGCGCACCCGTGATATTTACTTTACTTCACTCCATTTAAAACTCTTGTATTGTACGCATATATGATATGAAAGGTATCACAGCGTATGAGTAATATTTTCTTTAAATAATTAATTATCGCACATACGTCATGTTGGCTGGTTTACAACCTTTCGTGCCAGTGTATTTGACTTTCAACAACAACGAACTAATCGTTCGCTTATCTATCTCATTCTCTCTCTGTGTACCTATAAATACCATGTCTGTCTGTCTGTCTATCTTATCTATTGTTTTGCCCACGTTGCTGAAGGTAAATCCATTAGTCGGTTACTTATTGAATTGGAACAAATTGATTAGAGTGGATGGATGTGTGGATAGAGACAGAGGGAGAGAGTAGAGAGTAGAGAGAAAGTTCAAAATGCTATCATTCAACTAAACAGATAAGAGGGAACAAATAAATAAAACAGAATTGAACTGAACAGCATAGCAAAGCATTGGCATGGTCTGTTAGTCTTTTATAAAACATTTCTTATCCTTTTTCAATTCCATTCTTTTCTCCTTCTTCTTCGCCTTCCTTCTTTTGAAGGCTTTTAAAGCAAATGCTTTGCTTATTTAAAAAGAGGGAAATAAGTTTCTTTTAAAAGCATACCTTAAAGGAAATACAAGAGAGTTTTACAAGCAATTTTATTGTATTCCTTTGCGAGTTTACCTTTGTATGTTTTAATAATCTTAAATTGAAAATGTCATTTGGACACAAGGCAAAGAAAACAAAGTAAAAAAAAGAGTAGTAAGCCTACAATATGTCCATCAATTTCACAAAGAAATGTACAAAAAATCTGTCAATCTTAAGGGCACTTTCTCTAAGAATTTTCCCTTTTTCCAAGAAATAATACTTCAAATAAAGGTTACCAATATACGCCACCTAAAGTAGAATAGAATAATAACAAATGATAAAGGTATTGGAAATCCAAGCATATTTTCTTTAATTCCAAGCCAACTACAATTCCTGACTTCGTCTATCCGTTCAGATAAATCAAATATGATATAATGTTACGTGGCCACAGACGACAAGCACAATGTCTGTTACTTTTCATTGTAAAAAGAAAAAATGACTTCGCTAATGGCAACTCCTCTCCATGATACACATGGAAACATAACTATTTCCACCACACAACTTGATGGTTAAAAAGCTTCGACACAAATCTTTACAATCCGCGAGGTTTTCTAAATGAAGAGATTTTTACAACTGGATAGTCCTCTGACTCCTATGAAATATGATAGGATGATGATGTGGATACAGATGACAAACACAATGTCTGTTGCGTTTTATTGTAAACACAAAACATACTTCGCTGATGGCAACTCCTCTCCATGATGCACATAGAAACATAACTATTTCTACCACACAACTTTACAATGCGTGAGGTTTTCTAAATGAAAAGCTTTTTACATCTAAATAGTCCTCTCACTCCACAGAGTTCATACACATACATACAGACATACATAATTGGTCATTACAATCCTTGAGTTAGGATTACGACCTAGCTTCTCACACCACTTATGCTGTGTGAGTTAATTTCTATATATGACTGGCTTCGCATCTAAGAAGTCAACACACAACGTACTAGACTACTGCGACAGCATGAAAAATCTAGATACTGGTGTTTTGCTTTTACATAAAAATTATAAACAATAGCTACGAAAACAAAACAATGTAGTAAACAAACCTGTTTACAAATTATCGTACTGCTTAATATAACAACAAACAGCAGCATAAAAAAATGGTAAACAAGTAAACAAAAATACAACAACAAATACTAGTATAAAGATGGCAAACAAGTAAACAAAAATATACAAACAACACTACAATAATGAATGTAAACAACGATGTTTACATTTATAGAGATTTCGAGAAGGCGAAGTCATTAACATTCGCCTTCAAGAACATTCATCAGACTGTTTATGTTGGCATATAAAAGGCAAGGCAAAGCAGGCGACTGCGTAGTGAAGTTCAGTCAGTCTTGTGTGAAGATGCGGTGTGTTTGAAGAGAGTAATTTTGGTTTGAAAATCTCCATTACAAAGATCTGTCGAATATGTGTCTAGTAATTGTTATTGTCTATGCAAAGGGTGTCAACAGGGGAATAACAAAGAAAATCAATTGTTGTTGTTTACATCAAGTTGTGAACAGTGACACATAGAATTGTGTAAACAATAAATAATTGTAATTAAAACTAAAATGCAAATTTATTTTTATTTCATTTGCAATCTACGAGCTTATATTTCAAACATTTTTAAAAGGGTAAAAACGTAACAATATGTTATACATTCAGTCTCATGCAGTGACTGTTGAAAGTTTGGATTCATAAAAATTGTGCTACAATTTAAATTGTTGGTTCCTTGTTTTCTGCTATCATTTTCGAAATATTTATCTTAACTGGTCTGTTATCGTCAGTTATAATGTCAGTTTTAATATGTTGTAGTCTGTACGTCTTTGACTGTGCTATGGCACGGTGCATCTATTATTTGTTACGACTTGAACAATGACTCGCAAGCTAATTAAGTCTTGATATGAGATTTTCTTAATTTGAGTCTTGCTTGAATCAATGATAATCTGCCATGTCTTATTGCTTATTGTTTTATAAGAACCTTTTTAATACTTTTTAATTTTCCTTTCTTTTTAGATTCCCACTTGTGCAGCTTCATGTTGAAATTTCAACGAAAAACTTGTATATTTGGCCTGCAACATCAAATAACTGGCAGTGGAAGCAAATGAAAAGCGATGTTAAGAATGATTCATGAAGTCAAATGCAATAACAATAATAAAACAACGAATTTTATTAAAATCTTATTTAATTATTATGAAACCCTAGTGAAACTGAAGCGTTTAAAGCAACACAGATAGTCAGTAGCAAGAAAACAGTGCATAAAACTCAAGGCAAAAATTTAAAGCCAAAAAAGGAAAAAAAACTAAAGCTTTTTTATTTTATTTTAATTTCCTGCTGTTTTAATCCTGCAACAATTGCCAAGCAAACGAAGGCCAACAATTTGAAAACAATGTTTGCTTTAAACGTTTTAATAAATTTGGCTAAAATTATGCTCATTTTCAATGGCTTAAATGGCAATTCGATTGGCATTAGTGAAGCCAGTTTTACCACAATCAGTTCAAACGTAAATAGCAACAGCAACAGCACCAGTAGCAGTAGCATTAGCAGTATTAGTAGCAGTGAAGTGGCCTTAGAAGGCTTAAGTAGCCTGGATAACTTAAACATACGCCATGAACGTTCTAAACAAAGACGCCATTCGTCGTCGTCCTCGTCCTCGTCCACTAGCAACACAGAGAAAGAACAGTCACATGTATCGAGGAATTTATATGAAGCCACCTCGGATGTACAACAGCAGTTGCAGTTGCATATGCAACATCAAATTAAAAATGATTTCAAAGCAAATAATGTTGATACCACTTCAAACAGGCAGTTATTTAATGAATTTCCAAAAAGTTTTGCTCTAACGAATGCACATGTGAGTGAGGGCAGCAGCAGCAGTGGTATAGAAGAGGAGCAGCATATCAATGGCGCCTTAGTCATTTTGACTGCCACAGATGTCATTAAAAATGATACTAGTTTGGCGAATAAGGTAAATAAAGCCAATGTTTTTCCATCTACCGTGTCAACGTTGCATCGTTTAACACCTTCTGGTGCAATGCCCACCACAACATTGAAAACGGTGACCCATAAAATACGAAAATTGCATAAAAAGAAAATTGTGGAGAGCTTGCGACAATTGAACATCGACAAATTCAATACAAATGGTGGTCATCATCGTAGTCTGCTCGAGGCTGAACAATTGCAACAGCAAGCAACACATATGGCAAGAGCTACAGCCATAGACATAACCGCCACCACTGCCACTCCCCATACAACTATCAGCTCTTCGAGTGTGGAAAATGGCAGACAAGAAAGTGAAAGAAAATTCGAACAGCAAGAAGAGCTACAGTGGCAATGGCTGGCACAAACAACAACAACGGTTGCTGCCCCAATAACAATATATACACAGCCGCCAGAGATGCAAACGGAGAGAGAAACAAATGTAGATAAAGCTGATGATGTGTTGGTGGCCACAAATGATGTTGACACAAATGAAAGTGTAAATGATAGTGATTTGCCAGATATGCTGCCGGTTGATGATGATGAAAATGATGTTGATATTGATGCTGACGATGATATTGATGAGCCATCGGATAATGATGATTTAACTGATGTTTTATATCCAAATGATGAGAGTCTGTTAGCAGATGAGGGCGTTGATGCTAATGCTGACAATGATGAATTGCTGGTTACAACTTTAAATCCTTTGCTGGATGATAAATACATTGAGAAACATTTTAAAAATTATTCTTCCCAGTTCATCAAAGAGATTGACAATAATGTGGATGACATGGAAGACAATGAAACTGAGAATATGGTTAATCACAACCCCGACCAGCAACAGCAACAAGTTAAAGATTTTCCCGGCAAAAATTCTTTTCACAATCTTACTGGCATTATAGACGTTTTTAACTCCACGTATGACGCTTCGAACACCACCTCACCATTTGTTACTTTCGCCACGGAATATTCAAATGAATTCCATTCGTTTGAACCCTCTTTGGCGGCCAGCACTAGCCAACATAATATTCATTTGCAATCGACTTTCCATGACAAGGAGGAGGATGAGGAGGAAATCAATTTTAATGATCCTTCAGATCTTACACTAGATGATGCTGAGGATACGGGTGACAATAATCATGCAAATGGTTTTCCCTTAAGCGATAACGATAATGATGCTGATGCTGAAACTGATCCTGATGCGGAAGTAATTTTAGAGATAGGCGCTGGTGGTGAGGATGATGAAACCAATCATTTCCTAGAGGGTGTTGTTGATGCCGCAAATTCGGAAGAAATTTACGATTGGGATGAAATATCGCGTAGTAATCGTCGTGATCTAATGCACGGTCGTGATGTTGTAACGAAATTCTTACAAATTGTCGAAACGCAACATTCGCTCGGTTCGAATTGTGAAGCGGGTACTTCGTTGAATTTGGGCGAAGGTGTTGTTGATCGTTATGCCCAGGATCGGTTTCGCGTGGAAGCAGAGGTTGCAGTGAATCGTGCCAATATGTTGACAAGGTAAGTAAATTTTATTTTGTTCGATTTAAACAAATCAACAAGTTATATAAACCTGTGCTACAAAGTATATTTTCGCCTGTATTTCATAAATCTTTTAGTTTTGTGGCACAAGAATGCTTTATTTTCATTTTATTATGGGTGGTTTTTTTACAGTTATTATTTACAGCGGAAGGAGGATTATCCATTACATTTGTAATATATCCGGTGAATGTAAAAACACAAATCCTTAAACGCTCATTTATAGATTCTGTTGAATTCTCGTGTGTCGCAGGAAAAACATGCAAAAACTGGCAACTGAAACGTATAAGAAAAAAAATTTCTGCGCAATTTTATTATAACAGGTGATGTTTTTTGGTTATTTCGTTTTCAATAACCAGTTTTCCCACACAAAAACAAACAGAATTGCTCTCTGAAAATTATCGCTGCAAAAAAAGTATTTTCAAAACCTACACTCCTTAAAAAAATCACCCGTTTATCAGTTAAGTTTTCTCAGAACTGCAAAGTGCTTAAGTATGTATGGTAACGAAAAATATACACAAACATTATCGCGTATAACAAGGAAAACTTTCTTATTTCTTCTTCTGGGTGGTAGTGGTTTACGTGGAACTATAAATTTGTTTTTTCAAAATGAAAAATAAAATCGTAAAATATGTAAAATATGGGAGTAGAGATACGTAACACATACGCATAAAAATAAAAATGCGATCATAAAATATAAGAAATAAGTTGCAGTCGATTGAGTCCGATACAATGTAAAATTTCGCATATTTGGGGCAACATTTCCATTTAGTTGTTGTAAAAAATCCTGAGGCATTCTCTATCTCCTTCACTATCCTCACTCTCTCTCTCTCTCTTTTCTAGGACGAATTTACAATTTGTTGTTTTGACTACTGGGTATGACAAGTATACGTTCTCAAACGTAACCCAACCTAGATCTTACTTTAGATTGTCACAGGCGGGCGTCATAAAGTGTAATTTATCGCGATCCCTGCAGTCACCATAGTCTAGTAGGCAGTGTGTTGTCTTATTGCGAGTAAGGCCACGGTTCAAACCCCAGGCCGGACATTTCCAACAAAACGGAATATGAAAACAAATGTCTTTGGCGATTTCCTCGAAGCAGATTTCTGACAAAAACTCTGAGAATAAATAAAAATTTGCCATGAAAAATTTTCTCAAAAACTCTGTCGTTCGGAGGAGACTTTTAACTGTTGGTCTCACCACTCATGTATAAAATTAGTACACCCAACATAAGTGGTTTGAAAAGTTAGGTTGTAATCTAATTCAGGAATTTTAATGACCAATTATGTATGTATGTGTATGTTTAAGACCTCCCCTACTGGTGTGTATATTATCCCTGACCTTTAATCGAGCATAGCTCTCTGTTCTAAGCTGATTAATATCTGCCTCGATAATATCTCTCTCGACCATTCCTTGCAACAATTTTGTGTCCGCCTTATATGGGTTAATGGTTAAAGGAAAATTGTGATGTATACCCATTTCTTCTAGCCTAGTCCTTGTCCTCATGTCTTCACGGGAGTCATGCTTAAATGCGCAAATGCCATGTTAATCGTTAGGGTATCATAACAGGCTGCTATGGCCTCAGCAAACTTCTAAAGTTGGCACTTCATTCTACCACACCATACCGTGAGTGTAAAAATGATTTTGAAAAGTGTGATCAAAGAAAGTATTCTAAATCGTTTCGTGTAATAGGTATGGTGAGCCTCTAGTCAGGATTACAACCTAGCTTCTCACATCACCCATATGTTGTATATGTTAATCTTATTCTAGAATGGTGGAACCTAAAGTTTAACTTAGACAGATCAAGGCTTTTCATGACAAATTTATTTACTCTCAAAATTTTTGCCAGAAGACTGCTGACCTTTAGCCAGGATTACAACCCAGCTTCTCTCATCAACCTTTTTGTGTGTGTTAATCTTATTCCTGACTGCCGGTATCTAAAGATTAATGATAGATCAGAGAAGTTTGGCATGGCAACTTTATTTACTCTCACAGTCTTTGACAGAAGGCAGCTGAGAGGGTAACCTTCCGAAACAAATATTTTTTTCATATCTCGGGGTTTTTGGAGATTTCACAGATGGGGTTTGAACCACGGACTTGTTCGTATAAGAAGTTGGACTATCGTTTAACAATAAGTCTACTATGCATTCACTTAAATTAAGGGTTTGTTTATCGCTTAGCAAAGAGTAACGAGTAGTTTGTTTTCTTATTCCTCCCTTCCCATAGTTTTTCTCAGGAGCATAAAGCTGTACCAAAATACCTTCAACTTCTTATGAGAATTCCAATTTTTTCCATTTGCTATATTGGTTACATAAATAAATTCTGTTTTCTAAACAAGTACGTAATATAGCTTACAGAACAGATTTTAGAATGACAGAGTTGCCATATATCGTTGCCTAGAAACGCAACAATGTGGGTAATTGCATTGGGGTTTTGTACTAAAGGTTGTCTTTTTGCCACGGGATTACGTTGTACTGCTTTTTATTGATGTTTTCCGTTTTGAAGGAATATTATATTATATTATAAAGGGCATGAGTCCTGTTTATATCTTCTGCTGTATTTAAACGTCATTGTTTTCTATCGAAAAATATTGTTTAAATTTAGAAAATTACAATTAACTTCGCAAGTCAAAAATAAAAAGAAAGGAAATGATTTTGAAAACTTTTCTAACATTTTAATGGATTTGTTAAATAAAAAATTTTAATTATTTTCTGACAGTTGCTTTAACTTTTGACATTTTGGGGGGAAATTTTATGAAAACTGAAAGCCTGCCTTAGCCGTTTTCGTTTTACCTTTTTTTTCTGAATTCTTGATTGTTTAAACTCCTTCGCCTTTTGCCTTTATGACATTGGACATCATTAGGAGAATACTTTGCTAATTTTTAAATAAAGAAGTACGAGTAGCTCTCCTTCCCGTTAAACCTTGCAGGATGATATATTTGTTACACGAACACAACAGGCATCTCTCTTCCAAATACAGCTACAAACACTTTACACACTTTACGTTTCCTGTCTAGAATGTTTATTTTTTCTTTCTTTTCTTTATTGTCATTATTGTTTACGAGCTGCTGTCACAGTGTAACAAGATTATCCTGCCAAATTAATGGTTTGACTATACAGGAAGAGCATAAGTGACGTGCGTGTATACATTTTGTATTCATTTCCTTCACATTTTTTTTTTCTTTTTTTTTTTGATTTTTTTCGATTTTTTTTTTTATTAAAAAATCCTTAACATGTCTGTATAATATACGAAATTAAGTCTCTTAAATCATAAGCGGGTTTGTATGTGGGCTTGTATACATGTATACATGCATGTATGTATATGCGTGTATTAAGTGCGTGTCTTATTCAAGTCGTATCATATACGTATATTCACTGTCAATAAAAAAAAAAACAAATAATTTTGCCTAATTGAGTCTCAAATGTTTCCTTAAATACTTAAGTAGCATGTGTCACATACCAAACATAAGCTGTAAGTAAACTGAGACAGGCACGCATATACAATTTAAAAAGCAATTTTGAAAAATTCAAAGATGAGACTCTGTCATAATGCTTAGATACCGTTGAATACGTATGTATGTGTGTTTGAATGTGTATGTGCGTATGGTTTGAGCTTTAGCAGAATGGTAGTCATCTCTGGTACTCATCTTTTGCTAAGATATTCTTAATAATGAGTTTAACATTTTTAATTTACTTGATACTTCTATAGGGTCTTTCATTAAGCGCTTCCTATCTTACTTTATTTGGCTTTTAAGCATTTTAGTCAAGATTACAACCTAGCTTCTCACACCACCCATGTTGTATGTGTCAATTTAATACATACATAAGTATCGGGACTTACAGTTTAAAGTCGATTCCGAACGACAGAACAGAAACTTTTCCTGGCAAATTTATTATACTCACAGAGTTTTTGCCAGAAATCTGCTGAGAGGCAGTTGCTAAAGAAATGTTTTTACGTTTTGTTGGAGATGTTTGTCCTGGAGTTAGAACTACGGGCTTGTGTCTAATAAGCCAACACACTATCTACTAGACTAGGCCGAAATCTTATCTTCACAAATAAAAACAATCGAAATTTTGCATCCATTTGAAAGGCCTATTGATGCCATCATGTAAAAAAATATAAAATCGTTCGAATGTCCCCCAAGTCTTCTCTAGGTAGGGTGCATCCAAAATGTTCAGTTTTCGGTGACTGTGGTGCATATATCAAACTGAATTTGTTCGATGAGATGAGTTCTGTTGGTTTTAAGGCCCTCTAAGGTTTTTGTCTGATTCGCCAATGTCTGCAACTTAAGAAATCAACACAAGAAAATGTCTAACGGGGTCAAATTGCATGATCTCGGTGGCCAGTTCACATCATCTCCTGTCAAGACAACAATGGCCTGAAATTGCTCGTACAGAATATCCAATATGGCAAGAGTTTTGTGACACGTAGTGCCAGCCAATCCCAAAAGAAAAAATCCATCAAGGTCCTATCGCATAATCTCGCTGGCCAGTACACATCACCACCTCTCAAGACAACCACGATGTCAAACCGTTCGTACAGAATATCCAATGTAGCAAGAGCTATGTGACACATAGCACCGTCCAGTTGAACACACGCACAATTCCATCCAGAAGAAGTTGGTAATCAGCTATCTATAGTGCTCTCCTTTGACAGTGATGGTCAAGCCAACGTCGTTCTCAAAGAAATATTGAACGAAGGTGCCGTCAGCTTAAAAGCCACACCAAACAGGCTCTTTTACGTTATGCTTTGAAATCTCTTGGATCTTCAGTCTTGCTTTTTCTGATAATTTTTTGTGACTATTTTTTCTTGCATTTTTTGTGACAAATTTTTCCGAAAAATTTTTCAGGATATTGTTTCGGGTTTTTTTTTTACAATTTTTTCGGACAATTATTTTGTGACAATTTTTTCACCCATTTTTTTCTGACGATTTTTTCTGATATTTTTTTGTGACATTCTTTTTTGTGACAACTTTTTTTCCAAAATTTTTCCAGATATTGTTTCTGGATATTTTTTTTGACAATTTTTTTCTGACAATTTTTTTTTTTTAATATTTTTCTGACAATTTTTTATGACATTTTATTCTGTAAATTTTTTGTGACAATTTTTCTGAAAATTTTTCGGACAATTCTTTTGTGACATTTTTCTGACAATTTTTCTGACATTTTTTGCTGACAAAATTTTTCTGACATTTTTTTTCCGACAACTTTTTTCTGACATTTTTTCTGTCAATTTTTTTTTTTAAATTTTTTCCGGCTGGTCTTTCTGAAGAATTTTTCTGAATAATTTTTCTGAAATATTTTTCAGAAAATTTTTTCTGACAATTTTTTTTGACAAAATTCTTCTGACAATTTATTCTTGCAATGTTTTTCTGACAATTTTTTCCGACAAAACATTACAAAAAAGTTTAAGGCAAAAACAACCTCTGAAAACCACTCTCTAACTCATAAAATTAATATCATTGCCTTACTATTACTATTTTAAATGATGTACCGTACTGTATCATGTAATAATTACCGTTTGATATTTCCTGCTAAATATGCTAATAAATCATTGGAATATAAAACTTTTTGCAATAATAGAAACATTTATTAACTGCTTGTTGTCTGTTTTCTATGGCCACCATTATTTAGATGCGAATTTTTTTTTTTTTCAATTTGCACATCAATTTCAATTTCAATATCTTTCAACATTGTGTTGCCGTATGTATTCATTCATAACTCATGTAAAATGCTATACAGCTTCATCCATCATTGTCACCATAAATAGCATCTCTATGGTAATTGAATACACCATCTATTCTTGCTTATCACAGGTCCATACAATAATTTATTTTCACATAAAATTGGTCGTTTTTTTGGGAAAGGGGGGGAACGTAGATGAGGTAAATTTGCATACGAGGAAATAAAAAAATGGCACAAAATAAAACAGAATAGAATTGAATGGAACACAGCATATCAATGTATCATTTTCAAAAACAGACAACATTTGAAGTCAATTTATTGATACTGGAAAAAAAACACAGAAATACTGGCAGTATATTGGTTCGCATGTATCCACGTAAATGCCAATCAATTATGAGTACGCGAATAGAGAACCATTTTTTCTTTTCCTTTTTCCAAAAAACTTTCGAGTAGATATTACTTTATTTTATTTGAAAGTTTATGTTTATGGCTTACCAACTAGTTGTAGATGTGCAAGAAATTCAGATAAAAAATTAAAAAAATAAAAACAAGGAAATTCATACAGAAAAAACATTCATAAGTTACGTGTGCTTTAAAGAAAAACTTGTTATTAAACGAGCATTAAAATTGAATTTTTCTTTATATCCTTTAATCGATTTACATCCTTTAATCGTACATATCCTAAGAACAGTAACGAAAATAATATCATTATAGTCTGGCAACATCCAGCATGACAGCTGTTTACCAAAACTGACAGATAGTGACAAAACATATCCTACAAATATCGCAAATGAAACAAGCCTTTGTTCAAAGCAATACTAATACAGGCTCATTGTACTGTCCTCCATTAAAGGAGATATAAAAAGTGAGAAATGTAACGCATATCTGTTAATGGAGCCATGACTTTACACAATAACCAGTGATAGGTGGTAACTTCCCTTATAGCTCAGTAATGCTTCAAGCTGTATTTTTCACAAACTGCCTTAGCTTTGTAAACAAGAACTCTTCAAGCTTGCTAAGAATATTTGAAGAGGAAATATTGGAGACACTTTAGTAGCAGAACTGAGAATCTGTTAACTCGCTTCAGCTAGCGACGTGTTTAATACATGCAGCTGGCACTTGAGAAATTTGTGGTAGAGGATCTTTCTTTTTCAGATAACTGTGGTCTCTAGTTATGGGCTTAGTAAGCTGCCCCGCGCATAGTTTAAACCTATACTAGAAGATATGCTCAATATACTCGGTTTTAGGTTAAGTTAGGTTAGGTTAAGTTAGGTTAGGTTAGGCTAAGTTAGGTTAGGTTAGGTTAAGTTAGGTTAGGTTAGGCTAAGTTAGGTTAGGTTAGGTTAAGTTAGGTTAGGTTAGGTTATGTTGAAAGTCGAAGCCTTGGTAGTCTAGTAGGTAGTGTGTTGGATTATTAGATGTGCTGCCACGGTGCTAACTGCATGTTAGACATCTCCAACTACACGAAATATGAAAAAAGATTTCTTCTGGCAAAAACTCTTGAAGGCTAAATAAAATTGCCATGAAAAGTTTCTCAAAAATCTCTCCGTAGGGGTCGATTTTAAACTCTCTTCACTTCCCTTCACTCATGTATAAAATTAATGCACACAACATAAGTAGTGTGAGAAGCTAGGGTTTTAATGACCAATTGTGTATGTATGTATGTACGTAGGTTGGGACAATGTTACATCATTGTGTTCAAAATTCCTCTTCCTCATCCAGAGACCTGTTGGTTCATTGTGCGAATAGAAAATAGAGAATGAAGAAAATGGAAGAAGTTAAGACAAAGGGGAAAAATGTGAACACAATGAAGAAAATAAAGAGAAAAACTAGGGGCTAAACCCTATCCATAGATAGGGATATCCCCTTTGCCAAATTAAGAAGCCTATTAGATGCTTAAGCTTGCAGTCTTTCAAATCTACCAGTTCCTCAACAGATCATATATCTAGCAACCTGTGTCAATGTAGCTACAGACAAGTGTGAGGATATAGATTTTCTGCTACTTCTGCTTCTTTACATAGCCTGCAGTAGTTAGAAAAATCCATGATAGGACAAGGATAAGTTTCATAGCCTTGAGCACAACTATACAGAGGGTAGCTTCTCCATAGCGAATAATTTTTTGGATATTTGGAAGATATTTTCCATAAATTTTCTATTTTACTGTACCTCACCACATTTCAAAGCACTTTGCTTGATTGCTGTAACCGCTTTTGCAAAATACTTTCGCAAGTATTTTTTCTTCCTTCACAACAAGTGTTTTTTGCAGTTTTGAAATTAAAATAATTACAGTTATCAGGTTCTAATTAAACAGTTATTTATTGGATAATATTTTTGAAAATTTTAAAACTTTACAACGTATTTTCTAATGAGAAAAAGTTCCTTGGCAAACCAAGATTCTCTCCAACAATAAAAAAGAAGGGAAAAGTGAATGAAATGAGACATTTTTTGTAGGTTTGTGCTAAGCAAGGTGACATTCTGCCAAACTGACATTACAACCACTAGCATGGGGATGAAAGAAAACAACAACAACAAAACTATACTGCATAATAACTAATAAGTGAGAAACATGCGTTGAAAGTTAGCGGCAAAAACAAAGGCAGTCAGCAGCAACATTACAAAATGAGTTGAAAACAAAAAAAGAAGTTGGAATGAGAATGAGAAAGAGAGGGAAAAGTATTTAAAAAGTTTGCAACTACAACTTACAAACATAGTTTATGTTGAAGGCACTTTTTTCTTATACATCGTAAGTAAGCAACTTAAGAGTTGCAGCTTGAGAATTATGCAACTCAGCAAAGAAAAGTAGGAAGTGTAGGAAAGCAAAAAAAAAAAATGTCGAATGAAATATTTCCACTTGCTTTAACTTTCATAATAAGTTGCAACAGAAACATGTAGTCGGTAAACCACGAACATGATATGGCGTACAACGGTTAAGGATTTAATCCTTCTTGGAACAGAGTGAAGCTTAGTACGAGTGAACTGTATTTGTCTCAGTTAAATAGGAAATCTTATTAGACACTGCTGGATACTTATGAATAAGAAGAGCAGCGACTCACTTCCTTCTTTAAATTACATTACCATCCATTTCGTAACAGCAATTCTCATGGGACACTGTTCTTTAAGTAGGCATTTTTAAAACACTTGGCATTCCGTCAAATGACTGCCCCTGCAAAAGCCGTGTGTCTAAGAATAACGAAGAGGCTGTCTTGTAACTTATATTAATGATCTACTTTTGCCATAAATAATCTGAGGTTTTTGTCTATTCGCTTGCCGGAGCTCTTGAAGGCCTAAATGATGGCATAAGTGGGACCTCTTCCTTTGAAGCAGGTCCACCACCTTAACTTATCTAGCATATGTCAAGCCTCAGTGATCTAAACTATTTACCAATATAACTAATACAATAACCCGAAACATTTTTTTGGAGTTCCATTGCCTTTAGACAACATCAAAGGGTAACCCTATTATCCTAGAACTGGTTACAATTTACCAATAACTTGTTTGAAGATCATTAGAATGCTTTATCGCAGCTCTATGTATCCTAAGTGAGACCTCTTAATTTGAAGTGGGTCCACTACCTTACCTTGTCTATCATGAGCTAAGCCTCAGTGACCTAAAGTCTTCATCAGTATACCTAATACAACAACCCGAAACATTTTTTTGGAGTTCCATTGCCTTTAGACAACATCAAAGGGTAACCCTATTATCCTAGAACTGGTTACAATTTACCAATAGGTTGTTTGAAGATCGTTGGAATGCTTTGTGGCTGCTCTATGTATCCTAAAGTAATAGAAAAAGAAGAAAAAACCACAATATTGCTGATATTATTGTGGTTCTTGTGCTACTGCAACAATCGAAAGTCCTTACAGTGACTCAAATTTACCTGGAGTAAATATTAGAAGCTGTATTCACAGGACGAAAATGAAAACTATGAGCTCTAAAAACACGTATTGAGTATTATAAGATCTTTGCTTCGTTTTGACGTGCATTTGAAAACGCCTTAAAGAGTTTGCCTCAGTCAACCATATTTTTTTCAATTCATTTTACCGCAACAGAATATCACATCTTGGAAATTCTTTCTCTGCTTTGAGAAATAAAGTTTCTTTTGAAACATTTTTTTTCAAGCAAACAAACCAAGAAAAACAAAAACAGTACAAAAAAGAAGAAAACATCTGTGGCTTTTGCCAACATTCTGTTGCTCATTTGTTAACAAAATGATACATGACAGCTAACAACCGATGATTATAAATTTTTACTTTTCCTTGTTGCTTTAAAGCAGTTCATGTTCAAATTTAAATAGAAATTCATGTGAAGAAATCTTTATGAATAAAATTACTTCCACAGCAACCGAGTTGATAGTACTCTATTGTCCAAGGCCTTAGGTTTTCTTTGAAGAGTTTTATTAGTTTTTGTTGGTTTTCAAAAATTGAAAAAAATTGAACGCAGCATCAAATCTACTGATATCGAGAGTCAGTCATTCGTTTGCCAGATAATCAATCGCTGCGTTTGTGGGAGCACAACAACAAACCTTATTCTATGGTCAGGCAGCAGCATCTTTTTGAAGAAAGCAGGACTCCATGAGACAAATTGCTCATTGCACTCAATACACCGGCTCATTAAAAGGCCAAACAAATTATCATTACGGGTCTGAAATTTTCAAAATCAAACGAAGAAGCTTTTTGCCTCTCAGACAGCACTACTTCAATATTTATTCCTGACCATAATAAGATCAGTCGGTGCCAACTCGTGAGAAAAAATCGAACTTAAGAAACGAAATTCTTTGTGAGTATATCAAATAAAGGGTGTTTTTTATAGAGGTATAGAACTTCAAGTTGGCATTACTTTTCAAGATGGCGACCGATTTAACAGCTGTCAAGTGATTTATTCTCAGTTTGGTTTGGCAACTCATCATGAATAGACTCACGCCTGAAAATCGCTAGCAAGTAGTGCAATTTTATTTCGATTTGTTGAAAGACACGTTTGGTGACCGCCTAATTTCACGTTTTGGACCTGTGAATTGGCCTCCAAGATCTTGTGGTTTAACACCGCTAGACTACTTTCTGTGGGGCTATGTAAAGACATTGGTCTATGCGGTAAAGCCACAAACGCTTGACCATTTGGAAGACAACATTCGCCGTGTTATTGCCGATATACGGCCACAAATGTTGGAAAAAGTCATCGAAAATTGGACGTCCAGATTGGACTACATCCGCGCCAGCCGTGGCGGTCATATGCCAGAAATCATATTTAAAATGTAATGCCACAAGATTATCTTTCGGATAAATAAAATTCATGTCAATCGAATAATCCATCGTTGTTTTATTGCAACTTAAAGTTCTATACCTCTATAAAAAACACCTATATAACAACGGAATACACAGAGGATTGTTTGTAGAGAATGTGGGGTGTCAACCCTAGCATACCGGAACCTGCTCCTGTGGGCTAATCCTCTGTTAAACTGAAAATATCTATTTCGGAAACATAAACAAATAAAAGACGTGATGCCACAATTCTAAGCCCCAGAGGCGACTTCCCCTCAGCAAATTTCTGGCAAAAGCGCTGAGAGTAAATAAAATTGCCATGAAAAGTTTCACAAAAATCTCTCGTTCGGAGTCGACTTTAAACGGTCTTGCTTGTTGTATATAAAATTAACACACACAACATAAGTGTTGTGAAAAGCTAGGCCGTAATCCTGACTGAAAGGTTGTAACGACCAATTATGTTATCCATTCCAGTGATTATCCCATTTGAAATTAAGAGTAAAAACCTTTCCATGGCATATTTTACATTGAAATGGTATGATACTCATACAATAAAAACCTCTTTACGACATACATACGTGTCTATTCCACTAGACTGCTTGCATTTTGCAACAGCATTTACATTCAAAAACTGATGTATTTACTGTGTTCATTTCTGATGTTATAGTTTCAAGAGAATATTTATGATTTCGCCGATGTAACTTGCACTCTATTTTAAGCTGTTTGCGATTTTATTTACAGTCCCATCAGTGTTTCCATAAATGTATGTTTGTTGTGAAAATATTTTTTATTTCATCTCTCCTCCTATTTTCATATTCAACTGCCTGGCAACGATTCTATTTATTGTTTTTCTCTAAAATAAACTCAATGGCAACACTATTTTTATAATCCCCATCGCCTTGCTCGAGTGTGTGTATGTGTTTTACTGTTAAATAAAAACAAAAGAGTCCAACAGAATTTCTCTATGGAAGTGTGTAAAGAAGTATGTTTTTTGCACTTTCACGAATACACATTCATACAGTATAAATAATACAAATAAAATAGATACTCTGCTTTCTCTCTCCCTCTCTCACTCACTCTCTGGAGTAACAACAACAGCAATAAATAAATCTCTATGTATTGTTTACAAAATACAGAAAAAGAGAAAAAAAAGGAGAAAACATGCCACAATCATATAAAAATATGCATTTATATGCCACAAAAATATAATATTTTTACAAAATATGATACATACATATCTGCACGTAAAAATATGTACAAGTGAATGTACGTCATTGTTTATGTTTTATCACAAACGAATGAAATTTTTTTACAGTGAAAATAAATATTTACAACGAAAATAAATAAACATGAAAACAACAACAATAAAAACAAAAATAAATAAAAAACTGAAGAACGTGTTTATCCATTTTGCTTGTGCTATTATTATGAGCTCGCAAGCACTGTCAGCTATAGTTGAAGCCGATACGACACAAATCAAGTGTTCTCTGTTCGATGTATGCCTACATTGATCTGTATGCAGGTCAGGCTTAAAATAGAATATCACGTTCAAATATATTCGGCATTCCATAGAGGACATTGTATAGACTTATTCCAGGGTCCTAGCAGTTTACATACATCATTCGCTATAACAATTCTTTGTCCGGCTTATAGTCTAGTTCCTCACACCACCCATGGTTTTGTGTGGAAATTTTTCCACTGAGTGGTGTAAATTAACGTTTGGTTTCGATTCCGTACTACAGTTTTAATAAACTCTTTCATGTCAATCAGTTACTTTCCGCGAATGATGTAGAAGGAAATATTTTGCTTCGATTTTTCTTTTAAGATGTCAAAGGTTAGCAGATCATGTTTTAGGTTCGGTTATGTTAGGTGGCAGACCTTCCTTGTTAAACCTGTATTTAAGCCCATTGCAGTATCACAATCAATCAGACATTTCCTAGAGGAGAACAACTCGAGTCCAAAATAAATCTTGCCATTGTAGCAATTTTTATGTTCGTGAGCTCGGTCAAGGGTGTCAGGAATTGAGTGGTCAAAGAAACTCCGTCTTTTTATGCAGGGCACTTATACATGAGGTGAAAGATAGCCTCTTCATAATCCTCCGACACACGGCTCCCGCAGAAGTCATTTGACGGACTGCCATGTCCATGAGCATGCCTTAAAGGACAGTATCCAGTGAGAATCGCTGTTACGCTGTAGATGGCAATGCGATTTAAAGATAGAAGTGGATTGGTCCCCTTATCCATACGTGTCTAGCCGAGTTTAGTAATATTGTAGGTATCCTTTTGCTTTAAAAACGATTGAGCCTCCTTGTAAAAGTGGTGGCTAGGCATTCCAATTGCCTCTGTAACAAGTTGAATATTACAAGCTCCGTACTGAATCTGATCAGCTCATCTGTAATACAATTTCAGACGATATCCCTATGACCCGGGATCAATATAAGATCTACTTTCGAAAAATCTAAAATTTTCCTATGAAATCCTCGGCATTAATGGACAAGGACTGACGTTAGAAATACATTCGTTAGGTAGTTAATCGTAGTCTGGCTGTCATCAGTCATGCTTTTCGCTGATGCGTTTAAAGTGTCATTGACCTGAACTTGGAAAACACAGCAGTCATCAGGCAAGCTTAATATCAGAATGCATAAAAAATATACCACAGCCTACCAGAGATCAGCAATGAGTATTAAATAGGATGAGTAGATTCGAAACATACTCATTATATCTGATACTTAAACGCCTTCATACTTATTTTAATATCATACTCATACTACTCATATTCAAAGTTTGAAGTACTCTTCGTACTCATACTTAACAATACGCATGATGTTGTTGATTTTGACTCTCCTTTACTCAACATTACAAAATAAGTATGATTCGCTTACGAACACTACAATGCTTACTAGAAGGTTATTCTTTCTGCTGTTTTTGTAAATGCAACAACAACTAAGACTGTATATTTTGATGAATGATTCGAATCACTCGAATCATTTATGAGTATTTTAAGTATTTTTCTATATTTATGAATCTGAATGAATAGGCGTATGAATCAAACATATTTCGAATGTTATGAGTTTGATGTCAATGTAGTACTCATACTCATTGCAACCTGTATGTACTTATAAATCAATGTTGTAGTGAGTAAGAATGAATCAGAATAGTTGAATTTCAATAGTGTTGACTCACTCATACTCGAAATTTCACGAGTACTTATGAGTAGCGAAAAAACGATTCATTACTGATCTCTGCAGCCTAACCTGTCACAATGACCTTCACTAAATACAGTCGCTAAAACAGCAGGTATCTTTTACAATGAATTCATTTGTGTCTTTATTCTCGTCCATTTATGTAAAATCCATCTACAACTTTAATATCCGAGTTCGATCTGAAGCTGTAAACCTAATTCAATCTCTTTGAATGTGTGTATGTAGAACATCGCGAATTAAGTGAATAAGTTATTGAGAGAGGAAATGAATCTACGTTACATGGCTTTACTCGTTTTTTTGCCTCTTCCTGTGTGGCATTTTGAAATATTATTCATCATCGGAATGGTTTCTAGCTTTCTGAACCTTGAGGATTGTGACACTATCGATCTTCTCTATGATGGTACATACATACATACATAATTGGCCATTACAACCCTTCGTCAGGATTACTTCTCAACACCACTCATGTTGTGTGCGTTAATTTTATACATGAGTGGCGGGACCTACAGTTTAAAGTCGACTCCGAGCGACAGATTTTTTGAGAAGCTTTTCATGGCAATTTTTACTCTCAGAGTTTTTGCCAGAAATCTGCTGAGAGGAAGTCGCCGAAGAAATACTTTTTGTATTTTGTTTTTGATGTCTGGCCTGGGATTCGAACTCGGCCTTTCGTCTAATAAGCCAACACACTACCTACTAGACCACGGCGACTTCTCTATGATGGTATGATAAATATAAATCGTTCGTAAATTTATATCGTTCACTGTATTTCTATGTAATATTAAAATTTGTATATCTTGTACACTTATATTCGATGTACAGACATACAAATAACACTGACATCAACAATTGTTACCACAACTGACATGGATAGTGTGAGTGGCTTTTTTACTGATGCTCTTATTGCTGTTGCTTCTCTTATTGTTATTGTTATTTATTGTTGTTGTTGTTGCTCTTTTTTTTGTTCGTTTTTATTGTTATTTTTGTTTATGCTGTTGTTACAACACAAATAAACATTTTCCATAAAGAAAAGCAAAACGCTTTTGAATGAATAACAAGAAAACAAAGTACAAAACGTATGCGATTGAGTGCCCTGTAGGAAAGCTAAACCACAATATTTAGTTTCTCCGGCAGTATGTAACAGTTGGGAGACTTTCCAACCAACATTCAGATGAAAATGGATTATTTAAGAATAAAGCTTCATTAAGAACATCTTCAGTGCTTTAGAATTTCGCTTAAGTTTTCTCAAACGTTCTGTGACTATGGATAGCTTATCTAATAGTCGACCTATGTATACCTACAGCGTTCCATATTTTTATTTCCTACGTGTCTATTTTGATTGTTTCTCGGTTTGCCTGTCTTTTCATCATTTTTTTATTTGTATACACTCGTAACACTTGTTTAGTTCATACAAATACAGGATCCAACAAGTTTAAGTTTCTTTTTTCGTTTTTGTCTTCCTTTGGAAGATAAAGGAAAACAGGCTCCTGGTTGGTGAATGCAGTACCGGGTTTATTTTTTCCACTTATTATGTTTTACTCAGCATCGATCGAAGGAGTAATTAAGGTACCCACGTCGTAGCCGCCGTGGTCTATTAGGTAGTGTGTTGGCTTATTAGACGTGAGACCACAGTTAAAATCCCAGGCCAGATTTTTGGCAAAAACTCAGAGAGTGAAAGTAAAATTGCCATGACAAAGTTTCTCAAATATTTGTCGTTCGGAAACGACTTTAAACTGTAGGTCCCGCCACTTCTGAATAAAAACTAACACACACAGCTTAAGTGGTGTGATAAGCTAGGTTGTAATTCTGAATGAAGGGTTGTGATAAACAATTGAGTATGTATGTAGGCAGAAAACAATGTTTGACATTCAAACATGGCATTGTGACATGATTCAATGACTCATCCATGAGATTTTGAAACGCTGGTACGTAGGACGTTATAATAAATTTTTGTTTTTTTGTATTTATAGGCTCTAAGAAAATGTTCGATTGCGTTAATTGTCACATCCACAGTAGAAAGTAATAAACGTTCCGTCATTAGAGCATAAGTCCCATGGGTTCTCTGTGGGAGTTATACAGTGTGGTATTTTAGCGATCTTTCCCCAACACTAATTGGGGTACATAAATATCTGTTGTTTTCCCTTTTATTACCAGAACTTTTGGTTTGCGGCTAGAAATCCATCACACAGCCAAGAACCTCCAATTCGAAGGTTGCGTCTAGCATGCAATTGATCCCGCTGGTCCGTCATTAGGCAATTAAGTGGCTTTATCGGGACCTGCAAATAGTTTCAAGACTAGGGCAGACGTAGTCATTACATAGTAATCATCATGCACCACCAGTGCCCATTTTGTAATCATTGGTAGACCAGATTACATCAATCTTGCTCTAAACTAAGCCCTCTAATACATACCACATACATATATATTCATAAACATGACAATTTCCAGTAAAATGAATGTTAAATTATCATAAAAGAACTCGAACTTGAGAGGACCTGTACACAATTGAAATGTACACAATAGTTCTGTGTGTGTGAACATGTTATTTGCGTGCTCATAGTTTGCATGTAATCGTGTATTGAAGTGTATACACTTTAGTGGTTATTATTGTTGTTGTTATTATTGTTGTATTGTTTTTTTTTATTTATTTTTTGTTGTTTTACAATTTGCAAATTGTTGCTGATGATCCTCATTGTGGTCATAATATTAATACGTCGGGTAAAAAAATGAACTGAAAGTCAATAACAAATAATAACAAAAACACACGCGCGGGAAAATAATGCTTTCATAACACACAAAATGTTAAAACAAAATGAAAAAAAGAAATCAAAAAACCCCAATTAATTGTTTAAAAAAATATTTAAAATTTTAATTTCAAATTTGCACTGACGTTGAACGTCATACCAGAAGGATTCTTCGTTTTATGTAGCGACTTCTGCAGGAGTAGGTGTTTCTCTCGGGTGAGGTAATGGTGCCTGAAAAGAATAAATTCATACGATTTAGGCAAACTAGAGTTTACTGGGGTTAAGAATGAATCTCATTTCGGAGAGCTAAGGAATGTTTCCATGCTGATCGGAAGATGCCAGATATATCCCCGCTAGGGTGAATAATCTATGAGGGGACTAAGCTGTCATGCTGGGAGCTTGATGATATAATTCCTTCTTGCATCCTTAAGATATGGAGATATGTCTCCTGAAAAACGAGTAAGTAATCCATGTAATCTAATGGAGTACGATAAAATTGTAACTCAAAACTAACCTAGCGTCTGTGGTCAAAGAAATGCTTCATGAATGTCTTTCACAGTCTCAAAAAGTTTCCAGGGGTGAATCGGATGGATGCATGAGACTTTATCTATTGTCAGGAATATTTCACTTGAACTCACTGCAGCTTGAGTGGCTTTATCATGACTGTCGAATGATCAACTTACTTAAGTGATCATTAGAACCCTTCAGTCAGGATTAAAACCTAGCTGCTCACAACACCTATCTTGTGTACTTTGTACTTTTATACATGAGTAGCGGTACCTACAGTTCATCATTGACTCCAAATGACAGAGATTTTAAAAAGATTTTCATGGTAATTTTATTTACTTTCAAAGTCTTTTCCAGAAGACTACTGAGAGGAAGTCAGCGAATCCTTTATACAGGATTAAAACCAATCTACTCACACCACCTATCTTGTGTGTTTTGATTTTATCTGTAAGTGATCGGACCGACTCCGAATGACAGATTTTTAAGAAACTTTTCATGGCAATTTTACTTTTACACTCAAAGTTTTTGCCAGAAATCTGGTGCCATTCTATTGGCAGAGCTAGTGATTTTAAATCACAGTTGGCCCCTGTATATCTGTCAAATAGTTTGGGTAGAAATGCGAAGTGAGTTCGTTCCCTCTATGTTACATATATCCCTGCAGTCAGGCCTAGCTTCTCAACACACCGTTATATGTTGTAAGGCTTTAACATGTGTACTCTACAGTGTGCTTATTAGCATTGAACACAAGCTGGCATTGGGCGCTTGCATCCAACTCCCTCGCCCATAGTACTTATCGTACCTAATCTAATCTAAAACGAAAACTACAAAGTTATTGTTGTTATGTTTACCACCAAATTGTTGTTATGTTTACCACCAAAAATAGTTGTATGTGTTAGAATATGTGAGTTGTAGCAATTCATTTAATATTTAACACACATACTCTTGCATATTTCACAATAAAATTTAATGAAAAACAATACGATTTTGAAAAGAGAAAAAAAAATTTTACTTCCACCATCTATTCGGGCATTAAAAATGTATGCGATGCTACCACAACATGAAAATGAGTGGCAAGAGCCTGCCAGTATTCAATAAACTGGCGTTATAGTACCCTTAAGGAACAGAAGGAAAAAATATAATGAAATGTTGTTGTTGTTGTTGCTGTTGTTGTAAAATTATAATTTAATCAACTTGAATATTTCCCCCAAGGTTTTATTTTTTTTATTAAAAACCCACAGCCTCAAGGCTTTTTACAGTGTTTCACTATTTTTCTATTTTTCTTGCATCCGTTTCCGTTTCATTGTATACAGGTACTGGCAATAGTAATATCCTATGTAAAGATTGTACATTTTGTGGGTCTGTTTTAAGATTTTAAAAATGAAAGGAAATGCAAAGAGTAACAGCAAAAGCTTACAGTAAATTTAAATACAATAGCCAGCCAGAAATGGAAAATATTTCTTTCCTTCTACGATAAATTTGCATTCAATTAAAGAACACTTTAAAATTGTGAATATACAGTGTGGTGTACTGCGTTTGCTAGTTTGGATGTTATGGGCACAAGAAAGCCTGAAAGCAGTCACAATAAGGCAGGCATAAACGACAAGAGATTGGAAACCAATAACAGCGATTTTTGTAGGTTGTTGAGAAGCAAGAAAAAAGACGACGTTTTTGAGGAAATTCATACCTTTCTAAAACTACTGAAATGATTAAGAGATGTTGGCTTATTAGATGACAGTTTGTGGTTCGAATTCCAACTCAGACATCTCGAACAAAATGAAATAAAAAATATAATTCGCCGACTTCCTTTCATTAGCCTTCTGGTAAAAACTGTGAAAGTAAATAAAATTTCCATGAAAGACTTCTCAAAAATCTGTCTTTCGCCGTTGACGTTAAACTGTAAATACCGCGCGCTCGTTGATAAAGTTAACACTCGTAACACAGATGGTGTGAGAAGCTAGGTTGTAATCCTGAATAAAAGATTCACTGACTTCCACTCAACAGACTTGTAGAAAATCTCTGAAAGTAAATAAAATTTTCATGAAAAGCTTCTCAAAAATTTGTCATTCGGAATCGACGATGTACTGTAGGTCCCGCCACATACGGATAAAATTAACACACATAGCAGAGATGGTGAGGGAAGCTAGGTTCTAAACCTGACTAAAGTATGCGCCGACTTCTTCTCAGTAGTCTGCTGGCAAAAAAACCTGAAAGTATATAAAATTGTTATGAAGATCTTCTCAAAAATTTGTCATTTGGAATCAACGACGTACTGTAGCTTCCACTACATACGGATAAAATTAACAGACACAACATAGATTGTGTGAGAAGATAGGTTCTAATCCTGAAAAAGGTATGTGCCGACTTCCTGTCAATAGTTTTCTGGCAAAAACCCTAAAATTATATAAAATTGTCATGAAAATCTCCTCAAAAATTTGTTATTTGGAATCGATGATGAACTGTTGGTCCCTTCACACGCGAATCTTTATCCTCCAAAATACAACAAAATATCCAAGACTCAAACCATTATTCTCTATACTTGTAAAGCCTGTATACTTAAGTTATACATCCAGTAGATAATTTTCATTTGCTTATGTGCAGTGAAGCATACCGGGTTGTAGCTTATTATATTATAAAATCAAGGAAGAAAAAAAAAATAACATTTTTGTCCGTCATGTTGTCAACTTTATTGAACTTTCTTTCAACCAACCAATCAATATTAATTTAAAAGCATCCGTTAGTATTTTTTTTTTTCTCTGTTGTTGGTTGTATTCATTATTTTTGTGTTGTTTTCATGCTTTTATATTTTTTCCTTTTTTTAATGTTTATTTTACATCTCTTTTGGCCTTATGCTTCAATTAGCCATTTATTAAAAATTGGTTGGTTGGTGACCATTTACGCTACACTTATTACGAAATATATTTTCCTGTTTACTTTTCTATTTTTTCACCATTTTTTTCTGGTTTTGTTTCAGTTTTTTCGTTTTTTGTCTTTTCTATAGCCATTGACTAACCATGATATTTTTTACAAATTTCGTTCGACTATTTTCTTTCAGGAGTAGGTGAAGGGAAAAAATTATTTCGTAGTAAAATTTTATAGAATAGTCAACGCTATTCATGCATTAGAGTACTGTTGTAATATGGTGTATATTTTACCGGTTTATTGCTAATTCAATGGAATATTTCTTACTTACTTCAGTCAGGACCACAACCTAGTTTCTCGCATCACCCATAATGTTTGGGTTAATTTTACTCATGAGTGACGCGACCTATGTGCAGTTTAAACACGTTTAAAGTCGTCTCCGAACGACAGATTTTTAAGAAGGTTTTCAAGTGAATTTTAATTCTACTCTCCGAGTTCTTTGTCATAAGACTGCTGAGAGGAAGTCACCTAACGAAATACTTTCATATTCGAGAAGTCTGGCCTATGACTGCGGCCTCAAGCTAATAAATTAACCCTTTACCTAGTAGACTACGACGACTTCAAGGGAATATACTTGAGGAAAATAAAGGAAATAATCCCGAAATGTTCCACAAGATATAAAAAAAAATTCTTGTCATGGTTTTCTAAATAATTTAACAGTGCCATGCCTGGCTTAACCAAAGCAACTAGGTTCGTTACATGTAGCCTGTGTTTGCCTAAGCCCGATATCAGTAGTTCACAGACAAACTACTGATACTACTACTAAACCCGGCTTGTTTGCCGTAAAGCCACGGTTCAAATCCCACAGAACGAAAAATGAAAAAATATTTCTTATGCGACTTCCTCTCCGTAGATTTCATTTCCATGAGAAGTTTCTTAAAAATCTTTCGTTCGGTATAGACTTTAAATTGTAGGTCCCGCCACTCATGCATCAAACTAACACACAACATAAGTGGTGTGAGATGCCAAGGGTTGTAATTACCTATTATGTATGTTTTTTTTTTTTTTTTTTGTCTTGAGCCGGAGGTGGGAATCTTCTAAAGACACTTTTGTTCCAACAAAAGAGTGCACGATTCACCAACACTGGTGCCTACGTACTAAACCCACCCCCTACACACTTCAACCACTCTCCCAACGCGGGACTGCCGTAAGGTATTACTTCGCGGAGGGCTGGTTAGCTCGAAAGCTTCATCACATCAATTCAAATTTCGCCTCCGTTTCTCCAGTCTACGGAGTTCTATCATAACTTCAGCCATTCTCTGACTATATTGGCTCCATAGGTTCCTACAGTTCATCAGCTCTTCCATTAGCCGGTTTGGTCCTAAACTCATTCCTCCGGGCCATCTAAATCTGGGGCAGCATGTTAGAATATGCTCCGCATCTTCCTCCTCATCTACACAGTTTGGGCATATAGGGGAAGTATCATGACCAAATCTGTGCAGATACTTCCTGAAGCACCCATGACTAGTTAGAAACTGGGTCACGTAGTAATTCAGCTCGCAATGTTTGTCCTTCATCCAAAGGGTTACATCAGGGACAAGGCGAAATGTCCATCTTCCCTTTATACTGCTCTCCCATCGCGACTCATCTCATCCGCTAATATGTCTATCGGTATTGCCTTTGCCAATACCAATACCGCTTCATCAGACACCGTTCTGAAACCACTTATCCGTCTAATCGCGCTTAGACGATACACCGAGGACAGTATTCTCCTCGTCGTGCCCACGGAGAGTGCCTCCGACCATATTGGGCATGCATATAGCATTATCGACGTTACAACCTCCGAAATTATTCTCCTTTTGAATGGACCTGGTCCTCCAATATTTGGCATCATCCGCGCCAGTGCTCCCTGTGTTACAGATGCCTTTTCGCCGATGTACTTCACGTGCTCCTTGAAATTCAACCTGTCGTCGATAATCACTCCCAGGTATTTTATCGCTCTCTTTGATTCGATCCTAGTGCCTCCAACGGTCACTTCCATTTTCTCCACTATCTTCCGGCCGCTTATCAAGACGGCCTCCGTTTTATTTGCAGCAAGTGTCAAACCTGCCTCATCCAGCCATGCTCCAGCATTTCGGATCGCTGTGTTCGTTTTCTCCTCTATTTCCGTTACCGTCTTAGCTACCGAGACTATGGCAATGTCATCTGCAAAGCCCACAATTGTAGTCCCGTTTGGCAATCGCAGTCGAAGTACACCATCGTACATGATGTTCCACAGTAGTGGCCCAAGTACAGAGCCCTGCGGGACACCCGCCGTCACTACGTATTCCTTCTCTCCTTCATCCGTTAGGTATATTACTTTCCTGTCCTGAAAGTAATTGTTTAGAATCTCCATTAAGTATGGCGGCGTAGCCATGTTAAAGAGGGCTCTCATAATCCGTCCCCAATTCGCTGAGTTGATGCGTTTTTAACGTCAAGTGTGACAACCGCACAGTATTCCTTGGTGCCAAATCTCCATCTTTCGCCTTCTATTGCGTCTTTTGCAATGTCGACCACCCTCCTTATGGCGTCAACAGTGGACCGTCCCTTCCTGAATCCGTATTGCAGGTCCGAGAGAGCACCTATTATGTATGTACATATATACATATGTATGTATGTATGTATGTAATGTTTTAGATTTTGGAAGTGTTTTATTCAAGCAGATTTTTAATCTTTCATCATCTCTCGTTTTAATCATGTGTGCTGCCAAGGAATTCTGCTGATTACAAACTCGCTTGAATTCCTGCTTAAGCTGATCCCAGCAGCGTTACAATTTGGGTTTAATAACAATCACTCTGCAGTCATGTCTTTAATTCAACATCTTTGAACATCTTCATGCCTCACTCTTATCTTCGATATAAAAATCTCCTGTTCTAATGCCAAAAAAGCTCTGTCTCGCATATTGAAATCAATAACTCATATTTTGTTCAGATTTCTATTCCTTGTGACTCCCCTTTGATCTCTCAAAGGCTTCCTATTTGTGTTCAATTTCAAAGAAATTACTTTCTCTCCCACCCAACTGGGAAAAATTATGTCATTTCGTTTGTTCACTACATTTAATTGAACCAATACGAGACGGAAATAATTTCTATTTTTTTTTTTCTTGTAAATTTAAGTGAATATTTCCTGTCATTTTTCTCATTCCATCAGAACATATATTTTAACAACAACAAATAACGCTGCGCTGCTGCAGTTACAATTTCTATAATGTTTTCTCGTTTTCCTGTTATTTTTTCCGTTTCCCTTTCTCTTGCTTGGTTTGTTGTTGCTGAGCTAAACAAAGAAAACTGATTTCCTTTCTTTCGTTCTGTTTAATTAGGAGAAATTTCGTAATTTGTTGACAAACAAAAACAAAAGAATATCGATGGAATCATGGGGAATGAAACGAAAACAAAAAGGAAGGAAAGAAAAAAAACTAGAAATTGTTGTTGTAATTTATTTAAAATGATACTCAATAATTAATTAAAATTTAATTAAAGAAATTTACTTTTCAATATGGCCAGTGCTGTATTGAATTTGAGTATGAACTTGATTGACATGGGCAAGGGTATATGAATTTCAATAAAATGTAATGCAAATGGCTTATGTTAGACACTAAGTACATACATATGTATTTACATACTTACATAATTGATCATTACAACCTCTCAGTCAGGATTACATCCTAGCTTCTGACACCACTTTTGTTGTGTGTGTTAATTTGATACATGAGTGGCGGGACCTACAGTTTGAAATCGACTCCAAACGACAGATTTTTAAGAAACTTTTCATGGCACTTTTACTTTTACTCTCAGAGTTTTTGCCTGAAACCTGCTAATAGACAGTCGTCGAAGAAACATTTTTTAATTTTTTGTTTTGTTTGAGATGTCCGACCTGTGGTTTGAACCGCGGCCTCATGTCTAATAAGCCAACACACTACCTGTTTGACTAGACATTAAGTACTTAACATAATCAGTGAGTATGTGGTTTAAGGATACATAAACTAAATGGTTATTGAATGTATGAATATGGTGAAGGCCTGCTCAAAAAGCCTGCAGAGCATCAGTTTGATTAAACATTAGCCAGGACCCTTAACAACATGGAAATGCTTTCGTGTTTGACAGATTTTAAATTTTGACGGGTTATGTAAGGCAGTTTTCATTTGTTTTGATTTGTTTTCTTTTTTAATTTTTAATACGAAACAAAGCCTGTTCTCCTTGAACGCTTACATGTTTTTCAAAAATTTTCTCCTTCTCTTGTTGTAGCTTTATTTGCATATTTTTCATATAAAACCGGCATACTTTCTTAAACTTTATTTTTCTTTTTTGATTGTTAAAGAATTACATGGACAAATAGGAATTGTCAGTTCCATGTTTAAAAATTTTTTCCTTAATGTCATGCCTGACAAAACATTTTGTTTTTAAATTTCTTTCTCATAAATTATGCAACAAAATAAATTTATTTCACCAGAAATATGCCATAAAATATGTGCATAAAGAATTATTTTCTCCTACAATCTTTTCTTCTCTGCGCTCTCACATTTTTTTTCTCCTGGTTTTCTGTATGTTCTCTCATACTTTACATTGCGTGTAAAACAACTTCCGTTTTAGACATGTCCTACCCACACTTGAAATAAATTGCACTTCAGTTGGTATGAAGTGACGTCGAGCGAGTCACTTACAAATGTTTGCCCACCTCTTTGATGTTGTGTGTTTCATGTTTAATGTCATCAAGAATGTTAAAAAAAAGGGATTTTTTCCTGGTTTTTTAATGAAACATAAATTATTTTAAATTAATCAATTAATTTAACACATATCCCGTTTGCATGTATGTATGTGTTTAGTCATGCATAATTTATATGTATTAGCGAGAGCAAAAATCATACTGAAGGTATTCAAATTCAAAGTCAACCTCATTTGGGTGGAATTTCATTATTTTTTTTAAAAAATGTTCGACAACATTTTAAAATAATCTGTAGAGAATGGCAACAAATTAAAATTTTCAGTCATGCACTGTGTTTGGCTCTCCTGCGTTTAAAGTTGTTTGTTTCAAGGCACTCTGTTATCCTTATCCATTCGCTGTCAATGTAAACATTATGCCTGCTTTGTTGTTGTTAATACCTGTCAATACGAACATTCACATGCTTTCGCTTGCTTGTCATTTTCTCACATTTTCATTTTTAAGGTTTCCATTAAAAAACATTGTCATTCTATCAATGAGCGACAAATAATTTTAATTGAAAGGCAACATCAAATGCATCATGTTTTGTACAAACAAAACATTGATCATTTCAACACAACGAAATTAATTAATTTACAAAAACATTAAAAAAAATTAAAAAAAATAAAGAAGACATAAAAGTTGACACACAACGAATTTATGTACAAAACTGTGTAAACAATTCTATGGTAAAACCGTCATGGCAAGAGTAGGAAACTGTGGAACTCTAGAGGGTAGAATTCTATCATATCTCTTGATTAGGTTTCAGGCACTAGCTTTAAAGCCTTAGGTTTATACATACATACATACATAATCCCTTTAGTCAGAATTACGACCTAGTTTCTCGCAGATAAATTGATGGCCCCTCTTGAAAGAAAAGGTCCCACTTATACCAGTATTTACAACCATTGTGATACCACAATTAAACCTCAATCTAACGATAAACATTCCCTAGAGAAAACTATTTTCGAACCCAAAATAAATCTTGCCATTGCAGCAATTAAGTTACTGTAGTTTATTAGGTAAACTACAGTTCAAACCCCCGAGTCAGGCATCTCCACCAAAACGAAATGTGAAAAAAATATTTCTTCGGCGCTTTCCTCTCAGCAGATTTCTGGCAAAAACTCTGTAAGCAAAGTAAAATTGCCATGAAAAGTTTCTCAAAAATCTAACATTCGGAGTCGACTTTAAACTGTAGATCCCATCATTCATGTATTAAATTAACACACATAACATAAGTGGTGTGAGAAGTTAGGTCGTAATCTTGACGGAAAGAGTTGTAATGAGGAATTATTTATGTATAGTTAGTGTAAGATGGCGGCCTCCCTTCCAATCAGGCCCTTTAGGATACCACAATCAATATACAACCCAACGATCAAACATTCCCTAAAGAAAATTAACCCGAACCATAATAAATCCTGCTATGGCATCAATTTTTATGTTAGAAAGCTTGGTCAAGCATGTCAGAAAGTTTAAATGTCTTTGTGCTTTTATAATAAGAACTGGTCAATCACTCATGGGGTAGAAAACTGTTTCTTTTCCTCCTCAGTCTCACAGCTCCCGTAAGAGTTATTTGATGGAATGACAAATGTTTCGACATGCCTATCAAGGGAACAGTGGCCATCCACTGGGCGATGGTTGGCGGTTTATGAGACTTAAGGACAGAAATGAGCCACTTCTCTTCTTTTTCTTGCGTGTCTAGCAAAGTCTACCAATATTGTAGGCATCCTTTTGCTGCCAAAGCGATTAAGGCTCCATCTAAAACACATAGACAATATTGAATATAACTGAGGCAATCAGGCTACTTATCGTAGACTGCGAGCGTTGTACTCATTTGCAATAGAATTTCCAACTATAACGCTATATTCCGGTGCCCATTATGAGGCTTACCTTTGAATGAGGCGAACTTTCCCTGAGCCAACCTAGGCATTCAGGGACAAAAACAGACCTTTAAATTACGTTCGCTAGGAGCTTAATACGCAGCCTGGCTGTTTGAGTAACTCAAGCGATTTTCAGAGAAAGTACCATCATGGAACCAGCATTGCGCCGCTGCCTGAGCCTGGAAAACACTGAAATGATCAGGCAGCCTATAAGAAATATTAGAATGGTTAACAAATGTACCACAAGCACACCTTTACATGGGGCTTTATGTCCCATTTGGTATCTCCAGCCTTACAATACAATTATGCAGAAGCTATTCTACATAGTTTTACTAATTTTTGTATATGTTTTACAAATCATTTTGATATCCATCTTTTACTCTTCAATGCATCAATATTAAAATTGATATCCCGTTTTAATGCATTTAAAAATTATCACACGCCTGAAAAAACAAAATAAACAAATAAAACAACAACAATAATTATTTAAACAAATAAGAATTTTGTATTTAATTAATTTAAATAAAATTTACCGCCTTACGCTAGAGACTGAGACTGCCCATGGCTATTTGATTATTGTATGTCTTGCCATTACACCCTGCTGGCGTATGATTAATATTCGCAGAATTCGTAATAATCATACGCACCGTTGCTTTGATACGTATTTTTTTTAATGGCATTTTAATTAAAAAAAAATGCTGTTGCTGTGATGTTTCATGCAATATCGTGTTCCTTTTGTCTCTTTTTGCGAGCGTATTTGCATAATTCTTGTAAAAACTGTGAGAAATTTAAAGTAAAAACGAAACGATGCATAATGAAACGAGAAAAAGCGTTTAAAATTTAAATGAAGAGACAAATTTCAGTGTCAGTTCAGTTGCAATTAACAGTTTGAAAGTAATTGTTCTCGTTTTCCATATTTTTACGATTTGCATTGGCTTACGTTTTTCTGACAGATGCCATTAAAATGTTTCTGAGAAGAAAAAACAGAAAAATTTTAAATGAAAAAAGGGGAACAAAGTAAGGAATGTGGGGATGGGAATCATATAAAATATAAGGAAATCAAAATAATATTAACAATGACCAGAGTCATCAAAAACACTAACAAGCTAAAAGTTAATGAAAGTTATTCCAGGAAAAGCAAAAACAAAAATAACAAAGAAAAATAGTTTTCAATCAAACAAACCAAATGCCAAAAGGAACTTTGAAGTTTTGCACTTTCAAAGATTTTCGATATTTGAAATTACTTGGCGATGATTTTGTTTTTGTTTTTTCACGTTTCTCTTCAACATGTTTTCTTAATACTACCACTCTTAAAAAAAGAAAGAAAAACGTGAAATAGCAGCATCAACCAGCGTATGCATTGAGTTTGACCCGCAATCCCTTCAAGCCAAGTTAAAATTAATGAAGATGATGTCGACAAAAAAAAAACTTTGCAATGAAGACAATGATTGTTGACTTCTTTATTTCTGTTTTCTTCTTGTTTTCGTGCATTCTTTTGCTGGCTTATGTTATAATTTTTCTTAAAAAAAAAGAGAAAAACAATTTCAAAAAAATTTAAACAATAGCTGCAGCTGTAGCTACGCTCTTATAATTGATGACCCATGGCTGAATGGAATGTCTTACTAAACGAAATGCGTTGATCTTTAATGTTAAAGTGAAAGAAAAGAAAATGAAAAAATGCCCAAGTCACTGTCACAAAAGACCACAATAGTTACAACTGCTACGTGACCAAGTGCTAAGCCAAGGATAAAACACGATTTTCTGATGGCATCATCATCATCATCATCATTATTACTGGCAATGCACTGTGGTACTAATGGCCCAGATTATGATTCAATTTGATTTTAAGACTTCCACTATTCCAGAATAGAATTCCAGTTGTTATGCTCTTCAAACCTACCTTATAGAGTCTGATAACAACCCCTTTCAAACAGTCTCTTAAAAAAAATTTTGGATGTTGTTGGATTAAAATTTAGTTACAATTGCCGAACCTCTGGTTGATTGGGTATTGAGGTACTGCACTTAGGAATACATGGATATATTTAGTTCCCTTTGTCATAACAATGAGGAAAACTGTTCACAGAAATACATCAAAAGATCGCTTTGGAGTGACCTTTTCTGCAAGTTTTAACGTTTTACAGAGTCCCAGAAACAATGGACCTACGTTTTACTTGCACAATTCTTTACTCAGACGACCGGAGAGGGGAAGAATTCCGAAACGATAGTATATGAGGATAGAAGATACATACTGTGATCATAGCATTGAACTGTGCAGTTTCGAAGACACTTTATGTGAACCTAGAAAAAAATTAAATATTTAGCGAAGTGCATCATAGGGGTGTATATCTTTCCTTTGAATTTTCACGACACCAATCCATTGCGAAAAAGTCACTTTTTGGAGACTTCATTCCTCCATACTGCTTTGAGAACGACGTTGTCCAGGCCATCAGTGGTAACGGCAAGCACTCTAAGTTACCCAAATTGGATAATCTGCACACCAACCACATGTGGTCTCAAGAGGAAGCCGATTCGTGCAACACAGCTCATGCTACATTGGATATTCTGTACCAGAGCATGAGGCGTGATCATCTCACGTGGAGGTAATGAAAAGTTACCATCGACTTTTCTTTTCGGGTTAAGCCTTAAGTCACAGACGTATGCGAATAACACATAAACCACAGTAGTGTTCAAGACCACATAACCTAACCGGGGTAATTTAAGCATTACGGATGCGATTCACCCATAATTGCATTAATAAGTCTTTCAAACACACGCACACACACACTTTGTTTTACTTAAACTCAAAAACAGAAAGCGCTTAATAAAAACCCGTTGCATGTTGGCTTTATGACGATCTTCATTCAGAACAAATATTCTTAGAGTCCACAGCGCACTATTAAAAGATTATTTACTAACGTCAGGTTTTTCCTGGATTGCTCAGGAGTGACTCGTCCTCTCTTCTTATTGTAGTATTGTTTTGACCATCTGTAAAACCTACAGTAAGGCCCCGCTTAAGGCTATTTCAGTATTACGCTGTAATATTGGGATTCCTCCAAAATCGCACAATGTATTGATACTTGTTGTATATGTATATGCAAATGAAAGTACGAACTCATCTTTCCTGCGTCGCAGTTGATTTATAAGTTGACTCGTTTAACGCTATTTCGTTTAGCGCTGGAACTTATTAGAACGTATGCCCCGCGTTAAGCGAGGTCTTACTGTATTTGGTTTGAGAAGTGCCTTTTAGGCTGTGTTTATTCTCCTTTCGTTTGAGTATACCTTTCAATATGTTTCCGTACGACAAAAAGGTTCTGGCCTTTCAGAGCTAAATCCTTCATGAAGGGGGTGACTTATTTTCTCAACGTTACTAATAAGATTTCGCAGATCTTGCAGTGTCTGCATGTTTGTCTTTAGTTTTCTCATTTGAAATACACTTTGCTTCATAGATCATGTCCTCAATTATGGTAGCCAGCGCTCCTCCATTATGTTGGCTTGAATCGTTTACATGTATGTATGTTTGGGTTACGTTTACTTTGGTTCTGAGCGCTCCGAGCATGTTGATTTTTACAGGCGGCCTGTTTTACTCAGTCTTCCAGTATCTGGCTTATAACCTCCATATTGGATTATCTGCTGAGTCAACTTTAGGCAATGGAATCAGACCGCTTAATGTAACACATATGCCTACCAAAGAATCCAGAATTTGGTTGTTTTGTGATAAATTCATACATAATGCGTCATTACAACCCTTTAGTCAGGATTACAACCTAGCTTCCCACACCACTTATGTTGTCTGTTTTATATACGAGCGGCGGGACTTACAGTTTAAAGTCGCTTCCGGACGACAAAGTTTTTTAGAATTTTTATTTTCTCTCAGGGTTTTTGCTAGAAATCAAATGAGGGGCAGACGACGTAGAAATATTTGTTCATGTTTCTGTTTTGTTGGGGTTATCTGACCTGCGGATTGATGCATGGTCACGTCTAATGAGCCAACATACCACCTACTAGACTAAGGCGACTTCAATGATAAATATCTGTAAGGTATTCCTCTATTCGTCCATTAGGAGATAGTAACTCCACATGGAAAGAATGTAGTCGCCGTAGTCTAGTAAGTGGTGTGTTCGGTGTAGTGAAGCCCAGGTTCGAGCCCCAGCCCAGATATAAAAACGAAATATGAAAAAAAAAAATATTTCTTCGGCGACTTCCTCTCAGTAGATTTCTGGTAAAAACTTTGAGAGTAAGTAAACCTGGCATGAAAAAGTTTCTCAAAAAATCTGTCGTTCGGAGTCGATGTTGAACTGTAGGTCCCTCTACTCAAGTATAAAAAATTAAGACACATAATATGAGTGATGTGAGAAGCTGGGCCGTAATCCTGACTGAAGGGTTGTAGTGGACAATTATGTATGTATGTATGGAAAGAATACTTTTGTGTGCTTAAGAAAGTTAACTTAATTTTGAAAGGCCATCAATCACACTGTCTTCCAACAATTCATTTTGTATTGTGACCTAAGCAAGCATTCGAATCTGGAAAATTTTCAGTCATTTTGTTAAATTCAATCCCATACTTCTCAAACTTAAATTGTAACAAAGAATTAATTTTTTCGCCGTTTTAATTTTAAAAATTTCACTTTAAGGTACTGCGATCACTTCAAGCAGGTTGTAAAACACAGGCAATAAACGTAACTTGACCATAAAAAAACTAAAACATCTTCCCATCATTATTATCATCATCGTTATCTATGCATGTCCTGTCGCCAGGACTATAATATGGAACATGTATGGGATGTAGTGCATGTGACAATCTACAATTCACTGTTCTCGTCCTCTTCAAGTGGTCTTCATAAGAATCCTCATACAAGTACATGGCACGAGTTGCGAGGTACGAGGTATTACGAATTAATGCCTGTTGCTAATGATAAACAGTTTGACGAAGTAACGAAAATCGTTAAAATTTTTTCGTTTCTCGTTTTTTTTTTTTTATTTATTTTCCCTTGTCGTCCATTTAATGTTGGTTGTCCTTTGTTTGAGTGAGTGTTACTGGCATCATTACACAACGTTAGCAAAACAAAAAAGAGAGATGAAAAAGAATGATAATGATGATGATGATAAGATGATAATGAAGCTGACTAGGATACGGCGGCAGTGATGGTAATAGTATAGGTACTCTCTTTATATTGTTTTTGTTGCTGGTGTTGTAAATGATAATGGTTAACATGGATACTTTCATTCCAGTTTTTTTTCTGTCGTATAATTTTTGTTTTTTGCACTTGACTTGATGAATTTTTTTTTTTGTTTGTTTTTTGATAAATTTCTCATGATGTTCTAATTTTATCGCTCTTTCCTGCTATTCCCTCCCGTTCGTCTATGCGATTTTAAGTGAATCTTAGTGTTATTGACATAAAAAATATTTCAAATTGTACGTGCCATTCAAGGGGGATCTAAAAAAAAACGAAAAGAAATTCGACTAAAAAATTAAAAGAAAAATAAAGTCAAGATTACTTGAAATGAAAATGAGAAATTAGAAATTGAAAGACAAAAGACAAAAAAAAAAGGAATTAAAATTCTGTTTAAATTTAAGAAATTTCTCATGTTTGGTTCAAAGAAAAAATTTGAAATGCCCTTTAAAGTTCAGCGGAAGGATGATAACAAAGAAATGTTAAAATAAAAAATGAGTGTACTCCTAGGGACCTTGAACTTAAAGTAAAAGCAGCCTTTTGGCCTGCAAAACAGCATTGATCTACCCAGCATTTTGTAAATCAAGTTACTCTAGCTACGAAGTCATAGTCTAGTAGGTAGAGGCCGTGGTTCAATCTCCAGCTCAGATATCTTCAACAAAACCGAAATATGAGAACACATTTTTTCGACAACTTCTTCTCAACAGATTTCTGACAAAAACTCTGTGAGTAAAGTAAAAAAATTGCCATGAAAAGTTTCTCAAAAATCTATCGTTCGCAGTCGACTTTAAACTGTAGGTCACCGCCACTCTTAACACACACACAACATGAGTGCTGTAAGAAGTTAAATCGTAATCCTGACTGAAGTGTTGTAATGACCAAATCTGTATGTAAAGAACCATACCAGAATACTTTTTAACTGTATTTGGTGGTTAAAATCAGGTCAAATACCAAAGACCATTTAGCTTTGCGACCACCATTAATTTGTTGAACAGGGATGTTCATTATATATTAACATCCGCAATTAGAGGTTAAGTACGTCAAGAAACAGTAGCAACTGCTTCAGTAGAAGTTTCTGTAAATATTGTTCACTCAGGCTAAGAGAACGGTTCGCAATATAACACAAATTCTGAAGTGACACTTTTGGCAGCTTTGCTGACAAGCTCTGTCTGTTTCACCAGGGGCCTAATTCTCGCATTCGTGATCGAACGAATTTTTACTCGAACGTGCGAGTTTTTTTAGTTTTGGGATTCTCTTACTCGTTATCGAGTAAAGTGTATCGAAATTTCTAATGATGGCATTCGATAACGTGTGATTATTCGAAAGCAACCTTGCGAGTTTTTACTCGTAGGCACTAAAGCTTTCGAATTAACGTTTTTTTTTTGCTGTAAAGGATAATATAAAAAAACGAAAGTAACAAGTTTATAATAATTTATGAATAAAACATTAATTCCAATATTTGTAGGTCAAAACTTTCAAAAATGAATTACACCCAGAAAAAAATTCTTGGAAATTTCATGGTTAGGTTAGGTTAGAGGACGTGTACTTGCCAACTGTGACAAGTACAGTACCCGGAGGTCGAATTGACCCATTGTACAACGTCCTAGCTTCTCACACCACTCGTGTTGTGTGCGTTAATTTTATACATGAGTAGCGGGACCTACAGTTTAAGGTCGACTCCCAATTCAGATTTTTGAGAAGCTTTTCATGGTAATTTTTACTCTCAGAGTTTTTGCCAGAAATCTGCTGAGACGAAATTGCCGAAATTTTTTTTTCATATTTTCGTTTTGATGTCCGACCTGGGATTTGAACTCGGACCTTTCGTCTAATAAGACAACACACTACCTACTAGACCACGGCGAATTAATTTCGTGGTTAAGCATTCAGAATTGGCAAAGAGTATTTTACCAAATACTCCTCAGGGAAAGACAAGAGATCTAATCAGCTGTGGGAACAGCTCACAACTAAGCTCAATGCTTCAGGCGCACCAATCAAAGATGCAAAATTGTGGCGCAATGTAGTTTAACAAACTCTTGTTTAGTTGTAGTATATGTATGTCTTTAAGTATACGCTTTCTTTTTCCTCAGAATCAGAAGAAAACGAGTAAAATCAAAATATACTATCCATTATATGAAATATTACAACTTTAATAAAATTTTCTTCCTTGGATTAATTAAATTTCTTTTATTTTTTTAAGAAAACATATGTTTTTTATTTACAATTTTTGAATTTTAGTCAGTGCTCTAAAACGAAATAATTAACTCGTTTCACAACACTTAAGTAACAAATCGATTCGTTTCGTATCGAGTAACATCATCAGAAAATTTCTCGCTTCCGAAATTATTTTCTATTCGAACACAATTTCGATCACGAATGCGAGAATTAGGCCCCAGGATTACTTGAGAAACTGCCATGATGTGGTGGAAATGGGGTGGGTACAACACCTTTTATGCAGGAACCCTACACTTCAGAACAGATGTGATCAGTTTTTGGTCACTCAGGGAACTGCACGGGTAGCACAATCGGCCGCATGCTCCATTGAGTGATATTTCCAGTGAACGGCAAGCTAACCGCTAACATAATCTAACCTAACCTGTACTCCCAGGATAAATATAGTAGCCTGTAACTCCAATGCCCCAGCACAATATATATATATACGTACATATATACATAATTGGTCATTACAATTCCACAACGCTGTATAGTTGCAGCAAAAAATCGAGTCAAGACCTTGATGGTATTTCCCATTGTGACTAACGTTTATTTTTTTGCACTTCCTATGCAATCGCAGTTTTTATACGTCCACTTGTAACTTTCTTTGTTCATTTTTACCGCCCCTACTAGCTTCTTAGCTGAGGAATTTTGTAGAATGGCTGAGGAATTATTATTGTTGCTGTTATGAGGTGCCCTAGTACTGCGATCATATTAGCTATTGTACTCCCTTATAAGATATCTTCATAATGTCTTCACCAAGCTTATTGCCCTGACAAATGTCTGGATGCTGCACGGTGTCAACAAAGAGAATCCCGTACCTAGCACTTGATATGCATTCATGTGTTCCTTTTCTGAGTTGCACGAATATATTCCGCTCCATATATTCAGCTCCAAACCTACATGCCGGCCTCAAGATAGTCCTGATGCTGACTAAGTGTACTTTGAGCGCTTAAGAAACTCAAGTTATTCCTGGAGAGTGCGATGCATAACTCAGATCTTCTTTTATTGTGATTTCCGAACGAGTCATTTGATTGTCTCATATCTACTTAATTTGAGAAGGTTCCGTCCCCTCCTTATGTTCTCTTTCTATTAATGTACGTCTTCACATACCCGCTTCCACTCCACAGAAGGAATCTGGTCCCATATATGAAAAATCTGGTCTCATTGTCGAAAACTCCCACATGCCCTGGATTGCAGGAGAGAACAATTTAATTTTGAGAGAGTCATGTCAATTTTCGATTTCTTGTTGCATTTTGTCTGAGATCGACTATATATTTTCCTTTCTACTGCACCTGTCATATGACGTGTATAATTAAAAAAACTCTCTCTAACTACATATGAAATGGTTTCTATGTTCTTTTAACAGACTATCCAAGTCTTTTACAAATAAAGCAAAAAATACAACTCAAGCTAATTCCTTACTTGTAGCAGGAAAGTAGTTTAAAGCAATACCTCTTGGAAAACTATTTCTCATAAAAAATATCTTCGTGTGGTGGTATCTGTCAGTGGAAAGAGAAGAACAATAAGTCTTCAAAACCGAAAGTGAACGCAAAAAGAAAAAGAAATTCAATTTATTTTTACGTTGACACTTTTAAAAATGAGCTACACTTCAGGCAACAGAAGAATACAAGTTAAAGGAGTTACATTGCAGAAGAAAGAAACTCATCCTTACAATTAATCTTAATTAGAGACGACGTAGTGCAACAAAAGGAAGACCTAGCAGTTCATTTAAGTTAAACATGTTACTCTGAGTGCAAGTAATAGGAACAGAAAAAAAAGAAAAACAAGTTAGAGAGGCATTCTAAGGACATCATTTAAAATTAAAACCCTTTTTGAACACAATTTTATGAAGCGGGACACTGTAGGTGAAGAAGGGAAGGAAGGAAGTCATGAAACTGCTTGAGAGAGTTAATTACAGGAAAAAGTGAAATTTTAATAATTAATTGTGCAACAATAAGAGAAGAAAACAAAGAGAATAACAACTTAAAAATAAGAGGAAGAGAAAAAACTTTGAAAAACTAAAAACAGTTGACTTCTGGTAGACTTCTTGGAAAATTTGCTAAGCATTGAAGGATTTTTTGTTGAAAAACAAAATTAAACTTTCTAAAGTACAAGTTATTTTTAGAAGCATAGTAAACAACACTTTAGCAATGAAGATAATGTCAACAAACTTGAAAAACATGCACCTTTCTGGCTGTCAAGAAACTGACTTTTTCATACTTCATGGATCCGCTATAGGACAGCCACTAATGCCCTGGTTAATCTATGTAATGTGTGTAAATGTCGCAAATAAGGTTCTCGTTTCGACATAATACACAGATTTAACTTGATTTTCATTCAAAATCATGGCAATTCAACTTAAGACGTGTGAAGAGTTCAGTCATTTGATTTCAATTAAATTGCATGAAATAAAGTTTAAGCCGCTATCATGAGTATGGCTTTAATCTTTAATTAAAAATTCACTTCACAAACCGTTTGGTGAAAAACAAAAGAAAAAAAAAGAATTAATTTCAATTGATTTGTAAGCTTTTGTTTAAATAAAAAATATTAAAACCATGCTTACACTATCAATTCAATTCAATTCAATTGCATTGCATTGCATTCCATTGATTTATATTTTTAGCCGTTTACCTTACCCTTTTTCACTCTTAAACTTTTATACGTTTTTTATTATTTGTTGTTTTTTTATTTTACCATTGAAGCCAATTTTTGAAACTGAAATTTCATACGAATCTCTCTCTCTTTTTCATGTCCATTTGCAGGATTTTCAAAATGACTTCATCAGCAGCCCAGGCCGATGTGAATCTGCTGCATGCATCTGTTTTATCGATGGTGGAATTCGATGATGATATTTTTGCTGCCGGCAACTGTTTCGATTGGAATGAACATCCCTCACAGCCAGGATTATTCTGTCCGTTTGCCTACCGCCTGCCACCACCCAATTTGGGTGCAATTCTAGCCAAAGACTTGGCAATGGAATATCACTATTTGGGCAATACATCCGAATGGTTCTTTCAGGCGCGTAAAAATGCTGAAAAAGTCATTGCACGCAATGAACAATATTTAAAAGGTAATCGAAGGAAGGCTTTTACAGTTTTTGTTTTGTTGTTTTTTTCATTTTTATATGTATTTTATATGCGCAGATACAAATTTATATTCAACCAATTCTGTTGTTTAAATTCAATTTTTTTTTCGTTTGTTTTACAAAATATGTTTTTGTCGTGATGTATGTATGTAGAAGTATTGGAAATGATGCCATGTGCCGTTTTAAAGTTATTTTTATTCTTTAGTTTCAATGACCAAAAAAAAAAAACATTTTTTTCCAATTTATTTTTACATAAAAAGTTTGATAGTTTGATGTCATACATAAGCTATTTATGAATCTGTCTCTGGAACCACCTCTTCTTGTTAAATTTTATAGAATTCCATATTCAAATCAAGGAGAAGTAGAAAATTTATCCTCTAGACTATCCTTACTTACGCTATCAATTGTATGTATAATACAGCTCTTTAGTCAAGACTACAACCTAGTTTCTAACACCAACCCTGTTGTGTGTTAATTTTACCCATAAATGGTGGATTTCTTGCTTCATTTCCAGGCAATTTCATTAACTCTGCGAATCTTTACCAAAAGACTGCTGAGAGGAACTCGCCGCAGGAAATATATTTTTGCTCGATGTGTCTTAGCTAAAGGTTTAAACTTTGGGTCTCTTCTAATGAGTCCATTACCTACTAGACTACAGCAACTAAAATCATGGTTAGGTTAGGTTAGGTCGGAATGGTAGCTCTGATATCACAAAGCTCACTTGAGCATACATAGCGGCCCGTTGTGACGCCACGGGTGAACGCAGTAACTGTCCTGACCAAGTTCTAACAAAAGCAGGGAAGAGGAAGAAGTTGGTCAGCGCAAGAGCTGCACAAAATCATGGTTACAATGTTCATAAAATTGAGATCCTTTAATACGCTCCAACTAATCTATCTAAGAAGCACTCTGAGATAGATTTTAAATTAACAGCGGGCACCACAGTAGAGATCAGCACCACCTCTTGAAAAATACTAGAAATCAGTCAAAAAATGTTGCTCCCATAAACGTTCACAGAGGCCGTTCTCTCCAGACAGTGACAAAGCGAACTATTTCTATGGAAGAATCTACTTCAGTAGACCAATATCCACCTGCTAAGCTGAAAAGACTTGATTAATGAAAATGAATCAAAACAAAGAAGTGGAAAAGAGGTGAAGGAGATGCTTTGTGATGGCTGCCAATAGAGAAACGTATCCTACCACGAACACTATTAAAATGTCGGGCAATGCCGCCCTCTTGGGAAAAATCAGGGCTAATGCTTAAATATCTTAACACTACACCCTAGACAGCAACCCAGTATATTTCAACATAAGGCTTTGCTTTGTTTCTACGACAATTAAGATGGCAACTCTATCATTCTAGGAGCTACAATAGTAACTGAACGATTTGCTTAGCTTATCGTGCACTTTACGACCCAATGGCTGTCACTGGCTTGACACCAACATCTCACGTTTGGCTCGTTCTTTCGTACAGCCTTATGTAGTTATCGTTCAGTTTGGTTCTCAGGCTGATTTTAAGAGAGCCATGCTGAAAATGCGAAGCTCTGATGCTCTCATGAACCGGTTAACTAGTCCCTCTTTCTTAAGCTCTTATTAGTACGCTTTAATATCCAATAAAAGTACTTTGAAGAGTCTGAAGACTTTATTGTCTTACGTAATCGTGCGATTGCACTTGGATAATGAAATACAGGGGCATTCACTTGTGGGTAGGTTGGAAAGGTAGCTTTGATATGAAAAGCTCACTTGAGCGCGAATAGCTGCTCGTTGTGACGCCACTGGTAAACGCAGTCCCTGTACTGACCGAGTTCCATCAAACTAGGGAGGAAGTTGGTCTGCGCAAGGACTGCACAATAAAAGCGTTCATTTGTATAATAAAGAGATAAGCCAATCGCTTTGGATAAAACGAATCATAACTGTTTTACATACTTTAATACACACTGTGATATGTTATCCCTTTTACAGATTTTTGTGTTAAAAGTTAAAAAAAAGAAAAACTTTTACTCATACCCAATTACAGAAACTATTTTTACCCCTAATGCCTTAAGCTGATTATTTAATATGTCGCATAGAATAAAAATTGCTGACTTTAATTAAAGTTTTAATAAAATTTAATACCTTTTTTTTGTTCGTTTCTGTTGTTGTTGGCTTATTGGTACCAAAGTACCAAAATTTATTTAATCCTTCCAAATGAATTTATTGCCATTAAGCACTCTGTTATACTCTCTCTCTCTCGCTCTCTTACTGTGTGTGTGTATGTGTTCTCACTCTTTCTGTATGTGTGTGCTTTTGATATAAAACAAATGAATTAAATATTTATGGCCTACAAATTAGGGGCAAATTGTTGTGTTGTTATGTATGAGTGTGGTTTGTTACTAAATCGAATGTTAGCTTTTACGAAATTTGTGAATGATACCGTACGAGCAGACTTCAGGAATTTTAATTTAATTTATTCCATTAATAAAAGTGATGCTGATTATAAATTAAGTGTCGTCTTAGTGGTTGGAATTAGACATCAGTATTCGTGATACAAAAAAGAAAAGAGAAAATAAAATTCAGTTTAACAAAGGAGGCTTTCATTTGATTTTATATTGGGTCTTTCATTAAAGCCCTTCCGATCGTTAAATTTACAAATAAAACAAAGAGTGTGTGTGACATATCTTTGAATTGAATTTAACTTATTGCCATACATATGCGAGTAAAGGAAACCCCAGTCCAACGTGAACAAATCGCACGATCTCAGTGTGCAGTTCACATAATCTCCACGTGAGATGATCATGCCTTAAAAGGGCTCGCGCAAACTGTTCAATATGGTGTGAGCTGTGTGGCACATAATATCGTTCTGGTGTAGTGACATGTCTTTCTAGTCCAAATCATTCAATTCAGACCAATAGAAGTTGGTTATATGGAATCTATATAGTGCCCATCATTTACAGTAAGGGCCTAGCTAATGTCGATCTCAAAAAAAATTTAACTGAAATAGTCGCCAGAAATCGCCATAGTCTAGTAGGTTCTAAAGGGTCCGCCATCTAACGTTTTTTTTAACTAGTGCTTATTTCGTGAATGGTAACACTTAGCTCATGTCTGATTTGACAGATAATTAGTTTTATCCTTCCGCTGAACGAATATGGTTGTGTATACGCTGGAACAACGCTGGGAAATATTGCGACATTACTTTGAAAATCATGGTAATGTTGCAGAATGTGTGCGAAAATTGCGTACAGATTTTGAAAGAAGCGAAGCATCGTCAACTCCGTATGTTCGTTATCTTGTGAAAAAAGTGAAAGAAACTGGCATCCTCATCGATAAACCAAAGCGTGAAAAGCCAAAAACAGTGCGTACACCCGAGAATATTGTTGCTGTGGCAGAAAGTGTGCGTGAAGCGCCATCAACATCAATTCAACGTCGTTCTCAACAATTGAACATTTCGGAAACATCATTGAGACGAATTGTGCATAAAGACATTGGTATGACGCCATACAAAGTCCAATTGGTTCAGGAGTTGAAGCCAATTGACCATCCAATGCGTTTTCGCTTCGCTAAGTGAGCTTGCGATCGACTTACAGAAGATGCCGATTTTTATCTTTTCAGATGGAGCTCATTTTGATCTTGGCGGGTATGTAAACAAGCAAAATTGTCGCATTTGGGGCACAGAAAACCCGCACGCATACATTGAAAAGCCGATGCACCAGCAGCTTATGTGTTGTAGAGTTCTGAAATTATAAGGCCTCTGGAATCTTTCAAATAGGTTGAACTGCCACTGTAGAAGTACATACATACATATATACATAATTGGTCATTAGTCTGGATTATGACCTAGTTTCCCACACACACTTATGTTGTTTGTGTTAATTTCATACATGAGTAGCGGGACATGCAGTTTAAAATCGATTCCAAACAATAGATTGTTGAGAAACTTTTCATGGCAATTTTTTATTGTACTCTCAGAGTTTTTGCCAGAAATCTGCTGAGACGAAGTTGCCGAAGAAATATTTTTTCATATTTCAATTGAACCATTTGAAACGTGGCCGCACGTCTTATAAGACAACTCACTACCTACTAGACTACGGCGACTTTAAGGAATACTGGGCTACCAAAAAGGCACTTCCTTCATTTCTTTATAATTTCTTTGCTTTGCATAAGTCCTACTCTCAAGTTTTCCCAGCTTGTCAGGTGATTGCAGTAAGTTCTAGAATAACAGAGTTACCATTTGTCAATACCTACTAGACTACGGCAACTTCAATGACTGTAGAAGTATACAATAAAGAAGCAAAATAAGTTCCATATGACTAAAGCAATTTTGTATGAATAATGAATGATTCTTGGGGAATTTTTATTAGAAGTTTCTTAGGGCCCAACTGAGTAGTCTCCACGCTTAAATTCATTCATTATAATCCCATTTATTTTGTATTTTGTTTGGCCGTCTTATATGAACCTAGACAGCAGCTGCGTTTTAAGGAAATTAACATTCGTTGCTTGGCTCTACGTAGACCCATTGTGTTTAGTTACGTGGCTAACAGAAAATGAACATTTCTGTAAATAAGGATTGCGTCTCTTATCAATTCGATTGAAACGTATAATAAGTGTTGAATCGTTCGGCTGTTTGTTTGTTTGATTTTCGAGGGAAATTAAATTTCATTAAAATTTTAAAATATTTTCTGTTTATTTAGCATTTATGTGCGGGCGGGTGTTACTTGGCCTGGCTATACATTTAAATAAAATTCAATAAAATATTGTTGCTCGATTGGCGTGTTAATTTAGTTTCAATTTACCATAGGCTAAGGCTTAATTTACGCAAATGACCAGGAACAAATTGTTTTGATTTGTGCTATGTAAAGGATTTCTATTTTTTTTTTTGTTGTGAAACTAAACACTACAAACAACAAATAAATAAATGTTGAATTTTATGGTATGTATGTGTACATATTGATAAGTTAAAAGGCTTAAAATGTTAATGATTCTAGAGCTCTTAGTATTGTTTGCCACTTTAAACTGTATAATTGCTTATAATTTTATTTGGCCTACAAATGTACATAAACTTTGTTATACAGAAACTACTGACCTTGCCACATAAAATCCATTCGAAATTATTAAAAGTCTAGAAAACAAAAGACCACTTGATAGTAGAGCTGAAGCAACTTATGTGTGTGTGTTAGATGCAAAATAAATTGGTTTCCAACTGCTTAAATAATAAGAAGGTAATGGTAATGGCAATAGCTTTAGCATTGCAATGAAGTTAGAATTGATTTTGCAGTTGAAGTAAGATATTTCTTTACGTCATTATGGCAACGTATTTGAAATGATATGAATTACTTAGGTGGACGATTTTATACCCTACTTGGGCCCTAAGTGGCTTTGTAAGGCTTTCTCTTGAAACAGTGATGTACACGCCATTTTTGCTTCTGCGTTAGGCTTGTTAAATACAATGAAAGTCGATACCCGAGATCAGCAGTGGATCGTTTTTTCGCTAATGAAATTTTGAGTATGAATGAGTCACATACATACATACATAATTGGCCATTATGGCTTCTCACACCACTCATGTTGTTGCCTTAATTTTATACTTGAGAGGCGGGACCTGCAGTTTAATTGAAAAATTCGTGGAAGCTATGTGGCAGCAACATAAAGAATTAAATTTCTTCTCATTTTGACAGAGAAAATTCATTGAAAATTATAAGTAAAGTGTTTGTGGAAAGCGTACTGTAATTATAGCAACTCCGTAGGCGTATGAGTCATATTCAATAACTTCCGTCAATATTACTCATACGTATGTATGTGGCTGGGTTCATTTACTCTCAGGGTTTTTGCGAGAAATCTGCTGAGAGGTAGTCGCAGAAAAAATTTTTTTTTTCACATTTCGTTTTGATGTCTGGCCTGAGGCTCGAACCCAGGCTTTACATCTAATAAGCTAACACACTACCAACTAGACTACAGCGACTAGATGAGTGAATCAACAGTATTCAAATTCAACTACTCTGATATATTCGTACTTACTACAACATTGATTTATAAGTACAGGTTGCAATAAGTATGAGCACAACGTTGACATCTAACTCATAACATTCGAAATATGTTTGATTCATATGCCTGTACTCATTCAGATTCATAAATTTAGAAAAATACTTCAAAATTGTACTCATAAATGATTCGAGTGATTCGAATTATTCAAATCAAAATTTACAGTCTTAGTTGTTGTTGCATTTATAAAAAAATGAAGAAAGGAAAAGACAAAGACAGCAAGCAAAGCAAACGCACAACCTTCTAGTGAGAATTGTAGTGTTCGTATGCGAATCATACTTATTTGTGATTCTTGTAAATGTTGAAATCAACAACATCATGCGTATTGTTGGGTATGAGTACGATGAGTACTTCAAACTTTGAATATGAGTCGTATGAGTATGATATTAAAATAAGTATGAATGCGGATAGGTATCTGAAATTATGAGTATGATTTGAATCTATTCATCTTTTTGAATACTCATTGCTGATCTCTGATTTGAATCATGCATTAGGCAATCAAGAAATAACCTGAGATTGGTAGTTGCCCCGAGCCCAACGTGTAGTCAGGGCTCCGGACAGCAACAATGCTAAGTGCGCCAATATTATGCATGAGTGTTTTATTAAAGCATTGTAATGTAAGAGAAGAGAAGACGCCATAGCCTAATAGGTAGTGTGTTGGCTTATTAGACGTAAGGCCACGGTTCAAACTCCAAGTCAGACATCTCAAACGAAATATGAAAAAATATTGCCTCGGCGACTTCCTCTCAACAAATTTCTGGCAAAAACTCTGAGAGTAAATAAAATTGCCATGAAAAGTTTCGTTTTTAAACTGTAGGTCCCGCCACTCAAGTATAAAATTAACGCACACAACATGAGTGATGTGAAAAGCTAGGCCGTAGTCCTGACTGAAGGGTTGTAATGACCAATTATGTGTGTTATGTAATGTATTTGCTAGGTTAGGTTCATTTATAAATCTTATTAGGCTATCAGATCAGACTTATAAGTCTGTTATTTTATTGCAACAGCTGGAATTTGATTATACCATAACTAACTGATTTAATTTTTCAATTATTATATAATTTTTTGCTTCCATTCTCGTTTTTTGTTTCGAATCAAATGTAAAATAAATTTCCGCAATTTTATTGACCACAATTTTTTAATTAAAACGTGGCCTATAAATCTACAAAAAAAAATAATTGAAAAACATTTATTTCCTTGAATTTATTGGTTACGCATTTACATGTTAATTGAAATAAATTATTACAGGCGAGCGGAATTGTTTTAAAAACCGCAGCATCATTTAATAACTCAAATAGTTTTTGGGTTGAATTATGCAGCAGCAGCAGCAAAAAAATTCTTCATCAAAATTCCTGCCTTAAGTGAATAAATGAATTATTAACAAGCATTGATGGAATCATAATTGTAATTGAGCCCTTATGATAGAAATAAAACAAAAAAATTTGAATTTTTATTTTTTTCTATTGTAAGATACTCCATGGAAGTGCATTGTCTAGCTGCAAGTTATGGTCAGCAGAAATGCCATAAAATTGCCATTCCTAATTGCATTTTCTGTTTTGGTTGATAAACTGAAACGAATTCAATCCATTCTCTAATGCCGTCATTATCTGCTCGAAATGTCAAAAACGTCTCCAAACAACTGTGTGGCACCATTTATCTCGGACAATTTCCTTTGCCTTTCATGTTTACCATGTGAACTTTGTGTCTGCTTTTCATTATCTTCCATCCATAAAATAGACGATAATAATCATGCTATTTTTATAAAAAATTGTTTTCATTTCTTATTCCCCTGCATCTCGTTCTGCTTTCATTCGTTTGCTTTCATATTGTGTGGGTTGGCTTTCATTCCTTGGTTTCAGTGTCACTGCAACTGTTTTCTTAGACGGAACATATTGTTGTAATCGATAGTTTCTCGTCCTTCCTTTTCAAAGTTGGCTAAAACAAACAAACAAAAAAAAACACAAATTAAAGAGAAAGCTTTTTGATTTAACGGTAAAACTATAGTATATGCTGAGATTATTTTTTTTTAAATGGCAAATCCAGAAGCATGCTTGCATTAAACGTAACATACGTAATGGATGGATGGGTGGTACAAATATCAACATGAGTAAGAGTTTACAAATACATAGAAAATGACCATATATTGCCAAGGCTATAAAAATCTACAAAGTTTTTATACAAATTAAGACATTTTTTTTTTAATGAAAATATTATGAAAACAAGGAAACGTTTTTAGTAAAATGGTCAAGCGTATATCATACTGATAATGGCACTTTTAAAGTAGTTTTCATAATCTGTATACAAAACGGTTTGATGATGATTTTGATCGGTGGATGAGGATGTATTTTCAAATGATTTGTTTCGAAGATGTGTTTAGCACTACAGGAGCCATATATTTTTCTAATGAGAGTCATTTCTTCAAGTAAACAAGAACTGCCCTTTCGGGGCATGTGTGCAGTTTTGCAGTGCACTGGTGCAAAACAAAAATTTCTTTCAAATCATTGTTAAACAAGTCTAATGCTTACTTGCTTAATTAGTCATTACAATCCCTTAAGACAGAATTACGACCTAGCTTCTCACATCACCCATGTTGTGTGTGTTAATTTCATCCATGTTAGATGGGAGCTACAATTTAACTTCGACTCCTACCGACAGATTTTTGAGAAACTTTACATGGCAGTTTTATTTACTCTAAGACTTTTTGCCAGAAGACAGTTGAGAGGAAGTCGCCGCCATAAATAATTTTTTTTATTATTCCTTTCGTTCGAGATGGCTGAACTAAGTTTTAAATCACGGATTTCGTATAATAATCCAACACACTTTCTGCCTACTAGACTACGGCAACTTCAGATCGACCCAGTAGGCTAGGTTAGGTGAGTGGTAGTTTAATGTTATCTCCGAATGACAGATTTTATAAGACGTTCCACTTGTGATAATCAGTATTTACCGGATGTCTTATTCAATACTCAAAAACAAACTCAAGTGGAAATTTTTAATAACATGAGATGTAATGAAATGAAAAGCATAGAAAGAAAAACGAAATACAAAAACTTGAAAAATTTCAAATAAATTTGAGATTTAAGACCGCTGGCTGAAAGCCAAAACCAAAAAAAAACACAATCAAAATAATTGTAATACAATACATATTTCCTTTTTTTTTTTTTTGCTGTGAAATAGTTATTTTTCTATATTTCATGCAGAGCCTGGTAGTCAATAAACTTAAGTAAATTGAAAAATGATCGCCAGCCAATCATTGCCAAATAAATGTGTGTTAATGCCCTCTGATGCAAAGCAACAGTCGGCATTGGATACAGATTAAAATTTTTAAATTTCATTCATATTAAAAAACAACAAAAAAAAGAAAAAAGGAAACGAATGGAAAGCACAACCACAAGATTTAGCTAACTTTCGAAATTAATTGAAAAATAATTTCCAACATTATACGGACAAGTTCCAGTATTTATTCCAAACTTATGCTGGAATATCAATGAATGAATGAAGAAGTTAAAGTTTTTTCTTCTCTTTCCATAACATAATTGTTTTATATGGACAGATAAGAGCCATTTAGAAACAGAAACTAGCCCTCAGAAGCTCAATAATAATTTGTAAACGAAACTATCTCCTTAGTAACATCGCTTTCGCTTCCATAACTAGTATGTTAGATGTCTAGAGAGAGCTTAAACCCCATTGAGGATGGTAGGCGTAGCAGATAATAACATATCACTTGACACACTGAATCGGAGGAAAGGCACATATACTTCTGTCATTGGCAAAGGAAACTAAACCAACTCTTGTATGGAGACTAAATAAATTTGGCTCTTTGAGGGAATACGGAGCACTAACTAGCACTTCCTTTCAAGCTGCTTTGCTTCGTGCACAACTACCGCAGCGGATCAGCTTCCTCTACTAGATTCCTTTACGATTGTTCAATACCCCGACGTCCATTTATCAGAGCATAATTCACCCGTGTTTCCGGTATACCCTTCTCCATCCGCAGGACATGGCAGGGTCATCGTAGATATACATACATACATAATTGGTCATTACAACACTTTTGTCAGGATTACTGCCTAGTTTCTCAAACCACTTAATTTGTGTGTGTTAACTTTATAAAGGGCTATCCATTTCGTGGTTTCAAAAGTATGGGACTGGAATTCGACATCTGTCAAACTAAGTTGTGAAACCAATTTTTTTCTTTTCAGTTGAAAGTCTGACATTGACGAAAATGGATCACTTAACTATCACACAACGCATAAAAATTATCAAACCCTACTACAAAAATGGTGATTCTGCCACAGCCACGTATCGTGCTTTAAGAGGAGATTATGGTTTACATAATCGTCCAACTATGCAAGTAATTGGCAAAATTGTGAAGAAATTTGAAGAGACTGGAGTGGTTACAAATATTGAAAGGCCTGTGCATCATCGTTTCGCTCGTTCCGCTGAAAATATCGCTATTGTAAGTGAAAGTGTTGCCGAAGGCCCGAATGTGTCGATTCCTCATCGTTCACAGGAATAAGCACTGTCTTACGGCACATTATGGCGTATTTTGCATTTAGATGTACACCTACATCCATATAAAGTCCAGCTCACGCAACAACTGAAGCCAGCTGACCATTCACAATGTCGTAGATACGTGGAATGGGTGCTTGAACAACAGGCGGTGGACGGCAATTTTTCGAACAAAATTTTCTTCAGCGATGAAGCACATTTCACACTCGGTGGGTATGTTAATAAACAAAATTGTCGTATTTGGGGTTCTGAGAATACTTAAGTAATTGAAGAGAGGCCATTACATCCAGAAAAAGTCACTGTTTGGTGCGCCCTTTGGTCCGAAGGTGTGATTGGACTTTACTTCTTCGAAAATGACGATGGAACGACTGTCACCGTCAATTCGGAGCGTTATGGTAACCGATATGATAACCGACTTTTTTTGCCTGCTATTGAAGAATACGACTTGGAGAATATGTGGTTTCAACAAGACGGTGCCACATGCCACACAACGCGAGCGAATATGGCTTTATTGCAAGAGACATTTCCTGGCCCCGTAATTTCTCGTCGTGGCGATATCAACTGGCCACCAAGATCATGCGATTTGACACCATTAGAGTTTTTTTGTGCGGCTACGCGAAAGACCGCGTTTATGCAGATAAACCTTCAACTCTTGAGCACTTAAAAACCAACATTCGTCAAGTTATGGCTGAGATACCGCCCAATATGTGTCAAAAAGTGGTCGAAAATTACCTCATAAGAATCAATGCTTGCAACACTTCGCATGGAGGTCATTTAAATGATGTAGTGTTCCACGCATAATGTCAACGTTCAAATTTTACAATAAGAAATAAATATCATGAAAAAAATATTTTATATGTGTTTTATTTACGATTACTTTTGAAACCACTAAATGGATAACCCGATACATTAGCGGCGGGACCTGCAGTTTAAAGTCGATTCCGAATGACAGATTTTTGAGAAAATTTTTCATGGCAATTTGTATTTACTTTCAAAATTTTTGCCAGAAATCTGTTGAGAGGAGTCACCGCAGAAATATATTTTCATATTTTCTTTTTGATGCCTGACCTGGGGTTTGAGCTGTGGCCTCGTGTCTAATAAGTCAACACACTACCTACTAGACTACGGCGAATACAGCGTAGATACTGGATGTTAATGCGTCAAACAATGTGCACCTCAATCTCTAACAGAATTGATATCTTATAAAACGATTTAACAAATATTAGTCGCTGTAGTCTAGTAGGTCGTATGTTTGCTTTTTAGACGTAAGACCATGTTTAAAAACCCCGGTCAGACATCGTCAGCAACACCGAAATATGAAAAAAATACTTCTTCGGCGATTTCCTCTAAACAGCTATCTGGCAAAAACTCTGAAAGTAAATAAAAATTGTCATGAAAAATTTTCTCCAAAAATCTTTAAATTGGAGGTCCCGCCACTTCTTCATAAAATAACACACATATCATAAGTGGTGTTTGAATTTAAGTTATAATCCAATTATGTATGTACATATGTATGTACGTACTTATGTATGTAGTTTTACTCTTGAAATGTATCTGCAGAAGAGTTACTATGTATGAACCATTAGCTACAATGACAAAGTCATTTCCAATTAATATTACAATTAATAACAGAAGAATTAAAGGAAACACATACTCCTTTCATATACATATTTGCTTTCATTATTATATTGCAAACTCATTTTCAGTTTAATTGTACAAAATTAATTAACTTTCCTGAAGTCTATTACACAAGAAATTTTGAATTTTTTCTTTTATTATATGAAGCATGTCTAAAGCCTTAAGACATAGTTTTTATAATTGAAAATTATTTAAATTCTTCTTTTTAATAGCAATTATCATCTTTTAATTAGCCTAGACAATTTGCATTTAAATTTCTTCATTTTTTTTATTAAGAATTCTTGTAATTTTGTTTTTCTTTCTTTTATTTCAGCATTTCACTTGTATTCGAACAAAACCGACGAACGCATTGAAGATGACACACTGGCTGTAAAATATGAGGATGGCAGATGGTCTAAACCGTATTATGATTGTGGCGGTGGCAACATTTGGATGCTCACCTATACAGTGCCATTTTTTGGTTATGAGAACACAACCTATCATTTCAAGTAAGTTTTACTGTTACTTTCCATATATTTTTGTGTGTCTTTTTTTCTCTTAAAAAATAACCACAAAAAAATGGAAGAAAATTTAATTAAAAGTCTATTGTTTTTAAAAACAAAATGAAAGAAATTCCTCTCATACTGCTGCTGCTGCTGCTACAAATTAATTTATATTCATAGACCAACAAGGTGCACAGAATGATGCTGATGCTGCCTGCTACTATGCAATGAATTCTGTTTTTATTGTTTGAATTTAATTTTATGGCCCAGTGTAATAAGGTAGACAAAATTAAATTTGTTTTTATGCAACCTCAAGGTGGAGATGAAAGATGAATTTGTTGTCAGAATGCATTAAGAATTTTTTTTCTTTAGAATTTACAACATAAACTATGTTACGTAAATGAAATCTTTAAGCCGTAAATGTAAGCAATAAAGACACAATAATAAGTTACCCTACCAAGGCATTCTGCTAAGATAACCTAACAAGATACCCTACCGAGATACCCTTTCAAGATGCCCTACCATAGTACGTAAGTATGTGAAGTGAAGTATCCTTCACAAAAATATACTGAAAATGTTCATTCCTCTCCAAATATTGCCTGGACTTTAGAATTCAGTTGTACTTTAAAAATAAACTGGGGAATACGAAGGTTTTTCCACCAACAAAAGATAATTTATGGTGTATTGGCGTCCATTATTTCTTGGATTTAAGCGTTTCTTGGATACCCACAATGCTTTAATTGAAGTGGGTTATAGGTTTTAGAATCAATGAGATCTATACGTAAAATGGATCTAAGTATCTCAGTTGGATTTAAAGATTACAACCATTAAGCCAAGACTACAACCAGCTTCTCATGCCAGAAAAGATGAAATCAATAATAAACGTCAAACGCCATCGCTGAAGAAAAGTGGGAGTCAATGAGCAAGGTTCATTACCACTGTACCGATTCAACAATCAAAGTTTGATATACAGATGGTTTAGTTTCTGGCAAATGACAAATGGTAACCCTGTTATTCTAGAACTTACTTGCTAGGGGCAGTTAGCGTGTGAGGTGCATCACCACTATATCCGATTCAACAATCGAAGTTATATTCATAGAAGGTTTAGTTTTTGTTATACGACAAATGGTAACCCTGTTATATTAGAAGTTGCTTACAAGTGGCAGTCAGTGAGCGAGGTTCATTATCATAGCATCCAATTAAACAATCGAAGTTATATTCATAGAAGATTTTGTTTCTGGCAAATGATAAATGGTAACCCTGTTATTCTAGAACTTGCTGCAATCACCTGCCAAGCTGAAAAAGGAGTTTACACAAAGCAAAGAAATTATAAAAAGATGACGGAGTTGCTTTCTGTTAGCCCAATATTCCTAAAAGTCGCCATAGTCTAGTAGGTAGAGCGTTGGTTTGTTAGACATGAGGTCACGGTTCAAACCCCAGGTCAGACTACCTCTCAGCAGATTTCTGGCAAAATCTCTGTGAGTAAATAAAATTGCCATGAAAAGTTTCTCAAAAAAATCAGTTGTTCGGAGATCGGCAGGTGGTAGTACATTAGTACCTCCTCTACTTTCCTTTGATTTCAATAAAAAAAAAAACATGAATTAAATTTAATGAAGCGATTTGCAATCATTTGTGCTTAAATTAAACACTTACTTACAAACTTTCTTGTCATTTCTAAAGGTTTTTTCTTTCAACTTCAAGAGTTTGCTTTGCTTAACATCTGAAATTGATTTCCATTGTGTTTCACAAACAAAAGAAACAAAACAAAAAAATAAAGGAAATCGTAAGCATTTCTGTTACTCATTATTGTTGCCAATAATATTCAGATTTAGTTTTCCTTTTCTGTAAGTTATTGTTCCATTCCAGAGGCCATTAACCATTTCCTTTAACAACATCGACCATAATCCCACGCCTCCGCACAACACGAAGCCTGCAATAAAAGGAAATGGTGTAATTTTTCTACATTGTTACTCTTCTGTTTCGAGTGTTATTTAAAAGAAAAAAATAATGTTGAGGCCATAAAACAAAACAGAAAAGAAACAAAACAAAAGAGAAACAGAAAAAGAATCTGAAACAAATGCTTGTTGAGAGCAGACACAATAAACGTTTTCCTGCTTGAAGTAAATGGAAATATTACTTACACAACCACTTCCGTTTCCACTCTGAAATTTTTCTTTTTTATTTCATGTTTATAGCCATGACTGACTGCCTGACTGACTGACTGAGTGCCTGTGTGCTTGCCAGGCAGGCTATAGACAGCTGTCGGCGGTGTTTGCTCATCTGTTTCATAATATTTTTCAATTGTTTCGAGTTTTTCTTTTATTTGTTAATTTCATTATGGTTTTTCATTCAGAAAAAAACACTCGGCGTTTCAACAATCCACACTCTTCACAATAAAAAATGTTGTTGAAGTTACACTACGTTTGATGGTGATGGTGCTTGTTGCACGGTCCTGAATCCATTTTTAATTATAACGCTTGACATTTGAATAATTACTGTCTTACTTAGTGTCCATAGTCCCTTTGTAGTTAAATTATAGGTGGCAACGTTAAACATGTTTCAATAGAATATGACACGTTGTTACCCTAATAAGGCAGCCGATTATTTTGACATAAATTTCACTGAAAAGTTTTAAAAACTGACCTACTGAAACACTAAGGGAAAGGCTTCTTTTTTATCTCACAGACAATTACGTAGAACCACCATCCTTGCATGGCATTCTGTTTCCTTTGGAAAGGACAACCTTGGTGGCTTTCAATACTGTTGCCTTCATACCTTTTAAAAACGTTTAAAATCAGAGCTTGTAGATTGCAGATAAAATCAAAAATAAATTAAAAATTAAAATTAGTTTAAAATTAAAACTCTTTATTATTCGCACAATTCTGTGTGCCACTGTTCACAACTTTATGTAAACAACAACAATTGCTTTTCTTCGCTATTCCGCTGTTTACGCCCTTTGCATAAATAATAACAATTACTAGGCAATTAGTCAACAGATCTTTGTAACGGAGATCTTCAAACCACGATTACTCTCTTCAAACACACCGCGTCTTCACACAAGACTGACTGAGCTTCACTCACTAACTTACTCGCCTGCTTTGCCTTGCTTTTTATATGGCAGAGTAAACAGTCTGATGAATGTCCTTGAAGACGAATGTTTGTGGCTTTGCCTTCTCGAAATCTCTAAAATGTAAACATAAACATGTTTACATTCATTATTGTTGTTTGTGTATTTTGTTTACATTTATTCTTGTAGTGTTGTGTGTGAATTTTTGTTTAGTTGTTCACCATTTTTTATGCTGGTGTTTGCTGTTATATTAAGCAGTAAGATAATTTGTAAACAGGTTTGTTTATTGCATTGTTTATAATTTCAATATTAAGAGTTGTGAAATCAAAACACCAGTATCTAGATTTTTCATTTTGGCAACAATACTTTTATTGGAAACTTGCAAATATAAAGTTGAGCTGTTAGCAATACGGCCATCAATATTATTTAACCCTGATCTTTTAATATACATCGGACAGTGTCATAAATAACAGCCGTCTGTCTACTTCCCTCACACTTTATAGCCAAATTGCCAATTGCCCTGACAAACCTCAGGATGCTGTTCGGTGTCAAAAAAGCCAATTCCTTGTCTACCACTTCGTACGCTTTCAGGTATTTTTTTTTTTTTTGGAATGTATTAGTGCCACACAAGTTCCAAGAATATATTCCAATGATGCATTCACATTCGAAACAGCCCCCATTCTAAATAAGATCAATTATCAACCTTAGAACAGTCTTTGTCTCCTTTTATTTTCTCTTTCGTTGACCAAGCCTTTCCAAATATTCGTCCTCACTCCATAGAAGATCTCTGGCCCCCCCCCAAAGTCTTAGAAGCTTTCCTCCTCACAAGCTCGTCATTGTCGAGAATTCCCACACATCCTGGGATCCAGCAGAGTTTAATCTTGTACTGCCTATTTAGCTGCTTCAGTTTTCCCCGCCATTCCCATACCATCTCCGATTTTACCTCATAAGAGCTGAGTGTTCGAATGGCGACCTGTTAGATAGTATTGCTATGTCCTGTCTTTTGTACCTCCTATTCAAGTTGAACTGAACACATCCTTTTTTGTGGCATTACCGTTTGAAAGTTTCCCTGTTGATTTTAAATATTTCCTTCTGAGACCATGTACTTCTACTTTTGTTTCTACTTCGTTCCTGACCCACTTGTATGCCACAAAATAGGCCTTCTATTAGAAGAATATCTAGTTTCCAGAGTACTCCATTAATTTTTGTCACGATGCCTTGTTACACTTCCCAAATCATGGATACTACAGGTTCTGTACAGGCAGGGGCAGTTAAGGAAGAATAAAACTCGTTCACGATTTGGCGCCCATCTCAAAGCCGAAATCAATTGTTCTGTTAAATTTACTGTTAAGTAGGGTATTATATAGTCGGGTTTAATCCATTATAACTTTTTTTCTTTTAAAATTTTTAAATGAAATTGTTTCTGTTCTCAGGGTTTTCCTTGCTTCTTATTGGCAAAGTACAGAGTATTTCAGGGAAAAGTAAAAGCAAACGAATATTAAATTCTCATATCATATTTCGTTTGGTTTTCGTTTGCAACAAATAAGGATCATTAAGGGGGAAATTAATTAAATTTTATGCTGCACTATTATTAGAACATATTTATGAATACGGGTATATATTAAATTTCACCAGATCCCGTGGTGTTGTAAATAATAAAAAAAACCCGCAAAACTTTTGAAGCTGATTAGTAAAGAAGCCGGTTAAACAGATCCTTATGAATTCGTATTACCTGCGCGGTTTATTATACATTCTGTAGTTAGTTGGGTGTTTCATAAAGAATATTTCTTTCTCTACTTCACATCACATAATCATCACAATTTATTCCTGTTTTCTATTTACATTTAAACTGTTATTTTGCAAATACACGTGGCTAAATAAATATAAACGAGGGGGTGAGAAGAAAAAACGGCTATAAAATGCAAATACAACGCTTGCATTTTAATGCTTTCAAGCATTCAAGTATTTTAATGCATATCGCACATGCAATAACGAATAAAAAAAATTTATTTGCCACGTTTGCCCATGTAGACATGCGTTAAAACGTTTTAAATTATTCTGTGTGTGTAGCTTTCATACTGCTTTACAGAGTTATTATCCTTAAAGCCACAGTAGTGGTGGTATGAGTGTCTTACATTTCACGTAGGCAGTACGTAATACTTGTTAAAGTAAACTAAAATTTTACCCGTAAAATAACACGTATATTGGATTAGGATTTTATTACTTTATCATCCCATGTATATTGGGATATTTTAAATCTTTAGTAGCCAAAGTGTCTTTCATTGTCACAATAATCTGGAGAGTTATCGTAGTATATCTTAAATTTTTTATCTTACTAGACCTCAATCCAGCAGCCATATGGGTTACAGGATATTCCTCAATTATCCTCAAAAACTGTACATAGTCGTGTATGTATTGTTCCTTCAAGATAGGTTAGATAACGTATACTTGACAAGTACAGTAGCCGGAGGTCAAAATGACCCATTGTACGTTCCCTCAAGAGACTAGCCTATCCAAATTTAGTAGATGGCTAGACCTGCACACCTCAGTCGCCTCTAATGTTTATCTCTCAGACAGTGAGTATAAAGGTTGGATAATATTTACACATTAGTTTCGGCTACAATTTTCTACCCCTAAGCATGTTAAGGACACCATTTACTCATAGGGTTTTGTTATCTTTAAGGCGAGAGCACCCGCTTATGGCTAACTCATCAGTCAGCTCAATATACTGAAGCAGATTTGTATGGCCCGTGGTTATTACTGTTAGTCGCCATAGTCTAGTAGGTAGAGAGTTGGATTATTAGATATGAGGCCTCGGTTCAAACCCCAGATCAGACATTTCCACCAAAACGAAACATGAAATAATATTTCTTCGGCGACTGCCCCTCAGCAGATTTCTGGCAAAAACTCTGAGAGAAACTAAAAATTTATATAAAAAAGTTTCTCAGAAATCTATCACTTGGAATCGACTTTAGGTCCCGCCACTCAACATAAGAGGTGTGAAAAGCTAGGTTGTAAACCTGACTGAAGAGTTCTAATGACCAATTATGTATGTATGCACTCGTATGTCGTTATTATTGTTATTGTCGTCGTGTAGATGTATTCGAATACTGTGATCAAATATTTCGGTTTCTGTAACATTAACTCTTGAGCAGTTATTCTTGTCCTCTTCTGAAATGATTTGAAGTTACTCAGTTAGACTCTGATTTTTAGTGATTCGTTGTTGGAATAAACTGTGTATTGAACTTCTCTTCTTTCCTTTCTTCTTGGATGCGGAGATTATTCGGAGACAACCTGTTGACAGACTCAAATTTTTTATGTTTTGTTTACGGTCTTCGCCTCTTTTCTTCCTTCTTCTAGTGCGACAGCAACCGCCTTCTGGCAGCAATCCAACTAGATTTTGTAGTAGAACGAGGTCCCATTTCTTCAAGCATTTAGGGCCATTGTGATACCTAAATTAATATCCAATCCTGGGAGGAAATATAGGTGGACATCTTGTTCCCGGCTTGCACTCTCAGCTTGCTATTAATTTTGTGGATGGACTGCTGGAAGGAGATCTAGCTAACGGTGGTCATCTTGTTCCTGCCTTGCAGACTCAGCTTGCTATTAATTTTGTCAGCCTCAAAAGGAGCTGTGAGGTATTTGAATTTGAACGAAACTTGCATTTGAATTGTACGTCCTATTTATCTCCATCTATCTCCAGTGGTTACTTCAGTGTATACCACAGAACTGGGCTCCCTTTAACCTTTGGCATGAACAGAAGTATCCTGAAAGAGATGATGTGGAAATGATTCGCACTTTGGGAAGCACGTACAGGTTACTAAGCCTTCAATTAGCGCCTAGCTAGGTTGTTCATATCCTCTAGCAGATTTTGCTATAAAGAAAAAGGGTAGATGCAGCACTTGATCTCCAACTGTGTAGTACAGGGGCATAGGAAATACGATCTCAGGATCTGACTCTTTTCCATGGCGTGCTAAGTCTAGGCTGAGCGGCTGACCTTGTCCTTTGACGTGCCAAGTCTCCTATTGTCACTTTAAGCCGCTGACCTTGTTCTTTCATGTACTAAGTCTCGGGTTATCACTCTAAGCGGCTGACTTTGTCTCGGATAATCAATGATATGACCCCGGTACGTTACTTCACAAACTAAAAATGCCACGAAGATTTGTTTTCTTTTCTATTTTAAATTTACCGCACATAACCAAACCCAAGACAATTCCTATTATTAGATAAAAAAAATACCCAAAATCCCTAACTTCACATTTTCCCCTTTGACCTTAATAGGGCCCCATTAAGACCGAAGCCGCATAAACAAACTGCTGAAATATTATAATCAACAGCAGTCCATCCACTGCACGTATTAAATCAACCATAAGTGACTTTTGGTTTGCTTTTTGGTATGATTTTTTTAATTTAATTAAAATGCTGCCATTGCTGCCATAACTTAACTAATCATTGGCCTTTTTTTTGTTGGAAATGTTTTTTATATCCTAGACTATGGCCATAAAGAAATTCAAATAATTTTTGTTTGTTCTTTATACTGCTGTGAGTTAAAGATTTTTCGGGTTTTTATGTTCTATCTTATCCTTGCCTTAAGAAGCTGAAGGAGGCTTAAATGACAAATACAAATACAAGTAAAAATTTCTTGAAGTATATGTGTAAAGAATTATAACTAAGCCTAGGCGAAATTCAGTCTTTCAATTCAAAAGTTTGTGTGTATGATGGAATTTAAATATTTTCAAATCTATTAACACATACTCCTTCCTTTCTCCCTTCCTGTGACTTTTTTTTTAGGAAATTTGCATTAAAAAATCATTTACATATCGAAGCAGAAAACCTAAAATAGCCAGAGGATTAATGTTAAACTGTAAGCGGCATAAATTGTTTCAATTTAAGCGTAAGTGCTGCTAAACAAAGCGATTTCATTGTATTATATAAAGGATGTTCTAAGGATATGATTTAAATACGTGCAACCCTTTGGGTAGGGGCAAGAAAGCTTAATGGAGGACGAAAGCAGAAATTTTGTATTGTGCTGCACTGTGGTATCAATGAGTTAATATGGATTGGATTTTATGGCTTAGAATTTAATCTTTTTGGCTAAAGTGAAGGCCTTATTTAATACCTCTGTATCAAAACCAAAAATGAAATAGGAGGACTAAATTGTGTCCCCAGTTTTAAGCTTCATATTCAATAGATTTCTTTAGAAATTCTATTAAATCCTTCCCTCCTATTCATATTATAATTGACTTTAGAAAATATTTTAAACAAATCTATCCGAGAAATCTACCATACAATGTAATTGAAATCTTTTTTAACCCTTCGTCACAGTCAAGGGTCTGGCCAGACCTTTTCCAATTTATTTTACATTTTAAACGTGTTTGCAATATGGCTAGAGATTTGAATTTTCAGTTACCTTCCTAAAATTTTCTTGGCTTTCTAGTGGTAAAAAAATGGTACGAAAAAAGTAAACAGAAAAGGAGTTAGAAGGATATTTTGAAACCTATGTCATATTAGTACCACAGTGGGTCTGGCCAGACCCACTTCTTAATCGCTATATTTTTTCACGGAAGCAGTCTTTGAGTGTTTTGTTTTAGTTTGCCACGAACTTTCAAAGTGTTTATGAGAAATTTATTCCAAAAATGTGGTAAAATTGCAAAATTTTTGGAAAATGAATGATGAATTAGAATTTATTTTCAATACGCGACATTCTGGTAACTTCGATACGGATTTTTACACCAGAATTGCCGAGGCTTTGGCAAATGACTTGGAGCGTGAAAGAGCTAATGAGGAAGCCGGACAGCATGAAGAAGTTTATGAATTTTTGGATGAAAATGATGAAGATTATTTTCCATGAAGATGGATAAATTCCAGTGATGAACAGGAGGAAGACTGGTTCTGAAACAGGTGAAGAGAATAATAATAGTTTTATTGGAAAGGACGGTACCATATGGAATAGAAACCAGCTGACCAGTGGTGTACGTACTCGTCAACATAATGTTTTCAAGCTGGGCCTAAAAAGCAAATCTTTACTACACTTGAAGTTTTCAAAAAAAATTTTATTCCAAATATTACAGACATCATTATATTTCAGACAAATCGGTATGGAAGAGACACAGTCAATAAATGGAATGCTCTAAATGTAAATAAAAAACCAAGGGTTTGGAAGGGTCTAACAGAAGATGAATTATACGCGTTCATCGGCATTCTTCTAGCAATGGGATTTTCCCATAATAACATAAAAATCCACGGGTTTTGTGGCGTACTGATAATTTACCCATATTCAGGGCCGCAATGTCTCTTCATCGATTTATGTCCGTGACCAGATACATTCGGTTTGACGACGGAAGAACGCGGTAATTTCGATTACTCGAAGACAAAGCTGCACCTATTCGAGATATGTATGTATATGGAATTTTTTCAACGAAAATCTTGCGAAGAATTATAGTCCGCATGAGAGTATTACCATTGACGAGCACTTGATACCATACCGGGGAAAAACTAAATTTACACAATAAATACAAACAAAACCTGCAAAATATGGTACATATAAAAATTTGGTGTGCCTGTGATTCGAAAACAAAGTATCCGTTACAAGGAAAATTATACACAGGCCGAAAGAAAGGTGAACAACGTGAAATAAATCAAGGGGAAACGTTATGCTGCAACTTGCAAAGCCGTACGATAAAAGTGGTCGCACAATTGTCGCTGACAATTTTTTAACATCTTTAGAAGAAGCAAAACGTCTGGCTAATCTTGGTCTAGCAATCGTTGGCACCATCCGGTCTAACAAGAAATGCATTGCTATTGAAATGAAATAAAGTCCTTCACGACCTGTTCATTCATCTGTTTTTGGCTTTCGCGACCATTTGGTTTCTCTTTGCAGTTATGTTCCAAAAAGGAATAGATGCGTCAATTTTCTGTCCACTGCATCCTGTGTAGGATTCGCAGGAAAACTAAATTCCTTTGTTAAAAATTTTCAAATGCTGTGTGTCAGAAACATTCCAAAGTGGAATATATGTCTAAGTTGCTTAGATTGATAACATGACAAATTTTTACTCAGTGTACACTGATTCTATTTCTTTATCAATTAAAAACTTTATAAAATTAAAATAAGAAATGAAATTAATAAACCACCTGAATTTTTAGTTATAATTTGATGCAATTTAAACCGTTCTTAAAACTATCTACATAAAAAAATAATGTTAACTTATGCAAATACACTAACATTTATATGGGGTCTGGCCAGACCCAGTGTGGTACTAATGTGACAAAGTAAAAGTGTGTGTCACGGAGGGTTAAAGCAAATAATTTAAATGGAAAAAATCTAATAAATCAACAGCATTCTTTGCTTTTAAATTTATTGTGAAAAGAAAAACAAACAAAAAAAGTCCTGCATTTTTCTCTAAAAAAAACTGGGGGAGAAAAATGTTGCACTAGTTGCAATTACAGTTATAGTTACAGATTTCCTTGGAAATAATTTTTGTAATACAAACTACTGGCACAGATACACTAGCGCCAGACACAATCACATTTAAAGACAATATTTATAGGGGGCTGGCTGTGGAATGGTTTGTGATATGAATTGTTCTGGTAGATATCGTATAACAATATGAAGAAACAGATGTACATATTACCCGCATAACCACTCACTATAATTGCAATTGCATTTGCCACAAAAAAATATGTATTACAAGAAAATACTGTGTATGCCACAGGATTAAATGAAAAAATACAAAAAAAGAAAAAAAAAGAGAAAAACAATCAAGAAAAAATCAAATCAGCAAAGACTTTACAGTCGGTCAGTATAGACACATACATACAGACATACATAATTGGTCATTACAACCTTTGAGTTAGTATTACGACTTAGCTTCTCACACCATTTATGCTGATCTCAGCCTTCTGTTTTCCTCTTTTAGCAGATTCTAGTTCATACACCAATAATATAGACTACCGCCTTCAGTACCTATCTTTTAGCAGACCGTAGAGATCATAGTCCAACAATATAGACCACTGTTTTAGTGACCTCTGTTTCTTTCTTTCACTAAGACTTTTACGCTTGGTTTTGGTATTTACTACACATTGGGTTGATATTGGAAAGCATAGTGATAACCAGGCAGCTATTAAGGCATTAAATGGAGTCTATATATTACAAACTTCCCAGTCAAGAACATTAATCGTCCGTAAATATTCGGCTTGAAGGTATGCATACATAATTGATCATTACAATCCTTCAGTCAGGATTACGACCTAAATTCTCCATATCACTTATGTTGTGTGTGTTAATTTTGTGCATGAGCGGCGGTATCTATAGTTTAAAGTCGACTCCGAACGATAGATTTATGAGAAAATTTTCGTGGCAATTTTATTTGCAGGGATTGCAGAGATTTTCGAGAAATCGGCTGAGAGGAAATCGCCGGAAAAGTATTTCTTAATATTTCGATTCGTTCAAGTTGTCTGGGGTTCGAACCTTGGTCTCATGCCTAATAAGCTAACACACTTCGTACTAGACAACCTTATGTACTGATTCTGAAATTAGTAGGACTTTACAGGTTGATAGCTCACAGTGAGAAACCGATTTTGTATATGGAACGCCTTGTTCGTTTCGCTTGTAGGGGTACGTTCAGTTCAAGTAAAAGGCTTCTCAAGGAGTTAAAGATCTTCAGCATAAACTTACATTCGAAGCAGACACGTATTTTGAATGATGGAGTTTATTTGGTCCATTCCCTAATGGGTAAATGGAGGGTATTATTGGAAAGATCCTTAATGAATGTGCTGATTTAGTGCCCACAGAAATCAAATGATTCCATAGTTTTTTTAGTTCTCCAGAAATCTTAAGATTTGATTGAAGTCAATTGTGTATCAGTCTTTTGCATTTAAAATTTTAAACTCAACTGTCAGTCGTATATAACATCTATAAATCGTAGCAATTAAACGCAATGATGTAATGAGCATAACAGGCTTTTGCCAGAGCAGAGATCAATCTACTGAATTCTTATGCCATTAGATTCCATAGTGTTTTAATGCCACTTCTCTAGGAATACTTTGTTAAAGGTTGCTTTCAGTTGGAGCCTAAGATGGCTTTACAATTTGGACAACTACAAGCATCTGATTTACCACATATGTAAACAATTTCATGTTGTTGATATTAAATCTCAAAACGTATTAAATTTTATACTCTAACAGAGTATACTTTACTATGGCTGTAGGGTATAAATACCAACAAATTGAATTGTGATTGAATTTTACAATTCTTTTCTTGTTTGCTTCCTGCTATCTCCCTCTCTCTCTCTCTCTCTGTCTTTATTTATGCCTTTAAATGTATGGGAAATTCCATAACACTGCTTTACATCATTTATACGAATAAAAATATAGAACAGGAAATGGAAATATGTTCTAAATTGTTTAAAAAAAAATGAAAAAAGCAGAAGAACTGCATAAAATCTAATCCATATGTTGCATGTACTCATGCCACAAATATTGCAATTGAGTGAGACATACTCAGAGAGAAGAAACCGACATTTGAAATCGTCTTATGCCAGCCAGACCAAAATGAAAGGAATAATAAATTACAATACATATGTATGTATGTCCTAATGTATGTATTGTATTATGAAATCCTTTTCTTTCTCGCTCTTTCTCTGTGTTTTTTTCTTAGAAGTGGTATGTTATTTGTTGAAGAAAATAATTGAATATAAAACAGATTTTCTTTTTTTTAAGAAAATTTTTTAAAACTTATGTTAGTAATGTGCTCATAAATGTATATGAAGGATGTATTCTATAATTTCCTTAAACAAATCGAAATTTATGAGCTCAATTAATTTTAATTTTTAATTAAAAAATAAAAAATAAATGATTTGTATACAAATGAATGAGGAAATGAAATAATTTTTCAATAAAACTTTCATAATTTTTTTTTTGTTAAAATAAACACATTAACTACCTGTGTTGTTTCTGTTTCACTTAAATGAAATTGTGATAATTTTCCAATATTTTTTCCTTTGAATTCCGTATGTTTTGTACAGCAATTTTTCCAAAACTGTTTTTCTCCTTTCTCGGTTTTTCAAAATCATCAAAATTAATTGGTTTCTCCAATGATTTCAATCATTTCATGAAGTCTAAGCTCTTCCAAGTCAGTTTGAGGACTTAAGCCATGGAAACAGCACATACATATGTACACTTCTTTTTAACAAATGCACTCGTTTCTTTAGACACCTATTAAGGCACGCAATCGATTGGTCAAATATTGATCAATTACTGTCTTACACCTTCGTAAGGATAGAATTTTGAAGGTGCATTATACAGTATGCATCTCGAAAGCCAGTCGCCATCTTTGCCGCCAATTCGTACAGAGAAAGCTTTACTCAAACTGCTGTTTGGTCTCTGGTGTTCTGTGGTTGCCGTAGTCTAGTAGGTAAAGCGCTGCCTTATTAGACATAAGGCCGCTGGGAAAATATGTCTTCCTCTCAGCATATTCCTGGCAAAAACTATGTCGTTCGAATCGCCACTCATGTATAAAACTAACACACCCAACATAAGTGATGTGAGAAACTACGTCGTAATCCTGTCAAAAAGGGTTGTCATGACCAATTATGTATCAATTATGTATCAATTATGGAACAACGTTTATGAAATTCTGTCTTCGAACAACGCCAAATACTCTTGTCAGATTGTCCTAAAAATCGGGTCGAATGCTATGGAAAACTTTCTCATACTCAAACGATCGTTTCAAATTGAAACCATTAAGTATGGCTTCTACTTCTTCAATCTTTCCTGCTTTCAACATCTGATCGACCGAATATTTTTCAATTGTTTCGAATAATTGTTTCATAACCTTTCAAAGTAACAACAGATAGCATAGTGGCTTACACATGAGCAAATGCCAGTTTCACTTGATTTACCAGAACATCTCTTATTTTTATCCCTTAAGGAATTATCCGAAATTCCTGTTTTTAATCCTACCAGTAGACAACAACTCGTATAAATCTTAAACAGAGACTTGGCTGAACTGTTCCCTTCTAATTGCAATCATCACCATGAATTGAGGTTCGGCAGTTCTAACTCTATTAAGGACTTGAAGGGAATACTGCATCTTTACAGAACCATGTCCTGGAAATAAAGCTTGTGTTGGGTTAAGTAATGAGGGAACTTACTTGCTTACTGGCTGTATTATATTTGCTTATGAAATTGCTATTGGATTCCTATCATTTTCTTGTGTTGATTAAATTCGCCTTTTGGGAACTCAAGGCGTTTCTGATCGGTTTATTTTGTTGAGGGGTAATGAAGCACCCTCATTTTGTTTATACTCAAGACATTCTCAATGCAAAGTGACTTATCTTCTACTGCATTCGAAGTAGGAATGCTTGGATATGTAGTCACAGGCACATTAACCACGTTTACAAATTCTTCGATTGTAGCAGGATTATGGGATCGCAATATGTATAACGTTGACGGAGAGAAGCTAGGCCGTAATCCTAACTGAAGGGTTGTAATGGCGAATTATGTATGTATGTAATATAACGTTGACTAGAAATAGCTAATGCTGTGGAGAGGATATTTTGCTGTTCATGGATAGAGTATCTAGTCTTGTGAGTTTCAAAATATTTCTGTAATGCTAAGGCAGAAAAAGAGTTTTCTTTCCATGGGTCACGCATAAAATTTTCGGTCAGTTTGTTTTGAGCCACTAAAAGTACTGTCAAAGCTATTATTGCAGGCTCTTAGGCTGCAGGTACTTTCAAGTGTGGTGCTATTAACAAAACATGTCTTATATTTAACTGCAATTAAAAAAAATTTCTTTTTTCAAGTAACTTTTTTCCTGTTTTCACCAAAGTTTCTCTTGCCAGTCTAATTAAACATTCTATGGAAAACTAAGCAATTTAACCCTTTATGAACTTAGACGTTGATTTGTTTTGTGAAAAGTTTTACAGTTTAATTTTTTATTTCATTTTATTTGTTGCTGTTATTTGTTTTTGTTTTATTTTTTTTTTTTACAAAACAAACGATAAACTTCATGTGCCAGTTTCTAGTTCAATTTCAAAATAAAGATATAATCATTCAGCATTAACAACAACAATAACAACAGTCACACAACAAATAAAAACAAACAAAATTTAAAATATTTTACTTAGAAACTCATACTCTTATTATAACGTACATACATCGGTACGTATGAGTAATTTAATGTATGTGTTTGCTCCTCTCTCTCTCTCTTTCTCTCTCTCTGTCTCTTAGTTTCTGTTGAAAAGTAAAACAAAATGTTACAAACAATACTTTTTATTTTCTTCCTCTCTCTCTCTTTCCCTCCCTCTCTTTCTAATATTATGTTCATTTTTGTTCTCATTGTCATTGTGTTTGTGTGTGTGTGTGTGTGTGTGTGTGTATTTGTCGTTAATGAAAGCTGATGTAGATGACTTAAATGAGAAACAGTAACAGGAATGAAATATAATTCAAGACGGTATACGATGATTTTGTGTCATGCTACATCAGTACTCATCATATGAAAGCGTTATTGAACATAACTGAACATATATGAACTGATCTTAATTTAACTGGGTTTTATTACAGGACACTGCGATATTAAAATGCTGACAAGGATCTGGAACAGGCCCCAGATGGACTATTGCAGGGTATGTTGCGACTAGCAGGAGTTGGAAACTAGCGAACACCTCCTCTGCAACTGTCCAGCCCTTAGTAGATTGAGGTTGAGGACCCTGGGAAGGGGCTTCATCGATGCTTTGGACTCTTTGTCAAGAGCCGACATTAAGGCTCTCCATAGAATCATAAATAAGTTAAGCTTATTGAACTAGCTGCTAGGGCTTATTTTGTGCGTTTGTGTTCTGTTTTCTTCCGTCTCCTTATCCTCCATTTCCTACCTCTACTCCTTCTTCCATTACCTTATCACCTTTATTTTTCTCCCCCTCTCTCCTCTAGGAAGTATTACAATGGCTCAAGTTGACCTCTGGGTGCTGTATTTGCCTCAATGTCAAGTACACATCCTCAAACCTAACCTAACCTTAAAAAAAATGCAAACAATATTGGATAAGGCTTTTACTTACGATTGTACGGGGCCTCTTGTTTCTATAAAAAATGTATAAAAGCTCTTTCAACAGGAACTACCTGAATCTGATGTTGTGGACACGAACGATAACTGCTTTCGACAGAACGGCGCTACGAGCCACTCAGTTCTTGTCATGTTGGGAATCCTGCTCGTGGGATTTAAGGGCACACTCATCTCACTTGGATGAGATGTGAAATGGCCACCGGGTTCGTGTGATTTGGGGGGTTTTTTGGAGTGCCAGTTGTTTGTGAACAAGTCGTAAACCACAGTGGTCCTCAACATAATCCAAGCTATCGTTGGAATTCAATCTGATTTGTGAGCCTTGATTTGCAACTCACACTTCCTGGAACCGTCATGCGGTTTTACTTTACAAATTGGTCGCATCAAATAGGCATTTTAATTGCTTTCTTTGTAAACTTTGATCAAAAATTCACCCTTAACGGCTATGCTACACGACTAAGCAAGTAATTTTGTGCCAAAGCTCAAGCCTATCATTGTCACACTTCCTTTACTGGTGTAGTATACAAAGAGAGAAGGAAGAATACAATTACAATTACTAATACAATTACAATTACAAAGTTTATTAAGTGGATTTTTTGTTTTCTGTCACTGCTGCTGTACATTTTATTTGTTGTTATACAATATTACATGCGAAAGAGAACGTTACCTCTCCTACTCCCATGCTCATATGCCCGTGCTCATATTTCTCTTTTTCATTTAATTCGCCTTTTGTTTCTAATGTATACCCGATCATACACATACAGATGCATGCTTACAAATTAACGAAAAGTTTCATGAGCTAACAATACAATAAACAACTCACACTCAGACAACATTTTCTGGAGTGTATTGAATGCAACAAAAAAAAAAAAGAGGAAAAAAGTTTTTGTTTCAATTTGTTTCCCTTTTTTTTTTGCTCTTTTTGCTCTCTTTGTTGTATATTACAACACTTAACATGTATTAAATTAAGCACTAAAGAGTAAAGAAACCGAGAGAGCGAGAGGGAAGCTTTTAGAAGCCTTTGTATCACTGGATATTTAACAGTTGATTTTGAATCAATTACTGCCAAGAGCAGCGTATTAATATTGTAAAGAGCAAGCTATTTATGGGTTTCAAAGGTCAAGTTAAATTGAAACACATGAAAAAGCTACGTTTTTAATAAAATGCTTGGAATTGATTGCAGCAGTCAATGCTGTATTTCGAGCAGCATATCAGCGATAACTTTACTATTTGAAATGCTTCAAGATTGGAGGATTATCCATGTTCATACGACCTTTGTTGTAGGTTGGCGCGTAGCTTTCCATTCATAGGCAAGTTCACTCTGTGACCATATGGCGCATGGTGTCATAAACGTAGTACCACCGAAAACTTTAATCAAATCACCCATTGTGTATAGCCGTAGCTCCACAAAAAACTTTAACAATTATATGACCCTGATGGTCGATTGATATTGCCAAAACTTGAAGTTACTCCTTCCGGAAACATCTCATACAATAATGCTGATTTTGGCAGCTATGCGCGGCTCGTGGCACTATTTTGATGACACCAAATACCTTCCAGTTTTTAAACTTCCTTAGGAGGTGAAAATTTTTTGGATTTTCATACGGCCATTAAAGTCGCCATAGTCTAGTAGATAGTATGCTGGCTTATTAGACGTGAGGCCACGGTTCAAACGCTACGTCAGACTGAATTATGAAAAATAATTCTTCGGCGACTTCTTCACAGCAGATTTCTACCAAAAACTCTGAGAGCTTCTCAAAAAATGTATCATTCGGAGCCGACTTTAAACTGTCGGTCTCACAACTCACAAGTGGTGTGAGAAGCTAAGTAGTAATCCTGACTGAGGTGTTGTAATGACCAATTATGTGTCTATTGTTGTTCAAGCACACAATCAACATGTCTACGGCGTTGTACGTGGTCAGTTGCCTTTAATTGTTGCTGGCGTTGCTCTTTACATGAATGATGATGCAAACTTAAATTCAAAATATGCCTTTGCAGGCCGTAAGATAAGACCAATTGCTGAGGACTCCGTGAAATCGAAAAAATTCTGGTTATTCGCTACATATTCTCTAACAGAAGTGATATATTCAGCAGTGCGTGCATTACAATGATCTAAACGCGTAACGCATCTGTAACGCTTCCATTGTCTTTAAATTTCTTCATATTTCTGCCAATTACTTGCACAGTAGGTCGATTAACATCACTATTATAGGGGACTTAGTGAACACGATTTAAATCAACACTTCTGCGAAAAGTTTTCACAAGTTTTACACGTTCTTCGGTTTTTAAACGATCCGTAGTCGTGAATACGTACGATTTGTTGTAAATTTTCACCAGTTTTACGTATTCTTTGGTTTTAAACGATCCGTACTCGTAAATAACAAATCATTCACGAAATTAATGACACTTCAGCTGACAGATATTTAACATTCCAACAATAACAGCTTTTCCACCACTAAATGGATAACCCTATGTTTCAAACTAAAGATTATTTCAAGCCATTAAATACAATTTAAAAAATGTTTTTTAAAATTATTCCAGCATTTAAGCATGTCTGCTTATATACCCTCATTATACCGTGTGCTTATTTCGTTAATTATTATGAAAACAATAATTTCCCTTTAAGGGATATTTCCTGTAACGTTTAATTACCCATAACGTGTTACACGGTAACGTGTTTCACTACATTTATTTTCACTTTCCTTTTGCCATTTTTTAATTACGAAAATTAATTGTAATTGCGCGTGTTCCTCCTTACGTAATAGCTATGCAGAGATTAATTTCTCCTACTAGCGTAACGCATAAGAAAATAAATAAAACGTGGAAACATTAAAGCGTTGTCCCAAGGTGTTAATTTTCAAAATTAAACCATGATTTATGGACCTTAAAATTATTCAAAGCCAAGGGTATAATAATAAAAATAAATGTAATGTTATCTGTCAGTGAGAAAAAAAAAGGAAAACAAGAAGATACAAAATCGTATTGTTTGCATATCTACCGGATAACTGTGTTTAAACACTCGCAATTTAAATGTTTAAACGTTTTAAAGATAAAGAAGATAATGAGAACCTGTCCTACAGCTGCACTGTAAACTCTATTGAATTGAAGCCCGCTGCATAGGGTAGTGAAGACCAAAGATTGATGGCAGATTGATGGGTGATTGATGGAAGATTGATGGGCGATTGATGGAAGACAAGTCTGTCATGAACCTCATTAAAGAATTTCAAGACCTAAAGAATCGATTGGCTAACATCTCCATGGTTAACTGACCATTGGACAAAACCAGTATACTCTATGATTTTGGGAAGTGCTTCGCAACAAGGCTTAGTAACAAAAATGAATGAAGTAATGTTGAAGCTGCATACTCTTCTAAAAAAGGGAGTGTTTTGTGGTGTACAAATGGGTTTAGAACGGATCTTAAAACAAACGCAGAAGTTTTAGGTCCCAAAATGAAATATTGTGAGCAAATGTGTAAACTCGCGGATATTTGCCAAGCGAAAGTCAATGTCATTGAAAGACATGCTTAATTCAACTTAAGTATTCAAACACACCCTTATGGGCCTGCCTGAAGAAGGTGATATCGCTTAGGTTGGGAAAATATCGTTATCCTCTGCTGCTAGCCCATGTCATTTGAGGTTTCTCGGCAATCAACAAGCAGACGAGCTTACGAGAAGCTTCATCGACGTTGATGGTACCTTCAATACTTCAGTGAAGTAGTAGCGACTGTTCGGAAAATTATGCCGAAAGAAGAAAGGGAAAAGACCCCAGGTCAGATATCTCCAATGATATATGAAAAACTATTTCTTCAGCGGCTTCCTCTCAGCAGATTTCTGGCAAAAACTCTGAGAGCAAATAAAATTGACGTGAAAAATTTCTCAAAAATATATCATTCGGAGCCGATATTAAATTGTGGGTCCTGCCACTCATGTATAGAATTAACACACAAAACATACCGGGCGTGGGAAGCTAGGTCATAATTATGGCTGAGCGTGGCGTGGGATGCTCCGTGGTCTAGTAGGAAGTCGCCGTGGTCTAGTAGGTAGTGTGTTGGCTTATTAGACGAAAGGCCCGAGTTCGAATCCCAGGCCAGACATCAAAAACAAAATACAAAAAGTATTTCTTCGGCGACTTCCTCTCAGCAGATTTCTGGCAAAAACTCTGAGAGTAAAAATTGCCATGAAAAGCTTCTCAAAAAATCTGTCGTTCGGAGTCGACTTTAAACTGTAGGTCCCGCCACTCATGTATAAAATTAACGCACACAACATGAGTGGTGTTGAGAAGCTAGGCCGTAATCCTGACGAAGGGTTGTAATGGCCAATTATGTTATGTATGTGGCGTGGGAAGCTAGGTCATAATCTTGGCTGAGAGGTTGTAATAACCAATTATGTATGTATGTATGTTTGTAAAGACTCTTCTCAAACCAAGTGATTTTAAGGCAATCAAGACTTTTATTGGGAAATTTCAACTATAGAGGAGACTAAATCATGCATCAGTCTATCAAGCACTAATCTGAGATTGATAACCGGTTTTTTGAGAGGGCACTGTAGACTCATAGTATACCATTTGGAATGGAGGTTGTCTCCAGCCCAACATGTAGATTCTAAGACGATAAGAATGAATCAAAGAAACACATTCCTGGAAGCCGAGGGGCATTAATGAATCCCAAGAAGAAACACTTCGTGCTTGACAGTCAATTTGCCTACGATTATTGTTCAATCCCATATACTTATACATTGGCAACTCTATACATTATTTAAGACTTTATAGCTCATAAATTAACTCTGATGATAATAGCAATTTCTCTTCCCTTTTTATTTTATTTGTTTATTTAAATAATTTAACTGCCTCATTAAAATAATCTTTAAACTTTAAATTTCCTTTTAATGAATTGACTTCCTTCGTTAACGTTGTCAAAAAAAAGGCAAAAAAAGAAAAGAAGAAAAACGTTTTAATTTATGCAAAAAGTTTTTACTTTTGCCTTGCAGTGTTCAAATGTGCCACCAGGTGTTTCAAAGGTGCAGTTAAAAGAGTCTCATAAATTTACACAAAAAAATAAAAAAAATATTCTCATAACGAAACATGAAATATTTCCCGTTTTCGGAAAGAGAAACCGTCGAAACAGAAACAGAAAGTAACGACAGGCGCTCTTAGACGCTATAAAATTCAATGAAAACTTTCATGATTAGAAAACGTAAAGAAAAGGAAAACTTTTTGTAGAAAATTTTCCCGCATGCAAGCGAGAGGAGGCGAAATTAGGAGCAGGGGAAGAAACTTTTGTTTACGTCTTTGCTGACATAATTTTATTGGCGAAAATTATGAAGAATATTTGTTAAAATTTCTTTTTTTATGAATAATTATAATGATTATGATTATGATGATGATGGTGTGAGTGTGTGTGTATGTGTATGTGTGTATTTTCTTTTTTTATCGTTTTAATTCTCTTTAAATTGTGTTGTTTTCACACGACACTTGTGAAAATGTTAATGCGTGTATTATACTTTAATTTTGTTTGTGTTGTTTGTCATGTTGTTGTTGCTGTTGCTGGTGTTGCTGTTGTTGATAACATAATTTAGTTGACATAAAAACAAGAACAACAACAACAACAACAACAAATTTGCAAATAGTCAAAGTAACACAAAATGTCACTTTTGTAACAAGGAAAACAAGAACGAAATTTAACATTTGCAAAGGAAGAGAGAGAGAGAAAGAGAGCGATAAAGTAAAAAAAGAAAAACTTTTAGCACGACTTATGATGCTTATTTGCTTAAGATCTGTACAAATTTATTACACACTTTATGTATAAACACACTCTCTCACACTCATAAACACATGCATACATTATTGCTTACGTTCTTATATGTTTCATCATACACTGTTACAATACATATATCACAAATGTAAGTAAATTACTCACACTACACACTCACTCACTAACTGTCTCTCTCTCTCGCAATCTCTTTTATTTCCTCACTTACACTTACAGTATGTATTACTCGTTCTATACTTTGCTACAATGTATGTGAGTAGTGCACATACACACACATTTTTAATGTTTCTATTTCAGAGCACATAAATACTATGTTAGTAAAAGGAATTCTGTATAGAGAGAGAGAGAGAGAGTAAGTGGAAGTTGCATTAGTAATATTTTGTTTGTTGTTGTTATTTTTGTTGCTATTTTTATATTGTACGTATTAAGCTTAAGTAGTGTTGGCATTAACTACAGAGTAGAGTTGTCGTTATAATGCTTGTGTAAGTATTTTAATTTTACTCTTATGCTTTGCTTTAGTGCACGGTGGGCATAAAGTGGGAATATTGTGATTGAAAAAAAAACACAAAAGGAAATATTTATTTAATCGTGGAAAATATATGGAAATGTGATCAATGTATACACAGCAGACGTTTAAAATAAAAATATTAATCAAGGCCAGTTGAAAACACTAAAGTTTAGCGATTTTTATTGAGAAAGGCTTGCTAACCTTAGCCTGTGTATGGATGTGTAAAGGATATTATCGTAATTTTTTATTCATTTAAACAACCTGCTGATGCCATTATGTATGGCATATAACGTCGTTCAAATGGCTGCCGCAGCTTCTGTAAATAGATCGGAAGCGAAATGCCAAATTTTCAATGTTACTTTAATCAGGATTACTATTTAGCTTCTCACACCACTTATGTTCTGTGTGTTAGTTTTATACATGAGTGGCATGACCTACAGTTTAAAGTCGACTCCGAATGACAGATTTTTATGAAACTTTTTCATGGCAATTTTTTATTTTCCTTTCAGGCGTTTTGCCAGAAGTTTGCTGGGCGGAAGTCGCCGAAAAACTATTTTTTCAAATTTTGTTTTTTTGGGTAGCCAAAGAAATATTTTTTCGTTTTCGTTGGAGATGTCTGACCTGGAGTTTGAAACGTGGCCTCACGTTTAATAGGCCAACACACTACCTAACAAACTACGGCGGCTTCGAGTATAACATTGTACAAATGTCTGTCACTATTTCTTTATATAGAGTTTACCCGAAAGGCCCAAATTTCCATGTTTCTGACGAATAAATCAGGCTGAATTTGAGCTATGGCATGGGTTATGGCTTTGGTTGTGTTTGTAAAGTATCCACACCTGCGAATTAAAAGCAACTCCAAAAGAAAAAGTCTAGTGAAGTCAAGTCGCACGATCTCGGTGGTTACTTGACAATGTCTCCACATTAGATGACCATGCCCTCAAATCGCTCATGCAAAATATGCAATCTGACTTGAGCAGTGTGGAAACCACATGCTGTTCGTATCCATACACATACATAATTGGTCATTACAACCCTTCAGTCAGGATTACGACCTAGTTAATTTTATGCACGAGTGGTGAGACCCACAGTTTAAAGTCGATTCCTAACGACAGAGTTTTAAAAAACTTTTCATGGCAATTAATTCACTCTCAAAGTTTTTGCCAGAAATCTTCTGAGAGGCAGTCGTCGTTTGTATACAGATCATCCAATTCAAGCCAAAAGAAGTTGGTTATCGACGAACTATAGTGCTCGCCCTTGAATGTGATGGCCTGGCCAACATCTTTCGCAAAGATATATGGAACGATGAGGCCGTCAACTAAAAATCCACACCAATTAGAAACTTTTCCGCTAAGCATAGAATGCTATCGGATCTAATGTAGATTAGTATAATCCTACCTTCAACAATTTTGCTTGCCTACATGCCCAGTCATCCACAAATGGGTCTTATCGGCGAAGATGATTGTTCGTATAGTATTTTGCTCAAATAGTACTGCCATCTTATTATATACTGAATAAATTGCAACTACTTTGATGGATGCAACTAAACTGAGGATGCCGTTATTCACTGCCAAAGTTCAAAATCCCCTCATGGAGGACCGCATATCATTGTTTCATAGTTCAAACGTAGTGCAATTGAATTTCTTTTATTTAATATCGACTATTCGCAGTCGCCAAAATCTTTTAGGTAGAGTGTGGGCTTTTAGTCGAGAGTTGGTTTTCCTCCAGGCCCAGACATCTCAAACAAAAATTTACTACGAGACAGAAATTGCTATGAAAAGTTTTTTTAAAAATATGTCGTTGTGAAGTCTACGTTAAACAGTAGGTCCCGCCAACCATACACACACAACATGAATGGTGTGACAAACTAGGTTGTTGTCCTGACTAAAGCATTACAATGACCAAATAACAAATGTAGGTAATGTTCTTATCGGTTTTAGTCCATCCCCCTGCAAACACTTTTCACGAACTTTGTGTGAAAAATGTTTACATTTTCTTTTGGGCAAGCCCACTGTACCTCCGTAAATTAGATGGATGTTTCCATTTTATCTTTTTCATTTGTTGTTCTTCAACATTTTTCTAAGATTTACTTTACTTGCTGCTTTTATTGTTGCTGTCGTTGTTGTTGTTTCAAGTTAATTTTGTCATATTTAAAGTAAAACTATAAACTATTCTGCTATTGCAAACAAACATTCAAAGCAAAGCAGAAGAAGAAAAAGAAGAAGGATGAAGGAAAAGTAATTTTGTTTAGCATTTTCCATTTGTATTCGCATTACGTCGTAGTCTTTATTATCTCGTACAAATACTTCAAGTAATTTTTGTAATTTTTACAAAAACAAACACGAACACAAACACAAATACGAACAAAAATGTTTAAGCACTTAAAAGTGATGGGAATCTCTGAATCCAAACACGGCTACACGAGCTTAAAGGGCTCTGGCATTTGAAGAGGAAATCAGAAGAAAAAAAGAAAACATGGAATGGGAAAATAAAAATAATGAGAATAAAAGAAAGCGTAGGTAAATAAAATTGCTGAGCTCAGGTGTGTTTTCATATTCTTCCTCTCTCTTTTTCTCTCTCTATCACTGTAATACTTGTGCATGTAATTGTATACTTATTCTACGTAATCAACGTAATAATCATAACGGCTCCTTCTTTCTTTGTAACAAAACCAACAATCAACGTCAGCATCAGCATCATCATCAGTTCAGGCAGGCAGTAATACTTGTACGGGCATCATTGGTAACCAACCAATACAACCAACCATATGACTGACTAACTGACTGGGTGTGTGTGTGAGTGTCTTACACTGCAAGTGCAAGTACTGTGAAGGGACAGAAAACCCAAAATCTGTAGCAATTCGCAGGCATCATCATTTGACTTGAAAGTACCAGCATTTAAACGTTCAAATGGAAAAATAAGAGAAAAATTGCAAAGAAAACGTGAAGTAGCCGCCATCATGTTGTATAACCAACCAACTATACGTACAATCAGCAGAATTTCTTATTCTTTCTTTATTGTTTTTATTGTTTTTATTTCATTTATTTTTATGCCATTAACTGAAACCGAAAGAGAGAGAGAGAGAGTGAGAGATTGACAGACAGGTATAGTAGTTTCCATCTGTGGCTTGCCAGCAGAAATGGAAAGAAAAACTTATTAAAACATTGATAGTGTGGCAAGTATTTCAGAAGATTTATTGCAACAGATGGGAACAACAACTTAACTTAGTTCCTTGCATACTCAAATACATGGTCTAGTTTCGCAAGGAGCTTTTTACACAGACTTGGGAATTCTTAAGAGGGTAGAGGGAGAAAGATCTAAAATTGTTATTTACCAAGTTAAATCACCATAAACGTCACTACTATTTACTTACATACTTAATTGGTCATTACAATACTTTAGTCAGGATAACAACCTAGCTACTCACACCATCCACGTTGTCTGAGTAAATTTTATCCATGAGTGGAGGAACCAAGAGTTTAACGTCTGCTCGGAATGACAGCTTTTCGAGAAACTTTTCATGACAATTTTATTTTACTCCTACAGTTTTTGCCAGAACACTGATAAGAACACGTTTCTGTACCAGATGTCTGAGCTAGGTTTTGAACCTGGAATTTTCGTCTAATAAGCCAACATACTACATACCTACAGAGCTACGGAAACTTGTGCGTCGTCTACATTTTACTCTTCTGGATAGAAATACGGCGTAACTTCGCCAAAAGTTTGCCTTACAACATATAAAAAAGATAAGGTCAAGCCTTTAAGGGCGATTTGCTCTGCAATCACTGTTGATGTTGGAAATCACAGACTTAGTGTATCAAAGATCCAAACCAGCTCCTGCAATGGTAGTGTAAGCAAGTTGTATACACTTAGGGTATATTTGTGAAGTAGACCGTATCGCCTATGCTCTATTGTTACAAAGTTAGTTGTCATGTGCTCCAGAGGCATCTCTTACTCACCGCAGAATCTATAGTTACTAGTACCAAAGGTAACCAGTACTATTCAAGTAATTATTCTAGGTGCAGTAGCCTGAAAGAATTCAGTCAGAAAGAATTCAGAATTCAGAAAGAATGCAGTAGAAGCTACTATATTCTGAATTTAAATGGTCGAGTCTACTATTCTATATTCACAAAGCTTCATTGGATGTCATACCTTAAGAGAGGGTATTTTATCAAAGACAAAGAAGCAAAAACTTATGTTAATCTCAAATCCAGTTGAAATCCGTTTTTCTTCTTAGAGAGACTACTTGCGGTAAATTTATTGAATGAGCAATATGCATATACCAAGAGTACCAAAAGATGCAAAGAGAACGTCAGCATAGAAGTAGGTCTAACGATTGATGCAATTCAGTCTGTTACGAATTCCCCTGGCTATTGTGTTATCATTCTTAGAAGATTTTTTTTTGCCTCTGCTGAGTGCACATCTACTGTTTGTTGTGGGTATGGTCAAATATATTTATTGAATCAGATAATAAATTCAAAAAGCTTCAGACACAATTAACAAAGTTCTTCAGTCAAGAACAGTTCAATACATTTTGACAGGGGATTTATATTCTGTGCAGTAAAATGGAGTGGCAACTCCATCATTCTAGAATCCGATGGAAATTTTTAGTTGCTCTCAGAGTTTTTACCAGAAATTTGTTGAGCGGAAGTCGCCGAAGAAATATTTGGCTTCCATTAAGCCAACACGCTATCTACATGACTATGGCCATTACCAGAATGAATACATATCTTATCTTATCAGATAATACATACATACATACATAATTGGCCATTACAACCCTTCAGTTAGGATTACGGCCTAGCTTCTCAACACCACTCATGTTGTGTGCATTAATTTTGTACATGAGTGGCGGGACCTACAGTTTAAAGTCGACTCCGAACGACAGATTTTTTTTGAGAAGCTTTTTCATGGCAATTTTTACTCTCAAAGTTTTTACCAGAAATCTGCTAAGAGGAAGTCGCCGAAGAAATATTTTTTTCATATTTCATTTTGATGTCTTACCTGGGATTCGAACTCGGGCCTTTTGTCTAATAAGCCAACACACTACCTACTAGACCACGGCGAATTCTTATCAGATAAGAACTTCAAGAAATATGAGCCACAATTCGCAAAGTTTTTTCCCCCAACAACAATTCAAAATATTTTGACAGGGGATTTTTCTTCTAGGCAGTAAAAGATGGCAACTCTATTATTCTAGAAACTGATACAGTAAAGTAATCTCTTACTGAACTGAATACAAATTGTTTCCATATGAAATAATCATCATATCATATTTTACGCAGTGAAAGTTGGCAACTCTATCATTCTAGAATCCGTTACAGTTAAGTAATCTCTTACTGAACTGAATACAAATTGTTTTCGCATGAATATTTACAATAACCTTCCTAAATATCATGCCATGAGTAATTTAATCAACTCCACACATGAGGTAATCATTCGCTCATACGGCATTTCCATTTTAAACAATTTTGTAGTAAATTTCAATAAAAAAGAGAAAAGAGAAGTAATTTTACTTTGTGGCTATTAAGTTGAAGGGCTTTTAAATTCAATTCCATACACTTAAGTGCCATAGCATTTGCACAAATAGAGAAATTCCTTTCTTTTCGTTTTTGGCAAAAACATCTTTCAGCATTAATTCTCATTATCCACAAGAGCTTTTGAACGAATTTCGTATTTTTTGTATACAACTGAAAGCGTTTGATACAAATTCTATTAACCTTTGACCCCCAACTACCATTAATCAAAGTAAAAAACTTTTTTTTCAGTTTCGCTTTTTTGCTTTCTGCCTTTTTGTATTGGTTTTTATGGGATTTCATTTTCAACAAGTTTTAAAATTGTTTCACCATGAACTTCTTGTTTTTTCCTGTCTTCTTTCTTTCTTGTCTCTTGATTTTTGAACACAATCAAGAAAGAAATGAATGCCACAATATGTTAGTTTTACAACCACCATAAAATTTAAGGATATCTCGGCACAGAACTTGCGACAAACGACATGGCAACCCGCTTGCGACTCTGGCTCTCTTCTCTCCTAATATCCTGTGTGCGTGTGGTGTGCCTCTCAAAAGTTATTACATTTTAATGAATCAACCATAAATAGTGTTGCGTACGAATACATACTGAATATTGTATGTACGTGATTATAACCAGCATCCCTCGTACCCATGTACCCGTAACTATCTTAAAACAACAAAATTGTATTACAATTTGTATCTTTATCGGTGTTCAGTTTATTTTACGATGATTTTAATCTTAAGAAATGTTTTATCTCCTGTACTAGACGAACATGTGTTTGGAAAATTTTCCTTCACTTCTAGAGAAAAATGTCTCTCATACAAGTCTCTCATAAAACTTTTTACTTCTTAAGCCATTTTAAGTTGAAACTAAAAAAGAGAGAAAGTAAGTGAGCGAGAAAGAAAAAAAAGGAATAGAAAATCAACGTAAAAAATAAATCTTCAAGTATTTTTGGAATTAATGCCACACAATACGTGTCTACTTTATTGTAGTGAAAGTGTGATTAAGACAGGAGAGCGACATGATCGTAAAACTGTATATGAGAGGTGTGTTCTAACACGACTAGTGCATGTCTTTAGCATAAGCCATAGCAACCATTAATGCTGACATTGTTTCACGGGATTGGGTTATTAAAACTTCTTCTTGGAATTCTTTCCTTCTTTTTTTTGCTCATTTTTTATTATGTTCTTTTAATGTTATTTTCTAGAGAAAAAATTCTTTAGAACAACAAACCTTAACCGTTAAGGAAAATTTGGTATTAATAAAAGCATACCATCATAAGGAATAGATGGTGAAGTTTAAAGAGAAATCTTATTTCAATCATAACATAGAGCTTAGAGACTCTGGCAAGAAAGTAGAAATAAAAAAAATATACCAGGGTTTTGTCCAGATCTACTATTACGACATGTTGTATTACAGTAGGTACAACTACTTAGTTTAAGCCTCAGAATATATTTTACGATTGATTTCGGTCCTTTGAGATGGCGTTGAAATTGCCGTAGTCTAGTTGGTAGTACATATATACATGCATAATTGTTCATTACAACCCTTCAATCAGAATTACGGCCTAGCTTCTCACACCACATATGTTGTGTGCATTAATTTCATACATGAGTGGCGGGACCTACAGTTTAAAGTCGATTTACTCTCAGAGTTTTTGCCAAAAATCTGCCAGAAAAGTCACAGAAGAATTTTTTTTTTTTCATATGTCGTTTTGATGTCTGACCTGGGGTTTGAACTGGGGCCTTACGTCTAATAAGTTAACACAGTACCTACTAGACTAAGGCGACTTCTAATAAATAAATAGTTGGTAGTGTGTCGGCTTATTAGACATGGGGTATCGGTTCGAACTCCAGGTGACACATCTCCAACAAAACCGAAATATGAAGAAATATTTCTTCCGAGACTCCCTCTCAGCAGTTTTCTGGCAAAAACTCTGAAAGTAAAAGTAAAATTTATATGAAAAAGTTTCTCAAAAATTTGTCGTTCGGAATCGAATTTAAACTGTAGGTTCCGTCAATCATGTATAAAATTAACACCACATCGGTGCTGTGAGAAGTTAGGTGGTAATCTGAAGGGTTGTAATGATTAATTATGTATGTATGCATGAAATGACGTTGCCCCCTCTTTGGAACGCCTCCTTTTTTGCCTTGTGCTCTTCGGCCTTCTTACTGACGTGTGTCGCATTAAGTTCGTTCTCCAGGTATCTAGGGCACCATCTGCAGCCAACTTCACTGAGAACTTTGCTTAATGGCTCTTAATGTCTTAGGCACCCGACCTCTGTACTGCTGTCATACATACATCCATAATTAGCCATTACAACCCTTCAGTCAGGATTACGGCCTAACTATGCTGTCATACCCTTTTTTATTTGCTCCTCCAACGGCAATGGTCTGAATACCCACAATCTGACGCATTGCTGTGAAGCAGGATGTGGATGGCCATTTAATCAGCTCTACGTTGACGTTGCTACTGGAGTTGATGCTCTTTTTGAGTAATGTCTCATGGATGCAATTGCACCTGTATTATTTAGTTGGCTAGCTTTATCATTCGATGTTGCTGATCTGCATACAATTCTGGAAGTTTAGTGCCTTGGACTCGCTTCGCGAGTTCTGTTGGCGATAATGCCCTCAAAGTTTAATTTATTGATTTTGTCTTTAATTTTGTTTTTTATACGCATTTGATTACCCTCTCAACCGGAACTTGGTGGTGGACTATAGCAGAATCTACTACTGAATTTGTTCTGAAGAGAATCCGGTTTCATTTGGATTCTTTGGAAGCCCCCACACTGACTGATTCACAGCATGGATCGCATAATAGCTTAATTGGACCCCAAGATAATTTTTAATTAATGTTCCTTTCTTACATAGGCAGATCCTGCCCTGTATTAGACTTTCTTAAATTCCTATCATTGCAACAACATCAAACACTTTCAGACGACGATCACACGTACTTATTTGGTCATTACAACACTTCAGTCAGTATTACGACTTAGCTTCTCACACCACTTATGTATATTGAGTGTGTTAATTCCCTCACCCAAAATGTAAGTGTACTTATGAGGTATCCATAATGAGTCTCAGTCGTTTAATAATAATTTCCTTTATGCAGTAATCGTGTTTTTATAAACAATTTTCAGTACGTTATTCATGTATTAACTGAAGTCATTTCAAATAATCTTTTTTGTATTATTTCTTTACCTTCTTTCTTTTTTTCTCTTTTAGACCGACAATAACAATAAAAAAAGAGAATTAAATTTCATTTTTTAAAAAATGTTTTCGAATTGTTAACTTTAAGGGAGGAATGGGTAATGGAGACCGCTCGTAACAATAATTTTTCATGATTATTTCATGCGTTTATGAAATAAGTTTTCAAAAGTCATTTTTCCTTATTCACGGTGAAAACTTTTTGACATTCATTTTTATTGGAAAGTTAAAAAAGGAGAGAAAAAGAATTTCAAAAAGGAAACAGAAGAATGAAAGAAAAGGAAAAAGAAACCACTTGTTGATTGGAATGAAAAACTTTTTTTTCAAATTCTTACCACACAATACAGTATTTAATGTTGGTGAACAATATTCGGTAGTTAAAGAGGGCATTCAATGGTGACGGTGCTTTCGTAGTGTTTCAGATTGCAGATAGTATTCCAGCCAAAGATTTTGAGAATGAAATTTTACAATTAAATGCGATTTCATTTTGCTATTGTAGTTTAAAGTTTTATTTGAATATAAAAATTGCATTTGTTTTGGAACATTTTTTAAAATAAATTTTTTGCAATCATTAATAAGAATTATTGTCTCCGTTTTATTATTTCCCAACAGTAGTTAAAGAAAATAATAAAAAAATAATACCATATAGAATATAAAATAGTAAAAAATAAACAAATAAGCAAATAATAAAAATATTTTCATTTTTATTTCGTACAATAAAAAAAGGAATTAAAGATTCTTCTTTTTTTATTATGTATAAAGTTTTCACAAGAAGTATTTCTTTTCTTATAATAGTTTCTGTGTCATGTTTTACTATTGCACGACAATATGACACAAACGAAAAGAATATTTTTATTGAGCGGATTACATTATAAGTCAGTACTCCTTAGTGAATTCTTGGATTGGATATGTTCAAAAGACTTCCATATATGTAGCCTGTGGCTGTATTAAAAATTTTAGCGGTTGACTAAGAATTGTTGTAGTTTATTCAAGAGGCATATCTCCCTCACCGCAGAATCCATAGGTACTAGTATCAAAGTTGGCCATACTGTTCAAGTAAAATTATTGGATTAGTAATATGAACCAAAAGTATTAAAAGGTGCAGGGGGAAAGACATTTAAAAAGTGGGGCTAACGGTTGTAGTCGCCATAGTGTAGTAGTTAGTATATTGGCTTATTAGACGTGAGGCCACATTTCAAACCCCAGGTCAGACAGGTCTTTTCCAATAAAATGAAATACGAAAAAATATTTCTTCGTCAACTTTCTCTCAGCAGATTTTTGGCAAAAACTCTGCGAGTAAATAAAAAATTGCCATGAAAAATTTCTCACAACAGAGATCAGCAATGAATATTCAAAAACATGAGTAGATTTGAATCATACTCATAATTTCTGATACTTATACGCATTCATAATTATTTTAATATCATACTCATGCTACTCATATACAAAGTTTGAAATACTCATCGTACTCATACTTAACAATACGCATGATATTGCTGATTTCAACTAACAAAATAGGTATAATTCGCGTACGAATACTACAGTACTCATTAAAAGGTTGTATGTTTGCTTTGCTTGCTGTCTTTGTCTTTCTTCTTTTTTGTAAATGCAACAACAACTAACACTGTAAACGTTGATGAATGATTCGAATCACTCGACTATGAGTATTATAAGTATTTTTCTAAATTTGTGAATCTGAATGAGTAGACGTATGAATCAAACATATTCCGAATGTTATGAGTTTGATGTCAACGTTGTACTCATACTCATTGCAACCTGCACTTATACATAAATCAATGTTGTAGTGAGTACGAATGAATCGAATTAGTTGAATTTCAAAACTGTTGACTCACTACTGTTTAGTACTTATGAGTAGCGAAAAAGCGATTCATAGCTGATTCCTGTCTCACAAACTGTCGTTCAGAGTCGTCTTTAAACTGTAGATCTTGGCACTCATGTATAAAATTAACACACATAACGTGATGTGAGAAGCTAGGTTGTAATCCAGACTAAATTGTTGTAATGGCCAACTATGTTATGTAGTCCAGTTTAATTGCAATGCAAACCAACCATGGCCCAATTGGTTGTACATATCGTTTCACACTTGATTTATTGGTTTGATATTTAAGTGACTGATGCAATCAACTACACTTCGCTATTTTATTGGAAACAATAAAGATAGGTTGGGAGCTCACTTGAGCTCCCATAGCGGACCGTTGTGACACCACAGGTAAACACAGTCACTATGCTGGCAGAGTTCCGCCAAACCAAAAAAAGAAATTGCTCAGCGCAAGGGCTGCATTGAAGCCAATAAAGTTCAGTTAAATCTTTAATAATCAAATACTTTTGAAATGAAATTAAAATAAACATTTCATCCAGGCGCTGCAAAACTTTTTTAATTAAAAATACAGGGGAGGTAAAGACAAGAATAACTACAAACTACCACAGAGCTTGTTTTGATTTAAATTTAATTTTTAATCATGAACTTCGTTTTCATAGTTTTTTATTTCACTATTAATGCCACAAAATGTTTATCGTTACCATTTTACTGAGCATAAGAACAAACCAAGTCTATAAAGTTGAGTTCAAATTGTTTAATGTCTGTTCTTGTGATTTTTGCCAAAACATTTAACCCTGCTTGTACCCTCTCGTACATTATGATTTTCAAACTGACTTAACTTATGTATTCAAATACTATTTGCTTTTTAAGAAGACAATTTTCTTTGGACAGAAGCTTTTAAATCATAAAAATCCATGAAGTTTTAATGCCAGAAACGCTTTCATTTTAATTTCCTTTCCATATTCAAGGCATGAAGTGTCACTATTTGTGTTTCATTTTAACTACCGAATGCATAAACTTCGTAATATTTTTTCATATAAAAATTAAAATTAAAAATAACATACAATTGAGTAAGTGAGTGAATGAGTGAATGAGAGTATCTTGATAACAAACAAAAAAAAAACAATTTTAAGTGGCCCATAAACTTAAGTTGAATACTGTACGTCATTATTGCATTTTGATGTTTTAACATAATTTTTATTGCCGTATATTGCGTAGAAAATAAAAATTTTATTCCTCTTCTCTCCCTTGCTACACTCCCAAGGGGCCAGAAGTAGGGATGGTCTGACATTTGCTTTTATAGGAAATAAAACTATTTTAAAAAACATTTTTCGAAAGTTTTCCCCTAGTATGTCGTAAAATAAATAATCATAGCATATGTCAAATAATTATAGCCCCTCCTCAAGCTCAAGGCCAACAACAGTTTTACACATCGTGGAGGAGGAGAAGGATATCATGAATAATTTATTGTCCAAGAAATTGTGAAAAAATTCTGTGTTTTTTGTTCAATTTATTCTTTTTCTTATACTTTGTAAATTTCGAAATTAGTACAGTTTCACTGACATTACGTTTAAAAAGAAATTTCCTGATTGAAGGAACTAACACTTTTCTATGATGAATGAAGGAGCACCTTCAGATTTTTCTATTGTATTCAGAACGTTTCCCCAAAGTTGGGAAAGGTCTTGTTTCTATATTTGGTCTCTATTTTCTATTAAAAATCATACCAATTATCAAACAATGTACTGTAACAAAAGGAATAGTTTCCAAGCAATAGTAGATGGTAACCCTGTTCTAGAACTTGCAATAGTAGATCAATCTCCAGTTTATAAAAAAAAACCTGAAAGGAACAACAAAAGTGTTCTGTAGAAGCTGTGGCACTCATTTACTTTTGCTTTACCACTATATTTCAGGGGTAATTGAAGTGATTTCGGACATTACACGATCAATCTAGCCATCAATCATAGTCATCAATCATATCCATCAATCATAGTCTCTCAAAAAGTGGAATAATTCGGAAGACATGAGAACCTCAAGACATTTTTTAGAATTTTTGCCTTTCTCTCGAACGGCAATAAACGTCTCGTATGTATGGAAGCTACAAGCAAAGTACAGGTCCATGAAAGTTGCCGCAAAGTTTTCTGCTCTTGTCAATTGATCCAAGTGCGATAATTACTTAGAAAACTACCGTATTTAGCAGTTCGTTTCAGGCATATTTTCCGAGTTCCTTCAAGTCTTAGTCATTACAACCCTTCAGTCAGATTACAACATACTTTCATAAATGCGGGGACCTACAGTTTAAAGTCGACTCCGGGCGACTGATTTTTTGAAAAACTTTTCATGGCAGGTTTATTTACTCTCAGAGTTTTTGCCAGAAATCTGCTGAGAGGAAGACGCTGAAGAAATATTTTTTCATATTGCGATTTAATCGAGATGTTTGACCTGGGGTCAAATCGTGGAATTGTGGCCTCCCGTCTATTAATCCAACACACTATCTATGAGACTACGGCGACTTCTAATCTGAAGCGTTGGCAATGCAACGACCAATTACGTACGTACGTAAACAAATTGCCATGAAAAAGCTTTTCAAATATGTTGTTCGGATTTGAAGTTGAGCTGTAGATCCCGCCACTCATAAATGCAATTATCACACACATCATGGCTGGTTATCTATAGTATGTAAAACGGATAATACAGCGGTTATGTGTCAGGAGCCAAATGAGAATTCCCATTCGGCTCGTGGTGCCTAAGCTAGCCTAACCCAACCGTTGACTTGAACGATGGCAACACTAATATCAGTTATCGAAATCTACTTAAAGTGTTGTCCTTAAAATGGATTGTGGAGCTATAAGGACCTTAGAGTTTTTAGGAACCAGATTCACATTATGAAAGTTTTCTTTTCGAAAGTCTTCGTTTATTGTGGTGATCAGATACTAAAATTGAATGGGACACTGGCTTTCATGCTGAGGGGGTAGAAACTTACTTGGGAGTTCTAATTTGTATTTGTTGTTCATTTAAAAATAATTTATTGAAGAGAACGATGGCAAAAATTTCATTTCATGTGGAAATCCAATAAAAAAAAGAACAAACCTCAAATCACCACATCATAATGAATGATTTTTAATTCGAATTGAAATCTGCAGCCTTTCACCAACTTAATTACTATTGCAATGGCAACTGTTGCTATTAAAATTTTTAACAAAAAATTCGTGTATTTGCTGTCACTTTTAATCCCGGGTATATAAAATTCATTGCATCATTGGCATGTCATCACATGAGTGTTGAAAGAAAACGAAAATTTGATTTGCAATTTGAAATTTGATTTGAAAATCATTCCACACGTTTATTATTACAAGTTTTAATTGGTTTCGAGGTTTTCATCAAAAGAATCGATTCGCGCAACTTTTTTTCTCTCACACATGGAAAATTTTTAAATAGAAATCACGTTTCCCCTTTTGATTTGTTGGTTTATTTCAATGTTTCAATATTGAATGGAAATATTTTTTTTGGATTTGTTTAGAAATTATAAAATTTTGCAAAATAAAATAGAAGCTGGAATAGGGGAGGAAAAATTCCTTCTGTTGTAGTGTTTAAGGGGTATATGAAGGGCGTAGGAAGCAATGATGCTTCTCTGCCAAAGTTAAACGAGCTTAATTTCGTTTCTACTCTCAATTTTTCTTTTTTCTATTTTATATTGAGGCTAACAATGAACACACTGTGGACTATACATACATACTCAATCATATCATACTGCATTATGCTGTATAAGAAATATCACTCCCATGAGATGCTGTAATAAGACAATGACCCTGAATGAGTGTTTTAGAAACAATACATACACACACACACACACCCAAAAGAAAGTTATCTTGTAACATAAAAATTCTTTATACTTACATAAGTAATTTAAAATGAATTTGAGAATCTTTCGTTAAACATTCAATTATCACAACAAAAAGATTTCGCAAAAAAATTTCCAAGAATTTTAACGTATTTTTTTATGATTGCTGCTGCTGCCCAACAACAATAATAAATAAAATTACTAAAAATTCTACTTTCCGATTCTCCCTTCTGCTTGGTTACTTCTCTCTCTTAACTACAATTTCTCAGTATTTTATCATTGAATACTAGTGATGATCATCATCACAAATCATGCTTCATAAACTTCACATTACATTTAGAAGTGTGGGTCGTATTTGTTTAGTAAGGGAGAGAGAAAGAGAATGAAATAAAATTACAGTGTTACACACGCCATACATATGTATGTAACAAAATTTGATGTACATCAGTACACTTACCCTCAAACAGACACATGCATTATTATCATTGCCATCATTCTACACACATACATACATACGCTCATAGTGATAAATCTTGTTAGTAAAGTTAGTTATCATAGTGAATGTGCGTGTCATAGTGAATGTGTGTTAGTGTTCATATAGTACATGTGAGTGTGAGTGCTTTTAGTTTAGAGCATTATGTCTCAGTAGCAATGAAAGTTGACAAGGTATCCCAATTAATATTTTTGCTGAATCTCTAAATCTAAGACAAGGACGTTTGACCAGGATTTCCTTACCCTCTCTTGCTCGTTAAGCTATTGTAGTGATTAGACTTTTTGTGCCCCTGGTGGGCGCAATGAATCCCCTTGTCTGTGTTAGTAACTCAAATCTATCTTTCAAAAACCAAACACAGGATTTGATTCGATTCAAACTCATCCTTCGACATTTTTTTGATTTTAAATCGTGCAGTAACGTCTCCGTCATTAAGTCATCAAGTAAAATGACTCACAAAGTTATCCAGTCGTTGCCTTTTCAGGTTTTCTAAACAAAAGAAAAACCTGAGAGGCTCAGCAGAAGAGGTCATCCGCCGCAGTAAGCCGGCCTGAATGATGACAACCTTGGAAGGAGGGTAGCGTAAAGAAAAGCTGCAATGGATAGATAGATCTGGTGAAATGCTGTTGTCTCCGCAGTCCAGTAGGTAGTGTGTTGGCTTATTAGACATGAGGTCTCTCTTCAAACCCCAGGTCAGACATTTTCAATGAAACGAAAAATGAAAAATATTTTCTCGGCGACTTCCTCTCAGCATATTTCCACGCAACAACTCTGCGAATATGTAAAAAATTGTCATGAAAAGTTTCTCTCAAAAACCTGCCATTCGGAATCAACTATAAACTGTATGACCAGACACTCATGTATAAAACTGACACACACACAATATAAGTCGTATGAGAAGCTAGGTCGTAATCCCGACTAATCCTGATGCTTAGAAGTCTTAGCTTTATATATACATACAACCGTACATAATGAGTCATAGCAACCCTTTAGTCAGGACTACAACCTAGTTTCTCACACCACTTGTGTGAGGTGTGTTAATTTTATACATGAGTGGCGGGACCTACAGTTTAAAGGCGACTCAGAACGACAGTTTTATGAGACACTTTTCATGGCAATTTTTTATTTACTCTCCGAGTTTCTGCCAGAAATTTGCTGAGGGGATGTCGCCAAGAGAAATATTTTTTCGTATTTCGTTTTGTTTAAGATTTCTGACCCGGGGTTTGAATCGTGGCCTCATGTCTAATAGGCCAGCACACTACCTACTAGACTATGACGACTTCGTCACAGTGTAATGCCTACATCTCCTTTGATGATCTTTGATTTTCTTACCAAAACCACAAAGCATCTCCTACACAGGCATCTCCTGATAACAGGGGCATATTTAAGGCTTTAAGGACTTACTCCTTGAACGCCCTTCAACTCTTAAAGAATTTTTTTATTTACGGCACAATACTCTTGACATCTTGATTCTCAGTTGATTATTGCCACTAAAAAATGGGCATCAAATTAAATGGGATTCATTCCCTTCAAAATAAGCGAATGATGATTTATGGTGGCATTTGTCGTTGTGTTTACTCTTGTCATGTTGTTGCCCGAAACAGTCTTACACACAACATAAAACAGTCCCAGTAAAAATAATGGCATTAGCAAATGCAACAACAACAACTATAAATAACATTATAACAATGAAACACCAACACGATTACCACAACATCAACTCCAATAATACAATGTTACTCTCTACACACTGCTCCCTCTCCACAATAATTATGCATTTAAAGCTTTAAAAAGCTTAAATAATATGCCAAATAATACGTTTTTAATATAAAATTTATTACAAAGCATATCGTAAGTATTCCCCATCGTTACCAACATTTTTATCATTTATTTAGAATGACTGTCCATTTTATTGCCATTTTCTTTTTAACGTTCATTCAAGCAGTCAGTCACTCTGTCACTTTCATTTTATTTGGCAATGCAACAGCATTACCGTTATGGATACTACTACTACTACTGCTAACGTGAGCTTCATTAGTTGTCTTCCTTTCTTTTCCGTGTTGTTGTTGCGGTTGTTTCCATTTTGTTTTCTTATTTTCATTCAGTTTTCGTTTTTCGTTTCGTGAAGTTAAAGGAAAGACGTGAAATTAAATTCAACAAGACTGCCATATTGGTGTACCCTATAATCGGGGTTAAGTGGTTATAAACTAAGCTTAACACAGGAAAAATTGAGAGGGCAGCTAAGCAGATATGCGATTGCTCTGGATAGGGGACTAATCAGTCCCCTCATTATGGTTTCGTATCTCTGCAGATGCTATCGGATTATATTTCCTCGATTATATCGGTCGATAACCCTTTAATGAAATATTATCCAGGAATTACTGGATTGCTAATGCTACAGTTAATGCTGTTTCAGTATTCAAAGAGTTCCTCCAATAAGTGGTACCGTAATAAACTCTTGAAGGGTATATGCCCTTACGAGACAACTAGGCTGTTGTCATCCGGTATAAATGTGAAAAAACCCCATTCGATCACTAAGAAAGCCAGGAACAGATGAAAACTGTAAATACGAATACCCAAAAAGTCAATCTGTAACCCTCTGTTGGAAGTCCCTTAGCACAACAAAAAACTGTTTAATTTTGGAGAGCAGGATAAGGCTCTACTTGTCAGAATTATTACATCCGACGGCGAGCAAGTGACTTTGGCAGTACCGATGTCTTAAGCAATATCTTCCAAGAAAAATAAAGTGGATCTACGATGCTATAGTCTAACCGACTCTCACATAAGACTGCTTATATAGGGAAACTTTGAAGATGGAGGGTCAGAGGAAATTGTTGCGCAAAGTGTAGGATGAGCGACTTTAAGGATTGTCAACTTTGGAATACGGACCCTGAGTCCAAGTTATACGGAAATTATGGTCAGCTTATGTGACTTTGACATGTGCTGTGGGATACGAAGGTAACCTAGGTATGTCACGCTGCATGGAAGACACGGACTGGGCAGAATGTTAGCTCAAGATTGGTGGAAAGTCCTCATGTAGGAAGGTTCTCTCTACGAAGCTTATCACTACTCTAGAGGAACAGGATAGTACTCTGTTGAACTCTGTTGTTTTGAATCCGCACTGACTTTGCACAACCTTAGCCCGAAATTGGCGGAAGGTTCTCATGTAGGAAGGTCCGCTCTAGGAAGTTCCTCTCTATGCAACTCTATAACAACAGGATGGTGGTCTGTTGAGCTCCGCAGCATTATAATTTGTAAGGTAATGACGCTTCTAAAGTCATTGTAGTCTAGTAAGTAGTCTGTTGACTTATTAGACGAACACAGCGAAATATGGAAAAAATCTTTCTTTTTGCGATTTCGTTCTCAGTAGTATTCTGGCAGACACTTTGAGCATAAATTGTCATGAGCAGTTTTTTAAGTCTGTAGATTGCAGGCGACGTTGATTCCTTTGCTTATGGATAATGGATGATGTGAGAAGCTTGCTCGCAATCCTGACTACAACACTATAGCTGCAGATAAAATACCAAGAGAAGTATTGATGAAGGGGGTGCATTCGATGATCAGCTAGACGACCTCCAAGGTACTTATTTGGGGTTGATCGGTGAGATGATAACACAGAGTATGGACTCGTCTTGGTGGTATACGGAGAACTTCCTGGGTTTCTTCAATGCAATTAAATGTCTGATATTAAGAATTCCCTCACTGTTATTAGCTGCTACTGAGGCACTTTATTTTTCTCTTTGTTTTCAATTTTTTCTTCTTTCTTTATGTGTGTTTAAATGATAAATTTTGGCGTTAAATTTATTTACGAGTCAATTCTATTTTAAATCTCAATAGAATAGAATGATACAGTGTAGGATGGTTGCATTCATGGTTCAAACAAACAATTTTCCATTCTTATGCTCTCAATGCTCTGTTGCACGTTAGAGTATGCATGTGCTGCTCTGTGAACCTAAGCGTATGTGTTGTTATCTATTGGCTGTATTCGTGATCTATTCTTACGTGTTGTATTCTCCGTGGAGCAAAGCAAAAAGTTTCCTGGGATGTAAGTTATTCACAATATTTTCTTGAGGTGTGTATTGCTGTTGTTGTTGTTGTTCAAAAAAACTACTTCAGAAAAGCAAAACAAATAGTAGAACACACAGACTGACAGACAGACAGACACACTGGCTCACTTAAAAAGCAAAAAAACAGAAAGTGAATGGAATGATGCTTGAAATGGCAACAACTAACAGTCTAATGTTGTCACTCAAAACTTTATTTTCACACAAAACACTTGACAACACTCACGCATACATACATACCGTTTGAAAATGTCTTCAAACTGAGAAAGCAAGTGAATCAGTCTCAAGGCTTATTCATGTGAATTGGAAAAAGCACGTGTGCGAGGTAGAAAACTGAAAAAATATTTTTCTTAAAGCATCACTCTTCCTTGCACTCCTGGCTTAAAAGTTTCAATGGATGCTAGAGCATCTGTATTTGTATTGCATTAGAGAGACTTGAGGAGTATGTGAGTGTTTGTGAACTTTCTCATGAGAATCGCAAGGATAAAGCGGTGAAGAGTGAAAAGAAAAACGTAAAATATTGTTATTAACTCCCACAACTATTCAATAAAAGAGAAACATACACATACATAGAAATACTCACACGTTTGACCATACAACCATACACACATATGCATACATACCTGCTTGTATGATTGCTTGACAAATACTTCAAGTACGTGTTTACGGCTTTGATTTATGGGGCCTCTTAATGCCGTAGTTTTATTCCGTTATTTCGCTGTTCTTTCTCTTCCCTCAAAACAAAGGATCGGCATGTAAATAATCAAAGTTTGTGTTTTTAAGTGGAAGTTGTATGCAAACTTTAAAGGAAGACTCAATACGTAGCGGCATAGCAAACATGTGTACCTAATCAGTTCCGAATAATTGTTTTCACTGCCTTTATTTAAAAAAGAATTTCTGAATGCAAATAACAACACAATAAATTTGTCAAAGAAGCTTCTTTGAAATTTTATTCATTCAGCACAAACAAAAAATCGATAATGTTTGCATTCTTTTACAAGCCTATTAAACAAAACCATTCAACAGACATTTATGAAATAAAAAGAATCATTTTCTGCAATAAGTTTTCTTTTCAATTCCATTTATAAACGCATTTGTTTTCATTTAAAAAAATTTAATTTCCTTGAAAATCTCCAAGTATTTTACAAACATTGTCTATAATTTGCCGCCTTTAAAACTGTCCATCTTCTTCACACTCAACACACAACATATCGAAAATATTTTCATAATTACGAGGGAAATAAAAGTAAAATTTTTGGCATTTAAAACAGACAAGAAGTTGCTCTACATTACGACACAATGTATTGGAGTTTGCAACCGCTTTTTAACTCTTTAAAAGTCGGTTATTATATGACTGTAACAGTTCTTCCAAAAACATTTTCGAAAATGATAGTGACACCTCCTAGGCTGCCTGACCACTGCAGTGTTTTACAAGCAGACGTCATAGCTATTTAGGAAATGGATCAATGCTTATTAGGTGGCTGAATATTCCCTGAAAATCTCTTGATTTACTCGTACAGCCCGGCAGCGATGAAGTCATCGTAGTCTAGTAGGTAATGTGAGACCACAGTTCAAACCCCAGGTCAGGCATCTTGAACAGAAAAAAAATCTAAAAAAATATTTCTTCGGCGACTTCCTCTCAGCAGATTTCTGGCAAAAATTCTGAAGGTGAAAAAAATTGCCATGAAAAACTTCTCAAAAATCAGTCGTTGGGAGTCGACTTTAAACAGTAGATCCCGCCGCCACTCATGCATAAAATTAACACACACAACATTAGTAGCTTGAGAAGCTAGATTGTAAGCCTGACTGAAGGGTTGTAATGACCAATTAAGTAAGTAAGCTAAGCAACGATTAATTACCTAACGAACGAAGTTTCAACGTTCGTCCTTGTCCATGAACGCCGAGGATATATCCGAGAAAGTTCGCATCATTTAAAGGTAACTCTTATATGGGTTCTGGGTCATAGCAATATCGTTGGTAATTGCATTGCCGATGAGCTCGCCAGGATCGATACGGTGTTTGCAATCTCCGACATGATTCCGGGCATATGTATTGTGATTACATACACTCACATAATTGGTCATTACAATCCTTTAGTCAGGATTACGACCTAGTATTCCAATTTCCTCTTATTTACTCGTTTTACAGGGAGGCATAGTCTCGTTGGCAGAAATATTTCTAGACTCTACTGGACACGTATGGATGGAAAGAGGAACGACTCACTTTTGTCTTTAAATTGCATGGCTATACATCATACAACTGCGAATCTCACGAATGACTGTCCTTTTGGTATGTATGCCCTCTGACTTCGCACTCCGGCAAATGATATCTACAGGATCTGGGGGTCTAAGAAAGAGCAGGAGACTACTATTCACCTCATGTGCCAGTGCCCTGCTCTTGTCTTAAAAACAGGAAAGTTCATTAAGGTTTACTTTTTGACATCCTTGACCGAGCTCTCTAATATAAATGCTGCCATCATAACAAAATTTGTTTAAATTTGGGTCGGTTTTCTCTAGGGAATGTTTGATCTCCGGGTTGAATTTTCATTGTGTGTGATATGTCATGGGGCCTATATGTGGGCCTCTTCCTTCAAGGTAGGTTCGTCACCTTACCTAACCAATGACACCACCAGACCATAACGCCTACAAACAGTTAGTTCTGATATACTTTTCCACAATCTGACGGCTTTTTCGCAAGCCCTTCTGGCTTCATCGTGACCAACAAAATGCGACGATTTTGCTTGTCGCTGAACAAAATTTTGTTTCAAAATCCGAATTGAAAGCCTGTTGCTCCAGCAGGCAGAGTTATGAATGCTTATTTGTCTTAATTTGTTGCCTGAGTAGAACTTTGTGTAAATGAATATGCATATCCAAATGCAAAATTCCCCATAAAAAGCCGTAAAATAGGTCCAATAGCTGAGGACGCTGTGGAAGCGTCATATTCGAATAATCCGCCACAGTTTCTATAACACATGCAATATTCAAAGCAGTATGTGCACTGCTATCATGCACAGACCGGATTCTATCTGTAATGCTTTCAGTCTCTGTTACAATGTAGGGCATGATTGTGTCTTTATTGACCAATAAAAGCAACATCAAGCAATACGTCTGTGACGGTTGGTATGTGACCTTATGCATGCATATCATACGTTATTGTATTGTGTATGTATTTAAGCTTTAGTGGGCGAGTGTGAGTGTAATAAAAATGAGCACAAAATGAGAAATATTTCAAGAGTACTTTTTAGTCTCTTAAAGACTTCAGTGTTCATTAAAAATACTCACACACACACACGCGCGCACTTACAAAGAAATATGAAATATCCTAGAAGAACGACTTCAATACACACACAACTATAGAATCAAGCATACGCGGTGAAATTGCTATGAAGGATAATACACTTGAATAAAAGGAATGGGAAATAAGTGCAAGAGTCTTATAAGAAGAAATTCAATTAATTAACCCTAAACCTGGTAATAAAAAATATATTTTAATTGAAAAATATTTCATTATTGTGTCCTTATGTTTAGCTTGCGCCACAAAAATTTGACAACAATTTCTTCACCAATTAATATTCCCATCCAATGCTGGGGGTATGTAGTGTTAAAATGCCTCATCCTCCTTTATACAGTCGTAACAACTGATTTAAAATCTTTTTGATATTTTTTTGTTTGTTTTATATTCCATGACTTGTAGGCTTTATTATCGCTTCGCTTTTTATCTTTGAATCTGTGAAAAATGTTTCCTGTGTCCTGGTTTTCGTTTTTCATGTCAATTATTTATTTCTGTGAACATGAACTTTCTCTCTGTTTTTCTCTGTTTTTATGGCCAACGCATTAAAAATGTTGGCGTTTCTCTTTATTTGTGAGGCGTTGGTGGCGGCTGGAGACATTTTTCGAAATATGAAAATATTCCAAAGCATTGCTCGTGATAATGAAGAGAATCAAGTACAAGCGAAAGTACTTGAAACATGCGTGTATCTGGTGAATGTGTGTCTTTGGGCTGTAATGTCTAGCGAAATGGCTTTTTTTAAATGTAATTGAAGCTGAATTACATTGATAAACAGTGTGCTCTACAGAGGCATACAAACGAATATTAAAAAGAGATTACACACTCCCGCACATCCGCACACACATATTAAATGTGTTGTTACACGGTACACAGGATAAATGTGTGTAAAAATAAAAAATTAAAGGTGGAAAAAAATTTAAATTTATGTGTTAACATACGAGGATTGTTTAATAAATTTCTGTCCAAGTTAACATAGAACAGATTGGAAAGAAAATCTTGGGAGATGATGAAGAATTATACACGAATGTATATCTTGATGATCAAGTCAATCACACCCGGCAGATGGGATAAGTTGGACAAGAGTCAAGACGCTGGACGCTCTGTTGAATATACATAAGTTCGATACATAACGCATTAAGAACCTGGTTTATGGGGACTATTATTCGGTGAGAACAGATTAGGTGAGGTAGAACCTTAACCAGTCAACTGGAGGCAATCCAAACTTTTCTTGGGTAATTAAAATGAGAAGAGATTTCAGTCATGCATCAGACTACCCGTAGTGTAGTAGGTAGTAACGCCTTGATTCAAACCCCAGGTCAGGCATCAAAACGAAATATGAAAAAATATTTCTTCGGCGACTTTCTCTCAGCAGATTTCTGGCAAAAACACTGAGAGTAAATAAAAATCATGAAAAGTTTCTCAAAAAATCTGTCGTTCGGAGTCGACTTTAAACTTGTAGGTCCAGCCACTCATGTATAAAAATTAACGCACACAACATAAGTGGTGTGAGAAATTAGGTTTTAATCCTGACTAAAGGATTGTTATGAGCTATTATGTATGTATGTATGTATCAGACTACCCGTTAGTTGCATGAGGATAATAAACAGCCATACGATCGTAGTCTGTGACTCAAAGATCACAAATTTCGAGGTTAATATGAGAGACGTGAGGGTGTATTTGATACATCAAATCTCAGGGAATTAGTCGTAATGACACCGAAACACAACCAGAATTTTATCAGGGCAACAGAATTGAAGGCAGTACATCATATTGTCGCATTGCTCTCATCGTTATTTCTTACCAGTACCAACAGAAACATTCCCTCACATCAATTTTAAAAATATTCTCTTCAATTAGGTAAACATTAAACGCCTACAAACTCTGTATGCTTTGTTAATTCATAAAGCGTCAAATACCTCCATCAAATAAATTTTCAACAATTATCGATGCACTCTCGTACAGAGAGCCTTTTCCTGCCTTAAATAAAAAGACGAAGAATTTCAAACAATTTAATTACACTCCGCGTATCGTTAAATTAAAATCTTCATGTATTTTCCAGCCACAAAATTTATTTTTAAATTAATTTCACTCCGTCCTCCCTCTCTCTCTCTGTCTCTCTCCTCAAGCCTATATTTTAAGAGAAAATTTTAAATTCTTCAAAGAAAAATAAAAGAAAACAACTTTTTTTGTTGTGGTTTTGTACACAGAAAACATGTAAAATCTTGCAAGAAGTTGTCACAGGATATTTCAGAAGTTTGTTGTTGTTTTTCTTTCTTTTTTCTTATTTTTTTGAGCAGAGAATGTAGGAATTTCTCTACATTTTCTTGAGAATTGTTAACATAAAAAAAATCGATAAGAAAAATCGTTAAGAAAGCTAAAAAACAGATGCGAAAAAATGTTTAAAAAGCATCTGCTTAACGATTGCTTCTCAATTGATTTCCGTATGAGGAGTGACAGACGATTTACAGGGTAAAGCATTTTTGAATAATAATATATATATAAATAAATATATAATAAATATAAGCATTTCAGAAGAGATTCAGAATAGCTCCTTTGATAATAGAACAGTGGATAACATATGCAGCCGATGCCAAAATAAGCATAGATTTCGTGCAATACTTAGCAACGTATCAAAGCGAGAGAGAGAAAGAGAGAGGCATTGAGAAAAGTACTCTGATAACTGACCGGTCACAAGTCTCAAAGGCTAGTCTGTAAGTCCAGTAGACCAAATATAGGTGGTCTAGTCAAACAAAGTTTTAAACCTCAGCTGCTGCCGATGGCCCTAATAACCACAGACTCTTTAAAAGATATTGACCTCTTCTTTCGAGGGCATTTTGTAACATTATTCGACAACTACTAAGGCTTTTACCAGTCGAGAACATGGATGCTTACATTACAGAGTGGGAAAGCACCACTTATTGCAAAGTCACGGATTGCAACCTTAGCGTTTCACACCACCCATGCCATGTTTGTTAATTTTATTAATGGGGGGGATATGAGAATAATTTTCATGACATTTAGTTACTCTAAGCGCGATTGTCAGAAGATGGCTGAGAGGAGATCATTACAAAAAACTACAAAAAAATTAAGAGATCAGAACTTGACACTCCTCTCTAGTAAGCCAACTCACTAAACTACGCCGTCAACAAGCCAGAATAGCCAGAATATTCACTCGTTGTAATGCGATATAGGAAGTGGCAACTTTGTTGATACCACTACCTACTTTAAGTGCATTTTCACAAGCCGTTGTGATCCCACCTAAAGCAATGCACCAAAACTAATTGGCAGGCCATGATCAATCGCTCTTGATGATTATCATCTTGGCTCTGTATTAAAGCCTGACTTTCTTAAAATCAAGTTGAAAAATCTTATCAGCGTTCGGTATGACGTCAGTTAACACTACCTCCATTAGGCAATCGAGAAAATACTGGGAGAGAGTTAGAGAGAGATAGAACTATGCGTAGAGTCAGAGATGAATATTAATAAATGAAATTCATAATCAATCAATAAGCTCTGCAGAAATCATTAGCAAAGTCACTCTATATACCTACCAGAGATCAGCAATGAATCGTCTTTCCGCTACTCATAAGTACTCATGAAATTTTGTGTATGAGTGAGTCGACAGTATTGAAATTCAACTACTCTGATTCATTCGTACTCACTATAACATTGATTTATAACTGCAGGTTGCAATAAGTATGAGTACAACGTTGACATCAAACTCATAACATTCGAAATATGTTTGATCCATACGCCTACTCATTCAGATTCATAAATTTAAAAAAATACTTATAACACTCATAAATGAATTGATTCGAAACATTCATCAAAACTTACAGTCTTATTTGTTGTTGCATTTACAAGAAAAAAGAAGAAAGAAAAACACAAAAACAGCAAACAAAGCAAGTACACAACCTTCATACGTGAATCATACTTATTTGGTGATTCTTGAAAATGTTGAGTAAATGAGAATCGAAATCAACAATATCATGCGTATTGTTAAGTATGAGTACGATGAGTACTTCAAACTTTGAATATGAGTAGTATGAGTATGATATTAAAATAAGTATGAATGTGTATAAGTATCAGAAATTATGAGAATGATTCGAATCTACTCTTTTTGAATATTTTGGAATACTCATTGCTCATCTGTGATACCTACCCTTTACATAATGACCCATGAAAACAGTATCAGAGACATTTCTTTCTTTCTCTTTTAAAAAGTCTTATGTAATTAGGCCACTTGGGTCTGGCAGTGAAACTAGACTCCTTCCCAGTACAGGTTTTGTCAGCGTCCAATAAATACTTTCACTTGGTGAATAGCCTAACAAAGCCTAAGGAAGCATTTCAATTTTCACAAGCGTATCTGCATTCGGTAGTTCATCATCTACGCATTTGCTGCGATGCTGCTGATTTACAATATGTTGTCGCAATAGCCAGTTGAAGTAGATAGGCGTGGTAGGTAGTCGTGGAAGATTCCAATCAGTTAGGTTTGAAAGGATTTCTTTGCCGTTTAACTATCTAAAAAAGAAGCATTTAAACATAAAAAAGAGACTTAAAGATGAGGTATAATCGTAGCATCCTTAGCTTTATAACGTGGCTATAATGATCCAACAAATTACGCCTTCATTTTTGATGGATTCATTTGGTCAATTTGTTGATGTGTTGCTTCAATTAATGTTAATGATATATTTTTTCTTTGGAAAAATACTTTGCGATGAATTATTCAATTCATGTCTTCAATGACTACAAATGACCATCACATTTGAATAAATTTATAGGCTTGGAATCATTTATTGCTCACAGGGTAAAATAAATACGCCACAAAGAGAAAAATGTTTTCTTTTCTAAACCATTGAAAATCAAAGAAAAACAAAAGAAAAACGAAGACAAATATTTACCTTTTTTCTTTGGGGGCATACATTTCATTAGAATTCTGTTTTATTTGGTCTCTTCCTTCTCAATAAAATGTACGCCACCATCGGCAGACAGTATCACTCACTCATCCATGCATTCATTCATTCGCTCATTCAACGAAATGATTGAAATAAAATTTATTGTTCATTCGAATAAACCTGGTATTTGTATTTTTTTTTTTTTTTGTTGCTAGGTAGATAAGGATTAATAAAAACAAACAAAATATTCCATAAAATATTCACACATACAGCAAATAAACAAATGAAAAAAGAAAAATTAAAATTAATTTTATTGTGGCCGCCCTCTTTGCGCCCCATTTATTGTGGCCCCATATATGCATTCTGGGATTCAATCGAATTTCTCCAAAGAAGCGAAATAAAATCAAAATCGGAATAAAGCAAACAATTTAGAAAGAAATACTTTTGAATTCAACGCTCAATTTCATTTAATATTTTATAATAAACTAGAATAAGAAATAATTATTATAAAACATTGCAAATATCAGTAACAAAATAAATATTTTAAAATCCAGACTTCTTCTTAATTTTATTACGTTGGGGTTATTGACTAAAAATAATAAAAATATACATAAAAAAAAATGTATATTAATATATTTTGAATATTTCATATCGATAGGAGTAGCGAAGCACACCGGGTTTTAGCTAGTTCTTATACATGTACATATATACATACATACATAATTGGCCATTACAACCCTTCAGTCAGGATTACGGCCTAGCTTCTCAACATATACATATACAGACGTATTTTAATTACTGTCATGTATAAAATATTACATAGAGCTGACGGGTGACGTATACGTAATATTTTGTTAGACAATAACACTCATACTTATTTTTATTTATTTTATTTTATTTGCCTATTTCAACGTAAAAAGTAGCCTATAACTCCTTCCAGACATACAGGAAGATACTGTGAAAATTTCAAGAAAATCGGTTCAGCCGTTTAGCCGTCTATAGACTTCAAACAAACAAATCCACAAACAAATAAACACACATTCATTTTTATATATAAGAAGAAAAAGAAGATTTACGTACGTTTTCTGATGTTAGTTGGAAACGGAAATTACAAGTTTTTCTAAAGATTTAACATTTGAAATGTCAAAATTTCTAACTTGTTTGTATAACTTTAAAAGAAGAAAGCAAGCATTCGTTAATGAATATTCGATACACCCTATATCAGTTGTATTTGGTGGAGTAAAACACAAACCGAACTACATACATAATGGGTCTTTACAATCTTTTAGTCAGGATTACAACCTAGCTTTTCACAGCACCCATATTGTGTGCTTTAATTTCATTCATGAGTGACGGCTCTAGCCTCATTACTTGGAACACTATAGCCAGGATTACGATCAAACTTCTCACATGACGCATGTTGTGTGTGATAATTTTTTTTCAATAAGTTGCAGAACCAATGTCGCCTCTGAATTATAGTTTTTATAAAACTTTTTATTTACTCTCAGAGTTTTTGCCAGAAGTCTGTTGAGAGGAAGACACCAGACGTTTCGTTCGAAATGTCTGGGGTTTACACCTCGGCCTCACATCTAATATACCAACACACTGCCTACTGGACTACGGAGACCAGTCACATAACAAGTTTACATATCTTAGTTGTGTTGTCAGTGTAATGGTATTCGCCGTTTTATATGCAAAAGATTTGATGCACTCCGTGACAAGTCTACTGCGTTGCAGTACAGCACGAGTAAATGACTAACATAAAGTTAGTAAATCTTAATAATTATTGTCAAGCGAGTCTGTCAAGCAGCGAATAGCAGATCTTTAAAATGAGCAAACTTTCAGCTGCCTACACCGCTGTGACATAGATCACGTCGACAGTTTACATACATACATACATAATTGGCCATTACAAACCTTTAGTTAGGATTACAACCTAGCTTCTCACAGCGCTTATGTTGTTATGTGTGTTAATATTATCCATGAATTGCGGCGGGACCTACAGTTTAAAATAAATTCCGAACGACAGATATATGAGAAAGTTTTCATGGCAATTTTAGTTTTACTCATCAGAGTTTTTGCCAGAAATCTATTGAGAAGAAGTCGCCGAAAGAAATATTTTTCTAAAGTTCTTCTCGTTGGAGATGTCTAGGCTGGGGTTTGAACCTCGGACTCACGCCTAATAAGCCAACACAACACACTACCTACTAGACTACGGCGAGTACGTAGACAGTTTACTTTATCATAAAGTTCTCTATTATATATGATCTTCATTGCCATCAGCAAAGTATTCGATGTACAAACATAACAAGACCGCAGTGCTGGAGTATAGCAAGAGCACTTGATGAGCAGCTGAGATTGCAGCGAAGGTTCTATGCTTTCATCAGTAGGTGGTATTACGTAGGGACATGCTTAACAAAGAAAAAAAATGTGGAAGTCACATTAAAGACTTTCAATTTTTCTGCTCTTATGTTACCTTAGGCTACTGCAGGTATAATGCATATGACATATAATAAACGAAAAATCAATACCAAAAAGATTTTTTTACTGACTAGCACAGACGGGCTGCATAGTCTCTTATTCCCATCCATGAATAGCGTAACAGAGTCATTTGTTGAATCATAATTTTTCTCTTGTCAAGCATAATCCAATCGATTAAGGGGAGTTATTATAACGAGGTTACCAGCTCCATTACAAACACAATATAACTGCCTTCAACAAAGTGTTGCAGGGTGTCGAGAGAGAGAGGGAGAGAAGAATAGAAAAAAATTTAATAAAAAACATACATAATGGAATAATAAAATAAAAGAAAGGATCAACATAAACAAAATTATCATCGACATTATCAATGATTGTAAAGAATCTAAAATAATATGAATGGGAAAAGAAAACAGTCATGAAGACACGGATAAGATGAAGGAAACAATCTCTCCCTCTCTCCTTCTTACTTGGCACATACAGCTTACACCACCTACGCATTCATAAACGTGCACATTCATGGCAAAAGAAACAAATAAAAAAAGGAGAAAACGTTAAAAAAGTTTTTATTTCCTAAAAACGAAGTAAACTGTATGGCCATATATTAGAATATAAAGAAAGAAAAAAAACTTCACTGGAGGAGGTTAAAACAATACAACACTAATGGACCAGGAAAAAAAATTTACAAACACAAAAAGGAAAAATAATATAAAATACAATAAAAACAAACGAAATTAAAATAAAAAGGTTTAAAGAGGGGGGAACCAAAAAGAAAGTCAAACCCACGCTTGGAATTGTGTGCGTAAAGAAGCAAAAGAAAAGTCGAGTCGAGGTATATGTAGGCTTTTAGAGGAATTTGTATAGAAGCATCAACATTTGGAAGGGGATTTTTTTGTTGTTGTTTAAAGCAATCAGCATCATCAGTCTATAAGGGAATTAAGCTAATCAATAAAATGTCAAAAATAATCATAAAAAAACAAAACATTTACCCAGAAACAGATAAACATTAATGAGTATAAAAATAGCACAACAATCTACTACAATCTACTACAACCTTGTTGCTCTTGCCAGCATGAGGATGTTGTTCGGTGTCTGTAACCAAAAAGACTCTGTCCAGTACTTGCTCCACAACCAAGTGTTTCCTTGTAGCACCAATTAACGCTGCACAGAATCTATATATTGGGCATTAGGCAATCCCTATCCTGTTCCTGTGTTTTCCAAGTCTCTAGTGTCCGGTCGAAAAACTGTTACTACAATCAGGTGGTTGATTTACGCTGCGCGGAATCCTTATATTCGGCATGAGGCGCTCCCTATCCTGTTCCAGTGTTTTATGAGTCTCTAGGGTTCGATCAAAAAACTGTTATCACATTCAGGCCACTCCTGGATAGTGTGATAGCCGATTCAAATTTCTTGTCATTGTAATTACGCAACAAACGCTTAGATTTTCTCAAGTCGGGAGGCCACTTTATCTTCTATTTTTTGGAGTTTATCCTTCCAAACATCTCTTTCCATTTTTTTCACAGAAAAATTGGGGTTTTATCAGCCACATGGCAGAAGTCGCCATAGTCTAGTAGGTAGTGTGTTGGCTTATTAGACGTGAAGTCACGGTTCAAACCCCAGCTCAGTCATCCAAAACAAAACCGAAAACTCTGAAAGCACATAATATTACCATGAAAAGTTTCTCAAAAATCTGTCGTTCGGAGTCGACTTTAAACTGTAGATCCAGCCACTAATGTATAAAATTAGCACATACAATATAAGTGGTATCAGAAACTAGGTTGTAATCCTGACTGAAGGGTTGTAATGACCTATTATGTATGTAGTATCCGTGAATAACTGTTGCTACCCTCAGACTACTCCTGGATAGTGTGTGATGGTCGATTCAAATTTATTCTCATTGTATATACACAAACAAAATTTAAATTTTTTCTAGTCGATTTAGTTCGAAAAGAATCGGGACCGCGCTTCCACTCCACAGAAAAGTGGTGGGGTTTCACCAGCGGCTTGGTTGGAGTCCTCCTTGGAAATTTATGTCCTTTTCAATAACATGACTTGTCTTATAATCTTGCTAATGTTGCTATCTCATGTCCCTTCAAACAGCTGTTCAAGTTGAATTTAATACTTCTGTCGATGGCATAGACTTTCGTTTGAAAGATACTTGCGAGTTTCCTTATGGATTTCGATAATTTCACTGTGAGATCGAACTCTCCAGCTTTTATTCCACTTTCTCTTCTGGATCCATTAGTATACCACAGAATGGTTGCCTTTTTAAGGAATTTTTTAGCCTTCAAATGCCTCCATTTACTTTTGTTACTGAGTTTAATTCGAAACGGTTCTAGTGCAGCCTTTGCGCTGACCAACTTCTTCCATAGTTTGATGGAACTCGGTCATCATCAAAGCTACCACTCCAACCTACCTAGTTAAAGTACTAATCAGTTTACTGATGGCCTCACTGAACATTTCAGAAGTGAGTTGACAACCACTCGATCTGTTACAACTAAACTTCATTTAATTTACCCACACTGTCTTATTACATACGAACTGCTATTTCCTTTACCACTACTGTAATCCCTTTTTTCAGTTTTTCAAACAACAATAATACGCAGCCAAACAAACAAACTATGATGTGAAGATATCAAATCTTCGCAGATATTGTCAATATGAACTGACAAAAAATGGAAACACAAAAGAATTGAGAAGACCTTCAGAAAATTATTGCTCATACCACCACCTGCCTGCTTGCCTTTACATTTACATAAGAAATTCGTTTGACACACAAAAGAGAAAGAGCGGAAGAGAGAGAGAGAGCGAGAATGAAAGAAGGATAAAAATATTTGTAACCTAAATAAAGAGGATATTTTTCTTAATGCGAATTGTAATAAAAACAAATTATCTGTATTTTGTGTTGTAACAAAAGGTTCACAGCCAATGTGTAGCCTCTATTGGCATATTAAGTGTGGATAAATAGATTCCAAGGATATTAAAGTCCTTTCGTGTGCACGGAAATTACCAAAGAAAACAGATACAATATTTGCAAATCAAATAAAACAAATGCGAGAGAGAGAGAAATAAAAATAATGTCAAATGAATGTTTTTATTGTAATCCCTCGTAAGCGTTGACAGACTAAAATGGCTTCATAAGGTTTTCTTCTTTCTTTTCTTTCCCTGAAACCCTATACCATGATGGACCAGTGAAAAAATTTCTTGAAATAAAGGTTTAGGAAAATGATTGACTGGATTAGCCATGTTTGATTGTTCTAGTTAATGCAGCCGATGTAGGGGTAGTGGGGCTAATGCCCAGTCTTTCTAGATAAGAAATCCTAGATCACACAACAGCTTTGGCAAAAAAAAGTCATTTCTTTAGATGACCCTTTCTCAGCAAAAACTTTGAGTGCAGCTAATTGGCATTAAAGAGCTGCTAATGTTGTCAATGGTAGTCGTCATTCGTCCTGATAAAAGTTAAGACACACATTATTGGTTGTGTGACAAGCTAGCCTAGCTAGGTAGTAATCTTGACTAAGTGCATGCATGAAATTGGTATAGGAACAACGGTCTTAACCCCCTGAAACATAACGGTTGTTCCAAACATAGCCAACCTAACCAAGAAAACATAAAAAATTTGGCAAAAAATTCATTTTGCCAGCGATATTCCATTGCTTTAATACCCTGTCGAGAACTTGGATTAACTTACTTACTTTTAGTCAGGATCACAACCTAGATTTACACATCACCTATGTTGCGAGTGTTAATTTAATCCCTGAGTGGCGGAACGTACAATTTAAAGTCCGAACGACAGATTTAGAAATGTTTCATGACAATTTCATTTACCCTCAAAGTTCTTTGCCAGTAAAAGTCGCCGAAAGAAATATTTTTTCATATGAGTTTAGAACACGGGTTCTCGTACAGTAAGCCTACACATTACCTACTAGGCTACGATGACTTCAGTTGAACTGGATATGTTTTACAGGCGCTCCATGCTCTTTATGCGAATGTCAAAGGAATAACTTGTTTTATTGAAATCCAAGGATTAATCGATCAAAAGAACGTTGTTAATCGATTATAACTCCCGATAATTAAACACACACTGCACATAAACAATCAAAGAGACCTTTCGCTAATAATCATTTGATAATCACCTGTGGAAATTTTCCATTTATTAACACCTCATTATGACTTAAACGTGTTTGCCTTCTGGCAACTGAAAACTGGCTTCAAAGTATATTTCATTTCAATTCAAGCGTAATGAGCTCTTATGGGATTAAAGTGTTCTCCACATTTCTTGCAACAAAAACGAATAATAAAAACGAAACCACAAAAGTTATTCTCGTTTTATTTCTGTATAATTTAACCGCATTCACCTTATTCGCACTCCCCTTGGGGGACTTAAACGTATTACTACTACTGCTGTTGCGAGTGTAAATTTCTGTAAAAATTATTTGACACTTATTCTGCAGCAACAACAACAACTGCAATAAAGTAAAGGAAATAAATTTTATAAAAATGTCAATAAGAAAATCGTTAATGTCAAGTAAGAAATAAATTTAAAGCACATGGAAGTGCATAAGTTTTCAAGAATGATTAAAGGACATACAAGGCCATAAATTAGATTCAATTGGTATACGATCGTAAATTATTCGCAAAGTTCGCCAAGACATTTTTCTTCGAATTCAGAGGGCTTAAGGGAAGTCTTATTATTATGCAATCGCAGTAAATATTTCTCAAATGAAATGTGATGCTTAAACTTCTTACAAAGTATAAGGCAAAGACGGCAGCCTAGTATATTTCAATGACTTCAGTATGTATACAGATGTGATAGAAACAGGCAACTAAAGCGTTCACTACGTGGAGGATAACTGAGCAACCCTTAGATATGTAGCTTGGCTGTAACTAAAGATCAGTTCCCTCTACTAGGAGGAGGAGTAGAGTTATCCATCTTACTGTTGCAAATAGCCCGTGACATGGCTCAGTGACATGAATACCCTTAAAGGCGATACAAAATGGATTGTAACGCCCTTGTGACTTTCCAATAGAAGGTTTTATTTCATGAGTCTAACTAGGAAGTTATGGTCTGACCCTGCATACATACATAATTAGTCATTACAACCCTTCAGTCAGGATTACGGCCTAGCTTCTCACACCACTTATGTTGTGTGCATTAATTTTATACATGAGTGGCGGGACATACAGTTTAACGTCGACTCCGAACGACAGTTTTTTGAGAAACTTTTTCAGGCAGGTTTATTTACTCTCAGAGTTTTTGCCACAAAGCTGCTGAGAGGAAGTTGCCAAAGAAATATTTTTTTATATTTCGTTATGACGTCTGACCGGGGGTTTGAACCGTGGCCTTACTTCTAATAAGCCAACACTACCTACTAGACTACGGCGACTTCTGACCATGTAGAGATCCCTAATAGAGGCCAAACTGCTGTCAGCCTAGCAATTGTAGTGTTTTTAAAGGAAGGCAACGGCCATTTTGATAGCGAGGCAATACTTGAAGGTTGATGGGATTCCCCTGAAAATCCTTTTTATTTAATCGGACAGACAGGTCCCTAACGAATGTCATTTCGATGTCCGTTTTCATTCCCGGAATTTCTCAATCTAATTTTGGATCATACATAACTAACTCTTGTGTGGGTTCGAAAAGATAAGGATATCAATCGATGCTATGTGCTCGCCTTGGTTCGAAGAGAAAAAACAAGCTCCAACATGTTCCAATTACTTCACTCCAACCAGAGAATATCTGGTGGTTTTACAGGGAGCCTCAACTTTATTATCAGCATGAAATTATTTCCAATATCGCTAGGCTCTAGCCATTTAAACTATCTTAACCTTCCTTAAACAACATCACAATCCATCACACTATTGTGGTTCTCACAGACAACTGACCCATTGGGCCTTCTCATATATTTACAGTCTCATGTTGCAAGTAAGAATGGCAGAGAAACTTTTTGCTGATTGTATAGAAATTTTTCACATATGAATTTATGCATAAACAAACACATTTAAACATACATATAATACACATACACACATACAGTATTTTTCATTTATATAAACAAATGCGGACATTTATTCTAATTTCTTATTCCAACAATATTATGCAGACTGTCAGTCAGTCAAGTAATCAAATTTAAAAAAAAACAAATGAAGGAAGGATAAGGGGATGCATAAAACAAAAACACATTGGGTTGTATAAAAAGTATGAGCGGGTTTTTTTGTCGATAAACAGTATTGTTGGTCCGTTGTCGAAAATAGGATGTCTCTTCGGGTCACATTTCTCATTAAGACAAGTTTGAAGGAGAAAGTTTTGAAGGAGAATATTTATTATTCAGTTGAGCGAATACTAAAATATGTAGAAGTCGTCTTCTAATGTTGTTGTTGCTGTTGTAGATGTTATAAACTGTTTCAAACATACATACCTAGACTGTGCTGATTTGATTCTAACAAATACTGAAAGCTTAAACCTTCGAACAACAACAATAGCACACTCATCTGTATATTTTGCTTATGTCATGTTGTGAAACTTGTCAGGAGGCCTCTTGCACGTAAAAGTGTTCTGGAAAATCAATTCGTCGTGTTCTACATGAGAGCCAACCCAGAGTTTCTGTGGCTGCAAACAAGTGTGTTGTTGTGGTAGTTGTCTGGAGGCCTCTCGGATATGAAGGTGTTCTGAAGAATCAATTCGTTCAGTCCTACATGAAAGCCAACTCAGAGACTCTGTGGTTGCAAACAAGAGTGTCAGACAGAGTTGCAAATCATTGCCTCTATTCTTTTTCATCATGCTAAGTTCCACTTTTTTTCCAGTTTGTCTCATGAAAACATAAGTGGTGTGAGAACCTAGGTTGTAATCCTGACTGAAGGATTGTAATGATCAATTTTGTATGCATGTATGTATGAAAATCCTCCAGGTATGCAGTGACCGAAAAACTTTGTGTGGTTGCCAGTGCATTGCCGCATTGGTTTGATTGTTACCACAGTTTACATATATAATACATCATTACAGCACTAGGCTTACGACCTAGCTTCTCACAACACATTATTCATACATGAGTGGCGGGACCTACAGCTTAAGGATGACTCCGAACGAAAGATTTTTGAGAAACTTTTCATGGCAATTTTATTTACTCTCTGAGTTTTTGCCAGAAATCTGCTGAGAGGAAGTCAGCGGAAGATTTAAGCGAGATGTTTGACCTGCGGTTTGAACCTTGACCTCACGGGTAATAAGCCAGCAGACTATCTACGATACTACGGCGACTTCTAATTAGTTTACTTTCAGCTTCTTCCAGATGACTGCTGAGCGGGGGTATCTGATAAAAGACAGTCGGCGAAGAAATATTTTTTCATATTTCGTTTCTTTGTATCTAGATGTCTGACCTGGGGTTTGAACCGTGGCCTCCCTTCTAATAATTCAATACACCACCTACTAGACTACAGAGGCTACAGATTAGTATTTGGAAAGCAGTCGTTACTGAATACTTGTATGGTCTAAAAGGGTGTTCAAGGGAATTCACTTCGTAATGGTGGTCTAAAGATTGATTGGCTTTAGGCAAGTGAGCGTAATGCAACGATATATTGTTAAGACAAACTGAATGCTTTTTATATTCCCTAATATTTAAGGCATCCACACAAGAAAAGGACGGAACAAAACAAGGATTATTAGTTTGTTACCATGTGTATGTGTATGTGTGTTGCAATGATATTAAATATCACAAGATTAACAAGTTTTTTCTTTTTTTCTTCGAATGAAAATATAAATTCTATTTTCCCAAGAATAAACACATACGAAAGCCCTCCACGCAACACACTTGCTAGCATTACACACCTAAACTCACAGGACTCAAAGGACCCATGTTATTCACATGCATGCACGACTTTTTGCTTCTTGCATAGTTTTTATTTAAATTTTCCTTTATTTTTACCCTTTCCTTGCTCTTGTTTTAAAAAATTAATAAACTTTCAACGACTGATTCTCCAATTTAAAAAAGTTATGGTTAAAGAATGAAAAAAGAAAAGAAAACGAAATTTAAATTGAAATTGAAAGTGAACTTTCTCTTATAAATTTTTAGTGAAACTTTTTAATTTTTCTTAGATTTTCTTTTGTCGCCTACATTCGTTAACTTTTCCTAAGGAAAGACAAAAGCAACCAAAAACCAAAAAACAAAAGAAAAAAAAAGAATTTGTTTAGGCAGCCAGGCAAAGAGTAAGGCAAACTATGAAAAATTTCCATAAACTGTGCATATTGAGTGATTTAAATTCATTAAAGATAGACAGACGGACAGACAGACTAGATAGAAAAGTTAAAACAGACAGAGTTGTTCGTTAAGTAAACAAATTGTTGTAGAAGAACAAAAAAAATTTTAACTAGAACGAAAGAAAATAAAAAATGTTGTAATGATTGAATGAAAAATTTATTTATGCAGGACCATTCGTTCATGGTCCTTCAGTAGCACGTGCAGACATTTGCCTACACAGCAGTAGCTGTGACGTGACAAGTGAAAGTTTTTCGTTTCTGTTTTTTTTTTCTATTTTTCTACAGTTACAATGGGGGGAGATGAGATATTAAAAGTATTAAAGGGTAGAATTAATGGAATAATTTTGACATAAAATAAAAGAAAAAGTAGAAAAAAAAATTAAAATTTTAAGAAAGTTTTTCAAACTTAATTTGCAGCTTAAACTTCTGAATTTCTTGAAGTTTGTCGTGAGAATATTTCTAGGAAAGTATTCAACATGTACTGAATGCCACACTCGTTGCATTGTATTGAACTAAGTCAGCAGGCAGCTTAATGATCGAATGGTGTTCAACACTTTATTCAGCATTACTAGATTTCACGAAAGCCTCTGACATCTAATAACACGAAGCTGTCTGGAGGCCATTAAGACCTAAGGATGTTGTGGAGAGCTAACTCCTCATGTCTTATTCACCAATGCGACGATTCTGTGGTTGTAAATAAGTGGCAGATAGGTTTGCATATCATTGCTACTATTTTAAAACATTATCGTGCACAGCATTATGGCTCAAATAAATCACTTTAGAAAGAGCATTCACTGGAGTTGTCTTGCGAATATGCTTAAGCATTATCTCATGTGCATGGCGGAGTAATAGTACACGATGAGTGCTAATTTGGAAAAACAATAACTGCTCTTAAAGCAAAACCATTGAGGACACAATCTGAGAACACGCAACCACTTATGTTGTCCTATGATCATCTGGAAGACGTAGAAGCTTTCGTAAACCTCGGCTCAGATATTTCAAAAAGAATAGTTGGCCTCATGGCATCAGAAAAAAAAATTGAAAAGAATCAAATACAGCGATGTCTTTACAGAATAATAGATAGAAGCTTTCGTTTATTCACACCAATAAAATATATTCTGCCTCCTTTGTTCAAATTCAGTGGCTTAATTTCTAGCTGTCTACTGCAAACAGCAGTTCTGTCCTCAGCAGCAGTTCTACATTTTCTAGTTCACTACTTGCATAACTATCATCCCCCTTTTTAATGACATGATCATACCAAATCCGGTCTTCGCAACCTACCTTATTTTCCTGCATATGAAAGTAACACTTTACTCTATTCCCAGACCAACGTATGTTGTCGATTTTAGATGCAGAAAGACAACTGTTGAACCAAATTATGAATTTCTCTCAGTCCCTAGATTCTCGAACGAATAAAATTGAAAATGTCTGAGTCATTCTGATTCCATATGCAAATGAGATGTATTGTAGATTATGTTTCAATATAATTTTCCACCGGGATCTCTAAACATACTTACTTAATTGGTCATTACATCCCTTTAGTCAGGATTACCACATATCTAGTTTCTCCCACTAACCATGATGTGTGTGTGTTAATTTTATTAATGAGCGGCGGTACTTACAGTTTAACATCAATTCCGAACAGATTTGAAAATGTTTTCATGGCAATTTTGCCAGAAGACTGCTGAGACTAAGTCGCTAAAAGAAATACGGGATTTTTTCAAATTTATATTTTTTTTTTTTGAGATTTATTAGCTGAGATTTGAACCATGTGCTCGTATTCTAATAAGCTAGCATACTATCTACTAGACCACAGTGGCCTCGATAATCGTGTGGTCTGCTAAAGTATCCTTGCGAAACTTCACTATTTTCCTGCGTTCAAGATAGATAGATTGCTAGAATATGCCTAGATTGCTGCTAGAATATGCCTGTAGATACTCATGTTTTCAGTTCATTTACGCTTAAATTCCTCCGGGCTAAATGTTAAACTGTTCAGCCATTTAATTAACATTTAATTAACAATTCTCGTTCTGAGGAACTAGATTTTCAAGTTTTAAATGGCTGTGTAGATATGAGCTAAGTTTGTTAAAACAACTGCCTATCATAGGCAGTCTACAGCCTTCTCGATTGCAAAGATTTCTGCCTGATAAACACAACAATGTTTCGAAAGGTAGCCATTAATAACGGTAGGGGTTTCAACTCTTATTAATTCTATGTGGCTTGTGTTTCATTGTTCTTGATCTATTACAACAGATTATATATAAAGGGAAATATATTCTAGAGGACTTTCGCTTTTAATCGATTGGCCAGTTGAACATACAACGCATTTCAGAGAAAATTTGTTCTTTACTGCGCTATCCTTGTGTGAAATTGCAGTTGCCGCAGTCTAGTAGATAGTGTGTTGGCTTATTAGACGTGAGGCCACGGTTCAAACCAGGCCAAACGTCTCAAACAAAACGAAATTTTGGAAAAATATTTCTTCGGCTACTGCCACTCAGCAGATTTCTGGCAAAAACTGTGAAAGTAAATAAAAATTGCCATGAAAAAAAGTTTCTCAAAACATCTGTCCTTGGAAATCGACTTTAAACTATTGGTCGCCTCCACTCATGTATAAAATTAACACACACGACATAAGTGGTTTGAGAAGCTATATCGTGAACCTTATATATACTTATTTGAAATATTCTTCCTATAAAAATTTTGTCTGTCACTTAAAATATCGACAGATTTAGGACTAATGTCCATAAATACTGCGCCTTATTTCCTGACGCACACATTTTATTTTCGTAGATCCAACACAAAACACTGTATTAGTAGTTGCCCACCGCTGCTATGCTTCAGCCTTTAAGGCTTTCTGCCTATAAATTACTCTACATATTCAATCAAAGCAATTTGTCTTCAAGTAACTAAATCAACACACTCAAAGGAGAAGAATTATAGAAAAATAAACAAGCGGAAGACATTCGTGTTAAATATTTAGAATTTGAAAAGAAAAAGAAGCACAGTGTTTACAGTGTATACAATAACTAATAAAGTGTGTTAAAAGGCAAACAATTTAAACACTTAAAAGCCATGCCATATTTCCTCTTCCTTTGTACAAAAAAATTCTTCTTTTTTTCTTCCTCGTTTTTCTTGTGTAAAACAAACAATATTTGCTTATGACTCTTGTTGCCTTTTTGTTGTAAAAGCGTCAGAAAAAAATTGAAAATTTTTTTATAGAAACACTGTATGTAACTCAAGCATAAAAACTTAAAATGCGTATAAAAAAGGGAACAAAATATGTATGTTGGTATGTGTGTGTGTTTGAATGTAATTTATTTACATTTTTCCCTTTTTTAATACCCGCTGTTCTGATAGCATACTGATAGAGTGGAGTCTGCTTTGAAATTCCATTCCCACCCACCCACACACACACACAGAAAGTTCTACTGAATGAAGAATATAACCAACAAATGAACACACAGTTTATGGACAAACAAATGGAATATTCGAGCGATATAAAGCAGACATTTTTTTTTTGGAAAAAAAATAAATTGAATGCCGAAAATTTTTAAAAGCGTGAAAACAAAAGATCCACATATTTGTTATTCAATAGGAAATTAAAGGGGAAAGATACTTACCAAGCAAAGCAATTGGCAAATCTATCTAACAGACGCCATAGTCTAGTAGGCAGTAAGTTGGCTTATTAGACTTGAGGTCATGGTGCAAACCCTAGGTCAGAGAAAATACTTCTTCGGCGGCTTCCTATCAGTAGTCTTCTGGCAAAAACTCTACGAGTGAAATAAAATGCAAAAGTTTCTCAAAAAATCTGTCATTCGGAGTCGACTTGCAACTGTTTGTTCCGCCACTCTTGTATAAAATTAATGCACACAACATAAGTGGTGTGATTAGCTTGGTTGTAATCCTAACTGAAGGTTACGTATAGCCCCAGCAAATCAGAATTAAAAGAGTCTACAGATTTCAAGTAGATTTAACGCAAATCTCTTGTCCTCTGGACCAATTTTATGTGACTTTATCCTCCCACTTTTCTTTTATGAATACATAAAGCCTATATGTTTTCTGCTCCACAGAGAGATGTTAAAATTGCCACCTTTTAGAAGAGCCCCTGTACTTCAATTTCCTTTCCTCAGGACCAATTTTATATGACTTTATCCTCCTTCTTTTACGAATACGTAAAGCCTGAATGTTTCTGCTCCACAGAGATATGTAAATCTCGTGTCTGAAATGGTTGAGAAGCCTTTGTACGTCCATATCCTTAACCATTATGAGAATAACCCTTCAGTGTGAAGCTATATCCTCCAAAGATATCCGATATTCTGTGATAATTTTCAATGTACAGTATTCACATATTCAATCCAAACAAGTTTTCAAAATTTCTGTTCTCGTTTATGATTTCTGTATTTTACAGCAGCAATGGTTATCGATGTAATCTAGTCGGCAATGTCTTGGCTTATTAGACCAGAGCCCGTGTTTCAAATCCCAGTTCAAAGTGATTTAAAATGCCATGAAAAGTTTCTCAAACAATCTGGCGTTCAGAGTTGATTTTAAACTGTAGGTCCCATCACCAATACATAAACTTAATGCACACAGCATGGTTGCTGCCCGAAGCTAGGTTGTTATCCTAACTACATGTTGTGCTCGACACAACCACCAATTTCAGGTTATTTCTTGTTGGTCTGATGCATGATTCAGATCAAAGATGAGCAATGAGTACTCAAAAAGATGAGTGGATTCGAATCATTCTCATAATTTCAGATACTTATACGCATACATACTTATTTTAATATCATACTCATACTACTCAAAGTTTGAGGTACTTATCGTACTCATACTTAACAATACTCATGGTGTTGATTTCGACACTCCTTTATTTAACATTTACAAGAATCACAAAATAAGTATGATTCGCGTACGAACACTACAATACTCACTAGAAGGTTCTTTCTTCTTTTTTTGTAAATGCAACAACAACTAAGACTGTAAATTTTGATGAATGGTTCGATTCACTCGAATCATTTATGAGTATTATAAGTATTTTTCTAAATTTATGAATCTGAATGAGTAGGCGTATGAATCAAACAAATTTCGATTGGTATGAGTTTGATGTCAACGTTGTACTCATACCCATTGCAACCTGTACTTATAAATCAATGTCGTAGTGAGTACGAAGAGTAGTTGAGTAGTTGGATTTCAATACTGTTGACTTGACTGTTGACTCATACTCGAAATTTTCTGAGTACTTATGAGTAGCGAAGAAACGATTCTTTGCTGATCTCTGATTCAAATGTCCGCTGAATGTAGTTTCCCAACAAAAGTGACGACTGCCTTAAACCTTCTGGGTTTCAGAAAACTTTTTGTAACTGAGAATTACGTAAGCAGAACAGTGGTTTCTTTTACGGCTCTGCAAGAGATTTAGCGTAATCGGGTAGCGATTTAGTGGGCAGACAATAGAAGGATTATGAATTTCCTAGGTTTTGATTGACTCTATAGCTTCCTAATTCGATAAAGATGCCATTTAGATATCGTTGGACTTAATTTAATTTTAAATTCTAAATTTGCAAGATTTGTTTAAACAGTTTCCTCTCCTACTATCCTATCCTTGCCTTATTTAATTTAATATTCCATCCATTAACAGAAAACAGCCTTCATGTTTACTTTCCACAGCACAGTTGCACAAATCCCTTCATAATATTTCATGTTGTTTTTGATAAAATATTTAAAAAAAAAGGAATTCCAAAAATAACAGTCAAACATTACATTACAAGCCTAAAGTCAAATACAACAATTTCCTCCTTTTTTTTGTTTTGTTGTTGGTCAAGGCAAATGTATTACAACTCTTGTAGGAAAATCTCATGAATTTTTTATGCCTTACTAAGGCAAAGGAGGAGACCTTCTTTACAGCAGTACAGCAGCACGGCCAGTCAAAACTGGAAACAAAAATATTTTTTAAGACCCTTTAGTGGTAGTGGGTGGAGGATTGTTGTTCAACACAAAGTTTAACACATTTTTTGGAATGTTCAAAAACAGCGCCATAAAATTGAAATGTTTGTAATAAAAACTATTGCTTGCAACTAGAAAACAATAATAATAACAGCAACAACAACAACAATGATAGTAGTTAAGAGCATGGAATATTAGTACATAAAGGCGTAAGTACATATGGTCTATGCAAGCAATAACGGCTAAAGGACGACTGCCATATGCAACACACACTTATGCAATGAACAAAATTAACTTCGACTTAGACAAACAAATGAATGAGCAGTCGCAGTAGTAGTAGCAGTAGTAGTAGCATTAGTGGTAGCAGTAGTAGTAGCAGTAGTAGTAGCAGTAGTGTAGCAGTAGTAGTAACAGTAGTATTAGCAGTGGTTCAGCAATGAGTGTAAAACAAGGCGAGCATTTTACGCTACACGGGGTATTTGAAATCCACTGAAAAAAAACAAGTCGATTTCATTTAACACATGTAGATAAACTTATATACACACAACCATACTTACTAACATGCAAACGTCCGCATGTTTACATTGATCGTTATACAGGTAACCCTCGATTTACGCGATACTTCATTTACGCGATTTTGATATAACGCGATTCAAAAATAACATCCATTTTTCTAATTACGCGACTTTTTTTATGCGATTTTGATATAACGCGTTTAAAAAATAGTGGTAACCCTCGATTTACATGAAATGCAGCACTGACGCTATGACGTTATGTTCTTTGTTTTATATTATTTTTAATTTTGATAACTAAAGTATTTAAGAAAACACAGAAATTTATTTTTAATAAATGAAAAGTACAAATTAAATAATAGAAGTTTAATAATAAAAAATAATTTGGTGTGTTTTTTTACACGATTTTTAAGTACCAAAAGTGAGTTTTACACGTATTTTATGTTTCGAATTACGCGATATACGTAAATTTTGGTCCCAAAATAAGCTTTTATATGAATTCTTAGCCTCATTTTACGCGTTTTCGATTTAAACATAATTTCTTCGGTCCCAACAAACCGCGTAAATCGAGGGTTACCTGTATATATATTTTACAATTTAACATCATATTGTTACGTTTTTACCATTTAAAAATGTTTAAAATATGAGTTTGCAGATTGCAAATAAAATAAAAATTAATTTGTTTATTGTTAGCACCATTCTGTTCACAACTTTATGTAAACAACAACAATTGCTTTGTTTGTTGTTCCGCTTTGCACTGGATAAACAATAACAATTACTAGTCAATTATTCGACAGATCTTTGTAACGGAGATCTTCAAACCACTATTACTCTCTTCAAACACATCGTGTCTTCACACAAAACTGACTGAACTACACTCACTAACTCGCCTACTTTGCCTTGCTTTTTATATGTATGTCAGAATAAACAGTGCATGAATGATCTTCAAGGCGAATGTCTTGACTTCGCCCTCGGAATCTCTATAAACTTGTTATTGTAGTGTAAACAACAGTGTAGTTTTCTATCCAACTGCACAAGGGTATTCAAGTTGTCAAGACTATTTCATGCTTTCGCAAAGCAAAGGCAATGATTAACACATTCCTGTCCATTACAATACTATGTGTCGTCACCATAGTCTAGTGGGTAGTGTGTTGGCTTCGTGTGTGAGGCCTCGGTTCAAATCCCAGGTTAAATCCTGTATTAAAAATTCAATTGCGATGGTGCTATTTAAGGTATCAAAGTGGCCAGTTCAACGGAAAAATTGTTCACTAGCTGTGCATCACAATAACCATCCAGAAATATTCTGCCGCAACCTTTATGTGGAAGGCGAATGCTTGATTCATGCATCATGCGATTAAGTATCATCATATCAGCTCTTCTGCAATATAGATAACAAATTTATGTATTTTAAAGAAGAAGAACTCAATTGCTAAAGGCAATTCCCATATTTATCGTTTCCAGTTTGATTTCAAAATCTCTTTTAACTACTGAACTACTGAAACTGAAACACTTCATGGAATCTCATTTACTAAAGGCATCTTCACATACTTCTTTGCTTTTCCTGAAAACATCCTTAAAGAGCAAAAAAACAATCAGAGGTTCTCATATTTCTTCTTCATTTATTACGGACGCACTATGTATGTACGTATGAAATTTGATTTAAAAATTCTGAAATGAAATCAGAAAGATGGATGAAACTGAGTGGAAACAAATATTTGATTCTTGGGTTTCCATTCGTTTTTTCTTTAAACTCATCATCATACAACATGCAGCATGTCTTTGGAGAATTACGAGAGTATTTCTTTGCAACATTTCATTTCAAATCTTTCTTTAAAAATTCCTTTTCCTCGTACATTTTCTTTGTATCGTTGTAGGCTTGTGTGCCAGCCATTTGAAACTCTGCAATTGCAAGAGAATTGAATTCACGAAATTTTTTGAATTCGTTTCGTTTCGTTTTCTTTCTATTTTTCTTAAGAATCTTTAGATAGCTTAGCAAAGATAATATGGGAATACCATATTGCTTCCTAACATAGCAGTTCTTTTCATATAATTTTGCAAGCAAATAGGTATTTAGGGAATATTTTTATTGTTCTCATTGCAACATAATTCTTAGAAATTACAAACGAAGCTCAATACATATGCAGGTAAAAGAAATGAACTTTAAATCAAACAACAATGATGTGGGATTTTATTTACTGCCACTTGCTCTATTTATACTTCAATTGTTTTATGTTTGGCAACTTCTAGAACTTACTTTAAGGTTGGTAGACCCAATATATTTGAAAACTACTACCAAAGGATCAACTACTGCATCCAATGCAGAACCATTTAAATGATGTTGTATTTCGTAAATAAGTTCAGGGTCCAAGCATTATAATGAAATTAAATTTTCTTGAAAAAATCGTACTTGCTTGCTGCGATAATTACTTACTGCGGTAATTACTTGGAAAACAACTAGATTTACTTACTTACTTACTTAACTGGCCATTAACAATACGATAAACGGATTGCGGCCTGCCTTACCACATCATTCCAGGCGCCTCTGCTTCTTGAGCGCCTATGCTAGTTGATCACACCAATCAATGACACGACTTCCACGATCTAGTCCCTTCCAACGCAAACAAGGTTTTCCTTTTCGCCGTCTTCCGCAAATTCTCGCATTAAATGCCCATCTAGCAAGAGCATCATCCTCCATTCGAACGGCATAGTCGAGCCAGCACAGCCGCTGGAATTTGATACGCTGAACATGTCGTTGAGGAGCTGATACAGCTTACTGTTGGATCGGGTGCGCAAATCATCGCCAACTCTCACTGAACCGAAGATCTTACGTTGAACTTTTCTCTCGAATACTCCCAAAGCTGCTGCATTAGTGATTAATAGTGTTCATGCCTCTGCGATAAAAAAGCACGGGAAGGATGAGCACTTTGTAGAGTATTAGAGACTAGAGCGCTCATGAGTTCAAATAATTTCCATAATCCCTGAGTGCAAAATAAAATTGCCAAAAAAAGTTTCTTAAAAAATCTGGCTTTCGAAGTCAATGTTAAACTGACGATCTTGCTATTCATGCATACATGCATGGGTGCTTGTAATCCTGACTAAAGGATTGTAATGACCAATTACGTCAGTAGGTGAATAAAAGGTTTACCCAAATCAAAACTTTCTAGGTGTTTGATGTAACTTTACTCATTTGATACCAACTTTTACGCCAACATATGTTCTAAAATGTAGTCCCTTTAGTGATCATCTCAATTGAAGCTCTTTTGATACGATTTTCAATTTATGGCATTTGTTTATGATTTTCTGGAACACTACAAGCATTTTGGTCAAATGCACTTCAGAAATCGTTGACTGTTTCCAAAATTCATAAATGAAATGAAAAATTAATTGTCTCTTGAGGCTTAAAGCCTCCTCCAAATATACTAAAATTTTAAGTTTTTTTTTTTATTTTTCATACTCATAAATGTTTGTTTGTATGTATTTTTTTGTTCTCTTTTTTGCAGGGGAACATCTGGCATCGATATTGATTTAAGACGTGTCGATATTGATCAATGTCCACAGCGTCATATACCAGGCTCAACCAAACCGTTGAACATATTTGCGGGCACTGACAAATGCAAACAACGCACAACAATGGTAGGAAGAAATAAATTTATACGCCTATACATATATGCACACACTCCCACACATATATGTAATGTAAATGTAAATAACCCTTAACAGGCATATAAACAATTACAAGAGAAATATTTTTCATTCTTTGCAATATGGGCAAACCAAAAAATATTTGCCTTGAATTTTTTTTTGGTAACACACACACACATACATATAAAATTCTTGTGTAGCATCCTTTTAACATCTTTTTTATCATTCCATGCCGTTTTCTATTTCTTTTTCATTTCCTTTCATCTTGGGTTTTTGAAAACCCCAAAAAAAATGCCTTCTTCTTACCATTGGCATGACTCCAATACAATTATTTGAATGCCTTTTGGGATGAACGAACGTAATGGTTGGTTGCATAAATACTATCCACCATATAGTGTGAAGCCATACAAGGTTTGGGTTTTCGTCGTGGCTCATACAAGTGTGTCTGTCGCAAAGGTTATTATTTTCCGGATACAACGAGTCAACATAAATATTTCAATGGCAGCCTTCTGGAGGAGGAGTATGAGAAGCTAATGCTGGTACGTATGGAATTTTTGTGTGTGCCAAAGACTAGAATTTCTTTCTCTCCCGTTTCAGTTTATTTTTCATTCTTTTTTTTTTCAAATTGTTGACAACATCTAGCACTGCTCCTTAAGGGCATTTGTTGTTGTATTTTAATATTTAAAAATTTTCTTTTTGTTGTTGCTGTTTTCTTTTTGAAGTGCCATTTTAAGTGATTTTCATACAGTTTTGTTACATTCTTTTCATTTATTTATTTATTTAAAATGCTCCTCATAAAACTCGTTAAAGAAGCATAAAATAGCCACTAAGGCGTATGAAAGATATTTTTAATAATAAATATCAAGTATACGCCACCATGGCTGTATTGGAAGGGAGAGAGAGCATATGAAAAATGGAAATTTCTGCTTATTTACGTTTGATCTTCCTTCAAAATATAATCAAATAAAACCCATAAAAACCGGACTATAAATCAGAAAGGAGCATAAATTCTTAACATATTTTATGGGAAATTTCTTTAAATATTTAAATTAAACCACAAAAGGAGCAAACGAATGGCCAAAAAAAATTTTAAGAAAAAAAATGTTAAGAATTTTAAATGTTATGTGTGACCTTAACAGGCAATTCAACCACAAGCAAATTAAGGAGAACAAAGAAGAAGAAAAAAGAAATTCCCTTGATTTATAACATTTATATGTCGTGAATTGCTTTTATAATCTGATTTATCGGACAGTTTAATTTCATTGAAAAATGTCGTTCTTTTATTCTTCCATTAAAAAAGAAGAAATTCTTGCATAAATAAATGAAGGAAATAAATGCGATATTAACGATAAGGTCAACTACAAAGCAAACAAAACAAGAAAGAAAATAAAAAGAAACATTAAACGTATGTCTTATAATGAAAGAGGAAACAGTAGCTGTTTCTCCCTGAACTTCTGGAATCTTTGCTGAACTTTTATATCTGCCTAGCGCAGTAAAAAGGAACTCAGGCGTAAAACCCTGTACAAAACAATGCCAATACAATCAAATATTTTGTCAGTAATCGTCTTCGCATAATATTGGGAGTCTCTTGGTCTGTAAGTTTTCTCAATAAGCTGTCCTATTCTCTTGGTTTTAACAGCTGAGAATGTCAAACTGTATAGACTTTAGAACATATGTACATACGAGTATATACATACATAGTTGGTCATTACAGCCCTTAGTCAGGATTAGCACCTAGCTTCACACACCCCTTATGCTGTATGTGTTAATTTTATACATGAGTGGCTCGACCTACAATTTAAAATCGTTTCCGAACGCTAGATTTTTAAGAAACTTTTCATGGCAATTGTATTTACTCCAGTGTTACACAGTTTTTGCCAGAAATGTGCTGAGAGGGGGTTGCCGAAGAAATATTTTTCAGGTTTTGTTTCGTCAACAATATCTGACCAGAGATTTGAACCGTGGCCTCACGTCTAATAATCCAACACATTATCTAGTAGACAACGGCGATTACCAGGATATTCTCTTTTTTATTGTCGGTCACTTCAGAGCGCGAGACAAAGGACTCTTTGACCCACAGAAATTTTTAAAACGCCACACAGAGGGAAAAAACCGGTAGAAAAGTACCGAAGTTGATTCATGATACCGAATTGATTCAATTGACAATTCGTTGTCAAAAGTGAGCTTACCACGTTTGTTAACATTTCGACAACGGATGTGTATAAAATGTTAATAACACCCAGCTATCATTTTCACAACCACCGTGGTAATTTTGACAACGCATCATTGTCATTGAAACAACGCATTGTTGTTATTTCGACAACGCTCCGTTGTCATTTCGTTGACATTTCGACAACGAATAAACGACAACGTTTATGATTTGACAACGTCGTGTATCAAATCAAGAACAGATGTTGTTGAAAAATTATAAACACTTTTGTGTCAATTTGGTACCAAACGTGTATAATTTTAAAACGTCCTTTTTCTCTCTGTGCAGAGCTGATTCGGATAGAATCCACACATTCAAAAAAACTATCAGGATGGCTGAAAAATGTCAACCAGGGCTATCAATTTAATTTGCCTTTCTGCAAGATGAGTGCCGCCTTTGCTCCAAATCGTCTTCAAACTCCATTGTATGACAATTGGGCTGGAACACTTTGCGCTTTATTCGGCTTTGCAACCGTCGAGGAAACGTCTACCAACCACAAGTTTCTACAAATCGAACAGAAATCAACAAAGTTTCCTGGGTTTACGTTCAAGCTTTCTCAGGTTTCATTAACAAAAATGGCGACGGTTTTGAGAATGCATGGATCAATGAAATGGGATTGAGGTTACTTACTGAACTCTGACAAAAAAAAAAATTGTGGAACGATATGTTTCTTCGTTGGTAAAACCTTTCAAATCTAAGTGCAGTAGACGGTAAATGTAGCATGAGAAGTGGCGTAAGCAGCTGGGTGGTAATCCTGACTAAAGGGTTGTAATAGCGAATCAAATAAGTTGGTAGTCAGATTGAAGCGGAGAAAACCAGCCATACAGTCCAATGTCTCATGCCTATTGTCATTCACGTAGACCACGAAATCGAATTGTTGTGTGCCAGCATTAAGTGTTGCCAACGATATTTTCTATAGCAAGCCTGTATCTTGTACAAACACTCTTAAATTCTAGGCATTACCATAAAAAGTCAACGAACCTGCTATCTCATCCGATCTATTTAGCAGATTTATGCTCAAGTGAAAATTTCTTATTTAGAGACCTAAAGAAAGAGCGCCAAGATGTATCTCTTAAGGAATGCTATATATATGATGACCTGGTCTAAACTTATTGTAGGGAAGGTATAAAGACTTCAAAGGGGAATTTTCTACTCAAACAACTGTGTTTCTTTATAAAATCCTGCTAAGTCGCTGTTGTAGCCTCACAGGCAAGACCATTACGTTTGCATTTTAACTTAAAAAAAACAGTTTTTTTAATATCCTTTAAGACTCTGCACACTTTTGAAACCTTTTGCTTCGAATCTGCAAACAAAAAGAACATTTTCAATTAAAGAACTAAATCAACAACAACAATTTAATTAACCTGCAACATAAACTACAAAATATATAGTCATGGTGGTGGTGGTGGTTGGCAAGTCTTACAGTTTCGTTTTCACTTTTATTTGCAAACAAATCTACCACATACCACAAATGCCAGATGCCAGTTTGCCACTGTCTCCAGTGTTTAAATCTTGTTTTTTTATTAATTTGTAACAATCGAGGTTTTGGTACCAGAGAATATTCATAAACTGAAAGGATTATTTTTTTTTTTTTTTCACAAAATAAACTCTGATATCTTGTTGTTTTTGTTGTTTCTGTTTTGTTACAGGGTAAAAATTCAACGTACAACATAGTGAATGAATATGAGTGTTTACCGTGTGCCGAGGGCTGTGACTATTGCGAGGATGGTTCGCCGTGTATAGCTGCCTTAAATTGGCCAATGCGTACAAGTATCTTAGCATTGGCATGCATTGTAATTGGTTTATTACCACCAGCTGCCTGGTTCACATTTCGCTATCAACAAGTCAAGGTACGTAGCATGAACGAACGAATACAAAAACAAATACACAAAAAATAAACAACAAAATACACGTGTAAATAAACAAGGGTACATAAAGAAATTTTAATAAACATGGCAAAAATAGAAATTTATTATCCTTAATGGCCAAATGTCGCATTGTAGCCATTACTGTAGTACAACAATTTGTTGTATTTTGTTTTGCAGAAGAAAAAACAAGCTTGTAAAGAAATTAAATTGAATAAAATCTGACTGACTTTTTCGTTTTTGTTTCGTTTCCTTTCTCCTTTTATTTGTTTAACTTTCATGACAGGGAAAAACTGAATTCGTTGACTTGCCTCTCCTGTATTTGTTTATGATTCAACACCTCCTGATGGTGTTACTGTTTTGTTACAGATTTTTATTGCTGCTGTCATAATGACACTTAATTTTTGACACACACACATACAATTAAACATAAATATTCTATGAATATATTTGAACAAGTTACGCTTGAGTAAGTTGTTTCACAAGAGCGTTAATTTATTTAAGTCATGTTGAAAGAAAAATTAAGTCGAATTCTAAAGTTAATAGCGGTATTAGCGGGTGTTTACGAATACATACATACGTACATTCATGCATACATACATACATGCATACATACATGCATACATACATACATACATAATTGGACATTACAACCTTTTCGTCAGGATTATGACCAAGTTTCTCACGAATATGTACGCATAAGAACGCATAAAAATAGTTACACGTATCTAGAAAGGTGTTGATTCAAACATGTTCACTTTACGTATATTATAAACTGATTGAGGTCATCATAATGGATCGCCTTATACAACGAATTGGTAAAATTAGAATGAAATATGAAAAGACTGGAATCTTACTTAATATGTGGCCAGATTATCGGAAAATGTGATGATAACTAAACATCAGCCATAATCAGGTCATGATAGCCTGCCTCATAAACGATTTCTCAATCTGCTCCACTCAATTTCTATTCTATGTTGATCTTTTGTGCTCCCTATAAACTTTATAGATTATCCCTGTAATACCTCGGGCCTCAGCCTATTGCACTGAAAAACTGCAGAATGCTTCCCAATGGCAACAATAACAATTCCTTGCCTAGTAAGTGATATCCTACCAAGTGTTTCTTTCTGGGAAGCATTAATGCTCCACATTTTCCAAAAATAAGTTCCTATTATTCATTATAATTGTCACAGCATCTACACGTTGGACTCGAGACAACCTCTGTTCTCAATAAGTGCAATTTGAGTCTACAGTATCCTTTTAACCCTTTCGTTACCGCAGCCCATTCTGCCGGGCAGCACACCACGAAGTGTGCAGATTGCATGATGGCAAGTTGATATTCGAATTTTCTATTTTAAGTGTTATATATTTAAAGATTTGGCTGATATATTAAATAAAAATTTAAATGGGAATAATTCTTAATAATTTATTTGGCTGTGATATATCTTAAAACAGGAATCAAAACATAAAAACAATATTTTGTATATGCCGTTTAAATCCGACGCTGGTAACGAAAGGGTTAAAAGATCGGTTAACAACCTCAGATTTTTCCTCCATAATCAGATAGATGCGTGACACAGATTTCCTCTTTTATGGTTTTCCAAAAGAAAAGTTTTCGTTGCTTGAAAACCAAATGAAAGTGTCACAAGAGTTTTTGTCTCTCTTTATCTTCCCTTTCGTTGAACATACCTTTCTAAACATTCGCGCAATAACCCCACAGAAATATTTACTTCCTATCGGCGGCATGAAAGCTCTCCTCCTTGCAAGCTCGTCTACTTGCTCATTGTCAAGAATTCCCATATGATCTGGAACCTAGCAGCTACCCTAAACAGTCCCATACTGTCATCGAATGATGGCCTGAATATTAGCTAGTGTTGCGAATGAATTGTCTCTTGCATCTCTCATCCAGGTTGATTGCATAAGCTCCCATTTGAAAAATACTCTGCGGTCAGACTATTTCATTCTGGGACAAAAAGTTCCTGCTTTTGTTCCAACATCCGTTCTCGACCCTTCTGTACATCACAAAATTGTCCTTCTTTTAAATAAGTATGCAGCTTTAACATTACTTCATTCATCAAAGCATTTCTCAAAATCAAATCAAAATGGCTAATAATTGATTTCTTAGATCACGAAATCCCCAAATTGTCTCCCATCAATGTAACCATAGGCACCACAGTTCTTGTATTAACTACTATGTGCAGCGGCCTTGAATTCAACAGTGTGATGGGTAAAGAAGTCTTCTTTTGCTTTTGTACCTTACTCTAGCGATCCATTTCAATCACATTCATTCCATATCTAAACTACCTAGTGTCTAAAGCTCTGAATTGCTACAAATCAATGGTCAGAACACATACAAAACATTTGTTGGATTTGTTGACCGTTTCACTGTGCATAACTGACATATTATGTTTACCCCTTATTCTCTATGTATGTATACCCGTTAGGCGTTATGAAGTACTTTTTAAAATTCCACTTATTTTAGCTTAGCTCAGACACTTTCAGACCTCAATCAGTCAATACTTATACTGATACTGACAGACTTTCTTAAACATTTGATGGACGTTTTCAAAATCTGCCATCCAGTGTTAAATGTTTAATCGTAAAAGAATGGATAGACTATCGCAATATGGAATATAGCACATTATGCTTCTCGTACCAGTGTTTAATTAAAAAAGTACTTTTGACTCACACTAGGGGTTTTTTTGGTCAGCGAAAAATGAAATTAAAATTCAAAAAATAATTCATAAACTGTGTGGTAATAAAGCAAAAATTTTATTATACGAGTAGCAATAGTAGTTGAAAGTTATTAAAATATTTTTATAATTACAAATTAAAACAAAAAAACTGTGTACCCATATGTACACATACATCCATATATTCGGAGTTAAATAAATATTAAACAACGTTGCCACAATTCAAAATTTCATATAAAATTTCGTTATTTTTTGTTTTTCTTTCATAATTTTTAAATTAAAATAATAAAACAAAAAAACCCTTTTTATTGCCATTTTTTATGGCATTTAACATTTAACCTTTTGATCTTCAAATATTTGCATAATTTTTATTTCATTTTTATTCCCTTCAGGTTGTTCGTGCTGCCAGTCCGGCTTTATTGCGTGTCATTGCATTGGGTGCCTTTTTCATTTATTGTACGGTAAGTTAATCCATCGTGTATTCATTGCCAATTATGATGAACGAATTTCTTGTTCACTTAACCTTTAATATTCGCCATTATTAAGCGAAACAACGAATTTTTAATAAAAATAATAACAGTAAAAATTAAAGATAAATAACGGTAACATTGTGACATTGATGGTGAGAAAAATAAAATGAAAATCGAGAGTGAACTGTTAACTGAGTATAACGAAATATTTCGTCATACATGATGTACTTCTGGAATGGTGATGACGAATTTTCTCGTCATGGAAATTAGCCGTAATAACGCATGAATTTTTATGCAGTTGAACATAAATGTATTCCGGGTTAACAGCTTAATTCGAAGTATTAATTTTCATTATTTATTTAGTTTCCATAAAAAGCTTAGAGCTGTTACGAACCACCTCAATTTAGAGGGTTAATTTATAACACTTCCCCTTTTTTTTCTAATCCTGCCAAAAATCCTCAGAGTAAATAAAATTGTAATGAAAAGTTTATAAATTATTTTACTCAGAGTCGACAAAAAACTGCATGACCCACTTTCGATCGTTAACATTACCACACGCAACAAAAGTGGTGTGTCAGGGTAGGTCGTAAACCTGACTAAAGAATTGTACTGACCACTTCAATTAGTTTCCTTCAATTTCATTTATTAAGCTTCTTCCAGCTCAGCAGCTGATTGGTCTTCTGTAGTAGGTTCGAAGATGATAGGGTCAATCAATAGTCTTCCAGGTCAATCCACTCAGGTTGCCCTATATACCGGACAGGTATTGGGTTTTTTTGCATTAAGTTAGAGATGTTTTGTCTTCCCCTTTTTCTGATTCAGAACTTCTGCTGAAACCGTAGAAGAGTGTGTCCAGCTGGTTAACATGCTTGCTATTAGACAATGTCCCGTGACGGTAGAGGACATTCATTTCATGTTTCTCAACTTCTGCCGAAATCATAGAAGAAGGTGTCTAGTTGGTAGGCATGACTGCTATTAGACAATGTCCTGTGACAGTAGAGGACATTAATTTCATGTTTCTCAACTTCAGCAGAAATCATAGAAGAAGGTGTCTAGTTGGCAGGAATGACTGCTATTAGGCTTTGTCCTGTGACGGTATGGGACTTTTATTTCATGTTTCATCTTCACTGAGATAATATTCGCTCATCTCAATGCAGCGATTAAACAGGTCCTCTCTTTTACCCAGGAAACATTAACAAGGGAGTGAAATTTATTAGCAATTTCTGGCCTAATCGTAGTCTTCAGGTGATCTATTTTGGAATCACATACGGCTTACGTTTCCAGGTATATCCCAGACCCAAATAATCGTTTTCCAGACGAGAATTTCCAGAAGGATCTGGCTTTGCATGACAGAAGTCTTTGTCTAAGTACCTGTTCAGATAGTTGCAGCCTTGTGACTCTAGGATGAAGCCATTTAGGCCAACAGTTTAGCGATTTCAAGTTTGTTTATTGAGTCCTATTGTTAACCAAAATTTGGCGCTGCCAGACATTCGTTAATGATAGTTTTTTTTTCAATCCAAAACAACCATTAGGAAAAATGTATGTTTATTTCCGTGTATTAAGATCTGTAGTCGCCATAGTCTAGTAGGTAATGTGTTGGTTTATTAGACGTGACCTCAGACGTCTCCAATAAAACGAAACAGAAAAATATATTTCTTCGGCGACTTCCTTTCAACAGATTTCTGGCAAAAACTCTGAGAGAAAGTAAAAAATTGTCATGAAGAGTTTCTCAAAAAATCTGTCTTTCGGAATTAAAACTTTAAACTGTAGGTCCCGCCACTCATGTATAAAATAAGCACACACAACAGAAGTGTGAGAAACTAGGTTGTAGGCCTGAATGAAGGGTTGTAACGAGCAATTATGTATGTGTGTATGTAAATAATTGTAGGGGAGGCCTCTCGGTAATACTGCAGGGTGTGGAGGTCAGATCATGTCGATTGCCGGTAGGACAGATAACACGACGACAAATCTTTACGTGTATGATACGCGAAGTGTAATAATACCGTATATGTATGTATTCAAATCAAAAATGCTTGCCATATTTATTGAATTGAATGTCTTTTCTTTACAACACCCCTCGTTTCTATTCATTTATTTATTTAAGTGTGTTGTTTTTATTCTACATTATTTCCTGTTATTTTGCAATATTTATACGATTTTTATTACTTAAAAAGCGATAAATTGTACCCCATTTATGCATATTCTTTAAGTCAAAATAACGTTTATTGGCTATTTAGCCCAAAACATCATTATCTTCATACCCACGGAGCATGACTTACGCCCAAAACACATGTTCGTGTTTTGAAAATTCTCTATAAAAATAAATAAAAAAAAAATTTATTTGATTTTGCCTTTTTTTTTGGCAACAATTTAGTCCTGGTCAGTATATGTTGTGTACTAAATATTGCTTTGATATACTGCGCCCGTACACAGTAAAAGTAAACACCATTAGCCATTAGTGAAGGCATTTGAGAGAAAATAAATCAAATTTAATTGACTTGAAATTGATTTAAATGGTCAATAATGTTGCCATCATGCCTCAATTGCTCATGTTTTGAAAATCCAGCATTTTAGTTTCGATTTTTTTTCCGAAAACATGTTTTTTCTTTTTTTTTGCTTCGTGATCGACATTAAAAATAAAAGCCACATACATACCACACATGCCTATGTGTGTCAACACACACATACATGTCCATGTACATTCATATACTTCTAAATCCATGCTTGTACATAAATAAAAAATAATAAATACAGAGCGCCACACACACACACTGGACATTCATTGATTGGTTATTAAAAGATTTCAATTTCATTTGTTTTTATCGTCGTTCGTTCCGGCAATATTTTACAATTTAACAGACAATTCGTTCAAATCCGTATTTATTTGATTACCAAAGATAACAGGTGTTTGGGGTTAATGTACAGGACCGATGAGCTGATAAAACATGTGTTTCGAAGTCTTATTGAAAATCAGTAGGGATTTGTATTCAATAAGCGTTAAAACAGCAAGAAGTCTCTTTAGGCGTAATAAGTCAGGTGTAATCGCCAGAGTCTAGTAGATAGTGTGTTGGCTTATTAGAAGTGAAGCCACGGTTCAAAACCCAGGTCAGAAAAACGAAAATATTTCTTCAGCGACTTCCTCTCAAAAAAAACCTCTGAGACTGAAATAAAATTGCCATGAAAAGGTTCTCAAAAATCTGTCATTCGGAATCGGCTTTAAACTGTAGATACCTTCGCTCACGCACAAAATTAATAGCGTGAGGAGCTAGGTCGTAATCCTGATTAATGGGTTGTAGTCACTAATTATGTATGTATGTAATCATTGATACATCCTACGTAGATAGATAGAAATCTAAGAAATTCTTCCCGGACAGTTCTGTGTTTCTTGTAAGCAGTATTGTTTGAAATCACTTCGAAAATATCCTTTCTGTTGCTCTTGAACAAGGGCAAAAACCTTATTCAACACCCAAAACTACTGCCCTGAATCCAGGAAACTACTTCAGCTATGAACATACAATTTCCTGAACAAAGGTCGCTATTAAATTTCACAAGAAGAGAGAGCTTACAGTTTTCAAAAGTTGAAGGAGTGTTACTCGACTGGCGAGCCTATCGCGTTTATTCAAAGCAGATCGTTGTCGTACAAGCCCACTTTTGACTACAACACTAATCACACAAGGTTATGATTTGACTTTTATGTCATTATGAAGCTGGAACCTTGCGTTGGTGCATTGTAACTAACGTAAGGACATTTAAATGACTACCCCTGAATTTACTTTTCCACCACATTTTTGCGACAATTTGGCTAATGTTGGGGGGTGAAAATGGGAATGTTTTTTGACAGGCTCATGGTGCTTAAAGGAAATTAAGAAATTAATAAACCAAGATAACCACGAGATAAATCGAAGCCATAGTGAATAAGAGCATGCAACACTTTCAGCCAACTATTATAGAAGTGGTTTGTGGTTGCCATAGCTTAATGACTAGTGTTTTCTTTACTAGACAAAGGCTTCAAGATCAAGCCTCAGGTCTGACATGATATGTATATTTAGAGAAAAAATTTTAATTTTTAAAAATTTTGCTTTAAACGAATTCTTCCATTCAAACTTCTAACAAAAGTTATGAGTTCAACTAAATTCCATTATGAAACCTAACGTTCAGAGCTGATCATACCACTAATGCTGAAAATATTGACATACACATCCAGAGAAATTAAACGATAATTCTGACTAATGCCGTATAATGACCAATAATAATATGTGTTTCAATATTACTGTGCTGCCTCAGAAGCTTGTTGTCCTGCATTGCAGAGTCTATTATAGGATGTCCTGCGTAATTAAATTGTTATTATTGTAATATCTTAAAATGTTAATTATTTTTTAATGAAAACAAGCACTCTCAACTGCAATATTAGCGACATATTTTAATTAATTACGATGCAAATTAATTACGTAAATATTTTAAACGTACAACAGGGCATTTAATAATCAAATCGAATAAGGCTGACGCTGCTAATTACAATGGAATGAAAGGAAATATTTTTCTTGAAAAAATTATTTCATTTTAAAATTCTTCTATTTTGGAAAAATAATTTTGTTGTTGGGAAATGAAATAAAAATGGAATTCAATAAACACAACACAATTCAGATGCCGTTAATATTTAAAAAAAAATTCTGCTGTTTTTATTTCATTTAATAAATGTGAGCTTATCTTTGAATACAAATTTTTAATTTTTTTTATTTATTTTTATATTGGCAATACATACAAATATGCTGATAAAAAATATTCGTACTTTTTAAATAAAAAACATTTATTCTGTGAGCATGAGAAAATATTAAATTTTTTTCTTTCTTTCTTTTCATACTCTATAATGGCATAATGGAAAAAACAACAACAACAAAAATTACAATATCAATGACAACAACAACAACTACAACAACAATATTATGTAATAATCAACAGAATATTGTTATGTACCCGAATCCAAACTTATATACGTGTACAGCACGTATATGGCTGAGGGAAATTGGATTTTCCTTAACATATGGAGCCTTAATGTTGAAAACATGGCGGTAAGTATTTGGCCAAGTAAGGTGTTTATACGTACTTAAAAATTAATAACAAAGGGGAAGATATAATGCTTAAGTAATTATGTAAAATATTTCAATAAAACTACGAGGGTTGCTATTAATTTATTAATTAAACTACAATTACAAATTATATTTTAATTATATACGAACGGCGTAACTTTGGCCATATGCTCGGTGTAGTGTCACAGACCAGAGCCTCTGGTGAGAATCGAACCCACGACCCTCAATCTAATAGTCTAGCACATTACCCATACAACAGGGCACCCAGGTTTCTATTTATATTTTGCGACAGACCATGATTTTAATTTCTTGTATTATATTAACTAAATTGCTACCAAAAAAAAATAGTATTTCCAGGGTTATATTCTCAAGAATTTTCAGTCAAAATTATAGACTCAATTTATATACAGTGGCCGTCAAAATTTAACGAATAAAATTAATAACAAAATTGTTTCAGTATTAAAAAAATATTCGTGGCATGTTCGCAATCCCAAAACTGCTGAAAATGTTTGCCATTTCCCTATGAATAGACAAACAAGTGAGAAAACGCTTGCAAAACAGCTATTTTCTATAAAAACAATGAAAATCACAACTTTAAAATCAAACATTTCAAGGTACCATGTAAAGACTGCCTATAGTTTCTGTTTAAGAATCATTGCACACCCAATCAGGTCAATGATAAGCAGGAGGATCTGTTGAAGGTTAGTACGTTGGTTATAGCAGTGTAAACCATAATTGGGTAGGATAATGGCAAACAAGTTTTAAGACATGATTTATTAGGATGTAACGGGATCTGATGGCTAACAATTCGTCCTTAAAAGCCTCAAGATAAAACAAGTAGTCTTTTAGGAAAAGCTTCGCAAATGGAGTGAGAAGTAAGAATAAATGGAAGAAATTCTAGACTAAACTCTGTTTTTTTTAAAACGGAGCGTTCTGTGATTTACGGCTGGGTCGAGGACAGATATCGAGGCAGTAGAGAGGATGTTTAATCATGAAAAATCAAATCAAATTGTCAGAATAATCATTAGATTCTCAAAAAATATATTTTCTTATAAAATAAAATAACTTGATTACTTTTATCACTCACTGTACATATAAATATTTTTTTTTAAATTCGTTTTGTTTTAAATTTTTCTTTCTTTTTCTCTTTTTTTTTGGCGGCAGCATTTCGGTGATATTTCGCGTACGTTCAGCAAAAGCTGTTAAAATAACAGATGCTGCACTACTTAAACGTTTGGGTTGCATTTGTGGCTGCATTGGCACTTGTTTACTGGTGCGTACATTGGTCTCACCGCCTGATGTGGTTGTCGGTCGTACGGCAGACGATTTGAAGGCATTTTTATGTAAAACGGATTGGTGGGATTATACATTTACATCGAGTAAGTAAATCTTAAATAATAATGGCATTAAAGGGCACCATAATACAAATACACACACACACATTCACACATACATTTATTTTAAGTAAGTGGTATTTGCAGAAAATTCATTATGCATGTGAGTTAATGAAATTAAAATTTAAAATACATTCGCTGGTTCATTCGTTCATTCATTCATTCATTCATTGGTTGTAATCTGTTTAACTTGTCCCTTTTTTTGCAATTTTCTTTGTTTTTTCTCGATAACGAAAGATGTTAAACAGTTTCCAACGTACATATGTATGTATAAGAAAAACATGCTGAAAAACAAATTAAAGTGCAAGCCTAGTGGTTGCGCAAATTGTTGTTCTCATTTAAATAATGATGGCCAGCAAAATAAAATTCTTAAAATATACGCCGATTACGTTCGTTGTCATTATGTTTGCCGATTGAAAAAAGGTCAACTGTTTTAACCGAAATGCAAAATTAAATGCGTTGATAAGCTTTAAATTTTTAAAGGCTTACATTTTTCTTACTGTTAAGGTTTTTAAGTAACATACAAGAACAAGAACACTGATACATAAGTTGAATGATAGTATCTTAGTATCTGTAGGAGAAGACCTACAGCTCTTGCAGAAGTTATTTGCCAAAATACCAAGTCCTTCTGAACGCCTAGCAAAAGTACAATAAGATGTGCGAATTGTACAATGGTTCGCCATGCGATTTAAGGACAGATTTTCAGATCTTTTCAATTGTTGACAAGAGATCATAAGTAATTTATAGGTGAATACTATCTCCCCTTAACCCCTAAGTATCGTTTGCAAACCCCAGTAGATTCTTAAGCTTACAGTTTTTTAGACCATAAAATATGTTTTCTGCCTCTTCGTACAACCTTCAGAAATCAGATATAAGGTTGCTCCATCTGTTGATCCTGTAGCCAAACTGCCCCTTTAAAACTCCTCTAATAGTTCTCAACTTCCTGCTTCTCATGCCTAAGATTACATTCATATGTACAGAACCATGAGGTTTCAATTTACATCGCCATGCACAATAGTTGAGTGTGTCTGTATCAATGTTTCTGTAATCATAGAAAAGAGAAGCCTCTTGATTGCCTGAACGACCTCGTTACTGCCGATACTCAGTACATTTGTAATTTCATTGTCAGAAACGATAGTTCGATACTCTCTTCAATTTTCAGGCCAGATGAAATTTGAGAATATACATATCCTCTCAAAGCCTACAATTTCGATAGGCACATAAATTGTTGCTCTTGAGTTCTTCATTATAAGTTTCCAGATTCGTTCCATGGCCTTAAGATCCACTAGAATTATCGCCTAAAAAACACTACACTATGCTGAAAGATTCAATATATTTACACATCTGCACTTGTGCCCATATTGCACTGGAGAGTGAAGTTAGCCCAGCACCCATATAAGAATTTATCCAAGCCATTTCAGAGTTCCCTACCCGATGTTATTACACTCGGAGTATCACACAAGTAAAGATTTGTGGCCAACTTATCTGTCATACAGGCAATCGAAATGATCTGACCTCCACAAGCTATGTATGTATATATTTCAGTATTAGCGAGTAGCCTCCCGTACAATTATTTACATACATATGTACCTAATTGCTCACTACAACCCTTCAGTCAGGAATACGACCTAGCTTCTCACACCACTTTTGTTGTGTGTGTTAATTTTATACATGAGTGGCTGGATCTGCCGTTCAAAGTCTCCTCCAAACGACAGACTTTTGAGAAACTTTTCATAGTAATTTTATTTATTGTCAGAGTTTTTGCCCGAAATTTGCTGAAAGGAAGCCGCCGAAGAGATATTTTTTCATATTTCGTTCGAGATGTCTGACATGGGGTTTGAACCGAGGCCTTATGTCTACTAAGACAACACACTACCTGCTAGAGCACGACGACTACATCTAACTCATTTAGTATAGAGAGAATTTTTTACATATTTCTCAGTTGGCAATAAGTTTAGGATAACAGTCAACGATGCCTGGATAACATCCTGGCACTTATGAGGCCAAAAGAAGTACATCTCTGTACTTTTCATAGATAGCTCCTATGGTTCCTCGGTTTCAATGCATTCCACCATAGTGTGCGTTAATATGAAAGAACCAGTTTCATTACTCTATTGAATCCCTGCACATGAAGATTAAAAATGATTTTAATTTTCTTCTGAATATCCATTCTTCATAACAAATCCAAATCGTCGATTATAACCCTCAACTATTTAGCCCGATTCGAGAGGCTCAACATCACACCATTATGAAGTGGTGATAGAAAACCGACCACTTTATACCTTAAAGTCCACAATATGAATGCAATCTCGTGATAAAATTCTTTTCCAATTTTCTTTCCTTTTCACGAATTATTTTCAATTTTAACGAAATCCTTAGCCACGTAATAACAACACAAGCAAGCAAAAGAGAAGAATTATTTTCTTTCTTCGTTTTTTGTTTTCGCAAAAAAAAAGAACAACAAACTCTGAACAAATTGTTATTTCAACAGCATCATCATCTTTAACCCGTTGTCGTCATTCAACTTAATGATGCCAAAAACAAAAAGAACTTCACTTCACAAACTTTAAGTTTAAGAGATTCTTCTTCTTCTTTCTCTGTGCTTCTATCTTCCAAAAGCCAGAAATATTTCCAGAATGTTAAGACAAAATGTTCTCAAGGAAATAGAAAGAGAGAGAGAGTGAGTGAGAGAGAGAAAAAAACTTGCAAACATTTACTCTGTTGTTGTAATGACTCGTTTTACACCAGACCACAAACACTTCCATTTTTGCACTTATTGCATGTCTGTCCGTCTGTCTCTCTGTCTGTCTTACAAGTGAATTGCATCAGAGGGTGGTGGTAGCCGCTTAAGAAATGCTGAATTGCAGTTCAAATTGCAAACGTGCAGCAATTGCTTGTACTTGTAAATATGAAAAATACCTCAAGGGTTTTAAACAACAAAAGATGCACACTTTAGCGGGTGTCGATAATAATGATGTTCATTCGTTGAGCTTATGAGCAGTTCATGGAATAGCAACAACAACAATTGTTTAACAATTAAACAAAAGCGCACTTTATTTAATACGCAACAAAGAAAGTTTTATTGCAAGTCTTTGGGGGCAGGCAATTAGTTTCTTGTATGACACAGGCCGTAGGGCAGTTATGAATCCCAATCAAATTTGTTGCACTTATGATAGAGGGTAACTAAGGATTCTTGGTAAACTTGTCTCCCCAAAAAGTTAGTGTATAATTAAAATGTGGCATAAGGCATCAGACTATTGAGAATTAGTTCGGGGATAGTAACAGAGTGACCAGACACTCTAACCCAGAAAAAGTCTTCCGGAGTACAGATCCTCTCAGGCCTAAAATGTGGATTTCACAATGAGGACAATCAATCATTAGAACACACACTTGAAATGCGTGCGTCCTAGTATTTCTCACAAGGAAATTTCTGGATGTGTATCGCAACAACATACATACAAGATGTTAAAGTTTGTCAGAGCAACAGTACTGGGGCAGACAATATAAGGACATGCTATATAGATAAAGAGCAGCACAATAGCTCTTATGACCGTAGTATTTTAGCACCACCGCTAACTCCTCAAGAAAACGAAAAGGAATTAAAAAACCTGAATAAGAATACTTAAGCTCCTCTCTATGTTTGGAGTTTAGTTAAGGTGGCGAACCCCTTTGAAGGAAAATTTAGGCTCATTGTGATGCCAGTCCTTGAAGGAATCAACCCGAGCAACATTCTTTACATTAGAGAGCGCGGTCAAGAATGTCAACAAGTGAAAGCTAAGAAATCTCCGCCTTTTCATCACAAAAGCATGTCACTAATGAAGTGAATGATAGTCGCTTCCTCCTTCCCAGGCCCATAGCCGGAAGGTCAAGTCCTATGCCACGCCTACCAAAAGCACAGTGGGATGTGAGAATTGCTTTTGTACGATAGGTGGCTATGCGATTTAAAGACAGTAGTTCTTATCCATACTTATTCAGTAGTGTTTAGCAATATTGCCTATCCATACCGTCCTGCTGCCAACGAGATTAAGCCTCCCTAGACCTACAGCTCTTGCAGAAGTCATTTGCCGGAAGATCAAGTCCTATGTCACGCCTAGCAAAAAGGACAGTGTGATGTGAGAATTCCTATTTTACGATGGTTGGCCATGCAATTTAACAACAGAAGTGAGACCATCCTCTTCTTATCCATACCTATTCAGCAGTGTTTAGCAATATTGCCCATCCATACCGTCCTGCTGCCAACGAGATTAAGCCTCCCTAGACCTACAGCTCTTGCAGAAGTCATTTCCCGGAAGGCTAAGTCCTATGCCACGCCTACCAAAAGCACACTGTGATGTGAGAATTTCTATTTTACGATGGTTGGCCATGCAATTTGAGGACAGAAGTGAGAACGTCCCCTTCTTATCCATACGTATCAAGCAAAGTCTGGCAACATTGCAAGTAACCTCCTGATGGCAACGAGATTATGCCTCCCTCGACCTTGCAGAAGTCATTTGCCGGAATGCCAAGTCCTACATCACGCCTACTAAAAGGACATAAGTATGTGAGAATTCCTATTGCATGACGGTTGGCGATGAAATTTGAGGACAGAAGTGAGACCATACGTCCCTAGCTGAGTTTGGAAATATTGCACGTAGCCTGTTGCTTCCAACGAGATTAAGCCTTCCTGCAAAGCAATCGGATTATACACATACATACATACATACATAATTGGTCATTACAACCCTTCGGTTAAGCTTATGACCTAGTGTGTCTGTTGATTTTATACATGAGTGGCGGGACCGACAGTTGAAAGTCGCCTCCGAATGACAGGATTTTTTTTTACTCTCCGAGTTTTTGTGTGAAATCGCTGAAGAAATATTTTGTCATATCTCGGTCGAGATGTTTGACTTTGAGCCTCACGTCTAATAAATCAACACACTACCTACAAGACTACGGTGACTATCAGCGAGTAATATCGAAACTATATGAGGTAATCTGAATACCTATGCCCTGTAACTTTCCGGGGATTACGAGATCGGAGATCAGGAATGCAGTTTCCACCAATATCTCATATTCTTTTCTGTCATGTAGGCTCTTCTCTAACTTTTAAAGTGTTAAACGATCATGTTTGTTACACGATCATTAAACGATCATTACACCGTCATGCCTAACTCATCTTTATGTAAAGGTGCACTCAAATATTAACTACTAATGTTGCTTGAGAATCAACTTTTGGCACAGTAAGGTTTGAAAACAGAAAAAAGTAATGCCACCTTATTTTGTCTTACAGCGTTTGCATATATAAAATGGGCAGAGTAAAGTTTTTTACTTTGGGGCTTTGTGCACTTAAAATAGTGCGGGTAATGTAGTTTTAATTATACTTCCCCTACCTTGTATAGAAGGAGTGTCTGAATGCTACAGCATGCCCTAGCCTTTCTACACCAGTCCATATGATTGTTTTGTTTGAATTTGTTTACAGCATTTGAAGATAAAAAGCACAAAACAAGTTTAAATGGCTTATAAAAGCAAAAGTAGCAATAAAAGAACTGAAAGCATTAAAAACTTACAAGTTTTCCAAGTGGCAAGTTGCAAAAACTTTTACTTTTACACCAGCAGCCAACATAAATACACAGAACATTTACAGGAAAAATAGTAACAACAGTAGTAATAATAACAACAACAAAAGGATCCACAACTACACTGTGTACATAATTTTCTAAGACCATAGCTTAGTTTCATTTCATGAAATCCATTTTAATTGTAACCCCTTTTCGGTTTCTTTCTTTCTGTTTTTATTTATTCCAGTGGAAGTTGTATTCTTAGCCTGGGGTGTTCGCCTATGCATAATGGTACGCAAGGCACCATCCGAATTCAATGAAAGCCGTTTCATTTCAATGGCCATTTATAATGAGTTTCTGTTGACTTGTTTCCTCAATGTTTCAATGTAAGTTTACCTTCCCGTTCCCTTTTCTTTTATATCCTTCCTTACTGGCAATTTTAATTTACATTTTAATGGATTTTCCATTTTCTCCCTGTTTGTTTTCTTTTTTTATTTATTCTTACAGGCTTTTTCTACAATCTCCTGCAAATCCCGATTTATTATACATCATATTCTTTTGCCATACCCAATTAACAATTACCCTGTTATTGGCTTTAATATTTGGCAGTAAGGTAAGTGTTCACTTAATACCTGGTATTTTTCTGTTTGTTTTTCGAAATTATTTTTCCTTTCATTTTTTTTTCATTTTTTCTTCCGTTTTTCTGTTTTTTTGGTGGAGATTTTCAATGTTTATCTTTTGCGATAACAATAATATTCGTAATCTATTCTTGTTAAGCTTTTGCTTTTAATGCAAATGAATTGTTAAAAGCATTGTAAATATTTAAACAATTACACTGGGCAACAGAAGCACGTCATAAGTAGACACTGATACTCTTCTTTGTCGTTCAAAGCGTGTGCCTTGGCTCTTTGTATTTTGTTTAAAGTCTAATTTCTTGTAGTGTCACAATGTAGTCAGTCTTGTAGTCTTGTTTGGTTTGATTCTGTTTAGAAAACGTCGATGGGTAGGCTTGGCAGCCATAGCGGCAAGTATAAAAACATTCGAAGATCATGTACGTCCCACAGAATATTGTGTTCGTCTCACAGAGAGAGAAGAAATTAAGCAAAAGGAGAGAGTGAAAGACAAATATAGGTAACAAAGCGTATAGTTACATACCTCAAGCAACTTAATTCCTTTATAAAAATTGGTAGAGCTTAAATATCAGCTCCCGACAGACAGTTAAAATCCCCAAATAAACTCTCTTCAAGGGTAGTCAACCCTCCCAAAAGGGTACTAAACCCTCTCCAATAAAAAGGCGAACAATTACAGAGAATATACTCTGTACCTCCTTCTACTTTCCATATACTCAACAGAAATCCAACTGAGATCTCGCACAGACCACTGTCGGTGACGTATTATCCCGCCTTGAGAGACTAGCATGGATTCAGTTCTACCATACATAACATATGTACATACATTCATAATTGATCATTACAACGCTTCAGTCAGGATTACAACCTAGTTTCTCACACCACTTATGTTGTGTGTGTTAATTTTATGCATGAGTGGCGGGAACCTAAGGTTTAAAGTCGATTCTGAACGACAGATTTTTGAGAAACTTCTCATGGCAATTTTATTTACTCTCAGAGCTTTTGCCAGAAATCTGCTGAGAGAAAGTCACCGAAGATATATTTTTTATTTGGTTGTTTTGTTGGAGAAGTCTGTTGTCGTGGGGTTTGATCCTATTTCTCACTTGTAAGACTCCAACACACTAACCACTACACTGCGGCGACTTCGAGGGTATTCAACCCTCTCCAATAAAGAGTCGGACAGTTTCAGAGGATATGCTCTTATCATCTGCAACTCCCACTACTTTTCACATAGCCAGCAATAATCCAGCTGAGATCTGATCGCCGTCAGTGACGTAATATTGCAATAAGTAGCCCAGTAATTAGTCTCCAATTAGGCTTACTGAGATCTAGCATAGAGCCAGTTCGACCACATTCGATAAATGGCCAAAAGCTTTTAACTGTTTCTTTTTCATCTCCCGAACTCATCATCCCATGAATTCAAAACTGCAGCAGACAGCAGTATGAGAATTGGAAACCTAAGTATCAAGTGCATCTGTCCGGAAACAATCAGAGATATTCGCTCTTAACAGTTTCTTTTCCTTCTCCGGATTCATCCTCCAATGAATTCGTAGGGAATTAGGATTGAGAACCTATGAACCTAGTAAGTCATCCCAGAAACCTGGAATATATCAGTGATAATCGCGGCCTCTACCAGACCGATAAGATTGGCATAAGAATCACATTACAGGAAAAGAGGCCAACCTAGACCTCACGGTCTTTAAAACAGCAAATATTATCTTTTAAAAAATGCTTCAGTTGCAATCAAATTTATAACGAAATGCCATTACGAGATCCTTACCTAATTCATCCTGTTACAACCATCGCACGAGTTCCTGTTTACACAGTTCTTGTTTGGAAACCAAGAACACAGGTTTTTTCCTCATCACCGGAAAAAAGATATTCAGAATGTAGGAGGGACTTCTCGGGCGCCTCTAACAACCTGATTTCTTCAATCGCATGGCCCCCAGTTTTCATATCAAATATAGTTTAAGAAGGAAAGATCCCACTTAGGTCAGTGATACCATAATCAATAATTCAACCTGGCCAGAAATTTATCGGAGACTACAAGATAGTTCCGAGTCCTTTCAATAAAGCTAGCTATTCAGAGAAGTCCACTGCAATTCTAAAATCTTTGAATTCTCCTAACACTGGGACCATTTATAGCTTCTGATGAACCGATTAAGACTCGCAATATTGGTCATTGACAGGTTATTGAAATTATTTGCATTGAAAAAGAATACGGTCATGCTTCGTCCTCGACATAACACAGGATATGTAGCCAAAAGGTGGACAGCAGTTTCTTATTCTTCCTTTCTAAATTTGAAGGCAGGCTCGAATTTTAGATCGAATTTTGTTATAAATTAATTATTTTTTCTACTACAAGTAAAATTCTTGTTGTCTAGTGTAATTTACTTCTAATATTTCTTTTAATTTTTTTTTCTTCCCTTTCGTTTCGTTTTTTAAATGCCCACACAAACCAACAAACGAATTGAAAAAATGGACTACAATATGCACGTACACCAGGTTTATATTGTCCTGCGTAGTGGTAAATCACATCAGGAAAATATTGGCATGGGAGCCAAATCTTCGGGTGCCAAATTTAATTTTCGCCCTCAAGTGCGTACTTTTGCTAATCCCAGTTCAGTAACAACATCGACGGTACCTGTGGCGGTTACAACATCAGCAGGTAAGTTTAATAATACAAAGAAAAGCTTTTTATGGCACGCACCGAAATGTGCATTAAAATCAAATAAATATTTAAAGGCTAAAAGCAAAAACAATTGTATGCTATCAGAGGCGGAGATCTTTCCTTAAATATCACACCATCAACGCCATTATTGTTATGAGCTTTTACACAGTAATTCTTCCAGGCTTGGTTGGTATCAATTGAATTTGGTTTACTTACACATCGTCGGCGGCGGTCATTGTTTGTTCGATGGCTTTTAGGTTTTAATATTGTGAGGAGCCCCCATTGCTTATTGCAGGGGTCCTGGGAATATTGGTTTAAGTATGCTTAGACACAATACTGCTTTCATAAGATTCTTTAAGAATATTTCCGAAAAAATACAAGAAAAATATTCCGTTTATTTCTTCCTTTTATTTCTTTATTGATTCGTTCTTTAAGTTGCGATAATTTCACTCATATTGCTGTAGCCTTAGTAGTAGGTTGTGCACAATGGGTCTGGGAATCAAGTAAGAAAATTTGCTTTAAAATCAACTTTATCGAAAGAGATCGATAATTCACTAAGCACAGTGTAATCCTTGAAAATGTAGGTGAAGGTTGCATTATGGCGATTACGATCGAGATTTGGGGGGCTTAGGTTAACGGTGATTTCTGCACTTAAAAGTGCACTTTTTAAGGGACTTCTTACAGAAATTTAATCCCAGGGATGTTACGATGTTAAAATGTATAAAATTAACGCACACAACACGAGTGGTGTGAGAAGCTAGGACGTTGTACAATGGGTCAATTCGACCTCTGGGTACTGTACTTGTCACAGTTGACAAGTACACGTCCTCTAACCTAACATAACCTACGACGTTACAAAGGATATTTGTCTTAAGAAACATGCGAGAAACAAGCAATAACAGTGAAGACTGGAGGGGCAACTCAATTTATTTCGTTTCGGATATCCAATGGATCTAGGAAAAATGTCTCCGTCCAGCGATTCTTGAAAACCTACCGTCTCTCATAATTACCTCGACAAGTAAATTTAACATGGAAAGGTTAAGTTAATTAGTGGACCATACTTGCTATATACCACAAATTCTTGCGTAAACAAAACCGTACTATTGCAGCATTCATTAGTCTGGAGACTTCAGTCAAAGACAGTACATAACGAGAGATCAAGAACCTCCCCTTCAGCTCTACAACTCCTTCAGCAATCGTTTGAGGGAATAACAAGTAAATCGATATGTCTTTCAACCGAGTAATGGCGTGTGAGAACTGCAATTGGTATTCCAAAAAATACCCTGTTGAACAGAGGTAATCGGTACACTTATGTCGTGTAGCATGCTGTGAATGTGCCAGCCCTAGCCAGTTCCTTAGCAACCGAATTTCCTACGAAAATTACAAAATTTCCCTAAGAAGTCTTTACCATTTGTGGAAGATGACGAAAGTCATAGTAAAGTTCTTAAGCAACTTGAAAGCAATCTGGCTGGAAGGGTATTTTAATAATAAATATTTATTGCCTTCAGTCGTCAGGCAGCCTACAAGAAGTCTTAAAACAAAATTCTGAATTTAGATCACACCTAGATCACCTATCCTATGCAGCATTTTGAAGCAATCGCTGCATACTTCAAGGGCCACACCTCGAATCTCCGAATTGTCGGATCAGAAGCTCTCATTATCAATCATAAAACATTTCGTAACATCTTCAGGAACTAATGTCTTTCGATAGATAAAATAAGACGCAGCCCTGGGTCATTGTGGTCTACAGATAATTCATTTGTTGGCAGTATAGGTCAAACCGTCAAGCTTGGGCACCATGATCCAATCACGACCATTTCAGAAAAAAAAAATTATTTTCCATTCACTAGTATTCCGTAAGTTGAGGTTCGGTCCTTAGGTCTCTTTTTTTTTACCTTGTGGGGTACAAATAATTCATTTGTTGACAGTTTAGGTCAGGCCGTCAAGCTAGGACACAATGATTCAATCACGACCATTTCGGAAAAAAAAACTTTTTCATTCATTAATGTTCAGTCAGTTGGTGTTCGGTCCTTAAATCTTTTTTGTGCCTCGTTTAGCTTCCAGTCATTGACATTATTTTATTTGCATACAGTAGAGTCAAAGAAATCGAAACAGTGGGTCATTAAACTCGCCTATTTTCATTATTTTAAGCTTCTTAGGTACCTATTTCTCCAAAGTTTTCTTACATCAAACTCTGTCTCTTAGCAAAAATTTAAAATCCTAAATAGCAAACCATCCCATTGTGCATAATTATCCATCGCCAGCATCCATAGGTTTCAGCATCTTCATGGTGTACCATCTTTGTAATATTTAAGCTTATTTGCAGTAAATAATCCATTTACGACCATTTGCTTTTGTTTATTTTCAGTTTATTTTTTGCCCTTTTCTTTTATTTGTTATTATTTACAGTTATTTTCATTCGTTCGTCCTTGCAACGTTCGTCTGTCTGTTCGTTCACTGTTCGCTGGGAGAAAAGTCTGCAGTTGCCTTAGCTTTGCTGTTGTTGTGTTGTAAAATTCAATTTCGTTTCGTTTCTTTAACTTCAAGAGGGCGAAACAAAGTAGGGATTTAGGTTCAGGATTTCAAAAAAAGGACTTTTGCTTGACATATTCGAAATGATTTTTTCTCCCCTTTTGAAAATTGTAAGACCGTTATTAACAGATGCCTTTAAACAATAATAGGAGAGGGTGTTATTAACAAATCTTTTTTTTTAATAATTTATTGATAAGCAGCCAAACGTAATTATTGTTATTGTTAGTAATTGACTTTAAACCCTCATAATTCTTTAAATGAAAGCCAAAAACCAAAAAAATCTGTTTCTGAAACATTGACGTCCTTGAGAACTGCACAAGAAAAACGGGGAAAAAAGACGACAGGCATCACTTTCAGTATTTAAGAAGATTGAAGCATTTACTAGTGAGAAGACTATTAATTAATTAAACTCTACCTCTTAACAATTGCAAATCAAATCTTTTTTAACGGTTATTGGTTTAATTGGTTGCTTAGCTGGTAGTTTACCTAATTTAACAGATTTTAGATTGATAGGTTTGCCATCTCTTGGTATCTTTAAATATCGTACTCTAGGAAAATGTGTGTGCTTTTTGTGAGGAACATTGGCCATTGAGTCCAACTCGTTTCCAATTAATAGCACTGCGTGAACTTTCTATGTTATACCCACTGTAGGTTACAGCTCCGCGGGATGACTGATTTAGAAGAAAAAAGATTGATGAAATGATTGATTGATTGAATTGACTGATTTATCTGAATGGATTTAATTGAATTGATTAAATTTGATTGATTGAATCGACTAATTGATTGAATTGGTTGATTGAATGGATTGATTGGATTTATTGTTTGATTGAATTGATTGATTGAATTGACTGATTTATTTGAATTGATTGACTCGATTAATTGATTGAATTGGTTGATTGAATGGATTGATTGAATTTATTGATTGGTTGAATTGATTGATTTGAATTGATGGAAATGACTGATTGATTGAATTGCTTGATTGAGTGATTGAATTTATTGATTGATTGAATTGATTGATTGATTTAATTGAATTGATTGAATTTGATTGATTGAATCGATTAATTGATTGAATTGGTTGATTGAATGGATTGATTGAATTTATTGATTGGTTGAATTGATTGATTTGAATTGATTGCATTGATTGATTGAATTGATTGAAATGACTGATTGATTGAATTGATTGATTAATTGGTTGAATTAATTAAATTGATTGGATTGATTGAATCGATTAAATTGATTGAATTAATTGAATTGATTGATTGATTGAATTGATGATGATGAGTTAAGTTAAATAGAATTGCTCGATGGAGATTGCAACGGATTTCATCAAAAAGGAGGGAAATTCGATTGCATAACTGAATTCATTACTCTGTCATATCTGAAGCCTGGACTACCAAACAAATATTCCTTAATGTTCGGACTAGAAAGGGCTCATCTGTTATGAATTATGACACCATTTGCTTCCTTTACAATCAGCGGTGAACGAAAATCGCCCAGTTTAGGAGACCATATAGGAAGGTTTGATATTGCATTGCGGCAACGCTTATCCATAAATCCCTGAATTGTGGGGTTTCAAGGCAAACGAACGGTTAACTGGTGGCGGTTAGTGAGCAGCTTGTAGACGTAAAGTTCTTGCTTGAAATAAGAATCTCACAAATAAGCAGTCCTGGCTAATCAAACGATGTTTGTCTAGGCACTCCTTTTCCATTTGTTTGCCACAGAATTTTTATTCTCATAACTGTCAGTGTTTGTTGAACTGGTTGGTGCAGCTAAGATGCTCGGTATGTAAATGAGCGTGTATAAAACCTAACCGAAGGCTCGAATGGCAGCCCTATCTTCAGACTAACTAAAGACTTCAGACTAATTAACGAAATCTTGAGACGTTAGGGTCTTTATAGGATCGATGAGAACACATACATGGCAACATTTGGCTTCACAATGCAACATCAATTGAAAACCTTATCAAAATTAGTGGCCGATAAATTTTGCTTTGCGCTTCTTGTAGTTTAGATCGCTGCCTGTCTTTCTACTATCGGTTCGTTCTATGTATGTATGGCGCTTGTATGTCAGATGCTTACTCAGTAGGCTCAATAAGGCTGTTGGACTGCTACATTGTCTTCCAGATTGTAGTGTCAAGCATACAGGTTATGATGGGGATAATTAAGAATGAAACTGACTTTGGAAAAAAACTTCTACTTATGATACACGTTGTAATTATTTGACTACAGCGTGTGTGCATCAGAGTGTTACATAATTGTCGCCTAAATTTGAAAATACTTTTCGCATTGATGGCAATCCAAGCTAAAGACTTATTAGACCTTGAAAATAAACGAAAAATTTCCTTCAAATTAAAAAAAAATGTTTTTTGTCCATGCAATAATTGAATACAACTGTGTAACATCATCATTGTCAATGCCATTGCCAACATCATCATCATCATACGTATTATGTCATATACTTTTACTTAACGACAGACAACAAAACGGCAACTTAGCAGTTAGTGTGACAGCCAGTGTACCAGCCAGCCAGCCAAATTATAAATAAATCGGGTAGTAAAATTAATATTTTTATCATTTGCTTTGGTTGTATATTCTATGTTGTAAACTCTGACTGCTGAAATTCAAATATTTAGTGCTCTGGTGTCCACTTTTATCGTGCAATTCATTATAAATTTTAATAACGAATTGCTTTGGCATAATTGATGTTGTAATGATTGAAAGCCAAGGGACAGTAATCTAGATTAGAGGGACAAATTGTTTAAAGAGAATTCCTAATTATGATAATCATAATGGAATGGAACTTATTGCTTAGCTTAGTTGGTATATTTTTTCAAAAAAAAAAAAACGTACTGGAAGAGTAGCACACTCGATTTCGATTACAGATAATTGAAGATAATTTATTAGGTTTATAAGCTTATTTTTAGTCTTATTTAATAGCCTGGCTTTAAAAGTATTTCGTATAATTAATTTAAAGTCAAAATATTAATCGTAGTGTTACTTACCCCACTTGCCAAACAATCAATTAATTTCTTATCGAAATTTCGATAGAAAATTATCGATATGATAAATTTCAAAATGACCACAAATTAACAAAATATCCAACAGGATATGATTAATGGTTGCATAATTAAATTTTAAAGCATTTTAAAGCATCTTGAAAATGTGTTTAAATACTTGCAAATTAATGTGGGAACAGGACGTACCACCAGGAGTGGCAACACTTACTGATATGAATACGACAAAATGCAACACTAGTAATATTGAATGCGACTCTACGATGACAGACGCTATTTTAAGTTCAACGAATAGTTTTAAGTTAGATTTTAAACACTGGTAGTTTGATCGCCAAGAGAGCAACATCTCTCATACTTTTAAATAAACATTATTAATTACACTAATAATTAAAAAGTGTTTTAATTAAAAAAGGCAAAAACTACATTTTGGGGGCTCGTCCGGGATGATTCCCACCTTTGTTGAATTTAAATAGTATGTGCTGTGTGCCACAATTATTTTAAAATATTTCAAATTCTGAGTGAATTGAAGGAAAAGACTGAGTGTCGTTTGGAGTATTGAAGATAAGAAAAAACGAAGGACTGAGTGTCAATAAAGTTTAAAGAGAGAGTAAAACAGAGAAAATATTAACTGTTGAGTGTTGTGAAATTATTATAATACCAAAATCTAAACTGTGAAACTGCGTGTTAATTTTTTTTAAGTTTAAAGAAAAATCTAGAATTTGTGGAAAAAGACGAGAATTGAATTCGTTAAAATTCAAAATTTAAGAACAAAGAATTGTATGTGAAGAAACAATAGCAAAGTTAAAAGCAACGAATCTTAATAAGTGAACGTGTTTTAGAAACGCATAATAGTCTGAAAAACATAAAATATAAATTGCATTTTCGTTATTTAAAAATTTACAAAAAGAAAAGACTAACGAATAAAAAATAAAAGTGACAATTGTATGCAAGACAGCAGAAGACAGCAATAAAACTAATATTAGAAAGAGAACCTAAATAATCATAAACTGCGCAAATTATTAAAAAGACAAAGATGGTAACTAAACTATAAAAACGAGCGAATCGCCCTTTCATTGTATTGATAATACATTGTTCGCACCAAATTTTAAAAAGGGGAATAACGTGAACAAATACAAATTGTCTCATTTTTAAAATGCTACAACAAGTACGATGTGAAACCGCAACATCTTTATAACGAGTACACAAAGCAACGAAAAGAAAACGTTAATTTTAAAATTTTGATGACGAGTGCGAATAAATCCTATTGAAAAGAATGAGATGCATGGTTGAGAAATTTTCATATACTACCACAGCAGCAATTCTAAGAAGAGAGTGAGAGAAAGACAAAATCAACAACAGCAAAAGAAGTTCGTCGCGGGATCAGCCTATGTTAAGTTGTTTTTTATCTATTTTATTGTTCTTCTTTTTTAGATATTAGTGAGCAAGGTTTGATAAATTCTAATTGGATGTTTATTTTATTATTTTTGCATACAGAATTCAAATAGGAATTAATTTTTTTTTTGTTTTGTAGATACACTTTCTATTTTTGTTTTAACAAGAATTCAAATAGGAATTACCTTTTTGTAGTGTTATATGTACTTTTAATTCTTTTACTTTTTCTTTGCTTTAATATTCACAATATCTATAATTACTTTTAATAATTTGAATTTAACGTAAAATTTCGAAGAAAATTTTTTTTTCATTGTAAGTTGGACGAAAATAATTTTTAGTTATAAGTGAATTAAACTGAATTATTGTTAATTATTTAGTTTATATTCTTTCCGAATTGATTGAATTTGAATAATTTGAATTTAATTTCTTTTCTTATATTACATTTTATTTTATTTTTAATTGATATTTATATTTACACTTATTTTTTGTAATTGGACAAGATGGACATACAGGAAATTTTACAATTGAACGTTGAGGGCTTAAGGAATAAACTGACGGAGTTAGGTTTAGAGACTACGGGACGAAAACAGGAGTTACAGGATCGACTTAAGGATCACTTCGGCCTTAACAATGATGAATCGGAGTCCGTTAACGATGATGTTTCCTCTCGACATAATGATGCCACGGTTGGTAGGGGCGGCATGTTCACTTTAAGGGACATAGAAGATTCGCTTACTTCATTTTGCGGCACTGATAGTATCGACATTAGAAATTGGGTAGAAGATTTTGAAGATAACGCTGAAGCTGTTGGATGGAACCAGCTTCAAAAATTCATTTACGCTAAGCAGTTATTAAAGGGTGCAGCTCGTTTGTTTATACGCAGCCAAAGTGGTGTAAAGAGTTGGAGCATGCTTAAAGAAGTATTAATAGAAGAATTTGGAGCCAAGATAGCTGCGATCGATGTGCACCGGATGCTTAGAAATCGGAAGAAGAGGAGAAACGAAAGTTATAGAGAATACCTCTACACGTTAATGGAGATTGGTAAGCCTATACAACTGGATGAGAGTAGTCTAATACAATATTTCGTTGATGGTATTCCGGATTCAAAGTTTGGAAAAAGTATTTTGTATCAGGCTAGAAACATTGAAGATTTAAAGCAGAATATTAAAACGTACGAAAAGATTCGTGGGTCGTCTCAACAAGCCTCGACTTTAAAATTTACTCCTGAGTCAGCGGAACGAAATCGGGATACACAGAATAATAATTTAGGTGTGAGGAGGAAATGTTATAAATGTGGCGGGAGTGACCATTTGGCCAATAATTGTTCATCGACAACTGTCAAATGTTTCAAATGTGGTAAACAAGGACACAAATCATTCGAGTGTAGGAGTCAGACGCAACCTACTGTGAAAAGGGAATTTTCTACTTCGTGTATGGTGAAACGTTTCGGTAATTTTGTTCAGGACACTAATCCAACGGCAAATCGAAATTTTAAAGAAATCGAAATAAACGGAATCAAATTTCCTGCAATTATAGATACGGGTAGCGATATTTCAATAATAAGGTTTGACGTTTTTGAGCACTTAGGCAATTTGAACTTTATTGAAGGAAGGAAAAGTTTCATCACAGCTGGAAACTACAAATTGATAACAATTGGTTATTTTGAAGCATTGGTCAGTATAGATGGTGTTGATATCAATGTTAGATTCTTTGTTTCAAAACATTTTGTATATCCGGCAGCAATCGGCAATGATATTTTGAAGCAGGTCGACATAAAAATAACTTCTGATGGAGCAACTTTGGTGGCAAAATTAAAACAGGTCGAAAACAACTTGAATATCAATGAGGTAGGTGGATTGGAAGAATTTTGTTCTACCTTGCTTTTAGAAAATGGAGATAAATACGATATATCTCACCTGCGTGGGGAAACGTTTATTAAAATAAAGGAACTACTTGACGGATACTGTCCAACAAGACAAGACCCGTCACCAATTGAGATGAAGATAATTTTGTCAGATGAAATACCTATCTATCAGAGGCCTCGTCGTTTGTCCTATGAAGATCAGAACATAGTTGCGCAGCAAATAAAAGAGAGGTTACATGATGGTATTATACGAACAAGCACATCGGAATATGCGTCACCAATCGTATTAGTATCCAAAAAAGACGGCAGTAAGAGATTGTGCTGTGATTTTCGCAAATTGAATGAGAAAATATTAAGGGACAACTTTCCAATGATGCTTATAGACGACGTTTTGCATAAACTACAATCGGCTAAGGTTTTTACGACGCTTGATTTGAGAAATGGATTTTTCCATGTACCAGTTGAGGAAGAATCAAGAAAATACACGTCATTTGTCACCCATAACGGTCAATACGAATTTAATTTTGTACCGTTTGGTATTTCTAACTCCCTGGCAGTTTTTTCCCGATATATCTTTGCTATATTTAGAGAACTTATCCAGGATGGAACAATCGTAGTCTACATAGATGATATTATCATCCCATCATTAAACGAAGAAGAAGGTATCATTAAACTAAGGCGAGTACTGAGTATAGCGGAAAAATATAATCTGAAGATAAAATGGGAAAAATGTCAATTTTTAAAGAGAAAAGTAAATTTTTTGGGATATATAATTGAAAATTCTACTATTAAACCATCATCTGAGAAGATTTCAGCAGTTTCAAATTTCCCAATTCCAACAGATAAGAAGTCACTTCAAAGATTCTTAGGACTAACATCATACTTCAGACGCTTCATTCCTAATTTCGCAATTATAGCAAAACCCCTATCGGACTTACTAAAAAAGGATGCGGTATTCGAAATTAAAGACGGACAAATAATAGCGATTGATCAATTGAAGGCAAGCCTAATAAATGCACCAGTTTTAAATTTATTCAATCCGAAGGCACCAATTGAAGTTCATACCGACGCAAGTATGCACGGATATGGAGCTGTTTTGTTACAGAAAAGTTCAGATGACCAACAATGGCACCCAGTTGAGTACATGAGTCGGAAGACTACTGATGCTCAAAGGAAGTATCATTCGTATGAGCTGGAGGTACTGGCCATAATTGAGGCACTTAAAAAGTGGAGGGTTTACCTAATGGGCACTAAAATAAAAATAATCACTGACTGTAACTCATTCGCGATGACAATCAAGAAGAAGGATGTACCATTGAGGGTTTCTAGATGGGCTATGTTCCTTCAGGAATTCGATTATATAGTAGAACATAGATCTGGCAACAAAATGCGACATGTAGATGCTCTTAGCAGGGTCTCTTGTCTTCTGGTAGAGGATTCAATTAAACATCGACTTAACGAAGCACAACTACAAGACGAATGGGTAAAAGCTATAAGAAAAATAATCGAAAAGGACAACTATGAAGATATTTAACTAAAACATGACTTACTTTATAAAGATCCGAACAAAGAACTTTTAGTAATCCCAGCCAGTATGGAAGAAGAAATTATTCAAATTGCTCACCGTGAAGGACACTTTGGAATAAAGAAAACTCGAGATTTGGTTGAAAGAGAGTTTTACATACCTAATGTTTTACAGAAGATTACTAAAGTCGTACGCAATTGTATGGAGTGTATTGTTAGTGAGGCCAAGATGGGAAAAAGCGAGGGTCTCTTAAGTCCCATTGATAAGTCTGACAGACCTTTAAGAACGTATCACATAGACCATATTGGCCCAATGGAGATCACTCAGAAACATTACAACCACATACTAGTAGTCGTGGATGCATTTTCCAAGTTTGTGTGGCTATATCCGACTAGAGGAACAGGTACAGAGGAAGTCATTGACAGATTGAAAAGACAATCGGCAGTTTTTGGAAATCCTGAAAGAATCATTTCTGACCGAGGAACCGCCTTTACCTCCAATGCATTTAGGGAATATTGCGAGGAACAAAGTATCCAGCATCTATTAATAGCAACAGGTGTCCCTAGAGGTAACGGGCAAGTAGAAAGAATTAATAAGATCGTAATTTCATTGTTATCGAAACTGTGTGTCAACAATCCTAATAAATGGTATAAGCAAGTCGACAAAGTTCAACAGCGCATTAATAACACTCCTCCGAGAAGCACGAAAGTATCTCCATTTAGAATTCTTACGGGTTGTCATATGCGTACCGAAACACAAACTGATGTTCAAAAATTAGTTGAAGAATTTGCTATTTCCGAATTGGATGAAGAGCGGGATGAAATTCGCACAATTGCCAAAGAAAATATTGCCAAACTGCAGGCTGAAAATCGCAAGACATTTAATAGGAAAAGAGTGCAAGCACCTGCATACAAGTTAAATGAGCTTGTGGCGATTAAAAGAACCCAATTTGGAGTTGGTCTAAAATTGAAGCCTAAATACTTCGGACCCTATAAGGTCGTAAAGGTATTGAAACATGATCGCTATGAAGTTGAAAAGGTAGGCGAGGTGGAAGGTCCGCGGAGAACTACTACCGTGGCGGAATATTTGAAGAGATGGAGTTCATCATTCGGGGCGAATGATCATTCAGGACGGCCGAATGTGGGAACAGGACGTACCACCAGGAGTGGCAACACTTACTGATATGAATACGACAAAATGCAACACTAGTAATATTGAATGCGACTCTACGATGACAGACGCTATTTTAAGTTCAACGAATAGTTTTAAGTTAGATTTTAAACACTGGTAGTTTGATCGCCAAGAGAGCAACATCTCTCATACTTTTAAATAAACATTATTAATTACACTAATAATTAAAAAGTGTTTTAATTAAAAAAGGCAAAAACTACATTAATATCATATTTCCTTACGTTTTAAATGCAAAATATTTCAATGACGCTTGTAAAGATTTATAACTTTAATAAATTTCATTCAAACACTCACTCATGTAAAGCTAACAATTTTCTACATCCTGCTGCGGCTGCTGTTACTGCAAACAGCAAACCCCCCAGTCACCTACCACCAACAGCATTTAAAACTAATGTTGCCGTGCCATATAATATGAAATACACTCGGGCGTTTCCAACGAAATATCTACGGGGTGATCAATAATAACGGAAGCTAACATCATTTTTCCATTGCATACAATACGGCAAGCATATGCTAAACAAAATTCATTGCATATGTTTAGTTGCTAGTGGTTATAATGCCATGTGGTATCTATGTTAAGGGATTTAAAAATAAATATTAACCATTACAGAGAGTATGTAGCTGTAGGTTTTATTACATTTCCTACTGTTCTATGTTCAGTGTAATTTCCATGTTATTGTTTATGTGTGTGTGTGTGTGTGCATTTAACTAAAATGCAAACACTCAATGTCATTTGTAGTTAAGTTGCAAAATGTTTGAAAATGTGTTTATGTAAAGAAATTTATCGCATTAAATTTATTTCAATTTAATGGCAATAATTTATGACACAAATTAAGCACTTTAATATTTAGAAAATTTAATTTAATTATTATGCAACAACAACAACAACAACGACAACATCTGAAATAAGGCCACTAAATCATTGAGTAGATTTAATTACGACATTTCGGTATTTAATTCGATTTAAGCTTCTTTAGACAATTCATACAGACAGGCCTTTAAGGCAATTGGCTTAAATTTGTTATTTAAAATAGAAATAAAAATAAATTAAAAATGAAGAAAGTTAGTATAGACACTTACTTACTTTAGCCAGGATTACAACCAAGCTTCTCACATCATCCATGTTATGACTTCCAGTATTCCGACATATATTTTCCTGGCAATGGTTCCCATGGTTCGAATTCAACACACAACAAGGAATTTTAAATAAAATAAAAAAGAACTAAGAGTCTTCATTCCCCTTTTAAATGATCCGGCAATATGTAGTCACTCAAGAATGCCTTCTCTAGGCCATTCCACATGGCAATCCTAGCATTCTAGAATGTGCTACAGTAGATCTAGCAACTGCTACTGAAACTAAAACAAGGCAACAGAAAAATTTCAATAGAAAAATGAAAATTGAGATATTTTTTTGCCAGTTATCTCTTGCGACAAAGTAGCTAAAAGGAATATTTTTCCACATTTTGTTTTGTACGAAATGCCTGAGCTGGGGTTCGAACTTCAAGCTCACGTCTAATATATCAATACATTGCCTACTATAGTACAACGCCTTAGGTTAGGATAGACCCACTTATACCAAATAAAGCGCATTGTGATACCATAGTTATCTCTTTGCCTTAGCTACGGGGCCATTCAGAGCTTCTGATGCAACAAGTTTGGCTCCTAATATCCACCACTGACAGATCATTCAAATCAACCCGGTAATAAACATCAAAGTGTCTCTTTGTTTTCTACAATAATGCTGCGCGAAGTTGCCGTAGTATAGTAAATAGTGTGTTGGCTTATTAAATGTGAGGCCTTGGTTCAAACCCCAACTGAACGAAATATGAAAAAATATTTCTTTGGCGACTACCTCTCAGCAGATTTCTGGGAAAAGCTCTGCGAGTAAAATAAAATTGCCATGAAAAGTTCCTCAAAAGTCTGTCTTTCGGAGTCGATTTTAAACTGTAGGTTCCGCCACTCATGTACGAAATTAACACACACAACATAAGTGGTGTGAGATACTAGGTGGTAATTCTGACGAAAGGGTTGTAATGAAAAATTATGTATGTATGCATGTGTACTATAGTATTAAGCATGTACTCAACAAGTTAAGAACAATTCGCCCCTCTACCTCGGCTCTACAACTGCTAAAGATATTATTTGCCATAAGCGTACTCCTTTCGAATCAAAGCAGACTTTTTTGCGCCCTCTATTTATTTTTTGTAGCTGTCCTTCCGGTGTTAACATAATCAATAATTATAACCTAGCAGGTCTTTAAACGTGGAGGCTAGGCTAGGTAGGAGTGGTAGCTCTGATATCAAAAAGCTCACTTGTGCACGCATAGCGGCCTCTTGTTATGCCACAAGTGAACGCAGTCTCTGCACTGACCAAGTTCTACCAAAACCAGGCAGAAGAAGGAGTTGGTCAGCGCAAGGGCTGCACATTAAAAGCAGGACTATCCCACTCTGGAAAACCAGCCAGGAAGTTTGATAAACGAAAACGTAGAGAACTCACCGAAAAGTTAAATGGCTGTGCAACACCCTGTCCAGTTCATCATCCTTAGTATATGAGTGCCGTATCGTTTCGTTCCCTCACATTGTATTATGCGGCTTATACGCTGACGACATAATCGGCCCTTACTTCCTTCGGGCCAAGTATTATGTCTACAGAGCTGACCATATTTTTGGACCCTATTTGGTTACAAAAAGACTGTGCAACTTGTCATACAGAAAGGTTCATAATCGATTTATTCCACTGATTCCCCCTCGCCCTTTGGGATTATGTGATTTAACGACTCTGGATTCCTCTTTTTAGGGGTTTGTTAAGTCGTGGCCTTATTCTGACAAACCAACAACATTTGAATACTGGAATTTCACATTCAAGATAATCGACAGATCTGGCCATTGGCACTATATGGCCAGATTTAATGGAAAAAGTAGTCCAAAACTGAAGTGATCAGATATACAACGTATCTCGTAAGCACAGTGGTACCATGTATTGTCCACCTAATTATAATAAAAAAAATTCATTTCAATAATATTAAATCTTAAGGCTCTTAAAGAGAACACCCTATCTCCTTCACCCTGTCTGCTTCACTGTAATTACTTTTCCAATCCATCTCAGTTGATGTAAAATCTCTCGTGCTTCATTTCTGTGCTGCTGCTGAACAATATTTTGGACAGAAAACATTTCTTTCTATTTTTTTCATTTCATTTCTGTTGCTTTATTTATTCATGACATGCTTCGTTTGTTTTGTGCTTTCTTTGTAGAGAACAAACTATCGGATCAAGAGGCTTTAGAGGAAATACGACAACTGAGCGTGCAACTGCAACGTATACAGGAAATGGCGCCACCCAAGGGTGTAGCTGTAATGACAATTTCCAGTCTATTGGATGGTTTAAAAACTCCCGGCAGTATGGTGATGGTAGCAGCTGCAGCCACAGCAGGTGGCCACTCGTCAGCTTTAGGTGGTGGAAATCAATTAACTGTACGCTCTCAGAAGCCGGAAGCATTACCGTTATTGTCATTGAATAGCGAAATGCAAAAATACCAGCAAATGCAAGCGACACAAAAAACATCATCAGCAGCAACAACAACGACGACCAATAATAATGTTGCCGCCATGAAAACCATGCCAGCCATAACAATGCCGTCCACTCAGGTAACTGTTACAGCCTCAACACCCACCCAAGCTGTTGCCAGCAAGCTTATAGCAGCAAAAGGGCAAGAGAAGGCTGTGAATACGGATATTATTGGCAACTATAGAGGGAACGAAGAGCAACAGCAACAGCAACAACATATCATATGCCAAAGTTGCTATGAGAAATGCCAAGATCAAAAACATTACCAACAGTTGCCACTTGCAACGGCAACGTCCAGCACATCAACCGCACACTCGCCTGCCAAACTCAATAAGTGTCAAATGTTGGGTTCGCCACAGCAAGAGGGCAGCCTTAGTTTTAAGCACATAAAATTAGACTGTATGTGTTCGCAATCGGATGACTTGGACCAGCTGACAGAGCAGGGTCATCAACAGCATCATCCACATCAGCACCAAACGTCAACGAGAAGGGTTACTAAGCGTACGGCAGCCACAAATACACCACCCTGTACGGCGCGCAAAAGAGCTGATTATGCCAGCGGCTATAGCAAGGATATTAAGGCTCAAAGCACGATTAGTTTGCCAAGTGGTGCAAGCACTAGCGAGTTGGCTTCACGAACAACGGCAACAACAAAAGCAATTAGTCATGTAAGTCAACAGAAAACTAAATTTCAAAAGCAACAACAGCAACAACAACAACAAATTTGTGATAATTGTAAAAATAAATTTAAAAGAAAAACATCACTGAAGGAAGGTAGTGATGGCCCCAGGGAAAAAATGACGAAAAAGTCACAACAACAACATAGAAAATTAAGCAGATTAAGTAGTAAATGCAATCAACTGCTGGAGGATATAGAAAAGTCTAAAAGTAAGCCAATAGCAACAACAACAACTGCAACAACAACGACAGCAACAATTGCATTAAATAGAGCGGCGGCGGCAACCTCCAGCAAAGGTCGCACAAAAGACTGTGATGAGGACATACAATACTCCACCGATGATATCATCTTCTACACAACCACCGATAGCAGCGGCGACGATGATGACGACGACGATGACGATGATGATGATATTTCCGATGACGATGACAATACCGATGACTCGGATAAGTTAGATTATGAGGCAGAACTGGCAAAAGTTTTAAAAGATGATGACTTATCGTCCAGTCTGTCTCAAAGTAAAAGTGAAACACGCGTACCCTTAAAGCTAAAACCGCAAACAGCGACCATAGAACTTAAGTGCATATCACTGTCTTTGGGTAATATAACAACGACCAGTTCGGTGACACTGACCACAGCAACAACAACAACAATAACAACAACAGCAACATCATCAACATCCTCAACATCACAGCCAGCCGAAGCATTACGAAACAAAAATGCCTTATTCGAACCAAATGCCATACAATTGAGTGCAAGCTCCCCAATAGCAGTGACAGCCGCCTCTTCAACATCTCAAATAGCAACACAAATGGGTCAGTCACAACCACCTGCCTCGTCGAATGGTGCCAATGGCAGTGGTACTGGCAATGGCAAAGCTAAGCGACCTGATAAATTGGTTCTAAATTTAAACGATCGTTCCAAATTCACCAAAGAAGTATCGGTGTGAGGTAATCAATATGAAAATAATAATCATGTTTGGTTTCAATTGTTATAAAACCTTTGTTTTAGTTCTTTAATCGTTTTCCATTTTATATTACGCGTTAGAATTTGTTTTGATTAAGAATCTCCAGAATATAAATCGAATTGATTTAAAAGAAGCCTTCATCTCAGATGTCCAAGTGGCGAACAGAGAACATGTTCTGTAATGGCGAGGAATTACAGCTTCTATAGAACGGTTGTAAGATATTTCCATCCTTTGTGTATGTGCACTTATAAAATTTTGCTTTGATTAAATGCAAATTTTGTTTCTCCTCAAATTTCTCCATCCTCTATCCTGTCCTGTCTCGCTCTTTAGTTCCGTATATATCGATAGGTTAGAGGACGTATACTTGTTAATTAAGACAAGCACAGTACCCGGAGTCCGAATTGACCCATTGTACCGATCGATATATCGATAACTCACTAGATCTCTCTGATATCTATCCTGTCCTATCTTTCACCTGCAAATGAATGAACTTTAGGGGAGAACATTTGTAAATCTCCCATATGCATTTATTTGCATTTGCTTTTGTACAAGCAAGTGAATCAGCTTTGTGGATAACTTCCAGTGGTCCAATGTCCAGGAATCCATATTGAGATAAGATATAATAATGATGTCTGACCCTTTCCTTCAAAGACGCCTGGCGTTCTTGGACAATCTTGGATATAGTGCGCACACCTTCTCAGTACTTGATAATCTTTGACCTCTCCCCGTCATAATCTAATACGAAATTAGCATAAGATCCTTGTCTATGGACATTGTTTCAGCCTAATTGTACTACAGTAATCGGGCAGTTTAAAGGAAAGTTTCTTTATTCCAATTACACAGACCTTCTAAGTACTTGGTGATCGTTTACCTCTCCTCGATACAATCTAATATCGAATTCGCATAGCGCCACTGTCTACTGACATTATTTCAGCCTGAATGTACTACAGTAATTGGGTAGTTCAAAGGAAAGATTTCCAATTCCACATATTCACGATGACAGATCTCCATCTGTTAAATACTTGGACGACATTGTCGGGCACGTGTATTCCATATTTTCTTTGATCGAAAGTCAATAATAATGTCGTGGTCAACTATACCCAACATTTTTGAATGACCATGGCATCCACACTTCTGTGCTCTTGTGGCGCTCATTCTGGTTACCGCGATTGAGGCTATTTGTTTCCCTAAACTGTCTAGTAATAACCCCTTAAGTATAGTAAGCACTACCTTTGTTGATGTAGTTCTAAGGGCCTCTGTTATCATGATAACCACAATAATCATAACACTCCCAAACAACCGATTTCTGTGATTAGTTTTCTTAAAAGTTAATCACCAACCTTGACATTGTGGAACATGGTGATTGATGATGATTGATTGATTGATGATGATTGATTGTAAATTCTTACCGCCAGTTTACATTGTTAGAGTTGAGTTTCACAATTTAGGCCAATTGCTTCCATGCAGCAAGAAATAGCAAAGATTTTACTGGTACTGGCTAGTGTATTTGTTCATGATGATGGTTACAATATCATGTAAGCCATTAGAGTCAAAATGTTAAGGCCACATAGAACACATATACGCTGTTTACACTGTTAATGTTCTCCAGCAACTGCTGCAGTCATAGTCCAGGCAACTGCTAAAGTTAATCGTTCATTGACTTTGTTTTTAAAGAAGTCCTTGGGTAAGCGATAGATAAATATACTGGCCTTCATGCAAACATGGTCCTGGCAACTAGGAAAGGATATCTTTCATTAACTTTGGCTGAAGAGAAGCTAAAAATAAAACGTTTGAAAAAATTCTACTGAGAAATATTTTATTTTAATTTACTTGTTATTGTTTAAATGAATAAATAATCCCAGGACAACACTTCTTTAACAATAAAAACTGAAAATAAAAAAACACAAAATTCATGCTGCTTGAAATGAGCCCCAAGTTGCATGAATTTTTTATAACAAAAAAAAACTACCAATAAATTTAATGGAAAAAAAACACATTTAAATATTAAACAGAAAAAAACCAAATAATTTTTATTGTTAAACAAGTGTTAACAATGCAAAATAAATATTTTATTATTATTTATTTACTCCATTGTGTATTACGTATTTGCTTAATATCCTATAAGCAAACAAACAAATGCATATTAAGCAAATAATTTACCATTGAAGGGTTACGAAAAAAAATAAATAATAAGGACTGAGACCTTAAAATTGAAAAACAAATATACCAAGCAAAGCTATGCAAAGGTTTCACAGTTTATGGTTGCAGGAATTAAGAAAATATTATAAATCACAGCCTACTTTTAGGCGAAAAATAAAAAAATTCAAAGCATACTTTTTGGAAAAAATTTAAATCTGCTTAAAAAATTATTGAAATAATCTTTAATTAATTTTGGTTTAAATATGTTTTAAACATATTATTTTTACTTAAAAACTGGACTAATTTTTCCTTTATTTATTTGGTTATTAAGAGCCTAAAGATATGTGACCTTTTAAAAAAACTAACCTTTATGCTTAACAAAGGTTTTTGTTTTCATAACCATAATGTTTATCTAATCTTTCTTGATTTTATTTCATTTATCATTTTTTTACTTTAATTCAGAACGCCTTAAAATATAGTTTAAAGCGAGCAATTTTTTTTCTTATTCAAACAATAATATTTTAAAGTATATTTTTAGGTAAATATTTAAAACACATTTTCAGCAGCAGTTGTAAAAATATTTTTTTTTTCAAAATTTTCATTTATTCCACTCAATTTATATATTTTCTCTTCCCTTGTTTTTGTTGGTTTTCTCTATTAATTTCTATTTAAACGAAAAATATTCTAAAAAAGAATTTAGTTTCACAAAAATTACCATAAAATAATAAAAGTTTTATGCCAAAATAGGATTTTTTTTCTGTTTTTATATTTCTATTTGATTTTTATTTGCTGTAACATATGCTTTTGATTATCATTTTTAAAGTTTTTCGTAATTTTATAAACTTATTTAATATAATTAAAAAATAATTAGCATAGTTTTAGGGGGTGGCATAACAGAAAACTTTTTCGTAGTATAGTTTTCTGTGTTTTTAAATTAAACAGTCTGTTTCAAATTGAGTACATACATACATACATAAAGGGAATAGAGTGATTTTCTGTTAAGCTTGCAATCATTTGAAATTGCTTATAAGGCTAGGCAGCTAGTTAATATTTTTAATATATGAGTATATGAATATGATGAATACGACGAATAAGATAAAACAGTTGTTATATCTTTTATAAATTTATTTATCATTTAAAGTCATAAATTTCTTAAATTTATTAAGGAAAGTGCTGTTGTTGTATAGTATTGCTACCAAAATATCTATTTTACTAGCCTCAACCTATGACACCTCATTCAAATCTGCTACTCTAAAGAACCCTACGATGCTGTCCTGTGTTAGGCAGGAGAATTCCCCGGCTTTCCTTTCTTCAATTCTGCTTATTCTCTTTCCGTTCCCAATAGATTTATTATTCCATTAGCAATGTGGAAGCATACCAAGACAGTTCCATGCTCGGCTGTCGACTCGACTGTCAGATAGTTTTGCTATCGATAGTCTTTTCTACTGACTGTACAAGTTGTATTGAATACATCCTTCGATTGCATGAACTGCTGACTACAAAATACATGTAAATTTCCACACGGATCTTCTGTGCCCAAACTACTACGCATGCAAAGAGATTTTCCATATACCAGGGACTTACAATCTTAAGTCTCTTTTGAAACTTGATTCTTGCCGTAGAACTACACTATGTTGTCCAAGCTATATATTAATGGCGGACAGCTATGGCTCTGCCGACTTAATGGGTAATTATTGGGGGGAGTTTAGTGGGTGAGGGCCCCACACACGGAGGATGTGACGACTTCCTCTGTGGTGCGGTTAGGAACATTTACCCCCTTCAAAAAATGGCTCTGCCGACCCTTATTATGTCATTCTCTATGCTTGTTGCGGATGAAAGGTTATATAGAGCCATGGAACCATTACATAATTTGTCTATGGCATCCTATATCGTGCGCCATTTGCTCTTAATAATTTGAAATAACATGTCATAATCTATGGTGAATTTCTTATGGTGCCTGGTATCCATCGACTCGTATGTGTGTGTATGCCCAAAAATGTCTCGAATCTTTATTTCAAGCGTCAAATTTTCCCGAAGCGGCCAGAAAGAGTTTTTCCTTTTCCCCGTTTTTGTAGTTACTTCAGGTATCATTTTCTATGGATCTAATATCAATTCAATTCATATTAGCGTACAAAATTCAATTCACATTGATGAGTTCAGGTTGAGATTCTTCTCCATGTGTCCTCCATTGATCCGTAGCCAAATTTACTACGTTTTCCTGACTGTATTCGAAGTGGCCCATAAGGGCTTGACGAAATCCATTACAGTATTGCGAATTACAATATAAACTGGCAGGCTTTTAACAAAGTTCTCAAACCGGTGATTCTGAAATATCACTGTGCTTTGGAAGCCATAAGAAAGTATCGCCACCCATATGACCGACACTTTTGCCTGGAGGATGCTAGACTGGGTGACTAAACTATACAATACTATTCAGTTTCGAAAAATTTAATTTCAATATTTATTTTAAAATCATTTAAAGTTGCATATTGTGTTCTAATTTGTGTAGCGCTACTTAATTATGGGATTACCCATGATTTTAATGTAACATACATATGGAAATTTTTGTTTTTCTTTTTAATTTTCTATGAAACGAATATTTCTATTATCATTTTCGGTTTTAAATATGCAAACATTTTAATTTTATTTATACACCTAAAACTATACTTTGAAAAAATAATTTCAATGTATAATATTTTAATTCCGGCAATTTAAAATTTTTAAAAATATGCAACGTTTTTTTGATTTGCTGGATAGTAGACTGAAATCCATCCATACATACATATATACATATGTACATATGTATTTATGTAATTCAGCTTGTAAGCTGATTTTAGTTTTAAAAATATTTTAATTTCAAAACTAATTTTGCTTTTATACGGAATTTAATTGTTGAAATATTTTTTTCTATTAAATTTTTATTTAAATTTTTAAAATATTATTGTGCTTCTGTTTAAATTTCAATTAATTTTTCAATGTTTGTTGTCGACCTAAAAGCCTTTTATAGAATGTAAATAACTGGAAGGCCTAAAACTATGCTTTGATTAAATTGTTTTGATTTTGTAAATCCTGTAACAGAGTATAAACTGTGAAAACCTTTAATTGTAAATAAAAATCAATTTGTTTTTCTTTGCTTCAAATTAAAATGTAAAAAAAAACATTTTATAATAAATGAAGCCTGCTGTATGGGTTTATTGTTACAATTTGTTTACATTAGTTTATTATGCTTTTAATTAAAACATAATTTTGTAGCGGAAAATAATACATTTTTGGTTTTTCCTTTAGTTTTATTAGCAATTAAATAAATTGTTCTAAAACTATAATAAAAACAAAATAAATAAATAAATATTAAAAATAAGCATTAAAGTGTAAACAACTAAATTTTAAAATAATAACAACAACAACAAAAAACGTAATAATAAATCTAATAGAATAATAATTATAATTAAAACAAATAAATAAAACAAAAACTAAAAAAAATATATACTTGCATATCTCTTAAACTAAATTTCTTTAATTTTTTCTTTTTTTGTTAAAAAAAAATAATAAAAAAATAAATAAAAATTAAATTTAGTTGTAAGACCAAATTAGTTAAATACATAGTTAAAAGCCAATGTTATGATATTTATAAACAAAAAAATAATAAAGAAAGAAAACTCTCTAATCAAAACTATTTAGCCAAGTTAAGATATGTTTCAATAGCATTGTATACTATTGGAATTGATTAAAGTATTATTAAAAAAAATGGAAAAATTAATAAAAAAAATAGAAAATTTTTTCCAAACAGTTTAAATAATAAAAACTTCATAGAAGACTAATTAAACTATAAAATTTATTTAAGGTACTATTAACAACAAAATAAAAAATATTTATTATTAAGAAAATATAAAATATAAAAATAAATACTAAACGAAAAGAAAAAAAATTGTTTCTATTTTTAAATTATATTGTAAATATTGTAAAATAACATTTTTATTAATTTATATATTTTCCATTTAATTATAAAAACAGACAGACACACATTAAATACACAAAAACCTTTCAAATCCATGTTCTGTTTTTTTTTTTTTCTTTCAAAAAAAATTTATTTTAATTTTTAACTGTAAATAATATTTAAACACCCATAACAAACCGAAAAAATATATCAAATTACGAAACAAAACAAAACAAAAAAACCTTTTAAAACTTAATTAAATTCGGTTGAAATCATTTCGTATAAAATTTATTGCATTAACCCTACCTACCATCACATAAAAACAAAATGTTTTAAAATTCCAATAAAAAAAAAGAAAAATTATTAAAAAATAAAATTGTATACAGTTTGTGGTTTTGATTTTGTTTAAACTTTTAATTAAGGTTTGTAAGTAAAAACTATAAAAAACAAATTAATATTGGATGTTCGCAAAAATGAAATATGCCTGTAGCCCAAAGGAAAGCTTACGTTACGTGCGATTGTTGCCTAAATTGTTTTACTCCAATGCTTAACCAATACTGGTGCGAATCTAAAAATATGTGCAAGGAGTGTGATGCCGAATATTAAATACAGAGAAGTGATTAAAACATCTTCTAGCTTCGAAGGACTAGCCTAAGCATAAGGTCTATCCAATTATATAGACGTTAATACCCGCCTTAATTAAAGTGTACCTAATTTGGGAAAAAGTCGCAAGGTTGGCCATCCTTGTTTTCTAGTCATAAACAAATACGAGTTTTCTCTTGAAAACTAAAACATACAGGTCTCTACAGCTTCATTACAGATCTTCCAATCTTACATCAACAATCACATGGTGGGCAGCTGAAAATTAGAGATCAAAGAAGGATCGCAGTTGTGATTTCCTCCACCAAAAGTTTATTGGTCGTTACGGCGTCATTATAATTACCTGAAATGCAGAGCTCATACATACATACATAATTGGTCATAATAATCCTTCAGTCAGGATCATGGACCTAGGAGAGCTTATAGCAACTTCGAAAATAGACACGAAATCGATTTTGCCACTCTCTCTCTCTTAAAACAATACGATCTCCTAAAGCCAACACTGCAAGATGGCATTTTGTTGGCCTGTTCAAGCCCCCTTTATCTTGTTGATGGTCTTGAAACAAAAAGTGTAAAGTTAGTGCGAAAACGTTCAGTAACTGTAGGAATTGATTGCTCACAAGTGGATTTATATTTATTGTGAAATGGACGAAGTACTCTGTGAACTTCAATATCAAATTTATTTTTTCCACAGTAAATATCCACCATATGGAAGCATAGACGATTCATAACAACTTACCAGAATGAGACTAACATTCACCGCTATCAAACCATAGTTATCGATATCTTTAGTTCTCATGCAACGAATGGAAACCATAGTTATCGATATGTATAGTTCTAATGCAGCACAAAGAAAACATAATTATCGATATATTAAGTTTTTATACAACACAAAGAAACCATAGTTATCGATATCTATAGATCTCATGCAACAAAAAGAAACCATAGTTATCGATATCTATAGATCTCATGCAACAAAAAGAAACTAATTATTGATGTATATCGTACTCATGCGACAACAAAAAAAAGACATAGTTATCGATATCTATAGTTCTTATGCAACATAGTTATCGATATCTATAACTTTCATGCAGCACAAAGAACCCATAGTTATCGATATCTATAGTTCTCGTGCAACAAAAAGAAACCATAGTCATCGACATCTATTGTCCTCACGCAACAACAAAAAAAACTATAGTTATCGATATCTATATCTTTTGTTCAATAAAATTAAACCATAGTTATCGATTTTTATAGTTCTCGATATCTATAGTTTTCACGCCTCCGCTATTTCGCAATTTCATTACTTTTATTTCATTTACTCTCCACGGTTTCGATATTTTGCCTCAAATTAAACGAACTGAAATTAAACGAATTCAACATTTAAGCTGTAGACTCAGGGCTGTACTGTTTACTGTGATGTACAAGAAGTATTTCATGGAATAAATACCTGCACCCCATTGCTAAGGGTAAATGCCAAAAAGAACAAATAATTTAAAGTCAAATGATTGTATTTTTTTATTTATTTATTTATGAAAAGGAAATACAATTATAACAGCAACGAACCTCATTTTATGGGCATTCGAAAATAATTAAATAATTATTCTTATTCTTCTTGCCATTGGCCTTTAATACGGGGCCGTAGACATAATTAATACGAAACCGCTTTAAAATTTAAAGCAGCCTTTAAATAATTGGATACCTATGGAGGCATACTAAAGACCAAAAACAAAATTAATGGCAGGCAATCTTTCTAACGTTGACAGGCAGTCAGTCAGACAGTCATTCAGTCATTTAATATGATTAACATTCGTTATTAATTTTTGATATTCAAATTGAGGAATTATTACTTAATTTATCACCAAAAAGGACGAAATGTACAAGAAACAAGGAAAATAAGAAGGAATTAAAGCCGAAGGCCAGGACAAAGGCACAAAGGAACTGGCAAAGCAATAAATGGAGTCTAATTTTTAATGAGTAGAAGAGGGAAGAATCATTAAATCGTTTAAAAACCAAACGCCGACGTTTTTCAATAGTTGCTATTGTCTAAAGGACTTCAAAAAGGAAAATCAAAATAAAAAAAGTGGCAAGTTAAATAATTTGTTGTGGAAAACAGTGGAACGAAATGTTTAAAGAAAAGAAAATCACTATAAAAGTTTAAAATATGTAGAACGGCATCGGCTCAATGCAGTTTACCCCTGGCCGAAATTTGACTGTGGAACCCTACAGTGGAAAGTCGGCCCAACATTGACTATGGACGCACGCCTATAGTGGGGAATCGGCCCAACCTTGACTCTGAACTCCTATAGTGGGAAGATGGCCAACTACTGACTGTGGACTCCTATAGTGAGAAGTCGGCCCAACCTTGTCTGTGGACCACTATAGTGGGAAGTCGGCCAAACCTTGACTGTGGACCCTTATAGTGGAAAGTAGGACCAGCCTTGACTATGGACCCCTATAGGGGGAAGTCGGCCCAACCTTGACTGTGGACTCCTATAGTGGAAAGTCTGCCCAATCGTGACTGTTGACTCCTATAGTGAGAAGTCGACCCAACCTTGACTGTGAACTCCTATAGTGGGAAATCGGGCCAACCTTGACTGTGGACCCTCATAGTGGGAAGTCGGGCCAACCTTGACTGTGGGCTCTTATAGCGGGTAGTAGGCCCAGCCTTGACTCTGGACACCTCTAGTGGAACGTCTACCCAATCCTGACTGTTGACTCCTATAGTGAGAAGTCGTAAGCAAGAGTTGATTACATGATTCCTTATAATTTTTCGACAGTATATTTAAATTCAGGATTCCAACCCATAGATCTTTTAGTCCGGAAGATTCCGATAACACTCTAGTGGCATATATAGACGGCACTAGAGTAGGCTGTATATAGTGCTAGAGAGAATAGACTGTAGTTAATATGTATGTATGTTAAGGGTTCTTGACCCTTAGAGTGTTTTCCATGTAGCGGTGATGATCATAATGAAATCTGCGCAACGCTCGTTTGGTAATGGAATTGTGTCCGAAAATCCTTTTTTTTTTTGACAGCCATGCTGCGATCAAATATCTCACGAATAACAACTTAATGTCCATCCTCCTCCATGAATGCTGGGGGTTTCTTAAGATAATCTCGTAGCAATCAAAGCTAACACATACATGGACTGCAGGACATAAGGATAATATCATCGAGGAATGCATTGTTGGCGAACTGGTCAGTGCTGAAGCAAAAATCACAATTTCCAACAATTACATGGCATGGTAAAAGGAGCTAGCTCAGCTCCATTGGCAGTATAAGGATATATGCAGTATGAAAGGGCACGATAGTCTTTTTTCGTTAGGTTTAGGTCTAGGTTAGAGAAACTATACTTGCCAATTGAGACAAATACAGTATCCCGAGGTCCAGTTGACCCATTGTACAACGCTCTAAAGGTAGAGAGGATAATAGGGGAGCTAAGGAAAAATGAGAGAAAGTAGGAAAGGAAAATCGCATTGCTATTCGTTCTGACATGCCACCTTCCTGGTGGAAGACATGCTGAAAGATTTGCTATTGCCTTGAATAATATCCGCAGATGGTGGAGAAGAAGCGGAGATTCTTCACTTCTATTTTTAATATTCAAATTCTTAGAAAAACACATTTTCACGGAATCTTGTCACGTGGTCAAAAGGCGTCAAGCAAAAAACTTTGTTTCATTGAAAACAAAAACAAAATTTTGTCGCAATGTCATGATGTGTTGCAAAATGAAAACGTGTCCATCATATATTTTGTAACACAGCATTAGCGTAAAGGATTTTCTAATACTAGACACTAAAGGTGCTGCTTAAACACACGTTTGAATTAGCACAACAAAGTTTAAAAGTTTTCTAAAAATAAATTGTTTTGTACACTTGCAAAGGACGACTATGGGTCACCCTACACATACATTTATATTATAGACTACTGTCTGATTTGTAAACCAAGGAAGAAGAAGAATTTATGAAGACTAAACATTTACAAGGCAAACGAATGACGAGTCAAATTGTAGCCTCTCCTATCGGTATAACGTATGCCTTACTTAATTAGGTATTACAAACCTTTAGTCGGGATTACAATCTAGCTTCTCACAGCACCCAACTTGTATGTGTTAAGTTTAACTATGAGTGGTCGGTCGTACAGTATACCGTGCTCCGAAAGACAAATTTGAGTTTTTGCTGGTAAACTGTTTAGAGAGGAAGCCGCCGAAAGAAGTATTTTTTCGTTTTTTTCGAGATATCTTAGCTAGGTTTTGAACCAGGTGCTCACGTCTACACTATCTACTAGAGTGCGGCAATAGCGACAACAAATGTGGTCACAACTAAACGTGTTTTTTCCACTGTACAATGGAAAATTGAAAAAGAAATTTAAAATTTAATGGGAATTTTAGCCTCAAAAATAGCCCTCACCAACACACATATGTGAGTATACTGCCTATAGCGCAGGCATCTCTATTGTAGGTAAGTATGCAAAGAAATTTAATTGCTTGTAATGGCATATAAAACACTTCAGTAGGACAACGAAGGTATTAATAGCTTACGAACTGCCTACTCAAGCAGAATAGCTAGTCTTTGTCATACCATAAGGAACAAATTGCTCCTACAACAACACAAATAGTACAATAGCAGCACGAAGAAAAACAAGAACATGAGCAGCATACCATCACTATTCAATAAACAAACGAAAACGGTAATTGACCCGAGTAAACCTAACAGTTGTGCATTCTTTAAGCCACACTGGCTTTGCTGGAAGATATTGGGCATTAACCAGGATACGCATACCAAATATGGCTACCTGCTGTACAGCATTCTATTAAATCTAACGGTAACAGTGTTTTATCCTCTACATTTGGTTTTGCATATGTTTCGCAGCGATTCCATGGCCGATAATATTAAGAATTTTGCTGTATGTGTCACTTGTGTGGCCTGTAGTCTTAAGTTTATTATTTATTCGACAAAAATGGCCACAATAAAGAAATTCGAACAGATATTGCAACGTTTAGATGCACGCATCACAGCTGACATCGAAATGAATTATTTTAAACGATTGAAACATAGTTTGCGTAACATTGCTTTGCTATTCGTCAGCGTTTACTTATCGGTAGGCATTACAGCGGAATTATCGTTTATATTTCGTGAGCAGCGAGATCTATTGTATCCGGCCTGGTTTCCATTCGATTGGTTGTCATCGACAGCATGGTTTTATGTGGCCAATGTTTATCAAATTGTTGGCATTTTTTTTCTATTGCTGGAGAATTTCGTCGATGATTGTTTTCCCCCTATGGCCTTGTGTATGCTGTCCGGTCATATAAAAATTTTATCGATACGTGTATCAAACATTGGTTACGATAACAGAACATTAGAGGAAAACGAAAGGCAGTTGAATCGATGTGTGGATGATCAGATGATATTGTATGAGTAAGTTTTTTTGGGTTTTTTTTGGAGTGTGTGTAATACCTTATGTGGCACATGAATTTACTACACACTTCAGTTATATTTAAATCACCAACAAAAGAAAAATTTTATCAGTTTTCAGCCCTAAAATGGAATTTATTTTCCATTTTTCAGTCTCCTTCGCAAGCATTTTCATTTTGAAAAATAAAAAAAAATTAAAAAAAAATTCATTCTCTTTCCAGACTCTACGAAACAATCGAGAACATTATCTCATGGCCCATGTTCATACAATATTGTGTTACTGCCACAAATATTTGTGTTGCCATGGCTGCACTGGTGTTCTATGTATCGGCCCCCTTGGATATTTTGTATTATTTTGTGTATTTCCTATCGATGCCATTGGAAATATTTCCAACATGCTATTATGGCAGCGATTTTCAATTTCTATTCGATCAATTGCATCGTGCAATATTTGCCAGTAATTGGACCAATCAGAGTATGAAATACAAGAAGCATATGCTGCTGTTTACCGAACGATCATTGAAACAGAATGTGGCAATGGCCGGTGGTATGGTGCGCATACATTTGGATACATTCTTCTCAACGTGTCGGGGTGCCTATTCGTTGTTTGCCTTAATAATGCAAATGAAGTAAAAGTGTTGTATTGTGTTGTGTCGTGTTGTGTTTCTGGCGTACACTTTGAATTGCACTCCGTATATAAAATAGAAACATGTTTCAGAAATGATAAAAGATTTCAAAAAAAAAAAACAATTAAGAAAAGAAAAAAATGTAAAATTAAGCACAATATTGTTTAGAAAAATTGTTGTTTTATGCACGCACTGTGTTATATTTTTCAAATAAAGTCGTATCGTTTAAAGTTTGCCTCTCTTGTAGCCTTACTTCTAAGGGGCTTGGGCTTGGTTTTGTTTTTGTATTACAGCCCTATTAAACGATGAAGCCATCATAATACAGGTTCAGTCAGGATACTTAGTGAGTGGGATTTGAAGTACCTCTCAGATGGCATGCAAATACGCAAACGCTCGCCATAATCTTTAAAGCACCTCGGCTAAGCAATTTTCAAACACAGGTTTAATCAAACTACTAACTGAGTGGACTTTTAATAGGTATTTGAAGTACCTCTCAGATGGAATGTATGTAAAAGTGCAAACGCTTTCCTTAATCCACAAAGCACTTCATCTAAACAATTTCCAATAGGTCTGTCATCACATATGAAAACAGCCAATAAATCAGTAAATCGATGTCGAATCGCAACAAAACTAAGTTGACATCAACGATCGTCGTCAAATATTAGAGAATCAAAACACATGGTCTACTTAAGATTTCGTGCTGTAAGCAGGCATTCATGTACTAAATATTGTTCTCAACTGCCAAAAGGAAGCAACAATCCTCACGCTCTCCATTCAAGACCTGTTTTAATGAATTATTATTGTCGCGTAAAGGTGCTACAGTTTGAAATCGCTGTAGTAGAGTAGGTAGTATGTTGGGCTATCAACGTCCGTAGTTTGATGCCTAACTCAGCCATGTTGAATAAAACGACGACGACGAATTAGACGAAAGGCCCGAGTTCGAATCCCAGGTCAGACATTAAAATGAAATATGAAAAAATATTTCTTTGACGACTTCCTCTCAGCAGATTCCTGGCAAAAACTCTGAGAGTAAAAATTGCCATGAAAAGCTTCTCAAAAAAATCTGTCGTTCGGAGTCGACTTTAAACTGTAGGTCCCGCTACTCATGTATAAAATTAACGCACACAACATGAGTGGTGTTGAGAAGCTAGGCCGTAATCCTGACTGAAGGGTTGTAATGGCTAATTATGTATGTATGTGTATGTATTAAAAAAATGTATATTCTCTCAGCAATCTTCTGGCAAAAACTCATGAAAAAGTTGCCCAAAAATCTTTTGTTCGGAGTCGACTTTAAACTGTAGACTTCGCCACTTATAGATAAAATCAACACACACAACATGGTTGATGTCAAAAGCTAAGTTGCAGTTCTGACTAAAGTATTGTAATGATAAGTATGGAAAATAATTGATATTTTATACCTTTTGGTTGCATTTGCGCTTCTTATAGAACATCTACAGACATTTACTTATTCAAGAGTGACTGCTTACTTTCTGTTTTTAGTTGAATTGCGCACATACTTTGATGGCATGAACTTCTATTTAAAAGATACTTCCGAATTTCTTCATGGGCTTCTAATACTTCACACTAGGACTGGTTAACCCCTCTCCTGTCCAATTAGCAGTCTTTAGCCTATCTCTATATCCTAAAAAGATAGCTGTACGGCTGCCAAATTGCATTCGTATTTGCCGTCAATGTCGAACACGTTATTAGCTGATCTCTTCTACACATATCATTCTTGACATATCATTATTATCCCCTTAAGCAAAGAAAGTGTAAGAAGATGGATCAATAGATGCTTTGAAATGGCGTAGGAAATCTAAAAAAGAACCAAAAAAATTAATTCACTTCGAAGTTGTTCTGTTAGAAGTCGCCGTAGTGTAGTAGGTAGTATGTTGTATTATTAGAAGTGAAGCCACGGTTCAAACCCCCAGATCAGACATCTCGAACATAACGAAAATATAAAAAAAAATATTTATTCGGCAACTAACAAAATTGCCATGAAAAAGTTGCCCAAAAATCTTTTGTTTAGAGTCGACTTTAAACTGTAGGCTCCGCCACTCATGTATAAAACTGAGACAAACAAAATAAATGATTTGAGAAGCTAGGTTGTAATGACCAATTATGTATGTATGCATTTCTCTCAATGTCTTAAGCTCTCATTATATATCGAGGTTACACGATACTATCCGCTCTCTCTTCTACACAAAAACTTGACAGGGCATACGACTTGTGTAATCGTCAAAATTCATTTTAAACAAAGAAAGTAGAAGAAGATGACATAGGAGATGCTTTGTAGTAGAGTAGAAGATCTAAGAGAGCCACAAAAATTAAATTTAAAAGCTTTAGTTTTGCTACCCAAAAAAAAAATAGACAAGATACAACTGGAAATGACCAGAGGCTTCTCAGCGATTGGTGCAATTCACTTTCGTTTATATTAGAAAGAGAGCACAGGGGTTGTTTTGTTAAGTGGTTTGGCTACGCTGCACGTTGCTTGAGAATTTTTTATGATTTTTTAAAAATTTATTGAAAATAATTTCCCAAATTCCAGTGAAATTCTATAAATATTTCACGCTATTCCGTCCATACGTTTACCTCATCTAAAGCACTTATCTATTCCAAATAAATTGTGGGATTTTTTTGTTTGAATCTATTATTACCACGTCTACAAATGTTATCCAATAAAAAGGGAATTATTCTTTAATGAAGTCTTCTTACTTCCTATGGAGAAAAAAACTCCTGCCACCCTAAAGAAATCAATAAAATCGAAAAAATAAAGGTAAAATCATATAAAGTCAGTCTATCTAAGACAAATAATCTTTCCAGCCTCCTGTAAATATTTCACGTACTTCTGCTTCACATGATTAATCCTCCATCGAAAGTGAAATTCCGTCACTTATTGATTTCATTCACGTTTCAATTTGGATAACGATTGTTAAATCATCCATTAAGTTGAGGCACGCACATGAACCTTTTTCTTTTTCTTCTTCTTCGTCGTATTTTCGTTTTGTTTTTTATTTCTGTTGCTGGTGCTTAACAATAAAATGGAATTCCCTGGAAAAGATGCTACGTAGTATACCTTATCAAATCCCTATAAAAGTGCGTGAAAAAATTGTTTTGGAAATGTGCGTAAATTATTGAAATTATTTTTTATCATCACAAGAGAGAGAGAGATACACAGAAAATTAATTTAAAATATTGATTCTGGACCGGATATCTATAAAAAAAAATCAACCGAAAAAAAAATATGAAAAGTTTTAAAGTCTTACGATCACGTGTTAATGAAACAACAGAAGGAAAAAACAAACAAAAAAGAAAAAAATTTTTTTTTTGGTTTCCTGATTCGGTCACTATGGCACGAAACCAATAAACCGTATGCCAATACACATACACATGTATGCCAATATGGATATGGCAGCCAACAGAAACGGAAATGAAGTAAAAGTTCATTTAATAGTGACTGACCAAAAAAAAAAAGAAAAACGCCATGAGGAAAAACTATTAGCTACAGTGGGTTAAGGTCGACTTCAGGGTATAACGATATACCACCTTCAATCGTTATCGTCAATGCAATTGAAGATAATGAACTGGACGATTTCAACAAGAAAAAAAGACCATTTCTACGTGATTACTCGCCTAAAGCTGTAACACTTGAAAACTTGCATACGCCAGGTTGTCGTTGAGTTGCAGCCCGCATTGTGTCAGAAAGTTATATAAAACTACCCAAGAAGGACCAAAGAGTCACTTGCCAATGTATTTCATAACATATTTCGTCGAAAACTTTTCTATCACCGATTCATTTATCTGCTTTTCTTATCAGCGGAGTTTTTAAAATAAATCCTAGGAAAGCATTTAAGCCTTGGTTGTCTATTAACTTACATACGTAGATACATACATATATACATACACACTTACATACATACATACATAATTGGTGATTACAACTCTTCAGTTTGGATTAGCACCTAGTTTCATCACACCACTTATGTTGTGTGTGTTAATTTTTTACATGACCTACAGTTTAAAGTCGATTCCGAACGACAGATTTTTTTGAGAAACTTTTTCATGACAATTTCATTCGTTCCCAGAATTTTTGCCAGAAATCTGTTGAGAGGAAGTCAGCTAGAAATATTTTTTTGGTTCTTCGGGAACTCAGTTAACTTAATGACCTTAATATCTCAGATCTGTAGACAATATAAATATCCTTCTATACTGACAAACCAGGATTCTAATAAAAGACGCAGTGTCCCCTGCCTTCTTTGTTTTTTCTGTTTCACTGCCCTCAAATATCACCACCTCTTCCTATTGAACACGCCCTACAAGTAGCAGACGATCGAGGATAAAAGCGTACACATCAGAGAAAACAGATACGAGTATATACTTCAGATGGTAAGATGGTTACAAAGAATTCTATTCCTAAACTTCTAGACAGTTATTGAGTTACTTGGCCTTTAACAGCTTGTACGCAAAGTGAGAGACAACAAGGCATTCTACAGGTACCCCTAACCTCAATACAAGGACTTCAGGGATTATTAAAATCTTTAAACTAGCATTTTTGATTTCAAGCCAAGAAGATTTCCTTCATTGCCATTGTACCTATTCACTCCGGCCTGAACATTTTAAAGTATTTACTCCTTATAGGAGACAAGACAGGAAAAGGAGGCCAAGGAACCATTTCTATATGAGAATTTAATCAACCACCGTGCCTAACCAATAGAAATTTGAGTTGGAAACATGCCCTCGTAAAACTGACAGAGAAATGTCTGCTCGAAGTTATAGTGGAAAGACAGAATAGCTTCTATTGGTATTACAACGAGACTTTATAGGCCTCTGGTAAAATTTGGCGTTTGAGGTCAACCTATCCTTATCGAAGCGAAGACTTTTATTACTTCTTTGATGGCTTACAGACAATAAAATAAATATGACGATGTATCAATAAGTCCTCCACATTTTGGAATTTTCCTCTTCTAAATTAAAACGGCAAGACAGGCCCTGTCAAAAAGGATTTTTCAATTGCTGCCTGAAAAAATTTAAGCACGTTGCAGTATTTAGGTTATGTTCGCTTTATATCCCAAATTTAGTCCCTAAAGGCTATTTCTCATTTGAATTACTATACTATACTGTATATATACTATACTATACTATACTATACTATACTATACTATACTATACTATACTATACTATACTATACTATACTATACTATACTATACTATACTATACTATACTATACTATACTATACTATACTATACTATACTATACTATACTATACTATACTATACTATACTATACTATACTATACTATACTATACTATACTATACTATACTATACTATACTATACTATACTATACTATACTATACTATACTATACTATACTATACTATACTATACTATACTATACTATACTATACTATACTATACTATACTATACTATACTATACTATACTATACTATACTATACTATACTATACTATACTATACTATACTATACTATACTATACTATACTATACTATACTATACTATACTATACTATACTATACTATACTATACTATACTATACTATACTATACTATACTATACTATACTATACTATACTATACTATACTATACTATACTATACTATACTATACTATACTATACTATACTATACTATACTATACTATACTATACTATACTATACTATACTATACTATACTATACTATACTATACTATACTATACTATACTATACTATACTATACTATACTATACTATACTATACTATACTATACTATACTATACTATACTATACTATACTATACTATACTATACTTTGAATTACGATAAAAAATTTGACTCCAACCGTTAAATTATCTCTCGAACACGGATACATATGTATATCGAAGAACGCGAAGAGCTTTTTAGATTGGAGAATTGGAAAAATATGCCTTACGACGTACAAGTCAATCCTTACAGCATTCTTACACTGTGTTCTTACATTTCTTTGCTACCGTGTTAGCCAACGTGTGACAGAAAATTTAAACGTAAGAATTTTGCTTTGTATTGGAAACTTTGCTACTTCAATAAACATCTCTGTAATGTTTGTCTGACTGAAAAAACAAAACAAAAATCGAAAAATAATAACAACAAGCGATTGTTCATTGAAAGAAAGAAGAAAAAAACCGAAATGCCATCAATAAAATGCTTTTGACGTTCAAACTCATGCACAAATACTTGGGAAATGTATTTTTTCTTTTTTACACACCATACAGGTACTCATACTCATGCCTACATATCCGTTTTCCTGTATGCCTGGCATCAATAAAAAAAAATGATTTCGTATGTGGAAACGAAAAAAAAAGATACCATTTTTGTTTTTGTTTTTATTTTATTTGTTCATGTATTGAAATTGAAAATTGAAAAATAATGGCCGCTACGCGATGTTAGCGGTGTTTCACAAAAACGTACGTCAAATACAAAAACAAAAACAACCACTAATAACCATCTATGATAGGCAGGAATGCCTTCTACTCTCACTAATAGACTTTTCTTTTCCTTTTTTCATTTTGTTGTTTTTGTTGTTTTGGTTTATTTCTGATGTATGAGATTGATATCAGTCATATACAGGAATAAATGGTTTTTGATTTTGTTTAAATGTATCATTCGGTTGTCTGTTCAGTTTTTTTTATGAGTTTTTTCTTCTCCTTGTTTTTTTTTCTGTGGGTTATTTTCAGTTGCCATAAATTGAAGTTCAAATGATTTGTTGGTTGTAATATTTTTGTTTTTTTGGTTGGTTTTTTCATTTATTTTTGTTGTTCTTTATCATTTGCAACAACAATAAGAATAAAAAAGGAAAATATGATTTCAAATGTTTTCCTTTTATGTGAATGAAAATTGTTTCCAACTCTAAGCAAAAAAATTCTCGTATGTGCATACATACATATGTTTATTACAATGCTCTCAGTTCCATGTGAACGTTTTGCAATCATTAAAAATCCCATTAACCAAGCTTGTTGTGTTGTAAACTGCGTACAATTTTATTCAATTCTTATTTAAATTGTTAAAATCGAATTTCATTTTAAAGAGATGATAGAATTTCTAATGAAAGCAACGATTTGTTTTGTACCTTAAAAATACTTTGGTTTTTATTTTTCCTTTTTAAAATAAATTGGATTGTAGTTATCGATAAAAAACAAAAAAAAAAAAAACATTATAATGAAAAAAATTAAACGATGAACACTTTGAAATTTAAGTTTAAATAAATTTAACAAACTATTTAATCTTATATGTCACGCCAACATATACTACATACTTAATATTTAATTGCATTTGAAATATATTACTCATACGCATCATAATACATTTACTATAATAGTTACCCTGACAAATATGCAATAAAAAATTTGATTTTTTGACGTATGAAACTTAATGGAATTAAATATCACTCATACGTCACATATGTAATTTTTATTAATGAATTTTACATCTATAAGTATATTTGTTTGCGGGTTTGTTTGTTTGAAGTATGTATATTAGGCTGTCCCGTCCTTGAATAACAAAAATAGTTTTTTCAGCTACACTTTCGCAAGAGGTATCAAAATTTGCGTAATTTTACACAGATTACGGCAAAAGTAATAAAAATCGAATTACATGCCGTCTTGAGGGCTCTACTTTCGAAAACGTTTTTACAAACCTAAACCCTATGCTTAAAATAAAAAATTAAAAAACGAGATACAAATTAATTTTATTGATATATTTTATACTTGCAATTAATGTACAAGAAAATAAAACATAATAAATGATCAAAACTTAAAACTTAGACATATTTTTTTTGACTAAAACGGCAATTTTTTCCGGAATTTTTTTTTTTAAATTAGTTATGAATGGTGTACGTTATAAACGAACTCCACTGTGTCTAGCAAATTCGTAGTCGCCAGTAAAGTGTTTTTTATACATAGTCGTGGCATATTTAGTTTAGGTGTCGAAATTAAGGATAGCGAAATATAATCAAACTTTGAGGATTGGTAGAACCCTGAAGATATAGTTTCATTTTATTTTTGAAATCATTTTGGTAATCTACGATCAATTACGCAAAATTTTAAGAGGTCTTGCGTTAGGGAAATCTAAAAAAAAAACTTTCGGGCCACTCTAATGTATATAGACGGCTAAGCGGCTGGACCGATTTTCTTGAAATTTTAACAGTACCTTCCTGTATGTCTGGAAGGAACTATAGGCTACTTTTTATTTTAAAATTTTAGGTAGGTGAGGTGCCACGCCCACATACCCAAAAAGTATTTAATGTCGCATATCTCATAAACATAAATCCTGGAAAAGACCCATGAACAACAAGTCGACACTCACCATCTTTTTGTCGACTATAAGGCAGCCTTTGATAGCCCCATAAGGGATCGTGTTTTTGCCGCAATGTCTGAGCTCGGTATACCTGCGAAGCTGATAAGGCTATGCAGAATGACGTTGAGCAATTCCTGCAGCTCCGTCAAGGTAGGAATGGACCTCTCCGAACCTTTTGATACCGTGCGAGGATTTAGACAAGGCGATCCCTTATCATGCGACCTCGGAGAGTGTTCTGCGAAAGGCGGGAGTGCATCGCAATGGCACTATTTTTCAAAAGAGTGTCCAGCTGCTTGCGTACGCTGACGACATTGACATCATAGGGCGTACCAAGCGAGATGTTACTGCTGCATTTAGAGCTATTGAACGGGAGTCTACCAAGATGGGTATGGCAGTAAATGAGGGCAAAACAAAGTATATGTTATCGACAAGTAGAGACGTGCGGCGTATTGATTCTCAGATTACGGCCGATAACTATACTTTTGAAACAGTCAAGGAATTTATTTATCTTGGCTCCGCCGTTACCACCAAAAATGATGTCAGTCTGGAGATCAAGCGTAGGATCACTCTTGCCAACAGGTGCTACTATGGTCTCAATAGACCAAACTAACACTCTACAAGACACTCATCCTACCCGTGCTTCTTTATGGCGCTGAGGCATGGACCCTATTAAGTACTGATGCAGCGGCCTTGAGAGTGTTCGAGAGAAAAGTCCTACGTAAGATCTTCGGTCCAGTGCGTGTAGGCGATGATTTCCGTATCCGATTCAACAGTGAGCTGTATGAGCTCCTCAACGACATTGACGTTGTACAGCGTATTAACATCCAGCGGCTGCTCTGGCTCGGCCATGTCGTTCGAATGGATGAGGATGCTCCGGCGAGACGAGTATTTGATGCGGGGGTCTGCGGAAGTCGGCGAAGAGGACGACCTTGTATCCGTTGGAAGGACCAAATCGAGGAAGCCCTGTCATCGATTGGTGTGACCAACTGGCGTAGGCGCGCAAGAAGCTGAGGCGCCTGGAAGGATGTGTTGCGGCAGGCCGAAATCCGTTAAACGGGTTGTTATGGCCAATTAAGTAAGTAAGTAAGTAAGTATCTCATAAATTGCAACAGCTAGATTCCTCAAATTGTGTATGGACAACTTTGACATCTATATGAACAAAATGGGCAGACTTGCTGTAATGGGCGTGTCACCTCCTATAAAAACCTCCTTAAACGAAAACGATCCCAATCATCAAGGTCAAGAACTGATGAGACAATGGATCTGAGCAGACAGCAGATCAACCTAATGCACGTGTAGAAGGAGAGAGGATACGAGAATCAACATCTAGAGCTACTGAGACACCTGATCAACGTGATGCATGCCTTAGAAGAAAACGATTCCAATCATCAGGATCTAGAGCTGCCGAGACGCCAGATCAACGTATTACTCGAATTCAGATTAATATTAAAATTTAGTCTAGAACTAGAAATAATTGTACTATCAGTAACAAAATAAATATTTTAAAATCCAGACTTCTTCTTATTTTATTACGTTCAGGTTATTGACCAAAAATAATGAAAATATACATAAGAAAAAATGTATATCAATATATGTATTTAAATTTCATATCGATAGGAGTAGCGAAGCACACCGGGTTTTATCTATTTTATAATATTTATAATATTTCTTGTGGATTGCACTTTTGTCTACTTGCCATACGTTTCATTATGTTTATATCACATTTAATTTCGATTTGGCAACTTCTAGAAATATGAAAAAATTTTCTCTCAGCAGATTTCTGGGTGATTACTCTGAGAGTAAAATAAAATTGCCATGCAATTGAATTTCTCAAAAATCTGTCTTTCGCAATAGGTCCTGCCACTGCACGTATAAAAATTAACACACCCAACATAAGTGGTGTGAGAAGCTCGAGTGTAATCCTGACAGAAGCGTTGTAATGACCAATTATGTATGTATTGTTGTGAAAATGGAAGTGGTGTTATATCGTTTAACATTCAAATGAGCAAAATCTACACAAATACAAATACAACGAACTTGTTACAAGTAAACCAACAACATCAGTATGAAAGAAAAGGAGGCAGACAAGTAAGCGAGAAAGCAACAACAAGCAATGTGAACAAAATACACTAACAACAATGAAGTCGCGATAGAGTTCTTGAGAACACGAAACCACGAACGTTCGACTTCAAGAACCTTCATCAGACTGTTTACGTTGAATATAAAAAGGCAAGACAAAGCAGAATTCTAGTAATAATTCAGTCAGTCTTGTGTAAAAACGTATTGCGTGTGATGAAAACAGTCGTGGTTTGAAGATCGCCATTGTAAAGATCTATCGAACAGAAGCGTAAAGAAGAATGACGAACAAGCAAATTATTGTTGGATACATCAAGTTGTAAATAGGGACACACAAAATTGTGCGAACAATAAAGAGTTTAAATGAAAGTAAACATAAATTTATTTTTATTTTGTTTGCAATCAACGAACTCATATTTTAAACGTTTTCTCATAGGTAAAAACGTTACAGTATTTCTCACAACTCACTGGCACCATTACTTTTCATTCATTTTGTAACACATTTAATTTCAGTTTGGCAACTTCGAGAAGTATTTCTCGTTGAATTGATGTTGTAATATAAACTTTTTTATTATTTCTTTGTTGTTTTGTTATTGTAATTCCTTATATAATCTTAATACAGAACACGCCCAACTGTTTTAAACAGTTCACATTCAAATAAGCCTGTATTAATCGCTGTAAATAACCGACAGCCCTTGGCAGCCTTTAATAATTGAATGAAACTTAAGAAAACTTTTATTTTTTAAATTAAATTTTTTGTATGGTCTTAAGGAAAACACATTGTTTGTTGCCATTTAATTGAAAATCACTTGTTCCTTATGTCTTTGCAATAGCAGCGAGACGCTTGCCGCTTCATAAAATATGAAAATGTTCATTAAACTCGTTTATTTGGCTGTTGTGTTACGTGATTTCTACTTGATTTCTTTCGATTCCACAAATATTTACATTTACTGTACGCTTCATACTTAACTCTGTGCTTTTCAGTGTTAATGGAATTAAAAAATATGTAAATGCATGTCAAGCATGATAATCAAGCATGAAATCCAGTGCATATGAAGACCGACAACATCACTACAGTGCACGGTAATGTGGTTTTCGTGAAATAGTTACAAATTTTAATGAGAACTTTGAAATGCAGCGGTTGGGTTATCAGACTCGACAACCTTGTCTTTCCTATTCAAATGCGGATGAAATACAGCGGATCAGATAACTACAATTGATTTAAGTAAGCATCTGTTATTAAGGAGTTGAACAATAATTAGCAACGAGGGCACCGTACCCCCGAAACTGGTCAAATATAACGTTTTCCAATAGGAAATTCGGAACTTTTAACATGTGATAACGGCCATTTTGTGGTTTGTTATATCTGTCGAATTAGTTGTCATTTGTTCAGCCAATTTCTCCAAGCCATTTTGGACGACCACGAACAACAACGAGTGTTTGATGAATGGGCTAACGGATTCATGCAATCAATCCTAAGGTTAGGTTAGGTTAGAGGACGTGTACTTGTCAATTAAGACAAGTACAGTACCCGGAGGTTGAATTGACCCATTGTACAACGTCCTTAAAGAGGAAGGATAAGAGAGGGAATAGGATATAAAGGAGAGGAGATAGGGAAGGGAGAATGGGAAGCGGAGTGGTCACACAGACCCAACAAAGAGAGAGCGCGACTACCCTGATGATGCGCTAGCGCCTCTCAACCAGCATAAGCCACTAATGAATCTGTGGAGAGCCTTGATGTCGGCTCTCGACACAGAGTTCAAACTCTCAAAGGAGGCCCTGCCAAGGGTCCTCAGCGTCAACCTACCAACGGCTGTGAAGTTACAGAGCAGGTGTTCGATAGTCTCCAACTCCTCCTCATCGCAACATGCCATGCAATAGTCCGGCTGGGATCTGTTCCAGATCCCCGTCAGCGACCTAATCTCGCAGTGCCCCGAATCAATCCTAATATTCATTGAAAAATCATCTTGGCAATGAGAACATGCGAATGCGTATGCGAATTTGGCAAGCTTCGAATTCACATGAAATTCAAGAGAGTCCAATACGCCCCGTGTGTTCGCTGTTTACTGAATGGGCCAACTGCTACAGGCAACTGAACCTAGTTTTCATCAAAAAATCATCTTCAGCGAAGCGTACAAGTAAATGCCAATCCACACGGGATTCAAGAGCATCCAATGCATTCTGAAAAAGCCACTGTTTGTTGTGCATTTGAAGCTGGCAGCTTCAATGATATTGGACAAGCCATCACTGGCAAATGCGATCACTATAGGTCGATGATTATCAACTTTTCTTTTACACTGAGCTGGATATTCTAGACATCTACGCTGGCGCTGGCTAATGCCACATTGAATACTCTACAAGAGCCGTTTCATAGTTTGATATCTGCTTCACACAAGCAAAAGACTACACCAACTACAAACTCCATACTAAGATCATGCAGCGCCATCTCTCGTTGAAAAATGAAACGAAGAGAAATAAATATTAAATAGGTATTTAACAAATAAGAAAATTAATTTCAATACTATTCGAAATACCATTAATAGTCCAATCAAGTCGATTAATAATTAATACACAAACAGGTGGCAGCAATAGTTCAACGCCCTATCACGATTGAATCGATAAAGCCGGTGGCATGAAACAAACTGTACACTTAACACTTGGAGTTCACTTTGTATGCAAGCTTTTAAAAGTGGGAGGAAGCTAGCCTTTCTAATTGAAAGATTATAACAAACGATAAGTTTCTTTCCTCAACGTATTATGCGAAGGCAAACCGCACTAATCGGAAAGCAATAGTCGAGCGTCATTCACAATCATTTTATTTTATGTGATATGACACGAATTAACTTTCTAGCACACTGATAGGCTGGACAACACAATACAAACGTTAAAGGGAGAGGAATATTAATTGGTTCTCATTAAAGTAAGTACATATGCATGTGTGTATGTGTGTGTGGCCAATAATTCAATATTCTTTGCATTTCTTTATGTGTGAACATGAAAATATGCCGAGTTATCACAATTAGTCCATTAAATGAAACACGCGCGTTAAAACTTAATACAGTTGCCCTTAAGCAACAGCAAATTTGAAAGACTTTTTCGATAATTTAAGTGTGAGAAGTCGTTATTAACGATAACTTGCACACTTAATAAACAGATGAGTGTTTACATCGTTATTCTGACTTTACTACGTATCGTAAGTGAATTGTTGTTAACTTTTTAACATAAAATTGAAATAATTTAAGATTTTATTCGCCATTAAGTGACCAGCTTCAAAGTTCTAATACAGCCAGCCAATGATCAATATTCAAACCCAAAACATGTCGAATTATTTTGAGAGTTTTATGGCCATTTATTCATAATTCCCTATACAACGTACATACATATGTACATATGTATGTACATATGTTGGTCAAACTCATCACATGCTGTGTGCCTTAACGCATTGAAATTTTTGCAGGCACCATTGAATAACGGCCGAAAAGTAATCATATTTACAAGGCAAACATGAAAAGAATTATGGAACCGTAAACCAAGTTAACAATTACTTGATAAACGCACGCATACTATGACCAGATACATCACATTACCACCTCTACCACCACCACCAACACCATCACCCGTACCAACCATTGCTTCTTTGATTCTTTGAAAGTGCATTGCATGTGGGCGGATGTTCTTCTTTTAAAATTCTCAAAATGTTTTCCTCGTACAAAAATACCGCCACTGACTCTGTTTTGTGTTAGCGTAGGTGTTTGTACGATGCTTTGCATATCCTCTGTACCACTCTGCAGCATCGCTGGTTTTGCAACGCAAAAGCTTTGAGCGCCTTATCGGGTCATTTGATGTTGTTTAACAACATGTTACCCGCATCTGGTTAGGATGCTGCAATGCCAGCGCTGTTTACAGAACATTAAACAGAGTGGAATGAATGCATGAATATGCGTGCGTTTCATCCAAAAGATTGCATAGTTTTTCTTCTTTATTTTATTTTTATTTTTCAAAGCGAATCAATGTTATGCTCTAGTAATACCCTACACCTCATTATTTAATTTAATTGTAATACACAATTGATTACAGTTTCCCTAAAATCAATACGTTTCCTCTTATCCCTGCGTAATTCTTTAGCCCAGTGTTCCAAAAACAAAAGAAGATTTTGGCTAAGTGTGCTGTGCTGTCGACCAATGACGACTAAATTTTCCTTTTCTTACTCATGACTGCTGTCTAATGCCAGGATATGGTTTTGAAGGGAATGTAAAGCAACTTTACATACATTGCATTCAAATACGCTGGCATTATGGTTGATTAGTCAAACAATATTTCTTTGAATACATTTGAAATTTTAAAGAAGAAAAAATATTTAATTTTATTTAAAAAATCTATAAATGTTTGTCCTGTAGGATCTATGACGTCATTCAACCGATCATGGAACATATAATTGCAACATGTATGAACTTTTCTAACAACTTGCGAACTTGGTTGTTAACTTGGGTTCCACTGCGGCAATCTTGTTGAATCTACATCTGTCTAACAAGTTGTCATTTATTCAGTCTGTTTTGCCAAACCAATATAACGGGTTATTGCAATCAAGAACATGGACATAAAATAAAATTGTTTGATTAAAATGGATGTTTTATTCTCACGCTTCGCCCATATTACGATAGCCACAATCGTCCTACCAAATGAACTATTCGCTATGTGATAGACAACTCCGAGTCCACTGGTTCAATTAACCATCGACCAGTATATTCGTACGTCGACGAAACACAATGTCTGCCCAAAACATCTCCGCTGTTCAGAAAAATATGAGACAGTCGATTTTACATCACTCACAAGAACTTGACCTTGACTTACAGACAACAATTTGGGGAATTTGCTTTGAGACTAGGGTCCTGGGGTCCCCTAAAAAATTCAACTGATACAAGAACTAAACGTAAACGATCTTAAGCAACGACATGTGTTCGCTGAATGGGCTCTGGGGCAGTGATCCTAATTTTTAATAAAATTAGTCTTTAGCAATGAGAAATCCTTTCTAGATAAATGAGTATACAAACAAACACTTGGCCCAATACCAATCCACTCAAGTTCAAAAAGCATACAATGTTTTCCGAAAGAGTCACTGTTTGATCTATATTTTAAGCTGTCTACGTCATCGATCCATATTTCTTTGAGAACGACAATGGCCATGCCATCACTGTCAAAGGCGCAAAGCACTATAGGTCGATGAGAACCAACTTCTTTTGACTGGAACTTGATGATGTGTAAACCAACACTACGTGCCATACAGCTCATGCCACATAGGATGTTCTGCACGAGCGAAGTGGATTGGTTATGGATACCGTGGTACTTCACTGCGTTAGACTTTTTGTAGAGTATAGTTCTTAAGTTGCAGATGTATGCAAATAAACCACAGTGATCCACAAAACCATCGGTGCCATCGATCAAATAGAGTCTGATGTAGGGGCATAGAAAATTAGAGATTTCGGATGCGCTACACTCAGAAAAACCGTTGCGGACATTTGAACGATGTTATATTTACCATAAAATGATATCAATAGGCCTTGGAAGCTAAAAAAAAATATTTCGATGATGCCCCACAAACATTTTATGAAATTCCCCAGGTTTAATGAAAGACTCATTGGCTTATCGGCGTGTACCCGATGTGGCCCTACAACACCTTGTAACCAATTCTTACGCTCTTTATTATTTCATGTAGTAATTCGTAAGCGTTATGATAATGCAACTGTCTTCCATCTGTTACTGTGCCATTGATTTTGTTATACTTTTGCCTCCACCTTTTTTTTTGCCAACTGAACTGGACAAGTGCAACATTGCACGTTTGCAAAGCAATGTAATTGGAATTCAGGCATATTAAAGGGGGCATTCAATATTTACTGTTACTGTATAACCATAATAGGAAGTGATTGTTGCAGTTACTGGCTTGGTAACCAATAATAAATAATTTAAAGCTTATGGCTCTGCATTAATAAATGAAAGAAATGCACGGATGCGGAATTTGTTGCGTATTTATTATTCGATTTAAAAATTGCACGAATAAACATACACAATTTCGATTAAACATTTCTGTAATACAATATTTTGTTGTTGGATTTTTTTATTTAAAATTTAAAGCAAAAATAAAGCGAAAAAGAAAGTGACCAACAATAACGAACATCAGAGGGACATTTACGAGTAGTAGGATAACCCAATGCATAAAAGTCTCTCTCATCAGTGAACATACTATCACCGAACTTAATTTAAAAGCTATTATTTCCAGGCAATGACAAATGACAACCCTGTAACTCTCGAAACTGTAACAGAATACCAATTACCCGCTTTAGCTCAAACTGAATTATAACAGTCAAATGGCTGCATGTGAAGCTTGTTGCCGGAAATCGATTAAAAAATATTCCTCTTATGCGTACAACTCATCCGTTTTTAGAAACGATTTGGAACATATGGCCACCACATAACACCTGCATCTTATACGGTTCGTTGATAGTTGATGTTGTTTTCATGTGGGCATCACACGTCTCCAAGTGATCTAGATCCTTGAATCCTTGGAACATATGGCCACCACATACCACCTGCATCTTATACGGTTCGTTGATAGTTGATGTTGTTTTCATGTGGGCATCACACGTCTCCAAGTGATCTAGATCCTTAAATATTGCACTCGTGATATTACAATAATTCTTTTTTTTAATTGGTCATTACATCCCTTCAGTCAAGATTACGACCTAGCTTCTCACACCACCTGTGTATGTAGTGTACGTTAATTTCATGCATGAGTGGCGGGACCTACAGTTTAAAGTCGACTCCGAACGACAGATTTTTTGAGAAGCTTTTCATGCCAATTTTTACTCTCAGAGTTTTTGCCAGAAATCTGCTTAGAGGAAGTCGCCGAAGAAATATTTTCATATTTCGTTTTGATGTCTGGCCTGGGGTTTAAACCGTGGCCTTACGTCTAATAAGCCAACACACTACCTACTAGACTACAATTCGTGCTACTACCTGCTTATCTTTTTTGAGGTTATGACCGATCAATTTGAAACATTTAATCTGTTTCACTATAGATGGGTACCAACCTTTGATAATTCCATTTCTGATTCCATTGCTTTTCTTTTTGAGGTTAAGACCGGATCTACTTTAATTTCGAACATTTAGTTTGCTTCAGTATGGGAGCCCTTTCGGATTTGTTTGAACGATCCGCATGGTATTTTGACAAACACACTTTCTTTAGAAGACTTTGCTTTGCCTTCTATAGGGTGATTTTTTAGCTATTATCTTTTTGGCAACACTGCTTTAAACAGCTCACGCACGGTTCGTGTTTCACTGTCAAACGTCTTCAGTTTGGTCTATAATTTAACCATGAATCGTCTTACAAACGAATAGCGCTTGCAAATCATTGAATTTTATTATCAAAATGCGTGCTCTGTTAAGAAAGTTCATCGCGCGTTTCTTCCATTTTATGGTCAGTTTAATCGACCCACTGAAGCGGCTATTCGGGATACGTAAATAAGCAGAATTGCCGATTTTGGAGTGAAGATCAGCCAGAAGAATTGCAAAAGCTACCAATGCATCCAGAAAAAGTCACAGTTTGGTGCGGTTTATGGGCTGGTGGCATCATTGGACCCTACTTCTTCAAAGATGCTGTGAATCGTAACGTAACTGTGAATGGTGAGCGCTACCGTGAGATGATATCCAACTTTTTTATGCCCAAAATGCAAGAGCTTGACTTGCATGACATGTGGTTTCAACAAGACGGTGCCACATGCCACACAGCACGCGTAACAATGGACTTATTGAGAGGCGAGTTCGGTGAACATTTTATTTCACGTTCGGGACCGGTCAATTGGCCGCCTAGATCATGCGATTTAACGCCTTTAGACTATTTTTTGTGGGGCTATGTTAAAGCTCATGTCTATAAAGACAAGCCCGCTTCAATTGACGCATTGGAAGACAACATTGAAGCATTTATTCGTGAGATACCGGCCGAAATGGATGGACCATTTGAGGCGCAGTCGCGGTCAACATTTGCATGAAATAATCTTCAAACATTAAATTATATGGACCGTACTATCGATTCAAATAAAGATGTCAGGCATTTTTCTGAATTTTATATGTTTTTTCTTTAAATTTTCCTATAGCTCTTAAAAAAGTACCCTTTATAAGCGATTTTTTAAATCCCACACAACGCACAGCCATCCTTGAAAGCGGTTTGTTGTAGCCATTGAATGAATGAATGTGGAATAAGGAATATTATAGATATGGAACATTGTGAATGTGAAACATTGTGGGCGTGGAACATTGTGTATATCTGTTCTATACATGAGTGGCGGGACCTACAGTTGAAACTCGACTCTAAACGACAGATTTTTAGGAAACTTTTTCATCACAATTTTATTTACTCCCAGACTTTTTGCCAGAAATCTGCTGAGAGGCAGTCGCTGAAGAAATTTACATATTTCGTTTCGTTGAAGATGCTGGGGTTTGAACCGTGGACTCACAACACACTACCTACTAGGCTACGACGACTTACAATACATGCGGGTTAAAAAAAGAGAATACAACCAATCCTATTGGATTGATATGGATAGTCCAGCAAAGACCAGTAACCCTGCCGTATGTAACTTCCTAGAGCCATCGTACTTATGCCTCTCTGTCAAACGAGAGTAGGTATTCCCCTGCTTTAACTAAGGCAATTAGACTAGCTATGAACTGTATCACGTAGAAGATTGTTTGCTTTCTGGTCCATTTTATTTCAAATCTTTCATACTGACTTTCTTTCGAAATCTTAAGATTTTGTGTTGCATTGCAAATGCTTATGTTGCAAATTCCTTTTTGCCGTTAATGGCTAAGACATGTTCGCAATGAAGCAATAAGCACCTGCAACATGTTTAAATTAAAATTGTTACGTGCTGCCTTTAGCGCTGCATTGCATATTCAAATATTTTGATGAGCATTTTGAAAATGCATCATAAATATGTTGACGTTAGTGCCGGTATTTGGTATTTAAAATTTGAAATGAAAAATTCTTTCTTTCTGGCGCTGGCAAAATCAAACAAGTGCTGCATAACGAACTAAATGTCTTGAAATGTTTTCTGTTAATGGTCTATTGCCTTGGCAATATTACATTTTACAGCAACTTTGCTAAATTGAAAATGCATATGTATGTATGTCTGTATTTACAAGCAATTAAACAACTTTTTCCCATTAGTTAACTGCAATTTGTTTTTTTTTTATTTATTTTAAAAGTTTCTTGCATTTTCTAATTATTTTATTTTGAAAAATATTTTTATTTTCTTGTTATCAGTTTTTGTGCAAATTGATAAGATTATTTGAAATGGCAACTACTCGTATACGTGCATCTGCATGTATGTAGCGTCATACAGGTTGTTTCTTCTCGTACACATGAATACTTTTAAGTTTCAATCAAACGTTTAATAATCATTTTCCTTTTGGAAACTATTTTAATGTGAAAAGTTTATTTAAATGATAAAAATCTTGTCATTTACACAAGAAACATTTGAACATTTTAACATGCATTCCCATAACGCATATACATATACGAGTATGTATAGGGTTCTTCATTAAGTGCTTCCTATAATGAAATTTAAATGAGACAAAGTGTGTGGGAAATATCATCGAAGTTTTTTATTCATTCTAAAGACCTATTGATGCCATTATGTGTGGAACATAACATCGTTCAAATGTCGACAACGGTTTCTCTAAGTGGCACCCATCCAAAATCTCAAATTTTCTACGACTCTGGTGCATAAATCAGGCTCAATTTGACTGATGGCATGGTTTGTATCGGCTTTAAGGACCGCTATGGTCTGTGGTTTATTCGCATACATCTGTACAATTCTCTTGAAAAAGTCTAACAGAGGCAAATCACATGGTCTCGGTAGCCAATTCACATCGTTTGTGCAGAATGTCCAATGTAACATAAGCTGTGTGGCACATAGCACCGTTCTGTTGAAACCACATGTCTTCGGTTTTCACATCATCAAATTCAAGTCAAAAGAAGTTGGCAATCGTCAACCGATAGATCTCGCCTTTGCCAGAGATAGCATGACCAATTCTCAAAGAAATATGGACATATACACCAAACAGAGACTTTTTCAAGAAGCATTGGATGCTCTTGAATTTTATGACGATAGCGCGACTGATTTGTTTGTTTACGCGTCCATTCACACCGAAATAGAGACTCATCGGTGAAGACGAATTTTGAGAAAAAGTAGGGGCTTTTGCCATTTCCTTCAGAGCCCACTCAGCGAAAGCACGTTGTTGTCTATAATCGTTTACATTCAGTTCCTGGATCAGTTGTTGAATTTTGTACAAGTGCAGAGCCCAAGTCCCAAGAAAAAATTCGCTAAGTTGTGGTCTGTAAAGTATCATGTTCTTGTGAGCGATGAGAAATCAATTGCCTCGAGTTCTGCAGCACACTTTCATAGACAGTGGCGATGTTTTTGGGAGATCTTGCATTTCATCGACATACTGATGATGGTCGATCGTTTACTTAATCAGGGGAGTCGTATTTACCCACCACATTGCGAATAGTCTCTCGTTGGCACAACTATGGCGATCAACAAGATGGCCACGTTATCAACTGTGAAAGTTCGAAAGTACCCGTTTTGCACGACCCTGTTACATATGTATGCACATGTGTAATGCTTGTTTATATGCAATCAATTTCTTTCATATTTCATGGGAATACACAAATAGATTGTAAAGTAAATGAGAAAAATGTTTACAATATTTGAATTCATTTTGAAAATATTTTCCTTTTGAGTTCAGCTTTCAAAGCTAGACAATCTATTAGAACACAGAGTATCTGCAAATTATTTTTATTAATAATACATGGTAAAGAAATATACACTTAAGGGGGTGCAATTACCAAAAATTCCATCCAGAAAAGGATAGAAAATAAACAATGCAACTTCTATGAAACACTGAATGCCATTTGAAGTCACAAAAACTTAACATTGATGTCCTGTAATTACTCTCAGGAAATAAATACTACCAGAACAAGCTAGTGGTACTATCACCGAATGATAAATCAGGATGACATCCAAATAGGATGACATTTAAAAATAGTTTTCGTAGACAATTTTTGCATTTTTCATTCGTATACCACCTCTATCACACTGGCAGATTATTCTCTCTGAGCATTCTTCCATTCTTACGCAGGTTTTCTAGACTTTGAGTTAAATTTATTGTGCAACATCTGAGTAAATGGCAGATTAGACAGGAGATTTCACATAAGACTTCCAAGTATAGAAAACAAATATTATCAGCAGTAGAAATTTTGTGAAAGACTACATGGTCGGTTCTTAATATAACTTAATGCTCTCTCTCTCGTTGGCACATTGTACCTTCTGGTCACTCCACTATTCTGGAGGTTGATCCAGTGGCCCCTGTGATCATCGACTATTTCCCTGCTGAATATTGTCTTGACGGATGTTTCCACTCTCTGATTCCAAGCAGGGATGACTGGATGCTAATATGTCCTGGATATATATACCGACGGCTCTAAACTTGATAATGGGGTTGGAAGCGGTGCCTACTCTGGGAAACTGGACCTAAATATTTCTCTCCGTCTGCCGGAATACTGCAGTGTGTTTCAGGCGGAGGTGATGGCAATTTACCGGGCCGCTCAATGGATCCTCATCAAGGATGCTCCTTTCACTCGCGTCTCGATCTTTTCTGATAGTCAGGCCGCGATAGGATCTCTATCGGGTTTGGTGATTAACTCTAGGATCGTTAGGGAATGTCGCCGCTGTCTCGACCTTCTCTCGGGGCGCTTCACCAGTTTCTCTCTGGTGTGGGTCCCCGGGCACAGTGGAATTCCGGGAAACTGTAGGGCCGATAAGCTCGCCAAAGCTGGTGCGCTCCTTCCGGAATCCTCTTCTGTTGCATTGGGTATGCCACTTGCCTCGGTCTAGTTGACCATTGCGCGGAGGTTCTTTCGGGACGCCAACCTATCCTGGGTCAATGAGGAGTCCTGCTCCACCGCTAGACTCACCTGGCCCAAGATGGATAGAAGGCGTACCAACCGATTACTTGGTCTTGGTCATGATGTCATCTCGACTACAGTGGCCGTGCTTACGGGTCACTGCGTCATGGGTAGACACGCGGAAAGAATGAGGCTCCCTTTCAACGACTTCTGCCGTGGATGCAGTTCCACTGAGGAAGACGAGACTTTTGTTCACTTTCTTTGCCAGTGCCCGTCTCTCGCTGGGTGTAGATACAGGTTATTTGGCTCCCCATTCCTTGTTAGCTTAACGGAGCTATCATCTATTGACATCAAGGATATAGGTTCGTTCATCAAACTTTCTGGCTGGTTTTCCAATGCGGGGTAGTCGTGCTTTTGTTGTACAGCCTTTGCGCTGACCAACTTCTTTCTCTTCCCTGATTTTGGTGGAACTTGGTTAGTACAGGGACTGCGTTCACCCGTGGCATCACAACCGGCCGCTATGCGTGCTCAAGTGAGCTTTGTGATATCAGAGCTACCACTTCGATCTAACCTAATCTTAATATGAAAATGAATTAATTTTAGGATATATTCTCTTCTTCAATCCAGAATAAGTGACCTTTAACTACTAGCATGTCGATCGACTCTAACAGCGAGTCAGCAAACTTCACACTCAAACTGATTGGCATATGCGCCAACCACGACTCGGCTACTTGATGAACTCTCATGGTAGTTTTGTGTTCCAATAGCAACAGGAACACAGCAGATAATTGTGTATGTATTGTGAACTTGCTAGTGCGAACACACTCCCACCCAACACATACATATTCACGCATAGGCAAAGGATACATATCCTTCGTTTAGAGTATCAATTAGGCAGAGATAAATATTGATCGCTGACAAATTCTGAGCTAATGAAGGCTCTTACTTTTTGCAAGACTTACATACATAACTGATCATAACAACCCTTCAGTTAGGATTACGACCTAGCTTGTCGCATCACTTATGTTGTGTGTGTTACTTTTTTATGCACATGAGTGATGGGACCTACAGGCAATTTTATTTACTCTCAGAGAGGAGAGAAAGTCACCGCCGAAATATTTTTCCACATTTCGTTTCATTGGAGATGTGTACCCTGGGATTTGAACCGGGGCTTCATGTCTGATAAGCCAACACAATACCTACTAGACTATGGCGACTTGAGTAACTTGGTTACCACCAGTAAAATAAAGAGCATTTTTTCTCTGCATTCTGTTTCGTTGCGTCCATTTTCAGATACCTGCTAATACAAAATAACAGTAAAAGGTTAATGGAAATGGCATTACGAGCAACAGCAATTTCATTAACGAAAATTTTCTAAGATTCACGAAATAATGTTCACGTCTTAAACATAATTTCTTCCATAAAACGAGTAAATATTGGATTAACAGGAGGAAGACGATTGAGTACGACTACTTATTTACTTATTTAAGTGCTAATGTTGGTTGGTTGGTTGGTTGTGCATCATGTTGAAAGTACAATTTGACAAGCGAAAAAACATCTGTAAAGTACAACATTAAAGTTTCTTTCGTTTTTCTGTTCATTTGTTTGTATGTTTGTTTCTTTGTATAGAGTATGTACATTCAGTTTGACAAACAAATAAACAAATGAAAAAAAAACTACGTTGATTTGTTTGTGTTTCACTTGATAATATTTTGTATTTCTTCGTGGCGCTGTAGAATGTTTTGGCATTTGTTGGCCGCCTTTGGCCTTAAACTGTTGGCACAAGTTTTGCATAAACAAATAAATCCTTGTCTTCTTCTATGTATGTGTGTATGTTTAAGTGTGTATGGGCGTGTGGTACGTACATGCAACACCAACCAATAATAGTAGAAACAAAAACAGATAAAAAATAAGAATGAAAACTAAATTGTTTTTCTTTTTCATTTTCACAAAATGTTGTTGACTTTATTCTTATGGTGGATATGCTTGATGTTGTTGTTGTTGTTGTTGCTCTCTTTTTATTGCCACTGTTCTTATGCCTGGTCCTAGCTTAAGCAACAATATACTCAAGTCTGTCCTTAAGCACACCCAATTTTTTTTTTCGTATTCTTGCAACGTAGTTTTCAAACTGCGTTGAATTGTTGAATTTAGCCGACGTAATTGGACATTTTAATCAGCAGGAGAATTGGAATTGGAAAGAAAGAGAAAATATGCTGCTTAAGGTGAAATAAATTAATTTCGATTAGGTTGAGAATATTAAACAAAATTCCATTTAATTGATAGTCAAACAAACAAATCAAAAACAGTGTGGCTTCATAGCAGTGATAGAGAAGGCAGCACTACAGTAAATCTTGCTATAAAGTCCAGCAACAGGAGGACGCTGTGTGCCACATAGCTCATGCCATATTGGATGTCCTATACTCACGATTTGAGGGCATGTTTATCTCATGTGGAAGTGAAGTGAACTGGCCATCGAAATTGTGTTTCGACCTGGTTAGACCTTTTCTTGGGAGGTTTTCTTAACTCAGAGAAATATGCGAACAAAATCCATGGCATCGGTCCAATTCAGCCTTACTTATGCATCAGAAACATGGAAAATTTTACATTTTAGATCCCCTCTACTTTGAGAAACTGCTTCTGCGTCAGAATCACAGTAAATTTTACAGTTTGGATGCCCTCTACTCGGAGAAACTCCTTACTCCACACTTTGTTTCATTTAAATTTCAATATAGAAAGCACTAGAAGTCGTCATAGTCTATTAGGTAGTGTGTAAGCTTATTAGACTCGAGGCCGCGTGAGTAAAATAAAATTTCATTGAAAAGTATCCCAAAAAAAATCTGTCGTTCAAAGTCGTGTTTAAATTCTAGGTCTCGCTACTTGTGGATAAAATTAACACACATACTGTCCATGTACGAGAAACTAGGTTTCAGTCCTTGCTAAAGGGTTGCAATGACTACCTATGTATGTATATATGTATCAGTCATGGAAAGTTGGACATGTCGGGAAGGCTCTACCCAAAGAAGCCACGGCGAACATCTCACACATAGTTTGCTACAATTAAATATTAAAAAAGAAAGCACTTAATGTAAGACCCATTATTGTTCTTTATTCTCTTCTCTTAATTTACACGTAAATAGAGGTCAACATGTATAACAAACAACAGGTGCTATACTATGTGGCTGTATGGCATGAATGAATTCCTAAATGAAATCACGTTCTGGCAATAAATCAAACCCATAAAGAAATGCCAGAGCATTTCCAAAAATCCACTTTTAAGGACTGTTTTCGCATGTAATGCACACAGTCAGATAAAGAGAGGAACATCATTCGTTTATTAAGTAAATCAGTCGGAATGAATTTGATATCCAAACCAACTATGGATGCGATGGCAGTAACTATGAAAACTTAAAGAATTCCATTGAAATTCACAAACGATTTTACTGCAAACATGTACGAGTACATGAAAACGAAAGTATAGAATATACGAAGATGATGGGCTACTTTGCTGAAAGATGCCAATTGAAGGGAAGTTTGTGTTTTTTGTCAAACTTAAGTTTTATTTTCATTTGTAGTAAATAGTCTAGTTTGTCTCAATTAAATTTACATTTAATGGCGACGATTTATTTGATTTGCTTGAAAACTTGCAAACTTTTGTTAGGAAGACAAAAATTAAATATTTATTGGGAAAGTAGTACAATAGATCGTTTGGCCGCAGTATCCATATGCATCTCTTTACAACAATAATAATTACATTACATACATACATAATTGGCCATTACAACCCTTCAGTCAGGATTACGGCCTAGCTTCTCACACCACTAAAGTAGTGTGCCTTAATTTTATACTTGAGTGGCGGGACCTACAATTTAACGTCGACTCCGAACGACTGTTTTTGAGAAACTTTTTCATGGCAGGTTTATTTACTCTCAGAGTTTTTGCCAGAAATCTGCTGAGAGGTAGTCGCCGAAGAAATATTTTTTTCATATTTCTTTTTGATGTCTGACCTGGGATACGAACCCTGGCTTTTACGTCTAATAAGCGAACACACTACCTACTAGACTACGGCGACTACAATAATTCGAATTCGAATAATTACATTAAAGGCAATAAATTCTCTGCCATAGTCAGGCAGTTACTAGAGCATTGGATTAAAATATTATGATCTCTAATATGCCTTTCACCCAGAATCTCTTAATGAATTGGCAGGACATAGCACAATCAGATCGTATGGCCGCAGTATTAAGGCATCTCTCTACTACAACAATAATAATTACATTAAAGACAATAAATTCTCTTCGATAATCAGGATGATACCAGAGCATTGGGTTAAAATATGACGACCTCTGGTATGCCTTTTACCCAGAATCTCTTAATGAACTGGCAGGACATAGCACAATCAGATCGTATGGCCGCAGTATTAAGGCATCTCTTTACAGCAGTAATAATTACATTAAAGGCAATAACCAGAACACTGAATTAAAATATGGGGACCTCTAATATGCCTTACAACAAGAATCTCTCAATGAATTGGCAGGACAAAGCACAATCATCGAACGCTCTGTTTAGTCGTCTGTATTAGGATAGGAACCCCTTTGAAAGCCTGCTAACTTAGTAATGTTTTCCATCAACTTGGGATACATGGGCGCCAATCTGACCAAGGCTAGATGGATGGCGCGTGTAAATTCTGCTTAAATTGCAAAGTATTACGAGCAGTAATATGGTTGGAGTCATTACTGGACATTGCATTAAGAATACTTAAGCGAAAGACATTTGTATTGGTCATCTGACAAATAATTTCAGCTTGAGCCACAGAGACAAGTACGAGAGGAAAGAAGTGCTCTTCAACTATTGAGTACATGTTTGACGTGATACCATAGACGGACAAAGTACATTGCGACCTACGCTGCAGACAACTTCATTACCGGAGAATGGACGTCAGAGGACTACGTAGACCAAGTGGCTTCATAAAAGCTCTGGATGTTTGCGGAACTAAGGGAAATGTACTGGTATCTCAATCAGGTACACATAGCCTAAGTGTATCTCTTTCAAACTTCTCCCCTTTATCAATCGTTTCAATTCATTGTTTTTTATTTGTTGCATTTCATTTTCTTTAATCATTACTTTCAGCTAAGCAAGCGTTTGATCAGGTTCTGTGTAAAAAATTTTCGAGTTTTCGTATTGTTTGGTGCACTGACTATGCTCCTCTCTGGAAGGTAAAATGGCAATGGACTTCGTGGAAGAATTATTTGAAAGCAAATTTAATAATGATGTCGCCATACTACAATCGGTAGTGCTTTGGCTTTTTAGACACGAGGCCGAGGTTCTACTCCTGGCTAAAACATTTCGAAGAAAACTGAAAATTGAAAAGAAATATTTCTTTTGGCGCCTTCCTCTCAGCAGTTTTCTGGCAAACAACTCTGGAAGTAAAAAAAATTCTCGTAAAAGTTTCTCAAAAATCTGTTGTTCGGAGAGCGACTTTAAACGGATTAAATTAACACACACAACTTGGGTGCTATGAGAAACTAGGTTGCAGTCCTGGCTAAAGAGTTCTAATGATCGATTAAACAGGCACGTGAAGTAATTGAACGACCAATGCCATGAAATATTTAATAAAAATTAATGTCTAACCGTTTGTAACGGTAAATTCGTTATATTACTTGTAAGTTCTTGGAATTCAAAGTGCATTTATGCTACTGAAATGAAAATTGTTTTGTTGCTCCGCTGATAACATATTTCCTAGAAAAAAAATAGAATCTTAAAAATGTTATCAACATCTTGTAAATTTACAAGCAAATAACAACAGAAAGATAAAAGCAAAAGGAAAAACAGAATGCAATTACAATTAAAATGATGGCTTGTTTGCAATAACAACAGCAACAGGTATGCTAGTTAGTTTAACTCATGTAAACACTTTACTGATAACAGCCCATCATAATAATTATCATGTGTTAATGGAAACAAACAACAGCGTAAGGGTGTGGCAAATTTGCCAGAGAAGAAAATTCATATAAAAGTTACCAAAGCCATTGGCTGTAAAGAGTTACCGAAGAGTTCTTAAACGAAAACCTTATAAGCGATACAAGCAATAGAAAGAAAACAGGAAAACGGAGTAAAAAAGAAATCCTCATTAATATGTGCCACCTAAAATTATATCTCGTGGGTGTATTAGTTGCCTGCAGCTTCTACAGCGACGTTAAGGCCTCCGATTGCAGTGGCACAACAGCTAACAAGTTTAGTTTATGCTATGACTTCCAAACGCTTAGAAATTTGGCACCACGTCAGCAAGTGTTATCATTGATCCGATCACATATGTCTAGTGATTCCAGATTTCGCAAGGCCGTAAACTATATGCTGTCGCCACAGTTCAAGACAACCACCCAAATGATTGATGACTCCAGTATTTATCGTAGTTTGTTAAATCAATTCTCAGATGCTGGTGTTAATACCACGGATATTAACAGCATAAGCAAAATATTCGATTGCATCCTAATCCCGTATATACGTGAAGCCAACGGCAATCAACGTTCCGTTAGTTCCATTGAAAATTTCGCCAATTCACGTTCATTGGACACATTCATAGAGGAGTTCAACAAGTTGATACCCAAAGATAGTTTGATACGGACTTTGAAAAATCTTTTGGCAGAAAGTGATAACTTTACGGAATTCTATGCACTTGCACGTGAACCCTCATTCCAATCGCAGGTTAAAGAAGCATTTGTAAGTATTTTGACGGTATTTTCAAAAGAAATTAAGAAAAATGTTTACAAAACTTTCTTTCTTGTTTTTTTTTTCCAGAAAAACCGTGAAATTTCACGTCCCATCAAAATTTTACGCCGCAACCAAATCGATTTGTGCAATTTGGCTCAATACGGTTTCAATCTATTGAATTTGGGTCCAAGCATCTAATGTGTTCAATGTATATGTAAATGTAATGTAATGAGCATAAAATAAATATTTCATATCGTATAATAGTGAGGCAGTAAAGAAATAAGAATTTTGAATCCATAGGCCATAGGCCATTGTACCTCTATTTCATGAGCTTAAGAAAATCTAGAATATAATTTTAGTTGAAAGTAGTCAACAATAAAAGATATAACAAGAATATACATACATATGTAGTGTATACTTCTTACTGACCTTATGACATAATGCGGCGAATACGCCATGACATACTACGTCATACATGTCTAAGACCCCGGTAGCAAAACTATGAATATCCGATCAAACAATTCTATCGAAAATTTTTGAATACCTATTCCGTCTCGTGAAATTTTCGCGAATTGTAGTATGTAGCTCATAATCGGCTCCATTAAGCTTTTCATTGATTTGTTATTGTGGCAACCTTAGTACGGCAACCATACGATCTATTGTACTCCACTCACACTCGTTTTAGTATCCCTACAATATCTCCTTCAAAGCCTATTATTGTAACAAACTTCAGGATTTACTGCCAAGTACCTGTTATGCCTTCAGATGTTTCCTTCTAGGCTGCACTAATACCAGAGATTCAAAAAAATTTTACCTAAGATTAATTCTCATTGCCGGAGAGCCTATATGTTGGGCTCGAAACAACCCCCATTCCAGCTATCAATCGCAGCTTATGTTTTGCAGGCCCATGATGCATGATGGAGATCTCCTCTTCTTGTAGTCCCTCAACAAACTACTTCCCTTTATCTTCTCTTTCATTGAAAATCCCTTCCGTCACACCACAGTAGAGTACTGGCTCCTCTTCTCGTAATTTCATTTGTTTGCTTATTGCCTAGAATTCCCACATTAACTGGGTGCCAGCAGTGCATTTGTTTCATTGATATTTCGAAACTGGATGGATATGCAGGCGGAGGAATCTGTTCGCAGCTGGTAGGTATAGTTCAGTGGCGGATCATTTGAACATGTTGCAGGCGAAAGTGCCAGCCATACGGCCTAAGGTTGGAATGAAGGTTAAGGAAGGAGATTTCTATGGTCAGGCCTATCACATCCATCCAACTCCCTGTTTCGTATTCTATTGGAAACCCGCATACAAAACCTTATAGCTTATAATTAACAACAACTGGTTGGAATCTCACGGCCTACAGCTGGCCATGCATAAGACGGAGCTGCTTCTACTAACCAGACGACACATTCCAATAGAGATTTAAATAAACATAGGCGACTTGGTTATTCCCACGAAGAAATCTATTAAATACCTTGGGGTTAGATTGGACTCGAAACTGACCTATTCAAACCAAGTAGAATATACTACAGCGAGAGCAGCTAGAATAACAGCCCAACTAAGTAGACTCATGGCAAACATTGGTGGACCCCTCCCAAGTAAGAGAGAGACTGGCAAAAGCATACTCCTCTATGGATCTGAAATTTGGGCTTCTACTTTGGAAACCCAAATCAGAGCTAGAAAACGCAGAGAATAGCTGCTCTACGAGTGACATCCTCGTATCGCACGGTATCAAAACAAGCTGCCCTAGTGATAGCCGGAATGGTTCCCATAGACCTACAGGCAATTGAGCGCCGGATGATCTTCAACGCCTGGCAAAATACGACTCAACCACAGAGTATGGAGGCGATAAAGCAAGAAGTCTCCCTAAAATGGCAGTTTCGCTGGGAGAATGAACAGTACGGAAGGTGGACATATAAACTGATTCCAGAGTTGCAAGTGCGGGAAACCAGAAAAAACGGAGAAGTAGACTACTACATAACCCAGATGCTGACCGGTCACGGATACTTCAGAGAGTACCTGCATCGCATAGGGAAATGCCGCTCGCCATTTTGTATCTATGAAGAGAAGGAAACGTTAGATGATTCCGAACGCACTTTATTCAGCTGTCGTCGATGGGCCGAAAGCCGTCAGCGACTCAAAGCTGAAATCGGCAATATTAGTGCTACAAACGTCGTGCTGAAAATGATAAGCAGCAGAGAAAGCTGGAACGCAGTAAGAGAATTTGTGCACCATGTCCTGCGTACGAAGAAATATGACCTAGACGCAGTGGAATAAGAGAAGAGCGGAGCCTGGACGCAGGCTGACGATGATGGAACTGGCACACTGGCCAGAAAAGGGGTCCACCTCGAAGTAATACAACCGTGGTTGCGAGGTGGAATATACCCTGGTGAGGAGACAAGGTGGGGTTTTAGTCGGTATACCTAATGGGAGAGCCCGACATACCATGTATGGTGACGGCCTACATGAATGCATAAAGCATATCCCCTCCTTCCCGAAAAAAAAAAAAAATTAACAACGTAGTAAAACCGTCTGGGTAACTTAGGATATGGGTAGGATAATACAAGTAATCTGGGCAAGGCAAGAGGGAGGTCGAAAAGAAAATCTGCTCAAATTCTACGCTAACTGTTGTGGTTGCAGTCATTGCTGGATATTACCTTATAGGCAGAAAACATTAATGTACGCCATGTGGAAAATAATTTAAGCAGGAGCACATACTATTGAGTACAACTATTGAGTACATGCGCAGAGTTATGTCGGAGAAAAGGAATGTATATTATGATCTACTCTGCAGGCGACATCATTGATCAGTTGAGAATCGAAATTAGAAGTCAAGTAAGTTCATCAGAAGCTCTGTATAGCTACAGAATTAGAGAAATTGGTCAATGATTTGAGTTTTTGTATTGGTTAGCTCACTGGTTATGCACATCTCTGAGAGGCAAAAAGATCGTAGGACTTCCTGTATGGATATATTCCACGGTCATCGAACCCAACCTCTTATACGGTGTTGCTTTCTGGTGGACTGCTCTGGACAAGAAATACAACGTCAGACTTCTTGACAAGGTCAGAAGGTCTGCTGCCATTTATATAACTGGCGCTCTTCGCACCACCCCCACGAAAGCCTTGTTAGCAATGCTAAACTGGCTTCCTACTGTGCTTGTCGCTAAGCAGGTAGCCAAGTTTGCTGCGACTAGACTTAATGCTTTCTCTCATTGGCACATCGTACCCTCTGGTCAATCCACTATTCTGGAGGCTGATCCAGTGGCCCCTGTGAACATGGACTATTTCCCTGCTGAATATTGTCTTGACAGATGTTTCCACTCTCTGATTCCAAGCAGGGATGACTGGAATCCTAATATGGTCGTCCCCCCGGAAGTTCTGGATATATATACCGACGACTCTAGACTCGATAATGGGGTTGGGAGCGGTGCCTACTCTGGGAAACTGGACCTGAATATTTCTCTCCGTCTGCCGGACTACTGCAGTGTGTTTCAGGCGGAGGTGATGGCGATTTACCGAGCCGCGCAGTGGATCCTCGTCAACGATGCTCCTTTCACTCGCGTCTCGATGTTCTCTGATAGTCAGGCCGCGATAGGATCTCTATCGGGTTCCGTGATTAACTCTAGGATCGTTAGGGAATGTCGCCGCTGTCTCGACCTTCTCTCGGGGCGCTTCACCAGTTTCTCTCTGGTGTGGGTCCCCGGGCACAGTGGAATTCCGGGAAACTGTAGGGCAGACGAGTTCGCCAGAGCAGGTGGGCTCCTTCCGGAATCCTCTTCTGTTGAATTGGGTATGCCACTTGCCTCGGTCAAGTTGACCATTGCGCGGAGGTTCTTTCGGGACGCCAACCCATCCTGGGTCAATGAGGAGTCCTGCTTCACTGCTAGACTCACCTGGCCCAAGATGGATAGAAGCCGTACCAACCGATTACTTGGTCTTGGTCGTGATGTCATCTCGACTACAGTGGCCGTGCTTACAGGCCATTGCGTCATGGGTAGACACGCGGAAAGAATGTGGCTCCCTTTCAACGACTTTTGCCGTGGATGCAGGTCCACTGAGGAAGAGGAGACTGTTGTTCACTTTCTCTGCCAATGCCCGTCTCTTGCTAGGTGTAGATATAGGTTATTTGGCTCCCCATTCCTCGTTAGCTTAACGGAGCTATCATCTATTGACATCAGGGATATTGCTTCGTTCATCAAACTTTCTGGCTGGTTTTCCGATGCGCGGTAGTCGTGCTTTTGTTGTGCAGCCCTTGCGCTGACCAACTTCTTCCTTTTCCCTGATTTTAGTGGAACTTGGTTAGTATAGGGACTGCTTTTACCCGTGGCATCACAACGGGCCGCTATGCGTGCTCAAGTGAGCTTTGTGATACCAGAGCTACCACTCCGACCTAACCTAACCTAACCTAACCTGTATGAATTATTGGAAAGGGAATTGTAAAAAAGTCATGAAAAATTTCTCGAATAAGTCGTTAGGAGTCAACGTTAAACTGTAGGTCCTACTATTCATGGATAAAATTGATACTCACATCATGAGTAGCGTAGGGAATCTAGGTTGTAATCATGACTAAATTGTTGTAATGCCCAAATAAGTTAGCAAGTACCCGTTTGAACGAATCTTATAAATTTTTAAAAAAGCAAAAACCATGATAATCATATAATTTTGGTTAAAGAAAAGACATTTCTCAACCAAAACACTTTTCTTTTTCTATACGCAATGTTGATAACAAGTGTCCTCGTTTTATCCCTTCTTTAACATACACCCTACCCTACTTAAAATATTTGCCAATTTAGCGCAATAGCACGCATTTCTACAGTAAACAACCACCACCAACACGTGTCACTTTAAGCCTGATTATGGTACAAGACAGGCAACAAATATTTGCATGACCATGAATAGAGGGAAAGATAAGCTTGAAATACAAATACAAAAGCAACTGAAGTAACTGCCACTTTCGATTGTCTGCTGTCCATTTCAACATGGTCTTTGTCTTTGTTTCTTTACATTTATTGTTTTTGGCAGTTTTGTTTTTTCATTCAAATTAGTCTACAAATTTGCAGACAAGCGCAAAAACAAGAAAAAAAACAATTTAAATGCCAAGTGGAATATGAACAACTCTCACTCACTCACTCACTTACTCACTATCTTTAAAAGATTGTTCAACTAAAAACAACAGAGCAACAATAACTGCCAGACATAATAGCTGCAGAAGCAGACAAAAAAAGAACAATTAAGATAGTTACAGTTGGTTAAGTCTAGTCTGGCTGTATTGCCACCCTATGTATTGTTGTATAGCCTGCTGTACCCCCTATACAGCAGGTTCACATTCTCTACATTTTTATTTCATAAACATTCCTTGAAGAATAAAAAAATAAGACTTCTCGCAAGCTATTCTCACATGCAACTTAAAGTGAAGTGAAACTTGAAGCATCTAATATGCCTTCCTTTATAGGTTTTATGTTTAAAATTCTTATTTGGAAGAACAAAGGCGTACCAATAACGAATACAGGTAACATGATGTACTCTGAATGCAGTTCTACTTTTCCTACTATCTATCACTATCAATTCCCTACGAACTGAGCTGTAAGGCTAGTATGAACCAAGAGGTTTATGGAGATATGCTGGCTATTGGGCCGGCTTATTATTTAGTCAGGACTACAGTTTAATCTCTACTTTGAATGACAGCCTTAAATAGCTTTCATATCTGACTGCTGAGGCTGATAGGGTGTACGTACGTAGTAGGTTATTACAACCCTTCAGTTAGGTTGCTTCTCATACCACTTATGTTGTGTGTGTTAATTTCAGACATGAGTGGCAGGGCATCTACAGTTCAAAGTCGATTCTGAAGGACAGATTTTCGAGAAGCTTTTTATGTAAATTTTATTAACTTCCAGAGTTTTTGCCAGAAATCTATTGAAAGAAAGTCGCCGAAGAAATATTCTTTTCATATTTTATTTTGATCTTGATGTCTGACCTAAGGTTTGAACCATGGCCCCACGTCAATTAGCCAAGACAATACCCACTAGACTACGGCGACTTCAGGGCAACGGAACTGAATGTTAAACTCGGAACTCATGTCTAGTAAACCAATACTTTGCCGACAAGTTTATGGTGTACAAAGTTTAATGACTAGCAATGCAAATCAATGTATAAAATATCCGACTGAAAGCTTGCTACGCTCAACAAGCACACAATGCAGCAGGTTACAAATATCTTATCACCGCAACCAGCATATTGTCCTACAGATGGGCATAGAACATATCTTTACCCAATGCTCTGTAAGTTTCTAAGCTTTTTTGCTTTAAATTGTTTTCTCTTAAAGCAGTTCCAAAGTAGAAACCCATGTAGAACCTTACAGGCGATGAAATAAATCTTCCAAAAGGTAGTTGAAGACGTCTAATCCCAATGCCAATAACTAAGAGTTTGAAACAGGGTGTTGAGAATTACATTAATAAGCTGCGATCAACATTCGTGTCGCCGCCCATACTTCTGCACCGCAAAACTGATGATCAGTTTGATAGCACATCAAGACAATCCACTTTCAGCAAACTCGAATGATGACAATCTTCTTCAACTCAATACAGATTTTCTGCTTCCTTAAGAGACGTAGTTAATCGATTTAAGGACTGCTCAAGACATTGTCGTCGCATACATACATATTTACAATCATTACAATCCTTCAGCCAGGATTACGACGTAGCTTCTCACAACACTCATGTTGTGTGTGTGATTTTTATATATAAATGGCTGAACGTACAGTTTAAAATCGACTTCGAGCAACAGATTTTTTAAGAAAATTTTCATGGCAATTTTATTTACTCTCAGAGTTTTTTCCAGAAATCTGCTGAGAACAAGAAATATTTCTACATGTCTGGCCTGGGGTTTGAGCCGCAGTCTCATAACTAATAAGTCAACCCACGACCTTCTAGACTATAGTTAACTGTTGCAATCAAAATTAGCCCTTTATATGTTGTGCCGAGGGTTGTAGTAAAATTCTTAAATCTGAAAAACTGTTGATCAGTTTGATTTCGCATCAAGACACTAAAGTTTCATCAAACTCGAGTGCTAACAACCTTCTTCAAATGTAGACAGATTTTCTGCTTCCATGAGAGATGCGCTTAATCTACATCATCTTAAGGTCTACTCAAGATATAGTCGTAGCATACTAAACATTTTCTCGTGGCAAAAGCCTTTTCTACGCGACAATAAATGCGACACTTTAAAGCATTCAAGTGGCCATCTGTGACAACACGTTTACATTCCCATATTTCGCATGGTTTTGTAAAATTCTTGTGTGTGTGAATATATTTGAAAATCTATTCTTAGAAAAATCTTTAATTTTTCGAATCTTTAAGAGACACTGAAAGAGAAAAATCGTCTTATACACGCGCTCATTCATGTGTTAAAATGGCAAATCAGCATGAAAGTAAGCATATCCTTTAAAGAACGTGCATACATGTAAACTAATCTGGCAGCAAAAAAAAAACAGGCAAAGATTTAAATCTCCTCCTACGCCTTTTCATCAAATACCTTATAAATGGTTGTCGGGTAACTTTTAAGTGTCTTGATACTAAACAAAAGGTATGAAAGCGGCTTAAATAGCTCCTTAAATTTTTTATGACTTGAAACTTTTCATCAAAATAAATCTCAATCATGTAATAAAAGTGGCATTAATTTATTGTTCTCCTTGTAAAGTTTTTTTATTTTTTAAGAATTTTATTTTATTGGATAATAAAATTAATCAGAATTTGTTAAAGGTTGACATATGCCATGACATATGTATGTAGGTATAGGACTAGCTCCCCTGTTTTGTTTTAAAGATGGTAACACAAAAAATGCTTTTTCAACTAGTGCTTATTTCGTGACTGGTAACACTTAGCTCATGTCTGATTTGACAGATAATTAGTTTTATCCTTCCGCTGAACGAATATGGTTGCGTATACGATTGAACAACGCTGTGAAATATTGCGACATTACTTCGAAAATCATGGTAATGTTGCAGAATGTGTGAGAAAATTGCGTACGGATTTTGGAAGAAGAGAAGCACCGTCAGCTCCGTATGTTCGTTATCTTGTGAAAAAAGTGAAAGAAACTGGCATCCTCATCGATAAACTAAAGTGTGAAAAGCCAAAAACAGTGCGTACACCCGAGAATATTGCTGCTGTGGCAGAAAGTGTGCGTGAAGCGCCATCAACATAAATTCACCGTCGTTCTCAACAGTTGAACATTTCGGAGACATCATTGAGACGAATTTTGCATAAAGACCATGGTATGACGCCATACAAAGTCCAATTGGTTCAGGAGTTGAAGCCAATTGACCATACAATGCGTTTTCGCTTCGCTAAGTGAGCTTGCGATCGACTTACAGAAGATGCCGATTTTAGCAAAAAAAATCATCTTTTCAGATGAAGCTCATTTGGATCTTGGCGGGTATGTAAATAAGCAAAATTGTCGCATTTGAAGCACAGAAAACCCACACGCATACATTGAAAAGCCGGCGCACCCAAAACGAGTCACTGTTTGGTGCGGCTTTTGGTCCAGAGGCATAATTGAGCCATTTTTCTTCGAAAATGAGCAAGGAATGGCCGTTACAGTCAATGGCGATCGTTATCGGGCCATGTTGAACGAATTTTTGTTGACAAAAATTGAAGAGGAGGATATTGGCAACATTTGGTTTCAACAGGACTGCGTTACGTACCACACAGCCGAAGCTACACTCGATGTTTTGCGCCCTGTTTTTGAAGATCGCATTATCAGCCGCAGAGCTGATGTCGTTTGGCCACCTCGGAGCTGCGATTTGACTCCGCTGGACTATTATTTGTGGGGTGCCGTCAAAGATAAGTGTTACGCCGACAACCCAGAGATAATTGACGCTTTAAAGGACAATATTCGTGAAGCCATTGGTGAAATACAGCTGCACACAATCGATAATGTGCTTAAAAATTGGACCGATCGTGTAAGCCAGCCGAGGCAGCCATTTGAATGAAATTATTTTCCATTATTACTGTTCCAGATGTTTTCTAGTCACATTCAAACCTCTTTGAGAGTTTAATAAAATCGTCAGGTAGGCCATTCAAATAATACAGAGAAAATGAATGATAGTCTGGGTCCAATTTCAGGTCATAGCATAATAGCAGGCCTATAAGCATCTTTTTCGTCCGAGTGACCATACAGCCTGTAATGGATATCTCGCCATGTTATTAAAATATGTCCGATATGTTCTAATCAGGATGAATGTTATGTTCAGATCACTTTTATAACTGCTTACTTATTCTAACATATCTGCCGTATACTCAGTAATAACTAAGGCAGCCTTGTAGGACTTCAATACAGAGAACATTACATTCACCCTGAATTAGTCTAAAGCTAGTAGTCTTCCATATGGTGCTTATTATTATAAGAGATTGCGATCTAATTATCGTTATAAGAGCTGAACCTAGAGAGGGGAATCGTTAAATACGATATAGTAATGAAAAAACAAAATTTATATTCATTTTATATGAACTTCAGTCTACTAAAATGGAAAAATCGATATGTGCTCTACCAAAACTTATCCTAATAACGTCAAGTTGAATAACCGCGGTTTAAGCTCCTTTTTGCCATCAGATCAGTAGGTAGTCAGTGGAAATATCGCAATATCAACTGCATTTTTCTTTTGTTTTCATTTTAAGGAGTCTTTAAATTTTCGGTTCTCTGATTTAATTTCTTTAAACAATGAATTCCTTGGCGATACTACTCCTCAAATACAACATTGTTTACGAATCCACTTTATATTCATCACTTAAATTTTATCACAAGCCAACCAAAGAAACTCACTACGAACAAGCTCATGAGATCTCATTAATTCAGTGCAAAAATCAATGTTTAATTCCCATTCTAAAAAAAGGCATTCATTCCTTCGTGCCTCTGTAATGGAATCCATAAACTTACATTTATGTTGTGTACACATCAAGTGTGTGTATGTATTTGAAAGTTTCTTACCACATATACATATACATGAGGGAGAGAAGATATGCGTTAAAATATATGTATGTTGCGACATGTGTATTTGTATACAAGAGAATATTTAACTCGATTTCTTTACTTTGTTGTCGCTCTCTCTCTCACTCTCTCTTTCATAATGTTTATTTACTTTGATGTCAGATTTTATTTCTCTTCCATAAAATAAAGAAACTTTAACGTAGTGGTTTGAGTAAAATTGTAATGTTTATGTATTGGTTTATCCAATATGTGTGTAAGTATGTGTGTACTGTTTAATGTATAAGACTAGCTGTTAATAAAAGTCTATGCATGTGTTATTTAAGTAAGTGAGAGGAGACAGTATAATAAAGAAATCAGTTTAAATAGTGACAAGAGCCTTTTTACACACACACACACACACAAGCACTACAATTACAAGTTTTTTGCTTTTGTTTTTGGAACGTAAGGCAATAGACATTTTGACTCTGAAAGTGGAAAACATAAGATTAATATGATAGAGTAAGAGAGAGAGGGAGAGAGAGAGAAGGCGCAAGAGAAATGAGTAAGTGAGTGTACCCTACTTCAAGTTCTACTTCAAAATAGAAGTTTCGTAATGTAATAGTTAAAGTGCTGGAATATAAAAACAAGCATCCTAGGTTCGAATACAGCCGAATTGGCTGTTTTTGAGTCGTAAATATTGACTTTCAAAAGAACTGTATACACTGTTGGGAGTTCGATAATAGAATGACAGGAGATCTTTGGAGATTTTGGTGGGCCTTTTATAACGAGGCCAGAGGACATTTAAAATAGCACAGGAGGAGATAGAATTCCAACTGCCTAGTACACTTCCATTTAAAAATATTCAACTTTTTTGCATGATGACGGTTATAGAACATTAAATATGTGCGTAGAACGCGTGACAAATTTTGTATATATGGAGGCCCTCCTAGTAAATTCATCAGCTCTATCCTAGACCGAATGCCTCTGCATCTTAAACTCAGATTAAGAAGAAGCTTTAACTCCTTGCGTGTTATAAGTAAGGTCGTATTGCTACTAGCGAACACCAAGGCTCTGATTACTGTTTGGCTATCAGAGTACATTTTTAAAACTGCAAGGATTTCTCTTTGAAATTTGCTAAGGGTCTACGGTAATGTAAAGAATTCTGCAAAATTCACGGATTTGAAGAAAGTACCAGCCCCACAGCAGTTGCCATTTGGCGTCTATTTGTAAGATCACAATACTAGAACGCGTACCCCTTCTTTATTCCTTCCATAACATAACATACATAATTGTACGTTAGTCAGGTCTTTTAGTTTAGTAGGTAGTGTGTTCGCTTATTAGACGTAAAAGCCCGGGTTCGAGCCCCAGGCCAGACATCAAAAACGAAATATGAAAAAAATATTTCTTCGGCGACTTCCTCTCAGTAGATTTCTGCAAAAAACTCGGAGAGTAAGTAAACCTGCCATGAAAAGTTTCTCTAAAAAATCTGTTGTTCGGAGTCGACGTTAAACTGTAGGCCCCTCTACTCAAGTATAAAATTAAGGCACACAACATGAGTGATGTGAGAAGCTAGGCCGTAATCCTGACTGAAGGGTTGTAATGGCCAATTATGTATGTAAGAGTTTTTGCCAGAAATCTGCTGAGGGACAGCTGCCGAAGAAATAGTTTCGTTTAGTTTTAGATGTCTGACCTGGGGTTTCAGCCGAGACGTAACGTCTAATAAGCCAACACACTACCTACTAGACTACGGCGACTACCATTGCATTTGTGGACGGCTAAATATGCTTCCAATTCCATCAAGAATGGAGTTATGTGAGTCAAGATGCTGATGTACTCTCAGTCTAACCGATCTTTGTTGCGAAAACCATAAATTGAGGATCCTTGTGGGCAGTAAGTAGGACAACTTCTCTGTACTGCTTTCAGCTAAGCGGCAATAAGGCTATTTCTAAGAGCCTTTCGTCATCATTATTGTGTTACATAACATTACACAATTGGTCATTACAACACCTCAGTCAAGATCACAACCACCCATGTTGTATGTATTGATCAGTCAGGATCACAATGCAGTATGTGTTGATTTAATCCATAAGTGGCATGACTTACAGTTTAAAGTCGACCCCGAATGACAGATTTTGTAAAAATTTTATTTACTTTCAGAGTTTTTGCCAGAAGACTGCTGAGAGTAAGTTGACGAAGTGGTAGGATTTGAACTGAGGCCTCACTGAGGTCTTATAAACTATGGCGACATCATTATATTGTGTTACTTCGTTGGAAAAAAAACAGAGGAATAGTAGGGCAGATTGGGAAAGGAGTCTAATTTATTGAATATTTAAAGAAAAGCTCTGCTTGTGAAAGTATAAGACTGTTTGATGAACATCATTTAAAGAATTTCGAATTTAATATAAAGCCTTGCCAATTCGCCTTTTATCCGCTTCTTTTTCCATTTTTAAATGCCTCAATAGTGATAAAAACTATTGTTAGTTAGTCTTTATTTGTTTGTTTTTGTTCGTTTCGGTTTTCGGTTTATTACTTCACAGATAAAGTCCTTCGGGATATCAGGCTGTTCACCATATGCTCAACTTTTTACATGTCAATGTGTGAATATGTATGTATATAAGTGTGTACTGCCTTAATAACAATATAAAAGAACATCTTTGTAACTTACTGTTTAACATTGTAAAAGTATTGTGGGTGTGTGCATGAGTAGATGCTGCGAGTGAGACTAACAGTAATTGTGTGTTTAATCTCTTGGGAAATACATACATGCAAAAACCCACATGTGCCTGGCAGTACTCCATTTACTCTAATCTTTCGAAAACAATCATTTCTACGTTTACTTCTGATTTTCATTTCTATGCAAGTACATGTAACACACATTGTATGAAACCATTCATATTAACAGTGTGTGTGAGTGTTTATGGGTATGTACCGTGTAGATGTGAAGGAAGTGAAGAAGATATTCGTAATGTGTACGACTGCTGCCATAAATAAATGAAATTCTTAAGATTTTAAAGAATGAAAATAAATTTTAATTTTTCTCTTGGATGACAAGGTGACACGAGATTTCTGATGGTGTATGCTGTTTCCGGAGTAAATATTCCACTGAGGCTGGAAGTGGGACCCATATAACCGACCACAAAGGGCCAATATATTATTCTTCTATTCGGAAATTTATGAATGAGCCCAACCACATTATGTATCACAATATATACACACGTATATGCCTTTACACCTTGAAACCATCAATTAATTTTAAACAGAATTTTACATTCAGCCTTCTTCCACCTTATTAAGCCAAAATAATCTTTAAATCTTTCATTATCTCTTTCGAACTGGTATTGAATTTACTATTCTCAGCTTTTGTTTTCCTCTTTTGTTTGTTTAGTCCATCAACCAGTTAATTCAACCAGTATCATGATTATCACCATTATTATCATCACCATCACCATCACCATCACCATCACCATCATCATCATCATCATCATCATCTTGGCATTGATTATTTTAGTTAATTGATTGAATTTAAACAATTCAATTAATTAGTGGCTGTATTAAGTTGTCGTCATTAGAATATTACAAATACATTTAGACGAGATACAATAACGATTTATATAACATTATCTCGGTGTATTGGTGTCTGTCCACTGTATTGGGGGAGAGAGGTATCATATTGGTCTTGAGGTTTTCGTATCTGTACTCTGTATGTACACAGTTGTGGTTAAAGAATTTAAAGAGAACGTATAATAAGCGAATGTAAGAGATGAACTAGTATTTCCATTAGTATTTTGGTTTACATTTTCATTTTTCCTTTTCCTTTTTAAGCTTTACCGCAGTCTTATTAAAGAAGGTATATTGAGTACGAGATAATGTTTGTAACAATTTAGAACATAAGAGGAGATAGAAACGATTTTTCGGTCGAGAAAGTAGGCTCACCACACAGTCCTTAAAAACACTAGAGGACTGCCTCTCCAATAAGTCAGTGCTCCGTGAGAATCGCAATTGTGCAATGGATGGACATACGATTTAAGAACAGAACTAAATACAAGCCTCAGGTCAGACATGTCGAACATAGCGAAACATCAGAAGCGAAATATTTCTTCGGCGACTATCTCTCAGCACACTTCTGGCAAAATCTCTGAGAGTAAAATAAAATTGCCATGATAAAGTTTCTCATACATTTGTCGTTCGGTGTAGACTTTAAACTGTATCTGAAAAAAATGGCGTGAAAAACTAGGTTGTAATCCTGACTGAAGGATTGTATTTGACCAATTATGTATGTATGCATGTAATGAAACAATCCTCTCCTTATCCTTATTACCCAGCATCGTGGTGGCTGTGGTTTGGACCCAAATCACGGGAAGATTCTAATTAATAGGCTCGGTGTGGAGTTGCATTTTCAACCGGGTGCCGTAACCCATAGATCGGAAGGAGTTTTAGATAGGCTCCGCTCATAACCAAGGGGGAAGTCATGTCCATATACATGGCTTCGAATTGGTACTTAGGTGTAGCAGTCTGCCACATCTAGGGGAGTTGGTAGACGAATTGTATTTCACCCTGTTCGAAGAGCACCATGGGATTAGGTCCACGCGGACAGGTAGCCATGTAAAACCCATCGTCATTATCCATATTACCCATACATTATTGTCATTAGGAGATGTCTTCCCTCAAACTTTATAGATTTTTCCTACAATATCTTCTATATTCTGATTGCCCTGACAAACTTTAGAATGCTGCTCGTGGTCAATAATAAGAATTTCGTGGCTAGCACCTGATATGCACCCTAGTATTTTCTTCTGTGATGCACTACTGTCCCACAGATTCCAAGACTATGCTTCAATGATTGATTCTGATCTTCACAGGATCAATATATTCATTCTGAATAAGTGTACCCTGGGCCCACAGTGCCCTGTCAAAAAATCGTTTACCAAACTCAGGTTATTCCTGCGTAGACTATATACAGGCATGACTCAGAGCTCCTCTTATAGTAATTCCTTAACAAAAGTTTTGATTGTCTCAATCCCACTTGCTTTAAGAAGAGTTTCATCTCCTTTTTATCTTCATTTCGCCCCCACTTCTCAGTAGAATTATGGCTCCATTAACGGCCCAGATCGACTCCTTGCACGATTGTCTGCTTGCTCTTTGCCTAGAATTCCCACTTGACCTGGAACCCAGCTTAGGATAGTCCAGCAGAGTCTAGCAATTTGGCCAGTTCCTTCGTGCTGCCAGTGAAATTGAGCTTCACTGTAAAGGAGCCAAGAATACCTAGATTAGTTGAGGCAATTTGATACCTGAGACCAATAACATATCGGAGATGGTAAAGTCCTTACTGGCTCTGTCCTATTCCCTATGAACCTTTGAATGATCCGACATTTCCCTGAGAAATTTTAGAAATTCCTGAATGAGAACAAATATTGAAGAGACGTCTATAAGAGGACTTTATCGCAACCTAGTTGTTCAAGTTAATCAAGCAATTTTTCAAGAGAAAAATCCCGCTTTCAAAATGGCCATGACTTCCGGCTGGAAAACACTGCAGTTGTCAGGCAATCTATTCGAAAGTGTAATGTAAGTCGAGCACTTTGGAACCATCGGTAGAAACCCTAAGTAACCCACTTTGAATCTCTGTATCTTCAGACCAGTGGTCGCTATTAAGAAATTTATAACGAAGCAAATCCTTGCTTGCGATAATAGCATCTATGAAAGTATTTTGTATGGTGTGCGAAAGTCAACCTTGATGGAGAGGAGTTATCTTTTTCTTGTTTCCTCTTTGTTTTCTTGTATGTTCTTATATTGACCCTTTAGCCACGTTGAGCTCAAACTATAATTGATTCTATTACTATTGTTGTTGTAATTTCGTATTTATATAGTAATACAGACGCGTCAATCTCGTGGATCAATTAATTCAATTATTTGTATCGCTTGAATACAAGTTTCGTTAACTTCGTTTAGAGAAATGTAATTAAATTTGATGTTGTTTTCGTTTATTTCTTCATGTTACTTAACAAAAAGAGAAACATTTCACGAGAATTTAATTTCAACATGAAGTTGTTGTTAATTTGAATGATTTTTGATAGGTAAGGGTATGGTATGGTATACGTATATAATGGAGTATCTATGAATCGTAACTGGGAACAGTTTAAAATGTTGTTTTCGATGTGTTAACTTTGGTGTTAACGATGCACCAGAGCGAGGTTTATCAATTACTAAAATATCGAAGAAATCATAGACCTGCCTATAACTCAAGTGGCCATTGCTAGGGGAATCAATCATTACGTCAATCATCAATCAAGATTGAAGAGATTTTATGTGATGAACATATGTGTATTGAAGGAAAAAAACGAACAACGAACATGGTTTGTGGAGTTATGCGTTAAAAATCATTAATCTTTGTTGATTGACCATTTGCTTGATAGTTCTTCAAGCATATTAAATAAATATTATTTACAAGAATTTATTTCAAATTCTCAAGCTTATCTACAACAAATTTTCTACTTGATTTCAGTTATTTTAAAGCAAATTAAATGTAATAGAGTTTTAGAAAATTCCAATGTCCATACAATGCTGTTGAATTGCTGTTGATTTAGTTCATGAAGGATTGAAAATTTATGATAATTTATGGTAACATTTTTGAATTGAATTTTTTCAAAGATGATTGATTCTACACACAGTATACTTACTATTCAATTGAAATTTCTATTGAAAATGTATTGTATTTCCATATGAACGCACAATTAAACGAATAATTTTGTTCTGATAAATCATAAAATTATATGAGGCTTGAGCCTTAAAAGAAATTTTTGGTAGTAACAACACTGTATTTACATAACCAAATATTTATACACAAAATATAAATACATAGCAATAATAATAATAGTAATAAGAAAACAGAAATAAAAACATATGAATAAAAATATTTTTTTATTCATATTTATGCACAATTCTTCCATTCAAAAATTGTAAATAAAAATCATAAATTTGTTTGGAATTGGGAATACAAATTGAAGGAAAGAGTTTTAAGTGATTCGTCGTAAAATGTTATGCACATACATACATACATAATTGCTGATTACAACCCTTTAGTTAGGATTACAACGTAGTTTCTCACGCCACCCATGTTGGGTGTTTTAATTTTATACATGAGTGGCGGGACCAACGAATGGCGGGAAGTCGACTCTCAACGACAGAGCTTTCGGAGAGTTTTTCATAGCAATTTTGCTTGCTTTTAGAGTTTTTCCCAGAAATCTGCCGAAGAATCATAATTCGTTGTATTCGAGATGTCTGACCTATGGGTTTGAAGCTTGGCTTCACGCATATTAAGCCAACACACTATCCACTAGACTACGACATTGATTAAAGAGAACTTTGATTGTTTTAGGCCCATATTTTCAACCTCTCCACCAACACTTAACTATTTAAATATCTTTGTTCTGCCACTTCCTAAACATTGCTGGGTTACTTGCAACATTTTAAACATGAGCTAAATAAAATCCATTTTCTGCATCAGAACATTCTTTTAATATCTGCTGAGCGTATATTTTTTACAAACTTCACAAAAAAATTTTTTGAAATTTCCACAAGAATAGCTATTAATGTCCCACGCTGTAAAAATCCTTGCCTCAAGGCCATAATTACAACTTGGCGTTAACTAAAGGCAGTATTTTAAAGGCAGATAACTTGATTTTCAGTATTATGAGTACACAATAAAATAAAAGTGAGCGTTAAGCCTACCTTAACTTTATCATTGAACTTGCCATACTATTTATAATATTTTCAATATCGCAACTTCAAATATTACTCGCCGTAGTCTAGTAGGTAGTGTGTTCGCTTATTAGACTTAAAGCCCGGGTTCGAGCCCCATGCCTGCCATGAAAAAGTATCTCAAAATCTGTCGTTCGGAGTCGACGTTAAACTGTAGGTCCCGCCACTCAAGTATAAAATTAAGGCACACAACATGAGCGGTGTGAGAAGCTATGCCGTAATCCTGACTGAAGGGTTGTGATGGCCAATTATGTATGTATGTATGTATGTAACTTCAAATGTTAACATGAAAAGTAAACGCTAATATATTAATAGTTTTTCAAATCAGAATGGATATTGGCGTATGCATTATATATATATTTTAATTTTATAAACAAACTAGCTGTACCCTGCGCGCTATGCTGCACTACAAACTAAAATAAATTTGAAGGAAAGACATTAGACAAATATCCAATTAAGTTTGAATAATTTTATTGATTTTGTTTCCCGTTGTCCAGATGATTCAGACGAACGGGCCTGAGTAGTACGCATTCGATCAAGTGATTCATTGTTCAAGTGATTCATGCGAACGGATCTGTGCGGCATGTACTCGAAGATTTTTCAGTCTCAATGCTGATTCTGAGGCTAGTAATGCTCTTTTATTTTCTTTTCAACACAGGATCAAATGCACAGTTTACGATTTAATTAATTTCGAAGAATTTTCAGTGGCGCCACCTGTCGGAAATTGGTTATACCAACTTAGAAACCTTCGTCGGCTCATGCGCAACAACTTTGCTAAAGATTAAATGCATAGTTTACGATTCCATAAAGTACATTCATTTTTATATACATATATAGATAATTTAAACTTGAAAAAAAAAATAAATAAAACAAAAGTCTACGAATTTAATTTTGGTTATATTTTTTCTTATTTGGTGAATTTTTTCCCAAATGTTGGTTACAAAATTTTTTTCTTTCCCTTCTATCTTTCCCCCCGCGTCGTTCTCTATACTTTATTTTCTTTGGTTTTATACATCAAGAATCACAGATAGCATACTTGTAGGGGTAACTACTATGCGTATGAGTAATATATTTCAAATGCAATTAAATATTAAGTATGTAGTATGTAGCATACGTGGACATGGCCCCTCGCTCATTTGGAATATCAACATAAAAAGTAGCCTATAACTCCTTCCAGACATACAGGAAGATACTGTGAAAATTTCAAGAAAATCGGTTCAGCCGTTTAATCGTCTATAAACTTCAAACATACAAACATACAAACATACAAACATACAATCAAACACACATTCATTTTTATATATAAGATAAATAGGCATGTCGTTGCCACTGCATTTTTAAAGCACTTGTTTAACTGACAGTGCTATTGCTCCGGCACTGCCATATTTTTGAAAACGTTAACTTTATTTTATCTGTAGTTTGTAATAACGAAAAGAAGTTAAAGGTGACTTTAAAGTTCACCTTAGCTAAAGTTACCTTTAACTAAACCCAACTTTAACGGCAAGTTGTTATAATGGCCCTTAGACTTTCAAACAAATTTTTTTATACTTTTTTGGAAATCAATTTTTATACCAAAATGATTATGTTACGTTACGTTATACGCTTTCAGCCATTTCTCTGTAATCCCCAGGCAATTAATAAACAAAATAAACACAATCACTCTTACAAAAAGTGAAACTAAAATCACTGCCAAAAATCTGTAAATCCCAAGGGAATATCTCTTTACCCACAACCATAGCCACAGCCATATCCATACCATCGTCCATAATACGAGAATCATCATCTATTTTTAAACGAATGCCTTGGCAACCATCATCATTTATGGTGGGCAAAGGATATGAATTGATTTAATATGAATATATACAATAACAACAACAATAATGATAAAACAGATACAATACAACAATAATAATATTATGTTGGGAAATTATACGGTAATTTGTGAGAAGAAAAAATAGGAATAATTTTATTATTTGTTGCTATTGCTGTTATTGTTATTGTTATATGAAAAAAATTCTGTTTTATTTCAAAAACATGTCCAAAAATTTTGTTTTCGCAATGTTTTTGTTTATTTTTATGGCCAAAAAAGATTTTTTTTTCATTTCTGTCTTAATCGTTAAGCACATGTCACGTCTCATGACTAAATATGAAGAGGTAAAGCAAACAGAAACTGTCTTGTATGTGGGAAAAATTATTGCAAATGTCAAGAATATGTTATTCATACAATAACCTTTCGAAATACTTGCACAATTACTTTTTTGTTGTTGTCTTGAAGTCGCCGTAGCCCAGTTGACAGTGTGTTGGCTTACTAGAAATGAGGTTACGGTTCAAATCGCCAACAAAACGAAATATTGACAAATATTTCTTCGGCAACTTCCCCTCAGCAGATTACTGGCAAAAATTCTGAAAGTTTCTCAAAAATCTGTCGTTCAGAATTGACTTTAAACTGTAGGTCGCGCCTCGCATGTATATAAAATTAACTTACAGAACATAAGTGATATGATAAGCTAGTTCGTAATCCTGACCAGAGATCAACAATGAATCATTTTTTCTCTACTCATAAGTACTCATGTAATTGTGAGTACGAGTGAGTCAACCGTATTGAAATTCAACTACTCTGATTCATTCGTACTCACTACAACATTGACTTATAAGTACAGATTGCAATGAGTAGGAGTACAACGTTGACATCAAACTCATAACATTCGAAATATGTTTGATTCATACGCCTACTCATTAAGATTCAATTTATTATAATCATTCATCAAAATTTACAGTCTTAGTTGTTGTTGCATTTACAAAAAAAAAGAATAAAGCAAAAGACATAGACAGCAAGTAAAGCAAACACACAACCTTCTAGTGAGTAGTAGTGTTCGTATGCGAATCATACTTATTTTGTGTTTCTTGTAAATGTTGAGTAAAGGAGAGTCATGCGTATTGTTAAGTATGAGTCCGATGAGTACTTCAAGCTTTGAATATGAGTAGTATGAGTATGATATTAAAATAAGTATGAATGCGCATAAGTATCAGAAATTATGAGTATGATTCGAATCTAATCATCTTTTGCGATTCTATTGAATTTTTTCTCTCCCATCTTCGCAGTTCTTTGCAGTAATTCAATGGAAATTTCCTGCATATTTTTATTACCTAGCAAATGCATTTTATATTCAACTGTTTCCTTGTCAATTTGCCAATTTATTTGTATGAATCCTTTCGTGTGTAAAAAGTCCTTAAAGATTTCCAACACTTTTTATAATTCAGCATTGCTCGTTATATTATGCGAACAATTTCTTTCGTGTTCAATTTAAATGCATAAACGTGTGTCTACAGATTTGTTGCTTTTGCTTCTATTTTTTTCTCTGTTTGATGCTCAATTTTTTATTTGATTTTTCGATTAATTTTTTGCGGAAATTTTAATTTTTTTTATTTATTAGTTTAAGTTACGCGCTGCTGTTAAAGTCTTTGAAAACTTTCATATTTTAATTTTAATATTTTTAACTTTTGAAAAAATATTAAAAAATTATGGGAAGTTATCCCAAGCAAAATAATTGGATTTTAAAATTTGTTTGTTTTTATTTAATTTTATTTATTTGATGTAGTCGCCGTAGTATAGTAGGTAGTGTGTCGCCGTAGTATAGTAGTTTGCTTTGTTGGCTTATTAGACGTGAGGCCACGGTTCGAACCTTATTTGTAATAAAGGGAAATATTGAAAAAAATTTTCTTCGGCAACTTCCTCGCAGCAGATTTCCGGCAAAAACTCTGCGAGTTTCTCAAAAATCTATCATTCAGAATCTATTTTAAACTGTATGTAGCTCCCGCCAATCATGCATAAAATCAACTTTTACGACATAAGTGATGTGATAGGCTAGGTCGTAATCCTGACTCAAGGGTTGTAATGACCAATGATGTATGTACATATGTAGTCTTATTTGATAAATATGTCCTTGTTAAAAGGACAATGTGTTGATTGATCTTCAGATAAGATAAGCAGAAATTACAGTGTTTACCGACTTAGCTTGAACCACTTTGCCTCAATGAAAAAAGATTCTGTTGACCTACATACATAATTGGCCATTACAACCCTTCGTCAGGATTACGGCCTGTTTCTCAACACCACTTATGTTGTGTGCGTTAATTTTATACATGAGTGGCGGGACCTACAGTTTAAAGTCGACTCCGAACGACAGATTTTTTGAGAAGCTTTTCATGGCAATTTTTACTCTCAGAGTTTTTGCCAGAAATCTGCTGAGAGGAAGTCGCCGAAGAAATACTTTTTGTATTTTGTTTTTGATGTCTGGCCTGGGATTCGAACTCGGGCCTTTCGTCTAATAAGCCAACACACTACCTACTAGACCACGGCGACTTCATTTGACCTAACCTCCTGTAATAACTGCCTGATGAGGTATCACTCAGCCTTTCCTTAAGCCATTAAAATTTCTTAAGTTTGTTACGTTTTTTTCTCTTTTGTTCTTTTAAAACTTCTTTTCAGTCTCCATTATGTTTTAACAACCGAATAACAACCGTAAACAAACTGAAGTACAGAACTTTCGTTTTAATTTTGTTTGACCAGTTCTGGTGAAAATAGTTCCTAAAAATTTTCCTTTTTTTTGTGTAATGCAGTGATGAAATTAAGTTTTCCCATAAAAAAAAAAGAATGTAAAAAAAATCGTTTTGCATAAGTTTAGTATACAAGAGTAAGTATTTAACAAATTACAAGCAAATCTTTTACACATGAAAACTATTTAAGAAGTTTTCTTTCTCTCATGCTTTCCTCATAGTTTAAGGTCATCATAAATTTTTGCTTTTTCCCGAGAGTTTTAAAAACAAATTATTTCAGAGTTTATGTGGTACACAGGAAAAATTGTTTTGTATGTGTGTGTTTTCTATAACTTCAAAATAAGTTCTCACATAAATACCAGAAAGAAGACTTAATCAAGTTCGAAACAGAGATCAGCAATGAGTATTCAAAAAGATGGGTAGATTCGAATCATACTCATAATTTCTGATACTTATACGCATTCATACTTATTTTATTATCATACTCATACTACTCATATTCAAATATTGAAGTACTCATCGTACTCATACTTAACAATATGCATGATGTTGTTGATTTCAACTCTCCTTTGCTCAACATTTACTTACTTAACCTACACCTTTTAGTCAGTATTACAACCTAGTTGCCCACATCACTCATATTGTATCTGTTAATTTGTGCATGAGTGGTAAGACCTACAGATTTTAGAAACTTTTCATGGCAATTTTTGTTGTTACTCTCAGAATTTTTGCCAGAAAAGTGCTGAGTGGAATTCTTTCCCCTTTCTTTTTCATATTTTGTTTTATTCAAAATGTTTGAACTGAGGTTTGAACTACGTGCTCTCACAACACACTACCTACTAGGCTACAGCGACTTTCTCATGGCAATTAATTATCCTCACAGACATAAGACTACTGAAAAGATGCCGCCGAAAGAAATATTTTTCTTTTGCTATCATCTACCCACTTGACTACAGTAAATTGCTCCCAAGCCACATGAAAAAATTGTGAAAAATTTTAAGGAAGGACTTTCCATTTACAATGCTAAAATGGAACGAAATCGAAACCTTTCTGAATTGGGCAATAAAACTTGAATTCCATAAGACAATAAAGTGTAAAAAATGTGATGGATGATGGAATTTGAAGCTTTACAGAGTGTGGTAAAGCCGGGATTGTCAATAATACTGGTGATGCTTTATGTTTAGTGGAATTGAAAGAGAATTGTTCATTAAAAAACTTCTACACTCTGTTCAAACACTTGATCTTGATCACTGCAAACTACAATTTAAAAGTTTGAAGAACACAGTTCAATTGAAACGCTCACAATTGATGTAAGACAATGCTAGAGAACACACACCTTTGATGGCCATGCAGACACTGAAAGTGCTTCGTTGGAAAGTTTTAAGGCAACGACCTTATAACCCGGACATTTCACTTTTGAGAAAATTATTTGTTTCGTCCTGTAAGCATACATAATTGATCATTACAACCCTTTAGTCAGGACTACGACCTAATTTCTCACACCACTTATCTATATATCTATAGCGTACAATAAAGTCAATCTTGACTACCTATTGAATAAATGTACTGGCTTTTGTTTTTTCCATTTCCTTAAGAATTTACCTGAAACAACAAAAAGTTTTTTTGTTTTGATGCAAAAAAAACAAAAGAAAAGAAAAGAATATAAATGCCTGTGCATTATATTTTATTAAATACTAGCTGTACCCTGCGCGCTTTGCTGCACTACAAACTAAAATAAATTTGAAGGAAAGACATTAGACAAATATCCAATTAAGTTTGAATCATTTTATTGATTTTGTTTCCCGTTGTCCAGATGATTCAGACGAACGGGCCTGAGTAGTACGCATTCGATCAAGTGATTCATTGTTCAAGTGATTCATGCGAACGGATCTGTGCGGCATGTACTCGAAGATTTTTCAGTCTCAATGCTGATTCTGCGGCTAGTAATGCTCTTTTCTTTTCTTTTCAACACAGGATCAAATGCACAGTTTACGATTTAATTAATTTCGAAGAATTTTCAGTGGCGCCACCTGTCGGAAATTGGTTATACCAACTTAGAAACCTTCGTCGGCTCATGCGCAACAACTTTGCTAAAGATTAAATGCATAGTTTACGATTCCATAAAGTACATTCATTTTTATATATATAGATAATTTAAACTTGAAAAAAAATAAATAAAACAAAAGTCTACGAATTTAATTTTGGTTATATTTTTTCTTATTTGGTGAATTTTTTCACAAATGTTGGTTACAAAATTTTTTTCTTTCCCTTCTATCTTTCCCCCCGCGTCGTTCTTTACACTTTATTTTCTTTGGTGTTATACATCAAGAATCACAGATAGCATACTTGTAGGGGTAACTACTATGCGTATGAGTAATATATTTCAAATGCAATTAAATATTAAGTATGTAGTATGTAGCATACGTGGGCATGGCCCTCGCTCATTTGGAATATCAACATAAAAAGTAGTCTATAACTCCTTCCAGACATACAGGAAGATACTGTGAAAATTTCAAGAAAATCGGTTCAGCCGTTTAATCGTCTATAAACTTCAAACATACAAACATACAATCAAACACACATTCATTTTTATATATAAGATTAGACTCTCAAGTTTAAATATGCAAAAGTATGAGAGCGCATATGCATTTAAAAACTTTTGAACATTTGAAATACTTTTTTTTGCCTTTTTTTTAATCTCTTTCTTCTTGAATAGGTCTTGGACTTTATGTTGGCTTTCCTTTTTTTCTTTTTTGCAGAAACAAGAAAAAAAATCAAAGAAAATAAAATAAAAGTTTTACTTTCCCTTTCTTTCTTTCTTTTTTGTTTTAAAGAATATGCACTAAAAGAATGGAAAGAAAAAAAAACTTTAATTAAAACATGCAAAAAGAATAGGAGGAAAACTAATCCCATCAAGCAAGAAATTTAATTTTTTTGTATTGGAATTTAATAAAAAAAATCTACATACAGAATACCATATGTACATACATATGTATGTACATATGTACATATGTATAGAACAATTTACAAATATTATTACAAGTATTTAACACCAGATTTGAGATTTGGGATTAAGGAAAACCAAACAACAGAGGAGAGTAAAGTACGTTACAAAGTCAATAAATTTTAAACGACTCAATGAATTTAAGAAATATTTACAGCATCATCTCTCTCCCTCTCTCTCTGAAGTACGATGCAACAAAGCATATTATGTGGTTCTTATCTGTTTATTATTTAAATAAAATAAGAAAATTTAAATTGTATTGGTTCGAAGGAAAATCTATACCTTACATACATACATACATAATTGGCAATTACAACCCTTCAGTCAGTATTACGGCCTAGCTTCTCACACCAGTCATGTTGTGCGTGTGAATTTTATACATAAGCTACAGTTTAAAGTCGGCTCCGAACGACAGATTTTTTGAGAAACTTTTCATGGCAATTTTATTTACTCTCAGAGTTATTGCCAGAAATCTACATAGAGGAAGTCGCCGAAAAAATCTTTTCTTTTTTTTCATATTTCCTTTTAATGTCTGCCCTAAGGTTTGAACCGCTGCCTTTCATCTAATAAGCCAACACACTACCGACTAGACTACGGCGAATTGCAATCTATACCTTGGTTTCCACAAATCGCTTAAACTTGGCGGCTAATCGGCTTCTTTAAAATGTTAGACGAATTGCTTTTAAAACATGCCCCTTAATAGTCTCTTGGTATTCATAGTGTATAGCATCTGTAACCCGCATTTTTTAATTATGTATTAAATAATAATAATCATCACGTAGTAAATCTTGCCCTATTGTCTATAACTTTTCAATTTTGATCGTTCGTGCAGTAATACAATTCAACTTGGCTTCTGACTCATACATACATACATATGTACATACATACATACGTACATCATTGGCTATTACAACTCTTCAATTCAGAGATTTTGCCAGAAATCTGCTAAGAGGAAATCGCCCAAGAAATAATTTTTCCAAATTTCGTTTTGTTGCAGACGTCTGACCTGGCTTGTATCTAGGCCTCACCTCTATTAAGCCAGCAAACTACCTACTAGGATACGGCGATTAGTAATGATTGGCAGCTTTGGAAATGTTGTCTATATGTTCTCCACATAAAATTCTGTTTTGAGCTAACAAAATACTCTTGCGGACCGACCGTAGCTCAAATCCCCAGCGCAGACATTTTGAATAAGACGAAATATGCCAAAAATATTTCCTTCCTCTCATCAGAAGGAGTTTTCTCTAGAAAAACTCTAAGAGTAAAATAAAATTGTCATGAAAAGTTTCCCAAAAATCTGACGTTCAGAATCGACGCTAAACTGTAGGCGCCGTAGGTCAACATACGAGCAGCAACACCATTTAGCAATAGAAAAAAAACTGCAATTACTTTTTCTATGACCCAATATTTGTACATTTTTATACAGATTATTTATCAATTTAAAAGAAATTTGATTTAATAATTACAGAATTGCAAAAGGCATCGTAAAAAAGAATAGAAAGAAGGAAAGAAAGAAAAAAACCTATGAAAAGCACAATCAAACTATAATTCATGTTGAATTATTTTACCAATAGAAATGAATGGATTCTTCTCATCAATAAACTCAGATTCTGTTGCAAATTATTTAAGGAAATATAATCGAATTGTCAAATGATATGAAATAAAATGAAATGAAAAAAAAGAAAAGAAAAGAAAAACGTAAGATATTCCATATATAATCAAATGGTAAAACAATATTAAGTTTAAGAAAAAAATAAAAAAAAAAAATAATGCACACACAAACAGATATACATACATACATACATATGTACATACATACACTCAAGCAAACAAATACAACAAGAATACAGTTGTCGTATGCAAAACTCAAGCTCAAGAAAGGATTACAATAATATACACATAGTCATAGACTGATACACACATCTAAGTATGTAGTTGTGCATAAAGGCTCTCTCGAATACATACAAATACAAAATGTATTTATTTTGTACACATACATACAAATAACTCATGCGTATGAATGTAAATTTGATTGCATTTATAAACCCTGCTAATATTCCCTCCACAATCTGCACTGTCTACCGAATATTTTGTAAAAAAAATAATACGAAGGTAGTCTAAGAAGTTTCATGGCAACTTTTTCTTTGGCTTTCTTTCTTTTCTTTCTCCATTTAAATTTGTCGAATTGTAGCAGCTTCAGTTGCCACCAGCTTATAGCTTGAGCATTAGATTCTTTCTTTCTTTTTTGCAGATTCTTTCCATCTTGTAATCCTCCTGTCAATTCTTTTTTCAAAGTGTAAAAAGTTAAGGCAAAGTATCTGACAGTTTTAAACATAAAAATGTCAACTCAAATGCCGTATAATCGTCATCTGTCTATTCACAGTTGTGCATTCATATACGACATGAAATTCATTTTCTTCTCTCCAGCAAAATTGTCTTTGCAAATTCAAAATTGCAAGCAAAATTGTTTTTGCAAAAGCAAAATTGTTTTGCAAATACAAAATTGTTTTTGCAAATACAAAATTGGTTTTGCAAATACACCCCTTTTTGAACCCTTTTTGAAAGTGTGTCAAAATTTTTCACACCCCTTTTTGAAAGTGTGTCACAATTTTTCACACCCCTTTTTGAAAGTGTGTCAAAATTCTTCACACCCCTTTTTGAAAGTGTGTCACAATTTTTCACACCACTTTTTGAAAGTGTGTCACAATTTTTCACACCCCTTTTTGAAAGTGTGTCAAAATTCTTCACACCCCTTTTTGAAAGTGTGTCACAATTTTTCACACCACTTTTTGAAAATGTGTCACAATTTTTCACACCCCTTTTTGAAAGTGTGTCAAAATTTTTCACACCCCTTTTTGAAAGTGTGTCAAAATTTTTCACACCCCTTTTTGAAAGTGTGTCACAATTTTTCACACCCCTTTTTGAAAGTGTGTCAAAATTTTTCACACCCCTTTTTGAAAGTGTGTCACAATTTTTCACACCCCTTTTTGAAAGTGTGTCACAATTTTTCACACCCCTTTTTGAAAGTGTGTCAAAATTTTTCACACCCCTTTTTGAAAGTGTGTCACAATTTTTCACACCCCTTTTTGAAAGTGTGTCACAATTTTTCACACCCCTTTTTGAAAGTGTGTCAAAATTTTTCACACCCCTTTTTGAAAGTGTGTCACAATTTTTCACACCCCTTTTTGAAAGTGTGTCACAATTTTTCACACCCCTTTTTGAAAGTGTGTCAAAATTTTTCACACCCCTTTTTGAAAGTGTGTCACAATTTTTCACACCCCTTTTTGAAAGTGTGTCAAAATTTTTCACACCCCTTTTTGAAAGTGTGTCAAAATTTTTCACACCCCTTTTTGAAAGTGTGTCAAAATTTTTCACCCCCCTTTTTGAAAGTGTGTCACAATTTTTCACACCCCTTTTTGAAAGTGTGTCACAATTTTTCACACCCCTTTTTGAAAGTGTGTCAAAATTTTTCACACCCCTTTTTGAAAGTGTGTCACAATTTTTCACACCCCTTTTTGAAAGTGTGTCACAATTTTTCACACCCCTTTTTGAAAGTGTGTCAAAATTTTTCACACCCCTTTTTGAAAGTGTGTCACAATTTTTCACACCCCTTTTTGAAAGTGTGTCACAATTTTTCACACCCCTTTTTGAAAGTGTGTCAAAATTTTTCACACCCCTTTTCGAAAGTGTGTCAAAATTTTTCACACCCCTTTTTGAAAGTGTGTCAACATTTTTCACACCCCTTTTTGAAAGTGTGTCACAATTTTTCACACCCCTTTTTGAAAGTGTGTCAACATTTTTCACACCCCTTTTTGAAAGTGTGTCACAATTTTTCACACCCCTTTTTGAAAGTGTGTCACAATTTTTCACACCCCTTTTTGAAAGTGTGTCACAATTTTTCACACCCCTTTTTGAAAGTGTGTCAACATTTTTCACACCCCTTTTTGAAAGTGTGTCACAATTTTTCACACCCCTTTTTGAAAGTGTGTCAACATTTTTCACACCCCTTTTTGAAAGTGTGTCACAATTTTTCACACCCCTTTTTGAAAGTGTGTCACAATTTTTCACACCCCTTTTTGAAAGTGTGTCACAATTTTTCACACCCCTTTTTGAAAGTGTGTCAAAATTTTTCACACCCCTTTTTGAAAGTGTGTCAAAATTTTTTACACCCCTTTTTGAAAGTGTGTCAACATTTTTCACACCCCTTTTTGAAAGTGTGTCACAATTTTTCACACCCCTTTTTGAAAGTGTGTCAACATTTTTCACACCCCTTTTTGAAAGTGTGTCACAATTTTTCACACCCCTTTTTGAAAGTGTGTCAAAAATTTTCACACCCCTTTTTGAAAGTGTGTCAAAAATTTTCACACCCCTTTTTGAAAGTGTGTCACAATTTTTCACACCCATTTTGAAAGTGTGTCACAATTTTTCACACCCCTTTTTGAAAGTGTGTCAAAAATTTTCACACCCCTTTTTGAAAGTGTGTCAAAATTTTTCACACCCCTTTTTGAAAGTGTGTCAAAAATTTTCACACTCCTTTTTGAAAGTGTGTCAAAATCTTTCACACCCCTTTCTGAAAGTGTGTCACAATTTTTCACACCCCTTTTTGAAAGTGTGTCAAAAATTTTCACACCCCTTTTTGAAAGTGTGTCACAATTTTTCACACCCCTTTTTGAAAGTGTGTCACAATTTTTCACACCCCTTTTTGAAAGTGTGTCAAAAATTTTCACACTCCTTTTTGAAAGTGTGTCACAATTTTTCACACCCCTTTTTGAAAGTGTGTCAAAAATTTTCACACCCCTTTTTGAAAGTGTGTCACAATTTTTCACACCCCTTTTTGAAAGTGTGTCAAAATTTTTCACACCCCTTTCTGAAAGTGTGTCAAAATTTTTCACACCCCTTTTTGAAAGTGTGTCAAAATTTTTCACACCCCTTTTTTAAAAGTGTGTCAACATTTTTCACACCCCTTTTTGAAAGTGTGTCACAATTTTTCACACCCCTTTTAGAAAAATGTGTGTCAAAAATTTTCACACCCCTTTTTGAAAGTGTGTCACAATTTTTCACACCCCTTTTTGAAAGTGTGTCACAATTTTTCACACCCCTTTTTGAAAGTGTGTCAAAAATTTTCACACCCCTTTTTGAAAGTATGTCAAAATTTTTCACACCCCTTTTTGAAAGTGTCACAATTTTTCACACCCCTTTTTGAAAGTGTGTCACAATTTTTCACACCCCTTTTTGAAAGTGTGTCAAAATTTTTCACACCCCTTTTTGAAAGTGTGTCACAATTTTTCACACCCCTTTTTGAAAGTGTGTCAAAATTATTCACACCCCTTTTTGAAAGTGTGTCACAATTTTTCACACCCCTTTTTGAAAGTGTGTCACAATTTTTCACACCCCTTTTTGAAAGTGTGTCAAAAATTTTCACACCCCTTTTTGAAAGTGTGTCAAAATTTTTCACACCCCTTTCTGAAAGTGTGTCAAAATTTTTCACACCCCTTTTTGAAAGTGTGTCAAAATTTTTCACACCCCTTTTTGAAAGTGTGTCACAATTTTTCACACCCCTTTTTGAAAGTGTGTCACAATTTTTCACACCCCTTTTTGAAAGTGTGTCAAAATTATTCACACCCCTTTTTGAAAGTGTGTCAAAATTATTCACACCCCTTTTTGAAAGTGTGTCACAATTTTTCACACCCCTTTTTGAAAGTGTGTCACAATTTTTCACACCCCTTTTTGAAAGTGTGTCAAAATTTTTCACACCCCTTTTTGAAAGTGTGTCACAATTTTTCACACCCCTTTTTGAACGTGTGTCAAAGTTTTTCACACCCCTTTTTGAAAGTGTGTCAAAAATTTTCACACAACTTTTTGAAAGTGTGTCAAAAATTTTCACACCCCTTTTTGAAAGTGTGTCACAATTTTTCACACCCCTTTTTGAAAGTGTGTCACAATTTTTCACACCCCTTTTTGGAAGTGTGTCAAAATTTTTCACACCCCTTTTTGAAAGTGTGTCACAATTTTTCACACCCCTTTTTGAAAGTGTGTCACAATTTTTCACACCCCTTTTTGAAAGTGTGTCAAAATTTTTCACACCCCTTTTTGAAAGTGTGTCACAATTTTTCACACCCCTTTTTGAACGTGGGTCAAAGTTTTTCACACCCCTTTTTGAAAGTGTGTCAAAAATTTTCACACAACTTTTTGAAAGTGTGTCAAAAATTTTCACACCCCTTTTTGAAAGTGTGTCACAATTTTTCACACCCCTTTTTGAAAGTGTGTCACAATTTTTCACACCCCTTTTTGAAAGTGTGTCAAAATTTTTCACACCCCTTTTTGAAAGTGTGTCACAATTTTTCACACCCCTTTTTGAAAGTGTGTCACAATTTTTCACACCCCTTTTTGAAAGTGTGTCAAAATTATTCACACCCCTTTTTGAAAGTGTGTCAAAATTATTCACACCCCTTTTTGAAAGTGTGTCACAATTTTTCACACCCCTTTTTGAAAGTGTGTCACAATTTTTCACACCCCTTTTTGAAAGTGTGTCAAAATTTTTCACACCCCTTTTTGAAAGTGTGTCACAATTTTTCACACCCCTTTTTGAACGTGTGTCAAAGTTTTTCACACCCCTTTTTGAAAGTGTGTCAAAAATTTTCACACAACTTTTTGAAAGTGTGTCAAAAATTTTCACACCCCTTTTTGAAAGTGTGTCACAATTTTTCACACCCCTTTTTGAAAGTGTGTCACAATTTTTCACACCCCTTTTTGGAAGTGTGTCAAAATTTTTCACACCCCTTTTTGAAAGTGTGTCAAAATTTTTCACTCCCCTTTCTGAAAGTGTGTCACAATTTTTCACACCCCTTTTTGAAAGTGTGTCACAATTTTTCACACCCCTTTTTGAAAGTGTGTCACAATTTTTCACACCCCTTTTTGAAAGTGTGTCACAATTTTTCACACCCCTTTTTGAAAGTGTGTCAAAAATTTTCACACCCCTTTTTGGAAGTGTGTCAAAATTTTTCACACCCCTTTTTGAAAGTGTGTCAAAATTTTTCACTCCCCTTTCTGAAAGTGTGTCAAAATTTTTCACACCCCTTTTTGAAAGTGTGTCACAATTTTTCACACCCCTTTTTGAAAGTGTGTCACAATTTTTCACACCCCTTTTTGAAAGTGTGTCACAATTTTTACACTCCTTTTTGAAAGTGTGTCACAATTTTTCACACCCCTTTTTGAAAGTGTGTCAAAATTTTTCACACCCCTTTTTGAAAGTGTGTCACAATTTTTCACACCCCTTTTTGAAAGTGTGTCACAATTTTTCACACCCCTTTTTGAAAGTGTGTCAAAATTTTTCACACCCCTTTCTGAAAGTGTGTCACAAATTTTCACACCCCTTTTCGAAAGTGTGTCAAAATTTTTCACACCCCTTTTTGAAAGTGTGACAGTTTTTCACACCCCTTTTTGAAAGTGTGTCAAAAATTTTCACACCCCTTTTTGAAAGTGTCACAATTTTTCACACCCCTTTTTGAAAGTGTGTCAAAATTTTTCACACCCCTTTTTGAAAGTGTGTCACAATTTTTCACACCCCTTTTTGAAAGTGTGTCACAATTTTTCACACCCCTTTTTGAAAGTGTGTCAAAATCTTTCACACCCCTTTCTGAAAGTGTGTCACAAATTTTCACACCCCTTTTCGAAAGTGTGTCAAAATTTTTCACACCCCTTTTTGAAAGTGTGACAGTTTTTCACACCCCTTTTTGAAAGTGTGTTAAAAATTTTCACACCCCTTTTTGAAAGTGTGTCACAATTTTTCACACCCCTTTTTGAAAGTGTGTCAAAATTTTTCACACCCCTTTTTGAAAGTGTGTCACAATTTTTCACACCCCTTTTTGAAAGTGTGTCAAAATTATTCACACCCCGTTTTGAAAGTGTGTCACAATTTTTCACACCCCTTTTTGAAAGTGTGTCACAATTTTTCACACCCCTTTTTGAAAGTGTGTCAAAAATTTTCACACCCCTTTTTGAAAGTGTGTCAAAATTTTTCACACCCCTTTCTGAAAGTGTGTCAAAATTTTTCACACCCCTTTTTGAAAGTGTGTCAAAATTTTTCACACCCCTTTTTGAAAGTGTGTCAAAATTTTTCACACCCCTTTTTGAAAGTGTGTCACAATTTTTCACACCCCTTTTTGAAAGTGTGTCACAATTTTTCACACCCCTTTTTGAAAGTGTGTCAAAATTATTCACACCCCTTTTTGAAAGTGTGTCAAAATTATTCACACCCCTTTTTAAAAGTGTGTCACAATTTTTCACACCCCTTTTTGAAAGTGTGTCACAATTTTTCACACCCCTTTTTGAAAGTGTGTCAAAATTTTTCACATCCCTTTTTGAAAGTGTGTCAAAGTTTTTCACACCCCTTTTTGAAAGTGTGTCAAAAATTTTCACACAACTTTTTGAAAGTGTGTCAAAAATTTTCACACCCCTTTTTGAAAGTGTGTCACAATTTTTCACACCCCTTTTTGAAAGTGTGTCAAAAATTTTCACACCCCTTTTTGGAAGTGTGTCAAAATTTTTCACACCCCTTTTTGAAAGTGTGTCAAAATTTTTCACACCCCTTTTTGAAAGTGTGTCACAATTTTTCACACCCCTTTTTGAAAGTGTGTCACAATTTTTCACACCCCTTTTTGAAGGTGTGTCACAATTTTTCACACCCCTTTTTGAAAGTGTGTCACAATTTTTCACACCCCTTTTTGAAAGTGTGTCAAAATTTTTCACACCCCTCTTTGAAAGTGTGTCACAATTTTTCACACCCCTTTTTGAAAGTGTGTCACAATTTTTCACACCCCTTTTTGAAAGTGTGTCAAAATTTTTCACACCCCTTTTTGAAAGTGTGTCACAATTTTTCACACCCCTTTTTGAAAGTGTGTCACAATTTTTCACACCCCTTTTTGAAAGTGTGTCAACATTTTTCACACCCCTTTTTGAAAGTGTCACAATTTTTCACACCCCTTTTTGAAAGTGTGTCAAAAATTTTCACACCCCTTTTTGAAAGTGTGTCACAATTTTTCACACCCCTTTTTGAAAATGTGTCAAAAATTTTCACACCCCTTTTTGAAAGTGTGTCACAATTTTTCACACCCCTTTTTGAAAGTGTGTCAAAAATGTTCACACCTCCCTTTTTGGAAGTGTGTCAAAATTTTTCACACCCCTTTTTGAAAGTGTGTCAAAAATTTTCACACCCCTTTTTGAAAGTGTGTCACAATTTTTCACACCCCTTTTTGAAAGTGTGTCAAAATTTTTCACACCCCTTTTTTAAAGTGTGTCAACATTTTTCACACCCCTTTTTGAAAGTGTGTCACAATTTTTCACACCCCTTTTTGAAAGTGTGTCACAATTTTTCACACCCCTTTTTGAAAGTGTGTCACAATTTTTCACACCCCTTTTTGAAAGTGTGTCACAAGTTTTCACACCCCTTTTTGAAAGTGTGTCACAATTTTTCACACCCCTTTTTGAAAGTGTGTCAACATTTTTCACACCCCTTTTTGAAAGTGTGTCAAAATTTTTCACACCCCTTTTTGAAAGTGTGTCAACATTTTTCACACCCCTTTTTGAAAGTGTGTCAAAATTTTTCACACCCCTTTTTGAAAGTGTGTCAACATTTTTCACACCCCTTTTTGAAAGTGCGTCAAAATTTTTCACACCCCTTTTTGAAAGTGTGTCACAATTTTTCACACCCCTTTTTGAAAGTGTGTCACAATTTTTCACACCCCTTTTTGAAAGTGTGTCACAATTTTTCACACCCCTTTTTGAAAGTGTGTCACAATTTTTCACACCCCTTTTTTAAAGTGTGTCACAATTTTTCACACCCCTTTTTGAAAGTGTGTCAAAATTTTTCACACCCCTTTTTGAAAGTGTGTCACAATTTTTCACACCCCTTTTTGAAAGTGTGTCAAAATTTTTCACACCCCTTTTTGAAAGTGTGTCAAAATTTTTCACACCCCTTTTTTAAAGTGTGTCAACATTTTTCACACCCCTTTTTGAAAGTGTGTCACAATTTTTCACACCCCTTTTTGAAAGTGTGTCAACATTTTTCACACCCCTTTTTGAAAGTGTGTCAACATTTTTCACACCCCTTTTTGAAAGTGTGTCACAATTTTTCACACCCCTTTTTGAAAGTGTGTCAACATTTTTCACACCCCTTTTTGAAAGTGTGTCAACATTTTTCACACCCCTTTTTGAAAGTGTGTCAACATTTTTCACACCCCTTTTTGAAAGTGTGTCACAATTTTTCACACCCCTTTTAGAAAGTGTGTCAACATTTTTCACACCCCTTTTTGAAAGTGTGTCAACATTTTTCACACCCCTTTTTGAAAGTGTGTCACAATTTTTCACACCCCTTTTTGAAAGTGTGTCACAATTTTTCACACCCCTTTTTGAAAGTGTGTCAACATTTTTCACACCCCTTTTTTAAAGTGTGTCAACATTTTTCACACCCCTTTTTGAAAGTGTGTCACAATTTTTCACACCCCTTTTTGAAAGTGTGTCACAATTTTTCACACCCCTTTTTGAAAGTGTGTCAACATTTTTCACACCCCTTTTTTAAAGTGTGTCAACATTTTTCACACCCCTTTTTGAAAGTGTGTCACAATTTTTCACACCCCTTTTTGAAAGTGTGTCAAAATTTTTCACACCCCTTTTTGAAAGTGTGTCAACATTTTTCACACCCCTTTTTGAAAGTGTGTCACAATTTTTCACACCCCTTTATGAGAGTGTGTCACAATTTTTCACACCCCTTTTTGAAAGTGTGTCAACATTTTTCACACCCCTTTTTGAAAGTGTGTCAACATTTTTCACACCCCTTTTTGAAAGTGTGTCACAATTTTTCACACCCCTTTTTGAAAGTGTGTCAAAATTTTTCACACCCCTTTTTGAAAGTGTGTCACAATTTTTCACACCCCTTTTTGAAAGTGTGTCAAAATTATTCACACCCCTTTTTGAAAGTGTGTCACAATTTTTCACACCCCTTTTTGAAAGTGTGTCACAATTTTTCACACCCCTTTTTGAAAGTGTGTCAAAAATTTTCACACCCCTTTTTGAAAGTGTGTCAAAATTTTTCACACCCCTTTCTGAAAGTGTGTCAAAATTTTTCACACCCCTTTTTGAAAGTGTGTCAAAATTTTTCACACCCCTTTTTGAAAGTGTGTCACAATTTTTCACACCCCTTTTTGAAAGTGTGTCAACATTTTTCACACCCCTTTTTTAAAGTGTGTCAACATTTTTCACACCCCTTTTTGAAAGTGTGTCACAATTTTTCACACCCCTTTTTGAAAGTGTGTCAACATTTTTCACACCCCTTTTTGAAAGTGTGTCAACATTTTTCACACCCCTTTTTGAAAGTGTGTCACAATTTTTCACACCCCTTTATGAAAGTGTGTCACAATTTTTCACACCCCTTTTTGAAAGTGTGTCAACATTTTTCACACCCCTTTTTGAAAGTGTGTCAACATTTTTCACACCCCTTTTTGAAAGTGTGTCACAATTTTTCACACCCCTTTTTGAAAGTGTGTCAACATTTTTCACACCCCTTTTTGAAAGTGTGTCAACATTTTTCACACCCCTTTTTGAAAGTGTGTCAACATTTTTCACACCCCTTTTTGAAAGTGTGTCAAAAATTTTCACACCCCTTTTAGAAAGTGTGTCACAATTTTTCACACACCTTTTTGAAAGTGTGTCAAAATATTTCACACCCCTTTTTGAAAGTGTGTCAAAATTTTTCACACCCCTTTTTGAAAGTGTCACAATTTTTCACACCAATTTTTGAAAGTGTGTCAACATTTTTCACACCCCTTTTTGAAAGTGTGTCAACATTTTTCACACCCCTTTTTGAAAGTGTGTCACAATTTTTCACACCCCTTTTTGAAAGTGTGTCACAATTTTTCACACCCCTTTTTGAAAGTGTGTCACAATTTTTCACACCCCTTTTTGAAAGTGTGTCAAAATTTTTCACACCCCTTTTTGAAAGTGTGCCAACATTTTTCACACCCCTTTTTGAAAGTGAGTCAAAAATTTTCACACCCCTTTTTGAAAGTGTGTCAACATTTTTCCCACCCCTTTTTGAAAGTGTGTCACAATTTTTCACACCCCTTTTTGAAAGTGTGTCACAATTTTTCACACCCCTTTTTGAAAGTGTGTCACAATTTTTCACACCCCTTTTTGAAAGTGTGTCACAATTTTTCACACCCCTTTTTGAAAGTGTGTCAAAATTTTTCACACCCCTTTTTGAAAGTGTGTCACAATTTTTCACACCCCTTTTTGAAAGTGTGTCAAAATTTTTCACACCCCTTTTTTAAAGTGCGTCAACATTTTTCACACCCCTTTTTGAAAGTGTGTCACAATTTTTCACACCCCTAAGTGTGTCAACATTTTTCACACCCCTTTTTGAAAGTGTGTCAACATTTTTCACACCCCTTTTTGAAAGTGTGTCAACATTTTTCACACCCCTTTTTGAAAGTGTGTCAAAAATTTTCACACCCCTTTTTGAAAGTGTGTCACAATTTTTCACACCCCTTTTTGAAAGTGTGTCAAAATTTTTCACACCCCTTTTTGAAAGTGTGTCAAAATTTTTCACACCCCTTTTTGAAAGTGTGTCAAAATTTTTCACACCCCTTTTTGAAAGTGTGTCAAAATTTTTCACACCCCTTTTTGAAAGAGTGTCACAATTTTTCACACCCCTTTTTGAAAGTGTGTCAAAATTTTTCACACCCCTTTTTAAAGTGTGTCAACATTTTTCACACCCCTTTTTGAAAGTGTGTCACAATTTTTCACACCCCTTTTTGAAAGTGTGTCAACATTTTTCACACCCCTTTTTGAAAGTGTGTCAACATTTTTCACACCCCTTTTTGAAAGTGTGTCAACATTTTTCACTCATGCTCATCATAGATATGATGCTCATCATAGATATGATGCACAACATAGATATGATGCACAACATAGATATGATGCTCATCATAGATATGATGCTCATCATAGATATGATGCACAACATAGATATGATGCACAACATAGATATGATGCTCATCATAGATATGATGCACAACATAGATATGATGCTCATCATAGATATGATGCTCATCATAGATATGATGCTCATCATAGATATGATGCGCAACATAGGTATGATGCTCATCATAGATATGATGCTCATCATAGATATGATGCTCATCATAGGTATGATGCTCATCATAGATATGATGCACAACATAGATATGATGCTCATCATAGATATGATGCTCATCATAGATATGATGCGCAACATAGGTACACCCCCTTTCAAAAAGGGGTGTGAAAAATGTTGACAACCCTTTTTGAAAGTGTGTCACAATTTTTCACACCCCTTTTTGAAAGTGTGTCTACATTTTTCACACGCCTTTTTGAAAGTGTGTCACAATTTTTCACACCCCTTTTCGAAAGTGTGTCAACAATTTTCACACCCCTTTTTGAAAGTGTGTCACAATTTTTCACACCCCTTTTTGAAAGTGTGTCACAATTTTTCACACCCCTTTTTGAAAGTGTGTCACAATTTTTCACACCCCTTTTTGAAAGTGTGTCAAAAATTTTCACACCCCTTTTTGAAAGTGTGTCAACATTTTTCACACCCCTTTTTGAAAGTGTGTCTACATTTTTCACACCCCCTTTCAAAAAGGGGTGTGCATCATGCATCAGATGCTCTGCATCATGCATCATGCATCAGATGCTCTGCATCATGCATCATATGCTCTGCATCATGCATCATATGCTCTGCATCATGCATCAGATGCTCTGCATCATGCATCAGATGCTCTGCATCATGCATCAGATGCTCTGCGTCATGCATGAGATGCTCTGCATCATACATCAGATGCTCTGCATCATGCATCAGATGCTCTGCATCATGCATCATGCATCAGATGCTCTACATCATGCATCATATGCTCTGCATCATGCATCAGATGCTCTGCATCATGCATCATATGCTCTGCAGCATGCATCAGATGCTCTGCATCATGCATCATATGCTCTGCATCATGCATCAGATGCTCTGCATCATGCATCAGATGCTCTGCATCATGCATCATGCATCAGATGCTCTGCATCATGCATCATATGCTCTGCATCATGCATCAGATGCTCTGCGTCATGCATCAGATGCTCTGCATCATGCATCAGATGCTCTGCATCATGCATCAGATGCTCTGCATCATGCATCATATGCTCTGCATCATGCATCAGATGCTCTGCGTCATGCATCAGATGCTCTGCATCATGCATCAGATGCTCTGCATCATGCATCATATGCTCTGCATCATGCATCAGATGCTCTGCATCATACATCAGATGCTCTGCATCATGCATCAGATGCTCTGCGTCATGCATGAGATGCTCTGCATCATACATCAGATGCTCTGCATCATGCATCAGATGCTCTGCATCATGCATCATGCATCAGATGCTCTACATCATGCATCATATGCTCTGCATCATGCATCAGATGCTCTGCATCATGCATCAGATGCTCTGCATCATGCATCATATGCTCTGCATCATGCATCAGATGCTCTGCATCATGCATCATATGCTCTGCATCATGCATCAGATGCTCTGCGTCATGCATCAGATGCTCTGCATCATGCATCAGATGCTCTGCGTCATGCATCAGATGCTCTGCATCATGCATCATATGCTCTGCATCATGCATCAGATTCTCAGCATCATGCATCATGCATCAGATGCTCTAAATCATGCATCAGATGCTCTGCATCATGCATCAGATGCTCTGCATCATGCATCATGCATCAGATGCTCTGCATCATGCATCATATGCTCTGCATCATGCATCATATGCTCTGCATCATGCATCAGATGCTCTGCATCATGCATCAGATGCTCTGCATCATGCATCAGATGCTCTGCGTCATGCATGAGATGCTCTGCATCATACATCAGATGCTCTGCATCATGCATCATATGATATGATGCTCATCATAGATATCATGCACAACATAGATATGATGCTCATCGTAGATATGATGCTCATCATAGATATGATGCACCACATAGATATGATGCACACAATAGATATGATGCTCATCATAGATATGATGCTCATCATAGATATGATGCTCATCATAGATATGATGCACAACATAGATATGATGCACAACATAGATATGATGCTCATCATAGATATGATGAACAACATAGGTATGATGCTCATCATAGATATGATGCACAACATAGATATGATGCACAACATAGATATGATGCTCATCATAGATATGATGCACAACATAGATATGATGCTCATCATAGATATGATGCTCATCATAGATATGATGCTCATCATAGGTATGATGCTCATCATAGATATGATGCGCAACATAGGTATGATGCTCATCGTTAATATGATGCTCATCATAGATATGATGCGCAACATATCTATGATGCATATCCTTTTTGAAAGTGTGTCACAATTTTTCATACCCCTTTTTGAAAGTGTGTCAAAATTTTTCACACCCCTTTTTTAAAGTGTGTCAACATTTTTCACACCCCTTTTTGAAAGTGTGTCAAAAATTTTCACACCCCTTTTTGAAAGTGTGTCAAAATTTTTCACCCCCCTTTTTGAAAGTGTGTCAACATTTTTCACACCCCTTTTTGAAAGTGTGTCACAATTTTTCACACCCCTTTTTGAAAGTGTGTCACAATTTTTCACACCCCTTTTTGAAAGTGTGTCACAATTTTTCACACCCCTTTTTGAAAGTGTGTCACAATTTTTCACTCCCCTTTTTGAAAGTGTGTCACAATTTTTCACACCCCTTTTCGAAAGTGTGTCAAAATTTTTCACACCCCTTTTTGAAAGTGTGTCACAATTTTTCACACCCCTTTTTGAAAGTGTGTCAAAATTTTTCACACCCCTTTTTTAAAGTGTGTCAACATTTTTCACACCCCTTTTTGAAAGTGTGTCACAATTTTTCACACCCCTTTTTGAAAGTGTGTCAACATTTTTCACACCCCTTTTTGAAAGTGTGTCAACATTTTTCACACCCCTTTTTGAAAGTGTGTCCACATTTTTCACACCCCTTTTTGAAAGTGTGTCAAAAATTTTCACACCCCTTTTTGAAAGTGTGTCACAATTTTTCACACCCCTTTTTGAAAGTGTGTCAAAATTTTTCACACCCCTTTTTGAAAGTGTGTCAACATTTTTCACACCCCTTTTTGAAAGTGTGTCAACATTTTTCACACCCCTTTTTGAAAGTGTGTCAACATTTTTCACACCCCTTTTTGAAAGTGTGTCTACATTTTTCACACCCCTTTTTGAAAGTGTGTCACAATTTTTCACACCCCTTTTTGAAAGTGTGTCAAAATTTTTCACACCCCTTTTTGAAAGTGTGTCACAATTTTTCACACCCCTTTTTGAAAGTGTGTCAACATTTTTCACACCCCTTTTTGAAAGTGTGTCAACATTTTTCACACCCCTTTTTGAAAGTGTGTCAAAATTTTTTACACCCCTTTTTGAAAGTGTGTCAACATTTTTCACACCCCTTTTTGAAAGTGTGTCACAATTTTTCACACCCCTTTTTGAAAGTGTGTCACAATTTTTCACACCCCTTTTTGAAAGTGTGTCACAATTTTTCACACCCCTTTTTGAAAGTGTGTCACAATTTTTCACACCCCTTTTTGAAAGTGTGTCACAATTTTTCACACCCCTTTTTGAAAGTGTGTCAAAATTTTTCACACACCTTTTTGAAAGTGTGTCACAATTTTTCACACCCCTTTTTGAAAGTGTGTCAAAATTTTTCACACCCCTTTTTTAAAGTGTGTCAACATTTTTCACACCCCTTTTTGAAAGTGTGTCACAATTTTTCACACCCCTTTTTTAAAGTGTGTCAACATTTTTCACACTCCTTTTTGAAAGTGTGTCAACATTTTTCACACCCCTTTTTGAAAGTGTGTCAAAAATTTTCACACCCCTTTTTGAAAGTGTGTCACAATTTTTCACACCCCTTTTTGAAAGTGTGTCAAAATTTTTCATACCCCTTTTTGAAAGTGTGTCAAAATTTTTCACACCCCTTTTTGAAAGTGTGTCAATATTTTTCACACCCCTTTTTGAAAGTGTGTCACAATTTTTCACACCCCTTTTTGAAAGTGTGTCACAATTTTTCACACCCCTTTTTGAAAGTGTGTCACAATTTTTCACACCCCTTTTTGAAAGTGTGTCACAATTTTTCACACCCCTTTTTGAAAGTGTGTCACAATTTTTCACACCCCTTTTTGAAAGTGTGTCACAATTTTTCACACCCCTTTTTGAAAGTGTGTCAAAGTTTTTCACACCCCTTTTTGAAAGTGTGTCAAAAATTTTCACACAACTTTTTCAAAGTGTGTCAAAAATTTTCACACCCCTTTTTGAAAGTGTGTCACAATTTTTCACACCCCTTTTTGAAAGTGTGTCAAAAATTTTCACACCCCTTTTTGGAAGTGTGTCAAAATTTTTCACACCCCTTTTTGAAAGTGTGTCAAAATTTTTCACACCCCTTTTTGAAAGTGTGTCACAATTTTTCACACCCCTTTTTGAAAGTGTGTCAAAATTTTTCACACCCCTTTTTGAAAGTGTGTCACAATTTTTCACACCCCTTTTTGAAAGTGTGTCACAATTTTTCACACCCCTTTTTGAAAGTGTGTCACAATTTTTCACACCCCTTTTTGAAAGTGTGTCACAATTTTTCACACCCCTTTTTGAAAGTGTGTCAAAATTTTTCACACCCCTTTTTGAAAGTGTCACAATTTTTCACACCCCTTTTTGAAAGTGTGTCACAATTTTTCACACCCCTTTTTGAAAGTGTGTCAAAATTTTTCACACCCCTTTTTGAAAGTGTGTCACAATTTTTCACACCCCTTTTTGAAAGTGTGTCACAATTTTTCACACCCCTTTTTGAAAGTATGTCAAAATTTTTCACACCCCTTTTTGAAAGTGTCACAATTTTTCACACCCCTTTTTGAAAGTGTGTCAAAAATTTTCACACCCCTTTTTGAAAGTGTGTCACAATTTTTCACACCCCTTTTTGAAAGTGTGTCAAAAATTTTCACACCCCTTTTTGAAAGTGTGTCACAATTTTTCACACCCCTTTTTGAAAGTGTGTCAAAAATGTTCACACCTCCCTTTTTGGAAGTGTGTCAAAATTTTTCACACCCCTTTTTGAAAGTGTGTCAAAATTTTTCACACCCCTTTTTGAAAGTGTGTCACAATTTTTCACACCCCTTTTTGAAAGTGTGTCACAATTTTTCACACCCCTTTTTGAAAATGTGTCAAAATTTTTCACACCCCTTTTTGAAAGTGTGTCAAAAATTTTCACACCCCTTTTTGAAAGTGTGTCACAATTTTTCACACCCCTTTTTGAAAGTGTGTCAAAAATTTTCACACCCCTTTTTGAAAGTGTGTCACAATTTTTCACACCCCTTTTTGAAAGTGTGTCACAATTTTTCACACCCCTTTTTGAAAGTGTGTCAAAATTTTTCACACCCCTTTTTGAAAGTGTGTCACAATTTTTCACACCCCTTTTTGAAAGTGTGTCACAATTTTTCACACCCCTTTTTGAAAGTGTGTCAAAATTTTTCACACCCCTTTTTGAAAGTGTGTCACAATTTTTCACACCCCTTTTTGAAAGTGTGTCACAATTTTTCACACCCCTTTTTGAAAGTGTGCCAAAATTTTTCACACCCCTTTTTGAAAGTGTGTCACAATTTTTCACACCCCTTTTTGAAAGTGTGTCAAACTTTTTCACACCCCTTTTTGAAAGTGTGTGACAATTTTTCACACCCCTTTTTGAAAGTGTGTCAAACTTTTTCACACCCCTTTTTGAAAGTGTGTCACAATTTTTCACACCCCTTTTTGAAAGTGTGTCAAAAATTTTCACACCCCTTTTTGAAAGTGTGTCAAAATTTTTCACACCCCTTTTTGAAAGTGTGTCACAATTTTTCACACCCCTTTTTGAAAGTGTGTCAAACTTTTTCACAACCCTTTTTGAAAGTGTGTCACAATTTTTCACACCCCTTTTTGAAAGTGTGTCAAAAATTTTCACACCCCTTTTTGGAAGTGTGTCAAAATTTTTCATACCCCTTTTTGAAAGTGTGTCAAAATTTTTCACACCCCTTTTTGAATGTGTGTCACAATTTTTCACACCCCTTTTTGAAAGTGTGTCACAATTTCTCACACCTCTTTTTGAAAGTGTGTCAAAATTTTTCACACCCCTTTTTGAAAGTGTGTCAACATTTTTCACACCCCTTTTTGAAAGTGTGTCACAATTTTTCACACCCCTTTTTGAAAGTGTGTCACAATTTTTCACACCCCTTTTTGAAAGTGTGTCACAATTTTTCACACCCCTTTTTGAAAGTGTGTCAAAATTTTTCACACCCCTTTTTGAAAGTGTGTCACAATTTTTCACACCCCTTTTTGAAAGTGTGTCAAAAATTTTCACACCCCTTTTTGAAAGTGTGTCACAATTTTTCACACCCCTTTTTGAAAGTGTGTCACAATTTTTCACACCCCTTTTTGAAAGTGTGTCAAAATTTTTCACACCCCTTTTTGAAAGTGTGTCAAAATTTTTTCACACCCCTTTTTGAAAGTGTGTCAAAAATTTTCACACCCATTTTTGAAAGTGTGTCACAATTTTTCACACCCCTTTTTGAAAGTGTGTCACAATTTTTCACACCCCTTTTTGAAAGTGTGTCAAAATTTTTCACACCCCTTTTTGAAAGTGTGTCAAAATTTTTCACACCCCTTTTTGAAAGTGTGTCAAAATTTTTCACACCCCTTTTTGAAAGTGTGTCAACATTTTTCACACCCCTTTTTGAAAGTGTGTCACAATTTTTCACACCCCTTTTTGAAAGTGTGTCAACATTTTTCACACCCCTTTTTGAAAGTGTGTCAAAATTTTTCACACCCCTTTTTGAAAGTGTGTCAAAAATTTTCACACCCCTTTTTGAAAGTGTCTCACAATTTTTCACACCCCTTTTTGAAAGCGTGTCAAAAATTTTCACACCCCTTTTTGAAAGTATGTCACAATTTTTCACACCCATTTTGAAAGTGTGTCACAATTTTTCACACCCCTTTTTGAAAGTGTGTCAAAAATTTTCACACCCCTTTTTGAAAGTGTGTCAAAATTTTTCACACCCCTTTTTGAAAGTGTGTCACAATTTTTCACACCCCTTTTTGAAAGTGTGTCAACATTTTTCACACCCCTTTTTGAAAGTGTGTCACAATTTTTCACACCCCTTTTTGAAAGTGTGTCACAATTTTTCACACCCCTTTTTGAAAGTGTGTCACAATTTTTCACACCCCTTTTTGAAAGTGTGTCAAAATTTTTCACACCCCTTTTTGAAAGTGTGTCACAATTTTTCACACCCCTTTTTGAAAGTGTGTCAAAAATTTTCACACCCCTTTTTGAAAGTGTGTCACAATTTTTCACACCCCTTTTTGAAAGTGTGTCACAATTTTTCACACCCCTTTTTGAAAGTGTGTCAAAATTTTTCACACCCCTTTTTGAAAGTGTGTCAAAATTTTTCACACCCCTTTTTGAAAGTGTGTCAAAAATTTTCACACCCATTTTTGAAAGTGTGTCACAATTTTTCACACCCCTTTTTGAAAGTGTGTCACAATTTTTCACACCCCTTTTTGAAAGTGTGTCAAAATTTTTCACACCCCTTTTTGAAAGTGTGTCAAAATTTTTCACACCCCTTTTTGAAAGTGTGTCAAAATTTTTCACACCCCTTTTTGAAAGTGTGTCAACATTTTTCACACCCCTTTTTGAAAGTGTGTCACAATTTTTCACACCCCTTTTTGAAAGTGTGTCAACATTTTTCACACCCCTTTTTGAAAGTGTGTCACAATTTTTCACACCCCTTTTTGAAAGTGTGTCAAAAATTTTCACACCCCTTTTTGAAAGTGTCTCACAATTTTTCACACCCCTTTTTGAAAGCGTGTCAAAAATTTTCACACCCCTTTTTGAAAGTGTGTCACAATTTTTCACACCCATTTTGAAAGTGTGTCACAATTTTTCACACCCCTTTTTGAAAGTGTGTCAAAAATTTTCACACCCCTTTTTGAAAGTGTGTCAAAATTTTTCACACCCCTTTTTGAAAGTGTGTCACAATTTTTCACACCCCTTTTTGAAAGTGTGTCAAAAATTTTCACACCCCTTTTTGAAAGTGTGTCAAAATCTTTCACACCCCTTTCTGAAAGTGTGTCACAATTTTTCACACCCCTTTTTGAAAGTGTGTCAAAAATTTTCACACCCCTTTGTGAAAGTGTCACAATTTTTCACACCCCTTTTTGAAAGTGTGTCAAAAATTTTCACACCCCTTTTTGAAAGTGTGTCAAAATTTTTCACACCCCTTTTTGAAAGTGTGTCACAATTTTTCACACCCCTTTTTGAAAGTGTATCAAAATTTTTCACACCCCTTTTTGAAAGTGTGTCAAAATTTTTCACACCCCTTTTTGAAAGTGTGTCACAATTTTTCACACCCCTTTTTGAAAGTGTGTTAAAAATTTTCACACCCCTTTTTGAAAGTGTGTCAAAATTTTTCACACCCCTTTTTGAAAGTGTGTTAAAAATTTTCACACCCCTTTTTGAAAGTGTGTCAAAATTTTTCACACCCCTTTTTGAAAGTGTGTCAACATTTTTCACACCCCTTTCTGAAAGTGTGTCAAAAATTTTCACACCCCTTTTTGAAAGTGTGTCAAACCCTTTCACACCCCTTTCTGAAAGTGTGTCACAATTTTTCACACCAATTTTTGAAAGTGTGTCAAAAATTTTCACACCCCTTTTTGAAAGTGTGTCACAATTTTTCACACCCCTTTTTGAAAGTGTGTCACAATTTTTCACACCCCTTTTTGAAAGTGTGTCAACATTTTTCACACCCCTTTTTGAAAGTGTGTCACAATTTTTCACACCCCTTTTTGAAAGTGTGTCACAATTTTTCACACCCCTTTTTGAAAGTGTGTCACAATTTTTCACACCCCTTTTTGAAAGTGTGTCAAAATTTTTCACACCCCTTTTTGAAAGTGTGTCACAATTTTTCACACCCCTTTTTGAAAGTGTGTCACAATTTTTCACACCCCTTTTTGAAAGTGTGTCAAAATCTTTCACACCCTTTCTGAAAGTGTGTCACAATTTTTCACACCCCTTTTTGAAAGTGTGTCAAAAATTTTCACACCCCTTTTTGAAAGTGTGTCACAATTTTTCACACCCCTTTTTGAAAGTGTGTCACAATTATTCACACCCCTTTTTGAAAGTGTGTCACAATTTTTCACACCCCTTTTTGAAAGTGTGTCACAATTTTTCACACCCCTTTTTGAAAGTGTGTCAAAATTTTTCACACCCCTTTTTGAAAGTGTGTCACAATTTTTCACACCCCTTTTTGAAAGTGTGTCACAATTTTTCACACCCCTTTTTGAAAGTGTGTCAAAATTTTTCACACCCCTTTTTGAAAGTGTGTCAACATTTTTCACACCCCTTTTTGAAAGTGTGTCACAATTTTTCACACCCCTTTTTGAAAGTGTGTCACAATTTTTCACACCCCTTTTTGAAAGTGTGTCACAATTTTTCACACCCCTTTTGGAAAGTGTGTCAAAATTTTTCACACCCCTTTTTGAAAGTGTGTCACAATTTTTCACACCCCTTTTTGAAAGTGTGTCACAATTTTTCACACCCCTTTTTGAAAGTGTGTCAAAATCTTTCACACCCTTTCTGAAAGTGTGTCACAATTTTTCACACCCCTTTTTGAAAGTGTGTCAAAAATTTTCACACCCCTTTTTGAAAGTGTGTCACAATTTTTCACACCCCTTTTTGAAAGTGTGTCACAATTATTCACACCCCTTTTTGAAAGTGTGTCACAATTTTTCACACCCCTTTTTGAAAGTGTGTCACAATTTTTCACACCCCTTTTTGAAAGTGTGTCAAAATTTTTCACACCCCTTTTTGAAAGTGTGTCACAATTTTTCACACCCCTTTTTGAAAGTGTGTCAAAATTTTTCACACCCCTTTTTGAAAGTGTGTCAAAATTTTTCACACCCCTTTTTGAAAGTGTGTCAACATATTTCACACCCCTTTTTGAAAGTGTGTCACAATTTTTCACACCCCTTTTTGAAAGTGTGTCACAATTTTTCACACCCCTTTTTGAAAGTGTGTCACAATTTTTCACACCCCTTTTTGAAAGTGTGTCACAATTTTTCACACCCCTTTTTGAAAGTGTGTCAAAATTTTTCACACCCCTTTTTGAAAGTGTGTCAAAATTTTTCACACCCCTTTTTGAAAGTGTGTCACAATTTTTCACACCCCTTTTTGAAAGTGTGTCACAATTTTTCACACCCCTTTTTGAAAGTGTGTCAAAATTTTTCACACCCCTTTTTGAAAGTGTGTCACAATTTTTCACACCCCTTTTTGAAAGTGTGTCACAATTATTCACACCCCTTTTTGAAAGTGTGTCACAATTTTTCACACCCCTTTTTGAAAGTGTGTCACAATTTTTCACACCCCTTTTTGAAAGTGTGTCAAAATTTTTCACACCCCTTTTTGAAAGTGTGTCACAATTTTTCACACCCCTTTTTGAAAGTGTGTCACAATTTTTCACACCCCTTTTTGAAAGTGTGTCACAATTATTCACACCCCTTTTTGAAAGTGTGTCACAATTTTTCACACCCCTTTTTGAAAGTGTGTCACAATTTTTCACACCCCTTTTTGAAAGTGTGTCAAAATTTTTCACACCCCTTTTTGAAAGTGTGTCACAATTTTTCACACCCCTTTTTGAAAGTGTGTCACAATTTTTCACACCCCTTTTTGAAAGTGTGTCACAATTATTCACACCCCTTTTTGAAAGTGTGTCACAATTTTTCACACCCCTTTTTGAAAGTGTGTCACAATTTTTCACACCCCTTTTTGAAAGTGTGTCAAAATTTTTCACACCACTTTTTGAAAGTGTGTCACAATTTTTCACACCCCTTTTTGAAAGTGTGTCACAATTATTCACACCCCTTTTTGAAAGTGTGTCACAATTTTTCACACCCCTTTTTGAAAGTGTGTCACAATTATTCACACCCCTTTTTGAAAGTGTGTCACAATTTTTCACACCCCTTTTTGAAAGTGTGTCACAATTTTTCACACCCCTTTTTGAAAGTGTGTCACAATTTTTCACACCCCTTTTTGAAAGTGTGTCACAATTTTTCACACCCCTTTTTGAAAGTGTGTCAAAATTTTTCACACCCCTTTTTGAAAGTGTGTCACAATTTTTCACACCCCTTTTTGAAAGTGTGTGGTTGGCTTTGCAAATACAAAATTGGCTTTGCAAATACAAAATTGTTTTTGCAAAAGCAAAATTGGCTTTGCAAATACAAAATGGGCTTTGCAAATACAAAATTGGCTTTGCAAATACAAAATTGGCTTTGCAAATACAAAATTGGCTTTGCAAATACAAAATTGGCTTTGCAAATACAAAATTGTCTTTGCAAATACAAAATTGTTTTTGCAAAAGCAAAATTGTCTTTGCAAATACAAAATTGGCTTTGCAAATACAAAATTGGCTTTGCAAATACAAAATTGGTTTTGCAAATACAAAATTGGCTTTGCAAATACAAAATTGGTTTTGCAAATACAAAATTGGCTTTGCAAATACAAAATTGTTTTTGCAAAAGCAAAATTGTCTTTGCAAATACAAAATTGGCTTTGCAAATACAAAATTGGCTATGCAAATACAAAATTGGTTTTGCAAATACAAAATTGGCTTTGCAAATACAAAATTGGTTTTGCAAATACAAAATTGGCTTTGCAAATACAAAATTGGCTTTGCAAATACAAAATTGGCTTTGCAAATACAAAATTGTCTTTGCAAATACAAAATTGTTTTTGCAAAAGCAAAATTGTCTTTGCAAATACAAAATTGGCTTTGCAAATACAAAATTGGCTTTGCAAATACAAAATTGGCTTTGCAAATACAAAATTGGCTTTGCAAATACAAAATTGGCTTTGCAAATACAAAATTGGTTTTGCAAATACAAAATTGGCTTTGCAAATACAAAATTGGTTTTGCAAATACAAAATTGGTTTTGCAAATACAAAATTGGCTTTGCAAATACAAAATTGGTTTTGCAAATACAAAATTGGCTTTGCAAATACAAAATTGGCTTTGCAAATACAAAATTGGCTTTGCAAATACAAAATTGTTTTTGCAAAAGCAAAATTGTCTTTGCAAATACAAAATTGTTTTTGCAAAAGCAAAATTGTCTTTGCAAATACAAAATTGGCTTTGCAAATACAAAATTGGCTTTGCAAATACAAAATTGGCTTTGCAAATACAAAATTGGCTTTGCAAATACAAAATTTGCTTTGCAAATACAAAATTGTCTTTGCAAATACAAAATTGGTTTTGCAAATACAAAATTCGCTTTGCAAATACAAAATTGGCTTTGCAAATACAAAATTGTTTTTGCAAAAGCAAAATTGTCTTTGCAAATACAAAATTGTTTTTGCAAAAGCAAAATTGTCTTTGCAAATACAAAATTGGCTTTGCAAATACAAAATTGGCTTTGCAAATACAAAATTGGCTTTGCAAATACAAAATTGGCTTTGCAAATACAAAATTGGTTTTGCAAATACAAAATTGGCTTTGCAAATACAAAATTGGTTTTGGAAATACAAAATTGGTTTTGCAAATACAAAATTGGCTTTGCAAATACAAAATTGGTTTTGCAAATACAAAATTGGCTTTGCAAATACAAAATTGTTTTTGCAAAAGCAAAATTGGTTTTGCAAATACAAAATTGGTTTTGCAAATACAAAATTGGCTTTGCAAATACAAAATTGGTTTTGCAAATACAAAATTGTTTTTGCAAATACAAAATTGTTTTTGCAAAAGCAAAATTGTCTTTGCAAATACAAAATTGGTTTTGCAAATACAAAATTGTCTTTGCAAATACAAAATTGGTTTTGCAAATACAAAATTGGCTTTGCAAATACAAAATTGGTTTTGCAAATACAAAATTGTTTTTCGTAGTGTCTCGGCTTTTAGCCAGTGGTTCAAATCCCGGCTCAGGTAATTCAAACAAAAACGAAATTAAGTTTATTTCGACGACTTCCTCTTAGCTGTCTGGCAAAAACTGTAGGAGTCGGCCATTGTCCCGCCAATCATGGATAAAATTTTGCACAATTTGTGGTAATTCGCGAAGAAAATATTTTTTCCATTTTTCGTATCGTTCAAGATGTCTGATCTGAGGTTCGAACCGTGGCCTCACGTCTAATGGAATATGACCAGCTTATAGCCACTAAAACAGGTTTCGATAAATATTAAATCGATTTTAATTGATTAACGATAACTGCCAATCAGACAAAATAACTAATAAAGTTATTATAAACAGCGGAGGATACTTCAACTTAATTAAGCAATACGAACAACGTAAAAAAACCTCACCCTTTTGCGTTCGCTTTTTCATTTTATTACAGTTCAATTGTTAATTCTTTTTTTATTACATCATAAAATTCTACGATACGACGCTGTTTTATACATTCTTTGTCACTTTATTAATAACATGTGTTGTCACATGATACAGTCACTGTGTCATCAGGCAATGTAATTTGCCATCCATTTGCCCATCATTATTATAACGAACTGTATTAACACAGTTAGGAATACTAACAAAGTATTAATGGTGGACCTTATGACACAGCAATAACAACTAAATGAAGTGACGAGGCAAACATTAAGCGAATTTGGTAGGCTCTACCCATTAACTGAGTCTCAAGGCACAATTTCTACTTCAGACTTTCTTATGGATGCAAGGTGTATTCAACTTTACTTTGGGGGCATAATTACCTCACCCATACTTTCAACCATTATTTAGTAAGACTCTTAACAGACCTTAACGCCTGCTTTTAAAGTGAAAAACGCACAAGACCCTTAACCTTAGTAAAAAAAAAGGATAAAGAAGTCACAGCAAACAGCAAGTGTTACTTATTTAAGTTATAAAATGGGCATATGGGGCTCATTTTCAACGACGAGGATTTTTTCGGGTAAACAAAACAATTTTCAACAATGAAGAGGCATCATTAAAATTTATATTTACGTTTATGTTTACGTATGTATGTTTACATAAAACTGTGTTAATGTTTGTGTAATTTTCAACATGTGCGTGTAATTGTTGCAAATATTTTTGGATGCCACAGCAGTACGCAAAAAAAAAAGAGAAAACGATTTCAAAAAATTTCCTCCTCTTAGTCACTAAAGGTCAAGAGTTTTTTAAGCAAAAATTCACAAAACTCATGAGTTTGTGTTTGTATTGCCAATATTTATACTTAATGTGTGTATCCTTAACTGTATTATGACTGTGTTGTCTTAATTTATACCCGAATATCATCGCAACAGTAATTACGATAAGACTTTAATAATGTTGACTACCAACAAAAAAAAAAAGGGTTTAAGTCCTGTCATACACAGCATAAAAGGGGCAAAACTACGTTACTACGTTACGCAGGCAAACAAACTTATACGTATGTATGTGCTGTACTGCAACAAAATATTCCAACAAATATTAACTGGTATCCCTCTTTAATATACATATAGTTGGGGGTGTTGGAAAAGCAAAAAAAAAACCGAACAATACACCCTATATTGTAGCTTTTTCAACACCAGAAGTAAGTTTTCTGAAAGTAAATTTAATCAAGAAGGAAAATAATACATATTTGAATACCCTACACAACAGTAGGGTTTCAATAGTCCGGTTAAAAAGAACATACAAAAAGTTTATGATTTTATTTCATTAAAATTCTAGGACCTGGTCTTAGTGTACCCAATAAACTGGCATTTAACTAACCGCCTCTGGATTATTTTTAGGCATCAATCCTTTTGAGCTAGTTTTTGACCACTTTTTCATACATTTTGCTCAATAGTTCTATGATATCTTCATGAATATTTGTTTTCAAAATGCTCTAAAGTTATGGTCTTTGACGTAGCCACACACACACACACATCGTCTGGTGTTTACTTACTTCCTTAAATGGTCCTTTTAGACAGGATTACAATCTAGCTTCTCACATCACTACCTACTGCTTAATGTCGACTACGAACGTTTGGATTTGAGAAACTTCTCGTGGCAAATTTTTATTTACTCTCAGATATTAGAGCTGCGGTTCAAACTACGCACTCTCGTCTAATAAGTCAACATACTAACTACTAGACAACGTCGACTTTGCCGTATATTATGGGCTAATTAAGGTCACCGAACTTCACATTCGATAACACCAAAATTTGACAGCCCTCGATTGCACATCAAACTCGTCGATTATCATGCAATCTTGGCGTTCCAAATTGTCGGTAACGGTTCTTCCATCTGTATTTTCGAACAGAAAAATTACAGCCCCATGAGGCTTCCAAACCATAACGCTTGACAAACAGTCTTTCCATGACTTTTTTGTATTACAATTTTGATTGAAAGCTGTGTAGCACATCACAACATCGCCTATTGCCTGCCGACATTACATGTACTTTGCTGCAACATTGCATGTTGTTATCTTTTGCAGCACTTTTTGGTAAATGAATACACAAGTGTATGCAGCAAAAATTAATTACAGATGCAACCATTCTAAAGATAAATATTTACATGAACACTCCCTCCTCCCACATGAAAACAGGAAAATAAACTTCAAGTTTTAGGAGAGGAGCAGAAAACATATGCAAATATTGATTTCAATTTGCCACACAGCCAACTGAAACTTTAAAGGGAAAATGATGAGAATTTGTAAATTATGTACGAAGTTATTAAACAATTTCAAAGATTAATAATTTTTTATTTAGTGTGGCATCTCGATATGGCTCGTATTTAGGGTAGAGTGCCTTAAAAGAGGTAATTTTAACAGAAAGTTTGTTAATCAGGAAATACTTGATAAACTTCAAATTTAAATTTCAATTTAAATTTGAGTTAAAATTTGTAAATAAATACAGGGTTTTTATCAAGCTGGAGCTCATGTTGTCAGATGGAAACAGATTTGACAGATAATATTTCTGGAAATAATTCTCCAAGTCAAACGTTGGAAAAGAGAAAATATGAAAATAAACATGTTATGTAAAGTTTTTTGGGAGCATATGCCTGCCAGCTAGTATAACCATCTTACATGGGTAACCACCGAAACACAGTGGAATTACAGAAAACATCAAAGCGCATGAATTGTCCTCATATGATATAACCACAACACTTTTAGTTGACTTCTATACGTTGAGAAACGCTTCTTGCTTTGTATGTGACATCTCATACGCTCAAGAAAGCTCATAAAATCTAGCCAAAGCTAGATTAAGAGCGCTCAGTAAACTGAGCATCATGCTTAGCATAGTTGCCCTAGTCAATATTCTGCGAACTCATGTGAGACGTATTGGTCATGGCCAATGATTTTAATCAGTGCTGCAGAGATGAGAAAGAAAAGAAAGCTTCTCTTCTGATCTTGGGTACATTCCTCGCTTTACATCAAAGGAAAAGATAGCACCTTAACTTCTACCATAAGAATAATATGAACATCAGCAGGAGCTCTAAATGGTTTCAGTGTTAGGGGAATTGAAAGACTGTGGCATTACAATGAGCCACACCTACTCTAAGTATTTCTATCTTCTTTGCTGTCAGCCGCAGACTTCACATTGTAGTGTAATAAAGACTAACACCTTTGGACTTGAGAATATAGAATATGCTGACGTCATATGTCCTCCTATTCACAAGTGGCATTACAATGGGCCACACCTACGCTATCTTCTTCGCTGTCACCCGCAAACTCCACATTGTAGTGCAGAAAGTCATAGAAAGACCATCACCTATGGATTACAATTTGGACTTGAGGCTTGAGAATATGCTGACGTCATATGTCCTCTTATTCACAAGCGGCATTACAATGGGCCACACCTACGCTATCTTCTTCGCTGTCACCCGCAAACTCCACATTGTAGTGCAGAAAGTCATAGAAAGACCATCACCTATGGATTACAATTTGGACTTGAGGCTTGAGAATATGCTGACGTCATATGTCCTCTTATTCACAAGCGGCATTACAATGGGCCACACCTACGCTATCTTCTTCGCTGTCACCCGCAAACTCCACATTGTAGTGCAGAAAGTCACAGAAAGACCATCACCTATGGATTACAATTTGGACTTGAGAATATAGAATATGCTGACGTCATATGTCCTCTTATGTACAGGTTACCAGCTCATGTAACTGCAAGTACTTCAGCTCAGCTCTTTTGATGAACGCCAGTCATTTAAGATAGCAGGACGTGACGTTAATTTTATTCTAGAATTCTTAAATTACATATCAATTTAGGCGTTGGAAAATGGATCAATTGCGCTTAGAACTGCTCGACCAAAAAGCCGAGTCCATGCCAAAGTGAAATATCCATGAAGTAAATGAAGTGTATTATGTGCCGCTGAAATCAAGCAGAATTATCACAAGTGACCGATATCGAATAGAATTGCTCGACTAACCAGCCGAGTCAATGCCAAAGCGAAGGCAATACAGTATGTGCTGCTGAAATCGAGCCATATTATCACAGGAGAATGGTATCGAATAGATTTGATTCGTTGAAAACATGTGTACAATGTTCCTAGAACCACCGCACCATGCCCCCAGTTTCCTTTTTACACTTAAAAGGTTGCGAAATAAATCCAAAAGATTTATGAATTGAATAAACTCCAGTAATAGAAGCGACTCGATTCTGTTCTCGAATCAAATTTTGGTCAGCTGATAGCTCAAATCCTGCATGAAATTTAGGAATGAGGAGGCAAGGCAGCTAAGCAATGAAGTTTTTTGCCTCAAAACTATGCTTTGTATGAAAGTGAATTGAATGGTGTTGAGCATCCTTGCTTATTGAGTCCGAATCTAGCCTGAGTCGTCCTCATTTCAGGCAATTCGCAGTATATTCAATACTTACTACACTCATGCCCATGTCATATGATGACCAAGTAAACATTTTCAGCCAACTAATTAAGTTGCCTAAACAACAAGTAACAAAGCGAATAACCACTTACAAACGATGACAGCATGTCTTTAATATTGTCTGTCACTATATTAGAATGTCAGTTAATCACCATTCCCTTCCATTGAGAGAGAGATAGAGAGTCAAGCAATATTCATTAAACATCCTCTTTCAATTCAATTTGACGTGCAACAAACAACTCACGAGAGTGAATATATCGTTAAATGAGTGTGGGCGTCGAATAGAAGAAAAATCAAATAAAAATTCAAACAATTCCAGTTAATTGGTTTCATAAAGTCACTCACGTGTTTGCCAAACAAGGCCTTCAAACTGTCAATAGTTGAGAGTCATTAAGCCATTGCAAGTGAAGCAGCAAATGAGTCAATAAGTTTATTACTAAACATTTACTTATACAAACATATATACATGCACATACATACACATACAAATAGTTTCACTAAATTAATATTCATTTTCATTCTACTCTCTCTCTCTCTCTCTTCCCTTCTTTACGCGTAACACTATCTCTTTGAAGAAAACTTAGTATGAAGGAGATTTGGAATTGAGTTCCCTCAACTAGAAAAACTTGATGGCAAAGATGTGCGTGCATATACAATGTCTATGTATGTATGCATAGGTTTATCTATGTATATATTTGTATTTGTTTAATATTTGACATGTGAATTCTGTTTCTTCGAATTGACAGCTGTCGTTTGCGTAAAATATCATTAAATCTTGGGATAAAATTTTCAACTTCATTTCAATGAATCTGAAAATGTATGAAGGCGATGAGTTTGTAAGCGATGTTTTTGGTTAAATGTTCAGTGGCTTGTCAAAATCAAGTTGGCAGCAGGAGGAGGAAAATTGTATAGAGACAATATTGTTGGTATTTGTTGTTGTTGTTGTTGTTGTTGTTGTGGTTGAGCAGTATTTGAAAATAGATGAAAAGTTATTTAAAACAACGAGAATATTAATCGCAAATTGCAGAAGCAGTAAGAGACTAAGGAGATCAACTATTTGGAATCCTACCGCCAATATTCGTGGGCATAAATGAATTTTTCATTCGAATTTTTACTTCTCGAATGCCTCAGCTTTATTGTTACCGGTAATGTTCCCCTGTCGAGGAAACCAAAAACATCCTTAGTCCATCTTACAGGATATGTGCACATTCTTCAGTAGACGTGAGCGCACAGTGATATCAAACCAAAAGTGATCAGAAAATTTCTCTTTCTCCCTCAGATAAATTTTCTCACAATTTTTGCTGACAAAATTATAAGAAAAATTGTCAGAGAAATTGTCAGAAAAAATTGACAGACAAATTTTGTCAGAAAAAAATTTCAAGGAAAAATTCTGACAGGTTTTGATTGTCAAAAAAAATGTCAGAAGAAATTTCAACAGATTTTGATTGCCAGAAAAATTTGTCAGAAGTTCTGACAGATTTTGATTGATTTTTCTAAAAATTTTTTTTTGGACAGTAAAAATTCTGACAGATTTTGATTGCTACAAAAAATTTTGAAAGAAAATATTCTGACAGATTTTGATTGTCACAAAAAATTTTGACAAAAATTATTCTGACACATTTTAATTGACACAAAAAATTCTGACAGAAAATATCCTGACAGATTTTGACTGTGACAAAAAATTCTGACAAATTTTTCTGAATTTTATTCTGTCAGAAAAAGTTCTGACAGAATTTGATCGTCAAAAAGAATATTAGAAAAAATTCTGACAGATTTTGACTGTCACAAAAAATTCTGACAAATTTTTCTAATAATTTTGATTGTCACAAAAAATCATGACAAATTTTACCGAAAAATTTTTTCTGACAGAAAAATTTCTGACAGATTTTGATTGTCACAAAAGGCTCTGATAAAACATATTCTCATAGATTTTGACTGTCACAAAAAATTCTGACAAATTTTTCTGACAATGTTTTTCTAAAAATTTTGTTCCGAAAATTCGGAGATTTTTTTCTGGCAATTTTCCTAACAATTTTTTTTTTACTACTTTCCTGACAACCTCTATTACACGTAACTTTCTTTAACTTTTTTAATTTCAGATTTTTGTGGTTCACCAATATAATATCCTCATACGCATGACATTCTTTGAATTTTTCGAAATTCTATTAAAAATATTTTCTTCACTCCTGTCATTATGAAATTCATAAATTGTTCACCACATTTTTGACATCTACAACTATAAGTACGTCAGCACCATACTACAAATACAAATAGGACGAAAACATTCATTCTGACTTGGAAACATGACTTGGATTACTGTGGCATCATCATCATCATCATTGTCGCCTTCATCATCAGAGACGTTGTCATTATTTTCATCGTCTTTACTTTCTGTCATTCCTAATGAATGGGTCTCTAAGCGTTTATTTGAATGCCTAAGTATGTGTAGGTGTATGTATTTTAAATTTTTATGTCTGTCTCTCTCTCTCTCTCTGTCTATTCCTTTCTCTTTCTGCCTTTAAGTTTCTTTATAACAAATTCATACAATAGATTTGGCAGAAAGTGAACAGAAAAGTGAGTGATAATCTTTACTATTGTACTTGCTAGTCTGTTGAAAACTTTACTGACTTGGCTGACAGAGTTTTTTAACTTTTTAAATGCTGCAGTTATTTGGTTCACTGACTAGTTGGTTGGCAGTTTTGATAATTTCTTTTTGAATTCTGCAATCACCTTCAGTTTTTTTTTTTTTTTTGTTTTGATAACATACACCCTACAAATGGTCATCAAACTTAAATATTTATTCTATTCAAACTCAAACTTGATTTATTCGACCGTGCTTTAAAGGAACACAAGTCGGCAACAAAGTCTTTTGTGAACAACTCAAATTTATTTTTAATTCGTATAAAACACCACCACCAAATGATTTATTTTGAAGTACAAAACTTAATTTCGCATTTTCCATATAAAACGCATTATGACTTGGCCAACAACAGTTGGCATTCGAGTTAGCCAAGACAAAAAAAAATCTGTGTTCCACAGCATATTACAGACAAACCAAATTTTGACAAAATATTTATAAGCATTGTTTGGGAATCTCTGACATTTATTCTACGATTATAATTGTTATACAATAGTTTTACGAGACTTTTTTTCTATGTTTTCGTTTTCCTTTTTCCTTGTGGTTTATCGGATTTGGTTGTCTTAAAGAACTCAAACTAAAATATGTCCGTTTAATTGTCTGTGTGATGATGTAAATACTTCTTTGCCAGGACTTGGGTTTTTTCATTATTTTTGTTGAATTTAGCTTCATCTTAAGGACTGTGTAGGTTTAATTGAGCTGATGCGCAAAAAACAGCTTCTGCTCCATTATTAATGCTTGCCTTTAAAATATTTTTGTAGACATCTTAAATTGCAGTCAGACGTAACGCTTTCTTCTAAAGTATTCTAGGCTAAAAGATAGGCTAAAGCTTGAAGAAGTGTAAAAACAATTAGCGATTTCACTTTAATTTCCTCAAGCCTTACAAGTCCTCTGATTTTTCTCAATATTGGCTATAGAAGAAATACATCAAAAAAATAATGTTCATTACAATCATTTAGTCAGGACTACAACCTATTTTCTTTCACCACCCATTTTGTGTGTGCGCGAGTACGCGAGAGTGTAAAGTCAGATTTTTGAGCAACTCTTCATGGCTATTTTTATTACTCTCTGAGTTGTTGCCAGAAGATTGCTGGGAGGAAAAACAGATGAACAGATGTCTGAGCTGGGGTTTGAACTAAGGACTCTAGTCTAATAAGCCAAGATTCTACCAATGACTTCTTTGATTAGCTGTTGTACTCAAGTAAGTGGCAAAGTTTTGTTAGTGCCACCAAGCATACATTTAGTTTTCGGCGCTCTGTACTCTTCAGCGTTATTAGTCGAAAGGTTTTTTGTTTTGCTTTTTTGATAATCCCTAAGCGTTAAACGAAAAGACAAATATCGCCTGCGTAATGTATATCCTTGGCCGCTACAGAGCTAGCAATTGTTGGCAGCTGGAGTGTAAGTGCAATATTGTCAGACTCTGCTGGACACGTATGGATAGGAAGAGGACTGGCTCACTTCTGTTCTTAAATCGTATGGCCGTCCATCGCACAATGGCGATCCTTGCGGGCCATTGTGCTCTTGGTAGGCATGCCGAAAGCCTCGGTATTCCGACTACTGAGTTCTGCAGAAGCTTTAAGTCTGAGGAGGAGAAGGGGCTGTCTTTTAGCTCATGGAGGTTTCTCGTCTCTACTTTTCAGACATCGTTGATCGAGCTCTCTAGTATAAAGATTGCCGCAATAGCGAAATTTATTTTGGACTAGGAATGGTTTTCTCTAGGAAATGGTTGACCCCAGGGTAGAATTAATTGGACTTAAATGCCGGCCTAATTGGAACCTCTTCCTTCGAGGAGGTAAGCCACCTAAGCTATCCCCTATAGGAGTTTTCTCATGTTCCTCTTTCGTTCATATGGTGCTTCGACGTATGTTAGCTGGATAACACAGTAAGAATAATAATGGCACGAAGAACTCCGCCTTGTTTCACGTCTATGCCGATCTCGAAACCTATCCTTTGTAGTATAGCCATTTCGGTTCTGTATAAATCTCACGAAATTAATTTATAATATTCGACGATACGCCACTGCTGTTTAGTGCATTCTACACAGCCAAGCGGGATACGATATGTGTAATTCACATACAAAATCAACAAATGAGAGAGTTAAGCTTCAGTGTCAGTGCTGCTATGATTGGTGCACACTATTTTTCACAGCTTGGAGTGGATGTTATCGAAACCACTGACAGGTGCTGGTGTTTTAATATGCCTGCACAAACGATTTTGATCAAAGAAATCACAAATCTGTGATGAAAGTTTTTAATTTTTTTTTCATAAAATATTTCAATGCCACCTACGACAGTAAATTTGATTGGAAAAATGATTAATTATTAGAAAACCATAAATTTTAGTAGTAAAATAGTTGGTAATCATATTGGCAACAAGCTCATCAGGTGTGTTTCCACAGTCATTGAAAAATTCTGAATTCAATCGAACTTTATAAACATTTAACACATGCTGCTTAAACCGATTGTTGCATGCTGCTGTATGTTGTTCGAAAGTGCATAATTATGACTATAACTGTGATTTATTAATTAAAATTAATTGCATTTCACTTTCTAAACTAAATAATCAATCGTTTGTCAAAACTAAAGAGAAAAATATTTCCAAATAAAAATGTTATTGCGTCTCTTATTTCTGCTGCTGTTATTTGCATGTTTTATTGCCACAAAAAACAAACAACAACAAAAAAGAGGAAAACTGCTGCAGTTTAACTTCATAAGCGTGGGTTAAGAGAGTTTAAAACGAAATGTTGCTATTTTTGCTTGTTCTAAGCAGCAGCCAGAAAAAACATTTTCAAAATCTATGGCATAACATTTTTCATGCTGGCACTAAAGCCAACAACAACAACAACTATAGTAACATACTTTTGAAATGCAATTTCTCATTCTAAAAAAAAAAGAAGAAAATTTCCCAAATAAACTTCAATGTCGAACAACGAACAAATAATTCAATTCAATTTTTCTCCCAAAACACTAAAACTCTTTATCAACTCACATAACTCTACACTCAGCGCAAAATAGTTTGTGAAAGCTGCAAAGGAAGTGGATTTAATATGAAAAATTTAAAACAATTTTATTAAAAAAAAACTTAATTAATCCCGATGATATTATAGCATAGGCTTTACAATTACCAGGTATATTCTGAAGAAGTGTCGCGGTCCTATGCTTGACTGTAAACCAAAGCAATCCCGTTTGAATCCAGTTGTAAGCAAACAAATTTACATCATGGTTTTCAAGTTTTTAATCTCCCGCTAAATAATTCACATAGGAAACGCCCTAACCCTTCCAAAACGGATAACTCCAAGAACCAACAGCGTAAGGATTAAGAAAAAGAGCACTTCTAGAAAGGAAACAAGGTTGAGTAAATAAGTAAATTTTCTTACCACTGCACCCAATACGATTACGTAATACATTGCTACGTTATTTCTAGGCAATGACATATGGCAACCCTATAATCCTAGAACCTGTATACAGTACACAAATAACCTGCTTAGCTGGAATAATTTCATTAATGAAACTGAGGAATGAAACTGAAATAAAAAAGCAATGATAGGAAGACAAAAAGGATATTTTTGCTGAATATTCCTCAAAACAACAAAATAAGATACACAAAATTCATCGTCGCTAACAACGTTACATTGATCCAGAATACTACACCGTAATCCAAATAGAAAATAAATGCGAAAATTTGCAACAAAGCATTGGCATCTTACAAGGATGCAGAAGCAGCTTGTATTTTTGCGTCTTGCCTTTAAAATATTTCTACCATAGGTGACTGTAGGCTAGTAGTGAGTGTGCTAACTTCTAAGGCTTCAATCCCTGGCTCAGACACCTCAAACAAAACGAAACTTGAAAAAAATATTTCTTTCGGCAACCTTCTCTCAGCTGTCTGCTGACAAAAACTCTGAAAGTAAATAAAATTGCTTCTCAAATCTGTCGTTCAGAGTGTATAAAATTAAGGCACATATCTTGGGTTGTAAGAGCATCTTCTCATCCTGACTCAAAAATTATAATGACCAATTAAGTGCATGTATGTATATGCAGGTGTATGAAGTCGCCGTAGTCTAGTAGGTAGTGTGTTGGCTTATTAGACATAAAATCTCGGTTCAAACCCCAGGTCAGACATCACCAACAAAACAAAATATGAAAAAATATTCCTCTCAGCACATTTCTGCCACAAATTATGAGAGTAAATAAAATTCGCATGAAAAATTTCTCAAAACATTTGTCTTTCAGAATCGGCTTTAAACTGTAAGTCCCGCCATTCATGTATAGAATTAACACACACAACACGAGTGGTGTGAGAAACTAGGTTGTAATTCTTACTGAAGGTCTGTAAGGATCAATTATGTATGTATGTGTATGTTTATTGCGGTATTGTGAGAAACTAGGTTGTTATCCTGACTGAAGGTTTGTAATGATCAATTATGTATGTATGTATGTGTACTTATATTGCTGTATTTTGCGATTCCAAGTGTTCGAATCCAGGCTTTTTAAAACTTGAGGGCTCCACTATACGGGTAATTACTGGTCATTCTCAAACAGAGACTCATTTAAGATTCGACTTGCAAATAAAAGTCGAGAAACGTGTGTTCAATAGGATTGACCTTGTCCTATGAAGAAATACTTAATGGTTGTGCCATAGCTTAAATGGCTTCTGAGTGTAGAGGTGGTTTTTTAACACGTAAAACTCCCACATTACTGTTGCAGAGGCTACAATGTCTGATAAATGCTTGCCTGTAACGGATTTGTGATTGAATTCGATACTAGGCAGTACACTTTAAACATACTTTTAATACTTTAAGCTTGGTTTGTTCAAAAGCCAATCTCTCTTCATAGACTCTTCTGTTTGCAAATATTTTTCTACTCTGACATTCGTTGTCACTATACTGCCTGGATAGCAGATACTATTTACAGGATGCTTCTTTTCTATTATTACTGCTTGATTTTTGCGACTGTAGCAACATTCATTTAAAATATCATATGTTTTCTCGTTAGTAACAAAATGAAATCAAAAATAAACGAAATGGAAAATATTTTTAGAAAGCAAAAAAAAAACAAATAATTCAAAAGAATTGAAACAATTTTTGAAAAATAAAATCAAAAAAAACAAACGACCACCGAAAATACGCAAATAAATAGAAGCATCATTCATAACGATCAAAAGTGACGCGACACTTTAAATGCAAATAACAGGGTTGGTCCTCTCTCTATTAACTGGAATTTTGCTTTCCTTTGAAAGGATACTTGAGAACACTTATACTCGTTATACTTACTCTACGTTTAGCGATTAATAAAATCAAATTGCATTTGCATTTGATTTTCTTAAGAATTTTATTCAATCATTCTCAATGGATTCCTTCATTTTATCATTTTCCTTAGGTCTCTTTAGGGACCAATGAAACACGCTTCAAAAAAAGGGAGTTGAATTTGCTCTTGTTAGAGAACTGCATAGTTTTACTTCCACTACAGCACTACATAGTGTGGTGTTATGTTACTCGTTACACTCGCATTCATAAATGATGAATTTGTTTACATGGAAAAGTTTGTTTTTTGTTGCGAAAATGAATGGCAGAGAAAAAAACGAAGCAAAAAAATGTAGAAATCAAATAAATAAAAAATTTGAAAACAATCGAAGCATAAAGTGTCAAATATCAAAGAAAATAAAACGATTTTTCAATACTCTTCTAATATGCATAGTCCTTTACTTACATACATATGGGTAGACTAACAGCACACTTAAAAAAGAGTTCACAAGGCACATAGGCCAACAGCGAATTTCCTCTATTTCTGGCAGAATATTTAATGTGATTTCAAGTTGTCCGATCGTGACACGAGTTTTCTGGAATAGCTTGAAGATACCAAATCAGAGCTGAACTAGCAATTTCATCTGATGGCCATCTAAGGCATCCAACACCAACTTTGTTTAAAAATCGTTAGTTAATTAACCTTTTTATCTTTACATAGCCAACTTAGTCGGACTACATGGTGTTCAACCGGACACTGACTTCACTTACTTACTTAATTGGCCATTAACAATGCGATTAAAGGATTTCCGCCTGCCGTAACACATCCTTCCAGTCACTTCTGCTTCTTGCGCGCCTACACCAACCGATGACAGGGTTTCTTCGATTTGGTTCTTCAAAAGCAAACAAGGTCGTCCTCTTCGCCGACTTCCGCAGATCCCCGTATTAAATACCCGTTTCGCCGGAACATCTTCCTCCATTCGCATGACATGGCCTAGTCAGCGCAGCCGCTGGATGTTAATACGATGCACAACGTCTATGTCGTGGAGAAGTTCATACAGCTTAGTGTTGGATCTGATGCGGAAATCATCGCCAACTCATACTGGACCGAAGATCTTAGGTAGTATTTTTCTCTCGAATACTCTCAAGGCTGCTGCATCAATGATTAATAGGGTCCATGCCTCTGAGCCATAAAGAAGCACGGGGAGTACTGTGCAGGGTAGAGTACTGACTTTGCATCACAATTAATTTGCTTAGTGTCGTCTACCTTGTTGTGTAGCTTGAACTTTATTATGCCACTGAAATATTCGCTTGAAAACCTAAAGGACTTACTCAAAGGATGCAAAATCTTCAATGACTGTAAAGGCCGTGTCAGATAAAACTTTGTTGCTTTGCGTGACGTTTATAACTTTGAGAGAAAAGCGTAAAGCAAAAGGTGTATGACACAACCAAAACTTTGACAACACTCGCGTTGTTTGTTTCTCTTTTAAAAGTGGTTGGCGCGTAAGTTTTTTTACTGAGTAAAATTATGAAAATTATATTAAATACTTCTTCCAAAATATAAAATTCACTTACCTCTTTTTTTTTTAATATAATAAAAACAAAACAATAACAAAAAAGCTTTAAATTTAAAGAAAAATATTGAAACAATAAAATTTGCGCTCAAATTTGCCAAAAATATTTACTGAATAATCAACAGCTGATTGTCAAAGCGAGCAAAAGATGAGACATGCCCAACTTTTCGCTTTGCGTTGCGTTAAAAGCAGTTTATGTGACAAGTGCCATATAAACATGTACATTTATCTTAAATGTCAAAGCGTATATGCAACGCAACGCGAAGCAAAAGTTTTATCTGACACGGCCTTAATGACAGTCTGTAAGTTAGAACGCAGCAGCTATGCATAGGTTAGGGTCTAGGCATCAACACATTCAGTTACGTGAGATTTCCACTTAAAACAATCTGTCAAGCTTATTGTGCTACTTATTTAGATTACAACCTTTAGTCAGGATTACAACCTATTCTCTCACATCAAACATGTTGTATGTGTGTGCTAATTTTATTTGATAAACTTTTCATGGCTATTTGATTTACTCCCAAAGTTTTTTTCCCAGAATATTGCAGAGAGGAAGTCATGGAAGAAGTATTATTTCTGATATTTCATTCTGTTCGAGTTATATTAGCTGGGTTTTGAACCACGGGCTCTCATCTACTAAGCCAACACACTACCTACTAGACTATGGAGACTTTTGATATAAGGATACTGCATTTGAAAGATGCATTGCAATTCGAACATTTTCATTGTATATCCGATACTTGATTCGATAACTAAATCCATATTTAATTTCGAAACAGGGTCTCGACTCTGAACAGTATACTACGACTGGCCTTTAGACAATTTTTTCTTATGCAAACAGCATAGGAGTTAATTAGTGCGTTATAAACTGATTTTCACTACAGAGTTACAGAGTTTAAGTTTCCGATTTTTAAACTTGTAACTATCTGTGTCTATATATTGTATAACAACAACAACAACAAAAAACTTTACCGGCATCTTTATTTATGTGCCAAAAATATTGTTGATCTCCTACAATGTATGCTTAATTTAAAATCACAAGCATATCTGAAATAATTTCCAAACTTTAACCATAAAATACATGGTTTTGTTTGTATGGGCATGTGTAAGAGGATGTGGCCAAAGAAGAAGAAGAATAAACAACAAAACTGTTTCAAACTTTTTTTCTGTGGTATTTGTTTACGATTGATTTTGGCAACACAGAACAGTGGCAACAATGCGAAACGCAATAAAAATCGTATCAAATAATCAAGAATTTAATCGTGTTATTTATTACGAGTGTTCACTGTATATCTTACAATACTGGACCTGCATTTTGGCCATTTAACACTCACAAACAAAGTTCTATTTTGTGTGCTTAACATTTAATGAAAGAGAGAGAGAGAGAGAGAGAGAGAGAAAGGGAAAGGAAGAGATACAACAAAATAGAAAAATTTAAAATCGAAAACTTTTCAAGAGTACTGTTAAGAGGGGGGGAGGCATTTCGTATCAGACACCCATTACCAGCTGTGTGGTTAAAAAGTAAATTGAGGAAGAATAAATGGGTCTTAAACCGCAAATGTATTTCACTAACCCTTGTTTAACTAAAAACTTTTGGTTTTCTTCGTCGTTTTATTTGTTTGCATTTTCCATTACACGTTTTCGAAGTATAAAAGTTTTGTAATATTTGCATCCTCATAATACATACATATACATATATGTTAACGGGATCTAATACAGAGTCTTGTCAATGTGTGCTTTTTCTTCAAAAGTTAGAGAATTTTCTTTTGTTTTGTTTTTGCTTGGAGAATGGCATTAAAATTCTAGAAAATCACTCTTGAATAGATGGATCTGTGGCAATCAAATTTTGCCACATTGTGGAACAATTTTCAATTACCTCCATTTGATTTACCCTAGAAGCACCTGACTTCCTGTATCTACAACGAAAACCGTCTGAAAGTCTAGCAGCACCGCAAGTGTTGAAGAGGGTACTGCATGAGCCAAGTATCTCACCAATACATACATAATTGGTCATTACAACCCTTCAGACAGGATTACGACCTAGTTTCTCACACCACTTCTGTTGTGTGTGTTAATTTTAAGCATGAGTGGCGGGACCTACAGTTTAAAGTCGACTCCGAACGACAGATGTTTGAGAAACTTTTCATGGAAATTTTCTTTACTCTCAGAGTTTTTGCCAGAAATCTGCTGAGAGGAAGCCACCGAAGAAATACTTTCATATTTTGTTTTGATGTCTGGCCTGGGGCTCGAACCCTGGCTTTCGCGTCTAATGAGCCAACACATTACCTACTAGACTACGGCGGGTTCCCACCAATACACGAAGCATATTTTCACTTGGGACAACGTTTCTGCAAAGCGAAACTTACCATAGAAAATCAATCAATACGCTGGTTAGGGAAGAAAACTTGTTTATTGGAACTGAAAGGACCAATATCATAATTGATACCGAATAATAAGACGAAGAAAGTACTTTACGACAATCCTATGCTCCTTAAAGGAATGCATAGGGAAAAAATGCACTTCCTTCAAAACAAAATTCATATTTCAAATTACTGATATGGCGCAACAATTGTACCTAAATTACCCATGGCGCATTTATCAGGTCGATTGAGTGCCTCTAATACATGTTTGAGGACAACTCTATCATTCGAGACGTAGAAAACTTGTTTACTGTGGAACTAAAAGAAAGCAAATCAAAATGGAAACCAAATAAGATGGTGGAGATAGTACTTTACGACAATCCTATGCTCTTTAAAAGAATGAAAAGGAATACAAAATGCACTTCCTTGACAGACCTATTCTCAAGACAATAATAGTACATCTCTTCACAGCCCACAAAACTATGCATTTTTTAGCAAAGTTCCTGAGAAGATTAATTTCAAACTACTAAACTAATCTAGCAGATAGTATGTTGGCTTACTAGACGTGAGGAGACGGTTCATACCCCAGATCAGACATCTCGAACATAATGAAATATAAAAAAATATTTCTTCGGCGACTTCCTCGCAACAGATTTCTGGCAAAATAAACTCGTTGATTAAATAAAATGAAAAGTTTCTCCAAAAATCTGTGGTTCGGAGTCGACTTTAAACTGTAGGTCCCGCCACTCATGCATAAAATTAACACACACAACATAAGTGGTGTGAGAAAGTAGGTCGTTCTCCAGACTGAAGGTTTGTAATGACCTATTATGTTATGTATGATATTGCGCCACAATAGTACCGCAATTACCCGTGGCACATTTGTCCGGTAGATTGAGAGCCTCTCTAGGGGTTTCAAAACAATCTGTTTTCTAAAATTCTTTATAAATAAAAAACTTAAACTTCAAACACGCTGTACATATACGAAAAGTAGTGCTGGAGAACATAGCAATGCCTTAGAACGAACTACTTCTATGAGTTTAAGTGCTTCTTTAGATTTACTTCTCTATTTGCGGTTTTTTGGGGGATTTCAAGAAACTTTCATTTCAAAACAAAAAGGGAAATACATGCTGCATTACGAAAAAAAAGAGATCAATTAACGAATATTGGATAGAGGAAAAGTTTTTGTTTAATTTGTCAAAACGTATCCCAAATAATACCCATAGCTTCACATTATTGTCTCTGCAATATGTACCTCAAAAGGTGTCCCAGTTTAATCATTAAATTAAACACCTGCTATCTCTTTTCTTTTCTGTCTTAAGTTGTGATTAAAAACTCTTTTTATATCTCAATTCTTTAGCCATCTTTAGTGTGTCTTTATATTCAAAGTACTTTTAAATGTTATTTTAAGAAAACTTTTAATGAATTGTCGATAAAGTTTGAAAAGTTTTCATTGTGCATTAACTTCACATTCCTATTCTTTTCAGTTTTTATTACTTCAAGTTAATGATGAAAACGTCAAATAAAACAATAAAATAGTGTCCCATTATCAATTTCTTTTTTTTTTAATAAGAAATAAAAACAATTTCGCCATTTTTGTTCTTCCTTTGAATTGTTATCCTTTCTTTAATAATTTACAAATGCAGTCATCATCACGATGGCAATTGTTTGAAACTTTTCCAAATTGCATTCGTTTTTTGAAGAGAAAATTTCTCTCACAAGCAGCACAAGCAACCTAGACTATATATGTACGTTACTACATGGCAACACATTGTTACTTAACTGTACTTAGTTATGCTTAACTGACTAGGTTTTCGAAATTACTGCGATTATACGATCGATTGCACTCATCTTAGTCGGTTATGTCTCCCTCAACCCTATTCTTTAACAAGTTTCGGATACTGCTCGCTGCCAAGCACCTATTACGCCCGTAGATATTTCTGTCTGGCATGCATTAATGCATCACAAGTTCCAAAAATTAGTTCTAATAATTCCTTCTCATCATTTTTGAATCTATACATTGGGTTTCAAGCGATTTCTAATCTAAACAAGTGTATTTTGAATCTACAGTGCTCCATCAAAAAGCCGGTTATTAACCTTAGGTTTTTCCTGGATCTCTTACATGACTCACATCTCCTACGAAAGTTTTGATTGCCTAAAAGAATCTTTGCCTTTCTTTACTTCTCTTCTAGCAAGCTCATCTGCTTGCTCATTTTCACATGACTAAGTATTCATTTTAGCAAAAAAAGGTAACTGTTCTACGGATTCAATAGATTTCCACAATTATTACAAGTTTCTACGAGACCCATCTGTGACAATTTTGCTTGCTGAAGTACCGACTGAGAGGAAAACGAGCTTAAGCGCTAACACACAAATTTTGATTAAAAAATCAGCGCTAAACGTCTGTTGCACTAGCACTTAATCAACATAACTACGATGTCGTGGAAGGTCAGAAGGGTTTAATTGCTTCGTGAGTCTGATATTATAGGACTGCAAGCACAAATCCAAAAGCAAAACATGCAATAATGAGTCCTGAGATAGGCCTATACATAAGTCTGGATTACGACCTAGCTTCTCACTCACACCTATGTTGTGTGTGTTAATATTATACACAAGTGGCGGGATTTACAGTTTAAAGCCGACTCCGAACGACAGATTTTTGAGAAACTTTTCATGGTAAATTTATTTACTCCCAGCATTTTTGTCATAAATCTGCCGAGAGGAAGTCGCCAAAGAAATTATTTTACATATTTCGCTTTGTTGGAGATGTCTGAGCTGGGGTTAGAACCGTGGTCTTATGTCTTACTACGCCGACTACAAACGCATTGGAGTCATCAAACACGTGCTATCCTTCAGTTTTTCACTAACGGAAGGGGTACTTCTTCTATACATGCGTTGCTACATTGCACAGATCTGACCACAGCCTTTAGTCTCTTCCAATTTCTTTATAATCTATACGTTGCCCCGCACAATAGGTCGGTTAGTGCTTATAATCAACTTGTAATACTCGGAAAGTGTCTACATTTGAATCAAACAGAGTTTTGCAAACAGTTTTAACTATTTTTATGAGTTCTTTGTACCAACATTCAGAACAAAGATTTTTATCAGCTGACAGCCTTCCTAGAGGGTTAGAACCACTAAATGAAGGCGTTAACTGATGTTAAATTTTCCTATTGGGTGGATTTAGCAAACAATCTGGTACAATTAACCTACTACATACATAATTGGCCATTACAACCCTTCAGTCAGGATTATAGACCTACATCTATATCTCACACCAATTATGTTGTGTGCGTTAATTTTATACATGAGTGGCGGGACCTACAGTTTAAAGTCGACTCCGAACGACAGATTTTTTGAGAAGCTTTTCATGGCAATTTTTACTCTCAGAGTTTTTGCCAGAAATCTGCTGAGAGGAAGTCGCCGAAAAAATACTTTTTGTATTTTGTTTTTGATGTCTGGCCTGGGATTCGAACTCGGGCCTTTCGTCTAATAAGCCAACACACTACCTACTAGACCACGGCGACTACTACTCTACTTTTAATTTGGAGAAAAACCTGCATTAAACAAGGCCAATGCCAGTCATCTTTACATCGATAATTATTCGGAAGCTGTTATGTAAGGGAATCCAACATTCTTCAAACGTCAGCTGAAAAACACAATGAGTTTCATCACCTACTGTAACATACAGAAAGAAACAGAAAATTAAAATAAAAATTAATAAATCGGCAATAATTTTGCCTCAATAGTTTGGGTGGTGGCATCATTGTGCCTTAAGGAATCTATTTGATAAAGGAAAACTTCTTCCATATTAAACTGAAAATTATTTGAAAGAAAAAAAAAACAACACATAAGAAGTAAATGTTAAAAATAAAGAAGGAGGAAATAAAAAACGAAAGAAAATTTTAATTTTATTAAAAGAAAATAGCTTTTCTGCACAAGTAAAGTGAAGTAAAATGGAGAATAAACTCAATGGACTTGTACTAACGGCTACAGAAGTTGTGAATCCAACGGAAAAGAAAATTGAAATAAAATGCATAAAACAATCTTAAATAAATACGTTTCTTTTTTTATTAATTAATTGGTTTGAAAAAGAGAATATTTTTAATTAAAAACACAAAACGAAGATATGCTCGTTTATATGCAATTGTTATTATCAAAGTGACTACACGAGTAGAAAAAAATTACTTAACATGGTTGAATATTAAAATTGTATTAACCAGGATAGGAATGTTGTTCCTACTTAAACTGCAGGGCAGCCATTGAAGTGTGAAATTCTTAGAGAATTTGGAAGCTGTAGGCTGGGCATGAAGGTAAGAAATTTTTATATTTACATTTACGCTCTCAGATGGTTCCTTTGAGACGTTGAAATCCTCATTTACTCTGCCTGCAAGAGCACAATGGCCTGTTAAAATGGTAATAGTGTGGTATATAGTCATAAGATTTAAGGGAAAAAGACAGCCTTCTTCTTTCCTTGGATCAGACCAGCATCACAGCGAGCATTCGTGTACAACAACATGCATGCTACTTATTTTACCTATGCCATGTAACATGCCTGAAATTATAGGCCCTTTTGCAGGCCCAAGCACTTCATTCATATGCATGAAACTCATATAAAACTTATCGTTTGAATGATCTGAAATTTTACTGAGAAATTTCCAACATGCAGGGTCAAAGGTCATGGTGTTATTTATAAGGGACTTGATTGCAGCAAGACTCTTCGTGTTAATCAAGGCATTATCAGGAAAAATTCCATTACTTAACAAGCCTGGATCCAATGCAGCCTGACCCTTCGAGTAAATCAGCGTATTTTCAGGAAAAATTCCATTCACTTAACAAGCTTGGAAAAGCTTTTAAAATTGGCAAGACCTCCGTCTAGGACAATACTGCTAAGGTTAGACAGGCCATACAAAATTCTAGTATCGAAATCCTGAATGTAAACACCTTAACCTACTCTAGCATTTGGAAGCAGTCTGTATATACCTGATGGGCACTAATAAGGTCCTTCGTATCGTCATCAAACAAGAAGTTCCTAAGCAAAGTCACCTTTACAGACTTACCAACATACTTAATTGGTCATTACAAGCCTTTAGCCAGGCTTATGACCTAGCTTCTCACACCACTTATGTTGGGTGTGTTAATTTTATTTACGAGTGGCTACAGTTCAACCTACAGTTCCACTTCGACTTCCAATGACAGATTTTTGAGACTTTTCGTGGCAATTTGTTCTCAAAGTTTTTTGCAGAAGACTGTTAAGAGGTAGACGCCAAAACAAATATTTTTTTATATTTCGTTCGAGATGTCTGAGTTGGAGTTTGAATCACGGATTCTCGTCTTATAAACCGAAACACCTACTAAACTACGGCGATCAGATTAGCCACCATCTACCATACAACTGTGCTTTGGTACTACAAGGCTTCACAATTTTAAATTTGCAACCAATTTCCTGTTTCCTTTTTCTTCCATTACGAATTTATATTTAAATAATGAAAGGAATTAAAAAAAAAGCATTTTTTGTGTTCGAAATAAAAATAAAAATAAATAATTACTGGACTGTGCAGCATTGCTCAGTATTATAATCGATACTCAGCGTGGGATATTTCGCTTAAAACATGACAATAGCAAAGAAATAAACGAAACGAAAGCAAAGGTCAAGGTACATAATTCAGAAATTTATTTTTAACATTTTTCCTTAAGATCTCAAATATTTCTTAAATAAATCATGGCTATGAGATTTATATTAAAAATGTCGAAAATAAATCATCATACACGTATGCGAATGGTGTATCCTTAAACTACATACACAATGTAAACTAAAAAAAAACAAGAAAACACATTTCATAGGGATATTCAGTAAAAAAAATTACTTGAGAAAATCATTCATTTACCTGGATTAACTTACAGTCCGTTGGTTTTGCAAACGAAATTTATACAACATGAGTAGGCATTAAGAAGAGAGAATTCATATGTAAAACATGATTGATGAGAATGTAATGATGATTTCCATTATGATGTATTCTTCTCTCCCTCTCTAAGAACGTCCATATTGCATAAATAAAGATAAAGAAGTCGTCTTCCTGTTTAAAAAAAACATTTTTAAAGTTTTTATTTTTACTAGAAAACTCTAGAAAGTTTAGTAAAAATGAAAGAAATATGAAAAAAGCTTAAGTACTCGTATTTAAGCTGCATGTGTAACTATCAGACAGTATGACTAACATATAGTTACGAAAATGAAAAATCTATATACTGGTGTTTGGTTTACACATCGCTTAACATATTGAAGTTATAAACAAAAGCTACAAAAACAAAACAATGCAGTAAACAAATCTGTTTACAAATTATTGTACTGCTTAATATAATAACAAACACTAGCATAAAAAAATGGTAAACAAAAATACACAAACAAACCCGCAATAATAAATGTAAATAACGATATTTACATTTATAGTGATTTCGAGAAGGCGAAGTCAAGAACATTCATCAGACTGTTTACTCTGCCATAAAAAAGGCAAGACCAAGCAGGAGACTGAGTTACTGAAGTTCAGTCAATCTTGTGTGAAGCCGCGATGTGCTTGAAGAGAGTAATCGTGGTTTGGAGGTCTGTCGAATAATTGCATAGTAATTGTTATTGTTTATGCAAAGAGTACAAACACAGGAATGACAAAAAAAAAGGCAATTGTTGTTGTTTACTTCAAGTTGTAAACAGTGGCATACAGAATTGTGCAAATAATAAAGAATTTTAATTAAAGCTAAACACACGAGCTCATATTTTAAACGCTTTTAAAAGGTAAAAACGTAACAATATCAATGACAACCGTTGCCAGCATTCTAATAAGGACTCAACTTTCTTGTTAAAATGAACCCATGGCACAGATGCCCGTTGAGACTTGTTACTTTACGTATGGCTTCATTACCGAACCATAATGCTAGTTTTTAAGCGAAGATGCATGTAATCAGGGAAACTAGGATCTGGGCCAGTGATAATTTGGTAAAGTTGAATTGGATTGAAATATCTTCACTGATAGTCAAATAAAGTAGTTATTGTCAAGTAGGAAGCGTGTTGTCATTAGAAGAAAACTCGTCGTTCAGCTCGGATTTGACGATTAACAATTACAACAGATGTGGGACGGTAAGCATCACAGCAGTCATCAAGGAGCGATCAGAAATGAGAAAAGAGAATATTCTGACAAATACAGTCAGAGTATAACCATACCCTAAGCTTGGATAATCCAATGCACTTCATTGCAAGGACAACCAAGTTGAGAAAACGTCACCTCAACAATTTTAGAACAATGGGGAAAACTACAGATATAATCCAATTCCTTAAGGAATACCCCGTTTTGAAAATGATGAGTGCAGGGCATGTAGTGAAGACATTGAAATGATGGATGGAACAAGGACGACTTGAGTACACTAATGAGCGTACTCACGGGGCACTCCGCCTTGAAAATGGTAAATGCAGAGCACGTGGTGAAGATATTGAAAAGATGGATGGAATAAGGACGACTTGAATACACTAAAGATCGTACTCACGGAACACTCCGCCTTGAAAATGATGAGTGCAGGCCATGTGGTGAAGTCATTGAAAGGATTTAGTACTTTTTAAATCCTGGGCTAGTATTCATGTCTGAGATTACAAAAAATAAATAAATCGACACATTCGATGAGTATCTATTACTCTTTAAATTTTTAATAAAACCCTCCTTCATTAAATTTTAAATATCCACTATTTTTTGCAACGTTCACTATATTTTTAAATAAAATACTGCAAAAAAAATTGCATTTTACTACCGATTTTATAAAAATTAACGAAAAAAGAACGTGCTCCAGTAAATGTTTGCCTTTTTATTTTATTTGTTACTCTTTTTTTATTGTTATTTATCTTAAGGCCATGTTTTGCATTTGAATTTTATTCTTGTGTAATAAAACTACAGCGTTAAAAAGGGTGAAACAACGACACTTAAACTCCATTATATAGTGGAAGCCAAAATGCAAAAAAGAAGAGAAAAAAATAGAAATAAAACACCACTAATGGATATTGTTTTGGGTTTCTCGTTTTATGGTTCGTAAAAAAAGAAAAATGAAGGCAACTAACGTAACAAGAATAATAAAGAAGAAATATGGTCGAGTTTAAAAGAGCCATACAGACAGGCAGCAAAAATAGTGAATTTCTGGTAGTCCTATAAATATTAAGGAATCTAGTAATTTGATTCAATACATGGTAGCAATAGTTCTGAATTAACTTGAAAGAATCATTACAGAAATACCAGGCAAAGCCACCACATGGAAAAGAACGGGACCAAATTAACAAACTTGTCGTAAGGAACTTCCAACCAACACGATGAAAAATGAAGGACTGGCAATTTTAAATCAAAGCTTTATTTAACGCCTATGTGCGACTGCTGTGATACCACATAAGGCAATGCCTCCTGAGTTCATCAGAACTTCACATTTAAGGCATGTCTCGCTAAGAATCGTGTAAAAAACCAGTGATCTATAAAATAGAGAAGTTTGTGACGGCTTAGAGGCGAATATTGGCTAATACAGTAAAGTTACTGTAGTCTAGTGTTGGCTTATTAGACGAGAACTCCATCTGAGACATTTCGAGCACAACAAATTATGAAAAAAAAATATTTCCTTCAAAGATTTTCTTTCAGCAGCCTCCTGTAAAGTCGTAATAGTCTAGTAGGTAATGTGTTGGCTTTTAAGATATGAGACCACGGCTCAAATCCCTGCGCCAGACATTTCAAGTAAATGGAAATATGAAAAATATTTCTTGCAGAGATTATCACTCAGCAGAAACAATGAAAACTCTGAGAGTAAATAAAATTTCAATGAAAAGTTTTTCAAATCTGTCGTTCGAAGTCGACATAAATTATAGGTCACGCTATAATATTAACACACACACACACACAACATAAGTGGTGTGAGAAGCTAAGTTGTAATCCTAACTGAAGGGTTGTAATGATATTGTCTTCTGGCAAAAACTCGGTGAGTATAATAAAATTTTCACTCGGAGTAAACTGTTGGTCCTGCCACTCATGGATAAAACCAACTCAGCCAACATGGGTGGTGGTGAGAAACTAAGTTGTAATCCTGACTTAAAGTTTGTAATACGTAGTTAAGTAAGTATGTCTTCTTCCTCAATCTCTGCGGAGGTCATTTGCAGATAAGAAGAGTTACTCCGTACGCCTATCATTTACGTAATGACCCGGAGGAATAGATACAGTGACTAAGTTGTCTCTGCGGGTCTAATTTAAAAAACTGATTGGTATAACTTGTCAATTTAAGCCAGTTAAGTCTGGTAAACATTCCAGCTACAGCGACCAATAATACCTCTGCTTAACACGTTGACTGCCAACTACGAGATAACTCGTAGATTGCGTTCCCTTCTAGGGTGCCAACTATGAGTTATCTCGTACTCACTAAATGTGTAAAAATCAAATTATCATTTTTGGCCAGTTTTCTGAAAATTGGCCGTGGCAGTTAACGCGTTAATAGACAACCTAACGGAGGTATGAAGTGTTCCTACATTCATGAGTGGATTGGTATTTGGTGGAGGGACGAGACACGAACATTAATTGTTACAAAAGTGCAGTAGACTCGATGAAAAGAGTTGCGCTATATGCAAAACAGTTTAGATCTGAACGTTTCATCCAAAAGATATATGACTGCTGCCTGGCTGTTTAAATCAGATTAGCAAATTGATGTATGGCAAATACCGGGACATGAAACACGTTATAGAGGTCAGGAAGATGGGGAGAGGACCCCTATATTATGCTCTTCATATCATGCTCTTTCCAATACAACATCCAAATACATTTTCACAGAGAGCAACGACTGTTGACACTCATATCATACTCAGATCTGCTTCAGTAAACTAACCATTTGCTCAGCTTGAAAAAATGCTTCTTGATAGTCCTGCATGCCTTAAAGAAACGAAATGGAATAATAAAAAACCGATTTTATTTTTAAGCAATGTGATGAACTTATAATATGGCTGTGACTGTAGTAATGAATGTAAGAAATAAATGCTTTTTTGGTCTCCAAAACGAAATTGTAATGCAGAACGAATTTTTTATCCTGTAGTAAAGTGAGATTGTTTTCTTCTTTTGAAAAGATTTAAAAAAGTTAACATAACAACAGCAGATTTTGAAGTGAAAGTATTTAGGATCTTTGATGGTTAGTTAGGTTGATAAGATTTATGGCGTAATGGGAGCCAGAAAAAATTTCTGGGAATTGTTGGCTTGTATTTTCGAAAGATTGGAGTGGTATTTTAGAGCGTATAGATGATTAGATTATTGTATGTAGATCCTATTAAAAAAAATAATAAGGATTGTAAAAAGGCTCGCTGGTGACAAAAAAAAATTAAGAAAATGAAAACAAAATTTTAAAAGTCCATCTTTGCCCACAAAAAAAAATTCCTTTATGATGTTAATGTTCGTGATGTTATCATCATCTCTGGTATATTACATACCACGGGACTTCCTAGCTCACAATCCACAATGAAAATTTTATTGTTTCGCCCAAAATCCAAGCTAGGCTACTTAGGTTTGTAGTCAACACATCAAACTAAGAAGAATAGTTTAAAATAAAGACTTTCAAAATTATGAACGGCGTACATTGTATGATAATTTTTATTTCATTTTCATGTCATATTTCCATCATGGAAATATTTTTTATACATACAAATATATTTACTTCCCATTTAAAATCTTCACATTGTTTTATGAGGTTCTAAGAATTCCTTCATATGTTGTTATTTGCTCCCCCTTCTAATATCCAAAAATTTTTTCATGTTTTTATTATCGCAAATTGCAGCTATGTTTTGTAAACATAGTTTCGCTTTATTAAGACTTTCGTCTTCAACCCTTGCGATCAATAAAAATATCAAACTTACATTTTTACTGTCACATAATACAACATTTTCTTCATTTTTTTCAATGTTATTTCAGTGATTGTCATCACCAAAGTCAACAAACGATACAATAAGATGTACAATATATTTTTCATATAACAGTATACATATGTAGACAATGCATAGTGCCCTACAGTACTTTCCTCTGTTCGACACGTTTCTGTATCCTAAACGTAATAACCACAATAAGCTTTAAGACTGTCTTAATAAGTCTCCAGTAGATCAAGTCCATTATACAGACCATTTAGTACATCTGACTACATAGCACTGTATTATCATTAAATTTTATCTCATGCTACTTTTTTTCAAAAACCTTCTCTTTACCTTTCTATAGCGTAAAACTATAGTTCTCTACCGCTCTCTTCAGATTTGTGCTGTTCTGTGTAATCATTTTATTGCCAAATACAAGAGAACACTGCTTCCACTACTTATCTTGACAATGATATGAATTCATATTTTAAGAAAAACATTTCATTGTTTTCCGTTTTTCGTTGTCGTGGCAAATCACAAATACTTTCGTTATATGCGAGTACGAATCATCGTAAGATTTTGGTAAAATGCAAACGTAATCTTTTCGTTTGTTTAACAAAATAACAATGTCAGAACAAATACTCTTGTATTCTGTATGCTACACTTTTCAAAATTTGATTAGGGAAACATTGACAAATCCTTCAGTCAGGATTACGACCTAGTTTCTCACACCACTTTAGTTGTGTATGTTAATTTTATACATGAGTGGCATGACCTACAGTTTAAAGTCCGATTCCGAATGACAGGGGTTTGAGAAACTTTTCATGGCAAATTTATTTACTCTCAGAGTTTTTACCAGTAATCATATTTCGTTTTTGTTGTCAGTATTTGACCTGAGGTTTGAACCCTGGCCTCACGTCCAATAAGTCAACAAACCATCTCCTGGACTACGGCGACTTCAATTGTGTGTACTCTCTCATTAAACACCCTTTCTCACACAGACGCTGTTATCATAACCTTGCTTTAGCAAAGTTCTTCAACCTGTCGCAGTTCGCCTCCACAATAGCAACACCTTGATTAAGTAATCTACATTCAGTATCTGGCCGATTTCTTTTAACCAAAGCTTGTTTAATTTGAGTACAATATGTGTCCAAGTGTTGCCCTCATTTAGAATCTGAAGACTTCTTTGTAAGTTTTATCTCATGCTACATATTAATTCTTCTTTTACTATCTGGAATATGAAGACTTCTTTATAACTTTTATCTCCTGCTACATATTAATTATTCTTTTATTATATGGAATGTGAAGACTTCTTTACAATTTTTATCTCATGCAACATATTAATTCTTCTTTTAATATGTGGAATGTGAATACTTCTTTATAACTTTTATCTTATGCTACATATTAATTCTTCTTTTAATATCTAGAATGTGAAGACTTCTTTATAACTTTTATCTCATGCTACATATTAATTCTTCTTTTATTATCTGGGACGTGAAGATTTTTTTATAACTTTTATCTTATGCTACATATTAATTCTTCTTTTAATATCAGGAATGTGAAGACTTCTTTATAACTTTTATCTCCGGCTACATATTAATTCTTCTTTTATTATCGGGAATGTGAAGATTTCTTCACAATTTTTATCTCAGGCTACATATTAACTCTTCTTTTAATATCAGGAATGTGAAGACTTCTTTATAACTTTTATCTCATGCTATATATTAATTCTTCTTTTAAAATCCGTAATGTTGAAGACTTTTTTATAACTTTTATCTTTTAATATTTTTCTTTTAATATCTGGAATGATTTTGTAGCCTGCAAAGCTTAAGTATTGTTTTCCTGTCTTAGTTGTATAATAGGCACAGGCCTACTTCTTTCAATTGTATATTCCCACTTCCATTCCCCATTCCCAGTCACCAGCTACATTTGCAGTGATAACTGCTACTACCACATTCCCAAATGAGAAGGAGTATAATATGAAAAGCGAAACTAAATCAAGCAAAGTACAGGACTTATATCATCGAGGAGAACTATCTGTATGTATGTATGCTTTACCTATATGAAAAGGTACAGCATATTGGTTACAGAGTTAGTTATCTTATATTATTCTTATACTTTGCTTAGGTTCCCCTGCATTAGACTTCTTCATTTTCTGTTAAATTTTCGTTGCCTTCCCCCAAGCATTGTCTACGTGACGTTTGAATTGAAGACCTTCGTCAATCATTATGCCAAAAAACATGTAATTTTCTTTATTGCTTTCCGCCATATACATATATGAGTAAACAGTGTGACCAACGACTCTAAACAAAGGCGATATCGGTAAGTTTAATAAGGCTACAAAGATCACAAAAGGCGTGGCAAATCTAACCAAAAGTAGGTTGTAATGGTCGCAAGGAAATACTGTTTAAACTCAACACTTGGAACGTAGTGACTGGAAGTATTACCGGACGTTATTTACTGGACACTTGTGAGACACATATTATAAGTTAGTTAACCTTTAAGGTCAACAGAAATTTCAGAAACGAAGAAAGGAGAAAATAATTCTTCTTCTTTTGCATAGCGTTTTAGCGCCTGGACTTCTCACATGCAGCTGAATTCACTGACCTATCGGTGCTGACATTATGAAGCACAACTGCTTTGTTATAAGCTCAAAATGGAACACTAATGGTACCAGGATTGGGAGAACAGATTCATTGCGTTATCACAGGCCCGTGTATGTCTATTCTTTATGGCGATAGTCACAACTCGCTACCTACCTACCTAGCTTCTGATGGCTCGGATGTATGAACTGTACTATTAAAACTAACTTTCAGAGTTTCCCTATTACAATGCCCTGAAGTGTAAGACTGTATACTTTGTTGAAAAATAAATCGGATATGAATGAATCTTGGTTTTCATTTCAGTTTCTTTTTCCTTTTTTACTTCCATTTTATTACGTCAACAATATCATTGACATGAAACGATTTGAAAATAAAATCACGTCACATTATAACGCATCATCATATCGCATGTATCATTTCGGTACAACAAGTTCTTCTATCCCCGCTTCTTTTTTGGAGAGGATACTTTATCGTTCCAACAATGGTATTCCATTGTTGAATTTTTGCTTTTTGTTTGAACTACTACTACTTGATGGGTGATATTAAAGGAACACTAACATTGGGCATAGACGACAGAGGGAGGAGCTACTCAAAAAAGAAGAACAAAATTTTGACAGGCAATGACGATTTCATTCGCCAGCAAGGAAGGGTTAAACTTGTTCTAAGGAATTTGCTTTTCATCAAACCTAACATACAATCCCTTAAAATTAGCTCCTCTATAAGGAAATAATAACCGTTATAATTCATATATAAAATCTATATGAAGTGTAACAGCGAAGTTATGATCCATGTGTGCGAAAAAAAACACCCGAATTACTATGTCTCGATGCTGGCTCAGCTGCGCCATAAATATGAAATTGTATCGAGGGCAAATAAAAATTTGTGGCGGAAGGTTCCAGGTGGAAGGAGGATTATTGTTAACATTTTATTTTGCAATGGTAATGTGTAATATTGTATTCGTTGGTTGCCGTTATTGCGGTTTTACTCTGCAACTTGTAGTATTTGAGGTTAAACAGGCAATCGATTGTAGATACGAATGAATGAATAGCAACAGACTTAAATTCTTTCTGTCTCTCTCTCTCTCTCTCTTTTGAAGTAATAAAAAATATGTGAAATATTTATGCAAAGCAGTGGGTAGATGAAGTGGAGAAAAATGAACGACGTTTTCGTTAAACTGCATACAAAATTGCAATTTTAGATGGTGAAATAAGTGGCTTTTAAAATGATAATAAAAAAACTTGTTAAATATACTCAATATGCTGTACTTTTATGCAATTACATATGTACGATTACAAGTACACATCATCACATCGTTTTAATAACATGAACTGCTTAAGCGTGGCTATATGAGGTGGAATTGCCAATCGCCATAAGAATAGCTTAACAATTCCTTAGAGCAAGCATACTGTGGATACATTTTTTAAAGGATCGCTTGAGCATTGGGTCATATGGGTATTTTATGCTTTTTGATATTGTTTGGCGACCTACGGACTTTTAAGCATGAATTGGAGAATTGAATTAGACTTACTAAAGGCTTTTCAATAACACAGGATGCGAAGGAGCCTACTTAATTTTGTAGGTAGAGAGTTAGCCTATTAGGCTTAAACCCCAACTCAGAAATTTCAAACAAAATGAAATATTTCGTTAGCAGACCTTGTGTCCTAAATAGTACTAAATACTTTTACCCTCGTCTAGAAGGAAAAGCAAAAGCAAATTGAATAATTTATGTTTCTTGTGTAGGATAGTCCTTGTTTGGATCCCTGGACTTCATATTTTCTACCAATAAATTCATAGGAGATTTGCTTAAAACGGGCTTCAGTTGCACCTCCATGAGGGTTAATCAAAATAGTCATCCTCGACTTCTGCTTTGATACTTTTGTGAATTCCAATAGGATTTCGGGGCACATAAATTATAGTTATGGAGACGTATGCAGATTTGTGGAATAACTGATATGCTATCCTACAGCCGTGGTAATGTAAAAGGTGGGTGATTCATTAGCTGGTTTACATAGGAAACTGAAGATATTTCGTACATCATCATACCGCATGATACCCTCAATCTGGCGGACTATCTATGATGTCCTTAACATGAGATAATAAGAAATGTGGTGGTTACTGCAACGATCATCATTAAACCCTTGCAAAATATAAAGGAGCACAGATGACTACTGAAAGAAGCAGAGAAGAGTCCTTAATACCCTGAAATAATGCTGATATCAGTTCTTCGATTTATAGTTTCAGAAGTAATCAGATCACGAATATTTTATTTTTTTTTTTATTTTTATTTATTTATTTATTTTAGTCTATGGATTATATCCTTGCAGACATTTAAAAATATATAATACATTTAAGAAAAAATTTACATTTACACAATTAATTAGAAATTATGGGTCAAAAATTTTAAAAATATTTTTTAATTATGAATTATTTAAAAGAGAAAATAAAAAAAAAAATTTTAGACAAATGTGTGCACATAAAGTAGTATAAGAATTAATACATCAGGAGTTCAAAGAAATAATTAATAATTTTTTCACTGCATTCGTATTTAATGAATAATCAACAAGTCCAAAAAATTGGTTGAATTCGTTACACATCCTTCTAAGCGGGTCAGCATCAGGATAATTGGCTCTAAACATTGGAATAGACAGTGGTAAAAAATTTCGCGATAAACGTCGAGGTATATTAAATGAAATTTCGTTTATCAAGAATCCAGCGCATATATCTCCTTTTATAACATTTAGTATAAATGAAACATTTAACATAATTCTACGGCTTTTCAATGTTGGCAATTTAATAAGAGCTAATCGGGCAGAGTAAGATGGCAAATTACGGAGGTCAAAATGTAGTCCACGTAGGCAAAATAGGAGAAATTGTTTTTGCACAGATTCAATTGTATTGGAATGTGTTTGGTAAATGGGATCCCAAATTATAGAACCATATTCTAGAATTGGACGAACAAGCGACACATAAAGTGCCTTTGTGATGTATGGATCCTTAAATTCCTTCGACCATCGCTTTATATAACCCAGTGCAGCCCTGGCCTTATTTACAGTACACGTTATATGAGAAATGAAGCTTAATTTCTGATCAAATAAAATACCCAAATCCAGAAAACGGTCAACCACTTCAATCTCATAACCACCAATAAAATAATTCACAATAATTGGACTGGTTCTCGAAAAGCGCATTAATTTACATTTCCTGAAGTTAAGCTGCATTAAATTGGCGTTACACCATTCATAGAACGAATTTATATCAAATTGTAAATGCTGTTGATCCAAAAGATTGTCATAAGTTTTAAAAAGCTTTACATCATCCGCATACATCAAAATGTTCGAATACTTTATAACTTGAGGCAAATCATTTATAACTAAAGAAAAAAGGAGAGGTCCAAGATGACTTCCCTGTGGTACTCCAGAACGTGCATGTATTTTTTTTGATATAACGTTGTTGAAACAAACCGATTGAGTTCTATCCGATAAATATGATTTTAACCACTTAATAGCAGGATCCGTAAAGCCTATCAAATGTAATTTTTTTAATAGGAGCTTATGATTTACTTTATCAAAGGCCTTTGAAAAGTCGGTATATATAACATCTGTTTGCCTTCTATTAAAAAATCCACGATTTATGACAGTTGTTAGATGAAGTAAATTTGTTGTTGTTGAACATCCTTTTTGAAATCCATGCTGATATGGAGATATGAGATTACAAACTTGGTAATACAATGTATCAGTAATCAATTTTTCAAAAAATTTGGGAATAACACTCAATTTCGCTATACCCCTATAATTTTCTATATCAGATTTATCACCAGATTTAAACAATGGGACTATAAAAGAATCCTTCCAAATTTTTGGGACATATCCATTTTTAATTGATAAATTAAACAGAACAGTTAGGGGGTGAGCTAAAGCATCAGCACAATTAATTAAAATGCTGCCCGGAATTTTATCAGGACCACAACTGTGTGAAAATTTTAATTTTTTTAAATGAGTTGCAACAGTTTGTGTATCAAAGAGTGGTATAGATATAGAATGTTTAACCATCAATGGATAAGGATACTCCATTTTATCATCATAGTTTTCGTCAGAATAAGTGCAGGAAAAAAATTCAGCAAACATGTTACTTATAGTTGAAATATCGCTAGATTCATTATTTCGATATGACATTGAAGCTGGAAAGCATGAAGATTTTCTCTTTGAGTTTATAAATTTATAGAAAGACCTAGGATTACGTCTTAGATTAATTTTAGCCTTTGCCAGATAAAGAGTGTATAATTGTTTATTCAGTCTGGTATAATATGCACGGCTTACTGAATATCTTAGGTAATCTAAATTGGATCCAGACAATTTATACTTTCTATAACATCTAGACTTTCTATTCTTAGCACGGCTTAATTCATTGTTATTCCAAGGCGGCCCCGGTAACGATCTTTTTATATGTTTTGGAATGCACTGCTCCATAAAAAATAACATTTTATCATAAAAAATATCGAATGTATTATCCAAAGTTATTGATGAATTTACTGAAAGTGACAAAACATTATTCCAGTTTATACTCAGAATCATTTCATTCAGCGCAAAGTAATTGGCTTGTCCAAACGAAAAAACTCTATCTTTAACGATCGACGAAGACAGGATATTGTTAGCTGGCGTAGATATAATCAACTCAAGTGTAGGATGATAACGATCTTCAGGAATAGTTAATGGATCACATCGGTTAATATGACAGTCTTCCTTATCATTCACGAACACTAGATCCAGTATTTTAGAAAAATCATTAGGTGTACCATTAATTTGAAAAAGACTAATATCATACAAAATATTGAAAAAGTCATTAAACATATCATTATTCGCGGCCTGAACATAATAACCATCCTCGGCTACATAATTCCAAGATACTGATGGAATATTAAAGTCACCCATGATTATAAGCAAATCATTTTCATTGGCAGAGCATGCTACCGTTCGAATTGCCTCACCATGTTGAATATATAATGATTGCGGGGATGATGGAGGAATGTATGAACACGTAACGAATATTCTTTTATTCTTGAGTCTTATAATAACTGCAATAAGTTCAATATCAGGCCATGAATTAAGCACAAACTGTTCAGATGAAATGAGACTGGAAACGGCTATGAGAACACCACCACCATAAGAGCCACGATCACGACGGAAAATATTGTATTTACTACATAGTATTTCAGAATCTAAAAACGAATTGTTAAGCCAGGTTTCAGTAAATGCTAGAATGTGATAATTACAATCAAGACTCTCCATATATAAGCTTGACAGTTTTGTCCTTAGACCACGAACATTTTGGTAAAGTAATGATAATGTATTAACGTAATTAAAATTTAGTTTTTTGGATCACTTTGAGGAAGGACACCAACTCTATTACTTCTATTTTTCTCCCTGTATACATATTCACGAACCAGGGTATTTTCCGGCCAGAAATTCGGATTAATGATCGTACTGAAATCGCTAGATGAGGTAGATATTTTAAATGATGAGATTGTCCTGGGTTCAGCAAATGTAAACTTCTGCACTGTAACATCAATTTTACGACCATATTTAGAATTGATATAATGATCAACATCATCCGATGAAGTGTCACATGCTAACCTGGACACAAAAATAGTTTTTCTTGGTGGAACAGCCTGCAGCGGTTTGTAAGTCATTTGATTACCCATTGTTGCCTCATTATTATTAACATTATTTGGTGACAAAATTACCTTTGAAGAACCATTATCGACCGTATGAGAAATTTGTTGACGGGAACTTACAGCATTCAATGATATAGACGGCGTTGAACCAATATCCTTAATGGTAACTGAATTTATAGGAGAAGGCACAGATAAGTTATTCCCAGTGGAAACTAAAGGCAGCATATTTGCGCCTCTTTTTACCCTAGTAGAATTGCTATCAGCATCATTAATATATTTATCCAAATTTGGAAAGCTATTAAATAATTCACCAAATTTGGCAAGCTTAGATTGCAGAGACAAAAAATCCTTATTAAGTTGGTCAAACTCACTCTTGTAGCTTTTAAAAAATTCATAAAATTCTACGTTAATTTTTTTACAACTTGTACAAGTCCAATGAAGGGACTTTGCCGGATCCATAAGCGCATCAGCATCACGTGCTTTGAGTGCAGTACATTTTAAATGATAATTGCCTAAACACAACCAACATGAAATCATCCGGTCATTTCCCGTACCAGTGCAATTTGAGCTCAAACAATCCATATTAACGATTGAAGGCAAATTATAATACAGAGATTGGATATAAAATGTTCGCTAGGTGGTGGTAAACGGTTTAAGGGTAGATGGCGCTACTAAAAGGAATTATCTAATACACAAACCAAACAGATGCAGTGTTGTAATATATATTATTTAGTAGGTAGGTTACTCTCACAGCTGCAACAATCCGTATTGATGATACTATGATAAATATTTATTCTCCTTATCAGAAAATATTTCATAAAAACCAATTTTAGGCGACTCAGGCAGACACCTCAAACACCACTCCACAGTACGATGATAATACAGCAGCTGACGATCACAATGAGACGCAACACAACCAAATCAGGCGGATAAAAACACTTTAAAACACAAATTAATACAGAGCGTAAAAAAAAAACACGTCACGCACGTTGCTTTGTTATTGTATAAAAAAAATCCTCAATTTTTTTTATGATAAAATGTTATTTTTTATGGAGCAGTGCATTCCAAAACATATAAAAAGATCGTTACCGGGGCCGCCTTGGAATAACAATGAATTAAGCCGTGCTAAGAATAGAAAGTCTAGATGTTATAGAAAGTATAAATTGTCTGGATCCAATTTAGATTACCTAAGATATTCAGTAAGCCGTGCATATTATACCAGACTGAATAAACAATTATACACTCTTTATCTGGCAAAGGCTAAAATTAATCTAAGACGTAATCCTAGGTCTTTCTATAAATTTATAAACTCAAAGAGAAAATCTTCATGCTTTCCAGCTTCAATGTCATATCGAAATAATGAATCTAGCGATATTTCAACTATAAGTAACATGTTTGCTGAATTTTTTTCCTGCACTTATTCTGACGAAAACTATGATGATAAAATGGAGTATCCTTATCCATTGATGGTTAAACATTCTATATCTATACCACTCTTTGATACACAAACTGTTGCAACTCATTTAAAAAAATTAAAATTTTCACACAGTTGTGGTCCTGATAAAATTCCGGGCAGCATTTTAATTAATTGTGCTGATGCTTTAGCTCACCCCCTAACTGTTCTGTTTAATTTATCAATTAAAAATGGATATGTCCCAAAAATTTGGAAGGATTCTTTTATAGTCCCATTGTTTAAATCTGGTGATAAATCTGATATAGAAAATTATAGGGGTATAGCGAAATTGAGTGTTATTCCCAAATTTTTTGAAAAATTGATTACTGATACATTGTATTACCAAGTTTGTAATCTCATATCTCCATATCAGCATGGATTTCAAAAAGGATGTTCAACAACAACAAATTTACTTCATCTAACAACTGTCATAAATCGTGGATTTTTTAATAGAAGGCAAACAGATGTTATATATACATAAGGAAAATATAGGAACGAAGGAAAAATATAGGAACGAATATAAATCTTAAGGGCTTTAGAATACGCTTACTGGCTATTCGACTGAATATATTAATAGTGGTCTGACCTCCTTATTTATCTTCAAATCGTTCATTGTGGCGAATTTTTGCAATGTACCACACACCACAGCCGTGTATACAATTTGTATCACAAAAGGGAACATATTACACTTTTATAAATAAATTCTGATTTTATTTGAAAATGTTAACAAAATTCTTTTAATTCTTATTCATCTTCCTCTGCTTTGTCTAACAAATAGAAACGTTTTAATTTATTATCCCAACTTGACGTTACCTTTTTAATTTACGAGTGTTTTTTGAAATTTCCATTAATTTAATTACTTTAGAAGCAAACTGACTCACTCACTGTCTCACTCACTCACTCACCTAACATGTGCTTTTATTGGCAAAAAGGAATTCTTAAAACAACCTCAAAAATAAAAAGGTTTTTTTGTTCTTTCTTGTCAGTTATTGCCGTAGTTGTTGTTTTATTTTCATAATTTTTATCCTCAATTTTCCTTATGTCTTCTTACAAACATAAATTACGTAGACAATGCCAATGTTTGCAAAGGGACTTAAGGTCAGGGTCAATGTTTGTCTGTTTGTTTGTTTGTTTCTATTTGATGTGAATGAACAAATGAACGAACGAACTAAGGAACTTATAAATCATTTCGTACAAATTAAAAACCGAAAAAGGGATTCAATTCCTTTTAAAAAGGTATTCTTTTGCTCACTTTTAAAAATTTCAATTGTATTCGTAGAATAAAAGCAGGTTGCCTGGAAAGTTCCTTTTTATTGATGACAGTTTGAGGGAAGTCATGAACCTTTCAACAAAGGGACCTCAAGTGTAAAATGATATGAAAACGTTTTGAAAAATATTGAGACTGGCATTAACAATAGAAACTCGATACCTGTTCGCAGTGAAAACCCAAAAAGAATGTTGCACCAGCCCAACTTAAAACGTTTATAAATTTGAACGGACCAATACTGCCAATTAAGTTGACTGGACCACGCGGTGGAGAATCTGTCGGCAATATCACGAGCCAGTACATTAAGCACAACAGTGGACCTGCCACTATCTTGAGTAGCCAACTAGAGAAACATTAAGAAAGGCAAGCTCTTTATCACAACACTACGAAGTGAGGTTCAATGACATCAAATCGTATGTCTTTGATGGCCAATTGACATCGTCAATGCGTGAAATAACTCTGTCTGGAAACCTTTTCATGAAATAAAACAAAATTCAGTCGTGTTGTATAGCTAGCGGTAGTGTATTGTTCATATCTCAAGGCTTCCAATTTATAATCTTCGTTTGCAAACCAAAAACTATCGTTTATTATATGGCCATTACTTACTGAATTGGTCATTGCAAACAACACTTTAGTCAGGATCACAACCTAGCTTCTCAAACCACCCATGCTACATATGTGTGTTAATTTTATTCATAAGTGGCTCGACCTCCAGTCGTCTCGGATTTTTTCGGAACTTTTCATAGCAATTTAACTTTTATTCTCAGAGTTTTTGCCATAAGGTAGAAGCTAAAGAAATATTTTTTTTTTTTTGTTTTTGTTCAAGATATCTATGTCTGGGTTTGAACCAAGGGCTCGTACCCCAAAGTCTTACATACTACCTACTAGACTACGAGCGACTTCACAGGCCATAGTTTTCTGAATTGATGACAACTGCTTTTCGGAGAGATTTTTCGATGTTAATGCACCCCAAACAGTCATTTTCTCCAAGTGCAAGAGCTTTTCCACAATTACTTTTGGGTTTTCCGAGCTTTATAGCTGAAGTTGGGCTGAAGAAAAGACGTTCGAAAGATCAGCATGGTAAGCCTGTCACTCTATCACCCAATCAACATATTTACGGCGTTATGGATAGTCAGCCGGTTTTGTGCGATTTGACTATTGAATGGAGGTGCAAATCCAAATGTAGAAGATAACTTAATGAACCGTAAGATAAGCCCAATTTCTAAAAATGATATGAAATCGATAAATTCAGCTTAATTGTGGTACTTCCTCTAACAAAATTGATCTTTTCGGCACCAAATATATTGTGATGCTGCACTGCTTCCTGTAACGCAATCAGTTTTCTAAAATGTCTTTACAATTTTTGAAATTCATCGCAATTTTTTAAATTTTTTGGTCGATTATCAGGACCACGTTTGAATCAGCACTTTTGTTGTAAATTTTCACTAGTTTTACGCGTTCTTTACTTGTTAAACGATCCATGGTCGTAAGTGACCAATCTTTCACTAAATAAAGGACGCTTTACATGAAAAATATTTACAGTCAAAGGATACAGCGGTGAATGTAGACTTCGCGGGGATTTTTATCAAACCTAGTGTTATAGCGTTTTTAAGGCAGTTATAATTAAGAACATTTGAAGACAAATACGAATATAAATAAATATAGCCTAGAAATCATTAAAAAAAAAACATACAAAATTAGTGGTGTATGTAGACTTATTTCTGTAACTGTAATAGCTGATAACCTTACCTTTTCTTCCTTGAATTCTAAACAAATAACCATAATACTGATGCGTATGATTAATATTTCAATTGAAATTATTATCACTCATACTCTCAATATAATAAAATCTAAAAATAAAAATTCTGGTGCATAATTTCAGGGGCTACAATTGATTTCTTATGCCATTGAAGTAAGCAATCTTACTTATAAGGCTTTATAATCTATAAATAAAACATTTCTAACTCCTTGAGAGGATTCCTTATAAATTACTTGGAAATTTAAATTTCTTGCTAATTATGTGGCCACACATTAAATTAAATCTTGTTCAGAAACATAATGCCATTGTGGGTGTCTTTATACATTAAACAGAACATCGAGTTTAAGAGGGAGATAGATGCCACTTGCTTAAACAACTTATGGCAAATGTTGGCAACTTGACGTTCTACAAAATTTGATAGAATTTTAGATTAATTAATTACACGTAAGAGAAATTATACATAATGTATGTATGTATGTATGCACGTGTCAAACAACATAAATGATTAAATCTTTTCTTACACTTGCTGGCATATTACACACCATATTTGAGTTTATTTTCTGCATAAATATTCCAAAATATTTTGCTGTACAGATAGGGATTAAATTTGAACAAAATAGTTGCACATAAGACTACAACAATGACGTGTGGTATAATTGGTTTTTAATTCTGTCATTAAATTAACCAAAATAGTGGCAACTGCATATGGTTAAAGAGCTTTTCTTTAAGGCCATAAATTAACCAAAAATTCATCTGAGATCAACAAATTATTTTGTAGTAAATTATTGGTTGATAAACTTTTCAAATTACAACTTAAATGCAGGTTGAGTAGCATTGCTATAAAATTAAAGTTGAAGCACTCAAAGAATATAAAGAAAAGAGATAAAGATACTGCAAGGCATACCAAAAACTTGTTTACACTCTTAACTAACACAATCGATTTAAATTTACAAACGTTGGCTCTAGAAAAAGAACTCCAACTTGGCTAAAACCACCAGTCATTTAGCTAACTCCCTTGCTTGTTTGTTTATGAAAATATCTTCAAGCATTTTAAGCATCAGAATTTTCTTCTAACAACTCGTCGTCGTCTGTTGCAATAACAGAATATCTTCCTCAAACATAATCTTTCCATAAACTCACTTTAATACTCCACTTCATTGTGTGCAACCATCTTGACAAACCATTGTTCATTTGTTTTCACTGCTTAAATGTTTAATTAAATGTAAAATTTATTTAAATACCGCGCTTATATTTGCCAACGCCTTAATAAAGTCATTTAAACATGAACTCGAACTTATTTCAACTGCCTGTTATACACACTTCCACTGACGATGCATAATTTTATTAAAATATTATCCGAAAAGTCAAAACCTTGTAATATTATTTAAAATATCTCTGGTTGCAACATTTTGTGTCTTGTGTCTTCTTCTCTAAGCCCTCTCCTTCTCACTCACAAAATGAAAAAATAAAAGCAGATTTTCGAATTTCTTTTTAAAAAATTTTTATTTAACGCAGCTGTGGGTTGGTTCTTCTACATTAGCCATGCAAGCTAAACACACAACAGCACATAGTACAGCACAGACAATAAATGTGGAAAATAAAAACGAAAAGAGAAACGAAAATAATTTCCTTATCCACTCCAGAGGGAATTTTAATGTTGTCCCCGCGTTATGATTTTATGCAACAGCAACATACCATTGCAGACGCACAGACACTCAAATGCAAATAAGGAAATTCACTGCAGACAAAGAGAAAGAGAGAGAGAGGAAGTGAAAGAGAAGGAGAATGAAAAAAATTAAAGCAGTTGCTACGAATGTGATTCACTTTAATTTTAAAGCATTTAAAGGATTTTAGAATAAAGCACGAACATTTTGCCCCTCTACTTACATACTCTTTGCATTGTTGAAGTGTGTGTTATCGATAAACTGTATCCAGCTAAGCAAGTGATTAGTCTACTGTAGCGTGACCTAGGAAAATAGAATATTTGGGTATTAGTGCTCATACGCGTTGTATTTAATGAGAGATTGTACTTTAAGTAGCGCTTAACAATATTTTACTTTAAAATGCACTCCCGCGCCCTTGCATTCGAGTAGGCCAGCAAAACCTGCAGGCTTTTGACAGTGTGTAGTCTAGATGGAGTCTAGACCATTGCAAAATCAGCAGCGGCAAAGACAATTAATACTGATCGTATGATGTCTTAGGAAGACGATTATCATGCAGGGACTTTAATGAACATGTCGTACCGTCGTCTCCTGATGTGATACGTAATTGGTGGCTATGGAACAATCTCATCATTAGACACTCTATTGATAATAGCGAGTAGAAGCCCCACGCTAATACTGAGATTTTCAATATCTAAAAAGGATAATGAAGAATGGGAAGATTTCAACATTCTTTTATGATCCACAATGTATTCCGATAGTGCATCTCTATTCTGCAAACCGAACAACAAATCAATTATTCAGTTTCTTGTTATCAAAGACATCGTGAATGTAACATTGTCTAGTATGATACACTTTTTGTTTCCTGTGGCCAAACGTCAACAGTCTACGATCCATTTTCGTGTCTCCATCTGTAGCAATAACTTATATTCTAGGCCTTTTACTGTGACCGAACGACTAAACTAAGGTCCAATTCGCTTATGCCAAGGACCTTTTAGTTTATTACGGAGTTTATCTACCTTAACGGTGTGAATTTCTGTTCTTTTGGGAATTCGAAAAAGGCACTGGCTGCCAAGTCCATTTAATATGGTGTCTAAAGCCCTGGTTAGCCATACGGCCACGGAGCGTACGTTCGTTTTTAGCATATGAGGAGAAATATAAATCCTTATCGTAATTACATTACTGTTCGGTAATCGCTCACATCTTTTGTATTTTGAAAACAAATATATGTTCCGTGAACTTTTGGCTAACCGGAGCTTAAGATTTGTTTGTGATATTAATTTGGGCGAAAACACCAACCTGGTTAGCCAAACGTCCACGGAACACACGTTTTTTTTTAGCATATGAAGAGCAATATGAATGCTTATTGAAATTACATTACAGTTCGTTAATCGCTCACATCTTTTGTATTTTGAAAACAAATGTATGTTCCGTGAACTTTTGGCTAACCGGAGCTTAAGATTTGTTTGTGATATTAATTTGGGCGATAACACCAACCTAAGCAACGTGGTGCACTGCTAGTCGGTTGGATATTATCCTAATCCGCGAGTATTGAGGTTGTGAGTTCTATTCCCACCTGGTCCGTTTCCCTCTGATCTGTTACACTTTGTTGTAAAGATTGTGGATTTTATAAAATGAAAAAGAATGATATGAGGATATAAGACTGGTCTCTTTTTGTCCTCCTATAACTTACTTTTACATTTTTCAGCACAATATACTGCATGAATGTGAGACATACCCTGAGTGTTGGTTTCAATAAAAAGAATAAAAACTGAAGAAATGACGTATGAGCATGTATATTATTGCATTTCAAAATCCAGAATACTTTTTATTCCACTCCCAAACGGTACCTACTCCTTAGAAGCCTATGGAAAGAACTTTTAAGTTTTAAAGCTGAAACTTTTCATCATAATGTGGTGAGGAGTAATACTAGAACTAGTCGGAACTTGTAATACTCTAGTCTATGCTTATGAGAATGCATCTAGGTTGAAAGCGGAGTATTGAAATTGTACAATCGGGCACAATGTGGGCACCTTAAAAAATACCATATTTCTCTGTAGCCTTTGAACTTTTTGAACTGTGTAGTGCATTTAAAGTACACTTTAATCCCATGTTAATATAGGAAATTTTTTTTGGTGCATCTCTTCTATCAACACACTTATCTGTTGTGAATTAAAACCGCATAATAAATGTGCATAATAATTTTTTCTATCACTTCTTTCATTCCTTTCGTTCTTTAAAAAAAAAAAACGATGGAAATTCATACATTTAAACTCACATTCATGCAACATGCCACATACATACATGCACATGCATATTCTCATGTGTGTGTGTGTGTGTGTGTGTATATTTGTTGCTAATAAAGTTGCCCGCAACAGCTGTCTTCTTTTCGGTTTCATTTTTTCATTTTTTTTTTGTTTTCTTTTTTTTTCAGTTTCTCTCTCTCATGTGACACAAGACCTTTTTTTGGTTGGTCTTGACTTTACGTTTTTTTACACTCAAATCTCGTTTTCTTGGTTTCTTTTTTTTTTTGGATTTTAGTTTTAGCCAGAGTTTCTCATTTTTTTTCATTTTTTATCCTTTTTTTTGCTTTTATTCGCTTATGGTGTCATATGATGACACATAACAAATCGTTTTATAACGACTGAAGGTCATTAAAGCCAAAATAAAAAGGCGCACTGCTCAAACTCATTCACACATACGAGTACATACAAGCATGCATGCATACGTTATATGTACGGTATTATGCATTATATGAAGCGGCGGGTGCATATAATGCTCGGAATAATGGCACCGAATGAAACTTACCAATTAATTTTGGCCTTGTCCTCTCTCTCTCTCTCTTTTACACTTCACCTTCAATTTCATTTCAACATTTCATACATTTCGTAGCATTTCATTGCTTGCCATTTCATTCAGTATTAAAATTGAGTTGTGAACCAAATTGACACTCTGTTGTACGAGAGGTAATGAAATCTTTTAAGCCGTTCTCTAATCACAAATGGATTAATTAGACGTAATGCATGTAGATTTCAGATTAATTTCGTTGTCGAATAAAACTAATTACAATAAATGCAATAGAAGAAGAACAAGGCTTTTATCGATAATCTGATTATATTGTATTTGTGGTAGTTTTCGTATGTGGCACACTTAAACTAATGAATGAAATTTAATACGATTTTACCAAAGAATTATTATTATTTTACTAAAGAATTAAATTCGACTATTTTCTTGAACATTTAAATGTACAAGAGATAAGCACTTTAATAAACAGGAACAGAAACAAAGAAAATCAATTACAGGCGGTTTTTTTTACGCCGAGGAGGGGTAAATGTACCTAACCGCACCATAGAGGTAGTCGTGTGTGGGGTCCTCACCCACTAAATTCCCCCCTCGTCTCGTGGACTTGTTGTGCCCACTCCGGAACTACGGTGGTATTACTTCAGAATGGAGTCCCTTTGGCCCTTTGGCCCCTGCGTGCCCTTATCCGCGTCCGGATTGCGTGTCGAAAGTTGAGGAGACATCTTCGTGTCTCCACTATTTCTTTCGTCCAGGTCCCTGTGTCAGATTCCGTTTGACATTTGTGCAAGCATCATCTATGCCGGGGTGCCCACATGTACTGCCGCCTCGAGATCTCTTTTCTTCAGTCTTAGGATACGCTCCACGTAATTCGCCACTGAAGTCTAATTCTCTCCAATCGCAATCATAACCCCGACAATATTCGCGGCCGTGATCGTTCTAACTATTGATGTCAGTCCAGAGCGATAGCTCTGCCAGCGTGCACACTCGAAAATAGTGTGTTCTACATCATAAATTATTTCCTCTTCTTCGTAAAAGCGGTGGCCAGCTTTAAGGGACAAATAGCTTTAGATTAAATTCAGAAATTTAAAAGGATTTGATTTAAACAAGACTTCCAATAAGATTTCCTATATGTTACAACGTAATACATACGTACATTACAACCCTTCAGTCAGGATTACAACCTAACTTCTTACACCACCCATGTTGGATGTGTGAATTTTATTCATGAGTAGCATTACCTACAGCACAACGTCGATTTTCAATGACAGATTTGAGAGGCTTTTCGTAGCAATTTGTTCTCAAAGTTTTTTTTATTTCTTACTTCGTTTTTGCTCGGGATGTCGAATATTATGTCTTTCAATTATACACATGAGTGGCAGGGCCTACAGTTTATATTCGACTCCGAACGACAGATTTTTGAAAAACTTTTCACAGCAATTTTTTATTTATTCGCAGAATTTTTGGCAGAAATCTGCTGAGAGGAAGTCGCCGAAAAAGTATTTCTTTATATTTCGTTTAGTTCGAGAAGTCTGACCTAGGGTTTGAACCGAGGCCTCACGTCCAATAGGCCACTACTACTAGACTACGGCGACTACAGGGGAGCTCTTACTCAGGATAATTTGCACTTTATTACCCCTGCCTAAAGTTGTCTAGCAGGCGAAGAAATATTTTTTCGCTGTTTTGGAGATTTTTGTCCTGGTGTTTGCACTGTGGCCTCAAACCCACACACTACCTACTAGATTACGGCTACTTCACAACGTAATACATATTGGAACCTACAAACTTCTTTTATGTCAATACCTTTGTATTTAGGGTTGCAAAATTAGCAGTCTTTCCAAGACCCTGTTTAACTACCCTTAAAGACAACGATTAATTGAGAATAACTCTTGATAACCAACAACAGTCAATTTTTTTCGGGCTGGAGTGCCATCGTAATGTGAACCTGTTAATCACATTTACAATTGGCATCCCGAAATTCTTATGTGGTAGTGTCCTACTGTCTCAAGCTGCATCCTTTAAAGATTTTACTTCGGTGGACATTTCAATACAAATTTATCAAATAAAGGTCTCTAGGGTTTCAAATAAGCCGTGGACTGGAACTTGTCAAGGCTCTCAGGTTAGGAAAATAAATATGAGAATAAGTTTCTCAGGTTCATGAGGCTTTCAACTAGCATTTGGTTCAACTGTGTTGCACCAAAAGCGAGTAGTCTCTGATTCAAATCCTACAGGACACAAAAAAAAGGTCTTCATTATTAATAAATTTTAAAGAGCATTCATTACCCCCTCACATCATTCGAGCTCTCTTCTCTTATAAGGTTAAATGGAACTGGGACTGTCTGGGGTAAGCTGAACCAGTTAGGTATACAGAAAAACTATACATTCTGCTGGAATCCAGGTCCAGTCTAAATTCTCGAGTAACGAGCAGGCAAATGAGCTTACAAGTAGAGAGTCAATTTTTAAGTGAAGCGACAAAGCATACAGGAATAAACTTAGGTTGTTCGGACCGTCGCCTAGTTGCCGTAGTCTAGTAGGTAGTGTATTGGCTTATTACGCGTAAAGCCCGGGATCGTATAACAGGTCCTCTCAGCAGATTTCTGACAAAAACTCTGAGAGTAAATAAACCTGCTATGGAAAATTTTCTCAAAAATCTGTCGTCCGGAGTCGACGTTACACTGTAGGTCATGCCACTCACGTATAAAACTAACGCACACAACATGAGTGGTGTGAGAAGCTAGGCCGTAATCCTGACTGAAGAGTTGTAATGGCCAATTATGTATGTATGTGTTCGGACCTAAGGGACCGAACTCAGAGTATGTGCTCTTATTCAGAATGGGGTTTATTAATGCATTGCAGAAAAAACACTTGAGTGCATACCAGTTTAAACTAGCATTGTTGCCACCGGGTAGTATCATGCTGTTTGTCAGGACAATAGGCTGGGAGGAGACACTATAGGGATACCATGTAAAGTTGGAGGGCAGCACGCCTTCACGGCTTTAATAAAAATACATACCTTTAAAAATAATGTATCCAGCTAAACTTAATGAACTTATTGAACATTTTTTCATTCCACGCTTTAAATTTGTCACTTCGCAATGCAATTTAATATTAAATCCTCTTGTTTTATTGTTTGTTAAAATAATTATTACCTGTCATTATCACTTCCCCTGTTTAATATTTTTAAAACAGGATGTTGCGTTCGATGGTAACAATTTCTCAATTGCAGGTTTAGGTTTGCAAAATTCAAAGTTTTAACCCCTGGACAAAGTCCTTGGAGACAAACCATATGAGCCACAATTGCACAAGAAATTAACCAATGCTTTTACCACCAATTGTAACACCCTGTATGACTACTTAAAACAAATATTCGATTTACAAATTGCTAATGCCTTAAAATTCATTCAATAATTCAACTTCAAGTGGATTTTTATAAGTTTCTCAAGATTTATTTGCTGTTTTAATGAAAAAAGCAAATTTTACCACCATCATCAACAGCATATTTACGGGCAATAAATTTACGCAGCTTTTGTTCGTCTCCACCTTTTCTATTCACATTTTGAAGTTTGCAAACATGTGCTGCAAGAATGTGTAAATGAAACATGAATTCTTCTTTACAGTTCTCTTCACCTGAATCATCATCATTGTCGGTGCGGTGATAATCACCATTATTATCCATGAGTATGATGAAAAACTTTGAATTTGAAAAATGAAAACTTCGCGTAGAATGATTATGAAAATGAGTTGTGGAATATTTTAAGACATTTTTCAGTTACCTTTCGTTCTTTCGTTCCATTTGCAGAAGAAGAAAAAAACAAACAAAACAAAGCAGAAAAAAAGTGCACAAGAGTTTATTCAAACCTTAACCTCTCCCTGCTGCTACTTTAAGGAGAATGAATGAAAATGAATTCATTTCACATGCTTGTGATGATTAACAAGCACATGTAGGTAGTAGAAGAGGAAATGAAATAAATGTTATTCATGCATTTAATGAATACAACATACTCATACACAAATATTTGAGTTGTTGTTAGTTTTTTCTTTTTTATATGCGTACTTATAAGGAAATTTATAACGAGGTTTAAGGATTTCATCTTCCTGGTTTTGAAAAACAAAAATACCTTTTAGTCAAATTGAATTTTATTTTATTTTCTTCTTTCGTCTTCTTTTTTTTGCTTTAATTTTACTTATTACTTCCATCTTCTACTTCATTCTTATGCTAGAACATATTCTTATGCAATGCATATTAATTTCATTCTTAAAAATCATCTCCTACATATTATTAGAGAAGAACTTTTATTTTAATTTGAAGTTGCTTAAAATAAATCGGTAACATGCTCACATCTCCCACGCTGTCACACGATCAATAATCAGGAAAAAGTCTGTATTAATAGGAGTGGATTGTGTTAGGAAATTAGTTGTGAAAGGAGGGAAAGAGGAATTATTGTTACTGATGTTAAAGGTAAATCCGTTACACTGTAAGAGACAAAAAGAGTGTTCGAGAGCGCAAATTGACTTGAATGAGTTTTTCGAAAATCTTAAAATAATTGAAATTCAATCTGGAAATAACCACAACGAACTTAGAAAGTGACTTGTGGTAGAAGGGAGAGAGAGAATATTAAATTGGCGTTGGATTTGGATCTACATACATACACTGCTAGAGGTTAGAAAATTTTCTGAATAATCGACTATGTAAAGGGTATTGTACTCTGCTTGTCTCGTGAGAGGATTTTCTCTGAAAATTCCGTGAAGTGCTCAGACAGTCAGGCTGCGATTAAGCCTCTAACGAATGTAATTTAAACATCCTTGCCTTGGCAATAAATGCCAAGGATATCACAGGGAAAGTTTGCCGAATTCAAAGCTAACTCTGATATGAATTCCGGGACGTAGCAATATCGTTAGAAATTCCATTGCCGATAAGTACAAAGCTCACAATCTACGTCATGTAACAGATCGTAAATACTCTGACTGCCTCAGTTATGTTGAATATTGTCCCTTCATTTTACATGGAGGCTCAATATCTTTGCAAGCAAAAGGATACCTGCAATATTGGTAGGCTCTGACACGTATGGGGTAAGAAGAGGAGGGATTTACTTCTATCGTTAAATCTTATTAACATCCAACCATCGCTCAATGGATGGCCATTGTCATCTTGGTAGACATGCCGAAAGACTTTGTAGGTCAGATGAGAAGGAAAAAACTGTCTTTCACTTAATGTGTTAGTGCCCTGCTTTTGTCATGAAGAGACGAAGGTTTCTGACCTCTAATTTTCTGACATCGTTGACCAAGCTCTCTAATATAAAGATTGCGGCAATAGCAAGATTTATTTTGGTTTTCTCTGAGGAATGGTTGACCCCCGTGTAGAATTAATTGGGGTATCACAATGAGCCTAAATGCTGGCCTAAGTGGGACCTCTTCGTTCTTGGCGGTACGCCTTCTAACCTATCCTAACCCAACCTAACCTAATCTAGCCTGGCCTAGCCTAGCCTAGCCTAACCCAACCTAACCTAATAAGGGAGGTTAATCCTGGTCTGGTATTCTCAAACAGCCATCTCATTTCCCCTGTAAGTTAGGTTAGGTTAGAGGACGTGTACCTATCACCTGAGACAAGTACAGTACCCGACGGTGGATTTGACCCATTGTACATAACGGCCTTAAGAAGAAAGGATACAAGCGGGGATAGGAAAAGGGAGAGGAAGTAGGAAGGGAGAACGGGAACCGAAGGAATTACATAAACCAATCAAAAGCAAAAGGGGAGAACGCGGCTACACTGTTGAAGCCCTAGCACTTCTCAACCAGCTCAAGTTACTAATGAATCTGTGGAGAGCCCTGATGTCGGGTCTCGACACAGAATTCAAACGCTCAAAGAAGCCCCTGCCAAGGGTCCTCAACCTACCAAGAGCGGGGCAGTTACAGAGGAGGTGCTCGACAGTCTCTAACTCCTCTTCATCGCAACATAACCTGCAGCAGTCCGGCTGAGATCTGTTTTAGATCCCCGTCAGGGACCTAATCTCGCAGTGCCCTGTGATAAACCCTATAATCAGTCTTAAACTGGCCTTATTCAAGCCCAACAGCCAACTTGTTCTCACACGCCATAGACATCGAGAGACATGACAACCCGATCTTCCCCCCTGACTCGTCCAGCGATGAGTCCATAGAGGTGGCAGATTGGGGGGTCAGACCTATTAAATCGCCGTCAAAAAGTGAACCTAACCTAGCGAGAGCATCCGCCGTCTCATTGCCCGGTATTCCCCCTGTAAATCTAATCTTATTCCGTACATTACTATTTTTTTCCAGTGATGTTATTGATCAGAGTATTGTTCCCGTGTCCACATTTTAAACGAAAACATTTTAAAATAAAATAGTGAGCAATACCATGCTAATACAAAGAAATTCTTCTCTGATTTGTAATCTCTGTTTACTACATAAATAGCTTAGAGTTTAGGGGTTCAATTAACTGGTCTTGCCCAACAATGAGTTTCTTGTGTGTTTTTCTTCGTATTTTCTTGTGCAACACAAAATTTGTTTGTTTAGGAAATATTTTTCACTTTTTACTCTACAATAACTGGTGTAATCATCACTTTAATGATGATTTTAAATTTAGTTTTCAGGAAAACTGTGTAAATAAAATAAATAGAGTTGCCAATATGAAGAAAAAAAATATAAAAGCGTCAAGTGGAAGTTCGCTGTTTTCCATTAGAACATAGATGGCAGCTGAATTATTCTACTGCTTGCTAGACGTGCTAAAAAACTGGATTAAAAAATAAAAAGAAAACTTCTCAAACAAAGAACACAAGAAATTTTTGAAAAATTCAAAAAGATTTGGCAACACATTGTATTTGGTTATCTATGCATTCATTCTTTTTTCTAAGCTGGGAATTCTTTTTTTTTTTGTTCAAGAATCTACAAGAGAAAAAGAAAAACCTCTGATATAATAAAAGTTTTACCATTGTGTATCCTTAGAAGCAGAAAAGTTTTCTTTTTGTCTGCATGTTTTTCATATTTTTTTCAACTTTTTCTTTCTCTCTTTTCCTGGTATCTTGGATTATTATTACTTGGAAAGAAGTTTGAGCAAAAATTTCGGAAAACAAAACAAAAAAAATTGAAAAGTGGACATAAGTATACAAAGTGAAAACAAAAGACAATTCATTGTAGATTTGGTGTGGCCACTGAGGCGGGTGAACTATGGAAGTTCGCTGTTAAATATTATTACTTCCCTACTGTAGTATATTGTGCAGCACTTGCGCTGACCACCATCTTCTTCCCTGATTTTGGTGGAACTTGGTCAGTACAGGGACTGCGTTCACCCGTGGCATCACAATGGGCCGCTATGCGTGCTCAAGTGAATTTTTTGATATCAGAGCTACCACTCAGACCTAACTGTAGTATGAGCTGTAGGAAATTTGCTTGGTTCGGCAAATGGTCTGCCAGTGTCTTCCAAACCTGTTCTTCTCTGTGTTGTTGTTGATTTAGTTCTTTGGCAAGATTCTTGAGGATTCCAGGACAGTATTGTTATGGATAGCATATCCAACAATATTTTCACTTTTGGCATTCTGTGGTGATAGATGTTTGCAGATTTTACCTCGAAAGCCTTTCCTTTGTTGTAGTATCCGATCACCATATACACATTCACGTACATCTCACATCTTTCATGTTGTGGGTGTCAATTTTATCCATAAAATGCGCGTCCTTCGAAACCAGACGAAGGATTTGAAATTTATTTATTTTATTTATTTATTAATTACAATACAATTACAAATTATATTCTAATTATATACGATCGGAGTAACTTGACCATATGCTCGGTGTAGTGTCACAGACCAGAGTCTCTGGTGGGAATCGAACCCACGACCCTCACGCTAATAGTCTAGCACACTACCCACTAGACTACCAGGGCACCCGGATTTGAAATTTAGATTTATTATAACACTTTAATCAGGATTACAACCTAGCTTCTCCTAGCTGTGTGTTTTAAGCTAATCTATGAGTGGAGGGACCTACAGTTTAAAGTCGACTCCGAACGACAGATTTTTGAGAAACTTTTCATCGCCAATTTATTTTATTTTACTCTCCGAGTTTTTGCCAGGAAACTGCAGAGAGGAGATCGTCGATAGAAATATTCTGCTCATATTTCGCTTTGATTGAGATATCTGAAGCTGGAGGTGAACCATGGGCTTTCGCCTAACAAGCCAACCCACTACCTACTGGACTGCAGCGACTTTGACAAATTGATTAAAAGACTTCACGTCTAATCCATAAACGAAGTGATGGTTAAAAACTTTAGCTTTTTGAAAAGAAGACCAAATACAATCCTTCAGTCAGGATTAAGACCTAGTTTCGCACACCACTTATGTTGTGTGTGTTAATTTTTATACATGAACGGCGAGACTTATAGTTTAAAGTCGACACCGAACGACAAACTTTTTGAAAAACTTTTCATGGCAATTTTATTTTATTCTCAGAGTTTTTGCCAGAAATCTGCTGAGAGGAAGTCGCCTACGAAATATTTTTTTCATATTTCGTTTTGATGTCTGGCCTGGGGCTCGAACCCGGGCTTTACGTCTAATAAGCGAACACACAACCTACTAGACTACAGCGACTTTGACGAATTGATTAAATGAGTACGCGTCTGATATATAAACGAGCTGATGGTTAAAAATTTCAGGATTTTAAAAGGGAGACCAAATAGTACCCAAAGTGGAGGGAAAAGAAATTAAAACATTTGTACAGTCGCCAATATATTTTTTTTCTCATAGAAAAATATTACTTTTGGCGTGTTGTAATTAGCCTGTATAACCGGACTGATTGAGTATACTTTTCAGAATTTTTTTTTTAAATTTTTTTTTTAATATCCTCCTCAATATTTAAAGACGATGGCGACCCTGCAAAAGGTTTAACACTTCTTACAAAAATAATTTTTTCTATTTTGTTTTGATTTTTATTTTTTTGTTTACACATGTCTGTAACAAGAACAAGAACATGTACGAGAACATCTAAACGTATAAGTAACACGTAAATAATTTAGCAATAAAATATTAGTCATACGTCATGCAGTGCTTTAGCAACAATACAAAAAAATATGAGGAGAGCAATATTATAAACACTTTAAATGGCATATGAGAACAGTGAGTGAGAGAGAAAGCCAACGAGAACTTGAGAAAAAAAAAAGCCAATTAGAAAAGTTTTATTTTCAAGAATGCTACGAAAAAGAACGGAAAAAAATCAGTGGCAAAAAAAATTAAATTTTTGGCTTTAAAAAGCTAATTTGTATCTCATCAAAGATATTCTTCCGTTTTTTTTGTGTTTTTCTTAAATTCAAATAAAAGTTTTCCAATTGAACTTTTTATTTGGAATAAGTAAATTAAGAGAGAGATTTCCAAATCATAATAAACAAATTAAACTTAAAGGTTTTAAACAAGATTAAACAGAGAATTTATTCAAAATCGTCTTATGGATCATGGAAAAATCTCAAGAATTCTGGGAAAGTTTTCATAAACGTTTATCAGCTTATTTTCGTTAAATGATTGAGAAATTTTTTTTGTGAATTTTTATGCATGAATCCTTAAATATTTCATGGAATTTATGTTTTTATTTTAGTTTTTTCCAAGTATTTATAGGCATTAGGGTAATAAAATAATTCTTAAAAATTGAAAGCTGCAGGAGAAAAATTAAATTAATCGGCTTTGCCTTGGAACACGCACACCAGTTTGTGTATTCTTGTGGGTACAGAGAGATACATAGATAAGTAGATAGGTAAGTAGGTAGGAATAGCTATTCACTTAAAAAAGTATAGGTTTACATACGGCAAAACAGGTCAAAGTGGTTTAGTATTGAATACTCCCCAATCCAGGAGCCCACTAGAGCTCATGATAAAAATGCTACGTTTGCTAATGTCTATCCTCGACATATTAATGAGTTCAACTTTATGGTAGCAGCCTAGATGTTTCTCCCTTTTGTGACAATGCTGGCCATATCCTAAGTAACTGGAGAATAGTTTCCTGTTGTTCTTATTCGCTGCAACTTTCGGAAACATTATTAGCCAGATAAACAGGTCCCACTCATCTCCCATGAGTATCCAATATGTAATGTCTAGTAAAGGCTCCTACAACGATGATGTTCTTCGGAAGTTTTAATAGACTTTCTGTGTGCCAACTAACTAACTACTGGCAGATTTTTTATTGCGATACTAACATAGTTTATCACTACAAAGGCATTCTGAAGTGCAAGTCGCCGTGGTCTAGTAGGTAGTATGTTAGCTTTTTAGATCTGAGGCCTCGCTTCAAACTCCAGGTCGCACATCTCCAACAAAAACTTTCTCTCAGCAGATTTCTGCTAAAAACTGTGAGAGTAAAATAAAATTCCCATGTTTCTCCTTTCTCGAAAATCTGTCGTTCGGAGTCGACTTTAAACTATAGGTCCCGCCACACATGTATAAAATTAACACACGCAACATAAGTGGTGTGAGAAACTAGGTCGTAATCCTGAGTGTATGGTTGTAATGACCAATTATGTATATATGTATACATGAATTCCGCAGTTTTCAAGTTCTTAATTGTAAAAAAATCCCTTAGTTGCGCCCCATCTGTCCAATTCATCTGCACTGCAGTTTCACGAAAGGTTATTGTGTACACCGTGGTACATGGGTACTGCCCATGGTTTGAATATTGTAATGCTGCCTTGGTTATGAGACGGTTTCCACTATTTCCCGCTGGTTTTTTTCCAAATTGAAATTGAAAATTGTTTTAGCGCCGTTAAGGCATTTACAATTAATAATGTTTGAAGAAAAATTGAATTTGAAAGAAATATAACGTAGAAGTAGTGGTATACATACATAGAATACTGTGGTATATGTGGACTACAGTACTATATGTAGACTACAGTGGTATATGTAGACTACAGTGGTATATGCAGACTACAGTGGTATATGTAGACTACAGTGGTATATATAGACTACAGTGGTACATATAGACGACTGCATTGGTATATATAGACTACAGTGGTATATGTAGACTACAGTGGTATATGTATACTACAGCGGTATATGTAGACAAGAGTGCTACATGTAGACTACAGTGATATACATATATAGACTACGGAGGTATATGTAGACGACTACATTGGTATATATAGACTACAGTGGTATATGTAGACTACAGTGCTACATGTAGACTACAGTGGTACATATAGACGACTACATTGGTATATATAGACTACAGTGATATATGTATACTACAGCGGTATATGTATACTACAGCGTTAGATGTAGACTAGAGTGCTACATGTAGACTACAGTGATATACATATATAGACTACGGAGGTATATGTAGACGACTACATTGGTATATATAGACTACAGTGGTGTATGTAGACTACAATGCTATATGTAGACTACAGCGGTATATGTAGACTACAGCGGTATATGTAGACTACACTGGTATATATAGATTTTTTTTCTTTGACTGTATGCCTCGTTTACCGCCTCGAATCAAATCAAAAAAAAAAAAAATATTCTTCAACCACAATGTTGATGAGTCTTTCATAACACACCAGACCACAAACAGCGATTAACAGCATCTTTCTGGGACAAAAGAAGGTCAAGGATGTTCAATTTTAACCATTTTGTACTGAAGCAAATAGTCACCACAGACAGAACTGTGATTTATCGATAGCTTTCTGTGAACTGTCTTATTATTGTGCAGTGTGGAGTTAAGCCTACAGTAGTAAATGATGTTGCCGTGGAACACCTTCCTGATTATTTACTTTGTGTGCAGATTGTAAGGTCGTAAACGATTTATCAACTTTGTTACGATTAAACCGAATCGTAGAGCGGCTGTAAATGCTTTGTGTGAGATTCTCAAGAGATATTTGTGCAATGCTAAGCATTCAGGAGCTTCAAATATTGCTTAATTAGCTATGGAATCTATCTATCATTATCGTTATTTTAAGATGGCTTGCGGCTTATGTAAAAATATAGCCCTCCCGGCCTTTCAAAAACGCCCAGAAAATATAGCTAGAAAGGTATAAACTTTCATTGGAATAAACATTTGTTAAGCTGGCAGCCTGCTTGTAATCGAAATTTTTAATTTGATTCAAAGTTGGCCACTCTTAATTGCTTTTAAAAGGAAAAGAAACAATTTTTATCAAAACCGTACAGCATTTCCTTTTGTTTTTTCAAACCAAACAAATAAAAAAAAACCAAATTCTGTTGACAATAAACAACAAAAGTATTCATTTAAAAAAATTTTAAGTAACAACAACAACTACAACAATAATAAAATATATAAAAAAAAATTAGAAAACTAACACCAATACAATGAATGATAAAAGAGAGTGTTAGAAAATGAAATTCATTCTCCTGGAATTTCTTTACAAATTGTTGTGTGTGTGTAAGAGTGTGTAAGTGTATGCGTGTTTCAGAGAAATCTTATATTTCCACTCGTTTAAATTCATTTTCTTTGTATTGTTGTGTTGTTGCATTTTTGTAACTGGCTTTTAATAGAATTAAATATTTGCAACCTTTTTTTTCTCGAATTTTTCTTTTTTTTCAATTATTTCTCTTGTTATTTCAGGTTTTATTTGTATTCATTTACACAGAAAAAAATTGCAAAAAAAAAATCTGTAACCAGAATGCATATTTTTGTTGTTCTTGTGAACTACATACTATTCGAATGTAAATTAAATTTGTTGCATTCAAATGGGGGACTTTTTTTTTGTAGACGAAGGTTATTATATTGTATTATTAAATTCATTGTGGCATTTGTTGTTATTGTTGTTGGGAATTATTTTTACATTTTTTTTAGAAATAAACCAAAAATCCAGGCATCTGCATTTGCAATAAATTTGATAAAATGTTAAGTGGACTTTGTTTGAAAACTCACAAACAAGTTCACAAATAACAATAAAACAACGATAGACATCTCGAGAAGGCGAAGCCACTGACATTCGATTTCAAGAACATTAATTTGACTGTTTACTTGGTCATATAAAACGGCAAGACAAGGCAGACAACTAGTAGTAAGAATTCAGTCAGTCTTGTGTGAAGACGCGTTGCGTGTGAAGAGAATAATCGTGGTTTGAAGATCTCCGTTATACAGATCTATCGAACAATTGTTGTTGTTTACGCAAAGGATATACGCAATTATTGTTGTATACATCAAGTTGTGAATAGTGGCACACAAAATTGTGCTAACAATAAAGAATTTATATTTATTTTGTTTGCAATCAACGAACTCATATTTTAAATATTTTTAAAAAGTTAAAACGTAACAATATGAAAACGATCTGACAGTTGGAAAAACAAGATGCAACGAATATGGTCTGGCATTTAGCTGTGGTCATTGGTTTATGAAAATTATTTCTTGGCTGAACAAGGAGTATGAAATTAAACATTGTATCACCGCTTTACTCTCCTAAGTATACATACGTACAAATACTTCCTGCAATTGCTATTTAATATACAATAATTCCAAGTCTCTTGCATCCGTCTGCACTCTTCCCCTACCATGTGTTATTGTTATTGTGATTGTGATTGTTATGGAGCCCCATAACAAGAAAATATTATTTATTCACATTGCAATGTCAAATATTTGTTAACCAAGTACCAAGGTACAGTCAACCCTCCTATAACGCGGTACGAATGATGTGATTTGTACTAATTCGGAGTTTCTTATAGCACGGTTTCCATAGAATACGGTTCGAATTACCCTAGTTTGTACGGTTAAATCCGCACTCACCGCATTATGAAAGGGTTGACTGTATTCCAGTAAAAGCCAAAATATTCTGCATATTAATGTGTGAGCGTCCTTTTCTGTTTATATACGATACTGATACAGTTAATACCAGCATATGAATAAGTTTTTTGCAAAAATTTCTGTGGAAATTCTTGGGGATTTGTGCAGCAACAATATGGGAAATATTTCTCGTATTGTTTTAAATTTTATATCATAAATATATATAAATACCAACCTATCTATATACATACCTACATGTTTAAGCCGATATGTATGTACATTTAAATGTACATGAATATGTAAGTCATAATTGGATTTATTATGCTCGTATCCTTAGAAAATTATCTCCTTGGAATTAGGCTTTCTCTGTCCCTCTCTCTCTCTTTCTCTGTAGTTGTACATATGTACGTATGGAAAATATATTTATTTGCCTTAAAAGACTGGCAATGGATTGCAACAGTAAATGGAATTTAATTTTTAACTTCCTTCCTTCACAAACAAACTAAACAAATGTCTGTAGAGGATAGAATTGAAACTATTTCTTGGAAGACATTTTTGCATTTGAAAACTTAATTTAAATGGAACGTTTACAATCGAGAAATCAAACTAATTAGGTATGTAAAGTCTAATTATGATGGTCCTGCTTTAGAAGTGCTCAAAAAAACTGTTTTGTGGCAAGTTGACTTAATAAATCGGTAGATTTTCATACTGCAACACAGCTCTTGTTGACAGATATCTGTCAGTGGAATTCTGTTAGAATTTTAAATAAATAAAGTCCTTAAAATTTGTGTTTTTGACAACCAAGTGATTAGAAGAGAAAATGAAGAGAAGCGAATTTCATGCGCTCATGAAGCACATATCAAACCAACGTTAAGCTTAATGAATACAGTGAAAGCTATGCATCATCAATTTTAATTATCAAAAGTAGTTTGATGAAGATGCCGTATATTCTGTACTCCGAGTTATGGTCTCTATGCCAAAAACCAAACAAATTTCCGATATCGTGGTGGTCGCTCGGAGGCTTAAAGCCTAGACATTTCACATGGTTCAAGGGTCTCAATTCTTAATGATCATATTTGCTCACAAACGACCACAAACTCTATCGCTATGGCAACTGCGGTATAGTGTTTGCCCTTGAGCAATTGCAGCATGAGCGAGTTTTTGCCCAAAAAAACATGTTGAACTTAGCTGCAGTCATACAAGCATGGAGGATGTGTAATGTCGCGGTCGCCCAGTTAAGATCTCTACATGCGAAACAATTGAAAAACTTCACCGTGTGGTACTAGCAGAACGGAGCACAAGGCTCAATAATTTTAATTAAATGATCCCTCGTAACTTACAAAGATACCGCGAGTGCTCGCATTTAACTAGAACTGCAATCATACGATACCGATACGATACTGAGTAGTGTCCCTGGTCATTTGTGAATTCTCGACAATGAGCAAAGAGACGAGCTTGCGAGGAGAAACAGAACACTTTTGTGGAGTGTGGGTAAATGTTTGGAAAAGTATGCTCAAAAAAGGAAGATTAAGAAAGGCCTAGAATCTTCACGAACCGAATGGATTTGAAGCAACTTTGGTTGGGAAATTAACAAGAGGAAATCTGAGTAATGCATCCAGAAATAACATGAGTTTGGAAAACGCCCTTTTGACAAGGAACTATAGACTTACAAGACAAATTTCTTTTTTTTTTTTTTAATTAATAAAACCAGCACTCAGGGGATGGCCCCTACTTATGCAGTGCATTGTGCAGGTTTAGGAAAATAGGTTATAGGAAGATGGAAAGAAGGAGTAGTGTTTGTGACTCAAGCTGCGAAGGGCAAGGAAACGAGTTGCTGCTAGGTGACTATAAAATGGCCAGTGTCATACCTTCACCATTAAACAGTCTACAGCAATCGTTCCCAAGAAGCCCGCATCATAAGGTAAACAACGCCGCGGTCACTAATTCAGAATGGAGTTGTTTTTGAGCCCAACACAGAGACTCTGTGACAATGAAAATGAATCATTGAAACACGTTCTTGGAACCTGTGAGGCAGAAGAAATCACATGGGTACATACCATATGCTAGGCAGGGAACTAGCGTACACTATCCTGAAATCCGTTAGGGCAATAGGCTTGAAGGAGATATTATAGGCACGTACCCTCTAGAGTATGAGGGGAGTACAATATATCGTATGGTTGCATTGCGAAGGCACTTTTCACCAATAAAATCATAATACGGAATAGTATTTGCCGTTGTTCAATCAAAATATGGATGAGTTTTTGAGATATTTCATGAACGTAGACCAAATGTGGAGCTTTGCAATACACAACAGACAGTCAATTAACGCAATACGCCAACAGCTGTCAAAATTTGCTGTGTTTCACTTAATAAGTCTCAGATTTATTTGAAAGAAGGCTAACGGAATATTTCTTTGACCATTTTTTCAATTCATCAAATCTGAAGTTTGAGCTCGAAGCACCGGTACAGTAAAACAACACACTATCCACTAGACTGCAGTAATCACCAGATTAGAATAAAAGTCGCTGTAGTCTAATAGACAGTGTGTTGGCTTATTAGACGTGAGGTTCAAACCCCAGGTCAAGCATCTCCAACGAAACAAAATATGAAAAAATTTTTCTTCGGCGACTGCCTCTCAGCAGATTTCTGGCAAAAACCCGGAGAATAAATAAAATTGCCATGAAAAGTTTCTCAAAAATCTGTTGTTCAGGATCGACTTTAAACTATAGGTTCCTCCTCTCACGCATAAAATTAACACACATAACATAAGTGGTATGAGAAACTAGATTGTAATCCTGAAGGATTTGTAATGACCAACAATTCATGTATGTAAAGGGTCCGCCAAATAACTTCTTTTTTTTTTTGAAAATGCTGTAAAAAAAAACTACTGAATATTTTCTCAAATTTCTTTTTTTTTATTTGAAAGTACAATCCTTCCGGTTAATAATGGAAAATAATTTCATTCAAATGGCTGCCTCGGATGGCCATGCAGTAGCCTATACGATCGGTCCAATTTTTAAGCACATTATCGATTGTGTGCAGCTGTATTTCACCAATGGCTTCACGAATATTGTCCTCTAAAGCGTCAATTGTCTCTGGGTTGTCGGCGTAACACTTACCCCACAAGTAATAGTCCAACGGTGTCAAATCGCAGTTCCGAGGTGGCCAAACGACATCAGCTCTGCGGCTGATAATGCGATCTTCAACAAAAGCGCGCAAAACATCGAGTGTAGCTTCGGCTGTGTGGCACGTAGCGCCGTCCTGTTGAAACCAAATGTTGCCAATATCCTCCTCTTCAATTTTTGTGAACAAAAATTCGTTCAACATGGCCCGATAACGATCGCGATTGACTGTCACGGTTGACGACTGTCACGCGATTGGCGGCCACTTACAAAAAAGTTATTTGGCGGACCCTTTATGTAATGTTCCAGCTGAAAATCATTCCTCTGAACATTCCTAACCTTTGAGAAAAATGGCAAAAATATGGTTTTTTTCAAACCACTTATAATTTCAAAATTTTCTATTCAAACTGTAACGGAAACCTTTTCCAACTATACGCAGATAATAAATACAAGCCTTAAAGACCGTGTAGTCTAGCTAATCGCAAATTTCATTCGAATATTAACATTTTGATTTATAAAGTGAAAACCAAAACATCCAGCAAATACTCGTTAATCCTTTGCCAAGTATATTTGAAAATAAAAGCTCAACAAACCGCCCACCCCCAAATGCTTTTAAAGCCATATTTCAGCTAAACTTGTCTAAAATACCATAAAGTACACAAACAGTTTATCTATAATTTTCGAACATATTTATCAAATAATAATTCTCTTATAATATCATCATCATCATAACAACAACAACAACAACAACAATGAACACTTACAGTTTCAACACAGTATCCTTAAGTTCACAATGAGTATCCTCATGACTGAACATTGTAAATAAATTTTCTATGCCCGGTGTAACCACTTTTTGGGGTTTGTATGCTGTGGCTTAAAAGCTATTTATTAAGTCACTGTCGGTCGATAGGTCGATTTTTCGTGGAGTTTCTTCTTTTTTTTTCTTTTATTTGAGTGTGTTAATGTGTCTGGCATTGTTATTGCTATTGTACGAGTGTACATATTGTATTGTATTCGATTCCATTGTATTTTTAGCTCGTATTATACCCTCATTTTCAATGGTGGCCATAAATTAGATTTATGGTTACTAATCTGGAAACGTGCGGCACACTTTTCATACACGGAGTTTTCAAAGTGTATTGTACTGTTCTCGTCTGCGCTATTCGGTTTGGTTTTTGTTTAGAAATTATTGCAGATACGTTTGTATGTTATATGCCTTTCCAGCTCCCAAATGCTTGGCTAAACAGATTACATATTCCAAAGCATCGTTTGCATGGGCGCTGTATGCCGTTTTTTGTTTTTCATGCCATTTTCGTTGTTACCCTTATGTTACCTTTTAAGAGTCCATTTTTCCATTTCGCTTTACAAACCATATTTCTTTTTTGATATGCTTGCCGCCACCACCATTATACGGGTCATACTTTTGGTGTGACATGTACGTGTACAAGAAGAAAGGACCGCAAAAGGCAGCACAAACACATAAAAAGGCCACATAATTTCATTGTAACTTTAGTTTTAGATTTTACAAGATTTATTTTTTTAGACATTAATAAACCTGCTTCTCGTGGTGTTTTTCTTGTACCTGCAACTCATATTTCATTCCTTTTATTCCTGCTCTCAACGCTTTTATTCGTATACGCTCATTCACAGCTTTTGTTTAATATTTAATTTGTTTTCATTCCCATGCCCAACAACCGTAATGTAAAAGTCATATACGCGTTGTTTTCCAGCTTGTAACACAGAATTAATAGAGTTAGACAGACAAAGCCAGCAACTAGAAGCCCTATAGTCTAATAGGAGAAGTTTGATTGGGTTTCGGTGTAAAATTGAAGACAAAGGACCCCACTATCATACATACATACCTATAATATTGGCCATTACAACCCTTCAGTCAGTATTACGGCCTAGCTACTCACTTCACTCAAACATGTGTTCATTTTATGCATGCGTGGCGGTACCTACAGTTTAACGTCGACTCCGAACGACAGATTTTTGAGAAACGTTTCATAGCAATTTTATTTACTCTCCGGGTTTTTGCCAGAAATCTGCTGAGAGGAAGTCGTCGAAGAAATATTTTTTCATATTTCGTTTTGATGTCTAGCCTGGGGGTATGAACCAGAGGTCAGCAATGAGTATTCAAAAATATGAGTAGATTCTATCACAATTTCTGATACTTATACGCATTCAAATTTATTTTAAAATCATACTCGTACTACTTATGTTAAAAGTTTGAAGTACTCATCGTACTCATACCTAACAATTCGCATGATATTGTTTATTTCGACTCTCCTTTACTCAACATTTACACGAAGCATAGAATAAGTATGATTCGCGTACCAATACTACAATACTCACTACAAGGTTGAGTGTTTGCCTTGCTTGTTGTCTTTGTCTTTTTCTGTCTTCTTTTTTTGTCAATGCAACAACAACAACTAAGACTGTAAATTTTGATTTGAATAATTCGAATCACTCGAATCATTTATGAGTATTATAAAGTATTTTTCTAAATTTATGAATCTGAATGAATAGGCGTATGAATCAAACATATTTCGAATGTTTTGGGTTTGATGTCAACGTTATACTCATACTCTCATTGCAACCTGTACTTATAAATCAATGTTGTAGTGAGTACGAATGAATCAGAGTAGTTGAATTACAATACTGTTGACTCACTTATACTTAAAATGTCATGAGTACTTATGAGTAGCGAAAAAAACGATTCATTGCTGATCTCTGGTTTGAATCGTAGCCTTATGTCTAATAAGCCAACACACTACCTACTAGACTACGGCGACTTCACCCCAGTATTATGCGAAATGTTATTGAAAATTTGTCCATAGGAAACGATATGTAAAGGCATGTACCCGCAAAATGTCATCACATCACGAGACAGGGTTTATCATTATGCAGGCATGATTCTTTGCTTTTCAAAAGGAAACTCCCATTTGAAAGACTCTCCAAAATGTTGTACTTTCATGGGAAAACAGGAAATACTTGAAGTTTTCATTCGGTTTGTCATTCGGTTTTTGTTTTGTTCCTTTCCTTTCTCTCTCCCACGTACTACTTACTCCTTTTCAACTCCATCCGGTTACAACTTTTCATTTTTGTGTATCCTTGTCATTGTTGTTATTTTTATGGTTGTGTTGGTGATATTTAATTCCTTTTTTTTTGTTTTCTTTTTTTTTTAAATTTTGATTTTATTTCCTTTTTTTCGCCATGTAATGTTCACAATGACGACACTTTTATTTACACTATAATGGGGTGTTAAAAGGAAACACGATGTTTCATTATTGTTTCCATTCAGTCAGTCAGTGCGTCCCCTTTTATTAACGTATCGAACGAAAAGGAGTACGTGAATGGCTTGTAGTATTTTAAACCAAAAAAAAAGGTTTTCTCATGTAGCAGGGATTTTAGTGCCGAAAGATTTTTAAACTTTTAACGCTTTTGCTTTAAGTTTAAGCGAATTTTTCTTTTTGTTAATAAAGTCATCATAAATGAGGGTGAAATAATTTGAATTTGAGAGTAAACTGTTAATGTATTTCAAAACTTATGACAGACTTTTAACGACGAGCAATATTTATTTTTATATAAAAGGACTTACACGTACAAGTTTTGATTTTAAATGGAAAATAAGGATACGTTTTCAATAGAAATTTGTGAGGAGATTTAATAACTCAATTCGATTCCTTTAACGAAACTATCGCTAGCAATGCGGTATTATTGCTCCATATTTAAAAGAGCCCCATGGAAAATTGTCCATTTAATTAAATTTGATAGAAAAATCGAAGTGGAATTTGTTGCTTGAGCACAATCACTCAGCAAGAATGTAACATAGTGGCATGGACCCCAAATCCATGCGAATTCCTTCTGTTCTGTTTGCCGGATAACGTATTCAGAGATCTCATCGGACTCTTTGCGATGTTCAGTTACAGAAATCATTTTGGTGGCTAAGATTACACCGCCCACAACACAAGAATTGTTATATCAGAAAGCTGATGCAGCATCAATACCTAGGAAGTATGTATCAGAGATCAGCAATGAATTGTTTTTCGCTACTCATACGTACTCATGAAATTTTGAGTATGAGTGAGTCAACAGTATTGAAATTTAACTACTCTGATTCATTCGTATTCACTACAACATTGATTTATAACTGCAGGTTGCAATGAGTATGAGTACAACGTTGACATCAAACTCATAACATTCGAAATGTGTTTGATTCATATGCCTATACTCATTCCGATTCATAAATTTAGAAAAATACTTATAATACTCATAAATGATTCGAGTGATTCGAATCATTCTTCAAAATTTACAGTCTTAGTTGTTGTTGTATTTACAAACAAAGAAGGAAGAAATAGACAAAGACACAACCTTCCTTCCTTCCTTATAAATGCTGAGTAAAGGAGAGTCGAAATCAACAACATGGCTGACTTCCTAAACGCATGTTGCTTTGTAGTAATACATTGCAGCGTGTTCGTAAACGCAACCCTGAAAATTTTGACAAAGTATTTTGTTCCCTTTTGCAACACTTTCGTCGTTAATACGCAAGGAAAAGCAACAAAGGCATCCAAATAAAAGTAGATGCAATGCGAATGCAAGACAAAATACGATGGCGACGCAGGAAGATAAGTAAGCATTTTTTCTTATAATTTATTATTTTTATTACAGTAAAAAATGGACACATAATTTTAAAAATCTATTAATTAATGCAAGGTTTGATATGGAAAAAGAATTTCGTGGAAAAAAAAGAAACGCGTTGTGCTATGGGAACGTGTATTGCAAAATATTAAGTCCATAGGTGACACGTTCCCATTTTCACGGGACGACATATACAGAAAATTTTTAAATTCCATGGTGACGTATAAGCACATTAAGAAACGGAACAAGACGTCGGGGGAAGCAGCAACTACCTGGGACTTCAACGACCGACTAGACGAAGTGTATGGCTGCCGGAGCGACATATCTGTGCCAGAATGCAATCTGGATTTGAGCTTAGACACATTGTTTGCAGATCTGATCGAGGACAGTAATGAGCCTAGCGCGTTTCAAGCAGCTCTGATCCAACGTGAAAGCTCACCTCCAGCGCGGAAGCGCAATCGAGTCGATTCGCACAAATCTAAGAAATTTTCCAATAAAATATGTTCTCCTCCATTGTTCGCTTTATTATGAATGATGCAATGCATATAAATGTTCCTAAACGAATTCAGTGTTGCTAAGTATTAATATGCAACGTATTAAAAAAGTAACTACACAATGTATCAACTCGGTTTAAATACTGTATTGATACATTGTTAATAAACGTTTAGGAACTCAGCCCATCATGCATACTGTTAGGTATGAGTACGATGAGTACTTCAAACTTTGAATATGAGTAGTATGAGTATGATATTAAAATAAGTATCAATGCGTATAAGTATCAGAAATTATGAGTATGTTTCGAAACTACTCATCTTATTGGATACTCATTGCTGATCTCTGGAATGTACATATTTAAAAGAATTGACCCATAACACATTATTAAAGGTTTAAAATCCTATTGGATTCTTGGTAAAATTCTGATTAAGGCCATAATGCCCAGTCAACTGTTTGATACACATTTTTTTTTTTGGTAATTGTGATCGCAAACATGATTCCCTTTGTTCGGAGACATCTACGCAAACGATTACCTTAAATTGGAGTGTAGACAACTTTAATTGGGCCATTGGCTCATTTAAACATTTTAAATCCATAGATACTGACGGTATTATACCGTCTGATACATCTGATATAGTGATCCCTTGGCTTCAGCGGATCTTTTATGCATGTCTTAAGTACTCATATGTACCTGCTAAGTGGAGAGAGGCAAAGTTCGTTTTCATACCTAAAGCTGTGACACCATCGATATCTACTATGAGTGATTTCAAATATATCAGTCTAACCTCATTCGTTCGTTCTCAAAACAAGGAAAAGGATTCTGGACCCCAAAATAAAGACCAACCATGTTCCACTGAGACTGGTCATTCTGATGTCACCATATGGTCCCAGAAGAACCATTTAGCCAGTAGTTCTAGGGTCACTAGCGTAGCCAATAAATTCCAAATCGTACAGTGGTTCTAATGTCACCCTGAATCTCAGCAGAATCTCTTTGTCATTACTTCTGGGGTCACTAGTATGAACAACCATCTAATCACTTAATCCAAAAAATATTTTTTGAAGACATCTACCAGTATGGTAAAGGATTTCAGTTATTTTTATATGGTTTTCAAATGAATAAAGCTGTATTAAATAAATTTTACAGGTGCTATCTGACATCAAACAAAAAAAAGCAACTTCAACACGAAAGCCTTTGTATAAAGCTTAATAGCAAAATTTAAAAAAAAAAAATTCATATGGTTAAGCTTTAATAAAAATTAATTTAAATATGCTTTACATGGAGCCTTATTGTTGAAAAAACAGGATATTTGTTATAAATCCTTATATGCGAGTAAAAGTTTTTTAGATACATATAATCACTTACATACATATGTATACACAATTCATTACAATGGCATTCATTATATAGATATTAAAGTCTGTTTTTGATTTTATTTAAAAATTTTTTTAATTAAATTCCTTTTGCCTTTTTTATTTATTTATAATGTAAACATTTGTTATTATTATGATTATTGTATACGCAACAAAAGAAAGCTTAAAAAACTATTACTCTTATTTAATTTTAATTTGAGTTTAATTTAATAATTTTTATAATAAAAATAAAATACAATAAAATAAAATAAAATATGTATGGTTTTTAAATGATAATAATGAGCATGAATAAACATGTCATTATGTATAACAAATGAATATGTTTGTATGTGTATTGTTACTTTGTACATGTGTTAATTTGTAATTAAAAAAAAATTATAATAAAAAAGAAGAGCAAATAAACATATCAATAAGTATGTATAAAAACATAAACGGTAACTTTAAAGTTTATATGGATATGAATTAAACAAGAAAATAAAACGAAAATCATAAAAAAAAATATTCCTCATAATAATAGTAACTCATTAAAAAGGCAATCAGTACCAGTTGTTGTATAATAATTCATAGAGAAAATTAATTTAATTATGTATACATACTTAACTTAAAAATATAAATTGTATTGTAAAAATTAATTGAAAAATATTCACAAACAAAAAAATTAAAATAAAATAAAATAAAATAAAATAAAAAACAATAGAAATTCGATGGGTATTATTTGGTCAAAAGCAGTTTCTTTCGTTTGCATTTTTACAATTATTACAATTACAATTAATAATTATATAGATTATGTATAGATTTTTTGTATATTTTTTTAATCTTTTTCTTTTTCTTTACAAATAAAAAAAAATTACAATTGTTTTATAAATAATATCTTGGATGTATAGAATAATAAATATTTTTTTTTTGATTAAAGATTCTTGTGGTTTGCATTAAAATTGCTTTGTTGGTTTTACTTTGTTTTTCTTTTTTTTTTTTTTAATAAAAATCACAATTGTTTTCTGTTTGCTACGTTTTATAATGCCACTTATCCTATAATACCACTTATCATAAATGGATTGATACTCCCTAAATTTTTATACAAATTCAAGGATATACATATTGACGTTAAAGGTGCTTTTTGTTTAATAACACCAACCTGATGGCACTGCTTCACCCAATGCTATATGATTTATACTCCAAGAAGGCGTCTCTAAACGTCCCTCAGCAGTGGGTTTAATATCATCACCCTCCACGGGTATGCCCACGGGTACCGATGGCAAATGTATTATCGAACCATTTTCATAAATATTGCGATTACTTATAGCTCTGGCCGTATAAGTGAACGCCGTATTATTATTGGTATACGTTGAGATCGAATCGCTTGAATCAAATTGTCTTAATGAACGGCATTTGCCTTCATTGGCCAATCTTACCAGACCCAAAGCCGTGCTTACGAATACCTGTTCTAGACCCTCATCGGTTTCGGCAGATGTTTCGAAATATGTTGCTCCCATGGAGTTGGCAAAGAGACTGGCTTCTTCTCGGGACACCGCACGTGTACTAAGTAAATCTAATTTATTACCCACTAGCGTTAGTATGAGCGGATCTTGTACATTTCGATGTAGTTCCTGTACCCAAGATTTGATTTCCTTAAATGTACGGTATTGTGATAAATCAAAAACTAATATGGCAGCATTAGCATTACGATAGTACATGGGGGCCACTGCTTTAAAACGTTCCTGGCCAGCTGTGTCCCAAATCTAAAAAAAAAAAATTGAAAAGAAATTTAATAAACCTGTGGCAAATAGGCACTGGAGGCCATGTTCAAAGTGATTAACCAGTGTATAGTGACTATCTATTAAGATTTAAATTTGTTTACATAGCAAAAAAATACTTAAATTTCAATACAAATTTATTGAAAAGAATACATTCACAGTAGAAGTGAAATAATTTTTAATATCTTCAATTAAATTGTTATAAAATATGACCACAAAAGAAAAAAATAAAATGCTCTTGTGTGTATTATTTTCTTTTCTTTTCTTTCTTTCTTAACATTTAAACAGCAGGCTGCTAAATTTCTAATTGTTAATAATAAAAAATAAATGTGTTTTGATAATCTAAATGGCTTTTTTATGTATTTTTTCACATTTTTTTCAATCATTTTTTTTTGTTTTTGGAATTCGTATCGTACTTACTTGCAATTTTACTTTAACATCCTCCAAGACGACCTTACAAGTAAAGAATGAAGCGGCTATTGTTGGTCCAATATCTTTGTGTAGAGTATTTTTTATGTATTTGGTTACAAGGCATGTCTTGCCAACACCTAAAAAATCCAAAAAAGAAAAAGAAATAGAAAACGAACCACAACGGAAGATGAAAATCAAAAAAAAAATATTTATTTCTGTGCTTAAAATTTCGCAACAAAACAACATTGTTGAAAATGTTCTATTAAAGTGAAAATAAATGGCTTTTGTCTGCTCATTGCAATACAATGTGAGTTATAAAGCATCATAATTGAATTTAAATTGAATTTTTGAGAACATTAACTGAAAAGATTTCAACGATTTCTTCCATGGAAAAAAAGAAAGTTTGATAATCGTGTCACATTTATTGAATACAAGGTGCGTTATGGTAGTGGTCATAGCGTAATATCTTAGCTACGAAAGGGCAGAATAAGAGTACAATATCTACAGAACTCCCATAATGATGCAGTTTTAAACCATGTAGCGGTCTGCAAAATACAATTCGAAGAGATTTACGCTCAGAAAACTTAGAAATTCTGTACACATGGAATAATGATTTTGCCCTCAAATTTGCGGATAAAATCTATAACCGAGCTTTCTTGTGAACCCAACATTAAGTTCTTTTTAAAACAGTTTCTCACAAATAACTGCAAACGTATCCATTTCAAAGTCCCTGCAGATATAAAATAGGCAGCTGGTAGCGATAGATATGCTGAGGCCATATTAGGTCCATTGTGATACCATAATCTTCCATTTTTCCTAGTGCTGGAACTATTTGGAGCTTCTAATGAAGTAACCTAGAACCCTTATGTCTACAGATCATTCAAATTATCTACAAAGTGGACAGGATCTGAGACTGTGTTGACAATTATAAGCTTGCAGGCCTTTAAAGAGATTCGTAAGAACTAAACGGAGAGTTTGATGGCCAGTTTATTCGTTCTATGTTTACCTAAAATATCATTACGTGACAGTACCAATGCGATACTGTTGCACAATCTCATCAATAGCCGTGCAACAGCTATAAACAGTCCTGAAGTCCATACGTCCAAAATACTGCATTCGCATGAAATTTCATCTTCAATAATAAGATGAAATCTTAATAAAAATATATGTAGTCCAGAGTAAAACTTAAAAAAAGAGGCAAGACTCCATCGAGCACGCAATAAGATTTCTAGAATTATAAAAAGATCACCGTAAACAATACTTAAAAGTGACGGTGTGACGGAATTTGGCCAGTAGCTAGAACTCGTTCAGAGTTTATTTAGAATTTTTTCAATAGCCAGTATTTATAGGCCCCCTAAACCCACTTTACTATTTGTATTTGTAGAGCGAATCAAAAAATATATACAGTCAGAGAAAATAATTATTTTTCGTGTTTTCTAATAATTTCTAGGTTACATCTTTTTATATTCGTTTTTGTCTTCAAACGTTCTTAATTGTAACGGCCTTAAACAATGCTATAACACCTTTTCCAATTTGATAAAAATCACGAGGAAACAATCTATATACAGCGGTGTATGTAGACTTTTTTCTTTGACTATACATAATACTACAAACGTATAAACTTCAATTTAAATTAAAAAATTATAAAACCATTAAAATATTATTTAAAACAATAAATGTTGCACAATAAACAACAATAAGAACTTTATCTTATATTTTAAAAACATTAAAAGTAAAGTAGTACTGAAATACCTTTATTTGTGAACAATTAAAATAATAAAATAAAACAAAGCAAACAAAGTATTTATTCAGCCTATTTACACTGGTGTTAAACAAAAAATATGAATAATGCCTTAGATATGTATGTATGTAGTACACAATACATGGTACATATACATATATAAAAAAAAGATATAAAAAAATCAACAACTAAATATAAACAATTTTAACGTAAGCTGTGTAGATTCCCTTTTAAAAATTTGTTAACGTATGCATTTAAGAAAATGAATCTACAGAACAATTAGGAAATTTCACAAGAAAAAGGGTATTTTTTGCAGTTTTGATTGAAAGAATTATTGTTTTGTATGCACATACATATGTACTCAACAGTAACTCACTTACAAAGAAAATGCTGCTAAATCTGGAATTTCCTGTGGAAGATGGGATCATCCCGATAATACGGCACTCCACGATCTTTGGGATTTTTTTAGACAGATAAAATGCTCTACTCTTTGCCATCTTTGTTCTGAAAAAGTAGTAAAGTCTTAAATAAAGGCATTAGCAGGCACATCCTAGTGTAAGTTTAGGTATTTAATCCTGTCCACCAGCATAAACTATGCTAGCCTAGCCTAAACTTCCTTTTTAATAAAACGCAGCGAGCAGGCCTTCAAAGAATACAAAACAATGCACAATGGAGTGCAACCGTATGTTTAAAAATGACTGGTAAAGACCACGTCCATGTAGGAACTAATGTTACACCAGTGAAGGCCATCATCTCTAACAACCTCAATATAATGGAAAGAATCGGTCACAACAACTGTAACTCCAAATTCTGTATTATCAGATTTAAGTTCGAAATACTAACTTTTAATAACAATTCTCTTCAGACATGATTCTGAATTGACGATAATATCATCCGCACTGATACCTTTTAATAGAGAGTATTTTACATACATACATACATAATTGGCCATTACAACCCTTCAGTCAGGATTACAACCTAGCTTCTCACACCACTCATGTTGTGTGCCTTAATTTTATACGTGAGTGGCGGGACCTACAGTTTAACGTCGACTCCGAACGACAAATTTTTGAGAAACTTTTTCATAGCAGGTTTATTTTCTCTCAGAGTTTTTGCCAGAAATCTGCTGAGAGGAAGTCGCCGAAAAAATATTTTTTTTTCATATTTCGTTTTGATGTCTGACCTGGGGTTTGAACTCGGGCCTTACGTCTAATAAGCGAACACACTACCTACTAGACTACGGCGACTAGACAGTATTTTACATGGCCAAAATAAAGGCGCACTATCAAGAATCATCATATTTTCGTTATCAGTTACATAAGATCCATCATCGCCATTCTCATACAAGCAGAGCAGAAGACAGATTGTCTGTAAATGTCTTAAAGATTGTAGGTCACTACTCAAGTGGCACTGTACTTGTCAATGTATTTTTAATCAAAGCAACAACAGCAATACAATAATTACTTCCTTACCGAAATAGGGACAGGCAATCTCTTCCAATGCCCAAGTAACAAACAGGCCAAATAAGTTACAAAAAATAAATTAATTTTAACAACTGTTCACCACGCTCAGCAAAAGTAAGTTAAAATATTGTGTTACATTAAAATCTCTTTTTTGTTTTTGTATAAAGAATATTGATAGATTGAAACATTTTAAATCTTTTATTTTGTATCTCTACAACGAACCCCCCATTGAAGTGCATGTTAAAAACAGATTTTTAACATTTAAAAATAAAAAAATAAAAAATAAAGCAATCAACAAACATGTCTACGACAGGCAAGCGTTTAAAGACCTGTCCCAACAAACCAAAAGTGTTGAGAATAATATTATATTAAGCTTACCAACATAAGCATTAAGCTTGAAAAAGTCTTAAGAAAATATTGAAAAAGGTTATAGTAACAATTGTAGAAAAATCGAAACGGAACCCTCGTGATAATATTATATGTGTAATATTACTAAAAGCTTATTCTTGCAATTGTAGAACAAGCTTACAAATGTAATATTATATTAAGTGTTGTATATAAAAGCTTACTCGTCTCAATATTTTCATAAGCTTTTCAACATAAATGACAAGCTTGACAATAATAAAAAAAATTTATTTTCTTCAATTTAATATTATTTATATATTTTATTGTTTTTTTTAGTTTCATAATTGTTTTTTGCGAAATGTAAATATGTAGGCACGAGTGTCCTTTATAAACTGATCCTCTGTTATTCCAATAGCCAATGCTGCACCTATAAATTGTAGAGATTTAATAATTATAATATTGTATTTAAAATTTTGTTATTTTTTAATTTTTACTTACTTCGTATTGCCTTTGTTGCGCTAAGATTTCGTACACTTTTCTTTGAGTCAGTACCTTTCCAGCATAACTGTTCTCCTAATACGTTAGTTATTATTTTTCTTCAGCAATTTATTGTAAAATTTGAGAATTTTTTTCAATCGTCAGATTTCTTTAACCATACTTTAGAAACAGTTGTGTTTAACAATAGTTTCTCAAGCATAGTTGAAAACTGCTTGTGAATTCACATTTTAAAAACATTATTGTAATATTAATAAAAAAAAGCTTGAAAACAACTATTATCATAAGCTTATTCTCAAGTTGTATTGCGGTTTGATTTCTAAATGGTATGTTGGGGTATAATATGTAAAAGTAGATTAAAAATAAAGTATAACAAGTGATTTCCTCAAGGTTACTTGGGCAGGCCAAACGACGAAAGCAGACTTAAAATCAAGAGGCGCAGACACACAACACCAACACCGCTTGAATGCTTAAACAAAAAACAAAAGTTTCTTATCGATTTCTGTCACAACAGAATACCTACTACGTAGACGTTGTTTGTGTTTCATAGGACAACGAAATGAAAATATACCAGAAATAATTAAAAGAACCATAAAAAAATAAGCTAAAATTAAATCATATTCAAAATTAATGAATGAAATTGATTGTGTTCTGTATATATGTAGATATAGTACGATGGAATTTCAAGAATTAAAATACAAAAGCCATGATTAAAAAACATTTAATCTTACCTCTCGAGCCCAGTATAACGACTTTACCCTCTATACCGCGCATTTTTATTGTGATGTGACTATTTCTGTATGACAACTGATGATGAATAGGTTGGACGTAAATAACCTAGAGGAGGACGTTCGCTGAAACTCTGTTGTGGCGCAAGCAGTCTTTGTTTTGCTATTCAAAGTTATTTGAGTCTATCTATTTAGCTTATTTATGTATCTAAAGCATGTTATTGTTTACTATGAATTTTGATTTCTATGCTTATTTTGTGAATTTTTAACACTAAATCACTTTCAATTCAGAACATTTATGCTGTACAAGCAAATCTCACTTTCGGTCAGTAATTCCTTTGAAATTTTCTTCTTTTGCGTTGCATTTTCTCGAATTATTTAGTTTTTTTGTAATATTTTAGTAAATAGAACTTTATTGTCTTTGTTTAATACACAATTTAAAAGAATATGCTGTACTTTATACCATATTTTTATTATTTATTTTAGCAAATAAAAGAACTATCAAAGCACAATTGTTCATTTTCTGGGATTTTTTTGTTTTCTAGTTCACTTAAGTCTGTCAGCTGTGTTTTGTTATGGAGTGTTTTTTAATATTGACAGGGTGTAGCAGATACACTTAATGCGGCCATTAAGCGAAAACAGCATTGCCAGATTAATATAATAATAACGATAGAATTTTTTGAAAATAAATATTTTAAATAACGTTTTATTTGAAAAATAGCAGATAAGCTTGCGGGGAAAGAGGCTTCCACGCCGCCAATGGAACCAGATGTTTGGGGAGATAAAGAGAGGGGCAAAATCTCTTCTCAAACCAAATGGTTGTAAGGCAATCAACATTTTTGGTGTAAAATTCCAATAAGAGGAACTAACCTGGGTTACTTAAGCCTCCTGTCGCATTATACAAGTATATTCTGTATGAATTCGCATAGTTGCATGTCCGATGTTGTTTTTGTTTTTGTTCTTCGTTGATGAAATCTAATTAGAGCCATTTATATTCAAATTTTCTTTCCAACTGAACCTCTTTCATACTCCGCATCTGCTCCATTTCATAGTATTCTTCTTCTGACTTCCTAACAAAGAAACTCCCTGACATTTTAAGCCAACCTATATATTTTTTTTTTCTATGAAAGATATTCACTATAAATATTAAATTTAAGCAAAATATTCACTATGGGCGATTATTTTTTATCGATAACTTTTTATCCTAAACAAAATATTGTCATCCCTATAAGAACAGCAACAGCTGGAATTTTTCAAAAGAAAACATAAATAAAAACGGTAACGTAAACAACAAAAAATTTTCGCTAATATTAAATAATAAAAATTAAAATAACAAAATAATAATTATTAAAATGTTTCAAATATGAAAAATGCACTATTTTTAAACAAATTATTAATTTAAAATTGAAAGGTAATAAATAACTTTTTTTTTTGTTTTGTTTATTGAAGTTTGGAACTAAAAGTCAAAAACAATTGATAAGATAAAGCAAAAATGAAAAATTAAAATGAAACAGCAATAAATTGCAAAAAAAAAGATGAGTTTCTTTTTTAAACAAAAACAATATTTAAAACAAATAATTTTTTTATTCATGTTTTTATTCGTAAATATTTAGTTCAATACGTAATTCCCCTTCTTGTTTAAAACAGAAAAAGTAAAGAAAACACTAACAAAACGTTCACACAAATGATTAAAGAAGGAAATAGAGAAAACGAAACGAACAGCAAATTAAAAATCTAAAAATCTGTAATAACAGGTCATATGTGTCATTTGTTACCCTACCCTGGAATCTATCTATAGTATCTATGTATAGAGGAAATTAATTTCCATAATTATTTGATATTAAAGGTTTCCCTGTAGGAGTGCAAACAAGTTGATGTAGACGTGCTTTAGGATCTTCGGGAGTCTCATCTTGCGTAGAGAATGAAACCGTTTCTTATTTTTGAGGGCCCCTGATAGCGTTCACTTTACATGTAGTAAATGTTAATAATTTTTACTTGTAAAAGTCCAAAGGGATTAAATTGCAGTGTTCCAGTCTTGGCTTGCTCATTCCTATTAAATATCTTTACTGGGAAATGGATTTTTGTTATAAAAAATTAATTCTGATTCATTTAAGGAAAATTTTATTTTTGGAGACGTTACAAACTTAAGTAACAACCAACATACCACTACTGTTTAGTCGGTGAAAACAAAAACAAAATTCATGATTTTTTTGGGCAAACGTCAACGTAGCCACTATCATCAGCAGCAGCGGCAGCATTACCATTTCGTTGATAAACAATCCGTGTGACTCATTTGTGTCTATGAAATAGGTTGAGTATTCAATTGAAGGCGTTAAAAACATCAACCTTTTGTTGTGGCTCTTCGCAATATTTAAAAACATTCCATAACAGACGCTGGTCAAGGAAAGTTATTCAAAATCAAATCGCTCTCTCCGTATTTCGTGTCAGTTAAATAAGAAAGAAAAAAATTTAATTAAAAATGTTGAATTTCAATGAAGAATTTGCTCGTGGTGGTGCTAAATTCACTGTGGAATTATTCAAAAAATTGGCGGCCGGCAATGTTAAGGAAAACATTGTATTTTCGCCCTTTTCCATACAAACATGTTTGGCTTTGGCCTTTGCCGGTGCTGTAGGTGAGACAGCCGATGAAATTGCTACGGCCATGAAATATGTTTCAAACTCCCCTCCCGAAGTAGAGGCTACGTTTCAATTTGTATTGGAGAAATACAAGAACAGTGAACTTTTGAAAATTGCCAATAAAGTTTATGTGCAAGAAGGTAAAACGCTTAAGGCTGAATATGCCACGGCCACTAAAGAACACTATCATGCTGAGGCAGAAGAATTAAATTTTGCCGAAAATGAAGCTGCTGCCCAGGCTATCAATTCGTGGGTGGAAGATCAAACAGCTGGCAAAATAACCGATCTTGTATCAGCCGACTGTTTCGACAGTCTAACCCGTTTGGTTCTGTTGAATGCTCTTCACTTCAAAGGCGATTGGGAAAAGAAATTCGATGAAGCTGCCACAGAAGAATATGATTTCTGGACTGCTGAAGAAGAATCTGTTAAAGTTAAATATATGAATCAAAAGGCGAAATTTGGTTTTGGCTACTTTGAGGAATTGGATTGCCAAGCTTTAGAAATGCCTTACAAAGATTCCGATCTGAGTATGTTTGTTTTATTGCCCAACGAACGTACAGGCTTAAAGAGTTTGGCTGAAAAATTGGAAAACGTTAATTTAATTGAATTGGCTGATAAAATGAGTACCGAAGAGGTGGTCGTGAAATTCCCTAAATTTAAAGTGGACTACAGTGTAGAATTGAAGAGTATATTGCAAGAGGTAAGTGTTTTACGAAAGAATGTAACAAAAATGCAGAAATATACCATATTCTATAATTGTAAGGCATACTTTCACCTATAGATTGCATTATCTAATCTTACCGGTTACATGTTTATCAATTATTAAATAATATAAATAGCACAGGCTTTAAAAATATTATATTAACTTATCTATATAGCATCCGATTAGAATATTGATTAATTGTTTATATTTATTTAACCCCGATAATTAATATTATTTTGATGACTTCATTACTAAAATATTTCTTTACTTTCATTTATAGATGGGCATCAAAAAGGCTTTTGGACACAATGCTGATTTTAGCAATATGTTGGAATCTCCTGAAGGTCTTACTGTTTCGAAAGTCTTACACAAGGCCTGCATAGAGGTGAATGAAGAAGGCTGTGAAGCTGCTGCTGCCACCGGCATGATTATGATGATGAGAATGGCAATGATGCCTTTGCAATTCCAAGCTGATCGTCCGTTCTTGTATATGATTTGGAATAAGAAGAATATTTTATTTGCCGGTGCCTTTGTTAATGCTCCCCAATAAACGGTGTAAGAGCGTAGCATTTTTGTCCATGACACAATTATTAAGATAGTATTAAAAGAATTTTGCAGGAATTTTCTTATAGTTATTAGCTGCTTTAATTTATTGTTAAATTTTTATATGCATTTTAATTGTTAGTATTTTTTATTTGTAATAAAACCTTTTTTGTAAAAACATGAACACTTTTTTATAGAAGTTTTAGGCTCTACTGCCTTTAATTCAACATAACTAATGACATAGCAGCACTAGTAGTGAATTGGCCAATTGTCGGTACCACTTCGAACCTTAAACAATAAAACTTGTGTTGGAGTACTGTGTGAGGTTCCGCGGAACTGTGATGTGTGGGAAAATGAGGAGTGAATCGTAAGGACTGGTCTGTTAGACCTCCCCTGGTACACTTACGGGCTGATCGATCAGGTTACTAGACGGAAAGGGGAATCCGTCTAACCCATCATAGATTGGAACCACTTCTTTCTGTAGGATTTGTGGTAATGTGGAAGAGCCGGAGCCTGCTAAGTACATTATGTATCGCGGCGTCTATCGGTGTATCAGTTGCGTCAATGACCTTGGCGAATTAGCCTCATCTAGGATTTCTAACATTGAGAATACGCTTGTCGTAATTAGTTGGCTTGTGAGATTAGTTTATTTGGCCCACATTTCTTGATGTAACGACATTGGATTGTTTCTGTTCCCCTAGTGGATATTATTAACCTATCTTCCTCACCTAATTCCACTTTAAAAAAAAATTCCTTAAAAAGTTGTACCAGAAACCCTATAATGCCTGCATATGAAAGCTGTTTGTTATGCAAACATTATTCATTAACTAAACAGCTGATTGATTTCGTTTTTTTTTCGCCGTACTTAACTGCATTACAATTAAAATAAAATTTATTAAGTATTTTTAATAAAATTGCAATTTAATTAATTAAATCGTAAAAATTTATTAAGTTTGCCGTCTTAAAGTGTTTTGAATATATTTAAAATGCAAGGTTTATTTAAGTTTCTTAGAAGTCGTCCAGTATTTTGGTTAAGTGTTACCGGCACCACAGTGGGTGTTGCATGTTTTGTTAAGTAAGTTTTTCAAATTTATTGTTAATTTAAATCATGTTTTTTGTTATAATATATATTAAATTACCTTAGGGACTTAATGCAAGGTGGTAAATTTACCAAGAACACTAAAGCAGAGGGGAAAGTTGTTATAGTCACCGGCTCAAATACCGGCATTGGTAAAGAGACGGCTCGTGAGTTGGCCAAAAGGGGTGCTAAAGTGTATATGGCCTGTAGGGATATGACAAAATGCGAAGAGGCTCGAGAAGAAATCATTTTGGAAAGCCGCAATAAGTATGTTTACTGCCGCGAATGTGATTTAGCTTCCATGGATTCCATAAGAAAATTTGCTGATAAGTAAGTGTCGTCCAAACTGGCTTTTATTTTAATTGTTCCATTATTTCATGTCCTTAAAATGTCTTTTAGTTTTAAAAAAGAAGAAGATCGTTTGGATATCTTAATCAATAATGCTGGCGTTATGCGTTGTCCACGTTCTTTGACTAAAGATGGCTTTGAAATGCAATTGGGTGTTAATCATATGGGCCACTTTTTACTTACCAATCTCTTATTAGATTTACTTAAGGTTTTATATCCTCTTGTTTAAAATGGATTTTTTAAACTTTACATTAATATTTTATATTCAATTTTAGAAATCTGCCCCTAGTCGCATAGTTGTAGTATCCAGTTTAGCTCATACTCGTGGTGAAATTAATATTGGTGACTTGAATAGCGAGAAATCTTATGACGAAGGCAAAGCCTACAATCAAAGTAAATTGGCTAATGTGCTATTTACAAGAGAATTAGCCAAGAGATTGGAAGGTAAGTTGAAATTTAAACAAGGAAACACAAAACAGAATACATTGATTTTTTTATTATAGGCTCCGGTGTAACTGTCAATGCTTTACATCCTGGTGTTGTCGATACAGAACTTTTCCGCCATATGGGCTTCTTTAACTCATTCTTTGCTAGTATCTTATTTAAACCATTAGCATGGCCTTTTCTTAAATCACCAATAAATGGCGCCCAAACAACTTTATATGCTGCCTTGGATGAGGATTTGGCAAATGTTAGCGGCCAATATTTTAGTGATTGTGAAATAAAAGATGTAGCGCCACAAGCAAAAGATGAAGCACTGGGCAAATGGTTGTGGGCAGTAAGTGAAAAGTGGACAAGACTAGCTAGCTAGGCTTATATAATAAAGACATATTTCAAATGATTTTGTTTTTAATTTTTTACTTAATAAAGCTATAAATTGACTGTTATTTTAACAAATACTTTATATGTTGTGTAATTATGTAAATTACCATTCTGGAAGTTTACTGTAAATTGACTACGAGCCGGCCATCTTTCCCTAAAATAGTAAAATTGTGAATCCGCCCCCATGATAATATTTTTATGTAATCCAACGTACACGTACAGAATTTAATTTCAATATTAAAAAGTATTGATATTTATTTCTTATAATTACATATTTATATTTAACACTATAAATTTTCGAAATAACAACTTAACTTCCTGTTTTACATCCTAACCAATCTCTTTACAAAATACAACTCTGCGTTGGATTGACATTTTATTGAATAGAGTGTTAAAGAATTCAGTACTTTAGAATTTTTTTCAGTACATTTCCATTTCAAAAAAATGCAATGGTATGCTTTCAGTACGGAAGGAAGAGGAAAGCCTAAAATTTTTTGAAGTGTGGTGAATTTTGTAGTTGTGGTGAGTTTTAAAAAATGTAGTGAATTTATCCGGTGTGGTGAATACAATCGAAACTCACCAAAGTACCCTTATTCGATTTACCGTTATTATAGATTCATGTACTGTATATCATGATTTGAAGGGTATGTGTCTAGGATAAGTCATTTTCACATATGTTACTGGAGGCATTCACTGAATTCTCTAGTTACCATTATACACTGCATTACCTTGATTAGTAGAAGGAACTCAACAATGTTGCCATTGTGTCATTCTATTTAAAATTCTAAAAAATTAAAATTAGAAAACTGCATACAAAAAATAAATAAATTTAAATTATTTTGTAAATAAATTTCTTTCTTTTATGTTTTATCCCTAAAATGCTTCAAAATTGGATATTCTTTGTCGAAATATTTATAATTTTTTGTGCTTTTACGTTTCGAATCAACTGTTTTTCTTTTGTTTATGAGAAACATGTAGTTAAGTTAGTTTTTCTATTCCTTTCCGTACAGTATTACATAATTAAGTATAAATAAATATATTTTTTATAAAAGTACCATTCGATTCAAAAAGGTACTCTTTCAGTTATAGTTCAGTACTATTGCAACACTGGTGTTAATACAAAGTGCAATGAAATAACAGAACATAAGGGAAGTCGAAAAAATAATAAAATTATGACAGTGGTGCCAGTCTGAATGAATTCGCCGTAGTATCAGTTGTTGCGCGACGTTTCCTATTAAAGGTTCGTTTCGTGGCTTTTTCTCTTCATTTATAATTTTTTTTTGGGTTATTGCTAGAAAAAATATACAGAAATTGTAGTTTCTTTATTTTATATTAAACAAAAAACAAATTGTTAGTGAAATAAAAGCAAGTGTATTAAGAAAATCTTATATTTGCTTAATAATAAATTGAAAAGTGCGAAAAAAAATAATAAGCAACCACGTCTCAAATCTCTTTTAATTTTTTTCTTGATGTTTCTGTGTCTTCATTACGTTTTGTGTTAACAACACCTTTCTTTCTTCTATTAGTAAGCAACTAAAGTATAGCAACAAAAATAAAGATAACAACAACAACAACAATAGCAATAATAACAACATCAAGAAAGAGCAGCTCGGCAGTAGCATATTAAATAAAACACGACGACGACGTAGTATTAGTTGTTGTAGTCATATTATTTCAAAGTCTTCGAATTTTGTATTTAATTTAATAAAAAAAAGGAAAAGAAAATTAAAAAATCAAATAAAAGTGGCCTTATGAATAATTAAAAAGAAAAAGAGAAGAGTTTTGTAAAGCGAAATACAAAAACAAAAATTTGTATTAAAGTGAGCGAAAAAATAAGCGAAAAGTGAAGCTAAAGTATATGTAACGAAACAAGTGCTTTTACTACTTTAATGTTAAATAAACATCCTGCACACGAGGATCTGTATCGTGTTTTGTAAATTTTTGCTTTTATTTTTTATAAAATAAAAAATTAAAAAGAATAATTAAATTAAAGTTCCCTTAAAGTGCTATTATTAATAATTATTATATAAAATCTACAATCATTGTTTTGCCTTCTCCCACTGCGGTTCTGCATCATATCACAACGTGAATTTGTCACATTTTTTAATATACACAAGGTAAATATAAATACGTATTGTGTGATTAAAACAACAACAATACATATGTCTGTACGTAAGCATATGTTAATCTAAAAGAACAACAACAATAAAAGGTCTTTAAAAGAAAACGCGTTTTCAACTCTTAACCATTTAAGCTTAAGAGGAAAAAAAAAACACCAATTTTTTTTATTTTCTTTTTGTTATTGTCTAATTATCATAACCTATTTTTTTGTTTGTTATTGTTGTTCTTGTTTAAATTATTTTTTATCACACTCTTTCCTCTTATCGAAAATAATGGTCTCAGGTTCGTTTTTTTGTCTATTGCTTGTGCTTATTGTTAATGGCTACTCTATAATAGTTTTTGCAAAAATATTTTACAATTATTTTTGTTGTTTTTGTTTTTCTTTTATTTATTTGTACTCTTTTTTATTTTTGTTTCTTCTCAGTAGTGTTTATTCATTCTTTATACTCATCGTTTTGTCTTTATATGGTTTAATATATGTTTGTAGTTATGTGTATGTGTTAATTGTTGTTATTGTTTTCCAACACACACACACAAACATGAACTTATGCTTAGTGTATGCATTTACCTAAATAAAGAGATTGAAGAGCATTAAATAATGAATGTGTACTTGAAAGAAATATTTACTCGCTCTCTCTCTCTACTTTATTCTCCGCAAACTCATTACACTTTATTGTTGTTTGTTCTCAATAATAATAAAAAAAAAACAAGTAAAATGTAAAGAATTACATTGCGAGACAGGTTTTCGTTACATTTGTTTGTTTGGTTTGTTTACTTTCCATTATTTTAAATGTTCTGTCGTTTTTATAGCACATATTGCTTTTTTGATTTATGATTTATCGATAATTTTTGATGCCAATGATAAGTTAAATTTCCTTTTCCGTTTTTTTTTAAGTTAAAAACGAATTAAACGATTTCTAACGATCAGTTTAAAATAAATTGAAAATTTTTGTTGTCATCCGTTCTACAGCGATAAAATGGATTCGTTTTCTCATAATAATAATGTAATAAAAAAATGTGATACATTTTATTCAAATCAGGTATAAAAATAAACGATTATAATCCGAAAAAAACTTTTAAAAGAATGCATATTTTATTTATTGTTTATCAATACATTTTGTTGTAGCTTTTTACGTTTTAATTTAATTTAAAAGTCTAATAACATACACTTCAAATGTTTTTAATTTTAAGTATGTATTTGATATAAGGGCTTGTCCTGATTACTTATAGGAACCTAAGATTAAAACGCAGCAGGTTATCGGAATAATAAACAAACTACTGACTTGGATAATACGTTAAAGTTAAATACATCAATAAATTATACTATTAATGCTTAACGACGTCAATATCTTGGTATAGATCATTAACTGAATTTATTTTGACTAGTAAATGAATGGAGAGAAGGATTTGATATTTAATTTTGTAGAAACCCTTAAGTTGTTTGCTCATTACGTACATAGTTGGACCTTTACACCGATAGTATTGAGTACTTATTTAATAAACGCATACGTAAAACTTGTCCAATATCAATGTAATAAACAGTGTAGCAGACAGCTGTTTAGAACGTAAAGAAGTTACTTACGCCCCTGACATACCCATCCACTCTTTCGTCTCGTTCTTAATATGGTAACGATATTAAATCACACAACAATAACTTGTCTAATGACGTAATTAAATTGTAAATTGTACTGCCTTTCGCAGTATAATATTTAGTCATGCATGAATTCACACGAAATGTTGTTCAATATTGAAAAGGCTTTGTTCACTCAAAATTTTTTGTTAAATCAGCTGTCACACTGCGATTGTGTTACTGTTGCCCATCGTCGCTTAACCACACACAAATAAATAAAATTTTATTTTTTAATTATTTGGTTTTATTTTGAGATTTCAATTCTTTCAAGACTTAATTATTTCTTTTTTGGGCAAACTTGTTATTTTACAATACAGTACAAATTTGTTAAACAAAATTCCGGCAATTATGCAATCTTAAGTGCACAGTGTAATTATATTTCAATCGTATTTAAAATGTATCATTAATATGGCTTAAATATGTCTTAAACAAATTTCTCTTAAATTAATTACATAGAACAAAAAATAATAGGACCATCGTTTTACGCTAGACTGTGTCTTCATCTTGCTCTTTTATATCAAGTAAAAATTCTGTCATTAGCGTTGATAACATTTTATACCTTAAACGGAAAAAGTTTCAAAGGAAATACATATGTTTTTAGCCAAAGATCTTATTTCAAGCAAAATTCGGGTGTTAACCTTACTAGAGCGAAAAATCGTTGAATGACGACCTTGAATGTCTGAAATTCTGTTTTGTTAGGGTTGACAGCTTAGGACATAGTAATTAAGCATAGACTTGAACCTTTTTCTGAAAAGCGAATATACCTATTTTGTCTGTGCAATCCTGGTTGACCTTTCTTATCCGCTTATGCATGGAAAGTTTGAACTTTAACCAAATCATCTTTGGATAGACACGTTCATTCAATAAATTCCAAGTGTTATAATGGGCCAGTTTTGGTCTCTATACAAGTGGATTACTTTTGCATTTCCATTCCTACGTTCGAATTATCTGCTTACCAGCCTTTGTAAGTGCATCAACTATGTTGTTATCTTCCATATCTCTTCCTCCAGGCACCTATACACGCTGAAAAATACACACCAGAGTTATAATGAAAAAGTTTCTCAAAATCTGTCGTTCGGAGTCGACGTCAAATCGTAGGTCCCGTCACTCAAGTATTCATAATCCTGACTGAAGGGTTGTAATGGCCAATTACGTATGTATGTATGTATGTCATAATGACCGCTTTGCTGCCATTATATATGCATATATCTGTACTCAATAGTGACGATGTTGCTTTCCGTCTGATTCAGAATCAAAGAGTTTTGTCACTACAATAATCTGTATATCTGCATATAATCGTCTCTGATAGGTAGTAATCTACTAGGTAATGTATTGACGTTTTAGATGAGATTCCACGGTTCAAAACCTATGAATATAAACAAAATATTGCTTTTCAGCTGTCTTCTGGCTAAAACTCTAAGAGTGAATAAAATTAACATGAAAAGCTTCTCCAATCTGTCGTTCGGAGTCGGTGTTAAACTGTAAGTCCCACCATTGAATAGAATTCACCACATGAATAGAATTAACACACACAACATTTGTGGTGTGAGTAACTAGGTTGTAATCCTGACTAAACGGTTGTAATGGCTAATTAAAATACTTCAGATGTAATTTGGAATTCGTCTGTCACTTCCTATTTGTCAGGACCTTTACATAATCCTGTACAGAAAGCACAAGCGTTAGTGAAAGTATAGAACTTATCTGTTGAGCGTAAAACTTGGGCAACCATGAGATTTTTAAGATTTAAGGAAAGCAGCTAAATGTGTTTAAAATTTATTAAAATAATTTTCATATATTCTATATTCATATGTACACGTAGGAAGTAAAGATTTTTCCATCAGGAATGAATTCGTCTAGAACTTGATATCCACAATGAATATAGTATGAAGTCTAAACCATATAGCCATATAGGGCTCCATTGAAAATGCTGTTAACATTTCTAAAGTAATATTAGAATTATATTGAAATTTATAACTCCGGAAATGAACTATAAATCAATCATTCATAGTAAAACACAATCTATTTCGGTGCTTTATGCTCATCTGACTAATTTAAAACTAAAGAATCGAAATAAAACGACAAAACATGATCATATTAATGCGATACGTATTAAAAATAGAAAACATTTATCATTCCTTAGTGCTGACTAATTTAGATTTCATAGGTATTTTCTATCTATCTACCAGTGTACACGTATAGACGATATATGGATGTACATATGTGTGTGCGATAGTGAGCACAAGAACATTTCTCGCTGACCATATTGGTTGGTTGGCATTTCTTGTAAAGTTTTCATCACGATTGCTTTTCTTTCGATTTTCCTGCCCATATCTCTCGCAATAAGTGTGTCATTCACTCATTTTACCTGTCGGCATTACTGATTCATACGATTTTCCTCAATTTGCGCGCACTTTTATTTCTTGAGAGTCTTCGTTTTGTTCGGGATTTTGTTAGCAGCTAGTGCTTGTTGCCATTGCCAGCCAACCAGCCAGTCGATTTGGCCGCAATGTTCACACGCAAAACACTAAAAAACAGTTTTGAAAAGAATCTCAATACAAACGTTTAAAAGAAAAATCGAAAAAATCTCTACCAAAGGCAAAAGCAATGTACAGAAGACTCACAGACAGCCGGACAGTAGTATCGGCATTTTCGAAGTTTTCGTGTAAAACAAAATACAAAATAAAGATTCAGACAACGCTTAGCGTTTAACAATTCTCTTCTAGTCTCTAAAATCTATTACGCTCTCGTTTTAACCATTCTCTCAGATATGTGTGTGTTTTTCTTTCATTCCTTTTAGCCAATTTAACAAACATTTACAAACAAGAGATTTTATTGCAGAAGCAAATGAAAAAGAAGTAACAGAAGTAAAACAAAAATTTTGCTTGAAATAAAAGAAACATTAAAAAAAACTTTCACATTTTTTTCTTATAAAAACCAAGAAGACGTATTTAAAAAAGCAATGAGAAATAAGAGAAAGGGAGGTAGGGGGTGAGCTAAGCAAATAAAAATTATGATTGGCAAACATGTACACACGTTACTCGTATTAATTTCGATTTTGAAAAAATTGTTTTTTTTGTAACGATTGTAGTGATCGTAGTCGCCGTAGTCTAGTAGGTAGTGGGTTGGTTTATTAGACGTAAGGCCCTGAGTTCAAACCACAGGTCAGACATCAACACGAAATATGAAAAAAAATATCTCTTCGGCGACTTGCTCTCAGCAGATTGGCAAAAACTCTGAGTGTGAAATAAAATTGCCATGAAAAGTTTCTCAAAAATCTGTCGTCCGGAGTCGACGTTAGGTCCCACCACTCACGTATAAAGATAACGTACACAACATGAGTGATGTGAGAAGATAGGCCGTAATCCAGACTGAAGGGTTGTAATGGCGAATTGTGTATGTACACTTGTGGACATACAATTAAGTCACTTATGGAAAATTTTTCATTTTTGTAAAAATTAAAAAATTTAAGAAAAGTGGAAACAAAAACAACTGATATTTATTAATTTCATATGCTTAATAATTAATTAACAACAAAAACTTAAATAGTTATTCATTATAAAAAATGTTTTGTGACGGGGTTGATATCAGACTTAAAATTTAAGTGGACACATAATTAAGTCATTTGAAAAAAAATATTGAAAATTTAATTTAATTGCTTTATTTTTCACCCAAATTATTTTGAACCTTTAATATCTTGTAGGATGCCCTTTTTGGCGTATTATTTCAGTACACCTTTGTGGCATTGAATTGATTAAATTGCGAGACTGCTCAGGACTAACGTTTTTCCATTCTGCCTGGATAAACTGCCAAAGTGTTTATTTGCTGCTAAGTTTTTGGCTGCAATTGCTCGTTTTACGATCCCCCAACGATTTTCAAAAGGGTTCAGATCGGGACTTTGAGCTTTGACTTAATTGTATGTCCGCAAGTGTATGTGTCGTCCATTACTTGTTTGAAATTGAAAATGCTTTTCTGACAGTTAGCCTGCATTTCTTAGCCTAGATCTTTCGTGCTTTGTCCTTCCAGTGCACTCATGGTTATTCTCTACGTTTACAGCCGTTGGTTCCCGCATGAGATACCTGACTAGCGGGCAGATTCTCTTCCATGCCTACTATATGATTGAGCTAGCATTGTAGCTGCTGCATGCTAGTAAGCTGAACAACTTTCATGCCATTAAGGTGCTCTTAGAATTCATTGTTAGTTCGGATCAGTACTCAGTATATTGAATACTCTCAATATACATAGTTGCAACGGTGCATAACAGCGCCCATAGATAAGCACAGTGAGAATGAGCGACATGTAGACTAGTAAGATCTCATGAGTGGTCTCTGTTATTCAATTACAAGGCAATAGTGTTCGAAGCTTTATCTCAAGACTAGCATAACATTTGCTAGTTAATGAATTCCTTGACATCAGCAAAAATACAAAAATAGTCAGCCAGGAATCCGATACGCCGACAGCATGTATTTCATTTAGCACGCATTTATTGTCACATCCATCTTGGCAGATTCCAGTTCTATGGCACTGTACGCAGTAGGTATAGTGGAGGCATTTCGCTTGGCCCATGCCTACTATTGTCGCTGGACACAGGACACTTTTGCAAAAAAATATTGCTACTGCGGTAAACTATCGTCTTCCACAGAATCAAAGTTGAAGTGGTATTATGACAAGACCTTGCATTGTATCAAAAGGTTCGAAGTGGTCCTTCCCCTTATCGGGCTATAGAATACTGCTTAATAGTTAACAAAAATATAGTGTGGAGGTGTAGACTTGCTTTTCAGGGGCATTCGTTAGGTTTTGGTGCAGTTTGTACATTTGGTTGATAACCAGGATTAATCAGGTTTAAAACCTTACTAAGAAGGCCCAGTGTTGCAGCGCTTGTATGAACTTTATATACGATAGCAACAAGGCTTATACTCTTATAGTTGGCGTTTATTATAAGGCCTTCCTTTTTGAGGATGGGATAGAGATCGCTGAGGTTCCAATTTTTTGGCATGTATTTTTCCAACTAACCAGCTATAAGCCTAAGACAAAGGACAATGCTGGGCTTAAAAGGATATGTAAAGAGACAAACAGAGAACACCGTAATTTATGACAGCACATTTGGTCAACGTTAGAAAGCAATCAGTACAGTGTAGTGAAAAGTCTCTATGAAAAGAGTCATTCTTACAGACAAATTCCAGCTCAATCCAATGTCCATTCCATTCTAAAAACTTTGTTTTCTACTTAAAATATATAGTAAGTGATCCAATACTCAGTAAGCAATCTCTCTCTGATTCATAAAGAGGACTATAGTGCTACCATCCAAACTTGTATATCAGTATTATATTATATTTTCATTTAAGAAACTTATCAAACTATCTACGTATCTAATACCTGATACCATCACCACTCAAATAGGGTGCAAACAGCTGTTTGGTTCACAGCAAACATACTGTCTTCATGCGCAGACTCATTAAATTACAGAGGATTTGTTTTGTTTCTTAAACTGAAGGAATTTTCTGAAATGTAAAAGAGAATTCAGTTTTCATTCAACTTCCGTTTTCTTAACACAAGGATAATAATACAGCCGTTATTCTGTAACCAGTGAGTGATTAACGTGTAACGATTCGCCAAAAAATTTTTGAAGTTTGTTTCCATTGTTGTGCGTTGCTGTTTGTAGTTGTAGTGTTTTGTTGCCATTTAAATAGAACGTTTGTGACTTTTTTTTATTTTTGTTTGTGGATGACAGTAACTAAGTTACTTGGAATAATTTATGTTTTATGGGTGAAGAAATGTACTTCATTTGCTGACAATTACAATGAAAATTCGTTAGTTTAAGTGCCATGATGTTGTCGTTGTAGTAGTAGTAAGTGGTGGGGAATCATTTACCACATGAACGTGCTACAAAAAAGTTTTGTATTCAAATCTCTTTTGTTTTCGTTTCATTTAATTTTGAAATAATTGAAAGGAAAATTAAGAAATTCATGCAAAAATTAAAAGAAGAGAAAGAAAAACCTTTTATTTCTTCTGTAGTATTCATTTATTATTTATATGAGATATGTATGTATTGTACGTGTAGCAAGGAAATTGTTTTTATTTTGTTGCATAATTTATGTATTTGTTGTTGTTGTTATTATTGTTGTTTAATTAAATTTTAATTTCATTTTTTATTAAAACTGTTGTATTTTTCCTTTTATTTTCTTTCTTTCTTTTCTAGATAACAACCTTAAAGCAAATTTAGATTTAAATAATCATTACTTATCAGTGTTTCCCAAACTGCCTTATCTATAATCAAACAAAACAAAACAAAGCAAAAGAAAATAAAATAAAATAAAAGTTAATATACAACCAATCTATAAATTAAATAAACAAACAAACAAACAAATTATATACAACGAGAGCTTCCTATTTAAAGAAAATTTTCATTAAAATATTATAAACAAAAAAATTATTAAAAAAACGAAAAAAAAAATAAAGAAACGAAATAAAATTTAACAACAAAAATATATCACAACGGTTGTGCTTAAACAAAAAAATAAATAAATAAAAAATTAATTAAAATCACAATTCAAATATACATTTAATTCCGCAATCATTAAAATACTACCTATCCAGTAACAGAGATTTTTTAAGAGTAGCCGACACAGCAACAGTAATAACTTTGTAGTAAACATGGAGTCGATGGAATATGAAATGGCACGCAACATGACGTTGCTGTTCTTTTTGGAACGTCTACTAGACAAAGGCGAACCCCGTACAGTTCATGATCTATCATGTCAATTCGGTAATAAAGAATTTACCAAGGAAATGCGACAAATTGCCGGTGGATCTCAATCGGGTAAGTTTCTGATGTTTTTTTTCTTCTTATCACAGTCTTAATATTTTTATTTTTAATTAAAATAAATATGTTAAATGCCGTACATTTTTTTTTAAAAATGATAAGATTAACACGTTTTGCGTGAAAGAAATTGAAATAAAAGATAATAATTACCAAGAAAATGACAAAATTATTAAGAAAAACAGAAAATTGTGCATGAAAATACAAAAACTTAAACAAAAGTTTTATATCCAATGAATTATATTATAAAATTATAAAATATAAATAAATACGTACAGGACTTAGGTAGACTATAATGAATTGCTAGATGCCTCTATACAAAAAACCCACCACTTCTCGAAGCAATGGATAAGCTGCATCAATTAGGCTAAACTCGAACAAATTCTAACCTAAGCGCATATGGAAGTTTACTTTCCTACAACTACTACAACTTCTGCTAAGACAGCGTTGTCCTAAGAAAGTCTATTGGCAGGGGAAACGTGGTCGTTCTTCACGCTCTAGAAATATAGACAACACAGATGGTTTGATGGTTGAATGGGAAAATGGGGCTATGATCTGAAAAGACTTTCGGATCATAGTTCAGGGTTTTTCAAGCAGAAATCATAGGCTATTCTAATGCCTACTGGTATCAGAATATCCCCTGGTCTAGTTATACAGTCTTATAACGACTTGGTGGTTGGTTCAATTTGCTACCTTTATGCACATATCCGAAGTTGATTCAGGAAGAAGGAGCAGAAATCTTGGGAGAATAGATTGCGATGTTTTGGGTCTAGGAGCCTTAAGCTTAAGCATAAATACAGCTGGTTACTGTGCTTCTAATACGGCATTGCGTGCTTAAGTCGCTGACAAACATTTGGGATATATGCTAGCAGGACTATTATGAAGCGCAATTGACAACTGTAAAATACCTCTTCAGTATCTATTCATATCTTGGTAGAATTAGATTGAAAACTCTCTGCCGATATACCGGCTCTCCAGTGGATTATAATAAGATTAGTTTGTCTATCCTTTTTCCCCCAAATTTATGCTCTTCTTCTCTCCATATTTTCTTTACTTTCTCTAGGATGATAGCAATCCGTCAAATGACCTACGAGTCGATTTTTTACTTGTCCCCGAACTTACTAACCTACTCAGACTGGCATAAAGTTCCATGAAAACATCATATTCATGTTCAAGTATATCTTTGACTGACGCCTATTACTTCAGAAAATTGTGTATTTTTCGTCAAGCTAATTCTAGGGCTTAGGTACGTAGCCAGAAAAGGTATCAAACTCAACAACCTTTTACATGAACTACTGATGATTTAGAAATTAGAAATAAATTCTGCTTCGTAGTCTTTATGCTTATGAAGTGGTCTCAGGTCTTACAGGAGACTGTCTATTTGGGTGACATGCTCAGCTGGGAATGATCAAGTAAACGCAGAGAGCGTAACGGAACGTTAGTTGTGCCCCAGAGTACCCTAGACAACATATCGGCAATTCATTTAAAAAACATTGCTGGGTTTATAACAGAGTTCAAATAGGTCGTATCAAATGCGTTGTCGAAAATCAATGGAAGGAGATTTTTAAAGTATACAACTGTGAAGGCCGCAAGATTCAGTCTTCAGTTTAAAAGTCTTGCATATTAGCCTCCGTGACCTAAACATATTGGAATTAAAGTTAAATTCCATTTTTTTATGGAGTTTAAGAACATTTCAAAAATTTGTATTAAAATGCTAATGAACTCTCTTTATAAACAAGCTATTTATTACCTCTACCAAGCTTTCAAGTGGTCACTCCTTAATTCAAATAAAACAAAAAAAAACTATCAAAACGAAATCATCGAATTAATAAATTGAAATGGCGTTCAATGACATAAAAGGCCATAAATAATCATCGTGCCTTCAAACACAAGTTTTAGTTGTAATTTTCTCAAATGGCCATCATGCAGGTGTAACATGATGTCGTTGTCTTCTTTGTTGCAACAACGAACTTTTTAAACAAAAAAACAAGAAAAAAAAATGCCATATTTATGATGTGTTTTCAATGCAACATTTCCCACTCACAACACAAAATGAGGAAAAAATAAAACAAATACGGCGACATATCAAAGTCATTAACTCTAGATGAGGTATTTTATTTTCATCTTTTATTTTTACTATTTCGAGTAAAATTAAGTTCAACACAGATGCGAGGGTGGGTTAATAAGTTTAGGATTTTTTGGTGCTATCATGAGGTATTTCTGGCAAAGACTCTGAGAGTAAATAAGTGGTGGGCGTAGCTGACTGAAGGGCTGTAATGACCAATTATGTATGTATGTATGTCATGAGGCATCTGTCACTTGATTTCTGTCAAAATTTAAACAATCTGGATTATTTAGTTTGTGTTTCACAGCCATGGATAGATAGCATAGTACCCCGCCTAATTTGAGTAGAAAATGAAAAAAAAATTGAATTTCATGCAAAAATTTCCAAAATCTATGACTAGGGCTGTGAATTTCACTCTTTATTTCGCTTATTTCTTTGGATTTGGTCTCAAACGACTATTTCTTGTCACCATAGCTGACTTTAGTGTAACGATGTAATAATGGTACCGAAGTGATCATATTAGAAGAGGTAAAATTGTTGAAAAGTTGGAAATTGTACGAATTTTTGTACAAAAGTAAAGGGTCTTTTTTTTTGAGGTATAGAACTTTAAGTTGCAATAAAACGACGATGGATTATTCGATTGACATGAATTTTATTTATCCGAAAGATAATCTTGTGGCATTACATTTTAAATATGATTTCTGGCATATGACCGCCACGGCTGGCGCGGATGTAGTCCAATCTGGATGACTTTCGATGACTTTTTCCAACATTTGTGGCCGTATATCGGCAATAATACGGCGATTGTTGTCTTCCAAATGGTCAAGCGTTTGTGGCTTTACCGCATAGACCAATGACTTTACATAGCTCCACAGAAAGTAGTCTAGCGGTGTTAAATCACAAGATCTTGGAGGCCAATTCACAGGTCCAAAACGTGAAATTAGGCGGTAACCAAACGTGTCTTTCAATAAATCTATTGTGGCACGAGCTGTGTAACATGTTGCGCCGTCTTGTTGAAACCACATCTCCTGGACATCATGGTTATTCAATTCAGGAATGAAAAAGTTAGTAATCATGGCTCTATACCGATCACCATTGACTGTAACGTTCTGGCCACCATCGTTTTTGAAAAAGTACGGGCCAATGATTACACCAGACCATAAAGCGCACCAAACAGTCAGTTTTTCTCGATGTAACGGTGTTTCCACATACACTTGAGGATTACCTTCACTCCAAATGCGGCAGTTTTGTTTGTTGACGTAGCCATTCAACCAGAAGTGGGCTTCATCGCTAAACAAAATCCGCTTATGAAAAGAACCATTATTTTCGAAATAAAATTGCACTATTTGCAAGCGTTGTTCAGGCGTGAGTCTATTCATGATGAATTGCCAAACCAAACTGAGAATAAATCACTTGACAGCTGTTAAATCGGTCGCCATCTTAAAAAGTAATGCCAACTTAAAGTTCTATACCTCTATAAAAAACACCCTTTATGTGCTTGATTTGAATAGTCAAGTACTTGCGGATACACCCTCGTTTGTTACACAATAAACAGAGGCTACAAATACCTATTTACTATGAAGCATTCGAAATATTTAGAGGCTTTAATAGGGGCACAACTAAATAAATTCACAACATTTTCAAATATTTAGCTGGAGAGGTATTTTTTACACACACACGTTTTGTTTACACGAGAAACGACGATCGGTCGTTGTTCGATTTTTTCTCTAAATCCCCTTAAAACGGAAAAACGGATTTTCGTTTTCTTTTAAACAATTTTATTGTTTTTTTCGTTTTCTATTTTTATTTTTTGTCGTTTTACTTGGCTTTTTTACAATTTGATTTGCTCTTTGATTTTATTGTAACATGTTGCTGCAGTAAAATGAACCGGGTGTGTTGGTGGCAATATCATAGTCAAGCAGCCAGGCAGCCAGCCAACTAGACAGCCCTCCCATCCGTCCATTAGCCAACACATGCAATATTTGTTGTGGTGGCAGAGTTTCCTGTTTTAAGGTTCATTCATTTACTTACTCTCGCAGTCACTCTGTTACTCTGCTTGCATTTTCATTTCATTCATCTATGCATTGCATTGTGTGTGATTTTTACTACTTCGGATGGCGGAATTGAATTGTTTGTTGACTTTTCAAGATGTTGACATTTGAGAGAAAATGTTTTTTTTTTGTTTTTATTTTTGAAATTTAAATAATTTTCAATGAAATTTAAAACCAACATTGTTTTACGCAGAGAGATTTAATATGTGTGCATTACATTTAAATTATGTTGCATGAATACATACGCATATATACATATGTAGGTGTACATGGATAATGTTTCATTTTGGGAAATCTAATATATAAAATTCTCGTGTCACGGTGTTAGTGGTTAAACTCCTGCGAAATGGATCGACCGATTTTCATGAAATTTTGTGTGCATATCGGGTAGGTCTGAGAATTGGACAACATCTATTTTTCATATCCCTAAATGTTAAAAGGGCGTGGCAAATATTTAATATTTAGGTACATATTGATCGTAGACGAATAAAATTTGGTGGGTAAGTTCGTAGAGTCGATATCGACAAACTCACCAAAAATGGGAGTGGCAACCCTCCCCTTTAAAATAGCTAATTCGATGGTTTATAACTACATATGTACATATATAACATGTATGTCTAAGTTTTTGTTTTGGAGCGAGTACAACAACTACAACTTCGTCAGCGCTATTTCAAATAAATATATAATGTGACCTGTTTTGGGCAATAAAATAAATCAATTTTGGGCGGGACGAAGTTCGCCGAGTCATCTAGTTTTCTTTATAAATTTTATTCTACAATGTAGGAAGAAATAATAAGGAAACACCCAGCACTTGATATGTACTCAGGTGTTTTCTTTTGGAGTGCATTAATTCCCCACAGGCTTCAAATATGTATAGCAATGATACATTTTCATTGTCACAGAGTCAATCGAGGCAATCTTCATTCGGAATAAGTGTACTGTGAGTCTAAAGTGGCATCTTAAAAGAGCTGTTACCAACTTCAGGTTAATACTGGATAGTCTGGTGCATGACTCAGATCCTCAAATCCCAAAAAAAGGATTCCCGGAGGAGTACTTAATAATAACAGAAGGGATTAATAAAACTTTCAAATAGTTTTACAGATACAGCATTACTGCAATTATTGTACTTGAGTGCCAGAAACTCATAATATTTTAAGATTTTAATATTCTGTGAACCTAACTTCACTAAGTGTGCTCGTGTATTAATATTGACAATAGGACAGCTTACTCTGTTAATTTATTAGGGACAGAAACAAGCGATGAGGCTTCTGTTTTTGTGTTCAATAGGTTATTAGTTTATTTATACGATATAATACGATTCCTTTTCAAAGACCACATCCATTCGTTATCCATTAATATTCCAAAATATCCCACAAATCATTACACTACAGAGTTCACTCCATAATCACAACATTCGTGGATAAATCTAGTACGGAGGACCTTTAAGGTTCTTCTTATTTGTTGTGAAACAAACATAACGTTTCCTAGATCCGATACATTAGTCCAGGGTTTTACGTGAGTATCGCCATGATGCCACTCCCCGCGGTGCTCAAAGCACGGGTGGAAACAATGCGTCTACCAGCGCCCCCACGCACAGTGATGCAGCCATATGACATGCATAAGCACATCACTGATCACGGCACCATACGTGAGTAGCAATTCGGAGCCTTGCATTTGGACAAGGCTTCCTGCTTTAACTTACTGTTATCTCTATTTTCTCTCCGTTCAGTTAAGATACAATTAAAAACCAAACTTCGCCGGAGACATATTGGACCGTTTTCACTGTGTGTTACAATACACTTTTGAACTCAAAATTCCAATTTTGTTCTCAATAAAACTCATCGGTTTTGTAAGAATACGGGGAATATTATAATGTTAACGATACATTGCGTACCCCCTGAAATATTGGTGCATTAAATAAAGCAATAATTATGTGCCCATATTAGAGCCACCAGCTTTCAATTTATGGTTAAACTAAGTGACGTCCAGTCATGCAATGCAATCCACTACTCTACTATGGTCGTTCACAACTAGGTTATGTTATCGTAAGATTTCCGACAATGTCTTTCAAATAAATTATTTGCAAATTTACCCTTCGTACGTTAATTTATAAATATTTAATTCATTTTATTATTGTCACAATATTTACCTTCAATATTCATGTGTATGTATGTTTATGCCTTTACCTATGAATTCAAATTCAATTTAAATGTTCGAATAACATGACGGTGACACAACTTCTTTAACATTGGCAACCCCCATATAAAGTAGTCATCAGTTATGAACTCATTATCGAAAAGTTTAATGCCATTTAGCACACATTGTCGCTTGAAAAGGAAATTCAAATCGTAACTGGGGGAACAATAATAGAAGATGTCAACATAGTTTCCCTTTAAAATATTGTGTGAGGCAAAAAAGGGACAAGAAACAAAAGAAAACTTTTTTTTTATAAATATTGTATTTTGAAAAGTTGAAAAGAAAACTGGAAAAAAATAGTACAAAAAAATATGCAAAAAAAATAATGACATTAACATCAATTTCCATTTAAAATATGTATGTATGCACTCGTGCACACAAAAACACACAAACATACTCATTCAATATATTGAAAGAATTATGAAAATGGTCTGGTATTGTTGCTGGCATTGTAGTCACATTTAAATATCATGGAAAACCATAACAAATCCAAGTGTCAGCAACAATTTTGTTTCTTGTTCATGGCAATACTATTGTGTGGGGAACAGAAAATCAAAAATTGTTGCAAAATTTACACAAACAAACATACACACAAGTTGGCCAACCGACCAACACTTACTTACATACATAGGAGTAGTGCCCCTCCGTATAAAGCAACAACCCTCTTGAATATTATTATGCAAAAAATATACGAAAATATTTAAATAGGAGACCAAATTATAGACATTTAACACTCATTTCCATATACTCGTGCACGTACACACCCACAAATGCAAATGCCATGTCGTCTCTTCTCTGCACATTGTCTACTAAATAGACCAGGAGGCTATACTATATAGTAAGTAGCAAATGGAAAAATTGGTAACAATAACAGAAAAAAAAATAAAAAAAAAGTTGAAGCATAGCGTATTTAGTACATAGAAAAACAATTTGTATGGGTGTCGTCAATATCTCACATCGTCATACAAAATACCGATTACACAAACACACAACACACACATTCGTGCCGTTCAATACGTACGAATTCTCTGCCTGGCTCTCATTGTTTACTTGTTTAAGTTTTTTGTTTTGGTTTTTTTTTACATGGCCATAGTGAAGTCATACTTTGATTGTAGACTTTATAGACCGAACACTGAAACCTAATTTAACGAATTTTTTTTCAGGCCATAGTACATATACGTATGTATCTTTTAGGGTGAAAATTTCTTATTATTTTTGTTCACTTAAGTAATATTGTAATATAACTAGTTTGTATCTCAACTATCTTCTTAATTCATGGCATTATGTCAGTTCAATTATCTAGTTTTCTCCAGCTAATGGTTGTAGGTGTACTGTAACAGTTTCTAGAATAATAGGGTTGCCCTTTGTAGTTGTTGTTTTGACTCTAACAGCGAGGGAAATTTGCTCAACAAGTTACACATATTGTAAGGGCAGCAATTACAAGCATGATTCACTCAAAAGGATCACTGAAGACGAAATGAAAGGCTTTCTTGAAGATTTCCAAGTATGTAATTCGTCGTCTAACCCATCCTCCTTCCAGAGGGTATAACAAAATTAACAAACACAACAATAACATCAGCAATGAATGTCTCAGGAAGTTCATTGAATACCATCTCTTGAGAAAGTAAAATACCAAAGTATGCTCCAAAGGAGTATTGTTCGTAGGTAACGATCAGCTGCTTAGATTGAAAAACTTTACTAATGGAAGTGAATGGTGAAGATGGATGGTGAAGATGCTTTGTTATAGTCTACTGTTCCTTAAAAGAGCGAAAATAAATAAAAAATAATAATTCTGGACGGTTTTAGAGCCCTTAGTAAGATCTAGAGTAGAATGTAAATACGGAAATGTAGGTATTGTCAATTGGATTCCCACTAGAGGTGGTACCCATACATACATACATAATTGGCTCATTACAACCCTTCAGTCAGGATTACGGCCTAGCTTCTCAACACCACTCATGTTGTGTGCGTTAATTTTTATACATGAGTGGCGGGACCTACAGTTTAAAGTCGACTCCGAACGACAGATTTTTTTTTTTGAGAAACTTTTCATGGCAATTTTTACTCTCAGAGTTTTTGCCAGAAATCTGCTGAGAGGAAGTCGCCGAAGAAATACATTTTGTATTTTGTTTTTGATGTCTGGCCTGGGATTCGAACTCGGGCCTTTCGTCTAATAAGCCAACACACTACCTACTAGACCACGGCGGTGGTACCCTCTTACATTTATTATTGTACGTATATATTTTATACTCCAGAACACATGCTTAAGAGTATAATAAATGCTTTTTAACTTGTTCTATTTTTGTTAATGGTCTGAACTCAAATGAACATCAGAACTTCTCCAAATTTCCATTGATCTGCCTCTATGTCGGTTCCCTTGTGGATCCTAAGTCAGCCCTTCATGTGAGATGTCTTTTCTTACCATTGTTTGCTCATTTAGAGAAGATTGCCCAGCTATTCACCATAGCTTTTCAATTGAAATCGCTATTAACTGCTAAATTGGCCACATTTGTTATGATAATTTTTTTTTAATAAAACCAGCACTCAGGGGATGGCTCCTACTCATGCAGTGCATTGTGCTGGTTTAGGAAAATAGGTTATAGGAAGGTGGAAAGAAGGAGTAGTGTTTGTGGACATTTGACTCAAGATGCGAACGGCAAGGAATCGAGTTGCTGCTGTTATACCAATTACAAACGAAAGCTTCCTTGGAATCATGCAACCGAACCAATTTCACTGCCTGTTACAAAACACTTCTGAATTCGAAAATTCTAATTTTGTTTTCAATTAAACCTATTAGTTTTGCAGGAATTCGGGAGTGTCTTCGTATAGGTTAGGTTAGGTTGTAGTGGTAGCCTTGATACCAAAAGCTCACTTGAGCACACATAGCAGCCCGTTGTGGCGCTACAGATGAACGCAGTCCCAAGTTTCTCCACACCAGGGGAGAAGAGAAAGTTGGTCAGCGTATAACAGACAAACATTTATTATCAAAAACTATCATACTCGTTTATAAGGACATCGGTGTTAAACAAGTATTCAATGTTTTACCAAAAATAGAAAAAAAACAACAAAAAAGAATCGAATACATAGTATTTGTATGTTAATGTACGAAATATGTTTAAAGTAAAGCTGTTGTTGTAGTTGTAGTTGTTGATGTAGTAGTTAAAGATATGCCAGCAGTTGTTGTTGTTGTTGTTAGTTTGTTTGTTATAAAATAATTTCAGTTCAATTGTCTAGTTTTGTCACGTAAATGTCTACTCTTTACTTATGCGTATGTATATGTAGTAGATGTATGTGGGTGTATGTTTGTATGTATTAAGGTTTTTTGTAGTTTTTGTAATGGTTTTCATTACAAATATTCATTTCGATATAATGTTTTTGTAATGAGAAAATAAAATCATGTAAATACTCTTATTCTCTCTCTCTCTCTCTCTTCCTTTGAGTCTTTCAAAACACATGAAACACTAAAGTTGTTGACGTTTTAGTCCGTGTGCTTTACTCCTTAGTATTGTAGGAGAGTAAGTATTTAGTTCTTGTTAATATTTTATACTTTTTATTTTGGTTTACTTTTGTTTTGTTGGTTTTCATTGAAAAAAAAAAAAGTTTTTTTGGGGGGTTCAAAGTCTCCAGAGGCATTAGCATGGGATATTATAAACACATCAAAATATATTAGAGTTATTGATGTTTGTTGTTGTAGTTTTTTTTATTTTCGGTTAACTTGTTGTCGTTGTGGCATTTATAGCCGCAGTATATCTTGTTTATTAAAATGGGAGTTCATGCTTTGGAGCCTTAAAGAGCGGGGTATTAACTCTCTTATCTTCTGTTGCAATAAAATACAATATTTTATTACTTTTTACACCTTTTTTTGTTTTGGTCACTATCCCTTACGCATTTGGAAGGGTTTACAAATGGGTTGAGAATGGGGTACAGAGAATAAAACTAAAATTATCAAGAAAATTTATTTCTATCCATTCATTCAGGTTGCATTATTGAACATAACCGAGGGCATGTTATTACAGGAATTACTTTAAAACAAAGAAAATTTATTAAAATGTTAAAGTTGTAAAAGTATTAATCGTGTTTTTGTTCATAATAACTACAAAAAAAAGATTTTTAATTTGCATTTTATCATTTCAACGAATACAATTGCCCCCAAAAAAATTTGATAAAAAACCAATTTAAAATACAATTTCAAAACAGTTCTCATAGTTAACGGTTTTTGTCATAATTGGTCAATTCACACAAGCCGTTGTATCGTTGTATTCATTGTATTGTTGGAAGAACATACAACAGTGTATGATTGTTGTTGATAATTTTCATATAAAATCCGATACACTTATACACATTTTTTCCATATGTTTTTAAAAGTTGTATTGGTTTCGTGCTATCAAATTGTGTGAATAAAAAAAATTTGTATATGTTTTCATATGTTGTGTTGGTTTCGGGCTATCAAATTGTTTGAATGCCACGAAATACGCAATACAGCATAGCATTGAGCGTTCACAAACAAACAAATGTATTCAATACAACATACACGATACAAAGTTGTGTGAATTGCCCAAATATTTAACCACTTAGAGGTGAAATTCTCACCAGAGGTTGTGGTATAGTATAGAGAGTATAGAGTAGCAACTCGAAAAGTTAAAGGGCGAACGACTTTAATTTGAGTGTCGTAAATACGATAATTTGTAAATCAGGCCATGCTATAAAGACATATAATAATTTGTCTGTTTCCCATAAGATATTTAATATCTTAAGGCTTAAAATTAAAACATTTTAGAATAATAAACTGGATTCACTGTAGTCTAGCGGGTAATTTGGTGGATTACTAAACGAGAGCTTTGAACTCAAAGCTCGTTTCTGACATCTTAACACTCTCTTAATAGGTTGCTGGCAAAACCGCTCACAGTAACTGATTGTCATGAAAAAATGTGTAGCAGGGTGGTAATGGGTAATGAAATCGCCGTTTTCTAGTAGGTAGTATGTTGGCTCGATTCAAGCCCCAGGTCAGACATCAAAACGAAATAAGAAAAATCTATTTATTCGTCGGCTTCCTCTCAGCAAATTTCTGGTAATAACTATGAGAGTAAATAAACCTGCCATGAAAAAGTTTCTCAAAAATCTGTCGTTCGGAGTCGACTTTAAACTGTATATCCCATTACTCATGTATAAAAAATTAACACACACAACATAAGTGGTATGACAAACTAGCTTGTAATCCTGACGAAAACGTTCTAATGGCTAATTATGTATGTGTAAATATAATCATTTGTAAATCAGGCTATGCCATGAAGACATATGACCATTTGTCAGTCATTAGATATTGTTGAATCCACTGTTGGTAGTTTGTTATCTTATTAGAAAAGGGTTTTGAATTTAAAGCTTGGTTTTGTCATCTTGAGAGCCTCTTAGTCGTTTGCTTGAAAAAGCTCTGACTAACTAATAGTAAATCTGAGTAACTAATTGCCATAAAGAGATCTGTAGTTTGTCAAATATATCACGCCTTTTCTGCTAAAATTAAAGGATTGTAATGGCCAATAATGTGTATAATAATGCAGAAGTAGAAGAACGAAGAATCAAGTATCAGAAAGCCGTGTGTATATGTATATTTAATCCAAATTTTAATCCATCATATCCCCACGAAAAAAATATCAAACAACTTAGCAGGCAATTCCTTGTCTTCGTTGATCTAAAACCCTGATACCCCACTTTCAGCCACACTCACATTAATTTTTGTTTGCTGTTGTTGTTGTTCCATTTCACCCATATTTTAAGTAAGTTTATCACCTCTGCACAACCAGCCATTAACATCATTAAACATTAACAAAATAGTTCGTTTCCTTCGTTCACTCGCTCGTTCGTTCATTTGCTGCTAAACGTTAAATCGTTATTTTACAAAAATAACTTCAGAAAACTAAAACAAAGTTTTCTAAAAGAAAAGTTTAAACTTTTTAAATGCAAACAACAAAAACAACAAGAACAATAACTACACTAGCGATAGTACGTGTAGCAACTTCGTTCAGATAATAAATAGGTTACGAACAGAGATTGAAAAGAGTGGAATCGTTGCGCCTCAAGCGACCTTTACTGTTTGCGATATATCTTTTAACTTCAATAAGAGTTCGGGGAAGACATATTGTACAGACGTTATTAACTGCGATTCTTTCAAAAAGATTCTTTTATTAAATTTCACTAGAAAGCAGACTTTCTGGACAGAAAAATCTTCCGAATAATTTCAGGGCCACTTGCGGGTTGCTATACCTGTAATATGCTTCTATACATAAAGGGAATACGCGGTACTAACACCCGCAGAATCTGTTGTCAATTAGAGGAGCACTAGAGCACTAAGAATACTAGTTATCATAATCAAGTACGTTGACTCCCTTGAACTTGCTGTAGTTGAAATGCTGAAAAATGTTTCAATTCCTTTAAATCTCTGTTCACTGATTAATGTGTAAGTAACATAGTTTCCGTATAAAAACAATAAAAATATTTGATCGCGTGTTGACTGACTTACTGACTGATTAACAGACTTACTGTTTGCTTTGTTCGTGCGTTGCATTATTGTTTGGTTGTTTCTCTTTAAACATCTGCTTATCGGCTTGGGTGCGTATTTGAGCGTGAATGTGAAGGCATAAAAAAGAAGTGCCTTTATAATTAGGCATGTCTGTACACATAATGCCCTCCGTATTTATTTTGTCAGCTGTAGAGTAGAGTGGGCGTTAATTTCAAATACAAATTCTGCAATTGACTTGAAACTATTTTAACTTTTTCCTACACTTTCTTAGGTGTGTAGTATGATGATTGGTCTGTAATTTGTTAGAGATAATTAATCGGATTTTGAATAGAGCTAAATTAAGTTCTAATAACGATTTATAATTGATCAAAGTTATCGATTAAAAATATGTGTATAGGCTTAAGCGGTACCAGATTGATTCTTCTTTTTCTCTTTTTTTCTTGACGAAATTTTCTTTCCTCTTCTTCAGTGATATTCTATTGTAAGTACTGTTTAACTTCTTAAAATAGCTATCTATAGACTTGTCGTATAATTTTCAAACCACCCTCGTATATATAGTATATGCTTTACATACAATATTTTGTATTTTTATGCACTTCGAATTAAATAGAAAATTTAACCTATAATCGCTTTTAAATTGGTTTAAACGCACTCAGTCTGTCGACGTGTCTGTATGTTTAACTGAATTATGCCAAAACCATTTAACGCTGTAGACTGAAGGAAAACACGTAAAAAAATATAAATTGCGAAACATTAAAAAAAAACAACAAAAGTTAATTTAGCGCTTAATTGGCATTCATTTGTAAACGTAATTAAATTATTATTAAGTGTTTTTTTCTTTGTTTTTGTTTGAATTGTTGTTGTTGTCTGAAATTTTAACTGCATCAGCGGCAGTAAAATTAAGATGCAATATATTCAAGGCGTTGTAACGACGCCTAAGAAAAATGTGTCAAATTTTATATACAACAAAACAATTATGAGGAGACGGTTAAATAGAGAGAATTAAACACAAAGTACAGTGTTTTCCAAGATTAAATACCAATGAAAATCAAACTTCTTGAGTGCCAATTTACAAGGTGTAGCTGGTTGTCCATGTATTGTAATTTTAGACAATATTTCGACGTAATTCTGGTGCCAACACACCCATTTCAAAGCATGACTTGTTACTGGTTTATTAGAGATGTGGTCACCATAGTGTAGAAGATATTATATTTATTTCGGCAATATCCTCTCAGCAGTCTTCATAATCTATTACAAGTCATCAACCAAAAAAAATGCAAGTCATTGACCAAAAAATTAAAGTAATCGACAACAAAAATTCAGGTCATTGAACAAAAAAATGCAAGTCATCTACCAAAAACATGCAAGTCATTGACCAAAAAAATACAAGTCATCTACCAAAAACATGCAAGTCATTGACCAAAAAAATACTAGTCATCTACCAGAAAATGCAAGTCATCGATTATAAAAATGCAACTCATTGACGAAAAAATGCAAGCATTGACAAAAAAATGCAAGTCATTGCTCAAAAAATACAAGTCATTGCTCAAAAAATACAAGTCATCAACCTAACAAAATGCAAGTCATCGACTATAAAAATACATGTCATGGACCACAAAATGCAAGTCATCAATCACTAAATGCAAGTCATACACAAAATATGAAAGTCGTCGATAAAAAAGCAAGTCATCGACCAAAAAATGTAAGTCATCGACCAAAAAACGCAAGTCATTGACAAAAAAAATGCAAGTCATTGCCCAAAAAATGCAAGTCATTAACCTAAAAAAAATCCAAGTCATCGACTATAAAAAATGCAAGTCATCGACTATAAAAATGCAAGTCATTGACCAAAAAAATTCAAGTCATCTACCAATAACATGCAAGTCATTGACAAAAAAAATGCAAGTCATCTACCAAAAAAAATGCAAGTCACCTACCGTAAAAATGCAAGTCATCTACCAAAAAAATGCAAGTCATCTACAAATACAACTTGCGAAAAATACTACATTTTCTTGGGTATATATATATATAGAAGCACATTAACTTAATGAGAATTATTAAAATTTTTAAAAGTTCAACTCAACACTTTTTTGCTGATAAAAAGTTAGATTCGTCGGCTATATCTCTGGTTCCAAGTAACTTCCAACCATAAGGAAAACTGTTTTGGAATCCTTGATACCATGGCTATCCAGTCAACTAGGTCCACTTTCCCCACCAGTCCATTTTTACCCGATTTTGACCGATTTATAGAGATAATTTGACAAAAAGTCAGCTTCGTCGGCTATATTTCCGGCTCCAATCAACGCCTGACAATAAGGAAACCTGTTTTGGAATCCTTGTTGCCATGGCTATCCAGTCCATCGGGTCCATTTTCTCTAGAAGTCCATTTATTATACGATTTTGACCGATTTATATAGCTAATTTGATTAAAAATTTCCTTCGTAGACTATATCTCTGGTCCCAAGTAACGCCCGACCACAAGGAAAACTGTTTTGGAATGCTTGATACCATGGCTATGCAGCCCATCGGGTCCATATTCCCTAGAAGTCTATTTTCTATGGGATTTTTACCGATAGATATGTAGAAATTTTTTGCTTATATGAAAAAAGGTAGCTTCGCCAGCTAATATCTCCGGTCCCAAGAGTTACTTGACCATAGCGAAAACAGTTTCGGAATCATTGGTCTAATAGCTAACCAGCTTACTAAATCCGAAAAGCGCATCTTTTTAAATTTTATTGAATTTTGCCCGATTTATATTTGGTTAAAATAGCTGAGTTTTGAACTTTATTATCTCCAATAAGCACAATTGTTATTTTAATATTTTCAATTGCTAAGTGGTTGCTTCAATTAAACAAATCCTTATTCCATAATGAGCTGTTTATTATGGCAAATCTCTATAAGTCTTACCAATGTCCCACAAAAATTAATTCCATTTTCCAACAGGTGTCCCCCAGAAAATATGCTTTTCAATTGCCATTGAAGATATCATTAATCATTAAGTATAAAGCCAAGTTAAATAAAAAAAGAACTTATGCAAGTCGTTAGTTAAACAATATACAATAATTTAAAAAGATTTATAATGATATAACAAAGGAAAAATTTTGCTTCTTATAAACTGAGATAATAATTCATAAGTACATGTACAGTACTTATGAATTTATTTATTTTTTATTCTGAGCCACCTTAACTGTTGCAATCTCGCAGCAGCATATGCATTTTAAGTTTATTTTTATATTTTTTTTTCATTTGTTTTGTTTGGAACCCTTAAAGAAAACCAATAATTTACAGAAAATTATGGCCATAGACCCATTTCTTTTTGGCCACATTTGTGTTGTGTACTGTGGTTTCTTTTTATTTATTTGTCTTCTATTCAGTTTTTTCTTTTTGTTTGGTTCACATGATTTCAAGGATTTTATTTCTTTATTTTGCATGTTATTGTAACTATTTAAGGGCGGAGGCGGTGTAGTACTATATTTTACAAATATTAAGAGGTTCTCAAGGTTTTTGCAACAATGCCTTCGGAATATTTCAAACAAATATTCCAATATTTGGAATGGAATATTTAAAGATAAATAAATAATATTATAATATAATATTATAATATAAATTATATTGTCAATATTGTTAGTCTCGTCATATTCTTTTAATAAAGACACTTGTTCTGTATTTTACATTCAAACCGAAAATATCAGAGTTTTTGCCAGAAGGCTGCTGAGAGGAATTCCTGGAAAGAAATATTTTTTTCCTATTTCCTTTTGTTCCAGATGTATGAGCTGGGATTTTGAGCCACGAGCTCTCGTCTAATAAGCCAATGCACTGCCTACTATGTAGACTACGGCGACTTCCCTGCCATTGCTTATAACAATAGGCATTTGTCAGTTGATTCCTATCAAAATATAATTTTTGTTTGAGGAGAAAATGAAGCCAAAAGCCATAACACAAAGCAAATTCAAAGCTTGATAAGTATTATGGGATGTCTGCCTTATTAATTGTAAGAAAAACATTGGTTTACAGAATTTCATTGTGGGTAAACAAGCACTGAATATATTTGGATGTTAGTTGATGTTTCTGTACCCAAATTAGTCGTAAATTTTTTCACAATATGGTGTTGACCACTTAAAGATGGATAGTGCGAAATATTGTGGAGGTCAAGGGCATCTCAAGAGGTGCAGATCGCTTTGAGATGAGAAAACTTTTCAAGTTTGCTAGCAATCGACTGAAAACGCAATTCTGTGAGAACTTCGCAAGAGTGTTTAGCATTTTATAATGAATATGGACGAGTTTTTTGTAACGTTTCGTAAGCGCCTATGATACATGCATCCAGTACAGTTTTTGTGCCGTTTAGTAAACATGAACAATACGTGGCACCATTGCAGCAAATCAGAGATCAAACAGCAGTCAAAATAGTAAATTTCTTCCTTGAGTCTAATAGGTGGTGTGTTGATTTCTGATATGAGAGCCCTTGGTTGCAATCTCAGCTTAGACATCTTGAAAAAAAGAGCGAAATATGAAAGAAAAAAATAATTCTTTCGATGATTTATTAAAAGAGACGTTTGCAAAAAGTCTGGGAGTAAATAAAATTGCTATGACGAGTTCATCAAAGGCACATAAAACGGGTGCTGTGAGAAGCTAAGTTGTAATCCTGACTAAAACGTTGTAATGATCAATTAAAAACGGAGTAAATCAAAGTTGAAATGGTGTAAAAAGGGTATATCAGGAAAGAAAGTAATAACAACCGTTTTGGTTGCTGGTCCTGACATCTATGGTGAAATGGTTGGTCTTCACATCCCTTTAATTGTGTGCCATTATACTCATTAAGTGAAGTCGCCGTATTCTAGTAGGTAGTGCGTTGGCTTATTAGACGAAAGGCCCGAGTTCGAATTCCAGGTTAGACATCAAAACGAAAATATGAAAATATATCTTCGGCGACTTCCTCTCAGCAGATTTCTGGCAAAAACTCTGAGAGTAAAAATTGCCATGAAAAGCTTCTCAAAAAAAATCTGTCATTCGGAGTCGACTTTAAACTGTAAGTCCGCCACACTACATGGCTAACAAAAAAGTTCCTTTGCACTAGGATAAATCAAGGATGTGCTCATTTGCAGATTTCATAGCAAAAATTCTATTCAGGTTTGATCTTGAGTGAATATTTCTTGCGTCCAAGCTTGAGGTAATGGTTCGGTGAAAAACAATTTGACTCCACATTTGTCATTGTTTGGAACGCATAAAAAAGTGGGCAAAGAGCGTAGAGTAGACTATGCAATATTATTCTTTATCCAAAAGTCAGAGTCACGCACTCTTTATTGGTGATTATGCTTGTAGATTTAATATAATGTGGGATAATGTTCTGATATCGGCTTAATACCCAAAGTGAGATTCTAATTTTAATTGTAGCGTGAGTGCAGAGAATTTTGTTGACCTTTGTAAAGTAAAGATATGTTCCAAACTCTACATTGCTGCTTACAAAAGAAGTCTTTCAAACCGTTACAGACGACAAATGAGCTGAAAATGTTTAAAACAAATGCCTCGCCAGTGCTAGCTTAAGCCCGTCAATTTCAATGCATTATCCTCTTAATAATCTGATATTTGATATTGTATGTATGTTTCAAAGTCGACCATCACCACTGTATATGTAACGTTAACAAACTTTTTCTACTGTCGAGCAAAGTTATGCTAAGTGGAAATCATAAAAAATTCTATATTTTTCATAACCACTACCTGCGAGCACTTTTACGTTTACACCACCACCACATTTCTTATTCCTGTAGCAGCTCAACGAAAGGGTTACTAAGGCTAAGACTATGCGGTAAGACTAACGTCTTTTTTTCGTTACTATTGCCATAAATTTAAACAAATTTACGACCTGTTCTACACTTGAAAAACTGAAAATGAAAAATAAAAAATACTTTACTTGGCTTAAGGGTCTGAGCTTAATAATCTTAAGTATGAATGAATGAATTAAGGTTTTATAAAATTTTTATATTCTCCTCATATGTATGTTTATTATAGGGGTTCATATCATAATTCGTAAACGTTTTATGGCTTACAAATGTTTTACAATTTACAAGTTAGTAGGGGGAGAGGGAGAGGGTATTTGTAAAACATCAATAATAATCGTAAAAATAAATGTTTACTGAAGCGATATGCATATCATTCAAGTTGTACCCTCTACATCAATGTTTGAGCATATTTTCAAAAGTAATATTGTAATTGTGTTCATACATCATTACATCTCTACTATACCCTGATAAACATATTGACTACTGTATGTCATAAAACATTTCAAGAAATTGGGGTTGTAGATGCTCATCTGCTTATCCTTCTTCTTTTCCTTTCATAAGTTATGGCTTGAAATGTCTCATTTGTTTGCTTACGACTGACTATTCTAATTCATTCAAGAGATTTTCCGAGATTTACTTTGTAATTCGAAATATTGTCTTGGTATTTTATTTAGTAATTCATCATGTCTCAATTGACTTCATTGGTTTCATTGTGTGTGTGCTTTTCATTTGGTAGAAATTTGTGATTGACATTTAGGAAATTAGCAAAGCTTTGTGTAAGGGTGCTACATTGTTATTATTGAATTAACCTTGACTGTGTTTCGTATGATAATGACCCATTTTAAGGTTTATTTATTTAGAAATTATGTATGTTTAACGATTTACTGTTTGTGCAAATGCCTGTCAGTTAAATGTTGCTTTAATTCTATGGTGGCAAAGGAAATGGCCTTTGGCACGCACTTAAAAGTTAAATTCTTATTACGTTTTTTGTAAAATATAGTTCAAGATCGTTTTGCATTCTACGCATTAGAATAAAAGAAAAATCTAATTTTCTTCTATAAAAATAGAAAATACCATGTCATGTAAATGAATTTTTAATTGAAATTAAACGCATATTTTCCGTTTTAATGAAGACACTTGCAAATCAATCTTAAAATAATTATTTATTTGACGCTTCAATAGCATATGACTGTGCTATAACTTTTAAATGACTATCTACCTAATGACGAAATGGAAAATCCATTTTAACATATCTATCCTCATGCATTTTTTCCATTACCCGTCTTAGAAACACATTTGGTCAATTCACACAAGCCGTTGTATCGTTGTATTCATTGTATTGTTGGAAGAACATACAACAGTGTATGATTGTAGTTGATAATTTTCATGTAAAAATTCGATGCACTTATACACATTTTTTTCCTATGTTTTTGGAAGTTGTATAGGTTTCGTGCTATCAAATTGTGTGAATAAAAAAAATTTTTATATGTTTTCATATGTTGTGTTGGTTTCGGGCTATCAAATTGTTTGAATGCCACGAAATACACAACATAGCATAGCATTGAGCGTTCACAAACAAGCAAATGTATTTAATACAACATACACAATACAAAGTTGTGTGAATTGCCCAATTATTTACTTATCTATACTCAATTGGTCATTAATTTAGTCAGGATTTCAACCTAGGTTTTCACACCACCCATGTTGTATGTTATTCAGACCATACCTACAGCTGAACATCCACACCGAAATACAGATTTTGAGTTTTTGACAGGATACTGCGGACAAGAAGTCTGTTCATATTTCGTTTTGATCGAGATGTCGGAGCCAGGAGTTGTCTTGTCTAATAGGTCAACACACTTCATACTAGACTACGGCTACTACATTGTTTATTGCTGTTATTTGTGTGCTAATACTCTTCAAGTGTTCTTGGAGAATTGTGCTTCTCTATATGTTCTTTGGTTGACCTCGGCTTATTGGGTCTTGAGCATCAATCTGCCTCAGTTTTCTATGATTTCTAGGATGTTATTATTGTTCATTATACAGATCTCTGGAAATTAGTCAACACTGAAACATATCAGACATAAGAAATAGAGGCAAGTACCTATTGTTTAAGCGTAATTATATTCCAAACTAGGCAGGTTTTATTCAACAGAGTTGGGTATTTACACATGCCTTGAAAATTAAAAGCGTAGATCATCTGAATATTTGTGAATTTCTCAAACAGAATGTAATCGTCCGAATGTCAGTCTCTGTTTCTGGAGTCGGGTGTTGGTGTCTGTTTCTGCGCAGCCATTTGCCATTTTAATTGTGTGTGTCTCTGAGGGAGTTAGCGAATCATTGGAGGGTAAGCATCAGTTAGGTTCGTGTTCGCGGGAACATTGAAGGCAATAAAAAGCCGATTCAGTTGCAATAGCTGATTCAACTGAAAATTCGAAAGAATTCGCATTTAAAATTAACACAAATTCCATTTGTTTGAAAAAGAAAGATGGAATAATGAAGCCATTTGTACAAAGACCAAACAGATTTGGCCCATTATGAACATAAGCAGGATAAAATTTGGCTTAAACGTAACCAGAGTATATCTTCGCAACCTCATAGTAATTATAATATTCTCAGCCTCCAGGCTCACAAATATTTCTGCAGACGCTGTAATGACAAGGAAGAACAAAACTTTATCACTGTCATTGTCTAATGCTTGGGACCGTAAATCGAGAGAATATTAGACACTCAAAATTTATTGGCCAGGCTTTAAATCTGAATGATGGAATACGTACCATCGGTATTCCAAAGGACCTTCTTATGAAATGGCTGCTAATTTAACATAGCCGTTGCTTTAAAACATTGTCATCCATTGAAATATCTTGAGTGCTGTAGGAGGTAGGTTTTTTCTCATCTCTTATTAAGGATAATATTTTCAATGAGATTTACCAGACATCACTGATATATGCATACAAACACAACGCTTTTGGTAAGCCTTAAATTGTTTCTGATTATGATGCTATATCGCATTGACTTTCACCATTCCTTAGACTGCAATTGCCGCATGTAATGTGAAAACAACATGAGGTCGCTTACACACACTCCAAGTGTAATTTTCCTAATTGCTGTTGTTGTTAGCTGTTGCATTTATTTTCCCAAGTGAACGCACTTGTTGACCAAAAACAACCCATAAACCAGCAGCAATTATATGTACTAGTTGCCAAGAAGGCCCAACACCTCAGGTTTATTTAATCAATTACGAGCAATCAACGCAAATCACTCATAAAAATATTTATTTCCACCACAAGGTTTGGTCTTCTCGTGTATGTATGTTTTTATTTGATTTGTTTGCTTCTTATTTTATTTATTTTCAATATTAATTTTTTTTTTTTTTTGATTTGCAATCATTGTTATTTTTATTTTTGCAATAACAAAATTAAACAAGTTTTCTTCATACAATTGGAGAGGGAAAAATACCAAGAAAAGCAATAACAAAGAATGTGTGCGAAATTTTTCGAACTTCGAATACGAGTAGTAATTACCCACATACACTTAAATTTGCTCTCTCTGTGACTTACGCTCTCAAACTCATACTGACTTCTTAATTGTTTAATGGAATGTCGTTGTACAAGTTAATGAATCGAATGAATTCGTTTGTTATTAAAAATCGTTCAGTCTATTAATTGATCATACTCGTTGGTTTTTTGTTTTTTTTTTTGCTTTTAATTAGAAGCGACATCTCGCAGGGGCGTGAGGAATTAAGAGCTGGGCGTTTAGAAGACCCTGATTATGGTTTTAGTTTTAGATTTGATTGATTGATTAATCGTAGACTGTATGTACATAATACAGAGTAGAGTTTAACATTGCTTTAGAGTTGATGTTAAAGTTAATGGATGATTAATAGCCGTGATAAAATAATTATTTTATGAGATTAAAGTAAAGCTCAACCATGCAAGAGTCTGTCTCTATAGAAATTATTTGATGTGATATAAAGAGTATAGTCAACGTAGTCTTGTAGGTAGTGTTCTGGCTTATTAGACAAAAGTCCGTAGATTAACCACGGGCTTAGACATTTCGAAAATATGAAGAAAAATAATTCTTTCGACGACAGTTTTCTGGCAAAAAATTTAAGAGTAAAATAAAATTGTCATGAAAAGTTTCACAAAAATCTGTCGTTCGAAGTCGGGGTTAAATAGTATGTCCATCACTCATGAGTGGTGTGAGTAGCTACATATATAGGTTGTAATCCTGACTGTAAGCTTGTATTCCTATTCATTCTCTTTTAAGAATCTGTACGTTTACTTTCAAGATGATACCATAACTGTCTGGCAATCATCCATATCTGTGCATCTGCAGTTTGAAATTCCTACTTTAAATTTCTAAGGGAGCATGGGCACACTCACTCCATCCAAGTCCAGTAGAATCTGTAGGGTTTAGTGTCAGATGTAGCAGACTGTTACCCGCTGTATGTTCCCAATCAAGACCTCAATGCGAAACGACTGATCTGAAAAGATATTAACTGAGTATTTAAAAACAACAGCTTGTTTTAGCCAATCTAGAGCCCCTTTGTTTGCTAGAACTTTTTCCTGGGAAACACCGTATTGAGCTGGAAATTTGCTTGATTATACAATTTAAACTTCCTTACAAATATTCCAAAATCTACACACTAAGGGGTTTATCTGCATTAAAATTTGCACGTCAACACCTGCCTTATTGCTCGTGATATCATTTCTTCGCTCCAATCGAAATGAAATTATTTTTAAATACAATTCGCATAAGTGGTATGATTCACCTGCAGCTTTATGATGACATTAGACATTTACACGCTCTTGTAAAATATTCTTTAGGCAAACTGTAATGTTCGCCGCAATACCTAACCTGTACCAAAATCAGTAAGAATTACTTTAAGGACATCAGTTGAGATAATACGCATCCTACTCAACTTGGCTGGGTATGTTTTCGTTTTTTAATGCATGATAGCAAACTATCATTGGACAAACTAATACTATACTAAACTAGGTTATACTATACTATGTTATACTATACCATGCTATACTATGCTATACTATACTATGCTATAGTATGATATACTATGCTATAGAATGATACACTATGCTATACTATACTATTATATATTAATACTATGCTATACGACACTATACAATACTATACGATACTATCCGGTACTATACGATACTATACTATACGATACTATACTATAATATACTGCACTAGGTAATGTTATGATATATACTATACTATTATATACTAATACTATACTATTATATATTAATTCTATACTATGCGATACTATACTATACAGTTACGAAGGTTAGTGATATATGATACTATAAGATACTATACGATACTATACGATAATATCCGATAATATACTATAATATACTGTACTATATAATTCTAGGCTATATACTATACTATTATATACTAATACTATACTATACAATAGTATACGATACTATACTATATGATACTATACGGCACTATACGATCCTATGCTATAATATATTGTACTATGTAGTGCTGTGCTATATAGTATACTATTATACACTAATACTATACTATACGATACTATATGATATTATACTATACTATACTGCACTATACAATACTATACTGTGCTATGTAACATTTTCTTAATTGTACACGTATATTTTCATAGAATTTTTATATTATTTCGTTGTAGACATATAGACATACATGCGTATGTAATAATGTAAAATTCTAGGTTGAACTGTCAAATATTATATTCTAGACTTTTATAAAAAGGTTTGAAGTAAACACTTTATATTAATGCGTGTCGTGTCATGTTGTTTACTGCGTTGCGTGTTACCTAGTTTTGACAAGAGATAACCTTGGCTAACAACTATGTTTGTAGGCGGCCGGCCCAAAGGGAATTTTTTGTTAATATTCTAAACAAAACATAAAGAAAATTATAACAAATGCAATAAACAATAATTTATTTATTATATTACACATTGAGTTTGAGGGAATGAACAAAATTAGGAACAAACTGATTAAATTGGGTTGTGACTAATGACGACATTTTTCTTCTAAAATAATGTACGAGTATAATTCAATACAACAATAATAATATTTTTAAATGCTACCGCACTGTATTCGTTTTCCTAATGGTAGATCATAGTTTGTTTGACTTAATTAATGTTTAATAAATAATAAAATAATAATAAAATAAATGAATGATGGAAAATTAATAAAAAAAAGATACTTGGCTAAAGGCTTTTGAAATTAAAGTCTTTAAAGAATAATCGAGGTATTCCATGGATCTTTTATGTGGCCAAGTATAAGACAGAGAATAGAAGTAAAATGAAATCTTTTTATTGTTTAATCGATTGTCGATAATAGGTGATTAGAATTTCAACTGGGGAAGTTGGAAAACTTCTAATTTAAAACAGAATAAAACGGATTGTTTCACAATTTAAAATTCTGTTGGTTTTAAGGTATTTATTAAAGCTTTTTTGGAAATTCTAACTTTAAATGCTTTTCTTTCCAAAACCCTTTTTGAAACAAACTTTTATAACAATTCAAATCCTATTTTAAATACTTTGGCTTTAAAGAAAACTATGATTCTCATATATAAGTTTACTACGCTGCCTTCCTCCCTGCCGTCTTTTTAATTTTCATTCTACCATTGTTTTCAATATTGTCTACAGAATTTATTGTCAGTTTAAAAAAGTATTTTTGTAGGGCTTTTCCATTTGGCAGCGAATTGTAACACATTGATTTTCATTTTAATATTCATTGTTATTGTAGTTGGTGTTGTTGTTGTCGCTTTTCATTTTCCTATTTAAATGCAATAATTTAAAACAATTTATTGTTGACTCCCATTTAACTATAGAAGAAGAAATAAAGAATGAAAGAAAGAAAGAAAAAAGTTTCAAAAGTTTTATTCACTTAGTACTTACCGCCACTTGAATGAACTACCCAAAGTGGCGGCGGTTATATTGCCATTATATTTTCGGGAAAGTTTTATTAACAAATTTTTCTTTCGTTTCTTTAAATTGGCTGAGACTGGCTGGTTGGTGTATGCCTTTTGGTTTGTAGGCTTTAGTTTTTCCTTTTTTGTTCATTCATTTTTCATTTGTGGCATATGAAATGATGAATAAATTAAATTTAATGAATAAATTTGTATTATTTTTTATTTCTTTGTTTTTCTCTTCTCTTTTTTAATGATTAGTTAATAAACATTCAAATTAATTTTGTATTGTTTTTTAGCATTTGAATGTAACACATGTTTTCTATTTGAATCTGATGAAATATGAACTGAATTGTAATAATCCGACAACAATTGTTACAATATCATCAACATTCACAAAGTGTTTCACAGTGTAATTGAAAATATGTACAGTGTTCAGCGTGTGCTGAAACTATTTCTAAAAGAACAGATTGTTGGGTTTCTTAGATTAATTGAAAATCTAAAACCATTTTATTGAATAAGTTTTGGCTTGAAAACTGGAGAAAATTCAAAGAGTTTTACGTGCCACATTTCAAATACATATGTATGTATGTATAGGACAGCTATTTAAAAGTTTTAATACTTTCAAATGGAACATATTTTGTCAACTACATTATTACATTCATATGTACATACATAATTGGCCATTTCAACCCTTCAGTGAGGATTACGGCCTAGCTTCTCACTACAACTACATTATAAAGTGAAAATATATGTATTCTGAATGAGGGTTAAGGTACTTTTTAATGATGGTACGGTATCCAAAGCCAATCTTAACGTGGCTTACGTTTCGCTTTTCTATCCCTACTACAAAGTATTGCTGCAAAGAAACTTCTTCTGAAACTCTGGTACTCCTCCTACACTTCTTGTGGCACATCCGTTTGTTACCGATTCACCAGTGAATCGCATAATGCATTACAAAGAAAAGATATTCTTCAGCCTCTTTAATCGCATGTGAAAGGCTTTTCCTGCAGAAATTTTTCTTTTCACTCATAATCATATTTCAATTTAAATCTTAAGTCCATAAACACTACTTCCACTTTTCTCCCATAAACTATTTTCCTAATTCTCACACAATGAACTGCCTGAATAGCTGACATACTCATGGTAGTAAAGTTCCTGCATAAAGGAATAGAGAGTGAGAGGTAACTGTAGACCACCATTTCAGTTAAAAGAAACACAATATTTTTGTACGAAAATTAATGAGAATTCATTGTTAGAATGATTTTAAAATCTATCTCCCCAGACGCAAACCAAGCCAATTAACAGAGCTCTGTTATGTTACTACTCGTGAAAACTCGTTCTGTTAAAGGTTCTGGTGATTGATTTAGTTAAAGGGACGTAAAATGCTTTAAAAAAATTACTTTGTCCGCCTACTCAGACCTGTTTTCCGACAAAAGGACACTTAGTGGATTTTAAAATCTGAAATCTCAGAAAATTTCAAAATCTACTGTGAAAACTCGCTCTGTTAAGGGTTCTGGCGATTGATTTAGTTAGAGGGACGTAAAATGCTTTAAAAACAATTTACTTTGTCCGCCCACTCAGTCCTGTTTTTCCACATTATTGATTTATTTATCGGATAGCAATGGCTTTCGGAAATGTGTTACGCAATATTTTGTAGCAGTGATAAAATACACGACTTATTTTTTCAACTTTTGCTTTTTTTTCTTATTTTGCTCGGGAATTTAATTAATTTTTCCTGTTTTCCTTTGCCAGCTTTAAATTAAATGTTTAACAGAGCTCTGTTAACTGACTTGGTTTGCGTCTGGGGAGATAGATTTTAAAATCTATCTTCACACACATCGTTTAAATATGTACCGTTTTTTCCCATTCCATTCTGACAATTTGTTACCATTCTTTACTTCAATTTTATTATGTTACTCTAACGGAAATGTTCGTTCATGTTTAAAAAAGTCAATGTCGTAAGCTATACTTAGATAGGAGTACCTGATAATCACTTATCGTCAAATCCAGACTATGAAGTGAATAAAATCGTTTAGGAAAGCTGCCTAATCGATGTGCGTCACATATCCCACTGCAATGTATTGATGTGTATCACTTAGAGTTGTAGAGGTAGGATATAATTTTTTCGCTATTCACGAAAGTAGGCTGATTGTAGGAACTTGTCTCAATTAGTCGATCTGCATCATCGTTAAGGATAGAATATCAGGTCATAATAAATGATTCTCTCTCATACATAATTGGTCATTATAAGCCTTCAATCAGGATTACGACCTTGCTTCTCACGCCACATATGTTGTGTGTGTGTTAATTTTATACACGAGTGGTGTACTCCCAACGACAGATTTTTGAGACCTTTTTTTCAAGGTAATTTTATTTATTCTTAAAGTTTTTTGCAGAAATCTGCTGAGAGGAAGTCGCGAAAAAATATTTCTTTATATGTATTTCTTTTTGTTGGGGATGTTTGAAATGCGGATTCATGTCTAATAAGCTAGCACACTGTCTACAACAGTGATCCTGCGAAAACTTTAATTTCAATAATTTCTTTCAAGTATCTGAACCAGAAATCCCTCTGATCTCCGACAGCGGCCTTTATAGGTAGGCAGGCAAAACTACCTCTTAAGAAGGAGAATCTTAATAGATTATATAAGCTACTGAATGTATAATCTCGATTTTCAAATCAAATTTAATATAAATTTGTTTCCCATTTAACCCTTCAACCCCTTTAAATTGATATTGTTTTTGGCTTTCAAATTTTATTAATTTTCTAATCTTCAACTTCTTCTTCCTGTGTTTACAAAAGAATTTTCCAGTATTTTTAATAGCAACATAATTATGATTGTTTATATTCGTATGTTGTAATTGAATTATAAATTTTTTTTCATGACTTTTCGAAAATTAATTCATTTTAACATCAAATCATATTAAATCTCTTTAAAAACAAAAACAAAAGAACAATTACGACAGCAACTATAATTTATGCTGTTGATAATAATTATGTTGTATTATGATGATAATACGTATGTATGTATTGTTATAAGTATTATGAGTTTTGATTGAATCATTATGAGATTTATTTGTTGGAATTTAATAGAAGTGAACGAACGAACGAACGTACGAAGAGAACATGCAACGTTAATATTAAATATGTATGAAATAATGTCAACGTCACTTGTTTATAATAACTTGAGGCAATGATAGTCTATAGTACAATATACTTACAGTGCCACCACCATCATCAGTTACTTGTACTCACAACTGATACGATTGTGTTGCTTTAACTCATACACAATAGTGTAGATACGGTTGCAGGGTGAAACAGTGAGGAACAAAAATTGTTAAACTTTTTTAAAACATACATACATACATATAAGAGAGGCATATAGGACATATACAATTTCTAGGAAGCTTTTCGATCCTCAGGCAGCGAACAATACAGAAAGGTGAAGCAGAGTCATTCACCGAATATGATAATCAAATCCATTTTTCGTATTATCCTAGGACCAGCTATAGTAGACCAATTTATAAACTTGATTAATGAAACCAGAAGACTCCAAGGAAATAATAGGTTAGGTTAGGTTAGAGGACGTGTACTTGTCAATTAAGACAAGTACAGTACCCGGAGGTCGAATTGACCCATTGTACAACGTCCTTAAAGAGGAAGGATAAGAGAGGGAATAGGATATAAAGGAGAGGAGATAGGAAAGGGAGAATGGGAAGCGGAGGGGTCACATAGACCCAACAAAGAAGGGAGAGCGCGACTACCCTGATGAAGCCCTAGCGCCTCTCAACCAGCCTGGGCCACTAATGAATCTGTGGAGAGCCTTGATGTCGGCTCTCGACGCAGAGTTCAAACTCTCAAAGAAGGCCCTGCCAAGGGTCCTCAGCCTCAACCAAGGGCTGGGCAGTTACAGAGGAGATGTTCGATAGTCTCCAACTCCTCCTCATCGCAACATGCCCTGCAATAGTCCGGCTGGGATCTGTTCCAGATCCCCGTCAGCGACCTAATCTCGCAGTGCCCTGAGATAAACCCGACAACTAACCTTAAGCTGGCCTTATCCAAGCCCAGCAGCCTACCGGTTCTCTTACTGTCCACAGCAGGTAATAGACATCTAGAGACAAAACAACCCAATCCGTTCCCCCAACGTCTTTGCTCTTCCTCCCCGACCCATCCATTGATGAGACCGTAGAGGTGGCAGACCGGGGGGTCAGGAACAACTATTAAATCGCCCCCAAAGAGCGAACCTAACCTAGCGAGGGCATCCGCCGTCTCATTGCCCAGTATTCCGCTATGACCCGGAACCCAGCAGAGACAGATACGGTCTAGTCCAAAGGGCCTCAACGACTCCTTGCACTTGCGAACGAGCCGTGATTTGCACCAGACCGACTCAATGGCCCTAAGGGCAGCCTGACTGTCAACGAAGATCACGTAAGATTCCGAATCTGAAGCTGGGCCACCAGCTATGGCCTCAATAGCTTTCAAGATTGCGAAAATCTCCGCCTGGAAAACGCTGCAATAATAAGAACATTCAAATTTAACTAGCAAAGACAAGAACCAAAATTTTTAACAGAGCTAATGTTAGAGTTATCCAAATATAGGATATCAGGGACTTGCTGCAGATATCTGACTATATATCCCAAATAATTTTGGAACTGGGGACATTGGGCTTCAAATATACCCTATATTAACAGTGCCTGGGTAGGATGACGGATGATGGATATTGTGGAAAAATGGGATTTGCTGCACATATCCCACTATATACAAATTGTAGCCTGAGGTATCCCTAATAAAACCCAATAAGTGGTATATCCCAAATAATCTTGGAACTGGAGATATTGGGCTTCAAATATACCCTATGTATGTCTGGGTAGGATGACGGATGATGGATATTGTGGAAAAATGGCTAAAATTTGTATATAGTCAGATATCTGCAGCAAGTCCCTGATATCATATATTTGGGTGATTTCTTCCTTGATTATTTTTCGTATTTTCTGTTAACCACTTAAAATTTCTCTGTTAACTCTAACAGAAGCTCGGTTAAAATTTTTGGTTTTTGTCTTTGCTAGTTAAATTTAAATTTATCTTCACAAACATATTTATTTTATACCCGTCACTTTTATCCTTCACTGTTTTCAGTCAAATGTAGGCATAAAGTCTTAATTTATTTGTTTAATGCAAAAGATGATGACTAAGTTGTATCTTAAGTACGTATTTTCATGTCATATTTTCATCAAATGTCATATCAAATCATACTATTTATTGCAATATATGCCTACTATACCTACATACATATATATGTATAAGCGAGATTTGTGTTATGCAGCAGCATCGGCATTAACATAAAATTAATGTTAATAATTATCATCGTTGACTTGACGGACTGACTGACAATAATAATGACAAGAAAATGATTTTGCATCTTTAAGGATAACGTTTGGATAATGTTTTCTGTAAACAGTTTATACTTAAACGCTTGAAAATGTTTACTTTAACTGAGATTAAGGCCTAAAAAGAGGCTTTAATTGTTGGCATTTTTACATATTTTTAATTGTCAACAAATGAGTTGCTTTTAAGCTGACGTTTACTTTTATTTCTACTGTTTTTTCTTCTGTTTCTCTTTGTAATTATTTTATATGACGATGTGGATATGGATATGGATGTGGATGTGACTGTTGGTTGTTCGTGGTTGTCATTCATGCCTAGTTTGCATTTTTTTTTGTTTTTTTTTTGTTTTATTTTAACAACTAAAACAGCAACAACAATAAAGTGTGCCTTCTTTGGCTGAAGTGATGTCATGTTTTTTTTTTGCCTTATACGAGGTATTATACGGAGAATGTATTTTATGGCACTTTTAAATGTAAAATTAAATTTTTCGAATATAATTTTTATGCTTCACAAAACTGTGAGTTTAATGTAGTTTTATCGGGGAACATTTAATTAAATTTATTAAAATTTTTAACGTTCTTTAGACCAAATAAGTAATTGAATACAAAAGCAAAAAAAGTCATTGCAGATGGTTTCATTCGAATCTGAATTTAAATTTCTCTATAAAGTGTTATCTAGTAAAAGTGAGATGAAATTGATGAAGGTTCCTCACTCAAAAGTTTGTAAATTTTATTGGAAATTTACAAACTTTGAATTCCAGAAGTAAAGGATGTGTTGTATGCTAGACAAACGTCCAATTGCTAGCGAAATGAGTCCTCTTAACGCTTTCGCTAACCGTGTTCTCTCGTCTTATGTGATTTTGAACCTTAAAAAATTTCTTTAGCAAATGATTGACGAGAGGAAACATACTACGTTGTAATCTCTGCGTAAGAAAATGATCGATTACATACATATATACATAATTGGCCATTACAATCCTTCAGTCAGGATTGCAGCATAGCTGTTCACACCACTCATGTTGTGCGCCTTAATTTTATACTTGAGTGGCGGGACCTACAGTTTAACGTCGTCTCCGAACGACAGATTTAGAGAAACTTTTTCATAGCAATTTTATTTACTCTCCGAATTTTTGGCAGAAATCTGCTGAGAGGAAGTCGCCGAAGAAATATTTTTTTTTCATATTTCATTTTTGATGTCTGGCCTGGGGCTCGAACCCGAGCTTTACGTCTAATAAGCGAACACACTACTTACTAGACTACGGCGACTTCAAAATGATCGATTATAATATCGTAATTCAGACAAAGCAAAATTTCAGCAACATTATAATCGAGTATATAAGTAAGTCCGTTTCAGTATAAAATTTCCAATTGTCGGGGCTAGGCTAAGTTAGGTTTATCGCTCAGTCCTTAAGTCAAGAAAAGAAAAGAGGTTGAGATGGAGATGCAGATAGAGATAAAGAGTACAGATAATATTAGTTATGCGAAGAGGAAAGTGCATCCATTTGCCAGCTAAATTGGCACTCGTTAGAGAGTTCAATTCATCAAAGAATCCCTTGCCTCAGCCTATCAAGGGCTGGACAGTGGCATTACAACATACCTTGTAATAGCAACCTTACTTCTCAAAGCCCCGTATAAGAACCCAGTCATAAATATCATGCTGAATTTATCACACCTTAACAGCAAACTCGTTCTACCATGAGCGATAGAAGGAAGGCGTACCAATCTATCCTCAAAACGCTTAGGTTTTCTCCTCCTGGGCCATCTTCTGATATTTCCACAGAGGTATCAAATGGGCGAATAAGAAAAAACCATCAAGTGATCCTCAGAATATGAGCCTAGTGTAACAAGAGCATTCTCCATCTCCTTTCCAGATATGCTACTATATCCCTGAACCCAACAGAGATAGTACTGGTTTGGTTCAAGGGCCATTACAATTGCAAACCAATCGTGACTGACACCAAATCGATCCAATCACCCTCAGGATAGTCCCATCCAATGCTAAGGAAGCAAACCCGAAACCGTAAGTGCATAAAGAGAACTGTAACCGAAGCCCTTTAACTACGATTGTATATAAACAAGATCGACCTGTGGTATCATAAAAGAAGTACAGTACAGTAGTACTTATAGAAAACATATTAATCGTAAACACTGGGCAAATGAGTTCTGGAGAGGCTGACAAGACGAGGAAGAGAAGGAAACTATTTTTCATCTTTTGGGTACATGTCGGAAGAGATAAAGACACCTTAGTGTCTACTATCACAGATGATTTGAATATAGTGTTAGTATGTCGCCGTAGTCTAGTATGTAGTGTGTCGGCTTATTAGACGAAAAGCCCGGGTTCGTATCCCAGGTCAGACATCAAAACGAAATATGAAAAAAAAATATTTCTTCGGTGACTTCCTCTCAGCAGATTTCTGGCAAAACTCTGAGAGTAAATAAAGTTTCCATGAAAAAGTTTCTCAAAAATCTGTCGTTCGGAGTCGACGTTAAACTGTAGGTCCCGCCACTCACGTATAAAATTAACGCATACAACATGAGTGGTGTGAGAAGCAGGGCGTAATCCTGACTGAAGGGTTGTAATGGTCAATTATGTATGTATGTATGTATGTTAGTAATTAACATTATCAGTCTAAGCCACTTTTTATCAGAAACTACGAATTGTTCTAAATCTAGAAGAAACTGTGACATCACAACAGGTTTTATATGGCCTAATTGTGTCCTTCCCAAACTTTTTAGGGTGGTTCTTAGTCTCTTGTACCTAACTATCTATCTATCGTTCGTAATTAATCTGACTTTCCTGATCAATTAGTATTTAGAAATTAAATTTCTTAGGCATTTGCTTGGTGTGCGGCCTAAGCTCAACATATTTGTAGTGAAACATAAAAACCTTTGCAATTTAAATTAATAGTTTAACATTTGAAACAATGGCCTCTTGAAAACAAAATTATTTTTCTTATTGATTCTTTGTTCTCAAACTATTGTTGTTGAAAGTTCTCTGCTATCGAGGTCTTTAAGAGTTAAACAAAGAATTTTTTTTTTATTTGTTTGTTTTCAAACTGACGACGAATATTTCCGTTTTAGAATAAATGAAAATGTTTTTTTGTTTTTATTCTTTATTTATAATATTAATGTTCTCGTATTTCGTATAATAAAAGCACTACTTTTGTGGCACTGCATTCAAGTTGCAACACACATTATTTTTTATACTTTGCGGCTGAACGAATACAATCAGAAATGGGGAGAAAAAAAACAAAAACGACTGTGAATGGATTTTAATTAAAAATTGTGAATAAATCTTTGTTACGATTACAATTAAATACGAGGTTCGATTTAATAATTTTTTCATAATTTTTTCCCCATCATTAACGTAAGCAAAGTTTGGTTTCAAAACTTTCGCAAGCAACCCTCCTTTTATATTTCTTTAATCGCATTTGTGTTGGAACAAGAAGAAATGGTACTTATTTGTTACTCAAAGTAGAAGCAATGGCTTTTAGGAAAATTTAAAATAAATTTTTTATTACTCGTAGTACTCCTCGTACTTTGTATTTTACTTGCAACATAACATAACATGCCTTGACTGCCTGCCTGCTTCACTCGCTCGCTCCCTCGCTTTGCTCTCTACAAAATGTTGAGTTTGAATGTGTTGCACATAAAAGAAGAGCCTTGTTACTCTTCTGTCGCTTGCTGGCTATACATTTTTTAGATTATATTTCTTTCTTTCTTTCTTTATATTTTATCTTCATCCATCTCTACAGTACATATTATGTATTTGCACTTATACAACATGTTTTGGGTATGAATGTCATTGCAGGTTTAAAGAAATTTTTGGCTCAATATCCTTCCATTTTTCTTGTGGACGGCGATTACGTGCAGGTGAATTGTTATCAACATTCCAGTTCGGATGATGGCAGCTATGGTGGCAGACGTGATTACATTAAAGAGGCTAAAGACTATTTCAAAAATAAATTATTGCAATACGGTGTCGGCGTTGAGGTACCAGTGCGCAGTCTATTGGGTCATAGATCTCAGGCATCGCCACAAGTACGACATATATCAGGTGAGTTGAGAAACAATTTCGATTTTTCTTTTATTTTTTATTATTTTTTATTTAATTGAGACAAATGTATCAACAAAAAATGGTTTTATATTCGCTGGTAAACGAAAGAATTATTAGAAATCTATGGGGGGTGCACACTAAACTCATCATTGTTTAATTAACAATTCTAAGGGGTACAATTGATTCTCAAGCTTCTGATGAAGCCAACACAACACAAGTGATTGAACAAATTATAATTATTTGCTGTCTGGTTCGTCTTATAGCTTGGCTGTGTAGAAATCTGCTAATTAAACTCCCACGAATATCAATGAATTGCTATTGATATGTGGATATGTTGAAATGCGCAAACAGTAACGCGATTAAGTATCTCTTCAATTTGATTTGAATATTCTATCCTTCATTACCTTCTTTCTGGGTGCTTCAGTGTCTCACTGGACTGGGTCCCTGGGTACAGTAACATTCCTGGAGACTGCAGGGCTGAAAAGCTTGCCAGGGCTGGTGTCATCCGTCCGGAATCCTCTTCAATCGACTTGGGTATGCCACTTACCTCGGTTAAATTGGTCATTGCACAGAAATTCCTTCGTTTCGCCAACCTATCCTGGATCAATGAGGAGTCCTGCTCCACCGCTAGACTCACTTGGCCCTTGATGGATAGAAGGCTCAGCAACCAGTTACTCGGACTGGGTCGTGGCATTATCTCAATTACTTTGGCTATGCTTACAATTCATTGTGTTATGGGTAGACACGCTGAAAGGATACAGCTTCCATTTAACGACTTCTGCCGTGGGTGCAGATCCGCTGAGGAAGAGGAGGCTGTTGTCCACTTTCTTTGTCAATGCCCATCTTTTGCGAGGTGCAGATATGGGCTAGGTTAGGTTAGAGGACGTGTACTTGCCAACTGTGACAAGTACAGTACCCGGAGGTCGAATTGACCCATTGTACAACGTCCTAGCTTCTCACACCATTCGTGTTGTGTGCATTAATTTTATACATGAGTAGCGGGACCTACAGTTTAAAGTCGACTCCGAACGACAGATTTTTGAGAAGCTTTTCATGGCAATTTTTACTCTCATATATTTTCATATTTTCGCTTTGATATCTGACCTGGGATTCGAACTCGGGCCTTTCGTCTAATAAGCCGACACTACCTACTAGACCACGGCGACTTCAAAGATATGGGCTATTTGGCTCTCCATTTCTTGTCAGCTTGATGGAGCTATCATCTATTGATGTCAAGGGTATAGCCTCGCGTATGAAACTTTCGGGCTGGTTTTCCAGCGTAGGCTAGTCGTGCTTTTAATGTACAGCTTCTTCTTCTTCCCTACTTTGGTAGAATTTGGGCAGTACAGGGACTGCTTTCACCGTTGTGGCATCACAACGGGCCGCTATGCGTGCTCAAGTGAACTTTTGGTATCAATGCTACCACTTCAACCTAACCTAACCACTCCAACCTATCTATCGTTCATTCCAATTTATTTTATTTTCGCTTTAGGTCAACACATTAAAGAATTTACGGAATTCTTATCCAAACATACCGACACTTTTAAAGTGATCGATGATCATGTCGTCTTGGTCGGTTGCGAAGATATGGCTGAACTACCGGCACGTGATCGTCTCCATTTGCCTCAGACCAATATCGATACACGTGGCACACAACAAATGTTGGATTTCTTTGCCCAGTGCATAGAGCTGAAGGGGCCAATGACTGTGGATCAATTATTTCATTTGGTTACCACTAAATTTCCCCCCGAACAATGGCATCGCATGTTTAAGACACCCAGCGATTTGATGACATTTCTTCGATTATTCTCTGATTGCTTTCACATACAAGCCAATCTAGTCACACTCTTGCAAAAACCCAAACTAAGTGATTCTCATATACAACAGTCGCAAGCAAAATCCCGTGAGCAATACAATGCTATGAACAACAATCGTAATAATCAGCAACAACAACCACAGGCTGACAACAAACAGCAGCAGCAGCAGTTACCCGCACCACAGCAAGTAAGTGCTGTGCAACAGCGTCTATTGTCGCCGGGAATGCGTTATGTTAACAACAACAACAGCAGTTCTCAGCAGAACGCCAATGTGAATAATAATAATAACAACAACAATAACAATAGCATTGTATCGCCAAATTTCAAATTGAATGCACCCGTTTCAACGCATATCTCGAGCAATGGTGAGTTGTCACAAAATCGTTCGGAACCCAATTCGGGTTTCGACAGCTACATACCCATGTCCGAGCTAAAGCTGGAGAATCTATGCGAACGCAATTATCCCACACCCAATCAGTGTTCCTCGTATGGTGGTGCCAACAACACTAGCCAACAGATGTCACAGCAGCAGCAACCGCAACAGGCAAATAATCACAATCAAACACAACAACAGCCGGCTATAACATTACCACCACAACCGCCAACGGAACGTTTAAATAGTGCCAATCAAACGCTTAAGCAACGTATTAATAACCTCGTTATACGCACTTTAGCCGAAAACTATGAAAAGGATAAACAATCGTTGGCCAATCAACAGGCTGGTTCTGTTGGTTACAATCCACAAAACACACCACCCCACAATAGTCCAAGTCACAATGCCAATTCGGTCGGCCATAATAATGCAACCAACACAACATCATCATCGTCTCCATACTCAAATACTCCTAGTCATAATTATTTTGTGGGCGATACCTGGAAAATCAAAGTACTACAGAATACCAGTGTGATAGCCAACATCAAACAGTCGCTATTCGTTACCGAAGCCATGCTAAAGTTTGCCCAACAGAATCCCAATCAATCGATAGTCATTTCATTGGATTGTGAAGGCATCAATCTGGGCCTCAAGGGTGAGATTACACTCATTGAGATTGGCACTACACGGGGCGAGGCATTCATATTCGATGTGCGCACATGCCCGGAAATGATTAACGATGGCGGTCTGAAAGCCTTGCTGGAACATGAGAATGTTATCAAGGTGGTCCATGATTGTCGCAATGATGCTGTAAACTTGTATTTACAATTTGGTATACTCTTGCGTAATGTTTTCGATACACAGGTGAGTAGTGTACTATATTTTGTTGTTTGTATTGTTTTGAATTTAAATTTGATTTTTTTTTGTTGCAGGCTGCCCATGCTATTGTCCAATATCAAGAGAACGGCAAGCAAGTGTATAAAGCCAAATACATCTCATTGAATTCCCTATGCGAACAGTATAATGCTCCCATCAATCCCATAAAGGAACAATTGAAACAAATCTACAGACGTGATCAAAAGTATTGGGCCAAACGTCCCCTATCCAGGGAAATGTTATTGTACGCGGCCGGAGATGTATTGGTACTAATCAATGATCAATTATATGGCAATTTGACCAGGTAATATTGGAAATTTAATTGTATTCCCAGGACAATTCATTATTAATTATTGTGTGTATGTGTGTGTTTCAGACAAATCAAGCCAGAAAATCTTCAATTATTTTCTGAACTTTGTACGGAACAGATTCTAATGCATATCAAGCCAAATGAAGTGAAAATACGCAAGAAGCAGCGTAAAATCAGCACTGAAGTAGCGGATCTCAAAAATAAATTGGCACAGACCAATAAGAGTATTGTATTGTCCAATAGGGAAATACGTTTATTAAGGTATGTTACCCAGTATCGATACATAGAATTGAATTACATTTCCTTTCATATTTCCAATTCACCTGCAGATATATGGATTTGACAGAAGATGAAAAAGAACGTTTAAAGGGCTACTATAAGGTTGCCAAGAAATTGGAAAAAATGGAATCCTCAGGCCAACAAAATAAGTAAGATTATCTCGTCTTATTTTCCTTTTTTTTCCTGTTCCTAATTGAAATTTAACTTTGTTTTCCTTTCTACAACACAGAGATCAAAGTGACTCGGAAGATGAACAGGAAGCCAATGAAAATGACAATTTCCCCAGTTTGGATTCAGTGCCATCGGACAACTCTTTGACTGGCACCTTTTCACCACGTTTCAGTTCAGAGCCGCCTAGCTTAACTGAATCGATGCAAATGATGGACGAAATCTTATCAAATCAATCAATGGATCGTGTAGCTAAAATTGATAAATTGGAAGCAATTTTATCGGCTGTGACTTTATTACCCAGTGATCAGGTACCATAATTAAATAATTTAATTAAACATTCTTCATTTAATATAATTTATGATGTTTTTACAGATTATTACTTCGAATTCCATACAAGACCAATTGGGTACAACAATTGCTACCACAGATAATTTACAAATTGTCAGAGAAAAGACGAAAAAGTAAGTTTTCTTCTTTCTAACTTAAGAAATGTATCTCTTTTGTGCATGTTATGTTATTGGCAAAATGATTATTAAAAGTTTTAAAGAAGGCGTAAAAGATCGATAAGTTAGGTTATGTTAGGTTAGGTTAGAGGACATGTACTTGTCATTGCAACAAGTACAATATCCAGAGTTCGACGGATCCATTGTAAACGTCCTTATAAGAAAAAGGAAGAAAGGAAAATAAAGCTTTAAGGAAGACGAAAGAGATAAGTGAGGTTAGGTTAGGTTAGAGGACATGTACTTGTCATTGAAACAAGTACAATATCCAGAGTTCGACGGATCCACTATAAACGTCCTAATAAGAAGAAGGAAGAAAGAGAAACCCAATTTTGAAGAAAGCGAAAGTGATAAGTGAGGTTAGGTTAGGTTAGAGGACGTGCATTTGTCATTGGAACAAGTACAATACCCATTGTTCGATTAATCCATTGTAAACTTCCTAATAAGACAGGGAGGAAGAAGGAGAAAAGAAAGTTTTAAGGAAGGCGAAAGAGATAAGTGAGGTTAATTTAGGTTCAGTTAAGTTAGAGGACATGTACTTGTTCAATAACATGTACTTGTTATTGAATAACATGTACATGTACTATACCCAGAAACCGACTGACGTCCTAATAACATAAAGAAAAGAACTTAAAATAATAGAGGGAGATGGAAGACAGAGAAAAAACTGAAGAAGGTCGCAACCAAAACTCACAAGAGAGTACCACACAAACTGCCGCTTTGATGTCCGAGCACCACTCAGCCAGCTCAATACTATTAAAAATCTCAGAAGATATCGAATGTCGGCTGTCGATAGAGGATCTAATCGATCAAAGGAGCCCCTACGTAGGATCGTCAATTTCATCTTTATAGCTAGACAGTTAAAGAGGAGGTGTTCTAAATTATCCTCGTCGCAATGTAGCGATCAGTTTCTAACCCTTATGAGCGATCTAAACTCACAAGTCCTTTAAGAAACCTAGTAATCAGTCTCACCCTGGATTTATTTGAATCCAACAGCAAGTCTGTTCTAACACTGTCTATTGAAGGCTATAGATTCCTGCCCTTAGCGCTGACTTATCTCCCGACAAGTCCAAAGAAGTAGGAGATTGGAGGTGTAGAACAGACTATTAAACTGCCCTCCGAATTTGAACCTAGTCTAATCGGAGCCTCCGCAGTCTCTCTTCTGGAAAAGAGAAAGAGACAAATTGGAAGATTTTCAAGTCGTCATCATTACTGTAGGAGTTATAAAGCTTTCACCCCGATTCGACAAGGAAGGAAAACATAGTCCTTTTCTTTTTAGCCTTACCAGCCACTATCCTATTATTAATTCTCTTTTTTTTTTTTTTCTTTGATGAACATTTCTTGTAGCATGAAAAATTGTAACTGCCATGGTGAGGCACGTAGTACTACACCCACCGCTAATACACGTTCGGTGAATTCCTTGGATAATAAGGGCCAAGTGAAAATGATTGATGCGGCTTCGCAAACTTTAAGCACTGGAGACATTGTAATCACGAAAATTATATTCGAAGACGAGCATGAAAAGGCCAAAGAAAAAGTCATGACTTCATCGCCAAAACGTAGTAATTCATAAATGTGTAACAACAACAACAACGATTATATGAAATTAAAAAAAAAAACTTCGAAAACAAAATAAGAAATTAAAAAAAAATCGAAAAAAAGAACAAAAAAATCAAATAAAAAAAACAAAACAAATGAAAAACTTAAAAGATTCCTAAATATTAAAAAGAAAAAGAACAAAGAACAATTATAATTTTTCTTATTCTTTATCATTTATAAAACAAAAACAATTTTTATTTAAAGCTAGTTTTTGAAAATTTTTGAATTTGTATTTGTGTCTGTCTTTTTCCCTGGTGAATTTGAAAGCAAAATTTTATAAATCAATCAAAAAGCAATAATACTAATAATATCATGTGCCTAAATGTTGAACATTTACTGCTAAAATATTAACGAAATTAAAAAAAAATATTCTTATACATATGTATGCATACATAAGCATAATAATTCACATTTGGATGAAGGATAAAAAAAACATTAAAAACTTGATTTTTATTTCAAAATTCTATTTAAAATTTTATTTTTGAAAATTTAAATTATAAAATTATTTACATTTTATTTTCTATTAAAATTTGTTTTAATTTTTCTCTTTGTTACGGAAAGAAAAAAGTATCAATTCAATTACCATGTAAAGAATTATAATAATTATAATTATTAAATATAAAAAGTGAACGTAACTAATTATTGTATTATTCATTTAATTATTACATGAAAAACTAATATTTAACAATAAAAAAATAAATACTTGAACTACATACACATTTAAACGAATTTGTAAAACAATTTCGAATTCGAAAACGTTTTATTTTTTAAGGAAATCATTGGATTCTTATTAATTAAAGGCTTTCATTAAATATGATTTCAAATCTTTTTTTTATTTCCTGTTACAGAACATAAGAAATGTCACAAACGAAAAACCAACCTGTATGTATTAAAATCACAAACAATTTTTTAAAAAAATAAAAAATATTTTAAAATTAAAAGTATGTTTAATGCTAAGAAAGCAAGAATATTTATTTTTTTTAATCTTAAACTGTAAACATCAATTAAAACTCATGTTTCAAGTTGATTGTTTTCTTGGTCAGCAAAACAAGCTTAACAAGCTTATTATTATTCGTTACTTCAAGTATTTGATGTTAATAAGCCGATATCAAATGCTTTAATTAAAAAACATAAAAAATTTGATTTGTCGTTATGAATCAAAAAAAAAAGACTTTCAATAAAAAATTCGATAAACAATACTTTCGGATTTCCATATTCGAAAAAAAATCAAGTTTTCCTGCTTTTTGTATTCCTAAAATCAATGTGTTACCCGTGAGATATAAGGAAGATTGTATGTAATGAAATAAAGACCAAGCAAGTGACAGTAATTTGTTAAAAAACTTATTAAAAGACATCAATTATTACAGGAGGTATACTTAAGCTTTATTTCGTATTACCTTGTTCTATGTTTAAATTTTTGCAATTTTTTTATATATTTTTTTTAAAAAACATTATAAGACAGCTCAACATGAGTAAAAAATAAAAGCAAAAAATTAAAATCAATTCAGTGGTATGAAAAGCTTTGACGTTATCCTGAGAATACGAATTCGATATGTTTTTATTCGATAAACAAAAATATTAACAAAATTTGAGCTTAAAAGATTATATATATCTCGTATGCCGTATAACATCTATGTTTTAATAATCTTTTCCTAATTAATAAATTAGTTTGAAAGAAAAATAATCAGTTTTGTGTGATTTAATAATACTTACATACATATACAGTTTAAAAATTATGGGATTTTTGTTTTTAATTTTTAAGATCATTAACAATTTTATTTATAAACAAAAGTAAAAAACAACATATAAAATAAAACATATTTTAAGAAAACTTAATAAAATTGTAAATAAAAAAAAAATATTTTAATTAAATAAAACATATAAAAAAGTTTAAAAATGATTTAAAGAATATTTATTTTTGTTTGCTAAATACCAGGCACCCACAAAAACCAATAAAAAATAAATGTTTTGTACTAATTTCGTAAGAATCGTAATTTATACTTTCCACAACTACAAAGGTTAGAGTAACAAGTGTTAAACTAGCCTTAAAAACATACATACATTATAAGCAAAGAGTAACGATTACGATAATATTCGAAAATGGTTAGCAGAAGCAAAATACCTTTATAAGCAGCTACATCATCCACAAACACGCATTTATAAATTCAGCTGCATATCTGAAAGAGAAAAGTTTGTACATAAAAATAGTAAAAAATCTGTGTAAATTAATGGTCGTTGCTAAGAATCAGAGATAAGCAATGATCAAAATCGAATCATACTCGTAATTTCCTATACTTATACGCATTCATACTTTTCTTAATATCAAGGCATCTGGATTCATATTCAAAGTTTGAAGTACTTATCACACTTATACTTAACAACATGTATGATGTTGTTGATTTCGATTCTCCTTAACATAGATGACACAAAATAAGTATGATTCGCTTACCAACACTAAAATACTCACTAGAAGGTTGTATGTTTGCTTTGCTTGCTGCTCTCTCCTTTTTTGCTTAAATGTATGTATGTGTCTCCTCTTTCTTTTTTTCTTTTTTTGTAAATGTTAATGACAAAGACTGTAAATTTTGTTGAATGATTAGAGCCACTAGAATCAATTGCAAGTATTACAAGTACATATTTTTTCTAATGTTATGAATCTAAATGACTAGGTATATGAATCAAACATATTTCAATTGGTATGAGTTTGATGTCAACGTTGTATGCATACTTATTGCAACCTTTCTGTATGAATCAACGTAGTTGTAGTGGGAATGATTGAATCAAAGTAGGTAGTTAAATTTGAATACTGTTGATGCACTTATATTTACATAAAATTTCATGAGTTATTGTGGTTATCGAAAAACCATTTATAAGGTAAGGATATCCATGGTAGCGAAATCCATTAGTATTGCAGTTTAGTATGATTCCATTCAAATCAGGCAATTTAGGCGCTATATTGAATGCCAACAATTCAGATCAACAAAACCGATGATTTATTATTTAATACGTACATGTTTTAGAGGTTTTTAATTTATTCTTCAATTGCTTTATACTCCTAGTTTTGCACACATGAGAGACTAGTTTAGCCTTTAACTTTGTCAGCATCCGAATAATAGGTTTTCGTTGTTCGAAAACTTGTATTCACTTGAAAAACAATTTCTTTATATTACTTCGTTTATTTACCTTCGTTTGCTTGGCTTGCATTTTCGCCTCTATCAAAGCTTTAAAACTTGTCATATTTTTACTTTGCTGGCGGCGTCCATTTTGTTGATGGGTGCTCAAGTGTGAGAAGTTAGGCCGTAATCTTGACTGAAGGATTGTAATGGCCAATTATGTATGTATGTATGTATGTGCTCAAAATATAAGGAATTCGAGGATTTATAAAATTGTCGGAAAAAAATTTCTAATGCCACTTACTATAATCCAATCGTCTTTATAAAATGGATTACTTTTTACTACACCTTATAAAATTACTACAATTCTTTTTTAAATACAAAGCAACTAAGATTACATATTCTATGTATTGCACAAAAATAATTCTATGAATTTTTAATAAAAAAAATACAATTCCATTAAATTTTTTTTATTATTTTTATTATTAATTATGTATGTATGTATTGTATGTGTATGTGTATGTGTGTTTGTAAAATTAAGCCAATGTTTAACATTGAATTTGAGGAGAGGAAGCACAATTATAGAAAAAAAAAGTATATAAAACGCTAATTAAATATAATAAAAACAAATAATTTAAAAAGAAAAATTCTAATAAAACAATATAAAAATGTTTACAAAAAAAATAAAATGATTTTAAATTTTTAAAATTGTTTCCGAGTTTCTTAATGTTTATAAACAATTAATAGTTAACAATTCCTTTATACATAAAGAGTTTTTTTTAATAAATTTAAACAAACTTTAATTTTTTTTTACTAAATAATCTATATATGTAGTATATATGTTGTGTGTATACACTTTGGATAACAAATTTAATTTATTTTCTTTAGTTTGCAGTTTTGTAAAGAAAAGTTTAAGGTTTCAAGTTGTTCATATATTTTTGAATAATTTGCACAAAAACTTCAATTAGTTTTGTTGCACTAAACAACAACAACAATAGTATGTTAAAGTTGCTTTGAATTAAAAACAAAATTCATATCAAAACATTTTAATTTATTTTAAAGCTACTTCTAACAGATTTAGGCGTCTTTAACCGTTATTTTTCAAATATTCTGTGGTTTAATAACAAAAATCTGGAACCCTGCTGTTGCTTCATACCACTTTAAACATTCAATCACATCTTTAACGACGTTATAAGCATTATATTGTCATCATCACCTAACTGCAAACATGTTAAATTCCTAAAAAAATTTTGTTTTCAACTCTGTTAAGTTTTAATAATTTGTGTGTGTGTGTGTGTGTATGGTTTTTTTTCTCTTCCTATAATTCATATTTAGAATACAATGATAATTTTATAACAGATACGTATGTATTTATATATGTATGTATGTATATAATTTATATTTTTTTTATAAAAACAGTCTCTCTTTTTCTTTTCGTTTCTTTGTTTATAAAATATGAATAAAATTTTCTTTGTAAATATATATGTATGTATTATTATGATATAAAAGGGGACTTTCTTCTAACAATTGAAAATTAATTTCTTTTTATGTTTTTGTTTTGTATTATATTGTTGTTTTTGATTTTACAATTTGGTTTCTTCCTCATTATATTTATTTATTTTTTTTTAACATTTGGTATAATATTTATATAATTTATATGTATGTAATGTAATGTTCAACCTCCTGTTCAATGAAATTTTAAATTAAAATGTTTGCGTTTCATTTGTCATCATTAACATGAAACAGGCGTTTTTGCTTATACAATCAAATTTTTTTAAACAAAAAAGTTACAAATCAAATTCTGGTTTTTTTTTAATTTTAATTTCTAATAAATTTCTTATAAAAATTTGTTTTTTTTCCTCAATTATAAAAGTTTGTTGTTTAAAAATATATGTTTTATGCATATGTTTATATGTATGTGTAAGTATGTATATATTTTAACTTTTATTTTTTTTAGTACACTTTATATATAAAAAAAATTTTTATTTGTTTTTAAACTTTAAATATTAGTTAACAATATGGTAAATATGTTGTATGTATGTATTATGTGTCGTAGTTTTTATTTTTTATATATATTTTTTGTTTATTTAATTTTAATTTTAAAAGAATATTTTTCACAATTTTTTTTTTAAATAATGAGATCATGTCCTGTAACGCATTATTTCGCGTAAAGCATATAATAATTCAGCTTGATTTCTAGCTTCCATTACCATTAAATTAACGTGGACCTGAAAAGTTTTTAAATAAATATTCAAGTCTTTAAAAAGAAAACAAGGAAAATAGAATAGGAAACATACCTTTTCACTGTCTTGCAATTCGACCAGTATGCTGTCATAATCTTTCGTGGTAATTCGTTCAGGGAAACAACAGGCAGTTTTTATGAACATTTTTAATGGACGATCCAAGAGCTGTAAAATAAAATTATTGTTAACTTTTAATAATAATATTGAGTTTTTTATTCTAAATCTAAAGAGTATCTGCACCCAAAATGCTATTATACAACGCTACAGTCTTCTACAGGTAGAAGAATTACATACATACTTACATAATTGGCCATTACAACCCTTCAGTCAGAATTAAGGCCTAGCCTCTCAACACTACTCATGTTGTGTGCGTTAATTTTATACATGAGTGGCGGGGCCTACAGTTTAACGTCGACTCCGAACGACAGATTTTTTGAGAAGCTTTTCATGGCAATCTTATTTACTCTCAGAGTTTATTTTTACCAGAAATCTTCTGAGAGGAAGTTGCCGAAGAATTATTTTCATATTTTCGTTTTGATGTCTGACCTGGGATTCGAACTCGGGCCTTTCGTCTAATAAGCCAACACAATACCTACTAGACCACGGCGACTTCCCAGTTAGAAGAATTGGTGAAATAAAAAAGAGGGCAACCATTTGAGAGGTTATGTTTATCTGACATTACCAATTCGAAAATCTCAACAAACTTTAGAGTTTCATACGCGCTGTAGCGGTTAAAATACTGGCCTACTGGAGATTTGAATACAGCAAAGGAGAAACAAATTTTCATTTATGGTTGCTCCAATTTAAGAAGCCTCATTCCGCCTCTTCCAAACCATTCAAAATCAACCTGATTCTTCAAAAAGAAAGCTGGTGCATAACTAACTGCTGTAAAAGACTAGGACTAAATGCCCTTACCATACATATGTATATACATTGGTCATTCCAACCTTCAGTCAGGATTACGACCTAGCTTCTCACACCACTTATGTTGTACGTGTTAATTTTTTACATATGTGGCGGGGCCTACCGTTTAAAATCGATTCCGAACGACAAATTTTTTGAGAAACTTTTTCATGGCAATATTATTTACTCTCAGAGTTTTTGCCAGAAATCTGCTGAGAGAAAGTCGTCGAAGAAATATTATGTTGGAGATGTCCGACCTGGGGTTCGAACTGAGGTCTCACGCCAACACACTACCTATTAGACTACGGCGACTACAATGACCTTACTACTGTACCTAATACAACAATTTATTACCTTGTTACAGTGGGTTGTGTTCGTGGACGAATACATGGTAACCCTATCATTCTAGAAAGTGTCACAGTAGCCTAATTACTTGTTTAGCTGTATTCATACTTATTTAGCTTGTTTCATAATATTTCTCTCAAAACATATGAGGGCAATGAACGTCTAACGGCATTATTTTCAAAACGGCAACAAGTTATCGAACAAATGGGTGTAAGTTTTATATAAATAAGGCCATACTAACTGTGCATTCTAACTCTAGCATTAAATTTCATGCAAATATCTCCTATTGATGGCCTCTGAAAATCATTTCTAAGCTTAACTCAATGCATTTAAATGAAGGCTTTAACTAACAAAGCTTTTCCGCTAAGTTCAAGAGGTTCCTTCGATTCTAGCGGACACATATTAATACCATGAAGGGCTTCACAAGGCCTACCAAAGAGCATTGGAAATGTTTCAGCATGTATTGCTATGCATAAATCTCTTTCTTAAACTTGAAACGGATTTCTCTTCAAATTTCGAATTTTGATCTTACAATGCCAAGGAATAGTTTCACTTACTTGATTTACTTCACCATAATCGTAATCGTCATGACGTATACCATAAATACATTGAATATAATTCCATATGGCACGACGAAATTTCGATGTATCCACGTTTTTAACACCAGCCATGGTGAAATATGTTAAATTATAGGCACAACGGAATTTTTGATCCAGCAAAGTGCCAACGTCTTCATATAAACTAAGAATACAGAGAAAAAAACAACAACAAAATTAAGATAAAATATTAAACATTTTATTTATGTATGTATTTAACGTACCCATTAACTAAAGAATAACCATGATCATCCCAGGAATAGTCCTGTATACGGAAGGTATTTGGTATATTCTCAGCACCACGTCGAGCAAAGTCCTGATACGTAAAATTGGGATCCTCAATGTAATGGGAAATCACGGGTGGTATTTCAGCAGGTGCAATTGTGGCAGCAGCAGGTAATTCAGCGGTTTGCATTTCGACATTCTTAAAACGATTACTCAGTTCGGCTTCACTGCATTCATCACGCTTCTGAGAAAGCACTTTCATGCGTTCCATTAACGCTTCCACCGTAACACTGGGTTGAGCTGTAATAAGAACTTGGTTTTTATAACGTTATGTGGATGAAAGGATATTCAAAAACTATTTTTTACCATTTAATCTATTTACACCATTAACGGTTGGATTTGTAGTGGCAGCAACAGCAGCACCAGCACCAACAGCATTAGCGGTAACACCTCCAACAGTACTACTACTACTAGTGCCACCTGCAGCAACATTGCCACCACTGGCTGTTGCATTATTATTGCAGTACACTTGATGGGTTGTGGAATGATCCACAGTATTAATATTACTGTTGCTGTTGTTGTTGTTGTTATTATTATTATTTAATGTTATTTCACTTAAGACAGTCTTTTGTGGTTGCGTTTGTGTTTGTTGCTGCTGCTGTGTAGCAGCATTTATAGATTGTTGCGGCAACTGATGCTGCTGGGCAAAGCCAACCAACGATACGCCAGTAACAACAACATTATACGGCACGCCGCCTGTCTCCATTGTGGTGGGTGTTTGTGGTGTTGACAATGGTGCGGGTGGTGTTTTCAATTTGGGACTAGATAAACCATCAAGTTTCTGTGTCAGACCGCAGGAGAACACAAACGACGACAACGAATGAAAATGCGATAAAAGTACCATGGCATGCACAACTTCCGACAGAGACCAACTGTTCTTGCCTCTTGTAAGTTTCTAGAAAAATATGTATTGTGTGATAAAAACAAAAATAAAAACGATTTTTATTTAAATTTTTTATTTTTAACTTGGAAATTTCAAAAAAAAAACAATTTTTAATACAGAATTTTCCAAAGAAAAAAGATAAGAAAATGAATCTTCGAAAGTTGTTGTATTCAGAGAAAATTTTTTCGTTATGGTTTATAAATAAAAAAAGAAAAATAAGAGTCTCGTATACTCCGCAAAGGAGATAGCAGGGCAACGTCCAACGTCTCTTGGGAACGACTCATCACTACACTCATCAACCCAATACATCCTATAACCTGCTACAGTAGACCTAATTACCAGCTCAACTGGGAAAACTTTTTTGGATTGCTCTCCCTCATGTACTACATTATGTTGTTCTAGGAAAATAGGTTAAACTAGAGAGAAAAGAGGCGGCAATGTTTATGGACGATAGGTTTGAATCCACCTCTGTTGAAAACAACAGAAAAACTTATGAATTAAGAGCTTTCCAGTATCGTTAGGGCAGCTGAAAAGCGAATTTTTCATTCCTTTCTTTTCAACTGCGAAAGATGAGAACCTACGTATAATAAGTATAAGTATATAAGTGACTTTATTGTGCTGAAGTACAGTCCTCTAAAATAGTAATGAAATAGTAAAACACATGCCACATTAGTATGGGGCTCCAGGTAATTTGGTAAGGTCTTGAATACCCTCTATTGTCATTCGCTTTTTGCTTTATGTAGTCGATAAGCCCCAAAACACGTTACGACAAAGAGTTGCAAACAGTGAGTTGCAAACAGTGAGAAGCCGTGGTCTAGTAGGTAGTGTGTTGGCTTATTAGACGAAAGGCCCGAGTTCGTATCCCAGGCCAAAATACAAAAAGTATTTCTGCGGCGACTTCCTCTCAGCAGACTTCTGGCAAAAACTCTGAGAGTAAAAATTGCCATGAAAAGCTTCTCAAAAAATCTGTCGTCCGGAGTCGACTTTAAACTGTAGGTCCCGCCACTCATGTATAAAATTAACGCACACAACATGAGTGGTGTTGAGAAGCTAGGTCGTAATCCTGACTAAAGGGTTGTACTGGCCAATTATGTATGTATGTGAGGAGATCTGATAGAAGAATTTCTTGCACCGTTTTCAGTAACCCAAGGCGTTTGAATGTCTTTTTCAGCATTTAAAAGATATTTTGCTTCCAGATAACATCACATTGAATTTCCAAAGTCTAAAACAATAAAAGCTTCGGATTGTACAATATTTACGCCACCCATAGTTATCGATAACGTAATCTTCTTGCCTCACTTCGGATTAAGTAAACAACATTTGGATGCTTTGTGCATTATTCATTCAACTTTATCTGTGTTGACTATCAAACGTATGTATGTATAAGGGAGAGTTATTTATACAAAGTTCTTAGGCCTAAATCTTGAACAGGCTGGGCTTACGATAAAAAGCATACGAATGAAAAATATTAATGTCATCTGAGAGAGGATCGTTAATAAAAATAACATAAAAAAACTTGGTTAATGAACCTAAAGTAAGCCCGAACTCAGTGGTAAGTAAGTAGTATTTTAGCTTATTATACAAGAGCGCGTGGTCTCAAAGCCTAGCCCAGACCTAGCTCTCGAACAAAACGAAATATGAAAAGAATATTTGTTTCGGGAACTTCTGCTCCACAGTCTTTTGGCAAAACTCTGAGAGTTACTAAAATTGCCATGAAATTTTCTCACAATTGACGTTCGAATTCACCATTAACCCATATGCGCTTATCGCCTCATTTTTAAAACGGTAAAATATTGATCGGCTGTGCAGTATACCATATAGATTCCAATAAATACAAAAAATCAATGTTTTACGAGAAAAAAAGTTGTACTTATACGGGTTAAACTGTGACACTTCTCATGGATAAAAATTTCAACACAACAGAAGAGGGGTGGTGTGAGAAGATAGATTGCAAACCTGACTAAAGGGTTGCAATGACTAATTTAGTAAGTAGTAATTTAGTAATTTAAGTAAGCAATATAAGGCCACGGATAGGATTAAAAGTGAAGTAAATTCAATACCGTAATGCCTTAGAAGAAATTTCAATAACTACGGAGCGCTCGAAGACATTGCTGCACATCGACAAAGATATCGACAACATCTGTATCCGCCCATGTTGGTTAGAATAGAAAGCTAGGTTGGGATAAATTATGCAGCTATTTGATATGATAACACCGAGTTTTAGGACACTTTACACTTAATTGTATAAAAATTTTGTAAGAATATTTTCTTTAATTAAATAAAATAATGAAAGAAATCTATTAAATAGACAGTTTATCTATGTACATACATACCTCTATATGTTCTTTTCGCAATAGCCAGGGGCGATGTGCTAAAATTTTATTGATATCATATATGGCACGTAATTTAGGTGGTATATAATCGAGGCCGTTTAACCATTCCGGATTGCCGCCTTGATTTAAAAATTCTTTTTCGTACATCTTCACCAAATACGGACACTGATGACGGGCAGCAGCCTGCAATAAACAACAACAAAAAAAAAACAATTAAAATTTAATAAGAAAAAACATTCAATATGCATGAAATTATTATTGTTGTTTACAGACAATAAAAACAATCATAAACAAATAAATAAAAACAATATGTACTCGTACATATGTACTCATACTACTTGTCATAAATATTCTTATAAAATTAGTTTAATTGTAAAATTGAGCAGAAGAGTACAAAAACAAACCTTCAACAGCAGTCGACAACGAACGAACATCATCATTTAGGAATGCAAATGACCTAAAGATGGCATGATCGGGTACCAACAACTAATAACAGAAACAACAGTAACAGCTATGGCAACAACAACGACAAGACAACAAGAGACATTCAAAATCGTAAACACATAATGATGCCAACTTTTAATTTGTTCTGTTCGTTCTGTGGCTTTATTTTTAATATTTCTCTCATTTAATTTTATTTGATTGTAGAAAAACAAGAATATTCTGTATTTTTTTCTTTCTTTCTTTCATTTTGCATGTGATAAAATGAATTTTTATAAAGAAAAATTATAAACACAGAAAAGAACGAAAGAAAAAAATATTAGAATCTTTGAGTCATTTACGCAATTAAATAATGCGTAAATTACATGATAATTTATGATCACAATGATCACAAACACAACAACAACAACATCAACTACAAACAGAACACCAGTATAACAAACAACTGACCCAACCACAGCCACAGCTCGCTTGAGTAGCCATAATGTTGATGGTGGTGATAGTGGTGGTGATGCTACTGCTAAAGCTAATGTTTCTGTTGCTGCTTAAAAGAGTTTTCAAGCAGAAAAACATTTGTAAAGCAGTCTACTTTTTTAAATTTTATTTTTTACGCTGAATAAAACATTACAATCAACAAAATTTATTAGTACAGTCTGTCATGTAATTAATGTAACAGTAAATGATTTTACAACTTTACGATTAAAGAGCATATGTAGGAAGCATATGTTTAGGAAGCATATGTACATACAAAGCCCCCTTAATCTGACCCATAAACCTTGCCCTATCGAGATGATAATATCAACAAGGAACATCATAGCCGGTCTGGATTACATATATCGTAGGAAAGAAAAGTACTTTTCACTACTACATCCAAACACATGGTCACATTGAGAGTCTAGGTTTTAAGTAACAATAGAAGGCAGCTTGGATCTGCTACAGTACTTTAACCACCTGCTGCCCTAGCTGGAAACAAAACTTGAAACAAACCCAAGAAATAAACGCAAAGCGAAGAAGAAGGCCGATATGATCTTGTGAACCTTCCCCTATTGAAAGGATGACATCAACAAGAAATATCATAGCCAGGCCGGATTACATCTTGGGAGAGATGTGACCACAACATTCAATACATGGCTACAGTATTTTAGCCACCTGCCTAGCTGGAAAAATTTGAAACAATGCGAAGAAACGAACGGAAATCGAAGAAGAAGAGAGATGACAGCCGAATGCTCCTTAACCCTGGCCATCCATTTTTTTAATCCTGGATGGTCATTTTTGTACAGTAAGGTTACTCTTCGTTGAATCAACGAAAATTTTTTTATTCTACTCACTGCAAGCTTTCATCATCAACTAACGTTGTTCAAAAAAAGAACGAAGTTTGGTCAAACATAAAATAGTTATATGATAAAGAATAAATGAGCTTCGTCGATTTGACGAACAGTAACCGTCCAGGGTTAAAGAAATAATAAAGAAATATTTAGTGAAGCTACGAGACAAAAGACAACTGTTATCTGCATTATCGACATCGTCCAACATGTCATGCTGCACTGATAATGAGAGTATCATTACTATGTCAAGTAATACAGTCATGACGAGCTCCTTCTTTGATGTCAAAAGGTGTATGGTCCTCACGAAGAATTGAACAGTATGCGTAGTTCCTTACAAGCAAGTGCTTTCCAGATCACATTGCGTGATAGCCAACAAACCCGCAATCAAAAATGAGAATTATAAATGGCTGTTCGAAAATAACTCTCAAGCTATACGTAATGACCATGCAACTCATATTTATTAAATAGCATGGTACAGTACTTTCTTCAGCTGTCGTCGATGGGCCGAAAGTCGTCAGCGACTCGAAGCTGAAATCGGCATTATTAGTGCTACAAACGTCGTGCTGAAAATGATAAACAGTAGACAAAGCTGGAACGCAGTAAGATAATTTGTGCACCATGTCCTGCGTACGAAGAAATATGACCTAGACGCAGTGGAATAATAGAAGAGCGGAACCTGGACGCAGGCTGACTATGATGGAACTGGCACACGTGCTAATAAAAGGGGTCCACCTCGAAGTAGTACAACCGTGGTTCCGAGGTGGAATATACCCTGGTGAGGAGACAAGGTGGGGTTTTATTCGGTATAACCAGTGGGAGAGTCCGACATACCATATATGGTGACGACCTTCATGAATGCATAAAGCATTTCCCCTCCTTCCCGCAAAAAAAAAAAATGGGACAGTTGCTAACTTCTATCTTTTAAACCGAGTCCATAAGCAGCTTCCAGTCGAGAAGAGAAATTAATAGCGCTTGAATTCAAATTCGTTTTGATTTCCTATTTACTGATGGAATTTTATTGCCAAGTAATGTAACATGTTGTTGACATTATTTACACAATGTAAATAAATAAAATGTATAAAATAAATAAATTAATGTAAATACATATGTAAATTTACATTATGTAAATAACAGTTTAAGAGATAATATCATTTACAATCTTATGTATGTATATAAGTAAAAAAAGAGAATTTTTCAAAAAAAAAAAAAGTAAATGAACAATTTACATCATGTATGTATACATACATACATGTGTACATGATGTAAATAATTCATTTACACAATTAATTGTAGATAATTTTGATATGTAAACGGTTTGCTTGTAAACATAGTAGACGTTTAAAGTATAATTTTACTTTTGTACATTAAATCCTTGTCGAGAAAATTATTTAAATTGTTTTTAAAACCCGAATTCACCGATCTGCATAAGGCTGATGTAAACGTTTGAGCAAAATTCTTATTTTCCACGTCATTACTCTTCATTTCGACTTTGGCAGCGGGCGTTTCAGGTGGTGGCAAAGTGGACAAAAGTATGCGTTGATAGTTTTCAATGATTTTGGCAGCCACATCTGCAGTACATGGTGGCATGGTGGTAGATTGTTGTTGTTGTTTAGTGTTGCTCTTACTTATAGGTTCGCTAAAGAATTCATTAATTTGATTTGGGCATAAAATTCGATTCTTAGGCAAACGTGATAACTTCCAAGCAACATAACTAACTACATCTGCCTGATCGGTATCGATTAGAAATATCGTATTCGGACTATACTTGACCAGATTCGGTATAAGATTGTTCATTACATTGGTATATTGTTCCACACTGTCCTTGAAGGATTTTGTCGTATCCTTGCTGTCCTTTATATCCTTTGTTAGAATAATTAAATCTGAATTCTTGGTATCCTGAAAATGTTTTGTAGTCTTTATATGCAGATTATTGTTGATAAGGAATTTTGATTCGGGGTTTGTTGTATTTTCCGTTGAATTTAAGTTTGCTTTCGCAGCCTGATAATCCATTATACAAATTTGATTACACAGATCACGTGCTAAGCAGTTCAAGGCCATGTCAAGACTTGACTCCTCTTTGCCCACTATTGTGATTTTCTTGTCGACTGTCGTTCTCACTGGCTTTTCGTAACGTATAAAGCTTTCCGCTATGCCGCCGGTAAAATTGTTGAATTTATTCTTAAGGCTTGCATTTTTCGTATTATTTAACGTGGCCAATAATTGCAGATGCGTCGCCTGATAAAGAGCTGATGATAATTTTCGAAACATTTTTAATAATTTTCCTTCCTCTCGACACAAATAAATACAATTGCCGCTTTTGTTATTTTATTGCCCACAAATAAAAAAAAAACAGTTATAATGGCTTTATAAATTAATAAAATAAAAAAAAAATATAAAAGAAAAATAATATTGTATTTCAATAAATCAAACTTCTTTTTATAGTTCTTTTCCTCAGTTCGATATGTATGCATATCGTCACCTAAAATGCAAAATAACGTATCATCACTTTTCACAATTTTACAGGAGAAGCAAAAAACGTTACAAAATGGAAAATATTGCATCTAGGAAGGAAAAATTTTGTAGCTAAGCTCAAAAAAGGGTAGGAGATCAATTCCAGAAGAAAAAATAATATTTTTCAAAAACGTGTTGAAGTTATGTTTGTTACGTTATTTTGAATTTAAATTTTCTGAAACAAAATGACGTATCTTCAATGAACAAATTTTAATATGAAGTGGAAAAATCGAAATGCGATTAAATGAGGTTCAATAAAAGGCAATGGAGTTGTTTGTTTTTGTTAATATTTCAATTTACTGTGTTCTATTGCATAAAATTCGGTTTAATTAAACAAAAAATGTAATTCATTTAAGGTTTTTTCTAAACACATTGTAGTTTATTTTGAATTTTCTTTATGAAATCGTTATTTTTTGACTCAGATGCATAATTTTTTTTGGAGACGTGTATTTTTATCTAATGAATCATAATCAATCAAAAACCCGATTTTCATTTTTTTGATGATCCGTTGTTTTGCATTTCAGGTGACGATATATTTATATGAAGTATGAGTGTAGGTGACATTACATTATTTTCCTTTTCTTTTTCAAAGGGAAATTTTTAATTTTTTTCGAAAATCAATCTACACCTACAGAAAATTTATAGGCATATGAAAATAACATACATACATACATACATAATTAGCCATTACAACCCTTCAGTCAGGATTACGGCCTAGCTTCTCAACACCACTCATGTTGTGTGCGTTAATTTTATACATGAGTGGCGGGTCCTACAGTTTAAAGCCGACTCCGAACGACAGATTTTTTGAGAAGCTTTTCATGGCAATTTTTACTCTCGCCAGAAATCTGCTGAGAGGAAGTCGCCCTAGAAATATTTTCATATTTTTCGTTTTGATGTCTGACCTGGGATTCGAACACGGGCCTTTCGTCTAATAAGCCAACACACTACCTACTAGACCACGGCGACTTCGTGATAATAACATGAGCAACTTTAATTCAGTTTTAAACTTTTTAACTCTTTGCACAGCTTACTTAACATACTTGATAGATAGGTGAATGCAACCCTTTAGCCAGAATTATGACCTAGTTCCTTGCAGCAGACATGGCCCGTGTGTGTTATTATTATCCATGTGTGACAGCGCCGACGGTTTCAACTTGACCCTGAACTTCAGATTTTTGAGAAAGTTTTCAACTTCCTGTTGAGAGCAAATGGCCGAAGAAATATTTTTTTCATATTTCGTTTGGTTTAAGAAATTTGAGATGGGCTTTGAATCACTACGACCCTTTCGACTGATTTATTTTCCGCCTAGGATTCTATCTCGTATGAAAAATTTGAAGATTTATTTGGCCTCTGAACATAAACGCTAAACTTACATTGTGGCGTTCATATACCATAGAGTTCACCGTTAACATGCAGTTACGTTGAAATTTCATCCGTTCTTCTCTCCTGTTATCTCATATTAGCTTAGAGTAGTAGAAATTGAAGTCGCCGTAGTCTAGTAGGTAGTGTGTTCGCTTATTAGACGTAAAGCCCGGGTTCGAGCCCCAGGCCAGACATCAAAACGAAATATGAAAAAAATATATATCTTCGGTGACTTCCTCTCAGCAGATTTCTGGCAAAAACTCACGAGTAAATAAACCTGCCATGAAAAAGTTGCTCAGAATCTGTCGTTCGGAGTCGACGTTAAACCGTAGGTCCCGCCAATCAAGTATAAAATTAAGGCACACAACATGAGTGGTGTGAGAAGCTAGGCCGTAATCCTGACTGAAGGGTTGTAATGGCCAAATTATGTATGTGTATTACAAATTGAATATAGTGGGTGGTCCACAAGTTCGAAACTTTTTTAATGAAACTCCAGTTTTTAAAGTAGAAAAGTTTTTATTATACAACGCACATAGTCAGTCTCTTATGAGCTGTGCACACTTTCTTTAAATTTTGTCCAATTTTTTTTTTTATTCCAAGAATTGTTCATCAGATCGTTTTACCGTTGGAGTTAAATGTCCTTCCGCCATTCCAGTTCTTCAGGTTTGGAAACAAGAAAAGGCACATGAAGCTAAATTCGGAAAATAGAGGGGAATCGGACAGCAATTCGTAGCCTAATTCATAGATTTTTAACATGGCAATTGCACAACAGTGCTCCCTTGCATTATCCGCAAAGAGAATTTTTTTCTTGACCATATCCGATCGCATTTTTAAAATCCTCATTAAATCGCCCCAATAAGTTGGTATAATTTTTGCAATTTATTGTCTTATCATTTTGAACGTACTCAATGTGGATTATACAGCAGGGACTGCAATTTGGTCCCCCGTTACTCGGTCCACGTCTCGTGTACGGTTATGAAACGGACATCCATATGGTACTCAACCAACACCATACACTTCTTACAAGTTGTCACACGATTGTTTTAATGGTCGATTGTCCGCAAACGCAGCATCGCTTATGTAAAGTTTTCTCATCAATCAAAAACTTGATACCACTGAGTCAAGTTAGATTTCTTTGGCTACCGCAAACTCTTGCAGTTTCAACTTCTGAACACCCACCGCCTTATTATAATTTTTTTTGTCCAATTTTTTGGATTTAGCAACCTCAGCTGTTCGGCATCCTCCGTACTTGTTTGGTACGTCTTAGTGATGGCGTAGTTGCTGGTCAAGCAATCCAGGTTTGAATCCAGGGGAAACCAATAATAATTTTTCATCATGATTATTTCGAATTTGAAAGAAAGAAATGGGAAGTATTCCCACTCCAAATAGTCTGCCCAGAAATATGTGAATGTTTTTAGTATCCATCTTAAAACGCATAGTTTAACTGGGTATCATCCGGTCACATTATACTACTCATGGGTGGCATTTCTCAATCATCATCATCCAGAACATGAAAGAGTCCAGGATAATTTATTACATACATACATGCATAATTGGCCATTACCACCCTTCAGTCAGGAGTAGCTTCTCAGTATAATTTATTATCCATTGAAAAATGAAATTCCATATTAACAATATGATTGCTTAAGTGTCACAACTTTTGTTAGGCACTGTATTAATTTTAATTTTTATATTGAATTTACTTTCTAAATGCATTTTTCATGGCCTACACTCTTTCTCTCTAACACTCACCACCCTGTATTTTAGATTACTTATCTAATTATGAATTTTTATGCTCACCTTTTTCTGTGTGTGTGTTAATTTTTTATTTTAATTTTATTTTTACACTTGCCACTCACTAACCATGTTGAAATGCTCGATTAATGATTTCTTTTTTCGTTTTTTTGGTTCGAAATAAAAATTTTTTTTTTTCATCAAATTTTCATAATTTGTTCGTTCGTATATATTGCGTGCATTTTAAATGCTTTTTTTTCCCCCGTAGGTTCTTTCACTTCAAATTAACCCAAAATTTAAATTGGTTATGCTATAAATCAAATCTAATTAGTCATTTAGTTTGAGTGTTTTTTTTTTTGTATTTTTTTTGTATTTTTTTGTATTTTATGCTCGTTTCAAATGTGTTTTTCTTGTTGAAAATGTGAAAAAAATGTTCAATTTGATATGCAGTTTTCAAGAACATTTAGTCAACTGATATAAAAAAAAAATCAAGTCAAACGAAATAAAATGAAATTAAGCCTATAAAAAAAAGCAGAAAATTTTTTACTAAATAGAATCAACGTTTAAAAGAATATGATTCAGCTTCTGCAGTTTTTGCTGATGGTGAGACTGTGCCACCAGAATGAAAATATTTCGAAAACTTTAAAATGCTTAGAGTCTTTTAAAGTCTAGAGACTGCACAAAAAAAAGCATTTTTGTGTTTAAAAAATTATTTATTTATAACATTACAGATTAAACTCTTTTAAAATGAATAAATAATTTATTTTTGATGGATTCTACCAAAAAAATAAATGCTCAAATAAGTTACATAGTTGGCATTTCTTTTCGCCAAAGGAGAACAAAACTTTAAATTAAGGACAGTAGGGTTGCCAAGGTTCCTTAAATCGCCAACTAAATAACGTTTTTTTTTTTTTTTAATTTTGCTTTCAATACTCAGGATGTTCCCCGAGTTGGAGATTTTCATTGTATTGGAATAGAAGAAGAAGAAGAGGTTATAGGAGGGAAAGGAATGCCAATCTGTACACCCAATGTTGGCAGACTGCAAATTGAAAATGCTTGAAAAGTTAAAGGCATACACCAAGTCTATAAGGCTACCAGATCACTGCAGCGTATTTCAGGCGGAAGTGTCGGCAATTCAGGCTGCGGTGAAAATTATTGTGGACAAAAATGTTCACAGGCGAGAAATCACCATACTTTCCGATAGCCAAGCGGCCATCAAGGCACTGGATTCTAGTGTAATAAACTCAAAGACGGTGAACGACTGTCGCAGATGTCTCAATGAGATGGCGAGCCGATATGATGTCTGTATTACATGGGTACCGGGACATAGAGATATTCCCGGCAACTGCAGAGCGGACGAACTGGCCAGAAAGGGTACGACCATCGAACCCTCTGATGAATTCTCTACATTAGGGATCCCTTTGGATACCTGCAAGCTTATAATTGACAATGCAATCGTGGACCTTGTCAACAGAAGGTGGGCGGCTTCGGATAAGGGCAGAACACCGCAAAAAATCTGGCCAAGGCTGGATAGGAGGCGCACGGCGGCTCTGCTTGAACTCCAAAGAAGCAGGCTCAGCGCTGTTGTCGGGGTTATTACGGGGCATTGCATTATAGGAACGCATGCGAGGCGTATTGGACTTGGACACCTCGCGAATGATTTCTGCAGAAGCTGTGGAGATGAGGAGGAGGAAGAAACTGTTCTTCATCTACTGTGCACATGCCCGGCACTTGGTCAAAGGAGAAAAAGACACCTGGGTGCCTACTACATGGAGGACCTAGCTGAACTGTCATGCACGGATATTGGCAGTCTGAATCGCTTCATCGGAAGCTCCAAGTGGTTCCTGGAATAGGAGAAATGTGGCACTGTGGTATCACAATGGGCCCGGTTTGCGGCCTAAGTGTGTCCGCTCATGATTCCATCGAGAGGACTGCCACTTCTACCTACCTACCTAAAGGCATATACCATAGCTTTATGGCATGAATTTTGAACGATAAAACAGTTTTCCGTAAGCTGGATTTCGGATTTCGCATAACAATCTACCACAAAAACAAACGTATGACAAATTCGCGGAAGTGTGGAAAGTGGTTTTGTCTTCGGCAATATTTTGTTTGCAGTTTTAGGGCTGTTTCGTATACATGCTCGAAATACAAACCCACCAACACATGCTACAAACTAAATGGCAGTGAAAACAGTGGATTTAGCATAGGCGAATCGGCGCCAAAGAAGGCTAAGGTGGCTATGTCAGGCAATAAAATCTGGACGGCCGTATTTTGTAGGTGAACGCTGTGTAGTCCACATTGACTATCTTTAAAATCAGTTAACAAAGGAAATATATATGTGCCTACTTACACACATACATAATTCTGCATTACAACCCTTTAGTCAGTATTACAACTTAATTTCTCACACCATTTTGTGTTGTGTGTGTTAGTTTTATACATGAGTAGCAGGTCCTACAGTTTGAGAAACTTTTTCATGGCAATTTATTTACTCTCATAGCTTTTTCCAGGAATCTGCTGAGAGGAAGTCACCGAAGAAATATTTTTTCATATTTCGTTTAGTTGGAGATGTCTGACCTGGGTTTTGAAGCGTGGCCTCACGTCTATCTCCTAGACTACGGTGACTACATGTGCCTGCTTACAGGCTCGATTTAATGTAAATTTGGAAAAAATTCCCTTATTTTACCAAGAGAAAAGGTCCTTTACCACATGACACTGCAAAGGAACGCAGCAGATGATCAATTTCCATGGTAATAGCCCTTGAATTAGGCTACAATTTACTTCCTAACCCATGCTATTCTATGAATTTAGGCTAGAGTAACTACTTCTTATTTCCTGATGTGAAAAATTGTTGTTGACAGAAATAGGTTTGAATCGAAATCGCCGTAGTCCAGTAGGTAGTGTATTGGCTTATAGACGTGTGGCCACGCTTCATACCTCAGGTCAGGCATCTCTAACAAAACGAAATATGAGAATATACTTCTTCGGCGACTGCTTCTCAGCAGATTTTTGACAAAAACTCTGAGAGTAATTAAAATTGCCATGAAAAGTTTATCAAAAATCTACCGTTCGAAGTCGACTTGAAGCTGTAGGGCCCGCCAGTTATGGATAAAATTAACACACACAACATGGATGGCGTGCGAAGCTATGTCGTTATCCTGGGTAAAGGGGTGTAATGACCACTTAAGTAAGTAAGTATGTAAGATTTGATTTCAAGTTGAAGATATGTTGGACAAAGTGTAGCCTCAAAGAAGACTATGTTAAAACACAAAATGACCAGTGTTTCATTCAAAACTCATGGACTTCACATTCAGGCCAATCAATTAAGTCAAGTAGGACTTGGTTTTGCAGATTTTTTAAAAGTTTTCTAAACAATATTTAACTTTTTTTATTCAAATACTATTACGCTTATATAATTACATACAAACGTAATGAGTAATTTTTTGTTTTTCTAAATCATTTCTCATTTAATTTTATTTATTTTTAAGTGGCAGGAAATATTTCTTCAATTTGAAATGGTGCGAATCGGTTATTTTTGTGAATTGTTCTGTTTTTCTTAGAATTCTCTGTAAAAGACAAAAACAAAACAGCAATTTGTAGCCAAACTGTCTCAGGTTTTTCATTGTGTGATAAAAACAAATTGTACAATTTACTACACAAACGACTATTTGAAAATACCATGAAATTTAATGGCTAAAAATCAACGCCAACTTATTTAAATTGAAACGAAAAAAATAAATAAAAAAAATATTGTGAAAAAATAGAAAAAAACATTTGTGACACAGTTCAAAGTAAATTGAAGAATTTTTCGTTTTTTTATGATCTTTTTTCGTTTTATTTTTACTCATTTAAATTCTATAAAAAAAAAAACTACAACTAAAATTGCAAACAGAAAAAACCCAACAAACCAAAACAGATGCAGATGTTTGAGTTACAAAAAAAATTAATGAAAAAAAGTTTAAAATGCAATTTAAAAATAAAGTGTTAAAAATAAAATTTATTTTCAACTACTCACTCAACACTCACAAACACTCGCTGCTGCTGCTGCCTTGGATAGCCTCTGTAATTTGAAAATAAAATTACCTACGATATAAACAAAAAAACCAACCAACTACAAAATGTTGCATGCCCCACCACACACACACACACACACAGTCAGACCTCAATATAGTTAGTCAGTCAGTCAGCTAGCCCAGCCAGCTAGCAGCTACTGGCCGGCCCCAACTATGTACATTAAAAATGTGTGTTCATTTTCGTATATTTGACAACAACATGTGAGTAGCCAGTAGCCGCCAGTCAGTCATGCCGTTTTATTGTTGTATTACCTGTAGTACGTGTGGAGTCGTCGTCATCGTCATCGCCGTCATTGAGTCATTGAACCGCAACATTGTATATGATAAAAATTTATAAAATTTTTACGTTTTCTTTTGTAGTTTTTTTTGTATTGTTTTTTCTTTCTGTGCGTTAGTTAGTGTTGTTGTACAATTTATTTCTATATTGTACAACAATTTGTTTTTGTTTTTCTTATAATTTCAGTCAGTGTTTGGCCTGCCTAATTGTACTCTACGAAAGAATTTCAATTTATAAGAGCGTTGGCAAAGCATTTAGGCTAAACAATAGCCAATGAGTTCAAGTCGAAAATAAAATGCTGTATGCATTGAAACAATTAATGTAAAAGAAGACTTTCGAAATGCCACCGCCTACAATTAATAAATGAATTAAAAAGTATTTATGGCCCAGAAAGATGAAGGCAAAGCTCCTCCTCATCACTCTAAACATTACAATAAACCAATACATTTTCAAAGAACGCATTATATCTAGGCAATGATAACTGGCAACCCTATCATTCCAAAATTTGCCATACAAGATGAATTATCCGCTTAACTTAATTAATGAAACAGAAGCACAGCAGAAAAATAATAAGGAAGTTGACGTACGTCATAGAATAACTGTCATCATCGACATCTCTAAGGCACTCAGTAAACTTCAACATCAGCCAAGCAACGACTACCATAGTACACTGCAATCGATTATCTCCTGGAATCGATTATGCAGCAAACAACATGCATTAGAGAAAGTGTCATAAGGTATTTACTCTACAGTAAACCTCTACTGGAATATAGCAGGACGTTATGTAGTGTTGATAATGCTATAACTATAAGTCTGAGCAATCCAAGTTCAAATCCGAAAGAATACAAAAACTTCTCCTGCAGACAGAAATATACGCCGCCATCGAAAGATTTTTTTATTTAATTTAACTTAACGAAGGAATTACAGAGAATATAATGTGGAAAGGCAAGCTAATCGAGCTTTAAATTACTGCGAGTCTGTCTGAGTACGCTCAACCAGTCAGGAAGCCCAATACGGTCATGCGCCGCTCGATCTTTGATTATGTGAAATTTATACAAACCTGTAGGCTGCTCAACTTTCCATAAAGGGAGCACTCGTGTCTGTGATGGCTTTGGAAAAGTTCTGTAAATTTGGAGGAGTTTGAAGACATATGCTTTGAGAAAGATAGGCAAAGACTCTTCTCCATCCAGGTGGAAGAGAAATCTCTGCATTAGACTAACCAGAAATAACTTGAGAATAGTATTCGGTCTTCGGTCAAATGTTGCAGAGTCAAGGAGCGGTTATACAGAATATGAAACAATTCAAGTTCAATATACCGTGGATGATCCCAGGTCAGACACCAAAACGAAATATGAAAAAAAAAATATTTCTTCAGTGACTTCCTCTCAGCAGATTTCTGGCAAAAACTCTGAGAGTAAAAATTGCCATGAATAGCTTCTCAAAAAATCTGTCGTTCGGAGTCGACTTTAAACTGTAGGTCCCGCCACTCATGTATGAAATTAACGCACACAACACGAGTGGTGTGAGAAGCTAGGACGTTGTACAATGGGTCAATTCAACCTCCGGGTACTGTACTTGTCACAGTTGACAAGTACACGTCCTCTAACCTAACCTAATCTAACCTACCGTGGATGAGGAGAAAATTCCCAGAACACACTCTTGGTACCTGAGAGGCGTGAATGCATTTTAGAAGTAGGCACCACAACACTTATTATCAATCACTATTCCAATTTTTTGCAACGAGATTCGCAGTATCTTATTATCTCTACACATCGAAAACAAAAACAATACCTCTCCAATAAACCCATTCAGAGCTGTCAAAACGTGGAGCGTCTTCCCTTATATTTATTGCAGCAATATTAGGCGCAATACTGGTGTATGATTTGTGTCAGATTTTTTTCTATTAGGACGATAGGTCATCAACAACAATATATTCCATAGAGATTGTTTGTTCCCAGGCAACTAAAGTTGGCAACCCTAACATCCTAAGACCTGTTATAGTAGATCAATCGCCTGTGTAGTTGTAGAAAACTTGATTAATGAATCTAAAACATGATTTGTGCGACAGCAGCCTTAAGTTTCTTAAACGAATGCAAAACAACAAAAAAACAAAATTTATTTTAGGCTTTAAAATTATGTCTCAACTACGTTTTAAAAGCCCTACTACTAGGCACACAAAAATAAAACACGATCTATTGAAATAAGCAAAGCAGAGTTAGTAATTAATGGTTACAGCTCTGATGATAGCGAATGAACGCTTGTAGTTCTATTAGATTTTTCCTTATTTTCCACTTGTAGCGAGATTTACTTAAATTATAGCTATTAGTGTTGTTGCTGTTGTTGTTGTTATTGAGTTAAAATTGCTGCAGCAATTATTTATTAATTAATACGTGTGAGTTGTTAAATGCAACAACACTTGTTTAGCATTTTAATTTTAATTAATTATTTTAATGGTTGTTGTTTTTGTTGCTGTTATTGTTGTTGCTGTTGCATTTACAAGTAGATTAATTTAATTTCTTTTAAGTGCTAAAATTTTAATGATTTAAAATGTATGTGCTGGTCTTTATTCGGTATTTTAAGTATACATACAGTGGTGGTCATATAATTAAAACATTTTTCGATCTGATTTTGTGAAGAGCTGATTAGAGGAACAAAATATAAATCCCCTGATCTCAATCAAATTGAGAACTTGTGGAGTGAAGTTGAAAAGAGGATGGAAGGCAAAAATCCCAAAAATGCTGATGAATTGTGGCCAAACATTGAAATCTGTTGGAGGCTATTCCTCAATCTTTCTGTAAGCATTTAGTTTAGAGTTTGCAAACAGATGTGCTAATGTTATTAAAAACAAAGGTTACCCCACGAAATATTGATCGCAAGTACAAAAAAACAAATATTGTAATTAAAATTAAAATAGTAAATGGTTTAATTATATGACCAATCCAATAAAACATTTTTTAATATTTTTTCTTTACAGAATTTAAAATTATATATTTAATAAGTGTGCTGGAAACTGTTTCAGTTTTAGATTTAAGACGTGGAAAAATAATTTTGTTATCTTTTTTAATTTCCAAAATAAAACGAATAATTTACTATGTTACGAATGTTTTAATTATATGACCACCACTGTATGTACATACATAAGTACGAATGTTAACTTATGTGTTTATATTTTTTTATTTTATTGATGTTTTTACTGTTGTTGTATTCATTACAATATTTTGTTTGCAATTTAACAAACAAAAAAAAAATTATTTTTAATTGAAACAATTAATTGTGTAATCGTTGCAATCGATTTGAATTGCTAATTTAACACATTTTTGTATAAAGTAGGCTTTGAAAAAACAAATTACATTTGTTGTTTAATTTTAAAAAGCTGAATTTTAATTTCATTTTAATTAATAATACTAAGTGCTTAAGAAATCAAAATAAATAAACAGTGTAGTAGTGCAGTGTGTTGGCTTATTAGATGAGAGTCCTTAGATTAGACATCACGAACTAAATTAAACGGCGAGTGTCTTTTAGTATATATAACATGGGTGGTGTAATTCAAACTAAAGGTTTTTATGGTCAATTAACTCAGCAAATATTTATTTAGTAGTAACAGTAGGTTCCAGAATGATAGGGTTGCCAACTTTTGTTCTAATAAAAAAGGAAGAAAAGGAATTAAGCAAGAAGGGGCGCTATGCTGTTTAAAGCTTTTTTCTGGGGAGTCGTCAAAAGAATAGATGAATTATTTTGATTAAGAAAAATTGTCTGGCTTCTGCAATAGTTGAAACTGGACGGATACAACTGCACTTACATAATGCAAAATACATACATTCATATATATATAATTGACCTAGTTTCTCACACTGCTTGTATGTTGTGTGTGTTAATTTTTTACATTAGTGATGGGGCATACAGTTTAAAGTTTATTTTATTCTCAGTGTTTTTGACAGAAATCTGCTGAGAGGAAGTCGCCGCATAAATATTTTTTTATATTTCGTTTTGTAGGAGATGTCTGACTTGAGGTTTGAACTACGCCCTCACGTCTTATAAGCTAACACACTATCTACTAGACGACGGCGACTTTTCAGTACAATATTTCCCCTTAATTGCGATAATATTTCCTTCGGAATTAAGAGAGATGTTGTGATTAGGAAATCACAGTGAGAAGAATACTTAATTATTTCACAAGCGATCAATATAAGATCTGTCAAGTTCGAGACACATTTATATTTCGTTGCTTGTAATACTATTTTTAACGACATTTTTTTTTAAGTTTCATCCACTGTAGCTCGTAAGGAATTCTCATTTTAATCATTCTGCTGAATGTAAGTCGCCGAAGAAATATTTTTTCATATTTCGTTGATTGTTGGTAATGTCTGACCAGGGGTTTAAAAGGTGGCCTCACGTCTAATAAGCCAACACTCTATCTACCAGAAATGCATTTTTGCATAAAAGAAATAAAAGTTCCCGTTTCACTACTCCTTTTATAGCTATTGACTGTAAATCATTTCTATTGTAATCTCCCCGATAATTTCCTCTTATTGTTTTTGTATAATTTTAAATATTTTGTTTTGATTCAATTTATTTATTTATTTTTTTCGTTTTTTGTTGTTTTTGTTTTATTGCAGCTGCTATAAATTTTTATGAGTTTAGTTGAACATTTCGCACGAATACTTATGGCAAAACAACAATCAAAATTCTCAAATAAAAAATAAATTTATGCGTTCATTTGAATTGCAAAAATTGTTTTTTTGTTTTTGGTTCGTCAAAAAAAGGCCGTAGATTTTCAAAATATTGATTGTTTTTATTAATACGTAATCGAGTATTAATTGAGATTAACAATTATTAACAGTTAAATAAAGGGTAAGACATTTATAGGGTTAATTTTTCAAATTACGCATCTTTTGATTTCAGTCTGAAGGCAAACACACTTAGCTTAACCTCAGAGGACATAGGACAGTTTAAAGTGGTTTAAATAATTTTCCATACCCCTCCTCACTACATCTAACCTTTCCAATGATATTTCTCAAAAATATTTCCATTTGCAATTTAATTTTTATTTAAATTTTATTTTAAAATGTTTTCTATTACTAGAGACCGTTTTCAAGTTCATCAAAAAAATTGTCGACAGAATTATAAAAAACAAAAAAAACTAGGGGGGGGATTAAATTAAGGCTTTTGTTATGGCACATGTTATAATGAGATGGACTTGATTATTGAAATAAATTTTATTTAAATTATAGAAATAAATAAACAAAACAAATAAAAATAATTCTACTTAAGGCCTTAAAATGAATTCAAAGCACGTACGTAGTAGTATTTGTTTTGGATTTTAATGCTCATTTAAAAATGTTTTATTTACAATAAAAAAATCTGAAATCATATTTATTTCAACAAATAATTGATTAAAATATGAAGTTATTGTTGTGTATGAATTTTAGTAATTTTCATGGCTATTAAATTGAACAAAAATAATGCAAAGATCTCTTTCAAATTCGTATCATGATGTATAGGGTGTTTTTTATAGAGGTATAGAACTTTAAGTTGCAATAAAACAACGATGGATTATTCGATTGACATGAATTTTATTTATCCGAAAGATAATCTTGTGGCATTACATTTTAAATATGATTTCTGGCATATGACCGCCACGGCTGGCGCGGATGTAGTCCAATCTGGACGCCCATTTTCGATGACTTTTTCCAACATTTGTGGCCGTATATCGGCAATAACACGGCGAATGTTGTCTTCCAAATGGTCAAGCGTTTGTGGCTTTACCGCATAGGCCAATGACTTTACATAGCCCCACAGAAAGTAGTCTAGCGGTGTTAAATCACAAGATCTTGGAGGCCAATTCACAGGTCCAAAACGTGAAATTAGGCGGTCACCAAACGTGTCTTTCAATAAATCGAAATAAAATTGCACTATTTGCAAGCGTTGTTCAGGCGTGAGTCTATTCATGATGAATTGCCAAACCAAACTGAGAATAAATCACTTGACAGCTGTTAAATCGGTCGCCATCTTGAAAAGTAATGCCAACTTAAAGTTCTATACCTCTATAAAAAACACCCTATTTAATATTGACGTATCTATTGCAAGAAGAAAATTTGAGAAAAAAATAATCCACAACAATAACTTGATGTTACTTTCTTTGGAGGGAGCAGAGCCCAGTGGGTTCTAGATAGATTAATTGGAGCAGTTCGAAAGCATTCAATTTCAGAAATTGAATACTAAGAACAAAATTTTTATCGCATTCGTGGGGTTTATTGTTAAGCAGTTTAGGTACTATCCTGATGCGATTTCAATAGCTTATAGTAGATATTATAGATATACAGTCAAAGAAAAAAATCTTTATACAGTGGTGTATGTTAATTTTTATATTTTTTCCCAATAATTTCTACGTTATATTTCTTTAATTTCGCTTCTTTTTCAAACATTCTTAATTGTAAATGCCTCTAACAACACTGCAACATCTTTTTCAATTTGGAATAATCCACCGTGGAAAAAATGGTGTATGTAGACTTGTTTCTTTGACTATATATCTAACATTACTTTGAGATTTTTTTATTTCTGATTTTCGCATTAGACTCACAATTTTCTTTATCTGAAAAGATTCGAAAATGATTTGTTTTTATTTGAGGCATTCAAACAACCTTTCGAACATTCAAAATGTGTTTTTAACGTTTCAATGCCTTCTACTGCTTGTCCGCATTTTGTGATTGCTACTGTAGAGGCGGCTAATGGCTTTTCAAGTTCTTCTTGAGTTTGGTAACAATTGCCATGGAAAAGTACCTTCAATTCTTCAACTCTTTAAAAACATTTTAGGTTTATCACAGCTCTTGCACCACGTAAAAGTTTTCTTATTGTGAGTTTAGTGTCTGCTTTAGTTTGCCTATTTGCGACTAGGTTTACCTCATTGCCTATCTGGTTATTTACTCAGGTAAGTAGAATATTTGAATAGCTTGCCATGTTATCGAAAGATGTACGACCTCTTTCATACGATGCAAGTATCTCTGCAGCATATGTACTTGACATTACCTACACTGGCCTACGCTGATGTACATACATATGTACAGTGGGCGTCAAAAGAAACTGTACATTAAAAAATATACATTAATAAATTACAGTTATTTTTATTTTAAAATTGTTTCATTGTCAGTTTTTAAAATTGAAAAAAAAATATTCCAAAAAATTTCGAAATATTGTAAAATTTTTTCGGGCACTCTCCTTAAGTGGTAAAAATTGAGTTTGGTGATTGGTACAATTTTGTCCATAGTGTACAGTTTCTTTTGACGCTCACTGTATATAATATCCGACTTTGAAATGGAAATTTTTTTTCTTATTTTTATTCGTAAATATTACTTCGTGCACATACTGTTATTCATATTTTAAAATTCTTTTTGAATTAAAAGTGTCATAAATTATACTGTTTACACTTAATTTTATTCTATTTTTTTTATTTCTATTTTTTCATTAATTTTTTTCTCTCTATTTATACGATATTTTATACATATTTTTTTTAAATTCTTTTTGTAAAATTATTACATAAATATTTAACTAAAGTAAATATGATAATTAATTAATGCCTTATCGGTTTATTTGAATTTGTAATAACGATCATATCGTTAATTATGGCGATCATCATCATCATTACCATCAACGGCATTATTATCGTGTTGATGACCTTAAACAACGCCTTCAATTAATAGAAGCGTGTGAGTATTTGAACAGAGCAAGCAACAGAGAGAGAGGGCAACAACAAAAAAATGCAATAAAAACTTTAAGCAGCTTAAAATGTGCATATGCATTTAATATGCAAACAACAGATATTGAAAATGAGAAAAAAAAACAAAAAAAAAATTAAATAAAAATAAAAATTTAATAAAAAAAAAAAAATTATAAATATTGTACGAGTATAAAAATGAATTGAATAAACAAATGAATTGTAAATAATTACAATCTGTTGGTATTTTTTGTTTGTTTTTAAACAAAGGCAGCAATTCATTATTATCGTTATGGTATTACTTTATTTGGGGGGAGGGGGTGGCAGAGATAGAAGAAAGGAAGGCATAAGAAATAATAATGTTTACACACCATACCATATGGAGAGTGCTAGTGAAATACCACTTATGGCGACTTAAATTTTATGGGATGTATGGCGTCCTTTTGGAGTTTTAATTGATTGTAGTTAAGTTATTGATGTAAACAAGGATGGTAAAATATGTTCTATGCGATCTGTTCTGTGATATTCATTCATTGTTTTCGAATAGAGAAGGATTTGTAATTAAAAATGAATTTCTGAACGAAATTAGATGTAGAATAGAAGGTAGTGTGTAGACATATTAGGCGTGAGGCCACGGTTCAAACATTAGGTCAGACATCTCCAATAAAACGAGATATGAAAAAAATATTTCTTCGGCAATTTCCTCTCAGCGGATTTCTGGCAAAGAAAACTCTGCTTAAAATAAAAATAAAATTGCCATGAAAAGTTTCTCAAAAATCTGCTGTTCGGAATCGACTTTAAATTATAGGTTCCACCACTTATGTATAAAATTAATAAACACAACATTGGTGGTGTGCAGGGGTGTTATATTTGACGATTTTACGTCATTTTGACGATTTTTATTGTCAATTTACTAATATGACGATTGACGTTTTTTTCCATAGAATTTCTAACATTTTGACGATTTTTGGCATCACTTACATTTTCTATAAAACCACTTTGTAGAATTATGTTATCAAATTAAGAAAAGGTTTCATTTTCATAATACTATAATAAATAATTTAAGTTTAATTGCACCTAATGATAAAAAATACTTCTATATTGAAAAGTTTTCCTAATTTAGTTACTAAAGATATCAGGTAATAGAAAATGAAATAAAAGAATTACATGCATACATAATTGGCCATTACAACCCTTCAGTCAGGATTACGGCCTAGCTTCTCACATCACTCATGTTGTGTGCCTTAATTTCATACTTGAGAGGAGGGACCTACAGTTTACCGTCGATTCCGAACGACAGATATTTGGAGAAACTTTTTCGTGGCAGGTTTTTTTACTCTCATCAGTTTTTGCCAGAAATCTGCTGAGAGAAAGACGCCGAAGAAATATTTTTTTCACATTTCGTTTTGATGTTTGGCCTGGGGCTCGAACCCGGGCTTTACGTCTAATAAGCTACCTACTGGCCTACTAGCCTTCTAAATAAAAGAATTAAGATTGATAAATTTTGGTGAATATTTACTTGATTTCAAAAATTTTTAGAAAAAGATTAAATCACATAATTTATCAAATTTTCCAAACTTATGTGATTTTGTTAATAACTTATGACTTTACCAAATTCATCAGCTAACGTTGAACGTATATTTAGTACAATTAATATAAACAAAACTAAAATAAGGAATTCTTTGGATTCAAAAACCATTGAAGGAATTTTATTTTCAAACGATTATTTAAAAAATAATTCTTCTAATTGTTTTAATGTTAATATTACTAAAAGTTTGATAAGTAAACTTTGTTCACATAATTTTTTTTTTTTTTTTTAAGTTTTCCGTCTAGTAAGATTTTCAAAAGAAATTATTTTATATATTTTTTATTGACTTCTTTGTTTTTTTACTTTATTGTTTTATTGAAGACTGACGAATTAATTGTTCCTTTATGTTAAATATTGTTTTTATAAATTAAAAATAGAATTACACTTATAGAAAAATATATTATTCATGTTTTAAATTATGACGATTTTTTGACGATTTTTCTTCATTTTTGTGACGATTTTGACGATTTTTTCTCTTAATTTTGACGATTTTTTACAAAAAAAACCTAACAGCTCTGGTGGTGTGAGAAGCTAGGTTGCAATCCTGAGTGGATGATTGTAATGACCTATTATATACATATGTATGTATGTATGTAGTGAAAGTTAGTTTTCATTAATAATTCATTTGATAAGATACAAGCTATCCTTATAACATTTTTTGCTCACTGTAGAGCATATATTTTTTTTTTAATTTATACAAAATTTTTTTTATAAAAAATTTCTGTATTTCTTATCAATCCTGTACAAATATTTTTACTTAACACTGTATATTAAATTAATAATTATTAAATTATACTTACAATTATAGGCAAATAGTAACGATAATCATATGGTAACGGACCATCGCCATTCATGATAAAGTTTTGTGTTCTTAAAAAATGATCCAAAAACCGTGGGTGATAACCAATCACCTGAGTTACTTGATCCAATTCAAGATCTTCCACATTGTATTCACGAACCGTACACTAAAAAAATCAAAAAAAAAAAAAACATTAAAACAAATTATTATTGTTCTTATTATTGTTTATTTATAAATAAAAATCAAAGTTTATTTCAATTCAAACTTGTTTGAAAGAAAAATTGTCACAATACGAGTTTGAAATATAAATGTGGGTGTAAGTTTGTTGTCAATTTCAATTCACAAAAAATTTATTTGAAATTTGAAATTTTATTAAAAAATAAAAAATAAAAATACTTTTTAAATACATATGTATGTAAACAAATTATTTGTATGTATGCCAGAAAATAAAACAATGTTTTTAATTTTTTTTATTTTATTTTTTCAAAACCACTAAAAATGAAACCACAAAACAAAACCAAAAAAACGACGATGATGTTGAACAATTTTTAAGGTCAAGTTGGGTTTAAAATTTCTTTTGATTTTATATCGAATTACCCTCTTGCTGTTCAAACTCATTTGTTTTCGAGAAGAAAAGAAAATTTTTACAACAAAATAAACCACAAATTACAAACATCGAAACAAAAAAAATTGTTTTTCAATAATTTGTTTGTAATTTTAAACGTTTTTCATGCACATCAATGCCTTGTTTTGCTGGTTTATTGAATGCAAGTTGCAGTGTAATGAATTAGCAGCTTTAGAGGGCATTTTTGCTATTTGAAAATCACAATTCTCAACAGAATATTATTCCAATTAAGGGAAAGTATTGAGCGAAAACTCACCGCACTATAGGAGGAAGTGTGGCCTTGGTTCGCACTCCCAGGTTCAGACATAACCTACAAAACGAAAATATGCGGCGACTTCCTCTCTGCAGATTTCTGGCAAAAAACTCTTAGAATAAATTAAAATTGCCATGAAAAATTTCTCAAAAATCTATTGTTCGGAATCGATATAAAACTATAAGTCCTGCCCCCATGTATGAAATTAACAAACACAACATAAGTGATGTGACAAGCTAGGTCGTAATCCTGATTGAAGGGTTGTAATAACCAATTATGTATCTATGTAGGTATGTATTAAAGGAAAAATACTTAAAATTCAGTGATAATCTATATGATTATCACCACCTCTGATTAAAATGAGAATTCCTTACAAGCTACAGTGAATGAAACTTAAAAAAATTTTCGTACAAAATAATATTACAAGCAACCAAATGCAATATCACCAGAAATGTGTCTCGAACTTGACTGATCTTATATTGATCGCTTGTGAAACAATTAAGTATTCTTCTCACTGTGATGGCCTAATCACTCCATCTCTAGTTTATCTTCCCCTTAAAGGCACAATACGTTCGTTCAAATGTTTGAATTATTTGACAAAATAATTATAATCCCCTGTTAATATAAAATACAACAAAATTTCTTAACTGAATGCCAACTTCTATTACCTTTTTTTCTACTACTTTTTTTCGTTATTTTTGTAGCAAAAAAAAATGTCAATTTCGTTCTTGCCAAATAATACACACAACATGACCATTTAAATTCCATTTTAAAAATATAGCCGCTAAAACATACTAAACGGTTTTAACAATATTTAAACAAAAATAGAAATTAAATTACAAAAAAAAAAAAAATTTAAAAAAGCCGAGAAAAAAACATTGTTAAACAAATAAAAATTTTTAACCAAATATGAGTAAAACAACTCCGTTTATATGGAAGAACTTTGTACGGGTAACAATAAACCGCCTGTAAAACAACAAACAAATAAGATTCGCTTTGACACGATGTGTGTTCATCATCATCATCATCATCATCATCATCATCATCATCATCATGTGTCTGTCCGTTCAAGTGTTCATGTCTTTATACAAATTTGGTCTTATGGCACACGTACGTGTTTTATGTTTATGTTTCTTTTGTTTCTTCTTTTAGTACTTTTTTTCCTACATATTGTCATAACCTCCACCCATTGTGTACGGACAGAATAATGTACCGGTTTGTCATTGGGTGTGTAACACATCAGGAAAAACTAATCGTTTTGGACACTAGAAATTAGCCACTAAATTAGAGGGGAAAGTTGTTAACAGGGTCATGCTTTGTGATGTGAATGTACCAACTTAAACTCTTTTGGAAGTTACAACATTTTATTGTCTGATCAACGGTTGTTTAAAGTCAATAACAATACTTTTATATATACAGAGGGCTCTCCAAATACTTTTCGAAGGCACATAACCAGTGGATACACCAAATAAAAAGTCATTAAAGAGGTGTAGTTATGTACATCTTCAAGACCGATGAATTGATTGGAATTTTATTGTGAATACAAAATCATTTACATGTAAACCTAAGTAGAGTGGCTGACAGCCGCGAGAGAATAAAATAGACATCATTGGGCCATTGTGATACCACAGTCATTGATGTCTTCTAGTCTTGGACCTATCCAGAGCTTCTGATAAAATCCACTTAGACTCCTAATGTCCGTTCTTGACAGATTACTATACAGATCGTCTGTATAGCAGCACTTGGCATGTACTCATAACCTTTATAACACTAAGATCGTCTCTATAGTAGCCTCATTCTAGGACATACGTAGGTATGAATATGTACTCGTAACCTGTAACTACAAGAGGCAGCAATTTTCTCCTCTGCCTTGTTTTTGCAGCAACAACACAACATGAGTGTCAATAATATAAAGACCAGAAATGATTTCAATAACCATTCTAAGCATGTTCCTTTGGATTTTAGGCAGACTTTCGGTGAGCATACAGCTTAGTAGGTATGAATATGTGCTTGTAACCTGCAACTACAAGAGACAACAATTTTCTCCTCTGCCTTGTTTTTGCAGCAACAACAGAAGTCCAAGACATGAGTGCCTATAATGTAAAGGCCAGAAATGATTCCAATAACCATTCTAAGCGTGCTCCTTTGGACTTTCGATGACTACTTCATGCAGCCTAGGCCATATGAAGCCGTCAATGTAGCGTTTACGGCATTCTTTACTGCATTGTTAATTACAATGCACATACAGATTTGATCATTACAATCCTTTTGTCAGGATTACATACATACATAACATAATTGGCCATTACAACCCTTCGTCAGGATTACGGCCTAGCTTCTCAACACCACTCATGTTGTGTGCGTTAATTTTATACATGAGTGGCGGGACCTACAGTTTAAAGTCGACTCCGAACGACAGGTTTTTTGAGAAGCTTTTCATGGCAATTTTTACTCTCAGAGTTTTTGCAAGAAATCTGCTGAGAGGAAGTCGCCGAAGAAATACTTTTTGTATTTTGTTTTTGATGTCTGGCCTGGGATTCGAACTCGGGCCTTTCGTCTAATAACCCAACACACTACCTACTAGACCACGGCGACTTTTGTCAGGATTACGTTCTAGTTTCTCACACAACTTATGTTGTATGCGTTAATTTTATACATGAGTGGCGGGACCTACAGCTTAAAGTCGTCTCAGAAGGACAGATTTTTGAGAAACGTTTCATGGCAATTTTTAATTTATTCTGAGAGTTTTTTTTGCCAGAAATCTGCAAAGAGGAAGTCGCCTAAGAAATAACTTTTCATATTTCATTATGTTCGAGGTGTCTGACCTGGGGTTTGAACCGAGGCCTCATGTCTAATAAGCCAACACACTACCTAATAGACTACAATAACGTAATTTAATGCTCGCAGATCCTTTGTTTCAAATGTAAAGGACGAACCATCAAATAGTTCGATGGTTGCACAATGTTTGGCCAGATTCCTGGATAAACTGCTAAAGAACGAATTCTCGCTGTAATGGCACTCGGCCACGAACGTATGTATATGCTCTACGAGAAAGACGATTACCACGCCAAAAATATATGAGTGTCGGCAACAAGTTTCTTTATTATGCTACGGCATTCACAAAATGCAAAATGTAGAGTGCAGTGTGTATAAGTTCGTAACTTTTTTTTCAAAATAAAATACATCATAACTGCTCGTTTTGTTAAATTTGTTTGTTTGAATTAATCGATACTTGTTTGTATTGTTTGTACTTCCAACAACAACATGTTAAATAAAGAAAATATTTGTCAATTTGTTACAACAAAACACACTCTAATTGTATATAGAAATGACAAAATCAAACAACAGCAAAAAAAAAAACTCAAATACTAAATTAAAAATAAAACATGTAATGGAATATTTAAAAAAAAGCAAAAAAAAAGAAGAGTAAAATAAAAACGAAATGAAATGAAAGAAACGACATCAATAAACAAACAAATTGTAGCCATAATAAAAATTTTATTGAGTAAGTAAGAAATTATTACAATGTGAACGATTATAATTCGTACAAAAACATTTGAACAATTTGAATGTGTCATTATAAATTAGAGATACCGTATCTCAGGAGCAGGACTTTTAAGAGAATAAAAGTCCTAGGAAATCTTGGATGCTTAACATACATACATACATACACACATAATTGGTCATTATAACCCTTCAGTCTGGATTACGACCTAGCTTCTCAACACCACTCATGTTGTGTGTTTTAATTTTATAAATGAGTGGCTGGACCTACAGTTTTTCGTGGAAATTTCTATTCCTGGTGAGAGCAAGTAGCCGAAGAAACATATTTTCTTATTTCATTTTGTTCGAGATGTATGACTCGTATGGGATTTGAACCTAGGCCTCACGTCTGCCAACACACTTCCTACCTAAATTAATTTTAATTAAACAATTTGATTTTTTTTTCTCCGTGTATTCAAAGTTATTTACATTTGCAAATTAATATTATTTTTTTCTCTCCATTTTTTTTTTTTTTTTTTAATTCATTATCATTATTTGGCGCACCAGAGCACGTGTTATAAATTTTAATTTTTTTTTTAGCCAAACACGATCCAAGCCATGTATACAACCAATCATTCAATACCAACATATGTAGGTATGTATGTATGTAGGAGAGTCTATATTTAATTTAATCTGATTGCTATCAAAGAATCAACTTGTTATACGAAATGACAATTAACATTAATCAAAATGTCATTAACAAAATTAGGAATTATTAAGCAGAATACAAAAAAAAAACAGCAGAAATTGAAACTCATCACGATCATTGTGTGATGGCATCACAGTCGAGTCGGTTTAAAACTTAAACTTTGTTTTGATCGATGGTGTTGGCCACAAACAACACACTCTTCAGCAGTTTAAAATTAGATTTAAACTGTTGAAAAATTAACACATTATCTTTAATTATCGTTTAGTAGTCTGATTATTTGAAAATCTTATTATAATAAATGGTAATTTAGAAAAATTACTTTCACTTTTTCTTCATATTCTTTTTAAAAATTTTTGTAAACAATTTAAATAGCATCATGCCTACATACATAATTGGCCATTACAACCATTTCGCCAGGATTACAACCTAGCTTTTCACACCACTTACAATGTGTATGATAATTTCATAATTGAGTGGCAGGACCTACAGCTTAAATTCGATTCCGAACGACAGAATTTTGAGAAACTTTTCATGGAAATTTTTATTTACTCTCAAGAGTTTTTGCCAGAAATCTGCTGAGAGGAAGTAGCTGAAGAAATATTTTTCGTGTTACTTTTTGTTGGACATGTCTTACCTAGGGTTTGAACCATGGCCTCACGTTTAATAGGCAAACACACTACCTACTAGACCACGGCGACTACATCCTATATTTCTTATTTAATTTTCTAATTCCAAAGTTAGATTGTAAAACATGGAGAGTTTGAATATCAGGTCAGTCAGACAGGTTGCCAGATCACTGCAGTACCTTCCAGACGAAAGTCATTCTCAATGAAATTAATTGATTGCTTAACAGCGAAATATTCACTGGGAATATACTGGCATATTCGAATAGCTAGCATGGCCTCCGACCTAGCTTCTCATACCACTTGTATTGTGTGTTTTGTACACGAGAGGCAGGACCTACTGTTTAAATTCGACTGCGAATAACAGAGAGACTTTCATATGGCAATTCTATTTACTCTCGCTTTTAAAGAAAATACAGATATTTTGATGAGTCCTTATTAATTATTAATTTCATCACATACTTAAAAGAAATATTATTGCAAGAATATATATACACTCAAAGAAAAAAGTCTACATACACCGGGTATATAGAATTTTCATGCTGTTTTATTCATTTAAAAATGATGTTGTAGCATTGTTTAAGGCATTTACACGAATTTGAAAATATAGAATGGTGTATGTAGACTTTTTTCTCTCACTGTATGAGGATACTCAATATTTAAATGTTTGCAATAAAATTATTGATTTATAGGATGCTGTCTCTATATAATCTCTTCGCTATTTTCTCTAATTTTTTAATTTTATTTACTTTTTCTTGCATATTTCCATTGTGAATCTTAATGGCTTGCACGTGTGTCAATAACAAAAAAAAAGATATTTTTAAATATTAACAAACAAACAAAAAAAATAGTTTAAATCACTTTATTTTTGCCATTTTTTCACACTTTTAAATTTTTTTTATGTTTGTTTTGTTCTTTTTTTTTATAGTCCAATTAATTAAGTTTTTTTTTATTTGTTTTTATTTTTTTTATAGTTTTTATTTATAGTTTTGTTTATAGAAACAATAAATGAAGTAGCAAAACAAAGCCATGTTTTTTTTTTTTTTTGTTTTGACAAATTGATTAATGAGCATCTCACTGAATTTGATGGTGATGCTTTAATTGATTTTAAATAATAAAATTAAGATTTGCAAATGAATGTAAAAAATTGTTTTTATATCGTTATACATAGTATGTATGTATCTAAAATGAAGTGGTAATTAATAAAAACAATTAAAAGAAAAACTAATAAAAATAAATTAACAAATGCATATAATTGCCAAACATTGTATGTAAAAAAATAATTTTTTTTAATTTAATTATCTTGTTAATTACACTTTCTTATTTCCTAAAAGAAGACATTATTCAACGATAAAATTAAGAATAAACAACACATTTTCATTTAATATTTGAAACATCTAGCAACCTTGCAGTCGTTAATTTGTATTTTCAAATTAAGTTTCAACTTCGAAATCTATTTTTAGAAATCATTACATATGTAAGCAAATCGAAATACAATTTAATGCCCCTCAGAGACATCTCTTTGCATAACGAATTAAAATTAAATTAAATGATGTCATATTTAAAAGCCCTTTAAAATATAAAAAAAAATTTAAAAAAAATAATACAAATTCTACAAGTGTGATACGTATACACAGATAAACATACATATGTGTTTAGCATACACTCAAAGCAAAATGTTAGTGGAATGCGAATAATTTTCTGACTGTGCTTTATCTACAATATTTGAAATTATTTAACTAGCAAATACTGCTGAAGCAACAACTTCGAGAAACATGTCAACATGTCTTCAAAAGATCAAAGTGTGGACCAACGATTGATTTCCTTTGTACTTAATAACGTTAAGATGCACTCTGGCTACTCTACGATGCAAAGGTTTCTCTGAAAAACCTATAAAATAACGTTAAAGTGCTGTAAGCTGCCTTATATTGAATTATGTACATGAAGGTAAACTAAGTAACAGCATTTCTTGTGATGTTCACTATCTGCCTGCTTGAATACAATTTTGAGGACACACCTTACATACTTAAAATGGCTGCTTAGTTTGCTTTCAGAACAGGCTTCCGCAAAACGAAAACTATCCAAATAAATGCAAATAACAGCTAAATATCGTTTTGTGGAAGAGATACCATCCCGCCTTTATTTAGTTTATGTGGCCACAAGTAAAGGCAAAGGAATTCCGCAAGTTTTGGAACTACTTAAGAGCACAATAGACTCGTTTTACAACCATTCAGCGAATGAAAATACGAAGCTTCAAGCTTCAACACGAAAGACACATCAGTATCTCTATACAGGAGGGAAGTATGAAAAGAAGTTCCGTAAAAACTTGTACAACCTTTGCAAACATTTTAGAGTTTCGTTTTAGACCTTGTCTAAAATTTCACTGATCAAATCTATATTTGATGCAAATAGGAACTGGATAGGTCAAACACTTGCATGTTGCAAGGCAAGCCATTAACTGGATGTTATGCAGTTCGTACTACATTGTAAACAACAGTCTAACAATTTAGTAAGCCCTTCTAAGTATTATGTAGAGGATCCTGCATGAAAACAAATTTTTCCGGAGGAACTCAGTTCCCAGAGGTATTAGACAAGGATAAGTTATTTCCCCCATTTATTTTAAACATTGCCATGAGGTAAGAAGAACGAAGAGTAGTGTGGGGAAAGGGTTGATAGTGGTTAGAAAATTTAAGTCGTCGGAGAAGCTAGGCCGTAATCCTGACTGAAGGGTTATAATGGCCGACTACGTATGTATGTATAACAATCCGGATATGACAAATACTTTTAAAAGTATTATTCCGGCAAGAGAGGGATTGAAAGCACCCAGGAAATAGCTCGAAAAGAAAAATAATGGAAGCCTCGGTGAAGCCGGCGAAAGCCCGTTCATGACTAAAGGAGAAGGTTTGTTAAAAAAGGAACTAAGACAGTGAAAAGCTAGAGTTAAATTAAGAATGGGTTGACTAAACTCAAAATCATTTGTGGGTATAATTTTGTCCTTAAAAGAGAGCTCGCAATAATATTCAAAACTAAGCTTCATTAAAATATAATTCATACTAACCACTGTGAAAGAAAGAGTGAAAGAAAGTAATAAATTTCAGGGATGACTAATTGTATTTAAAGAAGGCTTAAGAAGATTTAAGCGATTATTTATATTTAAAAAATTTTTTATAACAGGCCTGACATGTTCCGTTTTAAAAACGGGCACATATTTAAATTACAAACAAACAAAAAAAAAAAAAGAGCTCAAAACCTGTTGCACATATTTCAATACTTTTATTAAATGAATTGTTTTTGTTTTATACTTTTATTTTTATTTTTAATATTCATTCATTATATATTAATATATGTACATAACGATTTAATTGTTTATTTTTTTTTCTTGTTTTTTATTATTTTTTTAATTAAAACAAAGCGCCATAATTAAAATGGAACAAATAACACATATACTCAGTTGGTATACACTCAAAGAAATAAGTTAATAATAAACAATGAATGGCACACATAGAAAGACAAAAAGTATCTTAAAATTATAGGAAAAAAAACGTTTTACTATAAACAATTGTTGTTTGTTTTTTAATTTTTTTTCTTAATTTTTAATTGAACATTAAAAGCAAATCACGTTTTCATTTGTTTATATTTTTGTTTATAGTCATTTTATGTACTAAAAACAGAAACAAAAAAAAAATAAGAAATACTTTAACCTTAAAGAAGCTAAAATTATATTTTTTTTTATTATTATTTTATTATAAACACATAAAATTAAAAACAAAAAATAAATTGAAATTAAAATTTTTAATTTCAAATTAAACAACAATATCTTCAGCAATTAAAAGATTTTATGTTTAGGTTTTCTTATGTAAATTTGTATGTATGTATTATCAAAGCAAAATCTGAAAAAATTTCCTTTTTTGTTTTGTTAATAATAAATTAATTAATTACACAATTAAAAAGAAAATAGTTCAGAACAATAATTAACAGAAAAAAGAGAAAAAAAGTCAGAGAAGGTTAAGCAACTATAAACTATATACAGTATTTAAAAAGAAGGTAGAGTGTGGTAGTAATAGAGTGCTTTACTATAAAACCAAGCACCCCAAATTCGAATACAACCGAAGACAAACAATTACTATTGTAATGAATTCCTATTTCTCTTCAAATAATCCATCCAAAAGTTCCCTAACCGCCCGCATAGGATAACACAAACAATGAACATTACAGGAAGATAAGGCAGCGCCACCTCTTTGGAAACACTAGGACATGCTTAATCCTGTATTCAGTATACGTACTCAATATATTTTTTGCAGAACGTAGTGTTCTAGGCAATAATAAAAGGGAACCGTTTCATCCTAAGCCCAATTATTAGTAAAACAATAACCTGCTTACATGGATAGCTTCATAACGAAACTGAAACAAACTTCAAGAAGTAATAAGATGCGAGATCTCTTAGCTCCTTAGAGGAACCAAAAAAAAATCAAAAAACGAACCCATAATTTGGAAGCTCTTAGCTCCTTAAAGAAATCAAAACGGATAGAAGAAAGGAATTCGTAATTTGTACATGATATTAGCTTACAAGGGCTAACTCGAACCGTTCCTTAAAGAAAATCGGTCCCAAAACTGTGGAGGAGAGGTCTATTAAGACCTTAATAGATTTCTTAGTAGGGCCAGCAAGTGGGACAAGAACACCCCTTCTTTCTGTATGGTTTGAAATACATGGCTCTCTTGACGAAGCCAGAGTTAGTTGAGAATATTATTTTTCTCTATCTTGGCCTGGAAAAGTAAATACTCAAGATTTTTTTTCCACAGTTTCTACAAAGGACTTGGTAAGTAAAGCTCTACTAGGGTTTCTGATATTGACAGTTTCATCTGTGGTATTAGCTCGTCAGAAAGATAATTCTCCTTTACTCCATTTCTCTCACTCTCTCTTCGTTCCTTCTTCCTTATTCTTATTCTTTGTTTCTGTCTCTTCTCTGTTTGGTTTGACCTACTTTTAAGTAGCCGCCGTAGTCTAGTTGGCTTATTAGATGTGAGGTCACGGTTTAACCCCCAGGTCAGATATCAAAACGAAAATATGAAAAAATTACTGCCTCTCAGCAGATTGCTGGCAAAACTCTGAGAGTAAAGAAAAATTTCTTGTTGTTCGGAGTCGACTTTAAACTGTCTTACCACTCTTGTATAAAATTAACACAGACAACATAAATGGTGTGAGAAACTAGGTTGTAAACCTGACTTGAGGGATTGTTATGACCCATTCTGTACATGTGTATGACTTTATTTCTGATCTCCGAGTGGAGGTGTCTTATATATCTTTCTATCCTAGCCCAATCTATTAGTACGATTAGGTGTTATAAGTTGCTGACAAAATAGAGCTAGGCTAAGGGCCATTATTACAACTTGCCGTTAACTAAAGGGAGAATTTTAACGGTCAGATAAATTGTTTTTCATTATTATGAGTGGACAATAAGATAGAAGTGAGTGTTAAGGTAAAGGGAGGATCATCCTACCAACCAACTTTTAAAGTTAAGTTTATGTTTGAAGCTAGGTCGTAATCCTGACTGAAAGGTTGTAATGGCCAATTATGTATTTATGTATGTTATGTTTGAACTTGCCATATTATATATTATTTTCAATATGGCAACTCTAAATATAAACAAAATGAGCAAAGACAAGAAAAAAGCAGAAGCCCATCCTTGCCACTGCCTTTAAAAAAAACTTGTTTAATTGAGCAGTGTTATCGACTTTGCTCCGGCATTGCCATATTTTGGAAAAAGTTAACTTTATATTATCATCAGGTTATAATAACGAAAAGAAGTTAAAGGTGACTTTAAAGTTCACTTTAGCTAAAGTTACCTTTAACTAAACCCAAATTTAATGTCAAGTTGTAATAAAGGCCCTTAGATTTCTTTTAAATGTTTTAGCAATCATTTCGCTTAGTTCACCATTGCTCTCAGTTTCGTTAACATAACTTCATAAGCTAAAGATTTATAAGATTCAGTGTATGTTCAGTACAGTACAAAAGACAAACCATGACAACATATTCGCTTCATAATGGCTGAGAACTTTTAAGTTTATGGCCAAGCGCCTTGTTGTAAATAAATGATGTTAAGCTTTTAACGTTGTTAAATAAATTTCAAATGTTTTTTTTATAATTTTCCTATAAATTCTTTAAATAAAGTTTTATAAAATTTTGCATAATTATCCCAAGACTAGCAACAATGTAAAGTTAGAAAACATCTGCCATTTGACTACAAAATATATTTTGTTTTCCATACGTACATATGCTCTCAACCCACATAATTGTCTCCCACAATCATTTAACACAACTTCACTAAATTTATTGCTGTTGTTGTAATTATATAAGTGTTAATTATACAGTTTTTTGTTTATTATTATTTTTAATTTTTTTTTTTTTTTTTTAATTTTATTTTGAATGGGAATCTTAAAATTGTTTTAATTTGTTAAGCTCGGTTTACTCATTGAAATTATGCAAATTAAGTTTCGGTAGAAAAAAAAAAAACGAAACACAAAAGCAAACAAATTGAGGTTTTTTTTTCAAAGTGACTGATCATACAACTACACTTTGTTATCATCGATACTGTTGACCGAGTGCTATTGATACTGGGTATCAATGTTGGATAGAAACCTACTTATGATGTACAATGTATTGGGTCTAGGAAAATAGCTTGTGGAAGAGAGAAGAGGAAGTACAAGATTTATGGACGTTAGATTCGATTCTATCTATCTATCGTAAGTAACAGAAAAAACGTTTGTAGAAAGAGTGTTAATAGTGCGACTGAGGAACGAAGAAATTTCTATGTAATGGACGTCCAATGCCACTGGGCAATCGACCACAAAGGGAAGATGTTGGTCAGCGCAAGGGCTGCAAATTAAACATTTTTTTGGCAGTAAGTTCCTTTAATTGAAGTCCACGCGTAGTGTGTTGGCCAGGTCAGGCATCAAAACCAAATATAAAAAAAAAATATTTCTTCGGCAACTTCCTCTCAGCAGATTTCTGGTAAAAAAAAAAAACTCTAAGAGTAAATCAAATTGCCATGAAAAGTTTCTCAAAAATCTGTCGTTCGCAGTCGACTTTAAACAGTAGGTCCCGTCACTCATGTATAAAATTAACGCACACAACATGAGTGGTGTGAGAAGCTAGGCCATAATCCTGACTGAAGGGTTGTAATGGCCAATTATGTATGTAAGTAAGTTTCTTTATTTTGCCTCGAACAAAATGCTCAGCAGTAGCGATAGAACACTGAAACACATGCCATATTGCAATGGTTTTACAGAAGATCAAGAGAGTTGAATGCCCTACCCATCATTAAGATCTACTTTTGCCCTTTCCTGTACGCAGTTGAGAAGCCTCAAAGCAGACTTAGAGTCACGTCTTATGATGAGAGTATGAAAAGATCGCATGAAGTGAAATATTTATTCCCTCATCTTAAGAAACATGCCAGTACCAGCGAACATAGCAATGAAGTCTTATGACCCAAAACATTAAGAAATTCTGACTCCCCTATAAATTTTCATCGCCCATATATTCTTAATTTTTTTTTTCTTTTTTCTATTTTAAACAAAAGGAAAAAAAACGTTGTTGGGCTCATTAAAGACAAGACGAATTTGTTTTATTTGCATAAATAAATAAGAAGACTATTTTTAGAATAAAGCAAAATTAACATTTTACGTTGTAAAAATATTAAAAAAAAAAATTAAAGAACAAAAAGAAAAAACCAAAAATAAAACAAACAAAAGCAAACAATAATTGTAAATTAAAGAAGTTAATTTATTTGCATTTTTAATCAAGAAAACATGAAAACACACACGATGACGTAGAAGTTAAGAACAATTCAAAAAAAGGTACCAATTTGGAGTTGAAAAAAGGTACTTATTTTCACAAGGGAAAAACAAACATATTTAATAGCCTACAATAGTACTTTATTTAAATTTATAAAAAATAAATGAAATCTATTGGAAAACTTTTAGGGGCCTTTAAAGGGCCTTTTTACATTGTTTTATTCTCTAATATTTCAATATGAAGTCCTCCATACATTTTCGCAGCGGGCGTAAGTAATAAGACTGATTAAAATAATTTAGAGACCATATGCTCTTTTAAGAAAAGGATTATTGCTTCGAATAAAATAGGATCAAGGATAAATAGTGGGACATAAGCGAAAGTGTTCGTTCCTAGAGTGAAATATTCAGAAACAGCAAAAGTCTACACCCTCGAAACACAAGCTTAAATTAAGTTAGACAGAAAGCACAAAGCTATGTATATACATATATACTATATAGCAATACTATGTATTTGGCAGTCAGTCGTGGTGAAAAAGCTGACACTAGACACTGGACACTACTTCATGTGAGAGAAGTAAAGTTTCCAGAAAGAGGAGGGAAAGACCAAAAATCTATTTAGTCCAAATAGGTTTAAGAAAATCGAAACTTTTGTTGGAGAATTACAATGGAAAGAGATTTAAGACTCTGGAAGTAACCTGACCGGACACTGTAGACTTAAAGCGCATGTGCTTAATATAGGCCATATCACTTCAAGCCCAATATGCTATGATGATCCCCATCATCATGTCGACGCCTCCACTCTATAACGTTCTAAGTGTACTTAGAATGTTTTTAATATTCTTGCATTTTTAAATTCTACGTTATCTAACTTAAATACTGTCAAAATTTGGTTAAAATGCGCCGATCCGTTCCGAAGTTATGGGGAAAATCTACTTAGAATACACATATAGTCGTATGGCGCGTGAAAACTTCGAGAGCTCATAACTCAAAACACACTTTTTCGACTTAGAATGTTATAGAACGGAGGCGTCGATGTATCAGCAGAATGTATTTTTTCGGCGTTAATGTATCTCAAAAGAAAACACCACTCTACAAAGAGAATATATTGTATGGTTGCACATCTATACGACACTAAAAATTATAATACGATTAAGAAAATCGATACGTCTCTAAGCTGTATCTATACAAAGATGCAATCCTAAACATTCCTACCATTTATGGCGTGTCTACACTGAGGTCTCTCTCAACAAATTATTCTGTATGAGAACCCATTACTTCAAATCGGTGTAAGTTTAAGGATAACACAAGCCTGAGTACTGCTTCCAATTCTATTTTTTTTTTTACTAAGTTATTACGATCAAATGCTATTATTTCTGACTTGAAAAGCTGGCTGAATGAAGGTTTTGAACTGACTAACATTCCTTTGTATACATACCTCCACAACTCGACTAAGAATGCTAATAGTAAGCTTTCCTTTATTGTTTTAGATTTAATACGTAAAGTATACATTAAACACCGAACGGCAATGGAAATAATGGTCTTAAACGAAATATCATCCTTTTCTTTTTAGTTTCATCTTTCTTTCCTGTAGTTTTATTGCTTTGTTTCAGTTTTATTTAACAAGTTTTCAAGTTCTAGAATAATAGGGTTGCCATCTAACTATGCCCTCCGTGAAAGTATCCCATACGATTGATTTCAACGGCAATGGAAATAAAGGCCTTCTTAGTTTCATCTTTCTTTCCTATCTTTTTATTGCTTTGTTTCCCTTTTATTTAACAAGTTTCCAAATTCTAGAATAATAGGATTGCCATCAAACTATGCTCTCCGTGAAGTTGATTTCTGTCAGAATTCCCTTGTTAAAGTACCACACAAAAAAAAAGTACTTTTCATCAATAATAAGTAGTAAGTCCCACTCATTTAAGGTTTTATGGTTTTATTTCTAAATAATCTTCATACTTTTATGGCCGTCTGTCTAAAAAAGGTGTGTTTTTGTTTATTATTTACAAGTTTTAAATATTTAAACAACTCTGAAGATTAAATATTATTTTGTTTTTTCTCTGTTTTCTGTTGTGTTCATTATTAATTTTCTTTGTCAATTCATTGGAAATAAATAAAATAAATATTTTTAATAATATGCCACACAAACAGACAACACTTCAGTGGGAGGGTGGGATACTACTTAGTATAGATATATAATATATTTAACCACTAGTCTTATTATGGCTTAGTATTGATTGGTGCCATATTAACAACATTCAACACGGTTCATGAATAATACTCTCGCGTACTTTCCCATTCTGTTATTTGAGTGTCAATTAAACAAGGAAAAAACACACAAAAAAACAAAATAAAAAAACGTCTGAAAATAAAAAACTTATTATTATTGCTGATGTTAAACAAATTGTTTATTTATTTAACCATTTAGAAATTTATGTCTGCATCTGTCTGTATCCCCACACTGGGGAGCTTGCTTTTCATATGCGATAAATTGAAAACAGTTTTCGATGAGAGCGAATTGATTGGTAGCAATAGAAACCCATTGGCAGACACACTAAGAGCTCAATGGATTACATACACAGGCACTTGTCAATATTTTTTTAGAGTGTTTCAAATGTAAATACTCGGCTCTTATCTTCAGCACTCTTTTTTTTTTTTTTGTCTTGGTTTTGTTTACAATAGTGGCGGAATTAAGGTACAGTTAGAGGCGAAAGAGAAAAATAGAAGGTTTGAAATCCCTAGGGAAAACAATTTATTAACTAGGATCGTTAGGGGATCTAAAGCCTGTGGACTTTGTTTTCCCTGCAGCTGTATAGAGCTAAAGTATATGTTATCGACAAGTAGAGATGTGTGGCGTATTGGATCTCAGATAACGGCCGATAACTATACTTTCGATATAGTCAAGGAATTTATTTATCTAGCCCCGCCGTTACCAACAAGAATCATGTCAGTGTGGAGATCAAGCGCAGGATCATTCTTGCCAACAGGTGCTACCATGGTCTCAATAGGCAATTGAGTACGACAAAACTAATACTCTATAAGACGCTCATCCTCCCCGTGCGTTTTTATGGCGCAGAGGCATGGACTCTATTAAGCACTGATGCAGCAGCATTCAGAGTATTCGAAAGAAAAGTCTTACGTAAGATCTTCAGTCCAGTGCGAGTTGGCGATGATTTCCGCAACCAGTCCAACAGTGAGCTATATGAGCTCCTCAACGACATGGACGTTGTGCAGCGCATTAACATCATGTGGCTGCGCTGGCTCGGTCATGTCATTCCGATGGAGCAGGATGCTCCCGCGAGGCGGATATTTGATGCAAGGATCTGCGGAAGTCGGCGAAGAGGGCGACCTTGCTTGCGTTGGACGGACCAAATCGAGGAAGCCCTGTCAGTGATTGGTGTGACCAACTGGCGTAGGCGCGAAAGAAGCAGAGGCGCCTGGAAAGATGTGTTAAGGTAGGCGTTAACCTTTGCTGTTAATGGTTAATCAAATAAGTAAGTAAAGTATAGAACTAAAGAGTAGGCTTAGCGCTTCACTCAACTAACTGAAGAATGGATGGTCACCTTAAAGGCTCTATAGCAATTCACATATTTATGTGCATAATATTCAATGCAATTTAAAAGCCCTTTTTTAAAACGAAAACAACAACAATAAATAATGTAAACATTTATTAAACCATTAAAATTGAATGTTAATTAAATGTGTTGCTTAATTATTAATAATTTCTAATTGCTGTCATAATTATTTTGACCTCAACTGTTTAACATTAGAAATATTATTATTTTATTCCTCGTTGTTATTGTTGTTGTTTCTAATTTATTATCTTGTATTTTTATTGATTTGTTTACCAACGTTTATACTTCTTTTTTTGTTTTAAAAAATTTTTAATTGTTTTTATTTTAATTTTTTATTGAAAAAATGTATTAAAAAAAAGCAGAAGAAATCAATATAAAAAATGCATTTGTATTGTTATTGTCGTTGTTAGGTGTTGCTCTTATTGTTGTTTTTGTTGTTGTTTTATGTGTATATAATTTTAATAGGGCTGCTGCTGTTATTATTACTGTTGCTAGTGTTGTTGCTGTTACTGTTGTTGTAAATAATAAATTCTAATCAGACCAATAGGTTCTGTTTTTTTTTTGTTTTGTTTTGAAGTTTATCATGTCTAGACTATGATTTTTAATTTTTTACACGATTTTTTTATATTCCATTTACAACAATAATAAGAAAAACAATAACACAAGAAAAGGAAAACAATAGCACACATACAAACTAGCAGCAAAGAATATATTTAAAATTCTTTACCTAGAGTTTATTATTGTTATTGTAATTTCATTAAAAATTCTGTAAATAAAAATACGAATCACATTTACTACAGGGAGCAATAACACATTGTGGTGAATATTACACACATCAGACTGCTGTTAACCAATGTTGGTTTCAAGCACAGCATAGTAGTTGTTAAATTCCTTATAATACGTCCTGATGACTCAAATTAGATATTCTGCACTCATAATGTGTTTATATTAAGGTACCTTTCTATATCCGTTGTAAAATTCAAATTTAGATGGTTTAACCCCGAAAGACATCATCATACCCATGGAAACAGAAACCGGCAAAAAAAATATATCCACTAGGAAGGGCTAAGACTTGATTTGAGATTGAAAATTTCAAGGCAACTTCACTACGCTGTAAATAAGGCAGGAAGAACTAGGGAGCGTAAGGTATACACTGCAAGTATATAACCTCACTTATCCGAGTTTTAAACCTCAACTGCAAGAGGAAAATGGCTGCAGGCAGGGTAATGGCTACCAAATGAAAGCAGTATTACCCGCATGATTAAATTCTTCCAGCCTGTTCCCATTGTCAAGATAGGAGCATTGGGCTAATAAATAATGCACACAGATTACTATGAGTTGAGAGGAGGAATGGAGTGCCTTTATCTACCTAACGAAACATACGTACACAATTGGTCATTACAGCCCTTTAGTCAGGGTTGCGACCTAGTTTCTCACACCACTTATGTTTCTGTGTGTTAATTTTATACATGAGTGGCTGGAGTGGTGAGTTTAAAGTCGACTCCGAACGACAGATTTTTGAGAAACTTTCTCATGGCAATTTTATTTACTCCCAGAGTTTTCGCCAGAAAGAGGACGTAGCCGAAGCAATATTATATCATAGATTGTTTTGCTGGAGATGTCTAAACTGGGATTTGAACCGTGGCCTCACGTCTAATAAGCCAAGGCAGTGACCGAACTGAATCGAATCGAACATGTGTGTTGTAACTAAAATATTGTGTAGAAAAAATTCTATCACCAAAGAATCAAGCTGCCAGCTTGATGGCAGCAAGATGACAGTCACATTACCAAGATAGGATCGATGGGCTAATAATTCGTCGTGTCAGAAATCGAAATATTCACAGAAACTCCGTTAGAGTCTATTGAATTGCAATGGCGTCTTCAATACCCTCAAAATCATCCATTTATCCAGCCTTTGTGCAGAGACCAACCAGACAGAAAGATATCAACAGCATACATCTTGGATAGGTCAGGCAGCGCGACTTCTAAAGAAAGTGCAGAATTCATTGAGCAAAATTCCTCAGCACTGCACCCAATACATTTTCGCAGAGGACGTTTGTTTCTAGGCAACAACTGATGGCCATTTAGTACGCTATATACCATACATCTGTCAACTACTTCTTCATTTATGAAAGAAGACAATGAAAATAATAATAAGATGAAGAAAGACGTTGTATTTTCCTTTTAAGGTTGTATTTTTCCTTTAGCAAGCCAAGAATAGTGTATCCACTGGACTACGGCGACCATTGCGGTTTTATTAGAACGCCAAAAGGATTTGAACGTGACTAGAATTGTTATACAGGGAAATCACTCCTATCATTTTATGGGATCGGAGTTTATTACGAGCAGGATAAGTTTTTCCTAATGTTATATCTAAGAAACTAGCCCCCGAAAGGTTGAAGTTCAAAGAACTTCGGTATGTTTGCATAAACAGAACCAGTGAGTTCACTTCTATGATTTTATGGGATCGAAATTAATTGCGAACAGGATCAGATTTTTCCTGAAGCTAGTTCCCTGCATATTGCACTACAGAGGACATCAGCATGTTTGCTTAAACAAAACCAGTGAATTCACTCCAATTATTTTATGGGACCGAAATTTATTACGAACAGATTCAGGTTTTTCCTGTTGTTCTACCTAAGAAACCTAAGGTCAAGGCATGTTGAAATTGAAAGAATATCGGTTGACACTATGTACCTTCCTAGACTGGACAGTGGCTATTGTACAAAATACCGTTATTCTAATACATGCTGGTTTCTTTATAAAGTTATAAGAATAACACAATGCGATGTGACCTTTGGATCTTCGAGGAGTCCGGCCCGTACCTAATTCAAGATAGCATTTCTTATGAAAATAATATTTTGTTTTTTTGTTTTAGTTGTCACAACTATATTTAAATGCTTATCACATACAAAAGAAAAAACAACCATAAAAAAAACATTGTTTTTCTAACCTAAATTTATTTGTTTTAATTTGAGTTTTTTTTTATTGTTTTTCTAAGAGTTTGGAATTTTATTTAATTTTTCAATTTTTTTTCTAAATTTTATCAGAATTCCAGCTGCCAACAGTGAAGGCGAAAAGCAGCAGCAGCAGTGAAATAAAATAATAAAGAAAACATTATTTAATTAGTTAAAGCTATTGTTGTTGTTATTGCTGTTGTTGAGTTTATTAGCATTTTATTATCTAAAATTTCATATACAATTACATTTTAAATAAATTTTTATTTTTTAATTTATTCAACAAAACCAAACAAAAAAAAAGAGTGAATTCTATTCATACTATTTCAAAAACAACAACAACAAACATAACAATTGTTTTATGCATGTTTGCATAAACAGAACCACTAATAATAAAAATAATAATAAAAAAAACAAACAAAACAAACTAGAATTAAAATAATTAAAAAAAATTAAAATTTTATTGTAATGTTACACTCCTCTGGCTGGCTAAATAATTTATTGACCAGCCTCAATGATACAAAAAAAGAAACAAAAAAAAAAAAAAACTACAACAACTATAAAAATAAAAATAATATAAATTTAACATGGCGTGACTTTTGGTCTACAACTGAACTACTGAACACAATCAGTATGTCTGCTAAGCGGTATGTAATATTTAAAGTTTAAACACAACAGTTGTTTTTAGCTGCCACGTCTCGCTGCGTCATTGTTTCCCAAGCGATAACAAGCGAGACCGATATTTATAAACGCCTGCAGTTTTTAAAATATTTTTTTTCTTTTTAACAAATAAAACAATAAAAAATAAATAATTTTTTTTTTCTTACAGCAGCAACCACATGCATTTGTAGGATTTTGCATTTTTCTTCAGCTGATAAGGAATATTATTTTTACAAACGCATCAGAAGAAGAAAAAAAAATTCAGTCTTCATAATCTTTGAACCTTTCGATATGAATAAGCTTTACAATAATAAAACGAAACGCTTGTTAACAGGATTGGGGCTTGTAGGTTGTTAGGGTTTGAATATTTTTTTAAAATTAAAAATTGGAATCTATTTTGCAAATGTTTAATGACTCATCATTCAACAGACTTCAAAAAATATTTCATTTGTAATGAGGGAGGTCTGTCCTGAACACAAAGAGAAATAATGACTAATCGAATATAGTATAGTATTTGAAGAGCTCTATTACAAGACCAAGCATCTCAATTACAGCAGAAGACGAACAATTTCTCTTCATGTTTCGAATTTAAAAAATTTTAAAGGCTTCCCCTAACCATCCAGAGCGAAAGATACATCCAATACAACAACTCAGTACATTTATACACAAATAGGTAGCAACCCTGTCATTATAGAACATATTAGATTTGACCAATACTTAGCTGTTAACCAAGCACTCCAATTATATTACAGCAGAGGACGAACAATTTATCTTCTTGTTTCGAATTTAAAATTTTAAAGGCTTCCCCTGACAACCTAGAACGAAAGATACATCCGATACAACAACCCAGTACATTTATACACAAATAGGTAGCAACCCTGTCATTATAGAATTTGTTAGATTATTAGATTACTGCAGAAGACGAATGTTTCGAATTACAAAAGTTTTAAAGGCTTCCCCTAAACACCCAGAGAGAGAATGATACACCCAATACAACAACCCAGTACATTTTCACAGATAAGTAGCAACCCTGTCATTATAGAACTTGTTACATTTGACTAATACTTGGCTACTAGCTTGACGTGCTTATTTCGACATCGATTAAGGCTTTCATTTGATGTCTCTTTGTCACCAGTATGTTTTTCTCAAGGAAATAACATCGTAAATGAGTACTAAGCGAAAGCAGACTTGTAAAGCATAATGTAGACGTAATTAGCAACTATTTTCTAATGATAGATTTTCAAATAATTTAATGATTTCATCAGTTTCATTACTGTAAGAGAGTGGATAACTTTTAGGACGATATAAAATGCAACAAAGGGTCAATATGTCAAGACGCTTTTGATGTGACAGTCTCTTAATTAAAAAGGCAACACTATTCCTTACAACAGGCTGCTACTGGGTGACTCTTGTAAAAATTAAAAAAGGGAAGTATGTGTCCTCGTTTAAGAGTTATGCTTTGGGAAAAATCCATCACACAAAATCAAGGTAAATCTTGTTCAATACTGTGAAAACACGTGTGCATCCCTTTCGATGGAAAAAAGGTACGATCACACAGAAGAACTGAACGTTCTAAACACTTAACTCAGTTGTTTCCAGCCAAAACAATTTAGAAAATTCAGAACATGATGTTGGCGATCAGAACTTGAAAGTAGGAAAGATCGTGCAAGCCATAAGTATTTCAAATGGCTGACTGGAGAGAAAGCTTCAGGCTCACTGGTCTCAATCGACTACAAACACGATCGCGTAACAACCGCTTAGAAGTGTTTGGCGTTCTTCAAACAACACACGGTGGACGAGTTTTCCACCATGGAATCAACACAATACGCTAGAGACGATCAAACAACAAACAGAACAGTAAGATTTTTGGGGCAAATCGGCTGCAAGTGGAGGATATCAGCCTACAAAGACATGGCGATCGTTTTATAGGCATCATATTGACAACTTTTAAATCAATCATTGGCGCTTATTGGGTGCATTTAATGAAGATTTTGAAGAGAAAAATATTCTTCTGTACAGGGCCAATGTAAGGATGCATACAAGTGCAGTTCCATTGCAAAAAGCCATTAATTAGACTACGAATGACTTCTTTGCTCGCCTGAATAATTATTTCAACGGAAAAAGATTAGATAGATAGTCAAGGATGAAATCATCTTGCAAAACTCAAACGATTTGAAGGATTTCAAGAAATTTTATTTTTCAGAGTGGAACAATATAAAAAACAAGATAAATTGCTTGACAAAGTTTGTAGAATTTAAAGTAGATTGTGTTGCAAATGAATTAATTAAATAAATAGTTTAAAAACCATTTATTTTCAGGGTTCTCAGCCTTATTTTAGTGTTGAATCGAAGAAAATTTTTGTAAAATTTTCGTAAAAACTTCTAAAATTGCTGTGTGTAAATTGTCCGGGTGCTGAAAAGAAAGACCACATTTCAACACACTGTCAGCAGAAGAGTTTATTGTTCATTTTCACAATGATTTCAACACACGTTCCCATTAGATTTAAATATTTTGTTCATTGTGCCTGTCCATAGGCAAGGCAATTTACTATAAAAACTAATAAAAATTAGCCACAACTGGATGAAAAACCATAAAAAACAAAAAGAACGCTTTTAAAATTAATAATTTTTCATTTTTGCTATTCTGATGGAAGTGGTAGTAGTGGTGGTGGTGGTGGTGTTGGTGTTGCTATTTAAGAATTAATGAAAAACATAATATTCGTCTTAATATGTCAAATTAATCATGTTTTTGTAAAATGTTTGTTTCAGTTTATTCATGTCGTTTGTCTTTTTCAAAAAGAAAATTATTTTAAAATTTTTTAAATTCTTTTTTATTTCGTTTCCTTTTCTTTTTTTGTTTCCTTAAACACTGAAATGAAATATTGACGGCTGTAGTTTAACAAGACGATAAATTATACCATAAGTTGCGCAAATATTGCTTATGACAGGCGAAAAAATAAGCGAAAAACAAAGTGAACAATTTTAGAAGAAAAAAATAGAAAAAAAAGTAAAGAAAATATATTTTCGAAATTAAAAACAAACAGCCTTAGAGAGAAGCATTTCAATCAATAATAGTAGTTCCGTTCCATTTCATTCCATTCTTATTAATTTACCTGTCTGTTGATTTTTCGAAAATAATATTGAATTTAAACAATTATTATGAAAATAACACACACCGACAGACAGACAGATAGGCAAATTGATTAATTTTTTTTGGTATAAACAAAACCCATTTATTTATAATCATTTGCTGTTTTCTTCTTGATATTTTTTTATAAGAGTCTTAATTGTGTTGAAAAAAAAAAAGTTTTCTTATGAAATTTTTCATTAAAATGCGTCACATTATGTTTGTATAATTAAATTAATAATAATAAAATAAAATGAATAAAATAAAATAAAACATAAGCGATTAATCATTAAATACAAAAAAAATAAAAAAAAAATAACAAAAACAGCCATAGAAAAAGAGATCAGATAAGGCCACTGAACTTTTCGAACTATAATCCAGAATGACAGAGTTTCCCAAACACACAAAGACGGTAGTAGGTAAATAATGACAGGTTAGATTACATAACATACATACAGTCAACCCTTCTATAACGCGGTACTCTCAGAACGCGGTTTTCATATAACGCGGGGCTGAAATTGCAACAGCCCTCCTATAACGCGGTACTCTCAATAGGCGGTTTCCATATAACGCGGAGCCCTCCTATAACGCGGTACTCTTACAGCGCGGTTTCCGTTCAATAACATCCCATAAGTTCCTTGCAGTCTTTTAGTTAAGTTTGTATTTAATTTTTTTATCAATCCTTATATGAGCTCTTGAATTCAATAAAAATAATTTATATTTTATCTTGCCTTTTGTATTTCTTGGTATCCATATAACGCGGTACGAATGATGTGATTTGTACTAATTCTGAGTTTCTTATAGTGCGGTTTCCATACAGCGCGGTAGACGGTTTCCATAGAACGCGCTACGAATTAGCCTGATTTGTATGGTGAAATCCGAGTTTCTTATAGCGCGGTTTCCATATAACGCGGTACGCACTCACCGCGTTATAGGAGGGTTGACTGTACATACAATAATTGCTCATTACAATCCTGCAGTCAGGAGTGTAACCTTGCTTTTTACAGCACTTAGGGTTAGGTTTAGGTTAGGTGACGTGTACTTGCCAATTGAGACAAATACAGCATCCGGAGGTCCAGTTGACAGTACATCATAAATGGGAGAGGATAATAGAGGTGAGATAGGGTAAAAGGAGAGGAAGTAGGAAAGGGAGAATAAGTAAGCAGAGCAATTACACAGGCTAACAAAACACACAAGAGATCGCCACTTATATTGTGTGTGTTAATTTTATACATGAGTGGCGAAACCTACAGTTTAAAGTCGACTCCGAATGTTAGATTTTTGAGAAATCTGCTGCGACCTAGTCGCCGAGGAAATATTTTTTCGTATTCCGTTTTTGTTGCAGATGTCTGACCTGGGGTTTGAACCCTGGCCTCACGTCTAATAAGCCAACACACTTCCTACTATACTACTACGACTACTGGTCGTTTAATCCGCGATTTTACTCGGATTTGCCACACCTTTTAACTACGATATCCAGACAGTTTCTTTTTTATTGACAATGCTAGGCAGTGATCTGGGAAGTGGAAGGAATTCCATACTTCTCCATGCAGTACAGCCTGTCAGAATGTCGGCATGTGAAAAACCAAGAGTCATGCAAGAATATAAACACGTCAACTACTACGTAGAACATGCATCTGTAAATTCTGGTGGAAGCAGCTGATATGTAGTGCGGTCAATCGTAGAATGTTATAGTACGGGTGACGAGTTAGCAGTTGCCTTAGCTAACCGGTAAGTGACTAGACTATCATCATTGCTTGCATAACCTTTCATATGATGTGTAATGCGACAAAATGTACTGTATTACAGCACTGGAGGATGACAGCTTAGCAGCTGCCTTAGGTAACCTATAAGTGACTAGATCGTCATTGCTTGCATGAGTTTGCACACAGACTATGATAACATTAGAGCATAGCCATCTTATTAAGAATTTCAAGATTTTAGGCATGATTGGCTGATAGTAAGAATTTAAAAATTTTTTAGTCGTGTATTTAGAAAAATTTTAGTCATTTGACATCGTGGAACTTACACGATGAAACTTCTGCCTGTAGAACAATATATCCATTATTAGTTTTGACCTCTTTTTCATTCTCCTGATATAGAAAACAAATCACTTCTAATTTTCTAGATCCATAGACTGTAGTGGCCGTAGTCTAGTAGATAGTGTGTTCGCTTATTAGACGTAAAGCCCGGTTTCGAACCCCAAGCCAGACATCAAAACGAAATATGAAAAAAAAATCTTTCTTCGGCGACTTCCTCTCAGCAGATTTCTGGCAAAAACTCTGAGAGTAAATAAACCTGCCATGCAAAAGTTTCTCAAAATCTGTCATTCAGAGTCGACGTTAAACTGTAGGTCGCGCCACTCAACTATAAAATTAAGCTAGGCCGCAATACTGACTGAAGGGTTATGTATGTATATCGTATTTAGTTGAGCCCATCGAAGAGTAATTCTTGATTTATACGCCTCTTATATGCATATTTGAGAAGAAGGCCACGTAAACTCTTGTCAAGTATTGAGTACAGTGCTATCCTTACTGGTTATTAAGCAACATTCTGAGGTTCGAAAGGTTCACATGATTAAAGGAGACATGATAAAGACTGCATAAAGAGTATTACAGGCAAATGTTGAACGATCTTATGCCTCCAGTCTGTGAGGCTAGAGCATCATGACGGTTCGTCTAGCAGGATAGAAGAATCGCTTTCCTAAACATCTGATATTGTGTTCATCAAATTTAATTGCCAAATCAAATTAACAACTCCAACATTTAAGAAGAATTTGCTAATTTACAGGCTGAAAACGATAATAAAAAAATTGCCAAAAAACAACCACAGATATACCTTAACTCGTGAGTTAGTCATTTGATGAATAACATCCATTCAGATTTAATGCCATTAAATATTTACCATTCAATAAATTTTTGCATTTAAACAAATCCAAGTTTTATACATTCATTACGGGTTATATTATCCGTATACCAACAGTATTAACATTTTATGTTAAAAATTTTCTTTAAATTAATGTGCATTCTTGTTCATTATATACTTTCATTATTCATTTCATTTCAAACGGCACGTGCAAGCCAAATTATTCAGATGTTTTGTGGTTGTAAACAAACTAAAATGCAATCCTTCCATTGCACAACCCATTATAAGACAGAGCAGGGCCGGCATTAAAAAATTATTTTAAAAAATTCAATGAGACTTTCGTCTTTTGTTTAATGAAACTGTGTTAATTGATTTTATTTTTATTTATTTTAACTCTGAAATTCTAAAATTCAGATTCAAATTCATATTTATTGTTTGAAATGAAAACAAACAAACAAAACAAAAATAAATTCATGAATTTACGGAATTTTTATGATAATTTTTTATTTTTTTTTCGCTGATTTCGCTTAGAAAAGTAAACAACTTAATTATTTATTTGTTTTGTTGTTTTTTTTTTCTTATTTCTATTATTTATTATTTATTAATATTATTGTTGTTTATTTAGCTATAATTCTTTTATTTTTTTCGTTTTTTTTTGTGTCTTAACCAACAACAAAATTTTTTTTTTTAACATATCAGCATCTAAACAAAAAGAAAAATAAACAAGAATACTCGTATTCAAATAGGCAGAGAGGCTTGTTTATAAATTCAAAGCAAAAAGTTTCACATGATATAAAATACATACATGAAATGAAGAGAACTAGTTATTGCAAGCTTGTGACCACCACTCAATCAATACACCACAGTGAATCTGTTAGTAAATCAATTCTAATCAGAGTTTTTGTATTGCGTTCTTAAGACACTACGAAAGAAAAATAGTCAGCTTTTTAAAGCAAAAATTGTAAAATAAAATTCAAAACAAATGAAACTCTAGTACACCATAGTCGACAATGCATTTGGTGCTAAATACCAGGCCACAAGCTGCTGAAAACCAAATTCTTCAAAGGTATTCAAACACAAATCTTTCGAAATGATATTAAAAATCTTGTCTTATATAAAACTTATACAAGCAAGTACTTTTCTAAGGAGTGATTTTTTAAGAGCTATAGGAACATTTAAAATAAACAAAACACATAAAATTCAGAAAAATGCATGAAATTTTTATTTGAATCGATAGTACGGTCCATACAATTTAATGTTTAAAGATTATTTCATGCAAGTGTTGACCGCGACTGCGCCTCAATTGGTCCATCTGCTTAGTCCAATTTTGGCATACTCTTTCCAACATTTCGGCCGGTATCTCACGAATAAATGCTTCAATGTTGTCTTCCAATGCGTCAATTGAAGCGGGCTTGTCTGTATAGACATGAGCTTTAACATAGCCCCACAAAAAATAGTCTAAAGGCGTTAAATCGCACGATCTAGGCGGCCAATTGACCGGTCCCGAACGTGAAATAAAATGTTCACCGAACTCGCCTCTCAATAAGTCCATTGTTACGCATGCTGTGTGGCATGTGGCCCCGTCTTGTTGAAACCACATGTCATGCAAGTCAAGCTCTTGTATTTTGGGCAAAAAAAAAGTTGGATATTATCTCACGGTAGCGCTCACCATTCACAGTTACGTTACGATTCGCAGCATCTTTGAAGAAGTACGGTCCAATGATGCCACCAGCCCATAAACCGCACCAAACTGTGACTTTTTCTGGATGCATTGGTAGCTTTTGCAATGCTTCTGGCTGATCTTCACTCCAAAATCGACAATTCTGCTTATTTACGTTTCCATTGACCATAAAATAGAAGAAGCGCGCGATGAACTTTCTTAACAGAGCACGCATTTTGATAATAAAATTCAATGATTTGCAAGCGTTGTTCGTTTGTAAAACGATTCATGGTTAAATTATAGACCAAACTGAATATGTTTGACAGTGAAACAAAACACGAAAAGTGCGTGAGCTGTTTAAACCAGTGTTGCCAAAAAGATAATATGTAGTTAAAAAATCACCCTTTATAAGTAAAATAGTAACAGAAATGCCTTGCCAGCTGCTACAAGAGTGCCTAAACAGCTTCCTAAATCTCTAATATTTAAAAGAACCACAATAATCATTTTACGGTTATGACTCGTACTTTATAGGAAATATACAAATGCAAGCTAGACAATCATGCCACAATTACCAAGAAAATTGTTAGAAAACCTTAGCACACAGAAAAAATGCTTCACGTATCCATAATTCTCGAATTGTGTATTACATTAACAGAAATCTAACTAAACATTTATCGATAACATGTTAACCATCAACCACTGAGTATCAGAAATCTAACTAAAAATTTATCGATAACATGTTAACCATCAACCACTGAGCAATCGAAATGAATGGCATACGTGTTTTTAAATATGTATATGGAATGCTGATTGTCCACAGACATCAGCGGAACCAGATGCGCGAGCCCACCATTTATAAGTACTCAAAAATGCTTAACCTATAGAAATTGTTAACGAATGTACATTGAAAGCCTTACCTAAGCACATTCAAGCTTCTCTTCCAAGAGATCTGGCCACAGGAATATGGCCTGATAAATGGCTACAGAGTATTCTTATTAAAGTCCAAAAGGAATGTGGAGATCTCTCTATGGAGTAACTATCCTATCAATCACTTCCAAAGTTTTCTTCAAATAAAAACCAAGTAGATTTCTGATCTATTAGATCTTGTACACGTCATAGTGCTACATTAATCGCATTCACATCGAAGCAAAATATTCATAACAGTTTGGCTGATTTTACGTTTGGGTACGTTGGGATACGATGGAACCTCTTAGATTCTCGAAAATTTCCAACAAAACTGTTTAATCAAATCAAAACACACCATAATGTTTTACTTCACAGAAATATGTTATCATAGGACGACATCGAACGTAGAACTGTTTTAAAACAGGGCTATTTAAAGCCTCCGCTATTGTGCCAAGAGGTGCCCGATGACTGAAAATATATAAATGGTATTAATTGAGATATTTGGAGACATCTAGAAGAGCAACACATGCGGATAATATCATTTATCTGGCGCCAAGATAATGGCATGAGGAAATAAAGCTAAAGCGCTTTAGTTGAAATGTTAAGAACAAGAAACAAAGTATCTCTTAGCAACGCAAAATGCAGAATTTATTCCAATTTCTATTCAATTTCATACACGAAGGCGTATGAGTAACATCTAATCAAAAATTAATACATACAAATTTGCAAACAAGTTAGTTTCCTCAAAAAAAAAAAAGAAAAAAAAACCGATTAACCGAATCAAAAAAAATAACGTATAAAAATTGTTTGCTTATACAACAAGCTAAAATAAACTGTTCTTTTTTTGAATACCCTATTCATCTGTCACACAGTTCATAAATTTGTTCAAAATTTATAGTCTATTTGATAAACCGGGACGTATGAGCAACGTTTAATCATAAATCATATAAAACATACGCTCAAGTGATCTAATTTTAAAATATTTTGCATTTTGTTTCGTTTGTTTTGTTGTGTGTTTTTTTAATCGCTTTGCTCAAATAATGTTTATTACTTAAAAACAAATTAAATCATTGTTTTCTTCATTTAATGCATTGCGTTTTTTCTTACATTTTTAATACAATATCTGTATAATTTATTTGCGTTTTTTTTTGTTGTTGTTGTTTTTCGTTTTCTATTAACCATTATCATTAAAAGTGTTTCTGGGTTCTGCTTCTGTTTCTGTTTTTGCATTTCAGTTTTCTTTTTTTTTTTTTCTTTTTTTTTTTTTCTTTATTTTTCATTCCTATAAATGGGGTTCAATAATCGTAAAATGAAATGAAATTAAAAGAAATAAAATGAAATGAAAACAACAACAATCAGATCTATTTATAGAAATGCATTCACAACAAATACATATTTCTTTTAAGACAACGTACTGTATTATAATAAATAAATAAATAAATTTAAATAAAAAAAATATATTTGCATTTTAAACAACAACAGCGTTAAAACTTGGCTAAATGCCGAAAAATTCACAATTGCTTAAAAGAAAACAAAGAAAAATCAAATTAAATTATGAATTATAAATAATTATGGAAAATTTAAAAGCTTTGCTACTAAAAATATGCACTTGTTAAACAAAAATAATATACACTACGCTACGGTATTGCAATTTTGGCAACATGGCATAAAAAAAAGGAAAAAAACCAACAAAACAGGCAAACAAAACAAATAAGCATACGAAACGACAGCAAAAACCCACATACACACACAGAATACATAAACAAATGAACATAACCTGCGACAACATTAAAAACATTGAAACCCTATGCTTTAAATGCATGTTCCAACAAAACGAAACAAAAAAAAAACATGTCATACCATACAATACCATACCATACTATAACAACAAAACCAAACAAAACAATACAATGCTTTACTCTTCTCAAATTCTCTTCTTTTTTTTTATCCCCCCCATTTTGTACATATTTCTTTTGCACATTTTTATGAGTCGAACACGAACAAAAACAGTAAACAGTAAAACATAAATACACAGTACAAGTATCTCGCTCGCTCTCTTCTTGATATGTAGGTCTGCTCTTTTGTTTATGTTTTTTTTTTGCTTTTTTATTTTCATAAAAACAATAATAATAATCATAATAATGAAATGACTACTTTAATTTAATGTTATTAGTGTTGGTTTCATATATTATGTGTTGCTTGTAAAGAATCAACAACAAAGTCAAACTAAAATATCAATAACAACAATAAAGAATTAAAAATAATTTCTATCATTCCCTGCCATACACAATAACAAGTTATAAATTTTATATGAGATGAGATGAGATGTGTTTTGTTTTGAAACAGTGTTACCATTGGGTAATTATAAATTAAAACGCTTATTCAGCTTAATCTATTAGACTTTTCATAATTATGTTGAAATAATGAATAATACGACATATTTCATACAACCAGGACTTTATATTTTTATAAAATATAATAAACAGCAGCTCTCATATTGAATTTAGATTATTTTATACAAAATGGAAAGACAAAAATTAGTTAAAAATATGAATTTTGCTTTAATATGCCATAAAAATAAGTTGAGAAGCTATTTTCAGTAACAAAAGAATTCTATTAATCAGAGTTTAAAATCAAAATAAATAACTACTGTAGTCACAGTTTTTTTCAGCTATTTACTACAACGTAAAACTTACAATGGCTTATTACTAATTGATGGCCAAAGCCTATTATCTAAACCAGTTCATTGGTTTTTATTAATTTTTTTAAACAGTTTTCCATTGTCTTATTAATGGTTTGTTATATTAAACAAGATTAATAATTTGAAAAAGGCGTCTGTCAATTTCTAATTTAAATAATTTTATTTATGTCGTTAGTATTAAGTTTCATTTAAATAAGTCAGACACTATACTTAGTAAATTAGTTCTCTTACGAGTAAGATGAATAATTTATGCTTAAAAAACGTGTGATAAAATATGTTAAACTTATACAATCCCAACTCAATTTGCATAGCCAAACTATAGCTCTGATACCTTAACTAAAAACTTGACAAGAACCAACAGACATACATGCCAAAGGCATGATAGCTAAGTCTCCTTAAGCTACAGTCCTTCTACAGTAGGGTCTCGAATAGCTATTTCAATCGATTACTTGAAAATAATTTAAGCCTTTTAATTGAAATTCTGAATACAATGATGAAAACTTCAAAAACTATTTATTGAAAAAACTGATTGAGAATTGAAAAAAGAAAAAAAACGTAACCACAATTGTATTATATTTATGGGGGAATTCATTTCCGGGATAGGACAAAAAAAAACAGAAACAAAAACAAAAACAAATATAAAGTCATTTGTATTCAACACTTTAAATTAAATGAATCGTTTTAATTTTACGATTTTGTTGACTTGCCATGTCTCTCTCGTTAAAGTAATAAAAATAAAAAAATAAAATGATCTAAAGTATACAACAGAGGGAGAGGTGTATGGCCTAAAGTATGTACTAAAAATTACAACAAATGTTTTTTTTTTTTTGCTTTTACGATGTGTTAGCGTTGCCAATTGCAATAAAATAAATTTTTAGTACCGGCATTAAAGATTTTTCAGTGACGCCTTTCTCAACAATCATCACGCATTGAAATATTTTTCACAATTTTATCTATTTTTTTTTATGCATAAAAATTTATTTAAATTAGTTTCTGTTTCTGTTATTGTATTGTTTTTAATGCACATTTCGTTAAAAATAAATAATAAAAAAAATATTTTTGTCTTAATGAGTATGAGTATGGCACAGGCATGCATTAACCTAGGACAACATATTTTTTCTTAATTTTTTATTGTCTTGGCGCTGTCTGTCTTGCTTATTAAGTTATGGATTCCATTTCTATATTCAGTCTGTCTATCTGTCTGTGTCTAACTGTAGTGTATGAAGTGGGCAGAAAGCATATTAAAAATATGCAATAAATTCGTAACGAAATGTAAATAATTTTTGCATTTTTATTGCAGCCCCATCAGCCTTGGCTTAAAAAAAAATATGCAAAAATAATTCAATATTTTATAACAAATATGCAATTAAAATGTAAAATTAATTAATTAATTATGCTCTGGAGAATGGAACAATCAATAATAATTAAAAATAAGATAAATTATGGGGGAATTTTTAAGATTTACAGAATATTTAATTAAAACGATACGGTGCGATACGGTATACAATGTAAATAGAAAGTATATAGCGAAGCAAAGTGGGGCGTATGATAAAGTTACACAGCTTAATACAAGTTTTCATTCAAATTCAAATTTTAAATAATTCCTGGAAAGCACTGAATTTCCAGAGGAATGGTACTCGCAATTATACCTGCCAATAGCGATAGCTGGCAACCCTATCAGTCTAGAAATAGCTACAGATAACCAATCTACCAACTAGTTTTTAGTTAGAACCATTTGATAGGCGAAATGGTAATAATGGTATATGTGCAGAGCTTGACAATGCTAGTTGGCAACCCTATCAGTCTAGAAATAGGTACAGAGAACTAATCTATCCACCCTTTTCTAGTTTTTATGAAAATGATAATAAGAAACAAATAAGAAAAAAGAAAAACCTCATGTTCATTTCAATTATAGAGCACACTGTGCCAGTCATTATTGTAAGAAAAGACTAGTAGTACATAAAATAGTATAATTAGTTTGGGTACAAATCCCCTAGTTTGTAGAACCTTGTCTAGCTAGAGTTGTTTTAAGTAAAATCCATACATTCCCTAAATTGTCAGAAAGACTAAGGAATAGCATGCAATGATGACTGCTAAAGAAGAAGAAGCATGCTTAGAAACTAAAGTTGCAGAGCACTTAGAATTCATCAACAGCGCTTGTCTAGACAGCGGTGATATAGGATAAAGGGATGGCTGAAAAATGCCAATCAAAGATTGTTAAGTTATGGCATAGCTATGCATATTTAGCCTAACCTAACCTAACCCAACCATGGGTGTAATTAATAGAAAAGAGACCCTCTTCAATGATACTTGAATGCTACTTTTATTATCGAAAAATATTCTGACTCCAGTAAACATTTCAAAAGATCGGAAGCACCTACAGATGGCACAACATTAGTATCACGTTTATAAACAGAATATAGGGCCTTGAATGCATTAAAATCAAGAGGATTAACAATAACTCAATCATTTCGCCTCAATCTAAGGAGGATTTGGCCTATGATTGAAGGAATATGAATGATGAATCTTGTATGTATTTAAAAACTTAAAAGCTTAATTCTATAATATAAGAATAATAGTAAAAATAAATAATAATAATTAGTTTTAATACTCACTTCTTGACCGATTTGCCCCATATCTGCGTAGCAATCAACCATCGAGTACATTGAATAAAAAATCCAGTTTCTTTTCAAAAGAGATCTCTTCGAACAAAAACAAAAAACTTCCAAATCACAATAAGAAGAAAACGTTGCTTTAATTTGGTATTATTTACACGGGTGATGACAGTGGTAATTAATATTTTTGTTTGTTGTTGGCGATGTAACGGTTAAATCTAATACAGCAACACAGCAACAATATATGTAAGATAATAAACAAGTTTTCTTTACAAAAAAAAAAAATGTTTTTGTTGTTATGCACTTTATTTATTTATTTTTTTATTTTTGTTATTTTTTCTTATTTTTTTGGTCACTGGTTCATTTGAATCACAAAAGAAACAAAAACAAGATAGAAAATCAAAAGAGAGAAACACTCTGATTTAAGGTTTGTTTGTTATTGTTGGCAATGCATGAAAAACTGGGACATTTATGGAAATTTTTCTCGTTTTTCTATTTTTTTTGTTTTTGTTTGTTTGTTTGTATTTCGATTACACTAGATGCAACCAACGGTGGGGGTGTTGTTGTAATTTCACTTTATAAGAAAGAAGAAAAACAAAACCAAAATTATTGTTGTTTTTATTTCCACAGTTCTCTATTGTTTGTTTTTGTTTTTGTTTTTTTTTTCTCCAACACAATTTCTATTAGTGTGTTGAGAGTCTAGTTTAAGCAACAATATGAGACGACTTTGTTTTGGTTGATGTTGATAAAAACCGGTTTGAAGTTTGGTTTGGTTTTGGGAACTATTGATGTATACAACCAACCAGTTCAGCTTAGTTTTTGTTTGTTTGTTTGCTTGTTTGGCAGACTTCTTGAAGAGTGTTTGTAGGTTTAAACTTTTCACTTTTTTTTTTTTTGTTTTGTTTTGCTTCTATTTTTATGTTTGTTTTTTTCTATTTTCTTGTTATTGTTTTGGTTTGTTTGTTAACTGTCAACGTCACTCTTGGTTAATAGATACCAGGCAAACATAAGCGCGTACACTTACACAGAGAAATGGTTAACTCAACTACAACCTTGGCGTTAGTAAATCCCGTAAGCACACGCTCAGTTACAAGAACGACGACGACGACGACAACAACAACAGCAATGTTAGATTAAAGAGAAACTAAAATCAAAACATAAACCAACCCTTTGGCGTAATAAAATGTCAACGTTTAGTTTAGTTTAGTTTGCTTTGTTATTGTAATTGTAATATCTAAACTTGTTGTTGTTGTTGTAATTGTTTTTCTTTACTTCTGCTGCTAAGGCTGCTGCTAACGGCTGCTATGTTCTCTGTTTTTCCTTTTTTTTTTTCCTCACCTATTTTCTCTGTTTAACTGTCAGAGTCTATTATGATGATGATGATTTGCCTTTATTATCTATGCAACAGTGTTGTTAACCTTTGCGTTGGGTTATGATTTAAGCGTTTAAATTTAAAGTGTTCCCTTTTTATTTTTGAATTTCTATAATGATATTTCAATAGAAATTGTTTATTAGTCTTTATTAAATAATTGATATATTTTTTTAAGTCTCTGTTATTATGTTGATTATTATTATTATTATTGTTGTTGTTGTTACTTTTATAAAACTTTTTATACTCTTCAAACTTTTCACTTGTAATCATTGGTATTTTACAACAAAAATATTGTTGTTATGTGTTAGAGATGGTAGTAAACAAAATTGCTGGTTTGTTTTTCAATCGAAAAAAAACCGATTTTAATTTATTTTTTTGTTGTTGTTTTTTTAATTTGGGTTATAAAAACTCTTTTGTAAACTGTCGATCAAAAACACGATTTCTGTAAATGGAAGAAAAGAAGAGAAAAATTAAAATAAAAAAATTAAAAATAAAATTTCATAAAAATAAACATACTATACATATGTATATGTACATATGTAGATAAAATTAATGTAAAATCTATCTAATAGCATAATTTTTCTCGGTGTATAGAAAAGTGTGTTAAACATAGCTATAAAATAACAATAATTTTTGTTGTTATTAATTCTTATCACTCTATATTTGTTTATGTATGTATATAATCATTGATTATTATTAATGACATACAAACACAAATGATTAGCAAGTCCAAACGTCTAACAGTTTGTCTAACAGTCAGTCAATCGTCAATCATTTCTATATACCATAGATGTGATAATTTATTCCACACTTAGCAACTCAACTCAACTCTTTTTTTGGTTTACGAACTGGCAGCACTTAGTCTAAGACTATTAATATTATTAATAATTTTTGTTTATATATGTGTGCGTATGTATGTATGTATGTAAGTATGTTTATTATTTAATTTATTATAAAATGATTAAATTTATTTTTTATATCAATCCTACTCAACATTATTTCTTTAGTCAATTATTAAAAAAATAAATAAATGTATGTATGTATGTACAGTGCACTCGCGATAATATGAACACCCTAATATATGAACACCCCAAAATATGAACACTTTTTCTTAACCATTGACTACTCCAAAATATGAACTTTGTACAAAGGCTTTAAAATATGAACAGCTTTTTTATTTTTAAAGCATACAAATTCCAGTTACAAAGCATTAGAAATTGGGGAAATCCCGAGTTTTTATGTTTATTTTAATACCAAATCTTAAAAAAACCACAAATACATACATATTTATGTATGGATTACGACCTAGGTTCTCATACCACTTGTGTTGAGTGTGTTAATTTTATACATGAGTGTCAGCAACTACAGTTTAAAGTCGATTCCCAACGACAGATTTTTTGAGAAACTTTTCAGAGCAATTTTTAGTTACACTGAGTTTTTGGCAGAACACTGCTGAGAGGAAGTTGCCGAAGAAATTTTTTTTTATATGTGCGTAGAACGATTCCTAACCAAAAAGGTGAAGCCAGCAAAAGCCATTCTTCTAGTAGATAATGCACCTTCTTCCTTACTTGATATCCAATCCATGGACCAGAAGGCAATCAGGATGACAAAACTTTATTTTAGAAACAGTCTTCTAGCTTCCATTGCTGCTAAAGAGGGTAGTTTAATAGAGTCTATGAAGCAAACTACATTAAAGGAAGCCGTTATTATTTTAGAATCAGCATGGAGTAGAGTAGATGCATTTTTGCTATCCAAATGCTGCAATAATATTTTAAATATGGTGGGTAATCAAAATGATCCTGAAGGTGAAATCCCTTTAAGTAATCTTAGACAAAGCTTACAAATGAATTTAATAGATTTAGAAGAAAGTGCGGAAAATAAATTCGTGTTCTCTGTAATGTGCTGATGTACTGTAAAAGAATTGTAGTTGTATGTTATTCTAAAGTTTTCTATATGTAGATTGAATTTGCAGCATTGAATGTTAAAGAATAGAATGAGGATGCGATTAAATGTGACGATAATGAAATAGAAGAAATATAGGACGAAGATGATTGTGTGGAGAAGCCAAAGAGAACGATTAAAGACAGGGAAGTTGTAGAAATTTTTAATAATACATTGGAGTGGACAGAAAGTGAAATGGTTGAACAACGAGACTTAAATGTATTGAGACAATTGCGGGAGAAGGCTATTTTAAAAGTTCTCGTTCAAAAAAACAGCAAAAAATGATAACCGAATTTTTTAAAGTTTAAGTTAAAGATTGTATAAGTATTTGAACACATTTACAAATTTAGTGAAGGAAGTTCCTTTTTTTTACATAAAACAAAAAATAAAATTATTTAATGCAAAAAACCAGGAAAAGTGTTTATCTTGCAAGAAAACAACATTTTTTCAACAAATAAAGCCATTTGTAAATATGAACAATTTCGAAAATATGAACAGGCTTTGTTTTAATTAGTTCATATTATCGCGAGTGCACTGTATATTGATTTATTGTTTAAACAAATAATACAAAGTATTATTTAAAATAATTCAATTTATTTATTGCATTAGACGGTATGGCAAAAAAATATAACATACTATGCACGCAAAAACTATGGGGGACAAAAGGGCACGAAAATACAAGTCATTGTTTACGTTCCATCACTTTTATTTAAAGATCACAGATACACTGAGAAAAATTTTATGAAAACTCTGGAAACCTTTGTTTCCATAGAAATCGGCATTTGTCGCTAAATAAAAACGATTGGTTCGGGTTAGGTAGCGATTAAAAGCTAGAATTTAGATTTATAAGCACATCTTAATAACACCAAAACCGTTTACCCTGCCCTCACATGTCGTGAATAATTATACAACATGTATTTAATATTTCAAGGCTACGGCACCTAAATTAGGATTGTTAATGCTCTCTGGCGAAAAGCCAGCAGCGTGGAAGAACATTTACCAGAAGAATAAAGTTCGGCTAGGAGAGTTAAGTCGTTATACAAACGGTCAATTCGACCTTCGAGTACTGTACTTGTCTTAATTGACAAGTACACGTCCTCTAACCTAACCTAAGTCAGAAATCTGCTGTGTTAATTTTTATATGAAACTCAACTGTGAATTAGTTTAGGCGTGTAATCAAGGCAGAGTATATTGGAAAACACCAAAAATAGAGATCCTGACTGAAGGGTTGTAATGGCCAATTATGTATGTATGTATGTATGTATGTTACAGAGAATCTTCATGTCCATATTCATTCCTATGTTTCAAGACCACCAGCTAAACAGGTGATTGCTCAGCTATAGCAATTTCTAGGATGGTAGGGTTGCCACCTGCCGTTACTTGTAAACAATGCTCTGTGTGTTAATATAGTTTCAGTTTCATTAAAACAGTTACCAGTTATCTAAACAGGCGATTGGTTTACTGTAGCAAGTTCTGGAATGGTAGGGTTGCCACCTTTCATTACTTATAAACAATGCTCTGTGTATTAATACTGTTCCCTTTGTTTCAGCTTCATTAAACCAGTTTCTTATATCTAAACAGGCGATTTACGGTTTACTGTAGCAAGTTCTAGAATGATAGGGTTGCCATGTTTGGTTATTTAGAAGCAACGCTCTGTGTGAAAATATATGTTCAATGCCTTTTAATTATATCTCAAGAAGTGCAGCGAATAGGGGAAATGAAGCCTTTAGTTTGAAACAATCATGATGGAGAACTGGTTGTTCTTTACTGTATTGAAATTTGAAACTTTTTTAGGTTATGGTCAAACATCCGAACTACTACAATATACCAGCTTTTAATCCGCTATGAAAACGCTTGAATTTTTTTTATTAACCATCGTTTTTTTTTTAATTCCCTAAATAGGAAGTAAAATTTAAAGGTTACCAGATGTAGAAAACCTAAAAATAATTTTATTTTCAATATTTCATTTATTTTAGATTTCACTGTAACTGAATAAATTCTTTGTAATTTTAGAAAAAGCAAAGAAAATTAAACTAAACAATGCCAATTGTTTGTATTTACATATGTATGTAAACGAGATAATATATACATACATAATAAATATAATAATGATAATACATATAAATATTTGTAACATTTCTGTTTATTTGTAAAAGATTTTAATTTTCTGAACATCTGTTTTGTTATTTCCGATTAAAAAAAAATGGTTTTTCTAAACAATCAAGCTCTGACAGCCACAACAACACAGCAAATGACCCAAAACCCTATAAATCTACTAAAAATGTGTCAATTTAGAAGAGAACAAAGGAAAATACAAGGAAAATACTTGTATGTACGTATGAATGTTTTTATATTAAATTTCAAACAAAGCTAAAGATTCTTTGTATGTTTTTTTTTATAACAAAAATTAAGCGATTAACTTGTGTAAAGACCAGCTTAAAGCAATTTAAAGAAATGAAATCGTTAAGAGTTAAGCTTTTAATAGCTTCAGGCATACAAAGTGCTTGTACTTCCGATAAATCAAAGCCAGAACCAGCCAAGTCAGTCAGCTACTGTAAGGTTTAGTTTTTTTTTTTATTTCTTTTACTAATTCTTCTTCTTCTATTTATTTGTTTATTTTTAAATATACTTTAGCAAAAAGTTTCTTTAAAAAAAATTTAATTTTTTTGGAAATTGTAAAACGAAAATAAAAAAACATTCAAGCACTTTAAGTCACGTTCACCACAACACGCACGCCCTTTCGAAAATGTCTGCTGATGTCAGAAGTTTTTTTTTTTTTTTTCATTACCCTCTCCCGCCCGCTTTTGCCTGCAGCAATTCTATTCATTTAGCATTTAACATTTAAAAACGAATAATTTTAAATAAACAAACAAACAAATCACAACAATTCAAACATTTTAATAACAAATAAATTAGAAATCTTAAACAAAAAAAAAAAAAAAAGAATATAAGAAATAAAAATAAATACAGAAAGAAGGGCTTAAATTACATTTTTAAGGCAGGGCTTTATTATCATTCGAACATGTTGGAAAGCACAATACGAAAAACTCAAACCATACTCAAAACTCAAACCATACTCCATACATGCAAAAATACGAGTGTAGGTGTTAAATTATTTTATAAAATTTATTTTATATTAGATCAGAGGCTTGGAATAATATGGATCTTTTGGTGAAGACAATAATATGACTCGAGAGATTATTTCTTAGTCGATGAAATATGACAAACTTTAGTTGTGCTTAACCATCGCAACGTGTACAAAGAACTGCACAGTGCAAATCTACAAACGAAAGCAACTGAGGCACATTCCTTGCCTATCTTGTTAATCCATCCAGCAAAATGGAGCATAAGATTAACAACTCACATCGTAAGAACATCATGCAGGGTTATCTTTTGAGAAAAAGTAAGAGAATCTAATACGTTTTCACAGAAGGCAATGATAACCCCCACATCCTATGATCTGCTACAAGACACCAATCAATGTTTGGTTGTAACATAATTGGCCATTACAACCCTTCAGTCAGGATTACGGCCTAGCTTCTCACACCACTCATGTTGTGTGCGTTAATTTTATACTTGAGTGGCGGACCTACAGTTTAAAGTCGACTCCGAACGACAGATTTTTGAGAAACTTTTTCATGGCAGGTTTATTTACTCTCAGAGTTTTTGCCCGAAATATGCTGAGAGGAAGTCGCCGAAGAAATATTTTTTTTTTTTCATATTTCGTTTTGATGTCTGACCTGGGGGTTGAACTCGAACCTTACGTCTAATAAGCCAACACACTATCACCTACTAGACTACGACGACTTTAACATCTTAGTCGATGAAATATGACAAACTTTAGTTGCGCTTAGCCACTCTTGTTAATCTATTCAGCAACATGGATCCCCAGAGAGCATAAAATTAACACTTGACATCATAGGAACATCCTGCCGCGCCATATCTTAAGAAAGAGTTACAGAACCCAATACGTTTTCACAGAAGGCAATGATAATCCCCTCATCCCAGGATCTGCTACAGCATACCAATCAACGTTTGGTTGAAAAAACTTAATTAATGAATGTCATATACAGCTCAACTATTATAAGAATATAAGCAAGATACTTTTTGACAGCCCTATGTACTTTAATAATGAAAAAAATAATACGAACCGTTATGCTAATCATCCTTTCATATTTTTATATCGGCGCGATCACGTCATTTCATATATATTTTTACAATATTTTCATAACAAGAGTAATTTCTCTAAGACCCTCGCATATTAAATAAATTTTTTTTAATCTTATTTTATAAAGATTTTTTCATTGACTCGATATCAAATTTCGTTTATTTTTTTTTTTTGTTGTTTATAATTCTTTAGAGAATATCTCCAAAAAAAAGCTTCAAATTATGGATTTGGAAAGAAAATGAAATCATTTAAGAAAATTAAATAAAATTATTAATTAAGAAACAATATGAACGAATTAACAAAAAATTCGTTCATATTATTCCAATAATAATAATAATTTAATACAATGAACCCGAAACCAAAAAATAAAAAATTAAAATTAAAAAAAAAAAAACATATTTAACGAGCATTTTATTGGTTTTATTTGAATAACAAGAAAAGGAGGACAAAGAAATAAAAATCCAAAAAAAACGGAACATTTTGAAAACGAAAATAAAGTCAGAAGAAAAAAAAAGAAAGACATTTTACAAGAAAAAGAAAATAATTTATACACACAATAATACACAACAAATATTTTATTATCATTTACAATTTTTTTTTTTTCAGAGAGAGGTTTATTATGTACATACAGATTATAAATACATACATACACACATGCATACATGAACACATACATACCTGCATATGTATTTATGTAAAATGTACATATATAAAAACCAATATTTTTCAAATCAAAATTTAAAAAGAAATTTCCTTTCAACCTACAACCCTTTTCAACAGGAAACAAAAGTGCTGCCAAATTTCATTCAAACTCTGTTCATTTGAGAAAAGTCTGTAACCTACAATCTAATCTTATCCAATTTTCTTTAAGTATTTTTTATTCCAAACAATAAAAAAAAAACAAGGAAAATGGGATCAAATTGTAAAAAGAATAATTTGATGAAAAAAACTCTGAGATTACGTAATGTTATCCTCTATTATTGTTCTTAATATTGTTTTGTTTTGTTCTTGTTTTTTTTGTTTATATTAATTTCTCTTTCTAATTGTTATTGTTGTTGTTGAACAATATGTAGATCATATTACTTCACAAATTTGACAATAACAACAAAGAGGTTGTTTTTTTTTTAACAGTAATACGAACGTGTCATAATAGTTTATCTATGATGTCCATATCCAAGCAAACAATGAGAGTTACAAGGAACGAGAGAGAGAGAGAGAAAGGGAAAGATATCACTGGTCTAATAGTAATGCATACACATACACATATACATATAAATACACTTACGTAAATACATTGTTATATTACTTGCACATACATATGTAAATAAATATGTATGTGCTTGCATATCTTATATATAAAAATGAATGTGTGTTTGATTGTATGTTTGTATGTTTGAAGTTTATAGACGATTAAACGGCTGAACCGATTTTCTTGAAATTTTCACAGTATCTTCCTGTATGTCTGGAAGGAGTTATAGCCTACTTTTTATGTTGATATTCCAAATGAGCGAGGGGCCATGCCCACGTATGCTACATACTACATACTTAATATTTAATTGCATTTGAAATATATTACTCATACGCATAGTAGTTACCCCTACAAGTATGCTATCTGTGATTCTTGATGTATAAAACCAAAGAAAATAAAGTGTAAAGAACGACGCGGGGGAAAAAGATAGAAGGGAAAGAAAAAAATTTTGTAACCAACATTTGTGAAAAAATTCACCAAATAAGAAAAAATATAACCAAAATTATTTTCGTAGACTTTTGTTTTATTTATTTTTTTTTTCAAGTTTAAATTATCTATATATATAAAAATGAATGTACTTTATGGAATCGTAAACTATGCATTTAATCTTTAGCAAAGTTGTTGCGCATGAGCCGACGAAGGTTTCTAAGTTGGTATAACCAATTTCCGACAGGTGGCGCCACTGAAAATTCTTCGAAATTAATTAAATCGTAAACTGTGCATTTGATCCTGTGTTGAAAAGAAAAGAAAAGAGCATTACTAGCCTCAGAATCAGCATTGAGACTGAAAAATCTTCGAGTACATGCCGCACAGATCCGTTCGCATGAATCACTTGAACAATGAATCACTTGATCGAATGCGTACTACTCAGGCCCGTTCGTCTGAATCATCTGGACAACGGGAAACAAAATCAATAAAATGATTCAAACTTAATTGGATATTTGTCTAATGTCTTTCCTTCAAATTTATTTTAGTTTGTAGTGCAGCAAAGCGCGCAGGGTACAGCTAGTGTTTGTATAAAGTAATCTTTCACTGAATGCATTAAAGTTTGAACAACAATAATAACAAACAAAGTCAATAGAGGAAATAAAAAGAAAACCAATAAAAAAAGAAGGTAAACAATGCTGTCAACATTGTATTTACATATATGCAGTGAATAAACTGGAAGTAAGGAAAATAAATGATTTCACATCCGAATTTCTTTGTTCATTTTTTTATATTGTCCCTGATGTCAGTCAAAGGGTGAAGTAAAAGTACTTCATATCAATGATTTCAATTAAAATTAAATTTTTGATCGTTGTAATCGACCAATTGATGAGACTGGAATTAGAAATGCTATCTTGTCCTACTGAAAGCAACGCCGCTATAGGGGAAAGCATGGAAGAAGATTAAAAGTTTTCAATCGCTGACGATTGAAAGCATAAAATCTTAATTAAATTGTTGAGATAAAAAAAAATTTCACTAAGATATGGAAATATGACGATACAAACGGGTGACTAAGTAATGTACTTAATGTACGTGTATTTAAATCGCCTTAGGAGTACGAGCTCGTACTGGGAAGAGACTGTAAAAGCCTTTAATTATTTGCACCTATTATGGCATTTTTTTTTTCAGTAGCAATAGTAACAAAAGGCATATACAATTTATGGAAATGGAGAGATTCTGTTCTTGAATTCCCATTTTAAAGAAAAATTAACCAATCAAGAAATCGCTCTCGGAAAAGAAATTTTCCATCAAACTCCATCTAAAGATTTTTTAATAAATACAGTGAGCGCCAAAAGTGAGTAAACACCACTGAAATAATTCATTTTCTTAGGTTAGCGAGAAAAGTAAATGATAATAGTCGAATAAATTTCCAAAAATAATAACGTTTATTTATTACATATAAAATGTTAAAACAAAAACAAAAATTCATGAAAAAGAACTTTTTTATACTTAAAAACATAATAGAAAATTTTAAATAATACTGGGTGTTGACTCACTTATGGCGCTCACTGTACATACTTTATTAGCTAATTATCATTAAAAAAAAAATACAAAAATCTGCATATAAAACAAAAAGAAGGCGTAGAAAAACTAACCATTCGGTTAAAATTTTAATTCGGATCTCGAAGATTAATCCTTTAAAATTATTAAATGGCTTCAAATATGATAATGCCTTATAAAATCTTATAAATTAAATGATTATATTCTTATAAAGTACTATGCAGAAGACTTTCAAAATTTTTAAATTAAAATAATAATTCAATTAGAAAAATTTAAATAAAAATTTGGGAAAATGTTGTGGATTTTTCAAAATAAATCAAAAATTCGTAATAAAATGGTAAGTTTTTTAGATTTAAAAAAATTAAACCTCAGTTTTGTAATCTTATTTTTTTAGAAGAATTCTTGGAGAATACCAAATTATTGCCGTGTAATATTTTGTTCTTACTCAACTTTAAATATGAAAAAAATTCACTTTCAAATTTTCACTTGACACAGAAGGCATACCAGTATATTTTTTATATAATTTGCATTTACACTGCATTATCAATTGAATTTCTATTTGCTATGATTTTTAATATTTTTCTAAAATTTTCAGAAAACATTTTAATATGAATTTTAATTTATCGATAAATATCCTTTCTATGCAAAGCGATAACATTATTACATGTGATTACAATTCGTATCCTTTTTCAAAAAAAAAATTTCTAAAAAAAAGTCCTTTTTCTTAATTCTATTTTACTTTTCTAAAAATATGTAGTTTATTTTTATTATTTTCTTCAAAAAACAAAAAAAAAAAACATTGTATTCAATTTGAAAAATTTATTTTTAAATTCCTTTTCATGTAAAAATTTTTGTATCACGTTGATCAGCACAACTTTTACATCAGAAATCACTCAACTATAATCACTTCCTTGTTCATCAGATGCATTTAATTTTGAAAGATTTTTTTTTGGGTAAGAGCACAAGAATTAAATAAAAAAACAACAACAAAAACAAAAATATACTCACATAGAATTTTTTAAGTAATAAAATTAAATTTCGAAATTAAAAACGTTTTTTCTTATTCGTTAAAAAAAAACACACACACAGAGAGAGATACACTTCGTAGTACGTACACTAGCGTAGACAAATACGCGCCGATAAAAAGGAAATTTTCGTTTTGAAAACGATCAACAAAATTTGCTGAGTGTGCTGCTGAGAAAACGCTGCCGTTGTCAGTGTGCACTACTGAACCGATCCGAACGATGTGAACGTTCAGAATGAATATGGGCCGTTTGACAAAAGTCTAAAAACATATTGTAATAGCAGCAAAATAGAAAACAACAATAAGAACAACAACAAAAACGAAATAAACAAAAACAACGAAAAGATGAAAAATAAAAGAAGAAAAAATAAACCACAACAACAAAAATACACAACAAATTCCCACACTGATTAGGCCAGGCGGACGGTAAGTACGGCATGGTATGGTATGTTAACGTATGGCTGGCAGGCAATAATACGTACGTATGATGTTTACTATTAAAATACAACAACAGCAACGAACAGAACACACAAAAAAAGCAAAATACTACAAAAAAAAAACGATAACAACAATAACAACAATGAACATTTTTAACATGAACCATAATGACGACAACAAGTTGATATAAAAACAATAACAACAACAACAAAACCTAGCACTCTCAAAATTAAAAATCAAAACAATTTAGAAAAAATAAAGAACGAAAAAACAAAAAAAAAACAGAAAACAGCCGGTATAAAATGCATTCAAAATGAATACAGAATAATAATAACAAAAGCAACAACAACCACAATAAAGTTTTATTTTTTATAATGTATTCCACACACATACACACACATGCTCTTACTCTCACTTCTCTCTCTCTCTTCTTCACACACTATATAGCTGATCTGCCGTTAGATGAAAATACCCGAAAATAACAATTCGGATGTTACCATATGGTTTAAGGAAAAACAAACAAAGAAAAATTTTAAAAATGCTACCAATCGGTGAAAACATACTTACGACTGCATACACGTGCATAAACATTAAAGAATAAAGGATTACTATACTGACTTAAAATAGACAGTGTTGTAAAATGCCATGAATTTTATGTATTTGGCTAGGTTTTACTATCAAAATTTAAATATTAATACTGAACTCCAGAGCAATGTTAGTAGATACATACATACACAAATCTGGTAAGTTCGAGAACATCTACTTAAGTTTACAGTTCTATTTTCACAGTAAAAGATTCGTAATAATGTCTTTCAAAACATATATACATACATACATGATTGGCCATTACAACCCTTCAGTCAGGATTACGTGTGTTAATTTTATACATGAGTGGCGGGGCATACAGTTTAACGTCGACTCCGAACGACAGATTTTTGAAAAGTTTTTCATGGCAGGATTAGTTACTCCCAGAGTTTTTGCCAGAAATCTGCTGAGAGGAAGACGCCGAAGAAATATTTTTTTTTCATATTTTGTTTTGATGTCTGACCTGGGCTACGAACCCGGGCTTTGCGTCTTATAAGCCAACACACTACCTACTAGACTACGGCGACTATTATCTTTCAAAACACTTCCGCCAAATCACTACTGACACTCAGAAAGGCTTATGTTCTTTTGCATAATACTGCTGTACTCTATCTCAGAAGTCGCCGTGGTCTTGTAAGTAGTGTGTTGGCTTATTAGACGAAAGGCCCGAGTTCGAATCCCAGGTCAGACATCAAAACGAAAATATGAAAATATTTCTGCGGCGACTTCCTCTCAGCAGATTTCTGGCAAAAACTCTGAGAGTAAAAATTGCCAATGAAAAGCTTCTCAAAAAATCTGTCGTTCGGAGTCGACTTTAAACTGTAGGTCCCGCCACCCATGTATAAAATTAACGCACACAACATGAGTGGTGTTGAGAAGCTAGGCCGTAATCCTGACTGAAGGGTTGTAATGACCAATTATGTATGTATGTATGTACTCTATCTCAGATTTCAGAAACGTCTGAAATATGCGTTCTGCCACCAATTATAATGGCTCTCAATCTATAAGAATGTGCATGCTCACGGCAAATAACGGGAAAATATCGAAAAGTTGGAGCCGAAATAATTGGAAATTGTGGTGGCTTTAAGTAATAACATCATTGTGGAGATAAGACAAGGAAACATGCTTGATAACAAATACTATGACGGTCTAAAAAACTAGTTAAAAACAATGTTCTCTCTAAGTAGACAAAAGATGGTCTCCAGGTCTTAACGGCCCAGAAAAGATCATAAGAAAAGATTAACTGATAGAAAAGTAAGGATATGTCAAAGGAAGGAGTTGTGTTAATGGAAAAGAAAAGAATTTACGGATCGATTAATAGGTCTACAGGGAATGTAGGATGAGCATTTGTTAAAACGCCTCCAACTATATCTCCAATACATTGCAACCTTAATCTGACGTAAGTAACTTTATTACGCATCCCATTAGAAATAGTTAATGTGGTGGATTACCACAATGAAAGTGAAATTGATCTCTCTAAGGATATCACAATTAAATTAATGATATTCGAAAGAGAACCTAAACTACTTCACGTAAAAGTTCATCTTTAATGCCATCAAAAAAATCTTCCTGAAAGGAAAACTAGGCTTCAGTTTCATTAGCCAGGTTCATTTTCTAGCAGGTTCTAGGCTGATAGGGTTACCATCTGCCATTGTCTAAACACACTGTCTTCTGTGAAAACGTTTTGAATTGTTGATAGCATTTAATTATATTGAAAGCGATTATCAGGCTTAAATTTCGTCTGTTAATTATTCTATATAGTTTATAAGCATTCGTTAAAACGATATTTGATTGTTGTGTTTTGACTTTTTTGCGAAAACCAACAACAGCAACAATATAAACTGATGCAATTTTTAACATTTAATTACCACAACAACAACAACAACGACAACAGATTTTTTTAAATCGTTTGTATTAAACGTAAATAATTCTTTTTGTTGAGATTAGAAGAAAAAAATGTATAAAATAAAGTAAAAAAATAAAAAAAAACAAAAAATTAAATAAAAAATTATACGTACAGACAGACCATATACAAAATCTAGTTTGTTGGCAGCAGATGCTAAATGTTGTCACTAAAAAAAAAAAGAGAGAAAAAAAAGAAACAAATTTTATTATATTTTGTTGTTTAGTTTGTAAAAGAATACAATTTACAAAAAAAAAAAAAAAAGAAAAATATAAAAACAAAATTAAAATTAAATTAAACAAAATAGTTTTCTGCCTTCTGCATGCAATATCATCGCACATCTGTGTTTCAAATATTGTTGACAAAATGATCAGATCGTTATAAATATTGTACAACATAATACGACACGATACGATACGATACGACTTTAATAAAATAAACAAAACAAGAACACATAAATAATTATAATAATAAAAAATTTAAATATTGTTTGTTGTTCATCTTTTTTTCTGTTTTTGTTTTTGTTTTTCCTAATGGCAGGCCTTTTTAAGAAAATTCTGTAACGAATTGCATAGAACAGCACAAATTGAGGCTAAACGAAATCGTCAATTAATAATTGTTTCTATTCTTAGGCTGATATTTTTCTATTTTGAATAAATCATTAAACAGTTATGCATCTTATATATAAAAATGAATGTGTGTTTGATTGTATGTTTGTATGTTTGAAGTTTATAGACGATTAAACGGCTGAACCGATTTTCTTGAAATTTTCACAGTATCTTCCTGTATGTCTGGAAGGAGTTATAGACTACTTTTTATGTTGATATTCCAAATGAGCGAGGGGCCATGCCCACGTATGCTACATACTACATACTTAATATTTAATTGCATTTGAAATATATTACTCATACGCATAGTAGTTACCCCTACAAGTATGCTATCTGTGATTCTTGATGTATAAAACCAAAGAAAATAAAGTGTAAAGAACGACGCGGGGGGAAAGATAGAAGGGAAAGAAAAAAATTTTGTAACCAACATTTGTGAAAAAATTCACCAAATAAGAAAATATATAACCAAAATTAAATTCGTAGACTTTTGTTTTATTTATTTTTCTTTCAAGTTTAAATTATCTATATATATAAAAATGAATGTACTTTATGGAATCGTAAAGTATGCATTTAATCTTTAGCAAAGTTGTTGCGCATGAGCCGACGAAGGTTTCTAAGTTGGTATAACCAATTTCCGACAGGTGGCGCCACTGAAAATTCTTCGAAATTAATTAAATCGTAAACTGTGCATTTGATCCTGTGTTGAAAAGAAAAGAGCATTACTAGCCTCAGAATCAGCATTGAGACTGAAAAATCTTCGAGTACATGCCACACAGATCCGTTCGCATGAATCACTTGAACAATGAATCACTTGATCGAATGCGTACTACTCAGGCCCGTTCGTCTGAATCATCTGGACAACGGGAAACAAAATCAATAAAATGATTCAAACTTAATTGGATATTTGTCTAATGTCTTTCCTTCAAATTTATTTTAGTTTGTAGTGCAGCAAAGCGCGCAGGGTACAGCTAGTTTAATTATGTAAATGAAATTCTGTATGTATGTATGTATGTAAATAAAAAATTAGTAGAGAAAAACATTTAGAATTATTAAAGAATGGACTTAAGGGCTCTTAAGATATGTCTTAACCAATCAAAATTATACCCCTTAGGTCAATGCCAATGTTATACAAGGGTTATGTTAATATTTTCATCAATGCTTGCTCGGTCTGGTGTGAAAAGAACATCAAATCTGTTCGAGAAAGTTGTACTAATTTGACCTGCTCATACTTCCCAGCAAGAATAATTTTTAGGGCCATTATTATAACTTGTCGTTAAACATGGGGTTAGTTAAAGGTACCTTTAGCTAAAGGGAACTGGAAAGTTGTAATAATGGCTCTTAAAGTGTTAACAATCTTCTGCAGTTGCTGCAGATTTGAACATATTGAAATAGCAAAGATTTAAAACAAATGCCTGCATAGAAACTTGCGTGTTTACTGGCCTTTCGTAATATCTAATGCCCAACTCAGGTCAGATATAAACCAGCAAGGAATTGAGAGGGAAATAAGGAGACACAAGTGGGGATGGCTTGGGCACACTCTTCGTAAACCATTAGATGGCGTCAAAAAGAAAGCCATAGAATGGAACCCCCAGGGAAACAGCCACACCGGACGACCATCACACACGTGGAAACGTCAAATCACAATCGAACTATCCAAACTACGTCTACAATGGAACGAAGTCGAATATCGCGCTGATGATCGAGCTCATTGGAATGAACTTGTTGCGGCCCAATGCTCTCTAGAACAGGAACATATATATATGTATATATATAAAGATTTAAAACAGGCAAACGACCTGTTGGATACATTGCATTGGCGCCAATAACTTAAGCAGTGCAGTGAGGGCACACCTTATTTTGTGAGGGCATGCGCCCTCAGTTTTATTGTGGTTTTTTGGTCAATGCTTGCATGTATCTAGGCATGGGCTAATGTAGAGTTCCTTGTATTTAAACTAACATTGGATCAAAAGAGGTTAAGTAAATATTCTCAGCCGCATCAAAGGCATAGCTTACTTGGATACTGCTCGATCCCGTTGTAATATCTATAGTACCTACTCTTGCACGTTCCAGCTTCTATAGAAGTAGGTGTGATGTATTTCCAAACTCCAGACGTGTATACCTAGGGACCAACATCCCGCTGTAACTCCTATGATGTTTCTAAGACGGACTCTGGTTGGGTTGGACGCAAATATATATCCATAGCGGGCCAGATTTGTCTGATCTCTGTGCAAGTGTGTCGGTTATCTCAACTTTCGCTTGCCAATGCGTAGAGAGTTTAATTTTTTGCCCATATGGGGAGTAATGTATGAATTCAATTGAATGTTTTGTTGTATCAGCCTTTGCAAAAGCATCAACGTCAATGTCTTTTTGTGTAGAACCAATATGTAACCATTAACTGTTTCACTAGTTCCTCCAGAAACAATTAACATTATTGGACAATTTTCGATGTAATTTCCACACTCTCTCAATTCGATGTACTCTGATACAGTATTCGTACTATATTCGAAAAGTACTATACCAATCGGGTAACGCCAGGCCAATTTAAGAATCAACCATTCGGAATAGGTTCCCCATTCGACTATATAAATACTTAGATAATGTTCTCTTGTATTTTCGTTGTGAAAGCATGATCGAAACTCAGATAATATTAAACCAAGGTTTTGGCATGAATATGACTTCTATATTTAATCAAACAATATTTCCTGAGAAACGGCCTTGTCCTACTTTACACTATCTATCGACTTCAATTTTTGATTTGAATACATTAGAATTATTATGAATGTAAAATATGCAATCAAAGTCGACCTAGAAAAAGATGGAAAGTAGTAATTTCTATATTCCTCGAGCTCAAAAGTGAGGTTAACTTTTTTCTCCATCTGGCCAGTAGGTATCCAGATAAAATTAAAAAGTTTCGGTCACAAGGATACAAAAGACAAAAATTTTTAAAAAAAAATTTTTTTCTTGCTGTTTGAATCCGAAAACCAAGTCGATTTATGGAAAAATCTGTTTTAATTTTGTTTTCTTTTTTTTTTTTTTTGTTCTCAACTCTGAATGCAAATTAATTTGACACTCAACCGACTGCCTTGGATACAAGGGGAACACAAACAAATAAACGAGAAAATAAATATAAAAAAAAAAATTATATTCAAATAAATAAAAATATTTTCTTTTTATCATTAATTTATGCAGAATTGTGTTTTATTTTTTTTTTTGCTTGTATTTTTTTCTTTTGTTGTTATTATTTGTTTAATTTATCTGCCGCTTATGACAAATTGCAAGAGTCATCAAACCAAAACATCGCCGCAAAGAAAATCACAACAAAAACGACAACAACAACAACAACAAATTGACGGCGATCACAAAAAGGCTACACAAACAAGTGTTTATTTGACAGTTATTTTTTTGTTTATCTGTTTGCTTGGTGTATTAATAGTGTTGCCAGATGAATTCTCAAACTCAAAACTCTCAAACTATCTTATGGTTGTCCTAACCGACACACTGTGCAAGGAATTGTCAACTGAAAGTGTCGGTGAGGCCTGTGCATCGTCTCAATGTACAAATACTTATTGTTAGTGAACTAGTATGGCAGCCAATCTGAATTTTCCGATTTCACGATAGCAATTTGGCGTATCTTTCAACCCATTGGGGCATATTTTTTCGTTTGGATTTGCATATTCATCCATATGAAGACCAACTCTAGCAAAAATTGAAGCCTGTTTACCATTCACATTGCCGTTATTATTGTGAAAGGGGGTACTAGAGTAATAGGCTTTCAATGCTGGTCTTTTCAAACAATATCGACCAAATTTTCGCATATGTTGCTTGGAGAACCCAAAAGCGATTAAGTAGCAGCCATTGCAGCTAAAAAAACATGACTGTTTGTTGCATATTATGAGCTGGAGATGTTATTGGACCGTAGTTTTCCCAAAATGACACTGAAAGGAATGTTACCGTCATTTCCAGGCACTATGACCGCATGATAACCTTATTTTTAACCCTGAAATTAAAGAATATCTACTCGACGGTATGTGGTTCCTATAAAATGGCACTACGAGCCACATGCCTGATTTGGCAACAAAGTTTATGTGACTTTTTTGTGGGTCTACTCCAAAGATCATGTATATTCGCAAAATACCCTAATGTTATGGTCAGTATCACGGCGGAAATGTGTAATAAAGTGGTCGAAAACTATCGATAGCTGCAATCAATCCAAAGGTGGTCATTTAATGAACATAATATCATCGAAATCATAGCTTTATATGTGTTTTATGTAACTTTTATTTTAAAACCGAGAAATGGACAATCCTTTATGTTTCGTTATTGGTTTTAAAGATTCTGGCAACGCTTTTCATCTTTCTCTCTTGACTGGGTAAATAAATCCATTCCGAACACTTGTGCCACTTGTATTAATCATACACGCAATTTGTGTTATTTATATTGATGTTATTATTGCTATTGTTGTTCTTATATGTTGTTGTTGCTTGTGGTTGTTGTATTCAGTCTTAATTTTTAGAAGATCACACAAAAACTGCATGTTATACTAGAGAAATTTGTACGATATTTTGCCAGTTTTTTTTTTGTTTCTTTTGTTTTTGTTTCTTTTGTTTTTGTTACTGTATGTTTGTTAATATAGCTGTTGTTTTTATTGTTGTTTCGTACACATTTCAACAGACAATTTGTCGCTTTTTATGTAAAAAAAAGCAAAAAAAAACAATTTTTTAATAGTATAAGTAAATGAGTGTATGTGTGTGTGTATGTGTGTATGAATTGCCAGAGTGACAGTTTTTCTTTGTTTTTATCACAACAAAAAAATTAACGGCAAAAAATAAGAGACCATTTAAATGAAGTGAGTGAGTGAGTATATAAATGAGGTTTTATGTTCCCTTCTACTCTCCGTATCATCGTATGTGTGATATTTAGTCTGGTAAATAATTTTATGAGCAATAAATTACTGATAAAGGTTGACAAAAGAAAGAAAAGAAGAAAAAAATGTAATTTTTGGTAAACTTTTGCAGACAAATTGTTTATATATGATCGATTTTGTTGTTTTTGGTTTTTTCTTTTTTTTCAGATTACTTTTGTTGTTAAAACATTATTAATTTCTTGTATTTTTTTGTTGTTCTTTTGGCATGCAATCATAACACATGTTTAACAATAAAAAAAATTTAATTATCATTTTACAATTTCAAAAGTGAATGAACCAACGAGATACATACATACATACGGTATGTTGTATAGGTATTGTACTATTAATACATAATTGGAAAACAAACGTATATGTGTATGTGCAATTCAATAACGAGGTATTATAAGTATGCAAACAACTATGAAAGCAAAAAAATAAGTTGTTTGAAATTAGAATTGATTTAGAAAGCTTTAATGCGAAGTAAATAAAACAGAAAAACATTTCAAATCTATAATTTTATCGCCTATATGTATATCCGGTGCCAAGTAACGCCCGACTGTAAGGAGAAAATATCAAAATCCTTGATCCAATAGCAATCTGTGTTAGCACTCTCTGTTTACATAACATACATAGTATATGTATAACTTTCGTAGCTAGCTTCATACACATATGTACAAACCAGAGATCAGCAATGAGTATTCAAAAAGATGAGTAGATTCTAATCATACTTATAATTTCTGATACTTATACACATTCATACTTATTTTAATATCATACTCATACTACTCATATTCTAAGTTTGAAGTACTCATCGTACTTATACTTAACAATCAGTATAATGTTGTTGATTTCGACTCTCCTTTACTCAACATTTACACGAATCACAAAATAGGTATGATTCGCATACGAACACTTTTTTGTAAATGCAACAACAACTAAGGCTGTAAATTTTGATAAATGATTCGAATCACTCGAATATTATTTTTCGAATCACTCGAATCATTTATGAGTATTATAAGTATTTTTCTAAATTTATGAATCTGAGTGAGTAGGCGTATGAATCAAACATATTTCGAATGTCAACAAATGTACTCATACTCATTGCAACCTGTACTTATAAATCAATCTAGTAGCGAGTACGAATGAATCAGAGCAGTTGAATTTCAATACTGTTGACTCACTCATACTCAATATTTCATGAGTACATACTTACTTATGAGTAGCGAAAAAAACGATTCATTGCTGATGTATGATACAAACCTAACCACACCAGGAATACCGTATGATATAACCGCGGAATGTAATGTCAACGAATGAATTGGTTTTATGCGACAAGAGTACTGCATTTCCAATAACATCAGAGACGTAAGCAAGATATTAACTGCCTAAAATATAATTTATAATTTGGCGACTTCCGCCTTTGGGAGTAAATAAAAATACCATGACAACTTTTCCGATCGGAGTCGACGTTAAAACTGTAGGTCTCGCCACTCATGTATAAAATTAGCACACACAACATGGGGGCTGTGAGAAGCTAGGTTGTAAACCTGACTATTGGGTTGTCATGTGAAGTAGATAAGTAAGCGTCAATTCTAGGCGAATTAATGCAATTTAAGTTAAAATTTATCAAAACAAAACCCGTTTTATGACAAACGTGCTAAAAAAATTAAGATGATCACAAAGCAGAGCAGAGCAGAGCAATGTGCCTTAATTTGTATTTTTTTGTTCTACTAATTCTTTTGTTTTTATTTTTTAATGTTTAAATTTAAACTTTTACTCACGAGATGTGCATCTGTACGATTTTGTAATATTATTTTTCATTTTCTTTATTTTCTACAGCGTACAGAAGAAAAACATTTTATTTTATACAACTTTTGTGTGCCAAACACAAGTGAATAAGAAGAAAAAAAATAAAACATTTTTGAAATATTTCATCGATGCGTTTTATTTTCGTCCGGTATATGAAGAGTTTAATGTGAAAACTTGCATCATCTGCTTAATTTTTTTTTTTTTTGCTTCCACCACTGCTTCAAATGCACTCGAATTTAAATTAGAAACAACGTGCAAATAGCAACAGATGTAAGAAATAATCACATGATTACGAATTTGGAATACCAAATGTACACAGTACAGTATTTCAAATATGCACTGATTTTTATAGGTAAACCAATGAAAAAAAAGAAGACAAAAAAATAAATACAATAAAAAAAAAGAAACTGTTGAGTAAGGGTAAAAGCTATTTCTTGAAAATTATAAATGTTTACATACATACATACATACATACAGACTTACAAATTAAATTACTCATTAGAAGAGTAAAAAAGAAAAATGCATACATACATACATATGTGTACATACATACATACATACATAATTGGCCATGACAACCCTTCAGTCAAGATTACGACCTAGCTTCTCACACCACTCATGTTGTGTACCTTAATTTTATACTTGAGTGGCGGGATCTACAGTTTAAAGTCGACTCCGAACTACCGATTTTGAAACATATTGTATTCTATTTAGACAATAGATTTGTGTAGATAAACTCTGGTTTGATCATTTCAATACTACTTAGCAGCTATGACAGTTTCCATTACACAAGAAGGCAAACCGTCTGAGGCAGTTCAAATTGTGATAACAGCTCTCTCACTTCCCAACAGAGAGTTTAAATATTCTAAAAACCCTTTCCCAGAGCATTTAGGCTTCTCTTACAAAAAACCAGGTGGGTGGAGATGCTCTGTTGCCTTCAACTACTCTTAATCTCCACATACCCTGGGGATCTGTGTCACCCAGTCACAGCAGTCACTCTGTTCGGGCTCACTAAGCTCCGGCAACGAGCCAGTACAATCACGCTTGATAGATGCCCAATACTATGAAGCACGCTCAAATATCCTCCCTGCGACTCTCGTACACCTCCCGGATCATTTCCCGATGGGTCTAAAGGGGCAGAAGATTGGAGGGTTAGAATTAATAATCATATCAGCAATCGAAAAACCGTGGTCTAGTAGGTAGTGTGTTGGCTTATTAGACGAAAGGCCCGAGTTCGAATCCCAGGTCAGACATCAAAACGAAAATATGAAAATATTTCTTCGGCGACTTCCTCTCAGCAGATTTCTGGCAAAAACTCTGAGAGTAAAAATTGCCATGAAAAACTTCTCAAAAAATCTGTCGTTCGGAGTCGGCGTTAAACTGTAGGTCCCGCCACTCATGTATAAAATTAACGCACACAACATGGGTGGTGTTGAGAAGCTAGGCCGTAATCCTGACTGAAGGGTTGTAATGGCCAATTATGTATGTATGTGTATCAGCAATCGAATGAGAACCTAAACTAGTAAATGCCTTAACTCTATCGTTCCCAGGAATACCCCTAAACTCTGATAAAATTCTTACAATCACTCAATAACTACAGCAGGGCCGCTTGATTTCCAACGATAATCACGTAAAATACACATTAGAAAGGGTGAGGTCAGCCACGACAGCAAGGGCTTGCAAAACAGCAAAGTATTCCGCTTGAAAAACGCTGCCATTACAATCCAATTTATAACGAATCTCCTGTCCAACATCCTCACTAAAGACTTCAGCACCACTGCCACAATCAAATTACTACGAAGCAGTAAAAACACAGCCTTGAGCATCATATATGGCTTATCCGCTTGAAAAGCGCTGCCATTGCCATGCAATTTGTAATGCAGTTCGAGAACAACATCCTCACAAAAGACTTCAACAACACTACCCCTGCCCCCCATCCGGTTACTACGAAGTAGTAAAAATGGATTCTCTAGTTGTACACGATCACATAAACCTCCCCAATCCGAAGATAAACACAACCTTGAGCATCATATTTTGCTCCTTTCATAAGTCCCTTTCTCAGCATAGTAGAAGCTCCTCCAAACCCGGTGATATAATCATTTAAAATTCTTTATTTTATCTGTTATTTGTTTCTGTATGGAAATGAAACTTGGTTTGTTACGGAAGACAGACAAAGGAATGTAAAAAAGGGGTAACACACCAATACCAAATTCTATTCGTTTCAAATGTAATACTCTAGTATCTCTAGTATTTATACAATATTACAACAACAGTAATACAATATTACAACAACAACCCATCAACAGCGTTAATAAAAACTTGTGTTCTTTTGGTTATAAGTTTGAACACATCTGTCATGAAACTGTCAAAATGTCGAAAACATTTAAAATAAAATATTCTGATGATGAGCAGAACGATGATGATGATGATGATAATTAATTGTGGCCAGTTTCCGATTACAAAAAACTTTTTTTTTACGATATTTTATTACAATGAACTGAATGGATAATAAAAATATTTGATTAGTATGATGTGTGGTTTATTGGTCATGTTAAGTTTTATTTACAAAAATGAAAATAACGGGTGATTTGTTTAACCTTTTACAAAATATAGCGTAGAGGGATTAAATAACTTGATCTTGGACTGTTTCTGAACGTATGAGGGAAGCATATGATAAGCAAGTTTTACTTTTCTAGGGGTTTATAAATATTATTTCCATTTAAATTACAGAGTAAATCTTGTAGCATATGCTTTTTAAAATTATTCTTCTCTATTCTTTCTTTAGTTTATCAATTAGAATATGTTGTTGTTGTTGTTATTGTTGTTCGTAATATGTACACACTTTAAATAAGCTTTCCAAATGATTTTATCACATACTGATTTTAATTAAATTAAATTCAATTAATTAATTGACTTCAATTAGCTGTTACTTGACAGATGTTGGTTGGCTGCATCGATAATATAGACAATGAAAAGAAAAATTCGTTGAAACAATAAAAAAGAAATTAAAATGAAATATTCTACAACATATTGCGTTAAAATCTGTAAAAGTTTGTAAAAATCTTTAAAAGAAAAAAACTAAATAAATATTGTAATAATAAAACATTTTAATGTCAGAATGTCAACATTAATTATGCGTTCAATTTGAAGAAATTGTTTTTAAATAAATTGAAATAGTCATGGCATAAACCAAAAATAATATGCTCGTGTTGAATTTATTTGCAAATCTATTTGGAAAGGCAATTATTTTTTGTTAAAAAATGTTGAAAAAATTGAATTTGAAACACAAATATTAAAATAAACGAGACAAATTTTATTGGTAAAATAATTTCCTAATCTTGGAAAATGTTTTAAAAAGGTTTCAGTAATTTTAGTTTACAACTTCTCGAAGAATTTCACTTCCTTTCACCAACAGGTTAAAGCATAAAAACATTTTTTGCGATCAAAAATTTGAGGTCCGTACGATATTCCTTATCAAACAATCTGGCATCCTTTAAAGATAGAAATTTCTATTGCAAAACACATTGCCAACTACCGGCTACAAGGCTTAGGGCCATTATTACAACTTGCCGTTAACTAAAGAGAGCATTTTAACAGGCAGATAAATTTTGTTCATTATTATTTGTACCCAATAAGATAGAAGTGAGCTTTAAGCTAAAGGGAGGATCATCCTAACTTTAACTTTTAAGGTTAAGTTTATATTAGAACTTGCCATATTATATATTATTTTCAATATGGCAACTTCAAATATAAAAAAAATTAGGAAACACAACAACAACAACAAAAGAGGCCCTTCACTGCCATTGCGTTTAAAAAAAAAAAACTTGTTTAACTAAGCAGTTTTATCGACATTGCTGCGGCACTGCCATATTTTTGACTTTATTTTATCTATAAGGTTAAAGGTGACTTTAAAGTTCACTTTAGCTAAAGGCACCTTTAACTAAACCCAAGTTTAACGGCAAGTTGGAAGTCGCCGTAGTCTAGTAGGTAGTGTGTCGGCTTATTAGACGAAAAGCCAAGGTTCAAATTCGCCGTCAGACCTCAAAAAAATATTTTCTCAACGACTTCCTCTTAGCAGATTTCTGGCAAAAACTCTGAGAGTAAATGAAATTGCCATCAAAAGTTTTTCGTTCGGAGTCGACTTTAAACTGTATAAAATTAACACATACAACATGAGTGGTGTTGAGAAGCTAGGCCGTAATCCTGACTGAAGGGTTGTAACTGCCAATTATGTGTGTATGCAATAATGGCCCTTAGAATATAAACATAGTTATAGAATTTTGTAATTCTTTCTTTTTTCCCTTTCCAAAATTCCAAGTCCCACTTTAAACTGATTATTACGTCACTACACAGTATAAGTGCGAGTCTTACTGTCACATGTCATAACATTATAGAGTAATGTGTCAGCAGAAAACCATGAGTGAGTAGTTGAATTTCGTATGAGTCTGCTATATTTTTAGAAAACGTTACATAATTTTCAGAATAGGGCAGTAGACAAAGAAAATATAGTATACGTAAACAAAGATAAACAACAAGCCGACAGAAAAGTAAATAAATGATAAGCAAAAAAATAAAAAAAAATTAAAGTGCCATCAAACAAAATAATAACAAAAAAAAAAAGAGACCACGAATATAAAAAAAAATAAAAATAAATAAATACTTAGTAATAAAAGAAAAAATAAAAATTCGCTTTTTGTATAAACAAATATATACAATAAAGGAAAAAGAAAAATAATATAAAAAAAGTATGAATATAAGTTAAATTTGTTAAAATTAGCGCGTCTGCAATTTTATTTATTTCTTTTTTTTTATTATTATTATTATTCAAGCAAAAGAATTAATAAAAATATAAGAAAAAGTAAAAGAAAGAAAACAAAATAATACAGTAAATAAATAAAAAAAATAATAAAATTATTATAATAAAAAATATTTTTTATGTTGATTTTAAAGACATTCATGGGAGGATAAACTCCATACGACCTAAGCCGTTTAAATTAATTTATTGTGGCACGACAAAAAAAATGCCAAAGAAAAATAACAACAAGCCCGTTACGTCTATTAATAAGCGAATATGGTTAATCTGTATTAAAAGTAGAACTGTGCCCTATCTCCCTTGATGAGTCTAAAAGACGTTTTCAAACTAAATCTCGACTTTAAGGCCAAATTAGTAAAAGAATAAAATTTTCTAGGAAAAGTAGGCAACTCATACTCATATTAATTCATATCACAATCTAGTAAGAGTGCCCAACGGGTTAGATTATCAGACCGAGCTTTACAGAATCAACTTTCATATGATATGAAGGCAATTTTTCCAATGTTTTGGACTTCAGATCGATAAAAATCACTTATTCACTATAAGCTTATCTTTATTAAGGCCTTAACAAAAATACAACACAATCTAAGATTGCCAAAACCACTACAATAGAGAAGCTCATCACAGTAACCGCTTCCGATTCAGATTCACACTAATCATGGTCACCAGGTTAGTTTACCAGACGAAGCTTTACAAAACCAACTTGATCATATGAAGGCAGTTTTCCCAATGTTTTATACTTAAGATCGATAAAATGCACTCCTATTAATTGCGATCACAATCCAGGCTCATCATTATCTAGGCCTTAGCAAAAATACAAAAAAAAAAAACTTCGCTCAAAACTTCTGAGATTGTCAAAATCACGACAAGAGAGAAGCCTGTAATAAGCTTCTCTAGTTCAATGCAACTATACCATCAGGTCGTTTGATGTCGATCTAAATTCTGGAGTTTAAAATCAACTGACGGAAAACTTTTGTTTGCCTTTTCGAAAGAAAAATTATACGAAAAATTCCGAGTCCAAAAATTATTTTCTAAGGCAGGTCACTTAGAAACTGAGCCCAATATGTCTGACAAAAACAAATATTCAGTTGGTGGTAGAAGGCATGGTAGCCATAAGGAAAAATAATTCGTATAGTTCCGTATCCAATAATTATTTGCTAAGGGCAGTTCACTTATGAACTAAGCCCAATATGTCTGACAAAAAAAAAAATTCAGTTGGTGGTAGAATGGTATGGTAGCCATACAAGTCAGATGCGTGGAAATGGTGAGAGAAAATTTGTCATCCAAACGGCATGCTGAATGTTCAGCTGTACAAAAGACAGATAAAGCCTCTTATGACACATCGTAGTTAATAAAAATACAGACAGAATTCTAATGATGGTAAGGTTTTTATAGCCAAATAAATCACTACACCTTGGCAGCCCTTATGTAATTTGAATTTAGTGTAACTGTGTAATACCTACTGTGGTGAACGATATTTTATTTTGATTTAATTTAAATAGGCAATAAAAATAACAAAAGCAATTAATTAAATTATGTTAAAAATGAATAATAAAATACACACCTTTAAAGATTTTTATCAGGGACAATATTTTAAAGGTGTTAACGTTGAACAATTAATTGTTGTTTTATGCCTTGAATAGGGGTTTAAAAACCTGAAAGAAAGAAATAAAATAAAAGTTAATAGAAATTAATGAAAAATGAAAATGTTTAAAAAGTTGTTATCTCTTATCTATTTGTAAACTTTAATAAAAACAAAAAAAATTTTAAATTTTTTTCTTTTTTTTTTGTTTTATTAACTTTACAAGTTTTCCAAATTAATTCAAGCAGTTTTTATGGCCTTTTCCCTTGTGGCTAACCAAATAATCTTATCGTTTTATAAACAAACACTCATAAAACAAACCAAAAAAAATAGTACATATTTTTAAACAGTTGGCAACTCATAATCTGCTATTTTTAAAGACAGTCTAGTAGAATTGCTGTTTTTCTTTTTAATTCTTTTTTTTAATTGTGATTTTGATTTATTTTCTAGCTTTTTAGTACAAACGATAATTTCTTTAAATAATAATAATCATATACCATAAGGCAAGGTCGATTTGTTTGTTGTTTATCGAAAAAATTAACGTTTTATTAGCTCTAATCATATAAAACTAAATAAAACTAAATAAAAACTGAATAAAACAACAACAACAATAAAGTATATTTAAATGGGGAAAAAAAACAAAAGCAAACACTTGATAAAAACAAAATTTTGCTCATTGACAACATTAATGATGGATTTATTGTGTGGTCATAAATTAAAAATATATTCTTATTTATTAATTATTTTGTATCATTAAACAACAATAACAACAACTATAAAAAACAATAATTCATACATACATAGTATGTGTAATAAAATTTATAATGTTTAGTGTGATTAAATGAATCATTATGATGAAATTGGCAAAAAAAAAAGAAAAACAAACAGAAATAACGGTAAAATTGCACGTATGCATATTTTAATTGCCTTCAAGTATACTGTAGTTTTTCTATATAATTGACATGAAGGACCATGGTTATACTAGAGTGTCCAATACTTTCCAAATGTGCGGAAACTGCTTTACCACTATAGCTAAATACACCAGTCCAATGCATTTTCACATAGGACATTGCTTCTATGTAAGAACAGCTGGCAACCCTATAATTCCAGAATCTATTATTTATTTATTTATTTTATTTATTTATTTATTTATTTATTTATATAATTAACATAACACAACAAGATGTTAATCTTATAAGTTATAGTGTTATGCATAAGAACACTAAGATATAAAATTTAAAAAAAACTAATATTAATTAAGTATTGGAAATTAAAAATAAAGAAGTAAAAAAGTAAATTTTAAATATAAAAAAGAATTTAAATATAAGTGAAAATATAACAGGACAATAACAATACTGCAGAAGTAAATAAAAAATTAAAAAAATTGAGAATTATAGAAATATAAAGATGACATATTTTAAAAATCGGTTTAAGAAAGTAAAATATATTAAACGATATAAAATCAACCTAATATCATAAAAATCTATTATTAAGAGAATAATTTAAATAACTCCTTTTTGAACGCACTTGCATTGCCTAACTTTTGAATTTGGTTTGGTAGGGAATTCCAAAGACTTGTGGTGTGTATAAAGAACTGTCGCTGTGACAGAAGGGTTCTGTACCGTTGTTGAATAACCTTCAAGCCCCGGAAAGATCTTGCAAATCTAATTCGGTTCAACAAATATTCTGGCTGCCTCGAGTTAATAATTCTATGGAATAGAATGAGGCATTTAATTTTCAAAAGATTATCAAAGCTCACACTAAATATCTGGTAGGCCAAATGAGAAATATGATCCCGGCGACCTCTAAGGAATACATATCTCGCTATATTATTATATGCCAAGTTGAGTTTCCGCTTGTCATTACTATCGCAGTTTGAAAAGATTTCACACCCATATAAAAGCACAGGAATTAGATATGTTTTAGCAAGTTGCATACGAATGGCGAAAGGAGTTGAATCTATGACAGCCCATAAATTCCGAAGCATGCTGTAAATTCTGCCAACAACAACACTTATATGGCTAGACCACGATAATCTGTCATTAAAGACAATGCCCAGATTGGTTGCAGACTCGACAAAGTCAATTCTATTACCCCTGATACTCAATTCCGGTATGACAAGCGACCTATTGGTTTTTGAAAGCATAATACATTTGGACTTTGAGGGATTGATACATAGTCCATTTGCCGAGGCCCAACTAGCAATTCGCTCCAAATCACAGTTAATGGAGTGTAAACAGGAATCAATATTCTCCTTACGTGTACTGGTATAAAGCTGCACATCATCAGCATACATATGAACATGACAATCAACCAAAACATCTGGTAGATCATTAATGTACATGCAGAACAGCAGAGGCCCCAGTATTGATCCCTGGGGGACACCTCTACTTATATTAAGCGGATCCGAAATTTTTCCATTCAAATGAACCTTTTGACATCTGCCCAACAGATAAGATGAAATTAAATTACCGGCAGAATTAGAAAAATTAAACAGTTTCCGGAGCTTATTCAATAATACTTTGTGATCAACCGTATCGAAAGCCTTGGTGTGATCGAGAAGAACTAAAAACGCTACATTATTCTCATCTAGCTCCAACCTTAGATCCTCAACTACATTCAATAGAGCGGTAGTACAACTCCTACCTTTTATGAAACCCGACTGACTAACAGTTAAGAAATCGTGACTCACCAGATAACAGTTGATTTGTCTAGCTATAATGTTTTCCATTACCTTTGACAAAAAAGGAAGTATAGCAATTGGCCTGAACTCATTGTTCGTTTTGGGAATGGGAAGGATTTTGGCCAGCTTCCATTCATCTGGGAAGGTAGATTTAGTCAGCACTGTATTGAATAAGTAGGTATAATATGGCAAAAGTCTAGGTGTCAAAACTTTTAAAAACAGAGGATCTAAATCATCAGAACCAATTGCATTCGATCCTACCGCTGAAATACATTTCAAAACTTCGAACTGATCTACGCAACGAAAACTAAATGAGTATTGTGGAGGGACATAACAAAGGTCATCATACAGATTACCGATAGACGTGGGAACCCTAAGGTGTACAAACTGTTCATTAAGTTCATTCACATCTACGTCAGAGTCTGTTTTAGGACATTTTCCACCAATTCCTATTTCACGAATCACATTCCATTTAGACTTATTGTCCATTGCGTTGGAAAATTTCCTACCATAGTACAGTGTTTTTGCAACCCTAATGTTCCTGGTAACCTCCGACCGTGCGGATTTATGAAGAGCTTTCAAGTCATCAGTCCTGAACCTCTTCCACCGCTTGTAGGCACTATCTCTCTTCTCAATTAGTGCTTTTATCTCAGTAGTAAACCACGGTTGTTGTTTAGATTTAACGAGCCTGGTTTTGACAGGAACGCATCTGTCATAAAGCCAACGCACATTTTCCAGAATAAACGATAATTGGTCGTCAACATCACCCAGTGTATAAACCTGGTCCCAATATATGTTACCCAATTCAATATCCAAAGTCACATAATCTATATTCCTGAAATCACGATAGGTGATTTGTTTGTCCTCGGTACAAGTTACAGACATGTTATAATTAAGGAAGAGAAGATCATGGTTAGAGAAACCTGAAGCAGAAAGTTGGTCATATAATAGTACCCTTTCAATGTGATTTACAAATACCAGGTCAATAAGGCTACTGGACGTTGAATGGAAGTGTGTAGGTGTCGAAACATTCACAGGATTGAGATGAAGTGACTGCATTGGCCCAATTAGCGGATTATCAAATAGAAGATTATTATTGAAGTCACCTACGATAACTATGTCGTCGTATTGAATGGTAATATCCTCAAGAATGGAAATAAAAGGTTCAAGATTCAAACTACAATTCGGTCTATAAACACTACCTAGAAGAAGCTTCTGCCTATCGCCAGTTGAAATATCTAGAAATAAGTATTCAATTTCACTCCCTATGTGGGTTGATAATTTTTCCCTACATTGTATACCGTTACGAACATAGATCGCAACTCCACCTCCTCTAGCCCTGATTTCAGTTCCGTTCATTATGATTCTTCTATCCGACCGAAAAAGCTTAAAACCCCTTAAATTAAAAACTGAATCCTGAACGTCTACAGGAAACCAAGTCTCGGAAACGCAAATAACATCAATCCCCGCGGACATAAATAAATACCTGAATTCATCAATCTTATTATTCAAGCTCTGAGCATTTATGTGGACAATATTGAGACCTACTCTTTGCCTTGCAAGAATTCTTATCATGTTATACACACTGTCCCTGGAATTACAACCACTAGAAGTCATCAAATCGTAAGAAAGTTTTGGCAATGCTTTCAAGAATTAGGTGTAAATTAGAGATTATAATAATTAAGCGTTCTAACACAAAGGAGTTATACATACGTGTTAAAAAGGTATAGTATGAGTACATATCGTTTAAATTGATGATAAAGATGGTGAGGTTTGTAAAAATCAGCAGATATCTCCGATGTTTAACCAACATGGCTAGGAAATAAATTATATAGGCTGTCCATTTCATCTATTTGAATAAGGTCATCATTTACATCTTTTTTTATGTATACACAACCCCTCATAGTAAACGCCGAACATAGCGCCTTTTTCTTTTTGAGGCGAATTGCTGCACTCAGTATCTTAAAATTGGTCTGAGTTAAGTTCTCGTTAACATAGAACTTTTCATCTGAGGTCAGACCAATATTCCTCAGGCGGAAGGCGAAACCATTATTAAGTTTCCTGTGGTTTGCCAAGGACTTCATAAAAAAGTTCTTGTCATATGCAGACCACAGTTTCACGATAATGGCAGCATCCTTAGAGTTCTCACTACGTTTGTTGTTATGATTCCTAAGGCGGTATATAGTTTGAATATTCGGCACAGGGGTTTTTATGGTGTCACATATTTTCAGGAATATTTCCTGTAGGTTTTCATCTTGGGAATAAGGAATGTCGTTGATCCTAAGTTCAGATGAGACCGGGTAATTCTCCTGTTGCCTTAATTTTATTTTTAGGTCGCTTATTTCCTCGCGCATCTTATCAGCTTCTCCAGATTTCTTCTCAAGAATGGTTATTCTCTCATTAATATTATTCAATTTATTTTCCATTATATTGTATTTTTCGCGTAGATCGCTGAATAGCTCTTCTTTAAATTCCCTAAATTTGATATCAATGGTGCGCAGAATTTGCTCCGTAAATTTTTCAAACCGGCTGTCCATACAGTTTAACAGTTTGAACGGTGAATCTAATAAAGAAGACCGAGAGGAACTTGCCCTATGCATTTGGGAAATGTCTTTTAGGTGTTTATTGACGGGGGTGTTGGGCAATTCAGGCCTGGGTGATGCTCGTTCTTCAAAATTTTCAACTGCTTGCATTTTGATTTTATTACTGTTATTTTTGGTTTTTGATTTGTTATTATTGTTTTTTCCGATTATTTTTTTGTCTTTTCTCAAGTTGTACATCGGAACGATAATGTCAATTTGAAAGTCGTATTTAAAATTAACGGCCAATTGATATCAATCAATTAAATGCAAAAAACTTGGCAGCACTTATATAAGCAATCAAAACAGCTGATATGTCAGTAATCAAACTGTAACAAAGCCAAGAAATAATAAAAAGATTGGAGAAAAGGTATGTGGGTAGATTCTCTGATTGAAAGAGGTGAGCCTAAACAAAGAATCTGTCATGGTCTCATGCCAAATGTCATACAATCTAAACCATAAAGTAGGAAATCTATTTTCTACAAATAGCAGGATGGAATATAGTTTAGGGACACTTTATCAAGCTGCATAAAAATTAAGGATAAGCGATCGTATCATTCCATATGATATTTGCACCGTTTTCCCCGAAAAATTGTTAACATTTTAGAACAAATTTCATTACAATTCTTTTTACAAAAGCTATGTTCTTATTGGCCAAAATTAAAAAACTGAGACAACAGCGTTCTATTGATAAAAGTATTTTGTCAATAAAACTCTTCGTCATACAAGTAGATACAGCTTGTTATCGCTTTTATACATGTTCGAACGATAAGTGGATTAAAAGCTCCCAACCAACTTATATATTTAATTGGTCATTACAACCGTTTAGTCAGAATTATGACAGAAATACAGATTTAGCTTATGGAATATTTTTTCATATTTCTTTCCTGTATTGTTTTACAATGGCAGAATCGAAGTTTCAACGAGTTCTTGTATAATAAGCCATAGTACTGTCTACTATACCACGGCCACCACATTTCCTAGGCGAGTCCCTATCGATTACTTTTTGTTGGGACTTCTAATTTAGAATTAATACCCAATCGTAGGACAATAAATCAGAGATTTATAAACGATTTATGTTAAACTACCCTCAAAATTAACGAAATATAATCTGGCATCACTTTTAAGGCTGCCACACTGCAATATTATTTTTAAAACTGGTTAATTTTGATTTATTTTTTTCATTTGCCTTTCGTATTTATTAAACAATTTTATGAATATATTTTAATTAATATTAATTATATGAAAAATCCAGTTGAACATTTTTCAACTTCAACAATTAATTTGTTTTTTTACAATTAATTTGTTTCTTGAGTGTTGATTGTGTTAAAACCAGCGAAAGTGCAACACTGTTTATTTCGACTGGTATTAAATTTTCGATTTTTTTTTTAAATAACAAAACTAGTTGCAAAGAATTAAATCATTGAAAAGATATTATTATTGCAGCTACAGGCAATTAAATTAGATAAATGGGCGCTGCTTCAGTACAGCTAACGAACATCAATAATAAACAGTACTTCTCTACTTCATACTCCTAAATAAACTCAATTCATTTAATTCGCTGCTTAAACAAATGATTGCAAATTTTCTCTGTGTCCCCCCCTCTCTCTAGCTCCCTCCCTCTTTTCAGTCTTTCTCTTGCACTTTTTCTCATTTTCTATGCTGTTTTCCACAAAAAGAAAACCATAAAAGAAAAAACAAAACAAAAAAACGCTGCTTAGTAACAGTATTTGTTGTGCGGTGTTGATTTTGTTCGCAATAATACCGTTTTTTATTATTTGCAAGTTTCAACTACAAAAAGATGTGTGTGCACATGCATGTGCATGCATGTATGTATACAACAATATTAATTTTTGTTACTTTTTTTTCGCTTTGCTTTTTATTTATTATTGTTATATGTATGGATGTATATATCTATAGTATATGCAGTTGGCAACAACAGGTTATATTGTGAAAATACATGCAGGCCTGCATGACTGTGTTTTTTATCAGTGTAGTTGTTTGAATCCATGTAGAAAATCGCAACTGCTATATTAGGGTGGCCAGGTGTGTATTGACTATTGCCTTACAAATATCAAAAATTATTAAATTAAGGAAGAAAAAGTTCTTCCAATACAAAAGTAACAAAGCGACCCGTATAAGTAACGAATTATGATTCTCATAAGATTTCTTAAAGTTTTTACTATAACTTCTGGTGAGTTATACTGTTTCACTTCTGAAAGAATATTTGACTGCATGACTGGCAGTTACAGAAGAACTTTAGAAGAGCAACGATCACTGTATTGTGATTAATTACTGTTAACCTATAAATGCAAGGGTGCGTGCTTTGATACCGAAGGCATTACGAAGGCTATAAATGAGCATAAAAGGATTTGCATAATTGTCTAAACAGACGACATGATGCTTTCAGACAACTATGTATGGCTTTTACGTGGTTACCTATCCGTGAGGACCTAATCCCACTGTGCTCTTCGCACAGAGTGAAATGCAATGCGTCTACCAATGCCCCCACATGTTGTAAGCACTGACTGCAACGCTGTATGTAGGTAGCAATTCGAAGTCATGCTATTTGGGTATGACTTCCCTCTTGTTTAGGGGTCGGAGACCATCTAAACTCCTTCAATGCGTTAAGAGTGTAACGCCACACCGTACTGACAGACTGCCCGCGATTTGGGTCTAAACCACAGCCACCACGTCGCTCCCACAAGGGAGCCTCACCATTGCCGGGCAGAGACGAATCTCTGGGGCTCCCGGCACCGGTGGTACCAGAGATTAAGACCTCTGGTCAGGCATTGCAGCCAAGCAAGACCAGACTGCTGCCAGTTGAACCCCAAATAGTTCCTGACTGGTAGCAGCACCCTCAGTCGCCTCTTACGACAAGTATGGTGACCACAGTGGTAGTATTCTCTTCCCGCTACCACACGGGGAGATGCTTTCAGACAGTATCTTCACCATTTTGGACTCCGAGATCCTCGTAGGGAACAAATTAGATTTGGTTTGGATACCAGGACGAATGAATGTTTTACGCCGATTTCGAAATTAGCCAACATAACGTACAGATAACGGTAATAGTTTGCTACGTCTGAGGACTACTGGAAATGCTCGTCACAGCCTATCTGGGCAGTCAGGACGAGAGATTACTTGGACGGGGAATAAAGCCTCTTAAGTTTCTAAAAATTCTAAACACTTGTGCTAAAACTGTGATAAAAATTGTTTGTCTTTTGCTATATGCGAACTTGGGATGTCTAATTGGTAGTCAACCACCTTAACCATACCATGTAGTCGCCGTAGTCTAGTAGGTAGTGTGTTGGCTTATTAGACGTAAAGGCCGGGTTCGTATCCCAGGCCAGACATCAAAACGAAATATGAAAGAAAAATATTTCTTCGTTGACAGCAGATTTCTGGCAAAAACTCTGAGAGTAAATAAACCTGCCATGAAAAGCTTCTCAAAAAATCTGTCGTTCGGAGTCGACGTTAAACTGTAGGTCCCGCCACTCACGTATAAAATTAACGCAAATAACATGAGTGGTGTGAGAAGCTAGGACGGGACAATGGGTCAATTCGACCTCCGGGTACTGTACTTGTCACAGTTGACAAGTACACATCCTCTAACCTAACCTAACGTACAGATGGCGGTAATAGTTTGCTACGTCAGAGAATTGCTGGAACTGCTTGTCATAGCCCAGCTGGGCAATCAGGACGAGAGATTACTGGGAGGGGGAATAAAGCCTCTTAAAACTAAACTTCTAAACACTTGTGGTGCAAATATAATAAAAATTGTTTGTTTTTTGCTATATGCGAACTTGGGATGTCTAATTGGTAGTCAACCCCTTTAACCATGCCCACTTTAGAAGCATTTATGCAATTATCGGACTTCTACGAGTGATTAAAGCTTGCTAAAGAATTATTGAAGACTTAACAAGGTGGCCTTGTACAAAATTTCACTGAATATAGCATAGCATGGTGTAAATAAATGTTTTTTTCTCTTTAATGGATAGGTATTAATTCAAAACAATAGAATTCTTTATTAAAACAATATGTTTGTAATCATGCTATAACATATCCAAAAACAAACTGTCAAACAGTGCCTAATTCGACACAGAAAATTAATTTCCATACTGTTACAATGGATAATGTGGAACACATTATCCCTACGAACAATAAAATGCAAACCATTCCAGTGAGTTTAAATATTTTTAAGTGTTTTATTATTATTTTCTTTCTCACTTGTTATATTTTCCAAGTAAAATTAGCAATTCGAGGGAACACGTCATCGTCATCGTCAGCATCATGGCTCCATTATAATCACATCGCATACGAGGGGTAAGAAAGTATGATTTCATAATGCACATGTGAAAATTATATACAATGTTGAGCAGAAAGATAACAACAACAAAAATTGTTGCCAGGGGTATGTATGGCTGTCAGTCTGTCTGTCTGTCGATGAAACTCCTAATTGAGATGAAGTGTGCTTTTATCTATAATTTCCAATTTTACAAACTGAGAGTTAATTTAAGTGGCAATTAATTAAAATACTTATTATCATTATCATTTTAATTTCATTCATTTTCTGTATTTTTGTTTTCTATTTAATTGCCTATTCAGTGGGTTATTGTTATAAAATGTTTAATTGTGTTATTTGTTCCAAATCAATAGACTAAATGATGATAATTGAAGGTATCATTACACAAATACTTTAAAGTTCTATCTAAAGCATTTAAAAATTGATTCAGTTTTCTTTAAGTCTGGATTTTCAGGGTTTTGCTTTTCATTTAATAGTTCCAAGGCTATTGATTTGGCAATCTGTCAGACTTTTTCACCTGAAATGTCATTTACTTAATGAGGATCCTAAAGTGGAATCAAACATTAACCAAGTTATCGTCGTTATACCCACCGAAATGTGCGAAGATGTGGTCGAAAACTATCTCAAAAGCAACGACTGCTGCCACGAATTCAGAGATCGTCACTTAAAGACATTGTATTGCGTACATAATGTGGCAAGGTCCAAGGATTACATTGAAATAAAAGTTTCATCGGAATCATAACCTCAATTGGTTTTTATTTAATTTTACTTTTGAAACCAAAAAATAGATACAGGGAAGCAGTATGGCTTTCCAAGTAGCTCCTGAAGTTAATACCACGAAATATTTTAACTTTATTACCATGAAATTAAATATTTTAGAAAATTTGCAATAAAATTTAAGATTCTCGTAGCACTATTGGTGTATTTTATTACCAATATGGGCAACGATAAATCAAAAACGTATGACTTTTCTTTTAAGGTGACTTTTCTTTTACCCTCTCTCTCTCTCTTTGTTTCTTAACGGTTTTCTCTATTAAAAATTATAATTTTCTAAAAAAAATTTTCCATTCATAAGAAATAATGAAAATATAAAAGAAATAACAACAACAACAATAACAACAAGAAGACCAAACGACCGACCGATCGACCATTGGTTACTGTTTGCTTGCCACTTCGTGTACTATTTGTGCAACATATTGTTAAAGGTTCAACAAGTTCAGTCACCTCAATTTGTTGCTTGTTGCTCAGCTCACTCTGTTGCGTGTGAGTCTTGCAAACACAATCAATTTGTTCGACAAACATTCCGTCAGTTAGTCGAACAATTAAATAGACCGACAGACAAACAGTTGGGCCAGTTACAATAGACTTTCTACAAATATTTTATTGGGTTCGTTTGACCATTATTTTCGCGTGTTTACGTACAATATTTGCGATTGCGAGTTTTCACATAGAAAATTGTTAACAATAAATACATACGTACGTACTCGTATTTGATTTGCGGTTAAGGTGTCGCTTTTTGTTTGTATTTGTTGTTCACTTTGAAAATTAAAATTTAAAAAGAGAAAAAAATTGTTTTTTTATTTGTTTTATAAATTTGGTAAAGGGTGGCGTATACTGAATTTATTTGAAACACAGTCACAATAGCACATACATATGACTTGCCAAATTTAAAATTGACATGTCAGATGAAAAATATTTTACATGTATTTTACATATTACTTGTCAACATAATTACATAATTACTTACATTTTTAAATGGCATCCCAGATGTAAAATATTTTTACATGTATTTTACATATGACTTGTCAAATTTAAAATTGACATGTCAGACGAAAAATATTTTACATGTATTTTACATATGACTTGTCAAGTTTAAAAATTACATGTCAGATGTAAAATATTTTTACACGTATTTTACATATGATGTAAATTACATGTCATCGAAAAATGTCTGTAGTGAAAAAAAAAATTCTAGGCTAAGACCATAAATAGAGTATTAACCATAGGTCGATTTTATTTTATTGTTTTTAATATAAATAGTTGCCTTTGTATTTACAATTTATTCATTATACAACAAGTATTTATTTGTTTATCGTTCTATTTTATAATTTTTTTTTTTACAATGAATGTTATTATTGTTGCTGTTGTTTTATTACAATTGTCAACATTATTCATTTATTTGTTTACTTAGCAGCAGCAGTATAATATTTTTTTATACACACATACACTCACATTAAAAAAAATTCAAAATGATTTGTTAAGTATGTAACGTGCAATTCATGAGATGGATACCCAACAAGTGAATTTACGTAACCACAAGGGTTTGGAAGTGGTTACAAGAGTATTGATTTACATTCTGAAGTAACATAACGTAAGTAAAACTTTGTTTATTAAAAAATTTGGGAACTTCAGCGTGAGGTTTATTTTATTGTAATCGTGATTTGCTTCGTGACTGGTTTTCGATTAGTTAACCGATTCCATATGGGTTGTGTCACCGTTATGATCTTGTGAATCTTTACTACTACTTATATTGCTTGACGTAATCAACACTTTATTTATTAAAATATATGTGTACCTCAGCGTGAGTTTTATTTTTTATAATCGTGGTCTGCTTCGTGACTGGTTTTCGATTAGTTAACCGATTCCATATGGGTTGTGTCACCGTTATGATCTTGTGAATCTTCACTGCTATTTGTAGTTCTTCCTGAGTACAGTAGCATTACCTCTATTACTATCAGAGTCAGTAAAGTCTCATTCATTAGAATACAAAGTGCCGTTTCAATAACAAAGAAATTAGCTTTCCTCTACCGAGCGTCAAACCAACGATATCACTCACACTTCCCTCGAATACAACGGAACGTGAAGGCACTTGTAGAAAGACGTAGAGATGTTATGGATATATGAACGAAACGATTTTTTTTAAAGCTAGTGACCAATTTTAGGCAACTATTACGGTTATTTGGCTTCTAGGCATAAAGAGTTAGTTGCTACAAGAGCTATAATAATCCGGAAGAAGGCAAAGCATAACTGAGAAATACTAGCCCGAAATTGTACACGTACGATGAACTATGTATTATGTGGTCTATGTTTAAGGCGACCCCCCATTTACACTGTATTCTGTGACAAAGGTTGCCTTCTTTTCATTTTCGAATTTACCTCCTCTAGATGGATTTTCCTTCTCCAGCACTAGCTATTGTCAAGGATATAGTGCAACAGCTACTAGACTTCTTCTAAAAATTGAATTCTTCGGAACTGTTTCCCACACTGGTGAAGCGTACAATAACACTAGTTACTTTTGGCACTCATTAATTGGGTATTTGGTTAAAGGTCTTAGCCACTCCACTTATAACAATTAGAATAGAATTGTTTGATGTATTTCTTTGACCAAAAAAAATGCAAGTCATCGACCCCCAAAATGTGCATTTCATCGACCAAAAAAAATGCAAGTCATCGACAAAAAAAATGCAAGTCATCTACCAAAAAAAATGCAAGTCATTGACCAAAAAATGCAAGTCATTGACCAAAGAAAATGCAAGTCATCGACCAAAAAAATGTTAATAAATAAATAAATTGTAATAAAAGAATAAATAAAATAAATTTCTAAAACATGTTTGTCAACTATTTCTCTTCTAATAACAACAATCATAATAGTCTTCAGTAGACAGCTTGTGGCTAATAAAGTGTGTAGTAAATACAATGTAAATCATTGGCAAGTGAGAGACAATCCCCCAACACTTTAGAACTGGCGTGTACTCGGAAGCATAAAAGCAATACGATTTTAATACGATACAAATTAAAGTTAAACACACACCACAGTATATATAAAAAAAAAAGAAAACAGAAAAAATAAAACAAAAAAATCTAATCTGTTTAATGTTAACCAAGGTCAAGTAAAGAAATATTTTTTTTCTTTTACATACTTAATTAAAATAAAATAAATACACTATTTAAAAAATAAAAATACAACAACAACAAAAATAAAAAAAGAAATGCTAATATAACAATACATATGTATGGATGTACATATCTACATAAACTTAGAAATGTAAATAATAATGAAAAAAAACGACAAAAGAATTTAAATACAAAACAAGTGGAATAAAAGTAGCAAATATCATTAAACTACAGTGGATAGCAAATTAATAAGTATCGTAGTATATGGGGATACAATTTCACAATACGTTTTCAAGAATTCATTATGCAAAAATAAATTTCGAAAAAATAAAATTATTAACGAAAATCATCAACAGTAAATAAAATTAATAGAAATAAATCATAATCGAACTTGTTAAAAACACTTGCCGATAACGATTACCGGTGATGACAACATGATAATAATTTTTGATAACAGAATGTTTGTTTCTTTTTTTCTTCATTCTTTCATTCACCAAAATCAATCAAATTAATTGCAAGAAAAGAAAGAAAAAAGACATAAATATTCGGTTTAAATATTGTTATTTTTCTTTCTGTATGTGTTAAAGTTCAAAAAAGGGGAATTTTTTTAAAATATTTTTCAAAGTTCAAATATACTTTGAGTACACTATATGATTGATGTGTATAAATATGATTGATAGAGCATGGAAAATGATTTGACGAAAATCAATCATACCATACTGTCACAGGAAACCACTCTTTCCCAAGGTATGGAGCTGTCCTAACCTTCCCATGAAATTAGTTTAGGAATGAATATTCCATGTGGGATCAGTGGGCTTCTTGATGGATTATGTGAGAGAAAAGGAAGCCTCTTAATAACAGAAATCTCTTTCTATTGTAATCGACTAGTAAAAGCTAAATTTCCCCAAATCCATTTGGCTTGAAAAGAGTCTAGGTCTATTCTTATTATCCCTATCTTCCCTTTCAATAAGAATAACCTTCCAAACATTTCTTTCCACTCCATAGAAAGGATCCGGCCTTTTCCCTCCTAGCAAGCCTGTTCTGCCTGCTCATTGTCATGAACTTCTACCTGACCTGGGATTCAGCAGATCGTGACTCTGTTTTCCTCGCTCAGATGATTTTTTGAGGATACTGTCATTAGTACTCGTAGTCGCCGTATTCTAGTAGGTAGTGTGTTCCCTTATTAGACGTAAAGCCCGGTTTCGAACCCCAGACCAGACATCAAAACGAAATATGAAAAAATATTTCTTCGGCGACTTCCTCTCAGCAGATTTCTTGCAAAAACTCTGAGAGTAAATAAACCTGCCATGAAAAAATTTCTTAAAAATCTGTCGTTCAGATTCGACTGTAGGTCCCGTCACTCAAGTATAAAACTAAGACACACAACATGAGTGGTGTGAGAAGCTAGGCCGTAATCCTGACTGAAGGGTTATAATGGCCAATTATGTATGTATGTATGTCATTAGTACTCACACATTCATTGCGATGGTGAGGCGCCCTTTGGAGCTTAAAAGTACTGCAAAGAGTGGGATATATGTACATACATATATTAAGGATTGTGACATTCGATTTTCGTATAGGCATAATGCTTGTTGGTTGGTAAGATATTTCCTGACTGCAATTAAGACCATCACGAATGCCACTTACACGCACAACCTCATCCATTAATGTTGGAGAAGATTTCTCGAGGAAATTTCCCATCATTCAAAGGTAACACTTGTTTGGGTTTCAGGACATACTAGATATATCGTAGTTAATTGTATTTGTAATGAACTGACCAGTTCCAGCACACAGCTTACGTTCTGACATGACATGTTAAAAGACCTAGGCCTTGAAAATAGTGGGTAATCACTGATCGTTCCATAGGGAGACTCAACTTGTTTGGCAACATGGGCCTACGTGCAACTTTGCTAGGCTCTGTTGGTCTGATATGAATAAGAAAAAGCTCAGATTGTATACTTTTCTCAAAACAAATGGTCATCCATAGAACCTCACGTCTCTGATTATGAAAAGCCTGAGATTATTGACTTCTAATTTTTTGAACTCTTTTGCCTGAAGCCTCCAAAGGTTAGTGCAATAGCAAGATTTATTTTGGTGTCTGGATGATTTGATACCCTGGTTGGAAAATAAATTGTAATATAACAAAGGCAGGAGGATCCACATCCAATGCTAACCTAATATAGGTATGTATCAAGGCAAATTCAATAAGGTAGCCTTATCTCTACAACAAATACAACAATGCAAAAACAACAGGCATTTTGTTTTTGTTAAACCGCCTTTGGGATGTCAAAATAGGAAGAAAAAAAAATGGAAAAGGAAAAAAATGAACAACAACACACACGCGTAGAACAAACACACACAAATTTTGACAGCCCAAAACTCGTCAGCTGTTGACATAAGGCCACTTGCTATGAATTCGCTTTGATACGTATGTAATTAGGCATTGAACACCGTTCTTACATTTAAATTGTATGCTGGGACTAACTACAAGATTTTAATCGGTGTCGGTGTCTAGCCTCACAAGACAATACAAGTTATGTATTGTGGTAGAGTTCAAATTAAAATTTCTTTTTTCGTAGCAAATAATTCTTATCTCTTAAGTTTGTTATCTATAAGCTGAAATTAAAATTCTATGTACAAACATATGTACATATGTATATGCTGTGATTTTATATTCGTATTACAATTGTGAAAACATTTACATACATTTTTTTAGGTGTTAAAAGTAATAATACAGAAACGCTGTTTGATCTTTAAGAAAATTTCGAATGTTTTAATAAGATTAACAAACAAAATAATTTTTATTTTTATACATACATACATATGTAAACTTACCGGCAGACAACAAGTTCTTTTAATCAGTTTGAATTTTATTTAAATTCTTTATTAAAGTTGTTATTGTTGTTGTTGATAAGAACACCAGTCGTGTATTTTTCTTTTTTTTTTTTTATATTATTTTTCCATTTTACAAAACAAAATTCATACAAAAAATATATATTTTTCTTCACTGTTTACTAATACTACATAAACGACGACAATGTTTTAATAAATCTCTCTCTCTGTCTCTCTCTCCAATTACTAGAATTTTTAGTTTTTTAAGTATTTTTTATTCTTTGTTTTAATAATTTAATTAATTTGTAACACAGCAACACGTCACTACAATATATGTAATTGGGGAAAGAGAAGAAGAAAAAATAGATTATTTTCCTACATTCAGTTGGCAGCAGCAGTTTTTTTTTTTGTGGAAGTAAATAAACAATGTTGTAAGAAAGTTAACAGAAATTCAAACTAATAAAGCTGTTGCAAAGGTATACCATTCTAATTTCACACACAACTCATAACAAAGTTACCAGACTAGTCAACAAAAAAGATTCTTACATATATTTTTTGCATAGAGGACATGCAGAGAAGTATTCACCGCCTAATCCAGATCACTCGTCAAAGTCGGGCTACCCCATGCCTGTACTGACTATTCGGGCGAAAATAATGGTATATTCACCCTATGATTCAGATCACTCGTCAAAGTTTGACTACCCCATGACTGTACTATTCAGGCTGAAAAAAATGCTATAAAGGCTGTTTCTGCCTGATTCCGTCATCAGAGTGTTTACTGACTTTAAGCTGCCATTAGATACCTAGAGAGTGTGAACTAATATTGTTCAAGAATGTTGGGTATCTCCAGAAACGATAGTGAAACATTCTACGGTTATTCACATATGGTCGCCTAGGCACGAGGACATTGATGTTAACAACAAAGCCAACGCCCGAATTCGAATGAATTCACACGTGAGATAAACATTCCTCTACAGGGAGGCATATAAATAATCCCACAAAAAGTTTACTAATTTCCAAAGGATATTTGAGAAATCTGGTCCGCTCATACCGGTTATAATGGGACTCTGGCCACAGTATACACACGCCCAGAGGTTGAGAATACCTCACGACTTTTGTAGAAGCTATATAAGCTTCTGTGTCACTGTCCGCCACTTCCAGAATTTACTGACAGAATGTGTGTAGCCTAGTAGGTAGTGTGTTCGCTTATTAGACGTAAAGCCCGGGTTCGAGCCCTAGGCCAGACATCAAAACGAAATATGTATGAAAAAACATTTCTCCGGAGACTTCCTCTCAGCAGATTTCTGGCAAAAACTCTGAGAGTAAGTAGACCTGCCATGAAAAAGTTTCTCAAAAATCTGTCGTTCGGAGTCGACGTTAAACTGTAGGTCCCGCCACTCAAGTACAAAATTAAGGCACACAACATGAGTGGTGTGAGAAGTTAAGTCGTAATCCTGACGGAAGGGTTGTAATGGCCAATTATGTATGTATGTAATGTGTTGTATCCAAAGGCGGTTTAAATAGAATCCACAGCTCTACAAAACTATCAAGAAGGTTGAGAAATGCTAGCCAAACCAGGCCAATATTGTCCAATATTTGCATTTAACCTATACAAAGCCTACCTAGGAACCTGTCAGTAGTTATAACAGAACAACCTGAAAACCAAAACCTGAGAAGAATTTGACAACGACCTCTGCAGAAGCTATAGTGATGCGAACGAGGAGGAAACCACAAAATATCTTCATCCAGATATTGAGAACCTGATATGAAGCCCTCTTGGGAACCTACAATTTAATGACAGAACGTGTCTAACCTAATATGAATTGGAGAAAATTCATATCTTTATAAAACTTAAGAAATTCCAGTAAGAAATTATGTCGTCACTTGCAAAAGCCTACGGTTTTATTAAATACCAATTGAATTAATGCTCTTTTCAGGGAATGGCAACTACTACTAGAGCTCCGCAAACCGAACTAGGAAAATAAGTTATGGGAGGGAGGTCAAGTGCTTATGTCAAAGGAAAAAGAAGAGAGTTCTCCATATGTACAGCACGACTATAGAACGAATTGTTTTATTCTTTAAAAATATTCTCCAGTCATTGCTAGTTTTCTTCTTAAACCGCTTTAATCTGGCAACTCACGTATTGTTTTGTTTTTAATACGAAAACAGCATGATTGTATGATTGTATACACATACAATTCAACAGGCTTAACAAGACTTATTGAGCAAAAGACTGACTGACTGGCTGTTTGTCAGATACTGGAAAGGCATATATATAAACAGAAAAGAAAAAAAGAAAAAAAACAAAACCAGACAGACATACACACACCTCTGCTCTATATTGACAGAAGAATTTCTTACTATTTTTTTTGTTTTTTTTTTTATTGTATTGTTTTTATTTTTGTCTTAATTTTTTTTTATTATTATAGCCAATGTTGTTGTTATTATTGTCGTTATAGTTGTTGATATTTTTTTTCAAATAGAAAATAACATTGAAAGCCGGCATATTTTAGCTGAAATAAATTATTTTATTTTTATGGACGTATGATGAGTTTCAAAAAAAAAATGTTTCTTTTTTTTGTTTTATTTTATTTTGTTTTTTTCTTTTAATAGAAGATGTTTTGGTTTATTGTGAAATAAAAATATAAAAAAAGAAATATTTTTAGAAAATTCTTTGCTTGTTATGTGGGATACAATTTTAAATAATTCGCTATTATTGGCATATTTAAAATGTTTTTTTTTTTGTTTTTTATTTACTTCTTAATCTTTTGATAAAAAAAAACGAAATAAATTTTAAACTTGCAATAACAAAATAAATTTTCCACAGTCGTTGTTGTTTTTTTGCTTTTTTTTGGTGAAATATGCACGAGTTGAGGAAGCATTGTTTACCAAAACAAGTAGACAATAATACGGTGATGGTAAACGAAATAGTGACACTTACTCTGACAGAAACTCTACCTTCTACTTATAAATCTTTAAACTGGCACTCAATTTCATACTAAAAAAGTAATGGTCTGGGTAAATAAGCTCGAAGGCTGGTACCTTACAACGAATGTACTTTTACACAAGCTGTAATAGCGAAGAAAAAGAAGAGTAAACTACACAGTAACTTCTCTGTTATTATACGGCATTTAAGAATCTGAAACGAAGTATTGTCAGGCATCCAAAAGTTATTGGCAGGACGGGTCTAGGTGATGTGGATAACACTTAAAATTAATAACGGAATAAATACTATAACTATTACAATACGACGCTTTAAACCAAATATATTGTGATAAATGGCGACTCTATCATTCTAGAATCTGCTATAGTAGATAAAACACTTGTTTAATGATACTAAATTGAATCAAACCAAAACTAAGAGGGAAAAGATAATTTTAATGTGAGAAACTCGCTCGAAATCCTGAGTAAAGGATTGTAATAGTCAATAAATTAGAGAGTAGAAAATGACAGCCCATTGTTTTTTCAGAGAATGAATAAATATTTTTTGAAAACCAACTATTTTATTAAATATTAAAATAAAAAGCTTTTTTAAACAATATCGTTAATATATCTGTAAAACACTTTAAAAAAATGTATCATAAATGTTTATGCCCAAGTTATTAAAAAGCTCTGCAGAAACCAATTCGAAATTCACAAATATTTATTGAAAATAAAATATTCTATAAATAATAAATACATATGTATGTATACATTCATATGATATACATATTTATAGAGATATTTTAAATATTTTTATTTGTCTTGTTTTTAATAATGTTTAATAGGCAAGTCACTATTTCAACGCCCAAGAGTGTATTCCATCACCCAAATGTAAAAAAAGCGCCTAAAATACGAAAACAACAACAATAATAACAAAAACTGTTTTTCAGTTTAATTTGTTTTTTCTTTTTTTTTTATTGTAGGCCTCTTACACATTGTTTTCTTTTTAATATTTTGTTTAATTTGTTGTTGTTGTACGTTTTTTGTTTTTTGTTTTTTATTTATTTTTTTTCACTTTGAATTAACTTCAATTTAATTTAATATATTTTTGGAAATAATTTTTAGACAATTTTAAAAACAACAAATACTTTTTTTATTTTTTTATTTTAGAATTTGTTTTTTTTAATTATATTTTTATTATTTTTATTTCTTTCAATCTATAACGGATCTCAATTGAATTTTTGTTAAAAAATTTCATCAGCTTATTTCCAAAAAATTTAAATTAAATTATTAATTATAATCATATGTATATTTTTTTTCTTCTTTTTTTCAACACAGACAATAAATAATATTTATTAAAGAACAACAACTATATCATACATTATTATTTTTTTTTTATATGTTTATTAAAATAATAATAAAAATCATTTAGAAATTTAATAAAAATTAAACGAAAAACGTAACGCACATTCACAACACGTTCTATAACCGACCGTAATCAAACTTCAACTAAAATATTATTGTGTATAAAATTTTTTTTCTCATTGTATTTTGTTTTTATTTTTTTGGTTTCTTCATACAGGCCTCCTCTCAACAACACAGCACAACACAGCACAGTATAGCACTGCGAACAGTACATATCACAACAACAATGATCAACAACAAAATAATAATATAAAAACAAAATAAAATAAAACAGAATGAAATAAAAAAAACAACAGTCAAGTCTGTTCAGTTTAGTTCAACCCAAGTCGACTCGACTCGGTTATCCGTACACTGAACGAACTGTGAATGTATGTGCTTGTCATCGTTGTCGTTGTTGCTGTTACTATTATTATTGGTGTTGGTGTGTTTCAATCATTGATTTTGCTACTAGCTATTATGGCAGTAAGAGCACTGCTATTAGTGTTGCCAGTGTGCTTTAGAGAAATAATAAAGATTTATTACGCTTTCTAAAAGAGATCATACTTGCAGTAGATGACGAAAGTAACCTGCGTCCCTCGTATATCTAGAACAGATGGCGACTGATAATATGTAGTACGGTTTACTTAAGAGTACAGCAAGTTAAAACGCTTCGCTAACATAACGACAATGACTTTCTAAAAGAAATCATATCTACAGTAAATAACGAATGTAATCTGCATACCTCGCTGTAGATTGTAGGAAAAGCTTAAAATTACTGCTGAATAGCAACAAAGAAACCTATATCTGGAACAGATGGGGACTGATAAGAAGAAGTACAATTTATACATACATACATTCATAATTGGTCATTACAACCCATCAGTCAGGATTACGACCTAGTTTCTCACAACATTTTTATGTTGTGTTTGATAATTTTATACATGAGTGGCGGTACCTACAGTTTAAAGTCGGCTCCGAACGACAGATTTTTGAGAAACTGTTCATGGCAATTTGATTTACTCTGAGTTTTTGACAGAAATCTGCTGAGAGGAAGTCGGCGAAGGAATATTCTTTCATATTTCGTTTTGTTGAAAATATCTGATCTGGGGTTTAGCACTCGACAGACGAATATTTCAACGTCTTGACGACATTGTCAAGCAACCAAAAAACCTTGACTGAATGAATTCCACCTCGTTTATGAACCCGCACAGCTTCTTTGTTAGCCATTTGCTTTTTTTAAACGGAAATAGGAAACCATTTTTTAAATTCAGTATAAAAGCATCAAAATTAAAAACTACGCAATGGCAACACTTATACTAATGTTTATATTCAGTGTATTAAGCTCACTGTAGTTATTTTCTTTCTTTTTTTTGTTTTTGTATTATTGTTGTTAATTTTAGTACAAGTAGAGTAGAGAATAGAGGTCTGGTGTTAAGAAAAAATAATAAAAAAAATAAGAAAAACAACAACATAAAGTATTTTATACTCGTATGTGTAGTATTGTTATTGTATACATATTTAATTGTTGCTGTTGTTCGTTTAGTTGTTGTTTATACATATGCGAATGAGCTCTGCATCACTGACGACAAACCATGATAACGATACAAACACATCACAAGCATAGACCATGCCGAACTATGCCATGGAATTGTGGGATACAAAGAAATAATTTTACATGCAAACATATGCACCCACATTGTTTACTTAGCTTTAGATTAGACAAGATTGGGAAAAGGTTAATAATAATACCGTACACTTCTATAAAGCATTAGCCGTTAGGAATTTGAAAACGAGTAACCCAGAAATTTTTACTCGTGTTAACTATCATAAAAATTGCTTATGAAGATAAGACGCGTAAAAATTCCGCAGAAATCTCTCTAATCATTTGAAATCAAAATATTGGTGAGATATGATCGTAGAGCTTTCGCCTATAAAGTGTGTGTGGCATTAATTTATAACTCACTAACTAGGAAAAGAGAAATACATAAATCTGGATTAATAATTACGACTTATGCAACAGTCAATAAATTAATTTGATCCATGATACAAACTAGCCCAATATCAATTATAATCCGTTTGAGTGCACTTATGTAAACGATTATACTATCCGCGATAGATATTGAATTTCCCTTGCCGTATATGCCGCCTTTATCCTCTTTCTTGTCACACTCTCCTGGTGCTAACGTCTTAGCAAGCATGCTAAAACTGCCGATAACTAATAATTAAAGATGACAAATCTTCAAGTTCAAAAATTCTTCTCTCACTTATGGTGCTTATCTAACATATCTGTTGCCTCACACGACTTTTAGGTGTATTTCAGTTCAGAAAAATAAACTCATTCGAATATGTAAATCCAAATGCGGATTAGATCTGGCAGAACATACATACATAGGTTATAGTTTACCTATAGAAATCACAGCTCACGAAGATGCCTTCAATGACACAACGAAGACGAAACTGCGAGACACTATGTGTTTAAACTCATACTCACTCACTCACACTGTAAGGCTCATCAGCATGTGGTAGCGGATTAGAATTCTGCCACAGTGGTTCCCTGCATGTCGGAAAAGGCGACTAAATGGGAGATGCTGAGGGAACAATGTCAGCAGAATTGGAAGGCAGCACTCGCTGAATCTCCACCCCCCGAAGTAATACTTGATTGTGGTCCGGGGGGGGCAAATGGTTGGAAATGTGACGAACGAGGTTGGGTTTAGTACGCAGGCGCTCAGCAAGCCGAGAGTAAATTTTGCGGCGAAACGCGCACATTGGTAGGCCGGGCTACCAATGTCTTTTGAAGATTCCCAGCCTTTTGCTCGTAAAGCTATAAAAAATAACACTGTAAGGCTCACAACTCAGAGATTATTGAACGCGTGTAACTACAGAGTTGAGGCCGAAAATGTTGTGAAAGTAATGCTGTTTTCCAAAAGGACATGGAACGAAGTCAACAAACGGCAAACATAACGGTGACAAAGGTCATGTAAGAAATATATGTATAAGTAAAGGAAGATCTGCGAGAGTATTAACTGTTCCGCTAAGTAATATACTAAGCCAGTATCTGGGTATTCGGCCTTGTCGATAGAGGTAGTTTTAGAAGTTAAGAAATCCATTAACAACAGAGACCAATGCAAGCAAGATCCTTTTTAGCAAACCTTAGTTTGAATTCAGAAGCATGTTGCCTCATGTCTGATTTCAGTAAGTTATTCAGCTCTTGTACAACATGCTTCTTCCACACCAAACAAATATTTATAAAAATAAATTCTTTGTTGTTTTCATCAAATATTTGCTTAATGTGATTGTATGTATTTCAAGTATGGCATACCGATAGCTTATCTACTAGGTATGGTTTAAAACTAGGTACAACCGATAGACAAAATGCATTTTATCTACATTGAACATTTTACTTAAATTAACATCTGTTAACATTATTATCTATGCTCACACTTTACACTGTCGCCAATAAAAATAAGTTCATGCTGTGAAGCAAGAAAATAAAATCCAGACAGTAAAGACGGCAACATCGGCACCGTACCTATCATCAGAGAAGATGAAAACTGAAAACAAATCTCATTTCACTTCAACTTAGAAGAAAGATAGAAAGAAATTAAGAGAAAAATAAACAACAACAAAATTGAAATAAACAATAAATAATCATAAAACTAAAATAAAATAATCAGACCAATCGAGCTCATGCCTACAACATACGGCAGACACATGTGGTCGTCATAGAGAATTCGTCTGTATTTATATTCTATGTATTTACAAAATCAAAGACAACAACTAGAAGTGGTCGACAACGCTGGTAACGAAATAATAAAACTGAATGTAAAGTGTACATACCTATGTATGTACATACATAAACATTTGAGTAAAATGCTTATTTTAAAGTTGGCGTCTAATGGTAGAAACGATAATTTAACATTTGTTACCATTACATGCTGCATAATTGGTCTAGACCTGTGTCGAGTTACGTCTCTCACATTTGTGTTCTTTGATAAAACATTAGTTTTACAATGTACATATCTGCCCCTCTGTTATCAGGAATAATGCAGACGCGCCCATACTTATTATTCGCATGTGGATAGAGTAAGGGATGCAGGTTTCTAAAGGAATTTCATAGTTAGAGACCGATATGCTGTATCGAGTTATCTAAATATCTTTCATTTGTTAAATATCTTCTATATGAAGTGTATGTATGTTATTCAAGTAAATGATGCTTATCGTTTACGAATATCAGTCATTTAACAATTGAGGGGCACGGACTTAAAGTTGTAATTTAAACATGGCCACTTACTGAGCATCTGTCTACTGACCAAGGAGTTTGACAAGATTGTAAAGAAATTTGAAGAGAGTGGAAACGTTATATGAGAAAAGTTTGCCATATAATCCGAATTTGTTGTTTCCACTGCGTTCTCAGTAATTGGGTCCATCTTACGGCCCATTATGAGGTGTTTTACATCTGTACGTTTATCGATACAAAGTCTAACTCATGCAACAATTAAAAACAATTGTACGTGGTATATAGGTTTATTGGATGTTAGAGCACCAGCATAACAATGCTGATCGAAGGCTTATTAGGTTCAAAAAACCTGGCTGTTTTATGACAATTATGTAACGGTAATTATTGTTTACAATCATTGTGAAGTCGCCGTGGTCTAGTAGGTAGTGTGTTGGCTTATGAGACGAAAGGCCCGAGTTCAAATCCCTGGTCAGACATTAAAACGAAAATATGAAAATATTTCGTCGGCGACTTCCTCTCAGCAGGATTCTGGCAAAAGCTCTGAGAGTAAAAATTGCCATGAAAAGCTTCTCAAAAAACTGTCGTTCGGAGTCGACTTTAAACTGTAGGTCCCACTATTCATGAAGGTAGGACGTTGTACAATGGGTCAATTCGACCTCCGGGTACTGTACTTGTCACAGTTGACAAGTACACGTCCTCTAACCTAACCTAACCTAACCTATCATTGTGAAAGACACATGCCTAGAAACACCCAAATTTTATGCTGTGCTCTCTTTACCTAAATTGATATGTTCAATTAAAGGCTTCCAGCCCGCATTTAGGCTTAATGATGAACACTGATCATGATTACTTGTCCTAAGGGGCAATATTAAATTCAGAATATTCTAAATGTGAACAAATAAGGACACTGTGACCAGAAGCTGACTCGGAAGAGTCATGGCTTTATAATGCATTCAATATCGCCATAGAAAACTTACTAGAGAAAGTAAACTTTGAGGTTAGTGAACTCAAATTTAGAAAACAGTGTTGCCAATTAAAAATTTGAACACAAATGGAATTTAAAAACAATTTTTATTTTAACAGATAGTTAGATAAAAATAGTTTATTTGAGTTCAATGTATCTTTTGTTTGTATTTTATCGTTAATAAAAGTTACTAAATATTTTTGTTTTTGTTGTTGTTGTTGTTGTTGTTTTTAATATTAAAAACATTTGTAGCTACTTATAGAATTTGTATATAAAAAAACACCTTTTGTTTACAATTGTTTTTTTTTTATTGCAGTTGTTGTTGTTGTTCTTATTTCATCCAATAGATATTTTATTTTAAAATACAATGCATTTGCAAACATCAGTTTTGAACTGTATTCAAGTATACAGTGTATGTGTGTTTATGCATAGATCTTAACAACTACAAACGTTTTCTAAACAGGCAGACAGAGACTCAACACCAGTAAGAATCACACAGAAAAAAAAATAGCAACAATAACAATAAATTATTGACGTTGCATCTTATCAACACTTTCAGAAATGAAAACATTATTGATTTAGAAACAAAAATTAAAAAAAAAAAACATACACACATACACTCACTCACAAAAACCATGAGTGCATGCATTAAAGTCTAAACAATGAAAAACAACAATAGCCCCAGCAGTAACAGCAGCAGCAGCAGCAGCAATAACAATAACAACAACTACAAACAACTCAATGTACTAAAAAAAACATTGATAACGATAACACAAAGTGTTTAAATATTAGCGCTGATGGTGTTAGTAATAGAAAAATGATAACAAATGACCGATATTATTTAAAACAACAAAAATCTCTCTCCTCCTCTGTTCACACTTCTCTCAATCGTTACTATACACACGTTGTTGCTAAATAAACACAACAGGATTGGAAAAGTATATACGATCGTAATTTTATTTTCACAATACATATATCGAGGGTTTTAGCAATATCTACACCATCTTTCGGTTCAAAAATAAAGTTAAATGAAAACCACATGCTAAAGCTATGAAGGCTTTATTTCATTGGAATATTTGGAAATTGGCATTAAGTATGAAATGTAATGTCATTTAAATGACCATCTCTGGATAGGTCGCAGTAGCCGATATTTTTGAGAAAGTTTTCGTCGTCTTTTTCACATACTGCAAGCAACAACTTGACGAATATTGATCTTCAAATGTCCCAACGTTAGGAAATTATACTACTCATATTCAAAGTTTGAAGTTTTCATCGTACTCATACTTAACAATACGCATGATGTTGTTGACTTCGACTCTCCTTTACTCAACATTTACACGAATCACAAAATAAATATGATTCGTGTAAGAACACTATAATACTCACTAGAATCACTCGAATCATTTATGAGTATTATAAGTATTTTTCTAAATTTATGAATCTCAATGAGTAGGCATATGAATCAAACATATTTCGAATATTATGAGTTTGATGTAAACGTTGTACTCATACTCATTGCAACCTGTACTTATAAATCAATGTTGTAATGAGTACGAATGAATCGAATGAATCGGAGTAGTTGAATTTCAATACTGTTGACTTACTCATACTCAAAATTTCATGAGTAGCGAAAAAACGATTCATTGCTGATCTGTTATTCCTACACAGTAGTTCGATTATAACTACTGTAACCAACCCGTAAAGCTCATAAAGTCGCAACGTTTGAATCGCCACTTTTGTAATACGTTTTAACTATATTCACGCAATCTTCGTTATTATGCAATCCCTATTCGTAAATCGCAAGCCCTTCACTAAATAAATGACACTTCAAACGAAAAACAGTCTTGCTCGACTCGCCGTTTTGGAACCTTTTAGTGAATACATAAAAAAGAATAATAGCGTTATATGTATACGCCGCCGATAACATTTTCTGATACAGATGCGTAACAGATTTTAAATAGAAACAAAACATTTATGATCTGAAGGGGGTTATAGACAAACAACGTCGTATCTCGATGTTGACAACATAAAACAAAATTTCATTTCCCATCCCTGAAACACACAATCATTTCTTAGAGAGAATGCTGAGAGAGAAAGATAAAGATACTTATATACATATGTACATACAATATAAATATTATCTGCTTGAAATTTTGTTAGGCACACAGTACCACTGTTCTAATACTATCAGTGTGTTCACTATTTTTATTGTTTAGTTTTGTTATCGCTCTCTGCATGCGGAGAACTATGGACAAAAACAAATCCAAAAGTCGTTACAGATTAATATACAAGGGTTGCCAAATTAAGTGGGGAATTCAATTCTATTGTTGATTACTTTTGGATAATCAGATCTGTCTGGTGATTTAAAATAGGCACCTAGTAGTTAAATCCAACAACAGTATTCGTTTAAGTTGTCTAAGCAGGTGACTTGGAATAGAGCTGCCGGATTTTCTTATTACGTTTTTGGTTGATGGTATTCCTCGTTGGAAGGTCAAAATTTAGCATGAAGACTCCTGATTTTTTCAAAATCGAAAACCATGAATGTGTTTTCGTCTTCATTCGAATTTAAACCTCGAATGCAATCAAATCGAAATCCATTAATAAAAATGCTGTCTTCACTCGGATTGCATGAGATAGTAATCAATCAATTGACTCACCTAATTGGAAGAATTCTGTTAATTCTACAAGGAAATCTAATTCTGTTAAAGCATTCTCCATTTATGCACTTAGATATCCTTTACAGAAGTCATTCAAATTAAAGCAATTATCATTCGTAGGAGAGTGCAATAGTTCAGTGAACTCGAACGAATGTTGTTTTGTTAATTAATTCCCCTTTTGCAACCTTTCAACAATTAAAATCGATTACAGATAAAGCGATAAAATTGATTTGTTTATCAAAGGGAGATAATTTAATTGCAAAAACAGTCATCGCAATGCTCGTAAAATAAATATAATTATTTTATATTGCAAAAATCCATTCAATAACAACGGAAACAAGACAACGACCACAACACACCTTGAAATTAAAATTCAAAAATGAATTACGAATTGCAATTTCAATGGATCAATCGCAAAGGAAAAGTTATTCAACTGCTTACTACTACTACCGCCACTGATGATTGATGATCGTCTGAATCCCTTAGTTAACGTAGAAATTTTTCCATTCGCATATGCTTTTATTTTGCTTACACAATTAATTAATTGTGTGCCTAAACAATTCTTTGGATTGCCACATGTCAGATAGAGAACAATATCTAGAATTAGTTATGCGTTGAAATATGCTAAATATTAAGTCCAGGATTTCAATGGTTTCGGTTAAAGCTACTGATTAAAAAGATTATATTTAAGATATATAAAGATTATATTTAAGTGCGATTCCTTAGAAGATACGTGGATAATTGTAAATAACACACAATAGGTTGGAGTAGAATAATCTTTATGGTTAAGAAATATCTGTTATGTTAAAGTGCCGCAACATTAACCATTGTCTGTCTATAACTATGATCCACAGAGAAAGTTCCCCCAACGACAAATATTATAGGAGGGCCAGGCAAAGTTATCTCTTGTGAAACCGTAGGATTCAATAAGGAAAACTCCTCACTACACAACTCAGTGCATTTCCACAGAGCACGTTGCAGCCAGGCAATATCACTGGCAACTCTATAATCCCAGGACCAGGACCTATAGCAGAGCAATCACCCGCTTGCTGGAAAGCTTGCTGATAGTGGAGATGGAGTTTTCACATCTCATTATTCCTTTCAGGAACGAAAAGAAATCAAAATTGAAAAGAGAATTCACTGAATCTTCTTCTTATAAAGATAAAATCTAAGCTCAGACACATACAATAATAGATCACACAAGATAAGTAAATTTTCAAGACCAGTACAAACTGTAATTCGAGTTCGGGAGAGCACCATTAACATTTTGACGGGACAAGCAAGCTGCTCTTAAAAAAATATTTCTATGCCTTTCTCATTCCGGTTGGTTCCGTATGAGACACATATAATCGTGCATATGATAGATAGGTCGACTGCACAAGCAGCTGTGATAGCTTTTGAGGTAAAAATACTCTAGTCTAGTCTTACGGTAGTGTAGAATTGAAAAAGATCAAAAATACAAAGCATTAACCAAAAATAAAATATTTTTACTTTTTTAATAAATATTTGATTTTGATGCCAAATTATATTATTAGCTATAGCACAGGAAGGGTTCTTAGAACAGAATTTGAGGTTTTTATTTTGTTTTGACCTAATTCAACATTCTCTGGTCAAAAGCTATATTTAAGCAATAATCCCACATAATGTAATATGTTAAACTTTACTTGGTAACACTTGCAGTATGCATTGAACATACCCCGTATTGACAATTGTTTGCGCTGAAAACACAACAGCTGTTTATAGCAACATTTTTTTGTTGTTCTTATTATTAATGGCCACACCATTTTGTTAAACGCGATCCCGTTAGCCGGCTACAAGTTTTATTAATATTAACAGACAACAACAACAAAAAAAAAACGCCAACCTGTGCAATGGCACCCCCTACAACAAATGCACCTGCGGCTCTAGCGCGTGCTGCCGCCAATAAGCGTTATAATAATGAGCATTTCATACAGAAATTCTACAGGAAATATTTTAACTTTGAATTTATTAAATACCTTGTGTTCGATCCAGCTGCATTGCCTATTGTTAGCGTTTTCATTTTGTTTGCCGAATTCATTTTAAATATTGTGGTGATAAATCGTGTGCCGTACACTGAAATCGATTGGAAAGCTTATATGCAGGAATGTGAAGGTTTCCTCAATGGTACCACTAACTATGCACTATTAAAAGGTATTTATAATTATTTTTGCCACTTTTTTCTAATTTTTTCACTTATTTTTATCCTATTTCGATATCGAGGCTTTCTTTTAGCTTGTTCTATTTTTGCTTTTACTCACACAACTAAACTGATTCATAGAATCAGTGAGAGAGATAGAGAAAAAAGAAATAAAATGTTGTGCAACATTTGTTTATCAACATGAAATGTTTACCGGGTTTTTATTTGCCTTTGTTAGGATATTCATTGAAGTTTCTCAAGTATAGAAGTTTTCCAGGAATATAAAAGAATTCGAAACATTAGAAATTTATATTTTAAGGATGAAACATATATTATTACTCAACGTTTTAAGTGAATTGTGTCCTTTTCCAAATACGGGTTAGGGATTACGTATCACTCAAGGATTCTCTAAGCATATTGCATAGCATAGTAGGTTCTAGGACGCTAGGGTTGCTCGTTTGTCATTATATAAAGAAAAACCCTTTAAAATATGTATTCAGCGTAGTTACATCGCAGTTTCGATTGTTGTGGTCTTCTTTCTCAAGAGGAGACGCTACTGATCCTTCTACGATGTTCGCTTTTGGTGTTATCCATTCATATCCCATCTGTTGCCCCCTCCAACATATTCCTTAAGCATTATGCTTTTCTAATATAATCCATTACTAGTAAAACAAACACGTTTGTTTTTAGTCATTTGTTTTATTAAGTGTCTATTTCTTTTTATTGTTATTTTTGTTTTCAATGTAAAATAACTAACAATTAAAACATAACAAATTCCTATGTTTATATTCTTTTCATTTTCTTTTTTATATAATTTACAAAATTTTATTTGGAAAAAAAGAAAAACATCCTTAATTATGGCTATGTTGCTCTACAAACTGTTTAGATAATTTCTTATGAGGGCTGGAAAGGTTTAAAAAGTACACGGAAAGAAATTAACTAAACACCAGTTAAAAGAAGATAACCAATTAAAAATGCCAATAAAGTTACTTCTAATTAAACATGGATTTTATTTTCGAAAATATGCCGGAATCTTTTTTATCTTCCGTCTCTTCTGCTGCTGTCGACGATTGTGTCTGAGTTTGTGAGGACGTGGATGAGGTTTCAGTTTCACTTTTTGTTGTGGAATTTTTTGTAGCAGATGAGCTGTAAATTTCCAAAAATAAAAATTTAAATCATTAGTTTAAAGTTTTAGAGACTCTTAAAATAATTTGAGATTTTGATAATACATTACGTTGCTTTCTTGCTGCCATCCTGCCGATTGGCTAAGCCATGTATCGAACCGGGTGTATTCGTTTCCAATTCAGCATATCGCAGTAGCAATTCTTTTTGTTCTTTGGTTAGTTTTTTAGGAATTTCTATTTTAATATTTACATAATGATCACCATGGCCATGAGCATTTACACGCTTTAAGCCTTTGCCTTTGAGGAAAATCGTTTGATGCGATGAAGTGCCGGGTTCAATATTTAGCCACTGATCTTCATAGACACCTTCAACACGTATGGTGCCTCCCAAAACAGCTTGTGAAAGCGATATTGCAGCATTTGTATGAACATCGGCGCCCTCACGTTTAAAGTATTTACTCGGTTCCACACGGAAGGTAATGAATAATTCCTTTTTACCAACTTGCATGCGTACGGTCTGGCCATTTTCTATACCAGCCGGCACTGGTACTGTGACTTTTCTCCGTTGCACAGTTTGACCTTTGCCCTCACATTCAGCACAAGGATATTTGATGTACTGTCGTGTGCCCTGACAGTAACGACAGGTAGAACGCATTACAAATGGCCCCGTTGAAATTGTCTCCATACCTGTACCATTACAATATTGACATTTGCCGGGCTTAGTTCCTGGCTCACATTTGGTGCCATTACACTTATTGCAGGTGTCCACTACATTAACACTGATGTCTTTGTTGACACCTCTAGCTGCTTGGGCAAACGATAAATCCATGATGATTTCTTGGGAACGGCCAAAACCAAATTGAGACTCGGCAAAATCATCAAAAGAATTTGAGCGGAAATTTCCTTCGCCGAATATTTTGCGGAACAATTCTTCTGGATCTATGGTCGATCTGAATTGCCAATTTTGTGAGAAGCCTTGTGGACCATGGCCACCGAAACCACCTCCTTGCCGTCCCATACTTTCGGAAGTCTGCCCATATGTGTCGTATTCCTTTCGCTTCGTATCATCACTTAGTACCTCGTAGGCTTCAGAAACTTCTTGAAATTTCCGGCCCGCATCGGGATCATCTTTATTCGTATCGGGATGATACTTCTTTGCCAACTGATAATAGGCTTTCTTGATATCCTTTGCCGACGCATTCTTGGCTACACCTAGCGTTTGATAGTAATCCTTGGCATTTAGTTTTGTTGAGGTATAAAAGTTACGTTGTATTTGACTTTTTTGTTGCTGTTGCAAACGCTGCTGTTGTTGTTGTTGCTGCTGTCTTTGCAAATAGAAATTTCCATTTGTTAGACTTAAGCTGGTCCAGGATTTTGTGAGATGTCTGCTGTTGCCCGCATCGTCAACTGCCAGCAGTGGCTGTTGTGTTACACTTTTAATTGATACTTTACGTAAAATATGCAAATTAAACCGATTACAAGTTATCATTTTTTTACATAAAATATTTGAACACACACAATTCTTCCTCACAAAATTCTATCACACAACTCTACAGCTGATGAAATGCCGTAACCTCCATGCTGGTTGAACAGAAAAAGTGTCAAATGAGAAAAATTCATTCACAATAACAAATGGCCGTTGCTACACTAAACGTAGTGTTACAAATATGCAAAGAGAAAAACGTTATAAAAATTTGAAATTTAGAAATAGAAATTATGATACATGAATTAAAGGAAAGTCAGATTGTTGGAATTCCTAGAGGTTGTAGATGACCTACTGTAATGTGATGGTTAGAATTTGTGGGCAGTTGAAATTCTACTTAGTATTGTTTAGTCAGTAGCAGATTGTGGGGTATTAGGGACAACTATTTGTCATTTTCACCCATTTATTAGCGAACCGAAGGACCTTATTTTGTGCAGTCTGCGCATTACTATTGCCTCCGGATACTTAACACTCTTGCAAATTTTCGTAAATTTATTCACCTAACGGACAAAGGAAGTGCAGTTGGCCTTCCCGACTAACCCACAAAGTCTGGAAGATATCTTTGAGAACCTACTGGATTTTTGATAACACGTTACCAGAAGCCAATCTGGACCTTTTTATTAAGCGATAAATGCCTTTATCTTTTAAAGAGTTTAAAACAATTCTCTGGGGACTGAATGTGCAATGGCCAGCCTTGAGCACTTATATAAGGAAACTGGGGTCCTAACTGCGTTGTCGTATAACGTTTTAATTTCCAGCAATTTTTAAAGCCATTTTTGTGGGGATTATAAATAGGGCATACAGAAAACTATACTCTATATTAACTCAGTGTAATTTTTATAATTTCTCCTTGCAGGTGATACTGGACCTTTGGTTTATCCTGCTGCCTTTGTATACATCTATTCAGCTTTATATTTCCTCACATCTAGTGGACAAAATATACGTCTAGCGCAATATGTATTCGGTTTAATTTATTTGCTGCAAATGTGGTTAGTGTTACGCCTATATTCGAAGAGCCGTAAAGTGCCTCCTTACGTTTTGGTAATCAGTGCCTTCACCTCTTACCGCATACATTCAATCTATATACTGCGTCTATTCAATGATCCAATCGCCATACTATTCCTATATGCAGCACTCAATCTATTTATGGACCGCAACTGGACCTGGGGCAGTATATGCTTCAGTTTGGGTGTTGGTTGTAAAATGAATATATTACTATTTGCTCCGGCTCTATTTCTGTTCTATCTGATAAATTTGGGACTTACAAAAACTATTCTACAGTTGGCGGTATGTGGCCTGTTGCAATTGTTATTGGGTCTGCCATTTTTGCTAACATATCCCTGGCAATACATAAAGGGTAGTTTCGATTTGGGTCGTATATTCGAACACAAGTGGACGGTGAATTATAGATTTTTGCCACGAGAATATTTTGAAAATAAATTCTTTCACTTGGCGCTCTTAAGTGTACACCTATTACTGCTGCTGGTATTTGCTAAGCCCACTTTATTGTATTTTAAAAATTATGCACGTTTACGGCAATTACAATGTCAGCTGCAGCCACAGTTGGAACAACAAAATAAAAAATTAAAGGAGAATAAAAACAAGAAACCGAAAACGAAAAAGATAAACAAACCTGAAAGTAAACAAGATGGTGAAGAGAAATTGACGCCAGAGCAAGAAGCTTTCCTAGAGAGTTTCGAAAAAGGTTTACAAAAGTCAACCGGTCTTAAAGCACCCATACAACAACAACAACAACCAAGCGACAAAGCATATGAAAAACAAGAAGACGATAAAGTTTCCATACACTTTGATCAATGTACCCAACTGGCATTGTTGCCATTTTTCCTGTGCAATTTTATTGGTCTGTTATGTGCACGTTCTTTGCACTATCAATTCTACGTTTGGTACTTCCACTCTTTGCCATATTTAACTTGGTCTACCAGCTACAGTTTGGGTTTGCGCTACTTGCTATTAGGTCTTATCGAATTCTGTTGGAACACATATCCCAGTACCAATTTTTCCAGTTCTATTCTACATATATGCCATATAGTGTTGTTGGTCGGAGTGGGTCGTAATATGTTGAAAACCTTAAATCAAAGTGCTGCCATAAACAAACAACAGGAGTTGAATACTAGCCAACAGCAATCGTTCGCTAATGGATCTACAACACACGCCAGGACTAAAGCAAAGAGACATTAGGACGTTACAAAACAAAATTAAAATATTTCATATTCAAAGATTATTGTTTAAATGTTTGCATGAGACGACAAGATTTTAATAAAAACAAAAACAATATCTGCTGTTTAAAAGGAATTCTGAATTACCGCCACAGAAATAGTTTTTAATTATTATTATTGCACTTTTTTATTTGTTTATTTTTCCATAATGTTTTTAAAAACCAAATTATTAAATCAGTTTTTTATTATACTACGTGCTCTTAGTCCTAGCTAATCCTAGATAATTAACCTTTTATTATACTTTTTACCTGAGTGTTCCTACTATTCGTGGAAATTTAGGTTATTAAGTAATTAATTTTGGGTCATTATCATTTATTGTACAAGCTATAGTGTAAGCGTAAAAATTTTGGTATAAAAGCATGTACGATTTTGAATATTCTGTACAGAAGCAAAAAAACGCTTGAAGCAGTTAACATCCTTGTCTTTGGAGCTTAAAACAGTTAAAAATTTATTCTTTGGTGAAACGTTAAAAAAAAGTTATTTTTATTCGAAATGTATATTAAAAATAAATCCGAGTTTATCATTTTAAAGTTGGCATATGCAGCACCAGATGAGTAAGTAGAGATACATTTTTAAGCTGAAATAATTTTCAAGAAAAAAATCTTAATAATTTTTTGATCTTCTTAAACTTTATTACACTGCTATTCAAAAAAATAGATTCACCTGCTCTCCGAAAGGTTTACTATACATCTCTTAAGCAAAGGAGTATATGTAAAAAAGTAACTGCACTTTGTTTACTGGCCTCTTATGAATATAATTCCGATGCATTTCAAAAATTTGAAACGTGACTCTTCTTTAATTAATTGCAAGATGTTGATCATGGTGAATCTATTTTATTGAACAGCAGTGTAATTTGAAGCACTTACTATTTCAAAATTAAGACATTATGGGTTTGTATTTAACCAAAAAAATATTTTAAACTTGAAATAATTGTTGAAAATGCAAACAATTTTTAACATTTTCTTTTTTCCTTTGCAGACAACCGGAAGGTCCTTTAATTTCTAACTATCGCTTAAGAGATATACCCGTTTGTACATACGAACCAGTTCGTAATTGGGTAAGTTTTATAAATACTTTCCATGTCATATATAAGTATATGTAGTATTATTATAATAATTGCGTTATTTTTTTTTATAATTTTAGTATTGTCGCATAATGCACCGCGAATCACCAGGTATTCCATGGGATCATTCTACACGTTATTCAGTTTGGAAAGTCATAACCAACAATGCCGACATGTGTACATTGCATGGCATACGCTATGATAGAGTCAACGTATTTTTAGGCGAAGATAAAATATACTTCATGTATTATCAGAATGATGAACCTCATAAGTTTGTCGAAGGAATGACAGATTTTACAACAAAGTATTGTGATCGTAGTTTCGGTGATCACTATACCGAAGTCATGGAACATTTAAAATCTTGTCAAGCTCATTTGGTTAACATATAATATCACATCATAACATTAGAAAATAGTTTAATTTTGTCTATTAACATAAAATGTTATTAGGAATGTTAAAAAAAAACTATTTCTTTAACAAATCTTTTCTTTTAAGTAACTAATTAGTTTTTTTAAATAATTTCTTTAATAAGTAATAAAATCTATAATAATAATAAAATAAATTCTTTAAAAATTAATTAATTCTTTGGTAATTTATTCATTTTGTTTAAACATTTACGTTTATTACTTGAAAATATTTTGAACTTATCTTAGACAATGGCAACAGCTTGAACCACACTTTACAAATGCTTTGGCATAATATTCGCTGGAATCTGATGGTTAGTCCTAATTCTGGCTTAGGAGAAGCTGAACGATCAGTAATAGCATGAATCTAAAATAAAATAAAAAAGGTTTTTAACACGTTGACTGCCGACTACGAGATAACTCGTAGATTGCGTTCTCTTCTAGGGTGCCAACGACGAGTTATCTCGTACTCATAGCTACAAATAAAATCGTATTATATCAGTGCTAGTATCGATAAATCGCTTCTGGGGAAATAACAAAAAGTCAATGTTGGCGTGCGTGGCCAGTTTTCTGAAAATTGCCGCGGCAGTCAACGTGTTAATACAACAAATGAAAGGGAAAGTTTATCACAGAGAGATGTGCCATACAGTTTAACGTGATGAAGTTTTTGAGAATTGTAATTATTTATTCTTAGAATTTTTGCCAGAAGGCGTTCGAGTCGAATAAACGAAAATAATGTTTTTCTTTATATTCTAAAAATTTCAAACCTCAGCTTCGGACTTGGACTTTTACTTAAGTCAACCAAATTATTACCACCAAGGTTGTTGTAACAGCTCTACTGTGTCTGAAAATTCTTTCATGTAGGTTATAATACAATTATTTGATGATTGTTATTGGCAGGAATTTTTCCATATGAAACAAACATTTTTGTTTTCTCCTCAAACGTAATTTCTGTAACAGATTATGGCGATGAATTCTGTAAAATATCGTAAGATATTAAATATTTTGATTGAAAATCATTTCAAATGCAGAATTATAAACAAGAACACCCCAACTGCCATCCTGGGCAACAAGATGATGCAGCAGAAAAAGAGCTAGACATCTCAGCAACTGGACAATCCTTGAATAAAATATTTTCGAATAGTTTCAAAGTGCAGATCCAAAACCTGACAATAGAAACAAATTTATTAGAACCTTATTAAAATCATTTGTGAATTAGAATTGCAAAACAAATCATTTTTAAATAAATTATTATAAATAATTTTTGAAGTCTTTATTGTATTTTTGTTTGAACAATTAGTTTTTCCAATGCGAAAAAATATGTGTTTCCGATTTGTTTGATGCTTAAAATCTACTTAAAGACAAACGCATTTAAAAAATTCTTTAAAAAGTTAAGAATTTTAAAACTACTAATACTACGATCTATTTGTTTAAAATGTATGTTTGTATGTAAAAAATTCAATTAGTTTTTAAGCTTAGATAGTAAATAATTTACAAGTAAAAGATAAATGTAAAGTAAAGCTAAAACTAAACAAAAACTAATAATAAATAATGAAAAAGTAAATAGAAATGCATGTTAACAATATAGAAATTAAAAAAAAAAAATTATAAATTATTACAATGAAAGTATAAAGTTAACAACCGTCCAAATTTTAGATTAAAAAATCTGAATCACTCAGAGCAGGTAGCTGCCGGCGTTGAATGTAAAGAGGACACATTTTGATTTGTAATGTTTGTGTTTGCGGTAGTACTAGAATTAATGGCTGAGTTCGAGGTAATCGGTGATAATGGTCTCATCTCTCCTACATCTGCCGTAGATACTGCGGACGTTTGTTCTCGCGAAGAATGCTGCTGCGTTTGAACGCTAAAGAAACGCAAAAGCGTTGTTTCACTATTCCTTCTGCTCGATGTGGGAGTACGTGGTGAGGACGTAGGTGAGGATAAATTATTTTGTGATAAACGCCTGCGAGGACCTGAAGATCTTGGACTGCCTTCTGACTGGCGCAGACTTTGTAAGCGTGGTGATGATATTTGCATTACAGTACCCGCTGCTGTTCCGCATGAAATTCCCTCGTTCGTATGACTTGCAGTTATTTGGTGATCTTGTATTTTCTCCATCAGCGATGTGCCTCGACAGGAGGACATTAATTTTTGTTTGCGTATCTTCGTTAGCCAATCAACTTTATCTTTGAGTTTGCGTTTCGGCGACATAATGCCCAAATGAGGTGCTTCACCATCTAGCACATAGTTCGGTAGATTTGAGGTGGGTGAGAAAATCATAGAAGAGAAAGGTTGTGGGGCACTTGTTGTTTGGCAACCTGGTGTTGGCACATTTGTAGAGGGCGGCGAGGTAAATGATGCTTTCGAGGAATTCATATCTAAGTCTGTTAGCCTTTCGGCCAAAGCTAAAGGAGTATTCATATTATTTGATATTTTCGAGGCATTTTCATTTGTTGTTGGAGGTGGCGTCTGTAAGATAGCAACCTGTTCATTATTTTCCTGATTTGAATCATTACTTAATGTGGTTTCGTGATGTGTGACAGGACTAGTGTGGAGAGGTGTAGGCGTTTGAATACTAACATTATTTGCTTCCGGAATACTGCTTAATTCTTTAAAAATACATCTGGGTGCCATAACTACAGCTGAGCTTGTAGATGGTGCATTTGAGTTCGAAGCACAAGGACTAAATAGTCTTCTTCCTCGTGTTTCAAATGTTTTCGGACGCTTGGGTTCATGTAATTCCATATCGCCATTTTCTTCATTACTTTGATTGTTAGATGTGCAACCCAGCATTTCAAGAAAACTTCTTTTAGCTGATACTTTTTCCACTGAACTAGGAGTTCTTTCATTTTGTTCAACTAGGCGCTTTAAAGATCTGGGTGTACTTTCCAAATCTCTTAGATTGTATTTGTGTGTAGAGGCAGTATGATTTGTAGACTTTGAAAATTTTCTTATATATTCAGCCTGCCCTCGATAATTCTCCGCTATGTCTGATGGTGATAATTCTTCTGGTCCAATACGCCATATTTTATGTCTGGCGTCATCACTACAGGTAACTATGGGACGATCATGTGTAGCACCCCAAGCTACACAAGTTACCTCCACTGTGTGACCCGATAAACCGACCAGTGGCTCATCCGGATACTCCAAATTCCAAATGTAGGCTTTCTCATCTGAACTGCCGCTCAGTAAATATTTTCCATCCGGACTAAGGCACGACTTTATATAAAAGGTACTATTTAAAAGGCCACGGTAACGAGCCAAAGGCTTTGGTGAATAAGAGTGTAAATTATAACAGTAAATTGTATTATCCATGCAATTGGCATATAAGCGGCTTCCAGAATCATCGACTATTAAATTGGTAAAACCTTTAAAGGTTGACGATCCAGCATATGGCAAACTATGCTTTGGATGGGGTTCTTTTTTATAGGTACTATAGTTACGTCGAAGATCCCATACTTTAATTACGCCATCACCAGCACCGCAAGATATTAAAGTATTTTCATCCTGGAAAATAAATTTAAATTTTGTATAATTTTTATTAACTTGGAATAGATCACTGTACAGTTTAAGTTTCCCATCTTCGATTACATCCGAAAGTAAGGGAATATCATAAAAATAACTTACCTGAAAAGCTAAACCGGTAATACTACTAGATGTTGTATTTGGTGGCATTTTAGGTGTGCGCGATCGTTTTCTCTGAGACACTGGTGTACCCGGACCACCAACATGACCACTGTATATGCAATTATCAGCTCTGGGAGTCATATCCAAATTTAAATTCGCTCTGGTATCCCATATAATAATAGCACCATCTCTACCGCCGGTAGCAAAAACTGAAGAATCATTCTTACGAAATGCAGCAGTTTTCACAGATCGAGTATGTCCCACAAATGCTCGGACTGGTAATATTTCACTATTGGTAACTTCCCAAAGACGGGCTGTGTGATCACCAGAAGCAGAAGCAAAACGCATTTGGCCAGGTGCCCATTCCAAATCGAATACAGCATTATAGTGGCACTGAGGAGCGTTTAGAGCTTTTTCCTCGGGTTCATAGTTGCGTTGGGTGGTGTCTTGTAACGCAATTTTACCATCTTCATTGGCAATGGCCAACATATGACGATAGCCCTCGCAATTGGCAAATTTAGCAGCAAATATGGGTGGCTCCGGATTAAAGTCTGAACTGTAACTTGAAGGTAATATGCCACGCCAACTATCCTCTTTGGCCACACATAAACGTTTCAAAGCAAAGTCATAACTCAGGTCACTTGCTGCAAACGAAACAAATGAAAACAATAAATAATTATGCTCATAAGTAATTCCTAAATAAATAAACATTAAAAATTCTCATGGATCAGCAATTTTTCCTACAATTACAATTCCTCTGCTGGCATCCAGTTGAACTTTTCTTTTTTTTTTTCTGTTTATCATTATAAACTTTGGCGCTTATATTTCCCGCCTATAGTTATAGAGTAGAGGGGGAGTTTTTGGAGCCAAAATTTCTTTATAAGCGCCAAATGTTGTTGTTTTTCACTTTTTGACAAGCCCCTCTTCGCCCCTTTGCACTTTTTTTCTCTATAACTTACACAAAACACAACCAAAGACTCTGTTTACATTTTATTTTTAATACATTTCTTAACTTACATGCTCCCTGTTGTCGGCTTAAATATTTATGCGTATAATTCATAGTTCTTTTCATTTTATTTATGTATTTCACTTTAGTTTTTATATAAATTTGTTCATTTATTTTCTATAATTAATTGGTTGCACCATAAAATTCATCTTCACTTCTGAAGCACTGTATGAGAATTTTGAATGAAACAAAAAACTTTTGAAGAAAATATGTTTGACAGTTGATGGCGTAGTAAAAAATGCGCGGTACTAAGTGTTGCTAATCTATCTTTTCTGAGAAAACAGTGCAGCAATCGTACTGTCAAAATCAGCTGGAAAAACAAAACAATAGCAAAGTCAACAAATAAAATCCAGTGATTTTTAATTATAGAATTAAACATAAAATGCATGCCAATTGTTTAATAAAAAAAAATTGCAAAATAAATTAAAATATTTTAAATTGAAATGAAAACTTTTTTATAAAAATGAGTTTCACTGACTTCAGTGACATCTGTGATATTATAGAATGTGTAAAATAATTTAAAATCATAGTTAAATATTTAGTTAGCGACATCTGTTATGTATAAATGAAATATTCCATTTTATTAACAACCAAAGTTGCCAGCAAATAAATTGTAGCCAACTATCCACCCATTATTGAAGAAAAATATAACTAAAAGCGGCAACACTCAATAACTTTGTTTTTAATTTATAATCTAAATAAACTTGGCATTACTTTTCATTATATTGGGCGGCCATGTTTCAAAAAATTTTCAATTGGAATTTATTGTTCTGCAAATTAATCCGAATTTAAACGCTAATTAAATTGTATTTAACAAATAATGACAATTGAGGATGATATAGAAGCATTTCGGGTATGGGCTACACGATTAGGCTGCCCTCCCGATGCAATGCCCAATGAGGAAGCTTTAAAATCGTAAGTACGCCACTAAATGAATTCTGAATTTCCCAACTAATGATGAATGTTTCAATGGCTTCTAGCGTTTTTAAATCTCGTCAAAGGGACTATTTTTGTAGTTTAATGCGTCGTGTGTGTCCTCGCCAGGAAGTGCAAGAAGTACATGAGAATATACTGATACAAAAAGTGGAAAAATTAAAAGGACGAGTTATACCGGTAGGTTTTGTTTAAAATTTCGTCATATATATGTTTGTTAGCATGTTTATGTGTCTTACCTAACGCCTACGTAATTAATTGAATTATTTTATAGTCTAAGATATTTTGTATGTATATTTAAATGTCAGATTCAAATATATTATGAATCAGGCTATTCAATCAATAACAATCTTAAAACCAATATATTGTAGATCTGTGAACGAGTATTTTTGCCTCGCGATATGCAAACGCATCTTAAAATGCAGGACCTTAGGAAGAAACAAACTGATGTGACACAACAGTTGAACGAATGCAAAAAGGAATATGAACGGCTGGCCGCTTCAATCAAAACTAAAAGTAAGTTTCATTAAAAGCAATTACATTTATAAGCCTAAACGAGAACTGTTTACATTTGAATATTTCAATAGATATACAGGAAATCAATTTAGAAAACAAATGTGACATCCTAGAAGCTAAGGTTCATATACTAACTTGCAAATCAAAGTCTTTGGATAAGGAAATTCAACGGGAAAAAGAAAACAATGATAAAATTTTAGCAACAATGCCTGTTCTGTTAACAAATGAGAATAAAAGTGAAAGTAATGCCAGTGATGCAGTACAAAAGGCTTTAAATGTATTAGAAGAGTATTATACGTTTTCTGAAAACAACAATAACGGTAAGTTTAGGTTCTACATCTTTCATAAAACCAATAGTTTTAACTTTAAAAATATTTCCATTATATTTACAAAAGCCCAATTGTTGCAAGAAGCTAAAAACAATTTATGGTCGAATATGCGTCAAATATTTTCAAATATACCCAACTTTCTTATTTTTAACACTATTATGCGTCTTAAAGAGGATCAATTGCAGCATGTTATGTCTTTAAATAAAACGAACATAACTAATGACTCACATATGACAACCTCCATTAATAGTCGTGAACCCCTGACCAACTTTGAAATAAACTTAATGAAAACAAAGTCATGTTTTCTAAGTCTAGTGGGCAAATACTTGTCAGCTTGCCAGGAACGCAAACGTTTGGAAGAACAATATGTACAAGCTTTCAATGAGTTCGAGGACAAACTTTTGGATAAAGTAAAAATATTTAATGCTGACACGGATACCGAACAGAATGAGGCCATTATGCGCAACTATGTAATGGAATATTATTCTTTACATTTTAATAAAGGTGAAAATGAGTTTATAGCCCAGCAAATAGAAATGATAAAAGCCGAAATAGAAAATACTACAAAACATTTGGAAAATCATGAGGTAGAAAGTTTATGTGAAATTCTATGTGAAATCCATTCAACTAAACATAAATTATTTTAGGTACTGATTGGTTCTCTTAAGCAAGTTTACAATGAAATCAACACTTCGGTCAATCGTCTACAGTATGAAATTAAACAGTTATCACAAATAAAAGATAAAATTATTTATTCGAAAGCCATTATGAAACGTCAACTAGATGATTTAGAGGCCACAATCAATGTAAAGTCAAATTTCATGCCCACCAGGTTGAAACTCACCAATAATAATAATCTTTCATGTTTCGGGGCCGATAGCTTTGAAATGAGTAACGACAATGTCTTCTGTAGCACAAAATTAGATTTTGATTCTACAATATCTCCCTTAAACAATTCATTATTACATCGCAGTTATGTCAGTGGAGATGTAACATTAATGCCTCAGGCACAAAATACAATATTAACACCCCACACCATGGAATTGAGTACATTTTGCGATATGCCATTGGAGCATTTGTCATGCATAAGCAAAGAAAGGTAAATATAGACAATTTTTTTCTTTTTCCTTTTTTTATTTTATTTTTATTACAAAATGGAATTCAAACGAAATATAAATTTAAATACCATTTTGTTTTTCTTTTTTCTTCTTTTTCGTATTTTCGTTGACAACAGTGCATTTTATTTATTGCCAAATCCCTTAGTAATTGAATCACGTGAACTCTCCTCGACAATTCAGTTAGCCCCAGGCGTTTTATTAACACCCTTTGGCGCTTTACAGGAAGTCCGTAATCGTATTTTGTGGGCGGACTTAATTGCACAACATTCAAATGATTTGAAGTTAAATTTGGACACATTTTTAGGTATATTTTATACGATTTTTTTCAATAACTATTCCCATTTATGATACAACTAATTGAACCACTTTATCATTTGATTTGATTTTCTTTTTATTGCTAATAATGATTGTTTCATTTATTACATTTCAGTTGATTCACAAGACCTTAAGCAACGCTCTAAACAACAACATGATCGCATTATCGAAATTCTAGATAAAATTGATGTTTGCTCTCTAAATACATTGCGTTGTTTGCAGAAATTGGCAAAAATTTATGATTTCTTAATTGAAAATCCTTTGCGCCACTTTATACCCTCTACAAAACTGTTTAACAATCAATCATATGCTGATTATGAAGCTGAACTGACGATGTATGTTCGTATGGCCACAACTGGAAATTCTATTAAGTAATTTATTTTCAATTCAATGAAGTGCGGCAATTGACATGCTAATTTAAGGGAATGTGTATTTGTTGGCGTATGCATTTGTTTTGATAGAACGAAAGAAAAAATATATAGAAAATAAACCCTTCGCATGGAGAGAATAAAAGACACTGGGAGTTAGTTTATAACCGTGTTAGTTTACATTTTGATTTTGCTTTTTTCAATTGAAATAAATTTTTTATAAATGTATTACAGATACTCTTAAAACAATGACGAAAATTTATTGCAAATTGAATATTGATTGAATAAAGGTGGTAAACATGAATAAAAAGAATGTTGCAGATCAAAAGGAAGCAATTAAGATTAACTTTAACTTGTAAGTAAATTTGTGAACATTTTTTTAAGTCTTCGGTAGCTTCAAAAACTAGTTTGGATTACCCATCTTCCTTTGTATTCTATATTTTATTGGGTTTCAAATTTGGAGTCGTCTACATAAGGCCTAATATATCATTGAATTGAATCTCGTTTAAATCATTTTTCTCCCATCTACTAGTATATTTAAAGTCATTATCGTTCTGTAAGTTGTGCACTAGATTTGTATTATTTATTGAGGCATTCTTGAAGTAAGAAGAATCAAAGAGTCAATGGCAAGGAACATTTTTCCTTATTTAAAACATCCATTTGTTACATATAAAATAATTAAAATCTTGGGCGCAATTTTAAGGAACAACCCTTAAACAAGACAATCAATTTAATTTTGAATTTAGTCGTAGTAAAGTCGAACGAAAAGGCAAAAAGATTCTTATAAAACTTTTGTCGATTATTTTTCTTGCCAAAATCTTTATTAAGTTTGGCTCAATTGTACTGAACACTACTGTACGTCTTGGGAATTACCAAAGAACCCTGTTTATTCAGCAGAAACATCATCAAACATTCTAGTTTGTGAAGATAATCGCAATCAGAAGTAGTTTAGGATATGCAGAAAAAATAATATATCGTGAGTCATTGGCTATATCGACGGATCATGTAGAAAAAGATTTGATACGGGTATGTGGACCTTAAACCATGTCGATAATATGTCTGCGAATGACGTAGAAGAAGGAATTTCTTTGCAATATTTCGCTCTTGTGTGATGTTTTGTGGTTAGCTTGTTGCAGGTGGTACCCCGATTTCGACTGATGATCTTGATGCAAAAATAATCAATACAAGAAGTTGTATATTAACTACAGAATAAAGAGAAGAGAGAAAAGAAAGAAAGAGGTTATGTTTGTATTGAAACAGACATTTTGTGTAGCCTAGTACCGTGCGGAGAAAACATCAGTGTGTGCATTTTACAATTGTGTTCATTTTAAATTTTGTCTGGAGTCGATATTAACCTAGAAATCCTTCCGTCAATCAGGAGTGCTGATGTATTCATTTCCAAAAGTTCTGGTTCTTGAACGCAGTTGATTTCAACGCTTTTGTTCTCTTTTCTAAGGCTAAACAAACGTTTTCCAAACATTACTTACGAATATCTTCGCCGATAATTAACCATTCTTGATTTTTCAATATGAGAAAAAGTGTTTGTGCTTTCTTTCCTGATTTTTAAATTTTGTAATAACCCAGGTTACTAATTATGTACAGAACTACAGGCGACTAATTACGGAATTCGAATTATATCGAATTCTTCTATATTAATTCAAAATAGTCAATAATTATGTTTCCCCAGTCTGATCATTATGATGATCACTTTGATCATTGTATGGTTCACTCACTCCTCCTCCACATTGTTTCCCAAAAACTAGTACAAAAGAATTAAACAATTTGTGGGTTTTGTTTGTTTCATTTTATTTTATTTTTAGTTTTATTTAAAATAATTTTTGTATAAAATTGAGGCATACATATTTAATTTTATATCAAAAAATTGCTTTTCTTTATTTTTGTTGATTTCTTAGTTATTATTTACACCCATTTCTCAATAAGTTGCTATGGGTCTCGAAAAAAGTTTGTTTTGTTTTGTTTTTTATTAACTTACAATATTAATTTTTTTTTTTTATTTACGATTTTATTTTATTTATTATATAATATTTTATATAAAAACTACACATACATATACATTTAGTTTTATTTAAAATATTTTGTTTTTTATTTTTAAACTTATACAAATTAATTTTAAAGGATATTTTATTTTAAAATTTTTCATTTTCTTCTGGATTTTATTTAAACTTAAAAGCTACAAGATAGAGAGGGTAGAGGGTTGTTTAAAAGATATCGGATACAATTAATTGACATACAGTTTTATTAATTAATTAATTAAAAAAGAAATTAAATTTTATTAATTACTAGAATCTTATGTTAAAAACAAAATACATATTTAAAGAAATTTAAATAATTTTGAAAATATTTTATAAATTATTTCATAAATATTGTATAAAACATTTTCGAATATGTACTTAATTACCGTTACTAAAGGGACAATTTAAAAGAACATTATTATTATTATTATATAAAATGGTATGGTTTTTTATTTTGTGATAGTTTTTGTTGTAATGTAATGTTTAAAAGTGATGCAGCAAAAAAATTAAAAAATATAAAAGGACGAGATTCTTTTTAATGGAATGTTTCATTACGAAATATGTTTTGGTCCTTTTTGCTTTCTTTTTTTTTTAAAGAGATTTTATACAATGATGACGGACGGGTTAAGGGTCATGTAATCCATTTGTTCTCAATAAAAAACATATTTTTCTTAAAAATGTTTAACTTAAAATGGACGTATAAAGCAATAAAAAAATACTATAAATTGTTTAAAAGAGAAAGTAATTTAGGATTTTTTATTCTGGAATGTGTTTTCGTATTTTCAAAATTACAAATTTTATTTTTTTATTAAATATTTATCGTTTTTATAATATAAACTAAATATTACTGTTCGTTTATTGTTTTCCAATCACTTTAATTGCAGCGGAAAATATCGTTATCGGTTTTTGAATTTTTTTATTCAATTCAACATTATTTGCATGTTAAAGGAAATTTTAACGTTTTATTAATCACTGGCTTATTTCAGGTGGGGGAAAACTGTTTATCTAGCAAATAATGCTGTTAGTAGTACAGCTAATGTAGCCACAGATGTAGCTGCCACACGTTCAGCATCACCGTAGTACGCCTGGCCGCAAGCTGGTGGGCATACAGGTATGACAGTCTCAAATAGATTTACACGTTCCTGAGCTTCACCCAATTTATTTACAGCCTTGCAGATATAATCACCATATTGACGTTTCTCAATGGTTATGACACGTAAAGTAGAATCAGCGTATTCATCGGCAGTGGCGAATTGTGAAATGCTATAATGCTGATTGTTGGATAATTGTATGTCATCCTTGAGCCAGACGATAGCTGGTGGTGGATAGGCTTCAACGTGACACTCCAAATCCATATCATATTGCAAAGCTTGACCCAAACGAGGACGAGGTATGGTAATGACGGGTGCAAATTCAACTTCCAAATTAATATTACGACGATCACCAACACTGACACCATTATCGGCTACACAATAGTAAGTACCACGATCTTCTTTCTTAACCGATTTAATCTTTAAAATATTGCCTACATAGGTGGCACTATCTGTAAATGATAAGAAAAAAAAATTGAAAAAATTATTAGTCATACGGATTATTTTTTAAAAACATATTTTTAACTTTCAATGCTCAAGAAATTTAGGGTATTTAACGATTAGAAAGCAAAATTGTTTATTTTTTTCAGTTTTTTTGAAAAGTATTTGAAACTTCGAAAAAGAAACAGATTTATTTATGGTGGGACTTTGTCTAACTAGGGGTCCTGGGGCTTAGAGTGTATCGAATTCGATAAACTAGCCTAACCAAGTGCTCATATACAACTATCTATCCACAATCGACTTACAAATTACTGGATTTGCTTGAAAATAAATTTTATTAAAGCAAACCTTAATATTCACAACTCGTGAGCATTTCCTTTTCAAATATTTCGAAGTGTTTTTCAACTTGTTACACATGAAATGACAAATTTAATGTTTTGCACATAAATTTCACTTGGCGGTCAAGTGTGTGTGCTGGATGGTTTTGGATTTATTGAGTGGTTTCACGCTCAACATGGCATGTGGTTTTAGTTTCTAAATTTAACCCCCGACGATAATGATAAACAATAAAATATTAGAATTGTGAACGATAGCCTGTCATTGGAAATACATTTTTATGGCAGCATTTGAAGTCCTTTTTCTTTTACTTTTTCATTTATTTCATTCAATTCAAGGGTAAATCGTTTCTGGTGAAAATATAATTAATTTATTACATTATGATCTGTTGTGTGGTTTTCTTCGGTTTACGAGCATAGTGGTTTTAATTGTTGCATAATTATAAAGGGAGAGAGAGAGCAAAGGGAAACCGTTTTAAAACAATAACAACGTTAATGACCTTTTAGTTCATTGCATCTTTCAGGAAAATTTATGTTCGCATAAAAGTACTTGATACTTGGTTTTTAAACTCTTATGCTTGTTGGCGGGTCGTTTTTGCAAAAACTGCAGAAAAAGCACAAAAAGGGAAACGCAAGAGATGAATGGGCCTGCTGTGAAAACAGCTGCATCATAGAAATGTGCAATTTAGCTAATGGTTGGGGAGTTACCTTCTATAATTTGCTTTTTTTTTCTTCCTCTTTCATTTTCATATTGTTAAGCTTTTCAAATAGGAAAACCAGAAAAAAAATACTCCTCCTCAGGGTCTTATTAAGGAAATTTATGAGTTAAAATTTTTATATAGTAATTTTTCCAAGCCAACCGTTTTTCTTTTTCTTTCATTCTTTCGTTTTTTTTTTGTTTGTTTGGTTTATTTAATTCGAAACATTAGCAACAAACGGCGGCTTTATGGGAAAAAGCCAATGTTGCTTAAAGGTTTGGTTTAAAGTAAACAGCTAGAAGTACAAATTGTTTTCGTTTTAGTAAAGAAATTAATAGTCGTTAAGCAAAATTATTTTTGATAATCGATTATATTATTATGTAAGAGGAAATTGCTCTGGAAAAAGTTATGCTTTGTCTATGTTTTAAGGCGACACCAGGATTATATATTCAAGATAGTGATTTATTGGCACCCTTAAGGAGGTTCTATAATGATACGATTGTAATCGTTTGCTGCCTTGAAAAATATTCTCTGTAGTAAGGTAGTGGCAAACTTTACCTATCGTATCCAACTCTTTCTCCAAGGGTAGCACATACTTTCTTATTGAAAAGAAGTGGCAACATTTGAAGTATTTTCTTTTCGCTTGTGACCATTTTCAACGTGGATTCAAATAATAATGAGACAAATTATCCACAATCAAATGAGATGAAATTTATTTCTGAGTTTAAACAACTTTAATTCGAAAAAGGAGAATCCTTTCAATTGTGATTTTCTCTCTAATTTTTGTGTTCATTTATAAAATGAAGTAGTAGGTAGTGTGCTGGCTTATTAGACACGAAGCCACGGTTCAAACCCCAGGCCAGACATCAAAACGAAATATGAAAAAATATTTCTTCGGCGACTTCCTCTCAGAAGATTTCTGGCAAAAACTCTGAGAGTAAATAAAATTGCCATGAAAAGTTTCTCAAAAATCTGTCTTTCGGAGTCGACTTTAAACTGTAGGTCCCATGTATAAAATTAACACACACAACATTAGTGGTGTTGAGAAGCTAGGCCGTAATCCTGGCTGAAGGGTTGTAATGGCCAATTATGTATGTATGTATAAATTTTCTTACTGCTGTTCTTTTCTGATTATCTTAACCCTATTAGCGCTCAGTTTATTCTCACATATTTTGCATATAAATTGCGAAAGTATTTTTGAAAAAAGCACCATAAAACTGCGCAATAGTCGATATTCCGACGCTTCGCAATTTATATGCATTAATGAATAGTCAACCTATCGACGGTTCACGCTTAAAGGGTTAAAAACTTAAAATTTATGTGTAGCGAGAATTATTCAAATGTTACTGAAACTCGCTTATTGGCAGTATAGCTTATAACGCCAAATTGGCAATACTGAATATTCATAACTATTCATATAAAACGTGAGATTGCATTCGTTGCAATGTGTAAGAGTTTTTTAGCTGAAGAGCTTTAAATATTAAAATGTTTGTACTTTCTATAGAAACTTTATTTTGTACGAAAAAAAGAAAACACAAAATATACACATGAGTTTACGAATTTACCGTTATTTTTATACGTACATACATGCATACATACGTATGTTTAATGTTTAAGGATGTGTTCCTAGGAGTTTTAAGTATATAACGAGTTCTTGTTCATCAAATAATGATGATGATGATGATGAATGTACTTGAAATGAGGTTATATGCACTATGCAACAATAGGAAAAAACAACTACAACATTAAGAATAAAAAAAAATGATGCAACCTGGTATTACAAAAAAAAAGAGTTCATAACCTATAGAATTTCTTATACAAGTTATATTTTCTGCATACATATTTTAATATACCCTAAAAACCGGAAGTGTATTAACTATGAAAAAGACACACATACACACGTTAGCAGAGAAAAAAAACACAAATTTAATGAAATCGGTATTGCAGGGCTGCCTGTGCCAGTATTATAATAATTATCATTACGCTTATTGTATGCATTACACAGATAGAGACAGAAATCGAGAGAGTGTTTGCCTTAAGCATGCTGTACGTGAAACGTGCAATACAAAATATATGTATACACTCAAACCAGCAAAACAATAAAACAAAAACACAGAAAAAAGTAGAAGTAGAGTATATTGTGGTATGAGACAGGCTATGATATGATAAGTAAAATGCAAAAGTGCACTAAGTAAACAATTGAAGCGTATAGAGATGTTGTAAAACATACAAAAAAAAAACGCTACGTCTGTTTTTATGACGTCCATATGCCTTAAGCTAAGTAAACATACAACATACTACATAGTACATACATACGTATACTTTAATTAATGTTAACTATTTTAGAAAGGTTTGGATCTATGGCTTTGAAATCTTGTTACCCTTAATTGTAAGCAGAGAAGAGAAGAGTATTTGTACCCTGCCGTTTTCCCTAAATATTGAATTAAATTGCAGTGTTGTTTGAAATATTATGCAATTGATCCTCCTCCTCATACTCCTATGCAATTAATTTACTGTTATTGGTAAAATATGCACAGTTCAATAGCTTTTAAACAATTTTGTTTTGTTTTTGTTTTCCTCTCTGAGCAATTATTGTTTTCTCGTTCGTATGTTTAGAGTACTGAGGGTGAAAATAGGAAAAGTTTTGGAAGAATAGAAAATATGCGGGTGCAATAAACATTTATTACTGCTGTTGGTTGTTTAATCGTATGCACTTTAAAGGAAAATGTGAAAATCTTTTCATTTAAAAATTTCTATGTCAAGAATGCTTTTCACTTTAAAGTACAATAAATTACGATTAAAAAAAATATTTAAAATTCATATAACTACTGGATATTTCCTAAACAAACAAACAAACAAAAAAAGGCATACAATTTTATGCTGGTTCTTGAAACCCTTCTTTCCTCATGCCTGCTATACCACACTGCTTTGCTTATTCCCATTGATGATATCTTAGAATAGAGACATATTCTTTTGGGTATAAATGCAATTGTCTATAACGAGGAGTTCGGTTCGTTTTTAAGTGACATTTCATTAAGTAATTGAAGTTCTTATGCATACAGAAAGTAATAAAAAAAAACAAAGTATGATGTTAAATCTTCAATACTGTGTATAGTTACATGTATAGAGTTAGTTCCATATACATACTACATGCTACTTCGTGTACATCATGCATTTTCTTTTTTCTTTTTGAAGAACGTGACTTATTTTGATGAGTGTGTGTAACTGGTAACTAATGTCGTTCATAAAATGTTTACTTAAGTCATAAATAGAGTTGATTTCAATTGCATTAAATGATTTTTGCTTTTTTTTTTTGTATATTTTTTTATTCAATTATTTATATTTTTTCTTTTTGTTTTTATCCGTTTTTTTATAATTATGTTAAGCTATACTATTACAAATTCTAGATTCAAGTGTATTTAATGCTGATGCATTATACGTTATTCATTAATAAAATATGATGCAGGGATTATGACAATTTCTTGACCCATTTGAGCATATAAAGAAAAGAAACCACGCTAATTAAAATCAATTAAAAATGGTTTTAAGTTTCTTCATTAGAGTATTTCAGAGAGAAAGAAAAATCATTAAAATAACAAATAAATACAAAGAAATAAAATTTTTATGTTAAAATTTTTTATTAAATGATTCATGCAATCATTCTGATTCATATGTATGTATGTATGTACATAAAGATTTAATAATTTAATTTGAAGACCAAAAGAAAAAAGTTATTAATTATCTTTGACTTAAAACCGCACAATATAATTCAAATAAAAGTCGGTTTGCTTTTAAATTGCAGTTTTTACTCGTGCAGCAAGTTTTGTTTAAATTTGTTTGCTTTTTATAAAAATGAAACACCAAAACAAAATTCTGAAGCTGAATAACTTGGGTAATGGAACCGTTTCCTATCTTTAATATAAATTCAATATTGTACTCTTTACATCAGACTTCAATAAGAGGACTGAAGGCATAATTTGTTTTGGCCATTAAAGTGCATTAAACAGTGACTTCCTTTAGATGTCTAGTTGCGCACTAGACCAAAGAAAGAGCTATAACTCTGCTGTATATAGGCTTCATATGCATATAGGCTATGTCACATGGTCATACATATATTAGGAAACGAAATCCTTAGCAGTTTGAGTTTATATTTGCTTGTTATAAGAAATATCTCACAAAAAAGAAAAGAAATTTTACTGTTCTCTCCTAGAAGATATAAAACTACAGGTTCATCATGGAATTCATCAATGTAAAATGGTAAATGTGGAAATCGGTTACAGTACGCGTTATTAAGTTCTCGTGTCTTAAAAAGGATTATCTTAAGAACATAATGCCTGAATAGAGAACTCCTGCCAGCATAAAAAGATACGTTGGATCCTGGTGTGATTGAAAAAAATGAAAAAAGAGCGACAAGTTTTGTTCGATTATGACAATGCTAGGCCATACATATGTACATATCGTCACCTAAAATGCAAAATAACGTATCATCACTTTTCACAAATTTACAGGAGAAGCAAAAAACGTTATAAAATGGAAAATATTGCATCTAGAAATGAACAATTTTGTTGCTAAGCTCAAAAAAGTGCAGGAGATCAATTCCAGAAGAAAAAATAATATTTTCCAAAAACGTGTTGAAGTTATGTTTGATTAACCGTCAAAAATTGACTACATTTTGCATCCATCGTATAGTCCAAGCCTTACATCATCTGACTCTGTTAAACTATATTGATGGCTAACCGAAGAACAAATGAAAATCACTTGATTAATCGAACAGTAAATGAAAGACGGATTTCAAATCACCACCACCACCACCACCACAGTTTAGTGGTCGGAAAACTAAAGGATTTCCGCTATAAAACTAATTTAAAAAATGTGTTTGTTGTGTGTTTCTTTTCTCAATCGGTATTGTATAAATTATTTAAATTTATGTCTGGAATTTTTGCAATTATGTGACCTCAAACTCTTTCAAACGCCGAAGACATGCATAGCTCCTTTCGATGATTCATATCTAGTATAACATAAGAACTGTATAAATATATACTAAGTCTTAAAATACAATTTAACCCCTTTGCTGAAGTAAATTATAGTCATTATCAACAACATAAAATCATCGTTGACTATTTCCCTGCCAATAGCATTTAAATACGAATATTTCTTGTTGCTAAAACTCAAGTCAAATGAACAAAAAAAAAAAAAAAAAGGGAAAAGAAACAAACAAATAAAGGAAAAGAGTGTAGGAAATATTAAAAAAAATGACACCAAATATAGATTTCAGGACAACACTACAAGGAGTACAAGGATATATTGATTGCAAGAAAAGAAAACACAAATAAAGAATATAGAGAAGCATAATAATGCACAGCAAACATTTTTTCTTCATTGTTTTTGCATGGCATGTAAACGTTACAAGTGAAAAATATGACTGTTTGTGGAAACAAGACCAGGAGAACAACAAGAACAAATTGTGAAGCAAAGAAATTTAAAACAAAAATTAAGAAGTGCGTGCAAAATTACAGGAAATTAGTAAAGAACGGTAGACGTCAAGCACACAACTCGCTCCACATAGAGAGAGAGAGGACGTTTATCGTTTTATTTTATACTGTCATAGCTGTTGTCTGGCAAACAACACAAACAGGATATAGAAAGCAGAGCAAAAAAAACCCAAAGGGAACAAAATTCACATACACATACAGGCATACATACATGCAGCAGGAATAAACGAACAAAAAAAAACAAATTGTTGTAAGAGACAATTACATTAACGTTATAACGACGATGACGATGATGGCGACAACGACGGACGGTATTGCGGTGAGGTATATGTGTTTATCATGATGATTATGATTGGTTGCTATAGAGGGCTATAGACAAACATTTTTAGAGAAGTGTGGTGGTATTTTTGTACACTCGACCATCCATATCAAGGCAAAAGTGTTAAGAAATAAGGGTTTCAAATTTAAATTTCTCTTTTTTTTTCTTTAGGCAAATAAAAATGGCGTTTTTGGTGGTTATTTACAACAGAAAAAAGTTACCTGTTGTTTTTTTCCACTTTTTTTTTAGAAACCATTTCTAATAAGTTCCAAAAAAACGAGACGAAACATTAGTTCCAATGATTAATCCCAACCACTTAAACAAATGTCAGTTTATCACTTATTTTTTTTTTTTTTTTTGTATGTGTTTTTGTTATTGTTGTCTATCAATCCCACGAATCCCGAGCATAGAAATGTGTAACAGGCCATAAAGTTTAAATTATTTTCCGCCTATTTTTTTTTTTTTTTGTTGTTGTTGGGAAATTTAAAAACAAAATATCATCATTTCATTTAGACTGGTTTAAGACATTCATTTTATTGTTGAAAAAAAAACTAAACCAAAAAGTAATAAATTATTATCTGCTGTTGTGTTTCTGTGTTACCAAGAAAACATTTGAAAATAATAAAAATGTCACGCTTGGTTTAACCACTGCAAAGGGTTGCAGTGAAAGTGAAAAGGTTCAAAGGCTGTTAAAAAGTGATCCTTTTTTTATTACATATTTTTGATAACTATAGGTGGGGCCTTTATTATCTTTTTAATTCCATTTATAAAATTTAAAACAGCACTTGTCATTTCGTTGTTGTATAAGTATTTGACAGGTAAAATGTTTTTGTATTATTTTTAGTATGAATATTCCATTTATTGTTTTTAAACGAAGCCGAAGTCTAGTTTATTGGCTTACTAGATGTGAATTCCGACCTAAGAGGATCTGTTCTCATCAAAAGATCTGCGAGTAACAGATAGCAATAAAAAGCATCTCAAGGATCTGTATTCAAAGTGGACATTAAACCGTAGGTCCCGCCACAACTATAAGTCACTTTCGGTTAGACACGTTCTGTCAATAAATTCTGTGCACCCAAGAATCGTTTCTCAGGTGTACAAGTGCCAAACAATAGTAGAAGATTTTCTTTTGGTCTCCTCTTCTTTCTCATCATTGTAGTTTCTGTAGTAGCCGTTGTGAGGCATTCCCACTTTTCGGGCATGACTGCAATGAGCTTTCTAAGATGAACTTTGGTTAGGTTAGAGGACGTGTACTTGTCAATTAAGACAAGTACAGTACCCGGAGGTCGAATTGACCCATTGTACAACAACTTTGGTTAGGTTTAACTCGAATTTTTTCCGCATATCATCCATAGCGGTTCAGATTTGTGTGGTCTCTATACAAATGGTTTCATTATTCCATCTTTTTTTCAAATACCTAAAGTAAAGTTTCTGTCATTTGTACTCTAATCTACAGGAGGAATGCCAGTATTATTCCAATTTCCTGTTGTATCAGCCTTTGTAAGTGCGTCAACTTTCGTGTTACCTCCAATATCCCCCTGTAAAGGATGCCATATAATAGACACTTGGAATCCTTGGACAATCTTTGACGTGGTATACACTCTGTATAAAGATCTAATGGCCACTTAATTCTTAGTAGACATGCGTATATATCCACTCGATGGACACTGGTACAGAATTCGCATAGCATCAGTCTTTATAGTCACTATTTCAACAAAAATAGGGCAACAGTAATTGGATTGTGTATGGGATAATCTAAATCCAACTGTCCGGAGAAGATTTCAACTTATTCCCGTTATATGCATACAGTAAGACCCCGCTTAACGCTGTTTCAGTATTACGCGGTAGAACAAAAGTGGTGCACTATTTAGCGACGGCGTATACTATGTATCTTTTTCAATGCTCTTTTGTTAGCCTGTCCAGAATAAAGATTCCAACCAGAATAAAGATTTCCGAAGTCGCAATCACAGTACGAACGCATCTTTCCTGCGTCACAGTTGATTTATTAGTTGCCTCGCTTAACGCTGTTTCGTCTAGCGCCGGAACTTATTGGAACGTATCCGTCTTACTGTGCAATTAATACACGCAACATGGATAGTGTAAAACCTGTCGAAAACGCAGATAGCTTTTACTATGTAGGCAGTATAATGATAACTATAGTGACAGCGGCATTGGGATGACAACAATCAGTATGGAGAATATTGTTATAGATGAAGCAAGAGTAGCGTATTATATTTGTATGCAGTGTCAAGTATCCAGTAGAGACTGGTATCGATTACAATTGCTTAAAATCTAAAAGTATTCGTCAACAAGTGCCTTAGAAAGCCAACAACAATTTATCCAATGAAGATTACTGAAGTTAATCTATATATGTATATATAAAAATTAATGTTTGTTTGTATATAACTTATACAATCGTAAACTATGCATTTGATCATGTTATGATCTTTAGCAAAGTTGTTGCGTATGAGCCGATGAAGGTTTCTAAGTTGGTATGACCAATTTAAGACAGGTGGCGCCACTGAAAATTACTCAAAATGAAATGAATAGTAAACTATGCATTTGATCATGCATCAACTTTGCCAGAAATCTGCTGAGAGGAAGTCGCCGAAGAAATATTTTCATGTTTTCGTTTTGATGGCTGACCTGGGATTCGAACTCGGGCCTTTCGTCTAATAAGCCGGCACACTACCTACTAGACCACGTCGACTTCAAACATTTTAATTTTGGAAATTTTTTAAAAATGCTGTTGGGTTCAATTGGATTGGGTACATTGTGAGATTCTAATAAATTTAAACGCATTTTTCACGTCGTTCCCGTGTAATCATGTCTCCAAAGCGACAATCAATTGATCGACCTACATCTCAAACACGGAAGAAAAGAGCATTACGAGCCTCAGAATTAGACGGACAACGAGCATTGAGAATGGAAAATCGTCGAGTACATACCGCTGAGGCCCGTTGGCATGAATCACTTGAACAACGAGAAGTGAGTTTAGAAACTGATCGAATGCGTACTACTCAGGCCTGTTCGTCTGAATCATCTGGACAACGGGAAACAAAATCAGTAAAATGGTTCAAAATTAATTAGATATTTGTTAAATGGCTTTGCTTCAAATTTATTTTAGTTGGTGTCGCAGTAACATGTGCAGGGTACAGCTAATTAAACATAGAAAATGGAAATAGATCGGTCATACCATCAAAAACAAGTCACTGTATAGCAAGGATAGAATCCTTAAAGCTTAAGAAGCTGTTGTAGCCAAAAGAATAACTGGAAACCCATTATACAATGAGACCTTACACCGGAATTTTCGGGATTATCTTTCTTCGAATTCGAACATTTTGTTCCTCATGTGATTTTGTAGACTTCCGACAACAGAAAGTGATAGAGATCTTAAATTATGAATTTTGTTTTCTCCTAAATTACACCAAATCTAGTTTTATAGAAACCGTTAATGTTTCATGGTTAATTAGCATTTCATGAATATTAAACAAACAACAACTTTTAAAGAGTCATAAAAAAGTGTAACTATTAGAATTTATTTGACGTGAGAATATTTAAAAAGTCACGAAAAAAGGCACATTTTCATGTTGAATTTCATTTTTTTTTTTTATGTTCAAAAACCAAACGAAGCGTGACTTGAGGTAAAAAAAAACAGAAAAACATTAAAGCCCAACTTTAAACTGTAGTCTACTTACTGTACACTACTACAACATTATGCTTACCTAGTTGGGATAATGGTGTTGTTATTAGCGTTACACATTATAATAGGACTACTAGTTTAATGGAACCAGAATTACATTTTTTTTCCTTCAATTTTCATTTCAATACGCATAATTATGAAACCTTTATGAAAATGGAAATTTACATTATTTTAGCTAAACAATGAGTAGCTCAAAAACAAAAAGAAAATAAAGCTTCTGCAGCTAACTTAACGTCTGTACATATGTATGCTCGTCACATTTTGGTGATTAAACCCATAAATGGTTTCATGCGTTTTTTGTAAGGCGAAAACAAAAGGTTTTTGAAATTATCCAAACAGAAAAAAAAAAAATAGAAAGACTATAAAAATGGGGTGTTTTTTTATTTTAGCAAATAACTAAAACGTGTTTAAAATTCTTAACAACAATAAAATTTTAAAATACTTTCTGTCTGTCTGTCTATCTATGTGCATTATCTACTGTACTGTCTGTACCTATTCGTATATGTGTAGTGCCTGAATGAAAACAACAGATGTTCTTAAAGACTTTCTAACCATAATTGGGTGTGGATTGTAAATACAGAAGGAAAAAAAGCTTCTTTTTCCAAAACAAAATAAAAAAATTATCTTTTAAAGTGAAATTAGCAGCTACAGTAGCTGCCATAGCATATTGAGGCCGTAGCATATTGTATTAATTAACTGTGCTGCCTGCTTTAAACTACAACCAACATACTACCGAATCGTTTCAATGACCGTCAATTCTTCTCTGTGTACATCTCCCCTCTCCTCTGTGTGTAAATAGGTTTTATGTACTGCTTTTTTTTCTTATTTCAAAGAAATGATTAACAAATTATGTTTTATATGCTGAAAGATCCCATCACAACAGAGTATCTGTCGTATTAGTCATATAAATTATAAGCGGGTTTTCATCAATATTCGTTTCATTTAAATTAATTTTTTTTTTTGGTAATATTGGGGAGCACTACCGAAATACTCGTTCATGTTCGTTTGTTGTATTTGACATTTTAGGTTAAATTTTTTAACATTTATAACAATTGTTGTTGCTAGACATAGAAAATCTTTAATTGTTTCTAATTAAATAATTATTTGTACATATCATTTAATTTTTTTTATATATAGTTGTGAACATAAAAATAGCAGTCTAATGAAAAACTCCATAACTTATTATATACAGTATAAACTCGATATCTGTGTATCTCTGCTACTTATTTCTCTTTTGATTAGCATTTCTATCTTCTCTAAAGAGCCAAGATGCAATCAGATCACTTTCATACATAACCTTAAAATCGAGATTTCTTGGAACTTGCTAGGAAATGTCGAAAATGAACTTGCTAGGGCACTGTATCTATTTTCAGGGGTCATTGCATAAGAGTCAGCTAATCCGCTAATGTATTCTGCTGAGGATCGTAGATCATTCGAAAAGCAATACAGTATTGTCCACTGGATTTGCCAATGTCCGTCTCAAACAATCTCACTCGATGGTTTAATGAACCTATCCTTGCTGGATATCGAATGGATTACTCAATTCATTAAACTTTCCGCCTGGTTTTGAGCTTGAATCATGCCTAATGCGAAGCCCTGTTGCTAAGTGTCGAAATTGGTTAATCCGGACTGATCAATCTCAATTGAGCCTTAATTTAATTTCCTTATGTTCAGAGTATTACAACTTTGCTTCAGGAAATTGAACAGTTGAGGCAAATGAATTTGTACAGTGGTTTACTGAGAACTCTACTGATATTATAAGCTTAAATGAAAAATAGTAGTTACCCATCTTCTACTCCCATAGGCGATGACTGAGTTGATTAGAGGAGGAAATGTCTCATACATTACTGGTTATTACTGGGCCCTTTAGTTAGAATTACGCACTAGTTTCTTACACCTACCATGTTCCGGGTGTTAATTTTATACATGAATGGCGAAAACCACAGTGTAATATCAAATCCAAATAGATTTCAACAGATTTTCCTTAAAAATAAGGTAATCCTAGAGCCTTTGCCACAAAATTGATGACGAGAGGGTGTCGTCGAAAGAAATAATTGTTTAAGAGTTCTTTTATTCGAAGATGTTCGAACAGAAGTTTGAAATTCAAAGCAATGCAACGGCTATTTTGGAAGCTTTATCATCATTTAATATTTGTTTGGAGTAAGAAAATTGCAAGCAAAAGTAATGTTTCCTTAGATGATATTATTACACTCTAGAGGCTTAGTTGAAGCGCAGTACTAAATAAGACAACTTCCAAACAGGAAATTCATAAGAAATATGAACACAGTATTTTCTGCGACATTTGTATGTCATATTAGAATTTATGCTATTTCTATCTTCTCAACTGTATATTGTATAAATGTTTTGTATTTGTTTTCCTGATCATAACATTTTAAATTTTATTTGGAAAAGAGAACGAAAGACAGAATAAGAAATCAATCATTAAAATTTCCTGTTTCTGTTACTAAAAAGAGAACACCTGCTTTTGTCCATTTAAATTGTTGATTACTTGTATTTATTTATTTATTTTTTTTTTAAATGCATTCAATTCATTTCATTTATCATTTAATTTACTGATGATCATTATTTAACAATTTGTAATGAAAATCATAATCTTTTGTAATAAATGATGTCGTATTTTAAAAGCCTGGGAATAAAAGAAAAGTGGAAAATCAACTTTACTTTACAGTCACATTTTAGAAAAATCGAAATGAAGTCGTTTTCATTCATCTGTGGAAGATTAATGTCTCAATAGATTCTATTGCCAGATAGTGGCGATTGTATTGAAATCTAAATATACTGACAGTGTCCCGCAGTGGGAAATGTGTGTGTCTTCTGATAAATGATGAATTTAGTTTAGGAAAGAATTCATTTGAATTTAAAATGTAATTTACATCCACACAATACAATTTCTAATCAAAAAGACCATTAAAATTTTCAGTTTTTCTTTTTTCATTACAAATAGAAAGTATGGACCGCGACTTATTAGTTTATACTACACTCTTCATTAATTTGGAAGTAAAATGTAAATGTAGTACTAATGAATTTGTTATTCTTTAATAATAGCTGGCTTTGGTAATCTATACCTCGCGTTAGACAAGTGCGATTGGATGCGATGCTATGCTGCGTTAGAGAGATACAATTTCATATCATAAAAACTTCTTTGACAGTTTAATGATTAGTTTCAGTCGTTATTATTTCAGATCACCTTTCAATAGTGTGAATAGTCTTTATGGACTTGATGCTGTAACAGAGAAATTTTGATTTTTTCATTTCACTTCGATAGCTCTCACTGATGGCCTATGTTTAAAGTCGAATTTGTATGGCAATTTTATTTACTCTCAGAGTTTTCTTCAGAAACCTGCTGAGAGGCAGTCGCCGAAGAAATATTTTTTCACATTCGTTTTGATCGAGATGTCTGATTCATACATACATACATACATACATAACAGTTTATTACAACCCTTCTGTCAGGATAACGACCTAGCTTCTCACAGTTTTGAACGTAACAGGCACTCACTTTTTTCCTAATTGAGGCAGTGGAGATAATTAAGAAGGTTTTATGAATTTCAATTAGTCTCCTCTTCTCCTGGTCCTTATGGTAAGACTCTAAATTTATTTTGGATATGAATTCTAGAACGGAAATGTGATTGGATAAAGTCGGAGGTTCAAGTTTGGAGTTCTCATCTAAGTAAGCCAACACATTGGCCATTATGATGCCCTCAATGAATAATTCGAAAAACGTTTAAATTGCCTTAAAGGAAAGCATTGAAAGAAATAGGCCGTAGTCTAGTAGGTAGTGTGTTCGTTTATCAGACGTAAAGCCCGGGTTCGAGCCCCAGGCAAGACATCAAAACGAAATATGAAAACAAATATTTCTTCGGCGACTTCCTCTCAGATATCTGGCAAAAACTCTGAGAGTAAATAAACCTGCCATGAAAAAGTTTCTCAAAATCTGTCGCTCGACGTCAACATTAAACTGTAGGTCCCGCCACTCAAGTATAAAATTAAGGCACACAACATGAATGGTGTGAGAAGCTAGGCTGTAAACCTGACTGAAGGGTAGTAGTGGCCGACTATGTATGTATTGAAAGAAATATATAAGAAATATAGTTTTGAAATCAGAGCCTACTTTACTACATCAAGCACTATTGTTTGTTACCGTTCTACTGTTAATATAAATCGTTGAGTTAAATCTGATTGGTCTAATAGTGCCGTCAACGTGATCTTTTCAGTAATCCCTGTATGGAAAAAGGAGGAGTTTATAATCCCTTTACATCTGAGGGTTGAGGAAATGTTCAGTTAACATAAGAAAACTATTATTGCCGATCCTCAGTAATTCCCAATTCGTTGTTGGTCGATTTTCTACATTTTTTTAATTTTGAAACCTAACTGAAAGTCTTAAAAAAGTTTGAAATACAACTCCTTTTTTAAAGATGGGGTTTGAGTAAGGTTTAGATGTAAAGTAAACCTAACAAAGTAGTCTGAAAAGTTCATTTGCAAAAGCAAAAGGACTCTCTCTCAGTTTTTAATTAAAGTTCTTATGGCACAACAGTTTTGCTGAATTTCATATTTTCAGTTTGAATTTAACGCTTTTCTCTTATAACCCCCCCTTACCATTTAAAGGTTTTCTTAAGCAATGCGTGTGAAACTTGGCATAAATCTAAGGAAATCCTGTTCTTTATTTTCCTAAATTCACACTTAATGATTTCTTAACAAATGCAAACAAACAATTTTTTTATTTGTGTGTTTTATTTTCTATTTTTCTCTTTCTTTGAATTGAGAAGAAGATGAAAAAAAAACAATGACGATGCTTTTAAATTAAGCAAGCCTTGTTAAATTTTGTCTGACTCTGTTGGTGTTTTATTAAAAATGAATATGAAAACAAAAAAAAAAAGAAAAGAAAACCGACAGAGAAACAAAAAATAAATAATCATAATAATAATGTCACAGGATATATGTAAAGGATAATAAGAAAAACAACAGCAAACTCCTTTACATCAAAACGTATGTACATACATACATACATGCCTGGTTGATGTTTGTAAAACATTTTGTGCATACTCGTACATTGAGTGAGTGAGTATTCCCCTTGGAGGCGAGGTGTTTTGACAAACTGAACATAATTTTGACATCTGTATGTATGTATAGATGTAGTCAAATGAAAACAAAAAAGTCAAGGTATGTGTGTGGTAGAGGAAGCTTTTTCGTGCAGATGATGATGAGCATATAAGAGGAACATGCATACGTTGGTTGAGTTGAGTAAATTTTTAAGCATAAAAATCCAATTAAAAAAAACGACTGACTTTTAATACTGAGGAATTTATTTTTTAATTTATAAGACTTGACGTTAGATGCCAGTGTAACGTTAAAGCAATAAAATGTAAAGAAATTTTCACTTTTTTTGCACTTTGAAACCGTTTTTGTTCGTTTCTCACTTTTTTTTCTTTCTTTGTATGTATGGGGCATAACCATATAAGAATTTTGTTGTTGTTGTTGGATTATCGTTATAGAAATTGATTTTTTTGTAGGAGAGTTTAAATGTAATGTTCTTTTATGTGTGAGAAATAAGGGGACCTTGGTCTTGGGACAATACTTGACTATACATACACTGGCATTAAAAGTAATACTCCCGTATAATGTTTGCATTTCTCTATTTTATATATGTATTTTGTTTTTGTTGTTACTTTAGATGGATATTTTCTATATGTACTTATGTCGACTTTTTACTTTTACTGCTATTCTTTCTTTATTTTTTTATTTGTGGTTTGTACTCATATTCTTTTTAAAAAAATTTTTTTTGCTGCTGTTGTTGTTGTTGTTGTTGTATATTATAACATATCGAGCATATAACAAGCTCTTGAGACATGTGAATGCACCCACTTTGGGTGTTATAAAAAGTTGTTTTTTTTTTCATTATAAATTTTCTTTATGATTATTATTTGCAATATATTCTATGTGATGTTGCATGTATGTACATATGTGTACGTACATTTTTTCTATGCATATACAAGAGTATGAGTTTTGCTTGTGTCAACTTTTTTGAGAAGTTTTTTTTAATACAGAAATAAAACACGCACACACACAATTTGCTCTTTAATAGGCTTCCAGAGAAATTAATTCTGCCTCAAATCAAACCAAAGTGATGTTACTGTGTGTGTGTTGTGGCATCCTTTTAATTTATTCTTTGAATTGTTTTTTAATTAAATCAGTGTGAGATTTTTGGTCATATATAATAAGAGCACCGCACAAAAGTTATATATTTTATAATCCGAGAAAAAATTAAATCCAGAAATCGAAAAAAGCAACTTAAAAATTATATTCGTCTGAAAATTAATATGTATTGAAAATATTTCAAAATAACGACAAGTAAAACTACATATTGTACATGAAAAAGCATGTTAAGCCGCAGTGTTCATTGAACCGTGGTCTTTAGTGCATCCGATATAGCATCTAAATTTTAAGGGACCACCGCATACAAAAACCAGCATGAAGCCTATTATGTAGTCGCTTTAGTCTAGTAGGTAATGTGTTTGCATATTACACGAGGGAAATGAGTTCAAAGTCCAGATCAGACACCTCAAACTAAACGAAATATGAAAAAATATTTCTGCGGCGACTTCCTCTTCGCAGATTTCTGGCAAAAACTCTGAGAGTAAATAAAATTCCCATACAAAGTTTCTCAAAAATCTGTCGTTCGGAGTCGACTTTAAATTGTAGGTCTCGCCACTTATGTATAAAATTAACACACACACAACATAAGTGATGTGAGGAACTAGGTCGTAATCCTGACGAAAGGGCTGTAATGACCAATTATCTCTCACACCACTCATTTTGTGTGCCTTAATTTTTATACTTGAGTGGCGGGACCTACAGTTTAACGTCGACACCGAACGACAGATTTTTGAGAAACTCTCTCATGGCAGGTTTAATTACTCTCAGAATTTTTGCCAGAAATCTGCAGAGAGGAAGTCGCCGAAGAACTATTTTTTCACATTTCGTTTTGATGTCTGACCGGGGATTTGAACCGTGGCTTCGTGTCTAATAAGCCAACACACCACCTACTAGACTACGGCGACATCAATTGAACACAATAGCGTAAATGAATGATGACATAACATCTGTAGATTAGCAGAACCAGAAGAAGAAGATAATAAACTGAGTGTCTACTTTACTTTCAATCTAGAAACATCAGATAATGCATTAAATGAAGCTTAACTATATTGGAAAACGATTATCAGTTCCAGATATTCGTTGATTTTTCAAAAATTCATTATAAACTTTTATATGTATATACAAAGCATCATTTAAATAATACAAAATCAAGTTTATTTTATTCATTTCCAACCAAACAATTTAAAAAAATTGCTTTAATTTAAGGGTAGCAGAAGTGACAAAATTTGTAATTTGTCCTTTCATTAAAAGCAAAAGGGTAACATATGGACGCTTTTTGGTACGACAATAATTATAGCCTTACATGAGAGCAATTTTACTTTACAGGATTAACATAATTAAATAAAAATTCGTTACAATTTACATATAAATTTAAATCTTTTTAACAAATTAAAAACCTCAAACGGTAAAGCAAAGCTACACGAGCTACGAGTAGCATTGGGTTAAGGGTATGAGCAACCAATCATCAGACTAAGCTGACCAAACCCCATTCAAACGAAAATGTTTAAGTAGTAAACAGACCAACCCCCTGCCATAAATCTAGTAGATAATCCTGTCTAACAAAGGATCGTAATAAAAAGGACTTGTTTAAGGACTTTTAAGCAAAATTGAACAGCGAGAAAAATTTAACCCCGAAAATTCGTTTTCTCTCTCTATAAGATAACAGGGGAAACGGAAAAAAAGGAAACCTATTATAAATGCAATTAGGCTTAAAAAATGTAATGATATGTCGTGATAGACGTGTAACAAATATTAATACCTTTCAAATGGTTCAATCTATGATTTATTGTTTAGGACTCGATCTACTATAAGAGAGCGAGTGTTTACCAAAAAATAAATTAAAAATACAAATCATATGTTCGTTCTGCTTAGACCTAAACAAACATGAGTACTTCAGCCTTAAAATAAATACAGAATAAATAAATAAATACTGCATGTACATATGTATGTATTTCAATAATCGTTCAGCTATATTGGTCTGGCAAATAATAATAAAGTTTTCTAACACTATTGTGTAAAAAGTACACAGACCAAGATAAAGGGAAACATTTTGTATTTGTTTAGTGCAAAATAATATTTAAAAACTAAACATGGCCTGCCTTGCCTTGCCTTTTTTTCCTGAAGGATAAAACGTAAAAGGTAAAAATGAAAAACACTATTTCAAATAAATATTATAAAACAAAATAGAAATAAAAAAGAACATTTGAAAACCTATACACCTAAGGCTAAATAAATATGTACGTATGTATAACCAACCACAAAATGCATAGAGGAGAGATAGTAGAGCCTAAACATAGCCCGCTAGTACTGCCAGAGTCTTGTAATAATCAGTCAAGACGAGAAAAATCAAGCGTGTTGAAAGAAAAAAACTGTACCAGCAGAGTTTAGTCAACTTTACGTTACGTACGTACATTGTATGTACATTCAAAGGTACAACAACTTTACAGGGTTCTTTTAATAGTTATTCTTTATATTATTGTTTTTGTTGTTAACAAACAAAACTAACAGAAAACAAAAAACAATATACCGGCTACAGCAACAACAGCAACTGCTCAGTCTAAATAAAGTGTAATAATTCTGTAAAAAGATACATGAGAGAGAGAGAGAGTGGTAAAGCATAAGATAGAACATCAAATACGAGTAATATATTGTTTTTGTTTCAGTAGATTTTATTTCAATTTAGTCTTTCTTTATTTGTTTTATTCCTTTTTCTTGTTGTTGTTGTTTTAGTGAACACTTTTTAATACCTGTTCTTAAGATTCTTTTCTTATACCCTTTGTTCATTTCAAGACGACGACTCTTAGACTTAAAATCTTCTTAACAACGACCGTTACTGTTACTGTTTTTGTTTCTCTTTCTACAAAATAGAATTACTGAGTCACTGTAACCCCGTACTAAACAAGTTCGTGGGTTTCTTTTCTATTTTGCATTGTAGGGTTCATGGGCTGCCAGACAAGTTTCATATGAAATTTTTAATTAACCGCTAGAAATAAGTGTTACAATTAAAAGTTTCCTAATATAACTGGTACCAAATAATATGTGCTTTTGCTAACTTTAATTGCTTTTTAATGTGGTGTAGCAAGTTCAAGAAACTTTTAATTTCAAACAGAGTTGTATGAGTTTAAATGTGTTTTTATGTTATAAAAATAGAAGTAAAACCTTTCACAAAGACTTAAAAGATTTTACTGCTAAAGCTATTCCATGATCGTAAAAGATCATTTGCATTTGCCAGTCAGTATTCAGTAACCATACATACTTATGTATGTATAGTGAACAAAGTAATGACTGCTCATGAAACGAAGTAATTAGCTCATGGATCTCCCATGATATTTGTATAGAAGAAGCTTTTGTGTTATTGTTCGTTGTTGTCTAGAATAAGGAAGAGAATTGTAATTTGAATGGTTCGATTTATCACGCATCATCACCCATAAGGTACAGTCTTAACCGCGCTATTGAATCTGCTAAATAGCGGATGGCACAGTACGCGCTATTGATATAGGATGTATAATTATAGTCGCCTTAGTCTATTAGGGATCCTTAGAGAATCTAGGCTGTAATCCTGACTCAAGGATTGTAATGGCAATTATGTATGTATGTTAGTCTATTAGGTAGTGCGTCGTGCACTTATTAGACGTGAGACCACAGTAGACAGTAGACGAAGGGCAGAAATAATATTTCTGCGAAGGTTACAAAGAAGTTAAGAAATATAATTATCCTACGAAATAGTACTGATTGAGTTTCAATACGAATATCTTATGACGTTCCCTTCATTCTAGCTGGCATGGCTTAAAGTTTAACATTGACTTCGAACTACAGATTTATTAATACACATAGTTTTTGCCAGAAGACTGCCGAGGGAAGGTTGCCAAAGAAAACATTTTTTCATTTAATTTATTTAAGATGTCAGACTCGCAAGATCATGTCTAGTAAGTCGACACATTATCTTCTAGACTATGATGAAGTAGATAAACTACATACATACATACATAATTGGCCATTACAACCCTTCAGTCAGGATACGGCCTAGCTTCTCAACACCACTCATGTTGTGTGCGTTAATTTTATACATGAGTGGCGGGACCTACAGTTTAACGTCGACTCCGAACGACAGATTTTTTGAGAAGCTTTTCATGGCAATTTTTACTCTCAGAGTTTTTGCCAGAAATCTGCTGAGAGGAAGTCGCATTCGAACTCGGGCCTTTCGTCTAATAAGCCAACACACTACCTACTAGACCACGGCGACTAAGTAGATAAACTATTAAAAGTTAATTTCGTCTCACACGGGCACTAAAGCGTGACCGAATGTTTTAAGTACTGATTGCTAAGATTACGGGTGTTCGAATGGAATTGTTTTTTTAAAACGCCACATGACCACTACTGTCTTTTATGACGGTAATCTTGATCAAATTAACCGCTGATACTAAATGGAATTATAAGTTCAGAGTAGATTTTAAATGAATAGCAGCTGCAAAGCTAGCTCTTTCATTAAATCGGGCGTGACAAACGCCAAACTTGCACACTTATAATGCAAATAAAATAAGAAATTCATATTATAAGCCTGGGTAAAGGCAGTACCTATCTTCTATATCATGAATCGTTCGCGGTTTGATACCCCAACAGTTATAGGCTTATGAGTTCAAAGACGATTCGAACTGCTACGTAACATTCCACGTTTTATAAATTCGGATATAAACTTTCGATAGATTTTTGTGTTGCTTGCTTTTTTGTTTTTCTGCATGCTTCGATGGGAGTGATGAAAAATTCATCTTGATTTAGGCATCTTCAAAGCTAGGTATTAACAACCTATCAAGAAAAATTATATTCGTAAAAACAATATATTTATTTGGAATCAAAAGTTAGGCTTGCATTCTATAGCCTCAATGGATTAAGATCTGATACATGGAAACATATGTGGCTTTAATTCACTTTTAAAAAGGGGAAATTTTTGTTCGATTTTGTTTGTTTCATTATTAACCCTACTCTTTTCAGTTTCCCATTACCATTTTTGTTGTTATGTTTTAAACAATTTAATATGTTTTTCAAAATTTCTTATTTTCCACTTGACTTAATTTCAGTTTTTTTTTTAGATTAGATTCCTTACAAATACTATCATCAATATTGATAAAATATTGTTTAAAATTCCGTAAAATTTATTCAAATTTCATTAATATTGTGAAATTGATTCTGAAGAATTTTTCAAACAAAAAAATTAAAGAAATAAACTCCCCTTGTAGCAGCGTTAATAATAAGCAACATACAGTAGTAGCATAATGTTTAATTTGTTTACGCGTTATTGAGTTTTTAAGTTTCTAAATTGCTTATTACTGCTGCGCTACGAAAATAGAAATAAAATATGAAAATTTATTTAAATTTCTGTTAACAGAATATTCTAAACGAACAAATTCATTTAAATGGAATTAATATTTAGTCATGGAATTGCTGAAATAGCTCAAAAATAAAAATGTTACTCATAAACGTTTAATTAAATTACGTGAGAGCTTGTGTGTTTTTAAACCGAGTTAAATGATGACTAATGCATAAATTTTTTGAAACAAACCCAAAACTCGACTGCACCACAGATGTCAATTGTTATTGATTCATGCTGTAAATTTCTCACTTGACTTTAAAAAAAAATGAAAATATAAAATATTTTTTTTTATTTTGCATTGTCTGCACAATTTTACAGCTCATGGAGCACGTGAATCAACGAACGAACGAACAGACATTTACAAAAACAAAGAAAAGAAAACAACAAAACAAACGCTTTAAAAAACAGCTGCAATTTTAGAAGTTTAGTTCCACTTGAGAAAGAAAACACAACAACAAAAAAAGGGTAAACAAACAACATAACGGTAGGGAAATTAAAATCGAGCTCTATAGGGGTATGGGAGGTCAAATTTGTATTTTTTTATTGTATTTGTTATTGTTGTATTTGTATGAATTACCTTGTTCATTAAGCAGTTTTTGTTTTGTATATTTTTATACAAACAAAAAAAGAAAACGAAGAGAAACAATAACAAATTGATTTTGTTTGTAGTTAATTACAGTTATTTGGTGTGTTACATTTTGTTGTGTATTGCACAAACCCATATGCATATTGTTGTTGGTTTTCATTTTTTATTTATTTCTTCGTTTATTTTATTTTTTGGGAAATTGTAACCCTGAAACCTTGATACAGTTTTTGTTTTGTTTTTATTCAAGTTACATATGCATGCAGTTTTTTTTATTGTTGTTAATAACGTCGCAGCAAAGACCCCTATATTTCTGTCATAATAAACCATGAAAGAGATTTGTTTTTATTTTGATTTCTTTTATTTATTGTTTATAGCGGCTTTAGCGGAAAGAGGCGGACATAGGTTGAGCATAAGAGGGGAGTTTGCAAACTTTAATGCTGCTGTTTGTTTATTTTTCACACACAATAGTAACAGTTTTTCATCACCAGTGTCGTCGTTGTCGGGCGTTTTCTCAGTGTTTTTTTTGCTATTGTTACCTTGTTATTAGTACCTTGTAATTTATATACATATTTCTTACTGTTTTTGTTTTTTATTTTTTGTTATACTGTTTTATGCCGCCATACTAAACTTTTTGTTTTTTTTTTCTCTTTATTTTATATTTTCGTTAAGGCCATTGTTTACTTTAGCTTGGCTGACATTTAGAAGTGAACATACCATACATACATACATACGTATGTACGTCTAACACGATATACTTCTGGGCTTTATGTGTTTGGGCTTAAGTAGCGAATCCTTTTTGCTACGGATTCGTTATGGTTTTTTTTTCCTTTTTTGTATTTTTGTTTGGATTTGTTTACATTAGTTGCAAACTGTTTGCATTAACATCACCCGTGTGTCTACAGAAAGAATTTACCTTTTTGTTATTGTTGTCGTTATCCCCTTTTTGTTTCGTGTCATTAAAAGCCTGAGAATAGGGGTTCTCAAACGGTTTATAATGAACTAAATGACCGTCTCTGTAGTGGTTGCAGCAATCGTTTACTTAGGGCACTATCCACAGAGACATGGTCTTCGACAAACAAGTTTGTTAGACTTGGTTTGTAGGGCCGGTGGCGTCGTCTTGTTGAAAACTCATATCATACATAATCCACAATTACATGCTAAAAGAGCCGGTTTCTTAGGGTCATTTTCGAAAAAAAAACGGCATAAGGACAGAGGAAACAATCGATTTTCTACAAGCTCTGCTGGTTACTTTATGTGAGTTGGAATTTATATGGACGGAGTTGCAAATGGAAATGAAAAATACGCCATAATTAGCCCTAAAATAACTGGAATAGCTGAGAATGCCATGGATTCAACAAATTCTGCTTATTTGCGACAGTTTCACTAACAGAAACAATAGTTAGTTCGATAATGCACCAACCTGAACTCATCTGTAACCCTTTTTCTACAATCTTGTAACTGAAATTTCTTTACAACCTTGCCAAGTTCTTGCAGAGCAGATCGCTTATGAGTACCATAATCTCTCTGTAATGTTCGAAATTTGAACTTTTTTTTAGGAAATATTCCAGAAATTGAAATCAATATTGACAACGGTACGGAAGAAATGTTACAGTTCAAAAGGACTTTCTTGTTCATTTCTGTGCCATATAAACTTTTGTATTCGATGACGTTGTGTATGTGTGTGTAAGCTTTTAAGTAATTTTAGTAACTAAAAGAGAAATCTATTACAATTACACTTTCTCTACTGTGATTTGAGAATCTCTGTACTAATAATGTACTTCATATATTGTAGAAGTATGTATGCATCAATGCAGTTGTTTGTGTGTGTGTGTATGTTCTCATTTTCTTTGTTATTGCTCTCTGTGTCTACTTCAATAATATTGCTGTCGTTGTTGTTGTTTTAGACGTCGTCAACTTTTTTGTTTTTATTTAATGCATGTAGGCATAATACTATATTGACGACTAACAAACACTACCATACCACCACCACCACCACCCATTGATGTTTTTGAATTTCTTCTTTTGCTTGAGTACATTTTCAAGATGCGGAAGCAAATTGCGCGTGCTGAAGTTGTCGAAATCCTCAAACGTATCGACGTCATTTAGACTTTGGTAGACCTATACTTCACTATATTGCACACACAAACAGAAAAAAAGAATCACCATGTACGATAAATGATGACAATAATTATGAAGAAACAGCATCAGTGAGAGAGGGAGAGCGAGTTTAATTTTTATGTTTGTTTGTTTGTTTTTGCATATCCTTCCTTCCTTATGGACACGTACATAGTACATTATTTACATACATACAAACACATGCTCTCTTCTTTTTATCAAACAACATACATATTTCAAAAGAAAACTTCTCATTTCTTGTTATTAAAACAACAACAACAACAAACAAACAAAAAAACATTGCTTGTAAAGTGTGAAACTTGCCATTAAAAATATTTCTTTCTCTCTCTCTCTCTCTCTCTCTCTCTCTCTCTCTCTCTGTTAGTGGATTTATTTTTTTGTTTTCTTTTTCGTAACTTTGCATGCAAATTTATAATGTCCTGGGAAAGCAGAAAAACAGCATTTGTTTGTAAAGCTTCTTTCACTCCTTTTTCTTCGTAATTTTATTGTTATTTTTGTTGATTTAAATGGTGTTGTTGCCAATGGTTGCCAACTTAAAGAAGTCAACGTTTATGTTTGTGTTGGACCGTTACAATTGTAAACAGCGTGGCAGTGACACAGGCAGCATTTGCTTCCTTAAGTGTTAATCCTGAATATTTTAACGATTATTCATGGCTTTTCGTTTAAATCTTTGAATGTGAATTTGATTTGTATATAAAGATAAGCTTTATAATAAATCTTAAATGAGGAAAACAGAAAAAAAATCTATTGTTGTAATTGTTACTCTGGGGATTTCCAAAGAACGTGCGCAAATTAATACAATCTTTTAATATTCTAAAAAGAAATCAATGCCACAGTTTATCAGCAAAAAAAAAAGACATTTGACATTTAAACTAGTAGTGTCAGCATTAAATACTTTTAAATCACTTTTAAATTCTTATCTTGAAATGGTAATTCCAAGTTCATTTTATGTAACATGACGTGCCCGAAAGAAACGTCTGAATATGCTTAAAGAAATAGAGGGGTTTAGATGTTGTTGCTAAATTGCCTAAGGGAATAGCATAAAACGTACTTAAGGTGTACTTTTTAACACCAAGAAATCTTCATTTGCTGAAAACTTCAGGCGTATGAGTGATGCTGAAAAATGGCCACGGTATGGTAGTAGTAATGAAGGCAGAGTTTTAAAAGTAGTAAAACATTTACAAATAAAAAAATAAAAATTTAAAAGAGAAAATGCATCAAAGCTGTATAGAATTGTATTTTAAAACTTAAACAATTGATTCGTTTTCAACATTTTTTAAGGAAAATATTATGATTTCTTTAGTATTTGTTTATTTATTTATTTATTTATTAGAATACAATTACAAATTATATTTAATTATATACGAGCTGAGTAACTTTGACCATATTGCTCGGTGTAGTGCCACAGACCAAAGTCTCTGGTGGGAATCGAACCCACGACCCTCACGCTAATAGTCTAGCACACTACCCACTAGACTACCAGGGCACCTAACTCAGTATTTGTTTAATTTTATTATAAAACCTATCAAATAATTGGTATTGAACCACTTACTACAATAATCCTTTTTAATATATCCGAATGTAATTGTGTTTATGTACGTTATGAAAAACGATTCATTTTTTAATTTTTTTAACGAAATAGCTTTTAAACCCTAAAGACATCGAATTTAAATGTTAAGTTTGTTTTAAGATTTAAACATATTTTGGACAAGATAACTCAATGCATAGACAATGGAAAAGGTCCTTGCAGCACTGACGTCTTCTGGATCTTGGAGGAGACAATTTAACGATTCTTAACAAATTATGCCACTCTCACAAAGATTTTTTCTAAGTCACACTCAAAGACAAGGGTTACGACCGGCAAAATACTCAGAAAATACTGATGTGGTCCAACATACCTGGTTGCGAAATTTCAAAACAGCTGTGTCCAGCAGTGGATAATAGGAAAAATAAGGAACTGCTTGAGTTTGACAAGAGAACGGTTCGCACTCTAATAGGAATTCTAACGGAACACTGCGCTATTGGCAATTTCGCCAACAGGCTCGGTCTGCCCCACCAAGTCTACTGCAGAAGCTGCCATGATGTAGAGGAAACGGAATCGCAGTAACACCTTTTATGCTAGTGCCCTGCACTGTAGAACAGACGTCGTCGATTTTTTGATGACAGAACATTTGAAGGTCTGGGTACGGTGGCGAACATGCCACTAGGGGAATTGGTCGGTTTCATCCAAAGCTCGAGGTGGCTCAAACCCACCACTAACGGATAATGGCAAGGGGGCTTGCCTCACACCGGGTAACACAATGGGCCACATGGCCGCTGAGTGAACTTGTCTGTGAACGACAAGCTACCCGCTAATGTAATCTAACATAGAATTGCTGATAAATATTTTACAATTTCGACTGTCAATAATTGATTTGAAGAGACGAGAGTCAAGCAGCATAATATAATGTTAACAAAGTTGCTTCTGGAGGCATGTTAGCCGACAAATCTTTCGAAGCATCCATTAGTGAAATGAGGCTTCCCTTTTTCATCATAGTAGACCGTTCTTAACTGGTCTATGAATAATTTCTTGTGTTTGCAATGGTTCTACTTCTCAGATTCCAAATATCCCCTGATTCTTTAAGAATATTTTATAATTTCTTACTTTTTTTTCTCACACTACCATTTTAAGAGAGATTGTTAAAATATTAAACAATAGCGACAATTGCTTTCAAAATGAACAATACTGATGAATTTTTATAGACTCTGAGAAAAAAAATCGTTAATGCGTTGCAATGCATGCAACAATAATGAATGACTGGACAAAAATTCGCTAATTAACTTCTGCCATAGAAGGTAACACCTTTTTCTATATACATTCATATATCTCGCCCTAAATGAAAAGTATCAATTTTCTACCTGTTTTCCCCTCTTTTCTTTGCTTTTGAGAACAATGAGTTGTATAGACAAACAGAAGATACTATGAAAAGAATTGTTTTGTTATAATAAAAGAAAGACAGTCTAGAATAGAAAGATTAAATTGGAAATCGATTCAAATGAAAATATAAAAAAAAGAATTACACCTGTTGGCTAAAAGATGTGTGTATATAAGCATGTACAGAGCCTATTGACTGTTTTGTTTTGTTTGAAATAACAATACAATCCATAGGGGAAATTATAATTTTAATTTAATAAGTTTAAATAAAAGAATTGTGTATTAATGGCAATCCGAATAAAGAGGTTTTTATTTGTTCTATTATTTTCATTAAGCTTAGCTTATATGTTAACACTGTGAAATGTTTATAAATTATTATTGTTTATTTACTTAATTATGGATTGAATAATTTAAAAAAACAATATAAATGCATTCCTACGAATGCTTTGAGCATTTTAACAAGTAAATAAAACAAAAAAATACAGTGTTTTCGTTTTAAGCCAAGTTTGTGTTTAAGAAGAAAACAAAAAAAAAGAAGAAAAAATACTGGTTTTTAAGAAAGAGCAACAAAAAGGTAAATCGAGAAAAATTAAAGACCGTGTTTCGCTCTTATACTTTTGTGTGTGTGTTTGTTGTTGTTATTAGTATTATAACTGATGCTTTTGTTTGTGACGGTGAGTGACTCAAACGTTATAAAATAAAAAAACGTTAATAATTAAACAAGATGTGATTTTCTTCGACAGTGTTGTCAATAATGACTAAAAACTCATTGCAAACTTCAGCAAGAAAGGAGAAATATTGAGAATTTTTAATTGGTGGTCTTATGAAAATTTGCAGGGCATAGAATATCTCGTATCAGATTGAATTAATATTCCCTATACAGCACAGAAACGTTTGTTTAATTTTCACTTTTAAAGAAAAAGCGATTTTTAAAAAATTTGGTTGTAGTTGCAAGTTATGAACAGAAATTTTATAAAATGAAAATGTTTAATGACTCGGTTATCGAACAACGTTGGTGTAGGCCACAGTAAACTTGTAGTTTTATATGTAAAAAAAATTTTACCATCTTAATTACTAATTTATACCATTTTTGGCAACTAACAACTCAACTGGAGTTGAATTGTTCTCTTTTTACACTTTAATAATTAATAAAAATTAATTCTCATCATAGCAATCCATGACTGCTTAATTGTCATTTGATAAATCGATTGACAATTTAAATTTTTAATCGAACATTTTTCATATTTTTTAGCTCGGAAAAGTGGTGAAATTTCTTAAAATTTTAAGCAATAAAAAAATTGTTTTCGAAATTTTATGTAGCATTTGCTGACAAAGCTAAAAACGCTTTCGTTTTCACTTCGAAAACGGAGATATTAAGTGGATTGTTTCGTAAATGTTGATGAAGCATCATTGGTCCATCATTATACACCGCATAGGAAAGTTCTATCATAACAGTGAACTAGAGCCACCATTTCAGTACACCAAAGGATTAAAGCTCATTTGCATTAGCAGCATTGTAGACTTTTAGATTAACAAATTCAAGATACCATATCTGGTGTTCAGGAGAAACAATTATTATTAGACCAATTCAAGTGCTCACGACATCAGCATGAGAATAAACGAAATACAGTAAGAATTATTTGAATATCTACCGTACTCAGTAGATTTGGGTTACAGCGTTTACTATCTATTCCCAAGTGTAGGAAACCCCTACAGTTTAGGCGTGGATTAATATTTTGAAGACCTTCCGTAATCATTCTTTAACGAAGGGACAGAGCTTTTGCAAAAACCTTGGAAAAGGTAAATTGCAGTATTGCAGGGTTTTTATAAAAAGCACAAAATTTTTTGTGTGGTTTTTTTTTATAATCGCAGGTCAATGCCTTTGATCTAGTCTAGGGATTGTCGTTTAATAAATAATCTAGAAACTCTTTTTTATAACACTTTTGTATTGCTAATCGCCCATCGCTCTTTATAAAATAATTAAAAACGCTTAATTAGCCTCACTACTTATTAATTATTTATTACTGGTTTCTTTCCCACCACAAAATCGTTGCATTTTATTAATTTTCTTAAACTACTACAATAACTTTGAAATATATGCATGAGAATATGAAAATGGAATAAAATTAAAAGAAAAACTTACCAGTTGGTAAAATAGCATTGTTTTCCCGACGCCAAGTAATTGTTGGTGTTGGATAACCACTGGCATAGCATTCCATTTGAACTGCAGTACCTTCGCTAGCAACCACCGATTGTGTAGAGTTATCAGAAATGACAGGAGGACGACGAACTGATAACTTAACATCGGCGGAAACTTTGTGAACGACAGAAATCACCACTTGACAGGTATAGGTACCAGCATCGGTTTCCTGTATATCTTTTATTTGTAGTTTATAAGTTGATGAATTGGGATCGTGGCGCAGAGAGAAGCGAGAGTCCTTTATGACCAAAGTGGAGCCTGTCGATAGGAATACATTATCACCATCTGTTTTGGTCCATATTACCGAATATTCTTTAGCATATTGAACTGAACAATCAAATTCAACGGTGCCGCCAATATCTTTAATCTGTTCCTGGGTTATATATGAAATTGAGGGTGTTCTCTGGGCCAACGTCGCTGTGGCCATAAGTATTACAAACACGAATGTAAGCATTTGTGTGCCAATTTGTAAATTTAATAAATTTCTTATACTTGTAGCCATTTTGGTTTAATATTTTTGTGTTTTTTATAAATGATGATTATTTAAGTTGTTTTTTCGTTATTTAATTAAATAATTTGATTTTAATTTAATTTATTTAATAATTTTCTTATTTTCACAAATTAAATTCTTTTTCTATTTGTTTTTAAGCTCACCACACCCTAAGCTTGGAATTTTTTGGTGTTTGTTTTTTTTTCTATTTTACTTCGATTAAGCAAAGAAACGTTTAATAATTTAATGCTTTGAAGAAAATCGTTCTGCTTTTTTTTTCTTCTTCTCTTTAGTTGACTCTTTGAGACTGAATTCGTAACTACTTCAACAGAAACTTTATTTGGCGTTTTCTTTCAAGTCTCTGTCTGTAAGATCATTGATAAATGAATACGACAAACACAACATAAAGCCAAAGAATAGAAATAAAAACGCTGACTTTATTTTCTCTCTCTCTCTCTCTTTGTGGCGTGCTTTAAAAGAAGATTCAATTTACATACATACACACAGTATTACTTATTTTATTAAACTTCAAAACAACAACTACAATCACTTGATTTGACTCACAAACCCTCTCTTTATACATACATGTATTTTATAGGGTTTTCTTAATTTATTTTTTACTGTACTCTTGTTTATTTTTCTATAATTTCAACGCAATGCTTTGCTTTAAGCCAAGTTTATTTATGCTCTCTCTCTTTGATTTGTTCACTCTTTCTCTCTTTTTTCACGAATGCTTTAAACGTGGCTCATATTACAATTCTCTCTCTCTTGACAAACACACACTTCGACACAAACACCTTCAAACAATTACGCGCTCTCACTAAACCAACTGCAAGTTTCAAACGTAAACGTCTTTACCCGTTGAATGTTGTCTTGCGAATGATTTGTTTTAATGTTGCGTTGGGCTAACGAAGCTGACGTTACAATAACGTTTTGCTGTTTTGAATATCCAGCCATTAAATTAAAGATGGCGCTCAATTGTGTGTGTGCAATGGTATAAATAAGCGTATTTGGTGGCTATGTGTCCGTGCAATTACTCTTTGCAGTTGTATGCGTACATTGCACTCTATTACAGGTAACACTGTACAGGCTGTAAGGTGACCAACTAACTGTGTTTGTTTCTCTTTAGAGGAATTTGTTCACAATTCATGATAATTTTATTTGTGTTTATTTTCTTCAACTAACATTAACAGGTAATTTTAGTTCCTGGAAACATATCCTTTCTTATAATGAAGTGCAATAAACATAAATATATGTATGTACGTTTGTTATATTGTATCTTGTAAAATAAATATAGTTTGAGTTAGTATGTAGAAGCAAACTTATCATGTTGTTGTTATTGCTTTACACTTGTTTCCTGTGTAGGTAAGAAAATTTCGTATATTTTTTTGGAATTTTTCCAGGACTAACATTATGTTTAATATTTTCACTAATAAACATTGTTATCGTGAAGGTGAACCGCTAAGGGTAATTAAAAATATTAGAAATTTTAAAATATAAGAAAAATTTCATTCCTTTTAGCAATAACTGTACCAATTGGTAACATGTTGGCTTCCTAGACTACAGCTCAGAGTGCAAACCCCTGGTTGTTTTTGTTGCAACAGCTCTGCTACTGTCTTTAGAAGTATCTCCCTTGGGAAAAAAAAACTTCCAATTGAAACAGCTTTCGCTGGGTTGACAATCCGATTGGTGATCGGCTCGTTACGGAGCGTAGATCCGATTGTCGTGGAAACGGTCTAATCGCAAAAGTAAATTGAGGTAGGTAGGTTGAAAGGAGGAAACCGATTGTTCCATGCATTATCTGTTCACAAGCTTACGTAAATTTTTAGAAATTCTATCAGTTATGTATTTGCTCCTCTTTTACATGAGATTCGCAAAGAATGTGAATCCCAAAATTTGGACAATAACCTAAAAATTGATTTGTCGTCCTTTACCATCTTGCTCAGCTCGCTCTTTCCTATATCTTCTGCAGAGTATCCCAGTGATTTTTTTTGGAGACCAACACTCAGGATGGCATTATGTTGGAATACAGGATAGATAAAATCCTGCTGTCTCCACAACATAGTGAGTAAAAACTTTAATATCCATTCTGAGAAAGTTCGCTTCAACCTAATTGATGTACGGATCGCGTTTGTCTCCGGCTGGAAAATCATAATATAGTAATAGATAGGGTCGCTTCCAATGCCCGAGTTGGCATTATGCTCATTCCCTCGCTTATGCCCTGGCAGTATATACATACATATCTGTGGCATTAAATAATAATAGATTAAGTCGAAATTTCGTGTTTAGAGATATTAAACACGATTAAAATGGTGTTAATATGTATATATAAAATATAAATGCGTATAGTTTTATTAATAATGACAATTTATACATGAAATTTAGCTGACTGATAAATCTTGAAGAAGAGAATAATAAATATAATAAAAAAAACACATGTCAACTTAAGCCATTATCATTTATTGCCACAGATATGCACTTTGAAAGTTAATTCGCATAGTTTTTTAATCTGCTCTACTAATACCTTTAGCTTTATGAGCATATAGAGGTCAAATTGTGTTAAAAAGTTACATGAGTCTCCCTGTAAATTTTAACAACTTGAGAATTGAGAAATATAAACATGACAACAACACTTTGACGTTTTCCCTCAGTTTATAGCAAATTTTACCTTGTAGTGGCTGTGCTATATTTTTAATTGTAAAAAGTTGTATCATTTAACAATTAAAGAGACAACATTTAGTTTTAATTAGAAGATAACAGCTTTTAATTGTATACGGTGCATAAGAAAGTAATACAAAAAATGGCTGCTGTAGAACGTTTTGATATTGAAAAAGTAGCACAAATTTTCCAAGACAGTTTACGTGACGATGATGACGTTCTAATGGATGAATACTTAAAAGCATATGAGGAAATAATGAAGTATAAACAATACTATAAGATACTTTTTTGTTGACTACTTGGTTTGAACTTTCTTTGTTACTTTTCCCATTCTATAGATTTTTTAGTTTATTGGGTTCCGTATTCGGCTTTGTCAGCAGTGATGTGCGTACAAAAATTGATATTTTATTGAAATTTCGAAATGAAGCGGATGCGGAAAAGGCTGAAAAGTTTGTAACGGTAAAAACTATGATGATCTATGAGAAGGAAGCGGATCTGCTGAAAGACACTAAATATGTATCTGGTAGTCGAACTCTATTACGTTTACATAGAGGTTTAGGTAAGTAAAAGGAATCTTTGCTTCGGAATGACGAGACTTCCAGTCAATTCAGCACAGCAAAGATAACAACAAACATTACATATATTTCTATCTTCCGACATAGTTTTTTCATTTTCTTTTTTTATTTCCTGTTTATTTTCTAGAGTTTGTTTATGAATTCCTCAACAGTCTAGCCGATTTATGTGAAAACGATAAAACTCATGGTTGCTGTAAGACATCCTATGAATCAACTTTGGCTAAACATCATCCATGGGTAATACGCAAAGGTGCCCTAGTGGCCATGTATGCTTTGCCAACTAAAGGTGAACTTTTAAAACGTGTCTGCTGTAATGCCGATCGCGTAACAGATTTCCTGCCAGAAATGTTAAAGAACACTAAAGTGGTATACGATCGTACACAGGATTTGTACACTATATATGATCTTCATCAATTGCCATAAGTTGGTGCACAACGAAAATAAAATATTTGTTTATTTGCAGTTATAAGCAGATTTGTATTCTGTGCCTAAGAGATTCAGTATTGTATTGTTAACTGAGCAGCTTAACTGCTTTTTCTTGCATGTTTTCTTATCCTAAGTCAGTGCTATATTTGCCCCCACGTTATTGTATCTACATTCCCTTAGCGTTATTTGCCTATTAATTGCTTAAGAAAAAATACTCTACATTAAGCTATATAAACAGAATTATTAATTAAATATACTTATTGATCAATAATTATCAAAGAAATAATTATGTAAATAAAAAGTGCGTTTGATTGGCTTATTTTTGGATTAACACGTTCTAAAGTGTAAACGCGATAGGGATCTTAACGCTGAATTGTCAAAAGGCAGGAAAGTATAGTTTAAATGTTTATTTTATTTCTAATAGCTCTTATTTTTCTATTTTTTCCTTGGATATTTTATCTAACAGTATAACTAAATGTTGAAAATTATAATAATTAATAAATTTATTTAAAATTTACTTAAAATTGCTTTTATTGGACTTTAACGCTTCATTTAAAATTCTATTGTTGTTCTGTGGTCAAAATAATTTGTTTTAACTTTCCAACACTGTTTCTTTTACAAATGTCAATTTGACGAGTCTCGTTGTTTACATTTATTATTCTTTCTTTGCAACACTGGTTAGAAAAATAGAAAGACAGCAAAAAGCATTCGACAAAAACCGGAAAGGTGAGTTATAAAAACATACAAGCAGAATTGAATAAAAACAAGTTTGTTAATTCTTATTTCTTTTATTTCTGCATAATATGTTAACACAAATTTAAATATATTTTTGTTTCACACAAAAATATTCTAGAAGCAACGAACGACAGCAATTGTAAACAAACTACTCGTGCAGAATTTGGAATATCAAGTAAAAAACAAACAAGAAAAGAGAGTCAGAGTTTAAATCAAAAGAAAAATATTAGAAATGAGCAAATACACAGCAGAATATCTAGAAGACAAACTAACCAAACAGCTTGAAGCAAAATATGTTAAAGCCGTCGATGAATCAGATGGTTGTGGTGGCAAGTTTAGTGTGATAATCGTATCCGACCAGTTTAAAGGCAAAACTCTACTGCAGAAACATCGTTTGGTAAATACAGCGTTAGCGGAAGAACTTAAAGAAATACACGCCTTCTCACAAAAATCTTATACGCCAGAAGAGTGGGAGAAAGTGCAGCAGCAATAAGAGAAATAATACCAAAAAAACATTTATATTTTGTTGTGTATGATTGAATATTAAAATTAAATCAGTTTTATACTGTGATTTTGTGTAACGTAAGAAAGACTTGAAATTGAAAGAAATAAAACCAATAAAAAAAGATGAATTGAAAAAAATCAAACCAAAGAGAGAGGCTGACTGCATAATACATTGCACAATGGGCTGTGTTACAATAAAATGTGTATAAATGTTAAAAGGAAGAGGATAGGTTTTAAATAAAAAAATGTTACTCGGCCTTAAGTTAATCAAGCGTATTCTGTTAAATAAGTCTGCATTTTTTTTTGCATAGATCTGAAATAAGAGGCATTGTTTAGACGTGCTTCTAAATATTGTATCAGAGTATTTAAAACTATGAACTGTAAAAACACGAAAGGCTGAGGTACACGGCCTGACACGTAAGTCAGGAAATGATCGATTATTCTGAACCAGCTACGGCAAGGGAAACATTTCTCCAATACATATTATACAGGCTATTTTAATCTGTAGCAACAAACCCTTTATTTTCAAATAAATGCTACTAGGAAATCCGTCAAAAGTAGTCTAGGTTTTCTAGGCTTACAAAATACTATGGAGATGGATTTTGCAAATGCTGTAAAACCCATTATATAATTTTGTAAGCAAAGTTTTATACTGGTATCCATAAGATGCTTGGTTTAGAGTTCGTCTTAAAGGTCCTTTGTCTAGAAGTCTGAAACAATCGTAATTGAACAAAAATCAAGGCATTAGCTAGAGACCGTAGTATATTTTGGGAATTTTGTAATTTTATAGTCTGAATTTACTGATAAACTTGCCCCTACTGCAACTTCACTATTAAAAAGAGGTACTGCATGGCGACATACAATTTTCAACAATTAACCGAAAAAACAGCAGTTATAGGAAAAGAAGTCTTGTTTATAATAGCTAAAATGAAATGTAAAACATAGAAATATTTTTATTATACACATTTTATGTTAAAAAACATTCCACAGCCCATTGTGCAATAGTTGGTATAACTTTTTTAAGTGGAACAACAAACCAAACAATCAACATCGCTGAGAAAGTGAAAGTGTTTGAAAATACAAAAATAAAACGGCATAAACAGAAAAACTTCCACAGTATTAAGACAGGCGTTAAACCGCACAACACGATACAGTTTGAATTATTTAAATACGGATAAACGAATAACTGAAAATAAATATTTATTTCAATTACTATTTAGCAAGCAATCATTTAAATTTTTAAAAACGGACTTGACCCAAGAGTGAACTATTGGACAAAAAGAAGAATATCTTATGTAAACTTCCCCTATCAGATTATAAACAAAACAAACGCTTGACTACGTTTGAATTTCGATTGTGTATTTTGTTGCATACACGACTCATTGTATTACATAATGTTGAATTTCCAAGTGAAATCACCAGGCAAGATCATTTTACATGGCGAACATGCTGTGGTATATCACAAACCGGCCTTGGCAGCTGTTGTGGGTTTGGGCACAACTCTTAAATTTACTTCGGCAGAAAATGGCAAAAGAGTTATAACCGTACTGTTGGAGGCTTTAAATACAAATTTCGTTATACAAGTTGATTCCTTTAATAAATTTCTGAAACATTGCCGCACTAAATTCCCCCAAGAAACATTTGATAGCAATGCTCAATTGTTGGAAGAGGTGCGTACCGAGCTAAACAGACAACACGAAGAACTTTTGGAGTTGGGATCACCAAAGAAACAACAAACCCAAAAGGCGTTTCTGTCCATATATTACCTATTAGCTGGAGCCATATTGTCATCCCCTAAAAAAGAGTTGGAATTAACACATGCCTTTACTATAACCATAGATACAGAACTTAATATAGGCGCTGGTTTAGGCAGTTCAGCTTCGTATGGCGCAGCTTTGGCAGCAGCATTTCTATTGTACGCACATCATTTCGATATCAACTCCTACAATCGGCCAGAAAATCAAGCTTTAATATCTCAATGGGCTTTTGAATCGGAACGCATAATGCATGGCACACCTTCTGGCATTGATAATACAGTCTGTACCTATGGAGGCATGCTGCGTTTCATGAAGGGCCAAGGTTTTCAAACGTTAAAAATACAACGCCCCTTAAATATTTTACTGGTGGACAGTAAAGTTAAAAGATCCACTGCCGATATTGTAGCCAAAGTACGTCATCTTTGGGAACAGTTCCCCGAGGTAATCAACTCCATTTGGAATGCCTGTGAAGCTTTGGTCAACGATGCCATACCGCTCTATGAGAACTTTGGTAATAGCCAGGATGATAGTGAGAAGTTTGAGAAACTTGAACGTTTGTTTCAAATCAATAACGACCTTATGAAGGCCATTGGTGTTACACATCCCAAATTGGAACAGATCTTTTCAATAGCCTTTAAGCGAGGATTTTTCAGTAAATTAACTGGAGCTGGTGCCGGTGGTTATGTAATAGTTTTGTTGCCTGAAAATTATACCAGCAATGAAGTATATTGGAAACTGAAAGAAGAATTGGAAGCAGCTGGTTTCGGTGTATTTGCAACTACAGCTGGTGGCGATGGTCTACGCATAGAACAATTGTAGTTACGTTTTGTTTTTTTTATTTCTCAAATTCTAATAATAAATAACCAATAATAAATATATTTTTTACTTAATTTTGTATATTTTATTTTAAAAGCTATTACTTTCTGAACAAATTATATAAACTTATAAAATTAAATAAATTATTTTATATTTATAAAAATAAAGTTGAATACAACACTTGTCCATCCATTTGAATCATAAACGAACCAATTATATGACATCAAATCTGCAAAAGATATTGTTGAGAAAATGGTTAAGTTTAACAAATTATTTTAAACATTACCAATGGAGATTTAATTTTGATTAAAACTGATAATTGATAAACACTTATTACACAAAATATTGTACAACATTTATAGTTTTTTTTAATTCTTTGGTTTTTTCTGTTTAATTAATTTCTTTCAAAGGTATTCCATTCACTTTTGGATAACGTAATAACTTCGATTTATTTTATTTATATAAAACAACAATTTCTAAAATAATCCGAAATTAATAACAACGTTTAGATTAGAAAAGGCGGCATACCACTTTAATAGCAGTGGCTCGCGTTAACTTGGAAACATATTGGTCCTTTGTAAAAAATTCTCCAGAAAAGAAAACGAATAAAAGAGAACAGATAAAGTAAAAGATATGTAAAGCAAGGCAAAGAAAATGAAAGTTAGATAAGAAAGCAAACCTTAGAACTTGGATTACATATTTTATAGAGCTTTGTTTACACTAATTAATGTTTAAATTTTACTTTTAGCTATGGCTTAAACTTGTGGCTCTCACTAATAAAATTATAAGTTTAGTCATATGGGGAAATATTTTCAGTCAATCCTATGAAATAGAGTTATTGTTAATCGCCTTTTCACACTAGAACAGTTCTTGACCTGTGTCGCTGGAAGTTATTGCCCTAATTGACAGATTAACAAGATTACCACAAGCCATTCTGCGCAATTGGTTCGAGACTTTTTGACTTCACATTTGCAGATCCTTTAATTATATGTTTTATAAATTTGTTTTAAGCATTCGTAGCAAATTCATAGTCACAAGCGGCCCTTAATGTTAAAATGCAACAAGAAAACTTGCCTTATATAAAAAGTTTGTTATTAACTAGAATCTCAAATTTAACTGTGGTGAAATCCAAGCTATTAAGACTGCAACTATTTTCTTATTTACTGGGCTCTGGAGTTTTGAAATTTTTTGATTGATAATTTGCAATAATTTCTTAGATTTTTACTATTTCTTAATAAAATTATTGAAGTCGTACTTACCATAACATTGCTTGCACTTAACGTTGGCTAGTATCTCTGGGTCTGTAAGGAATGCCGCGACTTTTCATTTCTCTTAATGTGGCCTGAGGTAAATTACCCGATACAGATATGGCATAAATGCCTCTAGTAAAGCGACCTGTAAATAATAACGATAAAATATTAAATCATTTTCTAGTTATATTTATGCACATGTATACGCCGGCGCTACCACCCGTGACCCGCTGTAGATTGTCTCATCGGGATGCGCACACCACCGGTGGCCGTACTGGACTAACTAATCGGACGGCCTTTTGTCGTCCTTTAGAGCGAAAACTACTAGTTAAAGTCATTAATGGAAGAGGAGCACGAATGACAGGGCCGGCGTAGCGTATTAAAAAAAAAAGCAAAATTAGAAAAACTAACCTATTCTTTGCCATTTGGCCACCCAAGAATCCTCAGGGCTCATTAAAGCAATAATGCCATCAAAATTGTTGCTGGTGTGATCATAAACATTATCTTTGTTATTCTTCATACGCAAAAACTCATCGCAATTGTCGCAGCCATCATATTCGAATTGGTCAAATGTCTAGGAAAAAGAAAAATGCAATCAGCAATAAATTGAAAATAAAAACAATAATTTACTTGGAAAATAACTTACCTTAACTAAGGAACACACCAGACAGGCTCTTAAGCCACGTAAATCTTTAGGAATAGTATCAAGAGACATTTTTTTAACAATTTTATTGGCGGCAGAACTCTACAACACTTGTATTCAACGCGACTGCTTCTTTGTAAATGAGTTTACTTTGGTAAACCAAGGCAAATTTATAGATGGTAGCCGCAGGTCTACAACAAATACAACAATGCATGATTAAAAATTAATTAAAAAAACATTATGAATTCGCCTAGACATAAACAATACAACCAAAGCGAATTCATAATAAGTGGCCTTAAGCAGTAATGCCAACTTAGCAATTTTCGGGCTAGATTTAGCCCTTTTTGAAGCATCTTTAACGCGAAAAGTTTTTTTTAGCCCTAAACTAAAAAACGCGCAATTTCAGCCCTTTTCAGTATTTTTGTTCAGCCCTTTTTGCCCATTTTTCCTTTAACTATGTATGGGAATATTATCGTATGTTTCTCCGGCAATGTCGAATTGTAAGCCAATTAACAAAAGTACCGAGAAACACAAGCTTTGCTGAAAGTTTAAAATTATATTTACCTAACAATTAGGCATTGATAAAAAACACATTAATAAGTATATAAGTGTATAACTTTAAGTAAGTCATAATTTAATATTCTTGGATGTGTCTTTAATGTAAATTGTTTAGATGGAGCGCTACACGCAAAGATATCGTAAAATTTGGGAGACAGATCCCCTTTTTAAGAAATGGATAAAGCCTTGTAAAGATGAAGCACTAAAGCACTATGTATTTACTGCAACACGCAAATCGTCGCTATGACCTGGTCAGACATTCAGAAACAAAAAAGCGTCCGGACCTTTAAACTGCATTAATATGGTACAACCACAAATTTGTTTTACACCTGCAGTGGTACCCTGTTGTGGTACTATTTTAATTTTAGTCCCCTTCTTGCGCTTTTTTTTTTTTTGAAAAAAATTAAATTGTATTGTACTAAAAACGTAATTTTTTCAATTTAGCCCGTTTTTCATTTTTGTTCACGCGTTTGGTGTCCTAAGAGTTGGCATCACTGATCAAAAGCGATTAACTATAATGTACTTTTCAAAGCGAATTCATGTAACCGGTGGGACTACCTAAACAGCTGAGCTCTTTCTTAATGTCAAAATTTTGTTGTTTTTGTGTGTGTTTGTTGTGCGTGTGCGTGTCGCGGTTAATTTTTTTCGTTTTCCATTTTTTTTCTTCCTATTTTGACAACATTAAAGATTTTTAACAAAAACAAAATGCCTGTTGTTTTTGCATTGTTGTACCTGCGGCTACCATATATGAATTTGCCTTGGTACTTTTCGTGAAGTTTCCTTTAATACCGTTTTTTACCTAAGCAATCAGCTGTTTTTGTGTACAATGAAATAAAAATACAGGTTTTAATGGCTGCAGGTTTTGTATATAGAAATGGCTTAAGTATATAGTAAATTAAAGTCCTAGTGAATGCGAAAAATATTGTAATTTGTTACAAAATTCCAGTAAATAAATCTAGCCACTTATACAAATTTATGAAAGCAAATTATAGTTTAGCACACTATTAGCAAGTTACATGTTGACATTCGAGACTCGTTGTTTAAGATTTGGCAGCTGAGTTTTATAATATAACATCTCTGTTGTAGAATGTTTACATTTATTTACACAGTGTAAATATTATACACAGAATACACACAGAATCCTTACCTTTGACGTTTAATAACGCTCAAAGCAGTAGCTTAACCTGCCAATTAGAGGGAGAAACAAAATATTAAAATGTATTGCGAAACAAATGTGTTAGAAGCAATAGATATACAGAGTGAAAACTGGCGGTTAAAGTAGAAAAACTAAATGTAAACAAACATTTATTTTGTGTTAAAAAAGGGAAAATTTGGAATATTTTTTAATTTCTTCAATGAAAATTTTAAAGATTCTTAAATATTTAAATATTAATCGAAATGTGGGTAATTTTCGGTCATAATGAATATAGTTTCTTGTGCAAGAGGTAATTAAGAAGCTAAATATTACAAGATCAAAATAAGGCGTCCTGCTCATAAAAAATGTTTCTTGCTTAAAGATATCAATATTTTTTAATTTCTTGAAAGGAAAAGTTAAAAAGGTTATGGTTATTAGTTGTTTTTATTATTTATTGATAGTTTTAGACAAAAATTAAATTTTTTATTAACTCTCGCCAATATAAAAAACCCACCCCGAAAACTAAGAAAACGTAAATAAACAAAAAAGGGTTGTATTTAGAGAGGGACAGAAATACTTTTTGGTAATATTTTCTGTCCCTTTCGCAATGCTAAGTTAAATGTCAAAATCTCGATTCGCTTCTGTGTGTATTCTGTGATATTATATACAAATATTTATTTAAAATCATATATACAAATATGGAATATTTTAAACGTAATTTATTATATAATTTAGAACATTTATTATAACCAATACTATAAACGAACAGGTTCTATCACTTCCTCTGTTATACTCTATCTCGTTCTTTTTATTTCTTAATAACCTTTTCATTTCATTTAAAATGGATCAAAGAAGCTCCATTATGAAAATACAAAGTTTCTTTAAAATAAATAAAAGTTGTTTGATTTAACAAAGGGTTTGTTTTTATTGACGGCACGAATGCATATGATGAATACAGGGAATTCCCGTATATTTGCATTCGAATACTAATACAATTGGAAGATGTGTAATTTTAAAAAGTGATATGCAAAATAATTCTAGTATCTTACTGACTATAAAACTTAAATCAACGTTTTTATAAAAAATATTTTTTTATATGTGTATAAATGTTGGTTCAGTTAACTTTCACTTCTGATTGGATAGCCTTTATTTTCAATAATTTCAATGCAGCGACGTGTCATGGAGTCAATAAGGTTATTAATTATTTTCATGTTAAACTGTTTCCATTCGATTGTTACAGCATTTATAAGTTCTTGTCTATTGACGAATTTTTTTGGCAGTTGCTTCTCCATTATTTCCCACAAATGCTCAATGGGATTCAGATCCGCTGATTGTTCCGGCCAATCTAAAATACTATAACCATTATAATATAACCATTCAGTAACAGATTTAGCAGTTTCCGTTGGATTCTTGTCGTGCTGTACTTCCCACCTAGAAGCTACAGCTTCGTCTACATAAGAATAACGCACATCATTGAGAATATTTTTGTAACTAAGTGGATAAGGCGTACTATTGTCTTCATTAGTCGAGGTAAAACAGCCCCATAGTATTAAGCTACCTTCAGCAAATTTAGGTTTTGTGGACTTTACATTTTGTCGCAGTTCCGTAGGCCTTTTCAGACAGCTTTGTTTTTCTAGGGATTTTAAATTGAATGCCGTAAAAATAACCGTATGCCAGTTTTCTTTAGTCCAACTCAGATGATCGTTAGCAAACTTTAGACGTGCTATACGTGTATGTTCAGAGAATGGAGGCTTCTTAAAAGACTGACGACTGCTGTGATGAGAAATGGCTGTTGCTTCGGCATGATATTGCTTGATGATTTTCGAAATCGTTGATTTATTTTTAGAATATTTGGCACACAAAACTTCATGTTTAGCACCCGCCTTGTAATCGTTTATAATCTGGGCATTTATGCCTGTGGCAGACATGATGTGGTATACTTTTCAATGTTAAATGAATTTGATTTGGAGCATAATAATTGGGTTATCAGTTGAGGAAGGTTTCCATTAATTTTTATTTGGCGATTAACGTAAATTTGACTTAGTTATTATGCTGTTTCACTGTTATTTAACACTACTTTAGATGAACTTCTGTTTGGTTGAACACAATGTTGTTTAAATGAAAAAATCACTGTATTTTTTTATAATTTCTTTATTTCGTTTCAGTTAATTCAACAATTTGTATTGGATGGTGTTTTTTTTGTTTCTTCTTCTGCAAAAAATGTAAACAGTAATAAAAAAACAGTTAATTTTGACATTCGAGTCTCGAAGGGGGCCACTTGACAGCATTTTGTTGAAAGTGATGTTAACACCGTGTTTTTAACCAATAAAAGTGCTTTTTTTATATATTCCAACACAAATCATCAAATTTCAATGTCAAATCGAGGTTGTTGTTCATGATTTTTTAATAATGGTTGTAGTAAATTTTAGCATCTATGTACGATCTGCCATTCCAGATCCAGTTCCGGTAATTACTTTAATTTATTGAGTGCCTTATCGTATGTCTTTAAGTTCTTTAGTTCCTTTTTTAAGTTCATAATTGTTAACACTGATTCCTGTCCTTGCTGTTGGGTAACTCTGTTTTAATGTACTTTATTCAAACGGTTTTTGTCTTCGCTACTCAGCTGTTTAATGTTTTGATTTAAATATCAAATCGTGAAGCTCCGCTCTTCCAGCCTGATTGCAAAACAAAAATATATTTACAACTAAAAATAAAGTACCTGTTGTTTTCCACAACATAAAATAACTCGAAAGTCATGCTTATTTTGCGTCGTTTGGCTCCATTCGTACAAAGTGTCCACACGACTAAACGTTTTTATGCCCGCAAAACCGTTACCACTTTCAATGCCGATATGAAACAGGTTCATCAAGAAACGTTACGCTACGTTAGTCCGTACGCCAACATTAAAATTGATTCCGATATATATGTAAAGGTTAATACGATAGATCCGCATAAATATCCGAATGGAGATGCGCTTATTGTGGAACTTCATGGTGGGCCAGTGAAAAATTGTACAGCCTCTATGGAAGTCAAAGTTAGTGGTGATAACGATGAAATCGTAGAGGTTTTCTTTAAAAAATTGGCAGAAACGACAGATTTTCATTGTGAGTTGGCGATACCCATTAAGGCAGCCCTCAATGTAACGAGTCGTCACGCAGCCATAGTTCATAATATCTTTGGCAATGAACTGAAGGTCAAGGCAACGAAATTTATTAATACGAAAAATATTAGAGCAGAAAGTATTGAACTACTAAGTTCAGGAGGTGATATTAATTGCCAAGGTATACTATTGGGAAAGGAGATTATTGTGAAGACTCAAAACAAGGGAGTAAGTTACTCTGTAGCATTTTTAAAAGCTTTTAACAGAAAATTTATTTCTAAATATAAACTTTGTAATTTTAGAATATTGTATTGGACAAACTACAAGGTGATAGTATAACTTGCAATACAATTGACGGCAATATAACAACAAATTGTAGCTATGTGGAGTTATCGAAATTTGAAACAAATACTGGCCGCTTAGATTTAAAGAATGTACACAAAAAAACTTCAGTGTTTGTACATGAAAAAGGAGAACTCAATATGAGTAAGACAATACATAATTTAAAATTTAAGAAACTGATATAAAAATAAGAAAAACATTTCTATTTATTCTTAGCTGGAGTTCATGGCAACATAAATGTTTTTGTCATTGAGGGTACAATGAATCTCCAGTTGTCTGAACTAGAAGGTGACAACACAATACAGGCTAACAATTTAACAACTTCTGTAATCAATATATCCGATGATATTGAAAATAATACTTCTGTAGAAATTAAATTGCCTGAAGATGCTACAGAAACTTGTATAACTTTAGATAAAACTTTGGAGCATTTAACGCCGGCTTTGAATGCAAATAAACAGCATTTTAAATGGCCCTTAGAAGAAGAGTGTAAAAATAAACTAACAGTGTCCAGTAAGAGTTCATTAACATTGGGGAAATCATCATGGATGAATATGATGAGTTTGAAAATGGCTGAAAAACAAGCTGTTAAAGAATAGGTTTTCTTGTGTTAACTATAAAGTGCTTTATGTCGTGAATATTTAAAAAAGAAATTACGATATCTGTTTTGTTTGCTTTTTCTTTCACAGATTAGAAGATATTTTATGAATATTAAATTTTATTGAAATAAAAAACAAAATAATCTACAGAACGAAGTAACCAGAATCTTGTAAATACGGATTGTACCATTTTCTAGTATAAAAGCGTACAAGGATTTTGAGAAAAGGACATAAGTATAGAGGAAAAACTACTTTTGATATAAAATAAGCTTTTATTGCTATTCACCTAAAACATCTTTAAGTTTTTGATAACAATTCTTCAAATATTCCGTTTCAAGTGGCTCTTGAAACGATTCCAATAACTTTAGACTATAATTTCTCGGATTCGTTTCTAAGCATTGTTTAAGTTGCTTTTTGTCAGTTTTTAAAATTAAATAGTGAAGAGTATTTAAAATCAGCGTATAAGAAATTTGATGATCAATTTCAGTGTCCTCATCTTCATCGTCAGATTCGAAATCGTGTGTGGTTTTATTAAGTTGTTTTTCCTGTTCGTTGTCGACTTCATAAAGAAGCTTAAGCAAATATTTTAAAATATCCAAATCAAAAGGTTGCGGTAATACCTAAAAATTTTAATTAAATTAATTTTTAATGTATAATATACTCTTCAGTAATTACCCTTAATACATCGTTTAATGTTTCCAAAACATCTTGCTCGTATTGTTGCCAAAACGTTATACTATTATCTTCTGCCATAGGTTGTAAGATATCTTTAAAACATTTTAATATTTCTTTGTTGCTGGATGTATAGGCCTCTCTGGAGAGTAACTCATACTGTGTTAATATACTGTGTATATTGCAAAAGGTCTGTTTAGCTTTGTATATACTCTCTGGAATTTCCTGTACTTCGTAAGAATCTTGTTTGTTACTGTCATTCTTTACCAGAGACTTGAACGCCTCTATGGTGGCTTCTACAACTTCAGATTGCACAAATAGATCTTCAAAATTCGGTTTATTTTCTTCATTCTCTTCAGTTTTTCCATTATCCGTGACTAGCGAAAGTTTAAGAACGAAAAATTTAGCCAGTACGGCGTTTAGTGTTTCCAGAGTTTGCAAAATTAAAGAGTTATTTGCTGCGTTATTTAGGATAAAACACAGATTTTCCACAAACTTATCAGACTTCAATATGAGATTGTACCATTTATCTATGTGGTCTTGTGACATTTTAACAAAGTTCACTGTTATGAGACGCATTAATTGCTCAAGAGTGAGTGAATCCATGCACGAGCTTAAATCTAAGAGAATTTCTATAACGTCTTCCTTTTCGGTTAATTGGTCTCTGGCCTCTTGTGTGCTGCACATATTGCCCAATATGCCCACCAATATTTCTGTCAAACGTTTATCTTCTGTTGTCTTTATAATACTGGCAAATAGCTCTAGGACATCGTGATCCAATAGATATTTGACGACGTCTTCTTCGAGCGTCATGTCCCACAGAGAACACAAATCTCTTTCAACTTCTTCCTCTTCTTGCAAATCTTTGTTCAGTTGGCCCAGTTTGAGCAGAGTATTCAAAACAAACCGTTCACTATACAGAGTATCACCTATGGCATCACCTTTTAAAAGTTCCAATTCGTTGTCGGCACATTCATTGTCTGTCAGAGTGGGATTGTAGGAAGCCGGTTCTGCTGCATTGGAATCTTCATTGTTGGACGAAGAGACCTGCTGCGTTCTATCTGAATTTATTTCAGAAGATTCTTGTGGGTCTCCAGACTGTGTTGACATTTTATTTATTATTTTCAAGTCTCACTCTTTTTAAAATTAAAAAATTTTATATTTTTAGGACACAGTATTTATCAAAACAAAAGTTTGCAGCAGACATGCCACTCATTGCAAATTGATAACACAAGAAGAAAGCTATACAATCACATTGAGATGTTAACAAGTGGGGTTTAGGCAATTGATAACAAAGGCAAACGTAACTATTGTTTGTTGACCGTTAGAAATAATTAATTTAAATTATTTTTATACCTGTTAAGTGAGGCTTATTAAAACTAAACTTGTTTGTTTAGGATGTAAAATGCCCACCCCCTTTTTTGTTTTAAAATTAATAAATTCCTTTCCTTTAGATCTGATAAGGATTTCCAGGTCTTTAAATTCAACAGCCCTCTTAAAAAATTTCTCAGTTGCGTAGACAACAACATTTTTCTTGGGACAGCAAAGGCTAGTGCTCTTGTTGTAAAAGTTATGATTGACAGCCACATCTTGGAGCAATTGTTTCTAAAAAATAACAAAAGATCTTAGCCTGTTTAAAACCTTTGTTATTAACGTTCAAAGAGAAGAATAATAGTTTGGCAAGAATTTTTAGTTGCTATTCAGAATACCATTGCTTTGTAAAAAACTTTATTTCGAAAATGTTAAATTGGTTCAATCTTACAGAGAAATTCTTAATTTACTGTATATCAATCTCCATATAAGCATCGGCGTGCGTTAAATGTTTCGCCTCTAGAATTGAGCCTTCTTCAACAACGAAATTCGCTCCAACTAAACAATTTTTCAATTTAGTACCTTTTTGCACTACCGCTCTGGGACCAATTATGCAATTCTCGATATTGCAACTAAAGATAGAAAATAAGTAATTACAATTCATGTGTGTAGCTATTAACTATAATTAACACTTACCCTTCTTCGATTTCAGCATAAGCCATTATTAAGGATTTATTGACAATGTTCTTAGGATTAATAAAACAATTCGGACCGAATACACTGAAATTCAAAGAAGTTTTCTCTGATAATTTGGCATTATCAGCTACAGCAATTTCTTTCGTTTGCGTGGAGTTAACAACAGCATTCGGTGATATTAGTGGAACATCTTGGCCGCCACATAACAAGGGCCAAATGGCAGCTATCTAGATATGTATATGGTTTTGATTAGTTTATTATCCTTAAATTTCATTGAATCTCTTTAATAAAATACCTTTTGATTAATAGCAAAAAATGATAATGTAGTATTGACTCGGACGCCTATGGTCTCTTTAGGAGCTTCCAAGGCGTAACATCTTAATATATCACCATTATACAAAGGCTTCGTTTTATTATCGTTGTAAAGAGTGGTTCGAAGGATTTGCTGGTCTAAACTTGTGTTTGGTATGAACTACAAATAAATAGTATAATAAAACATTTTAATGTTTTTATAATTGAATTTTTATAGTAAAACTCACCCCAAAAATATCCACTTCCTGTTTAGTACATGTGCCTAATTCCGATTGTGTGTCTGAAACTGGATTTGTATGAGTGCTTGTGTTGCCTAATGATTTAGACATTTGCTTCTTAACTAAATATGGTAAGAATTCGCCTTTTAAAGTGGAAAAATATTCTTTCTGAAAGAGAGTTATATTGATTGACAACAAAGTATTAACAATTTAGAGAAGAGAAAATACCTTTGTTAAATAATCCAGAACCCATTTCTTAACGGCATATATATGAGAATCAATTAGCCTAGAGTAGATAGTCATTTTACCATTCTTACGCAAAAGATGAGCATTCACATTCATGACTTCCTCAAAGTCACTGGCTGAGGCCAAAAACAAGAGACGTCTTGTGTCAGGGTGTATGCCAATTAAATCTCTTTCGGGCTTATGTTTAGTTTTAGGCCCAGGCAATGTTACATCCGATTCAAAACCACTTTTAAACAGGAGCGCCGTTAGCGAAGCATCGTGTTGGCGGAATTTATTGATCAAGGGATACAAAGAGACATTTGTGACAATGTCGCAACTTAATACCAAGAAATCCGATTGTATTTTATCGTGTATATAACGCAAACTGTCAGCTGTGCCAAAATCACTGTCTGTTGGTATGCTTACCAAATCTAATTTCATTTTTAGTGGTAAACGATCCAAAGCCACCTGGATTTCGGAACGTTCGCTTTCCAATACAATAATAATTGTTTCTATTTGCAAATATATTATAAAACTAAGTTAATAGAAGAATATTTTATTTTAGGCTTTAATTTACCTTGGAAATTATGCTGTTGCAATAGATTCAAAGGATACCATATTAATGGGTAGGGCCCAATGGGCAATAAACATTTGGGTGTATTTCCTAGGACTTCTGGCAGACGTGTACCTCTACCAGCTGCCAGTATAACAGCTTGAAATTCTTGTGGCACCATTTTCTTAATAATTGTTTCGGAACGATTAAATTTTAATTCAATAAATTTGCCAAACTGAGAGTATTTTCACATGCACTACGTGTTTACGAGTTGAAATGTCAACGTCAGCTGTTTTCAATGCTTTAGCGTCTTAATAATATTGTTTATGAATCATGCTGTTGCTTCAGTTAAACTGTATGAATCATTTATAATAAAACAGTAGCTGTTAAAATTGCAGTAATTTAAATGTATTATTTGAATTTGAAAATTTTTAATGAAATTCATAATAAGATGGGATACGATGGCAGTAAATAAATGTTAGTAAATTTAGAAATAATACAAGACATTGGAATAAGGCACGAAATTATATAGTAGCTAGTAGTTGTCTAGTAGGTAGTGTGTTGATTTATTAGACGTGAGGTCACGGTTCAAACCCCAGGTCAGACATCTCGAACAAAACGAAATATGAAAAAATATTTCTTTAACGACTTCCTCTCAGCAGTTATCAATTAAACAAGTCTTTTTTAACGCAGTGGCAACGACGGTCTTCGTTTTTTTTTTGTTTTATGTGCTCATTTTGTTTAAATTTGAAGGCAAGTTGAAACATAAACTTAACTTTAAGAGTTAACGGCAGGATGATCCTCCCTTTAGCTTAACTCTCACTTCTATCTATTGGGTATTCATAATAATGCAAAACACTTTATCTGCCCGTTAAAATTCTCCCTTTAGTTAACGGCAAGTTGTAATAATGGCCCTGAGAGTAAATAAAATTGCCATGAAAAAGTTTCTCAAAAATCTGCCGTTCGCAGTCGACTTTAAACTGTGGGTCCCGGCACTCATGTATAAAATTAACACACATACACAAATAAATGGCGTGAAAAGCTAGATCGTAATCCTGACTGGGTCCTCAGTTTTGATTGCGGGAGTGTTATGCCCAATTAAAAATAAAAGCATGCTATCTGTACTCGGTACACGTAGGAACATTTGTGCACTCGTGATACACCTACACAATCTTAGACGATATTGAGTCGTATACATTTTTAAAGAAGGCGCCATGAACAGTTATTTTGTTTTCCGATATCATACCTTTTTATTCAAGTCCACTTGCAGTAATGTAAACTATTGAATTCATTTTTTTTAATGTTTAAAACATATATTGTTTATTTATTTTCTTTATATTGTTTTCTCTATATATATAACTGTATATAAAAAAATCAAATCTACTAGAATCGTAAACTTATATTTAAAAAAACAAAAAAGAAAAAATATTTAGAAAATTTAAAAATCTCGTACAAATACACACATACATACATATGTATGTATTCATTTATCATTATTATTTTTTTTATTGTATGGGACTATTCGCTCAGTATTTTTTGTTTTTGTTTTAGTTTTTTTTTTTAATTTTTTGTTAATAGAAATTAATTTAAACTTAATAAAACTACACAAAAATTAGAATAATAATAATAATAATAGTTTAATATAAAGCATTTATAAAAAAAAAAAAACTGTACGTTTATATATAAAGAAAAAATAAAAAAAAAATAATAATAAAATAAAATTAATTTAAATAAAATTTTAAGGAAATAAAAATAATCAAAATAATTTCAAAAAAGAAACATTTCCCAAAAAAATATAGGAAGGTAATGCTACAAAAAGGAGATTTTCAAATATGTAGTAAAGATAAGCCCAGACCTATTTCTTCGTTCGTTCATTTGGCTCTATTTTCTTTCATACAAATACTCATCCTCATAGTAACGCGGTGTTGTGCTGGCGATGAAAATCTGTGGACGTCTTTGTTGTAGCGAAATATTTATCTCTTCGGGTGTTCTATAGACCTGCTGATGGTTGGGTTGCACATGTTGTTGCAATTGTGGAGCAGCGGTAAAGAAGCGATAGGGTGAGGGCGTTACTGTGGGGGCTGGTGCCTGTGTACGTATTTGTTGAAGTTGAGGCTGTATCTGTGGCGAGAGAGTGGTCACAGGCAATGGTTTACGATAAACAGTAGTTTGTTGTGGCTGAGCGATCTGTTGCTGTACGGGCTGATGATGGCGTACCTGTTGCTGCTGTTGTTGGGCTACTGCTTGGGATCTTTGATATTGAGGCTGATGTTGCTGGGGCACATGTTGTTGTTGCTGTTGTTGGAAACCTACCTGCAACTAAACGAAGTGTAAAAAAAAAACATAAATCGTTTTAATGAAAATGCTTTTCACATTAAAGAAACCCGAGTCAACTTACTGGCTGTCTAGCATGTTGTATACGTGGTCTGGGCTGTTCTTCTTCATCTTCATAACGATCGTTGTCATAGTAACTCTCCGGATAATAACGTTCCGAATAACGTAATGTAACATTAGGTTTCGATTGGTGTTCTTGCAAATTCACTGGCTTGTATAAGTACTCATTCACAATATGATATTTGGATGATTGCTGGCAATTGTTATCGTTGGATGGTGGCATACAAATCAAATGAATCTGATGGAATGTGAAACCTTCGGGACAAATCCATGAGTGGCGTTGATTTTCTTGGCAATAATGGAACACTTCGCAGTTGAGAGTATCATCGGCGTAGTAGCTGAATTGTTAGGCGAAAAAGTAAAAAAAAAAACAAAAGACTTAGGACACAAACTTTAAAGTGAATTAAACAAACATTTTAAAACTGAAGGGCCTTTTAATTATCTAAGAGTTGAACCGAAAATCAAAGCTAGTTTTATATAAAAAATAGTTCAATAAGTTAAGAAATAAATTAAATTGTTTATAAGGCTGAGAGCATCTCAGATATTAATTGTTGGTTTGAAATATACGAGAAAGTTCCTAAAAGGCTGATGCTATGGGCTGAGACGTGTCTCACCAAGGGATCAGAAGCCTATTGCCAATCGGGATTCTAATTTTAACTTTCTAGAGACTCGCCTATAAATTTAAAGGACTTGAAAATCCTAAAGTATCGAAAGTACTTCATGAAGAATATCAGTGCGAGTGTGTGGAATAAAGTATTTTAAGGGAACGGAGGTTTAATGATGTCTAAAACTCAGTATTTGTTGAGATGCAATTAAACTATAAGGAATCTTATGTAGTATCTTTCTACAACTTACCCAGTTGTTTTGCCATTACAGGCGAATTTCGATTGAGCCAACAACAATGACAGTCTATCGGGTTCTTCTTCCTCTTCTTCGGTTTCCTCTTCGCTCGATTGTTTCTGTTTCGAATTAGCTCGGTTACTCTGATATGTTAGTTGTTGCTGTTGTTTACGCGTTGGATATTGTTGCCGTGGGGGCTCTTCTTGATCTTCCTCCGACTGACTGTAATCATAGAGTGGCTGTTGTTGCTGCTGCTGTTGGTGTTGCTGTTGTTGCGGATGATGATGTTGTTGTTGCTGTTGCTGCCTATAGCCTAAATGTGTTTGGGCTTGCGTTTCAAAATCATCATCCGTATCATCTTCACTGGCGGCATCCAAGGAACGTGATTGGAAGCCTTGAGGCTTAGCAGTGGTTGCTGAGGCAGTAAGACTTGTGGTGGTGGCCGATGTTTGACTATAGCCCACAATGTATGCCAAGGAGACTAGTAGAAAAATGTTAAAACTAAAAACAGATAAATAAATAAATTCATTAAGTATTCCATTTAACAAAAATATGAAGAAAAAAAAAAAAGAATTAAAATGTTACAACACCCTGCAACGTGTTTGTGTAAATAAATTATTGTTTTATTGTAATTTAATTTTTGTATTTGATTTTATGAAATATTTGGTGAAAGTTTGTTTTCGTTTGTTGAACAATTGCCAATAATTTAAGGCATTGCATGTGTTTTATTATTAAATTATGCAGATTTTTTTTTTGCTTTTAGTTTTTCACATGAAAGAATCACCTTTGATGGGGGAGTTGCAATGTTTCCTGATTTTCTTAAGGTTAAGATTCAAACGGATCGTCTCTTTGGAAATGTTTCCTTTAGCATGTCTTTTTTTACTTTTTTTTGTGTGGTAAAAGTGACAAGTTTAAAAACCTTCATGTTTAAAACACTATGATCAATACAATCATTGTTTTGCTTGTAAAATTTTGTCGTATTTTTCTTTAACATGAAACATGTTCCATCAGTCACCTGTGGTTGTTTCAACTTTAATATGTTGGTAATATGGCTTAGGCCACAGAGTAATTGTGGTATGATTGCAAGAATATTTTAAGACGAAGACAACTATTGGCTGGAACGTGAATTGTTAATAGATTAACCCCGTATTGATTTTAAACGTGTCACGTACACAATTTTGAAAATTTTCTTTTTATTTCATTTCCGATTTTTTTTTCATGATTCAATGGTAATTCAATACCTTGTTAATAAACTTTTTTTTTCCTACAAGAGCACACAACAATAAGATGCTTTAAAAGAGTAAATTTTACTCTTTAATGGAAGATCAGTGGTCAAATGCTGTGCATGAAGTTAGCTTCTTCAAAGAAAGGTCTCTAGATGGCAATGTATATTCCCTCGCAGGATACACTAACATCGGGGCAGGGTTCTAATATTTCTGATAGAATTCGAACTATTTATGTAGAAGAGCGAAACACTCTCTGTACGATTGGGTGAAAGGATCAGAAGGGGATGCCGGATAAGGCTGATATATGCTCATTTACAAGGAAAACGCTGATTGCTCATTATGACAGTCCTTGTTTTCTTGGCAAGGAGATCAGAATATTAAATCAGGTGAGGCACTTGGAAATTGAAATGAGACAACTTCTGGAGGATACTTACACACACACGTACAGAAATGGTCATTACAACCCTGCAGTCAGAATTACGACTTAGCTTCTCACACCACTTATGTTGCGTCTGTTAATTTTATACATGAGTGGCGGGACCTATAGGCGATTCCTCACGACAGAAACTTTTCGAAGCAATTTTATTTACTCCCAGAGATTTTGTTAGAAATCTGCTGAGAGGCAGTTGCCGAAGGATTATTTTTTTCAAATTTCGTTTTGTTGGAGTTGTCTGGCCTGCAGTTTGAAGCGAGGCCTAATAAGCCAACACACCACCTACTAGGCTCTAGAGGATAGATCAGCACAAGGGAATAAATTCTGGACCATTCTGTGTGGATGAGCCATATGTTATAAATTTGGCCTCAATTCAAGAGTGGCACACTGACTTATACTCCATACTAACTTATCCTCTAGTAGGGCGGTGGATGCCAAAGTAGAGGAAATGCTACATTAGAAGAATGTGTTATCTGGAGATGTATGGCATGATGAGGACATTATCTACAAGGGCACTGTTAGCAGTACACTTCATTACCGATTGATACAAGCTTTTGAAAGGAGGCGCCACTTGCGGCTTATAGTTAGACCGAATCTCCGGAGAATAATTAGAATACTCTACATACATACATACTCTAGCATACAGGCTACAAAAATTGTCAAAAATGTAATATCGAAGAACAAGAAGTATCGCGGAGATACTCTTAGGCGATAGGCTACATAAGGTGACTAGAGTACACTTCGCTTTAGACGTACACATAAATGGGAACGGTTTGTGAAGGATACTATGTCAGACATAACTCTTCTCTAAGGAGTAGGAAAAAAGAAGATAAGAAAGTTTGTTTATAATACAAATTTCCTATAGAAAGCAAGGTTGGTACCCCTAATGGTGTCTGTTGAAAGACATGCGACCTTTAACCTATCTTCCTATTCACCACCAACATTTTTTTTAAATTAATTCAAAATTCAGCAAAAACTCTATTTATAAGCTTTCAAGGCCCTATTATAATTTAATTACATTTTATTAAACAGTCTTATAGTATAACAATAGAAAATTTGGATAATTTTCTAAATTTTTCAATTTGACTTTTTTTGGTTACCATGCTCTCTCTGCCCACTGTGCCATACGTAGTTGAAGCTTCTTCTTTTGCTTATTTTTTTGTTTCCCTTCTTGACAAAAACTTAACATGCAATCAATGAAACATCTTTATGATATGGGAAAATTCCTGAACGAGAAATAAAAAACAAAAACAACAACAACAAGAAAAACATTAAGACTTCAGCAACTAACTACATTTACAAAATAGCCAAAAAAAAAATAATGGAAAAGTGCGCGGGAAAATTTATTTCGTAGTGAATTGTTGCTGATGTCATACATATGTATGTAAGCTAGTAAAGAAAGAAATCCTATGAACGTACACTTCATATATAAATTATATATACCTTAACTAACTCCCTCCACCCCTCCCTTTCCCCCGTCCATTAAAAAAAGTAGCTGGTGGATTTGGTTTAAGAAGAAAAACCGCTTCAATAAAAGAAGTCAAACTACATGGTTTATTATTGTAGTTGTAGGTTTTATGTGTTGTCTTTTTTAGTGTTGTTGTTGTTTTCTTACTAAGACAAGTACTATGATTATAGATTGCTGTTGGTGCATCGTTTTCTATGATGATGCAGAGGGGGTGTATTTGTGATGGGTTGTCTTTTAAGCATTTGTCAGCCTCAAAGTCATAGTCGTTGAGTGTTTTTATTGTTCATCTTCTACTTTTTGTTTGGTTTTTTTTTGGTTTTTTTTCTGTTTCTAATTTTATGAACGCCATGTGTTATGCAATGTACGAGTAGCACAGTTCGTCAGCCGCTTACAACGTAAGTCAGTCAGTCAGTGTGTTATGCTTTTAATTTTTTTATTTTTCCTTTTATTGTTGTTTGTGGTTTATTTTATTGTCGGCTTTTCATTTTCATGGAAATCTTCATCACCATTTGATTTCCAAAAAAATCCAAAATTTTGGGTGTTTTGGTCTGCAAATGATACCTTTAGAAGATATTGCATTTAAAAACCCTGCCACATGTAATCTATATAAGTGGAGTATGTTAGCCAAATTAGAAGAAGAACAAGAAGAATATCAAGTGTTGTTGTTGGTAATTGCAATGGCTTTAGTTTTTGAGGTTTGTTGTTGAAGAATTCTAAAGTATCATAACCAAAAAACAAGTGCTTGTTTCTTAAGTCTTTTGTTTTATTATATGTAGCAAAAAAAATTGAATGTAAATTTAATACACTTAATAACACAAGTATTTGGTTGAAAATGGATATTAATTCTGTAATTTGTTTTGTTTTAATTTCATATTTTTAAACGTTTCTAAAAATATGTTAATAAACCCCAAATAGAAGACACCAAAAAACCAATGATTCCAAGATAAACTCATATGTCTTAATACCTTTGGTTTATTGGTATTGCTGGCTTAACAAATATAAATGAAATCTGAAATCTTATAGCGACCAACGCTAATATTTCGTGTTTCTTAAGGCAATGTGGATTATTTTGCAAAGTTTTATGATCTCGTTGTAAAACATTTGTTTGTAATACAATATGATTTTTATAATTTAATTTTTTTTCTTTTAATTTAGGTAAACTAAGTGGCGACATTCATAAATTGCCACATGGAGATGGCGACTAATCTGAATATAAATTACGGATAGGGTTGCGAATATGGAAAGAGCAGAGCATGATTTTTTTTAACCAGAATGAAATATTCCAAGTCCATGGGTAAACACCTAGCGGAAGTCTATGCCATCAGGAGATGTGCTCAATTAAACTGTCGCAGAAGATACAAAGGACGCAAATGGCACTTATGAATTTAAATCGAAGATAGTATAGGATTGTATGGGGAAACGGCAACAATCAGAGTATAAATTAGCAATAGCGTTATGAATGTGGAAGGAAAAGGTATTAAAGCAGGAGTTTTTTAACCCAGAATGAAATATTCCGAGACTATAGGGGAAACACCAAGCAAAAGTCTATGCCATCAAGAGATATGTTCAAACAATCAGAAGCTACAACGAAAGCACATGTCTCTTATGAAGTTAAATCGAAGATAGTGTACGACTGTCTGGGGAAGCTGAATCAGCTTGAAAACTGGGTTACTTTCGGCTGGATCTCAGGTCACGTAGGAGTTCGCGGCAATGACGGGACAGATGAGCCTGCTAGGAGGAGAGGTTCCATGTCACTGATATGACCATAATCTTTCTGTTTAGTAGGACTAGATATTAAAAAAGATATACTCCATGAAAGAAACATAAAGACAAAAGCTCCTCGTAAGCCAAATAGGTTTGAGGCAACCAAACCTTAGGTTGGGAAATCACATTCAGAGGAGATTAATGCTTCAGAGTCTTCAAGAACAACCTAAGGCTAGTAACTAATATTTTGACAGGGCATTGTTAACTTAAAGTATAATTGTTCATAATGAGAATCGTCTCAAGCAGTATCAGAAGCTTCTTTAATTTTGAAGACAACAACAACAATAATACGCAATGTTGCATTCAGTAATTTAACCAATAACATGCATATTTATAGTGTTTTACTATGACATTTTGTCTTTGACGAATAGTTAATGGGCTGGCGAAACTATTTCTTTTATGGAAACGTCAGACATCTCTGCATAACTTGGTTATTCATAGATGTGTGATGTTTCTGGACATTATTAAAATGCCTTGATGAACGTATGAAAAATCGTTACATAGTGATGGGTGTTAATTCATATGAGGATGTATGTGTGATGTATTCTTTCATAATTTAGTAACGTCATTAAAAGATGGTTGGTTTCGGTAAGCTCGCGAGGAAAATTTGTCACTCCTGAGCGTATTCAGTACAGATTGCCTAGTAAGTTGATACTGTTTGGACTGTACCTGCTGTTATTGGAATATCTTGATAGTGATTTGACAAAACATGAATGATTGCAGCTAAATAACATAATTCGTAAAGTGACTGTAGACTGTTAAGAGACTTTTAATTTTTATTAAATCACCATTATAAGTAAACACTTGTTTTTTGACAAAATTATCTTTAATTAAATTTTTTCATTTAAAAGTCAATAAAAATACCAAACATCAGTGCCAAAATGATTAACAAATAATTTTAAAGCCTTTAAGTAACTGTGAAATTAGTAATTAAATACAATAAAAAAAAAAAGTGAACGGAGTGACTAATTTTGTAAACACTGTTTGAACTCTTTGACCCCACATCCGCTTAAGCCCAAAGCCATACGATTTTTTTGAAAAATATTAATTTTAGTTACAAATAAAATAAATTTAGTTATTAATAAAAAGAAATTCAAAGTCGAATACATTTCTTTAAAGCCGTATTGGTTATATGTATGCAAAACCAAAGACTTAAGACACAAACTCGATTTTTGTTTTTGATTGCCTAAGCCACTAAACCAACTACAATTACAACGTCATCATCATCTTGTATTGTATTGTATTGTATTGTATTATTTCTCACAGTTGTATTAAACAATAAAATTAAAAATGAAAAATAAAATAAATAATAAAAGACTGTTTTTTTCTGTTTTTTTTTTTTTGATTTAACGATCATCACTTTTACTTGGATTACCGCCATTAGCATCACCATCACCCGTACCGTACCACCACCAGTAGTTGTTTAACCATTTCAACTGACCTTTTAAATATTGACAAAACAAATGCGTTACAATGTGAAATATGTTTGTTTGTTTAACTACCTAATGTGGTAGTAAACTATGTACACTTATGCACATACATTCGTGTTTATATATGTGAGAAATACACATGTACATACAGATGTAATGTACGACTTTGCAGCACATCATGTGCATTTTTTTTTTGCAATTGAAAACGAAGAAGATTTAAAAGTTTTCAATTTGTTTTCCCATATGATTGGGGGAGAGAACGACTTTGAAAAGCTTTATAGGGGAAATTAAATGGAAAAGAATTGTTTGAAAAATTAATACAAAATTCTGGGTTGATTGCCAGGAAGTATTTACTGAGTGTTTGATGGTATTGGCAGAAAATGATTTTCAATAATTTATTAAGTCGTACCGATGTTAACAATAGTTAAACCACCTGCAGAATGAAATCGTTCGAAAGCTAATAGTATGGGCATTCAATAGAAAGAGACCGTTTAGATGCTTTTTGATTAGAATGTTTCTGTTCATTCAGCCTGAGGACTGAACTGAACTGCTGTCCAGTTGTTATCAGCCGGTTATGTTAACAATTTGCCTTCATAAACCCTTGTGAATGTCGATGTGCTTACTGTAGTTCAGGGGGGTAGTGTGTTGCCTTACTAGACGAAAGCTTCTAATCCAATGCTTAGCTCTGACATCTGAAAGAAAATATTCTTTCGACACCAGTCTCTTAGCAGTTCTTTGATAAGCTATGAGAATAACTAAACTTCTTAAATCTGTGGAATTCGGAGTCGACTTTAAACCCGTAAGTCCTGCAAATCATGGATCAAATTAACACAAACACATAATGAGTGGAGTGAGAACATAGACTTGTAATGACCAAAAACTAATCTATTTACGTATGTATTTTATTTTTATTGGCTTGCTTTGCCAAGCAAGGCATTAATAATGGACTTGCTTACGTATGATTGATTTAAACGTGTATGGAGTTGGAAGGCTTATACAATTTTTTATATATTTGAACCAGCAAATCCCTAGCTAAAGCTGTTTCTACCTTATAAACTATAGGGTGCACTTAAAACACATGCAATAACATAAAATTAAAAAGAAAAAAAAAATACAACGAAGACGTCACAAAATAAAATTTATATTCCATAACCATTAGCTCGAAATCATCTGCAATATACGATACAATTGGTAAAACCAACAACGACCATACAATAAAAGATTACCTTAAAAAATTAATAAAATAAAGAGACAAGAGGGGGAAAAAAGAATTGAAGTTGAAAAACTTTACATTTGAAAGTTGTGACGACGATACGATTTAATATTTTTTGTTTTTTTTTATTGTGTGAACTTCTTTGCGACAAAAAAGGGAAAAATATTTTAAATATTAAATAAATACCTGCTTGCATAAAAGGGCATACATATAAAAAATTTAAAAATCATAAATAAAGAGAAACAATCAATTTATGTTTGTTACCATAAGTATTTTGGTAATGGCTTTTGCCGCGAAAGATTTTATTAGAGCTTGGAATGTTTATTATCGAAAATTGTAAGCTTTGTCAAAATATTTTATGTGATACTATTCCATAGTATTAAATTAAAATATAAAATCATTTCTAAAATATAAATTTTTATTACAACAAAATTACGAATGTTTTGTAAACAATACTTGTATACATATATTTTATTTGTATATTTCATTGGCGAAAAAATCCTCTTATGCAATCATATGGAAACATATATTGTTAGTGAATAATATAAATGCTAATTGCAAATAAAAATGAAATTAATTTAGCAAAAATAAAGAAAAGTTCGAAAAGACGTTCCTTTAAAGACGTACATACGAGTAATTGTATTGTATGCAAAACAAAAGACTTAGAACACAAACACGATTTTAATTGAATAATTTGAAATTTTAAATATGCCGTGTAGAAAATGTTTAAATAATGATAAGAAATAATTATAATTTATAAAAAAAGAGAAATACTTTTCGTTAACTTAACATTAACTTTGCTTTGTTTCAGTTTTATTAATCAAGTTGCTACAGTTAAGGATTGACTGTTTAGAAAGTTTTCTATCATCAAAAATCTCCTTAAGGCCAAGCAAAGCTATGCTCATATTAGTCGCCGTAGTCTAGTAGGTAATGTGTTCGTCTCTTAGACGCAAAGCCCAAGTTTGAGCCCCAGGCCAGATATCAAAACGATATATGAAAAAAATATTTCTTTGGCGACTTCTTCTCAGTAGATTTCTGACAAAAGCTCTGTGAGTAAACAAACCTGATATGAAAAAGTTTTTTCAAAATCTGTCCTTCGGAGTCGACGTTAAAGTGTAGGTCCCTCCACTCACATATAAAATTAAGGCACACAACATGAATGGTGTGAAAAGCTTGGCCGTAATCCTGACTGAAGGGTTGTAGTATGTATGTATGTATGTAAGATGTGCTCAGCTCACCATCATGTTGACAATTTCATGGCTAAACTCTTAATAAAGGAAATATCTCTCCACAATGGCTCAGCGATAAAATGTGTTCATAAGATTAATGCCCGGCTACATAGATGTATAATGAAACGTTTAAAGCTTAAGCAACATATTGGAACGATTTTACACATTTAAATTAATGCATGAGAATGACATGGTGTAGTTTTTGACTATAAACAAGCAATGTATGTTCCAACCCCGGAGAAGACGAACAAATTTTTATCCTGGTTTTGAAATTGAAAAAATGTTTGCAAATAATTTTTATAGGTAGCCCAAATCCCTCTGCCGCTCAGAAAGAATAACAACGAACATCATAGGAAGGGTATTACTGGAGAAAAGAGTACAACTCATTAGTTAAGTTCACCACCATTTAATACAATCTACGTTCACAAAAGGTGTTGCTTTTAAGCAACGCCAGATGAAAAACTTACAATCATAAATCAGTAGACCAATCACACTGATTTGCTGCAAATACAGTGAGCGCCAAAAGTGAGTAAACATCATTGAAATAATTCATTTTCTTAGGATAGCGAGTAAATGACAATAGTCGAATAAATTTCCAAAAATTAAAACGTTTATTTATTACTTATAAAATGTTAAAACAAAAACAACAATTCATGATAAAGGAACTTTTTTTATACTTAAGAACATAATAGAAAATTTAAAATTATAGTGGGCTTTGACTCACTTATGGCGCTCACTGTAGTTGATGAATGAAACAAAACAAAACAAAGAAATTAAAAGAAGGGAAGTACGCTAAGTGACAGCAGTATTTTCTTTCAAATAAACTAAAAGAAATTTAAAAAAATTACATTTCGAAACAGGAACCAAGTCATTCTCATCTATCCAGCTATAGCTTTTGCCAACTGGAACTTATCTAAAACAATTTGATTGAATAAAATTCTTTGTTAGATACAAATAAAAAAATAAAAAGCAGTGATGCTTTATACAAAGCAAACGTAATCGAAATTCAACTTTAGTTCATAAAGAGAAAATTGCCAAAAATTCCTCATACTTTGTATAATTTCTGTATACATTTCACGCTGTTCCGTACATTGGTACAAGCATAATTAACTTCACTGATGGTGTAGTCAATTATACAGTATATACGATTAATGTCATTATAATATATTCACAATATAATGAATATAAATTTAAATTTAAATAAATTAAAAACAAACAAAAAACTATCCCCTCTATAATTTAAACCAAAAATATTTCATTTCTTATACAATTTACGTATCAGGAAGCTTTATAGGATAAATACGCTTAAACACATATAGACCCACCAAGAAAAATTTTTAAGCAAAACTAGGACACAACCTGCTGATCTACTTTTTATTATACACACGCCATACAAAAACTCTTAAAGGAAACCGGCTTAAAACGCAAAGTAAAGGAAAAAAAAAGAAAAAAGAAAAAAGTCTGCAAATGAACGAAAACATTTCCTAGTACAAAAAACTCAAACAGAAAATAAAAGAAAATTAAAAATCAATGGAATAGTAAAAGTAAGAAATGAATTAAATCAATGTACATATACGTACATATGTATATACATACATATGTAAGTAAATAAACTAGTGTTGCGCTTTTATATAATTTTTCTAGTAAACATTTTTGGGTAAAAATATACAGGCATATTTTTGAACCGATTTTCTTTTTTGTTCAATATAAATGACAGCCAAAAAGAAATAGTTTAAGAGTGTTTTTCACTGCACATATGTGCCAGTAGAGAGTATGTGAAGTTTTACATAAAAAAGTGAAAACAACATTGAAATGAATGTTGGAAAAATACGATAAATTGCATCATATAAGGCAATAATCGATATGAGCGAGTAAGTCAATGAATCGCACTGAAACTGAAACTGAATCACAATAATTACTTCTTATATCGTCTGATATGGTTAAAAGCATTTGCAATTTGTGTTTTAAACATGTAAGGCATATTTATTACTACAAAAATATATCAAGAAAATCATTTGGAAAATTGGTTTTAATTAAGGTAATCAATATTGAGTATAATTTTGATTTTTACAGCATTAAAATATAAATAAATTATGTCTCGGGTAAATGATTTTAATGTTTAAAATTAGTTCTATAGACAAAAAAAAATATTTAAGTAAAATGGCTTAATGCCTTAATATATTCGAAATTTTATATTTTAATTTGCCAAACGAATGCAGTGATGGACTAGAGATCATATTTTTTCCAATTGATGATTTAAATGTATTCATTTTAATTATAATGACTGATTTAGTATCGTTTATTTTAATATTCGTGCATAAATTGCTTATGTTGATGAACATTGTATTTAAACAAAACTTTTTAAGTAAATTTGATTAAACTAACGTAGATGACTCTGAGAAGCTAGGCCGTAATCCTGACTGAAAGGTTGTAATGGCCAATTATGTATGTATGTATGTAGATGACTCTGCTAGGAGCCCATTATGATATAATGGCTGCAGCATCTAATAGAGACAAATAGCTGTAGAGGATCTCCCAGTACATCTAATAACATTAATGTGATCTAGCAAAGCAACGATCTCAATACAATCAAGATCCTGTAGTGTATGGTATTACTTATTTATAAATTCGGATTATTATTAATTATTTACTTTGGATCCTAAAAGAGATGCTTCATAGCATCACTTTTTTTGTCCAAACATAACGTAGTTCAAAAAAAAAAAAACGCTTGATATTGTGATGTCAAAAAAATGACTCCGCCAAGCAAAGATACACATCGTTTGTCCGCGAACATCATAAGTAAAGGATTTAAGCATAATGAAATCTTCCTAATAAAATTATAAAACAAAAATTCTCTCAGGATTCTTATTTTGAAGTATTCTGATATCTCTTCCGATAACAGAGTATCCTCTTCTGTGATCGCATTTGTCATGTAAAAACGTATACGAGTGTTGAAACCAATTACGGCCCCATTTTCACAAAATACTAAAACAATAGTAAACGACAGCACTTTTGTAGCACGGAACTTTTAAGTACTTCTTTCTTTTTTAATACATTTTCTCCATGCACTTCTGTTTTGAGCCGTTATTTTCTAGTTAGGCATTCTTGTTGTATCGCATAATCTCCTACCATGTGTACCTATCCAATATCTTTCACCAAAACATAATAGCAAGGGATCTAGAAATTTAAATCGGAACTAAAATGAATCCTTATTGTAAGGAAAGTGCTTTAAATAAAACACACATACATGCATGCATACATAATTGGTCTTTAAAAGCCTTTGGATTACAGCCTATTTCCTCAGTTACGAAGAGCAACATACACAATTCGAGTGAGCGAGTGTTTAGATTTTTCCTAGATTAATTAGAATACATCAGGCTCATTGTTGCATCATCATACGAATGCAATTAAATACTAATATCGTTTGAAAGTCGCCGTGGTCTAGTAGGTAGTGTGTTGGCTTATTAGACGAAAGGCCCGAGTTCGAATCCCAGGCCAGACATCAAAAACAAAATACAAAAAGTATTTCTTCGGCGACTTCCTCTCAGCAGATTTCTGGCAAAAACTCTGAGAGTAAAAATTGCCATGAAAAGCTTCTCAAAAAAAATCTGTCGTTAGGAGTCGACTTTAAACTGTAGGTCCCGCCACTCATTTATAAAATCAACGCACACAAGATGAGTGGTGTGAGAAGCTAGGTCTATAATCCTGACTGAAGGGTTGTAATGGCCAATTATGTATGTATGTATCGTTTGCATAATCGATATCACATAGATTATCATATGTAGACCTGCGTAGTTCCTCTACTTCTTCGTATTGCCCTATGCATTAAGCAAAGCAGAGAATACACATTCCTGCCTAATGCCCATTTTATGGTTAACCTCCATATGGAATCTGATATGATATATCAGAGTGCAGACCTTGAATAAAACTACCACACATAGTACCGTTTCCAACACAAAGTTTATATTTATGCCATAAGCCATAAAAAGTCAATTTAACAGAAGTCAAAAATGTCAACTTCGAACACATGATTTGTATGTTGACGATCACACCTATGACTATAAAAGCGATACTATCTTAATCACTTTACAGATGATTCATCATAAAAAGAAAACATATTAAACCACCATCACTTAAGGTGCTGCAAGATATGACAAATTGCATGCAAAAAACAAAAGACTTAGACAACAAACTCGATTGTTTATATTAGCTTACAAGTGCCTATGAGGCAGGCCAAAACCAAGAGTGCCAAAACACTTAAAGTTAATTAAAAAAATTGAATAATTGTGATTTTTTCTTTAATTTGTCATTAGCATATAACCTTGTTTTATGTATGTATGTATGTATAGACCATATAATGAATACCAGAAATAATTTATATAATTTCTTTAAGACATAATATTGAAATACAATACAAAACGAAAAATTACATATTTTGGCACATGCTCTGTTTGATTGTCAATTATTTTGACGCACTTGATTATATTATTGTGCGTTTTTTTTTAAATTTTAAACATGATTCAATTGTATTATTATTTAACAGTGTCAATAGTTAACCATGCCTAATGGCATAACAAGTCAGTGTAAAGAGCATATTGGCAAGTGTTAATGTAAAAGTAAGAGTATGAATACAACATATAACTTTCAATCATTTGTTGAAAAAAGCATAAAAGAAACAACAAAAGGAAAACGAAATATATATATTAATAATATTGATGACCTCAATTAAAAAGAAAAGTAAAATACAAGAAATGTAATAATACTTATAACATATTTACGTATGTATGTACATCAAAAAAGCATTCATACTTAAATTTTAATGATAGTAGCTGGTAGCTGAAAGCCTCCGGTTAAATGGTAAAAGTTTAATTTGTTTTTATTAAATCATAATTATTGCACCACTATGTCAATATAATGACAATGTTATTACATTTTAAATATTATAATGGGGTTTTTTAAACATTGTTAAAAGCTTATTTGAATAAATAATAAGGAAATAATGCAAATGAAAGTGCATTAAATGTAATGCATTGAATAAGAAAATATCAGGAAAATTATAATACAAGTTATGATACTAGTTAATTAATTAATTATACACGATGATTAGCTGTAAAAAACAGTGTAAACAACGAAGAGTAGTAAAAACTACTGAATTTCTTTATACTCATTATTATTCTCTTGTTTTTATATGGATGAACAGGAGAAAGGCTCGCAACCCCGACTTTAATTTTGTTTATAGTACTGTGAGCAGCTCTTATTTAATTGGCCATCACAACTCTCTAGTCGGTGCTACTACCAAGCTTCTTACATCATCCATATTGTGTGTTAATGGTATCTATGAGAGGCAGGCATATTTAAGAAGCTTTTCAAGGCTATTTAGGATTCAAGAAGGTTTTCATCCATATTGTGTGTTAATTTTATCTATGAAAGGCCGGCAGACTTAACCCTTTCGTTAATACAGTCCATTACGCCGAAGTGATGCTACTGAACTGGGCAGCACGCCACGAAGAGTGCACATTGCATGATGGCAAGTTTATGTTCGAATTTTCTTATTTAAGTGTTACATGTTTAAGAAGCTTTTCATGGTTATTTTGCATTTAAGAAGCTTTTCATTGCAAATTCTATCTACTTTCAGAGTAAAGAAATATTCTGTTTTTTTCGTAACACGTTTTGTTCGAGATATCAGAACGAGCTTTGCTCTTGAAAACAACACACTGCCTTCTAGACTATGGGGACTACGGCTCTCACTCACACGCTAAAATCATTTGAAGTCTTGAACTAAAATTTGACAAACTGCAATACAGTATTCCTAGACATTTTGTTGTTTTCTTATTTATCCTGCTTTGAATATTCCTAAGACTGAATTGGTACTTTTCATATCAAGAAGGATGATTGTTTTTTAAAATAAACAAACCATTTGCTGGGTTCCAGGTCATGTGGAAATTGATGGCAATAAGCTGCTGGCAGATGAGCTTGCAAGGAAAGCCAATATCTATATCTCAAATGGGAACAGATATTTGAAAAGATGTGCTCAATAAAAATAAAGGTGAAGAGAGGCAAACACTTTTCGCAAACCAAATGAATTTGAAGTAATGGAAACTTTGGTTTAGAAATTTCACCAGGCGGAGCTAAACCTAAAAGTGCATTTGTCTAGAATGTGAATCGTTTTGAACCCAACATGTAGATTGTATGATGATGCAAATGAATGAGTAGAACACATTCTTGGAATATACGTGGCATTAATCTGAATGCATATCAGGTGTTGGGCAAGTAACAACTCGAAACGCCAAAGGAACGGACTGTAGAAAGAGGCTACAGTAGAAAGAGGCTACAGTAGAAGGAGGCGGCAGTAGAAAGACCCTACAATGGTAAGAGGCTACAGTAGAAAGAGGCTACAGTAGAAAGACCCTACAATATCAAAAGGCTACAGCAGAAAGAGGCTACAGTACTGGTACACCCTAGACATTTTAAGTCAGCTTTAGTTTATAGCTACAATCTCCTAATGAAATCCATAATTGAATAAAGTTTATTTACTTATTAATTATTTACATTTTTTCTTGCTGTTGTTTAATAAATAGAAAACTTTGATTGAATTTCATTACTGTGGTTAGATCTTGTGCTAAAATTAAAGATCTAATTAATCAATTAAACGAAATACGATTATATTTCATGAAAGTATAGAATTTATTAAACAATTTGATCTTAAAATCATAACCTTGAAATTATCTGTGATTGAAATCAATTTAAGCGTAAGAGATTGTGACACCAGCTATCAACTGAGATCAATTGCAAATGAATCAATAAGCAAATGAAAGAACTTTATTTTGTTTTTGTAACTATTCGTTTTTATGTTTGTATTGTATGTAACAAAAGCAAATAATTTTTTTTTATGAGAGGCCAATAGGTCGAGGGTAAATGTTTAAAGAGATACTGAAAACCAAAGTACCAACATAAAGGTATAAAGTAAGCGAATAAAGAAAATGTCACCAAAATAATGACAATTGTCTAGTGCGACCATCATAATAGCAGGGTTTCGATTGTACAGATGTTAAATATTCCATTCGGAACCATGTCGCCGAAGTGTAGTATGTAGTAGGTAGTCGACGCTAAACTGTAGGTCCCGCCACTCACGTATAAAATTATGGCACACAACATGAGAGGTGTGAGAAGCTAATCCTGACTGAAGGTTTGTATGGCCAATTATGTATGTATGTATGTATTCGGAACCACATATATATGTACACGAGGTTGTATACAAAAAGAAATTGATTTAATAGGAGTCGAACAATTAAGGGCCGAATTGTTATCTGTGGATGGCATCAACACTGTTACCGGTGAGGACAATGCAACCTGTATAAGTGGTCACCAGTTCTAATTATGTGCTAGATGGCTTGGGTATAGTGGTCCTAACCTTGAAAACATAAGAGCTGGGAATTGAATAAATATATTCGTGGACCAAAAACAAACATCTACAAAATGTATATCCGTTTCAATCTGAAAAAGCAATATTCATTATAATACAACAAACATTATTTAAAGTTCACAAACACTATAAAATTATTACAAAATAAAAAAATAAACTAAATCACCGTGAAAGGCGAAAGACAAGACAAAAAAAAAATCACATTTTGAATTTAAAACCAACGCGAGTGGCTACAAAAAGTACAATAAGAAAACAAAACTTATTGCAATTACAGTGACCTTAAATTGTTAACGAATTTTTGCGGCCAAAAAAAAAAAAAAAACAGAAGAAAATAAAAGCAAAACAAATTGCGAGACAAACGAAAACAATAACGGCTTGCCATGATGGCTAACAGTTCAATTATAACCATAACTGGATGATTACAAACAACAAACGAAATAAATGATGGTTAAAACCTAAAAAAACAACTGTTAACGAAATGTTGCCAACAACTATAAGCCAAATAGATCTCTCATCATGTATAGTCATTCGCATGTGTTGTGGTTGGTTATGGTTGCGGCAATAATAATAATGTGACTGAGTGATCGTCACTTATGGGCTTTCACAAATGTAATTAAAAATAAAATAATAAAAAAACAGTTGTCTGGCTAATGAAGGTGTATTATTTGGATTTCTTTTTGTTTTCAATTGAAAATGATAGGAAGTTATATAGGTTTACCTATACATTGCAAGTAATATTATTAATAATTTTAATAAAAAATATTAAAAATTATTGATATTGTCTATCAAGAATGCTTGATACCAAAAGGAACCTGAAGTTTGGATTGTATAGACATAATTTAACAGGAAATTTCCGAATTTTCATTTGATGGTCACAGCTTAAATTGAATGAAGTCGCGATAAACTAGTAGGTAGTGTGTTGGCTTATTAGACACGAGCTCACGGTTCAAACCCTGTGTCAGACATCTCCAACAAAACGAAATATAAAAAAATATTTCTTCGGCGACTTCCTCTCTGGCAAAAACTCTGAGAGTAAATAGGTTAGGTAGTGGTAGCTCTGATATCAAAGAGCTCACTTGAGCACGCAAAGCGGCCCGTTGTGATGCCACTAGTGAACGCAGTCTTTGTACTGCCAAGTTCCACCAAAATCAGGGAATAGAAGGAAGTTGGTCAGAGCAAGGGCTGCACCTGAGAGTACATAAAATTCCCATGAAAAATCTGACGTTCGAAGTCGACTTTAAACTGTGGGTCCCGCCACTCATATATAAAATTAACACCCACAACAAAAGTGGTGTGAGAAGCTAGGTCGTAATCCTGACTGCAGCGTACTAATGACCAATTATGTATGTATGTATGTTATGTCTGTCATCACTTTTTATAACAATATATGTCTGACAACAATAGCTAAGACTCGTTTGTAATTGTAAGCATTCAATCGCTCTTTATGATTACGGGCTCTTTGATCTTTAATACTAGCTCCTTGGGTGTCTCCTCTTTGCTTTAAGTTTAAGAATTTTATGTGAAATTCCTTACTAACATACTCAGTCTTCATATTGATTACATATGTATATACAAGCCTAGGATTGTGCTGTAGTCTATTTTGATCGATCGACTATTTTTCCTTTAGATGTGTGTTTAATTGAAATTTCCACACATTTTCTAATCGAAATATTTTTCCAATAAATCAAATGTTTTAAATGTAACAGAAACGCCAAAGAAATGTTGTAATAAGAAAATATTTTATTTATTTTTTGACGGCACTTGGCAGAGCAAATTAGTATGTGTTGCAGCATCACTGCCTATAGCTGTTGATATTTTTTTCATTTTTTCATATAAAACCTGTAATCGTACATGCAACCAAATGCTTCTTACAATTGTATATGCAGCATATAGTATAAGCATGAGTACATGGTTGGTTGGTTGGCTGGTTGGATATTTTATTCTGTTGCTGTAGCATATATAACCATAACAGGCGTTGGCTATGCTGTAATTTTTGTTGTTTTTTCTTTCACTTTCAATTTAAAGTGTTTGTGAATTTAGTTTGTTTGTACAATTGCAACGAAAATAAAAACCAGGCGTCTACGCAATTTTTAGATGTTTGCTGATATAGAAAAAACTAAGAATTCATTCACTTGTTAGCAATCAGTCGTCATTCATTCATTGAAGTACGAATGCTTAAGATTCACATCTTTTAGATCAGAAGTGAATGGTTAGGCTTAGATTTCAAAGTTTTGTGGAAAAGTACAAACCACTATTGCTACTGAAATACTTGTTAATAACAAGAAAAAGAGTGAAGTAAAAAAAAAACAGATCTGAAATGCCGTTTATTTTTTCATTCACCACTAAATGGTCATATAAAACCCATTAAAATTGTTAACTGCTTCAGATTGTTTTTTTTTGTATATGTACATTGGCTTGAAGCTTATCGTTGCCAACGAAGAAAATCTGTTAGATTTGTTTACGCACAATTGAAATATGATCATGCGTTTGTTAAAACTGTATTGTTATTGTTGTTGTTCTTGCATGACATATCTGCATGATATGCAAAATAACAATTTTATAACACGCTTTTCATATTATTTTGTTGTTATGATTTGTATGGTCTCTATTGACGTGCATGTTGCTTAAGTCTTTTGTTTGTTTCTTTTGGTTTACTGCCTTTGTGTGAACTGCAATAGGGGCGTAGGCTGTATTTCAGTAATTCTGAAGTCTTAAAAGTACTCAGAATTTTGTAACACTGACTATGGTTAAGTAATATGACGTTTTATTCTATGGTTTTTAAGCCATTAAATTTATACGAGATTTATTTGTATTTCGTAAAAGATTTTTTATTTTTTTATTCAAAAATTTTATGTTTAAATTTATTTGTTTTCTTTATATTTTGAAAAGTAAGTTTCTTAAAAATTAATAGTTTTCGATTTTTTAATCTTGATTGCAGTCAACAATGACTCAGCTGTGTGTTAAAGAAACCAATCGAGTATTAAGGTTGAAAATAATAGCCGGATCTATTATAAAATTTGAAGTGATTCAATATTGTTTGTTTACAATCACCTCTTTTTTCATTTTTTGTAAAGAAAATCCTATTATTTGATACCCTATACCGCAATACAATTACAATCATTGACATGATACTTTTAACTATAATAGTTTATATAGAGCAGTTAAGTGATTTCAGTCAAGATTGTACTGATACATATACAGATGTCTGACTGTAGTGCGAATGACTTTACGCAGATGAATGTTTACTACTATTTCTTGAAAATTCTAAAAAGAATGATTGAAACACACTTAAGATTGACCATTTGGCGGGAATACGTGCCTTATTTTACACCGTGGTATTTCATGATTTTCTGATCTCGACATAGTTCCATGAACACATAGTTCAAATCTCTTAGGATGTCAAGCAACGCCATGAGCAATTATTCCCTTCAATTTTGATAGATTTGCCTAACCAATGGACGAGTTGAGATGAGTCATGGTGTTCCTTGACATCATAAGAGATTTGAAAAATGTGGATTTAACTTTACAGAGTCATAAGATTCATGGAACTATGTCGAGATTGGGAAATCATGAAATTCCATGGTGTAGAATATTGCAAAAATATTGCTCTTCTTATGAAATTTTACTGTAACTGGATGCTAAGTTCTGCACTACTACTAGCTGTTCATATGAAGTTGCTACTGATGTACATGGCAAACATTTTGGTCTTGTTATCAAATCAACCCCGGGCCAGACGTCTCGAACTAAACGAAATATGAACAAATATTTTTTCTTCGGCGATTTCCTCTCAGCAGATTGCTGGTAAAATATTCTCTTCCAGTAGTAAATCTTTTGATTTGTTGCACAGTCTAAGATAATTCAATGGAGATTGTTTTGCTGCTTAACTTTATTGATTAATTTAATAATCTTAAAAGTATTTAATGGCAAACTTTAATATAAAATTAAAATTAAATTAAATTAAATTAAAATTAAAATTTTTATTCATTTTATATTCCAATTAAAATTTAAAATCCTTGCTGCAACAGTGGCTTGTCTTGTCATGCTTGAAATTTGCCAGATTTTTCACACGCTTTGGAAGCCGACTATTAAGAGATCATTGGCCTTTCTAAGCTGTAGATATTTTTTATTTTCATTTTAAACGGCGGCTCTCATAAATATTAAATATTTCACATGAGATAATAAATGCAATCATTATGAAACATTTAAGAGTTTTGTGTTTCTTTGTTTTTGTTCAAGTTGAGTTTAATTAAATCAAAAATAGTATTTCAATAACACAAATTACAAACAGATTATCAATGCATTTCTACCATTAAACATATCGTGTAATGAAAACGCTTTCATAGCAACGATTCACAATTTAACACTTCGATGATTCGATGAAATTTGAACATACAGACAGAATAATTGTTGAATGAAATGTTTGTTGTGATGATGGTTTCTTTTTACAAGACACTGTAGTAATTACATTGAAAGGAAGGAGTGAAAAAAACTTGTTTAATTTAATTTGATTTAATTTAATTTGATTTAATTTAATTTAATTTGGTTTGCTTTGTTAAATGTTATTAACAAGATAGCACAATTAGTTAAACTGCTAAACAATTAAAACAGTAGCAGTTAAATTATTTAATTTTTAATAATAAAAAATTTTTTTGTTACACACTCACACTAGCGTAGTGTATGAAATTGTTCACGCTTTATTTTTTAATTAATGTTCACTATTTGTTTCATTATTGTAAGCCTTATTATTGTTATTGTCTGCGTCTTGTTAAAGAAAGAGAAAAAATAAATTCAAAATTTAACCTTGACATATGCCAATGAAAATTATTTTCTTATTTCATTATTTTTTTGTCTATTTTTTGTTTATTTTTTTTCCATTCTGAAAATAATTACACAATAATCAGTAATGGGTGTGGCTGTTCCTATTGTACTGCAATAGAAGCAATACCGTGTGATTAATGGATGAAACATTGAATTGAGAAATGTAATGTAACGAAATACCTTTTTTTGTATATATTTTATGAAATAATAGTAATAAAAAGCATACAACAAAGTCTAATTAAAGTATAATCTGTGCAAATTAAATAAGTTTTCTTAACATGTAATGTTGTTTTTAAATCCAGAAAGATGAATGTCTTGTTCAATCAAAAAGTAATCCGTTGTTTTTGACGAATTTTTATAGAAATTACTTAATATTTGTTTCAACAAATTGTCGATAGGAAAAAATTGATTTTGAACGAAAAGTGAACTCTAGTCGAGCTTATTTGCCACCTTGCTTTGTAGCCAGTATAAGATGTAGTCGCGCGCAGTCTAGTAGGTAGTGTATTGACATATTAGACGTGAGGCCACTGATCCAACACCAAGTTAGTTATCTTTAACAAATCGAAATATAAAAAATATTTCTTCTGTGACTTCCTCTCAGCAGATTTTGGACAAAAGCTCTATTTATTCTATCTATTCTATTTCTATTATGTCTAGGGCAATATTGCATTACTGCTATAGACATAAAAGTGTTCTGCGGATTTGTAGCCCATCTCAAGAACTTAAAATGTGCCTGAGTCAGTGCCAACGAAAACCTTTGTGAAAATGTGGGTGTAGTTGCGAGGAACTTTGCTCGTTGAGTTATTAACTTTTTCTGACCTTCTTATGAAGCTTGTTAGCGATTTGATCCTTTTCAAGGCATCCGGTCTTCTAATTGTTTAAAATTCAAAAGACTTTGATAACAAATATTTTGTGGTCAGTTGTATTCATGCATGCGATGAGAGAAATAATATATGTACTTGACTATCTGATTTGAACAATGAGGCACCATTTCTTACAAAAAATCCTGTATTAAAAATTCTACGACGGAAATGAGACTTACGTCATTGCGACAATATCTCACCAGGTTACTATTCAAGGAGAACTATGTGTATGAGTAGACAACGCAAGTCAACAACTAGAAGAGATTGTTGCCCTCACAAGGGAGGAGTGAAAACTCGGGTCTATATTAGCGATGTAAGCTTTTTCACGTCCGTCAAGTATATGAACATAGAGATCGAAATTCGACAATGGAAATGAGATGTACGTCATTGAGACAATAGCTCACCAGGTTCCTATTCGAGGACAACTCTATGTTTGAGTAGACAAAGCGATTCACCAACATATTAAACAAAATGTTTTCAAAAGGGTGCTGTATGGTTGTCCCCATGAAGAAGAATTGAACACTCTAGTCTATGTTAGCTATGTAGACTTTTCTACGTCCGTCAAGTATATGAACATAAAGATTAAAAATTCTTGTGTCATATATGGACAGATGATTACGTTGTAGTCATGCAGAGTTCGTAATTTAGGTTATCAAGCAGAACACCTACTTTTCTTGCATAAATCCTTTTTAGATAATAACATGCAGTGAGGTTTAAAGATCTTTTGAATCGTTGCTATATATTCGCGTATGCCCAGAGTTCCTTAATGAGAGGAAACGCTGTATAAACTAGATCCAAACCCTGGCTTATACGTGACAATCAGTAAGAAGAAACATTTTCATGCCATATATTTGGTAACAGTTTAGCCAGTTTACATTACTGAAAATAATAAATCCTTCTGTCTCAAAAACAACTTCACCCAGCCAATAGTCTCTTGAAAATTTTAATGTTTTCATTATAATACACTAAGCAATTGTAGACAAAAATGTCCAAAATGCATACCACTTGCATAAAGTAATGCTTTGGCTTTAATAAACAAAAGGAAGTTGCCATTTACTTATGTTCTTATAAGAACATGGACCTCAAATGCTTTAATTCATTTCCCGTATGTATTTGGATTTTAAAATAAAAATTAAAATCCCATTATAAAGGTATTATGTCTTCTAATGTTCTAGATTATGAATACATTTAAATCTGCAACACCTCTACCAATTGTAATTCAATGTTTTATTCAATAATTAATTTTTGGTTTTTTTCTCTGTGTTATATCCGGAGTAAAAATTGTGTGTTTAAAACTGTTTTTTTTTTTGCCAGACATCAATAACAATTAATATGATATTAATAACATAACAAAAGACTTAAGACACAAGCACCATACGAGATAATACAAAATCAGCAAACCCACGCAGTTAATGAAATTATCACACAAATGAAAAGAAGAACAAGAAACAAAAATAATCAATACAATTGATTGACACAAACACCAACTCATACACAAATTTCAACAAAACAAAACAAAAAAAAAAAAAAAAAAGAACAATGTCTGGCAAGAAACAACAGAAAACTTTAAAAGAAACACTAGAAAATTATCGAAATAAATACGATGGGATGGCAAAGAAGAAGATCTCTGTCATAAGAGCAGACAAAGACTCCCACAATTGAAAAACAAAAATCAAGCAGACACACAGAATGAATACGACTATGATTTGTATAGACGAAGTCTTAAGATAAATATTTTAATTCGTTTTTTTTTTGTTTTCGAAAAAATAACAATTTCAGAATGTTATGGCAACAGATGTTAAATAAACTTAATTTGCATATGCTTTGTACAATTATATTCCAATAAATGTTGCAAATTTTACGTGCTTAGTAACTGAGTGTTATTATTTTTTCTTGTGGCATGCCAAAGTAATCCAAAAACAAAACTGTTTTCTTTGGTTTTCTTTAATTTGTAAAGATCACTTTAAGCCCTTAAGCCCGTTAAAGGTTGTTGGCCATAAATGAGTCAGCCTGAGAATGAATTGCAACACTTTAATTGCACTTAAAAATAACATTTTCTACGTTACTTATTGTTTTAATGTTCATTTAAGTATTTTAAAGTTTATTTTCTTAAAAAAACTTACTGCATTTTGTTGTAAGATTTCAAGTGAAATATTCCAAATTTGTATGTATGTATAATCCTTTTTGTTGTTTTTGGTTTTATAAACCAAAGTTTAATTTCGTTTTTCTTAAAACACTTTTCTTTTTTGTTCACTTTTTCCGATTTCTATTATTTTAAAAATTTTTTAATAAATTTTTTCTTCTTAATTTCAATCAATTAAATATTTTTAAATTATTTATTAAGACCACTAAGTTCTTTTTATTTTTTTATGTATTTTTCTTTACAGTTATTCCTTATGTTTTTAAAATAATAATTCTCTTTGATATTTAACAATTGAGCTCCACTCTGCAAATGATTCGTTTTTAATAAAAATTTTTGTTTTTTATACTGCAAAAACATTTTGAAAATACAAAATCTGCTAAATTCAAATTCAAATTCAAAAAATAAATACAAACTCAAAATCACTCATATACGAGTGTGTATGTATATACACAGGCTTAAAAGAAAAACAATTTTTATGAAAAATCGCATTTTGTGAGCACAGAAATGCTTAATGAAAGACTTAAGACACATGCGAGCCCCATACACAATACAATAGCAATTCAGCTTAGCTGTGTGTTGAATTCAATTCAATTCACCACAACAGTAAAAACGATGTTGTTTTTGAAGCCATGACTAACAGCCACAACAACATTAATAAATAACAAAACAATTGTTTTAGAAAATTATTATAACGTTTCTCATAGTATGCTGAATAAAAACGAGCGTAAACGTAAGTACATAAGGCAAGAGCATTATTAAAAACGTTGAGCACGAATTTGTTTGTTTGAATGAGTTAAAGAGATTGAATGAATGAGACAAAGACAAAATTGAGTGAAATTAGTAAAAAAATATGGAAAAAATTAAATAAAAATATAAAAAAAAATAATTAAAAAGATTTACATCATGTAAAGCTGTGCTCAGCTCAGTCTTAAGCTAATACTTTAAGAAAAGAATTTCAAACAGAAACCTCTTAATTTTATAAAGCCCGACATCTTCATTGTAATATTATAAAAATAATGGTTTAATGGTAGACAACTTAACTTCTATATTTATGTTCAAGAAGGTTTACTTAAGTCCTAAGTCCACTAAATTAGGGTCTTACCCCTTAAGCAAATTATTCTTGAGGAGTAAGGCTAGTAAGACTAGTAAGGCAGCAGATGGCTACCTTCCAATAGTACCAAACACTAAGCAAAACCTTTTGGATTCAGTAGCGATTTGCGAATGCGAGCCCTGTTCATGAATTTTTTTTGCGATAACTCCTGTTGGACTCGATATTGGTGATCGATATTATGCATATTATGGCGATTTTTTTGGTGATTTGATTTTTCAGTGTAAGTTCTCTCAGTATAAAAAAAGATTCGCTGCATGTGACAATGCTAAAAATACAGGGGTTTCATTCAGTCATTCTTCATTTACTCAACCATGAATAGATTAACAAATGGACTACGCTTCCAAATCATTAGCAATACTTGTGCGATGTGAGAAATGTGTTTCCATTGAAAAATTGTCTTATGCAGCCGAAATTATTTGTTAATTTGTTAGTTTTTGGTACGTCAAGTAACAGGATTATCGAATTTGGTGTGAAGAGTAGCTAGATACAGTCCAAAAACTGTTAATGCACTCTGAAAATAAACCACTATTTGGTGCGATGTGTGGAAGAATGAAAATAAGATATTGAAGGCTTTTTTGTGCAAAAATGGAGGAATTGAACTTGGTTTTAATTAAGCTAGTTTGGTGAGCAATTAATTTCATTTTTGGAGCAGCCGTCAATAGCCGGCAATATTACATGATTTGACTCTACTGACTAATTTTTTGTGAGAAATCGTAAAGTACAGACACAAACCAGCCACAATTCTTGCTTGGAAGGGAACATTATAACCGCAATTGGTGAGATATCGGATTATGTACTGAAAAAATATGACAAAACTGAAAGTCACGGTTAGATCACTAACGGCGTAGGCAATATTTACTTGAAATACAATACAATTACAAATTATATGGAATTATTATGAGTTGAATATCTTAGACCTTATGCTGGATGTAGGGCAAGAGATCAAAGTCTCTGATGGGAATCAAACCCACGACCCCACTGGACTTCTAGGGCACCCACTTGAAATAATCTTTAAAAAGTTGTTGATGAACCACGAAGTTGAAAGCAGGCCAAAAGTCTGAAGAAGCATCATAAGCAGGCAGGCAATTAATAAATGCCACGCCTTCACTTTTAAACATATTCTGCTATTTTTTTTTTTAATTTTCAATATCCAAATGATTAAAAAATGACTCGTTATTAAGCCATAGTTATGTGTTTATGAATGGTTTTTTGTTTAACGTTCTTCTAGATCTATACAAGTCCAGAAAATAATTGTATGATAAAAATTGCTAAAATGGATGTATGGAGTACATCATACCCTACCATTTCATTGTTGATTACAATGCATTGTAATTAGTTATAATTACGAATGCCCCTATCATAGTATTGTAAATAGAAGGTTATTGAGACTTCTCAGATTAATAACATATTGAACTCGCCCCATTTAAGGATGGTAAACATACATACATGTCAAGTATAACATTAAAACCTTTTCAATAACAATACTTTTGTTTTTGTTTTCTTTAATAGAACCATGCCACATTAATGTCATTACATTTGAAATGTTTATTTAAAAAAGGACCTTTTTTTTTGGAAAGTTTAACATAACAAAAGACAAAAATGCACTGTTTTTAAAATGAATTTCAAATGAATTTCATTAATATTGCCAGCACATGATTTGTAATCAATTATAAGCTTAAATGCAAATATGCTTTAAATTATTTATAATTATTTTTCTATTATTAATAAAAAAAATTCTATAAAGTGATCGTAGCCTCATCTACTCCTCCCAGCTATAGACAAAGCATTAACAATCCTCTTCAATTTGAAGTGTAATGCTAAAATAGAATAGAATATGATTTGAAATGTTTGCATGTGATTCTTTTTTTTTTTAATTAAATTCATTGCAGATTTTCTGGTTTTTACAATATTTCATCTTATTTTTTAACTTAACACTGGAAATAAACTTAAAAAAATACAAAAAAAAAAATCATAAAAAACTTGTTTGAAAATTTTCCCAGCCTTCAGTTCAAAAAAAAAGTTTGTTTTTCTTGTTGTTTAATTTTTAAATTATTTTTATTATACGAGTACTTAAAGTTGCTTTTGTTTGACGAAGACGTTGTTGCTATTCAGCTGCTCTCTAATAGACATCAATGATCTGTTGTTTGTGGCATTTACAGAGAGAAATCAAGAGCGAGAGAGAGAGGGAGAGTGATTTAATCTGTAATTCGTAATATACTATGTAAGTAAGTTTGTTGTAAAAACATTATTTGCATGTTGACTAAAATAAATTACGTTTTAGAAATTATATATTCATTCTCCCACCATTAGGTTGATTTTAAAAGTTAAAAAACAAAGAAAGAAAGAAAGTTGCAATTGATGTACCCTACGAAGTTAATGTAGGCAAAGTGTTTCATTACCATCATTACCAAATGATGTTGTTTTTAGGCAACGATAGATGGCAACCCTATCATTCTAGAATATGCTAAAGCAGTACAATCCAGGCTTTCCACAACTTTCAACAGACTTAAAAGTTAAACATCTGAATTGTAATGTCAATCCTCTTTGTAATATAAAAGAGTGATTTGATTACCCATTCTACATGTCTTCTATTAAGATTAACTAGATCTGTTCATAAAGAATTAATGGCCTTAGGGACACTCTACATTACTGCATGACATAATGCTAATGGTAGGGCGGCATTCAAAATCACACACTCATACATACTTTTCTAGTAATTTCTTTAAGCATAGAAATCCATATTTCTAGCAACAATAAAACGATAAAATTTTTAAGATGCACTTCAAATGTAAACAGAAAAGAGAAAAACAAGAAAAAACCCAACACACACACACACGCACACTTAAAATTAAAACGTTTGATGAACTTTAAAAAATCATTTCAAGTGATTTGTATTTAAACACTTGATAAACTTCTTTCTTGTTGTTGTTGCATTTGTTGTCGTTTTCATTATTGTTGTTTTAAATGCGAAAAAATTGCACATAAAAAGGTTTTTTTTTTGCTTAAGAAAAATTGAAAATAAAAATGAAAATCATAATCATTGAAGCGTTTTAGAAGAGTTACTCCAGCCAGTTGGCGTTGTATGTATGTTACAAAAACTATTAATATTATGCAGCAGCAACAGCACTGCCACAAGCTGTGGCTCATGATGATAGTGTTGATGATGCTGTTGATTTTTTTCTGTCTGTTAGCGCTTTTTTATTTTCAATGACTGAAAAACATTCACTTGAATGTTGTTTGCAGGGAGAGCAAAGCAAAAAAGAGAGTCAGAGACAGTTGTTGCACTTGTTTTAATTTCAAATAATTTTTTTTTTCTTTTAAACAAAGCCTTTTTAAACTACAAGAAATTGCATGTGTTTAGTCCAAGATTTTGAAAAAAACAAAACAGAAAACGTTTGTTTTGAATTTAACATCTTTTAAAATGCATTTTACCGGTCGAACACTGACCGCTGTTTAATAGTTTTTTTCTTCTTCTTCAAACTTTTCAATTCGGTTTTGGATGAATTGTTGCTTTTTATTCGAATTCGAAATGTTTTATTATGTTTCTAAAAAAAAAAACAAAAACAATGTAACAACAATAAAAACAAAAATGTTTAAATAGTTTTATTTTGTTTTTTACATGAATATGAAATTAAAATACCGTAACGATAGAAGAAGAAGAAGAAAGTGGTTAAACTTTGTTATCGTTTTTTTCTTTCATTTTTGTTTTAGCCTGTCCAGCAGCTGTTGGCGGTGGTGGTCTTACCGGTGGTGCTTGGTTTGCCATGACTTCTGGTGTTAGTGTTTCAATTATTGTGGTTTTATTTTGTAATTATTTCTGTTTTTTACTTTTTTCTTTTTCTCTTTCTAGTAATGAAAGTGAATGTGTAAAAGTGTAACAAAATATTATGAAATTTATTAACATTCCTTTTCTTTTCTTTTCAATTATGAAATAAATAATGATAAACTGCTTAAACTCTCATAGCAAATGTTTACTCATACTATATTCGAGTGGTGCATAAAAATAAATATGAAATGAATCATTAAATCAATCAATCAGCCAATGAATTAAATTGTTTTTGTACAACAAAGGAAAATAGAAAAAGGAAATTGAAAATTATACTCAAATTTAGATTAACACCACCCTTCATATACAAAAGACTTAAGAAACAAACTCGTTCACTTGTATACCGTAAACTGGTGTATTAAATCAAAAGACTTAAGAAACGAACTTGAAATATAATTGCCTTAATTTAACAATTTAATGTCAGTAAATTAAAAGCAAAAACAAAACAAAATAAAATTTATTAAAAATTATTGTTACAATATGTGCAACCACATTAAATCAAATGGTATCACTTGTTTGACGGTTACAGCTTAAATTTTATTTATTTTTCTTTGTTTTTTCTCAATGTAATGTAAACAGTTTTAACAGTGATTGGCATATATCACGTGTAACTATTTCTAACATCATTATGTGTTGCATTCAATATCATATATGATAATGGCTGGCTTTCAGAAACTGGTTGTAAAATATCTGTTAATATCGCTCATAAGAAATTGACATAGAAGGCTCATATAGAGAGCATTTTAGAAAAGACCAGACATGCCAAAATAATATACAGAATGCTTGCAGGGAAATCCTGGGGACGGTGATTCAATACTGATTGATGAGACCATTGTTTGGGCAGAAAAAATAAATCGAAGAACATCTCAATTAGAGTTGAATAAGTTACAGAACTCAGCGTGTGCTGGTATAACAGGGGAGTTGAAGCTTACACAATCTGCTAATAACGAGAGAACGTAAAAGTAGAAAAATAGAGTCACAAGCACGTCTGTAACCAAATGGCTTTGAGACAATCAATTAGGAAATTACAATAGGCGGAGATTTGAGTCATGCCTCAGGCTATCCTAGCATTATATACGTTTTGACAAAACACTATAGACACAAAGTATACTAGTTTAAAATGGGGATTATAGTCGCCGTAGTCTCGCAGATAGTGTTTTGGCTTATTTGGTCCAACAAAACGAAAAAATATTTTTTCGGCGACTTCCTCTCGGGCAAAACTGTGATAATAAACAAAATTGCCATGAAAAATTTCTCAAAAATCTGTCGTTCGGATCATGTATAAAATTAACACCTAGAACATAAGTAGTGTGAGAGGCTATGTCGTAATCCTGACTGAAGGGTTGTAATGACCAATTATGTATGTATATATGTAAAATAGGGATATTCTCGAGCCCAATATGTAGATTCTGTGCTGATGATATGGGTCCTGTGAGGCATTTATTCGTTCAAGAATGAAATGTCTGGCTGCATATCAAGTTCCGGCAGGAAATTACACTTCTTATTGTCCCTGAAATTTTTCGGATCAATAGACTTGGAACAGATATTATAGGGGTACGCCAAATAGATTAAGGGCAGTACACTACTTCGCATGGTTGCAGTACTATGGCGTCTCTTAACGACTATAATAATATACATGTTCGTGAAGCTAAAAACTTTTTCTGCATTTTTGTTTTAGCACAAGTATTACAAGTAGTTTAGCTTTTACAATTTGGCGAAAAACAAAAAAAGTTTGTTTCCTAAGTCTTTTGTTTTTATACAAACAAAATTTTAGCATTCGATTGCTTGGTATACACACCATTTCTTTTCATAAGGTTTGCTTTATTAATGTTAACGTTTTATATTTAATACCTTTATTAAATTTTTATTATTTTTTATGTACCGATTATTAAATACAATAATAATTTTACAATTCACCTTTCTTTTATTATTTGCAATACTTTTCTTTGGATGAGTTTTTTTTTTATTTTTATTTTCTTTTATTGTATTTTCTTTCTTTATAACAAGTGAATGTATTGCATAATGGAATACCTTTAAATTATATTACTGTACTACAAATATATACAGTATTGTTGATAAATAACAAATGAATTAATGTATGAATGTACATATGTATATGAATAAATTCATAACTATATTAACCGTTTACTATTTAGGCTAATAAACGTATTTTCTTTAATAATTTATGGTATTTTTATAGTCCTAATTAATGAAAATTAAAATGTTGGTTTTTCTTTTTTGTATTTAATATTCTTGGCAAAATTTCATTTTAATTTTGCTAAGTAAATGACTGTGTGACTGACTTTAGAAATTGTGTCATTTCCTATTCTATTTTGTGCCATATTGGTTTAACCATACATACATACATATAGTGTTGTTGTGCATGCCACACAAGTTAAGAAAGAAAAGCACATTGTGGGCTAAAACACGACACCTGTATTTATGGGTTATTTTAATTAAAAGTTTGCAATTTTTTTTTTGTGTTGTTGTATGACACTGGTATAGTATGACTATGTGGTTTTTTACATTACTACACATTCTTTGTATTGTATTGTATTAGTTAAGAATATACAATTGCTTTGTTTTACTTTGGTATTCTATACTTTTAAAGCATCTCATCATTTGGCAGGGCAACTCCCTATGAAGTTTACACTCAAGAAAATTTATTCGTAAATATTATACATTAAAATTATTAATAACAAGTGTGGTATGATTATTATGGGTTAAAAACCTCTGATAAAATGTGGGGACATTAACGTCATAATTTCTTTTTCTATTACAGAAAATGTAAGAATATGAAATTCTTCTTTCTTGGTGAAATTTTTGTGAAGCTCAGGATGCTGTAACTAGAGACGCAGTACTGAAATGGTTTGCTTGTTTTTAATCTCATAATTTTGACAATTTTGCGATCAATCAGTTATAAAGTCGTTGAAATTGTAGACAAAATTGAGAAAGACTACAACAGAAATATTGCGGACATTCATCACCAATGAAAAAAAAGGAATCCGGATACCAAAATTAGATTAATATTTGGGCGCCACATGAATTAACAGAGAATTTTATTTCATATTCAAAGCTAAAATGAAACTAAGACCCAGTAGTCAAGCTGGTTATTAAATGCGAGCCCACAGAGTTGACTTTAATGTGTAAGTTCCGTCGCTCATGGATTAAATGAACACACACAACGCGGATGGCATGAGAAGTTAATTCCTAATCCCTAAACAGAACAGAACGAAATCGAAGTGCAGTAGTCGCCGCAGTCAAGTAGGTAGTGTTTTCGCTTATTAGACGTAAAGTCCTGGTTCGAACCCCAGGCCAAACATCAAAACGAAATATGAAAAAAAATATTTCTTCGGCGACTTCCTCTCAGCAGATTTCTGACAAAAACTCTGAGAGTAAATAAACCTGCCATGAAAAAGTTTCTCAAAAAATCTGTCGTTCGGAGTTGACGTTAAACTGAATGCCCAGCCACTCACATATAAAATTAAGGCACACAACATGAATGGTGCGAGAAGCTAGGCCATAATCCTGACTGAAGGGTTGTAACGGCCAATTATGTATGTATGTATGTATGAAATCGAAGTGAATTTAAAGTGAATGGTTACATGTGATGAAAAATGTCTTACGTGCGATAATAATTTGCAAAAAATATCATGCTTTCAGATGATGATAGAGGCAAGGTTGAAACCAAAGCACCAAAAGCTCTCTGTCTGATAAGATTCGAAGAGAAAAGCCTGTGTTAGGCATAACTGACTGATAGAAGTCTTGGCGCATTACTGCGCGGTATTAACTTCATCATTTGTGTTGTATTACTATTACGATCTCACATGTTTTTTCTACTGTTTGATCTGCTTAACATGTATGTATTTGACATTGTTCTAGACAAGACATTTGTAACCTTCGTTCCATCACAGCATGGTGCTGACGAATCACTTGTGTCAGTGGATACTATTTGAGAGGAAGTTTTTGATTGTTAGAGTCATATGCAAAGGTTCACTTAATTTCTACAGCAATCTTAGAAGTTCATCTTATTCGCTCTACCATATGTATATATTTGAGTGTAGTTATCGCTTTGAAAGAAAAACTTCTTAGTCATCGTGTCAGTTATTATGGTAGCAAAGAAATATTATAATTTTATGGATAACAACTATTTGAAACCCTTTGTTATATTTACAACAAAAGTTGTTGTCCATCATTAATTTTTTTTAATATTCAAAAATACATATTTTTCACAGCAAAGTATAAGAAATTAAGTTAAAACAATTAAAGAAGTTGTTTAATTTAATTTAAACTCGTGGTTAAATGTCAAGAATATTGTGTCTGTATATTTCCTTTTACTTTAAACTATGAAGGGAAGCTCTAATTGAATTACGAGTATAATAGCCAAGTAAGTGGTGCTTCCGTATATTTTCATGAAAATAAATTCTAAAATTATGTAAATTTTTGTTTGTTTCTTATACTTGTGAGAAAACCAATTCTGGTTTCAGTTTCTCTTTTTTTTTTTTTGTAAAATAAACGGATATAGGAAGTAAAGATAAGATTATTAAACTAGGTTAAGTGGTAAGCGAGACATATATTAAAGTTAATACGTTTTTAAAACAATTAGTAGTTCTAGTTCGTATTTATGAAATAAAATTAAATTCAATTCTTTAGGGAAACGAAATAATATTTAAAACTATTTTTATTGTTAAAAACGTTATTTTGTTATTCAGGGTTACACAAGTGAAATATTACAGTCATATCGCCTTAATTCAATATCATTAGAATTGTTGGTAAAAACAAAGAGAAGAGCTAAAATGGATCACTGAGACAGAAATATCGAGCCCAGAAGGCACTCTGACTGAATGCATGTAATTTCATTAGACATAGAAATTCTAGTATAAAACTTCCCAACATTAGATGGTTCATTAAAATGTTAATGATGCTGATATTCTTTTATATTTTGGGAAATAGAAATGCATTGATTCGTAGGCATTGTGGAGCATGAAGAGATAACGAAGAGTGGCAACTATTTTTCAATATTAATGTAGTAATAGGGTAGTACAGGAGCCTTATAGAATCCTTACTAACTGTTGGAGTTTGATAAGTTCCCCAGTGGATAGAAAAAAATTATATTTCCCTCTACTCTGAACAAGATATACCAACTGGTTTGACTTTCCATTAAGTTCACAGTTAGTCTTCAATTAAACTAAACTTCACACCACTCGATTCTGTATCGAGAGATTGATAGCTTTAATAGCTTGAGGGTGATAAAACCCGGAATTTGGCAATCCGTTCTTCCCAGAATGATACTAGTTTGCATAACGGTGGCTTCGAGCATATATATGTATATGTATTCATGATGTTACTAATCAATGTATAGTGCAGGTACTACCTTAAATGTCTTGGAAATGTGAAGGATATTAACATTAATATGGTTGACAGTAGACTCTATTATTATTAAGTGCATGTTTTTCACAAACCACAGGTTCACCATAATAGGCCACCTAAGATCAAGACCTTCATAATCGAGGTATAAGACTGTAAGACGAACTCTTTGCTGTCATTTTTTAATTAATTTCTTCAAGCGAATTCGGCAGAGCTATGGAACTGAAGACACCTCATACATTTGGCCATTACAACCCTTCAGTCAGGATTATGGCCTAGCTTCTCGCACCACTATGTTGTGTGTGTTAGTTTTATACATGAGTGGCAGGACCTACCGTTTAAAGTCGATACCGAACGACAGATTTTTGAGAAACTTTTTCATGGCAAGTTTATTTACTCTCAGAGTTTTTGCCAGAAATCTGCTGAGAGGAAGTCGCCGAAGAAATATTTTTTTTTTTTCATATTTCGTTTTGATGTCTGGCCTGAGGCTCGAACCCGGGCTTTACGTCTAATAAGCAAACACACTACCTACTAGACTATGGCGACTACTTTTGAATTAATTTCTTTAAATGAATTCTTCAGGAGCTATGGATCTGAAGAGGAGGAGGAGACTATCTATCACCATATGTGTCAGTAAAACAAGAGGTTATTTCCACACTAAACACTCCAAAATAAAGACGACTGCAATAGGAAGAGGATTCCTGCAACAGCAAACAGCAGCTGCAATAGCAAAATTATTTTTGGGAGTCGCGCTAGTTTCTTATAAGCAATATTGCATTCCCTGATGGGATATTACTTGTGTTATTCCAGACCTCCTTCAAGGAGAGACTGCTACTTAATATAAAATAACCTTAAATTTCTTTAAGAAAGTCTTTCCATAAGCATTTCTTAATTGGGTGTATACAAATTCATTGATAATTTAACTCCCGTATTTATGCATCCCTTTTAATACATACAGGTTATTAATTACCTATATTACTGTACTTTAATACTTATATCTGCTTGTCTAACTGTCAATCTGTTTTTTTTTAATTAAATTAAAAAAATTTTTTATTACAAATCCTTTTTCTTTTAAATATTTTTATTTTCATATACATTCAACGTATTTAACACACGCCTTTTAATTAATGATCGAATTTGTTAAAAATCATTCCAATGATGTGGAGAAGCATAACAAATGAAATGATTTGGCAAGTATTTGTTAAAAACATTAAAAAATACAACAACAGCAAAACAATTTAAAAAATGAAAGTAAATATACATTTAATGGCCGACGTTGTACTTTAAGAGCATATCGGACCGGGGATAGCTGGCACAGCATTCAATTGACTGTCTAATCAAAATGAGGTATACAAAAGAGAAAAAAAAGAAGCAACAATGACAGTGCATTCGATTTAATTTCGATTCGTATTAAAGTTCAAGGTTAAACACAGAAAAAAATTGTTGTTGTTTTTGTTTATTTAGGAATATTGGTTGTTTTTAAAATTTAATTAAATTCCTGTAGCAGATTGTTAAAATTTTTTTTATGCATTTTAGTAAAGTTTGTTGCCAAGAAAATAATTGTTGTTGTTAAAATTTTAACAACTCAATAAATAATTATTCACAACCATAGTTGTTTATTTAATTTAAATAATTAAAAACAAAACGATTATTTTAATTGTATTTTGACTACAAATACTTGGTTTATAGAAGACATCGCAAAATAACAACATTACAGGAACTTAAAGTAAACAGCATTTATTTTAGAAAGTTTTCCACTGTTTTAGTTGAACTGATCTTTATAAATTTTATTTTATTTCGTAGATATTTGATTTATTTTTAAGTTATTTTTGATTATTACTTGAGATTTTGTTGCTCAAGCCTTAGAAACGATGACATTGCTTGAATTTCTTTGAGGACTAACTAACTTGGTGTTCTGAAAAATATACACAGATGAAGTCTATTTCCACTTCAATTGATCGAATCCTCACACACAAGCTGTTTGTTTGCTTTCAACACAGATATGTCCAGTTACTAAGTTATCGTAGTCTAGTAGGTATTGTGCTGGCTAATTGGACGTGCGGACACGGTCCAAAAAATATTTCTTCCGCGATTTCCTCTCAGCAGATTTCTGGCAAAAATTCTGGGAGTAAATAGTGTGCTAATTGATTAGACGTGCAGACCCGGTTCAATCCCCAGGTCAGACATCTCCAAGAAAACGAAATATTAAAAAATAGTTTTTCGGCGACTTCCTCTCAGCAGATTTGTGGCAGAAAATAAAATTGCCATGAAAAGCTTCTCAAAAATCTGTCTTTCGGAGTCGACTTTAAACTGTAGGTCATGCCATGTATAAAAGTAACACACACAACATAAGTGACATGAAAAGCTAGGTTGCGTAACCTTGAAGGATTGTAATGACCAATTATGTATGTATGTACCTCCAGTTAATCTAACCTCCTTTTCAGCTGCATTCATTATATTCACTTGCTTACTAACTTAATTGTTCATAAAACCCCTTTAGTCAAGTTTACAAACTAGCATCTCACACTACCCTGATTGTGTGTGTTAATTTTATCCAGGAGAGGCCTTCACTATGTGTCGTAGATATTTCAAGATGTCTGTCAAGTTCTTCTAATACCTCTGGTGAGGTCAAGTCTCACATTTCTATCCATTACATAGCATTCAGAGCGCCTCATTGCTAATACAACCGCTTAAAAAGTTCCCAATATTCATACAAACTCTAATGTAAACATTTAAGTATAGTAACATGCCTCCAACAAAACGAAATATGAAGTCTTCGGCTACTTCCCCTCCTTAAATTTTCGGGCAAAAACTCTGAGAGAAAATAAAAATTTGCCATGAAAAGTTTCTCAAAAAAACCTGTCATTCGAAATTGACTTTAGACTGTAGATTCCACCACTCATGCCTAAAAATAACACACACACACAATATAAGTGGTGTGAGAAGCCTGATTGAAGGGTTGTAATGACTAAATAGATGTATAACCTGCCAATATTATTCTCTAAAATAGTTTTTATAGAGAGAATAAATAAATTGAGTGCTTCTCTTTCACAAGAGGTCATGGTGCCCACTTTTAAATACAGTCTAAATTTAAGCGTATGCCGAAAGGCAGGAGACCTTGAATCCTATAGTTGGTCCCTCTCTTCCCATTCAACCTACCTATGCATCTCTACCTAACGGTAAATTTGACCTTAAAACATATGTATCAGAGCATACAAATTTACAAAGTCTGTTGCCATTATTAAGCAAATTCAAACAATAAAATGTCATGCAATTTCATCAGCGGATAATCAGCAGATAATTAATTAATTTTCTATAGGCTTGACCCTCAAATTGTATCTTACAAAATAGTAACAGTAACTTTAACAGCAACAGCAATGTGTCAAATTGTATACAATGATTTATTCGATTAACGGTATTACATAAAATCCAGATAAAAAAATAAACAACAAAAAAATGGTCAGTAAAAAGAAAGTGACGCAAGAAATTGTTGCTTGAAGTGTCTTATGGTAGGTTTGTTCGTTGAATTGTTAGAAAAAAAACCAAAATTTTTTTCTTTTTGATTTTGTGCGTGTGTTTGTTAAATATTTATGTGAATTGCATTAAATAGAGCATTGAGAGTTAAACTGGTAACAGATTCATATTCAAATCCAAAATTTTTGTATTTATTTTATTGCCATTTATAATAATAAATTGTTGTTTTTTTTCTTCAGCGCAGCACATATATTCACTCATTATATTGTTATAATTTATTGTTGTTGTATCTACGGTAGTTAAGGCGTTACTGTTACTGTTATTTTAAGTTTTATGTACACAATTTTTTTTTGATTACACGAACAAACCCACAAATTGTATTACAAAAAATATTATAAATTTGCCATATTTCGTGCAATACCATCATATCTCTTTGAACATGACATGAATTGAAATTGAAATCAAAAATACTCGCATTTTACATTTAATCGCGTAAACAAATTGATTCATACCATACATACCGAGCATGTACACGTATAATTAGTGTTGGTTTAATTGAATTTAAATCAAATTGCAGAGTATATTGGCTGCTAGCAGCGAATTTTTGAGCAAAAAAAAAACACACACTTTCATTGTGTATAAAATTCATTTGACATTGAAATGAAATGTTTCACCACAATGGACCAGGTTATTTGTTACATTTTATTTAATTATTTATTTTATTTAAAGTATGTTTCATTTTATTTCTTCATCTTATGAGAAAAGGTCTTCAAGGTCTTAAATTGCCTTCTGGTTAAAGCTGTCTAAATCGATTTTTTATGTTAAACGTAGCACTAGCTTCACTTTACTTTTGTTTCCTTTAACGGAGATTCGAAAGAGAATAAGGCAAATTTGTAGAGCTTTCTTATTATATCAACATATCTGATATTAGATACATACACCCTTAACACTGTTTACAAAACTTTTTTCACTGTCAAAAATTGTCCCTTAAAGTATGCCTGTCCAAATAAGGCTTTCCAATATGTATATGAGAACCACAGATGCTATGGTAGCCTAGGGTATGCATAAGTTCAAGAGTTCGCGGTAAATAATATTTCAAGTCTTTGCGTTCTACATTACCAAGGATTAGAGGCTTTTTTATAACCCCAAAATGAGTTCTAACGGCTTCTTTAGTTAGACCAATCGACTCAGAGTTATATTCTATACTATAGGGATATAACTTCGATGATTTCTCCCGAAAATACATACATACATACATACATACATACATAATTTGCCATTACAACCCTTCAGTCAGGATTACGGCCAAGCTTCTCAACACCACTCATGTTGCGTGCGTTAATTTTTATACGTGAATGGAGGGACCTACAGTTTAGCGTCGACTCCGAACGACAGATTTTTGAGAACTTTTTCATGGCAGGTTTATTTACTCTCAGAGTTTTTGCCAGAAATCTGCTGAGAGAAATATTTTTTTCATATTTCGTTTTGATGTCTGACCTGGAGTTTAAACCCAGGCTTTTACGTCTAATAAGCGTACACACTACTTACTAGACTACGCCAACTACACTGAAAATATATCTTCAAAAAAGGCTCCATTACTTTATAAATGGATTACTTACTTAATTGGTCATTATAACCCTTCAGCCAGCATTACGACTTAGCTTCTCACACCACCCACGGTGTGTTTGTTAATTTTATTCATAAGAAGCGAGACCTACAGTTTAAAGTCAACTTGGAACTGCGATGTCACTTTTAATAAATCAACACACTACCTTGAGATGGATCCCTATTTTTATACTACTAACTAACTAAGGGTATGGTTCCTATTCATGAAGAGCACTACAAGTATTAGGAGAATATTGTGGAATGTTGAAGAATTCAATTGTAGTTATGAAAACTAGATTTGAATTGTTGGACAGGAAGGACATATAGAGAAATAGAGAAAAAGGTTTAATACTCTCTCTAAAATGAATGAGGATGAATTATCTCCCTAAAAACTTGTGTCCATTCTACATAGGTCATGGCAATAATTTTCAATCATTTTTTTTTTGTAGTCCAACCAACTTTGATTTCACTGTTATTTAGAGTGTCATTCATATACAAACGTTTTTACATTTTCAGAACACAATACCAGACCAATGCAATACAAAAAACGGTATAACGGTTTTAAATTTCAATAACCCAACGATGACAATTTGGCAATCGGACTGGGTTCACTGTCTGTAAACACTTCACTCACTATAATGACAACCAAGTGTGTGTGTGTGTGTGGTGAGTGCATATGTATGACAGTGTGCGTTCAAATAATGAAACGGTTGTGATGAAAATATAAAATTTAATATCATTTGAATTAGTGAATGGGGTCTGCTTTGAACAACAAGTGATGATGAACAGGCTGAATAGCGGATCAGTGATCACAAGTGTAAACAAATAAGAGTTTCAGTATAAAAATTTAATAATGAAATCGTATTCATAATCATATATGTATTGTACATATGTATGAACGAACACTCTAACAGATAAATTGTGTCATAGAAACTAAAATAATGAATGACCACACAATTATTAACTCAACAATAAAAGAAAAACAAAAAAAAAACAATTATTGCAAAAATCTAAGGCAACATACTCGTATGAATGGTATTGTTTTTGAAATCTGTAATCGCAGTTTCTTTTTTTAATCCTAAGATAAAATAGTTCCGCAAAGGTGGCTAAAAGCGATTAGTTTATCATTAATTAGTTGTATAAATCATATTTATTTAACACCTGTTAACAATTTTAAGATGCTTTAGGATTTTTTGAACTCATAAATGAAAAGATAGTTTCACGCATTTTTCTTCTTCTTTGTTTTTTTTTTTTTTTTGGAAAATTTATGAAAATATAAATCATTTTAATTGTTGTTGGAATTGTTATCAATTTGTTGTTTTTTTATAATTTTTCCATGTTTTTGTTAACGTTTTCTTAGTTTTTTTTGCCACATTTTTTGTTAAAAAATGAAATTTATTTCGCCTTCTTTTTGCTTTCATTCATATTATATATTACAAGGTTATGATTTTTGCGTATTTTTTTTTTAGTATTTAAAAATGCTTGTTAATAAATTGTTCTTTATTTCTCGCTTTCAGAAGTAATCTAAAATAAAGCAAATATTATTGATTACGACGAAACCTTTATTTCATTAAAATACTTGGCCTTTACCGCTATGTGTCAAATGTAATTTGACTTAAATAATCGCTTTACGATTGTTTGAGGTAGTTGTTCCTTTTGTTTGTTTTGTTTGGTTCTCGATCACTTCTTTACACATTACGGTGTCTCGAACTTGACTAAACTGTAAGATATTATCCACCTAGTCGTTGACTTACAAACAAGTGTAATGGCGTGGGATCTCAAGATCTTTTTCTGAAAACTTCTTATGAAATAAAGCCAACATTTTTCGTATTATGTGGCTAATGCTACCATCTTGAAGACATCACATATCGTTCAATACTTTTCCAAAGAATTACTGAACGAAGACGCCTTCAAACTCTAAAGCGCACCAAATAGTCACTTTTTGCGGTTGAAATAGCTTTTCCACAATCGCTTCTGTATTTTCTGAGTTCCATATGCTGAAATTAAGCCTCATTGCGGAATTGAGCCTGTTACGTGAATGAAAATTGAAATCCCAATACAAAATACGCTGCAAATCCTCATAAGATCGGCTCAATTATTGAAAACGGAATCAACAAATTCGGGTAACCGACCACACTGGGTACGATGATGCAAAGGTCTGATCATACCTTTAACGCTTTCAATTTCTTCATTTTCATTATGTATTTAACAGTTCCTTGCACGATAGGGCGATTATTGTAGGCGGATTTAATTATTTTAAACCTTTTTGTCAAATAGATGACACTTCAAATGAAAGACACTTCGAATGCGTCGCCGAAGTCTAGTAGGTAATCTGTTGGCTTATTAGACGTAAAGCCGAAATATGAAAATAAAAATATTTCTTCTGCGACTTCCTCTCAGCAGATTTCTGGCAAAAACTCTGAGAATAAATAAACCTGCCATGAAAAAGTTTCTCAAAATTTGTCGATCGGAGTCGACGTTAAACTGTAGTTCCCTCCATTCAAGTATAAAATTAACGCACACAACATGAGTAGTGTTGAGAAGCTAGGCCGTAATCCCGACTGAAAGGTTGTAATGGCAAATTATGTATGTATGTCAAATAAAAAGGATTTAACAGCGTATAAGTTTGGACAAAAAGATAACCCGGTAAACTGTTTGGGTACAACAGAGATTAGCTAATTAGAATTATAAATTTATTACTGAAAATTTAAGCACTAGGTAGTAATAAATGGAAATCGTATAAGAAAATTTGTAATGCTTTGTGACTGTCCTATGCTACTTAAAGGATTTGGAGGAATAATAAGAACCATGATTTCATCCTGGAAATCATTCTGGCAGAACAAATTTATTTAAAGAACATACTGAGTTCTAACAATTTCTTTAGAATTGTTATCTCTTTAAAAAATATAAGCCAGTTTGAATTCAGAAAAATATTTTTTTTTTAAATTTCAAATTAAAAACTTTCTATAGGGTATTCTAAATTCACATTGAATCTTCAATTACGAAACAAATTGTAAATCATATTTTCCTACATAATTAAACATAACATTTTGATTTCAAATGTAAAACATCTTCACATTCGGTTTTCATATTCCGTGTAAAACATTGTACACTTTTTATTTTATTTTAAATGTGTTTAATGTTTTTATTATTTTAAACATTTTTTGTATTCACTTGTTATACATTTTTTTGTTCATTTTTTACTTCTCTTTTTAATGATAAATCACAGTGACCTTTCTTGAATCTATGGGGCATTACCAAAAGGTTTGTTTATCACTTCTTTTTTTATTTTCTTGTTATTATTTTGGTTTTAAATTAATTTAAAAAAATTTTTTTTTGTTTTTTTGTTTGTTGTTTATGAGTATAAACAACAATTTGAAACAAATTACTGTATTTATAAAAATTATATTTGTTTTTTCCCAAAAGATTTTTGGTTGTACCTGTAATTATTATTTTCTTCTTGTTTGTAAAACAATTTAAATTGGGTCAGATTTACGTACATTTTTTTCTACTTCGTTTTGTTTTCTAAGAAATTGTACAGAGGCTAAAATCAAAACTCATTTTAAACTACAAGCAATGAAAGAGAAAAAAAAATTAATAAAAAAACTATTTTTTTTATGTAAATTAAGATGAATATTATGGCATGGTAGGCTACCGCTTGTCTAGTGAAAAAGTCATAACCTTGTCCTTTTTAGTGAGCAAATACAAGCTGAATTTAATCCAGCTAGTTAACTCCAAATGATTAAACATAATCCAGCTGTGTATGATGCCCTTACAGTAGCTATAAAGTGGCTGCAATTCCAGAAGTTACCAAAAGTGCCAAAGCAATTCTCAATCATGCTGGTACAGTCTTACAAAATAAACAACTTAATTACTGACTAAATTAACCTTAACAACCCGTTCAACGGAATTCGGCCTGCCTTAACACTTTCTTTCAGGAGGCTCTGCTTCTTGCACGTCTTCGGCAGTTGCTAACATCAATGGATGACAGGGTTTCATCGATTTGGTCCTTCCAACACAACAAGGTAATGAAGTCCCGGTAGTCTAGTAAGTAGTGCGTTGGTTTATTTGACGTGAGGCCACAGTTCAAAACCCAGATCAGACAAACCGATCCAATAAAACGAAATATGAAAAAATATTTCTTCCGCGCCTTTGGTCTAGTAGGTAGTGTGTCGGCTTATTAGACGAAAGGCCCGAGTTCGAATCCCAGGTCAGACATCAAAACGAAAATATGAAAATATTTCTTCGGCGACTTCCTCTCAGCAGATTTCTGGCAAAAACTCTGAGAGTAAAAATTGCCATGAAAAGCTTCTCAAAAATCTGTCGTTCGGAGTCGACTTTAAACTGTAGGTCCCGCTACTCATATATAAAATTAACACAAACAACATAAGTGGTGTGAGAAGCTAGGCCGTAATCATGACTGAAGATTTGTAATGACCAGTGGTGTTGTGCTAATTTTTTTTTTACCGGAACGCGTTCCGGACTTCGGTTCACGGTTCGGAAAAACAAGCCGGTTCGTTCCGGATCGGGTTCGGTTCAAACCCTTGTTTATAAAAATATATATAAAAACACGTCAAAAATTAGAAAAAAAAATCAGCAATTCTTTTTAATTTTTTTTTTTCAAAACGTCAGCCAATTCTCGTTATCAGAAATCATCTTTAGTTCCGGAACGCGTTCCTGTCCAAAAAGGAAGTACCGGAACGACGTTCCGGAGCGTTCCGGCTCGACAACACCCCTGGTAATGACCAATTATGTTTGTACGTAACACAACAAGGTCGTGCTCTATGCCGACTTGCGCTAATGCCCGCTTCAAATCCACGGAATATCGTCTTCCATTCGAGCGAAATATCCGAGCCAGCGCAATCGCTGGATGTTATTGTGCTGCACAACGAATGCTTAAATTATTGCCAACTGGTAACGGCAGGGCCAAGATATACAAATTCGTTGACAACATCAAGTGTAGTTATCGGTCGTAATCTGGGATTCGATAACATATAATTCGTTTTGCCCTCATTTACTGACAGATTGGCAGATGTATAGGGTTATTATAGCAATGTATGTATGGTATGTAGGTTTATTAATAATAGTGCTTAGAGTCTGAAAATTCAATTTAAAGTGATATTATAAATATTAGGGGATGGGGTGGGATGCATGCAAGCAAGGTAAAGATTGTGACAGTGGTCAACGTGCCGACCTCCAGGACGATCCCTGTCTTGCTGTATTCAAGTTGACAAGCAGCTCCACGTGGATAGATATCCAATGGATTTTAAGTGGTGGGTTCTAAGCCTTACGCGCATCGCAAATTTAAAGTCCAGGGTATTGAACTTCGCTGCACGCTGGCCCCCCCTGGATGGCAAATGGATAGATATCCAATGGATTTTAAGTGGTGCGTTCCAAGCCCTACACACAATCCAAATTTAAAGTCTAGGGGATTGGACTTCTCTGCATGCAATAGTTAACATCTATCGGGTGCTAGAAAGCCATCCAGAAAGGCATTTACGATTAGCAACTTCCGCAGCCTTCTCAGGGTAGGCGCTTCCGCCCAGCTAGCGAATGCAAGTTTATTTAAAAGACAAAAATTTTAAACGAAGAGATTATGCTTTATTTTGGGAAATATTTTACAAGGCCTATGAACTATTTTATAGGATAAAATTAAATATTTTTATAGTTATGATATGACGTTATGAGAGAAGTTAATCGGTTCCCTCTAGGTTTTCATGTATACTTTCAATAAATTTCAAATATTGCGTATCAAAACAACAATTGCAATAACTTAACGTTAAGGGTGTAACGCCTTCGACACTTTTAAATATAGGCTGTAAAGTATAATAAATCCAATGTATAGTCTCTTGTCCTACAAATAAGAACAGGTTGTCATAACGAATGTTGTTGATTGTAAACAATTCGGCTTGACTGGTTTTGATTCGCCACAAACAAAACTGAATAGTGTTCTCCTTGGGTACATTTACGGATTCCTTAGCCATCATGCGATAATACTGAAATAATTATATGCATTAGAATATATAGAATAACAGATAAAAAAAAAAATATTTTTAAAAAATGAAATACTTACCCATTGACGAAGGGCTCTCGTTTTACAAGAAAGTATTTGCGGTACACGGTGGCAAAAGATGACAGGATCTTCAATGTCACTGAAAAGAATTATAGATTTTTAATAATTTTAAATGTTTTAATATTTAATTTTAATTAAATAAATTTATGAAACATTTTTAATTATTCTACAAATTTACTTACATATTCGGTTCTACATAAACTAATTTTAAAACGAGTAATTCAGTTACACTTTCTGGAAACATTTTTAAAATTCTTTATATGTACGGATGTATTATATATGAATATGTATATGTATGCTCCGCCACGGAATCGACACTTTGACGCACAATTTGCTACTGAATGTAATGTTATTTTATACCAAAGAAGAAAACGTTTAACCAATCTTTCTCAACTAATTAAGGTCCTGAAAATATTTTGAAACTTAAAAGGATATAGATAGGGAGTGCACAGGTAAAAAATGTTCAATTTATACATACATACATAGGTACTTCCAAATATGTAATCGTTTATTCTAAGAATAGACAATTAATGATTTAATTATAACCTACAGGCAGCCTTGCCGGTAATTTTTTTTTTTTAAACTTTTTATTTCTGGAAAAAAAGCCTTGTTTTTAGTAAGAAAAATTTTTTTTCTACTAAAGTACCAAAATTTTTAAAAAGAAAGTACCGGAGTCCGTTGACTCTGTTACTTTCCCTGTTGGTGTTTCTTTGATATCTTGCCCTTGCTTGAATTTATTGAAAAATAGTGGAAATTGAAATTTGATGTAAAAAACTTGGTTTGTTAGAAAACAAATTTAATGTAAACTCTATACAATCTCAACAAGGGGAAAACTTGGGAAAAAAGGGAAAACTTAGCACTTGGCAATGCTGCTTGCAGGTAAACAGTTAACGCTCTGTAAGTACACATATATGGGTCGATATGTTTTCTTAGAAAAATACTAAAAAAAAATTGTTGTTTTCTATATTCCAAGAGACAATCTGACAGACAGACAGAGACAGGCTGACCATTATCTATTTTGGTTTTTTTTTTGTCGATATATTTTATCTCATCCACCATTTTGTTTGCTAAAAAATGATGCTATTATTTATTATTGCGATTAAAACGGATTAATATACCTGCTTCCTGGTACGGAAAAGCATAGTACCATTGTAATGCAAAATCATGAAATAATTTTTGGTCATATTTTTTTTTCTTTGAACTCATTGTACAAATCTGTTTTTCTTTTATAAAAAATTCTCAAGAATGATTCTAACAATTCAAACATAACAGAAATCTGCCATCAGTAAATTAGGAAATCTCTACTCCTCACAAGCTCAACTACCTGCTCATTGCAGAGAATTTCAGCGCGGCCCGTGAACTAGCAGAGTATACACTATTCTTCCCATAGAGTTTCATAATATCTTCGAATTAATTTCATAAGTGCCGTGTGCAAGAATAACGGCCTAATTGTCAGATCGTGTTGCTATGTGCCGTCTTTTGTTCTTGGCATCCAAATTGCAGATTTATTCGTGCTTCGTCTATATATATGTATATAGCTCCTCTTTTAAAAGGGTACCCCATTAGGTTACATTAGGTTAGAGGACGTGTACTTGTCAACTGTGACAAGCGCAGTACCTGGAGGTCGAATTGACCCATTGTACAACGTCCTAGCTTCTCACACCACTTGTGTTGTGTGCGTTAATTTCATACATGAGTGGCGGGACCTACAGTTTAAAGTCGACTCCGAAAGACAGACTTTTTTTTGAGAAGCTTTTTATGACAATTTTTACTCTCAGAGTTTTTGCCAGAAATCTGCTGAGAGGAAGTCGCCGAAGAAATATTTTCATATTTTCGTTTTGATGTCTAACCTGGGATTTGAACTCGGGCCTTTCGTCTAATAAGCCAACCCACTACCTACTAGACTACGGTGACTTCGAGAGTACCCCATTAACTTCTGTTACAAATACTCGTTGTGAAGCATTTTCCAAAATCATAGAGTCTATTGGTTTGGTCTAGGGGACAGCTACTCGATTCATTAGGTTCATTCCATCTTCTATTATTCTACCCCTAATCTTCAAAGCTTTGGTCTTCACTACTATACATACATATATGCAGCCTGTAGCTGTCCAATGCCCTAGTTCTACCAGCACATGCTAGTCGCTGTATCTTTTCCAACTTTATTTTGGGGCTTTTCAGATTTGTTCTGTTTGCCCAGATAATGGCCTCATTGGTCTTCGGTACTATACATGCAGCGGCAGGTTTCCAATGTCCTAGTTCTACCAGCACATGCTAGTCTCTGTATATTTTCTAACTTTATTTTGGGTTTTTTCAGATTTGTTCTGTTTGCCCAGATAATGGCCTCATTGGTCGCTGTTGGCCTGCTTAGCGTGGTGAAAATTGTAAGCATAAATCCTACGTTGCATTCCCAGAATTTCTTTGCAGGCTTCCTGCATATTTTTATTTTGATATTCTTGACCTCTTCTTAAAGCCCTTCATGTCAATTGATATAAGATATTTTACCTCAGATACCCCAGATTACCCCAGATATTTTACCTCCATTTTCTGTGATATCTCAAAAAGGAGTCGTATATTATTTTATTGAGGAAGATAGTGTCTTCTTGTAAACAGAACTATTGTGATCTTGATCGTATACATATATCCTCAGACCACAGACATACACCATCGATTTACATTCTCAAGGCCTCTTTGAGCGATGTCAAGAGAACCTAAACTGGAAGTAGGAATTAACAAAGCATTGAGTGATTATAATTTGGTTTGTGACTAGTCTGTTAATGAGAGCAAGACAAATAACGATAGTAAACAGGGAAGTAACACTGCAATGATAAAAATACAATGGAGGACCCGAGATAACAATGACACGAATTGCATTATTAATCTTCGTTCTAGCCAGAAAATACTTTTACAACGAATATTGACTTCACTATGTAGGGCTTTTCTATTCTGTTCCGACGTCTGCATGAGTTCTAAGAATATCTATAATTATACTTCCATTTCAGAGATATTAATTGCAGAGCACTGACATATGAAATATTGATGGCGTTTATTGCGATTTGTGCAATAAAAGTGTATATCTAAACACAGTATAACACAATATTCGAGTTTCTATAATAATAAGGGCTGGTCGTTTGTAACATTTTTATCAAATTATTTTGCCGTTTAAGCAAACCTTGCCTCACCTATCCTGCTCACCAAACCTACCACCACATGAGTGGTGTGTGTTATCGAAAACATAAGATAGTCGAAGAATTAGACCAAAGGCTTGGATAGATATCATATTTAGTTGAATTGCTAATAATAATTGTTTTAATTCGTTTTTTAAAGAGAGCACCAACTAGCATAAATTAATTCTCTCAATTAATTTATAGTTATCGTATTAATTTCTCAATCTGTTTGTATGTATTACCACCACCAAGCCAGTAGTTATCTGTTTAGGAACTGAAATGTTCTTAACTGAAATGAATAATTGCTAGTAAATAAGCGATTTATTCAGTATTGGCCCGTAAATGATAAGATTAGTTGTAAAAAATTTTGTTTTAAAATACAAAATATCAATTACTGTTATTATTTATTGTTGACTGAAATAAATTTTTTCAAATGTACTTCAGTGTTGTATCTTTATAAAGTTTGGTGTGAAAGGAACTTCAAAATAATTTTCATAATAATAATAATAAATAAATACATAAATAAATACAAAAATATATTCGTTTAATAAACAAAATTTCAATGTAAACAAATTTCCATTTATTTTATTTAATTTTTCTAACAAACAAAAAAATACAAAGACAAAATGGTAGTCTTCTCATTAATGTATTACATATTCTTGATTGGAGCCGTGGCTTTGGTCTTAAGGGTGAGTTGTGAATATTAAAGATCATCATTATCACAGGAAAATTGTAATGAATCTCTTACGAATAGGTTTTCTTAAGTATTTTATGTGCCAAACCAGGTGACGATGGAAATGACACCGATTTTCTAAGGGGTAAGTACATTTTTTTGTTTGTTTTAAATACTTCCGTATATCAGTGCGTATAATTTACGAATATTCCAAGAGAAGATTGATTTTTCACTTTTGGAAGACAATGTGGAAAGAAAGACAACGAAAATTCCATGCATGTGTACACGTGATAACTAAATCCAGGGGTTTATTAAAGAATTCAGTAAAAATTGTTACCACGTTCCATAGAATATACATACATACATACATAATTGGCCATTACAACCCTTCAGTCAGGATTACGGCCTAGCTTCTCACACCACTCATGTTGTGTGCCTTAATTTTATACTCGAGTGGCGGGACCTAAAGTTTAACGTCGACTGCGAACGACAAGTTTTTGAGAAACTTTTTCATGGCAGATTTATTTCACGCTCAAAAGTTTTTTCCGGAAATCTGCTAAGAGGAAGTCGCCGAAGAAATACTTTTTTTTTATTTTCATATTTCGTTTTGCTGTCTGACCTGGGGCTCGAACCTGGGCTTTCCCCTTTTTTTCCAAATTTTTTGAGATCGAATAAAGTTTTCATTAAATTTGTTTTCTAACAAAACAAGTTTTTTCCATCAAATTTCAATTTCCACTTTTCTTTTTCAATAAATTTAATAATAACTCGAAATACTTATACCAGGGCAAGATATCAAAGAAACGCCAAAAGGGAAAGTAACACAAGTCAACGGACTCCGGTACTCTATTTTTAAAATTTTGGTACTTTACCAACCAACCTCTAACACCGATCAAATTCAACAGACAAAAGCTGCCACTCCCTTTCGATCCACGCCTTTTATACCACCGTCGTTTACTTTTCTAGATTGTTCTGTCCCGTTATAATTTTCCTCATCCTATCAACCTCTGTCTTTGTCTCTTTAACCTAAATCGCCTTGCCAATTGTTAAAATTTCATCTTCAGTGTTGCCATCTGGACTTCTGTAGGGGCAGACGGTATTGTCCAATTTAAATGCCAATATCCATCCCTGGGTCAACGTAGACTTCTTTGATTTAGCTCATACTTTCACAATTGTCTAACGGAGCTGTCGATACTACATAAATATCGGATCGATCGCTAAATTCGTTAAACTTTCTGGCTGGTTTCGAGCTTCGAGTCAACAACAATGCAATGTATGAGAAGTTTCCAAGGCTTTGGTATTGGTCGCAATTAAAAACATAATCATAATATGCCAATGTAGTCACATTTGTGGCGATATATTACATGACAGTATATTACGTGATAGAAGTCGCCGTGGTCTAGTAGGTAGTTATTAGACGAAAGGCCCGGGTTCGAATCCCAGGTCAGACATCAAAACGAAAATGTGAAAATATTTCTTCGGGGACTTCCTCTCAGCAGATTTCTGACAAAAACTCTGAGAGTAAAAACTGCAAAGAAAAGCTTTCCAAAAATCTGTCGTTCGGAGTCGACTTTAAACTGTAGGTCCCGCCACTATGTATAAAATTAACGCACACAACATGAGTGATGTTGAGAAGCTAGGCCGTAATCCTGACTGAAGGGTTGTAATGGCCAATTATGTATGTATGTATGTATGTTACGTGACAGGGTATTATGTAACAGTGTATTACGTGACAGTGTATTACGATTATCAATTGAATTAATATTCCTCGGCACATCTATAAGATGTAATTTTTTTTGTAAATCAATAAAGGTCAAAGGTTATTTCATACAGCAGATTGTAGGAGCAGTTCAATCAACAACCCATTGCTATGAAGATTAGAAACGAAAATAGCGATACACTCTCTGAACAGTTCAAGATAATATAATTAGAAATGCAATATGCAGGGCAAACAAAGAAAGCATGGCCAGCACTTATGGGCATACTAACCCTAGGTGTCGACAATGATTGAGGACAGGATAACCTTCGCATGATTTGTTGAGGCGCTATGCTCTTGAAAAATGTATTTAATCGTTGTATTAGGTATACTAGATCTCTTTCTCTCTCTCCCGCTTTCTCTTTCTCTCGTAATATCGTAATGTTATTCCCTTTGAGGAATAATGATCAGCAATTGTGTGTCTTCTCTATTTAAACTATGCTATCTCCTACATAGTTATAATATTCACTAAACGACTTGCGTTAGCCAGTCTAAGATAATACGTAACGTTACCGTTTAACGTTAACGTTTTCGGCCTTATCTAAGTAAGCTTTTCCATTATACTGGTGAGTGTGTGTGTACGAACAGGTGAAAAGCTTTCATTTCATATACTTACGAGTATGAAGTAAAATTTTGAAAGAGATAAGATAAAAATGTATTATTATTATTGTTGTTGCTATTGTATTAAGAATTAAATGAATTAAATTTATAAGAGAATGTATTGTTGTTATTAAGATAATATTCAATCAGTTTAATTTAAAAAAAAAAGAAACAGTCCAAAGATTTTCTGTCTCTTATTACTGAATTCAAATTAAATCCAGAGTGTTGTGATTAAAATCTTCGTTTCATTTAAATTTTATTTATTCAGCAAATACAAGTGTTTTGTAACAGTAGCCAGTGATTAATTGCAGAAGAATTTTTTTTAAATAAATAAGAAGAGAAGTAGAGAAACTTACAATAAAAAAACTTACAAAAAAAAAACAAAATAACAATGCTCATCAGTGATATTGTTTATTTAATATTTTTAATGATTTTACTATTCATCGTAAGTTTTTTTTTTTTTGTTGTAAATTTTCTTAATTGAGAGCACTTTAGCAATTAATAATTGATTTTATTTTGCATTCAGATCATCTATAAGGGATTCTCATTTACATCGCGTCCAAGTGATTCAGATGATAATTTTAATAACACAAGAGATGCTTTATATTATAATCGTCATGGCCTATTACGCACAGGTATGTTGGGGGCAAAAATATTTTCGCATGTTCTAGAACAGTGATAAAGATTTTGACAAGAAAAAAATAAAAAAAATAGTTTTAAAAAGGGAAGACCTTGCTTAGCACGTTTTAAATATTTGAAGAAGAAAAATTGAAAATTTAAAGGAGAAAATCAATATTTAAATGAAATTTTTAATTTACTTTATTTCAATTTTCTGTTGTTGTTTTATTATTAACCAAATTTGCGACAAAAAGTTTGTGCGATGTGGGCTCATATCACTGAAGGCATTTTTGTTGTTGCAATTCGTTTCAAAACAAAATATGAAACGAAGCCAGAAAGATACATATGTACATACATACATAATTAGCCATTACAACCCTTCAGTCAGGATTACGGCCTAGCTTCTCAACCAGAAAAATACGCCAAAAAAATCGTTTATTTATTATATATGGGTCTTTATCTTGACCATTTCGTTGTAGAATTCTTTAGCAGGAGAAGATGATACCCAATTAATCTGGACTTTCAACCCTAAAACAGTCATATTTTTTTATTTTTTTTATCATTACTGGTGCACAATGTACCAGACCTATGTCAATGCTGGAAGGTATAGTAACTCAGTGATACTGCAAGGGCTCAATGGCTCATACTAGTCACCACCAATGGTCTACTGTACAAATACACTCATAGAATATCAACGATCTTAACAGAGTTATACGCTTTCCGGAAAATAGATTACATGATACCACACTATGATTATTCAAGAAAGTTCAGAATGTCCATTTCCCATAGAGGGAAATGAATAACAACTCACCATACTTTCTGATGGCCAGAGGGGTTTAAGTGAAAAAGCCGCTGAGACGCTGTCTATGGTTACCGCGAGGCTATCAACGAGATGGCAGAGCAGATGGCAATTTTATCATCACATAGCTATTGAATTGGCCAGGGAAAGTATAACTGTCGGATGCGTTCACTGCCATAGCACCCCCAATGAGAACCTGCAAAGCTTAGAATTAAAAACGCAGTTATTTGTAGTTTCCGTAAATGGCGCGTAGTTTACTTCAGATGTGGAAAAGATAGCGCAATAAATCTGCACAAGGATATATAGAAGTCAAAAGAGCATACATAGCAAAGTTATAGTACTGATTACTGGTCATTCATGGTATACATGCGAGACGCATTGGTCTTGGTCATATGACCAATTACTTTGCAGGAGCTAGAGGTAGATGCTCAATGTTATATCGTGGAAAAGGCATTGTTTTCTACTATGAAGATAACTTCACTGATCTATCAAATGGCTTCATCAGAAACATCGGATGGTGCCAGTGCTAGAAGAAACGGAACACTTCACATGGCCTAAGTGCGTCTGTGAGTCGTCGTAGCCTAGTAGGCAGTGTGTTGGCTTATTAGACGTGAGACCTCGGTTCAATTCCTAAGTTAGACATCAAAACGAAAATATAAAAAATATTTCTTCGGCGACTTCCTCTCAGCAGATTTCTGGCAAAAACTCTGAGAGTAAATAAACAAACAAAAAATCTGTCGTTCGGCATCGACTTTAAGCTGTAGATCCTGGCACTCATGTATGAAATTAACATACACAACATAAGTGGTGTGAGAAGCTAGGTCGTAATCCTGACTGAAGCGTTGTAATGACCAAATATATGTATCAAAGAAGGACACATTGCCTAAATGGTTTCATCAGAAGTTTCGGATTGTTCCAGTGTTAGAAGACACAGAAAACTGTATTACAATGGGACATACGTGGCCTAAGTGTACCTCTTCGTTTGGGTTTATAGGCACTTTTATCAATGTGCCTATCTGCCAACACGTTTGTCAAACGTCAAATTTTAAGAAGCAATTCTATATGGTGAAGTGGTAGACCTATGTAGATGACTTGTGAGATTTAGGATAACTTTTTTTTAAGGTACCACATGTTCATGGGAGAGAACTTCGCGACCTGTTTAATGATTACAGCAGAAGATATTAAAACTAGTTTATATGTGGAAAGAAAACCATGAGATGAGAGAAGATTTGATCTTGTTATGTAGTTTAAACGCTCTTTTGGCATTCCTGGAATTCCTTTTCTAAACAAGAAGAATTTCGTTGCATTTAAAATGTTTGTTGGGTAATGCATTCAAGCCGTTTGATATAATTTTGATGACTGTGATTTAAATGAATTCGAATTTTTTCTTTCACACAAAGAGCTCTAACAGCGTCTTAATTACTACAAAGGCGAGGGGTTAAAGGGTAACTTGTCAAACATACCTTTTCCATTTTCCAAAAGAACAACTTGTACAAGCTTTATAATTAATTTATTTCTTTCATGTTGCCTTACTTTAATGGCCTTACTTGGACAAGCACTTCGTAGGAGAATCCAAATTTGATGTATTTTTCAGATTGATGAGCTGCAATTACAATTACAAACATGTAAACACCCACCCACTGTACAACTTCATTAAATTTTTTATTTCAATTTTAAATTTAAAATTTTTCAATATTTAATGAACAAATCTTGTAATACGGTTATGTTTACAAGATGCTACAAGATGTAACAGTTGGTTCTTTTGAAATTCGTTACAATTTTAAACATTTTTAATAAGCCTTTTTGGATTAATTGTAGTTGTCTATGTAGTTATGTAAGATGACTATGTATTTAAATTTATTAAATCATGATAACAACAGTGAATTTTTAATTTAATTTTGATGTAATCAACCTAAACATGTATTCTTAGTTCAAACTACACGAATATAAAGTATGTTTGATTTTAAACTGAAAAGAGCAGAGAAACGATGGAGATTAATAATGTACAGAGGGATGAGGTATATTACTAAAACAGGCTAAGACTGTAGCATATGCTTAGCAGAGACACTCGACACTGTAAGGATGGCATGAAGGCCGGCATTCAATACAAAAAGATAACAGTAATGAATAGGCAACATATTTGGTGTCTAATTAAAGACAGCCTATGATGACCAGTGTAAGGGCGCTTTTTAATCGGAAAATGAGAAGTGTAGTAAGCCACGCTTATATTTTGTTAAGAAACTTAAGTTAGAATATGGGAATTAAATTTGAATTTTGAACAGTAACGCCTGAAGTTCCCTCCCGCCGGTTACAGAGCCCATTCAGCGAACACAAAGTCTGAATAAATTACAACTAGTTTGACAGATGTAACTTCAAGAAGATGGTCGCTATCAACTGTCACAACTCGAAATTCTCTGTTGTAAAACCACAACTTTACATACATACATAATTGGAAATTACAACCCTTCAGTCAGGATTACGGTCTAGCTTCTCAATACCACTGATGTTGTGTGCCTTAATTTTATACTTGAGTGGTGGGACCTACAGCTTAACGACGACTCCGAACGACAGATTTTGAGAAACTTTTTCATGGCAGGTTTATTTACTCTCAGAGTTTTTGCCCGAAAACTGCTGAGAGAAAGTCGCCTGGGGCTCGAACCCGTCTTTACGTCTAATAAGCGAACACAGTACCTACTAGACTACGGCGACTTTGTTGAGGGAAAGTCGCCATTGTTCTGTGTTTCAGCGGAAATTTTTTTGAAATTTTGCTGGGAGAGTTTTAAAAGCACAAAAACTGCTGCCTTAATAAGTGTCTTTCACGTTCGAATTTCTTCTTGTAGATGTCAACTTAATATAGAATTAAACGTTATAATCTTTGTAAATAAATGTGTTAGAGCATCTAAAATTTTTGAATGATAAACGTAGTGTGGAAAATGTTCCTCAAGAACTCACCTTTATAGGTCTTTTAAAGCTTAGTTGTTTGTGGGTTATTCAAATAAACCCTTTTGCTGATGTAACATATGAGGTTTCGTTATGTTGTTTTTTAGAATATTAAAACAAACTTCGAAATCGAAAGACTCTGTATATAACAAATGCTTTTAACTTGTTAAAAACATTCGTAAAAAATAAAAAAAAAATAAAAAATAAATAAAAGTAAATAAAATAAAATAAAATAAATTAAACAGTAATAAGCATAATAAATAAATATTGTAACACTAATATCGGTAATAAATAATATTTATTTACTTTTGTCAACGTAATTTCTGTTGTCTTTTTTCGTTCTTTTTTTTTTGCTGTCTTCGATAACTGATAATTTGTTGTTATTTCTTTTATATTTGCTTTCTTTCTTTCTTGTGAAATTCGGATAGTTGGCTATAAGCGGTGTGAAAACGAAAAAACGTAAAGCCCCATTCATTATTTATGTATGTCGCAGGTGCATATCGTATTCTAAATAGGGGTTTTAAACAATTCAATTTTGCTTGTTTTACTTGTTAAAACATTTTTATCAGGCAAAAACAATAGGTTTTTTTAGAAAATATTTTAATTTTATTTTAAAAATGTTTTGTGAAACGAACGGGGTGGTTAACTCTACGGTATAAAATAAAATGTTTAATTGAAGCGAAATTATTCAAAATTCAATTAAAAAATTTTTATTACCAAATCGATTAGAATTAAAAAATTTTTGAAGTGAATTTTATAAAATAAAAAAATGAATTTTGCAACGCTTATTATTATTTTTGTAGTTATTGCCATTATTTCTGTTATAATAAGAGTAAGTGTCCTGAGTGTTTTAAAAGAAATAAGAAAAACAGATTTATTTTCTAATAAAAATAACAAAAACAATTTTCAAAGGTTTTATGCATATTAGTGAGTCGAAAGTTACCACCGGAAGAACCACGACAAGGCAATCAAAGACGGGTTATACGTTGTATACGTATTGATCCGGTTACAAATACAGCAACCGATGTTCCAAGTAAGTTTTTTTTTGAAAAACAAACAAAAAATTTTGATCTAAAATTAAAGTGTCGTTGTAATACCGATAGCAGCTATATAATAACTGGCTAGCATTTTTCAATCATCTTGATAGTTTTATTAACGTATGTACTTAATCCAAATAGTCTTTGTTTACACATAACGGCGAAGATGTTTTGTGGTTTCCTCTTCCTCGTCGTTATAACTTCTGTAGATATTGTGTATGAGTACCAGAGATCAGCAAGGAATCTTTTTTCACTGCTCATAACTGCTCATGAAATTTTGAATATGAGTGAGTCAACAGTATTGAAATTCAACTACTCTAATTCATTCGTACTCACCACAACATTGTTTTATAAGTACAGGTTGCAATGAGTATGAGTACAACATTGACATCAAATTCATAACAAACTCGAAATATGTTTGATTCATATGCCTACTCATTCAGATTCATAAATTTTGCAAAATATACTTACAATACTCATAAATAGTTCGCGTGATTAGAATCATTCATCAATAAATTCATAAATTTAGAAAAATACTTATAATACTCATAAATGATTCGAATGATTCGAATCATTCAACCTAATTTACTGTCTTAGTTGTTGTTGTATTTATAAAAGAAGCAAAGCAAACACATTACCTACTAGTGTTCGTACGCAAATCATACTTATTTAGTGATTCGTACAAATGTTGAGTAAAGGAGAGTCTAAATCAACAACATCATGCGTATTGTTAAGAATGAGTACGTTGAGTACTTCAACCTTTAAATATGAGTAGCATGAGTATAATATTAAAATAAGTATGAATGCGTATAAGTATCAGAAATTATGAGTATGATTCGAATCTACTCATCTTTTTGAATAGTCATTGCTGATCTCTGATGTGTACCCAGAAGCTAACGCCGCATTATTACTTTTATGAGTTTCCTAAGATACCGTCTAATTAGGTTTGAGAAAAATTGTATTCCGCTGATTTCCATAATGGACCACATATGTATGTATTGCCTCTAAACAAATGGGTTTCTTAGCTCATCTCCATACTAAATGGGTAAATTTGGTGTGGAATCTTTTGTTTGCCCTTCTGCAAAGGAAATCCAATCTCAAATATGAATTCATTAGAATGATCTATTATACCAGCCTTTTGAAAAGCATCAGCTTCCATATTAACTTCTATACCACCATGCTCAACAATCATCAAGGATAACTATCGAATGACCAGCTATCTCTTCGGGAGGAATCATCCTTCGATTTACGTCGCCTCGATTAACGTTGTTTCGATTTACGTCGTCAAATTTTTTGTTCCCTCTAACTTCAATTTGCGTCGTCATTCGATTTACGTCGCCTTTTTTTGAAACCAACTGCGACGTAAATCGAGGGATTACTGTAACTTTTTTAAGTTCCTTGTTAGAAGCATACTACTTTGTAGTATGAGCAATATGAAATTCGATTTGCCTTTGTTGGAACCAACTGCGACGTAAATCGCGGGATTACTGTACACTCTCTAGGAATTGAAATGCAGCATATATCATGCTTGTGTGTTTATATCTCCAATCGATTACTTTGTAACGTATTCTTACAGCGGCAGTCTTTTGGACTACACTGTTTCGAAAAGGTCTGTTAGCGACGTTCTGTAAGTGATATACATAAATCATTATTATACTAGGATCTACAGGGAATTTTCAAGGATATCCAGGTTAACCATACACAAGATTTCGGGTTTATTTCTTCCATTCTTCCTTTTATAAACGATCTGTGTGTAGAAGTTTTTCTTGTCACAGTATAAATGGATTCATATATAATGTCCATAAACAATACTCTCTCTTTCGTCTCCTGAGTGATGACGCATGGCATGAGTAGGGCCTATCCCCTGAAATCAGAAAACATTTGCTTGATAAATTAAACAATGTAGCCAACTCAAAAATCAGAGCAGCAAAGAGCAACTCTCTTTGTTTTTTGTTTATAGCTTATAAAGGGTGTTTTTTATAGAGGTATAGAACTTTAAGTTGGCATTACTTTTCAAGATGGCGACCGATTTAACTGCTGTCAAGTGATTTATTCTCAGTTTGGTTTGGCAATTCATCATGAATAGACTCATGCCTGTACAACGCATGCAAATAGTGCAATTTTATTTCGATTTATTGAAAGACACGTTTGGTGACCGCCTAATTTCACGTTTTGGACCTGTGAATTGGCCTCCAAAATCTTGTGATTTAACACCGCTAGACTACTTTCTGTGGGGCTATGTAAAGTCATTGGTCTATGCGGTAAAGCCACAAACGCTTGACCATTTGGAAGACAACATTCGCCGTGTTATTGCCGATATATGGCCACAAATGTTGGAAAAAGTCATCGAAAATTGGACGTCCAGATTGGACTACATCCGCGACAGCCGTGGCGGTCATATGCCAGAAATCATATTTAAAATGTAATGCCACAAGATTATCTTTCGGATAAATAAAATTCATGTCAATCGAATAATCCATCGTTGTTTTATTGCAACTTAAAGTTCTATACCTCTATAAAAAAAACACCCTATACTTTTAAATGTTTTAATTATTTTTAGATTTAATTTATGACTTTAGCTGAGGCAATAAAATAAATGAATCATACTTTTATTTTCAAAATTTTAATGATTAAATAAATTGTAAAGTTTGTTTTAAATTAATATTGATTTCAAAGAATTTCGGATGTTGTTTTTTATTAGATTGACCTTAAATTTGATTTAGATCAAAACATTGGACTAATTAAATTAAATTAATTAAATTTAACTTTTACTTTTAACAAATTATAACTTTAAAATAAATTGATAAATAATCTACATCCATATGTGGATGTACACATAAACAGAAGCACATATAAAATTAGATACGATTTTTTAATTAAATTATTATTAAATTTAAACAAAATTTCTGTTTTTGTTTTAGATTTAATACCATATATTGTAGTAGGTATATAACGAGATAATTTGTTTTTATTTGATTGAAAATTTATTTCCGCATTCTATAATTAAAATTGATATTAAATTGATAGTTAATAATACAATAACTATACTATGTTGATAGTGTAGGGTATTACAATAAAAGAAATATTACTTCCTTTCATATATGTACATACAAACGATTATGGTTAATTTTCTATTGTATGTGTGCTGAAATACTGTACGAGTATATTTCAATGATATTTTCTAATCTACATTATACGAATATTTATTTCTCTTGTTCATGTTCGATAGCAATCACAACATTTTGATAAATATTTCATACTCATATTGACTCATTTAGAGTGGTTGCCATTGATTGGGACAGTTTCTTTGCTAATGTGCCTGTGTTGGATGGATTCACTTAATGAACGGATTGAATAATTATTTTTTTTCAAATTTAAATTTAAAATCATTAAAATGTCTCACATGCAGTATTCGAATTGTATTTTGGAACCCTTATGTTTTTTGTTTTGTTCATGCTTATGCGATTGCATGATGAAAAACCATGGGTCTTCCCAACGTCATCAAGAAATGGTAGAAGAATTAACGGAGAATGGTATGTGACTACGCATTATATGTGAAAAAAAAACAAAATTCATTGAATTGAAGCGATTTAAGGCAAAATATCAATTATCGATAACAATTAAAAACAAAAGTTAATTAAAAATTGCTTACACTTTAAAAGATAAAAAGGGTGTCCCAAAAAAACAGTGCGATATTTCATTTAAAAACCAAATAAAATATTTCAATCGAGTTGTAAACATTGAATGGCCCAGTGTTTGGAATGACACACCAGAAAAGGAAGTGTCCGAAAGATAAGATTTTGGAGGCAAAAAAAAAACTCTTGGTGATCACTTGTATAATCATTTTTATAATGCTTTGAGTATGTAATACTTTTACAGCAAGACGTATATAAATGCTTCACACTATAAAAATCGAAGAAACGATAACTTTTTCGCATTAAAATGTACGCATCCCAAAATCTATTAGTTCAATAAGATGTTTTTATTATTAGCACGCGCCATTTAATCACAGTGAAAAGTAATCCAGTGAGTAATCGAGTGAATAATAAATTACAGATTCTGGCCCTTAAATAAAACATCGTGTTAAGTTTGCTATATAGAAACTTTTCGATATATCTTATTAAAACGGCTGTTTAATTTAAAAAATAAATTTTTCTCTTTCGCTCTTTGTCTCTAGTACCTTAACTCTCTAAATGAGAGAGTGCGATTACAATTTATTATCGCAATTGAATGCTATTATCGTATGTATTGGCGACTATCGATTTATAAAAATATTCGTTTAATAAACTCGATTTGTCATCAAAAAACAGTGGTGGATACGTACGGAAAACAAACAAAGAAATTAAAAAACAAATTTATTTAAAAGTTTTTCGAGAAAATAAAATGTTTAGCATACTTCTAATGATATTTGTTATAATAGCGGGAGTTATTTTTATATTTCGAATATGTTTAAAATCACCCAGAGGCTCAAACACTCAAAGGACGGCAGGTAATATTTAATTTCTTCCACGTCATGTGGACCAGAACCACTTGGCAATATTTCTTTAATAATTTATCGATTCATTCGGTTGTAAAATGTTGTTGTCTATTTCGAATAATATTATTACATAGCACGAGCCGTTTAATCGCATTAAAGTGGACAGTAATCCTGTGAATATAAAATCGAGTGAATAATAATTTACGGATTCTGGCCCTTTAATTAAACGTCATGTTGAGTTTGCTATATGGAATCTATATGGTGAATCATAATCAAACGGACGTTTAATTTAAACAATAAATTTTTCTCTTTCTCTCTCAGTTGCTCGGCATTAAATTTTCATTTAGCAAGTTACAATTGCATTAACTTTCTAAATGAGAGAGTACGATTACAGTTTACTATCGCAATTGAATGCTATTATCGTAGATATTGGCGACTATCGATATATAAATATTCGTTTAATAAACTCGATTTGTCAAAAGTAAACAGTGTTGGATAGGTACGGAAGAGGAACAATTTAAAAAACAATTGCTTTTGTATTGATTTTGGAGAAAATAAAATGTTTGCCCTGTTTCTAACGATATTTCTTTTAATATCGGGAGTGCTTTTTATATTTGGAATGTGCTTGAAGACTCCCAGAGGCTCTAACACTCAAAGGCCAGAAGGTAATATTTAATTTCTTCCACGTTGTAAAATGTTGTTGTCTATTTTAAATGATTTTATCACTAGCACGCGCCATTTAATCGCATTAAAGTGAAAAGTAATTCAGTGAATAATAAATCGAGTGAATAATAAATTACAGATTGTGCCCCTTTAATCAAACGTCGTGTTGAGTTTGTTATATGGTAAATCTTATTAAAACGGCTGTTTAATTTAAAAAATAAATTTTTCTCTTTCTCTCTTTGTCTCTCAGTTGCACGGCATTAAATTTTAGTTCGATCCTATAAACAATTTTCATATAGACAGTTACTAGTACATAATCTCTCTAAATGAGAGAGTGCGATTACAGTTTATTATCGCAATTGAATGCTATTATCGTATGTATTGGCGACTATCGATAGTATAAATATTCGTTTAATAAACTCGATTTCTCAGCAATAAACAGTGGTGGATAGGTACGGAAGAGAAACAATTAAAAAAAACAATTGATTTTGTATAAATTTTGGAGAAAATAAAATGTTTGCTATACTTCTAACGATATTTCTTTTAATATCGTTAGTTCTTTTCATATTTGGAATATGTTTAAAATCTCCCAGAGGCTCGAACACTCAAAGGCCAGCAGGTAATATATAATTTCTTCCACGTCATGTGGACTAGAACCACTCGGCAGTATTTCTTAAATAATTTATCAATTCATTCGGTTGTAAAATGTTGTTGTCTATTTCGAATAATTGTTTATAAAACTTTACTATGCCAATATTTACGACTTTTTTAATATGTGTCTGCCGCGCAATAGCATTGCAAACAATTGAAGACTAGAACTATAGAGCATGGTAACTCCATGATATAAAAAATTTAAAGAGACTGGAGGCATTACAGATATTGTCAGATGCCGAAAATATGTGTTGTACGTATTATTTGTTTGTTTGTTGGAGGTATTATTGTTCGAATTTTTTCGAAAATGCTATTAAAAGAAGCGTTACCGTTTACTCAGAGCTATATGGCCCTTCAATAACCGACTTTATTCACCCTACAATTGAAGGCAATGAATTGGACAGTATGTGCTTTTAACAACACTCATCAATACCACTTATGACTTCATACAGAGTAGTTTCAAGAGAGAGTAATTTCACATTTTGGCCAAGTCTATTGCCTACCAAGATCATCTAAAGACTTTACCTATGCGTATAATCTCGATATACCATCTGAAAAAGTGGTCACAATAGCTTCTAAAGTTTATTTATTTAATTTTATAAAATGTCTCTCTCTCTCTCTCACTCTTTAAGAATAAATTCTTTTAAATTTCTTTTATTGTTCGTGTCCATCCGTATCGCTTGCAAATCGAATTATTGCTGCTGATTTAATGATTTTATGATTTTACTGTTAAAAAAACAACGATAAAAACAAACAACAAAAAGAATGTCAATAAGAATAGATTTCCGTTTCGTAAATCGAAAAAAAAAGAATTGTATTTAATAAAGCGAATTTAGATTTAATACGAGTACGATTATGATGAGTACAAGTACAAGTACGAGTATGAGAATTAATAACAGTTTAGTGTTTATTAAAATTGTGTTTTACCACACGTAGTTCAAGTTCGGTCTTCGAAAAAGTTCTGTTCTTCTGTTTTTGTTTTTAATTTTTAAATTTGAAAAGATTTAAGGACAATGATTGAAATATTCTTATTTATGGTATTATTTCTCTTGCTGCCACTGATTGTATTGATCTATATTGGCATACGTATATTCTTTTGGACGCAACAAAATTCGAGAAACACCTGTCAGCAGCATCATTCAAATTCGCTTGCACTAAGGCAATTAAGTCGAGGTATGTTTGTGGAATTTTTAATAAAAGAAAACTTAGGTACATGGTATAATAAGAAAGTACTACACAAAAAGTAGAATTTTATTTAAAATAACATTAAATTATACGCATGGGAGTTAGAGGAAAAATATATGTTAAGGGGAGAATGCCGGTTTAGGTATCACAATCGCATAGATTCCAGCCTGTTTCTTTTAATGACAGGATAAGGAACTCCGTCTCATCCTGGCAAGTGCGAGGCGAAAGCTTGTTTGTTCCTTCTCCTCAGACCTGCATTGAATGCATAAGTTATTCGATGAAATGCCAAGTCTATGGGCATGCCTCCCAATAACCTTATTCACTCTCCTTATTATCAATACAAGTAGAATAATGCACGGAACCTCCTGCTGCCAACGAAATTGAGCCTTCCAGTAAAAGTATACATATACATACATATGTACATAACATACATATTTGGCCATTACAACCCTTCAGTCAGGATTACGGTCTAGCTTCTCACACCACTCATGTTGTGTGCCTTAATTTTATACCTTTATGGAGGGACCTATAATTTAACGTCGACTTCGAACGACCGATTTTTGAGAAACTTTTTAATGGCAGGTTTATTTACTCTCAGAGTTTTGCCAGAAATCTGCTAAGTGGAAGTCGCCGAAGAAATATTTTTTTTTTCATATTTCGTTTGGTTGTCTGACTTGGAATACGAACCCAGGCTTTACGTCTAATATCTGAACACACTACCTACTAGACTACGTCGACTTAAATAGAACTTCGAATATCTATCCGTCATAATATGTCATAGTTTGTGAACTCCGTAACGGTTCTGACTAGAATACAATACAATTTCTGATTACATCCCTATGTCCTGAAACCCATATAGGAGCTATACTTGAATGATCCGAAATTTCTTTGAGAAATCTTCGGGACATGGGAGAGATGTACGTTAGGGAGTTAAACATACCCTCGATTTCCTAGAAAATTAATAGATTATCAGAGAGATTCTTGTTACCCAACAAGCAATGCGCTGCCTTCGAAATGGCCATGAACTTCGATTGGAAAACCACTGCAGGCAACCAGTATGAAAGTTTAATATTGGAAATATTGGAAACCATAAATCATTAAAATAAACTTCATAAGGCTTTTAGCTGTACTGCACACTGCACTATACTCTTGGATTGTTATTACTCTACTACGTATTGACACTACGCTGACAAAGTAAATTAATAAACGATATAAACAATATTGTTAATTATGATTCATATTTCTTAAGCATTATGTATGTACCTCAACCATTGAACTTAAAGATACAAGACATTGATTAAAAACAACATTTTTACTCATACACATGAGCCTATTTTCAATTTCACTCGTTACATTCAAAAAAACCTAATAACTCGCACTTCTTGGCAATTAATCAATTTAACAATACTAGCCAGTCATTATGGTTAAATTTTTATGATTACATTGTTATCGACTAGCTAATAAAACATTTCCCTTATCGTTAGCATGACGAATAGCATGTATCGTTAACAAATATTTCTGCAGACATTTTGAATGGCCAATAATGCCAAATATTTTCGGTACGTCTGTCGAAAGGTTAATATCAGTGTATTGTTAACAAGAATTTTTTTTATAAATTACGCCAAGAGGGAAAATGTTTACACCAATTCTTGCATTGCTTTTTTTAATTTGTGGACTTTTTCTGGTTTGTGCCATTTGTACGTGCAGTTTGGGAAGGTCAAGGTCAAGGTCTCCACAGAATACAGGTAACTTTTTATTATAGTTTCATATAAACAATAGCAACAATCTATAGGTGACATTCTTTTATACAATAATAATGAAAACAACAACACTTAAAAAAAGTTCCCCTGTTATGTTATTATCAGCATTACATTGTTATCATTTGAAAATAAAAAGTTGGAATAAATTATTTTCTATAAGCCAATAACTGGTCTGGCGTTGGTTAGTTCTCTTGAAGAGATTACTTTGAAAAGTTTAGCAAAATGATTGGATTTATAGCTGAGTTTTTGTTCTTTTTGCTTTTATTAACTTTCTTTCCCATTTGTGTGCTTCTGATTTGTAAGGCTAAATCAAGAAGACGTCTTCCCTCTCGACTAACATCAACACCAGCTACAGGTAAGGGCTTTATTTATGAATAAGAAAAATTCACCAATTCAAACTTAAATTTAAAAATATGCGAGGTATGTTCGAAATGGTATGTTCTTTAGTGAAATCATTCAAAATAATACACATTAGTGTCAAATATCACAGCATCTTTGAGAAAATTTATCGCAAAAGAGAAGCTTCCTCGAGTTTAATTTCCCGGTTTTTTAATGAAGTTAGGCATGCATACGTCATATTTTCTATAAAGTGGGATTTTAAAGGCGGTGTTAGCAAATCATCTATGTTTTCATTCATATCATAGGAAAATATTCCTTTTGTTTGTAATAAATTCTCCAAAGGTCTCTGACAATATTACCAAAACTTTACTTTACAAACACACCTCGTACATTATTAGTCAATCTAAGCGATTAAGATAAAGAAAATAAAATATTATAAATAAAGTTTCAAAGTAAATTTATATCAAAATCGCCTTTTCTAAGCATGGCGCCTCAACTAGACTTTGTTTTATTATGTGAAATTCATTTCCCTTAAACAAATGCTGGGTACTTCACCACTCCAGTTAAGTCACACTGTGCTTTAGTATTTAAAATTGATTAGAAATTCTTTATTTTTGGATGATAATTCTTATCAATTATTAATCTTACTGATATCACAAATATTCGCAATAGAAGAGAAAGTGGAAAAGAGAGCAAAAACATAATAATATATAGAGGAAGTGGCCTCTTGAATGTATGTGTTATGTGTATTATAACAGTTTCAAAAGTAGCAGCCATAAAAATGGTTCTGGGCTTTGAAGTGATTTTGCTTATAATTTCATTGAGTGCTATGATACCCTTTTGCATGGTGTTAGCATGTAAAACAAGGGGACGATGGGCTCAACAGAGATCCAGAGAGAATTCACAACGTCATAGGATAACAGGCAATCAAAATAACCAGTCGCCACCGCCAAATTGTCGAAGTGAACACATATCGACAGGTAAATATTGTAGATTTTATTCTTACTCTTTAGAGCATATATATGTAGAGTACATATGAAGGTATATTTTGTTCGTATTGATGTTTGTAACCCATAAGTCTATTTGCCGAAACGTGTTAATCAAAGTACAACACATAGTTTTGCAGACAATTGTGGTCCTATTTTCAAATAACTGTAAGAATCAGCTACGCATGTGTATGTAGCAACGTTCCACTGTCGCTGAGCACCTCTTTGCCGCTCATTTTTAACATAAGCCGCAAAGGTAGGACCTGAGTATATGAAAAATCCGTTGAAGATTTCAATTTCATTCGAAATGACATGATACTCAAAGGTTAACCACGTTGTGGGCATTTGTTATAGAGATGGTGGGGATATGTGCTGTAATTCAGGTTTGAAGCTAGGTTAAGACAATAAAAATCGGAGCTATAATTTCCAAATTTTAAAATACAGTGTATACTCCTCTTTGTCAAACTTGATTAATTAATGTAACTTAGTCCAATGTAACTTCGTTCGAAATTGCCGTAGTCTAGTAGGTAGTGTGTTGGTTTATTAGACGTAAAGCCCGGGTTCGTATTCCAGGTCAGACATCAAAACGAAATATGAAAAAAATATTTCTTCGGCGACTTCCTCTCAGCAGATTTCTGGCAAAAACTCTGATAGTAAAAACCTGCCATTAAAAAGTTTCTCAAAAATCTGTAGTTCGGAGTCGACGTTAAACCGTAGGTCCCGCCACTCACGTATAAAATTAACGCACACAACATGAGTAGTGTTGAGAAACTAGGCCGTAATCCTGACTGAAGGGTTATAATGACAAGGACATAAACTTTCGCCTAAAAGGTCGTTGAACGTAAATCGGACCGCATTGGACTGTATGTTAATGACAGATGCAATCAATTCCTTGCTAATTAAGAAACTTCTATGTGATTGTTCTGCTTTTCACAACACTAGCTAAATATTACGAACAGAGAAAGGGAGGTTGCAGTTAACTAATTACTTAAACTTACCTAACCTTACAGTAACTCCCATTTAAAAAGTATATGCCGATAAAGATAATGATTTAAGGTCATAACTTTAATAAAAATAAAAACATTTATTTATTAAATCGACTATCCAGGGGAGAGTTAATAGAAAAAATTTGTTGGAAAAGTACTGCCTCTTGATACAACACCTCAAAGTATGATTCGTAACAATTTTTTGAACACCTTACTTTAAGGGCAAGTTTTTTCCAAGTTTTGGATCCTAAGTCTTACATAAGTGAAAAAAAGGATTCTTGAGAAGGCAAGCAGGGGAAGTTTAATTGAATTAAAGTAGAATTTTAACCATCAAGACACATTTTTTTGAACAACATAAATCTTGTAAAATATTAAAATTATAAGAATTTAGGATAATAAATTATAATGTATGTGTGTATGTACACATGTGGATAAATATATAGATTTTAGTATAGAAAACATAGATTTATTTTCTATTTATTTTCTTAATGACTATCAACTCTATTTGTATTTGCACACGCATTCATAAATAAATAATTATGAAATTATCAATTTTTATTAAAAAAAAATAAAAACAAACAAGCAAAAATAAACAAAATAAAATCAAATAAAAAATAAATAAAATATAATCGAAAAAAATCGCAAAATGAGGGAATTAAATGTCATTGAATTTGATTTAATTGTCTAAAATATACACTTATTTTAAACGAAGAATTCTTGCGGCGGAAAAGTGAGAAGAAAAAAAAAGAAAAGAATTTAAAGAAAAACCAAGGAAAACAGTGTGTGTTAAAAGAAAAAATATTTGAAAAAAAAAACAAAATGAGTGAAACAATGTTATTTTGTATACTGTTCGGTATAGTTTTATCACTGCCCATCTGCATTATCTGTTGCTCGTTTTGTAATTTTATTTTTAAAAAACTTCTGGAATGCAAAAGAGGTCCACAATTAGGTAAAGTTTATATTAAGAAATGGAATTTTATTTTTAAAAATTTTTTATAGTTTAAAGACCAGTGCATATATATACATATACGAAATAAAAAGTGTTTTAAAATAAAAAAAAAAAAATTATATAACTTGAAATAAAGTTCAACGTTCTTGGGAAATAAGTGTTTCTATTGAAGTAAAGCAAACAAAGAATGTTTATGTACTAACAAAAAAAAAATAAGATATTCCTAATATTATAATTGCGTATGAGTAATGATACTTTTTATTTTCCGAGTTAATTCAAGTGATGTTAAGGATATAAGGAAAAATTTCCAATGCAGACACCAGTGAAGCCTTAATGCTACATTAGAGGCTATCATGAAACAATCAAGTTGAAACTATTTTCTGTAAACGTAAAGTGCATTACATATATATTTGTACATACATAATTGGTCACTACAACCGTTCAGTCCAGCTTACGTCCTAGCTTCTCACACGACTTATGTTGTGTGTGTTAATTTTATACTTGAGTGGCGGAATCTACAGCTAAAAGTCGATTCCGAACGACAGACTTTTGAGAAAATTTTCAAGGCAATTTTCTATTCGCTCATAAAGTTTTTGCAGTAATCTGCTTCGAGGAAGTCGCGGAAGAAATATTCAAATTTCGTTTTCTTGGAGATGTCTGACCTGAGGTTTGAACGGAGGCCTCATGTTTAAAAAGTCAACTCCCTACCTACTACACTATAGCGACCTTAACATTATATCCGTAGTGAAATTAAGCAATACTCTTAATAATTTCCAAAGCAATAAATTCCTCTCAAAGCTGCGAAGTTAACAATAGCCTGGTATTGGTATACGGATAGTTGTATAGAAAGATCAATATGACTCTTGCCACGATTATATATTATATAGAAAGTATAGATGACCCATGTGTTTCCTCCTTTTGAATCCAATTGTTACTTGAGTTGTAAATTAATTTAACCGTTCCTTCTCTTATCATGAAAGTTTGATTGCATAGACATGTACACTTATCGCTTCATACACATATGTACATAATTGGCCATTAGAACCCTTCAGTCAAGATTACGGCCTAGCTTCTCAACACCACTCATGTTGTGTGTATTAATTTTGTACATGAGTAGCGGGACCTACAATTTGAAGTGGACTTCGAACGATAGATTTTTTTGATAAACTTTCCATGGCAATTTTTTACTTCCTCTCAGAGTTTTTGCCAAAAATCTGTTGAGAGGATGTCGCCGAAGAAATATTTTTTCATATTTCGTTTGGATGTCTGACCGGGGATTTGAACCGTCTAGTAAGCCAACACACTACCTACTAGACTACGGCGACTGCAATCGCTTCAAAAATATTAAATTATTGAAATTAGAAATTCAAAATCTTCGCATTAAACCTAGAAAAATCGAAATTGTAATTATTTTGTACATAAGAAGACTCTATAAAGATGCTTATGGACACTTTTTTGCATTATCCTTCTAATTATATTTAAAGAGAAGAGGCATTGCAGTCGAAATAATATTGAAAATCAAAGTTAAATCAACAGAATTTAAGGCTGGATTAAAGTCACTAAACTTCACTACCTATTAAACGTTTTATTAATCTTTAAAATTGTTCAAAATATCCGGATTACTATTCCCTTCATTCCTTTTGACAAGCATAGGGCTTCTTAGCTAGATTGCTGTGACTGCTACACGAAACCTGAATGTTATTATACGAAGTTCCGTAGCAAAATAAAATATTTTTAATTAAAAATATTTTAATGTAAATCAATATCAATCCTTTTTATTGCTTAATTTTTATGTTAAATGAACATTTTCAAAGGGAACGCTATATGTTTTCAATCTATTCTAATAGATTTTAGTTAGTTAAACATAGGGTATCAAACAATCGCATTTACTTAATTTAATTCTTGGTTTTTTTTTTTGTATTTTTGTTAAAATTTAAACAAACAAAAAAAAACATTAATATATAACATACAAATAAAAACCATATTTTTTATCAAATTATTACCTGTTTTTTATACTCCAACATTTCATTTCATTTCAAGTATTATATCTATCCATGATAATGAAAACTAAAAACAAAAACAACATTATAAACAAAACAAAAATATTTAAAATAAATGTTCGCATATTTGCCTGTTATTTTTATGGATTTTTCCACAAATGTTCAAACTTTGAAGGTGTTTTTGTTCGTTAATTAAGCTCTTGTAGTCTCCGAAAGAAAAAATAATTTAAAAAATGAGTGATTTTTTGTGGTTTGTGATCATGTTTTTTTCCTACACGCTTTTTGTGATTCTGTGCGGTTGTTTTCGCGTCCGACGAAGAGGTCCTGAATTGGTCGAAATTTTAAGCCGAAATGCTTCCGATTATAATCATAATAACAGTGGTGGTATGTTGATGAGATGATTAAACGTATTAATTAATAGAAATTAAGAGAAAATTTAAGAAACTTAAGTGAAGATGATTTGTGGCTTAAATTTTTGTGTTCAAGCTGGAAGAATAATGCACGTATGTATGTGTCTCAAAATAAAGTTTTGCGCACTAAGGACACTGTAAATTTAAAACTCCATACAAAATATTTCAAGTTTGAGTAGAAAACAAAACGAAAATATTATGAATTAAGAATCCTCTTCAAATCAAATCAGTTTAACCAAAAAGCACTAAAAGCACGCACTTCGGGCAGTATTTAAAAAAAATTGACCTTATAATAGTATCAGCCCTATAAACGTACTAAAAGGAAGGACTAATATAGATTTTCAATGCCCAAAATATATCACAATTTATTCGCTTACATACCTATTCTAATAAAAACAACCTTTATCTGACAAAAAGTATAAAAAATCTAAGAAAAATTTGTGGAAAAAATAAATTCATTATTGACTTGAATCTCAAACTTGAAAGACATTCAATAAATATCCTGTAAATTTATGAGTTATGAATAATTATATTCATACTGAAATTTCCCTCTACTGTTTGTATTGTATTGGTTTTCTTTCTTATTAATCTTCTAATTTAAGTTCAAGTTCTAATCCTATCTGCTGTTTTGCAGATGACAGCAATTTTTGTTATTCATATTCCTCTGGCCGCTGCAGCCTAGTGAGTAGTCTATAGGCCTGCAGGACGAATTCTTGAGAGTTTAAATCCCTGCTCAGTCGTTTTAAAAAAAATGTAAAAAATATATATCTTTCGACAACTTCCTTTAAACAATGTTCTGATAAGAGTGTTTGGAATATACAAATTGCCACGAAAAAGCTCCTCAAATCTGTCGTTCGAATTTGACTTAAACCTTTGTGCACTCAATATGGGCAGGGTCAGAAGTCAGACCATAATATTGACTAAAGGCTTGTAATGGCTAAAATTCAAATTCCTCTAACCATGGACCGAGTCATTTAGAAATTTTAGCAAAAAAGCTTCATGTAACTGACATGGTGCGATTTTAACACCCAATGTTGCGTGTTGGCTAATAAAAGTAATCATGAAAATTGTAAATCAGTAGTTTTGGATGACCTGGGCTTGAAAAATCAATGCAAAGTTCGCTGAAATGCGCTTAGTTTTTCAAGTAACGAAGGAAACATTCAAGAGCTTCGATTTCTTAGAATATATTACCCTTACTATTACCTACATAACCCATATCAGACCGAGTAACACTCTTGTATGAACCAGCCCTTCAAAATCTAGTTCTAGATCGCATACTGGAAAAGGTACAGAAGAGCCTTTTTATTGACAGCAGAGTGCCTAACTCAATTCATTAATTGAAGCAAATTTGGCTTACGTTTAACTTCTTTTAGCGCTACTACAAGGAAATGTTTCTAAAATCGAATATTTTTATGTAGTATTCGTCTATTCGTAGTCGAATGGCCAGTGCATTGCAAAATATATTCAGAGAGAATTGCTTCTTTAGTACCACTCGAGCCATAACCGCAAAAATATCTCAAGCGACATATTTTTCAAATATCGTTTTTTGTAATAAACAAATTCATTGCCATCATTTGCATCATCTATAAAAATTTCAGGGTCACTCTCTGTACCGTTATGAATTTATAACAGGAAAAAGTTTCATTTTCTAACTTAGTTTGCATAAGAAATATATAATAAAAACCTTCTCCTGTAAAATTTTGTTTTTGTCGCTTGAGATATTTTTGCGGTTATGGCTCGCACTATCCAAATGGTTCCAAAAAAAGGCCTTTTCTAAGACTAACAATGTAAACAGATTCAAATTTAATATCCATAAATATTACTACCACTTTCAGTGCTTCAACAACCTATTTTCCAACATACAGGTTGTTGTTTATGTTTCTAAAAAAGTCCCCCTAAAAGACCAGACCACAAATTTTTCCAATGTACTATTCAGTTATCACACAATGAAATTTTTATTACTTTTTAATCGAGTAATTGCTATATGGAATTATTGTGGAAAAATGTAATTTAAATTATCAGTTATTCATGTGATATTTTATTTACATTTCAAATGTCAAATGGTTTCTTAATTTTTTTTTTCTTTTTCAATTTAATCTAAATTTAATTGTATTTGTCGTTGTATATCGTATTTCTGAAATTCCCAATCCTTTATACTCAATTATTATTACCTTGTGATTGTATTCGATTAAAAAAAATTTTTTTCTATTTGTTTCAATGAATATGAGTATGTGGCCTATTATCAGTGATTTTTATCAATAAAATTTGAAATAATTTCTTATTCTACTCACTCACTCACACGGTGATTGAAATCGAGTCAAACCATAGCAGACAAGTTAAACTCTAATAATCGTAATATTCAGTATCAGTTGGCTTTTAATTATGTTTGCGTAAACGTTGTCATTTATTTTTAATTGTTGATTTTTATTAATTATTTATTTTGAAAAAATTAAAATTATGTACATTTTCTTCACGTGTTGCTTTGTTGCAATATTTCTCATCTGGCTATTCAAAGAACTGAAGAAAGCATCTGAAGTTAGAGAAGGTACTTTTTAAATTTATAACCTTTTTTATTTATTTTATTATTGCTATTTGGCCTGTAAATTAATCGAAACATGGAGTGCCTTGTTCATTAAAAATTTAAGTCTGCAGAAATATGTTCACTAACTTTTCTAAGCTCTTTCACCATTACAGCTGGGCTCTGTTTTCGAATCATGTTTTGTTTTGGGTGATTCGGTAGTAAAAAATTTAACTTCTAACATCGCTATTACCCCTCATTTTATTCACCTCCTGCACCTACTTTGAGTATAATAACACAATGAATTGCATGAGTCAGAGCCATTCTCGGAGTATAGGCTTTAGTCAACAAAAGCCAAGATTTTTCCTATAAAAATTAAGTCTTTTCTGGAAAATTTCAAACTTTCTTGCCCACGGTTCAAACCCCAGGTCAAGCACCGTAAACAAAACGGAATAAGATAAATATTTCTTCGGCGACTTCCTGATTGCTGGCAAAAGCTCTGAGAACAAATAAAATAGCCTTGAAAAGTTTCTCAAAAACCTGTCGTTCGGAGTCGACTTTAAACAGTAGGTGTACCGCCACTCATGTACCAAGTGGTATGGGAAGGTAGGTCGTAATCCTGACTGAAGGGTTGTAATGATTAATTACATTAAGTTACGTACGTATTCCTCTCTGAGAGCGAATAAAAAATTGCCTTGAAAAGTTTCTCAAAAATCTGTCGTTCGGAGTAGACTTTAAACTGTATGTGTCCCACCACTCATGTATAAAATTAACATACACAATATAAGTGGTGTGAGAAATTAGGTCGTAATCCTGACTGAAGAGTTGTAATGAATGAATTAGAAAAATATATATACGTAATAAATGCCGAAGATTATGTAAAAATGAGCAGACCTTTATATAGTTTCAAAATATGTTTTCAACATTTTCTCTTTGAGAGTAAATTTCAATACTCATCATTTGTTTTATCTGTATGCTTATTTGTGGTTATCTTCATAGAATCATAGGATATACATAAATTAAAGTTAATTCTTTCTCTATCTATTAATGATTTGTAATCGCCGTGTTTTATTAAGATAATTTCATTTTATTACCATTAGCATTACCATTATAATCCACAATACAAAAAAGAAATTACTCAGTACGTTCTAATCACTTCGAAACTAAAGTTGTTGCGCATTTTCAATTGTGAATGTGTGTTTTTAATTCAATTGTTTTGTTTTGCAATAATAAAAATTAAATATTCAATTAAATTTTGATACAGACATACAAACAATATCATGTTCTTTGTATTAATTTTTATAATATTTCCATTGTTACTTATTATTTTCAATAGGCACATGAAGAAAAAATATGCAGGTAATTAATCGATTCAATTACAATTTTTAATCTAAATTTGTTTGGTATTTTATATATCGAACAAGAGGAGTAGAAATTACATTTCAGATTTTAAAATTTCTTTGATTTTTATTAACAAAACTTTGTTTTGAATTCAAATTCTATAAAAAATATCCAATCTATCGTTGGTAGATATATCTCAGGTCTATGCTTCTGCCAACCAATGAACGTGGTATTATTGTTACTGCTTACATTCACTAATTTTTTGGGGCGTTTGCTACGTCGTTGTTCGTACCGTACCCAGAGAAACATGTGTTGAGCACACAGGAGTCGACCGATCTTCTTTTTCCTCATTGAAGAGAGTAAAGTGCTGTTATAGCCAAGGTTTTTTGAAAGAATCCAAAAAAATTACCTAGACGTCGATGCAAAGCATATTGGTGAAAAACTTAAAGATTGTTTCATAAAAATTGCAAACACGTACATACATACATATTTGGTCAGGATTATGGACCTAGTTTCGCACACCACTTATGTTGTGTGTGTTAATTTTATACATGAGTGGTGAGACCTACAGTCTAAAGTCGACTCCGAACGACAGATTATTTGAGAAACTTTTCATGGCAATTTTATATATTCTCAGAGTATTTTCCAGCAATCTGCTGAAGCGAAGTCGCTGAAGAAATATTTTTTCATCATGGCCAATTGCAAACCGTTTATCAAATCCTGCCCAATGACAATCAAACAAGGTCGAAGTGTTTACCCATTACGGTTCCATATCCCAAATTTAATGTCTTATCCAAAAACATAATGAGCGGTAAAACTTTCAGTTCCTTTTTTTCTGTGATCAACAATATTTTACTATTTGTATGAGGAATAAAAAAACCATTGTAGTAATGAATGTATCACACATAAATAACACAATCCATCATCCTAGCGAATAGCACTGCTTCTTGACCATGACAGTTGGCAGCCCTACAATCCTAGGACCTGCTATACGCAGTAAAAAAAAAAACACTGTAAATAATTTTTACAGTGTATAGCAGCTTCTGAATTTTGCCTTGAGTAGAGTTTTTGTTTGGTCGGATTAAATAAATTTGGTTTAACATTTTATTTATACCAATATTTACATCTGTTGTTTTTTTTTTAACTTTTTTCATTAAAATTGTGAAATTATTATCAGGTTGTCAGATAGAACGCCACATAAAACTACGTGCTCTGACAAAAATCTATAATTCAACTCAATCCATCACATACATACTTCTTTACTTTTCCTTAACTGTTTAGATTATAAATACTCATTTTATAGCAAAGTTTACACCTCTCTCTCTCTCTCTCTCGATCCATCTCTCTCCCTAAGGTTCTCACTTCATGATTAGGCTTATCGTTTGTATTTCTGTTTTTTTTTTTGGGAGCGATAATATTAATTTATTATTATTATTTGAACAGAAAAGTGACGTCTGTCATAACGGTAATACAACGGTAATGTATACCGTTATTATTAAATGTGTGTTTCGTTGCCAAATTTGAACAAGCGTTTAAAGGCAGGAAATTTTAAAACGAATAAAATGTTTTAAATATTCGGAAAAATATTGTGAAAATGAAAACAAATAAATAATTAATAAAATACGGAGAATATTGTTAATATTGTTATAATTGTTGTAACATATTAGTGTTATTGAAAGAGTGCAGTGAAAGTGTTTGTGTGTTGTTGTGAGGCGAACAAAAATGGATATGTTTGGTGCTTATATTTTATTATTTTTTGTTTTATTCCTGGTGATGCCCATAGTGTTTCTCGTTTTAAGGGTAAAAGTTTATTGGGCAAATTTCAAATGTAAGACTGTTTTTAATCAATTTCAATATTTAGGTTATATTGTGGTTAATTTTAGACTATTGCGGCTTGGGTGGAAACACCTACAGGAGCAATGCACGTCGCAATAATCAGCGTCCTAATAATACGGGTAATAGTAATGCTATTATTAATATTTTCCATATTTATTATGTATTTATAATTTTTTTTTAATAATATTAACATTAATATTTAATTTTACGAACCTTTTCTTCTACTAAACATATCTAAGTAGGGCATAATGCTTTGAAAAATTAAACATTTTCTTCAGCATATTTCAGTTGGTGTTTAGGCTTTCACTGATGTAGAGTGTATTATTTGGTAAAATCGATAGAAATATTATCGAGATTCGTATCAAAAGTAGGGTGTTTAATTAATGGAATATTTTATCGAATTACTCACGCTGTTTTCATAAATACAATCTTATCTTCCAAATGAAAAGAACTAGTTCTAGTTCCCTTTATCTCGAATACTGCCTCTCAGCTCCCCCAATCAACCGAAATTTCTTGGGTGTACGCAAAAGATTATAATAATATTAAACAAAAAGCAAAAACAAAAAAACAAAAACAAAAAAAAATTAAAATGCTATTGAGCCTGACAATGGTAAGCAAATCAATAAATATTTCAGTATTAAAACAGCCATATTTGGCAAAAAGCGTTCAAATGTTATAAAATAATCAATAATTTGTTAATAAATCGAATATGAAACGAATAATTATAAACAAAATTAGAAATTTTACTCGTGTAGTGTTATAAAGCTTTCCTAGAAAACGAGCGGGTAGCTGGACTGGCTGGCTGGCTATGTAATAATCCGTTAAAGCAATGATCGGTTTTTTCTGTTTACTCGTGGGAATTTTAATCCTCATTTTAATAGTGTGCTCAATATGTTTGTATGTATGTTTTTGTGTTGGCATAAAAAGTAAAAGATTAGAACGCCTCTGTCGTCCATCACCGTATCTAAACCCAATAAACAGCAATTGGTTTAGAAGCTTTCAATGCGCAAGCTCTACAACGGACTCATTTCATGGCAGTGAAAATGGTATTTTATTATTAAATTTTTATCTTATCACGTTACATTATTTTCTTTTTTATTTATTTAGATTTTATTATTTGTAAGTTTTCTAAAATATGTATTAAGGAAAATAGTTGTTGTTGCTCCGTTTTTCTTTTTTTAGAATTTCAATACCTTTGAAGTTAAGTTCATTAATTGAATAACAAAAATTGTTTCTAATGAATAGAAAATTTTATGTTTAAATGATGGAAATTAATGGAAATTGTCTGAATGTGATCAGATTTACTTGTAAAATAAATATCGACAACATCCCTCCCTCAACCAATGTCTTTTGCACATACATACATACATAATTGGCCATTACAACCCTTCAGTCAGGATTACGGCCTAGCTTCTCAACACCACTCATATTGTGTGCGTTAATTTTATACATGAGTGGCGGGACCTACAGTTTAAAGTCGACTTCGAAAGACAGATTTTTTGAGAAGCTTTTTCATGGCAATTTTTACTCTCAGAGTTTTTGCCAGAAATCTGCTGAGAGGAAGTCGCCGAAGAAATATTTTTTCATGTTCCATTTTGATGTCTGACCTGGTCTGATGTCTGTCTTTTGCACATTTTTCACAAATACAAGGTGACGAATTTATTAAGTGTAGCATGTTCTAGAATAGTATGGTCGCTTACTGTCACTGCCTGGGTATAACGCCTTCTATAAAAGACAAGTCGCCGTAATCTAGTAGGCTGTGTCTTGGCTGAGGCCTCATATCTAACCTCAGTTCAAACCCCAGAACAAACATCTCTAACCAAGCTTAATTTGAATATTTCTTCGGCGATTTCCTCTCAGCAGATTTCTGCAAAAATAAATAAAATTGCCATGAAAAGTTTCTTAAAAATCTGTCGTTCGGGGTCGACTTTAAACTGTCGATCCCGCCACTCATGTGTATAATTAACACACACTACATAAGTGGTATGAGAAGCTATAACGTAATCCTGACTGAAGGGTTTTAATTACCAATTATGGATGTATGTATGTATAAAAAGTAATTGAGCGTAGTAGTGAGAAATTTTCTCTTTGGCTCTAATCACACGAGAACAATTGTGCTGGCATAAAATGATAGTTTATAGGCAAGAGAGGTGAAGAGAATTTTTTTTTCGGTAGCGTAAAGTTTCAACCAGCTACAACCCGGCATTACTAGCACAAAACTAATACATGCACATTTTTAAAAATCAAATGAATGCAAAAACACTAATACATACAAAGCTGTGTATACGTATACATTTCATGTCAAACTAATATACATCCCGTGTGATTTGAAAATAACAAAAATTAAAAGACTAAAAATTGTTCTCGTGTAATTAGAGCTATTGAGTACTAGACTTTTGAAGGTAGTGGCGCTGTTTGTACTACCTATGAAGATCCTTTTTAATAATAAGGAATCGGAAGTAGTTCATTCGCCCCAAAATCAAATATATCTTGAATATTAACCAACCATTGTCTAATAAACCGATATTTAACTGATATCATTATCTTCTAACCTAGAGCATAAAGAATTTAATTCCAAAGGCCTTTTTATTCAGTTTTTTTTCATATATTCGCATACGTGACGTATAAGCAATATTTGTAAATTATTTTTGCCGTTTACGTGACGTATAAGCAATATTTGTAAATTATTTCTGCCGTTTACAAATGTCAATGTACGGCAATGAAATCTTGTTAAAACATCAGTTTTCCTTGAACAGCACTTCAACTGTCTGCTGTAATACAAATTTTCTAACACTCTTACACTTATGCTCTACTAACACAAATTTTTTCTAACAATTGTTTTTTTGTAAATTATTTCTACATCAATTTCAAAGTATTAAAAGAAAAACACTAAATAACGGTAATCTTATCAGAAACTGGAGAGTGAAAAGAAAGACCTTTAAAGTATATCTATCACCTTCACAATCCCTTATCAGGGCCTTCTAAATCATTTTTATTATTATATTGACTTTGAAAAAAATAAAAAATTCTTTACAAAACCACCGATAAAAGAGATTATAATTTCTCACTGGGAGGGAGCATAAATTAACCGAAAGAGAGTACTAAAAATGGGAGAAAAACAAAACCGAAACCTGACAGTTTGAAAATAAAATTTATTTTTATAAACAAGTTGTCGCAGAATAACGAAATAGAGGAACACAGAAAAAATATTAAATAAATACGATATTAATTGTGTTTCTAAATTAAAAAAAAATAATAATAATAATAATACGCTATTAAGCTACTCCAAGATGCAAGACATAATATTTTATTTGTCAGTGTTCTTTGTGGTATTCTTTTCGTGTGCCATCATGTGTTTTTGTTTTCGTTTAACTTTCTGGCTCTACATGGAGTACTGGCCTCGGCGGGAGGCCCAGCATCGTCGACGTATTAGACAGATTAATAACGAAAGAACCAGAAACCATGGTACGTGACAGAGAGAGAGTACAATAAAATAATAAAGCAAGTGACAATATAAAAAAAAATTAAACAGATGTACTAATCTACTAATGGATCTACTTAAACTATCTCTTTGAGTTATTAGTGGCTCTTTAACTTAAGAAGAAGATAAAAACATTTAAAACCGGCATAATAAAATAAATTTTTAGTGGGTTTTATAAACAAATTACCCAAAAGTTATTGTATTTGAAATAATTTTGTACCTTAAACCGGCACTGACTACAAATATTTTATTAAACAATTTACGCAATTATGCATATTCATTTCATTGGACAACATTTTGGTATATTTTTAGGAGGTATATCAAGAGATTATTTATTAACTTTTAAATTCAAATTTAAATTCACATTTAAAAATTTTAGCAAACGCGGCCATAGACATCGCTCTCCACCCTCATGAATCATCTTCTTAACATACATACATACATAATTGATCATTACAGTCCTTCAGTCAGGACTTCTCACACTGTTAATTTTTATACATGAGTGGCGTACCTTACAGTTTAAAGTCGACTTCGAACGACAGATTTTTTTTGAGAAACTTTTCATGGCAATTTTAATTGCTCCCCGAGTTTTTGCCAAAATTCTGCTGAGACATCTTCTTAACTCCTTAACTAATTAGCAAACAAACAAACTTTGTTGCTACGCATTTCATATTCAAAACATTTGAGGCAACACAATATCGGTTTTTGGTCCATCATGCTTCTTATTGACATTACAATCTTATGATAGTAAGTTCTGATGCACTTCGAACGTTAAGGTATTTAAAGTGGCTATCAAACAGAGAGGATAGACATACTTTGGCCACGTATGGCTCATCATAACACCATAGTTTTTCATTCCTTCTAGCCCTGGGATCATACGGAAGCCATTCGAATGGAGCTATTTAGACTCCTAATGGCTATCCTTGATAATTCAGTGAGATCATCTGAATATTAGCAGAATAAATGACGAACAATTTAGTTTCCTACTCTTTCTCATCTCTGCAGCTCTTGCAAATGAAATTGGCCCGTATAACCAAGGTCAATATGCTTCGCATTTATCAGAGATGTTGCCATTCCTAATAATTATCACCACAACTTTCCGCCTGAAAGACGCTACAGTGATATGAAGCCATATTGACTGACCCCTGAACCCACAACTCCATTATTTTCGTAATTTGCATTGAATGGAGTCTTATTAAATGACATATACCCTTCGACCCTGAAAAGATCCTTCAACCCTCAGCTCAACTGTTTTCGTAATTTGCATGGAATGCTTTTCAAAGTGCGTCATATTATTTCTGAATTCATCTCTATTTGGAATAGACTATCGGAACTTGCCAATTCAAGATTCTTTGTTCAGTCTTCCATAAACTCTGACTTTTACTAGTCGTCGATACTGCTGTCAAACAGTGTTAAATATACTCGTATATGAGAACGTCTAGAAAAATCACCCTATAAATTAAGCAGTAGCACGTAGAAGTATTATACCGTTGTTTGATTAGTGATTATTTTCTCTTATTTTATTACTTGTTTATAAAGAAATTTCAAAGTCCAATTACAGAGCATGTTAATTAAAACAACTAACAAATATAACAAAATGGTCACGTGCTTTTGATTAGTATGGGTTTTTATTTTCTTTTTTATTAAACTCATCGTCTAAGAATAACTTTCGGTACTAATTTCTTTGAGTGTACACATGTAAGTACTTGAATATTTTGTTAATCTTATCAGGAAGGAAAATAAATATCGATATGAATTTATAAACATAAAAGAGAAGAATAAAAGATTTTCTGCTGCTTTTAACGGTTCTTCTCATCTAAAATTTGTTTAAAGTTTTAGTACTGAAGTCGTCAGTTAGAAAAATCGGAGCTTAAATGAAAGACAACGTTCCGATATGGATAGGTTAAATATTTTTGGTTTATTTACTTGAATTTTGTTTAATACTTGCAGTGGTAATTAAAAAGAAAATTTAAAGAAGAAGAAATTTAAAATAAAAATAAAAAAATAAAGAATGTTTGAAACTAAATAAACAAAAGTAATATAATCTTATCATTGTGATAAAGACCACACCACAAAAAAAAATATTTAATTTTACTGCATTTCAACTTTGCCATAAACAGAAAATTTATGAATATTCCAATGAAACCGATTGTTTTGCAATTTAATTCAAGTGCTTTAGTGCGTCGTGATTAAATTCTTGCACAAATTAAATTTAAAAAAAAAAAATATTTTTTCTTTTATAACATTAACGAAATGGATAAGGAAGAGGAGTATTTTCTTAATCCTATGGCTTACATTGTTGCGTTTACGTCTCTCTTCGTTGTGTATCTCTTGATAATTGTATGAAATGTGTGTGAATTTTTTAAAAATTCTGAAATTAATTGAAATGAAAATTTTATTTTTCTTTTTGTTTTTATAAACACAAAGGTGGTGATTTATATTTGGCGACGTTTAAAACCGCTATCTGTTACAGAAGGTATGTTAAAATATCGAGTAAAATTTGAAAATTTTAAGTGCTTTGATAGTGAAAAAACATTTAAGGCAACACAATACCGTTTTTTTTTGGTCCATAATGCTCGTTATTTTATGATAGTAAGCTCTGATGCGCTAGGCCACGGTTAGGTATTTACTCATACTTTTTCCTAGCCATACTCCTAATGGCTATCCTTGATAATTCAGTGAGATCATCTGCATATTAGCAGAATGCCGGGGAATGCCGTATGTCCTCCGATAGTGAAAATAAGTGTTTTAAAGAACATTTACGATAAACCTGTGTCTCAAACTAGGTCCAATGTGAAATGAATTTATCTAATTTTAGAACGACCAACATTATGGGACCAACACTCATTAGAGGCTCTATTTATGCACACCATTTTATTTTAATTTGAAAAGTAGTTTATAAGAAGAGGGCAAGAGGTAGTAGCGTTCATGAAGAATGTGACAAATTGGTGTTGATAACTTGGTGTTTTGAAATCTGCCAATTTTCAAATTAAATGCAATGATGGGAAACAAACACTCGACTACCACATTTCCCATTAAATTGGCCAAATTAAGAACCATCTTAATTGCACTTCATATATTATTTATTTATTTATTTATTACAATACAATTACAAATTATATTCTAATTTTATACGAGCGGAGTAACAAGACCATATGCTCGGTGTAGTGTCACAGACCAGAGTCTCTGGTGGGAATCGAACCCACGACCCTCACGCTAATAGTCTAGCACACTACCCACTAGACTACCAGGGCACCCTGCACTTCATATAATAAACGCCCATTCAATAAAAAATCATGTGGACTTACATGGATTAAAAAACGGTATAATCAAGTATTAGGTTCATTCTTACAGCAATCCTGATACGAATACGAAAGTGAGAGTAAAATTGTTCATCTTAGTTTTCCAATTTTAAAAATTAAGGGTTCGGCTCCCTGACTCCTACGCCTCCAGAGAAGATAACATTAGCAATGACTATTAGAGGATAGTTACAAAGCACCACCTCTGAAGAATGAGGACTTGTAAAAAGTTTCTAATCACTACAACTAATACATATTCACAGATCTCATCATCCTAGACAACGACAAACTTAACCCTGTCGTTCTGGAACCTCTTTGAGTACAACTTGAGTAATAGTGAGCCATGAAGTCGCCGTAGTCTAGTAGGTAGTGTGTTCGCTTATTAAACATAAAGTCCGGGTTCAAGCCCCAGGCCAGACATCAAAACGAAATATGAAAAAAATATGTCTTCGGCGACTTCCTCTCAGCAGATTTCTGGCAAAAACTCTGAGAGTAAAACCCTGACATGAAAAAGTTTCTCAAAAATCTGTTGTTCGGAGTCGACGTTAAACTGTAGATCCCGCCACTCATGTATAAAATTAAGGCACACAACAGGAGTGGTGTGAGAAGCTAGGCCGTAATCCTGACTGAAGGGTTGTAATGGCCAATTATGTATGCATGTATGTAATAAAAGAAATCGAATCAAACTTGATAACACCAGATATGATAAATTAATGTTTATTTTTAGAAGCGTTTAGATAGGCTACATGAATGGAAATTTCAGTGGCCTTTCAGTTGAGGTTAAAGAAAGTGTTTCTTTCTTTGTTTCAATTCAAAGAATATCGTCTTAGATCATTAACGGCTGCTGGCTGCATAACATTTACGTTGTCTAGCCGTTATTAACCGAAATTTGATTCTGAATTAAGAAACTTAATCTAATTATGATCTTTTCAAAGACCACACTGAGCTTTATCGAAAAATCTACTTAGAGCTACAAATTTCTGATAAGATAAACGATTCACTACTACGCGGATTAGAAAAAACTCAACCTAGTTATATATTTGTGATAATAATATAAAAAGTTTTGTAATTTTTTTATATCTATTTTTATCACAACAAATATAAGTTTAAGAATGAATTGCATTCTATATTATCACTTCCTTTAAAGGGGTTTTTTTTCAGAAAAATATGAATCGTCTAGAAGTCTTCATATGATCTTATCATATGATCAAAGTTTACTATTTGAATTAAAATGTTTTTTTTTTATTTCATTTTTATTTCACTATTTGCATTCATAAATTAAAGAGAAAAAAATGTTGAAATATCTCATTTTATTTATAGCAATTCTGTTTGCAATACGCTGTGATTTATTTCCACAATCGTATTATCTGTGATTATCTGACATTTTAGCCGTTTTATCATTTGTAGTTAAAAAAAAAATGTTTTTCGTTCGTCACTTTAATTCAATACGTTTCATGCCGAAAAAAAACTGAATAAAATCCGAAAACAACCGTTAAAACGTTTCTATTAGCGTTTTAAAAAGGCCGCAATTAAAAACGGCGCTAAAAAGTGTGTTTTAAAAAGTTGAATTATTTTTTTATTTTGTTTTTTTTTTCTAATTAATTAATGGATTCTTTAGTGATTTTTATAGTCGGTTATGTGCTTTTAATTATAATCATCTTCATTTTATTACAAATAATTGTACCTCACCTATGTACGTATGCAATTGCAAATTAAAAGCAAGATTTAAAAAAGAGAAACTTTATTTAAATGTTAAAAATTATTGTAAATTCACCAATGTAAACAGTGTTTCTGAAATTAAACAATTACTGAGCACTAACAACATAATACAGTGTTCAATAAAAGTGTTCCATAGTTTACACATTTTGTGTTCATTTCTATAAAGCAACAGAGAAGAGAATTAACAATTATTTATAAAAAAAAGTAATGGCCAAAGTAAATAAAAATGCAATACATTTTTGAACTCCACATCATTCTCTAAATAGGGTCTAAAAACTATGCTTTCATTTACTTGTAAAATGGAAAGCCACGGAGACAGGCTTGTAAAGCCGACTGGGTTTAGGTTGCGATGTTACAAGTATATACTCATTACAATAATTTCCAATTTCGATGGGTATTATCCGACGTTGCCCTCTAAACATGTTACAATTTCGTCAACTTTTTCATCATTTTCGTGTTTTAGTTTGTTTCTAATGTTCTGGAACACTTAATACCATTTTAGGAGTCAAAATTTGATTAAAATTATTTTCTTACCGAGAATTAAAGGATGTTATATATTTGAAACGAAAGGAGTGCCTCATAAAGCCATGGAATAAAAGATATAGCCTGTAGCTAATTCACACTATTCAACTAAATTAATGTTAGATCTCTGTCAAGGGCTAGGATCCTAAATACCTACTTATATAGAAATTGCTGTCATTCATTCCTATCCAGCACAAATGCAGTTATCGCTCTCTAAATTGTCTTGCTTCTGCCTTGATTTGGCAGCACCGGTTACATGAGGGTCTATCTCTTATGCGACCACCTTGGATATTGCATTTAATGATAGTTCTTGTTGCATTGTTCGCAAACCTGCGTACAACTTAACTAATCCAGCCACACGTATTGACTATGTAGAGGGTACATCCTCGCATCAATCGATGCGAATCGTGTTTTCCATAAGAAGTACGAATATAATTTTTACTCTTTGAGACATGTATGGAGATTCAGCGTACGTCAGAGTTAATACGGTTTTCTACATCGTCGCTAGAACCGCCAGTTGTTCTCAATATACTGCCGGCTTAATTGAATTTGGAGACACTTATAATTCTTGACCACCTACGAAGAAGTTTATGACCATAAAGCTGACCATAAACTCTGCTCGTATTTTTCTTTTGGCGTCTTAACAAATTTTAATACTTTATGGAGGGTGCTTTTGGTTACGGAGTAAAATAATAATAAGCTTAATCAATCTCCTGAAAAAATGTATGAACAAATAAACCCTCTTGTGAAGTACTCAGTTAAATCTAATTAAAGTTCAAATCTAATCCTAAAGCGTCTATAAAAATACCAATACTTGATTAGTCAATTAAAGTTCATTGAAAAATCGAAATTTCTAAAAATAATTTTAAAAAACTTACACAAAACCAAGTGTAATCTTATCTTCTGCTTTAATTATGACAAGTTTCCTTTAAGAACAAAAAAAAAAAAAAAACAAAAAATAAATAAATTATAAATTATTCCGTCTAAAGACTTGTCCGCAAAAGTGCAAAGAAAAAATGTCTGACGGTTTTCAAACATTTGCGTTATCGTTTATAATTTTAATATTTTCAATTTTCGTTCTATTATTCTTTCTAATGCCATGTCTTAATTATTATTACAATAAATATCAACGACATGGAGTAACAAATCAACGAAATGGTAATAAACCGTGTTTCATTGTAATAAATTTTTATTTTAATCAACTATTCCAACGTCGAAGATAGTTACCATGGATTCGCACATACTTATTAAAAGATAGCACTACGTAGTGTTTACTTAAGTCCAGTAAGTTCAGAGTACTGTAGACCATAAGGATGTGTATAGAATGCAAAAGTAGTGAATTCAACTATATTTCTTCTCATTCCCTCTGAGCATACTTACAGTGAACGTCAAAAGAAACTGTAGATTTAAAAAAATATACATTACAAAAATATACATTACCGTTATTTTTATTTTAAAATTGTTTCATTGCCAGTTTTTAAAATTGAAACAAACAAAAAATTACAAAAAATTTTGAAATATTCCCAAACTTTTTCGGGCACTCTCCTTAAGTGATAAAACTTAAGTTTGCTGATTGTTAGAATTTTATCCTTAGTGTACATTTTCTTTTGGCGCTCACTGTATGTAGGAAAGTGTAAATTTTTTTATCAGGTTAATACAATTACCACTCCATACCCCTATCAAGTCCAAATGCGAATCATGCATGAATTCTGTGAATTTCAAACCAGACCTGAAGTAACAAATTGGATTTGTAGGTCGACTTTACTCGAATAATAAAAGTATGCGTCCACTATATATACTCAACTATGTATGTTCATAAAGAAATATTTTCCGCTGATAACAGATTTCTGTTGCCATTTAAGTCCACAAAACGGTTCATGGAAGGACGACAATAGTGCGTAAAATACTTCATGGGACCAGCTTGGCAGGCTCGCTTCAAGAGTTTGATGCCTTTTAATTTGGATCTATGGAAGATCTTATCGCTTTCGTTATCATATTTGTCCATACACATTCACCAAATATTAAATATTTAATGGCTTCGCTCTGCTTCCATTATTGTAAGCTTTAAGACACGACAAAAATTTCAATAATTCCAATGTCTGGAATTATACATTTCCATACAAAGGCAATCTTGAATATTCGGTTCGTTTTAATTTCTTTTTTCCCACAAGATCGTTCTAATCGTCTTCACTTGATGCTTTACCTCATTTCGAACAGTTTAGATCCACTTCTGGCGACCTCTTCTTATATTTTTATTTCCTAGTTCCGCCACATAGCGTTACAGGTAACTTTATATGCTGACCTTAGCAATACTTGGTCAATTTATCAGAATTTTTCTCCTAAATTTCGATTTCTGTTTGGCCCTGACGACCAGGCCAAAGAATTTTAGTATTCTTCTCAGGCAAGGCAACGTGTAACTTTTTCACATCTTTGACAGTCGTATTCTACATTTTACATCCTGTATTAAATATATTTATTCCTCTGCGGGTGGAGATTTCCATAGAGACATTGTCAGAAGATCTCCAAGTCGTCGTTCTGATACATTAGTAATCAAAGTGATTCAAATTTGTGATTTGATTGCTTGACAATGCATTTGGAGTTCAGTTTGCACCCGTCCTTTAAAAATTTTTTAAAACATTCTGCAAATCATGAAGAGCGAAACATTAAGAAATTAAAAGAATAATTCTAAAGAGAGAGAGAGAGAGAAATGTTAACTTTTTCTTTTTAATTGCTTTCACTCAAAAGAGAGATATGAGTTTAATAAATAAAACCAAAGTGGCTGTAAACTTCTTTTGCAAACGCTATACAATAATATAGAATGTTATCTTATCGTTGAGACACAATATAATACCAATACAAAGAGTACAGATTAAAGTATTGTGTGGTAAAATTTTCGAAAGACAAAAGGAAGCCTTTGGAAAACCATGTTTTATTTCATACCATACATATTAGGCGCATTAGCGCTTATAATAGTATTTGCATGTCTAGCCTATCATACATATATTGCTATCAAATATAACAATGGCTTAAATATTAGAAGTAATAAATACTTTATTTTATCTACAATTATTAACTCTTTGTTTTTCTTTACAGATCGCCAGGCTAATACGCTTGCAGAGGAAACAGCTCGAGACAATCGATTCAATGACATTTTCTTCATAGAACCCAATAGCGTAGAAGCAGCACGTATACGTGCTCAGTTGGAAAAAGATGACAAGGATTTGCCATCATACGATGAAGTTATACGTATGACCAATTTGAACACGCCCACAGCAGCACCAGCTACAAATAGCAGTTTTGTACCGGCTATTAGTGCCAGCTCTCATTCAATTGCCGCCTCTAGTACGAGTGTTAATACAACCGATACAACACTAACAGTGCCGCCATACACAGAGACCGGTGCTAATGTTTCTTCCGCTTCTTCTATTCCACGACCTTTGACACCACCACCCTACAGTCCCGAACCGCCAGCAGCTAATTGTGTTGTTTTGCCTATAACTACTCCCTTACATGCAACTACAGCGCAAAGCTCATAAACTAGGAGAGTAAAAAAGACATCAATGGGGGTATAATGGGTATGGGAATGAAAGTGGGCGTGGCTTGTGTTTTTCCTTATTAGTCATTAGTTATGAAACGATATTTTTTATATGTACGAGTGTAATGTTTTAAGTCGCAACAAAATTCATTATTCAGTGTGTATTCCAATCCACCGACTTATAGTTTTACAACTGATCCTGTTTAAACTATGTATATTATATCTTAAACATTATATATACATACATATATATACTTGTTTATATAGATGTATATTTGTATATAAATAGTTGTTATTGTAATATTTAGGTTATTATTATTAATTGTGTTTTTATTTTGTGTGTGTACTTTTATTGTATTTTAGGATGTACAATTTAAAATTATACAAAAACATTTTTAAATTAAATAAAGTAAAAACAATTAGTTTAAGTTTTATAAAAATCAAACAAACAAACATATACATATATGTATAGCAAATCTTGATTTTACTTGGTATTAGTCATTGTATACGTCCGGTTAATTTACTATCCGTAAAGCATTATTAAAACGAAGGGAGGCTCTAAAGAGGACGTTGACAACGGCATCAAAAGAACCAGACTGACATAAGACCAACTACACACAAAAGTGAAATTCGCAACACATTAAGTGGCCCAGTTAATTGTGTGATGTCTGTTGAATTCATACGTTAGATTACCTCTTCTCTTTAGTGGGAAAAAACAAACTCATTTGCAAAATATAGGGGATAAGGAACCAAATTTTAAAGAAGAAGAAACACAAAGCAAAATTTACATTAAACCTAAACAGAATCCATCTTAAGAACCTTATAGCAGTTAAAAATACATACTGACGTCTAGATGCAATTACACAGAGGCTGGGAATACCTTACCAATACTTCTACAGAAGCTGTAATGATGAGAAAGAAGAAAATATCACAGAACATGATTTCTGACATTGTCGCGTACTTGCGAACTTGAGACGACAGATTCTTGTACAATCAGAATTTATTAACAGAACGTATCTAGCGAATGGTGATTACATTACAACCCTCCAGTCAGGATCACGACCTAGGTGTACTACACAGTTTAAAGTCGATTCCGAATGACAGATTTTTTTGAGAAACTTCTCATAGCAATATTGCCAGAAATCTTCTGAGAGAAAGTCGCCGAAGTCTAGTAGGTAGTATGTTCGCTTATTAGACGTAAAGCCTGGGTTCGAGCCCCAGGCGAGACATCGAAACGAAATATGAAAAAAAAAATATTTCTTCAGCGACTTCCTCTCAGCAGATTTCTGGCAAATACACTAAGAGTAAATAAACCTGCCATGAAAAAGTTTCTCAAAATCTGTAGTTCGGAGACGACGTTAAACTGTAGGCCCGTCCCGCCACTCAAGTATAAAATGAAAGCACACAACATGAGTGGTGTGAGAAGCTAGACCGTAATCCTGACTGAAGGGTTGTAATGGCCAATTATGTATGTATGTATGTATCTAGCGAATGGTAATTAGATTTCACATACTTACATACATAATTAGTCATTACAACCCTCCAGTCAGGATCACGACCTAGGTGTACTACACAGTTTAAAGTCGATTCCGAACGACAGATTTTTTTGAGAAACTTCTCATAGTAATATTGCCAGAAATCTTCTGAGAGAAAGTCGCCGAAGAAATATTTTTTCAACCCCACTTGTGGCCTCACGTCTCAACTACAAGACCATGGCGACTTCCAATAGAATTCACACCTTCATTAAACTATAGGGATGGCTGCCAAATGCCAAGATTTATAATTGAATTACGAAATAGGTATTCTAACGAAGAGAAGAGACTCGCAATTTAATGTAATCTACCCTTCACAAAATTCCAATACAATAATTTCGTTTTTTTGGTTTCAATTCAATACCCTTAGATTCAACAGACTCTTGAAACTACCAAGCTTGGTTATAGGATTTAAACATATTAAATAAGTTTTTCGGTTTATTCTATGGTGCCTATGATAACATGCAACCAAACTTCATTTATTATAAACAACAAAATTGTATGATTGCACAGAGTTCGCTGTAGCCATACTATATGGTTACAGTATAGTATGGTTACAGTATAGTATGGCTACAGCGATCTCTGTGAAATCATACAATTTTGTTGTTTATAATAAATGAACAGTACAGTATAGTATGGTTACAGTATAGTATGGCTACAGCGATCTCTGTGAAATCATACAATTTTGTTGTTTATAATAAATGAAGTTTGGTTGCATGTTATCATATGTCATGTCATTCTGATTTTTTTTAATAGACATGCAATTATTTTTAAGAAACGGTAATTAAACTAAAAATTATATTTAACGTTTTGATATTTAACAATTAAACAAATAAAATAAACAAAATTTAAATATTTAAACAAACAATAACGAATAAATTATCGATAAAAATTGACTAAGAACTTCAAAATTTAACATAAAACAATTAACATCATTTCCAATTTAATTTGATTGTATTATCCATCATATTTAAAAAAAAAAATAATTTTTTTAAGCTTTATAAAGTGTTGCAAACACGTCTATGCATACGAAAAAGTTTCCAATATCTGGTTTACCAGCTTCAAAATGGATTTTGTATTCTCCATCACGATTACGATCGGGTACATCCACATACGATGGCTCATTAATGTCAAAATCTAATCGTTGCTAAAACAAAATTAGAAAAAAAGAATGTTAAAAGAAATTAAAATGATTTCTATGTCTTAAGCCTTATTGGACCAATCGAAGGATCAATTCCTAAGAGTGATTAAAATCATGACAATTCCATGTATTTACCGTTGAATTCCCAAGTTTACTTTGCTATCCAAATAAATTTATATAAATTTACTTACATACATACATGCATACATAATCGGCCATTACAACCTTTCAGTCAGTATTACGAACTAGCTTCTCACACCACTCATGTTGTGTGTGTTAATTTTATACTTGAGTGGCGGGACCTACATTTTAACATCGACTCTGAACGACAGATTTTTTTGAGAAACTTTTTCATAGCAATTTTATTTGCTCTCAGAGTTTTTGCCAGAAATCGGCTGAGAGGAAGTCGCCAAAGAAATATTTTTTTTTTCATATTTCTGGGGCTCGAACCCGGGCTTTACGTCTATTAAGCGAACACACTGCCTACTAGACTACAGCGACTACATAAATTTACTTACGCCTTCCTGAAATGGACACGTTTGCTGTTCCTCAGGAGTACTTCGTAAATATGTATTCCATACTTCTGCTTTATTAAAACACGCCAAGCATGTATCAGCCCTTTTCTGTGAGAAATGAGTAGGCTGCCAACCGCCCCTTTCTTTTTTGGAGATGTCAATTGAAAACTAAATGGAAATGACAAACAATTTATAAAGCCACACAATAATTGAATATTGAATAAATTGTATTGAATATTGCAATTACCGGCTCTGATGAGTTGACGGATTTTTTTAAAATACTATAACCTTTGATTTGAATGCTACCCTCCGTTGACATTTCAAACCTTACATTGCTCATGTCGAATAATGAGTGAACGTCGTTATCGGGATAGTCCTCACAGGGTGAAAAAATATACGTATCCCTAAACTCCAATTCATATCGTTCAGCATAAGTGAACTGAAAGAAAGTTAAAGATTATTTATGTACCTCCTTTGTCCTTTTATAATTTTTAAAAATCATTTTTTTTTTCTTTCACTCACACAAATCCAACCGCTTATAAACAATGTGAAAGTAAATAAATCCATTTTTATTATATGAATACAATGGCATTTTAAAGCTAATATTTATAGGAAAAATTCTAATTAATTAAGGAACATAGAATTTGCATGCAAAAAATTGTTAATTTTTAAAGTATAAACAACAAATGAATTATATGATTAAATGCGACAATTTAAATCTAATATTTATAGAAAAAAATTCTCATTAATTAAAGTACATATAATTTGCATGCAAAAATATGCATGTAAACATACATGTGTTTCTGGTAAAAAGCATTGACAATCGGACTTCAATAAATTAAATTTAAAACTACGTAATCGATTATTTGAGAAGAAAGATAATACAGTGCTCCACTGTTGTGACGTCATTTGTCCCACAGACATGATGTCGTAATCCTTAGTTCTATCATTCTTTTAGAATATATAGTTAAGTTTAGACCGATCAGACATCAAAACGAAATATGAAAAAAATATTTCTTTGGCGACTTCCTCTCAGCAGATTTCTGGCAAAAATTTTGAGTGTGAAATAAAATTGCCATGAAAAGTTTCTCAAAAATCTGTCGTTTGGAGTCGACTTTAAACTGTAGGTCCCGCCACTCATTTATGAAATTAACACACACAACATGAGTGGTGTTGATAAGCTAGGCCGTAATCCTGACTGAAGGGTTGTAATGGCCAATTATGTATGTATGTACATTAGGGTGGTTCATAAATAAAAACATTGGATTTTGCTAATGGCCAACCGGAATATATATTAAGCACTGTGAAAAAATGATGCATGATTTTTTTTAAATTTTTCTGTTAAGGTTTAGGGGTCGCTACCGGCCCCCGAACTGTGGTGTTAATAAAAATCGCTGCCCTTATAACTTTTTCTTAATTTCTTTATATATATATATTTTTAATATATATATTTAAATACGTATTTTTACTATATTTAAAAAGATTTATTTCAAAATTAATAGGGATGTAAATATGTATATATTATATTTACATAAAAATCGTCAAATAGGTTACATGGTATATTATACATATGTATTAATTTAAAAAAATTAAATTAAATTAAAATATAAATCTAACAAAATCAGTCAATTCATGAAATTAATGCTGATTAACATAAAATATAGTTTCTTAAAAATAATTATTGGAGCAAAGTTGATTTATTGCAATTTGGGTTTTTTTGTCTATAATCTTTCACCAACGACAATTATTCTTATTATATTCTTCCATCAGTGCTACTCCTCTTTCTGCTATATCGTTAACAACTCTCATAGAACGAACTATGTCTCTACCATTTACGTAACCCTCATCTTCCTCCCAATCTTCAACACTTTTCTTTAAGAAATTGGATGAAATACCGGTAATGCTAAAAAATCTAAGAGTGTTTTTAGAAACAAAATCTTCTAATTGTTTGCTAATTATTAGAGTGGCATCTAATGTAATTCGTTTTAAGGGATTTTCCGGTCCTTCAACATCTTTTGTATCAACAGAAACTTGGTCGTCAAATAAGACGAATGCAATAAGCTCTTCCGATAAGTACCAAAGATGACCAAGGATCTTTTAATGGCTGCAGTTCCAATCAACTCTTTTACTTCTGCATAATATTTTAGGTCCTTTCAAAGCTGTAGATTATTTCTTGGCGCACAAACCGCTGATGGGGCTACAAGCCAGTACTTTACATAAATTCTTATTGAAAATATACAAACATCTCGAATTGAGGATGCTTCGCTTTCAGTTAGCTTGAATTCATTTCTAAATAAATAAATCTTTAAACAGTAAATGGCTTTAGCCATCCATCTAGCCTGGTGAAGACCTCCGGGTGCTCTAAAAGACACTTCAGATTCGGGAATACCTCCTAAGAATATTAAAGATAGCTTCAATAGTTCCTTGTAGTCATCTCGAGGCTGAAACTCTTTTAACTGATTTAGGATGAAGCAAATTATGTCATCAGTAATATTTTTCACATTTTTAAAAACGAATTGATCAGAAATTCCCGATTTAAAGTTTTTCCGATTAATTTTGTTCCAGGCTAATTTAAATCTTTTAAATATCAATGCTTCAGGCCCAGTTGAAGTACCAAGTGCTTGGCTGAGCACAGCTTCAAGCATTATTTCCAAAATGTGATGACGACACGCCAGCCAAAGCGTATCTTTATCCATCTTTTGTTCCAACAAAATACATGCACCATTTCGCCTTCCAGTATTTGTGGCAGTTGTGTCAAAGCTCATACATGTGACTGTTTCGATAAGATTCCATTCTACCAATGTGTCAAAAACTGCCGACGCAGCTGCAACTCCAGTTCCATTAGATAATTCTTGTCGTCGAGTAGAAGAAGTGCTTATATTATATTTTGAAGGATCGGCACCATTGTGTTTAACTGTTTCTGTTAAAACAATTGCTGCTTTACGATTACTTAGCTTTGCAACATCAAGACTAACAGCAAAGTTTGCATTTAAAATGCTTTTTCTACCTCTATATATAGTTTTCTTTGCCGCAGGCTTGGAAGTATTCAAAGTAGATATTGTATGATCCTTTAAAATCTTTATTCAATAATGGTGTGCATAAAATTCATTATTTTAATGCACACCCAAATGGAAGAATATATGTATAAAGGCAGCAAGTTTTTTTTTCAAAAACGCGAAAGTTTGAAGGTCGGTAGCGACCCCTAAATCTTAATACAAAAATTTTTGAAAAATCATGTGTTATTTTTTCACTGTACATACTTAATATATATTCCGGTTGGCCCACATTAAAATATTAAAAAAATAAAAAAGTGCCATATAGGAACCAGCCTAATGTACATAGTTAAGTTCAGAACGTGTACTTAAAGATGATATCTTTATGACACACAGACATTAAGAATCCATCGATTCTTTCTGCTCACCATAGAAAAAAAGAAATACAATGGAAAAAGAATATAGAGATAGAGCTCAACTGAGAATATCTCCAAATTCCTACAGAAAATATTCTCCAGCCGGAGCAGTCATTATTTTCCTATCAATCCACCTACTTCTCATGACTATATTCTGTAACAATCCAGCTGGGACCTACCCCAGGTTCTTGTCGGCAAATTAACATCAATGCCCCACAAGAAACTCTGTCACCAGTTCACGCTAAACTTATTAATATCTAGTAACCGATTATACCATTGTCGATAGACAGTCAAAGACTCCTAGCTATGCAAGATTCCGATCAATCCTAAGCCATCTTTCGATATAGATTCAATAGATTACAGCATTGAAGAAAACTATACCCGATATTAGAACTGGCAAATCAATTGTTATAAGTTCATATTCAACAACCTTGAGTTCCAAGTTCAGTCTGTTTGCTACCTGAGCAACAACACTTCCTCAAACAGTGGATCGTACAGTTATCCGGATATATAGAAACCCGCTCAAAATGACATCTGATAATTACTGTAAATATTTGTAAAGCACAGTTAGCCTTGACCTTGGCAAAGATCAAGCAAAACAATAAATTATCGCATGCAAAGCATTATTAATTTGTAAATTTCATTACAATACATACAAGTTTTTAAAACAAGCATTTGAGGTTTGTGTCAAAAGATATCATTGGAGTAACATTGACTAGCATAATTAAATCAATTAACGTCAATCAATATAAAAAATACATGTGATTTGAGAAGAAAAACAACAAATACAAGGCCAGGATTTTCTAATCTCTATTCAAATGAATTCCTATCGTATTTTTCCAAATTTTCCCTTTGCAATGAGTAAATTTTGTTTTTCCACTCCAAAGAGAAATGCCAATCTCACTTATAAATTTATTCCCATAATCTGGAGTGTCCGCCTTTGGAAGTTAGCTTCATTGTTATCTTCAATGTCCCCTTGATAGTAGCCGTCAAATGTCATGTTATCTCTTTTAGAGGCACCCGGCATTTTTAGACAATCTTAGATGTGGTGTGTGTGCAGTCTCTAGTGAGTGAATAGGCAATATGTCCGCTCGATATGCTGTGAAGCCAAATTCGTTTTATAAAAGGTCGCGAACTTATTATCTTATTATTAAGTCAAAATTAACACTCAATTCATTTTCAATAATTAAAAAGTCCAAACGGTTATATTAAGAAGAATCTGTAAACTTTTCAAATTTATTGTATTCATATTTTAAATTATAAATTTATTTGATTATATATTCCATACGTCATCATCTAAACTTTATGAATCATTGCGTATACGTCAACGCATACGAAAATCTCATCATCATTTGTATCATCACCCATTTCAATATGGATTTTGTATTCGCCTTCGCCGTTACGAGTGGGTATATTCATGTAAGTGGGCTCATTAACGTCAAAATCTATTCGTTGCTAAAAGGAAGAAAAAAGAAATGAAACATTGAAAGAAGTACAGTTCTAATACAGTTCTAGATAAGACTCTTAAACATTAATAGGTAAATAATTGTTCGCCTAAAATCCGCTCGTACAAATGGTTTAATATATACATACTTAACGCAGTATTGAATAATTTTGACCCTAAATCTCTAATATGTTTCCCAGTTTCAAACACTTACTCAGCGAATGAACATATCATTTATGGAAATAATTTCAGCTGCTGCATAGATAAGTCAGCCTGCCTTTATCCTCAGATATTAGGAAACACCTTATTTACTGGAAATCACATTGTATGGTAATACTAGTGCCTATTGAAATTAAATTCACGAGGACGGGTCAATAAGTTCATGACTTATCGAATTTTTCACCTTTTCAATTAAAAATCAACACTGCTTCCGCCAACTGTCAGTTGAACAAGCTGCATCATAGTCTCCGGATTGTTGCCTCATCTACCTTATTCTTAAGATTTATCGCCCGAGAGACTATTACTTGTTCTCTAACCTGAAGAAATGATTCGATGGAAAAAGATTGACATACTCTGATCGTACCTCAAGACCTCTTTATTTCGAAAGGTGTTAGAGGCAATGTTGTAGGTTTGACCTAGAAAATATAGCGATGGGCAAAATTGCCCTCATTTTGTATAGACTTGAACTTGATCCTATTACATATTTCAATTTAAGTGGATAGCATATTACATGTCTGTGCAAAATCGGCATTTTTAGACAATCTGAGATGTCGTGTACGCACTCCCTGGGGATCCAATGCCAGCTTTACTGTCAGTAAATATGCTGAAGTAACATTCCTCAACGATTTTTTCCTGAATTTTAATATCATTTTCAAAACATGTTTTGCTCTAGTCAAGCAGATGTCTACGAGACGATTTTCAGATCAAATTTTAAATGACTTGCAATAATTCATGTACACATAATTTACTTACACCTTCCTGAAATGGGCATGTTAGCTGATTCTCAGGGCTATTTTTTAAATATGAATTCCATAATTCCGCCTTACCAAAACAAGCGGTGCATGTATCAGGACGTTTTTGTGTATAAAGAGTAGGCTGCCAGACGCCTCTTTCCTTTTTAAATATTTCAATAGAAAGCTAAAGGAAAACAACAATTAAATACGATACATACTACAACGATATTTAAATATCACAATTACCGGCACTTGAGAGTTCACGGATTGTTTTACTACCACATGACCTTTAGCCACAATACTGCCATCCTCTGTCTGTTCCATACTCATATTACTCATGTCGAATAGCGAATGAATAGAGTTATCAGGATAACCCTCACAGGGTGAATAGACATCTGAATTCAGAAATTCCAATTCATATTGTTCACAACAAGCTAACTATCGGTTAAGGAGAACACAAGGAAACACTTTAAAACGGTAATATTTTAATACATACTATTATATGTATAAGTTAATTTATAATAAAATTTTACGTTTTGTTGAATTGGTTTTTTTATTTTTAGATTATTTATTTAACTACACGCTTCGTTTTTAGTACAGTTTTTATCTTATTTTAATATTTTAGTTATAATTCAGTTTTAATATTATTTTGATTTTATTTTAATTTTAATTTAAATTATTTTCATATAGTTCTATTTCCTATAGTCTAATTTTGTTTTAATTTTATTTTATCATTTCCACTATGTGGAAATCTAATAACTCAAATTAATTTATTTCTTTTTTACTTAACCTTTATTTTATTTGAATTTGAATTTAAATTATTTTCATATAGTTTTTATTTTAGTTTATCCGATTAATTAATTAATAAAAAATAGTTAATTAAGTCTTAATTGTAATTTTATTTTAATCTTAATTTGGTCTTTTCCACTATGTGGAACTTTAATGACTCAAATTAATTTAATTAATTTTCTTAACTAGACTTTTATTTTAATTCAAATTATTTTCATTTAGTTTTTATTTTATTTTTAACCACTGGTTTTAACTTCTATTTATTTTAATTTTATTTAAAATTAATTTCACATAGTTCTTAATTATTAAATTTTTTAACCACTGTATTTTTAACTTATATTTATTTTAATTTTATTAACATTATTTTTACATATTTCTATATTTAATTTTATTCACAATATTCTTAAAATCGATTTATTTTTTTTAATAATTATTTTCGAAACGTCTTTACTCGACCGAAGCGTGAGTTGAATTAAATCTCAGCTTCAATGAAATATGTCAAAATAGCAAAGGATAATCAAATGTAAAAGGAGATCAATGAAACTCTTCCGCATAGCAACAGTTAAGAATATTAATGGAAAGCATCGAAATAATTTTTACTGTACTTAGTGACAAAAAAGCAATAACAAAAATATCAATGAAAAGAAGAATATTAATTGAAAACATAAATATAATTTTTACTGTACTTAGTAACCAAAGTCATTAACAAAAAATATGAATGAAGAGGAGAGTAGTAAAAGCAATATAAAAAATATGAATGAAGAGAGAGTAGTAACATTGTAATAAAGAATAAATGAATGAAGAGAGAGTAGTAACATTTTATTAAAGTAATATAATTCATTAACCCATTGTTAACTACTCCCCCTTTTAAGATTCAGACGTCCTCGTCTGAAACACTAGAAAAATAATGAGAAATAACAAATTTTGGATAACATCGGTGAAATAAGGATTTTAAAATCCATTTACAAATTTCGTTAATATAAAATAAATATTACAAAAAAAATAACTAAATCTACGATTTTGTCTGTCGTTGCTACTGAATTCATTGCCAATTAGAAAATTTTTATACTGCGGTGAGAAATTTAATGTTGTCCTTATGAACAATTCTGTCGTCAATTCTAAGTGTTGTTCCTAAGTCTTGCTGAACTATTCTCTCACTAAAGACCTTGCTAAATTTGTTACCTAAACGCTTATTCGTTCTTACGTAGACCCTATCACCTGGCCTATATGTTCTTGTGTCTGCATTTTTATTGTGGTAGTGTAAGTCGGCTTTCTGTTTAGCCAAAATTCTTGAATGGATCGTTACCTTTAAGTCCTCTGGTATAGCCCGCATTATATCGATTGGTCTCATACCAACAGTGGAGTGAATTGTTCTATTATATTTCGATGTGGCAAGGAGAATAAGTTCCAGTGGATCAGTTGAAATGTCATCTAATCGAAGACATCTGGCGATTTCCGTTAACGTACTGTGGAAACGTTCAACTTGCCCATTGGATGTGCTGTGAAGCGGTGGAATTGCATAGATGTCAGCACCAAAGTTATTTTTTATAAGTGTTCTAACTGTCTCGGAATTAAAAGACCTTTCGTTATCACATACTACTATCCTTGTGTTTCCAAAAAGGTTTAAGGCTTCCAGAAGTGCTGGTTTCACATCAATGATGGCCCTTGAAGCAATAGGCCTAACAACAGCGAATTTCGAAAATTTATCTAAGCAAGTAAGGAAGAAAAGTTTGCTTGTATTGTAAATATCAATATGAAGTACCTCCCCTATAGAAGATGGTATTGGAGTTTCAGCTATTTGCTGTTTCCGTGGGTGCCTGGAGTATTTTCCTTCTTGACATGTCTTACAAGTGGCTATAATGTGTTTCAATTGCTTTTTCATATTGGGAAAATAATAATCTTGAAGAATTTGGCCAACATTTTCTCTAAGGGATCGATGAGCTCTATTGTGTTCACTGTTAAGTATTTCCAATTGATCACTCGGGTTAAAAACATCGGTAACGAATTTTCTGGTATAGCGGAATTTAACTGAAGGATAATTGGATATTAAGAAATGTTGTATTTGCGCTAAACAGTGTAAGTCGCAATGTATTGCATTTACAACGCGAGGGTTTATTGAGGTATGAATCAATTCTAAAAGGTCCTCAACGGTTCTATATGAAATTCGGTAGCGGATACGATCTCTAAATATTATTTTCGTTTCCTTCTTTAGAAAATTTTCCCGGACAAGGATAATTTGGTTTCTAAAGCAATTAACGGGGTTTTCAACGGTGGGTATAACTTCGGTAGAGGAAATCTCGCTAGCGCAGGCTTGGATGGAATCGGATGATGTTGAGTCTGTTGCCATATTCAAAAATTGTCTGGATAAAGCATCCGCAACCACATTATCCCTGCCTGGCTTGTAAAAGAATGTTGGAGCATACTCTTCTATAAATGCCTTCCAACGTTTTATTTTCGAATTCGGGTTTCTGTCGGAAACGGAAAAAGTCAATGGCTGATGATCCGTAAATATGTTTAAATTTTTTATCCCATAGAGATAATGCCTAAGTGACTTAAGTGCCCACACGATGGCCAACAATTCTCTTTCATTGGTGGCGTAGTTCTCCTCTGCTGGAGATAAGGTCCTTGAGATCATGGTAATTGGACGCCCACCTTGTGAAAGCACTGCACCAATTGCGTGGGAGGATGCGTCTGTCGTAAGATCAAAAGGCTTATCGAAGTTTGGGTATAGAAGAAGAACGTCCTCAGAGGCAAGCAATTTCTTCAACTTTTCGAAGGCTGTCAAAGCTTCATTATCCAATGCGATCTTAACGTACTTGGATTGACGAGTGCCTACGTGCCCATTCTCCCCTCGTAAGTACTTAGTTAATGGCTTTGCAATAGAAGCGTAATCTTTTACGAAACGCCTATAGTAACCTGCGAGCCCCAAAAACGACCTAAGGCCTCTCAGAGTAGAGGGAGTTTCATAATTAACTATAGCCTCAATCTTACTTGGGCACGTTTTAATACCCTTAGTAGACACGATAAAGCCGAGGTATTCTACGGAAGTTTGAAAAAACTTGGATTTTTCCAACGCCACGCGCATGTTAGCATTGAGAAGTTTCTTCAAAATTTTGTCAATATCATTCATATGGCTCCGCTCAGAGTCGGAGAATATAATGATGTCATCAATATAGACGTGACAACACTTTCCTATATCCTCCCGCAAAATGTCATCGATAGCGCGTTGGAAAATGCTCGGTGCATTTTTTAAACCAAATGGCAAGCGACAAAACTCGTACTTGCCATTATTCACACTGAAAGCCGTTTTTTCCCTATCACGCTCAACTAAGTTGATTTGGTGAAAACCACTTTTCAAATCTAGGGTTGTGAAAAATTTAGCTTTTCCGAGATTTGCCATAATGACAGAGGGATCAGGGATAGGATACTTATCGCAAATAGTCTTTGAGTTCAATTTCGTAAAATCGAATACAAGACGTTTATTAGGTCTGCCGCATTCGTCCAATCCCTTTTTGTCTACTACCCAAACAGGGCTATTATAGGGAGAACGTGATGGCCTTATTATGTCATCTCTTAAAAGCTGTTCTACTTCTCTGTTGACAAAATCGATCATTGAGATTGGGTACGATTGGTACCTGGAGTAAATGGGTTCCTCGTCTTTCGTTCTAATTGTAGCGGAGATATTGGTATTATATGGTAAGGCCTCATTTGGTTTCGCGAATACTGCAGCATTTTCCTGGATCAGATCGTACAACTCAGCTTCAATATTTCCTGGAATTCCTTCTAATACCAAGTTATTGATTGCATCCAAATTCAAATACTTCAACCTTTCATATCCCCCTTCGAAAAACATAACATTATTACCCGTATCGATTACACCATTTATTCCCTTAATGAAGTTAAAACCTAGTATACCATCGAATAACGGCAAATTTTCCAGTAGATAAAAAGTCTCGGTCCTGTTAAATACATTTACTAAAGTTGCCCGATCAATTCTACTAGCGCCATGAACAGACTTGACAAAAAAAGGCCTAGAAAGTTTTTTTATACCCTTCAAATTCCGCGTATTTTTTAGATAACATTTAGTAGATCCAGTGTCAACCAAAAGCCTAACAGTATTGTCCCCTATTCTTCTCTCGAAGTAGGGGAGAATTGATTTTCCCCTAAAAAATTAATCTCATCTTCAAAGGACACATTTTCTACGTTCGCTGGTGTTGAATTTCCCTCCCAAGAGTGCTGTCGGTGGCTTTCGTGACCCAAATGATTTACGCTTTGCCTATTCTGAAAATTTGGACGACTCGTAGATCTAACAGTGCGCATACTCACATCAGTGTCAATTCCCTGTGAACGGGGTTGTAAATCAAGACCCTGGGTATTTGGTGGACCAATGTCTACTCGAGAATTCTTTGAAAACTGTGAGTAAAATGGTTTTGGTTGATTAGAGGGCTGTCCCATTTGACCATTAAAAGGCAAGTTTCCCATTGGAGCTTTTGAATAAAAATGGGATGGCGGTGGGTAAAATTGTTGTGGCTGAACATGATGTTGTTGCGGTTGTTGTTGGACTTGTCTATGTAAATTCGGGTTTCTTGTTGGTTGTCTTAAAAAACTTCCAGTCGACTGGTTATTGGAAATAGGAGCATTAGAGTAATTGAATCTAGGGTTTGTATGGGGAAAATAGACCTGTTGAACGTTACCAAGCCCGTTATTATAAATTGTGGCAAATCGGTATCTATTTTGATTCGTCTCTAACTCCTGTGCCATTGCCAAAGCAGTAGGCAGATCCACTGGCTTACACGCAAATAGGGTATCACACAGGGGTTTATTGAGACCCGAAATAAAAACTCGCAGTGCATCCATCCTATATTTCTGGTTAAGTGACTGGATCAATGAAGAATTTCCATCATAGGACATTATAACCTTGTTGATTATGGAAGTCAGTCTACTTTCAATATCACTATAAAAATTAATAATAGGTCTTTGGCCCTGTCTTAAGGTAGAAAGTTCCTGTTCCAATGTGTAAATAGAAGTCTTATCAGAGTACGCAAAATCTAATCTGTCAAGTATAGCATAGAAGTCCAAAACGGTGTTGTAGCTACTTAGCACAGAGTCTGCCCTCCCTACAATTTTATTCCTTAATATGGCAACTGCCTGATAGTACTTAGAACTACCTTTATAACGTTCGAACAACTTGTGGGCCGTAACCGCCGCTTGACGCCAAGAGACGTACTTAAAGGATTCACCTCTAAACTCAGGGACAGACTTCACTATATCAAGTGACTCGTCGCAATCCACACCCTCAACGATTTCGATATCTCTGTACTCCTGCGCAGCAGATGGGGGGTGGAGTGCGTCGATTTTCCTATTCAATTGGTCAATGATACCCTGAAATTCCTTTCGGGTTTCCTCTGTCGCCTGCCCAATGGCAGAATTGACAATCACACTTAAAGCTGCCTCATCCATAGTCGTCTGTGTTGTATTCCTGTCGCTAATAGTAAAGTCTTGAAGTAGTCTTAAGGTTTCATCAACTTCGTCAATGATCTCCTCAATGGAATTCATGAAACATCCGTTATTCCCGTATAATAAAAAAATATATAACGTTTTCGATTAACAAAAAAAGAAAATCACACCCGAAAATGAAAACGTGATTTTTCATAAATGTTGAAATATTTTTCGAACAAAATTGTTTTTTTCTTCCTAATTTGCATCAATAGCAAAAACAGACAAACTTTTCACAAATAGGTAGAAAATAGGTTCTTAACATACTATATAATAAGTTTTTTTTTACAATGATTTCTTTTAATTTTGTTATAGAAGTTAGATAAAATTTTCACTATAATTTTGGTTTGTTTATTTCATTTTCTTGATTATAGTCAATTTATTCAATATTCAATATTTTCTTCTATAAGGTTTTAAACACTTTAACAATCATAGATGTTTCATTAATCATTTAATTTATAGTATAGAAAAATATACTTATCATAAAAATATAAAATTAATTTTACTTAAATATTATAATAGTTACGTGACTGCTTATACTGCCTTCTGATGAGTGTCCTCTTCATTAATTGTATTTTTAGATAGTTTCAGCTTTCCTTCTTATTTTTCCAGGAAAAGGGTTCTCAATATGATGTTGGGCGCCAGTTAATTTATAATAAAATTTTACGTTTTGTTGAATTGGTTTTTTTATTTTTAGATTATTTATTTAACTACACGCTTCGTTTTTAGTACAGTTTTTATCTTATTTTAATATTTTAGTTATAATTCAGTTTTAATATTATTTTGATTTTATTTTAATTTTAATTTAAATTATTTTCATATAGTTCTATTTCCTATAGTCTAATTTTGTTTTAATTTTATTTTATCATTTCCACTATGTGGAAATCTAATAACTCAAATTAATTTATTTCTTTTTTACTTAACCTTTATTTTATTTGAATTTGAATTTAAATTATTTTCATATAGTTTTTATTTTAGTTTATCCGATTAATTAATTAATAAAAAATAGTTAATTAAGTCTTAATTGTAATTTTATTTTAATCTTAATTTGGTCTTTTCCACTATGTGGAACTTTAATGACTCAAATTAATTTAATTAATTTTCTTAACTAGACTTTTATTTTAATTCAAATTATTTTCATTTAGTTTTTATTTTATTTTTAACCACTGGTTTTAACTTCTATTTATTTTAATTTTATTTAAAATTAATTTCACATAGTTCTTAATTATTAAATTTTTTAACCACTGTATTTTTAACTTATATTTATTTTAATTTTATTAACATTATTTTTACATATTTCTATATTTAATTTTATTCACAATATTCTTAAAATCGATTTATTTTTTTTAATAATTATTTTCGAAACGTCTTTACTCGACCGAAGCGTGAGTTGAATTAAATCTCAGCTTCAATGAAATATGTCAAAATAGCAAAGGATAATCAAATGTAAAAGGAGATCAATGAAACTCTTCCGCATAGCAACAGTTAAGAATATTAATGGAAAGCATCGAAATAATTTTTACTGTACTTAGTGACAAAAAAGCAATAACAAAAATATCAATGAAAAGAAGAATATTAATTGAAAACATAAATATAATTTTTACTGTACTAGTAACCAAAGTCATTAACAAAAAATATGAATGAAGAGGAGAGTAGTAAAAGCAATATAAAAAATATGAATGAAGAGAGAGTAGTAACATTGTAATAAAGAATAAATGAATGAAGAGAGAGTAGTAACATTTTATTAAAGTAATATAATTCATTAACCCATTGTTAACTTATACACTCACACAAATCCAACTGCTTATTAACAATATCGGAGTAAATAAACCCATTTTTGTCGTTTGATTGCCGCCTTTTAAACCAAATATTTATAGAAAACAAGGTTTTAGCTAATAATGGAACATCGAATATTGCATGTCATATGTAAATTTGTAAATTCGATCAATAAACGATACAAATTAATTTTAAATACAATTTAATTTAATAAAAATAATCGATAAAGCTACTGTTGATGCAGGCCTGATATACTCACTACACAAAAGTGTACGGTTGGAATAGTTTCTTGTATAACAAATATCACCAGTAAAAATCCAGGACAGGATTTAATACAAATTTCTTCCTTTGCCAGTTATTGTGTCAGTGAATGCTCTTACATGTCGTCTCCAAGCCGTACAAAAATCCGATTGAAATCTGTGCCAGATTCTCTTCAGCGACCAACATTACATTCGTCAGTTGCCACCCTCGATAAATTATTAAAGGCTCCTAGCTACGTAACATCTCTATCTGTCTTTCCAGCTTTTAACCGTTCTTTCTTTTTCTCCGCTCCATCATCCAATGATTCCTTAAGGGTGCCAGATTATAAGATTATAGCCAACAACTAAATTATCAATCCAAGAAAACCCACTTTAGTATTGTTCACCAAATACGACCCCCATAAATCTGATAAAATTCAATAAAATTTAAAAAGGAGATTTTCGTACCTAGTAGGCTTGTTAGCTATTGGACCAAGGATTCCAAAACAGTTTTCGTTACGGTTGGGTAACCCTTGGGACCGGAGATATAGCCGACGGAGCTAATTGTGTTCTTCAAATTAGCAAAAAAGGGCTCTATATAAATCGGTCAAAATCGGTTAAAAATGGACTTGTGGGGAAAATAGACCTAGTGTGCTGGATAGCCATTGTATCAAGGATTCCAAAACCGTTTTCCTTACGATCGAGATTTACTAGGGACCGGAGATATGAGCGACGAAGCTTACTTTTTGTCAAATTAGCTATATAAATCGGTCAAAATCTGTCAAAAATGGACTTGTGAGGGATGTGGACCTAGTGAGCTGGATAGACATGGTATCAAGGATTCCAAAACAGGTTTCCTTACTGTCGGGCGTTAATTGGAACTGGAGATATAGGCGATGAAGTTAACCTTTTGTCAATTTAGATATATAATCGGTCAAAATCGGATCAAAATGGACCTATGGGGAAAGTGGACCTAGTGGGCTGGATAGACATCGTATCACGGATTCAAAAACAGTTTTCCTTAGGGTTCGGCTTTACTTGGAACCGGAGATATAGGCGACGAAGCTAACTTTTTTATATGTGCAAAAAAGTGTTGAGTTGAACTTTTAAAAACTTTAATAATTCTCATTGAGTTAATATGCTTACATATATATATATCCAACAAAAGGTGGTATTTTTCGCAAGTTGTATTTCCTTGATAGATGACTTGTATGTTTTTCGTTGATGACTGGCATGTTTAAGGTTGATGACTTGCAGTTTTTAAATTGATGACTTGTATTTTTTTGGTCGATGACTTGCATTTTTTGGTTAATGATTTGCATTTTTTTTGGTCGATGACTTGCATTTTTTAGGTTGATGACTTGCACTTTTTTTAGTAGATGACTAGCATTTTTTGGTTGATGACTTGCACTTTTTTGGGTCGATGACTTGCATGTTTTTTTTTGGTTGATGACTTGCACTTTTTCGGTCGATGACTTGCATTTTTTGGTTGATGACTTGCATGATTTTGGTAGATGCCTTGCATTTTTTGTCTGGATGACTTAAATTTTTAGTCGATTACTTGCATTTTTTGGTTGATGACTTGCATGATTTTAGGTAGATGACTTGCATTCTTTGGTCAATGATTTGCATTTTTTTTTTGTCGATGACTTGCATTTTTTTAGTCAATGACTTGCATGATTTTTGGTTGATGACTTGCATTTTTTGGGCCAATGATTTGCATTTTTTGACGATGACTTACATTTTTTAGGTCGATGACTCGCATGTTTTTGGTTGATGATTTGCATTTTTTGGACGATGATTTGCATTTTTTGTTTGGATGACTTGTATTTTTTAGTCGATGACTTGCATTTTTTGGTTGATGACTTGCATGATTTTTGGTAGATGACTTGCACTTTTTGGATCGATGATTTGCATTTTTTTAGTCGATGACTTGCCCTTTTTGGTTGATGACTTGTATGATTTTTGGTAGATGACTTGCATTTTTTGGGTCAATGATTTGCATTTTTTTTTTGTCAATGACTTGAATCTTTTTTACTCAATGGCTTGTAGTTTTTAGGTCGATGACTCGCATATTTTTGGTTGATGGCTTGGGTGATTTTGGTCGATGACTTGCATTTTTTGATCGATGACTTGCATTTTTTGGTCGATGACTTGCATCTTTTGAATGACGACTTGGGTTTTTTTTTTTGGTTAATGACTTGAATTTTTCGGACGATGACATTTTAAAATCCACAGAACAACATTAACAAACAGGAGCCAAAGGAAGGGGAAACAACTACCCCCGGCGTAACAACTAATCAAGGAGGCACTCAGATCCGACCTGGTATCATCTAATATTTATAGATGCCCAAGCTTTTAGCAAAATTCAACAATGCAGTTTAGATTGATAAAATCCATTTCCGATTACAGTGAGAAACAGTAAACAGTCGTGCACCAAGTGGTCATAATAATGATTTGAATTTTAACGGTCAATAATTGTTTGCTCTCGAAACACAGCCCTTATTCTGAAGTGAGTGCGAACAGTAATCAAATGGCCACAGCTGTTTGCAACAACAAAACAAATTTTGTTTTGATCTTTGATTTTCGGCACATTCTAAACAAAACGCTTTATCAGAACTATTCCAGAATTTTTTTTCTTGTTACTTTTTTTGCCTTTTCATTCTGCAATCAAGATGAGTGAAATAAAAGTGAGTACATGATTAAACATTTTTTTTTTAATTATTATTCTACGTGAATTTACTTTACAGATCGAATTTGCGGTACAAATGGGAGGAGAGAAATGTGCCGACAAAGTACGTGAAGCCCTAAAAGGAATGGGAGAATTGGAAATTGATAGCAAACAGGGTAGAGTTATTATTCATACAGAGGAGCCATGGTTTGTTATTAAGGAAAAAATTGAGGAAACCGGTCGCACAGCTGTACTTAATGGATTTGGTGGACAATCTGCGGTTTCTATTATAAATACGACCGGTAGTGATGTTGATCGATGTCCTATACAAGGCGTTATACGTTTTACATCGATACGTAAGGACAAGCCGGGTTTAGTGGTGGATGGTGTAGTTGATGGCCTATCTCCAGGCTTACATGGTTTGCATATACACGAAACGGGAGATGTATCCGCTGGTTGTGCTTCTGTGGGCAATCATTATAATCCCAGAGGATCACCACACGGCGGCCCTGATGACGATATTGACAATAGGCATGCTGGAGATCTGGGTAATATACGAGCTGACGATAGTGGACGTGCCACATTTCGTTTTATGGACAATGTTTTAGAAGTTTGGGAAATAATAGGACGTTCAGTGGTGGTAACACAAAACCCTGATGATTTGGGTCGTGGACGAAATGAACAAAGTCAGATAGATGGCAATTCAGGGGAAAGGTACTTCACTTTGTTTTCTCTCTGATTTGAGATTAATTAAACAGTTTCGTTTTCTCTTTATTTGACACTTTTTGCAGAATTGCTTGTGGCATTATTGCACGCTCGGCTGGTATTTTACAAAACTTTAAAAAGATATGTGCATGTGATGGCGTTACACTATGGGACGAACGCTATAAACCTTTAGCTGGCGGTACTAGAGCGCAAAAATTGTAGTTTAAAGAATCTTTATACTGGTTTAAGTAAATAAGTCAACAAACAAATTTTTATTACCAAAAACTAATTACTGTCTTCTATTAAAATGGACTCGTTAACTTCATAGGCTTGTAAGTTTCCTTTTTTGATTTGTTGTAATCTTTGTTTACATTTGCTTTTATAAGTCTGCACTAATTTGCCACATAGGACAGGTGGTGATATAGCAATCATTGAGTGGATCTGAAATGATGGTTTATATGTTTACAATATAGAATTTATAAATATTTTGTTTAGTAACTAATACCTCTAAGTAGTCAATTTCCATTTCATAATTAATACTTTGCTCTAAGAGGCCCAGAATATTTTGGAACTCTTCGGGTTTTAGGAAGAATTTCATTTCAGCTATATTGCTTTTATACCAATCAGCATAGTTATTTAAATTTTTCGCAACATCTAAGGTGGTGGCTGTGGCCGCTCTAGCAGTCAGCAACAAATGCATAATATTACGTTTATTAGGCATAGTGGCGCATTGTTTAAGTCTTAATTTAAGATATTCTAAAGATGGTTATTGTAAATAAAAAAAAAATAAATGCGATAAGAACAAATTAAATGTAATTGATTCTTTAAAATAATACTTCTCATATAGGGGCCCGACATTTCAGTGTTATTATGCGCTATGGTCTGCAGCATGATTAAATAAAATTTCCATTCTTTGAAGTTTTCGCTGGTGGAACATTTAAGTAAATAACTTAAGGTTTCCTCAGAGAATGAACATAAAAACTGTTGAAATATATATTGTTTTTTATCACGACATGAAATATTTTTTATTTGAAAGATTTTTTACCTGTTTGTACAAATCTTGTGGCAATTTCAATTCGTCTACACCCTCATTAATCCAGGAAGAAAAATGAGAAAAGGCTTCTCTCACATTCGTTTGATTAAGTGCCAATATTGAAGATAAAACTTTATAGATAATTTTTAGTACAATATCGGCTAAAAAGAAACGCAAGAATTGTTAAGTTTTAATAGGCATTAAATTAAGGGGACATCATACCTGGTATATTATTTCGAATATAATTTAGAAACTGCAAATCACTCAAGTCAGGTTTTAATAATAAATCTTTAAATAAATTTTCCAAACATTCATCCAATATGGCATTGAGGCGTACATAATTTGTGGATTCTAAGAACAAGAGAACAAATTTAAAATATTGCAAAAATACATTTTAAAATTTCATTACCGAATGTATAACTGATGAAAATATTTGATATTAAATCGTATTCAGTTTCCAGAAAATCATTTAATATTAATTGAACTTCCTCCGTATTCTGACTGCTTAAAATAATTGAAATAAAAAATATTTTTATTCATAATTTTTAATGTACTTTACCTTAGTATGTATTCAGTAGCAGTTAATATTCTCAATTCTTGTAAAATACCCAAAACTCGTAAACTGCCAATGTTCCAGGGTAATTTACAATAATATTGTGCCACTAGAGACTATTAATTTAAATAATTGATTTATTACTAAAAGATTTAATTCAAATTTAAGAAAACGTATACACATACTTACCCTTTCCATAGCGTTTAAGGTTTTTAAAAGTTCGGTTAATTGAAATCTTTCAGCATCATGTAAATCGGCATACCCAGTTTGGGTTTTTAGGGACTAAGAATTACAAAGAATTGATGCAAATAAATTGTCATTTCGTTAATATATTAGTAAATAGAAAAAAACTAAAGAATTTTTCTTGCAAGCCTTGTTTTTAAACCCTCTATTACTATATTTCTCTATATGATAACCTTTCTTAATAGGAAGCTCTTCAATTCCTTTGTCCTTAACTACTAGATTCGTTTTAGTATTAATTCCATTGTAAATCTTCGTCATTCCCATAATATTACCTCAAATAAATTTGATGATGGCATTTGTGCAGAAACTTTCTCCATATTTAAACTTTTAATTTTATTTTCTCTGTGTTTTCTTTGTCGTTCCCTATCCTTTTTCCGTTTCTCCTCCAAAGCCTTTTCATCCATTGCGGCCTTCTTTAGATTTCTGCGTTTTCTATCCCTTTCTCTCTCTCTTTCTAGATGTTCTTTTAATTTTTCAGGATTTTCTTTTAATTTACTTCTATATTTTTGCATTCTATTATTGAATTCCATTTCTGCTGCAACTAAATGAGTACAAAATGTTTTCAATTCATTAATTTTCTTAATGTCACGGGTGTGACAACAAAGCAATAAATATACTTTGTTATACATACTGTATGTACATAACAAATGGTCAGAATTTTATCCACATAAATTAGGAGTGTTTGTTGTATGTATGTTTGGTTGATAACAATTTTCCTTTATTTAATTACATTAACGGGTGTGACATATTAGACCCTCGCTTAGTTAATATAAAATATATTTACTGTAATTACAAGTCAGCTGTAAAAAGTCGTAAATGTATTCAAAATATGACAGTTAACAGTGTTGCCGATTAATGTTTTCACCGTTATAGACTTAGCATAGGCTTCTTGTACGTTGACCGGGAAAGAGAAGTCTCAGGCATAAAAATGCTTGAATAGGTTTCAATCATTTCAAGCTATGCTCGGCGAGCATCTAATCTAATTCGACCAATGCATTGTAGCATAAACTTTAATATAAAAATTCTATTAATACTTACATTGCAAATTAATTTAAAGCTGGGTGAGATAATGTAAGCCATTTTCAATTATATTTTCTAATAAACTAAACAAAAAAATAATGTATAGCTTTTTGCCCGCCAGACAAAATTATTTAATTTTCATTCTGTCATTTAAATTTTGTAAACAAATCATTTAATATCGGCCAGCTGTTTTTGTTTACAAACAAAACAAGGATTGCCAAGTTATCACAACTCTTGTTCAAATCAGCGCTTTTAAAAAGCTGTATTGAAAATTAGTGTTTCCAATACTTACAAGCAAGTCAATATTGGCTTAAGTGGCCTGGGCCAGATATTCTTGCAAACACAGGGTACACTTGTAAAGGAATAGAATTAGTCCTTTATTGGTAAAAATTAGCCGATTGTAAAAGCCTGTCTGCTTCAGATGGCTGAATTGTTAAAATGTGATTGTGAATTAAATGTTTGGTTGAACAGGAGGAGCGCGTAGTGGATGATTCTTTGTTAATCTAGACAAAGACTACCAATGGCTCACCATCAATCATTTTTGATTGATATTGTGGTAAGGACTCAATTTTTCTTCACCAGCCACCGTTTGTTTCAGGAATGGAATAATTTTGTTGGAATATAAGAATTTGGCCACCAAGTTATGGTAGGTTTAAGTTTTTGAAATGATCTCGTTGGAGGTTCAATAATTGAACTCTTTTTGTTGTTGCAGTAGTTGTAAATGCCGTTTTATCCAATGTTAAGCTTCAAAGAATGGAAACATAGCTTACAGGACTAACTGAAATTGGTGTAGAATGTGGTGTAGTCTTTATAAAAAATAACTATCGAAACGGAATTGTTAACATCGAATTTGTGCTTGATTCTTATGATGTCAGGATGTCAGATGTCCCAATTCTAAAAGCGCATTGAATCAGGAACAGTCAGTAAGTATATTTGTTACACATTCTTATTTGATGTGATTCAGTCGCACTTAGACTTACGAAAAATACTACGTTATAATATATTGAAGTCATAGTGACTAACTTAAGATAAAAATTAGGCATTGTGGAAAATATAATAGGGGTTAATCCCGTTGTTTCACTATAATTGCTTTATGCTTTGTGGATTTGTCCATAATTGTCCACGATAAAGGCCATTTTCGCAGATTTGTAATCTGTTAAAATTTATAACTTCTATTTATGTAAGCCTATGTAGTAATGGAGCTGCTAAAGAAGTTCAGATTTAATCAAAAATTCGATAAATGCTCCACTGTTCTAAAGCAATGCAGAACAATACATATTTTCATTTTATAAGGTTTTATTAAAATATTTAATAAAATTTTGTAAGAAATGAATATGATATGATTATGTAGTACATAGATATACATAGTAGGTATGTATGTAGTTAAATGCTTGCTCCCATAGGTGTACAACCTAATCTTCATAGTATAATATTGTATTTGTTTAATTTGTGATAATAAAATAATTCTATACGGCACAAATGAACGAACCCATATTAAACAAAAAATAAAAACAATAAAAAAAATATAATTATCGTTAACACTTATAAAAAAATATATATCAAACGAACTGATAAATAAGAAAGAAATCTAAAGCGTTTCATGTGCCTCTTCTGTTGCAAAACAAAATGTGAAACAGTATTAAAAACACTAAGAAATCAAAACATACCTGAACACAGTATTAATATAAACATACATACAATAAATTAACCTATTGTATGAATAATTAAAAATATATATATAAATAAATATATTTGTGAAATACAATAGCTTATGGAAAATTAAATTTTAAATCACACATTCATTCATAATTTAAAAATAACGAACAAAAAAAGTAATAAAAGTGAAAGAAAAATGCCTTAAAGAAATATTATTTGTACACAATGAAATTAATATATTTGTGTAAAAATTATTATTGGAATTTTTTAAATATATACATATAAAATAAAATCTTTAGTAAACTAACGGGAATAATGAATACTTTTAGTATAGTAATAATTGGTTTAATAATTTTACCTTTTTTATTATTTTTTATAAGGGTAAGTATAGATTTTATATCATGTTATTTCATTCAGTTCTAAGAAACTAGTCAATGCTAACTGTTGACATATAAAATTAATCAACAAACTTTAAAGCAGAATGCTAGAGATCTCCATCATAAAGTTTGATACACAAAAATAGAGATAAAGACCATGAAACAGATTCAGAGATTATTGACATAAGTTACGATATTGTTATATGACTTTCTTCATTTTGTAAGAACATGGAAGATATTGCAAAGCATTGAGCTTTATCTTCTTATTGTTTTTGCTGTGCATCAGTTTTATCAAGCAGGTCTTTGGCAGCAATAGAGATGCATTCTATGACTCAAAATGTAGGCCACACAGGCAGCTACAGAACTTTACACAAAAGGTGTATGCACTGCTAAAATAACCACACAATTACTCTTCCATTTGGCCAAAGTATGTCACTTAAGGATGATTGTTTTCTAGACATCTCTTTACATGTTATCGTGGTTTTTCCAATACCCAAATACAGGAACTTGTTGGTTAACGATGGCATTCGTTTTTGCCTAGAAACATTCGCAAATAGATTAACATGACTTTAAAAATATACTTTGAAATCTTACCTCTAAGATATTATATTAAGTCCGATTTTAGGTTACAATATATGTATGTAGTTTTAAAACGAATTTCATTAATATTTATAAATAATGTATCTGAATTCTTGTAATATTTTTCAGATATTTATTATATGTTGGCAAAATCATGCTTTGGCACGACAATTAAAAATATTGGAGCAACAACAAGCTGGTAAGTTGAGTATTTTAAGCAAATCTATAACATAAAGTCGTTAAAGAGACACAAAATTTTGAAAATACGTTATTTTTAATTTTGTTAAATGAAATAATTGAATTCTAAATCTTTAAAAACATGCACGTGAGATAACAATAATTTATTTCCAAATACATATTTATTTAAAACAATGCGAAGCTTTTGCTTTTAAAGTAAAAACATGAACAAATAAAATAAACACTTTTACTAATTCCAATCTATTTACAATACTTATGTATATTTTCTTTTCCTTTTTTTTATTTTGTAACATAACGATGAAAATTTAATTTCATTATTATCTTATCTTTTGCGTTCATTAAATAAATCATAGCTTGAAAAAAAAAGAAATTTATCAAAGGAAAATTATCAATTTTTTTTACAATAATAATTGGCATAGATAAATTCGATAATTATTTTGCACACACAGTAGCAAATACTGAGTTTTTATTTTATTTTTCTAGATAACATTAAATCGAAGCATTAACTTTAAATGTATGTATTTTACCATTGTCTGTTTTTATCGAGAAATTAATATAACAAACGTCCCTACCCATTATGGATTTTTTTGAAAATTAGTTGCAATAATAATTTCATAACAAACGCGTGTAATTTTGAAAAAGTTTCCAAAAAAAATTCTAACGAAAATATGTCGCTTATAAATTTGGCCAGTAGTGCATTGAATACAACAGTTGCAACTGTTTTAAATAGCACACAATCGATTTCTTCGAGTAATGTACTCAATACGACAGTAGCAGGACATTTAAATGCTACACAAACGATTTCATCGACAGTTGCAACTCTTTTAAATGGCACTCAACCGATTTTGCATATACAAAATAGCACTTTGCATACACCATTCGGCAATTCCTCTTGGATACCATTTAACAATACTATTGCCAATAATACTTCTATTTATGGCGGTGATCCCTGGTATTACAACAACTCCGGTTACTGGAATTATACAATTTATTGTCCTACTTGCTATCCGAATGTTGTAACCATAGATCCACCTGTTGTTACGTATTCTTATGCGTATAGTTACATTTATTACGTTTTATTACTAGTGCTATTGATTGTGGCTATTATAAGTATTAAGGTATGGTAAATATTTTTTTTTGCTTAAATTGGTCAAACATTTACGTTCTCTTAGAAATTTGAATTTTTCAAATTTCTTTGGCAACGTTTGCGTTTGCCATTGTGTTCTATAAGGCAGTGAATATTTACTTTTGAAAATACTTTTCATTTTAAATGTATTTTCATTTCAAGATTGGCATATCACGCCGCAAGGAATTGGAACGACGTGCAGCTGCCCAACGTAGAAGAGGTAACGTAATATGTTTAGAAAGTATCTTTTTCTTACTTTTCTGCAGCTTAAGGCTACTAAGTGTACATTTGCATAGATATTGTATTCGATAGAAGTCGATTTAAAAGCTATAATAGCACTGTTAGTCTTACATAGCATAATTGCTAGTCTTACAGAAACAGCGTGCAAAACATTTACTTAATTTATAACTGCATTTTATATTTACATATACATATGTACATATTAATGTATGTATTTGACTTTAGGTAAAAAATAAATAGTATAAATAGTACCATATTAACTTAATGTATACATTTTTATACAAACAAAATTTTTCTATCTAACTACATACATACAAAAAAATAACTCCTTGAAGCTATTAACTATCAAAGAAGTTCTCGTACAGCGGCTATTAGACCGAAATTAATTAAACCCAAATATAAATAATAAATATTTAATTTAAAAATTTCCCATTTTTGTCGTAAGAAAATGCCCAAGCGTTGAGTTTTAGCGGTGGCTAAAGATTTTTCTTCGCTAAATGATGACAGCAAACAGCATTTGGACATGACCCAAAATGCAGTCATACGGTTTTGAGTGCGCAACGTAGATTCTATGCCACGTATTAAATCGTTTGTTTTTAAAATCAACAACATTTGACGATCAACTTGTTCCAGAACATCAGAGATGTGAGGTAGTACTAATGAGGTATTGTTTTGTAAAGTATCTTTCTGAAAAAGAAAAGAAATAATACAAAGAAAATAATAATTAAAAGCATCTTATGAAACAATACTTTATAACTTACCTCTTCTTTGGTATATTTCACTTTATTAACACCTTGCACTAGTGTCTCCCAGGGTCTACCCGTAACCATGCAGGCGAAAAGTCCATATAAATCACCTTTAATACCCAAATTGCTTGAATATTTTCTCATGCCAACTCTATCCACGTTCAAAATACTTAACCATAGCTTGGAATAATCGTAACGGAATTTATCCGTTAAATTGGCATATAAACCATGATCAAGTAATACAATTTCAACGTTTTTGTTGGCATTTTTTCTTACTAAAATATTGCCCGGATGTGGATCACTGTGTACAAATCCAGTGTTGAATATCATTTCTGAGTATAGTTGACCAATTTTATTTGATACCGTTATAGGATCTATGTTATTACGTTGTATATACTCCAGATCAGTAACTTGGCCACCTTCTAAAAATTCCATGACTAGAACACGTGGTGTAGAATAATCCCAATAGATTTTTGGCACTTTAAGCCAATCGTATTTGGAAAATTGTTTTTGTACTTTTTCAGCATTTTTACCCTCATTTATGAAATCCAGTTCAATAGGTAAATTCTTTTTCGATTCATCCACCAGCCATTGTATTTTAAAATCGGGAAATATTAAAGCTAAAGCCTTCACAGCCAATTCCATTGTTTTCATATCCACTCTGGAATTACCCTTGACATAGGGATGTTGCACCTTAACCGCCACCACTTCGCCCGTTTTCAAAGTGGCTTTATGCACCTGCGCCAAAGAGGCTGTGCCCAACGGTTCACGTTCAAAATTATCAAATATATCTTCGGCATTTCTTTTTAAATCTTGTTTAATAACCTTATATAAGTCTTCAATGGGATTTTGTGGAGCATTCGAATGCAAAACTTTCATCGTTTGTACGAACTCTTTGGGTAGTAAATAATCCAAGGCACCTATATGTTGGCCTACTTTTATGTAGACACCTTTATTTGTGCATATCAATTCCAGTAGCCTTTTGGCAGCAATTTTGTGCACTCGACTCTTTTCCTCCTTATACTCTGGGCTATTTTTATCCCATTCTCTGTAGTATAGCTCACGTTTATACGTTAATGCTACATCTACTACGGCAACAGCAGAACGTCCCAGTCGTACAATGCCCAATGAATTGACATCGTAATCATTGGTGTGTAAGCTTAGACCTGTTCCAATGGCACTGGCGCCTAAAATGCTATACGTAACGAAACGTCTTATCATCTTTGCGCTAAAAGAAGTCTAGTGTGTATGGCACCCAAGATGGTTCAAGGTAAACTGAAAGGAAATATTTATTATTACGATGCTATAGGTTATGGTAAATAAAGAGATTATGTTGGGGTGGTTTTTATCTCTTTTAACTTAAAGTTAATGTGACATGACAGCTCTTATAGTAGGCGTCAATTACTTTAAGTAAAAAAGTTTTAATATTCAAAGGAATTATTATTAAATAGACGTCTTAAATAAAAATAACTCACAATATTAAAAGTGTTCAACGTTTAAATGTCTATTCTATATGGCCGGACAGCTTTGTTATTTCAAATTGCTATCACGATACTAAATTGTTTCGCCCTTTTTGAACTGTTTTGCCAAAATGATTTAAGACTTTGCCTTCAGTAGCATGCATAGCTAAACTTATCAAAGATTAACTTTCTATAGTTTGCAAAAACAAAAATAAAAAAACAAAATACTGCTGTTTATTAAACATAAAAGTCTTTTAACAAAAATTAAACTTTTGATTAATGATGTCTGACTAATACAACAACAAATGACGATTTTTGCATTTTAATTTCACAAAAAAGAAGTTCAAAACACAATCTTTTAAAAGGGATTTGAAATAATAATACCCATTTCCTCCAAGTATGGTTCCATATAATAGTCAAAATATGACTAGCTGTTAATTAAGATTTGTAGGCTTTCAGAAAAAATATATAAAGGAAATCTTAGCGATGGCCAAGCCTACACAAAAGGTTGCTAAGAAATTTAGCCTATAACATAAATACTTGTTCCTGAAGATAATTAATATCACGTCCGCCAAACAAAGGTTTTCATGAAGTGGGTGCAGAAAATATAAGGCAATGTACGGCTTTCGTCTAGCTTTACCAAACTTGTGAAAGGCTTTAGAAAACTTATAGCTGACTCAGTATCCATTTGCGTGGCCCAGTGATGCAATGAAGCAACATTATTATAATCTGTTTCAGACTGAATTGAACGTTTGTGGACATTTGCTTAGGACTGTTCAGCTATTAACAGCATACATCCAAATTTTTAATTCGACAATAGAAAAGCAGATTTAAGTAGATGAGTCGTTGACAATTCCAGCATACTTAGCAGAATAGTTTTGGCGGTCAGGACTGAACTGACACTTTTCACTTTACGTTGTTCGAATGCCGTACGAAGACTTCAAACTCTATCCACATTTTCATAGTGGATGGCTTTTTAATACACCTTTTGTTTCATTATTTCAAATACTTGTTAAAGGGATATTTTAATTCCCATTTACATTTCAATATTGTTGAGTAAAAGTTTCATTATTTGCCAACAAGAAATATTTGCATTTAACCGTTGCCAAGTTAACAATATCACACCACACATGTTTAATTTTCTTTTCTTGTGCAAATAATTGTCAATTTTATACCCTAATCGTAAGCAATCTTGTTGTTGCAGGGCATGTACTCACAACTAAAACCCAATCACATGTTAAGCAATGAGAGAGAGATTTTATAGTTGTTTCAACGAAATATACTCAAATAATGCTTTCAACATAATGTAATCACAATAACAACAAGTTGTTTCTCTTTGTGTCTTTTAGCATATGCTCATTGAAACGTTTATTACTCATTGTAAGAGAAATACATTGATGTTGTTATTGTTTTATTGTTTACAAAATATTTTTTGTTATTACATTAACGACTGTTGTTGTTATTTACTAACTTTCACTCGACTTAATACTTCACATTACTAAACGTACTGCTTGAATATCAATGAGAATATTTTATGAAGATTTTTATCAAAAAATATTGATTTAATGAATGAATGATTTAAAGGCCAAAGTACGTACATACGTATGTACATTGTATAAAGGTTATACTTTGGTATAAAGTATGCGTATACGGATGGCTATGTGTGTGTCGCTTTTAACTATGACGTGTGTTCATCTTCTTTGTTTCGTTTGCTTTATTATTATTAAACCATTATTACATAAAACATTTTATTACACATTGTTTACCTTGATTATGTTTTCCTTTTAAGAGATTTTATAATTTTTTTTCTTTTTTTTTAATAATTTTTATATATAAATTTTGAATAGTAATTTTGTTTTGTACTATATTTTTGGAACATTCTTTCAAAATAAACAAAATTACGACAAGAAAGTATGCAAAATGCAAATAAAAAAAATTAAAACCGTAGGCCCAACAACGCGATTTATAAAACGTGTATCGCTTTTAACGGGTGAAGATAAGAGACTGAAGAAGAAACAAACCTGCGCAGTGGGCACAAAAAGTATTTCGTTTCTCTTTACATTATTTTCAGTGTTGACAAAGCGTTTCAACTAAAATCGTCAAATATACAAAATTATTGTATGTTAGGGTAAGGTTTAGATATTAAGCAAAGTTCTGAAATAAATCGGTTGAGAAAGTTAATAGCCATTCAGATCAAATATGCACAGGTTCTCTAACTTAGTGCCAATTTAAAGATATCTTCTTTTTTCTCTTAAGAAAATTGTAGAATCAAATAGACACGCTTAAGAACCTCTTACTCTACATCATTACTACATCATGATTCTGCGAAATGGCTTAAGCCAAAGCGTTGTCTAGTGGCATAGCCAACCAATTTGCATTAGAAAAGAACCAAAGAAAATAAAGTATAAAGATATCTTTAAATTGGCACTAGGTTAGAGAACCTGTGTATATTTAATCTGAATGGCTAGTAACTTTCTCCCCCGATTTCTTTCAGAACTTTGTTTAATATCTAAACCTTACCCTAACATACTATAATTTTGTATATTGGACGATTTTAGTTGAAAAACTTTGTCAACACTGAAAATAATGTAAAGAGAAACGAAATACGATATTCTGCAGCGTTGTCAACTATAAATTTTCAAAAAGCACCAAACTCGTTAAAAAAAACGCGTAATTTTGACAAAAAAAAAAGCACTAAAACATTATAATATTTATTTTAATTTTATAACCATTTTATATAATCAGTAAGAAAAATTTACAAACCAAAATTAATATTATTTATTTAACCATTTATTCGCCATGCATTTTCAATATTTGTCAAAATGTCTGGTTTAGATTCAAATTTTCTAGCTAATGACATGATTTCATCTTTTGTATGGGATAAAACATTATTTACATTGATTACTGAAATTTTGCTTAGCATTTCGTAGTTTTTAGGAAGTCTTAATCTTATTTCTTCTACCAATTTTTGATTTGGTGTCACTGACATGAAAAGAAAAGCACTAAAAAAAGCACTAGGCACTAACTCGAAAATTTTCGCGTCGAAAGTTTTAAAAAGCACTAAAAACAGTGCTAAAAGCACTGAGTTGACAACGCTGATATTCTGTGATGAGAACAACGCATTGTTACGCTCTTGGTTTCTTCAGCCTTCCCTTCTATCTTTCCCCCCGCGTAATGAAATATTTTTGAGAAAAATTCCAAAACATGCCCAAATGCACATTCTTTATACTCTATTTTCTTTGCTATTACTCAAGCGATGCATGTTTCATGATTCAGTGAAATGGCTTAAGCCAAAGCGTAGTCTGGTGCTACAATTCTGCATTTTATTATTATTAATTTTTTTTTGCCCAGCATTTTCTAAAATTCTTGTTATCTTTTTCTTCTATTTTTAAAGCCTGTCAACAAGCCGCAGCTCCATATACATCAACTGATAATGACAGCAATACAAATAACCACAACGATGATATGACACCAAAAGATTTTGATCTACCACCAGCCTATGATGATGTTGTTCAATCTTATATGATCGCTAAGCAGACACAAGAGCAACAACAAATCCAAGAAAGTAACGTTAATGAAGGTGCTACTGGAGGTATAACAGCAAATCCATCCTCCAATAACATATCGACAGCTGTTTCAACATTAACCATTGAAAGCGAAATTTCAAATAGCAACCATGTCAGTATCGTGGATTTAGATCAAGCTACAACATCTTCGATTTCAAATCCAACATCTTCACAACAGCCGCCATCATATGATCACAGTAACGAAATGTCTACAGTAAAAAGTAACGATCATATAGTATAGTTTTCAAATTTAATCGTTCATAAATTAAAGAAACTTTTAAGCAATATTTTTACATAGACCAACTAACTGTATACGATAACGATAACCTATTTCGATAAAAAAAAAAGAACAAAACTAAAATTCAAAAAAGTCTTAATTGATTTTCAATTACAGTTTTAATCTTTTCTAATGGCTTATACCTACATATATACTACAATATATGTATACATCTAATTATAATTTAATTTAAAAAAATAAATAAAGAAGGTATTTCAAGTTCAAATTTGTTTTTTATAATGTTTTATTTCATTTTGGCAGGATTTATATATAAAAAGATTTTAATTCTACATTCTCCAAAAATGCGAATATTTTTGCTTTTGTTATAATAGTCCAGCAAAGTCTGCCTAATCAGCATAAATTGTATATGATTATTGACATTGTCATTTCGGCTTTGATTGCAAAGCAGATGAAACCAATTTTAGAAATAAATTTTATTAAAATATGATTTAAATAATAAAACTAAAAATAATTAACAATTTATTTGTAACTTTTTGTAAGTTGCAAGTTTCACAAGTTTTAATAATTTATAACATATTAAAAGCGTCACGAGTATATTCGTGCAGGAAGTATGTATGTAACACCCCGCCAAACACGAATATATACGTGGTTATACAAATAAGTTATTATTAAATAAATATAATAAACCAGTTTGTTACTGTATAAAAAAGGCAATTTATATGTATTTATATATGTATTTACATACATTATATATTTCATTATAGAAAATCGTTTAAAAAAAAACAAAAAAATATATAATACGTGAATACAATAAATGAAATCGACGACACGACAATCATTATATTATTTAGATTAATATTATATGTATTTACAGTATTGGTATAAATTTATCAAAAAAAAAAATCAATTAACGATTAAGAATTTTATGCAATGTAGGACCCCATTTCCCATATGGATCCTTGGGTAAAATAAATATATCATTACACCAGGTATAACCAATGACACGATTCTCAATAATCTTTTTAAAGGCAGGATTTTCATGAAGTAAATCTCGATAATTATCATTCGATACGATGGCAGCGTCTAATTCAAAAGCTAATTGTAAAATGAAACTGAAAGAAAAAATATTCAAAAAGAAAAGTTATAAATTATTTTAAAATGTTTTTCTAAACTATAATTACCGATCATCGTAGCTTGTACTTGTGAGACCAGGTAAATTTTTACAAGGTGTTTGTACAATTTTACCAGCTTTATGTAATCTTTCCAGTTCATCGGGATCAGTAGATTTACTTTTATTCATACGAAATTGTGGTATTACAGCTTTTACCTCATGGCCCATTTTCTCAAAGTAATCAATGGCGATTTTCAAACCTTTAACGGAAAATGCCTGATCTAAACCATGTCTGTAATATAGAAACACGTTATAAAAATATTTTAGTTTTAAAAGTAATAATATAGAGAAACAATCAACACTTACTTAAAGGCCACATTACTACCGTCTATTATAACCATACGCTTGCCGCTAGTCAATTGTTTATTCTCACTTGGATTATAGGCATTTTCATTATATTCGTTTAATTTTTTCGTTTCGCTTAGTGTAAACAAACTGCTATTCGTACGTTGACGATTAATGGGCGTAGAAGGCGTTTCACTAATTTTATACATCTAAAATGTAATAGAAACTAAATTATTTTTTTTATTTTCAAACTAAAATTTTGCAAAACTTACCTTATGAGGTGGCACTAGATGGCAATCGTTTATAGAAATAAAATCATTTTTATTTGTTTCACTTACAAATATAATGGAATCGTCATCATCATCATGATCATCGTTATAAGAACTCTTTCGTTTTAAAGTTGAACTCTGTTCATTACTCTGAGACATGTCTAAGTCTATAATTTCATTGCAGCTCTTTTCTTTTAAACATGTTTTTCGTTGCCTAGATGTTGCTTTATCGCCTAAAGCAGTACTAAGTTTTGTGTAATCACTAAATGAATCTATAGAATTAATAGTCTCCACACCAGATCTACGGCCAAAAACATCAATAAAGTAAGGTAGAGCTCCACTGGAGCAATCGCCATCGGTCCCTGAAGTCTTCTGGAAATTATAGTTACTGCTGTGACAAGGTGTTGATGAAACTCGTTCTTTGAATGAATAGACTAATGACTGATAACTACTGGAGACATCACTACATGAAGGAAGATCATCATTTTCATTTTCGTTATCGTTATCATCTTCAATAGTAATTTCTGCAACATGTGGTTCAACAAGAACACAGTCATCATCATCATCCTCATCATCTCCATTATTATAATTAGCGTTACTTTTAATTGCTGGCATATTAAGACATAAGGTTTCATCGTCTGTATGTAGCTCGCCTTCTTCTAAACTGATAACGTCATGTGTATTATTCCTATTACGTTTGACTTTTGGTCTTGTAAGAGCAACTTTATTTTTATTGATTAAACGTTTAGTGCCTTTCTTGTGTGGCGTTGCTTTTCTTGGACTCTTATTATCTTTCATTATATAAAGACTTCGTTTTATTAGTTTTCTCTGAAATTTAAAATTAAAAAAAAAAAAAGAAGAAAACTTGTGTCGATTTTCTTTAACTGCTGAAGCATACTTACTGCCTGGTCATCAAATATTTTTTTAAATCTATTCACTTTACCACCTGCACTTCTCCATGGGCTTTGATTTTTGTTATTATTCTTCATGGGAGATATTTGCTTTTTACCTTCTCGGCTAGTTGAAGGTCTTTGATCATTTCGAAACTTTATAATAATTTAAAAAATGTGAACATAAATTAAAATTAAAAATTCTTTTATAAAATATTCATTGTCTAAATCATTTAAAAATTAAAACAAAATGTAATACTTACCTTTAGAAAACAAATTGAAATTTTTGTGATAAATTTAAAGTTAAAATTTGACAAACCGTGGAACTTTATAAATTCTTTTATTCTAAATTCTTTACTGGCGGAACTGGACATTAAATCCTCTACAACAATTGCTTTTATAAATTATAAAATTTTGCACATGTAAATGGTTAGAAGAGGACCAGTGTTTATTACAAGGACAGTCTTACTCTGAAACTATTTTTCAATTCAATTTCAATTTGTTTTCTATATACTTACCTGCTTGAAGATATTTTTTCAGGATAACATCCTTTTTACTTTATTTTTATTTAATTAAAGGTACAATAAATAGAAAATAAAACTACACTGTTCACATCGGTATTTAAAGTCAATGTATATATGTATGTGTACATATATTTGACTAGTTGTTACATTTATTTGATTTATTTGGCATTTACAATTATATAAACAATATACAATAAACATACAATTAAATTTGCAAAATGAGAAAGCAAATTTCGTAAGAACGTTGACTTTTATGCTGCTAGTAAAACGGAAAATAGATTTTATTGTCGTTTTCAAATGAAATTAGAAAAATGTTAAATTTTTAAATTGATTTTTAAGATTTTACAATAAAATTAAATCTTTTTATTGTTTAATTGGATATTATAAATTTGTAAAAATGAAACATTTTTAATAATAATACAGTAATATTATTTGTTTTAGTTGTACACTTTCTTTCGTAAAATATAAGCAATAAGCAATTTAGGAATAACCTTTAATAGTTTAAATTCAATGAGTACTCCTTTAAAAATATTTGTTTAAAAAATTTGCCCGCTTTATCTATGAATTTCATAAAATAAAATCAATTTAACAATTTTCTAATTCCTTAAGTTCTTGTTCAATATTTGCACGAGCTGCTTTGGCATATTTTTTACTAAATTCTGGAGTTTGATAAATATCTAAGGCCAGCAATGTGGTTAATGTCTGAAGTTAAAATTTTGAATATTAAAAGGTTGTAGGAAATATTTACTTAATCTTACCTTGCGACGCAGGATATCAAAATTAGTTTTACCGTATGTTGACCACTCCTGCCGTGATAATTCCGCATAATTTTTGTAAATATCTTTATCAGAGCTAGAAAACCAAACAAAAAAGAATCAAAATAAATTATTAAGTCTATATTTTCAAAATATAAGCTTAGAATACGAGGATGTAACAAATTTGTTACACTTACGCCAGTATTAATAGATCGAGATCCTGTAGAAACGCCATATCATTATCAATATCGCAATCTATTGGCTCTGTAGTATTTTCACCCAATAAATAGCATACGGTCTGCTTCATTTTTTCCTTTATCAAATAAAATTAATAGCAATATGTTATTATTGATTTAACAATATGTATATAAGTGTACTTACATCTTCAATCATACCATCTTCACAAAATTGTTTAAATATTTTACAATTCTCTTGTACACAACTTTTATCTAAATCAAATTCATAGTATTGGAAAAATGCAGCCAGCACAAGGTACGGCTTTGCCGTTTCCAATTCAATGCGTTTGGGTGCCAACATACAGTTCCAATTGTGATAGACACGTTTATTAGCATCTCCACTAAGTTTATTACGTATACGCTCATACCAGGAACGTATTGTATCCTCTGGTATGTCATAATGATTACAGGCCTTGGACCAAATATCATACAAATCACAATTCGTCATAATAAAAATACTTTAAAAGGTTGCTGTTAAGTTATTTGGATGTTTTTCAATTTGATTTTCTTTGTTCAGTTTTAAATTACTTGGAGGTAGTTATAGGAATAATTTTAATCTAATTTTTTGACTTTATCGTTTCAATATTTTCTATAAAATATATATTTCTGTTTTTTTTTTGCTGCTTATTGTTGTTATTAACAAAATCTATGAGTCAAAAAATTTTCTTTAATACAACGTTGTTAGAAAAAGGGGTGGTACAAATTGACTGACTATTTTCTTCAATGGGGGTGAAAAACTTGTAGCTTAAAAGCTAAATAAGAATTTTTAAAGTTGCCATATTATAAAACAGAACAATGGAATCGAAAAGATACGAAGTATAATGGTAAAATGCAATGTGTACTTTCTTAATTGTTCACATAATTCTATCGTAAACATAATTTTTGAACAGAACAGCTTGACGAGAACAAACTTTCACATTCAAAACATGATATTTTTTCAATAAACTTGTTTTTTTTTATCGATTGTGACATCTCAGCCAAGATTTCCGTTGAAATATCGAAACGAATTGAATTTGTAATTGCTACAGATTCAGAGCTTCCATCTGTTATTTATATTCCACCTTGGAAACTCAACAATATCAATATAAATATATGTATATCTGTATTCATTCGAACTAAAGCATTAATCCTTGGCGGTTTAATTTTTTAGTGTTTTTGCGTCGATGTCATGGTCATCAACAGCCAGTTTTATATAAAAGAAAGAACCCAAAAAGGAATATAAAAATGATGCACTAAAGAAACAATGTGGAAAAGTAAAATCCCGGTCTTTCTAGCCACATCATAACTAAAAAAATGCCAATGCGGGATACATTTGCTGTGACCACATCTTGTTAGACGAGATGGTTGCAAAAAATTTATTTAAAACGACATATAATAAATTACATTGAAATTAAGGCTAAAGACAACTAACCCAATCAACTAAACCATTTCTCAATGCTTGCCCAACTCTACGGCCCACCAGGTTGTAATATTTTCATACTACTCTACCTCTCTGCCTTTTATAGCATTCCAATAAAACACATTTTTTTCATTACAACCGGCAGATTTTGTTGCAGAATCGACGGATATGGTGTACTATTGAACTCACATTATTTTTCGAAATGCAACCTTTTATTGTTTGATTCACTTGATGCGATTGAAAGGCGTTTTGGTCCACACCTCAGTCTTCAAAGTTCCAATATTCGTAAATACTAAACACCCAATTTTTAAAGGATTCATTTAGCTGTCGTCAATATTTAAATGTATAAGATCTGTTGCATAAGTTATATTCCATCGCTAAATTGATCTGACGAGGCCATGTCAGTCGATATAATATAGTTTAAGGTAAAGTAGTAAATCGTATGTATTAAAATTTTCAACCTGTGTACAATACCTAGGTGAGAATATGGCCGAATTAGCTCAGACCTAGAAACAATTTTTAGCGATATATTGAAACTGCTAAAACCACATGCTTCCACTGGCCCGATGATTTTGTTTTCAGCACAGGGTAACAATTTTCACACTGTACTGATTATAGCCTTAGCAGCTCATATAAAAGTGATTATGAAAATGTATAAGGTTAAACTTTTTTGTAAAAGTAATTTAACAAATAAACATCCAAAATATACAATAAATAAAAAAAAATAAAAGACTTAGAAAGAAAATGGAAGTAACATACACTTTTATCCGAACTTGATTCTTTTACCGCATCTTGTTGCTGATTACAGTCCCCGGAAAGCACATTGTTTATGTCACTAGTGGTATTTTTAGGTTTTGCCAGGTGTAACATTATTTTCCTCTGTTTCTGATTTTTACGTTTTAATATGCGTTTTTGCTTTTTAACTGAACGCCTTAAAGTTTTCCTGGACATTGCCAAAAGAAATTTAAAAATTTTGCAGTTTATTTGAACAATTTGTTGTTTTTAATATGTTTTTATAAACAATGAGACGAATTGACAGGCTCAAACGTCAACGTTCAATAGCGACTTTGACTTTTTAATATTGACGCCAATCAGTGTTGTCGGTTTTGGTTATATTTCTAACCAGTTGATTATTATTTTTGTTCAATGTGTTCGTTCCTGGCAACACTGGTGGTGGTTAGATAAATTCGTTCTTCCGTACCAAAAAAAAATGAAAGAAAAAACTAACGTTTATAATTAATTCTCACATTCTTTTTTGTACAAAAGATTTTTATAAATAAAAATAAAGTCCCTTATTCATTGCGAAGAATTTATGGAGTGTGGTGGGTTTCTTCGTTATATTGAATAAGAATAAAATTCCCTACTATATCGTCACCTAAATTGGCATTAATGATACGCAAGCATTGCCATTCTGCACTGCATGACCACATGTAGGGTTTGTGCATGGAATAAGGATACTTAATCTCGATTAGCGGAGTTACAAACACTGAACAAAAAAAGTACACTCAACGAGAGTGGTGTTGGCATTGTGTCAATAAATTATATTTATTATCTAAAAAAAATTAAAATTAACAAATTATCGTGTAATGCATAAAAAACTAAAATTTTATTTATTTGTAAATAAATTTTTGAATAATTTTCTTATTCTTAAACTTATCCAAAGACGAAGTTTGTAGTTATAAATTAATATAACATGAAAACAGAAAATTTGGTTATTTTTCCCCTTCTTAAGGTTGGCTACAAAATTTGTTATTTTCTGGCAGCACGGGAGCCCATATAACTGTTATATAATGTAATGAAAAATAAATGATTCACATCAAAATAATTCACAATATTATACACCATGTTGCCAGACATAAAATCAAGAATTGTTCTACCTAATGTTTACATTAACATTTACAACAACTCTGTCTTAAGAGCTTTTTTTTTAACCAAAGAACAAATTGCGAAAACAAAATATTCTTTATTTAAATTTTGCTAATATATCACGCACAAATATAACCATATAGCAGCGGATAACTATCGCATAAAAATCCTTGAAAAAAGTACGTAGCAAATAATTAAAGTTTAAAAAATATTTAGAAGGGCAACAAGTGGAATTTCTTTATTCTGAGAATATTAATATCCATCCATCCATATTATTTCAATTGTGAAATAGTAGTGTAAAGTTCTATCGTTTTTAGCTTCCAAGTAAGTAACAATTAGTTTGTTATTAACATTTACAATTTTTGTTTAAATATATAGTGACTTTTCCAGACGGCAGTGACGATTTTAACAACGCCATGGACTTTTGGGGAATTTTCATGTTCTTCCTTTTGGCTTTTATCATAATGAGCTGCTGTGGTTTTTGCTGTTCTCGCAAGCAACGCGGTGCTGTCTTATCGGGTAAGTTCTCTTCAATTGATAAAGTACCTACATACTTGTTAAAATAGACGACAATTTTTTTGACAACCACTTTGCTGTTGTTGTTAATGTTTGTATAACAGATCAGATTAAACAATTTGTATCAACAAATCAGTCAGAGATCTGCTGAATAGACGTAAATTTGCTTTGTTAAACGTAATTTTCGTTAAGAAGGGGGACGAGGGCTTTAGCGTCTCCTTTTTCATTTATACAATTTAATTTAGATTTACGCTCACGCTTTTGGTATGAATCATACTTATCAATGTATATTTGAATATACAATTCCCATTTCAGTCAGTACCCGATTGAAATATTCAATTTTTCAGGTAATAAAGTTATTAGGGCGCTAATATAACAAAAGAAAAAAATAAAAGAATAATAAAAGTTGTTCGCAAGACTCTCTAGAGTATTATCAAAAAAATAAGTAAGGAATTTTTTGTAGTCCATTGTTTCATGCTTTTGTGATAAGCTCACAACTAAAATTTTCTCAAATTTCTGTATTATGTTATCAAAGTTATAATATATAAATATTTATAGAGGGTAATATTATTCTTACAAGCTGTGGATTAGACGCTACACAAATTCGATATGAAAAGAAAACAAAAAACAAAGAAGAAAAAAATATATAAAAATTTCAAGCTTATGTGTATAAATGCTATTGGATATTTCCAAGTGGTTTTAAGTTAGATTAAATGTGCCAAATTATAAGTATTTCAGATTAGAGTCTAGCAACGGCAATTGGGTTGTTATGTTTTATTGGATATCCTATATTATTTATTACTGCATCGTTGTCATTTCGATTGTTTATTTTGATACTTTTTTATATTCTCTTATAACTCTATGAAAGAGAACATTTTACTTCAGAAATTACGAATTCTTGTTAAACGATATAAAGTTTACTAGCTTGTCCATTTCAAAACACTCACCAATCTGTAGATATGTTCGGATTATTGTTCTTTTATTTTGTTTGTATCATGGAAATTAAATTTAGAAACGAATCAATTATAGAATACGATATAAATAATTTAAAGATAATTTTAGCATTAAAATATTTATGTTTCCTAATATTCAAGGGTTAAATTGTTTCTATTTGTTGCAATTCTAACTTTAAAAGCTCGGGGCAGTATCAATTTTTGTTCACTGAAAATCAGTAAAACTTTAAAAAAATAACATTCTATTATTAGCGGCCCTATGCTCCCTAGAGGAGTAAGAGGAACATATACATATTAGTCTTGAGTTTGCTATAACTACGACAGTTTGATAGCTATTTTAGCGCTGGAATTGTTGCCAATTTAAAAATGTTCAATGGTTCGATAAATTAAAGCCAAAGCAATCCAAACTCTTCGCTTAAAATATACTATTTAAAGTTAGAAATAGACTACTTTGTGGTAAAATATTTTTCGGTATTGAGTCCAAAAGCTTATAACTAGCGTTAACAAGAATATTCTCCCATTCAAAATTAATTTTGTCTATAACCGATCTTTTTAGATGAGTCTTTTAGAAGGTTATAACAATTCTCATATTGGTAGTCAATGGGATTTAACACTGTGCAGCTTAATATCTCGATAATATTTGTATCAGACAAATTTCTTTTTCTATTCGATCTCTTTTTAAATCGCCCATTAGGGCAATAGTTCTCATTCAGAACTACGCCTTTATTGTGTAATACACAGCATCCATTCCATCCACAATCAGAATTAAAAATTCAGTTGCAAAGTATAAAAAAATAACGTCCATTATTTATAGTACCTTAACGAAGAAGTTTAGCGTTGGGGCCAATTTTTTTGATCAGAAGAATCCGTTTCTTACGATAACGTAACGAAATTATTACGGTATGGAGTGGTTACTAGAATACGCGAATGAAGTCTTTTTGAAAATGATATGGCCCTTTTTTACAATATAAATGTACTATAATAATACAATTCTGGAAGAGAACTCTTTTTCTACGAATTACACTCCAATTTTGGAATTCAAATAGAGTCAAATGAAACAAATTTATCTAATTTTATATATATTTGTCTATTGACGGCAGTATATGTATACATATCTATTCAATTTTTATCAAATTAATAGATATATAAATTATATTATTTTGTGTTCTGTTATTTGTTCATCAAACGAACCCTTTAGTTTTCTATTCAATTTCAACGACTTCACATAAAGCAATTAATTCGATTCTAATAAAAAAAATGATTTATTTTTACTTCGAAATCTGGTTTCCAATATTTATAATATTGTTTTTTATTATTTTAATGTTAATATTAATTCGTATAAGAAATAGACGCCTTGCAGCAGCTCGCACAACGTGTATTATAACAACCGAACCTGGTATGATATTTTTCTGTCTTAACTAAAGAGAATTACTTTAATATTTAATTTAGTACAACTAATATATGTGAACATGCACCTATGTATGTGTGTTGAGTCATTATCATTTCCAACATTCCAAAGAATTTTTTCCAATACATTTTTGTAATACCATTTATATGGGTACCTTCTATCTAGAATACTTAATGGTATTAATATTTTTGATTCATTAGGCTTTATGTTTTTACTTTGTTTGTTTACTACATTATTATTTTTCGAATAATGAAAGCAAATTGTTCTCCAGAATTTAGTTCATTTTTATAACTTGAGCGCATTAAATCTTGAAAAACGAATTATTTTTAATGAAATTATATTTAAATATAATTATTGCATTCATATGCATTGTGTTGTTGGCAGCCACTTTTATTTTGATTGCATTATATTTGCGACGCCGAACATTAATATTGAGCAAGAAGAGCCAGAATTCGAATAATGGTTTGTTTATTGCCACAAATTTATAAAAAAGTTTTATTGGAAATTAATTACATTAAGTTAAGAGACTACTGTTAAGTTGACATTATTGAAAAGTTTGGAAATGTATAAAAAAAATCGATAAAATAAGAAAAATTTGGAGAAAAATATAAAGAAAGACGAAGGAAAACCTACCAATTTTAACCAAATATACCCCCCACAATCGTATAAAATCGGATGAAAAATAGAATTGTGAGGAAAACAGACCTAGTGGTCTGGATAGCCACGGTATGGAGGATTCCAAAACAGTTTTCGTTATGATTAGGCATTAATTGAGACAGAAGATATAGGCGACGAAGCTAATTTTTTTTTGAATTAGCAAAGTGCTCTATATAAATCGGTAAAATTTTGATAATATGGAATTATGGAGTAATTAGAGCTAGTGGGCTGGATTCAAGGATTCCAAAACGGGTTTCCTTACCTTCGGGCGTTACTTGGAACCGGAGATATATGCAACGAAGCCAATTGTTTCCTTCAAATGAGCAACAAAAAGTTTTCTATATAAATAGGGCAAAATTGTCGCATTGCAGTCTTTTTGTCGATGAGTTGCTTTTTTAGTGGATGGCTTCCATTTCTCGTGTCGATGACTTCCATTTTTTTCCATGGCTTGCATTTTATGTGTAGATGCCTTGCATGTTTTGGTCAATGACTTGCACTTTTTGGGTCGATGACTTGCAGTTTTTTGGACTATGACTTGCATCTTTTGTGTCGATGACTTACATTTTGTGGTCAATGACTATAATTTTTTGGTCGATGACTTGCATTTTTTGGTTTAGACTTTGAGTAACTCATGAATGGTTGAATTGTTTGGAAGTAAGGTTTTGTGTTATTTCATGACTCACATACATAAACGCATTAAGAGTCCGAATACTTGCCAGAATTTATTGAAGCGGGTCAGTACGTCATTACTTCATTCTCTTCACAACTTATCGATACCGCCCAAGTTGCAAAATCAGATTTATTTTTCATTTAAATTTTGGTATGCTCTGAGCACGTTATAACAAGTTAAAACCAAAACGTTATGGTCTTGTATTTAATATTATGAATTCATAAGAACTGTTATTGTGTATATAAAAAATGCTACTTTATTAATCGATAACTTTAATCATTTCTGTATAAAAACAAATACAATTAAAAAATGCAAAATCATTGCAGTAATTTGTATTAAAAATTTATGACACAACATCGACGTAAGCCAGGTATCTTATCGTTTTAATTAATCAGGTTTATAACTCTTTACGGAATATTTTTTTTTGAAATTACACAAATTTCAATATTATAAAGCTTCTAATCTAGTTTGCGTACAAGTATTTTGCCATTATACGCAAAACGATAATAGCAAGGAAAGAATTTATTCTATTGTAATAAATAGAGTTAATTGGGACAATAAATAATAATTGCACGGATTATTGTTTATATACGCATAGGAGAATTGTAACTCTTATAGAGTTTCAAAGGTGAAGTAGAAAACATTCCATATAGTTTAATCGTTTTATCTATATTGCTTTAATTGGATCATAGCATCCGTTATTCGATATTTCAATAATGTCTGTTATTCTATTTTAGACTAATGACAAAGAAATTATATAAGCAAATGATGCAATAGTCCCTTGAAGTTTACGGATATTAATATTTCTAAAAATTAGGGGCTGAAGATTGAATGAATATTTTTCAGATTTAGGAGCGTGATTTCCAAAGAAGAGTGTATCGAAGTCTATTTTGCATATTCTCACAGCTTACTGGAGACGATGAAAGTAATAATTAGTAACAGTAGCGTAGCTATTGAGCCGTTAAAGTAACCCCACAGTATGGCACAGTACATTTTACTGTTATATTAATTAGTAACAGTAGTGTGTCCAAATCTATTGATTCGTTGAAGTAACCCTACAGTACAACCTGTACTACACGAATGTACACCAGTGAAAATAGAAGGTATTACAAAAAGTATTCGCAATCTAGCTGTACTATTTGGACGTGAAACATTTTTCATGTTGAAGTCTTTTCGATCAAATTTAAATCTAATTTCCATTAACACTCTTTCGCCTTTCTCCCTCCCAGAATAAAAGCGTTTAGCTCCAACATATTGTTTTGCGTGAATAGCGTATACAAAAATGTACAAGAAACTATTTGCGTAACCAAATCTGCCGTTCTTAAATTATGGCAATTTAAATATAATTCTTAGGGTTCAACATTCCAAAAGAATACAATTTTTCAGAGAAAAAAAAAACATATATAAAATAAAAATTAATTACAATTTGAGCACGGGTATCATAAACCTTAATACGTATCATAAAAGTTGTCCTTACGTAGAGTAACAAAAAGTCTGAATATAATGTTATTTTTGTTCAATATGACGTTATCTTATCGAAAAAGCAATTTAAATCCAATTTTATTACTCACTTCAAAAGCACCTATCATCAAATGGGTAGCCCGTACGAGTACGATTTTCATCACAATTGTTTCTAGTCAACATGTGTATATACGTAGTTCAACAGAAGCATCAATCGATACAATTCAAGTTAAGACTGCAACGTTTAAACATTCTTAAATTGTTTATTTAATTAAATTTAATAATTAAAATAGTGCAATAATATTAATTTTTTTTAAGAATTCTCATTAATTTTAAATTACAACAAAGTTTTAGTATTTAAAGAATAAAAATATAAAATAAAAATAATCATGAGTAGTGAAATGAAAAACATCGATCCCAATACTCCAACAATTATTATCTGTGTAATGTTTTCTGTTGTCTTTACCATATTTGTAATTATAATGTGTAAATCATACATTAAGAAAAAAAAACGTAATGTGGATATGCTGTTTCCAAAAAGTAAGATAAATGCTAGTACACACACACACTCACATAAAAGTAGAAAAACAAAACTTACTAACAAAAACTTTAATTGCAACTTAAATTTGATTTTTACTAGAAAGTATTAAACAATTTAAATAGTTTGAAAAACAACATCTAGTATATGTAAAGATCTCACATTTATAAATAACGTAGTGATTTAAACATCAATTTTAAGAATTTGTTAGTAAAAGTTAAAAGTCATGTTGTGCAATAACTTAAACAAAATTTGCTGTTTTAGTTGAAATCTGTAGGCATTAGAGAAAATATAAGATGTGCATCTAAACAACAAAAACTAAGATAACGTTTAAAATTAAAAAAAAAATATATGTATATAAAATGTCTTTTGCCAAGGGATAAACAATTTTTTATTATCCCTTAAGGGTTAAGAAATCAAGCATAATGCATGTATTGTTCATTAATTGAAATGTGAATATAGTAGCAAAAAAGCACGAGTTAAAGATTTGAACTCTATGGATTATTAAACAGTGTGATACCAGAATGTGTACAAATATGTTGGCAATAAGTATACATTTTTTGATAAAAAATCGTTCATGTATTAAAAGTGTTCAAACTTCCATCAAAGGTAAATAAAAGCCAGGTAGTTTATTAAATTCCTCACTTTTGAAGCGGTACAAAAACATTTTTAAACGGTACATATTAAATACTTTGAATATTCATCTTTGGGATTTTAGATGTGAATTGTTTTTGAATTGAAACAAACATTCTTGGAATACTTTTGCAAAACTACTGGAACTCAATAAGAATGCTCCTAGGCCTTATTACCGCTCCAGGGTGTTAAATGTTTTCCGTGGAATTTCAAGCATATTTAAACTTGCTGGGTATTGCCCCAAAACATTAATAATAAAAACTTCTTCAAAATAGTGGTTTTCCAGCCAAAATTTAATTGTTGAGATTGCGTTAACATTATGCGGATTTTTATAAACAAATGTAAGCCTATCGAGTCACACAGATTTTAATTTCTTCCAAACAATTTTTGACAGATGCCGCGTGCAGATATGTGAATTTCCTGTATTATTTATTATGGGCCTTTCCTAAAATGTTTTACAATTTAAATAAATTCTACGATAGAGAAATAGTTCGGCTTTTACCACTTATGTTCTCAAAGGAATCAATGTGGTTCGATAGTTTCCGTAGATTTTCCGATAAGAATTTGTCATGCTCTTAACATTCGTTTTGTTTATAAAATTTTTAATATAAATTTTTATTTTTTAATGAAAGTTTAGAATGTATTATTAAATCTTTACATACATCCACTTTCTATCGCGTAATTTATCACGAAACCTAATTTGGTACTTTGATTAGTAAATTATAAAATTCTTTTTGTACTTAACACACCCCTTATGACGTCAAATAATTAAATAGTATCTCTGATTTATAACCGTTAATAATTAAAACGTGTAGACGACTATCACCCACAATTTTTACCAAATATTTTTAGTCCAGACAATTCTGACACCATGACAGTTGAACGGTATAAATCAATTGCAACCTTTGAAACTCCTAAAAGTATATCAAACACTTTCTTGCATTTAATTTTTATAAAGATAATAACAATAATAATAATACATAATTGTTATTTCTTATCACAATTACGTCAAACTGCCAGACGCTTGATTCTATTTTTAGAAAAAAAAAGTTAATTTACAATGCAGACTGAAAGCGTGTTAATAAGCACGGCATTATTTGTGATGAAATATTTTTATTCAATATTATAATGAAACAAATGATAGTTATGTAAATAGTATACGAGTACATGTATTGTATTTGATAAAGGTGGAAAGCGTAAAGCAACAGTTCATTGTAATAAACTTGGAATTTGGATTTCAAACCCTATTGCTTTTAAAATTTTTTATTGTTCGTAAATGACGTTTAATTAGGTTAGGTTATATTAGCGTTCACAGGCAAGTTCACTCGGTAGCCCATATGTCCCATTGTGTTACCCAGTGATGGGTTTGAACCCATCCGAAAAAACCGTCCAGTTCTTTTAATGGCATATTCGCCACCATGCCTAGATTTTCAAACGTTCTGTCTCCTAAAAACCGATAAGGTCTGTTCTGAAGTGCAGGGCACTCGCATAAAAGGTGTAATACTGATTCCGTTTCCTCCACATCATGGCAGCTTGTGCAGTAATCCTGGTGGGACAGACCAACCCTCTCAGCGAAACTACCAATAACGGACGTTTAATTAAATTTTTAAAATTTGTCATACATATACACCACTAAATTATTATTATCGATAAGAAAAACATAATTATGAGAAATGCCAATGTTATTTCACAGCATGAAAGAGAGAAAGCTTTTATAGTTTAAAAAATTAATAAATAAATCCCAACAACTTTTTTCTAATACAAACACTTGTATTTTTCCAGCCGAAATCAATTTTTAATTGTATAAATAACATAATAATGAAAGTATAATCTTATCATTATTTATATACGATACAATACGTTAATAATAAATAATTTCATCAAAGCACTGCAAAAAACATACATTGTTATTCAGTTTTTAGTTATTCCTGTCAAGTTTTAGTTGATAGTATTATAATATTATAATTATAATAGTGTGTGCTGTTTTTAAATATATAGAAACAAAATATAAATATATAGAACATTTAATATGAGCTTATCCACAGGAGCAATAGTTTCAATTGCAATTGGTGCTTTAATTGGTACTGCATTTTTCATTTTTTGGATTGTTTTGATTGCAGTATGTTATTACAAACGTACAAATGTTCACGGCCAAATATCAGTTTTACATCAATGTATGTAATTTTTTTCATTTTATTTGTTTCATGAATCAATTGTTTCTTAAATTAATGAATTGTGAGTTTATTTAGAACAAAAAATAATATTTTTAACAAATTCTTTAAAAGGCTTGTGTTGTACATATGTATAAAGCTTTTTGTATACTCCAGGGTTAACAACAATATCGTTATGAAAGATAGTGAAATTATCGAAATTCAGTTAAAAAATCCGCTTTTGGTTAAGTGATAATTAAAATATATGGAAGCCGAATCGAGAACGCTAATACCATAAAGTTGGACAATTTAAATAACAAAAGGATAAAGTAGTATACATACATATATACCAGCGTTGATGTTAATTCCAGAATTGCAATAATATTAAGATTTATTTAATGAGCCAAAAACTGACCTTATCCAAGATGAATTTTTTTAGAAATCCATATCTCCTGCCAACATTATCAGTATCAAATAAGCTTAATCACATCCTTATATTTAGTCGTTCGGTTTTATTTTCTTTTTTCATATTTACAATCATTTAATTAATGTTTTTCATTCTTCTCTTTTTGCCGCTATTGTTGCTATGTAGTTTAGTTTAGTAGAACTCTAATCTTTTTTTGTATTTACATATATTTGAGATACAAGTGTCGACTACTTAATTAACTCAATGTTAATTGATAGGTTTCTAATGACATATCTTATCAATGCAATATCTAAGCACAATATGTAACTAAAAATCACTGAAAATTTATTTTGCTCTTAAATCGTATGTCTATTAAAAAATTACTTTAATGCCAATAGTTTCTAGTGAGACCTTGCTATTGCAAGCAGTTACTAAATCGTAAAGAAATATCGTAAAAATTACAAAATGCTTGATCCTGATGCAGTAATGATTTCGGCATTCGGTTTTGTTATCGTCAGTGTAATTCTTATATTTTTATTCTGTTTTATTCGACGCAAATATCGTTGTAAACAATCTGAAATATTTCCAAAAAGTAAAGTTTTCAATTTTTATAAATATCAAACGTTCTCAAATATTGTCTATTGTCTTAAAGTGGTTACGAATTTGCATAATATTGTAGCTGTGTGATGTGAATTTCGGTCTTTTTTCATAAATTTTATATGTAAATGGAAGCTTAACGGTTTTGTAGACTGTTTTTGTTCATTCATACATCAATATATTTACGGAAACAGTGTTTTGGCAACAATACGTGTAACCTTAAGCTATGTTGCAGTCTTTATTTCCAATATTTACAATTTTTGGTTTTTGTAAAGCGTTTCCATAGCTTAGGGAACAGAAAAAATTTGTGAGAGACCAAATCTATAGCATAGGGTAGCTTATCATTGCCAAAAAATAATAACAAACTGCCATGATAAAGCATTCAGTCTTAATCCAAAATTCTTGGTTCAATAGGTTTATGTTACATTTCGCAAATGGTACATAATTCCAAAGAAAATGAAGTGAGTCTGTCTAGTCGTAACTTAAGAAAAACAATAATTGTTTTCACATTTTTCTTAATTTTAAATCTTGTCATAACTTCAATGTAATATTGCATAATAAGAATACAACTCCACAAAAACATTGTCTTTAAAACGATTTACTGTAAAGAAACATTGAAACACCCACCCGTTCTTATATAAATTAACATATTAAATACTAATATTTATGTATGAGTGCCTACATATATAACACTAAATTGTTATTATCGATAAGATAAACCTAATTATGAGAAATGTCAATGTTATTTCACAGCATGAAAGAGAGAAAGCTTTTATAATTTAAAAGTTTCATAAATAAATTCCAACAACTTTTTCCTAATACTTATTAATCGTATAAACAATACGTACAATGTACGAGATCTTATTAAAGAATTTTATTGAACAAGAAAGTAAGAAATAAAAAAATCCCCCAATAAAAACACTTGTATTTTCCGGCCAAAGACAATTTGTAGTTTTACAATAACAATAATAATGAATCATACAATACTATGATATTGAAAGTGTAATCTTATCATTCATTATATACCATACAATAGGTTAATAATAAATAATTTCATCAAAGCACTGCCCAAAACATACATTGTTATACAGTCTTCAGTTATTCAACTCAAGTTTTAATTGACAGTATTACAATATTTTAATTAAACAAGTGTGTGCTGTTTTTAAATATATAGTGAAAAAAATAAACACATAAAATTAAATATATATAGTAGAAGAAAACTCAAAATAAAACATAAACATAAAAATGGACTCCGGCTTACCCACAGGTGCAATAGTTTCAATTGTATTTGGGGCTTTAATTGGTACTGCAATATTAGTTTTTTGGATTGTTATGATTGCAGTATGTTGTTATAAACGCACAAATGTTCACAGTCAAACAACAGTTTTACATCCAAGTATGTAATTTTTTTTCATTTTATTTGTTTTCATGCGTGAAGTGTGTTTTAAAATAATAAATTGTGAGCTGATTTAGCACAAGACATAATATTTTTAACAAATTCCTTAATAGGCCAGTGTTGTGGGATAGTGGATTTGTTTGGATACTGAAATTGTTCAAATTCAAAACATGAACATTTTTTTTTTTTTGGAAGCAATGTTTATAACGTTAAGATCTTTCCATTTTGCAGCCTTTATTTTCAATATTTAAAATGTTCTGTCTTTTAAAGAGTTACTATAGTTTTGGGAACTAATCATAGGTATTTGCAAATTATGTTTATTTAAATTTTTCATGTACATATTAAATTTTAATATTTAAATGTACGTCTTTACCATTAAATTGTTTTTTTGATAAGATAACCATAATTATGTGAAATGTCAATGAAAGAGAAAAAATTTGTATAGTTGTATACATAAGTACTAACAGTCTGTTTAAAACATACATTGATCGTATAAACAATAGCGACAAGAAAAAAGAGTTTTCGTATCCGATGACAATTTCTAATTTTATAATAAAAATAATAATAATGAATCATAAAATACCATAATATTGAAATCTTATCATTATTTATATACCATACAATATGTTAATAATAAATAATTTCATCAAACCACCGCGTACATCACACATTGTTATACAGTCTTCATTTGACTTCAGAGTCTAGTTTTAATTGACAGTATTATTATTATCGTATTATTATATTAGTGTGTGCCATATTTAAAGTTGTTTTCAATTAAATATATCGAAAAAATAAAAACATAAAATGAATTCCGGCTTACCCGCTGTTGCAATAGCTTCAATTGTAATTGGTGTTCTAATAGTAGTTTTTTGGATTGTCATAGTTGCAGTGTGTTGTTATAAACGCACAAACGTTCACAATCAAACAAGAGTTTTACATCAAAGTATGTAATTTTTTTTTCATTTTATTTAGTTTCATGCGAGAACTGTTCCTTAAGTTTATGATATCAGAGCTTATGTATTTTAGCACAGTCAGTAATTTTTTTTAAATTTATATATGAAATGATCTCTATTGTTTAAAGCCGTCAACATCCTCCTTCGCAGAAGTAAATACGAATACGAAAACAATGTATTATACGAAATATAAAGTATATATTTTTGTTTTGTCATATCTTTGATAACATATTCGTCAGTTATTACTTTATCTAATAACAATTTTTCAGTATTTGTTTATTTTCATTTATTATCAAGACTTCAGATTGTTTATGGCTCATGAAATAAAAACAATGAATATCAAGTCTGTAGAATTTTTTTTCTAAATATTTTAGTACTTTTAGTATTTAAGCATACTATGGACTTGGCGTTAATAATCGCTCTCACATTTACTATACTTATATTTTTTCTGACATCCATAGCTGCGTTTGTGACACGAAAACGAAACTATCGTCGAAATGGTATACATATTTTGTTGCAAGGAAATTGTATTATTTAAAAAAAAAAATTTTGTTGTCGTTGTTATATATGATTGTGGATATATTGTAATAATTTAAGTGGAATATAAAGTAGTTTTTTTGCATGTGTGGAATTTAATTTAAGAAATGAAATTAAAGAAAAAAAACTATGCTATAAGCAGATTGTTTAATGAATATTAAAACTATATAAACAGACACACTCGAAAAGTACTACGAGTATTTTAAAATTAAGTTTTAATCGCTCAATTGCGCAAGTTTATTATTATGACAAGTAATTTATCGATTTCTTTTCGAATATGAATATGATTTTGAATATAAATAAACTACGCTTCACATGCTATATTAAAAAAATTTGATTAATTAATGAAAATTAAAAAGTTCGTCTTATTAAAAATGATGTGCACGTGCGTGAATTAAATATCCTACTAAATTAAAACATTGTCAATAAAAAAATGATCGCAGATCAAAAGAATTTGAAATCTTAAAATACTACTAAAGATGCCGGTATACTTTCTCTCACTGGTAAACCCACCAAACATGCATTACTTATGTAAAATTATTTGGTATCAGGCGGTGTTACTATATTATTACATTGAAAAGAGTTATTGTGCATTGTAAAGTTGTGTACAGTTCGTATGACTTAGGTCTGAGTTTCGACTGTGTGTCTCTGATATCTGAAACTCGCATTGTCAATTGTAATTTTGTGATTAAAATTAAAATAAAAATTTGTGCAAAGCTTAAGTTAATATTTAGCTAAAGAGCTGTAATAGACTATGGATTATTATAATTGAGAGTGCCTGCTAGTATCGACATACATAAATTTAATGGTGGATTGGATATCTTTTGGTAGAAATGACTGATTAATATTTTGTCTTAAGCTATTACAGCAATGGCAATGCTAAAGATGACTAACACTTCAAATTGTAAAAGAAAATTTTCATAAATACAAAGCAAATATCAAATAATGGTGCTAAATTCGATTTTAATTGATTTTTCTTTTTGTGTATAAATATGAACGTTCCTTTTTGTGATTTCTGTTGTACCCACATTTTGGTGAATTAAAAATAAAATATTATTGGTTATCATAACCTTATCAATTGCGATAATGCCCAACAATTTATGGATCATCGTGTCATCGTATGTGTGTATATATGTATGTATATATAATGTTTATATAAACTTTTCAAATTCGCAGTATTTAATTATTGTTACCAACAATAAGAACGACTTTTAGTTAACAACTAAATGGATAATGGAAGGTTTTATAATTGGTATCAGCGTAGGTCTTTGCATTTTTGCCGTTACAACGACAGTAGTTTTAATATGTCGGAGAAAGAAAAATAATCGTTATCCGGGTCAAGTAGTTTCAGGTTGTTTAAATTATTCATATTGATATGATAAGAATGATTTACATTTGTTTCTTTTTAAAATATATATGTTAATGTTTTATTATAATTTTTGTATTTTTTAGCACCTGTTGTAGTGACTTCAGCCACACACACAGCTCCTGGTGGTTATCCAGTAACACAAATGCCTGTGGGTGCGACAACTACTGCTTATCAAACACAAGTCTACGCTACTCCATATCCACCACAAGGGTAAGTTTTATTTTAATGCTTAAGCAATATTATTTAATTAAAAAAACACGTTTTAATCTTAATCACTTTCTCTTGGTTAGACCAAATGTTATTTATGTCGTTAACCCTGATTATAACCCAAATCCAATGATGTCTACTAATAATACCACTACTACAGCAGTCGTAGCTACTTAATTATTGTTAAAATAAAATTTTATTAAAATATATTGCAAAATATATTTGTATTTAGTTTGGCAAAGGGATTTTTTTGTATTATAAAAATATAATATAAATATAAAGTATTGTAAATATAAACATGTACTTATTTTAAATGACTTCAGTAATCTGTATGTGATTAGATCAGCTACCTAGCTTTACAAAGATAAGATATGGTGTCAAACAAAAAATAAAGAACCTACTTGTAAAAGAAGAGTTGCTATCAATTACGCCATATGTTATAGATGTTATGTTTTAACACAATCAATTTAGTTTATTTTTGGTTTTCATGATTCCATTTCGATAATTTTAATGTCCTAGACATTGTTTCGAACAAATTGATGCAGCTATTCGAAATAAAAACTTCAATTTCGTTGTAAACTAACGAATTTCTCTAAAATGTTTCATTTGTTTATGACAACAGAATAAATAAAATATATTCAAATTCGAAAAGTGATACACCTTTGTTGTGTTAGCTTCGAAAATCTATTTTTTTAATGTCCTAAGGATAGAGGCTTGTGTTAATTTAAATTTCATTGTCCCAGTTTATTTGCATCTGTAAAAAATTCTAATCTAATCTCTTACAAATGATGCTATAATAATAAAGAAATTATTCTACGAATAATTCTTGTTCTTCTTCGTATCACATTAAATGATTATAACCATCATTAACTTATAAGATACCATAGTTATCTATTTTAATACTTTATGTATTTCGAATTTGCATTTTGATAGAGAATTTGTAGAGATTTTATTAAATCTTATGAATTGCATTCTTTTTTACCCCAATTTTATATTTTTTTTATATCAAGTTTGAAAGATTTTCTTGTATTTTTTTTTAGCGTCAAAATGTTCAATTCTAATGTATATTATGTTTACTTAAGCAATTATTTTACCATGACTTTATATAGTTTACATATAATCATAATAAATTTAATTTTTTACTTGTAGAGTTCAACCACACATGCCAATGCCTATGCCTACAGGTCAACCTCCAGTTGCTGGGTAAGTAAAATGCTATTTTTTTTAAACCATGTTAAAATAATAATTTATTTTCTTTTATAATTTCTTTTAGTGTTCAACCCCACATAGCTCCATATCCACCTATGCCTGCAGCTAATATGAATCCTCCTTCTTATGATGTTGCTGTAAGTGGTGCTGGAGCGGGACAGCCCAATAACACCCCTTACGGAAAGCAGGCACCTTACAATCCTAATTTCCAAATGTAAAAATACCAATTATACATACCAATTATACATTAACTAGAACTCAGCCAACGACTTATAAAAAGTGAACTTTATTTCAAGACTTGTTAGTAAATAATTGAAGAAAGATGCCATAGCAAGTAAAAATTTATTACAACCATCAAATAATATAACTATACAAGACAATATTATAGTGTACTGATACAAGAATATTGTTTCACATTTGTTAACTTTTTTCGCTAAACACTTTTTTACAATCGTTTACAGTTTTGAAATATATGTATATTAATTACAAAGTATTCCAAATACATTTAATCACTAATTAAATATTAAAGTTAATTTAAATAAACTAAACTATACCAAAATCTTTTTTATACGTTACAAAACTGTTTAAAAAATACACATTAGAAATCAAAATATGTATGTACAATGTATTAACGGTAAATATATAAATATATGTAAAAGCTTTCCTTATTGTGATAACTTTTAAGTATTTGCCTATGGAAAAATTTTTTTACTTAATTTTTGTAGATAAATACAAATATGTAAAGTATTTTGCTAAATACCAACTAAGTAATATATTCGTTACTTCCTTTTTTAAATATTAATGTAATACATGGATAATGTATATAATACAATTTATATCGTTATAAGTTTGAAATTTAGTTGTTTTGTTTTTTAATTCGCACCAAAAAAAAATACATGAAAAATCGAATAAAATGATCGAAAAATAAAATTTATGTTTTCATAATTAAATGTATAGGACTTTATCAACATTTTGCATATTTGATAATTTCGACAGCGCTGTAATAAGGACGCTTGTGTGTCTTCCCTTATAGACTAAATTTAGACATCTACATCTATATACATCGACGGTGGCCAAAAATGCGGGCAAGCTATGGGAACAAATCGTTCTGTCTTCAAATAAGGAATTTGAATTCGGAAAAAACTATTCTGTGTGCAGGTTCAAAAATGTCGAGAGGTACATATCAACATATTGACTATTGGAAAGTATAGCTTCTTACACTAGTCATATCGTGTGTGTTAATTTTATTACGAGTGGTGGGTCCTATAGTTTGGCTTCGAGTCCGAAACACAGACTTGGGAAGCTTTTTATAAATAGCTACTCTCAAAGAGCGAAAGGAATATTTTTTTACTGTATTCAAGGTGTAAGAGCTGAGCTTTGAAATCCCAACCCTAATCTAGTAAGCCAACATACTAACCTCGCTAACATTCAGATTTCGACTACTATACTACTACTTAAAGAATAAAATTGATAAATATGCTGTGCGTTATGTACATAAAAAAATATGTATATTTATTTGTTTTACAAATTTTCATATTTATTTGTTTTCAGTAGTTAGTACAATTAATGTAATACATATAAATATTTATATAAAAAGGTAATAATCACTCAATAATAAAGAAATTTTCATTTAATACAGATGAAATGTATACAAATATTTTCATGATTACGCTTCTTGGCAAAAATTTTATTTTCAAGTTTCTTTTGTTTTTTATAAAATAAAAAAGTAGATATTCGTTATAAAAATCAGTTTATTTGTTGCTTTTATATATTCGAAACAATTGACTTGTGCTATGCAGCATATATCTTTCATTTGATTTATAAATTTTTACTTTGACTGAGGCTCTGCATATCCAGGACTAAAATGAAAAAGGATTAGAATGCATAAGTATGTATGTAGATGTTTTTTTATAAAAATAATTTAAAGATGTAAAATTTACTCTATTTACGTAATTTATTGTATTTTATTTATACAATTTAAATTGAACCTCATTAAACAAAATAAGGGTTATGTAATGCGGCATTAATAGGTTGACCGTTGGAAACTAGTAATATTGAGAAAATTGATAAAGCTATTTTCCAAGTATCTCTGTCTACTTTCTCCTAAAAATATGTGTAAAGAGTACCAGTGTTTTTATATTTACTGCCTTACGTCCCTCTTAAGGACTTAACATGAAGCCAACTACACAAAATTTCTTATAGTAGGCAGGTATTACAGCTCTTATAAGAAACACTCTAACAACTTTTATACAACTTCTTATAAGATTTCCACAACATTGGCGGATTAATTAGGATGTTCCCCGGTTAGTCCATTATCAGTTCTATAAACCTACGGTACTCCTTATAGCCCTCTTGCAACACAGTATATGTTGGATATTATCCAGAAAAAAACATCATGGTATAATGCTTTTGTTCAAAAGCTTTCAGACATAGATTTATAAAAGATTTTAGCACGCATAGCGGCTCGTTGTGACGCCACGGGTAATCGTAGTCCCCGTATTGAATGTAATAGTAGGTATATGAATATTTTTCGTAGCTCAGTGTTATCCTTATTTTCTTTACAAGTTTGTAAAATATCTTTATATACTTGCACTTGCTTCAAAAGTCTTTTAATTTTAAATTTACAAAAAAGATGCAACTTACTTCGGCGCTGATGCCGCATACAATTGTTGTTGATTGTATTCAGTGTGGTCTTTAGGAACATGAGTTACGGGAGCTCCTGCATACTCTGTTACCCTACCTAAACAATAAAGACAATTATTACAATATATTTTTAATAAATTTCTTATTAAATTCACTACTTACCCTGTTCGATAATAACCAGACTGTTTTCAGATCCTTTTCTTTTACGGCGCTCAAAAATGTAGTAGACCAGCCAAAATACAATGAATATTTTTATGGCCACCAATACCCAAAGTGTGGGATTCATTTTAATACTATGTTTTGTTTTTTATGTTCGTTAATATAAGAGTTCTCCAAAAAAAATTTTTATTGTAAAATTCCAAGAGAATATAAAAACTCAGTGTATAATTGATTAAATGCGCCACACACTTTCGCTCAATGCAATATTTTTCACTTTGTGTTGTTGTTTTTACTGTGATGTTTGTGGTGAAATTGTAATAAGAACAAGAATAAAATGATTCTGGGAACTGTGCAGTGACAGTGTTGTCAACAGTTTAAACTATTGTATTCGTTTTAAAGTCTGTACATTTAAATTAAATTAAATTTTATTTAATATTTTTTTCTTTTATTTAATAAAAGTAAATCATTTTACATATAAAAACAATAATTTTAATAAATTTCTTTTGGAATTACTACTTGGCAATACTGCTGTGCATGTTATAACAAGATGCTGTTGGTCAGGCAACAGCTGTTTCGTTGTTTTTATTTAATTGAACAAAGTGCATGATGACGTATACGCATTACGTCACATTGCTTTTGAAGCATATAATTCATACGCTGTGTATAACCTTTTAAATCCAACTATACGAACACATACATTTACACTTAACCATACACATATTCCTTTGCACAAAACTATACAATAGTTGGCGGCATAATATATTTTACAGTGATAGCATTAAAAATAAATTACCTTTAACGAAAATTATACGAGTATACATATTGAAAATAATTTTTATTAAAATATACCCTACACATCTTCAAGTAGTTGTGATATTGCTTGGAAAATCTTAAAAATATATGGCGATCAACAAGTTTGGCTTACCGAATTATTTGCCAACAAACGAGAATTCCAGTTAGGAGAATGTAAAACAGACACCCGTCGCAAAATTTGAATCAAATCTGCTCCCACGTTCTTATTAGAAAATTGTCTATAGGTCAGATGTACGAGAGACAAAAGTGATTGGCGTAAAATTCTGGTTGAATGGAATAAGGCAGAGAACGAAACCGTATATATTTATTAGATCAAGATATTGAGAAAATATTTGATGGTTTTAAACATATCTGCCTATATTTTACAAGTTTTTGGAAAAGAGCATTTGCAAAAGTCGATGCGAATAATTATACTTTTTAATACTATTATGGCAAACGTAGAAATTAATTCAATTGGATGCACAATAGCCCAGCATATTCAAAATGGCATTGTACGAGATGATGGATTTGATAATTTTTTAAATTGGTTTAAACATCTTAAAAAGAAGAAACATTTAATGCAGTATCTACGTACATATATAATAAATATATATACGTATATTATACAAAATACAATACAACATAGAAGGAAGGAAGATTATTGAATAAATTAATGAAGACATCATCATATAACATTTAAGCTTTTTAAAAATTCTCATGTACTTCAAACAGTATTCAACAAGAATTTGTAGGAAAACTTTAAACAAAAATAAAATTTTTAAATAATTTAAGAATTTTTAGCGTGCTCTGATCAAATGATCCAAAATGTCTCATCGTACAAAAAGAAGTACAAGCGCAGACCTTTGAAAGTGGGCAATCGTTATAAGGTAAGCCCAAACAAAATCTTTAATTTAGCGCCGTCAAACGAGATTCAAAAGAAACATGCTCTATTTGCGAATACTTTCACTATCGTAGGTAATTGATAAAGAACAATTCATTTCCTAGATTTCCATTTTCATGCACACAACTGTAGATATTCTGTTATATTTCATTTCGTCATTGCATCTAACCACGTTTAATTACGTATGTCATCAAACAAACGATAACATTTTTTGTAATTCTAAATTTAAATTCTTTTTAATTAAAATTTCTGCGGCAATATATGTTTATTTTGAATTTGAAAGTGATTCATTCAATGTTTGGTCAATTATTATCTAATTTTGAAAATCACAGTAATTAAAGCAAAAACGTGTTGTACTATTGAACAAGCACAACAAGATGGTAGACTACATAAATAATTTGCACAATCATTTTAAAAATGATTCATGTTTTTAATGTTTTGAGTGCTTTTTATAATAAATTGAAAATGATTATTTATATCTGAATCCCAATCGAAATTAGTAACTACAATAAAGTACCAACAACATTTGTTATAAAAATATCGTGGGACTAGAAGACGTTAAAGAATATGCCTTCAATTTATATTAAAAAAAAATTTAGTACATTGTAAACATGTTTTATTCATAAAAACACCATAAACAGTTCATTACATAATTGATTTTTTTTTGAAAATTGTTTTTTATTATTTAATATTTTAAATGTGTATAAGTTTAGGCTCACTATCTTTAGTTTAGTTTAATTAAATAATTTTATATATAAAACACACACAATATAGTTTATTTGTATTTTCTGTTTTGATTTTGTTTAAATTAAAACTAAGGAAAACAATAAAAAATTATCCTTAACCGCTTTTTAATTTTATAATAAAAGAAAAGAAAATTTGAATGATTAAATAATTTCAAAATGATATATTGTATCAAGATTTATTTTATAAAAAAGCCAATTTTTACTTTAAAGAATGTTTTTTTCTTTTTATTTATAAATAAGTTTATTATAAAGTTATTATTATTTTTTTTTTGCACAATATTTTTATATTAATAATTATTTTTTATATTTTAATTTTATTTTAATAATTGTGATTCTGTTGTTTAGCTTCAAGTGAAAGATTTAGTATGCTATTTTCACTTTTTACAACTTTTCATGGTAATCAATAGATAGAATTATAAGTTTTGTTTATTTTCAAATTTTAATTTCTTTTTTCTCTTTGTGTGTTGTCTAATTATTAAAAAGTAGAAGAGTTTTATTTCTGAAGAAGTTCGATTTTTCTGCATTTTCTTTTTCTAGTTTTATCATACGATGATGAAAAAAATAAAATACAAGTGGTTTACACTGTTAGTTTGATGTCAATTTTTATTATAAAGTTTTCACTTTGTTTGGTTGTTATCATTGTATCCGCTTGAAGAGAATATCTAGCAACTTTTAACAACAACCGCTACTTGCTGACCCAGCTTGATTACCAGAACCGGGCAGTGATGGATTTGTGGGGGAATGCTGTTGACCAATTTTAATGCCGTTGGCCTAAAAATAAATAATAGTAGAGTATAAGTTTAGGTAATATAAAATTATTTAGTTTAGTATATAAATTGCAATTTAGTGGCATTCTTAAGCCTATATAACTAATCTGTCTTATCCATTTTTTTTATATATGTATGTATGTATATAACTCTTCTAATCTGTATCTCGCTTTGAATCAATACATTGAATCAAGTTATACGGCATTAGAAAGGAGTAATTTAAATATTTTTAAAATAACAACAAACTAAGCGTTATATACGTGAGCTAAATAGTACAATTCTGATTACGCTAAATAACAATGTATTTAATTTTATTTCACCACTCACAATCGATTAGTTAACTTACCTCATTATTGATGTCAAAGACACCTTCTTGTATTTTTTCATAAATTTCTTTGGCTGTATTAATAAAAGCTTCTTCTACATTAGCAGCTGTACGGGCTGATGTTTCCATAAAAACTAAACCATGCTCTCGGGCAAATGCTTCGCCCTCCTCCTTTTTAACTTCACGGCGTGATTCTAAATCACTGGAATCACAAAAAAAGTTTTAAATAAACAAATCACAACTGATAATAACACAGTGTTTTACCTTTTATTGCCTATCAACATAATAACCATATTTGAATTAGAATGTTGTCTAGCGTCCTCTAGCCATGTTGTCAAATGATTAAAGGTTTCACGCCGAGTAATGTCATATACAAGTAATGCACCAGCAGCTCCGCGGTAATAGGATCGCGTTATTGATCTGAAGGCTTCTTGACCAGCTGTATCCCAAATTTGTAATTTGATTTGTTTACCATCGATGGTTATCATGCGAGCACCGAATTCAACGCCAATTGTTAAATCATGCACAGGCTGGAAACGTTTGTCAGTAAATTGCAGTAAAAGACATGATTTACCAACACCTGTAGAATGAAAGTAAAAAATAAAATTATTAATATAATAACGGAAGAAACATCAGTTGGATATATAGTACAACCGATGTAAGTAGAATTGTAAAGCAACTAATTAGATTCTAGCCTACAAATATTTTAATTTTCTATCTCTTGATCTATTAATATTCCTTTTTATTTATAGCCTAATGAATTCTGTTCCCTTTTTAAGAGTTAGAAATCTTTATCAAAATATCTAACAATTATAAACTTATCAATATGTACTACAGCTGTTTAGAATCCCAAGAAATAGAAAACAAAAACAATATCTGACAACACCCACCAATACCTTGTCAGCAATGTTAAAATAACGAAAATGTCGGATTTTTTTACATTCGAATAGGCAATTCGTAACAAAGAAAACAAAATTACCCCTAAACTAAATAAAACTTCCCTGAATACCCCTTAAAAAATCAGATACCAACAATTTGGCATATTTATGTACGTGTACCGTTGTTGTTAAACCACTTGCTATTACTCAGCCCATGAGGCATAAATTTTGTTCATTAAATACATATACAATGTATAGGGGTTGTTGGTTAATTGAAGTACTGACTTAATTCGACCCCAGTATTTAAAGTAAAATATGAAGCAAGAGCTAAAACAACAAAGCCAATGTTTGCATGAAACGGCAGACAAAGGAAGAATAACAAAAACAATACACACACATCTATATGTATATTAACTATTCTAGACACAAATACATTCACTTCCAAAGACCCATCATCCGCTCTATGATAGCTAAAACAACAACGTCAACAACAACCACAACACCACCAACATCAACTGATATAATGAAAACACGAAAAAACAACATATACGAAACGACCAGCAACAATCACTAACTTTACATAGAGTATGAAAATTATTGATTTTTCAACCATGACAAATGCATAGAAGAGAAACTGCCTAGTATTTATGAATAATTTACTTTAAATTTTAAAAATGTACAAAATGTTTACCCATCAATATTACTAAATTAATTACACTTGTCAACTACAACTAGCATATGCTTCGCTGCTCTAATAATTATAAAATTTCAAAATTCTATAATTTGTGCCTATTTTTTGCAAAATCAACCAAAATGTTCTCAATTTCGTTTATTTTTCTGTTTTTAACTTACCTGTATCACCAATTATAATGTATTTGAATAAATAGGCGTAAGACATGTTTTTAAATTAATTTCTTTTTCTTTAAATTATTAAATATTTATCACAAGTTTTACAAAAAAAATTGTTTTCTATGAACTTTCTTAAGATTTCTGCAATATTTTTCACTACGCAATTCGTGTGTTTTCATACAACAACAAAAACTTTCAATTCTCTCTTTGTCTTTCCTTTCAATTGTTTTTAGGAAGTGTTCCAAATGAAAAATGATGTCAACTGTTCAGTTTCTATGCGGTTGAGCAAAAAATAATAAACGCTGAAACAAAAATATTTAATTCAATACAGATTAATCCTTTTGTAATTGATTCCGACTGGAAATCTCGTGCCGTTCCAATAAGTTTAGCATTTGGAGGCATTTTTTTTTATACCATTGTTTAATTTGGTAAAGCCATTGAACAACAACTGTTTGGTTCTTAGAGTTTTATGTTTTGCACAGCCTTTGATAAAACCAGTTATGGCCACAATTAAAGTTAATAACTTTCCCAAAGGTTATGTAAATAGCTCAATAGCTCTGATTATTGAAACTCTATCAATAAATATAAAAACCATACCTAGATTAAGAATGATTTTCAAAAATCGCCAGAATAAAATTTTTATTTAATTGTGTTGCCTGATTTTTGTCTAGTATAAATGATTTTCTTCTAAAATATCTTCTTTTTCAACATCTGGTATCTCCAAATACAAATACACATAATTGTCAGTTTTTTTTTCATTTATACGAAAGAAAAGTGAAAAAGAGAAAACGAGAAAAACTGCATATAAAAGGTTTTTCTTCGTTGTTAATAAAATATTTTAAAGTATCTTTAAAATCCAGTGCTTTAAACATAAAATCCAAAGTTTTTCCTTTTTACATTCATTTGTACAAATTTGTTCCGTTAAAACTGAAGGGTAGAAAAAGAGAATTGAAATTTTATAAAAGGCTACTCGCATTACTTTTCAGTGGGGCTGAGTAGTAGAAAAGAAGTTGAAAGAAAACATGAAGATGGCTGACGGCACAACTATTGTACGTAGAAATAGACCAGGAACTAAGGCAAAGGTAAGAAGGAAAAAAGGGAAAACTAAAAAGGCAACACAAGGCCTATTTCTGTCAATTCATAATTGACGCGACAAATGAAAAATTTTGATGTCTAACAACTTTTTCTTAATTCCTGATGCATATTGTTCTTATAGGATTTCTGTCGTTGGCCCGATGAGCCCTTAGAGGAAATGGACAGCACCTTGGCTGTACAACAGTACATACAACAATTGATTAAAAGAGATCCATCAAATGTGGAACTTATATTAACTATGCCAGAGGCTCAAGATGAGGGTGTTTGGAAGTATGAACATTTAAGGTGTGTGTGCAGTATAAAAGTTCTTTATTAGTTATCATTTGTTGGTTAAAATGTAATCATTGTATGTTTTTAACAGACAATTTTGCATGGAATTAAATGGTCTAGCGGTGCGTTTGCAAAAGCAATGTTCACCCTCAACTTGCACTCAAATGACTGCCACCGATCAATGGATATTTTTATGTGCTGCTCATAAAACACCAAAAGAATGTCCTGCCATTGATTATACACGTCACACATTGGACGGCGCTGCTTGTCTACTGAATAGCAATAAATATTTTCCAAGCCGGTATGTACATAAATTAAAATAAAAATGTTTCAAAATTATTCGAAAGTAACAAGAATATTGAATTAAAACCTTATACTAAACTTTTATTTTGTTTATTAAATATCATAAACAACTCTGATATGTTGTTGTATTACGTCTTATATTTATCATTAATTTTATTTATATTTACCTTTGAATTAGTGAACTCGTTCCTAAATGTAGCAAAGTTAGAAAAAATCCACCAAATTTTAATCTTATTGCTACAAAAATGGTTTTGTGATACAGACTACGTGTTGCTAACGTTTCTGACGTGAAGTTATAATAATAGTTTGATGCAAAGCCTCTGCTAATTATTATTGTTTTGAGTTATCAAATTGTTATCATATATTTGAATTCCTAGGAGATTTATATAAATACCAAGGAAGAATTATATGTGTTATGTGCATTGAGTAGTAGTTTTTGCAAACTTGTTTTTGCCAGCTGAGCAGCTGTCTGAGTTAATAGAAATGAAATTAGTAAGAAACCATTAAAGTTCATCAACGTTTTCGATGTTAATTTATAAATAATGTTCAAAAGTATAACAACACAAAATCCAAATTCAGTTTATTTATTTGTCACCTTGTCCATACACTCTGCTTCCTTTTTCGGCTTTCCTAGAATACACTTTCTAATTCAAATATAATGCATACGGGCCGAAAGACAAATAAATGTATACACACATATAGATTTTGATGTAATTCGGTTTAATAGTAATTTCAAATAACTTTTTTATTTTCAGAGTTTCGATAAAGGAATCATCTGTAACGAAATTAAGTTCAGTGTGTCGTCGTGTTTATAGAATTTTTTCGCATGCTTATTTTCATCATCGGCGCATATTTGATGAGTTTGAAGCCGAAACTTATCTTTGCCATCGGTTTACACATTTCGTGACAAAATACAATCTCATGTCAAAGGAAAATCTTATTGTACCAATTAATGAAGAGGCTGAAAATGCAGCGCCCGGCGAAAGTGAAGCTTAAATATCGAATATGAGGAAACTTTACACTTTACGGTAAGATAATTTAACAATTGTTAAAAAAAAAAATAATGTCAGCGCTGGAATTCTAAATAACAGCAAATGAAAATAAACATTAAAGAAACACTGCAAATAAATTATAGAAGTATTTATTAAAAGAAAAAAGAATAAAACAAAACACAAAGATCTACAAAATAAAATCATTGTAAGAGATTCATAAGGAAAACAAATAAATTGAATAGTAAACACCAACAACAACAACAAAAATAAATAAATAAATAAAACTCCTCCCCTATTATTAAATTATATATATATATAATAAAAGTAAAAAAGAGATCGTGTATTCAAAAAAAAAAAAAAAGAACACACATCATGTAGAGCGCTAAAATAAAACTCTATTTAACTTTAAATAATTTAAAAAGTAATAAGAAACCAATAATAATTCCTTTAAAATAAAAATCTACAAATAAAAAATCATTAAGTAACGACAACTAAATTGTATAAGAAGTTATAAAATAAAACATAATATTTATATCATCTCAGTCATTAAAATAGCTAAGATAGTGGAACACTTAAAAATTATCGTTTTTTTGCAGATTGTTTACAATACAATTTCTATATGAATTATTTGGAAATACATTTCTTTACAATTGGACAACAAACATTTTAAGCAATTTAGAGTGTATTCTGTTTCATACAAATATAATATAATAATTTAAAATTCATTATCACACCATTACAATATTGTAAAATCTCATTACATCTTAGTAAAAAGAAAATAATAATTCAAAAACCTAAAAACAAAACAAAGTTGACAAAAATTAAATTAAAAAAAAAATAAAACAAATAAACCAACCAACCAACAAACAAAAAATTAAATTGTATGCTAAAACAAGAACAAAACTCATTTATTTAATAGTACCAATATTTGTGAAAAGAAAAAATTAAAAACATTAAAATAAACAAACAAGAAAAAAAATTATATATAAAAATAAAAAGAAATAAAATAAAACATGTTTAAATTGAATATTTATTTTAACATTGGAAACCGGAAAAATGGTTCGCATAAAAGGAAGGTAGAGATTCCATAAAAAAGGTAGATGGTGGATGGTAAATAATTGAAGTGTTTCTTTTTGGTTTAATTATAAATTTGTATTTTGATTTCCTATTGGTAAAACCCACTGTCATATTATTTTGTAAACAGCAGGATTTCATAATTATTTTTTTTTTTATTTTTTTTTTTTTTAAATTCTCTAAATTAATTTCTTATTACAGTAAAGTCCTACAAAGTTATATTGAAATTAAATATATACAACATTATTATGAAAAATATATAAAAGCGCATAAATATGAAAAAATCGGTAACATTTTTATTAATAATAATGTTAACAATACTTTCTTGTTGAGAAGCTAGGCCATAATCCTGACTGAAGGGTTGTAATGGCTAATTCGACGCCTCCATTCTATAACGTTCTAAGTGTACTTAGAACGTTTTTAATGTTCTTGCATTTTTAAATTCTACGTTCTCTAACTTAAATACTGTCAAAATTTGGTTAAAATGCGCCAATCCGTTCCGAAGTTATAGGGAAAAATCTACTTAGAATACACATATAGTCGTATGTTGCGTGAAAACTTTGAGAGCTCATAACTCAAAACACACTTTTTCGACTTAGAATGTTATAGAACGGAGGCGTCGAATTATGTATGTATACTTTCTTGTGCTTATATTGCTGCTGCTGCAAATTACAAAAGCAATAGGATTGCTTAGAAACAAAATGCTTAGAACCATTCACTTACATTGAATTAGGAACAAAGGAAACAACGACTGAACCTTTAAGAACTTTTAATTTTACACTCTTAAAAGTACCTCTTTTTCATTACAAAGCTTTACTAATTAAAGAGAGTCAAAGTAAATGAGATCCAAGCAAGGGGAACATACCACAGCCTAGATCTTTTGTGATCTAAAGGAAAGAAACTCATCAAACCCGTTGATGAGTCTTTGACGATTTGATGAATATTTTGGCTAAGTGGATTCAATTCTCTCAATTCATGGTAATGTGGCAGCTGTAGATTATTTGTATAACCCGCTGAACAATAGGAAGAAAGGACTTTGTTGAAGCAGCAATTCACACACATGATAAGAAACGAATTATTTTAACTGAAGTATGGAATCGTAGCTTGAACAACATCCAGTACTTGCTATGAACCGGTCACCACAATGACTCGGCCTACATTATTCCCATAAAACTTCCCTATGGAATTCTAACGACTAAAACTTGTTGGTAAATATAAATGTACAAACAAGCAGATTACGTAACTTATAATGTCGAACGCTTTGTATTTAATTTATTCTGATGTTGTTGCCAATTTACGTATCTTCGATAGTCAAATATTAATTAAATTGAATCTTTAAAGGAATACCAAACTCAGACATACCTTAAAATAGATTTGCGCATACCGAAGACGATGTCATAATCGATTAATAGGTGATACGTGCCGATTAGTTTTTGCAAGTATTTTCCAGAATTTGATTTTAATAACAATATTCAACATTTTAATTTTACTTCAATAAAGGATAGACGGCAGACGATCGGCCATAATAGATAATTTTAATCGTTTTAAATCTTCCAACCGCATAAATACATACAACATAAATGACGTTGAAAATTTCTTGCACTCCTACCTAAATGACATTAGACACGTTGTACTACAAAGTATTTTTAAAAAAAGATCATTACGAAAGTAGCGCATTATCCTGTATCAATAGTATGGTCTTCCCATAAATTTTTTAGCTTTAAATATATTTTACACTGGATTTTATGCTCGACTATAAATGTAATTGAAAACGGTGTAAAATAAATTGAATTATTGCTTGTTAAGTGTTGATTGCTTGATTAAGTTGATGGCAATGATGATGATGATGATGACAATGGCGGTGTAGATATTGACATGATGATAATTGAGAAAAATATGAAAGAAATTCTTCCTAGGAATTCCTAAAAGAAAGTCGTACTATAATACTGTTTTTTTTATTTCTATTTTCCTCTTTAAATCAAAAGAGGGTGAATGTTTGTCGTTTGGATATTGATCACTTTAAGTGTCTAATTGTTCATGGATGTGTGTGCGTGTGTATGTTTGTACATCTTTATGTATAAATGTAAGTGGATAAGAATGGCTTTGACACGTCCTTGTCAATTGACACGTGGATATGGAATAATTTTAATAAATGGTTGTATATCAATATATAAACAGTTGTTGTAATACTCGTACATAATTTTCATTTATGTGTGTGCGCATAAACTATGAATGTGGTTGTAAACTCAATGAATTGGAAAGTAGTGGAATGTTTTATGACCAATTAAAAGACAATAAAATGAAGTTTCCACTATCATTGTTCCAGCCTTAGCGATGCTCTTTTGAGCACTTGTTGATGTACGAGTATATTCAAAAAAAATCTTTAAAAAACATGAATCTGAGGCTTGTAAGGTTTGTTACGTTTTTTTTAAAGGAGAAGAGCTTTATAAATTAGGAAAGGCCAACATTGCTAGGGTAGTAGGTTTTCAATTGGGACATTACTATCTAAGTTATCACATCAGTGGGTTATATCTCCCGGATTCATTACGCATTGAACCTGAATGAAACAATTAGAGCAACATTTGACCAGAAGGGTTTGACCGGTTGTGCTTCACTGAGAAATCGTACAGGATTGATCATGTACATAGTTCAGCATGTTTAGCACTAAAGATGTTCCAGATCATAGTGACTACCATTGGGCTCTGAAAGTAAGATTTAAACGTTGGTTATTATATTGGCTTTTATGACTGCTGAAAGACAGATATTCTGAGAGGGATGAATCTTAAAATCTGGGCAGTTTCAGATATCTATGCGCTGTTAATGGGTCCGTATATCTCAACTTGAAGCAAAACATTTTCTAAATGCTTATCATTTCTGTATTTCTTTAATGAATCAAATTTAGTATGTGTTTTTATAAAAAAAAAAACGTTTTAGCAGCAAAGTGTATTTAGCTAAAAATGTTTTATTAGTGATTTTATCATTTTAAAGTTCTGTACTAGTCTAGTTGATTATTGTTTGTCATGTACTTTTTTGTTCTCTAACACTTGTTGAGCATTGAGTTATTTATTCTCGCTGCAGAAGTGTTTTACCTGCTTGAAATCTGTGCTGCACGAGCAAAATATTCGCCTATAATTCAAATCGGGGCATTGATAGATTTAGGTGTACATAAAGATGTAGTAAACACTGGATATTCAAAGAGCTTTTATATTATGAGACGCAGTTCCACACATTATTCTAACCTCTCTTAAGTTTTATATCAATTTTAATTTCATATTATTTAATGATAAACAAGAAACACTTACTTACTAAAATCTACAATAATTGATCACCAAGAAAGGTGCACCAAATTAACAAACAGCTTAATTGATTATGGTTCTGCTACAATTTTTTTAAGTATGTTTGTATGTTTTCCTTTCAATTGTAGGGTAAAATTACTATTATACAGCATCTTATGCTGCTGTTCCTTTATCTTAGTCGAAGGAAAGTAAAAAACAGAATGCAAATAAAATCAAAACATGACAAAATTGTTTCCTAGTTGGACAATGTTTATTATTTTTTATTTATTTTTCTTGTCTACCACATTGAAATAATGCAATTTCTTGGTGACCCATTTAAGATATTAGCCTTACGGAATTGCTTTTGGAATCAAGAACTAAGTATTCAATTTTAAATAAAAATCATTTAATTTTCGGTACTTAAACGGAATAAACGGAATTAAATTTGATAATTTGAATTAAAAATATCAGGAAACGTCCTTTAATTGTATTGTGAATTTTTCAAAAACAGAATTAAGAAATACAAAAATTAAAAAAGAAGCTAATTTTAACACGTTGGCTGTCATGGCAATTTTCAGAAAACTGGCCACGCACGCCAACATTGGCTTTTTGTTCTTTTCCCAGAAGCCATTTATCGATACTAGCACTGATATAATACGGTTTTATTCGTAGCTACACAAAAATGGCAGATTTAGTGAGTACGAGATAACTCGTGGTTGGCACCCCAGAACGGAACTCAATCTACGAGTTATCTCGTAGTTGGCAGTTAACGTGTTAATGTATTTTGTTAAACATTTATTGTTAATAATTCGAAATTGCATGCTAATGTAATGAATCAGATACGATAACCTTCTTGTTGGGAACTATATATTCATTCATATCTACTACATCTATGTAAATACAAAGATTCGCTTTGGCCTTTGATTCTTTCTCATCTTCACATATCCTGCGTAAATCCGGCTGGGTTAACACCATATCTTCGTCAACGTTTCTGTCATCATAGTGTTCAAAAGTTTATGAGAAATACTTGAAAAATATGAATAAAAAAAGTAAGCATAAGGCTGGAATGGCAAGCAAGACCACCGCTAGCTAGGACAGCGAGACTTCATTCAAAAATCGGGCCATTACAACCCTTCAGTCAGGATTACGGCCTAGCTTCTCACACCACTCATGTTGTGTGCTGTAATTTTATACAGTTTAACGTCGACTCCGAATGACAAATTTTGAGAAATTTTTTCATGGCAGTTTTATTTACTCTCAGAGTTTTTGCCAGAAATCTGTTGAGAGGTAGTCGCCGAAGAGATATTTTTTTCATATTTCATTTTGATGTCTGGCTTGGGGCTCGAACCCGCGCTTTTTGTCTAATAAGCGAACACACTACCTACTAGACTACGGCATTTACAATCGGTAAATGGACTACCAGAAAAATAGTGGAAGTAAATAATAACCTGATGCAGATACTTTTTGGTTATATAGAGATTAGGTTAGATTACAAGGATAGGTTTAGAATATGGCAATTATGTTTATATGAAGACCATGATATTATTGACTATGCAGAGTATGATCTCTTCAAATATTATCCTTCATTTGAAGAGGAAGAAATTAATAATAATGCCTACTACACTTGGATAGTTTGAATGAAATTAAAATAAAATTTAGATTAAATTAAAAATTAAATTAAATTCAATTTTATTTTAATGATTTAAATTTAATTAAAATAAATTTAATTTAAATTGCGGTGCGTTAATTCTTATTTTTTTATTTAATTTTTTTTGTTGAAATCCTTTTAAGGTCTTTACTGAAGTACTCGTTTATTTTTAATTTTTATTTTCATTAAATTATGTATGAAGAGATGCAATGAAAATATTTAACAAATAATTTCTTAAGTAAATAATTCCGAGTATTTTAATTGTTAATTTAAATTATATTTTTAGAATAAAAAAAAATCGGATAAAATAAATATAAAGCATGTGGTAACTTATTCATAATTTAATCAAACATGTGTGCATGTATATTTAAAAATAGAATAGCGGTACATAAGTACACATATATGTAAATATGTATGCATATAACATACATACGAAGTATATAACACGTCCATATTATTGAAGTATGAGTTATGCATGTTAAATACATACGTATTTCACTTGTGGTGTCATCATCCTTTTTATTATCCTGTTTATTCCATTTGTCATACTTCTTCTGTTGAATACAATAAAATATTTAAAATAAATAGGATTAAATGCTTGTAAAAACCATTTAAAATAAATTCAATTGCGTTCACAATTAAATGGCGTATTTAAACTAATTATAAATAACATTCTCTAAATAGATAAATGAAATTATGCCCACATAAGCACATACACATACAATACTTGAACTTCTTAAATTTAGACAGAAAAAAAAAAAAACAAAACCAATTCTGGAAGTCAAAAATTATTCAAATTTATTCATCAAGTGTGAAGATGAACAAAAAAGAAAAAGGTTTCCTTTTACACCAAATGCTTTGCAAAAGCAAAATAAAGCCATCCATTTGACTTGCCCAAAAAATATGACACTCTCTTAACAATGTAAGAAGAAATTCATACCAGAACGTTAGGCGTCGTCGTTCAAATGCTGGATTGCATGGATTGAATTTTATTTATTGAGTTTCAATTGTAGGCCCCAAGTTCTAAACTAAATTTCTAAGCAATTGTTGTTGTTGATTTATTTTCTTTTTTTTTTTTAATGCCATTTCAGCATACTTTCACGGATTCCTTAATGGGTAACGAAGATTATGTGTGTCGATGCTGAAGATGATTATGATGTTGTTGATTACGAAGATGATGCTGTGAAGACGACTACAACGATGTTAGCTAGTGAAAATTGTTTTTGTCTTCTATTTGCACATAAAAAAAAATATTTCATAATAAACTTCTTCTACTTGGTCGGTAAAGAATAGAAAAAAAACCGAAATGAATTTTTCAACATTTATGTGGGAAAGAGCACCCTTTCTAAAATATTTGATTATAAATAAATTATAAAACTTAAGTCGACATTTTAACATCTGCTATTATTCACCAATAAATGGTGTAGAAGAAGGAATCCACTATTTTTTCCAAACAATTGTATTTCCGGTTGTATATCGACAACAAATGGATGACACTAGGTGCGTTGGAAGGATTATATTTTGTACTTTGATGCAAACTTAGTAAATGGGACGACATGCTGTATTTTGAAATTTTCTTTTGGGAGAGATAGTGCGCCTTGGATTGGGGATTTTAAGCTGCCAAGTTATAGGAAACCAGAAGACTTGCAGATTGTAGACAGTGATTACACTGTATGTAGATATGTTATGCACCACTCGGTCTTACAAATAAGTAGCTGTTCATCGACTGGTAAACATCTACAAAGTAAGTACAGCCGTTAATTTGTATCTCCCGAAATTACAGCCGCAAGATCTGCAGCATTCGCCTATTTCTGGCAACTATAAGCGCGTGTTTATACTTATATTAAGCGGGTTCGCTATATTGTGCTTTTATAAAGCTTGGCTAAAGATGAAACTACGAATAGTTTTATGATCCTGTTACTGTAATAGCTGATCCGTATTGATTTTGTCTCACGTAGGTAGGTAGGTTGGAGCCGTAGCTAGGATTACCAAAGCTAACTTGAGCAAACATAGGCCTGTACTGACCACCAAACTCATCGAAGAAGTAGGTCAGCGCATGGGCTGAAGACTAAATGTTAATCTCAGGGATGAAACAAAAGTAAATCATTCCAGAAATGGATGGAAATGACCAACTATGTCGCCTACTCAGTGTAAACTACGCCAACTTAGCACATCTACAGAGAATTTGTCGGGTGTTTGTAGGAAAGCATCTCCTATGAGCATATCTACAGATGAACTCTTAATTTATAGCGGTAAAGTCAATGAGGAATTCTCCCTCAAGAAGCCAATTTTGTCCGATAACAAAGGAATTCTGTTACTTCAGGATTTTGACCCGTATGAATCTTCATGAACTTGATTGCGAGGTTTTCATCCGTTCATTTCATAGTTTACAATGTGACGAGTAGTTTTGTTATTGAAGAGTTCATCTGAATAAAAGTTTGTCAAATTCATTTTTCGTCAGCTGTTACCAACTAGAACGAAGGTTTCTATGAACGCCAAAAAAGGCATATTTAGTCTAAGTGGAATCAGCGCATTTTTTACTTCTCCCTGTATTTCAGTGTTTCTTATAGCATAAGAAACACAGAATACCAGCACATCCTTGGAAGTAGGTGAAGGATATAAAAAGCAAACTGTTGAATGTTTGTATGTTTGAATATTTCCAGCTCTCAAGTTGGTTAGCTGTGGTTGAATGAGTGACTAAATGAATGAATGGGTGCAAGATTCTTCTTTTGACGGCTTCTGAATACAAGCCAGAATGAGACAAGATGAACTGTAATAGAGAAAGTGGAAAAAGGATGAACAAAAAAAAAAAAACTGAAGTAAATTGGAATTGAAAGTACAACACCACAAATATTTCACTTATTTACTGATGTTGTTGCTGCCATTTTTGCTTTTTGCTGTTGTCTTTATTGTTTTAATTGTTGTCGTTGCTGTTGTTGTTGTTGCATCTAACATTATATACATATATAATATTTACCGTTAAATGACATTCTTTTTCCTTCCGTTTTCTTTCATACAGTATCATATAAATACTCATGTATAGCAAGGATACCGAGGTTATTTTATAAGACGTTGTCACATTGATGATCAGTTGAGTTTCGTCTGCAGCTTTCAACGTTTAACGGAAATTACAAACGGATACGGAAATTGCCATAACAGGATTAATAAAAATTATACATATTTAAATATTTATAATAAAAACAAATTATATAAAAAATCTTAATATTTGTGTTAACCGTTAAGTGTAAGTGTTAAATTATAAAAAAGTGATAAAAACAATTCTATTTATCAATAGAATTTTAAAAATAAATACATTTTTCAAATAAAAAAATTTTAAATAATAAATAATCGTGAAAAATTCTGTTTAAATAAAAAACAACTTTACGCATTAAAACTTTTCAAAAAAAAAAAACGAGTTGATTGAAAAATTATCTTCAAAAATATCAAGCTGCGACAAATAAATCAACATTAATTTAAATATTTTGTTGACGTACAACTTAAAAAAAATTCTAAGAATATTTTGTTTTAATATATTAATTTAGATAAGATTTTAAAATCCTATTTCTTACATATACATTTTATTTAAAATCTATCAAAAAGATTTCTAATTGAAAAATAGTTTTTCTCCCGAATGTTTCCAATCTTTTAAAATTAATTTCGAATTCGAATTTTTTTTTTTTAATTTCTTCGATAAAAAAATAAAATTTAAATACAATTCTGATGAAGCATCACACTGTTATCGTTATTTATCATCTTTGAAAAATTAAAATTTTCTATTTATTTAGAATGTTTTTCAATTGCCTTCTCAAGAATAATTGTAGAATTCTTCGAAATTCTATTGCAGACAAGATTTTATCAGTTTTTACAAATCATTTAAAAAGTGTATTACGTTCTCCACTTACGTATTATAAGCCCCAAAATAATATTGATAGATATTCCAAAAAATATTTTATTCGGAACATTCATTCATAATTGGCCATGACAACCCTTCAGTCAGGATTACAACCTACCTTCTCACACCACTCATGTTGTGTACGTTAATTTTTATACGTGAGTGGTGGGACCTACAGTTTAACGCCGACTCCGAACGACAGATTTTGAGAAACTTTTTCATAGAAGGTTTATTTACCCTCAGAGTTTTTGCCAGAAATCTGCTGAGAGAAAGTCGCCGAAGAAATATTTTTTTTTCATATTTCGTTTTAATGTCTGATCTGGGGTTTGAACTCGGACCTTACAATTATGTATGTATGTATGTATGAACCGCTGTTCAGTCAGTAGGCTAGAATTAGCCAAACATTTACGGAACGTAAGTACGTTTTTAGCAATTATATTACTGTTCGGTAATCGCTCTAATTGCTTTCATATTCTAAAAATGAAACTACGTTCCGTGAACGTTTGGCTAATTCTATCACCATCGTTTCAATCTACAAAGTTGGATACCTTACTATTGTTAATATGCACTTTCATCCTCTGTTGTTGTATGGTCCGGTCAAGTAGCCTTAAATAGATTCCATACACCAACCAATACATGACTGGTTTATTTAATTCTATGTCGGATACAGGTGGTTCAAATAATTATTTTTTAAACATGTGATTCAGAAGCGATAGTCAGGTGGTAATTCGTGCATTTATTTAATTAACATGCGGGCGATTGATTTCTACCTATTTTTGCTTAGTGTTTAGATGCTGGACAATCGAACAGTGCTTACAAAATGGTTGTATTCGAAAATGATCATTTCTTTCAAATCGAAATTACCATCACAACCTAGTTTAGAAAAAGTTCTAGTGCCTATATAAAATTGGTGCAGAGTTGGTAACTAACCGACTTAAGTAAAAATCTATGCATCAGTGCTTTAAACGCTCTCCTGTACGGAATGATGAGCTTTTCATTGAATGCACTTTTCATTGAAACCAAATTCAAACTCTATTTTTCTATAATTTCTACAAATATATTTTATTTCTTAATTAAGCTTCTAGAAACTCAATATGGACAGCAATGAATTTCGTAAACGTGGCGCTGAGATGGTGGAATACATATGCCAATATCTGGATACACTACAAGAGCGACGTGTTACACCTAGTGTGGAGCCAGGCTATTTAAGACATTTATTACCAGGTAAACACATTTTACACCAAAAAATTAAAAAAAAACGATTTAAATATTTAAACAAACAAAAATCAGCCGAAGCTCCTCACGATCCCGAAGATTGGGATAAGATAATGGCCGATGTGGAGGATAAAATAATGCCCGGTGTAACCCACTGGCAACATCCAAGATTTCATGCCTATTTTCCTGCTGGAAATTCATTTCCTTCTATACTGGGCGATATGTTAGGTGATGGTATTGGCTGTATAGGATTTTCATGGGCCGCTAGTCCTGCTTGTACGGAATTAGAAACAATTGTTTTGGATTGGCTAGGAAAAGCCATTGGCTTGCCCGATCACTTTTTGGCTTTGAAAGAAGGTAGCACTGGTGGCGGTGTTATACAGGTTTTATTGAAAATGATATTTTGTTTTTGGAAATACAATCAATATTAAAAATTTAATAAATTTTTTAGACCTCTGCATCAGAATGCATTTTAGTTACAATGTTAGCGGCACGTGCTCAAGCATTAAAACGTCTTAAATCGCAACATCCATTTGTAGAAGAATGTCAACTGCTATCAAAACTAATGGCATATTGCTCTAAAGAGGCCCATAGCTGTGTGGAAAAGGCAGCCATGATATCGTTTGTGAAATTGAGAATTTTAGAACCCGATGAAAATGCCAGCTTAAGAGGTGATACCTTGGCGGAGGTAAATGCATAAAAAAATGTTTAATTTTATCGGTTTCTTATTTATGTTGAGGATGTATATTTCCGTCCGTTTTAGGCTATGGAAGAAGATGAATTACAAGGTTTTGTGCCATTTTTTGTCTCAACTACTTTGGGTACCACAGGTTCTTGTGCTTTCGATAATTTATCAGAAATTGGTCAACAGTTACAGAAGTTCCCCGGTGTTTGGTTACATGTTGATGCAGCCTATGCTGGTAATTCCTTTATATGTCCCGAATTAAAGCCACTACTCAAGGTAAGTTAGTATCCATGTTTTCAATGGAAAACTGTTGTAAAATACGTGGACAATTAGGGGGTTTGAATGTGGTTGATATTTTTTGCCGTCCACAATAAGTTGGCTACACCATGTTAACGTTTAGCATTTGTCTATGAATAGATTTCATAAAATTGTGTTTTCTTTCTTTTTTTTGTCAGGGTATTGAATATGCCGATTCATTTAATACGAATCCGAATAAGTGGTTATTAACCAATTTCGATTGTTCTACTTTATGGGTACGTGATCGTATCCGTTTAACTTCAGCATTAGTTGTGGATCCCTTGTATTTGAAACATGGCTACTCAGATGCTGCTATCGATTATCGTCATTGGGGAGTTCCATTGAGTCGACGTTTTCGTTCATTGAAATTGTGGTACGTATGGAACGTTTACTTATTTATTTACTTTTTGTTTTAGTTTTTTATTTTTTTTATTGATTAAAATAAATAAAAGAATTTCACACCTTTGCTATTTCTTGGTAATTTGTTTAAAATTTTGGCTAAAACCAAACAAAAAAAAAATTTGGGGTAGGGAGGGTCATAAAAACGATTGATTGTATTTTTAAGAAATGTTTTTTGTTTATTTAACAGATACATATTCATCCATAATACTATCAAAATACTTGAATGTTTTTTTTTTACTTTTTGAAATTGTAGGTTCGTTTTACGTACATACGGAATTTCTGGTTTACAACAGTACATAAGACACCATATCGAATTGGCCAAACGCTTTGAACAGCATGTTCTTAAAGATAAACGCTTTGAAATCTGTAATCAAGTTAAGGTAAGTTTTAGAGTTCATAACCACCCAAAATAAAAATAACATTTTGTGAAAAGTCTTTTCAAGTTCCTTTGAAGCGTAACATCTAAAGATAATATGCAATTATCTTTAATTATTTAAAATGTCAATGAGAGTACATACGAGTACATACATATCTTCATTTCTTTGTTTGTCCTGCATAAAGAAATCTCTATATAGACAATTGATTTTGAATTGCATTTGTATTTTCAAATGGCATCAGAGCGTAATTTAAAAACAAAAACATTTTTCTTATATGTTTGGAATGAAATCTTGAAGTCCAATGCCCCCCCTCATAATTGACTCATTGACGGAGAATTGCAAACTTCTTTTTATTTTTTAAAGAATTTTAAAGCTTAAATCAAATACTTTAAACATGATCAAATCAAATGGATTTTTATTTTGATGGAAACTTTTCGAACATCAAAGGCAAGCAATTATTACTACAATGTGCTTAATGTATGCAATATTAGTACAAGATGAGGAAATATTAGTAATAATGCACTTGGCTTACGTTAAGTATGATGAATAGGTAAAATACACCCTATTTAGCTTGTGCATTTAGGGCTAAGTACTGATTTTATACATACATAATACATAATTGGTCATTACAACCCTTCAGTCAGGATTATGGCCTAGCTTCTCACACCACTCATGTTGTGTACTGATTCCTCTCTAATAAACAACGAAAACTAAAGGCTAATAAATGAAGTTACCAGGCCCGCTAAAGAATAAAGTTCAATTGCATCATATTTTTCATAGAGACCATTGTCTTCTATGATTGATTCCAATACAAAAAGTCAGCACTGCTCGAACGAATAACATGTTGTTACTGACCCATGAAAACCAACAACAACGAAGAAGTCGTAAAAATTTGTGTCTTCTTATGAACCTTTCAGATTATGCTTTCAGATTCAGCTTATCTTTGGTATAGACAGCCTGATCACTGTGTGAAGATTTTTCAGGCTAAGATCATGGCCATTCTAAAAGAGTAGTAATGCTTGTAGGGTAGTGAAACTATCCCTAAAAAATCTCTTGATTTACTAGACCGCCCTTAGGTCTCCAACAAAAGATGGCTTCTCTGAAAAATTTCACACCGTTCACAGATAACACTTGTATGGATTCCAGTACGGGGTAATTGGTTTGCCAGAGCAGGTATGCAACATGTCCGCGAGTCTTGTTACAGGACATAGCCTTTTTGTATTCTTAGCTGTGAGTCTGAAGAAAAAGTGGCAGATGTTCTTAACCTCTCATTTTCTGACATCTTTGACTGATCTCTCCAATATAAAGATGTCTGCAATTGCAAGATATATTCTATACGTCTATAGGTTTCCTTTACAGAATGTTTGACCACTGGTTTGGAAATTAATTGTAGTATCCTTTATTACAGTTTCCAGATGTTACTGGAATTATTGTGACGTGTAATCGCTTTTTTATTTATTCCTCTCCGTTTTTAACCCATATGTGCTTATCGCCCCATTTTTAAAACGGTAAGATATTGATCAGCTGTCTGGTATACCATATAGATTCCAATAATTACAAAAAGTCCATGTTTTTGCGAGAAAAAAGTTGGGTACATATGGGTTAATTACAAACTCAAGCAATTTAGTCTCGAATCTAGTAGGAATTTTTAGAATTTTTAAAACTAAGAGGCATCAATCTCTTTCGAAGTAATCTACCAAAGCAGCCTCCATACTCTCAAGAAAGAATATCGTCAACATCTTAAGAATGAATCAAATATGTTCAACATTCGAATAGATTTTCATGGCACTGCTGATTTTAGGAATCCACAGATGGGAACCCTATCCTCTTAGGAACTGCTATAGTAGACCTATTCCCAGCTTAGCTAGAAAAACTTGACAAATAAAACGAAACAATCAGAGAAATTATAAAAAGATATGAGATATGCTCCGTGACAGCTCTATGCCCCTTAACGGAACAAACTCATTAATCAAGAGTGGCTGAATATTTCAACAAAAATCGGCAACACTGATGAGTTCCTTGGCATACGTTGTTTATGTTCCGAAGTAAGATTGGTCCACTTTGACGTATGTATGTATATATTTTTTAATTCAAGCTTAAGTGAACCACGTTTGCTGTGACGTTTCGTAAAAACCCCTTAACATAAACAATTTGACAATTTAACAAAATGTTTAATAGAATTATCATATGAAATTATTAATAACTATTTCATGCTAATAATCACGTGTTACATTTATTTAAAAATAAAATAAAATATCAAATATCTTTTTTTGTATTGTATTCAAACCTGTAATCGTTGTCGCAGGAATAGTATCTAAAAAAATACATCCGGTTTACGAATACATTGTTTTTCTAACATATAAAAGTGCTGCACAAAAAAAAATTAATGAACGGCTAATTAATGAACGTACCAAAGCAAATTTCAGCAAGTTTTGACGTGTAGAAAATGATTTTTTTTTATATATTGAATTGGAAAAAACGGCTACTTGTTATAGCAATGTCTGCCAGAAAACATCTCAAGGTTTGTTTGTTAATATTTTTTTTGTGATATTGAATAAATATAACGATCTCTTAATTATATTGTTAACATATAGTTGTATTTTTTTCGAATACTTTTTACGCACAATACAATAGTTGAGTGGGTACCACAGAGCTACTTAAACCTTTTCTAATACACTTTACTGTTTAACACCATTTGTTAGTTTGTTTATGAAAAAAATTAACAAAAACGCAAGAGTTTAAATCGTGTCAAGTACATTTTCTGCAATTTGTTCTTTATAAATCAAATACCACAGATAAAGCGGTATAACAGACTTCTTGTGCTTGACCGATCTCTAACCGTTTGAACTCATGAAAACAGTATCCCATGATGCAAAAACAAAATCAAACACTATGCAGTCAAGTGTAAAGAGTCGTCCTACAGCAGCTTTTGCTTTAACTCCAACAGTAAGCCTGGGGTTTCCTTATTTGCAAAAATTCTTACATATGAATGTGTCTTAATTAACACATACATACATAATTGACCATTACAACCCTTCAGTCAGGATTACTGCCTAGATTCTCACAACACTCATGTTGTGTGTGTTAATTCTATACTTGAGTGGCGGGACCTACAGTTTAACGTCGACTCCGAACGACAGATTTGTTTGAGAAACTTTTTCATGGCAGGTTTATTTACTCTCAGAGTTTTTGCCAGAAATCTGCTGAGAGGAAGTCGCCGAAGAAATATGTTTTCATATTTCGTTTTGATGTCTGACCTAGGATACGAACCTGGGCTTTTACGTCTAATAAGCCAACACACTACCTACTAGACCACGGCGACTTCAATAAGTAACACAATAGATTTAATAAATTGAGTTATATTTGACTTCTGTAGTTCAAATTATGGACCACATGTAAAGCGATACGATCGATTTTTGTGCTCTAGTGATTCAAACCGGAGAAGTAAGCTTGGGGTTTCCTCATTTGCATAAATTCTTACATATGAATGTGTTTTAAATAACATCACCCCTAACAATAGCTTCAATAATTAAAAAATTGCTTTATTGGTTTACATTTATCCTCTGTAGTCGTCATTGTGTTTTACCAGGCACTAGATAACTAACTAGCTGTAAAGTTTATTCGATTTGCATTTAATGGCAGTTTCAAACAACTTTTTTCACTTCTTTTCGTGTTTGTGTAGGAAAGAAATAAAAAATTAATTGAAATCAATTATGAGAACGTAAAACACAATCAGTGTAAATGCTTATATTATTTGCTTAAGCATTTCAATTGATTTATTTCTATACAACGTTTGATTTGCTTTGATTTGATTTATTTTTTCTTCTCTATTGTGGTAGACAACATGGCATTTTTATGTTGATGACATTTCGATTTCAATTTCGTACAATACTACATTGGATTGGCGCGATGATATTTTTTCTGAAAACACTTCATATTACTTAATGTTTACGTAAATGTTAGCGGCAAATTAAAATATAATTTCTCTCTAGCAAATGTATATGTACTGTATGTAATATCTTTACTCGTGTGTATTTAAATAAATGCCAACAGAAATGATGTGGGTGTCATTGAGTAGAAACATTTCAAGCAGAGTTAGAGCCATTATTACAACTAGCCATTGTTAAACTTGGGTTTAGTTAAAGGTACCTTTAGCTAAAGGGAACTATAAAGTTACCTTTGATATTAAATTAACTTTAACTTTTTCAAAAATATGGCAGTGCCGGAGCAATGTAGGTGACATTACCTCAATAAAATAAGTTTTTTTTAAATGCAGTGGCAGCGAAGGGCCTCTTTTGTTGTTGCTGTGTTTTCTCATTTTGTTTATATTTGAAGTTGCCATATTGAAAATAATATATAATATGGCAAGTTCTGACATAAACTTAACTTTAAAAGTTAAAGGTAGGATGATCCTCCATTTAGTTTAACGCTCACTTCTACCTTGTTGTCCACTTATAATAATGAAAAACAATTTATCTGCCCGTTAAAATCCTGAATTTAGTTAACGGTAAGTTGTAATAATGGCCCTTAGTAATGCATTCTCCATGAAGGTTAAGGTCCCACTTAGACCATTAGGTACCACAAATTAATATCCAATACGGGGATTCAGTAGTCTTTATAGAATTCAAAATAAAAAAGATCAATAAATGATAAGAAAAAACAAGAGGTTACGGTGAGATCCTCCTTTTCAGATCCAAAGCTTTTGCAGAAAACATTTGAGGGAATGTCAAGTCTTTCGAAATTCTTACCATAGAACATAAACCACTGTGAGAACTGCAATAGCACGGTATTTAGCAATGCGATTTAAGGAAAGAAGATAATCTCTTCTCATTTGGATCAGTCCAGGAGAGTCCAAAAATACGGCGCATACCCTCATACAGCAACCAACAAAGTTCAGTCTGCTTGTACAACGATCACAAATATCCAGTTTAACTAAAGCATTCGGAACACCTATGCCTTGTAACATGTTGCAAATCGAAAACTATGTACCAGAGCTGGTCAATTCATTTGCAATACAATTACAGACGATATGCCAAAGTCCTCGAATCCATATAAGGGTTACATTTGAAGAATCCAAAATTTTATTAGGAAATTCTTGGCATTTGTAGACTAAAGTAGACGTCAAGATGATGCCCGAAGGAGATTTGATCATAGTCTGGGGCCAAATCACCGCATTCGAAATCGAGTACATACTTTATTATCGAAATGTGGTTAACGTGGATCACGGTAATCGTTATCGTAACGTATCTACTCGAAGTTTCACTCGATTTGTAACTGGTCATAGAATTAATAATCGGAATAATCGGAATAAATTACGATCGAGTACCATGATCCAAGGAATTGTGGCCATCGAAAATAGTGTTTACTCGATTGTGCATTCGATTGCGAATGCGGCGATTTGGCCCCTGGTTGTTCAAGTTAATCAGGAGATTTTTAGGGATAGGCCCATAATCCAACAAGAATTCTTATATTTGTCATTTCTTATACTGTTTCTATTTCGTCTTAATTTAAAAATTCTTTCCTTCCATAGCTTGGTCTTGTTTGCTTCCGTTTACAAGGTACCGATAAACTGAACGAGAAATTATTGAGTGCCATTAACGAGTCGGGTAAAATACATATGGTGCCTGCCTGTGTAAATGAACGTTACATCATACGTTTTTGTGCTGTTGCTCAAAATGCTACTGAGGAAGATATCGATTTTGCCTGGGATACAATTGTAGATTTCGCCAATGAACTTTTGGAGAAGGAACAACATGATGAACTAACCGAAATTATTAACAAAAAGAAAGAAGATACTTTGGCCAAGAAACGTTCATTCTTTGTACGCATGGTTAGCGATCCAAAAATTTACAATCCAGCTATTAATAAGGCGGGTACACCCAAAGTATCATTGGATATATCATCGCCAGTGGTTAATCCAAGAACTACAAATCCTGTTATACGCACTCAAAGTTCTGTAGATCATAATTCTTGGATATCATGGCCATTAGCATTTCTATTCAATAGTAATAATGAGGATAGTGGCCAAAAGAGTAACGTATCATTGCGGTAAGTTGCATCTCTATTAAAAAAAAAAAGTTCTGTTTATTTTAATGTTTTTTTTTTGTTGCAGTTTTCGCCACTTAGATACGAATGTTAGACCCTCATCATCAAGACGTAATTCGGGTGCTGGTTCTACACCCTCACCCGAAAATGATATGGGCGTTGTCAATGTCTTAAAGTCACCCAAGAAATCACCAAATTTGCCACGTAAAGGCAGTAATGCCAATACTGTTAACCATAATTAAAAAAAAAATATGAGTAAAAAAAGAAATTAAAAAAATGAATTTATTTCCTTACAACAAGAATCCAATTTAGCAAATATTTTTCGTCTCTTAAAAGAATTTTGCTTGTAATCTAAATCTAAATTAAATAAAATGTTAAAAATAAATCTGCAAAATATCCAAAGTTTTTTCCCATAATGAGTTTGTAAATGTATGTATGTATTATCGTGCATTACCATTACTGCAATGGTTATATAAAGTTTTTAAACTTGGCTTAGTGAAAATATCCTAACCTGAGGTCTGAAACGAATAGTTATGAATTTCATTTCAAATACTATGGCATAAATCTTACGCTCAGGGCTCAGTTCTATCCTTGTATGTTTGGTTGGAATAAACAATTATTGTTAGATTCCATTATAATATCGCAACACTTGCTACATATACATAAGTCATTAAAAAATATTTTTAAACTAGGTCTGGCAAAGGAAAAGTAAAGCTGGAGTCTGACAATGCCACCGACGATGTAGAAGAATTCATAAATCGAAAATCGATCAACCTCGAGGCTAATAACCTCGCGATTTATTGTATTACAAGTGCTTTTAATTAGTAGGAGTTCGACATATAGCAGACTAATACGTACATTTACAAAGGATCTTCAATTGTAATCTGATGATCCTTTCTTATGGGAAAATTTATGATGATGACAATGGAAGTTATGTTAGGTGCGTAACAGAGCGTGTATTAGGAATTATAAAAGCTAGTAGGTTGTGTGTTGGCTTATTAGACGTAAGGCCACGGTTCAAACCCCAGGTCAGACATCAAAACGAAATATGAAAAAATATTTCTTCGGCGACTTCCTCTCAGTAGATTTCTGGCAAAAACTCTGAGAGTAAATAAAATTGCAATGAAAAGTTTCTCAAAAAAATCTGTCGTTCGGAGTCGATTTTAAACTGTAGGTCCCGCCACTCATGTATAAAAATTAACGCACACAACATGAGTGGTGTTAAGAAGATAGGCTGTAATCCTAACTGAAGGGTTGTAATGGCCAATTATGTATGTATGTACTCATATGTATGATAAAAATCCACAAAACAAACACTTAAAATATTAAGACGAATGTAGAAGAGTCCAATACATATGTGAAAGCAGAAAGGCAGTTGTTCTATCTAACAGACTTAAGAAGGTGAAGATGAATACTGGAATTCATGCTTTTTTAACTCATCAGAAGCTCTTGTGGGCCGAAATTAACTCTGATTAAATTCTAGAAGGTAGTGTTTACCATTATTGCATTCAGTATTTCTAAATTCTTGTTGATCCTTTGCAAGAATATTCAAGTAAAATTTCCACAGAAGTACTTTAAATAAAAATGCAGAGAGATTGTGAAGCTTCTTGGGATTATCCGAATAGAAAATAGTAGGTTCCTGCTTAAAATTTCCTCAACAATTTTGTGTTTATAAAGTGCAGTATTGTTTGCGCAGGGGGCAAAAGTTGGATGCCTGCAAGTGGAAAAGGAAAATCCTTATGCAATAACCCAATAGGCAGAAGATGGACTGCTTGATTACTATAAAAAACAATTATCCTAGATTTTAGACAATAGTTGCGAGGCCATTCTTGAAAGAGGCATCATACTGTTCGACAGTACTAAATACATTCTAAATTTGATTTAAATGTGATCAATGTAAATAATGTATGTATATATAAATATGTATACATAAATAAATTTCTTTTTACTACTCCCATAATATAATTATTTCATTTCCTGATCCTGGCAAAAAATGTTCTAGACCATGTGATCCCATGCTACTGCCTTATTAGTTCTAAGATTTGTATTGTATTCTTAGAGAGAAAACAAAAAGAAAAAGAAATTTATTAATACTTTGGCTAAATATTTCAAAGATTCTAACAAAATACTAACATTTTTAGTACGATGCTCTTGAACAATGTGTCGTCATTGTTTTCACCGAACGATCAACCAATGTGTATGTGGGAGCATTTTGGCGTTACCAAAAACCGCCAGTAATATAACAACGTCAAAAGGTAAATAATAAACAGTGAAACAATAGAACAATAACAACAACAAAAACATCAAATAAAAATTTAATTTAAACAAACACTAAAATATAAATTAACGCACAAGTAAATATTAAGGAAAAAAACCATACATATACATACATATATGTATATCAATACATAATACTCTTACAAAATCGTATACGAAAATCCTAATGATGAATGGCCAAAGAAGGCAAATAATGGAATATATGTATGTATATATGCATGTATGTATGTATATACACAGACGTACGTACGTACGTATGAAATAATTTAGATAAAAACCATTTATTGTTTTTATTCTTATTTTTTTTTTCATTTTCATTTCTTAAAAACAACATCAACAGCAAACTGTTTTAAAAATAGATTTCAAAGTAAGTGAATTATTTAAATAATTTTCTAAAAATATCCTTAAGGTAATTATAAAAAAAATGATTTACACATTGACTCATGCTCACACAATTGAAATCACATACGATTTAATTAATTTAATGGAGTCCAAAAGGTAATGTTCTTCGACTTCCTGTGTGAGAGAATCATTGATAAAGTATTTTGTATGAGGATGTGTACTTCTATTTTTCTTTCTTAATGCTTGCCGTATGGCAATCCGTCTGTTGCAATCGAAATCTCTATTATAGTGTTGTGGTTGTAGGGATTAATCACTCCTTTAGATTGAAAATCTAATTGAAAAATGAGATACATATCTGTTATCGCATTGATTATCATCCAAGTATGCAGTGACAGTTCAACAGCACACAACAAAGTGACATGTGGAATCTTTTGGAATCAGATGAATCCAAAGAATTTAATTTCAATTTATATGGAATATATCCTCTGATAGCAAAGCTTTTTTAAAGATTAATACGGATTATGTATATTACATTGAAAATTTTTAAGGAATGCCGAATTTCTCTAACGCTAACGCACTTGCTAAAGTTAAAACAACTACTAATTGAAACGTATTCAGACATAAGATAACGCCTCTTCTATTTACGCAGGGTTTTCATATGAACACACAATGATATCACTCATACGTTCAGAAAAGATGTAAAAATAAACCAATGTGGATGGAAAAAACACAAATATGGCTAAAAGCGGATATACAGTCCACTCGATTTGTTACAAATCAATCTAGAATTCAATTTCAAAAGCTCATAGTGGTTATAACGGAATACAATTATTAGGTATACCCAAAGGTTAAGATTACCCCCCTATATTGTCATTATACAGTAGCTATAATGATAAGAAATGGTAAGTAGAACTTTTCTAATTCTGTCACAAAATAACAGGATGCTTAAGAAATAAGAAAAAGAACAGAAACTATAAACTTAATTTATGATATGCTCTATAGGGTCACAACCTAACTGATTTTGTATGACACTTAAGAGCACAGGCTGATCAATCAAAGTCATTAAGGAGATCTAGATCGATGTAAATATAATTATAGAAAACGCACATAAGCTATTATATCTTACAAAGTCTTTAATAGTTTTTTTTTTTGATTTTTCTTTTAGTAGGTGTTTCTATCGGGAATCGGAATTCCTGTCCACTTATGTGCCTTCCAGACTACATCACGAAAATATCAACGTATTAGCGTCTGTTTAAGGCGAATAATATTGGATGACAAAGATATTCTGGTACCTTTTTAATCGCTTTATATCCCCTAAATAAACAAATATATAGGTTTACTGCACTCTTATGTATAAAATATTTGAAAAATCTTTGGTACATATTTTAAATTTCATTTCTATACACATTTCTAGAAGCAAAAGTATCATCAGTTTAAAGAATACTAATTTTATGAACAAGTTTCTTTAATTAACATTAAATTTAGTACCTTTGTACTTTTTCGGTACTTATTCATTTCAAAAATACCGCAGTACCCCCGTGACGGTTTTAGTACTTTTTATGATAACATATTTTATGTCTTGCGCTTTTCAACTATTAATGCATTATCAACATGTTCAACAATTCTAAAGGCAGAATCAGGCTTAAGCTCCGGTTAGCCAAACGTCCGTGGAACATACATTCGTTTTTAGGATGCGAACCGCAATGAAAATGCTTGCATAACCGTAATATGTAATATTGATAAGCATTTGCATTGCTTTTCATATGCTAAAAACGAAAGTATATATGTTACATTTCGTTCCATCGACGTTTGACTAAAGGGGGCGTTTTGTTACATTACGAATCAGCTGTTTTTGTCTTGTAGGTGAGGAACACGAATAAGTCGTTAGTTTTTCTGTTCCGTGCGGTATGTACTTTAAATATAAGTAAATAAATAGTCTAATAGGCAGTGTGCTGGCTTGCTAGACGTGAGCGCACGGTTCAAACCCCATGACCCTATCAAAACGAAATACGATAAAATATTTCTTCGGCGACTTCCTTCTGTCGAAAACTCTGAACGTTAAATAAAATTGCCATGATAAACTTTCTCAAAAATCTATAGTTTGGAGTCGACTTTAAACAGTATGTGTGCCGCCATTCATGTTTAAAATTAAGACATACAAAATAATTAGTGTGAGAAGTTAGGTCATAATCCTAATTGAAGGGTTATAATGACCAATTACGTATGGATGTATTTATTTAGAAAAGTACCATTCAATGCAAAAAAGTACTCTTTCAGTTATAGTTAAGTACCATTTCAAAATTCCAGTTTTGCAAAACTGATTAACATATCCAAGGGGGTATAAAAGTACCTTAAATTAAAATTGTGGTACCTTTTGCGAGGATAGTGTTTTAACAAATATAAAGAAATTTTATAACTTTTTTCATATGAAACCAACTTTAAAAGAGATATAAATCCGTATTAGCTAACATTCTAGAAAGTTAGAAACTTCTGGTTAAAATAGTTTTTTTAAATAAATTTAAAAGACCGCAGGGTACGCGATTTAAGAGTTACAGTGAGCGCCATAAGAGAATCAACACCCACTATAATTTTAAATTTTCTATTATGTTCTTAAGTATAAAAAAAGATCATTTATCATGAATTGTTGTTTTTGTTTTAACATTTTATAAGTAATAAATAGAGATTTTTATTTTTGGAAATTTATTCGACCATGCTCATTTACTTTTCTCGCTATCCTAAGAAAATTAATTATTTCAGTGGGGTTTACTCACTTTTGGCGCTCACTGTACATGCTGGCTTTTTAATAATTTTTTAAAATTTAATGCTGGCAAAACCCTGCTGATCATACTTCTAAAATTATATCTTATTTTGTTTCATGAACTGTTTTATCTAATAATGATGACTATTATCTAAATAGGCGTTATTAATTATATCTTATGAAATCTATTAATATGACATTAGGATTATATGTATGTATATTTCATAATAACATAATTAATTACATTTTTTATGGTTAATCTCAATATAAATGATGGCCATTAACCTTTATAATTAACACAATGAAACTAATTTTATCAATACCAATACATGTTAAATTTCATTTCTTTTTTTTCTATTAATTTGAAAGAAATTTCCCCATAATATACAGCATTAACTATTTTTAAAGTATGATGCTTGTGATTCATAAAAATCCCCCAATAAATACTTTACGAAATGATTTTTTTGCTCGCGCTTGTTAAAAAGGTCGTTTAAAAAAGACGCACGCGTAAATTATACGAAGAAGAAGGCATACAACAGTTTTTATGTGAATTTTATTGTTTGGCGTACTAATAACGATGAGCTGCGGATCAAAGAATGTGTAGATTTCGTTGTCAAGTGTGAAAAAAAGTTTGGATTTGAAGTATTGAATTGAATATTTTTTGGCGGTTCCTAGAATGTCTAAATAAAACCAATAATTATGCATAATACATAAATAATTTTTTGTTTTCTTTTTTGTTTGTTTTACGTACGTATGTACGTATATTTAGTGCCAGCCTTAAGACTTGTACGAATCTAACAACGGTCTACGAAGTCCGTGTTAAAGTTTCAAGAGATTTTTTCAAATTAATTCAAAGATATGTGTTTAATCGGAAACAATAACCAACACCTTCTAATATTCCATGTACCAGCCAATCCGATCGCTCTTTTTTAATTATTCATAATGACAGCAGCAACAATAACAATAATTATAAAAGAAACTCATTCAATATGAATTTATGAGACTGGGTTAAATTTTTTTGATTGAATAATTTTGAAATTTCGTATCTATTTTTAGATTTAATACGTCACTTGAAAAGAGGCAAAGAAATTCACAAAAACGGAAAGGCAAGTTGTGCTATGTATGCTTATGAACGTATTCTCTGAGGGACGGCCTTTAATCAAAAAAAAAAATATTATTTAGGCAACGTCTTTTTGAATTTTGATTGTCATATTAAATGCGGGCATAGGTAGGTTCTGTCGTTATTTTGGTGAAGACTTAAAAATGAGAAAAAATTGAAATTAATAGGCAGATGAGTTTGCAGGGAATGGAATTTTCAAAACTTTAATGGGGCAAAAGTATTTGGAATGGTAAAATCAACGAAGGATAAGGGGAGACAAATCCTCTTCTTGAACTAAATGGGTTTATGGTAATCAAAACTTTTACTGAGAAGTCATAATAACAGGAGATGTGATTCATTGAAGTCGCCGTAGTCTAGTAGGTAGTGTGTTCGCTTATTAGACGTAAAGCCCGGGTTCGAGCTCAGCAGATTTCTGACAGAAACTCTATGAGTTATTATTATAAATAAATCTGCCATGAAAAGTTTCTCAAAATCTGTCGTTCGGAGTCGACGTTAAACTGTAGGTCCCGCCACTCAAGTATAAAACTAACACACATGAGTGGTGTGAGAAGCTAGGCGTAATCTTGACTGAAAGGTTATGATGGCCAATTATGTTATGTATGTATGTGATTCATTGAGGAATAACATAAGGTTAGTAACCGGTCTTTCGACAGGACACTGTAAACTCAAAGTACACTAGGGAATAGAACAGGAAACTCAACATCCTGTGATCGTTAAAATGAATCAACTAGCAACCTTGTATTAATGTATACAAGGAGGAAACATATGGATGTATGTATGTATATTAGGTACTAAGCAGGAAATTATCCTTGTTGAAACCGAGCAGAATCCCGAAGTTTGCAGGGCAAAGGTCTTGTGGGACACATTATGGAGATAACCTATATAGACAAGAGGGCAGGACAATTGATTGTATTGTACTCACGGGCTAATTCAAATTTATGCTGAATAACAACGAAATCAAATGATCCTATTCTGAAACAGGTGGTGGCCGTTTATTAAACGTTGCCCAATGTAAAGCAAAGGTTATCGAATCGGGTGAGATAGTAACTCTCCAGGTCGTGTACATCCATCTTATAGTATTGACCTGGCACAAAGGAATTACTACCCGCGCCTGTTTATGAAGGAAAAACAGAATCAATATAAGTTTAGAAATATCACATTGGGAAAAGCACACAGTTTTCTATGAAAGTAACATAAAAATCAGTGAATTTGAACTGAATAGAAACACTTTACTACATAAAACCTTTAATTTCAATTTATTTCATCTTATATGCCATACTTAGTTACAGTTTTCTTCAATTCGGAAATACTGAATGTAATGAAAGTGCTTTTTCCCCCAACCAATATAATGCCAATGCCGGGTGGAAATGTTTTGAATGAATGAATTTTGTATACAAAATATATCGAATAAAAACAACAACACAAAACAACGACAACATCCAATAACTTAAATTTAATTTTTTTGCAAATCATTGTTAATAAACATAAACTTACTTACACACACACTTAAAAAAAAACAATGTGGGATCAAGTGCTGAACAGCATTGACTACTGAATTAAAAAAAATAACAACTACAACAATAAGCACGATTTTAAACGTTAAACGAAGTGACTCACACTATTCGCAAAAGCCTAACTGGCAAACTTCAATCAAACCGTTAGAAATGTACTCTCTTTCATTAGTGTGTTAATTTTTTTTATTAAATATGTATACCAGCTGGCAACTTATCATATATGCGGGATCATACGGTTTACTTTGGGGTTTTTTTTTACGGTGACCTGCTACTCTATTTAGTACTGCATACCACAAGTATTTTAAAACGAGTGATTTCATAAAGAGTGTATTATTAATGCAGATTAAATAAAATGCAAGTACCGTGACATTTTCTTAATCCAGCTGGAAGAAATGTGCACAAATTTTCCGTGTTAGGTTGGGTTAATACAAAGTGTGAGTCTTACATTCCTGGTAGTATACGTGATCTATATTTGCTTTCTATATTCGTTAATAAAAAATTATTCTTGGAATATGTTTTATTTTTGTTATTAATAACGAGTGTTGGGAAATGTAAAACATTATTTTTATTTATTATTTTATTTATATCAAATTGACATGAATTAATTGAAATTACAGTTAATAGCGTTGTGATAAAATTTGTTTCAGGGCAAGGCCCCTATACATGAAGTTAAGTAAGTTAGAACTGTGAAGGCAGAAGGAAATTGATTGGAACGAGAGACTTGTGGAAAAAGAACCTTATGGTATTGTTACTGTTACCGTCTAACCATCTACATCGAATAGCGATTAATAAAAAGTGAAGGACATTATATATACATATTTTAGTCATTCTGGCTTCCCACTGCACCCATGATGTGTGGCAAGAAGACTAGAGTTTAAGATCGACTCCGAACGATAGATTTAAAAAGCTTCTTCATGGTAATTGCAAATGACTATTGAGAAGCTATCGTTTTTCGAGATATTAGAGCTGAAATTGATCTCGCAGTCCTCTTATAGTAAACCAATACAATGCCAACTAGACTACGGCAACCACAAAAAATCGAAATATAAAAATCAAATATATGTAATTGTTGTCAGCGTAGCTACAACATTTATTTTTGTTAATTAAAAACGGCAGTTAAACTTATGGCAATTAATTTATAAAATTATTTATCATTGGGGATTGTAGACATAAATCTACCAGCTACTAGGTATTTACAGGATGCCAAGTCCTACAAAATAGCCTGCAGTACTTCTAAACGTGGTCATGCCTTAGTTTGATATTCCTAATACAAGGCTAGGGCGCCTACTAAACATTAGTAAGTAACTAAAACTTTAAATTTCGTCATCTGTGAGAATATTACAAACGCCGTATCATTGTGAAATTCTTTAAATTTCTTTGCATATATATTTGTTGCAATGGTTGCTAAACAAGTGTTAAAATAATAATAAAATATTCATGTGGTTGTGAATTAAGGAATCATGCCCAGAATTTTAATTATTTTCTAATTTGACTGTAATTTTTGTTTGTTTAATATAAAGTGTGGCAAATAAAATCCATTATTTTTGCATGAAATTAAAAACTTTAGCATATTTGGAATGATGCCATGCATCATAATTTGTTAACATTTTAAAGGTAATTCTATTGCAAAATATAAACGCCATTTCTCCTATTAAGGCAAATTTTTTACCAACAATTTTATTCGAAAAAGACATTAAGGAGATCTTCAACGGACTATAATATGAGTGCATGAGAATCTCCTACCTCCCAATCTTATCAAACTGGATGTGTGTGAGCTGGCTTTGAACTGGTAGAACATACTTGCTGTCCTTCCTTTGAAAGACTACACAGAGAAAAAAGACGTTTTAAAATTATACACGTTTGGTACCAAATTGACACAAAAGTGTTTATAATTTTTCAACAACATCTGTTGTTGATTTGATACACGACGTTATCAAATCAACAAAAAAAAAAAAAATTAAATAATACATGATGTTGTCAAATCATAAACGTTGTCATTTATTCGTTGTCGAAATTTCAACGAAATGACAACGAAGCGTTGTCGTTTATTCGTTGTCGAAATTTCAACGAAATGACAACGAAGCGTTGTCGAAATAACAACAATGTGTTGTTTCAATGACAATGATGCCTTGTCAAAATTACCACGGTGGTTGTCAAAATGATAGCTGGGTGTTATTAAAATTTTATACACATCCGTTGTCGAAACGTTAACAAACGTGGTAAGCTCACTTTTGACAACGGATTGTATCAATTTCGGTACTTTTCTACCGGTTTTTTCCTTCTGTGTATGGGCGATTATATCCTTTCAACATCAATTGTTGACAGTAAAGGTTCGAATAAAAAATTTAGACAGAGAAGAGTAGTTTATAGATAATGATTTCCTCCCAATCTCAACGGCTGTTTCCGCTTGACGTTGTCACAAAATGATTAACAGCGGTTGACAAATGGAAATTCGGTTCAAGAGCTTTTCATGTATCAAACCGTTTATACAAATTTTTTAAGTAGATTAAATGATCTTCTATAATCCATCTTTAAAATTTTGAGAACAGACTTCAATATCAGGATTTCCATTTTAACTTATGCTTAAACAATACTGAGTCAAACAATATACATATGTAGCTAAGCTGCACAATCTATTATCGTTTTATCACGTATACAACCCGAAAATCCGATTACTAAGATCATTTATTGGTAAATTGGACAATTTTTTTTTAATAAAAATAAACATTTATCTCCTTTTTCTTCTCTATTCTATTATCACATTTTAATTCCGTCAATGAAATCGTTATTTTTTTAATCTGATAATAAAATTGGAGATTCCACACCGGTAAGATGTAAAAATTCTAAATCATGATCTACTAGGCAGTATCCACTTATTGCATGTTCAATAGGTGACGACCATACTAAAAAGTTGCATGTTTAATCTGACTGAATCATAAATAAATGACTTTCCATAAATTATTAAAAAATTTGCCATTACATGACGTCACAATAAAGTTAAGGTAACTTAATGGTGGGATAAAAACGTTTGCCAATCATAAATATTATATGATTAGAAATATAATAATTGAAGAAAATTATATATCGTATGTACATATGTATGTATGTATACTGTGGGAGCAAATTAAAAAAAGTACCGCTGATTTCTTTCTTTTGTTTTTTGTTTGTAGATATGCAATGATTTGTAAATAATTATTTCTAATAATCAAATATGCGTTGTAATCTTCCAATTGTCTTTTGCATTTAACAAATTAAAAAATATTTGAATAATAAAATTACAATTATTTTTCTAAAATAATATCGTTCAAAGGAAATTTCTGAATGCCCTATAATGGAACTATTATTTATATGATACTCGTAATCCTATTATAGCCTAGTTTATCTCAGCACCCATATTGTTTGTATTAATATTGTCTTATAATTAGGATACTGCAACACCCTTTTATTCGAAGACCAAGATTTTATTTAATATAGATTCTTGACTGCTTTATGAATTGGTTAGTATTTATAAAAGCCCTCTAATCAAAGAATACTGATCACTTTTTAATAGCAACTCCTACGATAAGAATACGCCATTTATATAACACTTATAATGATGCTTAAAAATCCTTTGTCTATGGTGCCCAAATGCCGGTCAATATTCTGTGGGCTCTTATTCTTCATAGTCAGTACTGTTTGTATAGAAGACAATGTGGGGTACGTCCGGTGTACGTCGGGTGTGTGCCCCATTCGAATTTCTGTTGTATCAGACTTTGCAAGTACGTCAACTTTGGTATTGTCTTAAATGTGCCCGTGTCCAGTAATACATATGAGGATAACCATCGAATATCTCGCTATCACTTATAGAGATACCCGGCATTTATGAAAAATCGTAAACGTGGGAAATGCACTCTTTAGAGAACTAATGACAGCATGAATAGTACTACAGTAATGGGACAAAGCAAGGGACAATCTAAGGTCAATTGTTCGTAAAAGATTCCACTGCTGACTTTATTGAATGATTTAGATCTGTTAGTGAATACTTGGATGCAGTCCTGTGGGAAGTGTATATCATTGACATAATGGGTTATATTAGATATTATAGACAAAAAACCAGGATCATAAACAAGTTTAGGTATCGTGTTGGCAGATACCAGATCAATTATACCCTAGATATGGAATGTCTTCAGCTTTTAAACTTACATGCTGTTGTGGTGCACATGGTCATTAGGGCACACGGTGACATTTGTTTCGCCAACATGTCTGGAGTTAACCAGTTGGATGCTATAATTCTAAGACTACAATACGCGTTTGATGATCCCTTTACGCCACTGTAACCTCAAATGTCGCCGTAGTCTAGTAGGTAGTGTGTTCGCTTATTAGACGAAAAGCCCGGGTTCGAGCCCCAGGCCAGACATCAAAACGAAATATGAAAAAAAATATTTCTTCGGCGACTTCCTCTCAGCAGATATCTGGCAAAAACTCTGAGAGTAAATAAGCCTGGCATGAAAAAGTTTTTCAAAATTTGTCGTTCGGAGTCGACGTTAAACTGTAGGTCCCTCCCCTTAAGTATAAAATTAAGGCACACAATTTGTGTCGAATGAGAAGCTAGGCGGTAATCCTGACTGAAGGGTTCTAATGGCCAATTCTGAATGTACGTATGTATGTATGTACATATGTAATCTCAAATGTACGAAATAATTTGAAATTGCGAAAGTCAGCTAAATTGTCTAATCAAAGTGGCCGAAAATGTAGTTTCCAGATTAATAAACTTTTGATGAACAATACATTTTCTATCACGTATTAATAGAAATTCTACTAAAACTAATACCATACATACATATGTATGTATGTGCATTCATACCCCTCCAATGAGAGTATTTTCAATAGGTAATCATCGCTCAGGTAATATTTTAATTTTATACATCCAATGGGAAGATGGTGTAAATCCCCACACAAAAAAAAAATATAAAAAAAAATGTGGAAGAAAAAATAAACAAAACAATGGATACAGATTGTTTACACATCTGGTATACCAAAAAAATGTTCGTTTATACAATATTATTTTATTTACTCTTAAAAAGAATATTATTATGTGAAATGATGATAAAGTCAAAATATTGTTGAAAAAAAGTGTTAATAAAATCTAATTATAATGAAAATCTCTACAACAATTCCTTTAAATAACTTAGTCATGGTAGAAAGTGTACAAAAGTGTACACTGTACAGGTACGAAAGAAAAAAAATTAACATTTAATTAAATTTGCAAATGGAAATCCCTTTTCGGCATATTTTGAAAAGAAAAAAAGTGATGTTTTTGTTGTTTCACATACCCTACATACAGCATGTCATACTTTCTGATTGATCACTGATATTTGATTAAACAATAAAAATTTCTTAAATACCAAGCCTGTCTGTCTATTTTTTTCTTTTCTTTTATTTATGAATAATAGTGGGAGGGCTTGTGTTTAATAAAAATTTACGAAATTATATTAATAATTTGATAATTAATATATTGCTAGCGTCATAAAATAAATTGAAGAAATTTATTTTTGAATCATTAGGGGCATCCAACTACACCATTTCAATTTATTGTTGAAAAATTTTGAAACGACATTTAATAAAGAAAAAATTAATTGAAACAGTTTCGTATGACAGCAAATGATTGTAACCATTATAAATTGTTGTTAACTGTCTTAATATCGATAAGAATCGAACTGTGGTCGCCTGTAAAAAAAAATCATTCTAAGTAAACAATGCTTTAGCTATGTCTACTTCAACATCTTTAAAAATGTCATGTGTAGGGTGTTTTTATTTAAATTTCTTAGTGGAGCTTTAAGTAAACTTTTAGCCTTTGCCTATTTCATATTTAGATACATACATACATAATTGGTCATTATAACCCTTCAGTAAGGATTACAACCTAGTTTTTAACACCACTTATGTTGTGTGTGTTAATTTTATGCATGAATGGCGGGACCTACAGTTTAAAGTCGACTCCGAACGACAGATTTTTGCGAAACTTTTCATGGTAGTTTTATTTTCTCTCAGATAAATATACAGTCGAACTTCTCTATAGTGAACTTCTATACAATGAAGCTCTCCCTATTATGAATTGATTTCAAACACACAACTTTTTCCATTCCAATTTCATTGTTTTTGATCTCCTTATAATGAATTTCCATACAATGAAGTTTTCTGTACAATGAAGCAATTTTGCAGGTGTAATATTTGACTCACATGCGTTTTTGTCTCCATATAATGAATTTTTCGAACAATTTTGTGTTACGCATACTAACAACTCCGTGTACCGAGAAAGATGCTACATATAATGAGGGGATTCCCAAAAGAGGAAAATAAGAACAAAAAAAGAAGAAAGCAACATTGCAGCGAAGTAGCATTTCTCTTGAAAAAAATTATTAATTATTAATAAAGTTGAAGAAGGATTAAAAAAAAGATGTGGCTAGGCAGTTTGGAATTCTAGAAGACGAGCAATTGAGCACTAAACGCAAAAGGCTTCGAACCTGCCTTTTTGAGGATATTGATTTATTTTAAATAAAAAGTGGGGGAAAAATAGAATTTCTGTATAATGAAGTTTCTATATAATGAAGTGATTTTCTGGTCCCGTCAAGATTCATTATAGGGAAGTTCGACTGTATTTTGAAGAATATTACAAAAAATAGTTGACATTTTTAAAGTATTATCGCCACCTGCATGTCAGCCTATCTATCTAATTTGGTATCCCACCTCGTATTTGTGTTTTCAATAGTCAGACAATTAATAAAATTAATCTTAGCATATGACTGTTAATTATTTTAATATTTAAATTTATTCTTTCTTAATTAAAATAAAGTTTTTGATTAAGTTTTTTTTTTTCTTTCTAAATATAAAATAATAAATGAATCCTAAAATATCTGGTTGTATTAGGTTTTAATAAAAAAAAAAAAAAAACTTTTAAAACAACATTGTCATTCACGTGCTATAATTTTATTATACTCGTATTGTTTTTTTTTATTACTGAAATCATTTGTTATTTAGTGAAATAAATAACAAACACCGGCTATTATTTTAAGTTTAAAATACATGCGAGAACAAAGTACGAATAGAGATATACCGGTGGTACACTCCCCCCCCCCCCCCCCATACATCAGTCATATTTTTTTTGTATACGAATTTAAATAAATTGTTGGCGTAACAAATTTCACACGTCGTACAAATGACAGTAGCAATACAATAATTATTATTTATTAAGAAGATTTAATTTCTTATTTTGGGACAAACCAAATTTGGCTAATAATCATATTTTATTGTTATTGTTTCAAAAAAAATTTAGTTTTTGTACTCAATATGGAAAGTTACAAAAGTAAAATTGAATAAAACTCTCGTTGGTTTTATTTAAGAATTTCAAAGATAATCCCATAGTGATTTCAGTCTAAGACAAAACTTAGTCACAATAATCAAAGCCACAGAAAAATATAGGTCAATCGCATCAAAATCAGTTGAAATTTCTATCAAAACAATGACAAAAAAAAACATCAATGAACGGTAGATCGGTCAGTCTATCATCACGAAAGGTCTTGGACTAAATGGTAGAGGAAAAGAATCATAGTCATTACATTTACGATAAAATTCTATCGTAAGAACCCATTTAAGACATTATGACTACAGAGCTCAATTGTGTGTACAGCAGTATCTGCCATATAATAGACCAAGTTGGTTCTAAATACCTTGTAACCTTAGCTGACGATCTAATTTTCACTTTAAGCGACGTAAGAGGAACACTGATCACAAGATAAGTACTCGGAACAGCCAGTAAGGGGCTTGTCTCTGGTCCTAAATACCTTGTAACCTAAGCTGACAATCTAATTTTCACTTTTAGCGACGAAAGAGGAATACTGATCACAAGATAAGTACTCGAAATAGGCAATAAGGGGCTTGTCTCTGGTTCTAAATACTTGGTAAACTAAGCTGACGATCTAATTTTCACTTTTAGCGACGTAAGAGGAACACTGATTACAAGATAAGTACTCGAAATAGGCAATAAGGGGCTTGTCTCTGGTCCTAAATACCTTGTAACCTAAGCTGACAATGTAATTTTCACATTTAGCGAAGTAAGTGCAACACTGATCACAAGATAAGTACTCGAAACAGGCAATAAGGGGCTTGTCTCCGTATGAATATACTTTGTTGAAGTATGTAAATTCATTTCATTGCCTTCAATACCTTCTATCTAGGAAAGACACGTTGTAGATCTACTTATTTCGAGATGCTGAATCTCTTAATCAAAACGAATTTTACATAGGCACCGTTCAAGTTACTGGTACTACCTCAGGCAGTTGACAGTCCTGTTAAAAAGGACATTCAATTTAAATGGCACTGCAACTGTCCTACCAGGAACATTTGTAGATTGAAGCAAGGACGAGTTTTTAAAAAGGACCTGTTAAAAATGGCATTCAATTTAAATGGCACTGCAACTATCCTACCAGGAATATTTCTCTGTTGTAAAAACTCGTTCTCGCTTCAATCTACAATTTTGTATGGTGAACCGCAAAGTGTTGTCCGGTGTCAACGCTCTGTCTAGTGTTTGATAAGACCGCAAGTATATGTTTAACATTATTAAATTAATAATTTTAAAACTTATTTATTTAATTCAAAAGAAATTCGTAATACTTCTTTTAATATTTTTCCATCATTTTAGTTCTTTTTTCCTTTGAAAATGTACTTTCTAAACCGACATTAATTTGAAAGTCGCATGCAGTCGTATTAAGTCATACATTGTATTGTAATTCACATTTTGTCGTTACGTCTTATTTTTAAGTTTTTTTTTGGACTATTTTAGTAATTTTTCCATTTGGAAAAAAATTTCTTAATTAAAAATATTCCATAAAATTTTTGAAATATTATACCTTTTCAAATACAATATTATTTTCCTAAAACAATAAGTCAAATCTACGGAAATAATATACCCAGAGAGTAATCTATACGTATAGTAAGTAAATAATAACCATTGCAAAATGTGATTTTTTCTTCTTTTTTCTTGTTTTCTTAGTACAGTGAAACGTAAAAGTGGTGAAGCTTGAATTGATTTGTTAGAAAAAGACACTGAAATCTCCCTTTGTAATATATAATAAAATGAAACTTTAAACATAATTTTCAGAAACTTCTTTTTTTGGGCTTGGTTGGTATGATATTTCATATGAAGAAATCAGCGGATTATGCGATCTACTATAGTCATATAATCTAAGTATATACGGTACCCATATAATTACTTCTGAAAATTAAAATAAACTTCACAATTGTCTTCATTGTCAATTCCCTGTCCAGCACCTTATGAGAAGAATCATCACAGAATCTACAGTGCCTTGTGAAAAGGCTACTTGGGTTGAGAAGAGTCTTTTCATCTCTTTATCTTCCCTTGCGTTGTCTATAACTTTCCAAATATATAGCAAGGTTCTGGCCCTATCAGCTTAACTGTTCGCTAGCTAGTTGATTCAATTTCCCTAGACAGTTCCATACTATCTCTGATTTAACCACTTAAGAGCCGACTGCTCGGATAGCGGTTATAATGTCAAATAGTATTGCTATCTCACGTTCTATTAGTCGTCTATTTAAAACGCCCAAGAGTTTCCCCATGGATTCGAAAAATTCTAGAACGTCGATCCAATAACTGTAGAACATTATAAAACACAAAGTAGATTTAAAGCTAAAATATTTATCTATATTTGTAAGCCTCTATCAACTATCCAATGATTAATTTCTAAATTAAAAGAAAAAAAACTCTCCTACAAAAAAATGTATTCACCTCATTAGCAAAATTCCCAATTTTATTTGTAATACAAGTATACATACATATGTATGTATATTGTAAATGGTTTTAAAATCAAAGTCTAACTCAGAATTAAAGCCTTTCGAAAAACCAAATCACAAGATCTACACTTAACCAACATTGCTAAACACACAAATAGATAATTGTGGAAACTTTTGACCGTCATTGTAGTTATTAAGAGAGTAACTGAGAGAGCATTTGAGCGTATCTGATCGGTGAGCTTTTTTTTTTTCTTGAAATAAATTGAATTTAATATAAAGCTCTGCATTCGCTAAAAATCATCATTCAGTTAAGAAACATCGAATGTGGTAAAAGGAACATAAAATAAAAATTAAAAATTAATTAACACAACTACCACAATTTAAAGCAAAGAAAAATATTAAAAAAAATAATAATTTAATTAAAAAATCAAAGAAATCTCAACAAATTATTAATAAAAATAAGGAAAATAAGTGAATTTACTAAAGTGTTTAATATATAAAATAAAATTATAAAATAAATATAAATTAAAAACAAAAAGAAAGAAACAAGAGGCTATTTTACAAGAATTTACAAATAATTTATTTAATTAAAAAAAATTTATTGCATATTAAGAAAAAAAAATAAAAATAAAAACAAACAACATGAATGTCGAAGATTTTAGAAAACACGGCAAAGAAATGATCGATTACATTTGCAATTATGCTGAAAACATTGCTGAACGGGATGTGGCGCCAACCTTAGATCCTGGATATTTAAAAGAACTATTGCCAAGTAAGTTACTATGGCCGAAATTTAAAAATAGAAAATAATTAATTTAGAAAAAAAAAAACAATTTCCTTTTTGGCATTGAATACGATTTACTGTTTTTCTATTTGTTTTTTTTTCTTAAATTAAAAGCGACAATTTTAAAATTCACGTGCTTATTTCGTACATTGTGTTTTCCTTTAGCTTTTATTTATACAAACAAAAAAAATATACATATCTATTAAAGAAATCTTTGAATATCACATCTCTTAACGAACACTTGATAATTTTATTGTTTTTTAAATGTTCATAAGAAAGAAATTAATAAAATTTATATCATATGCATTCATAAATTAATTTGTTGACATTTCAAATAGTTTCGTTAATTAATATTGTCAATAATAATAATAAAAAAAAATAAATAATCAAATACACACAAACAATATGCAAATTTAATCATTTTTATATTTGCAAATTTATAAAATAATCATCATTTGAAAAGTGTTTGTTAAAATAGGTTCAAGATAATAAAAGGGAATTATTATTGACATAATTTTGATTAGTTAATGGATGTTTAAGTGTACTTAATTCTTTTTAAAATTATAGAAAAATTTTAGATTAGTTAGCTCAATTCTAAATTACTACGTATTGAAGGAGATTAATAACAATTTAAATCCTTGATTTATAATTCAAAAATTAAAAAGTTTTTCCGTCCATAGAAATGAAGACGACTGTCCTAAAGTAACAAACTAATCTTTTCATTTCATTGATTGATTTATGAGAACTAAATTTTGATTACAAACAGGAGAAACTAGTTAGAAAAAAATTCTTCAATAATTTTGTAATAAATCGATATTTAAAAAACAAAATCCCCAGTCACATTAGCAATAATAGAAAAAGTAATAATTTTAGGTTAGAAGACGTGTACCTATCACCTGAGACAAGTACAGTACCCGGAGATCGATTTGACCCATAGTACAAATAATAATAATAATTTTAACTCAACCAATTTAATAAAACATTATTAATAGGAAACAAACTGGCATTATAGTCTCAGTTTATTAAAATATATCGCCATTAGAAAAACAAAACTCCCGGTCATGTTAGGTATAATAAAAAAAAGGTGTTCAAAAAAGAAAAAAAGAGTTACGAACTTAATGTTTTGTATTCCTTCTTATTATTTTTTTTTTTTTTTTGAAATTAACTTTAAAATTTTATTAAATTTTATAAAAAATGAACAGACCAACTCCAAAGTATTATATACCGAACCAATAATTAAAGAGGATTTACAATTCTTCATTTTAATACTTTGCTAGCTGACGCCTTTATAGATTAATAGCAAAGTAAATCAAATTTTATCTAATAAATTAAAATTCCTGAAAACTAAAGATTTTCGAATATACAAAATAAAGGCCCCTCTAAGAGATTCATTCAGGAAAAAAAAACTGCAGCAAATTTAATTAAGGAAACTGAAATAATACAAAGAAATAATAATAATAATAGGAAGAGTTAGATGCTTCGAATAAATAGCTACTTAGTAGAGCCTTTGTTTAGATCACTAATAAAGTATAGGCCAGAGAAAATTAATAAATAATTATAATCCCTTTTTATATAGTAACATTGGCGTAAATGCTTTGCATTTAAGTTCTATAGGTTCTATAAGTATAAAACACGGACAACTTTCTTATACATTTCTTACCGTTAAAGAAAAACTACTTAAACAAAATATATAACTCTTTCTTACTTTTTAATCACAAGATTTCAAATAATAACGCTGCATTATATAACTCGCACTCCATGACTAGTGTAATCGCATTAGAGAGTGAAGGTATTCGCTTTAATACTCCCATACACATTATCAATCAGGTCATTTCGTATACTTTCATTATAAACAAATTACAAATGAAAAAATTATTTCCAAAAAAAAAAAAATTTATTATTTTATAAACAATTTTAATGATAGACGTAGGTTGGCCTTATAGTTTATTAAGATTTTTATGTGAAATTTCTTCTCTGACTGATAATTAAATTTACTATTAAGAAACGAAGCGCAAACAAAAAACATAAAAACAATAATGAATTGAAATAACAATAATTAGTTGCGAAATTTTTCAAAACGCAAAACTCTTGGTAGGAATTCCAAAAAAAAAATTTTTTTTTGAAGGCATACGATATATATTTTATTTAATGTACTTCTTAAAATAAAAGATTAATTTTATTTTTCCAAAAAAGGAAAATAAAACTCGTGTCTATAGCAATAATATTTATTTATCTAGTCTGTTTCTGTATTTCATGTTAATCTTAAAATTTTAAAATAATAAATAGAAAAACAAAAACAAAAAAAAATTAATTTCTAATTAAATGTTTGCCATGTGGTAATTTTTAAAAAACTGTTTTAATTGTTTATAACAAGATTGAGATTTTTATCAACAATTAATTACAAAGATCAGTATAATTAAATACGATAATTTATTTAATTTCGGAAACATTATAAAATATATATATATATTACTGAGAATATATGTGAGAAGCTAGGCCGTAATTCTGACAATTATGTATGTATGTATGTTGTATGTATAAAATATATACAAGATGAGGGCATAATTTAAAACTAAAGTTTTTCAAAATAAGGTTCTATTTCGGATGCCATTCAAGGCAAATAATTGATTTTCAATACAAGAAAGGTTTCTGAAACGCCTATTTATCGACTTAAGGCTTTGTTGCCCGATGAATAGAAAAAGAAGAAATTAATTAAACCTCCCACTCAAATCAATTTTTCATCCTTTTAAATAAACGAATTTCAATACTAATAAAATAATTGTAGATTTAAAGAGTAGATACTTAAACACTTACACTTTGACAGTTTATTTAATGTTCGCCTGGAACATAAAATCCAAAATAGCTATTAAAGCGAAACATGGTCAATTTATTACAACCAAATTGTATATACCGTAGGCTTCAAAAGTCTATTTAGTTGTCGAAATCTCAATTGTTTTAAAAAATGACTCAAGTTGTATATTTCTGCGTACAAAAACAAACACATAAAATACAATTAAAAAAAAATATAAAGAAACCGAAAACATTTCTTTTTTGTATAAACAAATCAAAAAGCAAAAAAGAAATTAAAGAAATAGTAAGTGAAGGAACTGAATAAAAAATTCTTCAAAAACATAGAATTTGAAAATCTCAATAACACCTGTACATCACATTTAATTAGAATAAACATTTTGCATTTAAATTCAGCAACAGTTTGTTGAAAATAAAAGAAAAACAATTCGAAACATAATGAATGCCTAGTAATCTAAATGAATGACTATGAAATTAATTATATGTAAATTAATCACACCCCCCGAAATTGTTTAATACAAGAAATCATGTTGATCTTGATCGTGAAACGTGTGATGATTTATAAAGTAAAACAAAAAGCAACAAATTACTAAATGTGTTAATTGATTCAGGGTAAATAATTAAATTTGTTAAACAAATTGTATACAACAACTACAATATACATAAATTCTGTAGGTGGCAAAATAAATATGTATAGTATATGGTCAGTTTTATATTTTAATAGATCTCTTCCTCTTTGATTAAATTAAATCATTACGATTTTAATTTTTTCTTTACTTCCTTTTCGTTATCAGGTGAAGCACCCTTAAAACCAGAAAAATTTGATGATGTTTTGGAAGATTTCGAGAAAAAGGTTATGCCCGGTGTAGTACACTGGAACCATCCGAAATTCTTTGCTTATTTTCCCTCCGGCAATTCATTTCCCTCTATACTGGGTGATATGTTAAGCAGTGCTATAGGTTCTATTGGTTTTTCATGGGTAAGTTATTTTACTACAACTCTTCATTTACTCTATTATGTAAAACTAAAATGTTTTTTTTTTTTCTTCTCATAGGCCTCTTGTCCCGCCTCAACAGAATTAGAAACTATAGTACTGGATTGGTATGCCAAAGCATTGGGTCTGCCAAAGGCATTTATAAGCGATGTACACGGTAGCAAAGGTGGTGGAGCTTTACAAGGCTCTGCTTCCGAATGTACTTTAGTGTGCATGATTACAGCTCGTTCCAGAGCCATACAGAAGCTAAAAGGTTTAACGTCCGAAATCCATGAAAGTGTATTTTTACCACAACTTATAGCGTACGCCAGCAAAGAGGCTCATTCTTCGGTAGAGAAGGCAGCAAAAATGGCTTTAGTTAAGTTGCGTATTATAGAGGCAGATGAAAGAGGCCGTATGCGTGTTGATCTACTGAAACAAGCCATACAAAATGATGCAAATGCCGGTTTAACACCATTTTTTGTTGTCGCCACAGTAGGCACTACCGGAGCCTGTGCATTTGATAATCTCGTTGAAATCGGCAAAGTGTGTAAGGAAGTGCCTAGTGTATGGTTTCATGTGGATGGTGCTTATGCTGGTAATTCATTTATATTGCCGGAAATGAGAAAATTCTCCGAAGGCCTTGATTATGCCGACTCTTTTAATACCAACCCCAATAAATTGTTACTGACCAACTTTGATGCTTCAGCCATGTGGGTCAAGGATGTCATGAGTTTGAAGACTGCCTTAAATGTAAACCCTTTGTATTTGCAACATGAACACGATATGGCCATAGATTATAGACACTATGGCATACCATTAAGTCGTCGTTTTAGAGCTTTAAAATTATGGTTTGTTTTCCGTTCGTATGGTATTACCGGACTACAAGCGTACATTAGAAATCATATGGCTTTAGCTAAAAAATTTGAAATGCTGGTGCGCAGAGATGAACGTTTCGAAGTGAGAAATGATGTATATTTGGGCTTGGTCTGCTTCCGCATGAGGTAAATATATAATTCTCAATTCTTGGGTTTTCTTATAATACAATTGGAAATATTTTAGAGCTGCTGATACATATAACCAAGAACTGTTGGCTCAAATCAATCATTCTGGCCGCATGCATATGATACCCTCAATGGTAAATGGCAAATATGTCATAAGATTCTGTGTAACTTATGAACATGCAACAGAAAAGGATATTGGTAAGGAAATGTTAAATTTAATATCATTACGTTTTTAATTGCTTAATTTAAATCTTTTAATAATTAGTTGATGCCTGGACCGAGATAAAAACCTTTGCTGAAGATATTTTGCGCGATGCTACAATGGAAATTGCATCATTGCCACCTACACCCGAAAAAGAGAAACTACCTGTGGAGCCTCAAGCAGTTACGGGAAAACCACCAATCAAAAAGAAGCTTACTCGCACCAAATCTTTACGTTTCTCCTTTACACGCAGTATTTCACGTGAAATTTACGAGTCACAAAGTGAACATCTAAAAGATGGCTGTACGCCTATATTAGTGGTGGACTCAAATGCCATGCTGCAAAGTTTCTTGAAAGCAGCTGCCGATAATCAACAGAATAAATTAAAAGGCATACAGGATGTTGATACAGATGAGGCAAGCAATTAAACTTTAAATCTATTATTCACCTCAAATTCTTGTGTGTGTGTGTTTCCATTTGAATAGTATTATTTTGTATACATATGTACATTTAAAACGATAAAAACAAAATTCATTGCATATTGTTTATGTACTTAAGAGATTTTTGTTTGTTTATTTATATTAGTTAATAAGTTGTTTGTACGTACGCCTCCACTCTATACCCCCTACCCTTTTCTGTTTCTTTCATATTATTTATTTATTTCAAATCATATATGAAATATTTTGCATTTAAATGAACAAATATTTTTAACTATTAATATTCATTTATATAAGATTATCCCATGGTTACTAATATACCAACCATATTTGTTATTATATTAGTTTTACTATTTTTATTTAAAAACGTAAAATATTAATGTTCCTAGTATAACACAAAAAAAAAGCGTTACGTATTCAATTAATGTTTGCTGTACCACATTTAGAGTAAAATCTGTCCATCACTCTCTTTCTCTTTTAAATTATATTGTTTTTATTTATTTTAAGTATTTTTACTGATATTCTTTTGAAAGTATTCATTTATAATCTTGCACATGCATACATATTTTCGAAATGATACATATTTATTTAAATAAAATCATTTTATTGTATTTTTTTTCAATACAACTTACTCTTAACAGATGTCATTCAATTAATTGCGCTATAAAAACAGGGGGCCAATACTTGTGACGAATTAGAAAACATATTTACATATGTGAGCATGTACATATACACTTGAAATTTAAATCGAATGATTACTAAAATTATTGGCAATTGTGACGATTTTTTTTTAGAAATAGGGCCTGTGTTGTGACGAAAATTAAATGAAAAGTTTTACTATTAATTGACGTTTTTGTATGCTATAAAAAAACGCTATTTATTGAATCAATATATCTCACAAATAATTTTAGTTACTAAAATTGTGGGTATGACTAAGGCCGTCTGTTTAAAATTTTACTCTTTCATACACAAATTCATTAAATTCTTGTTTACAATTCTTGAAACACTGATATTATTAACTGAATGCAATTGAAATATTTAAAATTGCATCAAGCAATAAAGTTTATAAAATCAATCAACCAGTATTGAAGATAGAAAGTCATTAAAATAATTAAAATCCGATTAAATTTATGACCACAATGGTCACACCGAGTTCAATTCTTTCAAAGAAATTTACAAATGAATAAATTTCTAAAAATTTAAATCATATTTCGTTTAATCAATTTTTACAATTAATTAAACTCTACATTATAAAAATAAAGCAAATTTGCTTAATAAATTTGAAGAGAAAAAAAATGTATGATTATATTACTTAATTCAGACAGTCATTGACAAATTGATATTTAAATAAGAATCGATAATTAATCGATTCTTACTACCATGCAAATTACTATCAAAATATACAGACGTGTTCGAAATAATAAGAACAACCTAAGCGTAACAAAATATCGCTTTAAAAAATTTTTTGAGAAAGATTTGAAAATATGGCTTTCTGTTATTTTCATTGTAGACATCTTTAGCTTTTCAAAAATGCTTAAAGTTAAGTTCTAACTCATCTAATAATTTTTGTACTGGCAATAATGTTGAGCTAAGTTGAAAATCAACTGTTCGAAAAAGTAAGAACAAATTCGAAAATTGGTAATAATTTCAGTTTTAATGTTTACTAAATTTGCAGATTAGTATTATTTGTTTGTAAGCAGTTAATATGAAGTAGCCCCTCCACGATTAATGATTACTTCGGCACATCTGGACCTCATAGAAGCTATCAAAGTCTGGCATCTGTGGAGTGGAATATTTTCCCATGTATTCTTCGCTGCAAGCCAAAGTTCCTCCATATTTTTGGGCCGTGCATCTCTAACACCTTTTTTTACATCAATCCAAAGATGTTCAATTGGATTTAGGTCCGGCGATTGAGCCGGCCAATCCATAACATGGATGTTATTGTCCTGGAACCAACGCTTTGCTTTCTTTGAGGTATACTTCGGGTCGTTGTCTTGCTGAAAGACCCATCGCAAAGGCATTTCCTCTTCAGCGTAAGGCAACATTACGGCTTCTAAAATATTTTGAACGTAATATGTGGCATCCATCTTCCCTACGATTTGAACTAGAGGTCCAACTCCGTTCCAACTAAAGCACCCCCATAGCATGAGCCTGAGACCGCCATGCTTTATGGTTTTGATAGTGTACTTTTCGTTGAACTGTTGGTTAGGAGGGCGTCTAACGTACTGTTTATCTTTGCCGTGGTTGAATTGGACTACTTTTGTTTCATCGGTCCATAAGATATTACGCCAAACAGTGTCAGGTTCATCGATATACTTTTTGGCAAATAGAAGTCTGTTCTTTAGATGTATTTTTTTCAATAATGGTACTTTTCTGGGGCTTCGTGCTTTCAAATTGACTTCAATCAAACGTTTTCTTATCGTCGATGTAGCAATTGGGAGGTCTAACTCGTTTCTAACCTATAAAGAAGTTATAGACGGATGCTTTTTAACGATCCGTGTGATAGCATCATCCTGCCTTTTGCTAGTTTTCCTGCGCCTACCGCGACTTTCGATCCTCGGTGACCAGTTCTTAGCATTTGTAATCATTCCGTTAGAAATTCCAAGTTGTTCCCTTATGATAGCAAACGTTTTCCCTTCGCTGAGCCATTTTTTTATTATCTTACGCTGGTCGATAGAGCAATGCTTGCTTCTGCCCATTTTAGAAAAATTTTTCACCAAAATAAAATAAAATCTGCACAAAAAATGATCAACGACAACTCAATAATTATATTTGCAACAAAACTTTGGACTTTTCCTCTCATGTAAGAAATGTAAGTGGGACCAATATGATTTGTTCTTATTTTTTCGAACAGGTGATTTTCAACTTAGCTCAACATTATTGCCAGTACAAAAAAAATTAGATGAGTTAGAACTTAACTTTAAGCATTTTTGAAAAGCTAAGGATGTCTACAATAAAAATAACAGAAAGCCATATTTTCAAATCTTTCTCAAAAAATTTTTTAAAGCGATATTTTGTTACGCTTAGGTTGTTCTTATTATTTCGAACACGTCTGTACATTTAAAATCTACTGACTACATCAAAAGTGCTAATAAGATTGAAAAAGATATTTGTTTGATACCTTTAATATTTTCTTGAAACATATTTTTATTCCATACTTTCTTGATTTGAATTGTCCTGTTTACTAGTTTGATTTGAATTATTACGATCTTGATTAGGTTTTCTTCGCTTTTGTTTGTTAAAAGGTCTTCTTGGCTGATTACCTCCAGAACTACTGGGTTCATTAGATTGGTCTTGATTACTTGAAGAATTTACTTGTTGTTGTGGATTTCTATTTTGATTGTGATTTTGTCGTCTTGGGTTTTGTTGCGTATTACGTTGTCTATTATTATTACTATTAGTATTTCTATTATGTGATGTAGACTGTCGTTTATTATCGTAAACCCAGAAATCAGTGGTAGTATTTGGTTTTTGAAGTCTAAAAAGAGTATTTTTAGTTGTAGAACAAACTTAAACTTTCATCAAGCAAATTTAAACTTACCCCTGAACATTATCATCGATAGGTTCTAAACTCATAAATATATGTATAGATGGTATCTGTCGATTGGCTACAATTTCTTCTAATCCCTCCATTTGAGGTTTCCAGTGTTCCTCAACTCTATGGGACAGAAGAAAAATGTTAAAGAATATTTTATTATATTATAAATATGCATTTAACTTACGTAGTATAGCACATTCTGGTCACTTGATATAAAGGATGAGTTCTTTTTAGAATTTCCGCGCAAGAAATAGTTTTTACTACGCCACCGCCATTACCACTCCAAACAATGTGTTTGTGTTCTCCTTTGTCCAAAGCTTTTTTGGCATATGTTAAAACGTTATTAACTTTCGTACCACCATTAACCTTTTTGTAAAAAAAAATATGAATAAAAATATATTAGACTATAAAACAATTTTCTTTTTTCATTTCCATTCATTTTAATATTGCTAATAGAAAAACTTACATGCATCCATAGAAAGTCAGTACCTTTGGGTAAAAAATCTTCAAATGGCAATTCATTTTTAGTTAGTTGTTTTTCAATGTTTTCGCCTTTTCGATAGTGCATCATTTTCTAAATTACAAATCAATTTCAATATATTAAATTAAAATGCAATTCTTTTATTATTTTTTAGGGTTCTTCCGAAGAAGACATCGCCCGGAAAATTTCAATAAAACCTATTAAGATATCTTCAATTTGCTGCATCCAATAGCAAGTTTTACAAATAATTAATAAAACAAAAGACTTACCTCGGATATATTATATCTTAAATATGTTTATACTATGTTTTTATACTAATAAATAATACAATTTTATAAATTGTAAACAATAAATGAATGTTTATGTTTTTCACACGTGCCGCCAAAAGAGAGTTTTACAGCTGACCAAATAAAAACAGAGATGTTATACGTAAAGAAAAAGGTAAGCAAATTAGCCGCTGTAAGTCGAAGTGAAGGCATTTGTATAGAAAACGTTTACAGAAAGTAAACAAGGAATAAAGCACCGGCATTTATTATTTTCGTTTAAGTGTAAATTATAAATAAAACTTAAATATTAACTTTATTATCTAAATATAATGCCTACTTGGAATCAAATACAATCTCAACTGCGTAATCCTAATAATCCCGTGGTGTTTTTTGATGTTTCGGTGGGAACAACGGTAAGTTCATTTTGTTATTAGAAAACATTCCATATAACCCAGCTAACAATTTTATTTAATTTAATCCTTTTAATAGGAAATTGGACGCATGATTTTTGAATTATTTGCAGATACGGTACCAAAAACAGCAGAAAACTTTCGCCAATTTTGTACCGGCGAATATCAACCTGATGGTGTGCCCTTAGGCTATAAGGGCGCAAGTTTTCATCGAGTTATAAAAGATTTTATGATACAAGGAGGCGATTTTGTGCACGTAAGCTTCTCCATATGAAATAAAATTTATCATATGTATTTTTGATTTATGTATTTTATTTAGGGTGATGGTACTGGTGTAATGAGCATTTATGGCAATACTTTTGCAGATGAGAACTTTACATTGAAACATGATTCACCGGGACTTTTATCGATGGCCAATAGTGGCAAAGATACAAATGGTTGTCAGTTTTTCATAACTTGTGCCAAGTGTAATTTTTTGGATGGTAAACATGTTGTATTCGGTCGAGTTTTAGATGGTCTTTTAATAATGCGTAAAATTGAAAATGTTCCCACTGGACCAAATAATAAACCCAAGTTACCTGTTTTAATATCACAATGTGGGCAAATGTAGAGTTTTAAAAGAACAGCTTTTTTATTGTAAATTTTAAATAAAAGTTTTTATCGTTTGTAAAAGAATAATAAACACCAGAAAACTTCAAAACTGATTCTTCTTTAACTCTCCTAGATTATTTCAGATAAAATAAAGGTAAAATGCTTCCAATTCTGATGTAAGCTATTGTTAATCTAAATGATCGCAATGTATAATAAAATAAACACAAGATTTTTATTGTTAAAAGACATTTAATAATAAGAAAAAATAGTTTTATTTTCAGAATTTACTGATTATATTGCACATATTAGATTGCTTAAATCTCCTTATTGAAAGCGCCTAATTCGTAATATTTTTCTTTGCGCAACATTTGACAGTCGTCAATTGCAAAACTATACAATAATGAAGTAATGAATGTTGTTGATAAGTGCCATAAGGCATGAGCATCTAAAATCCACATAATCGGAGGGAAATCTAAAAGTTCTAGACTCATACTGAAACCCAGCAGTAAGTAAAAGCCCAGTATTTTACGATAATAAGGACGTTGCTTGCGTACTCTAAACGACCAAAGGAACCAACCTAAAGCGCTAAGGGCACCTGTAAGAAAAATAAGTTATATAAAATCCTAGACAATTGAAAAATTATCTAATAAAACTTACCGGTTACAATATTTGTGGTCATGTTAAGGGAATAACTAAACTGGCCTACACTTATATACACAAAATAATTTATATAGTAAGCCAGAAAGATTAATGATACTAGTGCTCTTAAAATCCAAGAGTATTTAAGAATCATTCTGAAATAATAACAATTAATAACTTTGAAATGGATTGCATATTTGCTTAAAAAATTACCTCATAACCATACAGTAAAGCGTAGTTAATACCATGGAGTAGGCAAAAGCATAATCCAACAATTCCGTCAAAGGAAAATCGCGAGCATGAAAAACAACTGACCAAATCCAAGCATTGAGGGATACCTAGATTGAGAAAACTTCAAATTAATAACGAAGGACTTCGAAAGTCTATGTCATGGAAACAGGCAGGAGGTTTGGTTAGGGTAGGGGACGTGTACTCGTCGTTAAGAGAAATACATTACGATGAGCTCAATTGACCCATTGTATTTGTCCAGAGAGGCAGAAAAAAAAGATAAAAGAGGGCAAGTGGTAGGGAATATAGAAAGGACAGAAGTCGGAGATCCTCATCTGCATAAGCTTGTATTGCTAGTTTCGTTTATTCTAATCAAAATTATTCTTAATACTTACTGCCGTAAAAATATGCCACAATTTGTAACAAGGACTATCCGGCCGTACTTCTTTCCGGAATTTGCGTAAATTTTTTAAATGAGCGACAATGTTAAATATGGAAAATATTACCGATGCTGGCTCTTGCATACCAAAAAACCGAACAAAAGGCCACTGTAAATAATAATAATAGAATTTTGTGTTATAGTTTATAGAACGACCAATTGCAATAATAGAGTAACCTTGCCATAAAACTGGGGTATTGGCCAGCCACGATCCAAAAATGCATCCACTGTACGCCACATACAGCCATACTGACATTCATCAGCACAAGACCATTGCAGCAATTTGTCAAATACTGTTTGACGATAATACTTTACCGCTTGTTCTTGTATTTCTAGACCATCTAAATATTTAACAATATAATAAAACTATTAATGATAACGATTATTACTATTTTGCAAGTTAATATAATTTGTTACCAGCAGAACAATTTTGTCTTTCACAATTCTGACGACAATGATTAAAGAAACCCGTACGATCACCATTTGAACTTAATGCTAAAGCAAAATATAAACTTAAAATAATACTAAAAAATAAACATTTTACTAAATTTAACATTTCTTTCCTAAATTAACTACTTAATAATGCTCTACATCTGTATATTTATTGATTATTGATAATGACAGCGGTTGTTCGTATACTTGCTATCAAACTATTGCGGTTGATATCGCTAATAAGTTTTGTATAGAAAAATAATTCAAAGCAAAGTAAAAGAAAATGTCAAGTAAATAAACATACAACTGTCAAAATCATCTGCGATTTTTTCAGATCAAGAGCACAGAATTTTTTGGTCAAATCAAATAAATATACACATAACAAGGAAAATTTGCTAAAATAATAACAACAATTCAATGCAGTATTATAAGAATATAAATAATATAATTAAATAATATTTAAATTAATAGATGACTTGATATGGTGTGGTGCGGTGTGTCTTACAAATAAAAATATAACAATTTATTAAATGCGTAATGTTAGTGTCCCCAATAATACAAAAATATGTATAATAAAATAACAACAACAAACAAATATTGGTTTAAATGTGCGTGTGTTTAATGCAACCATATTGTTAATAAGAATCTGTTCTTGCAACTATTCTATCTGCAACGAATGTCGAAAAATTATATTTCTTTTGATTATCATGCTCAAGATGTCAATAATGATCAAACCCCCTTGGTAGCTGCATCATTAATGAATCACCCTTTCACAACCAGCCCCTCTACAAGAAATACTACCAACTGTAGTAGTAGTTCTTCTACTTCAACAACAACGCATTCCATTAAGAATAGCAGCCACAACAACGACAACGTTAACTATAACAATAGTAACATTGAAACGGCAGCATACAAGAGGAGCTTAATTAACCCTGCTCTAGTTAAACGTAAGCAGTATTCAAAGGTAAGTTCAGTTCTATGGAACTGTATTGTATTTTTCACATCTTTTTTATGTGTGTGTGTTTGGGTTTTAATCTCCTTATTTAATTCATTGATGTTGATATGGGTTTTGCATTGCATTTCTTGTTTATATGCCTGCCTGAATGCCTACCTGCCTACCTGCTCTCATCATTTAATTCTCTTATGAGATTTTATTGTTGCCTTTGTTTTTAATTTTCTATTAATAGGAATTTCCCAAATACATTTTAAACAGTTGTACGTTTGTTTTAAACGAGGGGCAGAAGAAAAATTTTTGGTTAATCTTTTGACCTTACACAAACATAAATAGGGATTGGTATTGGCATATTACTATAATATCCGCCTTGAATTGCAACTAACAATTCAGGATATGAGTGTATTGTTTAGAATAAATAAATCAATTTGTCAATACACTGAAAATATATGTCGCCAGCTGATATTATTTCTATGGAAATTCATTTCGACTCGTCCCAAGATATCACCTGTCAACTGCTTAGACTTAATAAACGATTTTCAACCTAATCTTGGGATTCTAAGAATGTTAGCTATCTCAATAGATATTTTGCGGTCGTAGAGCTTATAGATCTGACAATCCTTTCGGAGATGCCATATGCCAAATTAGCAAATCAAAGACTTAATTTAGGGATCTCCAACATTCCTAGACTAGCAGTTGCGATCTGTAGTCACCTGGTAGTAGGTAGACACTTGTGAACATTCCTGCGGCTTATGTAGCTATCTGCCAAAATGGTAGTCTTTGCGGCATGAAAGAAATCTTGATATCTTCTTGGTCATTCTAATCTTAATAGCGCTTAAAATAATTGTATGAGCCGAACCCTACATTAAGAAGTAGCGTTGCATCGACGCTAATAAACTTTAGACATATGTACGTCATTTGCATACGAATAGATATTCTCTAGTCATTTACGTCACCATCATCTATACCATCAAGTCTGTGCCAATTTCGAGTCTAGATTCAATTGAGCTTGAAATACAGAAAGCTAAGCTTATCTATGTTTTTAGTTTAACTAATCTTGTTGATACATTTTAATAAATATTATTCCCACAATTCTTTATTGTAGAACCGTTAGTGAAAAGAAAATTGAGCATTTTTGTATATCTTTTTCATATTTTCTAAACACATGCTCGTATATGAAATGTTTTGTTCTAATTTTGAAAATATTGTTTACATACGGAACTTATTTATTACGCATATGGCAATGAATTTCATTTGTATTTACATTACTTTTTTTATTTACATGATTCTCTTTGGAATATTTGGTTTAGTTTCATATTATTTTGGTTTTTTTGCACAACATAGTCAGTAGTCCTATATAGTACAAGTTACGAGGCAATGAAATATTGTGATAGAGCATCACTTGGTTTAGCTATTGCTAGCCTTAGTGTGGTATTTTATTTTATCGGTGCAATTTTTTACATTGCCCAAATTGTTCAATTGAAAGCATATTCTCATGACACAATTATTTTGCAAACAATATTTCTTATAATATGTTTGGTAATGTCCATAGTGTCTGCCTTGCTGATTTTTGGCATTGTTGAGGTAATAAAATTTTATTTGTAAACATTTTTTTTCCTTTTGATTGTGTGATTTGTTTTTATTTATTTTATTCTATTGTAGCAAAGGCACTTATTGATGGTACCATGGATTAGTTTAACGTTTATAGCAATTGTTTGTGATATTGTATATTTAACAATAGTCCTATACACTGGAAATGAAAAACAGCGATCAATAGAATCCATTAGTTATTTATTGGGAATTGGTAATATTACTCAAAAGATTTTTTATAATAATTATTAACAATAAACCACCTATCTATATACATAGGTCTGCAAAGCTTCATCTTAATTAAAATATATCGTTTGTATAAATATATGAAGTGGAAATTTAATATTCAACATGAGCGTATAATTGTGTGGAGAGCTCAACAAGAATTAATAGAGAATTGTTAATAGAATACTATCTACGAGTACATGTACCCCAAAAAAACATTGTACATGTATCACGTCATTATATTTATTAAACAATTTTCAAATTTATACATATTGGCCTCATAAAATTATACATAAACGTACTTATGTACATATACTTTGCATACATATTGGTATTTAATTATTCTATGGAAATAATAATTATTTTATTTCAACATCTGTTTTGTGTACTACAAAGTCGCCTCTTTAAATAAGTCCATACATAGTGAAAGTAGTTTTAATTTTCTTTAAAGAATGTATTAAGTTAATTGTTAATATTGTACTGTGATTAAAATAATATTAAAATAAAATTGAAGTTCTAATTTTGTGTGTATATTCTTTTAAAAAGGCAGCAAACATTAATTTCTAAATATTTTTTATTGCTGTTTAAAAGTGTGATTTAAAATCTTTTTTTGGTAATAAATACATTAAGCCCATCGAATATGTACACAATAGCCGTGTACTATGTATATGTCGTTAGTTTAATTATTGTATGTTTTCCAAAGAATATAAATGTCTGTTTAATGTCAATTTTAAATTGATTTGTAAAATAAAAAATAATTATTATGACATCATACAGATAATATCGTGGTAAAATGGTTTTAGATCCAAATAGTGTGGGATTTTTATTTATATTACTTTTGTGTCTGTAGTATACAACATAACCTATGAAATTAAATGGAGTTTATGCAAATTCACGAGTATATCCAACAAAGTTTCAATATTCGATATTCGATTAATTTAAATCGCCAATGAAATTATTTTTAATAATTAACCACATTGAAAACCATAAATATGTTCGGAAGTTTATCAACAGTATTTCAACTGAAACGTTATTTGTGATACATTGGAGTGTAACGAACTTTCTTCAATTTTTTCTATCTGTTTTTCAACTGGAAAACTAGTTTACATTTTAATAAAAAAAAAAAATAGAAAAATTTGATTAATAAAAAAGAAATGATTTTAATTTCGTTGAAAAACAAGTTTGTATTGATTGAATCTGAACACCTTTTCCCTATACCCTTGTTTAAACCACAAACGTTATATTTTTTCATTTTCAATAAATAGCGATAATAAAACTGATAACATTAACAAACAATATGTAACGTATTCGAATTGATATTTCATTGAACTTATTTTTCATTTCTATATGTGTCTACATACAGCGTGAACCGATTTTCTTTTTTATCATGCGTTTAAATTTAAAAGCTGTACTTTTACTACTTACCGTTGCTGTGGTTATAATAACTTGTGCAGTGTATATGCGTTGTGCTGAATTCACATTTCCCCACGATTTGGTTAAAAGATGGGATCGCAAATTATATGCAGTGGGTGGCAATACAGATTTGCTTAATAACAATTTGGGCGATGGTGGTGGTGGTGGTGATGGCGATGGCAGTGATTTAATACCTCTGCAAGATATAGAATGTCTGATTAATCAAGAATATACAATACGTTGCAAACGTGATGAAGAAGATCATGAAGTTTATGTGCCGTTTTCGTTTATACGAAATTATTTCGATATATCCGGTTCAATGAGTAATCCTGCTTCACCGCAAGCTATTGAAGGAAATAATGATGTACTACCATTACCGGCTTCAAAGTTCTTATGGATGCACAGCACGGCAAAAATCAATTTACCAAAAGGCAAATATGATCCTCGTGGTTTGTTCATGTACTTTGAAAACTATAATGTCGAGGTAAGTAGGAAAATAAATTGAAATTTTATTTTTTTGCTGTTCCATAATAATTATTTATTTTAAGGTACGTGATCGTGTTAAGTGCATTAGCGCTGCAGATGGCGTACCCATAAGTACGCAATGGGAAAAACGTGGTTACTTTTATCCAACGCAAATAGCTCAATTTGCCCTTTCACACTATAGTAAAAATCTTACAGAACCAGAACCAAGAATAAGAGTAAGTATAATCGCATATCTTTTATGAGTAAAACTTATAGTTTAATATTTGCTTTCTACTTGGTAGATACTCGAAAATGCCGATAATGTACAAAGTTCTTGGTCCGTGCCAAAGAGCAGTAATCTTACACGCATTTGGCACCCAAAATTTTACACAAATGTTATACGTTACGAAACTGCCATTGATTTTGATAGTGCTATAACACTTGAAAATGTAGATCAAACTCTAGATTTAGTATTAAACATTGATTTGTTGCTCATAACAAATAGTAGCAGCCTAATGGTGACTGTTGAAAATCATGAAAGTAAACGCACGTATCGATTACACTATATACCAGCCGATTTGCAGTTAAGTGTACAAGATGAAAATATTTACTATGGCCTAGGTGTACAGTCTCTTAATAAGTGGCGTCATTTAACACGGGATCTTCATATTGATGTTCAAAAAGGCTTGACAATGGAGAGTCCAAAAAAATCGAGTATTAAAATAAAACGTTCGGAGCTACGTATTGTTTCGATATCATTAATGGGTATAGGATTCTTTGATAATATAACTCTATCAACCTACAATCATTTGGCACATTTCTATGATGCAGCTGAATGGTTTGTAAATAATCAAGACTTACGTACTGGTGGCTGGCCCAATCCAGTTAAACGTAGTTTGAATGGTTTCGCAGAGTTACGTTCCGGTTGGCTGTCAGCTATGGGTCAGGGTCATGCTATATCCGTTTTAGCTAGAGCATATTGGCATTCTGGCGGTGATAAAAGATATTTAAAAGCGGCAGCTTTAGGCTTAAAACCTTATCGAGTGTTTTCGAAAGATGGTGGTGTACTAGCACAGTTTATGGACAAATATAATTGGTAAGTGGATAAATTTAACAAGATTTTAATACTTATACGAGTTTTTAAAATAATTATAATAAACATAACCACTAAAATCTATTATCAATCTTGGCAGGTATGAAGAATATCCAACAACTCCAGCTTCTTTTGTATTAAACGGTTTTATTTATTCCTTACTGGGTCTTTATGATCTTAATTCTACGGCTCCTACAAATATTGCAAATGAAGCTGGGCAGCTTTTCGAACAGGGTATGATTTCGCTTAAGAAAATGTTACTTCTGTATGATACCGGTTCGGGTACAAGCTATGATTTAAGACACTTAAGCTTGGGAGTGGCACCCAACTTGGCGCGTTGGGACTATCATGCTACGCATGTCAATCAATTATTATTACTGGCAACCATTGATTCGGATCCAATTATTTCACAGACGGCCGAACGTTGGAAGGGTTACATGTTTGGTAAACGTGCAAAGCACAATTGAGTATGTCTGAGACCAGGGAGTAATACAGTACGCCGTTGCCATAAATATAAGCGTTTAAAAGAAACTCCCTTGGTTTCACAAAAATATTCCACGGACAGCTATTACAACCGGTTTACCAAAACTACTAGTATTTCTCTTCCTTAAACGAAACAAAAAAAAAAAAAAAAGAAAATTATAGAAAACTAAGTGATATTTGCACATTTGAACTTAAGTATTGTTATTTATTTTTGTACTTGGAAATCGAATGAAAAACAAAAAGTTAATTATTTTTTCTGATTCAGTTATTTTAGAATTTATGATGAAATCTATGTTCTTGTCCTTAGTATATAACAAAATACTGTTCTAAACAGTATAATTAGTATTAAAAATTTTACGTTGTATTTTATTATTACATTTTTTTATGTATGTATGTATGTGTATTTACATTTATTTTTAAAGTTATATTATTTTCTTATGTATTTACTAATGTATTTGGTGCTGTTTTTTTTATTATAATTTTATTTAAGATTAATATTATTTTCAACTTATTGATATAAAATATGTACCTTTTTATCAACTTACTTATACAAACATAGTAACAAGATTTTTATTTTGCCATTAATATAAAAACATCAAGAAACTATAACAACTTTTCAATACTTTAGCTTTACAATTGATTAAAAGGTCTAAAACATTGAAAATTTCCTTTTTTTTTATTAAAAATGTATACCTACAGGTTTTTGAAAAACCTACAAAACATATTTATTAATATTTAACAAAACGAAAAAAAACTAAAAACTGTATTTTCACAGTATCAATAATAAAATAATTAAACTAGAAAAGAAAACGAAATAAAAGACAAATTGTTTTTGGAAAAAATTGTTATTTCTTAAAAAAAAAAATAAATAACTACACCATTTTAATATTTTCAAAAATAAATAAATAAATAATAGTTTTATTACGATAAAACTAATTTTATACGTTTAATCTACAAATAAAGCTTTTCGAAATTGAAAACATTTTTTTAGTTATTGTAAATATTCTCTTATAAACTTTTAAAAGTTTTATTTAATACTAAATAACTCCAAATTATTTCAGAAAAACATTTAAAGTAGTTTGGAAATCCGGAAATATAATTTTAAACTTTAAAAGATTTTTATATGCATACTAATTCAAAATTATTGATGCATATTGCATAAATGGTGTAGTTTCAATTTGATAATTATAAATTGTATTTATGAATTACGATTTAATTATTTATCTTCTCGACAACCTTTATAAAAGATTTTTATGTTTATTTATTTCTTATATAGCGAGCTTAGTACTTCATTTTTTATGATTTTAAATAAAGCACATTTAATATATATAGTATATGGTATATATATATATATCGATAAACAAAATAATAAACTTAAATTAATTGTTAAAAGCTGTGTAGTTTTTATTGTAGTTACATAAAGAAACGTTTCAGTAGTTAACGTTAAAAATAATCTTTTAATATTAAAAAAACAAAACAAAAAAATAAATTATAGTAATAATAAATGAAATATTAAGGAATTTTAGAACAATAAAACAAATTTTGTAGAATTTAAAAAAAAAGAAGAAAAACTGAAATAAAAACTATATATAACGAATTTTCTAATCTCTTAAATAATTGTACTTTTATTTTGAAAAATTAGTGGAGAAGAAGTTCGAATTTTAAAGCAACTCATACAGGTGAAGAGCATCTTTAGAGTTTAATAAAGTTGAACAATATTTTACTCCGACACCCATAAGATATAATTTGTATCAAATTCCTTGTAAACAAATTTGCTTGCGGAAAACCATGGACGGGGAAGGTGGCAAAGGTTGTTTCTTTTTTGAGGAAATAAGCAAAATTGCCATAGGGTATCTTAAAATTATTCTATTAAATCATAACTGAAATATAATTGTCCCAGAGGAAGACTTTGCCAAGAACTAAGAAAGACAAATTCTATCACACATAACGACGAAGTTTTACACACTGTACCAGTTCCTAAGGTCAATAGGATGTCTATCCTTAAACCAAACAATTTAAGCTGAGTTTAAATAATTTATTATGCTTACTTATCTATAATTTAATATTATTTACAACTTTATTAAAATATATAATTTTACAATGGTTTACGAAAGAGTTTATATATACATTGAAGCTTCGAAAATATCCAGTTATAATATTCACAAAATTTAGAAAAGCTTAAGATTAAGAATAAACTTTAAATATAATTATATTGACTGAAACTTGACTTAAGATTATTTAATTTCTGACAACTTTAATGTGGCTACTACTGCTATTTACTAAAAAACAAACTTTTTTAGGGTCAGGATCGTTTTGAAGTTAAAATATGCGATTTAATTGAAGCGTCTCCAAATCTCTTTTTAGCCTCTGTTATGAAAGCATTCTCCATTTGATCACATATTAAATCGAAAAATAAATTGGCTATATTACTATGTAGCAACGATTTAAATTCAAAATCCACTTTAAAATCCAATACACACGAATGCGGTATATCCTTGAGGCCTGGACTAAAACGCCATTCGTTTAGAAGATAATTAAAAAGTCTACCATCTTTACACTCAGATGTTACTAAGCTTGGACTTTTTAATCTTACATTTGAGGTATAGACTTCGTTAAGCGGTGGAAAGCCAACAATAAGATCTGCTTTAAAGCCATTTGGATTTTCGCTATGTACGTGAGATTTTTTAACATATGGCACGAATTTATAATAGTTTTTAACGTCTGAGACCACAGAATACATTTCTTCCATCGAATAACTGGAATGAAATAAAAATATATAACAAAGGTGATGTTGTAAACGTTGCATACGAAAAACAATTTTATACACTTACCCTACCAGTTCCTTTTTATAGTATCCCCGATTTTTGTTTGTTATATTGCCAATAGTAAATAAACTGTGCCTCGAGTTAAAGTCTCTAGTAATTCTGGAATGGGAAATAAAATATATAGTAACTGGTACATTCATTTATTGGTATTTTCATTTAAGATTTTACTTCCTTCTAACCTTGACCATGGATGGTACCATTGCCACTTTAAGGTTATGTAATGTAAATATTTATGTACATATTCATATAAAATTTACATTCCGTTAACAATAACAACAACTTACGTTATGATGATTGTTTGACAAAAATTATGCTGATTGGAACGCAACAGGGGTAATGTCTTCAACATTGTAATTCAATTGAAATTGGATTTGTTTGTAATTTAAATATAATAAATAAATTTAATAAATTCTCAGCACCTATATTGTTTATTAATTTTTAATGCACAACTTTTCGCGTCACTATTATAAATACGAATAATCGTCTGGTCGTTGGACTCAAGTCAGCTGTGATTTGTTTACATTTTTTTTCTAACTTTTGGCAAACTAAACTGTTATACAACAGCTGTTGCATGCGTTTTATTGTTGGTATCAAGGCAAATTCAAATGAATTCGCTTTGGTTGGTATGTTAAATGTAATTATAACAAAAACAAATATATTATAAATTGTAATTGGAATTTTTGTTATTGTTGTTTTGTTATAAGAATTTATTAAGTTTTAATATTTTAATATGATTTTTAGTAAAGTAAGTTTTTTTTTGACTTTATGTAACTCTTTAATTGTTGATTTAAAAATTTTTTTAATTTATACTTGCAGTTAAATATAGCAAATTGTAGTAAAATATGTTTACTTGGTCGTGTTTCCCGTATTCCGGCCAGAACATTTAAACAATCATCTGGTAAATACCAGAACCATGATGTGCCTACCAAACGCTTTCCCGTTGTATCCATTGCTTTTGCGGCAACATTTACTGGTTTTATATTGTACGACGGTCTATTAAATGAATTTACTTACTCGGGTGCTTCCATACGTTTTTTACGGTCTGTTAGAACAGCTTCATTGATAGCTTTAGATTATCTATTATTAGACGAAAATGATCCAAATTATGATGACGTCATCAAAGTAGTACACCAAAGAAGTGCTGATCGTTTATTAGAAACATGTCTTTTAAACGGCGGACTTTACATTAAAGTTGGACAAGGATTTGCCGCTATAAATCATATACTGCCCAAGGAATATACCAGCACATTAATTAAGCTACAGGACAAATGTTTGCCTACAAGCAAAGAGGATGTATTAAAAGTTTTTAAAGAAGATTGTGGCCAGGAGCCAGAACATATGTATTCAGAATTTGATTATAAGCCCATAGCGGCTGCAAGTATTGCTCAGGTTTTTAAAGCGAAACTTAAAGACGGTCAGGATGTAGCTGTAAAGGTAACTTTTCATGAAACGTAGTATTCATAGTATTCATGGAACATAGAATAAAATCATATTTTAAAATCGATTTAAAATTTGCATAGGATAATTGAAACAAGTTTGCTTATCACTATATAATAAATATATACATATTTCTTAATTTAATTATGAACAGGTACAATACAACGACTTACGAAAACGATTTGTTAGTGATTTGGGCACCATTATTCTATTGCATGATATTGTAGAGTTCTTTTTCAAAAATTACAATTTTGGCTGGATATTGAAAGATGTACGTAAGAATTTAGTACAAGAGTTAAATTTCATAAATGAGGGTAAAAATTTGGAACGATGTGCAAATGATTTAAAAGCATTTAGCTTTGTCTACATACCCAAGGTCTACTGGTCATTGACAACAACGGTAATTTAAAACAAAATTTATTTTTAGACATTTAAGACTAGCTAAAGTTGCTTGTACACTTTTAGAGAGTCCTAACCTTAGAATGGATAGATGGCATAAAAATTGGTGATGCAGAGAAACTTAAATGCAGTGATTTGGATTTGAAGGATGTAGACAAGAAACTATTTCAAATGTTTGCAGAACAAATCTTTAGTTCTGGCTTCGTACATGCTGATCCTCATGCCAGTAATAGTAAGTAAAAATGTCCAATAATTACAATAAATACAAAATTTAAAAAACATTATCTTAAGTATTTGTAAGAAAAAGCCCAAAAACTGGCAAGGCTGAAATTGTCCTTCTTGATCATGGTTTATACGAAGAACTACCAGCCAGTGTTAGAGGACCTTTGTGTGAATTCTGGGAGGCAACTGTTTTAAGAGATGAAAATGCAATGTCGAAGGCTGCCAATAAATTAGGCATTAAAGATCATATGAAATTTGCCGAGGTCTTATTTCAACAACCCATACGTATACATGGAGGCAAAATAAAAACTAAACTAAACGAAGATGATATAAAGTATATGCAAAAGATTGCTCAAAAAAATTTCGATTTAATTATGTCAACATTAAAGGAAATGCCACGCAATATGTTATTCGTCGTCAGGTAGGAAACGAAGTAATATTAGCGTTTAAAGTACATGATTTTAATTCTCTTTTCATAGGAATCTGAATACTGTTAGAGCTATTGGCCGTATGCATGGCGATGTTGTAGATAGACCACGTGTTATGGCTCATCACGCTCAAAAATGTATATACAAAAACTATAACACTTTCAAAGGTTACTTTGTCTGGCTGTTTCGCAGAGTATACTTTGAATATTCCTTATGGTAAGTTGAATTCTTTCAAATCTTTTCGAAAATATTACATTCAATAATGCTAATAAATATTTTAGGTCCTTTTCGTTTAGACGTTCTTGCTTAAGTTTGTATTTAAATATTTTATACAAACTTGGTCGAGCTCCCGCCTCAGCTAGTACAATTTTACAAAATATGAATCCGCAGCAAACTGTCTAATATTTTATTTTCTTCTTTGCAATTACGTTAAGATGACAGTTACATGAGGTTTATCTCATTTCAAAGAAACTTGGTCCGAATTTCCAGCTAACGGTGTTATAGTTTCCGTTGTCCTTTATTATAACTAAGTTAAAATAAAAAGTTGTGAGGCTAATTTTATTTCTTAAAAAATAAACTTTTTTGTGAATTTGTATTTTTATACAATAACTGAGTAAAACATTTTTAATTTCCCTTTACTACATAATTGAACAATAAGATTTTTCATCTTGTACTGGTGCTTTTCCCTCCATTTCGAGTTGTTTAAGTTGTAAATATGAATTTTCATTTCTCTTCTCCATCCATTCGGGCAAAGGTTTCGCCCAGTCTTCGGGTGGTGCACTTCGCTTTTTCCACACTGTGTTCGCATAGTGACCACGAAAACGCTTTAAGCGTCTATCTTCTTCACTTTTTATAACAGCAGCACCAGCATTCACATCATTGCCATTTGAATCACGGTAACGTACACAATTTTTGTAATCTGTTTCCCATTGCGTGCAATCAGTACTTTCTCCATTGATAAAATATTGATGAAATCTAGCCTTAAAACTGGTGCAATCATCATATTCGTCTTTGTACACTTCACACGGTCTTATCTGTAGTGATTGTAATAACGTGTGAATACATTTTTACTCTGTTATCTTTAGTGGAATTATTTTTAAACTTACCGCCCATTCATCTTTTATTATGTCCTTAACATCGTTGGCATTATGATCGTTTTCTGTCATAATTCCTGAGTTTTTAGGCAGTTATTCAATACAATTCATGCAATAAAAAAAATAATGAAATGCAATGTTTACAATCGAAATTGTACAGCTGATAGGGATACCAGATCTTTATAATCTGATGTAAAGGTACAATGAAATTATAGAATTACAAATTGTTATAATTTTTCCATATACCCTTTGCATTGTAAAACGTTATTGGCCAATTTCTTCTCCATTATTAAGTTATTACATGAGAGATATAGTACATCCTATTACAATCTGCTGGACTAAGGTACGTCACAGAAATCTTTTGATCATCTCTTACCCTTATATATACATAAAGCACTGGCGTTTGTAGAAAATGGTGCTAGATTACTAAAATTTTGATATGGTCTCTCTTAAGGAACCGATTAGTTAAATACACATTAGAAACTATTAAATAATAAATATTAAAAGAAAATTTTAAATACAAATTTGTACGTACTTTTGTTACATATGATTTTTTCTAAAGATGTTAAATCTGGCATCATTATTGAAATGTTATGACTTTTCCATAAGTTACAGCTGTTAAAAGAACTCGCAAGAAGAAGCAGCATTTAGAAAATTTTTATTGGGACTTTTTCTGGGTAAACTAAAAAGAAATATGTAATTTGTTATGAATATGTGTTAAAATTTAATGTTTTTGTTTGTAGTAGTGAAAAAAGCAATTTAAGCTAAGCCCAACCATGGTGGTCACCAATGATATACAGCTGCCAACTGAGGAAGAATTGACAGTACCAGAAATTAATTTGTCTACTGCTGCTTTACGTGCCGGAGCCTTTCATTTGGGCAAATCTTGCGAGACCGAGAATAATGTAAGTCTTTTTCTGCAGACATACATTGTTAGCAGCATTGTCTTTATGGATCTCTGGAGGACAATTTAATATTTATGCGGAGTTTTTGTTAAAAACGTTATATAATAATATTTGGTGTCTTAAAATACCTAACCTCAACTTTCCTGACAATTTTTAATAATACAAGTTTGTTTATGTTTTTCTTTTGTATAGGAGTTTATGTTATGTCGCCAAGAATTAGATGATCCCAGAGCATGTATAAGTGAGGGAAAAGCAGTGACCAACTGCGCTTTGAACTTTTTCCGTAAAGTAAAGAAAAGCTGCCATGAAGAATTCATGCAATATGCTACCTGCTTGGACAAGTCAAGTGGTACCATGTCATTTAACCAGTAAGTTCAAATGTCGTTATAAAATGTTGGTTTTCCTTGAAGTAATATTGTCAATCTTTAAGCTGCCGCAAGACCCAAGGTGTATTTGATAAATGTATGAAGGATAACTTGGATATCGATCGCCCTGAATATGGCTATTTCACCAGAGCCAAGGTAAGTTTTTGTGTTCATAGGTTTGTTCTAATGACAGTGGATCGTAGTTATGGAATTGTTTCATCCATGTGAGATAACCCAGTATGGCTTCCCGTTAAATAAAAACAGAAAACAATACGGATGTTGCCTACAATAATGTTAATTTCCTAGAGTTAAACATTTCGATACCACACTATCATTTTCAATATTTCTGTGCACTAACAATAATAAGAATATAAAATAAGTTTTTGTCTCTTACAATTACTCGCGGGATCTGATTTTCTTTGGTTTATAACATTACGAAATGTAAATACGGATATTGAATTGATATTAAAACGAGTTTTTTATACCCCGCTTCATACCCTTTTTTCCTGTGATTTCTATGAGAAATATTTTCCTAAAGCTAATCCATACATAAATGAATAGACAAAAACTAGAATAGAATGTCAAATGCTTTAACTTATTATAAATTTTTTCAAAATTTTTTGCAGATTCATTCTACTGAACGTCCTGCTCCACCAAAGCCAGAAAAGAAAGTCTATCCAGATGCTACACCAGGTTTACCCGAAGATTATCCCAAACCACCTGCAAAGTATGGTTCACGTTTCCATTGGCTAGAATAAATTCTAAATATTTTAGAACAATTTTCGCTATATCTTACATTTAAATAAAAAATATCTGTGCGTGAAATGTTAAATGAAAAATTACATAGAAAAAGAATAGAAGAATAGCGTGTTTAATAATTCAATACAAATATTACTCTACAATACGAAAGTAATACTTTTAAAAGAAATAATTGTTTTATTTTGCAAGTATGTATTGATATCTGCTTACGTTTTTATAAAGATCTGTCGTGAACCAATATATCGAATAGAGTCTCTGAAACTTCAATTTATTCTGCTCTTGCATTAGAATACACAAAATTTGTTATGAAAAGTGGCATTTTTGTTTTTAAAATTTTTTACATTCATTTAAAGTTTTGTTACCAAACTATAACAGCCCTACCAGAACATGACTAGTAAAATAACTAGTTATTTGACCGTAAAGTGTGACGTATAAACTAGTCACTCTTCTATCCGTATAGAAAAGCTTAATACGTTGGTTGTTGAATTCACAAATGTTTGTTGGTTAGACTTAGAAGAATCTACGCAGTCTCTCTCTAAAAATGGTCCAATTCGTGTTCCTCCTATTGAGCGGAGGGGTTATGAAAGGAGTAGGCTCGTTCGTGTCAATAGTAAAGGTAATGTATCTGTGGTCCGAAAAGGAGCATTCATGAGATACAAACCAGTCCTTAAGGTTAGTAGAGAAACCTGAGCTGACCAGAGTGATGTCCAGCACCTCCCTTCTGTTCGAAGTGAGGAAGGTTGGTTCATCGCCCCGATTAGCTATAGCTAGGTTATTACTAATAATAAAATCAAAGAGGCACTCACCCCGCTCGTTGGTACCTGAACTGCCCCACATCGTATGGTGGGAGTTGGCATCTGCTCCGATTATGACCGGAAATCCGCGTTGTTTCGCATCCGCTACCAGTCGACCGATGGGCTCCTGAGGGGGAGAGAGCCCATAGTCATGCGCCAGATACGATGATGTGATCCAGAGGGTCATCAAGTTCATTTCGACGACCATGGTGACGGTATCCTTGTCGCTGAACCTGTGGAGGAGAAGAGCGTTAATACTATTCTTAACCATGACACAAGCCCGAGGCTTACCTGAGTTCTGGATATACGCTAAGCGATATCCTTTGGTGCTTAGTCCGCAAACCCTGCCGTCTACAACCCAGGGTTCTTGGACCAGAATGAGCTCTGCATCCTCGGCTGCTAGTCGGAGGAGCAGAGCGGCAGAGGCAGTTTTAGAGTGTTGCAAGTTAATTTGGATGACTCTCAGCATTGGCCAACGAATCAACCGTTGTCACATCAGCGTCCTCTTCGTCCGACAACGGAGAGGTTGCGCCCGCGTCAATATCAATGCCGTCGAAGAATTCCCCCACCAGCTCAGAATTGGACTTCTTGCTGGATGAGGAGCGTCGAGAAGAATGACTGCACACGCTTCTACATTCGACGTCTTCGGCGGGTTCGAGGGGTCCAGGGGTGGGGTCGGATGGAGTAGGGTCAGATGGGGTAGAGTTCTGTGGCATGGGTTGCGATGGGACGGGATTTTCGGGGATGGGTTCTGTTGGGGGATTTGCGGCAGCGCGGGAATCCGACTTATAGACCCTTAGCTCAATTGAACTAAAACCGTATTTTATCAGCAACTTTAGCCACTCTCCAGTTATGAGTGGGCAGGTCGGTGTTGCTGGCCTTGAGGATCCTCAGCATGGTTTCCGGGTCTGATGGTTCGGTCGGAATTCTCGCCTTAGAACGGGGGCGGTTGGGAATCCGGTCTGGAGGGACGGCGGCAAGCCTAGCTCCTGGTCAGACTTCACCAATCCTACTGATAGCCTCCTTATAGAGCTCCATAGAACAGAGGTCAGAGCAAGCCACCAGCTTGATATGCCCCTGATACCACCCCGCATCATTGCAGCCGGGTGAGGGGCCAGGATTGGAGTCCATTACACCTAGGAAGACGTCCAAGAGCGCATGTTCCACCAACTTCCAGTTAGTGGGAGCAATGGAACCATCAGGGTGGCTCTGGTCAACGACCGCCCAGGTCAGACCTGATCTTAATACCTCACTGAGAGGCTTAGAAGGTTTGCTGCGGTCAGGACGTCTAGGTTGTGTCGACGAACGGGGTATTGTAGGGGGGGGGGGGGAATGTTAGGGTTGGTCACCTTAGAGCGTTTGGGAGGCTGGAGCGGAGCGTTTAGCTCGATTGATCTTTGCCTCTTTGGGGCCGTCTCTGCCATGATGGGAGAAGCGGGGGGCGATCATTACGATGGGCCTTAGCCCAGGCAAGGCGACTTTTCTCGTCCTCTGAGAGGAGAGCCGGGTCGGTCGAGCCAAATTTCGCAATGATACGCATGGCTGATCTGCGAGTTCTATACGCCCTCACGCTAGCACTCACGGTATTCTTGACACCCGAAGATGGACTGGTGCCGGGGGCTTGCGCGCCAGACTTGTCTGCCAATGCCTTGGCGGCCGCCAAAGAGTGCGAGGGCATATTCGCAGCAGCCTTAGAGGTAGACGGAGCCTCGGTAGAAGGTGCCAGGGCAGGAGGTGTGGCGACACTAGGGACCGGTTTCGCAGCCGAAGCCTTGTGTGCCAAGCGGGGTTTTACCGAAGTCGAAACTTGGGCTTTCGAAGTAGGGGCAGCTGCATTTTTGACAGGTGCCTGCCTATAGAGGGTTGTGCGTCTACCGGTTACGGTAGATGCTTTGCGCTCGCCAACTTGAGTTGGCGCTGGTTTGTGTCCTGGATTGGGTCGGTCGATTGAATTCATTGCGGGAGGGTCCCAACTCAAAGCCGCTATCCTTGCCCGCAAAGTGTAGTTACCCATAAGTGGTCCCGTGGTTATCTATGCAAGCAGGGAGGCCATTCGAGGGTTGGCACCAGCCCTTATGGAGTCAGGTGCTCAGAGCCAGACCGGGTACTAATCGGGAGTCTTCTCAACCGAACCTACATCACCAACTTAACAGCGACGGACAAGGAACGTACTTTGAGGCCTGCCAGGGTCTAAACGGGACAGGGGCAGCCGTAGCCCTAGCCTGGAGCCGGTCACACTGCGGGTTTCACCCCGGTGCTACCGTGCATACGCAACTAGGTCCAGAAAGCTACAGTCACCAGCTCAGGGCAATCAAATCAGAAACAGGGGGGAAAGAGTGGTCAGAAGAAAGAAAAGGGTCGTGCCAAAAAGGGGGGGGGGCGGGTCAGCCATAGTCACCCCGGCTGAGAGGGAGGTGTTTATTGACTCCCCAGTAGTGTTCCGTTGAAGAGCAGGGCCACCTCTAGCAGGGTGTAGGGTAGAGGCTGGAGGCTCCGAGGGAGCTATGATCGCATATCCCTATCCTGCGGAAACCGCTTGACCCCAACATGCAACATCCATTTATTCTAAAAGTTCGCCTTGGTATTTCTAGGAGTAGTAATGAAAAATATTTATTCTAAGAGTCAATCTATTAATTTATTCTTTTATTTATTCTATATGTTTTTTTTTAAATTAAAAATTGTGCTAAAAGAGAAGAGATTAAATATGTGTTCAGTCGTTTGGAACTCTTCAAATCCTCTGGAATTTAAAGCTCTATAGAAAAAGCTGTTCAATTGAAACCGAATTTCTCTTAGAATGCATAATAAATTCATTTCATTTACTATTCCAAGTAAATCATTCAATTCCACCATATGTGTACTTACAGCCGTGTAAGCCTCATTTATCTGTAAGTCATAAATTTTTTAAGTACCTAAGGATTATAAATCATAATTTTACCTGAATATCTCAAATTATTATGAAAATTCTCGTATCGATTAAACCTATACCGTTTAGAGTGGATGACCAGTTTTTGATATATAAGAGTATGTTGTATTCTGAATATTTATTCAGTAGCAACTTGTGAGTGAAATACTCTATCCCTTGGTGGAACGATATACGTATACATAAATATATCAATATAAAGAATTTTAAAAATGTTTGCAAAAAATGAAACTGAATTTGTTGCTTTAAAATTGATTTTTGAGCCTTCGCATACGTAAGTATATACAGATAAATTGTAAAATTATACAATTAATATGTAATTAGAATTGCTTGTTTAATAATTAAATATTTCAGGCTTAAAATCCTTCTTGAATATTTTAGAAATAAAAAAATTAAAAACGGAATTTTCAAACATGAACTTAAGCTTGAAATTAATCTTTTTTATAAATAGTTTCACAGAAATTAATTACTTATAATAGTTAATTTTGAACCAATTTAATATCAAGCTTAAGCTAAATTTATATTCTATAAAAAATCTTATGAACGATATAATTATTTAAAACACATTGTATTGTACTACAAATAATTCTTATAAAATTTATTCGTTCCAGTGATATTTCAGATCCTATCATTAGTCACCGCAGAATACACACTAGTAACTATCGGCCAACGTCAGATCTACCAATACGATCACAATCCATTAGTGACTGGGTAAGTTTTTTTTCAAATAATTTTTCTATCTGCCGAAAATATATGCTAATGAGTTTAATTATATTTTAGTTTTATCATACGATGTCTCAGGTATGCTTAGAAATACCAAGGGGTAACGATGTTCAGTATTGTATGTGGAAGATCAAATCTAATGATGTCAGCATGTTTACAATAAACAACATTCGCTTCGATAACGTTGTCTTATTCGTTGCAGAAACGAAAATACATTGGATATATTTTAATACTAAACCTACATTTAGAAGTGCCAAAGGCATTACGCCTCTAACGTTGAATTATTGCAGTTGCTGTTTTTATGACCAGTATCCGAAATTTATTGAAAATATACAAGAAAACCTAGAGGCAACCGATTACGTTCTATCATAAATATTACATCCATAATATTAATTTTTTTTTTTATTTTTTAAAATATTTCATTGTACTTTAGTTATATAAGCAAAAAGTGTAAAATATTTAAAAAATAAAACATAATTTCTCCTTTTAAAAATGTGATCCTCTAATTAAACTTTCCTTGTGTGTATTCCAATACAATAGCTCATCAAATTGAATTGTTAGATGCTGATCCTTAACGATTGTTCATTATGCACTTGAGTGGAGAATTGATTATAAAACGAGGCAGCATTAGGAGCTGGAATTTGTACTGAGGTGTAGGTGAAGTGGTACGTATGGTTAGACAGTAGGTGCGCTAAGGACACTGGTCCCAAAAGCACTTCAGACGATTTTTATTTAACTACCTACTGATCTAATGACAAACGTAGTCACACTTTCACAGCCTTCTTTGACATAGAGGGAGCCTTTCATGGCAAACAGAATGGCGAATTGCAAAATTCCACAGAAGAGAGCGTCATTTTTTTCGAATCGCTTGTGTAAGCAACAAAGCTAGGGGGAAAATTTTTAATTTTCTATTCTCAACACTTAATAGAGTGGAGGGTGAATACAGTCAAGTGCTCGGTACTTAAAAGGCCCTCTTGTAAGATATATTTTTGCTGAAGTACAATATTTTCTACTAGACGCAGATGCGCTCTGTGGTTCTCTCCATTAGAAAATTACTCCCATTTATTGATGGAGTCTTTGAAGCAGAGTAAGCCATTGATTGTAATGGCTTGTCGATTACAAATAATATTTTTTACTACTTTTCAACCAGATTCGTAATGCACAGTACCCATAGACCATCCTTAGGAATAGAGTGTCTAAAAATTCAACTTAATTTGCTTAATTAATGGAAACACTTTTATTTTTTAAATACATTACATCCGTTAATATAATTCGAATCAACTATGCAATATTACGTCTGTAGAATAGCATATAAACATCTTAATGTTATGAAATGATGCTACGTGAGAACGTAACCGTTTGCTTCTAGGTTTCCTTTTATGCAATCAACAAATTGCAAATATTGCTCATCAAAACAGCAACTGCAATAATTAATTGTTAAGGGCGTAGTTCCTTGGGCAGCCCTGCTCCTATAACCATGCTTAAAGAATATCCAATATATTCTCTCTTCGCCCACAAAAAAGAAAATTTTATCATAGCGAATAAATTTTAGCATAAACAAGCCAACATCACCAGATTTTATTCACCATCCCTTGGTATACCTAAGTATTCCTTAGACATTGCATTACAATACTGAAAGAATAAAACCAATTACAATACATATTGTTGGCAAGTCATAATTATTTAAAAAAAACTTACCCAGTCACGAAAGGGTTTCAAACGTGAAGGTGGTTCCTCCTCCGTGAAATAGTTTTCAACAGAAAGAGGTTCAATATCACTGGAAAGAATATAGTTTATTAGATAATTTTGTGATACAACTTGATGCTAAAGATTTTTTAATATATATTTCGCTATTCTGTTAAGGATATTCATTCCTAATATAGATTTATCACAAGCTGTAAATTTTACAGGTAAATAAGGTTTACACGGCTTTCAGTGTACATAAGCTAGAACAGTTTTCTTGGAATAATAAAAGAAAAATATTTTTTATACATTCTAAGAGACAATTTGTTAATGTCTAGTGTTCTGCAATAAAAATGGTGATAAAGATGGATCATTTCAGTCACCGAGGAGGGGATTAAGTATGTGTCGTTCTTGAAATTCACCGATACTAAAACCACAAAAGAAAAGTCAGATCAGTTGAGACCACTTTAAAGTACAAATCCATCAATATTCTTGAAGCCTCTAAAGGCATTACAACATTTGCAGTGGGAATGACCATGGCGAGAAGGGTGATCGATCGCAGATTGAAGTACTATCACCTCTCTTAACTTATTATAGATAATTATCTTACAGCGCCGCATGATAACAGATGCGATAATTTCTATTTGATCAGTAGAGCATCTTTCAATATTGGAGACGCGATTAGCTTTTGCATAGATGCTTATGCAAGAGAATATACTGTATGTCTGGCCATTGTCTAAAAGTTGTTGTTGTAACCATTCTTTGCACGTCAATTTGTCGACCTAACCATCAATCGACGTAAGATGGCTTTATGACTTCATATTCCCAAACTAACATGATACGTTTATTGGAAAATTTCAACGATACAAGATTTCTCAAATAATTTTATTACATACATAATATTATGTATTTATTTTTTATTTTTCTTTTGTTTTTAACAAAAACAAATTCTATTCAAATAATTTAAAAAATTAATATTTATAACCTAAGCACATTAATCCTTATACCACTTTGTGCGTTTGGGCTTTTTATCCGTTGTAACTGGCCCGGTGCCACCCTCATTTGCACGTTTGTCTAACATACGTTTGTATTTATTAACTAATGGCATTAAGTCATCTTTTTCCATTTTACGGCCTTGTTTTGGTCTTATTTCGGCTTTACGTTCAGCCAAATGAATTTGTTTGATTTTTTGCTGTTTCTTCTTTTTCTTTTCGGTTTGTACACGTTTCATATGATCCTGAGACTGTTCTTTGATCTTCTTAAACGAACGCATACGCAGCGCAGTACCAGGTTTTGATTCGGTGCCTACATATTCTTCTTCAATATGGGGAGTCGTTTTATTTTTTGGCTTCTGTTTGGCGGCTCTCGATTCCTCTAATTTCTTTATGTGTTTCTTGAGTTTCTCCTTATCGTCTGTTTGAGGCCCTTTGGGAAGCTTCTTGAAAGCTAAATTGCCTGATTGTTTTTGTTGTCTTAAGGCTTTACGTTTTTCCAGCTTTTCCTTAAAGGTGGGATTGTTAATTTTAGATTTTTCAGCACGTTTTTCCTTGACCTTGTGTACGGCACGATCTTCTATGCTGAATGCAACAATAGGACGCTAAAAGTATAAAATGAAAATCGAATTACAACTTGGACAGGATTTGCTTAGTGTTAATTGCTTACATTTTGGGCTCCAAATATTTTTGGATTGTTATTTAGCTTTCTTAAAGCCGTTAAGGCTTCCTGGTGTGTATTAAATGACATAAAACCAAAACCTTTCGATATGCCTTTAGGATGTTCAGAAGTCACTTTATTTTCACGCATTACACGGCACTCATGCGGTTTAAATCCAGTATAGGCTATAACCATATCTCTAAGATTCTCATTGTCATAATTTAAGGGCAAATTGTGTATGGATAAACGATTACGTGATACAAAACGATTTAAGTTCTTCAATACTTGGGTTTTGATTTGTTCCAGCTTGTGTCTCTTGTTCATATCGGACGCAGATACACCTTCAGCAGCTTTTGAATTTGCCATAATAAGACCTTCACGGGCCAAATACAAGTTACGTGAATCTTTGCCGTCTTTATTCTTTTCCTTTTCGTTTGCTTGTTGGCGAATTTCCTCTTTACTGAGAGCCGGGAAGGGGTCTAGTACCTGGTCCATTAGAACAAATTCAGTACCAGCTTGTAAACACAAATCAGCCGATTCTTTAGTTTTAAATTTTACAAATGCAGTACCCTTTGAATGTCCTGATATATGATCACGATTTATAATAGCATAATAGACGGGACCGTATTTACGACAAACTTTGCGTACATCTAAGTCTTCAGCATCGAAAGGAACATTTTTTATGAAAATAGTACAGCCTTCTTGTACATCATTCGATATATGTTTTTCTTTTTTCACTTTATCGAGATCCAATTTTGATTTAATGTCCTTTTTATCCTCATCTTCATCCTCTTCTGCATCGGAATCGTCGTCACTATCATCTTCATCATCGTGATCGTCATCGTTTTCAGAATCATCGTCATCGTTCTGGAAATAAAAGGTTTACATTGAAGTATTCATAGAAAAGAATTTTATTTTAATACATTACCTCACTATCATCCTCACTTTTACTTTCATTTTCCTCTTCCTCTTCTTCATCTTCATTATTATTGTCATCTTTTTCAGAAACATCCTCTTCATTTAAATTATCTTCCAGTTCATTTTCTTCTTCTTCTTTCACCTCCAATTTAGGTTTCTTCTCTTCAGGTTCCTCTTTTACCTCCTTTTTAGCTACAAAGTCATTTTTTCCTAAAGCCCAATCGATGAAGATTTTTCGACCGAGCATTTCTTGTCCATTGCCTTTCAGAATAGCCTTTGTGGCCTGATTAATCGTTTCATACTGTACAAAAGCACATCCAACAAGTTTGCCATCAGGACGTTTTAAAATATTGACTTCCTCCAGTTTACCCCATTGTTCAAAATGTTTGCGAACACTCTCCTCGGTGGATTTGTAGCTGATGTTACGGACAATAAGTCTAGCACGCTTTTTCTGACGACGTTCCTTCTCCTCTTTTTGCTGTTGTACCCGAAAGGGATTACGTCGCTTTGAAGCTTTTTCATTAATTTCTTCTTGATCATTAGCTTCTCCTGTTTGGTTTTCTTTTAATTCCATTCTGGAATTTGTTTTAAAATAATTGTAAACACGATTTTACCAATGGGCACAAGTATTTTATCTATTTAACATGAAAAAAAAACGCAATGAATAAAAGCAATCATTTGTTTGACAGGTGTGACAGCACGTGGAGTATACTATTCACCGTTTACAGCACCATCTTTTGCTTATTATTATTATTATAAATTAATAGGGTGTTTCACAAATATATATTTAAAACTACAGTTAAACTAGTTCTTATTGCAAGTATTATTTCTTTTCATCATTTCAAAAACATCATCACAACTCGCACATTTCTAAATTGCAGTTGAACTAGTTCCAGTGTTGCAAAATTGAAATTTTGAAATAGTTCTGAACTATAAACGAAAAGAGTACCTTTTTGCATCAAATGGTATTTTTATAATGCAGTTTTCTAAGTTTAATTTTTTAGAATTTTAAACACAATGGCAACATTCTTTCCACTAATCGAGACATATCGGTGAATGTCTCCACTAAAATATATGAAAATTACTTATTCTAGACACGCACCGTCCAAAATCACGATATACAGCTAATGTATCTCTGACAGTGCCATTTCGAATACCAGCACTTTGGCGAGTTTTGATTTTATTCACCACAGTTCAAAAAAACTCCCAAAAACCACAAAATTCACTACACTTCGATTTTATTCACCACATTTTTAAAAATTCACCACACTTCAAAAAAAACAAAACTTTTGCCTTTCCTGTTCCGTCCTTTATTGAGTGAGTGGTTCTCCAACGCATCATCAAACCACACGACAAACAACAACATCCACACACACACACATATACGCATTATGTTCTTCTTGTTTTCGTTTTGTCTGACCCGGGATTGAACCGTGGCCTTTGGGCGTCTAATAAGGCTACTAACTACCAATTAGATATACAGACCACATAGTACATTAAACAAACGGGCTTAATTTTTACTTAATAAACACGAAAACGGAAAAAGAATGTGCGAATTATTATATTAAATTTTTGAACGAACCAAAACGAATTTGATGAAATAAGTACTGAAATGAAAAAGTACTGATTTTTTAAATTTTCTTAGTGCAGATTATCTATTATTTCTTTTCATCATTCTCGCACATTTCAAAAAACTCTGAGGGCGTTTTGAAATAGTCTTCTAGCACTAAAGATGATTTATTGCCTAGTTTATAGGTGGCATTATTCCATGGAGAGAATATATAGTACACAGGCTGTACTTCACCCCGGTTGAACCGATGATGTGATACATCTAAAGGCAATTGTGGATGATACACGGCTAAATACCTAAAAGGATAAGTATTACAGTGAGTGTTAATGCCATGAATGATTATTTAAGAGTACGAATCAATTAACATACCTTCTTTCCTGGTCCTTATATATTCTCAAAGGAAACATTGATACTACGAAACGCATAATGGCGTTTATTGCTAAAAATCCAACTGTGAAGTAATAAATATCTTTACTATGCATAACAAGGGTGGTATCCTGTGGTTCCAGCAGGGGTTGGCCACTGGCATATTGATAAATGGCAGCACTGGTTATAACAAAAGCAGTCGCTGTGGATACATGCATGGACCAAGCTATATAAGATTCCATCGGTGCTTTGTAAATCAACTCGTAATTTTGTGGTACATGATCCTTTTCTAAATAACGTTTCTCTCTCTCCTTAGAAGATGTCCCACGGGTCAATCGCTGATTAAACCATTGTAAAGTTGATGTTGTGCTGTAAATTTTCGAATTATTTTTTATATCATGAATTATATCAACAATACTAACCTTATATTTCTCGTGCCGCATCTTATAGATGTATTCCTTAGCACATTACCTAGAGAATTTCCTAAATTTAATAACACAGCCATCGTCTGTTATATGCAATAGCCAGCCGCTTGAAGATATTTTGAGGTTGGATTGGTTTGTTTACATTTTTTTTCGCAGCAGCTGTTAAGAATGCTGTCAACTAATAGAATAGAAAGGCTAGAAAGAAATGAAAAAATTTGTTTATAGAAATGTTGGGTTAAGAAGTCAAAACAAAAGCCTTTGAATTGATATAATACAATAAATAAAACTAAAAAATAACCATATTTATTTAATTCATAGCTTTTTCTTTATACATTTTTTAAAATTGGTTCATTTCCATCCTACATACTTTCCGTTGTTTTCATTTCTTTGCATAACAACTCTGTTTTTATCATTTGTATTTGTACATCAGCTGTACCCAAACAACCAGCTGGGTTTGTAACATCACCAATACAACAATTAAACAAGTAGAAAATCAAGTTTATGGCTGAGAGCTACGAATTTTGTCTTAAAGTAGAAAAAAAGAAAATACTAAACATTTGCGCAAATATGCATTATAAAAATAAAAATTTATCTTATTGGTGAAGTGAAAAGACGAAAATGAAAAAATACAATAATAATCTATTTACAAACGCCAACTCTTCCATGGGGGATGCCACAATGCGTTTTAATAAAAGGCCGCGATTTGGCGGTGGACCCAATAATAGTAGTGGTGCAACGCGATATCCTCCGCATCAGAATCAAACTTCATATCAACAATATTCGCAGAATAGAAATAATGTGACTGAAACATACCAATCTAGTCCGAACCAGTTTGAAAACAGTTCTAGACATTTTTACAGCCACAGTCTACCGAATAGACCACCAGCACCTCCAGCACATAGTCATGCTATGCAAAATCAAGCACTACCTCCGCCGCCATACACTCATAAATCAGGTTCTGCAGCTAGTTTATCGCCGCCCTCATCCGTCTTTTCTCCAACGACGCCGAATACTTTAAAACCACCACCGAAAATACAAAACCCTTCATCTAACGCATCTTCAACATCGTCAATAACAAAAAACAATCATCCACAGCAGCTGCAGCAGCAACAACAACCGTCACAGCATGTTGCACAAAATCTTTTGGATAATTCTAGTTATTATGCTTACGGTTACAATAGTTTTTATTCACCGTATACTACGGAAATGATGGCTTCAGCATCAGCATCAACATTTGGCATGCCGGATGCTATGAGCTCATACATGTGGCAAACAATAACATCAACACCACCACCTCAACTGCCGTCTCAACAGATGCAATTGCCACTGCCACCGCCACCGTTACCTCAGCAGCAACCGCCAGTGTTGCCTCCTTTACCTAGTGCTGAAAAGCCAACTGCATTGCAGCCGCCACCGCCATTACCAACTCTACCTGGGAATACTTCGCCAACCCCCACGGATAATGTTCAAAATAAACCTAACGATGAGGACATGGGTAATAATTTAATTTGTTTACAATTTAAATTGGCGTTAAAATTAATTTAAAACGTCAACTTTTTTCCTTTGTTTGTCAACTGATCTTGCCTATCTAATCTTTATTAAAGCATTTAACTATTCGCTAAATCTGTACGTTTTTATTGAAAAGTACAAATGCAAGGCAGATTTTTTTTATTAAATAGATAACAATGGATAGATAGCATATAATGGCTATAATGAGAAGCCATTTTTAGGCTTTACAATGAAACAAAGATTTTGCATCCAACTGGAGTTGTTGTCTTTATGGACCACTTAATCAATTCTTTGTTAGAATAATGTATTCTAAATTAAATAATCTTTATTGCGCGCCCCTTATTAAAACCCCTTTAGAACAAGTAAAGGCTATATTTATGCAATAGCGATTTGCCTAGAGTTATTTCACATTTTTATATTTCAATCACAATTATAATATTTAGTGCTACCAAGTTATTACAACAAAATCTTGAAAATATTTTTGGCAGTTAAAATCGGAAATACATAAATCAGTACTTCGTGAATTTCACAAATAAATTATTAAATGCTGATGTAATTTTAAATCTACCCGCATATACATATTAAAAACTCTTTTTCTCATTTGTTTTTAATTTAATTTGTTTAATTAAAAATGTAATAACGGTAAAATTATACGATACTATATTTCTTGACCAATATCATGCCATTCGTAAGATTCCAGACGTTTGTCGCTCCTATTCGCTGTATGTTATGGAAAACAAAAACAGAAAATTTTTTTAAAAGTTAATATTTTTATGTTTATTACAGCCTCAAGAACAATCGTTAAAATGAAGGTAAAACGTAAGGCAATGTCGACACGCTATAAATTAAGTAAAACCTGGTCAGAGGTGGATGCTGCCATGGCCATTAAGGCTGAAGAAGCGAATGTAAGAAAACTTCAAAAGGATATTATTTTAATCTTACGTTTTCCCGATCCAGAAATTAGTCGCGAAATTGTTAAATGCTATAGTCCAGACATTGAATCGGTGCATTTTCAATTAAATTTTGCACCACGTTATTGTCTAGTGCATTTAAAGCCTGGCACCGATGTTGAGAAAACAATAGAAACTCTATCGAAAATACCATTTGGCAACGGCTATCTATCGGTGGAAATAAAACAAATACCGTATAAAGCGCACAGTACGAAACTAAGCGAAATTGATCCTTATACTTTATATGTTGGCAATTTGCCAACTACTATAGCTTGTAAGACTTTAAAGGATCATTTTCCGGGAGCTGCACGCATTGATATTGGTTTCGCTCAACGAATGAAATATACCCGCTATGCATTTATCCGTTATAAGACCGTGCAACAAGCCATTGAAGCCTACAAACGTATGTTGGATGCTGAAATAGGTGGCCGTACTTTAACAATACGTTTTAGGCGTCTTACCTCTGCCAATGAGCTTAATAAAGATGGTGATGCTGAAAATGATGATGTCCCAGATGATGTACTTAGTCAGTCCACAGTGATTTCTGAAGATAATTCAGGAAATTTAAATGCTGGAACAGAATCTTCAGAAAATTTAGAGCACAAAAACTCTTTTGAAGATTTCGAAAGTAATAAGGAAAAGAACACACATGACCCGCCTAATAAAACTGGTGATTTGGAAAGAAATAATGGTAATTATAGAAAGTATTTAAACACTAAACCTATGTACCAAAATCTACTTTAACAATATTTTAATCTCGTATAAATTTTTTTTTCTAGATACTCATGTAACATTTGAATCAAACACGTTGCTAACTAATTCTCGGGACTCCACACTTGAAACAGGTATATCTTCTTATACATGTTCTTTACTTTACATAGCCTCTCTTCAACTGACCGATGGTCTGGCTTTAGTTTTTATTAATAACTTAGTTTTTGCATTTCTTTATTTATTTTATTTATTATATTTTATTTATTTACTTGTCATGTTCTTTTTTTTTTTTTTTTTTGACAGGAAATAATATTACTGAAACAAATTCCTGTAATTCGCACAATCCTATTGAAGCTACAGAATCACCGGCTGTTACTTCAGAAACAACAACCACAGGTATGTTAAGAAAAACTGTTATGCTTGCAAATCTTAAATATTTATGGAGAATATTTTTGTTTTTCATTCATAAATAGTCACACAGAACACAACGCTACTTAATATTAAACCGGATCCTGATATGGATCCCGATGACATTGTCGTTCGTAGTGATAATGTAACAACACGATTTGATATTAACGAAGACAGTATCAAACAGGAAAAGGAGTTGGCAACAGATTTTGAATTCTTTGCTCCTGCTAATAACAATCAGAACTGTGCTAGTCGGGAAAAATCAACAACAGCTAACGATACTGTTTCTATACATTCAACAACCGATGAAACCGATACAATGTCCACCATGTCTGCTAGTAGCTTAGGTGAATTTTTACAAACTTGCCAAAGGCCACGTGTAATATCGAATGATATTGACGATATTATAGGACCTCCGCCCACAAAACGGAATAAACAATACAGTGATGCCATGAGTACTGTAGTCAAAACAGAACCCTTTGAGCAACAAAGTACTCAAGTGGAAAGTAATTTACCAGTTGAAGCAAATGTTGCTATTAAAAAAGAAACTGTAGAGAATTATACAGAGAGCGTAAACAATGAAAATGCTAGGCAAAGTTATGATGCAAATCGAAAAGTTTCAAGAAGAAGGGAAGCACGTAAACATCAAAAAACATCCTCTAATGATACAGATGATTTGGTACCACCAAATGCTTTATTCTTAAGAGGAGATATGCAGACACCTTTAACAAGTGACCCTGAAGTATGTGATAATGGTGAATTTTTCGAAACAAGAACTAAGCCAAGCGCACAGATTATGCCAGCAATTAAAACGGAACCCATAGACGCCACCAATAGGAGTAAAGAAAGAGAAAAAAATAGAAATCCTAAAAACTACCAGCATTTAGAAACACTGTCAAATAGCCGGTCTAATAATGACAGAAATGCAAACAGCTTGCAATTGCAAAAGACAAATGAAACACCATTAGCTAGCGATGAAGAAGATTTAGTGCCCGAACGAAATATATTGTGTACTCGTCTGAATACACATACAGATTCTAGCCAACAGCCATTTGATATTAAACTGGAAAGAGAAAATGAAGATATTTTTTCCACACCTTCAGTTTCAACTGTAAGAAATGAGGTTACAACTAATCAAAACGAGGATAGTAACTTAAGTGATCTGTGGAACACAAATTTATTAACACAAGATGTATCATTGGAATTGTGTAACAACAAGAACACTACCAAAGAAGTTTCAATAAGCCACACTTCCGCAGATGATGATAATGATGATGATGATGGTAAGGGTTTTTAAAAATTCCCAATTTCGAAATGCTTAAGTTTCTTTCTCTATTTCAGATATTATACTAGTTTCGGACAACATATCACAACAGCCAAAATACTCAAATTCAAAGTCTCCATTAGTAATAAAAGACTCTACGTTATCGTACAAAAAAACTGATTTATTAACATTTACACCGAAATCTATTGCAGCCGTAACTACCTTAGAAAGCTGTAAACTTATACCTCATCATCATCATGATAATCTTGATAAATTATTTGAAGAATTGGATGCCGATTCGGACAGTGAATTATGATGTTTCATAGCAACCAACAGAAAAGCCAATGTATATAGCATAGCCGCTGTAAATGATAATGAATTTTAATTATTTTTTTTTGTGTTAAAGGGTTGTGAAAGACATTATTATTATTATTGTTTTGTATTCCTAAATGATATAAGAAAACTATTAGAAACTACAATATTTCTGAAAATAATTTTTTTGCTTTCTATGTATATGTACGTACGTAACGGGTGTAAAAACAATGCATATTTTATTTAAAATGTTTTGTTTTTATTCAACATTTTAACAATAGTTAGTAGACAAAGTCTTAAAGGATAAAATATTTTTGCACGAAATCTTTATTAAGAAATTAAAAGAAAAACAATTAAGAATTCTTTTTTATTTAATTTTTTTTCTTTTTTTAATTTCAATGTAAATAATATCAAGTACTTCAATTTATGTTTGTTTTGCGTCAACAATATAATTGTCAATTAAACAGAAATTATTTATTTATATTCGAACAAGCTTTCTTTTTTACATTTACTTTATAATTTCGAATAAAAATAAACTTTATTTATTTTAAATATTTGACGTTTTCAATTTTAGAATGGAATTTTCACTGAATATCTCTTGGTTTATTGGGGCACCCAAGCTGCAGTTAAGTTCCTCAACTCGACCTCGACTTCGATCTCCACCTTCATCTATTTCAGCCGAATATTTCTTAGGGAAATCTTGGGTTATTCAAAGTGAACTCTACGTCGGAATTTGGTTTGCTGATGGCCATACAAAATAATCACATTCTGCGATATATTACAAAGCTTAGGTGTTTCGATAGCCTCTGCTAAGCTAGGTATTTTCATTGCTTTACAGGGAGGCCACTGCCCTATTGGGCACATACAGTGAGCGCCAAAAGTGAGTAAACACCACTGAATTAATTAATTTTCTTAGGATAGCGAGAAAAGTAAATGAGAATAGTCGAATAAAGTTCCAAAAATAAAAACGTTTATTTATTACTTATAAAATGTTAAAACAAAAACAACAATTCATGATAAAGGAACTTTTTTATACTCGTCTTAAGTACGTAATAGAAAATTTAAAATTATTGTGGGTGTTGACTTATTTATGGCGCTCACTGTATCCGACATTACCTCGAATGACTTCAGCGTGGGCTGATGAACTGACCACACAAAATCTCACAATCTTCGGCATACCACAGGATATAGGAGTGCTAATAGCTTCGGTTAAAATAGGTATTTAGCGGTCGTTTTACAGGGTGTCTAAACACATAGAAAACTGTCTTATCGCCTACATGTCTGATTCACGATTTATCGTGATTCTTTACATAAGCTACAGAAAGGAGTTTTGCCATGTGAGGGCTCGTATAATAATTTTCATATTCCTTCTACACGCGCTTGGGACTTCGTAGCTTCGTATTTGTAGGATTGAGCTTTGGCCATAAGGCTTTTGCTATTCACAGTCTGCATAAATTAGCCCGAAAAGATTTTGCTTAGCGTATTTCTACACTTCAATACCAGTTTGACCTGTAAATAATCCCCTCAAAGCCTATTGTGGTATTCATTTATCTACATAACTAGTTATCCTCTAGCTTTTCGGTATAGATTTTCCGACTACTTCTGTGGCTTTAACAAATTTTAGAAGCTCTGCCTGAAAAACTCTATAGTATATTCCGCTGATAGACTATACGATTCCCTGAAATTAGTTTTATAGATGAGGACAACTGCTTCTACATTCGTCTCTATTTTGGAGCCGAATTTCAGTCTTTCAGAATCACTTATTAGGGGAGTAGAAGTAAAATTTTGTTTGTTATTTCGTCAGTACTAAGTGGTCCATCTTTCAGTGACTAACTAGACCAATCTCATGCGGCCTAAAGAGCTTTCTCGCTGCTATCTTACTTAAATATTTTTAATAAAAAAGCTCCGAATTGTTTTTGTTTTATAATTTTTAAATATTTTTTTATTTGTTCATTTTGTTGTTTTATACGATATATGTATACATACTTTGTTTTTGAATATATAATACACATTTTTTTTTTTTGGAATAATTAAATTGTATTAAAATAACTAGAAAAATATTAAAAAAAAAATAAAAAATAAAAAAATAATAATTTTTTTTTTACACAATAATAATATTCGGAGTTAAATATTAATTCCGACAAGAATATCGTTTTTATTATTTTGTAATTCGTTAGGTTTTCAGACAAAAAAAAATTATAATTAAAAATTAAAAAAAAAAGAAAAAAATATGTAAAAAAAAATTATAAATTTAAAAATTAATTACTAAATAATTTTATTATATTTAATTACAAGCTATTTAACAAAGATTTTAAGTGTTTGATTTTTTTTTTTGATTTATTTAAGATTATTTAGAGTTATACACTTTGAAAAATACTCTTTAGTAATTAAAATATATTTATATTTTATTTTTTGTTTATTTATTTATAAATATTTTTTTAAAATTAAAACTTAAACGTAAACTGGTGTGAAATGAGAAACAACAATTAAAATGTATGATTTTTCTTTTCATATTTCTTTTAAAAAAACTTATAATTAAACAAAATTTACACACTAAATTACGTTCAAGTCTAAAGCTAGGTTTTTAAGAGTTTATTTTCTTTTGTTTTTTTGTTTATATTTAAAGTGATAAAAAGGGGGGGGGGGGAAGGGAAAGAATTTTTTTCTTTATAAATAAATTGAATTTTTAAATTTCTTTTTATATTTATTATAAGAAGGAATGTTTTATATTTAATTTGTTTACAGATATGGTTGTTCAATTGGTGTTTTCAATTTTCGTTAGAAATTTGCAAATAATTATTCGTTATTTTCTTTTCCATTTATTTATTTAAAATAATTTAAGAAAAAAACTTGTTTTTTTTTTTATTAAATATTTACAAAAGAAAATGTAAATCAAGGCCTATCAAATCGAATTTAAATTTCAAATTTTTTTTTACTCGTTTTTGACGGTGTAATAATAATAACTTATATGTATGTAGTATGTACTATATCTGTATATATATTGTACATATGTTACTATTTGAAAAGGCAGCAAGTGTGATAAGACATGTATGTATGTATATGTAAACTTTTATTTAATATTTCTGTTTTGGTAAACAATTATGGCGAATGTTTCTTTTCAAATATATTCCATTTGATTTGTTTTAATATTACAAACACAGGCTATATATAAACTTTTTAAACAAACTATGTTAATTAATATATCACATTTATTAAAATCAAATCAAATAAAATAATAAAATCTTCTGCCAGATTTGGTTTTCTTTTCTAATTTTTATAATGATTTCGTTAAAGTTTGCTGATTTGAAAGGTTTTTTTTTTGTTTAGTTTTATAGAACAATATATGTATGTATGTATTTTATAAAAAAAGAAGGCACTTTATATAAACTAATGACTAACTGGCTTCTTATTTTATACAATTCTAACATATTTTTAATTATTTTTTTTAAAATTATTTTCTCATAAAAAAATTCTTTTTTTTAAGCGGCTTTCTTTTTATTTCTGCAAAACTCAAACCTCTCTTGTGTTTTTGTTCTTTATTTCATTTTTTCCATAATAATTTAAAATAAAATTTAGAATTTTATTTTAATTATTTATTTACCGTTTTTTTTTTTGTTCATACTTATTTTATTAGATTTATTAGATCTAGTTTATCTACGTTCTTGTTTTTTTTCTGCAAGGGTCCTAAATTTATTGTCCTTTTTAAAGTTTATGTTTGCTGTTGTTGTTATTATTCAATTGCTTTTAGCTAACAATGAATTTTGCTATAAACATCATAACAATTGTTGCCAATATTAGATTTTTATAATTGTTGCTGGTATTTGTAGTGGCATTTGACATACTCGAACGATCCGCTGTGGATTCATCATTAGGCTGGTGATCATCAAAACCTATAGAAAATAAACAAAAAAAAAAACAATAGAAAACACAAAACATTATATTACAATTTAATACAAGTTATTTACAAGAATTTTATTTACATACTAAACCCTAAATCAAGTGCTTAAAAACAAAATCGAACAGAATATTAACAAAAAAAAAAAAAAAATTTGCTTGAAAAGGATTGTTTATCATATGCCTGGGCTAAGGATTCCTAAGTAAATTTTTTTTCTTTCATATTAATTTGTCTTATTAATTTGTGGCCGTAGCAAAGCGTTTTCCCCATCTTCTTATTATTTTTTCATTGCAGTTTCCTTAAGCAATTTTTCTATTTAATTAGGTGCTTAGTTCTAAAACGATAGGGTTGCCATCTACAGTTGAATAGAAGGCTTGTTAATCAAATTTAGCTACCTAAACAGCAGTTTCGTTAAGCAATTTTTCTATTAGTTCTAGAACGATAGGATTGCCATCTGCCGTTGTATAGAAGACTTGTTAATCAGTTTGAGCTACCTAAACAGAAATTTTGTAATAGCTAGTAGAATGGCAGAAGTCGCCGTGGTCTAGTAGCTAGTGTGTTGGCTTATTAGACGAAAGGCCCGAGTTCAAATCCTAGGTCAGACATCAATACGAAAATATGAAAATATTTCTTCGGCGACTTCCTCTCAGCAGATTTCTGTTAAAAACTCAGAGTAAAAATTTCCATTAAAACCTTCTCAAAAATCTGTCGTTCGGAGTCGATTTTAAACTGTAGGTCCCGCTACTCATGTATAAAATTAACGCGCACAACACGAGTGGTGTGAGAAGCTAGGACGTTGTACAATGGGTCAATTCGTCCTCCGGGTACTGTACTTGTCACAGTGGACAAGTACACGACCTCTAACCTAACCTAACTTAGTAGAATGGCAAGTTCTCCATCTGTCATTAGATAGAAATAACGCTCTCTGTGGAAATCTATTCGGCTGTCATATTGCGCAAAGCAGTGAGAATCTGTAGCGTATTGAGTCCTACTTTTCCCATGAGGTAAAGCTGCATTATATTTTTCCTTGATGTATGCTACTGATGTATTCTTCTCTAGGAAGGTGGCTAGCAGGTTAGCCTCTGTTTCCATTGTACAAAACACCGTTTGAAACGTTTTGAATAAATCTCAGGAACCGAAGTTTCTTACTAGACTAGTCGCCGTAGTCTAGTAGGTAGTGTGTTCGCTTATTAGACTTAAAGCCCGGGTTCGAACCCCGGCGACTCTCTCTCTGCAGATTTCTGGCAAAAACTCTGAGAGTAAATAAACCTGCCTTGAAAAAGTTTCTCAAAAATCTGTCGCCCGGAGTCGACGTTAAACTGTAGATCCCGCCACTCAAGTATAAAATTAAGGCACACAACATGAGTGGTGTGAGAAGCTAGGCCGTAATCCTGGCTGAAGGGTTGTAATATCCAATTATGTATGTATGTATGTAACCGAAGTTTCATGGCTTATTTACTGCTGAATGGCAACAAAGTCGTCCTGTGCTTAGAGTGAATGATGACTGGTGACGGAAAGGATGTCAGTTTAAACACAATCAAATAAATATCAAAATAACCATAGGATTCATCGGTTCTTAAAGCAGGTCGTAAGGAGTGGAAAAATGCCCGAACCAAAATTTGACGCTTAGATTTGGCATGAGAATCTCTATTGCCAAGTTCTTAATTCGAGCTTATACTGTCAAATAAATTCTTTCCAACCTCTTTTGTTTAATATCGTGTTTTGTTACGGGCTTCGCTTTATTTCGTCTCTTTTTCCAATTACAAAAGGAATCAACTTAATATCAACAGTCAAGCTTTATATGTCAAAAAACGATAGACCTAGAGGCCAATGGAATCTAAGAATTAGTAATTAGTAAGAATTAGGATGTAAATCGGTCATACTTTACGAGGACCTGTTGGCGATTTCACCAAAGCCGCCCTACAATGGAATCTACAGATACAAATAAGATCGCTGAGTACTTGGATTAGATCCATTAGACGCGAACACAACAGAAGTTTTAATGCAATTAAATTGTTTTTGGAATGAAATTAGTTTAGGATTAAATTAATTGAGAAGAGACTGTTTATTTAGGAGAGAAATGAATCTTCCGACTAATTCATATTGCATATTGCAGCAATCTTTATAACCAATCAATCTTATTTTCTTACAATATTTAATATATAACGATGAAGGCGTATGAGTAATATTATTTCTTAAAGCAAAAATTATTCATATTACTCATACGCCATATATTGCATTGGCTTTCCAGATAGATTTTATACAATTGCTTCATTATAAACATATTTTTACAAAATCCTGCTTAAAAATTACAACTCCCATGCAAATGGAACCCAATGTTTATAGCATAAGAATTAGTAGAAATATAACTTTAAGAATATGATTTTAGCATATGATTGAAATTTACAATAACTTTTATATGATAAACAATCCAATGTTCTTGGTTTTGTTAAAATAAAATAAATTTTTTTTTTACAGAAAAACGTAAATAATTTCAAATAAAATGAAATAAAATTAAATATTTTTTACACTAAACCAAACGTTTATTTGTTTTGTTTTGTTTTTTGCTGCATTTGCTTAAATAATAAAATTAATAGAAAAAATAATTTCAAATAAAAAATAAGAACAAAAAATACAAATAAAATCAAACGTACTTTTTTTGTTTAAAGCGTTGCTGTAGTTAGACATTCTTTTGCTGGGCAAAGAAAAATTATGGCAAAATTTGTTTGGCAGCAGCAGCTTTTATATTGTTTTAATTTAAGTTAAAATTTTATTCACTTAATAGCTCTGGCAGCTAGCTGTACAATGTTGTCGATATTGGCATTTAGTTTATGCAGTATATGTAGGGGGGACACAAAACAATGAACACTTTCCTTTCGTTTCATTTCGTTTCTTTATTTTCTTTCCACAAATTAAAGGACAGTTGTAGTTGGGTAGTATTCAATGTGTTTTTTCTATACACACACAATGAGTTGTATGAGATGAATGTTTGTTTGTATGTGTAAGCAAGAGTAAGAGTAAAATTGAGAGAAGAGAAGTTTTTAAATGCTTTACAAACAACTGTTAAAAACAGTTAAACAAATTTGAATTGTTTTTGTTGTTTAATTGTTGTTGTTTTACTTTTCTGTTTCATTTGTTTACTTTATACAAACATTTAGTGTAGCAGAGTTAGTTGTTATTAGTTTTGTTGTAGTAGTTGTTGTTTTAACAAAAAAATATCACGTTTCCTTGGCTTAAATTTTATGTTTGTTTTTGTTTTTATTAAAACCATGAACGTGCTATATTCCACATCCAGCCAGGCGGTACAAATCGTCGTTCATTATTTACATCCTTATTAACATCTGTGTACGTGTGTTTTTTTGTTTTGTTGTTTTTAAGTTATGTTTTGGTTTCGTTTTGAGAGCAGTTTTATAAATTTGTTGTAATCATTTTACAAGAGATTTTTGTTTTGTGTTGTTTATCGTTTAAATTGTCGTATTTGGTTTTCAAATAAATAAATAAAATTAGAAAAATTAAAATTCAAATTAAAAAGAAATTCAATTTTCAATTTAAAATTCTTATTGAAATTTGTTGCAATGTAGCAAAGTAGCTATAGAAGGAAGGGAAAACAAAAGAAAGTAAACACACACTAATAAACTAAAAAAAATAGTATGTAAAAGCAAACGTGCATTAGTGTTTAAAATTTTGTTTTTGTTTTCTTTTCTTTTGCATCATAACAACAACATACACTCATTTGCTCAAAAAGGAAAAGTAAAAGAGAGAAAAAAAAGGAAAAACAAGTATGTAGTAAAAGAGTAGAGGGAGACAGCAAAACCAAATTGTTTTTTTTTTTTTTACTCTAAACTACCAATACAGTTAAGCATTGTTTTCTTGTTGATAGAAACATAAACAAATAAATAAATTAAAAGAGAGAGCAAGAGAGAGAGCAACAGAATATAATAAAAGTACTACTATTACAACTACAACTACAAGTACTACCAAGTACAATCAATGTAAAGCTTACACTTAAAAAAAATATAAATTCTAGTGTTCATTCGTGTTTTGTTTTGTTTTGTTGCGTAGCATTTTAGTATTTCATGGTAATGCATGTCATGTCTTGTTTTGTTTTTTGTTTTTGCTTATTTATTATTAGTGTAGTTTGTTTTAATTTAATTTTCTACGAGTTGTTTTTATTGTTTTTTTTAATGTGTTTTTGTGTGTGAAGATAATTTATCCACGTTTTCGTACGCCTGTAAATATGCAGTTTTTTAAAATAGAAAAAAAAACAAATTTAATTATTTATTATTAAATTCTAACCATTTTGTTAACTAATTACACACACACATATACACACACACACAAAATACAACATAATCATGCATATGTTGTTTGATTTTTTTTTAATTTCAATTTTATTGTATGATTTTTTAGTATTTGTTTTTAATTATTTTTAAAAACAGTAAGAAAGGTTCACTTAGTTTTATTATGTTTTAATGATAACATTTCAAACAATTCAAATAAAATGGTTATTTTTACTTATTAATGGTTTGGCTTGTGGTTTGATATTGTGGTGGTTCATAGTTTCGAATAAAGAGGATGACTGTGAATTGCTTAAGAAATCTTAGTATTTGATGAATATATTTGAACGCGAAGTCATCAAATTTCGTCCTTTGTAAAGAAGTATGGGATGTGCAGGATATTCTTGGTTTTTGACCAATTTTGCAATAATCAATCTATGTTGATACCAGCAATAGAGCGATATTTTATTACTCATTAGCAGATTCCATCAGAGACAACATAAATTTACATAGGACGTTCATTTTTTCCTATCAGTTGCAAGGAATCTTAATTCATCGAATGTTTACAATACTTTAGTTTGATGGCTCTTCTCTAGGAGGTATTTATAGACTGATAAGCTCAGGTTTTTTTCATCCAAAGTACTGTGTTGTGGACTAGGATAATAGATTTTGAGTGGCAGGGGTACGAATAAATGAATTCTTTCTGTAATGCATCTTTCAATTCTCTGGCCACTGAACCGCGAACGTATGTGCAATACGAGCAAGACGAATACTACTCAAGAATATATAATTTTCGAGAAAAAATCATTTTGTTTCACTAGGACACATTTCGTGGATTAATGTTAAAACAATGGAACATAAGTCATATTGCTGTAATGTATCAATACAGTTCCATTATCCTAATGGAAGAACTGCACCATTTAACCCATTCGCAGCCAAGGACGAGTATACTCGTCTTTGACAGGGTATCCCGCACTGCCAAGACGAGTATACTCGTCCTACTTTAAATATATTATAACATTCGGGCTTTTGAATTAGCAAATTTTTTTCCACAAACATAATATAAATATGTAGGTAAAAAACTTGAAAACTCGTTTTATTCCATTTTCTTTATTTTATACATCTGCGTGATTTATTATTTGTTTTTTTTACTAAAACGTACGCAAATACGAAAAAGGATATCGAGTCCTTCTACCATCCTATTGCCAACGATGAGTATACTCGTCTTAAAAGTCATCAACACCTTCTGTACACCACCACAACCATCAGAACTCTACTCACATATGAGTTGAAATCACCGCAATAAGTCATCCTTTATGAAATATATGGAACTACCAGCACCATATTTCGAAAACACTTGAATATAATTCACAATACCAATACAAATATGCATGGATTTTGGTGTATTCGTATGAATTATTTAATTATTTTGTATGTGAAGTAATTGTTTATATTTTCTTTTTTTGTTGTATTATAAAATGCTATTAATTTTGGTGTGTTTTGTTAGTAACAAAAGTTTTTTTTCTTTTTTTGGTTAAAAAATGTTTATATTTTTTTTTTTATTAATTTATTGTATGAACCTTTCTTCTTTGCAAATATTTTTGTTTTCATTATACGTGCATTAGAAAATTTGCCAAATTAAACATGCAAATTTTGAATGTTTTGTTAGAAGGAAGATTTGCCAATTGTTTGGTTTAAATTTCTGTGTTCATTACATGCATATTTTTTCAAAGTGTACTTATATTTTTTTACCGTTTATTTTACTGTTTAAAGAGAGTACATATAACAGTTTTCTTTTTTTTTTAATCACAACTAAACAAAAATAACAAACAAACAGTAAAAAGGTGTTGGTGTTGGTGTGTGAGTGTAAGTGAGAGAAGGAAATTGCATTTGAATTTCAATAACAACAACAACGTAAAAATAGGGTGGCCAACTGTCAACATATAACAAATATTTGAAAAAGGATAGGTTTTTGGTGAACTAAATACTTGGAAAAGAAACATTGAATTAAAGGTTGTACGCATTTAAAGGCAAATAATCAAAAAAAAACTACGTTTAGGTTTAGTGTAAAATAATACGGAATATAAATATAAATAGAATTTCTAATAATAAATTAAAACAATAAATTATTATAATTAAAAGGAAATACTAGAAAATTAGGTTAATTAAATAAATTAAATAAATTATAGATTTAATAATCAAAAGGAGTAGTGCTACGAAAGAAAATTTTTTTTTTGCAATAAATTATGATTTTCTTTTTTCATTTGAAATGAAAAAAATTAAGAAAATTAAATTAATATTGTTATTAGTTACAGAACAACTACCATTTCATTACTAGATTATTTTAGTAAAAATGCCTTTCTCATAATGCCAGTTAGTCAAAGATTTTTTTGTTTTTAGTTTTTAACTACTTTACTTATATTTAGTTTTAGTTACCAAACGGGTTAGTTAACATTATTTAAGCATTATTAATTATTATATTATATTATAAAGGGGAAATATGTTTTATTTTTTTTTTTTTTGATAAAAATATCCAATTCAGATTAGTGAAACCGACCAGAGTTAACCAAAAATTTATGTTTTTTTGATTGATTTTTTCTTGTCTATTTTTGTTTAGATTTGATTATAATTTATGGATTTTTCTTTAAGTGTAGTTTTTCTTAATTTATAATATTAATTAGTAAAAAGGATTTGTTTGTTTGTTTTTTTTTAGCAAAAATTATTAAATTATTTTAAGTGGGTTTGCTTTGCTTATTAAATATTTATAAAGTTTATGGTATGCTAGATTATGTTATATATAATTAATAATTAATTATTATTTATTTTGTTTTTTTTATTGCTGGTGGACATCATTAGATTAGTATAATAATTTAAACACGGAGCGAAACATTTAAATGGTATAAAATTTTTATTTTTTTGGTTTAAATTCACAAACAAATTTAATAACAGTGTTGTCTACTTTAGGGACTCTGTTTGATTAGCGTTTTTAAAACACAATTAAAAAAATTGTAAGCTAATGTCCTTAGTTATATTTATTGTAAAGCGTCTGTAGCAAAACCATATAGGAAATCTTTTCTTGGCTTAAAATAAATAGTATGGAAACCCTTTACATACATACATACATAATTGGCCATTACAACCCTTCAGTCAGGATTACGGCCTAGATTTTCACACCTCTCATGTTGTGTGCGTTAATTTTATACATGAGTGGCGGGACCTACAGATTAACGTCGGCTCCGAACGACAGATTTTGAGAAACTTTTTCATGGCAGGTTTATTTACTCTCAGAGTTTATGCCAGAAATCTGCTGAGGTAGTCGCCGAAGAAATATTTTTTTTTTCATATTTCGTTTTAATGTCTGCCCTGGGGCTCGAATCCGAGCTTTTCGTCTAATGAGCGAACACACTACCCACTAGACTACGACGACTACAAACGCTGTTCAAATTATATCACAAAAAACGGTATTCCTTTGCAGCGATAGCTTGGCAACTCTATTATTCTAGAATATGTTATAGAAAGTCAATTACCAACTGAAAATTGAACTTTAGACAAGTCGTTTGTATCGAGCATGTCAACATTTTGACAGCAAAAGGTACTAAGTCCATAACTCTACGGTCTGTAGAGTAGTAAAATAATAATGTAGGGGTTTAACAAGCCGGTTTATTGTTAAAAATGCCAAGCAAATAAATTTGGGGTATAATTGTGTATGACAATCTATGTGTGTTTTATTAAAAATTTTGCCAAATCAGGTTGTATTAGAGTTATAGTTTTGAAATTTAAATTAATGTATGTTTAACAAGCCGCTGTTAGACCAAAGTCTTCGAAAAAGGTTTTTACAATAAGCAGTAGTAGGCTTTCTGTTGTAATTATCCTTGAAATTAGCCCCTAAAGTATTTTCGAGCGTTTACAAAATTTCTTTTTTTTTATAGACAAATATTATTTCAGTTATTTGTATGATTTAACACTTAATTAAATGATATTTACAAAGATTTAATCAATAACAAACATTTAAAAATTTTAAGTCACATTTCTTGGTAGAAATAACGACACAAAAAATATTAATTTTTTTTTATATATTATAAAATTAATTATTTAGAAAAACATTGATATATTATTTAAGCTTAAATTTAAATTTATTTTAATATAATTATTAGTATTTGAGCTTTTTTTTTGGTATTATTTTACATGCGGTTAATAGGACTTGAGTTTTTTTTATTTTTAGTTGTTAAAACTTTACTTACCTCATGAAACTTACACTATGACAATTAAAAAAAAAAAATATATTTATAAATTAAATTAAATCCTCTTCCTTGATATGAATGAATATGTTCAAAAAATCGAGCCACCAATCAATGATGAAATAATTAAAATAATAAAAAGACTTTGGGCAGAAAAAATATGAAAAAAAAAATAAAGAACACCTAAACCACATGATAAAATATGAGAATTGATGAGGACTTTAAGAAAAATTATTTTTTTATAAAAACAAACTTATATAACCTCTCTTAAGATTGTTGTAAAAATCGCTATTTTTAAAATAAATCGTATAAATGACTAGGAAATCCAGGAACTAACGCTTATGCAACGTATAGATGGTAATAAAATATCCTGGAAGTCGAAAATTGTTATTAAAAAACACTTTTCATATAACGGACGGACATAAATAACATAATTTTTGCTTTAAAATTTTTTCTTTTTTATTCCTAATTTATTTATTCAATATTTTAAATTCCTTTCATTTAATATATGCCTAATATGACCGTGTTTTTGCTAGACTTTTCCGATTTCCATTGTTTAATTTAAGGCATTTCCACAGTTTCATATTGTATTTGGGCAATTCACACAACTTTGTATCGTGTATGTTGTATTGTATACATTTGTTTGTTTGTGAACGGTTAATGCTATGTTGTATTGTGTATTTCGTGGCATTCAAACAATTTGATAGCCCAAAACCAACACAACTTTTTAAAAACATATGAAAACATATACACCTTTTTTTCATTCACACAATTTGATAGCACGAACCAATACAACTTTTAAAAACATATGGAAAAAATGTGTATTAGTGTATCGGATTTTTATATGAAAATTATCAACAACAACCATACACTGTTGTATGCTCTTCCAACAATACAATGAATACAACGGCTTGTGTGAATTGACCAATTGTATTGTATTGTATCGTATAAAACACCAAAATGGCAATACTTGGCTTTCTATCGTACATGTATACATAAACTGGCAAAGTATCGAACAGTTGAACTTTCTTTTCCTTTAAAGTATGTGTAATGAGTTTGTCTGTTACAGTTCTGTGTGATCTTGCACTGTGTTCTTCGTGTTCGTGTGTTTATGCAATTTTTGTGAGAGAAGTGCTTAGTATTTGTATTCTTTCTTATTGGAATTGGTGTTCTTATTGTGTTTTTGTATTTCTTGCTGTTGGTGTAGTATGCTACCTTTAACAAAGCATACGTGTTTTGCTTTTGCTTGCAATTGTGTCAGTGTGCGTGCTTTGTTGTTTTTATTCTATATCCTTCGTTCAACCATTCGAAAAAGCCGAATACTTTCTGTAAAGAATACTTTCTGTGTATGCCTTAAATGTAAACAATAGAGTCTCGATTTTGTTTATATATCTATGGTTTGAGTAAGAGAGTGAGAGTGGTAGAAAGACAAACAAAGAGACAGAACAGAATACAGTTACATAGTAATTTAATGAAATAATTGTTGTTTGTATGTACATAACAATGAGAGAAATTAAAGAAAAGAAAAGTAGTAATGGTAGTAGTTATGTTTTCATTTTGTTTTATAAAAAAAACAACACAGCAGTTATTAGCTAAATAGTATTGATTTTGATTATATATAAAAAAACGTTGATGTATTTTCTTTCATAAACACTTTCTTTTCGAAATGTAAATAAATAATGTAATATTAGTACATATATATTATGTATGTATGTATACAACTGGTAATAATAATTAATTATTATAATTTTTATATTAAGAACTAACAGTTATAATATTAATATACATATAATATGTTTTGGTTTTTAATTTATAAAACTTAATTTAACATACCACTTTTGTTTTTATTTTCATTTTCATTTTATAATTATTTTAAAATATTAACTTTTCTTCTTATGAATTTTAAATTAAAATTTTTTTTATAATTAGAGATCAATTGTTTGTTTAACAAATCTTTATATCCATAGTTTTTATTAGTTTAATATTCTATTTCTGTGTTTTTTTTTTGTTTTTTTCTGTATTTAAATTTTGGTCCTGGGTCGGTCCCACTCACCTGCATCGAATATTGTATCATCGTTATCATAACCACTATAGGATGATTCATGCAATTCAGTTTCCTGTGAATTATCCACAATATTACCTGTTGTTGAGGGTGTATTCTTGCAACCAAACCACCAATGGGCTGAGGGGCGGGGGAATGGCGGATCAGCGGAATCAACCTATTAAAAAAAATGTTTTTTGTCAATAATTTCATTAAGGATTTGAATTTCTTTTCTCGTATATTACCGAAAATGTTCTATCGTTAAACCGATAGTATTTATCACCCTTAAAGAAGTACGTATAGCCATTGGTGTATTGCAGAGCAGCATCTAAACTATTAGGCAAGCCTTCCCAATTTGATATGGGCTTGGGATAGCTGGATTTGACTGGTGGCCGCTTCAAGGGATCAAATCTCCAGAATTTGCTGCCCTTAAAGAAGTAAATTTTACCATTGCCGCCCCAAACCATGGCAGCATCCAAATGATCTGGTACGCCTGTAAAACCTTCACTAATTTCTTTGGGATAATCACCATCCATTTGGCGGCCATTGTAGCGCCAATATTTGGTACCCTTGAAAAAGTACGTTTTGCCATTTTTATATGTAAAAGCAGCATCAATATCGCCTAAAAAACGAAAATTTCCTTATTTTAAAATTCTGTTTTAAAAATTATATTTCAGTCTCCTGTAAGTACCTGGCAAACCTGGCCAGCCCTCGGAAATAAGTTTGGGATAACCATCAGCCACTGAGTTTTCGGTGAGTTTGTAGTATTTGTTGCCCTTAAAAGCATATGTTTGGCCATCAGCTGAATTAAAGAGAGCATCGACTTTGGGATCCTTACATAAAATGTCATCGCGTGGTGTACGTGGTGGAGCAAAGGCTGGGCGTTGTGTAGTTCTGGGATAGGCACCGCCACTTGTGGGCACAAGACCATTTCCACTTTGAGATGACTTTTTACCATATAAAGCCTGTATGGCTAAGACATCATCAGAATCCAATTTGAAAACGGGTTCAAAGCCACGATAGAAGGGAGCCATCAAAGCTGAACGCACGTCGGAGTGAGACAAGCCCAATGAATGGCCAAATTCATGAGCAGCCACCTGGAATAAATTTGTGCCACGAGGACTACCAATTGTCCAGACCTCGGCATCATCGAAATGAGCATCACCGCCAAACACAGGGAAAAAGGCATGAGCCAAAGTGCCACCCACACCATCGAAGGCATCACCATCACCATGTTCGCTTTCCACAAACCTGTAACATAATAAGAAACCTTAATACAAGCCATAAAGTGAGAGAGAGAGAGAAAAGTATACATACTTGATTTCAATATGCACTGGTCCCGAAGTCTTGGGGGTAAAAGTCAAATCCGTATATTCACCCCATACGGCAAAAGCTCTGGAAATTTCAGCATCAACATCGGCCTTCTTCAAACGTTTGGGATATTTGGAGATTTTATAGGTTAAAGCCTTTACACGCCAACGGCTACCTTGTAAAGCATAACGCTTCGAACGATTATCATTGCCAAAGCCTACCTTATCGCGTACACCGCAACGCGGCAAAGACATAAGTTGCATCGTTTCATCATCCAATTCGCCGGTTATGTTTAAGCCGGCAAAACTTTGGAATTCTTGTACGGCTTTGTTCCAGGTATTGGCATCCAGGAGGCCACCATTGGCGGTATTGCGGGCAGAGGCGGGTAAATAACCAAATTGTGATAAATATATCTACAAATGAGAGAAAGAAAGGAAATAACTTAGTAATGTATTTTTAATATTTAAACAATTTCTGCTTGATGTCATTGCCTTTAAAAAAAGTTTTCATTAATAAAACACGGTCATCATGATCATGACTTTGAATTGTAAATTAATCATCAGAGTAGAAAACGTTTAAGAAAAAATCACGTTTTACATGTGACACACGAAAATTTACAAATCAATTGAGTAGAGTAGCTTCGAAATAACTTGTGGAATAGTCGTGTAGTGTGGAACCCTGCTATATTTCCTATAATTAATGTTATTTACATACATACGTACACACTGTATGCTAATGAAGTTTGCAGAAAAATATTACAGTAAGACCCCGCTTAACACTGCTCTGCTTAACGCTGTTTCAATATTACGCGGTAGTATTGGGATTCCCCTAAATCCTACACAGTATTGATACTTGCTGTATATGTACGTGTACAAATGAAACGGCCATGCACCAACCAAAAGCGGTGCACAACGCACTTTTGTTAGTCTGTCCAGACTACAGATTTCAACTTTTCCGAAGTCGTAATCACAGTACATGTGTTTGTATTCACATATGTACGTGTTAAGCTGCCTCGTTTAACGCTATTTCGTTTAACGTTGGAACTTATTGGAACGTATCCCCCCACGTTAAGCGAGGTCTTACTGTAACATTACGCTGTTGCCTGTTGAATTGAATGCACCGCTAGTTTTCAGTTGATCTGTAAAGAAAAGCGCGTGCAGGCGACATTTTTTGTGGATATATTTACAGTTATTTTGCTTTAGACATTTTAAGAGATTTTGTTCGAGCTCTTTCACAAATTCTGCAATTAGTGAACGAAACAAACAAAATTAATTGATCACAGCTCTTTTGCGTTGAAGGATGGTTGTATGTCATAAGCAAAATATTGTTTACAGCCTTATAGTGTTTTCACACCGAGTGGTTTTAACGCAAAAGTTGGTTTTAACGTTAAAATCAAAAATAAAACCTGCTTTTACCATACAAAATTATTGTGTTAAAATCAACTTAAAACCTTTTTTGAATTGGTTTTAAGTTGATTTTATGAAATACAACCTTGTTTTATGTACTAAATCAGAGCTACCAGCTCTGAAATGGTAAAAACAGCTGATAAAAATCAAATAAAAACAAAATAAAAACAAAACAAATGTAAAAATATAGAAAGCCGGTTGTATAAAAATGTAAAATTTCAAATAATGAATGCTACAACAATAATAAATAACAATATTTTAACAATAATATTAATAATATTAATATTATTTCTTAATTTTTCATATTTTTTGTTTTTCCTTAAACAAAAACATTTCTGTTCCGTCATGAATGTATGAAAGTTAAAACCTGATTTAAGAAAATTTGCAGTGTGAACGCAAAATCAGCTGATTATGGTTTTAATGCTAAAATCAGGTTTTAACTTTTGGTGTGAAAACACTATTATGAAGCCCTTATGTATTCCGGTACTAATATAGACTGGCTTATTATCTTCGAAGCGGTAAGCAATTCAATAAAGTCCAATAACGTGTTGAAAAGTCTTTTCCTAGTAAATACAAGCAGATAGTAAGTGGTCACTGTATTTAGTAGGAAGTGTGTTGGCTTATTAGACGTGAGGTCATGGTTCAAATTCCATATATAATACGAAATATGAAAAAATATTCCTTTGGCAGAGTTTTGGCAAAAACTCTGAAAAATGTTCTCAAAAATTTGTTGTTCGGAGTTGGTAGGTCCCATCACTCATGTATGAAATTAGCACACACAACATAAGTGGTGTGAGAACCTAGGTCCTAATCCTGACTGAAGGGTTTTTGGGACCAGAAGTGTATGTATGTATGTAGATATTAAGTAGAGGTGTCTTCAAGTTTGTTTTCCTTTAATCCTTACAGCAGATCGATGGTCTATAGTAGTGGTTAAAGTGCTCAAGGCATGCAGAAGGCAAAACAAAAGTAATTTGTTGTGGACTTGACATCTCATTTGAGACATTTGACAAGTAATCACACAGAACATCTCGATTTGCGAAAGAAGATAAGATCTTAAACAAAAGCTTCTGTATCTTGAGCAGGAGCAAGATTCTTCAGAATTACGTCACAGTACAGTAACAAACCAATACATTTCTCAGAAGATGCTATCTAGGTAGACCATCACCCCATCACACCATCATTTTGGGGACATGCTACAGCTCGAATTAACCTTGTTAATGAAACGTAATAAAGCAAAGAACAAAAATGCATTCCGAGCACTTGAGAATATTTTCACACAGACATAGTCATAGTTTTTTTTTTTTTTCTTATTAAAAATTGCCTCTAATCTATATGAAATTTTATCAACAGTTCCCATAAAAACCACAACACAATTTTTCATACAATATAAATCACTTTTTTTTATTAAAAGAAATTACATTAAAAAATAAAAAAAAATATTGCTTTTTTAAAACATTTAATTCCCTAGGCTAAGGTGCCAGGCCATGGCATTCTAAAGCCAGGCAGCAATGCGAATATGTATGCCATATCAAATAATTTATGGCGATCAGATAATATGGAACGGTTACTATAGCTTGAAAATGAAATTCTTTTGTTTTGTTTTTTTTCCCCTTTATGATGTGAGTGGTAATACCAAGTGTATTCGCGGTATATGACATTGAAACACAAGTAAGGATTCATATTGTATACGTATAATTTTAATTTATGAACAAAAGGCGGCTTTGCTACTAGTATTGGCCACTAACTAAAAAAAAAACAGGGAAAATATCTAAAAATGCGGTGATAAATTTCATAGAAATGCGTTGGAAACAAAAAAGTAACTTGTCACATAGTACGAGTATAATTTATAGGCTTTCAAAAATGTATGTATTTTTTTCGTAGTAATTCTTGGTATATTTAAACTAAACACAGTTGTTAGAAGCGGCATGTTTATATGCTTTGTTACTTGATGTATTTTCTATGCAAATCTACAATTTGTGTTTAAGTGTACTTCAGCAACATATTGCCGATGACAAGTTAAGCGAACTCCCAAACAAAATAATATTTTGTTATTATATATTATGTTATATATTATATATATAATGTTAAATAATAATTTTGTTATGAAAATTTAAGTGTAGCGTATTTTTTTTACAAGATTTTTACAAAAAATTATTTCCACTTGTTAGCAACATGTTGCTAGAAACAAACAACAATTTTTGCTTTAATAAAAAAACACATTTTTTATAGCTATAGTAACGCTGGGGAATATATTACAAACATATAAAAAAAATAATTTCCATTCGGTTAGCAACATGTTGCTGGAAGTAAATAAGAAATAAATTTCTTATGGCCATTGTACTGCTGGGGAATATAATCTAAAAATATCAGAAAGTATTTAAATTCCTTAGAAACATGTTGCTGGAAACAAATAAAAAATAAATTTCTTATGGCCATAGTAATGCTGGGGAATATATTGCAAAAATACAAAAAAGAAATTCCATTTCTTAACAACATGTTGCTAGAAGCAAATAAAAAAAAATAATTTCCATTCGGTTAGCAACATGTTGCTGGAAGTAAATAAAAAATAAATTTCTTATGGCCATTGTACTGCTGGGGAATATAATCTAAAAATATCAGAAAGTATTTAAATTCCTTAGAAACATGTTGCTGGAAACAAATAAAAAATAAATTTCTTATGGCCATAGTAATGCTGGGGAATATATTACAACTAAGAATTTCCATTTGTTAGCAACATGTTGCTGGAAACAAATAAAAATTCACAGCTTTAATAAAAAATAAATTCCTTATGGCCATAATGTTAAGGAATATTCTTAAATTAAAAAATTTTTATAAAATAATTTCCATTTATTAGCAACATGTTGCTTGCCAGCTGTTGTATGTATTAAATAACTATTATTTTTTGTTTTAATTTTTCTGTTTTTTTTTGTATAAAATCCCAAAAGAAGTCATCCCGTAATTAATTATGCAGTGCGTGTAAACAAAATGTGTTGGCAGATGAAAATTGTTTAAACAATTAAAAAACTATAAAGCATTATAAAAAAAATCAAACAACAATTTAGTTTTAACAAAAAAAAGTGTGATTTATTTGAAATGAAAATAAATAAATTGATGCTACTAGGAAGTCTATTTAAAAAAATTATTTTTTTTTACAAGTTCTACGTGTTTTCGATTTTACAACCATAAAATAAAATAAAATAAATTCATTAAATAGAATTAAATTAAATTGTAACTAACACAAGTAGCATCTTTATTATTCCAGCAATTATTTTGTTGTTGTTGCTATTGTTGTCTACTTGTTGTTGTTGCATTTTTTTTTTGTAATGAAAGTAAGGAAATCTTTTAATGAAAAACAAAAAAAAAAACGAAAATCTTTTTTCAGTAATTAACTCTTACACAAGGTTATTGAACACTGTTGCTTGGCACCTCCCTAGCGAAACGTTTATGTTTTGCTAAGATAACGGCAGTCAAATGAATAATGAAGTGTCAGTTCAATAACTTATTAACGGGAATACTAATGTTGCATGGCTAATTAGAATTAAAAGTTTTTTCTTTGTACAACGTAAATTACACGCAATTAAATTAAATATGCCGTGCACAAAAATAGCAGCTTCCAATAGATGTTCATAGCAAGTTGTGTGTGTGTGTATGTTGTTTAAGGAAATTAAATGAAAATTATTTAATTTAATTAAACCGTTATTTGTATATTTTAATTCCTTATAATATTACTGCGTTAGTGGTCAATTTTCTTATTGTTTCAGTTGAAGTTCGCAGGTTTTCTTTCAGCTAAGCAAGTGATTGGTCTACTGTTGAAAATTTTGGAATGTTTGGGTTGCCGTCTGTTGTTGTTTAAACACTAGACTTTTCATAAAATGTATTGAGTTGTTGTTTTGAATTGAGGGTCATGATTTTTAAGTCATATTCTTTAACCAAAAGAAGAGCTGCCTGATCTTTCTGCAATAGTACTTGTTGATGTTATTCTTTCAGGAGTCTGGTAACAGTAGGACTAGTGGCAGCCCTTTCATTCCAGAAACTACGACAGTAAAGCAATCATTTAACTTAATATCTCTGTATTCTTTAAAAATACAAAAAGAAATTAAAAGGGAAAAACACTTTTAGCTAGAAGGAGATTATGTTGAGCAATTAAGAAATTTTCTTTCAATTTATTACGTTTTCTTTGTGAGATCGGCTAATTTACATACCACCCTCGTTTTACATACTGTTGCTATTATCTGAACTTTTTTATTCCTATTTTTTTTGTCTGCTTTAAATTATTCTCAACAATTATTTTGAAGCCACCGTGTCATTCAGCCAATTTCAAACAGAGTTCAACAAACTTTATGTAAATTTTTTTGTTTAAAACTTTAACACATGAAATCATTAAAAATAATGTTTTAAACCTGCACATACAAAATTATTAAACAAAATCACATACACGCTTCAATAAATCGGCTTCAAAAACCCTTAATTCACCCATATTAACGCACAATATCGATACAGGAAAAAAACGTATGCGGTTTCATTTCATTTGTTTTTCAGTTAAAAACTTAAATAAAAAAGACACTTCTCAACTTGTGCTCGTGCTCATATTATATCGCATAAAAAAAAAATACTTCCTCACTAGAATTAATAAAACAATTCCTCTATTCAAACCGCCCAAAAAAAAAGTTTGTTAAAATTGTACGTCAAATTCAAAAGAAAAATGAGACGAAAGCAAAAAACTAAAAAAAACGCTTCGTTTTTAAGTCTTTTGTTTTAAAATAATTTTTTTTTTTTGTAAATTTTTAATGAAGTCCAGTCTGACCATAATATTGGTCAGAAATAATTCCGATTGTTTGCTTCTGACTTATAGTTCCACTGTTTGTCGCTACGTTTCAACTGTCAATTCAATTTTCATTTGTTTGTTTCATTTTTATTATGGCAAATGGAACAGCTTTCAGCAGCACAAAACTGCCCATTAGTATGGGCATCACATAATTTTATAATAACAGCTTAATAATTTTCAAAGCAATTGGGATGACATAAATAAATTAAATTAAACGAAAAAAAAGAAAGAAACAAAACAACAAAAATTCATTTTACTTCGCATAAGAATTAGAAAGAAGAAAAAAGAATTACGTTTAAAATGTGCCAAAATTTAGTTTCTTAACATATATACACACGTTTATTTATATATTTTGATTATATAATAGATTACAAACAGAAAAAGTTTTAAAAAGGAAATGTTAACATGTATTTGTAAAAAAAAATATTTATTGTATACATGTTGCTAAACATTTTTGAGAAAAGGAAAAATGAAAACAAAGCATGCACAAAAAATGTGAGTTTCTGATCAATATAAATATACAAATGTTGTTGGCAACATGTTGCAAGGAAATGTTTCTACGAATGGTGGTAGAAAAATGAATTTAGAAACTTAAAAATTTTGAATTAGCAGAAATACACCTTAAACAGCCTTAGATAGCCAGACGTCTTGAAGTCACATGAGGAGAATTTCTGTATGCCGAAATATTTGATCCAAAGCTTACCGGGAAGCTCAAATAGCTAAAACTAGACTCGATTTCATCCAGAAATGCCACAGTTACATGAAAAGCTGATGGAGAGCGAAGCTCATTCCAAATACTGCTAACTTACAAGAACGTGGAGAAAGTTGATTATTAACTGACACAGGTTCAGGTCCTAAGTACTACCACAAGTGCATATTAAGCATGTAAAGACCAGGATTTTATTGACAATTTCGATCGCACTTCTTTTCCCTTGGTCTGAATACCATGTAGAACTAGAGATTCCAGTAAGACTACTGGCAGTTGAGTATACGAGAAAAACTGACTAAATTTTGTCAAAATACTGTAAAAGGATCCTTAGAATGAAAAAAATCCTAATCTAGACCTATTAGCTCAGTTATAGAACTGAACACACTAAGGATCAAAGGCTGTTACATAGGAAACCGCCATGCGGTTAGGCATAAAAAAGGTTAAAGATCATGGAAAGCAATTAGAAAATATATGCAACTACAGCAACATGTTGCAAAAGAATTAATGACAACAAAAAGGCGAAAAAATTAAATTTGTGGAATTAAAAAATACTCACATTATCCAAATTAAACAAAGGACTAGAAATCTGTTAAATAATTAGCAATTCATTTGAAGAATCCATAACAGAAACATGTTGCTGAAACATTTTATAATTAAGGCAAAAGATATATGAAGTCTGGTTAGCAAAGTTATAGCACATCTACCATGTCGGAGTTTAGAATGATTTGAAAATGTATATGAACGTATTCTGATCAGTGTAAGGTTTCTAAAACCCAGCAACATCGAATAATATTCGAAAATTATGAACAAATGTCAACTTTGAAACCTGAATTAAAGACGAATAAGCCTGTATTAAACATTTAGAAAGGGATTTAGAAGGGTTTAAGCCATTATATGATATGCTGCTAGCTATTACGACTAACAATTCTAATCTCTACTGCTTACTGTTCAACTATAGTAAGGAAATATGTACTATAATTGCTAAGGAAAAAAATGTGCTGTTTTATCATGACTATGCTATGTGTCATAAAAAAGAGCGAATATTTTTTAATTGTAAACACTTGCTATATACATACATGTTTTAATCTTTATTGGAAACAAATTATGTTGCTTGCAACATGTTGCCATATTAAATACATTTATTAAAAGCCTTGTTATTGGAAACAAATTATGTTGATGGTTACATGTTGCCACGTTGAATACATTATAATATAATATATAATATTAAAGGTCTTGCTATTGGAAACAAATTATGTTGCTTGCAAACATGTTGCCATATCGAATACATTTATTAAAGATCTTGCTAAAATAATTGTTAAATAAATTCAGTTTGCTGTTAAACATGATTACATTATTTATGTTGCCAGCAACATGTTGCTTAATAGAAAATTACTTAAAATAATTTCAATTTCTTTGATAATTTACAATGACAAGCCATAGTTCAAACGCTTTTAGCTCAATTAATCAATCAAATTAAAAAGATCCACATGGGTTTTACATGATAAAGGAAAAAACAACATTTAAAGAAATAAACATGCCATGTGTAAATGCAATACAACAGACAAGCCGTATTATTCATAAAGAAAAACGAAAACAAAAGCAAATGAAACATGCAAAGATTTCCGACAAAAGTTTAATGCAGTTCAAGTTAAAAGGGGTGTGTATAGTGTGCCTTTAAAGTAAATGTACTGGCATGTGAAGTAAGACGGCTGTTATATCTTTTAAAGATACGACAAGTAGTAGATATGTAATATGTAATGTTGAAATAAATGCAATAAACTGACAAAATATTCTATAAACATATGCTCTCATATATGTACATACGCTATAACGTATGATATCATTTTTTGTGAAACATTACTCTCTAAACTATCTGATGAATAATTAAAACTGGGTCATAGAAAACAGAAAAAGAAAAAATTATGTAGGAGCTTGAGTACGTACATACATACATATGTATGTGCATATTTATTCATTCATTCATCATTCATTCTTGCTTTCATGTTTTCAATTTCAATCTTTAAAGTTTTTCTTCTTTTCTGATAGCGAAACGGCGTTAAAAACGATACAAACAGTTCTTGTGCAAATAAGTACCAGCTAGAGAGAGAGAAAAAAAGGTCATGGTTATTTTAGCTGAGCTCATATAAACAGAGAGCTTGTGTTAGAAAACATAAAACCTTTGACCCTTCAGGTGGTATTTTATATTTCCATTCATGCAGACATTCAAGCATTTATTCATTCATTCGTTCGTTCTTTCTATGCCAAAAGCCTTTTATTTCTCTTTAACCACATCCTTTTCTAGAACATTGCCATAGCCCGCCTGCCTTGCTTTGTGCGGGCTTTCTTCAGGTTAATCCAGCCAGCCAGCCAGCCAGCGTGCCAGCCATCTCATTTGTTTCTTTAGCCTTTACTTTTCAACTGGATAATGTATGCATGTAATGCCGATTTTTCTTCTTTTTGCTTTTCTCATATCTTGACTTAAATTTGTTTTTATAGCTTTGAGGCAAGCTAAGACAACATAAAAAACGTGTACATTTCTTTCCTTTTGTGGCAACAATTTTCTGAGATATTCTTCTTCTTCTTCTAGTTGTTGTTGTTGATTTTTGGGGCCAAAGTAATTTGTATGGGCTGTTGGTAGATATAAAGATACTTGACTGTTTTGCATAAAACCAAAGAAAAAATAGAAATTTATTGCTACACTTATAGAATGGAATACCAAAGGGATAAATAGTTAAGCAACATTGTTGCAAAATGTTCAAGCGTAAACGTAAATTAGGGATCTCATTACAGTAAATGCAAATTCAAGTACAATCGGGGTTAAGGAAAATTTAAGAAAATAAATATTTGTAAGCAGAACTGAAATAAATATTAAAGTAAAGTTTTCTTTAAATTTATTAAGCCAAACTAAATACTATCAACATGTGTCTTAAAATTATATCATATGTTGAATATTCTGGCTGAATAACCTTCCGTAGTATAGCAGCAAGCAAGAATTCCATTCAGAGGAAAGTTAAACTAAGAAAATGAAGTTGAAGTAGGCTTCCGAGGATGACAAGGATGGCACTACCATAATCACCAAACGTTGAGGTTGTTAGGTAGTTACAGAAACATAGCAACAAACCGTAGCGATGTTTATTTTCTTTTTTGGAATAAACTTTGCAACATTGTTTGGAAACAATTGTTGCAATGCCGAAAAGTAGTGTATTCATCTTTGAAAGGATATTCTGTATTTATTTTACTGGAAAAACTTACTAAAAGAAATAATTTTGTAAAAGCTTTAGCAACATTGTTTCGCAACATTTGATGCTAGGCCTTAAACATGTTCAACATGTTGCTTAAACGATATTTTTGAAAATTGTTTAGAAAATTATTGGCAACATTACTAAGCAATATTTGATGTATTTGTAAAAACAATGTTTCCATAGATCGCAATATTTTAGAGAACATAGTTTATCAAATATAATTCATTGGACCTTGGATAGGATCTTATCCCCTATAAACTATTTAATCAAAATTATGTTTTTAATTAAGTTCTAGAATTGTATAGCAACATTGTTATATTTAGTCTTTAAACTTTCTTTAGCAACAAATGTTGCTTTATGCTCTAGTTGTTGTTTCCTTACATTTCTTTCAGTGTTATCAATTAATATTTATTTACATTACGACGTTTTTTCTTAGACCAATTTAAATGAATTGCAAAAAACAAACAGCCGAATAGCAAACAGTTGACCCTATTTTTGTTTTCTGCTCTCTATTTGCGAATCCGTTAACAGCAAGGTATGTATATGTACAGTACAGTTATATAAAGCAGCACATAAAAGGGCGCAAAAATTTCGAAAAGGATACCAAAAGTAATAGCAAATGTCATTGTTCTCATTGCATAAGATGGTTTGTATGTGTGTATGCAAAAAAAAAAAACATTTGTTGTCAACAATATCTACACTAACAACAGCAAACAGTAAAAATAAACGTTGACATTTTTCTTGTAAATATTTGCATGTAAAACATGGCCAAAAGGTATGCACTTTTAACGTTTTTAAACTACAATTTCTATTCCTTTTTCTCTTATTTTTTTTTTTTTGTAGAAAAGAATTTGAAAAGACAAGACAACGAAATGATGGCCATGGTCATTAAGTTAGTTGTATAAAATGACATCTAAAGTATGGCTAAACTTTAAAGGGCCACAATATTTTAAATTTTATTGAAAAAAAAAACAAAGAAATTGTGTCAGTGTTGCAAGTGAATTTATAAAACTTTTATGTCCTTTAATTTGCCTGCCATTTAGCTATTAATCTGATACCAATTTACCTATTATATCCCCCCTATACACATACGTACATATGTATGTTGTCATTATTTGCCATTTTATTTAGTTTTTGCGTAAAATCAGGTAAAAAGTATGACATTTCTGATCGCTGATTAAAGTTAAATGTTAAATGCTTTTAAATAAATTGTTGTAAATTATAGGGAACCAGAAAATAGAAACAACAAAACAAAAACGTTGCTAATAAATGTTGCTAAGCTGCAGAATGCTTTCGTAAATAACATTAGCTAGCATTGATTAATAGAAATGCATTAAGAAATATGGAGCAAAATGTTAATAAATTATGCAATATCTTAATGTGACATACATAAATTAATATGCGACAAAAAAAAAAATTGCTTAAAAGCTGCTATAAATCACATCTTTTGTTAGGTTAGAAATAATAGCTGTTAAGTAATATGTTTACATTTAAGGAACATATGCATTTAAAGCTTTTTAAAAGCAATCAAGTAATGCCATTTTAAATATTTTTTAATTACTTTTTTAATAATATTTGAAATTTGATACATTTTGTTAATATAGGTATTTGTTTAGCAACATTTGATGGGCAACATTTGCCGATGTTCAAATTCCAGCTCAGATATCTCCAACCAAAACGAGGTATGAAAAAAATATTTCAGCAGTCTTCTATCAAGCAATTTGATCGTAAAATATAATTCTCAATGAGAAGTTTTTCAAAAATATCTTGTTCGGGGTAGAAATTAAACTGTAGGTCCCGGCACTTATGGATAAATATACACAACATGCTTTTTATAAGAAGCTAGCTTGTAGTCCTGACTAAAAACTTATACTGACAAATTAAGTAAGGAGTAAAGGACTATACGACTTAGTAAAGGAATCAATTCTATTCTAAGGGACATACCTTAGTGGTAGACATTGTGAAAGGATCACAATTCTTAGCTGACTGAGACAAGATAGATATGTTGGCGAAACTAATAATTACAAATACAATAATGAGAGTAAATGCCCTGAATGCAAATAATTATAGCATTGTGGTAATTAATTTATGTCTACTTATTGATGGCTTAATACCTGGTCAATGCTGTAAAGCAACCGTATTTTGGTAATGACCTAAACCTTCTCTGGATGTTCTCTGGAACATCATCTAAATTTTCAATGATGTTTCCATACCACACTAAGACAAGTCGCAGAACAAATTCAGTTGCAACATTTGCTTCTGCAACTATTTTTATCATTGTTGAACAAAATCTTTAGCAACATTATTGTCACTTAGCATCATTAAAAAAATATAAAGATCACTAGGTTTGTACTTTTACAACATTTAACAGAATATATTAAGAAATTTTATATTTTTATGTTATTTTTACGTGCTGTTTGGCAACTTTGTTTAGCAACATATTAATTCATTAGCCAAGTCCATTTTATTACTAAATTATGAAATTATATTATGGAATTATATTTTGAAATAAACTTTAAAAAGATCTTTGGCAACATTGTTTAGCAACATACTTAGTTTATTACTTAAGTTCATTTGATTACTAAATTAATGTATTGTGGAACTATACTTCTAAATAAACTTTAAAAATTCTACGGCAACATTGTTTAGCAACATTTAGGAACTGGTTGTAACATTCTTAGTGTATCTTCCAAGTTCATTTTAATATTAAATTGATATACTTTGAAATTCAAATTGTAAAATAATCTTTGTCAACATTGTTTAGCAACATTTGTTGTAGGAAATTTACGCTTGGAATTTACGCCGATTTTAAGTTTAATAACCCTTTTTCTTTTCATACATTTTTCTTTCCATACACACAACAGAGCATTTTGTTAGTGTTATTGTTGTTTTTTTACTTTAAACGGATATTAAAACAAATAAATCATTTTGATTGAAGGAAAACTAAAAATGTTTCTATTTTTCTTGTTGTATTTCATGTGTATTTTCTTGTCATATGTGTCAATTTTATATTAAACAATCACCATCACAGTCACAATACCAATTTGCTTTTCAATTTTTTTTTCTATGGGATTTGCATAATAATTTTTATTATTATTAACATTGTTGTTGTATTAATATTTTATCTTTACTACTTGACTATTGTGTATAGTATTTGAAACATGGCATAAATTGTGTATGAGAAATCACTTAAACAGCAGCAGTAGTAGTAGTGGTGGGGGATGTACATACATACAGTATGTATGATGGATATGGATAAGCTCAAGTGTGAATAATTTTGAATGGCATTCGCATAGAAATCAAATGACGACTTGTATTGTATCGCGTAGATACCTGTCAATTATAACTTCTCTATGGCCAGTGATAGTGACAAGATATAAAGGCATGCTCTGGCATTATAAATGATTTCTGTTTCCAATGATATTTTAGAAATTGACATCCTGAAACTATTGTTATGTAAGAAGGAATTTATAGTTCAAATACAAGAATACATAGAGAAAAATAAAAGAAAATCTTATAAATTGTGGGTATTTTTATCTGTACGATAAATTATTGCTTGAAATAAATTAAATTTTATCTTAAAATGCTTCTCTTAAAGGGTAAACTTTTTTTGCAAACCCCAGTTCAATAAAATATAGGTTAAGTATTGTATTTGCTTTTCTTATTTCTTTTGCTGCCTCTTTCTTTGTACATTTTTAAACAATTTACTGTAAATGAAAAACAAATCAAAAGAAATCCCCCTCCAATACAACATGAAAAAGTTAATAGAGATCTTGTGTACCTTTTAAAAGGCATTCAACATCAAACAGATTCCATTAAACAACGAAATGGGCACAGTGGTAACGAAAGTGAATTAATTGAATCAATTAATAAAGAAATTACCGTTAAAAATTCACTTTGAGGACATGGACTTGCAAAGACACTCCATCAAGTGTTAATGAACTCTTTTAGTGTTCATATACTGCGCCATCGTAAGTGATATACAAGACTTGTTAACAGATCTTATTAACAGAGCCTCAAGTTTGAACCCCAAAACTGCTTGGATATTGAATTTTACATTCAAATAATACATCCACAAAATCCCTGACACGTCAGAGAGGATAAGTGACGTGATGTAGTGATTAAGTGTTGACAACAAGTCCGAGGAATGCGGGCTTGAAGCTGGGAAGTGGGAAACAAATTTTAAAATTTAAACCGTGATGAAAGTTTCAATTCAAATTATTACGAGACTTAAGTTCTTCTCTAAAATAATCCATCCAGGGAGCATTCGTAACTCCCCTAAAAGAAGAGAGAGAGAAGCTTAGGCCGCATAGTATGTGGTAATGTTGAATGTGTTAGAAAAGTTATTCTCCCACTACCCTAAAACCATTTTCAGACTGGTAGTTATTTTTAGACAACAACAGATGGCAACCCTATCATCCTAGAAACTGTTTAATGGGAAAAACTTGATTAAAAACTGATAGGATTTGTATGGAATATATGCATACACTACGCTTTCACACAGTTAGTTGATTCTAGACAACAACCGATGGCAACCCTGTCACCCTAGAAACTGTTAAATGAGAAAAACTTGGTTAAAGAAACTGAAACGATTTGTATTGAATATACTATAGTCCATCTTAGGAACTATAAAGTAGTACAACGGCACACTAGTGCCTAGGCATACACGTTCAAAGGTTGAACGAACTATAAAGATGAGGGAGAGGGGGGTAGCATTTGAATATAAGTGATACGTTTTTCGTGCTCCTAACTTAATGACGGAATTTGAACAGATGTGATTAGGAACCTTAGATAAGCGCTAAGCAATGGTATCTTTAATAGGACACAAGTGAGGCATGCTTAAGACAGCAACCAATTTACCAAGCAGGTTGAGGAGTCCAAAATGCGTGCTAAGTAAACTTATTTTTAAACTCTAAAATTCAACTTAATTTGCAGTTTTGTAAAGTGATTGAAAAATACACCCTTCTGCATGGTTGCGCAATGTGGACTGCTGAACGTTCATGATAAAAGAAACTGTTAGCAGGATTCTAGGCATTTTCTGACCAATAACAATGTCTAGTCACAACGCCTGACAAAATGCAGAGCAAGACTTCATATGGCTAATAACACAGGCGTAGAAGAAGGCATTTAGAAGTCAGAATGGCCATCGATTATAATTCTTAAGGAAACAGAAGAAGAAGTCTTCCAGTCCATATATGAAAGAAGGAAAGACCTTAGCGGTCTGATGCTGAAATATTTGAAAAGAAGTGAAGGCCTTTCTATCAAATAGAAGGGTGGTTAGAAAACTTATGGAGCCCCTTACACTCCTTTTAGGACCGACAGGAACTTATTATTGTTAAATTAGCTGTAAAGTCAACTCTTTTTCTATAAACACTTTCATACTCCCAACTCTGTTAGTTTTTGGCGCAAAAATTCAAAAGAAAACAGTAGCCAGCATACAACCAATTTAAACAATTTGAAAAGCATATTGTGTGATCCAATATCTTAAGTGAACCTGTGTGTATTAAGCTGAGACTGCCTTAAACCATGACGTAATCAAAAAGAAAAAAATGTTGCATTTTATCTAAACATGTTTTATAATAATGATTGCTGCTATATGCCTCACATAAATGTGGCACAGACAAATGGGGAGAAACAGAAGAAACGAAAAAAAAACAAATTAAAGAAACAGGTTAAAGAAAGGCACTCTCACACACATTTTAATGTTATTTTTTAGTCCACTATCTTTCTCTTTTATGAGTTTAAGAGAATTGAAAAATGATTGATGTGTACCACCATGATGTACCACCACCATAAATGAATTTTAAAATGTATACAAATTCTCTTTAATTATTTAATTTAATTATTAATGAAATTGTTGAAATTGTTTCCTATTTAATTAACTACACTCTCACAATTCAGTTTAACCTTATTCTTGATATCGTATATATTATTTTTCAGCTACTACTCTTAACCTCACTTTTTTCTCTCTTTCTCTGTCTTACTGGTTGGCTTGTTGTTGTATGGAATATTTCTTTATTTGAGTCATTGACCCACACTAAACGACCTAAATTTTTACGTTTCGAATTTTTCTCATGTTGTTTTCAGTTGTAATTTATTTTCTTTAACCACCAGTGGCATTATAAAAATATATTTTTTCTTTGCTACTGACTTTTTTCTTCTACGCTTTTTCTTTTACCTTTTACCTCCTGCTACTCCCTCCACCAGCTATATTTCTATTGGGGTATTCGTGTTATTTTACAATATAATTTATATCCTTATGCGTTTATTTAACCGGAAATTTCAAATACTCACACACACGTTCACTTTTGCAAACATACAAACACACACACACAAATACACTCTATTACAGTTAAAGTTGTATGTAGTTGGCATAAAGGACTTTAAGCTACAAATGCTAGTGTAGTACGTCAATCATTCGGCTTAAGGCTACAAACGTAACTTAAAGCAACAGTCAATTTAAATATTTTTGAAAAAAGAAAAGAAGAAGAAAAAAACTTATTTTCCTTTGAAAGTTAAGGTTCTACCTTAAAAACATTCATGCATTTGTGTGTGTGCCCGTATAAAAGGAAATCGAACGCATGAATGGCCTGGCCTGGCCTGGCTTGGCCTGAATGCTTTGAACATGGCCAAATGAGATGGCAAAGGAAAACATTTCAAATATTCTTTTACGCTTTAAAATCTTTAAAATAGTATGTAAATGCAACACACTGAATATTTTCACTGTTGCTCAGTGTAAATATAAAATTAAAAAGTTCATTCACCTTTCTTTGCCCAGGGGGTTGGCAAATCTATTAATTTTGCAAGTCAATCATTATAGTGAGTTTTATTTGATTTTGCCCCGTTGTTTTTGGGGCTGTATTTGGTAAAAAGCATGCAGTAAATATAATCAGGATAACAAGTTGTTACCCTCTTCCCTTCCTTTGCTTTCCGTTTTACTTGCATTTGATGGCAATCGTTAGTCAGCAATTTGCATAAATTATTAACAGGCTATTTCATGGCTTAAAGGGGGTTAGTTTAGAGGCATGTAATGGGGCATGATTAGAAATTTGTGTTAATTATCATTAAATCACAGTAGTACAAGTAACAGTATATACCATTTAAGCTAAGGTTTGTTAATCTTAAATGAAATATTTTGGGTAGTTTGTAGCCTATCTGTGCAGTTACATTTGTTTTTAGCAAAGAGCTTCGCAAATCCTGCTGATTTTTAACACTGCCGACTACGAGATAACTCGTAGATTGCGTTGCCTTCTAGGGTGCCAACTACGAGTTACCTCGTACTCACTAAATCTGACATTTTTGTGTAGCTACTAATGAAACCGTCTTTGGCCGTCAGTGCTAGTATCGATAAATGCCTTCTTGGAAAAGAATAAAAAATCAATGTTGGCGTGCGTGGCCAGTTTTCTGAAAATTGCCGCGGCAGTCAACGTGTTAATTAAGAAGGCCATTAAAATGAACAAAACCTCTGTTAGAATGCAGTAGAGGCTGCTTGATCCAGGCTTAATATTGACGTTGAAATTGTTAAGGTATACCATATGGGTAATCGGACTTTGGTAATCGATAATCTCATAGCCAAAGACTCTTAAAACATCGAGAACCTTATTATTTCGGTGTATGCTTTAGTAGCTACAAGCATGTCTTTTGAAATACATCAAGCTCTGTAAGTGCTTGGAGATAAAGGCCGTGACAAAGGTTTATGCTTTACCATAGAACCTTCTATACATTGGAAAACGCACTGACTTCCGTAAAGCAGTACTAGACTCCGTAGTCGCCGTAGTTTAGTAGGTAGTGTGTTGGCTTATTAGACCGAAGGCCACGGTTCAAACTCCAGGTCAAAACTCCATCAAAACGAAATATAAAAAAAATATTTCTTCGGTGACTTCCTCTCAGCAGATTTGTTGGCAAAAACTCTGAGAGTAAATAAAATTGCTATGAAAAGTTCCTCAAAAATCTGTCGTACTTTAAATTGTAGGACCCGCCACTCATGTATAAAAATTAACACACACAGCATGAGTGGTGTAAGAAGCTAGGCCGTAATCCTGACTGAAGGGTTGTAATGGTCAATTATGTAGGTATGTATGTATGTACTTGTACTAGACTCCGTAAATGCTAAGTAGGTGGTTTTGAATACCGTCAAGTAAGTGCCTCAAATCTGGTCATAGCGAGACCCAGGGCGCATGATTAGCATAGTTGCCGGAGTCTGTATTCTGGGTACTCATGCTAGACACATTAGTCTTGACCACTGACTCAAATCGGAGTAGCTGGACACTGTGGTCTCGGCCATTGACATCAGTCGGAGCTGCAGAGACAAAGAAGAAAATAAAACTATTTTTCACCTCTTGGAGACATGCCTAACTTTACTTTGAAGCAGAGAGAATGCTCTTGGACTTGTACTATGCGGATAATCTCACTAATCTGGCAAGAATGAATATCACTAGGACTCCATATGGAGTTAATTTTTCATTTTGTTATTCTTAAAACACTTATTACAACTCTAGAATACTGAGAGATCTTAAAAACAGCCTTTGTCTGCCCGAAACTATGCTTTAGTCAGTAAAGTCCAGACTTTTCTAAGGATTTCTGAAGATTCCTTTTGAAGACGTTCAGTATAATAACGCTTTTGAATGATAGTTTCCTTCTGCCAACCTATCTCGTATCATCTTTGTACTAAGTTCTAGATTAATAGGGTTGCTATCTATCATGGCCTAAAAACCTGCTACCAATCGGTTGCTATACAGAATCTATAGTTTCTAAAAGCTGTATATAGGGAAGAAATACTAGACTTTGTCTACTCCACACACTAAGGCAAGCATAATAAGAGAAAAAGTTAAAGTTAAAAAATTAAATAATCGAGTTATCGATATGTATTACGAAAGTTTTATTTAAATGCTTAGAAAAAAGTGATTTCTTTTTTATTAATTTTCGATAAATCACTCAACAATTTCGATTTTTATTTTTAAATGCAAGCGTAGAGTGTAGTCTTTGGTGTGTGTATCTGTAGTTTATAATACGTTTACAGAATATTTGATGAAATTATAGAATTTTGTAGCTTGGTAGGAATAGCATACAGTGAGTTATTATTCGTATTATTTAATTTGTGTTTTTATTAACTTGGCTAGCAAAACTGGTTTATTTCAATTGTACAATTTGTTTAAAGAAAAAAAAAATATAAATTTTAGTTTAGTTTTGTTCTTTTTTTCTGTTTGTTTTTGTTGCGCTAAAATTTCCATCAGGGTTTATTTCCGCTTTATGAACGTGTTAATCGATTTTTCAGTAGAACAACAACGAAGAAAAAAAAAAATTTTTTAAAACTTTTTTTCCTCGCGGCGATTTATTTTTTTATGTTCTCCTGCTCGTTTATTAATGAAAAATTACAACAAAAAACAAAGAAAAGAAACAACTTTTGTACGTTGTAAAACAATAAATAACTGTCATTTTGTTAAATTATTAAATTAAAAAAATATTATATTTTTAGCACCCTTGTTTCAAATTACAAAAAAAAAACAAAAAAAAAAATGTAATAAAAAATACGAATTATTTTTATACCCTACACCTGTGTTATCAGGCAATGAGCCTCGAGCAATGAAAAAATAAATCAAAATAATCGTGGAAGCAATATTTTACTGAATGGAATAAATTTTCTGTCATAATGTATTGAAGTAAACTTCAATAGCAATGCAGAGCTTAAAGATATAGCTTCACGGCGATGGGAAAATCAGTATTCCAGTGGCAACCTGCAATATTCGTAGGAATAAGAGGAATGTATGTATTACATCGGCTTGTCGACTTAGTGGTTTTAAAACCACCGATCTGGCAAGGCTTAAGTGCCATTTATATAGTTAAGCGTTAGTCACTTACAAATATGGATCGTTTAAGAATAGAAGAACGCATACAAGTTGGTAACACTGATTACGAAAAGCGGTTTCGAGCATTTCTAAGGTCATAATGAAGCTGCTGTGTAAGGAATTGGTAAGTTTCTAAAGAAATTTGAAGATACTGGATGCGTTACAGATGCTGTCAGACCTCGGTATTGTCGCTATATATTTTCTTACTCATTTGGTCATTACAACCCTTTAGTCAGGATTACAACCTAGCTTCCCACATCACCGATGTTGGCCGCATTAATTTTATTCATGAATGGCGGAACCTACAGTTTAACAAGTTCAGAAAACTGGCCACGCAAGCCAACATTGACTTTTTGTTCTTTTCCCAGAAGCCATTTATATCGATACTAGCACTGATATAATACAATTGTATTCGTAGCTACAAAAAAATGGCAGGTATAGTGAGTACGAGATAACTCGTAGCTGGCACCCTAGAAGGGAACACATTCTACGAGTTATCTCGTAGTCGGCAGTCAACGTGTTAATATAGCCTGCCAACGATAAATTGTTGATAAACTTTTCATGGAAATTTTGTTAACATTCGAGGTTTCTGTCAGAAGTTTGCTGAGAAAAAGTCGCCGTAAGAAATATGTTTTCATATTTTGTTTTATATGAGATATTTTAGCAGGGATTTGAACCACAGACTCTCGTCTAATACAGCAACACATTACCTATTTGACTACGGCAATTTCAACACACACTGACAAAAATAGTAAAAATGTGCGAATAACTTGAATTTATCGATACCACGCCGTTCTCAGCAAGTGGGCCTATCTTACGGTCCATTATGGCATGTTTTTCATACGGACTTGCTTCCCACAACAATTAATTCCGGTTGGCTATTCAGAACGCTGTATATACCAGTATGCTAATTGGTTGCTAGTGCAACAGGCTTTTAACGCAAATTTTTCGACTAAAATTTCTATTAGTAATGAAGCGAAATTATTGCATATGGGGCTCTATGAATCCTGAAGTGATTGCTGTAAAGCTATGGCATCCCGATAAAGTGACTATTTGGTGTGCATTTAGGTCTCTGCAAAATGACCTTTGAGAAATCGTTTTCACCAATTCTGAGCTTTATGGCCGTGTGACAACCCACTTTTTTTGAACTGCAATTGAGGTTATGAATAGGCCTGTATCTGGGGTGTCAACAAAACAGTGTCACGAGGTACACAATAAGGCCGATTTTGGCTTTTTGCATGAGATGTTTTTTTTCTCTCTTTTGCCTTAAAACCTATGTAATCTACGGCTTAAAATCCTACCATTCAATGCCTTCAATGCCTACAATGCCTTCGCTTGTGGTGTAGGGTTTCTTAATTTATTATTAAAAATTCTCCTTAAGTTCTCATTGTATTTAAAATTAGTCGTGTTACTTAAGTACAAAGAAACCTAACCTCTTTATTATGAATAATTGCCACCTGTTTAATACATATTTTTGTATTTTTGTTTTTTTTTCGTTTCGAAGACCACCCGAAAACTTGGTGACATTTAAAAACGCAAAGCACGACAGCAGTTTACAAAAAAAAAAAAAAAAAAAATAATAAAATCAAGGAAATAAAAATTTTTCTCTTCTTTCTCTTGTTCGCATCTCTCTCTCTCTTCTTTTATATCCGATCAACTGTTGACCAAGCGTGTATTGTATTGGATAATGATGTTTGTGTTTGTGCCTGTGTGCGTTGTTATTTATTTGAGGATTCATTATTAATTTCCATATTGGATTACGTACGTTAAGGAAGTTTTATGTGTGTTGGTTTTCGTTGTTTTTCGTGAATGGCGTGACTCACGCACTTTTTTGGTTAAAATCTTAAGAAAAAATTTTAATATTTAAAAAGAAAGTGTTATTCGTAAGCGTTTTTCAAAATAAAAAAATTGTGATGAAATCGATTTTTTTATTTAAAGAAAGAAAGAAAAAAAGCAACAACTCATTGGTAATTATGATTTGCACGAGTAAAAAAAACTCTAACCTTCATTATTAGTCACATGAAAAGAAAAGGAAAAAATAACGAATTTAAATTTAAAATAATACCGCAAATGACACAGCAAATGTTTCTTTGAAACAGTGATTTATTTCCGGCTCGATATTATTAATCGAGACTTTTTTTCAATACCCTTCAACACTTGGTAGCGTGAATGCTGTCCCCAAAGAAGGATATCCATGTCGCGAGATATTCTCTATAAAAGTATGCAACATTCCCCTCAGTTTCCATACTAATTTGACCATTTGACCCGTAGATATAATTATGTGAACGTGTAAACGAAAACGGTGTTTTAAAAGCAGAGAACTCTGAGCTTACTGGATCTTCTAGAATGGGTAAAACTACCGTATTAAGGAACTGATAGAACTTTTGAATGTAATACATTACAGGACTTAACCCAGAGAGTTTGAAGGTAGATCTGATGTACCATTTCCAACCTTTAATTTCAATTTATTGAAACAGTTGGAGTCAGTGGTAGTCGCAGTAGTCTAGTCGGTAGTGTGTTCGCTTATTAGACGTAAAACCCGGGTTCGAGCTACAGGCCAGACATCAAAATGAAATATTAAAAAAAATATTTTATCGGCGACTTCCTCTCAGCAAGATTCTGGCAAAAACTCTGAGAGTAAATAAACCTGCAATGAAAAAGTTTCTCAAAATCTGTCGTTCGGATGCGACTTTAGACTGTAGGCCCCGCCACTCAAGTATAAAATTAAGGCACACAACATGAATGGAGTGAAAAGCTAGTCCGTAATCCTGGCTGAAGGGTTGTAATGGCCAATCATGTATGTATGTTGGAGGTCGTCAAAGAAAACTTGTTGGTATTTGGTTGCTAGTTGTGGTGGAGCTACCGAGGTCTGGTACTTTTTAATAAGGAAAGGACACAGTACAGAATCTTCTTTCCAATTGTTCAATTACGCTGAGGCCCTGTAGGTACTGATCATACAACTCTAAACCATAACAGAACCTCTGCCAATGGCCAAATTAACAGTGAATTTTGCATTGTAATGACCAACGATTTTACCAGTGCCGATACTAGATTTACAGCTCTAAACCATAACAGAACCTCTGCCAATGCTTAACAGTGACTTTTAACAGTGTCGATACTATATTTACAGCTCTAAACCATAACAGAATATCCGCCAAAGCTTAACAGTGGCTTTTGCATTGTAATGATAGAAGATTCAGTCACTGCTGACACTGGATATACTATACAGCTCTAAACCACAACAGAATCTCCTCCAAAGCTTAGAAGTGAGTTTTGCCTTGTGGCATTTGATATACGCCCTATAAACAGGCTGACTAAGCTTCCGCACAGACCAAAGTCCTTATGATAATATCATGGTCTACCAATGTCAATATCACCTTGTGTTTTTCTCCAGCTCACGCACGCTGTAGAAAGCTGTTCTTAATCTTTAGCGCCATGACAAGCCAACAACAAAAAGTTCGTGGCTTAAGGCTGTGGCAGGATGTTGTTAGGCGTTCATGAAGGAGATACCCTTTGCAATCAATGTATGTCCTGGCTATAGCAACTTTCTCATCAGTGCTTATATGGATGTCAAAATATGTGAAACCATGAACTCGCCGTTGTCTAGAAGGTACTGTGTTGAGTTGTTAGACATAAGGCAACGGTTCGGAGTCGACATTAAAGTCCAGGTCCCGCCACTCATGTAAAAAATTAAAACATACACTACATACACACATAACACTACATAAGTGGTGTGAAAAGCTAGGTTGTAATCCTGACTGCAGGATTGTAATGACGAATTATGTCTCGTATGTATTAATTTGAAGATAGCAAAGCTATTCATCAAACCTAACCCAATATGTCAGCGCGGTAAGAGATGAATGATTACTGTTTGAAGTTTAAAAAACACTTTTCGTGGATGTAGAAAGGGCCTTATCTTGATTATGAAAAGAAAAAGAAATGAATTCATTAACGATTTTTCCTCTTAACTATACAGTCCTTTAGAGGCCACTATTATTTTGCACGTCTAGACGGTTTTCCAGACAAATTTGCTTACTTAGACGGACGAGTAGTAGTAGTGTATTGTCAATTTGCCAAAGACCCCCAAAGATTTTCATTGTATTCAAATACAACAACAAATCAATGTTATTGTAATTCTAACTACTAACAAATCTCAATAAATTAAGTTATTGACAGCATTGGCTTCTCAGTATGATACAATAACAATAACAATTACTAGTTAGTTAAACGCTTATGTTAGCATACGTTTGAAATTGTAATTTATTACACAAATAGAAGAGAATTAAAATAAATTGGAAGTAGCAACCAGTAGCACATAGTAGTACCCAGCTCTGGCTTTGAAATCTAAACAAATAAATTGCCATGTAACATTGTGTGTAATCTTTGTAATTCTCATACACAGGGTGGGTTAATAAAATGAAAAGAAAATTTAAACTTTGATTCAAATTAAACCTTTTAAAGCCAGGCTTTGATTAAGCATAGCCAGAAGGAGGAGGAAGCAGAACAGAAGAAGGAAGAATTGCTTTATTTTACTTCGTTTGACATTGAAATACAATAAATCATGATCTTGTTTGTATGACTCATGCATGATCTTTTCCTTGCGTATTAAAGGACATTCCTTTATAGACGGTCATCTTGTTTGCTGTCTAAACCTTATAAAATTGAGTGCAGCAATCAATTTAAGAAATGATTCATATTTTAAACAATTTATTAATAAAATCAACGTTTTTATTTACATTTCTTTGTTTATCATATCATATCACGTTAACACATTCACGTTCATTGATTCATTCAAGGAAGAGAATAAAATTCTTATATTTCACGAATCAATATGAATCACAAGTGTCATTAGAATATGAGCATTTAAATGTTGTCATTAAAGAGATATTTCAAAAGATTATTTCAATTAACATTTTTAATAGCCATGACAATAAATATCGTTGATCGGAAATTAATCATAGTAAAGACGTTATCAGTTAGATTCTAAACTTGAAATACTGACTCGTAAATTGCACAATGGGTCGAGCAAATACAAAACCCGTAGGAGATCATGCGAACCACTGTATTCGTCTTAGAAAGGCGAGACAATGAAATAAAAGAAGCAGGATAAAAACTAGTATGTTATCTTGTTAGATGAGAGTCCCTGGTTCAAATCCCAGCTCAGACATTGGCAAACAAATCAAAAAAGCAATGAAAGCAAATAAAATTGCCATGATCAGATTTCTTAAATCTTGCGTTAGCAGTCGACAATAATTTTCTAGGTCCTGTCACTCATATATAAAAGTAACATACACAATATGGTTGGTGTGAAAAGCTAGGTTGTAGTCCTGACTAAAGCTGTTGTAATAACCAACTTATTACTACTATTATTACTATTATTACAACAACTAACGTTAACTAAAGTGATGATTTTAACGGGCAGATCAATTGTTTTTCATTATTATAAGTGGACAATCAGGAAGGAGTGTGCGTTAAGCTAAAGGGAGGATCTTCCTAACGGTAACTTTTAAAGTTAAGTTTATGCCTGAACTACTTGCCATATTCTATATTATTTTCAATGTGGCAATTTCAAATATAAACAAAATGAGAAAACACAACAACAAAAAAAAGGAGCTCGTCGTTGCCACTGTGTTTGAAAAAACTTGAGATAATGTTATCGACGTTGCTCCGGCATTGCCATATTTTTGAAAAAGTTAACTTTATATTATCTGTAGATTGCAATAACGAAAAGAAGTTAAAGGTGACTTTAAAGTTTACTTTAGCTAAAGTTACCTTTAACTAAACCCAACTTTAACGGCAAGTTGTAATAATATCCCTTAGTAAGTAAGATGCAGAGGGTGAAATTAAATTTCTAGGTAAGGCCACTCGTGTATAAAACTAACATATACAACATGCGTGGCATAAGAAGCTAGGTTGTAGTCCTGGCTAAAACTATTGTAATGACCAATTAAGTAATATGCAGATAGCGAAAGAAAAGTGTAGGAGAAAAGTGTAGTATAAAAGGATAAACGCACATTCATCAGAATGCAAAATCTCACAATAAACATCAGGAGAGCCTGAATATGGGCTCCTAGCAGAGAAAGGAAGCTAAGAATTGTAAGTAGTGAAGAAAGTATAGTGAACTTGCTATATGTTACTATACACTGTAAAGCCTTTTGGGGTCTTTTTGATTCTGCCAAACAAACAAGTAAAATTCTGAAAGGTCCAATAAGTCCTTTAGGACTTTAAAGGGTTAACAGCATAAATATTATTAACATTTTTTTCTAAACATATGTAAACAAAAAAATTTTTTTGTTGTAATTTTTATTTGTTTTAATGTTTTTTTGTTGCTTTTAAACGAAGTAATTTGTTTGGATGACCACAATATTAAAACAATTGTAATTTGTTTATTAAAGCTATTGTTGTTGTTGTTGTTATTAGTTGTGCTATTGTTTTAATCATTTATTATAGGCGGCATGTGCGTGAAATATTAATTGGATTCTTTTCATTACTATTATTTAAACAAAAACTCAATTCAATGGAAAAACAATGAAAATTAAAAAAAAAATTAAATTTAAAAAAAAATTTAAAAAAAAATATTAGAATAGAACGAAAATAAAGGCTAAACGTTTAAATTTTAAATAAAAACAAAAACCAAACAAACAAAAAAAATTATCTAATGAAACAATAGTTGTTGTTTTTGTTTTTGGTGTGGAACATAAGCAAAATGGAAAGGCTTTTATTTAATTGTCATTAACTGACCTAAAACTTGTCACAAACTGCATTCAAAATGTTTGTATTTAATGAACAAATGCAATTGCCAAGCACAATAGATAAAAAAAAAATGATTTACAAGAATAAAAATAATTAAATATTTTTATTATTATATTTTATTATTATTTATTATGGTATTTGAGTAGCGGTTTACATTCTATGACGCTTTTGTTTTCTTTATAATTTGTTTACATTTTTAATTTTAATTTTAGTTTTATTTTTTTTTCTTCTCCGTGATTTATATTTTTCATTCTTGTAATACATTTGTCAATAAAACAATATGCATTTTGTTTATTTGTTTTATTTTTAAATGCTATTATTCATGTTTCTTAGGTATGATAGAATAATGTACAATAATTTATAACATTAGATTATAAAATTTAAAATAAATAAACCTGACTCAATGTATAACTAGAGAATAAGAAAAAATTGTCACGAATTTTATGGTATCTTTTACAGCAAATCTTGAATTTAAGCATATTAATGTATCACACTTTAAAAGCATATTCCATAAATTTTGTATTGTTTTCTAATCCCATGCTTCTATATCTTTATGTTTTAGCAGCATATGCAGTTGTTTTTAATGCACTTTTCATTTATCTACAACAGTTTTATAACTTTTAACGTTTATTATACATAAATTTCTTAATTTTGCATATTTGCTTATAAACGCATATTTATAAAAAAATATTTTATTATTCTTTTACTTGCAATTGCTTGTCTGAGCATATTTATAATATGTTTTGGTAGTATTTTTAAGTGCATATTTTGGCATATTTTAATATATTATTCTATTTCTTGCAACTGTTTGTCTAAGCACTTTTATAATATGTTTTGGTAGTATTTCCTATATGCTCTTTATTTTGTACTGTTTTTAAATGCATATTTCAGCGTATTTTAATTTTTTGTATATTTATTTATAATTTTTAAAATGGACATAACTTTTTAATTCGCTTATTGTTTTTCTTTATCGATTTTATAATGCATATTTTGGCATATTTTACTGCAAAAGGAATAATTTCATTATATTTTTTATAAATTATATATTTATGAGTAGTATTTACGTATCCTTAATATTATGCATTGTTTTTAAAAGGCATATTCTAGCATATTTTCTTCTATTATGTATGTTACATTCTTACATGAAATTTTTTATTTGGCATAATTCCTTATTTACTTTTTTTAAACAAATTTTAACGAATATTTCAGCATGTTTTACTTTAAAAGGAGTAATTCCATCATCATTTTATTAATTGTCTTTGATTTTCCGAGCATATTTAAGAAATTTTTTAATTTGTATTTTTTTATTTTGCATTGTGGCATGTTTTTCTTATATTTTCTAAGTATATATTTATTGAAAAATTTTTAAAGTAACTTAGCTCCCGATTTGCTTATTATTTTTGCTATTTTGTTAACTATTATTGTTAACTAAACATGTTTTTAAAATTTTTTTTCTAATATTTATAGTATATACATATATAGGCTTTTAAATGCATATTTTGGCATACTGTTCTATTAAAGCTTCACTTTATTATTTTTTTATTTATTTACTTATGAAAGCTGTTAAATTAGTCAATTTTCTGATTTGCCTTTCAGGTTTTTAATTGCATATTTTAGCATATTGGTGCATTAAAGCTTTGCTTTGTAGTCTTTTATCTATCTACTTGTGAAAGGTGTTGAATTGGTCAATTTAGGAACTTGCATTTTATTTTTTTAATTGCATATTTTAGCATATTGTACTAATAAGGGTTTGCTTTCGAATATTATATCTATCTACTGATGAAAGGCGTTAAATTGGCAGATTTCTTATTTGTTTTTTATGTTTTTTAAAACTTTTTAATGCTTATTTAAGCATATTGTTTTGCAAAAGAAATAATTTTTTATAAAATTCGATTTTCTAAGCATATTTATGTAAAATACCTTAAACTAGTAAGTTTTTTTATTTGCTTATTATTTTTTAATGCTTACTTACGTACTTTATGGTGTAAAAGGCATTCTTTCTCATGAAATTATATTTTTTAAACACATTTTTTTAAAATGCCTTAAAATGGCATAATTTATTATTGTTTTCATCATTTGTATAGCATTTTTTTGCATATTTTGTTAAAGAAGCATATCTCGTATCATATTTTATTTTATTTTATTTTCATGTCCAGCTTTCTTTTATCATTTGTTCATTATTAATTCCATTAAGCCAGTGTCTAGGCTTTGAAAATCTTATAGAATTTGTTAGAGACTATTTGTTAAAACGTCATTTATATTTATTTAACATTTTAATAACCAAAATAAAATGAATTTAATTTAATTTTTTTTATCTAAGCATGCATATAAAATTGTTTATCTCACAACAATAAAGAAGGAAAGAAAAAGTGAAAAATACAATTGAAATCTTTGTTACATTGACTCTGGGGTAATTTGTTAATTAAACAAATGACTGTTAAATTAAAAAAACAACAACAACAACAAATAAACGAATCTGTTAATAAATAATAAACATTTGTCTATAAAATCTAACATTCACCAGCTAACATTTGAGACAAAATGAGACATTTTGTGAGCTAGTCATAGTGAATAGCATACAAAATTGAGCAACCAATATACCGGCAAATATCCGAGTGTCCGAATGTAATTGTAAATTGTAAAAATAAATTGAAACTGAAATTGAAACTAAGCATTGCCACTAATTTAATAGAGATTGTAATGATAATGGCAGTAGAATAAGAAAATCTCAATTGACACTGGAATTGATGATCTTTTTTCATTTGAATTTATATTTGAAATGTTATGAATCATCATGCATATGTACATGCATACGTGGAGACAATTTGTGAAAATTAATGATTTGTTTTCTTTAGAATGACTGGTAACATTATTACTTAGTCAATTACAGGCATACAAAGAAACGTACAGTGGGTGGCAAAAGTGGATATATAAACAGAATATTTTTATTTAAAGCTCAAAGTAACAAACTCAACCCTCAAAAGAGTTCTAACATTTAGGGACTTGACTTTTTTTTAATATTTCGTAGACATTAAAACTATTTTTTTAAATAAAAATTGTATGACTTTTTAAACATCCACTCTTTTTTGCTTGTTAGTGTATACTTTTGTTTGAAATACAAATGCACGTCTCTAATTTGAAAATAAAAATTTACCAGTTATACTGGCACTTCCGATTGTTAGTGAATATAAATAAGCAATAAAATAATAATAAAAAATTTTAAAAAAATTAAAGAATAAAAATATAATTCTCTAATGATTGCATGTTGAATGCAATTTATTATTTTACAAGTTGTAGTGAATGTTTGTAATGGGAATTGGAAATTTTCTTCAATGTTTTCGATATGAAGATAAAACATATAAGAATGCTTAAGCTTAAGTTATAACCTTAACTTCAATCAGCTTCCAAAATCAATTCATATATAGTTATTTAGTAATTCAATACCATCTATTCAAGACTGATCCAGTGACATTCTAAGACAAATTTTTGTACGCAGACTTGCAATTACTTAAAATTGCTGCAAAAGCAAGTTATTACTTTATGTAGAAGGTATTATTAGTGTCATCTTGTAAGCAAGCTTAAATATATGCTCTTATAAATAAATAAATAAGCAATTATGTTTTAAAAGCATTATTTCAGTGTCTAACCTGCATATAAGAAATAAAAACGTATTTGCATTATATGCTTTAAAAATATGTTAAAAAGTTACAATAGGCCTTCAAGCATAAAATAAAAAAATAAAGGAGGAGTATGCTGGGAAGATTTTATTTCTCAATAAATTTCATAACAAGACAAAATATGCATACGAAAAACCATAATAAGCAGAAAATATGCTCTAAAAATATAAAACACTATGAGAATATAATAAAATATGTTGTTAATTACATAAACTAGGAAAAAAGCTGCATACTTTATACATTATGCTATTATAGAACAACAATATTTTAGAAATGCAGCACAAAATATGAATAATAAGCAAATTAGAATAATGCAAATATTATTTTTTGAATATAATATTATGAAATATGAAAAAATATGCTTGTAGAACATACTTAAAACAAATAAGAAAAATAGCACAAATATACCAATAAGAACATTTTGTTTAAGAGTTCAAAATATGTAATTAAAAACAACGAAAGAATAATAAGTAAGTAAGAAATATGCAATTAATAATAAAATTTTGTAAATAAGCAAATAAATAAATATTGAAAGTTACAATATGCAATAAAAAAACAATGAAAGCATAATAAGCAAATAAGAAATATACTCTATTCTACTATGAAATATGGAAAATATGCAATTTAAAATAAAATTTTGAAAATAAGCAAATAAAATATACCAAAATAATATAATAAGCCCAAATATGTAATAAAAAACCATGAAAAAATTATATGAAAATTAGAAATATGCAATTTAAAATATAAAAACATAATGTCATTAAACCTTTTTTTGAAAATAAGCAAATAAAAAATATTAGAAGCCATAATATGCAATAAAGACCAATTAAAGAATAATAAGCAAATAATAAATATGGGAAATATGTAATTAAAAACAGAATTTTGAAAATAAGCAAATAAAAAAATATCAAAATAGTGTATTAAGCCAAAATATGCATTAAAAACAATGAAAGAATAATAAACAAATAAGAAATATACTGTATTCTATTAGGGAATATGGATAATATGCATTATAAAATAACATTTTGAAAATAAACAAATAAAAAATATCAAAATAGTATATTAAATTAAAATATGCAATAAAAATATAAACCACAATGAAAGAATAATATGGAGATGAGAAATATACTCTATACTACTGTGGAATATGGAAAATATGCAAAATTTTTAAAATAAGCAAATAAAATATACCAAATTAATATAATAAGCAAAAATATGCAGTGAAAAATAATAAGCAAATATGAAATATGCTACATTGTATAATGAAAAATGCGTTTATGAAAAATGAAAAGTAAAGAAAGAAATAAGAAATTAAATTTTAAAAATACCATATTAAGCCGAAATATGCAATGAAAAATATCATTTAAAAAATAATAAATAAAACCAAAAAGAAAATAATAAGCAAATAAGCTGTAATAATATGTTTATGAATGTAAATAAAAATTAATTAAAGAAAAAACAATTGTGGAAGAGAATTTTCATAAATATGCTTAAATAAGCTGCGAAAATAATCAGCAATTTAAAAAACAAATATATTCTTAATATTGTTTTTAAATATAATTCATTCTTAAGAGCCATCTTCATTATTTTCATTGTTTAAGAGTAATATGCTTTAAACATTTAATATATATTTTATATGAAAATATGCTTTTTTGTCTTAATATGCTTGAATAAATAGTAACTTAAAAAAATATGAAACAAACTATAATTAAATAAAAAATTATGCCAATTCTAGAAGACTTACATAAAATTGCACTGTTTTTTTAAGAAATGGCAGAGAAAAGAAAATATGCTGAATGCAGCATATTATTGCATATGCTGTAAATATAATAAAAAATGTGCAAAATTGTCTAATAAGCTTTCAAACGTACAATATGCAGTAAAAATCTTGAAAGACAATTACAAAATATATGAAATATGCTTTTTTAAGACAAAAATATGCTTTAATTTTTACTTTTTTGAAAGACATCTTTTGAAAATATTAACATTATTACCTAATAAGTATAACATGTTGTATTTGTTCCCAGAATTAATAACAGAAAATTCAGCCACTGGGTGGCATTTAAGTAGGCGACCATTAATACACTTTAAATGTCTTCAAAGAAAATTAATGGGTTTTTCAAAGTCTGCAATACCTGTAGAGAAACACGTACAAGTTTTTCTAAAAATTGGTTTTTTTGCAATTTCAATTACATTTGTTTGCAGTTGCAATGCTCACAGTTGACCATAATTTTTTTTTTTTTTGCAAAGGCAAGGAATTGCATGAATTCAAACGAAGTGGCAAGGAGTGTTCGCAACAAAATTGATAAGAAATTAAAAAAAAAAAAAAAAAATAAAAATTATTATTAAACAAACACGTGACAATAGAGAATACGAGAAAAATTACAATGTAAAGAAAAATAATGAAAAAAAATCACACCTTTTTATAGAGAAGGCAAAAGACAATTAATGATGGAGCCTTAAGGCTTTGCCAGTCATATTTTTGTTTCTTTTTTTTCTACGTTTTTTCCATTTCATTTAGAATTTTTTAATTTTATGCACAGTGTCTGTCTGTCTTGGTAGAGGATGGCGGATAGTTTTTTTCCTTTACAAAATAGTTATTAAAATATACAAAAAAAAAAATAATCATAAGAACGTGACAACCTTGCATCAATTGAATTAAAGTTGAATTGAAATTGAATACCAACAACAAAAGTTTATTAGAAAATAAAAAATAAAAAAAACTACGAAAAGAACAAATTATTTATTATGATAATAAATACTTTAGAATCAACAATTGAACATTATGGGCACGATTATGGAAAATCTATATAGATTCCATATTAAAAACAAAAACAAGAATGCAAATTAAAGCCATTGCTGGAGTCAACTAGGCGGTTCATACCGTACAACTAATGAATATATGTAAACTGTTGTGGTAAAAATGTTTAGAATTTCATTGTCATTAACATTTTAAACTCATTTTAATAACACCGAACAGAACAGAACAATTAATTCAAAAAGCCTTCATTGTTATCAACAACATCATCCTCATCATTGCTAGTGGCACAGCCATTTACTCAGTCATATTACAGTCATATTATCTACATCATTAACTTCATAATTTTGTTAGCATTCGTATAGAATAAATGTTAAGGCTAAGGTTAGCCTCTAACAGTCATTCGCTCGCTCACTCACTATACAGTTAAAAAATATTTTTCACATACCCTGTAGTGTAGTGGTTGGTGGTACTCATATCTCATATAGATTTTGTTGTTCGTCTCTTTTCGTGTCAAAAATTAAAACTCATGATACATGCAATTTTTATGTAAATTACTAACAATTAAAGTTTTTTTTTTGTATTTTTATTTTGCTACTGCTGCTGCCTCTAATTGCTACACCCCCTCTCGTACTCATCTACAAGTAATGGTTCTCTCTGTGTTGTTTTTTGTGAAATTTCAATTTATTCCCGTTGGTCATTAAATTAAAAAAAAAATGTTTTTCTATGTACTTTAAACGGGGGAAGGTTTCCTCTCTAGCAATTGTCAATCATTTAATACATTCAATACATTAACCCCTTGAGATTCTATTTAATTATGAAGAACAATTGTACAATAAGGCATTATTTAACCCCTTAAATGTGGTTTTTCAAGCTTTGTAGCTTCAAAAATTAAGCCCATTTTTCTACAAATTATCGTTTTGATCGATAATTTTTCAGCATATTTAAAGTAATGCCATCACTATCCCATCCGTGAAGAACTTTTGGCTTTTTTTGGGGTGAAAAGCTAATCCAAATTCAATTTGCAAGACTCTGCAGAATTTAGATGTTTACAATTAAAGGATCTTTTCAGGGGGAAAAAACGATAACCCGAAGATGTAAAGCCCATGCTCTACGGTGGATGCAACAGAACTTTCCGGCTAAGTTCTCACAGTTTTTGGCCGTTTTAACAGAGGTGTGTTTAATTTGACATTGTCATTATGGAACCTTGGTCGTTCATCCTTTCCTTGCTTGAACATGATGCGTGCATCTGCGGTCGTAGGCATAAAGAACTAAGAACTAAATTGAGCAAGCCCTATCACCAATGGGTGTGACCTCTACACAGAGCAGAAGCCTAGGCAAGCCGAAATACAGCAAACGGGTTGTTAAGGCCAATTTTGCAAGCAAGCAGTTCTAGCCGTTTTAATTGGAGTGCTTTCTTGGAAGCTAGGCTTGGCTAGCTAGGCCGTAATCTTGACTGAAGGGTTGTAATGGTCAATTACGTATGTATGCTTTCTTGGATTTCATTGACTGTTGACAGCAGAGATCAGAACCAAACGTTTGACCAGGTTGCAGACAACGAGGCAAGTACGGTGTCAATCCCAGTAGTATAAATTCTCGCTTTGCCATTGTTTGGCAAAGTTTGTCTTGCTTTCACACCATGATCTTTCGCGGATTGAATACTAGATCCACTTGACATCGCTCGTAATCATATTTTTTCAGTTTAGCATTCTGTGTGTTAAGCCTTTCACTATTAACATCAATCATCCGGCTTATGTGCCTTAACTTTCTCGTTGATGTTAACAAGTTTTTTAGTGACAGTAGTGAAGTATGATCTCTAATATCGAATTTATGTGATGGAAAACGATTATACCATAACAGTAAAAAAGCTCTTTTAGAACTTTTTGCGTATATTACTGAGCTTTTAAATTTCGAAAGCTTAAAAGTTTATTTCAAAAATTTGAACTTGTTGCGCAAAGTTTCTTTACGTATGCTTAAAAGTTAATTTAAAAAATTTAAAGCAGAACTTTAAAGCTTACTTATGCAGAGTTTATTCTATAAAATTTTTTTTAATTTTTTATAAATATTTTCTGTTTTCACTTACCTCAGCTTGTGTGGTCGTTGATACTGGCCCCGAATGGACTGTGGCAATAATTGTTAACAGTACGGTTAAACCTAAGAACACATAACTTTGGCGGGTAGACATTTTAAGACTATTTGAGCTTTTACAGGTGACAGCAGTAGTAGTAGTTGATTGAGATGATTGAGCTGGTACGGCTGCTAATGAATTTCGTCGCTTAGTGGTTGGAGGTGGTAATTGCTTTCTATTAAACATATTCTAATTTAAAAAAACACAATTTGAAATTTGATTTTGCAAAAATAATTGATAATTTTTCTCTTAAATTCTTTTTTTGATATGAAATTTATTGCTTTTTTTTCCTTCGATTATAAATAAATTATTTTTAATGTATTAAGGCACTGTTTATTACTTTTTTTATAAATCACTTGTTTTACTTGTGTGGTGGAGGTAATGAAAAATAAATCTGTAAAGAAAGAGAGAGAAAGAAAAAAAATTTTATTTTTAGTTTTCTTTTTTAAATAATTACATTCTAATAAATTATCCGCTGTTTAGCTATTTTTGAAATGTTATCAAGAATATATACAAGCGTTTTAAAATAGAATATTTATATGCTTATACAGCCAGGCATACCATACTGCCATGGTTCATAAATGCCAACAGGTTGAATTTAATAAATTCTTGCTCTTTAGCGAAACGAAAATAACCTTAAAGTAACGGAAACAGAAACCTAAATAACTTGGCAAAAGGGTTTAAATGTTAAACTCTGGCCACAACCTAGCCACAGACTACATATGTACGTACGTACATAAATATCAATTCCAAGAATTTTCTAACTTAACTCAACTATAATATGTGTTGGTGTACACCGTAATACCTAACCCATCAGAGCTTTTAATTTAGAAAAGAAAAAAGATATTCAAACACTCACATTTGACTCACTTTTTATACATTTACTAAGCAAAACATTTGCTGGGTAATCTTTACCTGCATGCATGCATGTTCACATATGAACTCGTAGCCCTTAGTTACACGGTTTTAGTTTAAAAATGCCATGGCAAATAATATATAAACAAAGATTTTTTATATGTATTGAAGGGAAATTAAATAAAGTTGAACAACAATTATAAAAAAAAACAACAATAATATTGTTATAATACAATTACAATAATAAAATGATTAAAATTTAATTAAAAAGTTTTGAACACATGATGCCCTAGTTAAGGCATGAGTTTTGAACTTTAAATTGTTTTTCATTTTTGAGGTGAAAATCAAGTTCACTATGCTTGTAAATTATTTTAAAGGAATTTTATTTATTTTTATACATGTTTAACTAATTTACTGCATAGATGACTAAGGTTATGAGTAAGTGGTTATATTCCCACAAACAAATAAAGTTCAAAGGGTATTTTAAGTATTGCTTCAGTTCCTTTAAGAAGCATAAGGCTGTAACAAAGACTCGTCCATATTTTCTTAATCGGTTTCCATTTCTTCTGTATATAGTTTCTCTTTACTCTCTCCCTCTCTCTCTCTCTCTCTCTCTCTCTCTCTCGATGTTGAAGCAGGCAACATCATTGCACTGACAAAGCTCAGGGGATGAACACCTACTCATACAGTTCATTGTGTTGGAATTACAAAGAGATAGTTGTAGGAGAAAGGAAAGAGCGATAGTGTGCAACAAATTTTATATTGAAACATTGTGATGGTCAGTGTCTGCAAGAATAAGTCTCTACCTAATACTTGCTAGGCGTATACGCATGTCCTTCTAAAATGCATTAGCATTGTGACATGGGTTTCACATCGAGAATCCAAATAAGGGATTTCTACAATGCCGTGTCAAAATTCCAATTACTCTGTTCAGGCTATCCCCAGACAGTTTAAAGCAAGTTTAAAATCTTTTTCTATTACAGATGTTTTCTAAAAGTCTTAATACCGTTTGAGCAGAGTCTTTGCCTCTCTTTATCTACCTATTTGCTAACTATACCCTCCTAAACCCCTCTTCATCTATCGTAAAAAGTTTTTAACCTAATCGGCAGAGCAGAAGTTCTTCTTTAGGCAAGTTCAATGAACAGGTACATTCCCCAGGGACCAGAGACGACAAAGAGCCTGTCTTTGTAGTACTATATAGCTGCTCCAGATGCTTATTTAATTGGGCATTATACATATTTAGTCAGAATTATGACGTAACTTCTCCCATCTCTTAAGTTATGTGTGTTAATTTGATCTATGCGAGCCAAGCCCTACAGTTTAAAGTCGACGCTGAGTGACAGATTTTTTAGGAAACTCTTCATGGCAATTTTATTTACTCTTTGGTGAGAGGAAGTTACCGAAAAAATTTCGGTTTGTTCAAAATGTCAGAGCTGGTGTTTGAACCACGGGTTCGTGTCTTAGGTGCCTTAGGTACATTGTGGATGCAATGCTCGAGAGCGAGGTGAAATGGAACGCTGTGAGGAAATACGTTGAGCGTATACTCCGCAGGAAGAAGGTCGACCTTGACATAGCGCGACGAAATGATACACGAGAAGACGAGCCAATAGCTTGAGGCTATTGGCACGCAAAAAAAAAAAAAAAAAAAAAAAAAAAAAACAGTGGCGAACAGAAAATATTACTGACTAGAAAAGGTTAGGCTCTGTATACCGAAAATAATATCATGCCTGAGAGGAAGACGCCAAAAAACATATCAAAATTTTGTTCAAGAGGTCTGCGCTGGCGTTTGAATCATGGGTTCGTGTCTTAGGTGGCTAAAGTGACGAACAGAAAATGTTACTGACTAGAAAAGGTTAGGCTCTGTATACCGAAAATCATATCATGAGGTAATATGGTATTATAATATGTGTGAGAGTAGAGACTAAAGTCTCTTGTGGGAATAGAATGAGCGACCCCTCACACTAATAATCTAGCACACTATCCACTAGACTACTAGGACACTTTGGTTGAAAGACTATTTTTACGTCACTGTATAAAAATGTTATAAAATTGAAAAAATTCAGTATTTCATTATCAAGTATGAAATTCATACTTTTAAATATCGAGTGACATTTTAAAGTTTTTTTTTATTTATTGTAATTGTGTTTATTAGATATGAAGTTAGTTATAAACAGCTGTCAATTTGATGTGATAAGTAGAGACACACTTAGGCCACGTATGACCCATTGTGTTATCATAGTCTTTAATTTCTTTTGTTTATTAGATAAAAATATTCAAAATTAACTTCATTTCATTTCATTCATTTTCTTTCTTTTCTTTTCTTTACTTAAATTATTTTTAACTTAAATTTGTTTAATTTAGGATTACAAATGATTTGCCAAATGAACTTTGAGTGCATTTTTGTATGACTTGAAATTTTTTATTCCTTTTTTTTTATCAAACTTTTATTGGCCACATGCTGTAGCAATAAACTTTAAAATCTGTGTTATTAGGGAGGAACTGCTTGAAATGATTCTGTTAGAAATTAAAATAACGAGAACCGAAGAATTTTGGTTTAAAGGAAACAAGTAGTAAAATAGGCTAAAGATGGGTTAAGAACTATAAATTCAGTGGATAATATAATTACATTTTTAAACCTTAAACTGTTTAATTTTGTTTCTAGAAACTTATTCTAACTGCTTAATTATTTGTCGGCCATGACAGGTATACTCCACGAAAACTGAATACATCTTGTTTTCCTATATTATATGCCCTATAAATTAAGCAGTTTTATCGAGCGACAGAATAATCTAAAAACGATTATTTTTAAAAGATGTTTTAGCCTTCTTCAGGAAAAAATTCGCTGTGATTTATTGAACATTAGAAAGTATAAGAAAAATTCCTTTTCCTTGTGACGAGTATACTCGTCATATATAGCTGAAGAGTTAACCTTGACATTTTCATGAACTTATAAATCTCTTTTAAATTAACCTTTAAGCTTAAAAATGCTTGTAAATTATTTAATAATTTTGTTTATTTTTTTTTATATTTTTCACAGACCAAAAATGTTTGTCAATCGCTTCTAATAAAAATCCAAGAGTATAAGTTGATACTTGAAGAAAAAATATTTCATTTTGTTATCTTATCAGGTATAACAAATAAAAATATTTTACTATTGATAAATACCAAAGAGAATAAGAAAAAAGAATTAAAAAAAAATATAAAAAAAGAATTAAAAAAATACAAAAAAAAATTCTTTAAAAATTTTGTGGGAAAAACAATTTTTTGTTCTAATTTTTGCACAGAAATACAAAATTTTTTAAACAAAAAAAAAAATCAAATTCTTAAGCTTAAAAACAAAGCGATTCGATCTATTCTATTAAAGTTAAAATTAAAATTTTTATTGTTTTTAAATAAAACTGTGATGAATTTTAATAATTTTTGTTTTTTGATATTAAAATTTTTTTTAAAACTTTTTACACGTCTGCCATATAAAATAGCAACAAAAATAAAATAAAAATTATTTTTAGAAAAAAAATTTCTATTCTTTAGATTGAAAACAAACAAAAAAAAATTTGTTAATAATATTCACAAGCTATCGTTAACCATATACAACTAATCATATAAATTATCATTCATCAAAAGTACCCTACTCAAGGCATTTAAAGCTTAATAAGTAAAGCCTAACGCTCTATGACAATGCTGCCTGTAACCCTACTCCCCTAACTTATTTGCATTATTTCAACACAAAATTGTATATGAGTAGAGGAGCTTGTATTGAGTTTGACTGGTTATTTTGCGTGTTTTTTTTTTGCTTCTGCTCTCTTTGCTCTCTTATTTAATTTTAAACGTTTTGTTTTTAGTTTTGTTTTTGTTTTAGTTATAAAATAATTTGTGTTTTTTTGTTATTGCTTAATAAAAAATAAAAAAATGTTTTTTTTTTTAATATTTTGTTTACACTCATCCAAGGGGGAGACAAAATTTTTTAAGAAGAAATGAAAACATTGAATCAATGTATGAGTCATTTAAATAAATTTTATGTTAATTTTACAATACTCAGAAAGTATATGTTTAAACTAAAAAGAAATATATATATATATATACATGTTTTGGTTAATTAGTTTTATTTTTTTTTATCAAAATAACAACAACAACAAATTTAAATTTTGGCCTGTTTTCTCTTAAGTTTTATGACGTTTATCATCAAACTTTTAAAGCAGAAAGAAGAAGAGGCCCAGAAATATAGGTTTTTAAACATCAAATTGCTATGGTTACACATTGCCATTAAATTATTGATTAAACAATTGATATATTTGTTTATATTTGCTTAAAAGAAATTAAACGTTTTTTATTTTTTCTTTAAATATTTAAGGTTAATTAAAACAAACTGGGTCTCAAAGGAAACTTTTAATTGGAACAGCCTTAATTTCTAATTATATTAATTATATTACATACATATGTTTGAAAAAAATGAATTTAAATAAAGAGAAAGCTGTTTGAGAGTTCTCCTATACATAGAAAGCTAGAAATAGAGATCAAAACACACTGTTGACAACTTTTTCTCTTCTACTAATTTCTCCCATTAATTATGTCTGTGACGCTACAGAATAGCAAATTAAATCGTTTGTTTTTATTATAAACTCGACCTAGACAGTTAAAAACAATTGGTTGCATAACATTTTTAAGCTGTAATAACCTATAAAACTGCCTTCAATTATTGAAGGATAGGCGTTATACATTAGGCCTAGGCTGTCCTCCTAATCACTACATTCTATTACGAGTACATTCTATACAGAGTTTTCTGCGACATGGCCAAACATTTTTCCCTTATAGTTGTTACGAATTCAAATCTCTTTCCAAAAACCCCGAAAATCTCGTTGCTTCCGGTTAATGATAGATGGCAACCCTGTCATTCTAGAACTATACATACATATTGTATACATAACTGATTATTACAACCCTTCAGTCAGGATTACAATCTAGTTTTCCACACCACTTATGTTGTGTGTGTGTTAATTTTATGCATGAGTTGCGGGACCTACAGTTTAAAGACGACTCGGAACGACAGATTTTCGAGAAAATTTTTCATGCAAATTTTTATTTTCTTACAAAATTTTTGCCAGAAATCTGCTGAGCGGAAGTCGCCTAAGAATTATTTTTTCATATTTCGTTTTGTTGGAGATGTCTGACCTGGGGTTTGAACCGAGGACTCATGTCTAATAAGCAAACACATTACCTGCTAGAACTCACGGTGACTTCAATATCTGTATTTTCTATTAATTTTTGGTACCTTTTTATTTAGTACTTTTTATAAAATTAAGCAATTTTTTTCCTTAAACAGATTTACTTATAATCTCGGGTCGTTAGATCAATTTTTGATACTTGTTCTGGTACCTTTTATAAAATAAAGCAATTTTTTTTTCTTAAATTAAACAGATTTATTTATAATCTGAGGTCGTTAGATCAATGCTCGGAATGGGAATTTCTTAGAACAATTTTTCTACAGCGTAAAGTGTAGGGGTTTTTTTTTTTTTTTTGAAAAGAAAGTACTTTAATGCTTATCTTTAGTATTTATGAATAAAATTTTATTTCAGATACGCTCTAAAATAAAATGTTGTGGCTGCTGCAGTCTACTGGTAAGAGGGTTAACAGGTGGGGGAAAAAGTATGATAAATCCCTATTTCAGTAGTAGTATTTATGAATATAATTTTAATTTATAATTTAATTTTATACTTGTGGTATAAGTGCTCAAAAATAAAATATTGCGTCTATCACAGTCTAGTGGTTAGAGATGGAGGGAAAAATATGAAAAAGTCCCTCTTTCAGTAGACTTTTGGACAAAAGCTTTGAGACTAAATAATTGCCCTGAAATAGCTTCCATAGTCGACTTTAATTTAGAGGATAAAATTGTACCGTATTCGTGGCTATGGTTTAAAGATTTTTTAACCCTGAAAAGTTATTCAGCAAAAAGAAGTTGTGCTTAATAAAACGTACCAATTAAAGGGTTAAACTGTACAGCCTTACGAATGATGGCCTCACTGACCAATTCATTAACATTTATTTGAAATTGTTTTTCTTTTTTTATATGTTTAGTAGTTCAGCTAGGAACTTGACCTTATAGATAACATACATAAAATTTGTAGTTCATTTCAAGCTATTTGATAACTTATCACATTGATAAAAATAAACCAAAAACTATATTTGATGACAGAAATATTGTTTTCCAACAAAAAATAATTTTTCTGACAACGTGGCCACACTTGAAGGCATTAATTTTATTTCCATTATTTTTTTAAAATTTTTAGTTTAATAATGTCAAGTTCATTACATTATTTATTGAGCCGTTCTAAATACCTTTAAATAAATTTTCTTGTTGTTGTTGTATTTTTTGTTTTCTTTAGACAAAGGAAAAGAATTCTTAGCAAATATTTGTTAACGACACTCATTGTCGTATGCATAGAATGTATGTTCATCGTTGGAATGAATACGCTTGTACAACAAAAAATAAAACTAAAAACGAAAGCAACAACAACAACAAAAACAAATATTTACACTGGAATTGTTAATAATTTTAGTTTTTTTTTCCTTTACAAAAATGATTCACAAAAATGTTTTACGTTAATTATTTAGGCGGTCAGAAAAGAATACATTTTTTGTTTTTGGTTTGAAAAAGGCCAACACATATCAAACAAAGTGAAATGTGTGCTGGGGAATAGCACCTTGTACTACCTAGACAGTATAGCACTTATGGGCTATTAGTGATGAACAGAATATGGCGGCAACTTTACAAAGAAACGCAATCAATTAATGAACAATTGCAGGGAAAACCCATGAAAAAAATGCTGTTTTTATGTTTTAATTGTTCTTTCTGACGGTGAAAATGCCTGAGATGCACTTCTCCTCAATAATCAGAGACAATAGAGAGTAAATCTCTTTTGTGTGTTTTTCAGATGCATATGACGCACAATCCGTACGTGGAACGATCTTGCTGTAAAAGTTTTTCATGTCACTTACAACATAAACAGTGTACACTAACAGTAAACAGTTTCAAGTTGAACGTCCCGAAATTCTACTAACTATTCTCTCCCTTCCACTCCCAATTTTTCTACGTTCTACACAATTTACTGCATGAGTAGGAGTTATCCTCTAAGTGCTGAATGTAATACCGCAAAATAATCGATGCAAATGTGTCTGTCAGTGTATCACCATTAACCCTACCAGGCTCTATATTTCAACTTCTAACTTAGAGACCTGCATAAGTAGGCGTCATTTTCTGTATGCCATATTCATATTCTGTATGTGTGTAAGTGTCTGACAGTCAATGTGATAGAACTCTCCTCCTATTTTCTTAGTTCCAGACCAGTGATTTTCATAAATAGGGGCTATCCCCTGAATGCTGGTTGTAGAAGAAATGGATGAAAGTGTGTCGTGTATGACAGTGGGAATAAAGCAAAGATCTTGTTTTCAAAGGAGTTACGAAAGCTCTGAAATAGTTTAAGAGGTTAGCTGCCTTGATGCCGCTTTTCGGAGGTGAGGTAAAGGATCACATTTGCTAACACCATTCATTCGGTCTAAATAAACAGTTTAAATGTAGGACTCTCTCTATAAGAAAGTGATAATCGGGATGTATAAACGCAAATAGTACTCGTGAGGCCTACCAGATGAGGGAAAATTATGAAATGAAAATCTTTCTTTCGATGACTATCTCTCAGTAGACTTTTGGCAAAAGTCTCGAGAATAAATAATTGCCATGAGAAAGATTCCCAAGTCGAATTTAATTTTTAAGATATAATTATGCCGTAATTCTTATATGACTTCGAGATATGGGTACTTAAGTAAGCAAATGTAACTGTCCTTTTAAGTTTTTGAGAGAACAATAATTCCTAGAACATATGCGCCCATCTGTGTTAGAAGTCAGTAAAGGGTTCTTATGCTTTATGCCAACATAGACGTAAGTACATGTATTGAAGAGCGACGTATGTTTTCCCTGGGCCATGAAGGCTGAAACAGGTTTTTCAAGATCGAATTTAAGATGATTTTTCTATGGTTGAAGAGCTTCTTAATATATTATAATAGGTTATGCTAAACCCCTGTTTAGGTAAGTGAGCAATAAACATACAAATAGCAATTGAAACTTTCATTTCATAGACGCTTTATTTTCTTAACACTCCCCTTAAATAATATTTTAAAAATTTAATATTTTTTTTGGCAGTATTTAATCATGTTTAATTTTAAAAATAAAATCATACATTTTGTTTTTGATATACTTTTGGACATAGACACCCCTTAATTAGTTTAAATGAATTGTTTAAAAAATTAATTTTATTTGTAATTAAACAGGAGAGTTTTTATACGAAATTATTACTCAATTTTTGTTTAAATTGAAATACAAACTTTATACGAAATTTTATGTTTTAAAAATATTAAAAAAGAAATATTTAAAATATAAAAAAAATATACAGTCGAACTTCCCTATAATGAATCTTGACGGGACCAGAAAATCACTTCATTATATAGAAACTTCATTATACAGAAATTATATTTTTCCCCCACTTTTTATTTAAAATAAATCAATATCCTCAAAAAGGCAGGTTCGAAGCCTTTTGCGTTTAGTGCTCAATTGCTCGCCTTCTAGAATTCCAAACTGCCTAGCCACATCTTTTTTTTTAATCCTTCTTCAACTTTATTAATAATTAATATTTTTTTTTCAAGGGAAATGCTACTTCACTGCGTCATTTACGATCACTGAACACCGGCAACTGATGTCAAAATTGTTATTGATGTAGCTTTCTTCTTTTTTTTTGTTCTTATTTTCCTCTTTTGGGAATCCCCTCATTATATGTGGCATCTTTCTCGGTACGATGAGTTGTTAGAATGCGTAACAGAAAATTGTTTGAAAAATTCATTATATGGAGACAAAAACGCATGCGAGTCAAATATTACACCAGCAAAATTGCTTCAGTTTATAGAAAACTTCATTGTATGGAAATTCATTATAAGGAGATCAAAAACAATGAAATTGGAACGGAAAAAGTTGTGTGTTTGAAATCAATTCATAATAGGGAGAGCTTCATTGTATAGAAGTTCACTATAGAGAAGTTCGACTGTATAATGAATGAATAAAATTATAGAAGGGAAATACCCTCTTAAAATATTAAAATATGTTTAAACAAAATGACTCATGAAATATGTGCTTTTAATTTAAAAAAAAAAATTGTTTTTGTTGCTGTTGTTGCTTTGTTACTACAAAGTTTTGTTTTATTTTTTGACACTCCCTACGCCTATTTTACTATATATTTATTTTATTTCATTTAATTTCGATTTTGTTTTTTTTTTTTTGTTTGAAAATACTTTTCGATGATGTCACAATATGAAACGTACTGGCAAACAAGGTGTCTTCTTATCTTTTAAAATTGAAAAAAGAATATTTTTTTAATAACTGATAATGGAAGTTAAACAAATTATTACGAATAATGTTTTATTTATTATCAGAAATAATCTCTGAAGTGTTGGAAATCATAAAAAAAGGGAATAAAATTTAATTTTTTTTCTATACTTTATTGGCGATTTTTTACAAACAATCTAGAAAACTGCAATGTTTGGCATTTAAAATTATAGAAAACGAATTACAATTTTTTTTAATAATTTTATCCACAACCTAATGGCCTAATTGCAGCCAAATATCCCTTATGAGTATCAGCCATCTGTTAAGTATTGATTGCGTATAAAAAAACAGGGAAAAGAAAGATTTTTTTTACCAAACAATTTCACGGGTGTGGCTTTACTTTATTAAAAAAAGTATACAAAAAACTGTAGAAAAAAATGATTTATTTAACCCATGCTGAACAACACTGTTTAATAATTGAAAAGATTTTTATGACAGACACACACACATTTCCTAAACTGACTGCCTGCCCTTTGTTATTATATGCCTGCCCACAGCTATACTCAGCATTTAATTAAAAAAATATTCCAAGCATTAGTATACATTACATTTCTATCATTAACACTAGACTCTCAAACACACACACTTACATAAGTATACATGACATAAAAGGACTGACAGATGCGTTAAGGCATCTTTAACTCTTATTGTCCCAATACCGGTCTTGTTGTTGTTACATGGCTATACATGGTTTATTGACAAAAAAAAAAAAGTGGAAAAAGGAGAGGAGAAAAAATTTGCAAGAAAATACAAAGAAAAGTGCAAAAAACACAACTTAATAAAACAGGATTGTAGGTTTAAACAACAACAACAACAAAAACATTCTTTTGTTTTAAATGCATTTTATTTGTTTATTTCTCCAATAACCCGGCTTGGACAAAAATGGACAATAACAACAAAATAAAAAAAAAACTCTTTTAGTTGAACGAACTGTAGGCAATAAATAAAATAAAAATTCTTATTTATGATCAACTTCATTATTAGCATTTTGATCATGATTATTATCACAAATTATGGAAAAACAAACAAATAAACAAAAACAAAAATATTAAATTTTCTTTATAAATTAATATTATTGTTGTTTTATTACAACATCAATTTGTTTTTGTTCCATTTCTGGCATTTCATGCAATCACTGACTCTGCCTCTTTATTTTATTTCATTTCGTTTTTGTTGCGCTTTTATTAGAGTGCAAGTAACGGTTTATAAAAAGAAATTATTTTCAATAAAGGCTCGCTCTTTGTGTTTACACGCCCGCACACACACACACTTGCATGCACTCATGTTCATATTCTATATAACAGTAATAAGTTTTAATGATCCCCCATTCATTATGGCATGCGAGAGACTGCATTGCCAATGTTTTATTTGAAAAAATAAGCTGTAATATCACTGATAAAAGATGGCGGTATTTATTATAGAATTGAAATTAAAGTTTTAATTGCATTTTCTCTTAAAAAAACAACAACAAAAAAACCGAAAGCATATGTTTATGATCAGCATTAATTATGGGAAGCAGAACTTATTAAATGTGTAAATAATTAGCAATTCTAAGGAAAAATAAACAAATATTTAAAATAATCGAGCATTTGTTTTTAAAAAATTCAAGAATCGAAATTTACGATTACTCTGTAGTGTTGTTAGTAAAACTAGCCAACTAGGATAACTGTTATTCAAATGCGTGAAAATTTGAGGTTATGTAGATCCCTTGGTAAAGTCAAGTTTTTAGCTTGACAGGGTAAAACGCCATTATAAATACGGAAACCCTATTAACTTTGAAAGCTAATATAAATATAATATAGAACGCTACTCTACAAACACCGGTGAGTACATGCTTGCCTATTTTTTTTTATTTATTTGAATGGTCACTTGATGAAAGACTGAAAATAATTTGGAGTGACAGTAAAAAAAATTTTGTTTAATGCATTTTCTTACAGTGGCTGTATATACAGTGAGCGCCAAAAGTGAGTAAACACCACGGAAATAATTAATTTTCTTAGAATAGCGAGAAAAGTAAATGAGAATAGTCGAATAAATTTCCAAACATAAAAACGTTTATTGATTACTTATAAAATATTAAAACGAAAACAACAATTCATGATAAAGAAACTTTTTTTATACTCGTACTTAAGAACGTAATAGAGAATTTTAAATTATAGTGGGTGTTGACTCACTTATGGCGCTCACTGTATATATATTGGGTCTAGTCGTTTAACATTTTTGGATGGATCATCCTAATGCAGTGGATTTTACAGATCCAAAAATATAAAAAAAAAATTTTTTTTATACTACTTAATGGGGAAGGAAAAAGTACCTTTGTAGGAAAAATATGGAAATTAGTATTTCAAACAAAATTCATTAACTTTAAAAATTAGAAATCTTTAAAAGTACTTTTAGACAAAAATATTTTCATTCGCTATTAGTTTGAGTAGCTCAAAAGGGAAGGAAAAAAGTACCCACGAAAAGTATCTATAAAAAGAACTTTTCAAAAACTACCTATAAACGTGGTAATTGAAATTTGAAATCAAACTTATAATATCACTAATGATACACTAATATTGATACAATATTTTATAAATAAAAAATTTAATTTTTTATAAACTAAAAAATATATTCATTAGCAATAATATTTAAAACAATTTTTTTTCTTTAAAAACCAATCACTTTGCTGTCAATATTATTTAATAAAATGGCAAAAATTTATAAAAATAAAATTATTTTTAAAAATTTTCATTATTTATACAGTCAGACGACGTTGTCTCAAAATAGAGTTCACAAACTTTAGTAAAAAAACTTTAATTCACTTAGAGGTCATTTAAGAAACGTGATAAAACTTTAAAGATACCCGGTAAAGAAACTTTTGAATTTATTAATCAAATAATACTTTACCCCTTTAAACAGAATTTATAAGAAGAGAACAAAAAGTTTGGGAAACTGTTCTTTGTTTCATAAATGAGACACACACACACACACACGCTTACAAAAATAATAATAATAATAACTATAGTGGCTGGCGGTGGTGTTAATTTTTTCTTTTAATTTTTTAAATTGGTTTTAATGCACTTCTCTTCTTTTTTTGTTGTTATTTTTTTTTGTCTTTGATAATGAAGCTTAATTGAAGACAATTAAGGGATAAATACTGTGGTTGTTCTACTCTGGTGGTAACTTTTTTTTTTTATTTTTTAAATATTTTTTTAAATTAATTTTTTAAAATTTTTTTAACGAATATTTGCTTACTTTTGTGTTTTAAATTTTCTTTTCCATAAAATTTTAAAATTTTTTTCTTAATTTGTAGGTTTCGTTGCAACTGTTTTTCTGTTTTGTTTTAATAATTTTATTTATTTTCTTGTTTTAAATGTTTTTAAATAAAACTTTTTAATGGAAAACACTTTGCTAATAAACTTCTATTAAATGTTGTTGAATTTGAATTTATTTTTTAATAAAAAAAAAGTTCGTTCGTTTCAGTATAATTTTTTTTAAATGTTTTCGCGTTTTTTTTTCTTTAATTAAATTTAATTGTTTTTATTTTAATAACTTTAAGTCTTTTTAATTTATTTTAATTAATTATACAATTTGTTTTAAGTATTTTTTCTTAAATACAAAACAAGAGGAGCTACTTAACAACCTCCTGCTAAGGCGAGCAAATTTCAACTGATTTAAAAAATTGTCATTTTGTTAAAACAACAACCTCATCTGGCTTCTGGTGGAGACACTACGCTGTTTGTTATTTCTTTATTTTATCATTCATTATACACCCCTCTTCGCCTCCCCTCCCCCTACCTACAACACCACATTTTATTATTAATAATAAATAAATCTCTTAGTATTGTTAGTGATCGTGTGCTGTGGTTATTGTGGTATTGGTGATCACACTGGCTGGCTGTTTGTTATAGAAAAGCTTTGCCAAAATTGTTATGATTGTAGTACACAAAAACAAAACAAGCTTTTGTTTGCTAATGAAAGAGTAGCTGAGTAAGTAGTATGAGAATAGAGAGAGAGAGAAAGATTGTTTTTATTTTTCTACAAATTAATCATAACAAGAGCGGGTGGGAGAGCCACAGAGAGCTGGTGAGCAACTGTAAAAAATGTTTTTAAGATGGTATTTGTTTTGTTTTTCACTGTAGTAAACAATGTTTGAAATTCTTTGTTTACTTAGCATGTTTAATTGTTGCCAACATTTTTCTGTTTGTGTAATTCCTAGAAAAGTGATAATTTTTTATTAAAAAATTTCCTCTTAAAATTACAAAGACGTATTAGCAGCTTAATTAAAATTTTATTTGTAATAAAACATGGTTTAGAAAGAAAATTAATCTTTCCGAGGAAAAATACAAATTGCATGGCACTATCTAGAAATGTACCCTATTTAAGAATGAATAATCAATATCTCAATACGAATATTATTATTATTGAAAATTTCTATTCAGACAAAATTTCCAAACACAACTTAAACTCAATCGTGGTTTTGAATTTCTGAATAGACAAGTCATTGTTATTATACACGCTCTCTCAAAAGTTTCGATGAATCACAACACTAAACTCCCCATCTGAATTTTTTTTTCACAAAATCAATTACAAAACAGCTCCCTATCTACTTGTGTGAAATTATTTCGCCATGCTATACTTTACGCCGTCACCATATAGAATAATGGATTGTTATCAAACTTTCTAAAGATCTTTGACCTATATGACCTACAGAAAATAATTTTTATTTAAAGAATGGTCTGTTATCAAGCTTTTTAGGGATCTTCGAACTTTTTTTATAGAAAAGAATTTTTAGTTGACCTTGGCGTTAAACTTTTTTAAATGTTCTGTTCTCAAGCTTCGTGATTTTTTAAACATTTTTTAGTTATAAATGTTGTTTACACTGTATGGGAATGGTATCCATCTGCATGTTACAAGTCGGGCATGTTCTTTGTGGCCGGTATAGCAGCAGTAAAGCCGTTTTCCAGGGCTGGAATTGTAGCTGTCTTGTGCTTGTATGTTAGGGACTTCACGAGTCTCCATAACCAATAAACAAGTGGAGTTAAATAGCATTATCTCTGCGTTAAATTTTTGTACAAAATTATGAACTTAATTGACCATTGAAGTCGTCGTTGTGTAGTAGGTAGTGTGCTGGCTTGTTAGGTGTGAGGTCGCGGTTAAGGCTCCATGTGAGACATATCCAACAAAACCAAATTTGAAATAATATTTCTTCTGCGATTTCCATGAAAACTTTAAACTGCAGGACCCCAAACTTATGAATAAAATTAGGACTCACAACATAAGTGGTGTGAGAAGCTAGGTCGTAATTCTAACTGAAGGGTGGTAATGACCAATTATGTATGTGTAGAAGATGTATAGTGGTTTTTCTCGCCTGGAATTGTGCCTGGCTTGTCCCTTAACAATAGAATTTCGAGTGTCCTCATTAAAAACAAACTAGTGGGGTCAAATTGCTTGACCTGGGCATTGAATTTTTTGCTCGCAAGCATGAATTTAATTGTCCTTGAGGGTGCCCTGGTAGTCTAGTTGGTAGTGTATAGCGTGAGGGTCGTGGATTCGATTCCCAGCAGAGACTCTGGTCTGTTACACTACACCGAGAATATGACCTATGTTACTCAGATCGCAATAATTATTGTAATTTGTCATTGAAATTTAAATAAATAAAATTGCCCATCGATCTTGCATCTCGACAGGTTTAGCATGTCGTGGGACATATAACACCGTCTGGTTAAATCACATGCCAACCATATCCATTCCTCCCATTTTGGGCACAAAAAGTCCATAATCACTGTACTGTAGCTTGCTCTCCTCATCGTTTTTTTTGAAAAAACCACACCAAACAACGCATCTCATAAAGAGCAGCAGCAGTCCTTGAAGTAAATTTGGCCACCTTTTGCACCAAAACTTCTGCAACTTTGTTTGTTGACTAAAACTGCACTCGATTGATATATTTATGCGCATAATTGTTCTTTAAAGGTCTAAAAAAACAACAACAAACTTTTCCTATTTCCCATTTTGTTGTACAAATAATTCCATTTCTAGAAATTTCTTATGGCAACCCTGATTCTCCAGTATTATTTATTTGATCTTTGACTTGCGTCTGCCTGCGATTAATGAAACGAACACTCATTCATTCATTCATTTATTGTCTCGATCTGTCTGTCCATGCATCATATCACACAGTTTACAGAAGCTTTTATTTGCATGAATATAACAGGGAAACTGTTAAAAAAAAGTTGGCTAAAAACGCAGAAAAAATAAACACAATCGTGCTGATGTCTGAATGGATATCTTAAAGATACAAATTAACAGTAAAAGAGCAACAACAACAACAGCAAATAAAAAACAACATGATCTTGTTAAATAGTTAATAAAACAATAACAACGGCAAAAGCAATAAGCTGCAATAAGCAGCCATAAATTGTTGGCACTGCTGTGTTGCTGTGTGCTGGTGTAGATCGATGAATAATCAAAGTTTTCTTGGAATTCGAAAACTTCGTCATGACAACAACAGCAACAACTTTAAAGAGTCGAAAAAAAAATAACAACAACAAAAACAGCAATAAGAGATACACAATCATTTAGTAAAAGTTAATAAAAATACGTTAAAAAGAGTACGGGCTTAGATTATAGTAATGTGGTGGCAGAGGCTGCTCCCTCCTAGTCTAAGACTCTATATCAGGTGTCTCTGGCTGTGCATTTGTATCGTTTTTTTGTTTGTTTCAATTTCTTTGTCATTCTTTTGTGGTTACAATGAATTGTTTTAACAGCTTTTTCATCTGAAAAATACTAAAATTAATCGGAAATCATTTAAAACGTTGAACATGAATTGAAAAAAAAATTTTTTTTTTTCTCTTCAAGTCATGCCGGGTATGACTAGACCCCGGCTTTTTAAATTTTTTTCTTCTTTTTTGTTTTCGTTTTTTTTTTTTGTAACTGAGGCTGCTGTAGGCCGGTTCTGAATCTGATGCTATTGTTGTAGTTGTTGTTAATATTATGACAAGTGGTTTTGCGTTTGTAAAACGTTTCTCTGATTACTGCCGCATACAATGTGTGTGTCAACAGAATTTTTATGAATGAATTTTTAATTGGATTTCATTCTTTTATTTCATTTTTTTGGGAATTTCCTATTATTTCCGGTATTTCGGTGTGTTTTTTTCTTTCTTTCTTTGGTTTTTATCTTTTTTTATTTTTATTTATTTGTTTGTTCTTGTTGTACCACATGTATGAATGGGTTTTTGTTATTGTTTTTATGCGTTTGTTTCAGTTGTTTTTGCCATGATTAATATCGGTAATACGTACATACATACATACATATGTACATACATATGTCTGTCTACTCATTTCATTATGTAGCTCCAGAACATTACGTTTTACACAGGGTGCTGCAACAGTAGATGTGCTAAGGAATTGAGTAAGTATTGCTAAGAACTCTACCCTATGGAGTATTGAATAGTAGATGATGTATAGAGACCATTTCAGTTTAAATAAAGGGAGGCCAATCAGGTTGAGTTCTACATTCAATTCTATTTTAAAGTTTCCAACTTAATATTCAGATGACAGCAGCAATTGTTCGAAGATTGACATTTTGATTCACATCTGACGTGTAGTAGCGCAGTATAATGCTTGATTATAAAACCATACAATGTAGGATTGAATCCAAAGGAAGATGGTTAATGAGTGTTTGAAAATATAAATGTTCTTCAACCAACCTTCAAATAATCTAACCAGGAAGTATCCCAATGTCCTGCAGAGCATACTAGCAACAACAAACATTATAGGAAGTTAATAAAGCATACAATTCTTGAGAAGCAATAGGACTGAGTAAGCAAACGTTCTTAGCCCTACACCCAATATAACATAGCAATACCTATTCACAGAGCGTGCTACTGTTCTGAAAATAGATGGCAACACTATTATTTCAGATCAATCGTTTGCTTAAGTGGAAAAACTTGACAAATTTTTCGTTTTTTGAGTTCGAATGACGATTGGATCAGAATTAGGATTTGTGAAGTCTGTCCTGCCACATGTGCCTTAAGCGCATAAGCTCCCTAAGTACTCGAGTATGCTTCTATAGAGTATACTGTTCTCTATGAAAACCTTGTTTATTCTCAAGATTTTCATTTTCTTGATATTTACGCGATTACCTCTCCTCTGTACATAACATAATTGGTCAATACAACCCTTCAGTCAGGATTACAACCTAGGAGCTACAGCTTAAATTCGATTCTGAACGACAGATTTTTAGAAACTTATTCGTGAAAATTTTTTATTTTACACTCAGAGTTTATTTTGCCAGAAATCTGCTGAGAGGCTGTGGCCGAAGAAATATTTTTTTCCTATTTCGTTTAGCTGGAGATCTCTGAACTGGGGGGTTTGAATCGAGGCCACACTTCTACCTAATAGACTACGGAGACTACAATCAATCTCTCCACAATTTCTTCTTGAAATCCTAGTTCTCCCGTGCTATTTGATCGAAAACCTCTCTTCTGTTCATATAGAAGCTAATTTTCAATTTTAATTTATCTCTGATACTCTGTCTTTTGACGATAAGTACCTTGTGTATGGCATTAAACAAAGCGTTGGCTATCGCAAATATTCGATAACTTTACTGTGATTATTATTTTTTTTAATTTTTGAGACTGAATTTTTTTCTGTTTTAATACTTCTTAATTGTACGAATAGCTTTACTTCAGTTAGAGTGGCGGTTTTGCATGATCTATTGCACTCATTATCCAAACACATCCTTTTAAACCACCCTGTGCAATAGTCACACAAATTTACTTTATTATGGTTTTGTTTTTATTTCGTATGAGTTTTTTTTTCAATTTTTATTTATTTTTGTTGTTGTTTTATTTATTTTTTTATTTTCTTTTAACAACAATGAAATGGCACACGTTCATTCTTCGTTGTTCATTATTGGGGGCCCCCATTAAAATAGTCTTTGTATCAATACATACATGATACATTTATCTTACAATAATTCATTGCATTTGAGTTTTATTGTTTTTATATTTATTTAATAATTTGTTTTTATTTATTTTTTTATTGTTTCGCTTCATATACCATTTATTTGTTTATTTTTTCACGTTTTTTTTTGCTATTTTATTGCAGACTAACAATATGCGTTTCCAAGTATTTTTTTTTTTTTTGAATAAAACTGTTTAAGAAACGTTGAATATTGTATATATGAGTGCATGTATACATATGTATGTATGTGATAATGTACATAATTTGTTAATTACAATCAATCAAGTAACTAATCAAGTAACCCAACCCCAATTCTTTACACATTATGAGCCAATATTCCAAGTAAATGTAAATACGTGTGTATGACTGTTAAACAGAAGGTGTTCGTTCACTATCCATTCATTCATTATCTTCTAAAATGGAAATATTTCCTATGAAGGTACACAAAGGGCAAGTTTTTGTATGCAATTGTTTTCGTAAGGAGATACTTGAATTTCTGAATTAAAAATATATGGGATTTTAATATGAATTGACTGTCTAACTGAGCGATTTATCTATGTATAGATCAAACCTGTGTGGATATGCTGGACTGGCACTTGACCAATGAAAAATGGAAAGCTTCAGATAACTCCGCAAGGAAGCATAAAATAACCTTGAAAGAGACATGAGTAAACATGAGCAGACATGAGTAGACATGTCTACTCATAGTACAAAAAGATGACTACAGCAGAAGTATCCTCTTTGCTATGATAACATTACCACTCTTTCAAACGGACCACAGTCCGTATAGTCGGTACTGGTATTGAAACTAAACAGAATTTCCAGCGAAATTCTAAAGTAAGTATTGAGGACAAGGCATGATATGCTTTAAAACGAATAAAAGAAACAGAAACTCTTAAAAGTCAGTAGCTCGAAAAGTCAGTTAATGCATAGGGAGATTCATTCGTCGGAGTCATTGTCGTTTATCGTCATGAAGTAATTCATTGTAAAAATAAAGCCAGAAGGCCGTTTGAGAAAATATCATCCGTCTGTAATCCTAGGCATTAATAATACTTTTAAGACTGCGAAACGAGCAAACAGCACAATGATAATCAATCCTACAGTTTGAAAACAGAAAAGCTATTAAGTAGAGCCTAAGAATCTACATATGTCTGTTTGATTAGAATACAGAAGCTAGTGCCACTAGGCGAAAACAGAAAAGACAAATTGTGGTATAATCTTTTCGAAGCCCCTATTTAGTTTCTGAAAATTACAATTGACGATTCTACTTCTTCTTAATTGGTCATTAAAGCCCTTTAGTCAGACTTACAACCTTGTTTCACACAACACCCCAGGTTTTTCTTGATTCTATATATGAGTGACAGGATCTACAGTTTAAAGTCCACTTCACACAACCGATTTGAGAAAGTTTTCATTGCAAATTTTGTCTACTCTCAGAGTTCTTAGCAGAAGGCTGCTGAGTGGATCGACATTTTTTTTATTATATCTCGTTTCGTGTGAGATGTCTGAGCTGAACCACGATGGCCTCACGTCTAATATATTAACTACTGACTATAGACTGCGACGTTTTCTTCAGGCATAATACTACAAAGCAACCATTGTGAAGGAAAGTAGTTTTCCAGAAAATTTCACTCAACCGATATAGATCGGGTAAGAATTCAGAACTTTCAGTGCTTTATGGAGAACTTGAAGTAAACATGAGGAAAACCAGGGTTTTTTTTCGAAGAATGCGTAGATTGCTTATGCTATCTAGTCAGTAAAGTAGCAACGATTTTTATGTCTTTATTCCATTTTGTTTCTTCAAGAAGCATTGGAATTTTATAAACTTCCTTCCACATGCCTTGAAATAGCACAAGAGGAGTTGAAAATTCATCTCTTATATGTATTTCAACGGAAAAATTTGAAAAGATTTTCCCTTTGAGGACAATTATATATGAGTATGAGGAGGCATATCTGAGTAGGAGATGTCAGATACCACATCCATACATACATAATTGCTCATTACAATTCTTTAGATAGGATTACGACTTAGCTTCTCACAACATTAATGTTGTGTGTTTAAAGTCGATTCCGAACGACGGATTTTTGAGAAAGTTTTCATGACTCCCAGAGTTTGTGCCAGATATCTGCTGAGAGAAAGTCGCCGACGAAATAATTTTTCAAAATTCGTTTTGTTCGATATATTTGACAGGGGGTTTGAACCTAGGCCTCACGTCTAATATGCCAACACACTTCCTACTAGACTACTGTGACTTTCATTTAAGTACTCCTTGCAAATTCATGGGCTCTTTCATTTTCATTGTTTTTTTTCTGTCCCTGCGAAAATATTAAGGAAATGTTGCATACATTAGTGACCAGTGATATCACCTTCTGGCATCGATTTGCCACAGGTCCCACAAAATATCAGCTGATGTCTTGAATAATTTAATTCGTTTTGTTTTAAATCTAATCTCATAATTATTCTCCTAACTAGCAACATATTAATTCATATGTAATCTATTTAATCAAAAACAAATCGCTGCCAAGCAATAATGACTAATTACTAGCAGGGCACTCCCCATTAATTACACAATTTCAGTGCCAAGTAAACAAATTTGCAAATCTTACAAAATGCTGACATCTTTTTAAACAAAATGTTTCATTTGTTAAATAGAATAATAAATTTAATAATTAATACAATTAAAAAAAATTAAAAATATTAACAAGAAACAAATAATTTGAACGTATTGTAAGCATTTTACAAGAGAATGTTGCCATAAATACTCCATGAAATGAAAATTGATTTCAATAGTTGGCTTATTACAAGCATATCATAATGGAATATATGTGCATACGTATGGCTGTGTGTACAGTTCAAAGAATAATGCGATGAATCATACAACAACTTTGCCGTACAAAATTTATTAAAAATAAATTGGAAAAAAGCGGAGAAAAAAGCAATTCAAATTGAATTTATTTTTATTTTTATATTCCAGGCCAGCCCAGACAGCCATCATCAACAATATCATCACACACACCGCCACCATCATCAACGCCATCATCAGCTCTATTACAGATGTTGATGATGACGATGAGCTCGTAGGGTATAATTGATTCAACGTGTAATTGGTAACGCATAAGAAAATCTCTAGAGCTACTAGACCCTAAAAATCATGTTTAATTATTGAAATTTGTTTCTGAGTTGCCCATGCAAGAAGCTGATCAATTTGCCTTTCATAGCATAGAGTGCCCAGCTGTTTGTATTGCCCTGTGTACTGTGTGCCAGTCAAATCATTTGCGGTTTATTTGTGATACAAAACGTTTAATGGCCAGATACGATAATAATTTCGAAGATCATTTGTTTTCATTTTTAATAAATTTCTTGGAATCAAATCTGTTTTCCAAACTGCATCTACAAAAAAAAAAAAAAGGAAAAAGGGGGAGAAAGTGTTGAAATGCAGATGATAAAGATGACTAAATATCTATTCCATCCGTATATTTATTCATAAAAATATACTCGTTGTGATAACAAAATATCTGATATTTTCATTAAAAAACAAAAAAACAAAATTTATGATGTTCTTCATTGTAGTATAATATTTCACGATTTTTTGTGTGTTTATTTTAAGAGAATGTTTTAAAAAATATTTTCAGTGCGTTTTTTAAAGTGTTAATTTATTTAACAGGCTCCATCCATCCGCACTTAATCATTGTGGAAGAAACTCTTTTCTGTTTTGCCATTGAAACAGTAATTTGAACTTTATGGTCGACTAGGTTTTTTTTTTCATGAAAAACTAAAATTAAAATGAAATGAAAAGGAAAAAAAATATCGAAATAAATTCGTTTCTTATTAAGCGTTGTTGGCTGGTGGCTGGAAATTAGAAAGAGTGCAACCGACACCATAGCGCAAGTAATCTATACTTTATTGCACAATAGATTCCACTACCAAGTGCTACAAGTTTTCATAAAAAGCATTTGCTAAAAGAGTCCTTCCTTGTACGCATAAGTTCGGACAGAATTCGAAAACATCGAGCAAAAAACAACACTTATTCAATTTAATGAATAGTGTAGCGATGCTCAGCTATTAGGGGCTTAAAATGATGAACTCATATAAGTTTTCCAATTAAAAAAATTAAGCAGCTTTAATTTCACTCAATTTAAGATACCCAAAACCTAAGGCTGCTTAGTGGTTTATCAAAATCACGCTAATAATGTGAAGTTGCCGTAGCCTAGTAGGTAGTGTGTTGTCTTATTAGACGTAAAGCCCGGGTTCAAACCCCAGGTCAGAAATCAAAACGAAATATGAATATTTCTTCGGCAACTTCCTCTCAGCAGATATCTGGCAAAAACTCTGAGAATAAATAAACCACCCATGAAAAGGTTTCTCAAAAATCTGTCGTTCGGAGTCGACTTTAAACTGTAGGTCCCGCCACTCAAGTATAAAATTAACACACACAACATGAGTGGTGTGAGAAGCTAGGCTGTAATCCTGACTGAAGAGCTGTAATGGCCAATTATGTATGTAAAACCTAAGGCTGCCTAGTGCTTTATTAAAGACACGCTAACAATATGTCATTTATTTGAAAATCCAAAGCATCCAAAGAAGTATTCTGATGCCTTGATTTGTCATGAAAAGTTTCCTTAAAAATCAGTTGTCCGCAATCGACTTTAAACTGTAGGTCCTTCCGCTCATGAATAAAATCAACGCATACACAACATTGGTGGAGTCAGAAGTTAGGTTGTAATCCTGACTAAAGGGTTGTAATGACTAATTACGACTGAGGACATCTCCCATGTGTGGGTCAATGCTAATAATTCTATTTTTGAGCTTATCGACTATGTGCCATAAGCTATCTAACTCTATTGATTGATTAAAGCAACACCACAGGGTGGCTCATCATTTTGCTATCAAAAAAGAATTCTCACCATGTAAGGCGGTTTCACTACTGATAATGCCAGCAGAATAAACAGAAAAGCTTCCAAGAGTTTGCACGCCTGCATTACATATCAGTGAGGACATATATATGTTCCCTTTACTCCTCTAGGGAGCATAGGGACGCGGTGAGGACATATCATCTAAAAATATTCAGTTCCTGCATGAAGTTTACAATTTGGAATCATGGAATACAGTAATCAAGGATGTCAACGTGTTGCAGACATTTATTAATCACTATACACGCCACATTTTTTAAATGTTTAAACCAGTACGCAGAATACAAGCACTCCTTCAGCTTGAGGACCTGCCATACCTCAATTGAAATGGAATTTCAGCTCAATAAATGGAGGAGAATTGTGATTACTCTGTAAAAACTCAAGGGTACTGAGTGGAGTTTACAGGTTAGCCCAGGAAATGGAAGGTTAGGTCACACTTAACAAATGCCGATTGAAGATAGAAGCTACTTTCCACTGTCTAGACTAGGGTTATATATGGTATGATTTCCCTTGGCTTCTATAAGGAGCACAGGGCCTCATTCAGGTCTCATTAATCAATTTGTAATAGGTGAGAATTTAATTGATCTTCGAATCCTAGTCTGATAATGTATTTCCATCTTAACCATCAGATTGACTGTTAATTTAAGTATAAGCAACCACTTGCTGCCACCTCAACTAGGAATGCTGTAGTCGCCTGACGGAACTCTCCAAAGCTTGATGAATGTCAAAAACTTCACCCACGGGTTTGTGAATCGACTTGGAGTGTGATAGATTGTGATAACCTTGGGTTTATTGCGTTAAATCAAATATATTGCCTCATCCTTACACAGACCCAATTGGCTTAGGACAGACATAATTTCAGATAGTCGAAGCTGCCATAGTCTAATAGATAGAGTGTTGCAGTAAAAAGTTTATCAAGTGTTGTGAGAGGCTAGGTTGTAATCTTGGCTAAATGGTTTTTAATCACCAATTAGACAATTAGGCTAGTTGTGTGATGCGCAATGAATCGCATGGAACCAGAAATATTTGTTACACTGTAATTAAGTGTAACTTTTGTAGTAAATTGTTCTGGGACCGCAGCTCATATTATGGAGGGATGATAGATGACATATTAGTGAACATAATATGTTAAAAAAAATAAAAAAAAAACATCCAATAACTGTAATCGGCTGTTAACTTACCACACTTCTAAGTCGACTTATCTGACCATTTCATGGTTCCGTTAATTCGCAAATAAATGTTCGGTTGACCGCGACAATGAACTTAAACTTGTGTGTTTAAATTTAACATCACACCCCCTACCAACATTGTCACCGACACTGTCACTGTCTGTCTATAAAAATAATTCGTGAATGCAAAACATTGAAAATTTATCAGAGATTTATTGTTTTTTTGTTTTTGATTTTCAAAAAATATTTTCAAAACAATTAAAATTAATTTGTTTTTGTTTTTATTTTTGTTTTCTTTTGGTTTTATTGTTAAATGATTGATTTTGTTGGTACGTGATTATTGGTTTTTGTCCCCAATTTAAATTGTGATTAGAAATGATTGCAATTAAATAAAATTATTGTTTTTATTAAAATTTATTAAAAAAAAAATTATTAAAATAGTTTCGCATTTAACCTTTTTATTTGAAAATATTGAATCGATATGTTGTTGCTGTTGTAAAGCATATAATTATTGTTGTAAGTTCTTCTCTCAATTAAAAAGCAATGCACGTCAGTAATTTCAGTGTCAAAAAGTGTTTGACAATTAAAATATAAAAAAATTAAAAAAATTACAAAAAATTGTTAGAAGGTACATACATATGTTTGTAAATTGTCTGGCGGCTTTCATTTGTTCGTATTTTTTTGTTTTGTTTTTCTTAGTAACATTTGTGTTATGCCAGTTGTTGTTTTTAATTTGAAATTCCGCAAAAAATTATTTAATTGATGAAAATCAATTACAATCATTCAATGTAATGCACACAATAAATTATGGAAAATTTTTGCCAAGAATATTTTAAAATTAAATAAAATAAAAAAAAAAACAAAAACAATTTTTAAATGATTAATTCGAATATTAAGAAAATTAATGCCTATGCCACTCGTATGTAGTTTCCAAATATGACTCATTGCCTCTTAGGGAATTCATTATGAACTATGTCACCCAAACTAATATCAGGCCTTCATTTGTTTCTCAACAAGACGTTCCACAAAAATTGTCGTGTGGCATCAAATCCGATGATCTTCTAGGCCAGTGCTCTGCTCACCACATTAGCCTCTTAATATTTTTCTGGTATCGTGTGTTATGTAGCATGTAGCATTGTCTTGATAAAGCCACATGTCAACCTAATTTAATTCTTCATTTAGTAACCTGAGACAAAAGAATCTTGAGCACCCAGAATTTATTGACAGAATTTGTCTAGTCTGAAGGGAATTGAATGAAATCCATTCCTTCAATTGTGAAAAGCCAACAAAAAATTAAATAAAGACAGTAAAACAGGCTCAATGATATTACAAAGTGACCTTTGATATTACCCAAGTCAATTATGTTTAATACCGTTTTCTCCGGATTTGTAAATTTCAAAAAAAAAAAATTCAGAAAAATTTTAAAAGAATTTCGTAATATAAGGACTGGAACAGAGTGCCCTTGGCACGTAAATGTTTCTTCAGTTGCCATCACATCCAGCTTCATACACTCGGTAGTGAATGTAAACGCGAGCTTTCATTGGCCATTGAAGCAAACGAGATTATTCTTGAAAGGAATATGATCATGAAGATCTCTTTTTCATGTTTTTTTTGTTCGAGTTTTAAGTCTACGGTAGAACTTTTCCACAGAAGTTTACTACAGGTTATTATTAAATTTCTAGAAATTATTTGTCCTGTAGGGACCTATTATAATTATTTCTTTAACTGCTTTTCCTTTATTTTCTTTTTACTTTCTTTTCGTTCAGTTAGTAAATTTTTTTCTTCAGCTAAGCAAGTGCTTGAACTACTGAAGCAAGTTCTATGATAATAGGGACTCCTATCTAGGTTACCTAAAAATAACGACATCTGTTTAAAAGTATTGAGTTGTTGTATTATGAACGATGCTTCACAAATCATTCCTTCCCTCAATACATTACACTGCTTGACCTACTCATTATGATGATTATGTATGTTATGCTCTCTGAGAGGTTCTGGATGATATATTTGGAATGGAATCTTAACACTATTTCGAAATTATTTTCTGTCTGCTTTATTCAAACCTGGAACGCTTGGGTTTGTAGTGAAGCTTCTAACCTCATTAGCTTTAAGCCAAACGTAATGTATTGGAATTCGGAAAGCAGTTTGCAGCAGAAGGAATTAAATTTTTCATGGAGCTAAATTGCTTTCAGTCGGCTAAGGTTAAAAAGGATTTTAAAACTGAAGTATTCCTTCGAGGATCACACATGAATTTTAATTGCCATTTAAACACTTCATGATAGTATAGGTAGGGATAAGAGGAATACGTACATACAATAAGGATTACAACCTAGCTTCTCATACCACTAAGGTTGTAAGTATTAATTTTATCCATGAGTGGCGGGACCAAGAGTCTAAAGTCGATTCCGAACGATAATTTTTTTTAGTACCTTTTCACGGCAATATTATTTACTCGCAGAGTTGTTGCCAGAAATCTACTCTGCTTAGAGGAATAGCGTAGATAATAACTTAGGTGCTATGGCCTTACAGAAATCGTGAGTGGAACAGTTATTTTCATAACAAAAAAAAAAAAAAATACTATGTTAAGGAGATGAAAAGGACTGTAACCATGTCAAGTGTTTAACCCTTAAGAAAGCTAAGACTGAACACAGTTTAGAGCATATGAATGGATACAGTTGACTGATACAAATGCAGTCGTCATTTTCAACTTCATTCATTGTTTCAAAAGTGCTCTGAACTTCTAACAATTCTATTTAACAATTAAATATTTATTTTATTTTTAAACTTTAATTTTTAAACTTACCTTAAATATTTTATTTATTTGATTAAAGAATCGTTTAATGTTTTCTTTTTTTTTTTTTTAAATTCTAGTTCTCATTTGATTTTTTTATTTATTTTTTTTTTAATTGGAGACGTATAATCAATATTTTATTTTTCTTAATGTTAAAATACTTCTTAAATTAATTTTTTTCACTTTTTCTTGTTCTTTTTTTTTTGGATATTTTTGTGCGTATATTTTCTGTACAGAAAAGAAAAAAAGAATAAAAATTCTAAAAGAAATCATTAAGACTAGCGAAGTTATAAAAATTAAACAAAAAAAGTCAACCAACGTAAGCGTTATATTGTAAAAAAAAACAAAAAAAAAAATTAATTTTTTATCTCAAAAATTGTTAATAGATAAGAGTGTGACAGATATTTTAAGAGGGGGTTCTTCTCTCGCACGTTTATTCAAGTTGTGGTAACACTCATGATTAGATCAGAAATGCATGGAAATAATGGCCAAACTGATAAGATTATGAAAAGTCGGAGAGGAATAGAGAGTAGGAGAGAAGTGTAAAATACGCTATTAAAGAGGAAGAGAATTAAGTGTTGCAAAATTTATTTTTTTATCACAAACCAAATTGAACACAAATATGAAAAATATTGTGCAATACGAAAAAAAATTAATTAAAAAATATTTTTCATATCCAATGCTAACATCTATATAGGCAGAAGGCCTTCCTAGTTTTCATATTTCATTAATTAAGTGTGTGTTACAAAAGGTTTTCTATCATGCTCTATCATATCCACTGCTAACATCTATATCGGCAGAAGGCCTTCCTAGTTTTCATATTTCATTAATTAAGTATGTGTTACAAAAGGTTTTCTATCATGCTGTCAAACAATTCAATCAAATTTCAAGAAAAAAAAATTCATTTGAAATTCTGATTTGAATTCTTTTTTTAATAGGAAATAATGTATCAGGCTGCTATCCATAATTGCATACACAAACACTTTGATATACATATATATGTATATGTTACGTATCAATTTATACCAGAACACCTGATACCCAAAAGATCTAGAAAGGCAACTGCTCTATATTACACTCGTGTTTAAGCTTACTGTCGCACATGTAACTCGGAAACACGCAGTATGGCGGACGCAGGTTTTGTTACAGTCTCCAGACTTGGGGAAATTATGATTGAAGAAACTGGTTTTTAGCATGCTAAAGTCTCGCATTTCTGGCAACTTTTACCACGTTTAAGTATGAAAGATTTACAAACTCGCAGATTAAAGGACTATTTACTGGACTACCAGAGCATCTGGAACGGCTTCCTGTATCGATTATTTTGAAGGAAAACTGAAGTCTTTTAATTTTACATTTTTAAAGCTGCTACGGAATTTAGGCAACGTAAAGCGTGAAAAGGCTTGGTATAGGACAATTCTTCTTCTGGATACTGTAGGTTAACGTTTTGAGAAAACAAATATATTCGCCTGCTTACTCACAAGATAATTAATATCGCGCCCATGGACAGCAAGTTTGATGATTGAAGTAATGCAGTTTCATCTCAAATCATGATAAAAATACTTTCGTCTTCTGCCAGAATCTGAATTGCTTGGTTTTGTACTGAAGCAGTTTAACTGCTACGTCAAATTGATGTGTGATAGAAATTTTTAAAGGCGAATTATCACTGGTCCAGTGTCACCAAATTTTCTTTGCGAACTCTGAGTTCAACTAAGCATAACAGATCAGGTTTTCAATCGAGCATAATAATCTCAATTATCATTATCAGAGGTGCATTTTGTGCATTCCCTAGACAGTCTACACTAGAGTTGGATTCGCTGCTTTTGAGAGCAATGAAAGAGAACCGAATTTTTTGTTGCTTTTCTATGCATTTCCCAGAAAGAGTGCACAAGAGTTGGATTCATATAGGGGGTATGTTGACAATTAGTTGCTTATGTATCGACGATTGATATTTGGTCTTTACAAACCAATAGACAGGAGATTACGATCAAGCTTTTCACAACACTTAAGTTGTGTGTGTCAAATTTTATACAAGAGTGGCTGGACCTATAGTTTAAAGACCTTTCCCGAATGACAGATTTTTTGAGAAACTTTTTTATGGCAATTTTATTTTACTCTCTGAGTTTTTGCCAGAAATCTGCTGAGAGGAAGTCACCGAAGAAATATTTTTTAATATTTCGTTTTGCTGGAGATGTCTGACCTGTGGTTTGGACCGTGGGCTCACGTCTAATAAGTCAATACACAACATACTAGATTACCCCGACATCAACTTAGCTGGCCATTTGACAATTTAGTTCCGTGGGAGAGCATAGAAGACCAGCTCTTAGTAAGGAACAATACGACTTCCCTAAAGCACTTTGGCCTCTCGTCTAATAAGCCAACGCTCTACCCACTAGACTACGGCGATTATATGGGACAATAATCTGTAAAATTTCTAGTTTCTAGTTAAAAAAAAATATTCAAACGATTGACACATGCAAAGGTCTCGCAACACAAACTCATCTTACGATTTTAATGCTAAGAATCTTTAGACGGTCATGAAAGCTCTGAGGTAACATATCTCATTGTAAACATATGAAATGGTTTTGTTGTGTTTCAATTAATTTTTTCCAAACACTGGCTTGTTGGTTGGACTTTTAAAGATTTATACGCCGCTTAGACGATTTAAGGATTTCGGCAAATGTTGTTCAAATACCATTCATTAATTCACTTAATTTTTGGGATGTTAAATTTTATTTTTTTACGTATTTTTTTCAATATTTTTTTAAAATTTTTTTTAATATAAATTAATTTTTTTTGTTAATAATTTGAATTATTGTGCTTGTTTCTATAATGTTATAATTTTAATAACAATTTCTTGATATATTTACACTTTTTAATTTTTTTTTGTTTTCACATTTTTTTAAGGACGAATAAGCCTTTTGTTTTAAACTTTAAATTTAAAGAAATTGTAAAAATTATTTAATATTGTTGATGTTTCCGAAAATTTATTTTTTTTATTTAAATTTTTGTATGTCTTGTTTGGGTTCTTTATTTATTTTTTATTTTATTTTTTATTTTGTTTTCTTTTTTTTTCAAATTATTATCATAGACAACGACAACGACGGTTTCGAACCTTTTCTGTTCACGTTTTGTATTCGACTCGTTGTCGTTGTTAATGTGAATTTTACTCTTAACTTGGCTCGTTTATTGTTTTCACAATAAATATTGTTGTTATTATTATACATGCCAGCTATAGTATTGTTATTGCTGTTTTAGCCCTGTTGTTATTGCATATACTCTCTATCACATATATAGTATAACTTGAAGCATTATTGTTATTGTATTTGTTGTAGTTTCTATTAAAACGTAAAACTACCAACAATACAACAAATACAAAAAACCTTTACAAAACTAACAAAAACTACTCTGTACGTACATTCATACATTCAGTGATTTGTTTAACTTTTTTCTTTGAGTGTATGATTTGCTATTTTTATTGGTGGTTGAAAATTTCAACCTTATTTTTATAATATTCCACTACAAGCAAACAATCCAACTACGGTTACTAATAGACTAGAATAGTTTAGTTTGACTCTGTTTTAGTACGGAACATTAATATTTCCTATTAAACTACTACGACTACTCTACGACAGGAATAGCAATAATTACAGAACACTATTGCTATACGGCTACTATACTACTACTACTAGCCATCCATTATTGCTTGTTACACTCGTAGTAAAAATAGAAAAAAATTGTTCTAAAATTTGTCTCTCAAAAACCACCACCACCACCATCACACTAGGCTAGACTAGACTTTGCGTTTGAACTCTAGTCACGCGAACAACTACAAAAAAGGAAGTGGAATGTTGCCGAATCTATTGGTAACTATTGTGTGATTTTTTTTACACCCTACAATGGTATTAAATACACCAGGCATCAAGTCTATGAAGCGTGGCCATCATGTCGAAATACAAGCGAAGTAGCGGAGCATATATTCTTTACTTGCCCGCGCGACGAATACCGACGAAATTTATTGGAGAGGACGATCGGATCCCAGGTGACTCCCGATAACGTGGTTAACCTGATGCTAACATCATGCGAAAACTGGAACGCGGTATGGTTCTTCGCGAAGGAGGTTATAATACAACAGAAACTAATAGAGAGAGCAAGAACGGCAGAAATGGATAGCAGCACTTGCTATATCTTTACCTCCTCCGATGTAATACTTGATTGTGGTCCGGGGGGAGGCATGGAAATGTGACGAACTAGGTTGGTTTTAGTACGTATGCGTTTAGCAAGCCGAGAGTAGGTCTTGCAACAAATCGTGCACATTGCGTAGACCGGCCTACCAATGTCTTTTGAAGATTTCCAGCCTTTAGCTCGCATAGCTAGAAAAAAAACCAGGCATCAGAGATTCTTTATACCACCATTAATTCAACAATCAAACCTCTTTTCGAGAAATTTTCAGAGTCCAGAGCTGATTGCTTTTGTTATCACAAAGCGTAGCGTATCCAACAATACGTTCATAAATATACTATAAATAATCGTATTACAGAACTTTCACTCTACGTTACATACCGCTCACTACCAATGTATCACTTGATTGAAGGTTTTTGAATCCTTCTGATATTCGGGTTCCCTTAATTCAGGCTTCAAAAAATCAGACAGAGATTAAGAGTTCTAAAGCAAATTATACAAGCTGAGTTAAAGCTAGGGTGGCCCTAGGGCCACTTCTAGTTCTCTTAAACAGCCCTGGCCATTGTTAAATCTTGAAATAAATTGATTGTTTACGATCTGATTCCTTTACTGATTGATGCTCAGTTTACTCCAAACTGCCTATGCAGTTTAAGTAGTATTTAAAACACACATGGCAGGCACTGATAAGAACGCATGAAAAGGCGTAAAACAGCTATGAATGTCCTGCTTAAAAGAAAATAAATTGCCCAACTGGCATGATCGGTTCTTATCGGGAAGACAATAAAGACAGTTTTCCACTTAGCGAATCCTATTCTGAAGTAATCACAGGCGAAATGATTGAAATGATTGACGTGATTGAAGACGCTATCATCAGTTTCTGCTGTCGTATGGAAGATAACAAAGCCGCAGGAGTGATTGGGATCCGAATTGTTCTTCTAAATACAAGATTTTCCATTGCCTATTAACTGTCCGAAAAAGAATGTATTTTATGACCAATAGAGCAAACCAGAAGATCTTAGACAACGTAAAGCTTGAAGAGGGCTACAGTGGTACAGGACTATTTGTCTTCTGTTTACTATAGGTTAACGTCTTGAGAAAACAAATATATTCGGCTGCTTACTCTCAAGGTAAGTAATATTGTGCCCACGGAAAGCAAGTTTGATTGAATGATTGAAGCAAATCAAGCCGTTACAGACGTTACCAGAAAGACAATCGGGGTTTAAGGGTAATGAAATACTATGCCATTAATGGCTAAAACCGCACCTTATTTTCCATGTGAGTGTTAGAAATTGATTGAATTAGTTATTACGAATGTTTTTAACATTTATGCTGGTGTAGTGCATCACAGAGTCGTATTCAGTAGCGGCAAACTCCTTGATTTTTTTGTTCCATTTTTTATGTTTTTTTAGTACAAAACTTTGTTTTTTAGAAATCTTTTTTTTTTGCCCATTTTTTGTTTTTGTAAAGCGACAATTCTCATTTGATTGTTCGTTCATCTATACTGACATTTGGTCGGCATGTTTAGTGGGTGCGTTTTATGTTCGTTTTTCATGAACATTTCTAAAGTTTGTAATTTTAAAGGAATAAAAATGACTCTATTTGCTTAACTAACGCTTGGTATACTATAGAAAAAGGCCATTTACAGTGACTTATAAAAGTAAAACACATTTCGATTAATAAATTAAAACTAAACTGCAGTACACATTATGAAATTTGAAACTTTAAATTTCGTTAAAGATTTTACAAGGTTGAGTTGTAATTGTAGCCTTTGGTTTTTCAATTACTTTTTGCACCCACTGTATTTTGTTTTTTAGTTGAACTTTTATTTGACTTGAATTAAAAACTCAAACATTTGAGTTGATTTTCATTAGAAAAACGGGGATGATTTTTTCTTACTTTCAAAGAAACTGCCCATATGGAGAGATTGACACGAAACAATTTATTGTAGTAAATTTAAATCGATATTGGGAAAAAGGAAACTTGTTGCTTTTAACTCTTGATGAATCTAATCTATTCGAATAGGAAATTGTTTTTGAGTCAATTGGAATCTGTTGATAATTTAAGTAATTTGTATAGGAGAAGCTTTATTGATTGGCATGGGGATCAAGCGAATCTTAATACCAAAAAGCTTAAGGAAGGTATTCCTTCCTATTTTTCCAGATGTTGCACTCAATGAGCTCTCCTATGTTAGGAAACTCGTTTAGTAATTCAACTCTTGGCTAAGATTGCTCACAATTCTCTATCTCTTGTGTTCATTAGGATGTATATTTCAATTTTATGATCCTCTTTAAATCCAGTTTTTGATTCATAGGCTACAGTAGAGTAGGGGAAAACAAGTGCAGAAAAAACGTTTGTTTTTCTTTATAAAATTTCTAAAAATCTTTTTTAATTATTTCACAATAAATTTTATTTTTCTTAAGAATCAATTACAAATGCATACGGTTTGTAATACTACTTGCAATCGAATTTCTATATGTAGAAGCCCTTAATCAGATGTTTCTTACTGTACCATAACTACTCTTAACTAACTTTGTTGTTGTGATTCTAGTATTTTTTTTTCTTTTCTTGTTTCAATTTCAAACTCATGTAATAAATTATCGTAAAAAGTTATTTCGAAATACTCATTCCGTTTAGTTTTATTTGATTTGATTAAATAATTCATAGACAATTACGCGATACAGAGATTTAATTATTTTAGATTTTTCTTTTCTTTTTTTCCCTTCCATTGTTTGTTTCTTTATAATTATTTAAGAAATAACAAAAACAATTCACTTGGGAGTACAGTAGAATACTATGTCGTATGCCGTATGCCGTCAATTGCAGTGATACAAGTTATTTGCAATGAATTGATGTTTTGACTGACTGTTGTTGCTGAAGTGACATGTTTTTAGTTACAATTTCTAATGAGCCCTGTTTAATATTTATTTATTGGCAAGAATTTTATTTAATTTTTTTTCTTATGAAAAATTCCTTTTTAGAAAAAATTTGAATTAGAAATTGAAAGAAAATTCAATTTTTTTTCTTAATAGAGCCATTTAAAAAAATAAATGCCAATTAATTTAAACTTTCATTTAAAAAAGCAATTTAATTGGAATTTTAAATCTGTATTCTGGAATTGCCCAGAATTTAAAATAAAATTTTTAGAAATGGAAAAATATAGTATAAGTATAAATACTATGGAAGCAATATGCTTCTAGTAATATTTATTTGTCATAGAAGGTCCAGACGGCTGATATAAAAGCTTAGGAAACTTCAGAAGAACTGCTAGACGTCGTCCTTACGTTTGGGTTTAGATTAAGGTTAGAGGACGCCTACTTGCCAATTGAGACAATTACAGTAACCGAAGGTCCAGTTAACCCATTATACAACGTCCTAAATGGGAGAGGATAATAGGGGAGATAGGGAAAAAGGATAGGAAGTAGGAAAGGCAGAATAAGGAAGCAGAGGAATTACACAGACTAACAAAACACGCAAAAGAACGCAACTACACTATTGAAGCCCTAGCACTTCTGAACCATCTCAAACTAATAATGAATATATGGAGAGCTTTTATGTCGACTTTCGACACAGTATTCAAATCCTCAAAGAAGCTCCTGATAAAGGGTCTTCAACATCAACATACTAAGGGCTGGACAGTTACATAGGAGGTGTTAGATAGTTTCCAGCTCCTCCTCATCGCAACATATCCGGTTGGGATCTGTTCCAGATCCTTGTCAGCAATCTAATCTCGCAGTACCCCGTAATAAACGCAATAACTAACCTTAAGCTGTCCTTATCCAAGCCCAGCAGCTAATATATTCTTACACTGTCTATAGCAGATTATAGGCGCCTAGAAACAAGTGCCGTCCTTACGAAACAGAATTATTTTCCTTCTACCAAGCTTTCAGTCAGCATTATGACCTAGCTTCTCCCACCACTTATGTTGTGTGTGTCAAATTTTATACATGACTGGCCGGACCAACAGTTTAAAGTTGATTTCGGACGACAGATTCTGTGCCAGAAATCTGCTGAGAGACAGTCTCCAAAGAAATGTTTTTAACATTTATCGTTTTGTTGGAGACGTCTGACCTGGGATTTGAACCATGGCCTCACGTCTAATAAGCCAAAACACTGCCTACTAGGCAATCAAATCGGCTAATATGAATGAAGTAATACGAATGTAAGCCTCTCCAGCAATAATTAATACAAAATGTTTAATCTGCTACTCCGAGCGCTATTATGTATTCTAAACATCTGAGCAGAGTTGTATCAACCTATTGTTCAATAGATAGCATTGAGAACTTCTTCACTAGAAGTTCATCATGGCTAATGTAACCAAGTGTGGAATTAATACTACCGGGTTGGATATTGTTTTGTGTTATCAGAATAATCCAAAACTCTTGCTAACCTAACCTAAGTAGGGCCCACTTCACATATTTAGAGAAAAATCAAACTTAAGTTATCGACAGCTGCGTGAAATAATTGTAGAGCTTACTGCGTCATTGAGAAATTCAGGTCCTTAAGCAAGGCTTACTGCGTTCTTAGAGCTCAAGCATTGAAGTTCTTAAGAATCGTTGCTTTCGTTTCGTTTGGTTTTCTGGCCAAAGTTCATACGTAATGTCATGCCCTGGACAGAAACCAGTCAAACGTTAATCGAAAGAGAAATTCATAGAGAAATGCCAAATACTTCTGAAGCATTAAAAACGATATTTGAAGTAAGGCAAGCAAGCCTACTGTGCCTGCTTCATTTTCTAATAGGGATGAGACCAAACCATTGAATTGAAACCCCTTTTGCATTGAAAGAAAAAAAATTATAATCTCTTGAGCATGCTAACGAAAAGTGTAGCGATATGCAAGAGTTTGACTAGAGGTAACAGTCTGATTCTAGGAATAAATACTAAATGAGCCAAATTGAGCCAATAACCAAATTTCAATATTGTGATAGTAAAGTATGGGTTAACATTTTGTTTACTATTGTTTTATACCGTTAATTAAATTAAAATAAATTTTATTTTAATTATTTTGTTTACAATTTTCAAAGCCTATATTTATAATTGGGAAAAAATCTTAGATCTCTAGGGGATATTATTTGCAATTCGTGAAGACTTATCTCACGAATATAAATCACAAAATTTTTTTTATTAAAGCAAAAAAGCAATAAAAACGTTTATTTATTGTAGTCCTCACTTTATCTATAATTTTATTTAAAAAATTATTTTTTTTTAAATATTTTAACAAAAACATGTCCTTTGACTTACCTTAAAACGGTTCTGAATCTAACAATTGTTTAATCCTTGATAAACAAATTGAATTGTTGCAATTGTTGTTTATAAAAATTGCTGTTAAACAACTGTTAAAATACACTGTTATTTTAGTTTTTTTTTGTGACAATAACTCTCTCAAAGCTTTTTGCCTTTCTTGTTTAAAAAAACTTCGTTAATAAGTCTCACGCTTAATTTTGTCTCTTACTTGGCAATCTCTATGCTCTTAATTGAAACACTTTCGCTCTTTTTTAACGGTAACACTTGACTTTCGAACTCAAAGCGTTTCGTTTTAAACTCAATATCCCTGTAATGGTGGAAATATTGCTACAAAATGTTCACTTTATTTTTGAAAATTTTTTTGTTTAAAATTTTTTTCTTTAAAACCAAAAATTTTTATTTCGATTTTAGTTAACGATCTACACGTTCTTTAACCACTGAGAACGTTTTCCTTTTTTTTTCTTTCTAATCGTTTGCGAAATTGAAAGTGTGTTCCTGGTGAAAGATCGCGTCTAGACTGAACTTGAATGCTGATTGTTTAGATACTTTTATACCCCCATTACAACAATGCTGTGCTCTGATCTGGTCATCATTGTTTTAGCCTGTGTTATACGGTGAGAGTATGAACGTGTTTTTTTTTTCTCACTCTCTTTTGGCGCATTAAAAATAAAAAAAAACTGTCAATTTTATTTTAACAACAACTCTATTATAATTGGGGATAGAATTTTTTTTTCAATGTTCATCGTTATTATTTGTTGTTATTGTTGTTGTTAATGACATTGCCGTTTCGGATACAGTTCCTCCTAATGTGTCATTTTAAACTCGTACTCGTTTTATGTCCGTTTTCAAGCGTCATCATCTTCATCAAACTAATCATCAGCTTTGATTATGTACGTAAATATTGAGCAGCATATCGTTGATACGCTACTGTCGGTTAATTGTAGTTATCAGTTTGTATCGAATTATAGGCTGTTCTACAATAACTTGGGATTTTCGAAACCTAGAATCATGATGATGTTGGAGAACCCACGGTTGGACCACCCATGGTTTATTGAATTCCATGCTGCTTTTTTCACTTTAGAAAAGTATTCCTGTAGAGGCACATATATCCCCTTTACCGATCCCTTCCATGCCAGTTCGTTTTCCTTTCAGTTCCCCTCTTTGCCACAGTAGCCCGGAACCCAGTAGAGGCGGGTGTTGTATCGACGTATACGGTGTAGATAGTCCATGCTAGTCCTGGCGCCCTTTGATTTGATGAGATAGGATCCCAGTAAAGATATCTGTTTTAAATTTACATAAGGCCCTTAGCTCTTCTAAGTGTTACGGGATGCCATTAACCACCACAGTCTCCTTCTTCGTATTTGGTTTCGGCATCGGTTTCGAATTCGGTTTTTTCGTTACTTTGTTTCAGTTGATTATGTCTCGGAATTGTATTCGAGTATGCGATACGTGGATTTATAATGGATAATTTTAGAGACATTGCAACATCACTTTTAAAGAAGTATCATTGCTTCTAGAAGCCTTAATGTTATTTAACTGTTTTTAATCGTTTCTGACACTGAAACCTGTTATATTTAAATGCTACTGTATTCGTTTAGGATACTCGTAGGAACGCATTTAAACGCAGCAACTCTACTTTATATATCGCCAAGAAACTTTAAACATATGTTTTATAAGGTTGCCACCTTCAGCCAAAACCATCTATATATCATGTCGAGTAAATTTATCACTGTCCTTTAGGTCGTCGTCGTAATCGCAGCTTTCTGTTGGATATCCGCATGGTTAAGAATTATGATCCAAAAACAAGGGGATAACATACAGCCTTGCCTTGTATTTTTTATTCCCTTCTCTTCCTTTAAGTGACATAAAGCCATGTATCACTTTTATTACTTAAGTTTTTTTTAGTTATATAAACGAATTTTCAATCTTAGCAGGTTCTAGTTTGATAGGGTTGCCATTTCTCATTGTCTACAAAGCAATACACTTTGTAAACATATATTGAGTTGTATTATGAACGTAGTAGTAAGAAACTTTATTCATTGACTTCAAGTTCTTTTTATGAAATGGTGCTGCCGGTTTTTTTTATGACGTTTTTCACTGATCCGATCTCTGGTTGGATACTTGGGAGATAAAATAAAACCCGTAAACTTTTTAAAATCCGAAAACCCATATTGAAAAATTGTTACCCATCGGCTATATTTGAACATCTCTTAGAGGTCTCCTGCATTGTTAAACGTATTTTTATTATCAACTATACATGGATTTTCAATTGATAATTATTTACGATTGAGAATGGAATACAGCTCTCATGGTTAGGCCGGTGCCTCGAAATTTAGCTGGAAGCTTCTTGACTGCGTACAAGGGAGTTCGAAAGTGCTAAGAAGGGTATCCAACCTTAATAATTCATTAGAGCTTCCGACGCAAGGTATCTTCGGTTTGTCTATACTGCGACGGGTATGTTCTTAAAGTAATTAGAGGACTGGTACTTGCTGTATTACTTGGTACTCACCTTAGACATGAACCACATACAGTTTGAGGTTCCCTTTTTCTCCTTCTTTAAGTTATTCTCATAGTTCCTGCACAAAACATTGCATGGGTATGGATCCACTATTGAAGATAATAGTGTCTAGTGAATTATGCAATTAGAAAACTGACAATGGATAGGACTTTAGAAAATCCTAGCTAGTGCCATAGAGATTTGCATCAAATACAGCAAATGGTAATAATTTCTGATTAGACTGTTCGTATTACCAAGTCTTGCATGTTTACTTTTGTTTGGTTAGCAAATAGCTTCAGTTGGCCTTCGATAGTTCAACGCTTTGATGTGATATGATGTTGTATGATATCCTTGAGTTCCATACCTCCTTGTGTTCCTTCCATATAGACCGTTTGTTGCTGATCAGGTTGTATTAACTTAAAGTTGACAAACTAAACGATTCTCTCAAAGCGTGCAATATTCCTAATACTTTGCTATGATATGTTATGCTATTGCAATAGAGACATATACAATGATAGCAAGTTAAGCTTTGTATGTTAAAATTTTATCGTTATTTGAAAACTTTTACCAATTGTAGGGTATTCTATACACAATCGTTCCTAATTATTGTTTTTGTTTTAAGCGAATACATGCATATGTGTGTGTTTTTTGTTTGTTTCCTTAGCTTCACAATATCCATATTAATTAATTTGTTGGATTTCATTTATTGTTTTTGTTATTATTCATGCTGTTGTTGTTGTTGTTGTCATATTGTGGGGTTTTAGTTTCATCTTCCTTTTGTTTTTGTAATGAGATTGATTTCAATACTGAAAACATGTTGTCACTGATTTCGTTTAAAATAAAACACACTTGAGTGTGTGTGTATTATTCATGATTATTTATTTTATTTTGTTTTTGTTTTTTTTTATTAAAAAAATTAAACATTTTTTTTGTTTAAAATTATTTTCTTTATTGATTTTTTACATGCAATTTTTTATTTTTTTTTTCATTTTGGGGTTGAAGGTGTTGATTAGTTTGCATTTCGTTTTCATTTTGTTTTTGCTTTTTTTAAAATTTTTCAAAATATGTTGTTGTTGTTGTTTTTATAACAGAATATTCAGAAAACGTGACATGCAATTCAACACTGTAAGTGTCATGCGTCAAAGATCATTGACAAACTGGACAAATTTCATTAACAGTTAATTTGACATAAACAGTGACATTTTTACAGAGAATTTCTCTCTCTTCGTTATCGTGATGTTCTCTTAAATTCAAAATGATGCACAAAGGAACGCGGGTGTGTTTTTATGAAAAAATAAAAATGAATTCAAAAAGTCATATTCAGTGATGAGACCCATTTCTGGATGAATGGGTTCGTGAACAAACTAAATTGTTGTATTTTGGGACGACAGCAATCCTTATGAGACCCAAAAGTGTCCAATGCATTTCGAAAACGTCACTTTTTGGTGGGGATTTTGAGCTGGTGGCATCATCGTTCCATATTTCTTCCCGAACGACGTTGGATAGGCCATCACTGTCATCGGCAAGCACTTAGGTCGATGATTTAGTGGGTATTTTGAGCTGGCGGCATCACCGATCCACATTTCTTCCCGAAAAATGTTAGATAGGCCATCACTGTCATCGGCAAGGACTTAGGTCGATGATTTAGTGGGGATTTTGAGCTGGCAGCATCACCGATCCACATTTCTTCCGAAAAGACGTTAGATAGGCCATCACAATCATCGGCTAGCACTTTAGATCGATGATTACCTACTACTTTATGCCTTAATTAGTTGATCTGGCCACCAAGGTTTGGTTTCAAAAGGATGGCACTACATGCCACACAGTTCATGCCACATTGAATATGCTGCACGTGTGAGTTGAGTGTATGATTATCTAACGTGGTGGTGATGATGTGAACTGGCCACTGATATTGTAGGATTTGACTTCGTTAGGTTTTTTCTTGTGGTGTTTTCTTAAGTCCCATGTGAATGCGAATAAGCCACAGCGGCCCTTCAATCAAATGCAGTTTGACTTATAAGCCTGAGTCGTGGAAAATGGAACATTTCGCATGCGTCTCTCTCCAAGCAGCCTTAGCTAACATTTGAACGATGTCATATTCCCCATATAATGGCAGCAATAGGTCCTTGAAAGCATAAAATAATTTCAAGAATATCTCACACATACTTTGTTTTATTTCAATTGAAAAATAGGAAGCGCTTAATGTAAGACCTGATATTATTGTTCCCAATTCGCAGGTATAAGGTACCTTAGAATCTTTATTCATAAACGGTTGTATGGCAGTGCAACAAAATTATTCAAACATGCATGAAGTTAGTGGTTGATCAGTCACGTAATGTTCTTTCCTGCAAAAAGAAACTTCACAAGAATTTTGATTTTCAATACGATTCATGCATGGGATTACTCATCTTCAATGAAAACCTGAATCAAATAAAATATCGTTTATATTGCAATGTTTATTGTTGTTATAGCAATGACGACAATTGTTACATATTTTTTTCTTTTCAAGATGTTTATGAGTGAGTCTGCCGAAGGACGAGATAAAAAGGAATTGAAAATAAAAAGAAAAATTGTTTTCAAATTACGAATATGATTGGTGATAGTGGTGGCGGTGAGGTTATGGTGTTAGTGGTGATGCATTAGTATGTAAATGTGGGACTGACCATAAACTTAAAGTTTTTATCTACAAGTTCAAATGAGAGAAGAAAAAAACAAACTGTTTGACGTACTTATTGAAGACCAATGAACCTTTAAAAAGCATTGCAATACAAACTTCAATGGAATTGTATCAAATGGTAACAAAAACTTTATAAAATTCAATGTAAATGCAAAACAATGAATGACTGTGTGTGTGTAAACATTAAACCATTAAGGACTATATAATAAACTAAAGACCATGATTATGAATATATTAACAACGTCTCTTAACGACTTAAGACAAGACAATGGTGAGTCACTATTGTACGCCCTGCCAGAGAATACCAGGCGCCAACAATAGCAAAAAAAACAAACAAGAAATGCTGCATCAGCTCAGCTCAGCTCGTACGTACATAAAATTGCTGTCATTATTTATGAGTAACTGCTTGCGGTGGCAAAGGTTGATCGATTGACTGATTGGCTTACATACAAATCTTTGCAGGAATAATAAAATTTTAAAATTAAAAATAAAAAAAAAATAAATTAAAAATAATTTTTGAAAGGGCTTTTCGTATTCGAACAATAATTTTAATTGTTTTTGTTTTTTAGAAATATTTATTTTTAAAAAACAAAATTATTTAATTACTTACGAGAAAACAATTAAAAACGTGCCCAATTTCTTATTACTGATATAAGGGGAGAATTCCAAAGAAACGTAAATTAAAAAAAAAATAAATTCAAATGACACACACACTGGACATTAAAGTCCAACTTTGTTTGGGTTTTCCAATTTCATAGAAATTTCATTTTCAATCCGAACAATATAATGATGAGAGTGCTCATATAAGGCCAGGCATAAAAAATTTGGCATCATATGCAAAACATTTAAATGCGCTTTAAACTCAGCACTATGAAGCGAATTTCAATGCAAGATGCCTTCAAGATTCATTTTACACAGGCGTTGTAAACTACAGGCGTTGTAAAGCAATTTAAATTACAGCACAGGATCCAAATTAGCCTGCTCTGCTGTTCTGTAGCATTCTTCGCCGTTTTCAGAATTTTTTTAACAGTTACAGTGAGCGCCAAAAGTGAGTAAACACCACTAAAATAATTCATTTTCTTAGGATAGCGAGAAAAGTAAACGTTTATTTATTACTTATAAAATGTTAAAACAAAAACAAGAACTCATGATAAAGGAACCTTTTGTATACTTAGGAACATAATAGAAAATTTAAAATTATAGTGGGTGTTGACTCACTTATGGCGCTCACTGTCCGTGTACCTACAGTGGAGAGGTCTTCTACTCAGCACTTAAGTTACATTGTTCTGCAGTTTAACCTCATCTTTTACAGTCAACTACTACCAATGCATGTGATTCTATTTATTGGATTCTCTTCGCCCTTTCTTACAGTTCTAGCACTTCATCGTTCCCTCTTACAACCTACTCACCATTCAAATCCCTCACTCGCGCAGTAATTTCGCCAAGATTTTTTCATTCAAATATTTCCTAAAAATTAACACACACAACATAAGTGGTGTGTGAAGCTAGATCGTAATCCTGACTGTAGGATTGTAATGACCAATTGCGAATGAGTGTATGCGTGTATGCGTGTATGTATGTATGTATGTTTTTTTTTTGGTCTTGAGCCGGAGGTGCGAATCTTCGAAAGACAATTTTGTTCCAACAAAAGAGTGCACGATTCACCATCACTGGCGCCTACGTACTAAACCCACCCCCTACACACTTCAACCACTCTCCACCCGCGGGCTGCTGCGGTACTACTTCGCGGAGGGCTAGTTAGCTTTCAAGCTTTATTTCGTTAACTCAAATTACGCCTTCGTTCCTCCAGCCTTTGGAGTTCCAGCATTACTTCAGCCATTTTCTGACTGTATTGGCTCTATAGAATCCTAGAATTCAACACCTCTTTCATAAGCCGAGTTGGTCCAAAACTCGTTTCCCCGGGCCATCTAAATCTATGGCAGCATATTAGAATATGCTCCGCATCCTCCTCCTCATCTGCACAGTTTAGGCATATAGGGGAAGTGTCATGACCAAATCTGTATAGGTACGTCCTGAAGCACCCATTACCAGTTAGGAACTGGGTCACGTAGTAGTTCAGCTCGCAATGTTTGTTCCCCATCCAAAGGGTTACATCAGGGACAAGGTGAAATGTCCTTCTTCGCTTTAAACTGTTCCATTTGTGCATGGAAGTCCTTCGTTCCTCCGCTTTTATAGCTGCAGTTCATCCTGGAAACTTGAGATGGCGAAAGTATATCCGCCTCATCTCATCCGGCAATATGTCTATTGGTATTGTCTTTGCCAATACCAATGCCGCGTCATCAGACACTGTCCTGAAGCCACTTATTTGTCTAATCGCGCTTAGACGATACACAGAGGATAGTATCCTTCTTGTCGTCCCCACAGAGATTGCCTCCGAGCATATTAGGCAAGCATATAACATTATCGATGTTACAACTCTCGATATTATCCTCTTCTTGAATGGACCTGGTCCTACAATATTTCGCATCATGCTCGACAGCGCTCCCTGTGTTGCAGATGCCTTTTCGCCGATGTATTTCACGTGCTCTTTGAAGTTCAATCTGTCGTCGATAATCACTCCCAGGTATTTTATCGTCCTCTTCGATTCGATCCTAGTGCCTCCAATGGTCACTTCCATCTTCTCCACTATCTTCCGGCCACTTATCAAGACGGCCTCTGTTTTATGTGCAGCAAGTGTCAAACCTGCCTACTTGCCTTACCGTCTTAGCTACCGAGACTATGGCAATGTCATCTGCAAAGCCCACAATTGTAGTCCCGTTTGGCAATCGGAGTTGTAGTATATATGTATGTGTGTATGTACATATGTATGTTTGTATGTATGTATGTATATATGTAATGTTTTATGATTGTCAAGTCACAGAGTGAGAGTAATCAATTGCTTTTGTCCTTGCCTGTATAGGAAGTATAAATATTTACACATTATTGAATGCATTGTGATAGCTAGGCTATTAATAAGTGAATATCCTTAATAAATCTTTTATAAAATATTATGATATTGTTGTTGTTGTTGCATTGCATCCTTAAAATTTTCAATTTCGCGTATGATTTTTTTATTGAAATTCTATTCATCAAATATTTTTTAAATTTGTTATTGGATATCTTTTGTATTGTTATTGTTATTGTTGTTGGCATTTTGCAAATTTATTGTCTTATCATTACAATTATTTTATTGTTGAAATGAATTAAAATTTTTTTTCCTTTTCGTAAATCAGACAAACAAACAAAACAAATTCAATTGTGTTGTCCGTCTGTCTGTCTGTCCGTCTGTCTTTGCACTCCTTTACAGAAACGGTTTCGTTTCGTTTTGATTTATTTGAAGTGCAATTTTCAAAACGTGATGGAATTTTCCTTAAAATAAACAAAAAAAAAAAGAAGTAGAAAAACGATTTTAAAAGTATTTGTTTATCCGTGTTTTATTGTTTAGAAGAGAAGAAATAAATTTTATTTGTTTGTTTGTCTGTTTGTTTTTAACGGGTTTCCTTAGAAAAAGTTACGTTAATTGTTGTAACTCCTGTTAATAAAAGTCTAAAGGTCCTTTTCACATTTCTGGGGTAGTGGAGAGGGTCTTTCGAAAGTTTTTTTTTAATTTTTTCATGCGAAAATTAAATGCAAATAAGGAAACTGTGCTGCACGGAAATGTTAATGCACATTTTTTATTGTTGTTATTGTTGTTGTTTTCTATATAAATAAAATGATACATTTCACTTTGATTGGATTTGATTTTGATGGATACGCTCAGTGAATTTCAATAAATTCATTTTGAATCCACATTATTTGTAAGCGCTACGCTACGCAACGTTCAGTTACAATTTTAACACAAAAACAACAACAACAACAAAAAATTCTGAATTTAAAATCCAATTAAATTTGCGACAAATATGATGCAACACACATAATATTTCATTTGATTTTTTTTTTATTTTTCAGAATAATTTTTTGTTTGTTTGTATGTTTGTTAGCCGGGTGGTTTTAAATGGCCATTTTACAACATTCCTCTCATTCGCTAATTGAACAGTTTAATTAAGGTAAACTAGAAAGTTAATAAGCCAGGATGCTCTTTCTAGTCAAAAAATCTTTAGCAATTAAATGTTTAAACCCATACGAATACAGTCATACCTCCTTAGAATGGATCTGTTAAAGGATCAATCACTTCATATAGAAGCAACAACTTGTATAAACCGTCCCTTCAGTACCTTTTTAAGCCCTAGCGAGAGAGTAATATCTTACACACAGCTGTTACCAGCTATCCAGCTATTACTGCTTTGACGTTGGAGAAAATAGTTCCATACTTGGTTAGGCAATTACTTTTGAAACAACATTCCAAATAAAGCATGATAAAGTGTGCCAAATAAAGCCGCACAAATCTTAATTGGGTTCAATGGTGAGTTGGTAACATTCGTTATTGATTGACTTTCAAATACAGAGGTATTTCTAGTTCGAAATTCTGTTTTAAATACAAAGTAAATACACATTTGGAATCCTCCCCTGTTCCAAGTATGTAAAATGTTTCAAAGGCAGCAGAACACTAAATACATAATTTAGAGCATAATTTACATGAATAGTACTGTGTCCCCTCATGCTTTATAGGCTCCTTCTATTGCCTCGGCAAACCTCTGAATGCTAATTCTCTGTTTAGTACCTGGTATGCCTTCTTTCTGGGATGCCTTAATGTCTCCCAGATTTCAAGGATATTCTCCAATGATTCATTGTCATCGTCACAGAATCTACACGTTGGGCTTGAGACAAACTTCAGTCTGAATAAGCGGACTCTGAGACTACAAAAGACCGGGTACCAACGTTAGGTTATTCCTGAATGGACTGATGCATGACCCGCATCTCCTGTTATTGTAATTTCTCAACAAAAGTTCAAATCGACTTTTTTACTTCCCTTTCGTTGAGCATTCCATCCGCCTCCACTCCATAGAATGGTTCTGATACCATTGACGACATAGAAGCTCCCCTCTTCGCAAGCTGGTCTGCTCGCTTATTGCGAGAATTTCTAGGTGAGGCTAAGCTTTGGCTTTCTCTGAGGTTCCCATACTATCTTTGAATTAACCTTATAGAGCCGATTGCTGGAATGGCGACCAGACTATCAGATAAGATTGTTATGCCCTGTCATTTGTACCTCCTAGCGAAGTTGAATTGAGCACATCTTTCCATGGAACAAATTTACGCTTTGAATATAGCTGCGAGCTTCTGCTTCTATTCCAATATCCGCTCTTGGCTCATTTGTGTACCACAAAACAGTCCCTCTTGCATATTACTCAGTTAATTTTTGTAAAGTATCGTTGCGAAGCACTTTTCAAAATTATAGAGTGTACTGGTTCCGTTCAGGAGACAAATACAGAGGCAACTGTCATCCAATTTATTCCTTCGGTTACGAAATTAGGGAGTGAGTCTATTAGGACCTTGATCTAGGGTTTTCGACTTGTTCTTGCGAATTGAGGGCAAGGACTAATAGGAATAAATATGTTGCAGAGAAAAAGTGATAGGACGCAGCTGTCAAATTGTTAAAGAAACTCAAACTTAACTGTCCCTGTAATGTAATGTTGAATAGTTTTCATTTAAAACGAAATATAACCAAAAATGAGATGATTAAGTGCATACATTAGACGCACGTCTTAAAATACAATTCCCATGAAATGCTCATCGTTAATGTAGTTAAACTTACGCAGAGTTTTTTTCCTGTGTTTTTTTCTCTGATATACGAATACAAAAATTGTGCAGTACAAGAGGTTGGTTGTTAAAATGTCGCTTAAATGATTTACATCGTATTCAAATGAAAAACAAAAAAATTATTGTTTTTCAACAACAAAAATGCCAGAAAAACAGAAAAAAATATTAAAATTTTATAAAAACAAATAAAATAATTATTTTTCTTGCTGAAATAAACAAGACATTTAGACAGACGTATAGCTACAATGGCTGGCTGGCTGGCAGACGCTGGCTTACGCTTAAAAAAAATCCGTTTCAATAATAAAAGCCTGGCTTTAAGCAATACATGATGATGATGGTGATGCACTTGATGGTTGACAATAATTTTTGAATGCAAAACCGAAAATAAAAAAAATATTTGCACACTGGGGTCATTAATACGTGCAGCGGTGTATAGAATGTGCCTTGAATATTAAAGTGGCGAAACGAAATAAAATTTACAAAAACAAGAAATTGGATTTCAACAAAAATTTTCAAAAAATGTTTGTAAATTAATTGAAATGTTTTTGTTTTTTTAATTTTTACAAAAATTAATAAATAAACATATAGCCAGTCCAGCCATACCAAGCCAAGGTAGGCTTTGCATGCTTTTTTTTTTTGGCAAAAACTGAAATTCTTTTTTTGTTCGAAATTAATGTCTGCAAATGAGGGAAATTTTTCATTCTTAAGACCATAAATTTTGTAACAAGAAGTGAAAAGAAATGAATTTTTGTAAGAATTGTAAAGATTCGCCGAACAGAAGTAATATTTTAAACTCGTGTTTGGACTCCATGCAAGATTTTGTTGAAGAATTTTAATGAGTTTAGATCGTTGGCCAGATATGCTTTAAATGGTAAAAAATATTTTCAAATATGGCAAGTAGTTTTCCGCCTTTGGAATAATAAAACCCACCCAGTAAGGCAGGCCAACAGGCAGGCAGGCAGGCAGTCACATAAAGTTTGTTTTCATTTGTTTTTAATCTTTAAGTTCAACCACCCCCTTTTAAACAAAAACAAAAAAACAACAAAAAAATTGTGGAATTTTATGAAAAATAAAATCCAAACAATCAATATTGATTTTTCAAAAGTACTTTAATTTTTTTATTGTACTTTTTTGTCTCAATAGGTAGGTACCTGCCTCAGCTCATGCTCATTGCATGACATTTTTTCGATTTAATTTTTTAAATAAACAATTTTGATGAATTTTATGGCGGTCTCATGTCATTTATTGTCAGTTTTTGTTTGAATTTTAATAATAATTTTCATATTTTATGGCATTTGAATCTGATAAAATTTCAATTTTAAATTAAAAATTTCAAAATTTCATCATCATCTGGTCAATAACTTGCATTCCATATTTAAATACTTCATTGGTGTTCTTTGTATTTTTTGTCTAAGTATTCATTTTTATCTCATAGAATATCGAACAATAAAACAGCGGCTTAAAATAGGGACAGTTTAGATTAGATAAAGTGACGTCACCGCACATAAAAACCCTCTTAACCCAACGCGTTAGGTCCATTGTGCTACCATACTTTACTAAATTAAGAAAACTACTGTATACACCATTAAGAAGAGTCTACTGCTTCAAGCTACCCAAACTCACTTGCATACATACATTCTGGGCAATGTCCTTTATTATGTACTTTGACAGATACGTCAGGGAAAACTGTGGTTCTCAAGCTTACGTTCTCTCACGTGCTGGACAGTGGCTCATTAAGTGACAGACTGTTTCTTTCCTTCGAGTCATGCAAGAGCTCTGTTCAATGAGAACAGAGACCACAAAATAAATGTGAAGTCGAGAACAATCAGCTGTTTCCTCCTGCCCGGGTTCAGATTCGGCTCGCTCAACGTAGCCATCGAAGAATATGTGCTCTCTCCTACCAAAGAAGAATATATATTCCAAATTCTGTATGACCTCCCTAAATCGAAGTCTTCGATACACACACCACTTTCTTACCAACTAAGTTCTAGAAGTCGGAGGAAGATCTAGCTTCACGTTCCTGTAGGCGCTATTTAAATCAAATGGAATAATAAGGATCTATAACTTTAGTGCGTCCTATGTCTAGTGGAGCAGCTTATGAAAGAGAATTTTTCGCTCCATTTAGAAAGCCACAAGGAACCGCTCCGACGCCCAAAAAAGTAATGCTATCAGCTACCCTTGCAGCTATTTTCCATGAGGATTTCCATGAGTAGATCGTTCATGATCACATTCCATAGCAACACAGATAGTATGCCATTGAGGAAGTCTGAGATGTAACTTTCTGCTAACTTCAACACCATTGATTGTGCGTAATTTTCCGTGCCCTGGGGATGAAATTACATTTAATACTTACTTGCGATATAGAATTAAAGCAAGTTTTAGATAGGTCTTGTGAATACACAGAAGCCAGGGTATGACTTATCTCTGTATGTCTTGTAATCCATTAGAATTCATACGTAAAGAAATCTTGTCTACCCAATGGAACATATCAGGATGTTTAATTATACAAAATTAAGTATGAAAACAATCCCATGAGGCAGAACAAACACAGTTTTTTCGAATGTATGAATACAGCCTCTCAGCAGACTTTTATCCAAAACGGTGAAAGTAAAATAAAATTGCCATGAAAAAGTTTCTCAGGAATTTTGCCGTTCGAAATCGACTTTAAACTGTAGGTCACGGCACTCATGTATAAAATAAATACACAAAACATAAGTGGTGTGAGCAACTAGGTCGTAATCCTGACATAAGGATCGTAATGACCAACTATTATAGGTGATCAGTTTATTTACGGTAAAAATTCTTAACTCTGACTTATATTGTTAGCAAAAATTAACCGAATGAAATCGGCAATCGGTTTGCTACTTTCTTGTCTCTTGGAATAGAGGTCAAGCTTTATCTATATGCTGTTGCCCAGTATACGTTTTGAAATATTATACCCGCATAGATAATAACTAACAAGATAATGATTATAATCATAATGATATTGGCAATACAATAAGCATTATAAGCATTTAAAATATAAGGAAATTAATTTCAGCTCATCATTTAAGCAATATTTGTACATACAAATAAGTGTTGATACATACAGGCATTCATTAATTCGTACGCATTTGATGCGATTGCATTGAAGTGTTAAAATGTCCAGCAAATGATGGCAACAATTGTGAGTATAAGCGTACATACATACATACATACGTTTGTATATGAATACATTTGTATTTAAATTCAAATTAAAATAATAAAAACAAAACAAAACTACAACAAAAAACACTCACAATAATAGTTATCGATGATAATCATCTTTGGAAGCAAAAACAAAACAAAAAAATAACCACAAATAAAGAGAGTGTCTTAAGGAATATTAATAATGTTTGACTCAAATAAATGACATTGGAAATCACTTTTTTTTATAAAAAAAATAAAATGATAAATTAATAATTAACGGTTAATCATATATTAATAATAACAACAAAGATAATGGTTTAATTGAAAATTATTTTTTATAAAAATTAATATCGCCTTAAAAAACTACGTTTAGCCGGCGCAATTAAAATCAATTTCTTACGTTTAAATTTTCAACAGGGCATGTATATGCATCTTTAAGCCTCAATTAATTGTTATTAATTACGTTAATAAATTTATTGGGAATTAGTTTAGTTTTTGTATCAAATCAATCAAATAAATGAATGAATGAATGTTTTTATTGTTGTTTACAATTTAAATCAATTTATTGTTGTTTTTGTTTCTGCACCATTTCAACAAGACAATGTCGGTCCATTAAGTCTGTGATAATTTCACTTGAAATCATTAAAAATATCTCCCCACCACCCCTCGTTTTTTTTGCCTTTTTACGTATTTGCCGAGATTTATTGGTAATGATATACAGATCATATGCTTTATAAACGATTTAAACTTATTTTTTTTAAATTTATTACAAATTGTTGTTGTAACACATAAGTTATTATATAAGAAAAGTAATTGAACTAAAATTGTAAACGACGTAATTAAATTACTTTGTATTGCTACAGGGGTTTTGAAAATTTTGATTGTAGAATAATTGGCTAAGATATGCGGTCATCTTAAAAACTTACTTAGAAAACCAGACGGCATAAACAAAATTTTGAGTCATGAGCCTAATACTTAGCCAACTTGAGAAGGCGGAAAGCAGTATTTCACCGTAACATGGGGCAAAGAAATTTCCAATGCTAATGACTAATAAAGTGAATGAAAAGTCCTACGCAAGATCTTCGGTCCAGAGCGAGTTGCGATGTTTTCCGCATCCGATCCAACAGTGAGCTGTATGAACTCCTCAACAACATAGACATTGTGCAGCGTATTAACATCCAGCGGTTGAGCTGGCTCGGTGAGAAGGACGAGCTTGTATGCCTTGGAAGGACCAAATCGAGGAAGCCCTGTCATCGATTGGTGTGACCAACTGGCGTAGGCGAGCAAGAAGCAAAGGCGCCTGGAAGGATATGTTACGGCTGGCCGAAATCCGTTAATCAGGTTGTTAATGCTCAATTAAGTAGTTAAGTAGGTAATGACTAATAAAGAACATCTTAATTATGTCAATAATCTCACAATTATCGATACTACTTCAGCACTTACAACAAAAAGTATCAAGACTGTCTTCACATATACGAAAATACCGTGTTTGTTCTCATATTGTGGTTCGTAAGACTGTTTTCATACTTACTTTTATAGAATTAAACCTTCTGATAGATTTCATTGGGTAGGCAAGACTTCTTTACATTTTTCTGTTTTAAAGAGTTTCAATGCATCCGAAAGAAGTAAGCAAATCTCGCAGAGTTTAAAGGAAAAGTTAGAACATATATCTTGGAAGTTTCAGAGCTACAAGTCGTCTGATTAATATCGTATGTAAAGCATCATTTTGACCCCTCAGAAAAGTTTGAAAGGATTCCAAGAAGGAAAGTATTAGGGCGGCTTATTAAGACATATTTTACAAGCAACTTCGAGTACGAATGTATACCAATTAATAGGTGAAGACAATTTTGTTTTAATTGTTGTTAAGTGGCTGATCGAATAAAATTGTGTGTGAAAATAATAATAAATTAATGTTAATTAATTATAATAACAACAACAACAAGGTGTAACATTAATTTATTTGCATAACAGTTTCAAAGCACATGACAGAGACAGTGGCATTAAGACAGAATAGCAGCAGCAGGCAAAAATCATGTAAGCATTTGAGAAACACAGGCAATGACTTGAACAGAGAGACAGACAGACAGACACCCGTATATTCTAGGTTTGCAAACTATACATTTTATTTTATTTTTTATTTGTTTAAAAACAATTTGTTTTTGGCTGTAAATATTCTTAAAAAAAAACAGAAAAAAAACACAAAAATTTACTACGATTTGCAATTTGATTGACAAGTCTGGTCATTGGAGAGGGTTAAACTATTAATGAGACACCATAAAATTTGTCAATTAAAACACTAAAAATAAATAAATAAAACAAACTAATAAAATTGACATGATTTCTGGCAAATATTCAATACTTTTTCGTTTTAATTTCAAATTTTCAAATTTTTATAAGCTTCAACAGATGTTTAGCCACAGTGGAATAACAAGCCCAGACATCAACCAGACCCCAGCAGACATTCGTAAGTATCTCCACCCAATTTTAATGTCAAATTAATTTTGATTTTATTTTTAATTTATTTTTAATTTAATTTAAATTTATTTTTATGGTTTTGTTTTTGTAAAATACTAAATTTCAATGAAATTATTTAAAATATGTATGTATGTGGAGTGTATAGTCGGTCTGCGATAAAATTTGGCCACACGTTTTGCGGTTTTCTTGCGAACGTTGGAGCATACGAACGCTGTACTTTTTTTTTGTAGAAAATTTTGATTTCAAACATAATATTTTTGTTATAAAAATGTATCGTTTTCATTGGTTCTCAAAGTCAAAGACACACGCTCAATTACCATTATTTATGAAGATTTATGACTCCAGTCTTTTAAAATAATTTTTTTTATTCAGAATTTCTGTTTCTGTTTCAATGATGATGATGACGATGCCCAAAATATTGAAACGCAAGTACGTACACTTGATTATCTGTTTTTAATATTCCCAGAATATTTTATTACAAATTAATCGATGTATTAGGGTAGCTCCTAAACTATGTAATTTTCATCTTTGTACAGTACTAGGGGTTTCCAGCACGGGCACCCTATGGGCAATTGTGTAGCTGATGACACACGTTAGAGAACGTATTCTTCTACAGAATATCAGTCGACTTATGTAAATAGGTGTTGCAACTTATATACATACATACAAAATTCGTCATTACAACCCTTTCATTCAGGATTAAGACCTAGCTTCTCAAAACACTAATTTAGAGTGTGTTAATTTTATACATGAGTGGCGAGACCTACAGTTTGAAAGTCGATTTCGAACGACAGATTTTCTTGAGAAACTTTTCATGGCAATTTTATTTATTCTTAGAATTTTTGCCAGAAATCTGTTGAGAGCCAACCGCCAAAGAAATATTTTTTCTTGTTTCGTTTTGTTAGAAATGTTTGACCTGGTGTTTAAACAGTGGCCTCACGTCTAATAAGCCAATACACTACCTACTAGACTACGGCGACTTCATCAATGTGCTACATCTTACCTTCGTTTAATTGTGGCCTCAGCAGAAATCTGACTTAATTACATTTAGCCTAAGTAGCAAGCGTACCAATCAATTCTTTCAATCGAATCATATGAACATATCTGTCGCGAACCATATGAACATAACTGTCGCATGGGCTCATTGTGGTACCGCAAACAAATTTCAACTCGGCCCTAAAATTTTTCCTAGAGGACATCAAGACGAGCTCAAGATGAATCTTATTACTGCAGTAATCTTAAAATTTGACTGCTTGTTCCAGGATGTCAGAAACCTCAGATTTTTATTATAAGAGAAAGGCACTGACACATAAGATGGGAGACGGTCTCTTCCTTCTACTCAGCCCTACAGCTCTTGCGGAATTAATTTGTTGGAATGCCAACTATTTCAACATACCTACCAAAAGGACAGCCATGCAATTTAATGACAGAAGGATTTCGGTTCGCCTTCTTCACTGCTGGACTTAGCTTACCAACGCACTCTAAAGCTGTCGAAGAGATTGAGTTTCCCTGTAAAATGAGCAGATAATATCCAAATATAACGAAGGCAATGGAAATAACGCAGTGAGTTAGTTAGTTGCCTTAGCCCTCTCCAGCAGATTCTAGAATGTTAGGGTTGCCATGTGTCATTGTTTGGAATGAGCTTCCTCTAAGAAGAATATTGTCGTCGTATTGAGCGTAGAGTTGAGGTCGCCCCTTGAGTATTCTGTAATATTCGTTGCTGTTTTTATCTTTTCTAAAGGGTAGGAGATTCTAGCAGATTCTAGGATGATAGGGTTGCCATGTCTTATTGTCTGGAATCAACTGGCTCTATGAAATGTATTGTTGCCGTATTGGGTGTATAGTTGAGGTCGCTGCTTGAGTATTCTCGTATGTTCGTTGCTGGTGTTATCTTTTCTAAAGGTTGGGAGACTTATGGACGATTAATGTAACGCGGTGATAAAGCCACTTAATTTCGTCAAAATTCGAAAAAGCCTGGAATGCTTAGATTCGAAGTCAAATATTAAAGCCACTTTATCACGGATGATAGTAAAATTTACTGTTAGTTGTGTAACAGCATTCATAATCGATGTTGGACAAGGAATGGTGTGTTCTTCGTTTAGACTACCGTAGGAGGTCCTAATCACTTGGTGTTCTCCATAGGTCTCTGTAAAAATATAGATTCGTTAAGCATAATAAATCTGACAACTGCAATATATAGACAGTATTACGTACGAAATTATGGACCAACGTATGTAAATAGGTAATCAAAGTTAAAAAGTTTGATAGAATTCTAATGAATACATACGCCTTTGTTCCATTTATACTTAAATGTGTACCACCCTAATATATTAAATATTTTTTATTATGAAATATACGTATTACGTACATCTGTACACTCGTATGCATTTGTGGATTTTAATTGTAACGGCATATCAAAAAATAAAAAATTAATAAATTTCCCATGACTCAATAGAATGAAAAGATCCCTTTTGAAATGGAAATAATGAACAACTGATTAATAATCATCATTAACCGCTAAATATGTTACCAATATGGGCATATTCGGCATGCTTTTATGATCTATTACCAACATATTAATGGATGACACCATATTTAAGCGTTAAACAGCGAACAATTTCTTGGAATGTTTTTAAACAATTTCGAATTTGTTTCGCATAAATTTGTGGTTTTTGGGACTTTTAATTTTTCGATTTCATTTCATTAATCATGGAAAGTATCAATGAATGAATGCGTTCGATTTAAAGACAATTCTAGGATTGGATTGGATGAATAATTATTAGTTATTGGAAATGTTTGTTTTGTGATGACACTTTACTCACAATACAAAATTCCCTTTAAATAAATAAATTTTTATTTTTTTGTGGAAAAATAAACACATCATCTGTATGGAGAATGCTATCGATAAGGGGAAGAAATTATTTTCTGAGGATGAAATAAAATTCATGGTTGTAGATACATCCCAATTATTTTTAAAGATTTGCACAATCTAGAGTACAAGCTTAGTTGTCTACTCCTTTCTTCTTTCCGCACAAATAGAATTCATTCAAGCCAAATAAAAGAGTTCTTTAAAGGCCGGCTTCAAATATTTGCCAACACAATGCATTCATAAAGTATATGCTTAGTTGTCTACTCCTTCTTTTCGCACAGACAGAAGTTCTTCAGGTCGAAAAAAAGGTTTTCTTAAAAACCGGCTTCAAATATTTACATTCATAAAATATGTGCTTAGTTGTCTACTCCTTCCTTCCTTGGCAGGTGCCAATTTGAGCTGAAATTGTGATATTTTTCCCACTGGGCACTATGCCGTACTATATATAAAGGATCCCATCAGTCGTATGGCCTGCTTTACACCAGTTTACCATTCTAATACATCCAAGACCAGTCCTATGCTCATTCATAAATCTTTCCTTTAGACGTGGAGTATTTAATACCACAGTAGGAGCGGATCCTCATCTCCATGGCCCGTCAGTGACCTCATTTTCCACAACACCTCTGTAAAGGGATGCGCAAAAGTGGCATACATCGAAGAACGTCCCTATCCTCATTCATCAATCTATTCGTTAGGCTTGGAATACTTAACATCAGATTAGGAGCGGATCCTAGCCTCAATGGTCCATCAGTGACCTCATTTTCCTCAACACCTCTGAAATGGGATCCACAAAAGTGTGATCCTTCTGCTCAATGATGAAATGCGGAGGTTTGTACAGCAGTCTTCTATCAATTTCGAATGAATATAATCCAAAGAGATTAGCGTCTCTAATTCCGCTAATAATCTTTATCCGTGCTCAGGAGAATATTGAAAAGGCTGGTCCACTTACCCATTGGTTTCCCAAATTTCGTTTTGGTTTCAATAATTCCCCCATCTAAATCACGTAGACCGTAAAGACCGTCTTAAGACCACACTTTCTTTCTGCAGTTGTAATACTGTCTACCATAAACCAATACATATATTACCGCTCTTCAGTCAGTATTAAGATCTAGTTTCTTATACCACTTATGTTGTGTGTGTTAATTTTCACCATGATTGGCCAGACCTACAGGCTAAATTCGACTCCGATGGACAGGTTTTTAAGAAACTTTTCATAGCAATTTTATTCACAGTTTTTGCCAGAAATCTTTTGAGAGGAAGTCACGACATAAATACATATGTGTTCATATTTCGTTTTGTTGGAGATGTCTGACCGGGGGGTTTGAAACGTGGCCTCACGTCTAATAAGCCAACACTTTAGCTACTAGACTACGGCGACTTAAACTTTCATGTTGGGTCCGCTAATTCTCGCAGCTACATCACCTAGAACGAACGTATAAAGACCACAGTTTCAAGTTTCTGGGGTTGTAATGCCGTTCCCCATATCCCATACATATACCCATCAGATCTGTCTAATCTGCCAGTATTAGCCTTGGACCGATAAATGCAAGTTTTGGTTCAACTTTGCTCCTAATAGTGTCTTTAATGCCAGTATTATATTGGATTTATACTGAGGTCCTGCATTAATATGAGCATAAATGCATTCGTTCTCTCGACGTTAAACTGTAGGTCCTGCCACTCAAGTATAAAATTAAGGCACACAACCTGAGTGGTGAAGTGGGAGAAGCTAGCCCATAATCCTGACTGAAAGGTGGTAATGGCCAATTATGTATGTATGTATGCATAAATGACACTAAAACATCTACTGAAATTGGATCTGAAAGGATCAGAATCTCAAGAGGTTTTTCAAATTCTACGATTATATGGACAGGTAACAAAATTCAACTCCTTTTACGTTTACAGAGTTCCTTGCAAGTTTAGCTCATCAAAAACAAAATCGAAAACAATTTCGTGTTCTTTTTAATGAAAAAAAAAACTCCCAACCATTACTTTCCTTATTCTTAACCCTTTATGGGTGTTTCCCCACTTAATCGACTCAAGGTCAAGATATGTATGTTTTCTTAATGCTTTCGCTTTGTTTACGAGTACAAGTACAGGCAGGCTGGTGTGAAATAAAGGTTGGCAATCAAAAAGAATTTATTTTTATGGTCTCTTCCTGCTTTTGAGTGCTGTTTACGATTATGATTGGAGTTTCTCCTTTGTTCCCAAGAGTTGTGAACAAACAAATATTCTGTGTCAATGGATGGCTGGCTAAATGGATAAATGCTGGGATGCACGCATCACGATGATAATGATGATATGAAAGATTTTTTGTTTTTGTATTATTTTTACCAGTCATGTGTAGCGGCGGTGCTGACATTATGTTGAAATTGAATTGAAGTTGAGTTGTTGATACAAGTACTTGCGTTAAATGCATCGTTACTTACAAATTGCCAAACAATACAAGAACAATACAACAGTCTGTTTAACAAGAAATGAAAACAATCCGTGTTGTTTTCCTTCCTTCTTTTTTTATGCTGCGGATTTTTTATGGCAATTTTATAAAGAATTGTTGTTGGTTGCGGTTGTTTAAAGGGCTTTTCTCGAGAACACAACAACAACATCATCATTGACTTGAAAAGGCTCTTGAGTAGCATTCAATGGCTAAGTTGTGTTGAGTTATTGTAGCTGCTGTTGAGGGATGTCAAATTGTGCCTGAAGCACAAGAAAAACAAAAACAGTTTGCAAACCGGTAGTAAATCAGGCAAAACGGTGTTAAAGCGTTAAACGTTTCAGGCAGTTATTGTGGGTGATTCAAAGCAAATTTCATTGTCAACTTGTTTTAGTTGAGTTTTATGGTTTTGCTTTGATTATTAAAGCGATATATTATGTACATATGTATTGTTCTTCTTATTACAGAACCAACATATTGGGTCTAAGGCAATACCTATAATGAACGAGAGTCTATAGTGGCCAGCTCAGGCTGCTCCATGCATGCATGACTGATAGTCTGATACATGACACAAATCACTTCTCATTGCATCTCAGCCAACAGAAGTTTACATTGCTTCGTATTTCTTTGGCTTAAACAAAGTCTCTATCTGTTCTTTATTCTACGGAAAAATTCTTTGCATATCAGCAGCATGTTAGGCCTCTTCTCGTAGTCTCATCTACCTGTTTATTGACGCGTACTTCCACATGGCTTGGCATTCCAATTCTTTATGTCTTCAGAGCCCGGCCAAAACACCGATTACTAAACCCAGGCTGTTCTTGGATAGTATGATGCAAGACTCAAAACTCTTCCTATTGCAGTTGTCCAATTGCATCAAACCCTCTTGGCTAGGTAGGAGAGTCTCTACCTCGCTTCGTCTTTTCTTTTGCGCTGTAAACCCTTTGGAATATTTCCTCCTACTCCACGGAAAGGTTCTGGCCATATCAGCAGCGTGGAAGGCCTCTTCTCGCAAGCTTTTCTGCCTATTTATTGCTGTGAACTCTAACATGACCTGGAATCCCGACTCTTTGAGTTTACAGAGCCTGGTAAAAATGCCGGTTACTAGGCCGTGGTTGCTCTTGGATAGTATAATGCATGACTTAGAACTCTTCTTATTGCAATTGCAGAGGCTCAGCCTTTCTTCATCTTTCCTTTTGCCAGAATAAGATTCAAACCCTCTTGGCTAGGTAGGAGAGTCTCTACCTCGCTTCGTCTTTCCTTTCCTTTGCGCAGTAAATCCTTTGGAATATTTCCTACTACTCCACGGAAAGGTTCTGGCCATATTAGCAGCGTGGAAGGCCTCTTCTCGCAAGGTTTCTGCCTATTTATTGCTGTGAACTTTAACATGATCTGGAATCCCGACTTCTTCAGTGTACAGAGCCTGGTTAAAATGCCGGTTACTAGATCATGGCTGCTCTTGGATAGTATGATGCAAGACTCAAAACTCTTCCTATTGCAATAGCAGAGGCTCAGCCTTTCTTCATCTTTCCTTTTGCCAGAATAAGATTCTGGCCGTATCAGAAGCATAGAAGCTCCCCTCTTCATAAGCTCTACTCTTTCTAAGTTCCACTCTTCGTAAACTTTTCTCCTCGTTAGTTCCCCTCCTCGTAAGTTCCCCTGCTTGTAAGCTTACCTCCTCGTAAGCTTCCCTCCTCATAAGCTCTTCTCCTCGTAAGCTCTTAATTTGGGATCCAGCAGTGCTTGTACCTATTGCCCCTGTCTAGTTGATTCAGTTTTCGTGTAAATCGAGTTCATCTCATACGAGCCGAGTGCCCTTGCATGCAGGATCGGAGAATTTTCCTTTCGAAAGCTTATAAAAGTTTCACGTTTGTTGTATGAATTCTTGGACGGACGACATTGTCCAATGTTGCGAATACTAATAACTCGAAAGCTATTCTATTTTTTGCTCTCATATGTTTTGTGGATCAGAAAAATTCTGTTGATGTTTCACTTTTAGGGTGCAGCCCTTGCGCTGAGCAACTTCTTCCTTTTCCCTGATTTTGGTGGAACTTGGTTAGTACAGGGACTGCGTTCACCCGCGGCATCACAACGGGCCGCTATGCGTGCTCATGTGAGCTTTGTGATATCAGAGCTACCACTCCGACCTAAACCTAAACCTAAACCTTCATTTTTAGGGCAGGGAGTCTGCATTCCAGATTTACCAGCAATTAATGGAAACTTATGAATCTCGTGCATGCTGGTTTCAAATGTTCCGCTGAGATGCCATCTATGCCATCACTTTAGTTGTTTGAACTTGGGTTAAAGAAGATTTAGGGACCACTTTTGTGTTGTCTTTTACTCTGTACTAATGTAGCATTTCGTTTCGGTTTTGAGAGATCGCCATTAAGTTGTTCTCAGAAGAAGTCTCTCCCATCAAACATCCATCAAATCACATTGCACATTGTCCATAGAACGTGATACAATTGTTATCCCCCCCATAAAAGTGTGATTGATTCTGTGAAAAATATTCTCAATTTTAAGAAATCTCCTTAAAAAATTATTTGCTATGTATTGCCTGTCTGTCACCGTTTAAGCAATAACAGTCACAACATTAATTGCTTGTTCAAATAAGTTTTGAAATTTCTTTGAAATACCTAAGGATTTCTTATAAATAATAAAAATGTTAATAATTAGCGCCATCAACTCATAAATAATTTCTAGAAAATCATTAATTTTTATCTGTTTTGTCACTTTTTTTTTTGTTTGGTTTGTCAAACAATTTGATGAACATTGCCTATCCTGATATGATGAAAAGTCATTAAAAAATATATTTAAAAAGAGATTTGAAATTATTCTCATGTAATTTAATAATTAATAATTTTTCACTTGCAATCAATAAATAAATTCTAGAAAAACATTTATTTTTTATGTCTTTTTTCATCATTTTTTTTTCTCTTATGTTTGTCAAATAATTTCTTAAAACAATCTCGTCCTTTTTTTTTATTTTTTAAATCATGAGTAGAAATAATTTTATTTTGATTTTTTCTGTTTTTTGGTTGTGAATTATTCTTAGATTTGTATTGTGATTCATTTTCATAATAAATCGCGTGATGAAATGTGAAATTGGTACGCAAAAATAAATATTTTCAAAATATTACTTCTTATTCGCTACGCTGACTTGAGTGGTAGATTGGATTAGATTAGATGGGTATCTGCTTTCAGTTCTATTCACTTTCTGTTTAGATTTGCTCTGTATTTTCATTCAAAGTCATTTCTCGGTAGTGTCTTATGGTTTTATCGTCCTCTAATGGAAATAGTAAGACACGCTATGAATCAGTTTCTTCATCATTACACCCAATACAACAACCCGACAGAAAAATAGCAATCCTATCATGCTACAGTAGACCAATGGACACAATCGTTGGAAAAACTTAACTAAAGGGATTGAAACAACACAACGAATAATACTGACATAATTAATCACTCCATCGTTTCAGTCTGGATTACGATCTAGTGCATCACACCACCCATGTTGTGCTACGTTAGTCGACTCCGAACGACAGATTTTAAAGAGGCTTGAAGTCGCCGTGGTCTGGTAGGTAGTGTGTTGGCTTATTAGACGAAATGCCCGAGTTCGAATCCCAGGTCAGACATCAAAACGAAAATATGAACATATTTCTTCGGCGACTTGCTCTCAGCAGATTTCTGGCAAAGGCTCTGAGAGTAAAAACTTGCCATGCAAAGCTTCTCAAAAAATCTGTCGTTCGGAGTCGACTTTAAACTGTACGTCCCGCCACTCATGTATGAAATTAACGCACACAACACGAGTGGTATGAGAAGCTAGGACGTTCTACAATGGGTCAATTCGATCTCCGGGTACTGTACTTGTCACAATTGACAAGGACACGTCCTCTAACCTAACCTAACCTAAGGAGGCTTTTCACGGCAATTTTTTATTCTGTTTCCCAGTTTTTGCAAAAAGACTGGTGAAAGGAAATCGCCGAAAGCAATATTTTTTCGTACATCGTTATGTTCGAGGCTCGCACCTAACGCGCTACCTTCTAGACTACGGCGACTTCAGTCCAATTCTATAAAAATACTGATACTGATGCTGTTATGGGCATACTGTAACATCGTTTATAAATACCATGGCATTATGGAATATCGCATCGGAAGCTTTCTCAAAACCTACGAAAAACTAACAGTGGGTGGTACATTTTGCAGCTTGCTCAGTGATATTGCGTTGGCGATAGATACACCGCACAACACATGGGACTAGATAACAACAAAATGACAAGAAAATAAAGCTCCTAGCAATGGGAGTGGGGAAGAATACCACCACTAATGCATTGTTTTTCTCTCAATTGTCCGCCTGTCTTCTAGGCTCGTTCTGAAATCACACGCCCTTTGAGTATAAGTAAGACCCATACTATTTAAGATCGTGCCCTCACGTAATATAGTGTTTAATTCGTTACAGTGTATTAATGTTGTCATCACCTTGCCCATGGGAATGAGTTAGAGCTCAAGACGTATCATGTTAGATTTCATAAATCGTGTTAGAACGTTTGCAGAGGCAACATAAACAATTTGAACAGTTCTGCTGTGATATTATCTGGACTTGAAGGTCAACTTAGATCTCCAATAAATGCCAATGACCACAGAAATAGTGAGGTCTAGTCGAATTGGTAAGAAAAATGATATTGAAATTTCTAAAGCAGCTCTTAAGTAGAACCTCTAAGGCATCTTGGTACACTGCATCAGAAAAGTATTCGAATCATTTGTACAGCTTGAAGACAAATAAAAGTGACGCAAAAAGCGTTGACACTTTCTGTTATTCATGAACTTGCTTCTCAAAATGTTTGTGTATATTTTAATGTCAGGTAATGTATGCTTGAATAATTGAAGAAGATGGAAGCAGTCCAGAATCTCGATTCAGCCTAGCTCTCTAGCTGCAAAAATGTTTTTAATCAATCTTTTTTACTTTTCACTATGGCTTGATGGAAGGGTAGCATAGCATGTAATCGGCCTTGTCTTATTATACATTTTTCTACTTAGCTTTGTTACTCTTATTGTTGTTGTAGTTAAAATCATATTTTTTTAAATTTCAATCACGTTTTGTGGTCATTGGACGCATGAAAGAAAATAAACGAAATCGAAAAAGACGAAGAAAAAAAAACAGAAAAATAATGAGAAATATTTAACAAAAATAATAACGACAACAACAATCATACGAGATATATATTTTTGTTATTTTTGTTTAAAAAAATAAATAAATAATCAGTTAAATAAATAAATAACAGTAAACAAAACAAACAGTATTTATTTAAAGTGTAATTAATTAATTGCACACACTGTATACTTACATACATGGCATTGAGTGTGACTGCAGGTCAGTAAGATGCAGGATTTTTGTTTTTTTTTTGATAAGAATCGTTTGAAAAGAGTCATTTGTAAGCCGTATCTGGGTTAACATGTTATACGATACGATACGATGCATGTAAGTTGTTTAAATATAATGCCTAAGTTAAGGGCATTCATCACTGCCACCTATATTCGGACTAATCGTGTTATAAAATATAACGCGATACAGTCAAATAAGCCATCACATAGATCGTTAGCTTTGTCTTTGTCTAGTCTTGGTGAAATTGATGCCAAAAATGCAATTCGATAAAAGCGGCCAATAGTCAATCAAATATAGGGTGTTTTTTTATAGAGGTATAGAACTTTAAGTTGGCATTACTTTTCAAGATGGCGACCGATTTAACAGCTGTCAAGTGATTTATTCTCAATTTGGTTTGGCAATTGATCATGAATAGACTCACGCCTGAACAACGCTTGCAAATAGTGCAATTTTATTTCGATTTATTGAAAGACACGTGTGGTGACCGCCTAATTTCACGTATTGGACCTGTGAATTGGCCTCCAAGATCTTGTGATTTAACACCGCTAGACTACTTTCTGTGGGGCTATGTAAAGTCATTGGTCTATGCGGTAAAGCTACAAACGCTTGACCATTTATAAGACAACATTCGCCGTGTTATTGCCGATATACGCCCACAAAGGTTGGAAAAAGTCATCGAAAATTGGATGTCCAGATTGGACTACATCCGCGCCAGCCGTATCGGTCATATGCCAGAAATCATATTTAAAATGTAATGCCACAAGATTATCTTTCGGATAAATAAAATTCATGTCAATCGAATAATCCATCGTTGTTTTATTGCAACTTAAAGTTCTATACCTCTATAAAAAACACCCTATATTAACAACAATCGTTTCAGAACGTTTTCTTTGAAATTCAAAGCATCTCGCCTATCTTCTTAATCAACTAAACAAGACATTTGTCTGCTGTAGTAAGTTCTAGAACGATAGGGTTACAAAAGTCGGTGCTAGGAAAATATCTCGTGCTATTGTATTGGTTGTATAGGTGAAGAATAATGTCCATTCAGTTCCACTATTTTCCAAGTCACAGAGTACTCAACATTTCTATGAATAACACTACTGCTGGTATTTTACCTCAGGGGTTCGGAAATTTTCTGCAGGAATTATTATGTTTATTTGAAGCAAACATGATTAAAAATTAGATGGATGTTTGGGTTTGTAGTGCACAAGTTTAGACAATACACCACGAGCACATCTTTGAATTGCCTAGAAGCCAAATATTACCACAAAATAATTGGGAACCACTTTATTCCGACTGGGTAAAAGGGAGTATAAATCTCACAGGCTATAGACTGAAACTTGAAGAGATGGTAACCCCATATATCTGGCTTTTGGCCATATTCCGTAAGCTATCTTGCCTTTATTCGAAAGCACATTACCAATCCCAAGATTGCGAGCTCATATTCGAAATTTACTTTGAAGTCTCCCAGAATGCCGTTATTCTCAGATGCCCACGCGTTGTGGGTTTGCTTTACCATTCAGCCATCTAGTTAAAGACAACGAGAGGCCTTCATATATTGAATATATTTGAGACATGGGAAGTAGTGGACATGCTAGTCACAAAAATTGGCAGGTTGTCCGTATTACCCACCACAATGTCATTTGCTGAAATAAATCAAAAGAGTGACTCACCACGTTCTTTGACGTCCGTACTTCTCCGGTTAATAGTTGAATGGAAAACTCACAAAAACACCATAAAAAATCACCTTTTATTAGAAGTACTGATCAGAGATCAGCAAAGAGTATTCAAAAATATGAGTACATTCGAATCATACTCATAATTTCTGATGCTTATACGTATTCATACTTATTTTAATATCATACTCATGCTACTCATATTCAAAGTTTGAAGTAATCATCGTACTCATACTTAGCAATACGCATGATGTCGTGGATTTCGACTCTCCTTTACTCAACATTTACATGAATTACAAAATAAGTATGATTTGCGTATGAACATTACAATACTAGAAGGTTGTGTGTTTGCTTTGCTTGCTGTCTTCGTCTTTGTCTTTTTCTTTCTTCTTTTTTTGTAAATGCAACAGCAACTAAGGCTGTAAATTTTGATGAATGATTCGAATCACTTGAATCATTTATGAGTATTATTTTAGTATTTTTCTAAATTTATAAATCTAAATGAGTAGACGTATGAATCAAACATATTTCAAATGTTATAAGTTTGATGTCTGGACGTTGTACAATGGGTCAATTCGACCTCCGGGTACTGTACTTGTCTTAATTGACAAGTACACGTCCTCTAACCTAACCTAACCTAAGTTTGATGTCAACGTTGTACTCATACTCATTGCAACCTGTACTTATAAATCAGCGTTCTAGTGAGTATGAATGAATCAGAGTAGTTGAATTTCAGTGCTATTGACTCACTCATACTCAAAATTTCATGAGTACTTATGAGTAGTGAAAAAACGATTCATTGCTGATCTCTGGTACCGGTATAATGCTAAAGTAAATTTTCAATATCAATTGAAACTCCTTTTAGAACACATCCTTGCTACAAATGACTTTCCTTGCATATTTTCCTGGTTACACAATACGAATTGAACTTGAACTTCACGTGCGCGTTGTAAAATACCGAAACAATAAAACAACAAACAAATAAAACAATAAAATTCAAAGGAATTTTAATTAAATCATAATTATCATTCAAGTATATCAGGAAGGCAGGCAGGCATGAATAATTTTGCCAATTTTGATTTCTCATCACTCGTCAATCGTTCATTCGTCTTCAATTGTTTCAGATTTAAAGATTGAGGCCCCAACTGCAAACAATTCATCAAGACAATTACAGTGACTGCTTGCCTGCCTGCCTGCCTTGCACCTGATAATGATACGGCAAGTTGTCAGTTGGACAAGCGCTCATTATTTAAATATTCAATTAGTTTGACAGGCTGCTTGACTGCTTGTGTTGGAGTGCCTCTTTATGGCTTTATAGGCTCACGTCTTGTTTTTCTTTCTTTCTTTCTTTCATGCGTTTTTTTTTGCAATTCTTTTGAATGCATTATACTCCCGCTCCTGTCTGCTAATAATAATCATAATAAAAAAAAAAGAATTTTTCCTTTTATTATTATTTTGTTTTTTATTGTTGTTGTTGTTGTGTAATTATTTAAATTTTTTTTATTTGTTTGTTTTATTGTTTCAAAAAGTGTTTCCGTAATATTTCAACGTACAAAACTCTTTTTTGTGTGTGTCTTGTTCTGCAAATTTGATTTCATTTGATTTTGTTATTGTTATTGTTGTTGTTGGCTTTTATTATTTAATAAAAAAAATAATAATTAATTGATAATTAATAAACAATAATTGATTGTATTATAATGATACTGATTATTGCAGATTCACAGGAAATTAATTAAACGAACGAGTGGCATTTTTTTAAATTAATTTTCGGCTTATGCGAGAACCCCCTCCCCCATCCATCATGCATCCTTCATGCATCCATCATTCATATGGTGTGGTGTTGTGTGTGGCGTTGCCTTTAGTAACCAAAAAAATTAAAGCCACACAATAATTTATCAGGTCGTTTTATACGCAGAATACCAAATTGAAAAACGGACATGTCATCGGCCACATTCATATCCAAAGCCATTAATTTTTCAGCTGCCAACGGATGCCAAGAGCCAAAAGTACAGGCGGAATTTATCTGCAAACGAGACAAAAGGAAAATCGAAAATAAAATCGTTACTGAGAATGTTAAACTTCCTTTAAAATTCCTTTAAAAAAAAAGGAAAAGAAATTTTAATTCCTCTTTTTCCTTTCTTTAAGCAAAAGAAAGGAAGACTTTTTGTTCATTGCCTTTCAAACACTTTGATTTTAATTGCCTTTCGTTACGGTTTACGGTGGCAGGAGGCAATTGAAATTCATGTCATTGAGAGGCGAAAATAATTGTCAGCCAACCTGTCCACAAACTCACCTCTTTACTGTAGTAATGACAACGTCCATTGAGGCGTGTCGATGGTATGTATTCAATGAAATCAACGACAGGACAATGAGGTAGTAGTAGAGCAAGACCTGTAAGAAAGAAATGTAAAGAATATGCAGAGAAATTAAAGAAAGACATACAATGAATAACGAATTTTAAATAATAATTAGCAGGAACAAGGAAACAGTTTTCTAAGGACTAAGATACCCTTGCCACAGTTTTGCAAAGTTAGTTTCTGCAACAACGCTAAGAGATAAAGTTTGTAACAAATTGAAGCGACATGGCCAAAATTGCTATTCCAACCAGCATTGATACCCTGACAAACTTCAGGATGCTATATGGTGTCAATAAGAATAATTCATTCATCCACATATTGACTTATAAATGAGCTTGAATGAAGCTGTTTGTAGTCTACCGTACCCTGTCAATAGGTCAATTACTAACCTCAGATTATTTCTGAGTATTGTAATGTATGACTCAAATCTCACATCCCTGCAAGTTCAACTGATTGCTGATTGCTGCAAAATTTCAACAAGACTGAGAATACAGCAGGGGCAAATCCCTACATTTTCTCTACATTGTCGAATAACAATAGGCCAATAGCTTCTAAGGATACGGGATCAAAAACTATGTTGGTGTGTCACATAAATTCTTAACTTCCTCCAACTTACTAATCACTCATGTGATTCGAACAAGTCTAGCCAAGGAGTGATAATCTTTAACAACTATTTATTGACCTAATGTGAGATGGGGTCTAGTGGGACATATACATGTCCAGTATTTTAGCAGGCCTTTGCCCTGTAGTATCATTATAGTTATGATGCCTCTCCGATAGGACCTCTATAACACGATAGGTATCGAACTAGGTTCTTAACGAATATATCTAAATCGATGGGAGTGGGCACCTTTCTTTACCGGCGCCCCACAGAAAATAGTCCAACAGTGTCAAATCTTGGTGGCCAATTGATATTACCATTTCGGCTAATTAAACGTTTGAGTTACACCATCCTGTTGAAACCAAACTTCGTTCACATCAATACCTTAAAGAGCGGGTAGAAAAAATCGTTGATGTTTCCATTGACCGTACTGGTTGCGTTTTCCTCATTTTCAAAGAAATATGGGCCAATTATGCCTCTGTTGTTGTCTCCACTGACCGTACTGGTTGGGCCGTCCTCATTTTCAAAGAAATATGGGCCAATAAAGCCTTCTCTTCTCATGTCGCACTAAATAGTTACTTGTAATGAGTGCATTGGCTTCTGTAAGACTACGTGTAGTTTTTCTTAGTCTCAAATATGCCAATTATATTGCTATTAACGTACTCACCAAAACGAAATTGAGCTTCATCGGAAAAGATGATTTTTTTTTGGCAAAATCGACATAATTGTGCAGTTTCTCAGTTGGCCTATCTAGCGAAGCGAAAACGAAGCTTGATCTCTTGAATCAATTGAACTTTGTAAGGCTCACATACTTTTCACAAAATCCCACGTAAACTGGTGCGTGAAATGTTCAATTCTTGAAAACGATGACGAGTTGATGTTGAATGAATTAATTGTCACGAACACTGTCGGCCGCAGCTTCAATATTTTCGGGTTTACGCTTGCTCATACAGCTCACTTTTTGGCGCGTCAGCAATGAAACCAGTTTCACGAAGTTAAGCAATAATCTTGCGTAAACCGGGCCCTGTTGGCCCTTCTTTGCGAACAAATTTTGTACGCCATTTTCATGCAACTTGCGACCAAATGCCTTGGTTTGGGAAACAAATGTCCAATAAGTCCTAATGTTGCTCAAGCGTAAATCGATTCATTACGTTCAGTGGAGTTAATATACTGAATTTTGTGACAGAATAGAATGACATAAGTATTCCGAGATTCAAAATATGGGATGCTTCAAATTTAAACCAATAGATGGCCTATCCGATATTAACATTATCACTACCTTGCGCTATCCCTGGGAATCTAAAGTGATTCTGATCTCTTGGCACGGCCTACACATAACAATAGGAATCCGATTGAGGTCTTCAAGGCCTTTGCCATTCTAAAAGGACTATCGCTCCTATCTAAACTTAATTCTTATATTGTCTTCATAACTCATATTAGAATTCATTTTCAGAAACTCACCAATAAAACCCGAACTGGGTGGATTCTTACGTATCGGCTTATTGCCGGCAAACATTTGTAAACTTTGCCACAAGCGCCAAATCGAATGCGGATCAATTAGAAAGGCACGTGACTTTGGATTACGTCGCCGATAGATTTCATAATTCGTAAACAAATCATAATCGGATGTTGTCAGCCAATCCTCCAGCGAGCCATTATATTTGCCTGGGTCCCAAGCGGCAATGGTGACATTTTGAAAAATGGGTGCATGCGTGAAATCGAATTCAGGCTTTGTGACAACCTAAAAGGAAGTGAAACATTAATCTTCAAGAGTTTAAAACATAAAAAAAATAAAAATTAATCATCGAGTAAAAACCATTACAGTGATGAATTAAATTAAAAACTGATGATGATAAATAAAAAACAAAAGAGGAGGGTAAAAAGGGAAAACTAAAGAGTCATAAAATTAATAAAAATTAAACGCTTGAAAAAGAAGCGTAAGAAACGTAAAAAATGAATTGCGTATTGAGGCTTCAGCAGAAGGTAAGACGTAAATGCATGCAACAGAGTTTAAGCCCAACTCTGTGTGTGAGTAGAGCGTACTGAACTTACTTGTGAATTCACCACACGTATGGTAGTTTTACTGCCTACATCTACTTCGTATCCTCGGGTTGGCGCATGATTAAATCTCATTACGATGTCGTGTGTATCTGCAAAAACCAAATTACGATCATTAAGCCATAATCATATCACCAAAGATGATGATCATGATCATAGTGATCATGATGATGATGATGTTCAAAAGTAGAGTAAATGAAATGAATTTTTATGACAATTATTCTGTTCTTTCTCTCCTTTTTTCTTTTGATCATCGTAAAATATATTTATTACCGCCACTAAAAAAATATTACGCTGAGTATAAATTCTGTTTCATTACATTCTGTAAAATTTGACAGTCCTTCATACTGTGGCCTGATGATGGTAAGAACATGCTACGTTTTTATGTTGTTTTTTTTAATCGCCAAGTAATTGGCCTCTGTTTTATTGGTAGCCTCCTTAATTTGGATTTTGATTAAATATTACAGATTAAACTGAAATAATTTTATGTGGTATTCTTTGAAGGAATTAAATGAATAAAGTTTTCTTTTGCCGAGTTTAATGGACGCAGTTTTGCTGACGTTTCTGCAAAGTTATTAAAAATCATCAAAAGACATTAAAAGAATATCATAAATGAACTGCAATTGAATACGTAATGTAATGAATACCTTGTGTAATTTGCGGGAGAAGTATTGGTACTTTACCATGACTAATACTCTCATGGTTAAAAAAAAAACTTAAAAATGTTATCCTGTATCGGAATCTGAGATTGAAAAAAGATTTGTAGGAGAAGACTGTCTAAGCTCATAGCTGTTAGTCCCTTTGTACAGGGTGCCATGGGTTCTAAATAGAGTAAATGACTCTAAATATGTACTGTAGGTCAATATGTCATTGGAAACATGAAATAAAACAAAGGAGTACTACAACAAAACCATATAAAAATACCACACAATGCATCGAAATGAAAACGATGTCATCACCACATCAACTTTAAGTTCTCGAAGTTGTCAAGGAAGTCAATAACACATTAACTTTAAGTTCTCGGAGTTGCTAAGAATGTCATCACCACATCAACTTTAAGTTCTCGAAGTTGTCAAGGAAGTCAATAACACATTAACTTTAAGTTCTCGAAGTTGCCAAAAATGTCAATAACACATCAACTTTAAGTTCTAGAAGTTGCCAAGAAAGCCAATAACACATCAACTTTAAGTTCTCGAAGTTGCCAAGAAAGCCAATAACACATCAACTTTAAGTTCTCGAAGTTCCCAAGAATGCCAACAACACGTAAACTTGCCAAGATGAAAATGAAATGAGTTTTCAAGGCAGAGCCACCGGCTATTACAGTAATTACAGTGCAAGCTGGGCCATAGCAACTTTTTGGAAAGGAATATTCATATATTATTTGACAACCAGATGGCGTGACGTTTGTGTGATGTGAACTTGGAAAAAAGTTGACTTTCGAAGGGACAAAGAAAACAGGAAAGGGTTAAAATATTGGTATTAGCTATCATAGAACAGCGCCACACCGCTTGGTTGGCACAGTTATGAGAAGGCCATAAAATTGTCGAGATAGCATAAAAGTTGGAGCGCGATGATAGTTGTTCTGGCGGACTGCACGACTGATGAATTTGAGCAACATGGGTTCGGCCTATACCAGCGAATGTAAAGCATACGAAGAGCTCATCGAAATTTTGGAAAACTTTTCAAGGCTTTGGTGATCTTTTGTATTCATTGGAGACTAAAATTTTATAAAAGACGCTATGCCCGGCATTATTGATCTCTGACAAGTAGAAAGACATAAATCCCGAAAATTCCTACGCATTACAAATTTGCTATGCATATTACATGGCTGATGTCTGTCATTGGAGAACATTTAACAGGCCAACGCCATGACTGAAGTGTAAGCCGATAAGTCATGGCATAGTGCACATGGAACTATAACTGTAGTTGTATTCTTAGGTCTTTTTAAATATGAAATACTGTTCAGTACCAAAGGAATAGCAATGACCGTATAAAAAGACTATTGCATTACCTTTACTTTTGTGACCCACTATATCTTAAATTCTATTCACTTACCTATAAACCGTCCCAACTTCGAACCAGCCATCGAACCTGCACTCGAAACTATTGCACACGTTTTGATATTCTTGTTCTGACGAAACATTTTCTGTTTCGGAAATAGTTTGCCAAATTGCAACTTATTAAAAGGCGGATCTTTACGTTTCAACACCCTTACACCGGCTTCCATAACCAAACACGTTGATGGATAATATTGTTCTTCAAAACTATCACCGAATACGGGCTTAAAGTCCACATTATAAAAATTCGATTCATTCAACGATTCCATCATTGCCTTTTCGAATGTACGCAAAATGCGTTCCTTGAAAACTATGGTTTTGTTCTCACACATCTGTGAGTATTTGTCGTGACACAAATATAGTTTGGGATTCATGGTTAATTTGGTGGTTTTGGATACCTTAAGACGTGGATGTGGTGCAAGTTTGGAAGAATTAATGGCCGGATTCTCAAGAGATTCAACAATGAATCGTTCATTTGGATTCCAACGCACATGGAATACACTGCGTTTTTTACGACGTTTTACTGACATGTTGATGGTGGTGGTGGTGGTAGTGCTGATACTATTGGCTGGAACATCTGTGGATTATAAGAAAAATTTACTTTTAGAAAGTACCAAAATATGTAAATTTTTTCCGTATTTTTCACTTTAATAAGTTTCTTTTTCGGGACTTAGTTTTCACATTTAAAAGACGACCTAAAACTGATTCTTTTATCCGTTTTTTCCTACAAGAAGTTTCTAACTTCAGTATGTATGCCAAATGGCCTTAGGTAGGTAGGTAGGCGAAAGTGGTTGTCAACCCAAAAGGAGGGTACTGTAACACTTTTGATATGTACATCCCCTTTGTCGTACAGTTCACCTAGTCCTGCAAACATCTGGGGTGTATGTTGAAGCCAACTAGACTCCTAATGTGCATCTCAATGGATTAGTGCGATAGACTGCATGGTAGGCTTTCTCCTTCTCAGTCTCAGCTGAGCATGGACACAGAAGCTGAAGAATAGTTCCCTACTCTTTCTTGTTTCTGAAACTCCTGCAGATATTGTAGCTCACGTACATAAGACCAATTTGGCGAACGTTGTGTTCCAAAATTCAATGCCTACTACTGAGTGTGTTCCTTTGGAGTTTGAGTAGATTTTTCATGCGAGGACCAGAGTTTTCTGCACTATTGTCCTTGCGTTGTTCACGAAGCTCATTGCCATATCGTTAATTATGTCCTAGCAGGTTTTCAATGGGTTTTCCAATGTAAAAAACACACCAGGGAGTTCGATGGTTGTTTCATATTCGGCCAAATAATATGCTCTGCAGTTTCCTCAAATATTACAACGCCTTGGTACGTATATGATGTGAATGTTGTACCACTCTGCCATCTCATTGAGTAATTCGCGGGAGGCGTAAATCGTCTTAGAGGTCGACATGCTGGAACTCAGTGCTCTGAAAGCTGCTTGGCTAATATGCTTCCGAGACATATTTTCATCCTGGGTGCACTCTGCAATGGTGCGATAGCCTTATCTGACAACTGTGAAATATTCAATCTCCCTGCATCGAATCCTTTGAAAAGAATGTTTAAACTTCAGTCTTACCTACTGAATCTGAAAAGTTTCCTCTAGAGATAGCTCTATCTTTATTTTGAACCGTACGAAGAGAAGTTTTGAAATTCATCGTGAAGTCATAGTGTGGTAAAGTAATCGATTCCCTTTCCAACTTCCTCTTCTTTTTCCCTATCTTCCCTATTATCCTCTCCCCTTTAGGACGTTGTACAATTGGTCAACTGGACCTCCTAGTACTGTACTTGTCTGAATTGGCAAGTACACGTCGTCTAACCTAAAAATAAACCTAAGATAATCAATATTTCTTTAGGATGTTGGAGAGGCCAAGATTTGAACCATTTGCCATTGTCTAGTCGTTTAAAGACGCCGAGTAGTTTAAGCTGCTAAACTCTTTCGATAAAAGAAATTTTGTCCCCAATGCAAATGTAGGTGTAGTTCGCAATAATGATGTAGGTATATCTGTCGTATCACATTAAGGTTAGTTGTGCTGCCAAGGAATTCCAACAGGAATCGCTGTATATAGGTCTGACAACTGCTGTATAGATTCTAGCACCAAAAGCCTACTTTTTCGCTAACATTCAAGTGATTTTAGGGTCGGGAATATTAGGAGAGTAAAAAAACTGTGTTATTTTGCGTTATATTTTTACTGTTCCTCTCTTAAACTCTCTCTGTTATATTACGTTCCTCTCAAACAAATTTTAATACTGTGCCCTCCTTTTCCTTTCGACTGTTAATTTCCATAAGAAATGATTAAAAACCTGTTGCTTTACAAACCCGTTCTGTTAAATTACATTCACTGTTAAAATTTAAAAATAAAAATATGTTAAATCATTACCTGCTTTGTTTGAAGCAAAATTCACCACAGTGCTGTTAATGGGCAGATTTTCTGTTATTGTTGTTGAATTTCTGTTACGCTGAGGTTTGCTACTTGGCTGAGCTTTTCTAAAGCTACCATTAAAACGTCTTGCATTTGTTATTGGTACTGTTGTTGTTGTTGTTGTACTTAACTGTAGGAAGGGTATTTGTTGTTGTTGATTATTATTATGGTAGTGCTTCGTAATAACAGTGCTGCTGATGCTGCTTCCGTCGCTGTTAATTCTGTTACAGTGTTTGTTGTCGCTGTTGCTGCATCTATGGCTGTTAACGTTGTCGATGGTTTTGGCGCAATTTCTTTGAATCTGTATAATGAGCACAATTAACAATGTTAAGCATTTCAACGTCGTTTTAATTGAAGTTTTTAACATTTTTTAAGCATTTAGTTGTAGTTAGTTTTGTTGTTGTTATTGTTTTTTGTGGTTTTTTAGTTTGGTTTTATTTTCTATTTTGTTTTTATTTTGTGGTTGTTGTTGTTGTTTTTTGTAGAATTTGTTCTATTTATAATTATTATGTTAAAATTGTTGTTGTTGATTATTTTGCTTTTTATTTGTCTTTTTTATTGCACTTTTAAGCACTTTTAATGGCAGTTTTTAAAATTATTTTCTTTTTCCATTTACGTGATTGTCTTTTGGAGCTATTGCGGCTGATGTTGTAGTTGTTGTTGTTGTCGTTGCTGCACTTGCTGGTTTTGAAGGTCAAGAAAATGTGTTTCAAAAAATTTTGTATAATTATTCTGCAGATAAAAAGGAAACAAATTATAAAAAAAAATCTCATTTAAACACTTCAACCGAATTAATTACCCGTGTTTATTGTTTATTCGGTCAAAAGTTTTCAATTTCTCATTCTTTTTCTATGGTTTTCATTAGGCCACAAGAATTGTGTGTCAAGATTTTTTGTATTTCATTTAGAAACAGAGATTTTGTTTAATTAAAGCCAAAAAAGAAATTTTATTTGTTTCGAAGAGCCTCAATGATAATACTTTTATTGAGGCTCACGTTTTTCAATTTAAGTTTCGTTGTTGCAATTACAGAGTGAACTCTAATTGAAGCAGTTGTGTTATGTTTCAACACACCCAATGCTAGAGAGAAAGCAATCCTTTACTGATATTGTCCGTTTAGAGATTTTGAAACTGTGAAACGTAGTCTGAGGCAGTCAAATACTACGCCATCAATTATTAATTTATGGTAGCGCATGATAACATTACTTTCATCAATGACATGATGTGGCCAATAATATAGAAACGCGTTTATAGGACATATTATAATAGAAATAAACTGACCATTCCACCACTGGTAGTCTCACTTAAAGTTATTAAGCCTACTGACAGCCAAAGACCAACGCCAAGTAAAGTTGCGATGAGTGTTCCTGTCCAGATAACAGAAGTTTCTTGTATGGAAATTAGTTATGATAATAAAATCCTACCAAAAATTAGTTCGTTGAGATAAGAAGTGGTATATAAACAGATAAGCAATACCACCATAGGCCAAAGGAATGACTCCAACGTATTACCCGTATGATTTAGTATTATATAGCCGGACTATCTACGTTGGTACGTCTATAACATGAGCCGAACCTGTCCGAAAACTATAATACCCAGGAAGGTAGGTCTCATGGAGTATCATATGGTAGGGCTTGAAACTTTATTCAGGCTCAAGTTAAAACGTAACGAGAAGGAACCAACCAAACACCAAAAACCTTATTCAAACTAATCTAAGGTTCTTATATACTCTTTCAGCATTTAAAGATGCTAAGTTATATAAGCTGTCCAGAGGAACCCCATCCAGTAAGTTTTTTCGGTATCAGACACAGTTTTACAATGGCAAAGGATGTGTATAGTAGTCTCTCTCACTCTTCTTCATATCAATGAAGCCCTTCGTGAAGCGAACTCAGTCTGACGAATCACTAGTAAATACTCAAACCCCTTTGAGCAAGTAGCGTGAATTTTTTGATTTTTTCCGCAGGAATTGAAAATTATTGAGCGGACAGATCTCTTACATTGTAGCATACATTGTTGCCTTACTCTACTTGCTTGTGACAGAGTCTACACTACGGCTTGTGAGAGTTTTCTGCCTGTATCAAAATATTTCGCTGTAGCATTAAGAAATGTCGTGCTAATGAAAATAGACGGATCCAAGACTACTTCACTGCCTAGCTTTTATAAATTCGAATGCCTTTACAGAGTGTTTGGCGTGACCCTATACTCTTGATAGGATATCTTACCTAGTTCACAGTTCGGGACATTTACGAAATTATAGCTTGACGATCTCAGAAAACATTCACTAGCCTGCTGAGGATTCTCTTATGAATTCATTTGATTAAAAAACAACCACTAACTCCCATTATCAATTTAGATCCCTCTTTGAAGAATGTTCGGCACATTTAAATCAGGATGAATGGATCCAAAGCTATTAGAGCTGCTTTGCTGTTTCTAAATATCTGAATACAGTAAACCCTTCTATAACGAGGTACTCTCAGAACGCGGTTTCCATATAACGCGGGGCTGAAATTGCGACAGCCCTCCTATAACGCGGTACTCTCAAAACGCGGTTCCCATATAACGCGGAGCCCTCCTATAACGCGGTACTCTTAAAGCGCGGTTTCCGTTCAATAAGATCCCATAAGTTCCTTGCAGTCTTTTAATTTGGTTTTTATTTAATTTTTTTTTGTCAATCCTTATATGAACTCTTGAATTCAATAAAAATAATTTATAATTTATCTTGCCTTTTGTATTTCTTGGTCTCCTTATAACGCGGTACGAATGATAGGATTTGTACTAATTCTGAGTTTCTTATAGCGCGGTAGATGGTTTCCATAGAACGCGCTACGAATTAGCCTGGTTTGTACGGTGAAATACGAGTTTCTTATAGCGCGGTTTCCATATAACGCGGTACGCACTCACCGCGTTATAGGAGGGTTGACTTTACCTTTACTGCGTACGCTATGTAACCATATTCTACTCATAGGATACTCTTACTGTATACGATACCTTAACCAGTTGACACTCCTGTATAGTGAAGAGACTTTGGCTTGGATAACAGTCATCCGATAGTCTAACGTTAATCATCGCGACCATTCGCCTTATATAAACACTACTACCAACCACGGACACTGACTTACATTCATTTGTGAAGATCAAGGCGATCCCAGTTGGTTTGGGTGATACTATCTGAGAGAGTGAATCACAAGGCTGGTTGGTGTATGTACAACTTAGTAAGGACGAACAAAAATTCAATCTAAATTAGACTTAACTTATCTACGACTATCACTGTATTATGGTGCTGCAAAGCACTGAAATGCATGACAAAATATGGAAGTTATTTTGAAGTCCAAATCTTATCTGCTGCTATGGAGTTAAAATCCATGGAACAATTTGTTAAAACAGACTAAAGTGATGTTTATTTGTTAAGAGTCCTGAATAAGAATAAAACAATTTTATTTTTAAATTTCATACACTAGCTTGGCTTCATGGTTTTGTATGCAGGACATATTTTATTCTCTCTCTCAACATCAACATCTCAAAATGAATGCAGGATTATTTTCTTTGGCAATAATAAAGTGTGCCAGCAATTCAATTTTATTTGTTTTTTCTTGTTTGTTGATATTTCTGTTGTATTAAATAATTTATTTTTTTCAGTTTCTATTATACGGAGCAATGGTACAGTCAGACAGACCATACAAATATTTACAAAAAAAAAAAAGAAAAAACTTTACTCTTTCTGATCATTTACTTCAGGTAAGAGAAGAAATCCCTTTGTAAAATGCTTCATTTAAAAATTTCAATTCGTTTAAAGTAATCTTTGTTACGCAATAATTTACCGCATTTGTTATGTTTTTATTTCGTTAAATATTTGTTTACTGTGACAGTTTTTAAACACATCCATTTTTTTTGTTTGTTGCGGATTATTTTATTCTAACACGTCTTATTTATGGTTGTTATTGTAATTTAAAAACAGGTACGTATGGCACATAAAAAAAATAATGCCGAGGACTAAATCATTATCAAAAACAAAAGCAGGTTGTACGTGCTTTCAGTTTGTTTTTGTAGCCATTGGCTAACATCACGTTATACCTGATAAAATCTAACATCTCTATATGAGAGGAGAAAAATCTTTCGTATTATTTTCGATCAAATACGTGGAGGATGGTGAAGGGAGCATTTTTAAATGGAACGTCTCTACCAATATGCAGTTGGTGTTGGTAAAGACAACCACCTGCGAATGGTAGATTACTAGAGTGAATTAAGACAAATGGTCCTTCGTTCGATAACTTATCGAACCATACAATTTTGAAGATTCTTCTCAAGCAATTATTGATGACAACTTATAATCGGTTTATGTCTTAGCTTAGGTTAGGTAAGGTGGCGGACCACCCTTAAAGGCAGAGGTTCCACTTAGACCAACATTTAGACCTATATTTATATCACAATCTATTCTACCCGGCAATCAGACCGTCTTTAAAGGAAACCATCACGAGTCCAATATAAATCTTGCCATTGCAGCAATCTTTATTTAGGAGAGCTCGGTCAAAGGTGTTAGTAAGTGAGAGGTCAAAGACCGCCTGCAGAAGTCATTCATCCTGTTTATGTCTTTTGCAGTAATTTTTTAAATTTCCCAATCAAATGTCAACTGTCATGCATAGTGCTGGGTTGGCGGAAAGATTGACGAGTTTTCGTAAACAGTTGACAGCTGAAGAGACTGCAGTCGATGTTGTTATGCTAAAAATAACGACTGACTATAGAGGAGATAGCAAGACATTTAAATGGTTGCCTACGTGTGGGTTGCTGGGCCCACAATAATGTTGACGCACTTGCAAAGGCTGATACATGATAGAATTCGACTGTAGGCATTTTCCAAGTAAAGCAAATTAACCCACTTGCGCAGAGACCAAATGAATTTAGCTTGTTATGGATATCAAGAGGACACAATAGGCGATAAATGTGTCATAGGGTCATGGGGGAAGCCCATAACAGTTATAAAGCGACACTGGATAGTAGAGAGACACGATTAAAGCTTAAAAAAATGTTGTAAATGCTCTACAAAAACTTTTGCAGAAACTATGACGACGAGGATAAACAAAAAATAGCCCACAATACCATCTTTTTTGTTACTCTCCAGCGCTTGAACTTGAGACGAAAGACTTTGGGGATGCCAAAAATTAATATCACTTGGCTAGGGATTATTGATCTTTGGCAAGATTTCTTTTTTGTTGTCCTTTCGATGATGTTCGTTGTGAATGTTGTTCTCTAAGGGGAATCAAAGGCCTTCCTGGAGACATTATTTGTGTGGACACTATGAAGTTGAAAATATATTACTGTTTAAGGGATAATGAAAGCCTTTTTCATAAACTTGTCCAGATTTAATTATAAGACGTAGCTTTAGTTAGAATGATCGCTTGATGATAAATAAAGGTTTTCTTCATTAAACCATAGAAGTTCTATAACGATGGAATTATCATTAAAAGACAAATGGCAAAGTATAGATATATATACATACATAATTGGTAATTACAACCCTTCAGCCAGCATTACAACCTAGCTTCTCACACCACTTATCTCGTGTGTCTTCATTTTTATACATGAGTGGCAAGGCCCACAGTTTCCATGGCAATTTTATTTTTTTTTCTGAGTGTTTTTGCCAGAAATCTATTGAGAGGAAGTCGCCAAATATGTATATATTTTTCATATTTCGTTTTGTTGACGATGTCTGGACCTGGGGTTTGAACTGTGTCCTCACATCTAATAAGCTAATACACCACCTACTGGACTACGGCGACTAAATTAAATGAGACTACGGCCTAATTTCTCATACCACAGACGTTGAGGGTGTAAATTTAATTTCTGAATGGCAGGACGTATAGTTTAACTTCGATTTATGAAGCTGATCACAGTTATTAGAGAAGTCGCCGTGGTCTAGTAGGTAGTGTGTTGGCTTATTAGACGAAAGGCCCGAGTTCGAATCCCAGGCCAGATATCAAAAACAAAATACAAAAAGTATTTCTTCGGCGACTTCCTCTCAGCAGATTTCTGGCAAAAACTCTGAGAGTAAAAATTGCCATGAAAAGCTTCTCAAAAAAAAAAAAAAATCTGTCGTTCGGAGTCGACTTTAAACTGTAGGTCCCGCCACTCATGTATAAAATTAACGCACACAACATGAGTGGTGTGAGAAGCTAGGTCTGTAATCCTGACTGAAGGGTTGTAATGGCCAATTATGTATGTTACAGTATGTCACAGTTATTAGTTGTTCTAATTAGATTTCTGAAGGGTATCGCCACAATAATTTTTTTTAAATATCATTTCCAGATATCAGAGCTGGCTATCCGATTTCATTTTGTAAGTCAACTTTCTTGGAAAAATGGGTACTTTTATATGGTATTTCAAAATTGTTTCAAAACTTGAAACAGTACCAGAACATGTACAAAAATTATCAGAAATTATTATTTAAACGAAGCAAAAAGAAATCTCTCATGAACATGTTTAAAACTTCCACTTTGATTTCAACTGTTTTAAATGAAATGTGTTGTATTGAATTGTTTTTAATTAATTTCGTATCACATTTTGTTTTATTATATGAGTTTAAAATATTCCAATTAAACTTTTTTTTATGTTTTAAATTTCATTTGATTTTTATTTGCATTTCATGCTTTTAAGCATTAATGCTTAACGATTTCACATTCTTGTTTTTGATTTGAAAATCTTTAATAAAAGAACTCAAAACAGAATCCTAATTTTTTTCCATTTCAAATCCAAATCCATTTCCTTTTCCACTTCTGTTTACAACATTGTTATTGCCACCATCTCCTATCATCATCATCATTATCATTATCATCTATAGTACAGTGGCATTGTCATAAGCATTAGACATTATTTTTTATTTTTATTTTTATTATTGTTGTTGTTTTTCTTTTGTTTTCTTTTTTAATTCCGTTTGTTTTATTTGTAATTCCACTTTATTTTTGTTTTTAATTTGACATTTAAAACAGACACCAAAAAAAGAGATCCTTTTTTGTATTTTTTTTATATTTTTTGTTCTTGTTGTTGTTGCTTTAATAATTAATTTGATACACGTTTGACCGTTTGTTTGCTTTTGGTTTTTATTTGTTTTTTTTTCGTTTGTTTTTCTTTTAAACTTAAATTTCTTCTTATTGTTGCTGCTTATGTTGTTGTTGTTTTAAATAAAATACACTTCAACTGACACAGTCTCACACACACATATTGTGGTTGTATTGGGGCCCTAAACAAACAGCAGCATAAGGATGCCAAGCCATTATGGAAACAATCACTTGTTCACAGTCATTTCATATAATCTTTAGCACACAGGCACTCACTCATCATTCACTCATTTACTTATTCATTCAGTCATTCATTCAAATGGTACAGCAGCAGTTAGCCAGTTATGCTGTTAGCCCGTATCCAAACAAATAAGCCGTTGAGTGCAATACAAAAATGGCCAAAAAAACGGCAACAACACTACAAAATTGAATTGAATTTGCAAAACAAAAAAACAACAGGAGAGCCAAACGAAAACAAAAAAAATTTACAATTTCATGCCAAAAACACTAATTTTATGTAAATTGTATTAAAGCAATAACAGCAACAACAACAACACAAACAACAACAAACATACGAAGGGAAAGAAAAGCAATTTAGTTTGTTGGTCCTTTAACGGTTTTATTTAAATTTTTTTGGCACAACAATTTCCATCACAATTTTCTTTTCATTTTCCATACAAAATCACAGCACGCGATACGCGCACCGTAGAAATTCACATACCGTTACACATACACTTTCACAGACACACACATGCGCGAGCCAACAAGCAGTACTAGAAGCCAGTGAAGAGGAAACTACTTGACCAAGTCCTTTGAAATCCTTAAGGCGTTTTTCATTTTTAAAAAACCGTGAATAAAAATATTTTCTTTCGTTTTTTTTCTGATTTTTTTGTCGTATTTTTTCCGCACTGCGTTGCTTTGGCCACAACAACTTTCCCTTTCGCCAGACAAAACGTTTCTGAGTGCTGTGTGCTTTGCGTTTTTGGCAGTCGTCGTTGTGTTTAAACCTGCCGAAAATGGTTTCAACTTTAATAACAGTGCGTGCCAGTGCTGCCACAAGCTCGCTGCCAGCCACACTGACTAAACGACTGTTTGACTTGGCACACAGGCAGGCACACAGGCATGCAGGTAAGCCATCGTACAACACACATACCACCACTGCTACAAAACAGCAAAAAAAAAAAAATTCTCGTTTCTCATACAACACACAACAAGCCCACGATACGTATGAACAACAACGTCATTAAATGGGGTACACAACACCCCATTTTTCTATTTTGCCATCACCGTCAGTGTATGAGTGTATATTTGCGTTGCTTTGGTGTGTGCGTGTCTTGTCAGAGAAACAAATAATAACTGTTAACATTGCCATACATTCAAGCAAATCATTGATACGCGTATTCATGTTGTTGTCAAATTCAGTTTGATTATGTTATGTCTTCTTCAGCTTTAGCTTCTGCTTCTTTCTCCTCTCAACATAACAGTTGTTTTTTGTTGTTGAAAAATACATGTTCAACAATATTATTTATTGCAGCAGCAACAACAACTACACCACCACTTGTACTGAATTATTTCAATATGTTGTTGAGGTAAAAAGCTTTTGAATGAACAAATTTTTTTTGGTCCTTTTTTATGCTCTCACTCTACTACCACAGCTGTAGTTGTTATGATAGATTGAGTTTGTATTGGTGATAGTAGGACTGAGAATATGAAACGGGTTTAGTCTGAGTTTTCGACTTCATATGTAATGATCCTTTTAGAAATTTATTTCGAAATATTGGAGAGTTTTTTTCAGCCTTTCCTATATCCTTATAATAATCGGAGGTACCTTCTCACTGGAATTGTTATTTATTCGAAAATCGGCCTTTTGGCACTCTTGGGATTTTTTAAGGCATCTAATGCCTTCCATATGCAGCCTTAGTTATCATTCGGCTGACATGTATGGCTCACCGTAGCATGAGTATTTTGATGCGCTTAACCAAAACGACGTTTTGTAGTCTCCTGTTCTTCCTCATCATTATAGATTCTTCAGGAGTCTTTGCGAGGCTTTTTTACTGCTCCGTCTGTCGCCTTTTTGCAGCAATAAGGAACAGCTGCTTTAATTACTCTGGATTGTGTACATATCCTTGTTCTCAATATGATTCCAATATATTTGGTGTCATTCAAAAAGCGTGAGAGCTACTCCTGTTTAACATTATTTTACGAACTCTCCATATCAAGGAACACACTAAGAGTGTAATTGGTTGTTAATACAGAGATTTCCTCTCGTTAATGTACTTAGCGAAGCCCAGTTTTGGTATGTTCGATGTTCATGTAGGTGTGTTATGAATGTAGCTGAGTATAACGTGTATCTGGTCGTAGCTATGAACAATACTACTCTCAAGCGACTTAAGTATAAAATACAGTCTACTGGGTCTAAAATGTTCAGTTTAGGTGTGAGACATTTTATATTATTTGCGTAGAAGAACAGTCTTATAAGCTATTGAGTTTGAAGTAATATGAGTTAAACGTAAGCATGGCTTGATGATTAAAAACACAGCTAGGCATTTCTATTCACCGTGGTCTATTAGGTAGTGTGTTGGCTTATCAGACATGAAACCACGGTTAAATCCCAGGTCCACACATCTTGAACAAAACGAAAATGAAAAAAATATTCATTCGGCGACTTCCTCTCAGCGGATTTCTGGCAAAAACCTTGAGAGTAAATTGCCTTGAGAAAGTTTATCAAAAAATAATTTGTCGTTCGGAGTCTAAACCGCCGGTCCCGCCACTCATGTATAAAATTAACACATATAACATAAGTGGTGTGAGAAGCTAGGTCGTAATCCTGACTGAATGGTTGCATGTATGAGTTCTGAACTGAACTGTATCTAGTCGGGGTGATGATCAATAATAAAGTTAGTCTGTTGGGCTTAAAGTCCTTAGTTTAGGTGTGAGACATTTTATATACTTTTGGGAGGAAAAACAATCCTGTAAGCTGATAAGTGAATAAGATTGTTTAGTTTATTAAAAATCTGTCGTTTGAAATCGACTTTAAACAATAGCTGCTGCCACTCATGTATGACATTAATACCCACAACATAAGTGGTGTGAGGAGTTGTAATCCTGACTGAAGGGAGGTTTCAAAAGATCTCTGTATTCTGAGACCGTTGCTTTCGATATGGTTTATGTTGAGTGCCAAGGAACAATGATATTAATTCCCCAGAGCTTCTTTAGTATCGATATTCTAGAATCCATCAGATTTCTGAAAGTAAGATGGTATTGTTAACATGTTGATAAAATCTCTCGAAGCTGTCAGGTCTCTGGCACACTTTCTACGGTATTTTTGGTAGTTGGGCAAATATCTCCAAATAAGCATGTGAGTGGTCTTTTATTCTTGCTCTTGGGAGCAAGCTACCACAAAGCATTTCCATCTTATCCGGTTGACTGCATTTAAGAAAGCACTGTCTTAGAATTTTTAGTATCGAACGTCTCCAGTCCACGGCTTCTTGACCCTTAAGAGGACGACCCACGTGCCATTTTTGTTATACTATCTATAATATATTATGTGCTTGGTCTAAGATCTGAAAGAAATTCATGAGTAGGGTATCATGCAGTCGATATTAATTGATTTGAATGCTTTTACTTGTTATTTATCAAAATATTTGTGCAAAATATTCAATGCAATCAATACAAATGCAATATAAATATGGCAGCTGACATATTAATGAACAAATAATTGCAAACGAAAAACGAAAATGACATTTAACAATAACAATATGATCGAAAAGTCACTTAAAAAAAATGTAAAAAAAAAGAATATGAACTGTCACATACAATATATACTGACAGTTAACTGCTCGTAATATTTCCTTCCTTTTCAAGATGGCAAGACTCATATGCCTTTTACCAACTTTTTCCGAAAATCATGATTAAAAACTTTTTGCTTTTATTTCCGCTTTCAAACCATAAAGTTAAACTGTTTTCCTATTTTTTCCTTTCAGTTTGTTTTTTTTTTTGTTTTTTGGATCAACTTGATAATTGTTGCATTAATTAATCATGAGTAAATCCATTTCATTTCCGCTTGCATAACTTTCCTCTTTTTTCTTCTTTTTTCTGTTGCTTTCCACAAGAATCCTTTAACGATCAAAGGCAGCCACAATGAATTTTTAAATGCAAAAACCTGCGTAAACCCCTCAAACGATTGTAAAAGTGAAAGTGAAAGTCGTCAGCCAACAAACACATTTGCGAACTCTTTTTTCACTTTACATTGTGTTTAGAGCGTAAAATAATCAGGGGGGAGGGGGTGTAGATTTTTTTCATTTCATATCGTTTAAACTCTAAAGTGATGGTTGTATTATTGGGCTTGTATTTTTGTGTTGGCAGGCGAACTCAATTGGTTAATTTCAATTAAAACAGAATTGAAACGTTATTGTTGCTTAACATGTTCTTCACACTTAAAATGTATTTTTTAAAAAATTTTTTTTTTGGTTTAAAGGCAGGCTTTTAAAAGAATAATTTTTTTAAGGAACATTTTAAATTTTAGGATTTTTTTGTATAGTGTCCTTCAAAACGGGATATCGAACGTTGACAGTTGATAATGGCCATCTTGTTGAAGCTACTTCTGTCAAATTAATTGATATTTATTCAGTCTACTTTAACGAATCAAGGTGAACGACCATAAATAACGAAGTATGCTCGCTCAATGTACTCTGAAGCAGTGAGCCAATGAAATTAATTTTCATTGAAAAATATCTTCAGTGGTCAGACCCATTTCTGAACAAATGAGCACATGGGCAAACAAAGTTTTCGAAATTGAAACGAAAGCAATTCACATGAGAGCCAAGACAAATGCAAATGCACCCGAAAAAGTCCTTGTTTGATGAGAATTTTGGGCTGGCGACGTCATTGGTTGATATTTCTTTGTAAACGACACTAGCCAAGCCATTAATGTCTACAGTTAGTATTAAATGTCGATGATTACCAACTTCCTTTGGCCTGTATTCAATAAGGCGAGGACAACGAAATGTAATTTTTAAAAAACGCCTCTTTGTGCCGCACAATTCATGCCATTTTGGATATCCTGCACGATCGATTTGAGGATATGATCATATCAAGCAGAAGTGATGTGAGCTGGCCAGCGAGATCGTGCAATTTAACCTTCTTAGACTTTGTCTTCTGGGGTTTCCTTATGTTGCAAATAAGGTACAAACCACTGCACTCCTCAAAGCCAACATAACCCACGTCAGCGCTGAAAGTATAGTAAGTATTGCAATTATCTCAAATCTGTATTCATAGTCTCGATAACACCTCGACTGTATATTTTGAAAGTTATAATTGAAGAAACATTCAAATAACAAGAACCTCTGGAGCCACTATCGTTATAACATACATAAGTGGTCAACCCCTTAGTCAGGATCACGACCTAGCTTCTCATACCACTTATGCTGTGGGTGCTGATTATATTCATAAGTGGTGGGACCTACAATTTAAAGTCGATTCCGAACGACAGATTTTTGAGAAACTTTTCCATGGAAATTTTATTTATTCTCAGAGTTTTTGTCAGAAATCATCTTGAGAGACTTCACTGTGTCACTATTATTACAGGATAATCATGAGAGCATTTAAGGATGTTGGAAATTAATTGTTTCCCTCAATACAATCGCTTTAAATTGTTGCAAATTTAAATACTTTGTTAACTCTTTTATAGGCCACTTTATAGGTTACACGAGTACATTCATTCCTTCATTCATTTGTTCGCATTACAAAGCTTTCCAAATCACCAATGTATTGTTGCGTCTATATCCCAAGCGTGTGCGATGTCATGCCATGTTTAAATTCATTCTGCACTTTCTAATGAATTCTCTGGTAGAGTAGATTTTTAAATGTTCGGTTTGCATGTTAAACAATTAAAAAATGTTGTTACGACCTGTGTGTTGAATTAATGCACACACTCTCACACTTGTACTCTCATACTTGGATTTATTTGCTCTCTTTCTCTTTGTAACACAGACACACATATACACTTTCGTGTATTAATAGTGTTAAGTAGCTGTTGTTAACCATTCTTTTGCATTGTTGTTGCTTTTTGTCATTCGCTATATATTTTTTGTTGTTGTTATTGTTGTTGCTCTCATTTTTATTCCCTTATAAAAATACTCATACACATACATTCTACACTGTTTCTCTATTACATACGCGGTTATATAGTTGAGGAGGCAATTTTACTTGCTGCTGCTGCTGCTACTGTTTTTTTTTCTTTTTTAAGGGCCTTCTGATATGAACTTCATAACATGAACTAAAATCATTGTTGTTGTAGTTATTGTTGTTGTTGTACTCGTGTTGAGTTTAATAGTTTTTTCTGCTTGGTTTTAATCACCCTACATCAATATGTTGATGTTTGCAATACTGTATGGAAGTTGAGGACAGTTTAAGAAAAACTTTACGAATTGATTTATAAATCCGTTGATTTAAATGAAGTAATTAAAATAGAAAGTTTTCTGTTTAGAAAATCAAAATAAGTGCCACAAAATTCTTGTGACGTTTGTTTAACACTTTCACGCCGGCGCGTACCACCGGTGGCCCGCACTAGACTGCCTCATCGGGCGGCGTGTACCACCGGTGGCCCGCACTTAAGCATGCTATTAGAACACACGTAATACTAAATATTTAGATCTTTAACAGTTCGACTGTCGAAAAAAAAAATACCTGAGTGTCACGCTGTTCTATTTCACCGTAAAAATTCAAAAGATTTAATGAGTATGGGACGAATTCCCGAAAAAATACACAAAACTTTAAACGATACCATTGTATTGCTACTAAGCAGCTGCCGTCCGATAGAACGAACCATGATTTAAGCGCCGGCGTGAACGTGTTAAGGACAACCCTCATGATTTAATTATGGGAAATGTCATCGTGGCAATACATACGCACAAAATTCATCATTAAGATTCTTCCTTCAGGATGTCGACCTAGCTTCTAATAAACACATACACACATAATTGGCCTTTACAACCCTTTAGTCAGGATTACGGCCTAGCTTCTCACACCACTTATGTTAAATGTGTTAATTTTATACATGAGTGGCAGGACCTACAGTTTAAAGTCGACTTCGAACAACAGATTTTTGGGAAACTTTTTCATGCCAATTTTATTTATTCTCAGAGCTGTTGCTAGAAATCTGCTGAAAGGCTTTCGTCGAAGAAATATTTGTTCAATATTTCGGTTTGTTGGAGGATGTCTGACCTGGGTTTTGAACTGCAGCCTCACGTCCAATAAGCCGCTAGACTACGGCGACTTCAATTAGAGGTTGAAAATGTGAGAGATCTTGAAAGCCATAGTCTTCGCTCATAACTCAGTGGTTTCAATTTTTAATGATGCCGTGTTGGCCGCCAATGGACCACAAGCGCAATCATGAGAGAGGAATGGCGCAGTACAATCGGTGTTCAAGAAAACACTGGTGATAACTATTTATCAGGACGTTCGCTTTGTACTCCTCATTGACTTCTTTCAAATAGGATTTGAAATACAAAATGCTTCTATTTGATCAAGAAATGTTTGTGTTGTTAACACAACAAGAATTCATGAATAAGGATACGAATTTCTCCCTCATTTCGCTCTATTCCCTTGATTCAGGCCCGAATGATTATTTCTTACAACTAAACCTGAAGATATGATGCCGTAGGGGATATTGGATAATCTCGACAAATTTAAGTTTTTGCAAGGAACAAAATAATTGGAGAATAAAACGTATTGATATGTATTTAAATAACATATTAGTTTAACGCTGCTCGCATACCACAAACTGAGCTGGGATACCATCTGATTTAGTGATAGGTTTTCTTGTTTTGAAAATGTCACTTTCTCCCTGTCAGGGAATTGACATGCATCTGCTTGTAATGTTCTCTTTGCCGCTACTACGAGTATTAATCGTAATGTCCTTAAAATAAGATGGCAGCCACATCGTATCGCTTTTCACTAAGATTGTTACCTCTTGATCTGGCTTTTAGTAGTTAAAATTAGGAGAGAGCCAAGAGGCTTTCTCTACCACAACTCTTGAGCGCAATGTCATTACTATTGACTCTTTCTAGTTGATGTTTTCCATTATGATTTCAGTGTTTGCTTACTGAGAATAGAGAAATTGAAACAGTTGATTGCACAAGTTACTCCTGCCTCCTTCTCCATCGTTATCTCTCGGAGTATGCAGTTTCAATTGAGTGTTTTAAACATCAGTGGATGGTGTCAGCTGATGACTGTTCATCGTCTGTCTAGAGGAGGCTTCAGGCATTCAGACTTGAGTATGCTACGTTCAGAATTGTACCCTAGATTCGGTTTTAGAAGTAGACATAGGAGAAGAATTATAGTTTTTATTCACAGTTTTTGAGGTTTCATAAGTCATAAGTTTTCTTGTAACTAAGAAATAAGCTTGGTGAATTTGAACTGAGGTTGCAATTCGGTCCACCAGATTACGGATGTGGGTTCCCAAACATCAGATAAAGACTTTCTTTAAAGAAGAATATCAAATACATTTCTTTGTAGCATACTAATGTGGTCGGTTAACATTGCCAGTTACTTTCTTACTATTTTTTCTTTCATTTTATTTCAGTTTTAGTCTCTATTTTTGTGTTTTTGTATTGTTTGTAGAATATTTCGAATTAATGACTTAAATATGAGTAAGAGAGCGTATAAGTAAGATTATAAGCAAAATTGTCTGTGTGTGTATGTGTAACAATGTTCTGTTTTTTTTTTGGTGGAATAAATATGTCTTGTGTATGCGTATGCATGTGCTAGTATTTGTATATATATTTAGGTTGTTCAAAAGGAGATCTATTGGGTTTCACAAAAAATTTGTACCACAAAAGGAAGCATCTCCTCCATTTTCTTCCAAGTTTTCTTCAGCTGTACTGAGTTCTAGGTTGATAGGGTTGCCAACTCTGGATGCTTACAAAGAATATTTGACATATAAGACATAAGGCGACGGTTCAAACCCCAGGTCAGACATCAAAACGAAAATATGAACAAATATTTCTTCGGCGACTTTCTCTTTGCAGATTTCTGACAAGAACTCTGAGAGTAAATAAAATTTCCAATGAAAAGTTTCTCAAATATCTGTTGTTAGGAGTCGGCTGTAAACTGTAGGTCACGCCACTCATGTATAAAATTAACACACACAACATACGTGGCGTGAGAAGCTAGGTCGTAATCCTTACTGAAGGGATGTAATGACCAATTATGTATGTATGTATGTTATGTAAGTATGTAATACGCTATGTAATACCAATGATGTACGACACATCATCCTGAAATAATTCATTAAAGTTTGCTTTTTTTTATCATGGACTTTTTTCCGAAATAATTTTTTCCCTTACCTAATAATTAGTTGAAGCATTCATTTAGTTGTTCCCAAAGTATATCAGCTTGAAACATTCATGCAGACATGTTCATACATTTTATAAATAATTTTTGCACCTTTTTTTCTCTCTTGTTTTTCTCTCTCTACTTCGGTTTTGTTTTTTTTGGCGACTAGGCAACATTTAATATTTAATTATTATTTGTGCTCGTTTATGAAATTCCTTTTTTTTTGATGGAATTTTTGTGTGCTTGTTTTCCTCGCTTCATGTCAGATTTCGTATTCATTTGGGTTTTATCAACAGTTTTCATGGAAAAACACGAAAATAATGTAACGTTCAGATACTATTAGTGGCATAATATGACTGTTAAATGTGTAAATATATGTGTGTGTAGGTGTGTATGTGTCTGTGTGAATACAATACTGTGTCATGTCATAATTTCTTTAATATCCTGCAACTTGTAGTTCGAGTGCCACTGTGACTGTTTGTCGCAAGTTGTCAAATTTTGTTCACTTATGTGTACGTATGTACGTGTGTATACCATACATAGGTACTTATTAATAGTAATCAGAAAATATGTGTACATATATGTGTGTGCATACATGTGTGTGCAAAATGTATGATGGCATTACGGTAATTTCAGTCAAGTTTTTTTCCATTTTTTGTTTTTGTTTTTGTAAAATAAATTTAATAAGAGTGTGACACATTTTATATGTATGTATGTTGCTCGTGCTGCTGCATGGAACGTATATTCGCATTAAAAAAGTTTTTTTATTTCAACTTTTCTTTCCATATTTTTGTTTTGTTGTTATTGTTGTTATGTCTGCTAAATGTCAGATAAAATATTGACTTAATTTACGCGATTAATCTTTTGTGTGATTAAAAACTTTAACGAAAATTTAAAAGGGAAAAGTTTTTCTCGTTTGTTTTTATTTTTCTTTTATTGGAGATCAACTTATGAAAACTTATTGCTTTTGATTGCATATAAAGTATTTCGGAAAAAAATATAAAAAATATGCTGTTTAATGAAATACTTCATGGAGACAACAAATTAATTTAAAAAAGTCACAAGTCAAGTCAAGTTAAGTCAATTAAGAATATTTATCATAAAGTTAAATTTCAGCACAATGCTTATCAAAAATATATATCGGGTCTTTCATTTAGGTCTTTCTACTTCTAAATTTAAATAAAACAAAATCCGTGCGAGATATCATCGAAATTTTTATTCGTCAAGTGTCCCCAAGGCTTCTCTGTGTAGAGCGCAAACGAAATGTCTAATTTTCCATGACTCTGATGCATTAATCAGGTTGAATTTTGCATTGGGATTATGTTTGATTTGGCGACCGCTGTGGTTTGTAACTTACTACTGAAATTATCAGACCAAAAATGAACACTTTACGAAGCAGTCTTGCTTCTTCTGTGATAGAAAAGCCAAATACGATGATAATGTTTTGTTTTTTTTTTGAGCATAGAGGAGCCCAAAATGTTATCTTCTGAACAAGCTGCAGTAAGGGTTGGTTAGGTGGCAGATACTCCTTGAAGGAAGAGGTCCCACTCCGGCCGTCATTTAGGTCCGCTGTTATTCTAGAATCTGAATCTAGAATCTAGAATAATTTTCTTATGTACACGTGGCCAGCAGAGTCTAAGCAATATTCAACGCACCCCCTTGTTGCCCCCTTGTTGCAATCGGAATACCTATGCCCTGTAACATGTCGAAGATTGCGAGCTCCGTACCGGCTCTGGCTAGCTAGTTAGCAACGGAATTTCCAACGATATCCCTATGTTAGGGATTTTCCTTTGAATGATCTCAATTTACCGAGAAATATACTCGGTATTCATAGACAAGGACGAACGTTGAAAATATGTTTGTAAGGAACTTAATTGCAGCCTGGCTTTCAGAGTAAATCAAGAGAATTTCAGGGAAAATTCCAAACCTCTACTAGTCTGACGTCATTTTCAAAACATCCGTGACTATGCTTTCAAATGGCTGCCTAATGGAAACTTATGAAAAAGTCTGATATTAGAACCCTTAGTAGATATATCACAGCGCATCCTCTCACGTATCTTATAGCTATCGGTGTAAACCTTAAGGGTTTCATTGTGAAAATCTAGATCTTTAGAATATTAGTTGGAATTCTAAACTCAAATTCTCTATTCAGAGAGTTATAAGTAAGGCTCATGCTGTCAGTATAACCAGAAGTATTACATTTTAAAGAAGTCGCCGTAGTCTCGAAGATATTGTGTTGACTTATTACACGTTCAACCACTGGCTTTCAGACATAGCGAACAGAACGAATTATGAACAAATACTTCTTCGGTGACTCCCTCTCAGCGGATTTCGGGCAAAAACTTTGAGAGGAAAATAAAATTGCCATGAAAAGTTTCTCAAAAAATCTGTTGTTCGGAGTCGACTGTAAACTGTAGGTCTCGCCACTCACTTATAAAATTAAGGCACACAACATAAGTGGTGTGAGAAGCTAGGTTGTAATACTGACTGAAGGATTATAATGACCAATTATGTATGTGTATGTATGTATTAGATTTTAAAGCCAACTATATTGAACACCCATATACATATGTATAATCCTGAAGTATAGGCTAGGACATTAGGGACTCTAAACCACTAGAAATCTGTTTGTAGTTGTTGTTTTGTATTACCCTTGATTAAAGGCTCGTCCATTTGATTTCTTACCTATTCAATGAACATTGTTTCATATCCTCTCTTATTAAAGGAAACATTTTGGAATATTTTTTTTTTGTAATTTTTTTATTTATTTATTTCATCTTCTTTTTCTTTTTTTGAACAATAATTATTTTTTGTTTGTTTTTGTTTTTCATTTCATTTCATTTTTTATTATTATTTAAATTATTTTTTATTTTTATTTATTATTTATTATTATAATTTTCAGTTTTTAATTTTTTTTTGTTTTATTCAATTATTAATTTAATTATTATTTATTTATTTATTTATTTTTTATTTATTAGTTTTTTTTTTTTGTATCATAATCATAATAATTTTCTATACAAATACATTCAATAACAACAATTTTTTTTTTTTAATTTTTATGCTTTTTTTGTTTTTTGGTTTTACTTTATAATTTAATTTCTGTTTTTATTTTTTCTTTTCTTTTGTTTTCATTTTTTACTTATATTACAAATACAATATTTATTTATTTATTTATTTTTATAATTTAATTTTAATTTATTAAATTAGTTTTTTTTTGTTTTTTTTTTATTTTTATTTTTTATTTATTTTTTATTTAAATTTAGCTTAAAATTAAATTAAGATTAATGGATTTCTGTAGTAAATTTTTTCTTTATTATTTTTTTTCTTCTTTTTATTTCTTTGAAGTGTAGTTTCAAGTTTTCTTTTATTTTATTTCTTTTGAAATTTAATTTTTTTTTAATTTTTATTTAATTTCTTAGGATTTGGTTGTGGTTTTAGAATGTTTGGTTTAAGAATGTGTGTATGAAAGTATTGAATATTGTTTTAAAATTTTCTTTCATTTTCTTGTTTTCATTGTTTTTTTATTAACAGTTACAGGATTTTATTAAAAGTTTAGATATTAATTCTTTTAATTTGTGGGTTTGGCATGTTTTGAAAAAATTATTTTTGTAATTTTTTTAGTTTCAAAAATTGTATTTCATTTGCTTGATGGGAAAAAGTTGTCAGTATTTTATGCTGTTTTTTTGGTGGAAATAATTTTGTTTTTTTTAAAGGAAACTAAGTTTGGTTTTTCGTATTTTCTTTTTGTAATACTTTCTCTAAGTTATTTAAAAAAAAAAAAAAACTTTTCTCTTTTTATATATATTAGTTCTTATATAAATTATTTTGTTTTCTTTTTTATTGAAAATAATTTTTCTTTTTTATTTAATTTTATTTTTTTATTTTTTTACTTAATTGTGGCAAATTTTTAAGTTATTTTCTTCATTTCTTTTAATATAAAACATTGATTTTGGTATGTGTCTGTTTGTGTATATTTGAATGCCTGTTTTCTTTTTTTTATATAAACAATATTCTTAAATTGTATGTTTTTTTTTATTATTAAAAATAAAAAAAAATTCCTTATTTTGTACAAAGTTTTTTTGAAAACGTTCAAGTATTTTTCTTGTACTTGGCATCATGAATATTGGTGACTCACACCTGAGAATCATTGAAAGGGAAGAAGTACTCTGGAATATATATTCCATCATTAGTCTTAAGTACGACGATGCAGAATTCATTAAAATAAAAGCATCAGTCAACCATATATCATAACAATTCAGGGGTAAAACAGAGATGAATACAATACTCTGCACAAGCCTCTGCACCCAACTCAAGTATTTGTATTATGCAAGGAAAATTAGAAAGTTAGGCATGACATTAATATCCTGAAAACCCAAGTCATGTGAAGAAATACATGACCAGTGGAATACACCGAGATATTCTGCCATTTAGACAGTATAGGGACAACGAATGGCAAGGCTAAAACAGACTTTAGTAATAGAATCTCTGAGTTAAGGTCACCGTCCTTACCAAGTATTTGCAGCAGGGGAGCAAACTTTATTCCTACGCTGCAACTCTTAAAACACTTTCAGTCTACTTTTAATAAGAATTTACCTGACAGTCAGGTCGCCATTGGAGATTCGGATTTTATAAGGTTAAATCGTAAATAGTAAGAGCCTTTCTGGAGAAGGTGAATCGGATATGTAGGGGAAATAGATTAAACTTTACTGGGTCCCAGGTTATTTGAGATTTCTCGGCAATCTGCAAAAAGAGATGAACTTGCGAACAGGGGAGTTGCCACTCCACTGTTGGATCTGCAACCAATCGTAACCTGTGTTCCTACAACAGGAGGAGATCTGAGTCATGCATCAGACTATCTAGCAATGACCTAAGGTGTGAAATCGGTAATAGAGTGCTTTAGACTCAGGGTATACTTATTCAGAATGTAGATTCCTCAAATGAAAATGAATCATCGAAACACATTCTTGGAACCTACGTGGCATTAATGCATTCCAGGACATATTAAGTGCATATCATGTGTTAGGCAGGAAATTCTCATTGTTGACACCGAGCAACATCTTGAGCTGTGTCAGAGTAATAGGCTTAACAATGGCATTATGGGTATACCCTGGAAAATTGGAATGCAATAGATCGTATGGTATGGCTATGGTACTAAGTACTAAGGCACCTTTTAGTGACTATACAACACCGCTTTTGGATACTTATTGGAAGCACAATATCCAAAAGGTGCAGTTTGCAAGCTGACATTACAGCCCATATTAATAAGGCATTTCGGGCTTTTACTAAGGCAAGGATTTACTGCAGGGATGATGGAACACAGCGTATGCCAATGTAAATAGTATCCAAGCGTTCGAAGACAAGTGTCTGAATTGTATCATGCGTATCTATTGGGCCAACATACATAACATCATCACCAAAGTCATGAAGAAAATTGGGAATGAAGGTCCTAGTGCGACACTCTTTTCTCAATACCAATTGAAAAACGCCTCCAGATGCATGATGCATCTACCATCTTAGACAGTCTTAAAAATTTAAAAACTTTGAAATATTTTGTCTTTATTTTTTAAAAATCTTCAATGTTGTACTCATGCTAAATATGTAGAAATATTAAAAAAAAGAAAAAATAATAAAATATTAATAATTTAATTAATAATTTTAGGCATTTTTATGTTAACTATATTATATATAAAAAAAAATTAAAAATAAAAAAAAATAATAATAGAAAATAAAAATTATTTATTATAATAAAATATAAAAAAATTAAGGAAATTACTTATATAGAGAATAATTAATTAATTAATAATAATATAATATTTTTGTTTTCAATTTGATATTTTTTATACTAAAAGTTTAATTTAATTTTGTTTTTTTTTATTATTTTCTCGAATTTATCTACATTTACATGGATTTTATAAGTATGTTTTTTTTGTTTGTTTTTTGTTTGTATTTTTTTTTTGTGTTTTTTCAATATTTTTTATATAAAGTTTTCTTAATATTCATTTTAATTTTCGTTTATTTTTTTTCATAATTTTTAAGACTAAATACATTTTATTTTTTCAGATTTTTTTCTTTTCTAAATTTTTTTTCTTTTTATTTTGTGTTTTTTTTTTTCTTTCTTTCTATACAAATGTTCTAATAAAAAATGTTTTTTTGTTTTGTTGTTTATTTTATTTTAAATTTATTTCGAATGTTTAATTTTTTTTTAACCATTTTTAAATAATTTATTTTTTGTTTGTGGGTGTGTGTTTTATACTTTTGTTTTTGTTTACTCGTCATATCCATCGTCATATTTTGTTTTTAATTTTTAACAATCAATTTAATTTTTATAATTTTTTAAATGATTTTTTTTTCATTTTCATTCGTATGTCGTCGTTTTATTTTTTTAATTTTTTTTATTAATTTTTATAATTTAAAACGGTTAAATAGGCATGATTTTGTTTGTTTGTTCATCTTTTTCGGATTTTATTTTTTAATATTTTTTTTTATAAATTTTTAATTTAATTTTCATTTAATTTCTCATTTAATTAATTTAATAATAAGATGTGGTGGTTGTTCTTATACAATACTAAACTCTTTATGTACTTTTTCCGTTAAAGTAATTCGTCAGTTATTTTGTTATTATTTTTTAATAATTTTTTTTTCTATTTGATTTTTATTTATTTTCTTTTAAATGTTCATACCTTTATTTAATTTATTTTATTTTTTTTTTAACTAAAAACAAACGAATGCTTTATTTAAATTATAGAAAATTATTAGAAAAATAATAAAAAAATATTACAAAAATAAAAAATAAATTAATTTTTAAACTTTATTTTTAACTGCCTGCAGTTAAAAATTTTAAATCAATTTTTATGTTTAACAAATTATCTATAAAGTATTGAAAGAAAAAAAAAATGTATTGAAAACTAAAACAACATAATGAAACAATAAAAATTATTTCAAATTGTTTGTTAATGTTAACTGTTTAGAATGAAGGCATTTTAAATATTGCTATTGATTATATTTTTTTTTATTTATTTTCTTTTTATTTAATGTTTTTATATTTCTCCATTAAACTGATTAAAAAAAATTATTTAAATTAATTGAAAAATAAAATAAAATTTTGCTTTTATTCTTTGGGCAGTTTGTTATTTGGTTAATGGGTCAAAACATCAGCTTTTTTTCCAACAGGTCCTCGTTTGGGCAGAGTGGAACACTGATTCGATTTTACAATACTTTGAACATACTTTGAACAACAATAAATTGGAATCTTTAAAGTGATATAAAGCTATTAAAACATTTCTGCATTTTGCTGAAAAAAAGAGAAAAATACGCCAAACAAACCTATTTTAGATACATTGCCCTAATGGAAAATGGTATTCTTAAAAAATAACCTCGTGATTATTGCGAAAAAATTCACAATATCGTGATGGTCGATTTGTGATTAAAAGTGCCACAAAAAGTCTATTGTTTTATATTTCAGATAATCACTGGCGAATGGGAAAGTTTTTGGGTAGAAAGAGTAGAGCTTGCTCTATACATGCAGACCAAGGTGGGTTTGTCACCTACTAACCGCACGGTGACGCATCTTTAGTATGCACACAGTATAATCAATCAAAACTTTTGTTCAGAAATTACAATAAGAGGAGATGTAAGTCACTCTAGAAGGAAAATCACGGGTGCATATCACGTGCTAGGTGGAGACTAGTCATTGTTGACATTATTGGAATACAATATAAAGTTGGTCGCCGTACTAAGACAATTTTTCATGACACTAATACCATAATATAATCCACATAGTTTTTATTTTGCAAAAGGCAAAACAATGTGTAATTAATACAATGCCAATCAATTGGGTATATACATAAGAAACTAGTTCTTTTCTTCTCTGTAAGGCTCCATACATGTACAATTTTTAATTCACAAATACAGGAATTAGTATATGAATTGCCTCGTACCAGTTAGTTAAAGTTTAATTGGAATAATAAGGTAATTATACACATTAACTATTGGAATATGAGGGTGTACTCCAATTCGAAGATTGTGCTGGATTGTTTTTCTCCTGAGGATCAAACAAATGATCTTATAGAGACTTCTAATTAGCATAGGAAAGATGGGGAAATGTTCAAAGCTTATGAGAATGAGCCTCATAAATGTTCCTTGACATAAAGGTACCAGCATAGCTAAAACACTTGAAAAAACGAATAAAGTCATTAAATTGAACGAAGGGGCAAACCAGAATCTATCCAGAATCCACTTAATTTGTTAAGTCTACCAAGAATTTATTCATAAGTCTCATATCGGGGGCTAGAGGCATATCAGCTCACTGAATATGCCATGTTCTGGCAGTTGGTGACTGAGACGTACGATTCTTCAACACAGAATTTATCGACGGAATTTGCCACCTCTTGAGTTAAATTCCTAACCTCATCAAATTAATAGAATGAATGAGGAATGTCAGAAACTATACGGTAAAACCTGGCTATAGTGAATAGAGATGCAATATTAAGCATTTGAATACATTCCATATAAACTGAGGCTTACAGTTAAGACAGAAAAACAAATCAATAACGTAAGAAATTTTAGCTAGAACATAATCGGCAATATTGCTAACCCCGTACAGTTTTGTTGTTCAGTCATTTGAAGGAAGGAGGACATTGATTTGATTAGAAGTATTGTGAGGCCAATATTAAAGTTAAAATTAAAAGTTTTGAAATCTTTTTGACCAACTATACCTGTTCATTACGCTTACAATTTGACCCATTTTGGCTTTTTTTTTAATTAAAATGAAAAAAAAAATATTGTGTAAAATTAATTTTCTTTTAATTTGGCATGAATCGGTATTCAAATCGAGCAGAGTTAAATTTGTTTTTTTTATTTTTGGATTTTCTTGGGGTTTTTTAGATTTTTTATTTTGATTGGAATAACCATATGATAACTAAATTGTTGGAATAATTGAAGTAATTGAGTAAGTAAACTAACCATTTTGTTTTATATTTTTATTATGTTTTTTTCTTATAAATTTCTTTTTAATTATTTAGCAATTTTGTTTTAATTTTTTTTATTTTATTTTATTTGGTTTTTTTAATAATAATTTGATAACAGTTCAATAAATATTTTTTTTTGTTTATTTGTTTTCTTTTCTTTCTTGTGTAATTTATTAATTTCTTTAGTTGTTTTATTTTATTTTTTTGTTTAATAATTTATTTTATGCAAATGACAATTTGAGAAAATGTACAAGAATCTAATTTTTTTTTATTAAATATTTTCTTTTTTCTTAACTGTTCTTGTTTTTTTTTTTGTTTTATTTAATTTAATAATAAATTAATAATTTCTTTTTTAATTTTATTACTCGTATTATTACAATATAAAGTTTAGTTTTTTTGTTTTTGTATTTTTTTAATGGTATTAACAAGAATTTTTTGAGAATTTTGTTTTCTAGGAAAATTTGGGATTTGAGTTGAGGATGAGGGTTTTTCGGGGGCTAGGATTTCATTTCGTTTATAATTAATTTATAATTTTATATCAAAAATGTATGCTATTATATATTATTTTATTTCTGTTTTATTCATCATTCTGCTTAACGGCTTTTTTTCTTTCTTTAAATACTATATTTTTTATTTTTATTTTATAAAGAATCTTAAATTAATTATTTTTTTGTTTTTAAATATTATTTTAAGATTACTGTGCGCTTTTTGTTTTTTTTTCTTCATTTTATTTTAAACTTTTATTTTATTTTCAGTTAAAATAAAATGGAAACTAAATGAAAAAATAAAGGATATTTTTTTGTTAAAAGAAAAATATAAATTTTTAATAGGTTTCTTTTTAAATTTATTTTATGAACTTTTCTTTTCCTTTTTTTGTAATTAAAAATTTTTTAATTTATTTCTTATGTAAGTTTGAAAACTCTATTCTTTGTTTTTTTGTTTTTAATATAAATTGTATTTTTTTTTAATAAATTTTTTAAAAAGGTGGCTGATACGAGATTTCTTTTGTGTATTTTTGCTTTTGCATTCTGCTCTCCTTCAATTATTTTTAAAATTTTCTTCTTTCCCTCAAAAACTTTCTTTTCATTCCTGCTCTTGTAAATTTAAATTGTGTACTTAAATCTGAAATCTTTTTTTTTTAATTTTTTCTTTTAATTTTTATTTTAATGTCTTGTTTTACAAGCTAAACCTATAAGATATTATAGGTACGTTTTATTATTTTTTATTTTTATTATTTTTATTATTAATTAATTAATTAATTTATTTTTTTTTGTTTTGTTTTTATTTCTCTATTAATATTTAATTATTTTTTGGCAGTTTTTTGGTTTTATATAAATGAACTTAATTTTTCTTGTCTTTATTTATTTATTTATTATTTATTATTTTATTATTATTTGTTTTAATTTAAATAATTTCAATAATTTTCTTTTAATAGAGTTTTTCATTTTTTGTTCCTTTGTAATAAAATATGTTTTTAATTTTTATTTATTTTTTTTTGTTTGTTTATAATTTTATTATATTTTACAATGAATGCTTTATTAAACGGAATTCTATGTAAAGTTTTTTATTTATTTTATAACTTTTTTGTTTAAATACCTTTTTGTTTTGAGTTATTAAATATTTCTTTGAAGGGAGGGGGAGAGGGTGTAATTAACACAAAAAAAAAAAAATAAAATTAATTTATTTTCTTTTAAATATTTATTTTTAAAAACAATATTTTGTACGAACTAAATAATTAAAAATGTAACGATAAGCAAACATAGCGAAGGAAAGGAAATTCCTGATAAGCCATCCAAAGGAAAACTGCTAGAGAGACTCATAAAGCTACATCCTAACAAATCCGCATATGCTGGCGGAGAACTTTCAAAAATATAATATGAATTTAGACTAGGCAAATGTACTTCCACAGTTCTTAAGAATGTGTAAAAGTAGAGGAATCAGCAAATTCTTCAGCCTATTAGTTCTTCTCATTATATTAGATCGTCTGACCAGATGGTCTTCATGGCCGTAGACATAATGTTTTCTAGGACCCTCTTTGAAGAGAAAAGGCTAAATTTTGTTAGAATTTAGACCCATTGTCTTACCTCCATCAATATTCAAACTGTGGTTCGAACATTTCCTTAAAGAAGCTAACCGGATTCCAAAATAAGTCCTGCTATTGCAGTAATCTTACTAGAGAGCTTGATTAAGTTTGTCAGAAATTAGTGAGAGATCAGAAAACTTCATTTAGAGCTGATAAACACCGCCACTTCAGACCTACACTTCCTGCAGAAGTCATTAGCCGGAATGCCAGTCATTTGATACAACTGCCAAAAGGACAGTGATCAATGAGAATTCGTATTATGAGATGGATGATCATGAGACTTCAGGATATAAGTGAGTTCGTCTTATCCGTATGTGTCCACTAGGCAATCGGTAAACCAACGCCCTTAATATTCTCTGAAACGGCAATTAATTATGTGACATAAATAAGGCAGGCAGAGTATTATAGACAGATTAGATGTGTCACTGGCTGTAGCCGTTTCACAATTGTGGCCTTAGACAAGCAGCATGAGATTTAATTCAGAGCATGGCTATAAACATATTCCACTCTGCAAATGCTACGTAGTAATTTTGCAATTGTGGCCGTAGTAAAGCAGAATTGAAACAAGGAAAAAATTGGAATTAGCTTAACTCAACAGTAACAGCAACATTGTCGCGTTGCTTTAAAAATAATAATTTTCTTATAAACACATGTATTCTCTTTTTAACAACTTGCAGCGCTTCTTGTGGCGCGTAAAATTTATTTATAGCAGAACAATCAGACAATTAAATCGCTGAGTGCTAACGCCGATAAACTGTACTATTTTATTCGTTATAATAGCAATGATATGCTTAGATAAAGTCTAGGATATGATTGACTATGTATATCGAATATATATGTACATGGACCACGGACAATTTGAAAATTATATCAGGCGAGAGAAAGTATACTCATGTGTCAGCATACAGTGTATTAATCCTACCAGAGATATAATCAAATCTCGATTAGATGTAGCTGAAAGCAGGCGTCTTATTGCAGATCAATGCGAAGATAAATGGCAATTACATGACCACTGAAAATAATACCAAAATATATAGAAAAAGGTCTCCTCAATCTATGTAGAAGAGACTTTTTAGCCACCCTGTCTCTATTGAGAGCCTGATATATCACTCTGCATAGCGACTCACTGCGTGTGTGTGGAAATAATCAGAAGAAGTCTGTTTACAAATCTGCGATTGAAATGCTCAGAGAAGCAAAAAAAAAAAAATGGTCAGTCAAAGACTACATAAAGAACGAGTTTCAGGACAGATGTAGAGAAAAGCAGTTGGCGCTGGAATCAAATGAAATGTTTAATAAAATTTAAACAAAAATAAAGGACAGACAACGTATTTAAAATTCTCTGTTATATTCTGTGCTTCTATCGGAAGGTTACAGTCAATTATGACTGAAAAATATTTGAAAAGTTTTAAATTTCCTTTTGGTTAGCATTTACCAAAAAACGAAACAACAAAATATATAAATTTAAATGAGAAACAACATAAGTAAAGAATATGAAATGAATTACTATAATAAATAATTCTGTTTAACATACTTAAGGGGACTGATGCAAAAGAAGTCTGTTAAAGTGGAGTGAGAGAGACGCTGTAACAGTAAGTAAAGGGAATAATGATATTCACGATAACATAGATGTGATAACGTTAAAGGTGGCAATGATAGTGTTATTATAGGCATTAACGGTGGTGGTGACCACCAGCGTCGTTGCCACCAATCGTTAATATTATAATTATAATAATAAAAATAACGATAATTTCTTCTTCTTCTCTTACAAATATAACTAGTGTATGATGATGATGATGGACTTAAACTAGAATTTAATTTAAATTTATTTAATTTTGGTTTTATTTTCGGTTTTTGTTTTGTATTTGGTTTTCGTTTTATAATAATAAAATGATCATGTTTAATATGGTTGTGGGTATCATAATTCTTATTATTATTATGATTATTGTGATTATTATTTTTATTGTTGTTGTAATGATGTAGATGATGATGGAGTTTCGTTTGAAATAATAACGTTTGGAGAAACGTTAGAAACACCACCATTATGGTGGTGATGGTGGTGGTGGGTGTGGTATTGGCATTTAATAACAGTGATAATATGGTTGATAAAAATACCTTCGGGAGAATTGTTTTAATGCTGATCATTTGTGGTTGCCAGATGTTAAAATTGTTGACTTCCGTAATGAAGTTTCTTTGTTGTTTTGGAGCTATCTTTGCCATGATCTTTGGCATCATCATCATCGTTATATGTATTGTTAATATTTTTATCATTATGATTATAATAATTATTATTATAGTTATAATATAGGGGCTTTTGTTGTTGTTGTTATTGTTATTATTATAATAAATTTTATATATATGAGTTGTTGTTGTTTTAATAGTATTAAATTTAATTATAGAAATTATTTTATAATTCAATTTCATAATAATCATATTGTTGTTGTTGTTGTTGTTGTCTTTAGTATTTTTAAAATTACAAGTACTTAAATTATATTTAAATTTCTTTATAATAATATAGTATATCATATCATTATTATTATTATTATAATTATTATTAATTAAACTATCATTATTATTATTATTATTATTATAATTAATAATAATCATATTATATTTATTACAACTACAATTAAATAATTTCTGTCTACAACTACGGTAATAATAATAATTATTCGAATAATAATTATAATTATAATGCGAATGTTTTTGTTTTGTTTTTTGTATTTTTTGTTTTTGTTTAAAATTAATTTTATTGGTTTTCGATTTCGATTTTATATGCTCTCTCCGCTCTACACTCAAAGCTCGCCTTGAGTTTGAGGCTGTATTCCCCTTGTAAGGAATTTTCATTTTTCGTTTTCTCAGTTTTTGACGTTTCTTAAATAATAACAAGAGTATCTCTTTATAGTTGAGTAAGAAAATCAAGGAAGAGCTATATTCACTGCTCATTTGCAATATTTTCCTAGAGTCACAATAACCCCAGCAACGTTTTAAACATTTACACACAATTTCTAAAGGTTTCCTGCTGCTTATGGCATTGAAACCTTTCTCTCTAAATGTTTCTCTTAAGCCAAACCAAATTACAATGCGTTGCTCTTGCCTATCATACCATATTTTAATGATTTTCTCTGCTTTAACCTGTATTTGCATAATGTCACGGGTCTGGCAACTTTGGCACTTATACATCATCTTATTTGTTCTTGTCATCATCAGCTGATTTATTACATTTAACGTTCGGCTTTTGTGCTCCGTATAACGTCTTAATCTCAGTGAACGTACGCTGTAGCACGACCACAAACACAGTAAAGTACTTAGCCATATCAATAGCTTCTGGGTCTCACTGTGTTTGCGTGATGAGCCTAACATATCGGCCGATGATATATAATTGGTAGCAAAGTATGGTATTGTACAGCGACTTTGTACCATTGGCAATGCTGGACAATTCTCTGAAGTGGGATAGTCTGGCATATCTTCGGGCTCATCATCATAGTAGAATACACTGTCACAATACGCATAGTATTGTAAACGTTCCGCTAAACGCGTAGCATTTTCAAAGGCAGTATCATTTAGCACCGCTATCGCAACGGTGGACATTTTAAGGCCATTCTTTTCCTCTTTCAGTTTCTGTTGTATTTTCGTTTCCACTCTTATGCTAGTAGAGCCTGGGGTTTCTTCTCGTCCCCTGGTTTTCATTGTGATATTAAAAACTTTCGTTTCCCTTTCTTCGTTTAAGATTTCCGCTTCACGTTCAATGTCACTTTTATCCCACATTTCATCACAATACGTACAAATGCCATTCGATGCACTTGTGCAGTAGGTGTAGCAGCAATCGTTGGGCCCATGACTGGCCTTTTTCAATTGTTCCTCGGTTTCCGCAATATTATAATCTGTAATCAAATTTGTTTTCAATTTTAGAAATTAAGATTTTTAGTTTGGCTTCCTTACCTAAACATAAGAATGTTGGTTCACCGGCATATTGTGTTGGCAGCGCTGGTGCTCGATCGGCTGGTAGTAGATATGGACATTTTTGCTCTACTGTTTGGCACACACTTAGGCAGGGTCGTATTCTTCGTCTTTTACGAAATTCAAATTCTTTGCGTTTTGTTCTAAAAAGAAAAACAAACAAAATTTTGATTAAATTGAAGCACTTACAACATTGGACAAGTTGCAGCAGTTTGAACTTTAGTTAGTTCACTTCCTAGCAAAGCTTATGAAATTTTGTATTACAAACGTGAACAAATTTTTCTTTATAGTTGTTGTGAACCTTAAAAAATTAAGAGGCTTCATACGCTTTCCAAATTTGCCTACCTATCCAGCATTACAAAAATATGCTTTCAACGAATGTATTGCTTCAAGACAATGGTAGATGGCAACTCTATCATGACAAAATCGGTTTCATTAATTAAGTTCTACCAGTCGTCGTAGTCTAGTAGGTAGTGTGTTGTTTATGAGACATGAGACCTCGGTTCATACCCCAGGTCAGACATATAAAAAATATTTCTCCGGCGACTTCCTGTCAGCAGGTTTCTGGCAAAAACTCTGAGAGTAAGTACTAAATTGCCATGAAAAGATTTTCAAAAAATCTGTCATTTGAAGTCGACTTTAAACTGTCCGGTCCCGCCACTCATGTATAAAATTAACACACACAACATAAGTGTTGTGAGAAGCTAGGTCGTAATCCTTACTGAAGGGCTGTAATGATCAATTATGTGTATATGCAAGGCAAGTTCTGGAATGGCAGGGTTGCCATCTATAATTGACCAAAAGCAATGGTGTTTTGGCAGTTTTTGAATAGAGATTTGAATTCATAACTACTATAATGAAAAATGTTTGCCTATGTCACATAAAACCCTGTATAAAATATTGAATAATGCAATGAGGCTCTAACGTAGTCGGAAGGTATTCAGACTTCAATTAAGGAGTTAAATTTACATGAATTGTCACGATAAACGGAATGGAAATTGTTTAGCTCAATTTATACGGCAGTTTATTTGAGGCCTCGAAAGTAGTGTTTGATTTACTACCTTAGTGGATAAGATGTAGGGGAAGTGACGTCAGAGTACACGTTGGTCATTGGAGTTTTTTCAGCACAAATTTTTTGGTCTTAGGTTGGACTTGATTTTGGGAAAGTTTAGGCATCTAATAAGGTGAGTACTTTTTTAAATTTGCTTTAAAAGAATCCTGAAATAAAACAAGAGCATAGCCTAGCCTGTAACGAAATCATACGGGCAAATGTAATGAAATTAGTGTTTCTAGTAAAAGTATTGCAAAAACAGTTTGAACCGTTAGTTCTGGCTTCATGGATTTTAACTGCTATTAAGTTATTAGAATTACCATAGGACAAGGTAATCTAGGGCATTCAGTATAGTGACCCTAAATTCTATTTTACATGCAAACTTATTTGCTATCAATTTATGTGCAACTGCTAGTTATGGCCAGTTAATGACCAGTGCAAACTATTAAATCCAATGCTAGCAACATGTTAAAATTTTACATTCCTAACCTGGTTGTTTTACCGAAAGACTGTGGGGGTTACTTTACCTTTTGAATACTTTAGTTATCACTGGATTCCTGGCGTATAAAGAATCCTCTGTATTGGCAGTCGATATGAATTTAAAAGATTGTTGATGTTGTTTTTGTTGCTGTTGCTGTTGTTGCTGCTGCTGTTGCAACACTGATGTGGACATGTTATCGTCATCATCATCACCATCATCATCATTATCGTCTGTGGCAGCAACAAATGCAGCATAATTATTGGTATTATCACTACGTTTTTGCCTTTTATTCGTTGATTGCTGATGGACACTGTGAACATAGGCCGTCGACGAGTCAATGGTGGTGGGGGTGACGGTGACGGTGTTGTTGACATGGCGATGTAATAAGGATTTTAAAGGTTGCCTTGAAGACGCATGATGATGATGATGCATGTTGTTGTGATGCTGTGCGGTAATGGTGACCAGTAAGTCATTGAATGTTAAGGCCTGTGTAACGAGGCCTGATGACGATGACGAAGGCGGTAATTGTTGTTGATGTGTGACTGATTTTTTACTGTGGTGGCTTGCAGAGCTTTTATAATGAATGTCATTATTTTTTAAATGTTTATTGTTGTTATTGTTGTTGCTGTTATTGCTGCTGCTTTTATTGTGGTTATTAATCAGTTTCTGGGTGACATCATATTCATGCTGATGCTGCAATTGTATGTGTCTTCTTTTCACATGATGCTGCTCATGTTGATGTGGATGTTGATGTTGCAGCTGTTGCATCAAGTACTGTTGCATGTCAAAATTGTTGTCAATATTCGATGTTATTTTTGGCTGTTGTATTGTGGCTGCTGCAGTTTGGCTAGCATTTCTGTTGTCCAGGCTGTTGTTGTTAATATCGTGTGATGTCTTTGCGTAATGAGAGGTAGTCATGTTTGAGGCCATGTTGGTGGTGTTGTTGTTGTTGCTGTTGCTGTTGCCAGCATTATACGATTGATTTGTTAAATTCAACTGATTACCATTGTCTGCACTCGTCAACTCAACTGTGGGATTTTGTATCGTGGTGGTGGTGGTTGTGGTGCTAAAGATTTCTGGTGGTTTTATAACATCGCTGGTCTCTGCAAAATACGGCACCAGTGTACTGCATACCCAACGACGATAGGCCTCCTATAATGAAATGAAAACAAAAAAAAAAAGGGAAAAGAGTTGTTTATCAATAAAGAAAAATTTGTATAATAAACCATTTAATGTGTCTGTGTCTGGCTGGGCTGTCCTCCAGTCTAATGGAATACAATTTTGGCCATAAGTTTTACTGTGTATGCCTGCTGGCCAATTTAGCTATTTGTTTTATAGTTTTTTGAACGTAACGAAAAAAATAAAAACCAATAATAAGTAATACAGAGAATGAAATGCATTCCCTAGAGGCTGCTACTCAGCTATATAGTTTGCACAACAATTGATATCAACGCCATCGTTATCATCTTTATCAGCATGGTAGCCATGGCCACTCATTTTATCCACTTCCCTTGCAAGCTTACAAACACTTGATCAAAATTTCCTAGAATTCCACTTCATTTGTAACCAAAAAAACCAAAAAAAATATGGAAAATGGAAATGTCTCTAGGCATTCCATTGAATGCGTATACGTGTTGTGATCAACTGAATTGAAAAACTACAACAACAACAACTATTTTGCTCAAGTATCAGAAAAAGAAAAAGAAGAAAAAAACCCCAGTATTTCGAATATTTGGTTGCGGTCAGTCATGTATGATTTTTATGGATTCCCCACAGGCAAAAAAGTTGTTGAAAATTCTTGGTAATAAAAAACATAAAAAACAAAACGAAAAGGATTTAAAGGACAATTGGCAAGGAAATCTTAAGTGAAGTGTTATTGCACTGATAAGGAACAACTGAAAAACTGCAAAATGAATCCTTTGTTTCAAGTTTTTTTTTGCAGATTTGACTACATAAACAAAGTCTACGTAATCGAATTTTACACACACCTTTTATGCCCACCCTTTTGATTTTGGATTAAAAACTTTGAATGAAACCATTTCGTAAAATGTAATCACTGTGAACAAAATCGAAATCTGTTCTGTTATTGGCTAGGGCGTGACGTTTTATCTGTGTACCACGGCAGTATAAAAATTATGATCAAAACCGGTATGCGACAAGACTAAACGACGTCACCCATTCTCTTCAGTTGTCACAGTGGAGGCCTTCAAACATTTGTTGTTCAGAATAGAATTTAAACTGTAGGTCTCGTCACTTATGTATAAAATTAACACACACACAACATATGTGGTGTAAGAAGCTAGGTGGTAATCCTGATCGAAGGGTTGTAATGACCAGTTATGTATGTAAGTAGGCACCAATAGTGTTCCAGATATGTTAACAAAACTGACTTAAGTGCATGGGTTTTGATGCATTTAAGCACGGCATAACTGAACGCTGAGAAGTCGTCGTACTCTAGTAGGTTGGCTTATTGAACGAGGGCCAATGATTCAAATATTAGCTTAGACTTCTCGAAGTCAAAGAAAATGTTGGAGAAATTATAATAAAACACGAATCATTTACACCATTTTACTTCTTGTTTCATATCCTTCCAGAACATTTTGATTTTTGTTGGAAATTTTTATATTGTAAGACAAAGAATGCCTTCTGACCCAAGCCCTTTCTATTCTTTTAATGGAATTGAGGCTTTCAGAAAGCAGTTGCTTACCATTCTTTCATAATTTCTTTGTGTTGTCTCGGTTGAATTCGTCGTAGTTTAGTGGATAGAGTATTGGCTAATTAGACATGAAACCACGGTTCAAAACCCAGTTCACACATCTCCAACGAAATGAAGCATGAAATGAAATATTTGTTCCCCAATTTCCTCTAAGCAGATTTCTGGGAATAACTCGGAGTGTAAATAAAATCGCAATGAAAAGTTTCTCAAAAATCTGTAATACGGAGTCGACTTTAAACTGTAGGTCCTGTCACTCATGTATGAAATTAACACACACAACATAAGTGGCGTAAGAATCTAGGTGGTAATCCTAACTGAAGAATTGTAATGATCAATTATGTATGATTGTATGTATGTAATCTTGGTTTTATAGTCGGGATTGTCTATCTACAGTGATAGATTCTGGCATGATAGTGTTGCCATTTATCTGGGCTCTCTATGTCTATGTATGGGTTGTATCGATGAGATACTTTGCTCATTGAGTCTATGGTGCTTGTAGTTTTTATCTTTTAGGAGGTGAAATAATATGCGGTAATGACAATAGCTTCTGCAAATGTCATGAGTCACGGGAGATTCACGCATTTTGCTTGTACACCTAAAATCAATGCCAATGATTACACGAAATATCATGAGAATGGTGGCGGTTAGTGGTCAAAACAGGTTACTTTTGGAATCATAAAAGAGGCATACATATATGCCTTGTTGTCCTACAAACAGGATACATTACTGTATACATTATTTGGAAGTGTGGTGCACAGTCTCTACATTTTTTTTGTATATGAGATAAAACAAACTTTGGGATTCGAATTTGAGTTTTTCGATTTCGCACGCACATACTTGACACGTCATCTCAGCACACCACTCCGCATCAAAATATATGTTTCAGGAACCTCTTTTTAATTACTACGAATATGATTCATTCATACCATTCGTAATGAATTTAAATTCATAAGGTTTTCTTTACCTCACTTTCACTATGGGGAATATTGAATTCGCTTTAAAACAAACCTCATGGTAAACTTGACACACAGTGTTAAACAAATATTAATGCACCCTCCTGGCTTTCTCGATAATAAAATTTAAAATGTTATTGCCTTCAATACAAAGACTGTCTCACTAAGGCACACACACCACAATACAAATGCAATTAAGAAAAGAAGAAATGAAGAAGAAGAAAAAAATATGAAATAAAAGCAATAAAAATTCCATTTTAGTTTATCGAACGAATGGAGCAACAAACGAACGCAAGGACCTACATAAGTAAACATTAATAAAAAAAAAATGAAAAAAAAAACGAAAGAACAACAACAATATTCATATAAAATATAAATTATTGGTTATAATTTATTAGTCAATGAACTCTTAAGAGAGTATAAAATACACACAAACCCTCTACATATACAAAACACAAATACATTTAAACATTATCTCTACAGCTTAAATGTAAGCCCTATACTCTGTATACAATGTAGGCAATCGGGCAAGTGACAGAGAGAGTCCTTGCCTTGTATAAACAATCGTGTGGCTTAGTGTTCGAGTGTTAAATTGAGTAGGAAAAGTAATTAAACAATTATCAAACCGAAAACTGTCTAAGGACAATAACATTATATGACTCCTAATAAATAAATACAAATAAAAAACAACAACAAACAAAAAATAAAAAGAAATACAAGGAGAGATAGAGAGAGAACAACACAATAATGTGTGTCCTTTCAAAAGAGAGAGAGAGTGTGTTTTTGTGTGTGTGCGTTTGTTTGTTTTGAAATATTTATGAGTCCCATTTGAGTATATAAGTATGTATGTGGCAGACAGAGACAGAGACAGAGAGTCTAAATGTAATGTCCTGGGTGTTAATAATTAATTACGAAATAAATCATAATGAAACTACAGGGAATCATTTCCTTTTTAATTTTTATTTTTTTTCCCTCAACTCGTCTTGATAAGTGAGTAATAATAACAGCAGGTTCAATACGGTTCAATAAGAGGTTCCAGTTCATTTCAATAAAACAAATCAATCAAACCAGTTGGAGTTTGTAAGGAAATTTGTACGAGGGTGGATAAAAAAAATCAAAAAAATTTTTAAACTTTTCACCTCGTAACTGAACAGTCTATGGCCTTTAGTTTGTATTTGATTGCGTTTGATGGAAGAAAACCAAGTAATTTGAGTAGGAAAATAGTGAGTGGTGTGAGAAGCTAGGACGTAATCATGACTGAGGGGTTGTAATGGCCAATTATGTTATGTAAATAGTGAATTTCGTGTGTTATGAAGCATTTGAATGTATATATGCATAAGCATAGGAGGGTGGCTCAAAAAATCCATACCTTTTCCAGCATTCCACCTCGTAACTGAACAGACTATGGCCTTTAGTTTGCATTTGATCGCGTTTGATAGAAGGCAACCGCATAATTTGATAAGCAATTAGGAAAACAGAGTACGTACATATACATATATGCATAAGCATACGAGAGTGGCTCAAAAAACCATTAATTTTTGAACTTTCTACCTCAGAACTGAATAGATTGTGTCCTTTGGCTTGTATTTGATAGTGTTTGATAGAAGAGAACCAAGTAATTTGAGTAGGAAATGGGAAAACAAAGAATTTCGTGAGTTATCAAGCATTTCATGATATTTGGCGCAAAAACCATCACGAATAACAAAGCTGAGCTTGATAACTAGTATAGGAACTCTAGACTTTCTATTAATTTGGAAAATAAAGAGGTTTACTACGGACCTTCGTTATGACAGCATTAGCACGAAAGATCCAAGTCGTTCTGGACTTCCAGTTTAAATTTTTACATTAAAAAACTTACACGACTTGATGATGGAATGTTGAAGTTTGAAAGTGAGGATGATTGTGGCACGTCATAGGCATTTCACAAGGTTAAGTGGTTCCAATTTCAAATGATCACGTGAATATAAGAAGACTAACCACAAGTTATGTACAGTCGCCGTAGTCTAGTAGGGAGTGTGTTGGCTTATTAGACGTGAGTCCACAGTTAAAATTCCACGTCAGACATCTCCAGCGAATCGGCAGTTTCTTTTCAACAGATTTCTGGCAAAAACTCTGAGTGCAAAATAAAATTGCCAGGGCTCATGCCACACTAGATATCCTTCAGGAGCAATATGAGATTATCTCACGTGACGTGGACTGGCCATTCAGTTTGTGGGGTTTTCTTAAGTCTCGAGAATATGTGAATGAGCCACAAAGCCCTAAGGTCCTCAAAGCCAACACAACTATTGCTATCGATCATATTCAAACTGACTCTCAAAGCTTTGAGTGTAAAATAAAATTGCCATGAAAAAGTTTCTCACAAATCTGTTGTTGCAATCCTGACTAAAGGGTTGTAATGAGCAATGATGTATGTAACAGCAAGTTAGCAATCGATCACAAACTCTATCTAGTGTCAAGCTCGCCGAATTGTTTGCTATCATTCAGCCGCAACCATGAACGTAACTGTGATGGAAACGTTGCTCCAGCACAATACATTTGAAACCAAACAGAAGTTTTTGAATTTATTAGCCAAAGAAGTCATGCGAGGCATCTATTATTGCGACATTGATAACTTCCAATGGAGATTAGGATTGGAAAATAATAGCAGAGTGTGGAAATATGTAAGTGATAGTTTATGTTGATGACAGTTAAGGACAGACTACCCGCCTGATTTAAGGAGAAAATGAAAAATATTTAATGGGAAGTTAAGGTTATCAATTCCAATGGTAGATAAGTTTTTCATTGAACAGCAAATGGACATCCAGTTGTGGTCTCAACCATACTGCTGATCGATCAAAATTCAAAAATGCTAGAGATTGTGGAAGCCATAGTGAACACATAAGAAGGGATGGCTTTTCACAAGATGTTTGAAATCTATGTTTACAACTGTGGCAATAGTGTGGCCACCTTGCAGAAGTGTTTGATGTTGTTCTACTGAAATATGAATGAGTTTTTGAATCGTGTTGTCAACATGGAAGAAGTATGAATCCATCACAATACACCAGACCTCAAGGAGTAGAAAAAACCTTTGGTGTTTCAAAGCGAATTAGGGTACCAAATTTGGTCTTCTTTGTGAGGATTTGTGAGTTTATAAGGTCATGTCGACACTTTAGTCAGGGTTTCAACTTTCAAGCATGTTGTGCGTGTTAGTTTTAACCGGGAATTGCGGCCCATACAGTTTGACAACGGCTCCGAACGTTGAATTTGAGAAAGTTTTCATGGCAATTTTATTTTACTCTCTGAGTTTTGGCCAAAAGCTGTTCATCCAATAAGCCCATCCTCTAGACTACAGCGATATTATTTAGAAAATATTGACAATAAACCAACCAAAGTCCTTGAAGTGTCAGGACATCAATAAAAACTGATTGTTGGAAATAAAGTACTGCCTGAAGCAATGTATTTCCATTTCACTTGGAGTCATTTCAACGCCTCCTATACTGTCTGTTGGTATTTAAAATGCCAAAAAACTCATCAACTTCCTAAAAATTATATTCAAGCCTTAAAAGAGTACAGAAGGCGGTAAAAAAACGTCATAAAATTTTATTTCATTGAACTCTTAAGAACATCCAAAAAAAGTAAGTTCAACTGAAAAAAATAAGTTCAATGACTTCATTTCTTAAATGTTTTAAAACGTTTGTCTACTCAAACGAGTTGCAAAGCCAAAATCATCAGAATGTTAGGAAAATGAAGAAAATTTTTCCTCATTTTCTTTTGATTGTGATTAAAATTAAGAAGAAAGAAATTCCTTTTCAAAGGTTATTGAACGAATGTTGTTGATGATTGGATAGAAAGAAACAAGGAACAAACAGAGAAAAAACCTGATGCTTTTGAGTTTAACAAATTATATCCTCGTTAAAACGCAATTACTTGGTATATCGAACAGGCATAAGGACACCTGAAAAGCTACCCAGCACGTGTTTCTTTTGGAAAATGGTAATGCCTTTGAAGTCATTTAGCAGTTTATTTGGAGAGAGGCTTTCTTATATCATTTTTTCTTTTTAATTGTAATTTTTTCGTTTCTAAATTGAAAATGAAACCTTTGTGGGAAGCTTGTGATAAGGAAACATAGCCTTTTCCGTGAAAGCCCTTGAAATTAAATTTAATTCTTGAATTAAGTTCGAAGCTCGAAGTCATTCACCTTTTTTGGTATAAAATTATACAGGAATTTCTAACAAAAAAATAAGGAATAATGAAGGAAAGATTGGAGATCATCAAAATTAGGATTATTTAGCCAGTACACTGTGGAAGGATAAAGCGAACAAACAATAAAATGGTCTTATCAAAATGGGTGTTCTGTTCCTCGCTTTTTGCCCACTTTATAATCATCATAATGGTTTATAGAGAGTACTCTTCGCATTATGGTGGATAAATTCGAATCCACTGGTTCAGTAAATGATCGACCAATACGCGTACGTCGACAAAACTCAAGATCTGTCGGAAACATCGCTGCTGTCCGTGAGGGTGCGCAGTATAATCTGAGGCAGTCGACGTCCCTTACAAGAACTTGGCCTTGAGTAGAACACAACTTCTCGAATTTTGTGTCGTAACTCTACAAAATTCAACAGGCTCAGAAGCTGTAGGTAAGCGATCACAGTCAACGACATGTGTTCGCTGAATGGTCTCTAAAACAGTGAACTCATGACCCTAATTATCATCGAAAAATCATCTTCAGCAAAGAGGCCTATTTCTGAATGAATGGAACATATGCATTTAAAACTGACGGGCTGGGAACGATACTACATGAGATTCAAGAGCTACCCCTAAATCCCAAAAAAGTTACTGTTTCGTATCAGAGATCATCAATGAATCGTTTTTTCGCTACTCATAAGTGCTCATGAAATTTGAAGTATGAGTGAGTCAACAGTATTGAAATTCAAATACTCTGATTCATTCATACTCACTAGAGCGCTGATTTATAAGTGCAGATTGCAATGAATATGAGTAAAACGTTGACATCAAACTCATTACTATTCGAAATATGTTTGATTCTTTCGCCTACTCATTCAGATTTATAAATTTAGAAAAATACTTATAATACTCATAAATGATACGTGTGAAGAAAACACACAGCCTTCTAGTGAGTATCATATAATATATCATATTTTTTGGTGATTTGTGTATATGTTGAGTAAGGGAGAGTCGAAATCAACAACATCATGTGTATTGTTAAGCATGAGTACGATGAGTACTTCAAACTTTGAATATGAGTAGTATGAGTATGATATTAAAATAAGTATGAATACGTACAAGTATCAGAAATTATGAGTATGATGCGAATGTACTCATCTTTTTGAATACTCATTGCTGACCTCTGTTTCGTATCCATTTTGGCCAGGCGGCAACATCAGTCCATATTTCTTCGAGAACGCCCAGCGAGAGCTAAAGATCAACGATTACCAACTTCTGAATGATCTGATCTCCAACAACATATGGTTTCAAAAAGGATGGCGCTATGTTGTCTTGCTATTACTGCTGAGCACTTTGAAGGCATAATGATCTCATATAGTGGTGATATGAACTGACCATTTGGCCCGTTAGACTTTTTCTTGTAAGAATTTCTTAAGTATCAGGCGTATGCAAACAAGTTGCAAAACACAAACACAAAGATCATTCGTTACAATTTTGTTGATTTTTAAACCACTCCGAAAGCTCGAATTGTCAACAGTAGGCGCCCAGTAGGTAGTATGCTGGCTTATTAGGCAAGAGCCCATGGTTCAAAGCCCTTCTTAGACGTCACAAATGAAAACAAAATATGAAAGAAAAATTTTTTACTCTGAGAGTAAGTAAAACTTGCCAAGCTGTCATTCGACACCACCTGGGTGGTGTGAGAGGTTAGGTTGTAATCCTAACTAAGTGTTTTTTTTGTAAGCAATTAAATAAATAAGTAAGTGTAGAGAACAAAGTAACACATTCCCCCGGAGAGAGAGTAATTTTATTTACTTTTAAAGTTTAATATTCGCCTATAAACGTTCTCTTAAAACCTAACAAATTATGATGAATTGTATGGAATGGAACATATTTTTATGTGTTTATAAGCCTCTATACATATGCGCGTAAGTATGCGTAAGTATTTTGAGACTTTTAGGGTGAGTAATCGAGTGACAAATTATTCACGTTTTTTTATGATTATTAGCTATGGCGCCATATTCATCATTTCAATTTAATTTTAATGCTTAACATTCTGTCGCTCTCTCTCTCTCTCTCTCTCACTTTCACTTAGTTTCTCTCTCCTACCCTCATAATTATTCTCCTGTTGAAACTTAATTTCGATGTTACTTTACTTTAAGATGTCAATCATGTGAAGAGAAAAGAATCGTAAAAAGCCACAACAGTAATGGAAAGAAACTAAAAATTCGTGAGTACCGTTAAGTTATTACTTCGGCTTTTATTTTTATGTTAATTAAATAATAACGTTATTAATGTAAAGGCCATAACAACTAAAAAAAAAAACAACAAATTTTTTCTTAAATGCCTGCCGTATCCTAGCATGAGGTTTCATATGCAGGATAGTTGAAGTCTCCTTTTCTGTTTAAACACAATTGACGACTGCATCCACCTAGAAAATGGGGCCCTTCCCTTACAATAAATTTAATACGAATACAAATATACGATTATTAATTTAATAAAACGTTTAACTTTGAAAATTTAATTCTCTTGACAATGCAAAGTCATTGTCTTTTTCTAGCACCTGAAATCTTTTAAATATTTTTTTTGTTTGTTTTTTTTTAATAATTAATGCACACACCAGAGAAGTTTATACCTTAATAAAGTACTATTATAGCTCTGTCTCTTGCCCTCTCTCTCCTACTCTCTATTTTTCTCCATTTCTTGCATGCTGTCGCTTACTCACACAGATATATGTGTGTGTGTAATCCCTTTTGAGGGAAAAATTTAAATATTAAACAAGATTTTCTAAAGACATCGTCTATAAACGTCGTCTTTAAAACGTTCGAATGTAATTCTCTTTTAAATATTTTATTACGTTCGCCTGTCAACACAAAAACTTCTTTAGTTTTGGCTGTAAATTGCAGAGGCAAAGCGAAAGGAAAGGAAGACAATGGAAATGTATTGTAAGCAGATATCCTTAAACTATTTGAATACTTAAACACTGTATGTATTGTAAACAACAACTGCATAAATGAACTTAGAGTAAAGGGTTAGCCATTTGAAGGTTTCAAATGTAAAGTTAAATAAAATATACTAGTAAAGTTATGTTTGAAGGCGGCGTAGTTCAGCAGGCAGTGTATTGGCTTATTAGACAAAAGTCCGTGGCTCATTCTTAGCCCAGACATCTGAAAAAAAATGCAACAATAAAAGCTACAAAAACAAAACAATGCAGTAAACAAACATGTATATAAATTATCGTACTGCTTAATATAACAACAAACACCAGCTTAAAAAATGGTAAACAAGTAAACGAAAATACAACAACAAACACTAGCATCAAAAACTGGTAAACAAATAAACAAAAATACAACAACAACACTACAAGTATAAACGTAAACAACGATGTTTGAATTTGTGGAGATTTCGAGAAGGCGATGTCACTAATATTCGCCTTCAAGAACATTCATCAGACTATTTACTTTGACATATAAAAGACGTGGCAAAGCAGGCATTTGAATTAGTGAAGTTCAGTCAGTCTTGTGTGAGAATGCGGTGCGATTGAAGAGAGTAATCGTGGTTTGAAGATCTCCGTTACAAAGATCTGTCGAATAATTGTCTAGTAATTGTTATTGTTTATGCAAAGGGTATAAACAGAGGAATAACAAAGAAAAGCAATTGTTGTTGTTTACATCAAGTTGTGAACAGTGGCACACAAAATTGTGCAAAAAATAAAGAATTTTAATTAAAACTAAACAGCAACTTATTTTTACTTTATTTGCAATACACGAGCTCATATGTTAACGTAACAATATTTAACAGCTGATAGTGGCTAACATAGACAGTTTTGAGACCACTAAATGGATAACACGATAAAGTAAATTTGTTATTGTTGTTGTTGTTTTTATAATTTTCTAGTTTTTGAAATATTCAAAAATATCCAAGTGTCAATTAAATATAAAATTTAAATGACTTAATGACAGCGAATGTCATTTTAAATGCAAACACATGTTCAAGAGAGAAGAGAAAAATAATTCATTTTAAAACACATACAAACACCAATGCATACATATTCATAATGGAGATACATGAGACATAGACAGTACACACTAATTTGTAAAAGACTTCTGGTAGAGCACAGAAAACATTTAGAAAATTAGACACACAGGTAAAGCTGGTAAGCTTGCATGATGCCAGTAGATAACCTGTATTAGACAGTCCATAACCGCCACAGCAAACTGAAGTAAAAGTTATATGTAAGAATGGATGTTATTTTTAACAATGTCATGAACATCATACTGAAGACAAGCCTTCATACAATACACCATACATTCTAAATCTTTCCATACAAGCGGTCTGAGAGGAAGAGCATTTTATAACGACTGTAAGAAACAGAAGCTCTTACTGCTTCCAAAACTGGACCCAGTAGTAAAAGAAGCACAGCGGAGCTGATTTGGGAATATCTGTGATAGTCAAACTGCTTTAGAGACATTGCCAGTGTGTTTGCTCAAGATTAGTTTCGATTTGCAGAAAGACCTTCACTATGCTGCTGGTCAGCAACTAGAGGGAACTGTATGGGGTTGCGGGTTGTATGTATATGTGGCAATGATGAGCTGGCTAGAGAAATAGCTGTGAAGAGCGCGAAGCTTATGAATCGGTCGGCTAAAACTCCCATGGAACACTTCTTTAGGCTGGTCAAATATATAATTAGATGGTGCATCGACTCTTTATAGTAGAACAAGGGACATTACTGAATATTAAGGCTTTTGAATAATGATTCTTTGCTTTTGACCCACTGCACTCCAAGTGGAGGCATCACATGTACCTTCCGAATCTAATCTTACCTATTACAACAACAACAACTGTGAAAAAACGGTAAATAACCTGTAGTACAATATCTGTCATACACCGTGCACGAGTTAACATTTTAAATACAAAGTTACAAAGGAGATAATTAAATATTTTGTGTGTGTGACACACTCACTTACATTCCTGAAAATTGTTTGATCCTTGCATAAATTGCCTCATACAACGTGTATTTTTACACCACACTGCTGTCCAGTAAGTATTCAATAAATAAAAAAAATGTTACTCGAATATCCTTTGGATTCTACTCTAAAATTCTTATCTTAATTGCTCTCACATGCTGCAAACCTTTACAATCACAGTGCGATTTAATCTCGTTTGAATCATTTTGTCATTTTTGCACAATATTTTTAAGCGTTAAATTATTTTTATCACACAATCTTCATAGATTATCACAGCACAGTACAGAACATCAACAGCAATAACAACAACAACATTCTGGCAAGGAATCACACAAAATTTCTGTGTTCTGTTCTTTTTTTCATTTCATTTACTCGAATGCACGTTTTTATCGTCCACAGTAGCAATAGCAACAAAAACGATCCCCAGAGTATAAGAGAGACAAGTCACCAGTACAAGTATCGAAACTTAAGATGCCTGCTAGAATACAGTAGAGGAGGAAATGGGAATAAAAAAAAAAAAGTGAGGAGTAAAAGCATGGAAAACAAACATGAGATCTTGTTAACTGAAAGCTAAAAAAGTAATACGAAGAGTGTTAAGGACCTTCTAGAATTTATAATTGTATGTTCTGTTTTCCATCAGTTTTTAAATTCAAATTTTTGGGAAGCTCTTCGAGACCTCTTCGAAATTGGGCTGAGATCCTATGCTTCGGGATATGAACTCCAGGAGAAAATATTTCAATGTATACTGAGTTGTTATGACCCTGATGATCATAAACAATATTCCTTAAAAGTATGTTTGAAGTTTAAGGTGAAACATTTTTGATTCTTTTGATCCTTTTTTGCTACAACTCAGTGTTACTTACTGCCACACATACAATTTTTTTTATAAAAACAAAAACAACAACAACAATAACAAATCCAACACTCTGTTAATATACCAACAAAACACAAAAGAGCAACAAAATGCGGCAACTGTAGACAGACAGGCAGAACCAACAAAATTGCTTCATTTGCTCGAGGGAACATTTTAAACGGCACACTTAAAACCCGGTGTGAGTGTCAGAACAATAGATGATGATGACATGGACGTGAAAGAGAGTGTGAAATGACTGAAAACAAAAAAACAGAAAAATCATGAGATAGGAGATAAAAATTATGAAGCAATGGTAACCAGTGTAAGTCTATATGTTATACGTGACCAGCCTTACGTAGAGTTAAGCACTGGTGAAGAAATGACTTGTCTGTGTAAATATTTGCAGTGAAGCTATTTATGAAGAGCTACTACATACAAACATATATAATTAGGATTACGATCTAGTTTCTCGCATCACCTATGTTGTGTATGTTAATTTTTTATATGAGTGGTGGCATCTACAGTTTAAAGTCGACTCCAAATGGTAGATTTTTTTGAGAAACTTTTTATGGCACAATTTTATTTGCTCTTCGAGTTTTTGCCAGAAATCTTCTGAGAGGGTGTCGCGGTTTTGTTGCAGATGTTTGACCTGAAGTTTGAACTGAGGCCTTACATCTAATAAGCCAACACAGTACTTAATAGACAAAGGCGACGTTCAAAAGGAAGCTACTATTGAGTTGTAATCATTGCTTTCTCAGTCTCTTACATTAAAGGTACAAGCCAGCGAAGCAAGGGATGCTTATGGCTTAAGAGTTATTCAGGATTCAGGTGGCTATTCTGGAAACTAAATACGATTAACTGGCCTAGGATGACTTACTGGGTTGATACAACAGTGGTTAGTCGTATAATAACGTATGTATGCCTGGTATGGCGTAAACACTAGACAGGACAACTAAACGCAATTTTTTTATGGCGTATACGTCTACATCGGCTCTGGGAATAATTTTACATCTTTTTCAAGTGCCCAGTGTATGGGCTCAGCAGTTGAAACTAGTCAGCATCGCTAGGCAACTGGACATTGGATAAACGTTGGATTCTAAAATTCTAGACACAGTAATCTAGTTGGTAGGGTGTTGGAAGACAGCTCGCACAAAACAAAATACGAAAAAAAAAATTTGTTGTGGCGGTTTCCTCTCAAGAGTCTTCTGAAAAAAAAACTCTGATAGTAAATCGAAAATTGCCATGAAAAGTTTTTTAAAAATCCGTTGTTCGGATTCGACTTCAAACTGTAGGTCAAGCCTCTCATGTATATAAAAAAAAACACACACACAGGAGTGCTGTGAGAAACTATGTTGTAATCCTGATTAAGGGTTGAAATGACCAATTATGTATGTATGTATGTACATGGATGGCGTGTGAGCCTGGGTTGTAGTCCTAACTAAAGGGTTGTAATGACCAAATTAGGTTGAGTAACTGAGTAAGTACTAGAAGGAGTTTTAAATTCCAATGTAGGCTGAACGAAAATTGTCTTGTTTTTCACTCCAAACTATTTTCAATCCTTTCAGTAGTAATTAAAGTGATTAGAATAGAAATCATTGAACATATCTATGTTCTTATTGAAATGAAAGCACTTGTAATATATTATTCTAATACTGAAATCCATATTAACCTGAATTTATTTCCTTAAAGTACGTAGCTTACTTTATCGGTACCCTATACGAACACAATCTGGGAAACTGTTTATTATTCAATTGACCATAATTACCACAATTTATTGCAAACTGTTTAATTGTACGGAAGCAAACAAAACTTTAGCCAATAGCCGTTAACGTAAAAAATTTAAGATTTGAATATTTGAAAATTTTTGTAAACATTGATGCTCATTTCATAAAATATTTAAAAGTATCGTATTAAAAACTAAAACTAAATACTAAAAATGCTATTTAAACGGAAATAATTTCATTATTTTAATTAAAACGTTGTTGTCCAAACAACACTTGGCTAAAAGCGACAACAGCAAACAATTTTTTTTTGTTTGGTTGGTCCATAAAGAGCAATTAATAATAGAATAACAAATACAACAAATATATTTGTATTTGTATTTATACTTATTTATTTATTTATTTATTTATGTGTATTAGTAGCTATACGTGTGTGTGTATGTATGTATGCCCAAAAAAAAGAGAGAAAGAAAAAAATGCCGTTTAGAAATGTTTAATTGAAAATAATACCATTTGACATAATGAATAATTTAAACAGTATCTCTCTCGCTCTCTCTCTTGCTCTCTCTTTTTGTTTGCCTGGGTTTCAGTTACAAAATTTTTTTGTTTTATTTTCATACACATACACACTTTGTTGTTGTACATATACATAACTCGAATGGCAATATTTATTTAAAAGTCTCTCTGGGGTCGTATGAGCAATTTTAATAAAGTGTCATCATCATAGCATTTGCCAATTGTACTGTACGAGTGCGTATGAGTGATGTTTAATTTGTAATTTCTCATTTGCTCATCATTACTCTATCTCCTTGCTCTCTCCCTCTTTGTTATTTTGCCTATATATTGTATATATTGTTGTTGCTGTTGTTATTAAGGATATTACAATGTTTATTAAATATTACAAAAATAATATGATAATTAAACACACATACACATACCCATACATACAAACTTAAGCACACTAATAATACGAAAGAATAATCATTTAAAATTGTGTAAAGCATACTTTAGGGGGATGGAAAAAAATTTTGGAATTTTTATAAGAATCTTCCGTTGTATTGTGTAAATGTATGTGTAAAATACTGAATTTATTGACGGTTTTTGTTGTTGCTGTTGTTGTTTCTGTTTCTGTTTTATTATCGGTTTTGATTTTGTTGCCAGCAATTCTAGTTTAACGTTTAAAAATTGTGCCAAGAAATCTTGGCCATTTAGTCGAATGTTATAACTTTAACGAGTATTTGTTTACTGTTCTGCTCAAAGTAGACATGCACAATAACGACACACGTTCTGGTTGTTGCTTTCCCAAACTGCCTTACAGTTTATAACACTTATGGTAGCCTTTAGTTTACAATAAATTTTTCTTAAAATCACCAAATACTTGGCATTTGGTAAAGATAAATAAGAATTTCAATCCAAAGGTACATAATGCAAATAAAATTGTTTAATTGGGAAATCCTGGCAAATTTCATTATACCACTGTTAAACATATGTATGGAAGGCGGAGAGTTCAAATTTTATTTCTGAATTTCGACCTTAATTTAAGGAAAACTCATATTTTTCTACTGTCTACTAAAGTAATACGGTAGTTATGCCCTAGATTATCCTTTAAATTCATGAAACCTTCATTAAGAAAGCTTCATTTCAACATTTTTTAAATTATTAAAAAAAAGGATATATGGGAGGGTCCTTCAATTTTGCATGGAATTAAAAAATTATTACAATATACAAAACGCAGTAGATTCCTACGTTCTTTTTGAAAATTTCACAGGAATATTTCAAATATTTGAAATTCTATGGCATTTAAAACATATTTCAAAAATGAAACTGAAATTGTTTCACAATAGTTACAGCAAATGGAATGAAATCTTATCGCCCATTACTGTTTTTATCTCAAAACTAAGTATAAGTAATCATTAAGCAAGTTTGTGAAATCGATCAGCATTCCTTTTAAAATTCTTTTCAGCTGATAAAACGTGTCTAAGCAGGAAAATAATACGACAAAAAGCCTACTACTTTCATAAAAAGAAGTCCAACTAGAAATAGATTTACGAGCGCCATACAGCCTTCAATACGTATTGTGTTGTGCTGAGTGGGCTTGTATATGCAAATTTATTTCGCAATTTTTCTTCCTTGCCATGAATGAATCACAAAAAAATGAACGAAAATATCTGCTTCGAAGTGTTGGCATACGAATAATTTATTATAAATGATTTCGGACATGTGTTAATAGTGGGACATATTAAATTTGATTTGCAAACGTTTCCAAAAAAAAAAAAAAAAAAGGGAAGGAAATCCATATTTAAAGGAAATCTAGATGAGAACCCCCAACTAGTATTAGTACTTCAGCCAACACTTTGTTTTTCTGTTTTTTGCTGTCTTTTATTGCATGCCTTAAGGGGTGTTCATATTTTCGGTTGACATTTGTCTTGTCTAGAAAAAAATGTTTTCCTCCTCATGTCCTCCTTTTTTTTCTTATTTTGGAGCTGTTTTGTAGCATAGTTTTTGGGGCGAGCATGTGTAGTAGTAGCATGGGAGTGTGTGTAGCCTCTCTTGTTCTCTCTCTCTCCCTCTCTCTGTTAATATTTTTTATTTTATTTTTCACACTTCAGAGAAAGAAGAAAAACTATGCTTACATGCCTCTACACATAAACTAGGAATGTGTGGAAAAGAAAGAGAGAAAGAGAGGGAGAGTAAGAGGTTGCGACAGAGTAAAGAATTGTGAGTGTGCTAGGAAACGAGGGTTAAATTCAGCTGCTGTATGAAATGAAAATGATTGATGGCAAATATTTTTAACTTGACAAACACAAACACTTACTTTTGTTAGTCCCTCAACGGCAGGAAGGAAAGAAGAAATTTTTTTTTCTGTTTTTTTTAATTCAAATTAAAAGCTCGAGAATTGTGAAGTTGTCTGTTATCTTCTAGAAATTTAGTTACACTAGCTTATATTAACGCAAGAAGAGTGTGAACAGATTGAAAGGATAATTTTGATTTTGAAGCCTAATAGCAGAAACTAGCTCTGGCTAGTAATAGTTACCAACGGCAAGCACCAACGGAAAACACCTTTTGTGTCCCATATTGGTCATAAACGATAAAGGACATGCTCCCTTCTACAATAGTATTCACAATTGCTGTAGTTATGCTAATATGCCTCCTGGGGAGCCATTAAATGTGAGAGTCATTCGCCTATGAAAACATTTGGAAGACAACTCATTTGGAAGTCTAGTAACTAGTAAGCATGCAAAGCCATTAGGGACTTAACTTTGGGTTGAAGTCAATGAGTCTTCTTCAAGCAGAGCATACAACTAAAGCTGTCAGGATGCAAATGCTGATGACATCTTGGAGATGGTATAATGGATGATCCTTTTAATCTCACTTGGGCTATATCTGCAGAAGCAAAACGAAGGTTTTGAATACATTATTTGGAAAGATGCTTAAGGCTAGAGGACTTGTGCAGATTTAGGCACTATAACTGCAGATGAAAAACAAACCTTGTAGCTTCATAAATATGGAGAGAAATGCTGAGGAATTTTACATCCCACGGTGGAGAAGTCTGTGAAACCATATGCACAATTTAAAGAAGATATTTGCGAAAATGGTAACCAAGGTGGCCCGGTAAACTACAAACGAATCTAAACTGTGAAAAGATGGTTTAAAAGAAGTTATGGAGAGAATTTTTCATGATCTCTTCTTGAGTAACAAAAGCAAAGTACCAGCATATAGGAACAGAGTTAAAGAAGAGGCTTTGAAGTAATTTTGTTCAACAGAATTGGCTTTATAGAGGACTAAAGGGTACATACGCGCTCTCTATTACCATTCATGCATTATTTACCACGACAAGCCTTTTGTCAGTGTTTAATCCACCACCCATGTCGTGTATGTTATTTTATACATGATTGACGGAATCTACTGGTTAACGCTGATTCTAAATATTCGGTTAGAGAAACTTATAATGACAATATTGTTACGAAAATGGAAACATTGTAACATCGTTTAACATTAAAATAATAAACAATAGCTACACAAGCAAATAAAACGAATTTGTTACATGTAAACCAACAACATCAGTATAAAAGGAAAAGGGATAGACAAGTAAGTGAGAATGCAACAACAAGCAACGTGAACAAAATACACAAACAACAATGAAGTTGTCATAGAGGTCTCGAGAAGGCGAAACCACGAACGTTAGACTTCAAGAACCTTTATCAGACTGTTTACGTGGCCATATAAAAAGGCAAGACAAAGCAGGCAACAAGCAGTAAGAATTCAGTCAGTCTTGTGTGCAGACGCGTTGCGTGTGGAGAGGAGAGAGAGAGTGGTGGTTTGAAGATCTCCGTTGTAAAGATCTGCGCTGTAGAATAGCAAGCAAGCAATTATTGTTGAATAAATCAACTTGTAAACAGTGGCACACAAAAACTGTGCGAATAATAAAGAATTTTAATTGAAATTTAATTGAATTGAACACAAATTTATTTTTATTTCAACGAACTCATATTTTAAACGTATTTAAAAGGTAAAAACGTAACAATATGTTATCCTTAAAGAGGATTAAAGGGTGGTTGTGGCTTGTCGCTGTTCAGTTTACGGTTTGATCTGCTTTAGCCTAAACTATGACAGGCCAAAGAATGTGCCTTATAAGAAGAATAAAAACAGAATAAAAAGGGGTATGAGGGCTAATGGAATGGGGCACTTGTTTACCATATAATCACTTGAAGTTTCTGTTGTACTAGCGTTTGTAAGGGCCTTTGCTGTGTTATCTTAACAGTCATTGTGTCCAAGAATCCACCGGTATTGTTGGACAATCTTAGATTTATGAATTGAATACATATTAGACTGTCAATTAAAATCTTTTTTTTCCTCTACTGCAAACTGTCTAACAACTTTAAAATATAGTTCAAGACACCAGCTTATACATGAATATTTTGTTTCCTTTTAGATTCGATACAGGTTGACTATCGATTTCCTATCAGACAACATTTATTTGCTCAAAGATTTAATCGAACATAACTCGGTGTGTGTGAGACTATCCATTAAGCAAGAACAATTAAGAAATTCTCTAAAGACATAAGAAAATATAAGGATTTCTTGAGATTTCTTTCAAAGAGAAAGAGAGAGAGAGAGAGTGAGCCACATACTTAATTTATGGAGACACTTAACAAAATTTTAACTCAACTTTTCTTTTCTCTTCTTCTGGTTATTTTTATTATTTGAAAACGTTCTTCAAAAAAATAAATAATAAAAGAAAATAACAAAAACAACAACTACAACAACATTACATTGTAAATATAAATAAATAGAAGAGAGTCGTCCTGTGTGTATGGCCAAATATAGAAAAAAAAGTGTGTGTGGAATAAAACAGGGAGAGAAAAATCTCTCTGAAGTTTGTGTTACAAAGAAAATAAATCTCCTTATGAATGACGTCTATTGTATGTACGAGTTTTACTCATTTAAACAACAATAAATTTCACATACACTCACACTCACACACATACACACCCACCTACGCTGTTGTCTTTTGTATTTCTTATACAGAAAATTCATTCATTCATAGATAAAAACCAAAATCTTCTCTCTGCTACTGCTGCTACTTCTTCCAAAGAAGGTTATTTATAAACTGTTGTTGGTTGATTGCGTTGGTGTTCGAGTGTCGCTATTGTTGGCTGCTCTAAACACAAAACAACCATAAATTTTTAAGAATAAAAAAGAAAACGGAAACCAAAAGGAGATAAATAATAAAGAAGTGAGTGAATTGGTAGTTGTAGGTAGAACAAGGATAAGAGAAGATAAAAATCATATAAAGATGAAACAGAACAACAAAGGAAAATATACGAAATGAAACAAAACAAAGTAGACATATGTATAAATAGATTACAAATACAACAAAAAGAAACTTTTACAAAAATAAACCATAACGACGTATATCTATGAAAACAGAGAAGCTAAAGGTTGCGCCCACAATAAAAAGAAAAAAAAAATTCCAAAGAAATCCCAAGAAAACATACCAAAAACAGGATGAAAATGGAAAACGAAAATTACCAGAAACATTGAATAAAAGACGTCAATACATTCAATACAAGTTAAAAAGATCGAAAATCGTTCAAAAAGTAGACGTTTTCAAGTGGGAGTATAAAAGAAAAATTTGATAAAATTGTACAGAGAGCATAGCAAAAGCCGAAAACAAAGAATGAAAAAGTGGAAAAGCAAATGGAAACACTAGAGAAAGGAAAATAAAAGGAATTCACAACGTATTGTAGGAGCTAAACTTAAGGAATTTAGAAATGGAAAATCACCAGAAGAAAAAGGATAAGGAACTGAAGGATTAAAAAGCGGAGTAATTACAGTGACAATCAAATGTTATTCCCTTTATTTGGTATTATAACCCTTCTCACACATTACCCATGTTGTGTGTGTGTTAGTTTTATTCATGAGCGGTGGAACCTACCTTTTAATGTCGACTGCGAACGACAGATTTGTAAAGATTGAGACAAGTACAGAGAAACTTTTCATGTAAACTTAATTTTGCTCTCAGAGTTTTTGACCGAGAAATTTTTGTAATTTCGTTCTGCTTGAGATGTTTAAGCCAGGGAATATCTGTCTAAACATCCAACACACTATCATTACATTACCAGGTGACCAACATCGTTGTCTGTCTTGCCAAATCAAATCTTGGGCAACCATAGACAATGACATGAATGGTCTCTTGAGCAGTAGGTAACGGACATCTTCACCCGTGGGAACCATTTCTGGATGAATGGATGTGAGGACGATATCAACTCAGATGATATTTAAATCAATGCAATGAATCTCAATAAAGTTACTGTTTACAGTGAATTTTTAGGCTGACAGCGTCCATACATACATACATAATTGGCCATTACAACCCTTCGTCAGGATTACGGCCTAGCTTCTCAACACCACTCATGTTGTGTGCGTTAATTTTATACATGAGTGACGGGACCTACAGTTTAAAGTCGACTCCGAACGACAGATTTTTTGAGAAGCTTTTCATGGCAATTTTTACTCTCAGAGTTTTTGCCAGAAATCTGCTGAGAGGAAGTCGCCGAAGAAATATTTTTTGTATTTTGTTTTTGATGTCTGGCCTGGGATTCGAATTCGGGCCTTTCGTCTAATAAGCCAACACACTACCTACTAGACCACGGCTGACAGCGTCATCGCTCCATATTTCTTTGAGAACGACACTGGCCAGGCCATCGCTCTGTCAATTGCGAGCATTACAGGTTGATAATTAATAACTTTTTTTTAACTTTCATTGGACGATCTGGATACCAACTATATGCGGTATCAACAGGACGACGTTATGTGGCCCACATCTTATGGTTTATCTCACATGGAGATGATATAAACGGGTGACCAATTTTATGCGATTAGACTCCATTAGACTTTGGTATGTGAGGTTTACTTAAGTTACAGGCATATGTTACTAAGCCGCAAACAACAGCAGTCTTCTTCAAAGCCAATATAATTCATGTGATCGTTGAAATTCAACCAGATTTATGAGCCAGAGTCATACAAAATAGAACATTTCGCGTGAACTCTATCCAGAGAAACGATGACAGAGCCTTGAAGGATGTTAAATTCCACACACGCACATACACACATATGGCATCAAAAGGTCTTTCAAACGAATAAAAAATTTCGTTGATGTCCCAAACACACATTTTGTTTGTTTGAAATTTAAAGAAATTAAGTGCTTAGGAAAGACGCTCTAGAATCTTCAAGAGCAGACAAAATCTGGCACGAAATAAAGCACCTGGCATTAGGTAGGAGTGCTTATCTAAACTTTATGCAGATTCTAAGCTCATTGCTTGAACTAAAGTATCTGGTGTATCCAATATATAGTAGATTGGTAGGCAAAAGTTCTCTTCAACCCAGGGGGATACATACACACTTAGGCAATGTATGGTCCGCAGTTTGTGATAACATAGTCTTGATCTGCAACTATCAGGAGCTTCTGATGATGCCATATAGACTCTCAATGTTCACTATAGCCAGCCACTATGACATCATCTGCATAGTAGAAGTTCTGTGGCTTTAGACTCCTTACATATAAAGCTGAAGATGCAACCAAAAAATGAAGTCTACTTGTCCCTGTCCAGGTACAGTAGAAATCCTTGCCAAGAGCAATATGGCTCGCTTAAGTATCTGGAATGTAATGTCCAGTAATGACCACTATTACTACACTAAAAATTTCCCTACAAAGTTTAACCAAACTTTCCGTACACTATCCATCTAGCCTTGCCTAGATTTGCTGACCTATCTTTCCTGTATCCATGGCTTCTAAATGAATTCTAAGCTTAAAGATTCTTAATGAGCTTCTCAATGTACAGCACTCACACGAGTATTCGATTGTTACACTGAAAGTAACGAAATGGCAAGAAAATTGACGCTCAATCTAGCACCCATATCATCTTCCTGGTATTTCCTTCTTATTGAAATATTTAAGATTTTAATTAAATCAAATACAATTTAAGAATTGTAAGAAACTTATTTAAAAATTTAATAAATTTATTCACACTTGTAAAGTTTAACCAACTTTGTTCTGAAGAAAAAACGAAAGAAATATACAAAAATGCAGTGAATAAAAGCTAGATACTGCTGGTATAACTTCATGCAAAAATGCCAATAAACTCTGCCCCACGTAAATGAACTGATTTTGTTTCTCATTTTCTTTCATTTCTTCTCTGCTTTACTTTACTTTAAGTAAACTTTGATTCAAAAAAATTGAAAAAAAAAACGAGAAGAAAAAAAAAGAACTGACAAAGAAAAATGAGCAAATAAAACTGCATTCACTGGATAAACACCAGCAACAACAACAACAACAATAATTTACTTTTACAAACAATGAGGTCTTTAGCCTCCAACCAATAGATTTGACCTGCTCCTGTTTAAGACATTTTTCACAATTATGCCCTACGTTCGTTACATTACATGGCTAAGGTACATATATTTGCTTAGGCGCTATCGAAATCGAAACACATTATAATGGCAAAGAGCAGGACGTCAGAAGAGTAGTTGGATCATAAAAACTATAGGTAACCTATGCCCAGCTATTAAGTGGAAGATATAATCGATATGTATGAATGTATTATTGGTATAAATATGCCCTTTCTGAAGTATATTCACAAGGACATTTAAGGCAACTTTTTTTTTATTCTATTTGAACCAAATCTTTCAACCAGGACTTGCCGAAATTTGACAACTGCTAACGGCCATCTTGTTGAAGTTACATCTACAAAATTAGCCGCCTTTAGTTCAGTCTCCTTTAACAAATCACCATGGACCACTATACACAACAATGTGTATTCGCTGAGTGGACTCTAGAGCAACTGGCAAGGGCCCTTAGTTTTCATTGAAAAATTATCTTCAGTGGCGAGGCCCATTTATGAATGGATGAGGTCGTGAATCTACAAACAAAGGATGCCAATCCGCATGAGATCCAAGAGCGTCCAATGCATTCTAAAAAATTAACTGCTTGACGTGGATTTTAGGCTACGGGCGTCATCAGTCCACATTTCTTTGAGAACGCCACTGGACACACGCCATCACTGTCAATGTTAAGCACCCTTGGTAGGTTAGGTTAGGTTAGGTTAGAGGACGTGCACTTGTCAACTGTGACAAGTACAGTACCCGGAGGTCGAATTGACCGATTGTACAACGTCCTAGCTTCTCACACCACTCGTGTTGTATGCGTTAATTTTATACATGAGTAGCGGGACCTACAGTTTAAAGTCGACTCCGAACGACAGATTTTTGAGAAGCTTTTCATGGCAATTTTTACTCCCAGAGTTTTTGCCAGAAATCTGCTGAGAGAAATCGTTTTGATGTCTGACCTGGGATTCGAACCCGGGCCTTTCGTCTAATAAGCCAACACACTACCTACTAGACCACGGCGACTGCACCCTTGGTAGATGATTACCAATTTTTTTGGCCTCAATCGAATGACTTGGATACCACGAAATTTAATTTCCAAAGGGCGGCTCTGTAAGCTACACAGCTGTAGGCTAGGATAGCTGTAGGATATTCTGCACGAGCGATTTGGGGGCATGGTCAAACTACCGAGATTATGCTACTTGACTGCCTTAGATTTTTTTCTTATGGAGTTTTTTTAAGCTTTTAAACCACAGCGGTCTTCATGGCCAACGTAATCAATTTTTTAACAGTCTTGGATATAATTTTGTTCAAATTATACATGAGAGTAATGACTGTTGCACGAAGAGTGTTGCTATTGCGACTGAAGATAGCCTCGCAAAGCCTCGTTTAACCCATTAGGCAGCCAATCCTTATTGAACAATACTTGTTTACTTTCTTAATTTGCCTTTTCAATGCTTTAGTCAGGTTTACAACCCAGCTTCTCATATCACTCAGGTTGAGTGTGTTAATTTCATCCATGAATGGTGGAACCTAAAGCTTAATGTGATCTCCGAATGACAGACACTTTTAAAATCTTCAAATTGTATGTGAGTTTTTACCAGAAGACAGCTGAGAGAAAGTGGGCGAAATAAAAATTTATTCGTATTTCGAACCACTGCTTGCGATTCAAACCACAGAACAGGCGTCTGTCTTTCTCAGTCTTTTGGCAAAAAATCAATTAAAATTTCCATGAAAAGATTCTCAAAAAGTCCCAAAACACTACGTACTAGACTATAGCTTCTGCAGTTGTAATAAGGAGGTATTCCCTGTCTCCTGATGTGTATATCCCTTTCGTCTTATTCACTTATATTCTCTTGAATTGTAGCTTCTCTCAGAGACTGCTTTGATCATCCTTCTATTTCTTTAAATCTCTTTTCTTTATTAATCACGTTAAATATTCCTGTGGTGCCTGTACCCTCTTGTTTATTTAATGTCCTTTTTTGTTGTTGTTCTTTAAAGTTTTAAAGTTCGTTAGCTTTTGTAATTGTAAACGAAAGAAAAAACAGTGTTTAGTTTCACAAACACAGGGACATTTCTCTGTTAACCAATGTTAACTGCGTAAACCTTTGACAAGTAATTGTAAACGTCAAAGTAGCTGTCCCTCGCAGGGGAGGGAGCTGTAGAGATTATAAGGACATTTGGCAAATGGTACTTTTTGTTTAACAAATGTTTTTTACTTTAAAGGGTCTTTGTCCTGCTTACTTTAAGGCACAGAAGGGATAGATTGCTTTACGGACTTCGAAGTATACGAAGTTAAGAAATTTAGAATATGAAGCGCTGGGCCTTTGATAACATTTTAAATAATATTTGAATAATTAAACGTTTTCATTATTTAAATTTTGTTTAAATAAACTTAGAAATTTACTCCCCTCTCCCTTCCACACATTTACTAAAGCCACTGTCACTCTCTGAGAGAGAATAATACAATTAAAGAAGGAAAGAAAAAATAAGAAAAGACACTACGAGACAGTGATGCCAAGGCTGGTAATTATGTTTGTGATTTCTGTGTCACTTATAAGCCAAATATAATATAAGCATACAACAACAATAACACACTGAAGAACACACAAGGAAATCTTTTTAAGTGGTCATATGCACATACCACATAAGCACGCATACACTACCGTACCGTTACGCATACATTTTGTAACGTACATTAATAAAATAAGCAGCAACAAAATAAACTTACTTCTACACAAGTACACTTACACTCTAATACATACATATGCACGCTTACTTTTGCTATCAACTTACAAGCAACCATGCCCACTACTTGTCACTTGGCTGTCTCTCTCTCTATCTCTCTCTCACTCACTCTACTACTTTGCTTGTTTATAAGTGAAACCCTAATGTGTGTTAGAGTATATATATGTGTGTGTACAAAACAAACACTTGACATTAAGATGAAGAGCAGAGAATTGGAAAAAAACAAAAAGATTCTGAAATAAGAACAAAATTGTGAAAATAAAACACGACAATAACAAAACACACACACTGGGAGAAACAAGTAAATAAAATAATGACACAGTGAATGTGTACTAGTGAGTGTAAGTAAGTAGTGTTGTTGGGAGAGTGCAGTGTATTTAATACAGACTTCCGTCCTTTTCTGTGTATTTAAAAAGGTAATAATAAAATGTCTTCAACTTTGTATGTTGATGGGAGTGGGTGTGTGTGTGCGTGCTTGTGTGGAATGATAGCATATGCGTGTGTGATTAGATTTTAATGTACAGTATGGCCTGCAAATATAGCAACACTTGAGAGAAAACTCCGGAGAAAATGGGTTTCCTCCCTCCGAGGACATTCTTAATCAAATGGCGATACATTTTGTTGAAGCTTTTGTCTGGTCGAGTGAAGATAAAGGCGTATTTACTAAAAGTAAAGCTGTAGTCTAGTAAGTGGTGTGTTGGCTTATTAGACGTGAGGTCACAGCTTAAACTCCAGGTCAGACATATCCAGCAAACGATCCTCTCAACAGATTTCTGGCAAAAATTCTGAGAATAAACAAAAATTGCCATGAAAAGTTTCTCAAAAATCTGTCCTTCGAAGTCGACTTTAAACTGTAGGTCCCACCACTCGCGTATGAAATTAACACACAACACAACATAAGTGGTATGAGAAGCTAATTCGTAACCTCCAGACTGAAGGGTTGTAATGACCAATTATGTTTGTATGTATGTGAAGCCTATATTATTCGTAATGGGGGTGTATAACCGATCTAAAATTCTTCAGAATGCCGAATGTGTCTTGGGGAGATAGTAGAACGTTTCATTGTGCTGAAGCGATGCTTTCGTACGATATATTGTATTCCACTCAAATTTTATAGGGTATCCACATTCCGTGGTCTAGGAGGAGGACTTGATTCAAACTCCAGGTCAGACAACTCCAACTAAACGAAACATTTCTTCGGCGACATCCTCTCAGCAGATTTCTGGTAAAAGCTCTGAGAATAATTTAAAATTGTCAAGAAAAGTTTCTCAAAAATCTGTCGTTCGGAGTTGACTTCAAACTGTAGGTCCCACCATTCATGTATGAAATTAACATATAACACAACATAAGTGGTGTGAGAAGCTAGGTCGTAACCTCATACCTAAAAGGTTGTAATGACCAATTATGTATGTATCTCCATTGTCCTGAGAAACCTTAGAATGCTGCTTGATATCAGTAACGATTATTCCCTGCCTTGCATTTGATATGTGCCCTGGTGTTTCTCTCTGGAACGAAGTAATGCATCACCGGGTCAAAGAATGTCTTCCGATGTTTCATTCTCTTTGCCGCAGAATATCGCTAAGTGTACTGTGAGCCTACAGTGCTGTGTCGTCAGCCCGGTTAACAATGCCTGGTTATTTCTTGATATCCTGTGGCCTGACTTAGAGATCCTGATTTGATACATTTTCAACAAAAGTTTTTATTGCCTCAAACCCAATTGGTTTGAGAAGAGTTTTTCACTCTCTACATGTTCCCTTTTGATAAGCATCCGCCCTCACTCTACAGAAGGATTCTGGCGTCACCAACGGCATGGAAGCCGCATATCCTCCCCGCAAACTCATCTGTTTGTTCAATGCCTAGAATTTCCACATGATCAGGCTCCTAGCAGAAGGTAACCTTATTGTGCCCTACCCAAGCAATTCAGTTCCTCCAGACAGTCCCAGATTTAACCTCTTACGAGTCGAATGCTGAAATTCGAAGGAGAGAGAGAGAACAGTACATTAAATACTTTTTAATGTGATTCTCTTTAAGCAAAAGCAAAAACCCAGAGCTGGTGTCAATTACGGAATGCGTTCGTTGCCTTTTAGTTACTTTCTCTCCTTCTCTTTTTCTTTCTTTAATATTTTCTTCCTGTTGATGTTGTTATACTGCTGCTGCTGTTAATGCTATTGTTGTTGTTGTTGTTGTCGTTATAGTCAAGTTAATTTAATTTTCATTTATTTGTCTAATAACTCACTAAATGAAATTAATGTGTGTATTTAATATGTGTGCATGTGTGTGTATATGTATGTGTGCATACATTAGCAAAACGGAATCTTATCTTTACTCTGACAATGTTTTCATTACAATTTCTCCTCTCTGCTTGAGTAAAAAAGATATGGGAAGAAAAAAGGAAAGAAAAAACTCATATTCAATGTTGCCAGCCGTGTGTTGCAAAGTTTATTAAATGAGAGAGTGTTGCTGTGTGTCTGTATGTGTGCTAAATAACCATGTGGTCATTAGTTTGTAAAGCATTTCACTTTTTTTTCTGTGCAAAAAATTCTTTTCGTCTCTTTTTTCCTCTTACGTTTGTTGTGGTCAAACCATTTAATAAGAACTGTTTGAGACAAATTTTTGTTTACAAAACTCATTTCGTTTGAATAATTTGTCTTTAAAATTTAAAAAAAAATTTTTTGGAAAAAATCTCTCTGCGGGTGAGAAGGGGTGGTCGTGTTAATTCTAACCACAATATCTTCTTCAAATGTGACTAATTAGCAAGATTGTGGTCAAATGTTTGAGGTTTGTTACGGTCATTACGAATGCAGTCGCCAGGTTTTTGTGTTTCATTGGAAGTTTTCAATGAAATTTTTTATTCATAATATACTCTTTAAGAATTTCATTTGAATTTCATTCATGTTTTGTCAATTTAAAGTTTTTTCTTTTGCATTTAATTTAAAAGACATGTTTGCTTTTGAATAAAAGTTTACTGTGCTGTAAATGCCCCCTTTACATAAAATTCAATTAAATTCGGTTAAATTCAAGCAGATTTATGCGCCACACATACATACATAATTGGTCATTAAACATTTTAGTCAGTATTACGATCTAGCTTCTCACATCACTGATGTTGTATGTGTTAATTTTACAAATGAGTTCCGAACGATAGATTTTTAAGAAACTTTTCATGGCAATTTTATTTGACTCTTAGAATTTTTGTCAGAAGTCTTCTGAGAGAAAGCCGCTGAAAGAATAATTTTTGATGTCTAACCTGGAGTTTGAATCGAGATCGCCCGTCTAATAAGCCAGAACACTACCTACTAGACCAAGGCTACTTCAAATCCTACAAGCAGTGGAAGGTCTTGAGTTTTATTTCTGGGAGTGTGTATCAGTGTGAGAGACTTACGCCAGTTAGAAAACTTGTTTCAGCAAAAGGGAGACGTTCCCACAGATTATACATAGCCAGGCGAGACTGAGTCAAGCATACTTAAGCATTGCGAAACCTCTATTGAGACCATTTTATGCCTGACTTAATCAGAACTTTTGCAGAACTTCAGAGAAGATTTTAGTATCTGCTGATATTACCGCTGTGATGAATAAGTTTCTGAAGATCAGTTACACATCACAGACCATAAACGATGATATCTCAAGAGCCATCCCATATAGTTTTCCAAATAAATTGTTGTAACTAAAACGAGTATCAGGCAGTCCTAGCAAACCAATCACTTCTGATTAGAAATGTAAGCGAGATTGCTGGATTTCAGATTGTTTAAATCTTCTAAATTAAAAGAGATTCAACTTCTTACCCAAAGATTATACAGCACTGAATGCCGAAGTCTAAAAGGTAGTGTGTTGGTTTATTAGACATGAGACCTGGGTCAACCCCACACACAACCCCTTCATCATATATTTATATATATCTCTTCGGTGACTTTGTCTCAGCAGATTTCTGGCGAAACTGCTGTGAGTGACATAAAATTGCCAAGAAAAGTTTCTCAAAAATCTGAAGTTTTGAGTCGACTTTAAACTGAAGGTCCTGCCACTCATGTGAATAATTCACAAACACAGCATAAGTGGTGTGAGAAGCTAGGTCGTCACCTCATGATAGAAGGGTTGTAATGATCAATTATGTATGTGTGTAAGAATGCCGAACTAGCCAAAGACATTAGCATCGAGCAAAACTGAAAGTTACAGCTTCGTTGAGACATCAGCTTCACATAGATGACTACAGTGGAGATAATTTAGGCTATCCTTGGATAAAAGGATAGTATAATAGTAGTATAGGAGAAGCTCCAAAGTTGTGTGCTACGGGTAGAAATACGATAACAAGATTTTCACTTCCTCTGCTACGTACTTTTCCCTTGAGACCCTTCTGTTTGAGTACCTGATAAGTAAATGATTTCCTATCCTTCAATTTTTACAAAAAACAAAAACAATTTATTTAATTGCAAGAAATTAATAATCATTTATTTTATAAAAACAAAATAACACACAACAACTACTACAACAACAAAAAACATATCAAAAATTTGTGTTTTTTATTGTCATTAAAACATCCTGGACTTTTATTAAATTATTGTTATTCATTTCTTAAAAAAAAAATTTATTTTTCCCCCCACTCCACTTTCCTCTTCCACTCTCTCTGTGTGTGTATGTTTTTTTTTAACACATATGTCTCTCATATCATAATAAACATAAATTAATCATTTTCTTTTGACACGTGCTATAATATTTACACAGACACACACCAATATACACATTGAAAGAGACAGAGAGAGAGAGAGAGAGAATGAATGAGAAAAAAATCTAAAAAATAATATTTATACACACACTTATTAACATTCAAACATATTGTAGGTGTATTCATCAAGCAGAAGAGAGAGAAGCAAGAGAAAAACAAAATAAATGCTGAGAGGAAATTCACTGAAAGGTGTGTGAGTGTACATATATATATATGAGTTGGTGTGTACTTATAGAAAATTATTGTGCAAATGTTAATAGGTTTATGACATTTACATTTTATATGACACACACACACATATACATATATATATATATATATATATATAACGACATACATAACAATCAACTCAACTTTATATTTTTTTTTACATTTTAACGTTCGTTGTTGTAATTTGTTCCTGTGTCAGGCCAAGTCATTGGTGTATCATCTGAATGAATTGCATGAATGTATTGTAATTTCCGTTTTAAATCATCGAATGAACTTCGTTTGTCGTTTGTCGTCGTTAATTTTTTTTCGTTTTTTTTTTTGTAAGACAAACACATACAAACAAATACTCTTACATTCATAGGCATGCATATGTATACCATACACACGTACACGTGTACCTACATACAGTGTGTCATATTCATAAAAAAAATACTCATCGACAATTTATATGGAATTAATAACAACAAAAATAATACGAAGAAGAAGCAAAAAACCAGAAAAGCAGTAGAAGCGGTAAAGAGAGAAAATCTGTTGAAAACAAAATTAAGCAGAAGAAGAAGAAAATCAGTAGGTGTATGTGTTTAATGTGTGTCATAGTTATTATGAGTGAATATTTGAGAGCCAGGACATGTTCGCATGAGCGTTTGAATGCGTAATCAGAGATGGAAAATTCAAATTGTCGAATAGAAGTAGGAAAATAATATTGGAACGTTTTTACCTTTTAAAAACATTAAAAATATGAACTCGTAGATTGCAAATAAAATAAAAATAAGTTGATGTTTAGTTTTAATTAAAATTCTTTATTATTCGCACGATTCTGTGTGCCACTGTTCACAACTTGATGTAAACAACAACAATTGCTTTGTTTGTTATTCCTCTGTTTACACCCTTTGCATAAACAATAACAATTACTAGACAATTATTCGACAGATCTGTGCAACAAAGATCTTCAAACCACAATTACTCTCTTCAAACGCACCGCCTCTTCACTCAAGACTGATTGAACTTCACTCACTCAATTGCCTGCTTTGCCTTGCCTTTTATATGACAACGTAAACAGTCAGATGAATGTTCTTGAAGGCGAATGTTCGTGTCTTTGCCTTCTCGAGATCTCTATAAATGTAAACATCGGTATATTTTTGTTTACTTGTTTATCATTTTTTATGCTGTTGTTTGTTGTTATATTACGCAGTACGGTAATATGTAAACAAGTTCATTGTTTTTGCTTTTGCAGCTTAGCTACGATTAATAGAATCGTTTTCAATGCTACTACTTTACTTTTCTTTAATTAAAAAGTACTTAAAACAATTACTCAAAACATTAGGTTTTCCATCCCTGATGTATAGACAGCTTACGATGAGTATACATATTAAATGTCGTACGAAGGAAACAGAGTGAGAGGAGTTATTAAGAAAACGGAAAGTGGCAACAAATAATTTTTCAGAACACTCAGCTCTCCCCACCTATGCGACAACAACAACAATAACAATGATAATAACATAAAATAACAATAACAACTTAAGCCAAACGATAAGAGAAATAATCAAAGAATTGATGGCAAGGTGACTATGTAGTAGGATGTTAGAGGGAGCTGATGAGTATGATGGGCCTTGCGGCTGGCAGAAGTAATAGAATTATTGTAAAATATTAATGCCAACAACAACAACGACAGAATATATAAGGAAATACAAAAGCCATAACAACTATTAGAAACAGCTTTTAAAAGACTCATAATACTGAGCGACAAAAAAAAAAAAGAAAGCCTAGACGTAAAATATATATGTACACACAAAATAAAGGGAGAGAAGGAGAGATAAGGGAAATACAAGAAAATATTTTTGTTTGCTTTCAGTTTTGTTGAATGTTTGTTTATTAAGACCCAACTGTCAGACAAACTTTTCTTCGTAGAAAACGCTTTAAAATTCTTTGTGATTTGTTTTTCAACAAATTAAATCCAATATGTGGCAATGTGTGGCGGTATTTTTTTTTGCTGAGGCGTATGATAAATATTTTTGTTTTGCTTCATATAAAAAATTACTCATACGCTGTGTGGTCCACCATAATAATAATAAATTAGTTGGCATTTAATGAAATTAGTTGTGCGTTAATGGCGTGGCATTAATTAGTCAAACGGCTCTTGGCCATTTAATATATCGTATAATCGTTTTAACCATAAATTTATTTCCATTTATTATAAGATTTCAAACAAACAACAATAAATTAAAGAAAATACAGAGAGAGAGAGAGAGAGAGAGAGAGAGAGCGGAAATACAAAGAAAATTGAACATCATTTTATGAGAAGACTTGAAAGACTTTTAAATCTTTTTAACTGAAGATTCTTGTCTAGGAATTGTAGTGCTTGCAATAATATTTTGAATTTTGAAAATAAATGCCGACGAAACGCAACGACTGCCGCAAATAACGTCGCTGTCCTTGAGAGTGTACATGCGAATCCGGTGACGGTGATTTCTCGTAGCTCATAAAAACTTGGCATTTAGTAGATCACAAATGGTGGAATATTCACTCGTGAATTGGGTCTGCAACAGTTCTTAATTCAACTGACAGGGAATTACTTTGAATGGGCTTTGGAGCAGTTGATAATTGCCACAAATGGGTGACTTGGGTCTGCAGCTGTTTTTAATTTAACAGGCCAGTTACTGCATTGAATGGGCCGTGGAGCAGTTGGCAATTGTCCATAATTTTCATCGGAAATCATGTTCAGCCATGAGACTGGATGAATAAGTACGTAACCAAACGTAATCGTCGAATTTGAAACGTTTTCAGTCCAAATGACATCCAAAAGCGTCCATAATGCATACCTAACGAGTTATTGTTTAAAAATGCAGCGTCATCGGGACATATGTATTTCTTTAAGAACAAAGTTGGCAAGGTCATCACTGTTAACGATAACCACAAAGTATCGATGATTTTTTTCTGAAATGAATGATGTGAACAACAATGATATTTTGCTTCAAAAGGATGGCGTTATAATGTGCCACATTATACAAGAGCAATATGAGATTTTCTAACATGTAACTTGGACTGGCCATCCAGATCTTGTGATTTGCCCCCGCTATACTTCTTCTTGTGAGGTCTTCTTAAGTTGCCGGTGTATGCGAATAAGCCGCAACCCCCCCATAGCCCTTAAAGCCAACATAAGTCATGCTATCGATCAAATAAAGTTTGATTGCAAAGTCTCTGACAGTAAATAAAATTTCCAAATATTATACAGGACGGAATGCCGAAGACTAAAAGGTAGTGTGTTGGCTTATTACACATCAGGCATGGGTCAAACTCCAGGTCAGATATTACCGTGTGAAAAAATATTTCTTCGGCGACTTCGTTTCAGCAGATTTCTGTTAAAACTTCTATGAGTGAAATAAATTGCCATGCAAAGTTTTTTAAAAAATCTGTCGTTCGTTCAACTTTAAACTGTAGGTCCACCACACTCCTGTATAAATTTAACACACACAAAATAAGTGATGTGAGAAGCTAGGTTGTAATACTAACTGAAGGTTGTAATATTGACTGAAGGTTGTAATATTGACTGAAGGTTGTAATTGACATACGTCAACTCTTATATTGTTTTTGGATTACAGACAAGAAGTCGCCGCAGTATTGTGTGAGCTGGTTTATTAGACCAGAGCTTGTGGTTCAAACCCAAGCTTAGACATCTCTAAGAAAACGAAACATGAAAATTATATTTTTTGGACAACTACTCCTCCGAAGCCTTCTTTCACAAATTCTCAGAGTAAAGTAAAATTTCCCTGAAGAATGTTTTAAATCTTTCGTTCACAGGTGTCAAAAATCTGTACTATACTTTGCCACATTCGTGTCTCCAACTTTGTGGTCGCAAAAGATGTTTACACGCTTTTGCAACACACTGTATATGTATATCTTTTGAATTTAATTTTAAAATTCATTTCATTATCAATAAATTCTCTTTATTTCTGTTGTGACTGCCTAAAGGCCTTCCAAAAAGCTATAAACCGCCAACTACTCTATTTAAATATCGTTTATATTATTCCGTTTTATTTTTTTTTTTGCTCTACGTTTAATGAGTTTCTTTAATAACTTTCATAGTCTTTTTATCAGTTTTTATGTTCCTTACTTCCGTTCTTCTGCTTCATTGCTTTGATGGATTTTTTGTGGCATGTGGCATAATCATTTAAATGCGTTTTATTGGCTGCATTCTCTTTATTTTTTCTTTTTTTTTAATATTTGATGTATCGCTTGCAAAAGCATCATAAAGAAACAGAAAACCGTGGAAAACGCAAGAAAAATGAGAAGAAGAAGAAGAAAAAATCCGAATTAAAATTGCATTTTAAGGATCATTATTTAAATATTTATAAGCAATTAATTTTTGTTTCCTTCATTCGCTTCACCCGCTCTATCTTATCTTAATGACTTTGCGGCTATAAAAACAGAGAGAGAAAAAAAAACGCCACAAGGAACACTGTTAAATAGTCAGAGTCAAAGATAAGACACAGGGAGAGTGAGAGAGCGAGAGAGAAAGTAAGTCAAACCAAACGTAACCAAATACATACAATATTATCAGCTCTGAGTATAAATAGCGGGTTTGTTTTTATTGCTTTTGTTTTCATTATGAGTTCATAAGTTCTTGGCAATGCGAGTAAGTTAACGAACCACACACACACATGGACACACGTATACTACACTAAAACTATCACATACAGGTTAGTCAATGTGCATTGGCTCCCTATTATAACAGTATTATGGTGGCATATCATTGATAGAGAGAGAGAGCGTGAGTGTCTCTGAGTATTTATTTATGAAAGCAATACAAACATATTTCTTCACATCAATCAGTGAGTGAAAGAGAGTGAGAGAGAGTGAGTGTAGACATATGTATGAATTCCATGTACTATGGTGTTGTGAGTATTTGCTGTTGAATGTTAAGTGACTGTAATTTAACTATTCCTTGTTGTTGTATGCGAATGTCGGTGAGTTAGTGTACAGTGTGTACAGCTTTTAAAAGGAACAAGAAAATTAAATACAACAACAAACACCACCACCACAATGACATTATTAAGAAGCCATAAAAATATCAGAGAAAATATACTCAAAACAAACCCCGCATGTGAAAAGCTATTTTATTATAGCAACAACAACAACAATAAAAAGAAAAACAGTGGCTACAACTATAATGACAACGATGACTACTACTACCACTACCACGACCACTACTCGCTGCTATTACTGCTAACGAAGACAACATGTTGTTTTAGTATGTATGTATGTATGTTAGTTGTATAAGCAAGAGTCCATGTTTTCTTTTATTTCTTTTATGCAAGAAACCGTATACGCTTGTGTGTATGGGTGTGTATGAGCGAGACAGAAAGGGAATGTGTATGATTATAAACGTGTGTCTGGTTTAAAAGCATCATCAACTCAATGCTGACATGAAACCGTGGGCATGAGGGAATGAAAATGTGAAGAAAAAATTAAATTTGAAATTTAAATTTTTTTGGAAAAAGGCAACTAGACCACGCCGACTCCATTGTTTTCTTTCATTTCTCTTCTGTTAATTTAAGAAGCTTCTACAAAGCATCTCTAGCATCTCTTTAATATTTGAGTTGTATTATCAGCTTGGTTCTGAGAGCCTTCTTCTATAACAGTGCCCAGCATTCATAGACAAAAAAGGACGGACATTGAAACTACATTCGTTAGGCACTTAATCGTAACCTAACTAACCGTAATATACTCGGACATATTAAAATATTTTGAAGAAAAACCCTATCACTCAACAAGCATTAAGCCGCTTTTAAAATGAACATGACTTTTGCCTGGCAATTACTGCAGTGGTCGTATTTTAGGTAGAATACAAAATGCTCAGCAAAGCCTTCGATTTAAAGAAAAAAAGGGCTTCAGCACCTCTTCAAAGAATCTTTCCAAAGAAAATTATTGACTCTCCAGAAACAAACTTCGTAGAGAAATAAGGCAGCACTACTGCTTGCAAAAGAGTGGGAACAATGGATAAAGCTGTATAACAATGAAAAGACAATGAAAAGAGTTGCTACGAAACACACAATCACTTAGCCTATAGGCAAGTAAGGTTTTTGGATAACTAACGTATTGACAATGGTGGAGTAAACTTTATATATTGCTTGGCAACCACATTTAATATTGTGTAATAATACCACTACGAAAAGAAAGTTGGCAACCCTATCATATTAGAACTTGCTCGAGTAGGTGAAACAGCAGTTTACCTGAAAATTTAAAAAATCTGAGTTTGGGCGAACTGTCATACTGACGATGGTGGCGTGGATGCTACATATTGCGTGGCAACAAGACTTATTCAAGATCTTCACCACTACCAAAAAAGAAAGATGGCAACCCTATGATCTTAGAACTTGCTGGAGAAATTTAACCAGTAGTTGACCTGAAAAAAAGTTTCAATTATGAAACAAAGCAATGATGTTTTGTGGCACACCTCAATGTTACTTAGGGAAAGGAAAAGGAATAAAAAATGAGTACATAATTTTTGGTTTCTGTCGCCACCCAGGTTAAGCGTTTTAATATCATTTATGACTTCTGTATTTCAGTTTTCGTATTGTTTTTCATGCTGTTGGAGCATGCACAAAAAAAAGAATTTTTTCAAGGACTTTCAAATAATTTCCATACTGTACCCACTGTAATCCATCAAATTATGTATGTTCTGTAGTGGCATTATTTGATGTCTTTTTGTTTTTCTTTCTTGTATTTGTTATTGCAGTTCTAGTTGTAGTTGTAGTGGCAGTAGCTAACAACCGACGCATTTAAGTTGTGATGACAGTATACAGTTCCCGTAATAGAGACTGTAAATAGTGTCACAGTGCTATTATCCAACCAAAAAACGTACCACAATAAATATTAAAAACATAAATAAAAAAATAATAAAAACAAAATGAAAAAACAAGAAAAGAAAAGTGAAAAAAAAGAAAAAAGTTATTGAAACTAAAACTGAAACAACAAAAACAAAAACAAAAATAAAAAATAAGAAACTGAAAACGTGAAAGATTTAATAACAGTCAAGTGTTTATATGGAAGCGATGCTACATATTCAATGTACTGAGGCATATACTCAAGGAAAATGCATAGTAAAGATGATGCTTTTTCAAGTAATGCAAACTCTTTCATTCAAAAAGTATTTTTTTGAACAAATTCCTGCAAGTTTTATTTAAAAACTGCAATATTTTCTGTTTTCTCTTACTAAAATTTCATTTTGAGTGTAATTTGTTGTATTCATATGACATTCGTACACTCTTCAATATTTTGTTTATTCAAGTTACTGTTTCGTGTTATTCCTTTACCATGCCATCTTGTTGTTATGATAGTTCTTACAAGTAATTTTGTTTCTCACTCTCTCCCTTTCTCTTTCTCTTTTGCTCTCTCTTTGGCCTTTTTAAGTTCTTACAAACTCAAGCAAAGTTATGCATACACAGCGAAAAAAGAAAAAAACAACTCCTCAGCATGGCATTACACATGTGTCAGCTGTATGACTAGAATACTTGTTATAGAAAACAAACACACACACACAGACATATGCACACACACATAGTTATTGTTTTCATTTTGTAATGCTCACTTATACATATGCATAGCCAGCAAGCCATAAATACATTTGAACTCATCTCTCATATACTTGACTACGGTTCTGCTCTGAAAAAGACTGGCTATTTCGGTTTTGTTGTTGTCGATGTCGTTGTCGTTGTGCTCAAACATTTTAGTGGAAGCCAAAACTATTGTCACGGTTTTTGTTGTTGTTGTTGTTAAATTTATGTTACGATTTGTAACAGTCACTATTACAAGTGACTTTGAAGAGAAAATGAAAAAAGCAGCATAAACCGCAGTTCTCTGCCTTCTCTCTCTCTTTCTCTGCTCCTTCCCAATGCCTCATCGTTACAGTGGGTCGTGCCAGGGTTTAACATTCGTTTAAGTACGCTCTCTCTCTCTCTCTCGCTCTTGCACTCTTGCCAGTCACTTATTAATGAATCACGTGTCACATTTTTACTTATTTTTTAATGCAATATGAGCATTAGAAAAACCGAATTTTTTTTGTTTTCTTTGTCATTGAAATGCCATCATGCAGGTATTTTAAACAGTCGGACAGACAGACAGACAAATGGTTTTAAATTTGAAACTCTCAAATACTGAAAAACTGGGGATATCAATTCAGTAATCTTAAATTATTTGATAACGTTTTACGCAGAAAAAATAAAAAGTGTGGTTAAAAATGTAATGGAAAAGTTTGGTTTCGTCTGTAACTGTAAGCATTTGTTACTGCATATACGCCCGCATTACATCCGTCGTATATACATGGCATTATTGACTATGACCTTTCGGATAGTTTCCTAGTAATTTCATTGCTTTAGAGCTACTGCGGCTTATTGGCGAAGCATTTTTCAATGGCTATGAGTTTAACCATCAAAAAATATCTGCCAGCATCGAAATAAATGGCATTTAAATGATGTAAGTTTTTGATGTTAAAAGTACTCAATTTTTTTTATTAGATTAGCAAAGCTGTGTGCAGTCTAGCATTGTAGTGTTGTAACACAATATTTTCCCTATTGGCCAACTCTGTTCACTCTATTCTTCATGTCAAATTGCAATTCTAGATCTCACAATGCTTCACAATGCTTCACACACGTAACAATTGAATCATCTCCGATCTACAACATCGAGAGATCTTTCTCCCTATGAATACCATGGGAAAAGAACTGATCCTTACATACATACAGACATAATAGGCCATTACAACCCTTCAGCCAGGATTACGGTATAGCTTCTCACACCAGTCATGTTGTGTGTGTTAATTTGTATGCGTGAGTGGCAGGACCTACAGTTTAACGTTGACTTCGAACGACAGATTTTTGAGAAGCTTTTTCATGACAATTTTTATTTGACACTCAAAGTGTTTTTGCCAGAAATCTGTTGAGAGGAAGTCGCCGAAGAAATATTTTTTTCATATTTCGTTTTGATGACTGACTTGGGTTTGGAACCCGGGCTGTTACCTAAACTAGCTGACAGCTCTCTGTATATTGCAGATAGTCTGGGTTGGAGAACACTTAATCAAAAGTTAATGTTCTTGTCCACTCATAGGAGATAATATTCCCCATCAACTCCTGATATTTATGGAAATCTAATGCTAAAGACTTCAGTACAATTCCTGTTATTAAGCTGCCATTAGCTTAGATTACTGTGACAAGAGCTATGATCTCGTAGAATTGGGGAGTGGACCGAGAAACGAAACACCGCTTGCCAAAGGTTTTAATAGTTGTATTGTATTGTTCTTTATGGTATGTGAACCAGAGATGTTTAGTTTTGTGAACCTCACACAGCAAAAACCATTCAGTTATGTTGGGAATGAGGGTCGCCGTAATCTAGTAGTTAGTGTGTTGGCTTATTAGACGTAAGGCCACAGTTCAAACCTCAGCTCTGACAGGTCCTACAAAAGGAAATATGAAAAATATTTCCTAGGCGACTTCCTCTCAGCAGATTTCTAGCAAAAACTCTGAGAGTAAAATACAATTGTCATGAACGTTTTTCTAAAAATCTGTTATTCGGAGCTGATTTTAAACTGTAGGTCCCTCTACTCATGTATAAAATTAACACACACACACTCATAAATGGCATGAGAAGCTCAGTTGTATTGTAATGACCAATTATATACGTATATGTGTATAGCAAGTTCTAGAATGAAAGGGTTGCCATCTGCCAGTTACTGGAAACAACAGTTTTGTACATGAAATGATTTTCCAGGAGTTTTGAAACAAGTAAACCTTCTACTATAGGGTGAATAAACGAGTGAACAGATCAGACGTATGCCTTCGAAAAAAACAAATTCAAGACTCACACTTACTCACTCAGTTATTTATTGATTGGAGGCAAACCTATGGCTCTTCACAGCGAAATATGCCTGTTAACATGCAGAATCGATTTCACATCTATCCGAAGTACATTAAACTGAACCAGAGCACTTTAAATAGTATTTCGAGTTGCGTGAAAGTCAGTCTGAAAAGTTTGCTGTTTGGATAATTTGGAATGAGTTGAGGCTTTCATACACTCATACATAACTGATCATTACAACCCTTCAGTCGGAATTACGAACCTAGGTTCTTATGGGTGTGTGTGTTAATTTCATACATGAGTGGCGGGATCTACAGGTTTATTATCGAAAATTCGAAAAATTTACCATAAGGCCATAGTCTTTGGATTTTTATTTAACACAATGAAGTTTGTTTAAATATGCTCGACGCCATACCATGCTAAAAGTCAAGATCTGACATGATATTACAAAGATAAGTCTACAATTAGCCATTAATGTGGTTAAAAATTCATATTGAAAGTATTGACTTATTTTAATTAATATCAGGAGAACATTTTCAGACACCATTTATGATTCTCAAATTATGGATTCTGTCATCTGAAGATGTATCAATACAGATGAAGTTTCTTCTTTTAAAATATGAATAGAATTTACATTTGAAACAGAAATAAGAATTTGAAAGGCCTTGTAAAGCTATTAACTGCTAATAAATAAATAGGCTCGATATTCTGAAGACGGATTATAATAGGCTCTTATTATTACAATGCGTTTAGAAAATTATGTTGTTTTAGTATTTACACTGCAAGCTGTTTCATTTTATTTCTTGTCATTTGCTCTCTTGTAGTTGTAAGAAAAGTTTAAGAAAATTTACAGTTTAAGCCACACAAACACACACACACTTATAGAGGTTTACTGCTCAGGAAAATCTGTTAGGAAAAGTTTTGCCTTTCGTTCACATAAATTCTTATTATATAAGCCGACAAAAATTATCAGCTGGAATAGAAGAATTTTTTTTTTTTTTTTTTTTTTGTGAGAGAGACACGATTATCATCTGTCATTTCCTACTTTTTTCAATTTTTTTTTTAAATTTTTTGTGTTCTTTTAGTTCCTTATGCCGCCCTTATGTAAAAGCCAGTAAATGTTGGCATACAATTTTTATTCAATTTCTTGCAGACTTTTCTTGACCAATTCCACTGACTCTGATGCTTGCTTTCATGGAAATTCTGTGTGAATTTTTGTATATGTTATGTTGTATTGTTTCGTTTCATTTTAATTTATATTCCGTTTTTCCTTTTTTTTCTATTTGCCTTTCTGTTTAAATTCGAAACTGAAAGAAAAAAAAAAACGTAACGAATTCGAAATTCCAATACAATTTCAAATTTATTTCGTTATTCAAGTGAAAAAAAAAGCTTTTTCTATGCTGCTGTTACTTTAGTTGATAACAAATAGAAACACACACATACACACACATGCATGCTTATACTCTCTATCACTCTCTCTCTTTCTCTCTCTTTCTCTCTGTTTTTCTATGTATGTAATTAAAGCTTTTTTGTTTGCCTTACTGCGCCTGTTTAGCAACAAAAGTGAGAGTATTTCATTGTATTTATACTCTCTCTCTCTCTCTCTCTCTTTCTCTTTCTTTCTCTCTCAGTTTATCTTTAACACCTGATTTACTCTAATTTCAGATGATTTTTGTTTTTAAAAGAAAAAAAAAAATTTTTCTTCTATTTTATAAGCCTGTGTAGCCAATATATGTGGGAGTAATAAATAGGCCACATATACATACACACTCATATAACAGTTATACATTGTAGTTGTTGTTTTTACTCTCTTTTTTAAAACTGGTTTGATTTTTTGTGTTACAAATTCTAGTAACTTACAGCTGCTTATGGCTGCTGTATTACTTGTTTTTTTTTTCTTTCTTCCATCCACAGGAATATAATTTAAAACGTATTAAACTAAGAGAGCAAACACAAAAGAAAAAGTGAGAGAGAGCGAAGGAAAAAAAAACCAAAATATGTGTGTTAAGAGAGCACTAGGATTTCAGTGTGTTTATCCTATATTTTCTACGTAATTCTTTGAATTTTTTTTTTCGCTTCCAAACACTGGGTTAATGTTATATGTAGTATGTATAGGATTTCAATTATATATACGTGTATATGTATGTGTATGTGTGCGTGACAATATTTTTTAAGTATACTATTGCCCATTAACAAAGTAATACAACAACGACATCGCTATACAATAACAAACAAAAGGCGATAAAAGAATTCCGATTTGTCATGTATTTTGTTGTTGTTGTTGGCTTGAAAAATTGAGCCACAAAAAGAGAAGAAAAAAAAAGAATGGAAACAACTTTTTATTCTCCACTTTCTCTTGTTGTTGTTGTTGTTTAGTTTTAAAGTTTGATCATAAAAAAATTAGAAAAAATACATCAAAAATGCTTAACATTGTTCAACATTAAGTTTCCATTTTGGAGAAATGATTTCTTTAAGCCGCAATTAAATGGTTATGCTATGAGACAAATGCTGAGGAAAAATATTGAAGTTATCAGTGACAGGTGGCAATACTCTTTACTAATTAGATAGAAAAGATCCAGCCAAACAGCAATAGTTTTAATGGAAAACCCTTTAAAGTCTAGGAACTTATGAGCCCTAGACTATTCCGTCCATTGAGCCCTAAGTCTCTGTATTGTCAGGCAGGCTTACCCAAAGGAAAAGAGGCAGCAGGTTAAACAATTTCTTCCAGAACTACTACTAAGACGTTTCCATACATTAGATTCTCTGATGATGAACTTTAAATAAAGATATCCCGTTTTCGTTTTTAAAAGTAAACATAAATTGAACTGAAATTGTTGAATTGTTATAGTGGATGTAATGATGCAGAACTTTGCATATTGCTTTGCTCACTATATTTCAGGTGGTGCCACTACTTGAGCTTCCAAGGATATTTGCTAAAGATATTATCTTTTCTGGCAGGACGGATAGTCCCTGCGATGGACGATTTGTAGGGCATATAGCTTCCATTCTCTTACTCACTTCGTTGGTCATTGCAATCTTACACAGCACAGCCTTGCACATCACCCATATTGTGTGTGTTAATTATATCCATGAGTGGCAGGACGAACAGTTTGACGTCGTCTCCGAATGACAGATTTGAGAAGAAATTTTTCTGGCAATTTAATTTACTCTCAGAGATTATGCTAGAAGACTGCTAACTCTACTAGATTTTGACGATTTCTTTTGAATAATCCCTCTGTTTAATTCCATGTTCGTAACAATATAGTGACTAACTATGCTGGCCTTTAACATTCACAGACGCTAGGAAATCGCGCTAGTCTAATAATTAGTGTATTGGCTTATTAGATGTGAGGCCTCGCTTCAAACCACAGGGCAGACATCAAATCGAAATTTGAAAAAATATTTCTTCAACAACTTCCTCTCAGCAAATTTCTGGCAAAAACTCTGAGAATGAATAAAATTGCCATGCAAAGTTCATCAAAAATCTATTGTTCGAAATTGCCTTTTAACTGTACGTCCCACCACTCATGTATAAAATTAACACACACAACATAAGTGTTATGGGAAGCTAGGTAGTAATCTTCTGACTAAAGGATTATAGTAACCAATTATATATGAATGTAGATCCCAGGTCAGCCCAGCTGTTCAAAGGGTATGTATCAAATAACATTTTCCTGTTTCCTGGCAATGCAGGAAAATGACAAAGTAAATGATGTCTTGTCATCTTGTTGCACATGATCTTAGTAGGCTTTGCCTATATCTAAAATATGGAGATTTTGTTCATTTATTTGCTTTGTCTGGAAGACTTTATTTTTCAACAGAACTGTGTGTGGTTGCTCTTCAATGGCAATAATGACTTGAAGACACTGCTGAGGGTTGTTACCAATTATTGTACCAATTAAGCCCTTTCAAGCTTACGTTAAATATATCCTTCAGAAAAATAAAAAGAAACCGTTACTTAAAAGACCCTGTATACTAAAAACGGCACCTTATTTCACTCCTTTTAGTCAAAACTGATGCATTAAATTAAACATTCGAAAAATTACTTTCTTTTATAATCAAAAGGAATTCGACAGATTTCATACACTCTAATACTGCCTCTATTACAGTAAGAGAAAGTATGGGTATAATATGAGAAAAACAAAAAAAGAAAGTCACCTTGAAATATGCAGAAATATTTTATCAAAAGCCAAAGTACCCATATAAAAGCAAAAACAAATTCCTCCGTTAATGGATGGATACTCACTGTAAATTCAATGATTGATAATTGTGTATGTGTATGGGTGTATGGTGTATTTGCGCGTATGCATGTGTGTAAATTTGTCTATTTCTCATCATATTTTCTGGCAATACGAATCATATTTTTCGCTCTCAAAAATTTCTTTATGACGCTTAATGTTGTTTTGCTTGCCATTTGCGTGTCGTTGTTGTTTTTACCGTTTCTGATGTTTTTATTGCTTTGTAAAGCGTTTTTTCATAAATTATTAAGCGAACCATTTGGCAAATGAATTGAAAAGCGACAAGAAAGTGATTTTAAAGTGCGTGTACATTAGAGAGTGTCAATTTGTCTTTCTCTGTCTCTTTTTTAGTTTAATTTTTGAAATGAAAAACAATTCATAGTTTTCATAGGTGAGAACACATTCAATAGACTTTCATTGCGATAAATCACAACTAAGTTAGGGCAAAATACGATTGCTAAGACCTTATGCTCGGTGTAGTGTTTCAGAACAGAGTCTTTGGTGGGAATCGAAACCACTATCCTTATGCTAAGAGTTTAGCATACTACCCAGTAGACCACCAGGGCACCTAGTTGTATAGTGTTGCTGAGTTGTTTTTGTTTAATATTGTGTATTCGATCGTTTTGTAAGGAATTGTAAGACGTATTCCATGATATGATAACATATCTAGCGAGGCACCCACTTGTAGCTCAATTACAATATCAGTACTCTACTTAGAGCGCAATGGGTCTGGCAACGGCTCATCTAAACCAGTGGTTAGTTAACGACAAGGATATAGTTCAGCCTATTGGCATCCATCGGATGACCTGGTTCGCCACGTCCTTGGAATAGGTAGGTTTGAGTGGTAGCTTTAATACCAAAAACTGCTTTGAGTGGACGATAATATTCCCGCGACACGGCCATAATGCTGACGACGGCTAGAGAACGACCTTGAGTATAAAAAGTTAAGGAAAATAACTACAAATAACTACAATTGTTAAAACCTGACAGTGTTTGATTGGGAAGTTGTAATGTGTTCATCCCACACAGCAAACTATTCTCCATCTGGCTACCATTTGCACTAGCATCTGTACGACTTACTGCAATGAAGAGGCACTGAGAATCAGTTGGATAAGCCACAGAAGGTCTTCTGCGATGTAATTATGAAGCTAACCCTGGGATGGTAAGACGTTGGAAATATTATTGGATGCTCCGAATGTTCGTAAAATTGTTTTTAGGATTCATCCCGAATATGTTTTCATTGAGAAATGCTTACAATTCTTTTAAGCTCTTAAAAATTGTCACTTTAAGTCTTCTTGGCAAAATTATAATTTTTAATTAAAATTTAGTCAAAAAGAAGAAACAATTCTTCAAAAATTAATGGCACATAGAAAATGTAATTTTGTGCAAAAGATTTGCTTTCAAGGCATCCAATACAGATTCAGTTTCAGTTTCACCTCAAAATTAAAAATGTTTTGCCTAGTAAAGGAAGCTATTCTTATGACAAAATAAATTAAATATTTCAAGTCTCCTTGTTTCTAATTTCCAATTCAAAGTTTTCTTGGATGCAACAATCGTTGTGTGCAACAATTGCTGCTCATTTTCTCGAAATGCTAACACACTCAGTATACAGCACTCAGCAATTAGATCTTTGACTGTCTCTTTTGGCTCTGTTGAGTGGCAATTAAACGGCTTTTGTGTTGTGCATACCAAACGAACGAACGAGTGAACGAGAGTGAAAAGGAGAAATGGAAAGGAAAATCTGAAATCATTTCTCTTTATTTAAAACGTAAAGAGAAAGAGCTGAGGAGTAGGAAGGGGGGAGGTGAGTAATAATATTAAATATTATGAAATTTTATTACGAATCCAAATTCAAAATGAAAAACAGAAAAGCAAAAATTGTGTCAGGGTCTAGAATAGAGAAAAATTATTTGTTGCTGTTGCTTTTTTGTTGCCACTGGCTCTTGTTGCATGTCAGTGCGGCTCAGATGACAAAACGGAAAATGTTAAACGTGCTTTAAACACTAAACAACACAGCAATAACAACAATACGAATTCTATGAAGTACTAATGAGTGCAATTAAAATCACAAGAAAAAAAAGAAATAGAAAACAACACCGATTAGAAGTTTTATTCAAAAAAAAAAAAAACAAAAACAACAAAAATATTAAAGGATTAATGGCTGTAGAATAATATTCATGATATGGAAATATTTCTCTTTCGGATATTTTTTTCTAATTAAGGTGGCCAGTTGCTCTATCACTGCAAATAAAAAGGCATTCTGTCGGCATTTCCGTAGTCTGAGTACAGACTTTAGACTCCAATATTCAAAAGGGAAATAAATCGTACTCATCAATATTCAATTTGGAAAACTAGAAGATGTCTCTGTTTTAATCGCCTACTTACTACCCTTGCTGCTTCATACATATGTACATAATTGGTAATTACAACCCTTCAGTCGGGATTACAACCTAGCTTCTCCTATTACTTATGTTGTGTGTGTTAATTTTATACATGAGTGGCGTGGACGTACAGTTTAAATTCGATAGTTTGCCAGAAATCTGCTTAAAAGCAGTCGTCATATTGTTGAAGATGTCTGCCATGGGGTTTGAACACTGGATTCACGTCTAATAAGCTATCATACTACCTACTAGGCTACGACGCCTAGCTTACTTTTTCATAATTGATCAAATATGCTGGCGTTTTTTGACTTGGTTTTCATGGGTGGAGTAGTCTGAATATCTTATCGTCCCTGGACTTACCACCTCATGAGGCTCTTATATGCAATAGGGTGAAGACTTATACCCTTGTAATTGATGCTGATCACGAGACTCCCCTTATTCAGGACAGAACAGAGGACACACTGAGGTTGCAATCGTTGGGCGGTGGCTGCTTGATAAGCTAGCACGTATGCCATAGAGGCCAATAATGTTCATGTTTTTAGGTGTCCTTGAATCACGACTTTGATCTCGTCATGGCTGAGACGTGGAATTTTCATGCCATTATCATTGAATGGGTTCCCTAAGATATCATCTTTAATGATGGTAATGTTGTCGTCATGGTGGCGAGATAGGTATTAGATAAGGGGATTTAGCGAATTCGGCGAAAAGGATAACTTTGTTTGAGTTGGAAGGAGACCAACTCAAGGAAGCGCTGTCATCGAGTGATGTGGCCAACTGGCAAAGGCGCTCAAAAAGCAAACGGATGTGTCAAGGCAGGTCGAAATTTGTTAATCGTGTTGTTAATGGCCAATTATGTAAGAAAGTAAGTAAATTGTCGTCATCGCTTCATAGAGAAGTTATTAACTCTTACTATACTGCTAGTACTGCTCCTATACAATCTATTGTGCTTGCTTATTGCCGTGAATTCCTTTCTTGAAATGCTTCCTAACAATCACATAAAAAGACATGAGCCTTCCATGTCAATTAACCATCCAGTGATATTTCTAGGTACTTTAGCTCCAGTTTTGTTGCAAGTAAAGTACCCAGAAGCATTAAATTTTTACACTCAGAAAGTTTTCCTGGGTTTATCTCCAACCCTACTGTAAGTAGATAATCCCCCATCAGAAAATCTGTATAAATTAGACTCCTTTTTCTAAAAACCATCTCATGTAAGAGCCACCTAAGCGCCTAAGATTCAATATCCTCTAATGAGAGGGATCACAAATGCGAACATTTCGTTGACGGAATAAAAATATTTCTATTGACCCGCACAAATAAATCCACAATTAAATTCAAAAATGTTCTTCCATAATCACGCACTTACCTTGCAATCATCGCACTGATGTATTATCGAATACACTTGACGGCAATCGAAACGAAAGAGTATTTCCGTTAGGCCGCACGTAATGCGTGATGCCAACGCATCCAACTCCATAAGATCATTGATGATGCGCAAACAGCCGGCACCACCACTGAGGGTGACATTTAAGGCCAACGTATGCAAAGCACTGTAAACGTTACGTTCGCAACAGTTGCGTAAACGTAAGCGACGTAATTGGGCCAAACGTTCGCTGGGCGTTAGTATGTGGCACAAGTGCGTTGGCAGCGTTTCATTACTGTCGCCCAAATAATCAAGGCACTGTTGTTGTGGCTGTTGTTGTTGTTGTTGCTGTTGTTGTTGAACCATTTTCGTTGATGATGACTTATAGTGATTATATTGATCACTGTTACGATTGTTAGTGGCCGCCGCCACCTTCGATTGTGTTGATGCTGCTGCTGATAATAAAATGTCTGTCGGTGCAGAGCTAACGATGACACGTTGTAAATAATGTTTGTTGTTGTTGTTATTGTTGTGGTTGTGGTTATTGTTGTGGTTGTTATTTTTGTTATTGTAATCATCTTTCATTTGATTATGTTGCAATTCATAGTGATTGTTGTTGTTGGCAGCCGTTGCTGTTGTGATTTTAACAACATTGTTGGCCTGACTATTGGCAGCAGCAGCATCATTATGCAGGGAATCATAATGATTTAAATTAGATGTGGCAGCTTCATCTTGTTGCATCGCTAACATGTCATGTAACAATTCATAATCTTCACTGGAATGATGGCCAGCAGCCTTCATGGCCATGGGTTGTGTGTCATTTTTCATCATCATCATCATGGTCATCATTAAATTGGATGAAGAGGAGGAGGAGGAGGAGGAGGCATTTAAAGAACTTGTTGTTGTTGTTCCTGTTGCTGTCCCTATTCCTGTAGCTAATCCTGTTGCAGCAGCATTGGTTTGTGTGGCTAATTGTTGATTTTCTTTTAGATTTCGTCGTGGTATTTTAGCCATTTTCTTTGTAATTTTCTGGCTGTTGCTGTTATTGTTGCTCTTGTTGCTGTTGTTGTTGTTATTGTTGTTTTGATAATAATTAAAAAGATTTAAAAGTTTTTGTTTTAAATTATTATCAGTATTTTTGTTGTTGTTGTTGTTATTATTTGTGTTAATATTTATACTCATACTATGACTAATAGTAGTAGTTGGCTGACTATTTCTTAACTTAATATTAAAGGTGTTTGTTGTTGTTGTTGTTTTTGTATAACCTACTAATTTATGAATTAATTTGCTATTATTATTATTATTATTGTTGTTTTTATTATTATTATTAGAATTATTAGAATTAATTTTAATATGTTGTTTATTATTATGATTACTGTTATCCTTATTACTGTTATTATTTAACTTATTTGTAAATGGCGTTTCTTCTTTTTCTTTATGTTGTTGCTGTTGTTGTTCTTCTTCTTGACACGATTCTAAACATATTGGCGGACCAGGGCCCTTATCGACCCTTGCAACAGGCAGTGTACCAGCTGAGCATTCACCCTGTAATTGAAAAGAAATAAATAAGAAAACATATGTCATTTGATTTTTAAACATAAAAAATATTTAAAAAATTTAAAACATTGAAATATTATAATCCAGAACGGGCTTAAGTTTGGCCATTTCTGGTTTAAATGAATCAAAGTAGAAGAGTAACCAAGAAAACAATTAAAAAGTCCTTGAATTAGAAGAGCATAAGACCTCTTAAATAAATAACAAGACAACAACGTAAATACATACATACATACATATGCTCTCACATAAATAGTGGTGGCAATACAATTAAGGTCTTTAGGAGTACAACACATTTTGGGTAATATTTTTCCTTTCAAAAATAAAATGCGAATATGAGAAATGGAAAATCGATAAATGCAAGTGTAATAGCCATTCGAAATAGATACTGGGGAGCATTATTGTCTGGAGTAGACATTGGACCGCATTGTGTCCCATGCCAGGAGGTTACAACCAGAGATCAGCAATTAATTGTTTTTTCGCTACTCATAAGCACTCATGAAATTTTGAGTGTGAGTGAGTCAACAGTATTGCACTTCTGATTCATTAGTACTCACTACAACGTTGATTTATAAGTACAGGTTGCAATGAGTATGAGTACAACGTTGACATCAAACTTATAACATTCGAAATATGTTTGATTCATACGCCTACTCATTCAGATTCATAAATTTAGAAAAATACTTATAATACTCATAAATGATTCGAGTGATTCGATTTATTCATCAAAATTTACAGTCATAGTTGTTGTTGCATTTACAAAACATATAACATAATTGGCCATTACAACCCTCCAGTCAGGATTACGGCCTAGCTCCTCAACACCACTCATGTTGTGTGCGTTAATTTTATACATGAGTGACGGGACCTACAGTTTAAAGTCGACTCCGAACGACAGATTTTTTGAGAAGCTTTTCATGGCAATTTTTACTCTCAGAGTTTTCTGCCAGAAATCTACTGAGAGGAAGTCGCCGAAGAAATATTTTCATATTTCCGTTTTGATGTCTGACCTGGGATTCGAACTCGGGCCTTTCGTCTAATAAGCCAACACACTACCTACTAGACCACGGCGACTTCAACGACCGCATTTACAAAAAGAAAACAAAAAGAAAGAAAATGACAAAGACAGCAAGCATAGCAAACACACAACTTTCTAGTGAGTATTGTAGTGTTCGTACGCGAATTATACTTATTTTGTGATTCTTGTAAATGTTGAGTCATGGAGAGTGGAAATCAAAAACATCATGCGTATTGTTAAGTATAAGTACGATGAGTACTTCAAACTTTGAGTAAGAGTAGTATGAGTATGATATTAAAACAAGTATGAATGCGTATAAGTATCAGAAATTATGAGTATAATTTGATTCTACTCATCTTTTTAAATACTTATTGCTGATCTCTGGTTACGACCTAGTTTCTTACACCACTTATGTTCAGTGTGTGTTAATCTTATACATAAGTGGCGCAACCTACAATTTAGAGTCGACTCCGAACGACAGATTTTTGAGAAACTTATTCATGGCAATTTTATTTACTCTCGCCAATGAAATATTTTTTCATATTTCTGCGGTTTGGACTGTGGCCTCATGTCTAATAAGTCAATGGCCTTCTGGGGGCTGGTCATTTTCCATCTATTTGGAAGAGTTCGTTTATAATTCCTTTGCATAAGTCGGGTAATAAATCCAATATTTCCAATTACAGGGGTATTGCCAAATTCAGTGCTATTCCCAAGTTGATGGAGAAACTGGTGACGGATTATCTCTTTTTTACGAAATACGAAATCTTTAATATCCCATTTTCAGCATGGTTTTTTAAAAGGTAGGTCGACTGTCATTAATCTTCTTGAATTTACTACACGTGTTTTCAGGGGTTTTCTTGCAAGCGCTCGGACTGATGTAATTTATACTGATTTCAGTAAGGCCTTTGATAGGGTTGATCATAGAATTTTGCTTCTTAAATTGTCATTAACCGGTATTCCTGATATTATTCATCGTTGGCTAGACTCCTACCTCTCCCTTAGGACTCAGAGGGTATTGTTTTGCAATTTTATTTCGAAAATAATGGTTCTGTGCGGAAAACGTATCGCGCACTACGTCCATTTTATCGACGACAAAATCGTCCATCAGAGCAGTAAATTCGATTAACCACAGAACGTTTTCGCACCACGTTTACTCTTATTGATAACTCGCGTCCCCAGAGATGCTGTACGTACAGAAGAAGCTATTGCTGCTGTAGAGCGTAGCATTGAGGAAGAACGTTACAGTCAATGGTGATCGGTATAGAGCCGATCTAACTTTTTCATTCCTGAATTGAATAACCATGATGTCCAGGAGATGTGGTTTCAACAAGACGGCGCAACATGTCACACAGCTCGTGCCACAATAGATTTTTTGAAAGACACGTTTGGTGACCGCCTAATTTCACGTTTTGGACCTGTCAATTGGCCTCCAAGATCTTGTGATTTAACACCGCTAGACTACTTTCTGTGGGGCTATGTAAAGTCATTGGTCTATGCGGTAAAGCCACAAACGCTTCAGCATTTGGAAGACAACATTCGCAGTATTATTGCCGATATACGGCCACAAATGTTGGAAAAAGTCATCGAAAATTGGACGTCCAGATTGGACTACATCCGCGCCAGCCGTGGCGGTCATATGCCAGAAATCATATTTAAAATGTAATGCCACAAGATTATCTTTCGGATAAATAAGATTCATGCCATCGCTGTTTTATTGCAACTTAAAGTTTTATACCTCTATAAAAAACACCCTATATTAGTATGATGATTGGCAAGGCTCGGGCTGTTCTTGGTTTTGTGAAAAGATGGGCTAGGGAATTCATTGATCCTTATATAACTAGACTGCTATACATTTCACTTGTTAGACCTATTTGGAATCCATACTATCGTTGTCATAGTGATTCAATAGAGGCTGTGTAGAGGCAGTTTTTATTATTCTGTTTACGTGGCTTAGAATGGGATTATGCCAATGGATTTCCGTCATATGAGGCTAGATTAGGTTTAATAAAACTTTCAACTTTGGAACGTAGAAGGGCTGTTTTAGGTGTTTGTTTTGTTTTTAATTTGGTTAAAGGTGGTATCGATTCTGAGTTTTTGCTTTGTAACCTGAATTTCAGTATTCCTGCAAGATTTTCACGGCACTATGGTCCTCTTTCTTTAGATTTCTATAGAACGAACGAACTATGGATGTAATTTTCCTTTTCGTAGATTATGTAATGATTTTAACTTATATTATGATTTTATTGATTTTAATTGTAGTGTTTGTAATATAAAACGTAGCTTATATGCTGACATTAATTTGTAAATTATTATATAAAAATGTATTTTCGTTCTAGTTATAGGTAGTTCCTGTTAATTGTTACTTTATTCAGTTTTTGATTGAGTTCTGTAGTTGATTTATGTTCTTGTTGCCATTACTTTTCCCTTACCCGCTACAGTCCGGACTGTAGTGTCTACGTGTCCCTACGTAATGGGGACGAGCCCTCCGCGGTCGGGTGAGGGTGGGTTAGTGTGTGGCCGGGGACGTTCGAGAAAATTAAAAAAAAAAGTCAACACACTATCTATTAGATTACGGCGATTCCACTTTTTGCCTTTAACTAAGTTTTTCCAGTTAAGAAGATAGTAACTGATCTTTAGATGGTAGGAGTTGGCGTCTCAGATTGCCTAGATACAATAAATTTTGTATAGATGTACTAGATAGATATGTTATGCGTAGGAATGAGAGACTTTGAATATTGCATTCAACTCTTCGGCAAAAATTGTCACTGTCTAGACTGCAATTGAATTAAAACAAATAGTGCAAGCAATGGATATTAAACTTGATCATGAATTCACTAGCTTAAGTTGTCATTAAATTTTTATATTTCCGGCAGCTATTGGAACTTTTTTTAATGTGATACATGCTGAAATTTAACTACGTAATCAAGTGAATTGTTTTATATTCAGTCCTTTTGAGAAAGTAATAAATTGTGATGATTTTTTACCCATGCATGTCAAACAGTTAATAGAATTATAAAAAACTGAATGTTTTAAATACTGACACGACAATATCCGTGGGAAAAAATTAAATTCAAATTGCATATAAAACAGTTATTTCTTGTGGAAATTATTGTGTAAGTTGTAAAAGAGTGACAAAACAATAAAAAATTGCTAGAGTATGCCTGTGTGCTTTAATTATATGACCATCAGTGTATATTTGCTTTTGAGCACTCAAGACGTTTAAATAACAATTAAAATAACGCTACTCGTATATGTTGTTGTCTTTGCTGGTTGTTGTTGTTGCTTTTGTTGTTCTGTTATGCCTTAATATTACGATAAACTCACACGACAACAACAACAATAGTCGTGCAATACATTCTTCACACCAAAATAAAAACAAACATTAGGCAGCAAAAACAAAAATGTCACACACATTTGCTCTCTCTGTCTCTGCCTTCTATACAGCAGCACTTATACAATCAGATGTACTCAGCATATCATACGTACATACATGTAGTGCTACCCACCACCGTCCTGTTTTTTCTATGCATTTACGTTAAATTCTAAAAGTCAGTTGTCTATGTAGTCGTGTGTTGAGTTTTGTTGTGTTGTGTTGTTGATGTTGGTGGCCTATGGTTAAGTGTTTAGAGTGCTATTCAGAGAGACCTCTCTCTTTGGTTTAAGGTAAAATCTTTAACCTGTCTTAACAACAACTACGAGCAAAAAAAAAAAAGAGAATAAAACAAAACAAAACAAGAAAAAAACATGAGTTTTAAAAACAATGACGAGGGCAGAGAGAGAGAGAGGGAGAGAAAGGAAAAGTGAGTATGTACTTATCATGGTTGAGTACTACAGGCTATTAATATTGTTGTTGGCTCTTGTTGTTGTTGTTGTTATGCATTTTTTATTTGGGTTTTTCGTAAACACAACATGCACAAATATTTATGCAACCAAAAGGAATGTGTGTGTGTGTGTGTGTTTGTATTGTTGTAGTTGTTGTTGTTCACAAGAGTATGAAAGAAAAAAAAAAACTAGAAAATTATCGAAATGAACTGTAAAGTAGAAGACAAAGGGAACAGGAGTATGAAAAAGAAGTGCGGCCATGCTAAAATGGTGTAAAGGATGTTGTTTTGCATGCTTTAACTCTAACCCCTGTATGTATGCACAAATATTGTATATAAAAAATGTACACAATTAGGCTCCAAATGGTAATGAATGAAGAGTAATTTTGTTTCTACCTTTTCTATGATAATTTTTTATAATTTATTTTAATGTTAATTTAAAAGTAAAAGTAAATTTAAATTTATTCTCAGTCTTAAAAAAAAAATTGTGCGTTATTTCCTTGTTCTTAGCTTTTACGTTGTTGTTGTTTTTGCTGTCAAAACGTTGCATGTTAAGTGATTAAATTTATGTCACATGAAAACATGAACTTGTAAAAGAACGGCTTAGGAAAGCCAACCAAGGCAACTACATTCGATTTGAAAAGCAAAATTTGAATAAAAAATATAAAAAATATGTCAAGATAGTCTGACATTTGTTGCTGTAGCTTGTAGTTATGTACTTTGATTTTTTATTGGCGTGAAATTTGTTAACGAAATTCTGACATTCTTTAAAGCAAACACCAAATTCTCTATTGAAGCAAAAACATATTTTGAGTTGCTTTGGTATAGTGACAAAGTGCTTGGCCATATACTACATAAATAATCCAAGGGGAAAACTCAATCATGGGTTTCTAATGCCTAAGAAGGATAATATTACTTAGTCACACTATATTCAACACAATCACACAATAAAATATCTGGAAAAGGACACATGGCAACCCTATCGTCCTAGAAACTACTGCAGCAGCCTAAACCAATTGTTTATATTAGGTGGAGGATACCCCCGAAAGAAGAGGTCCACTTAGGCCAGCATTTAGGCCCATAAAACCAGTTGTTTATTGGGAAAAACATAATTACGGAAACGGAAATAGGGACGAAAAGTACTAAGAAGAGCATTGAAATGCTTTTTTGACAGCCTTTATTGAACGGAAACTAATAAAATAGAGAAACTCGTACGTGGAACAGGAAATATATGAGGACCTGAGCGAGTTAAGCCAGACCATGATTTAAAAGTGAATTGCTGCTGTCCCTATTGTACATCAATCCCCAACTTTTTCCTGCATTGTTTGAAGGGAATAATTTTTGAATGCATTGTTGTGTTCCTTGACAACCGCAGATTTGAAATTGTATCTAGTAACTGGGCTTGGGAGGAAATACTACAAGTGCCCTGTTGAGATAGCGTTTCGCAACAAACGATAAACGTCCGTCATTAACATATTTTTGACCATTTTTGAAGAGCTTAGAATGCTTATGTATATACATATCTTACGAAAAAGTTTCAAGTTGAGTTGAGGAGCAGTTGAGTTAAGAAGTAAATCTTGAGTGTATTAATTTTATACATAAGTAGCGAGACAGTTTACGATTTAAAGTCGATTCGGAACGACAGATTTGTTTGAGAGACTTTTCATGGCAATTTTTAGTTACACTCAGAGTACTTGTCTGCTGAGAGACTGTCGCTGAAGAAATATTTTATTTCATATTTCGTTTTGTTGGAGATGTCTGACCTGGGATTTGAACCGTGGTTTCATGTCTAATAAGCTAACACACTACCTAATACACTACCGCCATTGCTATGGAGACATACTAGCAAGTAAAGTATTTGCGAACAGATACGAACTCTTAACTCCTATGAGAGATAACAAAGATATGAGCAACACTTGGACTAAAAACCAATGAATGTTTTCATTAGGAATACATAAAGCAGCTGAAAAAGGTTACATGTGTTAGCTGTATGAATTAAATTGTGGAACGAACTGAAGACGCAAGCATTGAACAATAGCAAATGGAGCTTATACGTTAAGTTGCAAAGATTATTAATTACAGGCCCTGTTTTAAATTGATTTCGATAATAAAAGCTTGTTTACCCTTCCGTTAATGTTTTTTATTTTCAGTTTTTAAGAGATTTTAAGTCAAATTTTGAATCGTAAGTACCAGAAAATATGGCAATAAATTTAAATTTTTAACGTATGACTTGTCATGGATGGATAAGTTATATAAGATAAAAGCAATCTAACGAATAATACTCAAGGAGGTATGTATCTTCTATATGGGACAAGTCTTAAAATTTCTGAATCAAATTGCCGCAAAAGCGAAGAAAAATACCGTTTGTTTGCCTTTCTATTAATTCCATTTGCTTCTCTTTGCTTGCTCTAGTGCGTATGATGAATATTTATTTGTGCAGCAATTCGACATTACTCATACGCCAACACAACTAGCTACGTATAGGGAGAGCTGTTCATATTTTCTAATGAATAATTTATTTAACACACATTATCTGTGATATCTTTTAAATTTAAATAAAATTTTTGATTTTTATTTTTCACTACAAATCGGACTTTGAGAGTAAATCAATAATTTATCATTGTATTGTGTTTGGCAAAATTTAAATTCTACATATTTTCTAATGTTGTATGTACATGAGTGCGTGTGTGTGTGTATGGATTTACACCATATTATTTTTAATAATTAATAAATATTCTCACAAAAACAATATAAAAAAAAAATTATAATGAAATGAAAATTTTCGTAATTAAATCACAGGACATTATCGAAATATTTTAAATGCAGCACGTTTGCATAACAATTACCAGAGCACTAATCTAATAATTATTGATGATTGGAAACCAGCAACAACAGCAACAACCAATAAACTAAATAAATATAGAAAAAAATCAAAACTAATAATGGCAACAACAACAACAGCAAAGAATTTTAATTACAGTTTAATAAACCCACGAACTTTCGTGTATGTTTGTGCAATAATCTCGGCTGTAGGCTTAAATTCCTAGTTCACATAACAAAAACACCCACAAATGGCCCATATGACAGATAAATTTCAATTCCTATTTGGATTTAGTTCACAGCGAAGTAAAGCAAAAAAATCAAACAAATGGGGAAAAAAGTATGTGAAAAATTCCAATCTGGTGGCCATTAAAAAAACATGCTGGTTGCTGGTGGCCAGCATAATTTCCAGATATAATTATGGTTTTGGCCATCTCCATTAAAACTAAATGCTTATCTGTGTACGTGTTAATTATAATATAATATGCTATGCAGGGGAGAGAAGGGAAGAGGAAGGTGGAAATTATAACAAAATAAAATATGCCGCCCAGATTAAATATTAAAAATTCAAATGAATGCATTAAATATCATCTGAGTACAGTGTGGGCATGTGTTTGTATAATAACGAGGAGATAAAAGATCACAATCAATGCAAAGTTTTTAGAGAGTGCTTTGTTTAGCTGCCTGTAACAAGAAATTTTCATTTGAAACATACTTTCCCAAAAAGAAATGAAATGTTTAATTCCCTAAGAGAACTGTCTATGGGCAGATAACACATTGGGCTCCTACAATGGTGACATTAGAAATTTAGATCGTATGGATATGTCAGAAAGTTGTCGTAGTCTATTAGTGTAGTTTGTTAGCTTATTAGACGTGAGGCCAAGGTTTAAACCAAAGCTCAGACGTCTTCAACAAAACGAAATAATGATGTTTATAAATTATTCATTAGAAAATATGAACATCTCTCTCTATACATAGTTAGTTATGCTGGCTTTTTAACCTGCCACCAAGACGTATAATTAATATTGAATTGCTGCACTATTAAATATTCACCATACGCACTAGAGCAAGTAAAGACAAGCAAATAAAATTAATAGGCTGGCATTCTAATAGCATTTTTCTTAGTTTTTTCCATAATTTGATTCAAAAATTGGAACATTCACCTCAATCAGACACCCCGTATAGCATTATTCCTTAGTTTGTTCTACGCAAAAAACTTGTGCTGTTATTGGTACATATTCTGGACTTACGATTCAAAATTTGACTTAAAATCTGTGAAAAAGGGAAAACAAAAAATGTAAACATAAGTATAAACAAGTTTTTATTATAGAAATGCAATTAAAACGATCTTTAGTTACTCAAATAATCATTGTGCCTTAACGAATATGTTCCATTTGCTATTGTTCAATGCTATCGACTGCGACCATTTATTTCACACAGCTACCTCACGTAACCTTCTTCAGCTCTTTTATGTATTCCTAATGAAAATATTCCTTGTCATGTCGTCCAAGTGTCTACAGACTGCCGACATCTCTGTCATCTCTCATAAGTGTTAAGAGATCGTATCTGTTCGCAAATACTTTAAATGCCAGTAGGTCTCCATAGTAATAGCCATACCACGGTTCAAACCCCAGGCGTGAAACCAAATGAAATAACATATTTCTTCGGCGACTTTCTCGCAGCAGATTTCTGGCACAAACTTGAGAGTAAAAGTAAAATTGCCCTGAAAAGTTTCTCAAAACACTGTCGTTCGGAGTAGATTTTAAACTTTAGGTCACACCGTTCATGTATAAAATTAACACACACAACATAAGTAATGTGAGAAATTAACTTGTATGTATTTATGAATGGATATGCCCTCAAAGTGTTTAGGGGATTTTAGTAGAGCATTAGGCGACGATCATGTAATTGGATGTTGAGTGTTTCCTCTTGTAGAGTTTTAAGGAGCAAAGGAACAGGGCGTAACAGAAGTTTACTTCCATCACTGGGGATGTTTGTGCCATTGTTTGTGGCCGGTAGTATTTGTTTGCTAGTATCATTTATTGTCATTCTCTTTGTACTTGATCAGGCGTCACTTAAGGGTCACCAATTCCAAACCATTCGTGGTTCAATTGATAGCAGATAGAACTATAAAGTCTAATCCGAAATTTATTTCTGGTACCACAGGCATTGGGAGCCCGGCTACTGCTACTACGAAGCCTATTGCAACCAACGTGGTGATTGGTGCCTGAAACGCAGGAAGAGCTTAAGCTCAATGTGGCATTAAACTCTCAACCGGTATCTAGAAGGAATTTAGAGAGTCTCTGCAATTTCTCCATTCATTGAACTCTGCTTTCTTGGCTAGTTTAATCATGACATTGTTGCTCAGTTTATACAAAGAGACACTTTCGTAAGACTTAAGTGTTTCTTTGTACACAGTACTGTAGGCCAACTCTTTATGCCATTCATCTCTATGCTTTTCATCTTTAATTTTTTGCAGCAAAATATTCAAACCGAAAAAAATTTAAATGCTTGAGTACCTTGTCAAAGTCTACGAACAAAAAAAAAATTTTTTTATCTGTTTGCCCACACAATCGATAACTTTTCAACTGTTTTGTTACGTTGCAATACAAAAAATATATATATATGTATGCACGTATTTTTATCTCATATCTCTCTCTGCTTGGTGCACGTAGAGTGTACATATATGTGTGTGTCACAATTATGGCAAATTGATTTGTAACCTTAAGGGAATGTTTGTTCACAGCTTTAAGCTGCTAAAATGCATGCAACAAAATACTTGTTGTTGTTGCTACTGCTGCTGTTGCTGTTTGTTGTTTATTTTTGTTTTTCTGTGTTGTGTTGTATTGTACTTGTACTTGCATTGTAAGTGTTCCGTTACGGAAACTGCTAACAATGGAAACATTTAAATATTGTTTAAGCGTTTATAAACGTGTGCATGTGTTTAAGTTATGCGTGTGTGTGTGTGTATGAGAGTCTTTAAATAAAAAAGAGAGAGCGAGAGAAAGCGAGAGTGAGTGCGTGAGTGAAAGATTTCACTGGTTTATGTTCAGAAAACTTAGGTTTTTTCTTTATAATGTAGCTTGGCATTACATAACAGCACTTAAACACGAAGCAAGCAACGTTATTTATCTAAATAGCCCAGCTTAAGTTGATTAGCATTTATTTACTCATGTTTTTAATAACTTTGTTTATATAAGAATTTTTCTATAATTCAACTCCTAATGCAAGTCAATTTCACGTTATCTTGTTCGGTTGGCAACTTGATTTAAGGCGAGTATAAACATACCAGTGAGCCTTTATAAACCTCAGGAGGACCTAATTTTTGGCCTCCATAGAGAGTTTCAATCCTCTCCGAAACTCTTACCCACAGTTTGCATCCCCCATAGGTGCTCTATAGTGTTCAAATCCTTCTCATCTCTATATATGCTGAAATGTTTCATCTAGATCGTTGTGATCCTTGTCAGTGACCTAATGTCACGACCCTAACAGCTAGTGTCACGCTGGACTTTTCAACGTCAGCAGCAAACCGTTTCTAGACGACCAAATTCTCTTTGAATTCGCAGCATTCCAATATACCTTAGCAATGTCTCTGACTTTACTTTTTAACCCATCTTCCGATGAATAGACACCGTATATTGGAGGATTAGGTCTAAATACTATGTCATCAGCAGAATGTAGTCTCAGTCTGCAAGAAGATACACCCCCTCCGTTGTGACTTACGGCAGAACAACCCTATATCCTTTACGGCATTGCGACTATCAGCGAATATCTCGTAAGAATTAGCAATTAAGGCAAAAGAGAATACTTCCGGCCTCAAGAATGTTGAAAATGGAAAAAATCTTATTCTAGGCATTCCACCAGGCCTACATCCGGGAGTAGCAAATGATCTGACAATCGCAGTGTACATTCAATGAATGTGAGAATTTCAAAATTAACAATGAAGTGGCGTCACTGCAACAAAACATGCATGCTTTAGCATTTCGACTTTAAGATAAAAATTCTCCGTAAAACATATGACCCGGTAGCATATCTAGGGCTATGTCATCGTTTGACATTGAACATGTATTGGGTACGAATGAAAAGATCTTTCAAGTTTGCGTGAAATACAAGGCACAGAAGAGGGCTATTAACTCCAATTAAAGGTTTAGATTGAAGGCGATCTCGAGGCTCTTAATACTCTTTTCTTAATCGTAGATCGAGCTTTGTATCAAAAAACTTGGAATAGAAAATCGTATGTCTTTAACAGTTTGGAAAGAGAAAAAATGATCAATTTACGCGCAGATTATTGTAGAGTCTTTCCTACAGCTCTTCTCATATTTATCTTCCGTGACAGACAAACATTAAAAAAGAAAAGTGTTTCGTCCCATGTTTTATTTCATAGATATTACAGATGATAATATTTCGCTGCAATATATACATACGTATGAGATAACAGAATTATTCGTTGTGATAACGTTCTACTCGGAAGTTATGATAAATTTACCCCTATTACGCCTTTTTGAAAACTGAGCTGAAAATCTCTCAGATTTTAATAATCCCAATAACTTTGTAGCCATAGCCTTAAAGGTTTCCAAAACAGGTTTCCTTACGAACGAGCTTTATTTGGGACCGGAAATATAGGCGACGAAGTTAATTAATGTCTTTAAAAAAGCAACAAAGACAAAATTTAATAAGAAATGGGCCTATTGTGGGAATTGGATCAAGTGAGCTGGATAGGCATAGTCTCAATGATTACAAAACAGGTTTCTTTATGGTCGAGACTGGAGATATAGCCGTCGAAGCTAATTGATGTCTTCAAATAAGCAACAAAGGCAAAATCGAATAAAAATGGACCTAGTGGTGAAACGGTATCCAGTGGGCTGGATAGCCATAGTCTCCAGGACTCCAAAACAGGTTTCTTTATGGTCGTGTGTTACTTGGGACTGGAGATATAGCCGTCGAAGCTAATTGATGTCTTCAAATAAGCAACAAAGGCAACATCGAATAAAAATGGACCTAGTGGTGAAACGGTATCCAGTGGGCTGGATAGCCATAGTCTCCAGGATTCCAAAACAGGTTTCTTTATGGTCGTGCGTTACGTGGAAACGGAGATATGAAAAAATTCATGAAAATACGGATACAAATTAAATTTTAGTTCAATGGACTTAAAATTTTAATAATTCTCATTGAGTTCATATTCATTTATATGTATATATACAACAAAATGTCGTATTTTTCGCTTGCATTTCTTGGACACTGATTTCCGTTTCTTGGTCGATGACTTGCATTTTTCTTGGTCGATGACTTGCATTTCCTGGTCGATGACTTGCATTTTTCTTGGTCGATGATTTGCATTTTTCTTGGTCGATGACATGCATTTTTCTTGGTCGCTGATTTGCATTTTTTGGTCGATGACTTGCATTTTTATCGGACGATGACTTGCATTTCTTGGTCAGTGACTTGCATTTTTCTTGGTCGATGATTTGCATTTCTTGGTCGATGACTTGCATTTTTCTTGGTCGATGATTTGCATTTTTTACTCGATGACTTGCATTTTTCTTGGACGATGACTTGCATTTTTCTTGGTAGATGATTTGTATTTTTCTTGGACGATGATTTGCATTTTTTGGTCGATGACTTGCATTTTTCTTGGTCGATGATTTGCATTTTTTTGTCGATGACTTGCATTTTTCTTGGACGATGACTTGCATTTCTTGGTCAATGACTTTCATTTTTTGGTCGATGACTTGCATTTCTTAGTTATTGACTTGCATTTTCCTTGGTCGATGATTTGCATTTCTTGGTCAGTGACTTGTATTTCTTGGTCAATGACTTGCATTTTTCTTGGCCGATGATTTGCATTTTTTGGTCAATTACTTGCATTTTTCTTGGTCGATGATTTGCATTTTTTGGTCAATGACTTGCATTTTTCTTGGACGATGACTTGCATTTCTTGGTCAATGACTTGCATTTTTTGGTCGATGACTTGCATTTCTTGGTCAATGACTTGCATTTTTTGGTCGATGACTTGCATTTCTTGGTCGATGACTTGTATTTTTCTTGGTGATGACTTGCATTTTTTAGTCGATCAGATACATTTTTCTTGTCGGTTGTGGAGTATTAACATTAGGCGACTTAGCAATGTCGTTGGAATGGAGGAGGATGCTCTGTCGAGACCGGTATTTGATGCAAGCGTCTGCGGGAGTTTGCGAAGAGGAAGAGCTTGTTTGCGTTGGAAGGGCCAGATTGAGGAAGCGCTGTCATCGATTGGTGTGACCAACTGGCGTAGGGGCGCAAGAAGCAAAAGCGCCTGGAAGGATGTGTTAAGACAGGCCGAAATCCGTTAATTGGGATGTTAATGGCCAATTAAGTAAGTAAGTAAGACTTGCATTTTTTTGCTGCAATGTACAGCATGTCAAAAATGTTGGCGTAAATTTCAAATAAAAGTGATAACAAAATGTAATAATGTAAAATAGTTTTTGTTTTTATGCAAAATTCTATGAAATATAAGTATGTATCAAAAGTGATACATAAGCTAGAATTATGAAGTTTTTTTAAGGCTCAATCTACGGTTAAAGACAACAGGGTCTAGAGGTTTAAAAAAATTATTGCAATTAATAAAGAGCCAGAAATGTCTGCTCGCTACCCTTATACAGTGGGAGTCAAAAGAAACTGCACATGTATGCAGGATAAAATTCTAACAATCACCAAACTCAACTTTTACCACTTAAAGAATGTGCCCGAAAAAATTTCACAATATTTCGAAATTTTTTTAATTTTTTTTGTTTGTTTCAATTTAAAATAACGGTAGTTTATCAATGTATACTATTTTATGTACATTTTTTTTGACGTTCACTGTATAGTCAATTAACGTTTTCTCATCTTCTATGGATGATGCCAGTCGCGAAGCAATTATCCTAGTCTTTCCCATTGTCTAAAACTAAGTATATTTGTAATGAACTTTAACCCGTTTTTAAGTTAAAATTAAAAGAATTAAATAAAATTAAGAAATAAAATAAAAAGCAGATGATAAACGTAAAACGAATACGAAATTATTTTCAGTTTTTATGAATTTTTTTTTAAATCAAATAATTTATGGGAATGAACACAACACATGCTCTTCTAAAGGTATGGACATTATTTTGCAAATAGATTGTCATGATGTTTCGTTTATATTTTCACTCTACCACTGGCAGCCACTCCCTTCTTTATCTACGAGTATAGCAGATGGTTATGGCTTTTATTATACGATATTATATTAAAACGGAAAACAATTTAAAAGAAATATTAGAGTCGGTACTATAAACTTCTGTAGGATACCCTATAAGACAATGAAATTTTGTTATAAACCATCAAAGGATAGAAGTTAAGGGTCCTGCTGAAAGTTATCAGAGATTTCGTTTTCATTTCCTAAATAGCGGATGATTAAGTTAACAGATAAGGTTAATAACTCTGAATTTAATTTATTAGTTTACTGTGCAGCCAGGAATACTGCTGACTCTGTAGATACCATGAACTTTCTTAATAGAAATCTGGAGGGGAAATAAAATCCCTTAAGTTTCTTGTCTTCTTCTGGCATTTCTAATGTTAAGTCTGAATACACCTCCTGCTCATATTCCACGCTGCTGCTGCTGCTGTAGGAAATTATAAAATCATGCATGCATGAGTAGCCTGGTTCTCATGCATCGCATTTCATTCAATCAAAATAAAATTCCATTTATAGCAGCAGCTGCAACAACAACAACACCACCAACAATAGCAAAAGCATATGCATTTTAAAAAATGCAATCGCAACTAACAGTTAAAAAACAAGCGAAGCATAGGAAATAAAAAATAAAAAACCATAAAAGAAGCAGCAACAACACCAACAAGAAAAAAAGCATGCTTATGTTCCATGGGAGTTATTTTATTAAACATTCACGATAATAAAAAACACTGACAGAGAGAGAGAGAGAGGTAGAGAAAGCACAACATAGAAAAGGAGAGGCAAAGTAATTACAAAAAAAAAATCGAAGAGGAACTGTCAAATATCTGTGCATGAATGTTGATTAATAAAAACATATATTTGTTGCATATGCATGGCATGCATATGTGCGAATGTTTATTCGCGTGTGAGAGTGACAGTGCCAGTGACTTAATGCATAAAAGAGATGCCAAGGGTTTGATAATATTGTTATGAAAGCAAAACTTTTAACTGTAGGTTACTGGTCGGGGACTGCTTATTGGTTATTCGCAGCTATCCTACATGCGATAGGCCGTCCAGTTATCCGCCACCTACTGACCCCAATGGTAGCCTGAAGCTAAGCCCCATGTGCATGTATGTATGTATATATGTATGTATGTATGTACGTATGTATATATGTATATATGCATGTGTGTATGTATGTATGTCAGTTGGTTTTGAAGCCTCCCCACGCGTCTTATCACAACCACCGAATTAGCATTCTCCAGACAGCTTTAATTAACCAATTCTTCCACGCCCTCCTGTCCTAATCTATGCTACAACCACACGGTCTTGTCTACCAAAATAGGGTCTCAATAGATGCCTCCATTATTACCGAAAGATAAATTGTCACAACTGCCTAAAGTAGACAGTGTAAGGCTACTAAAGTGGCCGCTCTGATGTGACAACCGTCTACGATTAGGCAACATTCACCCGTTGAGCAAACGTGAGTTTTTAATGAAACACTCTTAATCGTATTAATACACGTATGTTATAGGGGTATGTATGTGTGTATTATGTCTCTCTGTGTGTGTTTTATTTTCAATGCTTAAAAATAAAAAAAATAAAAAAATCGTTTAAAAAATATTTCAAATGCAATCTTGTTAGTCAAGATGCTTCAAAAATTTTATTTTAATTGAAAATAATTTCCTTGTAATTGAAAATATTAATGATGCGTTATTAATCGATAAATTAATTAACAAAGGCTTGGTATTATTGATGGACATTTTTATTTATTTTTTTCGAATCAAAGAAATGTGCTCACTACTGAGAATATCACTTTTTTTTTTGGAGATACTATATGTAGCGGATAATCCGATCAGCAATTTAAATTTGCACCTTCATCCATAAAAACTCAAGTCACACAACAATTAAAGGCGACTGTATGTTTATAATGTCTTAGATATGCTTATGAGGCTTTTATTTCTGATGTTTTTCAAACATTGTTTTATGCAAAAATTTCCTTTAAATTCTAATAAAACTGACTGCTGTTTGGCGGTGTAATTTGATCGTATTTCTTCAACATTTATCTTGAGAGCGCAAAGACCGTACAATAAGAGTCTTTTTTGATATGCAAATTTTAGATCATGTACCGAACGGCAAAGGACTTTAACAATCCGCCGCTACGTGCTACACAATACGAACAATTTTGGTTTTATTGTTTCCAGAAGTTACCAAAAAGTTTAATTTCATGTTTGAACATGTAGATTGGCCGTCAAAATCATGGGATTTGATGTCTCAAAGAACGCCGAACGTACAAAGCATGTCGAACGATGGAATTTATTCCAGAACACTGCCAAGAAGCTAGGTCGTAAGCCTAGCTAAAGTATTCTAACGGCCAATTAATTAAGTACGTAGCCTTTCTTATCGCCCTCTCGCACATTCTTTACCGCCATCAAATGCAAATATTTACCACTTTGTGAATATGTTGGTGAAGAGAATTCAAATTTTTTGTGTCATAATGAATTCAAAAAGATGTAGAAATACACAACCAAGTGACAACCGTAAAACAGTACTCAAGTATTTGGTGAAGAGTTAAAAAAAATTTTTTTCTCCTCCACTGTTGTAGTTGTTTTATTTTGCGAAATTATTATTTTGCTTACAGTGTATTAGTGTGTATGTATTTATAAGTGTGTATTATTCAAGTAAAATAACAACAACAACCAACAACAGAACAGCAACAAATTATATAAAACGGCTTGCGTAATCGCATGCAAATATTAATGATTATTTACCAACACCACCACCTTAGTACACTACTACTACGACTACTACTACCACCACCACCCTAGGCAAACAAAGACCCTACAGTACTACAGAGCGAGAGAGGGAGAGAGAAAGAGCATATAAAGATAAACAAAAAGACAGAGGGTAAGACAAATGGACAAATAGAGACAAATTTACAAACACAAGGAACAGAAAAACAGTAGCAGAGCAGAGTAGAGCAGATATAATAACAACACACACACAACCCATACAGAGACACAACGTGTGCTCCTATGGTCTCTGGTTTTAATATTATAATTTCTTTTATTCTTCTTCTATACAGGCCTAGTCACTATAGGCCATGTGGAGGGGACTCGTATTACGAGTCTTGTAAACGAAATGAAATGAAAAGAGAGTGAGAGAGGAAAGAGAGTAACCAGCCAGGATAAGGTAGTATAAAAGGTTGTATAACTTGTGTATGATGATTTTTAATTTTGATTCCCCTTCATTTTCTTTTCTCTTCCTTTCACTGCCATTACATGTAAAGCAGAATTCATTCATTTGTTTATTGGCATATTACACAACTACTAAATATACATACATACATACATAAATTTATAACATAAAACATATTTATGAAATATACATAACGGGTGATTTTTTTATGGATTAATGCCATGAACGTGTTTTCATATCGCCTCCATTGATCGATAATTATTCACGGAAATTTGAAGTCTATCTAAAATGGATTTCACATCTCAAGGATATCCATGGTAAAGCTTAATAATTCTGCTAGGGCACATACACTTCTATCGAATAACAATCTGTTGATGAATATGTATCCCTAATTCCCCTTAGATGAAGTCGCCGTAGTCTAATTTGTAGAGGTTAGGCTTATCCGACTACAGCATGGTGTACAACCTCTCGCTCAGACATCTCAAACAAAACAAAATATGAAAACCAAAAATATTGAAAGAAATATCTTTCAGCGACTTCCTCTTCTCCAGTCGTCTGGAAGAAACTGTGATAGTAAAATAAAATTGTCATGAGAAGTTTCTCAAAAAATCTGTCGTTCGGACTCGACATTCAACAGTACAGTTTTAGAAGCTAGGTTCTAGGTAGGTAGGTTCTAATCCTAGCTAAAGGGTTGTAAAGACCAATTACGTAAGTAAGAAGAATATTTAGGCCGCTGATAAATTCTAGACTGAGGAAGAATCTTACCAAGCTCAACTGCCGTAAATTGATTGAAAGCATTACCAATCCCATACTCAAATCATATCGTGTTTATATCTCGGTTTCTATTATTTTCACGGATCGCTGTGCCATGCGTAGGCATTCTGGAAGGCTTTCCTTAACTTTAAATAATCACATGATTAACTCAACGATCATTAAATAAAATGGAAAGATTCTCAAAAATCTGTCATTGGCAGTTAAAATTAAACCGTGGATTCTGCTCTCATTGAAAAAATTAACACACACTACATGGTTGGTGTTAAATGATTGGTTGTAATCCTGACTAAAGTGCTGTAATGACGAATTATGGAAGTAGGAATTACTTTTGCAAATTTTCTGTATTGCTTTCCGCAGCAGCAGCTCAAACCAACAGCCATAGTACCAACAGCTTGCTAACGTATGAGTGTTGTTAAGGGATTATAATTTAATGAAGAAAAAATATTAATCATACGCCTTCGAGGAATTTTAATTGAAAGAAAACAGCAAAAAGTGAGCGACAAGAGTGCGTGTATGTGTTTGCAAATTCCAAACAGATAAAAAATCACCCGTTGTATGTATTTACATTACTTTTCATATATGTATTCGTGTGTGGGTGTGTAAGTAAATTCTTATATTTGTTTATCCTTTTATATTCTTTAGTAATATATAAATGGTTGCTAGTAAAACCCTTCTTTACCGGGATGTATTATACTGCAGAGTTAGGAATTTGAGTGAGGTTATACTAGCAGCCGTAGTCTAGTGGATAGTGTGTTGGCTTATTAGATGTGAGGCCTCGTTGCATACCCCAGGTCAGATATCTCCAACTAAGAAGAATATTTCTTCGGCGACTTCCTCTCATTAGATTTCGGGCAAAAACTCTGGTAGTAAATAAAAGTTACCATGAAAGGTTTCTCAAAAATCTGTCGTTCGGAATCGACTTTAAACTGTATGTCCCGCCACCCAAATATCAAATTAACACACACAACATAAGTGATGTCAGAAGCTAGGTCGTATATCTGACTGAAGGGTTGTATTAACCAATTATGTATGTATGTATGTATACCAGCAGCCTATCTGTCATGTACGAGCTATTGCTGCTGCCTGGTATTTTTCAATCATTTCGATCATTCTGATGGTTTCGATCATTCGATTCTATCTACATCAGCTTTAATTAAACATGGTTTTCCAATGCATTCTAGGTGCCTTTGAATACCTCATCTTAAGTTCCTAAGTGCCGTAAAGTGGCAGAAAAGATGTTCTAAATTAAAAAAAAAAACACATAAAAATTCAGAAAAATTCATGAAATCTTTATTTGAATCGATAGCACGGTCCATGTAATTTAATGTTTGAAGATTATTACATGCAAATGTTGACCGCGACTGCGCTTCCAATGGTCCAATTTTGGCATACTCTTTCCAACATTTCGGCCGGTATCTCACGAATAAATGCTTGAATGTTGTCTTCCAATGCGTCAATTGAAGTGGGCTTGTCTGTATAGACATGAGCTTTAACACAGCCCCTCAAAAGATAGTCTAAAGGCGTTAAATCGCACGATCTAGGCGGTCAATTGACCGGTCCCGAACGTGAAATAAAATGTTCACCGAACTCGCCTCTCAATAAGTCCATTGTTACGCGTGCTGTGTGGCATGTGGCACCGTCTTGTTGAAACCAAATGTCATGCAAGTCAAGGTCTTGCATTTTGGGCAAAAAAAAGTTAGATATTATCTGACGGTAGCGCTCACCATTCACAGTTACGTTATGATTCGCAGCATCTTTGAAGAAGTACGGTCCAATGATGCCACCAGCCCATAAACCGCACCAAACTGTGACTTTTTCTGAATGCATTGGTAGCTTTTGCAATACTTCTGGCTGATCTTCACTCCAAAATCGACAATTCTGCTTATTTACGTATCCATTGAGCCAAAAATGAGCTTCGTCGCTGAACACAATTTTTCGATAAAGAAATGGATCTTCGGAGCACGCATTTTGATAATAAAATTCAATGATTTGCAAGCGTTGTTCGTTTGTAAGACGATTCATGGTTAAATTATTGACCAAACTGAAGATGTTTGACAGTGAAACAAAACACTAAACGTGCGTGAGCTCTTTAAGCCAGTGTTGCCAAAAAGATAATAGCTAAAAAATCACCCGTTATAACTTCCTCATTTTCCTCGTCAGGACGTAAGGACGTAAGTTATTTCAAACTTTCGGTGTAAGTACCTAGGAACCAGTGTTCTATTATAACTGTTATGAGGTTCGTAAGATATGCTCTTCCGTGGTTATTAAAATGCTTTAGCTAGGATCAGAACCTAGGTTCTCACACTACACTAAGTTAGGTCATTACAAAACATTAGTCAGGTTTAGAACCTAGCTTCTCACATTACACTCTAGACTCTGGTTAGGTTAGGTTAGGTTATTACAAACCATTAGTCGGACTTACATACATAATTGGCCATTACAACCCTTCAGTCAGGATTACGGCCTAGCTTCTCAACAAAGCAAAATTAGTCGGACTTAGAACACACTTCCCTCTAGACTCTGGGCAGGTTTAATATATGCATTGCTGGGTCACATTTATCTGGTATCTATAGGAATGTATCCAGTATCCTATTTTTTGTTTGTATATACATATGTAAAGTTTTGCTTGCCCACACTGTAGGGCACAGACATTCTCTTATATGAACCTCTAGTTTACATTTTACATTGAAGAAGAAAAACAAGAAGAAAATAAATTCCATATCCCCATGCCTTTCTTAAAAGAAATTTCGGTAATAATGAAGAGTTCCAAGATGTAACTGCATAACGATGAATATGCCCAGCCTGGAGCAACAATAAGTTCTACTAACACACCCTGTATGTAACAGAAAATATGAAATTCTTCCCGCCCTGGTTTGGTCCTTTATTTGGCCAAGTACACTGGGTAGTTTTTTTTTTCGCCTGTACATTTTTAATTTTTTGTTTTTGGGACGGCCATTGACGAATGTTAACTCAAATAAATGTAATGAACTGTTGGGTTATGTATTGTTGCTATTGCTGTTACTGCTACTGTTACTACTACCGTTGTTGTGGTTGTTGTTGTTTTTTTACCATCCATCTATCTATCAAAGAATGTAGACATTAAACTGAAGTGACAGTTATTTGGCGGGTTGGTTGATTATTTATTAAACAAACATTTGTATGCAGAGCTTATAGCATGGACACGTAGGGTATGGCGGGCATGGAGGATAGCTCAACCGTAACTAAAGTATTATGAACTCAACAAAACAAAAAAAAGGGGGAATTATAGTATATCACATCATATGATATGATATGATATCTAAAAGTATATGTATGTGTATGTGTGACAATATTTATTTAATATTTTACGTATTTGGTTATATTTATTTAGTAATTTAACAGTTACTCATACAAAATACATATTTAAACGTAAATAAACCCTCCCCCCATCCATAGCTATCTAACACTAAATATAGAGTTATTATGTAAATAACCGTACTGACAAACACACATACATTTACATACCCTCATACGTTAAATGAGTAACGAGGCCTATATTTGAAGAGGCCTCTTTGGGTGTGTTCAAGATTACTTTTTTTTTATTTTTTTTTTTTATTAATTAGGAAAAAAAATAAACATTTTTTAGGAAGATTATCAGGAATGCATGAGGTTGCATAGGAGGTTTTTGGCTTGGATTTGAGGAACAACTTAAAAACGATTCTCAGAAGTATTACATTTACAGTTAAAGCAGGTAATAAATCGTTACAGTAATTGATAAATTCTGTCACTTGGTTAGTTTAGGTTGTAGTGCTAGGTTTCATACCAAAAGCTCACTTGAGCATGCATAGCGGCCCCTTGTGATACCATAGGTGAACGCAGTCCCTGTACGGGCCAAGTTCCTCCAAAATCAGGGAAAAGGGAGAAGTTGGTCAGCGGATGGGCTGCATAATGCTGTCACTAGATTGACAGAAACAAATTTGTAAACTATCTAAGGGCACCATAACCTAGCAAGTAGTGTGTTGCTTTATTACACGGTAGTACGTGGTTCAAATCCTAGCTCAAAGATCTGTAAGAAAATTAAGTAAAAAATTTTCTTTCCACGATGTCTCAGCAGTCTTTGGAAAGTAAATGAAATTGCAATGAAAACTTCCTCCAAAATCTGTTGTTCGGAATCGACTTTAAACTACAACAACATACATACATAAGTGCTGTGAGAAGCTAAATTGTAATCCTGACGAAAGGATTGTAATGACCAATCATGTAGGTAAGTAAGTAACGAAGGATTTCTGTTTTTAATGTCTCTTTGGAATGAGGAAAAATGGAAAAAGGGGAAAGACGCATTATTCTGATGCAAAGTACACCCCATTTTGGTCGACTAGTATATGAAAATGTGAATGAATAGTTGACAAATATTTGTTGAGTGAAGATAATATAAATTCTGTTCTAAATTTTCTTTAGTAAATTAGAATTGCAACTGTTTGCGATACATAGGTAGGGATGTATAGGTGCCTGTGTACCCAAAAATTAGTTGAATAAACAAACTTAGGTCACATGAGACCCATTGTGATAACACAGTTCTCCATTTTTCCTTAGCACCGGCACCATTCGAAGCTTTTGATAAGGCAACTCAAACTGCCAATGTTCACGCCTGACAGTTCGTTTAAAACTTTTATGTGGTAGACACCAAGACACTTAGACTATGTGTAGACTATTTCGGAGAAGAAGATCTTCCATGTACATATCTTCTTCAGGTACCGTCTTCCATACCCGACAGTTCGTTTATATCTTCTATGCGGCAGCCAACGAGGCACCAAGTCTATCTTCTTCTATATCTGACAGCATTTTGTTTAGATATTCAATTTGGTAGACATTTAGATCGCGTGTAGATTCGTTTAGGTCTTCTATGTGGCATGTAGACTATGTGTAGACTATTCGAGGAAGAAGATCTTCAATGTATCTGCCTTCTTCCATACCTGATAGTTCGTTGAGATCTTTTACACCAAAAAACTTAGACCAGGTAATAAGCAATGCAGCTCTACAGTCCAAGACCAATGCGTCCCAAATAAGTGCCTATGATGCACATTATGCCCAGTAATGACTCTAACAATCATACTGAGCAGGCTTCTTTTGAGTTTTCCAACGCCTTATATCCAGCTTTGGCTAGATTTTGAAGGAATCCATGACTGTATTATCAATTATAAGCTCACAGTTCTTTAAAGGAATTACCAAATTGGAGAATTCATTGGAAAGTTCGATGGTTGTATCGCACTTGGCTATTATTTATACTCTCTACAGTTATTTGGAATGTCACTGTGTTGAGCTGCCCATATTATACGTCCATTATAAGATTCCACTATCACGTTAAGATATGTCACCACCTTGGCGTTTATTATGTTTTGTTTTAATAATCACTAGGCTACCAGGAAGTGCGATAATATCTTGTCTAAGGATATTTGTACCTTGAATAATGCTGGCAGTAGCCTGTGTAGCCTATACGTCCACTTGAAAGACACTACAGTGATGCAGGCGCTACTTTAATTTTTTAAATTTAAATTTTAACTACAAAGTATGAATATTTCGTCATAAATGCCTGTATTGAATGATGACATCTCTAGTGTTTAAATTTAAAATCAAAAAAAATCATCTTTTATGATTTTTCCTTCTGTCTTTGTTCTTAAAAAAAACCATTTGAAATTTCAAGTTGAAATTTTTAAAAAATATTCAAATATGTATTGTTTATGCAATTTTTAACGATTTTAAAAACGATTTTATTGCTCACTTTTTTTTATAACCAAAGAATACTTAAAGAATAGAAAGAAAATAAAAAATAAACGCGATTTCATTTGCAAAATTTATTGACTCGTATACAATGTTTAGAGCACTTCTACTAAAGCAATCCCGTCGAATTCTATGGAATTCTTAAATATGAAACCGAAATTTACATGGAAATTTTGACACACAAACATTTCCACACGATGACAAATGAAATGACAATTGAAATGTTAGTTTTAGTTTAGTATTGTACGAGTAGTTTATTGTGTTATTATAACCAGCGGGAGGGATATTTAGTTTTAATTAATTATTACATTTCGGAAAAAGGACATAAGCTCTCATACACATAAACACATACATACACTCACATACATATAATCAATTGATATGTATTAATTGACAGTGACACACATGCAAACAAAACTAAATCCAGCTAAGCAAACCACAGAGAAACAGAAAAAACGGACGCTTATGAGTGTGCCTGTTTGTTATGGAAGAGGGAGAGAGAGAGTTGGAGAGCATAATTTTATTTATTGTACAATATTTATAGTGTAAATAACAACAAAAACAACTACAACAACTATTACTAACATAAGCAAACAAATAAGCAAACAAACTATCAAACATATTCCACCAACAGTTATGTACCAAGTCTCATATGCAAATAATTTCACGTTGATTTTGGTGGATATTAATTGAGGTTATACTGAAAGAGAGAGAGTGAAACGTACTGTACTGCTAATGTTTGCCTCATTATTATTACAATTATTTGTGGACATATTATAGCGATCATATGATCTATTGTACTCCCATCAAACTTTTTTGGGTATTCCTATAATGTCCTATTCAAGGCTTTTGCCCTGACAAACCGCACGATGCTTCTCGGCGTCGACAATGGCAATTCCCTGCCCAGTACCTGAAACACACTTACGTGCATCCTTAGTTATACATGCCTCATACGCACCATGATTCATGTGTTCTGATGATTCATTCTCATTTCCACAAAATGTACAAGTCGGGTTCAAGCCAATCCCCATTCTGAATAAGTATCCCTTGAGTCTACAGTGCCGAATCAAAAGACTGCTTAGGATCTGAGTTTACAAACATATACACACAACTGGTCATTACAACCCTTTAGTCAGGATTACGACCTAGCTTCTCGCACCACTTATGTTGTGAGCATGTTAATTTTATGTATGAGTGGCGGTAGCACACAGTTTAAAGTCGATTCCGAATGACAGATTTTTGTAACATTTTTTCATTTTCACGCTCAGAGTTTTTTGCCAGAGGACTGGATGTCAATGAAGAAATAATTTTTTTCCATATTTCGTTTTATTTGCGATGTCTACCCTAAGGTTTGAACAGTGGCCTCACGTCTACTAAGACAACGCCCTACCTAATAAACTATGGCGACCTCAGTTTATTTGGATTGCATGACGCAGATTTCCTCTTTTTGTAATTTCCCAACAAAAGTTTTGATTGTCTCAAATGCACTTGGTTTGAGAAAAGCCTTTGTCTGCCTTTATATTTCCTTTAACTAAGCATATCTTTCAACACATCCACTCCTCTGAGTGGCACCCTCCCATCAACGGCATGGATCAGCTCTTCTCCTCGTAAGCTCATCTGCATACTTAGTATTGCTACGTCTGTTCTTTTGTACTTCCTGTCCATGTTGAATTGAGCACATCTTTCGATGACATAAACTTAAGCTTGGAAGATACACGAACTATTTTATTTTGGGACCAAAAACTACTGCTCCTGCTTCTGCTCCATGATCCGTTTCTGGAGATGACCAGTGTAAACGAAGTCTATGGACATAGAAATTCATTGGCTACAATAAGGCAGCTTTCGACAGCCTGTTAAAGGATATCGCTTTTAAGTCTGAGCATGCTCAATGACTGAGTTTGCGCTATTCCAGTGAATCTAATTACCCTGTGCAATATACCAATAAGCAACTACTACAGGACCATCAATATAGTAAAGTATCCCTACGAACCTTTTGATATCAAACGTGGTTTCAAACGAAACCTCTTTTTATCATGTGACCTCATTATGTAGAGAAATCAGAGGTATATATATTACGCTGACAAACTTCTTCCTCAGTTTGGTAGAACTCGATCACACTCGGACTGCATTGACCCGAGGCATCACAACGGGCCGCTATGTGTGCTCAAGTGTGATTTTGGTATCAATGCCATCACTCCAACCTACCTACCTACCTAGGGACGTGTAGCATGTAGAACATTGGATTACAGCCGACAACTATACCTTCAATGTTCTTCAGGATTCGTCTCTACCAGTGAAAATGTTGCCAGAATGGTTCCATTATGGAAACTAATTCTCTACATAGCGCTTAACCTTTCTCAATTTTTCCCGGCAGCATTGCATTCTGCATTCAAAAGAAATGTTCTATGCAAAGTCTTCTACCGGTATGGCCATGACTTCCACATCCGAACCAACCATAACTTCTAAGAGGTCCTGGGCGGATATGTAATATGGGGATCAGTGGGTGTTGGTGTAGAGGACGATTTCTACGTGTTAGGTACCAATTTCAGCGAGCCCAAATCGATTGGTTTGGCAACTGGCACATGAGCTTGCGAAGTAAAACTGTGTGAAAGGATAGCCGACGAATTGTTAAGGCCAATAATTTATGACTGAGAATTTATTTAAACTCTTCTTCTTTTCGAAATCTCTTGCCGTATGCAACAGATTTTTATAAGATTTCTGAAGGAAAAATCATCTTTCATTTCCTAATTGAACTAATGTCCGGTGAACTAAAATCCAGATTTAAATGTCAACAATTTTGAGAAGCATTTTTTAAGTTGAATTATTACTGCTTTAGCGTTGTTCGTTTCTCGTTTTGGTTTTTATGGCTTAGTAAGTAACAAATACTGGCTTCGAAATATTTGTGTTTCTGGTCGTAGAATTTTATGGCCACTTTAGCAATTCCATCATTCCAGCAGCAGAATAATACGACGACGAAAATCGTTGTTTTATTGAATGTCATAAATCATAAAGACATTAAAAACTTTATGATCTCACAAAGTGTTTTTTCATTTTCATTTTTTCATTTCCATTGCTTCATTCTTTTGCTTCTGCTTCTACTACTGCTTCTTGTATGCTCATTTCCGTGCTTCCTTTGCGTGTGTATTTTTGTGTTTTCTTCGGTTGCATTTGAGTCATTGTCAGATTATATTCATTACGAAATAAAATGCGAAATAAAATGTCGATAAAAACACACACACATTAAAATAGAAAAGCACAAACGGCCCCTTCCTCTCTCTCCTCTTCAGTACTTAATTGTAAAATAGAGCCATGGCCCTGCAAACGCCTGTTAGGGCGTTAGGTGACTGCGACCGGCTACCATTAATATTTATGGGTGCTTGAAGCGTATAAGAACCCATAAAAACTTAAATTTATACAAAGTGATGATTACATATAGCATTTCTAATGCTCTCTCAGTCTCTCTCTCTATGTCTGTCTCCTTCTATAGCAGTGGCTTTAAAAAAACAATGAGAATTTAAATTGAAGAGTGTAAAAATTTAATCATAAATTATCTCGTAGTTCACTTTTTATTTTCTTGCATTTAAACTTCAGTTCAAGGAAAGCAAGAAAATTGATTCGGTTTTTCATCTTCACAACTTGAATAAACACCACGGCTGACCCAATAATTCAAATTTTCGTTTCGTTTCAATTTTTTTCATTTGTTGGTTGGAGAAGAAAGAGAGAAAAAAGACAGAACAAAGACAACAAAAAATTAAATTTCCATTGCTTTTCTCCTCCATACTTGAAAGGAAAAACCAACAAACATTAGTTAAAAAAGAAATGGCAGCAGTAGGAGCACTGCCAGTAACAACAACCACGGCAGGATATAAAAATGCTCGGCTGCCGTTAGAAAACAGGAAAATAAACTATAAATGTATACGTGCATGTATCCATGTGTACGTGTGTGTGTGTTTATAAATGGAAAACAATAAAATTGAAACCATCATCAATTGTTAACCAAATACCCATCCTGCGCCATTTTAAACATCCTGCCAATGGGCCATTTTCCTTTTTTCGCCACTACTTGGCAGCACTTTGCCTGCCCACCAAACCAGCTACTAGCAGTTGTTGTGGAACTAAAAAAAAAGAAAGTTTTTAAGAAAAGAAAAAAAAAATGGAAACCCCACCATAAACCGCCAATAAATAAAAATGTTCTCCATCAAAGAAAGAAATGGTAAAGAGTGGACTCGGAAGAAAGAAACAACAACTATTATACCTTGAAGGGGGGGAGGGGGCAGGGTGATATGGCGGGTGTTCTATAAGTATTTATGTCAAGGATACTATAAAAATCAATTATAAATGTGCGTCTCTGTGTGCCTGAGTGTGTATATGTACGCGTAAGACACAGCAACAGAAACAAGACAACGAAAAGGTGGAGGAGTCTGCTAAGCAAGACGTTAAAATAAGTTTGAAGTGAAGAAAAATTAATGAGAAGAACTATTAGACGAGCTTTAAATGTTAAAGTGCAGTCATGCGTAAGTGGTAGCCGTTTGTCGGCTGAAAGTAATCGCAAATGAAAGGCAGGTTGGTTGTGAACCCAAGGCACATAATTAGGTCTTGTGTTCCTAGGCCTTTATTTTCCCTTAGTGCTGTAACCATCTAGTGATTCGGGTGAAACCGTTTAAGCTCTCAATGTCTATCTTTGCGAGATCATTAAGATTATCTGTATGGGAGAAGTTATTCCCCAGCAAAATGCTGGGCACGCTGCCTAGCGGGGAACAACAATTTTCTAGTAATCTTTGGTTCTGCAACTCCTTCAGAAGTTATTGGTGATATGGCCAGGATAAATGCGTTTTACATGAATACTTACAATACAATGACCAGTAAAGACTCCGTGCTTTATGTTAAGTGTTCTCGGAAAGAGATTGAATATACTTTTCGTACTCAATTCGTAACCATAATGCTGCGTTTCAATGTGTTTCCCAATATCGAGAACTCACTTGAAAGTTCAATGGTTATGTTGTATTTTGACAATTCATCTTCTTCGAGCTTTCGGAGTGCCCCTATTTTCCAGAGATATTGTAATCGTCAGTGCTGGCCACATGACCGACATGAGTACCTAGGCAATCTGTTGCACTCCAAACAAGGTTCCCTGACTGACTTTCCATTAAAGCAGAGGATGAGATGATGGCCGTAAGGCCCAATGCAGTTTAATCCTTGCCCAATCTATACCTAAATTACATGCCAGTATTCTGGCACTGACATTTCTAGGTCGAGTAAATGGTTGTTGGTACTTTTCTGAGGAAGTAGTGGTCTAATAATGCTGATGTTTACATTGATGGCTTAAAGGTGCATGACGGGCTAGGCTGTGGTCGGTTTATTAAGGGTCCTGCTACTTTTTCTGATATCCATAGTAATTTTGATGATGCCATAGTAATTTTGAAAACGGGGCTATGCTTATTAGATGGAGGGATTTTTCCTGAAAATTTCTTAATTTAATGGGATATCCTTGAGTTCCTAACGAAAGTATTTTCGACATTACTCCATGTCGTTGAAAGGCAAGCATTTCTCAGCGAGATTTCTAATCATTCAAATGCTGGGACATAGAGATAGGTTCAGGCGATAGGTTCCGGGACATAGAGATATCGTTCGAAACTGAATTACTGATAAGTTAGCCAAGGCTGATATATTAGAGGGAAATGTGACAGGGAATAGATTTTTCGATTGGCTTTGTTGAATTGAATATTTTCCACTTGTTTTACAAGGAGATTGCTAGACTCTGCAGGACACGTATAGATAAGGAAAGGATTGATTCACATACATGCATACAAACGTAATTGGTCACTACAACTCTTTAGTCAGTATTATTACCTAGTTTCTCACACTACTTATGCTATGTGTGTTAATTCTATACATGAGTGGTGGGATCTACAGTTTAAAGTTGACTCCGAACGACAGATTTTTGAGAAACTCTTCATGGCAATTTTATTTTCAATTCAATTCTATCCTTAAATCAGATCGTCATCCATCATACAATAATAATATTCATGAGCCAATATCCTTTTGGTAGGCATCGTGAAAGACTTTGCTTTCTTTCAAATGCTTTCTGCAGGAGCTGTAGTCCCATGGAGGAGACAGAGATTGTCTTTCACCTTATGTGTCAGCGGTGTGCTCTTGCCACAAAAAGATTTGTGACCTCTCACTTACTGATACCCTTGACCGAGATTTTCTATATAAATATTGCTGCAATGTGTTGGACTTAGCTTGATTTCATCTAGAGAAAGCTGGATTCTCGAGTTGTATATTCAATATAGTGCTTCAAGTGGAATTTCTTCAATCACCTAGGGCTCCCTACTTTACTTAACCTAACAAACTTAGGTAAACTGAGAGATTCTAGGTTATCCTAACCTATTTTTCTTATATTTGCAGAATAATTTTCTTTATCGAGGCAAACTCTAGGAACCAAATGTCCTTTTATGCTTGTGAAACTTATTCGTACACGAAATATTATAAATACGATAGCAGAAAAGGTAGGAAATTTGTTTTAAAGCCAACATTATCAATACAATTGCAAATCAAAAGGAAAAATAGAAAACCAATACTATAATGAAAGGAAATATATAAAATAACAAAGAGAGAGAAGGAGAGAGAGTCAGAGAAGAAAAGGAACGAGTGTAAGTGCATTTACTTTACAGGGTGTATACACATAAGTGTTGTCAATACAAAAGAAGAAGAAACAAATTTAAAGAAAAAACAGTTGATATCACTAGCAAAGCAGCCGCCGCACTCATGTTCACATATAGACAACCGCACCTATACAGATGCAAACAAATGTAATTGTAAACAAACTCAAGAGCATGCACACATATATATATACATACATAGACGGTATTGCGAAAAGTTTGTAGCCTAAAAGGCACACATACACAGAGACAGATAGATAGAGAGAGAGAATTTTTAATATAAACAGAGTTGTTGTTAAATAAGGGGAGTTGGGGAAGTAAAGGCCGAGAATATGACAACAGCATAATGTGATTACATCATATCATATATGTATATATATTTTTTTTATGGAAAAATTTGTGACAATAAAACTGAACTCAATTAAAATACAATAAAAGCAACAACATCAACAACAACACCCATTGAAATTGTAATAATAAATGGAAAAGAAATGAAATTGTTGAAGAGAATCTCTACTTCTTTTTCAATACAGCATTTTGTATTTGGTGAAATGCAATCAAAGAAATTTAAATAAAAAATAATTGAAAATCGTACAAAAAAAAAACGAAAAATATTCAAACTGTTAGCCATGTTTGTCGTGCTAAAAACATAGTTTTTCTCGAAGACAATTAGCCTCAGAATTGTTTAAAATTGTTTAACTGGCAGGACACTTCATTAAATTAGTATTGAAAAAGAAGAAATTCTTTCTTGTTCATCTGCAGATTTAGATTTCAAATTAGGATCTATGACGTCATTGTCTCTGAGGCAATTGGGATTAGAAAACAGCCTAGGTGGAGTTGAATAGGATCCAGAGACTAGTATACAAATAACACAATCGAGGCAATAAGAACTTCTACTTTAGGCGGTAATGACGAGTTTAATTTCGTTGCATTATAGTAAAGACTACAACCATAAAGACTGATGCTAGGGAACATGACTAACATGAATTTCATTGGAGAACATCGTTGTGGGATTGATGGAGTGATCTCTTAAATGGCATCTGGACAGTATTGGCAAATGCTCCAATTTTGGAAAATTTTTTGCAACCAGTAAGTAAATAAATCTGCCTAGCTTTTAAACTTTTCTAAGGGGTTCTATTGACCAATTAAGTTTCTGTAAAATGGAAGGGCAAGTTATGCAACATACATTAAGTGAAAAGAGCGATAAAGACAGGCTGAGACTCTGATGGATGATTTCAGTGGAAAGAGATGTGAGTCATGCATGAGATACTAATGCACTATATAGACAGATAAGCACCATCAGTTTTTAGGCAGGGACTTATAATTACTGTCACCGAAAAGCATTTTAAGCTTCATTAGGGCAACAAGGGTGGAAGAGACAGCGTAGGGAAACAGTATACAGCTTACGATTAGAACAACAGATCATCAGGCTGTAGTACCAGTACTTCTATCAAAATAACCTTAGACAGTAGCTATTACGCTGGGATGTCTAAAACTTCTGAACTAAGAGTCCTCGGTTTCTGCTGTGGCGTCAAAGGTGAAGACTTTCTAGCTTTGTCGTGTTAGGATAGGGCTTTTTCTTTCAGAAGGTCAATCCGGATTAAGTACTGCCAGTAGAGATCAGAAACAATCTTTTGCTCAGGCTGTTGAAGCTTATAATGAACAATTTCCTTCCAATTTCAACAATCATGGTGTCAATCCTGGCATATTCTTATGATTCCTTTGATTTATTTCAGTTTCATTCACCTAGTCTTCCAGCTAAGCAGGTAATTGGTTTACTGCATCAACTTCTGGAATGGTAGTATTGCCAACTATCATTGCCTAGCAATATGGCTTTCTATGGTTGTTGTATTGAGTACATATGTAGTTGTGTTTAATGAGTACAGCCTTTAGGCCAATCACAGTTAACCTACCTATATCATGTCACATGTATTGTTAATAGCATGTGTATGTATGTGTGGAAAATATTTTATTGTGTTGCAACAACGTGACTACAGACAGTGCTTGCCACTAACATCTCTTTTCCATTCAATGTTTCTAAAGAGAGCAAAAAATAATTGTAATTCACTTTAATTGCAGAGAACATTTGCAAGAATAATTGATTTACGGAAAAACATATACAAACGCACATATATACATATATATATATAAAGACAAACACATACAGATAATGAGTACTTGTTTGTTAAGCTTTAGGAATTGATTTATTAGCCTACCATGGAGGGAGCCTGTCATAGAGGGAACAGCACAGAAAAAATAAAAAATGCAACAATTTTAAAACATTAGGTTCACTGTGTGCCTATTTAAAAAAAATGCTTGTTTTGCCCCAACATGGGGCAATTCGTGGCGGCCTTACACCATTTCCCTAAAAAGTTTTGTACATTTGTTCCACAGTTTTTAAATATTTCTTTCATTTTTTCTCTTTTTATTTTTAGTTTTAATTGAAATCTTTAAGAAATATTCCCCCACCCCACCCTGTTGAACGAGTTATCGGTGTCTGCTTTCAAACACTTTGTTGCGTGTGTATTTCGAAACGAAAGTAGTTTGAAAACAACAACAACAAATTCACCTTAAAATAGTTTTACGAGTTGAAATAATTTTGTTACCAAATTCAGTTCAGCTATTTTGTGGTTTTAACATTTCGTTTTATTTAACTTTCAAGTCAAAGCCTTTAAAGGATTCTTGGTAAGCGCTGTGTGGATGTGAATGCTTATGTGATAAACAGAGAGAGATATGTATGCAACCCAGCAAACAAATGAGCTTAAAAATACGGAGCTTAAGTCTGGCACACGCAAAACGTATTATATTCCATTCGATGGCTAATAAGGGTTATAGATTAACAAACATTAGCAAAAAGATCTTACTAGCACTGTGGCCCAAATCCAGATCCAGACAGGACCATCCAATCAATAAATAATAGAACAAGATCGCAGCACACGTTTGAATGCGGAATCTTGAGTCTTAGAAATGCCGAAATAATGACTTTAAAAAGAGAGAAAGCCATGTTCGAATAAGTAGTGAGAAGGCGAATAAATTAGGTGAAAATGTAATCCTTCTGACCCTTTACTCCTTAGAGAATAACATCAACAACATTGAACAGATGGCACCATTTCTTGAGGAAGGATAAAAATCAATCAATAAGAAGTCTCCCATCAAATAGAACAGCCCAACATAGTCGTATAAGTACTGTATTGACTCAAGCGGTGAGAGCCCATGTTTCAAACCCCAACTTAGAACGAAACGACAATTATCCCCCCTCACAAAAACACTGACAGTATAGAAAATTGCTATTAAAAGTTTGTCACAAAAAAATCTGTTGTCCGGAATCGACGTTAAACTGTATATCCGGCAACTCATGGACAAAACTAACATAGGAATCGTGTGAGAAGATAGGTTGCAATCCTGACTAAATGGTAAGCAAGTAACAGAAGAGGTAAACATGCGTTAATAGACTCAGTTTGGTGATATTCCTTCTGTTGAAGGGTCTACTGTAGCAATTCCTAGAGTAATAGCGTTGCCAGATGTCGTGGCAAATTTATCGAATTTTTCTAAAGGATGTACGAATGAGAGCCTGTACTCATTAAGTATCAAGTTTTGACAGGAGATGGTTTTGTCTGAGCTTCCGGTGAGGTTGTGTGATCCTCATTGTAGGATCATGAGACTTCCGAATGGATTTGTCTTAAGAATACGTGTTTCTCCATATTCCATTCCTGTTTAAACATGAGAAACATTACAGGATTTCTATTGATTGCCTTTGAAACGAAATCAATTGCTGGGTACACCAGTAATTTGAGAGTTTACATACGAGTGTTTGCATTCACAAGAAAAGTGTTTAATTTGATTCTCTTTTCCTCTCTCTCTCTTTCTCTCTTCCTTCTGTAGTCAATATCTCACCAAATACATACGTGCCTTTGAATCTTTGTCTGTAAATTCTGTCTCAAACTAAATTCTGTAATGATGCGTTGGCAGATGGTTACCACAAAGCAGAAGAGGTGTTGTAAACAGGATTTATTTAAATTCTAGTAGGTGGTGAGACACTAGTGTTATACGAAATCTTTCAAAATGAAAAACCAATTTCGAATATTCGGCGTACTTTTTAGTTTCACTTAATAAATGTATTCCTTTTTCTACTGGGTGTTCAAACAACACCTCTGGGTTTTATTACGATTTCTGTTTTTGGTTTTTATTTTGTTGTAAAAGTTTCTTGTATTTGTTGTTGTTTGTTAGTTTTGTTTATGAATTTATGAAGAGTTGCCTTCTTCTCTCGTTCCACAATTACCAACTGACTGCTACGGATATTGCCAACTGATTGAGTCTGTATGTGAAAATTTTCTAAAGGTATGCAAGAAAACCAAAAAGAGGTAAAATGTATGGAAAACCTGTGATTAAAAGTGTTTTAAAAAATTTACCTTGTGGTTATAGAAAATTAATTGTTTTTTTGTGTAACATTTCACAACACTTTGTGTGCATATACATTCTAAATTGGAAATTGTTTTGAAAATTTTATTTTTAAGTAATTAGGAAAGTAGATTTTTATACTCTGTATGCCCCTTACTATTACAGGGGTATTGTGGTTTTATTTTTTTAGGCAATTAATGGCTACGGATTACAATTTTAGAGTGAAAACCCAAGTCTAAATTCGAAATCAAGTTTTTTCAGCTTGTGAAAGTAGTTTCCTCTTTTTTATAATTTTTTCAGTTTCATAAATAAATTTTTTTCAATTTAGCAGGTAATTTGTCTATTTTGGCAAGTTCTAGACTAATAGAGTTACCATCTGTATCCTTTTGTATGCTGTGAATCAGTGTAAAAACCTTGTCTGTTGAAAACTATTCTTTACCAATGGATGACATTTCCTCTTCATATGCGTTCTTTTCCATTGTCCTGGTGCAACAGTATATATTTTTTTTGGTCAAACAAATTTATTTTTTCTCCTGATAAAGTTGCCACTTTAATTAAATTGTCTTAGTATTCTCCATTGATTGTTTTACTCTCTCTCTCTCTCTCTCTCTCTGCTTCTGTTTTTTCTCTGTTATTTCGATGCACGTTTTGTCTACAAATATGAAAATGCTTACAAAGTTGTCCGTATTTCAGTTGAACAAAGGAAGATGGATGGAAGATGCATTCGGTACAGTATAAAAGGCAGTAACCATCTTGGGGACAGCATTCTCATCCTTAAGTGCTGACTCAAAATTGAAGTCACTGAACTATTTCGGCAGCCAACTACTCGTATAATATCTTTCACTTAAAATTTTTAAGAATCAAACTCTAGATTGAGAATTTTTATAATTATTTGGAATGAAGAGACCTTAACTGAGCCTCCAGCCATGCTCAACATGTTGCCTGAATTTCAGTTTATCACTTTTTTCCATTATTTTTGGTGACACTGAGTTTGCATTGCAATTATTGAGCTTTCTTACATACCTGAAAGGTCATTACAATGCTTTAGTCAAATTTAAAACCCAGCTTCTCACACAATCTATGTTGTGTGTGTTAATTTTTTTCTATAAATGGCGGCAGAAGATTGCTGCCGCTAGGAAAGAAAGGAAAATATTTGGAAAATACTTTCATATTTCGTTTTTGATCAAACTCTCTAAGCTGGGGCTCTCGTCTAATAGGTCAACACTCTACTTACTAGACTATGGTGAGTACCTTTTTTCGCGTTTAAACTTCAGTTTTTCCATTTTCTTTTAAATTATGAGGTATTCTGTCATCACATGCTTACAGGACTTGACACGAAGCAGAAATTTCAAATCTTGAACTTATTTACTCACTTCTTTACCACTTGGATATAAGAAACAGGTCCATTGTGATATCCATGTTATATGCAAAGGGATTTACTAAGCCGCGACACAAACAACTCGTTTGAATTTATTTACCTGCACTACTAGACCTTGTCTTCAAGTAAATTGTATTCTTTTATTTCGAATACTGGCTCCATAATTCACTTCAATTGCTACATAATTTTATTCGCCACAAGACGAGATGTAGGATCACTTGACGGGAAAATATTTTTCCACAATAATTCCACTGATTAGTTGGAGGGAATAACAGGATTACAACGTAGCTTCTCACCCCACGAGAGTGGTGTGTGTGTTTTATACAGTTTAAAGTCGATTCCGACGCTAGGTTTTTAAGAAGCATTTCATGGCAATTATTATTTGACACTCAGAGTGTTTTTGCCAGAAATCTGCTGAGGTAATGTTGCCAAAGAAATATCTCATTTCATTCATCAGATTTTGTTGGGGTTGTACTTATGTATGAGAAGCTAGGCCGTAATACTGACTGAAGGGTTGTAATGGGCCTCATGTCTAATAATCTAATACACTACTTACTATATTACAAAGCTTTTTTATCCACTTTGTTAAAAGAATTCATTTCACTGTAAAGGGTTGCAACAATTCTACCAAATTTCATTGTGATCATTTACCCCCCTCCCCCTCCACAAAAAGAAAAACAAACTTATTTCCCAATAGCGTTTGCATACAATTTTCTTCTTCCTTTAATTAATAAAGGCAACACTGCTACTCCAGAGAGAGAGAATTCTTAATTAAACAAACGTTCTCGTTCCCAAAAGCAAACACCCTAGCATGCTTAAATAAAAATGCAATGCTTTGATACAAAAACAAGAAAGAGCAGAAGAAGAAGCAGAAGAATAGAAATCTGCAACAGACATTTTAAAAATTCGTTGTAAATGAATTAAAATTAAAAACGAAAAAACAAAAGAGAAAAAAAAATTAATTTGTTTAAGAATTATTTGTGCAAATTGTACGTCGTACACTTGTCTTGTCTTTGGACCCCAGAGAGAAATGAAAATGAAGCACACACACAGTCTGGCAGAGAGAGAGATACAGAGAGGGGGAGATACACACACACATACACAAATGCTAAACCAACAGTAAAATAAGTATTGTAAGTCATATACAGGGCTTAGATTACAAAATGTGTACAAATGACAACAACAAGAAATTTAACAGCGATGTTCTTAACACACACTCCCTTACACATACACATATACATATACAAGTATGTCCATGCACACATAACTATATTCCCAGTCACATTTAGATCCCTTGGTAAAACACGTGCTCTTCTCTCTCTCTCTCTCTCTCTCTGTGTGTGTCTCTCTATGTGTGTGTAACAGGATAGAAGGTTTAAAGCGAAATCTAATTGTAAAAAATCACAGACAGTGAGGAGTAAAGAGAGGAAGTAAGTGAAAGAGTAAGAAGATAGAAAATATAAAAGAATGAATGAGTTCTGTTATACATACAAATACATTAACAAAACAGCCATTATTAATACATTGTAAAAGAGAAAAAGAGGGAGAGAAAAAGAGAGAGAGAGAGGGAGATAGAGAGCGAGAAAGGGAGAAAAATAGAACTGAAGCCAATTACATATGATTGCCATGGAAATTCGTAATTAATTTACAATAAAATAATGTTTGTTCACCTCTCATGCTCCCATGCTCTCTCTCTCTCCCTCTTTCTCTCACTCTGTTTTACAATAACTAACGGTATGTATGTGAATGACTGTCGTTTACAATTTATACAAGTGAGCTTAAATGAGTACAAATGACTACAGTGTATGTGTGTGTGTATGTTGAAGACAAATTAAAGCGAAAAAAAGGAAGAAAAAAAAAATTGAAAAAGAAAGTTTTTCGTATCGTATCTTTCGTGAAAAAGTATGCAGGAATAAAAAATTGATTTCCACCCTTAATTTTTCCACACTTTTTTCCTGTTTTTCTGGTATTTAATCCGTATTTTTTTGACTTTTCTTTTTGCTATTTCGTATGGCAAATTTCGTTATTAATTTTAACCAATTTTTCTATTCATTTTCTCTTCTTTCTCTCTCTCTCTCTCTCTCTCTTTGTTTCTACTCGCCATTATTGTCTTGAATTTCTATAGTTTTTGATTTCATGAATTTAACCACATAATGGTTACCAAAAAAACTTTCGTTGACTTTATCACTTTCGAAAACAAATACACGGATTATCTTCTACTCTCTTTATTTTTATTCGTTTTCTTATTCTCTTTTTTTTGGAATTGTACACATACATACATGCAAACACATGAGCATGATATTAAGGAGGAAAGCGAGATATGAAGGAAAACATTGCATATTCATAGGGGCAGAGAGAGGCAGAGTTAAACGGAAACATTTTATTTAAAGAAAATTTAATTTTTCTTTCACAAATTACAGGCTAATGTGTCCTAAACTTAAATTATAAAGTCAAACATACAACCATATACTATAATATTCTACACTACTAAGCACCTTGCTTAACTGTCTCTTGGACTGAACCAGTATGCCATATGATTTTTGAAAGTGCTTTGCAAATAAATCTTAGTTGAAAAACGAAGTAAAGTAGTCAGAAAGCTATAGGATCTCTTAAAAGGGAGACTATTTTGTGGCATACAGATGGGCCAAGAACAGATCTTGGAACAGGAGCAGGAGTTTTTGGTTCCAGAGTGAACGGATCTTGGAACAGGAGCAGAAGTTTTTAATCCCAGAGTGAAATCTTTCGAGCCCATTAGGAAACTCGAGGGCATTATCCAAGCGGAAATCTAAGGCATCAGAAGATGAAGTCAATCAACTTGGATAGGAGATACAAAAGACAAGACATGGCTATACTATCTGACAATAATGTTGCCATTTGAGCATCTAAACTTTTATAAGAATAAATCCAAGATAGTACGGAACTGTAACTGAATAGACAGAAGAAGGTTACCCTGTTCTAAGCCGCCACGTCATGAACCAATGACTAAAAAAACGAGCTTGCGAACTGGGCAGCTATCACGTCATTGATAGGATCAGATTTCTTCTGTGAAGTTTGAGCAAATGTTTGGAAATGGATATTCAACGGAAGAGAAAAGAATGAGTGGTAAAGACTCTTCCCAAATGAAATGGCTTTGAATCAAGCAAAACATTGGTGGGGAAAATATAGTAAAAGAAGATCTGACTCATCAGCAGTCTATCAAAAATAACCGGAGATCCATATCCAATCTTTTGACAGGACTCTGTAGACTCAATGTACACTTACTCGGAATGAACGATGCTTTGTAGATTCTGCGACGATTATAATGAATCACAGGAACACATTCTTAGAACCTGTGGGGGCTTTGATGCATTCCAGATAGAAAAACCTGAATGCATTCAAGTACTGCACAGGGGATTGCCATAGTTGTCACCCGAAAGCGTCCTAAAATTTCTCAGGGAAATATGCTCGAAGCAGACATTATAGGAATACCCGATAAATCTGAGAGGATTGAAATAGATCGTAAGCTCACAATGCTAAAGCACCTCAATACGGCAAATAGTAATAATATTTTCGATAAGGATATAAAATTTGCAGCTCAGATCACTCTTATAACGATTAAAAAGGTTGTGATTTTCCTCATATTTGTGTCGCCTTAAAGAGTTGCCTATTGTGTAACTCTTTTATCCCAAAGAGTTACGTACGGTGTCGGTGTTCCATAGTGTTCTGTGCGACATTTTCTGCGATATTTTAGCACATCCTCTACACAAATGTTCTGTGGTACTTTTGTTCTGTTGGATTCATTTCCCAATTACATTTAGGAGAGTATGCACAAGTATGTATGTATGAGTATATAATAAGCAATGTACGTTTAAGAGAAAACAGTCACAGGTACGTAGCTTACTTGGATGCAACTGCTCTAATTCTATGGATGTTCTGGCAATAAAAAGCTCACACACGTCCTGATCGAAGGATAAGCGTCTAAAAAAGTCGTTTTATGCATCACTTGTCGGATTCACAATCTGTTTCGAGGTTAAACTACATAGACAGCCAGTTCCATTCTAACATTTAGAAACTTTCGTGTGGATACCAGTTTCACGCTAAGCTATGCTAGCTATTCCGTTTAATCAGGAATCTAGGATGGTAGGTGTTCTTGGTATGTGTATACACAGGCCTTCTAATAACTGACCTTTTAACCTTCATGCAAAACTATATTTTTACTTTTTACTACACTTTGTGTACAGATGTAGATTTGGTCATTACAACCCCTTAGTCAGGATTACGACCTAGTATCTCACACCACTAATGTTGTGTGCGTTAATTTTATACATGAGCGGGACATAAAGTGGACTCCGGACAACTGATTTTTTTTTTTTTTTTGGAGAAACTATCTTGCCCGCAGAATTTTTGCCAGAAATTACATTTCGTTTAGTTGGAGATACTTGACCTGGGGTGTGAACCGAGACCTCACGTCTAATACGCCAACACATTACCTACTAGACCATGGCGCCTTCTTACTACACCTTATGTAATCAGATTTAATGGTAGGCCTTTTGAAAATTTAAACAACCAAGCAATGGCAACACTAATACACCCGCTATGCTGTACATACCAACTACCACACTGCCGTACCGTGTATAGCGAATGTTTGCAAAACATTTTTAAAAACAGTCCCTAGACTTAACCTCCCTCTTTATTAAGAAAATATTGTTCTTGTTGTTGTTGTTGTTGATTTTTCAAGTCACTTTTACACAAACAAACATAAAAAACAAAGAAACAAAAAAGAGACAAAGAAAATCTTGTTTTTCTGCAGAGTAGACGAATTGAAGTGCTTTTCATAAGCCACTGAATGTCACAAGTGGGTTATTATTGTTTTGTTGTTGTTGTTGTTCTTGGTGGTGCTGGTGCATTGCAAAAAATGAAAACAAAAACTTGCTTAACTTCTTCTCTTATCCTCTGTGTACAATGGCAACAACAATCGTTTTTAAAATTGTTCACATGTTTTGTTTGTGTTGAGTTGGTAGGTGTGAGTGTAAATTGAACAACGGCATTTAAATAATTGCATTGTTATTGTTGTTGTGTGGTGTGGTGCTGCTCTAATACACACATATACACACCCATGCATACGGGCATGGTTATATGTGTTTACACATATAAAGAGCAAGCAATTGCATGAGGAGATGTGAGTGAGTGTTGTGTTCTCCTTCTTTTTTTTTTTATTATGATGACCTACAAAACGCAATTTTTTTTTTTGCTGTGGTTGTTATTGCAGCTGCTGATTTGTTTTTTTTTTCTCTGTTTTTTGTTTGTTTTTTTCAAGTACATTTTATAATACACTCAAGCAAAATACAAAACAACGACAACAACAATAAGAACAACAGCAGAGCAAAGGCATCAAAACAAATTTAAGAAACACACACACAAAACAAATTCCATTTTATAGGGAATCAGTGATAGAGTGAGTGAGTGAGCAAGAGAGAGAGAGTGAGTGCAAGAAAAGGATTTTATTGAAATTGCAGCAGCAAAAAACAACAGAAGTAATCAAATGCAGTACATATATATGTGTGTATGTAAGCAGTGTATCAGTGTATCAGTGTTGCTGTGCCACTATTTCGACTTGAATTCCCTCCCATTTGATTATTATTTATTTATGCTGGGTTTTGTTGTTTTTTTTATCATCCTTTTTGTCTTTTGCATTTATTTTCTTCTTTCATTTCATAGTGGAACTGATAAAATATTTAAATGATGACTGTGGTAAAAACCATTGAATATTTGCCAGTTTGTGATTCTTTTTTTTATTTTCAACCAATATTTTTAGGACTTTTTGTGGCCAATAAACAATTGAATGGATTTTGTTTACGGAAGTAACTGAATTTTGCATTTTTTCTTCCTTTTTTTTGTATTTGTTTCTGCTTTTACGATTACAATTGTTTTAATTGCATTAATAGCAGTTAAATTCAGATTATTTCTGCACGACTATGATTAAAATTTCATTCCATTCTTTTTTTTGTTTAAATATCGTATAAAAAAACGCATTTCAGTGTAATCGTTCAGATTTTAAGTTTATTATGGCAACTATAAGTCATTTGATTACAAATCAGTTTTTTTTTGTATTCTGTAGTAGTTAAAAAGAAATTAAAATTTTATACGACTAATTTTTATTTTATTCTGGATTTTGTAAAGGATTTGTTTAATTAGCAGTACAACAACTAAATTTTGGAAATTTACACACAATGTTTAAATTCTTTCACTCTCGTGAAACAAGATTTTCCAACCAAGCAAGGGACTATATCAGGGTCTAGAATGATAGGGTTGCCAAAGGACAGATAGAAAATTTAATCAACATGCAGAGAAACTATATTACTCTGACCCACATTCAGATACACGGAATTCAAGTAAGTTAAATGTTGGTTCCTTCCCAGAGATCCACCTCGCGATGCCCAATAGCATGAGGGAGACCAAATAATGAAGTCGCCGTGGTCTAGTAGGTAGTGTGTTGGCTTATTAGACGAAAGGCCCGAGTTCGAATCCCAGGTCAGACATCAAAACGAAAATATGAAAATATTTCTTCGGCGACTTCCTCTCAGCAGATTTCTGGCAAAAACTCTGAGAGTAAAAATTGCCATGAAAAGCTTCTCAAAGAATCTGTCGTTAGGAGTCGACTTTAAACTGTAGGTCCCGCCACTCACGTATAAAATTAACGCACACAACATGAGTGGTGTTGAGAAGCTAGGCCGTAATCCTGACTGAAGGGTTGTAATAATGGCCAATTACGTATGTATGTAGAACAAAGAATCGACTAGAGCCGCACATATGTATTTCATGCTACACGTGGGTACCATTTGGAAGACAGCAATTTGGTCATGCGCTTCGCCCTGCTTAGGGGTTAGAGAATTTCAAAACTCCAGATTTTCTATGAATTACGGCACCTCGTTGAGAGTTTAACACCACGCCGAGCTAAAGCTTTCTCCTCGATTAGATTTGAAAGCACAACCACCACATAGCTTCCCAAAGAGCTTCGTCGTAACTAAGCAATAATAAAGCCTCTAGGCCTCGAGACAACTGTGGTACCAGGAATAAGCCTCCAGTCAGATTTTGTAGTATAAATACTACAACTAGCTGAGTCCCAAATGGCTCTGAAACGTAGTCTGAATAAATTACGCATGCGGAATACGACTTTAGGGTGATTGCGAGGATGCACATGCGCATCTTATGACTTTCAATACGCTACTACATCTAGTCTATCCTGTTAATATCAATCTGTAGCGCAGTGATTCCATTATCCTCCAGAACGTAGAATACAGGGACACATAGACATGCTCTCAAGTTTAACTCATGTACTTTTATAATTGGCCATTACAACACTTCAGTCAGGATTATGGCCTAGCTTCTCACACCACTCATGTTGTGTGCCTTAATTTTATACTTCAGTCGCGGGACCTACAGTTTAATGTCGACTCCGAACGACAGATTTTGAGAAACTTTTTCATGGCAGGTTCATTTACTCTCAGAGTTTTTGCCAGAAATCTGCTGAGAGGAAGACGCTGAAGAAATATTTTGTTTCTCATATTCATTTTGATGTCTGGCTTGGGGCTCGAATCCGGGCTTTACGTCTAATAAGCGAGCACACTACCTACTAGAATACGGCGACAACTCATGTAACTACTCTATGGTGCGGTTAGGTACATTCACCCCTCCTCGGCGTAAAAAAAAAATTTAAATCATGTAGCACCTTCAAATTAGAAACTCTTTCACCAACGGAATATAATTCTTAGTATAGGTTCGCTGTCAGGGTTACCAACTTGAATCTCTACCATTGTTTTCTCGACTGAGAAGACCACCCTGGCTAGGCTCACGCTGCCCCTGTGATTTGGATATAAATTACAACCAATTCACAGCATTACAAGGAACTACGCCGGAGTTCACAATTATTGGCACTTTCAACAGAAGTGGTACTAGAATTTTAGCTCCGGTAGGACTTGGCTGTAAATTCTAAAGTGCTTGTCGATCTCCTTATGATCCGAGGTCTAGTGGCCTAAGGATATGGTGGGAGTGTAAATGACTCATTCATCCCTATTAAATGAAGACAGTGAAGACAAGTCGCTTGTCAATATTCATGATTGTACAATTTTGCAATTCTCAAAGATCCAAAAATCTTTAATCAACAGGAGAGTTCTACACATACATACATAGGCCTTAACTTCACTTAAGTAACGTTTTGTGCTCCCTGCAAATTAACAAAATCAAATCACAAAAAAGAAGAAGAAAAAAAAATGTGATTAAAAATGTTTGTATTCCTTAAGAAAAATTGTTCTTAGAAATTCCTTTTTTCCATCTGCCGTTTTAACAGTTGATTGAAATCCTTAAACATGCCGAACACTGTTTATCTAACACTCTTGCTAACTTCTTACTCGCTGCCATAAAATAAAATAAAAACCGAGAGAGTCGTTTTGGGGCAATATTTAAACGTTTCTAAAATGTTTTAATAGGCCATTATAATAGAGCCGTCATAAAAGATTTACAAGAGATTGACTGTCTCTTCTGCTTCTTCTTCTTCTTCTGTGTGTATATATGTAAGTATACGTTTAATAATAATACATGAGAGAGGCCACCCTAAAGCTGCACGTGTCAATGACAGTCACAGCCTCAGTCACAGTAAAAACCCTTTAAATTAAATCATCATCATCATCATCATGAGTAGGTTTTCAGGTTCTCATTCCCTCTGTTTCATTCTCATTTCTTTGTCTACGAATATCCTTAGCCTAGGCTATGCTGGCAGCAGTAATAACAATAAGAGGCAGCCTTAACACAAAGCCGCAACAGCTACAAATATTTTCAACACGGCGACAAGAAGTAGTTCTGTTGTCGTCTTGTATTTAAATTTTTTTTGTTTCGTTTACATTTTCTCTTTTAGCCTCAGGGAGAGTAAAAAGGGAGAGAGTAATACAAATTCACTCATTGACGCATACATTGAAACAATTATTAGAGCTGTTTAGACATGTTTGCTGAGTAATTAAAATCAAAAACGGGTGGATGGGTTCACTGTGTGTATACGTGTGAGTGTGTGTGTGAGTAAAATTTGTATTAGGAGAGGGAGAAAGAGAGAGAGAAGAACTTACTGTTGAATTAAATTAAAATTTTAAAGAAAAAAAAAAACTGTTGAACCTTCAAAGTGATGGTAAGTTTTGGTTGGAATTTGAAAAAAAATTTGGAGGCGAAGTAAAGCTTGTAAAAATCTGTACGAAACAGCTAATGTGTGACAAAATTAATCAAGTTGGAGGCACAGAAAACCTAAGAAATCTTGTACGTGTATAGCAGGCAGGCAGTTAAATATCTTGCCACGAAAAGCGTTTCGAAAATCTATCCTTCAGAGTTGTTGTTAAACTGTAGGTCCTATCGCTCAAAAACAAAAATTAACACTTACCACTTGGGTAGTGTGACAAGGTAGGTCGTAATTCTCACTAAAGAGTTGTAATAATCAATTAATTAAATACACTCCATAGGAGTGTAAGAAACTAGAGAGAGAAAGATAAGCAGAGTGAAGCAAGCGTGGACAGAAGGCCAAGACTCTTTGAGCAGGAACGCAGCATCTAGCAGATTTGTTGGTTTTCATCAGAAATAATCCAAAACATTCTATGACAGCTAAATTAGGTTTCCTTACAAAAATATTGTCAGATTATCAAGCATTCTATATAGTTCTTCCAACAAAAAGCTTCCAAAACAAGTGATTTGTCGGTTGCAGCAGTTTCTAGACTGATAGGGTTGCCATCTACAATTGCCAAAATACAACTCACTCTGTAAAACACAGTGTTGGATTGTTGTGTTGTGGAACATTGAGGGACATAAGGACTTCTAAACTTTTTTTTTAAGAGATAACACTGCCTGAACTTGATTTTCGATGTTAGAGTTAACCTCTCTAGAATAGAAGGTGTCTCGAATATTCCCAGACGGATTATCTGGAGGAAAATTCAAATGTTTAATTTTAAAATTTGAAACTCATTATGAAAGTATGTACGGCTTGAGTTGGTAGACAAGCACTTTGATAACTGCGCACCAAATTTTTTACGTTTCGAATTTGTCGTATTATAAGCTTTCCTTTTGCCCGAGGAATACCAGTCTTAGAAACAAGACTGATTCATTGGTTATGGTACTCCTACTGTTATACGAATTTTTTCGTATAACAGACATATTTACCAGTCTGGTGTCTATTCCAGGATGATAAAATGTTGACGTTATCTGGTGTCGAATTCCAGCTCAAGCGGATTTTTCTTAAGACAACCGGCTTTTGGGAGAAATTCTACTGTCTTCTTCAACTGTATGTGCCTAGATCTTATTTTCATTAGAAAAACGAACACATTGTTACGTTTTTACTTTTAAAAGCGTTTAAAATATGAGCTCGTGGATTGCAAATAAAATAAAAATGAATTTGTGTTTAGTTTTAATTAAAATTCTTTATTATTCGCACAATTCTGTGTGCTACTTGATGTAAACAACAACAATTACAATTTTCTCGATTGTTATTCCTCTGTTTATACCCTTTGAATAAATAAAAACAATTACTAGATAATTATTCGATAGATCTTTGTACTGGAGATCTTCTTTTCAAACACACTGCGTCTTCACACAAGACTGACTGAACTTCATTAACATCTGTCGCTTGCTTTGCCTCGCCTTTTATATGGCAGAGTGAACACTCATCAGAGGGCGAATGTTCATGAGTTCGCCTTCTCGAAATCTCTATAAATGTAAGCATCTATACATGTAAATTTTATAAATGTAAACATCGTTGTTTATATTTATGTTTACATTTAAACATCGTTGTTTACATTTATTCTTATAGTGTTATAGGTGCATTTTTGTGTACTTGTTTACCATTTTTGTATATGCTGGTATTTGTTGGTACATTAAGCAGTACGATTATATGTAAACAGGTTTGTTTACTGTACTGTTTTCTTTTTGTAGCTTTTGTTTATAATTTTAATGTTAAGCGATGTAAAAGTATAACACCAGTATCTAGATTTTTCATTTTCGTTGCAATATTTTAAAGAAAATTAGCCCCTTCACGTACACACAGCCCTCCAAGTAAACGGCTTAAGTGTTTAGGCCATAAAACATAAATTATTTATGAAATGCCTTCTCAATTTCATTCCTTCATTCCTCAAAATTAGCACTTAAACGCCACCATGCCAAACGGTTTTATTGCCAAAAAATTTTGTTTTTAAATATTTTTCCTCACTCGCTCTACTACTTGCTCTGCAAGAGAACTCATATTCCAAACACCTTTACATTGTTGTTGTTGCCACACAAAAACTAAAAATTGGCAAAATTTCAAAATAAAATGGCAGCCTATTGAGACGAACGACTAAAATTCATTTGATTTGCTTTCTTTGCCTCTTTCTGTGGACCTGTCAAGATGGAATTCATTGCTTAAGTGATGACGAGAGGCCTCAACAGAAAAAAATTGCATTCAATTGCATTCAATTGAATTGAATTGAATTGTTACTTTCGTCAACGTTGAATAATATGAGTGGCATCACACACACCGACACCCATACACCCATACACATAGATTATGGCAGCCTACTGTTACAATATGAAGTTCTGTGATTGCAACACAGGGGCATATGTAATGTCTGTATGTGTAGACGAGGGTGTGGTTGTATGCTTCCCAGTTAAAAGTAAGTGGCGGCTGTTGAACAATTACCATTTTTACCCAATTTTTCATTTTCTTTTTCAACAGCATCGAGTTTTTTTTTTGATTTTTTTTTTCATTCCACAATTTGTGGTGAAAGACGACAATTTATTGTTGATTTTGTCGAGTGCTTTTAAATCGAATTGATTGTCGACGATTGTGGCTGCTGCTGTTGTTGCAACAAGAAAAATGCGAAATAAATTTAGAACCATGAAAAGAATATGAAACATTTTTGCGATTCAGAAAGAGAGTGGCTTTACAAAGAAAGATGATAATCACCGCTCCATACTACACTATACATTTCTTCGGGTTGAAGAGGTCATTTGAAAATAATTCAGGGCTTTCAGCGAATACATCTATGAGTAGAGTACGTTAGCCTGTCATATAACATTACTGGAGCCGTCTGTTGAGTGACATTCTCCCATTTTTATTACATTCATTAACTTCGTGAAAATATTTGATACTCTAGCGTATGACATATTACTACACCGACCTTGAATGCAAGCAAGTTTCGTGAAAACTATGCACAGATGCTAGCAATCATTTTAAGCCAAAAATTCCTGTAAACATTGGTGTCCGACAGAGCTTTTTAATGCCCCCATTGCTTATTTGCTTCTTTTATTGGTCATTACAACCCTTTGATCCGGGTTACAATCTAGCTTCTTACATCACCCAAGCTGTGTGTGCGTGTACGTTAATTTAATCGTTGGCGGGACCTGCAGCTTAAAGTGAACTCCGGATAACAGATTTCTGAAAAACTTTTCATCGAAATTTTGTTTATTTCTCAGAGCCTTTTCCAGAAGACTGCTGAGAGGAAGTCGCCGAAAGGAATATATTTTTCCATTTTCGTTTTGTTCGGTATAACTCAGCTGGGGCTTAAACCACGGGTTTGCCTCTAATACGAGCGATTACGGTAACTCTACAATGTCCCAGTCATTTTTTAATACCTTGTGCTGTATTGAGTGAGCAGGCGTGCGTGATGAGAGGAACCACACGGCCAGCAAATGCTCTTTATAGCTGCCAGAGAGCAAGAGACCTGAACTAGGGTAACAATTCTAAGAATGTATACAGATTGTACGATTGTACAACTGTATTGTACGGGGCAATGGTTTGAAGGTTGAATTTGGAGAAAAGGAATCATCTAAAACGGTTTGGCGATATTATGAGAATGATAGCGATCGTAATAATAGATGCTCTTAGAACTACATCATCTACAGCATTATTTACTGTCCATAACTGACTATCACCAGACAAATTGGCTAAACAAATGGCAACGATCGCGGCAATGAAACTGAATAACACAAGAGCATGGAAGTATAGGAGCTGTAGCCCAAATTGTCACAGTGTCTACCGGGAGACTATGATTGTCTTCCCAACAAATTCTCATTCAATTGGATATTCAAAGAGGGAAATCAAATTGAAATGTTTTTGTTTGAAAGACCTTGTCATGAAATATTTGGCTTTTGCTCTATCTAGAGTATTCGCGGCGGTTATTCAAATTGAATGTCAGAGCGTTCAAGGCATAAAGAAAAGCTCACTGTTTGGGATTGATTTTAAGCTGTGGATATATTATTGAGAATGACGTTTTCCAGACCATCACTGTTAAACACGAGCACTGTATTGCTTTGAATTGGATGATCTGGTTACCACCGACAAGTGGTTTTAACTGGACGGCGCTACGTGCCACACAGATCATGCTATATTGAGTATTCTGTCTAGCGATTTAAGGGAATGGTTATCTCACTTGAAGATGTTGTGAACATTCCAACGAGATTATGATATTTGATCCTGTTAAACTTTGTTCTTGTGGAATTTCCTTAAGTCTTAGATGTATGGGAATAAGCCACATGCTCCAGGAGGTATTCAAAGCCAACGGCGACGTCGATAGATATGAGTTTAAAGAGCATGTGAAACTTGGAAGCTTGAGTGTGAAAAATGTATTTAAAAAGTCAAAGGCCACTGGTTCTTTGGGTCGGTAAGATACTACGCATAAGGGAAACTCCATAAAGAGACGTAAAACTTAAAAAAAACTGCGGATATTTTGATATCAAAATATAGAAATAAAACCCTGACCTTAACTGGTATTTAAGTTTTTATTTTCATTTGTGAAAAATATGCCACAACGTTTCAAGTTGCACGGTGCAAGATAAACCAACAAATTGAATAGAATTTTAATTCCAACTTTTCTGATGCTGTTGTTTTTGTTATTGTTGCAACACAATTACAAAAATATTCGTCAAAATCTTCTTTATTTTTCTCGCGTTTCTTGCTCTCTTGGACTCTGTTTGCATGTATTTCTTGCATCTTTAAAACTAATTTCTTATTTATGCTCTATTGTCGTTGCCATTGTTGTTGCTTTTGTTGTATGTTTTGTATTCCTTGTTCATCTTCTTCTTCTTCTTCTAATTTTTTTTTTTTATAAAATAATTCTGACCTTGTGACCGGATAAGGCATAGTAATACAACAACAACAACAACAATAGCAAGTATGAAAAAAAAAGAAAATTTGCTGAATTAAATGTATTTTATTCATGTGCAATATGCTTGTATTAGTAGAGAGCATAAGTTGTTATTCTCAATATACATATACTTGGATGTTTGTGCATGTGTGTGTGTGTGTGAGGTCGTAAGTGAAAGGTTAAACAAGTCTGTGTGTATGTGTGTGTTTCTGTTTTATTGTAGATTTTTAAGCCGTTAACAATGCCAATATTATTCTCTTTCTCTCTCTATCTCTCATTTTTTCTTGATTTTCTCAATGTTTATTATTATTGTAGTTGTTGTTGTTGTGTTGTTGCTGTTAATTTAGTAAGTCTTAAAGATTTTATAGGCATTTTTACATGATGCACTTATGTTGGTATGTTGGTGTGCATACAGGATATTATAAAAATCTCTTTAAATTCTTCAAAATTTACGTCACTTACGAACACGTACGTGCGTCTAGAATAACTAGATATACCTTGTACCAAGCCGCTATTTACTCATCTTGGCCGAAGGCTCATTTCCACAAAGGGGTGACGCTAACAACGTACAATAGAAACTATGTGTGTACTTTCACAGTAAATAATGACCGCCTCGTTGAAGCTACTTCTGTGAAATTGGTTGCTATTTATGCAGTAACTTTGGCCAACCAAATCATTTCAGGCCGATATAGATAACGAGCTAAGTTCGTTGAATGGCCTCAAGAGCCCTCGAACCAAATCATCTTCAGCAATTAGGCTCATTACTGCATGAATTGATACGTGAGTAAACAAAATTGACTAATAAGGGACGATTTCAATTCAAAATGGATGCCACAGCTTACAATACATCCCAAAAAAATTCAGTGTTTGGTGTGGATTTTTCGTGTGGATTTGGCGTAGTGTGAAGATCTGGTCGATGGTGGACTTGCCAGGTCTGAAACCGCACTGATTAGGTCCAATCAGTGTTTTGACGAGTGGCTTCAGTCGTTCATACAATACGCCTGTGAGAACCTTATATGCGATCGGGAGAAGGCTTATACCCCTGTAGTTGGCGCATATCGTAGGGTCTCCCTTTTTAAGGATAGGACAGAGGACACTGAGGTTCTAATCGTTGGGCATACTTTCCTCTAGCCATATTTTGTAAATAAGCTGGTGCATGCGCCCTACCAACTCATTACATCAAGACTTAAACAAATCAGCGGGGAGGTCATCAGAACCCGCCGCTTTATTATTTTTAAGACGCATAACTGCTACTTTGACCTCTTCATGGTTAGGTGACGGTGTCTCCACGCCGTCGTCGTCGATCGGGTTCGGAACATCATCTCTAAAGGCGGAATTGTTGCCGTCATCACCTTGTAGCAGAGCATAGAAACTAATGATCATAAACTTAGTTGCTTCGTTGGCATTACAACCTAGCTTCGCCCAATTTATTCATTACGAACAGGAAGTCTGAGTCGCAGTTTGAACCAAAGTCTTGCGTCTAATAAGCCAATACATTACATACTAGACTGTAACTGCTTACGAAGAGTTAGGTAGGTAGGCCGCAGTGGTAGGTTTGAGTAACAAAGCTCACTTGAGCATGTATAGTCCCTGTACTGAAGGTATTCCACCAAACTCTAGCTAAGAAGTTGATAAACTAATGATATTCAATCGCCTTTCAGGGTGTGCAACTTAAAGACTAGAGTAAAACAGGAATCCCCAAACACTTCTGCTCTTTAATGCCCACAATTCCTTTGAGGCCTTTAAGAAACTCTCGTGAAAATTAGAGTTTCAGAAACTCCCTGCAAATTCGATGTTTATACACTAGACTGCCATAGAAAAATTGCTTCTCCTTCCTTTTTAAATACTCAACTCAGACAATACTCTGCTGTTATTAGTTGTTTACTTTGCTTTAATATTTTTTAATAAATTCACATCACAAATACAATGAGAAAGAGAAAAAATTAAAAAAGAAACCTAGAGAGAAAAAAAGAACTATTGAAGAGAATAGAATTGAACAGAATAGATGTTGTTATATGTACAACAACAACAATAACAATAGTTTACTATTGTTATACAATCTTTAATACAAATTATTATTATTATTATTGTAGATGTTGTTGTTGTAGTTTATTTAATACTTTATACGTTACCCTTGACCTTTTTTTTGCTTGCATCTCTCTTTCTCTGTATCTGTCTCTGTCCCTCTATAGAATAATTTGCTTAACCAAGCCTTTATTTAGATTTTTGTACTCCCTCTCTATCTGTCTCTCGCTCCCTCTCTCTAGCCATAATCTTCTGTTCCTTACAAACACATCTTTATGGATGAAATATATTCATTTTACTGTCGAATGTTGTTGAATATTGAATACCATATTTGACATGCCATTTGTAACAACAATAGACAACAACAATAGCAATAACAACAACAACAAATGAAATATTATTAACAATAATTTATCAAGAAAAAGAATTCCATTTCGTTCCATTTTACTAACGGAAAAAAAAAGTTTGCTTAACGTAGATGTAAAAAAAGCCATTGAATTAGGAATTCCTAGCTCAAAAATTTACTTTTTTCTATTTTAATAGCATATTATGCGGATAAAATGAGTTATGGGACACACAATAGTACTCCAAGATCCACAGAACGTCAGATGTGACATAATCATCGAACTTTCGTGAGAATTCTGTTCATTAGAAATTGCAATGAAAACCAGGTATGCTAAGGATTAACAATGCAGTCATAGATTCCCTGAACTTCACACAGTAAGCCTTGGATACTCAGAAGAGTGAACCCAACTCTTGCCAAAGTTAGATAAGAAGTAGAACAGAAAGTATACTCAAATTTAAAAGAAAGAACGAACTCAGCAGGAGTCATTACATGCATACGTACATAATTGGCCATTGAAACCCTTCAGTCAGGATTATGACCTAGTTTCTCATGCCATTTATGTTGTGTGTGCTGAATTTACTTATTATTGGCGCCACCTACAGTTTAAAGTCGACTCCGAACGACACATTTTTGACAAACTTTTCATGTCAATTTTATTTTACACTCAGAGTTTTTGCCGGAGGGCTGCTGAGAGCTGTCGACGAAGAAATATTTTTTCATACTTCGATTTTGTAGGAGATGTCCGACCTGGGCTTCGTACCAAGTCTCGCAAGTATGGACATTGAGAGTCTAATTATCGTCATCAGAATCCCTGGATGATTTCAAACACAACAAGACTGAGATCAAATCATTTTTACAATTTCGCCTGAGAGAGGTTGAACTGCTGTTGACCAGTATCTTTGCCATAAAACTTGCGATAAAAATCGAAAAGTCCCTACATTTCCCACAAATAAAAAGAGCAACAGGCAACAACGTCAACACAAGAAGGTTTTTTCAATTCCTGTTCTCAAGTCTTTATCCTTACGCCCAACTAGCCTGGTTTTACTAACATATACGCCAGCGTATATAAGAACATATTAAAACAATCAAAACAATGGCATATATACTCAACATATCGATAAAAAAAATCGATTATTGTCATCGAAAAGATCAAAAAGTTATCTATACCGTAATCAAAACAACCAAAACATCGCATATATACCTTACACATCGATAAAAAAATCGATTATTTAGTCATCGAAAAGTAAAAAAAGTCAGCGATAAATTTTTTCTAGCCCATGCTAGACATAAAATCATTGAATAACGTTAACATACCTGTAAATCTGGTGCTGATAATAGACCAGGTTGTGCCAGATCACAAGCTGATATCCAGGGATTAAGGCGTGTTAGTGCAAAATTACTTTCCAATATCGAACGATATCGATTGGGACTATTCGATTGGGGATCGTCTAACTCGGCCTTCGGATGTATTGTAGTTTTAGTTACTGTTTTTGTTGTTGTTGTTGTGGTTACTGTTCCCTTGTCAAGTGCTTCTAGAGCTTCTGTTTCGGTAAACGAAGCAAGTTTTTCGTTGCTATTGCTCACTAAATGAGCATTGTAAACCATCGTTTCAACATTATCTTCTGAATCTGTTTCATGATCTTTTGCCCCACCATCATCAGTGTCATTATCATCATCATCATCGTTTTCAACATTGTTGCCAACATCATTATTATCTTGTTCAACATCATTATCATTAACGTTATCGTTATCATTATCGTTATCGCTATTAGTGTGAGCCTGAGAATTCTGTTTATTTTTCTGTTGCTGCTCATGCTGTTGCTCATGCTGTTGATGATGATGTTGCTGACGCTGTTCCTGTTGCTGTTGGCGTACAAATTTCTCAAGAGCATTCTGCTGCTCCTGCTGATCTGGTAGCTCGTGTACAATGTCGGGAGCACCACTGCCACTGCCACTACCACTCGATGATTCGACTACAGACTCCGTGCCGCTGCTATAGTCCTCTTCGTTCGTGTCACCAATTTTGTCGTTTGTCAACTTAACCAAATGATCAAAGGACTCTTCCGACAGAAGATCGTCCTCGGCTACTAAGGCAAATATGTCGTCTTCGTCAAGCGATCTTGACGAATCGGCGGCGGTTAGTGAGGGAAAGTGTACGGGTAGACCGCGGGCTAGTGTGGTTGTTGTCTGATCACTTAAAGCACTATCACTGCTGCTACTGCTACTGTCGACAGACGTTGTCAGAGCGTTCAACGTATCGTCCGAATCGTTGAGATTCTCGTTTGTGACGTCGTCAAGAGGACCACTGCCGCTGCCCCTAAAATTAACGTTCGCACTGCGCGTTCTTCTCTTTCGTCGCCGTCGAAATTTAACGTGTGCACGACGCGTGTGTTTTGCCGTTTGCGAAACACTATTCGATTCCGATCGCGTACGCGGATCGTCGTAATATTTGGCCAAATGCGAGGGCAGCGGATACGTGTAGGCGAAATAGTTCGACGTCGAGGGATATGAGTTTAAAGAGGAGGTGGAAGTTGGAAACGTGCGTGTAAAAAATGTATTAAAAAAGTCAAAGGCCACGCGTTCTTTGGGCCTGTATTTGGTAAGGTAATGGGTTTGGTCGTTGCTGTTGTTAACGTCGTCGTCGTTGTCGCCGAACTCTTCTGGTTCTCTTAACGAAGGTGAAGCGTATAAAACAAAATCTTCATAAACCTGTTGAGGTGATGATGACGTGGTTGTGATGGTGTCGCCTATTACTGTGGAGGATGATGACGTTGAGAGTGATGTGGTGGCGGTGGTTGGAAAGAAAATCGATGGCTTTGTTGTTGTTGGTGATGGTGGTGTAGTTGTTGTTGTGCTAACAGTTAATAATTGGTATGTTCTTTTTGTGGTTGTAGCTGGTGGTAGTGTTGTTGTTGTTGTTAGTGGTGGTGGTGGTGGTGGTGGTGACGACGTTGTTATTGTAGTCTTTGAACTGATGCTGCTGGTGCTGCCACGCCGAGCCCCCGAAATAAACGCAAGCGCCATCACGACCAGCCCGGGTCCTGGCCGCATATTGACCTCGGGTTCGGCGGTGCTAGCATGGTGCAGGCCCGCTTGAGACGCGCTTGCGACTCCAACTCAATGTCGGTAATGATGGGCTCATGGCCCCATCATCATTCTGTTTATGGTTAAATTTTCTTATCGACCCAACGTTCAATCGACAACGTTTTACACTGTGTGCGAATTGTTTAATTTTTCTTTCGTTTCTCTCTTCAATGGAGTCCAATAGAGTTCTGATATTTCTTGTATTTTTATTGTAACTTTTCTTCGTGTGTGTTTTTAATAAAAATCTCATTGAGTGTAGCCGATAACTTTTGTTTTTTTATTTTAATCGTTTATTTTGAGTACATTTACGCGAAATCAACTCATAGTTTATAGAACCTGCAACGAGAAGATGTAAAGATTCATAAGATTTTTCAAAATTCATCATAATTTAGTAAATAATTGGAAATAAATTAAAAGAGGGATTTTGTACTATTATTCTGAATAAGCTAGGTACGTGTCTAGGTAGCTAACAAAAAGAACAGGCTTACAAATGCCAATGTAGCCCCTTGTAATATTACAATGAAACTTTTCTTGGCAGATTTTATTTACTCTCAGAGTTTTTGCCAGAAATCTGCTGAGAGGATGTAGCCTAAGGAATATTTCATTTCTTATTTCCTTTTGTTGGAGATGTCAGTCCTTAAGTTTCAACCGAGGCCTCATATCTAATAAGCCAACACACCTACTAGACTACGGCAACATCAATATTCTGTAATATAGCCACAGTTATACTCCACAAAGACTCTCAAGAAACCCTGTTTGGTGATCTGCATGCTAGATCAGAGTTGCTCGACTGTTCACAACAGAAGAGAGGGGAGCCTATATCACAAAAACTAACCCTTACTCTCAGAGCACACTGACCAGTTGAATAACCTAACGAGACCTCAATAGATTTCCTTCCAAGGTTCAGTACACATTTCATCCCAGAACGGTTAAGCCTGCTCCAGAATAGCCTATAAAATACATCTACAAATTTGAGAAATTGCTAGCCTATAAATCCAAGTGCAAATCCTAATGGAAGCTAGGTAGGTAGGTTGAAATGGTAGCTTTGATACCAAAAGCTCACTTGAGCACGTTTAGGTGCTCATTGTGATTCCACAGGTGAACGCGGTCACTGTACTGACCAAGCTCCACTAAACCAGGGAAGAAGACGAAGTTGGTCTGTGCAAGGACGACTATCCTACACCGGAAAACCAGCCCGAAAGTTTGATAAATAAAGCCATATCCTTGACATCAATGGATGATAGCACCTTTAAGCTGACAAGCCAAATATTGATGACAGTATTCTCTTCCTCAACGGATCCGCACTCATGGTAGAACTCGTTAAATGGAAGCTGGTTTTTTTTGTGTGTCTTCCCATAGCACAATGACTTGGAAGCATAGCCACTGTGATTGAGATGACGTTACGACCAAGGCTGAGTAACTGATTAGTGCGCCTTTTAACCATCAGAGGTTAAGTGAGTCTAAAATCTTGATTAATATGAAAACATTTTTCATTATAGTTTTCAAATTTATAAACTTAAGACACTTCACTATCCTACAAATAAATCATCGAGTAAGAATCTCTGAACACTGTCTACCAAACAGGATAACATAAACTTAAAATGCTTAGTGGGTGCTCTATTTTCCTTAAAAGAATGGATATGTACTCTACATATATACATACATAAATATGTATGTAAAGGAACGGTGCACCATATTTGCTAACTGAGACCAACGGCGTGTTTTCTAAACCATGAGCGTTAAGGACTTATTGTGGAGATAAAAACACATTTAAAATAGTGGTAAATAGCTGCAGAAGGCACTTAATTCAATTCATTTTTCTAAGAATGAGACACTAAATTGAAAGATTCATTGTTTTCGTGTGACAATATTAATTAATCGAATATGTCCTGCATTATTTAATGTTTTTCCTCTTTATTTAAACATACAAACACTTAATTTTTAATAAAAAAAGAAGAAATACAAGTTCTTTTAATTGATCTTTTAAAAAGGCTTGTGTTTTCATTTACCACACCACAATATTGCTCTCACAGTATGTTTATAAAAATCAAAAAAAGGTATTCTACAGCATATTTTTGGGGTGATACTCACACTATATACACAGTTTTTTGTTGTTGTTGCCTTACACAGCTATTCCCATTGAAAAGTTATTAATCCATTACAGTTAGAAAAGTTTTCTTTTTAGATTTTTAAAATAACTCTTGCCAGCCATTGTATTGTATTGAGAGGCAAACAATACAAATACAAATACAACAAGAACAAAAAAAAAACACTTTCACTTTAAACACTTTTCTTCGAAGAACCAAAAAAAAAACACAACACAACAAAACAATTAAATACACATACGTACACACACGCGCTCTCTCTCTTATAATACTAATCCAAAAGAGAAGACAATGAGACAATTAACGCACACAGGCACACACGTAAACATAACACTAATTGGGAAATACTTTTCTGCTCATCGACATCGACAACAACAACGACAACAAATGCAAACAAATCGAGAAACGAAAAAATAAAAACACAGAAGAGCACTTTATGTTGTTGTTTTGTAGGTATTTTATAATGCTCGTTTTTTTCTGGTTGTTGTTGTTTAGTTTAAATATTTTGTTGTTGTTGCGGTTTTAGATTTTTTATTTTTTTTTTTATAAATTTTAAATGTTTTACGTGATATTTTTGTTTTTTTAACTACGAAAACGAATACGACAACGAAGACGACAGCGTTAAACACGAAGACGATGTTGGTAATATTAGAACGAAATATTAAAGCACGACGAACACGAGATGTTTGTTTTCTTTTTCTTTGTTTTTTTCTTGTTGTTGTTTTTTTGTTGTTTTGATAACACAATTTATTTATTAGCCAGCCATGTTAGAAATTAAAGGAATTTTATGTAGTGAGAGAGAGAGGAGAGAGAGAAATAAAAAAAGAAAACTGTAAAGTAAACGTTTAGTAGTAATTTTCGTTATTTTGTTTGTTTGTTTGTTTGTTATTAAATTATTATTGATTTGTTATTGACTAAAGGGAGAACGTTATGCTTCTTTTTTTTTTTGTTTGTGTTTTTCGCTTTGCAGCTTTTTGTTTTTGTTTTTTATAGTAATTGTGGTGTTGGAGTTGTTAATGCTGGTGGTGGATTTCTTTCTTTTGAAAGTTTGCCTTGTTGAAAAAATATTTTTTTGGGTTTTTTTCTCTTCTTTTAAAACAACATTACTTGTTTATTTTATTTGATTTGATTTCTTTGCTGGAAAACACTTTTTTCTTTTGGTTTGGCTTGTATTTTTATTTTTTTTTATAATTTTTCTTATTTTATTATGCTTTCTGCTGCTGTTTTCTATGTAGTAACCTTGAAAACAATTGAAATTTTTAAATTTAAAATTAATTTTAATTTCTTTTCGTAGAGTAAACAATTTCAGGAATTTAAATTTTTTTTTTAATTTTTTCAATCTTTATTGTGTTTTATTTAATTACAGATTTTTTTTTAAATTTTATTTTATTTGTTTTAAGTAAAGCTTTCAAATGCTTGGATTTTCATTTCCACTGTCACATTTTTTATTTGTTTGTTTCGTGTATTTTTTTTTTTCTTCTTTTTTTTGGGTGTTTGCTTTATATAACGGTTTTACCTATTACTATTACTCTACTTGTTTCACTTACTCTTACTCTCACTATTTTGCTTTCTCTCCCTCTCTGTGTGTATGGTATTTCCAGTGCTCTTTTTTTGTTGTTATTATGATTACTTTTTATTTACTCTTAATGTAACGGTATTTGCATAAAGCTTTTTTGCTTTTTTATAAGAGCAGTTATAGAGAGAGAGAGAGCGAAAGCAAGAGCGTAAGACTAAAAGAGTATAAATCCTTAAATTAATTTATATTCCAATGCTTTAGAGTTGCCATATGTTATGGATTTTCTTTAATTGCTTATTTACACTAAGAAATTATGTGTATTTTTTTTCGTTTCTTTCCTTTTTCTGTTAGTTTTTTATAGTATTTGAGTGTAATTTTGTTCGTTTTTCTATGGTTTTCTTGGTTTTCTTTTGCTTGATTAGAATTTTCACACTTTTTACGAAATATCCGAATTAACGGTGTTAAACGAATTGTCAAAAACTGAAGATAGAAAATCAACGAACTTATAATTTTGATTTTTCTTTTTCTCTCTTCTTTTTTTTCTCTTTTACACTTCGTTATACTTTTTTTCTATTTATTCTTTTGGTTTAAACGTTAAAAAGCCTTTTTAAAGGCTTTATTTATGAAAAAAGGACTCAAAAATTAATACGAAAAATTAAAAAAAAAACAAAAACAAATTTTAAATGATTTTATTTAAAAGAAAAAGGGAATGCTTGCTATTAAAAAATCTATAGAACGATTTAGTTTGAGGAATTTTTTTTTATAATTTTTTATTATATTTTTAAGGCAGTTTTTTTTAAGCTTATGGAATATTTCTCTATTTTTTTGCAATTTTTTTATATTAATTTTCTTAAGCATTATTTTCTTATTTAAAAGTATGTGTTTCAATGGTAAAATATTACCTTTTTTTAATTATATAACTCGTAAGCGTAAACATATAACGCCATCACTATAATTTTCTTTTCTTTTTCGGTTTTCTAGGTTTAGGCCACTTTTTTCTGTTACTCTTTTAGAATATTTTGAATACTTTTTTTCAATTTTTCTTGAAAGCAGCATATTTTTCTTTAAAAAAAATAATTTTTTTATTGTAAGACAAGCTAAAGAAAATTGGAATTTTATGCTGTAAACATTTTATTTAATTTTTAATTTCTTTCTTTTCTTTAAGAAAAAAAACAACCAAAGAATTGAATTTTCTTTTAAATTTTCCTTGTTTTTTTGTACGATTTTCTTTTTTGCGTTTAACATCTAAAAAGCGAAGATGCGCAAGCGAAAATTTCTTTTGTTCTTAAGCAAAAATCTGTTTTTTCACCCACAATTTTTCCTGGTGTTTTTTTCTTCATTTCACTTTCTTTTTTTTTTTAATACAGAAGAAAAGATTCTTTTTTTTTTTGTTAAAACATAAAAAAGGAAAACGTTTTTATGTTATATAAACTATAATCCTCTAAAAAAGAAAGGCCTTTGTATTGTTATAACATTAACTTACTTCTTGGTTACTTAAGTAAACTTTTCATTTGAAATCCCTTTTCTATTTAAAGATTTTCTTTTTTTTTCTTTTTTTTTTTTGGAAAAGGCTTTGTTTCAGAATTTTTTGTAATTAAATCCACAAAATATTTCTTTCTTTCTTTTTTTTAATTTCTTTTAAAGCCTTCTGTTTGAAATTTTTCCGTTTGAAATTTTCTTGTTTTAAAAATTTTTTCTTTTTTTTATTTGAATATGTTTTGTTATATGAATTTAATTTTTTTTTTGTGTGTTGTAGTAGAAAAAAGAAAAAGTATAATAAGGATTGCGCGTCGCAGGATTTTTAACCGTAACTACCCTGCTTCTTGGCTGATGGCCCCAAATGGCACTGACTGTAACACAATTGCAGATGGCGCTTAACTGGAAAGCCAATGCAAAAGTATACAATATTGTACGCCATTTTCGAATGAATCTATCTAACAATGTAAAGCTTTACTCTCCCACTCTCTCTCGCTCTCTCTTTCAATTTTACGCTCTCTTAATATTTCCAATATAAACTTTCCAATTACAACAATAAACAGATGTTTACTTAATACATTCTCTGTTTTATGCTTTAAATTTTTTGAATTCCTGCTCTTTATTTATTTAAAAAAGCTTTTACTTGTTCTCTCTATCTCTCTCCTCTATCTATTTCTCTTATATTTACTTTCTCCTTCAAATTTTCTTGTATTCCGTTTTGTGTATTGATTCGCTTTGAAATATGCTTTCTTTGTATTTTCCCTGTATGTGTGTTTTCCTTTTTTCCTTTCAAATTGACAGATGTTCACGCACTTTATCATGTGCTTTTGTTAGTTGTTGTTGTTTGTTTTCATTCTCTTTCTCTCTATCCTTCTTTTCTATTCTATTCTTTTATTTTATCTGCATGTATGTGTAATTCTCTATTTGATTTTTGAATTCTCTTTGTGTGTATGTGTGTGTATTTCTTATCAATTTTTTTTTGTTGTTCTCTGCCGTTTACTTTCTTATCAGTTTCTGTTTCTGTTTCAGTTTCTTTTCGTTTTCAGCGTGTTTTTGTCGTTAACACTTGGCCTATTTGTTTGCCTAATCATCGTTAATCCTTTTTTAATCCTGCTTAGAATGTTGTTTTGTTTTGATTTTTATTTTGTTGCGAGTTGTTGTTGCAGTTGTTGGAATTTTTTTTCGAAAAACATTTAATTTTTAAATGAAGAAATGTTTTCTCAAACTTACTTACTTACTTAATTGGTCATTAACAACCCGATTAATGGATTTCGGCCTGCCTTAACGCAGCCTAGATGACTTCGCTAGTTAATCACACCAATTGATGGCAGGGTTTCCTCGATTTGGTCCTTCCAAAGCAGACAAGATCGGTAATTCCCTTCTCACTCAACGACACGGCTGAACCAGGAGCTCATACAACTCTTTGTTACATTGAAAGTGGAAATCATCGCCAACTTACACTGGACTAAAGGTCTCAAGAAGGACTTTTCTGTCGAATACTCTACAGGCTGCTACATCGGTGCTTAATAGCCTCTATGCTTCTGCTGTGTAACAAAGCACGTGGTGGATGAGAGACTTATAGAGTAAGAGTTCTGTTGTTCGAGAGAGATGTCTTTGCTATTCAGTTACTTAGTAAGGCCAAAGCAGCACTTGTAGGCAAGAGTAATCCACCTCTCCAGACAGACATCATTTTTGGTGGCTAACGCCAGAGCCAAGATAAACAACTTAACTGACATTCACCGCATTTCCCTACATGGTGTTCACAGGCCAGTGGGATCTAATAAACACGTTTCTAAAAATCTGCCTCATTTTCCGCATTCTACGACCATATTCCATCATCATTTTTTAGCTGCATGCATAGAGTTATTCAGTGTCTAATTGAGATATCCTTTCAAGCAAAGGCCAGTTTAAGCTTGCTTAGTTAGTTTTTGATTTTCATTACAAACTTCAGTTGGACAAAAAATAAAATCCAGAAATCAGCAATTATTTCTTTCTAAATTCTCTCACACACATCTTAATTGGCGTAATGTCCAGAAATTCTCTTTCTCTTCGAAAAACTTTAACACTTAAATATCAACACTCTCTCCCACATACATACACACACGCACCTAGCCATGCACCTACTTGTGAGCGTATGAGAATTTTTCTGTCATTAGCAAAGAAGAATATCCTCCGGGGGTGATTGCTTTCTGGCATAATAAAATCAAATTGTTTTCCAAATGGCTTATCAAATAAAATGAAATAATATCACACACACACACACATTTTGATAGATTTTCTTTTTGTGTGTGTGGACTCCTTTGGGCAGTTGTACGAATCCGATCATTAATTCAAATTACAATTCAACCGAGAAGTTTGCATTTCATTTTTAATGCAGAAACAACAAAAACCACATCAACAGCTAGTAGTAAAGGAGAAAAAGGTAATGGTTGCTCTTTTCTGTTTTTTCCGTGTGTTAAAAGCAAGAGAGAGATTGACCAACAGCATATTCTTTAGGATATAATTCAAGTGGAAATGACTGAATGAACTTCATTAACTCACTCCCCAACTTGGCTTTGCCTTTAATATGGCATAGCAAACGGTGTAATGAATGTTCTTGAAGGTGACTTCGCCTTCTCGAAATCTCTATAAATGTAAACATCGTTGTTTACATTTATTACAGTAGTGTTGCTTGTGTATTTTGTTTACATTTATTCTTGTAGTCTTGTTTGTGGTTTTTTGTTCACTTGTTTACAATTTTTTTATGCTGGTATTAGTTGTTATATTAAGCATTTGTAAACAGGTTTATTTACTACATTGTTTTGTTTCTGTAGCTTTTGTTTATAACTTAAATGTTAAGCGATGTAAAAGCAAAACACCAGTATCTAGATTTTCCATTTTCGTAACAATATTATTGGGAACTCAGATACTTGTCAGTCACTCTACTGGTTTCTGATTGTGAGGACTACATAAGGCTGTTTCAGTCAAATCGGATCTGACACGGGTGGTTTTCGGGATATGGTGGTATACCCGAGAACGAAGTGAGATGCTCTCGGTAGATTGGATTCACATTGTGAGTGCGACTTCGTGGTTGGTCCTAATCCTTCGATGTGCTACCTCTAGGGATTTATTAGAACATGGGTTAAGGAAAAGAAGAACAAATGTAGGAAGAATAGATCGGGTAATTGTGTGTCGAAAGGCTTATAAGAACATTGGTTAAGGATAAGTAGAACAAACGTAGGAAGAAGTGACCGGGTAATCGTGAGTCTAGACGTTCGTTTTGGCATTCTACAGACGATAACAGAACAGTTGTTATTGTTGGCGGCATTATGCATAGCTACGCACTGTGGAAAACTTCTATGGCAACACTGGTCACTGTTATCATTATTTTTATTACCTTCAACGCAATACCCCACAAAAGTGTGTATGTGCTAGTGTCCGTATGTATGTCTTCTGCTTGTAAGGATGGCCATTAGTGTCGTTTACATATGGCAGACAATGATGCGTGCGAGACAGCGAATGTTAAACAACATCCAACGCACAACTACCAACTCACGCACCCGTCTACACGCGTATGTTGTAGCCGAGGTAATCAAACAATTTTCGATGATTTTTTTCTTCCAGTCTCTTGCTTTTTACTACCTAATGCGAGAAAGAGAGAGAGAGAGTGGGAAATTACTGAACGCCTGTAAGCATGCCAGCAATTTTTGTAAAGGAATTTTGTAAAAATTTTAATGGTATTGTGCATACAACAAATTGTAAGTGAAAACCATTCAAATCAATACTTTTTGTTAAATGCTTGAACCCACAATGTATTACAACAATTACAAGTACAATGTCTACTATGAGTACAACAACAATAATAATAATAATAAAAAATAAAACAAGCCCTTCCTTACTTGTTAAAATCAAATAAAAATGACAACAAACGTAGTTGTAGTTGGCAAAATGCAAAAGGATGTTTAAGTCGCACTACTAGTGTTGACAACATCACACACACACACACACACAATCGAGGTGATTTGGCCTGGTGTATGAGTGCAGGTGTGAGAATGGGTATGAGTGCCATGAGGCTTAGGGATATCATGTATTGTGGGAACATTTACACAGGAAACCGGAATGAATATGTCAAACTTATTTGCAAAGCAATTCACACAACAACAATGCTTAGAAAAACAAGAAAAAAGAATGAATTTCTATGGAACTGAATAATAAAAAATAAATAAAAAAGAAAACAGAAAAATAAAATGAAAAACACTTTACGTACAAAATAAGTAATAAAACCAACAAAGAAAAGAAATAAATGCTCTCACCATTCTATGAAATACATTCCAAAACTCTTCAACATACTCAATCCCTTCCTTGCAGGAGAAAGAAAGAAAGAAGGCGGCAATAAAGAAAAATTGAAAAATTTCGCTTTTGGTATTGTTTCTCAAGCTAAAATAAATAATAAGACAGGACATGACAGCTATAAATACAACAATCTAAGCGTTTTACAGTGGCCTAGACTGATTTCCAAAAAGGTATTGACGAAAAGCGAAAGGTTAGGGGAAAACCTTAATTTTTACCCAAGGTTTTCAACGACTGGCTGTATGCTTATGTAACTTGTTTAAGAATGGAAGTTATCGCCAGTCTCTGTGACTCTTTACTCGATAGCCAGTATATCATTATAGCTGTTATAAGGTACCTAAAATGGACTCCAGGGAGGGTTTACCTGATGCCACTAATACTTGCAGAGATATTTTATGACATTGTCTACCGACAATTTTGAATATCCGATGTAATAATTTGCTAATAAAGCTCTTCAATGTTTGTCTAAACAAATAATGATATTATCTTACAAGGATTTTAAATTTAAATGAAAGATCCAATCATCCAATCATCACTTTTTCTAGACCTTTTGAAGCAAAGCTTTAGCTAGTTGATAGCGTTAAAAACACGAGTTTGGTTCTGTGCCGCAATAATGATTTTTGTATTCTTTGTCGTTCCGTTAAGGCCGATATATTGGTCACTGTGTACTACTCCTTCGCCGTGATTTCCGATCCAATAGTGTGCTGTATGAGCTCCACAAAGACATGGACGCTGTGCAGCGTAGTATTAACATCCAGTGGCTGGGCTGGCTCGGCCATGTCGTTCGAAGAGAGGAGGATGCTCCGGCGAGGCGGGTCTTTAAAGCAGGGATTTGCGGAAGTGTCGGCGAAGACGAGGACCTTGTTTTTGTTGGAAGGACTTTAGTCCTGTCATCGATTGATGTGATCAACTAGCGTAGGCGCGCAAGTAGTAGATGCGCCAGGAAGGATGTGTTAAGGCAGGCAGTAATCCGTTAATCGGTTTATTAATGGCTAATTAAGTAGATAAGTGCTACTTTTTCCCCAAAGGTTGCGCAGCCTGACATTCATATCATACTGGTTGTAGGTGGCGGATTTAAAGGCTTCTACACGGCAAAGTTTTATTTAGAAAGACTTTAAAAAAAGATATAATGATGCCTGGAATGCTTAGTTTTGTAGCCAAGAATTTTCCTTCATGCCAACATTTGGTACATGTAATACATACATACATACATACATACATACATACATACATAATCACACTATTTATGTTGTGTGTGATAATTTCTATACATGAGTGGCGGGATCTACAGTTAAAAGTCGAATGCCAACGAGCTACAGATTTTTTTTTTGAGAAAGTTTTCTTGACAATTTTATGAGTTTTTGCCAGCAATCTGCTGAGAGGCTGCTGCCGAAGAAATATTTTCTCATACTTTGGTTTCATTGGAGATGTCTGATTTGAGGTTTGAATCGTGGCCTCACGTCTAATAAGCCAACATACTAGCTACTAAACTATGGCTGCTATATGTCATAACAATGATCGTTCCACTGTGCCACCAAATTTATTGAATGAAACTTAAAAATCAAATATCTTAACTGTACATACATACATACACACATGCGTACTTACAAACATATACAAATGCTTACTGACTTACATCGAAAAGCCCACATAAAAACGCAAAAGGAGTTGAAATACAAAAGCAAATATGCGATATAAACAGAAGGAACATCGAAAAAAGAATGAATGAAATAAAGAATAACTATTTTATTTGTTCTCTTCTAATCGGTTTTGGTTTTATTAAAAAGAACGAGAAGAAGAAGCACAATAACTATTTATTTTATTTTGACCTTTCCTTTCGTTCTACTGATCAAATGTTTATATGAACCAAAGGCTCACACATACACATACGTTCATGGCTGCACGCATACTTATAAGAAAAAAGGAGAAAAAAATGGCACGAAAATAAAAACAAATTATTTGCAAATATTTGTTGTTTGCTTTTACACGTTATTAAGACACACACTCAAATACACATACAGCCTCATATATGTATACACTTGTACACTTATACTGCTACATATACAACTCGCCATCGGAGTATGAAGGAGGAAAGAAATAAAAAATACGACAATAATTAGGGTTTGATAAGGAGCAGCTAAGGAAATTGTTGTATGTTGTTATTGTTTTTTATTATTATTTAATGATTATTGGTTAACATTACGAATATATGTATAACCACACAGTCTTTCAAGTTTGGAGTTTCTTTTTATATGTAATTACTTTTGAATTTCTTTAATAGACTGGAGACTGCTTTTTTTTAACACAGTAAATCAAGAAAATATTTCTTTTTATTTTTCAAATACACATACAAAACACTACCTACCAGATTGCTGCTGCCAAAACTTAAACAAGCATAAATCAGGCTGAATTTGAACGCCGAAATGGTTTAAATTGGCCTGCAGTACCTCCTGGGGCTTGTGGCTTATACGCATACACCTGCGACTTTACAAAAGACCACAACAAAAATTCATACAGGAATAAGACGCACAATCTCGGTGGCCAGTTCACAAAAATCTACTCAAATTACTCGTGCAGAATAGGTAATGTGGCATGGAGTATACTTATTTTAATAACAATTTGTATTAATATTACGTATACGTCCTCAATTATCTTACGATGTCAGATCATGGCTGAAAATTAAATTTATTTTAAAAATTTACAAATTCAATGCAAATGAGACTAATTAGGAAGTAAAGAGAATTTAAAACATTCTAAAGAAATATTCAGTTTGAGGGACATACTCCTTATGTTCCTAACTATGACGTATCTGCATCACCTCCATAGTCAAACAAATCTAACACATATCAACAGAGGATCCTGAAAAAAACAATAGGTATTCTGATCAAAAAATACTGGGAAAAATACAACAGAAACATGAAAAAAAAATATAAGGAATGCTCGCTAACCTTTCTATGATGTTGGTTGTTGATGTTACCCTCTTTGGAGGCTTCTGTGGGCTTCTTGGATAGCTTTTTTTGTTTACATTACATACGTACACATATGCATTCCAATTGTATAATAAGTGCATATCCCGAATAATAAGTAATTTGTAAATTAAAGGGAAAGAAATTTCTGTAGAGCGTCAGTAAATAAGAGGCAGAGCGAGAGAGAGAGAGAGAACAGAATTCTAATTAAATTTAATTAAAATAAAACAAAATACAATATTTGCAAATACAATTGTTTCGCTACAGATACATACATGCATATGTATGTATTCGATTATCCAGTTGGAAAATTCTGTGATTGATGTTCAGAACATCCAATTCAGGCCAAAAGACAGAGATAGCCTGACAAAAGTCATTCTTAAAGAAATATGAAGGGATCAAGCCGTCAAGGCCAAGATCCACACCAAACAGTGACCTTTCCAGGATGTGTTGGACGCTATTGGATCTCATGTGCATGGTTATCGTCTCAAATTTAATAATTTTATTACTTCGCGTACTCATTCATCTAGAAATGGACCTCATTGCTGACGATGGTATTTCAAGGAAAGTTATGTTCAGACGCAAACTGCCTCAGAGCTTTTTCAGCGAACACCAGACCATTTTTAAGGTCGTCCATGGTGATTTGACAAACCAGATTGAATAAATGGCAACTAGTTTGACAGTTGTACCTACATGCATACATACATAATTGATCATTACAGGTCATTCAGTCGGGATTACGACCTAGCTTCTCGCATCGCTGTGTGTTAATTTTATACACGAGTGGCGGAACCACCTACAGTTTAAAGTCGGCTCCGAACTGCAGATTATTAAGAAACTTTTTCATGACAATTTTATTTACTTTACGAGTTTTTGTCGGAAATATGCTTAGAGGAAGGCGCTGTAGAAATATTGATATGAATATGAAATTTCTAATAAGCCAGCATACACCAACTAGACTACGGCGACTTCAAACAGAGATGGTCTGGCCAAATCCTTTCCTTAAAGAAATATGAAGGGCAATTCACACCAAACAGCGGATTGGTGGATTGGTATCGTCCCAAAGCTTATTCAGCGAACACCAGATATTTTCTAAGCTCGTCCAGGCTGATTTGGCTCAATAGATTGAAAAAATGCCAACTAATTTGCTAGATGTAGCTTCAAATAAATCGTTATCAACTGTAGGACCTTCTGCAAGCCTAAAAGAGACCGCCAGTATTGAAGAACAAAATGATTTTTTGATTCAAAAAGTTGTGTTTTATTTTTAAAATCGTGGACTTTTTGAGCCAATTTAGTACTAAGGGCACCATGTATTTATTGCTGGTACGCCATACCTTACTTGCGACTTCTCTTAAACAGTGAAATCAGGACTTATGCATGGTTTAAGTAGCCTGCAAGTGATGTGGCCTTAAGTCATTTTTTTTTTTAATAAGTCTCGCTGCATTTTCGTAACAATATATCCCGCAACTAAAGCGCTGACATGAGTTAAATGTTCATGTTAAAATGTTATAGCAACTTGTCCATGTTATCGATAACATAATAAACATGTAATCAGACTTGCATACATTCACACTTTAGTGGTAAAAAATAAGCACACCAACTAAAACTAGTAAGACTCTCACAGCAGTAGCTGCCTGTCTATCAATCTCCTACCAATACTAACAAAAAATAATAGTTTTCTGTTGTTGTTGTTGTGTAAGCATAATAATAATTTCTCACCACCCATCTGTCTACTCAATTGAGATTGTTTTGCTCTTTGTACTCAACTTTTGCTTTTAAACATGTTTTCAAATGGTTTGTGTTTGTTTGTGCTTGTGTGGTGTGTTGTTTAAATCCTTTTTTTTCCAGTCTCTTGCAGGAATGGTGATGGCATTAGCCAAACATCTGTTAAAAATAAAGAAAACCAACAACAAAAGCAACATTTGCATTGACACAAACACAAAGTAAATGAAGAGAAATATTTATCACACTCACACACTCACACACAGTAAAAATGTTTGCTTTTTGCCAAAAATTACAGCCAAGCGAGAGTAATAAAAAATAAAAATGCTCTCGCTTTTATACAATTTATGTGAGAGTATAATTATATGAGAATGAGTGTGTGAATGTATGGGAACATGCACATCATAAACATAAAATCACAGTCGGTCGCAAGCATACGAGTATTCACTATTTTCACAACACACGCATATACACATACACATATGAAAACATTGTATGGAGAAACACTGAAAACGATTACAAGGCCATTAAAATTACTGTTTAACACAGAGATGAACCATCTTAGGGGCGAAGAAATTAAAGAGAAAATTTGTTGTGAAAGAATTGTTGAGGGATATTCTTGAAAGTAGACCCCACATTGTTAGAAGGGCGTACTGAGTTAACCGAATATATCCAAAGCAAGTGAAGACGATTATTCTGCACTTTTTCACACATTAATGTCTTCTTTGTTTCACCTATCAGGCCCATTGTTGTCGTATGTGGAATTTTTATTTAACTTTATCACTCATACGCCAGCATTTTGTCACTTTTCAGGCACATTGCATGCGTATACTTAAGATTCATTAAATTTTATCACTCATACGCCTGAGTAGTGCCACATTTTGTTCTGTGCAATTAAGCAACTTAAGAATGATGATCAATTAACAAACAAACAACAAAAAAGGATATCGTAGGGTTTAATGAGTAAATATCCTATACAACAATCGAAAATTTTCCAATAATATATGTAAACTGAAGGGTTGTAATGGCCAATTATGTATGTATGTATTATCCTAGGACCCGCTACAATAGACAAATTACTTGCTTAGATAGAAATTAATGTGAACAAAACAGAAGTAATAAAAAAAGTACACATAGAAGGTGCTTTGTGGGAGAACCCATAAGGAAATGGAATACCCAACGCTCTTAATATAGTTAGAGACAGAGCGTTATTGAACTGGAATCCGACAGGTATTGAGAAAGTTTCAGGTGTTCATCACCAAGTGCCTGTAAGTTATATGCAGTATAGTTTGGCCGAATGGCAAGAGAAACATTTGTCTCTGGAAGCTAATTAACCAGAAACCGTACAGAATTAAATCAAACATAGATAGTGTAGATGGATAATCAACAGGGTGAAGCACTATTGTACCACAAATATGGCACTAGGCTGATATCTTTAACGCTTAAGAAGCCTGGAGATGGCCGATACTTCATACAACTAAAAAAATAAAAAAAGAGCGTAAGATGAAGGTGTTCACCGGTTTTTTTGCACGCATTTCAATAAGGCAGCGGCAATTCGAAAAAAGACAAACCGTCCACTTTCCATTCATTTAGGTCCAGCAGATCCTAGCAGAAATGCACGTAACCTCGTACTGTAATCGTAGTTCAGCTTTCCTGTAAAACAATCGGAGAAATTTCGAGTTTAATTGAGGCAATCGGAACATCTCGGCCCTGTAACGGGCTGGCGATTATAACCTCTATTCCAGTCTTGGTCAGTTCATTACCAATTCCATTTCTGAGAGTGTTTCTATTTTTTGGAACAATCATGAGCTGCTTGATTACAGACTATCTCGTATTGCCAGGGAACATCTAATCAACTAAGAAAATTAGCGCCACCTTGAACAATGTAGTGGTCGCGCAGCCTATAGGGAAGTACACTCTAGTGTCAGATCCATTGACACGTATGCCAACGTCTACTCTATTCATTATTTTAGAGTCATTGGTGTACTTCCCAAGGTCCTTAGCGGATTAGAAGTCTCTACTTGGAATTCTAAAATCAAATGAACTTTCAATAAAATTATAAGAAACCATGTAGTCGACCCATGTGCGTATTGCAGCACTGAAGGCGCGACAGAATAATAAGGATCCGTCTGCTTTCATACACGACACTCATATAATATTCAATCGTTTGTATCTCTGACTGGACATTTCTGATCATATGCTATGGAACAGTAACACATCAGCAGTAATGCTTCAGCCAAAGCCTATACAAGTCAAGTCAGCCAAACATGTATTTCGTATTGGAACTCAGCCATAATACACAGACTAATATGTGTAGACTAACACACACTACACACCGAACACATATAAAAAAAACCAAATATTAAACAGACATTTTTGGTATTTATTCAAGTGTATGAGTGTATGTATGTGTATGGAAGTGAAAACTACTTGCAAATAATAACAAAAACAACACATTATGATTTACATACACATACAGAGACACACAGCGACAAAGAAATTATCAAAAAAATGCCATAAAATGTCGTTGCCAATCACAATAACAACAACAATGAAAACAACAACATTTAATAGAAATAGTAAACGTACATATGTGTACAAATGTCTACCATAAATGTATTAGAGGTATAAATGTATGTAGGTATGTATGTATGAGTGTGGCCTTATCTTTGATTTTTTTTTAAAGGATTTTGCGCATTTCAATGCCTTTAGTTTTTAAGGCGGAAAAAATTCAAAAGAAAACAAAATTCCAAACCAGAATTTTTTTCCGATTTTTGTGCTCATTTTCTTATAAAAGTATGCGTCAGTGTATGTATGTGTGTCTGTTTGTATAAAAGTCTGTAGTTGTTGCAAATCAAAGCTGAGCTGAGCCGCAGTTTATTAGAGCAGAGAATACTTTCAGTTTCATTGAGAAAACAACGTTGTTTGGCTTTAACTTTTCACATTGAAAAGATTAATGAAATTATAACAGTTGTTTTTCTATTTTTCTGTAGATGTTATTCTTGTTATTGTGGTTAATAGACACAGACACACATACAGAGAGAAAGTAATAATAACAAGCACATGTAAGTTAAGTCCTTCAGGACGTTAGGATGGAAAGATAAAAAGATTTTTTAAAATTAAGTTTTAATTGATTTTTATTTAGCGTCTGTAGCTTTCGCCGCACAATTACGAACTAATTTTACAAGGTGTTAAGGTGCAGTTAAGCTGCCAATAATAATTAATAAAAAACAAATTCAACAATAAAAAATATGCAAGCTGGTTACTCGTGCAGCGTAACCCGATATTCAAATTTATACAATTCAACAATTAAAAGAAAATAATTTAAAAGAACCAAAATTACACAATCATGAAATTTAATACAAACTAAGAAAAAGCAAATTAATTTAAAATAAAATTTAAAAGAACTAAATAAGCAAGTTTGCGCAATTATAATATAAAAAGAAAAAACAAGTTAATAAACTTAAAATAAAAATTAGTTCCCGTGAGAATCTGCTACATCAGCAGGTAGTTGTGCGGCACATGTTAACTCCTCCCCCTTCAAAGATCTGCGTCCCGCAGATGTAGCTGCAGTCGAGGCTTCGGGACTTATGTTCAAGGCTGGAAACTTCACTTTTTTGTTAATCTTTTGCCAAACCCAGTAACATATGAGTAAGAGCAGAGCGAAAGTAGTAGCGTTAATTGTAAAGGATATCGCATTCTTCATGGTAAGGGCTTTTAAGTGATGAATATTTTGTATGCTCAGTTCATGCAGATAACTAATGTCTATCTTCTCAGTGCTATTGGTAATATTCGTCAACACTGGCGGCAGTACCATCGCATGTGAATTTACTTTAGATGTAAAGGTTCGTTCACCAATATTAATAGTTTCATCAATGAGCCGAATGATGTAGGTGCCTGACAGCATTGTAGATTCATTCTTCTGCACCAATGTTCCATTGAAATTAGTTACATAAATTATGTCGGCTTTCAAAGCTTCAATTATTGAGTTCTTATTGGTTCGGTAGGCACAAGTTCCTTCTCCTCCCCGCAAAAGTATTGCCATGCAGCTGTTGTCATCGAGTCGAGTAACTGAAGTATCTTTGCAGATGGTGGAATTGCCAATTTTGAAGCAATCCCCAGTTAATCCATAGATCGTCTTGTGATTCATTAGCACTTTATTGTATTCAATATCGACTTGTTTGTTGTTGTAAATAGCAGCTTTTGTAATTAGCACATTATACTGCATACGTCCCACTTTAGGCATAGACAGAACGTATAAGAGTGTTGATCCATTGCAGTAAATTGAAGGTGAGCCAAATTCAATTGCCTCTACCTCATTTGCGTAAGGTAGTGCATCTATTTCTAGTAGCAACCGAGATATTTCTTCTTTAGCTAACAGGTTTGTGTTTGTTATACCATTCCTCGCCATTTGGACAGCTCTGACTATTTCGTTGACGTTGTCTCTGATCAATAAAGCTCGTTGCAGGGTTTCGTGTTCCATCCTTTCTATATTTCTTTCAACCTGTGTGTTCTTGGCCATATCTGCCAGGCTATTGTATTTTTCCAATACTTCGGTTGTTGCTGCAAAAAGTTGTTGATTGATTTTATATTGATGATTATTGTTCTCAATTATATCATTGGTACTGTGTAGAATCTTGTCCCAATCTGTTGCATCTGGGTTACCCGCAACCCATTTCCATGCGCTACCGATCCAGTTAATTGAGCGTGATCTTCGGTTACCTTTACCTTTGAGCATATTTATTCTCTCTGAGGTAGTGTTCAGATGATAGCTAATTAAAGCTCTATAATAACCATTAGGAAAATCCTCCGTTAAAGCCCAAACGCTATCTACTAAGCTCTCGAACTGGGTGAGGTTAATGGTATGCACCAGTTTGAATTGCCCGTCAAGTATCCAGCCATTTCCATCCTGAAGAGATACGATCGGTGCCTCATAACGGAATAAACTGAATCCATGGACAGCGCACAGCAGCCCAAGTGATCTATTATCAGGGAGAGAGAGAGGGGGAAAAACGCAAAAGGGGATGCTCTTATAATATAATGATGTGGTGATAAATGCGTAAATGTGAAATTTATGGTTTTACATTATTGTTAAATGCTTAAATGGTATGATATGAGATGAGAGATGTAGTGGGGATGATTGTGAAATGGACTTTTTTTTTATATTTTAAGTAAGTATTTTAAGGGCGGAAATCCCTATTTTTCCTTTCTAAATATGCTTTTAAGTAGCCATTTACTCTTGAAGTGCCGCCATTGCGCCTTTAAGCCTGTACGCAAATTGTTCTAGCACGACACTAGCAAATGACTTTACTTAAGACAATTTAGTTTATTTTTGTTTCAATTTAATTTTTGTTTCTTAAAAAAAATTTCTTCTTTTTCTGTATTTCTCATTTCTTTGAAGTAGCCATTTACTCATGAATTGCCGCCATTGCGCCTTTAAGCCTGTACGCAAATTGTTCTAGCATGACATTAGCAAATGACTTTACTTAAGACAATTTATTTTATTTTTGTTTCAATTTGATTTTTGTTTCTTAAAAAAATTTCTTCTTTAAAAAAAAAAAAATTTATATTTTTTTATTTTTTTTTTATTTTCTTTTTTTACTCTTTTTTTATTTTAACATTGCGCTTCTCTCGAACTTACCATGGGAGAATCGTATGATTCCTTTTTAGTCGTGAGCAGGCATGCCCCCCACAACCTACTAAGGTACGATCTATCCCACTTACAGGCCGGCTCTTGTTAATTGCGCAAGTCACTCTTAAACATTAAATTGTATGTAAATTTTCTTTTATAATTTTAATTTGTATTTCATTTTATGATATTCTATCATAATAAAAAAAAATCATATATTATTATTATTTAATATTATTATATTATATTTTTTTCTTAGTGATTAGCTAAGATTCTTAATATGGGTCTTGTGGACCCTCTTACCACTCATAGTGGTTACAGTGACTTTACCGTCACTTAGGACAATTTCTTTTCTGTACAAGGGCTTTTGTTTGCCCTTGATTTGTTTATCCATAACAAAAATTGTATCCCCTCTTTTATATTTTCGAGGCGGATTTTTTCTTGAATTATGAGTTTTATTACGCAGGGCCTGCACACGTTTTATCTCCAAGCGTAAGTCAGTATTAATTTTCTTTTTAGATTCTAATAATTCTTGGAAGCTTGTTCTGGTTATCCTATTAAAAAATATTTCACTTGGTTTCTTTTTTGTTACAGAGTGAATGCTATTGTTGTAGCGGTCAACTGCCACATATAAAAGTTCCTTTAATGTGAGGTCCCTGTGCTGCATTCTAAGGCAGCGATATATTTCAAGTAAAGTAGAGTGAAACCGCTCCACTTGTCCGTTAACCTCACTACGTTGAGACGGTGTGCGGTACACTTTGATTTTTAATAACTTTAAGTAATTTTGAACAATAGGACTTAAAAGTCCGGCCTCATTATCAGTCACCAGTACTTTGGGTGCTGTGAAATAGTGCAAAATTTTAATAATTTTATCTCGCAAATGCATAATCGAACGGTTTTTTATGCTAAATGCCTTTGCGAATTTTGAAAATTTGTCCAAAATAGTAATAAATTTTTCTCCTTGTATTTCAAGGATGTCCATGTGCACAATTTCGCCGGGATATGAAGGAATTGGAGTGGGTTGTATTTCCGGTCTCTGGGGATGCCTGTCGTACTTATTCAACTTACATACCTCGCAACTCGCTGCATATTTACTTATTAAACTAGTCATTCTAGGGAAATAATATTTTTCGAGTATTTGCTCCTTGTTCTCCTTGTAATTCCTATGAGCCCTATTATGTTCTTCCATGATAATGGTCAGAACATTATCTTGATTGCAGACGTCCTGCACTATTTTTTGAGTTACGCGAATTTTGTAGTGACTAAAGTTCTCGACATAAACTTCATTTAATAACCCTAAGAAATTTTCAGGAATCTTAATGCCGTTAACCAATGTTGCATGTAGTTTTTCTTTTAAATGGGAGATAAGTACCTGTTTTGTAAGATTTTGTATGCCTATATAATGTCTCGAATAGCCTGGATGTGGGTTTTCTAAAATGTCCAGCCCTTCAATAAATATTAGTTGATTTCTAAAGACATTAATCGGCGCTTCAACATGGGGTATTAAATCCGAGCTATCTTGATCTGCACTATGACCAGTTGCAGCGCAAGATTCCTGTCCTTCGCTCGCTGTTATAGTACCTTCTTCGCTACTCACGACGCTTCCTTGACCCTCGCTCGCCGTTTCTGTATCTGATGTTAGAGCATTAATTTGTGTAGGAATTCTAGATAATGCGTCTGCGACCTTATTTGAGCGCCCCGGTGTGTAAATAAGCTCATAATTATATTCTTCTATTCTGGCTTTCCAACGCTTGAGCTTGGCATTATAATTCCTATTGCTCAAGGCAAAGGTAAGCGGTTGATGGTCTGTAAAGATTCTAACCTTCTTAGCCCCGTATAGGTATAGTCTCAAGTTGTCAAGTGCCCACACTATTGCAAGCATTTCTTTCTCGTTAGTAGCGTAATTTTCTTCGGCTCTTGTTAAAGAGCGAGAAATGTACGCTATTGGTCTATCCTTTCCCATTTCTCCTTGTGACAGCACAGCTCCAATGGCTACATTGGAAGCGTCTGTCGTTAGATTGAATGGTTTTTCGAAATCTGGGAATGCCAGAACCTCTGAGGACAATAGTATTTCCTTCAAAGTATTGAAAGCTTTAAGGGCTTCTTCGGTCATCTGTATCAAAACTTTCCTTGACTGAGTTGCCTTTACTTGAGAGTTTTCTCCGCGGGTAAGGTTAGTTAAGGGCTTCGCAATTTTTGCATAATCTTGTATAAATTTCCTGTAGTAAGAGGTCATTCCTAAAAATCGCTTAAGATCCTTTAAGGTTTCCGGGGGTGGCATCTGTTTTATGGCATCTACTTTTTTTGGGTCGGCTCTAATGCCCTCTGGGGTTATAATATAACCTAAAAACTCTACTTTCGTTTCCATAAAATGTGTTTTATCTAAGTTAACTTTGAAGTTTGCTCGCATCAATGCTTCGAAAACTATTTCGACATTTTTTAAGTGAGAGTCTTCAGAATCACCAAAAACTATAATATCGTCGATGTACACATAGCAAATTTTCCCGATATGGCTCTTGAGGACATCATCAATAGCTCTTTGAAAAATAGCTGGGGCGTTCTTCAGCCCAAATGGTAAACGCAAGAACTCGTACTTCCCATTCATGGTTGAAAAAGCAGTTTTTGGTATATCGCTCTCTTTCATCATAATTTGATGAAAGCCTGAAGTTAAATCGAGGACTGTGAAGTACTTGGCATTTCCAAGGCTGGCTAGAGTAGCAGTAATATCAGGGATGGGGTACGTATCTGGTATGGTTACCGAATTAAGTCGCTTGTAGTCAATAACCATCCTATACTGTGCTTCACCATTTGGTTTGGGTTTCTTAGGTACCACCCAAATTGGTGAATTATAGGGGCTGCGAGAAGGACGAATGATACCCTCATCAAGGAGTTCCTTAATTTGATTTTCGACTTCCTGTCGCATATTTACAGGATAAGGATAACTCTTAGTGTATACGGGATCGTCGCTAAAGGTTTTTATCTCTGCTTTAATTGCAGTATCGACAGCCTCACTTGCATTTATGGGACCAAACAGTGGTTTAAATTTTGTTATAATTTTACTAATTCTGATTCGTTGTGATTTTGAAAGATTACCATTAATTGTAAAGTTAACTGTTTCCGACGATTTTAGTTTTAAAGGAAGCATAATATTATTCCCTAAAATTAAGACATTATTCTTACGATCGACAATTGCCTGAATTTCCCTCAATGTATCATCTCCTATTATACCATCAAAATCTTTAAGTCCTGATAACAAATAAAAAGTAACTGATGCCTGAACACCAATGCTTTCAAAAAATTTTCCTGAGATTTTACCTTCTATCAGTACTTTTCCACATGGTGAAGAGACATAAAATGGTTTCTTGATTGATTCTGGAGTTTTAATTAAGGAAGGGTTTATAAAATTTCTGTTGGCTCCAGTATCCACCAGAAATTTAAGTTTTTGCCCTTTAGCTGTTGTATACTCTAAATATGGAACGCCAGAGAGGCTCCTTCCATAAAATTTTCCTCGGTAGGATCACTGGAAGCTTCATTTGTTGAATACATATCCGAATCCTGCTGCCCCTCAACCATTTCTCCTGGGACATCTAAATGGTAGATTCGCTGTTGTTTGTTAGGTTGTTGGAAGCTCCTCTGTGGAACATTTACCGAATTAGCCTTCCGTTTAAAGGAATTACCATCCTGAGGACGATTCATATAGTTTACCCTTCGTGTTTGGATTGTGGGGTCAACCTCCATCCTTTCCAATGGCTTAGGAGGACGAGGGGGTAACCGTTCCTGAAAACTATTTGTCTTTCTAAAAGGTTGCTGCTTTTGATTTGAGAACTGAGGAGCAGCGTATGACCTAAATGTTGGTACAGAACTAAAAATCTGGTTATGAGGCACGGTAACACGATTATTTGTAGAAGGTCCATGAATCGAATTCTGGCGATAATTTAAGTTTTGTATATCCAAGCAAATTGAATAGGCCTCAGGAAGCGTTTTCGGTCTATGCACAGTGAGCAATCGCGACAAGTCACCATCCAATCCACGAATAAAAACATCCAACGCCCTATTTCTATATGTAGTCATTAAAGCATCCATAGTTTCAGTAGAGTAGGATTCCGTCTTTATTTTATTAATAATAAGTGAAAATTGATGATTAACCGTTGCATAAAATGCATCGATTTTCATTCCCTTTTGCGAGAGTTGTCCTAATTGGTGTTCTAGGGTCTGTATATCCCGTTTGTCTGCGTAGTGTAAGGAAAGACAGGTTTTAATTGATTTCCAATCATCATCAAATATATTATACGACACAAGTGCCGCGTCTGCTTTCCCTCGTATCTTTCCCCTAATACTTTGCAATATTGCCCTATAAATCGGCTTATTCTTAACTATTTCGTAGTCTTTAAGAATTGTCTCCACACTATGTATCCATGATACATAGTGCGCAGGCTCCCCATCAAAAATCTGTAGCTCTTTTACGGCATCCGGTAGTTTACTTATTGAATTTAAATCTTCTTCGTTTCGTGGTGCGACGAGAACAGGAGTAGGCTCTTCTCCTGTTGTTACACTCCCTATCGATTGTACCTGACTACGAGTATCTATTGAAGTAATTTTTTTCTCTGCCTTATCTATCCTAGAAGCAAGCATATTAATCGCGCCTGTCAATTCAGTGATCTTTCTTTCTAACAGCTCCATTATTGTATTTTTTTTTTTTTTTTTTTTACTTATTATACAAAAAAAAATTGTCACAAATATGCAGCGGGCGGAAATATGTAAGCAAAAAACAATATCATACAGAAATAACAAAAACAATGACTTACAGTACAATAATTCCTTCCAGCATTAGGACAAACCTTCTTTCCACTCACAATTCTTTAGCTTCGGTTGATACAAAAATTTGGCACTTCAAACAAATAATTTTTGAATATATTTCTATATTACAATTTTATCACTTAAAATTCCTTTTTTTACTTGGATTCTTCTTTTACTTGGATTAATTTGTTTTAAATAGGAAATTTTTGGAATATATACTTTTTATTCACTTTCTCATTATTAATTTTGTCACCTTAAATCCACTTTTTCAAAATAATTCTATTACCACAAGAAATATATATTTTTTTTTTTTACACTTAATAAGCCTCCACTCAATATTAAAAAATTTTTCTTTTCAACGCTAATTTTTTATTAAAAATTATCTTCTTTAATTTTATAATTTTGTTTTAATTTGTTTCGATTAAAAGATTTCCACTTTACTTTCTTAATACTTTACACATTTCTTTTATTTTAATATTAATTTTTATATATTAGTTTCAGTTTTTATACTTTTTCAATATATTTTAATTAAAGCTTCTGTTAACCAAACACTTTTCCTTTAAATTTTTAAACACTTTATAATTATTTATTCAAGATTTTTATTTTAAAGGATTTTTTTCCTACTTTTCTCACGCTTGGAAATTTATTAAAAAAAAAAAAGGATTTATAGAATTTCTTCCTTGGAATACGTAAATTCTAGTAATTTTTCACTAAAAAAAAATTTAATAATTTTTCACTCTATTTACGTTTCCTTTATGTTAAAAGCACAAATAAAAAAAAATTTACACGCGCGCAGGCCTCACGGAGTCCGTATTGTGCGGGAATAGATTTTTTTTTTTTTTTTTTTTTACACAAAATTATCTAAAGTATATATTTTATTTTTATTTTTTTTAAGGACACCGCAACGTTATTTTTTGCGGGTCCCTGCTCGGGCGCCAGTTAAGTCCTTCAGGACGTTAGGATGGAAAGATAAAAAGATTTTTTAAAATTAAGTTTTAATTGATTTTTATTTAGCGTCTGTAGCTTTCGCCGCACAATTACGAACTAATTTTACAAGGTGTTAAGGTGCAGTTAAGCTGCCAATAATAATTAATAAAAAACAAATTCAACAATAAAAAATATGCAAGCTGGTTACTCGTGCAGCGTAACCCGATATTCAAATTTATACAATTCAACAATTAAAAGAAAATAATTTAAAAGAACCAAAATTACACAATCATGAAATTTAATACAAACTAAGAAAAAGCAAATTAATTTAAAATAAAATTTAAAAGAACTAAATAAGCAAGTTTGCGCAATTATAATATAAAAAGAAAAAACAAGTTAATAAACTTAAAATAAAAATTAGTTCCCGTGAGAATCTGCTACATCAGCAGGTAGTTGTGCGGCACATGTTAACTTGTATATAGGCGAATACATTTTGTTGTGTGAAGAAATCTGAGAGAAAGAAAACAAATTTTTTTTTGTGAATGAAGACACCAAAAATTAAAAACTTTTGCTTCACACAGTAATTATTGCTTTTATTGTTGTTGTTGTTGTGGCGTTAGTTGTCGACAATAAAAACACAAAACACTTGTAGGCTTAACATTACAACACACACACACACTATTTTCTCATTATTTGGCACTGTGCTCTGTGCCTCTCTCTCTTTCCTCTATGTCTGTGCATATTATGGTTGAGCCATTATAACTCAATTTTTCAAGAACCACAGTGTCAGAATTTGTTTACTACAAAAAAAAGTAAGGCAGTAAAATGGGCTAAAGGTCGACAATAAAGCATACTCTAGGCATTCGACTAAACAAAGAGGTTTTTTTCGCTCGGGTTTGAGTACGTTTTAGTTATTAAATTTAATTTAAATCAAAAGGCAACCCTATTATTCTAGAATGTGTACAATAAAGCAATCCTCAACCAATTGCAGGTATAGAAATTGTATTGGGCTATGAAACATGCATATATACATACACCAGCTGTACACTGCGGGCGTTGTTGCGCCACCAAGTAAAATAAATTTGAAGGAAAGATACTAATCCAATTAATATTGTATCATTTTATTGATTTTGTTTCCCGTTGTCCAGATGATTCAGACGAACGGGCCTGAGTAGTACGCATTCGATTAGTTTCTAATCGTTGTTCAAGTGATTCATGCGAACTCGAAGATTTTCAAGTCTCAATGCTCGTTGCTCGTCTGATTCTGAGGCTCGTAATGCTCTTTTCTTCCGTGCTTGAGGAGTAGGTCGACCAATGTCTTGTCATTCATTTTGAATAATTTTCAGTGGCGCCATCTACCGGAAATTAATAGCACCAACTTAGAAACCTCCGTCTACTCATGCGCAACAACTTTGCTAAAGAGCATATTATGATCAAATGCACAGTTTACGATTTAATTCATTTTGAGTAATTTTCAGAGGCGCCACCTGTCGGATATTGGTCATACCAACTTAGAAACCCTTCCGGGCTCATGACCAACAACTTTCCTGAAGATCATAACATGATAAAATGCATAGTTTACGATTCTATTAATTACATACAAACAAACATTCATTTTTATATACATATATAGATTACATAGAGCTGACGGGTGACGTATACGTAATATGTATTTTGTTAAACAATAACACTCATACTTTTTTTTTTATTTACTTTATTTTATTTGCCTATTTCAACATAAAAATTAGCCTATAACTCCTTCCAGACATACAGGAAGATATTGTGAAAATTTCAAGAAAATCTGTTCAGCCGTTTAGCCGTCTATAGACTTCAAACAAACCCACAAACAAATAAACACACATTCATTTTTATATATAAGAGAAGATAATTGATCGTTACAAGTCTTCAGTCATGATTACGACCTAGTTTCCCATACCATTTATGTCGTGTGTATTAATTTTATGCAGATTGTCTAGACCTACTGTTTAAAGTCTACTCCGAATGATAGGTTTTTGATAAACTTCCCATGGCAATTTTATTTACTCCCAGCGTCGTTTTTGTCAGAAATCTGCCAGAAGTCGCCGAAGAAATATTTTCTCATATTTTAGTTTTGACGTCTGACATGGGGCATAAACCGTGTCCCCAAGTCTAATAAGCTAACACCTTACCTACTAAACTACGGCGACTTGTGTGTATACATACTTGAGTGTTCGTGGTGTAGTAGTTAAAGTGATTGAATGACCCCTGTCTCACACAGAGGAGGAACATCATAAACAACTGAGAGTAGGATGGTATTCTCAACGGTTGTTTTTAAGCAACAATAAATGGGAAAACTATTATTCTAGTACATGGCACCATAAAGCAATCATCAACCAATTTCAGGTATAAAGATGGCATCGGGATAAGATGGCAATCAGGATTACAACTCAGCTTCTCACACCACTTACGTTGTGTGTGTTAAATTTATACATGAGTGGCGGAACCTACAATTTAAAGCCGTCTCCGAACGAAAGATTTTTGGGAAGCTTTTTATGACAATTTTATTTTACTCGGAGTGGTAACTCTGATATCAAAAAGCTCACTTGAGCACTCTTAGCTGCCCGTTGAGGTGCCACAGGTGAACGCAGTACCTGTACTGATCAAGTTTTACCAAAACCAGAGAAGAGGAAGAAATGCACGACTACCGTAAGCTGGATAACCAGGCAGAAAGTTTGATCAACGAAGCTATATCCTTGACATCAATAGATGATAGCTCCGCCAAACTGACAAAAAATGGAGAGCCAATATCGTACATCTGCACCAAGCCCGTCTCTTGGCTTTGACAAAGCGAATGGGTAAAAGTCTCCTCTTCTTCAACGGATGTGCACCCATGGCAGAAGTCGTTAAATAGGAGCCGCATCCTTTCCGCGTATCTACTAATAACACAATGGCCTGTAAGCATGGCCACTGTCATTGAGTTGATGCCATGAGTTCAAGTAATTGTTTCGTACAATCTTGAGCACACACTTTATTTTATTTAAAGATCGGCAGCGCTGAAAAGAGGTGACATAATCATGAAAGAAAATATAGTGTTTGCGGTAAAGGACTGGCCTCTAAAACTTCTTTGCCATTTCAAATTTCACTGGAGATTTATTTTAAACTCGTCTTGTAATCTTGTAGGCCTCGATTTTGAATGGAGCGACTTCAAGTATTCAATGCTTTTGAAATTGTTTAAAATGCTGGAATCTTTGGCTAAAAGCTTAGACTTTTTACGCCGTTCTTCCCACTGTGGTTGGTGGCTAAGCTGGCTTAACTCACAAATAGGAGTTTAAAGAATGTAATTTCTTATACATGTGTCTATAGGAGCATTTCAGAGTATTGGGATATTATAAGGAGAGTGTTTTACAAAAACACAAAACTGTAAAGTTAATGTAAATTGCCGTTAATAGAAGCATTCATTCATTCATTCATTCATTCAGTTTTCCTATGCTTCTTGTGCTCATTTTTGCCTGTTTTTCCTATTTTCCTTCTTGCTTTTAAATCATTTTGTTTTTATGCGTATTTCTCTCATTTTCTTTTTATTGTTCATTTAGAGTCCCGTTTAAAAATATTTTGTGCGATTACAACACATTTTTAACCATTTAAGTGGCTGTTTTTGCTATGAGATTTTTGACCCTAATCTCTATTTAAAATACACACAAACACCAACACAAAAACACGAGAATAAAAATGAAAATAAAAAGGAGGAGAAGCAGAATAAGAGAATCATTGGAATTCGACCCAGTTAATGAACGACCATTAATGAGGTCGACAATAAAAAACATGAACAAAATATCGTTTTTTTTCTTTTTTAAGCTGAAAACAAAAGAATCTGAAGACAAAAACAGAAGTCAGAAAAGGAGAACGATGAATGAGAATGTGAGAAAAGAAATAAAAAAAATAAAAAATAAGTTGCAATAAAAATATAATTGTGTGACAAATGAACAGAGTATTTAAGCTGTTCTTTTCTCTCTTTCCCTCTTTATGGTTATTTTTCTCTGTCCTTAGTGAAGAAAGTGTGCGTAAATATAAAAAGACAGACGACATATGTTCTCTACATTTAGGAGCAAAATATTAGGAGTTTTAAGTCGGTTTTGTTTGAATTTTAACAATTTTTTTTATCCCTAATCGAGTAAACCTTACTTCGAATTGGGACTTAGGGTGCTTTAACCTCGATCATCAGTCTTCTGAGTCCGTAATTTGCCTATTTTGGCAGTTTTGACCAATTTTTTCTTCTCAGATTTCCACAACAAAATCGATTAAAGCAACTTGTCCACAGCAAAATCGAGGTTCCGTTTTTAGTTATCAAAATAGGCCTCTAAGTCTTCTTATAAGTGATGGCTTCTTGACAGTCCTTAACACAAAAGGGCCGGGGGACTTTAACAGAAATTTCAATCTCATCTTAAAGCAAAGAGTTTCAATCATAATACAATATACTGTAGAGCTTTTAAAATCCCAAACTTTAAGGACTTTAAGAGGTTTTTTCTTTAAAAATTTAAATTTTCCTTTCCACTCTTTTAAAGCACGGCTCTTCCACATTTATTTCGAAGATTCATGAAATTGTTCATTAGTACACCATACAATCAAATTTTTAAAAACTTGCTGCTTCCTAAAAAATGTTTTAACGTCGTAAAGCTGCATGATTTTGAAGGACAAATGACGTCACCAAAATATAAGCTTACTTTTTGGAAAAATTACGTATACAATGAAACCATAAATGGTCGTTTTATGTAGCTTGTGGCTTGTGAAGCTGCCGTACTCTAGTAGGTAGTGTGTTGGCTTATTAGTTGTGAGGCCACGGCTCAAACCCCCAGATCTGGCATTTTCAACAAAACGAAGATTTCTGACAAAAACTCTTACAGAAAAAGTTTCTTAAAAATCTTTCGTTCAGAATCAACTTTAAACTGTATGTCTCAATAGCAAAATATATCGAATACCGAAGTTTAGTGATGGAAGACCAAAGTGCTTGACTACATTGCATGCTATGCTTGACGTCAAGCAATAAGTTGACACCCTTTAGTGGCCGTATAAACTATTATTACAGCAAAGTCGAGTTAATGCCCATCATACACACACACATTTTCTTTATTTTAAACGTATTCAAATTAATTTCTTAAGTTATTTGTTTTTTACAATGAAGTATCCTAATGCCACCTTACCACACCTTTATCCAATGATTCCTCATGTAACTGCAAAGAAACCAAAGAGGAAGAAAGTCCTTTTTATTCAATATATTGCAGATGTTAGGCTTTAATTTGCTGAGGTTGAAATAATATTTGCCTTTCTCTCGCTCTCTCTCTCTCTCTCTCTCTCTCTGCGACCACTTTGATTAGCAATAGTCCCGTTCCTTTCAAAACAAACGATTAAACACCTCAATATTTGTCCCCTTCTTCTTCATCTTCTTCTTCCTCTTACAATATAAAACAGCAACGATTTAGTCATTCTAACAACAACAACAACAACAAAATTACAAAAATAATGAAGTGCTAAAAAAAAGGTTCTCCAAAATGTTTTATGAAGACAATAAAAACGTATATTAGGGAAGCCACACACACACACACGTACACACACAGCCACACACCGACCAACCGAGAAAACCTTTCTTCTACCCACTCGTATTTAAATATGATGATGACGTTTATCAAGCATACTCTAGAGAAAAACAATAACAACAAACAAACAAAATAAAAAAGAAAAAAAAAAACACAAGATGAAGGGAAAAACGGTAAAAAGAGACACAAAAAAACTTGTTTAAATGCCTCATAAAACAATGGAACAAATAATGGGCCCCCATTGAAAGCAAGCAAACGCTCTATAACCTCTTCAGGCCTCTGAAAATTTTCTCGTTTTTTTCGCGTTGAAATACAAAGGAAAACACAACGAAAAAAAATGCGAGACTTATACAACTACGACAACAACAACAACAACAAACAGAGAATGCAGGATGTAGGCTGAAAGCAGAGGGAAAAAATTACAACAACAACAATAAATAAAAAGTAACATTAAAACAAAAATATTAAAGAAAGTGACTGAATGTCAGTGTATTTAGTTGTGTATTGTTCATGCCAACGAACAGAAAAAAAAATTACACGTAATCCACAACCAATACAGTGCGTTGTAATATTATGATACACACACCCAGGCTAATATTTTTGTTGAAATACTACAGTGAACAGTGAAATAAAATGAAATAAAAATTGTATACCACAAATAGAGGCCTATTTACATACATACATAATTGGTCATTTTAACCTTTAGTAAGGATTACAACCTAGCTTCTCGCACCATTTATATTGTGTGTTTTAATTTTATACATGAGTGGTAAGACCTACAGTTTAAAGTCGATTTATAACGTCAAATTTTTGAGAAGCTTTTCATGGTAATTTTATTTCTCTCTCAGAATTTTTGCTTGAAATCTGCTGATAGGCAGTCGCAGAAGAAATATTTTTTCTTCTGTAGAAGATATCTGACCTGGGGCTTGAACTGTGACCTCACATTTAATAAGCCAACAAACTACCTATTAGTCTAAGGCGACTTTACAAGCCACAAGCCACATAAAACGATCATTTACGGTTTCATTGTATACGTAGTTTTCCCAAAAAGTAATCTTATATTTTGATGACGTCATTTGTCCTTCAAAATCATGCAGCTTTACGACGTTGGACCTATTTTAGGAAGCAGAAAGTTTTTAAAAATTTTATTGTATGATCTACTTATGAACAATTCCATGAATCTTCGAAATAAACTGTGGCAGAGACGTGCTTTAAAAGGGGGAAAGGAAAATTTATATTTTCTAAAAAAAACTTCTTAAAGTCCTTTCGCGTTCGTCTAAAGATTAGGTTTTTAAAAGCTCTACAGTGTATTGTATTATGATTCAAATTTGTTTTCTTTAAAATGATATTGAAATATTTGTTAAAGGCCTCTTGCCACTTTATGTTAAGGACTCTCAAGAAGCCATCAAGACTGTCAAGAAAACTTAGAGGCCTAAGATAAATCAAATTTTATTCGCTTTTGATAACTAAAAAGGGAACCTTGATTTTGCTGTGGCCATTGGTATATTATTTCATTGAGAAAATATGTCGCAAGTACCGTCTTAATATTAGCGTCTCACAGTAAATAGGAATTGGTTGTTCAATCCTTTAAGTCGATATGCAAAGCAATAAACTGATGCTGGCTAATTACTTAATGTCCACTCAATGCATACGAAGCAGTTTGTTAAATGATAGCCTTGCTCAAGACCGGAAATAGGCAGGAGGAAGATTACAAACCATGGACGAATAGGTCCCATAAAAGGATTTTAAATAGAAGGCTCTCCTATTCAATTTTAATTTTAGACATTTTAACTTAATTGTTACCTTATCCCATACTTTTTGCTTGCCACTGTAGTGTTTGTGTAATACACGTACTCGTACTCGTTTGCGTACATTTATTAACCAAAGCCAGAGTATTAATCCTAAATATACAGTGATAAAGATGATGACTAAATTATTCCTACACAACAACAACAATAACAACAAGTCTTTAGTATAAACGTATGACTTTAACTTTATTGTTTATGTTGTTGCAGGTTTTTGAAAAAAAGCAAAAAAAACACGAACACAATAAAATAAAAATAAAGCCACCTGCCAGCACTTGTACAGGAGACAATGATAAGAAAGGAAGAAATATACCCACGAACATAAACTGATTGAGGAGTGAGTCAAATTTTTTTCTCGCTTTTTTCCTTCTGGGCTTTAGTCCCCTCGCCAACACAGTCCTTAGAGATTTTTTTAGTTTCTTTAACGTTTTATTAGGCTTGGGGGGTGAAATGTGGAAAGTTTGGCGTTAGGTTAAGACACAAACCTGTGAACAGAAGAGAGAAAGAGAGAGAGAGAGGAGAAAGGAGTATTGAAATCGAACGCTTAGCCGAAAATATACAAAAGCGACTATGATGTAATTTTATTACGGCTTTAGGTTTTCTACTTTAGCTTTTAGGCGAGATATTATTCGCTGAGGCAATAGGAATTTAAAGTTGGGGACCCTTAGGGTTAAGAAAACTTATAAGTTTGGAGCAGTTAATCAACTTGTCCTTTGTTAATTTAGAGTTCTAAAGAGCTTTATTTTTATCCGGACATGTAAGACTTCTACGCATTCATTTCGAATTTAATGAAATTTAATTACAATTGATTTTGCCCAACTCATCCAGGCTACGTCCTCTATATTTGCTACACCTTGTGATTTCAATATTTTAAACATAAATTTGTTGAAAAGTCATCATGAAATTCATTGGCGTTTATTGTCACATAATTTGTATTAATACCATCAGATTTAGCAGGACATTAACTTTAAAATCCTTTATCCACGGAACCTTGAAATTTACCTGAGTGCCTAATAAATTGTGGTAAAAATAAATACCACCCTTGCTTAAAACTGTGATTTTCAAATATTTTTTTTTTTTTGGCTTCGTTTTTCGTTGTCTTTGAAATGTAATGCTCAATTGCATTGAAACACAAATAAGAGTGACACTTCATGTCAAATATATACGACTATGTGATACTCTATGATACTATGTTAACTATGATACGGTGGTTTATGCGACTTGAGAAAGCCACACACAAGTAAAACTCGAATGGAATCAAATCTTAAGATTTCGGTGGGCCAGTTTACATTTCCTCCCTTTGAGCTCCAATATGCAATGACACGTGCGATACATAATGCTGGTCCTGTTGAAACCACATGTTGTTGCTGATGACCTCGCCAATGGCGTTATAAGAGAAATATTGGTCGATGACGCCATGACGTCAAAATTCTACACCAAACAGTGATTTTTTTCGGTATGCATTGGACGCTCTATAATATCTGAGAAATGATTAAGACGGCAGTCACGATACCCCCGGTGAATAGCTATGTTCCCCACTACGATTTTCAAGTACCCTAAATCCAACATATCCACTGGGGCTGCAGGGAAAATAAATAACCATGTAATGTCTCAACATACATACATAATTGGTCACCATCTAGTCAGGATTACAACCTACGTTCTCACACCAGTTATTTTGTGTGTGTCATATGTTATACATGAGTTGCGAACCCTACAGTTTAAAGACTCCGAATGAAAGCAACTGCACGTAAAATATCTGGTTGAAAGACTCCTAACTTTGTGGCAAGGAAGGAGAGAGTGCAACTAAATGAGGAAAACTCTCGACAATCCTCTTTCTCCCATGGACCCAGGTGTCATGGTGGTATTATTGGTTGTTGTGATCATATCTACTCTACCTTTTGGAAGGACTTAGATGTACTCAATTGAGACTTATCACTAGCAGACTCGAATAATTCCTCTCATAAATGTGTAGTGTAGAGTCAGAAAACCGAAATATTTTTCCTTGAATTATGCTACAAAAATAACGCCGAATATTTTAATTTCTTTTATCTGTAGTAGTATATACACACACAGATTTTCTTGTTTTTGTTTTTGTTGTTGTAATCCATTTAAAATAAAATAAAATGCTAATGTTTTATGTACTTGACAACATTTTCTTCGTCTTCGTCTTCGTCTTCTTCTTCAACTTCTCTTGTGGTTTTTTTGTTGCCGGCATTTTCTTTTCTTCTTCGAGGCTATTTAACCTCATGCAATTGCTATGGTTGTTGTTGTTGTTATTGGTGTAGCTGACGGGAAATAACAGTAAAAATAATAACAGCAATAACAACAATAACAATAATAACATTATTAAGCTGTAATACATCATTTCAGACGAAAAAAAGGACGAAAAAAAAGATGAAAAAAAAAAAAACGAAAAAGTAGTATCTGACAGAGAGAAAAAAAGAAATTCTCAATGAAATTATGACAAATTTGATAAAAAGTAAAAAAAAAACGAAAAAAACAAGAACAACAGAAAATCCAGGTAATTTTGGGGGAGAAATAAAAAACAAAACCGAGCGTGGTGCGATAAGTGAGGAGCATGAAGGTGATTTTGTTGGTGGTTTTTCTTTAAGTTGATTTCAATTATGGAAAGCAGAAGATAATTTTCATATTTTATTGGCATAAATAGCAGGCCAAATTTAGTTAAGTATGCTTGACAGCCAATAAAATAAAACGAAATTTGGAAAATCCAAAAAGAGAACAGCATTGATTCGATTCTCTGGCCATACTGACAGTACCATTAAGAGTTAATGTTCAAGGGATTCTTAAACTAAAATCAAGAAAAGCTCTTAGAGTAGATTAAGTCAGTAAAAAGATGCTTCCTGACCTGTTTCATATCGACTACATTGGTTACAGTAGTCTTCGCTCTTTTCTAAGGTAGCTTTTGTCCAATTTTTCGTTCAAATTTCAGGCGATAGATTGGCAATAACTTGAAAAATATGGGTTTCCAACCCCTCTAATGCTAGAGACTAATCCTCGAAGACTCGGTCATCAACATAGGCCCCCCAACAAACAACCTCACATTGTCAAAGGTTGGGGTGATGCTAAGTATCAAAGAGCCCAACTTTTAATCCCCCACTTAAGCAAAACAATGAACGAGGAATGGCTCTTGCTGGTGCGATAGGACGAAGACTCTTTCATTTTATTTTAGGATTACGAAAGAAAAAGAAAGATAAGTCAAGAATATTGTAAATTGTAACGATAAATGTAATCATATCCTGCAGAGTTCAGCGTATCTTGGCTCAAGCAAAAGTTGCTCCTAATCTCGCCATGGACCTTCTTCAATCAGGATTACGATCAACTTTCCACACCACTTAAGTTGTGTGTGTTAATTTTATCCATGAGTGGAGAGACCTACAGTTTAAAGTCGTATCACCTTTGAAACGTAACAATGAATGCCTTCACCACATCTCATCTGAGGCGTTTAATTATATTTCTAACATATCGAACAATCGAAATTCATACTAGGCCTGATCAATATTGTCAATCAATGTTGCCAAACAAAGTTGACAATCAATGTTGTCAATCAATGTTGCCAAACAAAGTTGACAATCAATGTTGTCAATCAATGTTGTCAAACAAGGTTATCAATCAATGTTGTCAAGCAATGTTGTCAATCAATGTTGTCAAACAAGGTTGTCAATTAATGTTGTCAAATATTTGTCACGGCAATCATGTCTACAAGAGAGCGAAAACTCAAACATAGAATCCTCCACTTTAGGTACGCCCCTTCATAAGGTGCATAAGCTAGGAATCAGGACGATCGAAGAAGAATTGATGTAAAACGCCTTTCTTATCATGACTACTCTTAGTAGTAAGCAATCTTTGCGAAGAGGTAGCATTACATATTCGTTGTTTATTTTAGCCTCTCTGGAAGGCTCAGGGATTTTATGTTTTAGGATTGAGTAATTGGAGGGAAAAGGATCTGCTTTTTTATTTATTTATTTATTTATATAATATATTTTATAAATTAATTTACAAAATATACTAGAGGCGCCAGGCTGCTTTTTTTAATTTTTTGTTTTCTGCATGCTATGCTTGACGTCAAGCATGCAAACACTTTGGTCTTCCATCACTAAATCTCGGTATTCGATAAATTTTGTTGCAAGTTTTTACTGCCATCTTGTAAACTATGTAGACGATATTTTACTTAATTGGTCATTACAATCCTTTAGTCAGGATTAGAACCTAGGTTCTCACACCACCCATGTTGTGTGTGTGTGTGTGTGTTAATTTTACACATGATTGACGGGACCTACAGATTAATGTCAACTTCGAACGACAGATTTGAGAAACTTTTCATGGCAATTTTATTTACTCACACAGAGCTTTTGCCAAAAATCTGATGAGAGGAAAGCGCCTAAATGAATATTTATGTAGTTGTATTTCGTTTTGTTGAAGATATCTGACCTGAGGTTTAAGCCGTGGCCTCACGTCTAATAAGCCAACACACTACGTGCTAGACTACTGCTACCAGACGGGACATACTGACCCTAATATTGTGCGAAAATATGAAAGGAAGGGCAAGCTATGAGGATATATAATAAGATTACTACTGGATACGTCTCTTTTCTAAATTTACTTGCTGATAACGCAAAACTATTCAAATTAAAGTTCGTTGTCTGAACTTTGCACGTCCTGCTCAGTTATTTACCGTAAACAAAACGCACACACATGCACTCGCATAGGATATATGTTTTCAAATTTTAATTTAAATACTATTTCGTTACTTTTTATTTACAGGGTGCCTCAACTGAATATATTATAAGAAAAACTCATATCCAATAAGAGCTACAGGTTGTTAGCGAATACACAAACCTTAGGGGACCTGATGAACTTGACAAGTAGATGGTGACTAAATATGATGTTATTTAAAGCTTCAACAAATTGGTAATTATGAACTTACATACGTACATAGTTACATATTTAATTGGTTCATGCAAAACTTTAGTCAGGACACCAACCTAGCTTCTCCCACAACTTATGCTGGGTGTGGCGGGGTCTACAGTTTAAAAGTCGACCTCGAACGCCAGATGTTTTGAGAAACATTTTCATGGCAATTTTATTTTACTCTCAGAGTTTTTCAAGAAATATTTGTTACGAACAGCTCTTAGCTCAATTTGGTTTAATTTTTGTCCGGAAAAACTTGAACAAAGCTTCCAATAAGTGTTGCAGAAAACTCCCAGTAAAACAAGAATTTTGTTTGGACGTTATGGGTGTATGTACAGCTCAGGATGTAACTCGCCGTAGTCTAGGAGGTAATGTATTGGCTTATGAGACTTGAGCCTACGGTTCCAGCGCCATGTCAGACATCTTAAATAAAGCGAAGTCTTCTCTCAATTGTTTTCTGGCAAAATCTCTGAAACTAAATAAAAATTGCCATGAAGAGTTCCTCAAAAATCTGTCGCTCGGAGTCGAAGTTAAACTGTAGGCCCCAGTACTCATGAATAAAATTTACAAACACAAAATGGGTGGTGTGAGAAGCTTGGTTGTGGTCCTGACTAAGGGGTAGTAATGTGCAATTAAGTAAGTAAGCATTGCTTATCAGGAGGTATCAAAATATTTGCTTTAATAATCAAAGATACAGCATCACCACAATACTCCACTCGTGTCTGGTTAAATGGTTTGAAATGCTCGACTGTAATCCCAAGCAATCCAGGCTCAAATCCAATGGGAGACGAAAAAATTTTCGTATTGGAATACGAGTTCTAACACCAAGGAAGCAAAGAAAAGTGGATAAGCTAGTCATCACCATGCTGTGGAGTTTTTGTAGGCCTAGACATGCAACTAATGTTACGTGTTATATATGCAGTTGGTGCTCTGGACACCCTGTGTTTTAATTGAAAATGGAAAATATTTTTTGTTGTTGTTGCAATACATAAATTCTTTATTTGTTTGCAACATTTTTTTGCCATTTGCAAGAATTTTTATTTCTTTTCATTTCGTTCTGCTTTATTTATATTCTCATAATAATGTTTCGTGTTGTTGTTGTTGTTTTTATATTTATTTGCACAATTACTTAAATGCCAACAACGCATGCGTGACATTTTTAAAATAATTTCACCTTCTTTCCTTCCTGTGGCGGTGAAATCTTCGTGCCCTTTTTTTGCAGACCATAATGAACAGACGACAAAAGAAAAAGCAAGCGAAACATCAGAAGAATCAGCAGAAGAACAGGCAGACAGACAAACATTACAGTATGTATAGAGCTGGCTGGTCAAGTTAAGTTAAAAACAAAAACAATAAAAAAAAGGGCCAAAATTGTTAACTCTTCCCTGGCTTCACTTACGTCTGATTAAGTCTCATCTTGACTGGGACTCGCATTCGTTTCATTTGGTTTCGTTTCTTTACAAATTGAACTTGTTTGACTATTTTTACCACCATAAGGCACGTACAAGAGCAGAGCAGAGCAGAGCAGCACATGCATGAACAAATGTTTACTTGGCTCGTTGACTTGGCTCACTGACTGACTAAATGGCTGGCTGGCTAGCTGGCCGCCTGAATGGATGGATTGCTAGTTGCTTGGCTGTTTGCTGAATTGGATGAGTTGTCCTAAACGATGATGACACCACTGGTAATATGTCTGACTGTCTGTCTGTCCATTCAACCACCGACTGATTACAAGCGTTTGGCTGGTTGTAAAGTGGACCTTAGGCGAAAATGTATATTTTTAAACTCAACAACAACAACAACATTATCATCATAAAAAAGGGAGAATAAAACAATATTTACGAACAAAACTTACATGAAACATTTTCCATGCAATGAAAAACAATAAGAAGAAGAACAAAAAAGGAGGAAGAGTAAGAAGCATAAGAAGCAAGAGAAAAATTGTAACACAATCATAAAATACTGAACTGAACAGAACTGAAACTTTTAACAATAATAACAACAACAAAATGAAAAATATTCGTACATAAATAACAGAAAGAGAGCAACCCGGAATGTGATACACGAAAATTGGGGAAAAAAATTGAAAATTTTTGCTGCAACATGTTGCAAAGCGTGTAAATAAAATGTAATAAAACGTGTTAGCAGTGTGGCATATATACGTACAAAGAAATACAAAAAAACGTGCCCCTTTAACGTCTAGCTAAGCAGCAACTTGCAATTTATTAACCCCTCTCGCTCACTTATTTAGGTATTCATGCTGCTGCTCATCCTTCAATTTCGGCAAGCAATCACCATCTCCCACTCCTTTATACACCCACGCTATTATGTTATAATTTTAGTTGAAAATAAATTTAAAACAGAATATATTATACGCATGAGTTTTTTTATGTATTTTTGTTTATTTTTATTTTAAATTTAAAGGCCTTCCAACTCGGGCCATGTTGGTCAAAACTGTATGAAAGGGGAGGGCGAAAGAAAAATTTAAATTGACAACAAACAAGTATCCATACTGTGGTGAAAACCGACATGCTTTTCAAGCTTCAGTTTTGAGTCGTTATTGTTATTAACGTGCAGATGTGCTAGAGGACTTCGACCAGACGATCCATTCTACCGACTCTCCTCAATGTTTCTAAGGTTTCCTTATAATGTCACCCTCGATCTAGTTGATCTGTTAAGCTGCAACCTTTTTCTTCAGTGCCAGTAAACATAAGTCTCTACCTAGTACTTGATAAGCACTCAGATATCTGCTCTAAAGCCTCATAGATCCTTAGTATGTTTTCTGGCAATTCATTTTTCCCATCACAGAATATGAATTTTAAGAAATAATCGTGCAAACGTTTATATTGCCTCAAAACTTTTGGAGTAAGAAAAGTCTCCACCTAATTCCATCTTTCCTTTCGACCAGTATGTCCTTTCAATCTCCTCTTCTAATTCTAGGTTTGGGCACCATCTTCTCTTTACAATCACAACTGCCTATATATTGCTGTGAATTTCCATATGATTTGATATCCAGCAGAGGCCAACACTTTTTTCCCTGTCTAGCTGATTCAGCTTGCCCACACAGAACAATACTAATACAGATAGTCAGATAGTAATGCTATTTTCCATACATACATACATAATTTGGTCATTACAACCATTTAGTCAGGATTACGACCTAGCTTCTCACAGCCCTTATGTGGCGGACGTTAATTTTTTGCATGAGTAGCGGGACCTACAGTTTATGTTGTGTGCGTTAATTTGTATACATGAGTATATGCCAGAAATCTGCTGAGAGTAAATCGCCGAAGAATTGTTTTCACATACATATTTCGTTCTGTTGGAGAGATCTGACCCGGGGTGTGAAATGTGGCCTCATGTGTTATAAACCAACACACTACCCATAAGACTACGCCGCCTTCAAGCTTCACTTTCTTGCTGAATACAAACACCTCAGCGTGCACTATGCTACACTAATTAGGGATGCTATATGCCATCTTTATATTATCCGCGATATCGATCCTGCCACTAGCACGTCACTGCTATCTGCTTGGAAAAAACACTGTTGGCAGCTGGTCATATACTCTGACCATATAGTCCAAAACACCAGGACCAAGGATCTGAATGCCGAATTAGATAACTTAACACGTCCAACCCTTCTACATTTCGTACGCAAAGGGTTTGCAACATTTTTATTTTTACAAGCACACTCCATGTGACAGTTGAATCTCAGGGAAACGTTATGGATTTGAAGGCTTTGAGATAAAACTCATCAACTGGAATCCATAGAGTCTCTCTTTATCCCTTCTGTTGCGTATCTCATTATCGCTCTCTCTTCTGCTGTTGGTAGAGTACTTAATTTCTATATAGTCCCAGTGATATACCAATTGGATCTGTCCCGACATACAATTTTAACTCTTAGTTGTCATTCCTAAGCTATTGCGATGGTTCCATTTAAATCACTTTTGACTTCTTTCAATAAAATCTGGCTGAACGCTTCGTTTCAAGTGTCTATGTGCCATAGAAGATGTTCTGTGATCTCCTTTTGTTAAGAGCCATCACAGCTTCTTCTGTGACTTAGACTGTTATAATCACATCCATTTAGTCGCAAATCTTCTAACTCTCCCCTACCGATGTAGGGTCGTCAACTTGTGCATCGTTTTGTCTAAACCTACAGTTTGTTCGAAAGACTACAACAAGGGTTTTTAAAATTTTTCGAAACATTTTTGTACACTTTCGTGTTTGACACGTTTCAAATGTATTCGCATGTTGGCTTACAGAATAAAATTTCATAAATTGCATACACTTTGTAATAAAACAAGCAAGAAAGAAAAAAGAGAAGAGGAAAAAACGTTCCGGCAATTTAAATTGTTGCATGAAAATTATTTTACTTTTCTATGCTACATTTTTCTGATGCTGCTGCTGCTACATTTTATTTCACAAATTATTTCCATGATGACACGTAGTCAACAGTGTCAGTGCAATTTTTACGGAATAAAAAAAAATTCAAATTGCAGGAGAACAGGATATAAAAAGATACAGAAAACCATGGCATTGTGACATCATTTAAATGACATTCTTTACAGGGTGAAGATACATTCTTTACTTTCTCTTCAATAATTTCTGTCTTTTTCGCTTTTTTCTTTGTACAAAATTATCCATAAATTCCTCATTCCCTGGGTAATAAATTACGAATATTTGGGGAGCATACACATACGATTACATTATGAAGTTAATGCTCTGCTCCTTGTGTTAACATTTTTTTTAAAAAGAAAACCAAGAGTTTCACTTATTATTTCTTTTTAATTAATCAACCTGAGACCAAGAAAATGAAACAAAAAAACGGAGAAAAACAGAAAACATTTAAGGGCCAACGAGTGAAACCAGTTTGTGGACACACAATTTGCTTAAAAGTGACCAAAAACAGTCAGAAAATGTGAAACAGAAACTCAACTGAAATCGAAAAAAAATTTCCAAACAGAACCACTTTCTCAGTCAAAATCATTGAGGCAGAATTACAATAACAATAACAAATACTACGAAAAAAAAATGGAAAAAAATGACAACAACAATAACAGCCATATCGGCAAATGCTAACAAAGAAACAAAATAAATAAGAGGACAGCCAAGTACGACATTTACTACTGAGTTGGCCAAAATGAGTTGGCCGCTGATGTTGAAGAACTGGCAAGAAATAATGGCGTAGTGAAAGATGAAGTTCATCAGAAGGGAGATTTACTTGCATTTGAATTTCAAAAGACAATCCAAGTACAGTCAGGAAACATTGTGTCTTCATTCATGGGCATTCTGCTTAACCTTGATGTGGAACTTCTTTTTAAACAGAATCCTGTATTGAGCCCGAGAAAGCCAGTGGATAATACCTCAATTCGGCTGGAGTTTCTCGACGTTTTAAACTTCAGAATTTCGAAAGGGGCATTATAGGATAGGATATACAATCATTTTGCAAACACTCCCATTACGATGCTTAAGTCAAGGTGGAGTCGAACGAAATCACAATCCATCAGAGAGAAAAAAAATAATAAACAAGGATAACTCTCTCAACCGATATATACTCTTCAAATCCCAAAAAAATTTCTGGACATAATGATTGAGTAACGTATCAATCCTAGCAAAATGGGCAGTTATACATACGTACTGAATAATATTGGTGGATATTATACGGAAGTTTATGACTAATTTAAGGGCAACACAATAGATTATTAGTTACCCCAGTTTAAGTTTTGTTAGGTGATATGTCAGTTCCTCTCAAGTGAAGATATCCCTTTTAGACGAGCATGTAGGCCTACTATGGTACCACAATCAAATTCAAACATTAATAAACATTCCTTTGAGGAAACCAACTTGCATGCAAAATAAATCTTGCTATTGCAGCAATCTTTACATTTGAGAGTTCGATTGAGGAAGTCAGAAATTGGGGGTTTAAAAATCTTAGTTTTTTCATGACAAAAGTAGGGCCACTAACACATGGGGTGAAAGACAGCCTCTTTCTCCTCCTCAGCCCTATAGCATGTACAAAAGTTATTTGCCGGAATGCCAAGTTTTTCCGCGTGCTTACTAAGAGGTCAATGGCAAATTAGAATCGCTGTTCTGCGGTGTGGATGGCCATACGATCTAAGGTCGGTTATCTTTTTATTCGTATATGTGCAGTAAAGTTCAGCAATATTGCACTGCTAAAAAAATTGAGTCTCCCTATAAAAAGATCTAGTTTGGCAAATCCCTTTGTAAGACTTTGGTGGATGGTGAACTCATAGTATAATTATAACTTTTAAGACATAGACCCACTTAATCCCTATAATTTCCCACTTCTGGTCTTTAATTACTCCTGAAGAGTGACATAGCTTCTAATTTAACTGCTCTTTTCACCAACAGACTTCTATCATATTCGACTTGAAACTTTTTCTAGAAAAAAAAAAGAAAAAAAAACCAATTGAGCCCTCCTTTTTATATATTTCGACACGCCACTGTATTTGGCCATCGTGTTCTTATTTTTGGCGATTCTAGCGTGTGTAACAACAAAAAAAAAAACTAAAAATAAAAGGAATATCTCATCATGCCATAGACATTATTTTCATTTCGATATTATTGTGGATTGAATGTATGAACCATAAAACTAGCAGAGATTTAAAGGAATTATTTCTTTAAGAAAAAAAATTAAGGAGATACGAGGCATTGTATACTTTTCTTAGGCTATTCCTACACAAGACTCACGTTTTTTCCTATTATAGTTGCCTAGAAAAAGTTTAGACTGTCCTAAGTCAGTTTTTGGAAGAGTGACCACATGTCTTAACATTTTTGTTCATTAAGCATAACCTTCCAAATTGTTTTTTGCATTGCCCAGTAAGGCTTTGGCCTCCTATTGACAAGTTCAGCTGGCTGTTCGTTTCTCTGAATTATGATATGACCAGAGACCATATTGCCTCCAACAACTTGGCTCGCTGCTGTAATTTTCTACTGGAAACTTAGGGCTTTCACAAAGGTTGCTTCAGTTGCATTAATCAGGTTTTCGAAGTAAACGGATGCGTACCCTCTTGTAGCAGTTTAAAGAATGAAAGGGTTGACGTGTCATGTTGTCCAAAAGCAACGTATCTGTGAACATTTATTTAATAGTTAGGTTAGGTGTAAAAGTGGTGAAGAACTGTGCTAAGTGTTACTTTTTATCCAGAGAAGACTCTGCCTAATCTTTCTGTGATGTTCGTTATTAATGCTATCTTCTGTTGGAGTCTGGATAAAAAAACAGAAATTGAAAAGTTTTAACGTCTGAAATAAATGCCAATAAATATAATGCTTGAGTAATAAATGGCTTAAGATGTATGTATATGTCACTTGAACTCGGCTAAGCTAGAATATTGAGAAGTTATTGTTTCTTATGAATACACTCCTTTAAGTCTCTGCTTGTACATTGCTTGTCCATTTGCTTGCTCTCGTATGTTGCATGTTTTAAAACAGATCATGGCATCATCATCGTCATTATCGTCATCATCATCCGCACCATTGGCAACATCATTTGCAGCATTTGTTGTGGCCATAGCCAGGCGTAGTCGTCACCCAGATTATCAGGAAACTGGAGGAACCAGTTTAGGCAGCCTAAATTTAGAACACATTACAAAAATACATCCACTTCAGCAAAGTTTACTTCATTTCGTTTCTTCCTTTTTTTCGACTTCTTTCCTTTCTTAAAATTGTTTTCATTTTTCATTGTTGTTGGTGCTGTTGTTAGTGCTATTGTTGTAGTTGTTTCTGTTTTATATATTCTATTTGAGATTTTGGCCAACAAAACCATGGAGGTTGAGTTGAATGTTTATATTTCGTTATTATTTTGTATACAAATTTCATTCGTTTTAGAATCTTTATTGAATATGTATCTTATGGTCGATTTGTAAAATAATTTATTTAGAAAATATGTTCTTGTTGTTGTTGTTGTTATTAAGAAATTTATTCAGAACTGTATTGTGTTTATTTGTTTATAAAGTCCGGCATTTACAGCCAAAGATTTTCAAAATATATTGGGTAATACATGGAGTTATGGGAGAAGAAGTTGTCTTTCCAATAAGATTTTGAAATTTCTTACAATGAATTCGCCTTAAATTGTACAAAAGTTTTATAGAAAAGCAGAAGTTTTTTTAATTTTTTTTTAGCAATTTCGCTACTCACCTTTTCACCTCTGGTTTAAATTAAATGGGCTTTAATGCGTCCATTTGATCATAAAATTTGTTTTTTTCTGTTAAATTTTTATTTGTTTGGTTTGCTTTATTTACCCTCAGCTTCTGTTGTTGTTGTTGTATTTTTAGATTCTGTTTTTTTTTTTTTTTTTGTTTTCATTACGTATAGAAATCAACAGGTAAACAATAAATACAATAACAAAATACACACACGGTGTGCAGTTTTATTTGAGATCTTTTAAGCATTAAAAGAGTACCTCTCTGTTAGGAGAGTTTTATACTCAAAACACAGATAAATTCGCTTTAATTTGCTTGTTGTTGTTTTTCTTTTAAGGCGAAATCGTTTGTTGATAAAACTAAAAAAATAAACCAGAGTTGCCAAATAACATGGAATTTAAAAATGTGTAGAGTGCTTTGTTCACTAAATATAAAGAATTGAAGGAAAAGTAAAATAAAATTGAAATACACAACATGAGTGGTGCGAGATGCAAGGTTGTAATCCAGGCTAAAGGTTTGTGTCACTAAGAACAGATATTGGTGAACCTTAGGTCAAGTATATATATGCCCTATACATAACATATATACATCATTGGTCATTACAACCCTTTAGTCAGGATTACGACCTAGTTTCTCACACCACTTATGTTGTGTGTGTTAATTTTTATACATGAGTGGTGGGACCTTTTTTGGCGACTTCCTCTCAGCAGACTTCTAGCAAAAACTGTGTGTAGTAAATAAAATTGCCATGAAAAGTTTCTCAAAAATCTGTCGTTCGATTTCAACATTAAACCGTAGGTGCCGCCACTCATGTGTAAAGTTAACGCACACAATATAAGTGGTGGGAGAAACTAGGTTGAAATCCTGACTGAAGGTTTGAAATGAGGTTGTGTACAATTGATCTTAGGGATTTCGTAGCATTGGACCCTGCATACATACCCTCAAAAGTTGGTAATCTGAAGCGACAAAGAAGGTCCCACCGCTCATATATAAAAACTAACGCTCACAACATTAGTGGTGGGAGAAACTAGGTTGTAATCCTGACTGAAGGATTGTAATGACCAATTACCTATGCATGTAACCACAAATAACAGGAGACGATTCTGAACAGACAAAGAATTCTTTATCACCCATATGAAGGATGATTCTTGGTTACCCGGAATTGATTGGCAATTTGGGAGAAAATCCTCCACCAGCATTAGAATCTTAGAATACTTGAGAATCATTCAAGAGTTATAAATTAGTAGCGAAATATCATTCAGCCTCTTCTCATTTCTCTACTTCTTTTTCTTTATCACTTTTTCTTCATTCTTTCATATATGAAGGTTTAAAATCGATCAATATGTCTCTAAATGAAGCCGTGTAACTCTGTTTACAGTGATGTGCCACCCTTCTGACGTAACCTAACCTAACATAAGTTTTCTTGTTATTACAACGGAAGCTTAAAGAAGCTAAGTGAAGTATGATTTTTAGGAAGGTTGCTAGACTAATTTAATGGAAGTTTAAAGCACCCAAGTGAAGTATGATTTTTAGAGTGGTTGCCAGATTAATCTAAAGGCAGCTTAAGTGACCCAAGTGAAGTATGTTTTAGGCAGGTTACCAGATTAATCTAACGGGAGCTTACAGAACCCAAGTGAAATATGATTTTTAGGGAGGTTGCCATATTAATCTAATAAGTACAATGAAGAAATTCTTTCTTATATGAAGGACCTTTAGGTATCTGAATGAAGGCAGGGAACTGTATATGCAGTGATGTGCCAATTATGTATGTATGTACCATGATTCCAGATGTATGATAACAGGAGCGGTAGTGGTGTTTCGATTTGGACTTATTACTTATTTTTGTATTTTATTATTGTATTTTAGGAAATATTTTTAATAATTCTAAGGTATTAATTTAACATAAATGATGGCAACTCTATGCTTATATTCAAGTACTTGCTTAATACTTTAAGGTATTACGGCCTGGTTACAGTACTCGTACAACAATACTAACAACAATACTAAACGCTTGTCTTGCAAACTCTGGCTAAAATTTCTTAAAGATCTCCTCATTGTTTTTGTTGTTGTGTATTTTTGTAGATTTTTGAGTATCTAAGAAATTCATTCGCTTATTTGCATTGAACGCGCACGGTACATGACACACAGAGATCGTGTTTTAAATTTTAACTGCTGTTAACTGTTGATTAAAAAATAAATTATTATTGTTTACAAAATATTAAAAAAAAAGATTAAATTAAAGGAAATAATAATAAAAGAAGATTAAAAAAGAATTAAAATTAAAAAAAATTATAAAAAAATCTTAGGGAAACAGAATAAGCAGTTGAAGTAAAAAGTGCTTCATGTTTTTAATGCTTAAACAATAAAAAAAAAAAAAATTAAAAAATAAAAAAATATGCCGATTAAAATATAATATAAGAAGTAAAGGAAACAACTTAAATAAGTTGCTGATTAAAGAGGGAAGAATTAATATTAAATGTAACGACAAAAAGTGTTTGTTTTTCGAGTCTGAGATAAAATTATTACAACCTCTGGAAATAAGAAAATAAAATAAAAAATTAATTCTTAATAAATAAGTGATAACAACAACTGCAAACGGATAAAGAATATTTAAAAAGTAAGGTTTACAAAACAGCAACCAGCATAATAGCAACAGCATTCGCAATAGCAATTTTGTGATAACCAAACACCAAAACCAATCAACTAAACAGTCTCAGCCCAGCCCAGCCCAGCTTAGCTTAGCTTGGCTTACAACACAACCGTTTGCCGTTTCTTTACAGCTGAACAAAGGAATTTAACCCTTAAAAGTAATTATTTGCCGTATAATTTTTTTTATTATCATAACAGACAGAACAGAAAAAAACCCGCAAATTTCTTTATAAAAACTATGCGCGCGATTATTTAATAGGCGACATGAGGCCTAAATTGTCATGGAAAAAAAAATTCGTTTCATTTCGTAGAATTTAATGGCCATAAAAAGCATTTTAAATCTTATGGTCGTCTAGCATTTCCAAAGAAATATGAATTTATTACCCGTACATACGTTTGAAAATAAACGATTTCGGTGGTCGATGGCTCTTTAAAAATTAATTGTTACAGGCTAATTGCGTGGTATTAAAATTACGCAAATTTTTTAGTTGAAGAACGGCAAAGTGATAAGGATCAGTTGCTCGACCAATAAAAAATTTAATTTTATTTACAAAAGGCAGAAAACCTACGGGTTTGAGTCTTTACATGATAGTTAATGATACTCATGCATTGCTGTGGTTAACTGGTTAGATTAATCTGGCAATCACCTTAAAAATCATACTTCACTTGGGTGCTTTAAGCTTCTGTTGTAATAATAATAAAACGTAGGTTAGGTTAGGTTACGTCAAAAGGGTGACACATCACTGTACACACAGTTCCCTGCCTTCACTCAGAGACATATTGGTTCACTTCAATCCTTCATATAAAAGAGAATGAAGAAAAAGTGGCAAAGAAAAAGGAGAAGAGAAATGAGAAGAGGCTGATTGATATTTCGCAACTAATTTATACCTCCTGAATGATTCTCAAGTATTCTAATATTCTAATGCGAGGGTGGAGGATTTTCTCCCAAAATGCCAATCAATTTTGGGTAACCAAGAATCCTTCATCTGGGTGGTAAAGAATTTTTCATCTGTTCAAAATCATCTCCTCTTTCTTGTCGTTACATACATACATAATTGGTAATTACAACCCTTCAGTTAGGATTACATCCTAGTTTCTCCCACCACTAATGTTGTGTGTGTTTTAATTTCAGACATGAGTGTCGGGACCTTCTTTTTTGTTGCGGATTCTGTCGTTGGGAGGTATACATTCCCAATCTCTGACAGTGTGTATCCAGGATCCAGAGCAATGAAATTCCTAAGATCTATTGTACACAACCTCATTGCAACACTTTAGTCAGGAATACAACCTAGTTTCTCCCACCACTTATATTGAGTATGTTAACTTTACACATGAGTGACGGCATCTACAGTTTAAAGTTGATTCCGAACGACAAACTATTTGAGATTCGCAGATTTCTACTGAGAGAAAGTCGCCGAAGAAATATTTGTTCATATTTTCGTTTTCGTTCAGGGACTGCGTTCACCCGTGGTATCACAACGGGCCGCTATGCGTGCTCAAGTGAGCTTTGTGATATCAGAGCTACCACTCCGACCTAACCTAACCTTCGTTTTGTTGGAGATGTCTGATCTGGGATTTGAACCGTGGTCTCAGGTCTAATAAGCCAACACACTATCTACTAGACTACGGCGACTACAGGATCCAATGTTATGAAATTCCTAAGATTGCTTTTGTTTAGGTTTAATGGATAATATTACTGCATATATCCATAGTGTATCAAACTTTTTGAGTCTCTACTGTCATTATTTTCCCCCAATCTTCCTTTACAAATGAGTAATGCTTGTGTTAGATCATTTGCCGCTTTGCAAAAGAGTGGCAATCTTATGAACGAATTTTTTTGAATTATCTATTGTACCAGCATTTAGAACAGCGTTAGCATTGATGCTACCATCAATATCTCAGTGTTCGGGCATCCATATGACGGTAATCATTGTATGCCTCCTTATCTCCTTCAGAAACAGTCTTGATAACGTGACACCATAGATTAGGGTTGCTTTGATTAGAAAGTTGTGCAGCCGGCATACATTTATAGCATTAATGCTCTTGCAGCAGTAAAGATCGGTTGAATTTGGCCCTCTGGCATGTAGAGTGAAAACTACTCCTCTGAGTTAAGTGATTTTGTACTTGACTTAGATTTTTCGTTATTTAAACGTCGTTCAGCTACAGCTGCGTAAATGTTATGACTCCTAATTAATTTGGAAATTACTTTAATCATAAGTATATGCTTTGGTTGAGAGTAAATCTTTATTTTTATATCTGATTTCAGTATCAATACTAAAATTTTTCACGCTTTGCAGATGATTGCATCTATTCTAGCATATTCTGTAATAATTGGGTTGCCAGGTTTCACCGACTAGAAATTGATATGATAAGCTTTTTTGTGTGTATAACAAAGTACCTTATAGGTTTCATTAAACATTAATTTGAAGCCGCTTCCTGCTTCTTGGCTACAATATTTCAATCCACTTTTAGTGACAGTGCGCAGCATAAGTAAGGGACAAAATTGTTAAAATATTTTTATTCACTATGCTTCATTTTGTTTCACTTGCACTCAATTAGGAGAGTTAGTTGACATTCGAAAACAGTCAATTTATACAACCTGGTTTGTAATAAACGCTGGTTTTGATATAAACGCGTCACTCCAATAGTAGTAGCGTGTACATCGTAGTCGACTTCAATCATTGGCATTCCGCTCATCTGTACACAAACAAAAAAAAATCGTTACTTTAATCCGGTTCATGGTTTGCAAAAAAATCTCTTCTTTTTTTTGTTTTTGTTCTCTTTCTTTGGCTAAAAATATTTCCGTAAGTTGTTGTTGCCCGTTTTTTTTCATTTTTTGTTTGGCATTTGAAATTGTATCCACCACCACATCAAAATCAAAATAAAGAAATTCAAAAATAACAACAAAAAACAAGAACAACAACAAGAAATCCTGATTCTTTGTTTCCGATGAATTTGATTGATGTGCTCCAGTTTATAGGGTCTCCCTCTCTTTCTTTAAAATTCTTTCTTTCACCCACTTCTTACCCTTTTCCTCACTCTCTCTCTCTAATAGTATTCAAAAGATTTTGTGTGTTTTATATGAATATTTCATATACAAACAACAACAAAAAAAAAAAGAAACAATGTATGAATGCTTGTATTAAATAATAACAATAACAACAACAATAAAAACACCAAAGAAATTCGATTGAATACTCGTAAAAGAGTTTTTAATGGAAAGAAATTTGTCTGCTGAATATTACAATACATTTTGTATTTTTAGCAACAGATTTTATATGTGTGCATATGAATTGGTGCTATGTGTGTTATAAATGTTTATTGTTGTTGTTATTTTTATTGTAGCAATTAATCGATAGAATTTTTATAACCCACATCACCATACTGAGTAGGAGCATATTGAGTTTATATTGAGTTTTCGAACACAAGCAAAAAAATCTTTGAAGAGAGATTGGCTGGGTTTTCTGGAGCCAAAGTTCATTTGAAAACATACACGGTAGTGATCCATTGTGATATTTGAGAACTATTTGACAGCTCGGAAATCAATATAGGGGCTTTAGCTTGCCATTAAGTATTCATACATACATAATTGGCCATTACAACCCTTCGTCAGGATTACGGCCTAGCTTCTCAACACCACTCATGTTGTGTGCGTTAATTTTATACATGAGTGGCGGGACCTACAGTTGAAAGTCGACTCCTAACGACAGATTTTTTGAGAAGCTTTTCATGGGAATTTTTACTCTCAGAGTTTTTGCCAGAAATCTGCTGAGAGGAAGTCGCTGAAGAAATACTTTTTGTATTTTGTTTTTGATGTCTGACCTGGGATTCGAACTCGGGCCTTTCGTCTAATAAGCCAACACACTACCTACTAGACCACGGCGACTTCATTTAGTATTACATCCTAGAAAATACGTTTATAACCTGCTGAATATGATGCTTGAAGGCAGGCTTTCCCATCATGCAATGGTTTAAGAGAATAATTGCTGAGACAGAATTGTCCTTGTGCTAGAGGGGACAAATATCATTGTCATAATCCTTGTCATATGTAAAAATATTTGTTTCGGTCTTAGTTTCTCGACTTTAAATTGTAGGTCCTGCCACTCATGTATAAAATTAACACACACAACATAAGAGTTGTGAGAAACTAGGTTGTTATCCTGACTAAAGGGTTGTAATGACCAATAAAAAAATTCTTGTGGCCTCTCTAGTCTAGCGAGTAGTGTCGTACCTCACTGGATGTGGGCTCAAACTTTAACTCTATTAACTTGAAAAAAGCTTCTGACTCTTACACATTAAACAGGCTGAATTTGTGTGATGTTATGGTTTGCGTTGCCTCTGAGAACCGCTTTGGTTTGTGGGTTATTTGCATACATCTGCGCTTATCAAAAAATCCCACTAGAACAAGTCACCCTGTTGGACTGTTGGGAAACGCGCGATCTTAGTGTTCAGTTCACATCACCTCGACGGGAGGTGACAGAATATCCAGAAAAACGGGCAACAGCGATGTGGCACCTAGCGCAGTCGTATTGAAAACACATGCCACTGATATCCAGATCATCCAATTCAGGCTCTCAAAGAAATATGAACCACTGGCGCCTCTAATCCAAAGTCCACACCAAACATCTGCAACTTAACAAAAAACCTCACAAGAACAAGTCCAACAGGGTCTAATCGCACGATCTTAGTGGCCAATCCACGTGATGGTGGTCCTTCACGTGAGGTAATAGAATATCAAATACGACAAAAACTATGTGGCACGTAGCGCCGTAGTGTATTGAAAACATATGCCGCTGAGGAGATCATCCAATTCAGGCTCTCACAGTAATACGGACCGTTGGCGCCTCTAACCCAAAATCTACACCAAACAGTGACTTCGGATGCTCTTGAGTCTTTGTGTCGTTCTAACTTCGCCAATTTTTTTTCTTGTTCACGTAACTATTCACTCAGATATGTGCCTTACGGGTGAAGATGATTTTTAGCGGCTAGGCCGCCGCCGTAGCTTAGTAGGAGTGCGTTGTTTTATAAGACGTGAGGCAACGGTTTAAGTCCCAGATCAGACAGATGAAAAAATATTTCTCCGGTGACTTCCTCTCAGCAGATTTCTGACAAAAACTGTGAGAGAAAATAAAAAAAAAATGCCATGGAAAAGTTTCTCAAAAAAATCAGTCGTTCAGAATCAACTTTAAACTGTAGGTCCCGCCACTCCCATGTATAAAATTAACACACACAACATAAGTGGTGTTAGAAACTATGTCCATAATCATGACTGAATGATTGTAATGACCAATTATGTATGTATGTAAGATGCTGGATAGAGGACATCTTAGTTTCACGGTAAAGTTTCTATGAAATGCTTGACTGATATTTTTGTTGGAAATATTCTACGCCTCTAATGATGCAAATTATTTGCTATTTTGCTTCGCCTCCATGGTTTTCATATAACAAACCGTCTGACAGTAACGAAAGATTTCATGAAGCCAAGGATTGGAAAATAAACAGAAGTTCTGTTCTATTCTGTAGAGTATTGACTTGATGATCTACGCAATTTTCATTTGTTTTGAAACCTGCCTGTTGATCTTGCACAGAAGAAGTAAAAAAAAAAGAAACATTTCAAAAAGGCAAATAATTTGTTGAAAATGCGTTAAATAAGCTGCCCGTAATTTATTTCCCATAAAAATATCACCATAAACGATTTTACGATTGCGGGGACACAGGCAATGCCTCAACGCCACAACGCCATAGACTTAGAAGCGTATTTCACAGAACAAATCTTTTTTTACAATAAATTATTGTTGTATGCGTTGAAAAACGCATTCATTTTTCTGTATTTTTGTTTTAATGTTTGGAAAAAAAATATATTTAATAACCTTGGCCCAAAAAGTCACCGAAAACCAATGAAAATATGCTTCTAAACGTATGCAAGACACCATTATAGGCCTGTCTGCCTGTGTATTTATTTTCTAAAATTTTTTTCTATTTTTTTAAGAATTTTTCTTTTCTTTATTTTTAGTTTTTCATGAAATTTATGAAAATAAAAAATTTTATTTTTATTTCTCTACTCCGTCGCTATGTTCTCTGATGAATATACATATATGTGCGTGTGTGTACTTTTAAATGTAAAATTTATTTTTCTATACAGTGTACCGCACAGTACATAATTTTGTAATGAAATGTTGCTGTTAAGTGTTCTTAACAATTTTCATCAAAATCAATATGAGTTCTTAAATCTCAAGGTTATCCATTCGTTGTGGTATTGTATTTCCATAAAAACAAAAAAATTAAATTAAAATTTTGCTCAAGACGACATACATATTTAATTGAATTGAGCATAAAAATTATGCACAAAACTTTAATTGGGTCAATTAAATTATCTACATAAACCATGCCATATACAGTGAGCATCAAAAGAAAAATATACATTAATAAATTACCGTTATTTTTATTTTAAATTTAAAAAAAAAAATTACAAAAAATTTCGAAATTTTTTCGGGCACTCTCCTTAAGTAGTAAAAGTTAATTGTAGTGATTGTTAGAATTTTATTTTTTTAGTCTACACTTTCTTTTGACGCTCACTGTATATGAGTAAGTAAGTGAGTGAATGCTCATGGCAACAGTATTTGTGATTGATTTCCATTTTAGACATTAAACATGAGGTCAATTGAAACGAATTGTAAGAATTTAATGTTGAAAAGAAAATTGTGTTCACCCGTCATACATGCCAACAGCTGGGGATAGCATGAGTATTCATAAGCAATAAGAAAAGCAAAGTGTTGATGGAATTAAAATATTGGCTTTTGAAATAGTTCGGGTCATACATATTTTTAATATCAAACTGTCCTAAAAGAATTAAAACCATTCTCAATTGCCCTCTATACAAATATACATTCATAATTCGCCATTACAACCCTTTAGTTAAGATTACCACCTAGCTTCTCACACCATCTATGTTGTGTATGTTAATGTTATACGTGAGTGGGGCACCTACAATTTAAAGTCATTTCCGAACGACAGATTTTTGAAAATTTTTTCATGGCAATTTTGACAGAAATCAATTGAGAGGAAGTCGCCGGAGAAATATTTTTTGTATTTCGTTTTGTTGTCTGATCTGGGGTTTGAACAGTGGACTCACGTCTAATAAGCCAACAAGCTACCTACTAGACTACAGCGACTTTCCTTATAGTTCTAATAAAGTGTTACAGGGAATGACTTAATGGATCTTAACAGTAGTAGTTGGATGCCTAATATGGACGGAATTAGCTTCAACATATTATTATAATACTCATGAAAAGGTGCTTTAGTACCTGCAATCATGCGATCTACTGTACTCCCTTCCAACTATAATATCTCCTCCAATCCTATTGTCCTGAACAATTTAAGGATGCTAACACCTGCTTAGCACCTCATATGCAACCTGGTGTTGCTTCCTGGTTTACATTAATGCCACACAGGTTCCAAGAATCCGTTCCTTGTGCCGTGTACCATATATACACTTTCGATGATGCAAAAGCAGTAACGAAGACGCCATAGTCTAGTACGTAGTGTTTTGGCTTATTAGACAGCTCGTGGCTCAAACCTCAGCTTAGTCTCGCCGAACAGAACGTACTTTGAAAAAAATATTTCTGTAGGGGACTTCCTCTAAGCAGTCTATTGCAAAAACTCTGCGAATAATATAAAAATTTGTTTTGAAAAGTTTCTCAAATCAGTCATTCCGTATCGATGTTAAACTGCACATCCGTCATAGATACAACTAGGTTGTTGTCCTGACTGAGAGGTTATTATGAACGTTTAAGTATGTATGTAAATAAAGGCGGTAGTTCTGCTTATTAATTTGTCGCCAGAAGGGCAAACGTTTATTCTTCTCATGATAATTTTTAATTTAAAGTTGTAATCGAGAATCAAGATGGTTTGAACCTAGGTTAAATAGGCTTGGAGGTCAATAGCCAGTAATTGAAGCACTTTGTACAGAAGTATTCTCCATAGCCTTTCACCAGAATATGGTCAACTGCCAGGAACGTCGTGTAATTAGTACTTAGTATTCATTTTCGGCTTTTACAGTCACAGCCTAAAATTCTCAGCAGAAAAAGTACTGTGGGACCACCCCGACTTTAAAGCTTCAGATATTGTTCCATACTTTTCTAGGCTAGGAATTAAATACCAGGAAATTTGTTTTTAATTTTAATCTGATCCAACACCATCGATGAATTCTAACGTAAAAAACCGAAACAATTATTCAGCGATTTACGCCGCATTTGACTTTTATATTAAGGCGGAATTGAAAAATTTTTAAAAAGTCCGATGTCTTTTTTTTTCTTCCGACCGCCCTGGTGAACTATGTTTGCTTAACGTTTTGAACGTTTAGGTAAATGGCAGCCTATTCTGTAAACATATTTTTATTATGAAGTGTCGATAAAAATGTCAAAATTTTATGTCGTCTAATATTAACGACTCATAACCCACAGCATATTAAAATAGAAATCCTTTTAGTTGACTCACTAGGCTATTATGGATCATTTAAATTTCTTGACCCTGAGTCTATTACACACATACGCCCAGTTCTATAAAATTATTTAGTGGAACATACATATTTTATATTTTTTAATTTCTTAAACTTAATTTTTCTTTTTCGAAATTATTAATGAATAGCAACGACAAACATATTCGCTGACAGTCATGTTAGAGATTGAAAAAGGAAAATGAAAAATTCAAAATTAAAATGAAAAATACATAAATGAAACAGACAAATCATTAAAAAATTAAATTTCCAAATCGTATGAAGCGGAAAACAACAAAAAATTTTTAAAACAAATTTCGTTAATAAAAAAAATGTGTTGCAGACGATATTCAATAATATTTACATGCATGGCCGTATGTCAGTATGAGCTGCTAACGAAATCTGACTAAATGACTACAAAATGAATTGAAAATTTCTTGGAAAATCCAGGCCATCACCGCCACATACAAATATGTTTTCCATGGCGTTTGTTGAAAATTTAAATGCATTAAATGTGATATTAAATTACATTTTTATGATCGCCTTTCAATTAAATTAGAAAACATTTTGTATTAATTTTTCGTTTTTTTTTGTTTCTAATTTTTTTGTTGCTATTTTGTTTATAATGATTTTATGATTTGAATTAAATGAATAAATTTGATCATAAAATCACGGAAATGGTATTTTAATAAACAAATTAATTTTCGTATGATTATTTACATTTTCCATGATTATATGAGAAATTGAATTTGGACTAAAAATGCCCACAATATTTTCAATATTTTTGAATAAATTTTTTGTTTCAAATATAATCGAAATTTTTCACAGTCGTCGTAGTCTAGTAGGTAGTGTGTTGGATTATTAGACATGAAGCCACGGTTGCCGAATGGAAGTTTTTCTCTTTGAAAATGTCAACTTCAACACATAGCACACAGCCTTTGCTGGCATTATTTATATCTTAGAACACATTCCTTTTGTCCTGGACCATGCCATTTTGAAGATCAATATCACCTACATTCAAGCTACTATTAATCTCAAATTAAAAATTTTAAAATTTGCCAGGTAGTCTAGTAGGTAGTATAATGGCTTATTAGACCTGAGGTCACGGTTCCAATCACAGGTCAGACATCAAAACGAAAATATGAAAAAGTATTTCTTCGGCGACTTTCTCTCAGCAGATTTCTGGCAAAAACTCTGAGAATAAAATAAAATTGCCATGAAAAGATTTTTAAATGCGAAAGACTCTCGTCACACCATACCATTCGTATAAGGAACTCAAAATAGATTTAAATAAAAAATTAACACACACTGCATAAGTGATGTGAGAAGCTAGGTTGTAATCCTGACTGAAGGGTTCTAATGACCAATTCTATATGTATGTATGTATGTATGTATTTGAAAGTAAGGCCGCCATGCGAGCACTTAGCTCTCATCAGGTTAAATCGAAGATATAAGTACTATGAGCAGAATCGGCGAGATAGATAAGTGATGTGGGAGTTCTCGACAATATGCTTGAAGATGAGCTTGAGAATAGAAAAGCTTCGAAGCCACTGAAGAGACAAGTCTAATACAAGGATTTCTGAGTCACAGATCAGACTATCCAGGTTTATAACCTGAGGTCTGTTACCGGAGTTTTGACAAGGCACTGCAGCTGCAGAATACACTGATTTAGAAGAGGATTGTCTAGAGCTTAAACATGTAGTTTTGTAACGATGACAATGAATCATCGAAACAGATTCTGTGAGTCCTGTGGGGCATTAATGTATTCTAAAAGAAACATTTGAGTGCATATCAGGTTCTAATCAGGGAATTGTCATTGTTGACCCTGAGCAGCATTCTAAAGTTTGTCAGGGCATTAGGATACATTATAAGGTTTGAGGGGAGTACAATGGATCGTATGGGTGTAACACTAAGGCAACTTTTCGAGACAAAAAAATAAGAACAACAACAATAGACTTTTTCCGACAGAAATAATGTTTAATGAGAGTAAATCGAACTGCCAGCCGTATAGTTTAGTATAGCTTAGTGGGTCATATGAAAATTTGCTTTGTTATAAACATCATTGTGCTGTATGTGTATAATATTTCCGTGGCTTTCTTTAGCCATACTTTGCATCACCGGCCAGCAAAATTTGTGTCAATAAATTCAGAGTGTCAAAAATTTTACTCGCGTAAGAATAAGAGTCTAAATGATGTCTTTGCTGCTTCTGCAAAAGATTTTGTAAAACAATTTCTGTTTTTGGGAGAATATGCCTCGATGCTCCAGCAAGATGAGTTTTTGATGCGCAGATCTGCGGAAGTCGGCGAAGAGGACGACCTTGTTTTGCGTTGGAAGGACCAAATCGAGGAAGCCCTGTGATCGACTGATGTGATCAACTGGCGTAGGGGCGCAAGAAGCAGAGGCGCCTAGAAGAATGTGTTACGTCAGCGGTTTGACCTGGGGCTTGAACCTTGGCTTCGGGCGTTGAAACTTGGCCTCACGTCTAATAAGCCACAACACATTTTCAGCTTTGATAACAATTTCTTTACTATCTATGGCATATAGAAACATTTCTTAGGAATATTAATATGGCACAATTTACATTGGAATAGAATTTCTTTGTAAAAGTTTTCTTCCACTGTAACTTGGAAGCATGATTGATGTGATGGATTGTTGATAGTCTGATGCATTTGTTGTTAACAAAATAATCAATTAATGTTTGTTGTTATTTTATGGCTGGGCATTATTTAAAAGGATTAATATGTTTGAAATGGTTTCTGTTATTTGTTTAATTTATTTATAATTGGGTTAAAGAAGAAAAACAAAACATAAAATCGAACAAATTTCCGCTTTACAAATAAACAATTTGTGACAAAATACTCATGAGACTGCTGTTTTAATCTTCTAAAAGCTACAATAAGAACAAACATTTGTTATTCTTTTTTTTTTAATATATTTGTAAAATAAACAACAAAAATAGAAGAAAAATCACAGAAAAATAGTTGGAATTGAAATAATGGCCGAAAGCCAAAATTATTTAAACAAATTGTATGATTCGGTATTGTATTGTGTATTGTATTCTGTATAGTGTTGTATTGTATATTGTAAATAAAAAAAAAAATACTACACAAAAACAACAACAAAAAAATATTTAAATTAAGAAAAACAAAAGTTTTGTATTGAAAATTTCGAAAAAAAAGTCAAAGAAAATTAGAAAAGAATTGGAAAAAGAATCAAAGGAAAGAGAGAGAGAGAGTGAGAATAAAATGCTTTTGCTGTGCTAAAAAGACAAATCGAGGAAAACTAGAAGGAAAACTTTGAAAAACGAAAATTTTGAAAAAACAGAGCACACACTGAGAATGCAAAATTTTCTTTTTTTTTTGGAAATCGTATAGGAAAACTCGAAAACGAGAAAATCTAACAAGAAAAGAATTTTCGAAAAATTCTGAAATTGTGGTGTGTGCGAGTGTACGTTTTTTTCATTTCAAATTCACCGAATTATTCTTTAGTTGAGAGAAAACCGTCGCTTGGTTAACGTCGCTTTTTTTTGTTAGTAAGAAACCAAATCAAACCATCAAGCAATTTTTTTTTCTGTTCATTACCAAAATAAAAACGAATATTTTTTGTTTCGAAACGATCATTGAATATTTAATTTAATTAAAACGTTTAATTAAAATTTAAAAACATTCAAAGATAAATCACAAAAGTAAAGCAAAGCCTAATTTGAGCCTAGCATCTGAAAAACGAAAGTAAACGAAAAACAAAATTCTTCGCCTTGTTAAGAAAAAAGTGTGTAAAATATGAAATAAAAAATAATTAACAAATTAAATGGATTAATTAACCTTAAGTTAAATTAAAAATAATTAAAAAATAATTTTAAAAAATTAAAAAAAAAATTTCCAAGCTTTGGATTTTCAAAGAAAATTTATCGAAAAAAAAAAAATTGTTTCAAATAAAAACGTTTTGAAGGTTATCTAGCATTACGAAACCAACAGTTTGAACAACAAAAACAAAACAAATTTGTATAAAAATTTATAAAAAAAAAACAAAAAAAATTGCTATGAATCCTCAGCAAAAAAAGAAATTTTGAATAAAAAAATAAAAAAACATACGAAATCTTTTTATAACAACCACCCACATTTCGGCGATCTCTTTTTCCCTTCCTCCTCTATAACCATTTCTTTTCTCCTTTTTTTCTGTTTTGCAATTGATTTTTCTTCAGAAAATTTCAATTTTTTGTTCTTCTCATTTTATTCAAATCGCCAATTTCTCTTTTTCTTATTCCTTCCTTTTATCTGTAGATTCTTGTTGGAGATCTTTTTTTAAATTAAATTTCGAACTCAAAAAAAACCAAAAAAAAAAACAAAATTTTTTTCTAAGAAAATATCGGCGAGTATATTCGAGAAACACAACCAACTGATCTTTAACATCGTCCATCATCAATAAATTGCTTCGTCTTAGTCGCCATAGTTGTCATCGTTAAATAGGCGTTTTATATATATATTCTATTATAAAAAATAATAAATAATATATAACAACAACAATAACATTAACAACAACAACAACTAAGCAATATCATTCGTCTAGATAGTATAACTAAATCTAAAACGAAAACATTTCAAGGTGAGTATATTTTTAGAAAATATTTTTGCTCAACACACACACACCCATTTATTTTTTACACTCACACCTAGAAAAAAAAAGTTGGCAAAAATCTAAAAAAAAAAATCATATAAAAATACTAGAATGTACAGTATTTCACTTTTCATTATGGCCCCCTGTATTCTATAGCTGAGCTGTGCCACCTTCTCTTCGTTTTAGAACAGGTTTTAAGGGTTTTGTTACCTTAAACTATGCTTCAATTTCTTGTTTTACCTTAAAACACTCGCGGTGCTCTTGATCTTATTAATCACACCTCATTTTATTCACCTGTTTATTGCAAAATTAACAGTATATTCATAGCAGAGAGAGAGAGTGATAAATTCAGAGAGTGGCATATAGAGAGTACATAGGAAATTTTAATAGAGAAGTACATTTTTTTTGTACAACTGCCAACATTTTTAAAATTTAAAAAATAATAAAGCGAAAAAAAAATTTAAATGAAATGGGCGGAATGGAATTTATTAGACAACAGGTTCCAATTTATTTCAACAGATGGGTACAGTTAGCTTATTCGAATGAAAATTGCCAAAATCTTAATAAAAAATTAAATAAAAACAAACAAAAAAATAAAGCAATTGACGGTAGAAGAAATGGTCGCCATTTTGTTCCATAACTTGCTGTCATTTTGGTGGAGAAAAAGCCAAAAAAAAAGAGAAAATTATTGGTTTATGATATGTCTTTTTGGCAACAAAATAAAATGTCACAAGCAATAACAGATGATAATCACAGTTGCTGGAAGATCGTTTACCGTGAATGCAGAAAAATTTATGCTCCAGGCGCCAGAACTTTCAAGCGACCCTGAATTGATAAATGCTCTGATAGAACACAATTTCTTTATAACATTGGCCGATTGCTGGCTTCATATGATCGAATTGCTGGCAGTGAAGAACTAAATCGAGAGTTTAGGCTTTTAATAATAGGTTCTAACAATTGTTAAAAACTTCGTGTCCATCAATCGCTTTCAATTGCTGTATTGTTCAGAGCTATTTGCGTTTGACAGTATTGTAAGTGACCCATTTTTCATGCCTAGTCATCACTTTCGACATAATAGGCGGAGTGAACTAAAATCAAAATTATTCATGATTCATCATTAAATCATCAGGTTTATGAATTTCTACCCATTAGTGATTGCAATCCATTACTGACGGGCCCTTAGACTTTATTGACTCGTTTATACGATATAGTTTTTTTTTCGTATTGTTGCAATCCTATCGCTTTATTGGTACTGCTTCTAAGTGTTATTGAAATTGGTTACTTGTCTCATATTATGTATGTATATACATATGTACATACACGTAAGACAACATACATACATATATATAATTAGTCATTACAATCCTTCAGACAGGATTACGACCTAGCTTATGTTGTTTGTGCTAATTTCTTCCATGACTGGCGGGACCTATAGCTTGAAGTCGTTTCCGAACAACAGATTTTTGAGAAACTTTTCATGGCACTTTTATTTTACTCTTTCAGAATTTTTGCCAGAAAACTGCACAAAGGCAATCGCCGAAGAAATATTTTTTCATATTTTGTTCCGTTGGAGATGTCAGAGCTGGGATTTAACTACAGGCTTTCGTTTAATATGCTAACAAACTACCCTTTGTCGTAAGGGTAAAGGAATTCTTGAAGAATGAGCTAAGATTTTTCAGTTTTACGTGGGTGGTTATAAAGTCGAAACACAGTTTGTAATAAAAAGTAGAATTGCTGAAAAATTTTCTAAACTTCAAATATCGTACAGTATGATAAATTCAATGTCGAAGGGCTCTACAGATACAGAGCGCGGTGGCTGTAATAAGTAGAAGAGTATTTGAAAATCCTATGCACTGTTTACTAAGAGAGCAGAGCTTAGAAGCGACCAGATGTATGTTGGTATAATTGGAGGGAAGGTAAATCAAAAGTTTATTGCCTGGATTGTAGAATACTTCAAATATTTTTGCTGTTTTGGTAGTAACTATGGACGATGGAGACCGTCTATGTTGCCGTGACTAGTTTAAAGCTGAGCAAACCAATACTTTTTTCTTTAATTATGCAGTTTGAAATGTATGAAAATAACAAACGATCGAGATCAACTTTACATACATACATACAATATAACCTAATTCTAGGTATTCTTAGAGGATGATCTAAGGCTGTGGTGTATATACGTATAGATATGCTCGAACTCCTGTTACTTGGAAACATTTTATGAGTTTACAATAAAATTATATATAAGTCGAAGTCGCCGTGGTCTAGTAGGTAGTGTGTTGGCTTATTAGACGAAAGGCCCGAGTTCGAATCCCAGGCCAGACATCAAAACCAAATACAAAAAGTATTTCTTCGGCGACTTCTTCTCAGCAGATTTCTGGCAAAAGCTCTGAGAGTAAAAATTGCCATGAAAAGCTTCTCAAAAAATCTGTCGTTCGGAGTCGACTTTAAACTGTAGGTCCCGCCACTCATGTGTAAAATTAACGCACACAACATGAGTGGCGTGGAGAAGCTAGGCCGTAATCCTGACTGAAGGATTGTAATGACCAATTATGTATGTATAACTATAAGTATGGCCTTATTTGCTAAACATTTTCATTTAATTTCGTTTCATATAATCTACACTAAAATGGCTTTTCAATGCCAACCATTGATGGTGATTTTCATAATTTTTTAATAATTTTTTGCCTCTATAATAAGAATCCATAAATCATTTTCTGCCATTAACAATTTTAAAGAAAGTTGAAAGTGAAAAGACATGTTCATTAAATCATCCGTAAAATTGTTATAAGCGATACAAACATATATAACTGACTGCGTGCCAAGGGTTGCTCCCACATGATTTCTTAGCCAGTGTATGCATATGTTTGACAAATTGCGAAAGTGTTTTTAGCCACTTAGCAAAACGTTTATATATTTACATGTGTATGCATGTACATATGTACATATGTATGTATATATGAGTATGGTTATGCTAAATTTATAATTATTTAACAACAAAAACAACAATTTATATGAAATCCCCCACTGTCAGCTATTATTCCCAATAGAATGTCAGAATATTGGTTCAGAATTTCTTTATGGCTGACAGCAGCAAGTATTTCAAAATTATTAATAAAAACAAGCAAAAGAAAAAAGAAAACTAAAGTAGAAAAAAAGAATGGAAAATAGGAAAGGAAAATAGAAATAAAAAAAATTTTTAAGGTCGTTTTTAATATTTCAAAATCCATAAAAACAATTTCGAAAATACGAAACGGAATTGAAATAAAAAGAAAACGAACAAATAGCAAACAGGCGGCCAATACGAATTTGATTATGAAGTAAGGAAAACACACAGAAAATTTTATATTCGAATTTCGAAAACATAAGAAAAGTATTGAGTATAAATTTGTGCTCTTTTGGCAACTCATTTGCTCTGCTAACCCAGTCAGTCAGTCAGTCACTCTCCTTCTTTTTGTTTCCCCACAAACTTGCAATTCTATTTTTCGTATCATTTTAAATGAAAAAAGAAAAGAAAATAAAAAATATTTGCGTGTGTGTTGAACATTTTTCATAAAATTTTTGAAACCTGAGGATTTAAAAAATAAAAAAAAAATTCAAATTTATTTTTCTTGAGTCTTTAGTAGGAAAAATCACTGAAAAATGTGTTTTCAAATGTGATTTTATGTTGTGGTTGTTGTTTGTTGGTCTTGTGTTGTACACTTGTTCAGAAGCAGGAAAATTTATGGCATAATGTTTTCACTGTGTTGGGTATTTAATTACGTTAATTGACATTAAATGTCTACAATTATTTTCTGTTACACTGTGTGTAAAAACTTTAATAGATTTTTTAAATTACGATCTCTCTGTAGTAAATTATGTTACAAACATGAAATGATACCACAAGCTAAAGACATAAATTATGCAGATTAAGTGTTAATTATTTAAGTATCTCTAACACCTAGCCGGTGTCTGAGAAAATTAGGAGGAGGAGGAGTAAAGACCTTAGATCATGATATTACTTTCTTTAGAAGGAAAAAAACAGAATATAGTTGTTGGAAACAAGGTATAAGTGAGAACAACTTTATTAATGAGTATGATTATGATTTTTATTTTCTGGAATGTTAGGGTTGTCATGTGTCTATTTCCACGATGGTTGTTATTGATGTTGCCAGATGTATTGCTATTGAAATTTAAAATTATCTGTCTCACTTCTATAATCGTACCATTCATCAGCATTCACCTTTTCTCCTAAAATCCATAAGTAGAATCCTGTTTGAATAAGTAAAGGCTGGCACGCTATAAATAACAATATTTGTTGGGTGGTTTGAAACTCGGATATAAATATTTCGTAATCTCAGCTAATACGAGTTCCTATTTGCAGCAACTATGTTAGCTTTCAGGAATGCTATATTAGATACTCAGACTAAATGATACACATTCTATTCCTGTCTTTGGGCTGCGATTTCGTAAACAGCTCAGTGAATAAAGTATTGTCGAAAGAAAGCTTAATTCTGTAATCGTTTCTCTCATGAATAGATCTCTGACTTGCTTTCCTGATCATTAGGTCAAGAGATAGCTAGTCTAGGAGCAAATAGTGGTCTGTAAAATTAATATTTCAAAGGATTTCGAAACACTGTCCTGTGTATTACATCGACCACTTACTCAACTTCTCATTCTATTGATCATTGCAACAATTTTAGTCAGGACTACAACCTAGCCTTTCACCACACCCGTGTTGTGTGTTTTCATTTTATGCAAAAATGGCAAAACCTACAGTTTAACGTCGACTCCGAATAACAAATTTTAATTTACTCTCAAATATTTTGCAGCAAAAGGGTAATGTATGCAATAACCTTTAAGTTGGTACATGACTTTATTGTCTTTAAGACTAATTATGCGCCATATATAGGGCGGGAAGTTAGGTAAAGTCTGGTGGTGGATACAGAAGACTTTAGTAGGTCAGGCATCTTTGTAGATGTGGAGGTGTTGCTTGTTCATAAAATTAATATGTCGCTGTACTTCATAAGAGCGGTAAGACACGGACATCTTCTGTCACGAGAGCATTAGTTGTGGTGTTTCCAAGAAGACTAGCTTACCGACAGAGTGACTTATGCAATTTGTGTGATCTCAAAACGAAGTTGAGAAATACATAGAGATAGAGTTCTGCTTGTGAAATTTATTCACAAACTAAATAGTCTGGCTACAGTAGGCTATTGTAGGAATTATATTCCATAGCCATGTAGAACTAGTTAGGGTAGGGTAAAACTAAAGAGATAAACTTTGTGGAGCAAAAAGGATTAGCCAGCCGTAGATAGCATGTGTAGGGATTGATATAAAGTACAGGATAGAAGTAATGGATACATTTGTAAGAAGTTAACAAGGCAAGAAAAGTATGATGTGTTTTCTTATGCTTTCTTACAGAAAAGTTTTCTAAGTCATTTTATTATTTCCAAGTTAAATTTGTTCTAATTAATTGTGCGCTGCTGTGAAATAAATAAGCCACTTCGGTTTCTGTGCTCAAAACAATTTGTTTATCACATTATGGTAGTAGATTTGCCGTTTAAAATTTAAATACTTTGTGTTCGATGCTTAGCAATAGCTGTAACTGCGCTCCATATGCTGTCATAATTTCCAAGTAAAAAAGAATGCATTTGAAATTAATTTTCTTTTCTTTTTCTGGAAATAATTACGACGTGTATTAATGTTTTTAAGTACTTGTAGCATTTTATGTTTTACATCACTTAGCCATACTCTGTCTAAAAGAAAAACGCATATAAAGCTTTAAGAAACATGGATTGTTTGTTTTTTTTTTATAGCTCGCATTTAATTGTATTTTATTTATTAAAAAATGTTTTTAATAAGAAAAGAAATGTTTGCAAAACAAAAAAAACATAAACAAATACCACCACATAAAATATTTATTTTTTTTTTTGTTTTCAATTGTACAAAAAATGAAAAAAGAAACGAATGAAAATAATAATGATTCCCTAGTTTCCTTGTAGCATATCTTTTATGGCCCCAAAGACTGGGGGCCATAAAAAATGAGCCACTAAATGCAGTCGTAAACAAGATGCAGACACAATAATAAATAAAGCCAAACGAATAGAATACAAACAACAAAAATAACAACAAAAAATATAATAAAAAAAGAAAAAAAAAATTTTACAATTTCAACACGCAAACAAAATAGTTGAGAGATTGAAATAAAAGAACAGAACAGAACATAATAGTACAGAACACAGAACGTATTTTCGTTTTGTTTTATGAGATTAAAGAAAATAAAAAAATTGTATACAAAAAAGAAAGAAAAACTAAAGAATAATATGCAGAGATAGAGATAGAAACAGCGAGATATTGTGCAGTTTACATGCAATTTAATTGCAAATGCTAAAACATGATTTGTACATAACAAAACCCAACAATGAAATGATTGACAGACTGACTGACTGACGGGCTGACTACCCACCAAACTATACAGAGACTATATAGAGATCTAGGACGACTAGTATTATCAGCTGCTTTCCACAAACAGTTTTGCAGAAACATTTAAATACAAACGAATACGATACTTTGATACTAACAGAGTTACCACATCTCCACAAATAAAATTAAAGTCAAGGCATTTCTGGATTATGACCACTAAGGCGTTATCTATGAAACCAACTAATTTTTACACCACTTTGAACTACTAGGCATAGGATATTTAAGTGGCCTTTGAATACTAAGTGGCCTACAAATTGGGTTTGTTTAGCGATTTGCCATCTTTCCTTAAAAGAACCATTGCTCTTGTCATTTCCAGAATTTGGAAAAGCATACTCTTTCTAATAACTATGGAATATTCTTCATAATAACTCTGATCAGATCTCTTCGTTTGATATACCATGAGATTTCAATTTCCTAAAAAAAAGTTTGTACATGCAATTGCCTTGCTTATTTCTAAGGAATTTGAACTTTTATAACCGCTTCTAGAATGATAGAGATGCCATCTTTCGTGGTTCTCTTTCAAATGTATTGACCACCTTTGTTTTATTGAGTGTAGTAATGGCGAATCAAGCTCATTGACCTTCTCTGTTTCCCAAGATCTGGATCTGCTTGACATTACCACGATATTCCTTTTTGTAGTGTTAGTTGTACCGCCTTGTCCTCTAGTTTCATTTTCTAGTCGTTTTCATTATGTTATCATTGAACTTTCTTAATCAATTCCTTGTGTTACTGCACTTTCTTCACTTAAAATGTCCAAGTATATCCTTTTTTCGCTGACATAGGGCTGGAAATGTGTCCAGTAGGTGAAGAACAATTTCTTCTTTTTCTTAAACTCTGCCGCTCCTGCATGAGTCGTTGGCATTGTGTCTTAAACCCATGCGCCTTGCCCTTGAGTGCCCTTAACGTAATGTCCAGCAATGGCTAGAATAACCACATGGGGCGTGATTATTTGAAGTTTAAGTAGAATTTTCCATAAGCCCTCTGTCTAGGTTTAGAAAAAGTTCTGCGCCGATTCGCATGTATCAGAAGCGTTAACGGCTTTAACGGAATACAAAACCACGTGGTCAATTATAAACCTGCAGTTCTTTAAAGGTATTTTCAACATATAGGGCTCATTTGATAGTTTCATTTCGCTGAATCTGTAATTTACGTGTCTTGTTAAGACGCCAGCCGTATTCATCCTACTTTGAGGGTATCTTCTGCTTCTATATACGACTAGTAGGCGTGGCATAGTGATGTCGGTATGTCAAGTCTTTCTCCTCAGTCTTAGGCATCTGGCTGTTAATTTTATTAGCGTATTTCACTCTGAGTGCTTAATTGATTACTAATATGAGGTATTAAGAAACCGCCGAGGTCTAGTGGGTAGTGTGTTGACTTATTAGACACGAGGCCACGATTCAAACATTTCAAACTAAACGAAATAATAATAAAAATATTTTTACGACGACTTCCTCTCAGTATATCATCAAATTGCCGTAAATAGTTCCTCAAAAATCTGTTGTTCGGAGTGGACTTTAAACTGTAGGTCCCTCGCCAGTAATGTATAAAATTAACACACTTAATTTAAGTGGTGTGAGAAATTATGTCGTAATACTGACTAAAGGGACGTAATGACCAATTTTGTATGTATGTATGTATGATATGAGGCATGGTAATTCAGATTTGATCATTTTTGAGTCTTGGTCGTTAGGGAATGATAAATGCAGATTTTATGCTGCATTCTCTCATCTTTTTTCAGTTCGTATTATTTTCTAAATAATAGAAATAAAGGCGACCTATTGTAGGGTGTTGGCAAATATATAAAAAAAAAATAAATGAAATGTAGAAATGAAATGAAATAAATCTGTTTAATTTTCTTGTTTAATATTCTTACTTTTTTTTTGTGATTTTCTTGTGCCACAAAAATGATGATAATGAGCACAAATTTGGCGCTTATTCAATGGAACATACAGCCGCGCAAATTTTTAATTTGTTTCACAAAAATGTCGATACTCATATACCCACCATAACCACCAACACAAGGCATACATGCATACGTACATTTGTAGAAGACAAACGGACACCAGAGGCCGCACGGACGAGGAGCTGTATAATTATTTACAAATTTCTTTATAAATTTTAAATCTATTTTCAAGTGATAAAAAAAACATGCAAAAAAACGAAATTAATTGAAGAAAAATATCCATTTTTAACATACGAAAAATGCCAGCAATATATGCAAAAAAAAGAAAAAAACCAGAGGGGAAGAGAACAATACAAACGAAATTTTAAGTCAGCGAAATCACTGCGAAAAAAATGTGAGTCATTCTTACTGAAATGCTCCACACAATGTATGGTGTTGCAACAATACATTACTTAATGCTTTTATAAGTATTTCGTTTGTTGTTGTGGTTGCGGATGGATGGCACATCCTTAATTATTAGCGATGACTCTTCGTCTTTTATTTCCGTTCCGCTTTTGAAGGTTTAAGTCATTATTAAAAACATTGTTACGTTTTTGCCTTTTAAAAAGGTTTAAAATATGAGCAAATAAATAATAAAAATAAATAAATTTGTATTTAGTTTTAATTAAAATTCTGTGTGAAACTGTTCACAACTTGATGTAAACAACAACATTTACTTTTCTTTGTTATTAATCTGTTTACACTCTTTACATAAACAACAACAATTACTAGACAATTATTTGACAGATCTCTGTAACGAAGATCTTCGAACCACAATTACTCTCTTCAAACGCACCACGTCCTCACACAAGACTGCCTGAAGTTCACTAACTCTCTCGCCTGCTCTGCCTTGCCCTTTATATGTCAGGGTAAACCGTCTGATGAATGTTCTTGAAGGCGAATGTTCGTGACTTTGCCTTCTCGAAATCACTATAAATGTAAACATCGTTGTATACATTCATCATTGTTGTTTGTGTACTTTTGTTTACATTTATTCTTGTAGAAGCTAGGCCGTAATTCTGACTGAAGGGTTGTAATGGCTAATTATGTATGTATGTTTATTCTTGTAGTATTGTTAGTGCATTTTTATTTACTTGTTTACCATTTTTTTATGCTGGTGTTTGTTGTTATATTAAGCAGTACGATAATTTATAAACAGGTTTGTTTACTGCATTGTTTTGTTTTTGTAGCTTTTGTTTATAATTTTAATGTTAAGCAATGTAAAAGCAAAACACCAGTATCTAGATTTTTTCAAATTTCAAACCATGTTCAGCATTGTTTTTCTTGGAGTGTAACAAGTCTTTAAAATTCTTTTAATTTTTAATACATTTTTCTTTCTTCTTCTCTGTTTTTACATATAAGTTATGTATCGTGTTATATTTTGGTCATGCCTAATTAAGATGATTAAATAGGGATTTTTTACATTGCTATGTACCATGGCTATGGTATTTATGGTTCTATAATCAAATGAATAAACCAACCAACCAGCAGTTCTCTTCTTTTTTTCTTCATATTTTTTTTAGTTCGTATTAAAACAGATTTCGTAGTAAAAGATTTATTTTTAAAACAAGTGGTTTATATGGTCTTAATGATCACAAATCTTTATAGTTTACATTGGGGCAAAAAAGAATAGAAGTGTTGCATGAAAAACACTAAAAGTAATGCTTGACAATCAGCTTGACTTCAAGATGCAAATGCACTGTAGTTGCAAGAAGACAATGAGGTTTTAAAATACATTTTTCCTGAATTATTTTTAATTAAGAAAGGACTAAGCACAGTAAGCGAGACTATTACTGGCCAGCAGTACTAACTGTACTGTAGTGTATGCTTCAATAATATAGTAAAGTATACTTAGGTATACCAAGAGCAACAAGTTAATAACACTTAAGGAAGCAGATAAACTTGATCGTTTCTTATCCAAAAATTTTCTGCACATACTGGGCTGGTCTTTTGATTTTTTGAATTCCTCTCCAGGTGCCAATATATGATCGGTTTCGTTGGGTCATCGTAGGATTTCAACATTCCGATTCTCTTCACATAATTCTCTTCATAATAGGAGGCTATAGACAGCCTTATAATAAACTTAGCACTGCCACTGAATATCCATAGTCCTGGTGAAGAGTTGCTAGGAATTCCACATCAAATTTCCAATTCCATATTCATTTTTTGCATTCTCGAGTAGCTTTTCCTGTGCAATCTTAAGATTATGCCCTCTGTGTGAATAGATACGAAGCAAGAATGCTAGAACTTACGATTACGATATACGCATAACTTTTCGTTACTTTTCCGTACTTTCTAGCTTGTCTGTTATGTTGTTAAATACGTTACATAACCAAGCTTGATCTGCAAATGTTGTTTCTTTATAATAGCTTGTCAAGAAATAAAAGAATGCATGTCAAGCATTAACAGATGCCATGACAATCTTTTAAAAGATTGCATGACAAGCTTTAAAAGGTGGCATGGCAAGCATTAAAAGAATACACAGCAAGCATTAAAATAATGCCCATCAAGCATTAAAAGAATGCCTGTCAAGCATTAAAAGTTAGCATGTCAAGCATTAAAAGATAGCATGTGAGGCCTTAAAATATAACATGTCAAGGATCATGAGCTGACATGTCCAGCATTAAAAGATGACATGTCAAGCATTAAAAGAATTCCATGTCAAGCATTGAACGAATGCATGGCAAGCATTAACAGGTGGCATGTCAAGCATTAAACGAATGCATGACAAGCATTTACAGGTGGCATGTCAAGCTTTATAATCATTAGCATTCATTGAAATTTAAGCTCGCTTTAGTAATTCAAAAACTAAATTTAAACACAATTTAAAGATAACAACTAATTTTGTATGTATGTTCTTTCATTTTTATGTCATTGCAGGTAAGAGCATTATCACTGGCAAAAGGTGTTTAACCTTTTTCTAACAATTAAGTAAGTTAAGTTAATTAATATCTGATATAATTTCTGTTATCAGTTGACTTTTATTGATTACTGTACCTTAAACTAAACCCCAATGACTTTTTGGATTTTTTTGTTTGGAAACATTTAAAACTGGAGATTGACTTTTGTGATCGTAGTGTTTGTTGTCGTCAGTATTATCTAATATTTTGGGGGTTTTTGTTTTTTTTTTACTGGATTTCACAGAACTTGAGATAAGAACCAAAAGAAGAATAATTAGATATACGACAGAGTGTAATCATCTGTATCTTTGGTTGCCGGTATCTTATCAAGGCAACTAGACAAAAAACAGAAAACAGGTGAAAGCAAACACATTAATTTTCTTTTCATGACTTTAACAATTTGTCAAACAGTCTGGCAGACAGTCAGTCAATCACTTTCATTAGGACAACAACAAACTGTTCAATTCAATTAAAAGTGACATCGAAAACAAGCCGGTGGTGATTGTAATAAGAAAATTACAAAATTAAGTGAAGTAAAGTGAATAATTTTAATCTGCTCATGCAACCCTCGTATTGTATATACATTTGTTTTTATCTCTATAAGATTTTTTTATTTGTGGTCTAAACGCCCGCATTTTATGAAACGTTTTTAGTACGCAAATACCCAAGATAAGCGGCATTAGAAATAAAATTTCAGTGAGAATTATAGAATTGGCCGAATGGTGGTGGATCCGTCTGTCCATGTATATGGCAGCCTAATGATCTGTCTTGTTTTCGTATAAAAAAATAAAATTTTATGGGAAATTGTGTTGAAAAAAAAAATTTCTGTTGCCTGCCATTTAACCTCATTTCTTGTGGTTTTAATTTTCTTTTGCAAAAGAAAATCTATGAAATCTAAAATCTCTTGCCTCTGACTGCACTAAATCTGTCAAAGTATTGTAAATGAGATATGAAAAGTTTTAAATTTTTTTTCTTGGCAAATTAAATGAAAAACCTGATGGCGCAATAAATATTTAAAAATTTTTCTTTTGAAAAAAAAAAAATAAAAAAACAATATTTTTGTAAAATAAACAAATTTATTTTCACATTATTCTCTCTCCGTTAATATTATATTTTAAAAAAGATGTCACGATCTTGTGTGAATTAAAAATAAAACACACTTCAGACGACTGACTGACTGACTCTCTGTGGTAACAACTTCCAAGTCGGCATATTAATTGCGTTGGTCATGTGAAAAAGACACTTGTCTTCAGGCATGACTTCTGTCTGTCTGTCACTTAAGTGTTTTTGTTATTGTTAAACCTTTCTTTCATTACAAAAAAAAGAGAAAAAACTGTTCCATTGAAAGTAAAATTTATGCAAATAATGTATCGCCCACTGTAAACCACTTTAACTTTCCTTTTTTAATTTGATTCTCCTTGTTTTTTTATTTTCTTTTCTTTTGGTATAATTTTTTTCTGCAAGACACGTTAATAAATGCGTAAATATTTTAATTAAATCGAAACAAAAGAAAACATTTAAAATCTCATTAAAGAAACACAATGAGAAATCCCCATAAAAAGCCTGCCTCTTGAGTTTTTAAACGATTTCAGAAGAATTACAACAAATTATTTATCGACGAACTGCGGTAAATTGTTAAAAATTGTGGTAAGCAGCAGTTAATAATGCGGTGTTTATATTAAAAATTAAATTAATTTAATGGCTTAAATATTTATCGTTTGCTTGTATTTCAAACCTTAAGTATTTATGAGGCTTGATCACAGCTTTCCATTGCACTGAGTTCAGGTGCCAGATTTACTTACTTGCATACCATAATTGCTCATTACAGTCCTTGAGTCAGGATTACAACCTCGCTTCCTACAACACCCATGTTCTATGTGTGTATTTTATTCACGAGTGGCGGGACCTATAGTTCAACGTCCGTTCCGAATGTCACTTCTCTGGAGTTCTTCTTTAAGACCTTAGTGTATGTAACAATTAATATTATTACGTTTTTACCGTTTTAAAAATGTTTAAAAGTTAACATCGTAGATAAAAAATAAAATAAAAATAAATTTGTGTTTAATTTTAATTAAAATTCTTTATTATTGGCACAATTCTGTGTGACACTGTTTACAACTTTATGTAAACAACAACAATTGCCTTTTTTGTTATTTCTCTGTCAACATCCTTTGCATAAATAATAAAAATTACAAGACAATTGTTCGACAGATCCTTGTAAGCCCCCAAACCACGATTACTTTCCTCAAACACACCGACTCATCACACAAGACTGACTGAATTTCACTAACTCACTCGCCTTGGCAGGGTAAATAGTCTAATGAACATTCTTGAAAGCGAATGTTCGTGACTTCGCCTTCTCGAAACCTCTATAAATGTAAACATCGTTGTTTAGATTCATTATAGTTGTTTGTGTATTTCGTTTACATTTATTCTTATAGTGTTTGTTGTTATATTTTTGTTTACTTGTATACCATTTTTTTTATACTGGTGTTTGTTGTTGTATTTTTGTTTACTTGTTTACCAGGTTTTATGCTGGAGTTTTGTTTATAATTTTAACGTTAAGCGATGTAAAAGCAAAACACCAGTATCTAGATTTTTCATTTTTATAACAGTATGCAATTTCCCTCCTCTTTGAAAAGACTTCGGTCGTGGTATTATCCAGCACGATAAGGAATTGAGGACATCGGTGTTTTACATAATGTCTGATAGGAAATGCTTGACCTTAGCTACCATTGCAAAGGTCTTCATACAGAACTCTGATGTTTCCAACTATTTTCTGAAGTTTTCCTTTAACCTCTTGGGCAATGTAAGAATTAATAACAAATTTAAATGCCTTTTTAGGGTTAAAACACTTTCACTTTTCCTTAGTATATATTACCCGCATATTAAAACCTTAAGTGCCACATAAATCTCTGACAATATGAACAATGTTTTGGTTTTTTCTGTTCATTTCACTTCCCATTACAAAAGAAATGCTGGCTGGCATACCGATTTGATGGATTGTAACGTGTTAACTAATCGATAAACATATGCACGTTGTTGGTAGTGTTCTTAAAACATATTAAAAAATATAAATTATTATTATTGTTGTTGTTGTTTTTTTTTACAACAAAAGCTTACAACTATTGTTTGTTAACAAAACCACGTAGAAAATAGAGCAACAATTGGTTCTTCAAAGAATTATTCTGTTGGCGGCATTATTAATGGCGCTGGCGGTGATGGTTGGTGGTTGGTGGTGGTGTTGGCTCGAGAGCTGATTTATAACGCCTGTAATAGCTGTTGGCATTTACAGATTTTTATGAATTTGTTTTTGTATAATTTTTTAAATTCTATTGTTTTGTTTTGTTTGTTCTTTAAGCGACAGCAACAATAGACAGTTTTTTCTGTTTTTTTTTAAATAAATTTCTTACAAACAACAACACTTGTTAGGTGTCTGTTACAATTTTTTTTCTTCATGTAACTGGTACTAAGCATACTTCCCTTGCAAAGTTGATATTAAAAGTTGCTTGTAATGTTGGTAACAGCTGGTATAGGTTGGTATGTGCTGGCTTATGAAATATTGGTGGGGTAGGTAGAATCATGGTCGTTGATTTGATTTCTTTTGTTGCTTGAAATTTGAATATATTTCTTTGACGTTGACTACTCTCAATGAGCTATTTATATTGTTGTTGTTTTTCTGCTATATTTGTTGCATATCTATACAACAACCTTCTTGTATTACGTTAATGTTTCTGAAGAAAAAAAATTGGATATTTTTAGAACAAATAATCACACGCAATCACCCATTCGCCATTCGCATATACACTCACTTGAAAAGTCGGCAACGCTCACGCCAATTTTATTTTTTTTTTTGATTTCAGAAGACAAATGTTGGTTGGTATTGTTCTTTGAAAAATAAAAAAATTAAAAAAGAGAAATAAGAAACTGATCTTGTGCTTTAAAAATAAATAAAAAAATATATTCAAATTTATTTAAATTTTGATAAATTTTAGCAAATGTTCTCTTAGCCTTAGAATGGCAAATTTTTAAATAAAATTTGAAAAATTTTTATTTTAAAAATTTATTATTTTCCTGTTTATTTCTTTTTTATTTATTTTTCAAACACACAAAAGATATTTCAGCATATTGTTTACACTCATTTGCATTGTTAGGTTAGCATATGAAATTGATTGTGCATGAAAAAATCTCATTTAATATTTCAAATTAATTTCTATCATTAAAAACAAAAAAAAACAATTTTTTAATTAAATCCATGCCTTTTTAGAACGCATTTGAACATTCGGTTTGTTGTTCTATGTAAATTAAAGAATTTTAAATCATTTTTTAATTGCAATTAGAAAATCAATTTGTTTCCTTCAAATCTAATGAAATATTTCAAATCTCTTTAAACTACAAAAAAAAAATTAAAATTTAATAAGAATATCAAAATGAAATTGCTTTTCCTTTAGAATATAGTGGCCTTGGTAATCAATTGCTCGTTTATATTTGCTCCAATGGTTGTGGCGCTCGGAACATTAGATTCGTCAAGAACTTAGTGCAAATGTAGCTATGAAAACGTAATCATATCTTCATGGTATCAGCAGATAGCTTAAGAATATTGCATGCAATTTTTGAAAAAGCGTATTACGTATTTCTAGTTTGAGATTTTTTCCCATCTCTTTAATTATTTGTCCAGCATTGACAACATTACCTTTAAAAACTTTTCTAGTAGCTGAGCAACAAGTGTGGATTAAGAGAACGCTTTGAGTTCAATACTGTCGTTTGCATTTCATAACAATTCTTCCTAAAAACCGCATATTCATGCTTGGTTATAATTACGTCCTCCAGTACTTTGTTTGGGTACTTCGGACTACTCCGTTATGTCTTCTCCCACATCCGCTACGCTGCTATGTCTTCCTTCACGACCAAGGAAGTTTATTGAGCAAAGTCTGTTACATTAACCTTCCAATCTAAGGCTTCCAAGACATACTTACTTATTTACTTACACAAGTGGTCTTTACAATCTATTAGTCAGGATTACAACCAAGCTTCTCATACTCTCAGTTCAGAAATTCTTTTTAATGCCATGACACTAAAAATAGTGTCCTTTTTGATCATAATGTTCTCATTACTATCGTGATGCCCAGCGATACTAGCTTGTTGCAGTTTAACCAAACCATCTGTAGACTTCATTTGTGAAAATGATTCTGAATATGTCAAACGATCCAGAGATTAAAATCCAAGTGCTTTAAAGAAGACTAGAACAGCCAAATAATGCATTATTGCCTTCCCTGATAACCTTTTGAAGGTGTGTGCCTTAAATGAACCTTATGTTCAAGATAACACCCAATATTTAGCTCCATTTGAAATTCTAAGCTCCATTCCATTTAAATGCAAGAATACAATGCAACCGTGATGATTTGTTTAATACAAGCAGTTAAAAATGCTTTGCGATGTGTTAGTGAAACGAATTGTACTGTCGCGAATTATTTTTGTCTTTACATACATCCATACATAATTGGCCATTACATTACCCTGCTGTCAGTATTACGACCTAACTTCTCACACGACTTATATGCGTTGTGTGTGTTAATTGTATGCATGGTGGCGGAACCAAAGTCGACTTCGAACGACAGATTCTTGGGAAAGTTTTCATGGCAATTTTGATTTACTAACAGAGTTTTTGCCAGAAATTTGCTGAGAGGAAGTCGCCGTAGAAATAAATTTTCATTTTTGTTTGGTTGGAGATGTCCAACCTGGGGTTTGAACCATGACCTCACGTCTACTAAGCGAACGCACTACCTAATAGACTAGGGCGACTTTTTTTGCCTTTATTTCGCTTTTTCTTTGGAGCTTAGAGATAACTTATAATAGATTTACTGTGGCTTTTGCAAGCATAGTAAATGCTAGTATTTCTGCAATGATGGCTAACGATTGAATTGTGCATCAAATTTTTTCTTCTGCGTTTTCTGCTGAAGTTCCTGTCGAATTCTGTTGTCACATTAATAAAGGTTATGCGAGTTTAATGCATATTTAAAAACACTTTGACAAGAAATCGTTACATTCCCACTACACTACAATATTACTTAAGTTTACTCACTAGGGCGACCTTAACCATGTAAAATATTCATTCTGCAGATTTTTTTGTTTTAAAATAAATACATACATAAATTTTAATTATTATTATTGAAATATTATAATTATTCGAATGTATGTAATTATTTATTTGTAATTACAATCTGGATTTTAGGAGCATATTTATTAAACAAATAATAGAAATAAAAAATTATTTTTTTTTCTTTTGTTGTAGTTGTATTCTATAATACTTGTCGTATTCGTTTTTGATTGTCATTTTAATTGGTTTCTATTTAACAAAATCATTTATTTTCATTTTTATGCACAATTGTTAAGAGTATTTATGTTTAATAAGTTGAAAAATATATAAAAAAAATTATTTTAATTTTTCAATATAAATGCAACGAGTATTTTTTTTTTTTTGTCAAATATAAATGAGCATGTGTATATGTATGAGTGTTTATGTAAATTTATAAATTAAAATAAAATTAAAATAATAATCATTTATTGATTTTAAATTCAGCTTCTATAATAACTTCTCATCGTTGTTGTTGTTGTTGTTGTTGTTAGTGTTCATATTTGCTAATAAAATATTCGAATATAGTTTTAATTTAACTTTAGTTTCCAGTATATTTTTTTCTTTTTTTAATTTAAAATTATGTTTTATTGTGTTTAAAATCGTACGAAAAAAAATGTAATTTATTTTATTAAAATCACACCATAAATCATTATACAGTCAAAGAAAAAAGTCTACATACACCAATCTATGTTGTAAAATACATTTACAATTGAGAATGTTTGAAAAAGAAGCGAATATAATAGAAATCAGCAATGAGTATTCTAATCATACTCATAATTTCTGATACTTATAAGCATTCATACTTATATTAATATCATATTCATACTAATCATATTCAAAGTTTGAAGTACTCATCGTACTCATACTTAACAATACGCATGATGTTGTTGAATTCTACTTTCCTTTACTCAACATTTACAAGAGTTACAAAATAAGTATGATTCGCTTACGAACACTACAATACTCACTAGAAGGTTGTGTGTTTGCTTTGTCTTTTTCTTTCTTCTTTTTTTGTAAATGCAACAGCAACTAAGACTGTACATTTTGATGAATGCTTCGAATCAATGGTATCATTTATGAGTATTATAAGTATTTATATAAAATTATGAATCTGAATGAGTAGTCTATAAATCAAACATATTTCGAATGTTATGAGTTATGATGGCAACGTTGTACTCATACTCATTGCAACTTGTACTTATAAATCAATGTTGTAATGAGTACGAATGAATCAGAGTAGTTGAATTTCCATACTGTTGACTCACTCATACTCAAAATTTCATGAGTACTTAAGAGTAGCGAAAAACGATTCACAGCTGATCTCTTGACTTAACCTAGAAATTATTGGGCAAAAATTATATAAAAATTTGAGGAAAAAGGCTCACATACAGTGATGTACAGTGGTATATGTAGACTTTTTTCTTTGACTGTATTTTCTTTGCTACCTATTTATGGCCATTGTGTGTATGTGTGTAAGCTTGTTAAACAAATAAATTAATTGATAATAAAAATTATTATAAAAAAATAAAAATGCTGCAACAAATGCTAATTTAATTACAGGGATTTGTTATAAAAAAAATATATTTTTGTTGTTACAATTTTTTTTTTAAATTTTTCTTTTGTTTAAAGCAAAAAGCTTTCAATTGATTGTTTAAATATTTAAAGCCAATAAAAGTCAAATTTAAATGTCCATTAAAAATCAATAATTCAAAGAAAAGTTAAAAAAAAAAATATTTTCTGGTTCTTTTTTTCAAAAATCTTAGATTTTTAATATAGCTGTCTCCTTTTTAATATCCTTAACAAATCATTTAAATACGGCTGCATTAAATTGTGTATTTTTCCTTTTTATTCTTCACTAATTCACTATGACTGTGACCATCTGCTTTTAAGTCAACAAACGAGTTCAAGCCGTTTGCATGCACTTTTGCATGCCGTTTTTTGGTTTTCATTTCTTTCTATTGATTTTTAAACAAGTTATTCGAAATTCAGTTTTAGTTTCGAAAGATTTTTCTCTCTTCCCTTATTTGCATAGATTCTGTTCTTTTTTTTGTGTATTTTAGAGAGAAACGCAAATATTTGCAAACACTTGCTTAATGGCAGCAAAAATTCTAAATGCAATGAACCAAGTATTGAATAAGTTTAGAAACAGAAAAAAAGAGACGGAACTTAGCTAAATAGAGTTTTTAATACGACTATAAGAAACCCCTCTTCGGCGAATTCCTCTCAGCAGCCCAGGTCAGACATCAAAACGAAAATATGAAAATATTTCTTCGGCGACTTCCTCTTAGCAGATTTCTGGCAAAAACTCTGAGATTAAAAATTGCCATGAAAAGTTTCTCAAAAATCTGTTACTCGGAGTCGATTTTAAACTGTCTGGTCCCTCAACTAATGAATAAAATTAACACACACAACATAAGTGCTGTGAGAAGCTAGGTTGTAATCCTGACTAAAGGGTTATAATGACCATGATTGTGTAATCTAGAGAGTAGTCTGTTAAATTTCTTGAAAATAATCCAAGAATTTATATCTAACATCTGACAATAAAAAAGACACCCAGTGATCCTTTTCCCTAGCAGTCTTCTGGCAAAAGCTTAGCGAACAAACTAATTTTCATGAAAAACTTTCTCAAAACTGCCTTTCGGATTCCACGTTAGATCCATTGTAGGTCCTGCCACTCATGGATAAAATTTACGTATACAATATGGGTGTTGTGAGATCCTTGCTAAAGGCTTCTAATGCCTGAGTACGTATGCTTGAACCTATAGTAAAACCCAATCATTGTATGAAAACTTCAAGACACCATAGTGTATTGAATTATTAGATGTGAAGCCAAGATTCAAACCCAGGATTAAACATCTACAGCAAAACGAAATATGAAATGATATATTTCTTCGGTGGTAGTCGCCGTAGTCTGTTTGCTTATTAGACGTAAAGCCCGGGTTCGAGCCCCAGGCCAGACATCAAAACTAAAAATAAAAAAATATTCCCTCGGCGACTTCCTCTCAGCAGATTTCTGGCAAAAACTCTGAGAGTAAATAAATATGCCATGAAAAAGTTTCCCAAAAATCTATCGTTCGGAGTCGACGTTAAACTGTAGGTCCCGCCACTCAAGTATAAAATTAAGGCACACAACATAAGTGGTGTGAGAGACTAGGCCGTAATCTTGACTGAAGGGTTCTTTCTAATGGCCGATTATATATGTATGTATGTATGTATGTATGTATATTTCTTCGGTTACTTCCTTCGTTTATTAAACTTTCAGATTGGTTTTTCAGTGCAGATTAGTTGTACTTTTAATGTGCAATCCTAGCGCTGACCCACTGCTTTCTTAGTTTAGTGGAATCCGGTCTGTACAGTGACTGCACTCAAGTAAGCTTGTGTAATCAAAGCTACCAATTCGGCCTAACCTATCCAGCCTCTCAGCAATCCTCTGGCAAAAACTCTAAAAGTCAATAAAAATAGCCATGAAAAGTCTTTCAAAAATTTGTCGTTCGGAAACGACTTTAAACTGTGTGATGGCGCCACTTATGGATAAAATTAACACACTTAACATAAGTCGTGTGAGAAACAAGTTTGTAATTTTTAGTAAAAGATTGTAATGACCAGTTATGTACATACTTACATATGTATATATGGCATATTACATAATCGCACTGAAAATGAATTAAAATCCTTGAACACATCATATGCATGCATGAAACTAATAATGCGTCTCCATAGCAACATCTAATTGCTGGTGACAAAAAGTGAACACCAAAGTATTTTTAAATGCCATGACAGATCATAAAAAAAAGAAAGAAACGTTAGTTTTTAATGGACACCAACAGCGATTAATTTTCTTTAAATAAAGCGATTACTAATGGCAGCCAAAAAAAAACAAAAAAAAGAGAAAAAAATCAATCAGCAACTATTGGGCTTTGGAAAATCATTTGACTGACGTCAAAACCTTAAACAAATATTTGTGGAAATAAAAGAAAAATAAAAAACAAAGATTAAAAATAAAGGAGCCAACAAATTATCACATATATGCTAGCTGGGAGGGGGGTAGAAGGGGATGAGTTTGTTATTCTACTGGCCTAAAAAGCTAAATTTGATCGCCTGGTGTAGGCGTTTTAATGTTTAAACAGTTTTTTTTTTTGCACACACCACTTTCATTTCTTGCTAAAAATATAAAAAATAAATTTTTAAAAATTTACTAAACATTTAAACATACATATGAAATACAAAAATAATAAAAAATTAAAAAAAAAACATAATAAAAAATATTTGCTAAACAACAAACAAACAAAATTTAATTTCTATTCTAAACAAAATATTTTTTTTAAAAAGAATACCTCGTATATAAAATCTTAAATTTATGTATTTAACTATGTATGTATGTACTATATAGGTATGGTATGATATGTATGTATACATGTGTTTCATAATAATATTTTATAAAAAAAAACTTTGTGTTCTTGGCAAGAGTTTTTAAGGTTGGCTAGCTGACTGGCTGGCTGACTGGCTGGCGGTCTATTTAAATTCCTTTTAAATATTTTAACACAAGACCATTACCAAGGTTAAGGGTACTTGAAAATTATTTCATTTTTTTCTTTTTTATTTTTCAATTCAAATTTATTTATTACAGAAGCATTCAGAAAAAAATTAAGCAATTGAAGAGGAAATATTGTAAAAAGTAAACAAAATAATTGAATAATTTCATGAATGACAATAGACGTCAATAACTGAATATTACAACAATAACAGCAACAGCATCTGAATATGACTTGTAATTTATTTACCATGATGATGCTGATGTTTTTCAATTCATATTATTTTGTATGATGAACAATTTTACAGTAGCACCTGAATTGGTGAAGCCAAACACCATCCATAGATCGTGCTATAATTTTTTTTGTAGTTGGTAACATCTAGACTAAGTTCTTTCATTGTTGCTGTAGCTACTTATGTTAGTTTCCAATTTAACTGAACTCTTATCACACATCGTAAGCTAAATGACATTCAGAGTTTTATCAGCAGCACTTTTTTGTGTATACATGGACCCTAAAAAATACGAAACACTTTCTCTCGTAACTACAAGCCGTACGTCTTTAAATTCATGTGCTGAAGAACGACTTTCCCGAGCTGACAGAAAGAATGAATAAAATTTTAAAAATTTTACGCTCAGTACTCTAGAATGGACGAGATCTTAAAAAAAAATTTGAAGTCGGACTAGGATCATTTATTTTTCCCATCAAAATCTCTCTATCAAATGCCATTTGAAGTACTTACTGCACAAAACAAAAGGTATGTGTGAGTGAGATATCAGTGACATTTTTATGCTTTTAAAAGACCTATTAATGCCGTTATGACTCTGACACATAAATCAGACTGAATTTAAGCGATGGCATGGGTTATTCTGGGTCTCATACACTTGTGAGGCATAGTCCTTGCCGTTGATGATGACGCCCGTCAAAGGAATACAGCCAAATAGCGCCACCAACTTAAAATCCGCGCAAAGCAGTGACCTTTTCGGAATGAATTGGATGCTTTTTCATCCACTGTGGATTGACATCGTTCCATATTCGACGATGTTGTTTGCTTATGTATCCATTTATCTAGAAATGGGCTTCATTGCTGAAAAGGATTTTTCAATAAAAATTAGTGTCAGTGGTTAACTACTAGCAGAGCCCGTTCTGTTAATATTTGTTGCTGTCCGTGGACAATCGACGTTAACGTACAGACATACAAACATAATTGGTCATTACTATCCTTCAGTCAGGATTACAACTTAGCTTCTCACACCATTTAAGTTGTGAGTGTTAAATTTATACATGAGTGGAGGGGGACCTATAGTCTAAAGTCAACTTAGGACGACAGATTTTTGAGAAACTTTTCATGACAATTTTATTTACACCCAGAGTTTTTGCCAGAAATCTGCTGAGAGGAAGTCGCCGAAGAAATATTTTTTCATATTTTTATCTTGATGTCTGACCTGAAGTTTGAAAAGTGGCGTCATATCTAATAAGCCACCACAATAACTGCTAGACTATGGCGACTCCATAGGCTATAGTTATCCTTATAAAATTAACTACTTCGAGTTCATAGAAAAGCTTAAAGACGTTTAGAAAATACCTTCTAAAACAGTTTACTTCGAGTGCCATATTCTGCAGGTATTTTTGAAGGGGTAAAGTCTCGTAATTGCATGAGCAAACTGCTAAACGTTTAACTATGCTTTGCCAATTTTAAATTTTCGAAACTCACACAGAATTATTGCAAATTTATTATCAAATCATCGATAATTTTTAATGACAATAAAAAAAACGCACAAAATAATGTCTGACATCCTTCCCTCATTAGCAGCCTATTTCCTGGAAAACTTCTCTTCTTGTTTTCAATAAAAGTGACATCATTTGTATGAAAATTAAACGAAATAAAAAAGGCGCACAGACTATTAATCATTTCCAAATGAGTAACATCCGCTTTTTTAATTTTTTTTTCTCTGCGCTTTAAAAAGAACTTTTTATTTTTGGTTTCCATGGCTCCTTTCAATTGCCTGAAGCAGTTTTCATTATGATTTTCAACGCTGCCACTGCTGCTGCCGTATTTTTAACTTTTTATTGTTAAAAAAAACGAAGGAAGAATTTTTTAACTGTTGAAGTTGAAATTTCAACAAATAAAATGAAGAAAGAATAAAAAAATGCCATTAATTCCGATGTGGACAAAAAAATTGCAAATGATGAACGCGGCTTATTCTAAATGAAAATCATTTAAAACAAAAGAAAGCCAGCAACAGCAACAACAGCAATGGCAACAACAGCAGCGACAACATATTTCTGTCGTTTTATTAAAATTTATTGCAAATAAATTTATTTCAGACAATCAAATGGAAATCAATACACGTGTTAAATTCAATACTTTATGTCTCTCCTCCTCCTTTACACTCGAAAATATTAAAAGTAAAACAAAGGCTGCAAACAAATTGAAAAGAGTCAGTCAGACAGTTTACATGAAGAATGGCAAAGATAATGAAAAGTTTTTTTTATTATTTATTACGGCTTAATTAATTAAAATGGAATTTTGCCTAATTATCGTTAAAACAATCAGAACGTCAGTACAATGCTTAGTTTTTTAATTCATCGAACATTTTTTGTATATCATTGAGATTTTAAAAGCAATATTAACTGAAATCTTATCTTGTGAAACAATCTCAATTAATTTTAAAACTGCTCTACAAATCACCAACAGCATCTCTTTCTAATATATAGTTGAAGTCTTTCGTAATCGAAGTTGAAATAGACACTTACAATTGCTTTGAAATACATTTCAACTAAAAATAACTACAAATAATACATTTTAAAATATATTTTTAAAGTTAAATTAACTGCGTTAATAAGGCCTATATGACTACAGAAATATCCCTACAAAAAAGAACTAAAAATTGTGTGCTTTTATTTAATGAACAATTTAATCAAATAAGATGATCAATTCTATTAAACAATTTCAATCAAATTATTGGGTTAACATCTAGTTATTTTTATAAAATCGGTTGATCTGGCAAGGTTGTCAACTGTTGAACGACTTTATTGCAGTGTCTGTTCTTTATACTTGTCATTTACATATACATATGTGCCGTGATGAATCAAACATGGCAACTTCTGGAATATTATTAGGTGATTGTGGTATCATAATAACCGTAAGCGCAGTACAGTAGGTAGTGCATTGGCATTATTAGGCAATAGACCGTGGTTTAAACCCCAGCTCAGACATCTGAACAAAACGAAATATGAAAAAAAAATTTTCTTTCGGCTACTTCCACTCAGCAGCCTTTTGGCAAAAAAAAAATCTGAAAGTAAATAAAATTGTCATGGGGGATTGCTTAAATCTGCTGTGCGAATTCAAAGTTATACTGTAGCTTCCATGATGTATGGAAATAACTAACATACACAAAACGGGTGGTGTACGAATCTGGAATTGTAATCCTGGCTTAATGGGTGTAAAGATCAATTAAGTACTCATACTCTATGCAAGGAATGGACAGGATTATAAAGAACTTTGAAAATACTGAGAAAGACTTACAGGCTTGTGCATTATCGCAATGTGCGAACATACAAATAAGAAGTGTGCCTGATTTTTTTGACCCACCTCCTTGACCCACCCTCACCCAACCGCGGAGGGCTTGTCCCCATTACGTTGGGACACGCACACACTACAGTCCGGACGTGAATAAACCAAAACTGTCGATTCCACGGCATTCTCAGCAATTGGGTCTATCCAAGCACTCATTATGGCACAATTTCTATTTGGATTTTTACCTCCATCCATACAAAGTCAAACCCTAGCAATAATTGCAGCCGGCTAATCACTCACTAATTTGTAGATATGCTGACTGGGTGCTGCAGCAACAGACCTTCAATGCTGATTTAGTGAACAAAATTTTCTTCAGTGCATTTGATGCCTAGACAATTCTGAAGCTGAAGTGTTAGTACGCTTTACAGTCTCATGCAAGTTTCAAAAACCATAAAACAAACGGGTATGCACTAATTATTCGATATCTTATTTACAGTGGAACCTCGATTGCAATAATAGAACCTTAGAGACTACAAAGGTCATAGACTATAACTGTCTAATGAGTACTAGTGAAGAAACATTTTTGTGTACTGCAGCAGACATAGTTTTCTCGAAAGAGTTTTAAGCGAGGAAAAAAGGGAAACCTATCATATAGTCAATGTTCGTAATCGAAAGATTAGTAGCTGCCTTATCTAGCCTATTAGCATATACATTTTCTTCAGTGCGAGCGTAACCATTTACCAATGCTAGTGTACCATGGCTCGCCATGTCATTATGAGACTTTAGGCATCTGCTAACTAGGACGGATGTTATGTATCACCCGTCGTTAGACTTTGAATATCTCCTCTGTAGGTTCGATGATACTACGTTCAGAGGTCCTGTAGATTGTAGGAACATCGGTTTGAGGAACACCGCATGCAATGATACTTCGGTCAGTCGATACAGAAATCATGTATACTCTCCCGCAATTTAAAACAGTTTTTTAATCAAAGTTATTGCTTAACTGTAGGGGCATCGAATTGAACTAACAGCCAACAGCCAGCCAGCTGAGATTAAAGTTTAAAATGTTCACATTTATCGAATAATGTTCGCTTCACATTTGGACCTTTGCAAAATCACCAGTAAATGACCAGCAAAGCAATGAATAAGGCTTTAATCGATTAGGTTTACCTTTTTGTTACCAACAAATGGCAAATAAAACCTGAAAAAAATCTTCAAACAGTTCCAATCACTTACTTTAACGGACGCCTTAAAGTCTAAATCCATTAAAGAGATCGTAATCTTTGACTTTTTTTCTCTCTCTCTCTGTTCGGGCATCAGTGATTACTTGGCTTTAACAAAAGTAATCACAAGCAATATGAAAAAATGAACGTTTTTTTTTTTTGTTTGGTTTTGGTTTGTGATTTCAAAATCACACACAGAAATTATTGTGTGATTATTTTCATTTTGCCAGCAACAAAGGCAAAGCAATTGCAGCAACAGACAATAATTGTTAACAGCATAAAGCGGACGAAAAAAATGAAAAACTGAAAAACATCTGCTACAATTTCTATGTTAACAAAGTAGACAGCCAGCCACTCAGTCCTTAAGATTAATCTGTTTAATCTTAGCCAATCAAGACACCGAGACAAAATGAATAAAAGAAAAGCCGTTGAGTCTGAGTAGTTCTTTCGCCTTTGAATTGCAAATATAATTTGGTTTTAATTTTAATGGTGACAGTAGATCAACACTTGCTTATAAGTTAATGAGAGGGTTGATTTATAAGGCCTATTTATAAAGTTATAAAAACTGAAACCAAAAATCACAGCGCTACGTGGTTTCAATATGCGACAATACACTGAACAACAAAATCTATTTTTTCGTAACAATTTATTAAACTAGAAGCACCCTGATCCATGGTCCCCAGAGATGATAACATGAACAACAAAGTTTATAGGAAACCTGCTTTGCTTCTAAAACGGCATCTCGTGGAAAAAAGCAGAATGCAATTATCAAATTTCCTCTCTACTACATACAATTTACAAACTCGTTGTGTTTCAGCAACGACTAATGCCAATCCTATCTCTCTGGGCCCTACTGTATCAGGTCAGGTCATTTAAAAAATAAGAACAAAGATATGGGACCTTCATACTTTGATGGGGTAATCTGGGGTCCCTAAAGCAGGCGAAGTATCCTTGTTTCATACAGATCGCGTAGCCTGAAACCAAACATTTTTCCATTTTCACTCTGCTAAAGAGATTTTATGGTGTAATACATATGGAAACATAGTGAAATAATTGAATTGACGTGCTCCACTACCAAAACCAAACTTCCCATATCATAGTTCGGGAGAAATTAAAACAGTTTTCAACTTTATTTTCGAATTTTGATAATTAAGGGGCGACTTATTAGACGACTAGTCATGGACTCCTGTCTAGAAAATTAGTCCTCTGCACAGCAAAGTACTCCTGCCCTGGAAGTTTCGCAAAAGGAGACATAAGATTCGAATTTATTAAACTGTAGGTCCCGCTAGTCATGTATAAAATTAACACACACAACATAAGTGGTGTGAGAAACAACGTCATTATCCTAACTGTAGGCTTGTAATGACCAATTATGTATGTGTGTATGTGTGGACATATGGCAACTCTATTATTCTAGAACATGCAAAAACTTTATCAAATAAACTGAAACATAGCAAAGAAGATAGACATATGGCTTCTTAAAAGCAACATAAATTGGGGAAAAAAAGAAAAAACAGAGACCGTTGGATCTGTACTGGGAAACTAATGTAAGAATGAGGGAGAGCAGATAACAAGCAATCTTTTACTTCACTGCCTTGAACAATGTAAAGAAAATAATCTGTCTGGCTTTAGGTCGCACTAGATTAAATTATTTAGAACTGCTATAAAGCATTTAGATCCTACAAGGCCCTACTTTATGTATGGTTGGCGGCCACAGGTTTTTCTCTGCATATTTCATTAAACTGCTCAATATCTTTCAGGGATTTTAGCCCAAAATCTAAGCTTTGGAAATGGTAAAAGATAATCCTGTATGGAAAATTATCTTCAGTACCACAGGAAGGTACCTATCCACCCACAGCACCACAGACCTGGTTTCCTGAACGCAGAGTCACCTCTGCATGGACCATCTATGCATGGACTCCGTACCCCAACTTTTGAACGCATTATTCTGTATTGAATTAATTTCAAATTCAGAAACTCTATTGTGTTTGAAATCTTGTCACACTTTTGATCCTATGCGCTCGAATGCCACTTATTGGTCCTTCAGTTTAGAAATTTATCTTGTGCTGAGAAGAAACTTTTGCATCTTTACGACATACAAATATAACATGTATGTATGTGTTTGTTACGTATGATTTTTCAATTCACCCTTGTTAATAATGTTATTTTCATAAAAATATTTTCAAAATATTCATAAGAAAGAGGAGAGAGAGAGAGAGATCCTTTGCTTATATTATATTTAAAGCGCAAACAAATTGTGCAATTTATGCCAACACTTAACATAATAACAACAAGAGCAATCATTACAACAACAACAATAACATCTAAAGCTTATAATGTTTTTATACTCTCTACAGAGACCATAAATAAATGAAGGAGGGTTTATTTAGTTTGTGCAGATGCTTGTAACACCCTCGAATAACAATTCCAAACCCAATAAGATTCTCTTATTTAGATAAGTAGAGCAGGCCTTTACGTATGTAGGTCCAAGTGAACTATTTAAGCGAGTAATAGAGGTTAGTTTCAAAGATAATTTGATGCGAAATTAGTACGCGATTAGCACTGCGAAAATTTATGTGATTTTCGGAAAGAAGTCCTTTTATTTTTCTCGACCATATTCCATTAAAATAACGATAAACTTGTGAATCACAAGGCATATTGAGACAAGGCTGTCATGAATCAATAGACAGACCTGTTATCGTTAACAGTAGCCTTAAAATATGTAAACTTCGGGAGAAGAAATCTGATGTTAACAACCCTTCCCTATGTCATCCACAATGACCACAAGTCGCCCTAGAAATTTTTTAGAAAATAAAAAAACATTCTTCAATTCATCGTACAATAAGCTGTAGGGTATCATACAGGCCGTAGTGCATGGCCTCCAACCGTCATTGTTGTTAGAAATGATATCCACTTGTTGTACAAAAAAAAAAAAGAAATATTGCATAAACATGTGCCATCTTATTTATCCTGTTATACCACTTTGCCAAATAGAAAGCAACAACAACAACAACAACATGTTCTCTTTCTCTGTATGACATTGTTGTTAACATTAGATTTATGTATACATGTATGTATGGATGTTGTTTTTATTGTTGTCATCATTATTATATCAACACAGTCATTTTGCTAAGGAAAAACTCTCATTGTTGTCAGTATTGTCATCAATGTTGTGCTTGTTGTTGTTGTTGTATGTTGCACACTTTAACACTCAAAATCCAAGATGAAAGAGATTTGCATCTCTTGTATCCTTTTTTCCCATCTAAGTTTTCTTGTTGTTGTTGTGGTTATAAAAAGGTTGTTGCCACATTGCTAGTCTCTTAAGCTTTGTCTGTGTGTGGCAAAATTGTGTTGCAACACCCTTAAGCCAAGTCGACAACATACAAATAATACTGGTTAAGTGTTCATCATGGCTTACATAGGGAAACACATATGAAAACACATACGAATGCTTGTTGTCGTTGTCATATGCTGCTGCTGCTGCAAGGTTCGTCAAAGAGTCTTGGCTTTGAAGCATTTTGTAATACATTACAACAACAAAAACAACAACGTATGAAGGTTTTTTCTTTCAACATCCATACAACCAGCAGCAGAAAGTTAAAAGCGTTCTTCCAACTGTAACATAAAAAGTTTGTGTGGCTCTGTGTCTCTACCTCTCTGTATAAATAATGAAGTCTGCCTGTAAGTGCCTATGTGTTTGTAACTCTAAAGTTGCAATTATGTATACATAGACATACACATATACACATATTCGTTGTTATAGTAGTAGTAGTTGTAGTATACATTTTTTGTTGGTTGTTGCAAGTATAAATATTATGTTGCAAGTACATGTCTTACAGCTGACACCATATTATCTTCTTTGTATGTGCACTTGCTCTCGAATTCTTTACAAACTAAGGTTTTTCTATACTTTTATGCGTAAAAGAGTATGCGTGTGTGCGTATGTGTATAAATTTGTATGTTTCATTGTCCTTGAGAGTGTTTGTGTATGTGGTTATGCGTACATATGGGTTACTTTGTAAATTTACAACTTCAATGCATACAAAGTTTTCAAGTGCTAGACTTCAAAGATGCTCATCACTACCTTCAGTGTCATGTCATCATTACGATCATCACTATTATTATCGTACGGCATAGTGTGGTGATGGTGGTGGTGTATGTGGCATGTGTGAGAAATGTTACACATTCATGGTTATCCATGGTACAACAGCGATGCTCACGGGCTACTGTCCTTTTCGTAGATAGAATTGGCATTTTAGTAAATGTCTCATGCATGAGCTGTGAATCTAAGGAGAAGAAAGATATTGTCTTTCACCTCATGTGTCAGAGGCCTGCTTACGAAAAGACGGAGTCTTTTAACCTCTCACTTAATGAGATCCTTGAGTAAGCTCTCTAATCTAAAGATTGTTTCATTTACAAAATTTATTTTGGCCTCGAGATGGTTTCCTCTAGGTAATGTATGATCCACGAATTGATTACTTATTGTGGTATCAGAGTGGAGGGACTCGCCACCTTTCCTAATCAAACCAGCCATTCAGGGAATGTTGAATCCATGGAATGAATTCTGATTGTGGTATCACAATGGGTCTAAATGTGGCTGCCACCTTTCCTAATCAAACCAGCCATTCAGGGAATGTTGAATCCATGGAATGAATTCTGATTGTGGTATCACAATGGCACTAAGTGTGACTGCCACGTTCAAGAGGGACTCCTAATCTAACCTGTCATTCAACAGGTTTATAGTCCACCAATTGGGTGGAGTATTGTTGAAACCACAGATTAACAGTAACCATCGCTCAGTAGCTTGTTTTATTGACTGTAGTGCTCTTGTCTTAATCACTCCTAAAGAACGAGATCACAGCCCTACAAACCGCACTCAACCTGGCATCTTGTTGCTCACTTCAAGAGCTGCTTGAGCAGCCTCTTGACAACACTTCACACAAAGTCTGGCAAATTTTGTTTGCTACTACAGAAATTCAATTATTTGCAAGCGTTACTCGCATGTTTATCAAATTATTAGGAAATGACAAGCCTTATCAAACATTTCTGATATTGATACATCGACTGTAAACCTAACTTAACGCGCTGGCCTCGTATTGTAGTATCACACGCATTCAAAGTCTTTTATGGCTCCTTCTCTATTTTTAAACCTTTGCTATACGCGTGCAGCTTTTATTCCCCCTTTAGAAGTACTTGTATTTCTTCATATATACCGTTAGATCTATACATACTTATGTATGTATGTGTATCACTACATGCATCCCCTCTCTCTCTCTGCGCGTGTGTGTCTACACTATAAGAGTCTATTGTTGTGACACTTACAAAGTGCTGCAATTAGTATGACAAAGTACTGCCTGCTAACATTGTCGCAATTGCATTAAAGTTGTGCCTTATTTTATTACTACTTCGCTCTTTCCCCCTTTTTTTCTATATTTTCTGTATAAAATTTTGTACACCAAGTAACTCAGTCAGTCAGTCATGTCTCTTGTCATGTTCTCACCACTTAACTTTCCCATCGTAAATGTGCCGTTTATACAATAAATATTGTAGACATACGGAGACACACACACACACTCACACAGATTTTAAATGCAATTTTCTATGATTTTCAGTAAAATTTTGTAATTTAAGACTCTATAAAGCATAATGCCGAGTGGCACATTTATGGTCACATATTTTATGTTTTGTGGTGAGACTGTTTTTTTTGCTTCTTCTCTTATTAATGTTCATTTTGTCATACGATTGACTACTGTAAAGCAAAATATTTTTTTCAATTTTAATTTTATATTCTGAAGTCTTTAAATAAATTTTTTAACAAAACTTTTTTTGTTTTTCCTTTCTATTGCAGGTAAGAGTGATTTTGTGTATGGAAGAAGGTTTCCTTTTTGAAAATTAACACTGTAAGTATGTTCACATAATTTTGATAATTTCTATGAAGATAGAAATGATAGCGTTAGGCTAACTATTAGAAAGAGATCGCTGATAAATTCTGGGCTGAGTCAGATTCTGCGAAATTTTTGTTTAACAGGCCCATCTGGCCTAAATCGTATGGGCATCTCTGTCTTTGTATCCATTGTTGGGCATCTCTTATTAGGTATAATGGACACTTAAGTAGAAAGATTTTGCTTTTCTCTAAACAACTTTTACACACTTTGTAGATCGAGGAAGAGAGTGTAGGCCATTTAATTTGCGAATGTCCGCCTCTGACTATACGCAGAGAGCTCTCATTTGGATTATTTTTTCTTCATAGTTTAAAGGGGTTGTCGCTAAATCGATCACTGAGTTTATTCAACTTTCAATGTGATTTTCAGTCTGATTCTAAAGACCAGTCAGTCAGGACTAGTTAGTTAGCCCCATGTTGCTTCGCAAGGGGCCCTTTTATTTGTGTGTGTTCAAGTGTGTTCGATTTAATAAAGCTGCCATCATTGCTCTCCAATTTTTATTCCACGACAATAAAAAGCAAGATTATTCGGAGTTTAACCGAAATTACAAGAGTAGATGTAGATATACCAGCACTCCAAGACTGACAAAGGTTCATTAGATCACAGTAAAGATTGTTATTGTCATGTCTGACAGGTATAATGAAATGCACAGTAAGGACAAATGAAGTGTCGGCAGTAACCGAACGTTGATTACAGACGACGGGGAGAGTGTATTTGTACTTTGAGTAGAAAGTATTTACTTTGCAGAATGCAAAAGGCCACAGAGAATGCTTTCTATCATTAATATTGAGCCTTAAAATTGGATAAGGACTATGAACTTACAAATAGGCCACCGAAATGAGCAAAATTTGTAAAAACTTTGAACATAACTTATTCAGAAAATGCTATACGATGCTGGAGTTCATAGAATGCTGAATTATTAATAAGAAAACCACGATATTCTTAAATTTAAATTTTCAGAATTCATAAGTTTATAGTTTTGTATTCGATTAACAAGACTTGTTATAATTTTTTTTATTAAATAATATTTTTTAAACTGAATATCATTTTGTTTAAAAGGCACGTTTACTTATATCTTATCATGTTAAATGCATTTAAAGGTCACTATTTGCACATGCTCTGCACCATTAAAGTTTTGTATTTTTCCACACATAAGACAGTCTGGTTTCTATTTCATTTATGATTTCATATTAATGATACTTTTTATGAATACTGTGGCACTAAGACATACTTAATGTTGAAAATAAAATATTGATTTTATTTTAACAGAGACTTTAAATCCATGAGCGTAGTTTAAATACTTTGTTTTTTTATTATCATCCTTAGGAAAAATATGCTGAAACCCATTAAATAATTTCAAATACAAAAATTAAAGAATAAAAAAACAAACGAATCTCAACATTTTACAATTAATACCCCACCCCATTGAACTAGAGAATCTTTGCCCAGAAATAAAAATAGAACGGAGGCTGATGATGATGATGTCATGTGAACAAATTTTCATTTATTTTTGAAAATAATTCCAAAAAATACTCGAGAAAATAATATCATGATGATGTTGATAGGAGTATAAAATAATAATTGAACAGCCTAAAGGTGTGATAATAAATTCTGTTGCTGTTGCCAAATTTTAATTATCGAACATACACATGCAATCAACATTTAAAACAAGATTTAAAGCATTTTTTTTTTTTTGTTTTTTGTTGAGTCAGTTCTCACTTTTTAGTGTGTATTTTACTGTGTTAATATGAAAAAACATATAAAATAATGGAGAGTTAATATTTGTTATCATTTTAAGGTGTTGACTGTTAATCATCATTTAAATATTAATTTACTTGCAAAAGTTCCTTGAACTCTAAAACAATTTAAAATTTTTTACTTATATTTCACTGTGCGACATCTAAAAATATAGGCGCATGTAAAAGGAGTCCATGGTTTATTGGTAATGTATGACCAAAGTGGTTTTGGGATTGTAAATAACCAGTGCGAAACCACAGTATTTTCAGGTTCGTGATGGAGGATGCTCACTAAATGAAAGAATATTCATTGCCTTAGCGAGATACCGATATTGGGGAATAGTAATCAGCTTACTGGCATGGAGAAGCTCATATGTAGAGTATTTGAAGTTCAAGCATGCCATAATAATGTCCAGAAGGCTTTGATGAAAATCCATAGAGAGAGCGAGCATAAAGCTTTAACTAAATACCTCGATGGTAAGGACAATTGTGACTTATGAGGCAATTGTTTAGGCATCTATACACACTGGCATGCATTAGATCAAGACTCTCTTTTGAATTGCTTATGTCGCTTATGTTAGTAAAGATCTAAACCAGTAGTTACACAATATTCAGCAGAGGATATGATATGACAAATTAAGTGGCAGATAGCTACCTTTTTAATTGTCGTTTGAAGAGAGCTAGACAGAACTTAATACTTTTAAAAAAATATTTTGCAATGAGAACGAATCAACTCAATCAGTATTACAGTGTTACATGGACATATCAATAGAGGTTGTTGAAGAGAGTAGTCAAGAGTAAAATTTTTGCACACCATAGGAGAACTCACGAGTGTGTGAATAGTTGAAGTTTTCGAAGTTTTTTAAATAATGTGCTTGAATTTTGACATTCCATTCCTTTGTTCCATTGTTAACCTCTTTAGAACTTTAAATAACAATGTGACTTAATCATCTATACTGTCTCCACTTAATACATACATACATAATTGGCCATTACAAGCCTTCAGTCAGGATTACGGCCTAGCTTCTCAACACCACTCATGTTGTGTGCGTTAATTTTATACATGAGTGGCGGGACCTACAGTTTAACGTCGACTCCGAATGACAGATTTTTTTTTGAGAAACTTTTTCATGGCAGGTTTATTTACTCTCAGAGTTTTTGCCAGAAATCTGCTGAGAGGAAGTCGCCGAAGAAATATTTTTTTTTTTTCATATTTCGTTTTGATGTCTGACCTGGTATTCGAACTTGGGCCGTTCGTCTAATAAGCCAACACACTACCTACTAGACTACGGCGACTTCTCCACTTAATATTCTGCTTAATTTTAAAGCGTTTTTTCCAAGCCAGGCTTCTCTCCTTTATATCCTCACAGCAAGAGCCTTTTTTTGACAAATAGGGTGCAAAATAGTCTTTTGTACCTCGTCAAAGCCACTTGCCTTCCAATAAGGCAGAAGCCTAAGAGAACAGCAATGAAAGACCATGCGATTTAAGGAAGAATACCCTATGTAACTTAGACTATCGGAATACCTCGACCCTATTTGCCTGCTTCAGAGATTGTGAGGTCTGTGATAGGCCTGATTCGTCCACTCACCCTTATACAAGTTGCCTTTGAATAACCTAGAATTTCCCTGAAGAAACTCAGGAATTTTTAAACGATAGCTAGATATCAAGATGCTAATTGTGAAGGACTTGATTACAGCTGGGTAGTCAAGGTAAATTAGAAGACTGCTATCAATATAGCCATCACTGGAACAAAATTACAGATTTGAGGACATTTTTGTTTAGTATCATGCGCGTTTTCTTTTGAGTATTCAGTATAAAATTAAGGCACACAACATGAGTGGTGTGAGAAGCTGGCCCGTAATCCTGACTGAAGGGTTGTAATGGCCAATTATGTATATTCAGTTGATGTGTCTGTTCTCTTCATTTCAAACCTCTGTAGCTGTGCTTAAAAGCTGCTACTATTTTTCCAGAAATTATTCCTAATTTTTATAGTTTCCTCCTTATTCATTCTCCATTTGGCAATTAATTATTTGCAATTGTTTTTTTTTTTATTTTTTCATCGCATTTGTTTGATTTATTTATTCACATTTTGTTTATACGGATTTTGAGGAACGAAATTGTATACTTTTTTTGGGGGGCAACTGTTATAAATAAAAATTAATTGTTAATCATGCCAACAGCCATTATTTGCCATAAATGTTTAGAATGGCGAATCATTAAACAAAAAAAAACAAAAAAATTAACAACACACCATACCAGGTTAGGCCAGAGCAGGCCAGGCCAGGTCTGTCCGGCCAAATTGCCATCATAAAAATTAAAGTCATAAAACTTTATGGAGATTTTTTATGGCGGCATTTGAAACTTTATGCAATTGCATAATAAATCATTAAATATACAGAATTTCAAATGCAAACAAAAATTATGGCCATAAAATGTTTAAAATGAAAACGAAATTAATTTTTTCATAATGAATTCTCTGTTGAAAACACAGAGAACAGACAGAGGCAAGGCACTGTGTTAAAGGGGGGATATACGTATCAATCAACATTAGAAAAAATTTTTTTTTGTTTTCTTTAATTAATTTCTGTTTTTAATTTATTTTTCATATTTTTTTTGTCTTTATCTCTTTGAAAAACTAAATACACACCTTTAATCTGTAAACCTTTAAACATGTTGAGAGATAAAAAAAAAGAAAACATCTCAAACAAAAGCCCATGTACGAGGTAAAAGCCAAGTCATTGCCTTGGCTTTACAACTTAATTTAAAAAAGAAACAACAAAGATAAGATAAAATTCTTAAGTCCAAAGTGCTGTGGGGCACTCCACTGGAGGAGCGTTAACATGGGAAAGTCATGGTCAATTCGGCTCATATCTCATGCTGGAATAAAAAAAATTCTTGATTTTTATATGCTTTTAAGCGAAAGATTCAATAGACATTTGAGACAGCTTATGCCCAAGCTAATGCAGCTTTATGTACCAGTGTAGGGTGTTTAGAACTTTAACAACAACAAAAAAAAACCCACCGAATCAATAAGTCTTTTAATGTTTTATGTCTGTTTTGTCAAATGAATTCCACTTTTTTTTCGTACAAATAAGTACATAATTAATGATAACCCAGCAAACATTTTGAAGGTCAATGAGCAGAAGAAATATGGAAAATTCGAACGCGCATTTAATTGCATATTCAAAGCATTTTTCGTGATTAATAAGGCGTCACCCGCCAAAAGCTGCTTAGTAAAGCACACTCGTTCAATAAGGCCAACTCACCTAAATAGCTAAGGAAATAGCAAGGTCGGGCGGGAAGCTAAATTCAAACAGTAACTCCTTCTTTCCTTGAATTCAATCGTATAAGCAATGATAAGCTGAAGTCGGCGTAGTCTAGTTGGTAGTGTGTTGGATTATTAGACATGAGGCTACGCTTCAAACCCCAGACCAGACGTCTCCAATAAACGCGAAATATGAAAAAATATTTTCGCTGCGACATCCCTTCAGTTGATTTCTGATAAAAACTCTCAGAGTAAAATGAAATTGCCATGAAAAGTTTCTCCAAAAAATTCCGTCGTTCGGAGTCGACATTAAACTGTCTGGTCCCGCCACTCATACATAAAATTAACCCACACAACATAAGTGGCGTGAGAAGCTAGGTTGTAATCCTGACTAAAGGGTTGTAATGATCAATTGTGTACGTATGTATGCATGTATGTATCCAGATGAGTACCGATTTTACAGCTTACAAAACTTCATATGGCAAGATACTCAAGGATTTGACAGGCATTCCTGAGCTCATTAGACTCTGTTACATAATAACACAACCTAAGTGCCTTGGTAGTCTAGTGGGTAGTATGCTAGGACATTAGCGTGAACACAAGCATACATAGACTTGTGCGAAAACTGTTTGAAACAAAAATTCTCGTCATGTTAACGCATTGACTGTCTTAAAAATTCTTCAAATATGAACACAAGCAGCGTACTCTCTATTAAACGGAGTTAGGTTCTTGTCTATGCTAACCAAAGACATAATTATATTAGATCTTCTCGTTTAAAAAACACACGATAGCTTTAAAAGTTTTCATTAAAAAATCTGTCGTTTGGAAAGAATGTTAAACTGTAGGTTCTAGCACTCATGTATAAAAATTAAAACACACAACATAATGAGTGTAAGAAGCTAGGTTGTAATACATACTGTCTGAAGGGTTTTAAGTGCTATATTGGATAAAGTTTTTGTTGTTAGTCACGAGTGATCGAATCAATAAGAAGATGTTTTTTTATTAAACTTTGAATGTTAAGAGGTTTCCGTTCACCTCCTAATAATACGTTTCTAGAAAGTCCACCGACCGAAACAAACTTTACTTACTTCTCACAGCCTCCATGGTGTGTTCATTAATTTTATCCATGAGCAGCTGGGGCTACAGCTTGAAGTCGATTCCGAACGATATATTTTTGAAAAACTTTTCAAGAGAATTTTATTGACTCTAACAGCTTATGCCCGAACACAGCTCAGAGGAAGCGGCCGAAGAAATATATGTGTCTGCATATTCCGTTTTGCTAAAGATGTCTGAGATGGATTACCTTATATAAGGATAACTCATAAGAAATTTTGTGCTTAACTCTGTTGTTGTTTTTTTCTTTTTTTTCACAAATATTCTAAAAAAATTCTCTTTAATTGAATGCTTTTAAAAAATGTTTGCTGGGTTACATTGAAATATCTTTGGCTCCAGTAGTTTAGAAAACAAAACATACTTAAAAGAAAAAAATGAAAAAAATAAAACGAATAATTTTCTTTGTCACAGTCACTGCCACAGTGTTAAGGTGGCACATACAAACATCAATAAATATACAAATACAGTGCAGCACAATTATTGTCAATCACTGAATGAATGGAATGGAATATTCAAGGAAATGTTGTTTGTACCGAGATAAGTAGCCAACATATACAATAAGATTGCAAAATGTCAGAAATCAATTTATTGTTTAACAAAAACAACAACAACAACAACAAAATATAAAAAATAAATAAAAATATGCATGACAACAACAATTTGAATGTTTTTTTTGTTTTCTCTCTTCTGTTCTAAAATATATTGGCAATAAAGAACAACTGAACGAACTGCCAATAATTTATGAATAATTGCATAAAAACAAGAGAGGAAATCGATGAAGAAAAAACGCAAAATAAGTGACTGAATGAATGACTGTGTAAATAAGTGGAATTGAAGTGTGTTTAAATGTGAATGTCATCGATTGCGCACAATTGATTGTTCAAAAACGCACAGGGGCACAATAAATTCACAAAATAATACTCATTATTGTTAAGGAAATTAAATAAATTTTAATTTATTTATTATTATTTTGCATTTATTTATGTGTGTTGGTTGTTGTTGTTGCTTTGCTGTTAATAATTTATAATAAAATGAAAAAAAAAAATTTTTTTTTTGTTACTGAAAATAGAATTGATTACTGACATGTGAAATGTATCGTTTGCATACATTCGTTATTGTTATTATTATTTCAATAATAATAATTGTTGTTATTGTTATTGTTTATGCCGTAAATCATTAAAATAATTGGCGAAATAAATAAATTCTTTGCGTTCATTTTTCTTTTTTTTTCATAATAATTTATGTGCCACGTATTTGTAAAATATGAGCGAAACATGAAAATAAATTTTTGTTTAAATAGAACGACAGTGAGGTGTTATGGAGTATGGGGCAGAAAGAGGCCTATTATGGTAACAAGCCCAATAGAAAAAATTTATGAAAATTCTACATACGTACTGCAGGTTAAAGCCGAATATATGTACGACGCTTCTATACTTGCCGTAGCCTAGTATGTAGTCTGTTGGTTTATTAGACGTGAAACCGTAGTTCAAACCAAACAAATTTTTTTGGGAGACATACTCTCAGTAGTGTTCAGCCATATATGTGTGGCAGGATTAAACGACAGATTTTCGGGAAACCTTTCATGGCTATTATATTTTACTCTCAGAATTTTTGCCAGAAATTTGTTGAGAGGAAGTCGCCGAAAATATATTTTTCATGTTGCGTTTTGTTGACCTGGGGATTGAAACGTTGCCTCACATCTTATAGGACAACACACTACCTACTAAACTATGGCGAATTCGATAGAGTGAGCCGATTAATAAGGTACAGACCTGCCGCTTACAATAGCACCAATTAGATGCACAAACTTGCTATCGGCGACTTCTTCTGGCATATACTCTGAGAGTAAATAAATTTTGACATGAAAAATTTCTCAATAATCTGTAGGTCGTAGTCGACTTTGAAGTTAACACTCACAACATAAGTGGTGTGAGAAACTAGGCCGTAATCCTGACTGAAGGGTTGTAATGACCATTTAAGTAAGTTCAGAATGTCAAACTTATGCAGATAGCATAGAGCTGTCATAATCTTTCTTCTTCCTCCAATTCTTATTCTATTTGCGTTTTCCCATTGTCATGTTATTTCAGCTTAATTGGATAAGTTTTTAAAGCTAAGCAAGTGATTGGCAAGTTCTAGAATGATAGGGTGGCCAAGTTTTAATAGCTAGGAGTAAAACTCATTGCGAAAGTGAAAATAATTAATCATTTAAATTACATTTAACAGCTAATAAAGTCTAAATATCTTCATCCATACTATTTCAAAGGAAAAACTTGGTCAAAAAAGATTTAAAAACGTATGTTATGGAGTAGAGTATCACACAGCCAATCCCTATCCGCTGACTAAATCCTTCTTTCTTCTTCTTTGATTTTTAAACCGTTGTATTGCAAATCCTTTAACCATGTTTTACCAAAAAAAAAAAAGCACATCATTACCATTGTCATCATCCTTACCAACAGGTACAAGAAAAACGGAATTCTTAAAATGAAAAAAGAAAAACCATGGCAACATGTGTTACCAAAAACATTCAAAGAACATGCTAAGAACACAGTACATTAATATATGGCCCTGTGGCCCGTTGTTGCTTGCAATTAGACAAGGCTATAATGGCTTAATGTAGTTCCACACCTGACTTATGCAGTCAGTCTCTGTTCAGTGAAAGCTAAAACAAATAAAGGAAGGAAAAACAAAAATATCCTTTTAACAATAATTCGAAACCATTGTTAGCACATTTGATACATTGTAGGGGGAAGGTGTGATTGTGTGGGAGGGAAGCTGCACAATATGTGTACAAGAAAAATTATGCCGTAAATTGTATAATGAGGTTTTGGTAAATTAAGGACAGGAGTGAGAGAGTTTGTTCTATTTCAAAAAGTGGTGGAGAACTTTGCTAATTCAGTATTACTCTTCTCCTTGATAGAAGATAACAGTTCTAGAATTGTTTACTGTCAATTAGACTCTAAGCAAATAAAGATCTTTAATTCCTTTGTCTAATTAATCATTACTGCCCCTCAGTTAGGATTACAACCTAGCTTTTCACACCATCCGTGAAGAAGCTTTTCTTTTCAATTTATTTCTTCTTGAAGTCGTAAAATGATTTGAAAATGAGAAGTTATAATCGAATCATTCTCGATGGTTAGCATAGACAAGAACCTGACTCGATAGTATAGAAAGTATGTTTCTTGTGCTGATATGTGAAGCATTCTTAAGAAAGTCAATGCAACGCCGTAACGAGTATATCTATCTGTTGGGTGCGTTCACGCTAACGGCCTAGCACACTACCCACTAGACTATCAGGTTACTTAGGTTGTGTTATTATGTAACAGAGTCGGATGAGCTCTGGAATGCCGGTCAAATCTTTGAGTACTTTGCCGTATGAAGTGTTGTAAGCTGTAAAATCGGTATCTATTTGGATAATACGTACATACATACGTAATTGATCATTACTACCCTTTAGTCAGGACTACAACCTGGCTTCTCACGGCACTTCTGTTGTGTGGGCAAATTTTATGCATGAGTGGCGGGACCTATAGATTAAAGTCGATTCCGAACGACAAATTTTTCAGAAACTTTTCAGAGTTTTTGCCAGAAATCTGCTGAGAGGAAGTTGTCGAAGAAATATTTTCTTCATATTTCGTTTAGTTGAAGATGTCCATCCTGGGGTTTGAACCGTGGCCTCACGTCTAATAAGCCAACACTCTACTTACTAGACTACGGCGATTCCCAATCTTGGTAATACGTCTACTTATTATTTTTATTACCTCCCAGGCCATGTTTATCTGTTAATATCTAAACAACCAAGTCTTTTACTGCCTTGAGCGTTCCATTCGTATCTTGTTAGATTTGTGACGGTTTTCGGGAGAGAGTGCCCATAATTTGTTGTCCATAATTTGTTTGTTGTTGAGTTCGTTATTAACTTTCCTTTCTATAACTCGATATTTTGTTGTGATGATAGGCCAGGCATTTTTCTTATTCAAATTCTTACAGAACCCCTTAATTCTTTAACCTACCATTGATTTATTTTCAAACATAAATCCGTAATACTTAAGCCCGAATCATCATACTGCTTGTAGGATAATGCAACACACTTGTAGTACAATATCATTCTTGCAAAAGCATAAAACAACTCTAAAAGACAACCATGATAGCAATTTAAGCTACTGTTTAATGCCAAAAATGATAACAGACTACACAAGCAGGGCATTACCGACATATACATACCTGCACACGCATGCATACATATGCAATAGAAACTAATAAAAGCACTACATTACGTACTTTTTCTAGAAAATCTCTTCTTTGGCCAATGTTCTGTGCAATACAACTATGTATTGCATGTTGCCACTGCTGCCTGTGTGTGTGTGATACAGTTCTTTAGCCTAGAATTGTTATAAAATTTTATTTGTATAATTTAAAACGTGAGTTGGCTTTATCGTGGCTTAAACAAGCGTACAAAAAAAAAACACTCATGTCAGAAAAACAAAGAGAGAGAGAGAGAGAGAGCAGGAAAAGCAAAAAAGGCAACGAAATTTTTTAACAAAATTATCTGCACAGATACACATGCCAGTGTATCATCTAATGGATGCCACACTCGGCTAAGCTGTTACAAGCAGTAGTTGCAACAGTCACTGTGTTTTTTAAGCACACTCTCTTGATTTTTATTTAAAAAAAGGGAGATAAAACTGGTGGCATCTACACGACAACCTTCCACCAGAGTCATTAAGCATTAGAGAACCAAAGAAAACAAATGCGAAATTTAATTTTTTCTTCTTCTTCTTCTTCGTTTCTTGCGTATTTAATTTACTATGTGAGTGTATGTGTGTGTTTGTCTATGTTCTAGGTATTCATGGTTATGTTAGCCTTAATGCCACAAAAAACAACAGCAACACAGCCAACAACCATTTAGTGGTATTATAATTTGAAAATGTTTTCCTTTATCCTCTGAGTATAACGATCTACCTACACGCACTGCCATAGTCATTTCAACTTGCAACACCTTGTGCAACTAAGCAGCACTACACTAGCCAGCCATAATGTCTTCATTAAGGCAACGACAATATTTTTTTTGGTCAGAATCTAACACAATAGAATAGAAGTTGACAACAACAACAACTGCAACAACAACTACAACAACAACATCTACAACAACACAAATTATATACAAAACCTATTAAAATAGATTAACAAAACCGTGTATGAGTTGGCAAAAAAAGGTACAAAAACAATACCCTTAGTACAGTGACTACATGTTGCAACTTATAAGTTGTCATTGCCATTGTCATTGCATAAAATCATGCGAGGTTTGGCTTAATAATATACAGAAAATTAGTTTCTATTTTATTTTATTTTATCACATCCATATACACCAACCCTCGTACCATGGTAGTATACTATAGTTCATAATATTTGTTGCATGAAAATTAACAACAAAAAGAACAGAAAAAGAAAATGTTGTTGTTTTTACTTTTATTTCAATGCTACCAGCATTGCTGACTGACTGCTTACGTGTGTATGCAGCAGCATAGATAAACTTTAGTTAAATTTGCATTGCAAATGTGGCAAGTATATACAGCAAAAAAAAACAGAAAAATTCATGCAACAACTTGCATATACACACACGCATGCTTAACTGCCATAGAGAAAAAACAAAATGGTACAGAGAAACACTTGAGGAAAAAAGAAAAAAAAAACGACGAGCCATGCAACTTTGTAATGAGGCAGACATGCATATGTATTTGTAAGCATGCAGGCAGGCCAGACCAGACAATGTCAACCATAATTTGGTCAAGGGCCAGAGGCAACAAATGCAACAAAATGGTAGTCTACATGGGATCAATAATGTCTTTTCTAGCACGTATTACAACAGCTTGATGTATTGGAATCCTAATAAAGAGGACCACGAGTAGATCGAATAAGAGTGTTTAACATTTTTAACCAGGATAACATTATTGCCCTAGGAACTTATCGATCTTTTGCCTATACTTTAAGCATAATAATTTGAAAGGCTGGTGCATTGTCCATTGTCTTAAGTAAAAATGAGCATAGAACGAGCTGCCTTAAGACTTTATTTCCTAGACGGTCCAAATCGAGGGAACACAGGCAGTTCATGTTCATATCTACCCACGTCCTCTGGTATGTGACTTAATCAGGACATGGAGATTTGAAAGAATAAAGCTTTGCATTACCTATCTAATGCCATGTTCTGAAATTGGCCTGTCTTTGAGCGCTCGAAATACGAAGGAGATATATTTTAAGTGCCCTTGTCCCAAATCCCATATATTTTTATAATTGCTGGACTTCTGTATTCCTACTGGTAGTCTATAAACCTATATATTTTTAGAACTTAAGATATTATTGTTGGAAACGTTCATGTCTAACATTGATTAAAAAGTGCTTCCATTGTGAGTCGTCCAGGGTCCAACTAATCACTGTATTTAAGGTCTAAGATTCTATGAGTAACTTCAGCGCTTTTTCTGTTTTAATTGCATGTTTGAATTCCCTGTACTTCTTGCGATTAGAGCAGCCTTTAAAATAACATCAAGCACTGCACTTGGTTAAGTCCTTGTGTCACATCCTTCATTCCTATCTTATCTTGCTTGTAGAACTTAGCCACACTTAACCTAAGCAACTTCAGCAAGGCCTGCATCACAAAGTTTTTGGCACAAATATAAGTTCAATTCGAATCTGAATACTAAAAAGAGTCGGAGTAGTCGTCATAGCCTAGCAGATAGTGTGTTGGATTATTAGACGTGAGGCTACGGTTCAAACTCCAGGTCAAACATCTCCTACAAAACCTAAGTATAAAACAAATATTTCTTCGGCGACTGTCTCTCAGCAGATTTTTGGCAAAAACTCTGTAAATAAAGAAAAAATTGCCATGAAAAGTTTCTCAAATATTCTGTCCGCCGGAGTCGACCTCATATATAAAATGAACACAAACAATATAAGTGGTGTGAAAAGCTAGCTCTTAAGCCTGACTGAAGGGCTGTAATGACCGGCGATATAGCTTTAATATCTCGTTCTTATAGGTGCATAAAGTTGGATATATCCTTTGTAGCTGAGCCTTTGGAAGCAGCAATTATTTGCTCGTCTTCTTATCGCCATTTACATGTGCTTGCTTGTTTCAACTGCAGGTATTTTCACTCGTACATCTAGTCTGTATGTCTAGCATTGCATTTAAAAATGTGATTTCCAGTATTGGCTCTGAGCGCAGTATTTTTTTGCATTACAAAACCTTTCTCTTGAAACTTAGCCTTAAATTTCTTACAGTTATGCCTCCTTCAGAGCATTCTAATTTTCAAGCCAATCTTACTGCTTTCAAGGGCCATTTATTGTCCATTCCTTTAGTAACACTGCCTGTAACTTTCTCAATCAGGGGTCGGAAAAATACTCTTGTAAATGTCTCTCACAAAAACAGACAAATTGAACCATTACTCTTCAGAAATGTTAAAGGAAGACGTTAAAAATGATTAGAAAACTGAATCAGAGAACTTCTCATCATTTTCTTATATTTTAAATTAAATTCCAAACAAAATTGGAAAATTCTCTCACCCTGCTTATTACATTTTAACAAATTGTCAACTTGTACAACAATTTCAATTACTTACACTCTCCTGTACAGCAAAATCCTATTAGAGTTTGCAATTCTGTGAATTTTCACCGCGATAATTCAAATCCAAAGCAAAATTCATTTCTTTCATAAGAATTGAACAATTTTCCTCAAATAATTTTAGGAAATGGATACCAATAATGTAGAGATTTAAGTAGGAACCGCTTTTATTCGAAACTTATTTGAATTATTTTCCTAAACATGAAAACCCTACTAAATGCACCAGAATTGCTTACGAAAAAGTGAAAAAGAAATTAAAATTTCAAGAGTATTAAAAACTTATATTCAATTACACCAATTTCTTGTTTTTTCATTCGTTTTTTGCTGAGCTACACAATGACTGCAGTACTTTTCAATTTATCTACTTTTCCCCCTTTTTTTAAAAAACATTAACTACTTAATTAGGGTACCTAACTTATATACAAAGACATTAAAACGTATATGAGATCAGTACAATAGTTTTAGCTGTAGTTTAATACAATGCATACTCTTAAGAATTCATTACTTAAAACTAATTTGAATATTTTTCTTTTATTTTTATTTCAATTCCAGCTAAATTCTAATTAAAGCGAAAAAAAGAAAGAAAAAATAAATCATGGCCCAACCACAATTGTTGCAAATCAAATTGTCCAGATTCGATGCCCAACCCTGGGGTTTCCGTTTACAAGGCGGTGTTGATTTTGCTGCTCCACTCTTGGTACAAAAGGTAAGTTTTACAAGACAACATATTAAAAATAATACATATACATATATACTGTGATATACATACATACATACTACACAATTGGTGCCTTAGCCAGGACTACAACCTAGCTTCTCTCACAACTTACATTGTGTGTGTTAATTTTATACATGAGTCGAGGGACCTACAATTTAAAGTCGACTTCGAACGACAGATATTTTGAGAAACTTTTCACTTTATCTTACTCTCAGCGCTTTTGCTAGAAATCAGCTGAGAGGCAGTTGGCGAAGACATTTTTTTTTTTATTTTCGCTTTGAAACCTGACCTGGGTTTTGAACCGTGGCCTTACGTCTGATAAGCTAGCACACTACCTACTAGACTACTTCGACTTGTGTGTATACAAAAAAAGTTGACGAATCCTGGTGTAGTGGTTAAAGTGATTGAAAGACACATATCTCACAGATAGAAAGGAACATCATAATAGAATGAAAGTAAAATTCAATTGTAAACGATTGTTTTCAGGCAACAACAAATGGTAACCCTAGTGTTCTAGATACTAGATACTTGGGATAGAGAAAATATCGGACTGTTAACTGTCACCTTTCAAGTACGTGGTCCTATACATACATGCATACATACATACATAATTAATTAGCCATTACAACCCTTCAGTCAGGATTACGGCCTAGCTTCTCACATCACTATTTAACGTCGACTCCGATCGACAGATTTTGAGAAACTTTTTCATGGCAGGTTTATTTACTCTCCGAGTTTTTGCCAGAAATCTGCTGAGAGGAAGTCGCCGAAGAAATACATTTTTTTTCATATTTTGTTTTGATGTCTGGCCTGGGGCTCGAACCCGGGCTTTACGTCTAATGAGAGAACATACTACATATTAGACTACGGCGACTACATGGTTTTGTCTTCAAAAAAAATTGGCTCCTATATAATCTACATTTTAAGCCTTTGCTGGACAAATGAAACCAGGGGAACTGTTTTTGCATTCGTTTCCAAATTTTCTAAGTTTAAGCACTTGCATCTAACTTCGTTAATTTTCTTTAACACATTATAGCCCCTATCACCGTTTGGGGTTAATTGACCACTTTTGTTTCATCAACAACTCAGCTGTGTAAATAGAGAGGGGGAGAGAGAGAGAAACGCCATAAATTAAAAACTTTATATTAAAAAAATTGAAAAAAAATACACAGTGAAACAACAACAAAAAAAATGAATTTCAAAAAATTGAATTGAATTGAATTGAATAACTTCAGCAAAGTATTTAATGTTTAAATCGATCGATCACCACTACTACTATTTATTATTTATTTTCGTATATTAAATAATATTATTGAGTAAATAAATAAATAAAAGTAAATAAACAAATACAGAAAAAGAAGTTAAATGTTTACTTAGCATTAAAAATTATAAAAAAAACGAAAGAAACGGTGTGTGCGGCAATAAAAACTTTAAATGACACACTCATGCTCATAAGAAGCCATACAAATTACAGAAGAAGCAGCACTTAGTTTACAAAAAAAAAATATGATTTTAAAAATAGTAGAAAAATTATGTGTAAAAATTTAAAAAACAGTTAAATATATTCATTATTTTCGCTTTACGTCGGTAGATAGCTTCATAAACTTCATACATTTCAATGATTCTTGAAAGGTTAATGTTTGTCAAAACTTAGCAGTAAAGTACTGTAAAGCATTGACCAACAGAAATCTTTCAAAAGTGTGTTCTCTTTTCCATGCAAAGCAAAGATGTTTCCAAAACCAATTGCTAAAACAAATTGAGATTATTCGTTACAAGGCATAATTCTACTCAGTTTGCCATGACCAAGATTATATTACAAAAAAAAAGCAAGTTTAGGCCTTTAACAACACTGCAGAAGGTTCGTTGTGGTTCCAATCACAAAAATTGTTTTCGATTTACAGTTTTACTTTACTTTACCTGTCTGATATAACATTGACTTTGGTGTAAAAGTGTGGAACTAGCACACTCTCAATCCTATTTCAATACTTTTGGCATTGTTAGGTTAGGCCAGGTCATATTCCGGATAGATGCGAAAAAAGCACGACTTCACCAAAGACCAGAAAGGATCCATTATGGGAGCCTTCAACCTCGTTCAGGAAATGTGTCAAACCAAGAGGAAAGGTAAAGGAAAATAATAAATAAAAGAAAAGATTGAGGACAGGCTAATGTCACAGGACAGGACAGGAAAGAACAAGAAAAAGGTAAAGAAGTTATCTCACCAGCCATCTACTGCTACCCTAAATGATAGAATTCTTAGCAGAGGCAATCCTCGCGACGAAATTGAAGACACAGAACGTGCTCGACTCTTTCAAACTCTCCCACATTACCCAGATCAAGTAACTATTTCATTCTAGAATGATCGAGGCACGGCCTGGAGTTTTTACAATCTCTGATCATTTGATCATTCATTCTAAAAAATATCGCAGGTCAAATCTGATCATTTAATCAGGTCTACGAACTATGCTGGGTTATCTCTTGCATGCTAATCTACAATCTCGTGAGCGCATGCATCACAATGCCTCAGAACTTGAATTAGTGCAGCCATAAATCAATCGCGTGCTGGTATGTTACCCAGTCAGTACTTTAAAATGGCCTGGCTATCCAAATCAATAGCTTATTCATCATATGACGCAAGATCGGCTCTTCTACTATGGTGATGACGAACATTTCAGCCTGAAATTCACTACACTAACCAAGGGGTCTATAAGCCAGCTTAGCATCATCAAGCTAGCGCACCAGTGGCATTATCCATAACACAGTGCAAATATCCCTTGCCTATCCCTTGCCTCTACAACCTCATTAACTCATGCATCACAATGCTTCGCAATCCAGAACTGTATCATCCTGCGCCTTTTCAAAAGACTGCCGAAAACATGCCTGCAGACAGGTTTCTACCAATCTCGAGTGGCATGATGTCCAGTCAGTGTCTTAAGTTTGTCTGACTATCTATATGGATAGCTACCCTATCAGCTGAAGCCTATAGCCCAGCTTCACAGCATTCTCAAACTAGACTTCATACCATGACCATATAATCTGTGAAATCAGGTCTGCAAACCCTAATCGACAAGCCTCAGACAAGCCTCAACACGTATTCATGGGGAATTTTCCCTTACCCTTGCACGACCTGTGTCAAATAACTCAGAAATTTAATTGCTGTTGACAATCATGAGATAGTTGGTTGGTCTGTTGTCCTTCAACTTTCCTGGCTACTTACATCCAGAGCGTTCATCAGCACCTCCATGGAAAGTGGCTGAGGAGGTTACTCTATATACTGTCTCCAAGATATAAATACTATGCAGCTTTGCTTCCAGACTTTGGAATATTACAGTTTGATAAAATATTGCCACCAGCAGTAGGGTATTCATAACGAATTTTAAGACAAATCATCAACAAATATGTGGGAACACTTATTCCATCTCTTGTCTCGTAAGAAATAGCAGACAGGCTAGAAAATATGGTTGAATTGTTAAATGGCCATTTTCAGTATTTAAATATGAATTTATAATACAAAAAAAAGGCAATAAAAACAACAAACCCCAAACATTTTCTGCTAAAGTGACTGAAAGAGCTATGATGCCACAACTGTTGAACGCAAAACGATGATAATCATCTGAAGCATCATGACAGAAAAAACAGGGAAGGAAGAAGACTTGATTTCAAGGTTTAAACAACTTTAGACAAGTTGTTAAGAGAAGGCGTCGTCATGGTTGTCCAATAGACAGATGAACTGACAGACAGACAGACAAACAAGGCAGTATGGCATATGACCGTTAAAAAATTTTTTTTTTTTGAAAAGCCATTGAAAAATAATCAGGCGAAGAGAAAAGAAACTTACAACCTACAATTTAAAAAAAAGAAAAAAAAAGCAAAAATTTGTTGTTCATGGTTCACTGATGAATCAGCAAATGTTTGTTGCTCATATCAAGAGTTTTACGAGCTGCAAACTATCAAACTGCCCCCTGAACATGAAACGAAAATAATTTTTTTTTAAATTTTTTTATAAAAAATAAAATTATTCAGTTTTTTTATTGTTTTGTTTTGTTGTTGACTCTGCATAAATATTTTTCGCTGATATTGGTTTTCGTTTTCGATTTCTTTTATAAAAATTTCCTGGTCAAAGTTTTGCTGTTTTCAAATGCTTGCGGTGTGGTGTATCAGTTGGTTTCATACAAATTATTCACACATTTTTCGTTGAATGGTGAATCATAATTTCTTTCTTATTTCATTTCATTTGATTTATTCAAATCAAATTGAAATAGAATGCCCCGAATGACGTTTAACGAAATTTCGAATTTCAGCAGCACGTCCTCCATAGCGGATTGCTCATAAAGAAAAACTAAGTTGGACGAGTCTTTTAAATAGAAATCGATGAGTAATGCATGCATCAAACTAATTGACGGATTGTAAATCAAAATGACTGTTAAAGTGAGAAATATAAAAAAACGGATTAGTCTTCTCAGAATACCTTACAAGCTCTTTTTAATTAATTTCCCTACCCAACGGACTTTGGTTTTCCGGAACAGGTTTTCCAAGGCTTACAAAAATTCTGGGATCTTATCAAAGCAATGAACTTAATTTGCCTTTTTTGCCGTTAGATCACACACACTGTCATACATAATACTACACAAGAGTGGTACTTGAACAGACCAAACTGCTAATCAGGATAATGATACAACAATAGACTCTCGATCTCTTTGTTACAGATCCTGTACATTATCGAAATGATTAAACTGCAAAACCTAGAAGAGAGATAACTGGCTGCGTTTTACTACCCTTCAAACTCCAACAATATCTACAGGTTTGCAGCTAACAGTCTTGTTAATAAGCAGACCGATCGAGTCAGGCTTCATGAGAAGGCTTTAAAATACTTTATGAAAGTGATACGATGTAGTGTTTAGACTATTTGACCTCAGTGTCAAACACTCTAGGTTCGAAAACTGCATAACGTACCAAACATTTTCCATCAAAGTCGTCTTCCCTCTAAATAAACAATCCAGAAGCCCATTGATGCTATAAACCCATCTTTCGGGAAAGAGTAATACCTAGTAGGTTGAAAGGTTACTTACCACTACGTCTAATGCAACAACTCAAAAGAATTTGCTCAGAAAGCTTTGTTTCTAAGATGCTAATGTTGGCAACCCTAGCAATCAAGAACTTTCTAAAAAATAATATTCATCGTGCTCCATAAAATAAATTTGTTTGTTTGTTTGTTGTGGTTTCAGCGTTGCAAACAAATCTGTATACTTTAAGCCATGTCTTTAAACTTAGTGAAAAGGAAAAGTTTCTTGTGTTCTGATTAAGGAACATGAGTTTTTTCTACTTTTTTCTACCCAAATCACTTGGTTAGGTTAGGTTAGGTTGGAGTGGTAGCTTTGATACCAAAGCTCACTTGAGCATGCTTAGTGGGCCGTTGTGATGCCATGTCCAGTTCCCGAATTTCACATAACTCATGGAAGAAGTTGGTTAGAGCAGGGTATACATAATCACTAGGTAGAGAGCCATCATTGTCTCTCAAATCAAGCTTAATTGACTAAAGTTCTTCAAATTTTGACTAGAGTGACATTTTTGTCCTTCTAGTTACTTACATACATACATAAATAATTGATCATTTCAACCCTTTAGTCAGGATTACGACCTAGTTTCTCACACCACATATGATGTGACAGTATGACGTTAATGTTAATGATGGATGTGATGACTTACTTATACTAGGCAAGTCGGTAGAGGAAAACCCTGAGTATTATTTATAAGTAACATGCTCAAGTTAATGTAGATGAAGTCTTTTTTAAGAAAGCCTTTTCACAAATGGTTTTGCGACATCTAGCTTTCAATAGTTTCGCTTGACAAATGGAATCTTAACAAATGTTGAAATATTTTACTCATTTATTTTACAACACTTATACGGTAATTGCAAGCCTAATCCACTATTTTGTAATAAGATTCTAAGCTAAAATAGCAAATAACTGTCTGCTTAACAGTTTCATATTTAATCCTTCTTCAATAATAACTTTTAATCTGCGAAAAATTTAAATCAAACTTCTTATGTTCATACCAGGAGTTGCATAGCAAAAATTTTTCATTCGTTATTCAAATTAAAATTCATAAATTTTAAGACTTCTTCAAGCTTACAATGAGTTTTGTATGTTTCAACACCTTTGTTGCAAAGTTTAAGCCGTCTTTAATCTTCATGAGTAAGTTTTTTGTATACTCTGGGTTGTCATGGTTTTTTTTAGTAAAGCATGCACACACACACACTTGGATATGCAACAAAATTAAAACTAATTTTAACAAACAGTCAACATATGCATTTAAAATAATATCTTAAGGATAATAAATTACACAAATGAACACACGCACACATACGAGTACATGCTCAGAAAAACTGCTACAGAGAAACTTTTCAAATGGAAATCTTAACAAATAATAAACGATTGCATTTGCCAGATTATTTGCTTTTTGCTTGAGAGCAGCTCAACATATACATTTCATTGCTACAAGATTTTTGTTAAAAATTTTAATGAAAAATAAAAAAAATTAAAAAATGATGAAAAAACTGGCAAAGTAAAGTATGCTCACATGCAACATACGAGTGTAGTCAACATGATAGTAGTCGCTGTAATGTAAATGTGCTGTTAATGTTTATTTATGTAAAACTTTAATACTCATCTTTTATTTTCTTTGTCTGTTTTCTGTTTTTTTTTCTGTTCTGTAAACCCCTAGACACCCACTTATAAATGCCAGCCAGCCAACCATTTGGTATCATAGTAAACCCGCATGTAACGTTGGTTTCGTAAAAAATCGGTGGGGTAAAAAGGTTCCCAAAATAACAACGAGTCAATAAGTAAAACTTGCAACAGCAGAATCACTAGCAGCTTCCTAGCAGCATCAGCATCAGCCTGTTTCTTTTCAACAATTTTTTTAAATCTCTACCCACAAATCTCCTTCTTAAGTATCAACCAAACTTATGGGTGGAATGCCAAATAACAGAACAAAAACAAAAACAAAACTTTTTAAAGCTTAAGGCTTAAGCTATAAATACCATATACCAACACAATAATATACTTATGAATACATTTACACGCACTTACACTCATAGAAATTAATGAGTTAAAGAAGAAAACCTTGTCAAGAGTGCAAAACTATTGTAAGAGAGCTAGAAACCCGAGTAATATAGCTTCACCCAGATAGTTTTTAATATTAAAAAATTAAGGGACATGCTTCCTCTTCAAAAAAATGGAATTGGAAGCAGTGTGGAGGGTTCCTTCCCCTTCAAAATAATACAAACGGATGCAGCTTCGAGGCTACCTTTCCTCTCTAAAATAATACAAACAGAAGCAGCCTCGAGGCATCCTTCCCCTTCAAAATAATACAAACAAGAGCAGCCTCGAGGCTTCTTTCCTCTCTAAAATAATACAAACAGGAGCAGCCTCAAGACTTCCTTCCCCTTCTCCTTCTGCCTCTCCCTCTACAAGAATTATTTGCTAATATCATGCCAACTTCTTGCATCGCCGTAGTCTAGTAGGTAGTGTGTTCGCTTATTAGACGTATACCTCGGGTTCGAGCCCCAGGCCAGACATCAAAACGAAATATGAAAAAAAAAATATTTCTTCGGCGACTTTCTCTCAGTAGATTCTTGGCAAAAACTCTGAGAGTAAATAAACCTGCCATGAAAAAGCTTCTCAAAATCTGTCGTTCGGCGTCGACGTTAAACTGTAGGTCCCGCCACTCAAGTATAAAATTAAGGCACACACCATGTGTGGTGTGAGAAGCTAGGCCATAATCCTGACTGAAGGGTTGTAGTGGCGAATTATGTATGCATGTCTTGCACCGATTTTTTAATGATTTGAAGAACAATTTGCCCTCAGAAAAAAAATCAAAAATCCAAGAATTATTCTACGAATAGCCGTCCAGATGCCCTCTATTCTTTGAAGTTAGTTCCGAAACACAATTTCTTGATTGTAAGATTGAAGTCGCCCTACTCTAGTAGGTAGTTTGTTGGCTTATTAGGCGTGAGGCCATACCTCAAACCCCAGCCAAAAGCTCTGGGAATAAACAACTGTAGGTGCCGCCATTCCTGTATAAAATTATCACACTTAACATAAGTGATGTGAGAAGCTAGGTCGCAAACTCCAGACTGAAGGGTTGTAATGTCCAATTATGTACGTATGTTAGCTTGTAAAAATGGTCCCATGGAAAGTGATTTGACTCCTAAGATGATATCTTCTTACAAACCATCATCAAATTGGGTAAATTTGTAACGACAGCCTAGAGAAAACTATCTATGTTCAAAATAAAATACATGTTTTATGCAAAAACCGTCATGAACTTATTGAACTCCTCATATTAAGGAATATAGAAGCTATTGCTGTGAAAAATGTGTCGAGTTAAAAAGGAATTTCGTTGAGTAATAAACACAAATTTACCTCAAATCTTTTCCTTTCTTGCGTCAGAAAATATTTTAATTTCTAGAAAACAAAACTCTGTTATATTTTCTTTATTGTGGCGGCTAGTTTAATACCATCCTCGTGTATTATTTTTACAGTCTTCAGTTGTATTCTCACAGTTTCATACCCTTCATCGCCTTAAAATTCATCACACAAAATTTTTCGAGTGTAATTTAGTTTGTCTTCACTAATACCCAACACATATGCATTCTTCTTAAAAGTACACACGCACTACTACTACTTGTACTCGCATACATACGTTTTCTATTCACACTCTCAGTTAAGCACTCAATTTCATGTGTTTGTTGCTGTTGCTGCTATGGTGGGTACTTAAAAGAGAGAGAGAGAAACTTTTAAGGAAAATTTTAAGTTGTATTAACGATGTTGTTTATTGTTATTGTTGTTGCTATTGGTGCTGCTATTATTGTTCATTTATAAGGCATTATAGTTATTGGCGTTGTTGCTGCTGTAGTTGTTTGTTGTTATTATTTTACAAACAAACATACATTAACTTTACATTACATTTAGTAGTAGCTGTATAGCTGTGTAGTTGCAGTTGTTGCCTAAAGTAGTTGTTGCAAAATTTATTAAAATATGGTCTCGTTGCTGCTGCAATTGTTAAGTTTGCTGTAGTTGTTGTTGTTGTTCATTTGTTTACTTATTTATCGTTTATTTTCATATTAAATAATCATCATTATTGTCATCATCATAATCATCACAATCACCATCATCATTGTAGTCTTCGTCGCTGTCACATGGTGGTGTATTTGGTTAGTTGGTGGCTTTCTGTATAGTGTTCATGTGGTATATCCTTCCGTTCGTCTCCTTTCTCTCTCACTATCTGTCTTCGCTTTTTTCGTTTTGTTTTAATAGCTGGTGTTATTACTTGGTATTGGTTGTTGGGTTTAAATGTTATGCGTAATTTAGCTGCTGCTGTTGTTTTCTTTAATATTATTGCTGTTGTTATTGTTGTTGTTATTTGTATTTTTCTATGTGTATGTGTGTGTGTGTGAATTTGTGTTTTATTATTAAATGAACAATGATCTCTTTACATGCAACTTATTTAATGGGGATTTAAAATGTTTTTTCTTGTCTTGTTTTTTCATGTCATTGTTTATGGTTGTTTTTCGTTTTTTGTTTGTGTTGTTTTTGGTGTAATATTTACAATTTATTTATTTATTTATTTTTGTTGTTATGGCAATTGTTTTTATTGTTGTTAATATAAATAATATTGCTAAAGTTTTGTTTTTAATAAATTAAAAATATTTTCTATAGGAATGAACAAAAAAAAAAGCATGGAATTGTAAAAAACCCTTGTATCTCAGCTAGATTTTGGTGATTCGTTATCCTTATAACAGAAGTTATATATTGAGCTCAAGTGCATTTTGAACGAATATTCTTTGAATCTGACGTTTCTGCGCAGAGAGTTGCTATCCTCGAGCTGCTTGCTCTTTTGGAAAGTGGAATGCATAATCCAAATCTCATCCAATTGTAATTACCCAGCAAAATTTTGGTTTACAACAAAGTTTGGTTTGACTCTCTGTCTTTTCCTTTGCAGCAGCAAGTAAGCTCACATTATGGCAAGCTTATCTACACATACATGCATGCATAATAGCTCATTAAAGCCCCTCAGTCTGGATTACGACCTAGCTTCCGACATCACTTATGTTGTGTATGCTAATTTTATACATGAGTGCCGAGACCTACAGTTTAAAGTCGATTCTGAACGACCGATTTCTATACAACTTTTTATGGTAGATTTTTATTTACACTCAGGGCTTTTATCAGAAATCGGCTGAGAGCAATTCGCCAAAGAAATACTTCATTTCATACTTCGTTTTATTGGAGTTGTTTGACCTGGGATTTGAACTAAAATCTCATGTCTAATAAGCTACCACACTGCATACTACACTATAGCAAGCATTTAGCTTTGTTTGAGATGTCTGACCTGGGGTTTGAACCGAGACTTCATGTCTAATAAGCGAACACACTGCACACTACACTACAGCAAGCTCATCTTCCTGCGTGAATAATTGGTTTGATAGCAATTAGTCAAGGCTTTTGCTAGAAGTCTGATGAGGTGAAGTATTTTTCTATATTTTTGTCAAAATATTCTAAGCTAAGGTTTAAATTTGGTGGTTACATATACACATACTAACTTACTTAGTTGAACATTACAACCTTTTTAGTTAGGATTATAACCTATCTTCTCACACCACCCACGTTGTGTGTGTTAATTTTATATATGAGTGGTAGAACCTATCAGTTTCAATCTCGCCTCCGAACCCCAGATTTGAGCGGCAACTGCCTTGCCGTTTAGTAGGGGTGTGTTGGCTTATTAGATCGTGGTAGCTATAGTTCAAATCCCAACAGGAGATCTCAAACTGAGCGCAATTTCAAAAAAATATTCCCTTCAGCGACTACTTCTCAGCAGTAAAAAATCTAAGAATAAATAAATTGGCCATTAAAAGTTTTTCAAAACTACTGTCGGAGTTGACATTTCATGGATAGTGCAACTACCAGTATATGGGTGTTGTGAGAAACTAGGTTGTAAGCCTGATTAAATGGTTGTAAAGACCACTAGAGGTGGTATAAAGAGTGACGACAAAACCGCTCGGTTTAGTTGCGAATTAAACACGAAAATTATTAACTTTGAAGTAGTCTGACTCCCAGAAACAATAACATCAACAACTAAACTCATATTTAGACCAGGTGGCACTATCTTTTAGGAAATAGTAGACCGCAGTGAGCTTAGATTTCCACGGGAACCCTAAACAATAACATAGCAAACAGACATTGTTTGCTTCTTTATCATATGGCCGTCATAAAGCATGTCCGTCTTCAATTCAATTTCATTTTTTTGCTTCAGTTCTCAAGCTGTCTCCAGCTAAACTGGAGCATATCCAGCTATTGTAGCAGATCCTATGATGATAAGCCTTGCTCCTACTCCTGCAAGTAGGTAGCTCTGGTCTTTTTGTTTTGATTGGGCAATAGAGTCCCTAGATATTTATTTGATAAGGCGAGAATCAATCTTTTGCTTTTTTTAGATGGAAATTTTGCTTTTCTTCTGCTATATTCGAATCCAAGATACTAGGGTTTGTAATCAAACGCTTTGTCGCCTGTATTGTGTTCATATGCTACTATGTTGTAGAGCACAAGTAATAACACTTTTGCCTTTGGCTTCTAATTAAATTTAAGCCATTGAAATCGTTTTTCTTTTCATTTAAAAAAGAATCCTTCTTTGGATTTTCATTTCTTTCTGCTACTCTGCATGAAAGCCTGCAAGTGAGGTATGTTTGCTTGTGTTGGCATTTATAATTCGTAATAATGTCATCACAAAAGGAGAGAAGAGAGAAAACGTCCCATAATCATGACAAGAAATCAGAACAGAAAGCAAAAAACGAGCACAAAAGGAAATTCTTAGAAACACAGAGTGACCCAACGGAAGGATACAACGAGAGAAATGAAAGGAAAATTACAGAAAAACAACAACAAAATTACAGTGACCTTAGCCCCATTCATTCATTCATTTTCTTTTCATTGAAGCGTTTCTTTTTATCTGTTTTGATTCTGTATGTGAATTGTAAAGCATTATGGGTGGATGGGTATATGGGTATTAGTAAAGAGGGAAATGGAAGAGCCGTGAGGCTTATGGTAACTGATAAGTCTGTAATCAGAGTCAAGGGGTTGAAACTAGGGGACTGCCAACAGTTTTCTTTTCTAAAAGTGTGTTTAACAGCAAAAAAGTATCGCTTTTAGTAGAGTTTAGATGAACAACATGCTCTAATAAAGGAGTCTAAGGAATTGCAAAGGATTTCATATTTGAATTTCCGTTTTTGAAGTCGCCGTAGTCTAGTAGGCAATGAGTTTGACTTATCAGACATAAGGCCAAGGTTCAAAACGCAGATCAGGCATCTCCAACAAAACAAAATATGAAATGAACTATTTCTTCGGCATCTGTCGCTTAGCAGATTTCTGGCAAAAGCTCTGATAGTAAAATATTTAATCAAATTAAACTATCCCAAGGTATTTATTTTAAATTCTTCACAGTTCTACTGGCCACTTACATGAAGATACATAGGAGGGTTTCTATGGTGTATAAGTTTACCGTGATAACCAACCAAATCCCTAGACATTACAACCATATTGTTAGCCTTTTCAGTGCTCCATTCATTTGATCATTTCCTGTTTGAATACAGAGAGCAGAGAGAGTGAGAAATTTGTTATTTTTTTTGTTATTTTTTCTGCATTTTTGTTGTATTCCTTTAACAAGGAAAAGCCTTAAAAATAAATGTAAAGAATTCATTCCACACTGCCTTATCCTTTTTTTGGCTTATTTCGTTCGTTTTGTTTTTTTTTTCAAGTTCGTTAACAACGTTTTTCTATACCATGTACATGGGTATGTGTGTGTCTCTCATTTTGTTAGCTTAGGACCATAGACATCGTCAACCACATCCACATCATCATCGTCGTCATTTATAAAGTGTGTGGTGGTGGTGGTACACAGAGCTGGAGCGGAAGATTCTTTAGAAATAAATTCTTTAAAAAATAAGCTACTCAGTCGCTTTAAATAGGATTAATTTATGATCCTTTTTCCCTGGTGTTTTTTTAAGCTTGTATTGTATTATTCTTTCTTTCTTCTATTTTTAAATATTATTTGAGAGTTTTTGTTTAAAAACAAGCAGGTTTATTAAGTTGAGAACATTAAAATTGGAAAGAACAAATTTAAGGATTACAAGCACATGCTGAAGGGTACTGCAAACTGAAATTGTGGGGAAATGCATTACAATTTCAATTATTTTTTTGCTATATACGATAGTGTTTCCAAAATAGGTCAGCCTATGAGAGATAACAATTGAAAGTTTTGGAAAAAAGTCTTCATTTCTCATCATAAATAACTTTATTGATTACCAGCCTTTAGTCAAGACTACAACCTAGCTTCTCATACCACTCAGTTCGAGTGTGTTAAATTAATCTATGAGTGGCGATATCTACAGTTCAAGGTCGACTTCCAAAAACAGATCTTTTTCAAAACTTTTCATGGCAATTTTATCTGCTCTCAGAGTTTTTGCCAGAAATCTGCTGAGAGAAAGTCTGATCTGAGTGATGTCTGATCTGGGTTTTTAACCGTGGCCTGACGTCTAATAGGCCAATACACTACCTGCGCCCGTATGATTTCTTCTTATCTTATTCGACAATGCAACACTTAGCCAGGACTACAACCCAAATATCTGTTTCAATAAAAATGATCACACACGCGTGGCAAAGAAAATATACATGACAGGACCCTGTATACAGTCTGAACTGTCTTTGTCTCCTTGGAGCTCGATTTTGCTTTTTAGTTGTCATTTGTCTCCATCCTAATACGTTCAAACATCGATTTATGTTTGAAATTTTACTGAAAAGCTATTTCGATCTTTAAATGTCTTCAGATCCCTAAAAAGGAGAGTGGCAACAACGAAGTTAGATACCTCAGGCAGAGCAACATTTTGTTAGGATAGCATAGGGCTCAATAAGCAAGATTGCTCAAAACAACGCCGAAAACAATAAACCACTATATTCCATAAATGTGATGATTTTTACTAAGTGTAGGTGGCAACCCTAATATCCTAGATATTGACTAAGTATTTTAATAAACTGTTCATAGGGAAAACCTATTTAATAAAACTGAAACATTTGAGAGAATTAAAAGAGAATAATCGGTCATAAACAACCTTTTAGTCAGGATTACAACCTAGCTTCTCATACCAGCCATGTCAAGGGTGCTAATTTTTTCCATGAGTGAAGGGACCAAGAGTTTAAAGTCGTCTCAGAATGACAGGTTTTTTGAGAAACTTTTCCTGGCAATTTTATTTTATTCCCAGAGTTTTTGTCAGAAGATTATTGAGAGATTGTAACAGGAAAGAATAGTTTTTCGTATTTCGTTTTCTACGAGATCTATGAGCTGCAGTTTTAACCATGGGATCTCGGTGAAAACGCCTTCACTACCCACTAGATTACCAGGACATTATTGCGCGCTTTAATAAATCTATTTCGCATGTTTCACTTGCTTAAGTAGGGTGCTTTTCATTTCTGCAGACTATTTGCCAAGCCAGCATTCCCCGGCTTTCAAATGGCAATTTTAAAAGGACCCTCAAAGCATTAAAAAAATGTCGTCCTTGTATTCATCTCTGACTTACTGTATGTCGCTTGCCGTATGTACAATAATCCTGGTTATTAGCGTTGTTTTTTTTTTTGCCATGTTACGAACACTCCTAAAAGGATAATTTTTGTTTAAAGCTGCTCCCTTATGTTGTTTTATATCTGCGCTTTATGTCTCTGTTTTTTCTGTGTTTTGGATGCTAATGTAAGCATATGAAAGGATATTTTGCTAGGGCGCTATTTATTTTGTCTGCGGGTAACATTCATTTCGTTTCATTATCAGTAGCTCTTTAGCTGTTTGGTTTTACAACTACTGTGTTAGTAATTTAAGGAAAAAAGGACATTCGTTGATTTGTTTGTTTTTTTTTCTTTTTTCTTCATCCTTTTTTCTTCGTATGTTTTATCGTTTTGTTTATAAACCATCATATGTGAGTAAATTTTTTTTATTTATATATGAAGGAGAGTGAAGAGAGAGACTGAACGAGAGTGAGTAAATGCCATTTAATGTATGAAAGAAATCTAAAGTTAAGGGTCTTAAATGAAGTCCTTATTTTTCACTTTTTAAGTCTCTCTTTCTCTCTCTCCTGTGGTAATTTCCAAGTTATAATGGCAAATTATATTCTTCTGCTTGCATGGTTTCCTTTAGGATTTAAATATCCTTTGAGGTGAGGTAATAATTGTGTTGCTTTCTTTCATGGCAGCAGATTGCGAAAGGTTAAAATAATAATGCTGAGGTTGGCCGGAAACTTTATTACCACCATTTGGTGTTTAATGAAGACATTTTGTTCTTCCTTACCTGCTTGGCAAACATCACATTGACGAGGATTTGTTTGCTTGTAAATGGCTTGCATATGTATATTCATTGCTTAAGGAGCATATATTTCTTTATTAGTTCAAACAATATCTTAATAGGGTACAAGGAATTCATGACTATTGAGATGTTATTTTCAGGATTACAATAGCATGGACGGACATTCTATGCGCCATTAATTATGTTAATACTCAAGATTGCTCTTTAATAACCCCTTCCCTTAATAAAATTCTCTTCTAAATGAGGCCACAAATTTATTATTCACAAATCTTTTATCCATTAAATATGGAAACAAGGAAAAAAAAAGAGGAGAAACAAAGGCAAATCACTAAACGCCTTGTGGTTATTACCAGTAATTAAGCTGCGATGAAAACGTAACAATTTATTCCGACAAACGCACACCCTGCATTCAACAATGCAGCAATTTGTTGTCTATTATGCTAACAACTACTGCACACAGCACACAGAGCACACTTAAGAAACCATTAAACAATGCAGCTGACGAAACAAAGAACAATCAGTGTATTCTTTAGAGGGGTTCACGAGCCAATAAAATATATTCAAAAAACATAGGGAACAACAAAACTTCAATAATTTTATTGTTAAACATTTATGAGGTGAAAGGAATAAGGGAAACAAATAAATTTTTTTATTACAATATATTGAGTGTTGTATTCTACACACCGCATGTTACAAGTGGTTTACTACTAGCTAAAGAAAGGATAGAAAGTGGCACAAAGATTTTAAGCGTTTACAACTTACAATACAATAGTGTTGTACGATTGATATTTATTAGTGGTTGTTTATTGCATTCTATTGTTGTGGTTGTGGTTGTCCAAAAACAACAATAAAATAAATGTTAAAAATTTTCATTTATTTCTTCAAATGCATCTTCACCCCCCTAAAAATGTAAGAAGTGGTATGATACTCTACTAACGAAAGAGGAATATGATTTGTTTGTTTACTAATACATCTGTAGAAGACATATGTAGAATACATCTGTAGAATACATGTGTAGCAGACATATGTAGAATACATCTGTAGAATACATGTGTAGAATACATATCGACGCCTCCGTTCTATAACATTCTAAGTTGAAAAAGTGTGTTTTGAGTTATGAGCTCTCAATGTTTTCACGCGACATACAACTATATGTGTATTCTAAGTAGATTTTTCCCAATAACTTCGGAACGGATCGGCGCATCTTAACCAAATTTTGACAGTATTTAAGTTAGAGAACGTAGAATTTAAAAATGCAAGAATATTAAAAACGTTCTAAGTACACTTAGAACGTTATAGAATGGGGGCGTCGATATATAGAATACGTTTTTAGAATACATTTGTAGAATACATTTATAGAATATATGTGTAGGATACATTTATAGAATATATGTGTAGAATACAGATGTAAGCTACATCTGTAGAATACATGTGTGGAATACAGATGTAAACTACATCTGTAGAATATATGTGTAGAATACATCTGTAGAATTCATGTGTAGAATACATATGCAGAATACACCAGTAGAATATATGTGTAGCAGATGTATTCTACCCATGAATATAGAATATATGTATGTGTAGAATACATATGTAGAATACATATGTAGAATTCAGATGTAGAATACATATGCAGAATACATGTGTAGAATACATCTGTAGAATACATATGTAGAATAAATATGTAGAATTCAGATGTAGAATACATATGTAGAATACATGTGTAGAATACATATGTACAATACATGACCTGCGATTCAGCAGAGGTTAAACTTTTTTTCGCTACCTATCCAATTCAGCTTCCCCAGAGAGTACCATATTATTTTCGATGTGAACTCATAAAAGCCGAGAGGTATCGTGGCGGCCTGACTGCCAGATAGTATTACTACGTCCTGTCTTTTGTAACTCCAACTTAAGTGTTCCCAGGGCATAAATGAGGTAAAATCTTTGTACACGTAAAAACTGTCAGCTTTAGGAATCTACTTTAGCCATGATGCAAAGCTGTTCTATAGGCTCCCTGGAGAATATAGTTTTTTCAAGCTGAGGTATTAGAGGTCTGGGAATGGATAGCGGAAGATTATAGCGTATTTATGTATTTATTTATGTATTTAGGTTTCGTGGTGTTGTGACATTGAAGGCAATAAGAATACAGGTCAGCTCACAAGTAATAGCACGGAGAAATGCATAGACTTCAGGGTCTTCGATTAAGCGATCAATAAAACTGTGGCAACTTTTTGACGAATCTGAAACATATCCAGGTTATTGTGAAACTGTCTTGATGGTTCTAGCATAAAATGTATACTGAACTTAATGAGTAAAGCTATTAAGGTCTTGATAGGTTATTTAACTGAATAAAGTGATCTGAGAGCAAATACTTGTTTCCATAACACGGGCTCCCCGCTTTTCCTAAGGGGTTTTGCGAAATGTTGATGAGTCGGAAACAGTCGAGTACATTTACTGTTTCTGCTATAGTATGCAGTACCTATCCAGGGTTTCTTGATAGTCATTGTGGTGTATAGCTATATACATATGTGTATATTTTAGAGTATAATACAAAATAATTTTGTAATGAGGTCTTATTTAATTTATTTTTTTTTTCTTTCTATTTCCAGGTAATTTATATTGAAACTAATTTTATAATCTCGGATTTTCGGTAAGTGTTAGAAAATATGTCGCATCTATTAGTCAAGAACAGTCGCAATCAAAAGTTTCAGCTTTGGGGGGATGATGTAAAGTTTGACATGTTGTTTGAACATTAATCTTGGCTTTACCAACGTTAAGGATATCTCTCGCACATTGAAATCGAAGGATAAGCTTTCGTATGCAATCCTTATCTTATTTCGAGTTGAAACTGTAACACAAACCATTACGAAAATGACACAATTTTCAACATTTCCAAAGACAAAGAGAAGAAGCTGACTGATCTATAATATTTCTTTCAATGACTGGGTGGTAATAAATGCTTGATTCTCATTCTCTGAATAGTCATCTAAGTTATTAAGAACATCAACTATGTTTTAGAAATAGTTTTCCGAAGTTTAATTGCTTTTTTATTTTCTAATAAATTTTGATCTCATTTAAGGCATTCAAAATTCCTCACCCTCTCTCTGTTTCGCTATTCAGTTACACGTTAATCCAATTGACCCGATTATAGTTCAAAAACAACAATCTCCGGCTGTGTCTTTATGCAACATGAACTGCAACTGTGTTATATTAATGAACGAGCAGCTATTGATAGGTTCAGCATTAAAGCATTGAAGGTGGTTTACCATTCTATGTGGCGGTGAATAACAACTTAAGAAATACAAAATAGGAAGCATGGGTTGTGTTGCATTATATGTTCAGCATCATTGGCACCTCCTTACTTATCGAAAAAGTGAGCAATTTGTATTCACACACACACTCACCCTTTGTCCATTAAAACACAGCACTTCCATGCCATATAAGTGGCAATGGATAACTGTTGCAATGTGTACGTGTGGCTATCTGCCTCTCTCCAAAAGATTTATTGTGTTTTAAGTGGCAACACATTGTATTATCAGGTATAACAGCAACAACAACAACGATACCATAAACAATTTATATATTGTTGTTGCGTTTTGTTGTTGTACGGCATTATCATTTGAAACCATTATGAGTCATTATGAAACGGAAAAAAAATCGAAAAAAGAAACGAATTATTTTTACAATACAACAATGATTCAATTTTGAGTTTCTTAATGCATCAGGTCATTGTTATAAATGCCACTTGCAACTCATTTTGTTGCATGTATCATGTGTTTAAATGGGGGGACCGAGATTGAAGAGCTTTTGTTTGTGGCCAAGATTTATGTATGTGAACTATTTATGGAATTTGTTTAAAAATACAATTAAAAAAGGAAAACATTTCATTGCAATTAAATAAATTTGAAAATATTTTAAAGAACATACACGTAGGAACGTGAGGTATTTAGTGGGCTGCAGAATACAGAAGGAATTTCTTTAATTTTTATTTAAAAGGCGAACATGAAGATTTATTTCTGAATATTAAAATTCCCAGCATTCAAAAATATGGCAAAAGAAAATTTAGAAACTGAAAAACCATTTAAAATTGAACATGTAACACTTTATAACCCCATTAAGAGGGCGGGACACCAAGACTTTTCAATTGAAAGTCTCGTTACAGAAAACGTAGTCCTACTTTTGTTAACAGATATCTGTCAGTCGCATAGATACATACATAATTGGGCATTACAACCCTTAAGTTAGAATTACGACCTTGCCTCTCACACCACTTATGTAGTGAGTGTGTTAATTTTATTCACACCTACAGTCGACCCCGAATGACAGATTTTTGAGAAACATTTCATTACAATTTTTATTCACTCAGTCGCCGGTGAAATATTTTTTCATATTTCGGTTTTGTTGAAGATGTTTGACCTTGGATTTGAACCATGGCCTCACATCTCATAAAACCAATACACTACCTAGTAGACTACAGAATTGTTCGCATTAAAAAATTGTGGATATTGATGTTGGCCAGCACCCAATTATTCTTCAATCATCAAATTCAAGTCACGATTTACTTAATTTGAAACTTAAAATGGTTAAGTCTACCGTCCGACCCCCTCTCTTTCAGTTGACTCCTGTAAAAATTTAAAGAAGTTGCTTCATTTAGTTTGTGTTTGACAACCGGACAATGTAGGGGTGCACACTTGTAAAATTTCCATGGCAAGGATAAGGTACTTTAGTTACCCCGTCGTTCGGATTTAGACCTTCACTTTGATGCCACAATCTTTCCTCTCCCCAAAAATAAAGTCACTTGGCCATTTAGAAGCCAGGATATTTCCTTTTTCAATTGATGCAGAACAGTTTACTCCTCTTCCTTTTTCCTACAATTTCTGTAGGAATCATTGGCCACATGGCCAAAATAAATGTTTCTCTTGTGATTATCCATCCTGAATATCCCGTAAAGACCAGGAACTGATGAAAACTGAGTGCGGATGCGTTTTCTTGCTCAAAACTGAAGCTGCCCACATGGCGTCAAAGGAATCTATTACACATACATACATGTACATATAATAGGTCATTACAATCCTTTAGTTAGGATTACGACCTAGCTTCTCACACCACTTGTGTTGTGTGTGTTAATTTTTATACTTGAGTGGTGGGACCTACAATTTAAAGTTGATTTCGAACGACAGATTTTTAAGAAACTTTTTCATGGCAATTTCATTTATTCTCAGAGTTTTTGACAGAAAATTGCTGAGAGCAAGTTACCGGAATCTATTACTCCGTTGGAAATCCAAAGCTTTGCTGTAGAGAACTCAACGTAAAATTCGATGATTATCGCATGGGCAATGGACAATTCCGCAGATGTAGAGCGCATGTATGATGCCCGATTAAAGTACTCCTTGCGGTTGTGTGCTATCTCAGTGGAGATTATATTAGAACTCTGTGTTATAACAACCAGTTAGCTATCAGAAGGTAAGGTATGTCGGCGGCCCCTATAGCCGATCCTTCCACTTCTGAAATGAAAAACGATTTAAAAATTTACCATTAAATCGTTTCTTCAAGAATCCATAGTTCATTTAAAATTTATAAAACATCCTGTATTGTAATAGAAATTTCATTTTCAATAACTTATTGATTTTACTTTACAGCAACTTTAAATTCCTAAAACGATAAACAATACAATAGCAGTGATAGCTTTATTAAAAACCTTGGAATCTGTTTGCGTTTCCTTTCTGCCAATATTTCATTCACACTTGAATAACAACAGCGACAGAGAGAGAGAGAGTGAATCGAAGTAAATTTAGACATAAAATTTGTTGTGTGTTTACAAATCGTTAAAGCAGCAGGCACTACTACTGACCAAACCATCTCCAATCCAATCCAATGGCCAGAGGGCGAATGGAAAAGAAAACAAATGAAAAAAAATAAAATCCAATAAACAAATAAAAACACAAGGAAACAACAAAAACAACAATAAAATAGAAGAGAAAAAAAAACAAGTCAAATAAATAAAAAGAAAAATGTCAATATGGTAGTATGACCAAATAACTAACATCCGTTAAAGAGTGTGTTTCCGGTATCCGGTTGTGTCATGCTGTTAAAGCAACACATACTTTTTATAAGTGTTGGAATGTATGAAAATTTTGTTTTGTTTTTTATTTCTATTCGAAATAGACCAGAAACATTAAGGATAATCACAGTTTTAGAGTGAAGCTTTCTAGTTATTAAAACCGTTAATAAAATTTATAAAAAAAGAAAAGATTTCAGCAGTTTATTTGCCGTACCAAAAAAAAAAGACAAACAAATAAATAAATTCGTATCATTGTGTTTCCAAAGATATTTTCCTTTAAACTTCCTTTTTATTTATTTCCCTATTTTCCTTGTTTAGTTTCCATTGTTTTTGGCAAGAATGAAAATGTTTGTTTATCGTTTTCCTTAGACAGGCAATAATAAGTGGATTTTCAACACCAACACTCCACTAACAATAGAGCCACAAAGAGAAGGAAAAGTAGTACAAACCATTATTAGTTGTGTATTTAAGCGTGTAGAGTGGTTAGTTTCTGTGGTAAATCTGTAGATATACAGTGGGGAATAAAATTGTTTCAAATAAAGTTTTGTTAGATTCTATGGCTTGATCATGTTATTGCTAAGGTATTTAATCGGTTATCATCTGTGTAAGTCTAGTCGACAATCGGGATAAAAATAAGTTTCATTTTGACTCATCACATTTCATCGTAGTCTAGACGTGAACCCACGGTCTCCAACAAAACGAAATATGAAGTGAAATATTTCTTCGGTGACTACCTTTCAGCTAATTTCTGGTACGAACTCTGAGAGTGATATAAAATTGCCATGAAAGATTTCTCAAAAATCTGTCGTTCGGAGCCGACTTTATCCTGCAGGGCGTCAGAAACTAGGTTGTAATCACCAATTAAGTCTGTAGCAGAGATCAGCAATGAATCGTTTTTTCGCTACTCATTCATTTCGCTACTCACTACAACATTGATTTATAAGTACAGGTTGCAATGAGTATGAGTACAACCTTCACATCAAACTCATAACATTCGAAATATGTTTGATTCATATGCCTACTCACTCAGATTCATGAATTTAGAAAAATACTTATAATACTCATAAATGATTCAAGTGATTCGTGATTCATTCATCAAAATTTAGTCTTAGTTGGTGTTGCATTTACAAAAAAAAAAGAAGAAAGAAAAAGACAAAGACAACAAGCAAAGCAAATACACAACCTTCTAGTATTGTTAAGCATGAGTGCGTATAAGTATCAGAAATTATGAGTATGATTCGAATCTACTCATCCTTTTGAGTACTCATTGCTGATCTCTGATTTGAAGGTAAGATTCCACCAAGAATGCCTTCGTTAGTTGCATATTATGCTGCCTAACGTAGAGCATGAAAATTATCATCATTTCACTGAATAGATTGCGCATCCCTTAAAGCTAACAGTGTTGCCAGGCCATCTATTTTAAAACCCATTATGAGTACCCCAATTCGACGTCGCTGTGGTCTCGTGAATTAGGGTAGGTTAGTTCAAAGTGGTAGCTTTGATTACCAAAGCTCACTTAAGCTCGCATAGCGGCCTGTTGTGACAGTCTAGTGGATAGTGCGTTGTCTTACTAGACGCGAGCTCTTGGCTTAAGCCCCAGCTCAGGCATCTCAAATAAAACCACTTCCTCTCAGCAGTCTTGTGACAAAAACTCTGAGTGTTGAAATAAAATTGCCATGAAAAAGTTTCTCAAAAATCTGTCGTTTGAAGTCGACTTTGAACTGTCCGATGCCACCACTCATGGTAAAAGTAACACACACAACAGAGGTAGTGCGTTTTAGCTTTCCAATATAAAAGCACCAGAGAATTATTTCCTTAAAGCAAGTATAAAAGCGTGTTAGTACATACGTCTGCATATGAGAATAATTGTATTTAAGTGTGGGGTTACATTCCCCTTTTTTGTATTTTCAAAATAGTTGGCGTTGAAAAATAATTACGCACGAATTGAGCTGTTGTTTACTTATTGATGGACCTTTCTGTTGCGGTACAATGTGCACTACAATTTTAATGGGTATAATATGTTTAGCAACCGATAGGAAACAGTAACAATTCAAAGAAAAGTTTATGCTACTTTCGTATGAGTTTGCACAAATTTTTTGGTTTGAGTCTTTGATAAAATAGTAAGTAAATTCATCACTTGATCAATTAAATAATAAAAAGTTGGAATTTTTCCAGATCTATCTATCTATTCTATTCGTATGCTTTCAAAGAATTGAATAAGAAACACAAACTTTCGCTATGTTCCAGTTTTACAAACTATCTTATCAGCTAGAATCTTTGATGCTAGGCTCATATACTATTCAAATGATGAATCGTTTATAAAACATGTTTTTCTTAGTCGGTTTTAATTCTCTCCTTATAGCCCTTTTGTGTTCTTTAAGGATCCATAAATAAAATATTTCTTTTTGTTACGAACTTTCTCCTTTTCATGCTCTTGGATACTTGCTTACTTTCTTTTTCTGTTTCTTTCTCTGTCTCTCTCCCACCATCTACACTCTCTTTTTTGTGTTGGTGCTGTTGCAATATCCTGTAGACTCTAGAAAGAAATGAACAACTTAAGGATATAAAAATATTGGCACACATACACTCAAGAGTTTATATTTAACAATACTCTCTTACACTCTCACATATACATACATATATACATACATGTATATACATACAGTATATGCACTGCTTACACATATAGCGAAAACAGGACTTATTTTCTCTCTTTAATTTTTTTTATTTATTTTGTGCTTTCACTCTTACTCTACGACGTACGTTTGGTTGTTATTATTTGGCTGAAGGTGTTTGCCAGGCAATAAATGTTGGCTACAAAAATATTTAAAGAAAAATTTTTTCCTTGATTTCTGGATGAAGGGGTAGAAGGGGGAAGAGGAATGGCAAGGAAAACGTATATAAATTTTATATTTATCAAGTGTAACGTTATAAATCCAGTTGCCGTGAATTGTGTGAAAAGATCGTGAGCGTGTAGGAAGTAAGCAATTATGGCCGTATTTTTAATACAGAAATCAATTGAAATGTGTTTAGCATCGATCGGAACAAATCGTAATCGGGGGAGGTAAGGCATATGAATATTTAGGCTTGAATTAATGATTCAGCTTGACATGTATAAGACGTATAATAAATAGTATTTAATGGTATTGTCACATGGCGATGATATGTCATCCTGATGAGTCGAGTCTTTATTTAGGCTTATCCATAGCTCTTCGTTGAAAATTCTTTAAGTCCACTACACATATTTTTCTACTTCAGTAGCGATTTCTAAGCGATATATTCCGCATTATAAGGCGTACAGAAATATTGACCTGATGCCAGCGCTATAGAATCTTCTTTTTTTGAGCCTTCTCGAGTGAACTAATGCGGTACAAATTTTGTTTACACGAGTCCATATGTCTTCGGCTAAACCACCTGCAGTTGTAATGGTATACAGTATTAATTAGTGTAGGGTCCATGTAAGGATTTGTTGGTGTTTATACGCCTAAATTTAGTTTTAGTAATGTTGTTGGGCAATCCATTTGCATCTGAGTGCTAACAGACGAGTAGACAGATGCCATCAGCGAAGTTTTAATAGCCAAACATGCAATACCCAGTTATTATTAACTATCTTAATTGCTGATTACATCGCTTTAGTCAGGAATACAACCTAGCTTCTCATATAACGCATGTTGCATGTGTGACGGGACCTGCTGTTTCATGTCGACTTCTAAAGACAGATTTCTGAGAAACTTTTCATGGCAATTTTACTTAATCACAGAGTCTTTGCCAGAAGACTGCTGAGAGGAAGTGGTATGAAGAAATATTTTCTCATATTTCGTTCCTTTCGACATGACTGAACCAAAGCTTGAATTCACGGGTCCAACGCACTACACGCATCTACTAGCAACGTCAACTTGAAGTTTAAAGGACCTTTTATGCTGCATTGCTATCTATATCTTAGCTGTTGCATAATATTTTGACAAAAATTATCATTTTGTCTAGTCTTACTCCGTACATATGCCCCTACATACGTATATGTAACGTCCTGTTTAATATTATCAAAGGCTCTCTGGCAATCTATGAAGCTCAAGTAGAGTGGCGCACATCATTCAAAGATTTCTACCACTATGATTCACAGTGTGTTCACACACTCGAAATCTGGCTTGTTTATTTCATTGATATTTAAACGAAAACTCTATAATTTCTGATCTTTTATTTATTTTGAACAGAAACCACATATTTTGTAATTTTATTTGCCTTTTTTTCTTGTTTTTTTTAAATCCACATCAAGTCTTAAATAATTTTCTTAAAAACTTATTGATTTGCACAGTAAGTACATACTAGCATCCATACATACATATAAGTGAATACATCTGAGTGTGTGTGTGTATGTAAATATATATTTTTTTGTCTGTCACTTGTGGTTTAGCAATTTAACAATTGATTACACAACAAATATGTCAAGTTATTGAAATCATGTTTTTTTTCTCTCTCTCTCTCCTCCTCTTCGTTTTAATATTTCATTTACGTTTATTACAACGTTTTATTTATTTATTCTTCTTCTTCTTTTTATTTATTCTATTGTTCAATTTAGTTTTTGTTATTGCACAATAAAAATAGGCATGAAAAATTTATATTCCGTCTATGACAGCAGGTATTCGTTATATGAAAACAAAAACAAAAAAACAGAAAAACAAAACCATAAAGTCTAGTATCATCATCATCGTATGGTAATAATAATTGAGTCACAACTGGATCATATAACTCAAACCAAACCAAATCGAATCGAATCGAACTGAACTGAGCCATCTAGTCGCATTCAATTTTTTGACCACACAATGATTCAACCAAACAAACAGACAGACAGACATACAATTGCAGAGTCAAACTGCTTAAGACCAGTAAAAAGATGAAAACCACAAAAACTAGACAAAAACAGATTTTTTCTTTAACTAGTTGTTGTTATTGTTGTTGTCATCTCTTTGAAAATTAACAAAACGAGTTCAATTGCGGTTTTGTCGATGAATTGGTAGAAGAAAGACATGAAAAAATAAAAAATAAATTATTTAGAAAAGCAAATTCAAAAAGTAAAAACAATTATTGAAAACACAATAGAACTTAAAAATGTAGAGCGTTTTTGAATTTATAAAAGCGGCATTAAGTTATTTCTAGCTATGGATGGCATATTCATCGAGAAGATGGAAGCTCTTCTAGGGACGAAAATCCATTACAATGATCACCGGAATCAGCATATTTTTCAAATGAAATATGGCAGAAGAAGCATTCAAAGTTTCTAAAGAAATTTTTCAGTTCATGTGATCTTATTGTTTAACTAAGCCTTCACTATCGTAGCACCATTCTCATAAGAAATGCTTTTCTTCCAAATGACTCTTGTATAAGCAGCAGTGAACGCCGCTACGACTATCGAGCGAGAACCTATTTTCCTAATTTCAATACAACACACTTACTTGATTGGTCATTGCAATCTCTTAGTCAGGATTGCAACCTAGCTGCGCACATCATCCTTGTTGTGTGTGTTAATTTTTATATATATATGACAAGGACGGCAGTTTAACATTCCTTAAGGTGAACAGAAGTATGGTTATTTATGGACGTTTTTTTTTTTTATAGAAACAATGTGATTGCTAACTTGCTGAAGCTAGCTAGTTTCTGCATACACTGGGCACTACGACCTAACATTTAGTAGTCTCGTACGTCTTCGAGTGTGTGCTGGATACAATAAGGTTTGAGTAGCAACTTCTAAATAACCAATGACTTGCTTTCACACTAGGCAGTATCTGGTTTATAAGGACACAAAAATCATAATAAATGTTCAGTACAGAGAAAATAATGAGCTGCTTCGTCTTTCCTATTTAAGTATTCGATTGATAAAGTTCTGTTTTCTGCATAAGAAGCCTCGGCATATTTGCAGCCTTTTTGTGTCCCCTAATCCCAATTCAAATAGGGCGTACCAGTTCGGTCTAGTTAGTCCGCCATACAGCTTTCCCATGCCCAAGAACGTAAACAGTGAATAGTTCGTTATTTCCAGGAGAAATAGCAGACATTGTGAGACACTGTGGTCTAGTATGTAGTGTGATGCCTTATTAGACAAGTGCACTTAGAAGAGCCCCTGGCTCAAGCACCTCGAACATTTCCGGTCAGCAAATCTTCTGCTCTAGGAGTAAATAAAATTGCCATGAAAAGTTTCTCAAGTCTGTCCTTCAGAGTCGACACTCATGGATAACACATAACACAGACAAAATGTGTGAGTAACTAGGTGACTGACTAAGGGGTTGTAATGACTAGAAAAGTAAGCAAGTTTAGACGATATTCATGTAGAAAATTGGTTTGTAGGTCAGCATATTCTCAGCGAATACTTTACTGCCAACTAGCCATTTAATCACCAAGTGGATAGCCAAGACTTGAACATGGAAGACACTGCGGTGCTCTAAGCTGTAAGTCTGTACGAGTCTCTGCCCAAGTTCTGACTATACAAACTACACTAACTTCAACCCATAAGTGAATATGTTCAGAGAATTTAGAGAAGAATCTGGTTTCTTATTCGAGTAGCCTCTTTTTAGGATGTACATAGGTGTCCTTTCTTTGCCAATTTCAATCTTATTATCGTCCACTTCTCGGAAAGCTCAGTCTGCAGAGTGTAAATGTTCAGAGAAATTGAAGGAGAATCTGGTTTCTTGTTACAGTAGCCTCTTCTAGGGATATTGGTGTCCTTCCTTTGCCAATTTCAACCTTATTATACTACTACTTACTCTAGAGAAGCTCAGAAGACAGCCGGTAGTCTTCTGGATAATAATTTGTAGTAAGCACGTCAGATTGTTGTCTCACACTATTGTCATTAGTTGTAAGCTTAAGTTCATTTAAAGCACTTTTACATGAGTGGAAAAATGTTTGTTAATATTACGGAGGTATTTATCCCTGTTCACATGTTAGAATATCGATCTCATTATTGCGATTGATAGCTATTGAGGTGGATCAGAAAACTACTACTACTTGACTACTAGATTCTGACAAAACATTCGTTTTAATTCGAACATTTCAAGTTAAATTTTTAAATTCTTTAAATTTTCTCTTCTACAACACCATTAAATATTCTTACCAAACTTAAGCCATTTTGTGTAAAAGAAAACTCATTACATTTTTTGGCCTGTTAACGATACGATGTAAAGGATACCCTTCACAATACACATCTAAATTTAAAGGATAAACAACTTATTTGTACAATAAAATGAAAATTTCCCAAACTGATAAGAAGCTATAAACTCTTAAACCGTTTAGTTTTATCTCTCTCTACACATTTTAGCCAATGACCCTACCACTCTCTCCTCTAACAGATTAACATCTCAATTTAATATTGGCAGGACCGAAAACACTTAAAAATTTTACACATTTGGCTTAAAAAATAAAAACCCCAAAAAAAACCAGGAAAATGAAGGCATTGTAACGAAATCCTTTGGCCAAGTTCGACACTAAGCACCATTAAGAAATATATGGGGGAGGAATAGTAAACGAAAAATCTCTGGTATACACAGTTCAAAAACCCTTAAGCAAAATGCTTCATCACCGAGTATTACCGAGTGATGGTGTGACTGACGAACGCACAAATCAACACTTATGTACGTATGTAGTTGATGGCCTAAACACAATTTCTCTTTGTGCCTCATCTTAATTTTTATAAACGCTTCCTTTAAACAGGTGAAGGTTATTATAGGCCCCTAAGCCTAATATTCAACCAACCAACAAAAACAAACAAAACACAAGAAAATATAACCGAAATAGTATTTTGACCTGAAAGAAAGGCAGGCCAGCCAACAGTTAAGGATATACGTGGCATAGTGAGTGGGTGTAAAAGATAATCCCTAACTCTGTTAACCATTGCAATGGCCAGAGGAAATAAGTAGGAAAAGAAGCAAAAAACAAAGCAAAACAAAACAAGAAAGAAAATCAAATGCTTTAATACTTGACTGATGAAAACCATTTGGACTTTGGCCATAATAACGAAGTGTGTAAAGTTAGTCGCAAATTCATAAGCCTACTCGCATTTACCAGCCAACAACATTTACTCCTATTATTGGTATGACTTGAGTATAAAATAATAACCTGGTTTTGTCTACAGTCATGCTGTTATGGATTTGAAAGATTTTTTCCGGTATTTCATTTTTTTCTTCGTTTTTGAATGTCAAGTACGCTATAATTAGTAAGAAGGTTATAAAGTTCTAGGTTTAGTTTGACCGGCTTTAGAAAATTATCAGGAAAATACATAAACAAACCAGATAATTAAGTAATCGGATAATTTGTCTGCTGAATATGTCTGCCAGGCCTTGTAATTAGGGCTGTAATATACAAACAAAGCAAGGCGTGGGAGCTACATATATGTACATACATGTATACTTTTCCTCATATCATATGTAAAGAGAAATAAACTAATTAAGCAACGAAACCTATTCACATTCAAATTATTTGCAGTTACAGATGGTAGCCTGTAGTTTTCCAAAGTCCAATATGAGTCTAAAATACTTACCGCTTACAGACAGCTTAAGTTCCACTCCACTTAAACTAAGAAGTGGCAGAAAATTTGTTCGCAACTTGATGTAAACAACAACAATTGCTTTTGTTTGTTATTCCTCTGTATATAACCTTGGGATCAAAAATAACAATTAGTAGGGAATTATGCGACAGATCTTTTTCTAACGGAGATTTTCAAACCAGGATTACTATCTTCAAACACACGGCGTCTTCACACAAGACTGTCTTAACTTTGCCCTTCTCGAAATCTTTATAAATGTAAACATTGTTGTTTACATTTATTATTGTAGTGTTGTTGGTATATTTTTGTTTACTTGTTTACCTTTTTTGTGCTGGTGTTTGTTATTATATTAAGCACTATAATTTGTAAACAAGCATTGTTTTGTTTCTGTAGCTTTTGTTTATAATTTTATGGTAAAGCGGTGTAAAAACAAAACACCAGTATCTTGATTTCTCATTTTTGTAACAATGCTTTAGACTTTATGAGTAGGAATTTACTGCAAGTCAATGACAGATTGTTATCCCATCATTCTAGAACGTAATACAGTACATGTCCAATCACTTGCTAAGCTGGAAGAAACTTTTCTAAGGCTATCATCAGAAAAACTGGTTCGTATTTAGTTCTTAACTGCCTTATGTAGGGTATCTCAACAAGCCGACCAGTGGTCCATTTATGTCCAAATTTTGTTACAAGAAATTATTTTCCAACATTCTAGCTTTCGATAGAGTCATGGCAGCAGCAATACTCTACTAAATCCGATATTATTTTGTCCATTTTTTTCTCGTTTTCTTTCATTTTGTCTATCTCCTGTTCAAATAGAATTTTTAAATCTCTTAAATTCCACCCGAAAAAAAAGGAAAGAAAAGAAGAAAAACAAGCAACAACTCTATTAGAGTGATTTTCTTTTGGTTTTCTATTTTCAGTTATTTTAAGTAAATGTATCGGTGCGTAGCAAATTGTTATACAATTTCGTTACGTATAGGGCTCGTTTACAGTGCCTGGCTCCTAATATTTGTGTTTCTTTTCTTTCATTCTTATTCTCCAATAAATTTTTTTCTTGTTTGCCTTCAAAATTTAAGGTGATTCTCTCTCTGTGGCTGTCCAGGGAGATACATGTTGAGTACGTTGAGGTCGTTGATGAAGATGAAGATGTACAAGAGTTCAATTAGGAAAAGAGCTTAAGTTTACTTTTCATTTTTTTTTTGTTAGCATTAGGCAGCAAGCAGGCAGGCAGTCAGGCAGTTAGGCTAAAAGAAAAAGTCAATGTTTTCTTAACTAATCTGTCAAATTGGGTTTGAATTGAATTGCGTAGCGTTTGGGTAAAAAAGTAAAATCCTGGAGATTGTTACAAAAAAAAATATTGGAACAGTTTAAATTTGTTATAAAAAAAATTTAAAATATTGATTTTACAGTATAGCATGGCTTAGACGAATAATATCGTATTTTTATTGTTCACCAGATAATTTAGAAAACTTGTATTTATTTTTAAAATCTTTTCTGTCCTCCAGGCATTGTAATGAAATAGCTGCGGATGTATAAGAAACTTAAAAACAAAAGAGTACGAAATTAACGATTGGGATTGAGACCGAGATTGTAATTATATATACGATTAAGCCACGATTAAGCTGAGCTATTAAACTCCCTTTTTCAAGTTCCTCTCCACAATATCTTAATGTTTGTAATGTGATTTACAAGTAAGACAAACACTTTCATAAATGGTAATTACAATCCTTTAGTCAGGATCACAACCTAACTTCTCACACAGCCCAAGTTGTTGAAGTTATTTCTATGTATGAGTGACAGGGCCTCCAGTTTATGCTCGATTCCGAACGACAGAGTTTTTTAATTTTATTTACTGTCAGAATTTTTTCCAGAATACTGCTGGAAGAGAGTCTCCGAAAGAAATATTTTTTTTTTCGAAATTAAGATTTCGAAGTAAGATTTGAACCAACAAGCTAACACTCTACCTGCTAGACTACAACAAAAAAGATCCTCTAACTACCCAAAACAACAGTCACTACTGAGCACTTTCGTTTTCCTCTGTATACTGTTGAGAAAGGCTCGCAAATAAACAAAATCAAAGATATCCTATTTCTCATGATGAATAGGTGATGCAAATCCTATAACGCGTTGACACTCTCAGCATCTCAACTTAGCATCTCAACATACAAAGCAAGAGAAAGTGTCATTCTTTACACTTAATAAACGAGCAGTAGTGCAACAGGCCAATACTGACAATGAATTTGTAGTGTGTGATGAAATTGACATGTTGTGGGAGTATTAAAAATTCATTGCATATGAATATTTCTTTCGGAGCTGTATCGCTTTCAATATTTCATACCAAGACTGTGAAAATCTTGTGACTTCCAGTATATACTAGTTGTTGTATTGGATGAATCTTGATTGTTGAATCCAATGCTATATCATGACGTTAATCGGACGTATGTGTAGTATAGCATCCGTTGATGTTCTGCCCTTTTTCTGGTAGTCAGAAGAGTAGTGGAGGGACTCAAAGCCCTTTTAATGTTTTTCAATTCAAAAAATTTTGGAAAACGGAACTTAAAAAAGCCAGTACAATAAGTCACCTTTGAACTGAATTGTTGCTTAACAATTCGAAACTTATTTCCTTCTGTTCTCCTCTTGTAAACAGAACTCAATTTATTACTATTAGATGTGAGGACACGATTCAAACCACAGGTCAGATATCTCCAACATAGGAGAATCGCCTATGCTATATTCCAGAGTTTCTTATCACCGTCTGTGATGAGCCAGGGTATGGCTTTAAGACCCTCACATACAAAATGTTATTCTTCCTATGACATACATAAATACATACATATTTTCATTTAATTTTATACATGAGTTTCATGAAAACGTTTCTCAAAAAAAAAACCTGTCGTTCAGAGTCGACGTTAAACTGTAGGTCCCGCCACTCAAGTATAAAATTAAGGCACACAACATGAGTGGTGCGAGAAGTTAGGCCGTAGTCCTGACTGAAGGGTTGTAGGGTCCAATTATGTAGGTATATATGACCGATATACAGTTATTTGCTATGCTCCTCGATTGCTATGTTCTAGAGTTCCGTATTACTAACTATGATGAGCCAGATTATGACTCTAATATGTTAATCGATCTCCCGCTCTTTATTATAATCAATGCCTTCCCTTTTCAAGTGTTCAGGCTCACTTAAATTGTGTCACATTGTGTGTCAACTATTAATTTTCTCCCCCTGTCTGTTTTTTGTTTCCATTTCAATGGGCCTCCATTGTTTTTGTGTTTTTATTTCATAAATTATTTTTAGATTTGCTGTTAATGTTTCTATAACTTCTTTGGAAACTTAAATAGACAATTTCATCACGTTTTGTGTCCCAATAGTTTTATGGCCACTTTAGAGAAAATAAAAAAAATGAAAACAAATAAAAATAAAAATCAAATGAAATGTAATGGAATGGAATCACAGAGAAATGAACTGTCGTTGTTATTGTGGAAGTGGCAAATAGCATAGATTGCTACGCATCATAAATCCTAAGCACGCAAAAAAGATTAAAACTAAACAACAATTTAGGAAAACAATAACAACTACACCAATAAGAAAACAATAACAATAACAATATTAAAATATAATCCTTTCTTTAGCCTGTTGGAAAGCACTTAATGCCGTATTTTTTCTTGTTTTTTTCTACTTGTCTTGTTTTTATTGTTTCTTGGAATCAAATATCATAGGATTGGCCAACAAATTGTTTTCTTACAATAAATTATTAACATTGTATAGAGCAGACGAATAGAGAGAGCGAGAGAGAGAAAATACATGTGTATGTGTAGAGAGTGCTTATGCTTATGCAATTATCACTTAAATCTGTTTGGTATTTAACAAGTATTGCGAAAATTTTTGTGGTTTTCCTTGTTCAACACACATTTTTACATTCGTTACTCTTGCTCTCTCACTTTCTGTCTCTCTCTCTCTCTCTTGCTCTTGTTTTCTTTCTTGAGAGATGTTTGCCAGTAACTTTGTGTATGTGTGCGCTTGTGTGTGTAAGCTAAATATGGTTTAATTTAGTATTTCTTGCTCTTCCCTTTTCAATTATTTTGCTTTGTATGCGTATATGTCTGTGTACAGTTGTAGAAACGTAAAGAAGTTAAAGTGGTTGTATTATAACGGTGTATTTCACTCTCTTTAAGTGTTGCTGTGGATTTTCCGTACTTACTTGTGTTGTAGCATAGGCAACGAAACACAACACACTGAGAGTCAAACAAAGTAATGAGAAGGAGTGTGAGTGTGTGAAATAAATTGCAACATAACTCAAATGTTCTAGGTAATCCCAACTGAAAACTTAAATAATAGAGGCCCACTTTAAGAACTTATTGTTGGTGGAGCTCATTCAACTTTTTGCGCCTTTTTAACACGAATTCTTTACGTTAAGGACCTGATTTGGTGGTATTCCTTTATGAAGGAGCGTGTAAAAGAGCAATTACTCTTTGTAGAGTAAATGTTGAAAGCTTTATTAAGAAAAACCCGAAAACTTTTTGTCGTAAAACAATTGTTAAATACGTTTCATAATGTAATACACAGGAACACAAGGACTTGGTCACTTACGTTTACGTTAAACTATGTCATTGTGTTTTATTGTTTTCCATTCTGATTAAATTTCTTTGAATAAACCACACTTAAGGATTATTTACGGACATTTTTTTAATATAAAACCTTCAGTCACGCTTACGAAATAGTTTTCTCGCATCACTTATGTTATAGGTATTAATTTTATCCATAAGTATCGGGACCTACAGTTTAAGTTCTACTCAAAACGACAGCTTTTGAGAAACTTTTTAATGGCAATTTTATTTTACTCTCAGAGTTTCTGTCAGAAATCTGCTGAGAGGAAGTCGCCAAAGATATATTTTTTCACACTTCGCTTTGTTGGAGATATCTGACCTAGGGTTTGAACGGTGGCCCTAAGTCTGATAAGCCAACACACTACCTACTAGACTACTGTGCTATGCCTTCTTTCAAGTACGTGGTCCAATATTTGGTTGGAGATATCTGACGTGGGGTTTGAACCTACTAGATCACGGCAAATTCGATATAGTTAGCCGCTTAATATAGGCACAAACCTATATATGACCTACTTCCTTATGCCCAATGCTTTTACTTCGAACTATTATACTACTACTACAGCTGACGACGAATATTTTTTTCTCCTTTGTGCTACTTTGTGGTATCAGATTGCAGTTGCACCAACTAGATGAACAAATTTCCTATCATGGGGGGAAAAAATATTGTGCCATACATATTGAGAGGTGCCTTCTCACCCTGATGATTTTTATCATTAGACCAACAAGCGCTATGGAGACGAATTCTATGTAGCAAACCTTTGTATCTAAAGGCCGATCATTATCTGTAACTTGTTACCCGCCTACATACCGACATTGTGAAGCCTGTACTTCAAGGCATCCCGGATTAAGTATTTAACATAAGCAAAGATAGGAAAACATTGTTTATCAAGAATAAACATAATATTTCTGTATGCCTTCCATGATATGGTTTTCTAAGATTTATGAGTAGAAGAAAGTCCAACCTTAGTAAGAAAACTAATGAATCCAAAGAGAATGTTGGATCAATGAGAAATTTCCAGCGTTCAGTTTAAGTAGAATACATAACCATGATGTCGCGTCCAAATCTGTAACTCTTCCTAGCCATCCATATTAAGAAGCAAAGTCAAGACCATTTTAGCATTTTTTTACAAGCAAAAGTTCTCTAATTTTCTAAATTTTCGTTTATTTTTAAGAAAAGAATGCTTCAATGCTTCTTTTAGGAGCAGTCATCAAACACAAGATTGAGTCAATTTCATATATTTTTTCTTTTATTTTTTTACATTTTAAATAAAATACACTTCATAAGCCAAATTGATTTGTAAGTGCTTCGTAACTGACATGAAATTGCTGCATTAAAATACCCTTTGGCAGTGTATAAATTAATTGCCAAGACAAAAAAAAAACGAAAGGAAACTCCAGAATAAAAGAGCAACATAATATATGTATGATAGATGGCAGAGTAAATGAGATGTAATAAAAAATCAAATAAAACAAAGAAAACAAAAGTAAAGAATGCTTTTAAGCTGTAATACCAAGGGAGAAAATAAAATGACAGTCAATAAGTACTTCAACCAGAAGATTATTTTTAAGATGAATTACTTTCTCTCTCCTTTAAAAATTTTTATTTGTTTTTGTTGTTGTTGGAGGGGAGGGTATGAAAATAAGTACTTACGGGGCCTTTTTGAAATGAATAAATATTCAGACGAAAGCATTTCAATTTTGTATTATTGTTAGGTCTTGAAAATGCATGAAATATGGTTCAGCGAGTCTTTCCCTTATTGTTACGATTTTTTTCAAGGTCTTGAAAATGCATGAAATATGGTTTAGAGGGTCTTTCCCTTATTGTTACAATTTTTTTCAAGGTCTTGAAAATCCATAAAATATAGTTGAGCGGATCATTCCCCTTATTTTTATGACAACTCATAAGCCGCCATAAATTACGTTTCAATACAGAATTAACCTGTAGTAAAGTAGTCTAATCCCATGCTTTTGTATGGAAAACATAAACACTTAGACAGACGAAAGCGTTTGTCTTACAAAAACAGGCCCTGAGCAATCCAAAATCCCAGCAAGACGTAGTACTTCTTCACCGATATTATAATGTAGAATCACCTCTTCAATATAATCTGAAGTCTTGTCTTCAATGAAATGAAATCTAGATTGAGTTCATCTCTTGAAAACTTTTCTTAGTTTCTTTTTTTTTCTACAAATCACAACACAAATCAAACATAGAAACCTACTTCCATTCAATAATAAATACCAATCACCCTACAAATGCCATACGTGTCCTTTGTACTCCTCTATACCAAATGCCAATGAACGCAAAACATCGTCTGCAAAAGGGGGAAATAGTGGGGAAAATAATCTGCAAATAAAAATACAAATGAAAATGGAACGGAAATGCCAGGAATTTTTCTATTGAATTCTACCCACAACCAGACAAAACACAACACAAACAAAAACAATAAATAACAATAACAACAACAACAATAACAATAAAATTACTCTAACAGACATTCTCTGTGTGTGATAACTGTATCTCAACGTCTTTAACTAGACCGAGTAACGAAGAGAAGAGAACCTAGATTACATATCCTCACATACGATAATAAAAAAAGTATGTATGTGTGTATGAGAGAGAGACAGTGAGAGTGAGAGAGAGAGAGAGAGAGAGAAAAGAATTTGTAGTTGTTTGTTTTGACATATTTACGTAAACAGGATATTAAGGACTCACTCACTTATGCTGGAGTGTAGATAAAATTGTCTTCTTCTGCATTGTGGAACCTTTAAGGATTATTGAGGAGGGTGGAGCAGCGTACCGTTATAGTAGAGCAGTCGAACATTATTTTTTACTTTTCATTTAATACGAGTATGCATGTATGCATGTCAGTATGTACGATTATATTTGATAAAGTGCCTTATATTGAGAGAATTCCTTTAAACAAGAGGCACTAAAGCAAGCAAACATATAGTACGAGTCTGTATGTATAGAAGTAAAGGCTCAGGATTAATGTCATCAATTCAATTGCGAGTAGAGAATGCGTACGACAATATTTAATGTTCATTGCATTTTTAGGTCATATTACATAAGCATTGCTTTCTCTACAGCACTCGTATATACAGGAAATATTTTTATTCCCTCTTTTCCTTTTTTTTATATTATTTCGAAAGGATTTATAGGACAATATTAAAAAAAAAAGGAAAGGAAAGACAAAATAATAATAATAATAACTGCACGATAAAACAAAATAAAACAGAAAAAATGAAGAAGAATAAGGAGAAGGATTTCTAAGAAGATTAAACGATTATTTATGATATTGAATATTAAATATGAGCATCGAAGAACATACATAGGGGAGTCTGTCTATAAGTCTTTTGTTTTTGAAAAGAAAAAAAGAATCGAAGGAAGAAAAAACGGATTTTATTTTAAAGATTTCAAATACAATATAATCTTGAATATTTAATTAAAATTCATGAATATTCAAATCTATCAACACAGTTTAAATGAGTGCAAGAATACTGAAATATATCTTCCAAGACTTTTGCTCTGACAAACTGTCCAGGACCTGATACGTTTCTAGTTGTTTATCCATGGCATCAATTAGTGCCTCAGATTCACATTCACTGTCATTGATTCAGTCTCATTCTAATCCATTCATAATCTTCTTGTTGTGTTCGAGGACCATTCTCATTCTAAACATGTTTCCTTGGAGTCTACAGTGCCCTTGTCACCATACCAGCCAGTTAGTAACCTCAAGTTATTCCTGCATAGTTTAATGGATAATTTCTCAACAAAACTTTGGATTGTCTTAAAACCACTTGGCTTTAGAAATTTAAGGGATATATAGTTTATCACTCTCTATTCTCTGTAGATTCAAATCGTTTACAGAACATAAGCTAGCCAAATTCTGTGCCTGAAGCAGGTCGCCAATTTCCTGATTTTCGTCGCATTTCTTTCTTATGTTTTATAACCATGAGCTCTGCTTGGCATCATTCTTTTCCTAAATTTTGCCATGGAGTATAGGTCCAAAAAATTTGTACTATTTCCTTCCAATCATTTGCCTCAAATTAGTAATATTTCGACTTTGAGTGCCAAAAAGTCGTTGGGTTAAGCAGTATTGACCAGACTAGCAGTATGAAGAAGACGGCGAAAAGGAAAGGAAGTCAGAAATTAAATTTTTGTCATCTCTAATCCTTATTTTATTCCCAAGTGATCCAAACAGAAAATCCCTTAATGAATTTCATGTTAGAGTAGGGTCCCATGAACTCCAGATCTTTGGCCTTCACTACCTTGTGCAGCAAACTTAGGTGCAATAAAGATTTGCTGTAGGGCAGGTTCTGCTTGCCTTTGTTCTTCCCTAGAGACTTAAGTCCAATAGAGCCTTGCTACAGTTAACTCCATTTCAAATTTGTTCTATCTGTGGAAAAAATTACTTCAGAGATTGCTATTGAACTGACCATCATGGTATACACTCAGTGCATAATTCATGGATTGTATTTGAAGGATTTCCTTACATGCCTTCTGCATAGAGATGCTCTCTAAATAAGTCCTTAATATCAATTTACTATACAGTGTTATTCCTAGAATTCTTCGTAGTCTGGTAGGTAGTGTGTTGGCTTATTAGGCATGAGGCCATGGCTCAAACCCCAACCCAGATAACTCGAAGAATAAAGTGAAGTATTTCTATGACGACTACCTTTCAGCAGGTTTTTGGCAAAAGTTGCATAAAAATCTGACATTCAGTGACGACTTTAAACTGTAGATCCTGGCACTCATGGTTAAAATTAACATACACAGCATAAGTAGTGTTGAGAAGCTAGGACGTGATCCTGACAGGAGGGTTGTAATGACCAATTATGTTTGTATGTATGTATGTATGTTTGTAAGATTTTATCTCATTTAAGAAATAATTTTTTTTATTCTGCTTTAAACTGAAATTCAATACTGATTTCGTATTTTTTTTTCATTTTTCTTTATAGGTAAGAATATCAGATGAAAGCATTTAAAGCATTGTAAGTAACTTAAATTCCTATTAATTTCTATTAAAAATTTTTCGTAAGCTAAAGCCTTTACGTAGTAATTTTTTTTAATAAATTTGATTCCCAAAATTTTTGCTGAAAATGTTCTTTACAAGACTTTTTGATGGAACTTTTCATTTTTCATTAATTTTTATTGCCATTGTAAGGATATACATTTCCTTATGCAATGTAATATTTTTTCTATATTCTGATCATAATGATGTTTCCACATAACATGACATCAACTAAACAAAAACAAACAAAACAAAAGCCAATAAATCTATCAATTTCAATTTCATTTTTACTCCAATTGTTCATGTTGAACAAACATATTCATTGCAGTAATGCCTCCAATTAAAAGAAAAAGCCCTTAGTTAAGGTCAAAAGCAAGGAAATAAAAAAGGGAAAAGAAAACAAATTTATTATTTACTAAACACTACTAAACTGCAATGCGTCCTTTGGCCATAAAATATTGTTCTTGTATATGTAATAAATAACCACAAATAAATCATTATTATTGTTGTGTGTTGTCGATTATATTCCTTCAAAACATACTCAATTTGAATGAAAATATTTGGCAATCATTTCTTCTTTCTTTTTTTCTTTTCATTGTCCTCTGCAAAGGCCGGTATTCGGTTGATATGACACAATATGTATTAACTAATATTACATGGGGTCTTAAATGGTTCAAAATCAATTTCAATTATTTTCATAATTTATGGCCATGAATCATTATTACTGAAGAAAGAAGGACATGAACATATTGGTATTTGACAATAGAAATAAATAATTATTATACAATAAATGATGATCATTTAAGGTCAAATATATGATACACATCTACACACCACATATCATACATTCAATATGTTGAATGCTTATGTAATGGTTTTATGACTTCTATGTCCTACAAGGTATGATATGGTGGGGCATGTCTCTTCTCTTTTTATATGTTCACGTTACAATTATTTGCACAATGATGGAAACTATCCTACTTTACGCATCATTGGTTGCATAAGAGTCAGAGTTTGTTTTCCTTGAGAAGTTCTCTTTAATTTTCAAATTGATTATCAAGTGATTTTGATTTTGTCATGATGGACGATTATCCAATGTAAGCTTAGCCATTTACGAATATGTATCGTTTAACAACCTATGAATCCGTAAAATAGTTTTTTTTTCGAATAAAATTCTCTTCAGGCTTGAAGCTTGTTCCCCTCAAATTTAAAAACAGTCTGGTTCTCTGTAGCTACCTTGTGTATGCACATACATACCAGAGGTCAGCAATGAGTATTCAAAAAGATGAGTTGAATCGAATCATACTGATTTCTACTGATACTGATTTCTGATTTGTTTGTGATTTGAACAGTGGCCTTATGTTCAGAAAGCCATCTAATTAACTAGTAGACTACGGGGACTTCATCATAGGTGCTAAAATCGGGACTATTTCGTGGTACACAGATGGCTCAAGAGTAAGAGTTTTTGGTTCCAGAATGAAATATTTCCAATCCATGGAGAAACTTATATGTGTAGCTTGTGCCATTGAAATATATGCTCAATTCAACTTAAATAGGAGACACAAATGTCAGGGCTATCGGACAGTTGGATCGCCAATTGAGCGCTTGGCTAGTATGAAGTCAAATTGATTGGGATTGTCTGGGGAACCTGAAACGGATAGGTGGGGAAAATATGGCTACTCTTAGCTGGGTCCCTTGTTATGTGGGAATACTTGGCAATGAGCAACCAGACGAGCTGGTGCGGAAGGGAGAAGGGAAGTGAAGCTTCCTTGTTATTGCTGGAAACAGATGTTTTTTTCGGCTTTTTTTCACATTTTAATTTTGTTGACCTAGGGTTTGACCTAGGATTTGAACCATGAACCTCATGCATATTAAGCCAACTTATTAACTACTACTAAGTCGCCGTGGTCTAGTAGGTAGTGTGTTGGCTTATTAGACGAAAGGCCCGAGTTCGAATCCCAGGTCAGACATCAAAACGAAAATATGATAATATTTCTTCGGCGACTTCCTCTCAGCAGATTTCTGGCAAAAACTCTGAGAGTAAAAATTGCCATGAAAAGCTTCTCAAAAAATCTGTCGTTCGGAGTCGACATTAAACTGTAGGTCCCGCCACTCATGTATAAAATTAACGCACACAACATGAGTGGTGTTGAGAAGCTAGGCCGTAATCCTGACTGAAGGGTTGTACTGGCCAATTATGTATGTATGTATTAACTACTAGACTACGGGGACTTCAAAGAATTACACTGGACAAATCTTGATTTTATAAATAGCATCTCAGGACAGTCAGACATCTTCAGCTTATTCTGCCCGAAATTTAAGAACAAGCATCTGGTTCCCTGTAGCCTTTTCGTGTATGGCGAATTAAATGAACAAATAAATTAAGTTGACTACTCACCATAGCACAAGATTCGTAGAATTTTGTTCTTTTATTTCGCCCTAATTAATCTTTTTCTTAATAAAAAAAAATTGTTTAAAAAAATAAGTCCAAGAGTAATGAGAATTAATTACAGAAAGATTTTCTTTCATTACCAAAGTAAACAACAAAAATACACGCCAACAACTTGCTTCAGTCGTGTTGTATCTGTATGTAAAATTATTACAACACGTGCGTTTTGTTGTCATTAATTTGTTTATAATAGCAACAACAACAAAAACAAAATAACATTAAACGTTATATTAACAAAAAAAAAACCAACAACAAAAGAAAAGTAAATCTAATGCAACATTAACTTGTTAATATAAAAGAAAAGAAACAATAACGCAAATGCTTTATAATAAAAGGAATAAAATGAGAGAATGAATGAATGAATGAATGAATGCATACAAAAATAATTATAATGAAATGGAAAAGAAAGAAAACGTTAAATACTAATTACACTCGAGTGTAGTATGTACATGAAATCTGTGGCACAATTGTACACACCACGCACACACATACATTAGCACCTTTTCTGTTTTTTCTGTGGCACCTACAATGAAAGAGAGAAACATTGAGAGAAAAAAGTGGAAAAAATATTTAATGAATAACACACAACCAGCAGCATTAAATGCAGCAAGTGTTGTTAATATCATTAAGGGTATTCATTGGAGGATGCAAATAAATATAAATACATTCATACATAATTGATCATTACAACCCTTCAGCCTGGATTACGGCCTACCTTCCCGCACCACTTACGTTGTATGTGTTCATTTTAAACATGAGTTGTGGGACCTACTATTAAAAGCCGATTCGGAACGACAGATTTTTGATCAACTTTTCGTAACAATATTTCATTTACTCTCAGAGTTTTTTGCCAGAAATCTGTTGAGAGGAAATCGTCGAAGAAATATTTTTTCATAATTAGTTTTGTTGGAGATGTCTGATAAGATAAAATACTACCTACTTGACTACGATGGCTAAATAAACATAATTTATGTAAATAGGAACAATTCCCCTGAGGCTTAATCACATATGAGTTGGCAGAGCAGTTCTATATCTCCGAAGAAAACATCTATCTCATCCAACAGGGTGGAAGCTCCCTTCTCCTTGTCTCCAGCTCGCCTGCTTGCTTATTCGCAAGTATTCCCATCTGGGACCCAGCTGAGAGTAACCATGTTTTCCCTACCTACCTTCCCCAGACAATCCCATACTATCTTCAATTTGACCTCATACTAGCCAAGTGCTCAAATGGCGATCCAACTGTCTGTCTGTTGTGTCTCCTATTTAAGTTGAATTGAGTACACCTTTCAATGGCAAAGGCTTCCCACTTGAAAGACTCAATAAATAGCTTCATGGGTTTAATATATTTCATTCTGGAACCAAAAACTCCTACTCCTGTTCCAAAATCCATTGTTGAGCCATCTGTACACCACAAAATAGTCCTCATTTTAAAAGAGTATACAGCACCCATGCTGAGGTCCTCATAGTCTAGTAGACAGTCTTATAGTCTTAGTTGCCTTATTAGACATGATGCCACAGTTCAATATGAAATATTTCTTCGGCGACTTCCTCTCAGCAGATTTCTGACAAAATCTTTAGAAAGTGAACAAAAAAAGCCATTACAAAGTTACCGACAACAACATAAATCGTGTGAGAAGCTAGGTTGTAATCCTGACTAAACGGTTGTAATGACCAACTATGTATGTATGTATGCATGCAGCACCCACATTATTCCATTCAATTTTGTTACTTAGCTTTGTTGCACAGCAACCTCTTTAATATTCACCACCATATGCAAAGGACTATTCTTTCATTTAGGAACTTTTCTTCTTCTTGTAAATGAACATATTGGTGAGATTGTGATCTTGCTTGAGTTTATTCTTAGGCTTACTGTATTGTATCAATTATTTAAAATCTTAAGACCGATTCGCAGTGATTCTCTCCAAATTTGCTTTTAGCCATCAAGGCCATATCATTTGGATATCATTGGCAACAACAATAAAATCAATTTGCAATAAGAATACGTACAAATACCCTTCTCTATGGTATGAGTTTAGGCTGTGCCCAGCGGCTCTATAAAGTGATACTCTTGACTATAATGCTGTACTTGAGCTCCTTTACAAAGCCTTTGTTAAACGGTTACAAAACCTTTATTAACCCTCTATTAACGGTAATATAAGTGACAACCGATACTATTGTCGTCTTCATAAAAACTGATGGTAAATTGAATACCCCTACTATTAATGTGTGTACATAATCACTGTGTAGAGACAAAGCTGTTTAGCTTGTAACATGCAATTTAGAAATTATTTTTATTTACATTAAGAGTGTTGCTTGCCCTCTATAATTTGTTGCCCTGGTTTTTATCAGGTGTCTTTAAAGAGTATTTTTTTTTTGTGCACTCTCCCCATACATTCCCTTAAAGACACGATACAAAACCAGCAGGTAGATAGACAGACCAAATGGCTAATGCACCTTGGATTCTAGTATGCCATGTGTGTATGTGTGTGTTTTTTGTGTTTTTTTTTAGAGGATTTGAAATACTTATAAAAAAGTATACGAAGAAGAAATTGAAATCATTTAAACATTAAATACCTTAATTTCAATGCAACAAGAGAACAGACAGACCATTAGAGGCACATCATTAGAAAAACTTGCCACACAGCAATTGAAATATTTCAATTGAATGGAAGAATTTTTTTTATAGTTTTTATAGATTGCTGTTGTAGTTATTGTGTAATAGAGGGTCCCCTCTTTATTTAATGAGATTTATGAGGGTAATTAAATGCAACATTTTTCAAGCACTTCTGGAAATAATCGATCACTGTTTTGGTAGTGAGGATTTAAAGGTAAATGACTCATTAGATTGATGGATAAGGGATAAGATATTAAAGAGCTATCTTAAATTCCCTAAAAACAAGCTTAAATTTCTAAAAAATTCCATAAGAAAAAATAGAATGAATTGCTGCAACATTTTCCATTTTTTTTTGCGTTTTAATTTTCAATTTCCCTCTGCAATTTCTTAATAACTCGAGCAGTCGTAAAAATAATAAAATTATAACTCTTTTGGGTTCGAACTTGGCAAATAAAATGAAGTAACAAATGAAACAAATTTTTATGCAATCGAGTCGGTCTTTTGCTATGTGCTTGTCTTCTTTTTTTGGTGTGTGTTTTTCAAGTCAAATCAACAGCAGACGATACAGACTCCCCAAAGACTAACAGCATCGAACTGAAATGAACTGAACTGAGCACAACGAGTACAGAAATAATCTATGCCGGGGCTCTACATGTCTTGCATACTAAACTATACACAGAAATACGTTTTCAATACAACAACAACAACTACACATAGATACTCCTCAATACGAAAGCTTAGTTGCATACAATATTTACTCATGCTCATACACACTCATACTTATGCATACAATTATGGCCATGAAATGGCAGAAATTTTCATAGGCAAAGGCCAAGTTAAGTTGCATTACAACCAACTACAACAACAACAACAATACAATTATCATGCATAGCGAGTTATAATGCTGAGTAAAGGAAGAAAGGAAAGAAAGAGAGAAAATTTTCCTTGATTTTCTGCCATAAACAATAGAGTGTTAAAGGCCTTGCCAAATGAAATTTTGTGCTGCTGTTGCTTCTTTCAATGAGTTCAACAACCAAAGTAACAAGATTACAGGCAATAGCAATAACAACAATAACCACAACCACATTTGAAATAATAATAGAGACTCTGTATGGATTGTTTGATTTCAATTGTTATTTTGCCGAATATAACAGCGTCTCTCTCTCTGTCCCTCTCTCTCTCTCTCTATCTCTCTAAGGAGTAAACAATTCGAATTTCGAACATCAAGGAAATCAACCACATTGAAAATGAATTCTCTGGTGGGCTTCAAACCAAGTAACAATCATAGAAAAAAAACAATTCAATGAAGGAAAACACCAGGCAACATAAAAAGGGATTTTCAATTCCTTTTTTTTTGTGCCATTAAAAAAGAAAAATTATTTGTTTGTCTGGTTTTGAGTATTTCTCAAACGGGGGCCAAGAAAAACAGGCCGCAACCACCAAAAAACATTCATTAATTTTAACTACTACAGCAGGGAATGCATTCTGCTGAGACAGACTTACTTGCATAGACAGGATACTTGTGGGCAATTGATTAATTGCCAGTTAAGTCATCTAGAAACTAACAGCAGTTTTTGCATTGAGTTTGAGTTTGAATTCTTTGTTTAAGTACTGTGAGAAGTATACAAGAAGAAATCTCTGTTTTTAACTGTTACTTAATGCGAGTGAATGAATTTTCCAATGTTCATTGAAAATTATGAAATGGAATCACAGCTGGTCTATTTCCATTTATTTGCAATATTTTTCCTAGTGCCAGTTACGCTTACAATCGGGTTTAGCAAAATCCATAAAAAGTTTTAATCTCTTCTAAATATCTTCTAAAAAATCTGCAAAAAGGATATGTAATAAGGACTTGGTGTATTTAATAAAAAATCAAGATACTGGTGTTTTGCTTTTACATCACTTAACATTAAAATTATAAACAAAAGCTACAGAAATAAAACAATGCAGTAAGCAAACCTGCCACACTGCTTTATATAACAACAAACACCAGCATAAAAATATGGTAAACAAGTAAACAAAAATACACAAACAACAAAGTCAAGGCAAAGTCATGAGCATTCGCCTTCAAGCTCATTCATCAGACTGTTTACTCTGACAGAGAGTCATTTTCGATTTAAAGCCCCATTTCTTTTACAATTGTAAGCATGAAAGCATTCTAGTTCCTCAAAGATTTCTCTCTGAATAGTGTGAGGTTTTCACCTTTTAAAAACGTTTAAAAAATTAGCTTGTAGATTGCAAATAAAAATAAAAACAAATTTGTGTTTAGTTTCAACTGAAATTCTTTATTATTCGCACAATTTGGTGTGCCACTGTTCACAACTTGATGTAAACAACAACTATTGCTTTTCTTTGTTATTCCTCTGTTTTCACCTTTTGTATAAACAATAACAATTACTATACAATTGTTCGACAGATCTTTGTAAGGGAAATATTCAAACCACGATTACCCGCTTCAAAAGCACCGCGTCTTCACACAATACTGACTGAACTTCACTCACTCAATCGCCTGCTTTGCCTTGCCTTATATATGGCAGAGTAAACAATCTGATGAATGTTCTTGAAGGCGAAAGTTCGTGGCTTTGCCTTCTTGAAATCTTTATTAATGTAAACAACGTTGATTCATTATTGTTGTTTGTGAGTTTTGTTTACATTTATTCTGGTAGCATTTGTTGTTGTATTTTTGTTTACTTTTTTTACCAATTTTTATGCTGGTGTTGGTTGTTTTATTAAGAAGTACGATCATTTGTAAGCAGGTTTATTTACTGCATTGTTTTGTTTTTGTAGCTTTTGTTTATAATTTCTATGTTAAGCGATTTAAAAACAAAATACCAGTAACTTGAGTTTTCATTTTCGTAGCAATATGATTTTAAATGTCTCATATTTAAAATTTTTTGTAAATTAAATTTAAAAAAAGGAGAAAAATATAAAGAAAATTAGCAATACACTCCAATACAACACTAGGAAAGATTCTCATTTAAAGTTTATTATCAGATTTTTCATTTCTTTTTATTTTTACTCTATGCTATGACAAGTATATAAAATATTCTTACAGAACTTTAGTGTTTTATTGTCCTATAAAATGAACTTTACTGCAGTCACAGTCATCATCATTCTCACCATCGTTCTCATGATGCACATCATCATCATCACTATGACAATGAATATAACTGAGCAGTGACACAATAATGCAGATAAAAATCTCCTGTAATGTTAAAACCGAAGGGGAAATTTATCTCTCTCTCTCCCTCTCTCTCTCTCTCTGTTTTTCACAAGCTATTTTAATTCCTATTTTTGATGTAAATATCAAAAATATGTATGTGTGCGTGCATATTTGTATATCCTGTTATAGTTTATGATGTACTTCATGCTTGCATGCTGCAATACGGTTTTATTTGTTCTGTGCTGATATTTTATTTCTCATCAACAATCTTTTGATTGTCTTACATGCACAAGAAGTTTTTTATTTTCTTTCGCATTTAAATACGGAATTCTCAAGTGAAAGAAGAAGGAGAAAGCCAGTGAGAGGAGGGTTATTTTATGAGTTTTGGCACAACTCATAATGAAATTGAAGTTTATCGCATTACAAAACTTAATAAAACTGCAATACAGAGAGATAGAGAGCGAGAGAGAAACAGGAAGAGAGAGAGATTAAATTCATCATTTGAAAGGAAAAAAGTTTCGTTTCATGTCAGTAATATTTATGCATAATGCAGGTAAAAATTACAATTTCTGGTACATCATATGCCAGAAATGAATATCCAAAAATTAAATGAAAATTTGCTTTGTAACGCATGGTAAAATGAGAGTTTTGCAAGGATGTTTGCGTAATTTTATGAAATGAGGAATTTTGCTTAAAAAGCAATTCAAATGTTTGCATTGTTCGAATCACTGTATCCAAACATACATACATAATTAGTCATTACAGCCCTTTAGTCAGGATTACAACCTAGCTTCTCTCGCCACTTATGTTGTGTGTGTTAATTTTATACATGGGTGATGGGACCTACTGTTTCAAATCGACTCCCAAAGACAGATTTTTAAGTAACTTTTCATGGCAATTCTTAGTTACTCTCAGAATTGGACTGGTAGTTGTCATATATTAATTCGAAATTGTTTAGCCAGGACATGAACCACTGGCCTCCATTTTTCTTCTTTTCTCTTACCTACAACCTATTTTCCTACCTATTTGTCAACACAATGCACTGCATAAATGGGAGTCATCTTCTAATTGTGGTCGCTTAAAAAATTTGTCAATATTAATGACATAAAAAGTCACCGAAGTTTTCTTTAATAAACTAGTTGGCAACCCCAATATTCTAGAACCTGTTACAGTAGAGCAATGTCGCATTTTAATGTAAAAAAGTTGGAAAGTAACGTAAAGCATTGAGATAAAAAGAGGAAGATTGAAATTGAAACTTTGAACATAGGATGAAACAGGCTGTTGCTTTAGCCTTTTTGTAATCTTTGCTTACTCGTAAGGCTAGAACTCGCAGGTAGAAGCTTTAAGTAAAACCGCCAGGCAGAGCCTTCGAAGACAATCTGCAGGGGAGAGCTGATTGTCATATGCCGTACATATATTGATTAGTTCTGACTGCAGTTTTCTGTTAATCTATTATGTGTTCATGGGCATGGAGGTACCCATGTTGTAAGAGTAAATAAAAATGCCATGTAAAGCTTCTCAAATCTGTGTTTCGTCCCGCTCTTTAGGAGTAAAATTAATACACCTATCCTGACTAAAGGATTGTTATGATCAATCAAGTTAAGTATGTATCGAAATAACTGTACCTGAATCTCTTCTCAGGCTTTCTCGAAGAACGAACGTGGCCTTACTTACCGAATTGTTTACAAAATTCTTTAAACCCTGTCTGAATTTGAGCTTAATTTAAGGGAGTTGAAATGTGTAGCCCTAATGATGATTGGCCTTTTCAAATGTCTGCATTAACTCCACAAAAAGTTTCTGAACCCATTATCTATATTTATACCACAAAATAAGAGAGAATATTTTATAACTATGGGGACACAAAACTATTCTAATAAGTGAGCGAATTGATGTGAAAAAAAATAAACTGAATGTGGCTTAAGGTTATTCATATCCTTGATGAAAATCTGAGCAATTCGATTGTAATTCAGAAAGCTGCTTATGTATCCTTTATTTCACATTTCTTATGACTTCACAAATGTAGTTGGAAGACATTAATAGCTTTGTGGCTTCAGGCTATTAATGCTTATTTGAATTCATTTAAATATTTTAAATATACAAAATCCTTTAAGATTTCATCCTTTTCCTTTAACTCTTTATCTCATTAGGAGTTCATTTATTTAAACCAATTAAAATTAAAATTATTTCACCGTTTTATAGTACAGTACAGTACAGTACAGTACTTGTGTAAGTGTAATCAATTAAATAAATTCTCTCTCTCTCTCTTAAGCCCAATATAAAGCCCATTATAATGAATTTCCCAAAACTAATTTGAATTTATTTTCTCTTTTATTTGCAGGTAATTTTCTCTGCCACCAAAAAACATACACACACAAAAAGCGTAAGAACATTAAAGTTAATATTCAACGAAATTGAATTTTAAGTGCAAGTTTATGTAAAGCAAGGAAAAGAAATTTGAAAAAAAAACCAAACGCCAAACAACCTCTTTTAATTAAATCCTTTAAAAACAAGTTCATTTATTTTATATTTAATTTCTGAGGGCACAACATAGTAAGCCTGTCATAGAAATTGGTGTGGGTTGTTGAAGTAAATTGAACGGGTTGTTTTTGACTGGTAATCACTGATACATCAGCCAAACATCAACAACATTAACAATCAACACCAAAAAAAAAAAACATGAACCCTACAATTACAGAATAAATTATGCGGCCTTCATAAGCATGTTTTTCCTTCATGCTTAACCGGCAAAGACATTGATGGCTTTGTTTGGAAGTTTTATAAAATGAAAATGAAAGAAACGCACGCAAGATATTGGCACAAGCACAACGTTATTCCCTTTAATACGTTAGACTACGTAAAACAAAAAAAAAACAAATTTAACTGGCATAATTTATGAATGAGTTTAGTACGCACAGTGGGTGAAACACGGTTTTTTGAAATGCTTTAAAACTTTAAATATTTCACCAAATACTTTGAAATTTATGAAAAGAATGCAAAAGTAAAAGCTTAAAATTTTATATACAAAATATTTAAATTCTATTAAAAACTTTAAAAGCTCACCATATATCCTTTTTTCTGAAACATGGATGAAATAACTCAAAAATGCTCCAAACATTTTTTATTTATTTTCATAAGCTCTGAAGAATATAAATTATATAGGATATGTACAGAGAATATTTAAAATTATAAAAACCTTATAAAAGGATGTACTGCTTATGTAAGCCTACAAAAAAATTTACGTAAGCCTTAATAATAACTCTTTAATGCTTGTTCTTTATCCTTAAGATATGTTGCTGAATATAAAATTTTGAAAAAAAATTTGTTTTAATATATTTTTTCTAAATCGTTCTAAAAACTTTAAATATTAACAGAATTTAACAAAATTTTCAAAAAGAACGTATAATTATGTCCTTTACAATAATAAGTTCAAATAATTAAATTTCATTAAAAATTATGGAAGTGCCCCATATATCCTTTTTGAAAGCCTTAGAAAATTATACCCAATATGCCATACCAACTAGATTGCAGGCTTGATTTCTTTGAAATTTTGCTTTAAATTATTGAAATATTTACCACTGTTCATTAGATTTTCAAATTATTCCCTCTGAAACCTGCTTCAATTATTTGTTTGTAAGCCAATGTCTTTTTAACGCTCTTGTCTTACTTTTGCCAAAGAAAATTTACATACTTTAATTAATCTTGTTTGTTTGTGTTGGTTGTGTTCTGGGTCTTGTATGGCACCATGAACTGTGGGGTTTATTTCGAAGCACAATAATAACAAAACAAGAAAAATGAGAAAAAAAAAATTACACAACAAATCCTATCACATACATTACCTTCTTGATGTACACAAAAAACAAATTTTGTTTACAACGAAAAACATACACTTGGGTTTAGAAAAATTCCTTTTTTTTTAAAATGTACAAAAAAATTCCTGAATTAAGGATTAATAGAAATAAATAGACTAGAAAGCGTTGTAAGCGAAGAAGCTAAAACGAAAATAAGAGTGCCCTACTGAAGAATACCATACAGTAGGTTAGATTAGAAGAAAGCTGTAACCTGTAGCTGTGCAAAATACTAGTGGTTGCATTGATTTTACTAGCAGGAGACGTTGTGAAAAGTAGAGAGACAGCTAGCTTAGCACTGCTTGAAGGACAGAGTCCTTCTTTAGACCCGTTATGACACTACACTTAATGTCCAAATTGAGGATCAAGTATTCTCGAAAGGAAACTAAACCGATTCCATTAAGCACGCCAGAAAATGAGAGGGTAAGGACATCTGTCTCTTTATAAAAAGCACAGGGTGCTGACACATGAAGTGAAAGACATTATCTTTCTTCTCCTCAGAACCACAGCTCCCGCAGAAGTTATTCGAAGAATGACCAAGTTTTTCGTTATGACTGTGCCCAATAGGACAAAGGCCCGTGAGAATCACAATTTTTGATTGATGCCCAAACGATTTAAGATCATAAGAAAATCAGTCCTCTTCTTATCCATACAAGCTTGACATAATCTAGCAACATTGCCCGTATCCTGCTGCTATGTATATCTCTGTTGTATATCGCGTATAACCAACTTCAGGTTTAACTAGGGAGTAACGTGAGTCACAGCTTAGTGTTTGCCTGAACTAGACTGTCAAATACTAGATTTTCTCGCCATCTTATGATGATGTCATTAAAGATTAGCTATCCTTAAGGATTCGAATACCTCTACTCTAGTCCAGTTTACAACATTGTAAACTACAGAAATTTCTCTGCATCTCCCTTATATAGAAGCCGTCACCAATTTTTATTCATAAAATCTATACAGGGGGATATCAATCTGGTTTTCATAGTTTTGGGATGAATGTGTTGTTGACGGATCTTCATGAAAAAATGCCGAAAATGGAAATTGGGAGCTCTTAGTCTATGTTATTGGCATTTAAGCTAAGGCCGTAACAGACAACAACACAGTAAGATCAAGCTCAGTGCTTTAGTCGTAGCACGTGTTTCATGCATTACTGTGACCACACTTATTTACTTAATTAGTTATTGCATAAACCTTTAGCCAGGATTACAACCTAGCTTCCAGCACAGCATCTATATCATGTGTGTTCATTTTACCCACAAGTTGTGGAACCTACATGTTAGAGAAACTTTTCCATGCTTTTTTATTCTCAGAGTTTTTTCACAAAATCCTGTTGAGAGAGGCCCGTTCAAGATGTCTTAGCTAAGACTTCAACCACTGGTTCTCGATTAACGACACAACACACAACCTACTAGACTGTGGCGACTACATCTCTCTGTGATCACAATATTTCACTTAAAAAACAAGAAGTTTGAAGTCTATTAAATTTTATTCATTTTACAAGGACTCCTTTTCATATATTACCACCCAATAACTGTCACAACCACTTTTAATTTGCCTGAATACGGTACAACAAATCTGGTTATTTGTTGTTCTTTTAAGTGTTACCTTTAGTAGGTGTAATGATGATTTTCTTGAAAATTATTTCTTTTCTTATAACCAGGCATAGAAAAGAAGATTTTTCTCTTAAAATTCTTGTTTTTATTACCGACTTACTATCTACTATGCCACACTACTACTCCAGTTTGTAATATAAGCCATAATGGCAATACTTAACCTAGTTTGGTTATCACATATACATACGCACACACACATACTCCCTTTCCCTCTCTCCTTTATTCTTCGTGTTGCCTAAATCTGTGTCTATGAATTGAAATAAAAGGTGTGTGTGTGTATGTGTGGTCTTTTCTTAAGCATTTAAAGGAGAGTTTTATTATCTTCAGCTTCCTACTAAGGAGTATAACTCTGTGTACTTATGTGTTGGGAGAAAACGAACATGTAGGTATCCAGAGAGAGAGAGAGAGATTGAAAGAAAGAGAGATAGGGAGGAAGAGAAAGGCATGCAGCAATTTTATGTGTTAACTCTACCATCATCATGTCAACATGTTTGTCGCTGTTGTTGTCTTTTCTCTTCACACATAACAACAACAACAGCAACAATAACGTTTACCTTCACATTTAATTCTCTTGTTACGGTTGTTATTGTTGCCATTATTTTTTATTTATTCCTGCTTTTATTCTTCGTCTACTTCTTTTTGTCTGAGAGAGATAATTGCTGCCAAATCTGTAACTGTTAACAACTTGATTCCTTTAAACAGTGTTTCTCAAACTGTGTTTTCCAAAAGCCTTAAGAATTTCTATTTCAAATTAAATATTTCGTAGCAATTTCAGAGTAGCTGGTGCAGCAGGTAAGGTGTTGGTGGCATACCATATGTTTCTTCCTAATCTTTTTTAGGATTATTTTTAAATTAAATAATTTATAATTTAAATGATTAAATAAAATATGGGCACTTAATAAGCTTTTTCTTGTCACTCGCGAAGACCAAAATCAGTAAAAAAGGGAAGACCGGTTAATTTCGTTTCTAAGTATCAACTGAATTCATTTTATTTTATATTTCTTAATTCTAACTTATTCTATGTACTTAATTCTAACTGTGTTAATTATTCAGCAACTCCGTTGCTTTTATCTGACCTTCTTATTTTCATAATTCATTGACCTTATTACTAATCTTATTACAATATTAGGGGAGTTCATTTAATTAAGTTCAATGTTTTCATATAAAATTAAACAGTAAATAAACAGTAATTTATCAAATTATAATAAAGTCACAAACAAATAACATACAATGGAATAATCAACAACATTCCGGCCCCATTGAAGGACCGGAGGTCTTCAATTTAGCGGGAGTGGAGCTAGTTTGTGTATAGGACGCTTATAAACGCCCTTGCGCGTTGCGACCTCCGCCACTCTGACCTTGCCGTCTTCGCCTTTGAATACGGCCACGACTTTCCCGGTCAACCAATGCTGTGGCGGGCGATTGTCTTCGTGGACGATTACCACTTGACCTACCTCTATGTTGGGTGCCTCCTGCTGCCACTTGGACTTGCTCTGAAGACCGAGGATGTAATCCCGAGACCAGGCCTGCCAGAATGTCTGCTTGAGATTGCAGAGCAGACGCCAACGCTTGCATAACTTCATCTCGGTGTCTTTCACGCCGTCTGCGGATTCTGGCGGCAGCGAACGCAGACCCTCTCCGAGAATTAGATGAGCTGGTGTTAATGCTTCTCCGTCGTTGGGGTCTGGAGACAGCGGTGCAATTGGACGGCTGTTGAGCACCGCCTCTACTTCTGCGAGCATTGTTGCCATCTCTTCTTGGGTGAGCAGTACGTTGCCCACGGCTCGAAGAAGTAGGAACTTCGCCTGTTTGACGGCAGCTTCCCATAGTCCTCCGAAGTGCGGCGCCCGCGGTGGTATGAAGTTGAACTTCACCCCGGACGACGCTGCGTACGACTCGACGGCCTGTCGACTCTTGTCGAACGCGAGTTGCAGCTCTTTGAGTACACGGCTGGCTCCGACGAAGTTCGTCGCATTGTCGCAGTGAACTTCCTTGGGTAGTCCTCTCCTGGCGGCAAACCTTTTGAAAGACATAATAAAAGCATCAGTGGAAAGATCAGATACTAATTCTAAATGTACTGCCTTAGACGTAAAACACACAAAAACCGCTATATACATTTTTAATGGTGGTCTCCCACGTAGTCTTAACGAAACGTTAACAGGACCACAGTAGTCCACTCCGACTATTAAAAATGGTCGCGAAGCTCTCACTCTGTTAGTGGGTAAATTTCCCATTATTTGGGACATAAGCTTCGGTTTATAGCGGAAGCAATGTACGCATTTGCTAACTATTCTCTTGCATTCTTCTTTCGCATTGATCAACCAAATATTCTCTCGCGAAAGAGCTATAAGTGCTTTCGTACCAGCATGACAATTTTCTAAATGCAAGTTCCGCAAATAGAGAGTGACAAAGCTATTTTTTCCTGGTAATAATAGTGGGAACTTGGTATTGTACTTCAAGTCTGCATTCAGCAGTCTTCCACCTACCCTTATTAATGAAAACGATCTATTCTCCTCAACAAATGTATGTATGAATGGTGTCAACCTCTGCATATTAGAGGGTAATACAAGAGATTTCTGAAGCTTGAGTATCTCCTCAGAAAAATTAGTTTTCTGGACTGTTTCTACAAGTCGAAAGAAGGCCCATTTCAATTCGATTGCAGTAGGTGGACAATTTTTCTCAACCTTACGTTTTCTCAAGATGTCGATAAATCTGATTACAAACGCAGTGACTCGTAACAATTTTTTGTACGAGGAATACTTTTTCATTAGATCCAACAAGCAATTTTGTGGATCCTCTACTGCAAGAAATACATTTGTCTTTCTTTTCTCCAATAGTATTTGGTTCTCTGTTAACTCGAAATGTTTGTTAACAGGCCAGGAAGAACTGTCATTTAATAAGAATGACGGTCCCTCAAACCAGATCGATTGCTTTAATTCCTGGACGTCACATCCCCGAGAAACAATATCAGCTGGATTATGGTCAGTTGGCACATGTCGCCATGAAACTTTCTCTGACCACTCCTGAATCTCAGCTACTCTGTTTGATACGAACGTAGCAAGGGAGGATGGATGAGTCTTTACCCAATGTAGAGTTATCTCCGAATCTGTCCAGAAATAAACTTGATCGATCTTAAATTCCAACATGCGCTTAATTCGAATCCACAACTTAGCCAATAGGTGTGCAGCACACAGCTCAAGTCTCGGAAGAGATTTTGTCTTGAGTGGAGCAACCTTCGATTTTCCAGTAAGTAATCTGACAGTAACTTTGCCAGATTCAAAACTTCTGACATAAATGCAACACCCATATGCTCGCATTGAGGCATCAGCAAATCCATGTATTTGGACGTTTGCTGTGGAAGTTGTTTGGACGAATCTTGGGATTACTATTGAATCGATCTCCATTAAATTAGATTTGAGATTTTCCCATGAAGTATCAAGTCTCATGGGAATCGATTCATCCCAGTCAAGCTTTTGAATCCAAAGTTCTTGTAGTAAGATCTTGGATTTTATACCGATAGGGCACAAAAGTCCGAGAGGATCAAATAACCGAGAAGAAACTGATAATATGTTTCTTTTCGTCGCTTTCACATCCTTGAAAGACTTTTCCAAATGAAACTTTAATGAATCATTCTTCGGACTCCAATGTAAGCCCAAAGCCTTAGCCGAATCGGAATCGCTATGCAACAGTTTTTCACTTTGCAGAGTACTAACAAATTTAGGATGATTTGAAAACCATTTGGCAAGGTTAAAACCAGCCGAACTAAGGATCTCAGTGACTTGATTACGAATTGTAATCAGATCCTCGTAACTTTCACCACCGGTTAACAAATCATCAACGTAAAAATCACTGCGAACAACCTTTGAACCGATAGGCAAAGTCTCTTTGTACAAATCGCTCAACTCAATCAGACATCTTATAGCTAGAAATGGGGCAGACGCTGTGCCATAAGTTACAGTGTTTAGTCGAAACACCTGTAAGCTATCAGATGGATTTTGTCTCCAAAGGATTAGTTGGAAATTCCTATCATTCTCGTCGATTAAAACTTGCCGATACATTTTCTCGATATCTGCAGTGATTACGTACCGATGAAGCCGAAAACGGATGAGTGTAGAATACAGTTCTTCTTGAATAGTAGGACCGACCATTAGCAGATCGTTTAGTGACACATGAGAAGATGTTCTACACGAAGCATCGAAAACTACTCGAAGCTTAGTAGTTGTACTTTGAGGCCGCAAAACACATTGATGGGGTATGAAATAATGAGGAGAATCTGGCATATTATCCAAAAGTGACATATGCCCCAAATTGAAATACTCTTTCATGAAGTCATGATACATATGCCTCATCGTGTCGTCTTTGGACAGTCTTCGTTCCAATGAGAGAAATCGCCGCTTTGCGACTTCGAACGAAGAACCCAACAATTTTGTATCAGACTTGAAAGGCAGTGAGACTACAAATCGTCCTGACGCTAAACGTCGTATTGAATCTCGAAATTTATCCTCACATTGTTGCTGCTCCTCTGAATACACTTTCATTGACTCATTTGGAACCTCCTCCAGTTCCCAGAACTTCTTGACTATTGAATCAATGTTGCTCTCGTTTTCGATCGAAGTACTCAAATGACAAACGCTAGAATTAATGGAGCCCTTTGATTGATTGTATTTGCCAGTGACAATCCAACCAAGCGAAGTCTTCTGAAGGATTGGAAGGCTCGGGCCAGATTTTATCTGACCAACACACATTAATTCGAAGAAGATTTCCGCTCCGATAAGCAAATCAATCTTTCGTGGTTTGTGGAAGCACGGATCAGCTAATTTTATATTGTTAGGAATATGAAAGCCGTTTGTGTTTATAACACTATCAGGTTGGAAATTAGTTATTGAACTCAATACCCAAAATTTCGCATTGAATTGAGTAGAGTTAACCCTCGACGTGACAGTTAAGTTAACGCAAGATTTCGAAAGTGAATTCGTTTCACTAATGCCAGTTAAATTTAGTCTGCCTCCTTCTCTTTTTAATCGAAGTAGCTGCGCAAGTTCCTCAGTTATTAAATTCGGTTGAGATCCGGAATCCAAAAGTGCTCTCGCTGGTATCAATTTACCAGAGCTACTTCTTACACTGACCACTGCTGTCGCGAGAATAACTCTTTCATCGGACGAAGAATAATTCACCGATCCATGTGAAGTCGATGAGTGGTTAGTGCAGTTGTTATTTGAACTTGCACTTGTAGTGTACCTATGTAGCAATGAATTATGCGAGCTACCACAAATTCTGCATTTGGATGAGGTACACTTCGCTACTGTGTGTCCCTTTTTCAGACAATTGATACATGCTGGCACTGATTTAATAAAGTCAAATCTTCGACTTACTGGCTCAGCAGTGAATGAAGGGCAATTATTAATATTATGCTGAACAGATTTGCAAAATAAACATTTGTCAGCAGATAATTTGGCTTTCGATACATTTAGTGAAGCTCTATTATTTCTCCTCGGAAAGTGTTCAGTTCTTTGAGTGTCGAACCTCGGCCTTGAACTTGAAGACTCATCAGCTGCAATATGCTGATATCGTTTGTTCAAGGCGGATTCACAGTCTGACCAAAGGGGAAGTTTCTCGAAATCAAGTTGTTCTTCCCATTTCGATTTGGTGACTGGATCTACCTTTGACATCACTAAATGTATCAGAATGGCATTTGTAATTTTCTTATCGTCACCAATTGACAATAAAGAGTCGTATATCGCGGAGACTGTATCTATCATGCCTCGCAAAGCAATAGCTGAAGGTTTTGTGATTTGTGGCAAATCAAAAAGTTTTCTGATATTATCAAAAAATATAAGACATTCGTTGTCATAAACCTTCTTCAAACTTGCTATTGCTTTGGGGTAGTTTTCCTCTGAAATCTGAAAAGCTTTTACTGTACCCAAAGCTTCGTCAGACAAGCATGATATCAGATGATTGAATTTTTCGATATCTGTCAACGTCGGATCGTTATGAACCAAGTTCTCAAACAAACTCATAAAGTTTTTGTAATCGGAATACTTTCCGTTAAACTTAGGGAGTTTCATATTTGGGAGCCTCGACTGGTGTGGTTGCCCAAGAAAGGACATTTCTGGCACATTCGATTGCCTATTCTTACCCAGGAGGCTCAAAAACAGTGATTTTGTGGTCACACAAACGTTCTCAAGCTCAGCTCTATCATCATTTTCGGGATCCAAATTATCCACATCAGACTGGAGCTTCATAGCTTGGTCAATATAATTTTTTAATATGTCAAGTCGACATTCCAACTCGATTGGATTAAAAGAAATTGTCTTCTCCACAATGGATTGACGAATTCGAATTATATTGTCAATAACCTTTGCTTTTTTCGTAATTAACTTTTCCAAGCTCTCCGATTTGGAGGGAGAATCTTGTCTCTTTCTACTAGTCATTTTTCAATTAACTTATGAACTCAAAGCAAATCGAATATAACCAAATTAATTTATTGGTTAAATAAAATTCCCAAAGGACGAATGATTTGCTTTGGACTAGGAAATCTAACGAAGTTATCAAACTCTCGTCGGTTACAAAAATATTCGGATTTATGTTCTATCTCACTTCTGTTATTCGCAATACTGGTTCTACAATCAAAATAATTAAATTGCACTATGTGTTCATTCACCTCACAACCTTTGATAAATAGAAAATTTATCAAGTCAAATAACGAATTTATTCTTATAAAACAATTAAACAATTAAATAAAATCGAATTGAATTGTGAATTGTCCCACTGTAAACAGCTGTGAAATGTAAATATTGTGAATGGTAAGGGAACGACGGAATAGAACACTGATTACATGCAATTTATATTCAGCGAATAAACAGAACAAGAACAAGCAAAGAATGAGAAACAATCTGTCTAAAGTTAACAAAATTAAATGTAACAAAAAGACCCGCGAATATTTTTGTTTTTCAATTCTCACAAAATATAAATTATTCAAAATAGGAATACCGACGGTAAAAAGTTTAATAAATAAATATGCAAAAATGATAAAATTACTGTCGCGATCAATAGTAATTTATGCGCACTTGTGTGTACGAAACAATAACAACGCACACGATCTTCACGAAAATAAGGGTGGTATGTATAAAAAATGTGTATATAAAGATTGAAAATTAATAGACTAAAATCAATAACTTAATTATAGTGTAAATTAATTCTTGTGTTCGACTAATAAGTGAGTTAATTTTTGATTAATTTTCAAAAATCTCTTACTTTTGCTAGAGAAGCAAAATTAAGGTAATATAACACAAAGAATTAAATACACTTTACCTCGTAATCTGAGTTGGAGTTGCTACTTCCCAGATTTTGTTCTCGCCTGCAGAGAATACAACGGCAACGAGTCATCAGTCCTTCCTTTTACTTCCTCTTGAGATGATGGGGGTTGTTAAATTGGTGTTGTTGGAGATGAGGTGATGGCGTGATGCTGTGTGATGTTGTAGTGATTTGTTGTATGTATGTGTGTAGTTGGTATTTTATGTTACACTGTTTTCACTGTTTTTTAATTGGTTTTGTTATATGTAGTCTGTTTTTTTTTTTTTTTTTGTTGCATGAAATACTTTTCGTTTTTGTTATTGTTTTTTTTTTTTTAATATATATATTTTCTATTCTTATTTTTTGTTTTTTATATTTTCTACTTTTATTTTTTATGTTTTCAATTTTTATTCTTTCTTTTTGCACAACACTATATATGTATATATTATTTTAATTTTAAGTTATTTGTTTATTTTGTCACTTTCTTATTTTTATTGTCACTTGGTTATATGTTGTGTATTGTTATTGTGTTTGTATTGTTGCGTTTTTAGATTGGTTTATGTAAATTTTTTGTTTTAAATCTTAAATAATTTATAAGATTTACCAATCAATTTTTTAGTCGAAATATCTTATCGAATAAACCGCACAATTCCGAATAATTTTAATTAACTTATAAAATTATACACACGAATGATTTTGGTCTTTTTTATCGAGTATGAAATCACTTAATCACTTATTAGTCCCTGCTCGGGCGCCAAAATGTTTCTTCCTAATCTTTTTTAGGATTATTTTTAAATTAAATAATTTATAATTTAAATGATTAAATAAAATATGGGCACTTAATAAGCTTTTTCTTGTCACTCGCGAAGACCAAAATCAGTAAAAAAGGGAAGACCGGTTAATTTCGTTTCTAAGTATCAACTGAATTCATTTTATTTTATATTTCTTAATTCTAACTTATTCTATGTACTTAATTCTAACTGTGTTAATTATTCAGCAACTCCGTTGCTTTTATCTGACCTTCTTATTTTCATAATTCATTGACCTTATTACTAATCTTATTACAATATTAGGGGAGTTCATTTAATTAAGTTCAATGTTTTCATATAAAATTAAACAGTAAATAAACAGTAATTTATCAAATTATAATAAAGTCACAAACAAATAACATACAATGGAATAATCAACAACACCATAAATACTTTAACGTCGGCAAAAAAACAAAATGTCTGCACTGGTAATAAAAGCTCTCCTCATTATTTCCAGTATCTAAACAAAAAGTTAATGGTGAATAAATTTTCTACCAAAAGTAAGCTGGATTTTGTGCAATTATTTCACAACAAAAATGGAAAAGCAGAAGAAAACAATTTAAAATAAAAGGATAAAGAAAGGAATGACTTTAGTTGGAAACAATTTTACGTATCATTGGTATTGAATTGATTCATTCAGAAATTTCTAGTCAGAAACTTAGTGGTACTACCACGTTGGTTTATAAATTTTGTACGGCGTATAGAGATCAAAAGGAACTTTTAGCAGGAGTATAAAGAGTATGCAGGACAAAAGGGAATATGGTGAGCGAATATTGTACTCCCAATAATAATTTATCCAATGAGTTCGAGGAGAAAATCCTTTCAGTCCCAATATAAAGCGCCAGAAGAATACCTTTACCGTCTTAGGTAGAAGTGGCTGCCCATTCAATGAAGTTATGAGCGGGCCTATTGTCTTTATCATCTTCAAAGTTAAATAAATGATTCAAATATCAGCACTGAATCCAGTTATTTCTAATGATTCTAGGCTACCGAATTTCTATCTAAATGAACGACCGGTCAAGTTGGTTATCAAAGTATTGGGATTAAGAGAGAGAGACCTCTACCCTGTGGCTGTATTCATCGGATTATATGCGGCTGGACTAATTAGCCTAAGGTTTGTTGAGAGCGGTAGTATCTGAAAAAATTTAAAATGGAGGAGGAGAGAGCTTATCTCTTAAAAACCTTAGCAAAAGTATTTTTGGGAAGTAATTCTTTCTCCATATTTTCGGCATATCAAGAATTAATCCTGGAGGCTCTCTAAGTAATTTGATTTTCTGAAATATATGTCAGTAACCCACAATTATTTGCCTTTCAAGTAATTTTTTTTTTACATAATTGGTCTTTACAACCCTTTTGCCAGGTTTACGGCCTAGCTTTTCATTCCATAGGTTGTGTTAATCCTATGCAAGAGGGGCGGCATCTAAAGTTTAAAGTCGACTCCGAACGACAAGCTATTTGAGAAACTTTTTATGGCAATTTTATATGACTCTCCGAGTTTTTGCCAGAAATCTGCTGAGAGGAAGACGCCGAACAAAATATTTGTTCTTATTTCGTTCTGTTGGAGATGTCTGACCTGACCTGGGGTTTGAACCGTGGCCTTACGTCTAATAAGCCAAGACACTACCTTCAAGACTACGGCAACTTCCAGCGTTGCAGTATCTGAGACAATTAGTAGTTGTAGGAGAGCTAATCCCTTAAAAAACACAGCGGAAGTATTTTTGGCAAGAAATTCTTTCTCGACATTTCCGCGATGTCAAGAATGGATCATGGAGGTCTCACTAAGTACATCGATTTTGTGGAAGAGAGTGATTTTTGCTTCAATGTCCACTTTGATTTTTTTGTCCCAGCTTCAGTAACTCAAACAAATGGGAGTTTTTTAGTTCCCCCAAAAGCGGAGCATTATTTGGGTTCTAAATGTAATAAGCTTTGCTATGAATTCGGCCCGCTGGTCGAATCTTACATATAATTTCTTACACTTTGGATTGTTGTCAGTGATTCATTCCTGATCGCAACTAATTAACTGCCGTATAAAATATTTCTTCTCAAGATGTTCCCACAGTATTGCGTTGTAGAAGCCCACGTTCCAAGCCCCATATTTAATAAGGCTTCAATATTAATTATTTAAACATGAAAAAATATAAAAAAAAATATTTTAAAGCATATTTAAAGGTATTTCATTCAAAATATAAAACTATGACAGTTAGCAAGGGGTAAAAACTAAATCCTTAAAGGAATTCCTTTAATAAAATATTTCAAATCTAAAAAGATAAAACAAAAATTCCTTTACTACAACCCATAAACATAATTCCTAAACAAAAAATATGTCTAAAAATATTTCAAAGCATACTTGAAGGCATACATACCATTTAAAATTAAAACTTTGCCTATAAATAGTTAAAATTGAAACCAATTACTACTAAACAAACTGCTTTCGAACTGTTTAATTTACGGCATCAATTTGCCATAAAAATTTGTTAAAATTATGAAAACTTTAAAGCAATTTCCTTGGCTCAACCTTAGGCATTTAATTTTCAAACATTTTCCATTGCCTAGCCTAAGGCGTAATAATAACATGGTCTGTGGAATTTTATTTAAGACAACTTCAGTAGTAATCCTATCATATTTAACAACTCTAGGCTTATGCCAGTCATTAGATGGCAAAGGCAACAAGTTGTTAATGAATATCTATTGTTTAACGTACGTTCTTATACACATTCATGTCCAAGTGACACACTCAAATGTTATGAAATTTCATTTGAATTGAAAACGAAATGAAATGAAATGAATTTTGCTGCAGGTGAAGTAAATATGCCAACAGAACAGAACTCTACTGACATTAACATTTACAGAGCAACGTAGCCAGGAAGCAAGAGATAAATATAGACTGGCCACTAGGAATGGAGTAAATAAATCCAAATCAGAAACACAACAGCACAGGCAACCTAAACTACCTGTGCCATAATGGACTTGAGTAAAGCAGATGTTGTGTTGTGATGAACACGAACTCCACACCAAAAAAGAACATGAAAATATATCATTGTGCTTGATAGTCTGGCTGTCTATCTGTGTTGTTCCTTTCTCTTCTATTTTTTTTGTCTTCAAACCAGACATCTGGCAAATCTATGCTACAGCACCTCTATACCTCCTTGCTAGCGTAGAGAGTGGTGGCAGAGAGTATATGAAGTTTTAAAAAATTGGTTACAAAATAAACTAAATTTTACTGCCATCACGTACAAGCCACACACACACATATCATTTCAACACAATCTCACACACAACATTTATTCTTATTAAACAGATTTTTGATACAGAGAGAGAGAGAAGGGAGAGAGAGAGAAAGCAAATCACAGGATATCACATCTAATCTTTCGCAGTGGTAAGAGGCGTGGTAGATGAGCAAGTAAATCCTTTTTTTTTTCTGGGAGTGAAATAAAATGATGCGTTATGCACGTGTTGGTTATTTGGTCGTTTAACCATGTTATTGTTGCGTTGGAAAATCAACTCAAACTTCAAGTTCAATCTTCAAATCTTTATATTCTATTTACCGCCTCGTTACATGCAGATACACAGCCACATGCAATTGTAGAATATTCTTACACGCACACACGTACATTACTGTGTATGAATTTTGTTTTTATGCATGTGTGTTAAGCTATTTTGTTGCTAGTAAAGGTGTGTATGGCAGCCATAGATTTACTAGCCAGTTGTTTTGCTCTTCTACTGGTTTAGTGTTTATCCAGTTTCACTGTCAGTATTATGGACTTTGGACAAATGATGCCAACGGCATTTTTCTGCAACTGCATGGCGGGAAAGACGTTAGAGAGTAAAGGAATATGCTACAGACAATAAAACAGAGTTTCCTTGCCATATGCTTGTGATTTTTTCGCTTTGTTTTCGTAATGTTAATCAAGTTTTTCTATTTAAATCGTTCTGTACTGTAGCAAGTTCTAGAATGGTAGTGTTGCCAACTTCGATTTGATACAGGGGATTAATGACATGTGAATGAGCAGACTTCATATTAACTCACATTAGCTGAACGACAAACACTTCCAACAGCATATAAAAGGCAAGGCAAAGCAGACAACTGAGGTAGTAAATGTTCGATCAGTCTGGTGTGAAAACGCGGTGCGTTTGAAGAGAGTAATCGTGGTGTGAAGATCTCCATTACAAAGATCTGTCGAATAACCGTCTAGTAATTCTTATTTTTTATGGATAGGGTATAAACCGTGGAATAACAAACAAAGCAATTGTTGTTGTTTACATCAAGTTGTGAACAATGGCACACAGAATTGTACGAATAATAATAAAGAATTTTAATTAAAACTAAACACAAATTTATGTTTATTTTATTTGCAATCTACGAGCTTATATTTTAAATGTTTTTAAATGGTAAAAACATGACACTATATTGGAAGTCGCCTATACACAGAGACACAATCACTCTCTCCAATTGAAGATGATCTAGTTCCTGAAGGACTTGCATAGTGCCTAGATAGCCTTATTCGTATACGACATTAGATGGTGTAGAATAAGTCTTAAGGTGGCTGTATGTGTAGAATATACCAACCCAGTGAAATGATCGCTAGAATCTCTAGCGACCTCGACCATTAACGAACCAATTATTCACTAACTGGTCTCTCCCATTCGACTGAAATTCGTATTTAAAATTTAATGCTGAAATGTCTTTATCTACCATTGCTTTTAACTACTTAAAGTCCTTGTAAAACATAATCCTTCTCTCTCAATTATTTTTTCGTTAACATTTTAATACCAACTAAATAATCCATAGGGGATAACATAAGTACAATTGAACACAATATCTTTTGGAAAATAAAATGCAAAAAGAAGCACAAGAAAAAACGACTCTCAATTCCTATTGATTTATTTTCTAACAATTTTTCTACGATTTTCCATTAATTTTGCTTGTTTATAAAAGGAGGAAAACCGGTCAAATGCTGTAACAGATGCATCTGCAGCCAGTATGCACACACACACATGCACAATATATTTTACAACATGTGTCTGGCCAACAACTAACTGCCTTGTCTACCATCACAGGGCATATGTATGTATGTATACATATTGAAAATGATAAAATGCCAAGATATCAGTTGCATATAATATTGTATTCATATGAAGGGGAGGGAGGGGTAACAAGGCAACAAAAATGTAATAAAAAGCGTAGGTGGAAAAGGCTGCAATCAACCTAGAAAAACGAAAAAAAAGAAAAAAGGAATGGAAAAAAGGGGGGACACACACATTTATAACAAACATTTGTTTGAGTTTTTATTTGTACGACTGTCTCTCTATTTGTACAATTGTTTGGCATTTCCTGACAATTCTCGATTACACCTTCTGTTTTCTGTCTTTTTTTTATTGGTTTTCTTTCTTTTTTTTAAGGCAGGCTGGCTGCTGCTGCTGCTACTAGCACTGGCTGGTCATATTCTTTGTGGTTTTATGCACACAGTAAAAGCTTCGTTTATCATTGCTGCTGGTGGTATCATCATCAACAATTGTTTCTCTTCTTTTTTGTTTAAAGTCATCATTTCTGTTTAAATGTTCAAATATGTTCCTCCGTAAAGTGTGGTGCGGTGTCTGTCTAAAAGCCATATTTACAGCCAAAAGCCAAAAAAAACCTACAAAGTCATAACGATTCGGTTATGTTTGGCCCCCGGCTGCTGGCCATATTTGAGGTTTTCAATATTGCATGCCACTCTCTTTATGATTTTTATGAACTTCATGGGAGGCATTTCATTAGTCGCCTGGCAATGTGTTGCCAGTTTTTCTACTTTTATTTATTCTCCTTCTAGGGATTCTATTTGTCAATATATCATATACGCTGGTGCTGTGGTGTTGGTATACAAACCTTTTTAAGAAATCCAATGTCCACTTTGATTTATTTGATGATCAAATACAAAAAAATGACGTTCGATGGCAGAGTGTCAAAAGATTTTTAATAATTTATAAGAATTTCCTATGCAAGCATTCGAAAATGAAAGGAGACGATGGCAAATTTAATTTAAAACAACATTTTAATAGTGTGCTTAAGCATGTCCTGAGGCAACAAACGCACGATAAATTCACATTTAATTTCGTTAGGACCACCACAGAAAAAGCTGTCATTTCCTATGTTATGTTACAGCGAGAAAACCATCAATCTGGACAATGCACAAACAGGTTTTATGATAACTCCAGACCCCGAAATAGCAAACGGATAGCCAGTAGACAATGACTACCTAAAGGGTATAAGGTAGGCCCTTGCCATAGCAAAAAGATACTCACGATTATAAAATTGGCATATTATGGTTACTATTGCCCCTTAGGCAATAAGACAAATCGAAACACTTAAGAATACATAGTACAACGGCATGATTGAAATGTTTGCGTACAAACCGAACCATTTCTTTTTTTCAATTTGGAAATCAGAATTTTTAACAATTAATAGACATCATATCTCCTGTATAGAAGCCCTTGGAGCTGCAAGAGAGGAGAATATTAATCTCCTGGGAAAGATGAAGCGATTACAATCGTCCTTCGGCCCTACTGGGCAAGGAATACAGAAGATTACCCAAGTTAGGTGTGTTAATTTTATCCATGAGTGGCTGGACCTACAGTTTAAACTTTTATCATGACAATTTTATTTTACCCTCAGGGGTTTTGCCAGAAATGCATATTTGGTTTTTTTAGTGATGCCTGACCTGAGAATTGAACCGTGCTTTTACGTCTAGTAAGCCATCACACTACCTACTAGAGCACGGCGACTGCAGGGCAGGGAATAGAGAACATTATACAAAATTTAAAGAGATCGGCTTGTGCATCATCGCCATGTAGGCACTGTCGAAAATAACGATTCTGTTGGATAAAGAGTGACAGATAATCTAAATATGATAAGGCACTGCATTCTTAGTTCACTGTGCCTGCCAATCCGAATATCCTAACTAAGTAGGAGGCAACAGAGTTTCAATACTGATTTTTGGAACAGAAATTTGTTTTTAGCTTAAAAACTCATTTCTCACAACTGAAATTGTCTCATGTAAGAGAAGTGATTTTGGAAAAACCAAAGCTTACAAAAAAGTGACTGTTTGTAGGGCACTGTGGCCTTAAGTTGTCATTGGGCTGTATTTTTCGAGGGTGGCTCTATTAAAACCGCTGTATTTGTATAATAACTGAACTGTATGTAGTAGCTTTGATTACCAAAGCTCACTAGAGCAAGCATAGTGGTTCGTTGTGATGCCACAGGTCAGCGCAGTCCCTTTACTGAACTCATCGAAGAAGTTGGTCAGCGCAGTGTCTGCACAAGAGTCACTTAATCCGATCGATTTTGATTTTATTCCTTTGGTAGTTTCCCAGAACGTAGTGTAACGTTTTAGTTACCAATATCATGCAGTTTTATGCCATTAGACTTCTCTTGTGGGTCTACGTTAAGTGCAATCTCTACGTTGATAATTCTCTTATAGTGGAGCATTTGGAGATCAACTTTCGTCAAGTCATACTGAAGATACCGCCTGTAATAAGCAGAAAGGATCAGCAACATGTAAAGAGCCGGTTACTTAAGTCATATTCTATTTCGTACAAAACAGGTGGCCTAATTGCTTGCCCACTTAACCTCTTGTTTCGAGAGGTTCGACCACCTTAGCTAACCTAATCGCTATCATTACTTTATTTAGCTTTGAGATTCATAAATGTCTTACCCTTTATACATAAATACATACATGGTCATTACAATCCTTCAGTCAGGATTACGAACTAGCTTAAGACTCCACTTATGTTGTGTAAGCTAATTTGTATACATGAGTCGCGGGACCTGTAAGTTTGCAGTTTAAAGTCGATTCCGAACGACACCCTATTTTAGACTCTTTTCATGGCAATATTATTGACACTCAGAGTTTTTGCACAGGAGTGTTGAGAGGAAGTTACCGAAGAAATATTTTTTTTTTCGTTTTGTTTGAGATGTTTGACCTGGGGTTTGAATCGTGGCCTCTCATTACCCTTTATAACATCGTTATTATAACACAGTGCTTTTTTATTTAAATTCATAAATCTGATATAAGATTTGATTTCTTATTCCAAATGCTGCGCACTACTGCACATTGTTCAATGTCTGCTGGTATAGCTTCAATACCATTTCATTAGATTCACAAGACTTACCTTGATGTCTGCTTTAAGTTCTTATTAAATTAAATTTAAATTTAATACAACAACAAAAACAATCTTCATTATTTTCTAGTTTTCTATTACAAGAAAAGTGTGAAAACAGAAATTGTTTGTAAATTTTTAAATTTTCCCTCTGTACGGCAGACAACACAATCAAATTAAAATTGTTTTTCAGAAAAAAAAAAGAAAAATTAATTATGAAATCCAATTAAGTACCTTGAAATCAATTAAAATAATTAAAATTTTATAACTTTAAAAGCCAAAAGTGTTATTTTAATTAAAAGATTTAAATTTAAATTTTGTAAATGCTCTGCACTCTCTAGCCTTGCTATCTATGCAACACAGCCCTGGCATTAACAGGCGCTTCTAAAATATTCTGAAATGAAGGATTTTAATTTTTTTTTTTAAAAAGGAATTTTTTCTTTTTGTGTGTGTGTGTAAAATGCAATTTTAATATATTTGTCTAAGGATGATAATATTATAATATAACAACAACAACAACAGCAGCAGCAATATTGAAAACATAAAATAAAATGCATTTATTTTCTTTATTTATTCATACGTTCATTTATTTGTTATTATTTGCTTAGTTATATTATATGAAGAACTGATTTCATAAACATAAACGCACACACAAAGGACACATACACACACATAAAGAACGAAAAACAAACAATATGAACAAAAAGGAAAAGAGAAAAGAAAAAAACTATGAATATTATCTGGGAAATTGTGACAAAAGCTGTAGGATGTATGAAATGAAAATGAAATGGAAAAGGAAACTGAACGAATCTCTTTTTTATTTTGAACATTCGAAAGAGAACAACAAAAAAAAATCTAGAGAGAGATTTTATATGAAAGTGTTATCAGTAAATTGCAACAAAAGCACATGTCCGCACACATACAATAACACTACAACACTTACACAACAAAAAAAAAAGGATACAATAAACAAAAATGCAAGACAATGTGTGGGTCAATGTGTATGCGTGCAAATATTTTCATATTTTACTTATGAAAACATTTGTATTTGTTTATGCGAGAGTCATTGTATGTGTTTATTTATGTTTGTAATTGTGTACATACATATATAAATATGTACATGTGTTTGTATGCATAAAATAAAATTAAATTTATGGTATTAAATTTAATATACACGAATAAACTTTTAAAATACATACACACACACACAGTTGCATATAAACTCTCTATCCTTCTCTCTCTCTCTCTCTCTCTCTCTCTGACCTTCCTCTCCCCCTTACAAATAAAGATACTCACTGTAACATTTGAATAAAGTCTCCTTAACTTGGCAAATGTTTTCAATTTCTTCAGTTTTTTTTTATTTTATGAAAGATGGCTTCGTGACAGTCCTTAATACAAAATGGAAGGGACTTTAACAAAAATTCCAATCTTATCTTAAGAAAAAAAGTTTAAATCATAATACGAAACCTTGTAGAGATTTTAAAATCCTAGTCTTCAGCAAAAGCAAAACGGACTTTACGATTTTTTTTTAGAAACATTTAAAATTCCTTTCCTCCTTTGAAAGCATGGCTCTTCCCCGGTATACTATAAAGATTTATTGAATTATTCCTTGGTAAACAATAAAATCAAATATTTAAAAACTTTCTTCCTTCTAAAGTAGATCCAACGCCGTAAAATTGCATAATTTGGAAGGACAAATGACGTCACCAATATATAAGATTACTTTTTAGGAGAAATTATTTATGCAATGTAGCCAAAATTGGTTACATTATGTGGCTCGTGTGCAGCTCTTGCACTGACCAACTTCTACCCCAGGTTTGGTGGAACTCGATCAGCACAGGGACTTTTTTTGTCCTGAGCCGGAGGTGGTAATCTTCTAAAGACACTTTTGTTCCAACAAAAGAGTGCACGATTCACCATCACTGGTGCCTACGTACTAAACCCACCCCCTACACACTTCAACCACTCTCCCCCCGCGGGACTGCCGTAAGGTATTACTTCGCGGAGGGCTGGTTAGCTCTAAAGCTTCATCACCTTAATTCAAATTTCGCCTCCGTTTCTCCAGTCTTCGGAGTTCTAGCATAACTTCAGCCATTTTCTGACCATATTGGCTCCATAGATTCCTACAATTCAGCAGCTCTTCCATTAGCCGGTTTGGTCTTAAACTCGTTCATCCGGGCCATCTAAATCTGGGGCAGCATGTTAGAATATGCTCCGCATCTCACTCTTCATCTACACAGTTTGGGCATATAGGGGAATTATCGTGACCAAATCTGTGCACGTACTTCCTGAAGCACCCATGACCAGTTAGGAACTGGGACATGTAGTAGTTCAGCTCGCAGTGTTTGTCCTTCATCCAAAGGGTTACATCAGGGACAAGGCGAAATGTCCATCTTCCCTTTATACTGCTCAGTACAGGGACTGTGTTTACCTGTGTGGCACCACAACTGGACTGTATGCGTGCTTAAGTGATTTTTTTTGTATCAAAGCTACCACTCTATCCTACCTACCTACCATTGCAAAGTGTATCAATTACGGCGACCATAACTGCCCTGTACTGCTTTAAAAAGTGGCACATTTAAGTCACTTGTTTTAGAGAATGTTTTACTTACTTTTTAAGCGTTCTGCGGTTCATACTATGATCGATAGTTGTGTGCGACAAATATCGGGCTATTGCCAATATATGGGTTTACGTTTCCAGTCTATATCTCTCAACAGGTCAGAATTTTAGAGCGTCTCTCTAAAGAGTATTTTCGAATATCAAACTGCCTGCAATAGCATCGTGGTCTTACGAATTTTTGTGTTTTCTTGAAAGAAGTAAAAACAGTTTCTGGAACATACACTAGATTCCTGACTATCGGAGAGAATATGTCTACACTTCCGAAAATATCTATAAATTACGAAATTCATGCATAATCACCCTGGTCATATGTTATCTACGGCTGATGTAATGCATCTTGTTTGCATAAATATTTGATGCATACAAAATTGAATATCTTTGTAAATAAATACAGAATATTTTCTATTTTAATACATGCATGCATACATGTATACATGGCTTTGTATGTGTTATAAATAAATAAATTATCAAATAATAGAAGAGCATATCACACAGCATACATATCTCTTGTATGTGAGCATAAACGTATGAAATTTATTTATTAATTTGAATACAAATTTATGCACAATATTCACATTGGAAATCTTAAAGATCTTGGCCATGGAAATAAATATTTATTCTTGAAAAACTTGAAAACTAAATTTTAATTTAAATAAAGGTTTCTTTATATGCATATGTATGGTATGTAGGAGATTTATTTGCCTAACCTGTAGCTTAACAATCTCTTCTGATTGTATTTGTTTGTTCCACACTACCATATACATGAGGTTGTATGTTAAATAAGCTTTTAAATGAACGAGATATTCATATGCATGTATTTATTTGCTATAAATTACTGTTATATGTGTTAATACATACCAAAAATAATTACTTTATTTTGTTATTTTATTTTTCCATTGTTGCTAAGCCTTAAAGCAGGCTTTAGATTTTATAGAAAATTCTCTCTTTGTCTCTCTCTCCCTGTATCTATTTAAGTAAACCGACCCTTATAACATGTATTTCTAAATAATTACAATGTATATGTTTAGCTGCCGGTGTATCTGTGTGTATTATTAGTTTAGTAATATTAGTAATGAAATGCCTTTCATAAGGCAGTTGTACAATATAAGGCTGGTTGCTCATGTTGTTTTTTTGAACGCCTTAAATTATGTTGTATTATACATACACATATATTTGCATGTAAAAACCATTTAATACATGCAAATAATTATTAAAATCGTATTAATTTGTTGCTTTAAATACTACAGATTAATGAAAATAGTTAAGACATTCCTATCTAGGAAATCACAAATAGAAACACTTTAAAGCCTGTGGCTATTATAATTAAAATGTGCAAAAAACCAAAATTAATGCAAATCATGCATAAGAGATACAAATAATAGCAACTTAAAGGATTACACGAAAGGCAAAAAAAAATAAATTATTCTACACAACATTTATGCAAATAAGGCTTTTATATATATATATAATTTGCCTTAAAGTATGCTGTATTATTATTAGCAAATATAATTTACAAATATTAGTGATTTAATTAATTCAACACAAATGCTAATAAGAAAATATTCACATTTTTTAAAGAATAATAATAACAAGAAATATTACAGATACACGTAACTTACATAAGTTAATTTATTATAAAACCATTGCATACTTTTGGGCTGAAATTAATTTTAAACGCTACCAACTATATCAGAGCTATATCAGTAGAGGACTATAAATTAATATTCAATGTTCATGCGGAAAATTAATTTAAAAAAATGTTGCATACTTTTGGGGTTAAATTAATTTTAATAACTGCCAATTAGGTAAAATAGTCAGGACTATATCAGTAGAGGACTATTCAATGTCCCTTCGGATATTTATTCTAAAAACGTTGCATACTTTTCAGGTTGAATTGATTTTAATAACTACCAACTAGGTAAGCTGGCCACGACTGTATCAGTAGAGGACTATAAATAATTGTTCAACTTTTATTCGGAAAATTATTACAAAAATATTGCATACTTTTGGGGTGAATTGTTTTTAATAACTGGGAACTAGTTAAACTAGCCGGGACTATTAGTAGAGATTTATAAAAAATTATTCAATGTACATTTGGATTTAAAACCTGAACTTATTGTCGCATTCTTGTGCATACTTATGTACATACAGACATACTTTAAGAGAAACTACTTGTTTACAAAGCTCGGCTTCTTACAACAGCCATATTTGATATGGTAATGTAGTCCCAAAGTGGCCAAATCTATTGATTAACGTTGACTTAAGACGACTGATTTAAGAATAGTCTTCATGTGAATTAGTTTTCCTCAAAGCTTTAGCCGCAAGGATTCAAACGTCACAGTCGAGGTTTGACATCAGAGCTGTCATTTAGAAATTGAATCAACCCACTAAACTACATCGATCTTAGAGTTATCCGCACTACAGTTAAAAGAAAGGTATCATAAGATGGCGTGCTATGCAATCTAGTCCAGTGTCCAGACTATAACATCAAGAGCCTAAGGCCTGTTGTCTGAGAAAACGTGATCCTATTCTAGACCAATTCAGACTCAAACCGTAAAATATTATGAGTGAACTAAGAATACTTTTGATATCTAAATGGTGCCAGCTAAGCTATCAGTAGAGCATTTGTTCAAGAAACCTTTAACCTGGATGAATGCTTTCATACTTTTATATATTACTCTTAGATATCATTGCTGCTCCTACATAAGTCTTAATGCAGAAGACAGAATCTTCTCGCAGGAGAAAATTGATACCCTTTGAATCGTATGAAATGCTTTTAACCAATCATTTTAAATACGGAAAGGCATTAACGAGAACCAAATTATAGAACAATTGTATGAAAAATACATTTCATTCCACGCAAAGGAATATAAAGCCACAACAAATAATTTTCACTTCATTTCAACAAAAATAATTTAAAATCTTTAAAAAAAAATCAAATCAAAAACTCTTTGAATATTAAAAATTCGTGAAAAGTAGGCTTTGCTTGTTTCATTATATTCTGCGCCTACAAGCATACTATGAATTTTTAAAAAACTAATAACGTTTTTGCTTAAAGAAACAACTCCCTATCAAATGTTTTTTCAACAATGACAGCACATTATTAGACTCAGCCTATATACCAGTACAAAAAAAAAACTATTTCCATTGAAAGTAGGCTTTAAAGTTTCATAAAATATTCTGCCCGAAAGTATGTTAAAAAATATATGCCAAAAATTCCTATTCTCTTGCTTCTTCTTCTTGTATGTGTAAGACTATATATATTGCATGTCTTTCAGCTTTAACAAGACATGATATACCCTAATACACACACATACATACGCACCCACACACACATATTAACTAATTTCAAAAGATAAGTTTTAAACAGTTTTAGTTTTTTTCTTTCTTTATTCGTTTTTCCCTTCTTTCTTTCCCTTTCTCTCCCTATTTCTTCTGGTAGTGTTTGCCTAGTTCCAGTAAAAAGTTTTCAATAAACTCGTACTTTGTATATTCATTGAGAAAAACTAAACTAAAGGAACATGTATGCGAACAGGATTCTAAGGATTATTTTAAAGTGCTTTTGGTTGATATCCGAATACCAGGCTATAATAAGATTTTCTCTAGAAAATTGTGTGTATGTGCGTGTACATGTCTTCTTCTGTACATGTTTTCTTCTTGATATTTTGCATTTTCATCATCATCATCATCTTGTCGTTGAGCAAACAATTTCATGGGCATGTACGGGTAACTTTGTATGTGCGAATGGCAGCAGCAGGATAAACTTTTCCAGTTTAGTTGAGAAATTAAGTCAGTAGTGTCTAAACTAGCAATAGAACGTAATTAATTTAATATACACACCAAAAAAAAAAGAAAACGAGAAGAGAAGAGAAAATACGTTCTTATTCAAAGTCTTTAATTTCAGTCTTTAGTTTAAATGATATTTTAAGGGATTATATACCCATATAACTAAAGGAATTATTTAAAAAAGCCAGCAAACTTTCAAAAAACTTTGAAACTAAAAACTAATAACTGTATTAATATACTCCAGTGTAGCATAATTTTAGGTAAAAATATCTTATTTTTAAATACTTTCTTAATTCCTTAATTAAAAAGATGATGTTTTATTAATTTAATCACTTGCTGAAATAATGAATTATAATAATTAAGCCTGCAAAAATATGTGTTTCATTTAGTAAAATAAAAAACATTGTCTACTTTAGGGCTTTTTATAAATTTATATCATTGCATACTTTCAGGCATTAAATTAATTTTTGGAAGAGGGAATACTAATTAATTATTTCAATTAATTTCGATTAAAATCTGACTTAATGTAATGCATTAAATACAATATGATAGCAATTTATAAGGGGGTGTATGATCATCAAGCATCAATTACGCTGAAACTGAGAGTTATTATTTGAATTACGTATCTTTCACAAATAATTGTTATACATTTGATTACTTACGGTGTTTAAATTGCAGTTTCTGATTTAGTTTTCAATTAATTTAATATTCAAAAATGGTATTTAAGTTTTCCGTACGCATATAAATTCATTATTTTAATATGTATTTACTTTACCTTGCAGGTAATTTGTTTAATATCCCATGAATATGGCTTGTAAGTATTTTAAGTATTTTAAAAAACAAAGTTTTCTTCATGCATTTAATAAATAGAAGAAATCCTTTAAACTCATCTAACCATTCTTCAAATCATTTCTATACCCTCTACAGATTTATTCAAGGCCTTAAAAAATTTCCAAACATACAATGAATGTTCTTCTCTATACATTGTTAGGCTTAAAGTTTTGCATGCACACACACTTTCATATGTATATATTTGAATGCATATGTAGATTGTTTTCCATTTTTTTTTTCTATAAAATCTCTAACTTTCATTACTCATATGGTGTAGAAAAAACAAAAATAACAACAACTATGTATGAAGAGCTCAATAAAAAATGCACTTTATTTTAAAACACGCACATACTACTCGCAACACTACACTCCCACTCTGCTCTATTGCTCTCATAACAACGTTAGCAGCAATAAAAAACAACAACAAGAATTTTTCTCATACAATAGCACCATAAAATCTAAATCGAAAGAAAAAAAAAAGGAATTTTCTCCAACAACACTTTTCAAGTAGCAATAGTACTCTCTCGCACACACACACATATGTAGCACATATGTACGCACGTGCAAACTATTATTAAAATATTATGTTACCTGTTCCATAGCAATAACACTACGCTGAATAAACAATCCAGCCATTAAAGGTATACTCTTGAAGAGAGAGAGAGAGAGAACGCGTTAGAAAGAGACGTAGAAAAAAACAGAATTGATAATACAACACAAAATGAAATGGAAAAACTGATAGCAGGAGTGTTATACTCTAGCCATCCGTGAATATGATAGCCTAGCCTGCAGTACTACGTTTTTTTGATTGGAAAAATAGCTTTCGATGCTATAGAAAAGGACGATGTCGGCATAGATTGTCTGTAAAATTGCTTACCATAAAATTGTCTTTATTTCTACAATTTTTGCTTAGTTTTAGAGCCTAGTTCTGATCCGATTTTCAGTTTTTATCGGTTTTTGGTTGACAAAAGGCACTAAAGGAACTGGTCATTTTCAATCCGACCTCGGGGTGCTTCAAACCCACCACCACTAATGAACTAAGAGGGATTATCTCACACTGGGTATCATAATGAGCATATGAGCCTCCAAGTGAACTTGCCTACGAACGGCAAGCTACCTAAGCATATGTTGATTTGGTTGAGCAGTACATGGAAGAATACTAGGCGCCGGCACCAAACACAAACACTAGAATCACAAACACACACACACCACTTTTTCATTGTAGGGTATTACAACAACAATGACAACAAACACCCAAGTACGAATATATGTATGTATGTGTGTAGTATATACACCTGAAAACAAAATTTTCCTAAAAAAATCGATTCCCAACGAAAGTATGAGTAGAAGAGAAGCAATGGAGTAGAGTAGCATGCAGTGTATGTGTTTCAATTTTAATAGTTGATCGTATACATATGAATGTGTGTATACGCCAATATTTATGCGTATGTGTATATGTATGTGTACGTGTACATTTTAGCGGATATTGAGTTTATGCTTAAATTGACAATTTAATATAAAAAATTATTTTTTTTTCCGAAATTTTTCCAAACGTATGAATGTGTACATTCACGTCCATACACGGGCTAGTGTTTCGCAAATATGTATACACGGCTTCACGGTTATATCTCTTTCATAACATCATGGAAAAAATTGAGGAAAATAGAAAAAAAGAGGGAAAATAATAAAATGTTGTCAGAGTATGGGGACAAAACACAAAAGTTTCAGTTTTTTTCGGGCAAAATTTTTTTCTCGTATTCTAGTAGTTGAGGCTTTAACAATAGAACGAACGTTTCAGGCTAAAGTTTATTTTTCGAAAAAACAAAAAATTATTTTTAAAATGTGTGAACATTTTTAGTTTCCCTATTTTTTTCGAAGGGGAATAGCGGAGCCAAAGGCAAAATACATTCAATAAAATTCTATTTTGTCAAATAAAATTGAAAGGAAAAAAAAGGCAGCAAAATATATACCAAAAAATGAATTGTTGTGATGCGTTTTATTGTATTTTTTTTTCTGAAAATGCCAAATAAAATACAAACTACAATGGCATTAAAAAGAAAATAAATAAATGGAAAACGATTTCCATCGAACAACAATTAAACAGAATTGGAAAATATTTAAAAATTTTAAATCGAAAAAAAAGGAATCAAACAATTTCAAATTCGAATACGTAAAATAGGCCATTTATGTTAGAATTAAAGAAAAAAATATATTGGAGTTCTGGTCAATTCACAGCTCATTTTTCAATATTGTTTATTGCAGAATTTAAATTCTTTTTAGGTTTTTGGCAAATATTTTTTGTCATAAAACATAAGGACGTACATTCCAATAAAACACAATTTGATTTAGAAAACAAACATCCCAATATCCTATAGGCATTGGCATAATCATAGGCATGGTAGGTTAGCTCAGGTTAGGTTAGGTTTGAAGATGTGTACTTGTCATTGGAACAAGTACAATACCCAGAGGTCAAAATAACTCATTCGTCCCAGAAGAGAGAGACAGGATAGTGAAGTAGATAGCGAAATTGGAAAAGGAGAAAAGGCAGAAATGGGAGAATATAAGAGACACAAGAGAGCGCACCTAAACTCTAATGCCCTAGCACTTCTCAAGCAGCTCAACCTATTTATGAATCTATGGAGAGCCCTAATGTCGGCACTCGACAGAGAGTCAAAACCTTTAAAAAGCCCCTGCCTAGGGTTCTCAACTTCAACCTACTATAGGCGGGACAGTTACAGATAGGTGTTCGATAGTTTTCAACTCCTCCTTATCTCAAAATACCCTGCACTAGTCCGGCTGGGATCTATTCTAGATCCCTGTCAGCGATCTTATTTCGCAGTGCCCTGTGATGAAACCAATAACTAGCCTCTAAGTATAGCAGCAAAACCTGTTCAATTACTGTCTATAGCAGGCCGTAGAAAGCTATACATATAACATATTGATTCACTCTCCAACGCCTCTGCTCTTATCTTCGTCATTACCGCAGGGCCAGAAAGAAAACATCTCCTTATAGCGATAGTATACATACATACATAAATAATTGGCAATTACTACCCTTCAGTCGGGATTACGGCCTAGCTTCTCATAGCACATGTGTTGTGTGTGTTAATTTTATACATGAGTGACGGGACCTACAGTTTAACGTCGACTCCGAACTACAAATTTTGAGAAACTTTTTCATGGCAGGTTTATTTACTCTGAGAGTTTTTGCCAGAAATCTATAGCGATAGTATCCAATCGCCAAATCTATTCCTTAAAAATATTGCTTTCTTCGTTCCTCCTCCAAATAATAGCATCAACAATTACACACGATGGCACATGGTAACCCTATCATTCTAGGATTTGCTAAAGTAGGCCAATCGCTTACTTAATTGGTCATTATAATCCTTCAGTCAGTATTAGAAACTAGCGTCTCATACCAAACGCGTTGTGTTTGCTAATTTTATCCATGAGTGGCAAGTCACCTAAAGAAATATTTTTTTCGTATTCCGTTTTGTTCCAAATATCTGAACTAGGGTTTAACCAACAACATACTACGTCAACTGCGGGACAATTACATTTAAATATCCTACAGACTAAAAGACCAATTTTGTGCAACTTATTCGAAATACTCTTGCTAGCGATTAGGATTAGGACGCTGGTTGTTGTAATTACGACATTATGTAAAGAAATTATTTTTCCACACATTCTATTGCTTCTTTTGATAGTCCCTCATGTACTCTCATGGCATAAGTGCTCCGTAAATCCTTAGCCGATTCACGATTTATTTTAGTCTATGCTAATGACTATTCCATTTAAAAATCCATCTCTCAAGAGCATATTCCTAACTAATAAAAATCCTCCTCCCTGTTATTATAGCGTAGAAATTTTCTTTTTTTTTTCGAAATAATCCTTGAACTCTACTCTAAAGTTTCTTCACTTCACAGTCCATATCTGATTACATTGCCACCTTTTTCGTTTGCCTTAAATTTTAAATATTTAAAATTCTATTTTCAAGTAGAAGTACAACTAGAATGTATTGCCTACATTTAGGCACTTACAAATAAACAAAAAATCTAAAGCATACCCAAAAGGTAAACACAAGTATTTCATCCCAAGTGAATGAATAACACAAAATCAACATGAATTTTCTAAAACACTTTCACAATTTTTACACAAAAGTACAAGAGTATTGATTAGTACTTATGAATTTAAATACCTGTCAAGAACATAATTTTAATTAAATTTGTTTGATACCGAAAAACAAATTTACAAAACGCAATCATAAGCTGAAGCAAGAGAGGGAGACGGAGAGAGAGAGAGAAAGAAAATAAACAAAAATCTTAAATAACTTATACAAATACAAACAAAAGTAAATGCTACTCATACATACACATACTTACTCACTCATATTCCTACATATACCTGGTACAACTACGATAAAATATTTGCAACATTTACTGATGATTTCATTAAGTAATGAAGTGTAGAGAGTGTGTGTACACGCACAATTACTCCTGCAACACACACACACATACATGAAATATGCCCTTTTCATACCTAAAGAAAGTATTTAATTTTGTAAATTTAATAATGAAATGTCCCCCAGCCCCAAATCCCTTTTTCCTACAACACATACACACACGTAGTTACACACACAATGGTTTACTTTCCACCGACCAGGTGTAGTATTTATGTTTCTGTAACTGAATGGTCATTAAAATGTTCTAAATGCAGAAATTAAATATCACAACACAACATTCACATGGATATACACACATACATATAGGCGTTTATTGGTGTGTGTAACGATAAACTTAATAAAGAAATTTTTAAATTATTTTTTTATGTACGGCAAATAAAAACCAAAGAGAAGGTAAAATACGGACGTACTTCTTATGCATTAGAAGTTGTATCCATAAATTCCAAGCCACTAACTTTAATAACTTAAATAAGGTTGAGTAGATAGATATGAGTGTACGTCTGTGTGTTTGCATGTGTGTATAGGTAATATGAGCATGTTTGCATAATATTTGTAGTACTACTCCACCCACATACATGCCCATTACTTTCAATCAACATGAAAATGCTATTTTACAGTGAAGATGAAAATAAGTGGCTGAAGTGGCTATAAAATTAAATAATTTAGGTTTGAATCTGTGCTAAGGCCTAAAATCTAAACTATGGCTTACGAATTTCCATTACGGAAGCCTTTTGAGGGCAACTTCATCGTTTGTACTACACACACATGTATGTAATTGGCCGTTACAACCCTTCAGTCAGGATTACAACCTAGCTTCTCACACCACCTATGCTCTATGTTTTGATTTTACACATGAGGCCCCTCACTAATGGCCCCTCACTATCATCAACTTGTCATCCATCTGATTGCCTACACATCGACGTCGTGATAACTGCCAATTGCCCATACCAGCTACATGTTATTTAGAAATGTGACGCCTTATATTAGATGAGGTTAGGCATGTAGCCCGCCCTGAGCCACTTAGCCCTTAAATACCTCTGTTGAGAACACTATGTGCATCTGATATCTAGCTTAATGCTATAAGTACTGCGATGATGACTTTTCTATCATAAAGTATAACCGCAGTCTTCGTGCTGTGAATCTTGGTGTTCAAGTTGAATAGGAATTAAGATTCCAATATTAAAGCCTCATGCTTTACCAATATCCGCAACTCAACTCCATTCTTTTCTTATAAAGTAACGTATTCATTATGATCTCCACTGTATGCTATCTATCCCAACCCGACCTTAACCCCCTTTTCTAAAATATTTCTATACAAGTGCGTATGTACCTTTCTGTGTGTATATTTTGTTGTTAAATGAATAAAGAAGGAATACTTTGAAATTAAATGGTGTGTGTATGTAACTCATCATCACCATCAACATACGAATAATTTATACATAAACACGCATCTATACTATATATGCTCTCCCTCTCTCCCGCTTTCGCTCTCTCTCTTATCATAGTATAGAGACATCCTTAGTGTGGGACTTAAATAAATTTTGCCTTCTAACATTTCTGCCACAGTAAATCATCATTTGCATGATTATTAACAGGAGGTCAACATGAAATGCGCCAAGATGGTAGGCAAACAATTTACATACAGAGACACGCATACATACATATGTATGTTAGATGTTTGTATAGTGTAGTGTTGTTGATAAATATGTTTATATGCAAATATATCCTTACACATACATAGAGAGAAGGAAAACTTATTTTCATTTTTATTATTTAAAATATTTCTCTTCGTAATATCATACATTTACAGTGTTTATGCATATGGCCTGGCCTGTATTTTATTACAGAACCACACATACTGTTGAATAAAAAAAATCAACAACAGCAACTCAGCTCATTTTCTTAACTCTGGGGAAATAAACAAACACACACACTCATACACATTTGTTGTTTTTTGTAATATATTCTATGACATTGCCAGCACTATGGAAATATTAAGTTCTTGCAGGATGGCTGAGGGAACAAGGGAATGAAAACAAATTACTTGATGTAGCTGAAGATGTCTATAAAGTTTCCAAAGAAGTGAAATTAATGTGACCAACTTTATTTATATTTTACAGCAAGAGACAGTTGTGTAACTCGTGTAAATGATACATGAATTGTGTTTGATTTATGCACAGCACAGCCTTTTAAAAATGTTTAAAATATGAGCTCGTAAATTGTGTTTAGTATAAATTAAAATTCTTTATTGTTCGCAGAATTCTGTGTGCCACTGTTTACAACTTGATGTAAACAACAACAATTGCTTTTCTTTGCTATTCCTCTGTTTATACTCTTTGCATAAACAATAACAATCACTAAACAATTGTTCGACAGATCTTTGTGACGGAAATCTTCAAACCACGATTACTCTCTTCAAACACATGGCATCACACACTCAAGACTGACTGAACTTCACTAACTCACTTCCGTTGTTCGTCAGTGCAATAGTTTTAAAGTAGACATTACAGGGATGCCCACCAAAGTTTGTGGGGAGTACGACATGTGGTCGCAGTACTAAGATACCTCTTTACGACCACAATAATAATAATAACCTCCTTAGAATTGGAAAAACTTATTACAACGTCTGCTCTCCTCATTTTCACTACTTCTGCGGTCACATTGATATGTTCCTCGCTCAACAACATCAAAATAGATTGGAAAACATGATGAAACACTAAATTAAGTTCTACACAAACTCATAATGTTCTCTAATAAAAACACAACAACAACTACGTGAACAACAACAACTACATTAGTGAGCATATGTAAAATAAATGTACCGATTTATATGCCTTAAACACACACTTCGTCTTAATGTACACCAACATACGCACACACTTCCATAGAAACATAATATATCCTGTCGATTTACTAACATATCAACATAAAAACAAACACCAACAACAAGAACAACAACAACTAGAAAGTGTATGTGAATATTTATATTGTTACATGAGAGCATCACATTTCTTACCTAAAACTTATTGTACTACCTACCCTAAAGGAAACTTTTCCTTGATTTTTCAAAAATTATTTTCTTTCACTGTTGTTACCCCCTCTCTTTACTGCTTAATTGAACATGTTTCGGATTTAGCAAGGATTTAAAGTTTTTTTCCTAAGTTTGGAAAAGTGCGTATGTGTTCTGGTGCCAGAGATTTTAGTTTTCTAAGCTCCGCACACACACATGTTTTTCTATTTTTTCAACACTCTACTATTGTTGTTTAGTTTTCATTTCATTTAGAACCTTATCGGGATACAGAGTTTACAATTCGTTTCACAGCAAAATTATAAGGCGAGGATTGGGAGGAAAATTTTTGAAAACTAATTTTTTTCGATTTATTATTGAAACGAGTTCTACATTCGAAAACGTTTTGAAATACTGCTTTAGTGGTATTTTCAAATATCTTATTTCATTAAGCTGCCTTGGTATCCATCATGGGTTTTCTTAGGCACTTTGCAACATTCTCCGAAAGATGAATACTTTCTCTAACATATGTATTCCAAGCCTAGTGTGGCGCTGGTCAAAACTTCTGAGATTACTAAGCGGTGTACATAAGTTTACATATGAAACTACAGACAGAAACGTTTCTTCAGAGCAGAACTATTGTAAAGAACATAGATCTTCATAGTCCTCAAGTTGACTATTTTACACCTGGCGTCTTCGAGGCAATAGTTATGGAATTGCCATTCAAAGCCTAGCTTAACTGTGAAGGCGGCTCAGTAACCTGAAAGCCAATGTAAGGTTCAGTAATGCTGCAAGAAATTCTGAAACTAAGCTACACTAGGTCGGACTAATGATGGTAGCCCCCATGTCATGTTAGGAACATTATGGTGGTCATTTGTTGGCTTTGAAAACATACTTATGCCTAGAAATCTTAGCTCGATTGAAGGAGTGCAGTTGAATGTGAAGTCTCCGCTTATGATCCTGAAAAATTATTTTCGAGGGCGTCCCAGGAAAGACCATGACTTTTCAAGTGATCTGGTAAATATAATACTTTCCGAGTTGTCGAAATTAAAACTGGCCTGGCAGATGATTTTTAATGGCAGTGTCACCACCACTCTCGCATGCTTGAAGCCTGAAAGAATACTTATGGCCACAAAAATTTTTTAAAACTCCAGGGAAGGAATGTAATCTTATACGATGGGGACAGAACTCTTCTGTGGTGTGAGAGCGGTTTTTTGGAAAATTATACTTACCGAGAGAGAGAATAAAGAGATGCAAATACTCTTCTCAAACAAAGTGCGTTTGAGGCAACCAAAATGGAAAATGACAATAAAAGGATATCTGAGTCATGCATCAGACTATCCAGGAATAAACTGAGATTGATAATAGGCCTATTGACAGGGCACTGTAGGCTCAAAGTACATTTTTTCAGAATGGGGCCAAACATGTCGATTCTGTAGAATCAAAGTATATTTTTTAGGATGCATGTTGCATCGAGCCTCGATATGGTCCCTTCCCGGTTTGTCTAAATTAAAACACGCCAATGGCCAGACGGCTTTTGAAGGCAATCACAGCCTCATAATTAAACACTTAAAGTCTACAAAGCCAGAGTTCTGAGAGTACCCTTATTCCCAGCAAAGCTTATTAGTGTTATAGTAAAGGACTGCAATTGTATCCGAACTTAGTTCTTCTGATGCTGAGAGACTATTCTCATTAACATCCAAGGATATATTCGCGGACTTCAGTAAAAGGACTTCACATAAAAGGCCTTCAGTAAAAAGCCTTCAAGTAAGGGGACGTAATTCTATATGAACTTAGTTCTTCTGATACTGAGAGATTATACTCTCAAGGCATATAAGGCTATATTCGAGGTCTTCTCTATGGGGTCTAGAAAATAAAACAATTGTTGGAACGCTTGAAATGGTGAAATTTCAGAGAATAAACCACCGACCTCTTCCATATCTATCTTCGAATCATGGTTAAAGTCTAAGGAGCGATTTTTATAACGAGAAATCGCTCAAAAAAGACGATTGTAAAGGACGGATACTAATCGATACCGTTTTAGATTCCCCACAATTGCCCAAAGTCTGGTAGTATTACGGAACCCCAATATATCGCCTACCTTGATTGAATAAGCTTTCCATACTGGAACGTTCGATCTTGATTAATAATTGCGGGGAGGTTTTACAATTATTTTCTCTGATTGGATCAGGGCTTAACAGTCCCACTAATGTTATCGTCAATTTGTTTTCTTAAACTGAACTCAAGAAATAACTGAATCCCTAAAATGCTCAGTGGGTGGCAACTAAGAATAGAAAAATAGAAAAAAAAAATAATAGCCTTTCTGCCTATCTGGTAATCTATACAGCTCTTGGGGAGGTCGTGGTAAATTATTTGGGAGCTTTAGTAAAGTATACCTGAAACCTTGGTTGTGAGAGCTGTCTGTATCTGTCACCAATAGTGTCATCTTTGTGAAGAAATTTTGGTAACAGTTCAGTGCACTAGTCATATGGAGATCACTCTTATGATTACATCTAGACTTTTATTACATCTCTTACAGCAATATTAACTTTTAACACTACCCACGCATTTCTCTTGAGTTATGACCGAAAATTACTGTGTTTTTTCTTTGTATTTATTGGTCCTTTTTGCATTTGTAGATGGTATATGGAGAAAGGCATTTTTCCTAGCTGTTGTTATAAATGTCATCATGTCCACATGATATTGTAGTGTGAAGATTATTGTTATTGTTGTTGAGTTTCAGATTTATACTTACATACACACATAATATTTATAACTTTATTAAAGGTATACATGCACACAGAGAATCATTTTTAAGGGTACGTGTGATAATCCTGTTTTAAGCTTCTTTATTTTAATTAATACTGGAGAAGGAAAAAGAAAACTTTCGTAAGGTAAGGTAAGGTACGGTTATGTAGGTAAAGGGAGTGCATAGGTCAGGGTAATGGCAGGATACACAGGAAAAGATTTGAGCAAATTTCCATTTGGGTGTGCTTAATACAAGTGTATGTAGGGCGAGCTCTTATATTCATGGCTGTGGTTTTAGAAATTAATTGCAAATAAAGTTAACAGGTCTACTGCTATATCCCAAAGTACACTTTGTTTGTTAAGAAGTCAGATTAAATTTTGAATAGATTTTCAGGCAGGCAAGCAAAATGAAATTGAATATTTTTTTAAGAAAATTTAAATTTTCTCATCACTTTTAAGTCACTGGCTTTAAAATCTCAATACTTATGGCGTTTATGGCCAACTAAAAGGCCGTTTAAGCCAGTGCGCAGTTATAAACGTTATTATGCCACAAGAACCAAAATCAACTGGACTAAATCGTTGCCATTAAATCTGTAATTAATGACTTGTCTGTTCAATTTCTCTACGCTTGTCTGCTACAAATTTGGTTTCATCTACGAAAGTCATTTGCTTGATTTAAAGATTCAAACAAAAACAAAAATTAGTTCCGTCAATTATCGATACTCACACATACACACTCGTATACACACATACAATTTTTTTTTAATGACAATTTGACATTCATAAGCTCTTGCAAGTATTTCCTGGCAGCCATTAAATGTCATTAAGAAGGAGCGTAAGAGAGAGAGAGGGAGAGAGAGAGAGTTGCAGCGTAACTACACTCTGAATAAATAATAAATAACCTGACAGTCGATACATGACAAATTTGTAAGACAATTAGTTACCGTTAACATCTTACATATCTAACTGTGCATGTACTTGCTTACACATATGTATGTATTGTACATGTAGTAGTTATGCATGTGTCTGTATATGTAAGATTATTGTATGATTGCTTATCTGATTATTATGGTTGTATGTATGTATACGGTGCTAGTATTTAAAATGTTTTATTTGTGAAAACAAATTGACATTTTGGCACGACTGCCAACACTTGACATGCATCTAAACAGACTTTAAATTGCTTTAAACAATCCGCCTCCTATTATTTATTATTTTACCCTGAATGCCTTACGACACCTCTAATCCACTGTCCACCCCTCTTGCCAGATTTATTTGTAAAGAAAAAAATAGAAAGAAAAACGCTTTTAAAAGCCAATCAAAATCTTTTGCTTTAACATTAATCGATATATGTACACTGAAAGAAAAATTAGTTCAATTATGAAGGGGTTTAATCCAGGGCACCTCAAAATACATCGAAAACTTAGTTTTAGTGTAAAGACAATTGAAAAAAGGGAGAAATAAGTGAGAGAAGTGAAGGAAAAGCCAAAATAGTGCCAGGAAATTAATAAGAAGTCATCTCAACCATTGATGTAACCCTGCGAGTCAAAAATCTTCAGCAAGGATAGCACCATGAATTCATTAAAATCCATTTAAAACACGTATACAGAATGTGCTCAACAGTGTAATATTCCAACACATTTCCATCAATGCTCACAATGTCCTGCCAGTAAGACCCCAGTAGACTCCCTACCATGGTTCAGTACCTACTCCATACAAGAACGGTCGTGACTGGTTCATAATAGCTTGGAGATTTTCAAACCTTTGCTATTCCATCATAAAATGTTCACTTTTCAAAAACTCTTTCATTTAAGTGCGGGCAATTTTTAGGAGAAGATGTTCAGTCGTTTTCTTTTCTTATTCATCATAAAATCAGTGCAATAGCATTCAGAGATGCGCGATCAAAGATTGTTTTGAGATGTAAAAAGGCGTTTAACAAGTATTCCAGGAATAGCACGGTAATCATTATATGAGTATCTAGTCATAAAGAACTGAGTAGGGGAGAATATGTAGGTTAGAGGAGCGGGAGTATAATGATATGATACTCTTGGGCGAATACTGAATAAAGGCACTATGAGTACACTTATGAGTCGCCTTGCATCTAACACAGTATATATATGTATATATATATATATATATATGTGTACAAAAATGAACCCAGGGCGTGTGATAAAGCCTTTGAAATAATGAAGCACGTTTTATGTCAGTGCCCAGCTGTCCTAAGCTTGGGCTACCAATATTTTAGGGAAGACACTGTACAGGACATAGCTAAGAACGCACAACAAATCAACCTGTAGGCATAAGATCTTGAATTCTATGGTCGGTCTCCACCGTTTTAAACTAACAACCTTCGTGGCTATCTAATCATCTTTACAGCTCCTGTGTACTTTGGTAAAGTATATCTACAGGCTAGTATTCCTTTACAGCAGCTATGAGGTTTCTCAAATGGATTAGACTTAGTGGATGCACAGAAGATCAGATTGGTGCCGCATCTACGCAAATGTCTTTTCTTTACGAAAAAGTCAGATGGCATTCCTATTTCATGGCTGAATTCATTTGAATGAATAAATTTAAGAAGTCAGTAATTCCAACGACCTTGTTTTAAAAGGACACAAGGATTTCTTGAGTCATTTCCAATGTGGTGGTGAACACATACATACATACATACATAATTGGTCATTACAAGCTTTTAATCAGGATTACGACCTAGCCTCTCACAAAACTGATGCTGTGTGTGTTCATTTTGTACATGAGTGGCGCGCCCTACAGTTTATTTTGATTTTTGAGAAACTTTTCGTAGCAATTTTATTTACTGTCAGAATTTTTGCCAGAAATCTGCTGAGAGGAAGTCGCCGAAGAAATATTTTTTCATATTTTCGGTTTAATGTCTGACCTGGGGTTTGAACCAAGGCCTCAAGTTTAATAAGCCAACACACTACCTACTAGACCACGGTGACGAATGTGGTGAACACATTTCCTACAATTCAAGGGAAGTCTCCACACATTTTCCTCTAATGAAGATATAGTACGGCATTCCTGAGTGTGTTCCTCCCTAGTTTGGTTCGATGCCTGTTTCTTCAACTTGCAACAGGACTTGCTCCTGTACAAATTTCTTACAATTGAAAGGGACTCAAATATATTTTCCTTTAATGAAGAAAAGTCATCCAGGATAAGGCACCTGTGTCCCTCACTAGTTTGTTTGATACCTGTCTCTTCAACTTGCAACAGGACTTGTTCCTGTTAGTGGCTTGATCAACCTCTTCTCCAATTGCCTTGAGGCTTCAAGTTAATACAGTTTCCTGTAATATTATACTGGGGAGTCTTTGGACCTTTATTAGACTCTTTTGTATGCTTCTCTGCATTCTCTATCTCTGTATTAACCAGCCATCATTGGTTTTGATTGTTATTTTCTTTGAGTGTTTTGAAATTGTTGTCATTCCTGTTAAAACTAACACGTGGGCTAAAAACTCTAAAATTGTCTTGTCTTACAATTTGGACATTTAACATGAGGTAAAAAAAACAAAAAAACTCAAACGATAGACATGAGGATAGAGAGACAGACAGACAGACAAAACATACCCGAGGTGGTCATAAAAATGTCGATTTGGAAAATATATTATTGACTTGATAAATGCTCCCCTGTGGTTTAATTTTCGTTACGTTATTTCGCCAAATTGCTGTTTTTTTTTCTTCTTCTGTTTTTTTTTTAATGGAAACTTACTTAAAACTGTTTCTGTTATTTTATGCTGTGCTCTGCTTTACAACAATTTGCTACCAAATTTGCTACATGCAACACAATGATTTAGATGTGGCCTGCAAACGCCAGTAAAACAAAGGTATGCAATGAGAGATAGAGAAAGAGAGAGGAGAGCAAGAGAAAAGTATGGTAATTTTTATTGGGAATTTCCATAAAAGATTTTTATCAATCACAAGAAAAAACACTGACATAGTTGGCAACAACACATGTGGCATGCTGCTGCATGCTCAAGCAAATATATTTACAAGATTTTTATTTTCTTGACATTCTTCCTTATGTTGGGGCAACATACTGCCAAAGCAAACCATTTAACCAAATAAGCTTCCTTCCTTCCGTTTGTACACATACTCATGTACATACATATACGTAGAGAGAGATTTTTTAAATTGTTTTTTTATCCCATTGGCTTTGTCCACGAGCCTCAATACGTGAGTGTTAATATGAGCACGGGTAGTTTATGCATGTTTATGGCATCATTGCTGGTAGCCCCGCACAACAGCTACTGTTAGCGTAGTAAAGGCACGATTCAAGCAACACTGCTGGAAAATACAATTAGTATTGTTGGTTTTATTGTTTGTCATTGTACACACACACACACATACAAACAAAAATACAAATATATTTATTGTATATACAGTGCAATACAATAACATGCATACACCTTTAGACAATCATTTGGGCTGTTTTGCAACGCAAAAAAAACAACTGAAAACAAATGGTGCCAAAAAACAAACTGTATCAGCTATACACACACACATATACACATATATACATTTATTTGTATGTGTGTCCAATTTAAAATTGGGTGTAGAAAATTGTTAACGTGTGCTTGGCTCATTGCACCTGGGTACCCATAACATGATATATGGCTGCCATATACAGCTTCTGCTCTACTCTATGGCTTGCCGGCAATGAAAAACTCTTGGCTTGTTTATGCCCCATGCACCATAAAATTATTTTTATTGGTTATTTTGCTATTTTTGGCTTAAATTCTTGTTGTTTTTTATTGTTTTTATTACGATTGTTGTTTTGCAAAATTGTTTCTTCCCTCTCTCTCCCTCTCTCCCTCTCTCCCTCTATCTCTGTATTTTATTTAAATCCCTAAAGGATTTAAAACGTATTACAAATTTTTACATAAAAAAAATTAATTTCAATAACGTTTTACAACTAACATACCATGTAGAAGAAATCCCCTTGTAAAGTTTAGCTTAAAAATAAAAATAACAAAAACAACACACATTAAAATAATAGAAAAATTGTTATAAAATAATACCGTTATTTATATTTATTATTATGGCTTAAATAACCTGGTATTATACCATGACAGCCATACACATGTCGAGCAATTTGTTTTATGCAAATAGCACGCGTTCGTTACAATTCAATTTCAATTTGTTTGTTTTTGTTTTTTTTTATTTTCTTAATTGAATACTCGTGTTCAGAACAAAATTTCCATTTATTGAGACACAATAATAATTGATTGTCTTGTTAACGTTAGAAGCATGCAATGCTTAAATGGAAATTAATTGAGTCTATAAACACGCCAGCAGATAATGGCGAAGCAACGTTTTCGAAAATATTTTTTTTTTTAAATGGGAAGAGGATTCAGAGAAGTTTACTTCTTTAGTTGCTGAGGTCCTTTGTATTTTTTGTAAAGCAAATTCAAATTTTTTTTTTCAATTTTACAAATAAATAGGAGGTCATAAAGACACCAGCAACATAAACTATTTACATAGAGCCTCCAGTCATAAATGTATACATACAGAATTGGTTATAACAACACTTTAGTCAGGATTTCAACCCCCCATATGTTGTCCCGGGACCTATAGTTTAAATTCAATTTCGAACTGCAGATTTGGGAAACTTTTCCAGGCAACGTTTTATTTATTCTCACAGTTTTTGTCAGAAATCTGCTGAGCGGCACATGCCGAAGAAATATTTTGTTCATATTACGTTTCAATCGAAACGTCAGACCTGGGGTTTGAACTGTGGACTCATGTCTAATAAGCCATTACACTAATTGCTAGACTACGGCCATTTTCCAAAATGATCTCTATTATGGGCCTCTTACATATAACACTGAAAAATCTATTAAATTTGTAATCTGTGAATAAGCACACAGAACTGGCAATTACAACCCTTCAGTCAGGATTACGGCCTAGCTTCTCACACCAATCATGTTGTGTGCGTTAATTTGATACGTGCGAGGCGGGACCTACAATTTAACGTCGACTCCGAACGACAGATTTTTTGAGAAACTTTTTTTATGGCAATTTTTATTTACTCTCAGAGTTTTTGCCAGAAATCGGCTGAGAGGAAGTCGCCGAAGCAGTATATTTTTTTTTCATATTTCGTTTTGATGTCTTCCCTGGAATTTCAACCCTGATCTTGCGTCTAATAAGCCAACACACTACCTACTAGACTATGGCGACTGGATGAGCTTATAGACCATAAAAATTAGAAAACAAAAGAATAACAACAACAAATCAACACATAAGTTCTAGAAGTTGCCGTCCCATGCGATGACTTTAAGTTAAAAATTTAAGTTCGTTAAGGTAGTTGTTCGCCAAAAGAGCGTTTAAATCCTCTACCACATACTCTTAAACCTTTTTCTACAAAGAGCCGGACAATTACAGAAGAATTACTCGATTGTCTCTGCCTTCTTCTCATCTCTATATGAATGCATACATACATAATTGATCATTACAACCTTTTAGTCAGGAATACAACCCAGCTTCTCATATCTGCCCTGTTGTGTGTGTGTTAATTTTATATATGAGAGGCAGCACTTAAAGTTTAATGTCGTCTCTGAATGACAAATTTTGTGAGAAACTTTTCCTGGCAATTTTATTTCAATCTCAGAGGGTTTTGCAAAAAAGTGCTGAGAGGAAGTCAACGAAGAAATATTTCATTTCATATTTCGTTTTGTTGGAGATGTCCTGACCTGGGGTTTGAACCGTGGTCTCACGTCTAATAAGCCAACACATTACCTAATAGAATACTACGACTTAATAAGTACATACCCTGCTAAAATACGATTGAGATCTGCTCCAAAAACTCGTTAGAGACATGGCAATGGCCCGCCTGGAAATCAGTCCTAGCCGTGAGCCAGATTGTAGTCCATAGAAGTAGCAGTTTGTAAGATTTGTACCAATAGCCACATCAACAAACGAATGATAACCTATCCATCAGTCTCGAGCAGGGTTTTGTTTGTAATAAAAATGCTGAAGAAAGTTCTACTGGATCGCCCAGATATTTAAATCAGAAACAGGAACATAACAGCAGGAGGTAGAGATTTCCATTACTTCAGGAGAAAAATTTTAAATTTTTACTTTTTAGTGAAGAGATGGCGTGGTGTATTTACTAAAGCCTTGGACTACGGATCCGAGTAATCTGCACCAAACCACTACGACAAGTAAATGTTAATCATGGCTTTCGAATTTTTCTGATTGAAGGGCTTCAAGGACTTCCTAACACATATTTTTCCTTAAGCCGGACAAACCCAAATCATGTTTAGACCGGTCAAACTCATGTCATTTCAAGCAGTGAAGTCACTGTCGATATTTGCAAAATTAGAAATTAATTTTTCGATTCGTTTTTTTATATTTAAATTTCATGCAGTGCTTGTTATTACTTGAATATTCCTAAAATTCAGTCGATAGTGCTGCTTTTTTTTCGTTTGTTTTTCAAAACCAAATAAATCCGAGTATTTGCGTAAGTCTCTCAGTGTGTCTCTATGTGTGAATGTGGTACAGAAGTTATGGCAATTGTTTTAATTTTTATGATTTTAATCGGACAAATTTATATGACTCCCGGTAGAGAAACTCCAAAAAAATAACAACAAATCGAAAACCAGGTACAAATAAACAGAGAGAGAGAGAAGAGGCTAGTGTATACACTGTTTATAAACAAAAACAAGCCAACAAAACAATACAAACAAACGAACGTTAAAACTATGGAGAATAAATAATAGAAACTCCCCAGACAGACAAATAATAAAAATAAACAAACAAAAAAAAATTTAAATACACACATACATAGACACACATACATGCATATGTACTCTATTTGGCGCAGACACACACCCATATAAAAATGCTTTTTAACCGCCACATGCAATAGATTTGTTTTGTTCTTGTGTTGCTTTCAATGGTTTTAGCAGTTGAGTTTGGTTTGTTTTTCTGTTTTTTTTTGGCAAGTGCTGCCTTCCACTGTGAGGCATCATTTGTTTGTTGCATGAACATGAAAATCAGCAAAATGGACAGAAGCCAGAGAGGCAGACCGACAAACGGTTAGTCAAAGGCTTAAACAAATAAACCAAATTTGTCGTTTTCGCTAAAAATTTTACAAAATTTGGCTGATGATGGTGGTCAACTCTGTAGGAGAGCGCAAAGGAGACAGAGAGGAAGTCACTGTGTGTATGCAAGAAAGAAAGAAAATTAAGTTTTAAAAATAGTACCCAAAAACAACCAAAAACAAAATCATTGGCAATCATACAATGGCCAGCAATCACAACCAACAACAAATACACACACACACAGTAGCAGAAACCAAGGCAATAGGCTGCATTTGCATTTCAGTTTTGATTCATAATTTTTGACGCTCGTTGCAATAATAAATTCTTTTGTGACTTTGAACGAAATACACATGGGTGTATTATTTGTTTGTTTGTTTGATTTGCCACCGTTGTTGCAAGCAACGTATGTTTGTTTGTTTGTTTGTTTGACTAGTTGGCTGACAGGCCGCTGCTGGTTTGGTTTGTTCATTCATTTGATTGTACAATTTGTTTTGTGGGACCTGTATGTAAACTCTTGACAGTCAATTTTTATTGCTTGTTTTCTAGCTGTTGTTCTCGTTGTTGTTGTAGAAGTTGTCGTTGCCACTGCTATTGCTACTGCCACTATTGTTTACCAAAAATTGTTTTTTTTTTTTGTTGATGCACATACATACATACATATGTATGCATAAATCTAATATTGGTCTGTGATTGTTGTTTGCAACAATAGGGGTATTCAGTGGCAACTGTGGCAGATGATTCAATAAGTATGAGAATCAACTTACTCACCTTAAAATTTGTGGAACTAAACCACAATCTTTGCCAAATTGTTCCCGAAATAAATAAAAAACATCAGCAGGTATTATAGATGTTATGTATCTGGTACCTAGGCGATGTCTGGTATAAGTTTGGTGGCCCATTCTTCTTACCAAATGCATTATAGGCCTCTTATTATGAAGCAACATTAATTTTTGCCTTCACTTACACAATTCTAAATAGAATTCGAAGGTCTGATCTCAGAGGATATCAACATTTCTATGTTTTATGAACATTTCTACGTTAAATCACCATTTTTATGTTGGAGGTACAGAAATCGTTGTTAGGTACTCCTGCCTGCTTTGAGTTTCCTCTGATGGACTGTGTTTAGGTTTGTTTGTGTCTCTGCAGAGGATTGCAGAATGCCTTTGAAAATTTAATTTTAAGTTTAACGTCTTCTTGTCGAGGAATCCATAAGAGGGTTAGGTAGGTAGATAGGTAGAAGTGGCTGTCCCCTCAATGAAGTTATGAGCGGACACTCTTAGTTTCACATTTTCTCTTAGTCCTGGAACTACTCACTCGGTGCTTCCGATAAAGCGACTCAGATCAGTGAATGCAAATTCATCCAGATCCTCCATATAGAAGACACGCAGGTGTCTCTTTCTACTCCGACCAAGCGCCGGGCATGTACACAATAGGTGAAGAACAGTCTCATCCTCCTCCCATCTCCACAGCTTGTGCAGAAATCATTCGCAAAGTGTCCAAGACCGATACGCCTTGCATGCCTCGTAACAACCCCGACAACAGTGCTGAGCCTACTTCTCTGGATTTTAATTAGAGCTGCCACGCCCCTTCTACTGTTGGCAAGGTCCACGATTGCATTGTCAACTATAAGGGGGTTACCGTCGGATATTTTTCTAATTGCTACAGAAACACATGCCTTGATATGGTGCACACACTCTCTAGGGCTCTAAAGGCTGCTTTACTATATGCATATAATTTCTCTCGGTATACTCTGATACCGGATTCGTACAGCAACACCCTTTATGGTCACTATTTCAACCTTAAAAACACTAAAGTAATCAGGCAGTACTAGATTCAACTGCTTGGAGTGCTCCACGACAGACTTTGCGTGATCGGCAACTGTCAATAGATTTTTGAATGACGTTCTCTGGGCGGTGTCATATCCAGTATTTTCATTAAAGGAAAACAGAATATAGAGTGACTTCAGCCATAGTATAGTCAATAGGGTGGTCAAGATCAACTAAAACCATGATTTTGGCTTGACTATAGCTTCGTACTTTCAAGTCATTGTGGCGCTTGGTCTCGTTACCACATTTGCCTACATGCATACATAATTGGTTGCTACAACACTTCAGTCAAGATTACGACCTAGCTTCTCACAGCACTTATGTATGTTGTGTGTATTAATTTTATACATGAGTGGCGGGACCTACAGTTCGAAGTTGATTATGAACAGCAGATATTTGAGAAATTTTTTCATGGCAATTTTTTATTTGCTCTCTAGAGTTTTTGCCGGAAATCTTCTGAGAAGCAGTAGCCGAAGAAATATTTTTCATATTTCGTTTATTTGGAGATGTCTGAACTGTGATTTGAACCGTGATTTCCCGTCTAGTAAAGCCAACACACTACCTACTAGGTGACGACGGCTTCTTTTACAGACACTTTTGTTTTCATTGAATTCATTTTAAGCGAATATCCTTAGCTCTCTGGTAGACCACAATTGGTTTGTTTTAGTTTCTACTTCAAAGCCAGACTGCATATGACAATGGAAGGAGCTGATGCAAGAAATAAGAAAAGGAAAAAAACAATATTTTTGGTGCATATTTTCGGCTAAAATGCTTTTATTGAATTGTTTATTTGAGAGGCCATTGTTTTGTTATGCTAGTCGTTCCAAAAATTTGTTGTTAGAAAAACTCTCCGGTTCTGCTCATTTTTTTTGGGATCTTTAACCAACAACCGGCAAATGAGAATAAAAAAATAATTTCAAACCATGATTTATTTTAAGCGTAATTGAGTTGTTAACGGATTTGTATTGTTTGCGTTTTTAAATTGTTTAACAATGCCCTGTGTTTGTTTAACTTGGTAGCAGACAGAAAAATAAAACCCCCCAGTTAAAGAAAGAGTTCATGTACATATACTCTCCTCTACATACGTTCAAAATATGCAAACAAATCATTTCCAAAAATGTTCTTTGTTTAGCTGTTAAATTTTTGTCATTTTTGATATATGATTTGTTTTTTCATTTCATTAATTGTGTTTTTGTTTTTATTTTCATTTTTTATTTTCAGGTCAATGGTGGCAGTTTAGCTGAACAGGCTGGTTTGATGCCCGGTGATGCTGTTATTAAGATTAATGATGTCGATGTCTTCAACTTGCGCCACAAGGATGCCCAAGATATTGTTGTTCGTTCTGGCAATAACTTTGTCATCACTGTTCAAAGGTAAGATTGGTTAAGGTTCTAGCCAAGTAATATAGTATAGAAAATAATGCATTTTCGGGGCCCTTTTACTAAACGTAACCGCCTTAGCATAACGTCCTATGAACATGAATAAGAAGCCTGAGCAATCAGAAAACAATTTGCTATGTATTCAATCTCATGCGAGGAACGAAAATGTTTCAAGTTGTTTTCAAGTACAAACTTCAGTTCCTCAAAAAACAATATATTGAAGGGTTTCTGACGCTCCAGATAACATAGTAGATTGATCAGACCTCAATGAGCAATAAGCCTCATCATTACATCTAAAGCATCAACCCACTTATATACTGTATACAGTATATTGTTTCTAGGCAAAGATAGATGGCAACCCTATGGATCTAGAATCTGCTAGAGAGAAATTACATGCTTATCTAGAAAATCTTTATTAACGAAACTGAAATGAAAAGAAGAGAATAAACGAGTACCAACTGGAAAATGGAAATACCTTTTGGTAGCTTCATAATTTCGCTTTAATTGAAATTGCACCCCCCTTCATGTAGAAGTCACTTGCGGAAACTGAAGTATTCTAGTTACATGCTTACATGGTTGGCCTCAACAGCCCCTAAGCCTACATTAGTACTTCCTTCCAGACGCCGAAGCCCCGCAAATGCCATGATTGTCCTAAACAGCTCGTTTGTGGGATTTCGGCTAACATTAGTACTTCCATCCCGGCGCTTAAGCCCTGCAAATGTCATGCTTGACCTCTACAGCCCGCTTGTGAGACTTCGGCCACCATTAATACATCCTTCCAGACGTCTAAGCCATGCAAATGCCTTACAGGACATTCTCAATTTGGGCTTTCTAAAGCAGGTTCGTCACCCGCTGCTTGTTGCTTCAAAGATCTGCCAACCAGAACATCCTTTTTCATCTGGATGACTTGTCAGTGTAGGTGCTCAATGATAATCCACTAAAAATCGTCCATATCGTTAAAGGGCTCATACAGCTCACAAACTGCCTACATCGAAGCTTTATAGCGTCCATGCCTCTGCGCCTTATACAAGCACGAAGAGATGAGTGTCTTGTAGAGAATTACAAAGATTTCTTCTACTCATTCCCTATTAAGACCGTAACAGCATCTATTGTCAAGATGATGTAGCTGTTGATCTCCAGACCTACCTCAATTTCACTGGTAATAGCGTAGTCATGGTAAATGAATTCATTGACTGCGACGAAGTTATAGTTGTCTGCCATAAAATGTGATGCGATACACCGCATAACACTACTTGTCGACAACATATAACCCGTTTTGCCCTCATTTCTGCTCACACTCCATCTTGCAGACTTCTCTTCCATCTGCTTGTTACATTCAGAGATAAGGGTCAGCTTTTACTCTTTGTTTATACCATTTCTCCTTTTCTAAACAATATGAAGTAATCCTTCAAACATTTTTTAACCGCCATATTTTATATACTTTTTGTTTAAAAATCATTTAATTTAAGACTTAAATTAAAATTATTTGAGTAGAAAATAAGACTAATTACAGCATTAGAACACCAATTTAATAATCCTTATTAATGTATGCTTTTCTCTCTCTCTATCTTTACAGAGGTGGTTCTACCTGGCGTCCACATGTAACACCCACTGGCCATTTGCCCCAACCCAACTCACCTTATTTGCAAACAGTGACGAAAACTTCTTTGGCTCACAAACAACAAGATTCTCAACATATCGGCTGTGGCTATAATAATGCGGCCAAACCTTTTGTAAGTACATCAGGGCTCTTGCTTCCTTTCAGGCAAATCCAAAAATTATAAATTTTGCAGCACATGACCTCATTCTATCGAAATAAGAAGCAAACAAAACAGTTTCTTTTCTACACAAACTCAATATTCATTACAGTAATCCGCTTTGCCGTTTTGCCTTGATGGTTTACAAAAAGTATAAGCTTTTGAGTGGTCGGTTGGTCGGTCCATTTTCTGTTTGCCGACTGGCCTTTTAATCCTTTTCACTTTGCCTTTGCCGTTGCCTTTACGTTGCTCGAGTCTGTGCTTTTGGCAAACATAATCATGTAAATTAGCTTTGGCTACCAAAAAGTGTTAATAATCTCCTCTTCTGTAGCATTTTTATTTTAATCCTTCCTTTTGGGGGGTTAAAAAGGTTTTAATTTTATATGAATAAAGTTATTCGGTCACTCATACACACACACATATTCGCAGCCATTGAGAGAGAGAGAGAATCCCTAAGGCTTTATGTAAATAAAAGTGTTATTTCCTGCCCTGCACTTCATTTGCTTCGTCCTTCGCTCTGAACACTATCATCATCATTTCGGTGCCATTATAAGCGTTTGATTATGACATTTTAATAAAATTACATGACAAATGATAGAATTTTTTCCTTTCGATATTTATTTTATTTTATTTCGTTTTGATTTAGTTTCCTTTCCTTATGACCTTTTTTTTGCCATTTGCTGTCATTTCTATTTTGTTTTTCTCCTCATTTTTTTTTTTGCTTCCAAAGGATATCATTCAATATCCCCTAAAGAATTTCATATTTATTGTCTTATTGCCTTAGCATGTGACTTTAGTTGACAGACATTTATATTCATTGTTTTTGTTTTGTTGTTGTTGGCCAAGTGTCATCATATGAAATATGTATAGTTTTTCCCTTTGGCTTCAAAAGGACGAACAACATATCCTGATAGATATTTAATGTATGGCAACACATAAATGGATATTTAAAGGACTATTATTTCTATTATTAAAGGACGAAAGCAAAAACTATACATATGAATATAAATTGTTTTCAGTTATTAAATACTTTGCATTTAAAATAGTTTTATAGTTCTTTATCCTTTCTAGATTTATTTAGGAAAATAATTGATTAGGAACCACTTAATCCCTTCCCATTACTAGCTTAAGAAAATTTATTTATTTGTTGGAATAAGAATTACTCGCTAATAGCCAGGCCACTATGAAACCAGAGGCATCCGATATAATGAACTCCACGACGATGTAAAGCTATCACGTACAGATAGATGGCGTACATCATCAATATCATACATATAGTTTATATCATAATATATGGGTATCACAACACAGCGATTTTTTGTTACTAGGCAGCAGTGAATGGTTGTATTATACAATCATCGAACTCTCCAATTAATTCTCTACTCGGGAAACCTCTATAACGACCTGCGAACCTGTAACTGACAGTACAGCAATTATGAATTCCGTTTTCGTCATACTGTCGTCTTCGAATACAGTCAGAACGGCTCAGAAAATCTTGCTGAACCTAGATCAAAAGCTCACGAAAAGCACCAGCCGAGCATGCTTAATGTGACTACTTGAGTCATTACGTGACATTACCTTGTAAACATTTATGCAAATCGCATTGGACCTGAACTTTTGGCAAATAACTTCAGCAAGAACTAAAGATATGAGAAAAAAAAGAGGAAACGGTTTTTCAGTTATTGGCTACATGCCTATGTTCAAAAGGAACCTTGAGCCACATTGACTGCACTGGACAAATTTCAAAATACATACTCTTCTCTACCTTGTGTTTAAAAACTCTCTCCTGAAATGCATTAACCGCACTCATTTCAAGCATAAGTTAGTATCAGACTCACTCTCCCATCTACGCCACCGATTACTATAGTCAGGCTGCTTTTGAATAGTCTGAGGCCTCTTCTCATTGTCATAATCCAACAAAAGTTTTAATAGCTCAAAAAGAGTTTCTACCTTTCCTTATCTTCTCTTTCGCCGAGTATACCCTTCCAAACTTGTCTTCTCTCTCCAGAGAAAGGTTCTTAGCCTATAAGCGGCATGGAAGCTCCCTTTCACGCAAGGTCGTGTGCCGAATTATTGGCCTGAATTTTCCACACATTATGACATTCATCAGACAATAACATTATTTTCTTTACCTAGCGGATTCAACCTGTTCACACAATCTTATATTTTTTTCGAATTAATCATATATATGCCAAGAACTTGAATAGCGTCTTACTGTCGAATAATATAGCTTTGCACCCTTCTTTGTATTTTCTGCTTAGACTTCTGCGTACTCATGAAATTTCCCATTATTTTTACTGTGATTCCAAAAACCTTCGTTCCTGCTTTCAACTCATTAAACCATAGGTCTACCTCAGAATGATTTCTGTCTTAAAACAATATGTAGCCTCCAAATTCCTCCTTTCATTCTTATCACTTAACTTCGTCGCGAGGTATTTTCCAAAATTATAGAGTTTACTGGCCACGATTTCGAATGTATCCCATATTATACTTGTTTCCCATTCACATAATCATAGTGCTCATGGTTCTGATCCTTGCTACCATTTTCAATGGACTTAAATCTATTCACTCTTACAACTTAGCCTCGTTTCGAAACATTTTCAAATATTATAGAGCTTACTGCTCCTATTCACGCCACATGTCTCGTGTTAGACTTAACTTCCAGTAACCTAACTTTAGTCTCCATGGTTCTGGTCCTTACTAGCATTTTAAATGGACTTAAATCCAACAAAATATCTAGCATCACTATCAGACAAGAAATTTTATACCTGGTTATACCAATATATTACAGATACCGTATCCTATGCAACTCCATCTTCTGCCCAAACAATACCGTTATAGGACACTTTTGCTGTTGACCATTGCTGACTTAAAACTGTTTGAAGTTACAAATGTCTACTAAATTACTTTAACTGGTTGCTTATCTTCTTTATTTTGCTTTAATTGTTTAAATGGTCATATGGTAGTTGAGGAGAGTGCACTAAAAATTTTAAGCATACATTTTTGTTTATACAAATTTAACTTGAATGGTAAAATTATTCAATCTTTTTTAAATAAAAAAAAACATATAAATTTGCCTGGGCATTTCCTAGACAACTTTTCAATCTAAGAGTTTAGAGGATTCTTTCTTTGTTGCAAATTTTTTTGTGCACACTCCTTAGTTGTGTGTGTTGAATTTCTGTGGAGTATCCAAGCTTTTATCATAATCTCTCTTAAACACTAACAATTAGAGAGAAAAACTTTCGAATGTAATTTCGAAATCCCTTTATGGCAATACAGAGATTTCTCTCAAATACAATAAAAAAAGGAAAAGTTTCGAGAAAAAATTAATAAAAAACGAAACAAAGAAATAAAAAAGAATGAAAACATAAAACATAAAATAATAATTCTATCATATTAATAACTTTATATTGTTGATTACTTTGTTGCTCTTGGCTATGTAAGAGTGCAATATGATTACGTTGCCACCCCCGCTCTCCCATTCTTCTCATTTATCAACGGCCTTTGTGAAAGGGAAAATGGATTTTATGACCTCATTTTTCTGTTCTCCTTTTCGTAAGTTAAACTAACAAACTTATTTACAAAAAAAAAGAAGAAGAGAAAAAAACCCGGGGAAAATCTGTAATAAACTTTTAAACAGTCCTTGCTAAACTCTAAAAAGGATAGGATGGATAATGAAAAATAACGTCATGTTGTTTTTCTTAGTGTTACACAGAGGAGATTTCATTCAATTTTATTTTATTTTATTTATCTCATGAATGTTTGTTTTCATTCTCATGTCCTTTTTTTCATTTTTCTAGGGCAATGGCGTTGATGGCAACGTTAAGAGCATTGTCAATAAGCAATACAACAGCCCAGTTGGCATTTATAGCGATGAATCTATTGCAGAAACACTCTCGGCTCAGGCTGAAGTTTTGGCTGGTGGTGTCCTTGGGTAAGTAAACCTTTTTTTTTACTCCTGTTGTTATAATATTTTGTTTAAGAAACATTTTTGCTCACTTTGTTAATAATTTTGCAATTCTTCTTCTGTAAAACAGTCTTTAAAACTGAAAACATTGTTGAGTTAAGTTTTGCTTTAAAACTCGTCGAGAACAACTAAACAAGTACAAACAACAGATAAATACGTTAGTATTTTAAATTGTTGTTCTATAGTGCAACTTGTATTTAGGATAACTAAACAGTAGAGTAGCTGAAATAGGCTTTAAATGGGGGAACATTTCGAAAGGGGTTAAAGGATTACATACTCAATGTTGTTAAAAACGATTACTTCCTCTGTTTATTTGAGGATTACAATCAAACAAGGGTTATTCGTTGCAAATTTTACTTCATTCACGTTCGTTTTGGCAACTTCTAGAACACTGATTGTTGATGTGTTATTGTAAAACGATTATTTTCTGCTTATTCGAGGGTTACAATCAAACAAGATTTATTCGTTGCAACTTTTACTTCATTCACGTTCGTTTTGGCAACTTCTAGAACACTGATTTGTTATTGTAAAACGATTATTTTCTGCTTATTCGAGGGTTACAGTCAAACATGATTTATTCATTGCAATGTTTACTTCATTTATATTTGGTTTGGCAACTTCTAGAACTGATTGATTGTTGATTTGTTATTGTTATTCTTTTGTTGTCCAACTTGGATAGTCTCTGTGCCTATTACATTACAAGCTTAATAGAATTTTCAGTGACACCTAATAGAGACTCTTCAGATCATATTGGAAATATGGCGCACAAGTAAGGACTCTATAAGGCATCGATGCAGCCAGTCTAAGAGCTGCATGAGACCCTTAACGATATGGGCGATGTTTAGTGCATTAAAATACAGGAGATATATTGGCACGAGCAAGTTTTCCAAGTGAAAAGGATGTTCGGGCAGACGGATATTTGATGACAAAATCAGCGGACGACAGATAAAAGAATAGTGTTGTCTGCGTAGTATGAAGACTCCGTAGTCTAGTATTTGTTATGTTGGCTTATTAGACGTGTGGCCACGGTTCAAACCCCAAGTAGGACATCTCCAACAAGACCTCGTTGACTTCCTCTCAACAGATTTCTGGTAAAAACTCTGAGAGGCAATGAAATCACCCAGAAAAGTTTCTCAAAAAAATCTGTCGTTCGAATACGACTTTAAACTGTAGATCTCTCCGAACTCATGTATAAAATTAACACGCACACAAACTAAGTGGTGTGAGACATTAGGTCGTAATCCTGACTGAAGTTTGGTAATGACCAACTATTATGCATGTTATGTACGTATTAATAAAGAGATCATACATAGATGTTTAAATTTAAGCACCGGTAAAGCAGTCGCTCACAAATAGTATGTATTACCGACTCCTTTTCTTTCTTAGCCTGATGGCTTCTATAGCAGCCATCATGTGGATAGTTTATGCTTTCCTACATACATACAATCCATTGGTAGCGGGCTTTGTAATTGTGTCCGTTAGAAGCCCAAATAATTCTTTTCCAAAGGTCCTCTTTATTAACAGAAAAGGTCAGAAGATTCCCGAATTTCTGCATGTTCTGTTCAAAGCCCGTTTATTTATAAAGTTCGACTCCAGTAACTCTCGAGCTTGTAGTGGTAAATAGCTTATGACCGGTTTTTAGGATAGGTTTCTACTTTTTTCTATTGGTTCTTAAGGCTTTATAGTCCATCAGTGTAGTTTTTAACTTCTTTCTTTTCAAGTAAGCTCTTAGAAAGTTTCCAGTAGTACCAGGGCCTCACATCTATTTAAATGACTATAATTGGGGACATAATCTATTCTTTAAATTTATTGGGATTGTTGTCTAGGCTATGAAGATTTATAGTTCCACAGTAAGCTAGCTTTGTTGCACTTTTTCTTTAATGACTTATATAAAATAAAAATGAATGTGTGTATATTTGTTTGTGGGTTTGTTTTAAGTCTATAGACGGATAAACGGCTGGAATGATTTTCTTGAAATTTTCACAGTATCCTCCTGTATGTCTGGATGGAGTTACATATAAACTACTTTTTACGTTGAAATAGGCAAATAAAATAAAATAAATAAAAAAGTATGAGTATTATTGTCTAACAAAATATTACGTATACGTCACCCATCAGCTCTACGTCTATACTATATACATACATATATAAAAATGAATGTTTGTTTGTATTTAACTTATAGAATCGTAATCTATGCATTTGATCATATTATGATCTTTAGCAAAGTTGTTGCGCATGAGCCGACGAAGGTTTCTAAGTTGGTATGACCAATATCCGACAGGTGGCGCCACTGAAAATTACTATAAATGAATTGAATCGTCAACTATGCATTTGATCATGTGTTGAACGGACAAATACCCGACATTTTAGGATACATCGTTTATGATTTTAATAACATTTAGTATAACTCATTTCCATATAATGTCAATCACAAATTTGAAACATTTTAATTTTGGAAAATTTTTAAAAATGCTGTTGGGTTCAATTGGATTGGGTACATTGTGAGATTCTAATTTAAACGAATTTTTCACGTCGTCGCCGTGCAATCGTTGCTCCAAAGCGACAAGCAATTGGTCAACCTACACCTCAAGCACGGAAGAAAAGAGCATTACCAGCCTCAGAATCAGACGGGCAACGAGCATTGGCACTGGAAAATCTTCGAGTAAATGCCGCTGAGAGAAGTGAGATTAGAAACTGATCGTATGCGTACTACTCAAGCCTGTTCGTCTGAATCATCTGGACAAAGGGAAACAAAATCAATAAAATGATTCAAATGATTGATTGGATATTTGTGTAATGTCTTTCCTTAAAATTTATTTTAGTTGGTGGCGCAGCAACACGCGCAGGGTACAGCTAGTGACTTATAAAATATATTCAATATTTTCATTAGCAGGATAGAGTGATCATTTAGTGGCCTTTTTCATTATCATTATTTTTATTATCAGTGCCCTTAGCTACTCTTATCATATGGTCCCCCTCTCAGTCAATACAGCGGATGAATGCAGTTGGATTTTGAATTTTTGCCAAAGGACTCGCCAGATTTAAATATTTCGTGGATGTACCTTAAAAATATCAGTCATTTGCAGACTAAAGTAATGAGTTCCTCACAAATTTTGCTTCTTCTCCCCCTCTTTAGTTTCAGGGACTTGCGCTGCTGATGCTTTAAATCTTGTTGTTTTTATTGTTTGTTACGCCATCAATTCCGTCTATTTGCACTTTTGCAACCATAAGCTGTTATTTTGAACTCCTGTGTTTCGTTTAAAGAAAACAAAGAAAAAAAGAGGGCCAAAGTTAAAATGTTGCACAAAGTTTGTTTGCAACAATAGATGAGCTGTAGTAAGTGCAGCAACATTAGAAATTTCACTTTCTTCTGCCACTGCCACTGGTCTCTGCTGTATGTTTCGAAAATTGTTTGCAATTGTTTTTGTTGTTGTTGTTTTTGTTATGTTCTTCTTCAGAAATTTTGTTACTCTAAGGATTTTTCAAATATGAAAGTGAAGTTCCCCCAAAATTTTTCGCTTCTGTTTTTTTTTCGCTCATTTCAGCTAACAATTGCAACAGCGCTAACAGCAGCAGCAACAACAACAACGGCAATAACTAAGGCTTAACCTAGAAAACTTAAAGCAAATGTTGGGGGAAAATGTAAAGAAGAATTGCAATGTAAAGTTACAGCCAAAGTTGCAAATGCAATTGCCAGTGCAGTTGTTATTTAAGTTGCAATAACAACATATTGTTGTTTCATATACTGGATAGGAGGACTCAGTCAGTTCTTGTAGTCAGTAGGTTACTGCACACTGCCGTACCATCTACACTTAGTAACACAATTGTATTGTTGTGTGCAACAAAAGTGTAATACAGTGGCAGGCCGATATCTAACGTTGTGCGGTTAACTGCTTGCCTGAATGCCTACCCTTCAACAGCAACAGCTATAACTACACCAAGGGGAGAGAAAACAGAATATAAAGAAAACTGTTTTTATCGCGCATTTTTTATGCACGAATCATAAACTTAAATTAATTTTTTTCTTAATGCCTTTAAGCCCATTACGTTGCAGGTGTATGTAATGGTTGGGGGAGCACTGTGTTGAGCTTCTTCTTCGGCATTCTGGGTTGTTACTGATTAAAAATTGTTACACAAACTAAATAAAAAGTAGGCTATAAATATGCAAAATAATGTTATTTGTGGTCTGTCGGGGATGAGTATGGTTTGGTTTGCCTTGGCTTGAGTTTGGTTTAGTGGTTAGAGAGGGAGAGGGCATAACCGCAGCACGTATCATGGTACATGCGTGCCTTAAAGTATACCAAACAGTATTTAAACTTTAAAGCGTTGGTGAAACATATTTTTACACTGGCTTACAAAAATTGTTGGCAGTTAATGTGAGGGGAAAAATGTGGAACATTATTGAATTTAATTTACAGGGGGTTAGCAATTGATTGAAGAATATTTGGAAGGGAATTCCAACAATTTTTAAAGAAAATAAATGTTTCATGCAATTTTTCAAATATTTCTATTGCATCTTTACCATAAAGCTGCCGAAGCAAAGCAATCAGTAGCGTTCTGTCACGGTTGTATAAGAACAATTGGATTAGGAGGCTTCAGACAAGATTTTGTCTTAAAGGTATTTGCAGCCTTGCTCTGCAGCTTTTATGTGAAAGATGCTTCACGATCTAGTGGATAATAATATACACATACATACATACATATCATTACAATCCCTCAGTCAAGATTATGACCTAGCTTCGCACATCACTTATGTTGTGTGTGCCAGCTCAGACATGAGTGGCGGGAACTACAGTTTAAAGTCCACTCCGAACGACAAATTTTTTTTGAGAAACTTTTCATGCCAAATTTTATTTATTCTTCGAATTTTTGCCAAAAATCTGCTAAGATGAAGTCGCCGAGGAAATATTTGTTTGTATTTCATTTGGTAGGAGATGTCTGACCTGGAGGTTTCAACCGTGCCCTCACGTCTAATACGCCAACATACTACCTACTAGACTAGGATGACTTCAGACTACGCTGACTACTTTTATCCCTCGTCCGCTGATTTTCGCCTCAAATATCCGTCTGCCAGAACATCCTTTTTCATTTGGAAGACTTGCTCGTGCCAGTATATCTCCTGGATTTTAATGCACTAAACAACGCCCATATCGTTAAGGGTCTCATGCAGCTCTTAGACTGGCTGCATCGATGCCTTATAGAGTCCTTACTTGTGCGCCATATTTCCAACATGATCTGAAGAGTCTCTTTTATGTGTCTATTACAGTTGTAATGCAATGGACATCGATACCATCAAAGTTAGACAATGAAAGAATAACAATAACAAATCACCAATCAATCAGTCCTAGAAGTTGCCAAGCCGAACATGAATGAAGTAAAAATTACTGAAGATGCAGTTGACGAAGAAATATTTCCTTCATATTTCGATTTTGTTGGAGATATCTGACCTAGGGTTTGAACTGTGGCCGCATGTCTAATAAGCGAACACACTACGTACTAGACTACAGCAGCTTATAGCGGATAATCGATGGAATAGATTTCAGGAGATCAGCTTGCTTAAATCATAATTTAAAAATATGTTCCTATTGGTCGCACAAAAGTATCCTATAAGGTATTAAGCGACTGTTGCTGTGAGCCGGATTGGCGATTAGAAAGATTTTCTTATAAATTTAATGAATTTGGCAAGGAATGATCTGCTCAGCTGTACGATCAAGCTTTTAATTCTGACACTTTTTTATCATCACTTCGTGTTCCCTGATTATTTCTTTGGTTCAATCAAAGTTTTCCTGCTATACAAGTGCTTAGTCTGTTGTCGCCTAGTTTTACTAATTTTAAAGAGCTCTTGGTGCCTTAGATTACCGAATGAATTTATTTGACGAATGTAGAATGCTTTTAATTTTTAAAATTCAAAACCGTAAGAAACTCCTTCCACTTTTCATGTATTTAAGTTAATACACACGCAACATGGGTGCTGTAAGAAACTAGGTTGTAATTCTTACTAAAGATTTATAATGACCGATTGAACAAGTTTTTCAAAGGCGAGGTAAGCCTATAGCGTAGCCCCATAATATACGTAACAGTAGAAGAATAAATTTATACCGGGATTGTATTGACAGATTACCCATGAAGTGTTATAAAGCCCTGTCAGTACTATTTACTCATCAAAAAATTTTACAAGACTAAGAATTGTTTGCTTGAAAACTTTAAATATTAACGACCTGCGATTTATACTACTGTGTCTTGGATTATAGATCACTTTTTCTCAATCATATACGGAGAACTGAATTTGCAGACGTTTCTAGAGTTTACATTTTATGGAAGTGAGTTTACTAACATAGTGTGGTCATCAACAATTCATATACAGTTGGACAAAAAATAGGGCGGATAGGTTTCGTATGGGATTTATTTTAATTTTTCATTCTAAAAGCTGCTTGTCGACTAGTCTTTATATATGAGTTATTAGTTCATTACAATTAAGATTCAAAATTTTTTTAACTACAAAAAATATGTATAAAAAAAATATTCGAATACTTTTGTATTGCATTGTACTTTTGTAAAATTTTAACAATAATCTTAGTGTACCTTTAGGATCATATCTTAATTTATCTGACAAATGTTTCTCTCTTTTTCTTTTACAGTGTAAATTTCAAGAAAAACGAAAAGGAATACCAAGCCGAGAAATCTGAAGTTTTGAAATTCTTGCGTGAAGAAGAATCTGGCCAATCAACTCCAGGTAATATAAGCGATTATTATCATTTAGCCTGGATATTATACTCTATCAATAATGGACAGAATATATTCGTATTAGATGATGGCGAGGAATTATAAATTGTTTTTTCGATTTTGTTTAGTTTTCTTGGAACTTGAAAGTATTTTTTGAAAATGTTTGGCTGTTAGCATTATGTATACGTATGGAAATTTGATTAGAAATTTAAGTGAAATTATATTTGTAGAGTTAATTACTATGATATTTTTTTAAAAATGCCTCTAAAAGACCTTGAAATGTCAGATGAAGAAAAGAACACGAAGTAATCATAATTTTTAACGCCGTATTTAAGGAATGATTTATCATTGTATGCAGTTTATTTTAAGTATTTTAAGTTCTCTTTCCACTTCATATTTAAATTTGTTTTTATTTATAATTTTTATTTCATTTGTTTTTCATTTTGTTTTTATTTTTTATGTCAATACCTCTGGACGTGTTGTTGTGTGTTTCTGTCCGTGTGTTTTTGTTTCATTGTTTAACTTCTTCACTTCGTTTTCGTTGTTTTTCATGTCACTGTCATGCCATTAAACAACAAAAATCTGCTCAATGATGTCTTTTGAAATCACATACACACACACACCAATATATACTTTCACACACCAACGTACCTTCAAATATATGGTGACTGCATTTTGCCAAAAAAAAAAAAAAAACAATGAAAAAATGAAACAACACCAACAACAATGATAACAGCATTCAACAATCATCCTTATCAAGAACCACAACAACACCACCACCATCAACAACAACAACAACAACAACCACCACAACAGCAACAACATTATCATCAACAGCAACAACAACACCAACATCAACAACAACACCAACAACAATCAGCCACTAGACACGTTAGTGCACCAGTAAACCAACCAAAGCCCCCAAGTACTGGTGGCTTGCCAACTGGTCAAAATATTTGTGTTGAATGTGAACGTCTCATTACGTAAGTGTTTCTTCATCATCTTCTTATCTCTCTCTGTCTCTCTCTTTGTTTATATATTTTCACAGCATTTAAATATTTAAAAAAACAACAACAACAACAAAACAAATTTTCAAACAACAACAGCAACAACTCGAATCATTCGTCATTTAATACAAATTTTTTTTATCAAATGCACCACAAGCAATTGCAGTAAGAAATTGCTCATTGGCTCAATATAAAATCAAACAAAAACTGTAGCATAATTTGGGGGTTTAAATAAATAAATTGTTATAAACAATAACGGTTATTATAATATAATTATTGTGTAAAACCATGCAATTCAGAAATATTTTTGGAAAAAATCTATATTGAGACAAACATAAGTTTCTCAGATGATTATAATTAACTGGTAACATTTTAAAATTCACTTTTTAAAGATGATGCCACGCCCCTTTATTTTAATTCTCTTCGTTTCTTTTTTCAAGACAGAGTAGAGTTAGAGTACTTTTGCCCAAACAGCTGGTATCAAAACAACAACAACAAAAAACAGAATAAAACTTTAACAATTATTCTGTGAGATAAAGTAGGAGGTGCCACACCTATGTATATTCCTTAAATAAAGCAAACTTTTTTCTCAGCTATATAAGTAGAGTTACGCTTATTGATGAGTAAGTTTCAACTTAGGCCAAAAAATACCACAATTCATTATCTTTACTGACGATCAGACATATAACCTCCACTTCATTCTCACGTCCACAGCTCCTGAAGAAATCACGAGTGGGAATGTGCGACATGTCTTCCAATAGGGCACTGCAATAGTGCAGCTAAAGAGTACGCAATATAAGGAGAGAATAAAATCAGTTCTCTTCCAATCCAAATCATCTCAACAGATCCTGAACAGTTCAATGCTATCCAACATAAGAGTCACTTTTATTGATCGGAAATTAATCTTGTTTTTCCCAGGCATTAAATAGAACCCTATTGGACCCTGGGAACCTGTGCCCATTGAGGCAGCTGCCAGTTGAACCCATTTAAGGCATTGATGGACTACGACGAATGCACAGATGTCGACAATGATCTCAATGCCATTGCTTGAAACCACCAGATTGTCAGACCAAAAGTTCTTAGTTGGAATTCTAATGCCAAATCTTGTGTACAAGCAAGTGGTAAATATAATCTTCTTTCAAATCCAACATAATTCATTGCCTTGACTTTTTGCTAGACCTCAGAAGAATTGAGTTACGTTTCAATTAAGAGAAAATATTGCTCCTGCTGTCTGCAGACAGTCTCATTCCATATTACCCAAAGGAATTAAACGTGTCAAGAAGTCCTAGCAACTCACATACTATTGGCCAGATTATCATGGCCGATAATGCTCCACGGAGATTTTCCCTCTTACATATAGCAACTGATTCCCGTCTCCCAGGCTTATTATTATCGTCATAGAGGTGCTACAGTATTACAACCTTACGATCTGTTGTACTGTCCTCAATCTATGTATCAATGGTTTTCCTGTAATATTTAACAATCCCACCCAAATCTAGTTACCCTGACAAACTGCAACGTATTGTATTATGTCAGTAAGGTAAACTCCCTGTATAAGCATCACAATGCTTTCTTCTGAGATGCTTTAAGGCTGCATAGATCTCTTGCCTAGTATATATTTTTATAATTCATTCTCTTCACCATAGAATTTCCACACAAGACTTGAATCGATCTCTATAGTTAACAAGTATTGTTTGAGTCTACAGGGCCTGATCGGAAGTCCGGTTACAGTCCTTAGATTCCTTCTGGATAACTCGAATTGGTTTCCGTTATAATTACTTTGAAAAAGTTTGGAGAAGAGCCTTTATTTCTCTTCATTTTCCTTTATGCTTAATATATCCTTTCAAACTTCTGTCCCTATGGCACAGTAAGGTTCTAACTCAATCAGCGGGTCACAATCACAAGCATCATCATATTAAAGGCTGATTTGTTGAGTTTTGATTTCTTAAAGTTGCTCACATAGATGAGATGTGTATAACTTTTGACGGTAAAATGACAAACCTTACTGAGCATTCTCATCATTACATGTCACGAATCCTTTTCTATACTGAAAAATTTACACTGAAAATCAAAATATCTGTTATAATATTTCTTTGTTTTCTGTTTGTCTCATAATAATCATCAATTTCTCTGCGATATCATTCTATCTGAAGCACCCATATGTTAGTGATTAACCCGGTCAACTTTAAAATACTTTTTCATAAATCTTATATAAACTGCGGATGCTTGTCTGTAATTGTATTTAATAACCTAAGAAGCAGTACTTCTTTGTGTATTTTTAACGGTTTGGAAGATACTGATCATATATACTTAATAAGCAGCTTAAGTGTTCGTAGTGCGCACGAAGGAAGAGAACATCCTTCCAAAGTGATTCCATAGTTCTGTTCATTTTTATTTTTTCATAAACGAATCCTTTGGTGATTCCCGTACCGCAGGCTGTCAATTTCTTTAAGTTTTTAAGCGTTTAAAGCAGAATACATTTAAGCATCCTTTAAAATATTTTCTCACACTTTTAAATAGGTATATAGAGTCCTTTAAAAAGGACTCAGTGCAATGTCTTTAAAGAGAACAACTACTTTTCATCGTTTTGTAGACTTTTTTGTTATTATAGTTGTTAAACACTGTTTAGTTTTAAAAACTGTAGGAAACTTGTCCAGGATATTGATATTTTCAAAGGATATTGATTACATTAATGCTTTAATTAAATAATTTTTATTAGAACCACACAGCACATCAAACTTCTATTGGGCTCAAAGTCATGCTATCGGTCATCACAAGCATCACGATGAGGACGAACGTATTGGTACACATTTGCAACAGAATACATTGGCACCGGAGGCCACACATCGTCCCAGTTTGCCAACACCTAAAACACAAGCGAATGAACCACCCAAAGCGGCAGCATCTCCTGTACCTCCTGTACATGAAATACCAGATCCTAGACTGATTGTTATGCCCGTCTGTCCGGCATTACAGACACCGGAATATAAGGAAGAAATGGAAGCAGCAGCGGCAGCAGCCGCATTAGGACCGGATGGTCAACCTAGACCATTATCGGCAAGCGGACATCCGCCATGTGCAATGTGTGGTGTTGGCATTGTGTAAGGAAATTATGCATGTGAATGCAAACACATGATGATGATGATTTTCACTGTTTAAATAAGTTTTTTGAGTTGCGTTTGTTTGCGTGTGTGTCTCTCTGTGTATGTTTCTTTATGTTTAACAAACGTGTCCTTTCAATAACACCACCACCACAAATATGATTTTCTTTCACTATTGGCTGCCACACGTACAAAATCTTTTGCAGGATTTTCTACAGAAAAAAATACGCATAAAACAACATTAAAAATTCCGGTGTTGATAATTTTTATATTCTTTTACTCACAATTCAACTACCATTCGTTCATCTATTGTTGTTGCCTTTACTGGTTGGTAGTCTGTGTTGAAGCCACTGTTGATTGCATCACGGACACAGCAGACAACCAAATGAAGGACAACATCTACTACCATACACAAGCATGCATGTATGCATGCAAGCAGGCATTGACTCGCCTCATATACACCAATAGTTAAACGACAACCATTGTTGTCGTTATTCTTGTTGCAACAGCAACAACAACAACTACTCACCAAATTATCATTTAAATTGAAATATTCATAAAATGTATGTGCCCCACACACACTCACACTCTCACACTCACACTCTGCCCCCGAGGCCATGAGAAACATAGAGTGCCTGCCTCTCTTACTCTTTTAAAGAGTCAGATTGAGACCCAAGCATCAGAGTCAGACTCTGCCACCACATATTAAAGTCTACAATGTTTAATTGCACAGACACACTCTTATTATTATTAAAGAGAAAATAAAATAACAGCAAAACAAAAAAAGAAAAGGATATTGTCTGGTGTATTTATGTTTGTATTTGTATTTGTGTACCTTTAAACTGAGTACTCTACTGTAAACAGTGTTTTATGGTCATGTTTCGTTTGTATGCATATTTTGTGAGTGAGAGAAAGGGCATACAATTGTCTATATTTCATATGCCCAAATACACAGTTATAAGAACTCATATAAAACACACATAAACACATGAATATATATATATATATAATATAAATATGCCTATTGGTAGTCGAATACAGTGGGTGATAAAAATAAAGAAATTATGCAATATATGATGGATGGGTCAACGATAGTGTAGTGAAATGAATGACTATGACTATTCGTCATTACAACTATTTAGTCAGGATTACAACCTAGCTTCTTACACAACCCAAGCTGTGTATCTTAATTTGTATCTATGAATGGCAGGACCTAGAATTTAAAGTCCACTCCGTACAACAGATTAAATTTGATTTAATTTTAAAGTTCTTGCCAGCAAGTTCTTTCTTACTGAAAGGAAGTAGCTGAAAAAATGTTTTTTGTAATTCCCTATAGTCCAGATGTCAGATCAGGTTTGAACTTAAGAGCTCTTGTCTAGTAAGCCAACATTTTGCTTTATAGACTACGTCGCCTGTATAAAACTACCCGGAGATGTAAAAAACTGCCATCGATCAGTTTGTCCAGACAGAATTCGAAAGCCGCAAACCATCAAAGCAATGATTCAGCGAAATTTTAGACACAAAATTCTAAACACAAAAATTATGGTCCGGGTGAAGAATGTCTCTCAGAGGTCCCTGAGTCGAATTACTAAAAAAATTCAAGATGCGTTACAGAGTGAACTGGGGTATACTTATTAAAGGGTCTGATCTTAAACCTTCTAATATGCTGTCTGATGACTGCAGTGTTTTCTAGACAACGGTCATAGGAAGCGTTGCAATGTTAGTTGGGCAGCGTGATTTTTCTTAAAAATCTCTTGACTTACTCAGACAGCCAGGCTGCGACATAGTCCCTAACGAACGTAGTTTCAATGTCCATTCTTGTCCATAAACGCCCAGAATTTCTGTGGGAAATTTCGGTTCATTTGAAGGTAACACTTGTATGTGTTCTTGTGGCATAGGAATGTCATTGTAAACGGCGTTATTGATGAGCAGGCCAGGGTCGGTACGGAGTTTGCAATTTGCTACAAGTTATAGGGTATAGGATAGGATTTTACAGCGGAGCTTAATCCTGTTGGCAGCAAGAGCTTACATGCATTCTGGACACAAATGAATAAGAAGAGAACTGACTCACTTCTGTCCTTAAGTTACATGGCCTTCCATACATAGCACAATAACAATTCTCACAGACCATTGACCTTTTGGTAGACATGCTGAAAGATTTGTCGTTCCGGCAAATGACCTCTATATTAGCTGTGAGTGTAAAGAGGAAAAAGAGACTGCCTTCATGTAGCAATACCATGCTCATACATTTAGAAGAAGAAAATCTCACTTTCTGACTTCTCTCAAATATAAAAATTGCTGCAATATCAAGATATAGTTTGAACTTGAGTTGGTTTTCTCTAGAGAATGTTTGATATCCAGGTTGAATATTGAATGATGGCCTAACCTAACCTAGTGCTCTCAAACGCCGTATCAGACCATTGCCAGTCATTTATAGATTTCCTGTAAGTCAAATGGTAGTTCTACTACAATTTCAAATTTGTTGACTGCGGATTTAATTCTTTTTGACTACTTTTATTAAGGTGGGCTTTTTCTCCTGCTCATTCCCTCTGGTCTCTGTATGATATTACATTCAGCCAGAATATACAGGATTGATGGCCTATTGGAAGAGAAACTGAATTCAACGCCGCATCAAACACTTGTTGACTACAGATTTGTTTCTTTTTGTTATTTTTATTCCGATGGGGCTTACTCCTGCTCACTCCCACTGCCTCTGCTTGATTATATAGAAGAATATATTCATAATCTGCCTCAATGATCTGTTATTGAATACTTGTACTGTTGAATACCTGTATCTTAAAGGGGCGTATACCATGACGCTCATACATATAACAGGATTATTCGCCTATTGTTGGAGAAACAGTATTTTAGATAGTATAAGAGATAATTTGGATACATTTCCAAAAAAGAGACCCATTTAGTCATACACAATTTTGTCACCCACTGTATACCAGCCACCCATTGCCTCCCTTCTTATATTTATGTTTGTTAAAGATCTACAATATACACATGTATTTGTGTATATACAATATACCATATATGTGTATGTACATGGGTATGTTTGCATATGGAAACAGTGTGTATGTGTATGTTCAAGTATTATACAATTTTGTTTATTGGTCGATGGTGGCGGTGGTCATTTTGTTTATTATTTATTAAGGTTTTAATATTTAATTGATAAATTTTTGTTTTTATTATTGTTGCTTCTCTCTCTGTGCATAATTTTTTATTATTTTTCATTTTATAGTCACACTTGATATGAGTAAATATGTCGACAAACATACATACATACATACATACATACGAACAAACATATCAAATATGAAATTTCAATACTCATTATGATTAATAAACCGTGCAAATTAATGGTTGGGTGAGAACAGTTTTTCAATCATTTAAAATGCAAATGCATACATATATGCATACATTCGTATATACCATATTAATGAAAGACAGAATCAAAATACATATTTATGGGAAATTAAATTTCGAATTAAAAAACAAATAAAAACAGAAAAAAAAGAAATTTTTAAATTAAAACGCAAATTAAGGAAATTAATGTGATCAAACTGTTTGCGTCATATAAACAATCAAACAGTCATCATCATCATGCTGGCATATGTTTTTAATTTTCTGTGTTTTCTTTTTTAATTAAAAATTTAATTAATTTAACGAACATCTTTATCATATGTTCATGGATTGTCATTTGATTAAATCTTTAATTTAAAAGGAAATTTTATTTTTAAATATTTTATTTGGTCTCCTTTAAAGCGTTTAAGGACTTATGAGCAATGCTGCCACATTTTCTTTGTGTTTCATTAAACTGAGTTTTTTATCAATTGAAAACTAATTTGTGTTGTTGTTGTTATTGTTATATTTGTTGTTGTTTTTTTTTAATTTTAATTAAATTTAAAAAGCTTTTAGTAAACAATTTAATTAATTTCAATTTTTTTTCTTTCCAATATTTTATACATCGTTTGGTGCATAAAAAATTAAAAAAAAAAATAAAAACTTCAATTCATCAAACCAGTGGTGTTTTCGTACGCATCAAGGATAGAAATTTACATGTTGAATGTTTCAAGTGTGCCACTTGTGGCACCTCATTGAAAAATCAAGGTTACTACAATTTCAATAATAAATTGTACTGTGACATCCATGCTAAATTGGCTGCTATGCAAAATCCACCCAGTGGCACTGAAGGCTACGTACCCGTACCCATTAAACCGTAAGTAAAAACAATAAAAACTCCCTTTTAAATAAAAAAAAAATGTATCATTTAAAATACATTTTATATGTTAATCAAATTTATTTTCATTTGTTTTTTTTTCAAATACAATACAACAAGTACCATTGCAAAGTGTTTTAAATTTGAAGTGAATTCAAATTGGTATTGAATTTGAAGTTGAGTTTGATTTTTTCTCATTTGATTTAAGCACGTCGTACACGTATATGGACAGCAATTAATTACTGGGATATTAATTTCGTTGTTTTTTTTAATAAAAAAAGGGTTTCATTTCATATATGAATAATTGAATTTGTTTGAAGTTGTAAAGCATGGTATTGCAGTTGTTTAAATGGCGTTTGAATTAGCATTTAATAATATCTGGGGATAAAGGATTTAAATTACCGTGACAATGATTTAAAATTAATAAAAGGACTCTTTGAAGTGCTTTAGATTGAAAGTTTGGGAACATTTGTATACGAATACCATGGCAATGGAGAGTTCAAATCTTAGCTTGGTCATGTGCCACAAATGTATTGCTCTCATTGCCGAGAACTCAATTTCTTAAGTGTAGTGGAAAAGACTTGATTTTACTGATTTAGTTGTAACACTTCCTTAAGAGGTAGTGCTATATGCGCATTTAATGTTGTTGTTGTTATCCACTCTTGGATAACATTGGGATCAAAATACATCTCTTCCCTGAAACAGAGTTGTCTGATTTGACACACTTTTGTTCGACAATCTAATCGAAATAATCTTACTTGATATCATAGCGAAATGTTAGACGCGGGTAGTGTGTATTAGACGAGATGCTGCAATTCAAGCCCCAGATCAGGTCTTCACCGACGTTTTCTCAGCAGATTTCTGACAAAAATTCAGCCATGAAAAGTTTCTCAAAAATCTGTCATTCGGACTGTACTTTAAACTGTAGGGCACGCCACTCATGTATAAAATGAACACACAAAACATAAGTGGTGTGAGAAATTAGATCGTAATCCTGGCTAAAGGTTTGTAAGGGCTAATTATGTTGCATATCGATCAGAAGATTAAAAAAAGTTTTAAACTGGTTTTCAGCTTGATTCCAAAGAAATTTTAATTTAGTGACAAGCCCTGCTACTTCTTGTACTTGTAGCTACTGGTGTTAATTATGACTAGCCTGAGGCATTGCTTCATGTGATTTTTTATATCGAACCGCTGCGTATTTCAATTAAGCTGCCGTACTCGTGATCCTATGCTATCATATCCTATCGTAGTCAAGTACTTTAACCACATCATCTTCAATAATTGGTCATTATAACACTTTAGTCATAATTATAACCTAGCTTCTCACACCGCCTTATGTTGTTTATGTTAATTTTATACCTGAGCGGAGGGACCAACAGTTTAAAGTCGTCGCAGAACGATAGATTTTTGAGAATCTTTTCATAGCAAATTTATTTACTCTCCGAGTTGTTGACGGAAATCTGCTGAGAGGACGTCGACGAAGAAATATTTTTTATGTTTCGTCTTGTTGCAGATGTCTGACATTGACTTTCTGTAGTCCTATAAGTAAGAGCACTCATGTAAGGTGAGCTCAAAAGCGATATTAGCGATATTATTGTATTAATAATGCCCGATATTCGCTTGGTCCCACTTTAGCCCTACTTTCGTTATGCGAAGTAAATTATAAAGTAAAGTTGCCGTGGTCTACTAGATAGTGTGTTAGACGTGAGATCATGGTTCAAATCCCAGGCCAGACATCTACAACGGAACGAAATATGGAAAAATATTTCTCCGTTGACCTCGTCACAGCAAATTTCAGGCCATGGAATGTATTCTAAAAATCTGTCGTTCGGAATCGGCTTTAAATTGTAGGTCCCACCACTCATGTATAAAATTAACACACGTATAAGTGGAGTGAGATGCTAGGTTGTAATCCTGACTGAAAGCTTGTAATGGCTAGCTGTGTATGTTTGTAAAGGTACCCATTTATGTATATACACCTAAAAAGAATGAAATGAAGTGAGTAAGATTTATTCATGGTTTCAACTCATTTCTTTCATTATTTTGTTCGTGTATGGAAATAAAAAAAAAAATAAAACATGACCATGAGTACTCAGAAATCTAAATTTTATTTTAAAAAAATTTAAGGATCTTAAATTTAAATTATTGTTTTTAGTTTGTTTCCTCTGTTTGTTTTTATTTGCCTTGTTTTTTGGGATTTTAAATAAAATAAACTACACAGTATGTATTTATTAAGTTATTTAAAATATTTTCAAATATTGTATGCAAATATTTACAATACCCTTGTGTTCATTATTATCGTGTATATATGTATTTTGGAAATCACAATCATCCATAAATAGGAATAATTGAGTAATCAAACTAAAAACACAAATAAACATTCAAATTTAAAAATTTTATAGAATTATTTCAGTGATTGATTAAAACAAAATTGAATTGAATTGAAATCTAAACAGGGTTCTCTTAAAAGCTTAGACTCATTGGCTTTTGAGAACACTGCTGCCCACTATATTCTCTAGAAAGGTTAAGAGCTATTGCTTTTAAATATTGTTAAGAAAATGAGAAATCAAGATACTGATGGTTTGCTTTTACATTGCTTAACATTAAAATTATAAACAAAAGCTACAAAAACAAAACAATACAGTAAACAAACCTGTTTACAAATTATCGTACTGCTTAATATAACAACAACCACCAGCATGAAAAAATGGTAAAGAAGTAAACAAAACACTACAACAATAAATATACACAACGATTGCTACATTTACAAGGAGGCGAAGTCATGAACATTCGCCTTTAAGAACATTTATCAGACTGTTTACTCTGCCATATAAAAGACAAGGCAAAGCAGGCGAGTGAGTTAGTGAAGTTCAGTCAGTCTTGTGTGACTACGCGGTGTGTTTGAAGAGAGTAGTAGTGGTTTGAAGATCTCCCTTACAAAGATCTGTCAAATAATAGTCTAGTAATTGTTATTGTTTATGCAAAGCGTATAAACAGAGGAATAACAAAAAAAAAAAAAAAAAAAGCAATTGTTGTTGTTTACATCAAGTTGTGAACAGTGGCGCACAGAATTGTGAGAATAATAAAGAATTTTTATTAAAAATAGACACAAAATTTATTTTTATTGTATTTGCAATCTACCTTTTTAAAGGTAAAAGCCTAATAATATGTATCTACACACTCATTATTGCCTGTCTTTATGAGGGGCTCATGGTCCTTAAGATCAATCCGATTCATGGATTTCCTGTAAGTTAGACGGTAGCTCTACCATAATTATATAAGGATATGTACTTTACGCAAAGGACTTTTAATAACCCACTTACCAGCCATCGAATTGCAATATCAGAAGCTCTTTATAAAGGAAATAAACTGCTCGTGTTCCTATGAATTTTATTTCCAAATTCATTTCCCTTCCGCCAAACGATCGGATCAATTTGAAATACCGCTTTCAATATGGTATAATGAATACCTTTTAAAAGCGTAAATAAAATTTAAAACGTCATGTAAAGAGTCAATAAAAATGTTGCAAAAATCTATAAAAATAATCCGAAATTCATTGTAAATATCAGGAAAGCACTTGAAAGTATTTTGTTTTTTTGCCCAAAAAATGGCTGATTGTCAAATGCGATTCAAATCAAATAAATTCAAATGAAATAAAATTTTAAATACACCCCCGACCAGCCAGCCAATGAAGCCAAAAATATTATAAATTCATAAACAAATTCTATCAATACGTATATGTATGTACATACATATGTACATATGTGTGTGTGCATAATTCCAATGTAAATATAAATTTACGTAAATATTTATGTATGTATGTATGTAAAATTATAAAATGTATTTAAAAAAAAAAATAATAACGCGGCAAATAAAATAAAATGTTGCAAACATTTAGGAAAGAATTCAAATAAATGGTGGTGACATCAAATATAACAAGAATAACGAGTAGCAAAAATTATAATCAGCTGCAAACGACTATTGCAGAAGCTATACTTCAATCTGAAGACAAAGACATGATAAGCTCATTACTAGCTTTTTATACCGATTTGAAACAATCGGTTTAGAATAATATGCCCTGACTTATCAAAGCAAAGTAAATCGTCTCATAATTTAGATGAGGGTTGTGGAAATCGATCGTACTTAGTTTGAGGCCCATGTTACAACCGACTACTGGAGTATCTATACTTTTAACCAAAGATCAACGTGATATAAGTCAATTGCTGGCTCGCTATACGGCCCTATTTCATCGATCTGAAACAATCGATTCAGAATAATATGCCTTTACTTATCAAGTCAAAGTATATCGTCTCGTAATTTGGATGAGTATTGTGGAAATGGATCGTACTTAGTTTGAGGGTCATTGTAGCTGACAGGGCTCGTAAAGTAGCTTACGATTACTACCACTGCAGTTGCATAATTGCTGCAAGACGGAGACATAGTGCTGGTGGGGTTCACATGATTTATTCGTTGTCTAGCAAACATAATCTTTTTATGGTAGACTGCCCATAATAAAAATATGAATACAGATTACAGAGGCGTTACGCAGTACCCTTATAAGTAGCTCTACAACTAATCTATATTTGGATACCGATTAGATTACTTGCAAGGCAATTGCGGTTGTTGTTGGAATGTGCGTTAATGCCCATTCACGCCAGCACATTACATTTTCTGGATAGTCCTCACTCTGATCTGTTTATCGAAATACACTATACATTGTCTGAACCTAATCTTGATAGGTGATTTCGCACGAAAATTTCAATCAGTGAGGATAGGTCTTCAGATATGGTCAGTTTCGGGAATTCTGTGGAAGTCTGCATTGGACAGTTCTAAACTTAAGGAAAATGTTGGCTTGGGAATTTCCTCTAATTGGACTTGATCTTAGCATATATTTCCTTCTCCTTGTCAACTGCAGTGTTTTTAGGATTAATGGCCATTACGCTATGGCACTAATTCTGAGTAAGAGATCTCCAGCTTTTAGCATATTAATCTTCTCTGCTTGATAAGCCGCACTCAGATCTCTTTCGAGTGAAATTTTTAGGCTTAAACTGAAAGGGCATTTTCCTCTACGCCCTTGATCGACTTTTGGAACAATTTTATATAAAATAATATGGACTTCTAGTCATAGTGTAATCTCAGGTAATCCTGTGGCTAATGAACTAAAGCAGGCGTCCTATTACTCTTCGTTAGACGCTTACTAGTCATCGACGTTGAATGGTCGCTGATAAATACAAGGCTGCATAAGATTGTTTCTTCATTGTCTTACTCATCTGATCCAAATTGGATGGGAAACATGTCAGGCAACTACTTTTATTGGGTCGTAGAGGCATCTTGGACACTACATCTATTATCACAGGTCATTGGTTAGGTATGCTTGCCTGTAAATGACTTCTGAATAGATTGTACATCGGTACAATCAGTGGAGTATTTGTCCACTAAAGTCTGATGTATTTCGTGTGTTTTATGTGACTTCCTCTTCTACTTGCAGTAACTAAGATTCTTCAGCTGAACAAATGATTGTGGCAGGTTCTAGAATGATAGGGTTGCCAACTATTATTACTTTTCTTTTCAATGTTTTCTGTGTACATATACAAGGCCTAGTATGAGTCGCACTCTTTCTCTGGAGTGGCATCTACCTAACTTTCCTATGATGTTAGAATGGTCTTGAGCGTAGATTTTGAAATTATTGTGGTGAGAAAGCATATCTCTTTTCCAATGCAAACTAAACACTTATGTATGCTGCTGTAGGGTATCAAATTCGTAAAATAAAACTTTTCTGCCATGTAAGCTTTTATTTATGCAAATGTGATATGACAACCATTTTGTCATGAACATTATTTTTAATGTGGAAACAATTTTTTTGCCTTTTAATATCTGGAAAACATTATTTTTTAATCGCCCCAATGCATTACATTTAGTTGAAGTAATAAAAATACGTCAATCTATTATATAAGAGCAATATTTATGTACATATGTACGGAAGAACATTAATAAAACTCATATGTTTAGTACAATATGTATACGTTTGAGGTCTTAAAATATGTTCATTTTATGTGAAGAGTCCATATGTCACTTGTAATTACTTGTAGAGAGGATGTGATGTAAAACGCATGGCGGTTTTAGTAACTTCTTCTTTTGAAGTTATGAGTGCTTATGCCTGATAGGGCACGGTTATCTTCTGCTGCGTATATACAGAACGATAGCAGATAGCCTGATCCGTTTGCCCGGGATACCGTCTACTAAATTTTTGAACTGGTGAAAGATTTTTGTAATAGATTTCGTAAATAGTTTTCATCGTGATATTTCATTTCGAAAGTAACTTAAAAATCGTTGAGCCCATGTTCTCTTAAATGTGGAATTGTTGTGGAGCCATTTGTAACACAGTCTATTGAATTCAGCCGAAGCCGTAAAGTAAAATATGTTTACAATTTGACATTTAATTCTACTAACCAACATTATCGTGTTGTCAAATGCAGTCATATGTAATCAGTTGTTACAACGTAATTAAATGCATATGAAAGCCTTAAAAAGGGGCCCTTGACAAGGCCCTTATTTTTCAACATGCATTTTTTGAGCATTTCTTGAATGTAATCCTCTAAGCCCGTCCAATCCGGAAATACCAGATTAGACTTGAGTAAGAAACGAATTTCAATCAACTCGTAGAACTTAAAAACAAATTAAACATCTTGCTTGAGACTGATTGATATGCCGCATGATGGTCCCATTAATTGGGACAGTTATCTGCATGACCATTGTAGCTCAATTACGTGGACAGGCAGTACAAACTTGAAAACAGTTGAGGTATTGTTTGTTAAGAGAAGTTAATATGACAGAGGTAAAGGAAACTAGCTTTACAGCTGCACACGACTGATAGCTTTCTCTTTAACTTTTATAATCTAAAGATGAAGTCGAGAAGAAACTCATTACCTTCTCACTATTCCATTCCATTTGGCCGATTTGAACCAAGTGTTCAGCATATAGACTGGCATTATGGTTGCATAGTAGGGGCAAAGGGAATGTGTCCTATAGCGGCTCTAGAAGCTCTAATGCATTTACGTCCGTTGCATATGGCAGTGAAGACCAGAACCGTAAAAGCTAGGGTTCGTCAGGTCGATTACTTGAAGATATTTCTTCAGAGAACATCGTGATATGGCAGATCATACGACATATCTTCTTCCTTGTTAACTTTTCTCGGTTCGTGAAGTAGATTACTTGAAGATATTTGTTCAGAGAACGTCGTGACATGGCAAATCATACGACATACCCTTCTTCGTTGTTAACTATTCCCTGATCAGAACCAGTCAACTGTCCTACTACGAGGCTAAGCAATAAACGTCTGTAGAAGAATTTAGGTAACTTTTAACTCTTTTAGGAGAGAGAGAGTATTCGGGTACAGTACAAGGTTCTTGGAACTTAGACAGAAACTCTCACAAGTTTACGTTACAGAAATATAAGACAGATGTGCAGAGAGAGGGATACAGCAACATCTATTAATTTGACAGCTACGAGGCTGCTAGAGCTGCCTGCTTCAGATGGGCGGGGAAAATATGACGAGGATCTGTACAGTTTCTGGTTATATGGGAATTCAAGGCGCTGATGAAGTAGAGGAAATTGCTAGTGGAAGAGCATTAATAACGCTAATAAGGCCACAACCATTCTGTGCAATGTGGAGAATAGTTTGAAAGGGTATACACGGCTATAGGGAAGATGGAAGAAGGCGAAGACTCTTATCTCGTCTGTAGGGCTTCGGATAATTATTCTGGGGAGAGATTTCAGTCTTACATCAGACTACCTTTAACTAGTTCATTGTAGACTCAAAGACCATGTGTTTAGACAAGGAATCACTTCAAACCCAATAGGTTCTGTAATAGGGAAAACGAATCACAGAACTCATACGTGGAACTTGTGAGGGATTAATGAATTTCAAGAAGTTTTTCTTACAAGCAACTAACGGCATCCTTAAGTTCTTTAGGGAAAAAGAGTGAGGGAAAGACATTTAAACAGTAGAAGACTTCATTTAACTTTTTCAAATACTTCTACTACAGTTTCGTGTTTAAACTTTGAATTTTTAGACGATTTAATTTAAATCCATTGGAAATGTCTATTAAGGCCCTTGAAAACCATAAGCCCTGTTAGTTTTTCCCTCCTGATTTTTTTTTCGAATACTTACAACACACTCACATAACCAAAGTTTGTATAGCAAACAGACAATTTACAAAATGGCATCAACGTTACATTGATGCGGTCAATATGGCTGCCAATATGTCAGCCAATAAAACATGTTTGAGCAATGAATTGTTCATGAAATGCTTTCGACAATTTTAACTTGAATTGACGTTGGAAAAAGAAAATATTTAAAAAAATTAAATTTATAAAAAAAAGATTTCAATTAATTGAAGCTTAAATATGAAGTTTTTATTCAAAAATAAAATTTCTTTTTTAAAAAAATAATGAAAAAATAATGGCAATGGAAGAAGATTAAAATAATTCTTATAATTTCCTTTGCAGCAACACCAAATTGAGTGCCTCTACTATCGCATCAGCCTTGAATGCCCATGGCTATAATAATGGCGTGTCCAATGGCAGCTCTACCCCAGCACCGGTAAGTGATTTAAGCACAATCCAATAAAGTATACTCCTCTACTTTTATTTTTTTTTAAACTTTAAATACAAATAAGTAATGTTTTTATGTTTCATGTTGTAACATGTAAAATAACATACAGAAGAAACAAAAAAGAAAATTTCTACATTCGATTGCTACTAACACTGAACTCTTCAAATTCATATTTTTACTCAAGCTCAAGTAATCAGCAAAAATTCGTTAAAAAAAAATGAAAAATAACACACAGCGTTATACATACAGATATGCAAACTTACAAACTCTTACACTTGACTTTCGAAAAAATACGTAGGAAAACAACTTGACCACGTTCACTTTCAGAAAAACTATGCAACATGAAGGTCATATAACTGTTAAGCAAAGCCGACAAAGAAAGACATTTTAAAGCCAGAAAATAAAACAAAAAATCGGTTGCATGCTTCATGCCATTGTGAATAAAGGATTTTCAAATTACATCGATTACTGAGTAGGTTTTTAGTTTAAATAAACTGGGTTCATAACCTGGGCTGACCTACATTTACGTACATATATGGCCTTAAACATGCTTTCCCTCACATTGCAATAGTAAAACAAAGCATTCAGAATCATATTCAGCCTACTAAGCCATGAGGCATGATCACAATTGTAGTGTTGCGGGATCGATGAACGTACACTTCAAGAATAGAAGTGCCTCATCCGTCTACTTATTCCTAAGTACCAAATTTAACTGATTCAATTGGAATTTGCAGCGACGTCGTCGTAGTCTAGTATGTATTATTTGAGCTTATCAGACGTGAGGTCACTATTTAAATCCCAGATCATAAATCTCGAACAGAACGGATCAAACATCTCGTAAAATATTCTTCGGCGACTTCCTCTCAGCAGATATCTGGCAAATACTCCGTGAGCAAATTAAAATTGCCATGAAAAGCTTCTTAAATATTCTGTCTTCTGGGACAACTTTAAACTGTGGGTTCCCCGCACACACAACATAAAAGGTGTGAGAAAATAGGTTGTAATCCTTACTAAAGGGTTGTAGTCCTGACCAATTAAGTAAGAAAGTCATGAAGCGCTTCTGACCTTAAGTATATATGTAATACGAATACCTACATATGTTCTGTAACACGTTGAAAATAGGGAGCTCTGAAGCAATGCAACTTCCAACAATGTGCCTATGTCCCGAAACTCATATAAAAATTACCTTTGAATGATACGTATCATCACTGAGAAATCCCTGAAATTCTTGGACAAGGATGGACGTTAGAAATACGTTCGTTAGAGACTTATTCGTGGCCTGGCTGTCTGTGTAAATCAACAAATTTTTGGTGAAAATCTCTAGAGTCCTATTGGGGACCTAAGGACCTTTAGGCCGGAAATTCCTGGTTGGAATTTTGAAATCAAACGTTCTATTCAGAAAGTTATAAGGCACCATGTAATAGACCTGGATGTGTACATGTCTTCTCAAAATAGCAGCATGTCCATAGCCTAGGTTGGCCCGGGATTTAACTGCATCGAGTCTTACTGCCACCAGCTCAGCCGTCTGCTTCAATAGAAGGCCACTGAGTAGCTGAGTAAGTATAGCAAATAATGGCTTAATTGGATTGGAACAGAGCGCACTAGTGATCGGATCTCAAAGCAAGTTTCGTTCCACCAAGGCCAGTATGTGTCACATGGTCCAAGACCATAGATTTTGTCTGTGTACCTCACCACTTTATCCAGTACATCATGCCAATACATTTTCACAGAACTGGAACCTGCTACAATACAGCATTCGCCTGCTTAGCCAAACAGATGAGGAGAAAGAAAAGGAATGAAATAAAACGTAGATACCGCTCACCTAACCATTGTAGAACCATTGTAGACCAATATAGACAGTAAAGTCTTGTGTAAATTGAGGTATCGACATAAGAATAATTGACTAAAAGATGCTTTTTCTCTGTAATTTAAAGATCCTTTGATCTATAGAGCACAATAGTGTATGAAAATAGGCTATCTTTTATGAAATTTTGTACTTTCTAAACGAAAATTCAAATTTTCTTCTCAAATCACACGGTAGTTAACTATCAATTGATATTAAAACACAAACTAAGTGGCCCAGCTTGTTCATTTCATCAAAAAATGTCCTGCGCTATCATAAATTAAAACTCCTCCAAATGGCCAAAATAAACCCAAGACACTTTCCCAATGTTAAAACCCTCGGATATATACCAAGTATGTAGAGGCACTTTTATGGCCACAGAACAATAGAAAAAAAAACACTTCAAGGATATTTTTTATTTCTCACTTCCTCCCATTGCGTATGATTTATTTGTATGTGTGTATGTATGAGTGCGTGGTTAGGAAGAGAATTTTATTTGAAACATATAAAAAAAAACGCAACACCCTCAACATATGCTTGGCTTTAGCATACAGCAAATAAAGTTTTTATTTATGCATGTGTATGTATTCGTGTGCATACCAGAGAGAGAGAGGAGAGCGAGTGCTTTGAGCTTTTAGAGTATATGTTGCTAAATCAGCAGAATACATTGCGTTGTTACAATGTAACCCACAACATAATATAACATTGTGTTACAAACAACAACAACATATATAAAATAAGTATAAAAATGAAAACAACAGAAGAAAAGAGAGAACATTTTTGCAACATAATGCAAATACAAGCATTAAAACAAACATGGTGGTGGAGCATTTCAAAACAAACGAAGAGAAATAAAACAAAGGAAGAAAGAAACGAACAAAAAAAAAATAGATTCTCTTACATTTAACCACTTACAGCAGCAACTCATCATCTCCAAACACTCTCTCTGTCACTCACACACACACACAGACACGTACACTGTGGGTCATATTAAAATAAAATAAAAAACAAATAAAAAAAATTCTTTTTTTTTAATTTAATTTTTTGGCTCGGCTTGCAAATAATGCAAAAATGTGTTTGCGTTGCTATTTACTCCTCCGTATTGCTGAAATTTCTTTTTATTTTTTTTATTTGCTTTACTTTTTTGTTTTTCTTTTCTTTTTTTTTTGCTCAAGTGTAAGAAAAATATTAAAAAAAAAATTATAAAAAATTTAAATAAAAAACCCAAGAAAAAAATAAATAAAATCTGTGTGTATGTATGTATAAACGCTTATTTTTTATTATAAGCTGTGTGCATATGTATGTTGCTGACGCTGATGAGTAAGAATACATATTTGAATAATAAAAATGCAGGAATATAATAAAAAAAATTCCAATTCATTTAAAACTTAAAAAATCTTGAAGCTGATGATTTAAACCGTTTTTGTTTTTTGTTCTGTTTTTTTCAAGTTATTTTTCTAACAATGTTTGCATTTTTCCTTGAATTTTGTTTGTTTGTTTTTTTCTGCTAACTGTTTGCTTTTATCTGTTTTTGTTTTTGCATTTTTAAAAACAAATTTTTTCTTTTTGTTTTTTAAGTATAAAATGTGTGTTTGGAATAATTTTAAAAATTTCTGTAGAATTTTATCTGAATTTCGTTCGAATTATTTATGAAGTTTTAATGGCTATAATGCTTTTTATGAAGATTATACTCATTAAAGAGAAATGTAAACTTCTTTACTCTTCTCCCTTTTTTGTAGCATTCATTACAAAATGTGTCCGTCCATCAAGAGCATATGATGCCCTGAAAGAAAAAATCAATTTAATGCGAAAAAAATAATTATTTTTTCCCTTTTACGACCTAGCTTCTCACATCACTTATATTGTGAGTGTTAATTTTATCCACATGTGGCAGTACCTATATGCAGTGGTGCTGTGCTAATTATTTTTTTACCGGAACGCGTATATATAATTATATAGACAGGGTCGATCCTGGGTAGGCGGCCGCTCTGTGCGGTCTCATGTCCCAAATTTAACGACGGGGATGATTTTCCATGATAATCCTGGCGGATTCCGGACTCCGGTTTACGGTTCGGAAAAAAACAAGCCGGTTCGTTCCGGTTTTTGTTCCGGTTCGGTTCAAACCCTTGTTTATAAAAATACATATAAAAATTCTTCAAAAATTAGAAAGAAAATCAGCAATTCTTTTAAATTTTTTTCAAAACGTCAGCTAATTCTCGTTATCAGAAATCATCTTTAGTTCCGGAACGCGTTCCTGTCCAAAAAGGAAGTACCGGAACGACGACACCACTGCCACTAGTTTAAAGTCGACTTTGAACAACAGATTTTTGAGAAAGTTTTTCATGGCAAATTTGTTTCTCTCGAAAGTTTTGAACAGAAATCAGAAAGACAGAGGGAGTTACTGAAGAAGTATTTCTTCTTTTGTTGTAGCTGTCTGACTTAGGTTTTAGATTCACGTCTAATATGCCACCAGACTACTTACTAGACTACGGCGACTTCAGACTAGGAAGACTACATCATACTTTTATCCGTCGTCCGCTGAATTTCATCTCAAATATCCGTCTGCCAGAACATCCTTTTTCATTTGAAAGACTTGCTCGTGCCACTATATATCCTGAGTTTTAATGCACTAAGTATCGCCCATATCGTTAAGGGTCTCATGCAGCTCTGGCTGCATTGATGCCTTTTTGGGTCCATACTTGTGCGCCGTATTTCGAATATGATCTGAAAAGTAACTATTATATGTCATTGAAATTCTATTAAACTTGTAATGTAATGGGCATAGAGACCATCAAAGTTAAGCAATAAAAGAATGACAACAACAAATCAATAATCAATCAGTTCTAGAAGTTGCCAAATAGAACATGAATGAAGTAAAAATTGCAATGAATAAATCTTGTTTGATTGTAATCCTTGAATAAGCAAAAAATAATCGTTTCTAACTATGTGGAGTATGTAATGCTGCAACATCTTGCGAAATGTTCCCCCTTTTAAAGCCTATTTCAGCTATTTTCGAATGAGTCAATACAGTACCCACTAGACTTGCGGTAACTTAACAAGTGATTAATGGATTTAAATTTTGTAGTGGTAAATATAAAAACATTTGTTAATTCGTTTTTGTGTACAGAACTTCTGTTCGAAATCTGTTATCAGTCAGAGTTATTTTAAACAACCTTGTCGCTACCCGCATGACGCACTTTAAAACAGTATTCGGTAAAATTTACTTAAAATATAAATGTTAATACAATTAAAATTAACTCGAAGTTCTTATCTAGAAAAATGCTGAATATATTTACACTTAATTTAACGTAAACAGAAACATTGTTGAAGCAACTTTGTTCAAGCAACATGTTGCAAATGAGTTTAAAACTTTAATTTTAAGATACATAGATAAAGCACAGACAAATATAAATGGTACTATTAGGACCATGCAATAAATGGTCCTCATCCTAATCCTATAATTGGACAAGGATACCTTCATTTTCAAATTTTTTTGTCATCGCCAGTGTACTAAATTAAAAATATTGGAAGGTGTTTTCATTTAATTATATTTAAAGACTGTACATACTTAATTTGAAAATGTGTTGCTGTCAAATGCGCTTAGCAACATTGTTGCGGTATTATTTGCAACTTGTTGGCCTTGTTGAACTGTAAGATTTACTTGATTTTTTATTGTATGTCTTTTTAAATGCAATTGAATTGCCTTTAGCTATAGCCTATATCTGATAGAAAATTCTTATTGATCTGTCTATATAGTATAATTCAGATGTCGTTTTATTTTATTCCAATTTTTTTTTATTTGCATTTTTTTTATTTCATTTTACTTTTACTCATTCACCAACTATGCATTGCTAAATTTAGCAGGAAATTTGCACTGATTTTCTGCGATTTTTTTATTTCTTAATGAGCGAGAAAAAAATTGTCGTTTTCCGAAAATATATTGAAGAAATAAATAAAAAAAAGAAATAAAATCAACCACAAGTAAATTAAAACTTAAGGTGTGTAACAAGTATTCACAAATAACTCATGGCAAACAGGCACCCTGAGTATTTCAATTTATTTTTGTCTAGTTTTTTTCTTTCTTATTTTTTATTTTTTTTTCTTACAAAATTAACTTGATTTCGATATACATACGTATTTATTTTATTTATTTATTTTTTTCATTTTCTGTAATCATTTAAATGCAAACAGCTGTTCATTAAGTACCCTACCGAAATGAATGAATAAATCAATTGAAGAAATGGCCTCACTTAAGTGAGCAATATTTGTTATCAAAAATATTACTTAGAAAACAATGTATGACTCATTTTAGGAATTTTTATTCTTTTTTTCTACATTTGTTTTTAATTTTTGAATCATGTTCGATTACCCTTAAGTTCGATTATTATTGAAAGAAATATTCAATATTCCGGTTTATCATCTTCAGTTACAACTTCGTTTGAAGTGAAAAATTTCTGTAGGGCTTAACAACAATCGTTGAATTGTTTTGATCGTATACCACTCACTACCAGGTTTACTCATTTACTTCTCAATGTTTTGTATGTAGAGAATAAGCAACGATCATTGATCGTTGGCAACATGTATGAAAGCGTTAATGTGTGATCGAGCGACTCTGTTGCAATCGTACTTAATGTTGCCACTCGTTTAATGCCAGCATTTAGTGTGATTTCTTAGTTTCTTTATAGTCGACGTTGTTTATACGGTCCGCACGCTTAGTGATCGCGTTCAGACAAAGAAACGATTTTTAAATTTATTTTTCTTTTCATTTTTCAAACTTTTTTTCTTTGAAAACGAATTAATTTTTTTGTTTTTTAAACACGAGTTATTGAAAATATTTTCTTCGAATCTTTAAACTTCAAAATCAAGTGGTGTTGCTAAGCATAGAGATTAAGAAAAGAAAATTTATTTGTTTTTAACAAAAAAGTAAATTCTAACAAAAATATAAAAAAAAATCCTTAAACACATCCATTACATAATTCATCTCCAACAAGAATCAATCAAAAGCCATTAAAATAATCCTTGATTTGCTAACAAAACCCTTTAAATTTATTGGAATACTCTTCGTTTTTAAAGGTATTTATAATTAGAAAACTTGTGCCAAAAATAAATTCTTGAAATCTGATACAAATTTACAGCAATTTTCTGTAAATGACCTTGACCTATTACTAAAATTAAATCGATAAAGTAAAATTAAAAAAAAAAAACAATAAAAAAATTTTTCAAGATAATTGTGCAACATGTTGTGAACGTAATACAAGGAAATCAAGAAATTTTTTCAGTAGGAAATGAAAATTAAATTTATAAAAACAATTCCTATTAAAAATAATTAAAAGAAGCAAAAAAAATAATAAAAAATTATGTGTATGTGAAATTGTTTATAAACAATGATGCTATAAACATTAGCAACATTTAAGGAGAAGTTTATATACATTCTATATACATTGGAAAAAAAAATTTTTTGTATAAACCTTCAGCAAAAAAAAAAAAGGAAAAACTAAAACAAAATAAATTATGAGATCTTAAACGCTCCTTGCAAAAAGTATAGGGTTATCCATTTTTTGGTTTCAAAAGTAAATTCAAATAAAATGCATACTAGGCCATGCTTTCGAATAAACTTTTTTCATTGTAATGCTTATGCCTGCTTATTATGCCTAAATTGCAGTGTCATTTGTACTGGCTGCCTTTCATCAGTTTTTAATCGGAGATCTCGAGCAGTATCTTGGAGATAATTTGATTTTGGTTTGATGTATTTATCAGAATAGACACTGTCTTACATATAGTCCCATTAAAGAAAAAACTCTAAGAGCTTCAAATTATACGATTTTGGTTGCTATTTGGTGATGATGCCAACACATGAAATAATTCTTTCTGGAAACTTATAAAGCAATGAAGGCAAAATTGGTCATGATGTGTACATATACTATCCAGCTTATCATCTCAAATTACAGGTCATTTTTGGAAAAAATATTATCCAATAATATCACTAGACCAAAATGCCCAACAAATAGTTACGTTTTCCGAATTCAATGTCTTTTCCATAATGCCGTGTTGATCCTCTAAGACCGATTTGGGGCCATTTTATTTGTTCATATAGCTACCCAGTGAGAAATGATCAACGCTAGAGAATCTTCACCCAAAGCCTACTGCAGTAATACTGATAAAGCATACATACACACATAATTGATCATTACAACCCTTCATTACAACCTAGCTTCTAACACATTTTGTACATGCGTGGCAAGACCTGCAGTTTAAAGTCGATTTCAAACGTCGGGTTTTTGATAAATTTTCATGGCAATTTTATTTTACTCTCAGAGTTTTTGCCAGAAATATGCAAAGGCATATTTCTTCATATTTAGTGTTGTTGGAGATGTCTGATCTGGGATTTGAACCGTGGTATCACGTCTAATAAGTCGACACACTAGACTACGACGCCTAAAATTCGAATTAACCGCCGCATTCCCTCTAACAGAAGCGTTATTTTCGGCAGTGCTTATATTACAATGATGCCCAGGCTTTACCACATTTGTAATGGTTCTAGAATCTTCAAATTTATTTACAATCTTGACAATTCCTTACATAGTAAAGCGGTAATTATAGTCAAGCCGCAATATATGAAAAGTAGCCACTTTGACCTTTTTCTGGTCAGCTTTAAATAAATAAATAACTTTTCAGTTGAAAGGAATTCAACAGCTAACAATCCTGACAGTTCAGTAGTTTTGAAACCTCTAAATGGATAACCCATAGTAAATAGCATACAGTGTTGGAAACAAAAATAAGTTTTTATCATTACCATGTTATAAAATTTTGTGAACTAAGCTTGTATTGCTGAAAAGTTCTTTCAAATTTAAAGAGATTTCATGTGGGAGAAATAATAGGGACAGTTTCACTAGAATTTTGCTACCTTAAAACTAAAATATATATGTACCTTGTTTTCATATATATATAGCGGTATATAAAAATTTAATAAAATGTTCTTATTTCCACTTTCAAGTGTAGCTAATAACGTTTATAAAGTCTTTAGTAAATATTTTTATGAATATGCTTTGTATTAATGTTGCCTACAACATGTTGCTAGAAAAAATTTAATTTTAGTAGGAATTTCTTGAGCATTGTAAAGCATTTTACATATTTTTTTATTAATTTTTTCTTATTTTGAAAATATTTTTATTTTATTTTGTCTTTTTATTGGAACACATTTTATCTTAGAAAAAAAAAAACATTTTTTTGTCGTATTTTTATGATTTTCTTAATATTTTAATATTTTTTTATTTTTAATGCTTCTTTTATGTGAACATAATTTTCTACAACTTGCTTAATTGCTTGCTTGGCACTGCTAACATATTAAACGCAACTGCTAAAAATAAATTCTCGTAAACGAAAAAACCGAAAATTTTTGTTAAATAAAATCAAAAGCAAGAAGAAAATATGAACGATTTGCCATTACCGCCGCCACCCTCCCCCACACAATTGCAACAGTTTGAAATTTACAATAATTGCGACAACAACAATATCAATACCAATACCATTACTCATAATAATCTTAATAATGACAACAACAATCAACATACACGTACATTAAGTAGCTTGTCATCAATGTCGACGGGTTCCAATACAACACATTCCTCAACACAGTCCCTGTCACCAATACCCTACAATTATCAACACAATAATACTATAATGCAACACCAACAACAGCAACAACAGCAGGATCTCTATGGTAATACTCATTCACCTTTACACTCAAGACAGGCATCATCCTCATCATCATCACTAAACTATGGCTGTAATGCAAGTGATAATTGTGGGCCTGTGGCAATGCCAATACCACCACCACCGCCACCACCATTACCCGAACATAGTAATAAGGAGCCCGTCTATATAAATACAATGAAACAGCTACACAATACAAACAATAGAAAATTGATGAGTAAACAGTTTGAGAATGACACAAATACGTACAACAGCAGCAACAACAAAATAAATGTTGCACAGTCAGCAAATGTGGGCAATACAACAGCCCCGCCAACAATACCCTCAACACAAAAGGTTTATAATAAATTCCTGAAAGAGTATTCCAATAAGTTGTTGACCCAAGGCAATCATAATACCAATACACTTAAACATTCCGATAATAATATAAGCCATAACAACAACAACTCTAGTAACAACACCACCGGCAACAACATTGTAAATTATAATAATACATCATATATAAATAATGGTTCACCAAAACCCTTCATTGCTTCAGCCTGCACTGTCATACCAAGTCCAAGTCCAAGTTCTAAACAAACACAACAACAACATAATCATTATCTACAACAACAACAACACCAGAAACAACAGCAATCCAATAATAACAACATTAACAATAATAATTTACCAAGTGTTGCTGCCATCACAGCAACACTTAATAATCAATTGAAATTTGATTCATGTCAGGTTGCACCACCAACACCACAACCACCTCAACCTCAATCTCAGCCAACAGCAACACCCAGTAGTAGCACTACCAACACCTCGATCTCGACCGCCAACGATATGGCATCAATAATGGCCACGGGCCTGACTGTAAGTGAACAAACGTCTTCGACGGGTAGTGGTAGTGATAAACCATTCGAATATGTTACGCTAACGGGTAATGTTATACGTAGTGTTGTACCACCCGGTAAGGGTAATGTCAGTTATAAGGTAAGTTATGGTTAAAGCCATTTACCAAACAACCAACCAACCAACAACTCCAAAAAAACACCAACATTAGCTGCAACATTATCAACCAGCAACAAAAAAAAAATGGCCACCAATAATTGTCTTTCTTTCCTTAAATTTTCTTTTGAAAAATCTAGAAATTCTGTTTCGTATGCATGATAATATTAAATGCTAAAGCATGCTATAAAACTAGTTGGCATTAGTTTAACAATGTTGCTAAACACTGGCACAAATGTTTAGAAACATGTGGCTGTATTAGAAATAAGCTTAAATTGTTTGAAAGAAATTTTTTAGAGAAAACAAAAAAAAAACAAGAAACAAATTGAGTAATTTGATGATGAGTTTTAAACTGATTAAGGAAAAATGTTTATAAACATTTAGCTAGAAACATAAATACTTTGTATAGATACATTGTATAGCAACAACATTTACTTAAAACTGAAAAGACTCTAAATTCAAGCATTTTTCGTGGATCGTATTTAACTTCACAACCACTACGGCGTTTGTCCTGGTATCTCATTATAATTTTTGTTGTGTGAAGACGTCAAAGTACTGCGATCCCAGAACCCATTGTACTGCCATCAATCTGCACAGGCTATCCAGCAAGGACAAATCCCTATCTTGTACTTAATATGCCCCACAGTTGCCAAGTATGTATGTGCTCTGGTAATTGATTCTCTGATCACAGAATCTACGTATTGGTCTCAATACTCTCTGAGCTTTGAGTGACCGGTGAGAGGGGCTGTTACAGTCCCCAAGATACTTCCTGATAATCTGACGCATAACACTACTTTAATTTTATTCTCGTTACTTAACAGGAGTTTAGTTTGCCTTACACTGAATTGGTTTGACGATAATGTATAAGTGGCGGGGAAATTACCTCCTAACCATCTCATTCGCCTACTCATTGCCTTGATTCGCTCATGACCTGATATCTAACAGACAGTGCTACTATTTCGTCTGTCCATCGGATTCCGATTTTCCTGAGAAGTCTCACATTATTTTCTAATTAACCCCTTACAAGCCGATTTATTTTCTTAAATATTCTTTTAAGGTAGTACGTTGGCTTATTAGACGGGAGGCCACGGTTCAAACCCCAGGTCAGACATCTTCAAGAAAATGAAATATGAAAAGAAATATTTCTTCAGTGGCTTCCTCTCAGCAGATTTGTGGCAAAAACTCTGAGCGTCGAATAAAATTGCCATGAAAAATTTCTCCAATAAAAAATCTGTTATTCGGAATCGACTTTAAACTATAAGTCCCGCCACTCATGTATAAAATTAACACACAGGACATAGGCGATGTGAGAAGCTAGGTCGTAATCCTAACTGAAGGATTTTAAAGCAAAACCTCATCAAATTACTTGGATTTATTTATTTTATTTACAATTTATTTTCCATTTTTTTATAAATAATTTTCACCAAAAGAAAATATATTTTAAAACCTTCCCCTTTCTTGGTTATTTTAGGTTAATCAGGGTGGCTATGCTCGTCCCTATGGTGCCCCACCAGCTGCTGCACCAAAGTCGCCTGTTTCATATCCACCACAGCAACAATGGAATCAACCACCACCACCAACTCAACCGAAGCCAGCTGGCGGTAGTGCTTATGCCACATTGCCACGCAGCAATGTTGGCCAACAAGGTAAGATAAATGAACTGCTTAGCAAAGATGTTTTAGATTATTTACAAAATCAAGGAGATTGGGTTTGAAACTTAAATAAAAAAACTGAAAATTAAAGTGAAATCAATATCTTGAACTACCTACCTATCTAGCTAACTATCTACCTATCTTTTATAAATGATTTATTGTTTAATAATGAATACGATTTTATAATTAAAACATTTTTTGATATGAAAAGAAAAAAACCCAATTTTTTGCTTCAATAAAATTTTCAAAATTATTCCAATGCCTTTTTAACCTTTTGCCAAGAAAAACAAAATTAAAACATTGCGCCACAAAACCAACAAATTGCCTACAAAATTCATTAACTCCTTACTACCCTAACACAAAAAATAAGAAAAATAATCACAAACCTATCCATCCTCACATTTGGCCCTGCTTTACGTTTTTAAAACAATTTCGAGTTCAAAACTAAAAACGCAAAAGAATTCTCAATTACTTGACAATACTTTATTAAATTTTAAATATTTTTTATACATTTCTTATACCAAAAAAAAAAATATTTGAAAAACCGTTAAAAATCCTACTTTTTAAACACTCTTTGAAAACAAATTTTCTTCACCAAAAATACGAAAAAAAATCCACAAAAAAAGGTCGTAAAACCCAGTCAATGTACAACAATTATAGCAGCAATTATACATCAACACAACAACAACAATACAATAAAAAATATCCCAGTGTTGTTGGATCCAATAGGTACTCAACTATGCCATCTTCCATAAATACAACCTCCTATAACAACTACAATAATTACTACAACTCTCAAGGTAAACGATAAGTTACGTTACGTTGAAGTCATTCAAAAGTTCTAGCATTTCTTAATACACTGAACGAAATTTGATTTTTTTTAATATTCTTAAGCAAAAAGCTTTTCTTTCATATTTATCACTGCTTTTGTAGTAATATTACAGTTATCGTTATCGTTATCGACACTATCATTGAGGTTTGGTTTTATAAAATTAATATTTTGGAAATTCTTTGGAAATAATACAAAGCAACTCTGTTAAGTAAAGAAATGTTTGATATATTGGTTTAAGAAAAGCTTTTCAAAGCTTTTGATAAGCTTTTGAAAATAACAAGCTTAAATTAAAATTATTTGGAACACTTTATTGTATGACACAATGAGTGACATCTTTATAGCTTTTATAACATTCGATTGAAAAGAGCCTTCAGATCCTAATAAAAGTTTTGTGAAAAATTTTGAGATTTATTTAAACGTAATCTATTGAAATCGATTAATTATTTTTCTTGACATATCTTATATTACTTTGCATAGCTATGGTTAGGATAGGTTTAAATTGGCAGGAAGTTCAAAAAGCATGGATTACCTGGGATCCTTATGAGTCTATTGCAATACTATTAGCACTTGTTCGGTCATACAAATATATCTCCTTGCTGGCATTTCTCCACCGTCACGACAGTTTAATTTAAGTGTAGATTTTATCGAAATTCTCTTTGGGTGCACAAGTTCAGTCATTCAATTCTGAGTAGCCAAGAGCACTTAAACTCAGGCTCCTAAGTGCCGAACAATGAGAGAGAAATTATTCTGTGGTCTTATTTTCAACATCGTCATTGAAGCTTCAGCAGAAGTCGTTGTGAGGTGTACCTAGCCACCGGGCATATGGCCCAGACACCATTGTTCTAATATTACTGCTGTGAGTTTCCTAAGCACTGAGACTTTGACGTTTAACGGACATTTTGCTCTGCAGACATCCTAAACTGGCCAGATTTTTGTTGCCTCTACCAGAATAGGTTCACTATCCATTGCCCAGAAGAATGTTAATCTCACGTGTGAATTCATTTCAATTTTCTGTTTAGCCTGCTTTTACAAATGCGTCATCTTGGAGGTTACATTCAATGTCCCCGTCTCCAGCAAATCATATCGTCAAGCCTGGTAATATTCACAGTATAAGCACTTCCGAATACAATACTTCTGTTTGACAAAACTAGGCGGATAATTCGAATTTATCGATCCCATAAAGTTCATAGCAATTGAGCCTATCTTACTGCTCATTATGAAATATTTTGCATTTTGAATTGCACCTCCATCCATAGAAAATTGTATTGCATGCAACAATTAAAGCTGGCTGATCACTCACAACGCAATCTATACCTATGCATGTAAGCTGATTCGGTGTAAGAGCAACAGGCTTTCAATTTTCATTTTTCGAACAAAATATCCTTCATTGCGAATCTCATTCCTTACTCATTGATTACATTATCAAGCTAATTTTGTCACATATGGACTCATTGATACCAGAAGTGATTGTCGAAAAGCCTTTGCGTATGGAAAAATTGACTGTTTAGTGTGCATATGGTGTGCAAAATGACATTACCTTCAATTCAGAGCATTATGCCCACATAAAAACCGACTTCATGTTGTCTTGCAACTAAAGACTATTAACGTGTCGGTATGTGGTTTCAGCAACACGATGCCAGAAGCCACATTACATAATCGATTTGTTATTATGGCAAGAGAAGTTTCCTGCTCGACTAATTTCCCATTTTGGTGACAACAATTGGCCATGAAGATCATGCAATTCGATGGCGTTAGACTTCTTCTTGGACTACATTTACGGCCGTGCCTATTTGGATAACCTTCTAGCTTTATAGCCATTTGAAAATTAACAATAGTCAAGTTATCGCCGAGAGTTTGTTCGAAAGGGTTCATTACTAACTTTAAGAGTTAAGCATTAAATTGAAATAAATGTTTCATTGAGCTCTTAGCATCTGTCAATAAGGTTCTTCTAGGGAACTAGATAATAAGGTCTATTGTAGCATGTTCTAGAATGATAGGGTTGCCACCTAAAGTTTTCAAAAATTAACGACGTTTGTTAAAATGTTTTGATTTTAGAGATGAAAGACTTTTTCTGACTTTTTATTATTAAAGCCTACACATTAGCCTTTCTTTTCAATCGAAAACCCTTTCAAATAATTGCTTAATTTTATTTCATGCATGAAAAAATGTGCTACAACATCAGCCAACAATTCTTTACATCTTCCATCGCCACATCAGTTATGGAATATTTGTTTAAAAAAATTTTTTCAACCAAAAAAAAAATTAAAAACAAGAGAGAAACAATTCTTTTGGTAAACAAACATTACACACACATATGTATATACAGACATACATATGTATGTATATACACACACTTATTACTTTATTTATTGTTGGTATTGATCTGACTCATATATATGTGGATATGTATATATGTACACAGTAATATGGATGTGTATGATGGCCATGTAGGAGTCATAATTTATATGTTCTGTTTTCGCATACAGACAGGAATATCTTATAAAAACATTTTATATGTATACAACAACAACAATAACAATAATGTTGTAGTAATTGTACCAACATATACTCTTTTATTTAAATATACATACATGCATGTGTGTGTCGTATCAATCGTATGTGGATGAATATGGATGGTTATGGACAATTGGTCATAAAAAAAATTGGTTATGAAAGGAAAATCAAACACAAAAAAAGAAGGAAAAAAATTGTTTTTCATGGCAGACAGCAACGGAAACTGGCAACAGCAAAATGTTAAACACTTTATGTACAATACAATTGTAAATTCACATACAAATAACAATAAATACTATCATATAAATGTTCTTATGTATACATATGTAATATATTGGTTATATTTATATGTGTACAATATATAGACATAAATGCATACAATATAGGTTCTCGTATATGTACAGTAAGCATCAAAAGAAACTGTACACTATGGATTAAATTCTAACAATCATCATACTCAACTTTTACCACTTAAGGAGAGTGCCCGAAAAAATTTTGCCAATATTTCGAAATTTTTTTAAAATGTTTCTTTTTTTTTTGTTTCAATTTTAAAACTTGGCAGTGAAACAATTAAAAAAAAAATAACGGCAATTTATTAACGTGTATTTTTTCTAATGTGCAGTTTCTTTTGATGCTCACTGTACCATATATTTGAACAATCATTGCATAATATTGGATGTACAGACATACATACATAGGCAATAATATTTTATGTTATGTTATTACTATTGTTGTTGTATTCTGAATATATTTATTTATTTGTTTATTAACATATAGGCATTAAGAAGAAGAAATGTTGGTTATTTCAATTATAAATAATGACAACGAAAACATGTTTCACAAGGCAACTTCGAGAATAATGTCATAGGAAAGGGGTTCTGTGTAAAACCTCCACCTTCCGGATACTGTTTTAAATAAACCACACTTCTCTAGATGCTTCCTTTATACATCTTTGTTTCTATCTTAAGAAATTATTAATACCAAGCAAAATCCTTAGCCCATACGGCAATTCCACTTTTCTTCCTATTTTTATTTGTTTTCCTTTCTTACTTATTGAAAAGTGTTGTATTTCATATGCGTAACCTTATATTCTCAACTATACATATATACATATGTGCGTATAAGTGTGGTGGAATAAAAACCGGAAGTTCCTCTTTGTAGCTGTTTGAGTAGTGTACATGTACTCAGGCACACAATGTTGAAAAGTATGGTTTCCGTTAAATTCTGTAATAACTCGTGCAGCAGTATGTGAAAACAATATTTTTTAAATACATATTCTGATAAAGAAATGGAAAATTACAGAGTTTTTATTGTACATAGACTTACTACAACTACTTTAGGGCGAAGAAAACGAAATGCAGGAAAATAAAGTAATCCTCTTAAAGGATATATACTAGGAAGGCTGAAATCTGAAGAAATCATTGTGCTTGACCATAGATTGGATTGTTTAAACCTGCCAACTGGAGACGGTTTCAGTGGGAACACATTTAGGCCTCTGTCATACACATACCCGTACATAACATATCCACAGCACTTTGCATTCGCTTTTTCGAGAAGTCTGGAAAGCAGCGAAATAAAGTTGCACTTGGAATATTTAATGCTACATACATACATATTTGGTTATTCTCACACCACTTATATTGTGTGTGTTCATTTCATGCATGTGAGTGGCAGGACCTATAGTTTAAAGTCGACTCCGAACTACAGATTTTTGATTTACTCTCTGAGATTTTACTAAAAATCTGTTGAGAGGAATTCGCTGAAGAAATATTTCATTTCATATTTCATTTTGTAGGAGATGTCTGACCTGCGGTTTAAACTGTGGCCTCACGTCCAAGAAGCCAACACACTACCTACTATTCCTCCTTGAAAGTACATCCTTGCAACTCATGTAATACAATTTTTTCGAGTATATTTCATCGCTTTTGGCTAGCTTCGAAGAGCTTTCAATCTTTTACAGAACACGAGAAACCATAAACTGTCGATGTGCATGATTATCGGCATTCTAAATGCATAATCTACGTGAGCTAATATGCATGTTGGCTGCGAAACAACGCTAATTCAAAATATGTAAGTGTACTCAGAGTCTACAGAGTCTGTCAATCTCCGGTAATTTCTTGACAGTCTGATGCATGACTCAGATCTGGTGTCACCGTAAACTTTGTCACAAAATTTTTGTTTGCCTAAAACATACATGGTTTGAGAAGAATTTTCTTTAGCATCCCTTTTTAAACATCTGTTCCCAATCCTCAATAGGTTTCTGGCCCCATCAACGGCTTGGGGGATAACATGCTCATTGCCGACAATTACTACATGGCCTGGGGCCCAGCAGGGGGTAATTTTATTCTGTCTACCACTCTACAGAAAACTTCTTGTCCCATCAACGACGTGGGAGACAACATGCTCATTACCAACAATTGCGACATGACCTGGTACCCTGCAGAGGGTATCTTTACTCTCGCCACTAAGTGGATTCCGCTCCTTCAGATAGTCCTCTACTATTCTCAATTTAACCTTATTAGAGCCAATTGCTGTAATGGCGGCTTAACTAACAGAGAGTATGGCCTATCTTCTGCACCTCAGCCCCAACCATAGTTTTGATTTCGGTTGAAAGGGTTGGAAGCCTAAAAGTCCTTTGTTTTCGCTTGATAACTTGGAGTAAAACTCATAACAAAGCTGTTGTAGTTGTAAACTACGACATGTATTGAATAAATTATGATCGTATTAGCAAGTATACGTAGCCACAAGCCTATGACTGAGTACCAGAGCCTCCATACGGCCATAAAATTCTTCTTGACGATATCATGTCGCAGTCACGTTAAAAATTCTTTTATGTTTCGAAATATGTTCCTCTCAGACTTCCTTACTAATTATTTTGCTCTTCACTGTACCGGTTGTAAATAATTTCTCTTTTCTTTTTCCAAAATTATTATTAAAAAGAAAAGATGTTTTTCAATTTCAATCTTTATCACTGGATTTTCTCCCAAAAAGGAAATGAGAGAGTTGGAGTTGAATTGAAAACGAATACACTTTGCATATGGATTTCATTTATGAGTACGTAACAGGAATAATAAAAACTTATTACCATAAACAAATTATTGAAATAACATACACTCAGACAAATATGCACATACATATGTATAACGCCGTATATTATCCTCTTGAAATCCAACGGTAAAGGAGGACATGTTATTTTTGGGCGAAACTTTGTCTCCAATTTTATTTCCTTCAAAGCATATATGAATTCAATATGTGCCAGCCAGCCAGCCAGTCAGCATTGAAACCAAATGCCAATTTATATTTGTAAGGAAAAACTAACATTTTTAAGCATCTGCTCTTAAATGTTTGCTGGGTTATGCCAGCAAATACTTTCCTTTGTATGACTTTAACAGCAATTTGTAGGCATATGTTGTTGGGCTCCTGTCGTGCCTATGACAAGTTCAGTAAAGGAAAAAAATTTGTTTTCATATTAATCAGTATTCGTGGTGGCGGTGGCACTGCCATGGAGGTGGCTGGGCGATGTTGTTTTTCAATAAAATTATTGAAAGACAGCCGTTGTCGGTTATGAATTCAATGATTGTTTTCATTTCTCTTTAATTTTCCTTACTGTTCGCAGGCAGTAGACAGTTAAGTAAAGTAAAGTAAAGCTAAGAAACGGAAATCCTTGTTAAAATCTTTATTACTGTAATGAAGAGAGACAAAATGCTGCACAGGGTATTTCAAGTTTAAGTGTATTTCTTTAAAATCAAGGACAAAATTTCCTCTATAATGTATGCTCAAGAGGATCCCACTCATGTTTGAAATGCGACCCACAGAGCCGGTTGTCTATCTCACGCCAGCGATGTAGCCTGTTGAGGTGATATTTTAAATATGAATCTCGAACTTAAAGCACCCTGTAGAAGAAGGATAGTTGCAGTAAGCAAAATCTACAATAAATTTCAATAAAGTATTATTTTATGATTTCCATATTTTTATAAAAGAAAAATTGTAAAGAAAAGAAAAAAGGTTTTAAAATTGAAAAAATGGCCGAAGTCTCTTCATTCCATTACTGAAATGGAATGGCACCTTTGCAACTTCAAAATTGAGTTAAAATATCCCTCCTTTAAAGATTAATTATAATAATTCCCTGCAACACATTGCTTTCCTAGCTCTTAACTAACTTTTAAAAACAAAAAATTAATTTTTATCCTACCCTTCTCACACATGCCACGGTTATAAAACAAGATTCCTATTTTCCTTTTTTTAGGTTACTATCGCTACTAAAAGTTAAATGTACACCCTTATAATGACTACTCCTGACTATACTATAACTGGCCCTTTATTAAGTATCCCCTCAAGGGTCCTTGCCCATCAGTAGTATCACGTTCTGCAGGATGTTTACATTATAAATTAAAAAAATTTAGCAAAAATTAATTTCAATTATTCTTAAAATAAAATGATTTAAACAAAGAAATTTTAATTTTGAAAATCCGTTCTAGAACAAGTTTTTGGTTCTAACAGAGTTTGTATACAAATTTAACTTTTTTATCTCATGATACTTTTTTTATCTCTTTTGATGATTTTTAATAATTTAACCCTTGTGTTTCTATCTGCTCTCTACTCTTTCTCATAAACATCCTAATATCGGATGATGTTTCTTTCTTCTTTCGTTTCTTGGTACTAATTTTTAAATTAAAAAAAAAAAAAAATTTTAATAATTATTTACACATGAATGTTTTTGTTTTCTAAGTGTTCTAGTCTAGTGCATGTTTTGTAACAACAACGAATATGGTACCAGATTTTGCTAAAATTAATTTTTTAATTGAAAATTGGTTAATTGAAAAGTAAGGACGTATGTCTCAATGTATTTGTGAAAATAAAGTAAAATATTATTTTTGCAGAATTCGTGGTATAAATTAGTCAAACAAAAAATTTTTTTGGTTTATGTCTAGGCTTAAATAAATTATTCTGCTAAGTCTTTGAATTTTTAATCTTAAAACAATTTTATAAAAGGGTTTTTATTTCTGAATTTAGATTTACAAATGTACACTTACCTGAATTGATTATAGTATGGATAGATTGTGAAAGACAATTAAGCTTCAGTTGCGTGGCCATTTGGCAATTGATATTTAAGTTGCCAAATAAAATTTTGTTTGTAATATATCTTTGGACAACTGTTAATTGAACTGAAGTTCGGTTGCTATTATTCAAAGTAGGATTAATATTTTTTTAAGGTTTCACAATATATCATGCGATACTTTTCCGTTTCGGCAACATGAAAAGCTTTTCTAAAGTCCCAGGAACATATAGTGGTGGAAAAAGGAAACAAAGTGGCAATGATTGCGTGTATTTTGTATTCATTTTAGACTGTATAGAGATGTTATAAAGCAACCATCCTTGTTATTCCATTGGTTTTATTCTTACTTACTTACTTCATTGGTTTAAGTCTTGGCTTAAATAAATTATTCTCTTAATGAGAATTAATCTAGACTCCAGATAAATACACATGTTATAAAGGGCTTTTTATTCTCCAATTTATAAATCAAAATGGATCGATTATGTAAGGCAACCAAGCTTCACTGGCGTTGTCATTTGTTAGTTAAAAAAGCCAAAAGATTTCTTGTCAGAGAACTGCTAAGAAAAATTCATCAAAGTAATATTTGTTCCTTTTTTCGTTTTGTTCGAGATGTCTGGACTGGAGTCTGAACCATGACCCTACGTCTTATATGGCAACACACTACCTATAAGGCAACGGCGAATTCTGTTTGTTTTCATCAGTTTCATTAGATATATTATTCAAGATAAGCGTGGGATTGATCTAGTGCAACAGGTTCTAGGACCAGGTTGCTCTAATTAAGTTCAACCATGTGTAAATAGATGGCAACCGGGAAGGCTGGTATTGTTCATGGCAAAGTTTTGGTTGATTGATACTACAATGTAAGTGATAGTGTAGACTTTTGTCGAAAAATTGTTCAGATAAAGGGAAGCTCATTCTAAAAACGAAGAGATGTACTTTAGCCTAGAATGTTTTAACACGTTGACTGCCGACTACGAGATAACTCGTAGATTGCGTTCCCTTCTAGGCTGCCAACTACGAGCTATCTCGTACTCACTAAAGCTGCCATTTTTGTATAGCTACGAATAAAATTGTATTGTATCAGTGCTATTATTGATAAATGGCTTCTTGGAAAAGAACAAAAAGTCAATGTTGGAGTGCTTGGCCAGTTTTCTGAAAATTGCCGCGGTAGTTTACATGTTAAAATAACTACCTGGTGGTTGTCTAGGGATCGGCACCCTAGACATACACCATCAAAGTCCGAAAACATGTTCCAGAGGGGTTTTTGGAAGCTCTAATAACAAGGCAGTTAGGGAAACCATTAAATATCTTCATTACTAATTCTAAAACCTAAAACCTCCAAACATTATCAGCCAAATTTTCGAAAGAACTGCAATACGGCCTCTAGTCTGTTTTTCCATTACTTGCCTTTCTTCTCATAGGCTCTCTTACCATCGGGGCTAGTCATAGTGCTTCAACCACTACTTAAATGAGATGTTCCACTATGTTGGTGTTCTTTATGAGCATTGGCATTATTAATTTAATTTCCTTTCGATTATCGCCAAACGCGAGAGACTTAAAGACAACATGTTAGGCATAATTGTCTCCATGCGAGCATTGTAAGTATCTTATATAAATTCTGTAACTACCATGATGATTTAGGGTCGCCTTATCGCTGACATTGATGCATTGTTAGATAACAGAGTGCTTTAGTACTCATGAAATTGAAAATTTTAAGTCTTTAAAAAGAAAATCCCTTAAAATGAGGGGGGCTGATATTGTTTTAAGAATTTTATTGATTATGTAGTATATATATTGAATTTCTTATTGCGTCTGACGGTATAGATAACAAAAAAGTGTTGTGTGTACAGTTTATGAGGTCATTTTATTGGAAAATTAATACAGTAGTACATACTTTACTATACCATGACACTATTTTTATTTCAAAGGTTCTTATCTTAGATAAGTGATTGACTGATTTGTTAAACATACAAAAACAATCCAAAAAATAAAATAAATATTTCTGAACGATTTTTCCTACATTTCCGAATAAAACTTTAGTAAAAGTTGTAATCTTTAATTACCGAAATAATTCTGCTTCCAAGATTCTATTTAATAAGGCAACATAAGCTCTTTGGAGTTGCCAAAGTTTTCTTTATTTTACCATTCCAACAAGAGTTGCTTCAAATATTTCCAAAAATTTCCAAAAATCTTTTCTATTCTACTCATCCGTTCACAAAAATTTAAAAATTCTCATGGCAACAAAGACGGGTACATTTGTGTTTCTTTTTTTTTGACACTAAAACTTTACATATGTACATCATTAATTCAAACACTTCTTACACAATCACAATCACAATATAACGAACGGCCAAAATATCCTTTAAAGCTTTAGCTTTAGCTGTATAGTGATAGAAAACAAAAAAATATAACTGCCTTGCTGCTTGGCTACCAATCTAACATGTCTCAACATTTTCTATTTTTTTTTTCTTTTTCTTAAACAACATTTACACATGAAAACAATTTTCAAAACAATTTTTTTGTTTGTTTGTCCATATGGAAAAAAAAAATTTCGACTTTCACCAAAAAAAAAAATTAAAAAAAATTTTAACCACTAACCCTTATAATCTAACCTCAAAACTATACCGCACTATATACTCTGACCCAAAAACGTACACTTGCCCATTACCACGACAACAATAACAACAACAACTAAACACTCAAACCATTTACAAACCATACGTAAATCCATTGTCATCGTCTACGAAATGAACCTGTTGTTGTAACTGTAATTCACCAATGTTGCTGTATATGTGTGCGTATGTGTGTGTGTGCCTCTGTAATAAATTCCCGATTATGTGGTTGGAATAACGGCTTTGATAGAAGAAGCCAACGAGGAAAGCTTGCAACCGCAATATGCCGAATGTTACTTTGAGGAGGATTATGAAGTAGAGGAGGCCAATCGTCAACAACGTCAACATTTTTGTTGGCCACCTGCTGAAGAGGATTGTCATCGTACTCCTACAGCAGCTCCTCTGTATATTGCTCCTCCTGAAACGCAACATGTAGCGGTGAAACCGTTAGAATATCCACCGCCTCCGCCACCAGGTAATACCGCGACTTGTGAGTCATGCCAGTGTGCTGATAAAACTGAGGAACAACAACAGCAACAACAGCATCAACAACAACAACAATCTCAATCTCAATGGCAAAGTCGTTCAGCTCCTCAGTTGACCAGTGATGTGGCACAGCATCAGCAAGAATGTGAATCTGGTTCGGATTCTTATACCTCGACTAGCACAACGACCACCACCACCTCGGAAGGGTATCAGCGCATGTATGCTGCCCAGGTGCAGGCCTATCAGATGCAACAAGCCTACGAGCAATCAGGTTCCGAGTTAGACTATCACATGGACATGGAAGTGGCCGCTATGCAGCAACAGGGCCAACTGCAACTGTCCTCTTCACATTATTCCGAAAGTGGTCGTCGCAGCGCTCAAGAGTGCATAGAAACATTGGTGCCTCCCTTAAGCACGTACAAACTCGTGGACATGGTAAGAGAGGTAACGCCCAGTCCTGTGCCACCAGAAACTTCGCAGGGATCACGTCATGTGGTCTTCTTAGAGGATCCCGTTATGAGAGAAGTCGAATCGAAGATTATGGAAGAGCATCACTATCAGCATCAGCATGAGCCGGAAGAACAAGGTAAACAAGTTGAAGAACAAAGTTACACAGAAACACAAGAAACCTGCTCGCACATTGAAGAAGAAAGCGAGGAGGAGAAGGGTTTCGTGAAAGACGATCGTTCTCATATTTTGGAAAGTGAACGTATGTTCCAACCCACACCCGAAATAAAAATCGAAATTCCCCCTGTTAGGCATATACCTCCCACCAAGATTCCCAATCCTGTTCCCAAAGAATGGATAAACCCCATGGTACGGGTTTTAACCACTGCTCCCGAGACTCCTTTCCATATGGTAGGTTGTTTGTGTCCCAAGCCCTGTGAATGTTCTTGTCAAGGTGAAGCTGAAGAAGAAATAGCGAAAGTAACCACTGAGGATGCTCCCAAGGAATCCATACCAGAACCCTATGAAAGACCGCCTTCGCCAGAACCTGAACCAGGGCCGGTGCATATAAATACCATATGGGATCAGCCTACGCTAACTAAAGCCATGACAATAGCACCGGAATTCCAAATGAAATTTGCTCCACCCGCTTCCGAGGGCATAACTTTGCCAGACGAAACTGAACCTTATATGCCTCCACCAATTGAAGTAAAGCCTTATGTCAGGGAAGACTATCGTCCGAAGACGCCTTTACTAAGAGCTTTAACTACAGCTCCGGAAAAGCCTTTCGAAGGCCAATTTGATAGAGATGTGCCCATACATATATTGGATCTACCCACGCCCAAAGAACATCTCAGCATGAAAGATGCTTTACGCACAGCGCCCGAACGTCCCTACACTCCTCTGAATCCTGAAAATGCCACCCATATGTTCGAAGAACAACAAAAGGAAGAGGAAAAGAAAAAAACAGAATTTCAGGTTTTGGACAGAGAAGAAGAATTGGGTCTATGCAAGGAGGCATTGGAACAGGTGCAGTACTATACGACGGAGAAGCGTAAATCATCGACAGCAGCATTTGCGGCTATGCAAGCATTCCAATCATCCTCACAACCTTTATCCTCCACAACGACTCCACGTCACTCCATATCCTATACAAAAGAAGCCAATGATCTTGAGTACAAGAAATATTATGATGCGCACGAGCGTTATCAGAAACGACGCAGTTATTTCTCACAAAAGGAGCAAGAGCTCCTAGAACAACAACAACAACAACAACAAACCAACACTACCTCACAACAACAGGAACAACAACAGACTAACACACATGAAGAGTCCTCATTGTATTCCTCTACCAAAGCTAGCTCTTCCTCTAACTCCTCTTCCACAGTCCAACATCAACAACAACAGCAACAACAGCAAACTACCTCATCATCAACATATGCTTCGAACCTAACACAAGCTTCCAAAATGACATCATTATATGCCAGCGCAGCTTCTGCTTCTACTTCCGCTAAGACCTCCACTAAAATCGATGTTCACGAAGTCATTGAAGAGGTAACCGATGAACTCGAACACTCTGAGGTTATCTTTCCACCACCCTCACCCATTAGTCACTTGAAATCGAAATCCCCTTCGGGTCTGCATCGACCAGAGACCATACCTAAGTATCAGCGCAACTGGACAGTGCTGCCTACCCAAAGTCCCATACGCACACCAGAACCACAAGAATTACGTGAAAACATCCCCCTAGCTTTTGTTGACACTCCCAAAGCACCCACCACCTCAAGTGGCTCTAATGGCACAACTGTGCACAAGCCAGTGGCTCAAATGTCAACACGTACTGTAAGCCAACAACAACAACAGCATTCTCAACATCAACAACAGTTGACAACTGCTTCCGCCTACAGCAAGAGTACCAAATGCGAACAACGGCAGCAGCAGTTGTCTTCGACAGTCACCTCCTCCTCCGCTTGTGCTACTGGCACTTGCGAATCCAGCAAACAGCAATTACATTTGACTCAACCCACTATACCCATTATAGTTGAAGATCGCTCGGGACCAGTTACCATGGCTTTTCAGGCTTTAGACGAACACATGGTGAGAGATCAGTCACAGACACCCTCGCGGCCTTACACGCCCTCCATGATCAATAAACCAGCCCCCATTACGCCATACTATCAGACGACCGAAAAGCTTTGCTTTGACGAATGCCCAGCTACCCATGCTCGTGATTACGATCGTCGTTCAGCTTCTCCATTTCCAGATCGCGCCAAGTCACCAGCTCCAGGACCACCACCAAATCCCTTGGCTGCCATTCGCGCGCCACGCATCAAAGAATCCGAAGTCTCTAGTCGTGTACTACAAGCCGGTTCCATTACTACAGGTCAAAGTTATTTAGGCGCTCAACAGCAGGCCCAGCAACAGGAAAGGCTCATCTCGCATGCTGCCACCGGCAGCCAGTCGGCTATGCAAACCTTTACCGTAGAACCGGAAAAGCGAGAACAAATGCAAATTGGCAACATGACGGTGCAGAAAAGTGAGAAGGCCTCTCGTCTGGAGGAACAGAAACAAAGTCAAATGCAATCACACACTACCACTCAAGTGGGCAACACACAAATCGAACGTAGACGCAAAGTTACAGAGGAATTTGAGCACACTTCCTCGGCCAAAACCGTTGAAATACGCACGGGTTCACAGTCGTCCACCACAGAGAGACGACAATCGTATGGTAAAACTGGCTTCGTAGCCAATCAGGCCAGACGTTTGTCTGGGCTGGAGCAAGAGATTACGAATTTGACTAGTCAGTCGCAGGCTATTAGTGCTCGTGCGGCCACCTTGACCGAGACGAAGTTTCCCGAACTGCATAGTCCAGGCGGTACGACAAAATTTCCCACAAAACCGGTGTTTCCTCCTCACGATGAACCTCAGGCCCCGGAGTTTTATGTTTCTGCAGCCGTTAGTAAAGGCGTGTCTGAAAAGGCTGCCACAAGTTTCCCACCACCATCGTCAGGCGCCCAACAGCAACAGAAATCAGTATCAAATATGTGTGCAACATCATTGGCTGTTTCTAAACAGGAACAACAACAACAGCAACAACAGAAATCATTAACTACATTATCATCATGTTCACAACAACAACAACAATTATTACAACAACAACAACAATATAGCTGTAGTCTAACCAAAGCTTCCGCTACTACTTGTACTAATAATCAAGCTTATCAATCGATCACAGCTGGCTCTAACCAAAATGCTACTTCTACTACTTGTACTGCTACTGCTCCATCATCATCGTCATCATCTGCTACTGGCAGTGCACCGCAGGGTGTTTGCCCAGTAACGGGTACATCCTGTCGCCCCGGTCATACGTGTTGCAAACAACAACAAATTGAACAGCAGCAAACCAATAACCAAATCAATAATAATAACAATAACGGCTCACGGCCAACCGCTTCTTTAGGTCCAGTTGGCTTTAAGCCAACACAATCTGCAGCAGCAGCAATCGCTTCTTCTAATATCACAGCTAATGCACAAGCGCAAGCGCAAGCACAAAGTTCTATCACAGCAGCAGCGGCAGCAGCACAAGCTTCAGCTGCGAAACGTGCAAGTGTTTCGTCTGCGTCTGCATCTGCTACCATGTCTAGTAATGTCAACAACAATAATAATAAAACTGATGATTCTGCTGCAGGTGGTATGGCTCCCAAAGGCGGTGCCTTCAGTGCTACTTCGACACCCAAACGTGGTCGCGGTATCTTGAACAAGGCTGTTGCTACCGGTGTACGTGTGCCATTGTGCAATAGCTGCGGCACTCACATCAGGTTAGCTATGATGGATGACAACCAGTGTTGTTGCAACGAATTTTTTTCTTTTTTTGTTACATTTTTATTAACCTTTGACCTTCTAAAGCCTAGTCCACATAGAGGACTAGAGGCAAAGAAGTTCTTGTTCTTCTTTTTTTGAAGTTTTTTGGCATGAGTTTTGTTTGTGTGTGTGTTTCGTTTTTAAGCATGTGCAGGCAGCCTTTGCTCTGACCAACTTCTTCCTCCTCCATGATTTTGGTGGAACTTGGTCAGTACAGAGACTGCGTTCACATGTGGCATCACAACGGGCCGCTATGCGTGCTTAAGTGAGCTTTTTAATATCAGAGCTACCACTCCGATCTAATCTAACCTTTGTTTTTAAGCATGAGGAATTTAATCTCCTCCCTCCCTCCTCCCTCCTAGTGTTATTTTTATTTTGTCTTGCACTAACCCACTCTGTTTATACTAAATTTTGCTTTTGTTTTTGTTGTTTTTTATGTGCTAATCTTGCCTGCAGAATCCCTTGTAAAGCCATCCATGTTAAGTGATACCTTGCCTCGCAAAACTAACGCTAAGCCAAAAACCAATGCTTCCTATGCCGCCGCTAATGCCTCCTTACAGCAAACGACTGACTTAGCCAGCGATGATCCCACCGCCATGCTCAACGAATCAATTGGCAAAATAAACATGGGCAATAAAATGGATAATTTCATGGCCGAAGCCGGTAAAGTGATCTCCAATATGCTAGAGGCCCGTTTGGCCAACAACGCCAACGGCAACGGCAATGCTAATGGTATGCCTTCGCCTCACAGCAGTAGCTCTCTTAGTTTGCTTAGCAATAGCAGTTCAAATCTATCAAGAAGCCCTATGGTAGTGCGTAAACGTTTAGATTTGGACGATTTCAAGGATATAAACCCGGCTGAACCGGCTGCTTTAAAACCGGTTATAACTGTTTTGCCGAATGCAGAGCCTAAACATGAAGTGAAACTGCCCATTGCCGCAGCGCCTAAGGCAAATGTGTATGCCACGGATTTGCCTGTGAATCATCCCATGGGTAAAGTTTTGGAATTGTGTGATAATAAAACGAAGCCCGTATCACCTTTGGCAACACGAAGCGCCAAGACCGAGCTGAACACCAGCTTGCCACCTTCGGAGACTGTGATATATCGTAACAATGATCGCTCGAATCGTAGAGCCAGTCATGCCACCGATAGACGTTCTTACATTGAGACAAATGCACAAAGTGAACAACAACCCAAAGATGGGCCAGTATTTAGCATAAGTGTAAAAGCCTTAGGCAAACCGGGTGATGATCCCAATAAGCCCATGTCACCCGAAAATGAAGAGGTTGTAAGTCAGTTGCTTAAGGAGGGTAAGAAACCGATTTGTTGTCAATGCAATAATGAAATAACCTCGTAAGTGTTTGTGTTTTTCTAACAAAGCTAAGCTAAGCTAACTTTTTAAACTACAACAACAACAACAAGAAAAACTAAAATTATCTTTCTAACGTTTAGGGGTCCCTTCATTACCGCTTTGGGCAAGATCTGGTGTCCCGAACACTTCCACTGTGTCAATGGCAATTGCCGTCGTCCCTTGCAAGACATTGGCTTCGTTGAGGAGAAGGGCGATCTGTACTGTGAATATTGCTTTGAGAAGTACTTGGCTCCCACTTGCAGCAAGTGTGCTGGTAAAATCAAGGTAAACTTACAGTATAATTGATCGACTTTTGTTATACAATATCATGTGCTATCTATTCCAGGGTGATTGTTTGAATGCCATTGGCAAACATTTCCATCCAGAATGCTTTGCCTGTGGCCATTGCGGTAAATTGTTCGGCAATACGCCATTCTTCCTAGAGGATGGCATGCCATACTGTGAAGCCGATTGGAATGAATTGTTCACCACGAAATGTTACGCTTGCGGTTTCCCCGTTGAAGCCGGTGATAGATGGGTTGAGGCTTTGAATCACAACTATCATAGCCAATGCTTCAATTGCACTGTAAGTATTTTAATCGATTTTAAGAGATTTTAAGTTACGAAAAATATAGATTTTCTAAGAGTGTGGCAAGATAAGTCAATCCAGAGATACGCGTGTATTGTCGATGGAGCCTGTACATAGTAATAGTTTTTCGTGATCACTAAGAACTCAATTTTTACTTCTTAACTGAACAATTAGTACTCGTCAGTCTCGTAGAGCACTTCCAATCGTGATAGATTGGATAGTGAAACGAATAATGCCTTGTAGAAACGATCTGAGCTCGTAGAGCACTTCCAATCGTGATAGATTGGCTGGTGAAACGCATAATGCCATGTGGAAAGAAATCATTCTTCCTGCAGGTGTTGACCAGAATTTAAGGGAAATTTTGATATGATTCCAGAAATACGTTCCTATTTCAAACCACACTAATCGCATTTGGCAACTCATTCTATAGAAGTGTTCTAATTAAAATTTTTGGACCTCTTTTTGGGTCTTCATAATGACGCCTCTACTATATTTGTGTAGTACTTAGGCAGATGTGAGGCTGTTCGTCAGATGACGTATTTAGCACTATATAATCTAGATTTCGGTTCCATAATACCTACGATCCACTATACATGACAATATTATTGATGGTTAATGAGCTGATTAAGTATCATGGTCTCAATCATTCTCGAACTATAATAATTTTATTTTAAAGGGTCCTATAACCGATATTATGTATAAAGGCCAGTCTTATTTAAAGATCCCAGATATGTTGATTTATGTTGGTAATGACGAGGTCATTCACTTTCAAACCATTTTAAGATTCTGTAAAACCCATATATAGGCTTCAGATTGATAGAATAATTCAATGGCAGGGTAGTAAGGAGCAGGTTTCATCGTTTCCACATCGTTACAGCTTCCGCAAAATACGTAATACACTAGACCTAGTCTCTTCGCCTGTCCACACTAACTCTGCGTGTCTGGTTTGATCCATTGGATGTAGGACGCAATAAATCACAATTTTCTATGATGAAAATAGAACATTAAAATCAGTGTATCATCAATGGCTAAATTATCATTAATGATTGTCAATCATCATTGTATCATTAATGATTGATGATGTATCAATCATATGCACGATGTTCGCGACTGACAGAGCAGACAAAGCAAGTATGCAATGCATCCAGAAACAAATTTTAAATGAGTGCTACACCCTCTTCTTTACATATAATCGGCATTATCTAGTTAGGATGGATTCTATGATATATGTAGGTTTCATTCATATTCTTCGAATGTGCTTGACTATCAGTAAGCATTCCAATATATCTGTAGTATATTAGTGTTTGAAGTGGTTAAAAAGCTTGACTATAAGACTAGGTTTTTAATACACAAAAGACAAAACGTTTTCTTATAAAAGTTGTTTGAATAGGAAATGCGTTGCCTTATTAGACGAGAGCCTGTAAAGAAATATTTCCTAGACTTCCTCTCGGTAGTTTTCTTTTAAAAACTCTGAAAATAAATAAATTTTGCGATAAAAATTTTTTGAAAAAAATTAAAATACACAACATGTAAGAAGCTAGATTCTAATCCTAACCAAAAGTTTATCATGACCACTTATTTATGTTTAATTTTACCTGCAAATCATCTGTGCCAAACTGATCGTCCACAGAATATACCATCAAAAGCAAAAATTATGTAAAGGTCAAGCAAACTCAGCTCTTGTCAAATTGTATTTATCAATGAGTTAGGTTCCTCATCACTATGGACAACATCTTCCGCGAATAGTATTGTTTCTAGCCTAGGAAGTAGCTATCTTCTATCATTATAGAACATGTTAGAATAAGGCAGTTTCTTATTTAGCTAAGAAAACTAAATTAATGAAACCGATAAAGGGGAAAGAAATAGAAGGGAGATGAGGAAAATGCTTAGAAACAGCCGGGGTGTACCTTAAAGAAACGAAAATTATTTAAAAAGAGATTATGTTCTAAGTATACCAACTACTTAGGAGTTCGTCAGCTAGCTAGAGTGTACCTATTTGTAGGTCCTGTCTCTCATGTACAAAATTAACAGCCACAACATAAGTGCTATGAGAAGCTAGGTCGTAAACCTGACTGAAGAGTTGTAATAACCAATTATGTATGTATGTAACATGGATCCAAAAGCAACCTCCACGACTTAACATAGCTTAAATTATCGTAGAGAGTAAGAAATGTGATAAAAACGTCTTTTTAGCATTAACAGTAGAATACTTAGAGCATAGATTAGGGTTCACTATCTATTCTGTATTATATGTATATATTTAATTTAAAATTAATTATCTTTCTTTAATTTCTTTTTTCCAGTACTGCAAACAAAACTTGGAAGGACAAAGCTTCTACAACAAGGGTGGACGTCCCTTCTGCAAAAATCATGCTCGCTAAGGGCTGAAATGGCTTAAAAACCGCAAAATTTAATAAATAATAATAACAACAACAAGAATGTTTGTTAAACTATATAAAAAACAACAATAATAACAAAAAAAGAAACAAAAAACAATAACGCTAAACCACGCACCTTTTCATCAGGGATCATTTAATGCATAAAAACATTTGATTTTTAATTAAAAAAAAAGAAAAAAAATTAAAAAAAAACTTATAATAATTAAATAACATTATATTATTATTATTATTATCATATTATATATTTCTTTTAATTATTAATATTAATTTAATTGACAACAATAACCACTAAAAAAAAAGAGAAGAACCACCACCAGGCTTAGATTGTAAACACCATCACAATATTGATGAAAATTTTTTCCTTCCTTTTCTTTTTCTGTGTCTCTTTTATGGAAAACCTTTCAAATGAAATTTATTTCAAATTCATTAATTCAATGAATTTATTTTTTTTATTTTTTATTTCAATTAAATTACATTAAAAAATTCCTGCTGCTTGAAAAACCATTTTTTTAAAACGAAATCAAACGATTAACGATCCATTTAAAGTAACTTGCTCCAAAAACTAGGCAAATAACTTTTGAAACCCTAGCATAGCTTCCTATAAGTTTTAATGGAATTTGTTTTGTATATGTAATCCTTTAAGGATGTCATACGAAATTAATTTCCATATAAATCCATTTTGGAATTTAGAAAGTTTTCAATAAAATCAAGCCTGAACGTCTAAATTTTTTTCTGTTACCTTCTTCCGGTTACCACAACTGTTTGCTTTACTTTATCATTTTCGTTTTTTGGCTTTAAATATTTTTTTTATTTTATTCTTTATTTTATTTTCTATTTATTAATCTTTTTATTCTTATTATTATTAAAACATTATTATTAATTATTAAATGTTATATTAAAAGAATTTTAATTGTATGTATAAAAAAACAAACAAAAAATGATAGAAACAAAATGTTAAAAAAATTTTTCAAATTCTATTGCAATTTACAATATTTAAATGACAAGATCTACAACAACAACAACAAAAATTTTAAAATTCATTGTGTAATAATTTTCAATATTTTTTCAATTTCTTTCTTCTGGTATCAATAAAAATTTAAAAAAATCTTTTTGCGTTACAATTCTTGTTATTTGTGTGCAAGCAATCGCTTTTAAACGATTTAGTAAGTAAGTATGGAAATAATTAATACAACACCCCAGTACACACACCAAAAAAAAATAAGGAGTGCGCAGTAAAAATGTTTGTGTAATTCGAGACTTATATCTTTTACTGTGTGGTGTCCTGATAGTCTAGTGGGTAGCGTGAGGACCGTGGTCTCAATTCCCACCAGAGAACGTGTCTTTGACACTATACCGAGCACATGGTCAAAGTTACTCAGCTCGTATATAAAGGGTGTTTTTTATAGAGGTATAGAACTTTAAGTTGGCATTACTTTTCAAGATGGCGACCGATTTAACAGCTATCAAGTGATTTATTCTCAGTTTGGTTTGGCACTTCATCATGAATAGACTCACGCCTGAACGAAGCTTGCAAATAGTGCAATTTCATTTCGAAAATAGTGGTTCTGTGCGGAAAACGTATCGCGCACTACGTCCATTTTATCGTCGACAAAATCGTCCATCAGAGCAGTTAATTCGATTAACCATGGAACGTTTTCGCACCACGTTTACTCTTATTGATAACTCGCATCCCCAGGGACGCTGTACGGTGCATACAGAAGAAGCTATTGCTGCTGTAGAGCGTAGCATTGAGGAAGACCCGAATGAGTCCATCCGCTGTATAGAGCCATGATTACTAACTATTTCATTCCTGAATTGAATAACCATGATGTCCAGGAGATGTGGTTTCAACAAGACGGCGCAACATGTCACACAGCTCGTGCCACAATAGATTTATTGAAAGACACGTTTGGTGACCGCCTAATTGTGAATTGGCCTCCAAGATCTTGTGATTTAACACCGCTAGACTACTTTCTGTGGGGCTATGTAAAGTCATTGGTCTATGCGGTAAAGCCACAAACGCTTGACCATTTGGAAGACAACATTCGCCGTGTTATTGCCGATATGCGGCCACAAATGTTGGAAAAAGTCATCGAAAATGGGCGTCCAGATTGGACTACATCCGCGCCAGCCGTGGCGGTCATATGCCAGAAATCATATTTAAAATGTAATGCCACAAGATTATCTTTCGGATAAATAAAATTCATGTCAATCGAATAATCCATTGTTGTTTTATTGCAACTTAAAGTTCTATACTTCTATAAAAAACACCCTATAATTAAACATAATTTGTAATTGTATTGTAATTAATAAATAAATGAATATTTTACTGTGATTGAAGCAATAAATACTGTTACATTAGTTTTGTTAATCCTGTGCCTCAGTAAGGATAGGATAAAATCGTAATATACATATACACATATGTAGGTCATACATATATTGGTTCCCCAAAGGTGCCACCCCAGGCTGAGATACTTCTAACAATAGAGGCCAGTTTATCTCCATCTAAATAATCCATTTGAGAGTACTTTTTGTAGGTAACAACAGAAGAAATTGTATTGGAATTTGTAGCAGTATTTGTATTTCTCACACTACTTATGTTGTATGTGTGCAATTTTTCCATGAGTGGAATTTTTTATTTACTCTCAGCGTTTTTGCCAGAAATCGGCTGAAATGTAACCGCCGAAGAAACATTTGTTGATATTTCGTTTTTGTTGGGGATGCCTGAACTCGGCGGTTTGAACCGTGGCCGCAGACTATGGCGACTTCAAAATGGTAACAGCTTTGTTAAGTCAAAATTCGCTTGAACGCTCTTATAATCTCACATGAGACTATATTTTCACAATGTACTGACTACCTGATCAGCATCTGGAACTCTTATTTAAAGCATGACACCCTTAAAATCCAATAAAAACTTTGTCTATAAATTTAATGAATTTAATGATCGATTCAATATCTAGTAACAATAGTTCCCTTAGGTGATATCTCAGTGGATGATATCCCAGCCATGGATCACATTTCTCGAAGAAAAGGCACCAAAATGAATAAAATTATAGAATTTTAGACAATACCAGATTCAGATGATATCAAAGAGCATACAATAGATTCCAAAATTTTTTTGGGAACAATGTTGACCAAGGCATTAATGTCGAGCACTATGGGTAATCTACTTGGCGCTATGTGCCTTACAGCTTATGTCATATTGGATACGCTGCATGAGCGATTTGAGGCATGGTTATCTCATATTTAAATGATGTGAACTGGCAATTGAGGTCGTGTGTTGTAATCCCGTTGTACTTGGCGTGGTTTTCTGAAGCCCCAGTTATATGCAAATAAACCGTAAACCACAGAAGCCCTATCTTTTGCTATCGGTTAAATTTAGACTGATTTATGCTCCAGAGTCATGGAAAATTAGACATTTCTTATGCCGTCTACCCCCAGTGAAGTCGAAGCGGCGATTTGAACGTTAATGGCATCAAACGGTCTTTCAAACAAGGCACTCTGTTATGTTAGAATTTTAAAATAGAAAGCCCTTCAATATAGATAAAGTATTACATACGATTGGTGAACCCTCATTAAACCAGATTCAATAAGTTTCTTTCTTTTTAACTTTTAAAGAAGATACGACTTCAAAATAGGTAATTCGCGTTAAAATTTTCAAAAAAATCTAAATGCAGTGCAGAGTGACATAAACTTGTTAGTTTTGTATAGAAATGTTAGTAAAAATTAAATTTTTTAACTTTTTATTCACTTTTCACACTTTTAGAATTCAGAATAATTCATTTCAAATCATAGCAAGCGATGGCTCTTTGGCATTCGAAAAAAAAAGCCGTATGAGAATTCAAATTTTTGAACGAACATTTTTCATATTTTTTAGCTCCGAATGGTTGTGAAGTTTCTTTAAAATTCGATTTTTTTAGGAATGAAATAAAAAAATTATTTTAAAATGAGTTCCAGCGAAGACTTGCTACTGTGAATAAAGGAAGACTCATCGGAAATGAAACATGGAGAGGCGAAATCCGTCAATAATCTTATTGGCTGATAAGCATTTAAAAAAATTTTAAATTTCTATTCAAAACTTACAACGTTAAAGGACTTTGTACTGCACATTGATGACTTGAAGGTTTTAGTGGAAGATGCAGATTTTCTTAAAAAAAATCAATTATTGGATGATAAAAATATCTGCAGAAATCAAACTTGTTTCTCAGTTGCCCACAAGCTTATAAATCCCAATATTTTTCTTGGATAAAGGAACCAAACATCTTATCCAATAAGGAATGGATTTCTTTTATTTGTGCAAATATTTCTAACAAATAGAACCCTTATTCACATCGAATCCTTTACAATTTTCTCTGTGATTATATGTTAAGTAATTCGTAGAAGCTGTTAATCAAATTTCAATCACATATCCTTTGCTCAAATGACCAAATCCGAATTGCTAAATCACCACAGCATTTGAATACGAGTAACCATTTGAGTTTAAATGAATATGAAAAGAAAATTGAAAGACATTTTCGAATCAATTTTTATATGTAGTCAAGAAATGTATTTCAAGTGATTTCATGCTCAACTAAATTCTTCGCTCTTTCATTCCTTTGGCTTTAAAAACAAATTCTATTTTGGTCACTTGGTAGTTGAATGTGTAATTCGATACATTTTTGAAAATAAAAAGATAAATCTTTTGCAGCATATTATGAGAGTTGAAACGAATTTAAAGGTCACCGTATTGTCACGAAAATTTTCTGCTGCGAGGTGAGACAAATTGTATGAGAATCACAACAGAGCAAAAGGACTGTAGCTATACTTAAGATTTTATGTCCTTTCATTCTTTATCGAGGCAAATACATTACTGAACATATTATACCAATCGTAGGTCAAGCTATCATAAAAGGAAATAGAAAGCAAACCGCATGCCTATAATCCTTTAGCCAACAGCATTAGAGTGTTAATCGATTTAAAAAGCTTTCTTCCATTTAACCAAATAAAGAAAAAGAAAAAACAAAATGGTCAATACCATCTTTGTGCTACCCTACAATAGATGGGTAATAGAACACAAGCCACGTTATAAAATATGTATTTGCACAATTGTAATAAACTTGTAAGTTTTAAACAGAATTTTTTCAAATTTTTATTCGCTTTGCACACTTTACGGATTCAAAAAAAACTTATTTGAAATCAAAGCAAGCCGTGAGCCGTTTGACATTTAAAAAAATCGAATGTCAATTCAAATTTTTGATCGAACATTTTTCATATTTTTTAGCTCGGAATGGTTGTAAAACTTCTTAAAATTTAATTTTTTTAGAATGAAAAACATGATAGAAAAAGAACTCCTCTACGCATTAATAACAATTAATCTAAAATCATAGCAAGCCATGGCGGCTCTTAGGCATTCAAAAAAAAGCCGCATGAGAATTCAAATTCTTGATCGAACATTTTTCACATTTTTTAGCTCCGAATGGTTATGGGGTTTCCTCAAAATTTGATATTTTTCCAAAGAATGAGACAAAAAATTTTGAATTTTAAAAGAGGCTCCTGCAAGACTTGCTGCGAAGATGAAACCCGAAGAGGCAAAATTCGGCAATAATTTCATTGACTGCTAGACGCCACTATTCTAGGCATGAAAGGCTGTTAAAACAACGTTTGATACTCCCAAGATGTGAAAGAATTTTGCAACAGAGCTTTGATAAGAAAGGCTTCTTTCTATACATGTTCTTAAAGGTCCCCATCTTTAAATTCCGAATGTTTTTCAAAACTGCATAGACTAGATCCAAGGAACGAGCTTCGTTTAATGCCATTCTGATGTGTTGCGAAAATATAACCCACGGGCACCTTTTCGGCAACTACCAGTACCATACATATTTGAATTCTTGTCGGACTAAGTCTAGCCTGCAGATTTTTCGGCAACTTCCAGTATCACATTTGAATTCTTGTCGGACTAAGTCTAGCCTGCAGATTTTTCGGCAACTTCCAGTATCACATTTGAATTCTTGTCGGACCAAGGCTCGCATGTAGATTTGGGTATGGATACGTGTATTCATATCATGAATTAATTTTTTCCCCTGGTATCCATATTTTTTCTCTGAATTTTGTGCTCTAACGTTTCTTGTCGTGTTTTTTGCTGGCTTTCCTTATGTCACCAGTAAAATTATTGCCTGATATTGCCTCTTCAGGTTTCTATTCCAATGAGCCTTCTTAGTTTTTTCCTGCTCGTCCTTAAAAAAGCAAATTTTGAGGAAGTTCCACAACCATGTCGAGCCAAAAAATATGAAAAATCATTTTTGCAAAAATTTGAATTGTCATTCGGCTTTCCTTCAATTTCAGAGAGCCATGGACTGGTATGACATTTCCAATGCGGCCAATACGATTTTTGCCTGGTATTGCATTTCCTTATTCCAAGCAGCAAGTCTTGCAGAAGCTCCTTTTAAAATTAATTTTTTCTTTTCGTTTCAAATTTCGAAGAACTTCACAACCATTTCGAGCTAAAAAATGTTAAAAATTTTCGTTCAAAAATTTGAATTCTCATACGGCTTTTTTCATATTTCAAAGAGCCCCAGGGCTTGCTATGAATTGAAATTAATTTGTATCATGGTATAAGAAATTTAGAAGGTAGTTTCAATAAAAATTTTTTTTTAAAAATAAGGTTTTTTGAAGTTTTATTTTCTCATAAATACAAAAAAAACGTTGCCACATTTATAATTTTGTTGTATATTCCCAATAAATTATTTATGACAAATGTGTAATTTATAATTAAGTATATTTAAGTATGATATTTGCCGTATTATGTTGTGCTAAAAATGGCAAATTGAATAACTAAATTTCCGGTCATAATTAAACACACATTACAACATTGACTAGTTTTTAAGGTTAATTAAGTAATAATTTTTTTCATTGTTTTATTAGTATACAAATATTTAGTTTCTTTTATATGACGATTTAGAAAGCGAATTCGAAAAAATGTTCGTCCAAGATAAAACCTTTTAGCAATTTTTATATCTAAATTTATATTAGTTAGGTCCAACAAGTTTAACATGTAATTTGGGCTAGTATTTAAAGAATTACCATTAATTTAAAAAAAAATTGAGTTTACATGTTCCAAAAGTTTTAAAAAATTGGTATTAGGCTTATGTAAACCTCCCTCGGACAATAAATTTATAGAAGTATAATTTTCATCCTTTTGTGCGGAAGTTTTAAAGCCAAATTCTGTAAGACCCATTTTGAAAATTATATAACCCGCAAAATTTTCCAAACCATCGAATTCTATATCATTTAAATTTTTAACATCATCCAAAAACTGCTCTGTTTCTTGTTACCTTGTATTAATTGGAACAGCATCTCCATCCAATCTCACGCGTTTCGCTTTAACTGAAATATCACTTTCAATAAAGTGTTTCGAGCACACCATCGGCTCCTTTGGCAATTCAGACTCACAAATTTTACACACTTCCAGCCATTGCTGGCGTTTTTTGGGAAATGTGGGGACTTTAAAAACCGTATGTTTGAATTTTTGCAAAAATATTTCGTATTTTCGCATTGGGGAAAATACAACTCATGCTTTTTAAATCTTGAAATAATATTTTCAAATTAGCTTCGTAAGTATTGATGTATCACAAGTCTTACCTTTGATTCCAATTTAAACACAAATATTTTAATATAAATTTTTTTCAAAATATTTTTCAATTGAATTGAATTTATTATTTTCATATGACTTTAAAGAAAATGTGGGGAATTTAAAATTAATATGGTAGCATTATTTTAACGAAAACGTCAGAATCCTTAAGCATGTCAGATAGTGAATTTTAAAAAATAAAGAGAGAATGAAACTACCTTCTTTTCTTATACCATGATTTGTATTAACTCGTAGAAGAGTTCCTTTTCAATCATGTTTTTCATTTGTAAAAAAAAAATTAATTTTCAGAAAGTTTCACAACCATTCCGAGCTAAAAAATGTGAAAAATGTTCGTTCAAAAATTTGAATTGACATTCGGATTTTTTTAAATGTCAAACAGCCATGGCTTACTTTGATTTAAAATTAATTTTTATTAATTCGTAAAGTGTGGAAAGCGAATAAAAAGTTGGAAAATTTAATTTTTGCCAAAATTTCTGTATAAAACTTACAAGTTTATTACAATTTGAACTGCATAAGGATTGTGTAAATATTTTATAGCATGAGATTTCTTTTTCATAAGTAGGGTATTAGTACAACTAAACCGTATTCACTAGTTCCTTTTTTAATTTTTAAGTAAAAAATACAAAAAAATGAAACTGTTAAAGGTTTCCACTAGATTAGGCTTAGCAATAAACGCAAACGAACATAAAAAGTGGTTTAAATCCTCTCTACATACATACATTTCTGGCCCTACAAAAAAGCAAAAAAAAAAAGGATATTGAATTACCACAAGGAAAATAAACAAAAAAAAACCAAACGAATTATTTTAAATGAGGAAATCAAATCACTCGACACTATCACAAGGCTTTAAAAGTTAATAGAAGGAAGCAGAAGAATGCCATAAAAAATTGGTTTTTTAGGTTTGAGTCTCAATTTTAAAAAATGACTTAATTTAGAAGCAAAAAAAATTAATTAAAGGAAACTGTTTGTTGTTGTATGGTAAGAGTGTGGCTGATTTTTATTATTTATAAACCTTGGAATTTATGGAAATGATTGGATTGTGTGAAATAAATTTTAATTGAAAATGAATTTGAAATAGAAATGACTCCAACGGTTAAATAATCCCATAATTGCATCGTTTTTTCAATCTGTACTAGAATTTTTAACACCTAACAAAGATCTAGATCCACATCCACGTCTAGATGCACTTCTTAATCCATACTTGTTTGAAAAAAGGCTACGAAAGGTACCGCTTTCGTAGATATTTATTGATAGGGATACAACAGATACATGAAAATGCTGTTGAAATCCGCATACAATTTTCTTTTGATAGCCACTGAATTGATCTACTTTATTAGATTTCCTTGTAGCGACATCACTTCCTTTACTGAGGTCTTTTCAACAGACTGGATAACTTCCATAATAGAAGGTTTATGAGACGTCAGTGAGATCTACATATTACTGAACTCCCATTGAATACAACGCTTTTAATTGAGGCAACTCTTAATATCAAATTAAGTTACATACATACATAAACAGAATTAATTCCGTTCCTCTCGTCTGACGGCAAAGCATAGCGCCTCATTGTGTGGCTCATTCCAGGGATTTTCTATACCACCAGTATAATTATTATTGCATGATTTTGCCTCTCCGGGTTTCATATTCGATGAACATTTCCTCATTTAAAGGGTTTGAAGGCTCTGCTTCGAATATTCCTTTTTTCGTTTAAAAAAAATATCAAATTTTGAAAAAGCTTCACATCTATTCGGAGCTAAAAAATGCGAAAAATGTTAGTTCAAAAATTTTAATTGTCATTCGATTTTTTTTTCGAATGTCAAAGAGTCTTGGCCTGCTATGATTTCAAATTAATTTTTATAAATTCGTAAAGTATGAAAACCGTCCAAAAAAAAAAAATTAAAAATATTCCGTTTATTCCAATACATCTGCTGCTTAAGAACACCCTACTAGGAAAGGTCTATCGGAGTCAAATCGTTTGATCCTGGTGGATCTGTTCGCATTACCCCCAAGTGAGATAACTGTGCCCTAAAATTGCTTTCTGCGAAATATCTAATAAGGCATGAGCTGTGGGACACATAAGTCCGTCATATTGAAACCGTATGTTGCTTATGTCCAGATCAATCAATTCATGCCAAAAGAACTTAGTAATCCTAGATATATAGTGCTCGCCATTAAAAGAAATATGAATTGTTAAGCCCGCCTGGCCAAAATCTACGTTAAATAGTGTCTGTTTCTCAATGTATTCGATATTCATGAATCTCATGAGGATTGATCTTATTCTTGTTCTTAATTTATGAATTCATCCTTTTAGTCACGATTATGGCCTAGGTTCTAGCACCACTTGTGTGTGTTAATTTGTATACATAAGTGTGCGGGACCAATAGTTTTAAGTCGACTACGAACAACAGATTTTTTGAGAAATTTTTTATGGCAATTTTATTTTACTTCCATTACTAGTCTAAAGCCAATACACTATCTACTTGACTACAGCAACTTCATGGGTTGGGTATCCTAGGATTGAAAATACTCTGCAAAATTCTGATGGCGATATTACGCTGATATAGAGCAGCCTTAGTCTAGTAGGTAATGTGTTTGACACCGATGAAACCCAAGTCAGACACCAAAACGAAAATATGAAAAAATATTTCTTCGGCGACTGCCTCTCAGCAGATAAATAATTTTAAATTGCCATGAAAAGTTTCTCAAAAAAAATTTGTCTTTCGGAGTCGACTTTAAACTGTAGGTCCTGCCACTCATGAACAAAATTAATACACATAACATACATGATGTGAGAAATTATGCCGTAATCCTTACTAAAGGGTTGTAATGACCAATTAAGTAAAGAAGTAATGTTCACTTTAGGCCAAAAGAAGTTGGTAATCTTCGTCTCATGAAGGTGCCAGCCCCAAAATTAAGAACAAACATTGACTTTTCTGAAATGCATTGGGCGCTCTTGTATTGCATGTGGATTGGTATCGTTCCAAATTGGAATATCTTGTTTAATTTTGCTTTACAAGTGGACAATGTGATCTGTTACGGAACTCCCATTGACTGCAACGCTTTAGCCTCTACATTTAGCCGTGAATGAAGATTTATAAATATGTCGACGGCAAAGCACAGCAGCCGCATTGTATGTCTCATTGCAGAGATTTTCTATGCAGCAAGTAAAATTATTATTGCATGATTTTTGCCTCTTCAGGTTTCATTTTCGCACCACACATCCGCATACAAAGGCAAAGTTTCTTTAAGGTTTGAAGGCGCCCCTTTGAAAATTAATATTTTGAAGGAACTCCACAACCATTCCGAATTAAAAAATATGAAAAATGTTCCAAGGCAAATTCAATAAGGTAGTGTTAAGAGCCCAGCTGATTGCTTTTTTCAGTCCACACAAATGTCAAACATATTATTTGAGTACAGTGAGCAAAAAAAACTTACACCCACTACCTCGAAATAACTTTTGAACAAAAAATTATCTATAAAATGAAATTTATTGTCCTTAAGACTAAAAAAAGCTTTAAAACTATATTCTGATTATAAACATTTCTCTATTGGTTAAGTATAAAGAAAATAATTGTCGAAACTAAGAAATTCCCACATTTTTAGGCAAAAAAGTGGTGACTTTTTGACTATGGCTAACGGGTTTCCTACAAAGTCATGTTAAACAAAATCCTGTGGAATAATTTATTTGTTAGTTTATTTTAATAAGTGTACACATTTTTTTTGCTCACTGTATATACATTCTTTTGTTTATTTATTTTTTATTTCCTTTTACATTTTTATTCTACACAATTTATAATTTATTTAAATATTCTGGATGTTTGGGCACAACTTTTCTTGTAGAATCTGCTTTTATCCTTCCCAGTATTCCTCTGAAGGTCGTCATACCTTAGTGGTAGCGCAAATCAGCTCGTATTTAAAAAAATTCATTTTTTAAAATTTGTTTTTTAAAAATTTTTTTATAAACGAAAATAAACAAAAGAAAAATAATGACACAAAATAACAACTTTATGTCATTATATGGATTCGCCTTTGTCATTTCTGGCTTAGGGCGAATTTAATTTGACATTAGTGGTCACCCAAAAACAACAGAAAATACATGTTGTTTTTGTTAAAAAACACTGCGAATTGAGTTGTTGTATTCTTGCCATCACCTTATTGAATTCGCCATGAAATGTTCGTTCAAAAATTTGAATTGTCATTCGATTTTTTTTTTTCAAATGTCGAAGAGTCATGGCTTGCTATGATTTTAAATTGATTTCTATGAATTCGTAAAGTTTACAGAACATCCAGTAGGCACTTGCGACTTAAAAAGCCTGCACTAGGTAAGGTCAAATGGGATCAAATCATGTGATCCTGGTGGTCTGTTTACACTGTAGGCGTGGAATGACTGTGTTCTCAAATCGCTTGTGTAAAAGATCTAATGTGTTAAGAGCTGTGTAGCACACCCGTCATTTTGGAACCACATGTCGTTGTTGTCCAGATCATCTAATTCGGATCAAAACATGTTGGTAATCCTAGATCTATAGTGCTTGCCGATTACAGAAATATGGATCGGCCCAAAATCCACTCTAAACAGTAACTTTTGTAATCCATTTAATGTTCCAGAATCTCTTGAGGTTTCGTCTTAGTCTTCCCATTAAATTGTCATTTCAACCTCTTAATCAGTATTGCAACCTAGCTTCTCACATCATCCATGTTGCATGCGTTTATTTTATTCCTAAGTAGGTTGGACTACAGTTTAAACTTTAAACACTCGACTCAGAACAACAATTTTTTTTAGAAAAAATAATGGCAATTTTATTTAACTCTCACAGTTTTTGTCAGCAAACTGCTAAGAGAAAGAAGCGGAAAGTAATATTTTTACATTTTTCTTTAATCGAGGTATCTAAGCTGGGATTTGAACTACAGCCACTTCATGTGGGTATCCTAGAATGGCGATATTACCTTATCTGATATAGAGTTGCTGAAAAATTATTTTTTTTATATTCAAGCCGACAGGGTGAGGGCCTAATTGACCAACAACCTACCTACAAGACTATGGGGACTTCATACAGAAAAGTTTTTTCCAACAGGCTGCTGAGAAAAAGTCGCGGAAAGATATATTTTTTCATATTTTAAATGTCAGGGTCAGGGTTTGAACCACAGACTCTCGTCTAATTGACCAACACCCTACCTACTAGGCAGTGGTGTTGTCGAGCCGGAACGCTCCGGAACGTCGTTCCGGTACTTCCTTTTTGGACAGGAACGCGTTCCGGAACTAAAGATGATTTCTGATAACGAGAATTGGCTGACGTTTTGAAAAAAAAATTAATAAGAATTGCTGATTTGTTTTTATAATTTTTGACGAATTTTTATATGTATTTTTATAAACAAGGGTTTGAACGGAACCCGAACCGGAACATAAACCGGAACGAACCGGCTTGTTTTTTCGAACCGTGAACCGGAATCCGGAACGTTTTTTTCTGCTGAACCGGAACGCGTTCCGGTAAAAAAAAAAATTAGCACAACACCACTGCTACTAGGCTATGGCGACTGAGGATTGGTGTCTTTTTCGCTGAAAATTATTTTTTCGAGTGAAATGTTTTTCTTTATTTGAAAGCAATTTTATTATTTGCAGGTGTAGTTGAATGCTGTATGCGTTCATAGTGATGTGGCAAGACAAACAGAATAAATTACAACTAATTTGACAAATATTAGCTTCAGCAAGATGGCCGTTATGAACTGCCAAAGTTTGGAAGTGCTTTTTGGAAGGAATTTTATTGCCATAGGCTTGATACTTACTTTGTAGAAATTTTCCTTTGTTGAACGAATAATAACGCTTTTAATTTTTAAATTTTCTTTTTCTAACAATTTGTGTGTTTTTTACATTTATTTTAAATGTTGATTTCTTCCATACGATAATAATAATGATTTTTTGTTTATTATTTTTAATTTTTCTTTTGTTAATATTATGTTTGTTTGTTTGTTTATTTTATTAAATAATTTCTATATACAATACAACATACAATTTGACTTATAAATTACATAAAAACATTTAATAATTATTTAATTAATCATATTTTAAACATTTTCAATCATTTTTTTTCATTTTTTGTTCTCATTTAATTCATTTTCTGTTTTTTTTATCGCCTATTTAAATGATTAAATAATAATTTTTAATAATAAATTTTAATTTTCCATTTTTCTTTTAATTTTTGTTTTTATTTTTAATTGTAATATTTACAAAAATGTTAAAAATGTTTTAATTTCATATTTTACGAAATACATATTTTACGATATAAATTCTTAACAAATAATAATAATAAAAAATTAACAATTTCTGCTTTATATTTTGTTTGTTTTTGTATTTGATTTTTTTATATTATTTTTCTGTTTGTTTTAATATATAAATAAATACCTTTGGATTAATAATGAGAAGGAATATAGTTTTTTGTATGTATTTTTGTTTTTTAATATTATTTTATTATATATTGAACAAATTTCTCTTCTTTAAGTTTTTGTTGTTATTGATTTTATAGTAAAAACTACATCATAATTAATTATGTTTGAAATGAGGAAAACATGATTAATTTTGTTAAATTATAGCAAAATATGGGCATTTTTTTTTATTTATTTTTAAGAAATAGTGGTACGATGGTAACTAAGGTCATAAAATTCCATTTGATTTTAATTTTTAGGATTTTAAGTTTTAAAAAAAATTAAAAAATTTAAAAAATTTTCTCTTTTCTTAGAAAGCAATTTGAAGATTCACTATCTTTACCACAATCAGAATTGACTTTAAGCCAGGTAACGCTGTGAGTCTGTCAGCATTGAAAGGAGATTATTCATTATGAGGTTCTATAATCTTGCCAAACAAAAAAGTATGAAGTTGGAATTAATTAACAAATAAGGTTCCAATGCAAGACCATATACATATTTGATGATTTGTAGTTGAAAGAAACTGACTAACTGGGATCTTGCACCCTCAGCTTATCACTTGTTTCGATCTCTAAGAGAGCTCTCTTAATAAAAATCAAATTCTGCAGAGACCTGCAAAATGCAGTTTTTAGTACAGAAATATCAAAACAGCATACCGTAATGGAATAACAGCTTCACCAATAGAATGGTCAAACATGGCTGGTATACAGTGGGTGACAAAATTGTACGACGAAATGGATTTTGTTTTAAGTTTATCCCAAGTCGTGTGAAGTCGCCGTAGTCTAGCAGATAGTGTGTTGGCTTATTAGACGTGGTAAGGCCACGGTTTAAACCCCAGGTCAGACAACTCCAACAATATGAAATATGATTTCAAATATTTCTTTGGCGACTTCCTCTCAGCAGATTTCTGACAAGAACTCTGAAAGTTAAAATTTGTAACCTAACTTCCTCTAGAATCTTACTTTTTGATAATCTGGAAGGATATACACTTTATAATCAATTGGGTCATTATGATACAAGAACGACTCAGGGCTGGCAAACGGAAACTTGAATCAGCTGGCCATGAGAAGAAGTTGCTACAAAGTTGACGAGAAATTAAATGTAGAATGATTGCCCATATAATAAGACCAGAAACCAGTCTATGCTTCCGTCGAACTAACGTTACAAAGGACTCACATGAAATAAATTCGAAGCATACACGGTCTAGAACTTAAAAGTCATGAACTAAAACCACTTTCAGCCGAGTTTTTTTTTTTTTTGCAGCAACAAACAAGCCACGGGCGGTATCGGATGAGACGAAAATACGTAGCTTAATTAAAAAAGAAAGAAAGAAATAGTTTCTGGGCAAAATGTAATCGATTTTTACAAAAGTGAGCAAAACCCTCTCATAAAGCGGTATAGTACAGCTACACAGTAGGCAAAAATAATGGAATACTCTGTCGTCATCCACATAGAAAGGGAAAGATCATTGACTTCTGAAGTCAGAATTAGAATGAACGAAATAAGGCGATACGTATCCTTATGGGGATGCACTTGAATGTAGGATATGTAGAGAGGACACCGAAATGATAAAAGGCTTTCTGTCCTTGTGCCTAGATTTTGGATGCATTCGATTCAACTGCTCCCTAAATACAACCTATAATTTGGTATAAGATTAGCGATTGTTTTATCCGTTTGTGCGTGATAAATGTCAACCTAATGTGACTCCAAAAACGATCGTCATGCTTTTGTTCGCTGACAAATTTCCCATGCTTCTCTTGAGCTCTGATTCGCTTTAAGAAACTAATTGTTTAATTTTTAACGTTTTGTCCATGTTACTAAACGGCGCAAGCACTGCTCTCTACTGTGATTGAACAATGTGAAATTCTACGGAGAAGAGGTTATACGATAGCGTTGTATTGATAATCAATAAATGCGGAGAGCTTTGTCAACATCCTTCCTAGTATTGTTCACTGTTCAAGTATAACTTATCAAGCTTACCTATGGTATGTGGGCCTTCTGGGTCCAGGATATTTATTTTATTGAAGAATTTCTTCGATATTTTTGTCAAAACCAACAATAACTACTACTTGATCAAATCAAAATTACTGCTTGCAGAGGAAAATAAAGTTAAGATCCGCTTTCCATAGTCAAGTCCATCATACCACCATTAACAATAACAAAAAGAATATCCAACATTTTTTTCTCAAAACTTACAAGAATATTTTGTCAAAAACATATGAAAAAATATTTACAAATGAGCCAAGATCTCAATTTGTTCTCTGGACTCATTACTTCGGCCCAAATCTTCATTACCATTACCCTCACCATTACTAATATTATTACGATTTTCATGCACCTCCATTATATCATTACTATTAGGCGTAATGGTAACAATGGTGACCATATCATTTTTCTTATCACTATTCAAGTGATTTAGATTGACCTCCGATTTCGTTACCAAATCAGGAGAATCCAATTGTATGGAATTTCTTTTTTGTTCTGATTTCTGGCTGCTGTTAGCATTGGAGGTATTCAATGTGCGCTGTTGCAGGGAATTATATTCCGATAACTGGTCAACACTTAAGGGTTCGGGTATGTCTTCATTGGCTAACAAGCGTCCTGAGGGTTCAGTTTCAATGCTACGCTCACTGCTAATGGTACCAGGGGTAGTATGGCGCGAACGATAACTTGGTGGAAAACTGTACTCAGAACCGCCAATACTGCTTTCACAGCGGCCTCCGCTAAGGCCATGGGTGCCGCGTATTGTTGATGTTAAGGGTGCTCTGTAAAGAGAAAGATAAAAAGAAAATTTTTGAGTGTTGTTTGTAATTTTCTTCATTTTTTCTTTGTTTTATTTTCATTTCATTCCATCAATTTAATTTATTCCTTTAACCATATTTTCCTGTTTTGTTTAGCTTTTGTTTTTTTCCTATATTGTCGGATTGATTGATTATATTTACTTAGGGCCAATCCATAAGGTTAAACTAAAAATTTCCATAAGAATCTTATTTTCATCAAAGAAGTGTTCTCATCATTTTCGCCCTTATCTGTTTGAGGTTATGTGTGCCTAAGTTATTATCCCGAATGTGTCAAAAAGTTTGTTTTTGACGTGTTCTTAATATCCATTTTAAGAACGTTGCATTGACGCATATAAAGTTTCAATAAGACAAACTCAATTTGCATATGTTTGTTAAGGTGAAATTAATTTGCAAAGAGTTATAAAGGCATTAAACAGAATGACAACGACAGGCGATGAATGATATTCAATTTTCTGTTTTGTTTTAAACTTGTTTTGATACTTACGTATTCAAAGATTTTTGATACCCTTTTCACCAGCAAACAGTCTGTTCAAAATGGATAGGAGAGGATTCCCTACAATTTGCAGTCTTCTCAAGCGACTGCAAGAACTGCAGTACCAAATTTTGTATAAAAATTTATCATTTTAGAGCCAAGATTTCCAATAAATTGCAGTTTTAAAAGCAAATATCGGTTAAACATATTTTTGATACCCTTTTCACAATCAGACAGTCTGTTTGAAGTTGATAGGACAGGGTTCTCTAACGATTTACCGCCTTCTCAAGAGATAGGCAACATAAAACTACACCAATAGATATGAATGAATCGCTATATCAAGGATTCATAGAGGACATCTAGTACAGAAACGATTAATTGTACTGTCCTCAGCCTATGTATAGATTCGATATAATGAGGCCCTTAACTCTATTAAGAAACTTCATGACTCTGATCGATGTCAGCAAGACAGCCTAGTACCCGATGGGCAAGCAAGAGTTTCCATTTTAAATACGTAAAATCCACACTGTTTTCAATTATGTGTTCTAATGACTCGTTTTCTTCATCTTAAAATCTAAATATAGGGCTTGAATCGAATAGCAAAAGACCATTAACTGTTCACAGACTGTTTCTGGATATCCTGAGGCAAGCTTAAATCTCTTTCCCAAATAATCATCAAGTATAAGTTTAGATTGTCTTAACACCGCGACATTTATGAATAGGTCTCTACTTTTGTGTATTTTCTATTCGACTAAGTACACCTTTTTAAGCTGTTCTTCCCACTCTTCAAAAGGGCCCGACTTGATTAGCAGTTTGGATGCTTCCATTCTGTAAAGCTCATACTTGTCATGAGACCAGTCCTAGATAGCTTGTACAGTCAGTACGATATTCATTTCGAGCCAATTTATTTGGAAAAAGTACTTAATCTCATTGCAAAGTACTTTCCAAAGTCATAGAGTCTTCAGTTTTATTGTGGTCATATGAAGGAGGGAGCTGTTAGCCACTGAATTTTTATAAATAATCATGAGGAGACCTAAGGAATCTCGATTTTGTACTTCCCAAAGTTATAAAGTCTCCTGGTTTTTACAGAGTACAGAAATAAATGAGCTGTCAGCAACTGAATTTATCGGGTCATGGGGCTCACTGACCGCTCTAGACCTGCCTCCTATTAGCCTAGGCATGTAATCAATGTGTGAGATTTTCCCTGCCCTTTGCACTGTGATTAAATCAAACAGGGTAGCTAGCGTCGCTGTTAGATAGTGTCTCATTCCAATTGCATGTCAGTATCTGTATCTTAACTAACATCAACTGAACTCTTTTTAAATTCATTCTGTCTGAACAATGTTCCCAAAAGATAACAATTGACCTGACCATTCTGCTGTAGGTATAACGCATCATTGTAATGTTTCACAATCAAATAATTCTGCTAGCCTTCTGCATATCATTGAGAAATGTTTGGACCTTCTTGAAATGATTTTCACAGCAGTCGTCCATATTAGTTTACTTAGAGAAAATCTGAGCCCCTTTGCAATTTTATATTTCCGGAAAAATACTATGATTCATGAGACATAATTACATAGTGAATCAAAGGATTTAAGATGTTATGAACAAAAAATACAACGTTCGTCTTATAGTTGGGACATTCTTTTATGTTGTAGCACTAAAATCATATGCTCTGTTAAAGTATTCCCTTTAAAACATAAGCAATTGCCTGTGCTATGGCATACTCAACAATAAAAATTATTTTCATTACGTTTTAATTGATGGGCCAAATGGTGCCGCATCTAATGAGCTTCGGTCATCTTAATAAAATTCTTTTTTTCGATTTTTATGTTCTACAAACACTTTCTCACAATTATTGGGAACAATTGTTATCCTTATTGTAGGAGTCCCAAAAAAGAAAGAAATTGAGTCTTAATTGTGTGTTGGTTTTTGAAATGAAAGTGTTAAGAGAATGAATCCGATTATGGTTAAAATTAAACCCTTTTTCTTGTTGTTTTTTTCTTTAGAACCCATACTCCTTCTGTTAAACTTTATCTTTCGTATACTTTTCCAGCCAACTGGCTTTCTGTTTAACTAAGCTTATGATAATTACTAACAGAAAGAGAGAGAGAGGGAGAGAGTATCTCTGGGTGTTTAAGTACTTCCTAACCCATAAGCTTTAGATTTAACAAACCATTGCATTTCAAATCCGTACTGCGTTACGTTTGGTATTTGAAATATAATTTCAAACTTCCTTTCTTTCCTTCTTTCCATTTTAAGCATATTTTTTGTCTTTTCTTTCTCGGTTTTTTTGGTTAACATAGATAGAAATGACTTTTAGTCCTTTTAATATGATTAAGTTTAGGCTCATTTAACTCATAATTGCCACTTTGATCTCCAAGCAATAATGAACAGTAATTAAAAAAGTTAAAACGAAAACCGAAATCCTTTAACTTTATCTAGTCTTTGGGTGCTTATTTCCATCCATAAATTCTCTTTACCCGTCTGGGCAAAAATAAGTAAATGAGAAGGACGAAAAAGGACAAGAACAATAATACTAATAATAATGATACGAAAACTTTACTTTGCAAAGTCTTTAACTTTTTTTCTCTTATTTTTTGCGGGGAAATATGTCAGCATAGAATTTAAGACAGTTTTTGAAACAAAGTTTTTTTGGTTTGAAGGATATGACTAAGCAGAGGGAAAGAGAGAAGCTTAAGTTGTAAGGTTTAAAGCCTCATTTAATATTTTATTGGAGACAATATGTAATCGTTAATAGAAAATTTAAATAAAAGAATTTTACATCGTATCTGATTAATTTTATTAAAATTCTTAGAAAACACACAAACCCTTATAGCGCTTCATACTCATCATAAGATTATAAAGAAATTTAAAGAGACTAAAAGCAATACAGATGTGATCAGGTCTATGCACCATCGAAACTTTTTGGTTACAATGCAATTTGCTATGCGGGCAGTATTATTTCAACGAACGGTGCGTCTGCAGAATGGAATGGAAAACCGTATCAACAGGGTCTGACAAGCCTTTGATCAACTACACCCTGTGTATAACTCCTGATACATATTACGATGCACTATACTGAATTGCCTGTGCAGATTCGAATCATGGAATAAGAAATCAGCAATGAGTATTTAAAAAGATGAGTAGATTCGAATCATACTCCTAATTTCTGATACTTATATGCATTCATACTTATTTTAATATCATACTCATACTACTCATATTCAAAGTTTGATGTACTCATCGTAATCATACTTAACAATATGCATGATGTTGTTGATTTCGACTCTCCTTTACTCAACATTTACAAGAATCACAAAATAAGTACGATTCGCATACGAACATTACAATACTCACTAGAAGGTTGTGTGTTTGCTTTGCTTGCTGTCTTTGCAACAACAACAATGATTGGAATGATTGGAATTACTCGAATCGCTTATGAGTATTATAAGTATTTTTCTAAATTTATGAACCTGAATGAGTAGGCGTATAAATCAAACATATTTCGAATGTTATGAGTTTGATATCAACGTTGTACTCATACTCATTGCAATCTGTATTTATAAATCAATATTGTAGTGAGTACGATTGAATCAGAGTAGTTGAATTTCAATACTGTTGACTTACTCATACTCAAAATTTCATGAGTAATTATGAGTAGCGAAAAAATGATTAATTGCTTATCTCTGATACTCACTTCGGGTATCCATCAAACGATCTGAATGTTAACTTACAATCCTAGAAGGAATATCCAGCATTCATTGCTGTCGAACCTGAATGGCGTACAATTCGTTGTAATGGGGAATAAAGCGTTATGAAGATTAATAGAAATATTCTGGGTTTTCACGGTTGCAGTGTTGAAGGAAATATCTCAAACCAAAGTTTTTGCTTGTAATCCTGACTAAAGGGTTGTAATGACATATTATGTATGTATATGGTATGTATTTATGACCACAGGCAACGATGTATGTATGTCGATTAAGTAGGCTCTGGAGAAATTTTTCGTTTGCTTAGTTTTTTTCAAGATGTCTTAGCTGAGACATGAGCCATTATATTAGCAATATGTACTACTAGACTAATGAAAGCTTCGATAATTGCCAAAAATTCTTAAATTCCAAAGCCATGATTTAAAAACCTTAATTCTCTTTAAAATATAACAAAAAACCTGACACTGAAACCCGAACAACAACAAAAACAGTGACTTTTTCCACACTCATAAATTAAAAAATGGAAGGAAAAAATTTTAAAATTTTAAAAAAAAAATTTAATTTTTTTTTTTTTGGAAAACACATGTAAAATTTTAAAACATTTACTTATACTGTGTGACTAAATGCATATGTGTGCGTGCAGCTTTAGGATTTCCCATACATAGACAGTTTCCTTGTAACCAAGGTTATGAGTGAGAGCATGTGTACTTCTCTTGCCCCACAAAAAACAAAAACGCACACATACAACATAAAAAGAAAATTATTGTGGTTATTGTATGACCATGTTGTTGTTTTTTTTAGCTGGTTAGTTTTGGTTATATGGTGGTAACATGGTGTTGTTGTTTAGTCTAAAATGTAAATTTATAGCCAGTTTTTCTTCTCCTTTTTTTCTTTTTGCTGTTGCTGTGGTACGTACTTAAATGTGTTTTTGCCAACCCATATATTGAACTGAAATAGCAAAAACCCCAAGTCTACAAAGTTCAACGACAAAGTTTTTCAATGTATTTAATGTGTTTTTATCCAACACTCTCTGTCTAACTGTCTGTCTGCCATAGCCCTTACACCTCTCCTGTATAAATTGTAGAATTGGCTTTAAAGCAAGTGTAAGGGTAAGAGTTTTAGGGGTAGCATTGCCTTGACTATTTTTTTGTCTTTAGTTTTTGGCTGTTTTTTACGTCCTTTTATTTTTGGCTGAAAGTTATAAAAGTTTTTAAAATCCGTTTTTGTAGCGATTTCAGCGATTTTATTTCGTCTTTTTTTTCATTGTTTGGTGGTCTTTTAAAAGGGCAAAGTTGTCAATTGTAACACCATAAAAGCCAACAACCCCTTCTCCCTACTTGTCTGGTACTATTCTTACGACCAAGGCTCTATTAAACATTGAGTTTAATTGTGTGTCTACTGATTTTAGGGTAATAAAACGTGCATATTGCCTGGATTGCTTCCCTTAGTTTATGGGGTGTCTGTCTTACGATTTAATTTCCATGCAAATTTCGTTGATTTTTTAAAATTTTTTTTTTTAAATTTCTCTTGATTGTTTACAATTTTACTTTACCTTAGCAAACTTCCGGCATGTGAGCGATAAGTTGGTGGCGGTGAACTGCCTCTAACTACACCATTTTGGCGGTCTCTATCCAATAATAGTAGTCTGTTGAATAGAAGAAAATAAAAATAACATAAGACTGAAATTAATTGTTTTCGCCACTAAAAACTATAAAAAAAAAAGAATTCTTTTTTTATTTTATAAATGACATTAGAACATGCAATCCTTTAATTTATAGACTTTCAATTATTTTACTCAACGCTACTGCAACACAAAAATCCCTCGTAAGTTCCTAAAACATGCGATTATTTCCCATGTCTTGTAGCAACATAACAGGAAACAATTCTTGTTTCCTTTTTCGTTTAAAATCCTTTAAACATTTATTTACTCCACACCCTTGTAAATCTTGTTTAGCTAGTTTATAAATTCCTTTTTTTATTTTTTGGTTACATTTTGTGGTTAAAGCACCACAAAAAGAGAACAAAAACTGAGAACATGCACGTTACTGACCTTAAACGATATTCCTGCATACTGGCTTGATATGATGGCGGTGGTGGCCTGTGTTGAAATTCAGGATATAAAAGACCTTGCGGTGCACCACCTCCTCTACTGCAAGGTCTGCGACCACATCTGCCCAAATCCACACTAGAACCCAGACCCAGGCAAGGCGGACCACCAGGTGCTGTCATACGCCATGCAGCACCACTAACCGTAACCAAAACAACACCAACACCTGCAATGAAAAGGAAGAAAGAGAAACAAATTGTTAAGTTTTCTTTTATAAAATTGAAAATTAATTTTAAAATCAAGCATTTTTTATGGAATATTTTGAATTTATTCTAAATTTTCTTATTAAATGAGTAGCCAAGTTTCAAACCTTAGCACAGGCACCTTCAACAAAACAAAATATAAAAAAAATTTCTTTGACTCTTTATCCTCAGCATTCTTTAGGCAAAAACTCTGAGAATAAATAAAATTGTCCCGAAAAATTCTTTAGAATTCAGTCGTTAATAGCTGAAGTTACGCTGTAGGTCCTGCCACTAATGATTGCCTAAAATCATAGACTGTATTGGAGATTAATTACGGGAAATTATTTCTATCACAAGTTTTTCTTACAATCGGTCGAAATTATTTCAATTACGAATGGCGTAATTAGGCCTCTTTGGTTCTGTTCACAGGGCATTTAATAAGGGAACTATCAGTCACCTGAATCACTTTTAGGGAATCACTAGTGGCAGGATAAGTTGCAGGACACAGTAGCTATACCCCCGTAACAAATTACATTACGCCATAGATATCACATCTAAAATTGTCCAAGATTTGAAAGTGCCTTTGAAGAAGATATCTAGGCACAGGACAAGAAAATATTGAAAATATTACCGAAGGTGAAAAAAATCTATCGTTCGGAATCGACATTAAACTGTAGGTTCCGCAATATGAGTGCTGTGATAGGTTAGGTTGTAAATCCGATTAAACGATTGTAATAAATAATTAAGTAAATAGCAGAGATCAGCAATGAATCGTTTTTTCGCTACTCATAAGTACTCATGAGTTTGAGTATGAGTGAGTCGACAGTATTGAAATTCAATTACTCTGATTCATTCCTACTTACTACAACATTGATTTATAAGTACAGGTTGCAATGAGTGTGAGTATAACGTTGTCATCAAACTCATAACATTCGAAATACGTATGTTTGATTCATACGTCTACCCATTCAGAGTCATAAACTTAGAAAAATGATTCGAGTGATTCAAAATTTACAGCCTTAGTTATTGTTGCATTTACAAAAAAAGAAGAAAGCTAAAGACAAAGACAGCAAGTAAAGCAAACACGAAAGCTTCTAGTGTTCGTATGCGAATCATACTTATATTGTGTTCAAGGCGTATTGAGTACGATGAGTACTTCAAACTTTGAACATGAGTAGTATGAGTATGATATAAAAAAAGTATGAATCCGTAGAAGTATCAGAAATTATGAGTATGATTCGAATCCACTCATCTTTTTGAATACTAATTGCTGAATGGCTGATTCATTGGCATGGTTTGGTACGACAAAAAATTAGAATGAGCTTATACGACAGACTGGTATTCCTTCCTGTACAGAGGAACAAATAGATAATATCACCCAAAACTTTACTGATTTTCAAAGGCAAGATGGGATAATGGGAAAAATATGATCCGCTATTCATATACATGCATACATATTTGGTCATTACAACCCTTCAGTCAGGAGTGCAACTTAGCTTCTCACATCACTTATGTTGGGTGGGTTAAATTTTACACATGAGGGACTGGACCCGCTGTTAAAAATCGACATATTTTTGAGAAACTTTTCGTGGCAATTTTATTTTTTTTCACAAAGTTTTTGAGAGTAATTCGCTGAAGAAATATTTTATTTCATATTTCGTTCTATTAGAGATGTCTGCCTGTCTGGGGTGGTTTGAACTGAGGCCTCATGCTTAATAAGCCAACACACTACCTACTAGACTACGGCTACTTCTAGCAGCATAGTCTTACTCTCTGTTTATTTTAAGTTCTTTTATTGTATTGGTGTTGGTTTATTGACCTAATTTAGCTGCTTTTGTTATTCAATCATTTAAATTAGCTTGAATATATCATTATACAGCGATAAAGCGATAGTTTCAAGTAAAAGTGAATGAATGCCTTTGTTTCGATTTTTTTTAAATTCTTTTTTTTATTTATTTACATCGCATTATAAATGAATATGTAAAGAAAGAGAACCAGTAATACAAAAAGAGCTTTCTTTCTATTATTCATTTGCTTTTTTAATAGAACACCAAAAAAGTAGCCTTTGGGTTATAATTTTTTTAACTACTTTTTGTGGGCAGCAAACTCATTAAAAACTAATTAAAAGATTAACAAACTATATTGAAACAAAATAATAGAAACAATTGTTGTTAAACAAACAATTTTATTTTATCGAAAAATGTTACAAAAAAAAAAGAACAAGAAAAGTAAGCTTCTGTTATGATGATGAAATTCAAACAATAGAGATTATCTTCAAGCACTTCACAATACAAGTGTGTGTGGTATATACACACTCGTTATGAAGAAAAAAAGTGACACAATGACTGACACAATTGAATTAAAACCATAATGAATCAGTGAAAAAACACAACAAAAATTAAAACATTTAAAGTGTATTTAAAGAAATTTATTTATTTAAGAAATACTCGAAACAATTTGAAGAGTATGAAAGAGAAAGTCCCAACACAAGCAAACTAATGGGTTACCATTACCAGGCAGTCAAAAGAAACTGTAATTTTTTTACGAAATCTTATGAAAAGTACGCACCAGATTTCAACTGAAGAGACTACAAAGAAAACGTCCTCAAGCGTTAACATTTTTCTTCTATTTTTTCTGTTTTTTGTACGCCCACTAAGTGGGTTAATTTTCAATTATAATTTATGAAGTTGAAAAGAAGATGAAAAGAAGCAGCAGCAACAACAAAAAATAATAATTAAAACACTTTAACAACATGACATTACAGAAATACATAGCTACAGTCACTGAAAAAAGCAAATCAAAGCAACAGTTTTTAAACATCAAATACCGAGAGTAACTGAGGCACAAGAAAAAATTTTAAAATCTTGTGTCTTCAAACAAAAGAAACGATTGTTATTAGCAAATGATAGAAAACAGAAGAAGAAGACGAAGCAGAAAAAGAAAAATGAATGACGGAACACAAATTTATAAAATAATTAGACTTCATTAGTGGGTTTTTTTAAACAATCAACTGAATTCTATTAAATATTCTCAGTCGAATAAAAAAAGAAACTAAAATTTAAATCTAAAATCTAAAATAATAATTAAAATGATAATAAGCTTGTCATGTTAAGTCATGTTAAGCTAAACCAACCGACTAAAAACTACGCTACATTCTCTAACTAACTGTTAACCACTTCACATGGTTACAATTTTTCTTAGCATTCAATAAAGCAATACAGTACTGTTTCTCCATTGTTTTTTCATTTATCCGTGTCCGTCTCCTTTCATATTTCCTTTTGCCAAGCGTAAGCTTCCAAACCCGTATTTCAACTTCACAGAAACGTTTTGTTTCTCATTAAGGGCTTGGAAGCTGGTATGCTAATTCATTGCCCTGAATTTCCTTATGACTTGAGTTTCTTCTGCTCAGCCTAGCTAATTTAGCTTTTCATTCTAATCTCGAATCAATCATAAGATCAGAATGATCGGATTGCAACCTGACTTTATTGCTCAAGCCACGTACTATTTACTTCCAGTTCAAGCTTTACTGACCATCTGTTTCGATGATCAACCTATCTGTATAGCGTATAAAGTTCCTACTCTTAAAAGTTTATCCAAACCCCTTTAAATCATTCAATTAACTCATACTGTCTAGGGGACAGGTCCCAACGCAGCCTAAAAAATCTCACATTGGATTTGTATGCCATTACCATAACCACACACTCTATGTCTCTAACATTCACTACTATATGCAACGGGTTTCAATACAGCAGAGCCTACATTACGATTATAGGACAGATTCTCCCTAAGAAACATACTGTTTACTTCCAGTTCAGCCTTATTAAGCATCTCTTTCGATGGCATAAACTTGCTCTGTATACTTCGCTCGATAACCAACCTATCCGTATACTATAAAAATTTCCTACTATTAAAATCTTATCCATGCGCCTTTAAATGTATTTCCCAAAATCATTGAATTAACTCGTACTGTCTAGGGGACAGGTCCCAATGCAGCCTAAAGAATCTCACAGTGGATTTGTATGCCATTATCCTAACCACAGACTGACCTTCACTACTATATACAACGGGTTTCAATGTAACAGAGCCTGCAGTACGATTATAGGACAGATTTTCGTTGTCATGGTTATGCCAAGGCAAGATTGTCTCTGTATCAAACGTCGTGGTGCAGGATTCTCAAAAATTGGTGTACAGGAACTCAATTTATGTATTGACCCCTAACCGTAACTGTAATGGCTAACCCATAAACAGTTTAGGGTGTTTTTTGTGAAATTCCAATGTGATGTTCGCTGAAGAAGGCATATGTATGTTATGAGTGCCGACATTAGCTGTAAGGTTCCAAGCTTTCTTCTGAGCATTCATGAGACAATAAAAGCCTATCTCTGTAAGGCGGAAATCAAAATAAAATTCAAAAATCATTATGTTTGCACAGCGATCTATAATATTTTGTCCCTGTGTAGTCTATCGAAGTGCTTGGCAAGTAGTATTTTGAGTTGGCTTACGAAGTGAGGCTATCAACTCTCATATTCGATTTTACTTCACCGCATTCAATTGCTTTTCTTTGCTATTCCTCTGTCTATGCCCTTTGCATAGACAAGAACAATTACTAGCCCGTTATTCGACAGATCTTTGTAAAGGAGATCTTCAAACCACGAATACTCTCATCAAACGCACCCCGTCTTCCCACAAGACTGACTGAACTTTACTAACTCCGGCGCCTGGTTTGCCTGATGAATGTTCTGGAAGGCGAACGTTCTTGACTTCGCCTTCACGAGATTAATTTGTTTGTGTATTTTGTTTACATTTATTCCTGTAGTGTTTGTTGTTGTATTTTTGTTTACTTGTTTACCATTTCTTTTTTATGCTGGTGTTTGCTGTTATATTAAGCAATAAAATAAGTTGTAAACAAATTTGTTTACTGCATTGTTCTGTTTTTGTAGCTTTTATTTATAATTTTAATGCTAAGCAATTTAAACAAAACACCGGTATCTGGATTTCTCAATTTCGTAACAATATTAAAACAAATTTTAATCATTGGCTTCCTCCAACCTAACAGTAAAATACTTAAAAATTTTAATTGAAATCGATGTACTAGAGTAGGCAATTACAATTTTTACACAAACATACATGCAAATAAATGTAAAAACTAAGACTAAGGATAGGAATTGGCCTCAAGTACCATTGTCTTTGAAATTTCTTACAAAGCATGGGTACTTATAGCAGAGGTTATACAATATTTTAAACATTTAAAGACTGTCTTAAGATGCTTTTTTGTTGATAAAAAGTTTGCTTTGTTTTATGTTTTTAAGACGCATTAAAATTAAATGTTACATCACTTTTTTAATGGTGTTTTTGTTTTGTTTTTGTAGATAAAGATTATTTCTGTTTTTTTTTTAATTTCTTTTAAACTTTACCTTTACCTAGACAACCGTTATATTTTATTATTATTATTTTGTAGTTGTAATTAAAAATAAAAAGATTTTCACTTCATAGACGGCATGTTTTTGGCCACTTAAATGGCGGCGTACTATGTAAAGTAACTGTATCTGTAACTGTTAAATTGTATCTATGCAACGTACAACTGAAACATTAATTGTATGAATAGAGCGAAAGCATTCTGTGTATACATGCCCGTATTTATTTATTTGTATCTGGAGTAGCAAGCATATGGTTGTGAGGTAATAAATATTTTAAAAAACAAAATTTAAATTTATTTTTTTCTTTACCTGCTATTTGTGTGTATTTACAACATTTAAATGTCCACTTAATTATGCTTTTTTTCTCTCTCACTCTCTGTGTGTGTGTATGTGTTGTTTTATTTAAACAAATTACATTTACATGCTGCATGAATAGCATCTCAGTAAACGAAAGCTTTTTACATGCCGACCACTGCCATACCATATTGATGGTTGTTTATGATTGTTCATATATTTGGCATGAACATGCAAAACATTTTGTCATATTGTAACACACAGAATGTCAATGTAAACTGGCTCATCGTCAACAAAATTATCGTCATCATCATCAGCATGGTCATCATCAGTATGGCCAACATCATCATTCTTTGGCTAAATGACGCATAAAACAATATTTAAATATTCCTTTATAACACTCAAATATTTGTAAGCATACATGCATACATACATACATACATACATGCATATATAGTATGCATATATGCATTATATGCCTTCTCTATAAAGCCATATTGTGTTGCCTGTAATGCACAGGAGATAAAAACTCTCACTAAACTCGGGGACAGTAGGCAACAGTGATGTATTTTTCAATATGTTTTATTGAAGAGTTGTATCAAATAGTATGATGGGAATCATAACAGGACATGCTTAAATACAGGACAAAGACTACATTTCTATCGAATAGAGCGACTAATGAAGAGATTTGCAAAACACCATCAATCAAAATTAAAATGAAACGCAGTGTAGTGCATCCTCTCCACATTCGGAATCATACAAGGAAGTGTGATAATACGTAAAATGATACCATGATTCAGAGATAACTTAGGGAAATCTCAGAAGTCTCTTCTATCAAATAGGTCTGAGTGAATTAAAGTGATGCAGGGGTTACAGAGCAATTCGAATAACAAAAAAGACAAGCAATTATCGTCAGGATTTATTGCAAATTTTCATAATATTAAAATATCTCTCCATGTCATCATTCTTGCTACAGCATTCAGGACGCCTGCCGAGACGCTCGTGAGAATAAAACCGAATGTCAAAAAACATCAGGTGAGCACCGGTTGTACGTAACTATCTCCCTCCATGACTTCATGATAGTACCAGAAACTGTATTGCTTACTCAATTGGTCATTAGAAGCCTTTAGTCAGGATTACAACCTTACTTCTCACATCACCCATGTTATGTATGTTAGTTTTAGCCATGATTAGCTGGACCTATAGTTCTAGACGAAATCTGTTGAGAGAATGTCGCCGGAAAATGTTTTCATTCCGTTCGAGATGTCTAAGCTGGGGCTTAAACTATGGATTGACGTCTAATAAGCAGCCATACTAGTTGCTAGACCACGACTGAAGAGAGAAAGCAATGCTGTGGCAAAAAATCTGGGAGTAAATAAAATCAATAAGAAAAGATTCTCAAAAATCTATCACTAGGAATCAATTTTAAACTGTAATTCCTGCCATTCATGGAAAAAATTATTGCACACAGTATGGGTGATGTGCGAAGCTAAGTTGTAATCCCAGCTGAAGGGTTATAATGACAAGTTTAGCAGGTAAGTAAGAGATCATCACGTTTGCCGCTCTGCAAAGGAATGCTAATATCACGTTTGAATTCACTTGAACATTACGTTGTATCAGCCATCTAAACTGTATCAGCTTGGTCCCAGTGTCCAGAAACTTATATCAAGGGAATCATTCAAAGTCTAGCTAACTGATCATGAAATACCCAGTATTCTCACTTTTGAATTCATATGAATATTCCGTAGTATCAGCTATAGAAACTGTGTCAGCTTTGTCTCTGACTCCAGAAACTTATAAGTAGGAAACCATTGAATGTCTAGCTATCTGCTACAGAAACGCCCAGCGTTCTCCAACAATCTTAAATGTGGTGTACAAATTCTACACGGTCGTAAGGGAATACATTTAAATATGCGGTCAGCTCTACTCGTTAAACTCTGATACCGAATTAGTAAATCGCCAGTGTAAGTAGCTATTATAGTATATTAAACCCCAGGTCAAGCATCAAAACGAAGTAAGAAAAAATATTCTACGGCGACTTCCTCTCTCAGCAGGTTGCTGGCAAAAACTCTGCGTGTTAAATAAAATTGCCATGAAAAGTTTCTCAAAATTTGTCGTTCGGTGTCGACTTTAAACTGTAGGTCCCGCTACTCAGGTATAAAAATTAACACACACAACATAAGTGGTGTGAGAAAATATGTCATAAGCCTGACTGAAGGGTTGTAGTGACCATTTATACATGTATGTATATACATATGTACTTGGATAGAGCAACGGGCATTCTGCGGTTAAACATCCGAATAAATCTGTCAATGAAAGCAGGGATGACATTCTCTGGCTGTCGTAATAGAATGCCTAATGAAAACCTATGGGCAATACCCAATTAAGAGCCTTTAGGCTAAGAAATCGCAAAAGTGTATAGAAAACCGTAGACTGATGTCGTTCGTACAGCTATCCACTTGAGAAGAGGAATTACAAAAATATATAAAAACGCTGGATATATTCATAGGGCTTAGGGAACCTATGGTCCTTTTAAAACTTATTTGTGAAAGACTGTTAAAATACGAAGAAATAAAAGAAGTCCAATGCAATAACAGGAATCCACAGTAGGGAATCCTTCCCATAAATGGTAGCAATATCACTTTGTTGGTCGTTTTGTTTCACAGTGTCTGAACGAATCTGCATATAAAAGCAGACATTAATTATGGATTTTGTTATTACATAGCTCTATAGTAGTTGCTATTGCTATTGTTGCTATTGTCGCTACTGTTCTGAACGTTAAACCCGAATGTAGGCAAGTGGCTGGTGGTGAAGCAAAAAGAACAGAAAATAAATGAATTTCTTTTTTACTTTTTCTTCTTGTTTTTATTTTTAAATAAAACGTTGTAAACAAATTAAGCGAATGCACAATATTCACACGCCATTTTTCATGTCACAAAATACTTCAAATAAAACGACAACAGAGATGACTATTTTTGAACAAATTTTTTTAAAAATATTTCATAGCTGCTTAAAACAAAAACAAAAAGAGAAAAAAACGTTTAACCATACGCCCTTGTTTGCAATGCCAAATCATCCATTTAAATGCCTTTAGTTGTGTATAGAATGAGGTGGCATGAGTTTAATTTTTCTATTATCAACCTAAGGTACCCTTGTACTACAACGTTTTTATTGTTTTGCGATTTTGTACACTTGGGTGTGTATTGGTTAGTTTAGTCTTAGCAGATGTTATGAGAAATCTAGAAAAATATTTGTATTTCAGACCTTCTACTCGTTCATGTTTTTTTTTTAATATTTTTTTAAAAAAATTCGGGTGGTCTTTTGAATGTTTGTTTGTTTGCAAAATGACACATTTTCGTGCCGCTTTGTCAGCGTTTTACTTCTTTCGTTTGCTTAAAATTAGGCAGGAAATTGCCTACAATAGAAAATTGCAAATTTCCGCTGCAGGTTTCGTTTTTTCTGCTTTGACTGTCAAACAAAGTAAAAGGGGTGTGGGAACACTCAATGACATGCTTCATCAAGAAAAAGAATTCTGGACTGAAAGGGTTTCGCAAAAATAATAAAATATTACCAGCAGTTGAAATAAGCAATATGTGTACTTTAAAAATGGTCAGGAATTTTTTTATTGGTTAAGCAATCGATGAATAAAAGCGATCAAATTTTTCTTGATAATATTTCGCCATAGTCTAGTAGGTAGTATAGATATTGTGTTAAAGCAAATTGTGTTTGGAATACAATGGCAAAAGTTCATTTACGTGTGTACCAGAAATCAGCAATGGGTATTCAAAAAGATGAGTAGATTCGAATCATACTCATAATTTCTGATACTTATAAGCATTCATACTTATTTTAATATCGTACTCATACTACTCATGTTCATCGTACTCATGCTTAACAATACGCATGATGCAATTGATTCCGACTCTCCATGACTCAACATTTACAAGAATCACAAAATAAGTATGATTCGTGTACGAACACTACAATACTCACTAGAAGGTTGCTGTCTTTGTCTTTTTCTTTCTTCTTTTTTTGTAAATACAAGAATAACTAAGACTGTAAATTTTGATAAATGATCAGAATCACTCGAATCATTTATGAGTATTACAAGTACTTCTCTATATTTATGAATCTGAATGAGTAGGCGTATGAATCAAACATATTTCGAATGTTATGAGTTTGATGTCAACTTTGTACTCATACTCATTGCAACCTGTGCTTATAAATCAATGTTGTAGTTGAATTTCAATACTGTTGACTCACTCACACTTAAAATTTCATGAGTAAGGAAAAAACGATTCATTGCTGATCTCTGGTGTGTACTTTCGATATCCAATACTGCTCTTGTATTATACGAGTGCAAATTATCATTACGAATCGAAAATATTGCTTAACAACAGGGAGTTTTGAGTTTGAGGACAGTCCAATAAAAAAATTTGGCGAAGTTATGGCTATTTAATCTGCATAATTTTTTAGCGATGACTGAATTGCTAATGGAGTCATAGCAATTTGAAGGAAAGCGAAAAATATTTTTGGAATTTCGAATAAAAATATTATGAGCATGGAGGCTACATCACCTGCAAATGGTCCATTCCATGATATCTCTAACGAATATCACTTGAAGATCAGGAAGTGTGGTAGCCGTAATCTATTAGGTAGTATGTGGGCTTATTAGACATGAGGCCTCGCTTTAAACGCCAGATCAGACACCTCCAATAGAGCTACGACTTCCTCTCATGCAGATTTCTGGCCAAAACTCTGAGAGTAAAATAAAATTTGCATGAAAATGTTTCTCATATAGTTTACCACTCGGATTCGTCTTTAAACTGTAAGTCCTGCCACTCATGTATAAAAATTAACTCACGCAACATAAGTGGTGTGCAAAGCTAGGCTGCAATTCTGACTAAAGAATTGTTAAGTAAGATAGAATCTGGTATAACAGTAAATTCAAATGAGTTCATACGACAGATTGTCGTTCTTGTTCAGAGGAGAAAATGGAAGTAACAATGGAAAAACATTAAATTTTTACTCATTTGCAAAGAGATGTGAGAAGCTAGGTTGTAATCTTGACTAAACGGTTGTAGTGAGCAATTATGTGTGTATGTAAGTATATATCACAGCAGACAGACTATCACAAACCATCCATCTCATCTTCTTATCACTTGAATGCTTTGCTAAACAGCAGGTCATTGGTCAACTGAAGCAGAAACTGCTACTACAAACAGTTTCTTCTGTTGTTAGCTACAAAAGGGCACTCTGCGAACATCTGTTTTGGATGTAGTGTTGAACTCTTTGGTATGAGAAGGTGCTGCATGATCTTACTATGATGTTGGTTGTTAATGTAATTCCCTCTAGGGATTTAGGGAACAACTGGCTTCTCAAATGGATTATTATTACTGTAAAAAAGATATCAGGCGAGATAACACTCCGAGGGAAATGGAAATTCCGTCTCCATGTTTCTATCATCTACCATATAAACAGCTTGACTGTTATCAAGGAATAGTTGGCGTTCAGCAATGTATTTATGTTTCAAAGACTCTGGGAATTCAGGGTGCAAGTTGCTTTTCAAATGGATGGATTATTTTTGCTAGAAGGATCTCAGGCAACTCTAGAGATCTTGGATTCAATGCCCACGGGTCTACGATCTGCCACCAAATAAACAGATTGACTGTTGTCTTGGAATACTGTGTGAGAAGATACATGGATTATGTATGTTTCATAGACTTTGAGAAATTCTTTAACAAACTGCATCACTGTGACATCTTTCGTACGTATTGTAAACTTGTATGTACGCCTTACTTGGAATCTATAAAGTATTCTAACAAATAAAAACCACATTCGAGCCGCATCTCTCTTGCCCTTTACAATGAAAAAGGTCATCATCATTATTTATTTTGTAGTGGTCATGACCTATTGTGTAAATGGTTTTTCCATTTAAATTATTTCCATTTATTGTTAGCAACACAAAAACACAACAACAACAACAAAATTTAAAAGACTTTTGGTGTTTTACACAGCCCAACCCAAGTACAAGTACAAGAACATCCGATCACAACAAAGTCATGTAAAACTAAGGCATTTGTTTTCATACCTGCTTAACTAATTTCACACCTTTAAGATGATTAAAACTAACAACAACAGCAATAATAACACCTATTTGAAAACCTATATTAACAATATTTTCAACAACATGTATACGTACATTATTAACAACTTATATTACAAGGGGAACTCAAATGACAATCTGCGACAGCTTATGAGTTCCCATAAAAATAAAAACGTAGTGATGTGTGAATAAATACAGAAAAACAAGGTACTTTTTCTATTTAGGTTTTAAAGTACTTTAATTGGTTCACAGCAAACAAGTGTGTAAATGAGCTCATGAATGAATAATGAGTGGACAACATTGTTTGCCATTGTTGGCCATTGTTATTAACGTAAATATTTAATGTGGGTCAACACCAATAACAATAATTTTTTTTTTTAAGTTTAAATAGTTTTATTTTTTTTATTTACATTTGTTTATATTGTTGTTATTATTTTATTGCAAATTATTTTGTAATAAAAATAAAATTTTTTAAAAAATTATTCGCTTACAATTGATGTGATGCGATACGATACGATGCGACACAATATTGAGTGAAAATTATACACAATAAAAATAAATAAATATACTGGCAAAACAATGAAAATAAAATAACAACAAAAAACCACATGGAAAATTAAATGGTCATTTAAAATTGAAGTGAAATATTTATTGTAAATGGCAGCAATTTAAAAAGCAGGGCTAATAGGCCTTATGATGCACTACACGCACATACAAATTGAGTTTGGAACACAATGTTCCGATTCACTCCACAGAACACACTGTTTCTTACACATTATTTGGTTAATATTAAAGGGACACACAATATTACCAATCTCTACTGATTGACACGGATAAGAATATCGGTAACGGACTTGACATCTCCCTAGTTCCAACGACATCTTTAGAAGCAGAGGGTCTAAGGAGACTATATGTACTTTTGTGGTCCAATACTGCTCTTTTATTAAACGAGGAAAATTATCACAATGAATCGAAAATATTGCTCAACAACAGCGAGTTTTTAGTTTGAGGGCAGTCCACTAATAAATTTCGCTAAGTTATGGCTATTCGTTCTCATTATCTTCTTTCATATGATTGATACACTTTATTCAGCGATACTTTATAGCAATTTCGGTTCCAACTTAAGAGAAAGCGAAAAAATGTTTGTAATTTCGAAACAAAATATTATAAAGATGGAGGCGACATTACCTTCAAATTGGCAATCCCATAATATATTTAACGAATATCATTTGAAGATCAGGAAATGTGCCGTAGTCTAGCAAGTAGTGTAAAATAACAACATGCCTTGTTGTATTTAAATCACTGAATCATTGCCTCGCAGTAACTAAGAGAATCTCAACACACTTCGGGAATCTATAATTGAGTTATCGTTCTGAGCCCTGAAAGAAGACGCTTCTGGTTTGAACCAGAGATCAGCAATGAATCGTTTTTTCGCTACTTATAAGTACTCATGAAATTTTGAGTATGAGTGAGTTAACTGTAACAAATTCAACTACTCTGATGCATTCGTACTCACTACAAAATTGATTTGTAAGTACAGCTTGCAATGAGCATGAGTACAGCATTGACATCAAACACATAACATTTGAAATATGTTTAATTCATACGCCAACTCATTCAGATTCATAAATTTAGAAAAGTACTTATAATACTCATAAATGATTCGTAAGATTTGAATCATTCATCAAAATTTACAGTCTTCGTTGTTGTTGCATTTGCAAAAAAGAAAAGAAAGAAAGAAAAAGACAAAGACAGCAAACAACGCAAACACACAGTGTACGCAACCTTCTAGTGAGTATTGTAATGTTCGTAAGCGAATCATATTTATTTTGTGATTCTTATAAATGTTGAGTAAAGGAGAGTCTAAATCAACAACATCATGCGTATTGTTAAGTATGAGTACGATGAGTACTTCAAACTTTGAATATGAGTAGTATGAGTATGATATTAAAATAAGTATGAATGCGCATAAGGGTTGTAATGGCCAATTAAGTTATGTATGTATGAATGCGTATAAGTATCAGAAATTATGAGTATGATTCGAATCTACTCATCTTTTTGTATACTCATTGCTGATCTCTGGTTTGAACCATCTGCCTTATGCACGACCATTTCCTTTAAAATTTTGAAAGTCATTCATACTTCGCCTTGGTGCAGACCTTGCGCTGACCAACTTCCTCCTTTTCTCTGGTTTTGGCGGAACTTGGTTAGTACAGGGCCTGCGTTCACCCCTGGCATCACAACGGACCGCTATGCGTGCTCAAGTGAGCTTTGTGATATCAGAGCTACCACTCCGACCTAACCATACTTCGCCTTTCATGCTCTATCTTTTTGCATCAGGAGAAGAAACCCCTTTCCTTTCTACTCCTGCGTGTCTCCTGCAATGACTTGATTAGACAGGAATTGCATAATATCCCTAATAACTGAGGTTGTTTGCTGCAGTTGCCTCGCATTAAACTTTTTCGTAGGCTGTGGATCCCTTTAATTTGAACTTCAAATCCTTCTCGTCTAAAACCCTAGACAAACATTTCGAATTTAAAAACAAATTCCTTGAAATACTACCAACTGATCATAAAAAAAATTCGTCATAAACAGGTGTAGGGAACGTAATGAAAAACGAAACAATGTTAAGAAATTTGTTTAAAGTTAGACACCAAAAAAATAACATTTACGACCCCAAAAACGAACTTGTTGCCAAACTAACAATGGAAACAAAGAAACAAAGAAGCCAAAATATTTGTGTCACACTATAATTATGATGGTTGTAATGCTCAATAATAACAAAACTTATGAGGTAATTTCAGTATTTAATTTAACAAAAATATGTTGATGATGTAACAAAAACACAAAACGCTTCACTTTCACCTGAAACCAGCAGCAACAAATTGAATGCCACCCATTCATTGATTCATTCATTCGTTCATTCATTCATTCATTCATTCATTTTCACAACTTACCAATCATTAATAAAGCAGCGGTAAAATGTGAACTGGGAGGTCCTGCCAGACCGGTAGCACCCAATGCAGCACCACCCAAAGCACAGGCAACACCACCCAGAGCCACAACAGCGATTAAGGCACGTAGAGGAGGACCAGCAAACCATTGACCGCAACAACCTTTGCCAGAACGTTCAGAAGGTGATCTGTAATGAAAGAAACGTAGGAAAACACAATGAAATTAAATTACAAAGAAGAAGAAATGAAAGTAAAAAAAAGCATTTTCAAACAATAGAAATAACAACTGAAAGGACATTTGTTTTCTTTAACAAACACAATAGAATTATAATTTACAATAAGTACGAACACAGTGGGTGAGAGAGAGAGAGAATTTGTTGAATTTTTGTTTAAAATTTGCTCACAAGTCGTGTACAGTTTTCCCCTAAAACTAACAGATGAAAGGCAGATGTATACACCTGTGTCTACACTATTGTTTGCTAAACTATATGCCATGTTTTAAACGATTACAATTCACACCTCTTGTTAACCCATGAAAAGGCTTCACAGGCCTACAATGGTTTTGTTATTTCTAATGGTTTTAAGTGCACTCTTCTTAAACACTAAGGTTACACTTAGGCCATTTGCTTAGGCCCCTTTGTAATATCAAAAATTACAATACAATATATAAATTCGAGTTAAGAAATGTAGAAGGCCATTCCGATGCCATAGTATAGTTAAGTCTTCATAGAAAGAACCGGACACTGGCCATTCTGATGCCACATTATAGTCAAGACCAAGCCGGACACTGGTTTAAGAAGTGAAATAAAGTCTCATCCTTCTCCTCAAATCCACAGCTTGTACAGAAATCGTTGGAGGATATGTCAAGTCTATTGTCCTGCCTTCTGAAAGCACAACAAATTGTGAGACCCGGAATAGAGCGATTGAAGTCAACACAGTCTATTAAGTAGTGTGTTGGCCTACTAGACGTGAGTCCACGGTTGGCCTGACATCTCCAACACAACGAAATATGAAAAAATATTTCTTCGACAACTTCCTCTCAGCAGACTCCTGGCAAGAACTCTAAGAGTAAATCAAATTACAATGAAAAGTTTCTAAAAAATCTGTCGTTCGGAGTTTACTTCAAAACTGTAGTTCCCGCCACTTATGTATTAAATTAACACGCACAACATAAGTGGTGTGATAAACTGGGTTGTAATCCTGACTTAAGGGTTGCAATGACCAATTATGTATGTGTGTGTGTGTGGAATAGTGTGATTAATGGCCATGCGATGTATGGAAGATGATTATCAGTTACCGATATTCGTATCCGTATCAGTAAGTAGATCCTGGAAAAATTGTTTGTTCAGTCAATATTACTTGTATAAACGAATGAACCAGTACAACTATGGCCCGTTTCATGTGGGAAACAGTGGGCTCTGTAGCAGCTTGAGCCAGTTCATAAGCAACACAATTTCCAACTGTATCCCCATGACCCGGAATCCATATAAGAATTATATTTGAAAGATCCATAATTTCCCTGACAAACAGTTGGTAATCATTAATGAGAACCGAGGTCGAAATATCGTTAAAGAGAGACTTGAAGGCAGCCTGGTAATCTGTATAAATGTAGAGAATGTCATGGAAAATGTCAACACCTAAAACAGGCATTGAGCCGTCTTTAATAAGACCATGACCTATGTCTAAAAACACTGCAGTGAGACCTTAATATATATCCAACAGAATACTTCATTCATGGGTTTAGAGTCATCACTTTGTACCTTAAGAGCCCCACTAGTAACTACCAGATCATCAGACCAGAAGTTCCTAGTGAGAATGCTAAAGTCAAATCTCTTATCGAGAAAATTGTAAGGAATCGTGTAGTCGAACCGATTCTTCGGCAGCAGTTCCGCAAAATCTGTTGGACCTGGTTTTATCTGAATTTCTGGATGAATTATTTTATAGGACAGATGAACTCCTTTTAAAATTCCAAACAATATGAATGAAAAAAGGTTTTTGGTTTCTGTTGCATTCGAAAATGCCAGAAATTTGGTGAGAGGACAAACGCTACGTATCTTTCTGTCTTACAATGTAAGTAACAAGACCCAATACGCAAAACTAGCCAAATACCAGTTTAACGAGAAGTCATCTCTAGGAAATGACTGTGGAATGGTCAATCAGTCTCATGGCACAACTATAAAAACATAAGAAACATGATCAACTTGAACTCATAAAGAAAACATGGAGGTAATAACTTTACACAAAAGCCTCTAAGCATTATAACGCGTTCAACAGGATGGTTACTATGTTCCTGGATTCCTTTTTACTACACCTTTTAATATTTACACACGGGCCAATAAGGGTTAAATTAAAAAAAAAAAAATAACATAAAAATTATGTTGCATTCTCAGACAGCCCATGGCAAAAAATGTTTTACGTTCAATTTTTGTTTTTGTTTTTGTTTGTGTTGTTGCTGTCGTATGAGAATAGTTTCAATGTGTTTATTTAAGGTGTGAATTCATTCAGAAAGAATAGTAAACTACAACATCGGCAACAACAACAGCAATAATCCAAACAATCAACAGTAATAGCAACAAAGTTGTCAACAACAACAACAACTACTAGAATAATAATAACAACAAAAAAATCCATTGTAAACAATAAACTTAAAATACGAAAAACAACTTTTTTTTTTGTTTTTTAGTTTGTTGTTGTTGTATTTATGCACCGTTAGTTTTCCTGTCAAGGATAAATACAAAACTACACCCGCACAAAATATGCTCTTCTATACTGTGTTTCTCTTTTACCACGGCGACGACGACAATGTCTCACGCAAATTTACACCTACACAGCCACATACACCGATACAGAAATTATTAGACGACTGCTTCTGTGTATATGCATGTGTGTTTGTGTGTATGTGTTAAATTTGTTATTTTGTCTCGAAGCCCAAAACTATACGAATCTTTATGGATGCTTTACTTGTTCTTATAGAAACTGTTGTTGTTGCAGTTGTTGCCATTGTTGCTGGTGTTGGTGTTATTGTCTGTCTATCCACCTGCAAAAATTAAACATCTGTGACAATGATTCTAATGTTTTAAGATTATTTCTTTTTTCTCATGTTGCTTCTCTTGTTTTTCTTCTTATTTTTTGGATTTCTTGTTTTATTCACAAAAGTCTGGCAAAATTTTCGTAGAAAAACTTTGAGACAAAAAACAAAAAAAAAACGTCTTGCATTAGACACACTCGACAACACCAACAAAAACAAGCTAGACAGTCTGTAGTTTCAGAAGCAGAAGAAGACAAAAAAAACTTTTCAAATAAACATTATAATGCCTGTTAAAGAAGTCATTGTTTTTTGTTCTCTTTCTTCCTTTGCCATCCTTAACAGAAATTATTGTTAAAAAAATTGTATTTTTGTTGGTGTTGTTCTCTTTTTTCTTCTTTATGTTTTTGTTTTTGTGTTTTTTGCCTTTTTGTCTATTCATAAATTATTTGAAGATGTTGAACGGTGCCAAATAAGGCACGGCAAGAGAGCAATAAATTATTGATTACTACACTCTACGCCAGTATAGTGGGAAATGGTACGGTTGTCCTTTCTTCTATTCAGGAATTTTTGCATTAAAAAGAGTCAAGATTTACTGGAGGACGATGATTATAATAATGTGTGGTTGCCTTAGATGTAAGAGAAGGTCATATCTTCCTTAATAGCTCGGCTGCAATGAAAATGCGTTTACGCAGGAAGAGATAGCTGTCCAGACAAAGAAGTTGGAAAATTGTACAGGCAACTCTCTCTCTCTCTCTGTCTCTCTCATTTGATACAATTGCACTTTACCAGTGGCCTGAACAAAAGAAGACAATGTAAACGAAAAGTACACCCAGGGGATTAGCCAGCACCAACACATAACATAATGGACACAACTCTGTCTAATGTCCATCAAACAATGGTTAATCAACCATCTTAGCGGCAGGCAGGTCTTTGTAAAATTCTAAGATAGGAGTTTAAAGTTCAGGATGATTTTAATAGTCATACCTCTCTCGCCAAGCAAAATCTCTACTCGTCACTACTGCTACAACCCCGCAAACGTTATCATGCGCTGACGTTAACATAGTATTCGTCTGAGAAACGAGAAGATATAATACCTATGATCCGCAGCTATTTAGAAACATTGGTGAAATTCGTGAAGCCAGCAATTTTAGACTTTCGCAGTTAAACTCTACAGCGGCTTTATTCACCATCCCGTTAAAAAAACTACAGCTGGTTCTGGATATTGCTATAGCCAATAGGACAATCTCAATAGTCCAGCATTCCAAGATTTTGGGGGTAGAAGGTAAGTTTATCAATATACAAGACACTTGAACAATCAAAAGGAAATTATGTTCCTGTATGGACTAGTTTGGAAGTCGCCGTAGTCCATTAGATAGTGTGTCGGGTTATTAGACAACTTAGCTTGGACACCTCCAACAAAATGAAATACGAAAAAATATTCATTCAGCGACTGCCTCTCAGCAGATTTCTGGGAAAAATTCCGAGTCATGAAAAGTTTTTCAAAAATCTGTCGTTCCAAGTCGAATTTAAACCGTAGGACCCCCCGTCATGTTACAAGTTGTTAAAACAATAATAATAACAACAGCTGTACGAACAGCCGTGGATCACAGGAAAAATTTGGTTATCTGGGGTTCATTATCATACCGAAAGATAGCACAATGTTGAGAGCCGCATTAATAGGGCCAAGTAAGTCAGAGGCCAGCTACACTCACTGTGGAACTATTTGTAACTAATATTTTTAATAGCAGTCTGAACACAATTGCCTTAAAGGAAATACAACTCGTTATACTCTACAATTCAAATCTTTGTCGACCGATGCCTCCTTCAAATCTAGAGCATTCTCCGGTCAAGCGCTATAAGCAGTCAAGTGCTATAAGCAGTCAAGCGCTACAAGCGGTCAAGCGCTATAAGAGGTGAAGCCCTATAAGCGGTCAAGCACTATAAGAGGTCAAGCACAATAAAAGATACTTAACTCTAGGCACAAACCGGATAGTTCTCAATTGAAATGGAGATTGGTAGACGAAAATTTCGTTGAGTAGAGGCTATATTCTGAGCAGAAGAGCCATCGGACGTTCAAACTACATCTGGTGCCGTCCTTAAAATATGATAACAGCTGCTGTCGATGGAATGAAGTGAAGCTTGGTTATTAAAGTCCTATGCTCTCTACAGAAGCAAAAGGCAAAGGTAGCTTAAAATTGAGAAGAAACTTTACATTTTGTTTGATTATTTGAGATCAGGGAATGTCTGCTACTCATGCAGCGTATTCCCAAATTAGGTTGTTGGACAGCTGTATGACTAATTGATTGATGAGTTTCGTTATCACTGGCTTCACTATAATTTCTTTTTTCAATAATTTATAAATTTTAGCAGAAATGTAATATATCGGAGACCTTATTGGTAATCCAACCCTCAACCCCTACACTCACAGATTTCTTCACCTCTGTAATCCATCATTGAGGCTTCTTTAAATTTAAAATTCACTCCACAACTCGGCTAAATGTAGGGTAAACAATGAACTTTTGTTTCAATTTGTTAAATTTTTTGCTTGTTTTTCATTGTTTTTTTTTTTTTGAATTTCAAAAGTACAAAAACAAAAATATAAAAAACAATATGGCTACCGGAAATGAATTTTCAACAAACAACAACAACAACTTTAACTGTAAAATAAAACGAAGAGAATAAAAATGAAGCAAAAATTATTAATGTATTCGTGGAAAAATATAAATTCTATGATGATTAATGCAAATAAAACACTTTTCATTTCCACATTTTCACGATTTTCTGCAATATTTCATACAGAAATCATAAATTCTCGCCTTTAAATTATAATTTCAACTCGTTATCCAAGGCTCCTAGCAGTAGCAGTACATCTATAGTAAGGAAACACCAGCATAATCAGAAATGAAAACAATTAGACACATTGTTTTTGTTGTTTTCATCAAGGAAAACAGCAACAACAACAACAACAATAACACAGACAAAGGAAAACTTTCAAGAAAATTTCCATTCACAGACGATTTTTCATTCTTAAATCATAATTTTTATTTTATTTTGTTTTGTTTTCTTATTTTATTTGTTGTTTTATTCTCATAATGGAATTGTTTTTGTTGCCATAACTGTAAAAACAGCATAAGACGCTGTTGTTTCCTTGTGATCGTCATTTATCATGCCCAAGGAGAGCGAGAGCGAGAGGTTTGTCCCCTTTGGCTTTTATGGTTTTTCCTTTTGCTTTGTATGACTGAATACTGTCATTTGTATTCTCGTTTTGTTTGCATTTCTTTTGTTGTTTTGTTCTTTCCCGGCCAATGTTGACACTTTGGGGGACAAATGTCAACACAAAGTCCAAACCGTGTGACACACATACAAAGTGATGCAAATGAATTATTGAAATAACAGAAGAAGTTTCTTATTCAAAAGAATCAAATAAAGAATGAAATTGAAATCGTTTTCTAAATATTCTCAATGTTGTGCGATATTGAGAAATTATTTATCAAGGACTCTGAATGCAATATGGTTTTGTACTTTCGAATCGGACAAATGTGTTCCGTTATGAATACACAAAGAATAAGATGTACATTAAAACTCATCTCAGGAACCAAATGACTGTCGTAATGAGACATACTCTCCGAAGGTACACACGTCCAAAGACAGAAAATAGCCTTCAACGACTTCTGCAAAATCTGTAGTGATGAGGTGAAACCGGAGACTAAATTCTGCCCGACACTTGGAGCTTATGTCAAAGGAATTTGTCCAGCCAGATATAATCTGAATAGTAACCCTAACTTAAAGAAATTGTACGAGTTGTACATATTTTCTATTATAATCCAGCAATTAAAAAACTGAGACGATAGACTTGAAGGCGCATAGATTTTGTCTACACAACTTAACTAGCCTTAGGTGATGCGGGTGACTCACATGTTTCCCTCTGAGATACATTAACGCTTAGTTACAGAGTTGCAAGTATTACTTCTGATAATTAACCTTCCTCATTAGCTTACAGCGCCCATTAAAAAGCCAATTACTATCCCTAGGCTACTCCTGAATAGTCTGAAACATGACTGAAATCTCTTCGGTCTTGTGAAGAATCTTAGCCTATTCTCCTCCTCCCTTTTGCCAAGAATAGTTTTCTAAATATCCGTTGCACAGAAAGGTTCCAGTCCTATGAACGGAGTGGAAGCTTTATCTTTCCACTCAATGCCGTCAATTTCCATATAACTGGACTGATCTAGCAGAGAATATTTTCAAGTCTTTAGCGTTTCCTGTCTAAATGGAATTTAGCACTTTTTTTCACTTCGGTATATTTTTTTCTGGGACCGAACAGCCTCAGTCTCCTTGCAAAGTAGTTCTCAAAAACATAGAGTAAATATAGGTTCTGTTCAGGGGACGGTTATAAATGAATCTGTCCGTCACTCGCTTTGTAGGCTCATGATGCCCCCTGATAAACTACTGTTAGACTTGTCTTGTATTAACCTACGGTTCCATAGCTGTAGTCCTAACTACCATTTGTCTCAAATTTAACAGAACCTCCAGCTCCGCTGTAGGAAAGATTTTCATTGGCCTGGTTTACCCGGTTGAAATTATGGCCGCACTGACAATGATTCTATAGACGCAATGCAATGGTTTCCCTGCAAGCCTTCTATACATCATAAAAGCATATTGAAATGATATATATATGAGTCTTCCATAAGAGTTCCCTGTTCAATATTATTCCCAAATACTTTAAATCCAATATCAGTATGAATATAACTCTTCAATGCTCTTTTAATTCTAATTTCTAGGGGTACGATTGATGTCCCTGATGTAATGTCGCTGACAGGTTTCCCCAGAGTCCTGTGTCCATGTATACTGTCACCGCTTCGGCTATGTTCTTTATTGATGGTTTCATAAGATTCTCAGTTTTCTGTTTCTCGAATTGAGAACAAGCTTGTCGTGTGATCCTGGCAAAAACTCTGAAAGTAAATAAAATTGCCATGAAAAGTTTCTCAAAAATCAGCCCTTCGGAGTCGACTTTAAACTGTAGGCCCCGCCACTTTTGGAAAAAAAAATAAAGCATTCAACATAGGTAGAGCGAGAAGTTAGGTTGTTGTCCTGACTAGAGTGCTATAATGGCCAATTATGTATGTATGTATGTGTTCTGGAAAAAACTCTTAGAGTAAATTAAATTGTCATGAAGAACTTCATAAAATTCTGTTGCTCGGAGTCGACATTAAATTGGTTGAAACCGCCACTCTTGGAGAAAAGTAAAGCACACAACATTGGTGGAGTGAGACGATAGACTGTAGTCCTGACTAGAGGGTTGTAATGACCAATTAAGTAAGTAAGTGACGCAAACGTCTCAATTTCTCCTAACATTGTGTCATCAACTTGAGCCTAAAGAGTTGGTTGTACTTAAATAAGCTTCTGTAGTAGAACTGTTACAAACATTATGATAAATCCGGCATTCAGTTTATAGAGTGCAATGCATTAAATATTAAAAAAAATGTATTTAATTATGGCTGACATATTATACGAGATCCATAAACAATTTATAACGCACAGATCCACACACATGGCGTCTCATAATCATCATACTTGTGCAAGATGACTTACAAAACGTCGCACTAACTGAGTGAGTGAGTAAGTGACTGACAGCCTTAACAAAGAGCAGCATAAATTGGCATGAAGACATGCTAAATTAATGAAAATGTTGAAAAAATCAAGATGAATGCGAAAATAAAGTGGAAGAAAAATGGCAGAGAAAGAGTGCAAAAGAAATCCGTCTAATTAGTACGATTGTATTGCCTTGATATTTTCATTTTCTGTTGTTGTTGTTGTATTTACTGTTGTCATATTGGTTGTTGTACAACAACTGATATGGCGCATTACGAGTATAAAAGATACAAATTATTGTGGAAAATAAAAAATGGAAGACTGATTTCAATGCATATGTATGAGTGTGTACATATACGGAGCGTGTGCATATAATTATGGAATCGTATGACTGCGTAAAGAAAACAAAATTATGATGGATTTTATTAGTTCAACGGGTGAGCTACGATATGAGCGCTGGAATATAATTTGAAAATATTTTCTTTCTTCGTTTTTCTTTCTTTTGCCCCGTTTTAATACGTTTCTTTGTTCTTTTATTACCAAATATTACGTAGCAGGGGACCATTAAAATAATGTAATGAAGTATTAAACAAAATACAACAGAGAATAAAAACAAGAAAACATGAAAATGAATTACAAAACAAATAATAAAATGCTGAAATAATATAAAAATTAAACGCTTAAGTATTTTGTTGTTTTATTGCAAATACCAGAGAATTTATGAAGGCCAGGAAATAAATTTTTATTTTTAAAAAATTTATGAAATACAAGGGAAAGCAAGTTCAATACTGAAATTTAAGGTAATTTTGTGCAACATTAGGATGTTTACTTTGCAAAAAAATAATACCAGCCTTAAGCCCATAAAGTATCATAAATAATGAAAATTATTATTTTATGCCTTAAATATGCCGTTAAGAAAATTATTATTGCATGTATTTTAGTGTGTTATGGGTATACATAGAATACATTCGAAATCTTACAAAAATGACATAAAAATTCTTACTTGCCACACCAATATCACTAGATACACAATCATTCTCCTTTTCACAACTACATGAAGCATTAAAGCTGGTCACTTTAAACATGCTACTGTATATGCAGGTCTTAGGTTTGAACATAATTCTCCTTAGCTCCACACAATAGCAGTTTAATGTCAACACCGCGCAATAGCGCTGAGAAACTTTATATATTTTTATGACTATTTCCTCTACTTACAGAGTTTCTGCCAGAAAACTGCTGAGAGGAAGTCGACGAAAGAAATATTTCGTATTTCGGTTTGTTCCAGATGTCAGAGACAGGGTTTGAACCTTGACCTTACGTCTAATAACCCAACACAGTACCTACAAGACTACAATGACTTCTAACACACTTTAACTCACCACTAAATAATTTATTTGGAAGCGGCTAGGCCTCCCACTGGACTAAAAGCAGAAACCAACCTCATAGTTCCTCTCTTTTGACAAAGAGCAGAGGTCAACAAGCAAGAGTTCTCCACACCATACCCAGTACAACAGTCCAATACAGTTTCAATACATTTATGATGTTAGGTTAGGTTAAGTTAAGTTTATCATAGGAACAAGTAAGTACAACACCCAGAGGTCAAAATGACCCATTCTAATACGTCCTAGGGAGAGAGAGAGAGAGGATAGTAAAGGAGATAGACAAATTGGAAAAGGAGAACAGGAGAAAAAACAGACCTCAAACCCACAAAGAAGCTCGTTGGTTTAATGCAATAATACATGGCAAGCCTGTAATACTAGAACCAGCTAGAGGAGTACAACCATCCGCTTAGCAGAAAAAAAGTAACTGAAATAAGGGAACAAAATAAGGGAATACTAAAATGAAAATTGTTTACTACAGCCCTTAAAGGGAGTGCAAGAACTAGTGGTGGATGTACTATACTCTACTACAGGCTCAATTTACACCAGACAATTCGTGCTACTTTCAGTTGTCTATAATATATGTATGTAGCTGCCATGCAATGTACACTGCCTGGGGATAACTTCTGACTTTGCTAATATCAACTCCTTAGTCTTGGAACATAAATCTGACAGTCAACGATTCCAAAACGAAACGAATGACTCCTACAACTAGCAAACAAACAAAACAAGAAGCTATTCCCGGAGGAATTTCTTCATAACATGGACACATTCAACAGCAGAGGATGCATTAGCTCGGGGGATGATGCGTATATATTTCAACAAGAAAAGTTATTGAATTGCTAACCAGTATACCGCTTCATACTTCTTGAACCATCCATTTTCAACCAAGACTAGATTGAAGATTTTCATTCCGAATAAGGAGGTATAGGACCGTGGTGAGTGAACTCCTAACGCAGTATTATGTAAACATCTTCCTGCACAAGTCTAAACTGGATGAGGGGCCACTGGTATTGTTGTCCTTTACCAGAATCTTTAACTAGAGCTCCACTTTGAATTGAGTGATAACTGTAGCGTATTTCAAGCGGAGATATCTGCTATTTTAAAGGCTCTGAGATCGCCGTAATGACTTGCTGCTGGAACTGGATAAGTCCAGTATGATTCTGTTGACAGAATGTATTTTTTAACTGGGTATTAAGAGGTTAAAACCCTGACATTGATTTGGAATGGATCTAGGATGGATTATTGCGGATAATGTGAAGATTAGTTGGGGACTATGGAGCACCTCCTTTATAATTTTCCGGCCTTTGATAGGAAAAAGAAGTATGAAAATGAAAAATCCTGGGTAGGAGATTTTAACAATATTTCAGTTCTCTGCCGCAGACCAAGTTTGGGGTTTGAAAATGTATTGTGCTGCCTGACGGTTGTCCGCGTATCTTCATATAGGTAAACCAGCCTCTTTTAGATTCAGTTTACGTTGGATTCTAATCTCTTTATCTCTATTTCTTTTCATTCCTTACTTTTTATATACACCCTTCACTATGAGCGATCCAAAAGCATTCGTGTAGAATTGTATCAGTCATCGTGTAATCTTTTTTAAGGTTTCCCTATACATACCATAATTGGTCACTACAATCCTTCAGTTAGGATTACAACCTAGCTTCTCATACCACTTATCTTGTTTGCGTGTTAATTTTATACATGAGTGGTGGGACCTGCAATTTAAAGTCGGTTCCGAATGACAGATATTTTAGAAACATTTCGTGGCTAATTTATTTACCCTCAGAGTTTTTGCCAGAAGTCTGCTGAGAGGCAGTCGAAAGTAGCTGAAGATATCTAACCTCACTTTGGCCCACTCTATTAATAATAATGGATAAACTGAATCCGGACTTATATTAAGTTTTGAGTAACCTTTGTTGATAAAATATAGCCTCGAATAAATCATTCTTATCATATACATTTTTACTTAAAAAGCCATTAAAGTGAGTAGATTCTTAAGCTTAAGAGCCATTTGCCTTTCATTAAAAAAAAACCATCCAAAAGAAGCGTCCATTAATACTTGTTGCTTACTGTATACCTTTAGGTTTTCCATTAAACTTTTAATTTTCTTGTGGTAATTAGCTAAAATTAAAACAACAACAACAACAAAAACACGTCAAATAAATCATTTATTTTAGGTGTGAAGTTTAGTTGCCTTTCCTAGGAAATATTGGCCATATAAATACTTTGTATTTTTGTTGTTGTTGTAGTTGTAATTTATTTTATTATTTTTGTTTTTTTTAATTAAATTTAATTTTTATTTCATTTCTTGCTGTTTTACACGCTTAATGGTCATTTGTGTTGAATTGCCCGGCATGGGCATTTATAACCGTATTCCTCTGCTACTATTACTACTACTCTGCTCTCTGTCTCTCTCTTTCTCACAATTCAGCTCCTTTTGAAAACTATTAGCCAGGCTGGTTTGAGTACTGAATATTTAAGGTTTTCATTATTTTTTCTCTTCTTTCGCCACAACTTTCCTCATTTGTTACTGTGTGTGCAATTTTTCTTTTCATTTTCTTTTTCTGTTTTTCTAATAGCAATTGAAATCATTAATTTTTCTTTCCATTTTCATTTCCATTTTCTTTTTTAAATTGATTTTATTTCATTCGTTTTTATTACAGCTTTTTTTTTCTTGCATTCATTATTCATTGAAATATTTTTAATGTTTCATTATACGATACATTATTACATAAAGTTCGATGAATGAATGAATGAATGAACGATTTAAGCGTTTGAATAAGTGAATGCGTAAATGCCTGAATGAAATAAAAACGAAATATTTAAACCGTGTTTTTAGTTCACAGTTTAATAAATTAAAAAAACAAACAAACAAACATGAAATTGGAAACGAAAAATTAATAATTTTTTATGAAATATTTAATAAAACAACAACACCAACAATAACAACTCAATCATAATGAATTACTTTTCGTTCAGAAATTTAATGAATTGTATACAGTAATTGTAAGCATGACGTTAAAAAATCGGAATTAACACCGCATTTTAATTGGAACAGAAATGAATTGTAATATTTCAGGTGTAGCGGATATGAGTCCATTACATACGGACAAAATTTTCTTTATCATACATGTTCATGTGTGTTATCATATTGAATAGATTAGTATGGTAGACTATTTGAATGGAACTTATTAGACTTAACTGAAGCAATGTTACCTTACGTGAGGTTAGGTTAGAAAAGTACGTTTAATACTCCTCCAATCGGAGACTGAAAAAAGGTTGAATTTGCCCAAATTTAGTAGGAAATATAACAGAGAAAGATACTGCCAAGCTTTTACATTTTAAAAACGTTTAAAATATGAGCTCGTAGATTGCAAATAAAATAAAAAAAAATTGTGTTTAGTTATAATTAAGATTCTTTATAATTAGCACAATTCTGTGTGTCACTGTTTACAACTTGGTGTAAACAACAACAATTGCATTTTTTGTTATTCCTCTGTTTATACCCTTTGCATAAACAATAACAATTACTAAACAATTATTCGACAGATCTTTGTAACGGAGATCTTCAAACCACGATTTCTCTCTTCAAATACACCGCGCCTTCATACAAGACTGACTGAACTTCATTCACTCAGACGCCTGCTTTGCCTTGCCTTTTATATGGCAGAGTAAACAGTGCGATTGTTGTGGTTTGTGTATTTTTGCTTACTTGTTTACCAATATTTTGTGCTGGTGTTTGTTGTTATATTAAGCAGTACAATAATTTGTAAACAAGTTTGTTTGTAGCTTTTGTCTAATGTATCTTGATTTTCATTTTCGTAACAATATGAATGCAAGAAAGTGAAACAAAGAGGGAATAAATGTATAAAAAGAGAAATTCGTAGTGTGGTGGATATATTCAAGTCCACTGGTTCAGTAAGCATTCGATAAAACTCAGGATTTATCGACATGAACACTGCTGAACGTGAGAGTGTACAGGAGAATCTGACTCAATCAATTTTGCATTTCTTACAAGAACTCGGCTTTTCGCAGACCACAAATTGGCTAATTTTGCATCGTAACTTGGATCTACACACGCACAAAATACCACTGACACAGAAACTGAAGTTAAAGAACCATAGACAACGACGTGTGTTCCCAAAATGGGCTCAGTTGACAACTGACCGTAAAAAAAAAAAAATTTCATTGAAAAATTATCTTCAGAGAAGCTTATTTCTGGATGAAGGGATACGTGAACAAACAAAATTGTCGAACAGATCCAAGTAATCCACAAAATTGTGTGAATTTTGGTCTGTCGGCGTCATACGTATGTATTTCCTAGAGGACGGAGTTTGGCCAATTCATTATTAACAACTGCGAGCACTATAGACTGACGGCTACCAACTCCAGTTGGCCTAAATTGGGATGATCTGGACTCCAGTGACGTGTGTTTTCAATAGGACAACGCTGTTCATGCCACAATGGATATGCTGCACGATCGATTTAAGGGCATGATTATTTCATTTCGTGGAGGTGATGTTCTGTGACTAACAAAATCGAAGCTATTTGATCCCCTTAGACTTTTTTGAGGGGTTTTCATAAGTATGCCAATAAGTCACAAGCGAAAGCAATGCTCAAAGCCAACATAACTCATGGCATCGGTCAAATTCAGAAATACGCATAATGCCTAAGTAATAGAAAATTAAACAGTTTAGATGTACTGAACCGAGAGAAGCCGCAGCTATTACTACAACGTTCTTATGTTCATCATGTGGCATTTTACTTACGCACATTTTTTTTTAATTTATAAATAGGAAGCGCTTACTGAAAGGCCCTATAATATTTAATGCTCTTAAGTTCTCTTCATTACTACATACTTTACACAAAATTGTTGGTCATCAAAAACCCTTTAGTTAGGACTACAACCTAGCTTCTCACACCATCCATGCTGTGTGCTTTAATTTTATCAACGAGTGGCAGAATCTATGGTTTTAATGTCGACTACGAACGATAAATATGAGAAGATTTTCAAGGCAATTTTATTGGAATTTGCCATCAAACTGTGGACAGAAAATCGTCGAAAAAAGTATATCCTTTCGTATTTCGTTTAGTTCAGCGTCTCTGAGCTGGGTTTCGAACCAGAAACTGTTATCATCGTAATTTTATATATTTATTGCCAGAAGACTAGTGAGAGGAAGTTGTCCAAAGAAGAATTTTTTTCGTGTTTCATTTCATTCCAGAACTCGGAGTTGTGGTTCGAAACACAAGCTCTCGTCTAAGCCAACAAAATATCTACTAGACTACGGGATGTCAATTCAAATATGTTTCCTATAATCCATGTAAAGAATATCGTCTGTATGTTATTGCCTCTGACTGTAAATCTAGGTAATATCACCGACATGCCATTTTTATTGCGTTTGTCATTATTTTTTATGGGCATTGATTCTTTAACCTTTCTAACTGCAATATTTGGTACATAAAAAAAATTTCAAATGCAACAAAACAATGCAATAGAGAAAGGGGGGGAAAATGCTGTTTCAAATCGGTTCATTCCTCAAACTCAATTATTTGTTGCAATGCGTTTAAATTTAAATAAGCAACGGCTAATTACACAGCATAGATTTGATGGGTATTTTTAATTATTTTTAAAAGATTTTTGTTTAATTTTAATTACTTAAGAACATTAAGCAAAACGGGCAATACAAGCAGCTTTGGCAATTGCATAGCTTTCGCTAGAAAAACTCTACCAAAAGGATATGGATTTGCTTGGTAATAATTTTTTTAAGAAATTTTTAACTAAGCAGAGTAATAAGAGTAGAATGAGTAATTGGTAGTTTGTAGTACTACACTTTTGCTATGCACTGTACCTTAGTACATTTAAATTACTAAACAATTTGATTTGATATCATAATGCAGACTTAATAGCGTTTATTTTAGTCTTTTAAATTTAACAACATCTGTCCCATTTGATCGGTCAACTGAATTGGATAATTTCACTGTCATTTAATTTTTTTTTTTTTAACTGAAAATGTGTATAAGAATACAAAGATATGATAAGAGAGAGAGCGAGAGAAATAATATTGACTTTGAGATGCACAATTTAATTTTCGTTAAACAATTACCAGCAAGCAGCAGTCAACTAACTGCTGTCGAACAGTATTTTAAGAGAAATGCATACGAAACTAATGGTTATTAAACCCCAGGCATACTCTATGCAGTCATGCTTATGCGGCAAACAATACACATTACCCTCTAAGCATAAGACTTCGATAAGTGAGTCTATGTATGTACGTATGTATGTGTTGTAATATTTATAATGCATAAATATTTGTTACCAACCATATAACCATGACTAGCAGCTAGCAGCCAGCAGTCATCTAGTCATTCAACCAAATCGAACAAATAGACAAGAGTCATCGTCATCGTCATCGTCAATGTTGTCCACAACAAACTGAGTTGACGTCTCAAATACAAGGAAATTGTGTTCAAAATTTATTTACACATACACAGACACAGTTCGATAGAGTTTGTTCAAACAAATGTAATTGTGAGTGTTGTATTGTGTATGCCTGAGTGTAAGTGTGTTGTATTAGTTTACTTTGCCCCTCTCTCTCCCGCTCTCTGTCTCTCTTTTACTGCATTTAAGTAATTTTCGTTCATAAATTATTTGTGAAACATTAAAACATGAATTCATTACAACAAGTTTTCCTTTAATGTGTTTATGTTTGTTGCTATTGCTGCCTGTCATAGTTGTGTCGTTGGCTTGCTTGCTTGTATTGTATACATTGACACTGTTTCTCATTTCTTTGAAATAAAATATGTGTAAGTATGTGTTTTTTTTTCTCTCTTTCGATTTTTCCAAACTCATTCATGTGTAAACTTTAACGATAAACACTAATCAACTAGAAATCAATGACAAAATGGGCAGTTTCTGGCATAAGAAAAAAAATTAAATTTATTTGCCATTGTAGGACCACTACTACCACTCATGTGTTTTGTGTACATATTAAAAAAGACTTAAAAATCAAATTTGTTTCTTCTTCTCATTTTCAGTCATATTTAAGGCATAAGATTGTATCTCATTTCCGATCAGCTGATATAGGAGATTGCTTGCCATATGGCATATCATCATAATGGTCTCTCTAATAAATAATTGTCTGTGATACACATAAATTTCTCATATTGATTGGCGACCGAGTTCATTGAACTTTTGTTCAGTTTTTCTTTGTACATGGGAAAAAGTTGTTCATTTTGGATTAAATCAAGCGAACAAATTTATGATAAAAATTGAAAAATAGTCTTAAAATCTATGGTATCTGGCTGTGGTGTTGACCACATTTGAAGATTTAAAAAAATTTGTAAAGAAATTTAAATTCTTTTTGATTTAAAAAATTCCTAATCCCAAACATAACCAGGATTAATTGTCCCAGGGGGTACGATGGATATGTATACGAATAGTCAAGCCACCTTGAACCGTGTTTTACCTTGATATTGGTTGGCTCTCAAATTACTTCTATGCAGGCACAAGGCGGTAATGTGTGGAAGGTTATAGATGTAGTGCGCTTGCAGACAAGCTGGCAGGATAAGCTGGCAACGAAAGATATGAACCTGGTGAAGTGATTGATTAAACCTTCGCTGGGAGATTTCTTCAGAGTAAAATATCGGGTGATAACACGATGGGAGAACACTTAATGACAGGGCAGAGCAGACTACAATAACTTTCGGCTTCTGGGGTCTAGGATTGAATGCCCTGAAATAGAATAGATACTGATGCTGTGAAAGTTTCTTTCCATGTATTAAAATTAAGAGCATCGAGCATTGAAAATGGGGGGCATGCATTGAATCGGAAGCAAGTATGACAAGGCAGTGAAATCTAAGCATTGTTTTTTGCGCACCTATGCCGATACAACGTCATCAGCCTGATAGAAAACAAACCTATTTGTGAAATTCTGAAAAAGCTGTACAAAGCACAAAGAAGTCTAATCATGCATGGCGGCTATTCCAAAGGACAAAAGGTAGTGCAAAGTTTGCTGCACTGTAGGAAAGAACAAAAATCTAAAACTAATCTAGGCAAGCCGATTGCTTCAAGCAAAACAAAATGCTACAGAATAATTTGTGCCGATATGGATGACGATTCCTGTAGCAAAGAGTGTAAGGAGGTGATTAAAAAGATGAACATTTTTGGCAAACAACCCTGAAGCCAGCGTACCTGAATGGAATGAAGTCTGTAGTCTGTAGCAAAAACGACACCAGGGGCAGGATCCAAAAATCGCGCTCGAGGTGGATATTGAGGGCAATACTGAAGTGTTTAGAAAAGTTTTTCTGAGGACATACCCTCAGTTATGCCAAAGAAGGGCAACAAAACATATAACGCATGTGGCTATCTATGATTGACACAATTCCTAGGAAGGATAATCTGCAGTAGACTTCCAGGGAACACGCTCTACAGTAGATGCATTAGGACCGGTCTTAACTATGCCAACAGAGTAGACATTGGCTCAAGTTGATAAGAAATATTGCTCCACTTTCATGCTCTCTTTTTAAGTCAAAGACGCTTAGTAAAACTAGTCATTGACTATATTAAGGGCAGAGTGCTGCTATATGACACTGACGATGGCATAAAGTCATATGCAAAATCTGGAAGTATAATGCGAGATTCGGTGTTGGTCTTTATACCATGGATGTATGATGATGTATTCGAACACAAATTATTGATTTTTGTAGACAATGTCGCCCTGATAACAATAGGTAAGCAAGTGGCTAAGAACGTATAACTTTGTCGCTAAAATATTAGAAGTTGGATGACAAGAATAGGACCCAAACTTGCTGGCTATAAAACTGATGTCCTAGTTGTTAGTAAGCGGTAGCAAGAAATACAGTTTATTGTCACAACTACACCAATACCCCGATTTGCGTCGCTTCAGTTTGCGTCGCTTCGAAGTTGCGTCTTTTTTTAAGTTTCTGGAATTTCAATGTTGCGTCGTTTTTGTTTCAGTTTTCGTCGCATGGCTTCGAAGTTGCGTCGTAAATGCTTCGATTTGCGTCGTTGATATGAAAATATTTTTACAAAGCTAAAGCAGAAAAAGGGGATTTCCCGTTTAGTAGAAAGCAAATTTGCAGGTGTGCGTTGTTTTACATGTTAAGCGTAGTTATTAGGTCCGAATTATATGTCGTGGAGTGAAGTTCAGTCTGAAAGTTGAAATTGAAATTCTGCTTCAGTTTGCGTCGTTTCGGTTTGCGTCTCATTTTTTCAGTCCCAATTAGCGACGCAAACCGGGGTATTGGTGTATAAGTAATCAGTCAAAAGCTTTGAAGCCGTCAATTAAGTACTAGGAGTTTAGGTGTGACAAATTCAAAGACAACCTGAAGTATGTCAGAAGGAAATGTGCACGAATTACACACACAACAAAAATTAACACACACAACGTAAGTTGTATGAGAAGCTAGGTCGTAATTCTGACTAAAGAATTGTAAAGATCAATTATGTATGTATGTATGTAGGCAGTCAATTTTAACTTTTTTTTATAGTTTTTACCTTTAATTGATGGAAAGATACAAGGGTTTGGCCATTTAGATTTCCTAGTTACATTGTATAGAATTTTGTGTGCATCTTACCTAAAAATAGAAACAGAAAACAAACGAAATTAATTATTAAAAAATGATTTATTTGAAAAGCTATAAAGGTGTCAAGTGTTTTACAGTGTGTTAAAATATGTATATTTCATGTAAATGAATACGTCAAAGTAGGTATTAATTTATGCCTGAAGCAAGTAAGCAAGCATTATTAGGAAAGATCATTTCATTCATTAAAAAAACCTTCAGAAGTTCAATATTTTTCGTTTATGAAAGACGACTTTGTTATTGTTGTTATTACAAAGTTTCCATATAAACAATTAAAAAATATGAAATGTAACTACAGACTTAAATGCAATGTTTGGTTGTCTGTCTGTCTGTCTTGCTGTCCATCACTTGTTACTTGTATGCATTATATTTCAGTTTTTTTTAATTTGTTTCTTACTAAAAAGAAACATCATAAATTAAATGATGTTTGGAGTGCTTTTTTAAAAAGCGTTAATTAAAACCTATTAGTTTTTAAAATGTATTTTAATTTCAATGCTTCTGCTATCCTTGAACTACATTTCGTTGTAATTTATTTAAAAAAAAAATTATAAAAAAAACGCAAGAAAAACGCAACAAGACTTGGCCAAATGAGTTTAATACTCCGTAATCATGATTAATTTGTAGGCAAATATTGAACATTTAAACGTTTATTTTTATTATTTCATTTAATAGTCTATTGTGAGTCTATTTGTTTTATGGTAATTATTTTTGATTTTTTTTTGCGTTTGGTTTTCCAAATACAATATTCAGCGATTAACTCAAGTCCGCTTTAAAGTATCAGTAAGTGGGGTAATTGTGTGCAAAAAAACCAATTCAAGGCTTTACAAATCAATACCAGTTATTGGTTTCATTTACAGTCAAGGTACGCCCAGTTTTTTATGTTTCATTAGAATAATTTTGAAAGAAAAAGGATTTCTGTAGTAGACATTCACAATGGAAATTATAAACAGATAGGACCCAGACACGGACCAGACACGAACCAGACACGCACTACTATAGGGTCTGCCAAATAACTTTTTTTTTTTTTGAAAATGCTTTAAAAAAAAAACTACTGAATTTTTTCTCAAATTTCATTTTTTATTTGAAAGTATAATCCAAATCGCAAGAATACTTAAAAATTGTTCAAATTTACAGCCAAAATAGGGACTCAAACATGACTACTTTCGAGTGTTACGAGGTGATTTTGAACGTCATAACCTATATCGACCTACTGTGCAAAGCATTGAGAACGTTGCATACAATTTGAAGGATCTGTACGCATTACAGATGTGATCAGGATGCCTCATGGGAAACTACACACTGCTGAATATATTGCTTCTAGTAGATCGAGTATGGCATTGCATTTATGCCGCCTGGCGTTTTTTTCTTTTCCGTTATAATTCTAAACAGTTTAGGATAATTTTCTTGTGCCATGGACTAATCCATATCAATTTCTAATATTGTTAGCCAAACATCAGCTATCAACCCTGGCAATTTTTACTCTCAGAGTTTTTGCCAGAAATCTGTTGAGAGGAAGTCACCGAAAAAATATTTTCATGTTTTCGTTTTGATGTCTGACCTGGGATTTGAACTCGGGCCTTTCGTCTAATAGGCCAACACATTACCTACTACACCACGGCGACTTCAGTTTGACATACTTGTTACCATTTATGGTTTTGAACTGTAACACGCATCTCAAAGAAGAATAGTAAGCCCTTAGCAGAAAATGTTGGCCATACAAGTACTAATGATAGTGCTTTAGGTACGCCATTACTGTCTGAGCCACGGCAAAAGTGGCGTAGCAATTTCTTTTTGCCTTAAAAAATATGGATTCACGCGGCTTACAACAGCTACTTCAGTGTTTGAAACACGGTTTCGTTCTACTTATAAGGCATTTCTTATAACCGGCTACCATCATACAAACAAATTGTTGATTACAACCCCTTAGTTAGGATTAAAACCTAGCTTTTCACATCACTTATGTTGTGTATGTTAATTTGACACATGATTGGCGCAACCCGCAGATTAAAGTCGACTCCGAATGCCACCTACACCATATGTATTATGAGCAGCGATGATTGCGTATTGATAAATATCAACTCTCTTCTTCTAGAACGAGCTGCAATAGATCCATCCCAGGCTTCACTATGACATATTATTTTTGAAATGCTTGGAAACCTCCCCTCAATTTTTCTTAAGCTTTTAAACAAAGGCCTTCAAAGCATTAAAATATTTTAAAAAATTTTATTATTTCCAGGCTTTAATTGATTTTTTTAATTTAATTTTTTCCTGGTTAAAGCACACACACACAAGCTCATTTGAAGTTTCTGCATCCACAAAACTACCACCACAATAATAAAAGTTATTGCCTGTATTATGATCTCATTTCCCATATGATCACAATTTCTTTAAACCAAATGTCATAAAGAGAGAGAGAGAGAAAAAAAAATTAAAATTTCCTTTCAGTTTTTAAATAGAATTTTTAAATTTCCTTACGACACACACACGCATACAATAAAAATAAAATTAAACCAAAAACACAGTTTATTATTTTGATTAGATTCGTTATATAATGGAAATAAAAACTAAAACAGCAACAACAACAATCGTTAAACAAAAACAAAAACAGTAAAAAAAACGGTCAATTATAAACAATACGAAGAGAAAGAGAAAGGAGAGATAAATTCATTCATATGCACGCACACTCCTTCATAAAAAAACCACATGAAAGAGAAAGCAATTAAATTTTGTTATGGATTCAAACAACAACAAAGACTACAACAACAAAAATAAATAAAAAAATATCAAGAAACAAGACAAGGCTTGCATGCAAATAATGAACCCCCCACACACACACCCTTTTCTACCCTACACACTGCGGAAAAAATAAATAAGAATTGAAACTGAAACTCCAAGCAGAAGAGGCAAAACAAACACTCCAACAAAATCTCTGTGTACTTTAACGGGGGTTTCCCACACTCCCTAATACATTTGCCATGCAATTGCATGCAAGTTTTCTCTTTCATTTCCATGTGTAGGCGTTTAAATGCAAGCCAAAGCATGTATGTATGTATATGTGTATGCATATGGGAGTGAGTATATGTTTAAAGTTGAAAGTTCTTTTTTATATTGCATGAGTATGAGTGTGAGTGCCTTAACTATTCAAATGCATCATTTGTTTGCGAGAGAGAGCTGGAAAGAGAAATCTTTATGCGTTTGCTGCTGTTTGTGTTTGTGTGCGTGCATATGCAAGCAATCAATTGTTTAAATGGAGCAAATGAATTGAGAATGACCCTAATTTTCAAAAGGAAGTATATAAACAAGGCGCTTATTGCCCCAGCAACAGCAACAGCATAACAACAACTGTCATAACAATAAAAACACTTAATAAAATAGAGTAGAATGGGAGAAAATGGAATAGAATGGAATGGAATAAAAGAGCACATGAGCACAACCATAAAAATCAAGTTTGAAAAATTAATAGAAATGAAAAGTTTTTTAGTAGCCCATGCGGGTATCATCTTCATTGTCTTTAATATATTAGGCCCCACAAGACAAATTAAAAAAAAAAAAACATGGGCGTATGGTAAAAGCATACAAAGGGGGTATAAAAAGAGAATAGAAAGTGTGTGTTTTTTTTAAATTTCTTTGCACCCTTCTTAGAAAGAAAACTTTTTGGGATAGGAAGCCTTTAAAAACGAAAAAATTGCATCAAAATAGATCTGTTTGTGAGACTTTCATTAGCGATTGTAAACAGAATCTAGCTACTCAGAGCTAGATCCTGAAAAGCTATGACTCTGTGATTGGACTAGCCTATCTTGGCCTTCTTTGCCATTATTCTGATTGTTGTATTGTCTCCAATGCATTCGAGTGAAATCACGTTTCGTTTGCCGAGATAAAACTTCGGTTTAAAAACTGTGAGCTAACTTAACTGGCCATTACATTTTATTTTAGTCAGGTTTACAACCTTGCTTCTCATAAAAAATTTGTTGTGTGTGTGTGTTAATTTCATGCATGAGTGACGGCACATGCAGTTTAACATCAAATTCGAACGACGATTAATTTTATTTACTCTCCGAATTTTTGTCAGAAGTCTGCTTTGGTGAGAGACATCATAGCTGATGATTGAACCCTCGACACACATAGATACATACATACATAATTGGCCATTACAACCCTTCAGTCAGAATTACGGCCTAGCTTCTCACTCTATTGATGTTGTGCGTGACCTACAGTTTAACGTCGACTCCGAAAGACAGAATTTTGAGAAACTTTATCATTGCAGGTTTATTTCCTCTCAGAGTTTTTGCCAGAAATCTGCCGAGAGGAAGTCGCCGAAGAAATATTTTTTTTTATATTTCGTTTTGATGTCTCACCTGGAATACGAACTCAGGCTTTACGTCTAATAAGCGAACACACTACCTACTAGACCACGGCGACTTTCTAAATTATGGTGACTGGAATAACTTCAAATACGTTTGCAAAATTATTACCCGAAAGCGATAGCCAGTAAATCGGTTCAGTCCTTTTGGGTGTAGGAATCTTAATAGGGCGTTCACTATAAAATTATATTCATAGTGCAGAATAAGGAAATGGATTAGATAACCTATGGTTGAAAGTCTTTGTTTGCTGAAATTCTGTTAGACTTTCAGATCTGCACTAGACGCCTCAAACACTTACAAAAATGTCTTAACAGTGCAAATCACAAGATGCTGTACTACTGCCTTTGTCAGGAAATGTAAACCTATACAAGCTGCTAAAGGCCTTGGAGAAGGCCTGGATTTGAGGCTGTATTTTATGTAAGCCACGTAACAGTGTCACGTAAAGACAAGGCCTGAAGTATCTCCCTGAAATGCTACAATTAACGCTGCAATTATTATCTGACTAGTGCAACGAAGTTTGGCTGGAGATGAATCTGAGAAAATTAGAAGCGAATACAGCAGTGAGAACACACGCCAAGAAACCATGAAAGTTCCGAAGCTAAGCTCATATTACAATCTTATGCGCTATTGACTCGGAACTTCCTATTGACCATACGATACCCAAAATAGGCTTTCGATTCGGATTTTATAACAAACTTGCCGCAAGAATTTTATTGCGTTATGGCGTACACCAATCAGAGAATATCATTCATGACTATATCGCCAGACCTTCGCCTTTTTTGGCTTCGATTTGTGCTGAGAAACCCACATTTTGACTGCCGTTTGGTTGGCAGTGTGCTGTGTTGAATCTTTTCGAATCATTTGTATCTTAAATTGTCACTTAAACTACTCAGTTGTTGACGAAAATAAGGCCTATAAATACAGTAGAGGAACAAATTCAATACCAGAGTACTGATTGATAGTAAAGCAGCCACTTTGAGGTCGCCATAGTCTAGTAGGTAGTGTGTTTGCTTATTAGACGTGATGCCACGGTTCAAACCCCAGGTCAGACACCTCCAACAAAACGAAATATGAAATGAAATATTTGTTCGGCGATTTCCTCTCAGCAGATTTCTGGCAAAATGCCATGAAAAGTTCCTCAAAAAATCTGTCATTCGAAGCCGACTTTAAACTGTAGGTCCCGCCACTTATAGATAAAATTAACACACACACAACATAGGTGGTGTGAGATACTAGGTTGTAATCCTGACTAAAGGGTTGTAATGACCAATTATGTATGTAAAGCAGCCACATTAAAGATTGACTTGATGTACCTTATCCTGGGTGGGTTACTGAACAAGAACACATAACAGGTTATATCACAATTAACGAATTTGCCCACGATTTTAACAAATTCAATATTTGATGCTGTTGTGGAGTAAATTAACATACTTACAGTGCCCTGAAAGTCTTATCTGTAACTGCCTGGCACTGGCTACTGAACTCATTTCATATGTTCAATTTATTTCTCCCCATTTTTGACTACGTCTCTGCCCATTAGTATGATTGCCTGTCTGCTTTTCAATATTGTATCGTGTGTATGGCTCACATGTGACAATAATTTGTTCCACATGCATAAAAAAGTATGTTTAATACTCTACAAAAACAAAAAAAATACAAAATGTTTTACTATGACAGAATCTAGAAAAACGAAAACGAAATAAAATTCCCACACATTTTAATAAAATTTAACAAAAAAGCCAACAAGAAAAAAGAAACACAAAAAGAGAAACATAATAATTGTTTTAAATTAAAAGTTTTTATGTTTCTTTGTATTCTTTTTTTCTTGTGTTTTTTTTTTTTTTTGTTACTTTTAAAGAGGGGGAGTAATAATGACAGACGGACAGACAGACAGCATTATCAAGAATATAAAACGAGTACAAATAAGTTTAATATTCTGCTTTACAATTGGGTTTATTTTACAGCAAAAAGAAAATCTATTTTTTCAGAAAGTTTTTTCTAAGCAACACATAGTGTTATAGCCCCATTGGGTATCATTTATTTATTCATTCATTTATTCATTTAGTTTTCGTTCTGTTGGTCTCTTAGAAAATTTTTGTAAAACAAAAAACTCCAAACACAGCAGAAACTGCATTGGTTTGGGGCGCTGTAGAACTCATTCCCATCATCATCATACAATTAGTGTGTCAATTTACGTTTTTAAAAACTAAAACATCGTAAAGACATTATCATCTTAAGAATGATCAAAATAATAATCATCATTATCATAATTATCATTACCATTTTCATAATATGGTACGATTCATTATCATAATGTACAGCCATACCATTCCATACCATGCCATGATGTCTTATCTTGTCTTGGCTTGCCTTTGCTTTACTTTCGGTCCATAATTTTTTGGCCACACATAATTATATTTACCAGTATATTCTACGACTAAAAGTGTTTGAGGAGTAAAGTTAATAATTGAAGAATTTTGAAAAAGTTACTTGCCATGGCAAAAACGGAGATGAAGAGTAGATAGACAGTAGTGCTTAGGAGTGAAATTTAATTGCCAATCAAAAATAGAGTGGGAAATAGGTCCTATAATTTATAATTTGTAGCCTTGAATAAGTTTTCAATTTTGGGCAGAGATTCAGTGTCGTACAAATGAATTCCCATTAAAACGCCCATGCTTAAAGAGCAAACCACTTTCAAATTCCTTAGAGCAGAACATAGGGTCAGGCTTTATTTACATATTAGGGATAAATATATTTGTTTGACTCATGATCCTAAGCTACTATAAGCTGTGGTAGGGCAATGTTGTACAAAATAAAGACTTCGTGGAGGATTAAATATATGATTATCGAATTGTTTTTTGAGGAGGTGCCTTCAATAAAAATTGTAGTGCGAAGCCTCTGTATAAAGTGAAGAGATTACATACATAATTGTTCATCACAATCCTTCAGTCAGGATTACGACCTGGCTTTTCATACAACTTATGCTGTGTGCGTTAATTTTATATTCGAGTGGAGGGACCTACAGTTTAAAGTCGATTCCGAACAATTGATTTTTGAGAAACTTTTCTGGTAATTTTATTTTTACTCTCAGAGTATTTGCCAGAAATTAGCTGCGAGAAAGCCGCCGAAAAAATGTGTAACCTGGTGTTTGAACTCACGTCTAATAAGCCAACCCACGCCTATTAGAATACTGCAATGTACAGTAGAGTGCCTTCAATAAAAATTGTAATGCGAAGCTTCTTGATAAAGTAAATAAACTAGTTACACGTTACAGATTCGTCGTACGATGCACACTGCGCTTACAAGAATCATCCCTACTTGCTTCCTTTCTTAAGTGGTCCTTTAGTCAGGGTCACAACCTAGTTTTACACGCCACCCATGTTGTGTGAGTTAATTCTACACTTCAGTGGCCCTCTTTGCTATGCTTAAAGGATTTCCATTTTGTCAGACTACATACGGCTTCATGCCCTGTCGGTCTGTCACATTATTCCCTCTGTTACTCCTCTAACCTATTAGAGGATAGTACTTTAAGCCCTCTTAGACTGCCACGTTACTTCCTCTGATGCTCCTCTACTCTATTTGAGGATCCTCCTTTATACCCTGTCAGGCTGTCAGGCTCTACCCTATTAGAGGATCCTTCTTTAAACCCTCTTAGGCAGTCCCATTACTCTCTCTGGTACTCCTCTACTCGATTTGAGGGTCCTTCTTTAAGCCCTGTCACTCCGCAACATTATTCCCTCAGGATCCTCAAAGTCTAAGTAAAGTTGACTACCCCGCGTCTGAACCTAAACATGATAAGAGATTTCACATAAGAATATAAGGAATCTTCAGAGATTTTGTGAGAAGTAAGATGAGGTATTTGTCCGGAGGGCTTAATCTTAGGCCTCTCTGAGTATTATAGTATGTTCTACGCCGAAATAACAGCCATGAGTAAAGCATCTTCAACTTTCAGCACATCTGTTGCTTTTAACAGCTAAGCTTCTATCAGATTGTTTCGTAAAGCAATCTTCAGTTCTAAATTAGTTTATTATGCCGCGTGTGCTTTGATCGTTTCTCACAACAGTTTAAAACTAATATGGGTTCCCGATCACAAAGTAATCTCTTACAATTGTGTAGCTGATGAACTTGCTAGAGCAGCTAGCCTCTTACCGAAAGCCCTTAGCTATCCACTAGTTAACTATATTTATTGACAAGTCATTTCCAAACTCACATGGCCTATATTGTATAGGAATTCATTACTCAAATTATTTGGTAGGGACACCTCTGTACGTGTATCTATTCTCACGGTTCATTGCGCTACGGATAGGTATGCGGAGAGATTTGTTTTGCCTACGAATAAGGCAATAACTTTGGAGGATGTAAATCAGTTGGATTTATTATTAGAGAATTGTATTCTTTATATGGCAATATTTATCGATAATCTAATGAAACTCACTAAATAAAGCTTGGTTTTCATTCTGATTTCAAGAGAGTCTGGGAGTAATGCTTTGCCCTGATGTTAATTGTTAAAACCAGTTAACCAGGACTTCTCAGGCAGTCACCTATAAGACATCGGAGCATGTGAAAGCTCAATCCGCGGCTGTATTTTCTTAAGTGAGATATGATATTACGAAGTTATCACTCCCTAACAGAAGTCCAGTAGATCGTGTGTTGATTTATTAGACGAAAACCCTCGGCTCAAACCTTAGTTCCGACATCTCGAACAAAACGAAGTCTGAACAAATATTTCTTTCAGCGACTTTCACTCCGAGGAGTCTTCTGACCAAAAAACCTTGAAAATAAGATAAAAATTCCACGAAAGTTGGGAGCTGATATTACAGGAAATATGCGCGCCCTTAATTCCTTGCACTTGTTAAATCAATTCACTCCTTTAAACATCTGTTTCGCATACAATCTTTGCTTTTTTATATTTCATTAAACATCATAACGACGACTCATAGTTTCTAGTTCAGTTGACTTTATTTTATCGTTTCTCGTTTCTTTAGCAAGTCGTTGGTGTCTCTTTCGCGTTGAGAAAGTGTCACATGTGTTGCTGCAATGAAAAAGAATTGCTGGCGACAATAATATTTTAATATTGAAGAGATAATAAGACTTCTTTGCTGCTGCTGTTGGCATTGCCGTTAATTTTCTGTTGCTGATATTGAGTCGGCTGACAATGATGATTTTTATGTTGATATGGTGTGACTGACGTCTAAGGCGTAGTGTTTTAATGCGCAACTCGTCTTGTTATTGCTGCTTTAAGTAACAGTAACTGACAGCAAAGTCTTTAACAGATTGTTCTCATTTTTTCCTAGACATTTACTTCATTTATTATTTGATTTTCTTGTTTCTTGTTTCTTTTTTTTTTCTTCTTCTTTTTAACCAGGATGTGAAATAGTCACAGAAGAAACTGTGCGTTATAATGGCATAAATTGCTTTCAAGTGAAAGGCATTCTTTTCGCTGGCATTTCTTTAAATACAGCCAACAAGTTTTGTTAGGAATTTTACTTGTTTTGCCACGATTTTTTTCTCCCGTATTGTATGTAGTTTTTCTTGTGTTGCTTTAAGACATTCTAATGAAAATCTGCAGCCTTATCTTTGCTACAGGAATTCTGCATTTGATTATTAGAAAAAAAGTATTTGTCAGCAAAGCCATGTAGAGGGAAGCAACTGCGTAAGTTTTTTTTTTATAAGACATGGAGAAAGTATTGAGAACTTCTTGTTTTCTTCTTATTATTGTTCTGTAAAGCAAAAATCCAAAGGGAAATTATGAAACGAGGTAAGAATTGTTAAGAAATTCCTTATTTTAATAAGAAATTTTTATCAGGAAAGTGGCACACGATTAATTGAGTGTGAAACCAAATCATAATCCAATAATTACTTTTTGAACCTTAATTTAGATTTTCGTTTTTATAAATACACACGATTACTTTTCTAACGATATCACAAGAATTTTGGTTTAACTTTCAGCCCTGAGGACGGCGTCAACCAGAACACCTTACGCAATTTACTAAATTGGCTTCCTACCAGAGATCAGCAATGAATCGTTTTTTCGCTACTCATAAGTACTCGTGAAATTTTGAGTATGAGTGAGTCAACAGTATTGAAATTCAACTATGTACTTGATTTCATTCGTACTCACTACAACATTGATTTATGAGTACAGGTTGCAATGAGTATGAGTACAACGTTGACATCAAACTCATAACATTCGAAATATGTTTGATTCATACGCTTACTCATTCAGATTGATAAATTTAGAAAAATACTTATAATTTGTACTCATAAATGATTAGAGTGATTCGAATTATTCATCAAAACTTACAGTCTTAGTTGTTGTTGAATTTACAAACCAAGAAGCAGCAAGCAAAGCAAACACATAACGTTGTAGTGAGTATTGTAGTGTTCGTACGCGAATCATACTTATTTTAAGATTTTTTTAAATTTTGAGTCATGGATCAACAACATCATGCATATTGTTAAGTATGAGTACGCTGAGTACTTCAAGCTTTGAATATGAGTAGTATGAGTATGATATTAAAATAAGTATGAATGCGTATAAGTGTCAGCAATTATGAGTATGATTCGAATCTACTAATTTTTTTGAATACTCATTGCTGATCTCTACTTCCTACCGATCTTCAATGGAGAGAACCAGAGCAACTCTTGTGACAATCAGACTGAACTTGGAAAACCGCAGGACATGCTAGAGTCATAGAGTATTAGTCTGCCGTAACGATTGGAACTGTCATCTCAAATACCGTCTACTAGCCCCTCAGTCTACAGATCCTCCATCGAATTTTATCAAAATATATACCGACGGCTGAAAGTGGTATGCGAAAACAAAGTTTGGTGTTATATAAAGAACTTGGACTTCAGACATTCGTACAGACTTCCAGATTACAACAGTATCTTCCCAATGGTAGTCATAGCTAACCTCACAATTTTAAATGTAGAAATATTTCCTAACAATGTAAGAATATTCTTGGTTCTTTCATTGTTACATTTTCAATCCCCACTTGACGTTTCTTATGTGGTTTCTGCTATTACGAGACCCTGAGCAAAGGGAAGCAACGCCTCCTTTTAAAGAAGTTGCTACTTACTGTAACTTAACTGTCCCTGGTCAGCACTCACGCTAGCTCTAAATTCCATAGCTCCTGCAGAAATCATTCAAGGAAATGCCGAGATTTTCAACATGTTTCTGAATAGAACAGAGGCCTGAGAGAGCCACAATAGTACAATGGAAGTCAGGGTGTAGCCTTAAAATCCTTTGATTGATAATTTATTGAGCATGTTTGGCGGCTACATAAGCGAATTGGAGCATGCCATTGTAGTTCTTTTATTACATTGTAATTAAAGAAAATTCGTTTTATATTCCAAGGAATTTGGAGAGTCAATTTCTATGATAAAATAAAATTGAAAAGTTTTGAAATATAATTTGAAGAGCTTTAATCTGGCTTTAATATGGCATTAAAAATTTATTTCCAATATTAAGAAATGGCAATAACTCCCTTCCCTCATCATTTTATTGCTCTGGGATTAACTACTTTCCTTAATTTTCTTCGTTTTCATGCTTAAGAAAGTGATTTTGTTTTATGATGTCCTTCATGAGTTCATTGCATTTATTGCTTTCCTTCCTTGCGTTCGTTTCTTTTCGTTTTAATTAAAATCTTTTATTAGAAGTTTTATTAACTGTTGTTGGATTATTAGCATTCCCCTTCATTTATCCTCCTCCTCCTCCTTTTCCATTTCTTTCTTTTTTCTTATAACATTTCCTTCGAACAACCACACAAAAAACTTAAGAGATAGAAGGAGACGGAGAAAGGGAACTCTATTACTAAATGAAATCACTCACGCTCTAACGTTTAAGGACATAAACTGTTGTGGAGAATGCAAACTTTATGAGTATGAATCGTAAACATAAACTGCCAATAACAAATAAAAATAATTATTCAACTCGTTACCAACACTTGAATAAGCTCTCTGCATACAAATACACTCTCTCTTGCAGTTTTTCTTTTTGCCTTTATAACTGTATTTACACATGTACACACACACACGCACATACAGTTTTTTTTAAAACAATTCGCAATAAAATTACTCTTTCAATTACAGCACACTGTGTGTATGTATCTTGCTTGTAATTCAAGTTTTCTATGTATGCATGCGTGTGTGTATTCATGAGCAAAATGACCCTTCATCAGCAATATGGCGAGTAATTGACTAATACATACCCAATTTACAGTTAAACTAAGCAGGAAGAAAAAAATCAACAGCAACAACGTTTACTACAAAAGGGAAAACATGGCAGAAGGGGGAGAGAGAGAGAGAGAGAGGAGAGAATGTATATATCGAGTTAGCCATTGTATGGTTTCAATATCAATCAAGTCCGGAAAGGCCTGTTGTTAACCAAAACTCGTCAATTTATCCTAAAGTACATTTGACTTTAGTACTCCAACTAGAGACTTTTGGTCTGAAGAATGGCTTCAATATTGTCAGTCTGGCATGGCCAGCTGTTAACCAAAACCCATCAATTTATTGTCCAGATACAGGGCGACAGTACATTTGATTTTCGTACTCCAACTAGGGACTTTTGCCCTGAAGAAATGGCTTCAATATTTTCATTCTGGCAAGGCTGTTCTGACCACAGCTTGTCAACTTATCGTCCGGATACTGAGTATTTGATTTAAGTACTCCAACTAAGGACTTTTGGTCTGAAGATCGTGGTGGTACCTTACACCGAAGGCTCTAAAATGCTGGACAGCGTAGCCTGTGGGATTTATATTAAGGGTTCAGATATTAGACCGATTCGTTTAGGCTGCTTAACGACAATTTTGAAAGTTTTCTCGACGTGTCTACTTGTCACTGAATGCCACGGATTTCTCAGGCAAAGTACTGATCAATCAAAACCCAATCTTTATAAGTTTATCAGAACAGGAATATCGTTGGAAATTGCATTTCACTTACACTGTTCGATACCCACAATCTCCGATAAGTTACAGAGTATAGGGGTTTCGATTACGTCAGTTAAACAGGGTTTCCTTCAGGTATTTTGCAAGGAGACTCAACTTCTTTGCCAGCACTATTGCTAGACTCTGCTGGACTGATATGAATACGCACGAGACTGATTGTTTTCAGTACACAACCATCTATAGGACGTACCTACGTAATTGGTCATTACAACTCTTAAGTCAGGTTTACAACCTAGCTTCTCACACCCCTTATGTTGTGTGTGTTAATTCATACATGTGAGTGGTGGAACCTACAGTTTAAAGTCCAAGCCGAACGACAGATTTTTTGGAAAAACTTTTCATGGCAAATTTATTTCACTTCTCAGACTTTTTGCCAGAAATCTGCTGAGAGGCTGTCGCCGAAGAAATATTTTTTCAATATTTCGCTTAGCTTGAGGTGTTTGACCTAGAGTTTGAACTTTGGCTACACTACCAGACTACTACTACACTAAGACGACTCCATCCTTAGCAAAGTTGCGATTAAAGTCATACCAATAAACTTGGAATCCCTTGCGGATCTTGAGTAGGATCTGTGGGTCTAAGGATGTGGTAAAGACTACCTTTTTCAGACTCTGCCATGAAAGTTTTTTAATATCATTGACTGCTATTGCAGCAATCTTCCATTTGAAGTCGGTTTCGCTTTATAAAGGGAAGACTACCTTTTACAGGCTCTACGATGAAGAGGCAAAGGTTCCTAACTTCCTATTTCTTTTACTAAAACTTTAGCTATCTTCCATTTAAAGACGGTTTTGGCTACAAAAAGGTAATATTTGATGTTGAGTTGGATGCTAATCTTGGTAGCATAATCGGAAGGTCTCCAGCCTAGGAAGGATCCTCCAGATAACATAACTCGAAATGAGTGAAACAATTGTTGGAAAGCATCTCTTCACTTAAATGGCACTGTTTTTTTTTTGGACATTACGGAAACGGTTCGAGCTTTATAAAGAAATAAAAATAAAATGCGTGTCTTATTTAACCTCACTTTTGAAATCAAAATATGGATAACTCTTTACAAGGCAGAGATGGAGAAAGAGATAGAGCAAGGGGTAGAGTAAGAAGTACTTTAAATGTAAACAGAGATTTATTTGTTTGTTGTTATTTTTCTTTCCGTTATTCCGTATTTTTTTCTGGTTTGTAATTAAGGAATTAGTATTGCAAATAGGATTTATTTTTTCATTGTTGGTGCGTGTAATGCAATGAATTTTTTTCTTATTTCGTGTATTTATTTATTTACTCGAGAGAGAGAGAATGAGAGAACGTTTGTGTGTGCATGCATAAGCGTGCCTTTTAGTATGTTCATGTATTAGTGTCATTAGTAATTATGTTTATGCACGTGACTGCTTTAGACAGTTGGAGATAAACTTTATTTACGGTTGGTTGGACGACTCCATACATTTTCGTTTTTTTTTCCATCTACAGTTTGGGCAGCACAGCGTATGCGATGCGTGCGTGTTTATCGTTGTGGGTGAGAACGCATGTATGCAACGCAAACAGTAGCAATACTAGAAAACAGTATGTATTTAAGTAAAGTATGTATGTAAGTAAAGTATATATGTAAACAAACCAATACCCGGGAATTATTTACTCAAAGACTTGAAGTATAATTCAAGGGTAATTTTTATGGTTAAAGAATTAAAGAAAACAACAACAACAACAGTTTTATTAACAATAATAACAAATGGAAACTCATAAAACATAACAAAACTTTATTAAAGACTTCAAGTATTAAAGGGCTCTTTACTTTTGTTGTTGTTTAGTTAAGCAGGCAGAGGCAGGGGCATGGTTAATAGCATAAAAATGAGTTGGCATGTACATATGTATGTGTACTTCCTTGCTATTAGTATTGTTATTAAATTATAATAACTAATGTTTGTTTAATCAAGTTATTCAACATTTATTTAATACGAGGGTTGATTTTAAGGGCAGAAAAACTAAAATGTCACCGTAGATCTTATCGTTTTTGTTGATAGAACAGAACAGAAGGTATTTACTTTGAAAACAATGACAAACGGTTGTGCTAAAACTTCATTTTAGTGGCAGTTAAGCTTCTCTATAAAAGCCACCACATATAAAAATAAATAACAAAACAGCTAAGAAGCAATTAAAAGCTCATAAAGACTATGTGATATTGGATATGCTACGAACGACAAATATTTTGTAATAAAAATTTAAATAAAAGTGCTAAACTGTCATTGAAAACTGTGATAAACAAAATCTCATTTACTCGTATTGCCATAACGAATCTCTAACTTTAGAATTTACGAACTTTTTATTGTCACTTATTTATAGTTGTAGTCATTTGTGGAGATGTCATTACTTGGCTGGTGGTTAAAGAGATTATCTGTAAACGTTGGCAATGGAGACGTTCCGCATTCTTTTAAAATCAGGAAGTCTACATTCCTCTTAAAATTATTAGGAAGCCAAACTTTTGTATTCGTGACCGGTGTTAGAAATGGTGAACACCAGACATCAGCAATGAGTATTCAAAAAGGTTTAGATTCGAATCATACTCATAATATCTTATACTTATACGCATTCATACTTATTTTAATATCATACTCATACTACTCATATTCAAAGTTTGAAGAGCTCATCGTACTCATACTTAACAATATTCATGATGTTGTTGATTTCGACTCTCCATGACTCAACATTTAAAAGAATCGCAAAAAAAATATGATTCGCATACGAGCAGTCCAATACTCATTAGAAGGTTGTGTGTTTGCTTTGCTTGCCGTCTTTGTCTTTCTTCTTTTTAAGTAAATGCAACAACAACTAAGACCGTAAATTTTGATGAATGATTCGAATCATTTATGAGTGTTATAAGTATGTATTATTCTAAATTTAAGAATCTGAATGAGCAGGAGTATGAATCAAACATATTTCGAATGTTATGAGTTTGATGTCAACGTTGTACTCATACTCATTGAAAACTGTACTTATAAATTAATGTTGTAGTGAGTACGAATGAATCAGAGTACATAGTTTAATTTCAATACTGTTGACCCACTCATACTCAAAATTGCATGAGTACTTATGAGTAGCGGAAAAACAATTCATTGCTGATCTCTGGTGAACACACTGTCTCCCTAAACTTTTTCTATTGCTGTTTGATTGTACAGTGAGAAGAACAAATAGAAATACGTTGGATCTCTAATGATGACTAAAAATGACTAGGACGGCATACAAACTACTGTCCGGTGCAATTAGAAATGAATTGTCTCTCGATCTCATTGCACTCATATAATCGACTTAGTCGTCTCACTATGCAAAAAATTACGAGGATTATAAAGAAATTCAAAGAGATTGTCATGCTGACAAGGTCCTACAGAAGCAAGCTTCCAATATTAATTTTTGGAACAAAATTTCCCTTTTGATGGTTATTTCAATGTGGCATATGGAGCTTGATGAAGCCAGAAGAGATTGTGAAAAAGTCGTTGCATTGTTACTTGTGCTACCACTACAAAAGATGATATTTATTCGTACAATACTGTGTGCCACTGTTTACAACTTGATGTAAACAACAACAATTGCTTTTCTTTGTTATTGTTCTTTCTATACCCTTTGCATAAACAATAACAATTACTAGACATTTATTCGACAGGTGTTTGTAACGGAGATCTTCAAACCTCGATTATTCTCTTCGAACATAACGTGGCTTCACACAATAGTGACAGAACTTCACTCCGCTGCTTTGCCTTGCCTTTTATATGTGAAAAGTAAACAGTCTAATGTATGTTTCTAAAGGGGGAATGTTCATGGCATCGACTTCTCGAAATCTCTATAAATGTTTTGGTATGCGATGTTTACATTTGTTGTTGTATTTTTGTTTACATTTATTATAGTAGTGTTGTTTTTGGATTTTTGTTTACTTGTTTACCATTTGTTTTATGCTGGTGTTTGTTGTTATATTAAGCAGTACGATAATTTGTAAACAGGTTTGTTTACTGCATTGTTTTGTTTTTGTAGCTTTTGTTTATAATTTTAATGTTAAGCGTTGTAAAAGCCAAACACCAGTATCTTGATTTTTCATTTTCATAACAATATGTATTATTAGATGGCAGGCTAAGTATTACTACCAGATCCCACTTGAATTCAAAGCCTTTCATGTAGAGATAACCAAACAATGCGAAGGGAAAGTTAATGTCGAAAAATGTCGCCGTTTTCAGAAGAATTCGTTACAACTTGTAACAAAGATTCTGAATTGAAAATGAAGCTGCTGTTAGTTCTGCTACTCATTTCATTAATTAAGTTGCCTTGTTTCTCTATCAGTATTTTCCCTTGAACTTCATGTGAAAAACGAAAAGAAAAAGAAATTCTATTTCAATTCAAAAAAATTTCAAAATTTCACTCGCATGTGATCAACAACTGTTGTTGGGAAATTCAGATTGTCGTAGTCAACTTAGAATGTTGTTTGCGTTTGCAATTGAGGAACACCATACAGTATATGGAACCATGGCAGCAATTAAAACTTTACATTTCTACTAAAAAAAATGCTACTAAAAAATAAACAACAACAATAAAAAAAACGAATATATAAAGAACCACAAAATTTTATTGCAGTGCACTTCACTATGTCTCACTGCCTGTCTCATAGTCGTGGCCATTGGAAAATAAACTTGTCTTGCGAAAAAAGAGGAAAAAAGTAGAAAATAAAGAAAGAGAGGAAGAAAATAAATGACATTCACCCAATTGTTGGAAAAGCATTAAAAATGAAAGCAATTTTGAATTGAGAAGTTGAAGGCAACTAGAAATGGGCACCAAGAGCATAAGAAATGAAAACCAAAAAAAATTTTTTTTTATTTCATACGCTTGCCGTGTAGCTGACAAAAGTAGAAGCAAAACAAAGAAACTGACAAGCCAGTCAGACAGCCAGCCAGCTATCTCCATACGAGTGTAAAATATTAAAATAAAGTCTCAATCTCAGTCTCTGTTTAGTTCAGCACCGCACCGCTCGCAACTTTTACAAAGTAAAAGCAGAACTGAAAAGCAACATGATGCGGGCAGGGGAGGGGGAGACAGACATTTACAAAAAGAACTAAAAAAACTAGAGTCTCGAGTTCTTTTATTTTTTTTTTTTTGTAGCTTTTTCACACATTACTGACCCACAAATGGCAGCGGCACAGAAAATAAATTAAAAATGAAATAAAAAATGAAAAAAAACATGAATACAAGAAACGAAATACAAATAAAAACAACGATGCTATTGAATAAATAAATAAAAACGAAAAATAAAAACAGAATAAAAAATAAAAATAAATTCATGTATTCATTACACCCATACGTGAAATGACACAAACACATAATAATAATGGGGGGCATAGACAGAGAGAGAGAGAGAAAGAGGATAACTAAATAAGTGAGAACTTCTTTACAAATCACTATGGCCTGTTAACTTAGAAATGTGGTGAAATTTTTTCAATGAATTTGTTATTTTTTTAAGGCATTAGGAGGCTTTACTATCCACATAAGAAGAAACTCTTCCCGTAAGATATGTATTAGCGGCTTGCCTCATCGTTTTCGACGAGAGATGGACCGTAAAACGATTTATTGGATATTTATTAGGCAAATCGTCACATACATGAAAAAGGGGTCCATGGAAGAAGTTCTGTTCAGTCGCCAGATGTAGGTTCGTCTCTTTCACACTGATGCCATGAGCAGCTGTTTTCTTTGTCTGCTTGCTGATATTGAGGTCATTATAGAGTTGTACTCCTATAAACCTTTACGAAGATACATATACGCTTTGGGGAGAGTTTATAGCACGCAATTCGTATCAAAGAATGTTGGTATAGGCAAAGTATTCTAGACCATATGTTTAGTTGTTCAATCATAGGCCACATATGTAAATGCTTTTGGTTTTCGTCAAGAGGTTCGAGATTATATTCCATGAATAGGTTTCTGGTGATCACTGGTTTGTTTCCAGGGGCATTATGTGGTTTACGGATGAATCAAAAGTTAATACGGAATAGAATCTAATGCAAGGATCTTGTGTGAAGAATCTTAGTAGATAAGATTCATGCAGTTACTGAAAATGCCAAGAGAAACCTGCCAATAGATATTGTAGATGCTTACGTAAATATATTTTCGCTTAGGCAAACCACAATGAGAGTGCTGCTATCCTTTTCGTCAGAAACGCGGATAGTCTGGGAGTGCTTTGGTCATCTGTGCCAATTGATGCATCGAACAGAGTTCTGATTTGCTAGGTCCCTAGTCTCTCTGTAATAATAGGCAAAGAAATTGCACATGAAATATAAAGAAATTTCTCAGCGAAAGATTTATGAAATTAAGTGGATAGAATTCAGGTTGTTAGTTGATCATTGGAAATAAATTCCGTGTCAAACATTGAGATTGTGCCAGGTCAAAAGATTGGTAGACTTATCTACTATGCCGTAGACGTTTAAGAGACGTCTCCTAGATTAAATAGCTGGGAAGATTTTGTGCTATTCTGGTGCATTGACTAGGAAATATTGCATATTTTCAACTCCTATCAATTGAAGAGGAGAATTTGCTGTTTAAACATGGCTTTCGGCATGCCGTTTTATATTGGGGGATAATTTGAGTACGATGGTAGAGGTTAAGGATTATGGTTTACTAAGCATTATGGGTTGTATTGATAATTGTGTAGAGATGATCATAAGATCCATCATTCGTAATCAAAGTAACTGGCAAAAGATACATTTTAACAATTCATTCTTACTAATCACAACATGACCAAGATCGTATGATTTCACTCACTTTGATTTTTTTTTTTATGGAGTCTTCATTAGTCACAGGCAAATACGATTCTCAAACTGATATCTGACATAATCCATGTTATCCATCTAGCAAGTAGTGTATTGGCTTATTAGAAGTGAGCGCACGGTTCAAACCCCAGGTCAGTTATTTCCAACAGAACGAAATACGAAAAATTACTTTTCCGGCGACTGCCTCTCAGCAGATTTTTGACAAAAACTCTGTGAGTAAATAAAAAATTGCCATGAAAAAGTTTTTCCAAAATCTGTAATTCGGAGTGGAAGCTGTATGTCCCGCCGCTCATGTATACAGTTAGCACACACAATATCAACATTGGTGTGAGAAGCTAGGTCTTAATGCTGAAGGGTTGTAATAACCAATTTAAATAGTTTTCCAGTCGGTATTACTTTGTCACACATTGGCGCAAGGTTAGAACACAATTGATTGCAATGCTTAGCTCGTTACCAAATGTGTTTCAGCTAAGTTTTATATGACGAATAAATAATAAAAGAAAAGAAAGAGATATCAGTGAAGCTAACATTTCTTGAAATTGACCTCTGAACTTTTGCAAAAAATTTCAATTTTAAATGTAAAATACTCTCAGAACCCAGACATTCACTAGCTCTGTGATTCCAGGATGTGTCTGATTAAATATTTCGAAATTTTAAATTGTATTTGTTGTTGTAGGCCTAAACACCTAAAAAGAACACACACCGACACAGCACATGATACTGTCCATTTATTAAATATGTTCTAAGAACTCATTTCTTATGCCTCATTTTAAACAGAACAGACACAGACGTTGCTAAGCATGGATAAAATGATTTGAAACGTGTTTGGAAGTGTTAATGTTTTCAGTCTTTAATAGATGTTCGTATTGTTGTTATTATTGTTGTTGTTTGTTGTTATCTTTTTAAATAAATTCAAGCTTCAGTTTAATTAAAAATGATTGTTTTCTTCTGTTATTTTGGCCCTTTTCTTAATGGGCTGTTTAAAGTCATAAAAACTCTTGTTATTGTTGGTGTTTTAATTGTTTGCCATGGTTTGCCTTGGCTTGGTTTGACTTGCCTTAGCTTTGCTTTCAATTTGTTTGCTAAGAATGATTAAAAGAACAGCAACGACAACAACAACGCCAACAATCTTGACTGGTCATAATTTTTGTTGCTTCAAGAGCCCCCTCCCCAAAAAGAAAAAAAATGAAAGCAAATACAATGTTACAGGTGAAGCTAATGTCGGATGTGTTAAAGGGCCGTACATGTTTTGGTTTGAATTTCTTTTTAATTAAATTGAGGAAACTCGCCGGAAATTATTTTAAACAGACAAACAATTTACGACGGACAATATAAAATGAGGCCAACAGAAATCTGTGTTATAAATCTCTAAGTAAACTAAGAATTTATGTTTGAAAATCATAAGCATGAAAAATATTTGAAAATAAATTTAAAAAATGTTTTCTGTTAGGGTTTAAATAAATAATAGGCTTTTTAGTGGCGGCATAAATATAAATTTTAATAAAAAAAAAATTCAAATGTGTTACTACTGTTTCGATAAAATTTTCATAAAAAAAATGTCTTATCAGGTCTATTGGTCTATGGCCGTTGTTCAAACCAACGACGATCAAAAGAAATCCCTAAGTTGCCACTATGAGGGTTATAAGCTCAATTCTCACCAGAGACAAAACACTAAGCATCTACAGATTAAATACTTGATCATTGAACTTAAGTTAATTCATCTGAGCGCTCCAAACATTGTGATGCTACAGTAATATGCCTTTATACTGGTCTATGTATACTTTTGAATATATGAAGACAGAGATTAGTATTCCTTGGCTAAAGGCCTAGCTCAGATATCTTGAACAGAGACCAATAATGAAAAATATAAATAAAATTTACGTGAAAAACTATAGTTTGCAGTCGACATTAAACCCTGTTGCTCCCGTCACTCATGCACGAAATTAATACACATAGCATAGGTGATGTGGACAATTAATTCTTAATCCTGGCTAAAGAGATGTAAGGACCAATTAGGTAGGAAGTAAGGTTCATTCCATTGTTACGAAATTGGAAATGATGTAACATCGTTTAACATTAAAATGATAAACTAAAGCTACAAAAACAAAAACCATGAGTATGAAACAGAAGACTAGTAAGCGAGAATGCAACAACAAGCAACGTGAACAAAATACACAAACAACCCTGAAATCGTGATAGAGTTCTCTAGAAGGCTAAACCACCAGCGTTCAACTTCAAGAACCTTCATCAGACTGTTTAGGTAGGCATATAAAAAGGCAAGACCAAGCAGGCAACAAGTAGTAAGAATTCAGTCAGTCTTGTGTGAAGACGAGTTGCTTGTAAAGAGAAATGTCGTGGTTTGAATATCTCCGTTATAAAGATCTGCGCTGTAGCGAACAAGCAATTATTGTTGCATACGTCAAGTTGAAAGCAGTAGCACACAATAGTAGTGCGAACAATAGAGAATTTAATTGAAACTAAACACAAATTTATTTTTATTTTGTTTGCAATCATACATAATTGGCCATTACAACCCTTCGTCAGGATTACGGCCTAGCTTCTCAACACCACTCATGTTGTGTGCGTTAATTTTATACATGAGTGGCGGGACCTATAGTTTAAAGTCGACTCCGAACGACAGATTTTTTGAGAAGCTTTTCATGGCAATTTTTACTATCAGAGTTTTTGCCAGAAATCTGCTGATAGGAAGTTGCCGAAGAAATATTTTATCATATTTCATTTTGATGTCTGACCTGGGATTCGAACTCGGGCCTTTCGTCTAATAAGCCAACACACTACCTACTAGACCACGGCGACTTTTTTGCTTAAACAATAACAATTATTAGTTAATTTGTTCGACAGATCTTTCTAATGGAGATCTTCAACCACGATTACTTCCTTTAAACACCGCGCCTTCACACAAGACTGACTGAATTTTTAATGACTCCGTTGCCTGCTTTGTCTTGCCTTTTATACAGCAGGGACTTCACCTTCTCGAAATCTCTATAAATGTAAACATGTTGTTTGTATTATTGTTGTTTGTGTATTTTGTTTACGTTTGTCCTTGCAGTGTTATTGTTGCCTCTCTGATTACTGGTTTTTGTTGGTATATTTTTGTTTACTTGTTTATCATGTAAACAAGTTCATTATTTTTTGTTTTTGTAGCTTTTTTTTACAATTTAAACGATGTGAAATCAAACACCGTTTCCATTTTCGTAATAATATTTAAATGTCAGATATTCAATGAATGATCATTTATGTCACACATGGATGGGAAAGAAGTACCCAGCAGAGACCTGTCTTCCAAATTGTAAGCAATAATTCGCTGTTTTTAGAAGATAATGATATTAGATGGCGCTTCAGATCGAATATTTACAACAGGATCCCTTATGTCTACATAAATTTCATTAATTATACTCACATTAAATTATTTGATGTAAACACATTGCTTACCTGGAAAAGACAATAACAAAAAATTAAATTTTGCAAAAAGTTTTAAACAAAAATAATTTAAATGAAAGAAATAAATCGACTGCATATATCGATGGCTTAATAAAAAAGGAAGCGTAAATGGATTTGATTGATTTTAATTACAGTTTAATTTGATGATGTTGTAATGATGCTGCTGCCTCAAACAATATTTCACTTATATTTACATTTCCTTTGTGAAAAGATTATATCTTATATTTTATTTTAGAAAATGTTGTCATTTTCTATGCAAAAATAAATTCTTCAAGAATTTTTCATGCACATACATAAATGAAGGTCTGATGGCAGACCCATAGGAAATTATATTGGTGGAGATAAAAAGCCGATGCGTTCCACTCTACTTTATCTGCGTGAATTACTTTTGTTTTTTCTTTCTTACTTTTATCGCTTTCAATTTAACAAACAAACAACAATAACAACAACAACTATAAGAAACTTATATTTCTTAAAGAAATTACTTGAAAACAATGCAAAGGCTCATTTATTTCCGTTGTTTATTAGTTTCCGCTTTTCATCATTATGCCCTCCGTTTGCATGTCCCGTTCGCATATTGAGACGATGTCTGCTATACTGCTCGTTAAGATAAGAAATCGCCCCATAAAGAACAGAAATGCTAAGAAAAGAAAACAACTTCATGGGATGAATGGACGAATGGAATACAACAGGAATGACCACAACAATAAGAAGAAATTCTGAATGAAAATGAGCAAAAACCGAATAAGAATAGAAACTGGCGTTGAAAATTGCTGCCAAGCCCTTGGTCAACAAAAAAACAACAACAACAAGCAATACAATAATAGAATAAAAGTAAAGTACGTACATACCGTACGTCTATACATACATAATCAAAAAAGGAAATCAGAAAAAATACAACAAAAAAATCTTATATTTTATGCTTAAAACAGAACAGAAACTTAAATAAAGGAAAACTATCAAGCCTTGGCTTTTGAAAAAGTACTTCAAATTATGATTTCATTCCTTTAAATGGCTGCCTCTTATTTCCTACAATATTTCCTTTAGCATACTGGGATGCTTTTACTAGGCTTTTACAATGTAGTAAAATAACACACACCCATACAATATATTTGTATGTATGTAAGTATAACTTACCGTTTTATATGAATTACTTCCTATAATAGTCCCTACTCCCCCTCCCTACTTCCTACTCCTCTGCCGTACGATCCCAAAACCATCATTGAAATCAACACAAAATAATAAAAAAAGAAATATGCCCAGACCAGTGGAATAAAATTGTAAAGAAAAACCCACCCAAAGATTGTTACTTTAGGTACTGCAACAGAATAAATAGTGCGGAGTGTGTGCTTGGGGTATAAGTAGTTCGGAGACCATTATTGTACTCCACTAACGATTAAAGCCCATACGATATGGTATGTATGTGCGTACATACGTACATACATACTTCTTTTCATCATTCTCATCACCATCAGCCACTACTATACAGCAGAATGATGCCATTTGCAATAAGATTTACACCCGAAAGTAAATGTTAATTGTTATAGAGAATTTTTGTGGAATTTTCCCTACAATTCTAAGGAAGTTTAAAAACAAATTATGGACCATTTATCTCCATATCTTGAATGGAAAAGAAATTTTGGTCACAGTTCGAACTGTCTTACATAAACAGTTTACATGTCTGCCGCAGTATACTTAAATACCTTAAACATAGGCAGAAGTCAATCATAAGGGCACAACCCTTTACACCCCAGCACTGTGTCAGACTGTGGCAGAACAAAACTCGTCTCCGACCTTGTGACTACAGTCTGATAGACTATCCTAATCAATGCTGCAATAATTGGAAGCCATAGACATATTCGGATCGATTATCATAGTTCAACTTGAAAGTAACGCAATGATTGTTACGTGTTGTGCTTTTCCTTGAAAGTCAACTCGGAGAGATAGGCTGAGTAATCAGTTAAATTGAGCACATCTTCGATGGCATAGACTTGGACTCAGGGAATATTTCATATTGGACTAAAAATTGCTACTTTTGCCCTAAAATACTTAGCTCATCTTATAGTAATCAGGCTTTAAAGAACATCAACCCGATCCTATCCATGTATGCCGTAGAAATTTTGAAGCGTTTAAAAGCATGTCTTAAGGCTGTTTCAGGTGATGTGATTGGGTTGCTATAGGCCACTCAATCTCCGCATTGTTACAGAGCATTGCGTCAGTTAAACTATTTATTCTACGGTCGGTTTAATAGGGAGACTCAACTTTTTTGGCCGCAGAGTACATGCAGTATTGTTAGGCATATGTGGACTGATACAGATACGAGGCGGACTGATTTTTTTCTTTTGTTGTTTAGGTTTCACAGGCCGCTGTATAATTGGAAGGCATGCCTGGGCAACCCTTTTCTTCTTACATTTGCAGGATCAGTAGATCTGAGGAGGAGGAAGACACTGTTTTTCTCATGCTTTCTTATGTCTTAGTGACCCATTGGAATTGGCTTGATCTCCTATAGCACAAATTTAGTCCCTGTATAGAATTCTAACCTAACTCACGTTCTAATAACCCATATGTGAACTCACGTTCACATAACCCAATCCAAGTGTGATACCATTGTTTCAGTTCCACAATTAGAGAAGGAAAATAAATAAAGACGGACATGAATTGACACAACTAGGCCAATGAAAGCCCACCCTATGACAAAATTAAAGGTAGTAGAGACCACAACCACAAAGACTATGGATAAGATAATAAGAGACGGGTCTTACACGAGCTTAGGTAGAGGGCTCACAGTTCTCTCCTTTAATTGCTCCTGTTCCCTCACACTGAGGAATAAAGGTGAATAAAGCAATTTGAAATGAAGACACCAGACAGTGGTCTCAAGCTAAAAAATTCGGAATCCATAGGACAGTTTGCGAATACCTTTGAAGCAGAGGTTTGCGTTATCGCAAAATGTGCTCAATTTAACTTGGGCAGGATGTGGTGGAGACTTACTTAATTAGTCAATAAACCTAGCTTGTCACACCATACATATACTGTGTGTTAATTTTATGCATTAGTTTCGATACCTGTAGTTTAAAACCGACTCCAAACGACAAATTTTTGGAAAACTTTTCATGGTGATCTTATTTACTTTCAGGGATTATGCCAGATTTCTGATATATTTTCTTCATATTTCGTTTTGTTCGAGATGTCTGAGCTGCGGCTTGAACCACGGTCTCGCGTCTAATAAGCCAACACACTACCTACTAGACTACGGCGGCGACATGTATTGCACATAGCAATACTGCGTGACTATCAGGCCAAAATTAAAGCTTGCTCCAAAACCTGTCAATAAGTGATCTGTCCGTTGATGGAAGAGTTTTCTTCTTTTACGAACATTTAAATTTGAGTGTATTCGCTACAAGTTCTTCGCCAATAGTGTCTGTTATCAAGTGTGGCTCTGTTACGTTGGGTTTCTCCTAAATTCGAGCTTCGTTCTCTTCTAGGTTTCCCTTGTTGTTTTTATTATTTTTTTATTTCCTTCCCTCTATTATATCCCTCGATATTATACTTATACTTCACCATTAAAGTTATAGTTACTGCTGCTGCTGATGCGGCTGCTGCTGTTGTTACTGATGATAGTAGTGATATTGTTGTTGCTTTTATTGCTCTCAACCAATTTAAATTGTATCTCTGTTGGAAGTTGTAATTCTTACCATTTCATTACGTTACCATTCGTATCAAAACAAATTTCATTCTTCGTTTTGTTTCCTTTTCTTTCTATTTTCCATAAAAATTCCTTTTCATTATGGCCAGTATTTGTGTGTGTGTGTGCTATTGCGATTGTGATGATGGCGATGGTAGTGGTAATGGTGTTGGTGTGTAGTTTTACATTTGCAAGTGATTTTTTTTCTGTTTTCTGTTATCGTGAGGGGAATGAATTTGCGGTTTTCAACGCGCCATCATTTGCTATGGTTTTTCCATCTATTTTTTGTTGTTATCAGTAGATGGGCAGCAGCAGCAGCATAAAAAAAGGAAAAATTAAAAGGAAAAACAAAGCCATCACACTTAAATTACTGGCACAGTGTGAAACGAAAACAAAAGAAGAAGGGAAAAACGCAATCATCATATCAGACATACAGGCATACATACTACAACACAGCCTCCATAGAGAATGAAACCAAAAAAGTGAAATGAAATGTTCTTTAACTATTCCAGAACCAAAAATATAAATGAAACGACGTACTCATTTAGTTTTATGATGGTAAAAATAAGTAGAAGAGGAAGAAGATGAAAAACAAAAATAAAAAATATTGTTATTGTGCCTCCTAAATATAATGATAAGTTTTATTTTTTTCTTCTTTATTTAATATTATTTTATACAGTGCATTTCATAGTTATAGCAACACTTTTAAAATCGAAGTATATTTTCAGTGCTTTGGAATATTTTTCAAATTTCCTTTGAAATTCCTGCAACAGCAACCATGTAAGCCTTAGACCTCAGTTCATTATAAAGGAAGCAGTTCTCTCTCTATTCGCCTTTTCTAAGTACGGGTTGGTCCTCTAATTCTTCGGTTTCACTATGAATGTAATCCCATATCAGTTACCTTAGTACACATACATACATACATAATTTGGCCATTATAACCGTTCAGTCAGGATTAAGACCTAGCTTCTGACACCACCCATGTTGTGTGCGCTAATTTTTATACATGAGTGGCGGGATTTACAGTTTAAAATCGACTCTGAACGATAAATTTTTGAGAAACTTTTCACGGCAATTTTTTATTTACTCTCAGAGTTTTTTCCAGAAATCTGTTGAGAGGATGTCATCGTGGTCTTACGGTCTAACTACGGCGACCCCCTAGTATTGTCACCAGAATTTCGCAGAGTATTTCCAATCCCAGGATACCCAATCCATTAAGTCACAGTTGTAGGGTAGGTAGTTTGCTGTCTTATTAAACGTAAGCCCATGGTTCAAATCCCAGCTTAGATATCTCGAACAAAACGAAAATGGAAAAATATTTCTTTCATGGCTTCCGCTCGGCGGTTTTTTGCGAGTAAAATAAAATTGTCACGAAAAGCTTTTTCAAAACCTGCAATTCGTAGTCAACTTCAACTGTAGGTCCCGCCACTCATATACAAAATTAACACACACAGCATAAGTGGAATGAGAACCTAAGCCGTAATCATGACTATAGGGTTGTAATGACCAACTATGTGTGTGTATGTAGTCTTCTATACAAAAACTCTGTCAGTAAAGAAAATTGCTATGAAAAGCTTATCAAAAATCTGTCGTTCGTAGTTGACGTTGACCTATGTGGCCTGCTCATGTGAGTAATTAAGTCGTAATCCCGGCTAAAGTATTGTAGTGAGAAAATCGCCTGTAGAACATTCGAATGTGTTGCTTACTGTCTTAATTAATTGGTCATGAAATGCCCCTTGGTTTGGTAACACCAATCGATGACTGGGCTTTCCTTAATTTTGTTTTCGCATCGCACACAAAAACATCATCTACATCGACTACCACGAATCGCCGTATCAAATACTCGTCTCGCTGGAACACACACTTTTATTTGAACGATATAATAGCGCAGCCCGAAAATGTGTGCTTATTTTAAACTGGATATCAATCGATTCGCGTGTTAGCAGTATTGACTTTCATAGCTTTTCTTCAACCAATGGTTATTTTTTTCACCAAGATTGTAGGACTCTCTTGTCAGTCTCCAGGCTATACCATTTGTTGAGAACTTTGCAGAAAAAAGCAGTGGGGAGAGAACACCGCCTAGTTTTAATTCAGTTTTAATTAGGGATTGATCGACTGCCAATGTGTTTCGAATAACTAAGGGGACCAGAGTCTTCTTTAAATCTACAAATGCAATATACAGCACTGAACGCCACTCTACACATTACTAGATAATGTTTCGTGGTGTGTTTATGTGTTCTGTACATGGCTATTTGATTAGAAAATTCTTGATTTAAGCAATTGAAGTATTGTATTCCGCTGAAAATTAATGATAATATAAGTTGTAGTCAGGGTTAAGCGAACAGTGTATCTATAATTATGCACAACACTTTATATTTGCAAATATTTTCTTTATTACGTTGATATAGGCAGTCATTCCTTTGGTGTGATAATGAAAATGGAAGTAGAATAGTTATGTTGAATAGTCACAAATAATTAAAAAGGGAAACACTAAAGGGGATTTGAGGACTAAAATTTCTCATTTCTGATTAATATTTTGCCTTCAACTTCATATGGCTTGAAGATGATTTCCTTTTTCTATTGAAAAGGAAAATCTCAGGAAAGTGATGGAATATTAATATGTATGTATGTATGGTGGTTCCATATAGATTGAGAAAGAATTTCTAATCATTCTTGAATGACTTGCTTTATCCTGGTTTCACTGTAGTTATTTTATTTTTGTTGATGGAATATGCTTTTAGGGCATGCTCTTTGAAGGTGGAAATTTCAATAAAAATAGAAAGAAAACTGGAAATATTTTTTCGTAAGTAATTGAAATCCAAATAACAACAAAAAAAAGTTCTCTCATCACTATGAATTTGATGCCATATGTTGCATAAAGTTTTTCATATGCTTTCTACGATCCTAAAATTAAATTACATTCATCATTAAGTCACTTTATTTAAGGAGCCCACGATGATTGAACATGAAAATGAATGTTACTGTGTTCCCAAATAAACTTGAAAGTGAAAAGTAACACAATTTAGCAGCTCATAAAAGAATATGTGTGAACACGACACAACTGCTCTTAAATTTAATACAATACAGACTACAATATTCACTTTTAACAATGTGAGTGGCATTAAAGGAAAACCAGAAAATCTCTTAAATGAACACTTATTTCTCATCGAATATTTTGTTGTTTTGAAAAATAAAGAAAAACTCTTTTAAATGTACCAAAAAAAAGGAAAACTTTTCATTCTTTTCGGTTACAGAAAGAAAAACAAATCGCTTTTCACGACCTAATTTCAATAAAGATGATGTTTGATGGGTTCAATAACAGGCAAATTAAAGGTGGCTGTAGTAAGGGTATTCACTTAGTAATGCAAATCGGAAATTGGGTTTCTAGAGACACAAACAGCTGTTTCAAATTTGGTAGAAGCTTCTGTTCAAACTAAAGATTTTTTAGACTCTAAACATGGCTACGAACCCAGTCACGTAATAATTCAATGCCTGGTTATAGCAATGTATGTGGAGAGGGTCCCCAGAGGTTCCCAAACGATGACAGCTATATAAGCACTGAAGTATTGAAAAGCATACTGCATTGCACTCTATGCAACACGCATATAGTGTGGCATAAACTGCAAAGGCTGCTCCTGTAGATATACGGGAAAGTCATTCAGGCGTCGTTAGACTTCAAGAAGATAACAATTTAGGGTCATTTGATAACCACATGGAACGCTGTTCCTGAATATCGGCTGTCTGTGAAGAAGATAGCAAAACATTCAATGTTTAAATGATGCGTTTCAGAACACGGGGCCATGACATTGCGGATGTAACAGCACTTGAGGACCAACTCAGATGTGAAATTGGCATTTTTCTTTCCAGAGCATCAATGCCCAGAGACTTCTCTCAATTGTAAAGTAAATACATTTAATTGCAAAGAGTTCCATCTAATCAGGCCCTTTATGAAGATAGAACAGGATTAAACAGATTTCGAATACTTTCCATGAATCTCGTAACTATTGCAGGGGGAGGCTTGCCACTAGACTTAAACGAGCGAAGGCTGAAGGTAATCTAGGCTTATGTAGAAGCTGTCATTACGCGGAAGCGGAGAAGACATTTGAAACTGTTTTTGTTCCTTATTTGGAGGCCCATTGTGAAAGATTTTTGGCTTTTAGAGTTTATCAGCAGAACTTATCTAGTTAAAGGGGACTTTAATAAAATCAATACCTTACCGAAATTATCAGGATAGCTCAGGATGACACAAATACATGCACACATACATAATTGGTCATTGGAACCCTTCAGTTAGGATTACGACCTAACTTCCCTCAGCACTTATGTTGTATGTGTTAATTTTATCTGTTGGTGTCGAGGCCTACTGTTTAAAGTCCACTCCAAATGACACATTTTTGAGAAATTTTTCATGGGAATTTATTTATTGAACTGGGGTTTGAGCCATAGCCTCAACTCTAATAAGCCAACTCACTACCTACTAGACTACGGCGATTTCATAAGGAATAATTACAAACAGTAAAATAGGGAAGATGTAGTAGAATTCAAATAGTGTATCCAGGAAGCAAACTGACTCCTGGCTCCCTAAACAGTATGAGAGCAGCTTTGTAAATGATAAAAAGGTCAGACAGAGCCTCTCTTCAAAGTGAAAGTGTAAATCTCAATAGGAAAATTTCTTCAGCACAATACTTAAAGTGTTTTTTTGTTGTTGGCAAATAGTGTTGTTTTAGGCAAAAACAGATGGCAATACTATCATTCCAGAACTTGCCACAATAGATCAAGCACTGGAAAATCGTGATTCATGCAAATAACGACAAGTAGAAGTAGAAAAAGATATGAAGAAAGGATTCCTTACAGATCTATGTGCTTCAAAGCAATAGAAAAGACGTTAAAAATAAGGTACAATTATTGTGAGTTGACACAAGTACATATATGTTCCTTTCACTACTCTAAGGAGCATAGGGCCGCAGTTGACACAAGTAAGGCCTAGTTTGAGATGTAGTTTAAACTTTAATGTGAGATCCTTTATATTCCTCTTTAAGCAGTGAATGCCTATATTATTTATTGGGTTTTGCAAAAAAGAAAAATCTCCTCTTCTATTGAAAACAAAAGAATAAAGAGCACTTAGTAGAAAGAAAACTGAAGTAAAAGAAAACAAAATTGTCAAACACTTGCTGAATTTGTTGATTTTATTTCATTTTATTTTTCTATTTGCATTTTATTTTGTTATTGTTGTTGTTTTAGTTCTTGGCATACGTTTAGAAATTGATTTTTACATATTGAACAAATATGTTACAAGAACAAGTACAGTTGAAACACTATTGTAAACAAAAATAGCATAGAAAACAGGCAATACGTTTACACATCTAGCAATATGGGCTTGAAATAATTTTGACCATATTAAAGGTTTTATAAAATACAGGGTAATCAAATAATATTGTTACGTATTTACCTTTTAAAAACCTTTAAAATATAAGCTCGCAGATTGCAAATAAGATAAGAAAATAATTTTGTTCTTAGCTTTAATTAAAATCCTTCATTATTCGCCTAATTCTGTGTGCCACTGTTTACAAATTGATGTAAACAACAGCAATTGCTTTGTTTGTTATTCCTTTGTTTACACCCTTTGCATAAACAATAACAATTACTAGACAATTATTAGACAGATCTTTGTAACGAAAGATCTTCAAACCACGATTACTGTCTTCAAACACAACGCTTCTTCATACAATACTGACTGAACTTTTACTAACTCGTTGCCTGCTTGTTCTTGCCTTTTATATGACAACGTAAATATTCTGAAGACGAATGTTTATAATTTTAATGTTAAACGGCGTAAAAGTAAAACACTAGCATCTAGATTTTTCAATTTTTGTAACAATATTTTAAATTTCCCCCACTGGTAACCTCCTAAACCTAGTGAATATTTTAGTGCTAATATTTTGTTCATATCTGTAAACAAAATCAAAACAAATATGCATTGCCATCCAGAGTCGTACTAACAGAGAGCAAGTACAAGTATTTTAGAGTGGCATATTGGGAACCCATAACACAATCGTAGTAATTTGCGTTACACTGTGCTTAGGCTGGTGTTTGTAACATGAATTCTAGTTGCAGCAATGCACATGTAATGCTTACAGAGACTAAAGGCTATACAGCTTAAAATAATAAAGGACTTACATTTGTTGAATGGAGTTTTAAAAAACAAAGGGGATTCATTCTCTCCCTTCATATGGTCCACACAAGAAGGCCTAGATCCCAGGGAAGTATGATATCAAGAAGGAAAAATCATAGAACGGTTGGGCCGTGACACATTTAGGGAAACTTTAAAGCTAAGGACTCTAGATCCAATACCTATAAATTTCTGCAGTGTATTTACCTCCTTGGAGATCGTAGTTAATACTTACATCGACCCTATAATTCTAGGATCATAAAGACGAAAAAAGCAATCGCTTAGTGGTGTAGTGTGTCTACATCACGACGATCTCTTGTTTCGTTTTTAGTCACCTTAACACGTTGTCACTAATATTGTTACATTTACATGTATTCCGTTATGTATTCCGAAGTGTCTGTAAATGTTTCACATGTAAAAAGTATTTGTAAATGTGTCTTTAATAAATACAGGGTGTTTTCTTTATAAGCATACAAATTAACGATGTTCTATTCTGCCATTGCCAGGCAATATTTCAAAAAAATGTTTAGCCTGAAACCGTTAAAACCCATAAAATTTCTGTACCACTATAGTAGGTTCAATATTTTCGCCTCCTATTTCTTGTTTCTTTTGTTTTTAACGTGTGTTCCGCATATGAAATTTTTGAATAGAATTTAAGAAAGTCTTGTGTTTTTTTACAAAAAATAGAAAAAAAAGCGGAAAAAAATTGTTTGTTAATGATTTTCAATTTCGCTTTCATTGCTGGCGATGCATAGAATTCCCTAACAAAACAAAGAAAAAAAGAAAGAAAGAAAGAAAAAAACAGGGAAACCAAATACAAAGATTCACTCACTCACTCACTTACTTACTCGCGTAGTCGACGAAAAAAGCTTTGCAAATAATTGGTATTGTTTGTAAAATATGGTTGAGTATAAAGACAGAGGTTCCCAAACGGGAACAGTTACATAAGGAAGTATTGAAACGTGTGCTACTGCAACACGTTGCAACACGTATATAGAATGGGATAAACCGCGAAGGTTGTTCTTGTAAATTCACAGGAAGGCATTCAGAAGTCCTTTGACTTCAAGAGAAAGACAATTTAGGCTCATTTGATTCCAATGTTCCCCATGAAGTATTGAATTAAATGCGGTATTAAATTAAATGAAGCACAGGGAACATAATAACAATGGGCGGCGCATGGAGAGAGTGACATTCTAAGGCAATACATACATACATACATATCAGAGATCAGCAATGAATCGTTTTTTCGCTACTCATAAGTACTCATGAAATTTTCAGTATGAGTGAGTTAACAGTATTGAAATTCAACCACTCTGGTTCATTCGTACTCAATACAACATTGATTTATAAGTACAGGTTGTAATGAGTATGAGTACAACGTTGACATCAAACTCATAACATTCGAAAATGTTTGATTCATACGCCTACTCATTCAGATTCATAAATTTAGAAAAATACTTATAATACTCATAAATGATTCGATACAGTCTTATTTGTTGTTGCATTTACAAAAAAAAGAAGGAAATAAAAAGACAAAGACAGCAAACAAAGCAAACACACAACCTTCTAGTAAGTATTGTAGTGTTTGTACGCGAATAATACTTATTTTGTGATCCTTGTAGATGTTGAGTAAAGGAGAGTCGAAATCAATAACATCATGAGTATTGTTAAGTATGAGTATGATGAGTACTTCAAATTTTGAATGTGAGTAGTATGAGTATGAATGCGTATAAGTATTAGAAATTATAAGTATGAATCGAATCTACTCATCTTTTTGAATACTCATTGCTGATCTCTGATACATACATACATAATTGATCATTACAATCCTTTAGTCGGGATTACAACCTAACTACTCTCACCAATTATGTTGTAAGCATTCATTTAACACATGAGTGGCGGACCCTATAGTTTAAAGTCGACTCCGAACCACAGATTTTTTAGAAACTTTTTTATGACAATTTTATTTGACATCCAAGGCTTTTGCCAGCAATCTGCTGAGAGGAAGACACCGAAAGAAATATTTCTTTCATTTTTCGTTTATTGTTGTAGATTTTTGACCTGAGGTTTGAACCGTGGCGTCATAGTCTATGAGGGCTTCTAAGGCAATATTTTAATAATTTCTAGTGCTGTCGACTTGGACTCTGAGGACGGATTTTTTGGGCTTTATGATCAGAGTATGTAACTTCGACAATTCTATCTCGATGACTTTTCCTAACAGAGAGTAAAGGCATGACATAGTCAAGCTACTTTCATGTCTTGCCATTTTTATGACTGCGTCTAGCGGTTCTCTTGAAAAATGTTTTGTTAATTGTTTGAATTGTTGAAAAATTCAAAAAAAAAAGTCATTAACTCCCAAGGTATTGTATAATAACGTGAGACTGCCTTCCTTAAAGAAGAAACATTTGAAAGCCACTGCCAGCACACCAACGCCATCACAAATTCGTTCGCAGTCACTACTCTGTTTATGGTGTGAAACAAAGTTTCGATTTTTAGCCACAAACTCTACTACACACACAGTATATTCGTAATATGTGAGCATGTATTTGAATTTGTACGTTTGTATTCTTATTTTGGTTAAAACCAACAACAACAACAATATGTCGTTACTTGAGTCACAGTAACATAAACAAATAAACGTGAAAAAAATTTACCATGAAACGTGAGTTTGAATTAGAAAGTCTATGATGATAGAATTTGCATAACATTAATGAACGTATGAAGATACAGAAATAAACAGAAAAAGAAGCTCAAAAGAAGCAAAAATAGGCAGCAAACAAACAAATAAATTTTCAGAATAAGTCACACACACATGCATACATACAACATACAATACAAATAAATTTTTTGCACAAATAAAAGGCAAACAAAAATAAATTTAAAGAAATAAAAAAAAAATTAAATACCATATTAAATACAAATTTAAATTTAAATAGCAACAACAAAAACAACAACAACAATGTAAGAAAGTGAAAATAGACAGCGAAAATTATGGCTCCCCATAAATGTCAAAAAAAAAAAACAAAAACAAAATCAAGATTTAAAATTACAAACGAAATTCCTTAAAAAGATAGGCAAGTATTACGAAATAAACGACGACGAGTGAAATCTAAATTGCTGACTTCGATTGGAAACTAATTCAGGTCATATCAGTCGTTACATTTTTTTAGCAGATTTTGTGAGCTTTGTTTACAATAAAATTTTGAAGCAGGAATGCAGAAGAAGGTATAGAAAATAAACAAGAAAAACGAAATCAATTTCGTAATCGGAATATCGTGTATGCCGCTGTAGTCTAGTAAGTAGTGTGTTGGCTTATTAGATCCAACAAAACGAAATACGACAAAACATTTCTTCGGTGATTTTCTGTCAGCAGATCTCTGGCAAAAACTCTGAGTGCAAAAAAAATGTCCCAAAATTATGTCGTTCGTAGGTCGTAATCCTGACCAAATAGCTGTAATGAGCGAAATTGGTATGTATGTATGAATAGGCTACAAGTATTGACTATGCTTCTACGAAGGAAATGCTTCCAGAAAGCTGTAATTACATTACCCCAACGATTCTAAAGGTAAGTGGACCTAATCAAGTATATACTTGATCATGGACCTGATCCAGTATTACAAGATGTTACACTGGTACAAGAAGCAACCCTAAAAGATACACGTACATTCGTAAATACATTATTGACCACTACAACCCTTTGATCCGAATTACAGTTTTACTTACCACCCTATCTGTGTTGCCTGCATTCATATGATCCATGAGTGAGTGATAGGTTTTTTGCTTAAAGTCGAATTCGTATAACGTATAATGTTCAAAACTTTTACGAGGTAATTAAATTAGATTTGATTTGATTGTTAAGTGGCGGAGTCTACTTAAAAGATAAAATCCCACTGACATTACTGTGATACCACAAATCAATATCCAATCCAGAAATCAAACATTTCTTATATAAAACCATCTCGTTTTTAATATAAAACTTGTTTGCAGTAGGAAAGGAGATGATCAATGGTTCTCCTGATATCCAAGTCAATTCAGCATAGCCCAGCATAAGCTATCCTGTAGGAAAGGACGTTGACCCTCTCTTCAAAAGAACCAAAGAACAGATAGTTAACTGAGGTAATTGAAACATCAATGCGCTGTCTAGACAATATATTGACCACAGAAATCGATACAGTGATTACTTAAGCGCAAAGCGAATAAAAAAGGGCAACTAATGCAAGAGTACAAACTGAATCTTGCACCATCTGACTTCTACCCCATTTAGAGTTTAAATAAGCGTTTTGATACGAAAAAATCCAAGAGAAGATCGGTGAACTTATCAAAGAAACGCAGTGGTTTAGTAGAGTTTTGAAGATGACTAAAAACTGGAAAAGAACCACGTATAGAAAAGGCAAACTTTACTCAAAATGATTTTTAGAACCCAAACTTTTTGTTCTAAGGACTGGTATGAATTAACTTAATCCATGTTTTCATATGGTGATTCATGTAACTTGTGTTCCGAGTAACCATAGTTCCACACAATAATTATTGCTTTTACAAGAATGATTTCTGTTTTCAATTTTCATATGAATAAATAAACTTAAAACTGTTCCAAGGCTACAAACCAACCAGATGATAGACCATCTGTTTCATTTATATTGTAAGTAAATGTGGCTCTTTTGTCTAGAAGTCCAACTATTAGAGGAGTTTATTTCTTTACTAAGAAATCATATTTAAACCTTTAATTTCATTACAAAATACAACATCCGTTTATACCTCATACACAAGAAGAAAAAAAAGAAGGAATAAAAGAAACATTTTCTATGGAAATCATCTTTTATTTTTCGGGGTTTTTAAATATTTTTCATTGAAATTTTTTTTTTTTGTTGGTTCATCATGGTGGTGGAAACATTTTCAATTCATTGCTCCTCTTGTATCTGTTTAACACGCACGCATACCTCACAAGTATTACTATTGTTAACAATGACAGCAAATAGAAAAAAGGCAACAATGGTAACAGCAGCAGCCTAAACAATAATATCAAACAACAACAGCAATAATACTATCAACAACACACATGAATAAGTATGAATAAAATTATGATGATTGTCGACAAAGAGCAACAAAAGAAAAAACACAATAAAATACATACAGACATACATTTATTTATACATACATGCATACATACATATTCATACATACATATATAGAATAATACATGGCGTATACCATGATATTTAAAATAAATGTATGCGACTATCCATGTTTCTTTCTTTTTGAAATGCCAATTCTAGGCTGGAAAATTTTATAATTGTGTAGACAAATATACCATCATAATGAACATTATTGATAATAATAATAATATTTGATAATGATCATTATTGTGGCAAGTTTTAACATTATTATCATTAACGCCAGCATCATTATTATCATTACGGTCATTAAAAAAACACACATACTCAACACTAACATGATTGTGATTAACATTGTCATTGTTAAACACAAGCAACATAGCAATAGCAATAGTGACAACAATAGCAACAGCAACATTGTAAATTCCAACAAATAAATATTTTATACTCTCATATTAAATAAATTCATACACTCGCTACACTCATACACGCACACACATACTCAGTATACACTCTTCTACATTCACTGTGTTTTTATTTGACTGTTTGCTTTACAGTTGTTTTAAGGATCTGTTTGTAATACCATTCAACTGTTGTACATGTATGTGAGTGCGTGCTTGCATATATGTATGTGCGTGCTATTGTGTGTGCAAAGTTTAAATGGCGTAAATGAGAAAAAAGAAACTACCGTATGTTATTCATTGTAGCAGCACAGTTACTGTAGCCATAGTTTTTGTTTGTAACTGTAATATTTGAAAATGCTTGTAAAGTGTGTGCTCAACATAAATTAGACGGATTTTTTAATTAAAAATAAATTCATGGTAATTCTCATTAACTGTTCTAAATTAAAGCAAATCAAAAAAAAAAAAAAAATTAAATAGGAATTTAGAGGATAATTACTGCAGAAACATGTGTAGGAATAATTTGTAATGACATTATTGTTAGAGAAATACCAACTCTATACTTATTTCATGTGCGTCCATAGTATGTATAATGAAAGCTCTGAGAAACATTGCAACCCTCGACCCATAAATACGTTCTGTAGTCTTTAGTATTTGATTTCAAAGAATTCCTTGTTCAATCTTGTAAATCATAACACGGGAATTCTGCACACTATACCCATCTTACATAGTTCACGACAGTTGCTTTCACATGATCTGTTCTAGATCTTGGAATACCATATGCCTCCAGGCTTCTAGCTTCATTCTTGTGATACTATGAGGTCTACTGTTTTAGGCAGAACAATCAACATTAAGTTTCTCAGTTTAGTCAGTTCATTTTTTATGTGGCAGACCCTTGTTGATGTACATACATATGACCAGAATATCGGGTATATGGGTCTGGAGTACTTACAAAGTAAAAACATGTGGTTTCTGCATACCGCGGAGTAGTCTTACTACACACTTAGTTTGATTCCTTTGGATGTATGTAAGCTTCTTTTCAGTGACGCTATAGCTTTGTTGAGTCCGTTGCTGGTTTTTGTCGGACAAAAAAAGTATGACCTGCTATGTGCTATAATTCAAATCCAGTCAGATATCTCCAACAAAACGAAATACAAAAATTCATTTCTTCGGCGACTTCCTGGCAGCAGATTTCTGGAAAAACTGCCATGAAAACCGTCTCAAAAATCTGTCGTTCGGAGTTGACTTTAAATTGTAGGTCCCGACACTCATGTATAAAAATTAACACACACCCAAATATTTGGTATGAGAAGCTTGGTCATAATCCTGATTGAAAGGTTGTAATGAACAATTATGTACGTATGTATGTACATATATTGTATGTATTATATACAGAGTATCCCTTCAATGTCTCTCCTAATCCTTTAGCCCTCACAAACCTCAGAATGGTGTTCGGTGTCAGTCAATAACGAGACCAGATTCCAAATATTCGTTCTGATAATTAATTTTTCTTATCACAGAATTCATTATTTTGAACCTCATTAAGATCAAGTAGTCTTGTGGTCTACAGACCCCAGTTAAAAGTCAATTTACAAGTCTTAGCCTATTCCTAGATTGTAGATTATTTAAAATAAATTTTCCTTGAGAACAGTCTTCTGCTGTCTTCCTTCTTTCTTATGATTTTACGAACATTTATTCTGCATAGAAACTACCATCCTTGCAAACTTGCAAACTATTTACCGCGAATTCCCACACATCCTGGAATACAGCAGAATCTGTTTACCTTGCCTAGCTGATACGCCTTGCCCTGAGAGTCCCATAATATTGTATATTTAACCTCATTTAAGGTGAGTTCTCGAAAGGTGGCTGGACTGTCTGTTCTCTGTACTTAGTGTTCAAGTTCAGTTGAGTACATCTTTCGAAGGCATGGGCTACTACTTGTACAATACCTTCCAGTTTGCTCCATTGGTTACATATTTTAATTTTTTAGATCAAACACTTCCGCTATTAATGTATTCCACTATCTGCCCTTAGCCCGTCTCCGTACTACAGAGTAGTTCCTCTTTCTCTCTCTTAAGAGAATATTTATGTATATAAGTGACATCCTCATAAAGCACACCAAATGACAACAAAGTAATCCCTGATACCCCTGTGTCATATTTGCGATTAAATGTTGCCGTCATCAGTCTTTTCAAAATGATAATTTAAGCCTTTTTCCCCATGTGTGGCACATTTAGATTAATTCGAATGAAATGAATTCAAATTATTTTTAAGGGTGATAAACAACTTAAGGCAGATGGACAAACAGACAGACGCATACAATAAGCACTTTATTGTTTCTGTTTTGAAACTATTTATCTGTGCCACATAGCGTAACAACTAACAATACATTTGACAGTGGAAGAACAATACCATAAAAGAAACGCAAGAAATTAAAGATTAAAAAATATTCGAATATTTTTCTAAATTCCTTGGATACTATTGTCTGCACCCGAGTGTCTACAACCCAAGTGTCTTAATCTGCAATACATTAGCAACAGCAGCAGCAGTGGAAATGGCAGTGGCAGTGGAAGTAGTAGTCATAGTAAGTCTTTATGATAAATTAGGTTTTTGCAAAATACTTTTGAGCTTTAAATACTCATGCTCGTACGCATTCATCCATCCATCCCCTCTCATCACCGTTGTTGGTATAAATATTTTATATTTATTTGCTGTTCTGTTATGATTGTGTGTGTGTGTGGCATAATGACAACTTCAATGCTACGAGTACATAATACTGCGCCATCATTTTCGTTATGGTTTTCAATGCCTTTTTCATTGTCTCTCTCTCTAGCTCTCTGCATTGTTTTGTTAGTAATGATAAATGATTCTTTTATTATCGAAGATTATTACACACACATAGAGAGAGAATGTTTATTTAAATACGCCGTATTTATGAAATGACATATGAAAAGTCTATACAAACGCTCGCCTGCTTGCTATTATTATTGCTCAGGGGCTTATTAGAAAGAATGAAAGAAAGAAAGAAAGAAAGAATTACAATGTAAAACGTAGTAAAAAGTAACCATTTGGAGGAAATTAAAAACAATCACAATAAAATGTATACCCTACACTAAGGACATGACGATATAAAACAGATATGTGTGTTCCTGGAACGTATTTTTATAGGAGGAATGCAGCAAAAGATTGGCTTGAGGTTAATGGATAGACATCGCATTTGCAAAGTCTACAGGGCTCTCAACCGGCTAACGTATATTAAAGAGGACCTTCAGAGGAATACTTAACTGGCTAATGTATAGGAAAGGGGATCTCTAGGGTTATCCAAACAGTTCTGAAAGCTTTGAATTGTATTTGGATTGGGTTAGCTGAAGTAGTAGTGGCAGTCTACTCTGTTCAACTTACTTAGGCCCCAAGATCTACTGTTATATACACAATGAAAGTATGCCTCATTGTCGTCAGACGTCTATCATTAAGATCAGTAACATCATCTTCTTTCTCACCACATCAATTGCAATAGTATTCGTAATACCCTACGTCAAAAGCTGAGCGTGTGTCCTTAATGTCCTGTAATTACAGAGTCAAGCAAGGCCACACTGCTACTAATTATCTACCCATAGAACCCGTGTTATCGATTGTCAAAATGTTGCCATAAATACATATTTATTTGGCAGTAACTTCCGGTTGCTCATCTACTATTTGCAGCCAAATATCTCGCAGTGAGAAGGAATGGGTACTGTAAGGTTTGTCGGAAGCAGGCAGATCTTGTCACACTTGGATCCTAAAATATATATTTTTGGCGCCTTTCATGTGGTATTTGATGTGATTACTGACCAATTCTGCTTTAGACTATAGTGTCATCGTTCACCTTTTGAGTAATTTTTCAGAGTTTGCAAAACAGAGAAAGGTTCCTGTTTATCACAGCTATTATCTGGGTTTGTTTATTGTACAGTAAATTCCCTGTATGGGGAAAATATCCTGTAAGCTCCAGGCTGAGATGTTTGCAATCAGCATGGCAATTGAGTTGGTCTGATAATAAATATGTATGCAAATAGTTAAGCTATGTTAAGGGCATTAATTGAAACAGTTAATCATATTTTGTTTCTGTGGGGGAAAGAGTCAAAGGCTCAGCATTTTTGTTCGGAGTTTATTCAATGGTCTAGGGTAGTTGACTTGGGTTAGGTTAGGTTGGGTTGGAGTGGTAGCTTTGGTACCAAAGCTCACTTGCGCACGCGAAGCAGCCCATTGTGATCTCACGGGTTAACGCAGCGCCTGTACTGACCGAATTTCTCTGAACTCATCGAAGAAGTTGGTCAGCGCAGGGCTACACACTAAAAGCACTACTCCCCTAAGCTGAAAACCAGCCATAAAGTTTTCTAAACAAAGCTATGCCCTTGATATCAATGGATGATATCAAGCTGGAAAGCCAAATAACATAAACCTGCACGTCGTGAGACATTGGCATTGGCAAAGAAAGTAGAAAACAGTTTCCTTCTCTTCAGCAGGCCCACAACCTCGGCAGTAGTCGTTTAATGGAAGCTGCAGTCTTTCCATAACGCAATAACCTGTAAGCATGATCAATGTGATCGAGATGACATTGCGATCAGGTTTGAGTAGTTGGTCTCCTATCCATTGTGGACCAACTGAGTCTGGCAATGAAGCAGGATTCCTCATTAACACAGGATAGGTTTAGAGAGTTAGCATCTGTTAGGACTGTTTTTCATGGAGAGTTTTTGTTCTAACAATCGTATAGTGATTTGCACTTTTACACATCCTATCTTTTCTTTTACTTTCAACACTTATCTTCTTTAAATCTTTTTTCTATCCTTTTGTCTCCCTATCTTCCCTCTAATATCCTTTTTTGTCATTTTTCTCTACCATGAAATTGACTTGAGCACCACTGTAGTGGAAGCTGGTTCTTTTATACCATCAAAACGGTTGAGATCACTTTATTTGACTCGAATGGAAATTGCTGATCACTTTTTTGCTCTTGTTTTGCTCATCCTAGCTCTTCAAATCTAAATCATAAATTTACTCATGCCTTAATCTTAATTTAAATAAGGAAGTCAAGAAGGTATTGGTGAATATAGGGAAATTTAAAAGCCAACTTTTTCTTCGATACTCTGATTATTTGGCTTAACAAAGAGACTAGCAAACGTTGTCTATTAAAAAGACTAACGTCACTGGCTTAATGAGGAGGTAACAACCAACAATACAGTTTTCACAATTCAAACATAATAATTTTTGCATGTCATTTGCTATTATTGTTGTTGTTGTTGCTATTGCATTATAATTTAAAGAAATTAATTTTTCAAAGCATTATCATAGCATATTTAGCCTCTTGTTCAGATAATTGTCATCATAATGGCTATTGTTTGAAATGAAAATAATAGCACAATGGCGGTACATAGTAGTAAATATTGCTTTACGATTATGATTCGGTGATGGTGGTGGTGGTGGTGGTGATGGCAGTTGCTACACTGTGTACCATACTTGCCATGAATGGCTTCGAGTCTTTGTTTTCTATGTTCACTGCGACGCTCTCTGTGTGTGTGTGTGTGTGTCATAACAAATTATAGAAATTATAAATCAAATCTTAATGGTTTTCATTCGTTTGTTTCATTTTCAAAACTCTTGTGTTTTCATTTCAATTTTCTTTTTCTTCGTTTTTTTAATTTTCTCTGTTTTAATATAACAATTTTCCAGTAATTTGTATTTGCCTGTCATAATTGTTGCTGTTGCTGTTGCTCGTTGCTGTTATTAGTTAGTTAAACTTTTCTTTTTTTGTATGCATTTTAAGTTAGAAAATGAACGAAAGAAAAAGAAAAATAAACATGAAAAGAAAATTTCACAAACAACCGCAACTAAAATGGCGCAAAATTGTCAAGTTATGATGTGAACGACGAATGCAATTCAATAGTTTATTGCTACCAAACGACAAAAACCATAAAAAAAGGAAATCTTTGCAACAACAATAAAAAGAAAAAGAAGAGAAAAGCTATTAACCTTTAAAAGGTTTAAAGGTTTACAACTTGCATAACAGTACATTGAGCTTTATGGTAGTTTCACTTCATACAGCCAAACTAATTCGTTTAATAATGTAAACGTTTGCCATCTGTTGGCAATATGTACCTTCATAGCAGGATATGTATTCCAACCTAAGATTGAAACAACTAAAGCTGTTGTAACCGGTGTGTAGTTTTCCATTTTATGACGTAATTTCTCCTGAGCTGAAAATTATTAACCAATAGAAAAGCTTTGCATGATACCTTTTCCCATGATCGGCATAAGATTTACATTTTTTGCTCATAGAGTCATAATGTTTACTGCCATCATTCTTGGTCTAGTCTACGTCCTATATAAACGATCTGTAATTCACATCTAGTCGAATGAGACCATAGAGGATTGCAAGGCAGAAGGTTTTTGTAAAAACAGTGGTTGATCATGAGTTAGTCAATCCTAAGTTTGCAGCCGAAAGTCGAAAATTTTGCTCTCAATGGGACTCAATCATCTTTAGAGGGTTAAATATCTAGAGGTTACTCTAAATTACAAGCTCTCGTGGATGCATAACATTATTTCGCGGGCTAATGGAGCAACTATTATGCTTTATACCTGTAAAAAGACCGTAGATAAGACCCTGGGTCCTAGGCCAACCATCTTTTATTGGCATTATCTGGCTGTGGTGGAACTAACCTTTCTTTATAGAGTGCATTTCTGGTGGACAATGTGCAAACACGAATGTTACTTCCAAAAGACAGACAGCGTTAGATAGACGCAGGCAGTTAGCTGTCCTGATCACTAGTGCACTCAATTCCCTTTACAACCAAAGCATTATTTGTTACAAGCATTTCACTCCTCTCTCACTTCCCTTTAAAGCAGAGAGCTGAGTTGGTAGCAATAAGACTCAATTAAGTAAACACTTGGACTGGCGTAGATCATGAACATGATGCTTTTGCGGGAAGACATAGACACATGCGTACCCATTATACGATTCCTTTCAACATTTTGAATAAAGCATTGGATTTTAGAATTCCAAAAAGGACTTTTAGTATAATGATCAGGAGGTTCCTTAGGGGTTTCCTGTGGGTTATACTCCGAGATGAGTTACAGGCTGGGCGGTGGAATACTTATTAAGAGTTCTGACATCAAACTTTCTTAAAGGCTGCCTGCTTACTACAGTGTTTTCCAAGTAAAGATCACAACTACTTTGAAAGCGTTACAATGCTTTTGGGATTTTCTTTGAAAATTTCTTGATTTACTTCAACCAAAAAGTGGGAACATGGATCAAGGTCCTCAAGGCTTTTGCGGAAAGCTAACATGACATATAAAGAACTCTGGCTGATAATGTACGTGGCTTTTGGTAGCTCTCTCTTCAATTAAGCAACTCGTTGTGAGGATACATTTCCGAAGTGGTACACAATAGCTGGCATTGCAAACCACAAACACCAATGCGATCCGAATTTGTGACCAAATGAGTCGATATCTGGTGTGAGCAGAGCAAAAGGCTGACTAGAAAATATTTGGTGGCATGTCATTTGCCAACTCATACCATTTTAATATACCAGGTTACTAAGGTTCTCATTTCGGCGGCCATTGAACGCATAAACGGCTATATCTGTAACAGTGTCCTTAATTACTTATTTAAGCTTTCGTACTACTTATGTGGTCACTACTATCGTTTAGCCAGAATTACGTTCTATCTTCTCACACTAGCCATGTTGTATGTTTCCACTCCGAACGACAGAGTTTTGAAAAAATTTTCATGAATTTTTTTTTCATTTACTCTCATAGGTTTTGCCAGAAATCTGCTGAGAGGAATTCCCCGAAAGAAGTATTGTTTCATATGTCGCTTAGTTCGAGATGTCTGAACTTGGGTTTGAACCACAGACTATACTCTAATAAGCCAACCCACTATCTGTTAGACTACGGCGACTACTATGAATATCTCGCTGTTATTTCGAAAAGAGAGTTGAGCTTTGACCAAATGAAGTATTGTTTTCAGATGTCGTTTAGTTTGAGATGTCTGGACTTGTGTTTGAACCACAGGCGCTAGTATAATAAGCCAACACACTATCTATTAGACAACGGCGACTGCTATGAATAGCTGATGTTTCGAAGAGAGGGTTGAGCTCTGACTAGTCCAGTATTCTAAAATGGTGTCGCAAGAGAATTATTCCACACTCCAAAAAAAGTTACCAAAGCCCTCACGACAAATTACACGCATGTTATTTGCATGTCAGGCTTTGGGGCCAGACTCTGAACAGCTGGAGTTGAAACCATGTTAACATCCACGGACTTCACATAACATTCTAATTCTTTTATTATTGTCTACATTGTCTACAATAACACAAAATGCAATTGCATAGCCATTCGATACTATTCGAGCTTTAGTGATAAGAGCTCGTAGTGAGCCATTAGACATTACCACTTATGACGTATTGATGGCTACTTAACAAAGCATGTTTTTGCTTTAAAACCATCTTTAATTCCAAGCCGTTGTTTCATTATTTATTATGAATAATCAGCTTCTTTTCATTTGATTTGGAAATCTCCCTCATCAATAACATCATCATTGCAGTCATATTGTCAAAACAATTTTAAACACAGAAATACAATGAAAAAGAAAACTTTCTCTTTTAAATTCAACTTAAAGAAAAAAAGATTTAAAATTTGTTTATCACATTAGTATTGCTATGTTGTTATTGTTGGTATTGTAATATATAAACTATTGTTTTGGAAATGAACAAAAGACATCTAAGCCGGGAGAGAATCAATAATTTCTGTAAACCGTAGAAATCAAATTTAATTGTAAAGCGAATAAGAAATAATACAACACACAGAGATTTTCTTTGGTTTGGTTTGGGGTTTTTTGGGATTTACATACATACATACACAGGTACACAGACTTACTTGAAATGATTGTAAATTTAACAATAAACATTTATTTTGTTTAAAAAACACACACAGATTTGTTGTTGATTTGAACAACAACAGCAATAACTACAACAATGTTAATAATGACAATACAAAACCCATATAAAAGTTGTAATAAAAACAAGAAAACAAGAAGAAAAAACAATCGACTTGCTCTGCATATTAAATACCAGAAGCTGTGTATTATGCTGCTAGCTGCTACCAAGCAACCAAACACTGCTGCTGTTACCACAAACAACACTGCTAGCAACCATTTACTCAGTTGGCAGTGTTTTCTCAAATAACCACCACCACCACCACTACCACAGATCATAAGTAACTGAAACTGACTGAATATATTGTGTATGAAACTACAGGGTATTATTACTGTGTTATGACTGTTATTCGTATTTTATTTAAAATTTATCAGATTTATCCATACCCTATAGCGTTAATATAGGCTGGGTAAAGGGCTTTGGTGAATGGGAAACTTGATTACATTGTAAAGTAGTTCAGACCGACCTTTAACTCTACAATAGTTTGTTCATTTCCTACGTAGAAAGGCTCATTAATATGGAAGAAGCAATGAGTAAGCAGGCGTGCTGGAGAGGAGTGGAGCTTCCTTACCGTTGATAGGACCCGAAGCCTTCTGTCGAATGGATGTAAGTGTTCAGAAAGGTTTCCTTAACGAAAGGAAAAATAAAGAGAGGCAAAGACTCTTCTCAAAGCAAATGTTTTGGAGGCAATAAAACATTTGCCGGGATATTACAATGAGAGAAGATTTGAGTCATGGTATCAGGCAATCAAAAGTCGTCGTAGTCTAGTAGGTAGGTAATGAAGCTAGACTTCGTAAAATCGCATAATTTTGGCGACCAATCGGTGTGGCTGCAACTTCCAGTAGTTTTTTCTCAAGCAATCGTGCACATATACTTTTTGGTTCATAATGAGTAAGAGTTCTCTCAGCATCGTATTCAGAAAAATTTTAACGAATGAGAACGTCAGACCAAAGAGTCAGTTCTTTGTAGAATGCAATGCATTTCATCGCACGAAGAAAAGGTTGTTGAAAAAACTGTGATTTAAAGGCATGGCTTTAGGCGCCGTAGTCTAGTAGACAGTGATCTGGCCTATTAGACGTGAGGCCTCTGTTCAAACACCAGGTCAGTCATCTACAACTAAACGAAGTATGAAAACATATTTCTTCGGCGTCTTTTTATCAACAGATTTCTGGCAAAAACTCTAAGAGTAAATGAGAAATGGTCATGAAAAGTTTCTAAAAAAAACTGTCCTTTGGTGTCAACATTAAAATGTAGGTCCCATCACTCATATATAAAACTAGCACACACAACATAAGTGATGTGAGAAGCTAGGTCGTAATCCTAACTGAAGGGTTGTAAGAACCAAATATGAATATATGTACGTACGTCTCAGACTATCAAGAAATAACATGAGACTGTTGAGCCCTCTTTCGACAGAATTCTGTAGGCTCGGAGTCAGACTTATTGAGAATGGGGATTGTTTCGAGCTCTGCATGCAGATTCTACGATGATGAGAATGATACAGTGAAACACATGGAACCTGTGGGACCTAAATACATTCCAAAAGGTGTATTCAGGTGCAGGGCAGGGAATTTCTATCGTTAACAATGAGCAGCATTTTATGGTTTGTCAGGGCAATTGGCTTGGGAGACATTATAGAATACCTTATAAAGAGGGGAGTACAATAGACCGTGTGCCATTCACCATAAGAATACGTCGATAACTACTGTCTTAGTATTGAGGCCATAGAGTTTAACTTTAGAAAGTCGATCGTCTCTTTTGTACATCTATTGGTTGACCTTTTACTCCAGGTCATTGCATCTTCATGCAAGGAGCATTTGTCATTCCGCTAACCGTTGAAAAATAGATTCTTTGAACGGTCCATTAGTGGAACAGAATAATCTGTCTAAAGTTCATAAGGTTCGCTATGCTACCCGTTCTATACCTCAATGTTGCCTGTCATGTATTATTTTTGCCATTTTGGTTGACAGCATTATTTGGAATATTTTGAACTCTGTTTGAGCTTGCTTCGATGACACTGCATTTTTTCCGTCAAACTCTTTGTGAAGTAACGTGCTGTGGTAATTAAATCTTTTAGGGTGTAGTAGAGTTTCGTTTCTGCTCAATTATTTGTTATTTGTAAAGTTTCAAAGTAAAGTTTTCTCTCTGTGTGGTAATCAAAATATTAACCGTAGTTGCTATATCAATACACACATACACACGAGTACAATAATATCTTGTGGTATCGGAAAAAAAATCTATAACTATGGCAACAGTAGCAATAATTGTAATACAACACACACAGATATATACACATACCGAACTTACACATTTCACATCCTCATTTAGTTGCTGTTGGTTGTCGTTTCCTTTTTCTTACTTTACTATGAGTTTTAAAATTCAAATAAAATTTATGAGGTTTCCTCTGCTGCTTTAACATTTTTTTGTTTTTTCCTTTGGCTCGAATAGAAAGTCTTTCAATGGATGCGAGCGAGTCTTATGAGTACAATTTGGGAATTTTTTTTGCGAAACAAACAATTGTATAGAATTACATAAAAAATGTGTAAATATGTGGCACTGTGGTTATCAAATCTTGTGTATATTTGGTCAGGAAAAATTGTGATTTTTGCTAAGAAAAAAGATTTTAATAATTACGGCGTTTTGTTTAAAGAATTTCAAAATAAAATATATTTTGACAGATGATTTGATTAATAAAGACAGGAGAGAAAGAGAGAGAGAGAATTTTATGATAAAAGCATATCGGCTGCATTAAAGCAAACCCCCAGAAAATACAGAAATCCATAGGCTTTAGCATCATGTCATTAATAAATAAAAATATATCAGGCGGGTATGCAGGGGAAGTTGTAATAAATATAACAAAGCACAACTTTAAGGCTTTGCGAACAGAAAATAACGAAAAGAAAGTAATTTATCTGAGCTTATAGCCATGGTAACGGTAACTACCACCCCGTTAAGATTTACAATCATACCCCCCCGACAACATATCAGACTATTCAGCCATAGTAAGTGCAACCATCCACCAGCCAACTTTAAATGGCTTTTAAATAGAGAGAGAAAAAGCAGAGGAACAAAAAAAGAGAAGAAAAAATATTTAAAAGCAACGTATCAAATTGCCATCTTGATAACAAGAATATTATCTTTTATAATTCAGTTACCAGAACAACAGAATGCGGTACAACACACATGTTGGGATAGACAGCAGCAATAGTAAGGGGGCTAGATGGATGCTATGAGGGAGAAAGAAATTTAAAGTGTTTCAAAGAAAAGCTATAAATAATACGGAAAAAAGGAAAACAACTTTAAAGCTGCGAGTTTATTAAGAAAGCTATCCTTCCGTATAAGTTATCGTGATGAAAGGTTAGCATAAGTTAGGTTAAAAAAAAATTTGAATTGAATTTAGTCCTGGCTACTGGCCATAAAATTTTAGACTGTAGGAGTATGTTAAAGAGAAACGACCTTAGTTTTTATACCCAATTGGTCATTAGAACACTTTAGGTAGACTTACAACCTAGCTTCTCTCAGCACCCTTGTTGTGTGTGTTAATTTTTATACATGACTGGCAGTACCTACAGTTTATAGTCGATTTCGAATGACAGATCTTTCAGAAACTTTTCATGGCAATTTTATGTGAAACTGAATTGATTGGGTCTCACAATACTAAGAAGCCTAATCTTATTGCAGTAGGACCGGTTGTATGACTATCATACGTTAAGGTTTGAGGAAACGATATAACTGTGGGAAGATTATGTGCTTTCGACTGTGATGCCTTTAAGAGTAAGCGAACTGAATGTGGTGTTCTCAGCCATTAGTAGCTGTTTCTCTACCTTTCATTTGTGAAGTTATTTAGTTCGGTGATATGTCTTTCAAGCACCTTGTATTTATGTTATTTTGCTGCGACGTTCTTGTAAAGACTTTGAGTCTCCCTGGACGGTAGCTATGGTCAATATTGTGTAGCTTAATGCTGCTTGTTGTGCCATATTTTATGCTTTGCATGGACAGAAACAGTTAAAACTACTCCAGTATCGCTTCGAAGTCAATTGTATTCTTTTTTATAACATATCGGGGCTCCAACATCGTTTGGAACTCAATTGTATTCTTTTTTCTAATTTTCGGTAAGGCTACGTGTGAAGTGGGAACTGTAGTGATTAAAATATGAATTCAAGTCTGGGAGAATACCATGAATTTTTACTCGTAGTTTCCTAATTTAAATTCTCCTCTTAAAAATCTATCCAGGAAGCACTCAAATCTCTGACCCCACAGGGAGAATAATACCAAACGACGAACTTCTTAGGAAAGTCAGTTAAAGCCAACTTTTAAGAAAAATTAGACCTAAAAACCAATACAACAACCTCTGTTATATTTTTAACTAGGGTGCAACAATAGATGGCAACCCTGTTATTTCACAATCACGAAATTTGAAAAGCCTTATGAAATTATAAGAAAAATAAGATGAGGAAGAGAAAGAATAAAAAACTAGGCTAGGTAGCAATTAGAGGAACATATCGCGTGGGCCTAAGTTTTAAATTGAAATCAGGTACAGCCGTTATTAGAAACTAAGAACAGATGGGTGCTACACTTTTAACAGCGTGCTGTCATTCATAGAAAGTCACGAATTTAGATAGTCTCCGACCCTGAATTAGTGGCTTCGAACTAATACTTACATGTGACTTCTTATACATAGAAGCGCTGGTCGATGAATTGTGTTGAGAATGTATATGTTTGGTCTCATAATACAGGAAGAGAGAAACTAGCCGGGGATATGATGATATTTGTGCAGGCAAAACATTTGCAGGACTTATTGCTATTGGTTGCGGAAATGAAAAATTTTGAAACGAATCCATTATGGTGATGGCACCCTGAGTGGATACACAAAATCTAGATGGATAAGAGAAAAATAAAGGCGAATTGGTATAAGGAATACAAGTTCTTTAATGTCCCTCAAGTAACTAGCCTTTGCATAAAGGACTTGATGTATTAAAGACCAACTCTCCTTATGTTATCCTTAACCCCCTATTTCGTATTGATATAAAAAAAGTACCAGTCTTGGTACTTTTCTAAAATTAATAGAAATAAAACTCAGTTTTTGGAACCTTCCTCCTCTTCCCTAACGAACGCTACAATAATTTATTCCAATAAAATGATAAGCTTTTCAAACACTTGAATACATGACATCGACCGTATTTAAATCATATTCAACGTCTCGTCTCGTCTGTTTACCATAAATATTGTAGCAAAATCCCATGTCTTTATTTACATCTTTAGTACAATCAGATAGACAATCAATCAGATTTTCTTCTTTTTGGTTTTCCTCGTTTGCCTCAGATACGGATAACATCTGTATACCGATTCCATATAAAGTTTAGCCAAAAAGCATCAGCTGCCAAAAACAAAAGGAGAACTGCTTGCGTTTCATATTTCAATTCTGGTTTGATATTTAAATTCCGTTTAAGAACCGTTCAGTCATAGCAAATATGGTCAAACGCACACACACACACACACACACACAGAGTTTGTAACATATTCGTTCATTCTATTATTGTCTGTCTAATACTTCTGTATGTCTGCTTGTCTAAGTCAGTCTAGTTGGTTTCGTTTTGCTAAAATTGCATTCAAAATAGTTTCTCTGGGTTTATTATGAAGCGTATCGCATTTATTGTTTGAAATTGATAGAGAAAATGAAATGAAACACAGGCAAGCAAGCAAAGCTAAAATTATTTCTAAACAATAACCATTACAAAGGGGCAGGATGAGGAGGAGGAGGTAAGGCTAGACTAGCATAGGTCCAAATAACTGCTGTTGTTCTATTTAAATCAATTGTTTTGCAAAAACAAAATAGTCTTTGAACCAAAAAATTTGCAATAAAACGATGGTAACGACAATCGTAACGCAGAAAATTATTATTGAAGTGGGCTAAGTCGGCTTAAAAGGATACCCTATTCTAATATTTTCATGAAAGCATGGGCTTTCAGGCATAATAAAGAGGATTTACTTTTTAGATGAGGGTGGAAGTCATTGTACAAGACTTTTTATACTTATACTCAGTACATTTGCACCGGAATTGTCGTTTCTAGGCAATGACAGATGGCAACTCTATTATTCTAGAACTTGCCAATAGCATGCCACATCTTAGTGTAAACAGAACTCATAAATTAAGGATTATTTTTCAGGCAGTTTTAAATTAGTATACAAAATACTAGTCATTGTAAGTGTTTAGCCAGGATCACAACCTAGCTTTGCACACCACTCATGTTGTGTGTTAATTTTATACATGAGTCCCAGCAGCTACAGTTTAATGTCGACTCCGAACGACAGATTTTGTTGACCTGTACTTTGCAGTATCATGGGCAAACCTGAGAGTAAATAATTGCTGTGAAACCATTTATCAAATCTGCTGTTTGGAGTCGAACTGCACCTCCCACTAGTCATGGATAATATTTACACACGACGCAATTATTGATACCCTACTCTGCTGGATAAACGTATGTCAATGGAAACCTTCTGCAAGAATAAATAACTGCCATGAAAAAACTGCTCAAATCTGCCGTTCAGAGACGTACTGCAGATCCCGTTATTCATGGATAATATTTACATACACGACCTAATTATTGGTACGCTATTCTGACATACATACATAATTGGTCATTACAATCCTTTAGTCAGGATTGCAACCTAGTTTCTCACACCACTTATGTTGTATGCGTTATTTTTTTATACATGAGCGGCGGGACCTACATTTTAAACTCGACTCCGAACGATAGATCTTTTGAGAAACTTTTCATGGCAATTTTATTTACTCTGAGAGTTTTTGCAAGAAATCTGCTGAGAAGAAGTCGCCGAAGAAATATTTTTTTCAAATTTCGTTTAGTTGGAGATGCTTGACCTGGGGTTCGAACCGAGGCCTCACGTCTAGTAAGCCAACACATTACCTACAAGACCACGGCGACTTCAGCCCTACTCCGATTATAAATATATTCCAATGGAACCGTTCTGCATCGATCGAAATGGGGGATAGAAGAGGTAGATTCTGGGTTATACTGCAAGTGATGCTTTCCCAAATAGTTTTTGTTCGGAACCGCAATACGAGGCAATACGAGCGTTGCCGGGATGGAAAATGACTTACACAATATATGTAGATGGTGTGAGAAAATAGGTCATAATCTTGACTACAATGCTGCAATGGTCAACAAAGTAAGGTTAAATGACGTCATATCACCTTTAGGCATATTTGAAGTCAACTAAAGTAATGTGGAGGCAAATTGCAAGGCATGAAATTCATGCTAAAGAAGAAAACGATGGAAACTTGTTCACACAACATAGATGGTGAGAGAAACTATGTTATGATCCTGGCTACAGTACTGCAATGGTAAGGTTAGATGACGTCATATCTCCTTAAGGCTCAGTACTAAGTACTGAGCAGGCAAATTGCAGGAAAAACAATTCGCACTAAAACCTAAAAGAAGACTAGTTTCAAACATTTAAAAAGTCTTGTAGTAAAAAATTCAAGACCTTGAGACATACGTCCTCTGTTATAAATTTATAAAATATGCAAGTGTAGCGCACATATTTTTTTTCTGGGATGGAGAGGTAATTGTGTGCCATTGTTATAAAAAGCTTTACGAAACCAATCAATCGCTGTTTGATTCTCTTCTATATAGAACTGGAAGACAGAAAAAAACTTTTAATTCTTTTATTTACCACGGCATTGTTGCCATAGAAAATTTTCACAAAGAGGCCTTTTTTGTAACCAAAAAATACTCGGCTACAACTCAAAAACTATACAGACAATCATAATTGAAATGGTACAACAAAAACAAAACAACGAACAATCATTCACATCAAAAAAAACAGTTTTGTATACCAAAACTTATAGACATTTGAGGCTAATTTCTAAGTCAAACTGGCTCAAAACACAAAAAATTTCTGTAAAATCATAACATAAAATGGGAATACAGTGGGCATCAGAGATCAGCAATGAATCGTTTTTTAGCTACTCATAAGTACTCATGAAATTTTGAGTATTGTAGTGTTAGTATGCGAATCATACTTGGTTTGTGATTCTTGTAAATGTTGAGTCATGGAGAGTCGAAATCAGCAACATGATGAGTACTTCAAACTTTGAATATGAGTATGATATTAAAATAAGTATGAATGCGTATAAGTATCAGAAATTATGAGTATGATTCGAATCTACTCATCTCTTTGAATACGCATTGCTGATCTCTGGTGGGAATTCAGATAATAATAACACGGCCTAACACCATTTCCAAGCATTTTGTTACGGTCTAAGCTTTCCAGGTCTTACTGTAATTGAAAGTAAATTTTCAATTTTTGTTACGTTGTTTTCTACAAACATTTTAAAGTTTTAAGTGCCTGAAGGTTAAAAAAAATGTTGAATGTCTGTTTGTCTCCGTTTGAAATTTATGAAACGACAAAATCTTGTAAAATTATAAACGTTTTGTTTTGTTTAATCGCTTAATTATACCCGGCATGTAATTTATTTGAGACAAGGCCTACTTATTTAAAGGCACGCCCAGCTTAATTTTGTTTTTTCTTTAATTGTTGGTTTGCAAATGAAACACAAAGATTAAGTACTTAACCGGGTACTTATTGTTTTGAAATATTTATTTAAGTACTGTTCGTTGGTAATTTCGGTTACTGAACGAATGCAACATAAGAAACGCGTTTTAAACACGATTTTACATTTTCTGCTGACCTCAAACCTATCGCCTACACCAAATGGTAAGTTCATAAGCCTGTGTGCAAACAAAATCTTTTCTTTTTCTAGCATAATAAAGAGGATTTACTTTATAGATGAGACTAGAACTCATTAACTAAGACTTTTTAGACTTATACTCGCTACATTTTAATTGAATATGTCATTTCTAGACAATGACAGATGGCAACCGTATTAACCTAGAACCTCTTATAACTGCAAATAACCTGCCTCACCTTAGTACAAACAGAACTCATAAATTCAGGATTATTTTCCAGACAGTTTCAAATTCATATAGAAAATACTGGTCATTGTAAGCGTTTAGCCAGGATCACAACCCTGATTAACTCGCCCCAACTCTTTATCTCTTCTAATGCGCTTAATCCACATAAATGAACGAACATATTTATTGTGTACCATTTTCAAAACCATTAAATTCTCTTGTAATTCATTTTGTTTTTTATTTCGTTTTTCAGCTTTATTTGCTCGTCAATAATTTCATTCAAAAACTTTTCAAAATGCCATAAAAATGCTCATGATTTACGTTCACTGGCTGACTGGCTGGCTGGCTGATATTAAAAGGAGGGCGAGAAAAACGAAAGCAACTGAAATAATTAAAAAAAAAACTTATTCTTGTTGTTGTTATTTTCTCATAAAATGTCATAAATTTACAATTAAATGCCAGAGAAAAAAAAGAATGTATTTTTGTAATATGGAAAGACCCACGCATTCTAAAAACAGAAATCAAAAAAGATGATGAGGACAGGAACTTTTCTTTTCTGGATGGGTGGGTGGTTGTTGTGTGAAAGAAAGTCTCTTGAATTGCTGTGGATTGTTGTTTTTTTTTTTTGCTAATTTTATTTCAACAAATTATTCCCGAGGTGTTTTTTTTCTTGTTAATGTGGAGACAAAAAAATAAAAAACCTCAGAATAAAAATTTTGTGTTTAAATTTTTTTTTTTTGTTTTCATGTGGCCATAAAACCAAACTCACTTTTAATATTTTAATTTATTATGCAAATAACCTACAAATTTACAGGAAAACCTAATTATTTATACACACAGTGATATAAATTCATTACACACACCGAACAAGGGAACAGTTTCAAGGAAAAGTTAATCAACTCAGGTAATTGTGATGAGCTACAGGAGAAGCTACAGAAGAATCTTTGTGAGATGCTTGTGTTGTTTCGTATACATTAATTATCATAGCTGAGGCACAAACACCCTACTCGATAACAGAATACAATTTCAAAAAGTGTTTTGGTTTCAAACTGCAACACATGGTAACCCTGTTTTCCTAGAAAGCGCAATGCTAGACCAGCAAAATCTTAGTTACAAAACTAAGCAAGGCAAGGAAAAAACTAAAACCACAAGAGGCTTCATAATGGAATTTATGTGAACCAGAGGTCAGCAATGAGTATACAAAAAGATGAGTAGATTCGAATCATACTCATAATTTCTGATACTTATACGCATTCATACTTATTTTAACATCATACTCATACTACTCATATTCAAAGTCTAAAGTACTTATCGTACTCATACTTAACAATACGCATGACTTTGTTGATTTCAGTTCTCCTGTACTCAACATTTACAAGATGATTCGCGTACGAACACTGCAATACTCAATAGAAGGTTGTGTGTTTGCTCTGCGTGCTGTCTTTGTCTTTTTCTTTCTTCTTTTTTTTTTGTAAATGCAACAACAACTAAGGCTGTAAATTTTGATGAATGATTCGAATCACTCAAATCATTTATGAGTATTATAAGTATTTTTCTAAATTTAGGAATCTGAATGAGTAGGCGTATGAATCAAACCTACATATTTCGAGTGGTATGAGTTTGATGTCAACGTTATACTCATACTCATTAAAACCTGTACTTATAATTCAATGTTGTAGTGAGTACTAATGAATCAGAGTAGTTGAATTTCAATACTGTTGACTCACTCATACTCAAAACTTCGTAAGTACTAATGAGTAGCAAAAAAAAACGATTCGTTGCTGATCTCTGATGTGAACACACTGGCTTTCAATTAAGGGAAGCATATTGGAATCAGTTCTGAAAGTTTTGTATGCAAAGGGCAATAAGGTTTGAGACATTTTTCTTAAGGACAAAACATACTGATGTTCTTATCATGAAACAGGTCTGTTTGGTACCCAAGGATAACCTCACGAGAGCAATTCAACTGCAGACGGCGAAATAAATTTAAAGTACCTTGGTTTCCTTACGATATTTCATATAAACTTTCCACATGACTTACCATAGTTCGACCTTCGAAACAGACGTACTCCCTGCCAGATAATGTATGATCAAATTTGGTAAACATAACACAAAACTCAACAACGATAATCAAATAGAAAATCTGGCATTAGCCTCCCAAGACATGGAAGCAAGTAATGTCGTGGACTGTAAAAGGCACAGTACGTATTATGTGGGCAGTTAGTCTTCAAGTAGTGGTAGGTCAGGATACAGAAATAGGTTGAAACATCACATAGACTATTGTGGCGCAACAAGATTGTAGGAAAAATTGCAAAGGTATTCTGAGACTATCGTGATGAAACCATGTGTATATTAGCAGAAAATAAAGGCAAATTGTGTACATGGGTTAGTGTCATGAGGAAACACCTCACTTTACTTGTACATCTCAATCTCCTAGGCATGGTAGATAATAATGAATGCAGGACATACTAAGAGGACATTCTAACGATGACACACTTATTAGATCATTTCCCCGCTGTCGTAAGTATGTTATAGAAGATGCTATGCCAGACCTAACTCTTCTAAGAGAAGTAAACATGCCCTTAAACCACATGGTTGTTCGTACTTGTGGCTAATCAGAATATTTTATGGAGGTTACTTTACCAGACCTATCTCTCCTGAGAGGAGATTTGAAGATGTTGAGGCAGTATTGGCAGGATCAGGCCTTCCTATAGACAATATGGCTGTTTTCTCGTAATTGTAAGCGCATAACAAGGAATATATCGATATGCGTGAGGTTCTAAACTGCTATGATTGGTATCATACACATAAGCCTGCAATCTGCCTCTCTCTAAGCCTGCTTTGCTAAACTGGAATCAAATCTTTGGTAAAAATCAGCAAATGACTTTCTAGTCCACTAGCTTAAATCAAATTTGGAAAAAGTTATTATTTTATTCATCTGTCTCATCTCTTTTATTACTTCTTTGATTACTTGGTTCCAGAATAATAAGGTTGCCATTTAGTGGCATTACTAACAAGCTGTGTCTATTGACACTTTGTTTTAGTATAGCGTACCTACAGGTTTTTTTTTCCTTTTTTTGTTTTCTTGCATACTCAGTCCCTTAAGGGACGCATTATAAGTTGGTCAGCTGCCAACTGTGTTACAGATTTTATTTTCACAATGAATTTGTTGGCTGCTGTTAAGCCATTTAATTAAGGTTTTTATATCATTTACCCCCCCCTTGTCCTTCCTCCAAGACCACTTTGTATCCACTCTAACTCTCTTCGTTTAGGTTTGATGCACATAATTTTACATACCAAATAAGAGAACAGTTTTTATAGCAAAAAACCCAGAACATCACTGTCAACGCACAATGGTTATACAGATAGACAGACGGTCAGTCTGTCAGTCAGTCATTCAGGCATTTAGTTTGATATTCAACCAGCATGATAAATAATATTTACCTGCAATGAGAAAAAGAGAAAATGGGAAAAAATTAAAACAAAATGAAAATGAATTTGATTCTGATGCTCATACTGATACTGAAATAAAATTATTTCATAATTTTTAATTGTATGTTTAAATATTAATTTCACTCTTTGTTTTCATTATTGTTGTAGTTGTTGTTTATTAAAACGAAAGTATATGCTGCCATTATGCTGCTATTTTTATTGGGGAATTTAAAAACGCAACAACAGAGTTGGGTGTACAGTTAAGGTTGGGCTGCATAGCTAGTAACTTAATATTGAAGAGTTATGCTGTAAATAAACTTGTTTAAGGACATACATACATACCTACATAATTGGTCATTACAATCCTTTAGTCAGGATTACAACCTAACTTCTCACAACACCCTTGTCGTATGTGTTAATTTTTATGCATGACTGGCGGGACGGACCTACAGTTTAAAGTCGACTCATTTGGTCATTACTTCTTTAATACCTTCGAATCTACTCCTCTCCGAATAGTTAGGTCTGGCATAACGTCTTCCATAAATTTTCTGATTTCCAGCATACGATGATGGCAAGCTGACCTAACAGTTGTTACGATGTCCTCTTCACATGTCCTGCATTCATTAGTATCTGTTACCACGCCTATGTGTTTAAAATGTATAAGTAAAGAGGGGTGTTTCTTAAGGGCTCTGACCTTTGTAATCAATTTGCCTTTATTTAGTGGTAATATACTCATGGTTTTCTGTTCATCACGATCATCTCAGAATACCTATGAAATTTTTCTCACAATGTTGTTACGCCACAATAATCTCCACGACGTTTTCACTTATTCCTGTAGACTGAGTAACAACTACTTGATGACTGGCTACCCATATAATGGACTACAGTCCAGGTCTGTGAATGCTATTTTCCATATTTTCCATTTGTTTATCCGTGTAGAGGCCGGTGTTACCCTGAACATTACAACACTGCAGTCAGGGCTACAACCTAGCTTATCACACCACCTATGCTGTGTGTGTTAAGTTTATACATGAGTCGCGGTATCTACAGTTTAACGTCGATTCCGAACGACAAATTTTTGCCCTCTACAGTTTTCGCCAGAAATCTGCTGAGAGGAAGTCGCCGAGGAAATATTTCTTTCATATTTCGTTTCGTTGGAAACGTCTGACCTGCGAATTGAACCGGGACCTCACCTCTAATGAGCCAACACACCATCTACTAAACTACGACGACTACGGACATGCCTTTGAATATTTATATGATAAGGAAGAAAAGATACATAAAACTTTATATATATATATATTTATAGTCTTTGCTTTTAGGTATTTACTACACCCCCTTTAACCCCTTTAACAACAATTTTTATGTTCATCTTTACTTTGTAAACAATTTTTTTTTTAATTCTTTGATTTCAAAAAAAATATTTTAAATATGCCATTTAAAATTGTGCACAACAGTTTACTCTACCCCATGCAGAATATTTGAAGTCACAAAGTGTATGAATTTGCGTTTTTTTTTTCTCCATCAATATATAGGATATGACTGAATGACTGCATTACATTTCTGGGTTTATGTTTTATGGTTTTATAGACAAAAAAAAAAAACAACCAAAAAAAAGTATGTGAATAGAAAAAAAAAATATACAAGTAACACCAGCAAATAAAGTAATAAATAATATGTGACTGGATAATAAAGGGTCCGCCAAATAACTTTTTTTTTTTTGAAAATGCTGTAAAAAGAAAACTACTGAATATTTTCTCAAATTTCTTTTTTATTTGAAAGTACAATCCTTCCGGTTAATAATGGAGAATAATTTCATTCAAGTGGCTGCCTCGGCTGGCCATGCAGTAGCGTACACGAGTGGCCTACAGAAGATGCCGATTTTGATAAAAGAAATCATCTTTTCAGATGAAGCTCATTTTGATCTTGGCGGGTATGTAAACAAGCAAAATTGTCGCATTTGGGGCACAGAAAACCCGCACGCATACATTGAAAAGCCGACGCACCCAAAACGAGTCACTGTTTGGTGCGGATTTTGGTCCAGAGGCATAATTCGAAAATGAGCAAGTTACAGTCAAATACGATCGTTATAGGGACATGTTGAACGAAATTTTTTCACAAAAATTGAAGAGGAGCATATTAGCAACATTTGGTTTCAACAGGACGGCGCTACGTGCCACACAGCCGAAGATACACTCGATGTTTCGCGCCCTGTTTTTGAAGATCGAATTATCAGCCGCAGAACTGATGTCGTTTGGCCACCTCGGAGCTGCTATTTGACACCGTTGGACTATTATTTGTGGGGTGCCGTCAAAGATAAGTGTTACGCCGACAAGCTAGAGACAATTGACGCTTTAAAGGACAATATTCGTGAAGCCATTGGTGAAATATAGCTGCACACAATCGATAATGTGCTTAAAAATTGGACCGATCGTGTAGGCTACTGCATGGCCAGCCGAGGCAGCCATTTGAATGAAATTTTTTTCCTTTATTAACCGGAAGGATTGTACTTTCAAATAAAAAAAGGAATTTGAGAAAATATTCAGTAGTTTTCTTTTTAAAGCATTTTCAAAAAAAAAAAAGTTATTTGGCGGACCCTTTACTTACTTACAGGGTAAGGAATACAATTTCTTTATAACTCCTCTGGCAAAAACTCTCAGAGTAAATAAAATTGCCCTGAAAAATTTCTCAAAAATCTGCATCTTTAACCACTCATGAATAAAATTAACACACGCAACGTGTATGATGTAGGAAGCTAGGTGGTACTCCTGACTGAACCGCTATAATGACCAATTATGTGTTATGTACTATACTTTATCCTTACCCTGTATTTTAATATTATATGTTATGTTTTTCCTTTTATACGTACATACATATAAAAATCATGCAATCCCTTTTGGTTTATAATGTGTGGTTACATTTATCATAATTTTTAATAGGATAGAACAACAACAACAACAACAACAGCAACAAGCAACATTTTACATAAAAATAATGTCTGTGCATATTTTGAAAAAAAAAGCCTAAAAATTATGGCATTTTTATACCAAAAACCTAGTACCACTGACTATTAGAAGACACAACAAGAGCAACAACAACAACACCCTGTACTAAATACATTTTCCATAAATTTTATTAAATTTTCTATTTTCTGTCTGCAATAGAAGTGGATCATCATCATATTGCCAGAGTGTCTATAAAAAACATTTTATGTAAATTGAAAATGTTGTTGTTGTTGTATTGTACAAAAACAAAAACACGGGGAAAAATAAAATGGCAACACAACAACAACAAAATGATAACACATATTTTATATATGAAAACTTAATGGATTTCATACAAATTACATCATAAATAAGGAGCAACACCAACAAGAACAACAACAAAAAAGAGGCTTTTCTTCTGTCACATATATTTCCACAAACTTTTTTTTCACACTTTATATGTTGCCTCACCAATATTTTCCCTTTTCTTTGTTTGTTTTTTACGTTTTTTGTGTGTCATTAAAGGCATATTAAAATGGCATTCTAAATGGGCTTAGAATGTGCATCAATAACCGGCAGGAATACAAAAGCAAAGGGGAGAAAGGGGGAGAATATACGTTTTAAAAAAAATAAAATTTATTTAGAAAAATAGAAAACAAATTATACGAAAATTATTATAAAATCCACGCTGCTGTTGAATGATATGTAAAGTTTGGCCGAATAAACCAAGTGGATAAACGCCGCAATACTACTGACCCAAATATTTATTTATTATGCTCCCTCTCCCCTTTCTTTTTTTGTATCTGTTGTTTCTGTTGTTTATTTGTTTTTTAAAAATATTTCAAACATTTGTTTGTATTCCTCGTATTGCTTAACATGAAAATCGAGATGTGAAAACTATTTCCCTGAACTCCACTACAATTCGATTCAATTCAATTCAACTATTGATCTGCAAATGGTTATCAAATATTTAAAACATATGTTTTGTAGTTTTCTATTTGCATTTTATAGTAAAAGAAATGAAAGAAAAATAAAAATAAAATCAAATGAAATATTTTAAATACAATCGCTTGGAATCTGAATGAATGAATAAGAGGCCTCTGCTTTCAATGATAAGAGAGAAAGAGAATCAAATGCACTTGTTTAGTGGAAATAGTTTTAAAATAAAAAGTCTCGGAAGGTATACAACGATATTTTAACACACTTCATTATATTTATACACACAAACCTAGCTTCTCACACCACCCATGTTAGGTGCGTAATTTTATACATAATGGTGGATTTTTGAGAAACTTTTCATGGCAATTTTACTTGTTCCCATGTTATTGCCAGAAATCTGCTGAAAGGAAGTCGCCGAAGAAATTTTTTTTAATATTTTCGTTTTGATGTCTGACCTGGGGTTTGAGACGTGGCCTCACGTCTCTCTTCCCTATATTTATTCTATCGTTTACTTGCAATTCATGCCAAGGAAATGGAAGCCCATAGAATTAAAGACTCGAAAATTAGTTCATTTTAATAAAATTCTTACCAGTGGGTCGTAATTTAGAATTCTTTTCCTTTCTTTACTTTAAATTTTATTCCTATCTAATCGTTATCTGAATTCATTACGCAGAAATCTCACTTACTTACTTACTTAATTGATTATTATAACCCTTTAGTCAGGACTACAACCTAGCTTCACACACCACCCAAGTTATGTATGTTAATTTTATCTATGAGTGGCGGAAACTACAGTTTAATGTCGACCGCGAGCGACAGATATGAAGAACTTTTCATGGTAGAGTTTTGTTAGAACACCACTGAATCGAAACTGCCGAAAGAAAAATTTTTTACCATACGTACGTAAATAGCTTCTGCTATCTAGGCAGTATCGTAACAACGAATGGTGGCGCAAAAACAGACGTACGTAAATAGCAGGCTTAATAAATATCCATACGAATAAAACATTCGTAAAGTCAACTCTCTGGTTTGGCAATGACCAGGTTTCATTAGTTTCGAACGCCATTGAGCAAAAATTGTTCATCAAAAAGTGCCTCAGAGTAATATGCAGGATATTCTAGCCTAATAATATCAGCAACAGGGAGTCTGGAAGCTTTACGTCGCGGTAGCATGGCACTAGAATGGAGTCCTTAAGGCTCAAGTAGCTAGAACTAAGAAAAAAAGCACTTGACGGCATATGATACTTTAAGAACTACGAAAGTTCAATCTGACATGGAGAGACGGAAAAAGAACATGAGAAAATGAACAGGAAGCCCCCTCTTTGTAGCATAGAGGGGTAAACGAAAAAATAAAAAAACCTTCTGGTCTCTGCCCCCCTAGGAGAATAATATTAACTACCAGCCTTAAAGCAAGGTCAGGTAGAGCCATCTCTTGAAAAAGTGATCAGCTTAATAAAAATTCATCAACAATAGGTAACAGAAGAACCGGCCATAATTGTTGTGTTTTGAATAAAGTACAGATGTCTTGTGAAATGCTTAAGTCAGGTTAGTCTTAGGGCCTTGCTCAGTTTTCTACAGCAGTCAGAAGCTAAAGAAAAGCTAAATGTGCTACAGTATAGTGAATTCACTTGCATTAAGAAAAAATCCTCAATCGAGAACGGCACAGTATTGGGTTTTCCAACAGCGATTTCTGAGCTTTGAAAGAGGATAAATGCCATCTTGTTGAAGCTACATTAGTCAAATTAATTATTCAATTAAATTTCAGCATTCAGCATTCAACAACACATGCAAATAATACAGTTTTTTAGTTGCCAAAGGCTTCAGATTTTTGGTTCAAAAATTATCTTCAGCGATGAGGATACTTCTGAATGCATGGGTATGTAAATAAACAATATTACCAAGTCGCATGAAATCTAAGAGCGTGCAAAACATCCCGAAAAAGCCACTGTTTGATGTGGAGTTTGAGCTGGCCGAGTCATGGATCCGTATTTCATTGAGGACAACGTTGGTAAGGCCATCATTATTTCCCTGAGGGCAACTTTGGTTAGGCTATCACTGTCAACAGCAAGCGTTTTAGTTTGATGATTACAAACTTCTTTTGCCCTATAATGGATGATTTGGAGATCAACGACTTTTATTATCACCAAAAACATGCTACCTACCACACAGCTCATGCCCTATTGGATATTCAGGACGAACGCTATGAAAGTATGATTGTGTCATATGTGTATGAGAACGAGCGATTTGAACGCTTTTGACTTTTTCTTCTGGTGTTTTCTGAAGTCGCAGTTGTATGCGAACAAGCTACAAGCCACAGCGCTCCTAAAAACGAACACAACTCATGCCATCAGTCAAAACCAGCATGATTTATGCGGCAGAGAGATTTTTGTTTTTGTTTTTAAGAATCTTTTCATTGCCATTTTATTTAGTCTCAGATGGAGGGATGGAATGCATGCAAACAAAGTAAAGTTTCTGACTGTGGCCAACGTGGCAACCACCAGGACGATTCTTGTCTTGCTGTATTAATGATGTTAAATAATGCGTGCAGCGAAGTCCAATACCCTGGACGTTAAATTTGTGTTGTGCGTAGGGCTTGGAACCCACCACGTAAAAATTATAGCCAATGAAAACCACAATAACAGAAGTCCCTTTTTTAAGAGGACGACCTTGTATGCGTTGGAAGGACCACATCGGGGAAGCTCTGACATCGATTGATGAGACCAACTGGCGTAGGCGCGCAAGAAGTAGAGGCACCGGAAAGGATATGTTGCCGCAAGCCGAAATCCAATATAGGCCAATTAAGTAAGTAAGTAAGCAAGTATTTTGCCGAGAGGAAGACTCCTACTAAATATTTTCCTCATATTTCGTTATGTTCTAAGCTAGGGTTTGAACCACAGACTCTTGTCTAATAAGATAAGCACACTATCTAGTAGATTACAGTGACCGCATTTCATTCTGTTGCAAATCCTATTGCTAAACAAATGCAACCAAAATATTTGTGTGTCAAAGAGAGTTGCAAAAATGTTAAACAATACATATGTACTAACATATATTTTATAACATAAAATAATATATGAAATGAATAACAGAACAGAACAGAAAAAATACAACAAATATTTGAAATATGTACACAATAGAAGAACATATTGAATTAAAAAAATACGAAAAAAACATGGAATTCCTATTGGAAAATTTTGCTAAATTCAATAGAAAATATGCAGAGAATTGAAAATAAAACTTAAAAAACAAATTGAATCTACACGGATACAATAAAAAAAAATATATTCTCTCTCTCTCTTTGTCTCTGGTAAATTTATACAATCAAATACGAATTGTTTTACAAAATGACAATAAAACAATTTATATTTAAATTTCTTCTTCTACTTTTTTTTTTTATTTTCATTCTTTTTCCTTTTACATCCTTGTTTCCTATTTTCATATTTTTTTTATTTGATTTGTTGGCTTTGTTACCGAATGTAAATGTAAAAAAAGGAAAGATTCAGAGAAATTGAGAAAATAAACTGAATTAAATGGCTTCAAAAATAAATTGAAATTGATTTGGAATTTGGAATTTGAATTTTCGCTAACAAATCTTGTAAACAAAATATGCGAAATAATATGCGGAATGTAAATCCTTAACACAGCAACGTGAGTTTGTAAAATGGAATGAATTCACAGAACGAAAGTGAATAAATTGATAAAATTTATAGGAGGTTAAGAAAATATTCCAAGTGCAGGCCAGCAGAGTCATGAAAAGTGTTTTATATACCTTCTATTGCAATGAGGACTGGGGTTATATATGTACATATTGTTACATTTTTACCTTTTAACACGTTGACTGCCGACTACGAGATGACTCGTTGCGTTCCCTTCCAGGGTGCCAACTACGAGTTATCTCGTATCCTGCCACTTTTGTGTAGCTACGAATAAAATCGTATTATATCAGTGTTAGTATCGGTAAATGGCTTCTGGGAAGAGAACAAAAAGTCAAATTGGCTTGTGTGGTCAGTTTTCTGAAAGTTGCCGCGACAGTCAACGTGTTGAAAACGTTTCAAATATGAGCTCGTATATTATATAATATACGTATATTATATATATATATAATTCGTATATAGTATATTATATAATATATAAATAAAATAAAAATAAATTTGTGTTTAGTTTTAATTAAAATTCTTTATTATTCGTACAATTGCGTGTGCCAAAGTTCACAACTTGATGTAAACAACAACAATTGCTTTGTTTGTTATTCCTCTGTTTCCCTCCCCTTTGCATAAACAATAACAATCACTAAACAATTATGCGACAGAAGGAGATCTTCAAACCACGATTACTCTTTTCAAAACACGGCTTTTTCAAACAAGACTGACTGAACTTCACTCCCCTGCTTTGCCTTTCCTTTTATATGTCAACGTAAACAGTCTGATGAGTGTTCTTGAAGGCGAATGTTCGTGACTTTGGCTTCTCGAAATCTCTATAAATGTAAACATAGTTGTTTACATTCATTATTGTTGTTTGTGTATTTTGTTTACATTTATTCTTGTAGTGTTGTTTGTGGATTTTAGTTTACTTGTTTACCAATTTTGTTTTATGCTAGTGTTTGTTGTTATATTAAGCAGTACGATAATTTGTAAACAGGTTTGTTTACTTGCATTGTTTTGTTTTTGTAGCTTTTGTCTATAATGTTAATGTTAAGCAATGTAAAAGCAAAACATCAGTATGTAGATTCTTTATTTTCGTAACAATATGTAGAGGCAAAATGTGTATCCAAAAAAAAGGTTTAAAAGAAAAGAGTTTTTGTAAAAACGTATTGCATGATTAATTTGGTACGTTTATTTTTATGAAAGACTAGCTGTACCCTGCGCGCTTTGCTGCACTACAAACTAAAATAAATTTGAAGGAAAGACATTAGACAAATATCCAATTAAGTTTGAATCATTTTATTGATTTTGTTTCCCGTTGTCCAGATGATTCAGACGAACGGGCCTGAGTAGTACGCATTCGATCAAGTGATTCATTGTTCAAGTGATTCATGCGAACGGATCTGTGCGGCATGTACTCGAAGATTTTTCAGTCTCAATGCTGATTCTGAGGCTAGTAATGCTCTTTTCTTTTCTTTTCTTTTCTTTTCTTTTCTTTTCTTTTCTTTTCTTTTCTTTTCTTTTCTTTTCAACACAGGATCAAATGCACAGTTTACGATTTAATTAATTTCGAATAATTTTCAGTGGCGCCACCTGTCGGAAATTGGTTATACCAACTTAGAAACCTTCGTCGGCTCATGCGCAACAACTTTGCTAAAGATTAAATGCATATTTTACGATTCCATAAAGTACATTCATTTATATATATATAGATAATTTAAACTTGAAAAAAAAAATAAATAAAACAAAAGTCTACGAATTTAATTTTGGTTATATTTTTTTTTTCTTTCCCTTCTATCTTTCCCCCCGCGTCGTTCTTTACACCTTATTTTCTTTGGTTTTATACATCAAGAATCACAGATAGCATACTTGTAGGGGTAACTACTATGCGTATGAGTAATATATTTCAAATGCAATTAAATATTAAGTATGTAGTATGTAGCATACGTGGGCATGGCCCCTCGCTCATTTGGAATATTAACATAAAAAGTAGCCTATAACTCCTTCCAGACATACAGGAAGATACTGTGAAAATTTCAGGAAAATCGGTTCAGCCGTTTAATCGTCTATAAACTTCAAACATACAAACATACAAACATACAATCAAACACACATTCATTTTTATATATAAGATTATTTTAAATTGATTAAGTGGAAAACATGTGTTTGGTTTTTTTGCCAATAATTATGTTCTATCTTAAATGTTTAATAAAAAATAAAATTGTTGCTTTTATTGAAACAAAACTTTGTTTTTAAATATCATTTGAAAATCAAAATTTTTATTTACAATTCATAGCCATTAACTCATTATTATGTGAAACGCGTTGTTTTCGTATTTAAGTTTCTAGACTCAAGGATTTTAAAGTCATTAACTTTCCCTATATTAAACAAAGAGGCGTTTATAACATTATAATGGTGGCCTCAATTTGGATTTAATTTTTTTATTTCAAACAATTTACAAAAAATATAAAGGCTTTATATGCTTTAGAACTTATTGTACACAAATAAAGAATTAAAGAATATTAAAAAAATTATTACTTCTTGCTTTAAAACATATTTAATATGCTTTAAAGAAGAAGAGAATAAAATTGAGTCTCATAAAAAAGATCAATTTACACAAGTAATTATAAGAGGAACATTTAATTTTAATTTGTAATAATCATCATCACAATAATATTCTGTTACTTAATGATTATATTCTGTAAAGAAAAATAAAATAAAACAGGAATTATTCACACAAAATTAAATATCATTGAAGCGTTACCAAGCAAATCAGTATCAACGATTGCCGAAAGCAATTCAAATAAAAATTAATTTTTTAGAATGAGTGTCGCTTACAGTGGCTCACAGTGCAGTGAGCTGCAAGCTAGTACCCCAAGCAGTTGTTGGTGTTATTGTTGTTGCTGTTATGTATTAGAAAAAGGAAGTGGAAAAAGTTTTAAACCAAATGGTTTACACATACCAATACTCAGTCAGTCAAACAAAAAATCAATTCTTAACGAATTTTACGTTTCTCATCAATCTTCAGTTTAACTTCATAGACTTTCGTAATGGTGAGTTCAACCAGAACATTTATAATGATGATGTTTATGTATACGTATGTATGTATGTATGTGAATCAAAACGATCATAAATTTTCAAATTAAATTAAAATTTAAATTTCTTTTTTTATGCGAAAAGCATGACCAGAACAAATGCCATGCAAATCAATTACCAGCCCAAGCAAACTATACTACTTCAGTTTAGATTGAATAGAACACACAACATTCGTATTAGAAATTTCCTAATGGTGCGGTTATAAAATTGGTAAACGAACGCACTACCATAGGTTTTGGGAAGGAGAAAAAAACAAACATTGGCAGCCAAGATATGCACCGTATTTGGAATGACCTTAATTGTAAGATCGTTTGTACAGGCAAGATAGAAAAATTGTTATTAATCGTGTGCAATGCTTGAGTAAGGAAAGTAATTGATTTTTCTGGTTCCCAGATCAAACTGCCATTGCCTACATTGTTTTAATCAGAATACAATACAAGCGATATGCATGCATACCAGAGATCAGCAATGAGTATTGAAAAAGATGAGTAGATTCGAATCACACACATAATTTCTGATACTTATACGCGCATTCATACTTATTTTAATATCACACTCATACTACTCATATTCAAAATTTGAAATACTCATCGTACTCAAGCTTAACAATACGCATAATGTTGTTGATTTCGACTCTCCTTTGCTCAACATTTACAAGAATCATAAAATAAGTATGATTCGCATACGAACACTTCCAATACTCACTAGAAGGTTGTGTGTTTGCTTTGCTTTCTTCCTTTTTTTTCTTGTAAATGCAACAACAACTAAGACTGTAAATTTTTGTGAATGATTCTAATCTCACGAATTATTTATGAGTATTATAAGTATTTTTCTAAATTTATGAATCTGAATGAGTAGGCGTATGAATCAAACCTACATATTTCGAGTGGTATGAGTTTGATGTCAACGTTCTACTCATACTCATTGCAAACCTATACTTATAAATCAATGTTGTAGTGAGTACGAATGAATCAGAGTAGTTAAATTTCAATACTGTTGACTCATTCTTAATCAAAATTTCGTGAGTTCTTATGAGTAGCCAAAAAATGATTCATTGCTGATCTCTGATGCATACATCCCTTCAGTCATTTCTTTTGGCGACTTCCTTGCAGCAGTCTTCTGACAAAAAGTCTAGGAGTAAAATAAAAAAATTGTCATAAAAAGTTTCTCATTCTGCAGTTCGAAATCGTCTTTAAACTGTAGTTACTTCCACTCATAAACAAAAATAACACACGTAACATGGGTGATGTGAGAAGATAGGTTGTAATCCTGTTATTATCTGTTGTGCCAGGACTTCCAAAGGCAAACTAAAGAAGATACAGGAGTAGTAATTAGTCCATGATTAAATCGGATTTTCATGAAACCGGACTTAGAAAAGGCTTTTGAAGGAAAAAAACCTCTACAAGGAAAAAAACTTTTGCCGTAAATGCTGAGTAGTTTGTAGGCAACTCGTTTTCCATAGGGATCCCATGAGAAACCTCAGGAGTGCCCGTTATTTCGACTCCTGATACAGCTCCCTATTAACGACGTGACAACAGTCTCTCTTGAAAGGAACCCAGCAACGTGTTTGACACGGTGCATACTGAGTTACAGCAGCGAACCAGTTGTACCACTTTCTATAGATAACCAAAGCATTTTAAGTACGTATGTATACCCCGATACAAATACCACAACACCAGTAGTTTTTTTTAAGCAAAGAGGGTTCAATTTTTCTCCCAAAAATCTAACCAGGAAGCCTCCCTGTGTCATTGCTGCTGTGTGAAGGTAGATTGTAATCCTGGCAAGGGGGTAATAAAGTAAGTAATAAGGATCTTCCTCTCTCTCTGCTACTAAGTCAGAATCTTCTGTAAGCTTTGTACAAATTCTTACCAGGCAAACCTTCTTCCTGCATTTAACTGCCCGTACTCTATTGATTTTAAGCTCTAAAGCATTCCATTTAATAAATGTTAAGCTTTAAACCATTATTGAGTAGAATTTTAGTTTTCTATTCCACTCCATTAGAGAGCTCTCTTTCACAAGAACTCAATGAAAAATCACTTAAGATTTCCTTTCCATTACGCCCAGAAAAACCAAATAACGAATGGCCAAAGGAAGTTGAACAACTATTGTGGAAATTGATTTTTCATCTTGAAAAACTTCATTTAAAAACATTTCCGTATGCTTTTTGTTTTATTTTTTGTTTCGTTAGTCACGTTTTTCAATATTCAATAAAATTTCATTATCCTTGAACGCTTTATTGCCAATCCAATACCAAATACAATGCCTGTATTAAACTTACTCGTCCCCCCACCCAATACATTACCACTAAATGAAATGTGTTTCAAAGAAAGAACGAGAAAATGACAAGAAAATTAAAAATAATAAAAAGAAAAGAAAAGAAAAGAAAAGAAAAGGACACCTAGAAAGAAAGAAAGAACGAATTTTTAAATTACAATTGTAATCCTGAATACAATTTCACTCAACTTATAAACTATTTGCAGCCATTATGTAAATCAAACCCAAAAGAAATGAAAAACGAGATGCTGGCAAACTGTAGAAATAAGTATGAAAGTAAACAATAAAAAAAAGAAAAAATTCTGTATTCAAAACGGAAACGGAGATTCATTTCCTGTAAGAAAAACTACAAGTTTTTACTTTAAATGTTCGCAAAGTCGTTGCACACGAACATATGTATGCGTATTAAAATAACGGCAAAAAAAACGAACGAAATCCTGGCAAAGCAAGACAGCCATAGAGAAGAGTGTAACTCAAGCTCCTCTCGCGTATAGCAACAACAACAACAACAGTTAACGACATAAAACATCGTTGGGTTATCAATACTTGAATACTTTGCTATGCTTTACACAAGAGCAAGCAAACCATGACAAAAGAGAAAAATCCAAAACCATTTGAAAAGGAAAAACTTTTTTTCTTCTTCTTTATGAAATTGGAAAATCCAGCAGCATCAGCTCTGTTACTGGCACCAGCATCGGCACCACCAAACGAAATCGTAGAGTGAATGTCATTTGAATGGAATCCATGTAAACCGCGTTGGATGACAACGTCAACAACAGCGAGGACAACAACAACAACAACATAAACATTATCATGAGACATGGTTTATAAATGAAATCAAACTTTTGCAAGAAAAACTCTTATACTTTCGCTCTCTCTTTCTCTCTCCCTCTCATCCACTCGACAATGTTTGTAAAAATCGAATTTGTAGTAGTTTTAGCTGCTCCAACATGTCCTGGCATGACTTGGCTTGAATAATGGCAAATTTATTGAATATGTGATTGTGTTTTTCTATACACACAGACACATACAAACAAATAAAAATCTATTCAAATTGGTTTGAGAGTAGGTTTGACAGTTTTATTGATGATTTAAATGGGTGATCAGCGAATTTTTTTGGAAATCCAATTGAAGATGCTTTTCAAGCGCCTAAAACAGCACGAAAGTAGAAACACTGTTTTCAAATCATAAATATAGGAAGGCAATGAAAACAAACGTACCACGTAGGCATCTCCTTTGCCAGAAAAGTAGGCCTTTAGCTTTCAAATTCATTTCCTTATTACATTTTGCTTGGATTGTAATACCAATGCATTGAACTCTTGGCTTATACCTTTAAAAATAGCAGACTAAGATGGAATACAACAGAAATAGTACGGTTTGACACCAACTTCTATGGCCCCACTTCGCATTAGTCTGAGAGAAAGAAAGTCTACCTCCAACTTGACGATATATGTTCGTTAAGCCACGGAAAAATGGCGACAACTCAAGAGCAATCACGCACTCAAGCACTTACTGAACTAATCATTACAAGCCATTTAGTTAGGATTACAACCCAGCTTCTCACATCACTTAGTGTTGTGTGGGTTCAATTTCTTCATGAGTGACAGGTTAGGTTAGGTCGGAGTGGTAGTTCTGATATCACAATGCTACCTTGAGCACGCATACTGACCAAGTTCCACCAAAATCAGGGAAGAGGAAGAAGTTGGTCAGCGCAAGGGCTGCACATCAAAGGCGCGACTACCCTACACTGGAAAACCAGCCAGAAAGTTTGATAAACGAAGCTATATCCTAGATATCAATAGATGATAGCTCCGTCAAGCTGACAAGGATTGGAGAGCCATATAACCTATATCTACACCTAGCTAGAGACGGGCATTGCCAAAGAAAGTGGATAACAGTTTCCTCCTCCTCAGCGGATCTGCATCCACGACAGAAGTCGTTAAATGGGAGCCGCATTCTTTACGCGTGTCTACCCAAAACGCAATGACCTGTAAGCACGGCCACTGTGGTTGAGATGACGTCACGACCAAGACCAAGTAATTAGTTGGTACGCCTTCTATCCATCGAGGGCCAGGTGAATCTGGCAGTGGAGCAGGACTCCTCATTGCCGCAGGATAGGTTGGCGTCCCGAAAGAATTTCCGCGCAATATCCAACTTGACCGAGGCAAGCACCCAATTCACGAGGATTCCGGAAGGAGCGCTCTGGTGAGCTCATCGGCCCGTTTCCCGGAATGTTACTATGCCCGGGGACCCACACCAGTAAGACACTGGTGAAGCGCCCAGAATGAAGGTCGAGACAGCGGCGACATTCCCTAACTATCCTAGAGTTATTCACGAAACCCGATAGAGATCTTATCGCGGCCTGACTATCGGAAAAGACGGAATGAGTGGCAGGACCCAGACAGATTTTTTAGGTAACTTCTTCACGGCCATTTATTATTTACTGTCAGAGTTTTTGTCCATAAATCTGCTGAGAGAAAGTCACCAAAGGAATATTTTTTTTTAAATTTAAGTTTGTTGTAGATGTCTGATATCGACTCTGAACCGTGGCCTCACATCTAATACGAGAACATAGCAGTTACCAGGCCACGGCAACTTATATTCTGTTTACCCTTTAAAAAAAACCATTTCGATTATAGGTGGTGTGAAAAGCTAGGTTGTAGTCCTGACTTAAGGGTTGCAATCATCAATTGAGGAAGTACAAAGCCAACTAGGCAAGTACGTAAATAGCTTCAATTATCTAGGCAGCATCGTAACAAAGATTTATTGCATAGAGACACGTACTCTACGTCAACATGTTGTCAATATTGGACCAAAAACAATTGTCACATGTCAGAGAGCTGCCATATTTGCATCTTTGTCTATTGAACCTGCAGGACATTAGGAGCAAATTCCTACTTCTATTCCATGCCATATTTGGATCGTATTTTATTGAACTTTCGGGTCAAGCAAATTTCTGCTCCTGTTTCCATTCTATTTCTTTTTTTATCGCTTCCAATATACTTTGAAGTTAAAACGTTCACGTAGGATACTCTCTACGAATAGCTGCCTTAATGTGAAACCTTCATTGTATGTAAACATATCACTTGTTTTAGCCTACTTCTGATGCTGATGCTGGCGCTGTTGTTGCTGTTGCTGGTGCAGTTGTTGTGCTGCTAACGTGTTCTTACTCATCACTTGTTGCAAACAAGTTTCTAATACCGTTAGGAAATTTTTTCCTGTTGTGCCGTTTGTTTTTCGATTAGTATGTGTGTTCGATTTCTTTTTTTCTTTAAGCCAAGGCAAGCCAAGGCAAGTTAACATTTCATTTTAGTTTTGTTAGCATTTTAACTTGACTTCTTTCTCTTAAACGACTATCTCATCTATGACTAGTACCTGTGGTACCTGTATGTCCAATGCCTGTTTTTTCTTCTTCTTCTTTATTGTTTTTTGCACGTTTGTCGTTCTTTTTCTGTTTTCTATTCAAAATGCATCATAAACGGTTAACTGGCAATTTCAAACAATTCATTTTATTTTTACCCCGTTTAACTTTGTTTATAATCAAGCGACTACAAAAAAGAATTAAACAATAACAACAACAACAAGAAAAATTTGCTACAAAAATAACTCATGTATTTTAAGCAATAATAACAATAACAACAACAAAAGCAACAAACAGAAAAAATTATTAAAAAAAAAGTAGGTACATAGTCTTAGAGACTGGTTCCACAACAACATGGCCAGCAAATAACTGGCAGAACGAACGTACGACTGAATAGCACAACCATAAAAATAGTTACAAAGTATACACTTTATAGTCTTATTAATAGCATGTATATACATATATATGTGTGTATGTATGTATGTAAGTGTATTTTTGTTTGGAAACAAGTTGTCTTGTCTTGTGTTGTCTTGGCTTGGAGTAGGTGTTTAACCGTTTAAAGATTGAGTCCATGTTTGTAAATGCGAATGAACGATTTTGAACGAATAAACGTTTTCAGCGACAACAAGTGACGTTATGAGTGAACGTTTAATTGTCACAATTTCTGATTTTATGACAGCGTGTGGTTTGTTTCTTTTCTTCAGCAAGTTTTTAATTTATTTGTTCTGCTAACTTGAACATAGAAAATGTGAACAAAAAAGTTTGAAAGTTTTTTTAATTTAAAGACTACACAACTCGATTTTCAAATCATCGAACATCCAACAACAGGTATTGACACAGAATCGTGGTAGCTTCTCACATCACTAATGGTGTGAGTGTTAATTTTACACATAAGTGCCAGGGACCTACAGTTTAAAGACGACTCCGAACGGCATATTTTTTTTGCCTGAAAGACCGGTGACAGGAAGTTTTCTTCATATTTCGTTTTTGTGGACATGTCTGAGCTGGGTTTGAACTGTGATTTCACGTCTAATAAGCCAATACACTACCTACTAGACTAAGGCGACTTTAATCGCTTACTTCATCACTCAAATTCTGTCTTCGATTGCAGCAGATCTTTCAGCAGTTCAAAAAACAAATCGTGAGGTAGGTAGTTAGGTAGGTTGCAGTAGTAGCTTTGATACCAAAAGCTCACTTGAGTAGGTATAGTGGCCCGTTGTAACGCCACAGGTAAACGCAGTCCCTGTACTTACCAAGCTGAATCAAACTAGGGAAGAAGTTGATCAGCTTGTACAATGGGTCAATTCGACCTCCGGGTACTGTACTTGTATTAATTGACAAGTACACGTCCTCTAACCTAAGTTGATCAGCTTAAGGACTGCACAAATCGTGAGGGGAAAAATGTACAATCCCTTGAATCGAAAGAGCCTTTGGTGTTGCCCAGAGCTCAGCAATGAATCGTTTTTTCCCTACTCATAAGTACTCATGCAATTTTGAGTTTGAGTGAATCAACAGTATTGAAATTCAACTGCTCTGATTCATTCGTACTCACTACAACATTGATTTATAAGTACAGGTTGTAATGAGTAAGAGTACAACGTTGACATTAAACTCATAACGTTCGAAATATGTTTGATTCATACGCCTACTCATTCAGATTCATAAATTTAGAAAAATACTTATAATACTCATAAATGATTCGAGTGATTCGAATGATTCAACAAAATTTACAGTCTTAGTTGTTGTTGCATTTACAAAAGAAGAAGAAAGCAAAAAACAAAAACAACAAGTAAAGCAAACACACAACCTTCTAGTGAGTATTGCAGTGTTCGTATGCGAATCATACATATTTTGTGATTCTTGTAAATGTTGAGCAAAGCAGAGTCGAAATCAATAACATCATGCGTATTATTAAGTATGAATACGATGAGTACTTCAAACTTTGAATATGAGTTGTAAGAGTATGATATTAAAATAAGTATGAATGCGTATAAGTATCAGAAATTATGAGTATGATACGAATCTTTTTGAATACTCATTGTTGATCTCTGGTGTTGCCAATCTACGAGGTTTCAAAAACAGTAATCCAAATTCAAAGAAATCAAAATCCCCTTGTTAATTAAACTATAAAAACAAGGACTTCACAACCATTACCCGTTAAAAAAAGGGGAAAAACAATCGTTTAAAAATTTAAATTCTCATTCGACTTTGTTTCGAATACCAAGGAGTCGTGGCTTGCGATGACGAGCCCTCTCCCAAATCTTTTCACATATCAGTCGATGCTATAGTTATTGGGATGTTCAAGGATAACAAGACCAGTGAGTCAAGCTCCTTAATTGTGATGTTAATTGAAACTGGTAAAGAAATGCAGCATCTTAATGAGGCATTCATGGAAATAGAAAATCTAAATCAGCTATCAAGCCAACAACTACAGTCGTTAGGCAATTAGGCATTTTTCTTAAGACACGCTCATATATTCATGCCAATGACCTCTCTCTCTCGAGCGAAGGTATTAATTATGTTGCTGTCTTCTTAAAACAAATTTCAAATCTATTTTTAATCATGTGTGAAAATATTTAACTCTTTTCTGTTTTTCTAATTATTACATGACGTAATGCCTTAACCTGCTTTACCCTAAACACCTGGCTAGTTTTAGCGTTAATAAATTAAAATCCACCAACAATAGCTGCCGTCCTTAATGACTTCATTTGACACGGTAGACACAAGAATTGTGAAACAAATTTCGTTGCATTCCAAAAAAAAAGTACTTTTTGGATTTGGTTTTTTCTTCAGTGCTATGTATTCATTATTACATCATTAATCATCAAAAAATTCTTTTTCATGTCTGTTGAAACATTTTTGAAAGAATATTTTTTTTTTGGTTTTGAAAAATTATTGTTTTTATGACATGTTAAACAAAAAATGGTACTTTTTTGAAGTTAATTAATAGCATGGTCTGGCAAGGGGTCCAATTGATTTATTTTAATTTTTAAATTTAAATTTTCAACTGCGTTGTACCCATATTTTGTTTACATTATGGTGTCATAAAGAAAATTTTAGATTTTCAAGAGTTTTGCTTAAAAAATTTGGTACTAAAAACTATTGAAAAAGTACATTTTTCTTGCAATTACTCCTTTCAGGATCGCTTGGCTAACACAAAAAAGCAAAATTTAAGTTTGTCCTAACATAGCTTTTAGACTAGAAAACGTCACCAGCTGCGGTAGGTAGGTAGTAGACCCTAGTCTTTTGAGCCGTGTAACAAAAACTGTAAAATTGGTCATGAAAGTTTAAGACGTGGGCTAGCCTAAACTCTTACCATACTATAAAGGATTTCACCCACTATTTAGATCATAAGAGATGCCTTTAAGTCGGAATAAAGGCCCTGAGAGCAAAGCTAGTTTTAAGTACCGCAATGGTTTGTGACTTATTCACACACGCCTGCGCCTATGACCATGCCCTCAAATCGCTCGTGCAAAATTTCATTACGGCATGATGTGTATGGCACGTAGCACCATTATTTTGGAATTACATGTGTTGGTGCCCGAATCATTCAAAAGGCCAAAGGTATGGGTAATCATCAACCTGTACTACTCGCCTTTGGCCGTGGTGGTTTTTCTCAATTTTTCTTAAGCTTTCAACTTAAAATCCACATCAAACAGTGTTTTTATGAGATGCATTGGACACTCTGGGATCTCATGAAGATGGGTATCGTCTCAGATTAAAAAATTTTCTTTGCGCATGAACCCATTCATTCAGAAATGTGTCTCATGGCAGACAATGATTTATCACTGAAAATTGGGTCAATTGCCAACTGCTCCATACCCCAGCTAGGTTGAAGTCCTGACTAAAAGATTGTAATCACCAATTAGGTAAGATTTTCAAGGGATAGAGGCCTAAACCTAGAGACAATATTTTGCATTTTATATCTTACAAAAGTCCACCTACACCTCCTATTTCATCCACTATTCTTTATTCAGTTTTTAACATCAGAAAGGGGTCCATGTAGTATGTGTGCATTTAGTGAACTCACTTCGTTAACTTTCAGCTCCCATGTTAGTTGAATTTGGTACGGGTGCAGGACGATCGTTTACTGAATTAGTAGACCCGAATTCATACATCTTATTGCGAATAGTCCTCTCGGTAGGACGATTATGGCTATTGTAATACAGTTCTCTTAGCAGATTCCTAGCAAATACTGTGAGAGTGGAATAAAATTGTCATGAAAAGATTCTCAAATAAAATTTGTCGCTCAGGGTCGACTTTAAACTATATTGGAATGAAGTTCTTTTTAATTTTTCAAACTGTATTTCCTTATTTATCTAAGGGTAACCAGCAAACCAGACTCATAGCAACGCATGTTTAGGTTTGAAATGATGGTGCAGTCTAAACGGCAAAGCTTATTTAAAAAATATTTTTTTTTTTGTTTTCCTCTCTTCAAAGCTCTATAATTTAAAAATATTTAAAAAAATATAAAGTTTTTATATGAGAGAAAACACAATGAAATTTCGAATACGACTGAGTTCTTCATTCTTAAGACATGAAAGCAATAATTATGCACGCACACATCCGTCTGTCGGTCTACAATCAGTCATCTTTTGAAAACAAAATTTGTTACGCATGTTCGCATCCGAACTCTGCAACAAATTAGAAACAAAAAAAAAAGTTTGGAGTAAAAAAAAATGTTTTTTAATTTTTTTAAACAATAATTGCTACGTGGTATTTGAATATAAAAAAATCTCGGTAGAAATTTTTATTATACTCGTGTATATACAATGGAGTGGAATATCATGTTTAAAGAATTTGTTTTCAAATCAAAATATTTTCTTTTCTGCTTTTTTGTAAACTCACGAAACTCAAACTCATATTTGGGAGTAAATGGATATCATGATGCCATGGGAGCAAGATAATTACCTGGAAGAAAAAAGAGAAAGAAAGGTTACAAATAATGGAAGAATTTGTAAGGAAATATGCATTTTTATTAAAATTAAATTGTATTTAAAGAAAAGGTTTTAATAACAACTTGAGCAATTGATTTAGAAATCTTAGTGATTTAGATCGCTAGAGAGAGGTCATTGGCATGAATGTATGAAAAAAGTTGCTCAACAATGTGGCTAATTGCCTAACGACTCTGGTTGCTGGCTTGGCTAGCTGCTTTAGATTTTCTATTCCCACGAATGCCTCATAAAGATGCTGCACCCGCATTTCTTTACCAGTTTCGATTAACACCAAAATTAAGGAGCTTGATTTACTAGTCGATATCCCTGAATATCCCAATAATTATAGCATCGGCTGATGTGTGGAGAGATTTAAGAGAAGGCTCACTATCGCAAGCCTCGGCTCTTTGGTATTCGAAAAAAAGTCGAATGAGAATTTAAAATTTTAAACGCACCTTTTCCCCCATTTTTCAGCCGGAATGTTTGTGAAGTCTTTGTTTTTGTAGTTTAATTAACGAGTGGCACTGATTTTGATTTTATGAGTTTGGATTGCTGTTTTTCAAACCTCGTAGATTGGCAACACCAAAGGATCTGTCCTTTTTTTCCTCGCGATTTGTACAGACCTTACCTTGACCAACTACTTCCCTGGTTTGGTGAAATTTGGTCAGTACAGGGACTGCGCTTACCTGTGGCGTCACAACGGGCCGCTATGCATGCTTAAGTGAGCTTTTGGTATCAAAGCTACCACTCCAACTTACCTACCTCATGATTTTATGAATTGCTGAACGATCTGCTGTGATCGAAGACAGAATTTGAGCGATTAAGTGAGCGATTGAAGTCGCCGTAGTCTAGTACATAGTGTGTTGGCTTATTAGACGTGAGGAGATGGTTCAAACTCCACGGCAAACATTTCCAACAAAACGAAATTTGAAGGAAGAAATATTTCTTTCGACAACTTCCTCTCATCAGATTTCAGACAAAAACTCTGAGGAATACATAAAATTTCCATGAAGAGTTTCTTAAAAATCTGTCTGATCCCGCCAGCTATAGGCAAAATGAACACACGCAACATGTACTGTGTGAGAAGCTAGGTTGTAAACCTGACTAAAGGATTGTTATGACTAATTATGCAAGATCTTCAAGGGATAAAGGCCTATAGATATTGTCTATAGGTTTATATAGACAATATTTTTAATTTTAAATCTTACAAGAGTCCTAGAGTTCTTATGCTTCCACTATTCTTTTTTTCTACTTTTTGACAACAAAAAGAAATTTTACTATGAAGGGGTCCATGTATGTATCTTTTTGAATTTCAAATTAATTAACATCTGCTGATAGTATTATGAATTCTAAGCAATTTCTTGTATAAATTAAAAAGAAATCCAAAAATTTAGAAGAAAAAACTGTATCATGTATTGTGTAAAACAAAAACTAAATACTGCCACATATATACCACATTGACTGCCACTTATAGTTTCTCATTGTTAATGTGACCCAAACAACTTTTTCGTTTTGGTAACAGCCCCACTTTATTACAGTTTTTCTATTCTGTTTTTCATTTTCCATTCGTTTTTTTAATTTAATTTGCTGGTAACAAAATCGTAATACTCCACTTAAATGTTTCCACGTTCATCAACTCATCATCTCTTTGTAATCGAAAAAAAAGAAAAAATAACAGAAACTACGTACTACCGCAACTATTGAGTACTTTTTTTTTGTCTGTCTGTTATGTTTCCATGTGTATTAAATCAAACAAGAAACCGCAACAAAATATTGAGTTCTACTAATAAAGTGTCACTACACTCACAGGGAAAATGTTAGTTAATGTTTTAGGTATGAAAGCAAAGAGATATTAACAGATGTGGAGAAGAGAAATTCTAAAACGGTTAGTGAAAGCACAGATTCCTTACAAAAGGTTTGAATAATGTTTGTTTGTCACAGTTTACGAATTCAAAAAAATTTATTTGAAATCATAGCGCACCACGACTATTTGAAATTTAGAAAAAAATGACGTTAAATTATGAATGACAAATGACGTCACAAATTATTGAACGAACATTTTTCAAATTTTTTAGCTCGAAATGGTTGCAAGCTTGTGGCTGAAGATCAGTCGATAATTTAAGACATTCAGAGTCAAATATAGCCCAGAAAAATATGTTGATTTCGATAAGCACATCTGTTGTTAGATACCTAAGGAACGTAGGCATCACGTTCTAGACTATGAAGGAACGTGGAGAAATTCAGATGTTATTCTCTTGAGGGTTCCTTGAGGAAACATAGAAGCTGACGACATTGTTGACACATTTACGAAAGCTGGTATAACTACTCCAATGATTTTTGAGATGAGATTGGCCTCTTGTGATTCAAAGTGATCTTGCCACAGACCCCCTCCGGTTTGCAATAAAAACTGAGCAAACTTATAGAGATACCAAGCAAATCTAGCTCTTTATAGATATTACGATCTTACAGGCTCATAAAAAAACAGACTGGAAGCGTTACAGAAGTGATCAAACCTTTGCATCATCGTAAATTAGGCACTACCGAAAATATCGCTTCTGTTAGAGAAACAATGGCGAACAATCCCAATTTGTCGACTCCACTCGGTAGTTACATCAGTCTTGTGACTCATAACGACGTTTTTTGCAAATAGTTTTGCACCTATTTATACCATATAAAGCCCTCCCTACAATTGAAACTGGTTGACCATTCATAATGCTTTCTACGTATATTCGTATACTGATTGGATGCAAGAGCAACAGTCTCTCAATTTGGGTTTTCAAGCTGAATTTTCTTCAGCGATGAAATTCACATTTTCACGGTGGTTACATATACAAAACTGGGACATAAGGACATAAGTAACTACAGAGCGGCTGAACTGGCCAGAAGGGGCACGACCATCGAACTCTCTGATAAATTCTCTACATTAGGGATCCCTTTGAGTACCTGCAAGCTTGCAATGGTGGACCTTGTCCACAGTAGATGGGCAGCTTCGGACACGGGCAGAACGGTGCAGAAAATCTGGCCAAGGCTGGCTATGCTTATGCCAAAGAATTAGGTTCAGCACTGTTATCAGGGCTATTACGGGGCATTGTACTATAGGAATACATTCGAGGCGTATTGGTCTTTGACACCTTGCAAATAATTCCTACAGAACCTGTAGAGATGAGGAGGAGGATGAGACCTACTGCGCACATACCCAGCACTTGGACGAGGAGTAAGAGGCACCTGGTAGCATCTGGATGAACTGTCGTGCATAGATATTGGCAGTCTGAGCCGCTTCATCGGAAGCTACGAGCGGTTCCTGGACTAGGGGGAATGTGAAACTGTGTTATCACAATGGGCCCTGTGTGCGGCCTAAGTGTGTCCGCTCATTACTCGATCGAGGGGACAGCCACTTCTACCTACCTCCATACATACACAAAAAGAAAATCAAAAACTCAGAAGAGATTGTGGTAAAAACGTTGCATGCGGATGAAATGATTTTTTCGAAACTGAATGTGATGGAAGATTCTATACCATCATTTCCCAGCGCTATGGCCATATGATTGCCAAGTTATTTTTGGCCCGCAATATAAGTTTAAGACTAGCATGGCATGTGGTTTGAATAAAATATTATCATACGCTAAACAACTGGCGATCGATTTTGGCTTAGGGAGTTTCGTAAGAAGTTTTCAGAAAGACTAAAGCAGTGCTTTAGAGACGTCAGGTGGTAACCAAAATCATGCACTTTTTTGTGGGATAATGTTAAAAACCGAGTCTACGTGGTTAATTACCAAACGTTAAAGCATTTGAAAGCTTTACATTCGTGAGGTTATTGAGAAGATGTAGCACGTTATGGGCGAAAACTGCTTCAAAAGAATCGAAGTCATTGATCATTAAAATAATATCCCTCAAAAGGTTATCTTGAGGATATGTTGTATAAGATTCGATATTGGCAACTTCTGGAATCGTCATGTTTTGTCTAGAACTAGACGTAACTATTTCGCGACGTTTTAACAGTTTGGATTGAGCACATGCCAAGTGTTCTTTATACACGTAGGTCTAGGCAATTGTAATGAAATGAAAGATTTCATTGAGCTTAGTAATGAGTGGGTGTTTGTTAAGTTATTTGTATTCAACTTTTACGAACATTTTCCTTGTGAGTGTAATTGTATTGAAACAAACATAACAAACTAATCTCTTAGACAAAAAAAAACCAAAAAGTCAATACAGCCAATGAAGCTTGTGGTCTTCTTAAAATATATTTTTTTCTCTGCTCTGCTTCTACTTCTTGACGCTTCTATATTTGTGAACTTGTTACAATAGCAACAACAACAACAACAACAACAACCACAACATTTGCTAAATCAAATTGAAAAGCAAGAGGCAGAGGGCAATAGAAAAAACAGAATAGAGACCGACAAACAGATGAAAACCAAATACAAATACATTGGAGAAGAATTTTTTCTTTAAAGTAACTAAACAACTAAATGCAATAACATATGTATGTATGTGTGTGGTGTAAGTGCATGTGTATGTGTGTATGTTTTAGAAATAGTTTGTCAAAGTGAGGTTACATTACAGTTTATTTGCACAGCCAAATGAACAACAGAACTGAAGACACAGACATAGAGATACATGCACATACATACGTAGGAGAAATGCATACAACGGTAAATAGAGATAAAAGTAAGTACTTTAAGTACTTATAGTTGTATGTTTTGTTAGTTAAGTGTTTCTGTATGTGTAACTAGACTTACAACCAATTATACAAGAAGGCATTATCGATACATTTCCATACGTATGTATGCTGGAATAGATTTCAATGGATGGATGGATGGATGGATGGATAGCTGGTTAGATGGATGGCTGGATAGATGTCTATATGCTGGTGGAAGTGTAAAAGATAACTTAACCAATTGAAGAAAAATGGATTCATTTTCAATGTTTTACCCCCACCCTCCACATTTTCTTTTGCTTTCTTCTACGTTTTGTAAGTGTTTCAATGATGATGACAACGAACAGTTTGTTGCATGAAGAAGATAAAGTGTTGTCGTCTGTATTTGACTGTCTTGTGAAACAAGAGAAAAACCTTTGGAAAAGTACTAAAGAAAAGTACTATTTTTTTCCTTAGATTGTCTGTCTACGTCTATAAACTAGTACAAGCAAATTGCATTTGTTAGATAGATGGTTGGATGGCTGGCTGGCTGTCTGCTTGTTTGACTGGCAAACTAAATGCAAGTGTGTGTATACAATCAAAGATTGGTTACTACAACCTCAAAGTCTATTTTATTTCATTTCATTTCTACTTTGTTTGCCTCTCTTCATTTTGAGATCTGTAATGATAAGATGACAAATACATCTCAAGTACTAAAAGACACTCTTTTTCTCGTAGAAGACGACGATAAAGACAACGTCGAAACGCCGTTGATGTTGATGATAATGATGTGATTGTATTTCTAATGGAATTTATTAGAGTGTGAGAAGTTGCTGGCTGCCTTAAAGCAAAGGCTTTTGAGGTTTTTTCTTACAACTCTTATGCATTTAATGTCTTCACAAAAAAAACTGTTTTTATTAGTTTGATTTTATTGCATTTAATTCTTTCGATTTTATATTCCAAACAACTCTTCTTTTTTTCATTCGTATTGATGTTGCATTTGTTGATAGAAAACGTTGTCATGGTTTGTAAGACTTCTCTGCGGTATGAAACTTAGCTTAGGTTTTATTTTTTTTTTTCGGGTAACTTTTAATGTTCTTTTAAATGAAAACATTTAAAATGAAAAAATCATGTAATGCGGCTTGTATTTTTTATTTTCTTTCCAAAGATTTATTAACACAAAAATTATCGTCTTCTTCTTCTTCGAAAAAAACCATGTCAATGCACTTTGCGGTTACCGAAATTACATCATGTGGAAATTCAATTAAGAAATCTTTTGTCTCATAACAATAAAACCTCATAAGAAAAAAAAAACCTGGGTAGGGGAAATGACAGATTTACGATCTATTTTCGGTTTACTGTTCAGTTCAATGCACTTTATTAGTCAGTTTGATAGATTTTTTTAAGCTCTTTTGCTACAAAAATGTCACAAAGTCATGCTTAATAGTTGGTAAGCGTAGGCTCACGATGTAATCTTTACTGCACATAAAAGAGCAGAATTTAATACCGTTAAATACAAAATCTTTTTTGTGAAGTTGTGATCGTTTCATTACAAAACAAAAAATTCATAAAATCTTAGGGTTAAAGTTTTTAAATTCTATTTCCAATTATCAAAAGGTGTATTGAAGTTTTTTAACTTCCGGGCTGTAGTATCATAATCCTTATTATGTAGATATGCAAGCATGTAATCTATGGCACTGTCTGTATGGGATACCACTGTAATATTTCCTCCAATTTCACTAACATGACAAATTTAAGGACTCTGTTCATAGTCAATAAGTACAATTCCTTGGCCAGCATCTGATATACAACCAGTTTCTTATTTCGTGGATTAAGGACAACTCAATAAGCAGTACATGATATGCATACACATGTGTATTCCTGCTAGGATTCATTAACGTTGCACCAGATTTCAAGTATATGTTCTGGGCATTCATTGTCATCATTACAGTATCACCACATTGCGTTCAAGACAATTCACATGCTGAACAACTCGAGTCTCTCGCAACACCCACGTTACATACATATATAATCGGTCATTACTCTCTGAGCTGGGGTTTGAACCGTGAGCTGTTGTTTAATAGGCCAGCACACTACCTACTAGACTATGGCAACTTATCTGTGGTAAGTTTCCAACAAAATCTGCCATTAATATAATCTCATTTAATTTAAGAAGAGGCACGGTCTCTCTAATATTCCCTTTTTGCTGAGTATGCATTTAAAATTTTTTCCATCTTCCCACTACATAGAAAGGCTCTGGTTCTATTAGTGACGTAGAAGCCTACCTCCGCTCAGATCATTCATTACCATGAATTCATGAATGATTCAATTTATATTGACTATCTGATTCAGCTTGACAAGTCCTATATTATCTTCGAGCTAAGCCGCACAAGAAGTCTACAACTCAATATTTTATGTAATAAGGATACTGCAACTCCATTTTGTTGCTGAAAACCAGCAGTCTAGATGCTACCAGGAACTTGTGTATTACAATGCTTCAGTCGTTGAAACCTGCAATAACTTGTGATCGCGTTGGTGCACAACAATAAATCCGAAAAAAATCGTTTTTAATTTAAATTTTAATTTCCATAGATTTCATTCCTTTACAAACTGCTTAGGTTAGCTTTGGTTTATTTCTTTGTTGTTTTTTTATATTTTTTGTTAAAAAACTCGTTCATTCTATTCGATATTTGTGTTACGGTCAAAAGCAAAAACAAAAAAAAAAGGAAAAAACTGAAACCGACTTTTTTTTAAGAAAACACCTCAACAACAACAACAAAAATTTGGTGAAATCTTTTTTTATGTTTTTGCTGACTTCATACATTCGATTTTTGTATCTGTTGTTTAACTTTTTTTTGTATTTTTTTGTTTAAATTTTGGTTGATTCATCATTTTGTGGAGAGTTAGAGTTTAAAGACAGTCTTTCTGTTGCACCCTACTGACTGACACTATAGGTGGTAGAAACATAGGGAATAGAAGGTAATAAAGTACTACGCTTTGAATGGAATAGAGACCTATACTCTTCCCTCGCTTACATAACTACATACATGATTGGTCATTACAACCCTTCAGTCTGGATTACGACCTAGCTTCTCGCACCACTTATGTTGCCTAAGTTAATTTTATACATGAGTGGCGGGACCTACAGTTTAAAGTTGAAGCCGAGCGACAGATTTTTGAGAAACTTTTTATGGCAATTTTTATTTACTTTCAGAGTGTTTGCAAGAAATCTGCTGAGAGGAAGTTGCCGAAGAAATTTCGATTTGATGTCTGACCTGGGGTCCATTATCCTCAATTCTCATGATTTACGTGTACAGTGAGGGATATGTTAGGTAATGTCAACATGTATGAAAGGATTAACGCTTCCATTGGGATGTTGAAAAATAGACCCTTCAGTGATGTCTTTGAGATTCTCAGCAGCCACAATTTTGAAATTGTACTTGTAAGTAGTAATGACATTGAGTCCTCCCATCTGTCTATAGTTGCTTAGTGCAGTTATGTCGAAGTCCCCGTCAAATTCTGTACTTGAAAGACAAAAAAGTCTTATACATGCTACTGCAAAATATATAAATTGAAAACTCTTTGATATAATCCTTCCAACTCAAGATTTCACGTAATGCAAGGCTAGGTTAGGTTAGTTCTCGCTTAGCCCAGGAGTTAGATACATTGTCGAAGTCTTATTGTAGCGCTAATCCTTATTTTGTAGAGTTCAATTAAAGATGAGCAAAAATGAGGCATCCAAAACCTACATCTCTTAATAGCAAAGGCTATAAAACATGAGGTAAAGGACAGGTTCTTTCTGCTCTTCAAATGCGCAAATGACAATGTAAAAGTCATTCCAGGTAATGGCAAGTTTAGGCCTCTTTTTATCCATATCAGTCCGACAGACCACGGTGGTCTTAAAGGTTATTCCAGGGAATGCCAAGCTAGACATCTTATTATCCATATCAGTCCAGCAGTCCATAGTGGCTTTAAGAGTCGTTGAAGGAATGGCATGCTTAGGTCTTTTCTTATCCATATCAGATATTATCCAGCAGGGCCTAACAATATTACATGTGTACTTTTATGCTGTCAACGAAGTTGAGAATTCTGGTTTAAATGAGGCAAACTGAACATTTATGCCCTGTAATATGACAGAGATCGGAAGATCTGGCATGGTCACAAGTGCTGAAGTTTCCGATGGTATCCCAATATTTTGAAATCCGCATAGGTGTGATGGTGACAATGATTAGAATGGTTATAATGGAGCAGAGTAGTCCCCTCGCTATGAGGATAGCCGCCAGCCAGTATACTCTGAGAGCACCGTATGGAAATATTGAGGCTACCACGATCCGATTGAGTTAATATGTGATGGCAGGCCTATATCGTTAACTCCTATCGACTACCCTCTAAGAAATTTCTCCAGGAAAGCTTAAGGATCGGCATTCGACGACCACCATTTTGTTATAACATTTAAGGTCTGATCGCATCTCAAAGGAAGGGTGCGTGATTTAAAGTCTCATAAAAGTGCAGTCAGATAAATGCGAAAATGTAATCTTAGGAACTGGACAGGTATGCGGAAGAAAGTCGGTCCACAATTGAGCTCTTGATCAGGATTATGGCGTAGTTTTTCCATGGCATCGCTCCCGAAGATTTTGCTGAAGGACTACTGCTCTATAATAAGATAACACACTACCCACTAAACTATGGCGTTAGCTTATTGCCTTTAAGTACACAGAGACACTTCACTTGTTCGCTTAGGGTATTCTAAAGTCGCTGCTAATCCTTTACAATTTGCTTTTAACTCGTTCACCATAGTTGTTGCTGCTCTAACTTGTTCAAAAGTGTTGCCGTGTTTTTTTTTTTTTTTGTGAAATTGTCTTTACTTTTTGTAACTGATTTTTGGAAAACTTTTTATTGTTTTGTATGTGTTGCACGTTGCACGTTGTTTAGTTACTGTTAGTGGCTTTGCCACACACACCATTTTCGTTAAGCTACGTTTCAAACTTTGTTTATGAATTAAACTTGTTTGTTTGTTTCTTACTGTTGTTGGCTGCTGCTGCTGTGTGGCTGTAGTTGAACTGCTTGCTGCTGATGACTGCTGGCTGCTGGCATCAGTTTAATTTTTATGCAAATCCACGTGAGCGGTTTTTGCTACATGTATACGTACATATGTGTTTCATGCATTGGCTTTTGTGCCTCTACGGCCTGTGGCGATTGACTTTTGCCAGACAGCCATCCCCTGTATCTTAGACGTACACACTGTATTCGTATGATTTCTTTTTAATTTTTTCTTTCATTTGTTTTTATGCAATTCAATGCAAATCTTGCCATATTTTTTTCCATATTTTGTTGGTTTTGTTTTTATGCTGCTGCTCGCTTTAAACGTATGCTCTGCAACTTAAGTTGTTTTGCTTTGTTTTTGTTTTCTTTCTCCTGTTTTTTATTAAAATTTTTCTTCCTTTAAGCCAAAGATTTGCTTCTCATATTTCATTTGAAATGTGTATTGAAAAACATGTTGCCTGCACGCATTGTCAGTCTGATTTTTTATTGTTTTTTGCTTCGATTCTTCTGTTTAATATTCGTGGTATCATTCAGTCATTCATTCACTTATACTTGCCACCAGTCTCACACATCATATTCTGTGTGTTTTCTTAAGACTTCATTTCAAACTGGTTTCGTTTTATAATTGTCGGTAATTATATTGTTGTTGTTGTTGTTGTTGTTGTATACGTTTTTTATTCATAATTTTATGCATTTAAACTTTTAAAATTTAATTATTTAATGTCATTTTAATTTGCATGGTTTTTTTGTTTTGTTTTGTCACAGTCCCCAACACCTTTAAGTTTTCTTTGAACAAGAAAAAAAAATTTTTTTTTCAAGTTTTTTAATAAATACAGGTTTAGTGAGTATTTTTTTTTTTAAAGGAAGGCAAAAACAGTTCTCTTGATTTTTTTATTTTTTAAATTTTTTTTTATCAATGTTAAGCCAAAATTGTATTTATTTTAGTCGCAGAGTGACTAATCTTTCAAACTATAACTCACTTAGCAATACCCGGTGTGCTTTGCCAAACCGATTTGTAAAGGTTGATAAGTAGAGAGTTGCATGGACACACTTAGGCCATATAGGACACATTGTGTTACCACAGTTTCCCACTATCCTCTAGTCCCGGGACTACTCGGAGCCCCTAAAGAGGCGCCTAAGACTACCAATGTCAATCCGTAACAGTTCTTCAAGATCATCCATATAGTAAGCACCAAAGAACTTTTTTCCCCGATTTGTAAATATTTACGCAAATATAAACTGGAGTTTAAACCTGGCGTGAGCAGCTTAACAAGGAACCCGCCAAAGTTAGTGAAACGTTTAGCAAACTGAAGATAATAACAGTAGTTAAACGCCAATGGAACACATTCGTTGGGGCCCCTGATCTTTTGCTACGAATATCAGGGTTCTGGCAAGACTCTGGGATTAACTAATTGTCTTGCAAAAGCTTCTCATGTTCGTAGTTTCCTTTTAAATTCAGGATGTCTTCAAGTCGCCATAGCCTAGTAGGTAGTGTTTTGGCATATTACACATGTTTTTATGAGTCAAAACCTAGGTCAGGCATCTCCCTCTAAAGGAAATATGGAAAAAATATTCCTTCGGCGACTTCCTCTCACAAGATTTCTGGCAAAAACTCTGAGAGCAAATAAAAAATGTACATAAAAAGTTTCTCTAAAATATCTGTCGTTCGGAGACGAATTTAAATTGTAGGTCGCACCACTAACATACTCAACATAAGTGGTGCGAAGCTGGTTCCTGACTAGGGGATTGTAGTGAAGAATTATGTGTGTTTTGCTGCGAGCATTAAGAATTCTTAGCAGGCTTTCGGCAAGATTCTGAGAGTAACTAATTGCCTTGAAAAAGCTTCTCACATTCGTCGTTCCCTCTTAAATGTAGATAGTACTACTCATGCATGTGCAGCTAGATTGTAATCCTGTTCAAAGGACTGTAATGCCCAAACTTGACTACAAATCCAAGCATCGTGTTGTCTTCGTTCTGTTTACTTTGCAGTTTAAAAATAAAAATAAAGAAGAAAAAATCCTTTCAACATGCGATAAAATCAACAACGTCATAGGAAAGTTAGCAGGAGTCTCTTCTTAAGTAAGAATAGAGCCAAGTTAGCTTACCCACTCGCAAGGTTTTTCTATTTTCGTTTATTTGTCCATTTGTCAACTTCTAGAAATTACTTTTGTGGTTTGTTGTAGTTATTACTTAAGCAGATGGCTTATGAAACTGAACGATTGAAGCGATTTTTTTTATCAATTTTGACGTACTTAACAGAGTAAAAAATGAATTGGTTGTGGAAGACAAAAAGGAGGTAGGGAGGGCGCAAGTTAAACTTCTGCACTGACAGCGTTCCACATACAGAAAAAGTGATAAATTTTCTCAGCAATGTATTGTCAGTCGAAAATGAGGGAATGTGCTCAACGAAAAGTACGAATATTCAGTAAAAATATGGCATTTTTCAGAAACAATCCGTTACAGTGGCAGTCTTTTGGCAAAAAATTCAAAAGTAAAGAAAATTACCATGAAAAGTTTTCCAAAAAACTGTCGTTCGAAATCGTATAATCCTGACTAAAGTGTTGTAGTGAAGTGGAATTGAAATTAAGTAAGTCGAGGAGACATAGAACAGTGAAATCAGTGAATCAACTGGTCCACACATAAGAATAGGTGGCGTAAATGGTAGGGACATCAGAGTAAGGATTGAAGTATTTCTGTTCTGGTAAGGACATCAGACTAAGGATCGAAGTATTTCTTGCTTTTTTACTACGAAAATGTTAATATGGCTTCCATTTAAAACAGTCTACTGTTAGCTGTTAGTTTTGCTCTGTGAAAAATGTTTTCATTGATATTGCCATCAACCTCGAAAGCTTTAAAATGTGGATAGAATTACTGTGGCTACAGAGAAATATTTTTCGAACTCCAACAAGTTTTCTTAAAATCTCCATCCATAATCAACGCATGTTTTTAACGAAAAGTTTAAAGTACTGACACTTCTATTGTCATAGGCGTTAGCGGAAGCGTAGCCAATTGGATTCTCATTAAAAAAAGAAAAAATTCGAAACCTTTTTGTAGATATAAACTTTACTGCTGGTCACAGACAAATCAACCTTGTCGTTTGACTGCACCGAACTCCAGTTAATGTGTTTCAATTTATCCTGCCACTTAAAGGGAAGCCGTAATTGATTTTTAAGTCTTAAAATTTTAATCTCCCCCAGTGACGCTTATTAGTAACCGTCATTAAGTCATAGTCGATGCCGAACAGGCATTCAACACAAATATTTTTTCCAATGAATGAATGAACTTTTAACTGATCTTTGAAGCCAGCAAGACAGACACAGCTGTTCCAAAAGCATTTCTTTTTTTCAATTTTTAATGGAATTTCTTTTGCTATTACGCTGTGTATGCCTACAGTTCATGTAATGGCCTCCAAAGAGAACACAGCTGCCGCCTCAATGTCTAAGCGCTCTAACGGATAACGAATAAAAAGAATATTCTTCTGCTTCTACTACTGCACTTGAACAACAACAACAAATTCTTTCAGGCTTTAGCCAGCTAGAGTGTATGAAGATGAAAAAAATGGAATTGGAAAACTGGGAAAAGAGAAGAAGAAATAAACAAAATAGGAATGTTAGTAAGGGGCAAAATAGGTTGTGAGATGCGCTACCTCTTAAAAAATTTCTGGGGGTTTTCGATTTTTTTTTATAATTAACTGGGACCAGGAAGTCGCCGTGATCTTATAGGTAGTGTATGGGCTTATAATACAAAAGGTCAGGATCAAACCTCAGGTCAAAAGTTTCAAACAAACGGAAATATGGAAAACATTTTTTGGGGCCCCTTGCTCTCATTAGCCTTCTGGCAAAAATCCTGAATGTTACATACAATTGCCATGAAAAGCTTCTCAAATTCGTCGTAAGGAGTAGACAGACTTTTAGACTGTATGTCCTGCATTCATGGTTAAAAATTAACACAAGCAATATGGGTGGTGTGAGAAACTAGGTTGCAACCCAGACTAAAGGGACCTATTGGGAGTTGGCAGATGCTATGTAAAGTGGTTTAGCTTTCACAAGCACGCGTGCAATCCTATGGTTGTTTGCCTATCTCAGGTTCCACAATAGTGTTAAGGACTGCCGCTACAAGGAGGACGTGTGTCGTCGTTGCGAGCAATCGGCTGCGACTGTAGGTCCTCCCATTCATGAATAAAAGTTAAGATTCGAAGCTATGTTATAATTCTGACTTAAAACCCCTATTTGGTGATGACAGATGCTATGTGATGTAGCTTAGCTTTTACGAGCGTGCGTGCAGTCCAGCGGTTGTTTGCTTTAGGTGCCTTAGGTTCAACCATCGTTTTAGGTAGAAGTAGATCGTGTGTCGTTGTTGCGAGCAATCGAGTGATTTAGTGTCGCGCTGTGCTAATGCACTGCATTGTTGGAATTGTGCCCTTAAGGGCATGCTGTAGGGCGACTGCTGATTTTATCTAATGGATAAAAATTAACACACGTAATATGGGTGATGTGAGAAGCTATGCTACAGTCCTAGCTAAAGGGCCTTTATTGGGAGTTGGCAGATGCTGTGTGAAGTGGTTAAAGTTCCACGAGCGCGCATGCGATCCTGTGGTTGTCTGCCTAAGGTGCCTCAGATTCAACCATCGCGTTAGGAACTGCGGGTACAAGGAGAACGTATGTTGTCGTTGCGATAAATCGGCTCACTTAGCTTTGCGTCGCGCCAATGTGCTGCATTACTGGAATTCTGCGCTTAAGGGCATGCTGTAATGTTATCATCAGTTGAGTGAGGGTAGGGCTTTAATACAAGGTTTGCGTGGTTAGCCTTATGAACTCTATAAAATTTACGAAGCGATTCCCTCGTTATAAGAGAGGACCAGGACCAGGACTATAATACAAAGCCAGCATGGTTAGCCTTATGTGTTCCATATCACTTACTAAGCGATTCCAAAGTGATAGGCATTTTTAAGAGCGAGCACAACACCACATAGCCTTAGAATGTTGCAAACATCTGCCCAAAACAAAACAAACTTTTAGAACACACAGTAGGGTATGCAAAATACATTTTAGCAGATGAATATAAAGTTAAAGACAGAGAGAGAAAATAAAGTTGAAGAAAAGAACAACAACAAAAAAAGAAGAATAAGAATATTAGAAAATGGTTATTAGATCAACTCGCTGGAGGAAATTGCTAGAAAAACAACCGCAAAAATTTCATTTAAATCAAGAAAACTAGAACCGCAACTTTGCAATGTGGATGCTGATGATGATGATGATGATGGTATGGAAAATATTCTTGTTGTTGTCGTCGTTCTAATGCAATGGAAAAATAGAAAAGAAAATCAAATGAAAGAGAACAAAAACAGAACATTTTGATTAAAAAATTTCAACAGTTTTCTTTTGATTAACTTGCCATGTGAAGAAGAAGTAGAAAAAAAATTAAAAAACTAGTTAAGGAGCGTACTGGTGGCATAAAATAGTGTTATTTTGAAAGCATTTCGCAAACAAAAATCATTTCTAATCGTTTCATAAGAATTTCAAATGAATGTGTTCACAGGTTTTTTTGTCATTTTTCATTAGAAATCCATTTTGTAGTTCACCTTGAACTTCATTGTTGATTTTGCGCCTTATAAATCAGTTTTCTAAAAACGTTCTCGTCGAGTTTTTTTGTGTGCTTGTGCTGCCAAGCTTAGATTGAAAAATCACGATTAATTGACGGCTAAAATAATTGTTAACAAAAATAAATAGATCACTCGATCGATCGATAGCTGCACTAAAAATCTATTCGATATGGTGTTGAGCCAGTGTTAACAAGTGTAGTATATACATAAGTATATGTATGTGTAGTTAGACGGACACCTTGATTTTAATTGCTACAGGTTTTTTTTGCATTTTTTTGTAATTTTCTTTCTAATGTTTGAAACAGAATAACAACTACAAGCGATTTCGTAATCGTAATGTTATAAAAAGATACGTAATATTTAAAGCATTAACATGCACATTTTATGAAAATATCGGGAATACAATCGAGTAGACAAATCGTCTGCAGCTAACGTCACTTCCTTTCACTACGAAACAGAGCGTTAATCTTAGACGTCCTATCCCAGGCATGAAAGAGCTAAGAAATGATAAAACAAGAGCAGTTAGCAATGTGGCCAGATTTAAAAATCGATTTCAATGGCTGTCTACTCAATAACCGTCCAGTTGGAACTGTATGTCTTTATACCGTTTAAGAGGAAACGTCCCTGAGTAAGACTAAAGGGTACATTCTTCTTTATATTTTTATATAGTCAAGCAGGTCTAATAGATCTTCAACCGCTTCAAATAACATGCCAGCAGCTAGATTTTCTCAACTGGCTAGCCGGCTGGCTGGATGGATGACTGGATGGATTGCTGACTTGATGGCTAGCCGGCTGAGTGGCTAGCTTGATGGCTGGATGTCTACCTGTCTGGATAGCTAGCTAACTTGCTGGATGGCTAGATGGATGGATGGCTAGCTTGATGGCTGGATGGCTAGATGGATGAATGTCTGGCTTGATGGCTAGCTAGCTGGATGGCAGGATTTCTAACTACCTGGATGGCTAGCTGGCCAAAAATAATATGCCAGCCAGACAGTTGAGAAAACCTATGCACGTTATTTTTAAAGTGATTTAAGACGATTGAAGACTAGCTAGACCAGCTGTCTGAATGGCTAGTTGGCTGTCTGTATGGCTAGCTGGCTTGCTTGCTGGCTGATTGGATAGCTAGTTCAGTGGTTGGATAGCTAGCTGGCTGGATGGCTTGCTGGCTGGATGGCTTGCTGGCTGGATGGATGGATGGTAAGCTGGCTGGGTGGATGGCTAGCTGCATTGCTAGCTGTCTGGCTAGATGGCTAGCTGGATGGCTACATGGCTAGCTGGATGGCTAGCTATCTGGCCAACTGGATGAATGGCTAATTTGATGGCTATCTGAATGGATGGATGGCTAGCTTGATAGCTGAATGGCTAGCTGGATGGATGGATGGCTAGCTTGACGGCTGGACGGCTAGCTGAATGGATGGATGCCTGGCTTGATGGCTGGACGGCTAGCTGGTTGATCGGTTTATTTTCTTAAATAGCCTGATTCATTCTAAATAGTAGACGAACGACTAAAAGTAGCAGACAGATAGGTAACTAGAACGCCATCGAGACAGTAAATGCAAGTGTTCATAGAACTTGGATCCTACTTGGTGATTGTGATTACCAGACATTGTCGTATAGTAGGACCAGCGAACAGTTTAGAAAATGAATAGGCAGTAGAAAGTGTGAAACACGGCAATGCCACTTTCCTGTTGTTATTGATAGGTACCTATTGAAAGTGGGCTACACTACTTTCCCGGATCTCTCCGATTTAAAACATTACAAGAAGTAAACGTTTGTGCTACGGAAAAGACTCTATTTGTGTCGGATCTCGTGAAGATGACTTTGTGATGCCATAAATTTGTTCTGCGGTTCAATGATTTAAATTGTAATTGATTTCCATTAAAACTCATTTAAATAAACTTAAATCCCCTCTACCATTTATTACGCAACCTTAGGGGAAAATTTTAAATTTAATTATTTAATGATAAACAACAACAATATCGATAGACCCTTAAATGTTTTTCTAATTAATTGTACCACACAGCTTGCAATAATTTTTATCTCTACAATAACAATAACAATATTGTGCAGTTGTTATAATAGAGAATAGAAGCATTAAAATCCGCCTTTAATTCCAAATAAATTTTTAATAGTTTTTGTATTGTAGCCGTTAATAACAGGCATATTACCCTCACCAATAATTGTGTGTAAGCCAATGTGGTAATACAGTGTGTCACCACTGTAATAAGGACGCTTAATAACAAATGATACAGGGTTAATGATTAATTAAATACAATCAATGTTAAACATTATGTTTCAAAATAAAACATTATTGGATGACATGTTTTAATTGCTTAACCAAGGTTTTGTTTGTAATTAAATGTGTCCATCTTTTGCATGTGCCCTCCTATACGGTATGAATGCAATGACAGCCACCATAGTATGTATTGGCGGTGATTTTCTGTAATATTTTAATTAATATTCAAACGTTTTTTGTTGTTTTAATAATAATAAACACATGCATTGACGTATCGTACCGTATTTGTCAGATGCATTTAATAATTCAATATTCAATATGGAATATTGTTGTTGTTATTGTTGACAGTTCATAAAAGCATTACAATGGGTTAAAGAGGACATTCTAATAGGGAAAGGTATACCATAAACACAGTGTAATATAATGTGTTGCCTAACGCTATACCCCTATTAATGTGCATCTATTGTGGACTTAGTCCATTTATAAGCGTTATTGACTTACATATGACATGTTACTGAGTAAGGGGTGGCATTGAATTGTATTCGTATTATGTTGTGATTTGAATAAAATTGTTTGTGCCAATAAATTTTGTGATGGCTTACGTACATATACTGCCATTCTACTACATTCATCACAATATAGGCTATGAGAAGCGGTTAGAAAATTTTGTTAAAATAATCGCAATAGCAAATACAAATGCTGCCACAACTGGTCTACATTGACCAGATATAGCAGCCAATAACGTAGCGTAGTAATTAGGCAAGATAGAACAACTAGGTTTGGGACAAAGTACACTTCTCCTGCTATTTAGTCAGCATTCTATAAAACCCTGGTAATTGTGAGATCAAATTACGGCAATAAGCTAGACCTTATGTTGTTTGAAAATCTATGGCATGCCCCTAAATTCCTTCCAACTAACATGAGATATACGATACGAATAATAAATTTTGCACATCCATTAACTTTACAGAATAAATTCCATCATTCGGTGAAATTTAATGACAAATAGGAACATATAGGCGGTTTCAGCTAACATTAGGAGCAGTAAGTGGAACTCGATCGGCCATATTCTACATATACAGCACCAGAAATAACATTGACTGGAATCCACAAAGCAACGATAAATGAAGGTCACCTGCATACATACTTTCATACATATTCAAACATAATTGGCCATTACAACCCTTCAGTCAGGATTACGACCTAGCTTCTCATGCTACTTATGTTGTGTATGTTAATTTTATACAGGAATGGCGGGACCAATAGCTTAAAGCCTACGGCGAACAACAGATTCTTGGAAAACATTTTCGTAGCTGAGAGGCAATCGCCGAAAGAATATTTGCAACAGTATCGAAATTCAACTACACTGATTCATTTGATTTGTTGCAATTAGTATGAGTACGACGTTGACATCAAACTCATAACATTCGAAATATGTTTGATTCATACGCCTACTCATTCAGATTCATAAATTTAGAAAAATACTTATAATACTCATAAATGATTGTAAATGTTGAGTAAAGGAGAGTCGAAATCAACAACATCATGCGTATTGTTAAGTATAAGTACGATGAAAACTTCAAACTTTGAATATGAGTAGTATGAGTATGATAATAAAATAAGTAAGAATGCGTATAAGTATCAGAAATTATGAGTACGATTCAAATCTACGTATTGCTGATCGCTGGTATACACCTTATAGGAAAAGAGGCATAGACATACATTTTTATCAGAAAAATTTGCCACACAGTCAAGTAAGTCAAGCCAAAAATTACTGAACGCCACGATAGCATAGTAGTATAGAAGCTTTTATCATGCCTAACATATAGTAGATACACTGTACACTGCAAATTGATACGAGCTCAAATCTGAATCGCTGGGAATAAATGGAGATCTTTGAAGGAGATGCAAGTTTATAAACCAGCCAGAATATACATACGCTGAATACAGAAAATTTATGATTTTACAATAATAAATCAACATTAAGATTCTTGAAGTTGCCAGAGCAATAATAAATGAAATATAAATAGACGGAGGGTAATGTCGTTAGTCAGTATTAGTGGAAAATTGTTGTATATTTGTAATTCAAGGATGAATGGTGTAATGAAATTATTAAACGGGAGTTATCAGGTCAAATGTCAAGCCAGGGTTATCAAGTCAAAAAAGTAAACAATTTCATTAGGCTTAATATTGAAATTCTTGTATACAAAGGAAATACTCTTTTCTTTTTGGAAGTAAATTTTAGATATTTTATGCCTACTAAAGACTTTTTCGGTTGTACAAAAATAGTTTAATAATCGTATGATTTACGACCCATAGTGCATATGGCAATATACTTGTTCTATATGAAGGCTGCCAAAAAATTTCTTGTTTCAAATTTTATTCTTGCAATGCATAAACCCCAGCTCCCCTAGATATTTCATTTAATTTAACAATGACGCCAATGTATTCAAACATAATATTCAAACGTATTTCATTTAATAATTTGCATTTTGAAATCAAACAAACTTATCTAAACACACTGACAACCAGTCAGATCGGAATCTCTAGATTAAGGAGTGAGCAAGAAAAAATAAAATAGAAACGAGGAAAATGTTAAAAGTCAAAACCATTTTAATTTCTCACACATCAATTATACGAAAGACAGGAGGGGAAGAAAAAAATGCAAATTATTACTGATGCACCGTCACCATATTCTCAGGTCCAATAGCGACATGTGTGGTTAGCTGGCTACAGATTTATGGTTGAAACAAAAATTTTATTTCAAGCGAATAAACAAAAATTCCCACGCAAGCAAAAAAAAAAATAAATTGTTTTAAAATAAACTTGCATATGCATTTATTTTTATATTTATATGTATATTGTTAACAAATGAATTGAATTGTTTAAATTCATTTCGAAAAACAATTGATAGCCAATGCGTAGTAGTACTGGTAGTAGTTCGAGTATAGTTTTGCTAAATTATTATAAAACTTTGCTTTGGATTTCATTGTGGACCTGGAAAAATTTCTACAATTTTTATCACATAAAATAATTAAATTTTATTAGGTTCGAAAATGAAATTCTATATGCGTTGTTATTCTAATATTTATTGTTAATTGAGTGCAAATTATAATTAAAAAAAGAAATTGAAATTTATCTCTCTCTCTCTCTCACTCTCTGTTTCTAATGAATTTTGTTTTATTAGAAATTCTAGAATAATTAAATTGCAAACTACGGAAAGAGAGACACAGAGGCAGAGGCTTCTAATTGTATTAGCAGCGGCTGTGTTCTGTCTGTAGTCATGGTAACTTTATACTTTAAATTACAATAACAACAACAACAACAACAACAAATGTGTATTTTATATGAATATTAGAATTTAATAACAATGACTGGCTCTATTTAACTTAAATTGTTTAAATAAATTATTTAGAATTGAAAAAAAAAATTTTAATTTTCTGTAAATTTTATTGCATTTCGATTGCGTAACTTGTTACAGCGAAACAATAAACCTCTTCACTATAATAATCGTTTTTTTCCATAATTTACATTCCCATGGCTATCTCTACCAATGTAATACACAGATAATTACTTTTTCCCTTAAAAGTGGCATAGGACGGTTGCCCAAGGATTTTCATATTCTGGTTTTTAGTTTAATTAATGAAGGTTTTCCGTAGTCGCCGTAGTTTAGTAGGTGGTGTATTGGCTTATTTGACATGAGACCTCGGTACAGAACCTAGGTCAGTCATCTCCAACAGAACCGAAATAAGAAAACAACAACACCCAACACCCTCAGGAACACATGATCTGCCGAAAATACTTCTGCTGCATATTATAGGGTGGAAAATCCGAGGCACTCGCAAGAACTCGGCCCTTCGCAGAAAATAATTTGGTGAATTTGACGTCCTGACTTCGGCCTGCACTCCTACGAAATTCAACTCATAATGGAACTGAAGGTAAACGACCATTGGGTATACGTTGAATGGGAGAGACATATCCAACAGAACCGAAATACAAAGAAATATTTCTTTGTCGACCGACTTACTCTCAGCAGATTTCTGGCAAAAACTCTCGGTAGTAAAATAAAGTTGCCAAGAAAAGTTTCTCAATAATAATGATCGTAGTCGACTTTAAGCTGTAGGTCCCGCCACGCACATGTATGAAATTATAACACACAACATAAGTGGTGTGAGAAGCTAGGCCGCAAGCCTGAATTTAGATCAAAATATTGAACGGCAAGCACCTCAATTACTACACGTTGTGCTGCACGTTAATATCCAGCGGCTGCGTTGGCTCTGTCATGTCGTGGGTATTGATGCGAGATTACCTTGTTTGCATTAGAGCAAGCTCTGTCATCGATTGGTGTGACCAACTGTCGAATGCGCTATAGAAGAAGACCTTGTTTGCATTAAAGAGTCATGTCGAAGAAGCCCTAGCACCGATTGGTGTGACCAATTACTAAAGGCACTCAAGAAGCAGAGGCGCCTAGAATAATGTTTTAAAGGTAGACCGATATTCGAAGTTAAGTAAGTAAGTATTGGTCGATTGTATAAGCTGCTCTTGTATAAAAGATAATATGTTGGCTAACATCTAGGAAAAAAAAATTTTAAACTAAATTTTCAATCTTCTTGACTCTAAGAGCAGGCAAAAGTGCTGGTATATTGTTTCTTCTTCTACCGAGTTGCAACTCCTGCAGAAATTACACAAGGGAGAGCCTAACTAAATTTTCAGTCTTCTGCCTCTAAGAGCAGATAAAAGTGCTGGTTTATCATTTGTTCTTAATCCGTGCTGTAACTCCTGCAGAAATTGTACGAGGAGGCACCTAACTGATTGGTACGACATGGAAGTGTACCGTGAATACCTTAGTCTGCTCAAACATGAAATCGAACAGGTGCTCTCTTTTGCTCTGCAAGTGTAAGTCAAAGGATGAAGTATTCCCACTATTTCCAACCTAATGGTGACCAAGGAGAGCCCCATATTCAAACATTACATTTAGATTTCAAAGTGTGCCACTTACTTACAGTTCAGAATACTTATGCAGAATAGAGATCGTCCTAGAAGTAATTTTATGATGAGGATAATAGATCAGCAGAACAGATCTTTGTATCAAATACTAGCCAGAGAGCAATGCCTGCTTATACCTAACATCATCATGAAATTTGTCAGGGCAACAGGAGGTACAGGGTATGGATGGCAGTACTCTAGCAGTTTTTCTTATTTACTTAGGTCATTAAAGCCCTTTAGTCCGGATCAGAACCCATGTTGTGTGAATTAATTTTTATCAATGAGTGATGGGACCAGATTTAAGAAACTTTTCATAGCAATTTTATTTACTCCAGGACTTTTGCCAAAAGACTGCTGGGGGTAAGTCGGCAAAATATTTTTATTTTTTCTCATTTATTCCATTTTGTTCGAGATGTCTGAGCTGGGATTTGAACCACGAACTCTTGTCTTATAAGCCAACATACTACTTACTAGACTACAGCGACTTCAGCAGCATTGCGCTACAAATACTGCACAGTGGTAGATACATACATATGTATAATATACATTGTATATGCGTAATGAAATTATAAATATATTAGGGGACAGGTTGCCAGCTAACATACTTTTCTAGTTCATAGTTTAATGTACAATATTCGAATGTAATTGCCTTGTAAAGCAGGAAATGAAGTAAATTTTACTCTGTGCATATATATGAAATGTGCATTTGATTTATGTAAAGTCACTAGTTTTTTTTTGTATCAAAACTGTATCAAATATTTTATTTAAATTGTTTAGTAAGTAGCGGAAATCAAAAATCTCTTTTTTAAATGATCAGACAACTAAAGCTTTAAAGTGTCATGCATGCTGGCTGTTCATGCATGTTATGGCATGAAAAGGAAACATTTTATTACAAATAAAAAAATAAAACATTGTATTACAGGGTAATTAATTAGTAAACAGCTACCCAGGTAGGCTGCTGATTGATATCAAAACTTTGTAAATTTTAAGCTTAACTTGATTTTCTCGCTCTCTCTCTCGATATTTGCTTGAACTGGGTTTATTTATAGAATCGTACAGAAAGCATATATAAATTAAAAACAAAAAGTAACAGGAAATAAAATTTTATCTCCCAAAAGCCATTAATAAGTCAGTGAGCGCATGAAAAACGAAAAAAAAGCCGAAAAAGAGACCCAAAAATAATCAGAAAAAAATTCAAGTAAATTTGGCCATAACTTCTGAAGCGTTTTACGATTGTTTTTGTATAAAAAAGTATATGTAGACAACTCGCTTGAATTCATGTATGTTTGTTTTAATATTTAAATTTTTATTTTTATTTTTTTCTTTTCTTATTGTTGTTGTTGTTTTACAATATTTTATTTTTATTTTTTTTTTGTGTTTTGGGTGTTTTGCTTAAAAGCAATAATTTTATTAAAGAAATAAAAAAAAAATCGTGAAAAAAGTAAAAATTTTTTGCATTCGTTATAAATTTCATGTACAATTCCTTTTTTTTTGTTCTTGTTTTTGTTTTATTTCGTTTCATACGTTATCGATTTGCTTTTTGTTTTTTATTTTTATTTTTATGAATTTCTGGTAATTTTTGAGATTTCATTGCCTGCCTACTTTTATTTTTTCTGTTGTGACTTTTTCTGGCTGTTATTTTTTCCTTTTGGACTCTTTCGTTTTCAGTATATTTTTATTGTTTTTGCAAAACGTTTTAAGCTTTAACTTTTTTTATATTTTTATTTTGAATTGTAAGCAATTCATATAAAAAAAAATCAAAAGCGAAACAAAAAAATTTTAAATGAAAGACAATAATCATTGCAATTGCTTTGTATAGAAACAGCAGCAGCAGCAAGTTTGTTTGATGTTGCCACAGCCAAGCGCTGATACTACTACTGTAACCACTTATATTTTAATACGTAACACTGAGGCCTTGATTTACACATCCAAGCAAAGCAAACAGTTAGGTGTCATTGTGGCAGATCTCACTATTAACAACACGATACCTGAACCTTGCATTGAACTTAGACGAGATCCTGTGATACAAACATCAGCCTAGACATCTCGACAGAACGAAATATAAAGTATTTGCCTCTCAGCAGATTTCTAGCAAAAACTCTGAGAGTAAAGACAAATTGCAGTGAAAAGTTTCTCAAGAGTTTGAATCGGAATCGACTTTAAATTGTAGGTCCCATCGCACATGGATATAATTAATCTTCACAACATACGTGCTGCGACAAGCTTGGTTGTAGTCCTGACTAAAGGGTTGCCAAGAAGATTGAAAAGTGCCAGCTGGGAGTTACAGATTAACAACGGAATGGTAAAGAGGGACTTAGCTCATTGAATCATACCCTTTATCAGTGCTTGATACTTATATAATGGTTGTTGTTGATGTTATCCTCTTGGGTTTAAATGAAGAGTTAAGTTTGAATACAGAATGACAAGTTCAATCAAATATTTGTGTTTGGATCGTAGTTTCCTTCAAAACTTCGTGTAGAGCAGTGAGACAGGAGTGCTTACCAAAATAAGGAATGTGGCCAGTAAAAGAGAATCTAAATTGCATGAATATGTGGTTGCATCATAAGGCCTAGTATTTAAATCCTGTGAGGAGAATGAATCATCGGAACACATCCATATTAATGTATTCCAGAAGCACACACCTGGATGCAAATACAATACTATACAAAGCGTTGTCTTGTTGACACCGAGCAGCATTCGGCAGTTTGTCGGACCACAGGATTTGAACAGACAATTATAGGAATATCCCACATAGATTAAGGGAAGTGCACTAGATCAAATGGTCCCAGTAGCATAGCACCTCTACATGGCAACAATCATAATAATAATGTGATCGCCAGAGTCTTGCTGACAGTGTGTTGGCTTACCAGGCTAGAACTCCCTATTCAAACCTGAGCTGTAGCCTGAGCAAAGCAGATGTATGACAAAAATATTTCTGTCGACGTCTCTGTCGTAGTACTTTTCTGTCAATAGTTCAGCGACAAACTAATCGCCAAGGAATCGCCGTAATCTAGCAGGTAGTATGTTGGCTTATTTGCCGTGAGGCTTCGGTTTAATCCCCAGGTCAGGCATCCCCAACAAAACGAAATCTGCAAAAAATATTTCTTCGTCTCAGCAGATTTCTAGAGAGTCAATGAAATTGCCATGAAAGGTTTCTTAGAATCTGTCGTTCGGAGTCAGCTTTAAACTGAAGGTCCTGCCAGTCATGTATAAAATTAATGCACACAACATAAGTGATGTGAGAAACTAGGCTGAAATCCTGAATAAAGGGTTGTTTTGACCAATTGTGTTATGTATATAATCGCCAAAGAAAAGTGTGTCAAATCTGTATGTCAAAACTGTGGGTTTTAATACTCACTTACTTTATTGGTCATTATAACCCTGTAGTCACGATTACAATCTAGCTTCTCACATCATCCATGTGCTAATTTTATACATGAGCGAAGAGATCTACAATCTAACGTCGAATCCGAACTACAGGTTTAAGAATACTTTTCATGACAAATTTATTTACACTCAGAGTTTTTGTCAAAAGACTGCTGAGAGGAAGTGGTTGAAAGAAATATTTCGTCAAGTTCGAGATGTCTGAGCCAGGGTTTGAACCACGGACTCCCGTCTAATAAGCCAACACATTATTTACCCGACTATGGCGGGTTCGAACATTCATGGATAAAATAAACACATACAATATGGCTCGAGATATTTGAGCTAGGGATTGAACCACGGTCTTTAGTCTAATAAGCGAACATACTACCTACTAGACTATGGCGGGTGCTGATAGTTATGGTTTAAATGAACACACACAATATGGGTGGTGTGAGAAAATAGGACGTAATCCGGACTACAGGATTGCAGTGGCCTATAATATTTGGATTGTTTTTGATGATAGATAACACAGCAGGCAACGCATTATGAGCAGGATTTAAGGTTTTATAAAATGTTAATGAAGAAATTAAAGAGACTTTGCTAGAATGCTGAAGGATATGGCGTCAATGGTTTGGCAGAAGTGGTTCAAGGATTGTAAATTGCTTTGAAGTTATTGTCTAAGGTTAGAAAGCCGTTGATTTGAAGTGCTTATGAAGCAATAAGAAGCCATTAAATTGCCTTTTTATTGAAAAACTGCAATAGACTTTGAGGCCCGTCGTAATTTATGTAGTTAGTGGCCAGAAAAACAATTTCTTGTTTTATTTTCTCCCTCTACTCAACCTTTAACAGAGTTGGGCTTTTTGTGTTTACTTCTCAACCGTAATTACTTATTTCCTGCAAAATAACTTTCATTTGTTTTAACCTAATTTTTCAGTTGTCTCAACCTCAAATTGTTTAGTCATCAAGAAAATTACACGCTAAAATTGCAATTTTCCTCTCTCTCTCGCTCTCTCTGTGTGTGTGTGGAGGATGGTAAAAAGTGAATTTCGTGTAGAAAATTTGCATTGCATTGTGTGGGTAATCGAAACGTAACGTTATTTTTCTTTCGTTGGTGGCTGCTACTGCAGATGACGATGATGATGATGTTGGTGATGAAGACGGCTTTTGGTTACTCCATTCGTTATTGTAAACAAGATGGGGACACAAATACCAGTGTGTGTGTTTGTGTGCGGTTTGAGGTATAGAGTTCAAGAGTATATGACGGAGAGTCGAATATCTTTTGAATACTTTCACTTTCTTTTATGAAAACATCTTTTATTTTGTATTTATTGCTTTTTTTGTTTTTATTTTTTTTTCCAAAAGAAATACAACAAAGAAATACAAGAAGAAAAAAATGAAACGTAAAAAAGAGTTTAACGAAATGGAAACGAGTTTAAATAAGTAAAAAAAAACCAATGCTAATATCAGATCGAAATACGAGCATAAAAATAAAATGAAATGGAAATAAAAATAAATTGTGCTGTAATAAATATATATAAAAATAAGCAACAACAATAATAAAAACCAAGTAATTTTAAAACATAATTTGTATTTAAATGCCTCACACCATACTCTCATAATTTCTTAATGCTTCTTTAAGCTTTTCTTTCGGCAAAGTTTAGTTACCTTTCCCCCATGTAAATGGCAAGTTTTTCAAGCCTGTTTTCCTCGGGTTTCTTTTAATAGTTTTCCTAATTGAAATTTTTCTTTTATTTGTCAACTAATTTGTTGAAACAAAATTTTTTTATTTATTTTCAATGAATGTAAAACCGATTACCATACGCTGTCTCTCATTTGTAATGCAAATTAATGCTGATGCCTTGGAAAAAATTGTGAATTAAAATCAAGAAAAATATCATAAAAAAATTTATTTATTTTTGTGTAATTTTACCCTGAACTTGAACTAAAACTCCAAGAGAAATTTGCTTCAAATCAAAAACATATGCTGCAGAGTAGGAAATAAAAAAACATTTGAAATTAAATGCAGAAAAACAAGTCGTTTAACATTTTTGGTGGTTTTGGTTGATTGTTTTACTCCCAAATAAATATTGTTTAATAAACGAAGGCGTTATAAAAATTTCTCTATGATATCATCGTTTCACATGCTAATTTAAATCCAAATAAGGCGAACATTTTATTGCCAAAAATATTTTCAAGAAGAGAAATTTCACAGAATCTTATGTAATCAAAATCAATAAAAGTATTTCATTGGAAAGACCTATTGATACTATTATGTAAGGAAAATAACATCGAGAGCATCAAAAATCTGCAATTGTCCAAGACTCTGGTGTATAACATATATATGTTCATACTTAATTGGTGACTACAACCTTGCAATCAGGATTATAATCTATCTTCTCACACCACTTATGTTGTGTGTGTTAATTTTATACATGAGTGGCGGTACCTACAGTTTAAAGTCGTTTCCGAACGACAGATTTTTGAGAAACTTTTCATGGCAATTTTTTATTTACAATCAGAAATTATGCCAGAAGGGGAAGTCGCCGAAGATATATAATTTTTTCACATTTCTTTCTATTCGAAATATCTGAGACAAGGGCTTAGCAACGGTCTCATGTCTAGTAAGCTAATACACTACCAACTAGAACACGGCGACTTAAAAAGTTTGGCAGAAATCTGTGGAGGGGAAGTGACCTAGGAAATGTTTTCTTCCTATTTCGTTTTGTTGGAGACATCTGACCTAGAGTTTGAATCTTGGCTTCACATCTAATAGGCCAACACACTAGCTATTAGTCTGCAGCCACTTTTTTCTTTGGTGTATAAATCAGAATTAATTTGATTAACGACATGGATTATGATGGCTTTGAGAATAGCTGCCGTTTGTGGCTTATTCACATATGCAAGGGACTTAAGAAAACTACTTTTTGAGTCTCAGGCAGTGAAATCGCACGTTCTTGTGTGAGATGATCTCATGTGGGATGATCTCAAACAGTCAAATTGCACTATCTCTTGGCTTTAAGTGCATATTACATTTATGTAAGACGACCATGTCCTTAAATCGCTCATACAAAATATGACATGAACTATGACACATAGCACTGTTTTATTGAAACTACATATCGTTGGTGTCCAAATCATACAGTTCTGATTAAAAAATTGTCAATCTTCGACTGATAGTGCTTGCCGTTCACATTGGTGTCCTGGGCAATGTAGTTCTCAAAGGAATATCTATCAAAAACGCCGCCAAGCCAAAATCCACACAGAACAGTGACTTTTTCGGCATGCATTGAAAGCTTTTGGATCTCATGCTAACCTCCCAAATTCAAAAATTGTCTTTGGTCACGAACTCATTCATCCAGAATGAGTCCTGAATGCGGAAGAGAATTTTGCGATAAAAATAAGGGTCACTTGGCAACTATTCTAGAGCACATTGGACAGCCACTCGTTTTGGTCTATGGTCCTGTATGTTCAGTTTCTGAGTCAGTTAAATCTCATACAGGTACAGGTTTATGACAAGCTGCAAAATTCTGCAAGTTGTGGGCTTCGAAACGCAGAGATCTTCTGAGCAAAGAGAAATTGGTTGCGTCGAAAACTCCTGCTTACATTTAAAAGCAGCTGTGATATTTTTTAAGCAGATTTGCGTTTTATCGGCTGTTGGTTGTTAGTGTTACAAAAATGAAATATCTAGATTCATCGCTTAACATTAAAATTATAAACAAAACAATACAAGTAAACAATCCTGTTTACAAATTATCGTACTGCTTAATATAACAACAAACACCAGCATAAAGAAATGATAAACAAGTAAACAAAAATACACAAACAATACTACAGGAATAAATGTAAACAACGATGATTACATTTATAGAGATTTGAAGAAGGGGACTCTTGAACGTTCGCCTTCAAGAACATTCATCAGACTGTTTATCCTGACAAAAGAAGAAGAATGAAAATATATTTCTTCGATGACTTCGGCAGATTTCTGCCAAAAACTCTGCGAATAAATGAAATAAAATTGGCATGAAAAAGTTTCTCAAAAATCTGTCGTTTGGAGTCGACTTTAAACTGTAGGTACTGCCACTCTTGGATAAAACTAACACACACAACACAACTGGTATGAGAAGCTAGATTGTAACCCTGACTTAAGAGTTGCAATGACCAATTATGTATGTATGCATGTGTATGAAATACTGTTCCTATGTAAACTATACTTATTTTAATTTTTAAGCCAGATCAGCTAGATTTGATACAAAAAAGTAGGAAATTAAACAACTTCTGGCAAGAGATTAATTTCATTTATGATCTTTAATTTCCTTTAAAATTTTCTTTCAAATTTCAAATTTAACTACCAGTCAGCAAATCATTTTTGAACTGCCTTGCCTATGCTTGAAAAGTGCTTTAAAATACTGACTTTTCTTATGCAAGTAATCTTGTATTTAAAAAGCAAAAAAACGAAAATAAATTATTTCTTTAATAACAGATTTCTATCATAAATAAAACAACAAAACAAATGTAGAAGAAATTAAATAATAGTGTTTAATAAAAATGGATCGAATGAGATAGAAAGAGAGAGAGAGAAAAAAATTTCACTTCATTAACTCAAACGATTTGAAAATGTAAAGAAACAATACAAAATCGACAATAATTCGTACTTCCAACAACAGAAAAACCAACAACATCAGAAAGAAAAGACAATAACAGTCCCGTCTATTGTGTTTTTTAATAACCCAGTCGATCACGTTAAAAAAAAAGCGGTTTACAGTGGTTAGTGCTGATATTTGTAACCGGCACAGAGGAGTTTCAATCGTATGCGTTATGGCGTATTAATATGTGCCTTAGGCTCATAATCGCTACTATTCCAACAAATCATATTGGAGCACATTAAAGTTAGCATACATAAAACTACGATCACCAGGCGAAAGACTCAGGAAGAAGGTCACAAGAACACATCAACAGTTAGAACAGCGTGACCCTATATGGAAAGGCTCTCAAGTAACAGCAAGAAACCTTAGCAGACGAAGATTCTTCATGGAAGCCATATAGTTGTACAGACAACGTCTCTTTAAATAATCAAAATACTGGCCAATATTTGCAAGACATGCCACCAGGAGGAAGATTCAACGGTGCAACGTTGAGCCATATGCCGTCTCTTTAAATAATCAAACCACCGTCCAATATTTGCAAGATTTACATATTTGTCCAAAGAATCTTCATACAATCACAACAAATTCGTTCCGACAATATTTAACCCTGACTGTCTTACAAATTATTACTCAAAAATAGATAATTGTTCCCCTAATCCTTATGGATTAAAACGTTCACCTAGACATGTCTTGAGAAAGAATAGGACAAGACGAATGGAATTAAAATGCTCATCTCCGCTACTCCAAATATTTTCATTCACATCAATTTCTATGAAATCTTATACAGTATGCTATTGCAAGTTCTAGGGTAATAGGGTTTGCCAACTGTTTTTAGCTAGAAACACAGTAATCAGGACAAAGGAATATTGTGTATTACTAAATTAATTTTTCATATTAAGTACTATCCGTTTTCACTACCTGACCTTTGACCTATGAAGTCAGTTGTTGAGGTTAATCTGTCTGAAGGGTCAGAAGAATACTCGGGATACATTGTTACAAGTGGAATAAACGAAACTTTATTTTAAGGACCTTGATATATGGAGAGTAATCAGTTTCATTAAGCAACATTATTTATAGGTTAATAGGCGATTGGTCTACTTCGGCAAATGCCAATATGTCAGCAGGTCAATAGGTTCTTATCAAGAAACAAGCCTTCTTCGAAAACATTTTGCATGTAGTGGTGATAAATGTTGCTTCTTGAATTCTACTATGCCTTAAGAGAAGAGGCTACCCTAGTTATGATGTTATCTTACTTAATTAACATTAAAATCCTTTAGTCAGAATTCCAACCTAGCTTCTTACAGCGCCCATGTTGTGTGTGTTAATTTTAGCTATGATTTAAAGGACCCACTACATACTTTTGCGAAACTTTTCATACCAATTTTATTTACTCTCACAGTTTTTGCCAGAAGACTTTTGGGAGAAAATTGCCGAAAGAAATATTTTTTCATTTTTCGTTTTGTCTAAGCTGAGTTATGAACCACATGCTCTTGTATAATAAGTCAACACATTACCTACTAGACTACGGCGACTTCAATGATGTTTTCTGTTGATGTTGATCTCTTTGTAGAGCAAGGAATTATACATGTTACAGAATGTAGGATAGGTGGGCACATAGGTAGAGTTGGCTGCCCAGCTAAGAGAGCTGGATTGATACACTTAGGCCATATAGGAACCATTGTGTTACCACCGGAACCACTCGGAGCTCCTAATGAAGCAACTTAGACTGCCAAGGTCAATCTGTGACAATTTCTTTAGATAATCCGAATAGTAAACAAAACCTTTTTCTCCTTTGACACAGTGCCAGGAATGTATCCAGCAGCAGAAGGACAGTATCTTCCTCATCTCTGCAGATTCTTCAGAAATCATTAGAAAGGTGTCCAAGACCAATGCGCCTCGAATGCGCACTCATAATGCCATGCCCTGAATGTAGGGCAATGGGCATCCCCACTGAATGTAGGGCAATGGAATTCAATGTTTATTAAAATTCGTAAAACATGATTACAATCTTTTTGGCATTTACAGGAGTTCCATCTTTTACAATTTGACCACAACAGCCTCGCCATAAAATCGAAGAAAACTCCATAAATTATTGCCTAAGCGATCTCTCTGTGGTCTCTGTTAAGCCCTGGGTGTCCATGTAATTGCTAATAAAAATTTGGAAATTTTTCTTCAACAACTGTTATTTGTGTTGTAGGGTATCAGTTTGAAGGCCTCAACCGACAATAATTTTCTTTTATGATTGTGGTTAAAATTTCGAAAGGATGATGGTGATCATCATGATGATGATGATGACGAGTATAAAAACAACAATAACAGCTAAAACTAAAAATAATAACTAAAACAGCAGCAGCAGCTTTTAAAAACTTTTTACAATAAACAAAAACAACAACAACAACAACAAAAGTATAAAAGAAAAATTTAAGAGAAGTATACAAAAAGTCAAAACCTATAAAAATTAATGTTAAAAGAAAGTTTTCTGATGATTTTTTTTTTTGTGTTGCTGCTGTTTCTGTTGCTGTTACCTACCACAACAACCTTAACAACTTTGAAGATGAAATTAACAATACTAACAGCAACAATAACAATAACAACATTAGTTAGTTATTAGCATAAGCTAAGCTAAGTAAAAATATCAAAAAAAAAACGTTTTTATTAACTTAACTTGGCTCTGGCTTTGGCTCTGGCTCTGACTCTTGCTCATCCCATTATTATCTCGTGTAAAAGGTTGTTAAGGTTGTTAGTGTTGCTGTTGCTGTTGTTTTTGTTAATTTCTTTTCAGTAACAATTGTTTTCTACCACCACGAACAATAATAACAACAACAAATACCACAAAAAGATTTGTTCAAATAACAATAAAAACAACAACACCCTGCATACAATGGGTGAGTGTTTACGCGGAGGTTATGGTAGTTTTTGACTTTTAAAACACAGTTTTTTTTTGGATTTTGGATTGGCTTAAACCGTCAAATCAGTTTCAGTTTTAATTAGATTCTGTATGACTTTTTTCTTCTGCTTTTTTTGTTGTTGTTGTTAATCTTTACCATGGTTTTGAAGCTGAAGCTGTACTTAAAGGCAAAATAAATTTAAGAAAACACAACAACAAAAATGATTTTCTTTTTCTGCAACTCATATTTCTGTGGTTTTGAGGAGAAATTTCTTTTGTAGAGTGTCAGCATGAATATTAAAAACTAAGGATTTGTAGGGTGATTAAAGCCGTATTCATGGTTTACACAAAAACTAACACTATTGTTGCTTTGGCACCTACTGTACTTGGCGTAAATTTGATGAAATTGGTTTTCCTACAAACGAAGCTGGCAAAGCTGCTGATGTTACACTGAGTAAGAGAGTTGTAGTCGTTAGTCATTTCCAAAGCTTTTGGCAAAGTATGACACGATGCATTTTTTTCCAAACTTATTGTCTTTAGCGACAGCAGACTCTTCGATCGATTGGTAACGAGATTTTTCAGGAATCGCTTTGTACGAGTTATTATGGATGGAACCCATCTCAGGACCATAGGCTAAATTCAGGGGCAACTAAGCTTCTGTTCTACCTACAACTCTATGACTTATTTTTATTTGTGATCGTCTCTCTATCTACCTACCAGAGATCAGCAATGAATCATTTTTTCGCTACTCATAAGCACTCATGAAATTTTGAGTGAGTTAACAGCAGTATTGAAATTCAAATTGAAATTCATGCGTACTCACTACAATATTGATTTATAAGTACATATTGCAATGAGTATGAGTACAACGTTGACATCAAAGTCATAACATTCGGAATATGTTTGGTTCATACGCCTACTCATTCAAATTTATAAATTTAGAAAAATGTTTATAATACTCATAAATGATACGAGTGATTCGAATCATTCATCAAAATTTACAGTCTTAGTTGTTGTTGCATTTACAAAAAAGGAAGAAAGAAGAAGACAAAGTTGCTGTCTTTGCAAACAAACAACCTTCTAGTGAGTATTGTAATGTTCGTACGCGAATAATACTTATTTTGTGATTTCTGTAAATGTTGAGTAAAGGAGAGTCGAAATCAACAATATCATGCGTATTGTTAAGTATGAGTACGATGAGTACTTTAAACTTTGAATATGAGTAGTATAAGTATGATATTAAAATAAGTATGAATGCGTATAAGAATCAGAAATTATGAGTATGATTCGAATATACTCATCTTTTTGAATACTCATTGCTGATCTCTGCTATCTACTACCTCATAGTCGTCCTAGTCTAGTAGGTAGTATGTAGCCTTATCAGACGTGAGCCTGTGGTTCAAACCCCAGAACAGATATTTTGAAGGAAACAGAATATGACAAAATACGGCGACTTCCCCTCAGCAGTTTTCTAGCAAAAACCCTGAGATTAAAATAAAGTTGTCACAAAAACCCTCTAAAAATCTGTCGTTCGAAGTCAACTTTAAACTGTGGGTCCCACTATTTATGCCTAAAACTAACACACACAACATGGCTAGTTTAACAAGCTAAATCCTAAACCTGACTTAAGGGTGCCTGATAACATTAATCAGCCTTACCGATGCCAAACAACATCATGCAGTTGGTCAAGTAAACAGATTAGTCGAGACTTGCGGAGATACCTTATACAGATAGATGACAGTATAATAGATCGTATGGTTGTAGTACTCTAGTACCTCTTTACGACAAAAATGTGAGCAACTGACAACATAAGTGGCCTGGTGCAGTGTTCGAATGCAAATTCCATCAATTAAGATTTGAATCTGAGCAAAGATGCGAACCTTTTAATGTATTTTCTTTAAATTTCTATAATTAAATGGAAATTCCTCTTAAAAGTCATTCATCCAGGAAGTTTCCAAAGTCGTGACATCCCAGAAATGCTGACCTCAATCTCATAGAAATGATGACAGCTGCTCCTCCTAAGAAAGAATATGACTCAATGAGCATCCCTCATTAATTTATCCAATACAACAACCCAATACAATTTCACAGCGAACATTCCTGATAAGCAAAGATATCTGGGGTAACCCTATCTCTCTAGAATATGCGTTATTAGGCTAAAGTGCCAGCTTAAGGAAAGCTTGAGTAAAAAAAGAAAGCCGCGAGAAGTAAGACTAGGAAAGAAAAATTTGTTGACAAAAAATATCTTGATTTACAATAATAGGAGATAGGATTTAACCTTCTAAATAAAATCCTAGACTCTTAAGATTAAAATTTTTCCGTCCCTAGCATAAATATCAAAATAGTCTTTCCACTCACCTTCTCATTATTGGTAACGGTAGCGTAAAACGTCCATCACTAACCATTGGTGTTGCACCCGGTATAGGAACCGTCGATATCACGGATGTTAGCAGAGTTGTACCAGCCGGTGGCGGTGGTGGTGGTGGCCCCAATATGGTGGCCGTAGCAGTTTGTGTTGATGGTGGCGGAGCATGACTGAAGGTTAAAGGAGATCCATTATGATGATGTGGTATACTGCCACTGCCAACCGTTGGCGGAGGCGGTGGCGGTGGTAAAGCACTATAGGGAGGAGGAAAATGATTGTGCAGGATATCGGGTAGCATGGGTCTTAACATGGCAATATTATGATGACCAGTTTGTTGTAAATGTAAATGGGGTGGATGTAGTATGGGAGGTAAAGGTGGCGTTGGCATTGAATGACGATCCATTAGGCTGGCATGCCGTAAAGGATGAGATGGATGGGGATGGGAATGATGAGTGGGAGCCACCATCAACGAAGCGGTATGTTGCAAGTGACGACGTTCACGTCGTTCACGGCGTCGTTGTTCACGATTATTGGTTGTAGAGTGTGGGGGATGGCCAGTCGAATTGGCCGATAATGTTGAGGTTAGAGGTGGCCGACCGGCCGATGGTGATCTTAACTGCACCGAGGCAATATCATCGGTTTGACATTCGGTCGAGGTGAAAGTACGCCTACGCGGTGATTGTGAGGGCGTAGTGGCATTAGAATTTGTGGGTTTCTCTACGCGTTCATTCACTTTTATGACATTCACTTGCTTAAGGGGGGAACTATTTTCATCACTGGCATTTAACACTTGAGGCACTGAACTATTTGGGATATTATCACTGACACCATCAGGCATATGATTATTATTGGATTTCATATGATCCGTGGGATCATGATTATTATTTGAATTATTTGTTGTTGAGGATGTTGGATTTGAAATTGATTTTGAATTTGAATTTGTTACACTATCTTGGAGATTTGTAATACTTTTGTTGTTGTTGTTGTTGTTATTACTATTCGAATAATTATTATTATTCACGTAATTACAATTTATCACACTAACACCATTTGTTGTTGTATTCACTATGGCCTGATTTAAAAACACTTGCTGTTGCAATTCATTATTATCATGTTGGCCAGTATTTGTAGCACTTGCAACATCATCATTATCATCATTATTATTATTATTGATATTATTATTATTGTTGTTGTTGTTATGATAATTATTATTATTATTATTACTTGTATTGGTATTGGTACTGGTATTATTTGAATTTGTATGCTGATTTTGATTCACTTGTATGGTTAAACTGGGCGTACGTTGACAAGGATTCGTTATGGTAGTGAGACTATTTGTTGTTGTTAGAAAAACACTACTCGTACTGGGATTTAATTTTGTTTCACTCACTGCCTTTACAACACCAACACCATTACGGCTATTGCGGAATTCCGCATTGGCGGAATTCGACGCGGGTACATTTAAACGCATATTTTCCGTTTCCGTTGCAATATCTTTAAGATGACGACGATGCACGTTTTGTAGGCGTAAATTTTGATGTTCGCGTAATTTTTGCTCACGTATACTTTCACTGGCCCGAAATTCGGCATATAAACGTTCCAACTCGGCTAAACATTTATTTGGCGTTAGATTGTAAGTGTTGCTAATGATGGTGGTGGTGGTAGAGGTATCGTTAGTTTTACGTGTTTCATATGAGAACTTGTTAAAACTATTCGCGTTGTTTGGCGTACAATCGAACGTATACGATGTGTTTGCCTCGAATGAACGCGTTAAACTGATCGCTGACGATGAATCGTAAAATAAACTGCCTTCCTCAATCATGCTGGTAGTGGTGGTGGTGGTAGTACTAGTGGTGGTGTTGAGTACATTCATTGTTGGCTCTCTGTGATCCGTGGTGAGTTGTTGTTGCTGTTCATTTACAGTTTTTGTTTTGGTGTTCACTTTCGTTTGTTCATTGCTCGTGTCGTTTTCATTGTTTTCATTTGTTGTTAGTGTTAGCAGCAGCTGTTCTTGTTTCTGTTGTTGTTGTTGTTGACTGACAATAAAATTATTATTTTGTTTATTTTCATGTTCTTGGTTTTGTTTTGATTTGGTATGCGTCGTTTCTTGTAAATGCGTGTGTAGTTGTTGTTGTTGTTGTTGTTGTAGCTGTTGATGAATCAGTATTTCATGAGACTGGTTTGGGGTTTCACCATTCATGTTGTTATCTGTTATTATTGTATCGTTGTTATTATTGTTATTATTATTATTAATGATATGCTCGTTGTGAGCAACATTTGTTGCAGCAACATGTTGCATTATCTGACAGTGCTGGAATAAAGAAAAGTTATGGTTTTTAATTTAAAAAATCTTAAAAGTCTTGCAATAAAAAATGATTTTCACTAAAATTACTCGAAAAACTAGTATATTTACACTTTTTTAATGTGTTTCTAAGCAATAAAATTCCATTTTATGCAACATGCTTACAAAAGATGGGTTTAAAAGGCTGTGTAGTGTGTTGCTAGTATTATGGCAGAATTTTTCATGTACCCTCGTATAACAGAAATTAACACGAATTGAGGAAACTTTAAAACTTGAGGCAAGACAAAAACGAAATGTATACAGGGTAGGGATAGCCTTGGCATATGACTGGAGGACTTCAAAATAATCCAAGGGAAATAAATAAAGCCAATGTGACTGTAAAAAGGATTTCATTCAATTATATAACCAAGAAATTGTAGTTCTGTTTCCCAACTCTCAATGAATCAGGTGCCTAGGGAACTTTGAGGAGTATCTGCTATTTTGAATTACTCAAATTGTGTGTCACCCTGTATTGTGTTTTAATGTGAATAAAATTTTTTTTCATTAAAATGTTCGAAAGCAAATGGAAAAATTTAAAAAAATAATTAAAAATTAAAAAAAAAATCTCCCAAGAATTTTAACACAAGGAAAACCAAAGAAATGAATCAAAAAAGTATCGACAATCAAGGTAAAAAATATCTCACCATATACGGTCGTAAACTGGATAGCCTGCACCGACCACCAACAAATTTGAATCAATACGATAATGAGGCGTATATGATGAATCCTCTATTGGACTTCCATGTATCTGATGTTTATAAACAAAATTATTGGACGACACAAAAAAAGCGGGCAGCAGAAACGAAATTAAAATTGGCACGTACGCCGTTGCCACCTGAAGCTGACATACGCTATTTGCCTCAATCTCACTATGTTCAGAATTTAAGAAAAGTTATCGAAAATGCTAGAGAAGATAGAAAAACGAATACACGGTTTTGTTCCTAAACATCTGCAGATGGCTTACAAAGGGAGAATGCATATGAAAATATTTTCATGATTTTCAGTTTGGTTCAGTAAAAAAGTGGAAACATTTAATCATACCTTTTCAACCTTTTTGGACTCATAAAAAATATATTTTTCAATGCCAAAGTTTTTTTTTATTGAATTTAATTAAAAGTTAGGAAATTGGTAGAAGAAGCTTGGAAGCTATAAACGTCAAAGGGAGCTCGGACATATAAGAACCATGAACAGTCGTAAGTTTGCGAGTTACTCGATTATTATTTAATCCAGCAAACTGGACTTTCTTATGTGTCATTGAGAATGGGAAACATACCTTTGAAGAATGGTAATGTCGTATGAGAAAGTTTACAAATTGTGCATGCGTGCAACAAATACAGTTGGATGTAGATTATACGAGTTCTAGATGTTATCTAGACAACACTATCACTAGTCAATAATGACTCCAATGTCGTCGAAACCAATCAACGATGACGGCATGGCAATTACGCAGTTAAACCATGGCGAGTCTAATGTAGTAATTCAGCGCCTCAAAAACAATAGGGCTGAGCCTACTTGCCTGTCCGCTCAGTTGTTAAAGGCCGAATTCTTAATTGGACAGAAAGGGGTTGAAGAAAATATGCTTAAACACAGCAATCGCAATATCCTCTGTCGTGAAAAAGAGGCCAACCACAGGGTTATAAGTCTTTTCCCGATCACATTGTATTGTACTGTGCAATAGAATGCATACAGTGCTGTACAGAATAGGGTTGAGAACTTCTTCGAACCTTTTCATCTCTTTAACTTCCCTGGCTAGAGCTAGAACTCATCGCAATGGAATTACTTTGTACAAAAGTGTCCACTGTATGTAGCAAGGCGGTGATGCAAAAGAGAGATATATTACTACTGCCTTAAACTTTTAACACCGAAGTCTTCCCGAAAGTTGGTGCAAATAACATGTAGCGTATGCGATCCAAGGTGATAGCTGCCTACTATACATACCTTTAACATGAATTTATTCATGTTGGATCCGCCATTACCAATCTGGAGATCAAGTATAGGATTATTCTTTCCAACAGTTGCTATTATGATCTCAATGGACTACTGAGTAGTAGAGCCCTCTTTTGTATAACGAAACAAATGCTCTGCAAGTCGCTCATCTTCGCCATGCTTCACTATAGCGCGGAAGCATGGACGCTGCTACTCACCAATGAAGTTGTTTGATTTGAAATAAAAGTTTTGATCCAATCCTCGAAGACTGTGATGTCCACAACCGAAGAAAGAGTGAAGCATGGACGCTGGTACGTACTAACGAGTGATTCCAAAGAAATTTATACTCAAGATTTTTATACCAGCGCGAGTTAGCTATGATTTCCGCAATCGAGCAAACAATGAGTCGTATAACCTCTTCAACGATATGGACGTTATTCGGCGCATTAACAGCTATCGGTTATGCTAGCCCTAAATGATTCGAATGGAAGAGGATTAGAGATATTAGAAGAGGCAAATGGTAGGAAGTTTCAGGCAGACAGCAATATGATAATCGAGTTGTTAAGCCTAATTAAACAAGCAAGATAGATTAAAATGACATTGTCTAGGGAAACATACACACATAATTGGTCAGGATTACGGTCTAGCTTCTCACACCACTTATGATGTGTGTGTTAATTTCAGACATGAGTGGCGAGACCCCGAACGACAGATTTCTGAGAAACTTTTCCTGGAAATTTTATTCCACTCTCAGAGTTTTAGCCAGAAATCTGCAGAGGGGAACTCGCCGAAGAAATATTTCTTTTTAATTTGTTTCCTTGGAGATGTCAGACATGGGGTTTGAACTGCTGCCTCTCGTCTAATAAGACAACACACTACCTACTAGACTACGGAGACTGTGGAAACTCATTGTCTCAATGGGAATAGAAAATATTCACCATGTGATAACCATTTATAAGGGCGTCTACTAAACCCATACTTAATGGTAAAATTACGTGTCGCTGAAAATGTCTTAAGTTCTCACCGATTAACTACTGGATTTCTATAGCTAAGGGCTTTTGTGAAAGACAAAGGATAGAAGGCAATAATGTTAATCACGTTCATGATGTAAAATTGATTCCACATACGAAGAAAATTTCCTCTCAATGATGAACGCAATTTAATAAAAATATCACAGCTGTTCCTTAACTGCTGTTCTTAATTTAATTAATTCCCTTGTATTAGAGAGGAGCACGGACAAGCATATAAAAATTAAGTTGGCCAAGTCTCGTAGTCTTCAAACAAATTACAAATAATCCAATGAAACTTTTATTCGGGCCAAAACAAAAAAAAACGTACGAAATGTTTTTATTCATTAAGATAAATAAATTAATTAAATAATAATAAAAATAATAATAATTTTTACTAGCCAAACAACACACACATACACATGCACATACTCATACCCAGGCAAGCACACTCTTCAATAGAAATAGAAAACGTGTTGCAGACATTGATGGCAAGCCAGACAACAAACAAAATATTTATAATACAGCCAAACTGGCAGTCTATTCCGGTCATTTATAAAAAAAAATAGGGAAAATTGAAACTAATTTATGTTGACCACCAGCATAGTCAGCAGCAGCACCACTACCACCACCATTATCACCGGCACTACCACGAAAAGGACATTAAATGGTAGAAAAGAAAACATGTCCATATCCGTTTATGTTAAGCTTAGTTAACCAATATAATTACGTTAATAACTGTAGTTTGTTATAACGTTATGTCGGCATACAACCTACTCCAACCTAGTATGTACACCAAAATACACCTAAAAATGCTAGACTAATGTCTGGCGACAGGATATACGACCCCTTATTATAATATATTCGCACACACACACTTATATATGTATGTACACATACATAGACTCGCATTTGTCACTGTGTTTAGAATTTCAGGTAGGAAGAAAGGCTAAGCCAACCATATGTAATGCATAAATAGCAGAAAATTAAGAGTTATTAAGGATAATGGCTCTACATGTTAAGGGCTTTACAAACACTTACTTACACGCCACACCACTCTCTTGCATGCCATCATACATAGGCAATGAAGGCAGTAAATTTCTTGAAGAAAATTTGTCAGCCGTTGTAAAAAAAAACACGCTGACAAGCCACCACCTAATTTTTATTATATTTTGTAGGCATTATGAGGCAGCTACTGTATGTTGTAGCCTTGACAAACAGGGGGAAATTAAAGAAATTCATAAACCGGCATGAATTTCTAATCAAACTGACTTAATTGGGCTTAAACAGCAATTTAGTAGGAAATAAAATGTAGCAACATTCATTGTTGTTGTAATAAAATCGACATAAAAGTGAGCCCATGGTTTATGTGGGCTTAAATGCTAAGTCTAGCCTCGCCTAAGTCTAGTGAAACTAAGAGGAACTTTATTTAGCTCCCTCACTTTTGCTACTACTGGTCACCTACTTCTGTTAAATATTGTATCAAAAATCATTATCAACTACTGATACAGTGTGTGCAAAAGTTTGACTACCAAAGTAGTATTTCTACATTCTTGAAATCATTTAAGATTCAAAAAGTCTGTTGGTATGATAATTGAAACGAAAAAACTATGAACTTTTTCTAGAGTATAAGGGTTGCCCTGTCTGAATAAAGAAAGACATTGCAATGAAATAAAACAGGGATTTATAGTTAAGCTCGTATGCTATAAACAATTCGATTGAGATTCGGTTTCCATTACAAAAATATTTGATTTCAGTACTTCAACACTATTTGAATGCCCTATGCAAAGTGGTATGATGTCTGCTAGAGTAGTGCAAACAATGAAGTTTTTCTAGAGAAATGGGGTTGCCCTGTCTATATTGAGGCAGTCATTTCAATGAAATGAAACATGGATTTATAGTTAAGCTCGCATGGTATAAACAATTTGCGATTCGGTTTCTAAATCTTTGATTTCAGCAGACTTCAGTACTATTTGGCTGCCCTAAGCAAGACCTAAGACATCTGCTGGAGTAGTCCCAACATTTCTAAGGGGTCTTTACAAAGACATTCCACCTGGTATCAAGGCACCAAATGGTTTGCGATTGGGTTTCTATTACAAAAATCGTTGATTTCAGTAGACTTCAACAATATTTGAATGCCCTAAATAAGACCTAACACATCTGCTGGAGTAATGCCAACATTTCTAAGGAATCTTGGTATAGACATTCTACCTAGAACCCCAGAACCAATGATTAACAATTATTATTAAGAGCTGATGTAGGGGTTTTTACAACGACCGATACAGCTTTTAGTTTTACACTCTAAATATAGGCTTCCCTGGATGTGCTAAATACGTACGACTAGATGTTTATGGTCCTTCGAGCTTCGCCAGATAATAACGGCCATCTTGTTGAAGATACATTTGTAAAATTCATTGTTATTTCATTCAGTCTGTTTTGCCAAATACATAATAATTATCTTTGCGAACGGCATGTGTTCGTTGAATGGGCTCTGGCGTAGTTGGCAACAGAACGTAAGTTTTATTGAAAAGTCGTCTTCAGCAATGAAACCCATTGAGAAACTTACAGTCGCCGTTGTCAAGTAGGTAGCGTGTTGGCATATTAGACTGTTCAAACCCCAGGCCAGACATCTCAAACAGAACGAAATACGAAAAAATATTTCTTAGGCGACTGCCTCCCAGCAGATTTCAGGCAAAAAATCTGAGAGTTAAAAATAAAGTGCCATGAAAAGTGCCTCAAAAAATTTGTCGTTCGGAGTTGACTTTAAACTGTGGTTCTCGCCACTCATGTATAAAATTACCACACACAACATAAGTGGTGTGAGAAGGAAGATCGTAATCCTGACTGAAGTGTTGTTATGACCAATTATGTATATATGTACATATTGTATAGGATTCTTCGAAGTCCCAGAGTTGATAAAGGCCATCTTGTTGCAACTACGTCAGTCAAATACGTTGTCATTTCATTCAGTCTGTTTTGCCAAATTTCGATAAACGACCCTAGGTAACGACATGTGTTCTCTAAATGGTAGATGGCAATAGATTCTAAATTCCATCGGAAAACCTTCTACAGCAATCAAACCCATCCCAGAGTCGTTGAGGAACTTATAGTCGCGTGTAGCCTCAGCAGATTTCTGACAAAAACTCTAAGAGTAAATAAAATTGCCATGATGATGTTTCTCAAAGAAACTTTTGGTCCCGTCACTCATGTATAAAATTAACACACACAACAGAAGTGGTGTGAGAAGCTGTGTTGTAATCCTGACTGAAGGTTTGTAATGACCAATTATCTATGTATGTTTCTTTAGTCAATATTTTTTTAATGCTATAGGTACATATACACACGATGTTATATACTCACAACTACTTTCTAACCTTTGACTGTTAGTCGAACATATATTAAATTTGATTAGAACATGCACTTATGCTCACTCACATTAATTTTAATTTTTTATTTATTGCTGCCGATGTACACTAAACAAGTAAAATAAAATAGTAAAACAAAAAGAGAATACCGCTATTTATGTCACTAATAGAGTGACATTTGAACCGTTAGGCTTAAATTACTCGTAACAACTGACACCCCATGATATTAAAATTTTTTTTGTTTCAAAATTTATGTTCTAAACATGACGACTACCGACGACTGCTGATAACACAGAACAAAACGTATTAAATTTTTGGTTTTATTTTGTTTTGTTTTGTTTTCAGTTTCAAAGAATAAATTACAACTATTACAACAACAATAACAATAACAATAGGAAATAATTATCTTTACACCATGCATTTTACTATAACGGTTCGCTAATGGAGTGTTAGTAAGCAGTGTGGAGTGGAGTGGGGACCTCTGTTTTCCTATGTCATTTAAATAAACAATGAAGAGAAGATTTTTTTTTTGTCAATAATTTTACTGTGTACTCGTTGTTGTTGTTTGGTGGTAATCATGTAAATTACCCGACATTAAAATGCTGCTTATTTTTACAAGTGTACGTATGTATGTATATTTTTGTTGATATAAATGCTTAAATACATTGACAGATAAAGAGATAGAGGGAGAGCAAGCGAGAGAGAGAGACAGAGCAAGCGAGATTATTAATTATTTTATAACACTTTATGCTCATGTACCATTTATTACTCACATCCGAATATTGATATTTTACATGCACTAACACAGCTTTACACTGTATGTTTATTTACACACATGCAGATATTCATGTCAATTGAGACAAAACTTGGTCTTTGTTTGTCGAAAAATTATCATACATTGTAACTGATTTGACAGCAGACGTCAAGTGCCATCAGCATGATGACCCCAATCCACAAAATGCTTGATTGAATGTGTTTTTTTCACAGTGAAGATATTGGTCCTATGTAGGCTACGAGGGAAGCTAACAGTAAATCAGGGCCTGTTTTTAAATAGTACTTTATTAAAGGTACTTTTTTTTAAAGGTACTAATATGCAGAGGAAAGTACCATATTTTACTCTAAAAGCGTGTTACTGTATCTTGTCTGGGAAGTTGTAACGTGGTGTTCTCCATTTTGAAATCTGGGTAATTGGCTTAGGGGATACAGATAACAACGCGCATATATGGTGGATGAACAGGATTTATTGGCACATCGATTGAAGAAGCTCATACGGTTTCTTAATTTATTCTGGGCTCTGGCAACTTCTTACGTTGCATCAAAATTCATATCAAACAATCTTACTACGATCACGCTAAGTTTCGTTGTGCAATAGGTGTGCTGTAGTCGCCGCAGTCTAGTTAGTTCAGGGGTTTACGTGAGTTTAGGCATGACGGCATACGCCACGGTGCTCAAAGTACGGCTGGAAGCAATGCGTCTACTAGCGCCCACTCACACACAGATGCGTAAGCATATCATTGATTGCTCCACCATACGTGAGTACCAATTCGAAGCATTTGGACATGACTTCCCCCTTGGTTAGGGGTCGGAGGCTATCTAAACTCCTCTGTAAAAATGGTTAACGCCACACCGAGCTTGCGCCCTCGCCGCTATTTGGGTATAAATCACAGCCACCGCGTCGCCGCAGTCTAGTAGATAGTGTGTTGACTTATTAGACGTGAGGCCACGGTTCAAATCCCAGGTCTGACATCGTGAAATTTCTTCGGCGACTTCCTTTCAGCAGATTTATGGCAAAACCGCTGAGAATAAAAAATTGCCATGAAAAGTTTCAAAAAAAAAACTGTCGTTCGGAATCGACTTTAAACTGTAACTCCCGCTATTCATGTGCAGAATTAACATACTCAAAATATATGGTATGAGAAGCTAGGTTGTAATCCACACTGAAGAGATGATTTTCGATTCAAATCGAGTTTTGGCGTGCAGAGGAATGTCCCTTCTATTGTAATGTGAACTGAAACCTGTCTGAACCAATTAATTTGCTTGACACAAGTATCTTTCGAAAAAGGTTCGGCATATGCGACCTAGACTTGAAGTCTTTAAATTGACAACCCCGCTTACCACAGCTCACTCGATTGCTGTCAAAGGACCCTGTATATATAAATGTGTCTGCAGTTTTTTACACCATTATGTCCCATTATGGTCCTTAACACGTTGACTGCCGACTACGAGATAACTCGTAGATTGCGTTCCCTTCTAGAGTGCCAACTACGAGTTATCTCGCACTCACTAAACATGCCATTTTTGTGTAGCTACGAATAAAACTGTATTATATCAGCGCTAGTATCGATAACTGGCTTCTGAGAAAATAACAAAAAGTCAATGTTGGCTTGTGTGGCCTGTTTTTTTTTAATTGCCGCGACAGTCAACATGTTAAGTACCTTTTACTACCCAACACTGCTGAAAATTCATTTTTTTCTGTAAATTTTCTGTTGAACGCATGATGTTGTTACATGTCAGTCTTTGTTACTCTTTAAAATGAAATAAAATACACTTGTTAAGTATCTGTGAAGTAAAGTGCTTGACGATTGAGTTGGATTTTCTATTTAAAATGACAATAAAATGTGTACAACTGGCATTTAGCATACTAAACATATATGTGTATGGGCATTTCCATAGATTGGATTTTCATATAAATATGATTACGTATGATTATAGATATGTAAAATTACCTACAATATATATCGAATGTATCTGTCCATGTGAAATATTGTCTCTTCATGGAACCACCCATATGTATGATTTTCATTGGCCTGCAGCAGCAGCAGTAACGCATTACATTATTAGTTGTTCATATAAATAAAGAATACCATTTCAATAGAGACGATTTGTAAATAAATTTTAAACTTTACATGGAGATAAAGTAAAAAGCATTGTGTAAGCATGCAGTAAACGGTAATATACAGAGATTGACATTAATCTGAACTCAAGTTGCAAACTGATTTCTGACATGATGGCAACCAACATATAGGGCAACTATTTTCAATAAAGCCATCCATCGCATCCACAGCTAAAAAGAGATTTAGGAACGTTTAAATAGTTTTGTTTTACAGACAGACATTAATTATTATAAATTAATGAGATTTATCCCCCCCAATAACACATGACAAAGTTAAACTGAGTCTGTGTGTAATTTATTTAAAACTTTTACATTTTAAATCCTCCCCAACAAAATGTAATAAATTAATGGGCACTCACTACATATGTGAATAGGAGTGTGTATTCTTTAAAATATTTCGTACGTATTAGAAATTCTAAAAATAATCGGAAAAATATATTCATTTTGAATCGTAATGAATACAGTTTTCAAATACAATATCAACGCTTATATACGTATGTACTCTTGTCTCAATTACATGCATGCGCACAGTCTCCTATCATTGCATATTTAATTATTTAATTAAATGACAGAAAATATTTGATTTTCTATGATTAAAAATAAAGTTTTTTTATTTTATTTTTTTTCACTTTTTGCAAAACGGAATATTTTATTATGCCCAAGAGATTTAGATGATGAAGAGACAAGAGAATTGAATTCAAAAATAAAAACTTTATTTTAGGATGGGAAATTTTCAATAAAAATGCTGAATTATAAGCAATTATAGTACTGTATAATACAGTTTCAGTTGTTATACATCACAGCGATCAGCAATGAGTATTCCTTAAAGATGAGTAGATTTGAATCATACTCATAATTTCTGATACTTATATGCATTCATACTTATTTTAGTATCATAATCATACTACTCATAATCAAAGTTTGAAGTATTTATCGTACTCATACTTAACAATACTCAACATTTACAAGAATCACAAAATAAGTATGATTCTCGTACGAACACTACATTACTCACTAGAAGGTTGTGTGTTTGCTATGCTTGCTGTCTTCATAAATGCAACAACAACTAAGATTAATTTTGATGAATAATTCGAATCACTCGAATCATTTATGAGTATTATAAATATTTTATTAAATATATGAATCCAACATATTCCGAATGTTTTCCGAATGTTATGAGTTTGATGTCAACGTTGTACTCATACTCATTGCAACCTGTACTTATAAATTAATGTTGTAGTGAGTACGAATGAATCACAGTAGTTGAATTTCAATACTATTGACTCACTCATACTCGAAATTTAATGAGTAATTATGAGTAGTGAAAAAACGACTCATTGCTGTTCTCTGATACATAACATATGTACATACATAATTGGTCATTACATCCCTTCAGTCAGTACTACGACCTAGCTTCTCACAGCACTTTTACTGCGTGCGCTAATTTTTTACACGAAAGCCGGGACCTACAGTTTAAAGACGACTCCGAACGGAAGATTTTTCATCGCAATTTTATTTTATTCTCAAAAATTTTGTCAGAAATCTACTGAGAGGCACGTTTACTTTTTCTACGTCCTACGTGGATTTCTCAATAGGAATATAACATTCACTTGCTTACTTAAGTGGTGCTTAAGTGCAGAGACCTACAGTTCAGAGTCTACTCTGAACGACAGATTTTTTTTTTGGGAAACTTTTCATGGCAATTTTTTATTTACTCTCAGAGTTTTTGCCAGAAATCTGCTGAGAGGAAATCGTCGAAGACATATTTTTTCGTATTTCCTTTATTATTGGAGACGTTTGAACCGTGGCTTCGCGTGTAATAAGCCAACACTCTACCTACTAGACTACGGCACCTGCAGTTTAACGTCGACTTCGAAGGGCATTTTAATATGCAATGGAAATATGGATTACCAGTACCCGCAGTTCTTTTTTTATTTACTTACTCAAGTGGTCATTACAACCCTTTAGTCCGGTTTACAATCTACTTTCTCACACCACCCATGATACGATGTTAAGTGACGGAACCTGTAGTTTAACGTCGACTTCGAATGACAAATTAGGGAAACTTTTCATTGCAATTTTATTTTACTCTCAGAGTTTTTGCTAGAAGGCTGTTGGGGGGAAGTCGCCTAAGAACTATGTTTTCATGTTTCGGTTTCTTCGAGTTGGGGTTTGAACCATAAGTTTGCTTCATATATTTCAACACACTACCTACTAGGCTATGACTGTTTCAATTCCATATTTTTTTTTTTTTTCATTTCCTCCTACTGAACATAAGATGAGGCTGGGTATCATGGTTTAGTTTATTATTTTATAGCCGCACTAGACTGCACTAGACCAACTGTTTTAGATTTTCTTTTCATGGAAAGCCTCTAGGCGGACTTAATGTCGCGTACTAAAGGTTGAAGTGACCAATTAGGAAAGTGAGGGCTAAATTTCGTTCTAATAAATGCTAGATAATCTCCTCAAATTACATGATTTTTAAATTGCATTTCCTTCGTATACTTTTACCTATCACTGTACCCTCTCGACACAGCAATTAAATTTTAAATGAAAATTCTTTTTTTCTTTTGTATTGTTTCCTATTGTTGCGCCAACACACACAAAACTCCCACCCCTGCACTCAATTTCTAAACTCAATACAAAAATGTTATTGAGGCATGCAACTTGTGTCAACTTGAACTTACCTCATGTAGAAAATTATCGGTAAATGAATGAACCAAATTGTTACTTGTACTCTCCGTACTGTTGTCAGAATTCTCCCCCATTGCTTCAGTTGCTATTGTCAATGCAGTTGTTGTTGCTGCTGTTGCTGTTGTTGTTGCTGTGGTAAGTATGGGTGTTTGTGTGGCAGTACCATGGTTTAAAGTATTTGTTGTTGTTGTTGTTGTATTGCTAGTAACTCTACAATTATAATCCGGTCTCGCAGGGGTAGTGAAACGACCCTGTGTTATTGTTGTCACATTCGCTTTGAGAGTCTCTAAAACGGGCTTGAATAGATTCAAATGTTTGTTCAAACGATTGTGCGAATGACTGTGACGTTGAGGACGCTGTGGACGTAAAGGATGTTGTTTTTTATTGTATAAGGACTCGTACGAAGGTGGTTGTTTATTGGCCTCATCTGTTAATGTGCTCGCACTTGCGGGTGGTGGTAGTTGTGTTGTTGCATTTGAATTATCATACTGAGCTGCAATGGAAACAGTATTCGATTGCGTATTACTAGAGGTAGACCACCACTTGGTAAGACTAGGTATGCGTGCAAATGTTGAAAACGATGAGGAGGATGAGGAGGAGGAATAGCGATTTTTCTGTTGATAAGATGATGACATCATGGCCAAAGAGGAACTTGTAGCTGCTAACCTATTCTCATTACGATAGACGACATCATTAAATGTATCGTCAACATTAATATCATGAACAATGGTATCAACATCACCGTCAACATCACCATCAGCATCATCATCATCATCATCGCCATCGCCCTGGTCCACATCAATGTCATTATTTGCAGCATTGGTAGACGTCGTCGTTGTCATTGTGTGCGCATTGAGCATAAAATTTGAGAAAGGCACTAACGGTGTTACTACAGATGGATCACATAAATCTTCTGCAGTATAATATGAGCTCGTTGCTGTTGCTGTTGCTGCTGACGCTGTTCGTACGGGCGTACATGTTAATAGACTTGTTGCTGCCGCAGCTGCTTGTGCTGCAGCTGCTCTCAACGGTGTGGCAGTTGTTATGTATGCCACAATATTTGTTGGCGTTAAGTGTGTGGGTGGCAAAGGAAATTGTGTAGTGGGCAGTGCCAATGCTGTTGGTGGTGTTGGCAGTGGCATTGGCAGTGTTGCCGTTGTTGGTGCTGATAGTGTTGGTGGTGGTGGTGGTGTTAAGGGGGGTATTGTAGTTGGTACACTCGTATAATCATATTGACTTTTAGATTTTTTCAATTGACGTTGCAAGTGTTCATCCTCATCGTCGGATGATGTATCTGTGGTTGAGGCACGTTCATATGGTGTCCATAGCATTGACGATAAGGCCTCTTCAACGTCAGGTGGTCTTCTTTGTGCATGATGCTGGTGATGATGATGCGAAGCCTGCTGCTGTTGCAGCTGAAAACTCATACGTTTCGTTGTCATCCTGCTGATAGTTGATGTTGGTTTTCTCCTTTACTCTACGATTACCATAAAATTCAGACATTTCACTTGGAATTATTTCCGATAGTTTTTTTTAGATTTTTCTTTGGCTTCTTCTGGTTGTTGTTATTGCTCAACTTGCCTCCTATTTTTATTAGTTTTCAAGGTATTTTATTGTGATTTGTTGGCATTTTTTCTGGTTTTTTTTTCTGTTTTCAAAAATTCAACGAATTTCCATCAATATTTGCCAATTCAAAAATGCTTTGTCGTATGTAAACAAATGTACGTGTATTATTCAAAAAATTCTTTTCTTGCCTTCTGGGCTTATTTGCAGTTCGTATTATTTTTCTTTGCTTTCTTTGTGTATGGCAGGTGAATAGATCTGTAAACATAAAAGAAAAAAAATTTCATAAAATTATGATTTAAAATCCGTATTGAAATGTAAGGATATAGGAAAACTTAAACAAAATGAAACTAAGGATTGCCGAGGGACATATTTGCATTGCACTTCAGAAGAAGCCGACATACATTTTAAAGTCATTCTGGGGCTAAATTTAAAAATAAAACAGATTGCTGTGCCCGCACTATTTGAAGAAACCCACTATTGAGAGGACTATTTGATCTCTGTTATGGGATGGTACTTCCCCAGAAACTTGTTCACAAAAGCTCGTCCATATTGCGATTGAACAATTGCGAATACTGCTGCATAAATCGATACACGATTGCGTTTCTGATTTGAGGAAAACTTTCTGATACCTAAGTATAGGGTGTTTTTTATAGAGGTATAGAACTTTAAGTTGGCATTTCTTTTCAAGATAGCGACCGATTGAACAGCTGTCAAGTGATTTATTCTCAGTTTGGTTTGGCAATTCATCATGAATAGACTCACGCCTGAACAACGCTTTCAAATAGTGCAATTTTATTTCGAAAATAATGGTTCTGTGCGGAAAACGTATCGCGCACTACGTCCATTTTATCGTAGACAAAATCGTCCATCAGAGCAGTTAATTCGATTAACGTTTTCGCACCACGTTTACTCTTATTGATAACTCGCATCCCCAGAGACGCTGTACGGTGCGTACAGAAGAAGCTATTGCTGCTGTAGAGCGTAGCATTGAGGAAGACCCGAATGAGTCCATCCGCCATCGAGCACAGGAATTGGATATGTGTTCATCCACTTTATGGAAGATTTTGCGGAAGGATCTTGGTTTGCGTGCTTACAAAATCCAACTCGTGCAAGAATTGAAGCCAAACGATCATCAAGTAAGGCGTAGATTCGTCAAATGGGCCCAAAACGAGATTTTGGACCTGTGGATTGGTTTCCAAGGTCTTGTGATTTAACACCGCTAGACTACTTTCTGTGGTGCTATGTAAAGTCATTGGTCTATGCGGTAAAGCCACAAACGCTTGACAATTTGGAAGACAACATTCGCCGTGTTATTGCCGATATACGGCCACAAATGTTGGAAAAGTCATCGAAAATTGGACGTCCAGATTGGACTACATCCGCGCCAGCCGTGGCGGGCATATGCCAGAAATATTATTTAAAATGTAATGCCACAAGATTATCTTTCGGATAAATAAAATTCATGTCAATCGAATAATCCATCGTTGTTTTATTGCAACTTAAAGTTCTATACCTCTATAAAAAACACCTTTTACATACATACATACATATTTGTTCATTACAAACTTTTAGTCACGATTACAACCTGGTTTCTCACACCACTTATGTTGGTATGTTAATTTTATAGAGCAGTGGCGGGACTTATAACCCAGTCCAAACGATAGATTTTTAGAGAAACTTTTTTATGGCAATTTTTTATTTACCCTCAGAGTTTTTGCCAGAAATCTGCTGAGAGGAAGTCGTAGAAGAAATATTTTTTCTCGAATTTCGTTTTGTTCAAGATGTCTGATCTGTCATTTAAATTGTGGCCTCACGTCTAATAAACCAACACTCTACCTACTATACTACAGCGAGTTCTAATACCCAAGTGATCCTTCTACATTAAAACCATGAAGCCATGTGATATATCCATGATTTCTACAATCTCTCGTATTTTCAATTTCCCTTCGGTCAACTTCATGTCTTGAATTTTTTTCTTGTTTTACTAGGGCTGCAAAGTGTGCGGCCACAATAACAGGGCTTAATAAGCCCACTTAAATTAATCTTTCAAAGTAATTCGTGTATTGTTGCCTTTGATTGTTGCCTAAAAACCACGGTACTGGATTGCAGGCGACTTCCTCTCAGCAGTCTTCTTAGAATAAATAAAAATTGTTATAAAAAGTTTCTTAAACCTGCTGTTCGAAGTCAATGTTAAGCTCTAGGTACTGCTTCTCATGGATAAAATTAACAAAAACAGCATGGGTGATCTTCCTATTGCAGCAATCTTTATATTGGAGAGCTCAGTGTCAGGAATGTCCGAAAGTAAGAAGACAAAAACCTCCGTCCTATTATGACGAGAGCAGGGCAATGACACATGCGTCGAAAGCTAGTCCCTTCCTGATCCTTAGACCCATATCTCATGCAGAAGTCATTTAACAAAATATCAAGTCTTTTGAAATGCCTACTAAAAGGTCTGTTGCCCATGAGAATCCCTATTATGCAATGGATGGCCACGTAATTTAAGAATAGGAGCTAGTCGATCCTCTTCCTATTTATACATAGCCGGTGGGGTCTAGCACTATTGCATGAGCCCTCTTGTTGCTAATGAGATTATGCTTCCATATAAAACAAGCGGAAAGTGTCCAATTTAACATAACAATCGGAATTGCTATCTCCCGTCGGAATTGCAAGCTCCCTAGCGGCCCTTGAGAAGTCATCAGAAATGCAATTTCCAACGATGTTCCTAAGGTCTGGAGTCTATAAATGAGATACCTTTGAATATTCCGAAAATTTTCCTGACAAGTCCTTGATATTTATGGACAAAGAAGGACGATGAAAACACGTTCCTTAGAGACTTAATCGTAGCCTGACTAAATAGGTAAGGTTTTTGAAATCTTATACTATAGATTTCACTTCCGAAAGACGATTAACGTACGCTAGTGTATGATTATGAACAGCAAGACAGTTGGGAGTATATGCACAGAGCGAAAACTGCCTAATAAAATCAAGAAGATTTTCTCTACGAAACGTTTTTGGAGTGAGGGGTATTACAGCAGAAAGAAACAAAGATTTTTTCGTAGAGATTTCTTATTATTTTTATGTGATAAATCTTTTTAATTTTTTCAAAAAGTAAAACACATACATTTAAGAAGAAAACTTGTTATTTACCATTTTTTTTACTCAAATTCCGTCACTTTTGCCACAAAAAATACAATACATAGAGAAAAACTTATTGATTCTATTGTGTTTTCTTCTAAATTGTATAAAACAAGAATTTCTTATTAATTTCATTGGGCTACCTAATCAATTTTTTCAAAAAGGTTTTTCTTATAGATTTCATTAGGCTACTTAATATTTTTTTTAAGGAGTATGCCTTATTGATTTCATTAGGTTTCTATTTGATCATGTGTAAATTATCTTATTAATGTTTTAATAAGTGGCAAGTAAAGAAGTGGAAAAAAGTAATAAAAATATTTCTTCTTAAAAACAAAGTAACAAAGTAAACAAAGTTCAAATAAAAATATTGAATTGTTTTAATTTCAACAAAAAAAGTGTTATAAAAGACGGAAAGGAAAGTTATTTTCTCGTTGGACTAATGTTGAAAAAGAAAAATCGATGATTATCCTGTCACTGCGGACGAATCTTTTAAAGATTTGCATAATGGTAAAACTCCTTAAATTAATATATGTACATCTTTATACGTCTATCTTTCTCTTTCAAAGATAAATATTTCGAGCAAAAGTGCTGGTTGCAGCACAATTGCAGTTCATGGGAACAGGTGCTTTCTTTCTGGAGGGAAACAAAGAAAAATAGAATTGATGAGATACAAAACGCCAAATCTTTGACGAATATTTTTCAATAGTGGCCACGATATAATGATTTCTTAGGTTATGTAAAAAGCAAAATCAATAAGTATTATTTGAAAAAATAAAGGGATAGTCTTATAAAATTAAGAAGAAAATCTTTTTGAAAAAAACAAAAAGAGGGCCTAATAAAATCAAGAAGAAAATCCTTTTGAAAAAAACAAAAAGAAAGCCTAATAAAATTAAGGAGAAAACCTTTTTAAAAAAATCAAGAAGACTGTCTAGTAAAATCCCTAAGTTTTCTTCTTGATTTTTTCAAAAAGGTTTTCCTTATAAAAACAATAAGAATCTCTTCTTGAAAAAAAACCATAGAGAAATCTTATAAACTTCGTTCTAATTTACTATGTATTTATTAGGTTCAGTTTTCTCTGTGTGTAATGCAAGGGACCGAAAGTTCTACGACGTACTATATTCAGAAACTAAAGTGAAAGTCTGAAGCCAATATGGTATGAGGAGACATGGAAATATTTTTAATCGTCAGTAGAGCTGCAAACTATAGGCCTAGTAACAAATGATAGCCAATAGAACAAGTAGCAGAAGACTGAGCTCTTCCTACAGTAATCTCGCATTTTACTGTTACAATCCAAAAGTGATTCCGAAAAAGTCGTTGAACATTTTATTTGCTTTCTTTGTGACAATAAAGAAAACATTGCTTGATTTTCACAAAGCAAATTGTTCTATTAATGACTATATCAGCGTCAATCAAAAAAAGGAAAAACTTTCCGAATTTTTTTTCTCATTCATCTCTCTATACATTTGAGACACCAATATCCTCCATGCAAATGTGGCAACTAATTATGAACTGATGTTGTTAATTACGTTTGAAGTTCAGCTCAAGGAAATCATAATATTTTCCATTTGCAGTTCATATTGTTCATATAATCCGTTAATGTTTATAAATTTCGAGTTGTTGTTTTTAGGTTTTCTTCACTAGGCAGTGCTAATTAAAATGTGAAATGATTTTATGAACACGAACGAAAATCTTTAAATTTTCTTATGAAATTCTCACGCTTTTTCTTGTAATTCTTTTTGGGCAGCAAGTTTGCTAAAAGTCTGCTGCTGTTGTTGCTTTTATGATTCCTTGAATATTGAAGTGTTGCTGGCAGTGATGTTGATGTTGATAATGCTGATGATGATGACTGTTAATGTTAAAGAAATAAAATGTCTGGTTTGCTTGGCTGCACTCAACATTTTTCTTTTATTTTTTGCCTTTTCTTTGTAAAGAAACCTTAAAGTTTTAATATTTTTTTGCCTTCCGCTTTAAAGCCTAAACAATTTGTGTCGTCCATATGATGGCCATATTTTCTTTGAAAGCAATTTCCTTTTCACTGTGTTTGATTTTCTTCAAGTCTTTGTATAAAATTCAAATGCTGATGAGTGTGAGAAAAGAAAATCTTTGAGGCCTGCTTCAAATCATAAAATTGAAGTAGAAATTTCATTTCACAAGTCTTTAAACTGTTGTTCGACAGATTCTTTAGGTGCAAAGGAATTGAAGAAAATTTAAAATTTAAACAATTAACTCAACAACACACTGTATTTATTTGTTCAAAAAAAAATTAGAAGGTCCTAGCAACGTCTATCTTGTGCCTTTCGGCGCTTCCCTTCACGGCATAAAACACTTCAACTGATAAGTTTGATTAAGAAAGGAAACCATGCATACCATAATGATATACAGAAGGCTTGCAGCAAAATCTTGGGAGTGGAACTATACTATGATGACCAGACTCATTAGGGCTTATGAGGCCATTGTTTAGGCTGGCATAACGGATTGAAAAATATGAAGGCACCGTAGTAGTAGTCAACAAAGGTAGTGACATTCAAGGACAATACGTAAAAAGTTTAACACAAGCTTCATCGAATAACATGGTGACTTGACATCTTGGGTACATGGTAGCTTCATCGATGACGAGCCCTTGACAGAACCAATTCAAAATGCTTTGCAACGAGACAAATTAATAAGAGTGAATGGAGCTATTTGAAAGGCTATTGGTATGTCCAGAGGAGATAGTGTATAAAGATCAGCTGGGTTCGGTTCGCGAGTGAAATATTCAAACAACATAGTGAAACCCAAAGGTATCTTAGAAGTGGAACACTTCGTCATTGAGAGATGAGCTCAATTCAACTTGCACACGACAGGACGTAGTAATACCGTAGCATGCCATTCGAACACTCGGCGCGTCTGATGCTAATTCGAGAACCTGAGAGAGGACAGAGGAATTAGTGTCATGTGGGACCCATGTCAAGTGGAGGAATTCCAAACATGAGTTAAAAACATTCAGAATCAATGCAAAAACTTGAGAGTATCTTCCAAGCTAGAGTTTTTACATCTTTGACAGAAATGCTCAGTTCAACTTGCACAGGAAGTACAAAGGACACGACGTAGTAATGCCGTACGCTATCCGAATATTCAACTTATATGATGCTAACTCGAGAACAGCCTTACCCATGCAAACTGTGACAGCTGGACAGAAGAATTAGGATCCAACGCAGCTAGATTAAATGTCATATGGGGGAACTCACTTGTGAGTAGCCGTAGTCCAAACATAAGTTTAAAATATTCAGAACCCACAGAGGAACTTGAGAGTATCTTCCAAGTGGAAGTCTTTATCATTGACAGATCAGCTCAATTGAACTTCTGCAGGAAGTACAAAGGACAGGACGTAGAAATGCCATCTGTAAGCCAGGGCCCTAGCAAGTACTGGGCTCATGTGATATTAACTCGAGAGTAGTATTGAACTGTCAGATCAAGCTAACACAGCTGGATAGAGGATAGAGATCATCCTTTGCTGACTACCACGTCATGAGGGAATTTGGCAGGCAGATAAGCTTAGGAGCAGAGTAGCTTCCACGTCATTTTTCCTGAAAACAAACAAAACAAATGCAATGAATGCAGATAAAGGATTGGGGCAAGCCCTTTAGGCTTAAGAAAAGACGTATTTTAGAATGTCCTTTTAATAACATCTCCTACTACAGCTGTAGCTTAAAATTTTCGAACGGCTAGTCTGAGTAAATGTCCAAGAAAAGGTTGATTTTTTAAGCTTCCGGTTATACTATGTTTTCCAATCTTCAACACTACTTTCATGCACAGTTTTCCTTAATTTTTTATTCCATTTCATTGAAATGCTTTTTTTGTGCCAAATTTATCCCAAAACAAAAACAAGAAAATAAAACAAGAAAGAAAGAAAAACAATGTTGCTGCCTATATGTACGTGCAACGTGTTTCATTCGAGGCTCTCCATTCTGGCTGGTGTGTGTAATAAAATATAAAGAAATGTTTTCCGAAACGAGAAAAAGGAGCAGAGTAGAGGGGAGCAGAACAGCCTAGAGTATATTTTATTCATGCCAGACAAATGCACAAACAACAACAACGACAACAAATTCTTCTATTTGTTAAATTAAATGGAGAAAAAAAAGAATGAGAAACAAATTTTCATTCTACTTAAACAAAAATTTTTAAATAAAATGAACAAGAAAGACGAAATAGTTGTTGCTGTTGTGTTTTAAATAAAAATAACAACTTTATACGGATACGCTTATAGAAAAAATTTTAGTAAACTTACTAATTGGGTGAAGGCTTAAATCGAAAAATATATTTCTTTCTTGACGTATGACTGTTTGAAGACTATTAAATGAAGTGAAGACTGATGTCTAGGATTTCGGTTAAGTTAGGTTGAAAGAAAGGAGCAAGAACAGTTCCAGAAACTATCCAAATAATGCTCTAGGCAACAAGACTTTTGGTTTATTACCAAAGTTGTAATATAGAACTTGCTAGTCGGATCCAATACCCTGCATCATTGAATTCTAATATCTATTTGCTGATAATAAAGCTTAGGATCGCTGTAATTTATGCATTATTCACATAAACTTGCAATATAGGAAAACTATTCAAGAAGAAGTGAAACGAAGTCAAATCGTACGATCTCGGTGGCCAGTGCACATCATCTCCATGTGAAATAACCACGACTTCAAATCCCTCGTCCAGGATATCCAATATGGCATGAGCCGTGTGACACATAGCGTTGACCTTTCAAAACCACATGGCATGGGTGTGGTAGATCATCCAATTCAGGGCAAAAAGTAGTTGTAATTATCTGCATATAGTTGTTTGCCGTTGACAGTGATGGCCTGGCCAACATCATTCCCAAAGAAATATGCATCGACGAAGTCGCTAGCCCAAAATCCATAACAAACAGTGACCTTTCCAGGAACTATTGAAGCTCTTGGATCTCAAATGGTTTGTTCTCGTCCCGAATTCGAAAATTTTGTTTGTTTGAGTGCCTATTGATCCAGAAACGGGCTTCAACGTTGAAGATCACTTTCGTAAATATGGATGGACTAAGTCGTCAGCCTAAAGTCCACAGCAAACAGCCACCATTTCAGGAACTATTGGATGGTTTTGGATCTCACATGGTTTGTTAACGTCTCAAACTCGAAAATTTTGTTTGCTTGCATGTCTATTTATCCAGAAATCGGCCCCAACTTGGAAGATTACTTTCCGAAAAAAATTAGGGTCAGAAGAGAACACCCATTTTGGAGGAACACTTTTATTATTTGCCCATCCATTGCGGATTGGCAAAACGGATTGAATAAATGACAACTAAATTAGGAAATTAGCAATCAAACTTCATAAGTCTCTGCAGGAAGATCCAATATAATCGCCAAAAAATTTTGTTTTTAAGCAGGATTTGCGCTCTTAAAATCCTGAGGTGCTTAACAAGACCTTTTTAAACTGTTACCCTTTTTCTGGCATATGGAAGGACAATCTCATAGTATATTCAAAAGATTTTATTATCGCGATATCCAGACATCAATACTGGCACGAATGTATTGAATATAAAGAGCTGTGAGAGGTCTACCGATTCCGCTGACACAGTTAAACGATTTGCGTTTAGAAGTGCGGGAATGCTTTAGTTTGTAGACAAGCAACACTATGCCATGCCATCTCCATAGTTTACAACCATAAATCGAGGCTGTCAACACGAATATTTTAGGTGCCTATGGACTATGGTGTATTTAAAATTCTAAATTAATTTCGTGATGTTAACTAACATTTTTCCTTGAGTGTATTTTAAGCTTTAAGTGTGTGTATCATTTTGATATTGTTGAACATTTTAAAAGCATTTTTTAACAAGTCACAGCTGAATAGCAGCCAGGATAGCAAAAAAAAAACAAGCAACGTTGAAAAACAAAAAACAGAAAAAAACACACAGACCGGGAAGATAAAATAAATTTCATCTGATAAATTTTAAGTTGAAAGGTCGCAGAAAAATACGTGATAATATAAGGACAACTTGAAAAAAGGAACACATACAAAAATCTAAAGGAAAGCGGAAGCCAACACAAAATTTTTCTTTATTTTATTTGAAAACTCTTAAATATTTCTTACCTGACATCTAAATGGCAAAAAACAAAAAACAAAAAAACAAGAAACGGTTTAAGATAGAAAATTGTTGGTTGGGCTTTCGTTTTAAAAGACTTTTTTATGAAAGAAACAAAAAAAAATTAAAAGCATATCAGGATTTAAAGAAAAATGACAGAAAAAAAAAGATTTTTAAAAGATTTCGTTTTTGATTTAAATTGTCAGATTTGGTTTAAGACTTTAAGAAAGAAATTTATGAGGATTGACTTGACATTTATACTTAATCCTGCTCTCGCTGATTACGCGTAGATAGCACGTAAATCCTCGAGCATATGGGCATAGCTGCCGGCAAGCACGGAAATGTCATTGGAATTATAAGGGTCGAGCAAGGTTTCTTGGCAACGCCAATATATTTCGTAGGAAATTCTTAATGCGTTCCTATTATTAAGTTCTAAAGGATTTTAAGAGCTTAGTACCACTCCTGCAATCACAGCCTCGTGGAGGATTCTACATAAGACACTCTCATATAATATTATAACAAGTTTGCTCAACTTTTGCGGAAAGTCATTGTACTTCACTACACATCATACTGCTTCGATGCATTGGATGAGGGATACTCCTTGAAAGTCAATAAATCATAAATAAAATGGCGTATTGCAGTCTAGTAAGTAGTGTGTTCGCTTATTAGATGTAAAGCCCGGATTCGAGCCTCATGCCAGACATCAAAACGAAATATGAAAAAAAAATATATCTTCGGCGACTACCTCTCAGCAGATTTCTAGCAAAAACTTTGAGAGTAAATAAACAAGCCATCAAAAAGTTTCTCAAAATCTGTCGTTCGGCTTCGACTTAAAACTGTAGGTCCCACCACTTATGTATAAAATTAAGGCACACAACATGAGTGGTGTGAGAAGCTAGGCCGTAATCCTGACTAAAGGGTTGTAATGGCCAATTATGTATGTGGGAAGAACGCATTCCATTCAACCGATTGTTCAACAATCACTCAGTACCCCTTCACAAGAGCAATACTAGTGTGGTGAGAAAGGGCTTCTTAGTACCAGGTTCAAAATTTTACCCATCTCGCGTCATGTTATCACGTTCGTTATAACATTCAATGGTGAAAAACTGATTTCCAATGTGTGCAGTTCTTTTTTACCGATATTAGATACATTCTTAAGTGGTCAATGCAAACATTTCGTCAGGTCTACAACCTATCTTCTTACACCACACATGCCATGCTCTTAATTTTCACATGAGTTGTGGGATCCTACAATTTAACGTCGACTTCGTATGACAAATGTGGGAAACTTTTCATAACAATTTTATTTTACACTTCGAGATGCCTGAGCTGACACTTAAACCACTCGCTCTCACATCTAACTAGCAAACACGGAACCCACTAGACTAGACTAGATTTTAACACAATCCCGTAAAATATTGATTTAGTGAATTGAATGAATGAATTACCAACCGAAGAACACGTAAAAATAGTTAAAATTTCCAACAAGAGTGGTGAGCAGCTAGTTGGGGGCACTTTTTGAGCATTACTTGCTAATTATGGTCATTATAATTGTCGTTGAATGACTTTGAAAGGTTATAAAGAAATGTGAAGAGAACGGAAGTGTTACAGACTCCTGTTAGATAAGGTAAGGCGGATAGTGCAAATTTGTCGATTATTGGATGTTTTCAACAATTGGGCTTATCTTACGGCACATTATGGCGTATTTTGCCACACATACATAGCATAATTCGTCATTACAACCCTTTAGTCAGGAGTCCAACCTAGCTTCTTATACCACTTATGTTGTGTGTAATAATTTTATACATGAGTAGTGGGACCTACAGTTGAAAGTCGATTCCGGAAGACAGGTTTCTGAGAAACTTTTCATGTCAATTTTATTTTTTCTTTCTTAGAGTTTTTGCCAGAAAGTTGCTGAGAGGCCGTCGCCGAAGAAATATTTCTTTCATATTTCGTTTTATTAGAGATGTATGTTCTGGGATTTGAACCGAGACCTTATGTCTAATAAATCAACACATTGCCTACTATACTAAGACTGCAACAACCTAAGTCCAATTCACCTAATAATTAAAATCGATTGATCTTTCACAAGTTGGTGTTGACCTGGGATTTGAACCTTGACCTTGACCTAGATTACAGCAACTTAAAGGATTTAATATTTGAAGCAGTAAGATTTTGTTGACTCCTAATTGTGCATTGATTTTACATTTTAGTTCCTCTACATTAATAAGAAAATAATTATCCTGGTAGAGTAAAATTTGATTAAAGAAAACACGACTCTTATAAAGATCTCTCCATATGTTTATACACATTAAAGAACACACAACACATACTGACATTAAAAGGAATGTTTTTTTTGGTGAGCATTTCATATCATTTAACCTGAAGCAGTAGGATAAACAACGAAATCCTTTTAGTCTCATGCCATAGCCAATGAAAAGAAAACAATTCACTCACACACACGCTGTTAAATATTTCTATACGAAACGCAAAATTAACAATTCACCTCATCAACGATGTGAGTGAGTGAGTGAATAGTGTATGTGGTTATGGATGATGACTACAACAGGCAAGTGACAAGACTTACTTTCAACACAACACAAACTCACTCACTGCCATGTTGCAAATACTTTAATGGCGAACAGAATTCTTCATTAAAGTCAGGAAAAGCAAGAAAAAACCACACAAAAGTCATTAAGACAGTGTGGTTTTTGTCGTGTTCTTTTTTCTTTTTTTGTAATCATTTAAGGAAGGAACATCATTTACTTATGCTCACTGCTAACCACTGGTAATCAAGGATTTTTTTGATAGAGAAAGTGTAAAAAATAATTTAAGTTTTGTGCGTGGGTATAGGCCATCACATCACAAGGACTTTCAAGGACTTAAGGGTTGATGCGTGTGAAAAAAAAATCCAACAAATTAATTGTAAATCAATTGCCAGACAAACCAATAGAAAAACACCAAGCCTTTGGATTTCAATGTGTATGGAAAAAGTAAGGGAAAATTATAATTAAGTTTGGAAAAAACGATTTTGTGCTAGAAGGAGTATCTTTGTTTTGCTTAAAATAAAGTTGTTTTCCTTTACCAAACAGCTCTCTCCCACACCGCCCCTCTTTGCATTGATTTATCTGCCATTGTATGAATTCATGTACGAAATATTTCTCTTTCTCTCTGTATGGCAAATCATAAATTTATGGAATTTATCTGTTGTTGAAGGACACGTGCCAGTCATAACTTATGAAATAAAACAACTCAAATGGCACTTGCAGCAGTTCCACGAACAAAAAAATCATTAAAGTGCCCATAAATACAAGGGGGTTGGAAAATATTTGTTGAATTTTAAATTTTTGCATTATTTATCACGAGTTTTTTTTTCTAAAAATAAAAATATAAAAATCAACAACAACAACAACAATAAAACACTATTACTTTAGTAAACAAACGTCCAGTTAAGGGTATGGGCCCCACTGCCCACTTGATTTTCTTTTTTTTATTTTTGGGTCACATCTGTTTGGTTTTTTTGGAATCAAAATACAACACAATTAAAATCCACATGCTGCAATGGTTTCATCATTAATTCGATGCCCTATACTACTACATATATATGTATACATACACACATGCATTACATTATATTGGCCAATATAACCCTTTCGGCAAATTTTTTGTCAAGGCTTTGCTCACACCATACATGTTGAATGCAATGATTTTATACATGAGTGACAGGACCTGCAGTTTAACAACGAATTTGCATGAAAGATTTGGGGAACTCTTTCATGGCAATTTGTCGCCCAATGAAGTATTTGTATATATTACAACTGAGGCTTTCTCACTCTAGGATCTTCGTCTAGTAAGGCAATACAATACTTGCTTGATTACGTCGATCGCACTAAAGGGTCGTCTTACTTACATACATAGTTCTTAATTTAATTGGTCATTACAACCCTTTGGTTAGGATTGCAACCATTTAGCTAGGCTTACAACCTAGCTTCTCACAGCACACGAGTTGTGTGTGTGTGTTAATTTCATCGATGACTGGCGTGACCTACAATTTAATGTCAACTCTGAACGACAGATTTTTGGGAAGCTTTTTCATGGCAATTTGTAGGCAAAAGAAGATACCAAAACCGAGGTTCGAACCCGAGAGCTATTCTCCCTAGCATGCCTCCTTCACACTCAAAATTAAATACGGAATAACGTAACTGAAGCTAGCAAACAAATTCGTATTCAAAAATCAGTATCACAAACATACATACATAATTGGTCATTACAAGCCTTTAGTGAGGATTACAACCTAGCTTCCCACATCACTTATGTTGTGTGTGTTAATTTGATACATGATCGGCGTGACCTACAGTTTAAAGTCAACTCCGAACTTAGATTTTTTTGAGAAACGTTCTCATGGGAAATTGCGTGACCTACAGTTTAAAGTCAACTCCGAACTTACATTTTTTTGAGAAACGTTCTCAGGGGAAATTGTTATTTACTCTCAGAGTTTTTGCCAAAAATCTGCTGAGAGCAAATCATCGAAGAAATATTTATTCATACTTCAGTTGGAGATGTCTGACCTGGGGTTTGAACTGTGGTTCCATGTCTAATAAGCCAACATACTACTTATTTGACCACGTCGCTTCAAAATTGTCGGTACAGTTGAGAAAATTACGGAACAGAGAGCAGCTTAAGTTAAATTCAAATGAGAAATCATTAAGAAAATATTTCTCTTTAAAGCCCATTACACGATCGAGCTTTGCCTGCAAACACTACCTGATGGTGGACCATCCATCTTCTGTAACTGGGCAAATCGGGTGTTTAAAAACTTGACCTGATAAATATCAATTAATTCTGAATACTTCGTTGGAAAATATAACAGCAAAACACTCCGCCTCTCATGAGCTAATGTTTGGAGGCCAAGTTCGATCGTTTAATAGGCTCACTACATTTCTCTACAAAAAATTGCTGCCAAACATGAGTCTGCAACTTCTCCATCACACTTTAACAATATTCTTAGAGTACCTTACTGTCGGTCTAAACCCTTGATAACTTTCTTTCCCGTGTTTTTATTTTGTCTTCAGTTCCCTTATCGTTGCTACATTGCATTTTACGCAGCATAGTGAAACTGATTTTTATTACTGCCACCATCGATAGACGAATATTCACTCATCCACCACTTGATACGCCATATCCTGAAAGCAGTCAACTAAATCGGATATTTTTATACAAACGTTGGATTTCATTGTGTTATTGGTTTTGGGAATTGCAATGTTTTTGAAAGAGGGAACTTTGCTGTTTTTGTTTTTTTTTTGGTTGGAATTCATTTCAAATCAATCGATATTCCTTTAGAAGTTTTCGATATTTCGTGGTTACAGATTGGATGGTATTTGAGGTATTGGCAGGTATTGGTAATGAAACTATATATGAAATGTACAGAGGAGCGGCTATTAATCAATCATAATCAACGTTTAAGTTTATAAAAAAAACTTGAATGTTAAAGACAGGCATCCTTCTATAATTCTTTCTTGGGAAAGTGGAGTTTACAATTTTTAAAGGTTTTCATGATTTGGTAACTAATTTTTGCTGAAGCAAGGTAGATAAGAATTCTTATCTCTGTGTCCTCAATGAAATGTTTCTCTCACTGGCCATAAAGAGAATACTGAAATATCAAATCGATACTGAATAAATCTGCTCCACTTGAGGATAGAAGGTCAATCTTATATACAATATGATAGGCATCACATGTTTATTATCCATTCTGCCAAATGGGTTATGAATTTAGTGGAAAACACTCGATAAGAACTCCGATTCCTTCTTTCTGAATAAGGTTAGAGGATTATGTTCTTCTGCCATAAATTACTCACTTAATTAGGCATTATAAACCTTTAGTAAGGACTACAACCAATCTTCTCACACACCCATGATGTAGGTGTTAATTTTATACATGAATGTCTGGAACCACAGTTTAAAGCTAACTACGAAAACAAAGCCACAATTGGTTGATCTTTCACTCACTTTACTTACATATTCGCTAAGAAAAGATGGGAAATGAAGGTACTTACATATACATATAGCTACGAGGCAAATCTGTATCATTGTGGACCAGACTCCATTTTAGTAACAATACACCAAGTCAAAGCGGGACATTGTAACATAGAAATGCTACTTCAGACGTTGAAAATACTTCACAACAACTTCTGTAAATATTTTTATAACAAGAAAGAGCATCAAGCCATATAACATCTCTTCAGTTATTACTCGGCTCCTGAAAACCTAAGCTTTTAAACATACATAATTGGTCATTACAACCCTTCAGTTAGGGTTACGACCTAACTGCTCGCATCATACACGTTGTGTGTGCTAATTTGTATACATGAGTGACTGGATCTACAGAGTAAAGTCGACAGTCAACAGATTGTTTTGAGAAACTTTTCATGGCAATTTTATTTCACTCTCAAGAGTATTTACCAGAAATCTGCTGAGTCAACATATCACAATTCTTGAAAGCTGAACATTTTTGCCTTGTCAATTATAAATTAAGATTCTAATTTCGATTTTCAGATAAAAATCAAACTTAGAAAACTCTGTAGAATAATTGTTCTTTCCATTGAAGCATGTGCTCTCATGTTCTTATTTTTTTCTTGACTTGCTACGGTTTAATTATCAAGTTTTTCTACATTAAGAGATGATTGGACTACTGTAGCAGACTATAAGCTGCCAGGATTACTGTATCTTCCTCAACATATTCAGTATTAGGTTGTGGGCATTGATAACTCAGTTGGGTTTTTAGTTCTAAGTTTCCTTTCACTTCCTAGCTTACACTTCTTAACTGCCTTGTAATTTATATTGTTGAAGTTATCCTTCCTGTGATAAAACAAGGAATCAAGAGAATTCTTGGATTGAATTATTTGTAAAGACATGCCGAACCTTTTTTCACTTTCATTCGATCAAGAGCGTGTAATGTGTGGCTTTATATCACAATTAAATCAATGTTTGCAAACGTCTCCCATCACATTGCAAAGAAACAAGAATAAACTACGCTTTTGTGTTGCCCTAGTATGTCCTTTTTAAATTTCAAATTCTCCTTGAAATTCTTTGATTTTGGTTACAACCACATTTCTCACATTTAACTGCCATATGCTGTGTATGCCAAAGGAAATCCTCGACTATTTCCTTAACCTTTTGTTTACATTCACCAGAATCAATCGTACTACGTACTCATATGACCTTGAAGCCTTACGAAAAAAGCAAAACAAAAAAGAAATTATTTTGGAAACCCTAAGGCACTCACAATTGTATAGAAATGCTTGAATCCTAAAAAAGAAAAAAGGAAGGAAATACATTTCATATTGCATATGGAAAATGCTGAGAGAAAACCTTCTTTTTCTTTCCAAAAGAATAATTTTATGCAAAAAGAAAGAAAAACATAAAAATATGGCGAGTGCACTCAAGGAAACATACGGCTCAGAGAATACATTGGAAGGTCCTTGTTTTTCTTTTTTCTTATTCATCAACATACATTACGATACACACCCACCTAAACGTTGTTAATGCACTTTCACAATCGCACTCATAGGAAGGTCCTTCCAAAAGGCCTTCAATGCTTTACAAAAACATATTTTTTGCTGGCACAATAAATTCTTTTGTTTTTTTTTTATTTTAATTTTTTAAATTTTCTTTAAAAACACTTATGTTTTGTTAACATTTTTCCTCTTTTTTAAATTCAATTTAAGAAAACTTAAATTTTTTCATTTCATTTTTCTTAAAGTTGCCCTTACGCACTTCACTTTTATTTTCTTACAAAATACACGTGTATATTGTGAACAAGTTTTCAGTTTCGTTTATAAATTTTTCATTTCATTCTGTGTGCTTTTGCTTTAGCTTTTCTCAATATATACCGTCGAAGCATCCGTTAAAAGCCACGTATCCTTAACGTTAACATTTTGTAACTGTTTACTGGCAAAATTCCTTTTTATCTTTAGGCATTATCCTCCTCCTGCTGTTGTTTGTGGCTGCTATAGCTGCTGCCACTGCTGCTGCAACCGTGAATCCACAAAAATTTGTTTCACAATTTAGTCTCCACATATTTTTGAAATCCACTTTTGTGTTGAGTTTGCGCACGGTATGCATAACTACACAGTCTGGTTGTGCGGTTTGATTCAGTTTGTTTAGGCTCATGCATCACAATGTTAGTAAATAAAACGTTCTTCCAAAAGCAAGATGTTCTGTGTACACTGTACGCTCATTTCCTTTCGTTTCCAATTCATTTCTTTAAAGCATCTTGAATTGTACGAGAAAATTTTTCGTATTAAAGTTAAGGGAAATTCCATTAGATTTTCCTTTTCAAGTGGTTTGTGTTTAACAGTCATCAATAGTATAGAAATTGTTGTAGTTGTTGCGTTGTTGTTGTCTTGAAGAATGAGTAGAAAATTTCTCTGTTTGAAGTGGAATTATTGCAGCATACAAGACAATACAAGACAGGACAAGTTATAATATTTCCTTCCGTTGTTAGTAAGGTAGACTACTGTTGGAAATCAAAAATACAGGGTAAATCATAATATTGGCAACAAAAGTGAACATTTTAATGAGTAACAGAAAGAATTCAGATGGGTTTTGTAGTAAGGCTAACTGCTACTATAAAATAACTGCTGCTCGTAGTCCTTTAAGGAAGGATTTTTTCCAAAATCAAACACTTTTCATTACATGAACATTACAGGAGGCCTTGATGGTGCCAGAACAATTCAGGTTCAAATCGTCATGGTTTCGGAATTTTTAGAATTAAAAGACTTCAAAGTAATCGCTGTAGTATAGTATGAATATAGTAAAATATGAGTTCGTTGATTGCAAACAAAATAAAAATACATTTGTGTTCAGTTTTAAATAATTCCTTTTTTGTTTGCCCAATTCTGTGTGTCACTATTCACCTCTTGATGAAAACAACAACACAACAATTATTTTATTGGTTATTCATTCTTTTTTCACTCTTTTGTGTAAACAATAACAATTGTTCAATAGATCTTTACAACAGCAATCTTCAAACCACGACTATTTTCTTCACACGCAACGCGTCTTCACATAAGACTGACTGAATTCTGCTCGTTGCCTGCTTTGTCGTGCCTTTTTATATGCCCACGTAAACAGCCTGATGAAGGTTCTTAAAGTCGAACACTGGTGGTTTCGCTTTCTCGAGAACTCTATCGCGACTTCATTGTTGTTTGTGTATTTTCTTCACATTGCTTGTTGTTACATTCTCGCTTACCTGTCTGTCCCCTTTTCCTTGAAAATAGTTGAAAAAATAGATAGAAAGAGAAGAAGAGAACGGCCAAAATAAGTAGGAAAGGGTAGAGATAGGGATTGCCATGAAAAAGTTTCTCAAAAAAAATCTGTCGTTCGGAGTTGACGTTAAACTGTAAGTCCCGCCACTCAAGTATAAAATTAAGGCACACAACATGAGCGGTGTGAGAAGCTAGGCCGCAATCCTGACTGAAGGGTTGTAATGGCCAATTATGTATGTATGTAAGAGACAGGGATTGTAGAAAGAAAGTGGAAAAGACGATCACATTAATGTCCTCTCGACCTGCCTAATACCATTATAAATCTCAGAAGAGCCCTAATATGAGCTTTTCTGCTACTTCTCCCTGGTTTGTCTACTAAAAAAGCCGTAGAAGTAACAGATTGGAGCATAAATCGCCCTTAGTAAGTGAATTTAATCTAGCTAGAGCATTCGCTGACTTGTTTCCAGGTATAGCGCCTTATCCGAAATCCAGCAGAGATGATACGATACGGTAACAGGTTCTTATAGTTATAATTTTATATATTATAACTACATGTACTTACATCTATAGTTGTATATGCAATGACTCTTAGAGCAGCTTGAGTGAAAAATAAATCTTAATATTGTAGGAGTTTTTATATGAGGCAGTCTTAACTTTTATTAGCAGCTCTTCAAAAAAGAATCCCGATGGTGCAATGGATGGCCATGCGATGCGAGAATATAAGACAATCAGACCTCTTATTATCCATACAAGTCCAGTGGAGTCTACCAATACAACAAGGCACTATATTTTATGTGATAGTGGCAGAAAAATATTTTACTTGGTTGATGAAAAGACCGATGACTAAATACAGTACCGATAGCAAGGCAATATTCTTCAGTGCTTTGTTGAGGATACATATTCAGAATTGGACTTTTCTTATCGCCTCTTTCCTTCCTATTTGAAGCTTTGCAAGAGGTACAACTCAGAAATCGTTTTTTAAACGTCCACTATAAGTTTGAGGCCATTGTATGACTCTTCTCTAATATGTAATCGCCATTGTCTAGTAGGTAATGTGTTGGCTTATAAGACATGAGGTCACGGTTCATAGACCCAAGTCAGACTTCTCCTGCAAAACCGAAATATAAAGAAATATTTCTTCGGCAACTTCCTCTCATCAGGTTTCTGACAAAAAAAAGAAAAAAAATCTCTGGAAGTAAATAAAATTGCCATGAACAGTTTCTAAAAACTCTTAAAGGTTGTAATGTCCAATTACAGTGCGGTTAAAAAAAAATGGATTCACCTGCTCTCCGAAAGGTTTACTAGACATCTCTTATGCAAAGGAGTATATGTAAAAAAGTAACTGCACTCTGTTTACTGGACTCTTATGAATATAATTCCGATACATTTCAAAAATGATCAAGGTGAATCTATTGTATTGAACAGCAGTGTATATGTGTGTATATAGGAGCTATAAATCAATCATTATTTTCTACAGAAAAAGAAAACTTTTGCCTTATTCCAGCAGCACCCTTTCCAATTTATTTCCTGTATTGAAACAAATGCTTAAAACCCATACAACTATTTGAAGAATTTATTTAAATTAAAAGCGAAGGTGATTTAATCACCTTCGGGTTTTTTACGTAAAGAATCACCTTCAAATTTAAAGTATAAAAATAAAAAAAATATAAAAATAAAAATAAAATATGCATTCTACTGTCGAAATAAATTTATTTTTCATTTTTAATTCAAATAAAATATTAAAAATTTCAGCCTTCCATGTCACCACACTGCAATGGTGACTGCAGTTTTTGTATGAATTATTTTTTTTGTTTTTTTTTTTTGGTTGCAACATTAAAGGGAAACAAAAATTATTTTTATTTTGTTTTTAATTTTTTTTTCTTCATTTATTTATTCATTTTCATTTTTATTTTTATTCATCATTTTCAAACATACTCAGTCACACGTATGTGGGTATGGAGGATACATTTGCATAAAATTATTTGTGTTTGTTGTTGTTGCTGTTGTTGCTTGCAATAGTTGTTAGTTGTTGTTGTTGTTGTTATTTAATTTCGTTGTTGCAAATATTTTACACGCAAATTTAGGCAAAAACAAAGACTATAAAAATTTAACAAAAAAACAGAAAAAATCATTCTCTTCTCTCATCTATACATACATAGAAAATGTATATTCAAATACTATGTGTGTATGTACGGGTATAACATACAGTCGTATAATGATTATTATTTATTCATAGTGATTTTAATGCAAACGTGCATGTTTTCTTTCCATACAGTCGTTGAAAAAAAATGAAACAACGATTGTTAGTTCAAGTTTAGTAGGTAGTGTTTTGCCTTGTTAGATGTGGGGCCATGGTTTAAACTCCAGGTAAGACATCTCCAATAAAAGAAGGAATGAAAAAAAATTTCTTGGGCGACTTCCTCTCAGTAGATTTCAGGCAAAAAGCCATGAAATGTTTCTCAAAAATCTGTCGTTCGAAGTCGACTTTAAGCTGTAGGTCCCACCACTCATATATAAACATAAGTGGCATGATCCTGCCGTAATACTGACTGCTGAGCGGATGTCTTGAAACACATATTTGTTACAGAGGAAATTGCTTCACTCTCTTCCTCTGCAATTACATAACTATGATAAATAACCAGAATTCGCCGTAGTCTAGTAGGTAGTGTGTTGGCTTATTAGACGCGAAACCATGGTTCTAATCCCCGATCAGATATCAAAACGAAATATGAAAAAATATTTCTACGGCGACTTCCTCTCAGCAGATTTCTGGGAGTAAATAAAATTGCCATGAAAAGTTTCTCAAAAATCTATCGTTCGGAGTCGAGTTTAAACCATAGGTCCCGCTAATCATGTATAAAATGAACACACACAACATGAGTGGTGTTGAGAAGCTAGGCCGTAATCCTGACTGAAGGGTTGTAATGGCCAATTACGTATGTATGTATGTGATTAATAATGTCCTCAAAATAGTTTATTTATACAAGAAAAATTGAAATCATTCTCCCAATACTTCAGTAAATAAAGTGCATCTTACTGCATCCGAAAAATATTTTATGCACATATATTTATTACTCACTGTACCCTACAGGTATTTAAAAATGTTGACTTTATAAACAACATCACCATCACTATGTATCATAAGCTAAGCGCACATGAAATACGTGCCTTATAAGCTGGAGTTCAGTTCAGTTGCGTTCGGTGTTTGGTGTTCGTATATATTTTAATTAAAATAATGCAAAATGCAGATACAAAATATATTTATTTATACGTTATAATACCATATAGACAAACTACAATAACTACAACAACAACAACAATAACAACTACAAAAGAAATAGTAGAACTTTGTTTTGTAGAAAACAAAAGTTTCTAAAAACGCAACGCATACAGTTGCAGATACATTTTAATCAGCAAAAAGAGAAAAACAACAACAAAAAATATACATGCAGTTGCAGTTTCTGTAACAACAACAAAATATTGTAATTGTATGGAGGACTCTTTTTTTCTAATTCACACATTCTTGTGAGCCACTGAGTGTGTGAGTGACTGAGTGTGTGTGAGTGAGTGATAATAAAACCACAGCAACGTAGAAATGAACGCTGCAGCCAAACAAGGCAAAGCTTAGAAAAGAACACAAACAAGGCAACCAACCAACCAACCATCCATGCAACCATGCAACCATCCATCTATCCTTTGAGGCTTTTACTCCTATTGTTGACGGTTATTGTTATTTGCCATGCATTGTTGTGTCATACACACGTTCTCTCTTCGCAGAAGGTAAATGGGGCAAGGACGTTACTTGTAACCATAATTATGCACAAATACATACAAATTAAATTATATTCCATACTCCATGCCTTATAACGTATACCGTATAAGAAGTAAAACTAGTGTAGTTTGTTATGTTGTTTTTTTTTCTCTCTCTCTTCTCTTTTAATTTATTATTTCATGAAAAGTTTTATTATTTATTCTGCGTTTCCTTGTTATTCGTTTTTTAGGGCAAATGGCTAAAATGGGGGCACAATATTGTAACAAAGTAACTAATGATAGACATCAGTAATGCACGCGCATAAATAGCTTTACCAGGTACTATGAAATGATGGAAAATATTTGTTTGTGAAGTCAAAAACTTAAATTTAAAAAGTGCCCACACACCTTTCAGTAAGGATTACGACATAGCGTTAATTTTATACATGAGTGGCGCGACCTACAATTTAAAGGCGACTCCGAACGACAGATTTTGAGAAACTTTTCATTGCAATTTTATTTTTACTCTCAGAGTTTGTGCCAGAAATTTTCTGAGAGGATGTCGCCGAAGAAATATTTTCATATTCCCGATTTGATGTCTGACCTGGACTTTGAACCGTGGCCTTGCGTCTAATAAACCAACACACTATCTACTAGACTACGGCGGCTTCATAAACGTAGTATATCATTCATTTTTTGAAACCATAAGAGAATGAAACTCCACTGTCGATATCCTAATGAGACGTTCTTCTAAATTGCTGCTCAAGAAGCCTTCGTTGCTAAAAGTATAAGAACTCTGCAATGTTCAGTACGGTCACGTTTGGGTATTCCGTTGAAATGGAGATTTGGCACCAAGGAATACTAAGAGGATAATAATATAGAGGGTTGTAACATCGATAACGTTATGTGCTTGCCCAATATGGTCGGAGGCACTCTCCGTGGGTACTACAAGAAGGAAGCTGTCCTCGGTGTAGTGTCTAAGCGCGATTGGACAAATAAATTGCTTCAAGACAGTGTTTGATGAACATAGACATATTGGCGGATGAGCTGATGTGGATATACTTTCGCCGTCTCGAGTATCCAATACAAACAGCAGCTATAAAAGCGGAGGAACGAAGGACTTCCATGAACAAATGGCAATCACGATGGGAAACAGTTTAGTACGTAGGCACCAGAGTGGTGAATCGCGCACTTTTTGGTTGGAACAAAAGTGTCTTTCGGAACAAACATATATACGAATTCAGGTCCTAATCGTTCTGGCACCACTGATGTTGTGTGTGTTAATTTTATACATGAATAGCAGGACCTACAGTTTAAAGTTGGCTTCGAACGACAGATTTTAAAGAAACCTTTTTCATGGCAATTTTATTTCAACTCTCAGAGTTTTTACCAGAAATCTGTTGAGAGGAAGTCGCCAAAGCAATATTTTCTTTTTTATTTCGTTTGGTAGGAGATGTATGACCTGGGGTTTGAAGGGAAGCCTCACATCTAATAAGCCAACACACTACTTGCTAGACTACAGCGACTTCAATCCTTATAATGCTAAGCGTAATAGCTTTATTATGACTATCAAGACAATAATTAAACTAGAGTTAGATGCTTGAGCATGGTTATATACAGTCCGGATTGTAAATTCAGTCATTTATCACCAGTAATGTGCCCTATTGTCTTATTAAACCATAATGAGATTTAAGTTAACAAATCAAACGAAATAAATTGTGTGTCATTTCTTTATTACATCATCGCTAACGAACATGTATTCTTGTATTGAATTCTTTTAATCTCTTGCTTTTGTTTATTTCAAATGAATTCCACTGAAAAATCCAGTGAATAACTCCTTATGCCACATTAAACATTTACTTTCAATGCACTATGGGTCAATATGTCTGTGTGTCTATTTCTATAATTATCTGCATAGGCATAATACTCCTCCTCGTACTCATTTGTAATTACTTTCCAATTAAATATGCCTCCATACATAGCCATACAAACTGCATAAAATGCTCTTTAAAAAAGAAAAAACTGTAGAAAAAGAATTCTTTTTTTGTTTACAATTCATTTCTCTTTCAATAATCATTTGCGAAATGAAATTAAAAGTTTATTTAAATACGGAAATGAAAAGAACCTGGCCTTTAATCAAAACTTATAATTTAAACGCAAATGAGTATGCGATACTATTTATGTGTGGCATGTTGCATATGGGATTTTTCTTTTTGTTTTTTCCATTCATTCGTTCGGTTGCTTGCTATTATCGTTGTTGCTCTACTTGTTTGAAGATACAAATAAAGTTCTATTCTTCAATTACTGCAGGTACTGGTAGACAGACAGACAGACAGACTGGAGTGTAAATTTATCCTCATCGTCATCATCATTATTTTCATTCATTATAATCACAACAGCGTTGCAGTGGCATGAATGAAAATAATCCGTATTAAGCATCTGTTTAATATTCAACATGCATTCGTGCATCATTATTTAAATGCACACACACACTCAAATACATGCTCATATACATTCTCATTCACTACCAATTTCGAATAGTAGTGCACTGCATATGCAGTGTTCAATCGCTGTTAATAGTCATTCAGTCATTCATTTACACTCACGGCATATGACTGTCATTCAGCTAAGTTTGTAAATATGTATATTTTGAGCGCTCATTTAGCTGATAGCTTCAGTTGTCAATTCATAAATAGTTTCTGTTATTGTTATTGTTGTTGTTATTGTTTGTTGTTTATGGTACGGTAACATTGTAACGCATTACAACAATTTTCGGTAGAGAAAATAATGCGCAATTTGTCTATATTTGTGTGCGTTAACATGAGTAGCGTTTAATAAAATCGTTGTCTAAATAGGTACTACAATTATACACAGCCACACACACACACTTATTAGGCAGTGACGGCAGAGTGAGGGGGTCGAAACTAACTACAAATCTAGACTCGTACTTGCTTAATTAATTGGCCGTTAACAACCCGATTAAGGGATTTCGGATTGCCGTAACACATCCTTCCAGGCGCCTCTGCTTCTGAGCGCCTACGCCAGTTGGTCACACCAATCGATGACAGGACTTCCTCGATTTGGTCTTTCCAACGCATACAAGGTCGTCCTCTTCGCCGACTTCCGCCGATACCCGCATCAAATACCCGTCTCGCCGGAGTATACTCCTCCATTCGAACAGCATGGCCGAGCCAGCGCTGCCGCTGGTTTAATATCTGCACAACGTCTATGTTGTTGAGGAGCTCATACAGCTCATTGTTCTGGATCGGATGTGGAAATCATCGCCAACTCGCACTGGATCGAAGATCTTACGTAGAACTTTTCTCTCGAATACTCTCAAGGCCGCTACATCAGTGCTTAGTAGGGTCCATGTTTTGTACTAGTTTTGTCGTACGAGAGAGGTTTCTGCTACTCAATTGCCTATTGAGACCATAGTAATACCTGTTGACTAGAGTGATCCTACGCTTGTTCTCCAGACTGACATCATTTTTGACGGCAAATTTATTCTGATTTGTAAGCCGGCTTCATGAAAAATTTGGCATTTTAGATGCGTGTTTTAAATATAGAAATACGAAGCACTTAACGAAACCCCCATATTACATCTGAAAGTCATGCACATTTAGGCGTGACAATATACGATTCTTTAACAGTTTTGTAGCTGATGCCACAGAGTAGAGGGTCTGTGTGCTGATGATTATGCGGAATCTTCTATTCACTTAATGATGAGCATTTATCACAGCTCTGATCATAATAAACCCTTCCGCGAGTAACTGGTAGGATTCCTGTTCATGTAATCTCTATTCTATCCATTATTTCTACTGGCATTCAATCAGGGTAAAGGACTTCGTAGTTTTAAAGCTTATTGGCATGGATTTTTAGTGACGAATAAGGTGTCAAGGAACCTGTTCAAGATCTTTCTTTCTAAATTGATACCATGTCTCATGAAATCAAGGGTTTTCAGAATGATGAGTTTGTATTCTTATATCTTGGTGTTGAAGGGGAATTAGATTAGCTTCGCGTTTTTTGGCGTGGTTGCATTCAAAACAGAATGCAATGCAACAGAGTAGACTTCACTTATGTGGTGAATATCCCAGGCCAGGTTAGTCTAGAAGTTGACATTGCTTCTTGAAATTTTGTCTGCAAACTGTATGCACAGAACACTGCTCTCATTCACTTGGTTTTCATTTCACCAAAAAAAAAAAACCTATGTGCCCCCCACCCCCTTTGCAATAAATGTAGCACGCTTTGGTGTATCCAGTTTAGTATTTGCTTTACTTTTAAATACTTGTTAATAAAATTGACAACAATAATGGCGTGTGTATGTGTTACGTTTTCAGTGAGTGTTACGTTATTAGTGACAAGGTTTTTAAGTGCATCTAAATGGCTGCAACGGGGTTGAACTCATTTTAGAAAAAACATCAACGAAATTAATGGAAATTAACTTTTGGAAATCCCAACGAGTTTATTTAAAAAAAGAAGGTAAACAAAATGGATGACATAAAATGTTGAATACATTTTGAGAAATGAAACAAATTAAATGGAAAAATATTACAATGGCTTCAGAAAATTAGTATGTGGGGGTGAAATCGGTTCAGGTACTTGAAATACAAGGATAACTGATATAAGGGCTGAAGTTGTCGTAATCTAGGAGGTAGTATGTTGGCTTATTAGACTCGAGGCGGCGGTCAAACCCTTCAACAAAACAAAATACGAAAAAATATTTCTTAGGCGACTTCCTCTCATCAGAATCCGGCAAAACTCTGAGAGTAAATAAAATACCCATGAAGAGTGTCTCAAAAATCTGTCGTTCGGCAACGACTTTACTCTGTAGGTCCCCACACTCATGTATAAAATATTTCTTCGGCGACTTCCTTTTAGCAGATTTCTGTTAAAAAACTTTACAGCAAAATCTGTCGTCCTGAGTTGATTTTAAACTGTGGATCCCTTCACTCAAAAGTAAAATGAACGCACACAACATAAGTGGCATGAGAAGCTAGATTGTAATCCTAACTAGAGGTATGTAATGACCAATTATGTATGTATGTATGATATATAGGCTCCAGTCGGTGTAGTTGAGAAGTCTCAGAAGTAGAAAACATAGCATTTTTTCGATTCTGGTAACCAACTTAATGATCTTTGTTATTAAAATGAGCGTATATTGTGTCGGAAGTCCGGTAGGTAGTACTTGGATGTAATTACCAATTATGTATGTATGCATGTATGTAGTTAAGAAGTCTCAGAAGTAGAAAACATAGCATCCCTTCGCTCCCTGTGACTAATTTAGCGATTTTTGTTATTCTTATGAGCGTAGATTGTCCGGTGGGACATATTATATTCCATACGGATCTAGGCTTTACAATGACTTTGAGTCTTGGTCAGTGACTCTAGAGTTCACAAAAAAGTTTTGGTAGAAGGTTGTCTGCGTAATAAAATTTAATTTACAAACCTCTTACCACCATATTGTAAGGCATCTCAGAGCTTAAATTGTGTTCCTACATGGCCACAATAAATTCTTCATGCAAAACAATAATGTAAGCCCCCTTGGAATCAAAGCATCGAATCAACATTTCAGACTCAATTATCCTTAAAAGTTTAAATTTCAATTCAAATTGAAGAAAAAAAACGAAAATACAGAGAAAAACTTTAATTTTGTTGACTCTTAGTCTGCAAACAACAAATTCTAGACATTCTAGAACAACAACAGGAAACAACTGTCCTTCATTTGAGACTGTATGCACTAACAACAACAACAGCAACAGCAACAGTAATAATAATTTAATTAATTATTTTCTTTAGTCTGACACACACATACATACATTCAAACCTAAACAATAACAAAATGTTCATTGTTGTTGCTATTGTTGTTATCGTTGCGTTGTGTTGTGTTGGAGAAAAGTTTTTACTTTTGTTCGCCCTTAAATCATGCATCCTTTTATATCCTGTTTTATTACCTTGACTGCAGTGTGCAAACGTTACGTTTTACTTCTCGAAAAATGTAACAGATTTTCAGTCTTTTTTTCTTGTAACAATAGCAACAATAACTAGAGACTGAAAGGAAACAAAAACAATTTAATTTCATTATCTTTTTTTGGATTTTCAAAATCTTTTGTTTTTTTGTAGGAATCTGAATGAACCGGTAACAGAAAATTACAAAAACAAAAAAATTCTTTAACTTTCTGTCCAGAAAAACAAAAGAAAAGAAAAAAAAGGGGAGGATGAGTGTGTACAAATTACTTTATCTGCTAAATACTGTTTCATTGTTTTCGGATTTCCATTTAAAATATAAAAATAAGTATGAGAAGGGAAAGTTGTAGGCCATAATAAACAACTGAATGGTGTCCTAGACTACTGCATGTCCTACTCAACGCTACAGCATATACTTACATGTCATATAGAAAGTAAATAAACCAGCCACTTGCCTTTCAATCATATTCGAGAAGAAAAACTACAACCTGATCAGTCTAAAAGCCTTTGATTTCAAGGGAGACTCTTAAACTCTCTTAGGGATAGAGGCCTCAATCTGAAACAGATCCCCTGATACAAAAAAAAATATTTTTTTGCCAGCTTACTGCCCAAAAGTCTTTGCCAGTAAGCTTAAGTACTAGAAATCTCTTTGTCCTGAGCGTATACCAGCAGAAGTGATACAAACGATGGCGATTAGGTGTTGAAAAGTTGCTCGAGGTTGTTTAAAATCTATGAATGGTTTCCTCCTGATTGAATACCAGCAGAAGTGATGAAAACGATAGCGATTAGTTGACAAGGAATACTACTTAGCAACTGTTCAGCAGTTACTTGAGGGCAGCTTTAATACGGCAAAAGCAGCGATTGATTAGTGATCACCGTAAAGGGAAAATAATATTCCCATTAGTCACCAGTCACCACAGTACTCTGCATGGTGGAATCAGCTCCAGCTACTATAAGACGCAGATTCTGCCGCTTAGATGTGACCGACTTTCAGTAATAATACGTGTTTCGTGGGCTTCCTAGCGTAGTGCCTTGTCGTATTAGACGTAAGGCCACGATTCGAACTCCATGACTCGTCTACATCTCCAACACAACGAAATATGAAAAAATATTTATTTGGCGACTGCCTCTCAGCAGATTTCTGGCAAAAACTATGGAAGTAAAATAAAATTGCCATGAAAAGTTTCTTAAAAATCTGTCGTTCGGAATCGACTTTAAACTATAGGTCCCTCTACTTATGTATAAAATTAACACACACAACATAAGTGCTGTGAGAAGTTAGGTTGTAATCCTGACTGAAAGGTTGTAATGACCAACCCTGAGGTTGTAATGACGACTCCGCTATTTACATATATTTCGTTGTTAGTGTAGGCGTTTATCTTGGCCAGGGAACACTATGCCACTTTTTGTATTTCATTCATTTCCAAAGGATAAAATACCAACTTAGTAAGGGCACCAACCAACCCTTTCTCTTACGACCATAGCACCATAGCAATTCAAACTTAAAAATAATTTTAATGTTGCAAGTTTATAGCAACGTCAAGATGCCACTTATTGTTAAAAGTTTTTGAATTTTTGAATTTTCTTTTTTCGTTTTTTTGTTCTGCAAAGGCTATCCCCAATGAAAATTTTGCAAATTTTGAATTTCTGTGGGGTCAGTTTCCATATATATATATGTACATATATACAAACGGAAATATTAGATACACGAAGTGTATACATACATATGTATGTATATACATACTTACCACTATATTCTACAGTTCAAATGGATCACGTTAGAAAATCTGAGCTCTATTTCATCAAACGATTAATTCCTTCAATAAAAAACCACTCAGAAATTTGAAATTCTTCACTGCAATCCCTTACCATGAAAATCCTATAAGTTCTCCCTCAATTTAAGGCGACTATCATAAATTCCTAGAACATATTAAATCTATTCAGTTTCTTTCACTTTTTTTCAACGTTTTCTCCATTTAAATGAAAACATGAAATAAATTCCAACATTTTTACAGCAATGAATCCTTTAAATCATCATCATTTTTATCCTGGCCAGGAATTTTAAATCGTTTCTCAGAATGAAAAAAAAAACAAAAACAAGCGAAACAAACTTTTGTTTCAACTCGTAAATGATGTAAAAAATGTGTGTCATTTTTTTACTGTGTTACCACGTCCCCGTCATACACACTCATAGACATACACAACATTTACCCGGTTTATGGATTCTGATCGTATGCGAGTATTATGGCGAAAAAATTGCTGCCATGTATACCCACAGGGGAGACATTGTAAATCATTAAGTTTTCTTGTTGTTTTTGTTGTTAGCGTTTCTATTCAGTTGTCCTTATTGTTGCTATCATGTTATTGTTATTGCTGTTGTTTTTGTTGTTGTCTTTTATGAAAAAGTATCTAAAAAAATCCCTTTTTTAGCTTTAAAACAGTCTCTCTCTCTCTCTCTTTAATGCTTTATGGGTTAAAGAGAGAACCAACAACAAGAAAAAAGTCATTTTAGAATCTGAATTTATAATGGAGTTGTGACAAATTATTTTAAAACAAAAAAGAAGAAGAAAAATAAATAAACTTTCAGAAAATAAAAGATTTTCGGGAAATATTTTTTAAAGAATAGCAAAATTAAATAAAAATGTTTAAAATTAATTTCCTGGAGCCGAGGTGCGTTATTCTCTTACCAGCATATCGTCAGTTATGAAATCAATAGGTGAAGAGCAGTTTCTTCCTCTTTCTTGTCTCTGTATCTTTACTGTCTATGTGCTCATTGACCATATGGCTGAGAGTAAACCGTCATGCCTGAGTACCCTGAATGCAATGTCCAGCCAATGACCGCAGCAACTATGCTAAGCTTGTCTATTGTAGTTTGAGCAATACTTTCTGTGCGTCCTTTATGTAGTCGTGCTCAGGTTGGGCGACGCTATCTCGCTTTTATCCGAAGCCACCCGAAGCGTTTGGCTATAAAAAAGTATACTGATAACTTTTCCAGAGATATTGAGATCATCGCAACTCTTTTCGTCTAAAAGATGCCACAATAATCCGGTAGCCTTTTTTAATGAACTACTTTTGCCGAACCAAATGAATTTCTTTCAGTTTTGAACTATCCATGTATGTTCGTTTAGTCATTCTTCAGGTGCATTACATCAGTATCACATTACCACCTATCTGCAATGAATGCTCTGAACATTCTCATGAAGTCATAATGCTTTCTCATGTAATTAATATTAATAAAGTGACACTGTGCTGGCACTCACTCCTATTATCTGCTAAGCCGTTACAGTAGATGTTCAGATGCTAGGAACATATGGTTATTTCTAACGTTGACATACCGTAGTTGTGATAAGTGACCATTATATACCTAAGGAGTGTGTACATCATCTCTTAGATTCTACAAAAATTTTGGGTGTTTCTGCTACTACTGCTGCTACTACTACTGCTACTATTTTACCACTACTACCACTACCGCTACTACTACTGCTGCTACTACTACTACTAATGCTCCTACTACTACCTATACTACTACTGCTACTACTACCGCTACTATTTTACCACTACCGCTATTACTACTACTACTGCTACTACTACTACATATACTACTGCTGCTGCTACTACCGCTACTACTTTATCTCTACTACTACTACTACTACTACTGCTGCTACAACTACCGCTACTATTTTACCACTATTACCACTACCGCTACTACTTTACCACTACTAGCATTACCGCTGGTACTTCTGCTACTAATACCGCTACTACTTTACCACTACTACCACTACCGCTGCTACTACTGTTGCTACTACTACCGCTACTACTTTACCCCTACTACTTTACCACTTACTACTGCTACTAGCAGTAGTAGTAGTACTACTACATTAACTATTACTACTAGTACTGCAACTACTAGTACCACTACTAGCCAAATATTAGACGCTAAGTTTTATAAGAGCTCCTGGACCTGTTGTTACCACCAACAAAGGCGATAAAATGCAAAGTCTGATACAACTATAATTGAGATTAACATTCCTCTGCCGAAGTGCACCCAAATGGGCTCACATATTCATGTCCAAAAGAATGGTAGTTAATGAAACGACTTGTAGAAAAGCCAGGCAAATCGGAGGCAATTTAGGTACGTGCAAAACAAAATTTTTCTGTTAAACCTGACCACAATATATCTTAGGATCCTCTTAGCAGTAATAACGAGATATTTGCCAATGTGTACGTACACTCAGAGCCTCAAAATAACTCACAGTGTCTGCTACAGAGTCTGTAACGATTAGAAAGAAGAGCAGACCACAGAACATCCTCTATGTTCTCGTTTGGCACTTGGAATCTGGTTCAAAGGATTCTTGGGTATCCAAAATTGTTGACAAAATGTGTCAAGCCAAAGGAAAATTGCAGAAAGCATACATCGTCATCAAATTTTGGAGACGGCTGAGAGACAATAGTCTAGAGTTATAATTGTTTAGCGGATCAGGGGATGGCGATCTTGCAATAGGACCTTATATGACTCAATTAATTTGTGCATTTGGTAGTGGCTGCCAGTTTAATCTAACCTAACCTATAAAAAAACAGCACAATGTTATCGATAAATGCGGCAACATATCGAATTTAATAAAATCAATATTTCAAATATTTTTAGACTTTCAAATATGTTTTGCTTACGAAGCCTAAGGCGTATGGTTTTTTGAATTCTTTTTCTCATATTTTATCGGCATTTTAATGTTTTTCTTTATTGTTTTATTACTTATTTATGTTTTCCTCTTATTTTTGTGTTTTATTTTCTTTTTGCCTCGTAATAGATGATTTTTTTTTGTTTGTTTTCAAATAAAATTCTAACACCGTTGATGTACTCTGCAACAAACAAGCAAAATCCAGAAATTGTTTCAGACAAAATACGGAATTTTATTCACAGAATTTTAGGTGGCTAAGGGAATTGGGAAATCGAATATTTTTTGGTTGTACTTATTTACGGAATAGAAAAACAATTTTTTTTGGGGGGGGGGGGGGGGGGGTTTTGGTTTTTGGTTTGCCAAAGTACGAGTATTTTGTGGCGTGTGTTACTAATGGCATGCAAATGTATTGTTATTGATCCCCAAAGTTTGAAATTTACATTCTAAACTTTGTTTATGTTTTTTTCTCCCACTCTCGTTCTTTCATTCTTTCTAACAGTTTATTTGGAAGAAATTTAATCGTTTTAAAGATAAAAAAATGCCGGCCAAATTAAATAAAATAATTTAAGATGGATTCGATGGTAATCTGAAGAATAAATTTACATTTTTTTCTAATGTTTGTTTTTAGAGCCTTTATAGAAGAATCTTCAAGAAAAAATGTTTAAATTGACATATCACTTGACCGAGAGATTGAGTAAAGGAAAAACAAAGTTCATCTATCGTTCTATCGTGAGCCATCGAATTTCAACGATTATCACCAACTTCGAAATCTCATTATTTTCTTCAAGTATAGGCAAGTTGAAGCCGCCGCAGTCTAGTGGCAGTCTGTTGGTTTGTTATAAATGAGGCCACTGTTCAAATTCTAGGTCAAACATCTCCAGAAAAACGAAATATGAGAAAATTATTTCTACGGCGACTTCCTCTCAGCAGATTTCTGGCAAAAACTCTGGGAGAAAATGAAATGCAGCTAACGTTTCATCGAAAAATAATCTTAATGATGAAGTCCATTCTGGATGAATGGGTACATGAACGTACAAAATTGTGAAATTCGCTACGATAACAGCCCAATTCAAGAGCGTCCAATGTATTCTAAAAAAGCTGGCAGCATTATCCGTCAATATTTCTTTGAGTACGATATTGGTGACGCCATCAATGTCAGCGGCGAGGACTATTGGTAGATCAGTACCGACTTCTTGTAGCCGAATTGATATGATCTAGACACTACTAAGTGTCGTAGTCTAGTCTGTAAAATGCACCCTCAATCGGCATGAATTGAAAAAGAGAATCGAATTCATAGACTGGAGAAGTAAAAGGATTACGAATTTCGAATCATTCAAAGATAACTCTCATAAGCGTTTCAAGGACAATTAGGATATCTTCGCAAATTGCATTGCTGATGAGCTGAACAGGACTTTCGATACAATACAAGGCATAGATTTTCTTCGATCATTGTTCAGGGAGGCTTATCATCATTGGCAGTATTAGGGAATGTCTAGTATTCTTGGACTGTGATGGATTACGAATTTCGAATCATTCACAGCACATCGTCCGAAATTGCATTGCTGATGAGCTGGACGGGAGTTTGGATACAATACAAGGCATAGATTTTCTTCGATCATTTTTCAGGCAGGCTTATCATCATTGGCAAGTGGTATTCTTGGATTGTGATGGATTACGAACTTCAAATCATTCACAGCACATCGTCGGAAATTGCATTGGCCAGCAAGACACAAATGTTCTTCGATCGTTGTTTATGTATGCTCAGCGTCGTTGGCAACATGAGGCAAGTCCAGTATTATTAGACTCTTTTCGACTAATCTGGTTCATTACTTAAATCATGTCGTCATCCATTACACTGTAGTTGCTGTAGTCTACTAGGTAGAGTGTTTGGCTTATTAAAAGCGATTCCATGGTTCAAATCCCAGCTCATATATCGCGACCAAAACGAAATGGGAAAATATATTTATACGGCGACTTTCTCTCAGCAGATTTTTATCTTTTCTGTGATGGAAAGATTCTGGAAAAAAATTTGTCGGTTTGGAGTCGACTTTACACTGTATGTCCTGGCACTCAAGGATACTTTTAACACTTACAATAAGGATGTTGTGAGAAGCTAGATCGAAGCTAGCTATAGCACCTAAAAAAATGTTTAAATACCAATAAAGCGATTCCAAAATGTCCTTAAAAGTCATTAGGTTTGTAGTCTTTTTACACTGTCAATCATTTCTATCCTGGCAAAGTTTTTCCTTTTTACCATCAAACGGTAATGTACGTCAAACAAATGCAAAAAATTAAATCTAGACAGAGATTAAGAGAGAGACAGAGAGAGAGTGAAAGAGAGAGTGGTGAAATGATTTTGCTAAAGTTGGAAACCTTGTTACCGAATAACTTGAAGAAAAAACTCAAGAGTCAAAAAAACAGTCATCAAAACCATCAAAAACCAAGTCACAAGACTAAAAATTAAATACAAAAACAATAAGAAAAATAAGAACAGTGTACAGAGAAACTGAGGAAAAAAAGGAGTTAAACCAAGGCAGGATGATTTCTAGCTAGAGTTGGCAAAAATAAATGCGTTGTATTCGCTTTTTTTGCTTTTGGCTCAACATTAAGTTACTTAACATTGCAACAACACAAAAAAAAAAGGAAGCAAAGGATAATAACCGACTTAAGCCACTTGGAAGTAACAGAAAAACAACAACAGCAAGTAGCATTTGAAAAAAGAGAGGAGGAAATAATATAAAAACCAGCTGCTTAGTATGAGATTTTCTCGTTTTTCTATGAAACAAGACGTAAAACAAAATGCTAAAAAAAACTGAGTAAAACTTTGGTAAGAAGAAGAAACTTAGAAAAAATGGAAAAAGTAGAAGAGAAATAAAAAACTGAATTGAAATATGAATGGGCATTAGAAAGAAACTTAAAAAAATAAAAAACTTAAAAATGTAACTAACGAAGCATGTGTTCTACAATAACCAGCCATCGGGCAATAAAAACATGCAAAAAAAAACGTGCAAAACTTGCTGATACCTGACAAAATTAAAAAAAAAAACAAATCAAAAGAAACGAAGAAAAAATTGTAAAGGTAAGTAAATTGAAATTACCAGGAAAAAAAGATGTTCAGTTAATTTAACAAAATATTTAAAATGATTTCCTGTTTTTTATTTAAATACCATGGTGAAGTATTTAGCAATGAAGTACTGGGTTCAAATAAATTGCAAGTCAAGCTAATAAAGCAAGTATAAGAGATAAAGCAATAACTTACAAATAGCAACGGTCATCATTCTCTGAAGCTATATAACACAGCTAACTCAGCTATACAAGTCCATTATCAAAGCTGGTAAGCCTCTGAACTCCAAACAGAATGAAGTTCTATTACTCATACATGCATACATGCAGCATACAAGTCCGTTATCCAAGCTAATAAAACTCTAAACTCTACAGAATGAAGTTCTATTACTCATACAATGCATGCCTCTGAACTCCTTAGAATAAAATTCTGTTACTCATACGATGATGATTGACTACAGGGCTGGCAGACCGAAATGCAAATACCAGCAGTAAAACAGGGAAGTTCCAGTAATGTTTTCCTTCTTCAGCCTTTGTTAATGACTTCTGCATTTAGATCTGCAACGAATTCTCTTTGTGACAAATGTACATTAAAGCGGTATGAAACGAAAGAGAGAATCGAAATTATGTTCTGGAGAAGTGGATGGATTACGAAGATAACTCTCATAAGCGTTTCAGAACAGTTAGGACATCATTGGAAATTGCATTGCTGATGACACAAGGCACGATACAAGGCACAGATTTTCTTCGATCGTTGTTCGGGGAGGCTCAGCTTCTCAGGCAGTATGACCGCAAGTGAAGTATTATTAGACTATATCTAGTAGGTAGCGTGTTGGCTTATTAAACGTGAGGTCATAATTCAAACCCCCAGGGGCAAGTCCAAATATTATTAGACTCTGTTGGGCTTATCTGGTCCTTTCCTTAAATCATGACGTTTTCCATCTCTCAGTAGTCGCCGTAGTTAAGTTGGTAGCGAAGTGCAGTATTATTAGACTCTATCTAGTAGGTAGAGTGTTGGCTTGACGTCTAAAGCCACGCTTCAAACCTCAGGACAGACATCTCCAACAAAACAGAAAATAGAAAATATTTCTGTGGCTACTTTCCCTCAGCAGATTTTTGGAAAAAATGCTGACAGTAAATAAATAAATGCCGTGAAAAATTTCCTTAAAAAATATCAATCGGACTCGACTTTAAACTATAGGTTCCGCCACTCGCATGTATGAAATTAACACACACAACATAAGTGGTATGAGAATCTAGGTCATAGTCCTGACTGAAGGGTTGTATTGACCAATTATGTATGTATGTATGTAACAAGGCATAAATGTTCTCCGATCCGTTGTTCAGAGAGCTTCAGCTTCGTTGGCAGCATGGGAGCAAGGCTAGTATTCTTAGACTGTGTTGAATTGATCTCGTTCTCTTCTTAAATTACGTCGCTCTCCATTACACTGTAGTCGCAATAGTCTGGTAGATAGAGTTTTGGCTTATTAGACGCGAGGCCTCAGTTCAGACATACCCAGTAAAAACAAAATATGAAAAATTATTTATTCGGCGACTTCCCCTCAGCAGATTTCTGGAAAAAACTCTGCGAGTATATAAAAAAAAATTGCCATGAAAAAGTGGTTAAAAAAATCTGTTGGTCGGAGTCGACTTTAAACTGTAGATCCCGTCACTCACGTGTATAATATTAACACACACAACATAAGTGGTGTGAAAAACTAGGTCAACATCCACACTGAAAGGTTGTAAAGATCAATTGTGTATGTAACAGGGCACAAATGTCCATCGATACGTTGTTCAGTAAGGCTCAGCTTCGTTGGCCGCATGAAAGCAACTGTTCTGTTTGACTGATTAGATTCTTTGCTTAATTCACGTGGTTATGCATTGCATTATTACGTTTCTAATAAGCCAGTGATAGTTAGAGAACGTGCTGAAAAACTTGATTTGAATCTCAGGAGGAGACGAAGACTAGCTTTAGCCTCATGTAGCATGTGCCTGGCTGTTGCCCTGAAATAGCAGTATATTACTAAAAAGAATGAATGCAATCGAAAGATATGGAATGATTGCTGACCAAAAGTTTAAGAACCTGTATTAAACCAGAGTCATTTGTGGAAATACCAACTGCAACCCCGACAATGCGCACAAACTGAGTTCCGGGTAAATTAAGCAGCTCCCTTGTCCTTTACTAGTCTCTACCAACCGAAAAAATAGCCGTAATTATCGAATACTGACTTAGTGATAAACTCCATCTCAAATATACTATAAAGTCGCTCTCTAGATGGATTCAGATTGATTTCCACATGTTTTCCACATCATATTGTATGTATTATCCTTTCAATCATATTTTTCCTATCTTTTAGCCACTTATGTTTTAAATTTTAATAACACGGCCTTTTAATTATCCATTATGCGATATAAAAACATCAACCCCCCAATGTATTAAAACATTGAATAGAAAGAATCTTTATTTAGAGTCACAATGAAATGCTTTTGCAAGTCCTTTGGAATGGCTAATGTTAAGAATCTTATCTCGGTCATGATTACAATTTAATTGGTTTGCTTAACGTATTCATTAACACCTAAAAACAGCACACACAATCTGTTTTGTTTTCTTAGAAATTGTTTTTATTTTTTTCAACAGCTTTAAGCAAACATAACGTCCATACATACTCCTTTAAAGCACTCATCATACTCATCATATGTTTTCACTCGCTCTCACTCTCTCACTTTATAATTAAATACAATGAACTGAAAAGAAAAGTTTCACAGGAGAAAAAAAAACAGCAACAACAACTGCATATGTTACTCAAGTAGTGGTTTAGACCTTGTCCTCATATTGTAAAATAAACATGATAAAATGCAAATACACATACACACTCATACACATTTACAATTTAGAAAAAAAAAATTATAATGAAATATGAGAAGCTCACATGAACACACCCATACATGCACGAATGCCTATGCATGAAAGTTTTAGAAAGAAAACAAAAACACACATACAGCCACACTTCATTCATTAATACCCAATGTGGTTATAAGAGAGTTTATTAAGAAATTACACATCAATGCACACAAACGTATAAATAGAACCCACACACGCTCTCTCCCTCTACTTCGTTTTGCTCTTCATTCCTTATAACTCCTTTCTATCACCAACACACATGCAAATATAAAACGAAAGGGTTTCCATGGCAAAACTATGAAATGCAACACTTTGATTATTATAATCACCCTCTTTACACACACATACAGGCATACATATGGATTAGTGAAGAGTACAAATGTGTGTGTGAGGTGTGTATTGACTTTGTCTTGTTTCTCTCTCTTTTTTGTTGTTGTTGTTTCTTGTTGTTGTTTCTTGTGTAAAACACTAGTTTTAAGCCCAAATATTTATCTAAGCAAATGACCAGGAATGAATGAATGAACGTAAGAATGAATGAGTGAAGGATATGTTGTATGAAAGGCCATTTAAATTAATGGACTACATCACATTATGCACTAATACTTCTCAAGCAATTTCAACATTTCAGCAAGCGCTTCAAATGTATTTGTATGTGTATATGCATGAGTGGTTTTCAAAAGGATTGAGATTTCTTAAAACATTGTTTTACACGTTTGCCTACTGGATATTAGAGATGAGAGTATTTGCGATAAAATTTGTAAATTTTTTTGATGTGCACATCAGAGATCAGCAATGAGTATTCAAAAAGATGAGTATATTCCAATCATACTCATAATTTCTGATACTTATACGCATTCATACTTATTTTCATATCATATTCATACTACTCATATTCAAAGTTTGAAGTACTCATCGTACTTATACTTAACAATACGCATGATATTGTTGATTTTGACTCTCCTTTACTCAACATTTACAAGAAGAAAACTCACTAGAAGACTGTAACACTGTAAATTTTGATGAATGATTCGAATCACTCGAATCATTTATGAGTATTATAAGTATTTTTTCTAAATATATGAATCTGAATGAGTAGACGTATGAATCAACCATACGAGTATTTCGAATGTTATGAGTTTGATGTCAACGTTGTACTCATACTCATAGCAACCTGTACTTATAAATCAATGTTGTAGTAAGTACGAATGAATCCAAGTACATAGTTGAATTTCAATACTGTTGACTCACTCATATGCAAGATTTCATGAGTATTTATGAGTACCGAAAAAACAATTCAATGCTGATCTCTGATGTGGACGTACATACAGCTTAAAAGGAAAGTTTTGCATTTTATGCCTACTCCTGCTTTAGTAGAGTCGATTGTTCGGTTAATGTGCCGCCCGAATTTATCACAAGTGTCATGTAGTGCCATAGGACACTATTTTGAATGTCAAAAAGCTTTGAGCAATACAAATTCATTTCATTATTTTCACGTTAATTGAAAGAACCCTCTGTGAAAGAGCAACAGGCTGTGATTTTTAAGAATTGCACAGTAACTCCTCATCTATGTAGCCAAAACTGTGCAAAGATCATTAATTATGAGGCAAAATGTAGAATCGAAAATTGAGGCACTAGCAAAAACATATTTCCTATGAGACGATCTAAAACCTATCTAGACAGCCTTATATAATACTAATTTTAAATAAAGCTAACGGAACGCCGTTCATTTTAGTGAAAACCCCGGTTGCCTGTGATCTGCTTAGGAGTCTATAGAGAAAAGAGATCATCGTATTCAATCTATTGCTGCACACTCTTACTAACCTAAATGAAGAAGAATACTGGCCTGGATTTTTCTGACTGAAATAGTAGAGAGCAGTGTTTTACTGGCCAAGATCATGGCTTAGGCTAAATCAAAACGACCAGGATTTATGATTTCTATTGTATTAGGAAAAGACTTAATCCAGCGACCACTTACTACGTTTACAGACGATACTGGATTTATAAGTTACAGACACACTAAGCCTAATGAGCTTTCGGACTGACCTTCAATCATTAAACATGCGAAAGATGGATGGTTCCTGTCCATGATAAAAGAAGAGGAGGTTATTATTAGTTCTTACCTAGCCTGGTATTTTCTGCAAGAGTTCGGGTACAAACCTTTTTACTTTGAAGCTCTCTTTTTTCTTTTTTCAGCGCATGGTATTGGTATGTGAAAGTAAGACCATGAACTCGTAGTTATAAACCTTGAACCTTAGGGAATTTATTGTAAATATGAAATGCATGCACCTAATTTGATTGAGGCAATTAGAGAAGGATTTCAGACTAACAAAAACAGAGCGAATACCACTCCTTATATATAATAATGCGGGATATAAAAACCCCAAATGGTATTGTAGTATGTGTTATGCCCTCCATAATATCCATTCTCACTTTTAGGCGTCCAATAATATATAAAGCAAGTACCCTGACCACTTACAAAAATTGCTGGCAAGAAGCGTAAAACGGTTTTTATAACAGTATTAAAAGGCTTTTATAAGAATATAACACTTAAATCTTTAATACAAGTCATATATTATTTTACAGCCTAAATGTAGGCTATAAAAATGGAAATAATCACTTTAATATTGAGCCCAGGATATGCTACACACACACACACATACACACTTTGGCAATAGCACAGTTAAAGAGGAGCAGGACATTGATAAATTGGATTTTTTTTTTACTTAATTTTCCCATTTGAAAATTTAATCTGAGGCAAACAAAAACGAGAATAAAAGAAAACACTTGGCGAGAAACAAAAATAGAGGCGACCGCCTCCTTAGAGAAATATTTTGGCCACACAAAAATAATAAAAAAAACCTGCAACAAAAGCGTAGAAAGGAAATGAAATGTGTGTTATTTTTTATGTTTTAAATCAAGTTTAAATAAATAAAACATACATATACAGACACAAACACACATAGGCTTATAAGCACATACATACCATGCATACATACATACTTTGTGGTTTTCTTTTGGCAAATTACAGACAAGCCAAAGTGCCTGCCATTATGCCTGCCAATCTGCCAGTCTCTATGAATGACTGTTACTTAAACAAATAAGTGGTCAAATATTTATGTATGTGTTTACATGTGTATGTATGTATGTAAATCCATGTAATAAATACATGTACGTGTATACATACTATATATTGAACGTATTTACATAAGAGAGTGTCAGTGTTGTTTATTATGTATGGATTGGGCAAATATGCCACACATAATAATAATAATCTCCAGACAAAAACTTTTGTATTGACCACATCAATCATCGTCATCAAGCATCAGCATCAGCATCACCATCAACTTAAATTACAAGAGCTGGGCTATTGATATTAGACTAACCACAGGAAATACAAGTTTAAGTTCAATATACTATAATGAATGATGAAATTCATTCCTTCTTTTTTCATTCAATATTTTCTTAGGAAAAGTTTAAGACAAACAAGATATACTTATGTTTCACAGGATAATGAACTTAAGTGTGTGGCATATTTTTATAATTGTTTGTTATGGTTATTAGCGGCAATGTCTTAATGAATTGAAAAAGTTTATTTCTTAAAGAAAAGTATACATTGCAAGAGAAAACAAGACAATTTTTAAAGCAATCTCTAGTTTTCCTTGTGACAAGCATAGCCAATGAAGGAATGGCTCCAGTCTCTTTTGCCCTGTCATGAACTAAATACCTTTAAAAAGGCAAAGTATTCAACGTTCTACTGTTTAAGGTATTACATACATACATAGATAATTCGTAATTACAGCCCTTCAGTCAGGATTACAATGTGCCACTGTTCACAACTTGATGTAAACAACGACAATTGCATTTTTAGTTATTCTTCTGTTTACACCCTTTGCATAAACAATAACAATTACTAGGCAATTGCTCGACAGATCTTTGTAACGGAGGTCTTCAAACCACAATTGCTCTCTTCAAACACAACGCGTCTTCACACAAGACTGGCTGAACTTCACTTACTCACTCGCCTGCTTTGCCTTGCCTTTTATAATTGTAGAGTAAACAGTCTGATGAATATTTCGGTGACTTCGCCTTCTCGAAATCTCTATAAATGTAAACATTGTTGTTTCATTATTGTTGTTTGTGTATTTTGTTTACATTTATTCTAGTAGTGTTTGTTGTTGTATTTTTGTTTACTTGTTTACCATTTTTTTAATGCTGGAGTTTGTTGTTGTATTTCAGTTTATTATTTTAATGTTAAGCGATGTAAAAGCAAAATACCAGTATTTTCATTTTCGTAACAATATATTTGCAGTTTGAGGCCTTATCTAGGGGAGTTGAAAATGTTATCCTTTCGACTGCCTAACTAGTAACACTCGCAGTAATTATTTTAATTACTAAATCAACATGAATTTATTAATTTCTCTTTAATGCTGGAGATTAATTTCATTAAAAGCCAATAAATTTCTTTTTTTTTGCAAACAAAGTGTCATAAAAGCATTTCATTCCATCGATGGATCACAAACGATTTACATTCTCATATCTGGCCGCAAACCAATGCAAGAAATTCAAATAATCACTTGAAATAATTCACGTTTACTTTTAACTTTTTCCATTCGAAAAAAAAACAAAATTCTATTGAAACGTTGGCAAGTAAAAAACAATTTATTGCCTGCGGTTAAAACATTTCACCCAGCATTCGTTCACACAAAAAAATCGGGAAAAAAATGAGAAAGAAAAGAAGCGAAAAATCAGAAAAAATTAAGGAAAATAACCTCAAAAACAAATATTTTCTGCATTTTTTTTTTCTTTTAACAAATGAGTTAAACAGTCGTCAATGAGACGAACAAATAGACAGACAGTGCGATAAACAGACTGTCTGTCTTTTTTAGCTTGGAAAAACAAATGCCAGTTGAACTTCCTCTCCCTCTCTTGCTCCGTGTTTTTACGCCGAGAGATAAATGACATGCCATTACCGTGTAATCAACGAAATTGAAATACGGGTTTGCGCTATTGTGGCTTTGGCTTTGGCTTCGGCTTTGGCAAGCAAGTAGCAGCAAGCGTTTCTTGTGCTACAAATACGTTAAATTAGAATTTATTGGCATTTCTCTTCATAAATTATTCTGCTTTGATTGATTCTCAACATAGAGATTGTAAAAAATGCATGAAAAAGAAAAATTACAACAAATATTTAATGTTAGCGGGAGAGAGAAAGAATTTTCCTTTACTGTGCTTTCGTTTTTGTTTTTTTTTTTTTTTGTGAAATACGATGAAGAATATTTGTGGAAATTTTTTTGAAATTATGAATCATAAAAGAATTTCCTTTCCTGTGATGGGCATGACAACGGGGTACCCTTTTGTGGGTTTCAAAATTAAAGCTAAGCTATGTTTTTTATGAAACTTTCACTTTATCATATTGCTTGCACTTTGTTTCAGTAAGAACACATTCTACTGATACAATAAGACTGTTTTTGTGTATCCTACCGCTTTCAATTATGGTCGATATAGAAGCTTTTCTGAATTTCTGTACATGGTGACATCAGGGGACATTTGTGTTTACTGCGGAACTTTCATTATAGTTCGATTGTCCGTCCAACATCATCAAGAATAGTTCACTCAAGAAACTATCGGATGACTGTCATCATGCCAGCTAGTGAGGAGGACAATGAAATTTATTTGGGACTTAATTCTTAGACTCGACAACTTCAGATCTATAACAGGCTAACTCCTACGGGACCTATCACCAATTCAAATCAATCCACTTAAGCACTCACTGTGTGTAAAAGGGTCACGTTAATGCACTTCTAAAGGACACATCTTTGTGCTCATTAAGTACTAGACAGGGAGTTAAATTCACTGACATTGAACATCATATTGGGATTCATCAGGGTAACAGAATTGCTGGAGACAGTACAAGGAAACCATAGGTAGATAGAAGCAATACACGATAGCCTTTGATCTCAGAGCTTTAGTGACTTTATGTGACAAAAAAAAATCAATCTTGGCTACAGGATTGTCGATTTCAATTCATGCAATTGAAATATGAGCGATGGGAAGTATCCGTAGGAGCGGACAGCAACTTTTAAATACATTCCATCAACCATTATCAGTTCGATATGATACGAATTTGTACAGTGTTTCCTGGTTTCCTGAGAAAATAACTGGGAAAATGTTTCCTTATTAGCAATGAGCCGCTCTGTTTATGGTATGTATAGGAATGGAATAATTTTGAACTGTGGAATTAGCAATGCACTGAAAACTTGCAAAATTATGCTGCTTTTGTTATGTAGAGCAAGCTCTAGTGGTAGCTTAAGGTGCCAAGTGAATGTCTCTCAGACTAAGTTCATTGCACATCATATCTAATTCTCCTTCACTGAGCAGGTTTAGGCCATATCGACTTGGTAATAATTTTGTGCCTGTATGTGAAGTGTAAATGAAGCGCTTGTATTCCTTAGAGGACTAGGTTTAAGAGGTTAATGTAATAAACTTTTCATAATTGCATAAAATAGTTGAGATTCAGAGATCACTTTTACTTTTTATGGCAATTACGATATTGGCCGGTTTTAGTGAGGCATCCCATAGGACAGGATGTTAATGTATCGGCATAATGGATATGAAGGTAGTCTGGGTTGTTTTGGTTTATTTCCCTTCTAATCCCGCCTTCGACAACGGATTCATAGTTCGAATAAATATTACATATTTCGCCTCCTTAAAATTATTATATAGGGTGTTTTTTTATAGAGGTATAGAACTTTAAGTTGGCATTACTTTTGAAGATGGCGACCGATTTAACAGCTGTCAAGTGATTTATTCTCAGTATGGTTTGGCAATTCATCATGAATAGACTCACGCCTGAACAACGCTTGCAAATAGTGCAATTTTATTTCAATTTATTGAAAGACACGTTTGGTGACCGCCTAATTTCACGTTTTGGACCTGTGAATTGGCCTCCACCGCTGGACTACTTTCTGTGTGGCTATGTAAAGTCATTGGTCTATGCGGTAGAGCCACAAACGCTTGACCATTCGGAAGACAACATTCGCCGTGTTATTGCCGATATACGGCCACAAATGTTGGAAAAAGTCATCGAAAATGGGCGTCCATATTGGACTACATCCGCGCCAGCCGTGGCGGTCACATGCCAGAAGTCATATTTAAAATGTAATGCCACAAGATTATCTTTCGGATAAATAAAATTCATGTCAATCGTCATTTTATTGCAACTTAAAGTTCTATACCTCTGTAAAAAACACCCTATACAAGTTGTTCATTTTTTGCATTTTAAAAATATTTAATTATTTATAATCCATTTGTAAAGTTAGGAAAAAAACTGTGTTCAGCGCTTAAGCGTTTGACTCAATTAATTTTTTTTTTCAAATCCCAGCCATTTAATTCCATTATTATACAACAACGTTGTTCCTTTGCATTTAATTACTGTAATTGAATTTCATTTACCACTTGACTCTGCAACAAAAAAAAAAATAATCAAAAAAAAAACGAAGAAAATGTCAGAAATGGAGGAAATGCTTGTAGAAAAACTTTACAAAACTTAAGAAAAACATGATCCTGTACAAAACAAAAAAGAGAAACTTCAGAGGAGAAACAAAATATCCTCAAAAAATTTATACGTTTTCGAAAAATTGTGAAAGCAAAAAAGGAGATCAACAAAATGGAATCATTGACCAAACGATACGAAACGAAGTGCATAAAGTAAGGCCAGTGGAAAGAGAAGAAAGACCAAAACAAGCAACAGAATAGAAAGAAGAAAATTTTAATGGAAGCTTTTAAAAGGATTAAAACGTTATCGTACACACAGGACGAAGTCAACAACAATGAATAATAACAACAACAACAAAGATAGGATAAAAATAAAAACATTTACAAGTAACCAGCTAATACCGGAGAGAGGAGAGAGAGAGAAAGAGGGAGAGCAGCAGAGATGTTGCAAGGACGCATAAAGTTTTTCCTCATGTTCAGAATACAAAGCAATACAAAAGAGAGTAAGAAAAATAAATCTGTTGTGATTTTCCTTCTTTTTAAAGAAAAGTTTAAGAAGAAGTTTAAAAAAATGCGAGAGGTGTTACTGTCGGTAATCTATCAAGATGGGGTCTGACAGTTCACGAGGGCAAAACGAAGTACATGTTGCCAACAAGTAGTGACATGCTACGTATTGGATGCCCGATTGCGGTCGATAACAACAATTTCAATGTTGTCAGTGAAATCGTTTATGTTGGCTTCAACATTATCAACAAATATAAGATCAATCTGGAGATCAAGCATAGAATCACTCTTGCCAAAGGGTACAGGTCTCAATAGGCCATTGACCGGGAGAGATCTCTCTCCTACTACAAAGCTAATACTCTACAAGACGCTCCTATTTCCGGTGCATCTTAATAGCAGAGATGCTTAGACACTATTAAGAACTGATCCCGCAGCCTTGAGAGTATTTATACACGACTGCTTTTATTTATACACGACTGATAGGAACGTAAAGCCTCAAATTATTCCCTCAGCGTACACCTTCTTAATTGTACTTTACATACGTTAACCTTGTAGTTTTATTGATGACTTAATGGGTAATTATTGGCACACAATTAAAGGGATGTGAAGACCAACCATTTCACCACAGATGTCAGGACCACCATAAGTCCTACGTAAGATCTTCGGTCTAGAACGAGTTAGCAATGGTTGCTGCAAGAAGATCCAATAATGAGCTATATGGGCTTCTCAATAATATGAACGTTGTGCAGAGTATTATCATCCAGCAGCTGCCCTGACTCGGTCATGTCGTGCAAATAGTAGAGGATGCTATGGCGAGACGAGTATTTGGATTTGTGGAAGTATGCGTAAAGGGCGACCATGTTTGCGTTGGAAGGACCAAGTCCAGAAAGCCCTGTCATCGACTGGTTTGATCAACTCACGATCAAGAGACGTCTGGGAGGATGTGTTAAGCAGACCGAAATTCGTTAATCCGGTTGTGAATGACCTATTAAGTAAGTAAGAGGTGTCACAAGGACACAATGCTAGAAAAAGATTGCAATTATCTCATATTAAAAGTAAGGATGAAAGGTCTTAAAATAATACAATAAACACAAGAAAATGTAATAAATGTTTCGCTATTGTATACACAGAATACTTTCGAACTTCAGGGACCACACGTTCAATGCATGTGTTATCGATAACTTGCCCTTAGCGGTGTTTTCTGTTAGGGATCAGCATCGAAATATTCGTAGGTTTTTTGATGGTTCCACTATCTTTACCAACGACTCGCAGAAGGAAATGGATACCGTCGCTGAAATTCATATTAAAATATTCTATTGACTCCGTATCTTTCATACTGAAGTTTTTTGTATCAAATTAATCAAACGCGAGTAAAACGTCGTGACGAAATATAAGAGATTATGAAATAACCAGGCTACATTATCCTAAGCAGAATTACTCTAGTATGAAATAGGTCCTTGTCCTACGTAGAGAAAATCTGCTATAACGGACATTGTCCTCTGAGAGTGGAAAGTGGTTCTTGGTACACACATAACATGGTGGTGGTATGAGAAACTGGGTTGTAATGTTGGCTAAAGGTTTGTAATGACTAATTAAGTTAGTAAAGTAAGTTCCACACCTACCAGAATTGCTGACTTGAAGAGACTCATCTGGACATATTGGCTGACTAGTGAGAACTTCTTCTTTTTTCCTCTTCCAGTTTTTCCTTCCTTTCTATCGTTCTTATGAACTTTGCTTATTGAGTTCTACTCCTTCCTAAGAGGTGGCGCTGCCTAATCTTCCCATAATATTTGTTCCTATAATGCTGGAGAAGGATCTTAGACTGATTACTTCGAGGGTTTATAGACTCCAGTAATTTATAGAAGATCTAAGCTTCCCTTGCTGCAGACTAGTCATTTTCAATGTGTATATCAATGTTGTTTTTATAAAAGACTTCAAATCGTATATTATTGGAGGCAATTCTTCGATCAGCTTGATTGCAGTCAGTATGAGTTCCAACTGCTCTAATGCTTGATAAATTCAAGGATTAAAGCTAGAATTTTCTTTGTAATTGCAATTGATGGGTTACTTATCGAGGAATTATGAAATCGTTTTGATCCTGATCCTATCTTCCTATCTTCCCTTGAGTGTTTTATTTAAAGTGTGCTTAAGCACCATATTTAAATTGACATCAGATTTAAGAAAAAACCTCAAAGAATTTAAATTTAATGCAATTCCCTCAAATGATTTGTTATTTTCCTCAAGCATATGCTTGACATACTACACAGAGAGAGAGAGAGAGAGAGATTATTATGGAAATAAATAAACTTTTAATTACTTGTCACAAATGCTTGCCACATAACAACCTGAATGCTGATATCCTGACAAACACTTTCTGCATACCATTTAGAAGTATGGCCTTAAAAATGGCAATAAATTTGTATAACAACCAATAAAATACGAAAATTAGATTCCTTTTTATGGTTTATTCTTTTGTATTTGATTGTATTCTCGTATTCGTATTCGTAGTCGCAATCATTAAAATTTACAAAAGTAAACATTAAAAATTTTTTAATTGCCTAAAGACCGTCACACCAGCAAAGAAGAAAAACGGCAAATAGGCAGACGGACACAAAAAGTCATACAGAATTATACGACATAGAATTCCATATTGTAGACCAGCAGAGTAGAAAGTTTAAACAAAAAATTGTTTCCTTTCTTCAAAAGAATTTCCTTTAGCCAAAGCAGGCAATACAACCTACTAATGGTGTTGGTGGCGGTTTCTATTCCCTTCCTTAGTTTAAAAGTTTAAATCAAAGTGGAGAGATTTCAAGCGTTGGCGTTGCTGCCTAATGGCAGCAGGAAGTGCGTAGTTAAAATTGTGAATTGTATGGCAGGCAGACAGACAGACAGACAGGAAGCATTTCATGCAATGAAATAAAACTTTTCTAATTAGAAACCATTATGCGATCAAAGTGACAATTATCTACTCTTTTCAAATATCTACGAAATATATGTATGTATGAATGTACGTACAACTTATAATGAAAATGAAATGCTCAAAATGAACAACACAAACAACAACTTTAACAGGAAAAAAACAAACAATTTTCTACGAAATTATTTTATTTTGACGTTGTATTGTGTTGAATGAAATATTTATACAGCCACGCACACACACATACACTGTTTCATTTCATACTTGTAGTAGTGTGATGTTGTGTGTATGTGTGTTGTATTAAGAGGATCCAAAAGTGGTAGTAGAAGTTACTGAATTGTAATGAATGAGTGATTGTGGGTTTTAAGAATTTTGTTTTCGAAATGAAAGTGGCATTGCACAATGGGTGGAAAAGAACAAAATTCTTAAACAATTTAATTACAAATATTCTGGTCAACCCTTTAAGAGAAAATATCTAAAAAATCTGCTTATTTGCAGGACTAAGAAAAAAGATTGGGAAGCGCCGTAGTCTAGTAGGTAGTGTTCTAGGTCTTGGCTTATTGGACGTGAGGCCACAGTTCAAACCAAAGGTCAGGAAAAATATTTCTTTTGTGACGTATTCTCTGCAGATTTCTTGCTAAAAATCTGAAAGGTAGTCAAAAAAGCCAAGTGTAAATTCGTCCTAGAAGAGAGAGAGAGAGAGAGCAGACTGAAGGAGATAGGGAAATTGGAAAAAGAGACGAAGTACGAAAGAAAGGATATAAGAGATCAGTTTGTTGGCATTACGAAAGCTTAATTATTATGAAAAAGATTTTTCGCGCTTAAGACCATCAGGCGGAGATTTTATAACTACACGAATAATGAGGCATATCTTTCATATGTAGTATTTATTGACACCGAAGGCGCATTCAACTCAGGAGCTGGAAAATTTGGTTGATTATATGCTACAGATAGGATGGATAAGTAGCCTTTCATTAGACAAAAAGATGAGAGATAAGGTTTAACGAAGTACATCACATGTGAACATTGTGATGCTATCCTGCAGCGGAATCTGAGATTTAAAAAATACCTAGAGGAAAGGGCTGTGGTGATACCTATGTATGAGGGCTATTTGTTCTAAATGGAGGATGTTACAATAACTCTGATGTGATAAGAACAGTATAAACCAGGATATTGGAAACTGTCATTTCTTTGCAACCAATCCAGACACAGATATGATATGAGGCAGCTCCAGTGATGTTGGATTCCTAGTATTGATGAGAGATCAGAACTGAATCGCTTTTTCACTACTAATAAGTACTCATGAAATTTTGAGTATGAGTGAGTCAACAGTATTGAAATTCTCATAACGTACTCACTACAACATTGTACTCAATACAGGTTGCAATGAGTATGAGTACAACATTGACATCAACTCATAACATTCGAAATATGTTTGCTTCATACACCTACTCATTCGAATTCATAAATTTAGAAAAATACTTATAATACTCATAAATGATTCCAGTGACTCAAATCATTCATCAAAATTTGCAGTCTTAGTTGTTGTTGCATTTACAAACAAAAGGACAAAGAAAACGATAAAGACAGCAAGCAAAGCAAACACACAACCTTCTAGTGAGTACTGGAAGTGTTCTACGCGAATCATACTTATTTTGTGATTTTTGTAAATGTTGAGTAAAGGAGAGTCGAAATCAATGACATCCTGGGTATTGTTAAGTATGAGTACGATGAGTACTTATAAATTTGAATATGAGTAGTATGAGTATGATATTAAAATAAGTATGACTGCGTATAAGTATCAGAAATTATGAGTATGATTCGAATCTACTCATCTTTTTGAATAGTCATTGCTGAGATCTGTTATTGATGCAGACATCTAGAGCATTTAGGAAGGTGTTCCGATTTATTTTTTTATCGCTTTCATGACAAGAAATTTATATATGCACACTTTCAAAATATGCAACGCTTGAGCTGACCAACTTCATTTATTAGTTTGGCAAATTCGGTTAGTACAGTTACTGTGCTTACCTAAGGCGTCGCAATGGGCCTCTAATTGTGTTGAAGAAGGCTTTGGAAATCAAAGCTAACACTTCAACCTATTTAACTACCTAGCTACATTTTCAAAATCGTTATGGCTTAAATGGCACACACACTTGGATGAGGTCACAATTTATGAACACTTTTTTGATATTTTCTTTAGGAAAACATCGAAATTGAAAAAAAATTATTTTCTAATTTTTCCTTTATGGTCCCCATAGTGCTAACAAAAGGATTGTACTGAAGTGGCAATGCAAATTATGCTTCCATTTCGACAATAAGTGAGCGACTGAATGACAAAAAGTTTTAAAATAAACCCACGAACAGAAAATTTGTTGAAAAAATATTTAAATTGTTACAAAAATATTGTGTGAAAATAAAAACAGCAACAATAACAAAAACAACAACAGCAAAAACAAAAAGAATTTTATTTTTGAAAAACAATTTTGTAGTTACACTCGACTACAACGACCAACTACAATGAAAGCAATAAAAAAATAGAACAACTAACACTGGTTTAGGCTAGGCAGCAGGAAATATAGAGAGAAGAGTAAAGAAAGAGAGAGAGAGAGAATGGCAATAAAATAAATGTTAAAAACTATTGTCAAAAAATGGTTTTTGTGGCCGATTTTCTGCTTTTAATTTAAAATGTTTAGTTTTTAAGTGTGTTGCAAAGTGTAATTTGAGAAAATTGTTACAAATTATCATATAACGATTTAATTGGTTTCGACCAACAACGAGAACAAAACGAAATTCATGTAAATTTTTTTCCAAATAAATTGCATTTTATGGATGGAATTGTGTTTGTGGGAAAGTAGTCGTCAAAAGAAAAAATTCAGTAAAATTCATACACATCTCCTTGCCACCACTTTTACTAACCACTTCCTTAACATCAAGGATATAAGCTTGATCATATTTAAGAGGATAATAATATCAATTGTTCTGCTCATTATAATACCCAAGTAAATATTGTGTTGATATCATGGTGGTGGTGTGTGTATTAATCTCTTTAAATATATTCCATGAATACCTCATTATAATAATGCCAATCAAATGTTAGTTAATAATTAATATGCCAAATTGTATGCTACACACAAACATTGTACATACATTCCCTAATCAATTAAACAGACACTCAATGCAAACAAACAAACAAAATCCTTTCATACAGAAGGACTTCCTTTCGAACGATTAAATTATTAATTTGAATGCCTCTTTCAATACTGAGAACATAAGATGGCTTTTATTGTAATTGATAAAAGGAAACCATAATAGTTAAATATTGTAATACTAATAAACACCCTACAGCTTAAATAGGATACTTTAGTTTAATACAGCATATGTAACGCTAAGAAGTATTATCGTTAAAAGGTCCTTTCTTATAAGATAGGATAATGATACAAAATGTTGTATCTTGTTTTTCTGTGCAATTTTTATAAAAAAAAGGGTTCGTGACATGTGAGAATGTCAAAATTATTCAGTAAGGTTCACCATAAATAGACTACTAACTGAAGAAGGCTAGTAAATCAATGAAAGATAACGATTAAGTTATTTCTTGGCTCAATTCTACGTCACGGTAGTCTAGAAGGCAACACGTGGTCCAAAACCTGGCTAAGTTATATGGAAGAAAATCAAATTAAAAAGTATTTGTTTCGGTAACTTCTTATCAGCAGTCTTCTGACAAGGATTCGGTGAACAAAATTAGAAGTCGGCTAAAAACTGTAGGGTCCCGTCACTCATCTTGTACATCAGTCCAGGGTGTATCGCTAAGATGGCTTACCCCACTCTGCTCTAAGAACGGCTGGAAACAATGCGTCTACCAGTGCCCCTACGCTTAATGATGCAACCACATAATATGCAAAAATATACCATTGATTGCATCACCATACGTGAGTACCAATTCGAAGCCAGCAGCCCTTCTTGACCCTGAAAGCGCGTTTTTCGTACAGTCAGAGACAGTTGTCCTCCACCAGTCATCATTGGAGCATACTAGTTCAGGTACAATGTTACATGGCAACAATGAACCTTGCACTCAACGGAACAAGGTGCTAAGTATGATTAGTGACATATGATTTCAATAAATCTGAGTCTCATTGCCTCATGACACGGGATCCCATGAAACTATTGAGAAGCGTTATATAGGCGTCCATTGACCAACGTATACAGAGCCAAGCCAATCACAATTCCGTTGCTGGAAGCCAACATAAAGACATTTTGAATGACCATGATTCGGCATGATAAGATTTATGCGTTTTCGCAATAGTGCGACAACTTTTCGTAAAAGTTTTACTGTGTTTAAACTCTATAGGAACACGATTTTGAGCCATTTTTGATACGTATATCCCCCATTACAACTATTTACGGGCTGCCTTAATGCTCTGGCAACGTTGTGCGCGTTATTTTATACACGAGCTACGGGACTCCTACATTTTAAAGATGAATTTAAATGTCTAGTTATTTAGTTTCCTCTGAAAACTTTTGTTAGACAAGGGGTTGCCGAAAGAAATGTTTCTTTTTTTTTGATGTGTCAGAATTGAACTCTCGACCCCTAGTCTAGTGAGCTAACATACTACTTACGATACTACTACAGCCATAAAACACAGGAGATCAAACATCAATCATTACAAGGGTTTTCTCAAAGGGAGTAGGCGTCAAAGAAGGCCTAGTTTGTTTAGTGTAGCAATAAATCCATGTTGATTAGATACAAAAGGGCGAATATAATTCTTCAAAAGAGATTCCACATTTGGTAAAGAGAAAAATTTCTTCAGACTGGAACAATGTGAGAAGGCACACGTACGATATTTTCATAGTTACATGCATTACATCTCTTCAGTCAGGATCACAACCTAGCTTCTCACACCACTTAAGTTATGTGTGTTAATTTTAGACATGAGTGAGAGGACTTACAGTTTAAGGTTGACTTCGAATGACAGATTTTTGAGAAGCATTTCATGGCAATTTGATTTTGCTATCAGAATTTTTGCCAGAAATCTAGTGAGGGGAAGGCGCCGAAGAAATATTTTTTCATATTTCGTTTCGATGTCTGACCTGGGGTTTGAAACGAGTCCTAACGTCTAATAAGCACACTATCTGCTAGACTACGGCGTTTTCATAGTTAAAATTAATTAAATTAGGCTATGAATTCCTCTCACAACCATCCTTTTTTGCGAATTTAAAACCAAGTGACTATCGCTCCCAGCAGCAGTATAGAAGTCTCACAAACAAATCTATTCGGTTGAGGGGCATAACAAATCTTATATTTTTGAAGAAATAAAAAAATGAAAAACCCATGTAGAAAGCCTTTAGGACTGGAAGTAAACTATTTTGAAAACTATTGAAGTTAACGTGTACTGGACCACGTATTTTTATAGGCTTAGGAAGCCTTCTAATTGATATGTTTCTGATAGTAAAGTAGGGTATTGAGGGAAAAGTGTTAAACAATCCTGATTTCTTTATTTATTTTAGAATTTTTTGTACAAAAAATATATAATAAAACTAAAGTAAAGGATATTATCTGTCATGGAAGAAGGGAAATTTCATTTCATAATTTGTAATTTGTTTGATTACAATATAAGCGTAGAATAGTGGTTGAGATAACTTATTACTGGTGGTTTTGCTGCTTTTGCAATTTTTTCTCTGTTTTTTCATTTATTTATTCAATAAAAAATATTAAAAAAAAAACAGTTTTTATGCTCTTTTAGAATTTTTGGTTTCATTTCATCGTTTTATTTGTTGTATGTACGTCGTCGTACGTACAACTTCATCATCTGCTTTTATCAATTTTTCATTCGATTATTCTTTTGCTCACTTCAGCTTAATTTCCTAAAGTAAATATTAAAACCGTACAAATGATTTAATTTATGCTACTCCAACTCCAACACCAACTCCACTACCAATACCAACTCCAACATTCAAACTGATGCTACTACTACAGATGATGCCGATGCTGTTGTTGACGATGCCAATGATGCTTATGGTGATGCTGTTTGGTGATGACGTAGCTTGTGGCTGATGTCATGACTGAGTGACTGACTGGCTGCTGCTGCCTTTTCAACTCTCAGGCAAATAATAATAAAATACAGTCAGTGAGCTTGTGTTTGAATGTATGACTGTTTGATGTGAGTTTCAGTTTTCTCCCCCTCCCTTTTGAAAACATTAACCAGAGACACAAATCAAATTTTACACAAATAATTCCATTTAACGGTTACTTATGATACTCTCGTACCGTTGTACTCACAGCGAAAAAAATAAATTGCCAAAGGGAGACTTGCAAGTGTTGAGCGGGGCATGAGGCATGAAGCATGAGGCATGAGGAATACATGAATAAATGGGTTGAAGTTCGAAATAATAAAAATCAAAATTTAAACAGCAAAGAGAGAGGAAGAGAGAGAGAGACAGAGAGAGAGAGAGAGACAGAGAGAGAGAGAGAGAGAGAGTGATGAAGATAGATGCAGAAATTACAAAAAAAAAAATAGAAATGAAACAACAACTGGAATTAGCAATTGCCATTTGCATACATTAACTGCAACTACTGTCACTGCCACCATTACTGCATGAAGTAGAATTGGTTCCGTTACTGTTTTTGTACAATTGTTAACGTGACCAGAGATCACCTATGAGTATTCAAAAATATAAGCAGATTCGAATTATACTCATAATTTCTGATACTTACATATATGCATTCATACTTATTTTAATATCATACTCATACTACTCATATTCAAAGTTTGAAGTACTCATAGTACTCATACTTAACAATACGCATAATGTTGTTGATTTAGACTCTCTTTTACTCAACATTTACAAGAATCACAAAATCATATGCCTACAAACACTACAATACTCACTAGAAGGTTGTGTGTTTGCTTTGCTTGCTGTCTTCATCTTTTTCTTTTTTCTTCTTTTGTAAATGCAACAACGAAGGCTGTAAATTTTGATGAATGAATCACTTATGAGTATTTTTCAAATGTATGAATTTGAATGAGTAGGCGCATGAATCAAACATATTTCAAATGTTATGAGTTTGATGTCAAAGTTGTACTCATACTCATTGCAACCTTAGAAATCAACTAGCTGTACACTGCGCGCGTTGTTGCGCCACCAACTAAAATAAATTTGAATTAAAGACATTACACAAATATCCATTTAATCATTTGAATCATTTTATTGATTTTGTTTCCCGTTGTCCAGATGATTCAGACGAACGAGCCTGAGTAGTACGCATTCGATCAGTTTCTAATCTCACTTCTCGTTGTTCAAGTGATTCATGTGAACGGGTCATGTGAACGGGTCATGTGAACGGGTCTCAGCGGCATTTACTCGAAGATTTTGATGTCTCAATGCTCGTTGCTCGTCTGATTCTGAGGCTCATAATACTCTTTTCTTCCATGCTTGAGGTGTAGGTCGACAAATGTCTTGTCATTTATTTTGAATAATTTTCAGTGGAGCCATCTACCGGAAACTTCCGTTGACTCATGCGCAACAACTTTGCTAAAGAACATATCATGATCAAATGCAGTTTACGATTTAATTCATTTGGAGTAATTTTCAGTGGCGCCACCTGTCTTAAATTGGTCATACCAACTTTGAACCCTTCCCTGGCTCATGTGCAACAATTTATACTTACGATTCTATTAATTACATACAAACAAACATTCATTTTTATATACATATATATGTAGATAACAATTACTGTCGTGTATAAAATATTACATAGAGTTGACGGGTGACGTATACGTAATATTTTGTTAGACAATAACACTCATACTTTTTTCATTTTATTTTCTTTCATTTTATTTGCCTATTTCAACGTAACAAGTAGCCTATAACTCCTTCCAGACATACAGGAAAATACTGTGAAAATTTCAAGAAAATCGGTTCAGCCGTTAAGCCGTCTATAGACTTCAAACAAACCCGCAAACAAATAAACACACATTCATTTTTATATATAAGAAGAAGAAGAAGAAGAAGAAGAAGATGTCGTAGTGAGTACGAATGGATCAGAGTAGTTGAATTTCAATACTGTTGACTCACTCATACTCAAAATTTCATGAGTACTTATGAGTATGCACCCACTCGATATTCTCTACTATCGTTTCCATACAGTGGCATTTCCTTATTGCCATGATTTCACTCTGATTAGTACCACAGCAATATTACCCTATAAAAAGGAACAAGCTGTTATTGAAAGAGGTTTCGTGTAGTCATTAGGTAGATACAGAGCAATGATGCGGTATCAGCGTAGCTGGTATAATTCTGTGCTCTTGTAACACTCAGCCTCGCTGATCCATTCTTTGTCACTTACTTCTCCTACATGTCTGATGGCAGCCAGTAAAGCTCAGCAAACAATGCCTTAGGTAATGTAGTTCCAAGAGTACGAATGTATTGTACTAATTACAATCAAACTAAGAATCACTCTTGTCTATTTGATACGCAGCCAGCTTACATTTTTTTCGGGTCAAATTATTTTCGGCTGTTCCATGGGGAAAATTTAAAATTTTGCATCGAAATATATGGTCATGGTCATGCAATTGTTATCAGTTATGATACTTATGAAGTAATCATGCTCTGAAGAGTGGATGAGTTACTCATGGCAATAAGGATCCGATTCTCTTGCAAGATCGTAGACAAGGCATTTATAGAGTTCTAAGCCCTCTTGGAGCCTTATGCTCAGTGACTGAGACAATTGACAGACTTTAAGGAGCTTATATGGCCTCTATTTATTTGATTTTTTTAAAGTATCTCACTACAGCTTCCGACTGAATCTGGTTATGATCCTAACAGTACCCTTTAATACATCATTGAATTGATGGTAGCTGGTCTCACTTTAGTTGACATTCATAATTCTTATAAATCATCCAGCAGGATAGCAGTGCAAGTATGGGAGTATTTGGATATTGTGGGTGTTTAATATGATTTTTTTTTTGCCAGCAAAATGGGTAAAATATTATGGGAATGGTTTTATATATTCAAGCTGCTCATCCATTTATTCATGCATTCATTTTGCACACAACGATGAATCATTAAATTAGCAAACGACTAATATTTACACTTGTTGTCAAATGCAACCGAAAAAAGATACACCACCAACAACAACAACACCAGCAACAACACAGGCAACATGAACACCAGCACCACCAACACTAATTGCAACGCCAAAATACATGCAAGCATGCATGCAAGAGAAAGCAAAATGGAAATTGGCGGAAGCAACCATTATTGCATGTATGTATGTGTGCAATGAGTTATAGTATCGGAGCATCAGTAGTGATGGCTGGTTGCAACAAACAATTCATAACTGCATGTGTATCGAAAATCCCTTCTCATATGAAATCTCTTTCATTTAATGTTTCATTCATTCCAATCTAATGAAGGTTTTCTATGAAAATTATTTGTAATACTTGAACACACACACATATTATCATATGGTGGTATATGTGTATCTGATATATAATGTACAAGCGTGTGTGTGTAGAGCTGTGTATGCATGTGTATTTGTATACCCATAAAGAAAACAAACATAAACTATTCGCAACTTTTGCTTATAAATGTTGATCTATGATTGTGGTTGTTGCCACATTGTATGCTTAAGTGTGTTGTCTGTCTGTGTGTGTGTGTGTATAAGTGAAGGATATAAACATATACAAACATTGTATTATAGCATAAGTAATGTATGTGTAATATACATATATGTGTGTGTGTATTCTAACGTATACAAATGTTAGTTCTCTGCATGTGAGTGATTTGAAATGAAATGATTTATAAACGCAAAACGCTTTCCTCGTATCGTATCGTTTTATTATTTATTGACTAAAAACCCCAAAAGGTTAAATAGTTTGTGCCGTTTAACATATAATTCCAGTCATAAATCTTTAAGTTTTACTTCGTCTTCTACTTTGTGCTCTTGGCAAAATCGAAGTGTTAAAAATTGCACACAACACGTTTAATGCGCTGGCATTTTAAAGGGATTTCAGTTCTTAAAGCGAATATGTGAACTTAAGTAAGTACTTTGGTGTTAAATTAAGAAATCCTTAAAGTTTTCAAGTGTTTAGCAATGATAGGAGTTGATGGTTGAATAGAATTCGTTGAACAATGTTTGATCATTAAAGTTGGAATACTGAGCAGCTAATCCAATATCTGCCACAGAATTATATACAGGAACAACGAACCTGAACGACGAAATAGTTTCCAGTGAAAACTTTTGTTAGACAAGAGATTGCCGTAGGAAATGTTTCTTTTGTTCGAGGTGTAAGAATTGAACTCTTGAGCCCCTGTCTAGTAAGCTTACAAGCCACTACAACGACTTGATCACCGAAGATCAAGCATCAGTCATTAGAGTGGTTTTCTCTAAGGGAGCAGGCTTAAAAGAAGGCCCAGTGTGTTTAGTATGGCAATAAATTCCTAGGGATCGTTTCGAATCCACATCAGAGATCAGCAATGAGTATTCAAAAATATGAGTAGATTCGAATCTTTCTCATAATTTCTGATACTTATACGTATTCATACTTATTTTAATAACATACTCTTACTACTCATATTCAAAGTTTGAAGTACTCATCGTACTCATACTTAACAATACGATTGATATTGTTAATTTCGACTCTCCAAGACTCAACATTTACAAAAATCACAAAAGAAGTATGATTCGCATACAAACACTTCCAATACTCACTAGAAGGTTGCGTCTTTGTGCCAGCAAGCAAGGCTTTGTCTATTTCTTTCTTATTTTTTGGTAAATGCAACAACAACTAAGACTGTAAATTTTGATGAATGATTCGAATCACTCGAATCATTTATGAGTATTATAAGTATTTTTCTAAATTTATGAATCTGAATGAGTAGGCGTATAAAACATCAAATCAAATATATTTCGAATGGTATAAGTTTAACTTAAGTTTACTTATAAATCAATGTTGTAGTGAGTACGAATGAATCAGAGTATCTGAATTTCAATACTGTTGACTCACTTATACTCAAAATTTCATAAGTACTTATGAGTAGCGAAAAAAACGATTCATTACTGATCTCTGATCCACATTGACTTGTTCCACAAGGGCGAAAATTATTCTTCAAAAATCGTTTTTTTACGAACCCATTTGGATGCGAGGATTATACGCGGGTAACCCAATGATCGCCATAACTTTGTTGAGTGAGAAACACTCTTCGGTATATGAGTGTTTGAGTAGGTCCACGGCTACAAAACGATGCAAAACCACTTTTCAACAACTCCCGATACTCTAAATAGATTTTGCAGAAATCTTCTCATGCCCAAATGATCAAAATTGAAATCACTAGTGAATGTTAGACATCTATTTGGTCTATAGGCTAATACTATATCCCGAACTTTTTCAATTTTCGCTAGATTTACAGGATCCTGAAGTTACCGTAGTCTAGTGAGTAGTGTGTTGGCTTAGTAAACGAGAGTTTATGAGTTCAGCTCCAACATCTCGAACAAAACGAAATATGAAAAAAATATTTATTCGGTGACTTCCTCTCAAGAGATTTCTGGCAAGAACTCTAGAGAGTAAATAAAATTGCTATGAAAAGTTCATGCAAAATCTGTAGTCAAAGTACCGCCATTCATGGGTAAAATTAATGCACACAACATATGTGGTGTAAGAAGCTAGGTTCTAACCCTGACTAAAGTATGGTAGTGACCAATGAGATAAGTCAGTATTCAACAGTATAGCATACGCATTCCTACTGCTAATGTCCTCACCACCAACCGAAATCATTTCTTCACCTTTCCAGTTATTATTGCCTTCATTAGTATTCACAGTTCAAAAGACCTATAGTTAATTCAGATCATCTGCAATATCATGTTAACATTCAAAAAAAAAATTGGGTTAAACATCGTGAATAGATTAATCGATTAAAAATCAAATAAACATACAAACATTCGTTTACAACTTTTAATAATGAAAGCTGTCCTCTAGTTCTTAGGGTATCACAAGCCGTATGTCATACTTCTTATCTCAAGGTAAGGTACATATGTATGTAGTATGTCTTGTATGTTTATTTGATTTTTAATCGATTAAATAAAAAGCGCATATTATGGAGCACCCTATTACACTGTGTTTACCTAAACCACTTTTCAGTCTTTTTAAATGACATTCAAGGACAAGAGAAGCAAATAAACAAAAAGCAGGACAAATTTTGTTGCTGCTCATAAACATTTTAATATTTAATCAAGTAATTGAAAAAGTACACTTTAACAAATTGTCATATTTTTCATCCTCCTTCTTCTTCCTTTCTTTCCTTTTGCCATTTACCATACATTTGATAGACGTACATACGTTTGATAATCAAAATTTTTAGGCATCATTGCTTGCTTTGAAGCTTTCGAACATCTGTTTTAGTTGTTATTTTTGTTGTTGTTTAATGTTCCGCCTTATGCATGAAGTTGGAAAATGGAAAATAAAATATAAATTCAGCTAAGCATACTGATACCGAATCCCGATACACAATGCCAAGCACAAACAAACACAGTCGTAAATGAAAATAGGAAGAATAAAGCCGGGCAAAGAAAAAGAAAAGGAGGCCAAAGAAGGGCCAGCCAATATGCAAAATGAAGCATGAAACTGTAAGTAATCAAGTGTCTAAAATACTTTAAGGATAACAGCAGAAACAGCATCAGTAGCAGCAACGGAAATATAAAGCATAAGAAGCAAAAGAAGATGAAAAAAATCTTCTTCGATGTCAAGATGAAAAGAAGGAAGTGTACAGCAGAGAACCCAAAAAAAAAAGAAAAAAAAAATAGGAATGTAAACAAAACAATGTTGTTTAGAGGAACTCAAAAAAAAAAAAAAAAAAAAAAAAAATAATGGAAGAGTAAAGAAACACGAAGACAACAACAAAGAAACACGTGCAAATCTCTGCTTAGACTACAAAATCCAAAGCTATAGCTCCACGCATACTCACCATATAATGTGGATGTTATTTGCCCTAAACAAGAGAGAAAGAGAGCGAAAGAGCAGTGGAATTTAAAAAGGATTTTCATTTTTAATATTTTTACTTACTCAACGACTAAACACATTAATTTACATTTAAATAGCGGAAGTCATTAAAGACTAAATTAAATTAACGGTTAATTTGCTATTTAATTAAGGCCACACAGTCTAATTGGTATTTAATTTAAGGTATTTCAGGGCCTATGTAAACGTAAATTATTTTAAAATTTTAATTAAATTTTATCACCCGAATGTATAAAAATTAAATACCTAAGTATTCTCAGCAGCATTATTTTTAATTGTTTGTTTGTCGGTTGGTTTGTTGGTTTATTTGTTTATTTCCTTTTTATTTAATTTTCAATTTCGTTTTTTTCCTACTACTACTGCTTCTACTACTGCTACTGCTACTATTGCTATTGTTGTTGTTGTTTTAAAGCATGCATAATCATGTTTATTTATGTGCTTAACCAAGTATGACAAGTGCAACCCTTACACTAAGTGTGTAATCAACATTCAAACATACGCACAACAGCAGCACTCTCAACCCTGTTATGAAAGTAGTCATCATCATTGGAGTCGCTTGCTGGATAGCAATTGTAGTAGTATTAGTGAGAATTTATTAATGGCTGCGCTGCTTTAGCCTCCTAACAACACTGTGTTAGTATGGCATTCAAAGCGCAGCGCAACGATGCTACGACGTTGAATTATAAAATGTCACCCCAGTTAATAACAAATGGGGTTGTCAGTTTCACTTACGTACTCCAAATACTTTCAAATGCAACCTCTAAATAACCAAAAACAACAACAACAACAGCAACAACCAGCAAGAAAAACAAAAATAATAACAAAATAGGCTTTACAGGGAATAAAAGATGATAAACAAGGAATTGAAGTCACAGTACAGTACACTTTACTGGCAATAATGCGAGGGTCGCTATAATTTTATTTTTTTTCTTAATGAAATGAGATGAACATTGAACTTGGATTATAGCCTACGTTAGGTGAGGTTAAATTGGGCGTTTGCTTCAAGGATTACTGCTTAAATGGGTCGAAATTGAAGTAAGTATACTGCTACCGCGTTGGAGCAACACTATCCGTTGATAAATCCAACGATCTTATACTCATTGATATGTACGATGTTTCTTACAATGCATGGAAGTAAAGCAAGCCACAAGACCGTCCTTCAACGAATGTGTCAGTGCACGGTATGAAGGTACTAGACTCCTTATTTTCTATAACCATTGACTGAGCTCTCTGAAATAAAGATTACTGCTGTAGCATAGTTTATCTTGGAGATGGGACTGTGACCCGAAGGTTAGACAAAGATTTTTGGTGCCACCACAAGCCTAATCTCTGGGCTTAATGAGCTTTTATTACCCTATAATGAGGGTCTTCAACTTAACCTAAATAAATAGAGAATTCGTTCCTTATTCACACTGTTTGTTAAGTGGATTCTCTTTTTAAAAGTCTTTAGTCTGGGTTTGGTGTGAAGTGAACCTTCTCGAATTATAATGATTGAATACAATTCAATATCCATGGATCAAACATTCCTTATGGGAAACCATTTCTTTCGCAAGCCAAAGAACACAAAAATTATAAATCCATTATAAGCCCCCCCCCTCTTGTTATAGCAAAAGCCCTCTTCTTCCTCCTTAAATTTACATCTTCTGCGTAAGTTATTTGAAGGAATGACGAGTCTATCGGCATGCCTTCCAATAGGGTTGTGACTTGTAAGCATCACAATAGTAAGCTGGAGAGTCATGGGATTTATGGAAAGAATGCAATCGGTCTTCTTCTTAACCATTTCAGTCGAATAGAGCCTAGCAATATAGCACGCAACCTTTAGCTGCCAACGAAGGTTCCCTTTTAAACACATGGCCGATTAAGTTCGGGCAATCGGAATCCTTTTGCCCTGTAAAATAAAGGAGATTATGAGGTCTCTACAAGTCCTGCCAGGTACATTAACAATGCAAATTCCGAAAATATCACAATTGTCCTCGGAACTTTAGACGGGTTGTAATTGAATGTTCCAAAATTTCTTTCAAAAATCCGCAGAATATAAAGGAGAGATCGAGCGAATGCGCTCGAGGAATTAGCAGTCCTAGTAAATTAAGAGATTTTCAGTGAAAATTCATTCATCCAATAAGCATTGTGGCACTTTTAATCGTGGTCATTTGATTAAAAAGAAAATTGCAGAGTCAAGAAGCATTGCAAATGCGATCAACTTGATCTGAAAGTGGTTGGGGAAAGTTTGGAGGATAATCTCCTCTGCTTTTTCAGCATTTGCTGTACGCTGTAGTGTTAGATAATTATTGAGTGCTAGGGCCACAGGATTTCAATACAGATTTCTGGCACAAAATTTTCTTCATCGATGAAGCTTATTTTTCTCTCGGTGATTACTTTAAGAAGCAAAAGGAGACTCTGAGAACTCAGAAGTGATTGCGGTAAAATCATGGCCCTTGGAAAAATTGGCTGTTTTCTAAGCATTATGGAGTAGAGGTGTCACTGGACTATATTTTTAATTTGTTTTGGAATTCGTGTTTAACCTTACTTTTGAAATTAAAAAATTTGAGAACCGTTTAGTTTATATTCTCGTAGTTTTAATCTTACCTGCATACACATCCTCTGTAATGTAGAGTGTAAGAATAATTATCAACTACAATTGGTTAACGCAACCCCCCCACCACTCCCCCTTAAGTGAGTACTTCTAAAACAGCACGAGGGTATCTTTGCTCTTTTATTTTCGCATGGATTAAGACAATTCTTTATATTGTCTGGCAGATATTATTGTTGCTGCTGTTGTTGGTGTTTGTAACCTTTCATGTAGCAACTACCAACACTTGCATTATCAACCACAGAGCCGGTGCTTGCTGTTATTGTTGTCGGTGCTGTTGCCTGGCATTATTCTTTTTGGTTTATTGGTGCAGTTTTTTTTTTTTTTTTTGTTTCGGATGGCTCATCATCACTTGGAATGAAGTGCAAAATAGATGAACGACTCGGAATTAAAAAAAAGGGGAAAAAACGAAAACCAAGATTAACAAATAAAACTCAAAACAGCCTCGCCACAGTTGCACGTTTATTGCAGCAACCACTGCAATAGCGTCTGCTTATACGGTGGGGTGTTGGTGGCACTTGTTAATGCTAATGTGCCTGCAACATACTCGTGTACAAGTACAAGTTGTCAACCATTTAAAGGTTTTGTTTTGCCACTGGCATAATTATGCCAAGAGGGTAAGCTCAACAACAGCAGCAGCATCAGCATCGTTCAACAGCGTCATCGTTATCGCCACAACAACACAGTCATAATAACCATTCAGTTTGTATGGCATGAACGTAACCTTAGTTCCAGTTATCCTGTTACTAGGTTACTAGTGCAAGGGTTTTTCAATTCCCAAACCTCGAAGCGAAAAAGAGTTCAACGAATGAAATGAAAAACGAAAAACGAACCAAAAACTTGGTTAACTGTTATCATACACTTGGTGGCATCCGTATTAAATTGCAACTTTAGTTGACTGCCATGGAAACGCAAATTAGATGAGCTGAGATGAGATGAGAGGCTTTTGCTTAACTTTATGCCTGCTTGATTGCTAATACATACAAAGGTTTTACAAGCTTTAATAGATGCTGCCCAGAAATCATCATCTCTTTGCAATTGTTGTTGTCATCATCACCATCATCATTATTATGATGACAACCCGTTAATTTAAGGATTTCAGTTGGCAATTTATTCTGTTAAAAGAGAGGAGGTTGTGAACAGGATTATTGCTTATTATCCTGTATGCTTTTTTTCTTAGTTGTTGTTGTTGTTGTTATACAAACGTATCATTTTACTAAGCATATTTTTTTCTTCTTCTTATTAAGCACAGGACTATTGGATTTCACTGGGTATAGCAAAAGTTTGTTACGCACTTTGATCTTTAAGCTGCTTAAGTCACTTGTTAAGTGGCAAAAGTGACACCCTTTTGTAGGCACATAATTTCCTTTAATATTCTGCCGAATGGCTTTGGAAACTATGCAGAATAAAAAGGAATTTTTTAATAGTAAAACGCTTCGCACAAATCCATTGCAACTGAAACTGACACCCTAATTGCAGTGCATTAACAGAACGATTTACTTTAGATTTCATATCGAATATCAGTAAACAAAGTCATTGAACTTTATGCGCATTAATCGTAAGAAAAGTGAAACAACAAATGTAAAGGGTCTTTCAATAAGGCCTTCTTCTGGCCAAAACTCTGAGTGTAAAATAAAATTCTGATGTAAATTTGTTTACTGTAGGTCGCGCCACTCATGTATAAGAAACTAGGTTCGAACCCTTATGTATGTATATATATAAGTAATCAGACCCCAAACATACCAGGTTCAACGTTAAACCTTAAAATTAGCAGTTAAAGTTAAATTAGTGGTGTAAGAAGCTAGATTGTAATCCTGACAACAGAGTTGTAATGACCAATTAAGTAATACTATGTTCAGATATGCACTTTTATTGAGTCAATATTCGGTTTATTGAGTACAATATTTTAAGTGTTCAGACATATCTAATTCAATATTCATTTGACAGCTGGTAAACAATACAGCTAGGTTTTTCAACAACATTGTTTTAATTTTGTTTTTTTATTTTGTTGTATTTTTGTTTTGTTTTTTATGGTACATATGTATATTTATTATAACAATTGGAGTATTTATTGCGCAATAATTAATTGAAACTTTATATGAAGTATTGAGCTCAATAATGACGTTTATTGCGATTTATGCAATAAAGATGCATATCTGAACACCGTAGAAGTAAGGAAATAAGAGTCATACTCTTTCTCAAGTTTCGTTACTATCTCACCGTCTAATAATGTTACTTGTTAAATTGGTGTACGAAATTGTTGTAATCCTGACTAAAGAATTGTATGACCAATTAAGTAAGTAAATAAGAATCGTACTCTTTCTCAAGTTTCGCTACTATCTCACCGTCTAATAATGTTACTCATTAATGTTAGCGCCTCTGGAGATTTAGAGGACTTCATGAATGGATTACTTGGATAGTAACGGTAAATTTGAAAGGAGAGTGAAGAACTTATTTTACTTCTTTAGCAAAGAAGCAATGCAGATATCAACCAGAATTCAGCAATGAATCATTTTTTTTTCGCTACTCATAAATACCCATGAAATTTTGAGTATGAGTGAGTCAACAGTATTAAAATTTAACTACTCTGATTCATTCGTACTCACTACAACATTGATATATAAGTACAGGTTGCAAAGAGTACGAGCACAATGCTTACATCAAACTGATAACATTCGAAATATGTCTGATTCATACGCTTACTCATTGAGATTCATAAATTTAGAAAAATAGTAATAATACTCATAAATGATTCGAGTGATTCGGATTATTCATCAAAATTTACATTCTTAGTTGTTGTTGCATTTACAAAAAAAAAAAGAAGAAAGAAAAAGACAAAGACAGTAAGAAAAGCAAACACACAACCTTTTAGTGATTATTGTAGTGTTCGTACGCGAATCATACTTATTTTGTGATTCTTGTAAATGTTGAGTCATGGAGAGTCGAAATCAAAAACATCATGCGTGGTGTTAAGTATGAGTACGATGAGTACTTCAAACTTTGAATATGAGTAGTATAAGTATGATATTAAAATAAGTATGAATGCGTATAGGTATCAGAAATTATGAGTATGATTCGAGTCTACTCATCTTTTGGAATACTCATTTCTGATCTCTGATATCAACGACAACGCGTGCTATTGATTCATGTGAAACCAGTCTGGATTAAATTCTAATGCATCAGGGCAAGATGTGCTAAAACCGATTTGCACAATATTAGTAGGGAAGGCACAAATTCTCTCATTACTGGAACTATTTTAGGAAAGGATATTCGAATAAGTTTGTAAGTTAAAATTACAATGGCTAACGTTGGTAATGCTTGTTAAAAAAATAAATTTTAAATGCCATTTAATTTAATTGAAAATTTTTCAACCTTTAAAAACTGTCACAGACAAAAAGAAAAATTTTTTAAATTTATTATCCTGATTTCAGTTTATGTACGTGTGTGTGAACTTTTCAATTTTTAATCTTGCAAAATAATTTCAACACCCCGAATAAAATAAAGTTTACAGACATCTATAGCAGCCATCTTCTACTCTCTCTCGTACATGGTTCCGTTTCCGAAAACTTTTTCAAACAGTAAGTAAAACCTGAAAGCGTCTTGTGTCTGTCTGTGTTTGCCACAATTATATGCGTTAGTAAGACAATTGAATTGAATTCGTTCAATAAATCATGAGTTAAGAAACGATTTTTTATTTAAACTTTGGAACTAAAAGGATTGCGAGGGGTGGCATTATTGAAGCCATTAGGGGGATACTTGTTATTTCTGCAAAGATCTCCACAAGTGATGGAAATTAAAAATATTCACGAGTAAGATTCTTTTAATTCCTTGTCGTCTTCTTTACCACATTGTCGATAAATTATTCCACACAAGATTTTTCCAATTTTCCATGGGTTTGTATGTTTATTTCTTCTTCAATCAACTGTAAGTGTTACCCGCATGTATGTACAAATGTACATACATGGTATGGTGTGGTGCAAGCGACAAAGTATCAACACACAAAGATTAAGCAAAAGATTATGGCTGGTTCAACAACAATTGAAACTTTATTATCATCTGCCTCTTACCGCCACAGCAGACAAACCAAAAGAAAAATACAGAAAAAATTATACAAGGAAAACCCAAACAAAAGTAAAGAAAATTTAAAAAAGAAATCAAACGACTTTGGAAAAGGAATGGGAAAAACTTTGGCGTTAAAAATTTTTCCAATTTGATAAATTGTGATTTGAATGAAAGAAAAAAGAAAGGAAAACGAAAAAGAAAAAAATTTCCAAAAAAATATCGAACATTTTACAGAAGAATAACATTAAAAAACCTAAAAAGTTTTTTCCTGTTTTTCCTGTGTTAAAAAAGTTTTCCTTCTTCTACTCATAGAAACAGAGCAGAGGGGAGGTGTGGCGAAATCAAATTAGGAATAGAAATAGATGAAGAAAATAAAAACTGCAAACAAATTGATAATCTATGGAGGGGAATAAGAAATTAATTCAAATAAAATTAAAACTTCTCTTCTGATGGTGTTCAAAAAAAATTGTCAACGATTAATTTTACGTTATTGCAGCACGAACAGCAACAGCAGCAGCTATACATACACAGACAGCAAAGGAGGAAGTTATTCTGTGGCTAAAGAGGAAGAATATAAATTTTGGGTAATACATTCTCTTCCATTACGCCCGGATACAAAGTATTTCTTAAATATTGTGTTTCCTTTCTTCTCTGTTTGAGTTAGGTCTCACTCTCAGCCTGAGTCTAAGAGGCATGAGGCCATGGTTCAAACCTTAGGTCAGATATCGTTCAAAAAACGAAATATAAAAAATAATTCTCAGCATATTGCTGGCAAAAACTCTAAGAAGTAAATAAAATTGCCATGAAAAGTGTCTCAAAAATCTTTTATTCGGAGTCAACTTTAAACTGAAGGTCCTGGTATAAAATTAGCACACACAAGTGAAGTGGTGTGAGAAACTAGGTTGTAATCTTGACTAAAGGATTGCAGTGAACAATTATGTATGCACGTATGTAAGCTTCCTTTCTTTAATTATAAATTGTGCATCCGAAATGCTCAATTTTCCATGAGCTGTCACAATGTACTAATACACTTTCAATCAGGGAAGAAGAACTTGGTTAGCGCAAGGGCTGCACATATAAAGCTGGAAAACCAGCACCAAAATATTGATAAACTAAGATATATCCTTGACATCAATGGATGATAGCTCCGTCAAGCTGACAAGGATTGGAGAGCTAAATAACCTGTATCTAATGGACGATAGCTCTGTCAAGCTGACAAGCATTGGAGAGCCAAATAACCCATAACTGCACCTCGCTACAGATGGACATTGACAAAGAAATCCTCTTTCTCAACGGATCTGTACCCATGGCAGAAGTCGTTGGATGGGAGCTGCATTCGCTCCGCATGTCTTCCCATTACACAGTGACCTGTAAGAACGGCCACAGTGATTTAGATGATGTCACCATCAAGCCCGAGTAACTGGTTGATGAGCCTTCTATCCACCGAGGGCCAAGTGAGCCTAGAAGTGGAGCAGGACTCTTCGTTGACCAGGATAGGTTGGCGTCTCGAAAGAATTTCCGCTCGATGGTCAGCTTGACCGAGGTAAGTGGCATCTCCAAGTCGATTGAAGAGGATTCCAGAAGTCGTGCATCAGCCCTGCTGAGCTCATCGGCTTTGCAGTTTCCCGGAATATTGCTGCGCCCGGGAACCCAGATAAGTGTGACATTAAAGCGCCCAGAAAGAAAGTCAAGGCAGCGGTGGCACTAACTGACGATAATGGAGTTATTCACAATGTTCGACAGAGATCTTATGGCAGCCTGACTATCAGAAAAGATCGAAATACGGGTGAAAGGAACACCGTAGACGAGGATCCATTGAGTAGCCCGGTAGATGACCATTAACTCCTCCTGATATACGCTACATTCATGTAGTAGACACCAAGATGGCTTTTGTGGCGTAGAGCTCTACATGTACCCAGTAAGTGAAGAACAGTTCCCTTTCTCTGCTCTACATTCTTCCTCTTGCGTACACAAACCAAAGTCTCTGGATAAGTTTTATTATACTAAACTAACGCGTTCTTCTTGTCCTGTCATATTATTGCATTACAACGTACATATTTAAATATTTTATAAACTGAAGTTCCTTTGAATAGTAAGTGCATTAACATAATAAAAATGTATGCCAAAGTTGATTAAAATAATATTATGATTGGATGTTGAACGAATCCACCTCCACTATGTAATTGCAATGAAGCCAATTTAAACTCTTACGTTTCTTTCTTGTTTTGTTTATTTTTTGCTTCTACAACTTTTTAAAATTCCATACCAGAATTGTTAACAGATGCACTAACAAAATGCTATTGACATTATCTTTACAATTTTATTTCAACAAAAAAAAGAAAAAAAGAGAGAGAGAAAGAGAGAGAAACAACAAACAAACAAACAAACTTTATGCAATTAATGAAATGCGTACAGGAACGTAAAAGTCCTTTCATTTTTCTTTGCTCCTGTTATACTCTTTAATTTCTTAGATTCTCTTTTCATTTATGCAAGTATTCAATTCTTTACCTCCCTCATCTTGTTGACATTTGCATTTCAAGTTCTTTTCAATTTTTTTTTAACAAACATTTATAAAAAATACATCCCCCTTACCCCACCATCCTGTATGCCATCTTACAAGAAAAGTTTATACTTCAAACGAATTTTATTTCCTTCTTTGCTTGGTTCTCTTTTTAATTTATTTGATTAACTGCATCTAAAAAGGGGAAGCAAAAAAGAAACCTAGGGAAAAGGAAAAATGGAAAGCAAAAAATATTTTTAAGCATATAAAGCGGAACCAGTGAAGAGATTCTCAAATATTTGCATAAATTTTAATTTTATTCTCCAAAAACGAAAAAGAAAAACAAAAAATTGGAAAAATAAGCAGAAAAAGAAGCGATATAAGCAATATAAAGGATTCCCTTTTCAATGTTTAAATACTTCAGGTTATTTGAATTGAATTTTAATTGGGTCAGTCAGTTACACAACAATCCTTCTCCTGCTCCTTGAGTGAGTTTTAACAAATGATGTGGAAAAATTATGCTAAACACTAAGAATAGAAGCAGAGGCAGATTGTTAAGACCTTATATTTTTTAATAACTTGTTTAATAAATTATTTAATCGCCTTAAACTCTTTAAACAATTACTCGCCGAAAAAAAACCCATGAGCTTAAACGCTTATACAGCTTTACAAAATATCTTGCTAATGACTTGAAACCGCAGTATAAATTCGAAGATTTTATCTGAGTATACATACATACATCCATACATCTTAACAGTTATAATACTTTACAAGTACTTTTACTAATTAATTAAGCAGAAATTCCATTAAAAACAACAACAAAAAAATCCCTTCAATTAAAATATCTGTTAAGAGTACTCACAATATACTACGACCAGTTAACAGTAATAAACTTGACAATGCAAATCCTTTACACAATTAAGACAATTAATTGAGAGCGTATTTCAAACACACACACATTCAAGTAAAGAATTTTAATTTCCCATATCAGAAAATAAAGTGTTTAACATACAAATTTTATTTCCATAAAACATACCACTACACGTACATATTCATACCATACACATACATATACATTAAAACTAATCCAGTGGCAAGTATAACACATACGCATGCATACCTATTTTCCATATGTATACAAATGATATGAATGAATGCGTGCATATAAGTATATTACCACTACATGCACTATGTATTACAGTATAGGAACTCAATTTATGTGTGTTTGTGTGTATTCATGTGTAAATGTGAGTGTAAGTTTCCATTGAAAATCTCTATTACATTTTGACACACCCTACATCACACACTAATTTTTAATCATACAGTTTGTAACCCGGTTTTATAATACTAATCCTTGTTTCAGGCTTTAAACCAAGATTAGTCAACACTAGACAGTGGTATGCAGTAAAAGGTTCCATTCAGAACGTCTATCGGAACTTCTATTACAGATTTTTCTGTACGTGTATGTTGATAGTTGTTGCCGTGGTCTAGTAGAAAGTGTGTTGGCTTATTAGACGAAAGGCCCGAGTTCGAATCCCAGGCCAGACATCAAAAACAAAATACAAAAACTATTTCTTCGGCGACTTCCTCTCAGCAGATTTCTGGCAAAAACTCTGAGAGTAAAATTGCCATGAAAAGCTTCTCAAAAAAAATCTGTCGTTCGGAGTCGACTTTAAACTGTAGGTCCCGCCACTCATGTATAAAATTAACGCACACAACTTGAGTGGTGTGAGAAGCTAGGTCTTTAATCTGAAGACTGAAGGGTTGTAATGGCCAATTATGTATATGTATGTATGTTGATAGTCGCCGTAGTCTAGTAGGTAGTGTGTTGGCTTATTAGACAAGAGGCCATGGTTCAAATCCCAGGTCAAACATCTCCAACAAAACGAAATACGAAAAAATATTTCTTTGGCGACAGCCTTTCAGCAAAATTACCATGAAAAGTTTTCCAAAGATCAGTCGCTCAGAGTCGTCTTTAAACTGTGTCTCCCATACCACTCATGTATAAAATTAACACATACCAACATAAGTTATGTTAGAACCTAGGTCGTAATCCTGACTGAAGAATTGTAATCACGTATTATGTATATACATTGATCCCTACCTAACAGAGATCAGCAATGGGTATCAAAAAGATGAGTATATACGAATCATACTCATAATTTCTGATACTTATACGCATTCATACTTATTTTAATATCATACTCATACTACTCATATTCAAAGTTTGAAGTACTCATCGCACTCATACATAACAATACGCATAATGTTGTTGATTTCGACTCTCCATGACTCAACATTTACAAGAATCACAAAATAAGTATGATTCGCGTACGAACACTACAATACTCACTAGAAGGTTGTGTGTTTGCTTTGCTTGTTGTCTTTGTCTTTTTCTTTTTTCTTTTTTCTTTTTTTTGTAATTGTAACAACAACTAAGACTGTAAATTTTGATGAATGATCCGAATCACTCGAATCATTTATGAGTATTATAAGCATTTTTCTAAATTTATGAATCTGAATGAGTAGCCACATGAATCAAACATATTTCAAATGTTATGAGTTTAATGTCAACGTTGTACTCATACTCATTGCAACCTGTACTTATAAATCAATCTTGAAGTGAGTACGAATGAATCAGAGTAGTTGAATTTCAGTACTGTTGACTCACTCAAACTTAAAATTTCATGAGCATTAATGAGTAGCGAAACAACGATTCATTGCTGATCTTTGCTACCTACCTACTTATAACCTAGCTTCTCACACAACCTATGTTGTGTGCGTTAATCTTATCCGTACATGGCTTACACGTTAACGTCGACTTCGAACGATTGATGTCAGAAACTTTTCTCAGCAATATTTTATTTACTCTCAGAGTTTTTAGACAGAAGACTGCTGAGAGGAAGTCGCCTCTAGAAATATTTTCCCCTTTTCCAAAATTTCCTTTGTCCTTAATATTCCATTACTGTGTTATAAAATCAAATACTTTAACATATTATACAGTCGGTGGTAACCTATTGTAACTACCTTACTTTCGCACACACATTTTTTATATCCTGTTTCTGGTCTGATTTATTAGTCCTTAAGCCTCTTATTGTTTTATTGAATGATTACACATGAACGATTTTTCAATGGATTTTCATTAAATGATGATATTTTACACACTTTCACACACACTTACAATAGTACTCAAGCAGTAGCTATAACAATCAACAACCTCATGCATCTCTCTCTCTCATATACACATACATACAAGGATATTGAATATAAGACCAGGATTATAGGACTGCTGAAGTGTGAGTTCGCCTTTAATGTACGATAATAAACACGTTTATACTGTAATGATGACATCATCCGTAAATTATAACAACTTTATTATACAATTAACGCAATACAATGTAAATATACATATACATACAATACCAACAACAACACATTATAATACAATACAATACAACAGAATACAATAAAACATCATTTTAATACAATACAATTATAAATATCGACAGCTACATATAGAAAGCGTTCAAAGTTCTTTAAGAAACTTAAGATTTTAGTAAAGGAAACTCATACTCCAAATCTGTTGTATCTGAAAACGATCAAGTATATCGATTAGCTTTCGATTTCTTTAAAATCTAATCGAACATAAATCTCACATTCCACGGTTATATTTAGGTACGAGATAGCAGGTATATATGTATGTATATAGTGTGCAGTCTACCATACAGTATTGTAGGCAATACACTCCACTCTACTCCACGATGATGCATCAGGTAATTATGCTCACGACAGCCTGCTGATGGTTGAGGCAAATATCTGGATGAGCAAGAGAAATTTTGTATTAGTGTCCACGTGATAATTTCATAACATACATAATTGGTCATTACAACCCCTCAGTCACGATTGCGACCTAGCTTCTCACAACAGTTTTTACCAGAAATCTGCGAGTGGAAGTCGTCGAAGAAATATTTTTTCATATTTCGTTTTAATGTCTGACCTGAGGTTTGAAACGTGGCCTTACGTCTAATATATGCAAAATGTTCAGCAAATGGGGGAGATATATCACATCAGTCGATAGACGCATATTGTTATGATTAATTGAACATTGTAACGCATATGTTATATGTGCGTTAATTTCAGTCATGACTGGCGCTACAAACAGTTTAATGTTGAATCCAAACGGCAAATTTCAAACGAAATTTTGAACTTTCGAACTCTCGTCTAGTAAGCCAACACACCAATAACATATTTCCAAATGTGGATTACAAGACTGCACTTCAATGCGGATTATTACTTTACTTTATCCGGTCTTAGGTGCTTCCTCCAAAGAGTTCAGTTTGAAACGATCAGATTGCTCCATGTTTACACGTTGCTACCAAAAGCCCGCCAGCTATTTGACGGTCAAGTTTTGCATAGTATCGCGATAATTCACAGAGAATATAAGGACATTGGAAGCTGATCAAGGGAACGTTTCAGAAAAATTATAATCATACAATGACAATCAAATTGCAATGAACATCACTTTTGGGCACAGCGGTCTAAAGGGCCTTCAAAACTAATACTCAATCGATGGTTTTTAGGAGAATTTCACCATTCGAGAACATGGTAACGGCAATGGTTGTAAGCGAAAAACCAGGGGAGAGTTTCAAATGTTTCACAACTCTACAACTCTTTATACAAAAAACTTAAAGCCCCAGCCTCACACAGTCTTCCTGAACACTGTATTATTAAGAAAGCGGAAATATGCCAGAAATCTTTCCGGAGAAAGTCGTCGAAAAAATATTTTTTTTGTGTTTCGTTGAGTTGGAGATGTCTGACCTGGGGATTAAATAGAGGCCTCACGTCTAATTAACCAACACAGGACCTACTAGACTGCGGCGACAACAAAGTTTTTAATTTTTTAAATTCGAATATCGAAGACTTTCACTACTACACCACGCATTACTTCAATATGATGATTTCCTTCAGCAACGGAAACTTTTAGATTTTAGGGGATAGAGAATACAGTTATATCAACGTATGGTATAATGGATGTCAAAGACGATGTAATGGTATTCCCTGTTAATAAGGTTAAGAACAATATTTTCAACGTTTTCTACATTAAAGGCGCTGTTTTCTTGCTTCGGCAGAATATATACTAAATATTGGAACAATACGGAGAAGATTAGCATGGCCCCAGGCGAAAGGATAACACAAAAAATCGTGAAGCGTTGGAAGGCATTAATCGACTATTAAAATAGAAAATTTACTACAATTTTTATATGAAATCTTCAGTTTGTTATTGAATTAAATCTGCTGCTGATGATACTTTAAAAATTGTTAATATTTTCTCATCTTTTTTATAATTTTTGTTGTTGTTGTTAATTTAACCATTTCAGTCCAATCAACATGGCAGACCAATTTTAAAAAGGAAATAACGTATCATTAAAATGGGTGTGCCTCAATTTCCTTTTACACATACACACACATACAACAGCTAGCAAAAAATGTCAAAAAATATTTATAAATTTTGTAATGCTACAACACGAGTCTACTCTCCTCTCTTTTTTATTTAATAAAACTCCATAGATTTTATTTATCAGCTCCTGTAGAAGAGCTGAGTTTTTGTCTCTCTCTCTGCTGCTGCTGTTAACCAAGCAAAGTCATGTGTTGGTTTTATAAAATGTTGCTTTGGAAATATCCTGTTTGCGAGTGTGTTTATGGATATGTGAGTGTTTCATTGTATGTGTGTATGGCAAAATATTGCAATTTTATGATTATTTCACATGTTTTTCTCCAGTAAATTTTATTTTTTATTTATTTGCCTCCTCCTCCACTTCTGCTTGAAACGGAAATTAACTGTATGAGTATTTCAATTTTCCCAACATTTTTTTGTCCTGTTTTCTGTATGTTTGTTTGTTTGTTTGTCATATTCAATGATATAAAAGGGAAATTTCATTATTTCATGTTGTTTGTTGCAGCATAAACGTTTTACTTCCTTGTTAATGTATTGCACGAAAAAAATAGTCACAATCAATCGTTTTTCTACCAACATTTTTATTAAAAATAATTCGCTTGATGGACGAAAAAAATCAGAGGAGGTGGATGTACAAACTGTTATTTGAGAAGTTAATAAAAAAAAGTGGAAATTGTTGCCCAAAGGCAAAGTAAAATTAAATTTAATTACACGTCTATTATAAATAACAAATAACACCCTTTTTGTTCCATCAAATTTGATTTAAGTGGGCGTGGCTGAATATCGTATTTAATTAAAGAAAAACAATTCAAGTTCGTTAAATAAATCAAATATTTGAATAAATATTGTTTCATTCCAGCTAAAGGTTGTGTAGCAGAGATCAGCAATGAATCGTTTTTTCGTTACTCATAAGTATTCATGAAATTTTGAGTCAACAGTATTGTACTCACTACAACATTGATTTATAAGTACAGGTTTCAATGAGTTTGATGTCAAACTCATAACATACGAAATATATTTGATTCATACGCCTACTCATTCGGATTTATAAATTTAGAAAACTACATATAATACTCACAAATGATTCGAGTGATTCGAATCATTCATTTAAATTCACAGTCTTAGTTGTTCTTGCATTTACAAAAAAAAAGAAGAAAGAAAAAGAAAAGACAAAATGTTGAGTCTTGGTAGAGTCGAAATCAACAACATCATGCGTGGTGTTAAGTATGAGTACGATGAGTACTTCAAACTTTCAATATGAGTAGTATGAGTATGATATTAAAATAAGTATGAATGCGTATAAATATCAGAAATTATGAGTATGATTCAAATCTACTAATTTTTTGAATACTCATTGCCGATCTCTGTAGTGTAGACTAGAGCCTATGGTTTAAAACCCAGCTAAACGAAAAATGAAAAACTGTTTCTTTCGGCTACTTCCTCTAAAAGAATTTACATGAAAAATTTCTGAAAAATTTGTTGTTCCGAGTCAACTTCGAACTACAGCTCGTCTTCCAACTCATGTAATTTTATACCAACATAGGTGGTGTGACAATCAAGGTTGTGAATCTAACTGAAGGGTTGTAATAACCAAATAATTTAGTAAGAAATGTACGAAAGTAGTCGCCGTAGTCCAGTAAGTGGAGCGTTGGCTTATTAGACGAGAGGTTGGGGTTCAAACCCCAGGTCATACATCTACAACAAAACGAAAAATGAAAAAAAGACTTCTGGGGCGACTGCCTCTCTTCAGATTTCTGGCAAAAACTCCGAAACTGAATAAAATTGCAATGAAAGGTTGCTCAAAAATCTGTTGTTCGAAAGGGGCTTTAAACTGTAGGTCGTTGCCCAACTCATTGATAAAATGAACACACACAATTTAGGTAGTGTGAGCGGCCAGGTTGTGAACCTGACTAAATGGTTGTAAAGGGTAAGAGTAGCAAAGATTAAGGATTGTAAGGGTAAGGGTATTACAACCCTTTAGTCAGGTTCACGACCTAGATTCTCACACCACCCATGTTGTGTGAGTTAATTTGATCCATATGTGGCGTACTGGTTAACGTCGTTGACTTCTGAAGCTTTTCTCAGCAATTTTATTTACTTTCAGAGTTTTTAGCCTGAAAACTGCTGAGATTTAGTAAGTAATGTACGTAAGTTACCACAAGAAAATAACGATTGCTGTGAATATTTGCATATGTAAGGGGTTTCACTTGCAATACAAAATCGATTGAAAGCTGCCTCATGTATTTGTGAATATCCGTATGAATGACTCCCTTTTCTTTTGAATGGATGAATGAATAAAGCAAAAATCAAATAAAAGATTTTAAATTCAAAGAAATTTTAAATAAAATTACTCAACAAACTCCAGATGATTTAGTTTAACTGCCCCCATCCAGTTCATCTTATTGTTGCACGGGCCACGTTTCAGTAAATTCTCCCTCACATAATATTTCATCTGCAAAGAAGAAAACAGTGATAATAACACACGTTACGAGTGGTTATTATTCATACATATTTACTCGAGGCGTATGAGCTTATGGGGCGCTAAATTTTCTAACGCCCGTCCCATACACACACACATACTTGCGAAAAAGGAAAAACTTGCTTAAAAACACTTCTAATGTTCGTCCATTGACGTTACGTGGCAACATAATTTCAAAGATGAACCCGGAACACGCACAGCATGTTTTGCTTCTTCTTGTCCAAAAACTCTCCTGCTGCTCCCTGTTGGCAGCATTGGGTTTGTTTTGTTTGTTGTTTGTTATCCTGCCGCAATAGGTTGCGTTGTTCTTATGGCTGTTGATGTTGGTGCTTCTCTACTACGTACGTTTGTGTATGTTATTGTTATTGTTGTTGGCTAGTTAAAATAGGAAAAGTTTTAATTGAATCCATAAATTTTTCTTGGCAGTTTTTCCTGCAGTTTTCATTTTCGGTTTTCATTTTCATTCGTCGTTGTTATTTTTGCCGGCATCTTTTAAGCTCGTTTTCTGGCTTGATTTTTGCCTTCCTTTTTTTTTGTTTTTTCCGTTCTACAAGGCTTTTATGGGATGATGATGAAGATGTCGTAGCGGTAGATTATTGTTGTTCTTGTTGTCTTTGTTTTTCGTAGTGTTAAGCGTGGTAAGTTTGTGGTTAAAGCGGTTTCTATGTTTTTGCATTTCAATATTGTTGCTTGGTTTTCGTCCTTTTTTTGTTTTTGTGGAAAGTACTTTTTATAGAGGTTTTCTGATGTTAGATTTTCTTGGCATGAATATATTTTTGAAAATGGAAAAAATTTGTATGCAAAAAATATTAATTAATGAACGAAAAAGAAGAAAACAAAGAATCGTTGAAATTCAAAACAACATTTTGTATTTGGCAGATAAATTTCCGGGTCCAACTCTGCATTGTTTAAGCAGATACAACAAGGGCAACATTTGCATTTCAATCTGCTGGCAGAAATATTCAAAATATCTCCTTGAAGAATACAAAGTGGCTTAAAAGTCATTGTCCTATTGAAAGATGTTGTAAGGTTTCCAAATGGTGGTAAACATAAGGACTGCCTTGACATATCTGAAGTAAAAAGACACAAAATACACGTCAATAAGGCATGAATGGCTATACTTCTCAAGAACTCGTCGTAATTCATTGGTGGTTTGATGTTGAGTAGATTTCCTATTTGTACGACACCAACTGGCCAATCATTACGGTGTTTGACTGCCCACTCAGAAGGCTAAGGGACAACACGAAATGCTGCCCCATCTAGACGACACCGCAAATGTCGTTTTGCAGAGAGCATTGAAGCATTAGCTGAAGATGTCGCAAAGGACCTCAAAGCACTGCCCAGATGAAGTGTCTTTTAATTGAACACCAAATAGTAGTATTTACAAAGAATTTTGGTGACATATTTAACGGACGTTCCCTTACAATGTGAAGTCTCTACTCGCCGTTGACAGCGAAATGGACAGCCAAATGGGCATAGCAAGACTATCCGACATTCTGGCCTCTAAATCAATTCTTAAAAGTTTGATGTGAGAGTAGAATGGAAGTGTCTTTTCAAGTCGAATCTGCTAGGCACGTAAAGTGGGCTCAAACTTTGAAATTTTCGGAAATAAGCAGTGAGATGAGCTTAAGAGGAGAGAAGATCAGGTCGTTGATAAGGCCAGAATCTTTCTTTAAAATTAAAAAAGATGTTTGGAAGGATATACGCGGCGAAGGGTAAGATAGAGAAAAGCGGGCCACTTTTTAAGCCAAATGTATTTTAGACAATCTTAATCTTAATCTTAACTAATTAAGATTATGATGAGAAAAATTTGTATCATGCGTCAGGCTATCCAGAAACAGCCTTAGGATAGAAAGAGGGCTTTTGATTGTGTCTCGAATAGGGATTGTCATAAACCCAGTATAAAGCTTACATGATAAAGAGAATGTTCGTAGTTGGCATCTTTGCGATTAAAGTGCTTATCAAATACCAGACAGGGTCTTTTCTTTACCGACACAGAACTGTACTCTAAAGTTCTTCACAGCAACAGGATTAAAGGGAAACATCAAGAAGGTAGCCTGAATAGATTGCGGACGTAAACGACAATGAAAAAGCAAAATAACACTCAAGCCCCTCTAAATCTGGCCCCCGATCTCTACTCATCTCTCTAAATCTGATCATCGAAAATTATTATGAGCGATGAGACCCATTTCACTCTAGGGTAAGTACGTGAATAAATAGATTTATCGCGTCTGGAGCGTTGAAGGGAAGGGTGTATGTACCAGCTAATATAGAGGATAGAGGATGTTCAACGATTAGATCCTCAGCGTTCGCTATACTGTGCTGAAAAGGAAACAACATGATATAGAATATCTACAGGAGCATAGGCAACCTCCCTGAAGGTCCTACGTGAGTACTGAGTTAACGACTGAAGCTTACCCAGTCACTGAGTTGACGTTATAAGAGAAGCTTCAAACCCAATAAGTCTTTAGCGGGCCAGGTTTTCAGATGTGAAGAAGATCCATTTAAACCAAATCGACAAGCAGGTACTTTCTGTCGACTAAACGGCATCATAAGCGATCACATTATTGTCGCAATATTCGTGCTCTGTATTCCTGCATAACTGATAAGGCTGTGTAGTATGGCTTTTAGCAATTCCCAGAGACTTGTCTTCAGCTTCGTCATCAGGAGCATTCTAAGGAAGGCAGGAGATCATCGAAAAATTCTACACAAGAGTCCTGTTGCTGTCGTACAAAGATGACGTCGACTTCATTGGGCATAGCAATCGAAATGTTATAATGCCACCGTCTTTAGCCATGTCTCATACCACGAATATTCCTTGTCATTACCAATGAGAATGATGTCAATCTGAAGATGAAGCATACTATAGACTTGCCAACAGATGTTATTTTTATATTAATAGGGAATTGGGTAATTGGTAGAGACATATATCGTGCGATGAAATTACTGTTGCACAAGCCGCACTCATCACTTTGCTTCTTATGGGTATAGAATGTATATACGCAGTTAGGCAGCACTGTCTTGGGATGTACTCAAGAGAAAAGTTGCTTGGGACCAGTACAATTTGGCAATCGCCTTCGAGCCTACAATGAGCTGTACGAATTGCAGAGCAGGACCCTGAGTAGCAAATATCGCTGCGTGCGACTTAATAAAGTAGACTTAAGCGAAGCACAGTCTTCTGGAAGTAAATGCTAAGTATACTATGTATACGGTATAGTGTAACTAAAAAGTGCCTATATGTAGGGTGACAATTTCAATAATAATATCTGAATGATAACAAATCTGTTCCTTATATTTAATAAATATTTAATACTTCTTCTTTTCCTTTCGTTTTCTTCTTCTAGGATTCCCCTGCTTTCATTGAATGTCACAGAATTTTTCAATTAGTGACTTGAAAAACAATCCAGCAGCAGAGGCAATAACAGCAACTAAGAAAGGAAGACAAATAGAAAATTCTCACAAAGAAATGAAAGGAAAAAAAGGATGTAAGAAATGTAAATAAAATACACAGATTTTCCTATTGTTTGCCTATAAAATTAATGAAATTTTTTAGCATTCAATAGGGAATTTACAACAACAACAACTTTGAAAGTGAATAGAAGAGAAAAGAACCGAATAGAATTGGGAAATAATATATGAAATGTTTTACTAAGTATGAGTGTGTGTACGTATATATATGGAGTGACAAATAAAATTCAACAGCCTGCAAATGGTTTACAACATTGGTTGACTGGTTGAGTGGTTGTAGAAGCAAATTGTTATTCATGCCACATACAATTACAGCACAAACAATGAAACAAACAATCAATTGAACAACATGTTGTAAATAAACTCCTGACATTGTGTTAGGCTGTCTGCTAACAACACAACACAATACAACTCAACACACATCATAACGAATAACATTTTCCTGAAGCAAGATTTTGAAAATTTCGTTCTCGTTCGTTAAAACCTCAAACCCAAACCTTAGGAAAAACAGGAACAAAAATTCACAAGAGGCTAAAGGCTTACAACAACACACATCCATTGTAAATACATTCATGTAGAAAATATGGACAAGAGAGTTCCAAAGAAAAGCCTGAGCAAAAATAATAAAATTTTCAGAGTAAGAGGCAGAGGAAAAAGGTAAAATTGAATTGAAATCGATAGAGAACAACGATGCGATATAAAAAAAGGACATTTTTCTATTCCCTCTCTCTCTCTCTCTCTCCCCAATAAATGTACGACAGCACACACTCAAGTGTATGCAGATGGAGATGAGATGGTTTAGCAGCAGCAACACATACACATGTATCGTTGAATTGTTTTCCCCCTGGGGCAATGTGTCAAAAACAAGTTGACACAATGTTACGGATCCGGAAGAAATCCATAAGAAAATACAAAACATTTTTAAGAAAAAGGGGTTCGATTTTATTTTTTTCACTAGGATATCAATAAAAATAAATTAAAATCATAAAAAAAAGAAACTAAGAAATGTTGCAGGAAAAATGTCATAAAAACCATTCTACTTAAAGACATTACGTTGTATGAAATACTAAAGCAATCCTTCATCATACTTTTTAAAGCAAGGGAAACAATAAAACTCTCCATTGTATTGAAAAAAAAATCCAGCAAAATTTTGGTGGATAAGGTGCTTGGCGAAGCAATACAAAATTGAATTCATTAATGCATTTTGGCCAAAGCAATATTGAAATTGTGAGAACAGCTGCATTGTCCTGATGGCAGGACACTTTTTTTTGTAAAAATCCAGGGTTTTTTTTAAATTAATTTCATCACCATGTAAACCCCATCAAAACAGATGCTTTGACCATAACCGGAAATTGAACTGTCTTGGCCTTCTTTGAATATCAATCTTCAAATCCATTGCACTGCTCTCTATATCAGTTGTAACTTGTGGTAGACGTATGGTTATAAATCGATGTAAAACCTCGTCTTCATTGCGCTGAAACATCACTAAAACTCTCCTGTAATACAACTTCACAAGTCTGTTTTCATATTGTAGGCATAAGCAGCACTCATCTGGAGCACAGCTTTCTTAATTCCCACTTTACAATCGCCATTATCGTCCTACCGAGAGAAGCAGTCGCAATATGGTGTATAAATTTGAGTCCACTACATCCGTATGTAGACGGAATGCAAGATCTACCAAAAACTTTGACGCTGTCAGTGAGAGTGAGACAGAGAATGTGAAGCAGTTCATTTCGTGTTGATTACAAGAACTCAACCTCCTGCTGAGCATGACTTAAAGAATTTTGTGTCATAACATCAGCATGAATGTGTATAAAATTCAGAAACTGAATTCGCTAAATAGGCTCTGGAGCAGTTGATTGATTAATGATTGATTGATGATTAATTAATGATTGATTGATTAATGATTGATTGATGATTAATTGATTATTTATTGATGATTGATTAATTGGTTGATTGACGAATGATTGAGGATTGATTGATGTATGATTAATTGACTCCATTGGCTCTTATTCACCATGTGAAGATGATTCAAAACAATTTTTTTTGGTCATCTTCAACGATGAGGCCCATTTGTGGATAAATGGGGACGTGAAGAAACAAATTTATCCAATATGGTTGATATCAATTCACATGAAATCCAAGAGGGATATTTGGCTAACAACGCAATCCGTACAAATATTTTTCTCGAGTTCTTTTGGTCCAAATGGGAAGGTCTGGACACCAACTACATGTGGTTTTAACAGGACGGTACTACGTGCCATACAGCTTATGCCATACTGGATATTCTGAAAGAACAATTTGAGAACGTGTTCATCTCATTGGAGATGATGTAAACTGGCCACTAAGATCGTGCAGTTGGACCCCATTAGACTTTTTCACGTAGGAATTCCATAAGTCGCGGATCAATACGAATAATCTACAAACTATGCAGGTCCTCAAGCAAACATAACCCATGCCTTTGGTCAAAGTTTGTCTGATTTATGCGCCAGAGTCAAGGAAAATTAAACATTTAAATTGGCTCGGTGAAGGACATTTGCACGATATTATGTTCCACAAGAAAAATGTCATCAATAGGTCTCTCAAACGAATAAAAAATTTCGATAATCCCTCACACGCACCTTGTTTTGTTAAAATTTAAAGAAAGGAAGCGCTTAATGATGGATCCGGTACTATATAAAGAGAAAACTCCCACAGCAATAGTCAAATGACTGAAAACTGTTTTTTTTTACGACATGGTATAGTGCAGTGCTTGACTGCAAACGCAAGCAGTCTAGGCTGGGATCTCGGAAACTTGAAATAAAGTTTTAAACATGGTATTCGAATTGTAAAAATGAATTATGTATTCTGTATCAATTCTTGCTCTTGTATAACCACATCAAAGTAATTATGGATACGCATGGTCACCCGAGATACCAAGGTCCTTTCTCTCTTTTTTTTTAATATTCAAGTGAAAAGTGATTGATTTCTCCCGGACATAATAAAGTGCATTAAAATAAAGTGATTTTATTATGGAAATTATGTGTGCAATTCACACGAATTCAAACACATACACACACTTACAGAGAAGTGAACAAATAACGGTTTAAAGAAATTACATACGCTTTTGTTATTTGTAACCGCTGCCTGATATTCTGTTTGATGATAAAAAAAATAATTTTAATGCGTTAATTGACTCACTTTTCATATCCTTAATGGCTGCTTTCTCTCTCGCTCTCTCTCTTCGTCTGTGTTCTTGTTTCTTTGTGTGTGTATTAAATTCATTCAGCCATTTGGGTACAACCACAGATAAGAATGAAAGAAATATGGCAGGCACATGTAAGAAGAATTCCCCACACTAGCACGTAATGCGCTTAAAAAATTTCTCAGGTAAATAAATTTTATTTTTACAAGTACACACATACAAACACAACCACACAAACACAGACAAGAGAGTAAACCAAAAAAAAAAAAAAATTGTTCAGTAAGACGATACAAACCATGAAGAAAAACGTTTGTTGGAGACGAAGACCTTAAATAACAACAAAAACAACAAGGGCAATAACAATCTATATACGTGTACATATGTGGTAGATATTTCCGTTTCCTGTTGCAAAAACACTTACATGTACACATACACACTCACAACTCTCATACTCACTTACTTACTCATCATTGTAGCACCGTAGACCGTATGCAACATTAATGAAGTCATCTTACGTTTCCAACGTAAACTTTTTTCAATGTTGCTGCGCTTCAATTGCTGGCTTTTGTTTTTCATCTGCTTCATGTGTGTGAGAGAAATACTCCTCAGAAGGAAGAAAATGACATCCATTTCGAATTCTACAACAAGTAACGGAACTTTCTTCCAAACTCACTAGAAAGCAAAAAAACAAACAAAAAAAACTCGGGAAGGGGAGTCAAGGAAACATAGAAAAAATAAGTCGATGGATTTCATTGTTCACTAATGAAGAACGACAGGCTGACAGTAGGATGGATTGATGGACAGACAGACAGGCAGGCAAGACTGACAAGACTTTGGTATTACTTAACAATTTATAAATAAATGAAGAGCAACAACAACAACAGCAACAACAACAACAACAAAACAATGGGGGAAAATAAGAAAAAAAACTGAACAACAGTAGCGGAAGAACACATTAAGCGTATGAAAAAAAAAATATTTCTACTGCAGATACAGTGCGATCAAAAAGTAAAATACCGGAATCAAATAAATCTTTAGTTAAACGTCGCTTTGCTAAGGATCACTATTCTCACAGGTCATTGTGTAGCATGAGGGTACGCGGAGAGACTGCGTATGACTTCAGCAGATCGTTGTTGTAAATCGCTTGAGGAAGAAAAGCGATCATGAAGTTTCAGACTGGCTAGCTTGATTTTAAGGAAGACACGTTTTCAATGCAAAGCCCTGATTCCAATTATTACGAACGATCAACCAGGTTTCGGTAATTAGTTCTGGGGCATCACTACATTCTCTGCTATCACAATGGATCGGCGTGTATGCTCAATTAAGCTTTGAGTGAACAAAGTTGCCGCTGCCACCTATCCTATCCTGTTATTGTATGGAAGCGTGATATAGCAGTTGAATAGCTTGACTACAAACCTTACCAACCTAGGATCCAATCTCCCACAAGACTTACATCAACAACAAATGTCGTAGGAGAGCAAAGCAGTAAAGTTTCTCACCTCATTAGAGTATTGCGAACATACGATCGATACGTGTTGCAAAGCATTTCTACTCTTCATCACTACATCCAATACATGTTTACTGAAGGCAAGGAAAAACAACCCTGGATGGGTCAGAGGGGAAGGGCAGAGCCTTTTGTTGATGGCGTTGGAGAAAAGGATCGGGATGCTATGTATGCAGGCCTGCTATAGGCAATAATAGAACAGGTTTGCTGCTGGGCTTAGATAAGGCTAGTCTGAGACTAGTTATTGGTTACATTACAGGGCACTGCGAGATCAGGGATCTAGACAAGAATCTGCAAGAGATCTCAGTCGGATTATTTCAAGGTATGTAGTGCTGAGGAGGATTTGGAAACTATCGAACATCTCCTCTGCAACTGTTTAGCTTTAGTAGGTTAAGGACCTTGGGCAGGGGCTTCTTCAATGGTTTGGACTCTTTGTAGAGAGCCGACTTTAAGGGTCAGCATAGATTCATAAATAGGTTGAGCTGGTTGAGAAGTGCTAGGTCCTGAAGGTTGTAGTCGCACTCTGTTGTGTGTTTGTGGACTGTTTTTTTCCTTCGTCTCCTTATCTTCCCTTTCCTACCTCTTCTCCTTCTCCAATTTCATAATCTCCTTTATTATTCTCTCTCTCTACCTCTCCTCTTGAACGTATTAGAATGGGTCATTTTGATTTCTGGATAATTGTACTTGTCGCGATGGCAAGTATACGTCCTCAAACCAAACCTAATCTAACCTAAGTAAAAACGGCAACCCTATCACTTTAGAACTAGCTGCAGTATACAAATCACTTGCTTGGCTGGGAAAAACTTGTTTAATGAAACTAAAACCGGGTAAGAAAAGACAATAAAAATACGGGGAAGATGGTTTTTGATAGGCATATGTACCTTAAAGTATCGTACCATGTACCATACCAAACCTAATTAATAACGGCAACCCTATCACTCTGGAACTAGCTGCAGTATAAAAATCACTTGCTTGACTGGAAAAACTTGTTTAATGAAACTGAAACCAGGCAATGAAAGACTATTAAAACACTTAGAAGATGTTTCTTATAGGCCCATAGACCGTAAAGCATCGAAAAGACAGCCACATAATGCTAGGACTTATAGGCAAAATAAATTCGTACCAAAAGTACCTTCAAATAGTTCAATATGACCCACTATAGCGTTTTCCCATATCATTATAACGTTTTGATATTACAAAAAAAAACTTGTTTATGATGAAGTATAACGGAAACGGAAATGTAACAAACACCAGCAAAAAAAAACACACAAAAACGAGAAAATAATTCGAACAAATTACAGCCTTTAGAAGGGAAATAAATAATAAGACTAGGGACGTAGTCAACATTCATCCCCCAAGTGGGAAGTTTTCTTCACTACCCATTAACAAAGCCATCATCATCACTCCTTCCCCTCTTCCCTCAAATAAAAAAAACGAAATCCTTGCTGTGTAAACATGGAATAAATGAATATCGGCTGTAAATGAATTTATTTTCGATTTCGATTTCCTTGCAACATGACACTTAAACGTCAAGCGCTAAGGCAAGTAAGCAATGCAGTAATATCTGTAACGGTAAATTTAGGTACTTAAAATAATTACACTTTGCAGAGGTAAAACTAAAATGGAAAATGAAAATATCATTGTGAAAATGGCACGTGTCATGATGGTATGTTGTACATAGAATGGAATGAAATTGAATTGTACGTACGTACGTCACGATTGTTGCATGAAATGTTCCTTTTTTTTTTTGCAGGAGTAGTTTTTGCAATTTATTTACAATACAATTACAACTACAGCTACAACTATGGTTACAACTACAATAGTTCTTGATTACATTTGAGTTTTAGTTGCTATTGTGCTCACAAACACACACACACATACGCACACTATTTTCATGGTTTCTAATCAATTTCACAGTTGAACGATTAAGTGAATGGCAATAAACGCTGGAGTAGTTCTAAACATGTTGGTTGGCTTAACAACTGAAGACTTCTTTCGTATACTTTTTGGGGTTGGAACTTTAGAACTTAATTTTACAGGAATAAAGACAATTGAAATTAAATTTAAGAAATTGATTTCTTAATAATATAAATATATATATATATATATATATATACTAAAGGACTCATACAGAGGCTTTAAGTCTTCTTTATTGAAGCAAAATTTCAATCACTTACGCATTTCTCTTATATGCCAAGATTTTACAAGGCAATCTAAGACAGGACTCATGTAATTATAGCGCCTTCTTATTACTTTTCCGAAAGCTTCTTAATGCCATCGCTGTAGAATATCCTTAGCCTAACTTCGAAAGACTTGTTTGGAAGTAATTTTTAGCAACTCTCCCATTTTATTTTTTTTTACTATCAAAATTGTTTTGCAGTAGCTGGTCGCTGTGTGAACAGATCTTAGTTCTTATAAGAGCCATAGGGCTGTTACGAAGACCCTCAGCCAAGTAGAGTTCATTTTTATCGTGTATTTAAATACATACGAGGGCTTGTATTTCCTGAAGGGCTATTCCAGTCACTCTTAATTCATTACTTCAGGCAAAAGGCCCGGTTTTTAGCAGCAGAGTACAGAATTGAATAATTCATCATGTTGTCCACTTTCTTGGTAGCCATTATAGAAGCTTTCGACTATCTCTTTACAAATATAAGGACATCTTTGGATCGTACGCCGATTCTTGAAAAAGTCTTGTGATAGCTAGATCAGGTACCAGGAATAAAGGCCTGAAATGATTTTTTTTTCGTGATAATACTCCTTTAATTATATAAACTTAGAGCAGAAGTATTGTCAATATTTTGACATTCTTGAAGAGCAAGGACACACTAATACCAGAGATTAGGCCCATTATGATAAGTCAAATCTATATGCGAACTGGGAATTAAACAGTCCTTATGGTAAAGCATCCTGATTTCAAGAGAAATTAGAGAGAGTCCACTGCTAAAGATCAAGAATCTCCTTCAGTTCATAGCATGAAGGGAAGAGAGAGAGAGAGAGAGTCCGCTGATAAAGGTCAAAGATCTCCTTCTCTTCATGACAAGATGTGAAACATATTTTCTTCCCCACCCTCAGATTCCCAACTCCTACAGAAATCATACAAAGGAATGCCTAATATATTGGCATCCTTTTCAAGAGGCAAATGATCTACGAAAACCCCAAAAGGTTCGAAAAGATAAAGAACCTCAAGAACCTCCTTATCTCCATGGCAAGAAGTGAAAGATAGTTTCTCCCCAACCTCAGATCCTTAGCTCTTACAGATATCATACAAGGGAATGCCAAGTCTTTCGACATGCTTTCCAAGAGGTCAATAGCCTATGAGAGCCGCAATAATTCGATGAGGCAATCACCATTCCTCTTCTTATCCAGATCAGTCCAGTAGAGCCTAGCAATATTGCACGTCATTCCCTCATGCTGCCAACGAAGTTGAGCCTTCCTATACAAATACCGGAAAATATTCAGTTAAAGTGAGACAATCAGAAGATCTTTGGCCTGTAATAAGTCGATAGTTTTGAACTCTACAAAAGTCTTGTCCACTTCCTTGACAATACAATCTCCGACGATAATCCCATATTATGGAACTCATATAGCCTGGCTATTCGAGTAAATTAAAATACTTTCAGCGAAAGTACCACAAGCATTGCGCTGTCTTCGGTATGACTTTGGTATCCAACTGGAAGACACTGCAGTGGTTAAGAACCCCACATGAAAATCTAATGTCAGGACTCTGTATCAGTCCTGTCCACTTCCTTAACAATACAATCTCCGACGATATTCCTGTGTCATGAAACTCACATCGGAGGTTGAGCTTAAATTGGGAGATTTTACAGAAAATACTACAAACAGTGCACTGTCTTCAGTATGCCTTTGGTATCCGACTGGAACACATAGCAGCATTTGAGAGTCCAGTGTTGACCGGTTCCTTAACAATACAATCTCCGACTAGATCCGCATGTTATGGAACTCATACATGATATTGAGCCTCGCTATCCGTGAATATTGGAAGATCTTCAGAGAAAATACCACAAGCATTATGCTTTGGTCTCCAATTGAAACACATTGTAGTGGTTGAGAGCCCAGTGTTGTCCAGTTCCTTAACAATACAATGTTATGGAACTCATATTGGAGGTTGAGCTTAGCTATCCGGGTAAATTGGGAGATTTTCACAGAAAATATCACAAGCATTGCGCTGTCCTCAGTATGCCCTTGGTATCCGCCTAACAGACACTGTAGTGGTTAGGAGCCCCACACGAAAGTCAAATATCAGAACGCTTAATATACATATGCATTTTGGAGACGTTGGATCTCTGGATCGTCAAACCAAAAGTTTCTAATCGGAATTTTAAAATCAAACCTAAATTTTAGAGAAATCCAGTATTGCAGCTCAAAGCTTTCCTTCAAGCTAGGATTGATAACCCTAATATTCTCGAACATGTACTCATTGTGTAAACATGCGATGTATGCTCTTTAAATTAAATTTATTGTTTATTGTTATTGATTTTATTTATTTTTTCTACTTCTTTAATTCAAAGAAAAAAAAGATTTCCAGTTTGCATAACCCATCAATCACACACACATACACTCGTGCGAAACCCTTTTTCTTCATTTTTAACTCAATTTAAACTCTGATGTTTTTCAATTTGATTTTCGTTTTGTTTTTTTGTTGTTTTCAGCCTCTACAAAAAATATTAAATCAAACACATGATTTGATCCTCTTTCAACAATTGTTTCATTGTTTTATGAATAAATTTTTGCCTTTAAAAAATGTTATGCAAATACAAATCGATGTATACCCCCATGGGTAGCATGAATCGTTTATTCAATGTTTCTTATTCCTGTTCTTCTTATTCTTTTTAACAATGCAAAATTGTTGGAAAATTGAATTCCTATTATTTTCCCACCTTCTCCGCCCGATAACCCGCCCTTTTTCTAGGAAGCATGATGTGTGTGTGTTCGAGGCAATCGACTATTTTTGCATTTTATTTGATTGAAATCCGTTTAAGATGTTCAATATTGCAAATGGAAATCATGAAGAAAAACTTTAAACACTGGTGGATGGTGGTAGACAAATTGGTAAATACCCTACAGCAGAATTACATACATGCATGCACACATACATAATTGGTGATTACAACCCTTTATTCAGGATTGCAACCTAGTCTCTCACACCACTTCTGTTGTGTATGGAAATTTTTTTCCATGAATAGCGGGACCTACATTCTAAAGTCGACTCCTTACGTCAGAGTTTTTAACTGAAATCTGCCGAGAGAAAGACGCCAAGGAAATATTTTTTCAGATTTCATACTCTTGGAGGTGACTGACCTGGGGGTTTGAACCGTAACCTCACGTCTAATAAGCCAAAACTCTACCTACTAAACTACAGCGACTACAGTGCAATGGATAACCACGTGATTTTATAGCATAGAATACCTTTCTTATTTGAGAGTTTAGTGGATCCATAGTCTATTAGGCAGTGTGTTGGCTTATTAGACGTAAGGCCCGAGTTCAAACCCCAGGTCAGACAACAAAACGAAATAAGAAAAAAAATATTTCATCGGCCACTTCCTCCCAGCAGATTTCTGGCAAAATCTCTGAGAGTAAATAGAATTAACATGAATAATTTCTCAAAAATCTGTCGTTCGGAATCGACTTTAAACTGTAAGCCCTGCCACTCATGTATAAAATTAACGCACACAACATGAGTAGTGTGAGAAGCTAGACCGTAATTCTGACTAAAGGGTTGTAGTGGACAATTTTGTAAAGGGTCCGCCATCTAACGTTTTTTTTCAACTAGTGCTTATTTCGTGAATGGTAACACTTAGCTCATGTCTGATTTGGCAGATAATTAGTTGTATCCTTCCATTGAACAAATATGGTTGTGTATACGCTTGAACGCTTGGGCCAGCGAATCATCTTTTCAGATGAAGCTCATTTTAATCTTGGCGGGTATGTAAACAAGCAAAATTGTCGCATTTGGGGCACAGAAAACCCGCACGCATACATTGAAAAGCCGACGCACCCAAAACGAGTCACTGTTTGGTGCGGATTTTGGTCCAGAGGCATAATTGAGCCATTTTTCTTCGAAAATGAGCAAGGAGTGGCCGTTACAGTCAATGGCGATCGTTATCGGGCAATGTTTAACGAATTTTTGTTCACAAAAATTAAAGAGGAGGATATTGGCAAGATTTCGTTTCAACAGGACGGCGCTACGTGCCACACAGCCGAAGCTACACTCGATGTTTTGATCCCTGTTTTTGAAGATCGCATTATTAGCCGCAGAGTTGATGTCGTTTGGCCACCTCGGAGCTGTGATTTGACACCGTTGGACTATTATTTGTGTGGTGCCGTCAAAGATAAGTGTTACGCCGACAAGCCAGAGACAATTGACGCTTTAAAGGACAATATTCGTGAAGCCATTGGTGAAATACAGCTGCACACAATCGATAATGTGCTAAAAAATTGGACAGATCGTGTAGGCTACTGCATGGCCAGCCGAGGCAGCCATTTGAATGAAATTATTTTCCATTATTAACCGGAAGGATTGTACTTTCAAATAAAAAAAGTTATTTGGCGGACCCTTTCTGTATTCGTTGGGGTTCCATACTGTGCTGTAGGAGTATGGAACCCAATATTGATCATTTGCCACAAACAGCCAAGAACACAACTAGTCACTAACTAAGGCAAATATAGATGCTGTAAGTGATCAATAAAAGTTAGATTCGATGTATTGTTGAGGTAATGGTTATGATGTTAGACTTGTCAACTTCGAGACATAACGGCAAAGTAAAACATATGGTGAATTCCGCATGGTTTTGTTCTTGAGCACAAGGCTGGGTGATTGATATTTTAACTCACATTGTATTTGCAGCAGACACCAGATTGCATTTAAGAAAATAAAATTTAATTTCTAATGAACAAAATAAAGATTCCATTTCATCTTATGCGCAATACATTAAATAGACAACAACAAAGAAAAAAAGAGCGAGTGAATCTCATTTAAATTTCCCAGTGTTTCATGTTCTAGGAAATCAATAATTATTAAACATTTCCTCATTCATCAAGCCTTGTCCTCCATGATGTTGATCGTTGGCAAGCAAGACAAGGTATAGACAGGCAAAGTTTATGAGTTTTTTTTGATGTATTAACCCAGACAATTTCACATATTTTTGCATCATATTTAGTGAAAATATGAAAGCTAATGAAGCATTTCCTTCTCCTACTCACTCAAGTTAAAAGTACAACCAGCTGCAGCTAACTTCATGATGTGAACAGATGCAGTATCAGAAATTGTTGCAGCAGTCAAATGAGAAGAAGAAAAAATGTACGGTTGGGAGGGGGGTAAACAAGGAAAAGTTATCAATTTATTATGAACAATGTTAAGGACAAAGTTGTTGATAATGATGATGAACTGGCCAACAGACTTGCAGATTAGATTGGTTTGGGGGAGTTTATAACAACAGGCAATAATAATAATTGCATTCGAAAGAAAAAAACTATTTTATCTAGGGGAACTATCCCCCCCCCCCCCCCCTTTCGAGCAGTGCAGGAACATCATCTACTTAAAGACATTTAATACGATTTTTGTTGGTCTATATGGCTTCAATGGCTTTTTCTTTTTTTATTGCTGCTCCACAAATTTATGCTCGAACAAGTTTAGTCCAACACCGGGTGGTAGTAGTTGCAGATTTTTAAAACGATGTTGTTGGACAATGGTTACTATACTGTTGTTGTTGCTACTGTTTTAGTAGCTGTACTCAAGTAGTTTTCATTTAATTGGAAAACTTTACTTTTATGTTTCTAATTATAGAAAGCAAAATAACAACAACAAGAAAAAAGGAAACCTAAAATGGAAACTAAACCTGGCAAAAGCAAAACAAAAAAGAACAGAAACAAGAAAATAAGTTGTTACTAAATGCACAATAACGACATGCAACAAATATTAGCAAGGAATGCAACAACCAATAGCATTTTAAGGCAGTTAAAGTTTTCCTAACAGTTTTCCTTAATTTCATTTGAATCTTTAACAACAATAATTTACCTAATTTCGGCATGGCAGAGATGGGAAACCTAAGAGTTATAAAAATATATTTTTCAACAAAGCAAGCTTTGCCTCTACAAAATGACATTTCAAAAGAAAAAATGTCGAATGCTAAATGGAATTCTTTCAATGAACATTTTTCAGTTTTTTTAATTCAAAACGGAGCTAAAACTTCTGAATTTTTGTTTTTGAACCCAAAAATTATGGGTTTTTGTCAGACAAGGACGTCAAATTCGCGATATATACGTTGACTTCCAAATTTCAACGCAAAATTACTTCATTATGGCTATGTTCTTGATAACAACCAGCACAGGTGCCTGAATGGTTCTGAAATCAGATAATTGTTGGGAGAGTTTGCTAACAAACGAGTGATAAGGAGTCGTTTGGGTTTGGATCATTTAGTTCCTGTGTAGCCTTTCTCGACAGCTCCTAAAACCATCAGGAGCCACTGCGTATATGTTGATCTTTCTCTTCTGTAGCTTTCTGGAGTCCTGTTGAAGGCAGGAGGCAAAAAACCGTCATGTAGCGCTTTGGGAGAGAATGGCAAATTTACGTTATTAGGTCTTGTAAGTAGTGATTTGTCTTACTAAACTAGGGCTTGAGAGTTCAAATCCTAATTCTGATAACACAGAAAAAACAACAGACTTTCTCGCAAAGAGTCTTGTAGTAACTAATTGCCATGAAATATCTTCACCAAATTGTTGGTGAAATTCGACATGAAACGGTAGGTCCTGCCAATGGATTAAACGATTAAATTACATCATGGCTGGTGTGAAGTTGTAATCCTAACTAAAGGATATGTATTACATACATGCATTATAACACTTCAGTCAGGATGACGACATATGTAACTTCCCACGCCACTGACGTTGTGTGTGTATTAATTTCATACAGTATTAACGTAGACTCCGAACGACACACTTTTGAGAAACTTTTCATGGCAATTTTATTTTTTACTCTCCGAGTTTTTGCCAGAAATCTACTGAGAGTAAATCGCCGAAAGAATATTTCTTCATATTTCGGATTTGTTGAAGATGTCTGAACTGGGGTTTGAATCGTGGCGTCACATCAAATAAGCCAACATACTACCTACTAGTTTACAACCACTACTAGTAGATGCGTTTCTTGATTCTCATTCGTGTTATGATCTTCTGTGACATCAACGTATCGAGGGTCAAGCAGCGCGATTGCTAAACAATCCTCTTGCAAGTCTTTTGGTTCCGCTGAGGTGCGTATACGTCATGTGATGTCATTTTAAAACCTTTGATTACGTTGCACTGTAGTGTCTTATACATACAGTGAATCACAGTGAAAATGGCCCACCATGAAATTAATCAGTATTTGGTTAATATTCATTAAAAATGAAGAAAATAAAATAAATATTTTTGTTTAAAATAAAGTTTATTTGGTATTCAATATAAGGAACTAAAAAATTCTTTTAATTACATTATTAATTCATTGATTTTTTACATCAGAAACAAAAACAGTTCTAATTTAGGTCACAATGAAAATGGCCCAGTATATTATTATTAAAGAAATAATGTTTTTTTTGTTTTTAATATTTTGTAGGAAAGCCTTTTTGACTTATTACCGATTTTAAACGATTAGGAATGGATTATACTAACTTTTTTGTGTAACTTGGAGAAATTTTTTCCCCTTCCTCTTGTAAAGCCGCCTTGAGGTCGTTCACATTAGATATTTGGTGTTTTCTCACTTCTAACTCTAGCTTATGCCACAAATTTTCGATTATATTCAGGTCTGGTGATTTTGGTGGAATTTTAATAATCCTTGGGCAATTATACAACAACCATTCTTTGACTACTCCAGCGGTATGTTTCGAGTCGTGGTCCTGGTAGAAGTGGAAGGTGTCCTTTATTCCTAATTTTTCTGCACTCTGCTTTAGGTTATTTTTTAAAATTGACAAATACTGAAATTTGTCCATGTTTCCCTCCACAAAGTGCAAATTTCCAACTCCAGCCACAGAACACACACTCCATACCATTACGTGGCCACCACCATGTTTCACTGTGGATCGCAAGTGCTTGGGATTTAACTCCTCGTTGGGCTTTCTCCACACATTAATCCTGCCGTCCGATTCAAAAATATTAAATTTCGACTCATCGACGAACAAAACGTGTTGCCAAAAGGAAAAATCCTTCATCAAAAAGTTATGGGCGAAATCATGATGGGCCATTTTCACTGTGATTCACTGATATCACGCCGTCATCATATATCACGTATCAAATGTTTTTTTGTGGTATTCGAAATAGAATTTAATAATGATCTCAAGGCTATAGAACTTTGACCAGACCAAGTTATCAAAGTTGGTCACCTTTAATTTTACACAGAGAATAAAACACTAGAGTTACCCACCACATTACTTAGTATTCGCCCATATTCACCTGCTTAGCTAATGTATTTTGGTTAAATTTTCAATTCAAAGATTTTAAAGTGTGCCCCAACTATTTTTACATTTTATGTAAACCAAAGCCAAAAGTAATTGTAAACGTATCAGAAAGAAAGTTGAAACAACGTAGCCAACTACGGTATTATTTTGCGAAACGTAAATGGAAAATGGAAAAACTTTAACAATATGGTCTCGCAAACTATTGAATGCAAAAAATAAAAGGGACACGACACAAGCTAAAACTTTATTTATTTATTATTCCATTCCCCAGTATCTATTCATCATTCATTCAATCATTCCATTTCCATTTTGTACATTTTTTTCTTTCAAATTCTTCTTGGTTTTTTTTCTTCTATGGCTGTTTGAAGGTGTACAATAATACAGGTTTTAGGTTGGTGGGTTACTAAACCAGTATCCCAAAAAAATGACAGAGAGAGAGAGAGAGAGAGAGAAAAAGGAAAAGAGTTTTACCTACTATTTCCAGGAAGACAGACATACCCACACACAAACCCATACACTTTCTGTAAAAAACGTAAAAGTACAAACATTTTTCAAAACTCTCAAAATGGATGGAAATTGTTGGAAAAACATTGACTTTGTAACCACCGATATACCGATACACCGATAAACCGATATATGCTGAGTAAGTACAGTAGAGAGCATAAAAATATTATAAGAATGCCAAACAGTCAATGTCCAAACAATTTTTGCTAACGTATCTGTATACATACATACACAGAGAAAACTGAACCTAATAAATACATAGTAAATTAGAACAAAGTTTATAAGATTTCTCTATGGTTTTTTTTCAAGAAGAGATTCTTATTATTTTTATAAGGAAAAACTTTTTGAAAAAATTAAGAAGAAAACTTAGGGATTTTACTAGACAGTCTTCTTGATTTTTTTAAAAAGGGTTTCTCCTTAATTTTATTAGGCTTTCATTTTGTTGTTTTCAAAAAGATTTTCTTCTTAATTTTATAAGACTATCCCTTTATTTTTTCAAATAATATTTATTGATTTTGCTTTTTACATAACCTAAGAAATCATTATATCATGGCCACTCTTGAAAAATATTCGTCATAGATTCGGCATTTTGTATCTCATCAATTGTATTTTTCTTTGTTTCCCTCCAGAAAGAAAGCACCTGTTCCCATGACTGCAATTGTGCTGCAACCAGCACTTTTGCTCGAAATATTTATCTTTGAAAGAGAAAGATAGAGGTATAAAGATGTACATATATTAATTTAAGGAGTATTACCATTATGCAAATCTTTAAAAGATTCGTCCGCAGTGACAGGATAATCATCGATTTTTCTTTTTCAACATTAGTCCAACGAGAAAATAACTTTCCTGTTAGATTTTTCTTCCCGTCTTTTATAACACTTTTTTTTTGTTGAAATTAAAACAATTCAATATTTTTATTTAAACTTTGTTTACTTTGTTGCTTTGCTTTTTTAAGAAGAAATATTTTTATTACTTTTTTTTCACTTCTATACTTGCCACTTATTAAAACATTAATAAGATAATTTACACATGATCAAATAGAAACCTAATGAAATCAATAAGGCATACTCCTTAAAAAAAAATTATTAAGTAGCCTAATGAAATCTATAAGAAAAACCTTTTTGAAAAAATTGATTAGGTAGCCCAATGAAATTAATAAGAAATTCTTGTTTTATACAATTTAGAAGAAAACACAATTGAATCAATAAGTTTTTCTCTATGGATTGTATTTTTTTGTGGCAAAAATGACGAAATTTGAGTAAAAAAATGGTAAATAACAAGTTTTCTTCTTAAATGTATGTGTTTTACTTTTTGAAAAAATTGAAAAGATTTATCACATAAAAATAATAAGAAATCTCTACGAAAAAATCTTCGTTTCTTTCTGCTGTAATACCCCTCACTCCAAAAACATTTCGTAGAGAAAATCTTCTTGATTTTATTAGGCAGTTTTCGCTCTGTGTACATACATATTTAATCATTACAACCCTTTAGTCAGGATGACGACCTAGCTTCTCATACCATTTAAGTTGCGTGTGTTAATTTAATACATGAGTGATGGGACCTACATTCAGAACAACAGCTTCTTCAGGAACTTTCCGTGGCAATAATATTTACTCTCTGAGTTTTTACAAGAAATCTGCTGAGAGGAAGTCGCCGAAGAAATATTTTTTTCTAATTTCGTTTTGTTTGAGATGTTTTAGCTGGAGTTTGAACCGTGGTCTGGCGTCTAATAAGCTAACACACTGCCTACCAGACTACAGCGACTTCACGTCTATATAGTTTCTTCAAACGATGGAACTGAAGAAGATGTCAGTAACAGTTTATGCAAGCCTCGACCTACTTTTGGTCACTCAACTGCCGTATGGGGAAAACCAAATCTATTGGAATGAACACGAATGGTAGAGAACCTTGGCCGTTTAACTGGGAAAATACAAAGATTCGCTGATAAGGGCATGTGGGTTATTTGTGGTATATTCTGTTCATCTTCTATCCGAAGTCGTCGTAGTCTAGTAGGTTGTGTGTTGGCTTATTAGACGTAAGGCCCCGGTTCAAACCCCGTATGAGACATCAAAACGAGAATATACAAAATATTTCTTCGGCGAGTTCCCTTATGTATTCCATCCGAAAGTAAGATTTTTGGAAGGCGCCTAGTCATGTGTACACATTTCCAAAAGCCAGTGAAATTGGCTCGGTCACGCACATCATAACAGCACTGTAATACCTGAGAATGAAGTCGTACGGACAGGTTACGTGGAATTTGAGAGCAATCCATATTGACTGACCAAAACCAATCAACCTTATTTGATCAGTAGTTAAAACGTCATCTATAAATAAAGTTTGGTAGATAAGCCTTGGCAATATCCTATGCTCCCAAGAGAAACAATAAAACGAAAAACATGAGGCAAATTTATATACTGCTATAATTTTAAACTCCAATGTAAATGTAAACTTTTTCAATTGTATTACTTATTGTATGTAAACATTTCACAAACTCTGTCTCACACACACACACTCATAACCATTTTCCCCAAAAAAAAAGAGGACAAAAAACTTCTTGGCTGTAACTGATTTCAGTTTGGTTTCGCAAAAAAAAAACAAAATCTTTGTATATGAGTTTGAGCATGTGTGTGTGCAAGGAGTGTGTGTTGCAGTTTTCGGCTGTAATGCAGGAAACTTTGTTTTGACTGTGTGTGTGTCGGTGTGCTTTTGTAAGTTTATAAGAACATTTACGTTTGAATAACTGACTGACTGAATGACTGACAAACTGACAGTCTACATTAAACAAACCAATGATTGGTTGTGCTTTACTGCATTTGATGTGCTGCTGTTGCTGCTGCCGTTGTTGCCGTTGCATTTTCAAATTTTTCTTTCCTTTTCCACATGTAAGTGTATTTGTGTGTGTCTAAGAGTATAGTTAAGTATGTGTTTAAGGATTCTCATTGTTTGTTTGTCTATGTATTGGTTTAATTTTGCAACTCATTCACAAACACACATACATACACTCTCCTTTACACTTTTGCATTCACAATACAATACATTTGCACTGACTGTAATAGTTTATAACCGCATTGCAGTTAAGGATTGTTTTCTTTGCTTTTTTCTGTTTTTTTTTGTGCTTTTTTCGTTACACTGTGCCATTTATAATTTTGTTTGTTTGAGTTTTTGTTCTTCTTCTTCTTTTACATCTTCTTTTCCACAAAATTCAATGACGTGTGGTGCAATTTGAATCTGGTTGAGTTATAATTTTCGAAGAATTACCCGAAAACTTTTTCTATTCTTTTTCTCTCTCTCTCTCTCTCTCCCTGTTTTTCTCTTTCGTAGTCATTGTTATAGAAAGTAAACTTAAGAGCAACAACAATAAAAATAACACCAACTATAAGTAGAATAAATAAGAAATTGGATAATAGTTATTTGCACTCATACACATGCATACCTACTTACATACATACATGCATGCATGTATGCATTCATTCACTCGTACATTCGTTCATTCATTGTGATGAATTCCAACTTTTTTATTGAAGGATATGGAAATTTTATACTTTTTGTATGTTTAGAAGGAATATAAAGGAAATGCATACACATTTTATGTTATTGTCTAGATGGGATAACGAGGGCTGTTGCAGAAATTTTATATTAAAGAAAAATGCTTTAATTGCTCAATTTGAAGCAAAAAAGTTCGATAAAATAGTTGGAACATCCTTAAGGTGTTTACCCTGGTATCATCATCATCATGTTATACAATAAAGTAAGTGGTATACAATTTTACTTTTTATATACGTGTAAGGAACATTAACCAGTAACTCAGGAATTTCCTCAAAGAGCTATCATATCTCCCTTCGATTTGTGTTGCAGTGTTCGCGTAAAAAAGGAAGAAACTTCTGCTTATTGCTGCAAACAAGCAAAAGTCTTAAAATGGAGTATCAATCATACTGGCTTGAACGTGTTAAGACACTGTATGATGCGCTACCACCAACTAAGCCAGAGAAAAAAGTGACTATCTTCGAAGGAATGAGAAGGGATATCACAACAGCGTAGAATTATAAAAGCTATGGTCTTGCCAAAAGCTCAACGATTTGAACCGGGTCCTCCTATTGACTGCATTATACCTCAATATACTGTAGATGCTGATTTTATAGCGGATACGATTGATTGAACGTGATTGAAGTGCTCACTTAAGGATACAGAACAATTAAATTGCACCCTTAGACTATATGATTACTGCTGGCTGATATAATAGCTAAAAAGGTTGCTGCTTTACAAATCGTGTACCAAAGTATATTTAGACATAAGATTCCTAGAGAGTACATACATCACATCACAAGATTGTTCACAAATCTCTGGCAAGCAAAGATAGCAATATTCAACGGGGGTTTCTTCCTAATTTTTATTTAATTTGGTTGTGTTTAACTCTTCTTCCCTTTCTACTACGTGATAAGCTTCCAGTTGTTTCCCTGTGGCATATATTAACGCATCTAGTACATGTTCTGGTGATTCTTCCTTCTTTAGGTCTACAGTAGCCGTTTAGAAAGTTGGTTACTATCCCCAGGCTACTTCTGGGTAGTCAGATCAATGACTCAAATCTCTTTCAATTATAATTATCTGAAAGATAGCCTCATTACATAACATAATTGGTCATTACAACCCTTTAGTCAAGACTACAACCTAGCTTCTCACACCACTCATGTTGTGTGTATTAACTTTACACAAGAGTGGCTGGAGCTACAATTTAAAGACGACACTGAAGGACAGATTTTGTTTGAGCAACTATTCATGGCAATTTTTTTTATTTTTATTTAATCTTAGAGTTTTTGGCAGAAATCTAATAATCTAGTAGACTACGACGATTTCTACCTTAAACCTTATTTAAATTAAGAAAAGAGAGTCCTCGTCTCTGTACATCTTCTAATTAGACCTTCAGAACTTCTCTTCCCATCCTAAAGAAAAAAAGTCAGTGGTTCTGACGCACACAATATGTTTCCCAATTATGTGTAATTTAATATTTCCAAGGTCTGTTAATACTTTCCATTTGCGTGAAATCAGTTCTATGCGTATACTGATTTCTAGGCTCCAGTCTATAGCTTGTCATCTGCCTAATTACTTTGTGTACGATACACATTTGAATTACGACAGTTTATTTTACTCCATTGGCATATTATTGCTATAATTTCTTTCGTTGTCTGTTAATTATACTTCAATCTTCGTATATAAATAATAAGAAAAAAATTCTTGTAGTTTTATACAAATGTTATTTCAATTGTTAAAACTGACATTTACAATACGATTGGAAAATGTAAAGTTTTAATAAGATCACAATGAGTTGCATAGTTTTACTTCTTTTTCCCCTTTTTCTTCCATTTCTTTTCTCTTTTTTGTTGTAGTAAAACTCAATCAAAAAATAAAATAATTTGTACAACAAAATGCAATATTTCTGAAAGAAAAACTCATAAAATATTTATTTTTGTTGTTGTTGTTTTTTTGTTTTAAACAAACTTTGATAGCCCTAGTAAACTACAAACTGCAATTTGAAATTTAAAAAAACGTTATGAAAATACAATCTGATTTAAGAATATTATGCTCCATTACATATACATCATTTAAAAGAATGAATTCATGAATAATTAGTGTGTACTACTGTAGTGTCTTCTGTATCAAGAGTAAACCTAAGAAAGACATCCAATGTTTGCTTACGAAAGGTCTGCGGTGTATATATTCTGCGTCAGTGTATGCATGTAATAGTCGCCATAAAAAATAGAAGTTTAAACTAATTTGAATAGCAACCTTAAGAGTTCCTTTCTTTTTGGTTTTTTTCATTGAAATACAACGGCTTTTCTTTCCCTACGACATCTTTAAGCGGCTTGTCTAAATTATTGGCTTTTCTATGCTACTGGGAACCCTTATATCAACTTTTCCATTAAATAAAAGTGTGTGTGAGATATCATCGAAATTTTTCTTTTGAAAGACTTTTTGATGCCATAATGCGCCCTCCACGTCTTCCCTGGGCAAAGCACATGTGAAATGACGAATTTTCCTGGACTCCCGACGCATAAATCACACGGAATCTGACTAATGGCTTGCTGTGCCTTAAGAAAACTCCTCAAGAAAATGTTTAATGGAATCAAATCGTCAAATTTCGGTCAGCAGTTCATATCACCTCTACGTAAGATGAGCACGAATTAAATTCCCTCCCGAAGAATTTCCAATGTGGCATTAGCTGTTTGTCACATTTCGCTGTCCTGTTGAAATCACATATCGTGTGTACCCAGATTATCCAATTCAATCCTAAAGATAACCATTGACCTTGTGTGATAGCCATTGACAGTGATAAACTTGTCAACGTCGTAGTGGTATTGTCCCAAAGTTTGTTCACACATACATTACAACCATTTAGTGAGGATTACAACCCAGCTCATGTTGTGTGTTAAATTCATACTTGTGAGTGGCGTGACCTACAGTTTAAAGTTGACTACGAATGTCAGATTTTTGAGAAACTTTTTCATGTGCAATTTTATTTCAATTCTCCGAGTTTTCGCCAGAAATCTGCTGAAGAGAAGTCGCCGAAGAAATATTTTTTCATACTTCATTTAGTCACCTAATAAGCCAACACACTACCTTCTTGTCTACAATTATGTTTGTTCACATGCTTTTAAAATTGAACTGCTCCAGAGTCCATTCAACGAATACTCAATTGTCGTTTACCTTCACTTTCTGGGTCAGTTGGATTCTGTACGAGTTCAAGCCGAAGTCACGACGTAATGTCCGCCAAATTCTTTTCTGCGGAAGGCAAGGCCGAGTTGTTGCGAGTGACGCGAAATTCACTGCTCACTTGTGTTCATGAGGGTGTATGTCGATCGTTCACTTCATTGCGAATTGCTCTCTCCTTGGGACGATTATAGTGATCATAAAATAGGCGAAGCGCAAGGTTCGATAATCAAACAGACACGGATTTCGATGAAACTTTTACATTATTTTCACTCGTTGTTGAATGCTATATCTGGCCATAGTGATTTGGCAAAATAGAGTGAATAAATAAGAATTAATTTCACAGGAGGAGCTGCCACGAGGCGGCCGTTATCAATTCTCACAATTGCTAATACCTGTTGGAAGATCCGATATAATAAGGGGAAGTCAGCTATTTATATTTTCCTAAATCTGAACTTTATATTTTTCAATATTTTTGTCAAATTACGATTTTTAGACTACTATGGGCTGCCTCTGCCAAAATGAATGACATGTCCTTAAAGTGAATACACTCTCAGCATAGCCTAGTAATTTATAAAACATATCCCAGTCATTACAATCAAATCATTTATTTTTTATAATTTTCGGTTCCTTAAATAAAATGCCCATTTTGCCAAATTGAGTCGTAAATCAAAGGACTTTTTTGATTAATTCAATAGTTTTTGTTTTTGTTGTATTTTAACCAAAATGGTCAATCTAAACAATCATTTACTTGTTATTGTTGTTGTTGCTACTATTGATGGTAATCACATCGGGATAAACGACATTTCTCTTGTTATTCGACCAGAAACAATTTATTCACGTCAATTCCCTCTACACATGCGACAATAAGACATCAAACAAAGTCTTTAAGATGGATTTTCTTTTGGTTGATGAAATATTTTTTGGGGGGTGTTTTTGGAGGGATTTTGGATCGAAAATTCTTTAAAATGTTGCATACTTTTTTACAAGATTTCTTCTATTTTTTATTTTTGTTGGTATCTCGTCGTTGACAAGTTGATTAATGAGCCAACCAACCAACCAGCCAGTGTGTGTTTTTAACGTTTTGTCAACATGAGAGAACGACATCTAATGGAAGGACTCTCTTCTCTTCCTTGGTTATCTTAAAATATGTATGTGAGTGTGTAAATTATATATTTAGAGGAAGGCAGAGACCAAGAGAGAGCGAGAGCTTGTTATCGTTGTACTCATGACATGTTTACATGAACTTCAAAATACAATACATATGTATTTCTTTCAAGTAAATTTATACGCTTAGTTATGTATGCATATACGTGCATACATATGTCAGCAGCTTTAGAGCGAAGGAGTAGAGTATAATTTTGTATTTTCTCTTTCCATGTGCTGATACCAAAATGTCAACATAAACATGCCATGTTTCGTTATGGTTTCCTTAAACGCCATCATTTTTCACAAAATCATGACAAAAAAAAAAAGGAATTGAAGTTCCAAAGTAAACAAAAAACGAAGAAAATCAATTCATTCTGCTTAAATGATTTTCTTTTTTGGAAATGGAAATGGTGTGAAAATATTTGCGAATGAGTAAGGCAGTTCAACGGTTACCCTTGCGTAGATTCCTGCGTATGTTTATTGTGAAGGTAACAAGGTAAAAAACGCACCTGCATGTACAACAGATAATTCGAATGGAGAGCTAAAAACAAATGAAGTCTTACAGATTTCACTCATTTGCAAAAGGAATGATAAGAAAATGAACTCATGTGTTAAAGGATTAAACATATCTGGACCACTAAATACATTTCAAGAACAAAATTTGGAATTAAACCTACACTGTGTCGGTAACAACCAAGGACATAGGTCCAATCCCAAAGATTGAAAATACCCTACAGAACATCTGCAGAAACTATACTGGCATGAAAGAAGAGGTGACCGGAGGAAGTCTTCTCTGTCATTGTGTGGCACACTTTGTTCTGAAGCGAGAGATTATTAACTAATCGTCTCTAGTTTTCTATATATTGTAGTTGCCGTAGTCAAGTAGATAGTATGTTGGCTTATTAGACGAGAGGCCACTGTTCAAACCGCAGGTCAGACATCTCCAACAAACGAAATGTTTTTCCGGAGACCTCCTTTCTGACAAAAACTCTGAGGGTTGAAATAAAATTGCCATGAAAAGTTTCTCGAAAACCTGACTGTATGTTCCGCCACTCATTATAAAAATTAACACACACAACATAAGTGGTGTGAGAAGCTATTTGGTAATCCTGACGGATGGGGTGTCATGACCAATTTTTGCTTACTCAATAATCCTATGGCCTAGAAACTGATTGGTCTTTTGCAATTGATGGCATGAAGACAGGGTTAGAAACCGTTGTTGCCTACATACGAAGTCCTTTGTAAATATGTATTGGTGATGACACTTCTATTTCTCAAGAAGTCTAGCTCCCTAACCTTTCTATGATAGTTATTGTTCAAGTTAAATTTTCTAGATATCAGGGGCTTACCGCATAGATTGTTTGCATTGAGTTATCTAGGTTAGAGGACGTGTACTTGTCAATTAAGACAAGTACAGTACCCGGAGGTCGAATTGACCCATTGTACATGAGTTATCTAACTTTGTTTTTAAGTCCGAAGACCAAAGTGAACGCTTCTCTAGAATGTAAGTGTGGTGTAGTGAAGGATTTAATTATTACATCTCGCCATTATCTCCTCCAGTTTTAAGCCTTGCATACCTACTTACTTAATTGGTCATTCAGACTCCTTAGTCAGGATTACCACACCACCCATATTGCGTGTTTTAATTTTACACATGAGTGTTGGGACCTATAAGTATAAAGTCGACTCTGAACGGAAAATTGTTAAGCAATTTGTCATGACAATTTCATTTACTCTCAGAGTTTTTGCCAGAAGGCTGCTGAGGTATTAAGCTAGATTAGGTTGCAGTGGTAGCTTTGATTCCGTTCTGACACCCTGTCTCTGTACTGACCAACTACCACCAAACTCAACGAAGAAGTTGGTTGCACACTGCTAGCGGAAGTTGCCGAAATATTTTTCATGTTTGTTTGAGATGTCTGTGCCGTAATGGACCAAAGCCTTATGTACGGCGTTACTCAACATAAAATTACCATTACCTACCAGAATTTCAATGAATTTCAAAGAAGAACGTCTTAAAGTATTTGCCTGTTAAACTTTAAATCCTAAGAATATTTAAATTTTCAATCTTAAATTATAATATCACTCCGTTTTATTACAAAATTTTGAATTTCCGTGATGACGAAACCATAATAATGACGAAACTGTTCATCATCTTATGGAGTCCACAAAGCTGAATGGCTATTTCAGGCGACAATAAGATGGCTGGGTATGTATTATGTTTGTTAAAGGATTAACCGCAGGTTATAAACAACAACAATAGCAACAAATAATATTATTAAAAAACAGACCAAACAGCAACAAAAAAAACGAAGAAAATACAACCCAAAGATAAAATCTTTATTTAGTTGAGTTTCTTAGCATTTTCAATGCAATACAACAAAATGAAGATATGATAACAATAATAACAACAACAATAACAAATAAAAAGTAATAATAATCATAATAATGATGATAACTATGAGCAAGAGCACAGAGAGGTTGACGATGACGAAAATATATGTACCAGAGAATATGATTTCCCTTTAAACTCCAGTCTATTGCCGGCAGTACAAGAAGTTTGTTTGCTTACAAAAGTTGGCTGACTTGGTTTGTTTGTTTGTTTGCCTCCATCTCTCTCTCTGTGCTTTCCTAGCAAGTTTGGAGTTTTTCTTTTCCTGCTTCTGCTTCAGCTATTTTGGCCAGTAGCCAAACAATTTTGTTTATTGCCATAAATGTTGAGTGTATAGGAATAGAAGTCTCTATATATCTATAGTTTATCAAAAAAAATATTTTATTCATCATAAAGAAATAATATTCTCTACTAGTCAAATAATAAACAACATCAAAAGCATCAGCATCAACATCATCATTATTACCATCATCGTAATCTTTGCTGCTCGAACTACGTAGTCTTAGTTCAGCATTGAGTTAAATTTCCTACACACAAGCGATTTACACTGGCAAGGGAGTTTATGCCTATGAAAGGACTGTAGATAATTGAGATATTGAAACACAGAAAACCATTCATGTGGGACTTAAGAAAATCCCGCGAGAAAAAGCCGAACGCGGTGAAATCGCAAGGACCTTCAGGATGACCATGCCCTCACCAATGTGTCATAAGTTGTCCTTTTTAAATCGCATGTCATTGGTATCCATACATACATAATTGGTCATTGCAACCCTTTAGTCAGGATTACAACCTAGCTTCTCACACCACTTATGTTGTGTGTGTTAATTTCATACATGTGAGTGGCAGGACCTACAGCTTTAAGTCGACTCCGAACGACTGATTTTTGGGAATTTTATTTACATTCAGAGTTTTTGCCAGAAATCTGCTGAGAGGAAGTCGCTGAAAAAAAATTTCTTTGTCCATTAAAATCACATATCGTTGGTGCCCGGATCATTTAATTTAGGCCAAAATGAGATAGTTATCATCGACCTATATATGTATATAGCTCGCGGTTGACATTGATGGGTTATTGGCTAACCTCATTGCTGTCGTTCTTAAAGAAATAAGAACAGACGATGCCTACAGCCAAAAATCCATAACAAACAATAACGAGATGCATTGAATGTTCATATATCTCATGTGAATTGGAAACATCACAAATTCAATTTGGGGATGACTTTTCGATGGAGAGTAGGGGCAGTTGCGAACTGCTCCAGAGCCCATTCATCGAACACACGATGTTGTCTATGGACGTTTACATTCAGTTCCTTGTTCAGTTGAGTTATAGTCTGTGAAAGACCGAGTTTTTGATGGACAGCGGCTATGTTTTCGGCAGATCTCAGGTTTTGTCGATGTTGGTCGAACGTTTACTTAGCCAGAGATTTATACTCCACATTGCGAATACCGAGAAGACGATAGAATGATTATGGCAATCATCAAATGATTAAAGCCAGTGGTACGTTTGCCACACAGAACATACATATTTACATAATTGGCCATTACAACCCTTCGGCCTAGCTTCTCACACCACTCATGTTGTGTGCCTTAATTTTTTTTTACTTGAGTAGTGGGACCTATAGTTTAACGTCGACTCCGAAAGACAGATTCTGAGAAACTTTTTCATGGCAGGTTTGTTTACTCTCAGAGTTTTTGCCATAAATCTGCTGAGAGGAAGTCGCCGAAGGAATATTTCTTTTTTCATACTTCGTTTTGATGTCTGGCCTGGGGCCCGAATTCAGGCTTTATGTCTAATAACCGAACGCACTACCTACTAGACTACGGCGGATAGAACACTCATTTTAATTCGATGAAACAAATGTATTAATTGCACGTGTTGTTTGACACTATATTCGTTCATACTGGCTTGTTAGCAGAGATCAGCAATGAATCGCTTTTTCGCTACTCATAAGTACTCATGAAATTTTGAGTATGAGTGAGTCAACAGTATTGAAATTTAACTGTACTTTGATTCATTCGTACTCACTACAATATTGATTTATAAGTACAGGTTGCAATGAGTATGAGTACAACGTTGACATCTAACTCATAACATTCGAAATATGTTTGATTCATAGGCCTACTCATTCAGATTCATAAACTTAGAAAAATGCTTATAATACTCATAAATGATTCGAGTGATTCGAATTATTCATCGAAATTTACAGTCTTAGTTGTTGTTGCATTTACAACAAAAAGAAGAAAGAAAAAGATAAAGACAGCAAGCAAAGCAAACACACAACTTTCTAGTGAGTATTTTAGTGTTCGTACGCGAATCATATTTATTTTGTGATTCTTGTAAATGTTGAGTAAAGGAGAGTCGACATCAATATCATGCGTATTGTTAAGTATGAGTACGATGAGTACTTCAAACTTTGAATATGAGTAGTATGAGTATGATATTAAAATAACTATGAATGCGTATAAGTATCAGAATTTATGAGTATCATTCAAATCTACTCATCATTTTGAATACTCATTGCTGATCTCTGTTTGTTAGACTAAAGTGAATAAATGACAACTAATTTGAAAGATGAAGCTGCAATCAAATGACAGCTGTCATGTGTCAAATTTCTGAAGTTCCTGCTGTAAGACCAGGTAGATGAGCTTAGTATCCTGCTTAATATTAAATCATTATGTATCTCAGTTGTTAGATAGGATCATGTCTGATACCCTAGTTGGCTATTATTTTGGAGACTTGTTTCTTCTTTCAATTGGTTTATGTTGGGACCCTATCTGCCATTGCAGACTGTAGACATTCAAGTGAGTTTATGTACGTCAATGAAATTTAAGACCTTTATCCGTTAAACCCAGCTGTTGGTCTTTAAAGTATTTTTCCTTCAAATTAAGTTGCTTTAATGTGAAATATTTTTTTATAAATTCTTCTTCCTCTTAAATTTTCAGAATTCTCATACAGAATCCAGTGTAACCAGACGTGTTCCAGTATTCCAGACGATTTCAAAATTGTGTTCTACAATAAAAACAATTCTCATTCAATATTAATGCGAGTGTAAATGGTGTCATAAAATTGAAAAACACAACAACAACAACAAACAACAACAAAATATTTTCAAAATGTTGGCAAAATTGATTTCGTCTTAAAAGCAAAAGAATTTGATATGCCAACCAGTACGAGCACGATACTCTTTCATGATGCCACATTAAACTGTCAAGTAGAAATTGTATGAGAAGAAATGGAAAAAAGAACGAAAGAATCTGGTGGCATACAAAAACAAACAAAAAATCAGGAAAAGAGTACCAGTGGCAGAGGATACATTGTGCCAAAGTTAGAAGATGAAGAAACAAAAAAAATTCTGTAAATTTTTCTTTCCTTTACTGCTACTTTTCTCCTTTTTTTTCTTTTTTGTGGCAAATTTGCATAAATTGTGCATTATACACTTGAATAGTTAAGTTTCTATTCCTTTTGCTAACATTTTTTCCTCCTTTTTTCAATATATTTTCGAGGGCAACTACAGTTTCTTACAACAGCAGTGTATACATCATAATCATAATCATCAAGCATCCATCCACACCAGCCAAGCACTGGCATCATTTCTTCATTTCTCCTGAGTAGCAAATAAGGGAGAGAGGGAGAGCAGGAACACTCAGTAGCATAGAAATATTCATAAGAAACATTAGCTTATTGAAGTTGGTTGGTTTATTAAAACATTCAAACACACATACATACACCCTCATGCATGCATGAAGTGAACTCGTCCTCGTAACAACTGTTTGTATCCGTAGCAATATTCAAGATATTAAAGTCAATGATATTGACCTGGCATTACAAAGTTTCTAAAAGGGAAATGATTGAAAAACTAGACACATGATACGTGCATAATAGCCGGTTAAAGAAGTTAAAAGTGCAGACTTTAACCATCAATTCCATGTACAAGCATATGTACTCGTATGAATGGCATGTCTGGTCACGAATATTTCCTTTGACGGCATTCGTTTTATTAGAGAAAATGGTTTCATGAATTGTGGGATAATCATTCTGTTTTTTATTAGAAAAATTTAATTTAAAATTCTTTAAGTATTCAAGGCTTTTAAATGAAATGAATGGAAAAACAATTCAAATATTCTCCAAGAACAGGAGAACTTCCATGCTGCTGATAGGATCAAAACCCTATTGTATTGTAGTAAGAAATGTTTGAAAGGTTGTACTCAGCTAAAAGGAAGATAATTTGAGAGTGACAGAGAGAGGAGGCGGATTAGAACCTTCTCATAACAAATGGATTTGACGGAAGCTAAATATTTATTGAGTAATTACAATTGAAGGATATTTAACTCATAGAATAGACTATCCAGGATTAAACAAAGGTTAGAAACCGGCCTTTTGATAGAACACTGTAGATTTCAAAAGCAATATGAAGACTCTGTGCTGCCAAGAATAAATTTTTAGAACATATACTTGGAACCTATGTTGAATTAATGATTCCCAGCTTGGTTAAGATGTTATAGGAGTATAGAGGCTAAGTCCGAAAAATAGAATATATAACGTAGCAAATAGTCCGAAAAAAGGAAAACTACACATACACAAACATAATTGGTCTTTACAACCCTTCAGTCAGAATTACAACCTAACTTTTCAAACCACTTAAGTTGTGTATGTTAATTGGTGGGACCTACAACTTAAAGTCGACTGCGAACAACATATTTTTAAAAAGCTTTTCATGGCAATTTTTTATTTACTTTCAGAGTTTTTGCCAGACATCTGCTGAAAGGAAGTCGCCGACGAAATATTTTTTCATATTTCGTTTTGTTTGAACCTTGGCCTTACGTCCAATAAGCCCACTCACTACCTACTAGACTGCGGCGACTTCCAGGACAACTATACGCACGAAATTCTTCAGACTAGTTAGCCTTATGACTTTCATGCTGCAAACACTTGAAAAAGTTATAGAAAACGATAAAGAATGTGGTGTGTGTGTATCTAGGCAACACGCTTTTAAGGCAGGCAGATCTACTGAGTCAGCTTTTGTAGATTTAGTGGGAAATATACAGGTGGCCTTAAACGTGAAGGAAATAATATATAAGAAGATTACATAAAAAGGATATAGGCTAGCGAGTAGCTTGTCTTGACTAAGCAACTCTATAACTATTTGAACAGTTGCTTAGGACCTCTTACTCCAAATCTTTGCAAATATAAGTCATGAGATGTCCGTCTGCCTAACTGATCAGCACTTCCGCTAATGTGTCCTTTCTTTTCACGGAAACAAACTCTTGACATTCTTGATCCTTAAATACGCCTTAATCTAGTAGACAGTGTGCTGTCATATTAGATAAGTGTTCGTGGTTCGAACCCTAACTATGACATCTCTAGCAACACTAAACATGAAAAACAATGTTTCTTTTGGCAACTTCCTCTCAGCAGAAAAACTCTGAAAGTAAATAAATTTGCCATGAAAATTGAAATCTGTCATTCGAAGTCAACGTTAAACTGTAGGTTCTGTCAGCCTTGGAGGAAATGATCTCACAGCATTGGTGGTGTAAGAAACTATGTTGAAATCTTGGCTAAAGGATTGTAATGACCAATTAAGCTAAGTAAGTAATTACAACCCGAGCATATCAGGTTCGTACCAGAGATCATCAATGAGTATTCAAAAAGATGAGTAGATTCGAGTCATACCCATAATTTCTGATACTTATACGCATTCATAATTATTTTAATATCATACTCACACTACTCATATACAAAATTGGAAGTACTCATCGTTCTCTTACTCAACAATACGCATGATGTTGTTGATTTCGACTCTCCTTTATTCAAAATTTACAAGAATCACAAAATACTTACTACAATACTCACTAGAAGTTTGTGTGTTTGCTTTGCTTGCTGTCTTTATCTTTTCCTTTCTTCTTTCTTAGCAACAACAACTAAGACTAAACTTTGATGAATGATTCGAATCAATCGAATCATTTATGAGTATTATAGTAAGTATTTTTCTAAATTTATGAATCTGAATGAGTAGACGTATGAATCGAACATATTTCGAATGTTATGTGTTTGATGTCAACGTCAAACTCATACTCATTGCAACCTGTACTTATAAAGCAATGTTTTAGTGAGTGCGAATGTATCAGAGTAGTTGAATTTCAACACTGTTGACTCACTCACTTAAAATTTCATGAGTACTAATGAGTAGCGAAAAAACGATTCATTGCTGATCTCAGCTTCGTATACAGCAGAAAATATACATTTCTTGAGCTAAAGTTCTTCACCATTGCAAACACTCTATTCCTATACAGTTTTAGAGAAAGCATTAGTTATAAGAAATGGCAACGCTACGATTCTAGAGCTTGCTACCTTGTACAGCTACAGGATAATATTGATAAATGAAACGAGTCAGCGAATAATACAATAAGGGAAGTGGTCGTTGTATTGTAAAGAAACAAAAACTAATTGAAATATTTACTACTCTCCATTTCCTTCTTTGTTGCAACATAAAATCTTTAATTGGTAATGAAGGAAGAAGAAAAAAATCGGTGATTTGTTAATCGTTTCATTACCTCTCTGAAGCTTATCGAGTACCCATCCACATTTAACAGGTAAGAGGTGTGCTATTTTCCATCTCCATTTTTTTTTATTCAATTATTTAAAAACACTCTACAAGTACATCAATATTCCTTTCAACTGGGGAAAAGCACTTCTAAGCCTCAACCATTTAATTGAATGAAAAAGAAAGAAAAATTGCAAAAACACAAAAACAAAAAAAACAAAAACACGGAAAAAATAAGAACAATTTCGCAATGTGTTACTGCAAACAAACCTTTTCCTTTTCCAGATACTCTCGACTGATTAAATGGCAAAGAGGTGGTGGTATGAGGGGAAAAACAAGAAAAATGGCACAACACCAGAAAACAGAACAGAATAGAAAAGCACATGAATGAGTGAAGGAAAAGAAAAGTAAGTGAAACGGAATTGAATGAAACTGAACGGCTCAACATCAATAACAATTATCAGCCTTGTAAGCAATAAAATAAAACTCAACACACATAAACAACAGATGTTGCTGTTCGCATATGTAGTGATGGTAGTGTGAGTAGAACAATACACTACACATACATGCACACTCAATAGAATTTTATCAGGAGAGTGTGAATGTGTGTGTGTGTCTGTCTTGTATTGGTACATGTTACTCGTACATGTACCCCAAAATGTTGCATCATAAAACATATGGTGGACAGAAGGACAGACGGATGTGTTAAAAGCGTAAAATCGATTAACACGTTATACTTGTTTTTGTACTTGTACAGCAAACATTGACAAAGAAAAAATGAAAAACCCGTTATTCGCAGGCAGTTGTTTAAAGCAGTAGAATTGTCAACATCATGGTCATTGGCAAGCAGAGGGTTTTCTTTGTTTTCATATACATACATATGGTAGGGATATGCGGTTCGAACCACAGCTCAGACACCTCAAAGAGAAGGAAATGAGAGAGAAATACTTGCTCTCATTAAGCGCCTGACAAAAACTCTGAAAGTAAATAAAATTGCCATGAAAAGTTTGTCAAATCTGTCGTTCGTAGTCGGCGTTAAACTACTACACTTAACATCGTAGCATGGGTGGTGCTAAAAGGTAGATTGCAAATCTAACTAAACGGTCGTAATGGCCACTTAAGTAAGTAAATAATATGAATACTATAAGAACTGCAGAAACTGGTAATCCATATCTCCATTGAAAGTTCATCAAATCTGTCATTCGTAGTCGATGTTAAACTGTAGATCGTGGCATCCATGGATAAAATAAAGACACAGCATTGGTGGTGTTAAAAACTAGGTTGTAGTCCTGGCTAAAGTGGTGTAATGGTTAGTTAAGTAGGAAAGTAAGTATATTCCTCCAAATAAATCACCCAGGCAACCTCCTGAGTCCTTACCTTTTAGAAGGAATACAGGAAGTTCAACAAGCTTCACATTTCGACAAAGATTAGCAGCAATACATTTTCGTAAAAGACACTGTCCATAGATAAAACAAATCACGCTGGAATCTGCAGCTATAGTGGGCTACCTGCTGTGGTAAAAACTATTTTTATCGGAAAGCTATGGGGTAAAGAAAGCCTAAGTGGGGACACAAACCTTTTTATATGAATGTGGACTGTTTTGGTAATGTTTTTCTATTTTTATTGCGCATCATTGCAATGGCTCGATTTTCTCAAAAAATTACTCTCCCTTACGGCTCATTATGACGTGCTTGGCATTTGAATTTGCACCTCCAAATGCATTTCAAGCCGCCTGTTCATTCACAACTCTAGGGACATGCTGATTAGATGCTATAGCAACTGGCCTTATCCTTAACGCTTCGAACAAAATTTTCTTATGCGATCAAATTTATTTCTCTCTTCCTCGACCATTGCTTTCTATCCGACCATTCACTACCCCGCTGTCTGAGTTCTAGATAATAGGTTTTCAATGCAGATTCTACGCAAAAAGGTGCCTTCAGCGGTGATTTACATCAACAAACAAAAATTTTGCAAGCGAGGTTCGAAAGACCAGTAAATGATTGTGGAATAGACTGTTTGGCTGTTTTGACAGTTTGACTCCTAGATATTGTCTTAAGAAAAAAAGTGCTTGAATTAATGTTTCATTTTTAACGATTGTGTTCTTTTAAATCTCTGCTCAATATAGATACAGCCAACATGTTGCAGGCCACATATGTACGCATATAAGGAACGAAAAGTGGAAAATTTATGTTCTTTTAAATACGGCCTCATGAAAATTTCTGTTTTTTTATATTTTTTTCTGTTTTATTTGTGTTGATGTCATCATTATTAAATGAACATTCAAGATAAGAACGCATTTAAAACGAGCTGCTGCTGGTTGGTTTTTACAGACTCGCATTGTCTTTTGCCAAACCATTAATAGCCTGAAGGTATTAAACGTCTTAAACTTTTATATAATGATGATGATGATGACGACAACAAACGCCTGGCCCCTAACCATAGATTTCAACATTAAAACTTATCGCTTATCAACGCAAATGATTTAATTTCATTATGAAATCATTTGTCAAATACAGTGTTGCATGCATAAAATGGTATTTTAAACTCAAGTCTTTTTCCACTTTTTTGGTCATTTTTGTTACGCGTAATAAAATTTGTGAATCGTAAATTCCATTCCATTCTCGTTTCCTCCATTTTTTGTCTCCTTTAATTTTTTTTTGTTTTAATAAAAATGAAACATTTTATTATGAATGCAAATGGCTTAAATTGCATGAATTTATTTAATTTTTTTTAGAATTTCATGTCTCGTTTCTTGATGTTTACCCAGACTTGTGTAAGACAAATATTTCATCATCGTTTTTATCATTGTCACATTCAACATTCAAATCCAACATCCAACCAACCAACCAACTAACCAACGAATTCATCTCCTAGCTAGTCAGCGATAGTCAGCCCGGCAGTAATCTAAACTAACGAAACAATTGAATAAAAAAACCAACAGAAAAAGGAAGAAAAATGACCCTGAGTAAATGGTTTCAAGTGTTGGCAAAAATGTTGCATTTTTCTGTGTGACGAACACCGCAGGAAATGAACCACAGAGAGAAAATGTTAAAATAAATAGAAAAAATTCCTCTTAAGACAATAAAAGGATGAGACAATTAAAGAAACATGAAATTACTTGGGATTTTTTTACCAATAAATTTAATGCAACTCGCAGAAGCTTCACATGTAAGGCATTCACAGTTCTGGCGACAGCTGATAGCTGAAGTAACATAAGTCCATTGTTGGACTTATTGCACCATCTATATGATATGGACTATATGCACTTGAAGGTTATAACTGAGCAGCCGATGCCAGGTTTATCTGTTTAAAGGATTTTAAGATTAGAAATGACAGCATCAAACATCTGTAGGTCCCGCACTCATGTATAAAATTAACACACGCAACGTATGTATGTGGTGTGAGTAGATAAGTCGTAGTCTTGACTGAAGGGTTGTAATGACCAATCATGCATGTAAACGATAACATCATATGGAATACTTTAAAAACCATAGAAACTGATCAAAGGAATCTATTCAACATGAATAAATTGTCAGACATCCTGTCAAATTTCTACCAATATTGGAGTTCATTTAATTTTTTTTGTTTTATTTTTTAATCTCTTCAACACTCCTATAGCACTCGCCTATAGCTACAGGATGCCGTTATAAAAACGTCAAAACGGTTGGCATTTCCCAACCATCCCTATAGTCTTATGGAGGTATAGAGTCTAGCCAACTCTCCTTTGGCTAGGCAAGATCTGTCAATAAATTTTGAGAACCCAAGAGTTCTTCTTTGCAGCTTTCCCAGTGACAAACAATTACAAAGAAGCAGTTCTACTGTCTCCTCTTCTTTCTTTCCTCTTGAAAATTTTGTGGTATTTCAAGCCGTACTGTGTGTGTGCTCAGGGTCCAGTGTGCCGTTATAATTCATGTAGATGCCCAAAGTGAACTTTGACCACTACTGTAAGGGCTCCGCAGCTATTACTCATCAGAGTCTGTGGACAATAACACCAACTGAATATCGGTCATTCGTGAAGTCTTGGTGCCACTAATGAATGGAACTCTTTAGGAATTTGGATTACACCAATACCCCGATTTGCGTCGCTTCAGTTTGCGTCGCTTCGAAGTTGCGTCTTTTTTAAGTTTCTGGAATTTGAATGTTGCGTCGTTTTTGTTTCAGTTTGCGTCGCATGGCTTCGAAGTTGCGTCGTAAATGCTTCGATTTGCGTCGTTGATATGAAAATGTTTTTACAAAGCTAAAGCAGAAAAAGGGGATTTCCCATTTAGTAGAATGCAAATTTGCAGGTGTGGGTTGTTTACATGTTAAGCGTAGTTATTAGTTTCGAATTATATGTCGTGGAGTGAAGTTCAGTCTGAAAGTTGAAATTTAAAATTCTGCTTCAGTTTGCGTCGTTTCGGTTTGCATCTCATTTTTTCAGTCCCAATTAGCGACGCAAACCGGGGTATTGGTGTACATGAAATCGCTGTATTCTGGTAGGTAGCTTGCAGACTTATTAGATAAGAGTCCATTGGTTCAATCAGCAGCTCAGACATTTAAAACAAAAACGAAATATTTAAAAAATTTATTTTGGCCGACTTCCCTGCAGCAATCTTTTGACAGAAACTGTGGAAATAGAATAAAAATGCCATGAAAAGTTTCTCAAAAAATCTATCGTTCAGAGTCAACGTTAAGCAGTAGGTCCTTCCAGTCTATATGAAATTAACAACAAGGGTAGTGTAAGAAACTAGGTTGTAATCTTAGCTAAAAGATTGAAAGTCCATTCAAGTAAAACCAGCGAAATTTGAAAAAGTTCATCCCTGAAAGAATGGAATAAAGAAAAGAAGTGGTGCAGGCCATGAATGATTCCATACAAGCCTTCACGGATAGTTTCACCTTATGCTCAGCTGCATAACGAATAAATTAGCCAATATGGTAAAACAACATTGAGAACCTTAACCTCTGAATTGATAGGTGGTAATATAGTAACAGATCCCATAAACACTGTGTGAATGGCTTTGGATACGGATTGGACAACATAACAAATCTAGTCGAGACTAGGTGAAGGACTCACGAAAAGTCTGCTTTAACTACAAGGGAGCACGTTTAAATTTTGTCAAACTTTACTTAATGAATTGTTTATAACTCTTTCTAGAAAGAAACTTACGAAAGTCAAATGATTTTTAATTTTCCTGTCATTGTTTAAATTTTTTTTCATTACTCTTTATTAAAGAAGGAAAACAGCACCCAAAATGTTGCATTAAATTTCATTTCATTGTTCTTCTTTTTTGCTCATTTTGTTGTGTTTAAGTAGGTCACTAGCAAAAAGGATACAAATAAAGGAATCTAAAAAGAAAATGAAAAAAAACAAAAGGAATACAATAGCAGCAGAAGGCAACAACGCACATTAAATCAAATGACAAAGCCCTTTTCTTTCTTAAGTCTTCTTTTAGCCACGTTTGGTATCAAACATTAATATCCTGTGTGCTAAACCCCATATGAACAGGCGGGCATTACAATGACAACAGCTGGAGAAATAAAAGTGCATGAATAGCATGTTTTTGTTTTTGTTTTTTTTTTTCTGAGGAACACATTCTAAGGGGTCAGTTGGAAATTCATTTTGAATTCAAGCGACAGCTTAATACATGGCAAATAAGTTTGTTAGTGAGTTTGTAATTAAAATTCTTTATTATTCGCACAATTCTATGTATCACTGTTCACAATTTGATGTAAACAACAACAATTGCTTTGTTTTTTATTCCTTTATTTACATCCTTTGCATAAACAATAACAATTACTAGGCAATTATTCGACAGATCTTTGTAACGGTGATCTTAAAACCACGATTATTCTCTTCAAACACACCTCGCCTTCACACAAGTCTAACTGAAGCACTTACTGCCTTGCGCAATTTCATACAGTGAAGTAGGCTGCATAAAGTACCGAAAAACATAGAGCCAAAGAAGAAAACGAAATCCCATTTCTTTCACAGACTGACAAGAGAGCAAGGTACAAATGACCCAAATGAACCCAAATTATACGCATCTCTTGCGAATCTGTAAAGAACCAAGCAAAACCGATGGAAAGAACTGTGAGGCGGAGATACAGACGATGTTTAAAAGGTGGCCAGTACAGTTGTATTGTCGTGGAAATACTTTGAAGTCAACTTGAAACCTTGAATTTAGGAGATAAGGAAGCGATGGATCGTTTTGGATCACATTTCGATCTATCACATTTTGATTACATTCATGGATCACATTTTTCGATTACATTACTAAAGATGGCTACTTTAAGGCTGACAGAGTGTCAAATGAAAGAGTTGATGCAGGTTCAGGATGTTATGTACCCGTGGCACATACACTCATCTCCGTTCTCCCGATTAATGTTGAGTACTTTATTTCAATCCTATGCTATTCTAAATATTCCCTAGCGTTACAATCAAAACTTTTTAATCTTCACATCAATTCCTGACATTCTTTGATTCCTATTTGGCATTTTTGGCGTCTCCTTGTGCAACATTTAAAAGCTGTTGTCTGCCTCATAAAATTGGTTTTCACAATATTCTTCTCTGTCTCTCTCTTGTATTTAAATTTCCAAATCTTTTTTTGTGTGTATATGTGTGCTATATTTGTTGCAACATTGTAAAAACCTACTTACCTAAATAGTAAATTTTCAGCATATTCTTATAAATAATTTCTCTTTTCATTGTTTCCTCCATCCATTCTATTTCATGCTATTATCCTTTCCTTTATTTATATTCCACCACTTCGTTTATAATGTTCAACCATTTAAGTTTTAATACCAATATTTCATCCAACAAGTCTGCAATGTAAGTGTTTCATTCGTAACGTAACGTTTGCTATTCAAAACAAGGCAGGCAAACAGGCAGACAGCAAACAGTCGATGGCAATATTTGTAAGGATAAGGCAATTGAGGCAAATGCAAGGTGCAGTGTAATGAAATCTGTTGCTTTTCTGGAGACTTAAGTAACCTTTATAATACTGGATCACCAAAAGCCACGAATTTTTACAACTTCGGCTCTCTAAATGTTGTTTAGAGGCCTTCCCCAAAGATTTCATGGATTAAATTTCGATAAATATTTCAAGCGGCTGTCAAGTCTTTAATCTTCCCTTTTTAAACAGACAAAAACTGTAACATTGTGTCACCCTTTTCTCCGTGTTTAGGTATTTAAGTTGTGACGGGAGTTAAATGTTGCATACGAGTATACTCTTCTATTAGACGTGGAACACTGCATGGTTTTACTTCATATGCAACATAAATTTCAATTTAATGTTACTTTAAAAGTTCACATACATACATATTTACACACATACATACTCGTACGAGTACATATATGTGTGTATGTGACACTTCTAAATATATCTGTATATGCACACAGCATAGTGTAAGTTTGTTTTGTGATTGTCGTTCTCATTATTCTGTTTAAGAATGGCTAAAAGGGAAACGACGTTATAAAAACTATTGGCGCATGATTTATGCATGCAAGTAAAAGGGAAACTATTGCTGTGACATTCTAATACACAAATACTTACACACAAAATTATAACCACACTTACACATACTTAAACAAAATACAAAATATGGGTGAAGCAAAAAAAAAAACATGAGTGAAGAAGACGTCTGCCATAAAAACAATTTTCATTCTAGCACAAGCACCGACTGGGTATGACAGTGCAGAGCGTTACAATTGGTTGAAAGTTCGAGATTGAGGAGAATAAAAAATATTCTTTTTGTATACCCTACTATGGCATTAGCAGAAAGTTGAGCATTTTGCTCATCCTTTTTGCTTACAGAGTGATATGGGAGGAATTTTTCTGTAGTCAAGTAGGCAGTGTACTGGCTTATTAGTCTAAAGCCCCTGGTTCAAATCCCAGTTCAGACACCGCGAACAAACGATATGCGAAAAAATATTGCTTAGGCGACTTCTTCTCTTCTTTCTCTCCTCTTCGGGAAAAAAACTCTTGATAGTAAATAAAATTGCCATGAAAACCTTCTCAATTCTGTAGTTCAGATTCCACGTTCAAATGGAGGTCTCACCACACATAAATAAAAGTAGCACGCACAGCAGAGTTGGTGTGAGAAACAGGTTGTGATCCTGACTAAAGGCATATAATGACCACTCAAGTTAAGTGAGTTGAGGATTGTTGACAGTTTCTGAACAAAAAATTTGCAAAATTTTCTCCATCATCAGTTGATAAAGACCTGGATTGTCCTGACTCTACAACAAGCTGCATTGCATGATTCGCATCTGTACAAGACATCTGACGTCACACTGCTTTTAAAATATTCAGCCTTGTACGCCGCTAAGTAAGTAGGTAGTCAGTGTAGCACAAAGCATATTTGGTCATAGTCTTCTATAGCGCTGTTAAAGTGATTCTCAACGTCCACTCTACAGCGACTGTCCGTTGTAATAATGCTTGACAGATAGCATCAATCTGATGCTGTCCTAAAGTTGTTGTTATTTCCCATGTAATGGCCTTAGTTTCGGAATTATTTCTATTGTACTTCCTTCAGACAACCACTTCACCCTTTATTCTGTGATTATGTACTGTCTGTTATGTTATAAAAGCCTGAGTTAGCAACACGAAAATCAATTTGTTTGTCAGTCGTGTGTTGAGTACCTTATTACTGTGTGAAGTCTTTTTTAATTGTGAATCAATTTGCTTGAAAAGGATTATAAATTTTAGGACCTACTAATAGAATCAGAACTCCCATCCCTTATAAACAAATTTATTGCATTAATAAAACATTTCCACTTAAACTTTAAATTAAAAAAGTAATCAATCAATCTATCAATCATTTCATCAATCAATTCATCAATTATGCAAATGCAAGTGATTGTAGCGCATGCTGGATGCTTCTATCTGCACCCGCTATAGTTTGCAAATAAATTTATAATAAATTTCAATTTGTTTGTATTGTATGTATGTATATGTGTTCATATATACATACATATTAATTTATTATATACATACAAGCATACATACATACATGTATATCAAGATAAATGACTTCATACATTATGTGATGCACTTTGAAAATCTATTTCCGTTGTTAAAAAGGAAAGAAAAGTTTTGCAAAAAAAAAACTGCTTCTGCAGAAAAACGAATGGGATACGGAAACTTATAAAAGTTTTATCTTTTTTCTGTATTTTTTCCCTTTTTATTTTTTGCTCTCTTTGTGTCTCTCTTTCTCTGTGTGTACTCAATATAATAAACTAGTTCACTGTGTTAAAGTCAATTTTATGTATACATGTGTGTGTGTGATGAAAATAAAAGTAAAAGAAAATTTATTTTTCATCATCAAAGTATAGTACCCGCAACAGACATGATGAAAAGAAGAGAATACATACTTCATGGGAAAATCATCACATCAACACAAGGTTGTATGGAGTGCGGTTTTGTTTGAGGGATTTTTAATGTAAACTTTAGTTAGCAACTAAAAAAAAGAATTCTGAAGCATTTTTGATTAATTAATAGCAATCGATATGTAAAAAAACAAATGAACATTATTAATAAGCATTGGTTACTGTGGTACTATTTATTGGGTTTATGAATTAATTTCAATCGATAGTAGGAAAGAAACTTCAATTGCAACTGGCATCTGCTCGTTAACAAAATTTTACGCATACCAGCAGGAACAGTTGTATAGCAGCTCCATCCGAAGTTAGAGAAAACCTTAGGTATTGATTGGAGGAAGTCAACTTACATTTTTTTGGTTCTGCTTATTCATTTCAAAGTGCTGAACCTTTTTCCGTGGAGTTAAAAAATTTCCTAAATTTTTCAGTTTTTCTCGTGTCAGTTTTTCCCTGCAAATCTTTAAAAATGAGGAACTCGCCGTTGTCTAGTAGGCAGCCTGTTGGCTTAATAAACGTGAGCCAAGAGACCATGCTTCAAAACCCAGGTCAGACATCTCCAGCAAAATGAAATGCAGAAAAAGATATCTTCGGCGAGATTTCTGGCAAAAACTCTGAGAAATAAAAAATAAAATTCCATGAAAAGGTTCTCAAAAATCTGTCTTTAAACTGCAGGTCTCGCCACTCATGTATAAAATTCTGATTGTATGCTTGTTTACACACAGCAAGATTCCTACATATGCAAACGATGTACAACTGTATCTAAATTGTCTGCAACAGTCTGTAGACGAGGTCACGGTTTGATAAGCTGGCAACAGTAAACAGGGCCTGACAAGCTTACGTGCAACTACAACCAGTGTCGAACTGAAGACTCAGTCTTTATTAAAATCAGCTGCTTGAAGCCAACTGCCTTGTATGGATGCAAATCATGGAATGCCGCTTATTGTGACCTCAGGGAATTCAGATCTTAGTCAACCCGTGCCTGAGAAGAATCCAGCAGTTTTATTATCATTTCTACATACATATACATAATTGGTCATTACAACCCTTCAGCCAGGATAACAATCTGGCTCCTCTCCTCACTTATGTTGTGTGTGTTAATTTTATACATGACTGATGGAATCTACAGTTTAAAATTGACTCCGTACGACAGATTTGAGACTAAGCGTCACTATAGCATCAGAGTATTTATGCTTTACTTACTTACTTACTTAATTGCTCATTACAACCCTTCAGTTAGGAAGGCGGAAACAACAATTTAAAGACGAGACCGAGCGACAAATTTTTTGAAAAACTTTTCATGGCAATATGATTTACTCCCAGAGATTTTGCCAGAAATTTGCTGCGAGGAAGTCACCTAAGAAATATTTCTTTTCATATATTGTGTTTGAACCGTGACCTCACGTCTAATACGCCAACACACTATCTACTAAACTACGAAGACTTCAAAGAAACACAATCAGCAATACTTAAATGTGAGAATCGTAAACCGAATTAGGGATGCTTCCTCCATGTACTGCACAGAACTCTTCTGTCTGGCCCAACCGTAACTGCAATTCTCTGGAATGTCTAGAGCAGCCATCTGTGGGGCCGTCTGAATTAGACTTATCACCGTCAAAGATCTAAAAAAAAGAGACAAAGAATGGTTGAAGCAACCTGCAATGGATGGAAGAAAATGGAAATCAAATGTCGAGGCTCTATTTTGCTCAGAGGAGTAAAAACCAGTAAAAATATCTCCCATCATGCCTGCAATGAATGGATTTTTTTTTGGCACCCTAAGACCATATTTTCGCAGGATTCATATTGTGTGGGAAACGTAATCTATTGATGTGACATCCCAGATAATTCTGCCCAGATAAACAATTCTCCTACCAAACCTACCATTTTTCGCCTTAATATTCATTTAAATATTGAAATGCCTTACCAATATGGTACAAGGGGGAGACCAACTAAAGGCCTCTGAAATGGTTGCGACTTGCGCGAAAACCCAATTGATTTTCGATTGATTCGAGATTAACCAAAAGTGCGGAATACACCAGCGTTAAATACAAATCGCTTACAGACTTTTTCTTAATACTGACAAAGGCTTTAAGTATTAGTTCTTGATGCTGTTTAACCATATGAGGCGAATTAAATTTCAAATAAAATCCTTCGAACCACGGTAACTATTTTCTTAGACAACTGCTGAATCCTAGACAAACCATAAGACTTCTTTCACAGAATTTATTACTTTTGAAGGAGAGTGAGAGGACTTATGGAAATCATACAAATCCGTAGCAAATTGAAATATTTAATAAAAGATTTCCCATTTTGCTTTCAACTCGCCTTCAGAAACATTCATTCATTCTGTGAATCGAATTCATACAAGATACATTTGCACACATTCACATTATTTATATGAGCGGGTGTGCAACATGAAAACCTTCAACTACAATGTGTCGTTTACAATAAATTAAAGCGCTTACTCATACATACATAAAGTCTAGCAAACCATATACATACACATAGAAATTCTTAATATTTTATGGTATTGATGTCACCAAGAAAAAAGAAAACACAATTACAACGGCAATCTTATAACGACCCACACACACACAAATATTTTATTTAAAGAATTACTCACACTAATGTGTTACCTATTGTTGTAGCAAAATTTTCGCAAGGAAACCAGACAAAATTGCAAGAAAAAACACGAATCAAAACGATATTTTCTTACAACTTTAGAATAAAAATATGACATGAACACAGTGCTATACTAGGAGATGTAATACAGTCACCGCATTTAACGTAACACCCTAAAAGGAGCACCCTTTATGGTACTACAAAAACAAAAATTGTTGCAACCATTTTATGGTGCTGAAAATTTCAAAACCTTTTTGCGGAGAGCACCATGCCACAGCAAATCGTGCAACAATAAAGCAAAAGTAACCAGCAGGAGCGTCAACTGTTTTGCAGTCTCTTTCCTTATTTTATAAGGACCAGGACCACCAATCGAAGTAATCGTTTCTATTGGTTAGAGTTGGAAGACCCACAGCCCTCCATAATTCATTTTTTGTCACATTCATAAAAAAGTTTTTTTTATGACACACACACAACCACTGTTGTAACCATACAAATACGTATGTGTACGTGCTACATGCCCCAATGTGCTGTAAGTTTTACCACAATAATACAACTTGGCGTCATACGTTCCCTTGTTTCCTGCGTTCTTTTTTTTTTTTTTTGGTTAACGACTCTGAAAAGGTAAAAAATTACATTTTCTTGACTGAGTTTCTTCTTCTTCTTCTTCTTTTTTCTATCGGTTTTCCTTACATTTTCTTTTTTTTTACAATTTCACCATCAATAGCGAAAATGTTCAAAATTTTTATGATTGTGTTCAAATTCATTCTCCTTTTTTTTAATTTCTTTTTATTTCTTCGCCTGTATGTTACAAATGATTCGTTGCTTTTGTTATATGACCTATGCGAAGTGTACAGTGGGATAACTTACCCAAAAATAAAACAACAAATATATTGTTAAGTTTCCACTTTTTAAAAAAAATTAAAATATGAGCTCGTAAAATTCTTTGTTATTCACACAATTCTATGTGCCACTGTTTACAACTTGATGTAAACAACAACAATTGTTTTTCCTTGTTATTGCTCTCTTTATACCCTTTGCATAAACAATAACAATAACTAGACAATTAATCGACAGATCTTTGTAACGGAGATCTTCAAACCACGATTACTCCATTCAAACGCACCGCGTCTTCACACTAACTCAATTGCCTGCTTTGTCTTGTCTTTTATATGGCTGGATAAACAGTCTGATGAATGTTCTCGAAGGCGAATATTAGTGACGACGCCATATCAGAGACATTTACTTGGTCTCCCCCTTGTTAGTAACCACGTTGGTCAGGCATTTCAGTACTTAAATGAATATTAAGGTGACAATTGGGAGGATTGGTAGGAGAATTGTTTATCTGGACACAATTACCTGGGTTATCACACCAATAGGTTACGTTTTCTACACAAAATGAGAATTATAAAAACGTCCTTACGATGAAAGGATAATAGAGGGGAAAGGAAATAGGACAGAAAGTAGGAAAGGGAGAATAAGTGAGCGGAGGAATTATACAGACCAACAAACACACAAGAGAGAGGGCGACTGCGCTAATAAAACCATAGCACTTCCAGCTCAAGCCAATAGTGAATCTATGAAGAGCCTTGATATCGGCTCTCGACACAGAATTCAAACCCTCAAAGAAGTCCCTGCCAAGGGTCTTCAACCTCAATCTACTAAGGGCTGGACAGTTAAAGAGGAGAGGAGGAGGAGGAGGATAGTCTAAAAAAAATGTAGAACGCTTCACACTTTTGCGTGTCATCCTTGCACAGGGGCCATACTGTATCTCTGCATCGTTCCAATTTTAGTAAATGTTCTGCAGAAGCAAGAGCAAGGGCTTAGTAGGACAGGAAATGCATACATTTCACCATTCACTGCAGGTGGCGCCAGCCACTCTTTGTTCCTTTTTTAAATCTTTGACATCCATGAGTCTTATTTAGACGGCTCCACGAATGGCTGCCCTAGAGATTAGAGTGATTTGCAGCTACGTTTATGTGCGAACATGACGACAGCATCTTCAATTCCTTTTCCGATTCTCACTGACTGTATTTGTTTGAAGTCGTTGTAGTCTAGTAGATAGCGTGTTGGCTTATTGGATATGAGGCCACGGTTCTCGACAGATCAGGTCAGATATCCCGAACAAAACAAAATATGAAAAGGAAATTTCATCGGCATATTTCTGGCAAAAATTCTGTAAGTAAATAAAAAAGTCCGTCGTTCGCAGTCGGTCCCGTCGCTGCTGAATGAAATTAACACACACAACATAAGTAGTAAGAGAAAATAGTTCGTAATCCTGGCTGAAATGCTGTAATAACCAAATATGTGAATAATTTTCTCTTCAAGCCCACCGTATTTACTGCATGAAATATGTTTCGCATTGTGCTGCTTCAAACCAACCAACCGAACACAAGCTGGCTGACTAGAGTACATTGCACACGAATATTATTTTTCTTTACAACATTTATTTCTGGTATTGGCATCTCTATAAAATATTATTCTGAAATTTTTTCTCTTTTTCCCATTTCTTTCATTTCCTTTCTTTTTCCAGCATTTTCACCATTTGCTTCATACTTTTCAAACAACCGCCGACGGCGACCTTTTTTTTTCTTCATTTAATACCCGGAGTTTCTCTTTCTTTTTTTCATAACTTTTGTACTCTTATTATAGACTTACAAAAGGGCAGGATGTTGAACATCTACAGGAGGAGTAGTCTGCGACAGTCAAAAAACAAAGTTTTTTTTGTTGCTCTTTCGCTCGCTTAAAGAAAAGCCACACACACAGACACAGAGTAAGAGGAGCGAGCGTGTCTGGAAGCGTTTGTATGTGACACTGTATTTGTGGGTGTAAAAAATCAAATTTCTAAACCAAAATGAAAAACTTTAAAAAACGTTTTATAGCTCTACATACGCTCTTTTGCAACTTTTGAACACTTTTTTTGCACTTTTTTCCCCCTGTTTAAACTTTTAGCCTGCGGTTGTATTTCTTAGAGGGGGAGGGCAATGTTTTTTTGCTTGTTATTGTTGTTTTTCAAATTGTTTTAAAGATTGAGTGTTGCAAAGAGAGTAGGAGAGAAAAAGTCGCATATAAATCGGGTTTTATTGTGTTGAATCAAATAAATTTAATTTCGTAACACTTGCCTGTGCTTTTTTACCTGAATGTATGTATCTGACTGATGCTATCGTTGAATAACGTTTTAAATGCATAATTCGGGTATTAAGGATAACGCAATTAGAGATTAAAGCTCAGCGTTTTAAATGCCTTTTATGGCGGAAGGGAGAAAAATTTCTTGTGGCTTGAATATGATTTAGAAGCTGAAAATTTATACTAATAAATACAGGATAATAAGGAACGACACAACCAGGGGTTGCCCACAAATGCTGTTACAGACCCCCACTCTCAGCTTTAAGGTGGTGCTTAATTTTGTCTGAACTCTTGATGAAACTCTCTGCCATGGACATTTTGTGTCCAGGAGCAAATTCGAATTGGCTTGTTGGGACATCATTCAAAGAGGTCTTGATGTTGTCAGTCTGTAGGGCGTACCAGTAAGGTTAAAAATAAACCAAGATAAACTATAATATTATTTACGTCAAGGAGACAAATTTCTAAATGGGAAGAATTGTACCTCCGGGGGAGATAGTATCACGGAACTTCAAGGTAAAATATCCGGGAATATCACCGAATAGTATGCAAGGCTTATACAGGAAACATTTCAAGCCCTACTATTTAAAACCCTTTAATCAGGATTCCATATCTAGCTTTGAGGTCGCCGTAGTCTAGTAGGTAGTCTGTTCGCTTATTAGACGTAAAGCCCAGGTTCGACCCCATTTTTGATATATGAAAAAAATATATTTCTTCGGCGACTTCCTCTCAACAGATTTCTGGCAAAAACTCTGAGAGTAAATAAGCCTGACATGAAAAGTTGGTCCCGCCACTCAAGTATGAAATTAAGGCACACAGCATGAGTGGTGTGAGAAGCTATGTCGTAATACGGACTGAAAGGTTATAATGGCCAATTATGTATGTATGTCACATCTTTCAAGGACGTGGGGCGTGTCAGTATGGTTAAGGATAAACCAAGGTAATCCAAAATGACAAGGAGATAAATTTGGACTTCTAGGTAAGGTGATAAAATATCTGGTAATATCACTGGTTAGAGACTGATATGAAAGTCTCATATAGAAAGCATTTCAAGAACGATTAGAGACGTCCTACTTACTTACAAACCTCTAATCATTATTACGATCTAGTTTCGCTGAGCATCCATGTTAGACACGCCTTACTACTTACAACCCTATAGTCAAGACTACAATCTAGCTTCTCGCACCATCCATGTTGTGTGCGTTAATTTTATTCAACAACAGATTTGAGCAGTTTTTCTTGGCAATTTTATTTATTCTCAGAGTTTTTGCCAGAAGACTGCTGAAAGGAAGTCAATAATCTAATAGAACTACGGCGACTTTATGCCGTAAATGGTATGCAAAAGTCTTGTAATTTTGGAAATGAGACGCAAGGACTATACACTGGATATACACTATGATGGCGAGGCTATAGAGCTAATGTTTGAGAAGGCAGAACAAATCTAAAAACAACTCACATGGAGTTGGATAACACACAGAGACTAGGAGGCTGGGGAGTCTTAGTATAATCGGGCCTATTAGAACTTTTCCTATAGCAACGTTGAAGTCTTTCGTTGATAATGAAAATCATGGCTTTGGTTACAGAGGTTTTAATAAAGGCAGTCTAATACGGGCATCGTGATCTGATAATTGTCTCCTGCACACATACAGTAAAAGGGTTGATTTTGCGAAATGTTACACAACGTAACTTTGTAACAAGAACAAATGAAGTAACCTAGAGGCGACATAATCTTTTAAAAATTGGATCATTCTGAGCAATATGAATGGGTAGAGCAGAGGCAATAAAAGAGGAGCGAGACTCTTTGATTCTATCTGATGAAGGAAAATCAAACTCAATTATGCCAACACATTCTGGAAATTCTAATGAACATAAAAACCTTTTTAATATTAATACGTACTACAATATATTGGAAACTCCATCAAATAAATGCATCTTACTAGGAGCATATTCTTTCCCTCAACTAACACGAAACGCCGTAGTATAATAGACGTGAGGCCTCGGTTCGAACACCAGGTCAGACATCAAAACGAAAATATTAGAGAATATTTCTTCGGCGACTTCCTCTCAGTAGATTTCTGGCAAAAACTCTCAGAGTAAAAATAAAATTGCCATGGAAAGTTTCTCAAATAATCTATCGTTCGGCATCGACTTTAACCTGTAGATCCCACCAATTGTGTATAAAATGAACACACACAACATAAGTAGTGTTAGAAGCTAGCTGTATGTATGTATGTAACATGAGCCCTTATTATACAGTAAAAAGTAACCTCAACTTATATGATTTGTAAGGAGTCCTTACTAAGGGCCTTCTTTGAATGCAGTACAAAAGCAGTTTTTTGTTCATAAAAATATCTAAATATGTGGTATTGCAACGCTTGCCGAATACATAGGTAGTGTTGAAGTCATTCAAAGTGCATACTCAACATCCACTTTATGCAAAACGAATGGATCAGGAAGCATGTAACACAACTTCGAAGCTGTCCCATGCCTGTCCACATATTCAAACAATAGTTACACGACTGGAACTATGTAGTTCTGACCAGTATTCCTACGCCTGAATGCGAACCGTATAGGTCTTCAAAACTGCTGGTACTAGACAATGACTAAAGGATCTACTTTTTGTCCTTCTTTCCCCTTTACAGTCCACTATTAAATTCAAATTCTACACTTTACTTAGCTACACTGTTTACTAGCTTTTTCAAAACAATTTGTGATTGAAAGCATTCAAAACAATCAATTGGTCCACAATGTATTCCATTCCATACGCATGACCTTAATATTTGTAGCACGAATACATTATACTTTCTCATAATCCCATAAGACAAATTGCTGATTTCAATTTAAAAACTCCGTTTTTATAACATTTGAATGAATTTTCAACAGCGTTTTTATGAAAAAATTTAAAAATACTTTTCACAGCGAAATAATAAAGTCACTTTCTTGTCAGTCAGTTGGTGGTTGTTGGTTTGATGGTAGCAGACAATGTGGTGGTGGTGGTCGATGATGAAATCTTATCAAGTGTACAACAATACATATTTAATGGCCATCAGCACTTCCGGTTGCCATGTTACGCATTTGACAAGTTCATAAAAATTCTATCAAAACCACGCATGCAAACGATAATGGAGATGAAAATGAAGATGATGATATGGTTGTAAATTTTCCCGTTTATGAAAGAAACAATAAAAAATAGAAAAACAACATTTTGTTGAAGGAAGCCCGAAAAGGAATGGTATTTATAAGGAACTTGAAACGTAGAACATTAAAACACAAGTTGATTTTAACTGAGTGCTTGATTTGGTGTTTTTCAGGGACAATATTTTTATGATTTCATTCATAACATTTGAGCAGAGTAATACAATATTAAGAAATTACCAATTATGTTATATTTCATATACAATTGAATACATACATACCAGAGATCAGCAATGAAGCGTTTTTTCGCTACTCATAATTACTCATGAAATTTTGAGTATAAGTGAGTCAACAGTATTGAAATTCAACTTATCTGATTCATTCGTACTCACTACAACACTGATTTATAAGTACAGGTTGCAATGAGTATGAGTACAACGTTGACATCAAACTCATAACATTCGAAATATGTTTAATGCTTACGCCTGCTCATTCAGATTCATAAATTTAAAAAAATACTTATAAGACGCATAAATGACAAACACAGCAAGCAAAGCAGGCACACTAGTAAGTACTGTAGTATTCGTATGCGCATCATATTTATTTTGTGATTTTTGTAAATGTTGAGTCATGTAGAGTCGAAATCAACAACATCATGCGTATTATTAAGTATGAGTACGATGAGTACTTTAAACTTTGAATATGAGTAGTATGAGTATGATGAGTACTTTAAACTTTGAATATGAGAAGTATGAGTGTGATACTAAATTAAGTATGAATGCGTATAAGTATCAGAAATTATGAGTATGATTCGAATCTACTCATCTTTTTGAAAACACATTGTTGATCTCTGATACATACATACATACATACATTATTGATCATTACAACTCTACAGTCAGGTTTACGACCTAGCTTCTCACACCACTTATGTTGTATGTGTTAATTTTTGTAATGAGTTTAAAGTCGACTTCAAACCACAGATTTTTGAGAAACCTTGTCTTATTTTATATCTTATTTTATATACTCTCTCAGAATTTTTGCCAGAAATCTGCTGAGAGAAAGTCGCCGAAGAAATATTTTTTTTCATGTTTCGAACTCCTAACGACATAATCTTGAGAAACTTTTTCATGGCAATTTTTTTATTTACTCTCAGAATTTTTGCCAGAAATCTGCTGAGAGGAAGTCGCTGAAGACATTTTTTTCGTATTACGCTCTGTTGGAGATATCTGACCTCAGGTTTGAACCTTGGCTCATGTCTAATAAGCCAACACACTACCTACTACATACAGTACGCCAACTTACAATTGAATGCTTTTGATAAATGATTACGAATTCACTTTCCATTTATTTATTATTATTTCAGCGCATGTCCTATTACTCTGTATACTCTCCTTAAAGAATATATGCCTGTAATCTAAAGAAAATTTATTTCGTTTCCAGGACAACAGCCATTGAAGACAAAAAAAATATTTTCTCTGAATGCTGGCTTCGTCTACATTTCTTAAGTCTTTTTTGTTAATGAGAACAAAACAATTTTTGATTTGAACAATTATTGTTTAGCTTGCAGTAAATCTGAAGCTGCTATAAATAAACTATAATATTCAAGTTCAAAGCATTAGCTATATGTATGTATATACAGTAAAAGGAAAAAGTCTATATACACCGGTTTTTATCAAATTAAAAAATATAGTGTAGTATTGTTTAAGGTATTTTCAATAACGAATGTCGGAAAAGCAAACTGAATATGAATAATAAAAAAATACATACAACGGTGTATGTACACTTTTTTTCTTTTACTGTACATGCACGTACATAGATTATAAAATAAAACTACATTACCATAGAACATCCTCCAGTCTTTGCTTGTTTATCTTGTTCCGTCTTTACAAACTGAATTGTTTACTTTAAAGTTTATCGCTCCTTTAAAATGTGCCCCACCTCCCATTAAATAGCGTCTTCCAAACCAGATTTTGAATTTCTCTTGTCTACAGAAAACAACAGAGAAAGTGATTCATTTCAATTCTATTTCCATTAAGTATCATCTGCTGCATTCCATCATCAGACGGAATTATTTCGCTAAAAATAGTCTCAGTTTTCTGTTATGATAACACAGTTCCGTTTTTAGTTTGAACGGAATTAATACTCATTCATGATACACACTTCCTTTATGAAATCCATGCTAAAGAGTAGCGTTCTCTTTACAGAGAGGGAGACAAAAAATAGAAAAGAATTGAAATTAAACACTCAATGAGAATATCTTACAAGAAATTCATGGAACTATACTGAAGAAACTATTTTACTTGTATTGGAACGAGAACAGAATTTAAACGACAAGCGTTATGGCGTTAAGAAGCAAATGTATTTTAAATATGATAATAAATTTATCGCCACAGGCTAGTACGTAGAATATTGGCTTATTAGACATGAGGCCACTGTTCAAACCCCGGGTCGGACATCTCCAACAAAACAAAATTTGAATATTTGTTCAGCGACTTCTTCTCCACAGATTTCTGGATAAAAACTCTGACAGTAAATAAAAAATTGCCATAAAAATCAGTCATTCGGAGTCGATATGAAGAAGCTATGTCATAAACCTAGCAAAAACTCTCATAAAATTCTCTCTTAAAAATCTGTCGTTCGGAATCGACTTTAAATTGTAATGTTCCGCCACTCGTGTATAAAATTAACACACACAACATAAATGATGTGACAAGCTAGGTCGTAAACCTGGCAAAAACTCTGAGAGTAAATAAAATCGCGAAGACAAGTATAAAATTAACACACACAACATAAATGGTATGAGAAGCTAGGTCGTAAACCTAACTAACACTTCAGTAAAGACCAATTCCGTATGTATGTATGAATGATAATACCTCTCCAGCATACTTAAAACAGTTTTTAAATACTTTTTGTTGATATTTAATGCTCTCTCTGAAGGCATTTCTTTTACAGGTCAAAGGTCAATAAACCGGAATTGGATTTTTTTTCTTTTATTTTGAATACAAACCAATACACAACTTTTATTTCACACTTCTAAGCATTTTCTTCAAACATTAAACTCTCATAAGATTTTTGTAGTTTCTCTTGGCTCAGTTACGCATAAGAACGATGCTCATTTCAACGTCTGTTTATTGTGGTAAATGGCACGCGCCTCTATAAATAGTTTACCAAGGGGATGCACCAATAAAATACCGTCTGTTCTCTGCTATTGTACATGGAATTGAATATATTTTTAGAAATCAGTGTCATCATTACAAAAGTAAAACGCTAAAGAAAAAAAGAAAAAAAAACTGAAGTTTTTATTGTAAACTTCTATTAAAAATAAAATGAAATTTAAAGTCATAGAGAATAGGGGGCATTAAACACATGAAAGGAACATGCTTTTCAAGATTTCAATTTTGAGTTTAAATTTTCAGTTGCAACGCACTCATAATGGAGTTAAGACGTGAGGAAATCTTATTGCCCACATATGAACAATCGTGGTGAGTACGGAAAACAATTTTCAAAATATTTTCCAATTCGAAATTACGAAATCACAAATTTTCATTGATTTTAGCGGCTTACCACGTAAGCCTTTATGTACGGATTTTTTCAATGATGCCCTGAAGGATCCCATTTTAATATTCATAACGATTGCTGTGGTCATTGGTTCATTTTGTCTATTGAGCGGCCTGTTTCTATTGTGTCTTGTTTCGAAAACCATGCAGGATGATATGTCCGAATCCATATTGTTGATTGGTAAGTATTGAAGTATGTCTTCATAACATTATTTTTTTGATCGATTATAAGTGCAAACAGTACACACTTGCTGTGCAAGGCTGCTCTTTCTCCAAATAGTCGACTAATATGCCACTAAGCCTTCAGCCATTGGCCATATGGATTTTATTAAACGTATCTGGCATGAGTACGTTTATTTGGTCAACCATTTCAGTGTTCATTTGGAAAGGCTGTAGTTAAAGTTGCTGGAGAAAAAGCACTTACTCACCAATTTCAATTCAATTTTGTGTCACAAAAGTTCAGTTATGAATAGTATTTATTGCTTTACATGAATCCTAAATTTGATCCACTTGAATTTGATCCACCAGTTTCAACAGGCGAGTTTAAGTTTCTGTGGGAGTAGAGAGTTTAACACAGTAGGCCTAACAAGTCTGACATAAAAGTTTGAAAACGGCGAATAGTAGGCGCTACTCTATAAAAGTTGTGCTCAAAATCAAAAAGAATTTGTAAAGTCCTTCGAAGCCACTCAAGCAAAAGTTTGAATGAGCTTTCCAGTAACAGTAATCATTCAAAAGCAAGGAAATTAGGTATCAAGCGGCAATTTTACAAACCCAGTCTACAGCATGAACAGCATAATATGGGACAAGTCAAAAAGCCTGAAAACTATAGGAAATCGTCGCCAGCCAGTCGTGCATAATTCGAATATCAAGCAATGCAAGTTTAGAAACCGGATTCGTTCCATTTTTTATAAACTGCTAGAGTCACATCAATTTTTTTATGCCTTCAAGACAAATTAAACGAATTGTTGTTGTAATCACAAAAGATTTTTTTAAGTTGAGCTTGAGAATCTGAGGATCCATTTCTTCAGGTTTGACAAAAAGAAATAGCCATTTGAAGCTTAATTCAGAGAATATATCTATAAATTGGCATAATATTCGTCTGTGACCTTTTAACCTCTGAACTGAACTGAACTGAACTGAACTGAACTACTAAAAATTTTCAACGTGACTTATACTTTATCACGCGTTCATGACAAAAAATAATCGTCAAGACTTCATTTATGATTGGTCTTCGTTGGCTATGATTCTGTCTTGAAAACCCGTTGTTTTTATTGCTGTTACTACGTAGTTATAATACGATTGCATTTTGATCGATTGGGAGGATAATTCAAAGTTTCGAAATGCTTTCTCAGTGATTCCGTTCAAGGTTTAAAGCACTAAAAGCTTCCACATTTTCATTCACTTCTAATCTGCAATCGATCAACACTATATTCTGAATTATTTCTATAATTTCGGGGGTGTAGAGACCTCAAATTGATGGATGGAAGATGTCATGCTTGAAGAACTGATATTGATGCTGTAGTGTTCTCAAAGTATATACCAATCTTAGCCTTGGTATGAGTGATGGTTTTTATCTTGTTCTCATTAGGTAATGCAGTTTTTAAATTTTTGAACAGAGTCAATTGTGTGCAGGAATTAAGAAACAGAAAATTCAAAGACTTTTTAAAACACCCTCGTGGTCATACCACTGATTTTGTGCCGTTTGATTTTTAAAGATACATTTTTTCAGTATCAAAAAAAAAAGAGTTCGTGAAATGTGACAACGCAAAAACTCATAAGCAAGATTTGTAAGCCATCCATGAATAACTAGCAAACGAGGCGGTGTTTGCAAAATATTGATATTTATGATCAAATATGGAAGCAATATGAAGCAATGAATGCAACAACATCATTGTTAAGAATGAGTAGGATAAGTACTTCAGATCAAGGAATTTGACACCATTAAACTGTTTTTGTGAGGACATGTGACGTCTTTCATGCACAGGAACAAATTGGCCACAATGCCAGACCTGGAAGGCTACATCGAGAAATGTCAAACGAAAAACTAAAAAATTTCCAAAAATTGGTGACCAGGGGTACACCATCTGCGGTGTACTAAACATAAACGACAAGCATTCGTACATATAAATTTTTTTTTCAATTCATTGTCATTCATTTCATTCATCTTCATTTTCAACTTATTGTCAATTAAATTGTTAATCTGAATTTAATTCTCTTTAAATCATGATTTTCTCATGATTGTTATTATCTTTCCTTTGTTATTTTATTTAATTGTTAAAATATTTAAAATTTTTTTTATTTTATTTTTGTTTTAAAACAAAAAAATAATTTCTTCAAGGCATTGGCTTTTTCATCTCTTCAGTGGCTTGTGTTTCGTGGAAATTAACAACCCGAAGGCAAATTTCACACTTTATTGAAGCCATTAAAGAGGAGTCGGTATGAACAGAGGACGACCAAGTAATTGTTAGACATGAAATTTAAATAAAATTCTTAGAAATTGAGAAATTGCATAAAAATGTTTGAAATAAATTCATGGAAAATTTAATTTAAGTTTTAAACGAAAGAAACAAACATATTCAATTTCATTATTTATTATTAAAGAATGAATTTTAATACCATTAAAAAGATACTAATTTAATTATAGGTACCTAAATAGATAAATCATAAAATAAGTAAAGCCTACTTTTAGGGGTTTTTAACCAGTTTCAATAGAAATATGTTTTCTATTCAATTATTTTCGGTTCGTTTTTCTTTAAATTGTTTTTTTTTCTTTTCTTTTATTAAATTTGTTTAATTTAAAATTGTTGCATTTGTTTTCGGTTTTCTATTTGAAATGCAAAATTGAAACTGCTTAAGCCCCCTAAAGTCTGCTTCATTCATTTCTGTAATTTATTTATTTTCCAGTTTCGGATCAGGTCTATAACTATGTTTGTAAATTGTTTTATTTGTAAGGTATGCTGTACGAGTATATATTTTGTTGCTTTTAATCTATAATTTATTTAATAAATAATATTTTATTTTTGTTTTTTATTTATTTTTATTTATTTTATACATCAAAGAAATATTTATTTAGTATTGTATGTGCATACATGTAATTCAATAGACATTGTATGGCTACATGCCGTAGAGTTTTGTAAATTGAATTGATTTATTGTATCGAAATATTTATTTAACAAATGATAGAGAAAATTAAAAACCTTAAAAAATACAGAAATAAAATCATATCAAATTTATAATAAATAAAAATAATGTTATTAAAAAGAAAATACACAGCAAGACTATACTAATTTACAAAAAAAAATCAAAAAAAAAAAATTCAAAAATTCAAAAATAATTTTAAAAACTTAATAAAACTACAGGCGATCAAATTAGACTGTTAAGCTACAGTCTGTATTTCATTTACACTATTTAACATTGACAGAGAGTCCAATTAACTTCCGTATGATGTTACTCTACAAGACGTTCATCCTCTCCGTTTTTCTTCATGGCTAAGAGGCATGGACACTATTAAGCACTGATGCAGCAGCCTTGAGAATATTCGAGAGAAAAATCCTACGTAAGATCTTCGGTCGAGTGCGAGTTGGCGATGAATTCTGCATCCGATCCAACACTGAGCTGTATTAGCTCCGCAACGAAATGGACGTTATTCAGCATATTAATATCCAGAGTATACGCTGGCTTGGCCATATCATTCGAATGGAGGAGGATGCTCCGGCTAGACGGCTATTTGATAAGGAGCGAAGAGAACAACCTTATTTGCGTTGGAAGGACCTAATCGAGGAAGCCCTTTCATCGATTGGTATGACCAACTGGCATAGGTGAGCAAAAATCCGATGCACTTGGAAGGATGTGTTAAGGCAGGCAGAAAACCATTAATCGGGTTGTAAATGGCCAATTAAGAATGTAAGTAAGTAAGAATGATGTTAACAAGTCCTAGAGTACGGCTACTTTTTTACTCGTATTGGAACAAGAACAGAATTTATGCGACATACGGCTGGCATTAAGAAACAAATAAATTTTAAACCGTAATGAATATGAATCTACAGGATACTTTGTGATGCTGATTAGAATACCGAATGATAATAAATTTGCCATCGTAGTCTAGTAGACAGTGTATTGGTTTATTAGACCTAAGGCAACGGTTCAAACCCCAGTACAGACATCTGCCAGAAAACGTATTACGAAAAATGATTTCTTCGGCGACTTCCCCTCAGCAGATTTCTGGCAAAAACTCTAAAAGTAAATAAAAATTGCCAAGAAAAGCTTTTCAAAAATCTGTCGTTCGCAGTCGACTTTTAACTATAGGTCCAGCCATTCATATTTAAAATTAATACACGCAACATAAGTTGCGTGAGAAACTAGGTTGCAATCCTAACTGAAGGGTTGTAATGACCAATTATGTATATGTGTACGTATGTATGATGTTTCAAACAACATCTTAAAATCAATATTACCTGCAAGGCCGTGTAGAAACTTATTATTTTAACGTATGCATTAAAATGTTTTCCTATAAAAACTAATTTCGTAATGGAATGCAAATCAACGGCAAATAAATTTTTCACTTTTCCACAGACGACCTGTAATCGAAGTGAATAAATAAAATTTTCAATGCCAGCATGTAGCTGAGTCTTACGAATAAAAATAGACAAGACAGACAAGTTAGTTACCTATTAAATTAACCCTTTGAAAGGCAAATAACAACAGTACAGAATTTTAATCAACCCCAAAATAAAGACAACGCTCTCTGCTCTCAAATATTACGGATAAATTTTATTCTACCAGAAAATCGAATTCAACATCAGCTTCTTTGCTTTTAAACCTTTTATGGGGTTTGGTTTTTTGAAGCTAAGATATCACCTTCTTTTTCACTATACTAAGCTTGATAAGTACTGCGAAATCGCACACTCTAGCCGCTCAGTTGAGTTATCGGCTTTCAGTTGAGTTCTCCATATCTTCAACAATTTAAAAATTTATGCTGTTAACCAATCAAACATTGAAATTGCAAGATACTGGGGTAGCCTTAGTCTTTTTATGTGGTCCAGTAGGTTAGGCTAGGTTAGAGGATGTGTACTTGTCAACTGTGACCAGTACAGTACCCGGAGGTCGAATTGACCCATTGTACAACGTCCTAGCTTTTCATGGCAATTTTTTATTTACACTCAGATTTGTTGTCAGAAGTCTGCTGAGAAGAATTCGCCGAATAAATTTTGTTTTCTTATTTCGTTTAGTTGGAGATGTCTGACCAGAGCTTTGAGCCGTGGTCTCACGTCTAATAAGCCAACACACTAACTACTGCGTTCTCCATACCTTCAACAATTAAAAAATTCACTACATGCTGTTGACCTATCAATGATTAAAATTCGAAGAGATTCTGGCAGCCATGGTCATCTTGTGTGGCCTAGTGGTTACAGTTTTTAATAACCACTTGAGTAGAAGAAAGCTTTTCTCCGGCTATGCTCATAATCGATAAGAAACGCAAGCGTTTGACAACAGTTTAACGCAGTACTGTTTGGCGTTGATCCATCAAGCAATATTCAATCAATCAATATCCATCAATTTTAAGGCGACTTTGAATTCAGTATTTCACTATTGAAGAAGGCACACGTCGAATATATTTTTGGTGCTAACGATGAGGTCGTCTTATAGACAAATCTGAGTTGAAGACTTTAAACACTTGTTTTTTGGAAAGGGGAAAGGCGTTAGGCTTAGTTTATGGGACGCAAAGACGAAATTGTAAGAGTCAGTACAACAAGAGATTGTCCACAAATAGGGGTTCTTTCTTCATTAATATCCGACTATGTTACGGATGAACTCTTGATGGCATTGTTCGAGGTAGACATGTACAGCAAAGTCCTTATGGCAAGAGGGAGACTTGAAGAGACTCTCTACGATACCAAAAGGGTTTTGAGTCGAATCTGTATATCAGTGGTACTAACGAGAGTACCTTTTATGACAAGTAGGAAACTTCAAAAATGGATGCAGAAACTCTATAATTTTTTGCAAATGCTTCTCAACGAAACGGATCGGGTACTACAGGCTCTAAGGACACTTGTCCAGAACGATGAAGAAAAGGAATCGTTTCTCAACGAAACGGATCGGGTACTACAGGCTCTAAGGGCACATGTCCAGAAACATGAAGAAAACGAATCACCAGAATGCATATTTGAATACTGTGCGGTATTAATGCAATTCAGAAGGAAACACCTTAAGTACTAGTTAGAGCATTGAACAGCCGTTCAAAGTTCATCTGAGTAATAGGATTGACGAAGGATCTACACAATAATAAAGTGACTTTTGTACCCTAAGATTGGATTTCCACGCCAAAAGTCTTGCACTCATTGATCCATCGCCCTATGGACTCACACCATGAACATAAATTCGTCGCAATTTGAGGAAAATTAGTCCCCATATTCGCAGTGCAACTTGAAATACATTTCAGTAAATTTAATAAATTTATATCCTACATGTAGGGTATCAATAATTTGTGTGTATTTCATGTTTATTTTTTTCGTTGTTGTTGTTGTTGTTATTCTGTTTAACAAATAAAAGGTGAAATTCATACTCTGTCTGTCGATTGTTTGTTTATGTGAAGGACGTGACAGGATTACCAAAAACTGTTTTCCGTTCTCACTTGCTTTCTTGCTTGCTTTTTTCCAATTTGCTGCTCTCAACACAACTGCCAAACAATTTGGAGAAAAATTTGCGTACAAATCACTACACAATATAATGACCACGGAAAATAAACAAACAAAAAAAGAAAGAAGAATGTAAGGAGAACAGAAAAATTCCTGAAAGGAAATCTGAGAGCAAAAAAAAAGTGCTGTAAGTGAAACTCACTTGCCAAAACGGATAAAAAAAAGGGAAACAGGGGGAAACAACAATATCAGCGGAAATACAGCAACAGAAAGTGATTAATTTCACATTTTTCTTTCGACTGTTCTTAGGTTGTAATTTATATGTGGAAGTGTATAGCATAAGACCGGATGGCAGATTCGTTTAGATATTGAATTTGTAACAGAAGAAATGAAAAGTATTTGAAACAGTATGAAAACTGATAAAAGTACTGGAATTATGATACATTTTAAGTGGAAATCTTGATGGGTAAATTATTTTTTAATAGCCAGTGTCTTCGTCACTTTGCCACGTTGCTCCCACTAGTGGGCTGCACCATTGTCGGGCAAAGACAAGTCCCTGGGGCTCCTGACACCCATTGTACCAGAATTAAGCCTCCGGTCAGGCTTCGCAGTCCAGTCTCCTACCAGTTGAACCCCAAATGGTTCGGGACTGGTGACCCTTTAGAAACGCTAAACAACTACCATAGGAAACACTGTACAAAGCCCAAAAAAATTGCAAGAGCAGGAGCCACTGGCGATTAAAGTGAAGGGGAAAACCTCCACTAACGTCCAGTTCTTCTTCTCCTGTCAGACAAACCATCAAACAATCACAAATATCCAGAGCCTCGAATCGAACCCACGGCCTCTGCACTTGAAGTTTAGTACACTACCAACTAGGCCGTCGGGGCACTCAAGAACAGTATCGATCTGAACAAGACGCTAATACTGTGCATCGTATACAACGCAAAAGCATTGCCTAGCACTGCAATAACTACAGAGGCGTTCTAAAAGGGAGACAATTGCCAATTTTCTCTGAGAATGTCCATATCTGATGGCCAGACGAATATGTGCCTTTCTTCAATGTAAGCCTAATGTTACCGATATTTTCTACCTTATAAGCAGGTCGGGATGGCTGTAAACCAGAGCCGGGCAATTCCTATGCACGCGTGCATGTCAGCCATTACTAAATTTACTCTCACGATCAAAAACACACTCAGTCTCGTTTGAGCATTCATTGAAAGTGGTTGTGTTGTCGCATGCTTCTTGCTTTTGTACATGAAGATCTGCTAATGCAGGGATGTACAGCATAAATATCCCAGAAAGTTTTCTATTATATATGTATATTTCCAAAAAAAAAAACACATTTTAATCTAAAATGCTTTCTTAAATCAATATAATCAAAGAAGTCTGAACGAAATTTTCAAATTTTAATTTAATAAACTAATATTTTTAATTAAAATACCACCATTTAAAAATTTAAATTTTCCATGTCTGCATTGTAGTGAATGTAAGAGTATAAATTTTTCTCTTTTCTTATTTTTCGCTCTCGCAACAATTGACCAATAGCAAGTGCTGCCGGGCTCTGCTGTAAACCATCTTCATTTACTTAACTTAACATTAACAACCCGATTAACAGATTTCGGCCTGCCTTAACACATCCTTCCAGGCGCCTCTGATTTTTGCGCGCCTACGCCAATTGGTCACACCAAGCGATGACAGGACTTCCTCGATTTGGTCCTTCCAACGCAAACAAGGTTGTCGTCTTCGCCGACTTTCGCAGTTCTCCGCATCAAATACCCGACTCGTCACAGTATCCTCCTCCATCTTCACTCTTTATTTAAGTAATTCATGACCTGTGATCTTGTTTCGTTTCAAAACCATCAACTAGTTTAGGTCAGAGAGCATAACCTCCTTGAAGAATAAGGTCCTACTAGACCAGAGGCTAGACCCATTGTGTTGCCACAATTAATAACCAACTCGGAGATCAAACAGTCTCTAAAGGAAATCCAAACCGACTCCAGACCACCAACTAGATAACAGAAAATGAGGATTACAAACTCCTCGCCTCTACATAGCAAGACTTTACTTAGTAGCCCTATTGTTGTGGGTTTTTTGATTCTTTGAACAGACTGAGATGTTGCCTGGAATTCTTATCAAATATTCTGTAAAGATATGGTTGAGCTTAGTCCCGGTGGATTAAATAGTTAGAGAGGAGGATTAGAGGAAATCGATAACTTTAAGGCCACATTCAAGTCGTTTCATATCCTCACCATCACGTTCTTGTAAATCGTTTGAAATTGTTTGTGTTTTTTTCTGGCTGGCTCAAGTGATGGTACATTTGTACATAAAAAAAATTCTTCAAATTACAAAACAGACCTTTTGCCCTTACCCATCCTTACCCCACCTTACTCCTTCGCTTTCTGAAATGAAAAAAGTGAATAAATTTCACGGCATGAAATCTAAAAAAAAAATGTAAAAGAAAATAACGTTGCCATGTAAAAATCAATTAGAATTTTCGGTGTTTTTGTAATTATTTTTTAATTACTCTTAATACTGCTGTGTACACAGTAAGTGGACACATTCTCTATTTAAAAAAAGGATTTTTTTCTCGTCCTTTTTTCTTGTTTCTGATATGGTAATTAAATAAAAGTATTTGCAGGACAAGAACATATAAAAAAAATGGAAAATGGTAAATGAAAATAGAATTTAAATAATAATGATGGCGGCATTTTAAAAATTAATTCGTAAATTGAAATACAAGGCAACAATATTTAAATGTCTTCAAAAACAAACTGATTCTTACACAGGTTTGAAGTGGGTTTGTAAAAGATCTTTAAAGGACGGGAAAAATAAATATCCTTTTTTAATTCAATACTAATTAGAATAAAATCAAATAAATGTCAAATTAAAAAAAGGAAATTAATTAATTAATTCAAATTCCATGCTTGTGAAAGTTAGCTACAAAAGTCATCGCTAAAGAATACAAGTCTTCGACTAAAAATATGCAAGTCATCGAAAAAAAAAAACAAGTCATCGACCAAAACAATTCAAGTCATCGACCAAAAAAATGCAAGTCATCGACCAAAAGTGCAAGTCATCAACCAAAAAAATGCAAGTCATTAACCAAAAACATGCATTCATGGATCAAAAATATACAAGGCCTCAATCAAAAGAATGCAAGTAATGAACCAAAAACATGCAAGTCATCAATCCAAAAAAAATGCAAGTCATCAACCAAAAAAAAATGCAAGTCATCAACCCAAAAAATGCAAGTCATTAACCTAAAAAATGCAAGTCATTAACCAAAAACATGCAAGTCATGGATCAAAAATATGCAAGTCATGGACCAAAAACATGCAAGTCATCAACCAAAAACATGCAAGCCATCAACCAAAAAAATGCAAGTAATGGACCAAAAACATGCAAAAAATGCAAATCATCAACCCAAAAAATGCAAATCATCGACAAAAAAATACAAGTCATTAACCCAAAAAATGCAAATCATGGACCAAAACATGCAAGCCATCAACGAAAACATGCAAGTCATCAGCAAATAAAATGCTCATAAACATAAAAAATGCAAGTCATCGACCAAAAAATTCAAGTCATCAACCCAAAAAAGTACAAGTCATGTACCAAAAAATGCAAGTCATCAACCCAAAAAAGTGCAAGTCATGTACCAAAAACGTGCAAGTCATCAACCCAAAAAATGTGCAAGTCATCGACCAAAAAAATGCAAGTCATGGACCAAAAACATGCAAGTCATCAACCCAAAAAATGCCAGTCATCGACAAAAAAATGCAACTCATCAACCCAAAAAAGTGCAAGTAATCGACCAAAAAATGCAAGTCATCAATCCAAAAAATGCAAGTCATCAACCCAAAAAATGCCAGTCATCGACAAAAAAAATGCAACTCATCAACTCAAAAAAGTGCAAGTCATCAACCCAAAAAATGCAAGTCATCGACCAAAAAAAAGCAAGTCATCAACCAAAAAAATGCAAGTCATCAACCGAAAAAATGCAAGTCATTAACCCAAAAAATGCAAGTCATTAACCAAAAACATGCAAGTCATGGACCAAAAACATGCAAGTCATCAATCCAAAAAAATGCACGTCATCAACAAAAAAAATGCAAGTCATGGACTAAAAACATGCAAGTCATCAACTAAAAACAATGCAAGTCATCTACCAAAGAAATACAACTTGCAAAAAATACGAAATTTCGATGGGTCTATTTATATAAAAACATATGAACTCAATGAGAATTATTAAAATTTTTAAGTTTTTTTTTTTGTTTATATAAAAAAGGTAACTTACTTCGCCTATATCTCCGGTCCCAAATAACGCCCGGCCGTAAGGAAACTCGTTTCGGAATCCTTGATACAATGCCAATATATTCCACTAGGTCCATTACTCCCACAAGTCCATTTTTCCCGATTTTGACCTATTTACGCTAATTTGATAAAAAGCTGGCTTCGTCGTTCATATCTCCGGTCTCAAGTAACGCCCGACCACATGGAAACCTGTTTTGGAATCCTTGATGCAATGGCTATATATGGCACTAGGTGCATTTCCCCCACATGTCCATTTTTTCTCGATTTTGACCAATTTTTGCTAATGTGATTAAAAGTTAGTTTCGTCGTCTATATCTCCGGTCCCAAATAACGTCCGACCGGAGGAAAACCTATTTCGGACTCCATGATGCAATGGCTATCTAACGCACTAGGTCCATTTCTACCACAATTCCAGTTTTTCCAGATTTTGACCTATTTATGTTAATTTGATGAAAAGTTAGCTTCGTCGCTTATATCTCCGGTCCCAATTAACGCCCGATCGTAGGGAAATCTGTTTTAAAATCCTTGATGCAATGGCTATATATCCCACTAGGTCCATTTCTCCCACAAGTCCATTTTTTCCCGATTTTGACCTATTTTTGCTAATTTCATAAAAATTTCTTATTAAATTAGCTTCGTCGTCTATATCTCCGCTCCCAACTAACGCCCGACTTTTTTTGAACCTGCTTTGGAATCCTGGATGCCATGGTTATCCAGCCCATTAGGTCTATTTCCTGCACTGGTCCATTTTTTTATCCGATTTAGCCCGATTAATATAGAGCACTTTTATTTTTCGCATTTGAAGAAATCAATTAATTTCATCGGCTAGATCTCTTGTCTCAAGGTTTACCTGAGACATATATGTATGTATATATATTGGAGTCCTTGATCTAATAGCTATCCCGCCCACGAGGTCCGAAAACCGCACCTTTTTAAATTTTATTGAATTCTGCCCAATTTGTGGAGAGCGCTTTCTCTTATAAAAATGTTAGTAATCTTATAAAAAAAAAGTTAGCTTCGTCGGCTTTATCTCCGGTCCTAAAGGTTAACGGACTCTAGAGAAAATTTTAGCTTTACTCTAAGGCTGCGAAACATGGAATGCATATGTAAAAATCATTGGTAGCTGAGTTTCTGAAGAAGAATGTGTATTGGAATAAACCAATACGCCTATATGTGGGATGCAACCTGAAAACAATGTATAGTTAAGTCGAAAGCTGGAAACAGTAGTCGAAGGGCCATATAACGCAAGAAATGTCGCCAAATGAGCTTTTAAACGACCATCACAGGGGCAGGCCAAGGAGACGATAGGTAGAGGATGAAATGAATTTAAGCAGTATCACCTTTAGATCAACCCGCGCCAACAAACCCTAAAATCACTGTTTATTTCTCATTATCATATAATTATTTAAAATTTTTTTTGATAGGGTTTTTGTTAATAAATAATTGAAATTTATGGCCAGTAATAATAACAACAACAAAAAACACAAAAATCCATTTTATTATTGAATTGATCTATTTGGTTGCACAATTCATATGCTCAATTCCGTTCGTGTTTTTTTTGTGTTTTTAATTTTTTTTTTTTACTCTCTTCCGTATTTATTTTTCCAATTATTTTGATTCAATCAATTAAAATGATTAAAAAACGTGCAACATGTTCATATTTTATGAATAAATTTTTGTGTGTTTTTTTATCGCAAGTAAGCAGACATGTAGGATTAGTTATATTTAATCCTTTTAATGTAATATTGCATATTTTATTAAATGCGAGGGTGGTCTGTGAAGTATCAAACATGGATTCATATTCATTCTCAAATAAAATTTTTCCATCATTCTTGGATCTACTTGAGCTATCAGATCTACTTTGGATCAAATCATTTTTTTCCATAGACTGAAGTTCTAATAGCCTTTCAAAAATACAGGCAGTCTTTCTCGACAACATCTTTCATACAGATGCACTTCCTCTACTTTTTTGCGGAACTACATGCGTCCAATGTCCTTTGAAAAAAATTTCCAACACAAAGGTAATAAATCCTAGCATTGATTGCATTTCATCTGCATGATTCTGAATCCATATGCATCAGTTGCCATGCCAATTGCAATGCTGCAAATGCTGCTCGTTCGTAGCAGATATACTGCCTCCAGATATCAAAATGTGATGAATATATCTCCACTCGTAAACTGAGAATTTAGAAAGCTTGTCGACGGCAATGAGATTGTATGGCAATGAGATCGTATGTCGCCCGTATATGGATCCACAGATGCTATGGTATGTCCAAATTTATGATAGAATTGCTTTGGATTTCTCTATTCGATACCTGAACCCTGTTTTGTTTCTCGTTCTCTGGCGAAGTTGCCGTAGTTTAGGAGGTAGTGAGCTATCTGATTAGACATTAGTGGCTCAAACACTGGCTCGGGAAGAAATGTAAAAAAAATACTTCTTCTACAACTTCCTCTCTGCAGTCTTCTGACAAAAACTCTAACAGTAAAGTAAAATTGCCATGAAGAGATTCTTAAAACTGTCGTTCGGAGTTGACATTGAACTGCAGTTCCCACCACTAATGATTAAAATTTACACAAACATTACATGAGTGCTTCTCACATCACTCACTCACAAGGTTGTAGTCCTGGCTAAAGAGTTGAAATGAACAATTGAGATTTTTAACTGAAAAAAAATTGTGCGTTGTTGCACCCTGTAAAAATCCATGTTAAATACAGCATAAAGTTTCTCCCCTTGTATACAGTTCTGTTAAACTTAACTTGTGTACTCGTAAAACAGGCTAGTCTCCGTCGGGCAATACTTTATACAAAGGTTGGTGAATCAGCTATAATTTAAAGAATATGGTTTTATTACAGCCAGGAACCTTTCAATTTTAAGGTGACCGTATAAAGGAGGAGAAATATGTAATCGATATTTAAAAGCAGAGAAGAGTATAAAGTTTTCTTCAGTTCTTTTTAGATTCTCATACTCAAGTACTGCGAATTGCTGACAGACTAGCATTATTAAGAAAAATTTAATTCAAGAGTTAATTCGAGATTTTTCCAATGGTTGTTTTAAGTCTGTTTCTGTCTCCTAATCTCTTATTCGCCTTGACAGCAATTTCTTATCATCCTAATTCTCCGTAAAATCTTGCACTCAGACAAGGCACTGTAATTAGAGTGCTTTATAGAGTGTAGACCCTAGCCTGGGATTTAAACCTTAGCTCAGACATCTCGACCAAACAAAATACGAAAATATCTTTCTTCGGCAACTTTATCTCAGAAGCAGTCTTATGGCAACAATTCTAGGAGTAAATAAAATTGCTATGAAAAGTTTCTTAAAAATGGATAGGTCGTAGTTCACATTAAACTGTAGGTCCTACCACTCATGATTAAAATTAACACATACTCAAAATGAGTGGTGTGAGAAGCTGGGCTGTAATCTTGGCTAAAGGGTTGTAAGAACCAATTAAGTATGCAAGTAAAAGAGATCAGCAATGAATCGTTTTTCACTACTCACATATGAGAGAGTAAAAATGTATTTAAATTCAACTGCTCTGATTCATTTGTACTCACTACAACACTGATTTATAAGTACAGGTTGCAATGAGTATGAGTACAAAGTTGACATCAAACTCATAACATTCGAAATATGTTTGATTCATACGCCTACTAATGCAGATTCATTAATTAATAAAAAATACTTATAATACTCATAAATGATTCGAGAGATTGGAGTGATTCGAATCATTCATCAAATTTTACAGTCTTAGTTGTTGTTGCACGTTCAAAAAAAGAAGAAGAAAGAAAAAGGCAGAGACACACAACCTTCTAGTGAGTACTGTAGTGTTCGTATGCGAATCATGCTTATTTTGTAATTCTTATAAATTTTGAGTAAAGGAGAGTCGAAGTCAACAACATCATACGTTTTGTTAAGTATGAGTACGATGAGTACTTCAAACTTTGGATATGAGTAGTATGAGTATGATATTAAAATAAGTATGAATGCGTATAAGTATCCAAAAATATGAGTATGATTCGAATCTACTCATCTTTTTGAATACTCATTGCTGATCTCTGGTGTACACCCGAGCCTTGGATTCAAACCTCAGACATCTCGACCAAACAAATTACGAAAAAATCTTTCTTCGGCGACTTCCTCTCAGCAGCAGCCATTTTTGAGTTAACTTTAAACTGTAGGTCTTGCCACTCATGTATAAAATTAACACATAAACAACATGAGTGGTGTGAGAAGCTGGGTTGCAACCTTGGCTAAAAGGTTGTAATGACCAATTAAGTAAGTAAGTAATAGAAAGCCTAACAGACAATTGAATTGTGGTAGTAGGCTGAAGTGTACCGGCCCTAGCAAGTTAATTAGGTACACAATTTTCAGAAATTTCTATGTAACGGGGATCCTATATTACTGACTGAACATAGAAGTGCTTCTGGTTTTTATTTCATTTTATTTTTAGGATTTCGATACAACATTTAAGGAAAATTTTAAATAAAATCAAAGTCTGTAGTCGGACTTTCTTAACACAGATATTGGTGCTGCTTTCAAATAAAACATCCCTTAAAGGACCTCTGCAAAAAGATGGAAAAGAAAATTTCAAAAAAATCGACTTTTTCTATAATTTATTACGACTTACTCTTCTTGCTGTCATTCCAGCCGATCTTAACGTTATTTTGCTTGTTCAACCGTTTAACCCAATCAATAATCGGCTCATAGTATTGCAGCAAGGCATCAGCACTGATATCTGATTTAACCAAGACTTTGGCAATAACTTCATGCCATGACTTGGATGAGCCCAAAGCCATCATTGATCTGGGAAAGGAAATCAAAAAAAAAAAAAACATTTCATATGATCTTGTGTATGTGGGTATGGGTATCATGTTAAATAATATTTTTTTTTCTTTTTTTTTTGTTTTTGTTTTTACTTACTTTAAATCATTGCCGACATCGTGATTATTATAGAAATCGCAATTGTGCAACTGACCGGTTTGACCCGCTTTTTGGCAGAAAGCTCTGTAGAATTGATAACCCAATATTTCAGACACAAATTTCCTAGAAAATAAAAAATCACAATATTATTATTGTTGTTATTATTGTTATGGTTGTTGTTGTTCTAGTGATGCAATAATTTAAAAATAATTTATTATTCACATCGAAAGTATTCGCAAATGGAAACAGATTCAGGTCAAGAACTAAAACTAAATGTAGACGTCAATTGAAAGATTCTTTCATGTTTACTAATGTCAAGAAAAAGTGCAAGTAATCGAAATTTCTAATCATAAATCATGTTTTTTGTTAGCCAAGCTTAACTTAAGAATTCAAAACTTTTCCCTGTGAGATTTTGTAGATGAGCAATCGAAGTTCCGAGCCTATTGTTATATTTCAAAAAGTGTAATAGTTGTTGCGGTGCTTTAAAAGTTTCCAGATGTTGCCAGTAGTCTTAGCTCTCAACCACTCATACTGTGTGATGAGATCAACACATGTTTGGTTACCATTTTCTTTTATTCCCTTTTGTTCTTTTGTGGCTGATTCATTGAACAAGCTCTTCCAACTTAGCGTATGATTAGCCTACTATAGCAGGCCTTAGGACAACAAGATTGTTATCGGTCGCTGCCTATGAGAATGTATTGGATTGTACTTCTTGAGCAAAAGTCCGCTTTACTTGAACTAATTTTGATGTCTGTCCTAGATGTTGTCCTCTTTGAGGTTCTAAAAGGTTAGGAGGCTAACAATGTCTTGGGTTGTACTCAAGGTATTGAGGAGGGAACTTGCTTCTTAAGCAAGAGTTCACTTTACTTGAACTTCCTTTAAAGTCTGGCGTAGATGTTACATCCTCTTTAAAGTGTTAGCAGATCAGAAGGCTTTCTGGATAAGTTATTTGATGAAGGACAACAAAAAAAAGTGCTACAACTAGCGAAGTATTGTATTAACTCCTGCCGTCAGCATAATATTTAATAAGCTCCCGCCTAAGTGGATTATAAGCCGATTTAATCCGGGGGCTCCGATCCAACAGATCTTGTATTGACCATGCCCACCAGCAATGCCAAGAATACAGCTGGACATTATGCCCTACATTCATTGATTTTCAGAAGGCTTTCGTTGCAATAGACTGTAAAGCCCTATAAGCGGTATTGAATAGTAATAAATTTGATCAAAGCACAATAAGTTCAAAGCACCAGCATAAGCGAGCCTTAAATACGCTTTCCGGAATCAAACAAGACAACATGTTAAGGGTTCTTATTAATCGTCTTTAGTCTAGACACATTAACATCTCAAAGACCTTGACTAGGCAGATGAATTCGTTCTTCTAGCATCTAGAAAGAACACATGCCAGCAAAATTTAACGATCCGGTCTTAATAGCTTCTTAAATCGCTTTGAGCATAAAAATTCGAAAATCTACTTAATTGGTCATTATCAGGCCTTAGTCAGGATTACAACCCAGCTTCTCAAATCACCCATGTCATATGTTTTCATTTTATCCATGAGTCCAAACGACAGAGTTTTCGGAGAAACTTTTCATGGCAAATCAGTAGCCGTTTTCAAAATTTTGCCGACAAATGCTTGCGAAAAATTTTGAGAACGCTTTGGCCTCGACCAATCGCAAACGTTAAACTGTTCCAAGTTCCACATTCCACATCAAGACAAAATTCATTAGCAAGTATGACACTGAATGTTTTAGCCATACTTCGAGAAAACTCTGTGACGAGGAGCTCGACAATAGGCAGACGTTCGAAAGTGAAACCAATACATCCTTCCCACTCATTGCAATTCGATGGTGGGGGTTTCCCTTGATGTTATCACAAGTAACAAGCACCCATTCTCAATAATAGTCCAAATTGTTTGTGATTCAGTGGATAGGCATTTGGGGCCCATACAAAAACCTTCTTTAGGAATCGTTGTTCCAAAAAGCCTTTCCTAAATTGCAAAAACAAAAAAAATTCTCTTCATACTCACTTAGTTGGATAATTCTGTTCCAAATCCAAATAGAACTTATAGGGGAAATCAATAGCACCCTCTTCACGATCCGATGGTGGTTCAACACCAGCATACAATTGCATCAGTTTCCAATAATGCTTATTAGCGCTCTCCATATCAACAGTTTTATTCAGCAAATCGTGAACCACTTTACTATGTACGAAGAACTGCGGCACATTCAAAACCGTATGGATGCCCATGCGGAATAAGCGATTCATGAGCGTTTTATCCGAAAATTTAAAATCTTTAGCCAAACCAATGGTTTGCAAATGTTTCGGTGTACAGGCTGACAATATCACAGCCTCACCCACGGGATATTCCAAATCGTAAGAATTAAAAAAATACGAGGGCAAGTTTTTCTTCTCATTGGCATAGTGTATGCGACTCATGTAGCCGTGCATTTGCATGAATTTCTTAAAGTCGACCTTGGGACAGTAGCGCATATAAACCTTGGGCGTTAAATCGAAAATATCAGCACGACAATCGCCAAGATTGGTGGATTCATCGTGTTCTTTGAGTTGCTCCTGCACAAATTTCTCATCGAGATCAGAGAAGCCTAAGGATTTGTAGAACAGTTGGGCCTCGTCTATGACCTTTTTGGCATCAAAGTTTTTAACAAAACCATCATAGGGAGGCAATTCTTTGAAGGGGAAATAGGATTCAATAACACTGCCTTCTTTCCAGGCCTGCGATAAAACCTGTTCGAACAGTTGATCTGGTATGGGACCATTGGGATCAATGACATCGCTGCCGTATTTCTTATGCAATTCATGGCGCACAAAGGCATGCAACTGCTGATAGGCGGGCATCAATTCATTCATAACTCTTTGCATTTCCTTAAGGAAATCTTTGTGCTCGTATTGATTGTAATACAATTCAAGAACGGGTTGTTCTAAAAGGAAAATAGACGAAAATGGATTTAGGAAAGCTACTTTGAGTTGCTTAAGCACTTTACTTACCCGATAATTCAGCGGCCTTTTGTATGCCCTCTATAATGGTATAGAAATTAACCGAGGCCCAGATTGTATTTCTATCGCGCCAGGTTTCCCAATAATATTTCAATTCATTGGCATCATTGCTGGTCTCATAGATCTTTTGTATGTCCGGATAGTAGGCTATGGGAGTATCATCCTGATCGGGCATATTGACGCCACCCAAATAGGGTTCAATATCTCTGTCGGTGGACAGACTTTTAAGCGAATTTAGATTCAGCAAAAACGAAGAGAAATATTCCTCACCCAGTACAAACAAATAACCCACTTTGCGTAGATTCTTTAAGGCCCGCTTAAGCTGGGGATCTTTGATTTTCTGCAAATCGAACTCGGCAGCATTGTGTGAAATCTCCACTAGTTCTTGGGAGATGGTCTTGACATTTGCTAACTTTTTAAAAATGGCCTCGAAATCTTCATCATCCAAAGAGGCATACGTTTCAGCGGCTATTTTATTGTACAGATTATAGTAACGATCGCTGGCATTACGCACAAAAGCACGCGCCTCTGTCTCATTATTTGGTGCAGCCCATGAAATCTATTTAAAGAGACAATAAAAATTTATTTTCATTAAGAAGAGTTTAAATGCGTGTTGACCTCCTCGAGTATTGTCTTAATTACCTTGCAAATTAAGGCGATAACTAGAGCTTGTAAAAGCTTCATTCTTTTTTTCTTTATCTTCTGAAAATTTCAATTCCAATTTGATTTCGAATGCGAATATTTCCCCCACGTAAAGAATTTTATTTTTCAAATGTTGTTTCAACGTCGAATACCAACAGAAGACTGATCATCAATGATGATCGAAAGTGATCAGTGAGGCTCAGCGTCGTATGTATAGTACTGATAACAGCTTATCTCTCTGATTTATTAAAACGCATGCGAATTTTTTTTCTTTGTTTTTTTTAATTCTTTCTAGTAAATAATAGTGTTTTTAAAACTAAAAATAAATTTAAATTTTTTTATTATTATTTCAAGTGAAATTAGCGACAGTGGAACCGTGTATTCTGAAAATTTCTTGGAAGATATGCTCATACTTTGAAGGCCAACTTTAAAACAAAAGTTTTTATTTCTGATCAAATCAAAAGCCAATGAAATGTTTGCAGAAGAAAGTGTGTTATCGGGTCTTTTAAAAGACGCTTTCAATATTTAAATTTAAATTAAACAAAGTGATCGTAACATATTATTGAAAGGCTTATTGATGCCGTTATGTGTGGAATATACTATCGTGGTTTCACTGACGTGATGCATATGCGAAATGTTGAATTTTCCAAGACTCTGTTGCATAGATCAGGCTAAATTTAATACTAAGTTCAGATATGCACTTTTATTGATTCAATATTCGGTTTATTGAGAACAATATTTTAAGTGTACAGACATAACAATATATGTAAGCAGCTCAGCTAGCTTATTTAATATTCATTTGACAGCTGGTAAACAAAACAGCTGGTTGTTTCTAGAACATTGTTTTTATTCTGTTTTGTTGTTTTTTTGTTTTGTTTGTCGTTGTTGACATTTGAGTTGTCAAATATCAACAGAAAGTGTTCGGATAATTGTAATATGCGCACTGAACATACTTATGACAGTGCTGCATTTTAAATTTATTTGCGTATTTATTGCGCAATAATTAATTGAAACTTTATATGAAATATTGAGCTCAGTAATACCGTTTATGGCGATTTGCGCATAACCGTTGACATGCGGTTACGTTGGCTGTGATTTGTGATTTATTCGCATACACCTGCAACTTGAGAAATCTCCACAAGAAAAAGTCTAATGTGTACAAATTGCACGATCTAGGTGGCCAGTTCATATCTCTTGTATGTGAGAAAACCAGAGGTCAGCAATGAGTATTCAAAAAGATGAGTAGATTCAAATCATACTCATAATTTCTGATACTTATACGCATTCATAATTATTTTAATATCATACTCATACTACTCATATTCAAAGTTTGAAGTACTCATTGTACTCATACTTAACAATACGCATGATGTTGTTGATTTGGCACTCCATGACTCAACATTTACAAGAATCGCAAAAGAAGTCTGATTCGCCTTCGAATCACTCGAATCATTTATGAGTATTACAAGTATTTTTCTAAATTTATGAATCTAAATTAGTAGACGTATGAATCAAACATATTTCGAATGTTATGAGTTTGATGTCAACGTTATACTCATACGCATTGCAACGTAGACTTATAAATTATTGCTCGTTGACCTTCGCCCTTCGACTATCATTTGTAAAATTCATGGCCTTTGTATTGCTCTTTATGGAGCTTTATTAAATCACTGATTTATGCCCACAAACTAGCAACTCTTAAAGCATTTGAAGACAATATTTAGATCAGTTCTGAGTCTATATTGCTGTTAAAAGAAAAAAAACGTAGTGAGGACTTGAACCGATCGAATGGAACATGTAACTGATAGTGTCGGTGTACGTGATCTCATATTTAAAAATTAAATGCTTTGAAATGAAAGTACAGTCCAACAGTACATCTGTCTTGTATTATCATTCCAAGTTCTCAACCTCCTAAACCAATTCCCTAGCGTTCATTGAACATCTTATACTTTCCCACGATTGTGGATCTCAAAATATAAATCCTTTAATAACATATTATCAGTTGCGTATTCGTAAAGTTGCACTGTAGCCAATAACATGATCTTATCAATGTTGCAAACTATCACTAGCAACTAAGAAATCATTGCATTGTTTGCTTCCAAGTGCTATGATATCCATGACCAAAACCAAAACAAAAATTAATAAAAAAAAATTAATTAAAGATAGGAACGCATTCCTAAATCACCAAACCACAACACAAACAAAGATATGAATTGTGCGTAAAGTGCGTAAGTCTTTTATCGTAAATGCTATGTGCTATCACGGTTAGACTAAAATTTACAGCAAGAAAAATGCGTATAAATAGCAGAACACATTTTTGGAAAATCATCAGTTCCATTCGAGGAACATTCCCTATACCATCAAGTGTATTTTAAACCATTCGCTGTAAAAGCAATTCCCAACGGCTTGTGACCCAGTAATCGTTTAACACCACCTTCGTTAATCATCGTTATTCCGAAAAATAATAAAAAAAAAATGGCCAACAAACAGAATCTTTTGCTTTTGTTCGATCGTCCCAATGAACCTGTGTTCATGGAAAAAGGCAAAACAAGCACTGTTTTCGATGTGCCCGAAAAGTTTTTAACTGATCGTTATCGTCCCATCGGCAATGAAGTGCAATCGCGTTTTGGCGAAAAGGCAGAGAAACGTATTCCCGTTAAAGACATTACATTGCCCGATTTACGTATACCCATGTCCCTGGGTCGCGATGAACAATTCTCCCTATTTGTGCCACGTCATAGACGTATTGCTGGTCGCTTGATTGATATCTTTATGGGTGTGCGCACCATAGATGATTTGCAAAGTGTTGCTGTTTATGCTCGAGATCGTGTTAATCCTTTCCTGTTCAATTATGCCTTGTCTGTTGCTCTATTGCATCGTCCTGATACCAAAGGCTTGGATTTGCCATCGTTTGCACAAAATTTCCCTGAGAAATTTGTCGACTCTCAAGTATTTCGTCAGGTTCGCGAAGAAGCTACAGTTGTTGCTGAAGGCTCTCGTATGCCTATCATTGTGCCCAGAGACTATACAGCCAGTGATCTCGAACCCGAACATCGTTTATGGTATTTCCGTGAAGATTTAGGCATTAACTTGCATCATTGGCATTGGCATTTGGTATACCCATTCGAAGCTGGTGATCGTGCCATCGTTGCCAAAGATCGTCGTGGTGAATTGTTCTTCTACATGCATGAACAGATTGTTGCCCGTTATAACATGGAGCGTTTCAGTAATAATTTGGCTCGTGTAACCCGTTTCAATGATTTCCGTCAACCCATTGCTGAGGGTTATTTCCCGAAAATGGACTCATTGGTTTCTAGTCGCGCTTGGCCGCCACGTTTCGATAATACCACAATTACAGACTTGAAACGTGAATTGGATCAAATAAATGTGGATGTTGCCGATATGGAAAGATGGCGTGATCGCATATTGGAATCTATTCATCAAGGTTTTGTTGTGGATGAGAGTGGCAATCGTGTTCCTTTGGATGAGCAACGCGGTATTGATATCCTGGGTAATATGATGGAATCTTCTATCATTTCTCCTAACCGTTCGCTGTATGGTGATTTGCATAACATGGGTCATGTATTCATTTCGTATTCCCATGATCCCGATCATCGTCATTTGGAATCGTTTGGTGTTATGGGTGATTCTGCCACTGCCATGCGTGATCCTGTCTTCTATAGATGGCATGCCTATGTTGATGATATCTTCCAAGAACATAAGGTGCGCTTACCACCCTATTCATTGCCTCAACTACAATATGATGGCATTACCATTGCCGGTGTACAAGTAGCCTCTGATGGTGGACGTCCAAATATTTTATCAACATTCTTCCAACAATCTGATATAGATTTGTCAAGAGGCATGGATTTCGTGCCCAGAGGCAATGTCTTTGCACGTTTCACCCATTTGCAACACACACCCTTTAACTACACCATCAATGTGAACAACAATAGTGGTGCTCAACGCTTTGGTACAGTGCGTATATTCTTAGGTCCCAAGACCGATGAGCGCGGCCAGGGCATGTTATTGCGCGATCAACGTTTAATGATGGTAGAACTGGATAAGTTTGTCGTCTCATGTAAGTTTAGCTTGTTTTATAGATTTCGTTTCATGTTAATACTTTTGATTTTTCTTGCAGTGAACCCTGGTCCAAATACCATACGCCGCCGTTCCACCGAATCTAGTGTAACTATACCCTTCGAACGCAGTTTCCGCAATTTAGATGTCAAGCGTCCAGCAGCTGGTTCAGCCGAAGAATTGGAATTCAATTTCTGTGGTTGTGGCTGGCCTCAGCATATGTTGATTCCCAAGGGTCTGCCCGAAGGCTTGCGCTGTGAATTGTTCGTCATGGTTTCCAACTATGAAGATGATCGTGTAAGTATTTTGGCGTAATTTGTTGCGATGCCAGAACTAATTTCAAATTTTATTTAAAAGGTTGATCAACAATTGGTGGGTGCTTGCAGTGATGCTGCCTCTTATTGTGGTGTTCGTGATCGTCTTTATCCTGACCGTCGCCCCATGGGCTATCCTTTCGATCGTTTACCACGTCAAGGTGCCGATCGTTTGGTCAATTTCTTATTACCCAACATGAGTCTTGTGGATGTCGTTATACAACACGATCCTAACAGAGTTGTCCAACGTTTGAATTAACTTGCTGGTGTTTTAAATGATTTATAATGGGAATGATATGGACTTACTGGGTACAAGACTTATGAAATTCAAAATTTTTTTATATATTTTCTTTTATTTTTAATTATTTTAACAAATAAAACAATTTGCATTGAAATTTAATTTGTTTTTTCTTCTTTTGGCTGGTATGGTTGGTGGTGGTTATTTCCCTTGAGTTGAGGGCATAAATAATAAAGAAAATAATTAAGGAATTTGGTCTTAACAGCAGTAGTCGTAGAAAGACTTTCATAGGTTACTTGGCTACAAAGTCTAATGTTCGGCGTCGACTATAAGCTGGTTGAGGTGAGAAGCTAGGTTGTAATCCTGACTAGAAGCTTGTAATAACCAATTAAGTTAAGTCTATTAGGAAGGTCGTGAAGATGGTCGTGAAGTTCTGTATTCAATGCAGATTCTTTTCAAATGCACAATGAAGCATTCAAATACGTTGGTCGCTTAAGACGGTGCTAAAACTATATCACTTCATCTGATCTCCGTACCGCTTACATTCATAATTGCCCATTACAACCCTTCAGTCAGGATTACAGCCTAACTTCTTACGCCACTCATGTAGTGTGTATTAATTTAGTACATGAGTGGCGGGACCTACAGTTTAAAGTCGATTTCGAACAACAGATTTTTGAGAAACTTTTCATGGCAATTTTAATTTATCTCTCAGGGTATTTGCCAGAAATCTGCTGAGAGGAAGTCGACAAAAAAATATTTTTTTCATATTCCGTTTTGATGTATGACGTGAGGTTTGAATCTTGGCCTTACGTCTAATAAGCCAACACACTACCTACTACACTACGGCGACTTCCTCTGTACCGACCGAAAATCGTATACAACTCTTATGTATGGACCGGTGCAACCAAGTCTAATTTGGGCATCTCGACAGCATACAGAAAGGAACGAAGATCTTGATTAATGACGATAGGGTATCGGACTCTATTGATTATAGCCATGGATTGTACTCTAGCGAAATAAAGAAACTTGTTGCCGAACATCACATATTTGTAAGTCATGCTCGTCTTTTCTGGAGAGCGTACCTGTTCATGCTCATTTAACTGAAAGAACAATACGGTCTTAGCAGTAGTATCCCTGTACAGAACATGCCTGTAGCTGAAATTTTTCTGGAATTTGCAATACAAACATATTAAAATTTAAAGTCCGTAAACGCTACTTCTCCTTTCCCTTCTCTCAACCTATTCTCTCAATTCGAAAACAACACATCCTATCAGTAGAAGCCATTATGATTCATAGATAATTGTTTAATTTATTGAAATAATAAAACAAATTACCAAAAAAAACACACTTGATTTTCATCAATCACTGTATTCGCCTTCGTCCATTGCATTTCATTCAAGAAGCAATTCAAATCGCCAGTAACTTAAACGTTCGACGACTCGACTCTGTGAGGATTATGTTGTATTACGACATCCACAACACTCATGTTGGACATGAGAAAATCAACTAAACGATCAGCACCTTCACGTGGTAAACGATCGAAAGGATAACCCATGGCGCGACGATCAGGATAGAGACGATCACGAACACCACAATAAGAGGCAGCATCATTGCAAACACCTACCAATTCTTGATCAACCTGTATCACAAAACAAACGAATTAAAAGTAAGTCTTCTAACTGAAAAACCAATTCACCGACTGCATACGTACGCGATCGTCTTCATAATTGGAAACCATGACGAACAACTCGCAGCGCATGCCTTCTGGTATACCCTTGGGTATCAACATATGCTGAGGCCAGCCACAACCACAGAAATTAAAATCCAATTCTACGGCTGAACCAGCTGCTGGACGATTGGCATCCAAATTGCGGAAAGTACGCTCGAAGGGTATAGTAACACTAGATTCGGTGGAACGACGGCGTATGGTATTTGGACCAGGATTCACTACAAGAAAAGTCGAAAGTAATTAAACTACAAGGAAAAGTAATTTTTAAAGAAACTTACATGAAACAACAAATTTATCCAATTCGACCATGAATAAACGTTGATCACGCAATAGCATCGGTTGGTCGCGTTCATCGTTCTTGGGACCCAAGAATATACGCACTGTACCAAAGCGTTCAGTTCCTCTATTGTTGTTCACATTGATGGTATAAGTAAAGGGCGTATGATGCAAATGAGTGAATCGTGCAAAGACATTGCCTCTGGGTGCGAAATCCATGCCTCTTGACAAATCTACATCAGATTGTTGAAAGAATGTTGAGAAAATATTAGGCCGGACACCATCAGAGGTTACTTGAATGCCTGCAATGGAAATGCCATCATACTCTAGTTGAGGCAATGAGTAGGGTTTTAAACGAGTCTTATGTTCTTGAAAGATACTATCAATGAAAGCATGCCATCTGTAGAAAATAGGATCACGCATAGCGGTGGCGGTATCACCCATTACACTAAACGCTTCTAGATGACGATGATCGGGATCATGGCAATACGAGATGAATACATGACCCATATTATGTAAATCACCATACAGCGAACGATTAGGAGAGATTATAGAAGATTCGATCATATTACCCAGGATATCAATACCGTGGTATTCATCCAAAGCGATATGATTGCCAGTCTCATCAATAGCAAAACCCTGATGAATAGATTCCAATATGCGATCACGCCATCTTTCCATATCGGCAACATCGACAGTAACTTGTTCCAATTCACGTTTCAAGTCCTTAATTTTCGTATTAGAGAAACGAGGCGGCCAAGGACGACTTGCAACCATTGAATCCATTTTGGGGAAATAACCCTCAACAATGGGTTGACGGAAATCATTGAAACGGATTACACGAGCCAAATTGTTACCGAAACGCTCCATGTTATAACGGGCAAGTACCTGTTCGTGCATATAATAAAACAATTCACCACGACGATCCTTGGCTACGATGGCTCGGCCTCCCGTTTCATGGGGATACACCAAATGCCAATGCCAATGATGCAAGTTAATGCCTAAATCTTCACGGAAATACCACAAACGATGTTCAGGTTCTAAATCACTGGCTGTATAGTCTTTGGGTACAATGATAGACATACGAGAATCTTCCGAAACGAGTGTAGCTTCTTCACGAACTTGACGCACTACTCGAGGATGTACAAACTTCTCAGGGAAATTTTGTGCAAATGATGGTAAATCCAAGCCTTTGGTGTCAGAACGATGTAGCAAAGCAACCGATAATGCATAATTAAAGAGGAAAGGATTAACACGATCGCGAGCATAAACAGCAACACTTTGCAAGTCATCTATAGTGGGCAGGCGCATGAAGATGTCAATCAAGCTACCCGCTATACGCCTATGACGGGGAATGAACAATGAGAATTGTTCATCGCGACCCAAGGACATGGGAATGCGTAAATCAGGAAGTGAAATTTCTTGTACGTGTATATGTTTCTCAGCTTTGTCACGAAACAGGCGTTTTATCTCATTACCGACAGGACGATAGCGATCAGTTAAAAACTTGTGCGGCACATCGAAGACTGTACTCTGTGCTGTGCCCTTTTCCATGAACACTGGTTCAACGGGACGTTCGAACAATAGCAATAGATCGTGTTTATTGGCCATCGTTAGGTCTTATATTCTTGAAGTTTTAAAATACATACGATGGTATACTGTTCTATTCATAGAATAGAACTGATTATATACCAATAAAATGTTAAGCTATTTATAAATAAATTTGGAATACAAAAATACATTTTACGCACCGTTAGTTCATATGTTTTTATTATTCCTGCGGTTTGGAATTGTTTTTTTTTTAATTATTTATTCTGCGTTATTGCGTCTAGAAACAATTTTTCATACGTTACTGATAATTTTATAATGCGAATCCACTAAAATCCGGTTACTTCCTTTAGTGACTTCTGTAGTAGGGCTATGACATTTTAAACTATCTACCCTACTTCGCCCAATATGTACAAAATAGGCTTTAGATCTGGATCTGGGGAATGGAACACATTATACTTCACCTCTTACGCATATCACACGCTGTTAAACTGTAGAAACAAACTTTTAATTTCCCGTCACTCATGAATAACATTTCCAACAGAGATCAGCAATGAGTATTCAAAAAGATGAGTAAATTCGATTCATACTCATAATTTCTGATACTTATACGCATCCATACTTATTTTAATATCATACTCATACTACTCATATTCAAAGTTACAAGTACTCATCGTACTTATACTCAACAATACGCATGATGTTGTTGATTTAGACTCTCCTTTACTCAACATTTATAAGAATCACAAAATAAGTATGATTCGCGTATGAACACTACGATACTCACTAGAAGGTTGTGTCTTTGTCTTGTTCTTTCTTCTTCTTTTGCAAATGCAATAACAACTAAGACTGTATATTTTAATGAATGATTCGAATCACTCAAATCATTTATGAGTATTATAAGTATTTTTCTAAATTTATGAATCTGAATGAGTATGCGTATGAATCAAACGTATTTCGAATGTTATAAGTTTGATGTCAACGTTGTACTCATACTCATTGCAACCTTTACTTATAAATCAATGTTGTAGTGAGAACGAATGAATCATGAGTACTTATGAGTAGAGAAAAAACGATTCATTGCTGATATCTGATTTCCACACACAATACGGGTGGTGTGAAAAGCTCGATTATAATCCTGACTAAATGGGTTTTAATAACCGATTAAGTAAGAAAGTAATGAGATTTACTCGTTCCTTTGTGTTTGAAAAGTTATTTCATGTCAACTAAGGAGTGTGCAATAAAATATTTGTATGTACTTTTGGATTTCTATATTTTACAGTGAATACAAAAAAATATTTACCGTTACTTTGCTCCTACTATGGAGCAGTCTTTGTAAACGTGTTTAAAGTTTCATTTTGAAAGTGATATTCGAAAATGAATCGCATAGGATAGCAAAATTTCGCAGGTGTTAACCCACAAACTGTTTCGCTGGTTATAGAAGACAGTTATAGAGAGATTTTTAGTATTAAAAAAGAAAATGATTGAGAAGTGGAAAAACTTAATAAAACAAACAAGGCTCTTATAAAATCAACCAAAACATAAACTACTTCGAGTCTTTTGTCAGAAAACGAAATTTTAGGATTTTAATTCGCTGGTCGTAGTTATTAAACCTGAAATTATTCGAACCCATATTATTAATCGCACATACTCAAAGTTACAATACATAACCACGCTTTTATCGAATCTAAAAATTATCAGTAAAACGAATTTCACTCACTAATTTTTATTACGTCAAACCACAAAAAAGACATTGTGTAGTATTGTGCGTAGAATGTGTTGTAATCGGAAGTGGTAAGTGACGTTAACTAAATTACACCAAAATATTATCAGAATAAGACTAAACTAGTCCAATATATTGTTGAACAAACATTAGTTACATTCGCGAAACAAACCGGACACAACAAGTTTATTTCGAACTTAAAAGAAAAAGAAAAAACATCTCATCTACGCTGTAATATAACTTACAGAACAATGGCCACTAAACAGAATCTTTTGCTATTGTTTGAGCGTCCCAAAGAGCCAGTGTTCCTATCAAAGGGTGATCCAAGCACAGTTTTTGATGTGCCATATAACTTCCTAACTGATCGTTATCGTGCAATTCGTAATGAAGTACAGAATCGTTTTGGTGACAAAGCTGAGAAACACATACAAGTGCATGATATATCACTACCCGATTTACGTATACCCATGTCCTTGGATCGTGACGAACAATTCTCATTGTACATACCACGTCATAGAAGTATTGCTGGCCACTTGACTGACATCTTCATGAGCATGCCCACCCTAGATGACTTGCAAAGTGTTGCTGTTTATGCTCGTGATCGTGTTAATCCTTTCCTGTTCAATTACGCCTTATCCGTTGCTCTATTGCACCGTCCTGATACAAAAGGTTTGGATTTGCCATCGTTTGCTGAAAATTTCCCTGAGAAATTTATACATCCACGAGTAGTTCGTCAAGTTCGTGAAGAGACTACCGTGTTTACAGAAGCTTCTCGTATACCGATTATTATACCCATAGACTATACAGCCAAAGACTTGGAACCCGAACATCGTTTATGGTATTTCCGTGAAGATTTAGGCATTAACTTGCATCACTGGCATTGGCATTTGGTGTATCCGTTCGAAGCTGGAGATCGTGCCATTGTTGCCAAAGATCGTCGTGGTGAACTCTTCTACTACATGCATCAACAGATTATTGCCCGTTATAATATGGAGCGTTTTAGTAATAATTTACCAAGCGTAACTAAATTCTCTGATTTCCATCAACCCATTGCTGAGGGTTATTTCCCGAAAATGGATTCCTTGGTGGCAAGTCGCACTTGGCCGCCACGTTTCGATAACACCACAATTGCGGATTTGAAACGTGAAGTGGATCAAATAAATGTGGATGTTGCCGATATGGAAAGATGGCGTGATCGCATATTGGAATCTATTCATCAAGGTTTTGCTATTGATGAGACTGGCAATCATATCGCTTTGGATGAACATCACGGTATTGATATCCTGGGCAATATGATCGAATCGTCTACAATTTCACCAAATCGTTCCTGGTATGGAGATTTAAGCAATATGGGTCGTGTATTCATCTCTTATGCCCATGATCCTGATCATCGTCATTTAGAAACGTTTGGCGTTATGGGTGATTCCGCCACTGCCATGCGTGATCCAATCTTCTACAGATGGCATGCTTACATTAACAGTATCTTCCAAGAACATAAGACTAGTTTAAAACCTTATACATTGCCTCAACTACAATATGATGGCTTTTCCATTGCTGGCGTGCAAGTGACTTCTGATGATGGCGGTCTTAACACTTTATCGACATTCTGGCAACAGTCTGATATGGATTTATCAAGAGGTATGGATTTTTTGTCTGGAGGCAATGTCTTTGTACGATTCACTCATTTGCAACATACGCCCTTCACGTATACCATCAATGTGGCGAACAATGGAGGGGCTGAACGCTTTGGTACAGTGCGTATATTCTTGGGTCCCAAGACCAATGGGAGCGCCAAACCCATATTATTGCGTGATCAACGTTTATTCATGGTCGAATTGGATAAATTTGTTGTTTCATGTAAGTTTCTTTAAAAATTACTTTTCCTTGTAGTTTAATTACTTTCGACTTTTCTTGTAGTGAATCCTGGTCAAAATACCATACGCCGTCGTTCCACCGAATCTAGTGTTACTATACCCTTCGAGCGTACTTTCCGCAATTTGGATGCCAACCGTCCTGCTGCTGGTACTGCAGAAGAATTGGATTTCAATTCCTGTGGTTGTGGCTGGCCTCAGCATATGTTGATACCCAAGGGTATACCAGAAGGCATGCGCTGTGAGTTGTTCGTCATGGTTTCCAATTATGAAGACGATCGTGTAAGTATGCAGTCGGTGAATTGATTTTTCAGTTGGAAGACTTACTTTTAATTCGTTTGTTTTGTGATACAGGTTGATCAAGAATTGGTAGGTGTTTGCAATGATGCTGCCTCTTATTGTGGTGTTCGTGATCGTCTCTATCCTGATCGTCGCGCCATGGGTTATCCCTTCGATCGTTTACCACGTGAAGATGCTGATCATCTAGTTGATTTCCTTACGCCCAACATGAGAGTTGTGGATGTCATTATAAAACATAATCCTAGCAGGGTTGAGTCATCAAACGTATGAAGTATACATAAGTTACTGGCGATTGGAGTTCTTTCCTGAATGCAATCAATGGATTTACTGGACACAATATTGAAGAAATGAAAGGTTTTTGTTTCTTTAGTTTGATTTTAATTAATAAAATAATTTGACATAAAAATTTATTTCTTCTTCTGCTGGGCGCAACAAATTTGTCTTTTAAGTGTTTTTGTTTGAATCCATATTTCCTTTTTTCAAAATATCACAAATGTTTTATGAGCCTTAGAGCTCTCGTCTAGTAAGCCAGCGTAATACCCATTAGACTGCAGTGGGTTTCATAGTCAAGTCAAGGGGCATCTATGCACCAGAGATCAGCAATGAGTATTCAAAAAGATCAGTAGATTCGAATCATACTCATAATTTCTAATACTTATACGCATTCATACTTATTTTAATAGCATACTCATACTACTCATAATCAAAGTTTGAAGTACTCATTTTACTCATACTTCTACAATACGCCTGATGTTGTTGATTTCGACTCTCCTTTACTCAACATTTACACAAATCACAATATAATTATGATTCGCGTATGAACACTACAAACTCACTAGAAGGTTGTGTGTTTGCTTTGCTTGCTGCCTTTGTCTTTCTTCTTTTTTTGTAAAAGCAACAACAACTAAGATTGTAAATTTTGATGAATGATTCGAATCACTCGAATCATTTATGAGTATTGTAAGTATTTTTCTAAATTTATGAATCCGAATGAGTAGGTGTATGAATCAAACATATTTCGAATGTTATGAATTTGATGTCATCGTTGTACTCATACTCATTGCAACCTGTACTTATAACTCAAGGTTGTAGTGAGTACGAATGATTCAGAGTAGTTGAATTTCAATACCGTTGACTCACTTATATTCAAAATTTCTTGGGTACTTATGAGTAGCGAAAAAACGATTAATTGCTGATCTCTGCTATACACCCATTGCGCCTGTCTTTGCCCCCAAAATTTCCGTCTAACACTGGCTTTAAATACTTCTTATTGGAAAACGGTAGACGCCCTCAAACAGTTGGAAATTTGCACAAAATTGCAGTCATTGAGAGGGAACTGCTTCAAGGTTTTCAAAGCTCGAACTAATTTCATTGCATCCAAAGAATCTATTCCATGAGAACTGAATTAACTTTCCACGCTTTATTCGCCATTCCAACAATAAAAAGAAATGGTATCAATTACAAATAAAAATTTATTCAAGTTATGTTAAGAGCATGTCAAATCCATTAATTAAACTTAAAAACTTAAAACTAAACATTGTCATTGTCCAAGCATATTCAAAAATTCATAGCCAAAATCCATCATCATTATCATCATCATAAAGAGTCCATTAAGTTAATTGGGACGTTGAACAATTCTGTTGGGATCATGTTGAATGACAACATCCACGAGACTCATATTCGGTAATAAGAAATTGACCAGACGATCAGCACCGGCACGTGGTAAACGATCGAAGGGATAGCCCATAGGACGACGATCAGGATAGAGACGATCACGTACACCACAGAAAGAGGCAGCATCACTGCAAGCACCCACCAATTGTTGATCAACCTTTAAAGTTAAAAGGAAAATAAAATTAGTCCAGGCAGGGCAACAAATGACGCCAAAATACTTACACGATCATCTTCATAGTTAGAGATCATAACGAACAGTTCGCAACGCATGCCTTCGGGCAAACCCTTGGGTATCAACATGTGCTGGGGCCAGCCACAACCACAGAAATTGAATTCCAATTCTTCGGCTGAACCAGCTGCTGGACGATTGGCATCCAAATTACGGAAAGTACGTTCAAAAGGTATGGTCACACTAGAGTCAGCCGAACGACGGCGTATGGTATTTTGACCAGGATTCACTATAAATATAAAAGAAAATATAAATTATACCCCCGCTCTTCAAGGAATTCTAAATTAACAACTTACAGGCAACAACAAATTTATCCAATTCAATCATCAGCAAGCGTTGATCACTTAACAACATCGGTTGTCCTCTTTCATCGGTCTTGGGTCCTAAGAATATACGCACAGTACCGAAACGTTGAGCACCACTATTGTTGTTCACATTGATGGTATAAATGTAGGGCGTATGTTGCAAGTGAGTGAAACGTGCAAAAACATTGCCTCTGGGTACGAAATCCATGCCTCTGGACAAATCCACATCAGATTGTTGCCAGAAGGTAGACAAAACGTTAGGACGACCACCATCGGAAGACACTTGAATACCACCAATGGTAACACCATCATATTGCAATTGAGGCAAAGTGTAGGCTGGTAAACGAGTTTTATGTTCTTGCAAGATATCATCAACATAGGCATGCCATCTATAGAAGACAGGATCACGCATGGCTGTAGCAGAATCACCCATAACACCAAACGATTCCAAATGCCGGTGATCAGGATCGTGAGCATAGGAGATGAATACATGGCCCATGTTATGCAAATCACCGTACAAGGAACGATTGACCGATGTAATGGAAGACTCCATAATGTTGCCCAAAATATCAATACCACGCTGTTCATCCAAAGGCACACGGTTGCCACTCTCATCTACAACAAAGCCTTGATGTATGGCTTCAAATATACGATCACGCCATCTCTCCATATCGGCAATGTCCAGATTAATTTGATCCAATTCGCGGTTAAGATCGGAAAGTTTGGTGTTGGCGAAACGTGGCGGCCAAGCACGACTGGCAACCAAGGAATCCATTTTTGGGAAATAACCCTCAGCAATGGGTTGACGGAAATCATTGAAACGGGTTACACGAGACAAATTGTTACTGAAACGTTCCAAATTATAACGGGCAACAATTTGTTGATGCATGTAGTAGAAGAGTTCACCACGACGATCCTTGTCTACTATGGCACGATCACCAGCTTCGAAAGGATAAATCAAATGCCAATGCCAGTGATGTAGGTTAATGCCCAAATCTTCACGGAAATACCACAAACGATGTTCAGGTTCCAAGTCACTTGCGGTATAATCTCTAGGCACTGTTATGGGCATGCGAGAACCTTCAGTAACGACAGTGGCTTCTTCTCTTACCTTGCGGAACACTTGCGAATCAACAAACTTTTCAGGGAAATTTTGAGCAAATGAAGGCAAATCCAAATCCTTAGTATCAGGACGATGCAACAAGGCAACCGACAATGCATAGTTAAACAGGAAAGGATTAATGCGGTCATGAGCATAAACGGCAATACTTTGCAAGTCATCAACTGAACGTACGCCCATGAAGATATCAATCAAGCGGCCAGCAATACGTCTATGACGTGGCACAAATAAGGAGAATTGTTCATCGCGACCCAAGGACATGGGTATACGTAAATCGGGCAATGAAATGTCCTTCACAGGAATACGTTTCTCTGCCTTTTCGCCAAAACGTGAGTGTACTTCACTGCTAATCGGACGATAACGATCGGTCAAAAACTTGTCGGGTATATCGAAGATCGTGATTGCTTTGCCCTTTTCCATGAACACGGGTTCATTGGGGCGCTCGAACAATAGCAACAGATCGTGTCTATCGGCCATTTTTATTTTTTCGAAATAACAATGATCAGCGATGAAGTTATTAAACGATTGCTGGTCACAAACTGTTGCGAATTTTAATTCACGAGTTAAACACTTGTAGTCCACTAGGGGAACTGATGTCTGTATTGCAAATTTTTTGACTTTTTATAGCAAAAAAATTTGTTTCCAAATTCGCAAATTTTGTTTTTGCGCACACACACAAACTAGATTATGCGCGATTTTTTTTTTTTATTTTGTTCTGTGGTTTCCAAATTAATTCGCATTGCAAAATTAATTCTCTTTTTTAGATAAAAAAAAACAAGTAAATTTTGGTAATTGGACTGATAAGAACGGTAATCAAAATTTGGGTCAGTTTTTAATCGAAAAGAGTTTAATTTCGAAATTTAATTTCGAATTTAATTTCGAATATTTTTTTTTTTTTTTTGGTACTCAATGTTGTCACGTACGTCTAAGGACAAACTTGCGCAATGCATGAATTGTCAGAGTTGCAGAGTTTTCTAGGAGCAAGACAATAAGCACAACACCTAACAGAGTCGCATGCAAGTCACCTACTGGGATCATCTGCTACCGAACTGGAGAAGAGCAATACATGAGCGTTTCATACCTAATGGCCCGTTGTAACACCATTCGAACTAACTGACAAGTTCTAATTAACAAGTCTCAACAAACAACATTAGAGCTTAGCATTTAAGGCATGGCTCCCTTAAAATTAAGCTGAATTTCAGACTGAAAATTTAACTAAATTAGTGACCGATCGGATAAACAGTAATAGTAGCTCCGTTCACACATACATAATTGGTCATTACAACCCTTCAGTCAGTGAGGATTACGACCTAGCTTCTCACACCACTTATGTTGTGAGCATTAATTTCATACATGAGTGGAAGGACCCATAGTTTAAAGTCGATTTCGGATGATAAATTTTTGTGAAGCTTTACTTGGCAATTTTATTTCAACCGCCAGAGTTTCTGCCAGAAATCTGCTGAGAGGATGTCGCCAAAGAAATATTTTTCAAATTTCGTTTTGATGTCTGAGTTGGGGTTTGAACCGTGGCCTTACGTATAATAAGCCAACGCACTTCCTACTAGACTACGGCGATTTCAGCCTATAGAAAAAGACAGAGAGAAACAATGCAATGCCAAACAAAGTTCATCTACAATGTCAACAGAAGTCTTTCTATAGGCCTACTCGTTATACAATGACCCATAAGACACTAAACCGGCCCAAGAGTCGATCAGCGGTTTTGAGGCATACACCAACCAGCTTGTACTTAAAAGTTGCACCCAAAGGAAATCTAATTATCACTTGACTTGATATAGCAGATAGATGTATTCTAAGTTTCATATCCCTACCTTGGCCTGAAACGCTTTACTGAAGTCAGGGAGACTAAAAATTTGCTAACAATACACCCTAAGGAAAAAACTCCACAGCCTACGTTATTTTTAAGTTAAGAAATGTCTTTGTATACCTTCATAGCATCCATGGAGCCTAGAATGTTGAGTGTCTATAGATTTCTATGATTTTTTTTAACAAGGCTAGGTTAGATGGAAGGAATGGTCCTTCCTGCTTAGATTTCTAAAAGATCTTCTGTCATGGCTAGGTTTAATCGAGATTTTTAGTCGAGAACATTAGGTTTAGATAGAGGCCTCTCCAGAGGGAATAGTATACCAGCCTGAAAGGGTTTTATAAATAACCATGCATGCTGTCTGGCCAGGAATGAAAAAGAAAGCCTATGTGAGTTGCGACGGCAACTCCCTAAAGAAGAACAATGTCATCATATTTCTTTCTAGTCTAACATCAGTCAGGTCATTCTCAAAGCTGATAATAACATTAAGGCACCGAAAATATTCGAATATGAAGCCAAGGTCCAAACCCCAGATCACAGAAGAACAGGTCTTCGGCGACTTCATCTCAACCGTCTTCCGACCAAAAACTCTGAGAGTAAATAAAATTGCCATGAAAACATTTAAAAAAAATCTGTCATTCGGAATAGACTTTAAACTGTAGGTCCCACCGTGAAATTAACACAAACAACATAAGTGGTATGAGAAGCTAGGTTGTAATTCTGACCAATCGATTGTAATGACCAATTGAGTAAGTAAGTAAGTAAGTTCATCGTAAAAATTTTATTGAATTGGGACAAGTTTTTCCAGCATACTTACAATACTTACTTAACTTAATGTTGTGCGTGTGTTAATTTTATACATGAGTAGCGGGATCTATAGTTTAAAGTCGACTACACAATCATTTAGTCAGGATTACGACCTAGCTTCTCACACAACTAAAGTTTAAAGTCGACTTCGAACAACAGATTTTTGGCGAAACTTTTCATGGCAATTTTATTTACTCTGACAGTTTTTGCCAGAAATTTGCGGAGAAGAAATCGCCGAAGAAATATTTCTTGCATATTTCGTTTTGTTGAAGCTGTCTGACCTGGGATTTGAACCGCGGTGTCACATATATTAAGCCAAGACACTGTCTACTAGACGACGTCGACTTACAATACATGAGCAATTAATTAGCAAATCAAATTACAATAAAATTTATGAGTAAAAAAGGAAATTTTTCTTAGCTCCCGCCCATCAAATCAAAGCCGGTTTCAACCATTGTAGTCTTTTTGGGCCTTGTCCACTAACTAATTTATACTTCTGCCAAATCAACAAGTATGTATGTATGTATGTATGATCCGCTTTTCTAAGCGTACATGAAAGTCAATTAGTTGCCTCACATTTTATATTTCTGTTGGGAAAATGGTAAAAAAAAAGTAGGGAATTAAAGTTCGTACACAAATAGGATTTGTGACTGGACATTATCGCTGACAAGGTCGGTCTGACCCCCTACGTTGGGGAAGAAACGGATTTGCTACAACACCTTTTATGTAAATGCCTTACACTTCAAAACAGACGTTATCGGTCTTTTAGTCACAGAACGTTTGAAGATCTGTAAGGGAACGTAAGCGATAGTAAGGGAACTAGTCGGTTTCGCCCGGAACTCGGAGAGGTTCAAACCCAAAACTCATGCATTATGAGAAAGGGACTTACCTCACGCTAGGTAACACAACGGGCCATATAGGCTACCGAGTGGACTTGCCTGTGAACGGCAAGATATCCACTAACCTCACCAAAATTAAAGTGCACACACATAATGCTTACCCTATGTCCCAATATTCCGAGAATAATGAATGAGCTCTTTTGGGACTAAAAAATGAGGTGTGAATGAAAATATTCATAGTTCAGCAAGGTTCTTCCTATTATATGGTATTTATTATTATGACTTGATCCTAAACATTACCAATTTCTTATGCATCTGGGTCTGTACCAGAGATCAGCAATGAATCAGTTTTTCGCTACTCATAAGTACTCATGAAATTTTTAGTATGAATGAGTTAACAGTATTGAAATTTAACTACTCTGATTCATTCGTACTCACTACAACATTGAGTTATAAGTACAGGTTGCAATGAGTATGAGTACAACGTTAACATCAAACTCATAACATTCGAAATATGTTTGATTCATACACCTACTCATTCGGATTCATAAATTTAGAAAAATACTTATAATACTCATAAATAATTCGAGTGATTCGAATCATTCATCAAAATTTACAATCATAGTTGTTGTTGCATTTACAAAAAAAAAAGAAAACAAACAAAGACAGCAAGCAAAGCAAACACACAACCTTCTAGTGAGTATTGTAGTGTTCGTACGCGAATCATACTTATTTTGTGATTTTTGTAAATGTTGAGCTATGGAGAGTCCAAATCAACAACATCTTACGTATTGTTAAGTATGAGTACGATAAGTACATCAAACTTTGAATATGAGTAGTATGAGCATGATATTAAAATAAGTAAGAATGCGTATAAGTACCAGAAATTATGAGTATGATTCGAATCTTCGCATCTTCTTGAATACTCATTGCCGATCGGATCTGTACTAAACCTGGATCTAAAAGGACAATGGAGTTCAAGATTCCGTTTCATACTTCACAAGCATATGGCAGTACCAAATTTTTCAACATGTAAACAATCCTTCATAAACATTAATTGTGGTATACCAGCCCATCTACAGGAAGTTTACCTTGTAAAATCTTTAAACTGTGTCTGTGCTAGACACTTGCGTCATAGAAATTCAATAAAATTATTTCACAAAATTTGAACTGAATTATACTTGAATTTATTAACAAATAAAAAAAATATTAAATTTAGTTTTACAATAATTGCATGCAATTGTTTAATGAAATGCTGTTTACAATTCTATTCTATTCTCAGTTTACATTCCGATTCCAAATCCAATTCAAAAACCTTTTTCAATATCCTTTACATTAATTCTGACGCAATACAACTCTGTTGGGATCATGTTGAATGACAACATCCACGAGACTCATATTCGGTAATAAGAAATTAACCAAACGATCAGCACCAGCACGTGGTAAGCGATCGAAGGGATAGCCCATAGGACGACGATCAGGATAGAGACGATCACGAACACCACAGAAAGAGGCAGCATCACTGCAAGTGCCCACCAATTGTTGATCAACCTTTAAAGTTAAAAGGAAAATAAAATTAGTCCAGGCAAGGCAACAAATTACGCCAAAATACTTACACGATCATCGTCGTAGTTGGAGATCATGACAAACAGTTCGCAACGCATACCTTCGGGCAGACCCTTGGGTATCAACATATGCTGAGGCCAGCCACAACCACAGAAATTGAATTCCAATTCTTCAGCAGTACCAGCAGCAGGACGGTTGGCATCCAAATTACGGAAAGTACGTTCGAAAGGTATGGTCACACTAGATTCAGTAGAACGACGGCGTATAGTATTTTGACCAGGATTCACTACAAAAAAAAAGAAGATAAAATATTCCCTTCTGTTATAATTTCCAAAGCAACAACTTACACGAAACAACAAATTTGTCCAATTCAATCATCAGCAAGCGTTGATCACTTAACAACATGGGTTGTCCTCTCTCATCGGTCTTGGGTCCTAAGAATATACGCACTGTACCGAAACGTGGGGCGCTACTGCTGTTATTCACATTTATGGTATAAGTGAAGGGCGTGTGTTGCAAGTGAGTGAAACGTGCAAGTACATTGCCTCTCGGTACAAAGTCCATGCCTCTAGACATATCCACATCAGATTGTTGCCAGAAAGTAGACAAAATATTAGGGCGTCCGCCATCTGAGGCCACTTGAACACCAGCAATGGTTATACCATTATATTGCAGTTGAGGCAAGGTGTAGGATGGTAAACGAGTTTTGTGTTCCTGGAACACATCATCAACATAGGCATGCCACCTATAGAAGACAGGATCACGCATGGCTGTAGCAGAATCACCCATAACACCAAACGATTCCAAATGCCGGTGATCAGGATCGTGAGCATAGGAGATAAATACATGGCCCATGTTATGCAAATCACCGTACAAGGAACGATTGACTGATGTAATGGAAGACTCCATAATGTTGCCCAAAATATCAATACCACGCTGTTCATCCAAAGGCACACGATTGCCACTCTCATCTACAACAAAGCCTTGATGTATGGCTTCAAATATACGATCACGCCATCTCTCCATATCGGCAATGTCCAGATTAATTTGATCCAATTCACGGTTAAGATCGGAAAGTTTGGTGTTGGCGAAACGTGGTGGCCAAGCACGACTGGCAACCAAGGAATCCATTTTTGGGAAATAACCCTCAGCAATGGGTTGACGGAAATCATTGAAACGGGTTACACGAGGCAAATTGTTACTGAAACGTTCCAAATTATAACGGGCAACAACTTGTTGATGCATGTAGTAGAAGAGTTCACCACGACGATCCTTGGCTACTATTGCACGATCACCAGCTTCAAAAGGATAAACCAAATGCCAATGCCAATGATGCAAATTAATGCCTAAATCCTCACGGAAATACCATAAACGATGTTCAGGTTCCAAGTCACTTGCGGTATAATCTCTAGGCACTGTTATGGGCATACGAGATCCTTCAGACACTACCGTGGCTTCTTCTCTTACCTTGCGGAACACTTGCGAATCAACAAACTTTTCAGGGAAATTTTGAGCAAATGAAGGCAAATCCAAAACTTTTGTATCAGGACGATGCAATAGAGCAACCGATAAAGCATAATTAAAGAGGAAGGGATTTAAACGATCACGAGCGTAAACAGCAACACTTTGGAGATCATCGATAGTACGCACACCCATAAATATATCAATCAAGCGACCCGCAATACGTCTGTGACGTGGCACAAATAGGGAGAATTGTTCATCGCGACCCAGGGACATGGGTATACGTAAATCGGGCAATGTAATGTCTTTAACGGGAATACGTTTCTCTGCCTTTTCGCCAAAACGCGATTGCACTTCATTGCCGATGGGACGATAACGATCAGTTAAAAACTTTTCGGGCACATCGAAAACAGTGCTGGTTTTGCCTTTTTCCATGAACACAGGTTCATTGGGACGCTCGAACAAAAGCAAAAGATTTTTTTTATCGGCCATTTTAAATGCGAAACTAGAACTTTGAATGCGAAAAGAAATTTTTAAAAGAATTTTGATTTTCACGGTTCTTGTGCCGTCCGGCTTGATTTATTTCACTTGTGGAACTGATGTTTTAATGCAAAATATTTGACTATTTATATACGCCTGATGGTAAAAAATTTAAAAAAAAATTAATTTAATAATTAATTTGACATCATAGTTTAGTCGGTGAAATTAATTTTTTGGCGGTTCTGTTTTATTTTGCGGTTGCAAAAAATAATTTAAAAATTTTTGGTTGTTTTACTGATAAGCTTGGCGAATTGTTTTGTTGAGGTGTATTGTCGTGATATTTGTCTGTGATAGGTAGTTTTATGCTATCCGGTAGGATTTACAATATAGATATGATGGTATCAAAAGAACCTTAAATTATGTACTTTATCGCAAATCATTTAATTTTTTGAATCATGCCCTCATAGAGCCTATTCATAATTTTTTTTGAATAACTATCGCCCAACTGCCAGGTAATATGTAATATTGCGCTGGTCTAAATTAGTCAAAATGGTTGATATAACCTTTCACCCACAAGAGAGCGCTCAGTTCCATGGTCAAGGCTACTATACCTACATAATTGCTCATTACAATCCGTAAGTTAGGATTACGACCTAGCTTCTCACTCCACATATGTTGTGTGTGTTAATTTTATTCATGAAAGCCAAGACCCACAGTTTAAAGCCGACTACGAACGACAGATATTTGAGAAACATTTCACGGCAATTTTATTTCAACTCTCAGAGTTTTTGTCAGAAATCTGCTGAGAGGAAATCGCCGCCGAAGAAATATTTTTTCATATTTCGTTAAATTTGAGGTGTCTGCCCTCAGGTTTGAACTGAGGCCTCACGTCTAATAAGCCAACAAACTACCTACTACTTACAAGACTATTAGAAGAGAACTTAATTGTTCCTTAACCGGCCAATACTAACTGAAATTGTCACCTCACCTTTCCAAGCTCATGTGAGTACCTAATACTGAATAGGCTCTGAATGTGTCAGCGTTACTTGGCAAATATGTGAGGACGAACGTTTATTACTCTTTAGTGAGGTTTACAACAGAGATCAGCAATTAATCGTTTTTCCCCTGCTCATAAGTATTTATGAAATTTTGAGTATGATTGAGTCAACAGTATTGAAATTCAACTACTCTACGATTCATTCGTACTCACTACAACATTGATTGGTTGCAATGAGTATGAGTACAACGTTGACATCAAACTCATAACATTCGAAATATGTTTGATTCTACTCAATCAGATTCATAAATTTAGAAAAATACTCATAAATAATTCAAGTGACTCGAATCATTCATCAAAATTTACAGTCTCAGTTGTTGTTGCATTTACAAAAAAAGAAAAAAGCAAAAGGCAAAGACCGCAAGCAAAGCAAACACATAACCTTCTAGTGAGTATTGCAGTGTTCATACGCGAATCATACTTATTTTGTGATTTTTGTAAATGTTGAGTAAAAGAGAGTGGAAATCAACAACATCATGCATATTGTTAAATATCAGTACGATGAGTACTTGAAACTTTGAATATGTGTAGTATGAGTATGATATTAAAATAAGTATGAATGCGTATAAGTACCAGATATTATGAGTATGATTCGAATCTTCGCATCTCCTTGAATACTCATTGCTGATCTCTGGCAGATATGTGGGTAGGTTGAAGGAAAAGAGAGCAACCAAATGTTTTATGCCTATTGCCTAAGCCATCATGTAGGCTAGTTGGGCGTTCACTGTTAGCCAAATCACCTTACTTTCCATAAGAAGTTTGTATCTGTATAACTTCTTCCAGACTTCCACTCCTCTGAGACGAGTTATGTGTGGTATCGTGTCACCGTCAAAATATTGGGATCTCAAAAGCTTGGCAACGATACAAAATGTGCTCCATCGCTTTGATATCTTCACCGCATGTCCTGCATTCATCATTTTCCACCATGTCAATGTCATGGAGGCTGAAGGCGCGTAGTCTAGTGGGTAGTGTGTTGACTTATTAAGGTCACGTAAGGTCACGCTTCGAACTCCTGATCAGACAAGACATCAAAACGAAATATACAAAATATTTCTTCGGCGACTTCCTCTCAGCAGATTTCTTTCAAAAACTCTGGGGGTTGAAATAAAATCGCCATGTAAAGTATCTCAAAACTCTGTCGTTCGAAGTCGACTTTAAACTGTAGCTCCCGCCACTCGTATATAAAATTAACACTCAACATAAGTGGTGTGGGAACCTAAGTCGTAATCCTGAATGAAAAGCTGTAATGACTAATTATGTGTGTAAAGTCTTCGTCTAGACATTATAATCAATATCTTGCTTAGAGGGTGACCTAGTTAGTTCTACTTCAGTTTCAAAATATTCAAATTAATTAATGTTTTGTCCGCCCTGCATTCGATGCAACATTTAATAGCCTCATGACCTATAACTCCGCCCATTGAGTTCATAGAACCTTATGCTCGCTTAATCTTGTATCGGTAGAAGAGGTTTACTGTCGTTGAGGTTTGATTAGTGTTGCTAACATATTGAAAAATCAAAACGAATAATATTTTGAATGCCAGTTTTTTTTTAATTTTATTTTGATCAAATTACTACTAGGTTTGTATTAAATCCATATTAAATCTTAAACTAAAAAATATGTGCCATCAGTTATGCTCGTAGTCCTTGAAACATGCCAATATTTCGTCATCATTTAAAGGAATGCCCAAGTGTCCAGTCTTTAATTAATTTGGACGTTGAATAATTCTGTTGGGATCATGGCGTATGGCTACTGGTAAAACAGCCATATTCGATGTAAGGAATTTTGCTAAAACATCTGAACCATTACGAGGTAAACGATCAAATGGAAAGCCCATTGCACGTTTGTCTGGATATTTGCGATCACGTACACCACAATAAGAAGCGGCATCACTGCAAGAACCCACCAATTCTTGATCAACCTATACAAGTAAATGAGCACATGTAGGCTTTAACTTTATCCGGTATTTTATGTATTCGTACAAGGCTATACATACCCGATCCTGTTCGTAATTGGAAACCATAACGAAGAGCTCACATTGCAAGCCTTCTGGCAAACCTTTGGCTATCAGCATATGTTGAGGCCAACCACAGCCGCAGAAATTGAATTCCAGCTCTTGAGCTGAACCTGCGGCGGGACGATTTTCTTCCAAGTTCCGGAATGTTCTCTCAAACGGTATGGTAACACTTGATTCTATTGAACGACGTTTGATGGTATTCTTGCCCGGATTTACTGTTGAATACAAGAAATATCCTTTAAAACTCTTGATTCCATTAAGACTGAAAATGAAGTGAGTACTTACATGAGACCACAAACTTGTCTAATTCAACCATTAGAAGACGTTGTACAGAGAGAAACATGGGCTGGCCAGTTTCATCAAACTTCGGTGCAATAAATATACGCACCATGCCAAAACGTTTGGCTCCACTGGCATTGTTAACGTTGATGGTGTAAGTGAAGGGCGTATGTTGTAGATGAGTAAAGCGAGCAAAAACATTACCTCTTGGCATGAAATCCATGCCTCTGGATAAGTCCAAATCGGATTGTTGCCAAAAGGTCGATAATATGTTTGGCTGGCCGCCATCGGAAGCCACTTGAACGCCATCAATCGATATGCCATCGTATTGTAGTTGCTGCAAGGTATAGGGTGGTAAACGAGTTTTGTGTTCTTGGAATATATCATCGATATAGGCATGCCATCTATAAAATACAGGATCACGCATGGCAGTTGTAGAATCACCAATAACGCCAAAAGTTTCCAAAAACCGATGATCTGGATCATGGACATATGAAAGGAAAACATGGCCCTGATTATGGAAATCACCATACAAGGAACGATTGGGCGATAGAATGGAGGATTCCATTATGTTGCCCAGCGTATCAATGCCGGTGTTTTCGTCTAATGGTATACGTTGTCCTCTTTCCTATAAAGTTTCATTGTCTTATTAGAGAGAGAGAAAGAGAGAGAGAGAGAGAGAGAGACTTAATGATGTACTTACATCTACAGCATAGCCCATGTGTATGGCTTCTATGATACGATCACGCCATCTTTCCAAATCTCCCACATCCAGATTTATCTGGTCTCTTTGGCGTTTAAGATCCTTAAGTGTGGAGTTTTGAAAACGTGGCGGCCAGGCACGACTAGCTACCAAAGAATCCATTTTAGGGAAATAACCCTCCGGTATGGGATCTCTAAAGTTATTTAATTTGCTAACTCGAGGCAAATTATTGCTGAAACGCTCCATATTATAACGGGCCATAATCTGTTCGTGCATGTAGTAGAACAACTCACCGCGACGATCCTTCTCCACAATGGAACGATCACCAGCCTCAAAGGGATAAACCAAATGCCAATGCCAATGATGCAAGTTAATGCCTATATCCTCACGAAAATACCATAAACGATGCTCAGGATCCAAATCGCTGGCAGTATAATCCCGGGGTATAAGTATAGCCATGCGAGAGCCATCCGGCACAACAGTTGCCTCTTCTCTCAAATTGCGAAAAACTTTTGAATCGACAAACTTATCGGGGAAATTTTGTGCATAAGAAGGCAAATCCAAATCCTTGGTATCAGCACGATGCAACAAAGCCACCGATAAGGCATAATTAAACAAATAGGGATTGACACGATCACGTGCATAAGCGGCTATACTCATCAATTCATCTGTATTGCGCATACCCACGAATATATTAATTAAACGTCCAGCTATGGCACGGTGTTTGGGTATGAACAGGGAGAATTGTTCCTCACGTCCCAAGGACATGGGTATACTTAGGTCGGGTACTCTTATATCACGAACTGGCACTCTCGTTTCCACATTAGTACCTGCACGCGATTTTATTTCAAAGGCAATTGGCTGATAACGATTGCTGAGAAATTTATCCGGTACATCGAGCACAGTTGATTTATTACCCTTTGGCATGAAGACCGGTTCCGTAGGACGATCGAACAAAAGTAAAAGATCCTGTTTATTGCCAGACATTTTCTTTTATTTTTTTTTTTCTTTAAACGTACGTTATAGGTAAACGGGGAATTCAAATCAAAATTTGAATTTAAACTGACTTCTTGTAGTGTTACTCCGATGGTATTTATACTGCAAAAATGCATACAAGGAAAATTCGATAAAATGCATTCAACTGATATTGCAAAAATTTTAATGCATATCGCATTATTGTGGTTCAGTTGTTATATGGTTTGGTTTGGTCGGTTCAGTTCTGATTGTGTAAGTAATTACAATAATTTATCGAATTAATTACAATGTAATATTCTCACGTGTAAACATTTATCGCAAATTGCAACCAACGAAAGCGATAAAGTGTCGAAATTAACAGAAATTGTAAAATGCGTGTGAAATAAATTTTGTTGCCTGATTATGGGTGGCAACCGCATTTTAGCTGCATTGCCATTTCAAAATTTCATTTGTAAACAATCTTTCTTTTTTTTTTCTCTCTCTCTCTGAAACTATAAATTTTTAGTTGCCAACTAACAACGTAAGTAATATTCGGCTGTCATCCATTGTTAATCCATTGCATACATACATATATAATTGGTCATTACAACCCTTTAGTCAGGATTACGACCTAGCTTCTATCCCCACATATTCTGTTGTATGCGTTAATTTCATACATGAGTGGCGGCACATACATACATAATTGGCCCTTACAACCCTTCAGTCAGGATTAAGACCTAGCTTCTTACACCACTCATGTTGTGTGCGTTAATTTCATACATGAGTCGCAGGACTTACAGTTTATAGTCGATTCCGAACGACAGATTTTTTGAGAAACTTTCCATGGCAATTTTATTTACTCTCTGGGAGTTTTTGCCAGAAATCTGCTGAGAGGAAGTCGCCGAATAAAAACTTTTTTATACTTTCGTTTTGTTGTCTGATCTGGGGTTTGAACCGAGGCCTCACGTCTAATAAGCTAACATGCGACCCATTAGACTACGACGACTACATTATTATCCATTATTCTTCAAAATTCCATCTTACAGCGTAGGCTAATTTAAAAGCGAGTTTTATCACAGAAAGACTATTCTTCAAAGTTGCGTGATCAGCAGGACTTAGATATCCATTCCGTGATAGACTTCAGGTCTCCAAACCCTGGATTCATATGCGACCATCATTACCATTTAAGTCCCCGAAGCATTGCAACTAAATGAGACGTATTATGCAAAGCCTATGACATTAACCAGGCAATCGAAGTCTTTGAAATACTTTCAGAATTTTTTGTGTTTCATAATATCCAAGCCAAGGTGGTAAAGCCTCTGTTTGATTAGTATAGCTTTTGCAAATCCAGAACACGTTGGTCTCAGAGAAACCAATTTTTTTCGGGCACTACTTCAAGTTGCCTAGCTTCTCACACCACTTATGTCGATTCCGAACGATAGATTTTTGAGAAACTATTCATAAGTTTTTGCTAGAAATCTGCTGAGAGGAAGTTGCCGAAGAAATATTTTTCATATTTAGTTTAGTGTCTGGTAGGTAGTGTATTGGCTTATTAGTTGTGAGGGGTCGGTTCAAACCCCAGATCAGACATCTTGATCAGACAACGGCGACTACCTAAATTAGTTCTTTTTATTGAAAGGTGTTTATATGAGGTTTTCCCGTTAGGTTTTACAAACTATGCCTGTAAGTGACGAATCAATGCTGCTGACCTGCCTATGATATTCGTTGTTGACGTCATCCCCTCTGGTGTTAAAGGCTCAGTCAGAGAGCATTCCGACTGAGCAAAACAATGATGAAAATTTTCTCTCCTTCTCTCAGATAAAGATTTGTTTGGATTACATTCGAGCCTTTATCCTTTAATAGGGTTAATTTCTCAGTATTGATATTCATTTCTGAGGCTCGAGCTAGTCAAGCAAACACAGCATTTGCGCAAGATTACTTATATCAACCTTTGGTAAAAGTTTTCTTTTTACTACACCTTACTTACAAAACCGCTCTCTTACTTACTGAACGAAAATATGGCTTGTCAACACGTAGGTCAAGCGCATAAGACACTAAAACCCTATTTTACATTTTAGACTCCCTTCGTAATACAACGGGTGAGATTTTATAGAAATTGTTTTATTGGTGTGCGCAACATAACATCGTTCATCGTCCCACCAAAGCTTCTTCTGGGATAAAGCTCGTTCAAAATGTCAAATTTCCCAAGACTCCGGCGCCCAAATCAGGTTGAATTTAACCGATTGCAGGGTTGGCTTTAAGGACCACTGAGTGGATGCTTGTGAGATAATGTCCACAAATTATGTTCTGAAATCACTCATGCAGATTTTTCAATCTAACATGAGCTGTGTAGCACGTAGCGTTTTGTTGTTTAAACCAATTTAGGTAAAACGAGGTTGATAATCATCGACTTTTCCAGTGCTCGCTTTTGACAATGTTGAACTGCCCAACGACATTATCAAAGAAATATGAACTCATGACGCCGTCAGTCCAAATTCACACTGTTATGTATTGGACGCCGTGGAGTCGCAGTAGTCTAGTAGGTAGTGTGTTCGCTTATTAGACGTAAAGCCTGGGTTCGAGCCCCAGGCCAGGCATCAAAACGAAGTATGAAAAAATAATATTTCTTCGGCGATTTCCTCTCTGCAGATTTCTGTCAAAAACTCTGAGAGTAAATAAAATTGCTATGAAAAGTTTCTCAAAAAATCTGTCGTTCGGAGTCGACGTTAAATTGTAGGTCCCGCCATTCAAGTGTAAAATTAAGGCACACGACATGATTGTAATCCTGACTGAAGGGTTGTAATGCCCAATTATGTATGTATTTATTGGACGCTCTTGTATCTCATGTGTGATTCGTTCACGTAATAGCACCTAATTTCACAGTTTCAGCTAAAACAAGATGACCGTTATCAACGGTTAAGTGGGATTTATTTTGGCTCAGATAATCCCGCCATACTTTAAAAGTAGTTCCCAAGGAGTTGAAAATAAAATGTTGCCAACATATTGAAAAATCAAAACGAATAATATTTTAAATGCCAGTTTTTCTCTTTTATTTTGATTAAATTTCTAGGTTTGTATCCAAGCTCAGTATGTCAAATCCATATTAAATCTTAAACTAAAAAATATGTGCCAGCAGTTACGCTCGTAGTCCTTGAAACATGCCAAAACTTCGTTATCATTTAAAAGAATATCAAGTGCAGTCTAGTCTTCAATTAATTTGAGCGTTTAACGACTTTGTTGGGATCATGACGTATGCTAACTTCTATAACTTTCATGTTCGGAGTAAGGAAATTTGCCAAATTGGCATCTTTATCCTTAGGAGGCGGACGAGTTAAACGATCGAATGGAAAACCCATTGCCCGCTTATCGGGATAAGGCTGATTAAGTAAACCGCAATAAGAAGGAGCCTTTTTACAGCGCTGCTCTACTTCTTGAACAACCTACGAGTATAAGGGATTACAAAAAGGCTTTAATTTATACGTTATCATACATACCCGATCATCCTTGTAATCGGAAATCATGACAAACAGCTCACAAGACAAGCCTTCTGGCAAACCTTTGGCTATCAGTAAATTTTGAGGCCAACCACACTTGCAAAAGTCCTGATCTGGAGTCGAACCATTGCCTTTCGGCTTATGTAGGGTATCTTCAAAAGGTATGGTAACACTGGATTCTGTTGAACGACGTTTTATAGTATTTTTGCCAGGATTTACTGCCGAATACAAGAAATATTTGTAAAAAAAAACTTTTGATTGAAGAAACGGAGAGTTATACTTACATTCGTGCACAAACTTATCTAATTCAACCATTAAGTGACGCTGCTCATTGAATAACATGGTCTGGCCACGTTCATCATATTTAGGCGAAATAAAGATACGCACCGTGCCATAACGTTTGGCATCACTGTCATTGTTAGCGTGAATGACATACGTGAAGGGTGTATGCTGCAAGCGATTGAATTGTATAAAAATTTCACCCCTGGGTGCGAAATCTATGCCTGTGGATAATTCCACATCCATTTGTTGCCAAAACGTCGACAATATATTTGTCTGGACATCGTCGACGGTTACTTCTACTCCCTCAATAGTTATGCCATCGTATTGTAGTTGCTGCAAGGTATAGGGTGGTAAACGACGTTTGTGCCTCTGGAATATGTCATCGATATAGGCATGCCACCTAAAGAACACAGGATCACGCATGGCGGTAGCAAATTCACCTATAACGCCATAAGATTCCAAATACCGATCATCAGGATCATGCACGTAAGAAAGTATAACGTGGCCCATATTATGCAAATCGCCATAGAAAGCCCGATTAGGTGTTAAAATTGAGGCTTCCACCATATTTCCCAAGGTATCAATGCCAGTTGTCTCATCTAAAGCCTTATGTTCACCTTTTTCCTACGAAATTTCATAGTCTAGTGTACTACAAGCGTTAATGAATGAATATTTCCTTGTATACTTACGTCCACCGCATAGCCCATTTCGATGGCATCTATTATGTGATCGGACCATCTTTCCAAATCTCCCACATCTAAGAAAAGTTTGTCTCTTTGGCGTTTAAGATCTTTAATTTCGGCATGTTCATAACGGGAGGGCCAGGCTTGGCCGGCCACTGATGAATTCATTTTGGGACAATAACCTTCCTTTATGGGCGAACGCAAATTGTCCAATTTGACAACACATGCCAAATTATTGCTTAAGCGCTCCATGTTATAACGGGCCAAAAGCTGTTCGTGCATATAGTAAAACAATTCACCACGACGATCCTTAGCTACCATGGAGCGATCCTTGGCATCGGATGGATACACTATATGCCAATGCCAGTGATGTGAATTGGCACCCAAATCTTCGCGGAAATACCATAAGCGATGTTCAGGATCTAAATCGCTGCCAGTTTTAGGCAAAGGTTTATATATTACGGGTGTGCGTAGGCCAGCTGGCACTATTCCGGCCTCTTCTCTTACCTTGTGCATAACTTTCGAATCGACAAACTTATCGGGAAACTTTTGAACATAAGAAGGCAAATCCAAATTCTTAGTATCCGGACGATGCAACAAAGCCACCGATAAGGCATAATTAAACAAACACGGATTGACACGATCACGTGCATAAGCGGCCACACTCAATAAATCATCGGTAGTGCTCAAACTCATGAAAATATCAATTAAACTGCTTGCAATGTCACGGTGTTTGGGTATGAACATGGAGAATTGTTCATCACGTTCCAGGGACATGGGTATACTTAGGTCGGGCATACTTATATCGTTGACCGGCACCCGCATAACAGCTTCATTACTTTGGGCTTCCCGTAACTCAGTGGCAATGGTACGATAACGTTCGGTAAGAAATTTCTCTGGCACATCGAACACGGTACCGGTTTTACCCTTTGGCATAAATATGGGTTCCAAAGGACGATCGAACAGAAGCAAAAGATTTTCTTTATTGCCGGACATTTTCTTTTCTAGGGAAATGGAATTCCAAATGAAATTTAAATTCACACTGTCTTCACGCAAGTGTAACAACGGCGGTATTTATACTGCAAAAATGTGCAAATTGCCAGAATACATTCAAATGTTGGTTTGAAACAGTGCAATTGCATTTTTGTGGTGCGGTTTAGTGCATTAATTTATCGAAATAATTACAATGTAATGTTCTCATGTGTAAACATTTATTTATCGCAAATTGAAACCAACTATGGCGATAAAGTATCACTGGCAATAGAAATTGTAAAAAGCTTGTAGCCTGTTAATAAATAAGAAAATGAAAATGAATGCAAGTGTCTCGTTTATGGTTGGCAATTGAACTTCAGTTGCGTTGCCTATACAGAAGCCTTAAAGTGACCGCTTAAGTGTCATTCCAGAGATAAAATTGTCTGAATGAAAGACTAATAAATCCTGCCATTTATATCGACAACAACTGCTATGCCGTGATAGATTTCTGATTAGCATTCAAAACACTACAACTACAGAAGATCCCAATAAACAACTCCTATTACCTTGACATTCCAATCTAAGATGCAGGACATTTGCAAAAAAATGTGCTCAAAACGCTCAGCGTTTAAAGGGCCCAAGTTTATTCTATTAAATGAAAGCGCCTTATCCGAGATTCTCTCATTGGGGGATTAGGAATCGTTTATCTCTGCACAACTATTATTATCATACAGCTCACTATTGGATCGGATGCGGAAATAATTGACAACTCGCACTGAACCGAAGATCTTACATACATACATAATTGGCCATTACAACCCTTCAGTCAGGATTATAGACCTAGCTTCTCACACCACTCATGTTGTGTGCGTTAATTTTATACATGAGTGGCGGGACCTACAGTTTAAAGTCGACTCCGAACGACAGATTTTTTTTTTGAGAAGCTTTTCATGGCAATTTTTACTCTCAGAGTTTTTGCCAGAAATACTTTTGTAGAAATACCTTTTGTATTTTGTTTTTGATGTCTGGCCTGGGATTCGAACTCGGGCCTTTCGTCTAATAAGCCAACACACTACTTACTAGACCACGGCGAAGATCTTACGTAGGATTTTTCTCTTGAATACTCTCAATGCTGCTGCATCAGTGCTTAATAGTCTGCATGCCACTGCGCCATAAGGAAGTACGGTGAGGAGGAGCGTCTTATAGAGTATTAGTTTTGTCGTACGAGAGAGGTCTCTGCTACTCAATTGCCTATTGAGACCATAGTAGCAACTGTTGGCTAGAGTGATCCTGCACTTGAGCTCCAGACTGACATCATTTTTGGTGGTAGCGACGGAGCCAAGTAGACTCCCGTTCGATAGCACTAAGGGCAGCAGTTACATTTTGCCAGGTACGCCCAATGAAGTCAATGTCGTCAGCGCACGCAAGCACGCTTTTTTTTTTAAATAGTACCATTGCGATGCTCTCCCGCCGGAATTGCTTACCGTCATTCTGCATAGCCTCATCAGCTTCGCAGGTATACCGAGCTCAGACATTGCGACAAAAACACGCCTTATAAACGACAAAAATATGGTATGTGTCGACTTTTTTTCGTGGGTCTTTTGTAGGATTTGAAGATGCTCTCCCGCCTTTCGCAGAACACTCTACATGACAAAGTTGAAGAGGTCGCATGATAAAGCATGGTATAGAAATGTTCGGAGAGCTCCATTCCTACCTTGACGGAGCTGCAGGAATTGCTTACCGTCATTCTGCATAGCCTTATCAGTTTCGCAGATATACCGAGCTCAGACATTGCGGCAAAAACACGATCCCTTATGGGGCTATGGAAGGCTGCCTTATAATCGACAAAAATATGGTATTTGTCGACTTTTTTTGGTGGGTCTTTTGTAGGATTTGAAGAAAATCTGGTCGACGGTGGACTTGCCAGGTCTGAAGGTCCAATCAGTGTTTTGATGAGTGCCTTCAGTCGTTCACACAATACGCCTGTAAGAACCTTACATGCGATGTAGAAGCCGAAGACGTTCACTAGTATTATCTACTGAGCCATTACAGTAGAGGCCTAGCAGGAGCCAAAGAACACTTGAACAAAACACGATACTTGCAGAGCCTTGGCAAAAAATCTTCTATGGGAGGAAACAAAGATAACAGCAGCATACCATGTAAGATGAGAATACTTTTTCGAAGCCATAGGCTGTTAAAAAATTAGGAGGAGGAAGAACATAGGAATTATTTTTAAATATTTTTTTATTTATTTATTCAATAATTTATTGTTTTTTTTTATTTTATTTTTTGTTGTTGTTGTTGTAATTTTATTATTAAATTATAATTACAATAACATGTCTCTACTTATAACATACATGTATGGGATAGTTTATTTATTATATCATGTTTAAAGTATATGTTTACATATTGTTTATGTAGTATAAGTAAATATATATATATTAACGAATATTTATTAAATATTTAATATTTTTTAAATTAATTTTTTTTTTCAAATTTTGTTTTGGACTCATGGCATTACTTGTACTGAGTAATTCTTATAAATTTTTTTTTTCACATTTTTACAGTCCCTTTTTTTTAATATTTTTCTTGTATAAATAATTTAAATAATTTAAAGTTAATTAAGTAATATAATATCATAGTTAATATACCATTAATTAATAAGTTATTCTATAAATAGTTTTCAGTTTTCGTTTATTTTGAATTCTTTTTTTTTTTTTTTGATATTTTGTTTAAACAATTTTCCCTAAATAGTATTCATAGTGAAAGTTTCTTTATATAGTATTTTGTTTTCTTTTTTATTTTTGTTTTATAAAAAATAAAAATCTCTATAAAAAAATAAATTATATAATATACAGTATAAAATTAGAAGTTATGCCTGTTTGTAGTCATACCACTTACTTTACAAAAATTAATTTCAATTTAAACAACAACAAAATTAATTAAAAAGTTTTCTCTCTCTCTCTGGTTTTGGTTTTGTGTTTTTAGCAAAAATATTACAAAAAAAATCATTTAAAAAAAAAATTAGTTTTGGTTTTAAGTCAACAATTGTGTACAATTTGTTAGTTGCTTAGTATTGTGGTGTATAAAAAAATATTAAACGCCTTGAATTGATTATCATTTGTAAAGCAGTTTTTATATCAAAACAAATTAAATTATTTTCTACAATAAATAATAAATATTATTCTTCTGATATGTTTAGTTTTTTTGTTTCAGTTGTCTTTGGTTTTAAGCTCAGGTTAGAAAGTGTTCTTTGGTTTCTTTTTTAAATAAATTTTCAAAAAGTTATAGAAAATATATATGTATTCTGTATGACCAATATGTTAATGGTTAAATATCATAAAACTTCTTTAGAAGCATTCTATAGTTTTAAATACGATTTTCTCACCTTCAATTTGAAGAACTCATTTTAATTGCAACTTGATTTTAAAATACACGCGTACATTATTGTTGTATTGGATAGTTTAACCGATATATGTTCCAGAGATCAGCAATGAGTATTCGAATCATACTCATAATTTCTGATACTTATACACACTCATACTTCTTTTAATATCATACTCATACTACTCATATTCAAAGTTCTGAAGTACTCATCGTACTCATAGTTAACAATACGCATTATGTTGTCTCCTTTACTCAACATTTACACGAATCAGAAAATAAGTATGATTCGCGTACGAACACTACAATACTCACTAGAAGGATGTGTGTGTGCTTTACTTCTTGCTCTCTTTTTTTTTTTTTTTTTTTTTTGTAAATGCGACTACTAACAAACACTAAATTTTGATGAATGATTCGAATCACTCGAATCATTTATGAGTATTATAAGTATTTTTCTAAATTTATGAATCTGAATAAGTAGGCGTTTGACTCAAACATATTTCGAATGTTATGAGTTTAATGTCAACGCTGTACTCATACTCATTACAAACTGTACTTATAAATCAATGTTGTAGTGAGTACGAATGAATCAGAGTAGTTGAATTTCAATAATGTTGACTTACGCATTACTCAAAATTTCATGAGTACTTATGAGTAGCGATAAAAAATGATTCATTGCTGATCTCTGAACTCCAGTAACGTAACCGGTTATTATTGAGTAAATATATAAGGACATTATGGAACGTTATACACTGAATTAAGAAATTGTTTTTGCAACACCCAAGTAAACACATACAGAAAATACAAACTTTTCAAGCATACTGCCTGGTTCCTACTGGATAACAAGAACATTCTTTCTCTATATACGGAATCATACACTGAGGTAAGCACAGACTGCAAGACACACAAGACAAGACTTTTTCACAAATTGTTTGAAGGAGAATGGAAAAAGCTAAATCCTATCGTACAGGTCCAGCTGTCTCCTCTATAAAGTATGTAGTCTATCAAAAATAGTGCGAGAAAGGCGATAACAGCGAACAACTTAAAATTACATTGGAAATTAAAAAAGCTTTAAACTGTGTCTCCTTATGCAATCATTGCTGCGAAGTATCTAATCTGAATAATCAGGATAATGTCGAGATGTATTCTATGCCACATAATACTTATTTGTGATGAAGGAATTCTTTTGATAGAGATTGTACACTGTGCGCTGAAATGAAACTGACCGGAAATTTTCAAATATTCTAAATCAAAACGGCTACGAAACTATTTATTGGGAAAGTCTTTCCAATTTTTTTTATTTTGTTATCGTATCAGTTAAAGCCATCAGATGCCCTGGCCTAAGCAAATTTTGTAAAAATCGTATTTAAATTATAGAATTGCCTCTTCATCCTTATATTCAGTAGAATTTAATGCTTAGTAATTAATAAAAATTATTTTAAAAAATTCGCGACATACAAATTGTTAAATATATACGTAATATTTTTATAATAAATATATAGTTTAGTAGTTCAAAAAACAAAAATGTTTCAAAAATATTTTCTTAAAAATAGTTTCTTTTTTAGATTAAAAAAAGGTGGTGCAGTTTATCTAAATTTAGTTTATTATTATTTATGATTTATTACAGACTAAATATGTTGTATTTTATTTTATTTTATTTTTAATATTTGGTGCCCGCTAAAGTTGAATTATTTTTTTTAATGAGTTTGACTACATCAGAAACATTTTATAAAAGTATTTTGATTGGATTTTTCTTTTTTTTTAATTCTATAAAAATAAATTAGAAAACATATTAGTTGATGTTTGAAAATAAATAGAAATGGACTTAGATTCCTTATAGGATACTTCTTGCAGTAATAAATACAAGCAAGTGAAGTCAAAAAAATTTTGTTAAAATTTGTTAAATATCGTAGCATATATGTATGATTGCATATGGTATTATAAATAATATTGTATTTATTTTTAAACATCAACTAATACTTTTTATATTTTATTGCAAATGGATTTTCTTAATAGAAATCTCTTTCTTATATTCTAGGAACTTTTTACTACTCTTGCCTGTTTTATTTTATTTATTTTCGTTTTTATTTGTTTATTTTTAAATGTTTAATAATAATATGATTATTTGCTTATTTACTGTTCAATACTTTGGTACATTTTTTATTTCTTTCTAAACTAAAACGTTTTTTAAATAATAATTTAATAATAAAATAATTTCTTTAAAACTTTTATTGAATTTAATAAAACAAATAAAAATGAAATAAATTTGTTTCAATAGATTTTCTTTTTTTTAATATTTCCTAAGAAATAAAAATATGTTTAATTTATTATAATATTACTAGCAGAAAGGTATAATGAGCGTATTTGAATAAAAAAAATGTTTTTGGCTTTGGTTTTTTTTTTTTTTTATTAAAAACATGAATAAAAGCAAAAGCTTTCGAAAATATTTTTTTTTTTATTTATTTTAAATAATTTTTTGTTTTTATTTTCAATTGGTATTTATGTATACACTAAAAGTAGTTTATTTTGTTAATAATTTAATATATTTATTTGTATAATATTAACAAATTTTAGTTTTTATTTCTGTGGTTTTTTATCTTCATTTTTTTTTTTTTTTTTGGTTTGTTTTGTTATTAAATTGTGTGTTAATTTGGTCATTTTTTAAATGAATTTCATTTCTTGGTTTTGTTTTTGTTTTTAATATCATAATGAATTTGATTAGTTTGTAAATAATTTATTTTGATTTTCTTTTAAAATTTTTTTGTTTGTTTTTGTTTCTAAATACAATGAGACAAAAAACAAAAACAATGTCGCTAATATATACTTTTTTCTTCTTTGGTTAATTTTAAAGAGAATACAAATTTACACAAAGAATTCGTCTGTTTTTTTTTTAAATTTCGTTGCCTACTAATGATTACAAATAAAATTCTAATTTCCTAATTCTGTGAGAAAAACAATTTCACTTGAACGTCTATTTGAATGGAAAAAATCTTAATTACTCGAATATTTTTAAGTTATTTTCATACAAATAGGCATTCGTATGAAAGCGTTGGTTTTACAGAAATGGGAAATAAGGGCACTCGAAATACTTTTTAAAAAAAATTTCAAGCAAGCAAAAAATCTTTGAGCTTTATAGTCTTGAAAGTAAGTCTGTGTTTCTTTCATTCATTACAGATCAAAACTTTTTAAATCAATTAAAATAGCTTATGCACCGAGTCACTTGGCTTTAAACTCTAACAGCGTATGTTTTTTTTGTACAATATAAGAGATCAGCAATGAGTATTCAAAAAGATGAGTAGATTCGAATCATACTCATAATTTCTGATACATATACGCATTCATACTTATTTTAATATCATACTCATACTACTCATATTCAATGTTTGAAGTACTCATCGTACTCATAATTACCAATACGCATGATATTGTCGATTTCGACTCTGCTTTACTCAACATTTACAAGAATCACAAAATAAGTATGATTCGCGTACGAACACTACAATAGTCACTCGAAGTTTGTGTGTTTCCTTTGCTTGCTGTCTTTGTCTTTTTCTTTCTTCTTTTTTTTTTGTAAATGCAACAACAACTAATGGTGTTTTCTTTTCTACAGAGAAAATGTCACCCTCTTACAAGGTGCATTAAAAAAATTGCTGACCAACCCTGTTATAATGTAATTTTTATTTGAGATGAACATAACACAAATATGAAAAAAGGGTATGCCCCGTGCCCTTAAAAATATGTTGTATTTTTTGATTTGTTTTCAATAAAATATGTAAACATGAAAAAGGTGTTGCCAGATCGCTAATTTTTCGATATCATTTTTTAGGGCTTTTTTTTTATAACCAAATAAAATTTTTTTAACACAGTTCTAACACTGAATGCAATTTTTTATACTACTGACCATGTAGCTTTAATAATGTAATGTTCCCTTAAGGTTACCCCACAAAACAATGAAAAAATTAACTTCAAAATTGGATAACGATACTAGGCGACTTTTTTTAAATTTCATCTGGTAGCCCTATAAATAAACAAAAGTCATTTGCTTTACAGGGCATTATCAGCACTCTCGATTTATACAGGGCGTAAAATGCAATGCCCTCCACCATTTTCAAGTGCGAATTACTTAGAATAAAACATACCACCCTTTTAGAGGGAGAAACATTTTTATGAAACAAACACAAAATTGCATTTTTTAAAATAAAGTGCACATTTTTTGGTAGAAAAGAAAACACCATAAGACTCGAATCATTTATGAGTATTATAAGTATTTTTCTAAAATTTATGAATCTGAATGAGTAGGCGTATGAATCAAACATCGAATGTAATGAGTTTGATGTCAACGTTGTACTCATACTCATTGCAACCTATACTTATAAATCAATGTTGTAGTGAGTACGAACGAATCAGAGTAGTTGAATTTCAATACTGTGGACATCATTTAATGAGTACTTATGAGTAGCGAAAAAACGATTCATTGCTGATCTCTGTGCAATATACCGCAATCAATAAAAGTTTAATTTGTATTTGATGTAACGAATAATATTCGAATACCATAAAGTCTAGAGCATCCACTCTGTTTGCCCGATATTCTAAACGCCTTCCAAGTAATAGGGGGAATGGACTTCTTAATCAAACCACCAACTATGTATATGGTGGTTGAGGTGATGTTTTCTTGTAAGTAGGAGATTCTTATTAGGAATCGAATGAAAAATGGGTCCAAACTGGATAGGGGGAATCAGGGTTGGAGTTTTTTGTAAGCATCTCAAACTGGGGTTGGATCACAATCGTAGTGTCTTTCATGCGCAGGAACCTACTATTTTGAAGGTTATTTTTCTAAGACAACTCAGGAGATGCGACCTATTCGTGCAGAGTATTATTTTGAAATACCGCAAAGATAGTTAAAGGAGAAAAGAAAAGGGGTAGTGTGCGACAAGTTGATTGCGCCTAAGCGTAATGCTGCGTTCTTCCATTATCTTCCTTGAAAGTGAGGTTGCCCTAAGGGCGTTTGATTCGGTTTGGTGTATATTATGTACGTCTGGTTCATGATTGCAGGGACTCTATAAGAGCTATTGAACAATATTTTGGCTACTTTTGTGCAGCCCTTGCGCTGACAAACTTCTTATCAAGTTTGGTGGAACTCGGTCAGTATAGGCACTGAGTTTACCTGTGGCGTCACAACGGGCCGCTATACGTGCTCAAGTGAGTTCAAACCTATCACTTCGACCTATCTAACTTTTGGTTGGCCGTAATTATTCAAACTGCTAACTTGAAGGCATAGATCGGAAAGGTGGGTGTCCAGAGGCCTTTGAACTTCTATCACCGCAGGTTTAACACGTTCACGCCGGATCTTAAATTTATGGTTCGCTCTATCGGACGGCAGCTGTTTAGTATCAATACAATGGTATCGATTAAAGTTTTGTGTATTTTTTCCGGAATTCGTCCCATCCTCATTAAATCTTTTGAATTTTTACGGTGAAATAGAACAGCGTGACTCTCAGGTATTTTTTTTTTTTTGACAGTCGAAATGTTAAAGATCTAAATATTTGGTAATACGTGTGTTCTAATAGCATGATTAAGTGTGGGCCACCTGTGGTACACGCCGCCCGATGGGGCAGTCTAGTGCGGGCCACCGGTGGTACGCGCCGGCGTGAACGTGTTAACTGGCTGGCTGCTGTAGTTCCCTAGATGGTCATATGCTCCCCTATCCTACTGTTCTTTTTTTTTTTTTTTTCTTTCAGTTTAATTAATCAAGCTTTTCATGCTGAACTGGTGAGTGATCTATTGTAGCAGGTTTTAGAATGATAGGGTTGCCAACAGTTGTTCCATTTTAATAATATATTGGATGTTTACATTCCCTAACGTATTTCAAAATATAATAAAATTTTAATAAGAGTTATATATAGAAAGAGACGCGCTTGAATTTTTTCAAAAAGTGTTTCGAGGACTCATGGAATTTGTATATCGATTAAAATGTTGAAATATTAAATGTTAATTGTGTCTACTTAAAGTCTAATACCTTTTAATTAATGCAATGGCCTTTGGTTTTTTCTTTTAAAGAGGAATTTCTTTTTGTTCGATTCGGTTGATTTGATTTGATTCTTTGATTTTAATAAAATATATATTTCTACCATTTTATATTATTTATATATCGTATATATTTAGATGTATATATAGTATATTGTGTATATGAATATTTCTATAACTATTAATCTTAAGGTTTAATGCTCATATCGGTTTATTTGCAAATTTAACAAGTTGCTAAACAATATACACAATCTTTGGTTTTCTTTTACAATTTTTTCTTTTATTTATCTGGCAATCAACAAATGGTAACAATCACAATTTGAGGGGTAGGAGGAGGGGGGACATTAGGTTGGTTCATATAGAGATACATACACATAGAATGAGTAAAACTATTTATTGGGCTATAGAGAGTATGAGACAATTTAGGTTGCTTGTGTTGTATTATCGCCGATATCGGTTGTCTTGCAATAATCCAAAACAATATCGGCTCGACAATCCTCATTAATGCTGGGCAATAGAACAGCAGCACCCAAAATAGTAACTAAAGCACCAAAAACAACTAAACCTAATGCAGGTAACTTTTCACGACCCAACAAAGGATTTGGATCCAATTGTATGTAAGCCAAACCGGGCAGTATATAAGCCAATGGTATGGCAGCTAAAAGACCCTAAAAAATTTACGTACGAAAATTGCAAACGAATACAAAAGGAAGATAAGAATCGTGTTACTTACATTCAATTCCAATACCGAACCCAAACACTCAGTCATGGGTGATATAATAAATGCACTGAAAACAATCGCCAACGTAATGTTGCGCGAGTATTCATCCATTTGATCGCCTTTTTCTTTTTTCGGATCCTTCTCATCCGTTAACTCACTGATAGGCTCCTTAAGCACAAAACGATGCACCATATGGCGTACAATCTAAATGAAAAGAGAAATTATTTTTTCCATTCCAATGCCTTTAAAATAACAGACTTACCTCCCGCGAGACAAAACATTCAATGGGAAATGTTAAGAGTATCGATATAGAAAAGAGGACACGTGAAAAGTTCATCAAATCATCATTCCAGCAATAGTTTTCAAGTAAATCGCCTTTAAGGGAAGTAAAAGAAAGAAATTTTTAAACAATACATTTGTAATTAAAGTATTAATTTAGAGAAGCTTAAATAAACAGTAAATGCCCTGCATTGAGGAGTTCGATCGTGACTATCATAGCACACGGACGTTCAGCGGAGATCGATTTTCGTTTATAATTTTTTTTCTTTTTCGATGTGTATTCTTTTGTTTTACCCAAATATATCACGGTTATTTATCACATTAATCGCATTTATTTGCTTCTTCATAAAAACTTTTAAGAGAAAAGACTCTTCAAAAACGAATTTATTTTATATGTATTTCGTGTGTTTTGGATGAGTGAATTTAATAAGCAAAGTGCAGAGGATAATAATGTAATCGATATATCCAACAACAATTACGTATATTCCAGAAAAAGAAAGATCAGTAGTATTCAAAGTGATACAATGTCGAAACAAGTAAAGAATAATTATTGGGCTATACTTGACAATGATAAAAATTGTGACGAAGAGTGTTTAAAGAAATATGAAAAACATGTAAATGATCAAGAATTACCAACAACGTCCACTCGGGCTGCGTCTATGAGATTGTCTAAAGAGAACAGTGCAAATAAAGAAAAAGAAAAGGCAACAAATATAACTTACAGTAAAACACAAAACAATAACACAAAAGTTCCACCTCTTAATATTTTCAGTGTGGAACCTAATGAACTAATTAAATTTATTAGAGATGGACTAAAAATAAAAGATTTTAAAATAAAAGAATTTAATAATAAAAAAATATCATTATTTTTGACATCTTTAGATGATTTTTTTAGAGTTAAAGCTTACTTGGAGAAAAGTAAAACTAAATTTTTTACATACACCCCAAAGGAAACTAAAACAAAGACTTACTTACTAAGAGGTCTAAGTGTAGACACTGATTTAAATGATATTTTCAGTGAATTGTGTAAATTCCAAAACGAAAATTTGAAATTCATAAAGGTTAGCCCCTTTACGACAAAAAGAGCAACAGCGGAGGGTTATAAGCTACCTCTTTATTTAGTTCAAATTACTAATGATAGCAAACTCAACGAGCTTAAATCTATCAAAGGTTTACTATATAGATGTGTCAGCTGGGAAGCATTAAGAAAGCCTGAAATTACTCAATGTCGAAACTGCCAGGGCTTCTTCCACAGCGCTTCCAATTGTTTTCTCCCCCATAGGTGTGTAAAATGTAATGAATTGCATGATATTGGAAAATGTTCGCTACCAAAGGCTACTCAAAATGAAAAAGAAAAGTTATTTTGTGTTTTGTGCAAGAAATATGGCCATCCGGCGTCATACAAGGGCTGCGAGAAATATAAAGATCTACAACAAAAGATGCGTTCCAGAAGACAAAACTTAACTCAGATGCATTCAAATTACACACCAAATAAAGTAAGCAAAAATCTTAACTTCGCTGATGTGGTAAAGAATAATAACGCGCAAAACCAAAATAGCTTTAACTCAATTCAAAGTGCATTGGAGCAACTCAATCATTCCATTCAAAACATATCCAGCCAAATTGTAAACCTCAATAAACAATTGCACTTACAAGTAGCTAGAATTGATACTATTTTCTCTATTTTAGAAGCTTAAAATTTTAATATAATGGAAACAATTAAGAAACATTTAAACATAATTGAAATCAATGTTAATTCTATAATTAAGTTAAGTAGAAGGTACGATTTAAGTTGTTTTTTAAGTAAATATAATCCGGATCTCATGTTAATAAACGAAACGAAACTTAACTTTAGACATAAAATAAACTTCCAAAACTACTGTATGATAAGAAATGACAGAAAGAATGCTAAAGCAGGTGGTGGTACTGCAATTTTGATAAAAGACGATATAAAACACATAAATTGCACCAATTATATTACCAATTCCTTCAAACATCTTGAAACGTGTGTAATTAAAATCCCATTGTTAGCTAACCAAATGTTATTTGTAATTTCAGCTTACTATCCATCGGGTAACAATTGTAGCGTATTTAAATCAGATCTTTTACAACTTTTTCAATTCTTAGATTTACAGAATCCAAACCATTTTTATATTCTTGCGGGTGACTTAAATTGTAAACATAATGATTGGGGTAACATCTCAAGTAATACAAAAGGTAATAAACTTAAAGAATTTCTTTCGGATTATGAAATAATGTTTAGGTGCTCCTTATATGCGTCAGTCTCGCCTTCATATCCCCGTTGTGGTTCTTTTCTAGATATATGTTTAGCTGATTCTCGCCTCAATATTTATAAAGTAAATAATTCACTAAACTGTTTAAAAACCATTGATTATGATAGCGATCATAATGCACTACAGATTGTAGTTTTAGGTGTAGAGAATGATAATGTTATGGAGATTTACAAAGAAATACATACTTTGAAACTGAATTACAAGAGAACTAATTGGAATAAATTCAAAAATAATTTAATAAGGGAACTAAGCAGTAGTGAATTAATTCCAAACAATAGAAATCTAACAAACTCCGAAATAGATTTTTATTTACTGAGATTACAAGATTTTATTATCGATTCAATAGAGAAGGCTGTCCCAAAATTTGCAAATACAAACCACAATATACTTGATAAAGTTATGAATCCAATTATCAAAAAACTGCAACATGAAAAGAGTAAAATAGTTACTATTATTAAAAAATATAACCGATTGGAATATAGTTTACCACAAACAGAAATAAATTTATGGAAAACTAAATTAAAACTTATAAAAAAACTTTTAAACGATAATATCATATTAGCAGTTAACAACAATGTTAGGAAAAAACTTGAAATCATTGATCGGAAAAATCCTGAAAATATGTTTAGTGAAGTAAAGAAACTCTTTAAAAATAAAGAGTATTCTAGTACCAATATTATCAAAATTTCCCAAGATAATGAAGTATTGCTAAGATATGCAGGTATCAATCCCGATGATTTAGAAAGAGAAACGGGTAGTAATAACTTTATAATAAAAGATGTTGATCAAAAATTAAACACGATTGGCACTTTTCTCGAATCAATTCACTCGTTTAAAGAATTTGATTATGAAAATCAATTACATACTGATATTTTTAATTGTTACTCAAAATTTTTGGAAAGTAAAACTGATTATGAGAGCAATAGAACGACAATTACGACATTCAACGAACTAAAAAAAGCCAATGATTTGAGAGAACTTTATTTTACATCTAGAGATATACTTATTTATACTTTCAGAAGTTTAAAGAAGAAATTATCTGCCGGCATTGATAATATTCCAAATATTATTTTGAAGAACCTGCCTGAAGAAATTATTCTCGAATATGTTACCCTTTTCAACAATATGCTTAACAATTCCTATTTCCCTAGAGCTTGGAAAACAGCAAAAGTTATAGTTTTACCTAAAAAAGATAAAGATGCCTCTAACCCTAAGAATTTAAGAGCAATTAGCTTACTCCCTAATATCAGCAAAGTTTTTGAGACATGTATCAATAATAATCTTGTTGAATTTTGCAGAAACAAAAGTTTAATAAATGACCGACAATTCGGTTTCAAACATAAACACTCAACAACGCATGCAGTTCATTTACTTCTCTCAAACATTCATTGGAATTTCAATAAATCCATGTGTACTGGGGCTTGTCTAATAGATTTTGAAAAAGCTTTTGACAGTATTTGGATTCCTGGTTTAATCTACAAACTAATAAACTGTAATTGTCCAAAATTTCTTGTAATTCTAGTGCACAATATGATACAAAACAAAACTTTCTATGTCTGCGATAAAGACAAAACAAGTTCCAAAAAATTTAATATTGCCAATGGATTACAGCAAGGCACTGTAAATTCTCCAATCTTGTTTAATATATTTATAAATGATTTATTACACAAAACTGACAACATAATTGCGTTCGCGGATGATGTAATAATATATCATTCCGATAATACCATCGAAAAAATTAATGCGAATCTTCAAAATATGTTTCAAATTGTTGAAAAATACGCAGCTGACTGGCAAATGAAAATAAATACTGACAAATGTGAAACCATACTTTTTCGCCCTCCGGTAGGAAAGTGCAATAGCAACATTAGAAGGAATTGGAAATCTTTTGGTATTAAAGCAAATAACAATATATGTATCCCAAACAAAGATTTAGTGAAATATTTGGGTATTAATTTAGATAAGTTTTTATATTTTAATGCACACATTAACATCCAACTTAAGAAAGCTAGGAATGCTTTCTTTGGGTACAAAAAACTTTTTTTCTCTAAATATATAAAACCGGAAGTAAAAACAATTATGTATCAAACCCTAATACGTCCAATTCTTACTTACGGTTGCCAAATATGGTTCAATATATCGCCTTCATATATGGAAAAGTTAAGAGTTTTTGAAAGGAAATGCCTGCGGAGTTGTACATACCTCTTTCGGACGCCTAACAGTAACTATACTAAATTTTTCTCTAATAAAAAACTTTACCACAAGGCTAAAGTTAGCCGTATTGACAACTTTGTCATCCATTTAATAAGAAATCACGTCATCAAATGTTTTGAATGCTATGACAACAACTTGATTCTGGCACCCTATTATACTAATCATGAGTATATAAAAAAATGTTTACAATCTGGATATGTACCACCTGAGGCATTTCTTTACCTCGATAGTAACGGTTTTATGCAAAATGAAGCGGGAATTCCAATTTTTTATCATATATATAGAAGAGCGACTAATAAAGCTATAAGTTGTAACCAACTCACAACAGACAACAGTAGATTTGGAAGTTGTATTTTCTCTAGGGATAAAAACATAAATCTAAACTCAAACGTTAAAAAATATTGGTGGCTTATGAAATAGTTATATTATTTTTTTATCTCTTGACCTTTTTCCCCTTTGTATTATCAATGTAAGTTTTTTAATGTTTTTACTTACATTATTAAATATAAATTTTTACATTTATTTGTATGATTAAATCTACTATGTATTATTAAAATGATAGAATATATTGATATGGCATATACTTGAGATCCCGTTTTTTGAGACAGTGTATAATAGAAAAATTAAATTTACTATTTGTTTATTTTTAGTTTAAGCATATTAAATTGTTGTAAATAAACGAAAATGAAAAAAAAAAAAAAAAAAAAAAAAAAAAATGCCCTGCATTGCTTAAGCTAAGTTGCTAACTTTTACTCGGCAAAGGAAAAAGTTCTAGGTCACCAGCATAAGTCATCGCAGCAACACATGTATGGTATATCTAGCTTTCATGGCATAAATCACGAATTAGTCTACAAACTGTCTTCTCATCTGCCTTATTCTCCAGATTTAACTGTCAGTGACTAGTTCTAGCGGATGGTGAGGAGAACCTAGACTGCTCGGCTAGCTAAGGCCTCTAATACTATCTCCTTGCTTTAAATTGAGATACATAGATGGCGCTATACGAAAGGATGATTGATGTGGCAGGCAAAGTTCCAGTGATATAATACGACAGATCTGCCAGCCCTATGTTCATTGTAGACCAATTCTAGTGAACCGAATTCACACATGAATCTAGAGCCGTAATTCTTAGAAGCTAGGTCGTAATCCTGACTAAGGCTTACTGGTCAACTGGTATTTATGAGAGAAGACTAAGTTATCCGCTACATGACTTCTATATGGCCTGCAATAATTTGAAGTATCATACAACTACACCCATACAAACATATGTAATGGGTCATTACAATCCTTCAGTTAGGATTACGGCCTAGCTTCTTACACCACTTATGTTGTGTTCATTAATTTCATACATGAGTGGCAGGACCCATAGTTTAAAGTCGACTGCGAACGACAGATGTTTGAGAAACTTTTCATGGTAAAAAAAATCAACAACATCGTGCATATTGTTCAGTATGAATACGATGAGTACATCAAACTTTGAATATGAGTAGTATGAGTATGATATTAAAATAAGTATGAATGCGTATAAGTATCAGAAATTATGAGTATGATTCGAATCTACTCATCGTTTTGAATATACATTGCTGTTCTCTGGTACAAGTGTATTGTCTGTATTAACCATCCCTGTTGGCTCTACCAATATCATATAGATTTTCAAATTTTTGTTTTCACTTCGCAGTAGTGTGCACTGCTTTACCTTCATGCGAATCCTAATCTTTTTAATTTCACCTTTATTTCTTAGATTTGAAGCGTTTTTTTTAATTAAAGTTTCCTTATTTCCGTTTGTGTCATAAAAAAAAAACAAACAAACTCTACCCTACTCTACTCACTAACGAAATAATGGATTTGTTTTTATCTTGAAAATCCACTTTTGTTTCGTTTTGCTTTTAATGTGTGTATTTTAAAACTATTTTATCGCTAGATTTTTAAACATTTCTTTTATCTGCCACTGCTTACCACTTTTATTTTATTTTATTTTCCTTGCGGTTGTCTTTAATGATTCCGCGCCTCCGACCCCACACATAAAAATCTTATCATAGTTCTCTGCGCTAATACTTTGAAAACCGCATTTGTGTGGCGGTGTATTTATTAAGCGTTTAAAAAAGAATTTAATTCGTGGAATAATTTTCTACACGAAAGATTAAAGTTGGTGAACTTATTGTGATTAAAATGAAACAGAATGGAATGGAACGGAACGGAACAGAACAGCACTTAGGGGTTTGAGAATGTTTGATTATAAGAAGGGATTATGTTTGAAGAATGGTTTGGTTTATCTTAGGAGTGAGAAGTGAGAAGTAGAAAAAAAACACGTGCTTATTCATTAAAAAGAATATTTCTTAGATTATTTTATACGAGGGCTGGTTCAATGTTGTCCTTTAGAAGAAGTTGCAGTAACCATAAATAGTTTTCACTGCCACTTTGGTCTGAATTCATTACGCCACTGTATTATCCTCCTGATGTATTTAAAAAAAAAAAAAACGTTGGAAATAAAAGATTGCACAGCTGTGCTGTCTAATTCAATCGGTTGTTACCAGATATCAGCAATGAGTATTGAAAAAGATGGGTAGAGTCGAATCATACTCATATTTTCTGATACTTATACGCATTCATACTTATTTTAATATCATACTCATATTCAAAGTTTCAAGTACTCATTGTACTCATACTTAACAATACGCGTGATGTTGTTGATTTCGATTCTACTTTACTCAACATAAGAGTAATTTATAAGTATTATAAATATTTTTCTAAATTTTGTGAATCTGAATGAGTAGGCGTATGAATCAAACATATTTCGAATGTTATGAGTTTGATGTCAACGTTGTACTCATACTCATTGCAAACTGTACTTATGAATCAATGTTGTAGTGAGTACGAATGAATCAGAGTAATTGAATTTCAATACTATTGACTCACTCATACTGAAAATTTCATGAGTACTTATGAGTAGCAAAAAAAAACGATTCATTGCTGATCTCTGACCTGTACCTATAAGCCATCGAACATACGAATCGAACGACTTGTATGAAGGTAAAGCAGTGTACACTATTGATGAAGGAAAAAATTGAAAATTTAGGCGATATGAGTAGAATCAATAGGGGTACTCAATATTCGACAATAAGCGATCGAACATAATATCTTCGATTCTCAACCCTGCACTAAAATTGTGTTGCAAACATAAGTATGAACTCAATATACTCTCTCCATTGATAGTAGTGTAGTACATAACCAAGCTCTTAAGTTTCCAATAATAACTTTATTAACCTTTTAAAAGCTGATTTGAGTTTCCTTTTTACAGCCAAATTTCTTCAGTCAGACGGCCATATATACATAGACGTTCATAAAATAAACACCCAATCTTAAATGGCATTCTGTATTCCTTAATTTAATTTGAAAATAAAATCTTCAACATATTCAGCATCTCAATGATGCCACCGACAGGGATTTACTATTTTATTACTAGCAATAGTTGCTTACTGTACTACTACTACTACTCCCCTGTAGTATTTCCCTTAAGGACTTCAAACCCTTTGCAAATCGTTTTATGTTAACCAACCAAAAGCCATAAATTATTACGGCCAACACAGTATAAGTAAAAGAAAAATATTTATTGACATGCTTTCAAAAGGCCTTAAAAAATCTCAGACATTTATAGAAAAGTATTACGAAATAGATAGAGGGGATCTATGAATTTTTGGAGTGTGTACTGATTGCCTTTAAGCAGTGAGTGATAAAAGCTGAGTGATAAAACAAAAACTATTTCGTTACACTACTACATAATACTGTTTGGTTGTAATTGTAAAAAAAAATAGGAAAAATTGTTGTAATATTTTATCACACACACACACAGATTTTTATCGCTTCCTATGCCATGCGTCAAATACGTTCATTCATACATACCTTGTGATAACGCCCGAAATGTTGAATAGCCCGCAATGCCAAATAGAGCTGCCACTGTCCAGGCAAAACCAATTGATATATGGGTTACCTTCTCCCAGCGTTCCATGGTTGCGTTACGCATTGATTGATAAACCAGAAATGTATTGTGGTGGCACATGAATGCTAAAACGGAAGGGAAGAACAAAAGAGACACAGTAAAAATTGTAAATAGAAAAATCACGCAATAAAATCACAAAATAATGGTTGACCGACCAACCGACCGACCGACCATTAGCAAACAAAGGAAATTAAAATGTTTTGTATGTTTTATGTTTGGCAATTGGATAAGAATTGAAATAAATTAAGTTATTAAAGCAAAAGATAAACATCGTAATTGTCTGTCTGCTAAAACCGGTAAATTATTATTATTGTTGTTGTTATTGGGTATAAGCATAAATTCCCATAGGTTCTCAAATGAAAAATTAAAGCCACAACGCTACAATTAAGTAAGCAGGACAAAAAGAGCTTAAGTAAGATGTGAAGGAAACATTGACATGAATCTAGGAAGTGAATTGATTTGAATCAAGGAAAAGACTGGAAAAAGGAAAGTGGTCATTTAGTCAAGAAACACTATTTGTAGGAAGAGCCTTTTGACTGCACAAAAAGCTCCTAAAGAAAGAATTACTATCGCAGCTAGTAGACTGCCAAAGGACCGACACCATGACCAAAAAGTGATATCCAGGTAACCACAGGACAGAGATCAGCAATGAAGCGTTTTTTTTCACTACTCATAAGTACTCATGAAATTTGGAGTATGAGTGAGTCAACAGTATTGAAATTCAACTACTCTGATTCATTCGTACTCACTACAACATTGATCTATAAGTACAGATTGCAATGAGTATGAGTACAACATTGACATCAAACTCATAACATTCGAAATATGTATGTTTGATTCATACGCCTACTCATTCAGATTCATAAATTTAGAAAAATATTTATAATACTCATAAATTATAAGAGTGATTTGTCTTTGTTGTTGTTGTATGTACAAAAAGGAAAAAGAAAAAGACAAAGACAGCAAACAAAGCAAACACACAACCTTTTAATGAGTATTGTAGTGTTCGCACGAGAATCATATTTATTTTGTGATTCTTGTAAATGTTGAGTAAAGGAGAGTCGAAATCAACAACATCATGGGGATTGTTAAGTATGAGTACGATGAGTATTTCAAACTTTGAAAATGAGTAGTATGAGTATGATATTAAAATAAGTATGATTGCGTATAAGTATCAGAAATTATGAGTATGATACGAATCTACTCAGCTTTGTTTTGAATACTCATTGCTGATCTCTGCCACAGGAGTTCAACGGTATTAGACCACTTCATTGTACCTTCAATAGAATGTGGTAAATAGACCTCATATTCGAATATCATTTTCTCTGCTTTCTGAATAAAAACTCCTGTAAATTTCCGATATGAATAGAACTGCACTCTCTCTCTCTCTCTCATCCAGAAGATGTAACCTAACGAGATAAAGTCTAAAGTAGAAATGTGCCAATAGAACATCAACTTTTGAATTTCCTAAGGTCTTTATGGATTAATAAATTCCACTGCAAATTTATATCCCTCGCCAGCACAGCAGCAATTACATTGAAAATTATCCCTCACGGACCCCAGATCATGTATTAGGTCCAAAGGTCACAACCCCTAAACCTAGGTCAGTTTATGTTATCCACTTGTAAACCAATTCACCCTCCTGAAATCAATACAAATCACACTTGAAACTCATTTCCCGGTATCAGGGCATATAGTCTCGAACGATCTGTGGAAAACCAATATAATATTCACATCTGTACGTACGACCATACGATTAGAAATGCTTTCTAGAACACTTATGTGACCAAAGTTATCAAGTTCTTGTTCTGAAGCTAATTTACAAAATTTTCCAAAGCACTACACCAGAAAAATGTGTGAGGCTTTAGCCAAATAAAGCCTAAATGACTGCAATCGGATAACTGGCTCCAGTTACAACTAGACTAGCCAGTCTCTGACCGCTGTTCAGAGACTCAAACTTAATAGTTCCCATATATTTTTAATTTTTTATACAAGTCTTAGAACTTAGCTCAGAAGACATTGCTCATGTTCTCAGAAGACATCGGTCTCTAGGTATTCGCATGAAGTCCTCTGGATATCGCATCTGTCACATTACTCCCATACAAAAAAAGTCAGAGGGGCAGACATATTTTCATACTTCAATGTTCAGCCGTTCGATTCCTTGGAAGAGCCACTGAAGATAGGGTAAAGGGTTATGGGATATATGGAATCTTGACTAAATAATATTGATTATGACATATGGTACTGATGCACACCTATTCGGATTTAGCGGCAAACTTACTAAGTTTAACGATGGCGGCGAATACGCAGCTTTGAAGTCAAAAACTGTACGCATCCTCTGGGATTTATTTGCGAAATAAGCGATGTCAACCAATCTGCTATTTATGGAGGACGGGAGATCCGGTAAGAATACCAATAATCGCTTGTAGAAGGCATATTAAACATTTAGTCGTTTCAAGCTCACTTGCAAATCATCCATTTTGATCTATGCGTTCACCACAATGGGTCCTATGTGGCCGAAGTGTGTTGTTTTAACTTCTTTAGATGGACAGCCACATTTAGCTACCTACCAACTACTTCTGCGTATGATAATAGTGATCTTCAACGTCTACTATGTGCGAAAATTCGTGAATTGATATTTTCGCAAGATCCTAAATGCGCAAGATCCATATCAAATATACCCTCTAGTTAAGAACAGGCCAACGAATCCTATCTATTGATATAAGGAGAAGAAATATGCTTTGAATCGACTATACCCTTCGGATACAAATTACCCACATCACTAGAATTGTATGGAATCGATAAAATACTTCTAATGCTTCTTTGTTAATCTCTGCGGAACATAAATCGTATGATAGAATTCAAAAGACTTCTTTCACTAAAAGAGGCCTTAGATGGAGAACTTAAAGCCAAATCTTTTTGTTTATAATGAAAACAATAATTCTTTTAAGCCATAGAAAACTAAACTAAAATTTATTTATCACAATCAAAATCAATTCCAATTAAATTCCTGATTGGATAACCTTCAGATTTTTTATGGTACTTAAAATATGAATTCGAGAATAAAGAAAATGAAACAAAAAAGTTTTCCAAATTCAGGAATTCAAAAGAAATTCAATTTTTCCTTTGTATAATTTTAATTAAAGCAAAGCAGTTACTTTAATTATAATGATTTAATAGTAATTGTGAAAAATGAAAAGAAAAACGAGACCCACCTAAAAGTATGCTAATTACTTTTGTTAATATTGGCTCCTTAGCATAGGCAAAGTTTTTATGGTAGCAATACCATTAATGCGGGTCATGGCATTAAAACTAAATGTAAATGTCTTTCAAATATTGTTTTTCTATACAAATCTAATGCCAACGGAAATCTACGAGGGTAGAAGCAAAATTAAAGGAATTTTTGATGTTCAAAAAAGGCAATTGTTAATAAAATGTTGTGTTTGCCTTCGTTTAATGGCAACTTTGGCTATTTTTATTGGCTTATTGGGCAATAAGTCTTAACCACAATTGAAAAGTTTTCCAATCGGTTTTATTATTTGTTATTGACTTGCTGCTGTTTTATTACAATCAGACAAAAAAAAAATAGAAACAGAAACAAAACAAAGAATAGAATAGAAGGGAAAGGAAGGGAGAAAAAGGGAAGGAAAAAATATTTGTAAATAACCTTGTTACGATATATACTTACCAAAGACCATAATGCCTGTGGCTGGTATGACATCAGAATTTGCAAATTTCCAAGATTCCGACGTATCCACACTGCAAAAGAGAAAGAAAGAAAGAAAATATGTATGAACGCGAAAAACCGGTTGATATTGTAATAAAAAATGGAAATGAAAAAAACACAGAAAAAATGAAAAATGAAGACTTTGAAGATGATAAAATTCAAATGAGTTGCAGTTTGCAGCAAAATCTTAATCCAACTAAAATTCTTGCATAAATATCTAAACGATATCATATTTTGTCTTTACCTCTGCGTTGCTTTCTTTTGGTTTTTTCGTTTCTTGTTCTTGCCACTCTGGTTATAAATTATTCTTGGCGTCAGTTGACAATGGCTGGCAAAGAATTTAAAGGACTCTAATGTCTCATTTACATAAACTTTTTAATATGTTTGGGCCTACACGTTCACTTTAAATATTTTGCTCTACCGGCTGAAGTAATTCAACTTAAGTACACCCGCACCAAAATACTTGAAACGAAAAGAAAAGAAACTCTGCCTTATGGCAGTTAGGCAGGACGGCAGACAGCTCAACTGCAGTTACATTGTGGCCCCATAAAGTACTACGAGTAGTACGCAATTAACACATTTTTACAAATCTCTTCAATAAAAAATAAAACAAAATCAAGAAGAAAATGAAGAAGAAAACCGAAAACGAAAACGAAAAGAAAAAAAAAACTACCTTGAAAATTTAACACCCCCACTGGGGCCATATACGTTTATGCACACATAAATATTTTTTCGTCCTTTTTTGCCTACATTTTTCTCTTCTCTCTATTCTCTTTTCTATTAAAAAAAAAACAAAGTAAAGAATGTAGAAGCAGCAAAAAAAAACACAAAATTCTCTGATGATTTCTTTATTTTTTCGTGGGCTTTAAGAAGCTTAAAGTGAAAGTCAAACAGTGTGAATCAACAGATTTTTTTTTTCTTTCTTGTGGTCTTTAACGTGAATTTATTTGAGAAAGTTTTTACATTGAAAATCTCAAGTTACAGTTAATGAAACAAATATTGTGTTAAGCAATGTTAATAGCGTATGGCACACCTTTAAAATGCTATACGTGGAGGGGAGGAAACAGTAATCATACTTAAGAAAGTGATTCAAGCAGAATTTGTATTAAATTTTACAACAAAAGGAAATTTGATTTCGTATTAAAGTTGTAGTCACCGCAGTCTAGTAGGTTCAAACCTCATGTCAGATGCCGATAAAAAGAAATATTAAGAAACATTTCTTAGGCGATTTCCTTTTCAGCAGCTATCTGGCAAAAACTCTGAGTATTAAATAAAATTGTCATGAAAAGTTTCTCCAAAATCTATTATTCGCAGTCAACTTTAAACTGTAGGTCCCGCCACTCTTATATAAAATTAACACACACAACATAGGTGCTTTGAGAGCCTAGGTCGTAATCAGATATCAGCAATGAGTATTCAAAAAGCTGAGTAGATTCGAATCATACTCATAATTTCTGATACTTATACGCATTCATACTTATTTTAATATCATACTCATACTACTCATATTCAAAGTTTGAAGTACTCATCGTACTCATACTTAAGAATACACAGGATGTTGTTGATTTCGACTCTCCTTTACTCAACATTTACAAAAATCACAAAATAAGTATGATATGCGTACGAACACTACAATACTCACTAGAAGGTTGTATGTTTGCTTTGCTTGCTGTCTTTGTTTTTCTTTTTTCTTTTTTTTTTTGTAATTGTAACAACAACTAAGACTGTAAATTTTGATAAATGATTCGAATCACTCGAATCATTTATGAGTATTGTAAGTATTTTTCTAAATTTATGAATCTGAATGAGTAGTCGTATGAATCGAACATATTTCGAATTGTATGAGTTTGATGTCAACGTTGTACTCATACTCATTGCAACCTGTACTTATAAATCAATGTTGTAGTGAGTACGAATGAGTCAGAGTTGTAATTGAATTTCAATACTGTTGACTCTCACTCATACTCAAAATTTCATGAGTACTTATGAGTAGCGAAAAAAAGATTCATTGCTGATCTCTGATACATACATACATACATACACAATTGGTCATTACAACCCTTCAGTTAGGATTACGACCTAGTTTCTCACACCACTTATATTGCGCCTGTTAATTTAATCCATGAGTGGCGGAATGGAGTTAGACTCTTTGTCCATTTCCCTTATGTACACCTACTTTTGAACTCAGTCTAGATCCGTAAGTGAAGACATCAATATGATCCCCATTCTAATGGGAAGATGCCATTAGAACAGTATTCGGAAGAAGTAAGAATCAAAAAAGGTAAAAGGGAAGTTTACTACTGGACCTTGAAGGTCAAAAAAGACTGTGAGTTAAAGCTAGACCTCGGAGTGGTTTAGCTTTTTTGTTTTTTAAAAAAAGACACTTCGTTGTAAACGATCCAATACTGAAAAAGTACGTATAATCTTGTAAAAAAAAAGAGTAAAAAACGGCACGTAAGTTATCTGCAGACAGTCGAAGTACTAAGCAAGAGTCACCTAAAAGTTTATAATCGTTATGTTTACTCGAAAAGCCTTAATGTTTGAGTTACCAGGGGGATTGACATTTGATGGAAACGGCACTAAAATACATCCTATGCTATACGCTGAAAATATTCTATGGACAGCAGATATTGATGGCAACTCTTCCATATTCTTATGATTTCATTTACTTCGTTTCAGTTTAATTTTACAAGCTAAGAAGGTCAAAGCATGTTAAAGTTTTTAGCTGTCGTTTCCTAGAAACAACACCCTCTGTGAAAATGAATTGTATGTTTCATCAAGAGCTGGTGCTACAAAAGCCTCGGGTAACATGCTGGCACTTTCAAATGTATTTCAATCATTCAAAAAATTTAAAAACAAACTCAAAACTTACTTCACTTCTATTAATGTTCCAAGAAACAGAATTCATCTTTCTACTTCTAAAAGAAAAGAGTTCAACAAGTTGCACAAAATTGAAACTCTTTAATGTTGCTGCCACACAAAGCGCACATAAATTATATTCTCTGAGGCTTTTATTGAAACAGTGAAGCAAAAAAAAGAAAACATTTTTCCCCCAACTTTTGTTTTAGTTTTACTTGCATGGAAGCTTGTTACTCCTATTCTTTTTCCTTTTTTTCCCTCCTTGTGTAAACTAAACACGGTCGCCTACCGACACTTCACATCTCTAAAGCAGTTGTGTTGTGTTGCATTGTGTTGTGTTGTGTTATTTCTAGTGAAATTACAACCTCAGGTGGAAAACTGAAACAAAATATTTTCCTATTGCTGTTTCTCATTCTTTTTTTTCTCTCTCCCTCTGTTTTTTTTTATTATTTTTGTACTGCACCGGTACAAGAGCAGTTGTTAGGAGAATAAGAAACAAGTTGCAATTACGTTGCAAATAAAAAAGGCATTCAACCAGCTAAAGGTCTTCCAAAACAAATTCAACACTTTATGAGTGTTCACATGTACACACGCATACGTATGTATGTACACTTTTAAAGCTCTCTAAGAAATGCTTATTGTACTATATGTGTATGTGTTGGCCAAAAGCGTACATACACATTTTGTTTTGTTTTAGAGTCCTTTACAATTGTTGCATGAATGAAAATTTAACAAAAAAATCACAAAAAAAAAGAGAAAGAAATGAGAAAAATGAACAATTTACACTCAAAAAATAAATTTCAGTTTTATTCATATATGAAAAGGGGAAGTATTTCCCCTTTATTATGTAGATTTTGAAGTCGCCTTAGTGTAGTACATAGTGTATTTGCTTATTAAATGTAAGACCTCGGTTCAAACCCCAAAATGTGAAAAATGTTTCTTCGACGACTTCCTCTCAGCAGACTCTGAGAGAGTAAAATAAAATTTCCATGAAGAGTTTCTCAAAAATCCGTCGTTCGGAGTCGATTTTAAACTGTATGTCCCGCCACTCAAGTATAAAATTAAGGCGCACAACATTAGTGGTGTGAGAAACTAAATCATAAGGGCTATAATGACCAATTATGTATGTATGTATGAAGGTTTCTAATAAAAAAATGAAAGCAAAGCGTAGGTTATCGTAGTTTACATGATTTGCTTACATCGCAACTCCTTGCGTAGTTCCTTTTTCCCATTGAGATAATTTGAAAACTCCAGTTCCCTACTCCTTTAAAGCCTGCAAATCCTATTTCATTCAATTATGGTACAAGTCCAAGGCGAAAAGTCCTTTTCTCTACACCAGTAATTCGTGTAAATCCTATCAAAATCAATTATGCCATAATTCCAAGACAGCTTCCTTCCTGAAAGCTGCCTACACTTAGAAGACAGGAAGCACACCGACATTGTACTGTACCTGTTTCCTTCTTCTGGTTGGTATTATAATCCTACATCAGATTCTCTACCACATAATTCGTCCGAAGCCGCCAAATAAGCTCATAAAATAGGAATAACATCGCAGTAGAACACGATCGTGTACAAGGAGGTTGAACTTCGTTGACAGCATGAGGGCACTTGCACTATTGCTACGATCTACTGGACAGATTTGGATAAAGAAAATACTTTTTATTTTCTGTTTTCCAATCACATGGCCATATATTGCACTGCGGCGGTTCTTACAGGCTACTGCCTTATTATGAGATTATCTTTCATCTTGAGGTTCTTGGTCTCTCATTTCCTGCCCTCTTTGAATGAACTCTTCAAAGATTGCCGCACTTGTAGAATTTTTGTCAGGTCGGGGTAGTTTCCCATTGGAACTGTGTTCAATCTCCGGGTTGGATATTACGCTAATCTCTGCGAAAGTGGGAACATTCCCTTTAAAGGAGATCAGCCGCCTAGATCTAATCTACTCCCAAAATAACAAAAAGCAAAGTTGAGAAGGTATTTCAATAGTGCATCCGACGATTTCACGCCTCAATAAAGTAAACATTTTGCACGATTTTTAACTCTGTGTGAGTTGTGATCTATGACGTCGTTCAAGCGATATGAAAGTTGTGAACAAGATAAAAAGGAGATTCGTTTCCACAAAAAATCGCAGAAAGTATTATTTGCAGTTAAGATCAGGCTTCAATATACATTTTATTCGCTGGATTTTAATACCTTAGATGACTTTCTACTTCCAGACTCGAAAAAATGGGTCGTGGTAAAATATTCATGCAAAAAGGTTATCATGACGTACGTTGTCACGTATTTTTGAGAGCCTTCCTTATTAATAACTTTCCAAGTATGAAGATAGGGATTACTTCCCTCACAAAAACATTTAACAAGATTGTGTGTTAATTGTGGTAATTTTGTACTTTCTTTACCTTAACAAATTGAAAATAATTTCAAGCTTTTGTTTAAGAAAAAACCAACAAAGGGAAATAAATCATAATAAAAATGCTTCAAACACGCATACAAATACAAATAAAAGACGAAAAACCAAACGGAAATAGTTGGTTGGTTTTAAGCATTTAAGCAATTATTTTTCAATTTTTTTTTTCTTTCTTCTTCCTTTTCGAAACATTCCAAGCATTTTCGTTTTCATTTATGTAATTTGTTTGAAAGTGAATAGAATTTCTAGAGTTTCCGTTTAGTCCAACATGGCACGGTAACTGCAACCAAATGAATTATAAATGAAGAGTCAAATGGCAAAGCAATAGATTGATTTGTTTGGGGGGTGGGCAAAACCAAATGAATTTCATTACAAAAAAAAAAGAGCAAAAATACTTACATTTTATAATCGCCTGATATCAGTTTAATAATCACCGCAAACAGAATGAAAACGACACACGCCAAACTAATGAAACTGGCGCGAGCCAAACGCGATACATTCTTGTACAGACACAATGGCACAACAATGCCGATGGTTACGAAAAATACCACACCCAAGCGAACAGCGCCCATCGATGAGCCCCACGATGGTATGAGACGCACCAATACCTTGGACAGAGTATCGCCTACAACCACATTATAGGAAATCATAGCTGCAATTATATGAAATTAGAAAATTAGAATAATGAATGAAAGGAACATAGAAAATACAGAATAAAATACAAGAACAACAACAATAATGACAACAAGAAAAAAAATTGGAATTGATTTGAATAAAATTGAATGAAATGAGTGCATGAATGCATGAATGACGACTGAATGTTTTCAAAAATGGCAACGTATAGAATGAATGAATAAATGCTGTTCGTTATTCTCTTTGTTTAGAAGTGCTATGTGTTGTAATGGTGGTTCCTTCTTAGCTGTTGTTGTTGGCCAATTTGTATAATTTGTCTGTTGCTGGTAGTGTCCGTATTACATTCAGTTCTAAGTGTGTATGTATGGCATGTTGATATCAAATGATTTTAATTTCGGTGAAAACGCATGCAAAACCATTTTAAAAACGTTTTCCCCATTTCGTTCATACCTAAAAATGGATACATAAACTGCAGCCAGGACAATAGATAGTAACCGTATTTGCCATAGGCAGCCTCCATAATACCTGGATAACTGAAACGTCCACATATATGACCACACTTGACCTAAAAATAAACGAGAAAACGAAAAACAAAACGAGAGAAAATGAATGAACAACGACTGGGCAAAAATGCAATTTTAATTTTCATGGTGTTGTTGGCGGTTCAATAGCATTTAAAAATAAATTTTTTTTAAACGAAAAAATCACCAACAAACCTCAATGTATACAATATGTACTATACGAAGCATATAGAAAATAGAACCACAAATTTTAATTTTTAATTGGATTTATTAAATAATTTGAAATCAATAATTGTTAATTTGTTGGAGGTCATATAAACGTTATTAGGTCATATAAAAAGTATACAATTTATTGGTTGCTTGAAAAAGTTTGATTACAAATCTGATAAAAAGTGAACAACTTTTTCTTATAAGTACTTATTTAATTCATTATTACATTCATTTAGTCAGGATTACAACCTAGTTTCTCATACAACCAATGTTACGTGTTTTAATTTTATACATGTGTGGCGGCACCTACAGTTTAAAGTCGATTCCAAACGACAGATTTGAGTAACTTTTCATGGCAATTTCATTTACTGTCAGTGGTTTCGCCAGAAGACTGAAAGTCCTCGAAAGAAATTTTTTAGATTTCGGTTTTGTTTGAGATGCCTAAGCTAGGTTCTGAACCAGGGACTCTCGTCTAATAACACAACACACTACCTAGTACACAACGGCGAAGTTTTCGTATACAAACATGTGCCACTTTGACCAATACGTTTGCCATTTTTAAGGTAAAATCATAATAAATTCAGATACGGGTCTGATATCCGTCCGAAGGCTAGATAAAGGACGCAAAGAAAGTCTGCTTAAATTTTTAAGAGGCATGTCCAGCATAATTGCTGGAGTTATTACTGAGCATTGTATTCTGGGAATTCGTGCGAGATGCATTGGTTTGGGTCATATAGCCAATGGCTCCTGCAGAAGCTACTTATATACGAAGAAGAGGAGAAAAATATTCTTCATCTCCTGGATGAAGATGTCCAGCCTACATCTATCCATTGGGCCTTTTAATCCTGATTAGTTTCTGCTAACTTCCACCTACATTTTGTTTATAGTGGAGACATCAACTAATTTCCAAAAGACTAAAATGTTGACTAATATCGTTCAAGCCTGTGCGTTATTGCAATATAAGCACGCCCGAAAATATCACTTCTTTTAGAGAAAGTATGGCAAACAAATCGAATTTGCCGATTCCTCAGTATTTTCTACAATTGCGCCTACCTTGCGGTTAATTATGACGTACTTCAAATTTAGATTTGCACTTTCATCAAGGGCATTTCCTACTCTCTCAATGATAAAAACCGACTTTCGATTATAATTTGTCGAATAAAACTTCATCCAGCAATGAAACATCTTTACCTCCTCGACTGCTACGTCAGCGAACAAAGTAATCGCATTAGCCCTCGAAAACCATAGGAGTTACTGAAAAAATTGCATCAGGAAAAAGTGAGCGGTCTGTAGTGAGTGGTCGATAATGAGCGGTCTGTAGTGAGTGGTCTGTAGTGAGTGGCTGATAATGAGCGGTCTGTAGTGAGTGGTCTGTATTGAGTGGTCTGTAGTGAGTGAACTGTAGTGTGTGATCTGTAGTGAATGGTCTGTAGTAAGTGGTCTGTAGGTAGTGGTCTATAGACTGTGGTCTGTAGTGAGTGATCTGTAGTTAGTAGTCTATAGTGAGAGTTTGTAGCGAGTGGTCTGCAGTGAGCGGTCTGTAGTGAGTGGTCTGTAGTGAGTGGTCTGTAGGGAGTGCCTGTAGTGAGTGATCTGTAGTGAGTGGTCCTTAGTGAGTGGCCTATAGTGATTGGTATGTAGTCAGTGGTGTGTAGTGAGTGGTATTTAATGAGTGGCCTGTAGTGAGTGGTCTGTAGCACGTGGCCTATAGTGAGCGGTCTGCAGTGAGTGCTCTGTAGTGAGTGGCCCATAGTGAGCGGTCTATAGTGAATGATCTATAGTGAGTGGTCTGTAGTGAGTGATCTGCAGTGAGTGATCTGTAGTGAGTGGTCTGTAGTGAGTGGTCCTTAGTGAGTGGCCTATAGTGATTGGTATGTAGTCAGTGGTGTGTAGTGAGTGGTATTTTGTGAGTGGCCTGTAGTGAGTGGTCTCTAGCACGTGGCCTATAGTAAGTGGTCTGCAGTGAGTGCTCTGTAGTGAGTGGCCCATAGTGAGCGGTCTATAGTGAATGATCTATAGTGAGTGGTCTTTAGTGAGTGATCTGTAGTGAGTGGTCTGTAGTGAGTAGTCTTTAGTGAGTGGTCTATAGTGAGTGGTCTGAAGTGAGTGGTCTGTAGGGAATGGCCTGTAGTGAGTAGCCTGTATTGAGTGGTCCGTAGTGAGTGATAATTAGCCATTTTTTTGCAAAATGGTTCTGAAAGCTCTGCTACCGTCAATTCAGAACGCTATGGCCCTATAATCGAAAACTACTGCTGCAACAAAACCAAAGGCAATCTCTTAAACGACATTGAATGTCGTTCATAATGGCAAGGTTCAAGCATTATTATAAAAGAAAAGTTTCGAGTTCATAGACTTGCATGCATTTTATATTAACCAGTCGCTGTACTGAATGTATTCTGCCTTGATATAATATCCACCTTTATAGAAAAGATTATACGTGCTACATAGTCTAGTGATTTTTCTTGTAGTATGATATTATAGATATGAACGGAGACTGTTGATGAAATATTCTACACAGTTCCGTATTTCAAGTACGTATAGCATTTGACGTAAATAACAGTCATTGTCTAATAGGAACAAAAGCGAGAAGACCGTGTTCTCCACATAAAAAATATTTCAGAAGTTGCGAGATGTATAATTCTCACATCGTTAAACACTGTCTAGCATTATCAAGAAAAATAAGAGCTCCGAATGAATAAGTCTGTTACGTACCTCAAAAACGATTAGTCTTCTTCAGACTTTAGGAATACCACTAGAGCTACTAGCCACTTCCTATTCTCTATTTTGCTTTTTCTATCTGCCTTCTATTCTTCCAATGAATTAAATCACAAACAACGTAAAATTTTATATGAAATTGACAAGCAAAAGTCTCACAAGAATCTCAAAGAAATGGTTTTTTTTTTCTAAATCCTACTTAAGGAACTGGTTCTCATAATATCCTGTCACATTTTAAATTGCATTTTAATAGCAAAAACTATTTAAAATTGCATTTGTCCCCCTTCGTTTTTGCCCTTCTCTTTTTGTTTAGTTTTGAAATTTAGTTTTTATGTTGTTGTTGCTGTTCACTTTCAGTAAAAAAAAGAAAAGAAGAAGGAAAAAACACAACAAGTTCGTGCTTTTCATATCAATGGCATGGCATCAGTAGTGATAGAAAACTCCAATCTTTGTAAGTTTTCCACATCGTCTACAATGGCTACTACAGCAACTACTACAGCTACTACTACGACTACTACTACTACTAGCACTCAGTTCAGCCACTCAAGAATGAAACGACATCAGAGAGAAGTAAAGCAAAGCAACATCACTTGCAAAGGAAGAATTTTCTCCTCCTACAGTATCATCACTGTCAGTAACATCATCATCAGTAACATGGTCATCATCAACAGCATTATTGCCATTGCCAGTAACAATATTTTTGTAATTTCCTTCACAAAAAAAAGAAATTAAAAGAAAAAAATACAAGAAATGAAAACGAAAAAACCAACAACAACAAAAAAATAGGGACGAGAGGAATAAATAAAAACTTTAATTTTCCTAAAACGTCAAAACCAAACACAACATTTTCCGTTTATTTTGAGAAAAACAACATGAAATAATCAAAAAAAAAGGGGGAACAACAATTGCAATAACACAACAACATCAAAAGCTAAGGAAAAAATATTTTAAAAAGAAGGAAAAAAAACTGAAATTCACAAGTATTTCCTTGAACAGTTTATTACTGTTGCTTTTCGAGTTGCTATTGGCGGTGTTGTTGTTTTTTTTTTTTATTAATAAATTTGCGTTAAAATATGTATGTGTCATGGGAATTAACCTCACTTCACTTTAGTGAAAGTTATGTTCACATTCTAGTATACCATGGATTAAGATTCATGACTGAAACGCTGATCTTCAAAATGGATCCAATGTGATTCAGTAATAACTATACGATGCCATATTATATTTTATATTGATACCGTTAACCTTAATTTAAATTAAACTTTCTGAATAATGGCGTTCAACGATCTTTTCTCTTCAGCTTCCAGTATTATCCTCTCTCCCTCCGATCAGCAATGAGTATTCAAAAAGATGAGTAGATTTGAATCATACTCATAATTTCTGATACTTATACGCATTCATACTTATTTTAATATCATACTCATACTTAACAATACTCATGATGTTGTTGATTTCGACTCTCCTTTACTCAACATTTACAAGAATCACAAAATAAGTATGATTCGCATACAAACACTACAATACTCACTAAGAGTGTTGTGTGTTTGCTTTGCTTGCTGTCTTTGTCTTTTTCATTCTTCTTTTTTTGTAAATGCAACAACAACTAAGACTGTAAATTTTAATGAGTGATTCGAATCACTGGAATCATTTATGAGTATTATAAGTATTTTTCTAAATTTATGAATCTGGATGAGTAGGCGTATGAATCAAACATGCATATTTCGAATATTATGAGTTTGATGTCAACGTTGTACTCATACTCATTGCAACCCGTACTTATTAAATCAATGTTGTAGTGAGTACGAATGAATCAGAGTAGTTGAATTTCAATACTGTTGACTCACTCATACTCAAAATTTCATGAGTACTTATGAGTAGCGAAAAAACGATTCATTGCTGATCTCTGCCTTCGATTCCGGAAATATTTGTCATTTAGATTCCTGCCTTTAAATTGAGACTAAAAAGATTAGATTAGGTTAGTCTATGCGGCGGACACTCTTGTGAAGGATAACGTCCCACGTAGACCTGGGTTTAGGCCCATTGTGATAACACATTTAATGTCCAACCCGTGGATCAAGCATTCCCTTTAGAAAACTAGCCCGACTTTGCAATACGAGTATATCTTGCTACTACAGTAATCCTTGTTTTGGAAAGGTCAACCAAAGATGACAGAAAATTGAAGGTCAAGAAACTACGCTTCTTCAGGGCAAAAGCAGCGATTTTTTTTTTAGTTAGACTAGGGTGATGACCCCTGTTTAAGAAGTGCATTGTGTTGGAATACAGGAAAGATAAGAGGGGGCAATGTGCGACAATTTTTTAATGACCAGTGTACCTTTGTTTTTTTTTTCGAGAATTGCTTTATTTTTTCTATTGTAAAGGTAGGTAGAGGTACCCGTTTCAACAAGAAATTCAGATGGACGCACTTAGGCCAAATGGGGCCCATTGTGATGCCACAGTTTACATCAATTATCCCCTAGTCCTGGAACCACTTAGAGCTTCCTATGAAGCGACTGAAACTGGCGATGTCAATGTTCACCTAGATCATCGATGTAGTAGGTACCAAGTTGACTCTTCCTCCTTTGACATAGCGCAAATTGGTGAAGAACAGTCTCATCTTCTTCCTTATCCCTGCAGCTTCTACAGAAATCATTTGCGAGGTGCCACAGATCAATACGCATCGCGTGCGCTCCCAAAATGCAATGACCCGTCACGACTCCGACAAGTACACTGAGCATGCTTCTTTATAGTTTATGCAGCCTTGCAGTGCGCCTACCATCCGCCTTTGGCTAGATTTTCTGCATCGTTCTGCCTGTATCCGAAGCCGCCCACCTGCGTTTGACGGAGTCTGTGAGCGCATAGCCGATCAGAAGCTTACAGGAACCCAAAGGGATTCCAATATTCATGAATTTGTCAGAGAATTCGATAGTCACGCCGTGCCTGGGCAGTTCATCCGCTCTGCCCCGGGATGTCATTGTGTTCCCGAACCTATTGTGAATAATCGCATATAATGTGAGACAATGAGTACGGTCCTGATCTGTTTAATTAAATTCTTTTTCAGTCTTAATCTTATGCCTTAATATCGTTGTTCTGCCATAAATTTAATCTGTCTTACCGAAACGGCGACATGACTCTTTAGAAACTGTTTGACGCAACCAATCAACACAGTAATTATTAATGATATTATCAACGCCGATAAAAATGATTGACTTTTTATGCGTGAGGCCACAGTTCAAGCCCCATGTCAGATATCTCCAACAAAACGAAATATGAAAAATAAATTTTTTCGGCGACTTCCCCTCAGCAGATTTTTAGTAAAAACTCTGAGAGCAAAAAAAAAATTGCCATGAAAAGGCTTCTCAAAAAATCTGTCGTTTGGAGATGAGATATGAGCAGCTTGGTCGTAATTCTAGCTGAAGGGTCGTAATGACCAATTATGTTAGGTACGTATGTATGTAAAGTGTTGCCTGTTGCATAATTAATATTTTCTCTATAAAAATTTCTTTGGATTCCATTTCTTCTTTTTTATTTTCAAATATAAATTTATTACATGACAATGCAAGTGTACAGCAGCGTTATTACGGCCTTTAAAAATCCCCCCTACTTATATACTCCGTATTGAGTATGCAATTTAGGGTATGACAAGCGTTTTGCGTGTAGTATGTCATCATAAATGATCCAACAATAACAAGTTTAGCTAAATTGACCCAAATTACTGGCATTTCATTTTAATACACAATTTCGGATTTGCTTTGGATTCAAGGAAACCACATACTCTATAGTCTCTGTCGCTGTTTGAGAAAAGTCTGCTGGAATGTTTACATTACCCAAACCATATAAAACTTAAACGACCCCCTACCGAAGAACAATGGCTCCCTGAGAAAATACGCTGCGAATAAAAAAGAGACGTACACCAACGTCATCGTTGTAGTCATCATCATGACCATTATCATTGCAATTTAAATATAGGTTTTCAAAAACATTTTTCCTTCATTTTTTTCTGTTCTGCTTTTAGCCAAGGATTTTCCAATCTTTTCTTCACTAACACAACGATTTCGGGGAGGCAGGCTGTGGAGAGAGAGGTACACTTTCACTATTACTTACCATTAGTATGAGGGAATAGTCCGTTATGTAGGCAACAAGTATGAGCAATAGAAGACCAAGGCCAAAGCCAGCACGATGAAACGCATATGGAATGCCAATAACGCCGCTACCCACAATCGAATTGATATAGTTAAACGAAGCCTGTGGCAATGATGACAGCGTTTCACCCAATGTCGCATCCAGAGGCATTTGTTGTGGGTGACCGCCGCCACCACCACCACCACCGCTGCCGCTTGTACCATCCCTTAGACCGTCATGGTGATTATATTGCTGACTTGATGGCTGTTGCTGTTGTTCAAGTTGCTGTTGACTGCTATAGTATTGATGCTGTTGCAGCGACTGTTGTTGGTCATTCTGAAAAGATGATGAAAAAGAAGAAGAAAATCATAGTTATAGTGGTACTCATTGCTTACAGTAGACAGGGGTAAATATTGTAACAACATTTGCTTTAGCTTTGGCGCCATTAAATAATAATGAAAATAATGAATACCTCGTATATTAAGTAATCGTATCATATTTTCCATGATACCCCTTAGCATAGCATTGCATTGCATCCTTACGTTACGTATCGTTTAGCATTGCATCACAGTGCATCTTTAGTGTCCATGCTTTAAAGAGTGTAGTCTATCTATGTATCTATCTGTCTGTCTGTCTATCTATCTATATATCTCTTGTACTTATAGTCACAACAACAACAACTACCACCAAGAGTTAAGTGTAATTTATGGCTTATTTGAGTACACTTAACAGCACTTGTACGATGGCATTCAATGCAAAAACGATTCCAACATTATCACCCTATCATACTATGGTGCTATTAAAGGTTTAAAAAACTGACGCACATACACACACAAAGAAGTTTCACATTAAATGCGCTTTTAAAGACTTACGACAAACATTTAATAACTCTTGTGATTTAGAATAGCAGATGAATGCAGATGATGAGAATAAATGAGAATGGATTTCTAACAAACAAATACACGATGGTGTTTGAAACCACTGCGGAAGAAAAGTAAATGAAAAATATTTGAATTTCCTAACCTATAAGCATAGTTTATTAGGGTAACATTTTCCACAACAGAGTTGCATTTTGATTTGATGTAACTGGGGCCTTGTCTTGTTGTGCTCATAATAACATCAACCCTTGGAATTAAGGTTCGACTCGAGAATTTTAGAATTCATGGCTGTTTTTAGCACGTTGACTGCCGCGGTAATTTTCAGAAAACTGGCCACGCACGCCTACATTGACTTTTTGTTCTTTTCCCAGAAGCCATTTATCGATACTAGCTACACAAAAATGGCAGGTTTGGTGAGTACGAGATAACTCGTAGTTGGCACCCTAGAAGGGAATGCAATCTACGAGTTATCTCGTATGTTAGCTACTCTTGTTAATAGCACTCCAATTAATGGGGGATTCCCACAGCAGATATTATTTCAACCTGAATAGCATTAACCACAGCAATCGCTATATACAAATCAAATATAGCGAGGATTTTTGCATGACCGTATCTTCTACACTTCCACATTCTAAAGGCGGTTTTGTGGCATTCACTCTCTCAAGCATCTTAGGTAGTAATAAGAATATACTGATACACCTTGGACCTACAAGATCTTTTTCAAGATCTTCCTATCTTGTAATTTAAATAAAACAAAGTGTGTGTGAGAAATCATCATTTGAAGGTCCTATTGACGCCAATATATGTGGAATATAACATCGTTTAAATGTCCGCCACGTCTTATATATGTGGAGCATTAGGGTTCTAACAGCATTTGACACTCTCTGATGTCGGGTCCTCACATCGGCTGATATTTTAGCCTGAATACTCAGATCAGGAATATTCAGATCAAAAATTTTAGCATGATCATAGCTTCTATACTTTCACGCATCAGGGTAAATTTGACTGATGGCATGCATTATGTTGGCCTTGAGGATCGCTATGGTTTGTGGCTTCTAATTCGCATACCCCTGAGGCTTAAGAAAACTCTTCAAGATAAAGTCTAACGGGCTCAAATTGCACAATGTCGATGGCCAGTTCATATCTTCTGCACGTGAGATGGTCATACCATCAAATCGCTTGTGCAGAACATTCAATGTGGCATGAGCTGTGTGGCACTTAGTATTATACTGTTCAAAATACATGTTGCTGGTATTTAGATTATACAACTGAAGCCAAAACAAATTGGTAATCATTGGGCTATAATGGTTGCATAGACAGTGATGACCCAGTCAACATCATTTCAAAAAAAAATATTTACAGAAATTCCCTCGAAAGAATGACTTTTAAATGTATTGGCCGCTCTTGCAGAACATGTGAGTTGGTATCGTCTCAAATTCGTTAATTTCGTTTGCTCACTTACCCATTCATCCAGAAATGGGCCTCAAGAAAATTACAGTCAGTTTGTCAACTGCTCCAGAAACCATTCAACGAACTCACGACATTGTTTATTGTCATTCAAGGTAATTCGGATTGCATTGATCAGTCTTGGATCTCATGTGGATTGTTAGCGTTCCAAATTCAATATGTTTGTGTGTTTACGTACCCATTCTTTTAAATATGAGCCATATCGGAGATTTTTGGAAAAAAAATTGGGTCATTTGCCAACTGCTCCAGAATCCATTCAGTGAACACATTGTCATTGTCTGTGGTTGTTTACCTTCAGTTCCTAAGTGCAAGACGTGCAGGCCTTGCGCTTACCAACTTCCTCCTTTTCTCCGATTTTGGTGGAACTTTGTTAGTACAGGGTCTGCGTTCACCCGTGGCATCACAACGGGCCACTATGCGTGCTCAAGTGAGCTTTGTGATATCAGAGCTACCACTCCGACCTAACCTAACCTAGACCCAAGACACGATGCAGTATTTGCAAAGTTGAGGTCTGTCGAAAATAAACGAGTTCTTGTGAGCAATGCGAAATCGATTGATTCGGTTTCTCCTACATATTCTCACCGCCAGCCTTGATATTTTTAGCAAATCTTGTGTTTCTTCAATCTACAGAAGTTGTTTGATCGCTTCAATGAATCAGTAGATTCGAATTTACCATCACATTGAGGATAGCGCTCTCGCAAGCGAAGTGTGCATTTCGTTACTCGAAAAGTACACACCATTTTGATAAAACAATTTTTTATTATTTGCACATGCCGTTGAATGCTATATCCGTCCATTGTGATTTGGCAAAAAAAACTGAATAAATGACGACTAATTTGACATTCGAAGCACCCTGTTGGAAATTCGCTAGTATTTTGAAATATTTTTCTTGCTCTTCAGACTCTTAAAAATAATTTTGTTTTTTTTACTAGCATAACCAGATAAATGAATTGAAACTATGACAGGAAGACATGGAATGCTTGCTATCTATTCAATTCAATTATTCCGAAAAATTTTATTTCATTTTTAATACACTAAAACGCCATTTAATAAGTCGAGTTTGCTGCGTGTATTCATACATTTTATCTTTTTCGAACGAACACGTACCCCACGTTTTGGGGTTTTAACCCATAAATTCATTAAAACAATTTTATTTCTATTCTTTCTTCTGTATTTTTTTTCTGTTTTTTAATAAAAACTTTCCATTTTTATCTGAAAATAAATAATTTTTCTGTTTTTACCACTGGCTTCAGGTTTTTTTTCAAATTCAAAGTTGTGTGCTCTTGTAGTTAAAAAAGTGTTAAAATACCAATTTTACCCATAACAACGCATACCTACCTCTCTCTATATACTAAAAAAAAAACCAAAAACAAAAAGAAAGGGGAAAAATATAATAATAAAAAGAAAAGAGGAAAAGTTTCTAAAAAAAACATTAAGACTTGACAAGAAACTTTTCTCTCTCCTGGAGTAGTACAAGTGCTTAATTAATTAAAGGAAAAAAAACGAAAACAAAACGTATAAGAAAAGGAGAGAAAAACGAGGAAAATTCAATTATTTATACTGTACGATGTTGTTGTATGAGCACGTAAATAGGTTAAATTCATAACAGACGGGCAGTCGGAAAGATACTTAAACTCATGCTTAACAGTTTCATACCCAAAGGCTGAGTTTCTAAAAAGTAGCAGCAGCAGTAGCAGTAGCAGAAGAAGGAAAATTTATTGAAGGTAGAAAAATTAAAATATTTATTACCGGCCAGGAGATACTTTATTACGAAAGGAATTTTTCTTTTTCTTTATTCTTCTATTTCTCCTTCTCCTTCTTGTAGACTCAAATTTTGTTTTGCTTGATTTCAGTAGAAACGTTTACATTTCATTGACGGGCAAAAAGTTTTTAAAAGTTACTTAAAAAAATATTTTCAAAATTAATTCAATTATTTATGAAATTGTATTTGAACGGAAATATTTTCTATTCTTAAAAGAAATTTTTTCAAATAATTCCGAAGTTCATCTAGCATACGCTATCAAGAATTCTAATATTTAAATGAAGAAATGAGTTCTTGGTTTCAACACAAATTCTTTAACATTTTAACATTAAATGTTTAAGATTAAACGCCTTACATACATACATACATAATTGGCCATTACAACCCTTCAGTCAGGATTACGGCCTAGCTCCTCAACACCACTCATGTTGTGTGCGTTAATTTTATTCATGAGTGGCGGGACCTACAGTTTAAAGTCGACTCCGAACGACAGATTTTTTGCGAAGCTTTTCATGGCAAATTTTACTCCCAGAGTTTTTGCCAGAAATCTGCTGAGAGGAAGTCGCCGAAGAAATATTTTCATATTTTCGTTTTGATGTCTGACCTGGGATTCGAACTCGGGCCTTTCGTCTAATAGGATTAAACGCCTTAGATGTATCAAATTTTCTAACAGGGTTCTTTAAATCTTGACACTTGATAACAGCCATCTTGTTGAAGCCATATCTATGAAACTAGTTGCTATTTATTCAGTCTTCTTTGCCAAATCACCATGATTGATTGCAACGACACATGTAAATAATAAAATTGTTTTATCAAAATTGGAATTCTGTTTGGGCATAGTAACGCAAGCTTGACATATTTTACAATCGACATAATCGTACTACATTGCCATGAAGAGTTTCTCCAAAAATCTGTCATTTGGAATCGACTATAAACTGTAGGTCCCGTCACTCATGTAGAAAATTAACACATACAACATAAGTGGTGTGAGAAATTAGGTTGTAATCCTGACTAAAGTGTTGTAATGACCAATTATGTATGTATGTATGTATGTGATTTAGGACTTTTGGACGTTTGCAGATTAAAATACCGCCTGGAAAAATTGGTTTCTCTGATACCAACGTCTTCTGAATTTGCAAAAGTGATGCTGTATGTATGCGTATAATCCTATTACCGAGAGCGTTTTTCTAAATGTGTTGGAAAAATTTGAATCCACTGATTCAGTAAGCGATTGACCAACATCCGTATAGAGAATAGACGCAAGATCTGGTAAAAAATATGGTCGCTTTTTGTGAGAATATGTAGGAGAATCCGAGGTAAGCGATTTCGTGTCGCTCACAAGAACTATTTAACAAATTTTGCATCGTTACTACCGTTCACATTGGTAAAAAAAAAATTCAACTAACTTAGGAACTAAAGATATACAACCACAAACAATAACATGTGTTCGTTGAAAAAGCTCTGAAGCAGTTGGCAACTGACCCTAATTTTTATTGAAAAATTATCTTCAATATTAAGGTCCATTTTTGAAGGAATGGTACGTACCTAACGCACTTAATTATCGAATTTGGGACGATACCAATCCACTTGATATACTAGACTAATCAATGCAACCCAAAAAAATTTATATTTGGTATTTGTTTTGGGCTGGTGGCGCCATCTGTACATATTTCAGTGAGAAAGACTTTGGCCGGGTCATTATTTGTTTAGTTTAAACGAAATGTGGGTTTATACCACATAAAATATTCTGTACAAGCGATTTGAGGACATGGTCATAGAACGTGGATTTGATGCGCAGTGGTCATCGAGTTTGTGCGATTTCACCCCTTTGTACTTTTTTCTGTGAGAGTATTTTCTTAAGTTGCAGGAGTATGTGAATAATCCACAAACCACAGGGCTATTTAAAACCAATTTACAAGCCAGAGTAATGGAAATTCGTATGCGATCCTCCCAGAAAAGCCGTGGCAAAATGTTTTTTTAAGTTGCAGGTGTATGCACACAAGCCTCAAACCCCATCGGTCCTCAAAGCCAATATAATCCATGGCACCGATGAAATCCAGCCTAATTTGTGAACCATATTTATAGAAAATTTTACATTTGGGATGCTCTCCACCCAGAGAAACCGTGGGAACATGAGAACGATGTTATATTCTACACATATTGCCATCAGAAGGTCTTTCAAACGAATAAAGAATTTCAATGATATCTTGCACGCATTTTGTTTTATTTAAATTTAAAAAGAGGACGTGCTTAATGAAAGACCCGATATAACTTGGAAATGCATGCTTAACTAAAATCTAAAAATGCGGGATTCATAACAGCAGATATTATGAGTGCTGTGGGTGTCTTAAGATGGATTCAGGACATGTTGCAAGCAAGTGGCATTCATTCTCAGTACAACCCAACGGGCCAGTTTCGTATGGATTCCAGATAATTGGATTAAATTTTCCAATTTTCTTTTGCGAGTGAGTGTTGCCCCTCAGAAGAGGGTGGAGTCTATTCATGGTGAAATAGCAAATTGTGTCCCATGTCAGGAATTTATTTTTTTTTTTTTTTCAAGTGAAATATGTGAAGTCTTTTTCAGATCATTCATGTCTCCATTTTTGGTGAAAAATCAAACCGTGTCCAACATTTTTGGCATTGTCCCATGTCACGAATTCTTCCTTTTTTTTAAGTGAAAAATGTGAGATATTTTTAAGATCTTTCATGCGTCCATTTATGGCGAAATATCAAACCGTGTCCAACATTTTTTGGCATTTTCCCATGTCACGAATCTTTTTTTAAATGAAAAATGTGAAGTCTTTTTCAGATCATTCATATCTCCATTTATGGTGAAAAATCAAACCGTAACCAACATTTTTAGTATTGCCCCATGTCACGAAACTTTTTTTTTTAATGAAAAATGTAAGGATACTAAAATAACAAACAGATCCAACTCTTTAGAATTCTTTGATCATTAAATTAAAATTTTCTTGAACACCAAACTACACATTTAAACCACGGTGACGAAGATGTATGGAACTAAGTCTGCTAAGGAAAAAACTTTAGTTTGTTTAACATGTTTATGTATGTAATCCATTCTACTCTCCTGTATTTAATTTATTTCGGATTTTTTTATTTTTGTTGTTGCTTTTTTGACGACATATTAAACATATTAAATTTCATTTATTTGTATTCATTTAATGCTAAAGGTCACCAACTCCCATATAAATAAAAATCATTCATGCTTTCAATGTGTGGCACATTTGAAAGAAGACTGATTGACTGAATGCATGAATCATGCATTCCATGTTGCTGGCCGGACGCACACAAGTGTGTAACGGCCCAAACCCAAAACGAAAACGAAAGCTTATAAGGTTTTCAAAAGAATCAACGAGTGTGTCGTCGTCCACTATTAAAATGAAAAGAAAAAAAAAAATGTTTTTTTTTTTTAAATGAAATATTTTCCTTCACAACACATGTTTTCATACGTTATTATATAATCCTTAATATAGTTTTCCTATTAAAAAAAAAAAGAAATCCCATTAAATGGATGGAAAGATAATATTGGCAGATGAAAGTGAAAACAGGAGAGCAACAAAATGGGAAAAAGTGTTGCACAAATACAACGCAATGTGGAGAGCATATTAAAAAGGAAGTCAATTTCATTTTACACTCATGCACACATACATACATAAATAAATATTATTTTATAATATTTTTAATTAATTGTATGCAGGTGAAAAAATATGTTTTTTTTTATAAACTCTTCCATACACTGAAGGTATCCTGACATTCCCTTACTTTTAGCATTACAATCTCTAATGGTTGGCTTTTATTGCAAGTAAAATGGATGATAAATTTTTATTATTAACAACAACAACAACAACAAAAAAACATGAATCTGTAATAAAATAAATATTTTTATAGTCGTACAAGTTAATTACCATGACATAAATAAAGTTATTTTACGCTATGCAATACAGGATATAAAATGTTGCATATTCAGTTAAGTTTTTTATGAGTAACATATTGAATGAAAATATCAATTTTAGTACCACAGCATATAAATTTTGGAGCTTTACTGCATTAAAATAACTTAAAAATAAAGGATTTGCATAAAGGATAGCATATATTGAGTATATGGTTTGTGTCTTTGATAACTGATACGTAATTTTTAAGGTTAAGCTTTAAACCATTTACTCTCACAAAGGATTTTTCTTCCTTAGATAGTGTGGAATTTATGTTTAATTTACCGTAGAAATATTTGTTCATATTTAGTTCTGTTGAAGATGTTTGACCTGGGGCTTGAACCGTTTCCTTACATCTAATAAACCAACACACTGCCTACTAGACTACGGTGACTTCTATTTACATATTCAAGACCCTGTTAAGCAGTATTGTTCAGTTAACGGCCGCTAACTTGGGATTGAGAATACAAGAATTAAAAACATAAGATTGGCTTACAAGATAACTAAAGCTGGATTAACTGTGATCAACATCGTTTTCTAATTAGACTTTTGACAAAGACTGCTAGGGTGGCCACAAGAAATAAAAAACGTCAATAGTCTATCGAACGTTTATGACAACATAACGACTAGGTGCTTTAAGGCTTGTAAAACACAAGGTACCAGAGATCAGCAATGAGTATTTAAAAAGATGAGTAGATTCGAATCATACTCATAATTTCTGACACTTATACGCATTCATACTTATTTTCATATCATACTGGTGCTACTCATATTCAAAGTTTGAAGTACTCATCGTACTCATATTTAATAATACGCATGATGTTGTTGATTTCGACTCTCCATGACTCAACATTTACAAGAATCACAAAATAAGTAGGATTCGCATACGAAACACTTTCAATACTCACTAGAAGGTTGTGTATTTGCTTTGCTTGCTGTCTTTGGCTTGGTCTTTTTCTTTCTTCTTTTTTTGTAAACGCAACAACAACTAAGACTGTAAATTTTGATAAATGATTCGAATAACTCGAATTCTTTTTTCGAATTTTTCGAAATTTATGAAACTGAATGAGTAGGCGTATGAATCAAACATATTTCGAATGTTATGAGTTTGATGTCAACGTTGTACTCATACTCATTGCAACCTGTGCTTATAAATCAATGTTGTAGTGAGTACGAATGAATCAGAGTAGTTGAATTTCAATACTGTTGACTGACTCATACTCAAAACTTCATGAGTACTTAAAAAAACACACGAAAAAACGATTCATTGCTGATCTCTGGTACAGACACAGATGCATAATAGAATCTTGGGATCTTTATTTGAGTTTGTGGTTCAAACGAATGAAGATTCGATCATTACAATGCTTTAGTTAAGACAGGGTCGTGGCTGCTCATGTCATGTTGTGTTAGTTAAATTCATTCATTAGTAGTGGTACGTACAGTTGAACATTCAATCCTAATAAAGGATTTTAAAAACTTTTTCAATTTGCTTATTCCTAGTCGTCAGTATTGAAGTCGCTGTAGTCTAGTATTTGCTTATTAGATCAGAGCCCGTGGTTCAACTCCTGGCTTAGAAATCTCAACGAAATATGAAAAAATATTTCTTTCATCGTCTGTCTCTCTCCTGGTAAAAACTCTGAGAGTAACATAAAATAATCATGAAATTTTTTTAAAAAACCTGCCGTTCCTAGTCGACATTAATGTGTAGGTTCAGCCACTCATACATATATAAAATTAACATACAGAACATGGATGGTTTAATAAGCTGGGTTGTAAGTCTCACTAAAAGTGTTGTCATGACCAAGTAAGCAAGTTAAGTTCAAGAAATTTTTTGGAAGAAGTTAAAGCTCTAGTAGTCGCCGTAGTCTAGTAGATAGTGTGTTGGCTTATTAGACGTAAAGCCCGGGTTTGGACCTAGGGTTCACAGACATCAAAACGAAATTTGGAAAAAGATATTTCTTCGGCGACTTCCTCTCAGCAGATTTCTGGCAAAAACTCTGGGAGTAAATAAAATTGCCATGGAAAGTTTCTCGGAGTCGATGTTAAACTGTATGTCCCGCCACTCAAGTATAAAAAATTAAGGCACACAACATGAGCGGTGTGAGAAGCTAGACCGTAATCCTGACTGAAGGGTTGTAATGGCCAATTATGTATGTAAAGCTCTGATTTGAATTATAAAGTGTCAACACAACAGTTATTACAAACACTACATCGGTAATCTCCTCTTCAGGAGAGTTCCATCAACAATATGGACTTAAAAAAAGGCAGGTCCTAGTATATTTAAGATCTGTTTGATTATGGAAGAATATTGGCTTGTTTGCTTCCGACATATTTGACGTTATAATGTAAATATGAAACCAATTACAGGGTATGGGAATATATATGCATGAATACGGTTCAAAACCATTCGATTATAATTAGCTGAGAATAGAATTATAGGTCTTAAGTTCAAATTACTATAATTTTTATCCACATAAAATAAAAAAAATTTAACCTATTTTGCTCCACTGTACATGCCATAATAATGCTGCAATAAATCTCTCATTTTGTACAAATTCTCACTTAAATTTAATTGAAACAATTATAATAAGAAAAACCCACACACACACGCACACACACACACACACTTTTTGTTAACATAACCAAGACCAATTCATTATTGAAATTATAATTACGAGTACATTTTAGCCAGAAATTATTTTTGTTTATGGTACAACAACAACACAAAACATTAATTTGGCTTGTTCTTGTTTATTCTTAAGCAACAAAAGGGAAGAAAAAAATTCTTTTATTTTCTGTGTATGTATGTCTACATAATTGCTGAAAATCTGTTAAAGCAATAAACAAACATACACTCCACTCCACTCCACTCCACTCCCTCTATTCATTTGACTCAATTATTCTTTCATTCAGCCATTCATTCAACCAATCGTTCATTCATTCATTCAACCATTCACTTGTTCATTTTCACCGTGAATTTGAATATTTTGAATTAATGTCAACACCTTCAAATCACTGGGGATACAAAGAGGCGGGAGGTCAGGTAGGTATGTGTAAACGTTTACACAACTTTTGTCTCGTCGCCATCATTTAAAATGTCAGTCAGTGTCACAACCCAAACCCAAACCATTCTAAAACCAACCCAACCAAGCCATGCCAAACCAAACCAAACCAAGCCAAACTCAATACATATTAAACAAAACATGTCTTTTGCGTTTGTGTTTGTGCTTGTGTTTGTAAGTGTGAATATATTTTCATATAAAATGTGCCTGTATTTAAGCATATCCTGTCTGTATATACATATGTACGGCTGCATGTGTGTGTATTTCTATACCGCGCAATGTCAATGCTGTTGACATTAAAACTAAAAAACAAAAACAAAAAGAGGAAGAAGAAAACATTTCTGCTTTAAAAAATGTCATATGAAACCAACCAGCCATAATGAGTTTTACGCTAAAATATGAAAATTTTATTTAAAAAAGAAACCTTTAGAAAATGAGCAGCAGAGGTTATTTAAAGTGAGCTCCGCATTAAATGTTTACAAAAGTGATTTGAGTGGAAGGATATTAAAATTTTTACAAGAGTTTGTCTTTTAATGTTCAGCTGAAATAGTTTAAAGTCGATATAACACTTAGAGCAGCTATAACTTCCACTGTCTCCAGTCCAAACTAAATTATCAAACTGTTCAGGAATGTAAATTTCTTTGCGGAATGATTTTTTGTATTGTCATCAATCTATGTAGAATTTCCCTCTAATGTTGTACTAATGAACCTCAAGCCACTGTTCGATGTCAATAACGATAACTCCTTGCCTAGTAAGTGATAAGCACGTCTCACACTTATCCTTCTTAAATGAATTAATGATAATGGGTAATTTGATGCCTTCATCACAAATCTACAAATTCTTTAATTCTACCATAACTGAAGGCAGCTTATAAAGGGTCCGCCAAATAACTTTTTTTTTTGAAAATGCTTTAAAAAAACTACTGAATATTTTCTCAAATTTCTTTTTTTTTTTGAAAGTACAATCCTTCTGGTTAATAATGGAAAACAATTTCATTCAAATGGCTGCCTCGGCTGGCCATGCAGTAGCCTACACAATCGGTCCAATTTTTAAGCACATTATCGATTGTGTGCAGCTGTATTTCACCAATGGCTTCACGAATATTGTCCTTTAAAGCGTCAATTGTCTCTGGCTTGTCGGCGTAACACTTATCTTTGACGGCACCCCACAAATAATAGTCCAACGGTGTCAAATCGCAGCTCCGAGGTGGCCAAACGACATCAGATCTGTGGCTGATAATGCGATCTTCAAAAACAGGGCGCAAAACATCGAGTGTAGCTTCGGCTGTGTGGCACGTAGCGCCGTCCTGTTGAAACCAAATGTTGCCAATATCCTCCTCTTCAATTTTTGTGAACAAAAATTCGTTCAACATGGCCCGAAAACGATCGCCATTGCCTGTGGCCCAATTATGCCTCTGGACCAAAATCTGCACCAAACAGTGACTCGTTTTGGGTGCGTCGGCTTTTCAATGTATGCTTGCGGGTTTTCTGAGCCCCAAATGCGGCAATTTTGCTTGTTTACATACCCGCCAAGATCAAAATGAGCTTCATCTGAAATGATGATTTTTTTTTGCCAAAATCGGCATCTTCTGTAAGTCGATCGCAGGCCCACTATTGGATTCGTTCAGCGAAAGGATAAAACTAATTATCTGTCAAATTAGACATGAGCTAAGTGTTACCATTCACGAAATAAGCACTAGTTGAAAAAAAAACGTTAGATGGCGTATCCTTTAACTACTTATTGCCCTGAATTCCCGTAAGATCTGGGATGAAGTGATTTGCCCATGCAATTGCCATAGAAGTAAAGTGCCCAAACGGCGTACTAACCATCAGATCGTATTGGCTATGTTCTGTCCTCAGTACCTCTAATCCAAGTTTTCAGCACTAACAATTCTGCTTATTTTTCGATAACGTAAACTTTCGTTACGTTCACTCATGACTTTAGACCATACCACTGCTTGACGGAAAACGTAAACACTTTACTTATCATAGCTTAGCAGTCGGTTGAATCCATTATATCTTATCTTTATTGACTCTGTCAAAGCATTTTAAATGCCTCGTCATCAAGCAATCAGGCCAGCACTTTCTTGCATTGTGCATTGGTATATAACGCCCGTTGCGGTGTAAGCCACCCGATGAGACATTCTACTGAGGGTCTCCAGCGGTACACACCGGCGTGAGCGTCTTAAGCCACGTTAGTCTCAACTAATGCCATCCTAACGGAAGTATTTATTCTGATATGTTCGGTAAGAGTTTTAAAGGAGTACACATGGTTAATAGCGATTCCTTCTAAATTGAAACAAAATAGCCGAATAATTCGATCAGAGACTGATCGTGAGAGCCTAATGCAAAAAAGGATCTGCAGAAATGCCGAATCGAATACAAGTTGATCGGGCAATTAAGAATATAAGATTGGCTGACAAGATAAGTTAGTAGAGTGGCACTTACTTACTTACATTTATTCGTCATTACGATCCTTTAGTCAGGATTACTACCTAGCTTGGCACACCACCCATGTTGTGAGTGTTAATTTTATCTATGAGTGGTGGGACCTACATTTTATTACACTCAGAGTTTGCGTCAGAAAACTGCCGAGACAAAAAAAATATTTTTTCATATTTCATTCCGTTCTAGATGTCAAAGCTGGGCTTTGAACCGAGAACTCCTGTTTAGTTACGATTACAGTTTAGGTAAACAGAATAAAATTTTACATGCATAGGTTGCAGGTCAAAATATGTTTCTGAATATGTTGCAAAGTCGAAGTCGCCGTGGTCTTGTAGGTAGTGTGTTGGCTTATTAGACGAAAGGTCCGAGTTCGAATCCCAGGTCAGACATCAAAATGAAATATGAAAAAAAATATTTCTTCGGCGACTTCCTCTCAGCAGATTTCTGGCAAAAACTCTGAGAGTAAAAATTGACATGAAAAGCTTCTCAAAAAAAATCTGTCGTTCGGAGTCGACTTTAAACTGTAGGTCCCGCCACTCATGTATGAAATTAACGCACACAACACGAGCGGGGTGAGAAGCTAGGACGTTGTACAATGGGTCAATTCGACCTCCGGGTACTGTACTTGTCACAGTTGACAAGTACACGTCCTCTAACCTAACCTATGTTGCAAAAATTGCTTTCTAACTTGCTCGAGAGTTCTCTGCAGATATAAACACATTTATGGAGAGTGGGTGGTGATAATTTACTTCATTAATCCCTTACATATGACATCTCCATGCTTGTGTGTGTTTACAGTGCCATTAAGTATGGAACACAAGCACATCAAGCACACAGCTGGAATCCAAATACAATTTACCAAAACACTCTTCCTTTGAATAATTCATTGTGAATTATTATGAGTGTATGTGTGAGGGCACTAAGACACATATTTACATGGTCCACCATGATGTCAGTTCCTCTTTCAGAATAGTTTTACTTTGAAATGTTCACAACTTCTTTTACGTGTGTATGTGTGCACGTAAGAATTGAAGAATTTTTTAATAAAGAAGTTCCTTTCCTTTCACAGACATGTTCACATTAATGAAAATATTTTTAAATACAGACGCCTTTGGGAGAAGAGAAGCAGAATATATTTTTTTTAACAACATTTTTCGGGTTTCTTTAATTTCCTTGGCATGACAACACGTTCGAAAGATGCCTGCATGCAAGGGAAACTAAAATTCTTGATAAAGAACCACAAAAAACAAAAATAAGAGCGTGAAATATTGAGGAAAACAAAGTAAGAAAATATAGGGTGTTTTTATAGAGGTATAGAACATTAAGTTGCAATAAAACAACGATGGATTATTCGATTGTCATGAATTTTATTTGTCCGAATGGCATGACAACACGTTCGAAAGATGCCTGCATGCAAGGGAAACTAAAATTCTTGATAAAGAACCACAAAAAACGAAAATAAGAGCGTGAAATATTGAGGAAAACAAAGTAAGAAAATATAGGGTGTTTTTATAGAGGTATAGAACTTTAAGTTGCAATAAAACAACGATGGATTATTCGATTGACATGAATTTTATTTATCCGAAAGATAATCTTGTGGCATTACATTTTAAATATGATTTCTGGCAGATGACCGCCACGGCTGGCGCGGATGTAGTCCAATCTGGACGTCTAATTTTCGATGACTTTTTCCAACATTTGTGGCCGTATATCGGCAATAACACAGCGAATGTTGTCTTCCAAATGGTCAAGCGTTTGTGGCTTTGCCGCATAGACCAATGACTTTACATAGCCCCACAGAAAGTAGTCTAGCGGTGTTAAATCACAAGATCTTGGAGGCCAATTCACAGGTCCAAAACGTGAAATTAGGCGATCACCAAACGTGTCTTTCAATAAATCGAAATAAAATTGCACTATTTGCAAGCGTTGTTCAGGCGTGAGTCTATTCATGATGAATTGCCAAACCAAACTGAGAATAAATCACTTGACAGCTGTTAAATCGGTCGCCATCTTGAAAAGTAATACCAACTTAAAGTTCTATACCTCTATAAAAAAACACCCTTTAGAAAATAATAATGATAAGGAAGTGCAAAATGGATTTAATGAAGTGCATTAACCAGGATAGTGATTTAGCGTCAACAACAAGTGCAAGTATAAGTGCAGAAAGAGAAATATTTTGGAAAGTGCTTAAGGGGAGTTGGGAGGGAGTGAATGTAACAGAGTTTACCTTCATTAAATCGTTAAAATCATTAAATGGATAACCCTCTGTGGTTGAAACATCACTTTCCTATAAAAAAAAAACGAAAAAAGAAAGAAAGAAAACAGAATACAATTAAAATTTATTCTCACCATTGCATACCATTTGTGGTTGTTGATAATAATCATAAATCGTGGACATGATTTATTTTTCTTGAAATATTTTTTTTATATTTTTTTTTTATAAAATAAATGTTATTTTAATAAATATTAATGTGTCTCATTTTTCTTCCAACAAATGTTATCTTATTCTTGATAAATTATTAATAATTTCTGTTTAATGTTGTGTAAAGATTTTTGTGTTGTCTGGGTTGTTATACAAAATATTGAATTTTTTTTTTCTTCATTGCCGCCAACATAAATTCCTTAACAAATCCTTATCCTTAAGGGAATTAACTCAAAGTTCGCTTTATTCCTTCATGTGGTGACAAGATGATAAGCAATATAAATACAACAAAAAAAAATTTTTCGTTTCTTTATTAATACGTCACTCAACAGGTACTGCCAGGCATTACAAAGAATTAAATCACGTGGGAATAGTTTATGAAAGAATAATAAATAAATAAAGAATTGTTTTCTTCTCTTAAAATAATTGCTCTGTTGATAGCCAGAAAACGACAAAAGGTGTAGTAATAAAAAATCCATAAAGATGGTGTGTAGTTCTTGACAACGAACCCTGGTGTTTCATATTAAAATTCTTTGTTACGGTTGGAGGCAAAAAAAACCTATGATCGAGATATTAAAATTTAAAAAATAAAGGCACATCAAAACGTCTTCAAATAATCGCATTTAGGATCCCTCTAACCTCTAACCCCAAGCATGAACGTCAAAAGAAGACCAGGCTGATTTAGCTCTTCAGAAGGAATAGGAGTCAATATGAATACTTACTCACCACTACACTCTATACAACAACAAAAAATGAATTATAACAGAGGACAATCTTTCTAGAGATTTGGCAACCCTATCATTCTAGAAAATAAAATATGATGTCAACAATGAATATCAGAAAAAGATCAAGTAGCTCTAGCTCTTTCGAATGAACCGGAATAAATTTGAATATTTACTCTGCACTACACTTTATACAACAAAAGAAAAAAATACATTATTACAAAAGCCGATCTTTCTAGGGAGTAGGCAACCCTATCATCCTAGAACATAAAATATGGCATTAACAACGAACATCAAAAAAAGATCAGGTATCTCTACCCACTCCTTCAGGGGGAATAGGAATTAATATTAATATTCACCACTCACCACTATACTCTATAAAATAAATGTTATACAGAGAGATGGCAAGCCTATCATCCTGGAATCTACTACAGTTTTGTTTTAATCCACTGCTCAGCTGGAAAAACTTGGTTAATGTAAGTAAAACAAAGCAAAAAAAGATGGCGGAGATGTTTTGCTATTAATCCCACAATTTCCACATTTTTCGTCATCCTAGAATCTGTTATAGATTTAGTTTAATCCACTGCTTTGTTGAAAAAGCTTGAAGGAATAAGAGGGCGGAGATGCTTTGCTTCTAGTCCCACATATCCCACATTTTTCGATTGCAATACTCTACCAGGTGTTCAAAAGATGGCAACCCTGTCATCCTAGAATATGTTATATCTTTAGTTTAATCCACTACTTTGCTGAAAATTCTCGATTAATGTAAGTAAAACAGAGCAAAAAAGAAATAAGATGGTGGAGATGCTTCACTACTACTTCTAGTTCCCTCATTTTTCGATTGGAATACTTTACATAGATAAGATTTTAAATAGATAAGATTTTATATTAAACTATTAGTTAAGGGATGATTTGTTTGCTACTTGGTTTTTTAGTGTCAATTTATTGACAATAAACACACGATTCGCGACATATGGCAATACCGACAATACATTATGCGCCTTGGTCTTGCACATATGGCAATTGATTTCAGTAGGAACTGTAGAGGAGAGAATGAACTGTTCTTCGCCTATTCTTTACATATCCCGCATCATGTCAGCGAAGGAAAATACAACTCTGTGTAATGAACTTTAGGATCCCAAGTTGCTTCATCAGAAGCTCCAAATAGTTATGTGACTATCGAAAGTTCCAATAGTTTTTATATAACCCAAGTGTGTTTATTCCAAACTCTTGGGTAGACAACCACCTCTACCTACCTACAGCTCTCGAACGTGATAGAGAAGAAAGCTATGTCTAGTCCCTGAAACGATGTAAAATTGTTAGGTATCGCTTGAGCAATTTTGCCAGACTTGCTTTAAAATCTTATTCTCAAAAGTACGGACATGAAGTCACCAAGGATAGGTCTCTTCAGAAACTTTTCGGATGGATAGCCATGAATGTAGAAAGCCAACTCTATTATCTTGAAGTGTGACGAATTTCAGCTGGAAAGTTGAAGACATACATACATACATAATTATGATTATGACCTAGTTTCTCACACCACTAATGATTGTGTGTTAGTTTTTATATGCGAGTGGCGGAAACTACAGTTTCTAGTCGACTCTGAGCAACAGATTTTTAAGAAATCTCTCAAGAGTTTTTGCCAGAAATCTGCTGAGAGGAAGTCGCCAAAGAAAAATTCAAATGGCGTTTCGTTTGAGATGTCTGTGCTGGAGTTTGAACCTAAGCCTCACGTTTAATACGTCAACACACTACCTACTAGACTACAGCGACTTCAAAGTTGGAATGTTAAAAAACAGATCGCAATAAAGAAACGATTACAATGGACTGTCCGCTCTAACATTTTTTATTGTCAGAAGGCTTCAAGGATTTTTTGAACTACTGAATGATTTTTGTTCTTCATTTGCATTCATTACTACTGAGTTCTGCGAAAATAGACTCCCTGAGAAGATGAAGTCGCCGTGGTCTAGTAGGTAGTGTGTTGGCTTATTAGACGAAAGGCCCGAGTTCGAATCCCAGGTCAGACATAAAAACGAAAATATGAAAATATTTCTTCGGCGACTTCCTCTCAGCAGATTTCTGGCAAAAACTCTGAGAGTAAAAATTGCCATGAAAGCTTGTCAAAAAATCTGTCGTTCGGAGTCGACTTTAAACTGTAGGTCCAGCCACTCATGGATAAAATTAACGCACACAACATGAGTGGTGTTGAGAAGCTAGGCCGTAATCCTGGCTGAAGGGTTGTAATGGCCAATTATGTTATGTATGTATGAGAAGATGAAGTTGATTCAAGGTTGATTGAATTCTTTTTATCTATGAACAGGATTTTTAAATTATTTCTTGGATACAAGAGGAGAAACTATTGTTCTCCATTTTCATTTTTGATACCCAAACTTAATGATTTCCAATAAATTATCATGAGTTTCGGAGTTTGGCTTTAAAATTTAAATCTATGCTCCAACCAGGTATTCTCAAGACATTTCTTGTTCCATTTTTCGATTTCCATTTTTCCTTTCTGTTTGTGATCTGCAGACACACAGATATGTAATGTACATCCTTACAAATGCCAACCAAAAACAAACAGAAAGGAGAAAAGATTTCCACAATTGATAGAAAAGTAAACAACAGAAGATATTTCATCTGTGCTGCCTGATGTAAGCTGTGTGCTGTGTGCCATGGGTTAAACAATCGAAATATTTTTAACCATTAGAACAACAAAAATAACATGATAAAGAAAATACATAATAAGTTATCGTTATCGGATGTCGGAATAGAAGGAATACATATAAAAAAATGAAATCCTTGTTTCAATACAACGAACAAATAATTCCATGTGGTATGCCTGAAAAAAACTACAAGAAAAATAACAGAGACGTTGTAAGTTAAGCCATGGTGGGGGTATAGAGAAAACCAAAACCATTCGCAGCATTAGAGGAAAACATACAGGAAAAAAATAAAAGAGACGTAGAGACGTAAGTAGCCAAGGTGGGGGTATGGTAGGTAGGTAGAAGTGGCAGTCCTCTCGATGGAATCATGAGCGGACACACTTAGGCCGCAAACCGGGCCCATTGTGATACCACAGTGCCACATTTCCCCTATTCCAGGAACCACTTGGAGCTTCCGATGAAGCGATTCAGACTGCCAATATCCGTGCATGACAGTTCAGCTAGGTCCTCCATGTAGTAGGCACCCAGGTGTCTTTTTCTCCTTTGACCAAGTGCCGGGCATGTGCACAGTAGATGAAGAACAGTTTCTTCCTCTTCCTCATCTCCACAGCTTCTGCAGAAATCATTCGCGAGGTGTCCAAGTCCAATACGCCTCGCATGCGTTCCTATAATGCAATGCCCCGTAATAACCCCGACAACAGCGCTGAGCCTGCTTCTTTGGAGTTCAAGCAGAGCCGCCGTGCGCCTCCTATCCAGCCTTGGCCAGATTTTTTGCGCTGTTCTGCCCTTATTCGAAGCCGCCCACCTTCTGTTGACAAGGTCCACGATTGCATTGTCAATTATAAGCTTGCAGGTATCCAAAGGGATCCCTAATGTAGAGAATTCATCAGAGGGTTCGATGGTCGTACCCTTTCTGGCCAGTTCGTCCGCTCTGCAGTTGCCGGGAATATCTCTATGTCCCGGTACCCATGTAATACACACATCATATCGGCTCGCCATCTCATTGAGACATCTGCGACAGTCGTTCACCGTCTTTGAGTTTATTACACTAGAATCCAGTGCCTTGATGGCCGCTTGGCTATCGGAAAGTATGGTGATTTCTCGCCTGTGAACATTTTTGTCCACAATAAAGGTGGGGGTATAGAGAAAACCAAAACCATTTGCAACATTAGACGCAACACCATGTGGTAGCAAAAAAAAAACATGTCGATTACTTTAACGAAATTTAATCACATGGAGAAATGTGTTCGCTTTACCATTAATTCTCTCTTCAATAATAGATTCAATCAATAGACGATATTTTATTGACGATAACATAACACTCTCGCATGTCTAAGATGACATGCTACAAGATGGTCCATTATCCCTGAAAAGGCAATTTTTTTTCTTTCTATTTCGGTTGAAGACATAAAAATCATTTATAAAAGCCAAGAATATTTTAAATTTAAATTGGCAATAAAAATTATTGTTAAGAAGAAGAAGAAGCATATTAACATCGTATATTAGCAGAGAAACCCATATATTTTATGGTTAAAAAATAAGAAAAATTAAACGAATGCAATACACTTCTGGAAATGGTTTTGAAGAAAATAAAAATTTTTATGATTCATCGCAACGAAGATGTGAACAGGGCTTAACAACAATAAAAATAAGTATTTTTTTTTTACATTTTTTATTTCACTTCATTTTGTTTTATTTTTCCCTTAAGTTGTCCTCCCCAAAGCATTTTTTATTCCCAGCATTGATAGAGCAATAGATTGCGAAAAACGCCAGATGATGGTAAGAATTGATTGGACACCCGCGTTTGCATAGATTTAAAGGCTTAAGTTTAGATTTTTATGGATCCATCCATCGTTACGATACAAACGAAGAACGTAAGAGAACACAGATTACATCTGATGCAGCTCAAGGATCAATTCTTAGCCCCGACGATTGGAACATAACCTATGATGATATCTTTCGCATTGAGATGCCAGACGGTACACATCTTGGCGGATATGCCGATGACGTTGCGACCATAATTGTGACTCGAAGAGGCTAGAAGAAAGGTCAAGCAGGTGATAATAAGAACAAAGTCGTGGTCGAGGATAGAGAAGTCAAATTCGCAACGGAGAAAACTGAGTTGATACTTCTTACGAGGAAGCGTATACCGCTGGAAATTGACAGTACGATATGCGACACCATTCTGACGACGCAGAAAGTAGTCAACTATCTTGGCATTCGACTGGA